>OX419624.1:6504763-11504763 GCA_948473465.1 Lithophane ornitopus | reverse complement strand
AAGTCATTTTCACGACTGTAAGCCCTCACTTCAATATCTTTAGAGTTTTATACAGCAGACATTCCGCCAACACAGATTTAATGAGGCAAATATAAGAGTCGAGCCTCGAGGACGTTACAAAAAATACACTTTTCTAATCGGCTCAAGACTGAAGAAAGCTTTTACAGAAAGACATTTTTTTAACAAAATCCGAAGAACGAGGTCAGCCTTAAAGCAATTATTTCCAAGGAGGTTACAAACGGTACAAAATGATAGAATAACCAGGAAAATAGGGGAGGAGTGGGCACTCACAATAAAAGGACAAAGTTTGAGAGTGTGTAGTAGGTGCGCAAATTGCCTATAAATTTTCTCGTCCCCTTTTGGGCATTTTCTAAGGAAAAATATTTCTACCGTTTCGTCTTTTTATCTGGAAGTTAGATCCGGTTGCGCGTGCCAACAAGATAGATTTATTTGAACTGTGAATTATTTGGTTTTAAAATCTTGTCGGAGTCTTGACTTGGTACAGTGGAGAACAAAATTGTATTTGTTGCAGTTCAATTTTTTGTTCTAGAATACGCGTATTTCCATCTAAATAAGTAGATAGTTATAAAAGTAGTATATCGTCTAGAGGACCGTAGGTAATCATTGAAAAGAAAAACTCAAGCTCTGAGTTATAAAATATACGTAGATAGGTACATATCATTGATAGTGTTATCACAACTTCTAAACTTGTTTTGTTGATAGAAGTTCTGATTAAATTTAAAGTCTTGTTTCAACAAAGATCAGAGTGTGGACTTAGTGAATGCTGAAAATTCTCACAGTTACGACCTCCCCCAGTTGCTGAGAGGGAAGTTGTGTGTTCTTGGCAGTGAAGAGCCAACGCCGCCGCGCCGTGCCAAGTGTTGACAACTGCTTCACGTATCACTTTTATTTTACTAATTCACTGCGTAGACGTGTTTCGAAAGCTCGGAAAATAAATTTCAGTCAAGGTACAGTCGAAAAAAAAGAGAAAAATACCTAGGCAGACAATTTTCATTGACTATTATGCAAATTCACGTAAGTAATTTCACGCAATTAAACACGCCGATCAAGTTGCTTTGCAATTGCAGTTTAGTTTCACATTACCCAGCGATGCGCAGACTCAGTTAAAGGCTGTCTATGGCAGACTAGCGCTCTACGAAAGCAGTATTGGCTCACACACTTGCCACAGAACAAGTCGAGACAAAATGTTGTGAAAATTGTGAAAAAAAAACCGGCCAAGTGCGAGTCGGACTCGCGCACGAAGGGTACGGAACCCTTCGTCCATTATCTATAAAAACGGCAAAAAAATCACTTTTGTTGTATGGGAGCCCCCTTAAATATTTATTTTATTCTGTTTTTTAGTATTTGTTGTTATAGCGGCAACAGAAATACATCATCTGTGAACATTTCTATTGCCTAACTATTACGGTTTATGAGATACAGCCTGGTGATAGACAGACAGACTTCGGAGCCTTAGTAATAGGGTCCCGCTTTACCCTTTGGGTACGGAACCCTAAAAACAGTTATGACACAAGACAAAATGCTCTGTTGATAATAGATGTCCTGTTTTGATTCTAATTTCATTGAATCCAAGGCTTAATCCTTACTAATATTAATATTATAAATGCGAAAGTAACTCTGTCTGTCTGTCTGTCGCGCTTTCACGCCAAAACTACTGAACCGATTTAAATGAAATTTGGTACACAGATAGTCTAGAGCCTGAGAAATGACATAGGTTACTTTTTATCGACACACGCGGGCGATGCCGCGGTCGGAAACTAGTACTGGATAACTCAATGCTGGATATACTTTTCGTATATTTTAAGTGTAATTTCGACAAAGTCCGACTTGTATTTAGCGAAGAAAACTGGCAAACGCTGCAATCTACGTTAGAATGTTTAGTTTTGCGTTTATAGTTACGAAGCTATTGCTAGAAGCACTCTATTAAAATTACTACCGTTATGTTTAAGTGGTTTTCCAATGAATTTATATTCTAGAAAGCTGTTAGTACAAAACTCGCTTAGTTATTTTTTTTTTGTGTATTTCGAATAGTCGTAATTACTTTACTGCTTTTTACAAAAAATCTCAGTAAATTGTATCTTCCATAAGGTTGAAACTATCTACCTTTCACATAGACAAATATAGACCTTGTCATTTTACCTTGTCTAATTATATAATTGATGGATACAAAATGTTGTAAACATTTTTTTAATGAGTAATGGTGGAGTTTCTTGCCCATTCTTCTCCATACGAAAACTACCTTTTGGAAGGGGCAACTTTCTTTGTTTTTGACTTTCAAAAGTGCCTTTAATGTGCCTATTTGAAATAAATTTTTGGAATATTTTTTTTTACTTTGGCCTACCTACGGTTTTACCTATTTTGGTATCTTTGTTACCTTTCAATGACATCATCAACCTTAGGGTTGTAAAAAATTTTCGAGGGCGACTATACACGCTGCACTTAGTGCGTTCAGCGTCAAATTCCTAAGCAATAAACGATTTTTAATGAAAAAATCGGTTCTGGTTTTTTTTTCGGATTTACCGGCTCCAGTCATAAGCTGCATCATCCCCCCCCCTGCTTCTCTGTCTACTTAGTTGACGCCCACTTTCATTCAGCCAGATGTAAGAATCCTAACTAGTATTATAAATCCAAAAGTGAGTTTGTTTGTTACGCTTTCACACTAAAACGGCTGAACGGATTTGGATTAAATTTGGCACAGGGATAGCCCATGACCTGGAATAGGACATAAGATACTTTTTATCCCGATATATCCACGGGATCGAGACTTACGCGGGTGAAACCGCGGGGCGCAGCTAGTAATATAATAAACTTACGATTGACTTCTTGCATAACTTATTTAACTTAAACACAGTCTCGTGTTACAACTCTCTCTGGGGGGGGGGGGGGGAGTGTTCCCCACTCTCTAAACAGGTTCTCATTCAGTTTTCTTTGATACATTCGTACCACTAGTTTACAAGGAAATTCTCCGGATAATACCTAAAAGCTTCCTATACTTAGGAGCCTGTGGAGATTGACTAACGGATGAGATGCCATTTTCAAGAGCTGTCAGTGTCAATATTCCACAACAATGTGATTTCACCAAGTGAACGCACAAGGCTGCTCAGCCTTGATAAGATAACAGATACAGCCAAATCCGACTTACGCGGGTGAAACCTTGGGGCACAGCTAGTGCATAATAAAGAAGGCCATGATGACATGACTATATAGGTACAAAACCTTGAACAGATGAGTCTACTAAGCTTCATCTGAACAGGCCGCAATACAGAGCCCCAATTATAATTTAAAGAAACATCGCAATAAGATGTAAGGGCGAGGGGCGCGGGGTGTAATTTATAATACAAGTAGGTCACACGTACCTACTAGCGGTGACCTTAATGTATTCTTCAAGGGGAACCTTCGCGGTGTCAGATGACCAATGCTACCTACCTTCCGCAGGTGTAAACCTACCCTTTCAGGGTCCGACGTTTATTTTTGTGTTGGTGTCGAGATATATTTGATTTCGAACGGGTAAACTTCTATAAAGGAAAACCTAGTGTGTATACTAAACTCTTATAGTTATAAGATTTTTCTTTTCTTTTAGTGATTCTTTAGGTTATGATCGTATTTCTCGGTAATCCCGTTAGACGAAGTATAATTGTTATTACCACTGTAATCTAGATATCATAAGGATCAAATTAACATGCGTTTCATTAATAGACGCCACAATTTTTGATGGGCCTAATCGCCGAACAAAAAAAAACTATCTCCTTTCTAACAAAGGAAAAACTTTATTTACTCAAAATTTTGACATGCTTATAATCCGATTAAAAATGTCCTCTAATCATGAGTTTTCATTAGATTCGACAGGGTTATTTTCAACGAAATTATAACGACGTTTCTCGACGCTGAGAGCATAGAGATTTTACCTGGTAGCCTACCTCACCCACGAACATACCATTACTTTACATTATCTTATCGTTAAAGGTACAAACGCTAATAAACGGAGCTTATCCCTGCCTACACAACTTTGAATTGTAGCCAGAAAATGAATTTTCGTGAAAAATCGTTAGCAACTGTTATTTAAAAAATTCTGTGATAAGATCTAACATTCTAACTTAAACGGGATAATTCAGTACCGTGGACCCCATTTTTAACCGACTTCTTCAAAAAGGAGGAGGTTCTCAATTCGTCTGTATGTTTTTTTTATTTTTTATGTTTGTTACTCGATTTCTCCGCCAATTATGAATCGATTTTAATGATTCATTTTTTGTATGGTAGGGCATGCTTCCGAAGTAAAGAAAAGAGAAAGAGAAGAAAGAGGCTTCCATATAAATTTTATTAACTTTGCTTGTGTAGTTTTTGAGTTAGCTTCAATATTACGTATTTTTCTCACTTTGTTTATCTAGACGATGTTTTCATTTACTCCTTCACTGTTATTTACATCAGCTAGTGGTATTAGAATTTGTGTGGGGTAGGTACCACAACTAAAAAGTGAAAAAAAAAACTATTTACAACAAAAAAAAAACCGACTTCCAAAAAAAAAAACTCAAAACTGAAAAATTACTTTAATTTAGGAAAAACTCGGTGGCAAAAAACGATTGAAAAGCAAAGACACAGACTTCCGAAATTAAAGTTATTTTTCAGTTTTGAGTGTTTTTTTTTTGTTGTAAATATTTATTGTCTGGTTTTGGGCTCACCGACAAGTTTAACTAAGTAGCATAGTCGATCTCGTCATTGCCTCATTACTTTTGACAAAAGCCTTCGGTTAAAGCTTCACTAAGGTTGAAACTATGTACCTCACACATAAGGGCCCGTTCACACGTACCTACCACAACCACACCACATCGCAACGACAAAACGTGTGCAAGCAGTGGTTACGTGTGAATAGTGTCGTTGCTTCTTGTAGATGCGTTTTGGTAACCATAACATTTCATGTCGTCTTGTCGACGCAACGTTGTGTTTGTAATGTGGCAGGCCGCTAGTAAGCGGTCTCGCTTGGGCTTGCGTTGTGCTGTGCCGTGGCCTTGATATGGTCGGTATTGTCCACACGGTTAATTTTCGAAGGCCAAATGTAGTCCGCGTGAATAAACTATTAATTACACGACTGCCCAAAAAGGAGTGTAATGTTTTCAGGGTTCACGTATGTATGTATGTATGTGAGTTTCTTTATTCCACCATAACTTTAGAATGCCTGAACGGATTTGAATGTGTGGGGTATCATTAGAATCCTTACATTATCCTGAGTGACAGGCCATGTTTAAAAAAAAAAAACAATATGGCGGCAGTATGGCTCCATTTTCAAAAGTGAAAATAAAAAAAACTTCTGTTATTTACTATATGGGTATCCAATTGAAGGCCTTGATGAGCACATTCCAAAACTATACAATTTATTGGGATATATTTTACATAGGTAGGGTACATGCAAAAAAACATTTCATCTTTGGCTGCAAACGATTTAATCAGAATTTAGTAACACTGCATATATCAAAATGAATGAATGGTTTAGTAGATGATTGAGTTATTATTAGAATTCTTTCATCATCACACAGTATAATTAGGCAAATAATTTTAAAAAAAATTGTTAACAATAACACAATGCCAACTATTGCATAGCGGTAAACAAAAATGTACCTAAACTTCCAAAAGAATAAAACTTGTCACTAAAATGTATAAAATAAAAACAAATAATTAAAAAATTAAAAAAACACGACTGCCCTGCTAAAAAACGAACTAAAAAGTAAAAAACAAGTTGATTAAATTGTCATTGCAGTCGGGGGACCTCTTAGATTAAAAAGTGTTCCACAGAACGGTCCAATTAGCGTCCGACGACGTGTTGTGGTTCTGGTTCTGGTGCGGTTGTGGTAGGTGTGATCGGGCCCTAAGAGCAAAAATAGATCTTGACGTTTTATGTCGGGCAAGTAACATTCAACTTTAGTATACAGTATTATTCGTTTTACTCTACAGAATAGGTATCACCTTATTCGTTCTATATCTCACTCGGTATTCTATTCATGCAAACCTTTATTTGTACTTATCTATACCTCAGAATGTAGAAAGCAATCCTTAAAAATATTTCTTGATTGGTATACCAATCAAGAAATATTTTTAAGGATTGTTTTCTCATACGTGTGAAAAATTTATAAAACCATTTAAAGTTATTTTTACTCGACCTCGATCGATATAAATAAATCTTCATATGGGATTCTAAATATAGGACCATAAAAGCCTAGTTATTAATACATGCTACATGCAATCAACAATATTGTATAAATTAATTCACTGGGTAAAGGTAGGTATGTCGGCCACAAGTGCGGTTATCGCAATTTCACGTAACACCACCGTGGTATGTGTTGGCTAACAATTTAATTAATTTTAGTGCTTTACTCTTGATATGGTTTCCATCTTAAAAGGTTTTAAAGCACTGTTGACGTTGCAGAAAATCGTTGGCATACCTACCTATTTGGGTTTGTTTTTTTAATTTGACGTAAGAAAAATTTTTTTTTTGTTTTTTTTTTTTTTTACTACTTATTTTCAACTCGGATCCTGCCCCTGCTTCGTAAGGTTTTTACGACTTAAGAAACCTTCGAGATTCCTTTATTATGATATAAGTTTAAAATTGTTTTATGATATACCTACATCAAAATCCGTTGCATAGTTTAGAAGAAAAACGCGGTCACGCAGACAGACAAGAAAAGGGACTTAATGTTATTTGTATAGATTTAAATAGATAGTTGAGACATATTTTTTGCAATAAATTAGTCAGTTACGGAACGTTTTTACGTGAAAACGTTTTTTCGTTCGGTGAACTGGTGGTAGGTAAAATTTTTCTGATTGGATAAAAATACTGATAGATTTCAATCGCTAATAAATTAACTACGAGACTTATTTGTTCATAGAGAAGCCTATCCGACTGAACACAGCATACCTATGGATATACCTAGGTTTCTCTAAGTAAGTGAAAGGCCGGATCAATTGATTGATCGACTGAGTCAGTGTCACAATTCTATTGATGAAAACTTTTCATAAAAAGCTATCCATGCTATTTTTGTTTCGTTTCACAGACCACATGATTTGTCAAAAATAAAGCAATTGAATGTAAAAAAAGCATCTTATAGGTATTCAATTGGTAGCCATCTGTAGGTACGTACAAAAATGTTCAAGTCCTGGTATCAAATTAATCTTATGCGATACTAAATTCGATTGAAATTCAAATTTCGTATCTGAATAATTTTTTTTTGTATTTCTGTTTCAAATATTTCACTAGATTGTCGAATAAAACTCTTTTGATAGTTTGGATTATTCATTCGGAACAGGTGCCATGGTAAATTGTAAAAAAAACTTCGGTTAAAAATACAACTATCAAAGGCAAATACACAACACAGTGGTTTCAATATTTCACCGTGGAAACACGTTTAAAATGTAAAAGAATATTTTTGAACTTAAAGCCTACATTAATGTGTATTCAATAGTAACAACGAGATTTTTATAGTGCTACGCTGCTACGAAAAGCGCTACGAGATGGCTACGAGTCAACGCGTAGCATTTATTTCGTGTACACGCTAATGAATAAAATGGTGATATTAACGTTTTTAGAGAGATGTTACCGAGATTAGTAAAGCATTATAGTGACATGGTTTGAAAATTTTAAGTACTTGCGTAAAGTTGACAGTTGATTATAATAATTTTTGAACATCACACTTATTATAAAATATTCGTAGTCTGTAAAATTACTTTCCATATTCTGAAAGGACTACCAACAACGAAGCTAGCCCATTCATTATCATTTATTGTTCCCACTGCTGGGACACAGGCCTCCTCTCTTCGAGAGGGAGTGGGCTATTTACTACCACGCGGGCCCAGTGGGGGTGGGTAGATGTCACATGTCTTCGAATTATTGGTTCTAAGACATACTGGTTTCCTCACGATATTTCTCCTTCACCGTTTTGAGAGCAGTGGTGATGAATTATTGACACAAAGAAACGCGTCTGCCGTATCGTTTATGGTTTCATTCAATAACTTTGAACCAACTAAACATGGCCGGTTCCTCCATTACGCTCAAAAAAGATAACACGCGGCGACGGAAGCACTTTGTTTGCTATCTTTTCAATATCATTGTTATAAAGACAGAGACACCACAGACAGACAAATTAAAAATCCGGAGTCACACGTAATCTGTTCGATTTATGTGTGACTTGACACACATGTGACTCCGGATTTTTAATTTGTCTGTCCGTGGTGTCTTGTTTATATATTTTTAGTCGTACTTGGGTTTTAGTTTTTATTACTTTATTAGTTTTTTTAATTCTTTTGGGGTTATAATATATATATTTTTTAAATGTGCTCATTAAGCCCTTTCATTTGATAACCATAATTTTTTTTTTTAGTTCCTGACTTTATATTCTCTAGAGGGCGCCGTTTTTATTATATATTATTTATATTTAATGTGACGTCACATAGCCTATAACCAGCGGACGATCAAGACGCTTCCAACGATACCTCATTTGTCAAATTGTGATGAGTCGTTTAGAAGATATGAGGGAACAGATGAACATACATACATACATATATACATACATACATACCGGTCAAAATCATAACCCTCCTTTTTTCTTCGCCATAGTCGGGTAAAAAGATACATTATGCTCGCTCTAGAGCGCCCATCATTTTACCTGCTTGTTTTTATAACGACCACTGAATATTACAACCTGGAACTGACAGCGAGAGAAAATAGCGTAGACTGTTAGGAAACGTTCACACTTGCTCTAGAATTCTAGATGTTTAAATAAGTACCTAATATATACAGGGTGTAAGGGTAGACACTGTGTTGTCACTCAAACCATGGGTAGTTGACGTAAATATAAAAATAAATGACCGAGTAACAATAAAAAGAAAACGTTATTTTCATTAGAATATTTTTTAAAGTTTCTGTTTGACACCGTTCTTGCTAGCGAAACAGCTGACTGACTGAGTGAGGGGTTGCGCTCACGGCCAGTCAGGTCACGTCCCGCGCCACCCATGTTGAGACGCTCGTTCGTTCGCTCGAGAGTTCGTTGCCCTAGTGCCCTAGGGTGAAATATTCTTGTGGCAAAAGGTAGCTTTTCTTTAAAAAGAAAAAGTTGTAATTTTCCATTGATTTTACGTTCTATAAATGAAACCAAATCACTGGTTTCAAGGATAACGGTGTTTACCCTAACACCCTGTATAAATTGAGAACAGTGCAGGTAACAGCCCCGACTTACGAGTTGTAGGTCATGGGAACCCAAGCAGGCGCTTTACTTTGTGTAAATAATTTCATCACGACTGCTCTCAAAACGGTAAAGGAAAACATTGTGAGAAAACCGGCATGTCCTAGAATCAAAAATTCGAAGATGTGACATCTACCAACACGCTCTGGGCCCGCGTGGTAGATTACAGCCCACCCTTCTTAAAGGGAGGAGGCCTGTGTTCTAGCAGTGGGAACATTATAGGCTGATTATGTAATCACTACATATTATAAACAAAGTCCTCCGCCGCGTCTGTCTGTCTTCTTGTTCGCGATAAACTCAAAATCTATTGCACCGATTTTCATGCTGTTTTCACCAATGGATAGAGTGATTCTTGAGGAAAGTTTTAGTATATAATTTGTGAAGCGGGCAAAGCCGCGGGTATCAGCTAGTATGTTTTTAGAACAAATACGAGTAGATCTTTGTATTGAAATAGTAAGATCTAGTAATGATGATTGGCAGAATATAAATTACATTCAAATGCCAATTTATTTAGCGTTGGCGACCCAGCTCCTTCTATTTAATCAATTGAATGGAAAAAAAACATTACTTGTATTGTTAAATCTTACTTTTTGTGCCTATAAATAAACCAATATAAACAAACATTGATAGTGATCCTAAAGCAAGGTCGTTATGTTTTATGACCACCCCATCCATCTATACATACATATAAAAAGCTACCTAAAACAGAAGGTAAATGACAAGCTTTAAATAGAACGTTTTTTAAGCCACTTCCCAGATGCGTCACTCACCGCAGCTTACATAGAGCTCAGTAAATTGCTTATCGGTTTCGGTGAGTGCCGCACAGGAATACATTTCAACACCGATTGTGGATAAGTGGAGTTTTTCACACTCTTCATGTCTTTTATAGGTTTGAGAAAATAATCTGGGTGTTACAGGGTGCCCGATAATCCACGTCCAAAGCAGAATAAATGAGTTTTACTCCCAGATTCTGAGAAGCTGATCTAATCTCAAGTTCATTTTGCCCTAGATACTGAATGCTAGACTGGACATTGGTCATATTATATCGACCAAATGTTAAAATATCAATCTGCCTAGCCTTTTTCCAACTATGTTGGGGTCAGCTAACCGGATGCAGCTGGATACCAGTATTTTACATGGAGCGACTGCCTATCTGACCCCCACAACCCAGTGACTAATAATACCTTGGTAAGACTGGTTGTCAGACTTTCGGGCTTCTGACGACCCGTAATGACTGTCAAAGATCCACGAATGACAGCCGGGACCAACGGCTTAACGTGCTTTCCGAGTCACGGAGGAGTCTCGATTTGTAAAGATGGTCACCCATCCACGAACCAACCCCGGCAAGCGTAGCTTAACCTGATGGATCGCCCCGTGCGTCTGTTATTACTCAGTCACGAGCTTCTCATCGATCAATTAATGTAAATAAGCCTTCAATTATTAAAAATAAACATAAGCTGCCGATGTAATACAATTGATGACTAAAACAAACTTTACCAAAATCAAGAACACCACGTCAGCCGAGTTTTCCGGGAAGCCGATCTTAATCAAGTCCAATTTGCCAAAACTTTACACCGAGAGTTGACAGTTCATTTGTTCTTATTCCTAAGGCAGGTTTATTCTTATCGCGTTATATTTGCAAGTGGAAACCGGGACGTTTGTCTGTTTATCTTAACGGCTTAAGCCCATTCTCAAACAAATATTCAGTGTTATTCAGCGACTGAAGACTCGTCGTGGAAACCGCTTTAGTACACCCATATCTACCACCGAAGCACCCTATAAGACGCGTTTACATTGGCAGAGTAAGTATTGCGGCGAAGACTGTGTGTATTATTTACACCCTAAATTGAAACCCTTGTTTATATTGGTAGTGACAACTATACAATTCCTAGCTTACCGCCGTAAGCTGAGCTAACATTATTTTATCTTCCTACTCGACTACTTACTTACCTCGTGGCTAAGTTATAACAGCCGCACGGGTCGATCCATCAGGTTAAGCTACGCTTGCCGAGGTTGATCCGTGGATGGGTGACCATCTTTTAGCCAACAGGTAACCATCGTTAAACCGTTGGCCCCGGCTGTTATTCGTGGACCTTTGACAGTCCTTACGGGTCGTCAGAAGCCCGAAAGTCTGACAACCGGTCTTACCAAGGGGTATCATGTATCAGGTATACCCAGTTACTGGATTGTGGAGGTCAGATAGGCAGTCGCTCCATGTAAAATACTGATATTCAGCTGCATCAATTAGACTGGAAGCCGACGCCAACATAGTTGGGGAAAGGTTAGGCAGCTTGATTGATTCAACTACTTACTGTCCCAAACCCTAGCGCGCCCTAGCGAATGTAAACGACGTCGCAGAACTGTGGTCTCAACAAACAAATATAGAAATATGAATTCAGTCAATGTTTAGAATAGAAAAATGAGAACACGCTTTATTTATTCTTAACACGTTTTGTTTTGAAGTGCTCTATATAGGGAAGCAATTTCGAAGGATAAAAAAGTTGTCTCACACTTTCATTTAACTTGAGGACACGGTACAAAACTTAGATTGATCATTTGTTCGCCCAAGGTCCTGAAATATTTGTGGAACGGTTACCTGGTGGCTTAAAACGGCCACTTTGGCAGAATCATAACAATAAAATATTATGAATCATCGTAAAATGTCACAAACTGACTATTCATAATTATGATCTGCGTGCAATTCATATTACGAAATAATAATTCATCTATTTGACAGTTTTCTATGGAGATTCGTAAAATGGTCCACAAATTATGAATTGCTTTTCTATCAAATTAGAGGAATTGCTAATGATAGCTGGGAATTCAGGTAATGAATTGTTTTTAAAGGAATCGCTAATGTGGCCGTTTTAAGCCCCCTCGTTTTTGTGGATTGCATAAACGGACACCTTTTTAAATATTTGGGACATCAGACATCTCTTTTTATGTGAAATTATGGTTACCTTGTGCGGACCTGGAAAAGAAAATGTATGTATAACATAACATCACGCCTGTAATTCTCTGAAGGGTTAGGCAGAGGTGTACAGTAGCATGCACACTCACATTTCGCCAGTTATGTTTAAATCCCATAATATGTATATTTTACCAATATTGCAAGCCCTTTTAAGATGCTTTATTATATTTATATAAACATTTAGACATATTTAAGTATTGTATTTATTTTATTTGCTATTGATAATTCATTACATGTTGCACCGATTGACGTCCTGACGTCAACGCCGGCTGTTACTGAAAACCACCGCTGGGGCTCTGTCTCGCATAGGGTCGCAGCATTACCGTTCGGCCGTTCTTCTTCATAGGTACCACGCTTCGGTATGGGCAACTAGCTTCATATTTCTGACTGACTCCTAGACAATTCAAAAGTTCCTGTAAATGGTTTAATTGAAATAAATGCTTTGAGTTTGAGTTTAGATTTTCCCCAACTTGTTATTTTCGTATATATATTTGTCTTTTCTTACCAAATAATTATTATATAAGTATTTTGTTTCTTCTTTCTTTTTATTTATTTCCAGGTTATTATATTTTAATTTTGCTTGGATAGTTGAGGAACTATAAAATTAGGGATAAGTGTTATGTGTTTAAACTACATATTATAGGTGATAATTTCTAGAAAAAATGTTTCATCCAAAACATCAATCCTACCCAAGAGGCATTAATTAAATTTACGTCCTGCGTATATTTTTGTTATCAATAAATTTTTGTTCGCTAACTGCTTTATATTTCCTACCGCGCTGCGCTCCGCAAAAATATAGTGGTAAATTTATCACAGCAGTGCCTTTAAAATTCTCGCAACTTTTCTAATGATCATAACGGAGATAAACAGTTGTTGTGTATGTTGCTTCTATCACAAAAGTTTCCTTGCCGGAGTTATGAACAGGTGAATATTACTAGGGTTGGGAAGGCTGGGCCAACAATACGAGGTCACATAGCCCCGTATCACTGTGGGGCCGGGATTTATCTCCCCACTCACACGTAGTGTGCACTTCCGACTACCGAAGTAATGAGTCTGAACTTTGAATTTGGAGCCACATTTAACAAAGTTTAAATGCTTTCCACTGTTTCACTGGCTTTTGTGAGATTAGCCCTTAAACTTGCCATTATGCCAACTTAATGGTACGTAGATTCATTTAATTAAATTCAATGTGTTATAAACTCGTAACTTTGTTGAGATAAAGATATTTTTGGATTTAATAATCCAGCTGTTTAGTCTTTATTCATGAAAATAATGAGAAAATTAACCGACCGAGACTTTATGATGGAAAATGAGGAGAAGGTTTTTCTTTTTATTACTTCAATCTAGATATGAAAGGTCTCTGTAAAAAACAAGGGAGGCTTACAGCAGTCACATAATAATGATGGATAACATCTGACATCTTGGCTGACGTATATAAATGATATAAACAATATTCATCATCATCCTGTTTCCAACCTCTTGGAAAATGGGTTGGTACCATCTGAAGGCCAACTTTAGCATGCGGCCAACAAATACCCAGCTTTGTTACACACTTCCGTCCCTTTTCATGAAATCACTCCCACAGATGGCAGGAAAAAGAGAGGAAAGATGTTACACATCACAAAGACTTTGAATAGAACAAATTGGAGTTGAGTGACGTTGACACGGGCTGTTCGGCTCCATAAACTGTGGTAATGACACTCAATAAAGGACGGGGGCTATCATGCTATGAATAAATGAAGATAGCATCGCGAAATGCGATTGCATCAGTCGTATCGTATTACGTAACCCAGTTCTAACGATTAAGATATATTTCGTAGGTCAAGTGTTGAAAGAAAACTGAACTCAACAAAGTTGTAAAAAGATTAGGCAGATGATGATGATGTTGAAAATGTGGTGTTTAGATAAAAATAAAGCGAGTGATATTTAGGGTCCCGTACCCGCAGGGTGCCAAACGAAACCCTATTACTAAACCTCCGCTGTCCGTCTGTCTATCAGCGGGCTACAGCCCGCTCTCATGTACCGTAATAAGTAGACAGTTGACATTTTCATAGATTGTGTATTTCTAATAACAACAAATATTAAAAATATAATAAAGTTAAAAATTAAAGGGGACCCCATACAAGAACCGTGTTTTTTTCTGCGTTTTTTGCTTAATATTGTACGATGCACACTGGGACCCGTTCTAACAACGTAACGCTCAAGACTCGATTTTCAAAATGAGGGTATTTCAAAAAATAAACTATGTAAGGGTAGACTTAAGAATGTATCACATCATTTCTAAAAATACTGAATCAGTAACTGCTATCTGCTGTCCAGTGTATCAGCTCAAAGTTTACTTTATACCCACATCAGGAATTATCCGATAACGTTCTTGAGTTTGTAGTGAATATTAAAACATTTATTTCTACAAGTAATCGTCATATTTAATTGAAGTGCATTCATGGCTGCAACTAGGCAAGGTATGGTTATTCTAATATTGTTTTTATGTGATAGTATGGCTTTATATGTACTGAATCAAAAATAAAACATTTTTACCTTTTTGAAAGAAAGAAAATTAAGTAATAAAAACTAAAACCCAACTACGACTAAAAAGGTATAAACAAGACACCACAGACAGGCAAATTAAAAATCCGGAGTCACACGTAATCTGTTCGATTTATTTAACAGAGGATATTTAACACGTGTTTTAGTTTTTATTACTTTTTTTTTTTTAAATTCCTTTGGGGTTATAATATATTTTTTTTTGAAATGTGCTCATTAAACCCTTTCATTTGATACCTAACATGGTACGATTAAACAATTTTTTTTTTCAAGTTCCTGACTTTATGTCCTCTAGAGGGCGCCATTTTTAATTTAATGCGACATCACATGGTATAGGCCAGCGGACAATCAAGAGGCTTCCAACGATACCTCATTTGTCAAATTCATCATACATACATACATGCATACCGGTAAAAATCATAACCCTCCTTTTTGCTTCGCCGTAGTCGGGTAAAAAGAAAAGAAGAAAGAAAATACATTTATTCAGCACAGAATAAAAGGCACACAATATACATAATATACAGCAGATAACAAAATAAAAATAAAGAAACAAATAAGAAGGTAAAGTAGGACATTATCAGGGGAGTGTGCCTCACGGCTGCGCCAAAAAGGCCCAGTTCAGCAAAAATGCCAGACAACTAGTGCCTGACGCTGGTTTTCAACCGGACCCGAAAGTGTGAAGTTACGGATGCAAATCAGTTTTATATTGTGATGTGTGTAAGCATACCTACTTAAATAAAATAAAACAAAAAAAGCATTTGCGCAAAGTTCTATTCTTGAAATATCTTTTACAATATCTACAAGGTGTTGATTAGTAATGAACTGAAGAGATTAGCAAAAGTTGCGCAAAAAGGACAAAAAAAATTATCTGATAAAAACAATATTAGAATAACCATACCTTGCCTAGTTGCAGCCATTAATGCACTTCAATTAAATATGACGATTACTTGTAGAAATAAATGTTTTAATATTCACTACAAACTCACGAACGTTATCGCATAATTCCTGATGTGGGTATAAAGTAAACTTTGAGCTGATACACTGGACAGCAGATAGCAGTTACTGATTCAGTATTAGTAGAAATGATGTGATACATTCTTAAGTCAACCCTTACATAGTAAATTTTTTGAAATACCCTCATTTTGAAAATCGAGTTTTGAGCGTTACGTTGTATGAACGGGTCCCAGTGTGCGATGTTGCGGAAGGCTTCGTGTACGAGTCCGACTCGCACTTGGCAGGTTTTTAACATTCGCATTTATTATAATAATTGCCCTTAACTAAAGACGCCAAGAACTTTTGGTGATTTTGGTAATACCTAAAAACTTCCATGGGTTCCAAACACAATTTTTAGATTAAGTCCCTTTAAATAAATCTCTGCCCCCCAAAATGGGGGCATTTTGTATAGAAAGACGGTTAAATACGGCGTCGGTATCATGTTTTATTTTTGAGGTCTTAGGCAATAAGGTTATTTGTTATACAGCATTCAACCCTGTGTTTTAACCACTAAACCACAGTACATTACATAAGTAAATCTGTGTCCCTAATACTCAAATTTTAATTAGGTAACTGCCAAATAACTGCATTGTAAATACAACACAAAGTACTTTCAATTTATTTGAGCATCTCATCTCGCACTGCAGGCACTCGAAACTTTATGTAACAGCAGTCGTAGCTATTCTTGGAACGGATCCAAAACTCAAGGATGTCCTGTTATATAACCATAATAGATACTCACCAAGTCCTCGTCGTCATCGGTGAAAATGTTGCTGCGCTCTTGGGCCGTCATGTCGCCGTCTTACAAAATACAATACAATATTCATCCATGGTTCACACACACAACACCAGATGCATCACTGTTAAACACTGCAACTGCATCCAAAACTCCTCCAACAAATCTCCTTGGTAATACATGTTCAAACTTTGCACTAATTAAAAAAAAAAAGTTTCTGTTTTCAAAATTATGAATCCGATGTTCAGTTATGTTCGCAAAACAACTGAAACATCGACTGTATACGGGAGCTGCCGGCACACCCTCTCTGTGCGAGGGTTGGGCGCTTACTGCGGTGGAGGGCGGGCAGAGAAAGCACTGCAGCGTCTCGTATCCATGGCAACGACAAGGCTTTCACGCCACCGCAGCGGAGCGCGTATGCATTGTATACTATCACCCACGAGAGAAGTGAATTAAAGTAATTTTATATAGATTTCTGCAGTATGCCTATTAACATCCAGATTCATAGGTTCTGCAGTGTGACTAGGCGTTTTACTGAAATATTTTGTTTCCTTTGGGATTAAGAGCTATTATTTAATATTTGAAGTAAATTTAATGCATTTCATATAGGCACACATGTGTAGTACCAATGTAACTTTACCAAAGTCATACGTACTTTCTAAGTTGCTTATTTCTTAGACACCAATGACTGACGATGAAGGGAAAAATCTGAAACCCGCACTGAGCAAGCGGTGTGATCAAGCTCATTCCTTCTCTGTATCAGAATTAGTAACCTTATCCCGATCCCCGGGACGTAACAAGTACACATAACGTTGATAAAATAAGTTCAGCTTAAATCAGCCAATGTTCCCACTGCTGGGACACACGCCTCCTCTCTGTGAGAGGGAGCGGGCCGTAATCTACCACGCGGGCCCAGTGCGGGTTGGTAGATGTCACATGTCTTTGAATTTTTGGTTGTAGGACATGACGGTTTCCTCACGATGTTTTCCTTCACCGTTTTCAGAGCAGTGGCGATGAAATAATTTACACAAAGTAAAGCGCCTGTCAGAGTTCGAACCTACAACCTACAACTCGTAAGTCGTGGCCGTTACCACTGGGCCACCACTGCTCACAAACCTTAAAAAAACAAAAAAAACCTTAACAAAACAAAAGAACCAACAACTTTTTGAGTCCCTCACCATGGCATTGCACATTGAGCTGTAGTACTATTTATACCAACTGTTATTGCCTACAATCAATGGAGCACCTATAGCATGCTCTATTAGGGTTTGAGGGCACTCAACAGTCTATTACGCAGTCAATATGGACTGGATCATGCCCATAAATGCTGACATTGAACAACGAAAATGGAATAAGTCAAGTTTGGATTTTAAATTTATTGAAATATGTAAGTGTGCCTTATTTTTAAAGAGGTTGTTTAGTTTGTTGAGTTGTGAAGCTCAAGAAAGCATTTTTTTTATGTTGTTATGATATTGGTTTAGGAACTTTGTCTTTCATTAGAATGAAATACAGCAGATTTGATAAATAGTGTGTCGGGTCTATACCTACCTAGTCAAACCAGAATACGTCTGCTTACAGAGCACTTACAACTTTCGTCACGTCCAAGAAATTTAACTTGGCAGCTACGCCTACTTATTGAAAGCTATCGTAAGTCACTTGTGTCAAGTAAGTACAGGCCATCTCAAACGAGAAGTTTATAATTATACCCTTCGGAGACATGGCTATTAGGCCCTGGCCGCCTGCCGGCGATTATCGAGAAGCGAGTAGAGCTAGCAACCAAAAATGAGTTGGCGAGCGACGAGCAATTACTCAATGGTATGCCATTTATTTTTTACTAGCAGCCCCCCACGGTTTCATCCGCGTAAGTCTCGATCCCATGGGAATATCGGGATAAAAAGTATCCTATGTGTTAATCCACGTTATAAACTATCTGTTAGCCAAATTTCCTCCAAATCCATTTAGTAGTTTTTACGTGAAAGGGTAACAAACATCCATCCATCCATCCATACTTACAAACTTTCGCGTCTATAATATTAGTTAGATGATTTACCATGCGTAAGTCTCTCGGCGAGTGTTATGACCACCAAGCCAGTGTTCTTCGTTCGACTGAGCGAGTACTCGCCGGCGGATTGATCATGCGTCAGCAATCAACTGTTATACAGGGTGTAAAGGTAAACACCGTTGTCACTCAAACCATGAGCCTTAAATATAAACATAAATGACCGAGTAACAACAAAAAGTAAACGTTATTTTCCTTAAAAGATTTTTTTTTAATCTATCAACCTCCGTGCTTGCTAGCGAGACAGCTGACTGACTGAGGGAGGGGTCGCGCTTGCGGCCGGTCAAGTCATGTCCGACGACCCCCACTCGTGTTGAGACACTCGAGTGGCAAAATGAAATTTTAAAAAAGTCGTAATTTGCCATTGATTTTACGTTCTATAAATGACACCAAACTACTGGTTTCAAGGATAACGGTGTTTACCCTAACACCCTGTATACAACGTATAACGGAAAGGGTGCATGTTTCAACTCAAAATAAATGACTCAAAGAATTCATACCATATTTTTGGTTTTGTAAGGTTATCGAGTTCAAATAATAACAAACGTGTCACCGCATTACGAGGTCATCTTTTCAGTCACTTGCTAATATTAAGTTAAATCGAGGGGATCAAACGACCCGACAATGCGGAGAAGCGCGGGCGGTTGGTTTCATGTCAGTAATAAGAATAAGAATATTGTTTATTTGCAAGAATACAAGTAAAAAGTTGACAAATATAGATAGCTATCCATCATATTCTAACAGGAATCTGGTGTGCAACTCTTAATGAAATGCAGCACTTAAACACAAAAATTTACAAAGACACAGAAAGTAAAAAAATTATAAAAATCAAAATCATAACAACAACAATGACTTTTTTTTTTAAAACCTAATCTGTAAATTAAATTAAATGTTAAAATAAAATGTAAATAAAAAATTATATCAAGAGTTTGTCTATAAAAACTCGGAAATAAAATAAAAGCTGTAGGTACCTGAAACCAACCGCTCATGAAACTTATCATCCTAACATGTAGATATATGATTTAAAAACCCTTGCGGTATAGTTTGTTTTTATCCAAAGAAGCCATGCACTTGATATGTATATTATTATACCCTTTCCGTTACACGTTATATACATTATCTCTTTTTACGCGGGACTTAATTTTTTTTTACGATTCTTGAGCGAGAAAATCGATATCTCTTCGCTTCCTCGTCGGCGGAGAGACAGATGCCTTAGACTCAGATAATTTCATTTCGTTGACCTTCGTTCCTAAAACATGGAGGAAAGTGGCAATGAGGGGTGATGTCAGACGACCATTAATCATACTGCAACGCCCACGGCCGGAAGTCCTGTAAAAAAAAACAAATATTCCGGATTTAATAACAATATTCTGAGTTTTAGACTGAGTCCAATTGAGTCTTGAGTTTTACAGAAACTAACTCAAGACCAAATCATTACTTAAAATTAAAACTAGTCTAGTTAGGCTAGTAACGCCATTTGATTAATTGAAACTGCATGTATAATATTAGGCCTTCCTCTCCTCATAATGACAAGGCACTAGTATTGATCACCAGGTTTCTCAAGACGTTGGCGATTTCAGATTTCCTAATGCCCTTAGATTACGTTATAAGTCAATATTGATGAGAGAGTTTTTCTTTTTCTGTGGGTTAAATTTATAAGTAAATCGGAACGAAATATTATAGACGTAGACATATTTAGTAACCTATTCCGCTTAACTCATAACTGTTCCTCAAGATTCACTAAAAAACCCTGTAAGGAATCGATACGTGTTTCACCTCTCAACGCATCCTCAGGCGACGAGCATCGTGACGAGGTGACTCCAAAATTAACAATGAATAAATAAACTTTTTTTATTATTTTATTAATTCGACTGGAAATTGATCCCAACTTAATTGGGAAAAGGCTTGGAAGATGATGAGGGCGACTATGAGGGCAACTAGAAAGTCGCAAATGAAATAAAAACAAAACACGCTCGCTCAAGTGAAATAATACCGACTCATAAGTTTCATGGCTCAACGGAGTTAATTAACCCTACACGACTCTCGATAACAGATGAGCTGTGGGAGCAGCTCCAAATTTTGCAATTATCATGCAGCGCTCACCTGAGTTGTTAGGTGTTAATTGATATTATTCTTCGTCTGCTTATTGTGTCGTTGTTATTGTCACGCTGAAGTTTTTTTGGGTTCCGTACCCAAAGGGTAAAACGGGACTCTATTACTAAGGCTCCGCTGTTTGTCTGTCTGTCTGTCCGTCTGTCACCAGGCTGTATCTCATGAACCGTGATAGCTATACAGTTGAAATTTTCACAGATGGTGTATATCTGTTGCCGCTATAACAACAAATACTAAAAAACAGAATATAATAAATATTTAAGGGGGCTCCCATACAACAAACGTGTGTTTTTATAGATAATGGTACGGAACCCTCCGTGCGAGTGAGAGAGTCCGACTCGCACTTGGCCGGTTTTATTTTATTTTAAATAAATACTCATAGCATCCATTGCAATTAACCATTTACAGGCACACTTTTGACTTGTGAAAGAGTCGGTCAGTCAGAAACATGAAGTTTGAGAGTTGAAAATATAATAAAAAACACGTCTCTATAAAAAACCCAACAGTCATCGATTTTCGACGTTACTTCAAGTTCCTATTAGTCCTGCAAGATTCCGGCCAAAATAGGATAGTATTTTTTTACGAAGAACAATAATAAATAATCATCATTTGCCTAGCCTTTTCCCAACTATGTTGAGGTCGGCTTCCAGTCTAACCGGATGCAGCTGAATACCAGTATTTTACATGGAGCGACTGCCTATCTGACCTCCACAACCCAGTAACTGGGTAATATATATATATATATAAGACTGGTTGTCAGACTTTCGGGCTTCTGACGACCCGTAACGACTGTCAAATATCCACGAATGACAGCCGGGACTAACGGCTTAACGTGCTTTCCGAGGCACGGAGGAGTCTCGGTATGTGAAAATGGTCACCCATCCACGGATCAACCCCGGCAAGCGTAGCTTAACCTGATGGATCGACCCGAGCGGCTGTTATTACTTAGGCACAAGCTCCTCACAATAATAATTAATATCACAGCGTATGCAATTTTTTTTTTCTTTTTCTATTACTTACAAAAACAAAGTTACTAAGTTAATTCATTAGTGTTACGATCTGAACAAGTCTTCATGCTTCGTGGATTTTACAAGCCGCCATTTTCATTTGCATGCAGAAAGCCGACGACTCCGTCGTAATGACCGAAATTACGAGCTAGCCATAATACGGTCAACTTATAATGATCATAACAAAATACCGAGGGATTTAGCTCATTCGAATGTCTGACGCATGCAAACTAAAAGATTGGACCGGGATTATCAATGGAAGGCGTATTTAATATTAGGGAGTGCCTCCGCTGCCGGCGCCGTCTCCCAAAAATAACGCCATTGGGAACCGGCAGTGACATTACTGCCGGCAGCCGATGTTTTTAATCTCGGCTGCCGGTAGTAATGTCACCGCCGGCTCCCATAATGGACACCGGCGGCGCGGCGTTTATAGAAACCCTTCCAGTATTCAGAACCCCAACGAACTATTATATTATTACGAACAAAATATTATATTTTATTTATAAACATTCACATTTATTAGGTATTTTTATATATTGTATTTCTTCTATCTTATATATCAGATTTTAATTGTTTATTTATAACCTATATTATTATTCTAACGTATGACACTCGTGGGTTGCAGCTGAAAATCAGCGTCAGGTGGTACAGTTTGTGTTGCCATCTGACAGTATGCTGAGCTGAGGCCCTTTTGGCATTGTATTGATTGTTTCTGTTTTTATAGTTTTAAGGTGTATTTTTCTGTTTAATGTCAATAAATGCATTTTTCTTTCTTTCTTAACTAACCGTAACTAAAATATGTTTTTCTGCTTATTCTAGTCGTTTTTGGTTTGAGGGGATTAGTCGTAGGGGATCACAGTTCTAACCTAACCTAACCTTTTTTGTGATTAAAATTATTAATTATTACTAGTTCGGTTTCGGGTAGTACTTTATGACTTTATTACTGGAATATGGAAAAAAGAATACTCTATTACATGTTTTTTTAATTATGCCTACTCTGTCTATCTACTCCATACGCCAAACTGACAACCAAAGTCAGCGCCGGCAGCCAATTCAGCAACCGGCGCCGGCAGCGGAGGCACTTCCTTATTATTAATATACGGCGTGTATCAGAGAGGTGTGGTGACCATATTTAAGGGTGTGGTACTCCATCACATAGAACAACTTTTTGAAAAAATTATCAACTGTCCCATATGATATGGATCGAGTAGTTATTGAAAATGTCTATAGGACAGCTGATTATTTTTTTACGATTACGATATTGGTCCGAGGAGCTCGTGGCTAAGTAATAACAGCCGCTCGGGTCGATCTATCAGGTTAAGCTACGCTTGCCGGGGTTGGTCCGGGGATGGGTGACCATTTTCACATATCGAGACTCCTCCGTGCCTCGGAAAGCACGTTAAGCCGTGGGTCCCGTCATTTGTGGATCTTTGACAGTGGTTACGAGTCGTCAGAAGCCCGAAAGTCTGACAACCAGTCTAACCACGGGATATCGTATTACCCAGTTGCTGGGTTGTGGAGATCAGATAGGCAGTCGCTTCATGTAAAATACTGGTATTCAGCTGCATCCGGTTAGACTGGAAGCCGACCCCAACATAGTTGGGAAAAGGCGAGGCAGATTGATTGATTACGATATTGGTCCCAGAGAAAGTTGTTCAGTTTGATGGTCTGTCCCACAACCTTAAAATATGTGACCACACCTATGTGATACACGCTATCAATAAAAAAAAAATTACAAAAAATACATACATAGTTTTTTTTTTTTTGTCATTTTTTTATTTGTTTCGATTGCCGCCACATTAGTAGAGAGCACACGTAGCAGGGCCGAGTCGTTAGTCCTTAATAAAATCAGCCTCTTTTGTTAGGGATGAACGTAATAATACAGTGTTCTTATGGTATGAGGGTTGGCTCCGAGAGGACGCGTCTCTCCGGCGCCAGCACGATTACTAGACGTTTTCTTTTGAAAACTATTGGAACAAAATATTGTATCTTTATTCACTGGTTTACGATAGTCTTCTTTTTTTCTTGACGATTGACTATTACTCAAATTCAACCCTCGCTTGCTTATTAATAATATTAAAACAAGTTTTATGTATACCTAATAGTCATCATCATGTGCCTAGCCTTTTCCTAACAATGATGGGGTTAGCTTCCAGTCTAACCAGATGCAGCTGAATACCAGTATACCTAATAGGTATTGTGAGTATATCCTCATTAATTGGGCTCAGAATACTTTCGTGAAAATCGGATACCCACCGAAGCATGAACCATAAAAAATATGACTCAGCACAGCGCGGCTTGCCAAAAATCCAAGGTCACAGTCGCACCATACGCTATGCAGACATGACGCCATTTTATTGGCGAAAACAGCATAACGCGCCAGTGTTTACTTTGATTCAGCCAATTTTGCTATTAAAACTTCGTGCGTCCTTTCCTTTTTTCACAAAACCGCAACAATAGGCAAAATATCCTTGCAAGAATTACTCAATAATAAATAACCTAAGGCTTAGCACGTACTTAGGTATCACTATCTGATTAATCGCTCTTTCGCAATAGACGCACTCGGCGTGCCGAATTGCCGATCTGACCAATTTGTTCAATATGTCCATACGACAGTGGCTAATGGTCGCAGGTTCAGTGCCAAAAGATTGATCACCCAACTGAAATGGGAACCTACTTTAGACGCCTCGGCTGGCCTTTAGCTCCTATCGGCCTGGACCGATTTTGACGGGACTACATGCACACGCGTTAAATTGTAAGGTACATTTTTTGTAAAATGTTGATGGTCTTACTGTTACTGTGTTTCACAATTATTTCATAACTATCTAATCTATGTCATGCCATTTTGGGATTTTTATTGGATTTTATGTAAATTGGCCTGTGAATTTGGTCAGAGGAAAATATTTTAGTAAGAATCATTTTCTATATCGTTTCCCTGTTCGTCTGGTCTAAGTTATAAAATTCAGGTCAATTATTTAAATGTCTTGATTCCAAAAGTACCTAGAATTATCTCATAGGTAGGACTCATGCCGATATAAAAAATCTCAAAACAGTCTAGCTCATCCTGAAAACGTCTCCTCCTCGCTTTTCGCGAAACCATTAATACTGATTGATATCGACTGCTAAATTGAAGTGACTAT
Organism: Lithophane ornitopus; assembly: GCA_948473465.1. Lineage (NCBI taxonomy): Eukaryota > Metazoa > Arthropoda > Insecta > Lepidoptera > Noctuidae > Lithophane > Lithophane ornitopus. The sequence continues at coordinate 11,479,956 of OX419624.1, read as the reverse complement.
CTTAGGAACCATTCATCACTTCCGCAAATTGCAATCTACGTATCTGTACAAACACGTTCATTCATCAGGCAATCAATGCAACTCCAATTAATTTACCAGTAGTGCTTACTTGATGTGGAGGATTCATTCGTCACTCAACATCATCTGCTTTTAATTTAGCGCTTTAATAGGTACATAATAAGAGCGCTACGATTAATGCTTAGATTTGTCGTCACACATCACACAATGGTCATCCTAAATAACCCTAAATCTCCTAACCATGAAGTAGCATAAATTATAATGCATAAAGAAAATGATAACAGTAATTATAAAACTAAAAAAACTAGTGTTTTGAGAGTGGAAAGAGCACAGAGAGCCATTCTCAAAGTTATGACTAAAAAACCTTACAAGTACCCAACAACAGAGTTGTACTCTGACTGTAAAGTTCTGACAGTACGGCAACTCTATGTGCTCAGATCACTTCTTAGAATACATGTCGGCCTGCCTCCGCCAAATCCAAATAAGCGAGTAAATCTTCTTCCAAGAACCCAGCACAAAACTACCTTCGCAACACACCAATTCTACACACTAAGTACACACATATACCAAAAAATTAACTCACAAATAAATATTATAAATTTAAACGTACATAAACTTAAACCCATACTCACAGAGTGGCTATTGCAAAAGGACTATTCCTACACAGAGTCTTTACTCACATACATCACCTAATCACACATGTACTCACTGTCTAACATACATTTATATTATAAGGACACACACGCCTATATACCTCAACCATAAACTCGTAGTCATACAAACTACATCTATCACACACACATATACACACACGCACACACACCCTCACACACACACTCACACACGCACGCACGCACACACCCTCACACACACTCGTATGTACTCAACTCTTATCACATGCATACCTATACACTTCACATAACAAATCTATATTAATATGAAAAATATTGATTTACCTCAGTACCGTTCACTTTAATGTACTAAATTATGTTTAAGGAACTGCTCGGCCGAACACTGTCTCTTAAAATACAGGTGATCCTAGTTTAAGAGACAGGGTTATATTAATTATTGTACAGTTTTTGCTACATTTGTATTGTTTTACATATTCTGTAACTTTTGTTGGTGAATAAACAATTTTTATTATTATTATTATTATTATAATTATAAAACTATATGAGTATACGGACATCCCGTATACTCATATAGTTTTATAATTACTGTTATCATTTTCTTTATGCATTATAATTTACCGGCCTAGGGTCCCAAAATAATATTAACTAAATATCGTGAAATTTTTCGGTATTTTTTCGTCGTATTTATACAACAGGGTTAATTAGATCTTCGTTGCTACGCAGTAAATCAGTAAGTTCAAATGATCGATTGCCCAAATCTAGCAGGAAACTGTCATAACTCTTGTGTAGTTCTGCATTCACAAGAGGCCGAGCACAAAATCGACTCAGTTTGAACAATTTTGTTTACGAAAAGGGAGGAATTTAAATAATTTGAAAAGTCCCGTTCTTCGTCTTGCAGGTGGCTTGACGAGATTTAAAAAATAATTAAGTAATGTATTAATAGCAAATCACTAACATTCACAATCACAACATGTTTTTCGAATAATGGCGTGAGAGTGTTTTACAAGAAACTTACTTTTACAGGAAAGTTGGTATTGACTTTGAAACTAAATAAAGCTTGTAAAAATGTCATCTATATCTTTATAATTATGGTCTACTTGTTAACACAAATTCGATACAAAATATATCATATCTGCCCAGCGTTTTCTCAACTATGTTGCGGTCGGCTCCCATTCTAACCTGATGCAGCTGAATACCAGTACCTATTTTACATGGAGCCCTATCCGACCTCCACATCCCAGTAGGTAATACGATACCCCTTGGTAAGAATGGTGGTCAGACTTTCGGGCTTCTGACGACCCGTAAATTCGAAATAAAATATAGTCAGAAAAAAAATGACAACCACGTATTCATGTTTATAATATCCAATGAGAGAGATTGAATCTTCTCTGCAAAATAGCTCAGGCTGATGTGGAGTAAAGTCACTGATGTTGACGGCGGAGGTGACCGCCAAAGATACACCGAACGGAGGCAAGAAAGAACATAACACAATGATATATAATTGTTGTAACGACACTGCAAGAAGAAACCTTTGAAGAACAACTGACTAACTCACCATTGAAGTAGATATCATAAGCAAGGAAGCGACCAATTTATTTACCTCATTTGCTACCAACCAGAAGAGCTCAACCGAGTGAATCGATCTAATGGACTGTAAAATGAAATCACTCACGCAGAAACAACTCAAAGCAGACGCTGTAAGGTATTATTATTCCTATTCAACATCATGTTTTGAAGTAGGTAAGCAAACATTTCATTTCCGAGAAAACCCTGCTGGCGAGTACTACAGGTGATAAGATATTTTCACTTAGCAACCGCGGAGTTGGCAATTTCCTTTCGGAACTGAAAAAGTAGATAGACATAGCAATCAGACGAAGAAAATTCAGTATTAAAAACAAACAAATATTTTGGACGCAATATCCTATGGTAGGTATGGGCATCCGTTCGATAGTAAAAATTGGTATACAAATACTTTTGTGGTAAGTATTCCCTTTTTTATTATAATTTCTGTCTGGAAATCACACAGCCATTTTTACTCGGAGAGGCCAATCGACAGTTGTTTTGTTAACTTTTTTATGTTTTAACGTCAACTGTATTATTTTCTATTTTCTGTTTTATGTTTCTAATCCTACGTCTCTCATGGCACAAATACAGAAATCTATCCTTCTAGAGTTGCCAAGTTACCAACCAATACGGCGGTTTGCGCTACGAAGCGCCTGCGCACTCTGTATTAGCAAAACTGATTCAACTATCGCATGCAGCTACAACTTCGTTAGGCTGTTGTAGAAGCTATTCTCAATTAACTGGTGGAAAAATACCCTTACAGAAGCCAAGACTGTGTCTTCCCGTCACTGTGATGTTTTTGTACTGGACCGTCTTCTGGTTACGGAGATATTGAAGATTAAAATTCTTTTTCTCTTTACTTTTTTTCACGAAACCAGTTTTAAACGTTACAACTTAACTGCCGTACAAGCACAATGTTTTGCGTGCGTTACATTGCGCGCTACTGCGCCGTAAACAGCGATTTTCAACACCAAAAACAACCGACTTCCAAAAAAAACACTAAAAAAGTGAAAAATAACTTTAATTTCGGAAGTCGGTGTCTTTGCTTTTCAATTTCCGTTTTTGCCACCGACTTCCGAAATTAAAGTTATTTTTCACTTTTTTAGTGTTTTTTTTAGAAGTCGGTTGTTTTTTTTTGTAAAAGTTTTTATTTTTCACTTTTTTGTTGTGGTACCTACCCCACACAAATACGAATACCACTACCTGCTATGTAAATAACAGTGAAGGAGTCAAACAGGATATCGTCTAGATAAACTAAGCGGGAAAAATACGTAATATTGAAGCTAACTCAAAAATTACGCAAGCAAAGTTAATAAAATTTATATGGGACCACCTCGGAAGCATGACCTACCAAACAAAAAAAGAATCATCAAAATCGATTCATAATTGGCGGAGTAATAGGGTAACAAACATACAAAAAAAAAAAAAAAAAAACGTACAGACGAATTGAGAACCTCCTCCTTTTTGAAGAAGTCGGTTAAAAATAATAGTCGTTTTTCTCAATGTTACTTAGTTTGATACATAGAATACGATGATCTTTGCTCATTATTAAGTTTTTTATCAGTTTGTTCAAATTAGCTGCTACTTTTCGGATTTAGAGCGTAGGTAATTGCTTGCGATCAACTAGTTTTTTTAGGGTTCCGTACCTAAAGGGTAAAACGGGACCCTATTACTAAGGCTCTGCTGTCTGTCTGTCTATCTGTCTGTCTGTCTGTTCGTCTGTCACCAGGCTGTATCTCATGAACCGTGATAGTTAGACAATTGAAATTTTCACAAATGATGTATTTCTGTTGCCGCTATAACAATAAATACTAAAAAATAGAATAAAATAAATATTGAAAGGGGCTCCCATACAACAAACGTGATTTTTTTGCCGTTTTTATATATAATAGTACGGACCCTTCGTGCGCGAGTCCGACTCGCATTTGACCGGTTTTTTTTTTAAATTGCGGTCATTATTTTATTATTAGTTTTAACTACGATATTCTACTCTGACCCGTGACAAAGGATATCATTGCAGGCTAATTAGTTTGCCTTAGGTAAGTCGACAAAAAATAAAACACAGCCACAGCTTAAAACGACGAAGATAAGTAAAATGCGCTTCGCTAATGACATTCAATAGCCACTCACAATCAATTATGTAAACGACTAATACTTTCAGTAAGCAGATCACTCAATGTCATCCAGTCTCTTAGCTTATCCTCTGTTATTGAACTTCGTTTGCACAGCATCGTCTGCCAATTTTCTTGCAGGGAATACCTATTATAAATTATTTTTTCCCTTACCCTGAGAGTGTCACAGATTACCCGTGATTCCCCTGTGTCGAGTAGGAGAGCTGTTTAACAAATTGTTGTAAAAAAAACAAGAATACAAGAATTACAAAAAATATATATTTTATTTTTGTGGTTTTTTTTTGTAATTCTTGTAATTATTTCTATCTTGTAATTTTAATCGAAGCTGAAACATTTTTGTGAATGCTTGTTTTTTTAATAGATTTTACTTATAGATTTTCTAAATTCTTCGTAAATCCTACCGTAAGTACCTACCTATTTAGGTAAGTATGCTCCATTTGAGATAATTTGATTTAGATATTTTTTTATTTGTTTAACTGACTTTTGTAACGCTTAAGCGTTACGCTGACAAACTTACATAGACTGTCCTGAAATCAATGTGGGGCATCAAATAAATTCGTGAGAAATTCTTCTTATTATTCTTAATAAATTATTATTACTTGCTTTTCTTCTTAGTTCCCACATTTTTCTCTTCCTACACCAGGAATAATAAATTAGACCGGCCAAGTTCACTCCAACACACTGAAAAAGAGAGCAACAGTTGAACAACTCCAGCTGTGAAGATACACTTCAGTCATTATGTGCCTTTATATGTTGGGAGACGAGGGAACAAGTGCACTCATCCACTAACACACTCGTCCGTGTTTCAACGTTCTTGTTACTCAAAGCCACTTCGCATTCAGCGAGATTTCAGACCAGTGGCAGTGGGTGGCGGCCCTTTGTGTAAACGTAGGAAAAAAGTGGTTTATTTGTGGTTTTGTGAAGCTGTTCGATTTAGAATGTAAGTACCACGTGGTCTGGCTCCGGGTTAGTGCGTACTGTTTTTTTTCAGGTTTGAATTTTATAGGTAAGATAAGAGAGACCTATACTCCATTTGAAATAAGATTAGACGTATAGATAAGCCTTTTTTACATTCTGTTCAACCGATTTTGAATTCTATTGCGTTGGTGGCATGACAAATGGCAGCCGCAGTAGATAGTTGGTATTGTGTAACTTTTTTTGCTTTCTAATGCTATCCTTATGCCTACGGTATAGAAGTCAAAATCAGTTGAACGGACTGTAAAAGGGTTTGTTTTAATGTCTAATCTTATTTCAAATGGGGTATAGTTAATTTCTTATTATTTATTTATTTTATTTTGTATGTACACACAGTAAAATACATAGAGATACGACATTTATAATCTATACTAATATTATAAAGCTGAAGAGTTTGTTTGTTTGTTTGAACGCGCTAATCTCAGGAACTTCTAGTTGAAATTGAAAAATTATTTTTGTGTTGGATAGTTCATTTATCGAGGAAGGCTATAGGCTATATAACATCACGCTACGACCAATAGGAGCGGAGCATAAATGAAAAATGTTGCAAAAACGGGAAAAATTATTCCTTTTTGAGAGCTTCCGTTGCGTGCGCTGCGTAAGCGGTTTAAGTTACGCAAATATCATGTATGATGGAATTGTTCCTCATTAAAAGTTCTAAAAAAAAGTCCGCGATAGCATATGTCTATCTTTTAAGATTGACTCACTATAACCTTTTTTATGGTAATCAATTTTTTTCTAAGTTAATGCATTATTTGCTTTTACTTTGACTTGAGTTTTATCGACATAATATTAATTCTTATTCCAATATATAGTTTTAACATCAAGGGTATTTATGTAGCAGTAAAATACTTTTTAATTCATTCGAATCGGACATTTAATTTCGAAGATCTCACGATATAAAAATGCAATGCGCGAACCGTTCGACGCCGGCACCGCGCCTCCGCGATATTCCCTAATTTACAGAGGAGAGGATGAGCACACGGGTAGACATATCCTGGAATAGGACATAGGATACGTTTTATCCCTATATTCCCACGGGATCGATACCTACGCGGGTGAAACCGCGGGGCACAGCTAGATTGAATTATAATTTGAGTACAAAGGTACTGTTTATTTCTTAAGAAATTTCTTCCAGCAGACCTGCGAAAGGAGAAATAAGAAAGAAATGTAGACAAAAAAATATTATAAATAATAATAAATATATTTAGAAACACAAACTTGCAACAGTTGCAAGTTTTATTTTTGTAGGATAGTTACTATCCTACAAATATATATTAAATCCCACCAAAAACATTTCAAGTAAAGTAGACTGCCAAGACTCACATAACTCATTGTTAAAAAGTTATGTAGGGCCAACCCGCTAACTCTACAAACCTAACATCTTGGTTAAAATGCCTACTAACCGTGCGTTTGCACTGGTGAAACATTTGCGACAAAACATGTTGAAATCTCTAATATCTATCAATGTTCCATACAATTTTTGACAGGAACTACAGATTTAAACATGTTTTGTTGTAATGTTTCGCCAGTGCAAACGCACGGTAAGTCTCCCTGTTCACGAATATGATAGCGTGTTACAAAAATATATTCCATTCATTAGATGATAGAGTCGAGAAAATTAATTGTTTGGTTGACAAACTACGTCAATTTGTCGTGTTGCGTAAAATTGTCAAAGAATGACAGTTGTGATTAGAATATACGGACAATTTAAGTATATCAATGATTTAAGTTGGATTAAATGAGTTGATTTAAATGGGATTGGGCGGGTCATGTCAGCCGCATGCATAGCGACCGCTGGGCAACAGTCTCCACAAAGTGGGTGCCTGAGGATGGACGACGCCGCGGAGGCCGGTCCGTGAAGAGATGGCGAGACGATCTAGATGCGTACCGCAAGGGTTGGATCGAGGTGGCCCTGGAAAAGGATGCTTGGAATGATTTGGGGGAGGACTTTGCTCAACAGTGTAAGCTAAGATAAAAAAAAATATTTGAATTAACCTGGCTGTACCTATGAGACATTTTGTTCATAATTTTCCCGTTTTGTTTTGTATTTTATTATTATTATATTTAATAAAAATATCTTAAAAACGAATTATTATTTAGCCACGAGCCCCTCTTTTAACCCATTTTCTATCACGGAAGCTATAGCGCTTAATGAGAAGGTGACAAAGGTAAATTAAAAGTGAATCGAAAAATATTACACACATCGGGTCTAGTAAACTAGGGATCATTCGCAGCTCACCTACTTTACAGCAGGAAGTATGAAGCAAGTTACCATAAAAATAATGAGGCGATCACTAGCAACGTAAATGGTCAAACTAGTGTCCACATTTAAGTTGGTTACTATCCCGACAAATGGGCACGCCGGTGACCAGTTTAACCCGTTCCCCGACGCCCACTCCAACTTACCCATAACTTGAGCACACGATAACAAGTACCTAGTGTTTATTTATAATTAACTAGCTGCTCCCTGCGGTTTCACCTGAGTAAGTCTCGATCCCGTGGGAATATCGGGATAACAAGTATCCTATGTTAGGTCATGGTCTACCCATGTGCCAAATTTCATCCAAATCCGTTCAGTAGTTATAGAGTGAAAGGGTAACAAAAAACCGGCCAAGTGCGAGTCGGACTCGCGCACGAAGGGTTCCGTACCATTATCTATAAAAACGGCAAAAAAATCACGTTTGTTGTATGGGAGCCCCCTTAAATATTTATTTTATTCTGTTTTTTAGTATGTTTTGTTATAGCAGCAACAGAAATACATCATCTGAGAAAATTTCAACTGTCTAGCTACCACGGTTCATGAGATACAGCCTGGTGACAGACGGGCAGACAGACAGACAGCGGAGTCTTAGTAATAGGGTCCCGTTTTACCCTTTGGGTACGGAACCCTAATAAACAAACAAACTCACTTTTACATTTATAATATAGTTAGTACTACCGACTCGCCCCTCGCGGTGCGTAATTGCGTAACACACTTACATTAGCAATGCCTTTCATTTTGACAGTTCAACAACATTAATTGCATTATTTACGTTGTTGAGCAGACAAATTCGAACATATTATGAAGCAATAAATTAGCAATATCATTCAGATAGTTAATTGATTCAGGCGTGACTTTGAGGAAATCCATTATAAAATACAATAGACGTAGATATATTTAGTAACCAATTCCACTTGACTATTCTTCAAGAGTCCTAAAAAACCTTGTAAGAAATCGACACGTGTTTCACCTCTCAACGAGGCATCCTCAAGATGACGATTGACCAATTGCAAACCAGAACGCGACGTGTTACCACACCGAGCGTCCAGCGCTCGGATGCCTCGTTGAGAGGTGAAACACGTGTCGATTTCTTACAGGGTTTTTTAGGACTCTTGAAGAATAGTCAAGCGGAATTGGTTACTAAATATATCTACATCTATTGTATTTAATATCATTCAGATTGTGATTGATCGTGTGTTACGCTATTAGGATGCTAGATATTATTATGCGGAACGCAGTAGTTAGCTGACTATCAAATATGGGCTTAGTCATACGTAGAACAGATCGCTCTCAAATGAATACCTAATGAGTGGGGTCATCTAACATGGAGCATCGTAACAAGCAATTATGAAGCGTAACGAAGCAACAATACAACAATAGGTTCGTATAACGTGAGAGACAAGAGCGATCCTATTGTTTTCACGTCTATCGCTTAATCTACACGTTTTTCTTTCAGTCTGTCCGCAACAGATAAAAAAGATAGATCTTCGTTGTACCTGTGGTTCAAGACAGATATACTATACTCCATTTGAAATAAGATTAAACGTATAGATAAGCCTTTTTTACATTCCGTTCAACCGATTTTGAATTCTATTGCGTTGGTGGCATGACAAATGGCAGCCGCAGTATATAGTTGGTATTGTGTAACGTTTTTTGCTTTTAATGCTATCCTTATGCCTACGGTATAGAAGTCAAAATCGGTTGAACGGACTTTAAAAGGGTTTGTTTTAATATCTAATCTTATTTCAAATGGGGTATAGAGAAAACGATGTTATTGCATAATTAGCCTATAATATTCCCACTGCTGGGACACAGGCCTCTTCTCTTCGAGAGGGTGTGGGCTGTTATCTACCACGCGGGCCCAATGCGGGTTGGTAGATGTCAGAAATCTTCGAATTTTGAAAAATGAGAAACTCACGATCACTTTAGAAAACGATGTTATAACTTATCGCAAAGGGGGATCTGTGTCAGACAAACTCAGGATGAACTGCAATGTGTGTATAAGGACAAAGGGCCTAAAACGGCCACGTTAGCATTCCACTAAAAGCAATCCATTTCCTGAATCATTAGCAATTCCTATAATTTGACACAAAATGGTGACACATATTAGCTGAATCGTATATTCGAATCATATTTGGTGTTGCTGCATGAAAATGCCTTAATTATCCTTACATTATTATAAAACAAAGTCCTCTGCCGCGTCTATCTGCCTGTCTGTTCCCGATAAACTCAAAAACTACTGCACCGATTTTCATGCTGTTTTAACCAATGGATAGAGTGGTTCTCGAGGAAGGTTTTAGTGTATAATAACCGACATCCACGCGGGCGTAGCCGCGGGCATCAGCTAGTCTATAATAAAATGACCGTAATTTAAATTAATTAGGTAATTTTAATTTAACATTAAACTTCAATATAGCTATTCAATTTAAACTTCAACAAAGACAGACGTGGCGGTGGCCACTTATAATATAAAGTGATTTTAGGTACTTCATCAGGTATACCAAACAATGGATAGGTATACCTACTTCATACAATAGAAACATAAATTGCATTGTCAGCAGTGCGCATTGTCACCGTCGGCGTCGCTCTAATAGTACCTGACTGTGCGCAATGACCCCTGACCGTGACACTTAAATGCTCATTCATTCATAACTAGGGGCCTAAACCGGCCACAGTAGCAATTCCCCTAAAAGCAGTTCATTTCCTGAATTCCAGCTGACATTCATATTGTGTGGACCATTTTACGAATCTCTATAGAAAACTGTCAAACAGATGAATTATTTCGTAGTAGGAATCGCACGCAGATCATATTATGAATTGTGAGTTTGTGACATTTTACGATGATTCATAATATTTTCCTATTATGATTCTGCCAAAGTGACTGATTTAAGCCCCCTGGACCTCTACAGTGCTAGCGATTGGGTCATGTCACTTTTTAAACATGATCTGGTTTTCTTTACGTTGGGCCTTAGAAACTGCGTGAGGCCAGATTTAGGCCTCATGCATCTACTTTACTCAGATGCGTCTTTGGGCCCAGCTGATGAGTTGCTACTTGTGAACTGATCACTTCCACCCTTGTACTACATACCTATTGATACCGTGCTGTAAGATAAATTTCGCTACAATTCCTTCAAGATTGTATCTTCTAAAGTACATCGTCTTTATACTACAAAACACTATTCGCTCTTGAATTCTTGATACATACCGTGACACAATCATACAAGTAATTAATTCGTCAACATGGCGGAACTTTATCAATAAAACTAAAATGGTACCATTTTCGACTTGACCTTGTATGATGACGATTAATTCCCCGGGACAGTCAGTAGGTTGCGTCGCTGAACCGGCCTTGCCGCCATGACGTAACCAACCTGTATGCCTTCGAGTCTTCGAGCCGGCGACCGCGCGAGCGCAGCGCATCTCGTTCGAAAATCGAATTTCTTTAAAAACGCGAAACAAATCGATAATAAATTTAATCGATGCTATTATTGTTAACTGCCAGTGATTCTAAGAAGTCGTGGTGTTCCGTGATGCAACTGTGATTGTGAAGTTATGATGATATCATTCATTTTGAAGTAAAGTACACAAATTGGATTTTGTGAGAAATACCTAGTCAAGTTTGCGTGGGACGAAGTAAGTTATTAGCTTTTTTTTTGTTTTCAATAGGTACTTATATGGAGATTGTGAATTACCTATAGATTACCTTACCTATAGATAAATATAGGCACTACTTGTGCGCTTATAGTTAAGTACACTTAGAATCCTGTTAAAGCCTAGAAGCATTGACAATACTAAACCAATACGTGACTAATTAGTTAGGTATTAAAGAAATCATCACAGGTTAGGTAATGTTAATTTCATTTATAATCCTATGTACATACATAAACTCACGCATTCTATAAGTCTTGGCTTATCTCTAAAATCAGTTAATACCCTTATTTGAGAAGAAAATTCAATACTTTGTTCATATTTCGTAGAAGTGTTATAGATACTTATGTAGATCCTGTTTGAGGATATTTATGGACACATTTAGAATAGAATAAATTAATTAAAGATGAAACCAGTTCGTTGCCCCCGTGTTTTGGCTGTTAATACGAGACAAGCGGTAATCAAATGATAATTTGATGATCGTTTATAACATTGGCGCCATTTTTTATATTTCGCTTTTTAAGACTAAGAACGGATGGATGAACAGCTAATAAGATAGATATTATATTTCTATACACACCACTAATGATGAGGAAGGATGAAAGGCATGTAATGAAAAATGACAAAAGTTAAATTTTTGTCACCCAAACATGGTATTTTTTTTTTTTGTATGGGAAATCATCATATGACTTCTCCCGCTCTGGGTGGAGCGGAAGGGCGTGTCAGACTCTTACTGACTAAAACCCACCCGTGTTCCTTCAGTTGCCTGTTGCCAGGGTCCCGGTATCCCTTTCGGACTATTCCGCAACCCCGGGCAGAAACCAAAACATGGTATACGTATAAGATTTTTAACAACATGAATTAGGAGAATAGGGCGGTGATATGTACTCGAAAAAGCTGGGGGCCTAGACAAAATCTCTTTTCTGTAAGCGTTAACGCCAACGGAAAGATCAAATTGTATGGAGTTGACAGCAGCAGTCACGTGACATCTCTAAAGCTAATGTCAACTGCATACAATTTGATATTTCCGTTGGCGTTAACGCTTACAGAAAAGGGATTTTATCTAGGCCCCCTGACCAGAAGCGGTCAAATACTTCCAGAGTATTAATTTTTTTTTTTTTATGATAATATTTTTTTAAGCATTTTATGGACGCTATTCCGGGATAACGGGAACCCTTTTCGTTAATACATACTGACCTAGCGGTCCTACTTTACTTACGTAGTTTGTCTATCTATTCATCACCTAAAAACAGTACAATTATACTTTTTGTAATTGTAATATTTACACAAATGTTGCCAGCTCATTTGGTAAACAATAAGCCGTTGTACACACGCGACTAAGTAGCATAATTGCTTTATAAGCCACGGATACATGGAGCACTAAAGTTTACTGCACTAACATTATTACTGGTAACACATTTGGTACAGTCATCCGCACTTGAACGACTATACGAAATAAACGTGCTATTAATATAATTTTTAAGAACGAAGTTTCTTATCGCGCGTTATACTCTTGCACGCACACTTGGTGAATGAGAGCTAGACCGCAAAAAGTGTTACATTTTGATCGTCACGACACTTTTTTGTCGGGTGTTTTTTTTCCCATTTAGTTACTCTCAAACGTTTTTAATAAAAAGATTTGTACTTTTGTTTTTAATGAATAAAACTACCGGACCAATTTTCAATATTCGTTCATGAGTAGAATGCTATAATATCACTAAGTAACATAGGCTATCCTATCCTAATCGTAACTAATATTATAAATGCGAAAGTGTGTTTGTCTGCTTATTTGTTTGTTACGTTTTCACGCTAAAACGGCTGAAGGGATTTAGATAAAATTTGGCACATGGATAGACCATGACCCGGAATAGGACATAGGATAATTTTTATCCCGATATTCCCATGGGATCGAGACTTACGCGTGTGAACCCGCGGGGCGCAGCTAGTAATTTATAAAGATAATACCACGCGGGCGAAGCTACTGATGGAAGCTAGTACATAATAATAGCGAAAGGAACTTTGTTCAAACCGGGTGTCTCACGACTCCTCTCGTTTTTTGCTTTGAACATGCAGTTGATTGTTATATAGCTGCCATTAATATTATCTACCGCACCTTGTGTTAAAAATTATACAAAACCTTCAGACATACCGTGTACAAGTTGCTCTTGACCGGCTATTACTTAAAATGGCTGGCTCTCTGCGTCAGGCCGTCAGGTGCATAGGTATTGTGATGCAAATGGTGCTAGCAGCTGTACTATGCAGTGTGCATTACTTAGATACCAAATGGTAAGTAGGAATGTACATATTATGCATTCTGCGGGCATCATTGTCCCAATGGTACGATTGTGAATAATTATTGTATGCCATTGATTTGTAGGCAAAAAGCCGACGTATTAATTGTTGTTTGTTGTCCTGTAAGTATCTAATATTCATCTATATACATATAGGTGATAGTAAAAGTACTCAAATCCATAAAGTCGGCCATCCACTGTTACCTTACGTAAGATGTGCACGGAGAGGTTTGGCTGGTTAGGTCGGTGGACGATCCTGGATTTTTTCCGATCTTTGGATTTTTTTCCGAACTTTGGAATATTTTTCTATAGATTTTTTTTTACATAATCTTGTTTTCGTCAAACATAGGACCTACTAGCATCAATCTTCAACTTTAACATATATTTATTTCAAAATTAATGCTGCAGTATTTTCGGCATAACGGAGGATCATGCCAAGCAGTTTGAGGTAGGGCCTCAACTTGAAGAAACGTTTATGAATTGAATACGGGTTTGGTGTACAATTTTACTGGATATCTTAAGATCAATCTCCGTTTTAACGATTACCATTAGCATAACCTAGGAATTAGATTTTTTATTTTGTGTAGTTATTAACCAAAGTATAATAAAAATTCTAATCCAAGCAAGACCGTAGGATACTGACTAAATAACCTTCAACTATTCGAATACAGACAAGGAATTTAATAGCCACTAAACATTGTCATTAAAATGGCGTCGTCTTTCTAACACGGCTTAGTTTTATGGGGCAAACGGCTTATCAGACAAGTGTACTTGTGAACTAAATTGATGTAAATAGGCCGAAAAGAATGCGTTGAGGATTTGATTTAACTAGTACTTTAATAAAATATAGGATAGTTTTGTTTGTTAAGGCTCCGTACCCAAAGGGTGCCAACGGGACCCTCTTACTAAAGCTCTGCTGTCCATCCGTCTGTCTGTCACAGAAGTAAAGCTGTATCTTTTGAACCGTAATAAACTCCTGTTTCTATAGAAATACGAGATGAAAGGGCTAGTTAGTAAGAAGGACTAATACTTAAACATCACACCTTATTTCACCGAAGGGTTAGGCAGGGGTACCCATAGTAGGTTCATACATGGTAGGTTGAGTTTAAAATTCAGAAAAAGAGGCGGCCGTCTTTGAGACGTGTATAAGACTTGTTTCAAGGAAATTATTTTAAATTACATGACAAACACCTCACCCGGAAAATTTAGGAGGTGAAGTGAAGTTTTTACAGAATACCACTACTTATGTCCAAATTCCCTACAAAATTCTTCTTCATCTTCATCAGCCAGAGGCCTATGTCCAGCAGTGGACTGCTATACAGTCCACTGCTGGACATAGGCCTCTCCAATTGCTCGCCATTCAGCTCGATTCTCGGCAGCTCTCATCCAGCTGCTACGCGAAGATCGTCGCTCCACCTAGCCTGAGGGTGTACTATCTTACTTTTGCTGATTCGTGGTCCCTACTCAAGAACACGTCTACCCCAACGGTCATCGGTTCTACGGCTAATATGGCCGGCCCATTGCCACATCAGCTTGCTTATTCTGTGAGCTATGTCAACAACTTTGGTTCTCTACCGGATCACCTCATTCCGGATTCTATCTCTCAGAGAATTCTTATCGCATATAAATATACAGTAGAGGAAGGCCACCTTTTATCTAGCTACTTAGCTACCTTTTTATAAACTCCCGACCTTGGCCCGTTCACCCGGACCCTCTCCCTAGCTACCTTTACAGCGTTCAGCGAACCGTAGAGTCGCTTCCTCGACGACCATTATTAACAAAACCGTCAATGTATTCGAAACCAACGTCGCTAAAGATCTAATATAATTGGTGGTGTAGCGCGACGATTAGGTGTGCTACATAGGTACCTGAAATAGCACATCGTGTTTTGATAGCGAACGTTTCGGTTGTGTGTTGTGCATAGATAGTTCTGTGTTGGTTTGTTCTGTGAGTGATGGGGTGGAGGAGCAGTGGATAACGAACAATGAACCTAGGTTAGTTCAAGACAGTTCCAGTTGTTATTGTATCTGTGGTGATTTCAAAAAGTACCTGCCCATAGATATAAGACTATTTGATTTTTATTTGCCAGGTGAAAATTCTTTGCGCCTTGCCTGACAGCCTCTGTTGTCAAATCTAGTGTCTAGTGACTTGATTGGCTATAGTTACTTTGGTCCACCAATCTCCACAGCTAACAAGATCCTATTTAATAGCAGATCTAAATCAAAATAATTAGATATAGCTGTACAATGATCTTTTGGCGCGTAGCCGAAATCAGAACTAACGCCACCATCTTGTATTTTCAATACATTTCCCAAAAAAATTGATTGAAAAAAAGAAAAAAAGAATTTAAAAAATACACAAAAAAAGTATTATTATTAATGTAAATTATTAATAAATAATATAATTGCACAAATGTTTACCAACAGCGCCCCCTGAAAACGTTATTTTGCATAAATGAAAGGTATGAAACGCATGGGAAAGCTAATTTGAGTTTGCAAAACACAGATTTAATCATTGAAAACTGGAATAGGTAGGTGCTTACTTACTACTTATCGCATTTCTCATGCGTCCTTAGGTATGTAATCTCTATAGCAAGAACAGTTAAGATTAAGAATAAAAACCGTAGTAGGTACCATATACGTTGTTAAAAATCAAACTATTCATGATCGATAGGTTTTTTATACAAACATTCAAAAATGTTCCATAGAAGCAGGTAATTCTATATATTGTACATATTCGTTCTAAAAGTAGGTAAACACAGGTTGTAAATAAGCTAAACAATATTTTACTAAAACCGGATCAACATTTTGAAACGTACGAAAAGGAAAAGGGAATCGTTTGTCTTGATATGGGTATGTGATGAGGAGGGATGAAAAGTGATGAATATAAAAATGTAGACGGCTGGAGAGGGCAAGGGTAGAAAGATGATAATGATCTTTGTTACTGTAGAACTTACCTATTTTCCTTATTATTTTAATATTTTTCTTATTTTTATTATCTATTTTCATAATTACCTTTTACTTTTCAGGAATACCGATGAGAAGATGACGAGAAAGTTTCTGTTCTGCTTCCCCTTAAGGGTGGGGAATATTATATTCGGATACATTGTAATAGTAAGTATTACATATTCATATTTACATTATATGAAATTGTATTGCCTTCCTTTTGTGAGCCATAGGAACATATTACTCAAGGATTTTGGAAGTGGTGTCGTAAGCTACATTTTATGTCACTTATGGTTATTCTGGGAGAACAATATAAATAAATATACTTAAGTACTTACTTATCTAATTTTTCTTCAGTAATATTGTTATAATGCCTGTTCATTCCTTTTTATTCAATCTTATTAAATTGATAATTAACAATCAAAAACAGCATTTAGCATTAAGTATTTTTCACTTTCGCCCATTCATTCAAGTTTGAGTTTCAACTCAAAATAAAATAATGATGTACAATCAAATACAATCATGAAACTAGAATAATTCATACGTCATTTATTTCTCATCTGAATATCGCCTATAATAATAAATATAACCATGTGATTTGAAAGCGCCTAGCTTTAACTCGACACACCCGTAGATTTGTGTTCATGTTGAGTTGAGGCTTTGCGGCTTTGCCTTCATTATTCTATCAGGCGTTTAACCAACTCGAGTGCTTGAGGGTTTACTTGCCTGCCCAAATAAATGTTGTCTATTTCCTGTCATAACAGTAGGTAATGCTAATGAGTAGGTATTTGGAATAACTTAAAGTTTGCAAGTCAGGAACTAATGCGAGCCATAGACGTTCAAGTAATTTGATCAAACTAGCTGGTTCAAACAGTTTGATCAAATAGAAACACGAACATATTTCTCAATGCCATTTGACAACTCATTTTGTTCAAATTTTCCCACACACATTCTTGCCAATTTGATAAAACAGTTTGAATCAGCCTCAAATTACCTACAGTAAGTACTATGTCATAATAAACTGAAAAAGACTTTCGAAATAGACAGTTTTTTACTATTACGATTGTCACAAACTATGTTGTTGTGTAAAGCAACACCCATTTATTATATGATAATTGAAAAAAAATCTTAAACATAACTTCTCTTTGTTACAGCTGATAGCAATAGCGACCGTAGCCTTCCACTTATACCAGCTAGGTCTGAACGTGACCAACAACTATTTCGAGAAAGATGAGAAGTTCAGAAACTTCGAGAACTTGGAGAGCATATTTGGGTCCACAAAGGATTCGCTGGAGAGAATCATAGTGCTCACGTATTACCTAACGTATATTACTATAGCAATGATGTTGTTTCTATTTGCTATTATGTTCACTTGTGGTGCTTACAAGGTAAGAGACACTGTTTATTTTCAATCTTAATTAAGAGGAAAATTAATATAATGACAACTTTTTGGCCAAAGAATCAGAATCTATTATATTCTAACAACGAATAAATTTTCAGCCCCCCCCCTTAAAACCTAGGCCAAATATGTTTCGATACCTATTCGGATAGTTCATGGTCTAAAGAGGTGCCATAAAGAATATGAATAAAAAGCGAAATTTTGCTAGTTAGAGCTAATAGCCATACAACGTGGCAATGCTGCCAGCCTTTCTGTCACTTTTCCTGTTGACAGCGATGCGGACGAATTTTTTGATGCCCTATCATACTTTCCTCAACCTTTTTATTTTCTTGTACATATTACTATTATTATTTTAAGACTATTAGGGCCTTACCACAAAAACTTAGACACTTGTTCAACGTGTGTCTGATGTCAGTTTTATGTCAAACTCCATACAGAAAGGTGTTTAGGCTAAACAACTATTAAACAAGGTTTTGTGGTAATAAGGTTAGCTTTTAAATTGTGTATACTATATTATCTTAAAAAATTATATAAGCATTGTTCTACTTAGGAGCAACGTAGCAACACAGTATGATTCTCATTGTGATACAATCTTACATAAAAAGGGAAACAACAAACAATGTAAGCATTCACAGCGCTCCGATGCAGCTCTGACATCGATATTTTATTCAAGATTATTCGATAGTATTGTATCTATCGGATCGAGAAAACATCGAGTGGTGTCGTTACTCGGTTGCTATGGCTTGAATTGATACTAAGGGGTTTATTTATAAATGTTGTTTAAAGCTAAGTAATGATTAGCGACTGTTTAACCATACATTTTTGACGTTTGAACGTCACTTAACTTTAATCATCGTTTATGAAAAGTGTTTATTATGTGCCCAAGTAGATTATTGATATCATCACCACTCTCCTGCCTTCTCCCAATTTATTTGGGGTCCCTGCAACATGTATTTTTCTTCCATAATTGTCTTTATTAATTGTCATCTCGGTAGTCACGCTCCTTCCAGCCATATCATCTTTCACACAGTCCATCCATCGTTTCTTTGGCCTTCCCTTACTTTTATAGCTATCTACATTCATACTCAAATACTTTCCTCAAGACACTTTCCTCATTCCTCCGCATCACACGCCCATACCATGACAACCGATTCTACACAACTTTTCAGTTACCGGTGCCACTTGCAGACTTCCTCTTATATTTTACTCATTTCTTATTCTATGCATTCACGTAACTCCACAAATTACCTCTGAGCATTTTCATCTCAGATGCATGCATTCATTCATCCCTTTTGTGACCCAATATTCTGATCTAGTAGATTATTGATAAAATAGTCCATTAATTTTAAGCTTGTGAATAACTGAATCCATTAGTTTAAAATACAATAGATGCAGATATATCTATTAACTTATTCCGCTTAACTATTCCTCAAGAGTCATAAAAAACACTGTAAGAAATCTACACGTGTTTCAGCTCTCAACGAGGCTATCTCAGGATGGCGATTGACCAGTCGTGAACCTGAACACGATGTGTTGCCACGCCGAACGCTGGACGCAGAGACTCTGCGTCCAGCACTCGGCGGGGCACTGATATCGTTAAAAACAAAAGAGAAATCGGAAACAAAACATAATTTCTCTTCATTCATTATTTTTTCTCACTAATGTCTTGCGGGTCATTTGAAAGAAGTATTTGTAACCAGTCAACTTCATGAACTGAAAACTATTCACACATCAACTTAGGTAGAATAGGTATGTTCAGCTTCTGACGTGCGTCCATTCAACTTATTTTTTGTTCCATGACGTGAATCGTGACTCGCTACGATTCGAGGCTCAGGCACGCCATCATACAGCCAATAACGTCAATCGATGCACGCGCAGAGCCAATACCTTACGTAACTCGATTGCGGAATTAGAGAGGCCACAATAAGCGTCAACAAATTAAATAACAACTATTGAAATAAATTAAAAGATACGAAATTAGTTTTCACAGAAAATTTCCTACTATTAAAGCTGTAATAATATCAACTTTCATCGGAGATTGTCGTTACGAAACAAACCTAATCGATGCAGCAATTAGGTATTATACTTTTGTAATCCGAATAGAAAGATGGAAGAGAAATCAGTCAAACGATTTTACGGTCAGACACCTTTTATGGGCTTAAAACGGTCACTTTAGCAAAATCATAATATGAAAATATTATGAATCATCGTAAAATGTCACAAACTGACAATTCATAATATGAGCTGCGTGTAATTCATATTACGAAATAATTCATCTGTTTGACAGTTTTCTATGGAGATTCTTAAAATGGTCCACAAATTATGAATTGCTTTTATGTCAAATTAGAGGAATTGCTAATGACAGCTGGGATTTAGGAAATGAACTGCTTTTAGAGGAATTGCTAATTTGGCCGGTTTAGGCCCCCAGAACTACAGACCTACGATAATGTTATTACTATATAGCTGTTGCTCGCGGCTTCGTCTGCGATCTAGGATGAAAAGTAACCTAGGTATGTCCTTTTCCAGGTCTACCCATATGCCAAATTTCATCAAAATACGTTCAGCCGTTTTAGCGTGGATGCGAAACAAATAAATTCGCTTTCGCATTTATAATACCTATATATTAGTTAGGAGGTATAATTTTTACCTACACGTGGCGGGACCGGAAACCTTTGTACGTTTCTTGAGCTAGAAAATCGTGGATAGCTAGTAGCTTTCTAGTCTGTGGTAAGACAGGTGCCTGCACACCATGTTCTGTTCAGTATCATTCGGCACACCCGGACGGTAAAATATACATTCGATTTTGCAGCCTGCATGGACTCTGCCGAGTCATGTCAACCCGAACATTTGTGCATAGCATCCCCTGTGTCCCTGTTCTCTTGTTCCGTGTCATCATAAATGATGCTATAAGCTATAATACCTACCTAGTTAAATGATTCAGGCTTGACTTTGCGGAAATCCATTATAAAATACAATAGACGTAGATATATTTAGTAGGTAACCTATTCCGCCTTACTAGTCTTCAAGAATCATAAATTCGCTGTGGCAGCACGTCGTGTTCTGGTTTGCGACTGGTCAATCGTAATCCTGAGGATGCCTCGTTGAGAGGTGAGGTTTAGAAAAAAGATATACAAAGTGTATAAACCTGAAAGGTGACTTCGTCGAAAAATAAAATAACAGATAATTGCGTCATTCTCATTATCACTTTTTATTGAACACCCCTAGTATAATACCTACTAATTCGTATTTAAATAATGGACTATTACTGATATCTGTTTTGTTTTCAACTTCAGGCAAATCACTGTCTGGTGACGACGTTCTTCGTGTACAGTTTCTTCCACCTCTTCTTCTCAATAATATTGATTGTGTGGGAGGCGCTGTCTGCCGGATGGATACAGCTTGGATTAATTGCCCTGTCGGATCGTAAGTCTATAAAAACTAAAAAAAAAACATTATTTGTAAAAGGTAATCTCTACAAGCACAAACAAATTCATGCGGTTGAAATTGCGGGAAGAACCAAATAAATAATATGTGACGAAGAATGGGCAAATATGTCCAAGTGACTTACCCAGTCGATCTTCTAAAGGATTGCCCCTTAGAAGATCGACTGGGTCCCGTAATTCTTAAGAACATTCGCATCTCATTCGCAATCTGTCAAAAATACAATCGATTTACCGACATTTTTGACAAGATTGACAGATTGCGACTACGAGAATTGGCCTTCTGTTACTTGGTACATACTTATAACTGGCAAAAAGTGAGCACATACATAAGCATAATTGAAAGTCATCATTCTAAATCCAAGCTCTCTGCAACTGCATTTTCTTCCGATTGAAATGGGGTTCTTCTATTAGATGCAATTCTCAAATCCGATAAAAATTCATTTCATATTCGATCCGATTTAAACTTGTCCAATAGTAGTGAAATGAATGCGACTTTTACCTTTTCTTCTTAATACAATCATCATAACGAACTAGATATTTATTACCTTTGCCAAATGGGAACCAAGATATTTTTAAACCCTTGTCATGGAAATTGTGAATATAAAGGTAAATAGAAGGAAATAATAAAGAAAGAAAATACGTTTACTTGCGGTAAAAAACAACGCAAAAAAACACAAAAAATTATAAGCTGGGGGAAAATATGCGTCACATTCACGCAAAACTGGTATCAGCATAATGCTGTGACACTATGCAAGACAGAGCCGCAGCGCTGGTTTTCAGCGACCGCCGGCGGATAGTGATTTTAAGATCAATCTTATCTTCGTATTATAAAATAAGAATGATCCCGAGGTAACATGATTTGTTCAAATCTAGGAAACCTATAAGAAAAAAAAAACAAAAAAAAAACAAAGATAGATAGATTTCTAGAGTCATCTGAGAGATTTCCTTTACAAAATGGTAACTTAGCTAGATTTAGCACATTATAGCTTGCTTTCAAATCGGCGAAAAACTGAAGTCAGTAATTCCTTACGTTAACACCAGTATAACTCCTATAGCGGTAGTATCTACCTATATAGTATCTAAATAGATAGTTAACTTCATCTACTTCCTTGGGCCGAAACTACCGCATAAGTTAATTACTGTATTCCTAGACTTCCTAGCTAGTTTCTTATATCACAATGGAGTTATGTATGAAGGGAGTTATGTACTCCATTTCAAGCGAAACAGTACAACAGCGTAAAATGACGTAAAATAACGGATGATTCTGTATCATTTTACGCTGTTGTTTTACAATCTAGGAGTTTTGAACTGTTATTTAAGGAGAGACTCGCGTAATAATCTACCACTCCAATTTTACTTGACAAAACATCGAGAATTCTTTATATTATGTAATATTAATATACATGTATTGTGTTCCTCATACCCCTAAAGTATTATACACATAAACCTTCCGGAATGAATTCTCTGATTTATCCGTTGCGAAGTTTAGAAGAACAGCAATGTCACAGGGACAGACATGAAAAGCGACTTTAAAGGTCGGTTATAGGAAATCGTGTTAGGGGTTTTGATAAGTTTATTTAGAAACCTTAAAGTAGTAGCCACGAATAAAAACGTCTGGCTAGCTGAAGAGATTTGCTAGTCAATGAAAAAACAAATGGATTGAAGATAATATAAAAAAAGAATACCTTGTAGATTATTGTTAAAAAAAAAAACAAAATCATAATTTATATACAATTTTTTTTTTTTTTCATCATTTTTTTTTTAAGCCTGCTTGGGCACTTATGAAACGTTAGAAGCTAGGTTCATGGTTCGAACTGGCCGTTTCCTATGGAGATGAGGCGGAAAGAAACTCCACGGTTACTCTTTTACAATATTTTCAAATTACAGTATTAATAGACATCGGAGCATATAGAGAGAGTAGGACTTTCAACAAAAAAAAAATGAATATCACTAACAACGTGCAAAAAGCACTGCGTTATTTAGGTAACTTTGAGGAGTCACTTAGACTTAGAAAACTTAGCCGATATCTATAACACGATTTCATACTGAAATGTTAGCCTCTGCGATAGTGAACGTGAAAACACAAGCTGAACGTTTTGTTTTTTTAATCATAGATAATACTTATAATGGTTTTGCACAAAGCTGAATATGAACCACGGCTGGATCTGACTCGAAGATCATCATCTGCCTAGCCTTTTAAAACTGTATCGGGGTCGGCTTCCAATCTAACCGGATGATTACCAATATTTTACATGGCGCGACAGCCTATCTGACCTCCACAAGCCAGTTAATGTGTAGTATGACAAGTCCTGAAGATAAGAAAAAAAAATAAGACAGATGTTAACATGCCTCATAATTATGAACATTATAGGCTTATTATGAACCAGCGCAATGCTATCTCTCTTAAAAAACAACTCCTGAACCAGTTTTTAAATGAGAAGAACTTATTTTCTTCGCTTTACGACCAGAATTTTGAACAAAACGCTTAAAACTAACTTCAATTTGAATATATTTTATTTTTCAGTGCTCCTGATAGTTTGTCTGTTCAGCGTCAAATATCTGATGGAAGCGATCCGGACAGGGAACATCTACAGTCGGCCCGGAGAAGTTTACTATAAATATTAATTTATTGTTAAACAATATTATTAAATATTTAAATGTCCCGAGTCACAAAACAAGCAGTTTAGATCTAAGTACATGTACAAGCATATTTTTTTAAATTCTTATTTTCTGATATCTGAAAACTTGTTCTTCGTCTTATAAAGATCTAATAAAAGGTCTCTCTCTAGTCGTGTCGGATTGCCGTCTTAGCGGACTATGAGAGTGAGGGAAGAGAGAGTGCACTTGTGTCTGCGCACACACTGGTGCACTATAAGCAATATATCCCGCGCCGAAGGTTAGTCTCCGTCGAGATTGGCCGCCGCCGTGGCCGAAATACAGTCTGGAGGACTATAAAAAGGGGTCACTGTACTTATCTTTCATTGTAATAGGTAATAAATCATAAAAACTGTTCCATACATTTGTCGAGGAGGTGTATCCCAACAAATGTTTTTTTTTTTGCGGTTACTCTAAAAGTTGTTTGGTTGTTAGTATAAACAAAAACTAAGCTTGAATATTATATTTTTGTTATACAAATAAGATTTGCAATAGTTCACATTCTTTATAAGTATCTCCGTAAATAGCAATATTTTTATAACTTTTAACTTTCTAAGAATAATTCAGTCAAGATATACGCTCAATTTATGGTCGAGCTTTATAAGCGATGTGCCCAAGTGTAGTGTGTTAATACTTCATTAGTTGGACTCTAACTGTATGTTACCGTTAGTATCTCGAAAGTAAAGTGTCTCGATTGATGCTGTACCTGGAGACTACGCTCGTATCAATCTGTGTCATCTAGCGTCGATGCAATCTAGATTATAATAAGAGTATATAAGGTTGTTATAATTACTCCGAATTACTGTTAATTTTAAGCACATTGCAAGAGCTTGTTTGCTCTCAAAATACACATGTCGTTGGATTTTTTTATCAACAAGCAGTCATCACAATAATTTGGACGACTACGGTGGATCAAGATAGATTTGCAAAATTATACTAAAGTTTAAAACAAGTCTATAGAATTTTACACACAGAATAATAAGTAACTAAAGTATAAATGATGAAGATGTGAATAATTTGTTAGTCCCAGACACATTTTATTTATTAAAAAATAACACAACTCTAGAAATCACAACGATCTTACATAATCTAACTGAGATAAGTCGCATGTAAAACATTTAGCAAAACAGGTTCAACATTAACAATTATTCTAACGCTCAAACATTCCAAATCAATCAATCATTCGAAATAAATTATTTAATAAATAGCAATAAATAATATCTTACGTAAGTAAAAGTCTATCGATATTGATATAATAATAAATTATCTAATTGCGAATCTGTTGGTGTTCTATTTATTTCTCTTCTCCTACGTTTCCCTAGCATCATGGGAACTACCATGGCCATGGTAGCAGGCACCATGCCGGCACCTACAGCAGCTAATAGCGTTGTGCTATCTGGAGACACATTTGACACGATTTTCCTTTTTACAAGCCTATTTCTGTTGAGTACCGGCCTAAACTGAGTCATTGCAACTTCTAAATCATTCTTCTTGTCCATATCCCGTTTAGCTTCTTCGACAGTTTGAAAACTCTTTTCAACTTCCAGCAAACCACCGTGCGATGTCGTCATGTTGGTGTGAGCTTTATCGACAGGTAGCACTGTTAACGCAACAGCTTGATGTGACGTCATAGTCGATACATCTGCACGATCGTCAGCAACAGCTCCAGGATTTAAGGAACGTTGACGCTTCTTGTTCCTGTATCCTTTAGTAGTTGATAACAAAACCCATTGGCCATCACCGTGTGGTGGTCTTGAGACACGATCATTTTCATATTCTGAACCTCCAGCATACACTACTTGAGTAGGTCTTCTAAAAGGACGCTTCTGTGATGAACTTGGGGATTGGTGAAGAGCTTCATACTCGTACGGGAAATTAGCGGGTCGATGGTCGGTCACTACCGAATCAGACATGCCGTAGTACATTGCATCGTCATCGGAATAATGTTCTTGATGATCACAGTTAGGCTTGTGAGGACGTCTGCCTTCGTCTGGAGCCCATGATGATGGATAATTTGCTTGTTGCGGCTTAGTCCACGATGGTTTTGATGGAACTTCCGATTCATATTCCGACGCTAGGTGCAATTTATTATTGATATATCCGGGTCGACTGGATGTAGGTCTCTTCTGGGGCTTGTAGTTGTAATTATTCCCAGAATCTTGAGATGAAGTGAATCTATCATCATTATGGAACCTATCGTCGTTATGGAACCTATCATCGTTTTGAAACCTATCATCATTATGGAACCTATCGTCACTGGGAAATCTATCGTCACTAGGAAACCTGTCGTTACTAGGGAATCGATTTTCATCTTCGTTCCAGTGATTCGGTTTCTGTTTTTTAACATTGGGTTTCCATTTTGAAATTTTGCTCGTAGACCATGCAACAGGCTCTAACGTCACCCACCCGTCTTTATCATCATATGGATGTTTATGTTGTTTTACTTTCAGACGATTCCAAGTAGTGTAAACCTTGCCATTTCCGTCTTCCTCGTTAGCCTCACTGTTCATTGAAGTGAATCGATCAGGTTTTATGTTATCCTTTTTAAGTTTAGCAGCTAGGGCAGATATAGCTTGTAAACGATCCTGTGGAAGGTCACCGTAGTCTTTAAGCTTATCTGCAGTTAGGATGTAATCGTCCAATGATTCCTCTTCTTCACTATTAAAACCATTTTGACAAGAAGGGCCGTAACATCTTGGTCGGTTCCCATCAAAGTCATGCACTATGTGAGTCATAAGATTCTTCATTTCTGCATCATCTTTATCTTTATGTTCATAAGTCATATCTCCCCATTTATCCTCAGGATTTGTGGCGTCACGTGCATTTTCTATAATCGTGATCGGATCCTTTCCAGGCACATCCAGTTGGTACGTTTTAATTTTTTTGTCATATTTTTCTATTTGAGTTGGATCATCGGTGTTCGCAAACGCAAGGGCAAGAACGCAAAAAACAAATAGTTGCACTGTTATTTTCATTGTGTTTATTTTCACTTTCGTTGGTTCGCGTGTCGGCGCGCGTGCAAGGCGCGCTAGTACTGAGCGCCGGCGACCGTCGCAGCCCACTGATATAGTTTTGATTGTGGATGCACAGCAACCCTCCCTGCGCTCCAATGCAATGCTGATTCAGTTCGGTCACGACGAATGAGCGAGATAATTATGTGGCGATTGTCGTTTGCCGGCGACTATCTTAATTGACTATCGCGACTCTCAGGGCCGTGACCCGAGCGCGGGTGAAACCGTTTTTCATTTTATGGGATATTTTCTCCACGGATAATAGGAAAGTTTCGCGGTTCACACACGACTCGGTGAAATTATGATTCAAATCTCTACGCAAATCGACTACAAAGACATGCAGGCCTAAGTTTCTAAGTACAATCTTGTAATCTCATTGTGAGTACTTAACAGTAAAGCCGTCCATGTATAACGTGCAATTAAGTATTAAAATACCAAAGCAATTATTAACAGTAATTATTTCAACAATTTTTTATTAATCATCAGCTTTTCATTTGCTTTATTATGCATGATTACAATCAGCATATAATTAAATGCTAGTTATCAACTCTTACAGACTTTCTACCTCAAACCACAACAACAAAGGAACAATAAAGAACTTAAGAAGCTCATGACGCAACAATAAGAATACAGAAGCTGAGAGAAAAAGTCTCTGATTTGAAAACATTTGCTTATGCAATCGCAGAGATAGGTGCCGTAGCAAACACAGTACATTCAATGTCAGGAATCGATAACAGAGCGAGCAAATCGATTGATCCAAACCCCATTCTTTGTGACATAATCGAGTTGAGGCTTTCAAAACTAAGCAGAGGGTGACCTAAAACGTGTGGCTCTCTTAGTCTATTTCCTTCGTGTCGTGTTTGCTCTCTCCATAATAGCAAGCCCACTTATTATCCGTATCTAGATGCTGATCAACTTCGCTCTAATTGTACACTGCACTTTTACCGGCCGGTCTTGGTAACGCGCACGTGGAGCGATATGAAATATTGTTGGTCATGTATTTTCTCTAAGAGATATTGTTGTTATTGTTTGAGTGATGTAGGAGGTAATTTAGAACAAATTAAGAGCAATATCCGGATGACTTTCTGTTTGTGTTTTATTAAGTTTATCCAGGACAGTTATGTTGCCTTTTCTAATGATTAATGACGGAATAATAGACGCATTATTTTCTCAAGTTTTTGTCCTTTCACTATAAATAACATGTTGTGACCAGAAGTGTGCGGTTTTAACACAAAAAAAATATATATGTAAAACAGAAAATTGCTCGAACCACTCACTCATCATCATCACACTTTTATGATGACGTTGATTTATAAGACAGCATTCACAAATTATCTCTCACGTTATTTTTGGACCAAAACTTACATAACCACAAATTAACGTTAATAGTGTGGAGAAAGGAGGTAACTTTGAAGAAATAATATAATAGGACAGTGGTTATTAGAAATTTCTTCGTATATGTCATACATTACGTTCGAACCAAGATGCGTTCACGCGAGCGAACACGTAATTACCCCTAATGGGTCAATGTACAATAATGCCTGTATTACCCGCTGCCTCTTGTGAAATAAAGTCTTGAATAAATGATTGCGTAATAAACTAATTATAAATTCCTGTATAGACAATTTGGAGTTCAGAGTAAGGTACGTATAGAAAATTATTTGCAAGGATTCAGGAGTTTGTTATTCTATGGTTTCAGGAAGAAACAGTTAAATGGGAGGAAAGAGCATGAAGATATCAAATAAATAAGATTTAGAAATCAAACTGTTGTCCATTTGTGAGCTGTAGAAAGCATAAAGGAATTGGCTGGCGTTAAATGAGAATAGGAGAAGTGTCGCCGACCACGACCGTGACAAGATACCGAGGTGGCACCAGCGTGTGGTAAGTACCTGCAGTACTTGGACTGTTTTATGATATTACTAGCGACCCGCCCACCCAGTTTTACGACTTGAAAAAACATCGAGATCACTTTATTATAAACTAGCTGATGCCCGCGACTTCGCCCGCGTGGATGTCGTTTATTATATTCTAAAACCTTACTAAAGAACCACTCTATCCATTGGTTAAAACCACATGAAAATCGGTGCTGTAGTTTTTGAGTTTATCGCGTACTGGACGACAGACAGACAGACGCGGCGGAGGACTTTATTTTATAATATGTAAGGATAAGTTTAAGTTTAATGTATTGTACACATAAACCTTTCGGAATAAATTTAATCCTCTAATGAATGCTGGAAACCACATCAAAATGCGTTGTATAGTTTAGAAGATCACCGAATTCACACAGATAGACATGAAAATCGGCTTTAATTTATAATATGTATAGATATAGAATATATTGAACCACTGAGAATAGCACCAAATACATGTTACTAGCTTCCGCACGCGGCTTCACCCGCGTGGTATGCCGATAAAAAGTAGCCTATGTCCTTTCTCAGGCTCTAGACGGTCGGTTCAATAGTTTTGGCGTGAAAGCGCGACAGACAGTTACTTTCGCATTTATAATAGCCATTTTATGGAGAAGGTCATATTTGAAGGATAGTTTACCAACACAGATTTTCTTTTTCAATGCGAAGCTTGTTGTGTCGAGAATTCGAAATATGAATTCGTACTACGATTTGAATTTGATCCTCCTAAAACGTACCTACCAATTTTTGAATCGATAAAACAACGATCCTACAGCATTTGGTTTAGATTTATTTATGCGACGAGCACAATAAGTATCACACATAGATTAGATCTGCATAAGTCTACCAACGAATAGTAAGTTATTCACCAAGAAATGTCTTATGTCACGGGCGCTACACTGAATCCCGAACTGAACGAGGCATTTTATTACTATAATTATGCATTATCTAGCAGTTGGTATAAAAATAAATATTATGCGAAAGTAGTTTTACCAATTCAAAACTCTCTCTCACTCACTCGCGTTCATGCTACGTCCTCTGGTCTTCACTCTTCTTCTTTAGTACCTAATGCCCAACAATTTACTGACAAAATACTTACTGCAGTATCTAACAGTAACAAATACAACAAATTATCTATACTGGGTGTTAGGGTAGACACCGTTATCCTTGAAACTAGTGGTTTGGTGTCATCTATAATTTATACTTTTTCTTTGGGACCAACTATGAAATCGCAAAAAAAAAATCAGCCGTTCCATACATTTTGTCGATGTAATTGAACACAAATGTATGGAACAGCTGATT
Source organism: Lithophane ornitopus (assembly GCA_948473465.1). Lineage (NCBI taxonomy): Eukaryota > Metazoa > Arthropoda > Insecta > Lepidoptera > Noctuidae > Lithophane > Lithophane ornitopus. The sequence goes on along the minus strand of OX419624.1, from coordinate 11,449,772 downwards.
TTTTTTTCGCGATTTCCATTTACCAAACCACTAGTTTCAAAGATAACGGTGTCTACCATAACACCCTGTATAGAGAAAACCCGTCCTTTACCTATTTCAAGACAAGAAAATAATTAATTATTATTGGCCTTCATTCCTTGACCCATTTCTATCACGACCTCAGTGCAGAGTCAGATACAAGTTTCAATAACTATTGGATAACCTGTCAACAACAAAACGTTTCCCTTTATATAATTAGTTTCTAACTGATACATTAATAATTTACAATGGATTCAATTTCAGAATCTGCAACAAAAACATTTTAATAATTGTCAGCAGTTTTTTTACGACTGTCCTTTTTTGGATATACTTACAGTATATGCAAAACTATGTATACTCTACTCATTCCCATATGGGTCTGTCTTATATGGGTCAATCCTACTGTTTGGTTTGGGACCTTTTTGGGATATCCAAGAAGTTCCCAAACCAAACAGTAAGATTATTTGGTAGATTTAATTAAAGTTGTCCCGAACCAATTTCAAGAGCTCGCAAATACGTAAACAGTATTTTTGTATAGAATTTTCGCTGTAACTATATTTTTTTTATATGTCATCCATGAAAACTTGCAATTTTCCAGGATCCCCTCCAAAATGATTACCGTTTCGCTACCTGATACATATGTCACAGATATAACATAACATCACGCCTGTAATCCCCGAACGGTTAGGCAGAGGTGCATCCACATTCACCCACATTCATTTCATTTCACAGCTATACATGTACTTGAAATAAAAGAAAGAAAGTCTCATTGCAGCGAATTGTTTACGTTCTACCACAACCATTGTTATGTTCGCTTTCTTTGGCAAAGTGCAGGAACACAACAGCGGACTTCCTATATTGTTGTCTATTACAAAAAACGCAAAGGTTAGACGAAGAGTAGTGTCTGGTGACGAATGAATCTGAATGTCTTGTTTGGCAGGGAATACCAAAGTGCAAGATTAAAAAGTCGTTTTTTCTCGAATGGCTTCTGCTGGATTGTATTTTGAAATTGAGTAGAAGAATCTTTTCTGTTTCAGGCCTTGAACTGTGTCTTTAGCTTCAATGAGAACTCTAAACACCAGTTTTTAGGGACTCTACCGTAACCTGGAATAACAGTATCAGTGTAGCAACAGATTGGACGATTGACTTTATCGTGTTATATTGCCCCTTTGTGTACATTTCTTAATTTTATTTTTTCTCTTTCCTTATTTCTGGTATCTCTTATATTTCTTTCTAAATCTTCTATTTTCATACGGGCACTACTATCTTATTTATCTCTGACATTCCTTATTTCTCTTTCTTACTATATAGGTTCTATAGATTTCTGCAATACAATCTCTCTTCTCCTTATTTCTCTCTTCTCTCTATGAATAGAAAAATGTTATTGTTCAGTACAAGATTTCTTAGCCGATAAGTTAACTTAATTTTACAACTTTTTTAGTTTTTATAATCTATTTAAAGTGCCCAGCAGTGGGATACAATATAGGCTAATATTAAAAAAAAAACTATTATACTGCATGCTATATTAAGGTAAAATGTTCATGGATTCCATACAAAATTTAACAAAAAAAAATTGAGTCTAGATGGGTAAATGAATTACCTATATCTATTCTATTCCAACCCGCTACATTTCTAACAACATCGTAAACAAACCGTTGTGTCCCCAGCGCAAGCGAACCGTTATAACTATTACGTATCAGTCATTACTCCGAGTACAATTGCATCACGGTCGAAAGCGTAATTGCCGCCAAATGTTATAAAAGCAAGAAACAAAACACTTTCCACGACTTCGTGAACCAAAATAGTTTTTAATGGATGAATGGGTTACGAGAGCCGTCTGTGGAGTGGTAGATTATTTTAATTTTTGTAAATGATTTGGATGAAACCGAAACAGCAATCAAAGACAATTAGGATATAATTACTTAATTACAAGTTATTAAAAACTTGTGTTAAATCCATTCGTGAAATTTTAATTTTAATAGACATCTATTTCTTTAGCCTCAAAAATTGCTTTTTTCTGGTTTCTTCTGCGTTTCCTCTGCGTTTTGTTTCCTCTGCGTTCCTTCTGCCCTTCTGTACCTCGTTCTGTTTCCTCTGCGTTCATTGTTTCAACATAACATAATATCACGACCTGTTTCCCCAAAGGGTTGGGCAGAGGTGTACCTGTAGTACTTACACCCACATTTCGCCAGTTATTTTTAAAATCCCATGTCCATGTTCATTGTTTTTTATACTCATGGCAGCTCTATTCTCTAAAAGAAAGACCAGACAATTTTATGTTCACCGCTCAAAACCATTATTGAAAAAGCATAACCGAAAAAAATTAACAAAGATGACACTTTTACTTTATAATCCGTTAGATAACAATCGTGTAACTTTAACTTAAGTACAACTTAACTTGAACTTCTCGTTGGTTGGCGGCGGCATGACGGTCAAGGCTCGCTGCGGTTTCACTTTCTGATACTTTTCACCGTCCGCTCTCACGGCGCTCGCGCAGTGATTTAAATAATAATAAACGCATTATGGTGCCATGACAACTGCATCAACCATGAAATGAATTACTCTTGAACTTCGAGAAGGTTTAGGTTTGTGTACTTACATTTAGCTTGCCGCTCTCTCTTTGATATACGTTACTTTTCCTTTGATCCGATCTTGGGTGGGTTTATCAAAGGTTATGAACATACTTATCTTCATCTACATTGCGTTCTACTTCACCAACCGTATTATAATAATAATACCAGCTTATTCTTGTCACATTCCAGGGTAAAGGCCCCTTCTCATATAGAGAAGGCACGAACATTGATTTGATTTGATTGAGCACCACGTTTGTTCAAGGCTGTCGGCGATTTCAGACTTATAATAATCCATACTAATATTATGAATTCGTAAGTTACTCTGTCTGTCTTTCTGTCTGTCTGTCTGTCTGTATTTTACCTTTTCACGCCTAAAGCACTGAACGGATTTCGACAACAGGAAAGGAGACAGATGGCACCCTGCAGGCGTAGCATGAGCACCGTTTTGTCGACCGAAGAGTAGACAAAAATGACGTTTCGTGTAGACAGTACGACGGCAGCAAAGTAGAAAGAGTCAACTGCACTTTTACAAAATTCATTCTTATACTTCTTTCGACTCAGAATTCTTTGTTTTGTCATAGGTTCTTTTTTTTCTGTTTGATTCTCAATTTTTATATTTCACAGTAATATTGGCCTTAACCATTTCCTTGGTTCTTATGCCCTATTAACTAAATGATGTAAAATAGGAGAAGATAGCTTTGTTCTTCTATTAATTATCACAGCTTTGCGTTCAAAACGCTCCCTTGTAAATTCATGATTTTGTAAATAACCGCATACACTTTGTGGCCGTCGAGTAGAAAGTTTTCTAATGGCGATTCCAAAATCAAATTATCTTCACTACCTTAGAGAAATGTCAGTTGTCAGTGTGATTTTGACAGTAAGGATAGAAAACTTTCTTCTGAAATAGTCTAAATAAAAAAGACCTAGACAAAGATCATTAGAAATTAAAGACAAAATGACAGATTGTAGAAGGATTTCTACGGTGCGATGTCAAAAATGAAGAAATGCAAAGTCACTAGTCTAGTCGCAAAAAGATAGCTCTTGTCGAAACGAGAGAAGAAGTAAACATAATGAGTTCTAATTTACTGCATTGATTGAAGTGTAGCCCCACTAGCCGCCTGACCGACCTACTATAGCGTCGAGCCAAGACAGATAAAAGTATTTCTACTTCAGATTAAGTTAGGTCGCGGGACTACCCTTTGGGAATATCGCTGTCTCTTCGTTCACCACTTCGTTTATATTTCGAACTAACTTTTATTGATTTTCCGTCTTATTTCTGAATTTAGCTGAGAAGAAAGTCTGACTTTTTCATCATCACTTTCATTTATTCCTACATCTTTACAATATTATGAGTTGATTAATTTGCCTGCAATATCCTCCTCCAAGCTAAACAGTCCTCTCCTTTAAGTATAACTTGCGCAAATGAACTCAAAAGTGAATTGATTTTTTACATAATTAATTAGACAGATGTGTGAATCAGACCATTAGCACTTTCGTGAATATGTATAAGTAGTCGACTTAGTAAGTACTTTAAATACCATTACCTAAGGACAATACATACCTACAGAAATAAATCTTGTCATTTTATGAATATCACTTGCTGTGGTCATTAGGATGATAACGCAATTACGAGGTCGAGTATACTATTGAAAAAATGACGCCATTTTCAAAACTGAACTAACGCCATCTATTGGTATAAAGTGACATCAGTATGAGAAGTAGTTCGCTGAATCAGTCGTGTTGTACGCCATCTAAAACTGTAGTGCGAAGCTTGTAGGAAAGTGCTTTGCGAAATGATTCCATGACATATCACTAGATGACAGTAGTGTTGATTTTTAGTAGGTATGAATACTTTTTTTCAGGATCATGTTCTTTCATGATAAATTATTATCACGATTCACGTATTTTTTATTAAGGTAGAACAACTTTCTGTGAAGTGACGTTAATCATCCAAGAGTCTTGGATACAGATGGGTGGCAGAGCAGAAATGGAATCTGACTGACTGCTTCGTTGATCTACGACAGAGTGTTATTGGGTTTTTCTTTCAGGAATTTCTCAATAGAGTCTGGATTTGTCGGTTGATGGCAATAGGCACGCCCCCATTACATAGAACTTAAACTTACTGGTGAAATGTTACTGTAATAGGCACACTTCTGCCTAACCCTTCGGGGATTACAGGCGTGATGTTATGTTATATATTCAATGGAATATTGGACATGAGTTCTATCCATAATCTCGAATCACTTAGCAGCCATAACTGAAAAGATTGCTCTTATGCTTTGTAATGCTCATTTCACTTACTATTTCAATGAAACCTGGCATCAGTATAGTTAACCAGGCAGAAAATTTTACTTTCCTTGTCTATACTTACTTGGACGTTCAAGTATTGTATCAGCTATGGCATTATCATTATCTACTTGTTTTTTTTTCTATTGTTGATTGTGTAGAACCAGAAAGATGCATTTGTCTACTATTTGTTGGTATTTTCAAGGGTTTCAGAGGCACTCATTGTATCAAAAGCTTCCTCATTAAAAATATTCGTTTTTAATCGAACCTCAAATAACATTATTCACATTTTGCTTTCCTTAAAAAAATATTGATCTTCTCTCTAACATAATGATTGAGCCTCTTTGTGAACCTCAAGAATTCAATTTTTTTTTGGTAGACGTGGTATTACAGTATCATATATCTAGGACCATGTCTATGATCATATCTCTTTAACTATATGAAATAAAGTAGTAAGTACCTATACATTATTTTATGCCCAGTATATCGCCTGCACATCATCATAATCAGCCTGAGAGCCGGCTATGAGAGGAAGTGGGCCATATTCGACCACGAGGGCTCAGTGCTGACATGCCGGTTTTCAGACAACGTTTTTCTTCACCGTCTTGACATATTTAATTACTAGCTGCGCCCCGCGGTTACACCCGCGTAAGTCTCGATCCCGTGGCAATATCGGGATTAAAAGTATCTTATGTGTTAATCCAGGTTATAAACTATCTGTTTGCCAAATTTCATCCAAATCCATTCAGTAGTTTTTACGTGAAAGAGTAACAAACATTCATCCATCCATCCATCCATACTTACAAACTTTCGCGTTTATAATATTAGTTAGATATAATGAGTGTAACTATGGAGTTAATTACCAATTCTTTTTCCGTATGAAACTACGTTTTGAAAGAGGCAACTCCAATAAGAAATTAATCACAGAACTGAAAAAGAAACGACATATATATATATCATGCTCCATAATGTTCCTAAGAAAGCGACATACATAACATTTAAAATCATTTGTCTTTCTCACGGTGACTGAACTCTATTATTTTCCTCATAAACGATGTCATAACATATCACCACGCCTGTATTACCCGATGGATAAGGCAGAGGTGTAGGTGCCCAATAGTACTCCGACATTTCGCCAGTTATGTTCAAGTCCCATGTAATAAGGGGCGAGCCTATTGCCATCAACTGGGCACAAATTTAGACCTGCTTCTGAAAATTACCAGATGAAAATCCAACAATACCTACCTAATAATTTGACCGACCCGGGCATCGAACCCAGGGCTTAATTCAGAGCAGTATAGCGCTTGCGACCACAAGACCAACTAAGTAGTCCCGAGTACACGATGTCAATAGCTGCATCATTACATCGTCGTGACATATTCTTATGTCACAATTATGGCAGCCGCCCCAAATGTGTGCCTGACGGAACACAGTCAGTGAGGTAAACAAATGTTCCACTAAGTTTAACATTGTCGCCTACTTTTGACACTATTGTGGGTTGTGCACTTTTATTTTCTTGCATGGCTTCAAACTGGAATAGAATAGTATAGTGTTGCATCACATATTGAGCACAGCCAGCTAGGTTATAGGAAAGTAGCCCCACTTGATGTGGAGACGTAATCGATCTCTCAAACATTGGGCCTTGTTAAGATCCAAGGACCAATGGAGGAGTGAAATGTATCAGTGACTATGCCCTTCTTAAGCAGGTACGCATGTAGGTATCAAGTAATCAAGTGTATCTTCCTTAATTTCCATCTTCAACGACTAATTAAAACGCTAAATGCATGGTCTGAAGGAAATAAAAATTGGAATCCCTTCATTTTCACTTTACCATGACTTTCGTCAACAGTATTGCAATAGCAGAAAACTAACTTACCTAATTTTCTTTTTCTATTATTAAAACTACGTATTATTACGAACCGAAAACTGACCCAAATAAAGTATCGACAAAAAATGGCAACCCAATTACTAACCTACTTCAATAAACAAACCATTACTCCAAATCTTATATAAATGTACATACACCTACAATTCATTCGATTTATTCGTAAAAAGATGGCATTTCGCCACTAAAACCCAACAACAATAGGACCATTAGGAGATGTCATCGTGCGTGCAAACAAAAGCAGCCGGGAAGAGATAAAACAACGGAACACAGACAAACCAGTTCAAACTATCAGTCACCATTGTGGACACTACCTGGGTCCCAGTCGCTTCTCAACCACTGCGCAAAATGGTTGCAATCTTCTTAGTACTTACCTTAACCACTGCGGTGATATCCGCGGAGCATACGGGTGCTTATTCATCACCGCAGTACGCGAAAAAGATGTATCCGAAAAAAAGTTACGATTCAAATGCATTGTTGCCTCGTGAAAAACCACCGACGATTTTCAAAGAGGAGGACCCAGAATCTATCGCGAGATTTGACAGCGGTAATGACACGGCTCAGTACGGGAGGTCGTCATTCCTGGATGCGGCAGGCAGCTTCTTCAGTGGTACGGGGGGACAAGTGGTGACAAGCATAGCAAGGGACTTCATTGCCAGGTCCACAGGCAGCAGTCAGGTTGGTTTTGACTGCGCATCCCAGGTTCGTACATATTGCACTTCTTCATAAAGTTGCACGCAGTCCTTGCATGAGTAATCTGCTTTTCGTCTTGAATCTTGAAGTTGAATAGTTTTAGTGTGAGTCATGATCATAACAAAGGGTAGGGGATGACGTAATCAGCTGGTTTCCTGCGTAAGTGCCGTTTTGAAATCTTTCTTATCTTTTGCTGTTACCATTATTTGTTATCTAAGCAGGAACAACGGCTCAATAACCGTGTTGGTCCATCACTAGTACCGGTTGGTTGTGAATTCAAACCCTGTTTAATAATTGAGAATTTCGAGTCACTTGTTAACGCCATTTTTGGAAAAATTGTTTTCAATAAACTTATCAAATATGGAAATTAACGACGACACATACTGAACACTTCGTGAGAGTGGCTCTAGGCATAAAACTATATTAGCAGATAATCATTTTGAAATTATTTACCAGCCATCTAATGGTTTTTCTTATAACTTTTGCAGGTTCTAAGCTTAAACTTGACAAACCTAGTGATCCTGATCGTGCTAAAAGCGTTAATCTTAGCTGCGGGCTTCTTCGGCGCGGGCGCATGGAAAGGCGGACATTACTACGGAAGGAGTCTAGATGGTAAGGGACACTTTCATTATGAATACATAACAGTGACGCGTGTTGATAAATCTAACTGGAAGAATACTTGAAGACTATTATAATTCCGCCTCGCCATAATCCATCGCCCAGCTATGTCATAACCAACGTGTAACTTTAAATGCGCAAAACCTGAAAATAGTTTAATCAGAATAACGAGCAGAATCAATTGAACCACCTTTTAATCTATGTCGCATTTTTCAAAAAATCTTCATTAAAAAACGTTGCCGTGTCTATTTATTAATAGGTCAAGCCATCACATGCGCAAACCCGCCAAAATAGGTCAACAAATTGTTTTCGACCAATTTAATTTTTTTCATACGCGTGATAATAATAGCTTTTATTTCAATGCAAATACGAATCTTCCAAACCTAAACCTTTACTATTTTGTTAATGATTTGTTTTCTCTCAGAAATAGGTCAATTGAATTAAAAATCAGTTGTCGTGTCTGAGGTTTTGCGCATTTAACGTTACACGTTGTATAAAATTCTGTTAACTTCTTAGAACAGGAATCAGACTACGGCGGTACTTCTTCTACGTCGGGTTAATTATTTTTTGTTGTGTGATTGAAAGTATGTATTTTACATTTGTTTATACAATCATAAAATATACCTACGTTAATTTCTACAGGGTGTAAGGGTGAACACCGTTGTCACACAAACCATGGGTTAAATATAAAAATAAATTACCAAGTAACAACAAAAAAAAACGTTATTTTCATTAAAAGATTTTAAAAAGTTTACATCCGAGACCGTGCTCGCAAGCGAAACTGCTGACTGACTGAGGGAGGGGTTGCACTCGCGGCCGGTCAGGTCACGTCCCGCGACACCCACCCGTGTTGAAACGCATGTTCGTTGCCCTAGCGCATAGGTGAAACGGTGAAATACTCGAGTGATAAAATGTAATTTAAAAAAAAGAAAAAAAAAGTCGTAGTTTTCCATTGATTTTACGTTCTATAATTGACACCAAACTACTGGTTTCAAGGATAACGACGTTTACCCTAACACCCTGTATATTTTAAAAAAACTCACCTAATCACTGTAAATCATTATACATAAGAACCCCTTCATTTAGCCTAATACCAAATAGCGAAACCCTTTACCGGCCACCAATCAGGCAATCATGAATCAATCTATCATCCATCTGCCGTCCACCTTTCAAGGGCGCGAGACAAACAAACTGACCATGTCCAAAATCCAATAAAGCCGGACGATGGGTTTGTCGTGTCCGGCTCGTAATCCCATTGCTACGGGATTATCTCGATAGACCCACCCGCCAAATGACCAGCAAATTGTATCAGTAAATGGCCAATGTTACTTGAAACTTTCGATTGTAAATACTGTTACTACTAAACCCGGTAAGTATGTTCTCTCGTACCGGGAGAAAGCCAATTTATATTTTGAAATAGACTTCCAAATATGTGTTCTATATGCATTGTTATTAGAATGAAGATAATTGATTTACTTTTGTACATTTATGGACTCACTCACATTCCCCGTAACCGTAACTCGTTTTGCTCAATAATTTCTATGCACATATGAGTTACTTAGTTGACGACCCATTCAAAACTGGGGACCGAGACTAAAGAGAACGTTATAACTACACTTTACGTTTTTAAATTATTTCACCTTAATATACACTAACACTTTCGACTCCAATTTTCCACTTTTCATAGAGCTCATACGCCACGCCGCCATACATATTGGAAGTGAACCCTCCGGGAGGGTCGTCGGTATTACGTTTGCGCTAAAGGACGGTCAACGGTATGAGGTTTGAAACCGTGTTATAAAACATTGTAAAACGAAGTAAAATAGTGTTTTCAGTGGGGACGTGAAATAGTAAAAAAACTTTTTACAAAAAAAAAAACAACCGACTTCCAAAAAAAACACAAAAAAAGTGAAAAATAACTTTAATTTTGGAAGTCGGTGTCTTTGCTTTTCAATTTCCGTTTTTTGCCACCGACTTCCGAAATTAAAGTTATTTTTCACTTTTTTAGTGTTTTTTTTGGAAGTCGGTTGTTTTTTTTTTTTGTAAAAAGTTTTTATTTTTCTTGTTGTGGTACCTACCCCACACAAATCCGAATACCACTACCTGCTATGTAAATAACAGTGAAGGAGTCAAACAGTATATCGTCTAGATAAACTAAGTGGGAAAAATACGTAATATTGAAGCTAACTCAAAAATTACGCAAGCAAAGTTAATAAAATTTATATGGGACCACCTCGGAACCATGATCTACCAAACAAAAAAATAATCATCAAAATCGATTCATAATTGGCGGAGTAATCGCGTAACAAACATACAAAAAAAATAAAAAAATAAACATACAGACGAATTGAGAACCTCCTCCTTTTTGAAGAAGTCGGTTAAAAATGTATAATAATAACTCACTCTGATCCCGAGACAAGGGTGTCCAACCTTTTTTGTGAATATTTGTAACCGTGAAAATGATTTTTCATCTGTTCGAATGTATGATACTATACTATCCACTTAATCATAGATCGATTCCAATACAATAGTAACTTATACTACTTACTTCAGTTAATTCATGTAGTTAGTAATCTCGCTACCCGTCTTTGACACTGCTCAGAGCAAATAAGCAGTAGTGCTTTCACACGATAAAAAATATCAAAGAATTTTCTTCTGCATGACTTTTTAGACAACAAAAACGCGACCTACATAAGCGAGGACGAGATCCTGCTGTACCTGAGCTACCTTGCTGGCCAGCAGAAGAAGGACTATGGCTGCCTGTACCTACTGTCGTGCCAGAGACCTCAGCAGGCTGCACTGTATTCCTCGGGAGCTGAACTGTTGCTAAAAGGAGTAAAGATGTTGCAAGGGTACGTATAGCTTTTCATCATCTGCCTAGCCTTTTCCCAACTATGTTGCGGTTGATTTCCAGCCTAACCGGATGCAACTGAATCTATATCTTGACATATTATAAATTAAAGTCACTTTTCGTCTTTGTCTGTATGTCCGCGTTGTTCTTCTAAACCACGCAACAGATTTTGATAAGATTTTCACCATCGTTTAGAGAATTTATTCCGGAAGGTTTATGTGGTACTACGTTGATATGAAAGTTACTTTTAACTAAGAAATCTGGATGTTTTGTGAAGTCGTAAAAACCGCGCGGAGCAGGAGCGGGTCGCTAGTAGTACATATACCTTTATTACATGGAGCAACTGTCTATCTGACTTCCAGAGGTATCCCTCTTGACAAGACTACCTATATCTAAGAATAGAATCCATTGATAGGTCGTATTTATCCTTGGATCTAATCAAAGGGAAAAAATACTAATGTCAAAGCTAAGCTAGTTATTGTATGTATAAGAATTAGGAACTGATAGCCCAATCAGTTCCTAATTCTTATACATACACTAACTAGCTGATGCCCGCGACTTCGCCCGCGTGGATGTCGGTTATTATACTAAACCTTACTCGAGAACCACTCTATCCATTGGTGAAAACAGCATGAAAATCGGTGCAGTAGTTTTTGAGTTTATCGCGTACAGGACGACAGATAGACAGATGCGGCGGAGGACTTTGTTTTATAATATGCAAAGATCATACTATGAAATGATAATTGATAAACCAATTAATATTAAGAAAGATATTCCAGGACAAGATAAAGAAAATATAATAAACATGTAATTTTAACTGAATTGATCTATACTCCGTTTGAAATAAGATTAGACATTTAAAAAAACCTTTATACAGTCCGATCAATCGATTTTGACATCTATACCGTAGGCATAAGGATGGCATTAAAAGCAAAAAAAGTTACACAATACCAACTGTCTACTGTAGCTGCCATTTCATGCCTCCAACGCAATAGAAGTCAAAATCGGTTGAACGGACTGTAAAAAAGGCTTATTTAAATGTCTAATCTTTTTTCAAATGGAGTATAGACCAGAATATTTTCGTCAAATTACAGGGAGAGTGTCGATCTGGAACCTTATGCTGAAATATCGATGGGTATCAAGCAAGCGGCTGAATGGGGAGAAGGAGGTATGAACTGCGAGACCAGATACAAATGTGGAGAATAAACGAAAGATTGAAGCAGATAGGTCTAATGATTTGGTTATGATGATGATTTTGGTGTTTTTTTTATCAGAGTGTTACATAATATTGCGTTAAAAGTTATATAAACGATTTTTTAAGACAAACTAAACTAGCCTGAGGCCGCCATTACACTAAGTACGTAAGTAAGTGTAAGTTGCTTCCGTAAAATGTATATAAGTAACTTATGAAACTGCGTAAGATGTAAGAAGAAATTACGATACGCTACTTACGAGAGAGTTTACATTTGCAATAAGTGACGTACATGAGGAAAACTTACAAGTGAAATGGCGTCAGAGTTTAAGAAGTGTGTAAGTTGTATAATGAAAGCATGAATGAAAAGACTTGGATACAGTTATATATCTGTTTCTAGACTAGTATGCTAAATATCTGTTTCTAAATAAGTCATAGAAATTCATTAAAATAAGAAGTACTTAGTCATAATTATAAATAATTTAAATTAAATCGAATTAAGGTTTTATTTTCAGAAAATGTTCTTTATTTCGAATTCGTATTTCATATTAAACTTAATTTGTACAGGTAAGCGAATGTATTCAATTAACATTTTAAAGTTTTTTTATTTAAAAAAACTTTAACTTCTTTTGGAATACCAAAAGGTTCCTTACCAACGTTTTCTCAGACACTACAATATTAGCCCAAATCAGTCTAAATCACATGTACTCTTCCAAGCTATAGGTCCATAATTTTCTAACTAGACTTCTTACAAAATACTTACCACTAAGGATGCTTGTGCACTGCCCGAAATTTTACGGCCCATACAAACGTGGAACTGGTACGAAAGTACTGGTGATATAATATATAATACCAGATGATCATGTGTCTTTTGCTTGGGAATCGAACCACCGCACCGGACCGTGAAACTCGGTGTTAAGCTACCGTTTCCTATAAGAGTGGTGTCCGCCACATAACGACCGCACTGACACCCGTCATGAAAATGATGGCAGCAAGGTTTGACTTAGCCTTGTCTGTCGACTTTACGGTATCAATAAATGCTTTCTAGGAAACACACCAATACTTCCATAAACAATGTTTCAGTGATTGACAGTCATTCGCCGGTAAATTGCGGACAATAGGCAGCGGCCACCGCTCTTCTAGTTACTCCAAATCATTAAAAAACTAATCCTATTATTCCTATCAATGTCCCTTATCTTTCCTATCCCGAATTTTTGAATAACTAAGGAGTGTTTGCAGCCAATACTCTGGGAGTTCGTTCCGAAGGGCTGTTCGCTCGAGCTGCTCGGTATTCTGCGTAGGAAACATAACCGTCGCCATCTTTGTCGTCGGATTCCAGGGTACGATCCACCAGAGCTGAAAATTGTACCAACGTATTTATAAAGAAAGAAAGAAACATTGTTTATTCTGCACAAACAAAACACACATTACAACTTGATGTATCGAAGATGGAGACTTAAACAAACATGGAAAGGGAGGTTTAAACATGGGAACAAAATAGTTAATTACAGATAGTGTCATCTACGAAGACGCTCCCACTCCGCGATTACTGTAATGTAAGCTGTACTTTAGTACGGAGCGGAGCGGAGTGGGGCGCATCTTCGTAGTTTATTTTTTTAAAGTCGCTTTTGCTATGCACAATACATTGAAACCCTGATCTCGAAACTAGGGGTATCCCTGTATCTTAGAGATCAGTGTCCCTCTGCAGCAATGTCACAAGCCAATATTTGTAACATATCACAATTTCCTTTGTAAACTAAAATAAAAAGGGAGTAAATAAAATACTAAAATATCACTCTCGTTTACAATTTTGTGTGTGGGTGTGTGTGTGGTCGTGTGTGAGGGGGGGGGATGGCAGTATCTATACAAGTGCTTTGGGATAATAAACTTAATTAAAGAAAATGTTTCTATATTCACCATACATATATAATAGGTAATCATTTAATCAACCATTAAATATTTATTTATCTTGACCCGTTCGACATATTGAAGGTCGAAGTTTGTGTCATGCAAGTCGGAAATTCATTTATAGCTTGCATGTGGTTTTTTGTTCTATAAAACTTACCAATGTACGCATCCAGATCATTTGCTTCAGGCTCAATAGATGAATCAGAATCTGGGTCAGGAGCTTCATGCTCTATCGTGTGATATACTGCCTGAAATACATTGGATTAAAATCATTAAATTGACTTCTCAAGAACTTGCATTACTTTAGGTGCATAAACTCTGCAAAATATATACTAGGAAACAATATAAATTATGACAGAGTACTGGATCACCGCGTCGAAACTAATAGCGAAGTGACTATGAAAAACATAACATGAAATCACACCTGTAATCCCCGAAGGATTAGGCAGAGGTGTACTAATCTGCCAGGGCTGCGGGAAAGGCCAAAAGGGATACCGAGGCCCTTGGCAACAGGCAACTGAAGGAACACGGGTGGGTTTTAGTCAGTAAAAGTCTGACACGCCCTCCCACTCCACCCAGAGCAGGAGAAGTCATTTGATGATTCCCCACCCTCAAAAACAAAAAAGAAAAAGAAAAGAGGTGTATCTACACCCACATTTCGCCATTTATGTATAAGTCCCATGTAATAAGAGGTGAACTTTATTTTCCAATCAAGTCTTAATTAATTCGAAAAGAAATTTCAAGGTTATAGGCTACTTAATTATTATTCTCACCTTTAACAACTCAAGACCATCCAACATGGAATTTTTATCAAAGTCGTGAGCTGAAAAGTAATGGAACTCCAATTCTTCCGGCGTCATCTTTGACAGCGCTTCTGCCGTGAGAACATGTGTATCTTCTTCTATATGTCTGTAATGAGTAGAATCATTGAATATCACGTTTGTTATATATTTGTGTAACAATCTTACGTTCCACGCCGCAGACCAGAACGTCGTCACTATTGTGATCACTTACTTAATGTCGTGCAACAGTTGCGTCTTTCTATAGTAAGAATTATCCAAGACAGTTAACCTTGGATAGGTACTCAGTTGAGATTTAACAATGGAGACGGTGTGCCAATGATAGAGTCCAAATTTCAAAAACCCTTCTTGTTTCATCATGTCTGACTGTATCTGTTGTAAGGCCATAGCTCATGTCCCTTATTCATTCAACGTTAAGCATACGAACTTTGAAGTCGATTGGAATCGAGAAAGAACTTTCTATCTACTACGCTTATTTGACGGCATTTCATCCCTTTGGATAGTTTCCAGTTAGCTTATAGGCAGACAATCACAGTTAGCTTATAGGTAGTTAGTTCTAATACGGACACTGGAAAATCTTTTTGGCCTAATTTTCCAATGCAAGTTGCTAGTCTTAAACTATCAGTCTTAAGTTATATTCTTCTTCATTTATGATCTATATTTCTATAATATATATAATCCGTATTTCAAATCACGTTGGCCCAAAACTGGGCCACTTCCACGGCGTCGTCTGTGGCAGTATAGAGGTCACTTTGACTTCTAGTTTTGGGAACAGAGATTTTGGGAGAGAGAAGAGAGAGGCAGGATGTACTGCATGGTTTGCAACACAGTCCACATCTTACGTAATAATGATAACTTTGGACGGATAATTTAGGACTAGCAACTTGTTCCATAAATTACTTGGTATCGTGTAACAATTGTACATCTCCAGTGAGTGAGTCCGAGCCCCGAGGCCTGTAGTGGTGGTGTCTCTGCTCAACCGGGGTCTGTCCGTGTGGGTGGTGAGGCCCGCGACGCATTCCGAACGTCAGCGCGTTCAGCATTAGTATTAGACATGCTGGAAGGAGAAAGGAACTGTAGGATTTTTAATCTGAATAAACATTATTTAGTTCTACTAAAATCCTGTGGCGAAGGAGAGTCTTATTAGTAATGACCGACCGAAGCTTCGTTTTCGTTCAAAATCATGATTCGGCCATATTTTCGTTTTCGGCCATAAACCACCCGAAGCTTCAGCCAAGCCGATAATCAGAAGTTCGTGAATTATCGCGTGTCATTCAGCCTACTTCGTAAATCTCGGCAATATGGTGACGATGGCTATCGTGTTTTATTTCTTTAAAGCGTATATTGCTCTTTCTCTCCCTAGGTGTAAAAAGAAAACAATTCGGAAACTTTTTTAGCAATGTTTACTGCCTCGTTAAAATTCGTGTGCGATAGCATATCATAAAGGCTATCGATATTAAACTCTTCATACAATCTAAAAATACCAAAAAAAATAACGAACAACATCATACGTGTGTCAAAACTCAAAGATCATTGTAACCAACCGCTAACAATCGGCACGCGCCACAAATTCGTCGCATCAGTCCACAAATAACAGTGACAAATATTACAACAATCGGAGAACCAACATTACTTAATACCTGTCTTTAATTTGCACTGCATTGTACTTCGCAACATAAAGGGTGGCAGCTGGGGTCCCCTAGTACCCCATGCGGTCCACGGACATCCCGCCGGGACCCAATATTCACACCTCATTTCACAAGAGTCCTGCCCATTACATTTGTCATCGCCTAGTCAAAAGCACGTCAAATTGAATATATTTGCTGCGATTTCTGTTTGAAATTAGCTGTATTGTAATTTGCGTGTTATAAGTATTTAAATTCAAATGGCGTTTTGTTGTTGAGTATGCGATAGGCTTGGAAAAACTGGCGACGAAGATTTTTTTAGTTTTTTTAGTTACTTGATATTTATCAATGGAAGCAGTCTATTTTAAACAACATTTCTAGACAAGAAAAGAGACTTTCATGTTCTCTGCCTATACTTGTTTATGTTTAAGTCCATCAATCTGCCTAGCCTTTTCCCAACTATTCGGGTAAGGGTCGGGTTCCAGTCTAACCGGACCGGATGCAGCTGAATACCAGTATTTTATATGCAGCGGCTGCCTATCTGATCTCCACAACCCAGTTACTGGGTAGCACGATACACATTGGTACGACTGGTTTTCAGACTTCTCGGGCTGAATACCCGTAACAACACGTTTATGGTAAGTCACGGCTTGATAGATACTAAGTTTAACAAAACACAAACATATCAAATAAAAATGCCCCAATTTTCCGCCTGCCCCGAATATGATAACTTTATCCTCTTACAAACATCCATTAAAACAAAAAGAGACAGGTGCCGTCACCCTTTAGATAAAAAAATCTATTACAAAGAACTTCAATGTATCGAATGCATAATTTATTTTAGCCCCTCGATTTCTGAACAGTTGGCATAGAGAAAGACGAGACTGGTCTTTAATCGGACCCCACTTTATTATAGAGCAGTATAAAGCCGTAATGGGGGACAAATTATGCACTCGCTGTGACAAGTGCGCTGTCCATATGTCGGGGTGTCCGTAGCAAGCGGTGCTACGGGGACTGGGACATACAGGACTTTAGAATGGCGAATAAGTAAAACCTGTGTTAAATAATTGAGCATAGCTGACAATCTACTATGTTAAAATCTCAATCAAAGTAAGCTGTCATTATTGACAGAAACTCAAACTCACTTCACCAAAGTTTTCACGGTGTTTATACAGTATAAACCGGCTGATATACCAAAACGAAGGTTTAAGGTTTAAACAGGACTATTTTGTCGGTTCGGGAAACTGTCTAGATTTTCACTACAAACTCTTTGTTAAAATAGATTGTCATAATTTACATTGGCATAACGAAATTCAGCATAATGATCATTTCACATAATAATAGGTCTTTACCTATGAAATTGCCGTTTTGTATGAAAAAATTTAAACGAATTTTTTTCATGATTTTTTTTTTTGTTTTAATCGAAGTAATCACCCATGCAATCAATGCATCTTTGCCATCGCAGTGGCAGTTTATTGATGCCCTTCTTAAAGAAATCAGCTGAACGGGAGGCAACAAATTCTTCAAAGGCATTTTGTACTGCCTCTCGGGTATTGAATTTTTTTCCCGCCTAGAAGTTATCCAAATTCTGGAAAAAGTAGTAGTCTGTAGGCGCAAGGTCTGGTGAGTAGGGCGGATGACGGAGAGCTTCCAACCCCAGTTCTTGCAACTTGGAGACCGTCTGCTGTGCAGTATGAGGTCGCGCGTTGTCGTGCAGGAGCAGCGGAGACGAGCGATTGACCAATGCTGGTTGGAGATGCGCCAGCTTCTCCATCATTGTGTTCAGTTCTTCACAGTACACATCTGCAGTAATGCTCACCCCGTTTGGTAAGAAGCTGTGATGAATCACACCGGCGCTAGACCACCAAACAGTAACCATCACTTTTCTAGGGGTAAGTTTTCGTTTAGGGCATTGTTTAGGTGCTGAACCAGGATCCAACCAACTTGCTGAGCGCTTGCGGTTATCAAACAGAATCCATTTTTCATCGCAGGTAACAATGCGGTTCAAAATTCCTTCATTTGTGTGTCTGTTGAGCAGTGCAAGGCACGTCTCGACGCGTACTTCGCGCTGGCGATCATTGAGTTCGTGGGGCACCCATTTGTCAAGCTTTTTTACCTTGCCAATTTGACGCAAATGGACCAATATTGTTTTGACGCTAACGTCGAAAACTGCTGCTAATTCAGCCGTAGATTGTGTATCATCAGCTTCCACAATCGCATTTAATTCGTCATTGTCGACCAAAGTCTTCGGACGACCGCGAGGTTCATTTTTCAGGTCGAAATTTCCAGAACGGAAGCGAGCAAACCAATAACAGGTGGTGCGTTGGTTTGTAGTGTTAGCTCTGTAAACGTCGTTGATGTTGCGTGCCGCTTGTGCCGCGTTGCTGCCACGACGGTACTCATATTCCATAATTACTCGATTTTTTAACGTTTCCATGATGACGAAGAAGATTGAAATGCGATGAAAATGTAACACTAATCAATAAAGAAATGACTACTTTTGGAAAAAAAAAACCATGTTTTTAAAATAAAATTAATTTGAAATTAGAATTCTTAGCCAAACAAAATTTTTTTTGATTTGAAATGGCCAGTACTGCAGAACGGCAATTTCATAGGTAAAGACCTAATATTATTAGGCATAAATGTTTTGCCATAATGTTAATTACCATAAATACTGTTGGCATAATAATAATGCAGCATAATATTATAAAGCATAATGTTATAAACGCATAATGATATTTACACATAATGTTCTTTGGAATAAAAATAATAAATCCAAATAATAATATAACTCTCTCCTTTGGTTTTGTATTTTTGGTTTTTGCCACCGACTTTCGAAATTTAAGTTATTTTACATTAAGTTGTATTTTTATTTCTCGCTTTTACTAAAAAGCGAGAAATTAAACTGACGTAAATGAACTGGACTAGGGTCAGTTTGTAATTTATCTAAGTTACAATAGCCTAATGTCAACTGCTCACCACCTTTTCAAAATATTTGTTTTTTCCGATGCAGGGACGTCGTGAATCGTCGAGGAGTTCTCCCAGTACTTCACCATCAGCTTCACTTCACCATAATATCCATTGTGACGAGCATAAATTGCTTGGCAACCATATTACCTATAGTAATCGAATCGCAACCCGTGAAATACTTATTATTGAGTAGTTCCGGTAGCAATCGGTGGTCTTCATCATCAGTTCCACATCACCAAATGGTGCTATCCCAGAGTAACTGCACGAGTTATTATAAAAAATATAACTTTGCAAATCCAAAAAAAAAAATAAGTTTATACACGACGTATGTCCAACCAAAAAAATAAAAAGGCCTCCGAATTGATAACTTCCTTCTTTTAGAAGTCGGTTAAAAAACAAAAAACGGCTCACGGGTGGCCCAAGGGCTACCCCCGCCGCACCTTAACCTAATCCAATAGAGTAATTCCCAAATTATAAAAATATATTTTTATGGCTCAAGATTAATAGACGAAATATTATGCCTTAAAAAATTATTAACTCCAAATTATGCTAAAACAAATTAGACCAAATGACAGTTAGACTAACTTTATCACTATGCCAAGGTATTATTATGCTACTAAAAGTTATGAGAAAACGTTATGCCAAACAATATTATGGCAAAAAAATTATGCCAAGAGGGGGATTCCCACGGTATCCACATCGCCACATGCGAAATCATCAAAAAAAATCCTGCATCGCGCAATTAAAGTTTACCGTGCAATGGGCAGTTGCCCGCCAGACACAATACCCGTTTGGTCGGAGGATCCTGCCTTTTCTATAAGTTCACTCATCCACCATACCCCTAAAATGATATTATAATTTTTCTTAATTGAAATATTCGCCATCCAGGTCCCCAGTATGTCACAAGTATGAATGCACTAGGGTCTCGCGGCCTCAGGCCCGCCATATTATCGTCTGATAACACCCTAATCCCATGCGATTACAATAGATCCGTCGCCACGGGTCACAGACTCCTTTATTTTGTACTGAGCCTTGGTTACATTTTGGTTTTTGGACTACAATGTAAAATAATGGAGTAATGAAGTGGGATTTGAGATAGGGATCTAGGAGTGTTGGAGTAAGCTTATTAAGAGATTTCATGATGCTGTGCAGAAGGAGTAAATTGATCTAACATTGTAATACCTAATTGTAAAAAAAGTGATTGAACTTACACAAAAAATCTCATCAAATATTATTTCTAAAGTTATCACTTTCCATTTTCCATATTATGAAAACAAAACCATAAGATTTTCAGAACCTCGGAGACTCTAAGCTTAAACGCGATTTTGTAGGTTACAAAGGCTCCTTTCAGTTATTAATAAGTGATTCTAAGAGTTTTTAGGTTACTTCTATGAATTCCATACCATGACTAACTGAAGTTATGGATTCCTTCGTCTGGATTCCTTCGTCCAAACCCAAGAAAAATTAAAACAGTATGAAATTCTTACCCTCTACTTTCATGTCTGTTGCATAACTCAGATTCTCACTTTTTTTCTTTATAAAAACAAAATAACATCACAGTTTCTTACTAACACATTTTGAGGCATCTGTCAAGGGCTGACATTAGAAATCAATTTAACAGCGCACGCGCAAACAGTACAACCAAACCGATACTTTATTTGTAGAGCGTTAAAGACTATTATTGCTTGTTCCAAGATCGGTTTTAGCGCATGTCAAGCTTCATCTCTTTGAGGGTGCCGTTGTTTCCAACACCCTCCGCTAGATGTCACTAATAGTCTAGAAGGGACGAAATCGTAACATGCTTTTATTATCACTTATCGAAATTCGAAATAGCCGTAGATTGAAAATCACAGAACTTAATTGATTATGGGGGAATGGGTCAGTATGGGAGATCCCAGGAAGGGGGACTCTATGGAGCCTAGAGCAAATTGTCACTTTGCACTTCTGTTAATTTTGAAATAAACTTCTTGTTTATGTACCGATTGGTTACTGGTACCTACTTAGAGATCTGGAGTTTAATTGTGTGTAGGCTTGCAGTTTATTTTGACATTTTAGACTTCTTCGAATATTAATTATTTTAACCAATATACAAAACACAAATTTTTAGGGTTCCGTACCTCAAAAGGAATATACGGAACCCTTATAGGATCACTCGTGTGTCGTCTGTCCGTCTATCACAGCCAATTTGCTCTGACGGTAGACCGATTTAATTGAAAATGTATTTCTGTGACCCAAATAAGGACGTGTACTAGTAACATGTGTACTTACGTGGCAAAAAAAGAAAATTAAATTTAAAAAATTTGCAAACTGTTCCGTGTGACATATTAAATGGGCTTGTTGCGAGGATCTCAAACACATTTTTTTTTTTAATAATTTAAATTTTTTCTTAAATATCTTCAAAAATGTTAAAGTTATGTAATAAAATAGACCATGCCCCGCCCCCATCTTCGAAACTATTGAGACTAAAATGTTGAAAACAGTACAGAAAATAGCTGTTCTATACTCATAAATTACAGGAAAACCTACAGGAAGTCTATGATCTTAAAATAAACATGGTAAATCTCCCAATAGTGCGTAAAAACTTACATTTGTAACGTATGGGAGAACATGTTTTTAAACTACAATGTTAAGTTTGTTCTTAGGATAAATTCATCCCAACTACGGAACCCTTCATTGTGCGTGGTCTGACACGGACCTGGCCGGTTTTTTGCTTTAAAAGCCGTAATGATTCAATCTAAACCCGCATCCTAACCAAAACGATTGTCGCGTTTATTTTGCACGCCGAACCTGAACGCGTGGTCGTGTCGATTTGTTTTGTTCGGAAAACTGGAAGGCCTAGGCTTATCCGCCTTCAAGTCCAGTGCCCGTTGTTTTGGCCTCATTACGTGTGATGAGTCTCTCAAAATCAAATCAAATACTTATTTCAATTAGAGCCCTTAATACAAAAGGTAATAAGAATTAAAATACGCGATGTGACATCTTAGCACAGCTCAACATGTTTATCTAAACCTAGACTCGCGACAATCTAAGAAGTCCGTTTTGACAGCTATAAAAATGTTTTGGGTACCGATGAAAAAAAAAATTGGTTTCTTATAAACTGATTCTCGAGACATATCGATTGAACATACTTAGACAGTTTAATCGACGACTTATCTACATTGCTTAAAACTGATTCGTTTTATTACATGTACGAGAACGAAACGTCAAAACGGACTTAGATTGTCGCGAGTGTACTAACATAATGTAAGTAGCTGCAAATATGAAATCCGCAACTCATCATGGTGTTTACAACCATCTATCTTACCCAACAACACATAAATACACCATAGCCACACACTTGTCAACAACTGAAAACTCATCTCAATCTCTCCGTCTCGATAATAACCTTTGAAATTTCTATATACGATTCATTTTCTCTTAACTCCACTTTGAAATAGATCTTTATTCCTTTAAAGATAGGAACAGAATTTGCTGGCACAACAAGCCATTTTTTCACGGGTACAACGTCTTAAGAACACATCCTCAGTAAGATTGAAATAGAATCTTAAATGGACTGTCATGAGAGTTGATTTTTGTTTGGGAAGTAGTTCAATAGACGACTTTTTAGTATGAAAATGTTTATGTTTATAGCGATCTGTTGTGGGAAGTTAAAAAGAGACGGGCGTATGTAAGCGTGTGAGGGATTGTATGATCAATACGCGAACAGGCTGCGTGTCCTCGGTTCCGAAGGCTCCCTAATGGTCGTTTTCTTACATTTGCATGCTAATTGACTTCTCTCGCTGCGTTCCTTTTGTCGTAGCGTGTGTGACGCAAATTGAGACGAATTAACGTCTTGTTGGGTAGTAGATGAGCAGAGAGACAGATAATACTGAGTCTTTAGAAAAAGTGTTGTTTGAAGTCTAATTACATTAGATGTTTTTATTCAAAAGCAAATGAATGTGTATCCAAATTGACATGTGTATCTCTATCTATATTAAGTATATAATTATTTATTATAAAATATATTATAATAGTTGTTATATTTACTTAAAGGTAAAGCGGATCCTTGAACACAATAAATCCATGATCGATATAGATGTAATTGAACTGTTATATTGATAAATAGCTATCAAATCAATTCATTTTTCAAGGGCGATATCACTCTAGGGATTTGTTCGACACTGAATTGAAATGACGCCACCGCGTCACAAAATAATTTTGTAAACTTTCCTCATTTTCAGCAGTTATTAAAATCGAATGTAGTGCTAGCTAACATTCACCTCAATCAAAATGTTCAAAATTAACATATTTCGTTTTAAATTATTATTATCTGTCGTGCGCACCTAACCTTGCGGGGATTACAGGCGTGATGTTATGATATATTTAATATTAATATAAGTTGATAGCCACACTTTCGAATTAGGACTAAGATCTATATAGGAAGGATATCTAAATAAAAGATCGCTTTTAACGATAAGACCGCCCATTGTGTCATTTCTACATTTATATCTGGATTTTTTATGGAGTACGTAATAAAGAGTATTCTATTCTATTCTATCTATAAAGATAATAAATAAATTAAAATCCCCACAATATTTAGTTTCCAAGCAAAACACATCGCAAAGTGAATCATGAATCTCTATGTTAGGAACAATAAATTTTCGGTTTTCTGTATCAAACGGAGATTTGCGGCGTAGGGCGGGTGTGGGCGGCGTTGCTAGGCAACCGCCCGCCCCACACCCCAATTCCCCCTACCCGGATCACTTTTAAACTTTCATGTCGGAAAGTTTTTAAGGTTTGCTTGTGGCTCTCGGATTCGCCATCTTTTTGTTTAAAGCCTCTTTCTGAGGAAAACAACACGAAATAGGTAACCGTGCCCCTAAAATGTTCTTGAGAAAAATACTCGGAATAGGTACCTAATTTATTTAAGCAGATGTAAGGAAATTCTTTGACTCGTAAAATGTACATATACATTTTACATAGGATGCGAACCAAGAGTCGTCTAATGCAATTAGAGAAGCGAAAGAAAAATATTTTCTACTAGCATTGAGAGCGATGATTTGATTTGTAAATATCATATTATTTATTCTGAATTAAGTGAATGAGAAAATTGCACCAAAATCAACAAAAAAACAGTAATAACATCAACGTTACGCACAACAATCATTCTACCTAGCCTTTTCCCAACTATGTTGGGGTCGGCTTCCAGTCTAAACGGATGCAGCTGAATACCAGTATTTTACATGGCGCAACTGCCTATCTGACCTCCACAACCCAGTAACTGGGTTGTTAACCACTAACTAACAGCAACCCAGTAATATGGTTACCGTTGGTAAGACTGGTTGTCAGACTTTCGGACTTCTGACGACCCGGTAAAGACTGTCAAAGATCCACGAATGACAGCGGGACCAACAAGCTACGCTTGCTGAGGTCGGTTCGTGGATGGGTGACCATCCTTTCCACATCGAGACCCGTTCGTGCCTCGAAAAGCACATTAAACCATTAGTCACGGCTATTATTCGTAGATCTTTGACAGTCGTCACGGGTAGACAGAAGCCCAACAATCTGACAACCACGTCTTACCAAAGGGTATCGTATTACCCAGTAACTGTGTTGTGGAGGTCAGATAGCCACTCACTCCATATAAAATACTGGTTTTCAGCTGCATCCGGTTAGACTGGAAGCCGACCCCAACATAGTTGGAAAAAGGTTATGCGGATTATGGTTCACTATTTGTTTCAAAACACGCTGAAACAAACATATCGCTGTCAGCTATAAAAAAAGTAAAAATGAATCTAGACGTCAACATAGCTATCTAAGTATATTTTCCTGTAAAGTGCTCGATGTGCTTTAAAAAAAGATGGAACATTTTTCCACGCTCATTTAATGTCGGAAAATGTCGAGACACTTACCTTGCCACTTACCTGTATGTGAAGACAATAATGCAGTTTAAACGGTTTTATAAAACTCATGTATACCTATTATATACTTATACCCGGTATACTATACTTACTATTTACTATTTAAAAGGGTGAAAATAGTGATAGTTAGCAATCAATCTGGCTAGCCTTTCCCGAAATATGTTGGGATCAGATGCAGCTGAATACTATCTGAACTCCACAACCCAGTAACTGGTTAAAACGATACCCCTTGGTAACTGGTTGTCAGACTTTCGGGCTTCTGACGACCCGTGACGAATGTCAAAGATCCGCGATTGACAGCCGGGACCAAGGACATATTATGCTTTCCCAGACACGGGGGAGTCTTGGTATATAAAAATGGCCACCCATCCACGGACCAACCCCGGCAAGCGTAGCTTAACCTGATGGATTGACCCGTGCTGCTGTTATTACTTAGCCACGAGCTCCTCAATGTGATTAAGTATGCAAAAATGAATATTGCATAGTAGATATTTATGTAATTTTAAATGAGTCAAAAATAGTTTTTTGTGAAGCTAACTAGGTGTAAGATATCAAAGTTCAATTTAATTGTGTAACACCATCATGATTACGGAGTTGTTGTACCTACCCATTTTATAAATAACTAGCTTTTGCCCGCGACTTCACCCGCGTGGAGATCGGAACTTATCCCACGGGAACTTACTACCGGGATAAAAAGTAAGTATCTTATGTCCTAACCCAGGTCATGGCCTATCCATGTGCCGAGTTTTATCCAAATCTGCTTAGCCGTTTAGGCGCGAATAGGTAACAGACAGACAGCTGCTTTCGTATGAATAATATTATTAAAATCATAGAAATATAAAAAACAGATTACAATTTCACCTATACAATACTAGCTTCCGCCCGTGGCTTCGACCGCGTGGTATATCGATAAAAGTACCCTATATCCTTAGCCAAGATGCCATCTATCTCCTTGCCAAATTTTGTCGAAATCCATTCAGTGGTGCCTGAAAAGGTAACTTACAGACAGAGTTACTTTCAAATGTATAATATTAGTATGGAATATAAGTGAAATATTAACGCTAATATAGGTACTACCTAATAACTTATTATGGATAAAATAAACCAAAAGTAAATCTGTTCATTTTTTTTATAAACCAATTTTACGTATACCTTAAAAACTTTCAACTCATTAAAAGTGAAGACCAAAGGCCAACCAACCTCAAATCTGCGTTTTAAGAGAAAAAACCTTCAATTTAGATCATTCATGTGATTTTTTCTATCCAGAATGTAAAGTTTTTAAGTTGCGAGAGAGCTACGTACAAAATTGATGAGGGAACGTAACCACGCGAGCCGCGAAGCAGGCTGAGCCCGAAGGTGCTTTTAGCCCGTAATTGGTGAGCTTTTAAGACTGCCGCGCGTTCGTTTGACGTCGTCCGTGTACTGCCAACGACTAAAACGAATATGGAGCCGTTTTGCCGCGAAAAAATAACTGCAAACAAAAAAAAAACTCTTGTCAGCCAGGTCGCCGTTTGAGTCTGCATAAAAACTCTTTACTCAAAATTGAGGTTGTATTTTCCGAGAAGGAATTTTGTTAGCTTGTTTTTTGGTTGTGTTAGTTTTGTTTTTCTAATATTTCAGTAAAGTACAATGCACTTCGATTTATTCTAAATTAATAGGTAATATTTATATACCTGAGTACTATATCGGATGTTACCTAAATAATAGGTAACATAAGAAATACATAATCACCTTAGAGTGGAATATTCTCAGATCTTTTGAATTAGGTAATATTGGTAGGAACTTACAAATACTTTTCTACGTGATTGTACAAACCTCTACAAAAATCGAACGTCGGAGTAAACATTTCGTCGAATACGGCTTAACCTGATTAGGAACGTTAGGTTCTTGCTTTACCACCAAATAAATGTATAAAATCCTTACTACAGTAAGTTCATACAACTATGTACAATGTTGTTGCACACGAGAACAAGCAAATAGAAAATACATTTAAAAAATGTATCAAAACACAATGGCATCGGCTCAAGCCACGTGGCTGCAATAAAAAAGTTAAGAGTTCTAATTTCGAATTAACAGTGGGCGTAAACGAGCGCGCGCGCCAAATTAGGCGGCAATTTTGACAGCGGGGTAACTTGAAATTTTCCTGTCAAAATATTTTTGCAAACAATTGACTTGTTCGCATTCAATAAGATTTTTAACACCCACTTTCAAATAACAAAACAAAACCACAATTAGCATAATAGTTAGTTGTTACTTTTTATTGTTAAAACACAATACGGTACACAGTGAGTGAAAGTTCCGCCTTTTTCTTTCAACAAGAACGGTAAACGTAAAAAATAAATGCGATGGATATAATTCATTACCCTAAGTGACCTGCCTAACAAATCTGGATCGTTAAATAAATTATTAATCAGTGAAAATGGTCCAAAAAGGATGAATTATGAAATTACCTCTCAAACGTTTCGTGGCGACCGAAAAGGGTATGCTTTCAAGAGCTTTACACACGATGTTTCTGTCTCTTTTTGCACTCCAGGTTGCAGGGCAGGTGAAGGCACCCCTTTCAAGGGTCGCCTACACTCAGTCGTCGGTAAATTCAGACCCTTCGTAATAAAAGGGTGCCCCATAAATGTATAACAACATTTTGTATCGATAATTGTACATATTTTTCCAAAATCATTTTCAGTAAGTATGGCAGTTCGAATAAGAAACTGATGATGAAAGTTGTTTTTAGTAAAGAAGAGATAGTTAAAAATAGAAAGACTAAATAAAAGCAATCTCCCTTACATAAAGCACGAGCATCAATAATTTGGTGAAGACAAATCGAAAAGTTAAAGGGTAAGGGTACATTATAAAGTAAAATTGAAACGTTTCTTGAAACCACAGATAAATCGTGTGTCTACTTTAAATTGGCCTGTGGAGCTCCCCGTCCTCGCTTTCTCGTCGCCTGAGGAATGGCAAGTGGAGAGGAGGTAGGGGAGTCTAGTAAAGCTGGTTCTAAAAATTGATGTATTCGGGCATGGTTAAACGGCGGGGTCCGCACCGTCACAGCCATTAAAAACTTATTAAACATCATCTCGAGCAATTACTCCTCCCTCCCAAGTTGAGTAGACCCGCAACACAACGCCCCCACCTGTCGCCCGACTAGTGTTAGCTCTAAGTAAAATCGAGGACGTATTTTACGCGCGTGATCTCACTGTATAAATAATGAGAGGAATATTCGTAAACTTGTGAACGTGGTGATGGTTGTAATCTTCAATTGGCATAAGACTTACTCGCACTCAGCACTACTGCCAGTTTTCTTGTCTCAGGAAATACTGATTTGCCAGTCGGTAAACGTAAGTCGACTTAATTATAATTAAGTGCTATAGCACCTTTTCAGAGTGTGCAGTTTTTCACTCATCAAAATATAAAAAAAATGCTTTCGATCTATTAACCGCACGAGCATTTGATTGGCCAGGCTGGTCCATGTACATGTAACCGTCTAAAGCTAAGCCCACCCAACGCAGCCGGTCTCCCGTCGGACACGACGGCGGAAGCCGCGGCTGCCTAGCCACCGGAACCAGACACGTCGCCGGCAACGAACCGGAATTTATTTCACTATATTTTCACTATTCCGATATAAAATATCGGGAGCCGAAGATTATTAGCGTTAAATTAACGGAAGAAATTGGTTATCTGATGCTGGGATTTTGTATCTTTAATATTTTTTGTCCTTTTTATCATTATGGAAAAGTTGGAATTAAATAGATCGAGAATAAGATGTAGATATATAGAGACAACACTTTTAGATAATGCTCTTTAAAAGAACATTATGTAATAGGCCCAGTGTTTAAAAATTGATCAAATCGTTGACAGTAATCTCATGTTAATAACGCTTGGTGATTGGTATGTACCTATCTACTTATTAAAAGAAATTGTTTCGGTCAAATAAGAACCGATTTCTTTACCAATATCAATCCTCAGAATATCTTATATCAGTTGACATGACATGAGAAACGATATAAAAAAACCGGCCAAGTGCGTTGTTGGGATGGGAAGTAGTTGGGATGAATTTATCCCAAGAACAAACTTGAGTTTTTTTTTTTACATACATTGATACACGTCACGGTCAATACTCCAACTGCAAATGTAAGTGTGTAAGAGAAAACAAAAAACATTAAGTGATAAATCTACAAATTAACGATAAACAGACGGACAACGAAGTGATCCTTTAAGGTGACCGTTTTTTCGTTTTCAGGTACGGAACCCTAAAAATTACATAAAAGTAGGTACATTAAATAGTTTTTCTTCCTGTTTTCTTCAATTATTGTGCTCATACCCATCATTTATCCCCTGATATAACAAGTAATATTTTTGCATAAATAAAGCTAACAATACACATATTATGCCACGTGCCATCGATAAGTGGACATGAAAGCTATGCAATTTGGCTGCACAGTGCACAGCCCCTTGCCTACACAATGACGTATTTCTATTTGTAGCGTATATGACATAGTATTATCGTAAGAGCGGGGGCGGGTATGGGCGGACCCCACACATGGTTACAACAAATGTCGCAATTCGTGTTTGATTCTCTTAATTTTCTTCTGACATGTATTTCTGAAAGGAGGACCTCATGGCTTAGTAATAACAGCCGCACGGGTCGATCGATCAGGTTAAGCTACGCTTTCCGGGGTTAGTCCGTGGATGGGGACCATCTTTACATTCCGAGACTCCTCCGTGCCTCGGAAAGCACGTTAAGTCGTAGGTCCCGGCTGTCATTCGTGGATCTTTGATAGTCGTTACGGGTCGTCAGAAGCCCGAAAGTCTGACAACCAGTCCTACCAAGGGGTATCGTATTACACAGTTACTGGGTTGTGGAGGTCAGATAGGCCGTCGCTCCATGTAAAATACTGGTATTCAGCTGCATTCGGTTAGACTGGAAGCCGACCCCAGCATAGTTGGGAAAAGGCTAGGCAGATAGATAAATTTCTGAATGCAGGCAGGCCTGTGCTCTGCAGTGGGACAACTTAGGCTAACTGTGGAGGCTTTTAAATGACTTGTCGTCAATTAGGTACCTCACTTTTACCTTGTGTTGTTGTAAGCTACACAAAGACAATAAAATAAAAAATCCTAACTAAAATTATAAATGCGAAAGTGAGTTTATTTGTAACGAAATGAAATTGTTTATTCTGTAAATAGGATATTGAAATCACTTTTACACGTCATATTAAAAAATATTAAAAATAAGCAAGATGAGGTCGGCGTTTTTATATCTGACTACTCTGAGAAGAAAGGCCGAAACAAACTCAGAGGTCACAGTCTCTTTTAAAGTCCAGACATAATCTTGGTCAGTCCATATGAGGACCATGTAGATTAGAGTCTGAAATGGTCTTTTGAGGAAAGAACCACACAGATTTGAGTGGACCTGTCCAGTCAGTGCAAGCATTTGTCAGTAACCGAGGAGCTCAACTCAGAGCTTAAGGAGCTCAACGACTCGACGAACAATGCCAAAGAAAGGACATTTGGGTAGGCCGCATAAAGTTCTCAAATTGCCAGACCATCGATAAAACTAACTGAGAACGAAAAAAATATAAAACAAAATAAAAATCCAAATAGTCCTCACATTCACAATAATTAAAATAATACAAAACTTTACAAAGTAATCATGTCATTTTGTATATAATATTCAATAATGTCAATTTGTATATAAAACAGGTAGGTATATTTTGATGATTTACCACAATATTCAAAATGTCACAATGCTTAGCAGAGCGAAAAGCTCAATCCCATGCTTTTTGCCTTCTAAATAATCTGAAAAACTGTTTGTTACGCTTTCACGGTAAAACGGCTGAACGGATTTAGATGAAATTTGAAGACTATTACCTGAAATAGGACATACGATACTTTTTATCCCGATATTCCCACGGGATCGATACTTACGCGGGTGAAACCGCGGGGCGCAGCTAGTATTATAATATTATAAATGCGAAAGTGAGTTTGTTTATTTTTTTGTTCGCGGCTGAATGGATTTGGATGAAATTTGCCACATAAGTAGACCTTAACCTGGAGAAGGCTATAGGCTTCTTTTCATCCTGGATCGCAGACGAAGTCACGGGAAAAGTTTATAATATGTATATATATAGATAGTGCCATCCACGAAGACGCGCCCCACTCCGGGATTACTGTACTGTAAGGTGTACTTTAGTATGCTAGGATCGATGCCTGCCTGCCAGGGTTCCGGGAAAGTTTGAAAGGGATACCGGGGTCCTTGGCAACAGCAAACCGAAGGAACACGGGTGGGTTTTAGTCAGTAAAATTCTGACACGCTTCCCGTTCCGCCCAGAGCGGGAGAAATCATTTGATGATACCCCAAACTATAAAAAAAGGTGGACTTTAATACGGAGCGGAACTGAATGGGTCGCGTCTTCGTGGATAGCACTATCTATAGATAGCTATAAATAAATGAGAGGAGACAAGCAGTATCTCCTGGCCTATGAGATAAATAGATTATGTTTAAAACACAACTTTTGTAGCTGTTATCATCCGGCCCTGTGGCGCAATGGATAACGCGTCTGACTACGGATCAGAAGATTCCAGGTTCGAATCCTGGCAGGGTCGCAAAACACATTTTTGTTTTTTTATTATTTTTTTCTTATCTACACTTATTTTATACACCATAAAAAAACGTATAACAATCTATATTCATGATTCAGTGTAACAAACTTACTTAAAACTTATCATCTGCCTAGCCTTTTCCCAACTATGCTGGGGTCGGCTTCCTGTCTAACCTGAATGAGCTGAATACCAGTATATTACATGGAGCGACTGCCTATCTGACCTCAACAACTCAGTTATTGGCTATTACGATATCCCTTGGTAAGATTGGTTGTCAAACTTTCGGGCTTCTGACGACCCGTAACGACTGTCAAAGATACACGAATGACAGCCGGGACCATCGGCTTAACGTGCTTTCCGAGGCACGGAGGAGTCTCGGTATATAAAGATGGTCACCCATACACGGACCAACCCCGACAAGCGTAGCTTAACCTGATGGACCGACCCGTGCGGCTGTTATTACTTAGCCCGAGCTTATGATTTAGATAACTAGCGAACAAACTTAATTATTTATATAATTAGGAATCTTCATTTAAAAGAGAACACCGCCAAATTACGTCAAAGATTACTAACTAACAACGCAGACACACAAAAACCTAATTACAATTACCTGCTGACACGATCCTACTTTTCCTCGAAATACATACGCCAACCTTACCCATACATACACGAAACTTTACCCAAAGCGCCAAGTCTTACTTCAAGGAGCGGGGAATCAATTAAAACTACTAATAAACTTCTAAGACGTTTCACTACTCCCCCTACTGACTCCCCAAAAAGTTATCTTTAGTGTAAGATGAATTCTATTTAGCTGTGCCTTCCGTCAGTTCTTAATTAGGGGCCTGAAGTGTTTTGGATGCGAACAAATACCTTTTGTTCGTTAACATGGATTGTGTAGGCCCTACGGCGGAATACCTTTTATTTTCATGCAAGGTAGGCCTTTAGTGTTGGACGCAAAGTGTGTCGATACCCTTGCGCCATCCCATCTTCCTACCTCGGCGTGCCGTGCTGGCGCTGCCGAGCTGCGGAAACTTCAAGCGGCGAAAGTAACTATATTTTCGAGCCGTGTGGGGTTAAAACCCTAGGACCCTAGGTGATGTGATCCGAGTGCTCATAGATTGTTCAAAGAAATCTCCGAACGGCTGGTTGACACTTCCCGTGACCCAAGTGCGGGTTTTTACCTTGGTCAGAGGCTAAGCATTGCCGTACAACGTGGCAATGCCGCCAGTCTCTTGGGTACATTACCAGCCGACAGTGATGCGAAGAATTTTTTTTGACGCCATATTTTGGTTAATTGTTTATTAGTATTGTCAGTTTTAATCCCTTAGAAATAAATTCAAAGAAATTGATATACTAACTCTGCCTTCTCTTTACATCTTAGAAAGTATTTTGTATGTTCGCAAAAACTTAGGACTTTTTAAAAATAAGAAGCGATTTCCATAATATAAATACACGTAGTAAACATGAAATTGTGATACCCAAATTTAGATTAACTAAAACTAGTAAGTCGTTTCTTATAAACAGTATCCGCTTTTATAATAAGATGCCAAAGTTGGTTACAGAACTTAGCCATGGTAAGTTCAAAACCCTCATCAAACGTGTCCTTGTCAAAAAAGCATACTATAACATTAAAGACTACGTTGAAGACAGGGAAGTTTGGCAATAATTCCTTCTGCACATGTGGCTTCCCTGTTACCTCATTAACGGCATAATTATGTATGAGTCTATTAACTGCTCCCAAATTACCATGTTTATTTTTTACATTCATCCCTAACAGACATAATCATAATATTATTTGACATTTATATACTTTACAGGCTTTTGTGGACATGATAATTAATCAGATTTGTTACAGTTGTAATGGCAATCATGTCATTTGGTTTAAATAGGTTTTTTTTTTTTTATCTTTCGTATCTTATTTATTTTTTATATAGATTCTTTTCTACCTTGTGAATGTGAGAACATTATAGTCTTAGCCTAACCTACCTGAAACTTTTTGAAAGGCGTACTTAACACTGTAAATCGAAAATATTGTAAAGCCAATTATTTTTAAAAGAGTAACCGTGGAGATTCTTGCCGGCTCTTCTCCATAGTCTCCATCTCCATCATAATATTATAGCGGTTATGTATGCATTCTGTACATCAAACAAGCAACAATAAGCAACAATTATGTCTGAGAAACGACATTTTTTAACGTGAAAAATAGCTGTTAACGGCAGCGCGTAACATTACGGACGCAAAACATTGTGCTTTTGGGTGCATTCCACGGTACAGGAGTTCTGGGGTTATTTAAACTTCACACACACAACCACAATCAGCCTATAACGTTCCCACTGCTGGGACACAGGCCTCCTCTCGGTGAGAGGGAGTTGGCCGTAATCCACCACGCGGGCCCAGTGCGGGTTGGTAGATGTCACATGTCCTTTTGGTTCTAGGACATGCCGGGTTCCTCACGATGTTTTGATTCACCGTTTTGAGAGCAGTGGTGATGAAATTTATACAAAGTAAATTGCCTGGCTGGGCTCGAACCTACGACCTACAAACTCGAAAGTCGCAGCCATTACCACTGGGCCACCACTATTTAAACTTAAGTTACAACATATAAAACATCTTGTTGTAAAAAAAAGTTAGAACTTTAACCTTGAATATCTCCGTAACCAAAAGTCAGATAGAAATATCACAATATCAGAAGTAAAAGTGACTTTCGGCTTCGTTAAGCGTCTTTTTACACAACCGAAAGATAAATATAGTAAATAAATAGGTTAGCACACTTATTTTAATCATCACATCGTTATACACGTCCCTGACAGAACGATATTGCTAAACCTGTAACCTCAATTATGCACATAAATGAGGTTACAGGTTATCACTCTCAGATACAGACAATATTACATACCTACATAAACTCAGGCCTTCTTCCCATGGGGGTAGGCAGAAAGAAACTACAGAACCCCACCTGCTACGATATTATTCGCAAAATTATTGTGAATGACAGAAAATAAAGTTCCAAAACTGATCAATTCTTATAACTAATAGTCTAATAACACATAGTCTAATCTGTTTCATGCAGTGGGACAATACAAGTTTGGTATTGTTATTATTTCCTTTTTTTTTTTTTTTTAAAGGGTTTTTTATTTAGTACTAGCTGCGACCCGCGGTTTCTCTCGCGTAAGTCTCGATCCCGTGGGAATATCGGGATAAAAAGTATCCTATGTCCTATTCCAGGGCATGGTATACCCCTGTGCCAAATTTCATCCAAATCCGGTCAGCCGGTTTATTGAAAAAGAAACTCACTTTCGGATTTATAATATTAGTTAGGATTGTGGTCTCTTACGACTTACATATGAACAAAGTCGCGGGCAGAAGCTAGGTAATTAAATAACATGGTTTTATCTCGTTATATTATTTCATGCCCTTTTCGATAAGGTCTCCTTTTTATCTTCTGTTTGAATTACAGCTACAAACACAAGTTCTACCCTATACTAGACAATTCTAATCAATATTGTGTGTGGTATACAAACAAAAATCATACATACATACAAACAAAACTCTCAAACTCACACGTTATCTACTACTCTCCAGAAAAATGTATTTTTTTTTGCGGAAATCTAACCTATACTCCATTTGAAATAAGATTAGACATTTAAATAAACTTTTTTACAGTCCGTTCAACCGATTTTAACTTCTATGGCGTTGGTGGCATGACAAATGGCAGCTGCAGTAGAAAGTTGGTATTGTGTAACCTTTTTTTCTTTTAATGCCATCCTTATGCCTACGGTATAGAACTCAAAATCGGTTGAACGGACTGTATAAAGCTTTTTTAAATGTCTAATCTTATTTCAAATGGAGTATAGGTACGTCCCAAAACAGACCCTGACGCAAAGTTCAACAGTCACTGTGTCAACTTATAATCCAGTTTGTCAAAATTTGTCATGACGAAAGAACATGTAACTCTCAGCTCGGTTATCATCATCTGCCTAGCCTTTTCCTAACCATGTTGCGGTCGGCTTTCAGTCTAACCAGATGCAGCTGATGGCATGGCATAAATTAATGGTGCAGTTTTTGTTTTGGTGATGTTGGTGGTGATTGTGATGGTGGTGATGGTTTCCCATATCACCATGAATGTGTAACTGACTAAATGGTTCAGGACAGGAACTGAATGTTGCATAGGCAAAATATTCTTTATCTCTCCAATTTTTTTCCTGTTTGCATGACTACAAAAAAGTTCAAAAGGAAACAGATTGCAATATTATTATAAAGGTGGACGGATCACCTGCAAGAAAGTCCACCCAGGTGAACTAAGCTGGTGGACCACTACCGAATCCCGTATTTTATATGTAGCGACTGCCTATCTAACCTCCACAAACATGCTACCTACTGGATAACACGATACCCCTTGGTAACACTGGTTGTCAGACTTTTGGGCATCAGACTACCCGTAACGACTGTCACGAAGATAAAGAAGAATGACAGCCGGGACCAACGGCTAAACGTGCTATCGTTGATGAGTAGGTGAACTCTCAGCTCGGTGATGGGTACTTTTACACCCGTTATTTGCAAAGATGCATCAAACCAAGATGCATTTGCAACCACAAAAAAAAAACACTTTGCATTCCAAGCCAATGTCACTTTATATTAGAATCCGCAGAATAATTAATAGATATCATCAATCATTTAGCGGTAAGGCTCTCAAAGTGATCTGAACTGAAATTGAATATCAATTAGATATCTTTCATCTGGTAATGAATCTCTCAAACTTGATACTGGTAATGATATTCATAACCAGTGTAGGGTTGTTTGCAAAAGGGTTGTTTTTTTGAACACTTGCTCAAAGGAAGATTTTGGTGGTGATAACATTACAGTTGGTTTGTAACCCTTATATTGGATTGCGGTATTTTATTCAGAAGAATTACCTACATAATTAGTTAATTTGAAGTTTTAACCAAACAGTGTGGATGAGTACCTACCCTCAATTTACATACTAAACTATAACTTGCTTTAATATTTAGAAAGGAATGGGTATAAAAAAGTAGCATCAATAAAACACTTTTTGTTTCTTTATTACATCAGATAAAACCAGACGTGCCAACCTAAATTATGGAAATAAAACAGTAAATAATTAAGTCAATTATTTCTTGATACTATCTGAACTTTATGTTCAAGATTCTCATTCTCGAAAGACAAAATATGCTGTAACAGAGAGACCATAAGTTAACCAGTTTGAAGTTCGCAGCTAATACATGATGCAGGCGTACCTACGTACATAATTGCGTTCAACATTTAACAAAGATTTGTCGTCACATACTACAGCCGGGACACCCAGTACACCCCGTACAGTACAGGACATACAGACACAATCACCGACACAAAGCACTCGCTACATTAAAAGCATCCACCCTTCTCTGTTTCACGTTTTACCTCAAGAACTTCCATACATGATTTTGCGTTTTGTGAAACAAAACATAGTGCAATGCATAAACTTTAAACGCAAGATCGACGAGGAGCCGTGGGGACAATAAAA
The DNA here is from genome assembly GCA_948473465.1 of Lithophane ornitopus. Taxonomy (NCBI): domain Eukaryota; kingdom Metazoa; phylum Arthropoda; class Insecta; order Lepidoptera; family Noctuidae; genus Lithophane; species Lithophane ornitopus. Next base: position 11,412,335 of record OX419624.1, on the reverse strand, counting down.
CAAAGAAAAGCGTATCTGGCCCGGAGCGGTGCGGGGCGAGGGGCGGGCGCAGCAGCCGGCCACCAATCAGCGCTCGAGCTCGGCCGCCCCTTCGGCCCGCCCCGGCCGACCCGCGCTCTCTGCCGCGGATGAATGAGACGCAGCATCCCTATAAAGATTTTACATCGATTATGGGGGTATGGGAGCAGGCCGTTTCTGTCTCGCCCGTGGGCGGCGACGTGAGTTCCTCTCGCGCAGTCGCGAACAATTAACGCGCGGGGCGGCATGGTCGGTACGGCGCGACGTGCGACGTCACTATAATGTGGTTAGTCAGTGAGCGTCGGGGCCGAGCCGACGGCGACGGCGACGGCACGGAGCACGAGCACCGTAGCGCGGGAGAGCCGCGCTGGTCGCTCAGCCAGCGCGCCGGCCACAGCACGGTGGACTTCAAAACAGCGGCGTGCGCGGGCGCCGGCGAGCCCGCGCCGCTCGCCGCGCTGCCGGACCCGCAGCAGTTCAACATCTTTCCGGCCTTCTTCAGCCGCCAGCTCAATTTCAGCGGCGGCGGTGGATGCGGCCAAGGTTCGAAGATAATGGAGGAGTTACGACCAAACCTGGTCGGGGGACTGCTAGGTGTACCAGGACTTCTAGACGAGCATCAACAGGATGCTAAGTTCTTGCCAGCGGGCGGCGAAAGCAAGTACACGCCGGACAAAGGCCGCAAGTGCAGCAACGCATCGTCATCATCTGCGGAGGAGTTTGGTGGACTGTACGGCGGCGAACACGCTGCCACGCCACCTGCGCCACCACTTAGCCGCTCCTTACAAGACAACACAGGTACCTACCCTCAAAATCATATTTTTTGCACATAAGCCTACATGGGACTTATGAAACGTCAGAAGCTAGGTGCACGGTTCCAATTCGGTCAGGTCGTTTCCTATGGAGCCGGCAAGAAACTCCACGGTTACTCTTTTAATAATAATAATCTTTTATTCAGTGTTAAAAGGTATGGGAGGACAGTGTAGGCCTGTCAACAAATATCAGCTACTTACTTATCAAAATACTACCTACTGAACCTTGCTCAATGTAACATTCTCCATCTGTAGCGTAGGGAAATATTATTGCATTCGCGATCCCGAAATCCAAAGTCTGTTTTTTTCGTATCAAACACGAACGTATTTACCACAACATACTAGCATAATAATAAGCGTTTAATTTGCCTCAAAGTGTTAAGATGCTTATAGGTATACAGTTATTACATAACTAACTATTTTCATTAAGTATACTAAATTAAATGACTGAACTTAATATACAAGATTCTATGTTAACTGTTTCTGCTGGCCTACTTATCCTTGAGACCTATCCTATTCTCTCATAGAACGTAACCTGTTATTCTAAAGCCTATCAACTTATTTACCTTTATTTAGGTCAGTACCTACGTGCTGAAGTTTTTATAACTTGCAGGCTTTTCTATGAAGCAACTGGTTGAACTTTGAATTTTTTGTTTGTTTTAAATAATTCACGGGAATCATATTACATTATTTTCTTCTATAGGGATATCTATTATTTTTGAGACAGGGCTGCACTAGTATCTAGATTAACACATTTCTTCATTGTTTCCTTTTTAGTTTATTTACAAAAGTGTATTTTGTATCAATATTAAGTGTGCGGTTTATTTGCACGTTTGTCTGCTAAATATTTTCTTTATTTGGTAAACAAACCAATTGCCTACTTATTCTCGAGATGGAATACATTTTCAGTACCTATTCAATTTATCTTACGTGTAATATACTTACCCTATCTAATTACACTAACAGCCGGTTTCTGAATTGAGGAATTAGAATTAGAGTTAAGTGATGCTAAAGTACTATGAGTTTGACAAGTTCTTAACTTCAAATTCTCAATTCAGAAATCTGGTGTTACTCGGATAATACATTGCCATCGAATTACATAAGGGCTGAATAAAGAAATGATGGAAGGATAGGACGAGGAAGCTGTGAAAGATGATATGGATAGGAAGGTGTGCAAGATGATATGGATAAAATAGAGGTGATTACCGAGATGACTGCTAATGCTGAGATATTATGTATATGGAAGATGAAGACAAATTGGCATAATCGGGTGGAGGATGAGTGATGATGACTCGTAGTGATGATAATCGCTTTCATTTTAACTTTTATACCTATATAGATAAAAACAAAGTCTCTTTTCGTGTCCATCCATGTGTCCGCTTACTTCTTATAAACTGTACCATGGATGTTATATGGCTTTCACCATCATTTTGAGAATTAATTCCGGTCGATTTGTGTGTATTACATTAATAGTTTAACGTTAGATGTAGCACAGAAATCTCGATGTTTTGACATGTCGCCACATTAGTAGATTGCACCAGTATGAAGTAAGGGCCGGTTACTAGATAATAAACCTACCTGGATCTCCCAGTTCCTAGTCCTTTTACATAGTTGTATAGGCGTATAAAAAAGTAGTTGTCAAGCAGAAAAATTATTTAAACATATAGAAACACGGATGTTGTTGCCATGCTCAGATGATATACCAGTGAAAGTATGGAAGTGTTTAAAAGAAGATGGATGTATGTATATGGTTGACTTTATTCTTCAATAAGCTGTTGTATGAAGAATCTCACAAGAAATGTGCAATAGTTCTCTAGCGCCCATCTTCGAAAAATAAAGGTGGTGTACAGGACTGCAACAACTATCGAGGGATATCTCTATCGGGAGCTCATGTCACATAGTATGAAGGTATGGGAAAAAGTAATAGAGAAAAGACTGCGAGAGGAGAGTGAGATTACCCCTCTGAGTTTGTTTCGGCCTTTCTTCTCAGAGTAGTCAGATAGGAAACGCCGACCTCATCTAGCTTATTTTTAATATTTTTTAATATGACGTGTAAAAGTGATTCCAATATCCTATTTACAGAATAAACAATTTCATTCCAAACTAGTTTGGATTTATGCCAGGTCAAGCAAAAATGGAGGCAACAGAATTTTTTTTTAAACAGACGATGCATTCGATTACCAATATCCTTCAAATCGTTCATAATGTAATTGAAAGTATGTTAAGCAATTAGGTTGCAGAACAGAATGACACAATAGAACAGATTGAATATGATATAATAAATATTATTAACATAATGTTTAGAATAAGGCAAAAGGATGCATATTCCGAGCTAAAAGAGCTGGGGTAGCACAAGGAAGTGTGTTACGACCAATCCTGTATTTGCTATACACATCTGATATCCCAGTGCTGAAAGACCACACCATTGCGACCTTTTCAGATGATACTGCTATTATGACTACCGGATCAAGCCACAAAGAAGTAGTAAAAGTTCAACTAGCTGTGAATAAAGTTTATGATTGGATACAAAGTATTAGTTAGGAAGTTAGGATATATCCTTACATATTATAAAACAAAGTCCACGTCTGTCTGTCTGTCGTCCTGTACGCGGTAAACTGAAAAACTACTGCACCGATTTTCATGCTGTTTTCACCAATGGATAGAGTGGTTCTCGAGTAAGGTTTTACTTTAAAATAACCGACATCCATCCATGAAGTCGCGGGCATCAGCTAGTTATATATATAGTTAGGATAGTTAGGATTTAAGAAAATCTCATTCCCGGGAACAGATTGATATTTTTTCATAAATTAAACCTTTTGACGAGATTATTAAAAACTTGAACAGGAAATTAGATTTGTTCGCTTAGGCACATGATAAAGACTAAAAAACAATGAGAGTTTATATTCAAATTTTTATTATTATTATTTATCTATATTCACTTAAGTAATTATAACTAATAAACTAAGCCCGACAAAACCGTAGTAGTGGTTTGACTGTGGGGTCGGTGAGTCTTTATACACTCAATAAACTTAGTACTGAAAACTAATTATTATATAAGTAGCCTTAATAAATCAATAGTAATTCATCGTGAATGCCTCCTGTTACTATGACGTGCAAAAAGCACGGATTTAATCCATATTTAATTAGTTAGAGTTTGAAGCCCATTAGCTAAAAACAACTGCAGCCGATCTATTTTGTGAAAATACAGTGAAAACTAAGGAGAAGTAAGCTTGAAGTTGTCATTCCACCAGTTGTGCTATTCTGTACTACTGTGCTACTTAGGTGAAATGAGCTTGGAGGGAATTGTCACTGCCTTAGCATCGGTAGGTATCGATGACAATGACAACTCACTCCACGCTCACTTCACCTAAGTTTTCACGGTGAGATGGTTACAGATTAGCAATGCTGATGCTAGGGGTTAGCTCACTTCAAGCTCTTTGCTCCTAAGTTTCCACGGTGAGCTTTTCACTGTTAAATTGATAATTATCTCAATAGCAATTTAAGTAGAGTTCAAAATAGCGTGCAGGAAATGATTCCCTGGGAAGATTGATGGCTTAACAACTGAAGCTACGGTTTCCTAGAAGAGCGGTGACCGCCACATAGCTTCCGCAATTTACAGGCGAATGACGTCATTAAACGTTATTAACACTTGGCGGACAGTAAACGCACATAGACTTAATAACAATAAAACTTCAATTGTATCTCATTCACTGTATAACTTGGTGTGTGTTCCTACAGAGCGTTTTTGACACCGTAAAGCCGAACCCCGCGGCCATCATTTTCATGACAGCTGTCAGCGGCCTCCGATCTTCTAGAAAACCGTAGCTATTGTAACAAAACGTCCAACTATCTGAAAAGTCTATTTAACTCTCGATTTAATTCTCATGATCGAGCATTTTGCTGCTCTATCTGAGTTGACCCAGTGGCAACTCTTTTGGCAGCAACGTACAGAACAACAGACACTGAATACATTATTATGTAAAATAGAATAAAACTTTAGTGTCTCCAGTTATAGCAGCTTCTACCTGTAATAGATACATCATACACGAATTTACAATACCGGAAACAAAAGGTTCAAGCGTCAGCATTATGCTTAGGGTTGTTAAGCGCTGGTTTTCATGATTGAACCACCTGGATTCAGAGGTATGAATGACGGAGATAACGCTTCGTAAAGCCTAACATTTAGAAAAACTTGATGACCCATTGCCGCGTACTGTTATACTGAACTAAGAAAATTGACAATTATTTGACCTACTGGGAGGTAATAAGTTTTTGTAGCTGCTAGATATGTTTAAAACTGCGATATTCGCTGAAGCTACAACCGAGCACGTTTCGTAGCCTCTACGCGGGATATGTGCGTATAATTACAATTCCAATTAGAGTAATATTGCAAACAATCGGCCCGCGGGTGACGTCATGAATACGAAATGTCACTAACGACCGTACCCCGCCCCCCGCGCGCGCCTCCACACCCGTCGCGCCCCCGCCGCGAGCGAAGCCTGAATTTTCAAGCGACTCGGGTTGCCGAGTTGAATATACGCTCTGCACGTTTAATGTACGCTGAATAATAATTGTAACATTGACGAAAATGTGCGGCGGTAACGTTGTATAGGAAATTATTACTCAAACTTTGTTTAGTTTAATAGGTTTCAGCTAAATTATATCATTTTACATTTAAATCAACAGCTTAGTTCGTTGCAATGTTGGAATGATCAACATTTGAGATATTTTGTTATCGCTGGATAGGTGCAGCTAAAGCTCCATTAACATCAAATTAAAGCCAACAACAGCCAGACTTTTGGATTATCTATTTTATTGGCGCGACTAGACTGAAATAGCGATACTGAAATAGTTTCAAAAAATATTTGACGCAGCGACACGCTCTATTATTTCAAGCTTAACAGATAAATTCAACTGACAACATCGGTTTGTAGTAAATGCAAATATTCATCGACGGTGAGCAACACGTACATAACAAAGGAAACATCTACGGACTACGCCAGCTGGTCACGTAGGCAACCACTAACAATGGTCATAGGAACGTGCCTCATCGCTCGGCTGTGAATACGGACGTCCAAAATTCGGTATCCGTTTGAAATAGTCACTGCAACAGTGTAATGAAAACTTTTCTAGAAAAAAAATAGCTATAATGACACTTAATAAAAATCTTGAATTCATTCATTCCTTGACAGACAACGCACAGCCTAAACCGGTGGGTCTACAAGCATGAAATGCGTAGGAGTTCCTAATATAGCGAAAGTGATCACTAACTTCAAATTTCTCTTCAAATTGAGCAATTTACAGCAATTCCAAGATTGTACAGAAATTGCTAAATTCCTTCCTTACGGTGCTCTTACATCGTAGGGAAGGATAAAAAAAAGACTATTTGGTTAAATAAGGGGATGATAGTTTGTATGGAAGTAATTCTTGCTGATGGGAAATTCCATCGGGCACACAGCTTGTTTATTATAAACCGATAAGATAATTAGCACTGAACCGCTCAACTGTTGATTGGCCTATAGAAGGCGAATAACAAATAAAATTCTATTGTGTCTCGTTAGTGACAGTTGGAGGTTTAAAAAGAAGGTAATAGAACCAGGAAACGGAGGCGTAATTTAAAAGAAAGTACGGAAAATTACGGAAGTTCGGGCATAAAATGATGATTCAAATTTTAGAAAGATATTGCCCTGTAGGTTATATTCTGGCACTAACTTTATTATTAACATAAGTTAAAACAAATATTGATGTTTTACAATGATAACATACACACATGTGCACAAATGGAAATTACAAAAAGCTATAAATAATATTAATGATGCTATTCTATTAGTTTGATATAATAGTAAAATCTAATGTCCACGCTAATGTAATAAAAAGCGAACTGCATAATGTATTGGTAATAATTACAAAACAATGTTAACAGTCAAATTAATATAGTTATAATTAAACAGAACTCCATGATTAAATCCTAATATTCGAAACAATCAAAACCAGCTGTACTTCAATTCTCATAGCCGTTTATTCAAAAGCGTGACAATGTTTAACGTATTTGTTTGTTAAACGTATATAATATCTAAGTACCTAATTAAAAGTTTGTTACATTAAAGGAGTCCATAAAATAGACAGTTTCGTTACTGTGTTACTTATCTCATTTTCAGGTTTAACCGGTCGTGCTTGAAAATAAAATCTTCTTTTTGTTCTCATAACGGGTCTATCATCGTCAAGGCTTGCAGTAGTTGTGATTCTTATATAAACGCCTTCAGGCTGCAACAGCGCATTTATGTCCTCATTGCTAAATTTTTTAGTAGATTTAAGTGTCGATGATTGAAGCGTTGCTTTAGAGTTTTCTTTGGTTCCACCGTTTCCAGTATTGTCATTGTTGTTAATATTTTTATTTTTATTTATGCTATTATCTTCAACCTTCTGATGATTTTCGTTCATTTTGTTTACATCCTGTACTTTTTTTAGTTTTCTTAACTTGACGAGCAGCTCAGCCGCAGCAGGGTACTTCTGGGCTAGGAAGCTATCGTAATCAGTAGCCTGGATTATTTTCTTGGATGCAGTAGTTGGTAATTCTTTTTTTTCTTCGGGCCACATATTATTGATGTCAAACATATCGTCGAGATATGTACTATTTGGCTCGTCAGTATCCCATCTTGAGTTACTTACACCGTCATTAGGTAGCTTTGATTTATTTGGGTTAACAGTTGGTAATTCTGAATAATTACTACGGCCAACCAAAAGTATTTGTGAACTACTTACACAGTCAGAAGGTAAATTGGAATTGTGTGGTCCGTCTGAAGGTAATTTTGAATTGGTAACGCCGTCAAAAGGTAGTTCTGAATCAAATGGACCGTCGTCAGAAGGCATTTCCGAATGGATCGGACATTCAGGAGGTGGTTTCGGACATTCAGGAGGTGGGTTTGGACATTCAGGAGGTGGGTTCGGATATTCAGGAAGTAGTTTTGGACATTCAGGAAGTGGGTTCGGACATTCAGGAAGTGGTTTTGGACATTCAGGAGGTAGGATCGGATATTCAGGAAGTGGTTTTGGACATTCAGGAAGTGGTTTTGGACATTCAGGTTGTGGGATCGGACATTCAGGAGGTGGATTCGGACATTCAGGGGGTGGTTTCGGACATTCAGGAGGTGGGTTTGGGCATTCAGGAGGTGGGTTCGGATATTCAGGAAGTGGTTTTGGACATTCAGGAAGTGGGTTCGGACATTCAGGAAGTGGTTTTGGACATTCAGGTTGTGGGATCGGACATTCAGGAGGTGGATTCGGACATTCAGGAGGTGGATTCGGATATTCAGGAAGTGGTTTTGGACATTCAGGAAGTGGGTTCGGACATTCAGGAAGTGGTTTTGGACATTCAGGTTGTGGGATCGGACATTCAGGAGGTGGAATCGGATATTCAGGGGGTGGTTTCGGATATTCAGGGGGTGGTTTTGGATATTCAGGAGGTGGTTTTGGATATTCAGGAGGTGGGTTCGGACATTCAGGAAGTGGGTTCGGATATTCAGGGGGTGGTTTCGGACATTCGGGAGGTGGTTTCGGGCATTCAGGAGGTGGTTTCGGACTTTCAGGAGGTGGTTTCGGACTTTCAGGAGGTGGTTTCGGACTTTCAGGAGGTGGTTTCGGACTTTCAGGAGGTGGTTTCGGACTTTCAGGAGGTGGTTTCGGACTTTCAGGAGGTGGTTTCGGACTTTCAGGAGGTGGTTTCGGACAAGGAGGTGGTTTCGGACAAGGAGGTGGTTTCGGACTTTCAGGAGGTGGTTTCGGACAAGGAGGTGGTTTCGGACAAGGAGGTGGTTTCGGACAAGGAAGTGGTTTTGAACATTTAGGAGGTGGTTTCGGACATTTAGGAGGTGGTTTTTTTTTTAACTCGACATTTTGTTTCGGCTTATCAGGAGTGGTTTTAATTAAACGGTCAATATATTTATTTAATATTGTTGTAGCAGTTTTGTAACCCTCTCGATAAGAAAAAAATTGCATTTGTAGTTTGTCCGGATCAACAGTCATCATCGGATTATTTGAATCAAAGTCAGTGGGGTCGATTGCATCTAAAGTTCCACTGTTGTCTTGAAATCGGGAAAACCATTTATCAAGATCCTGTCTAGTCTGAGAACGGCTTCGGAGCGGTCCGAACATATTTCTGATTGGATCTAATATTCCAGCTTCAGTTGCAGGAGCTGCAAAAATACGTACATGTACCGAATCATCGTTATAAAAAATATTGTTATCAGTACCTGCCAAGCCGATAAAATTTACGGCGAAGCTTGTCATTGTTGTTGGGATGATTTTCTTTGATGTTACAGTCAGAGAACTTTTTTGTTTAGCAAATTGACACATCCTATTGTTATAATAATATTAATTAAATTCTATTATTGAACAACCTTGAAATCGCGAAAAAAAATCTGCTGTTCCATACATTAGTGTTCACTTCAATCGACAAAATGTATGGAAGAGCAGATTTTTTTTTTTGAGATTTCAAAGTTGTTCCCATAGAAAAAGTATATTATAGATGACACCAAACCACTAGTTTCAAGGATAACGGTGTCTACCCTAACACCCTGTATACTTACCTACCTACGTCATTTTGAAGCGTGTGTATTCTGTTGTCTTTTACAGAAAATATTCTATGTGCGCTTTATGAGCCTTCAAAACTCCTCTATTCAAATAAGACTTTTCATCGCCAGAAATCTTCTTGTAACGAAAATTATTCAAATGTATAAAAAATCGAGGAAATCTGTATTCCTTATAACTCCAAAAATCGAAGAGTTTTCGTTAATAAAATAATGATTATATAATTTTAGAGATTTCTGTAAAGATTACTTCGAAATGTTCTTCTGGTAACCAAAAATGATAAAATACACAAAATAGGCACTGTGCGCATAAAAAACTTCGAAAACTTATTTAATAGTACATGGTAGCACTTACCAATGGTCACAAATACGAAGAATATAAGATGAACTGATTCCATAGTATAGATACAATTCTCTATTTCGTACGATGGCCAAACAAGCTAATAGTTCGTTACTTTGTTGGTCTAATGAACAACACAATTAATATCAAAGCAATATTATTATCAACTGGCTTCTTCGTGGGTCCGTAACCACGTGTTGTAAACAATATACAAAAACTGGACGAAATGTTCTGCATATATAAACTCTCTTCCACCAGCTGGTATTGGTACAGAAAATATCAATAATATTTTTATAAAACCGATAAATACCTATTCACAAATTCTAAAACTCGTTTGTATTCATGACAAGACATGAATCAGTCAATATGACAGGAAAGTTTTTTTAATTAATCTATATTTTAGTAACCAGATGGCACGTCGCGGCATGATACGGCAAAGCCTTTTTGTGTCGAGAAAATTTCATTGTATCGTGTATCCCTTTTTCAGGATGCTAGGCCATATACTCAACAAACATACACCAAAATATTAAATCTCTATTCCATGTACTTAAGGTACGCGATAAAGAAAAAGCACATATTTTCCAATCATATTATACATTTCTATCACCTTAATGCAAAGGCTTACCTGGCGACACGTCGCGGCATGACAAGGCATCCCGTGGTATACTCAAGTTCCTTATTGACAATCACAACGAAATGTGAGTGCTAAACGTATGAAAATAAGATTCAAAATCATTTCCCCTTACGAAAATCCCTTGCCATGCTATGCCGTGGCGCCTGGTGAGCGCCGGCCCTAAGAAACCAGGTGGTCAAATAGTACATGTTGAATAGGTCATACTTATGCCGTTTCAATCCTAGACAGGGTGGAATTGTGGCCACATAACGGTGTGTTTATTTTAATCTTAATTAATGAAACTTTTGTATCTAACCATCTGGCAGATACTTTCATACCAATTATTTTTGTATTCAACTTTCAATTCGTGTGGATACTGGCTATACAGACACAGGAACAGGCCCGTAAGGCACTATTTCCCTTCATATAGCATTCGTTTTACCACCCCGCATATGCTGCATCCATCGCACAGTATTATTTTTGCCTAGAAAAACGGACATCCCCCTTTTATTAACTCATCCGATAGAACAGGTTACTCTAAAAGTAAGAGTAAAATACCCGTTTGACAATTTTGTCCCAGAGATATAAATTTTTCAATATTTTTTCTATAGTTTCCATAAAAACCATAGAAATCGCAATACCTTCAGATCCAATCCGTTTTTGTTATATCTTTGATTGCAATTACTTGATGCTTTATATTAAGTAAATTATCAAGCAAACGCTTTATCGTTAACCCGTCGTATGCCGTAATTACAGACACAATTAAAAATCCATTGTGTGTCTACGAGATCTACGTTCCGGCATGCCAACGGTTAAACGTGTATGAGTTACAACGAATTTTACATATTTTCGATTTTATTTTTTTATGGGCTTATTTCATGGCATTTGGATTCAATATCGATACAAGCTGTTGCTTTGGCACTAAGAAGTACCGATTTAAAATATCATATCCAAATCTTATGGTATCTAGAATTTACAGGATTCTGAAATTTAGGCGCTAGGGTTGGCACAAGACGTTTTTTTTTTAAATGTTTTTTTAGTGAAAATGTTAATTCCCGATACCGGTGGGCTACTCTTTTTTATATTTTTAAATGTTATAATAATATTTAAAAATGTAAAATAATATGTGTAAAAATAAATAAAGGACATAATAACATGGTTATCTGATCGAAGTTACAATTTCATTGATTTTCACATTGTTAATGATAAATCCAACTATTTTCATATTATGTTATAAATAGTTAAAAAGTAAATTAAATTAAAATGAATACGAAATTATAATGCTAGTAATCCTACTAGTTTTGTAAATGTATAATTTTAGCAGTTTAGATATTTGTAAGTTTACTAATATCATACGACGTTAAATACGATGACGTAAAATAAACGAATTTTTGAAGGGCAATTTGTGGTACGAGGAAGGGCTCCCCCGTCTTCATTAGGATTAAACCTACAAATTAACAAAAAATATTGTTTTTTATGAAGTGATGACCCTAAAATCAAAATTATTAGAAAATACTTTAGAAGTGAATAATTCCTAGATACCGCGAGATTTGGATTTGGTTTTTTTTCTAGTGATTGGTTGTGGTCAAATCATCTTTAGATGATTTACAATAAATATAGAATCCAACTAAGCAAAGATACAACTATGAAAAATCGAAATCTCAAAACACAAAAAAAGCACATCTGTACTAGTTAGTACTATTTTGTATTTTTTTTTCAATATATTTAATATGGTTTTATTACAAATAATAAAGAAAAGGGTAAAATAATGCGTATTTTGTTTGTAATTATAAAAGAATTTTTGACTCGTATTTGGTAATAAATTTGGTAAAAAATTGTCACATCGGTATTTTACTCTTACTTTTAAAATAACAATAAAAAGGGGATGTCCGTTTTTCGAGGCAAAAATAATACTGTGCATCGTTATGGGTAAATAAAAATAAAAAGAAGCCTCTACTACCTACTACCTACTAAGAACTCTGCTACCCAAATTTCACTTCTTACAAAATGTTTGTAGCATGCGTTTATATAATATTTATCTTCTAACAAATTCTTAGCATGCGAAATAATATTCTTAATTATTCGAAATTATAATTTTAATATTTAATTGAATTTGAATTGATAAAATTATTTATTTCTCATATGTATTAATTAATTAAATTAGTAGTAGTCGTCTCCTTGGCGTAGGCCTCCCAGCCAGGGACAGATAATACTGAAAAAAAATGGTTCTTTCCAGTATTGTCTGTCCCTGGCTTTGGTCATCCAGTTCGGCCCTAATCTTTGTGTAAACAGGTCTGCCCATCTTTTCCTTTGGCGTCCCCTAGACCTTGTTCTAGTTATGGATAGTCAAAAGCATAATATGTGGTTAGCTAACGACCTCGACACTTGATCATATTATTCTTGCCTGAGCAACCGGAAGCAAGTTCGTCATCATGCTCCCTTAGATGTCACTGCTTGCGGTAGCGTTGGGGGTCGGGTTGCCTCCTTCCCCAATATGCTCGTGACCGGGTGCTACTTGTGGTGACGGTGTCTTGCTGGCCATTGTTTTGTTATTGTTCTTATTACCTAATCAACTCGAAGTCACAAATTATAAACTAGGACCTAGTTTATTTATCATTTGTGACTTCGAGTTGCAGCTATATATATTAGCTTTATGTAAGCGGGCACGCCGTTTCGTCGGCTTTTATTTGGGTATTAATTCTGTTTACGTTTTTGCCCGACTACGGCGAAGCAATAAGGAGGGTTATGATTTTGACCGGTATGTATGTATATTCATGTGCACCCTCATAACTCCTAAACTACCAATAATAATTTGACAAATGAGGTATCGTTGGAAGCGTCTTGATCGTCCGCTGGTTATAGGCCATTTGATGTGACATTAAATATATTTGCAAATTGAATAAGGCGCCATTTAGAGGACATTTTTTTTTTTAATGGTACCATGTTTGGTATCTAATGGAAGGGCTTGCTTAGCACAAAAAATAAAAGTTAAAAACTAAACCCCAACTACGTCAAAAATTCAACTAAAAAGATATAAACAAGAGATCAAAGACAGACAAATAAAAAAATCCGGAATCATACGTAATCTGGTCGATTTATGCCCTAACACGTATAGCTTTTTTTAATCAGATACGTAGAAATTTAGGTAGTCGTTCTATTTGAAATACTGATATTCAGCAGCATCCGGTTAACTGGAAGCCGACCTCAACATAGTTGGGAAAAAGCTTCCCCATAACATCACTTCACACTATCCATTCATTGTAATTTAACAAAATACCTTATAAACCGTTAATCCGAGTCGCGTGGCGGTCGTGTGCAGTTCACACCTGTCTATGAGCTTATCATTATCCCCTTTTATGAGTAATGGTCGACATTTTAGGACGGAAGTGGTCAACTATTTGAGGAATACAGATGTTGTAATGTTTTGTTGAGAGAAGCGGCAAGGGTTAACTCAAGTTTGGAGTTTTATAATTTTTCTAGAAAGCAATTGACGGTCAAATTATTTTTGCAGGCAGCAATAAGACCCAAAAATGATCCACTTTGATAAATGAACCGACAAAAAAATTATTATTTCAGAACATAAAGAAGTTCTGATTCTTAACATTACCGATTACTTCACTCACTTAATCTTAATTCCCCCCTTCGTGATTCCAGCCACCGAGGTTGAGTTATTTCTTTTGCACCGGTCATTTAGACCACCTTTAAATACGCTAACAAAAAAAAACCTCAACACACCATTCTGGCACGTTACCCATGACAAAAAAAAAAAACTAAACTGCAAATAAAAGTACCAGTAATTCCCCTAAACAGCTAACCAATATGCGCATAATAATCTAGTTGTAAGAGCCTCTCGACATAATGGAGTGTCGATTGTAAGCGCACGCGCACCCTCCGAACAAATCCGCTAAACCTATTGTGATTTACACATCGACCCCTGGAATCAGCTGGCACTCGAACAAAAGTTATTTAACGGGTTATTAATGTGTTAGTATCCAATTGTTTTGACTGGTATTTGACTGACGGACGTTACAAAATCGAGGTGTTTTATGCTTGAATCTGATTACGGTGTTTTAGCCTTCAATTTACTCAAATTCAAAGCATTTATTTCAATTAAACCATTCACAGGCACTTTTGAATTGTCAAGGAGTCAGTCAGTCAGAAATATGAAGCTAGTTGCCCATTCCAAAGCGTAGTAGGTACCTATGGAGAAGAACGGGCAAGAAACTCCATGGACACTCTTTTAAATCAAAATATTGTTACAATATAATGGTTACATCATTCATGTTGAAATTATACATGTGAGAACAATGTAGAAAGCACGTTAAAAGCATCCGCAATTATAAAATAAGAACAATTCAAAAATTAAAATAAGCCATGGCAGCTAAGAAATGACCAGTCACAACTGACGGCGCCCGTTCACGAACATGACGCATGGATCAGCACCATTCAGCTCAACCATTTTGAAGGGAGCTAAATGATCCAACACATGCGCCACCATCAGCGAGACATTTGAGTGAGCATGACATTCCCAGCCGCCAGGGTACATTCAAGTCAATGAAAGACAAAATACCCGGTAAATGGTAGCTCTATAGTACATAGTACTCACACCTGTGCAATTATATAATACAAAGGAGATTGAGTTTATATAATGCAAAGATGGCTTAGTATTTAGCTGGCGAATTGCCGTAGGCTACTATAGGTGCCTACGGCAATACGGCTATTCGATGGGCGTAAGTTAAGTAATATACTTGGTTTTCATATTATTAATATTTACTTGTTGAATTTTTTTGTAGTGATATGACCAAGACAGCTATCTAGCCTGCTGTTTTGATGATCTGATTCTCATTCACGTTTTTCAAAAAGAAGCACATCAGAATCTTCAATTTCACTTTAATTGTCCATATCAAATAGTGTGGAACAGCATTGTTCCACTGATACCAAAAGCGCTTTATCTTGCTATTCTAAGCCCTCGTTCTAAATCGACAATTAAACAGCAATCTGTAGGATTTGCGGCATTTGTGTCGATCACAAGTGCATTATTGTGCAGAACATATGGACGATCTGCGAGTACCCCGCGGTTCGCCCGAGGTGGTCGCCAATGGGGTGCCCTTCACGAAAAATATACAATTTTGGAGTAGAAATAGACTTTTTAATGAAAAACACCATTTTTACAAACTATTTTAGAATACTATTTTTACAAACTCACTTTCGCATTTATAAGATTAGTTAGGATAATAAAAATGCAAAAGTCAGCTTGTTTATTTGTTTGTTACGCTTTCACGCTTAAATGGCTCAACGGATTTGGAAGAAATTTGGCACATGGGTAGACCATAAACCTATGACTTTCTTAGGTTTATGGTCTACCCATGTGCCAAATTCTTTTATCTTAATATGCTCACGGGATCGAGACTTATGCGGGTGGAACCGCGGGACACAGCTAGTTATTGATATTTTTACAAAGCAAACGATATCTACCTACTTATATGTAAAAATAACCACATGTTATCAGTATTGTCCATTGTTCTATTTTCACCCAAAGCAACAAGTTTCCACTAACGTAATCCCCAAGACATGACGCCTCAATTTACACAAAATCTATTATTTGCGACACTACGCGCAGTCACCCGACACTCTCGACGGCCACAGATGGCGCTTTCATGTCAATTGTCATAATTAGGGGATTACAGCCCCCTAATGACATGTTACATTGAATCTCTCTTACGCCCCCGAACAAATGTTCAACAAATAAATACTGTTCGCTGACTTGTTGCGAGTCAGACGCAATTTTTCGCCTCTAATTGATACTACCCCTGGTGATTTCGCCGAGATAAAATTGTTTGTTGGAATTGAAACGGAAATGCTTTTGAAGCTGTTTGATAAATACCGATGTAACTTTCCCTGCTGATCAATTCAATTTGCGGTACACTTGTTTCGATAGATTGATAAATAATTGATAGCTTACAGCCGCCACTAACCGAGATGATTAAATCATATCAGCATTTAGCACAAACCGCACAAAAACAGAACATTATAACAGGGGGCCTAAAACGGCCGCATTAGCAATTTCCTAAAAGCAATTCAATTCCTGTATTCCCAGCAATTCCTCTAATTTGACACAAAAGCAATTCATAATTTGTGGACTATTTTACGAATCTCCAAAGAAAACTGTCAAACAGATGAATTATTTCGTATTATGAATGTCACGCAGATCATGTTATGAATTGTCAGTTTGTGACATTTTACGATGATTCATAATATTTTTCTATTATGATTCTGTCAAAGTGGCCGTTTTAAGCCTCATTCTAGGCCGTTCTAATCGTCTAAAATATCAATTTTTAATTTCTATCTCTAATGGCTTAATCGCATCTCGGAAAAATGTCAGGTAAAAAGCGAAACCAATATATTCGCCATCAAAGCCCCTAAAAACATGGAAGCGAGTAAAAAAATACAACCTTTTAAACGTTAAAAGGCCCCGTTTACCGCGGACGCAAACACTTAGCTCCATGTTAATTAGTAAGTAGCCAGGAACAGCGTCAAAGGGAATGCATGAATACTTCCAAACCGACCTCCGACGGAGCTTTTAAAATCTCCCTCACTTAATTCAGAAGCTCAGAGATACCGAAGGTAAAGTGATTATGTCGCCAATATGCGAATTTTTCACAAAAATGAACGTTTGAGGCATTCCAGCGTAGGACGGCCATGTGGGAATACAATTAAAACGAGCTAAGGATCGCTATTTGGAATTCGTTATGAGGTAAACTACTTTAAAATGTGAATTAACTTTTCTCCTCTACTCGGTCTATATTTTTCCATAAACGGTTTTTCATGACTATGACGTAATTTCCAGTTGATGTTCACTCATGCAGATCAATTTATATTTCTGTACATGAGAGTTTACTCTGTACTATTTAGTAGGTACATACTAACTCCATGGTATACTCATTGTTTGACAAGGTGGCCACTTACTAATTCCATGTCAGCAAAAAATCACAAAAAGCTCTGAATTAAACTTAATTTCTTTTTTTATTATTTCATGTCCATCATTAAAATTAATGACAAAAGGGACATGCATGACTATCATCCCAAGGTCGCGTCTTATTTAAAAGCGACTGTTGCGTGAATACGTGATATCGCGTGCATATTTCACTTTTCGTTCGGAAAACCGGAAAGCGCTCTCTGTCAGCACGCGTTCAGGTTCAGCGAACGAAAAATTCAAACGATCGTGTATATGCGACGATTGCTTTAAATAGGACGCGGGGTTCAGCCTCAGAAAGATACACGCGAACAAGAGCCTTGAGCAAAAAAATCCACAACACAATTTCACAGCAGTAGTCCAGCTCAAACGCTTGCGGCTCGACTCTGGATGGAAACCATTAGCCTCTTAACAGCGTTAGTTAAAGCAACGCAATTACAATTACGCGGGCCGCGCGATCTTGACCTACGGCAAGGGGTCGATGCGCAACTCCGGTATGCAAATAAGCACGTTTCTTTAGTAGTAGAGTTGACTTGATTTGGGATGAAGGAGCAAGTAGAGGGCTTGGGTCTGTGTCGTAAACTGGAGTGACGAGTGACTGTATGTCGATGATGTTTTGTTCTTGATCAATGGGGTTAGCAACTGTCAAACTGACGCTAGCATAGCTTTATCCAAATTATATTTATGTATTTTTTGGAAAAGTTGTTTTGACATTTGATTTGATGTCAGTAATTAACAACATTAAATTAACTAATTTACAAACGTGTCAGTGAGTGGTCTCACAATGATGAGTTTATATATCTGATAGCATTTGACATATCTGTCAAAAACTGATCATTGTGAGACCACTCACTGACACGTTTGTAAATTAGTAGACTTGCACCCCTGTTTGTTGAATGTGATGCCAGCAGTGTTGGTTCTTTATTAGAAAAAAAAACATTTAACTATGGTAGATAGGTAATCTTCAAAGTTTTTTTTATTTTATTAATTACCTCTTCAAACACATTCGCGTGAGAGTGCTTTTTCGGCTTAAACGATTATTATGAATACCTCCACCCACAGATTATTTAAAGGTGAGTTTCCAAATGCTTATAAAACATTTTCTTTTTTCTCAAACAGCGGAAGGCGCCTTCAAAAAATTAAAGCCAGAACCAGGTGGGGGTAGTGGCGGAGTGTCCGGTGGTGCCTCAGCCCTGTCTCCAGCCTTAGGTCCTCAACACGCAGGGCATACACCTACTACAGCGTCCTGTCCCACACCTGCACGTCGTCGGCATAGGACCACCTTCACACAGGTAGTTTAGAATATGTGTATCCCCTTCTCCATTCGTTGATCCTCTGAGAGCAAATCTTGCATCCAAGATAGTTCTCTGTCGCGCGCTGGTGTGTAGTCGCTGTCGGCTTGAATGATACAATAGCTGTCCAAAAGTATCTGATTACAAGTTAAATTAAATTAAAAATTTAAAAAACCCCCGACAAAAACAAAGTTTCTAATAAACGACTTTTTGTTTTTTATAGCTAAGAACACTCTCGATCAATTCACCTTTCAAACAAAACCAAAAAAATCAAATCGGTTCAGCCGTTTGGCAGTTACGATGGCGCAGACAGACACACAGATACACACGTTAAACTTTTAACACCCCTCTTTTTCCGTCGGAGGTAAAAATGTAAACAAATAGATAAGAAAATGTACTATATGAACAATACTTATTAATAATACCTACTTAATAAAAATAAAATAAAAAGAGGTTTTATACCATCTTGTTGGCTCGTAGGTGTAGCGTTGTAGTTGTGTGAAGATGGAAATCGGAACTAACACATCTTGTTTTGTCAATACAATTTCTGTGACAATTTCACAATTGTTTAAGTGGGTACCAACAACGCCCTCCTGTCAATTTCATTCAGGCGCCAAAACTTCGAGGCCTACAAAAACTTCCTTCAATCAGCACCCTAATGGCGTAATACACGTATTGGAATCGGTTCGAAACAAAGTCTAATCCATTGCTTCATAAGTTCGTAAGTTACGTTGTTGAGCAGATTTTTATTCGAACTTCTGGCGCAATGGATTACACATTTGTTTCAAGCCGATTCCAATTTTAGGTTGCTGGTTTTGCTGACTAATATTTACATGCATTATCTAGGATTAGGTTTCATGCACACTTTTGACGTTGCCGATACAGTGTCCAAGTATCCCAACCCCTCCTTACTTATCCATTCAAAGCTATTTAAAAAAACATCTGCGTTATTATCATTACCCCAGACTCATAACAGGTTAATTACTATAACTAAATTATTGTTGTTTTTAATGCGACAGGAACAATTAGCAGAATTAGAAGCGGCTTTCGCCAAATCACATTATCCCGACATTTACTGCAGAGAAGAGCTAGCACGGACGACGAAACTCAACGAGGCGAGGATACAGGTCAGTTACCTATTCTTCAATATAATTTATTATGTACCGTACCTATACCATAACCGTGTTGAACACAGATTTTGTGTACACACCTCTTTAATTGACAGGTTTTTCATAATAATGTGCGTTTACCATCACAAATCTAACATGACATCAAAACAAGGTATTTTGAAAAACCCGATTCTTAAAACACTGAGGAGTTCAGTTCTTTTAATTTTTATATAATTTTTCTCATGGCAGTTATTTTAGTTTAATTTCAGATTTGATGCATGATGTATTTTCTTTCTTTCTTTACTTTATATTACGTATGGATTGAAATAATCTCAAGCGATGTGATTTTATTTAGGTATGGCCTTATTATACGACATTCACAAAAACAAGGCTCACTTTTTTTTGGACTAGAGATAAAGTCATTATTTTCGAAAATAACACCATTTCTATAATATACAATAGATACTTACATCTAACACTAAAATAATAATAATATATGTACAAGTATATAAAAAAGGGGGGGAAATAATCACTATAGTGCATCAAAAATTCGTCCGCATCGCTGTCAGCAGGAATATTTCTATAGCAATAGGCATTTTCAATCAAATCAAATCAAAATATTTTATTTCACATAAACCTACATGGGCACTTATGAAACGTCAGAAGCTAGGTGCACGGTTCCAATTGGTAGTTTCCTATGGAGAAGAGCCGGCAAGAAACTCCGCGGTTACTCTTTTAAAAATAATTGGCTGTTACAATATTTTCGAATTACAGTGTTATTAGGTATGGGAGGACAGTGTAGGCCTTTCAAAAAGTACCAGGTAAGTACTTAACAAAATAGAAAATGTTCAACAAATCTACTACAGTCCACTAAGCCTTTAAGCGTTCTCACATTCACAAGATGAAAAAGAATCTATACAAGAGATAAGTAAGATAATAAAAATAAAGACCTATTCAAACCAAATGACATGATATAATCATTTTATAATGGAGTTAATCCAGTATAAAATGTTTGAAAATGCCTATTATTTTTCCAAAGAAAACATCCGCGTGGATTTATGTATATTCAGATGCATTATGTTAAATATTCACCACATTCACGATTCAATTAACGTACACAGGAATGTCGGCAAAAATGGCCCACCCGCGGTGCGAATAAAAACGTACAAAATATTGCAGGCAGCACAATAGTATCACGCCAGTCGTTCTTGAATTGTCGAAATATCAATGATGCGCGAATACTCGGATAATACAATTTGGAGCGTAGGCCGGAGGCGGATTGAATTAAAGTGGCATCTGTCGGGCTCGACCGTATGAATACGAAATGCTTACAGTAACTCGCGAGAGATCTTTATCTCAGTTTTAAAATTGCTCAATCCCCCAGGACCCTCGATATTGATTTGTCCCCGGAGCACCTAATTTGGCGCTTTAGATGTTTTATTCAGAACATGACTTTTAGCATCCTCTATTAACGTCTCGTCTGTCTGTCTAGCTATGAATTTTTTTTCGACTTGCTCTTATCTTTTACGAACGCTATTAGTTGCCTTACAAAGAAATTCTTCTTTATAAAAGTAGGTACCTGTCTAATCTATTCATCACATATTAACCCTCATACATATGAAATATCTTTCAAGTGATATTTTATTCACCGTCGCTCCATCAAGACGACAATTACTCTTGTCTTTCAAGCGCAACGAATGTTGGAACTTTTCTTAGAAATGAAAGGTTATGAACGAAACGACATTATTTCATACATTTACTTCAGTAGCGAGGCTAAAAGCACGTGAAATGCGCGTAGGCGAGCATGCGCCACAATGTGAGTACCGGTGACTAGGTACGTGTGTATGTACACACACGAGCCGATACATGATGTATGTCTAGCACTGTATGCCCGTGCACGCGCGCTCCGTAGGAGGCTATTAACGTTTAGGCGACGCTACATAAGAATGTAAACGTTAAAGACGACGTCGTCGAGCTCCCTCCTTCTAGAGGAAATTTCGATATAAAAATACAACGTCGCCGGGAGTGCGAGGGTCGCGGGTGGCGGGGCGGGGCGGGTGGCCCCTGAGGCATTGCAATCCCATCAAATGGATCCGTAACGAAGTTAGCCGCTCATCCTCCCCGCGCGCCTCTCGACATTGTCTCTGCCCTCAAATGAATTCTACAATTGGAAATAAGAAAATGTTTTGTTGGATCCCCGTGCTTTTTCAGTTTAAAGGCGACCGTTTTCTTCGGATAACTCGGTCCTCTGCCATGATATTAGATAGCTATCTATACCTCGTTCTGTCCTGAACAAAGTGTCTTAGAGAAGGATCTTGACTAAGTTAACTCTATCTCTAAATTATTTCTTGTTGATTGGGAGTGTTCTGTTTTAAAATATCTGATATTGTAGTTAGATAATAATTATGATGGCTATCAATTAGTTTTGGTTGGAAAACATCGTCTTTAATTAAAACAAAGTACGTATAGCTTTTAAGACAATGCAAACCCAAATCAATTTATAGTTTGGCCTCTGACAACTTACGAAATGAAATACTTGTTTTGTTTGCTAGATTTTTATCATTTTATTATTAGTTTAGGCTACATCTAGCTACGTTGTCACCTTTACAAAATTAGGTTTAGTCTAGTTGGTAGAGAGAGCATAGAAATATAGACATCTGATATCTCATCTACACAATAATATCTGGGAACTTTGTATGCTTTCCTTGTCATTAAGAATCCAGAAAGCGCTATCAGTATGGGAACTTAGATTTACTCAATTAATTAAAAAATATTATAGTGCATTTTCTACAGATCAATTTCGAAGTTTAAAACAAAATACGTAGTTAGTACCTATTTATCGCCCAACGTGTTTGGATTTTTAAAAGCAAGGTAATGATTACAGCAACAATTTAAAAATAATTTAATTATGTTTCAGTCTCAGTTATTTTTTTACAATTAGGTACAGCTTCATGCTAAATCTTTTGTTTTTTGTTCGTATTTCCGACTTTCCCGCCCACTAATCAACTATTGAGTGTTGATCTTATTCTTTAAAACCATTGCCTGCATTCAGTCAATATTGTACATTAATATATTATTTATTTTCAAGCGTTCAAAAAGTATGTAAGAATCTATAACTACAAAAGAGTTCGGATATTATTGCCCTAATCGAATCCATTTATACAAAGCTACGTTTATTTAAACCGTTAGGAAATCGCTTCGTTTTTCATTACAACGCGCAATGCGGGCGGAAGTCGGGTAGCTTTGCGAAAAAACTAATATCCCATTTATGTTTCCTCCCTCCATCTATACCTATAAGAAGGGAGCGGTTCCCAATCTGTGGGGATCATCCCTTTCTAAACGGAAACATAAATACGGAAAGACGCGGGTTTTTGGTACATTCAGTAGTTGAGGTTTTTAGGACTTTGTTTAAAAAAAATTAAATAACTATTATAAATGCCTAGGAATAGGCAGACACCTATTAATAATACATCCCCATTTCGGCATATGAATAATATTTCTTTAATGCCAACTGTTGTGCTATTCTGTAAAAACGTTACAGAATAGCAATGCTGAACTTGAAATCCTGTTGATCCCTTATTTAAGCTGATTATATCACTACACTGCCTCATTACCACACCAAAGCCTTTCGTGCAGGCCCGCTCCACTTTCCACCATTTTCTGCCATTTGTGGTGAACTGACAGTTGACATTAGTGACAGCGACCTCACTGCTGATGTGCATGAGATAGTGTTTACATAGGGGTGGCAAAGAACATTTCTACACAAGAAGCCACAATAAGCAAGTAATTTAATGAAATCAAAATCAAATCAAAATATTTTATTTCACATAAACCTACATGGGCACTTATGAAACTTTTGCACGGTTCCAATTGGTCGTTTCCTATGGAGAAGAGCCGGCAAAAAACTCCACGGTTACTCTTTTAAAAATAATTGGCTTTTACAATATTTTTAAATTACAGTGTTAGTAGGCATGGGAGGACAATGTAGGCCTTTCAACAAGTAAGTACCAGGTAGTTGACAAAATAGAAGATGTCAATAAATGCTTCTAGAGTTTCAGTTACACCGAATCGGCATTCTATGAATGATTAACAAATGCATCTTCAGCTGAATAGGAACCTACAGCAAAATAAAATAAAAGTTTCTCTTATAAAAATAAAAACAAATCACAGAAGACAATGTTGAGAAACGCCGATACAAAATACCTACATAATGTATATTTTGGATAGGGTGGCTTCACTAACTGTTAGGTATAGGGTATATCGGTTTATTTATATGGAGAGTGCGTACGGAGGGCGCTCCGCCCTCGCGGGCTTGCGAGGTGGGAGGGAGAGGGGGACACTCCACCCTCTCCCTCTAATCAGCTCTAATCACCATATCAAACGACGCACGCTTTCATTCCCGTTGACAACACACAGATTAGGGGCCCGTGTGTTTTGGCCATTGTTTTAGCTATATAAATCTATAAACTTATATATATAACACTGAAAACATGGAAGATTTACCTTAGTTTGTAATAATGGTCATAAACTTCCACGAAATAAGACGCTGTTTGTATACAAGGTGTATTTTAATATCACTCGATCATGTTAATACTAATTGGGACTGTTTCCGTGTAGTTCTTTTCTTACTTTTGTTAAACTTTATTGTTATTATAATAATGTTTTCGAACGACTTTGAAATACCTTGAATTAATGAAGCAATACCTTTTATTTGAAGTCTCATTATTGCCATACCTACCATTACTATTCGGACATTACATATTACATTATTATTTATAACTCTTTAAGTAAGGTAAGGAACGTCGTACGCCTCGTTCTACTTTCGCAAAAACTGAAATAACAAATTCCTTTTCTCATCTTTTCTAAAATCATCTTCTTTTAACAGGTGTGGTTTCAAAACCGTCGCGCCAAGTATCGTAAGCAAGAGAAGCAATTACAGAAGGCTCTGGCACCAGCAGTGCTGCCTGGCTGTAACGGTATGATGAGGAACATCCAGGGCTACCGGGGATACCAGCCGTACCCACACCCGAACACCATCAATAGATACCCACAGGTAATTTTATTTAATGTTATCATTAAAATCAAAATCAAAAGTCATTTATTCAAATTAGGGTGAAAATCAGCACATTTCGAACGTCAAAATTACATAAGAAAGTCCCCCAAAACGCCCGCCCTTCACCACTTCCTAGTGCTTTAGCTGGGAAGAAGAAGTGGCGCAACAAGCTCTCCAACAAGTTTGATTCTATAATGACTTTTACTCTGCATACTATTGATACAAAGTTATTAACATTACAAAACAAAGAAACACAAACCATTAAATTATTTAGCATACTATGTCAGCTAGCACTCCCCAATATACCTACCAAACATTTAAAACTATAGATGAGTACTTATCTATATCTTCTTATCTATAAGCAGAAATAAAAACGAAAACTGAACTTAATACCAAAATAAAATCCTCCAGGCATATAGGGAGTGCCCGTGCATGTACCCTGTTCATGTGCAATGCTGCAATCCTGGATTACGTTCATATAGCTATAACTCGAAGTCACAAATGATAAACTAGGACCAGCATTGCTATTCTATAACCATCTCACCGTGAAAACTTAGGTGAAGTGAGCTGTCATTGTCATCGATACCTACTGATGTAGTGACAGTTCACTTCAAGCTCACTTCACGTAAGTTTTCACGGTGAGATTTTTACAGAATAGCACAACAGTATTTGCCGCAAGCATACCATTACCTACACTAAGGCATTAACTCTTTAACTTGGTGCTAAGATCCCGTTGACGCAAATACTACCATTTAACTTGCAAACAAATTCAAGAAATTAAAAGCACTGGGTCTTCAATCAGTGCGTCCTGCCTGTCATGACCTACGGAGCCTAAACGTGGACACGCACGGTACGGCTGGTTCATAAATTCAAGGTCGCTCAGCGAGCTATGTAACGAGCTATGCTTGGAGTGTCTCTGAGAGATAGAATCCGGAATGAGGTAATCCGGCAGAGAACCAAAGTTGTCGACATAGCTCACAGAATAAGCAAGCTGAAGTGGCAATGGGCCGGCCATATTAGCCGTAGAACCGATGACCGTTGGGGTAGACCTGTTCTTGAATGTAGACCGCGAATCGGCAAACGTAGGGTAGGACGCCCTCAGGCTAGGTGGAGCGACGATCTTCGCAGGGTGGCTGGTAGCAACTGGATGAGAGTTGCCGAGAATCGAGCTGAATGTTGTGCAATTGGAGAGGCCTATGTCCAGCAGTGGACCGCTATAGGCTGATGATGAGCACGGGGATTCTTTCCTTGTGCTTTTCTGCTCTGAAATTCAGCTAGAAGTACGAGACAGCCAGTCAGATCTTATAGCTATCAGGTATAGGTTCGTTTCATTGTCAAAACAAATCTCAATTAAAAAAAAAAAACCTGTGATATTATAACCGTAGTTAAATCCGTCATCTTATTCTCGGTTCCTATAAACCAAAACGAATCGTTTTTCTTACCAATGGTAGAATTTTTTATTACCAAAATGGGCATATTAATAGATTAGTAAGCAAATTTTACTTGTGATAGCTACTTCCATATGGGAGGGTCTACTATGCAAAATAATGAGGTCTTTGCTTCGTTATTGGTAAAGATACAAGAGTCTTAATTGTAACCAATAACGGTCCGTAAATTATAGGAATTGGCCATTAGACATTAGATTTATAACTGGTAATATTTTTGTCATCCAATCACAATTTCTGTCACAAGATTTATCACAGCCTTCAGGACCGCATTTTGGTCACATAAATAATGACGAACTTCAAACAAATACATACAGCGTGTGTTCGTTTTCGCCACAATTTGTACGCCATTACTATGCGGCGCTAATCAGTCTCCGTGATTACGCCATAATGTGATTGAACGCTCGGACCGACTGACCGACGAAAATAATGCAAATACTGCCCACGTTCCAATAATTCTGGAACTGTATAAATAAATGTATCACCATGTAGATTCTGGGGGGTTTCAGCAAATCCCGAGTTTATAGGTTGAATCGTTGATTGAGATTGTGGGAAATGGATTAGGGTTAGCCGCCCAGTTAGGTGTTTATCTGAACCGAACCAACCTGTTAACTAGTCGCACACAATTTGTCATATCTTTTAACTTTATCCTTTTTCCCCTAGGTTAGGCAGAGCTGTAGGTATTACTTGTTTCACTGGCTAAGTTTCAGTCCCATAATACATCTTCCGCACATCCTACAAATGAATTACCCTATTATGAAAGTTGTCATGGGTGCATAATCGCACCATACTCAAAAACAGTCGTGACCACAAACACATAGGTATCTTCTTGAAAAAAATTAACAACAAGAACTTCCACACAACTTTCACCCCTCCAAGCGCAGCTCTAGTGGCAACTTGGCAGATGCCAAAGAATGTGGCGAACTGGCAACTGGCACAATCTGACAACTGGCACGCAAATGAGCTGAGTGCAAGTGCTTAAGGTAAAGGTGAGTTTGGATCAACAATGACAGTGACTACCGAAAGATACAAAAAACCGGCCAAGTGCGAGTCGGACTCGCGCACGAAGGGTTCCGTACCATTATCTATAAAAACGGCATAAAAATCACGTTTGTTGTGTGGGAGCCGCCTTAAATGTTTGTTTTATTCTGTTTTTTTGTATTTGTTCTTATAGCGGCAGCAGAAATACATAATCTGTGAAAATTTCAACTGTCTAACTATCACGGTTCATGAGATACAGCCTGGTGACAGACGGACAGACAAGACAGACAGACAGACAGCGGAGCCTTAGTAATAGGGTCCCGTTTTACCCTTTGGGTACGGAACCCTAAAAAGCTTCAACTTTTCATCTCTATCTGTTCTACAGACAAATAATAATAAGTATTAAAATAAGTTATAAAAGTAGACCTAACCACCACCGCCACGTCGCTGACCTAACGTAATTCCGCACCGCTGTCCCATTAACGCAAGTGTTAATAGGTATAAAACATAAAGCCACGGATTAATTTACGCGATTAACATAAAACAGGGCGGGAAAAATCATTATGTTCGCAGCCGCGCGAAGCTGCGTGGCAGTAATGCGATGACGAGATTGCGAATACTACGGTTTATTATAATAGTTAGGTAGGTTTTTGTATGTAATGTTGGTTCGATGTTAAAATGTTTAAAGAAATAAGTTTTTAGCATACTTTCGAGGGTTGAATCAGGTCTGGCTTATGTGATACAGAAACTCCTCGTATAAGAGCAGTGACTACACAGCTGTGTGTCTTGAAGTGTAAACAAAGAAATTACTATGATAATTAATAAAATCATAATTATGTTAAATGGAAAAAATACTTCATCTAACTGTGCCAATGATAGTTGGTTAGTTAAAAATACTGTATTGGAAGAGTATTTTTAACTTAGTTTGTTTTTAAGATGGTAAAACAGTTTGTCCACTTATCCACAGAAATAAAATTATATGTATTTGAGCTGATTTTCATCACGTGAGTAATAAAAGAAATAAACTTGAAAAACCGGTAGGTATACCTCTGTACAATTGCTTTAGAAATATAAAGCATATCAAAAACCTTACATTATTTTATGCCTCAAGTCATTTTGTCTTTGATTCAAACCATATAATCTGACCCTTCATGAAGTCCTTATTGTTGGGGTGCATATGTAATGTTATTCAATTAAAATAACATTTATTTACATCATCGGAACATAAGATAACAAAACACAAACTTATTTATCTATCGCGATTTATTACAATCGACGTCTTCTCAGTTCATCGACCCATGCATCAGTCTTGTCTAGAATGGGCTGGTCCATCGTCAAAGCGGAATAACTTGGCTATAGGTGTAAATTGTAATGTTATTCTGCCAAGGTCTTAGGTAGTGTTATCATCCCGTTATCTAACCACGATATTTGTCCCACAGCACCACGGCAGTTACGAAGAGTTGCAGAAGGACATATTCTCCTTATCACAGATGGGTGGGGGCTCCTACCCCATGCCGCAGGGCTTCTCCATGGGACACGGCGCCAACATGAGCGCCGTCGGCATGAGGCAGGATACTATGGGTGAGTTGAGAACTATTTGAAGATTAGGTAGATTGAATCAGTGGGCCTAAAACGGCCACATTAGCCTTCCTCCTTCCTTCCAAACTCATAATGAGTGGACCATTTTACGAATCACCATAGAAAACTGTCAAACAGATGAATTAATTCGTAATGTGAATCGCACGCAGATCATATTATGAATTGTCAGTTTGTGACATTTTAGGATGGTTCATAATATTTTCCTATTATGATTCTGCCAGAGTGACTGTTTTAAGCCCACAGGTGGAGAAAAAGGTTTGATTGGGCGAAACAAACGCATATAAATCATGGTACGAGCTAGAACGATTTTTTTTATGTAATACCTATGTTCTACATTGCTAGGTCATAGTTTAATAAACGCAAAAAATAAATCGTCTTATATTGCTCTCACTTGGTTTAGTTTATCCTTGCAAATAAATTGTTCTTCCAAGATTTATGCCGATGAGAATAATATTAAAGAGCAAGTACATATATAAGACCAAAAATCAATTAAAACTACCTAAGTGACTAACAAAATAAATTGCTAAGTACCCTAAAATTTTAAATATTTTCATACAACAAATTACACTTAAGAGCGATACCAACTAAAATGTAAGTTTGTAGCGTCAAACAAAAAGCGGTAGACGGCGGGAGAGCGGCAGCTTTCATCAAGTTTCTATTAGAGCCGTCAAGGCAATTATAAAGTTGGCTGGAGCGAAGATGATGCCTCGTTTTTATACAAATATCCCTTGTAATAATGGGAAAACTTGGTCTTCGCCACACGGCCGCCAGTTCCGACAGATGATCGCGAAGAAAAAGAACTTGATTACAATTTATTAATATCACCCGTTCTGGATTTTTATTACTCTTTGCCGGGGTTTGTGATTGTGGACATACGACTTTAATCTTTTGTCAGAGATATTCGAAGATATTCAACATCTTTATCTACGTACACGTGTAATTATGTTGGGATGTCAGTTTAGTGTTTCGATTTAGTGATTTTTACGATAGTCAGAACACCTTTAAATTATGCAGTAGTAAATAGTAGGATTATGTAGTAAGATTAACGCGATCATAAATTTTAATCATCTAGGTACCTGTTTTTACACGTACGTAGAAAACACTTCAAGAAGAAGCCAAAGTTTTAACATTTCGCAATCATTATAGGCTGCTACTATCTCCAAAATGACATAAACTCATCATACAATCTGTTTAACGATCTACATAATTACGTTTTACAAACGATATTGTTGTTTCAAATAACACAGAAATTCTAAAATAACAATACTTTAACCTGTCTTCATCCACAGTCTATTTTTTAATCTCGTAGACTAATTTGACATTTCAAGTGATTGTTTTTTGTTTTTTCAATTTGGAGTTTGACATTTGCACCTGTCAAATTAGTCTACAAGATTAAAAAATAGACTTTAAACTCGCTTACTCACGAATGCTTTTATTTACACGTCCTACATATCGATTTCAATGTTATATAGGTACTTGCACAATTATGTAATGATGTAGGCGTCCCACCCATGCGTTGTATAATTGATCGCGTCTTGAGCATGCGGCCGGAGATTAATCATTTGCCATCCTCAAGTCAAGATACAGTGTGGCCTAAATATCCTAATACGCAACACCAATAACTGGACAAACTCGACCTTACCGGTATAGGCAACCTTCCTCTTGTGGTTTTCTATTACCCGTTATGTCGAATAGACTCGTGAATTTCAATATTACATTCTTAATAGGTTTCCGTACCCAGAATCCATTTACTGCACTCTATTTCAAAAATAGAAACGAGAAAAAAAGCTCGAAGCGATAAACCGTGAAATACGAAGAGGCCGCGGGCGCAAAGATTCCTGCGTAAGAAAAAACGAGCAAGTAATGGAGGCGAGGCATCGTAGCGTAGATATTCTAATAAGAAAATTTCCACTACATTTACTTTGGCGGGCGTCCTCGCGGCGTCTTGGCAAATATCTTATTTCCTGCGGCGAGATTGCATCTTGAGAAAACGCGAGGGTCGATTCGGTACCTCACTATTCGCTTCCCTGCCCTCCTCTACGTACATCGAATATATAGCTACGTAGCGGGGCTCGGTGCTACGGGCTACGGGCCGAACGTGCTACGAACTTGCTACGAACTCTCGTAGACTGCTAATATGTTCTTCGTACTAACAATGTCTAATGTCTTATTGAACGAAGTTAAATATTACTTGAGCTAGTGTTCTAACCTAGTGTGGTGTCTTGTATTATTGTAGTGGTTTTCATTTGGCGTTTAATATTGGATACAATAAATGATTTAGTAAAAAACCACTCAGGAATTCTAGTGAAAACTTACATTAACCTATTTTCTAATACTAAAATTAATTACCAGTTAATAATTTAAACATTTTCTTTTAGTGATTTCTTTTCAGGATTTATGTAAAATAAACTCTTCTTCTTGAGAGCCACCTACCTACATCCGAATCTCAAGTCAAAAGATAGGATTGGTAACCCAATAACTATACATAATATAAGCAAAGAAGTTGGTTTAAAACTAGTTTACAGCAGATTGGCAGTGACTGCATGATTGGATAACTACGTTATATGTATATCTATACATATATATTATAAATTAAAGTCACTTGGTTTATCTGTATTTCCGAGTTGTTCTTATAAACCACGCAATGGATTTTGATGTGGTTTTCACAATCATTTAGAGAACTTATTTCGGAAGGATAATGAGCGATTATTTATACATTATTAAACTTACGTTTAATAAAGAAATCTCGTTTTTTCAAGTCGTAAACCTTACGAAGTAGGGGGCGAGTTACAATAAATTGTATTATGAGTATATTTAATTTGTGTTTTTTATAACTTCTAATGATATTTCCTCAACAGGCATGAGCGCCGAGGACGAGTGGTACAACAAGTCGCTATCCGCTCTCCGGATGAACAGCGGCCATCACGCAAACCTCGCGGCCGCGCCGATGTTGCAGTACCAGACCTAATCGCTGCTGCACGGCGCCGATTACTCGCCGGCGCCGGCGCATGACTACGCACCCCCGTAGTCAGCGCGCAATGGATTGCGAAACACTGTGACATGTGGAAACGTCGCATAACTTTTCGTGGTTACAATTTTAAAAGTGATTTATCTACCGTTTATGTAAAAAAATCTGGGGACGTATCATAGTTCCAGTGCGAAAGAGAAGGTGCTATATGTATTGTATAGCTCCATCTCTTTTAAATACTGCCCCTTTTCAGGATCGGTGTTTTTGTTTGGTATGATGGCGTATACATTTGTACTAGCGAGTATGTACGAATTGATGAATTTTCGGATTTGGTTATACGCCAAATATCGAAAATTCACGTCATCTATTATTTAAATGTATTGAGGAGTAACGATCCTGAAAAAAATTATACAAACAAGATTTTAAACTAAGTAATCAACCCAGTGATTTCAGTGTTTTTAATTAACATATTATTTCTAATAAGTCGACGTTTTTTTATTTTATGATGTTTCATTCTCGATTGTCATTCCCAGTCAAATAAATAATATTAATCAAACTGAGCTGTTTTCGGGAAAACCCGAAAAATTATTCATATAAGTGTTGTGAACTTTTAAACATATTCAAAGATTTTACTATAAAACCTTACCTTATTACCACAAAACCTTGTTTATCAGTTGTTTAGCCTAAACACCTTTTAAACAAGATATTTCTGTATGGAGTTCTAAGTTTTTGTGGTAAGGCCCTAAATGTCTTAATATAAAGGACTATCACTATCCACATAAATTCGGATCAGGATGCTTTCACGGCTGCGTCGACATGTAGAAAAGATTACATACCTACCTTGTCATGCTTTAATGACATATGTACAGTCACGGACTTTAATTTATAAGCCACCTTCAAACTTTTCAATTTTACAGTTTCATACATTCACGAGATTACACGATTAAACACGAACTCAAACCGCACGCTCGTAAACAAGATGACAAATAAATTACTTATAATCAGGAATAGTCTTATCCATAGAGGTTGACTAATAAGTTCTCATTCTCAATGACAAAAATAAATAAAATGTTGCATTAAGTTTATCCAATCTATTTGATACTGACCTCCTTTGAATCAGAGCTCATTAACTCGATTATTCTGAAAACTTATCTGAAGACAGTGACAGTTGAAATGTCGATGTCAGAAACGTTAATTTCGAAGTTGTCGAAATGACTATTAATAAGTCTCCGTACGCTAACGTTACTATCGCTACGCTTAAACAATCGTTGCTAGATTACTGTTGCTAGACCTGCAATTGGTTGACTTTGGGTAGTCACTCTGCTGTCAAGTTTGTAGTTCTGGCTCTCAGGTTAGCCAACCGGTAAAGTTATTAAATATAATTTTCTTCTACTAATACGAAGACATTATGACTTTTCGTGTCGGGAACCGAATAAACCCGATTTGAATTACACGGCTAACATACGAACAGTGCCAGGTGGCCCATCAATTAAAGTCCGTGACTGTACACGGACGCTCAGCACTGATGCCGACGACCGAAAAGCACTGACCCGAACCTGTGTAGATAAGCCTTTATACCTACAAAATCTTTTTAAAACCTGCTCTAAAACCCCTGTGATGCGTCTGTTTCCACAAAGAAAAAAAACCATATTTTTTAATATGATTTGGAAAATGTCACAAGTTGGTGCGCAAACTAAAAGTTCTATCGAATAACTTTCACGCGTGAATACGTGTTTAGTCTATACATAGGTACAAATAGTGTTTTAATTTATTGACGCCCGTATTGGTAAACCACTGATATCTCAATATTTAAGGTGTGTGCTAATAAATGACTTAATTAGGTATGAATTGTTATGTCGATTAAAACTGTCCGGTTCCAAAGAAAATGAGTTGCCCACTGAACCTTCGATGCTTTTTCTTTGAATAGTGATTCTGATCAATTTCACAAAACGTATGCTCGTTTGTAGACTGAAGCGCCCTTTTTAATTACTTACCGATTTCTAGCTTTTTTCTTAACTTAATTTCAAGTCACCGAGGTAAGTATCATGTAAGTAATTTTATTGTCTTTTCCACTTCAAGTGTTATTTTAGCCACGGAAAGACTTATCAGAACAACTTACAGTGATGTTTGACTTTCGTGATTATGTCTAAGTTATGGTTTCTTAGAAGAGCGGTTCTGTCATAATAAAGCGGCAGTCATGAAAATCTTTCATTTTAACCAGTATTTTACATTAAGGTGTCGAAAATCGCTCTGTATTTGGATAGCCGGTATGGTGAGACCGAGACCGAATATCACTGTAGCGTAGCGACATAATAAACTAGCGCAGTGGCGCACGCCCGCAGAGTGGTCAGTGGTCACTTGCTTGCTGACGCCCGAATGACGCGGACGTGTGACCTCTGCTGCAGTACAGTGAATTGTTGTTTAATTTACCTACTAGAATACCACAATCACAGTACGTTTAATATGTCACATGTATACGAACAAAATAAATTGCGATCTTCATCAAGGGTATCTTAGTCGTCAACCAGTTTGAAGTCAATGTGGCGATTCTATCAGTGATTTATTGATACGGACCTAAGAGTCGTTTGTTTCACGATATGCGTAAATTGTGTATGCTAGTCATTATTGTACAGACATTTTAAATTGAGTAAGATAAGTAATGTATTTTCTTGATTGTTGTATTAATTGGGATAAATACACGACCTTTATATCTTTGATGGCTCTATTTTTAAGTTAAAAAATAAATGATTGAATTTAAAATTGAATGAAATCTTGAGGAATTATTTTTTAAAATAAATTAAAGGTGCCCAAATTAATAGGTGTGATTGACAATGCCTTGCCTATGAACAGAAAAACTTAAGAACTGAAACTTTCCAGTAACATGTGCTTATATTTTACTTTTGTGATTGTTCTTTCAGTTTTTTTTTTTACAATAATCAGATTTTCTTTGTTATATTTCTTTTTCTTACTAATTAATGAAGTTGCACCACTAGTATACCTTATTTTTCATGTTTATCCAAAACCTTTTCCATGTTTTTCTCGCGTTATGTGGCATGTGTTACCCAACCATGAGGCAACTGTAGCGTATTTTTTTTTTAATACGTTCTTATTATCTAACATAGAGCTGTCATAGAATAAAGGCTGCATTAACACTGCAATACAGCCTGTGTAAATATAAATCGGTTTGCATGATCATTTCTAAGGTGTTAACAGCTCAACGATATTGTAATGTTAACTAGATATTGTTTAGTCAAATTTATTATAAGAGGCCATTTTCATTACATTTGTAACAGAGTATAAGAGCCTTTTCATACGATCACGATGTCGCGGCGACACGCGCAGCACTGCAATTCTCATACTCATAAATTGTGCTCACTGTTCAAGCCGCGGTTGTGCTTCGCCGTCGCATCGAACTTATACCTATCGCTAGTGTGAAAGGGCTCTAAAGCCAAAGATTGCTAGTCAAACTTATACACATTTATCAACACCCTTTGATCTCATAGTGAAGTAATTTTAGTAATTAAATAAAATGAAAATAATTATAATTGTTTCGGCTTTTGTACAAAAACAAAATCATATCAATTAAGACTGTTTCGGCGATTTCCATTCACAGTCAGTGGCCATACTGTGCATTTTAATGTAAATATAATATGTAAGGAAACTTGTCTAATAAAGAACATGTGTAAAATGAAATAAATTGTCTAAAATGTAATTGACTGGTTTAATTTAATACAATAAACAAACGTTCATCCAAGTACCTAGACAGGTAGGTACTCTAACAATATCGAATTGTATCGAACAATCCTAATAATAAAGAACACTTCACAAAAAGGCTATCAAAGCTATACTGTATACCATGTGATTAGGTCATATGTGTTGACAAAAATATAATAACATTTGAATTACCTTTGTATCTTTTCCCCCTTCCAACACTATTTGCATGAAAACCTCCAAATCACATCACATTTCTCCTATATTAAAATGATCGTTTAGTACCTTTCCATATTAATACGTTAATCATTTTACATTAAATATTTCTTTTCCATATGAAAATAATCATTCTTTCATAATATACATGATCATACTTGTACCTTCCTTCCATAGAGAACATTTTCCCCCAATCTCTAATTCTCAGGTTTAGGTGCGGCGAAGTGTGGGTTAGTAACAGAGTTCTTATCAATATATCGAGACACGTGGGCCATCACTATGCGTTCACCGCCGGCTTTTTTCCAGAAGTTAGCAGCCTGGTTGCGTACTTGCTTGCTTTGACCACATTCCTGTAGGAAACAAAATTATATCAACTTTAACAACAACAACACACGAACAGAATTATGCTTTTTGATCTTATGATTCGATAAATTATCGAATTTATTTACTACACAATAAAGTACACGCGCGTAGCCCGACGCATCTCAGCGTACTTTGACACGTCACACACCTCGCACTGAAATTATACCTTATCGTGAAAAAAATTAGTTCTATAATTGTTAAAAGGTGCGCGCAGAGTCGCGTCGCTTCACATCGCGGTCTGAGCTGACCCTTATGGTTTGTTCAACGAAATCTCCAAAAGGCTGATTGACACTTCCCGTGACCCAAAGGTTGGCTTTTACCTTGGCTAGAAGCTAAGTATTGCCATATAACATGGCAATGTCGCCATGTGTCTTCGGTACATTACCAGTCGAGAGCGACGATGGGGAGAAATTTATCGACGCCATATTTTAGTTTATTAATAGTTTTAGGTAGTTAGGTTAGGTTAGGTTACATGACATGTTTTTTTTATTATTGTGGGTAAATAAAATTTAAATGGAATAATAGAGGAACATGCCGTGCGTGAGACAAGTTCTGAGTTTGAAATATGGTGAAACGACAGCAAAGTAAAGATATAATTTAATATGTTGGAAAAAAATCACATAAGATCTGGCTGTCACGCAGAAATCGGAGATATATATGTACAAATATAAACGATGAGGCTTACAGTAGTCGCATATGATTCTAACATCTGACATCTCACCATGGTAATAGCAACATTAAGGTAATAAGCAACAATATAAAAACTTTTTACAAAAAAAAAACAACCGACTTCCAAAAAAGTCCGGTTCCGGAAGTCGGTGTCTTTGCTTTTCAATTTCCGTTTTTTGCCACCGACTTCCGAAATTAAAGTTATTTTTCACTTTTTTAGTGATTTTTTTGGAAGTCGGTTGTTTTTTTTTTTGTAAAATGTTTTTATTTTTCACTTTTTAGTTGTGGTACCTAACCCACTCAAATCCGAATTCCACTACCTGCTATGTAAATAACAGTGAAGGAGTCAAACAGGATATCGTCTAGATAAACTAAGTGGGAAAAATACGTAATATTGAAGCTAACTCAAAAATTACGCAAGCAAAGTTAATAAAAATTTTATGGGACCACCTCGGAAGCATGACCTACCAAACAAAAAAAGAATCATCAAAGAGTAACAAACATACAAAAAAAAAACATACAGACGAATTGAGAACCTCCTCCTTTTTGAAGAAGTCGGTTAAAAAGGGGCGAGGCCTCGTTGTTTCTGACGGTTAACTCTAGAACCACGCGTTCAAATCAAATAGCGCGCGCTTCCTGTTACGCACTTCCGTCGCTTTTCACGAAATCACTCCCACAGATTACAGAAAAGATTTGGAGGAAAGATTTTACATATCAAAAAGAACAATAATTATTGACATAGGTAAGTAGTATGAAAGATACAATGATGTGGCAGGCATTTAGATGAAGGCCTTTATAAAAGATACCCATAACAGGCTCCTGTGCGAGAAACAGAAAAAATGGGGGTAAGCATTCTGCCCAGCAGTAGGACAATATCATAAAAGTTTTCTTGTAGGTAATAGCAATTTGATATGGCAGTCGCGTTGCATTCCAATGCCTAAATGAAAGTACCAAGAAGCAACAAAAAGCTTTTAAAAAATCCTTACCGATGGTATATCAGAGTGCGCCAGGAAGGCCTTGGTCTGCAAATACAAAGTTATTATTATTAAAAACAATTGACAAAATTTAAGGGGATGTTCTACACATCAAATATAAACAACTTTTAATATGGAACCAATCGAATTAGCAAAAAAAATCGACCTTATACAAAATAATCCAATCGGGTACCGTTATATGGTATATGGTAAAAGTTGTTTATATTTGTGGGTAGAACACCCCCTGTTATGATCATTATCCGAGTTACTTTTACAAGAATAACATAACAACACGCCTGTATTCCCAGATATTAAACCCACATTTCGCCACTTATGTTTAAGTCCCTGGTAATAGGGGGCGAGTTATCAACCGGGATTAAATGCACACTCCGGGCTGTTACGAAGAAGATTCCTATGTAGGTAATATAACCTAGCACTATTTTCATTTTCCTTAGGAAGCTATGTAAATACTGCTGCCAAACTGCACTGTACACAACAAAATCGCACTAAAATCTCCTATTTATTCAGTTATCTATTTCTTGCATTGAGCCATTAGCAATGCGAGAACAGCGCAATTCGTAACGGCACTGCTTAGGTTGTACTGGTCGTAATTAGGTATCGTCCCTCTTGTTAAGGCGCCGCTCCACAGTAGCCCACGACTAAGCTACGTGTAGGTACTTAACTTCGCTTTGTAAGAAAATTTAGGCCGGAACTGAAACTCATCACGCTACTCATGAAACAAATGCTGGCAAACAAATGAATCGTGGCAAAACTGTCTGTTCATATCCTACGTAACGGTGCTCTTACCGTGCTCTTACACGAGCAACTAAGCGAGCAATTTCTATACAATCTTAGAATTGCTGTAAATTGCTCAGCAATTCCAAGAGTGTATAAAAATTGCCGAGAATTGCGCAATTTTAGTTGTCCGTGTAAGCGCACCATAACAAGCAGTGGACGTATATTTACATTCCTTTAACGGCGTGTTCAGTAGATTAAGAGCAAACATAAAAATACTTACAAAGGCTGTCTTTGCAACGAACTTATCAATCACAGACCGGAACGTGCCCTGCCGACGAGGATCCTATAACAGTGAAGTACAGACAATGTGAAAAATATTACGTTTCATTAAAAATTCAACATAAATCACAAAATGGAACCTTATGTAAGCAGTGAACGCAGTGTATTAGATTTTCTATTTCAAAACAGAAACGCGGAAACCACATCGGAAGTCGACATATGTTTTCAAAACCACTTTGTTTGGCGAGACGGTTTATGTCCAGATACAGTTGTGCTAAATGCCCAATCGTTCTTAATTTTGTGGGTCTCTGAGACCGCTACGATGGACGATCATTGCCATCACAAAGTTTGGTGTTAGATATAGTACAGTTGACAGGCGCGGTCGCAGCCCAAGATGCCATGGCTAATGGTGACCACCATTGGTGCCGAGGAATATTTTTAGGGAAATGGTTAATTGATAAGAACGTAGATCATTCAGTTTCACGACAGCTTGAATGATTTTGGGGGGGTCATGACCCCCAGGACCACCCTCCCTCGGACCGCGCCTGACAGTTGAACAAGCTATTTGATATACAGGCAGATAACTTGCAAATACTTTAAACAATTTTGTAAGTGTTTTAGTTAACAATCCTTTTACGTCACTCTTAGCCATAAGCTCAAAAAGTTAAATTACACAACACAATCAAAAGAATTTTGGCAGTGTAGCGGAAAATTAATATACATATTTTGTCTGTATACTAAATCGCTTGTTCGACTGTACCTATCGATGATCTAAAAAGGCTAAATTACATGGAGCAATTAATTGTCTGTTTAATACAATAAGTTGAGCCAACTATGAAAGTCACTATCCAAATAGTGTCTGAATCTTTAGATGATTCAAGATTAATTGTTTCAATTTTATTGTATGGTTGCATTGTGTAAATGGGCTTGATATCATGTTTTCAGCAGTAAGAAGGAGCCTATCGCTCATCCTACAAGTCCTGAGTCCATATCCAAGTGCAAACAAACATGGCCTATTATTTGGTTAAAAAGCGCGAAGAAAAGAGTCATACGAACATGAAGGTAGCTGCTAATAGATGAAATGGATCCATAGGAGCGGTCCACGTCCATCAATGTTGTGTTCATCTCAGACATATCCGATTCAAACATAGCGAACTTTGATTTCACTAAGTCTTTTAACTGAAATTGAATAAAACTATAAGTACCCGGTCGAAAATAACAGAAAAGAATTCCTATGATCACCTCGTTTGGCACAAGAGAGCCGTTGAGCACAGTGCCTTTATTATTTTAAGCTGACAAGGAAATGATGCCACCCGTTCTGATCCTGACCATAATTTTAGCTAACATGTAGATAAAAATAACAATATAAATAATAATATTTACATAATAAAAGGGACATTCACGATCATTAACTAGGTATCTATTTCTACATAAGGGATACGCGAATATAATTAGATTAAATGAGCTCAAAAAAAAACTGTTTTGATAATCATACACTCATAAAAAAGTTATTTATGACCAAACGCCATCTACTAGCGAGACTAACAAATAATTGACACAACTCTTCCAAAGCTTTCAAGCTCAACCTGCTTACAAATAGCTCAGTGTGATGGTTTACATACATTTATAGAGTAAGGGGAACTTTAGTACACAGTTCTTCGTAAGAGATGGCGTTGATGTCTACAACTCTTAAGGTCAGTGATGCTATGGAAAGATCAGACTCGGTGCAGGTAATGAGGTAAGCGATTAAGAACTATATATCCAAAGGCCGTATCTTCAAGTGTTAGAGCCATCTTATTGTTCCAGTGCGAAAGAGACTGGTATAGACGACCGATAGCGCCATCCCTTTTTCACAAAAGAACAATGATGAGGCATTAGTCCATCCAAAATTTGTGCAGTCTGGCCACGGGTACTTCGAGATTATTATGGAAACAGAAAAAAGGGAGGTAAACTATTGTCAATAATTACAAGCCTAGAACCTACCGTGCCAATGTCTTGATCGTTAATGTTATTTATGAGATCTCTAAACGTCTCCTGGTACAGGGCCGACATCCAAGGTTGGGTGAAGAAGTCATACAAATCATCTATTTGATTCTTCTGCAAATACAGTAGGGGGAGTCAGTTTTGTATGCTTGGTGATAAAGTATAAAGTCGTTAATGTGACACGTCGAGTAAAGAAAGAGACAGACAGGTAAGATGAACTGAGGGCCTAGACAAGAGACAATCACTCGAAAGCGATACGTTTTTCTACAACGATTTTCAACAGGATTGACATAAGCTTTCCGATAGCTTGTGCCAGTCCTATACATTTTTGCCTTTTCCATCATCGTTATCGCTGATAGAATGTCACTTTGTCTAGGGCCTCAAAGACGACGCTCTACGAGAAACATTGAACCTATTCTAAACCTATACCCCATTTGAAATAAGATTAGACATTTAAATAAGCCTTTTTTACAGTCCGTTTAACCGATTTTGACTTCTATTGCATTGGTGGCATGACAAATGGCAGCTGCAGTAGAGAGTTGGTATTGTGTAATCTTTTTTGCTTTGAATGCTATCCTTATGCCTACGGAATAGAAGTCAAAATCGGTTGAACGGACTGTAAAAAGGTTTGTTTAAATGTCTAATCTTATTTCAAATGGAGTATAGATGAGCCATATTTACCTTCGGCCGGATACAATACCACTTCAGATCATAAAAACAAGCACGATACAGTCAGCCCCAAAAATATGTATAGAGTACATCGACAAGAATTTAAATACATGATCAATCAGAATTCGAATCGGTTTGTAATAAATGTCTAATTTGCTTTTGCTTCATTCATTTGCATTGCTTCATAAGTCTTTATTTTTATTTTTATCACTCAATTAAATTAGGAAAAAAAAAAATATATACATTTAAATTATAATTAGGCAAACTCTGCAAGTGCTGTGCACACCTATAAGTGACAAGTTCGCTGTAGTTTGTAAGTTATACTATGATTATGCTTTCTGTAAATGTTTTTGCGATCTAGTCGTTGGAGTGCCATAATAAATAAATAAATAAATAAATAAGTTCAAAAAAAATCTTGTCGATGTAATCTATACATCTTTTTGAGGCTGACTTGACCTACTTCAACATAAATAGGTATTTTATGAAAGGTGCAAGGTACAAAGCCTCGTACCTATCGCTCTTACCTCAAATCTAGTAGACAATTTATTGAAGAAGGCCTCATGTTTGCCATACAGCTGTTGATATATTTCTGGAGCGAAACGTTTGTGGGAGAGACACGTGACCCCATCGACTACGTGGAGTACGTTCAGATGGACACGGAAGTAGTTGTCGTTCTTGTCCGTTACCAAATTATGGCCCTGGAGGTGTGAGATGTGGTAAGGATACATTAGTCATAGATCCCAATGTCCGTGGTAAAGACATTTTGTACAACTGTCAAAAAAATACGGTTGTAGCCCCATGAACCATGAGGCTCCAGGGGCTAGTGCAAATCCTGGGGTTTCGATTTATCGATTCTGATTAAGCCACGCTGGAGTCGGTGCATTTCATTCATTCATTCAACTGTCAAATAATGACGGTTGTTTTTTGAATCTACGGACGATAAACATATGTTAGGATTAATTTTCCCTGACTATGAAGAGAAATGAGGCTGGCTTTAAGAAGTGTACCTAGGCGTTACCTACCATACAGTCTTATCTGGATGGAACGGTAGAAATTACCGTTACTAAAACTATACGTAACGCTATTTTAACGTTATTTCATAACGCTTCAAGTCCCTGGTTTTTGTGAATAATGCTGGGCCTACATTGTCGCCTTATCGCGAGCTTAACTTCACGTGCTCTCTCTCGCACATCGCTCGACGTCTCGCTGAGCAACGCGACAATGTAGCCCCAGCATTACAGTGTTAAAGATTAAAAATTCACAACGTCCAATAAATTTTCCACTATCACACGTACAAAATAATACTGTTAATGTTGGTATACCTGTCGCGGCAAGCTCTTTTGGATGGCCATAGGGATTTCTTTGCCAGGCTTCCTTAGCTTCAAGTAGTACAAGGGTCCCGGTAATATAGCAAACTTGGCCATCGGCGACTCTACCTTCATCACAGGTTGCCATCTATCAACCAATAACTACATCGTTTTTTATAAATATCTATGCTACTAGTATTTTGTGTGCCTCTTAGTCTGTGCTAAATAACATGTGTTTTATTTCTATATATTATGCTTTACAAGGCAAATTATATAGTTTGACCGATATCGCTGTACCGCGCCTTAGGAATGCGCGGCGAGGTGGGGGGCCGTGAGCGTTGACGAATGAGCGCCCTGCACTGACCCCGTCCCTGTCATGCCGCGCACATACCTAAGGCGTGGTTCAGCGATATCGGTCAAACTATAGCAATGTTATAATGCAATGTGTAGCAATGTGTTCAATGGTTCTTTAGTTATTTATTATTATTAATTCAATTTAATACTAACAGTAGGCTAAGTTATACTTCTACTACTAACATTATATCGATGATTATCTGAAATAAAATATTTAAATTTGAATTTGATAGCGAACATGTGCATTTTTCCGGGATAAAATGTCCTATATCACTCTTCGCCACATAAATTATCTATATGCAAATATCACGTCGGTCCGTTGCGCGTTGCTTTGTTGTTGTGTGAAAGAAGAAAAAACCAAAAAACACAATAAGAGGCCAAATTAAATTATCTAGCAAAACTAAAAAAACACTTGATGGGTATCGATATCTAAACATGGTGGCAAGTATAAGTACATCGACGATCGACCACACTCTAATCGGAGGGGCTTGTGGCTAAGTAATAACAGCCGCACGGGTCGATCGATCAGGTTAAGCTACGCTTACCGTGGTTGGTCCGTGGATGGGTGACCATCTTTACATATCAAGACCCCTCCGTGCCTCGGAAAGCACGTTAAGCCGTTGGTCCCGCTGTCATTTGTAGATCTTTGTAAGTTGTTACGAGTTGTCAGAAGCCCGAAAGTCTGACAACCAGTCTTACCAAGGGGTCGTGTTACCCAGTAACTGGGTTATGGAGGTCAGATAGGCAGTCCTACATGAAAAATACTGGTATTCAGCTGCATCCGGTTAGACTGGAAGCCGACCCCAACATAGTTGGGAAAAGGCTAGGCAGATGATGACGATCGACCACGCTCTAGCTACACCCTTAGCTATTCTTTACATTTACAAAATAACTAGCTTTTGTTACAATAACGTAATCACTAACCGTCTCATTTGCGACTGCGTTCCGGCAAGCCGTGAAAAACTACTCAAGCTGCCAGTCCGACTGAATCTGAAAAACCCCAAGTTAAAAAACTTATTTCAAGTTACGGAAAATACAGGGTGTGCTTACAAAAAAAAAACAACCGAGCACCGAGGTGGCAAGAAATGAAAATTAAAAAACAAAGACACCGACTTCCGAAATTAAAGTTAATTTTTTCACTTTTTTGTGTTTTTTTTTGGAAATCGCTATTTTTCACTTTTTAGTTGTGGTACCTACCCCACACAAATTCGAATACCACTACCTGCTATGTAAATAACAGTGACGGAGTCAAAGAATATATCGTCTACATACACTAAGTGGGAAAAATAAGTAATATTGAAGCT
The DNA here is from genome assembly GCA_948473465.1 of Lithophane ornitopus. Classification (NCBI taxonomy): domain Eukaryota; kingdom Metazoa; phylum Arthropoda; class Insecta; order Lepidoptera; family Noctuidae; genus Lithophane; species Lithophane ornitopus. Next base: position 11,367,980 of record OX419624.1, on the reverse strand, counting down.
AACTCAAAAACTGCGCAAGCAAAGTTAATACAATTTATATGGAACCACCTCTGAAGCATGACCTACCAAACAAAAAAAGAATCATCAAAATCGATTCATAATTGGCGGAGTAATCGCGTAACATACACACAAACAAAAAAAAAAAAAAATACAGACAAATTGAGAACCTCCTCCTTTTTGTAGAAGTCTGTTAAAAATAGTTCAAGACAGTGGGCGGTTTGCTATGCAATAACATATGAAACCCAATTTAAATTACCCCAAGGTAGTGGAACTGTATCTGGGTAAGAGATCGTCAGGCGCTTTACACAATTCTGGGTCACCCATCATGAATGGATCCAACTTCTGCAAGAATAGTCTTCCCAGCTAAAAATGTACAGAAATGTAGATTTTGAGATTATCAGAGCAACCGTGTGATTATTACAACAAAAATACCTCGTGTAGTGGTATCTCAAGATCTAGAATGACGGCAAAAGGTTATTGGTTTTTGTATCGATTAGAAAATTCTCAATTGTATCTCGGTTTCCTGTTCCCTGTTAGGTACATGAGACTTATGCTATTCACCTCTTACTTCTCACCAGCTCTTAAAAAGGTGAAGGAAAAACAATGAGGTTTCTTGTCCTAAAACCAACAATTCAAATTGATGAATTACGGCCCACTATCTCTCACAAAGAAGAGGCCTGAGTCCCAGTCAGTTAATAAATATCATACAAATAAACCTTCCGGAATTAATTCTCTAAATGATTGTGAAAAACACATCAAAATCCGTTACACAGACAGACATGAATATTTAACTACTTTAGCCAAGAATTTTCTTCGATTTGTCTGTTTGTCATGTTCCGGATTGGCGCAAAAACGGCTGAACGGATTTGGATGAAATTAGGCACACATATATTTTATAACCCGGATTAACACATAGGGTACTTTTAATCTCGGTAGTACGTTCCGGTGGGATATTTTCTGGATCCACGCGGGCGTAGCCGCGGGCAAAACATAGGTTATAACAGGTATACGTATAGAAGCCATTAGCCCTTTGGGGAATATCGGCATAAAAGAACTAACTTACTAAACTTCATTTCCTATTAAACTCTTTTAGGAGGTGAATTTTTATAAAATCAAGAAGGATTCATGAAAATTCACCCCCTAAAAGGAACCCCCTTCGTTCTAATATTGAGACAAATTGTATGTTTCATTTTAGACCCAGCAGTTGAGGCTGTGCTTTGTCTGTTAGTGACTGAATGAAATTAAGATTTTTAATGCCTAAGTAGAAGGTGATTGATGTAAGAACGTTACCGCTTCTCCAATGTCTTCGGAGCAATGGTGACGATGCATGCTACGGCTTGCGAACAAGTGACGTGAATACCGCACGCAGGTTCCCGCCCCGGATATGCACGGGTCGTTGGTCTCGAATGTGGGACCTACCACCAACCCGCCGTCGTACACTAAACCACACTGATTTATAGCTGTTCAGGATAAAAAAACAAACGTATTTATTAATATCTATGTGATCACAGACTGTGGACCTAAAACGGTCACATTAGCAATTCCTCTAAAAGCATTTCATTTACTGAATTTCCAGCTGTCATTAGCAATTCCTCTAATTTGACATAAAAGCAATTCGTATGTGGACCATTTTACGAATCTCCATAGAAAACTGTGAAACAGATGAATTAGTTCGTAATATGAATCGCACGCAGATCATATTATGAATTGTTAGTTTGTGACCTTTTACGATGATTCATAATATTTTCCTATTATGATTCTGGCAAAGTGACTGTTTTAAGCCCCCTTATAGACGACCTCGACATAGCTTGAAGGTTGAATGTCAGTTGCACACGTCTCCATAAACGAAAAGCCGGTCTATTCTATATCTACGGTTTAACATAATAAACACGTTATTTTCTGTGTTAAAAGTGTCACTACAATGTTATTGTGTTTTATACAGGGTCAAATTAAATTAGCTAGCGAAACTCTGCAGACGTGATGGGTATCGATACCAAAACAAGGAAGTGAATTGATTGCCTTATAAACACTAATCGAAATCATTTATAGGTAAGTACTTCTTTTTGATCCTACTGCAAGGCATAAACTTCTCTACGTCACGTTTACGTCATCAAGGATCTATATTTTGGTTAAAGCTCAAAACACACACAAGGCGGGAGCGGGGCGGGAGCGGGTCGGGCGCGGGAGTACAGCGAGTATAATAAATTGTAATACAATATAATATGGATGTCAACACACAGAACGCGGGCGCGAGTCGAGCGCGGAGCGGGACGGGAGCAGGTCGACCGTTTTGAGAATAAACAATGTTGAATGAGTAGAATGTACATATTTGAACATCGAAACTTAAAATACCTACGGGTAAAATGTCACTGTTCAAAACATCGAAAACTTAAATATCGAATGACCTTATAACCGAAAATTGAAATTGTGATACTCAAATAGGGAGTCGAAACTGTCTCTCGTAAATACAAATTACTCAGTGATCTAGCTAGGAGAGCAGCGATTCACCCAACAATTTCATTGTACCTACAGCATGTAATTAATAATTCATACTTTAGAAATGTGTATCCTTTTGTGTAGTAGTAAATAAAGATAAAGATAATTAAAATAACGTAATTGCGGTATGGCATTATTTTCTGGCGGCAGTCTACCGATAAGGAACTGGTATTTAGAATGCAAAAGCGATGTATAAGGTCAATGTGCGGTCTTAAAACAACAGATAGCTGTCTGTCCTATTTTCAGTCTCTAAAAATTTTAAATTTTCCTTCTTTGTACATTTTGGAAACAGCTCTATTTGTAAAAAACAATCCACAATTATTTGTAAAACTGTCAGCAGTTCGAAAAAATCCGATACGGACTAAATATGTAAACAAACTATGCCAAGTGAAATGTAAAACCGCACTTATGAAGAAAAGTTTTTTTGGTATTGCCCCACATATTTATAATAAAGTACCTGATGTAATAAACAATATGACTGTAATAAAATTTAAAAGGGCACTAAACAAAATATTAATTGAGAAAAGCTATTACACAATTGACGTCTTCCTTAATGATAAATCCCTGCACTGATTGATAAACTATTATTATGATTGACATACATGTTCCTATTCTGACACTTTTTATTCTGATTGATACTTTGACATACTGTATTATATTTTTGTGACATTAATGTGAAAATGTTTCTACTGAATTAGTCTTTTTTTTTTGTAATTTTAATGATTTGACATTTATATTTATTCGGTATCAATCGATTTTTTTTTGGAATTGAATATTATTTGCATGCCCATGAGACGGTAGAATATGGAGGACTACTTTTTAAGAAAACAACTATGTACGAATTACCCATGCTTGCAAAAATAAATGATTTGATTTGATTTGTAAGTTTATATTGTCGAATGGTTAGATAACTTACGTCCAATATGTCTAAAATTGAATTATCTACAAAAGCGACATCGCAAGACCTAAATATCGAAGTACAAAGTATCGAATGTCCTACATGGGAACCAGTCACTTTTGCGATTGTTTTTTGTTCGAATTTCATTTTTTAATTGCATTATTTGACATATTTTTAGATCATCGAAGTATCATGTGTCATAGGTATTATTTTACCGAATATACATATTTCGCCGATTTACAAAATAACTTTTTGCTATTGGCCGAAGCCTCTTTTGAACTTTTTTCATTTGTCAAATGATTTATTTGCTATATTTTCACCACACCGAAACAACATTTTACGGAATATTATTTGGTCACAAATATATAACCGGTTACTTGGGAGCATTTTCAATATGAAACTAAAATAGTGTCATAAAATAATTATGTTCTGCTACAAAATTTTGACAGAAACGAATCGCTGCAAAACCGACTTCACCCAGTCTTGTCTGCCCTACCCCTAGAGTGTAATTTAAGCCCGCGTAGGCGCGGAGGGGTGGGGCTCGCGTGGGGCCGCCCAAACCCCGCAGCGCCGGAGTCGTGACAGAAACAATGCTTGCTGCATGTCGCATGCCTGCTTGCATGTTGCATGCTTGTTTGCACGCTACATGCTTGCTTGCATGCTACATGCCTGCTTGCACGCTGCATGCCTGCTTGCATGCTGCATGCTTTAAGCAAGCATCCTTGTTTGCATGCTTCTTACTGGATTTCTTTCACCATTCTATAAATATAATGAACTAAATGTTGACATTTTGAACTTAGATATAATGACTTTCGACATTTTTAATCAGTCGATATTTTAATCGTTCGGCTTTTAATTTTAGACATTTTAATGTAGGTATAACAATTTTCGATATTGCGATGCAATCGATATTTAAATTTTCGATGTTTTGAACAGTGACATTTTGGCAGGTATTTTAATGTTCGACTTTCAAATATGTACCCGTAGAATAGCATGCAATAGGAGAGTTCTATGTCCAGCAGTGGATTCCTGTAGGCTGATGATGATGATCATGTTAAGCGGTGTCTTCAAAAATCTTAAATCTAGAAAAATAAAATGCAAATACCTTTAAACGCATACAAGTTAATAGCGCGTAATCCATAATAGAAAAGTGCAAATGTTCTAAGCGAGATCGAAGTTAGGGGTGCCATGAAATCAATAGATTCCACCCGGTTGTCTATTTGATGCCATGCTGCCAAATGGCTCTGTCGTAACACACGAATGCCAAGTTTTTCCACTGTGCCTTGCACTCTTGCGTCAATCTACAATCAGGGTTTTTACTATAAGAGGTGCGCGCTCGGATATCGAGGGATATGGCTTGGAGGCGTGGTACATGTCGCCTGACCTTAGCCAACCTGGGTGTATATGCGTCTGACGACGGTGCGCACCGTGTATTCTATGTTTCCATCGAAACGTGTCACTGTCATTTCGTATTTTTACAAATGCCGAATTGTTCCGTGCTTATTTGCAAAAATAGGACAATTACAACAACCCTTAAGACAAGTGGCGTGTCCTACCACCGATAAGTAAAAAATCAAAGCATTCATTATAATATTTAAGGTTTTTATAAATATTTAATTGTGACATTTCAAAACGATGCATTAGTGATGTGGAGCGCTGAGATATGGATATCGGTAATTGTTAGTTGTTCTTATGGATTTATATTTTAGGGGTATGAGGAACAGGGTGTAAAGTTCACTCATACTCCATAGAAAAGGGAGGATCCTCCAACCAGACGGGTGTCGTGTCTGGCGGGCAACTGCCCAACGATTGATCTTGGGTTCTCGTATATATGTCCACTGCACGGTAAACTTTAATTGCGCGATGCAGGATTTATGTGACGTCTGTCTGACGTCTGTCTTTGATGCGTAGTTCGCATGTGGCGATGTAGATACCGCCACAATATAATATACTAACATTTGCTATTTAATCTGTATTAATTAATTTAATATTATAATGCTGAAGAGTTTGTTTGAACGCGCTAATCTCAGGAAGTACTGGTTGGCATTGAAAAATTCTTTTTGTGTTGGATAGTCCATTTAACGAGCAAGGTAATAGGCTATATAACATCACGCTATACTACGACCAATAGGAGCGGAGCATACATGAAAAAGTTGCAAAAACGGGAGAAAACCTTTTTGAGAGCTTCCGTTGCGTGCGCTACGTAAACAGTTTAAGTTACGCAAATAATAGGTCTTTACCTATGAAATTGCCGTTTTGTATGAAAAAATTTAAACGAATTTTTTTCATGAATTTTTTATTTGTATTAATCGAAGTAATCACCCATGCAATCAATGCATCTTTGCCATCGCAGTGGCAGTTTATTGATGCCCTTCTTAAAGAAATCAGCTGGACGGGAGGCAACAAATTCTTCAAAGGCATTTTGTACTGCCTCTCGGGTATTGAATTTTTTTCCCGCCAAGAAGTTATCCAAATTCTGGAAAAAGTAGTAGTCTGTAGGCGCAAGGTCTGGTGAGTAGGGCGGATGACGGAGAGCTTCCAACCCCAGTTCTTGCAACTTGGAGACCGTCTGCTGTGCAGTATGAGGTCGCGCGTTGTCGTGCAGGAGCAGCGGAGACGAGCGATTGACCAATGCTGGTTGGAGATGCGCCAGCTTCTCCATCATTGTGTTCAGTTCTTCACAGTACACATCTGCAGTAATGCTCACCCCGTTTGGTAAGAAGCTGTGATGAATCACACCGGCGCTAGACCACCAAACAGTGACCATCACTTTTCTAGGGGTAAGTTTTCGTTTAGGGCATTGTTTAGGTGCTGAACCAGGATCCAACCAACTTGCTGAGCGCTTGCGGTTATCAAACAGAATCCATTTTTCATCGCAGGTAACAATGCGGTTCAAAATTCCTTCATTTGTGTGTCTGTTGAGCAGTGCAAGGCACGTCTCGACGCGTACTTCGCGCTGGCGATCATTGAGTTCGTGGGGCACCCATTTGTCAAGCTTTTTTACCTTGCCAATTTGACGCAAATGGACCAATATTGTTTTGACGCTAACGTCGAAAGTTGCTGCTAATTCAGCCGTAGATTGTGTATCATCAGCTTCCACAATCGCCTTTAATTCGTCATTGTCGACCAAAGTCTTCGGACGACCGCGAGGTTCATTTTTCAGGTCGAAATTTCCAGAACGGAAGCGAGCAAACCAATAACAGGTGGTGCGTTGGTTTGTAGTGTTAGCTCCGTAAACGTCGTTGATGTTGCGTGCCGCTTGTGCCGCGTTGCTGCCACGACGGTACTCATATTCCATAATTACTCGAATTTTTAACGTATCCATGATGACGAAAAAGATTGAAATGCGATGAAAATGTAACACTAATCAATAAAGAAATGACTACTTTTGGAAAAAAAAAACCATGTTTTTAAAATAAAATTAATTTGAAATTAGAATTCTGAGCCAAACAAAAATTATTTTGATTTGAAATGGCCAGTACTGCAGAACGGCAATTTCATAGGTAAAGACCTAATATCATGTATGATGGAATTGTTCCTCTTTAAAAGTTCTAAAAAAAGTCCGCGACAGCACGTCTATCTATTAAGATTGACTCACTATAACCTTTTTTATGCTAATCAAATTTGTTCGAAATTAATGCTTTATTTCCGAAGGAGTTTGGGAACATAATATTAACTTTTATTCAAATAAATAGTTTTAACATCAAGGGTATTTATGTATCAGTAAAATATTTTTTAATTCATTCGAATCGGTCATTTAATTTTGAAGTTATCACTAGTATAAAAATGCAATACGCGAACCGTTCGACGCCGGGCGCCGCCGCCGCGCCGCCGCGACTTTGCCTACTCTAGAGAGCAGAGGATGGGCACTCGAGTAGACCATGACCTGGAATAGGACAAAGGATACGTTTTATCCCGATTTTCCCACGGGACCGTGATTGACCTACGCGGGTGAAACTGCGGGGCACAGCTAGTATAAAATAATATTATTGGAGTTTGATTACTCCTTAAGAATCGATTTTCATATAAGGCCCCTGGAATGGATATTTTATAGAAGCGTAACACCTTGTTTTATTCGTAAATAACACGGATAAAAGTTTTGAAAAAACATCGTACTTATTATTTTACACTTCGATCTAGTTATTTCAGGCGTATATTTTTTTTGTTGAGGTATTATTTTCATGCATTTTATTTCAGTTTTAAATGACTTTTAAATTATAAATTAGATTTTAATTGTTGGTTTTAATTAAGTCAAAATACGCCCAAAAATACTTCTCTTTTTTGCAGTCGGTTATCATCATAGATATCCTGTTTTCATCGATATTTTTATCGATCAAATATTTATATCAACCCCTCATCTCTAGTTGAGGCTAGAGTTGCTTGTGTGCGTACAGTCGCTGTATCTATACTTTCTAATGCCCGCCCCTTTTGAAAATGTGTGCAATAAGTAGCAACAAATGTGTGAAGCATATTTAGTTGTGTGCGTGCGTATCTATTTATTTGCTTTTGTGTGAGTTTTGGGAGTGGGGAAAAAGTGGCGACACTTGAACTTGAACAAATATAGATAGAAGGTATATCTCCGGATATCTATGGGTGCGCGCGTAGGAAATTCAAATTGACTTTTTTTGCAAATTTGCAGTCCAAGGTCCAAGAAAATTTGAGTTTTACGGGCTACACTGGCGCTTTCATCATCCCATATCCATCATCCCATAGCCTTTTCCCAACTATGTTGGGGTCGGCTTGCAGTCTAACCAGATGCAGCTGAATACCAGTATTTTACATGGAGCGACTGCCTATCTGACCTCCACAACCCAGTAACTGGGTAATACGATACTCCTTGGTAAGACTGGTTGTTAGACTTTCGGGCTTCTGACGACCCGTAACGACTGTCAAAGATCCACAAATGACAGCCGGGACCAACGGCTTATCGTGCTTTCCGAGGCACGGAGGAGTCTCGGTTTGTAAAGATGGTCACCCATCCACGGAACAACCCCGGCAAGCGTAGCTTAACCTGATGGATCGACCCGTGCGGCTGTTATTAATTAGCCCTGGCGCTTTCACTGTAAGTCAAGTTTGTAACTCCTTAGAACCCCTAATAAATTTCTTTAAACCGAACCCTGGCTTATGTTTTATGAAAGACCAAAAGACATGTTTCATTTTTCAATGGGACTCCGGCCATTACATGTACCCTTTATAAAACCTGGAAAACGAACCCTTGAATACAGTAAAATCATTTTTTTTTTTCATAATATCAGATATTTTTTAGGCACTAATTATAAACTGAAAATGTTTGACGTTAAACGACCATCTACAGCCAGCCATGATAGATTGGTTGGACAGGTGACGTTTACATTAAAAAAAATAGGGGTGAGGCGTATGTATCGTAACAGATAGAAATAACAGATATAAAAAAATAACAGGTAACAATCCTAACAATAAACCATACTTGTTACATAAAATAACAGATCCTCATGACTGTTACCGCGGCCTTTACTGTACTTTACATTATAACAATCCCCACACAGACTCTTACCGTGGCTGTTACTTACGTATTTATCGTCCGTAACATACTGTTATTTAATAACAGATAGATACGATTATCGACTTTAAACCAAAAGAGATATAGAAGACATTCAAATGAGATTTAAATACGTATTTATCGTCCGTACAAAAATAACAGGCTGTTATTTAATAACAGATATTTGGATCTGTTATTTTTTTGTAACAGTAATAGTGATAACAGTTATCGTGTTTTATCTGTTACAACCCATCTCTATTTTAAAATCTAGAACTGTCAAAGATGTGAAAAATGTGAAAAATTCAAACAATAAAACAATAAACAATATTTTTCGTCCAGACGTACCATCAAATCTACAATCCTCGTTTTTTTTTAAATAATGAATCTTTATAATTCATCAAAAAAGTTGTTTTTAAGGTATTTATTTAAATAACGTATACGTGATTTTATTATGTTTAAATGTAACATGACTTCTGGACGAAAGCATTGTTCAAGTAAAACGACGCCATGATCAATAGAATATGGCAATAATTTGATAAACTTTTATTTTTTGTGCCAAAGAAATCAGGGGAATATTCAGGAAAGAATATTTTCCTCAATTCGTGGAATTTTTTCCTTTTTTTTTTCATTAGCGTACACTTTATGGCCGAAAATGTAACATCTCCTTTCAATACAAGGCGTCCCACGGATATGCCACATGGAGGGAAAGTACCTTAAATATTGTAGATGGAACGTTTTGAAAGAAGACATTATTTGAATTTAAACTGCATTCATAGATATTTAAATAATTACATGGCTGAACCGCGAATCGAACCCGTTACATGAGAAAAATAATCATCCTGTAGCTTTATCATACCAATCGAAAGGCTTCATCATAAGGATTATTTTTTGCTTAATAACATAGTGTCACAAATAAAAGGAAGACCATGAATTTTAACATTTGATGTGAAATTTTGTTCAGAAAAATCATCATCGAAAGAGTGCTACTTTGTATTCAACAAGAAGGGACTCATTTTGAGCATTTGATAAATTGATTAATTTTGTATTAAAAATGTTTAAATTCATGGTCTCCCTGGATTATTTTTCTCATGTAACGGGTTCGATTTCCGTTTCAACCATGTAATTATTTAACAAGCCCCGCTTAGTTTTGGGGTCAACGCTCAAAAACACAGTTATGTACAAACTCAATTTTGTTTACGTACGATCACTGTCTGTTATCACCTTTTCTTTTTGCCGATAAACTTTTTGTATTTTGTATTTAACGGATTCGAATGATGCTTCATTACGAACGCGGGACCTGACGAGGTTGGTCCTCATTCCAGCCATTACTCTTAGGTCTGTGGCTAGTGCGGGAGTTACAAATCATATTTAGCCGAATGAATACGAGGCTTTACGATACACACCAGCTCGTCATTGAAGCAGTTGACCCTCAAAGGAGCGGGATCCTCGATCGAAGGGAACGGCTCGACGAAGACAATCATCTCCGGCATCAGACCCAGTTCCAACAGTGCCGCCATACAGCTGTACGCTTCAATATGATCACCGTATACAACCACTTGGTTATCTTTGCTTAAGACTAATGAGTCTCCTGCATGAAAATAAAAGTAAGTATTGAGTCAATCAGGCAGCCCTTTTTTTTTTTCGTTTGTAATCCTTCCCCGCTTTGAGCGCAGGCTTTGTAAATAAGACCGCGCGGGGAGTGTTAGATTTTTACCTCACCAAAATCACCCCGGCGCGGTCACCATCTGAACGTTTACCTCTCATAAGACCGACCCGAAACCCCCTCTGTGTAACGTCTGCTAGGCCACATATCTAGGGAGACTATAAGTCCCCCTGAAACCTAACTGTGCAAGTGTGCCAGGCGGTACTGTACTTATACGAGTTGTAAGCACTAACGAATGTCGCTGTATTGCCAAAACTGTTTATAATTTTTTAAATTGAAGAATACAATTTTTTGTGTTCAATAGTTAAGAACGGCCTATGGACATTTCCTTGTAGCTCCTAAGGTAAAAGAAGCCACACACTACCCAGTACCAAATTTTCTAGTTGATCGTTATAGAGACAAGACGGAAAGCGAATGCTGCGCTCAACAACTTTTAAAAAGCCTAAAAAGGGGAAGCACAGAAGCTTTTGTTAAAATTTTCTTGAAAATCACATTTTTTTAAAGCACTTCTACTAACTAGCTTCGTTGATCATGCGCATAAGTCTCCTTAAACAAAGATTGGCTTCGTAAAGAGAGCTGATCAGAAACACATTCTCAGGCATGTCGGGAGGTATCGGGACAGTATCCGGTATATACTTGGGATCATCCATCAGTACTCTTTCGCAGTGCTTGCCTTTTCTGAACAAAATAAAGAGAGAATTGAAAACTGTCTACATACAAAAAATATAGTCTTCCTCAGTCAATAGACCACCGGCTTCGAGGAATTTTAATTAATGTCTTAAGACACTCACAATATTAAGACAAATCGGTCCACGCGTTTGGTCTCTAAAGCGCCACAAAGGAACAAACAAACACACTGGTAATTAGTGACCGATACAAACACGTGACTTTACTCATCATTAAGAACAACTTTTACTATGGGAACAAACACGAAATCTCGAAAAAAATATCAGCAGTCCCTACATTTATGTTCGCATAAGTCTTCAAAATGTAGGGAACAGCAGGATTTTTTTTTCGCTGATAAACACAATACCAGTTTGGCGGCGTTAGTTCCGATTTTTACCACGCGCCAAAAGATCCTCATAGTTGTACCAATCTACTATTTATTTCTTTCCTCAAATAATTTAACACTTACGCAACTTCTTTAACAAGTGCCAGGGATTCCTTCAAGTAATCCGGATGTTGGAACTGTTCGCCGCAAGTCAACACCAGTTCGTCGTAGAACTTATAACCGCCTCCTTTTAAATGAATGCATTTTCTCTGTCTGCAAAGAAATTGAGTTAATATTTTATGTCCAAAACAAAGGATAGACCTTTAGGGGTATGAGGAACAGGGTGTGAAGTTCACTCATCCACCATAGAAAAGGTAGGATCTTCCGACCAGACGGGTGTTGTGTCTGGTGGGCAACTGCCCAACGATTGATATCGGATTCTTGTATACAGGGTGTAAGGGTAAACACTGTTGTCACCCAAACTATGGGTATTTGACTTAAATATAAAAATAAATGACCGAGAAACAACAAAAAAAAACGTTATTTTCATTAAAAGATTTTAAAAAGTTTCTATCTGACACCGTGCTCGCTAGCATAACAGCTGACTGACTAAGGGAGTCGCGACACGCGCCCCCCACCCGTGTTGAGACGCAAATTCGGTGCCCAAGCGCAGAGGGGAAAGGGTAAAATAGTCTAGTGGAAAATGAAATTAAAATATAACAAAAAAAAAAGGCGTAATCTTCCATTGATTTTACGTTCTGTAAATGACATCAAACCACTGGTTTCAAGGATAACGGTGTTTACCCTAACACTCTATATATGTACATCGCGTGGTAAACTCTAATTGCGCGATGCAGGATTTATGTCACGTCTGGATTTTTGTGTGACGTCAGATTTTTGATGCGTAGTTCTTAAGTGGCGATGTAGATACTACGCCACAAACTTGTGTGACTGTAAGTTAATGATATAAATCACCTGTCAATTTTAACCATAACAGCTGTTATGATATCCAAATAATAGTAGAAGGGCATGCACTTGAGGTAGCGGTCGGTATACCGGCCGTCTTTAGGCACACACGTGTCCGCTGCCTTGAGACAGTCACCCACGTCCGGGACGCCATGCTCCGATATGAGGGTCACGTTGGTGAACGATAAGTACTGGGACGATGGCCTGTGGAATGATTATGAAAGAAGGTGACAGGTAGGGCGTGCAAAACCGGAAGGTCTTCAAAACCGGTTTTTAGGGGCCAAAACCGGAAACCGGTGCTAGCCCCGGTTTCGACAAAAAAATTATAGTTTTTGTATGGTAGAATTTTAACAAGAAATAAAAATTCTTAGATACCCACAAAATCCACAAATAAAACAAATTTTAGCATATACCTTTTTTAATCAACCATGTAGTGTAGGAAATCTTCATAAAATTCCCCATTTAGTGTTCGGGTTAAAAAATGTGGGCCGATTAATTGTCGTTGATAATACCCATCCAAATATTAAGCGAGAACTTACGCTGGGATGCGGTTGGTTTCAGATTTTAAGGGTTTGCTTCTGCTTTCGGTGACCAGTAATGTAAGTTGTGGTAATTTGTGATACCATCACGGTCAAAACATCGGTCCACAGAATGTTTTTTTTTTAATTTTGGCCTTCGGCGTCGGCACTTAGCATAAAACGACAAAATTCAAGCCGTCTCGGCGGATCTCCCTCTTCTAATGACTGGACTGGTTGGTAGTGGTATGGATGTCGGCCTGACCAGTGAACTACAGACCAGGCTTTCCACTGTGACATACCAAACTTACACGCTACGATGTTTATCGATAGTCGTCAATAAAACGTTGAAGAATCAGCTCCTCGTCCTGAGCCGTGTATCTCCTAGAACGACCAGTGTCAATTTGCCTGCTTCTTTGGACCCTGCCAGTTTCAAATATTCACCGATAAGTCGATCCGAAGACGGGAAAGCGAAGTTGATATTCTCTCCGCGCCTCAGCAGCGTTACCGTCACAAAGTCCGTAACAATACATTAAGTCAGCATATTCAGGATTAGAATATGCATCCATAGTCAGCACTTATGAAGGCACAGGACCGCACAAGAGCAAGATATGCGGCAACAGAAGGCAAATATAAATTGAATATTGCCTATAAATTGAATATTTCTTGAGTGCGTTCGAAAAAAGTTAATTTAAATCAAAATATAATTCAATAAATCAATAACGGGAAAACCGGAGGTAACTCCGGTTTTGTCTCACAACACCGGTTTTAAAAAATCGGTATATTTTCTCCGGTTACCGGTTTTTCGCAATACCGGAAAACCGGTTTTGCACGCCCTAGTGACGGGTGTTTAGTCAAAGTTAATGTGGTGTCTGGAAATTGGCAAAAAGAGTATGTAAGGATCGTAGCATAATAGTAGCGTACCTCCAAGAGAAGAATGCGTGAGTTTAAGTATGTATGAAACTGGGCGTCCATCATTATTTTTTAACCAAATTGACTAACAACTTGATAAGTATCCGTATATTCCAATCACAACTTGAAACTTTGACAATTGTATAAAGTGGAACACGGAAACTTGACGTAGGTTGTCAATTTGCTTAAGAATTAATTTCCCTGACTATAAATCGAAATCGAACTTTTTCAGTTGTGGTTTCACAGAAAGTTCTATAAACTCCTGAATGAAGCTGTGAATCTGATATTGAGTAAATTTTGTCGTTATAACGAAGTATATGGATATTCTTCAGCATCATTTGGTGAATGTTACACATAATAAAGAAATCTCGATGATTTGTCAAGTCGAAAATACCGAGCGAACCAGGGGCGGGTCGCTAGTATTACACTATGATAGACTTCGTACTTATCCCAGGAGAATATAGTACCTACATATAAGTACTGTATAGTAACTAACGAAGGGCGTTCCCACGTGCTAAAATATGCTGTTTTTTGTGAATATTTCATTACTAGGTGCGCCCCGCGGTTTCACCCGCGTAAGTCTCAATCCCGTGGGAATATCGGGATAAAAAGTATCCTATGTGTTATTCCAGGTTATAAACTATCTGTTTGCCAAATTTCATCCAAATCCATTCAGCCGTTTTTGCGTGATTGAGTAACAAACATCCAAACACACAAACCCACAAACACACAAACTTTCACATTTATAATATTAGTAGGACTACTTATTGGTTGGTTTGGTTTGGTTGGTTGGATCGAGGTGGCCCTGGAAAAGGATGTTTGGAAAGATTTGAGAAGCCTTAGCTCAGCAGTGGGAAAGTGAAGGCTAGAAAAAAAAAATTGGTATACTTACCTACATTTTTTATCTCGGCTCTGATCTGCCGGTTTTTTTGGTAACACGCTCCAAAGCCAACTACCCCTGAGAGAACTAAACTAAGTAATAGTTGATGATAATAATAATATGGCGTGATGATAATTATTATGTTCTGACTTTGTGTTGTAGTGATGAATGTCTGTGCGTGTGATATTTGTGCGCCATTGTCGTTCTATTATTTTTTTATGATAAAACCTACTGTATATTCCTCTACTTCACTGTACCCGGTGACAGCGACCCGACAAATTTTCTTTCCTTTCTTGAGCTCTCCGATGACTAGCAAAGCCGGTCTTGAAAACCCGGTCACACCGAGCACAGAAGAACTGGGGGCCAAGTCTACTAATTTACAAACGTGTCAGTGGTTTCACAATGATTAGTTTTTGACAGATTTTGTATGACATATCTGTCAAAAACTGATCATTGTGAGACCACCGACACGTTTGTAAATTAGTAGACTTGGCCCCCTGGTCAGCATCATTGTGTGTGAAGGCTTTGGGCGACTTTTGCCTATAATATGATAAAGGTTCACACTCACCCTAGGAATAAAGTCTCAAGGAACGCGAGTCCCGTGCGGCTGGCACCCACAACCACGATACCAATGTTAACATTGACTTTGGGCATACTGGTCAAGGGGCGCTCGCATACCCACAGCGCAAATGGACAGCCTCTGTGATATGAAAGTGTTGTAAGCTAGTATGTTATTAAATACCAAGGATTACAAGCTT
Source organism: Lithophane ornitopus (assembly GCA_948473465.1). Taxonomy (NCBI): domain Eukaryota; kingdom Metazoa; phylum Arthropoda; class Insecta; order Lepidoptera; family Noctuidae; genus Lithophane; species Lithophane ornitopus. Next base: position 11,352,383 of record OX419624.1, on the reverse strand, counting down.
ATTAGCAGTGCCGTAAATAGGGCGGTGCCAGCAGTGCCCAGGCACAGGGCGCAGACCCTGGAGGGGCGCAGAAATGACCAGACCAGGGCCACTAACAATACTTATTATTTATTTTTATAGACAATCCATTTTAGTGTCAGAACCGGTTATGATTAGAAAATATTTCAAAGGCGCGGTTATAGCAGCTCGCACCGGGTGCATAAAAGGCTAATTACGGCACTGCCTGCACTGGTGAAAGTACTAATAAGTTATTTGTACCTTCACCAGTGCAGGCCAGTGAAGGGCCAATCGGAGCGCCGAACGCGGTCGATGCGTAAAGTCGAGGTAGTTTAAAGAAACTCTTAAAAGGGCCTCAGTGGTGATAAAATTATTTACACAAAATAAAGCACCTGTCTGGGTTCGAACCCACGCCCCAACTCGTAACTCAGGCCCGTTACCAATACGCCACCACTGCTCCGGAATTTCTGGAATTTTCTCACTATGCCTTGTTTGAAATTACATCATTTGTTCGAACATTTCTAGTAATTGTCATCAGCCCTATTGTCTGTCATAAATACCTGTTTGACCGTCGCTTTTTAAAGCGAAGGGCCATAATATAAACCCCATCATAACAAAAAAAAAAGTTTTCCAGTTCATCTTCCGTTTCTGTGCATAATAAATTCAAAATGTCATAAATAAAAATAAAAAACAAAAAGAACAACTTACAAATTTTGATATATTCTTTCCAGCACTTTGTTTCCACTAATATTGGGTAATGAGACCCGCGGGTGAACTGGATTCATGTGACTAGCCAGTGACATCAAATTACGAGATGGACTCTACAAGAGCATCAAACAGAAATTTAAAAAAAAATTGTCCTTTGGCAACTTTCTATTGATGCTAAAAGCTGAGTTTGCGGGCTGTAGTAACCAATTAAACATTATTACATCGAGACCAAGTTTTAGAGAATAACCTGCGACAGACAAACCAAAATAATGCGTAATTTTTGTCAGAAAAAAATCCAGGCTGATGATGGTATAAGTACCTCCCCCCAACTTCGTACATTTCGCAACATTCTGGTTCCCTGCATAAACTTAAATTAAAATAAACACGTTGAACGTACGGCGTCTCCTTTAGCAAACAGCTTACAAATCCAGAAGAGAGTGGAATATTGTGAAAGTCGTAATAGCTCCCTCAAAAACCAGCGGGCGTGAGGTTCAAATGCAGGCGAGAGTACACCGGCTAATATCTATAATAGAAAATAAAAATAGATATAGGAATCAATTAAATCTCTGAGCAAAGAACCTATAGTGTTATAAGTGACAGCAATATGTAATCTAAATTTAAAAAAAAACAAGACAGAACAGTTTAAGGTAAGGCTGCGTTTAGCTGACAGAATGAATGTTCGTAGCGTAAAGGTGCGTCCACACTATAAATGTATATATAAGATAACACGTTATAAATTATTGTTATCTAATATCTGACGGAAGATGCGTCGCGTTTCGTCGGTCGCGTAGCGCCAGAACGGACAAGTAGATAATAATTCAACCATACACACTCAACCGATGATGACGCGTTAGTGCGTCGGGCGTACTGACTGGAAGTTAACGAAGTTACGCCCGACGCATCTTCCGTCAGATGTACGACAACAGAACACAGGTTTTCAAACTTAGCGTGCGCCCAACGAGCGCATAACGCTGAGATCTGAAAGTAGCCTAAATGCAACACCTGGGCGTTAATATGGCACATCGATTTCTGAAACTTTGACAGCCGCATAGCGGTAAATCAGGCGAACATAATAGGCAGAATGTAGAGCACATTAGATTTTTTAAAGTATCATAGGACCCTTACGGCTGCATCGGTGCCTGGCTGACGTGGCTCCGGTTCCAAGTCGTAATGTGTTCGTATAGATGCCCCGTTGTCTAACGGACTGGAATTAATAATAATTTATTCATTTAGGATAACGTGGGGCTTGTAAATGATTGGCAAAATAAAGGTGAACCGTACAGATCTACCTGGCTGGTCCTTCGGGAAATGTGAATTTATATTGTAGGTCTAATCTACCATAAAACTATAGACACCTTTTCAAGACTCGTTCTAACGTCAAATCCCCTGTATATGTCGTGTTTAATAGTAGTTTTATGGAAGTAAAGCTCTTGACGTTGACCCACCATCAGCTGGACCGTAAGCTTGTTTCAATCAACTCAGCCTATCGCAGTCCTTTGCTGGACATAGGCCTCTCCCAGGCTGCGCCACAACACCCTTCCTCCGCCTTCCTTTTTAAGGTCGTCGGCCAGCTTATTTGCCATCTGCCTAGCCTTTTCCCTACAATTTTTCTTCCACTCTAATCGGATGCAGCTGAATACCTACCAGTATTTGACATGGAGCGACTGTAGGCAATCGCTCCATGTGGACAGGACAGGCTCCGCAGTGACTAGTTTATGGAAGTCAGACCTATCTGACCTCCATAAACTAGTCACTGCGGAGCCTAAAAATATTAAAGAGAATAATAGTTTCCAAGACGGTGTGGTATCGTGGCTACACTCACCCTAGAACAACGACGCCAACAGGTTGGTTCTCACTGAGCAGTGTGAAAGACTGCAGTGATTTTGCCGTCAGTGTAATCTGAAACAGGTTCAGTAGCTTGTCAATGCGCGGTGCGTGCTCCAACACTTCCTTCAGAGCTGTCAAGTCACACGCTTCACCAGGACGAACTGACATTCGGCTGTAATTAAAGACCCCGTTAAGTAGACTAGTTCTTGACAGTAATTCTAAAAAAAACCGGACATGTGTGTGTCGGACCACGCACAGAGAACGCATCCGTAGTTGACGTTGACATAAGTAATAACGCATACACACTGTTGATTTTAGTAACCGCAAAACTATGCATTTTATAGTATTTCTCCTAAAAACTATGGAGAACAAAGTTATTACTGCGGTTGTAACCGAAAATATCCCATAATTCAAAAACTATTGACCTAACTGAATCACTTAGAAACATCATAATCTTTATAAATGTGCAATTGTGCATTGATTTGTTTCTATTCCTCGGTTACATTAAGTACATGTATGGGGAGAGCTACCTCTTATTGTTTATTTCGTGATTTCACTACGACATTGTTTAGCAACTTCCGGACGTACGGTCAGATAGACGGAAATGACGAAATCATAAGGGCCCAATCCATTTGGCTACGGAACCGAAAAAACCCGGTGCGACCAGCCTGTAGTTTATAGTGTGTGATGGTTCATACAAAATGCACAAAAGTTATTTTCTGGGAGGATTTGCTCGCCCAAGTATGTGCTAGCCTTTAGAGATTAGAGTGTTACTCAAAGAAAATATTCAAATTTGATTAAATTATGTATATAGTATTTACCCACGAATTGAATTCACGTGCGCCACATATAAAGACTCGTTTATATACCTCTTTTTGGCACCATGCGGAGTCACCAACTGAAATATTCAATTCTTTTTTTTTATTTCATTTTTTTTTACTAATTGAAAAGTAACGTTTATAAATAAACCCCTATATGTTGGATTGCCTGCTGTAGCCTGGCTGCAGCAGCCAGGCTGCCTAGTGCGCGCCCGCCCTTAGTGAAGTTTGAATTTCATGGGAGTTTTTTTTCAAAAGTGGTGAAGTTGACTAGGAAAATTAAAATAATCCTTCAAAGCAAAATTGAAAACTGTTACCGAATCTACCTGTCCTTGTCATTTAAATGTTAATGAAGTGAGATGGCAATACTCTCATACACTACATCATTTGAAACCAACCGTGAAGTGCTCTAACAACGGAAAAGCAGGCTGGTTGGTAGGAAGACACATGACACAATAGTCTCTGTCGGGGAACATCTCGTATGCCACTTCTAGCATATCAAACCCATACCTGAAAAATCATCACAAAATGTTAAACTGTTCAAGAACTAGCTTTTGCCCGTGACTTTGCCCGCGCGGATATCGGAAAATATCCCACGGGGAAGTGCGAACGGGATTAAAAGTATAGCCAGTATAGTATATAAACTGTCTGCCAAATTTCATCCAACTCTGTTCAGCTGTTTTTGCGCCAATCCGGAAGATACATCTAGACAAAAATTCAAAAAACTATATCTTAGCTAGGTAAGGGCAGGAGCATGATGATCCATACTAATAATAATATTATAAATTCGAACGTAATTCTGTCTGTCTGTATGTTACCTTTTCACGCCTAAACCACTGAACGGATTTAGACAAAATTTGGCAAGAAGATAGATGGCATCCTGGGGAAGGACATAGGGGATACTTATTATCGACGGGCAAAGCCACAGGTAGAAGCTAGTACGTAATAAGTTCGCTAGAAGGACATGGAGTAGCCATTATTTTGGCAGAGGCCAACCCTTTGAAAACTTTAGAATTATTATTCATCAGTAGATAGACTAGCTCTTACCTCTCATCATAGTTGGGATGAATAGCGAACAACTTAAGAATAAAGGCATTCGGCGTTCCTGAATATCGTGAAGGCTCCGGCATTTCGAAAACTGTGGCAACGTTGGCTGCAATTTGAATATGTATTTTTAAGTCAACTTGGTTCGTCATGACAGCTAAGGCATCATGAAGAAACGTGATCAACAGCCGCCTTTACACGACACGCGCTTTCACTCGCGATCGGAGTGTGCACGATTGAACGCGGGAAAGCTTGCACGTGCAATCGTGTGTGATTGTTTTTATCAATTTTTATGTGCCTTGAATTATGTTCGAAGCGCAAAGACTTGAACGCATGAAACCGCGAGCGGGCGGCGCGCGCGTGCTTTCTCGTTCTCTTTTTCTATATTTACACACGCGTTCTTTCCTGCGTGAAAGGCCTTTCACGTGTGAAAGCGTGTGTCGTGTAAATGCGGATAATCACTGCCTTTCTATAGTTGATAGCGGGCCCAAAGTAGTCGGTGACACAGACCGACAAGCCTAGCACGAACGCAAGTAAACGTATTCGATTCGACTCAATTTATGAATCGAAAATATACCTACAACTATCCTATTGCATTTTGATTTGAATTTATGCGACAATCACAATTAGTATCGCTCATAAACATACACGGTGTAAAAAGACCCATCACATAGCCATCAACTGCGCATTCTGTATCTGTACATCAAATAATTGCTGGGAAACGACTTTTGATTTTTGGTGTGAAAAATCGTCTGTTTACGGTAGTGGGCAACGTAACGCACGCAAAACATTGTGTTTAAGGGGTACATGCAACGGTTCAGGGTCAGTGGGGGTAGGTATTCAAAATTAAGTTAACAATTAAACCATATGCTTTGATTTCAATATCTCCGTGACCAGAAGGTTCTCAAGTATGGTCCAGAACAAAAAAAAATACAATGAGGGGTATAACAAGTGACTTTCGGCTTCGTTAAGCGTTTTTTTACACCCATTTTATGAATAAAACTAAATAAATATTACCTATCTGCGAAACGAATATTTCTGATTCAAAAATCTTTCGAAATAACGTTACGTTTACTTGGCACTTTTGTGCTAGGACTACAGTACTAAGATTTAGTTAGGAATACAACGGTTTGGTCCGTCACCGATTCAAATCCGTGACGAGCTACGCGCGGAGCTACGGCGTAGCTGACCGTGCTACGCGCTACGGCCGGGTTTTTTTTAGGGATTCGAAACGCAAACCAGTGACGATTATGAGCTAGTTCAGACATGGCGGAATCCGTGCGGATGCAAATCGCGCCTATAATTCGTTTATATCTAGCCGCGCGGATCCTCAATCCGCCCGGCTACCGCCACTCAACCGCTAGAAAATGAATTCGCGCGGTCGTCGCTCGGATCTATTTACTTGACGTACCTAGAGCGCGTTCAGTTGCTCCGCGGAAGCCGCGCGTATCGGACGGTGACAATGGATCGCGTTGACACCAATAATTGTAGAATTTTGGTTCAAAACTTCTTAATTTTGGATATAAAGTCTGAAACTGACCATGGGTGAGCCGATGACGTAATATTAGATGCACCCAATACTACTGTTTCTTCTTTCTTTATTTTTTACGGAGCAACAAGTACACACATGTTGCTTCTTCGACTTCCATGATTGGACTGGAATGACTAGACACTCTATGCGGATTACGGCACTCCGCATTTACATCCGCGCCTGACTGAACACTAGAGTTTAGAACCGCGCGATTTGCATCTGCACGGATTCCGCCATGTCTGAACTAGCTCTATATCCTTCTTCCAAAAAGAGCGAAGTAGACATACGGCTTTTTTTCTGTTTTTCCGGTTTTTTATCCGAAGCTGCTGTATTTACTGATTCTCCTTGAGTTTGTCCGTCTATGATCTTCAGGACACTGTTGGCAGGACTGTGAAAATTTAAAAAAATGCATGTATGCAACGAAAGTTGATTATTATATTACGGAATGTATTAAATAACTACTATCGTTGGTTTCGCTTAAACTTTGTAAAAATGCTATGCTATTGCTATGTAAAAACAGATGGAAACGAAGCGTGGCTGTTTTTGTATGCGAATTATGTACTACAGAGTAAATAATTCGCTAAGCTATAAAATATTTAGAAACTGTCTAAGCATCTAGCAGGTGAAGAAACATCTTACCCGGAACCAAGAGTGTCGTACATTACCACCTCCGGAACCCTCAAATGGTCAGTATCAATATTAATTATATCAAATTCGAATTCCTCTTCTTCATCTTCGAAAAGGTCCAGGATATCAGTTTGATCCTGCAGTAATTCTTCATCCAACATAATCTGAAGTGAAACATAATCATTATCATTTCTATGGACCAGGGTCGACTGAAATAAATTGTATTAATATTATTATAACCGTTTTCTTTTTTAATGTAGGTACCTACAGTATTTTTACCATTTTTTTTCATAATTTTATTTTTGTGGGCGTGAGTTTAGGGCTTTCATCCCGGGAACTTCGGTCTCGAAATTTTCAAGCCTCGACAATTTTTTGGTATTTTCGAGACTCGAGACTGATATTCTCCGTCCCGGGCACTCCCGGGAATACCGAGACTATTGAGACTTAAATCACGGTAAAAATAAGAATTTATTTATGAACATGTGATTAATAAATTCCGAAAAGAAGCGACGTTGTTTAAATATATCACCAACAAAACAAACTATACTAAGGAAATACATGTTCGAGGAAGAGTTTCACAGACAATTAAAATTAATAAGTAATGAAAGACGAGATGATCCAGTGTAACTGAAATGGTTGAACGATTTCTTAAATTATAGAAATACGTTTGAAAAAGTATGCTTGATGTAGGATAGAATAGTAGGATAGAATAGAGTTCACTGAATCAGAATATACTACATTGAAAGCTATCTCAAATTCACCTGGTATCATGAAAGTGACCTTAGAAGAACTGTTTAGGGGACACGCTACTCTTAACAACAGACACTGCACAAAATTTCTGTCAAAAGAAATTAGACTAATAACAAAGTTCTTTGAAACGTAAGTGTCGCCAATTCACTGCGTTTCTGTAATAAGGAAAATAGCCTGATCGAGGCAAGTACATTAGTTGCACCGTTTTTCCGTTTTTTTCAAACGTTAAAAATTTGTGTATTTGAAAGAATTGTACGAACGGTCAAATAAATCAACAACTGAAAACACAACTGATGAACTGACAATACCTAATTATCCCGCAAATACCAGTCATCCAAACGTAACAAAATCAGGTCCTCTCTGTCTGAAACTATATTACCCTTTGTTTCTTTCGTGCCCACTATATAAATTATAAACTTCCATAAATAATGTTTGCTTTTATAATTTGAGTTTGTTAAATGTATGTTTATATACATACCTACTTGATTAAAATATCTTGCTTTGACTACCTAAACGCCTAGCCTATAAGTATGAAACCGATTTTTAAATAGTCTCGAAAGTCTCGATTTTTCCCGGGAATTTTGAGACCGCATCGAGTCTCGAATTTTTCCCGGGATTCAGAAATGCCCCGAGACTAAAAGCCCTAGGCGTGATTAATATGTATACACATGCCAAATTACCAAATGAGCTAAGCCGCAGACAGAGAGACTGCCATGGCGAAACTATAAGGGTTCCTTCCTTCCTAAACTACGGAACCCTAAAACCTGCTAAAAAGAATCATTTTATACGATAGTCGAAAATATGTAGACACAAGTAACATAGCCTAATAAATTACTAAGTCACACCTACCACTTTCCAACGTCATAAAAACCACAAAAAAGTCGTTGTCTATGGAGAGTTGCAGATTAGTATGGAATTGTGTCATAGCACTCACACGTACGACTCATTGCCGTCGAGTGCTACGACAGCAGCAATAATAAATAAATCAGACTAATACGCTGGGAACATGTAAATATTTTCGAACTATCACCATCTCACACCATGTGAGACGGCGATAGTTCGAGAATATTTTTAAGCATATTAATGGTATGCAAAAGACACTATAAAACCATAAATCACTTACCCATGAGAAGTTATATTTCTGTTTTTCTTTCTCTGCGGCTTTTACGGCCTAAAATATAAATGATAAATGATGATGATGATAAATGATATTTCATCATTTTCGTGCCCTTATCACAGTATATTTGGGGTCGGCGCAACATGTCCTTTTTCTACCATACCGCTCTATTAGCCGTCATCTCGGTAGTCAACCCCTTTCTAGCCATATCATCTTTCATTCAGTACATCAATCGTTTCCTTGGTCTTCTCCTATTGTTAAAGTCATCTACATTCATACTCAAAACTTTCCTTACGACATTTTTCTCATTTCTCCGCATCATAACCGATTTCCACACAGCTTTTCCGCCACCGCTGCCAATTTCAGATTTCCTCTTATGTAGGTACTCATTTCTTATTCAATGCATTCGCTAGTAAATTGGTTAAAAAATACTGTTACACGTCAAAAATAACTTATGTTTTAATACTAGATGAGTGTCCTAGCTATTTCCGATCCGACTACTCTGAAAAGAAAGACCAAAAGAAACTCGGAGGTCACAGTCTCTTTTAAAGACCGAAACAAACTCAGAGGTCACAGTCTCTTTTAAAGACCGAAACAAACTCAGAGGTCACAGTCTCTTTTAAAGTCCAGACATAGACCTCCAACTGTCACTAACGATCGTTAGTGACGAGACACAATAGAATTTTAATTGTTATCCGCCTTCTAAAGGCCAATTAACAGTTGAGCGGTCATGATGGCGATATGAGGACTATGCAGATAATCTAGATAGTAGTCTGAGATGGTCTTTTGAAGAAAGAACCACAGAGATTTGAGTCTTCAGTGCCTGCATTTGTCAGTATCGTGTAGCTCAACTCGGAACATAAGGAGCTCAACGACTCGACGAACAATATCAAAGAAAGGACATGTTGGACATAACTGAGAAAAAAAAAATACCCACACAGTCAACAAAGGTTAAATCCGCCTCTGTTCGCTTACTGAAGCAAATAGAGACGGAATATAATGAAACTTTCTCGCTTTGGCTCACATTAACCAGTATAAGTCCATCCCGTTTCGCACACACTTCTCCAGGAGATCCTCCCTCCAGTTGCGAATTGAACGCAACTTACACTTGCGCCATACCAAAGACAACGACAACTGAAGACCGCTCGTCCTGCGATCTTCCTGTTGCCGTGAGGCCGTCGATTGGTGAGTCATCTCAACAACAGCACAACGACCTTAATATCGTTGTCGTGTCATTGGAAAGTGGTACGTTTGAAAACTTCTGGGCACGTATGTTCCATCGTAGACCTCCATCGCTTTCCATCGGGCGAGATTGAGGTTAGGAGCATACTTAAAAACATACTTAAAACCTTGCCTGATTATGACCCTTCTCACATGCAGGTGTCCACCAATCAATCTACCTAACCATTTTCTAAACTATATTGAGGTTGGTCTTCCAGTCTAACCGGATAAAGCTGAATACCAATATTTTACATGAAGCGACTGCCTATCTGAGGGCCTAGACAAGTGACAATCGCTTCGAAAGCGTTTCGTATTTCTACAACGACTTTCAACAGGATTGACATAAGCTTTTCGATAGCTTATGTCAGTCCTATACATTTTTTCCTTTTCCATCATCGTTATCGATGATAGAATGTCACTTTGTCTAGGGCCTCTGACCTCCACAATCCAGTTACTGGGTAACACGATACCCGTTGGTTAGACTGGTTGTCAGAGTTTTAGGCCTCTCATGACCCTTAACAATACTGTCAAAGATCTACAAATGACAGCCGGGACTAACTGCTTAACATGTAGGTACCCTACTCACCCACCCAGCTTCTCAAAAGACACTGAACTGAACTGAAATTACCAAGATCGAAGTCATACGATGTGGTGGGGCTGCTAGTTCAGTGAGCTAGTCACATCTTAGTAAACTTTCTGTTGATTTGCCTCGCAAATTTCGTAAGTTAACGTTTTATAGTAAAATAAATACGAATTGAAACTCACCCCCTCTGTTCCAGACGGCATCACTCCAACGCTTTTGAAATTGACAGCATCTTCATCTTCGAATACCCATGTAACCTGTGTGTTTAATAGTGAATGGTTAATATTTCACATAATACCTTCTATTTGAAGCCTATGTGGCTGTGATCTGGCCATTCCTTTGCCAAGGGTAGGATAGAACAGGCCAGCAAAAAAAAAACGATAATCGCGACTAACTCCTGAAATCGCGAAAAATCGCCAACCTCGACGATTAAAAACCAATTTTTTTTCGCGTTTTATTGTGATGAGCACAATGACCCCTAAGGCGATTAAGACACGGCACCGCGCACCGCCGCGATAGGCAGTCTCATGTCGCATTTTCCTCTAATAAATCCTTTGATGCCTAACACACGTACCTACACCGCCCGAGCGCGAGGTCGAGCCGGTAGAGTCCGCGGCGGCGGTCATTATGTATACTTAGGTATCTGTTCTTATAATAAAAGTGGTACACATTTTTTTGCTTACCCTTGATTTGGCCCCTTGCTCCTTGAAGTCTAGATATTCCTTAGTTTCCTGCTTCACCTTCGGAGTAGCCTCCCCATTATGAATGATACTAAAAAGTAATAAGGTAATTCAGTAAATAGTCAGTATCTAGGTACTTACGTACGTAAGTATGTACCCACTCCATTCGAATTTATTATTAGAATATCTACTTAGTTCAGTAGGTAAACTTAAAAGAAAAATATAAAATATATTCTTTAAGTGACAAAAATTGTTATGGAAGAAATTGAACAAAAACATCTTCAAATGAATATTAGGAGGGTCAAATGCATGAATGGTACACACGGCTACACATCAAGCTATTTTCTAGTGTAAGCTGACCTCGCAATGTACGGAATTCCTATACAATGCGAGATCAGCATAAACTGTAAACGTGTAGCCATGTGTACCTAAAAGATTTGGCTAAGACATTTAGGTACCTGAAATTTGAATCAATCGTTCCAGGTAAGTCTTGCGGGGCCTTATCCACATGCTTAAGACCTCCAAACGGTAATAGCACAAAGGCGTCCTCCAAAGATTCGTAATTGATCGTTGTGCCAAGACACATCACTCCAACTGCTAATTCACTATGCTGGAAAAGATTCAACATCATCATCATCGTCATTTTCAGCCCGGAATCCTCCGGAAGCCTCCCCTTTCCTTTTCCTCCTCCATTCTTTATGGAAAATATTCCGTTGGTTCAAACATGATAACAGTATTGTTATTTTTCTAACTAAGGTAAGCTTTGGCACCTACACATAAAAAAAAAACATTTTTATTTACCCCCACTTTACGTGTAGCGGAGGTACTTACCATAAAAGACCACTTTGTCGGCATGATGAATATTTATAGCCTATAAATTACAGCTTTCTAGTACTAAGAGTCTCTGAGCTATGCCGCGGACAGGCAGACGGACATGGCGAAACTATAAGGGTTCCTTGTTGTCTATGGAAACCTAAAAGATGATCGTGTATCAAATTACCTCACAAACGAGTAGCACGCTTTCCGGGTTTCTTGCTATCATCTCACTGATGTAGAAGTCACCGTAAAGCGCTCGCAATCTGTCGGAGTGCTGCTCCAAGATTGGCACTAAATCGTCGTTGTCTTCTTCGCTGCATGACATGATAGCGAAGAATCAACTTAATAAAAATATTAAATCCACTGACAGACATATGATAGCACTGCCTAAACTGCTGGGTCAAGAAGCTTGAATTTTTGTACAAGAGAGGCGAGCACTAAGGAAGGATTTTTGAATGTTCATCGCGGGATGTAAATAGGGGATGAAACTGTATAACTATGGAAGTTCATCATTTTTGTCGATGGTCATTTGGCCAATCCCATCGAGGGCGGCTTGTAGGTATTTACCTATTATAATTGATTATGCGATTTTGAACGAGTTCAGGCTAGGCCCTCTGAGGGCCTAGAAAAGTGACAATCGCTTCGAAAGCGTTTCGTATTTCTACGACTTTCAACAGGATTGACATAAGCTTTTCGATAGCTTAAGACAGTCCTATACATTTTTGCCTTATCCATCATCGATAACGCTGATAGTATGTTACTTTGTCTAGGGCCTCTGAGCGGAAAGTTCGCTTTCTTATAACTATGTAGGTAAATATTACCTACTTATGTCCATGTTGGTGGTTTGGGAATGTCCTAATTTATAGATGAGGCGCTACACTTACACAGCTCTTCTTATCTTGAGTCGTGGGCAGACCTCCGAGCGGTCAGCGATGCACAGCGCCGGCAGCTTGTCTCCAGGCATATTGCGCTCCATCACCGTCACACGTCTGAATGACGCCTCCGACCGAGACTGGCCCGGGACCAAGTCTACAAAGATATTCTCGACTATTACCTACGAGCATGGATATAACGACCGAGGGGTGGGCAGGGGAGGGCAGCCCTAATCCCCTCCCCTTTACTTATTGCTTCTCATAAATTATGCTAGAAAATTACGTAAGTACCTACTTATGCCTAATCTGCTAAGATGAAGCGTTTATGGGAGATTTGCCAGAGAAAACAACGTGTAGGGAAAAATATAAAGCTATGGGAAAGACCTTTAGAAAATCTTTGATTAGCTGAGTAGGTACGCCCATGCATACGAGCAAACATAACATTTCGCCTGCAAACTAGATACGATAGATAGGTACTACTACTACTAGGTACTACTACGGGGGTACCATTTAAAGGTAACACACATTACGCCAATTTCCGCCAATTTCAAGTCCATGGAAACTCCAATTCTAATAAAAACCCAATCAGCTATTTGAGTACCTACCATAAAGCATACTATTTATAGGTATTTCAATTCAACAGATGAATAAACAAAATGACTTAATGAGTCCGTATACGATTTTTTTCCCATTTCGCTGATTTACGTGATTTTACAGTTAAATACTTTTGTATAAGTTTTATTGCACAACATGAAAGATCATTTCAATTATGAGGTAGGTAATAAGTGAAGTACCCACTTTTTTATTATTAATCTGTCATTAATCGACCTCTAAAAAAATTACAATGTATTGCTGTGAAAGTCGTTGACATAATAAGTGAATCACTTTTTACCACTTTCATAAAAAAACAGTCTGTATATACTTACGTGGATAATTGAGCAACGATTTAATCATAGCGATGTGTAAAATGTAGGCATCGTGCATAAACATAGACCTAAGCATGTTATCGACAAGCTCACGGGCGTATCTCGGATTCCAACACAACAAGTGTATAAACAGGGTGTTGCGGGAGGTCATTTCTGTAACCCTGAAAAATAGTTAAAAGTCAAAAAGCCTTTTGACGCTAACGACGTGAGCAGATGTTGAAAAAAGAAAGGAAGTATATTTTTCAAAATTGTAGGCTCAGTAGTTTCGGAGATAATGATCAATTTTCATCTACTTTTTATTTTAAAATTATCAAAAATATTTGAGATCCTCTTATAAGCCCTTTCATTAGATATGTCACATCACACGCACATTATGAAATAGAGATGCTTGTGAAATTTTAGAAATGTGTAAATATCAGCTCATCGTTAATAGTGGGGTATTTAGTGACGTCAACCTTGCAAATCTTCAACAAAGGAAGCCGCTTGGCACAGGCGTACCTAGTGGGCATCTGAGCTGATTTAGCCCTGTACCCACGTGGTACCACCCTGCAGGTAGGTGGGGGAGGGGGGGGGGGAAAACCCATCTACCGCGGTGCACTCTTACGTCGATATCTGCAAAAGTTTCGCAAATAGGTCGTGTTTGGTATCGTTTTCGTATAATTCAAGGACGAGGAATTCATTTCTGGAACAACATTTTCACTCGTTCATGGAAAAAAAGAGAGTAAGGGGCAAAAATAAAAATTCTTACAAAATCTTTGCTTACAATAAAATTACGAGATTATGCTTTATAAAAAAAATAGGAGTAAATAGCCCTGTTTATCTAGAATATATAAACATAAACTTTCTTAATAGATTTAACTTATAAATGTGTAAAAAAAAAAAATCATTTACGTCGCGCGGCGAAGCTGCGATACGAGAAGTGCGTATTTTGTATAGGATTTGGCACCTATTGTTTAATAATGACACCGATTAGTATAGGTGCTTACTCGTCCTTGAATTATACGAAAACGATACCAAACACGACCTATTTGCGAAACTTTTGCAGATATCGACGTAAGAGTGCAACGCGGTAGATAGGTTTCCCCCGCCCCCATCCCCCACCTACCTGCAGGGTGGTACCACGTGGGTACAGGGCTAAATCAGCTCAGATGACCACACCACTAGGTACGCCTGTGCCAAGCGGCTTCCTTTGTTGAAGATTTGCAAGGTTCTAGAACAAATCATGTCACTAATTACCCGACTATAAGTGTAGTTTGGGTCACCAAGGTACTACAGGCTGTGCCTATATAGTTTGAGAACACGCTGTTAAATCTGTCAAAAATCTTTTTAGTTACATAAGTACTATTTTATTTATTACTTGTTTGGTTAAGAACAGTGTGTTCTTTGTTGGTTTTTCTCTGTGGAATTCTTACCTTATTGCCTGCCCCTAAAAATAAATACCTACAACGTGTTCCTTTTATCCCATAACTCTTGCTAGGGTATTAATGAGAACATGTGAAATGAGATTTTTTTTAAATATTTGGCCCACACATACTCTTCTCATGCACATAGATAGATGCACTGATAGCAGCAACGGATCATCGCGAGCCGACAATAACCCAATATGTTGTGTACAGTGGGCCTTAGGTAAGTTACTAAAAGGTGAAGGTAGGTAAATGTAATACACACTTGTATTTGGCCCACACATACTCTTCCCATGCACTTGGATGCACTGATGGCAGCAACGGCTCATCCCGAGCCGACAAGAACCCAATAACGGATTTCTGTCGGTCCAGCTGGCATATACTCAAAGTACTATTCTCACTGAACAAAAAAAATACAAGTAGGTAATTAAAAGCGCTATCTCTTAGTGTGTGTATGTAAAAGGTCAAATTAAATTATCTAGCGAAACTCCGCAAACGTGATGGGTATTTAAACATGATAAAACAAGAAAAAACAAGGTTTTGATGATTTTTTGGGGCCAACTTAATGACTTGATGTATTGTAGTTACTTGAAATACTAAGACGACCCACTCACCGAAAATCTTTTTTTGTGAGTATACCTAATTATGTGTTAAGATCTACAATACATCAATCACGCCACAAAAATAGTAGATTATTTGCCTAGGGAGTAAACAACTATATTATTAAAAAACAAGGCGATTCTGAAGTAGAATCCTGAGCGCAGCGAGGGATTCAAATTACGTCACTCTAGCTTAAAATAGTGTTGCTCCCGAGATGGACACTCTACTTTTTATCAGCCTGTATGAGAAAATAAGTAAGTGCAACTTATGAATAAGTATATATTATGAGGTGTATCTCTTCATACACGAAAAGTCTAAAGGGCTCATTGTACTCATCATTATGAACAACTTTCACTATGGGACCAAATAACTCAGCTGTTCCCTACATTTATGTTCGCATAGTTCGTCAAAATGTAAGGAACAGCAGTTTTTTTTTTATTAGCAACTTGAACTAGCTTTTTAGGGTTCCGTACCTACCCAAAGGGTAAAACGGGACCCTATTACTAAGACTCCGCTGTCTGTCTGTCTCTCTGTCTGTCCGTCTGTCACCAGGCTGTATCCCGTGAACCGTGATAGCTAGACAGTTGAAATTTTCACAGATAATGTATTTCTGTTGCCGCTATAACAACAAATACTACAAAACAGAGTAAAATAAATATTTAAGGGGGCTCCCATACAAAAAACGTGATTTTTTTGCCGTTTTTATAGATAATGGTACGGAACCCTTCGTGCGCGAGTCAGACTCGCACTTAGCCGGTTTTATTTTTTTGAATACATGTGATTTAAAAAACTTTTATAGTTACTGTTATTTCAAGTTACTACAATCCTGCGTTCATTGAGCCCAAGTTTTATATCAAATCATACTTGTTTTTGTTATACCTACTTACCGCCTTATTCATAAACGCTGCATAAAGTTAAGTTATGAATTAGCAACTGTTTAACCATACATTTTCGACGTATATACGTCTCTTTAACTTTAAGAAACGTTTATGAATAAGAGGGTTAATGTTTACATATCAAAAACCAATCACGTGTATAGTGTCGCTAGCTTATTTATTTGGACCCTGTATAGGTAGCCGCAGCAATCAACAGCCCCTGGTGCAGTGCACTACGCCGGGGAAGATAAACCTTCAAGGGCTCAGTTCCAAATTCTGTGGTCTCAAGTACCTGTAAAATTGTAGGTAACTGTCACATATAATCAGCCTATAATGTTTCCACTGCTGGGACACAGGCCTCTTCCCTCCCGGCCCAGTCCCTGTCAACACCACTGAGGAAGCATCCATCACGTGGGTCCAGTGCAGGTAGGTAGATGTCACTTCTTCGAATTTTTGATTCAAGGATATGCAGGTTTCCTCAAGAAGTCACGATGTTTTAAATTCACCGTTTTGAGAGCAGTGGTGATTACATAATTTACACATAGTAAAGCGCCTGTCAGGGTTCGAACCTTCGACCTACAACTCGTAAATCGCGATCGTTACCACTGGGCCACCACTGCTCTTGTCTTGAACTGTCTATTAACTTGAGGCAAAGCTTGTTTTACCTACTTGTAAAATCACGATGAATCATCATCATTATCTAATCAGAAAGGCTTTCACTGCTGTAGACAGGCTTGCATGAACCTAGGCAACCACCCAGTAGATACAGAACTTCATTTGAGAACAAAATAACGATCATCTTACATGAGCATAGTGATATCGTAGATGCAGGTGACCCTGAAGTTCTGAGATATTGATTCGTTCAGCAAATCCAGTATTTGAGGTGCGTCTCCAACATTAGCCAATCGCACATTGCCCAAACGCGACTTTGCCCTTTCCGCTTTGTTTGACATTCTTCTTACACTTCACAAGTGTTTTTTGTAACTAAAACCTACAAAACTATATAGCTGATGATCAGAAGCCAAAACCCTAACGAACAAGGAAACAGATTAAACATTTACGTATACTCACTTTATGGCGAGATCACGAATAGAAAAACTTGTGACAGTTGGCAGTTCTAGAAGAGAAGTCAGTTTTGTTTTTTTTATGGACTGTATGTCGAAAATCAGTGATTTTTTTCGTTCTTTAGTCTTTACGGTACATTTTTTCAAGATGAAGAATTGGTGTGACTGACACTGGCATGGCCATCATGGCCACCATCAGCGATTTTGATTTTGATAACACAAAAAAATTGTCTCTAATTAGTCGAAATTAGTCGCCAAAGATCAGAATTAGTCGGTCACTGGTACAAAAGTTATAAGGGTTTATAGATGTCCGATCTGGGGAGCGCCAACCCATCTTGGCCCATTTGAATCTGAACAGCTAGGGCACCTAGCGAAGTTCTTTTTTTCTCGCAAATTAAATCGCTAATTGGTCCGAATCAGTCCCCAAGTCACAGATTTAGTCGGGTCTTAGTTTAGAAGATAATATAATGAGTTCAAATTGTAAGTCCAAGAGCTAGATCGAAAAGTTTACGCGTAAACTCTGCGATTTAGCTCATGGACTATGATATCGTATTGAACTCATTATAAATTTTGAACTAGTTACCGACTAATTCTGATCTTTGGCGACTAATTTCGACTAATTAGAGACAATTTATGTGTGTTATCAAAATTAAAATCACTGATGGTGGCCATGATGGCCATGCTAGTGTCAGTTACACCAATTCTTCACTAATTCCGTCCAATTAATAACTATTTTTTTGTGAATAAAGAACGCCAAGCGATAACGAAGTAATAGCGCGGGCGGCCGTTGCGATACGCTAATGTTATGATAACTTCAAAATGCTTTAGATTACATAAATAAAACGCACTCATTCATACATACTTATAGTTATTTATTATTCTTAAAATGAAAACTCCCTTAACTTCGGTAATAGGCTACTAAATAATTTGTGGAGACCACTGTCAAGTGATGGGACAAAACAATAAAGTTTGAGCATTACTTAATTAATAAAAACACAATGTCAATTGATTTAAGTTCTTAATATACAGAAAACAATAATTCTAATAAAAATAATTTAAATTCAGTAACAATCTTCCTACTAGCCCTAATTAGCATCAATAAATAAGATGACTTCATTTTGTGGATCTCTTTGGAGTGTTTAAGGTTTTACGCCGTTCGTAAATATGCTAAGGATTTGAAACTAAATCTACAGTAAAACCAGTTTTTGTCTGACCACAAATTAGTTAAAAATTATAAGTATTTATATCGAGGAACGTATATTTACAGGCGTTATTAAAAACCCATTTCCCAAAAAAATTATATTAATACAGACTTATCTGTAGGTATCCTGTTATTAAATATGCTTTAACAGCAACTAAAAATAACTAAATTTTCAAAAAAATATTGCTTACGTCAATGTTAGGCGGATGTTGAATTAACAAAAAAAAATGTGGAACCAAATCTCTCTCAGTTTTATGGAACATAATTTCACTACCGAGTGCACCGTTTGAAGTTTATAAGTAAATACTACATAATTATGTACAGCAAGTTTAGTCACACTGAATAAGAAAACTGATATTTCGGTAACAATTCATCTTCGGCTTCGTAGCAACCGGCGCGAACAGCTTTGTGATGTACATATTATTTTAAAACTATAATATAGTAAATTATGCTATAAACGATGCGGTAGTCCATAACACTAAATAATACCTACAAAATAAAGTACAAAATTAAAGTTAATACCATCATTAAAAAACATTTAATCACACCAAATCATCATTGGGAGGCCTTTTACTAGTACAAAAATATCGTCAATATCCTCTATCGCTCTATTTAAATGTATGGAAAAAGTTTCATTAATAAAATTTTATAATAATATAGCTATTCTACGTGTGCATAAGAAATCTTGTATTATTCGATATAATATTGCTTTTATTGAACCAAGCAGTATTCTATGGCGTTATAATGGAACATTATACTTTCGCAACTATAAATGCCACCTTATTTTACCTATTATATGAGTATCCATAGTAGAAAACTGTGTAATCCCTTAAACGTTCTTCGTTTTTACCTATATAACTACAGCTGGACATCATAATTCAAGATTGATAGTATCCTTATCGATAAAATAATAAGTCTTACATAAAAATATCTAGCAACTATTATCTCTTAGAATCATTTACATGAAAACTATTACAATACCACAGTAGTCTATTGTTAGATCTGAATCTATCTCCTGTGGCGAGTCATATTATAAACATGCGAGTACATGAGACAAACTTATTACATAAGGCAAGTGATTAATATGTTATTTCTATAATAAACCTATCACACTCGAGAAATCTGAAGAAATAATGGACAAAGCACGACAACTCACGAACAGAGCACAGCTCTTGGGTCAGTCATTAAGAACCCAGAAACAGGAACACATTATGATTATATATTTTACATGAGCTTCCTAAACTGGAAACTAACCTATTAGCATACATTATAAAATTATTTACACAAGTCTGATGCTTCCCTAAAGCGTATACAAACATTTCTGTCCCTATTCCATCAAATTTCAAGGATTTACAATCAACCAGACATTGTGATAAGTACGTCTAATTGATAATAAGAATCCGCACCATTAAAAATAGATTACATAGTGAATTCCGAGTTGCGCCATTAAGCCGATCGGCGATACACGACTGAATACTGAAAACAGCATTTTAATGTACAGCTTGGTGAACAATGACATTTTGTTTTCGCTACTTGAGATATAGTACAAACGAGTTCATTTGCTGCTGTCTTAATGTAATAGTAATGGGATGGTAAGCGGTAGTAGGTCCGGACACGCTGTAATAATATCATATGGAATGGGGTGTGATACCCGAATGTCTGGTGGGGTCACAGGTAGCACTGTGTCGCTAGACGCGCTGCCTCGCGCATCACTTGGCGGGCTTGTGCTTGGGCGGCGTCGTGGGAGGCCCGCCCGCCTCCGCCGACGCGCCGATAGCTACTCCTTCGCTGTCTACCTCAGTCTTCAACAAAAAAAAGGAAAGTTAGTATTGGAAACTAAATTAATTTATTATTTGATTATCAACTCATTCCAACTCGCTGCTTCAGTCTCTGTGAAGCAGCGTTTTTAGGATTGGATAGGATCTAGATGAAAAAATGCTTCGTAAGTTTATTTGTCCTGCCTAAAATAGTGCAACTATATAAAGCTTCTAATGGTACAGGGCAGAGTAGAAGAAAATAGGCCACGCGGAGGGTCACTGATGAGGTGGAACGATCAAATGAAACCACAGTTGGAGGTCGTGTTAATGCATGCACCAGCCTTCCATCTAACAGTACCAGATGAAGAGCGATCGTGAGGCGAGCTGCGCCTGCGATTGGATACAATTCATCGTGACCACAACTAGTCTTTCAAGACCAAAGCGAAGAAGAAGATAATTATTAAGTAGTTGTATAGTTTGTACTCACTTTTTCGTCTTTATTAATGGACTGGGGAGAGTCTGTCCCATTGTTAACATTGTCACCTGTTTCAGCTGATTCTGTACTAGTGGTACCTGTAATTTGAACTGTTCATTACTTCTAATTTCAGGTTTACTCATAATATAGCTGGTCGTTTTTTTCTCAATTTGTTATTTTCAATATTTACTAGCCCAGCTATACATAATATTAGAAGCTGTGAAAGCATACGCACCGGATTGTATGTGATGGGCGTTTCCGCGTTCAGCCTCATGTTCGCGCACCATAGCATCCAAGTTGTATCGCCGCCGATAGGAAATGAAGAACGAACGTACGTGCGCCTCCGTTTTCGTGCCCAGCGTCTCGGCGATCGCTTGGAAGTCCCTGCCTGCGTATCCAAGAACAAACAACTCCTTAATAAAATCCTTAAATTCATTCATTGACTGACAGATAAAGCACAGTCTACACCAATAGCAATAAAGGTCCAATAGCGTGAAATTTTGCGCAAGAATTCCTTATTTAGCGAAAGTGGGCATAGGAAAGGATTTTTGAAAATTCACCCCCTAACAGGGTTAAATGGGGGATGAAAGTTTGTACAGAAGTTGCCATCGGCAAAAATGACGAATAAAAATGTAAATGACATGGCTTGTTACTAGGTAACTCATACTATTTCAAACAACACTTGTTTTCCTACTTTAGCTGCAATAATTTCTTTTGATGTTAAGGAAAAAAATATTAAAATCATAAACGCGCTTACGTCACAATGATAATAAACAAGAATTCACTCGAGTTCATTACGTAACATATTTTATTTTCCTTAAACATTTTGACGTATTTAAGCTAGTGGGAATCCCTTACCATATTTCCTAACGGCCGTCACCGCCATGAGTAGTTCGTCGTTGGTCCAGCGCGAGTTTATCTTTGCGGGCGGCTCGCCGGGCCTTAGCTCCTCCACGCCAGAGTCACCCACCTTGCGCTTCATCGCACTCAACTGCTGTTTGTTCTGCTGCACCTGTTTCAATAATTATACTCACTATACTCAAACAATAATATTTATCCACAGTTTCACTTCAGACAAACACAAATTTATAACTAAGAAATTCAGAACAGGATATAAAGTGCATATCTGGATTATCCAAGAAACTACATAGTAGGAGTCAGGATTTGGGCGCCAGCAACATTTGAAGCGCAGTAACTGGGGGTTTAATGGTTTTAAATCAATAAAACTTTAACAAAATGTTGATAAACTAATCTATGTGTGCAGAATACATTTTCCCACAATACTACCTAATACAGTATTGTAGTATAATTAGCATGAAATACTACAAAATTATTGACTATTGAATTAATAAAATTAGTTGAATTATCACATTCTCACATTACATCACACAAACGCTTAGTCACATCCATGCTCTTATCTGGACTTATGACTAATACCAACGTATTTAGAGGAGTACAGAGTGTCGACGTAAGGGTGAGAATGTGTCTCGCAACGACACTACATAGCGACATCGTAGCGGGTTGCATCTTACTTGTCTCTTTAGAGATATAACTTCTCTGTCCATAGCTTTGAGCATGACTTCGCCATGATTGATAAGTCCGGGCTGCGGGGGGTCGCCTGGCTGAGGCCCGGTAGCCATGGCGACGAGATCGTCGTGATTGATGTAAATGCCACGCGGCAACCGGTGCTTGTACCGCTGCTGTTTGGAACCCGGCCCGCGTCTCCCGGACGGTCCGCACAGCGGTCTCATCGTCCCCGTGCGTCTGTTACATCACCGCCAATATTCAAACAACCATCCCTATACACATTTAATTAAACCACACTCGGAAAATTATTGAGCTGCATTGTGTAACATGCAAGTGATTGTAACGAGCGGATAATCTAATAAAACTGTAGTATGAATAGTATCGTTACCGACCTGGCGTGCACGAGGCATGCCTGACACAACTTCTGCGAATTGAGCGCCGTGATCTGGTTGCACAGAATGCCGCACACAGTGCACCACTTGCCCGCGCTCTCGCCGCCGCCCTCGCCCTAAACCCCAATTAACATTTTACATTCCTGTCACATTACGACTACCACCAGCTACACGAAATTTATGAGCTCTCGTGTAAGGACAGACAAAGACGTACACAATGACTTCTCACACACTTCTTTTAAAACCCATTAGAATATTAAATGATATTCTGCACACATTAGATATATTAAACAAGTGGTCCTTCATTGATCGGGGCTATTAAAGGAAGCATGCGGGAATATCATAGGAAACAGGAAGGGAGGAGGCAGGCTACATGTTAGAAATTAGTACAAGGCGGAAACACAGTGGGTACACAGTTATAGCACTAATATTAATGGATTTATAGTCTTTAAGGTCCATCAAGATTCACAACAAATAATTATATTGTAATGCGTCATTCAACAACAGACAATAATTTTAACATACATTCTCCTTTTTTCAGTAATGCATATTATCGTATTCCGTACCAAAAATATATTGCAAGAAAAGAAAGAAAAATAAACTTAATGCATTTGCATACATGTACATAAGTAGATAGATAAGTGCTACAGCTCAATAGTTAAGAAGTATGTTGATAAAGAATGTGTAATAACATAATAATATTGTCTGTTATACTTGTGTGTATACTTTATAGTATTTTAAAGTATCATGAATACATAGAGAATATTATAAATGAATGTTGCATATGAGAGTGGTAGCAATCATAGTTTGTAAATAAAAATGCAGAGCAGTCAAAATTAAAATGAACAAGCATTAACAGAATACATAAAGCGTTTTGACATAATTTAAAGAATTATGACAGTTGAATACAATATTTAATATTTAACAGTTACTTGAAGCAATCATTTATAAAGATACTCATTGATTGACTCCAACTATTCAAATAACTGCTGTATAATACATAGACTAGTACACAAGCTCATGTTGCCACAATCAAAACTTGCATGATACAAAGTAATGCAATGAAGTGCAATGCTATGACATGGCATGACTAAAACAGACATTTTATGGGATTGGATTTTGAAACAGGGAACCAGCATTTCTTAATAGAAGATATCAACATCAAGTAATGGATGACAAACACCAATTGAATAGACATATATGTGAGAGGATGGAAGAAGACACTGAACATCAAGTTTCCATGGTGACAGCAAAGTTATACTCATTGTGGGGAAGCAAAGCACCCACCTGGGCGCCCTGCTGGCCGGCGGCGCGTTGTGGAGCCCCGCCTGCCGCGAGGGACTTCCCTCCTCGGACAATACCACGGTGGAAAGTCCACTTCTGTCACATTGAACACAAGTCCATAACTCAGAATAATATTCACCCGTCAAAGCACCCAACATGTTGCTATACTGTGTATTTTACTTATAATAATGGTGAATCAACTTCTTTTGAACATCATTACACCCATTATGAAATTTCCACATGCAGAGCAAATAATTTACAAAGACACAAATTATCCACTCTGTAAATATCATGGGATCAAGAAAGTAATATGTCACAGTATCAAAATAAACCCATGTTTATTTATAGTTCTGTGAAAGTTAATTTCTGCTACTCTGCGATTTTATTTACTAAAAAATTTGCAACTTAGAAGTTGTACACAATTAATAATTTGGACAATCCAGATATACTATCACATTATGGTAGTTTAAAAATTGTGAAGAATATGATACAGTTGAAATTTTTTCTGTAATTAGGTACATTGGTAATACAATGACATTGCACACAATAAAAAAGGAGCAAATTATATTTGATCAACTTTACAACAAGCCATGAAACCTAACACACAAGCAGTACATACCTTTTCATCATTATCAGAATCTTTGTCAGAGCCTCCAGGTTCGGAGCCAGCACCTGATTCTCGCTTGCCCGTTCCTGAGCTGGTAGCATTGCGACCTTCACTGACAACATCCATCAGTGAAGTACGAGCTCTTGTTTTCTTCCATGAATAATAATACTTAACTAATGATGCAATTGATTTGTCTGGCAACTAAAGAAAATCAAAGTTAGGATTAAGTATAGAAATATTTATATCTTAAACCACAGAATTGAATAATTTATGTTTGACCTACCATTTGTCTTATTCTGTGAAAGCTTTTGCCATGAAACTGAAAAGCCTGTTCAAAGAGCACCTTATCTTCAACGGTCCACTCATCAGGGAAAGGAGTGAAGTTGGCAAGGTCCATTGAAGCCCTGTTGAGGTCATGTTTATGCCAGAATAACATCCCCAGTGCTTGTTCCCCATTATACCCATATTTCTCCTTTGCCGTGGTAATATATTCATCCACTAAAAATATACAAAAATGTTGTAATATTGCAAATAAATAACTTGATGAATTCAAAAACCAGTTTTCACTTACATTTGATATCAGATATGTCACAAGTGGGTGACCAAACCAACAAAGCTCTGTCAGAAATAAGTTCAGGTTTGCGTTGGTCTACCGGTTCCAGTTCAGGGCACACAGCCTGATAATCTCTGCCCACTCTTATTTTCTCAGCTGCAAACGGTATTACTGCTTGGTTTCGTGTTACAATTATTGTGGATGAGATGAACGCAGCAGGAAGGCGATGATGGTAAGCATAAAAAATAAAGCACGAATGTCAGATGATGATGATTAAAAATGTCTCCACCGCATGAACGTATTGCACAAGCAATTACAAATTATGGATTAATATTCACATCAAGATTACAATAGAGTAAGTACTTATAGGTACGTAATGTACAAAACGTAAGTTACCAATCAACATGGTAAAAGCTCCCCGATTTCCCGTAAAAACAATATTCCAAAGCGATAATAAGCGATACGTAATTTGAAATATCTCGTACCATTCTCGTCTTCAGAACTGGAATCTGGACTTCCATGGCCATTGGGGCTTGGCCCCCTTGACCGCTTCCCGTTTCGAACATCATTACTTCTTTCGGCCAAAACCATGATTACACACTTGATCACAGATTTCACTTAATTAACACACAATTTACAAAATCATTTAAGGGATATTGTGGCTGAACGAAAGAAAATAAAAGAATTAAAGAGCTTCGCACTTAAATTCAAACGTGATTCAAACCACCGCATCAATAATTTGACAAACCAGACACGGAACGTAATGGTTCATTTAATGGAGTCTGTAGTTCGCTGAGCATTCACTTTATTCTATTCTGATGAAATAAAACCGTGCCATTTTAAATTTACAAACTTTTCCTATTTTTTACTTAGATTTAGATTGTTAGAAAAATAATCCTTTTTAGGGAAAAAGCCGAATCGTATTCCCGTAAAGTCTGTAATTTTTTTTTTTACACTGGTAAGTTTTTTATACAGACTTTTGCGAATGAAACAAAACACCTTTCGTAAATTAATTAGTTTTATGAGCAATTATCCTCGTCCGTATATTTGTTATAGTTTCATTTTTAAATTATCAAATACTTGTACATCTGAACCGCCAACTTTTACCTTCAAAATTATTACTCTTCAAGTAAAACGCCTCTAACCAAGTACGAGCTAAATAAGCACTGTTTATGTTTTTAAAATAAGAGATGGCGCTATTCAGCATCCTTGATCCTTAGTCGAGGGCCGAAACTTGAGAGCTTAGCTAGGTACCTACTTGAGAGCGGTGAAAGTTCCACATTCAAAAATAAACAAACTGGATTTTTGGTGCCTTTAGAATTTGTACATACACTGTGCTTTAAGTACAGTGTATGTACATACATGTACAGTGTATGTATGTATGACGAGCTGTACAGTTGTACATATACTGTGCTTACAGCACAGTGTATGTACAACTGTACAGCTCGTCAGCTAACTTATTGCAGTGCACTGTGCAGTGATACATAGTATCGCTATGTACCTACTCTGTGTTACAGTGCCTGTAGATTACTTACAGCCAATCATACCAATCGGATGTCTATTTGTAAATACAGTAGTTTTTCTAAAAATGAAAGTTTTCCATGGAAATCCCTGAGTTTTCACCGACCGTACATGACAAAACCGACGATGAGCTAGTCGGGGTTGTGGACCAAGAGTTCCGTAGGTACCTTGGTAGGGAAATAATTTTAATCATAACAAAATTATTTGCCCACCAATATCGGGACAAAAAGTATCCTATGTCCTATCCAGGTCATGGTCTACCCATATGCCAAATTTCATCGAAATCCGTTCAGCCGTTTTAGCGTGAAAGCGTAACATACAAACAAACTCACTTTCGCATTTATAATATTAGTTTGGATTCTACTTATAAATCAATCTACCTAGCCTTTTCGCAACTATGTTGTCAGCTTCCAGTCTAACCGGATTATTGATTGTGAATAAAGGTTTTTTGTGAATATTTATAAAATGGTTTTCCACCCCGGAAAAACGGGCGCCTTAAAATAGGTATTTAAATCTTCTTATAATATAGGTATACTTATATGTATTGCAGGTAGTGACTACCTGTTGTCGAAGATTGCGGAAGAAAAACAACATTCTATAATATAAAATAAGTACCACAGTCGAAAAGTGGAAACCACAACAACTACATAAATTGGGTAGGTAGGTATACCTACTAGTTACCCTTACTAATTATAGTTGTTGAGGTTTCCCCGGTGCTGCACTGCACTGCAATCACAGTATATATAAAAGTAATAGTAAGTTTATGCTGCAACGCTTCGTTCGTTCTATGCAGTTCTATGGACGGCAGTACTAATGATTTTGATTTCTTTACGATCATGCGCAGAGAGAAACTGCCATGCGTCCGTCGTATCGTCGCATTATGGGAAATTCCAACTACTTGTTGAATACCGTACTCTCCAATATTTTATTTTGTCAAGTGCATAAGTTTACAGACAGAACTGCGAGGAAGGGAGGACTTTGCCCTGCAGTGGGAGTATGGGACAATACAAGCTAGTTAGATTCGATAATTCGATTTAGATTAGAAAAGTACTTATAAAAGTTCATTTACTTATAATCTCATTAGTGAAAATCAAATCTTCTATTTTATTATTCCTCATTTCAACTTTTGTAGAACAAAGCGTTTTCATCATAGTTATGAACTTACATTTCTGAAACAATATTGTGAATAGAAAATCACATAATTGTCTCATTATTTTAACTACGTTATTAGTCAGTTAAACTGAGGTTAAAATTGTAATAATCAAGAAAAGTGGAACAACAAGTGAGAACAAAAGAGACAAGTGTAAGAAAAGGAGACAATAATGAAATGTCATGTCAAACATTATGATAATGACAGATTTCAGAACGAAACGCAGTTTGACAGATGCTGTTACCGAGGTTTTTGGGAACATTTTAATTTTGCTTTACGTTTCAAGAATGTTATCAAAATAGATAACGATTATGTTGCGTTGTAATTCCTTCACGAACAGGTGGTAAAATCGCGTCGGAGATAGTAGGAAGAAGTACACTCTAACGAGGCGTCGATAGAAATGCCACTGTCGTGATCAGGATCGCGTTTTGTTCTTTATTTTGCCAAAAAAGGCGCACAATTATTGTGAACGTTATGTAATGTGTATTGTAGTGTTATCGTGAGTGCATATAATATTGTGGGGAAGATGAGGACGGTGGCGTTGATCAGCGGGGGTAAGGACAGCTGCTACAACATGATGCAGTGTGTCGGCGCCGGGCACACGATCGTCGCGCTGGCCAACCTCCAACCTATACATAAAGGTTAATTTCGTCCCGATAACCGATTTAGATGCGTATATTTACTATGTCGAGCGCTTAATGATTGTTTTTATATTTCTACCACTCTGAAAATAGCCATGAAATAAAAATAGAAATTGCATGAATGAAAAGTCCCACATTTTTTAACATAATGTCTTAAAATAAAAACATCTGAAGTTATTTTAAGCCTACCTGTGATTTGGCATCAATTGTTTTTGTTATCAGTTTACCTGTGTAGGGCTATCAAATTGATGCAGTTTTAAATAATAAATGCTTTGAAGTTTCAACATGACAACAATATTACAAGTGCTAAATTGTTTGGCTCAATCATGAGTAACATGTTTTTTCACATTATAAAATAATTTAATCAATTTAAAAATTATATTTCAGATGAGATAGATAGCTACATGTACCAAACAGTGGGGCACCAGGGTATAGACCTGTATGCTGAGGCGATGGATCTGCCACTATACAGGGAAGCAATTACTGGAAATGCAGTCAACCAGGGCAAGAATTATCACCCAACAGAAAATGATGAAGTTGAGGACTTGTTCCGACTCCTTTCTAAAGTTAAGGTAAGTTGTGTTTAACATCATTTTTATTAAAAAATGCAAAATAAAGAGTGCATGAAAATAATCTTATTTTACGACTCAAAATAATAAAACATATCTGATTCAAGTTGTAATGTACAGTCAAAAAAGCTATCAGGTATACAGGCAAAATGTACTCATATTTTCTCCTCTACACTGCCAAAATTCGGTTTGATTGTATGTGTAATTTAACTTTTTGAGCTTATGGCTTAAGAGAATGACATAAAAGGATTGTTGACTATTGAAAACACTCACAAAATTGTTTAAGTAGTAGTAAAACTATTTGGTATACAGGCAGATAACTTGTAAACCAAATAGCTTGTTCAACTGTACATAGAAGGTCAGCTAAGTACATGATGTAAACTTGTACAACATAGATCTACATACATAGTTACTTAAACAACAGTCATGCAACAGGTTTTAAATTGCCACTTTATGTGAATACTAAACCAGTTTATGCAATGATTGTAATAGCCAATTTATTAGACGTGTTATATCTTTAGCATCCAGTATTATGTTTTAACTGACTTCAAAAAGGTGGCTCAGTAAAACAGCCGCATGGGTTGATCCATCAGCTTAAGCTATGCTTCCGAGGATTGGTGACCACGTTTACATACCGAAACAACTCCGTGACTTGGAAAGCACGTTAAGCTGTTAGTCCTGGCTGTCATTGGTAGATCTTTTACAGTTGTTATGGGCCGTCAGAAGCCCGAAAGTTTGTCAAACAGTCTTACCAAGGGGTATCATATTATCCAGTTACTGAGTTGTGGAGGTCAGATAGGCAGTCGTTCCATGTAAAATACTGGTATTCAGCTGCTTTTTTTTAGTTGTGCAATTCAAAAAACAAAATCGTTCTGGAAGGCAAGTTATGAGCTAAATAAGTTATACTTCCTGTTTGGTGGACCACAGGTTATACCTAACAGTCCTTACACTGATGTTTTGTCTACTGACTATCCACATTGTTTTGTGGTTAATAATTGTGATCATTTATAGTAGACTAGCTGCGCGCCGCGGTTTCACCCGCGTAAGTCTCGATCCCGTGGGAATATCGGCATAAAAAGTATCGTATGTGTTATTCCAGGTTATAAACTATTTGTTTGCCAAATATCATCCAAATCCATTCAGCCGTTTTTGCGTGATTGAGTAATAAACATCTAAACACACAAACCCACAAACTTTCAGATTTATAATATTACTAGCTGCGCCCCGCGGTTTCACCCGCGTAAGTCTCGATCCCGTGGGAATATCGGGATAAAAAGTATCCTATGTGTTAATCCAGGTTATAAACTATCTGTTTGCCAAATTTCATCCACATCTATTCAGCCATTTTTGCGTGATTGAGTAACAAACATCCAAACACAAACTTTCACATTTATAATATTAGTAGGATATAGTAGGATGAGCTATAGTTATCTGTGTTCCTAGAACATAAATATACATATTATTTATCAACAACAGTTCATATAGGTTGTGTAATGAAAAGATAATGCTACTTTCATGTAGTATGAAACTGTTTATCAATCACTGAGTCTGTGAGTGAAAGCCACTATCAACTGAAATTAAAATACGAAAAAAAAAAGGGGTATTACAATATTTTGGACTTGATAATACAATGTGCCTATCCATGAAGTGTCATCTGCTATTTTGTACCACTAATAAATTATACATATAATTATAATCATACATATTTGATTTGTAATCACATCTACAAAGTAAATTAAATATCTCTTGAAAGTAAGGCAAAGTGCCTTGTTTCTTTGAGTCATCGTAATATACATACATACATAAACTCACGCCTTCCCATGGGGGTAGGCAGAAAACTTAAGAATGCCACCTGGTACGATTACAGCCTTGGATTGGTGATTGGTAGAGATATGGCCATATCTCCAACACATTAAGTTCGGCACAGTAGGCTTGCTACCACCCCGTCACTATCCTTCAGCATTTCAGCAGACACTCTGTCGTACCCTGCAGCTTTCCCAACTTTCATCCCTTTCAGCGCTCTTATAATCTCACCTCTCTTCTATTTAATCCTCTTTATCTACATCGGCGCTTGGGTTTTCAAAACTGGCGTTTGCCCAGTAACCCACACCTTGCACAGATTATTTTGTTGTCAGTATAGTACTGACAACAAAAATAATCTTTAAAGAATTCCAGCGATCCAAGACCTTGCACTCTTCGCTTAGTAAACATCCATTTAGAGAGATTAGGCTTGTTAGTGCCTGGGGGCTCCCAGCAGACACGCTCGCGACTAGACTCCCCTAGCCATGCAGCTCTCGGCACGGCAACTTGAGCTTGGGTGGGGTTTGACGACACGGTTGGCGCAGTGGCTGAGCGATGGACGGCTGCGCAACGTGTCACGGGTTCGATCCCCGCACGGAACAAATATTTGTATGATCTGCAAGTAGTTGTTCCGGGTCTGGGTGTTAGTGTATGTGAGTTTCTATGTTTGTAAACGCACCCACGATACAGGAAGAAATTCCTAGTGTGGGGCAACGTTTTAAAAAAAAAAAAAAAAAAAACATCGTACTTAATTCTTTCTTGGAAATTGTAAATCATGCATCCTGTTTTTGAGAGAGTTTGTGATGGATGAGGCACAAACCATGATACACTTGCTGGGTGCATCCGATTTTATCAGCATAAACAAAAACCTGACATAATAGTGATTCATAATCATAATTGTCAAGAAAATATGTGACTGAACGAAGTTCCATTGACATTGTAAATATGTGTTAATAATATTTATGTACTGCAGAGAGTACTGTTCACAGAATAATCTGAATGTAAATAAAATCTACAATGATAAGCAGTTGTCCTTGTCTGTTTCATAAAAGTATATTATTGACTAAATGATAATTATTGTTTCAGAATGATTTGGAGGTAGAGGCGGTCGCCGTTGGTGCCATATTATCAGATTACCAAAGAATTAGGGTTGAAAATGTGTAAGTATTTTTTTACTTTTGCACCATATAGGTACTTTATTACGAATCATTTTTAAGCAACATCATGAATGAAATAGTTTTGCGTTTTTAAGTAGGCTATCATTAAAGTTTGTTTTATTCACAATACTTGCAAATAGCCATTTAAACCCCACCATGTTTCAGTGAATTGGTTTTGTTTGTATCATTCGACCTAGCTTTAAATAGTTTTATTATGTCAGCACTAAAACAAATGAGCGTTTAGCGGGAACTGCGTGTGCGCATAATTTATTTGTAATAGGTTTTTAAGTGTTTTACCCTCGAAATTTATTGACAGATTGCACTCGTGGTTAAAGACCATGTCATACTGCCGTCAATTCCTCTTGAATGTTTCAAACTTAAGACTAGGCTCATACTGAGCACGTGCCATGCATACTGAGCATAAGAAGAAGTCCTGCGGCTGTATCTACTGCTAAAATTATTTTTGGATATTATTGTGTAAATATGAATGATGTATATGTATAAAAAATACTATTAGAGTACGATTTTAGGACACACTATTCCTAAGTACATTCTTGTCAACTTTATAGACACAGGTTAAGGCGATTCCTTTCCACTTCACCAAGTCACCCTCAGTTGACCGACCTAAATATCAAAGGCGCCTTATTTAAAAAGATTTTAGCGCCTTTGAAATTGTCCAGTCGATCGTCGCGTCGACGCAAGCGCGCCGTTGAATTTTTAACTTTCGGCGCTGAGCCGAGTGTTGAAATCCGAACAGCGCGCTTTTATTTAGGCTTTATTATGGTGTCGCCTGGGGTTTGTGAAAAAGGTAATTATTATTATACATTTTATCAAAATTGTTTGTCTTTTTATAGATGTCACCGGTTAGGTCTAGTCTGCCTTGCGTACTTATGGAGGCGGAACCAAAAGGAACTGTTGCAGGAGATGATAGCAAGCGGCGTCGAGGCTATTATTATTAAGGTTAGTCAATTATTAATAACCTTAAGGTGCGTTGTCTGGACGCACCTTGCGCGTGCTAGGCATGCGCCGCCGCCGGAAATGCATTTTTTATAATTAAGATGCCTCAGTCTGAGGCCTGCGTCACATGCGTGGCTTACCATTCGAAGCACATGCCTAGCCCGGTCCGTACGCACCTTTGTCAATTTTATGTCTAGTGATTTGATTGGCTTTTGTCTTTCCCACAACCAATCACAATAGCTTACTCGTGATTTAGTGATCAAAGACTTTATAAGGCTTTCAGGAGCAGAGTTTCGGGTTATGGCTATTGGTCATAGATAGTCACCTTTTATTCGTATTCTCGATTGCTTATATTTCTCTTCTTTAAATATTAGAACACATTAAGGCTCCCGCAAACAGGCGCGATATCGCGGGCGCGGCAAGGATCAAGCTGCCTGTCACGCCCACGATATCGTGCCAGTTTGCACGAGGCTTTACAAGTAGTACGACGTACTTTCTTGATGAGATATCACTTAGACTCTAATCACATCCGCACGCACGGATCAGCATTTTTCCGTTCTTATCGCTATTCCTTTCTGTCAGTTAGAAGTGACATTCGCTAGAGCGAGAAGGCCATGCTTGCAAGCATCCGCACTCATTCGCATTGAAAGCGCATAGTTTACGTGCGAATGGACCACTCGCTCTAGCGATGACACCTCTCAATTGGCAGAAAGAGATAGATATACAGAAAAATATTGATCGGTGCGTGTTTATGGATCTTTTGTCGCGTGGCTAAAATCGGAAATAACGTCGCCATCTGGTGTTTTTGAATACACACGGACAATTTCACAAATGTTCCGTTGCCCCTCCCCCCCCCTGTCAATGTCATTCCAGCGCCAAAAGATCCTTGTAGCACTCTAAGGGCGAATTGCAACAATTAAACTGGACGCGTTCAGTTCATCTAAACCGCGTTCAAGAGCTGTCAGTGTCAACATTTTTGTGGAATATTGACACTGACAGCTCTTGAACGAGGTTTAGAAATGCTGATCGCGTTCAGTTTCATTAGTGAAATCTAAGAGTGATTGTACCCTTATAATAAAATCTAGTACCAACACTCAAGACAACTATCAAGCTAATCTTTACAGTCTTACAATTCAAAGCCATTCATGCAAACGACACACTTACAGTGTCAATACCCTGTCTGATATCAGTATCGAGGAAATATGGTTGCTAACCATCGCAATCATGTTCCAGATAAAAAATGTAGGTACTTATAACTGTTTGAACATGCACTTTAAGTAAACAGAAAACATGGTCAGCCAAACCACTTTACTTGAAAGGTTTAAGTACTTACTAATATTGTAAACTAGATGATGCACGCGGCTTCGCCCGTGTGGATGTCGGTTATCGCGACCAAAGTAATCATGAGGAAAAAAGTAGCCTATGTCTTATTCCATTGCATCAAGCGAAGCGAGGCGCTCTAATTTATTCTCGCGTCCGTAATTTTGAAAAACTTGACAAATTATATATGCTAAAAGCTTCCTCTTGAATCACTCTATCTATTAAAAAACAACCGCATCAAAATCCGTTGCAAAGTTTTAAAGATCTAAGCATACATAGGGACAGACATACAACGGGAAGCGACTTTGTTATATACTACTTATGTAGTGATGCGAAAGTAACTCTTGTCTGTCTGATTTGTTACTATGAATAGATAGGTACCCGGAACCTAGAGATGCACGTAGGATACTTTTCATCCCAGATATTTGAATGAACAAGTGGTGCATCCAAATAGCCTTCTTGCTAGCCTATTTGCTAGTACCAAACCATTGCTTTCTACAATGCATACTCATATTTCGGACAAATAAATGATCAATGCTATTCTATTCAAACAATTAAATACGATATCAACTACTGTGAAGTGTACTGTACTGATATTTGAATTATTTGTATCGTCACTGCATGGGCGACTTATACACTGTTCTTTATTTAGTATTAAGAATACTAATATTAGTATCCGCAGTAGTGTGTGGTAGTGTTTACAATAATGATCGGTCAAAAATAACTTCCACACATGAGGCCGTACGTCATTCGTCAATGATAGTTTTATTCAATTTATTTGACGTTGATCAATCAGACTGTCATGTATTTGAACACGTTGCGGATACGATTCGGACTCATCATCAGGGCACCCACTTGTTTGTCTAATTTGAATCTAAATTAAATGCCAAATAAGATCTTGGTTGAGTTTTTTAGATCAACTTGTAATTTATTACGGTTTGTTACTATTATTGGCCATTTATAGCTCTATTTTCGTGGACATAGTTGGCATACTTTGAGCCTTCACGAGAGATAATAATAATTTGCGGTGTGTTGGCCCCTCGGGAATCGGCCCAGTGACCAAACTTGCTGACTGACCACTGATATCTCGACTGCATTCTCTTATCGCGCTTTTCTTTTCGCATTAACAATTTTTTTTTTCGGCCACATCTATCCATTAAGTTTTACACAAAAAATCGTGTCACCAAGGTTTAGTATTGCCTGTACTGGTATAAGTATATTTGCTTTGACTGCCCCGTTAGTCGACAATGGAGCAAGGGATGCTGGGTTTGATCCCAGATCGCGCAAAGTAATAATGGACTTAGCATATCTGGAAAAATGTGCGTGAACTATAAACATTGTTTAATACAATGTTTAACTGAATTAATATACATTATGAAAGTTGTTTGTTCAGAATCGTTTACTGAATCGATTTCAGTATTTTTTTTAATCCCAAAACCATTTAAAACTATACCCCATTTGAAATAAGATTAGACATTTAAATAAACCTTTTTTACAGTCCGTTTAACCGATTTTGACTTCTATACCTTAGGCATAAGGATGGCATTAAAAGCAAAAAAGGTTACACAATACCACCTGTCTACTGCAGCTGCCATTTGTCATGCTACCAATGCAATAGAAGTAAAAATCGGTTGAACGGACTGTAAAAAAGGTTTCTTTAAATGTCTAATCTTATTTCAAATGGGGTATAGTAAATTACAGTCACACTTCCGCTGTACAGTCAAAACAAACCAAAGTCAAAACGTTAATTCCGGGACATGTTGTATACACTTCCGCCAAGTGCCAACTCCTTCGGGGAATACAGGCGTGATGTTTTAATGATATAATTTTTCGACAGGTGGCAGCACTAGGTCTGGACCCGCGGGTGCACCTAGGCCTGTCTCTCCGCGAAATCCAACCGCACCTTCTAGTCATGCAGGACAAGTACGGGCTCAACATCTGCGGCGAGGGCGGCGAGTACGAGACCTTCACGCTCGACTGCCCTTTGTTTAAGAAGAAACTAGTTATGTAAGTACTATATTGAAGTTTGGAGTTCTTTGCACTTCCAACTCTGTATTATACTTTTGTGAGAATTGAATTGCAATCAATGACTTGAGGAAATTTAAATAAGTTTTGAGGGTTGTACTTTATATATTGTATTGAACAGATAATTGAGCACTGGAAATTATAATCAATAGAGCATGGAATCGGAAACGGGGTCATTGTACTCATCATTGTGAACAATTTTCACAATGGGACCAACCGCGCAAAAAATTAGCTGTTCCCTACATTTTGGCGAGATATGCTAACATAAAATGTAACAGCTGTTTTTTTTTTCGCGATTTTAATGTTGGTCCCTTAGTGATAGTTGTTCATAATGATAAGTACAAAGGCCCCTTAAGAGGTTGCCCATGAATTCAATTTCACCCTGTATATAAATATAAGCATAAATAAATAATTAACACGGCGAAAACAAATGAAGTGTCTTATCATAAAACTCTTTTATCTCTCTCATAAAATACAGATTTGTCATAATAAATGCTATCTCTGCACCATATTTGATTAGCTTAGGCCGGCTATAATCAATAAATATACTGCAGGCTTTTATCGATCATGTCACATGCGTGTGACGAATGTTCCATCTTATACAAATTAGGCAATTGGCACTAGGAGTCTGTTATCGTGGTCACTGACTTCAGATAATAATAACTTATCAAAGTAAGGATTAATAAGTATGTTTTCACAGTTGATTTATGAGAATAAAACATATCGCCGGTATGACAATCTAAATTCATATTAGCTGTTGTATTGTCCCACTTCTGGGCAAAAACCTTGCCAATTTTACAAACTACGATGTTAAAAAAATAAATAATAGTGGTTACAGATTGAAAACATAAACTTATTTTTTTCTTAACATTGTTCCAATGTATTTATTTAACTACGACTTTGCATATCATATTTTGTTAACAAACAACATAATATTTATTAATCAATTATTGAACCAGCTATACAAACAAATTTTTTTTTTTTTAATCTACAGAGATGATAAAGAACTGGTGTTACATTCAGATGACCCCGTCGCTCCCGTCGGCTACCTAAACTTAAAACTACATCTAGCGCCAAAGGATAACTTCGACGAAGTAATCAAACTACCTCCCACTGTAAAAAACCCGTTAGATTTTGTAAGCGATTTAAGCGATTCGGTGTTTAGCGATATAAGCGATATTGAACTGAGCGAGACGGAGCTAGAGTCTATAGAGAAGTTAGAAAAGGAGGAGAAGAAAAAACAGAATGAACTGAATCCTTTGCTCACGTATTCTGGTGATAAGGTTACTAGTGTAGAGGTTGAATATCAGAACGATGAAGATAGTATAGAAGTACCGGCTGGTTATACTTATGAGCAGGCTCACAGTAAGCATGTGAGCCAGCCGATCTTGGACCACAGGAGTATATACGGGAACAAACATGGATGGTACTTCATCGGTGGCATCGTCGGCGAGGGCGTCGATACGAGGCTAGCAACGGAGAACGCTATGAAAAAACTCATTAGTAGGTAAACTTGTGCACGAGCTTTATTTTATGTAGTTTTTATTTTTGTTGTTAAATTTTTGATGCATAGACAAATGAACTTACTGCATGCCTCGAAACAGAATTGTATACTTCCTATGTATTTTATTTTGTGACAGTATGGCTGACCAGACTATAAAACTATTTAAATTCAATATCGGGAAAAAGAAGGAATTTCCATGATACTTGTACTTCATATGATCACTTTTTAGGGTTCCGTAGTCAACAAGGAACCCTTATAGTTTCGCCATGTCCGTCTGTCCGTCTGTCCGCGGCTTAGCTCAGAGACCGTTGGTATTAGAAAGTTGTAATTTGGTATGGATATACATATAAACGACGCCGACAAAGTGGTAAAATAAAATGTTTTTTTTTTATTTTTATGGTATGGTAAGTACCTCCCCTACACGTAAACTGGGGATGGTTTTATTTTTTCTCGTCAATCCCATGGTGTGGGGTATCGTTGGAAAGGTCGTTTAAAAATAATGTGAGTTTGTGAGAACCACTTCTGGATTCAGGGATCCGTTTGCGGAATATTAAGCTTTAAAATGCTAATTTTTGTTAGAGCCATGTGTCCCCCCCCCCCCCTGCCGGGTAAATGGTTGGGTTTGGATATGAGAAAAATTCACGGCAGTAGTATATATAACAAAATTAAAAGGAAAACTATCACCGTTACGTAGGCTCCACAAGTTACCGAGTAATAATCGACCAACTTAAATTTGCAGTATTGTAAAAACATGTTCTCTCATACATTCTTTATGGCAAAACAAGTTTTTCAACTACAATGTTAAGTTTTTTTTATAAATTCATCCCAACTACGGAACCCTTCATTGCGTGGTTCGACATGCACTTGGCCGGGTTTTTTTTTACTTTTTTATTTTTATGTGTAACATCTTTCCTCTCGCTTTCCTGCAATCCGTGGGAGTGATTTCGTGAAAAGGGACGGAAGTGTGTAACAAGAAGCCGGGGAAACGCGCATATTTTGATTTGAGCGCGCGGTGCTAGAATTGCCCATCAGATGGTACCAACCCATTTTCCGAAAGTTTGGTACTGTTGAGATGTCAGATGTTACATCATATATGCGACTACTGTAAGGCTCTCTCGACTTTTTGTTTAAATTCTATGTCAAAAATAATCCTTATAATTTATGCCGTTCCCACATTTCAGGCTTGCTGGATTCTGAGTCAGTACGTCTAACTGACGTATGCTCAGTCAACATCTATATGAGGGACATGCAAGAATACGCCGCTTTAAACGAAGTTTACGCCAATACATTTAGCTTTCCTAATCCGCCAACGCGTGTGTGCGTGCAATGCCCGCTGCCTGGTGATGTTGGACTTATATTTGATGCTGTAAGTAAAAATAAACCTTATGATGTAAAACATAACGTATAAAATTATAGGCTGCACTACAGATGATGCCAGCTGAGTAATGATTTTGTTGCCGTCTTCTTAACGTGTCAATAGCAATCTAAATGGAGTCCGCCCAGAATTGGGCAATGTCTTTAGCGTCATCACGAGCGTCCATCAGTTCCTGTAACGTGCAGCATCGTTTGTGGAACAGCACCACATTTAAACTCCAAGGCGGAGTCGTATATGAATCTCCACCTGAACAGGTTTTCCTTGCTGTACGCAGCATCTTAAACGCGTTTAAACTTGATGGCAGGGGTATGCCAGGGAGCCGGAACATACTTGACTTTGACTCGACGGATAGGGGCATGGCAATTGTATAACCTGAGTATTGTACTGTTGAAACTCTATGATGTGCCCATCTAGACCTCTGTCCAGTTCCAGTCGATGCTACCAGCTAGGTGGCCTGCTCTAGTACTTCCTAAGGAAAATATATCGCGGCTTACGCTCGGTAGGGAGAGAAAGAATACAGTCAAATTGAATGCTAATTGTGCCACTACAACACACAATTTGACTACCTTGTAAAAATAATCTTAGACTTTGATAAAAATGCCGCATTATGTCATAGATGAATACTGATTTCGTGCAATGACATAGAATTAACAAGATAACAAAGATTGTGATTTAGTATTTACCTGATATGAATGGTTTGTTGGGGTTCAAGGTAAAATGAATTGTCATTCGTCAGTCTTTCTTTTTTGTTAAAAAAGTGCGAATATTTGTATTTTATTTGCTTGAAATAAGTTCATGGCAACATTTTCGAAACACTGCTGTACTTAGCTTGAGTAAATTCTAACTTCGCTCGTTCGCTAGATGTCCTTCAAAGAAGGAACGACCTATACCTATAGTTGTTTACAGACACAGACTACAATGTTAATATCTATCCGTCTGTCCTCAGGTGGCCCACAAGTCTACGTTTAACAACACTCACGACTGCGAGGGTGTTATCACGAAGGAACGGGTCACTATGCACGTGCAAGGCATATCCCACTGGGCGCCTGCTAATATCGGACCCTATAGTCAGGCTGTGAAGGTATGATATACTGATCATTATATTTCTTTAAAGAAGTATTTTTGTATTAAATTGTAATCTGGTGTCAACTAATTCTGCAATAAAACTAATATTTCAGGCTTCAGTATCACAAAAATTTGTGGCCATACAACAATCACCATTTAAGCAATCCGCCTCACTGATATTGTGATTATTTCCACGACGGAAACTGTACTGTGTCAATCACTATTCTGATGTTTTCGCGATACAGCAATCGATAATATGATAATTATTTTTTTATGTGCTAGGTACTTATAAATCTAAGTTAAATAATAATGTTTTATAAACCTAAACCTCCCGGGATAAATTCTCTAAATTAAGTATGACAACCGTATCAAAATCCGTTACGTAGTTTAGAAGATCTAAGCGGCCCAGATATACGAAAAGCGACTTTATATATAGGTAAGTAAAAGTTATAAAGAATGATAAAATGTAGAAGAATAATTTGTGTGCACGCAGGTGGGCGAAGTAATGGGCACGTGCGGTCAGATCGCGCTCGTGCCGGGCACGCTCCGCCTGGCGGGCGGCGGGCCGCGCACGCAGAGCGCTCTGGCGCTCAGGCATCTCACGCGAGTGCTGCGCGCGCTACACCCGAGGGCTCATATACGCAGCGTTGTGCAGGTATGGCATGGGTGGTATGGTATGAATGGGTCCAGACCGGCTGAGAGTCCTCGTAGTGCAAAAGCTTGGTTGATGAGGACACTTTAAGTTTTTGGCCAGGCAACGCGCGCGTTTCCTTCGTCAGGCAGTTTCAATCGGTCTATTTATTGACTAATATTTTAGACTGTCCTATTTTTCAAAGTCTATATCCGCTTCGAACCGTTGTCCCGCAGAGCGTGTGCTACGTGACGCACGGCAGCGCGGTGAGCGAGGCGCGGCGCCAGCTGGAGCGGCGCACGGCCGGCGCCATCGTGCAGTACGCCGTGGTGCAGGCGCTGCCTCGCGAGGCGCAGGTGGAGTGGCACGCCTGGGCGCACACCGACAACAACCGCTTCGAGTGTGAGTCTTGTGCCTACACCTGCGTTCATTTCCTTTTGTGCGCTCTCTGATGACTAGCAAATTGGAAACCCGGTGACACCGCGTACAAAAGCTTGGCTAAAGTTTAATATACTAACAATCTCACCATAAAAACTTACTACTTACTTAAGTGAAGTGAGCTGTCATTTCTCCTAATGCTAGTATCACTCTTTTAACTCTTTTAAGCACACTCTTGACAGCTCACTTCACCTAAGTTTTCGCGGTGAGATTGTTACAGAATAGATCTGCTGAAGTGTGTCATCCTACTTCATTTTGTCCATAAGGTACTATAATTTGACCGAAACCGCTGTACCACGCCTTAGGTAGGTGAGCCGGGGGGCAGTAGTGCGGAGCTCATTCGTCAACGCTGCCTCCCGCCTCGCCGCATTAGGCGCGGTACAGCGATCAAAATATAATGGTCTACTGTTTAGATATGGATTCGAAATTGAAATGTTTTAACATTATGTAACCGTTATATATTGTGGCATTCATTATGTTTTCCAGACGAGGAGACAGGATGCAATGTGGGCGACTACAAGGTGGCGATTACGAGGAGGTGGAACTACGAAAATACTGTTGCCGCCTTTGTTTGTTATGTTGCTACAGGTACCACTTTGCATTTTGAATAATTTTGTATGAAATAGAAGGGCTTTACGCAGAACGTTCTTTCTTATTTCGCGCGATTATGCAACCATAAACATCGCTATATTTCATACTAGTTGTTGCCAACGACTATGTCTGCGATTTAGGATGAAAAG
Source organism: Lithophane ornitopus (assembly GCA_948473465.1). NCBI lineage: Eukaryota > Metazoa > Arthropoda > Insecta > Lepidoptera > Noctuidae > Lithophane > Lithophane ornitopus. The sequence continues at coordinate 11,310,235 of OX419624.1, read as the reverse complement.
TAGCCTATGTTTTTCTCCACGTCCCAGGCTACCTATGTGTCAAATTTCATAACGATCGATGAAAGGTAACAGACAGACAAGAGTTACTTTTGCATTTATAATATTACTAGCTGTTTCCCGCGACTTTGTCTGCGATCCAGGTTGAAAACTAGGTCATGGTCTATCCTGTCCTTTTCCAGGTTGGTCTATCCATGTGCCAAATTTTCAGCGTGAAAACGTAACAAACAAATTAACTCACTCTCGCATTTATAATATTAGTTAGGATAGTACGGATTGTTTGTTCCATTCAAACTTGTAGCTTACTTACATTAAATTAAAACTAGTTTTATAAGGATGCGTCATTTGGGTTGGTTTTAATTGCATCGATTGGACTTGGTAACCATCCAGTTTGCCTCCCCAGGGTCATCGCCGTCGACGTGCCAGCTGTCGTTCCCCAGCGAGGAGGCGTGCGCGTCGCACCGCGAGCGCGCGCGCGCCCTCTCGCGGCGCCAGCTCGAGGACGTGCTGGAGTACGCGCTGCGCAAGCTCACGCAGGAGCGGGACAAGGACGCCAGCCATGCCGTCAAGATGAGGATACTCTATCAGGTATGTAGACCTTATCAGGCTAGGGTTACCATCCGTCATGTCCGCCATTTTGACCCCCGTCCAGACTGCGCGGCTGTCATTTTGTACTTTTCGACATAATCCATCATCGGACTTGTCTGCCGCATGTCAGATAACAAATGGGCTAAGATAATCACCGATTGGGTCCCACTAACCACACGACATCGCGGCAGGCTGAGACGAAGATGGCGGGATGAGCTTGACTCCTACCAAAAGGATCGGCCGGCACTAGCAAGACAGAATTGTGTGGAAAAGGGAGATCCCTCTCCCTTTTCCACACAATTCTCTTTGCCCTGCAGTGGGACAATACAGGCTGGTAACATTAGTAGATAGTTAGAAAAGAAAATTGCCTGTTTTCCAGCTTTTTTAAATTTCGAAATGGTAATTTAGACACGTTCAAAATCGCTCTATTACCCTCATTTCGCGCGTCTTACGGCTAGTTTCACTTCTAAGTCTTATTTCTCTTTCTACACTTTTACCGATGTCCTTATAGATAGCGAGCACTTTCTAGAAAGCGATTTATATTCATCCAGTTTCCAGCGTTTGAATCTAGTAAGCAGTTAACGGCTTCCCCCACCTTCAGATACGGAACTGAATTGAAAATTGTCTACATTGATCCAGTATCGATCCATTTGAATTGATTTTGAAATATTCATTATCTTCAAAAATAAGTTTTGGTTTGTGGCGGCATCTAAAACTCCACATGCGAACTACGCATCAAAAGACCTGACGTCACACAAATCCTGGATCGCGCGACTAGCATAAATATTATACAAACATCCCGACACAACCGTCGGCAGTAGCGCAGCAGGCACAACCCCGTCTGGTCGGAAGATCCTCCCTTTTCTAGGGAGGATGAGAAACTACTCCCTGTTCCTCTATAGATGAATGTATATTTATTAACCTCTCTGCTCGACAAGATTTTGACACGTGACACATCAGCTAACTCGACGGGGTGTTGCGAATTCCGTCATGTAAATCAGGAATTTACATGAACTTTCTGCATTCGAATTTATTTAAAAAAATATGTTACCGCAGCTATTTTATTCAATAAGTTTGTGGCAAATATCATTAATTTTAAGTTGAGGTCGGTCAAACCGCACCAGTCTACTGCGAAACTTGTATAAAATAGGTATTAATACACCTAGCCAAAATGTAGGCAACTTAGATTCCCTGAAAATATGTACATAAACAATCTTCTCTCTTGCTGAAAATATGCTAAAGGACCAAATAAAGATATTATCGTTCTCACTGCATTCTTACTTTTATCATTTTTCATAAATAAACTATATAAAAACACGATCAAATACAAACAAAAATTACTAAAAATTGTGGTGCTACGTGACACTTCTTAGTGCTGACCGTTCACCCATTTTTTTTATTTCGATTCAAAAGTTGCATTCAGTCTAATCGATACTCGTAATAAAATCAAATTTGAAAAAAATTGTAGAAACTGAATTAAAACTCTTTGGTATATTTTTCACGAATTATTTTATTTTTGTTATTAATTTTATTAGTACTTACAGTACTTACACCTACAATGTGGATAGGGGTGTAATTTTATGGGGTGTATATTTAGGGTTCCGTACGTCCGAATGAAGAAACGGAACCTTAATAGGATCACTCGAGTCTGTCTGTCGGTCTGTCACATCCAATTTGCTTCGAATGTACTGGACCGATTATATGAGTTTCTGTGATCCAAACACGCAAGTGTAACGTAAATAAATGACATTTTGAATAAGGGATCACTTTTGGGGGGCAAAATTAGAATATAAAAAAAAAAAAACAATTTTCAAACTATACCGTGTGACGTATCAAATGAAAGGGTTTGTTGTGACGGTCTCAAATTTATTTTTAATTGTTCTATAATATTTTTGGAACGAAATTCTTTAAACGCGGCTTGCTGTAGAAGTAGACTGGCAAAACTCGTCACGCGAAAAACCGTTCATACTTGCGACTCACCATCATCTGCCTAGCCTTTTCCCAACTATGTTGGGGTCGGCTTCCAGTCTAACCGGATGCAGATGAATACCAGTATTTTACATGGAGCGTCTGCTTTCCGAGGCGCTGAGGGGTCTTGGTATGTAAAGATGGTCACTCATCCACGGACCAACCACGGCAAGCGTAGCTTAACCTGATTGATCGACCCGTGCGGCTGTTATTTCTTAGCCACAAGCCCCTCCGCGCGTTCGTACATACTTGTGACTGTCTTCTTATTTGATAGAGAGAGAGAGAGAGAAAGTGTGTATTGAATTTTCACATAATTTCATCATGGGTGTCATTTACATAGTTTTCGAAAGTACTAAAGTCGATCCGCGGTGAGGTCAAAATGTAAATCCAAGATGGCCGCTGCGAAAATTTTAATTTTTTTGTCATGTGTGTCGGTTTCATGGCTTTCGGGTGATAGTGCAGATACCAATTAGATAAATAATAATATTGTTAATCAATTCTCATAGACATCAGTCTCATTCCGATTGTAAACTCGATAGACAAAATCCGTTAAAAAACGGACCTCTTTATTATTTCGTCTCGTCCGTGTGAGCATGCGTCTGGATGCCACACTGCTATTTTACTCGGACACTATTTACACCACATAATATCTATGAAAATTTGGAAGAAAATAACCCGTACAGGGTTATTTTCGGTTAAAACCGCAGAATTAACTTTGTTTTTCATACTTTTTTCGATAAATACAAACTTATTTTTGCAGTCGATAAATTACTACCAACTACGGAACCCTTCACTGTGCGTGGTCCGACATACACTTGGTCAGTTTTTTAAATCTCGTGAAACTACCACAAAAAAAAAAAACTATTACTCAAATAACCTGATAAAAACAAAAACTACCAAACTCATACAACTAACAAAAAATATTGACATTATTTAAAAATGTTTGCGGAACACCTACCAATTAAAAGAATTAATTTATCAACATTTCTAAACAAAATAGCCTACCTAAAAAATGTATACTGGGCATTCTGTAGCAAACTATCAAAAATAAAATCAACATTAAATCATTGACCAATAAATTAAAATAATTTTGAACAGCGAGCGCATTCCGAATTTAAATTCAAATATAGAAACATTTCGGCGCGAAAGTCAATAATAGGTACCTATCCCGGTTCTTTATGTCCTGTCTGTTGAGTCAATATAATTAAAAAGATTTCAATATTATTGTCAGAAAAACTATTAAAATTACATTAGAAAAGTATAAATCATTATTCTAAACAGTGCAATGCTTATTATATTTAAATTTTCAAGTATCGATTTTCGACATTCGACTTATTAATTAATCGAGAAGAACGAAAAATCGTTTGGCATAATCGCTTTCGGACATCATTACAATAAAAAAAACAATAATGGTCGGTGATTTTGAACACAAATTGAGTAGTGGTAATGAATAATACGTGTTATTGGACCTGTGTTCGTGTATTATGTTATGATCTGGACATTGTCTAGTTATTTATAATATTTGGAATAATATTTGTCACATTCTAAATCGTATCTACATGTGTATGAGTGATATTTGTGAAAAGTAAAAATGATAACACTCACGATTGGCGCGAAACTTCGACTTTAGATAACACGAAACTTCATTACCACTATTTATTTAACTTGAACAATGGATGAATTCGTCAAATAATTAGATGATGTATTATTGACTGCCCTGTGGTGGAGTTCGGATGTTAGAAATCTCCATTTTTTATGTTTTTTAGCCTTGACCACCACTGTCATCAAAATGGCGATTATCGTATTTACAGTTAAGAATTATTTATAGGTAAATTAGTTAACTTGCGCGCTAATTAAGAAAGATTGAATGGCGTTAACATAATGAGTTTTTATCCAACTCTCTTAATTAACGCACATTCATATGATTTGGTGGGTAGCATATTCAATATTTACATAATCAAGTTAGGGTGTCGTATGTGGTCTTTCTAGGGTCAAATTGGACGCGCTACCGAGCCAGCGGAGGTTTTTGTGTTCGGGTCCAATCGGGGGCGCTTCCGAACTATACGGTTAAACAATGTTGCAGGTATGGAGCGCCCCGCCGCTGGCCACGCTGGCGGAGGCGGTGGCGGGCGTGCGGCGGCGCACGCGCGTGCGCGCGGCCGTGACGGCCGTGCCCGTGCTGGCGCTGCACAACGCCTTCACGTTCCTGTCCATCAGCGGGCTGCGGCTCGACGAGTGACGTGTGTACGCACAGGTCAATGTTACTATCGCTAAATTATAGATTCTGTAATTCGGGATTTTGTGTGCTCATGATGTTTCTCCAATATGGCTATGCATGAGATTATTTTTTTCACTTAATAAATAAAAGACGGTAATATAAACCAATGATAAGTATTAAAAGTCAAATTTAACTACTGCTTGTTGTTGATTTTTTTTTATTTTACTCGTATATTTTCTTTCTACTACAGTTCGACTGCCCGTTACTGTCGAGGCCAAGATGTGACGTCATGGACAATACATAACTTTTTTAGCCCCAAGTCATATTAATTTAATTATTTGTAGTGCTTTATTCAAGCAGAAATCGCACTTAGTCATCTTAGTGAGGTTTCCAGCAGTTTACCAAGATGTTCATCCACATGACTATTTACGTCAATACCTGCATTCCATTCCACCAAAAAAACGCAACATAAAATAATGAATTGTAAAATAAGTAATCCATTAAAAAACGTATAAAAATACCTATTTGTTTCTTGATTACTATAAAGTGTATAGAATTTAAATAATTTAAAAAAAATGAATTACTTCCCTATTAGTCCACGTACGCACGGACGTAAAAATATCGCGGCGGAATTTTATCGCTCACAGGATTTTTAGGCCGAGCGTTGATAATCCAACAGGCATCCCAGCGCGTTGCAAAAACACACTGTTGGATTTTCAACTCTTGGCGCTAAGCATAGCGTTGAAAATCCAGTGCACGAAAAATATCACCGCGGTAAAAGCCGCCAGTGCGAACCTGGGCGCGTATTATGAAGTATTAATGCCATCATTATTCCACTGCCAAAAAAGGATGGTGATAACGGCCTTGTGTAGCTCCGTCTCTCACTCACACTGGAAAAATGCTGGCATTAATACGTCATAATAAGGCCCCTGGGCTTATAAAACCATTCATGGTAAACAAAAGTTGCGCAACATCGTTTTCAGTTGTTTCTCATGTTTCACACACATTCTGTATGCAATGTTGCTACCAAATGTTTCCATCTTGACAAATAACAAGTTTCACAAGAGACTTAAAAGCATACACTAGCCTCGCGATACAAATAAACTATTTCTATAACACCCTGCGAGATAATTGCGTAGCACACATAAATTCACAATTGATCGCAATGGGTTTCATTTTGACAGTTCAGGCACGTTCATTGCGCTTGTTGTTGAGCAGACGAAATTTTCAAACCTTTGAAGCAATATATTAACAATATGTTTCAGAACTCTCGGATTGTGATTGAAAGTGTGTTACGCAAGTAGCTGCTGATCTATAAATCTTAAAGTTAGCATGATTGTTTTAATTATCTTAAAATTAATGTTTCACGTTTCTGCTTGTCCACAGGTTTCATCGAAATATAAGGATACAGATGCTTTATTGCCAGTTTATAAAATATATTTGCTGAATATTTTCAGTGTTTATAAAATTTTGTTAATTATGCTACCGAGTTTACCATACTGTAAGTCAAATTATATATACATTATTTTTTATTGCACATTTTGTCTTTTATTTTCCATTTTTTCTTCGTGCATTGCAATAAAAAAACAAAAGTTCAAATTAAAATTTATTTTATCTTTTTTTACAAAATTGACCGAACAGTGCGAGATTTCTAGAACGTTTACACTTGCATTAAGTAGACATAAAGTTATCATTATTCTCTTACAAGTAAGTCTTACAAATTCACCTGTGTCGATAAAGCAATGCGAATTACGGTGTGGTTCACACCGGGATCAGTTGTGTATATTGTATAAAAGGTTTATATCATGATTTCGAGGACATAAATTTTACCTTAAAAGTCATCACTAATAAGTAAATTATGATTAATATTAACCAAAGCATAATTATAAACTAAAACATTGATACATTAGTGTCAGTATTCAATGAAGTTACTAAGGTCACCTGCACTTACACAATATAATTCTAATACAAGATATAATACACAACATTATGGGGATAATTGCACACAGCAGTGGTTAAAAGCCGATAGCGCGCAGAGATTATATCGTAAGTACAGCAAATGCATACACTTGTTGAATCGAATGTTACGTTTACCGAAAACGAATACCTGTGGCTGCAAACAGACCAATGTCCAACCAAATCATTTCCGGATTCGCCCTGGAAATGAATACCACCCAATTCAGCTATATTTAATACTATCTTTGTAACATTGTAGTTATAAATAAATAATTTTCTCATAATGAAAAATAAACATACTATACTCTGAGTTAAATAATTTATTTGATCTTTCTATAAAACTATATTCATTGGGTTCATATTGCGTTCCAGAACGAGTGCAAGTAAATAGTACATAAAGGTAGCTATGTGTTTTGTACTTTGAAATTAAGTAAGGAAAATAATCAGTTTGTTACTTGAAAGATGAGCTGCTGAATTTCATTCGTACATAATTAAACTACAGAAACGATAAAAATCTTATAAATTAATCTAAATAGTGTAATTAATCAACAACTTTCATAAAGTGCGTATTAGGGGGAAACATTTCTTAAATCATACCCAATCGATTCATAAATAAAATTCATATCAGGCAACAGAATCTATCATAACTATCCGATCCTGATTAATTCAATAACTCCCTACGTTCATGTAACAATCCTCCACGAATTTTATCTGGGACATAAGATTGTATACAGCTGTATCCATATAAAAGTACAACTAAAATAAATACCTTATTAAGCAAAATTATCGATAGTCTAAAAATTATACTATATCAAAAATAAACAAAATGCGCACTGTCTTCAATAGCGTGTGGATCGATTCATAAACAGCAGTGACAAAAAAAAAAACAATTAGAAACCATGAAATAAAAAATGCATTAAAAGGCAGATTTCTATTGTATGCATTTATTATTATTTTGTATTCCTGAGAACGAATTAATTCGTAAATGACAAAAGATAATATCATGTCCGTTTACAGTTCTAATATAGAGTCACACACAGTAACGAACATGATTGACACAATGAAATCATCATCCTCTCGTAAAGTATAACAACAGCACAACTACACAATCTCACGTAATCTAATCACTTTCAACATAACCAATTGTGGACGAATACACAATACAATACATGATTTGTCTTGCAGGATATTTTTAATCAAATCTATGATATTAAAAATAGTATGATTGCCCAGCTACCCATATAGTGAAGTTAGTATTAAATTACTGTACAGTTGACATGTTAAGAGTCCTGCGATCTACAGCTATCTATCTAACCACTTTTATGATCTTTGTCTTCTGTTAAATCAAACCGTCTAACTCCCACTAGGGATATAATAATATACATAATATTTCGACAGCGCCGGCTCCTCCGGGGATCGTAATCGCAATCATTCAGCGTATAGAAAACAAAACGCAGCGATAACACAAAGAGACAATACACCTAGTATCTCCTCACTATCCGACAACTTACACCTATCGGTTAATCGTTATATTAATCAGATTTATGTAACAGTTTACCTTACAACCGTAGTACCGAAGCGAATAAGAGTTACATATGAACTAAGAACAGCTACATATATATTACAGGGTCCGTTTTAATAGTTCACTCACTCGCCGCTTCACTCGCGCCACCGGTCACTCCAAGAGTTCAGGCGTCTGGCGCCGGGTCGAGCGGGTCGCTAGTGTCGCCGCAGTCGGCGCCGGCGTCGGACGCGTCGCTGGCGTCGTCGGGCGGCACGTGCACGCGCAGCGGCGCGGGCTGGCCGGGCTCGCTGGGCTCGTCGGGCTCGCCGGACTCGTCGGGCTCGTCGCGCGCCTCCAGCTCGCGCTTGCGGCTGGCCAGGTATTGGCGGTGCGCGTACTTGTTGAAGCGCCGCTTAGCCATGAACAGCGTGGCGATGGTGCGCGGCGCCAGGCGCACGGCGGCGGCGCGCGACGTGATGCCGCCGCGCCGACACTCCGCGCACGTGTAGTCCAGCACGTTCAGATACGACACCGTTTGTCTAACGCAGTCTGTGTGGGAATTAGGGCAGATGTAAGAATTAAATCACGGCTTCGCCGTTATACCGGAGCTCCCGTCCCGTCACGTGTCGAACGAAAGTACAGAATTATTATTTTGGCATTGGCAAATTACAGCTGAGAATGTATGTATCTCAATTTGCAGATTGTTTAAAATCAAGATGAAAGATTTGAGTATATGCTAAGTACAGTTGGTAATATAATGGACAACAGCGAGACTTGGAAGAGCACGTCGGTTTATGATAGCACGGGAACTCCGGGACTGCCTGACCGCCCACGTTTTATCGTTTGTTGGTCACACCACGCACTAAAAATCTAGAGAAATTGTCTCATAAAAGAAACAAGAAAAATGTAATTTACATGTTTATCTGAAAAAATATTTTTTAATGGCAGTGGTGGAATCAACCCTTCACATACTTACTCAATGAGAAGACAATAAAAATGTGGATGCTCAGCATAACAGGGCGGTAAATAAATATATTTGTTAACGTGTACTTTAGTACTTTTAATACATACCTAAGCCATAATTATTTCTCCCTTTCATCCCCATGCCGGTGGCTCGTAGTCGAGCCGTTTACCTACACCTAGTACACGACAATGCATGGCACACACAATCCGGCAAGTTTCGGTAACCTTTTGTAATTTGCGACCCATTATATTTTCAGCTATGTTCTAATTTAGGCAGATCATTGCTTACTGTGTATTATACATCATGCTTTCACCTATACGTTGTCATCTAAACACATCTAACAAAAACAAAAGCTCCCCTATCGGTATATATTTCGTAAGTTTATGATTGGACGGCGAACCGTGTTGTTACGTATATATCAGGATATATTGTACAAGTTGTTCTGTAGGCAATCATAACAGGTAGCACAAATATTGGACTTTTATAGGATATAGCGATATAGATGGAAAAATAAGCATAGATATACATACTATAAGACTACATAATGTCTATGGAAACGAAACTATGTATCATGACAATAATGAAGGACTGAGTGAAGCTTTATGAGAATAACATCGTTTACGTAAAACTACAGACCATGCACAGCGCATTCACAAACAGTAGTAACATGCGCTAGTTTAAAATCGGTTTTCGGACAATGAACATAAAATAATATCCTCACTTTCTGAAAACCGCGACGGGTTAGACATGACCGTATATTTTTGGGTAAATAGCAAGCAAAATTTACCCAATCATAATACAAATCAGAGAATAACTTCTCAATAACTGCCCGTAAGGTTATTTTCGTTCTGAGAGCTTCGGCCCTCAACGAAGCTAAACTGTAGCTCCAGTGAAAACATGTCCATTGACTACTTCGGTCACACTGCTCTTGATGGTAGACCGTTTTGGAATAATTCTAAATACGGGAATCTACTGCTGAACTTCGGTTGAACGGGTCATCGGATTCAAAGAACGAGAACAAGCTTATAGCGCTACAAGGTTATTTTGGCGCGTGACTAAAATCAGAACTAATGCCGCCATCTTGATTTTTTCAATACAATTTCGCAAAAAAAGGGTCATAAGTCGTTACCAACAACGAAAAAAACCCCCTGTAAATGTCACTCAAGCGCCAACAAATCCTTGTAGCAGTGTATGGGTCAGTTTCTCGAACGAAAACTATCGCAAAATTAATGTGACAAATTGTCAAGTTTGCGTATACTACTGTGATTTGTTGAATGATTTATCAACAACCAATCGCAGCAGTTTACGGGCACTTTACAATTTGTCACATTAATTTAGCAATCGTTTTCGTTCGAGAAACTGGCCCTATGTATCATGCAATGTATAAGATCATGTCTGACCGATGTAGCGGGGCGGACAAGCGTATGCGTCTACACGTTCGGTGGTTATGACGTACCTTGATGCAGTTGCCTATCGCAGAGTTTACATATGACGAGCTGCATGGTCCCCTTCGGGCCGATGAAGGAGCGCTCGCAGAGCGGGCAGTAGCGACCGATGCGATACGCCCTACGCACGCACACACACATACGGACCGTACGCGCACAAGCACCGGAACACAGAAACACGCCATTAGTATTAAACACCGAAACCCCGCGCCGAATGGACGGTCTCGCTTCATTCGTACGGTTGTTGCTTGTCCTCGTATGACTTGGTTTGATTTTCAGGAATTAACGCTTACGGTGCACGGTTTAAAACCTATTATGAAAAATGTAATCGCATCGCGATATCTCACAACTTGCTATGTTGTTTAACACTAATTTAAGTAGAAGGTTTACGCAGCAAACCATAAAAACACATTGAGAGTAAATGCGCAAATATTAGCCGAAAAAAAAACTAATTTACTGACAAAAACCAAAAAATTACAGCCTTTCAAATGACTAGCTACAATTAAATGATAAAGTGTCGAATGTGTATCGAGTCCGAAGACGAGCAACAAACATAAAGTCGAGTTAGTGAACGCCGGGGAGACTGATGTACTACGCCCTTGTTAGTTAACAGTATGGATGTGAGTTAGTCGCAGCCGTCTGCAGGATGACTGATGAGATGTCGACACCCATTGTCATTGATGATACGAGGCTAATTGACGCAGTACAACCATCAAAACAACAATATACAGAAATACAAAAAAGTTATTAGCTACCTAATGTGTATTGCATCAATTATGGCACAATGAGAGTATTAAAATAATCAAAAAATAGGAGGAACAGTAAAGTTGGCAGTTTCTCAATATAAGCCCAGAATTTTGTTCAACTGTCAGTCTAGTGTTTGCAAATAAAGCAACTTTGTATATAGACAGTGCTAGAGAAAGTGATTCCCTCGTACCAATTGGCGGTGCTTCGCATAAATGGTCCACTTTGCTGTTCTTTCTGTGAAGACTGTTTGCTCGCAAATTATTAGACTTTAATACAATAAATATACAAAGTTAAAGAAATTATTAATAGATTATAACAATCAACAAACATTCTTCAAATATGCATAAATAATAAACTTATGTCTATGGGAATGGCATGCAACTTATATGATACTGGGATGTGCTGAGTAAGAACGCTGCGTTGGGGCAAAAGTAATCATTCTGCGGGGGCCAAAATGCTACGATACCAGAGACAAAGCGGATGTCGACAGAGTGAAGGCGAACGACGAGACGACACTATGACCAGCACGTGTTAGTCCACATCAAACACGCATGAAATGACGTGAGAACACATCAACTACCAAGACCAATTAATACGTAAACATATACACATAAACTCATTTAATGAAGTTTGTATGAAACTTTGTACTTTTTATCTGCATCCCTCGATATATACTCTTCTTTTGAGAAAGTTCAGGTTTTGTTGTGGCCCCTCTTGGCATTACTTGAAAAATAATATGAAATTATTTTAATATTTTGTTTGCTTTATACACAAAATATAACCTAACTAGAGTTATCCGTCGAAGTACTTAAGGTCATAAGGCAATCAATTGTCCTCAAACCTTCACATAATCTAAATCAACTCATACTGCCGTCATATTAGACTTCATGTATTGGCAAGCCAACAACACAAAAAACAACTAAAATCGCATCGGTTTTATGGTATTTTATGAAGAAACTACTTTATGATATTTCTACTATAGAATAGGTATTTCGGGTGATAAATAAATAAATAATTATGTTGTAAACTAATTACTAGGGTTCAAAAAGTTTGAAGACTTATCAAACCTCTATGATTGGTCGGTGTTTATGGTATTGATAAAGCATTATATAAAATTCAGAGGATAGAAATTTTATGTACACATTTAAAATTTTATAATACTATACTACTGCATATAAATATAGATATATCTCCTACAATTGTATCAGTTTTTCCGGCTTTACCCAATTCAAAAGCGCCGACAATAAAATAATAGTTGGACGCTTGCTACCATTTTGAGGTAGATAATTAGAACAATATTAATATTTGGAGTAAAACGGGAGGCTTTGACCGTACTGAAAAGTTGGTTTACGCGGCGGATCCCATAAAATCTACCCTCTTTTTTTATTTATTTGATTATATTTTATGGCGTTGATCGGCTCGGATCGTTGGCGTTGACAATGCTGATAAAATTATTTGATTTTAGGTTACAAAAATCTGTCTTACAGTTCTGTTTTAATGTTATTTCAGATTAGTTTTTGTAGTTGAAATGCTGAAAGAGTTTTGTCACCTTTCACGACACCTGTGTCGTGTGCTAATCTACGTGTTCGTCTACGTGGTAAACCAATCAAGTATCAGTACAGCCTTAACCTCAGAAAAGGCCCCATCAAAGGAGCACATCGAGCTAGATTGCTTCTCCGACATTTATTTAGTAGTTGGGTCGGTTCGCAAGTGTTGCGTGTGTGTTTTATTTAATTAACAATTTAGGCATTATCTGCAGGTATGTGGTACTGACCTGGCGCAGGGCGTGCACAGCGAGTGCGAGTACACCTTGTGCCCGCCCGGCCCGCGCCGCGTCTGGTGGTGCCAGTCGCCGGCCTGCGAGCCCGCCGCCCCGCCCGGCCCGCCTGCCCCGGCCGGCCCGCCTGCCCCGGCCGGCCCGCCAGCCCCGGCCGGCCCGGCCACCACGCCCACCCCTGTCGGAGAGCGCGCGCCGCACGACTTGCACACCGCGCACTCCACGCAGTGCCACCGACCTGGAAAGTGCGACATAAAATATTAAAACATGGTCTTGATAAGACATGCAAATCGATATCCCTCCTTACCGCGGAAACCACGTTAATTAAGCCGTGGGTCCCGTACGTCATTTGTAGATCTTTGACAGTCGTTACAAGTAGTCAGAAGCCTGAAAGTCTGGTTAGCAGTTTTACCAAGAGGTATCGTATTACCCATATTGGGTCGTGGAGGTCAGATAGGCAGTCCCTCCATGTAAACTACTAGTATTCATCTGTAGTCCAACAAAGTTAGGAAAAGACTAGGCAGATGATAAGTCTTGATACAATATCAACAAACTCAATCTTTGCGACATGTACCACGAATGAATACATGTTCTGAAAATCCAAATCTATTTTGCAATGTTGCGTTTTATTCAGACCTATCCCACTACGCTTCGGCGTTGTTAGTAAACAAACAAATTACGCTACACAAAAACGTGATACAATCACCTAGATAACTCTTATCATACCTCCGAAAATAATGATAAGTATTCCATTCATTGTTCGTAGCGGTGCATTTGCGTATCTTATTGTAACAATATAACATAGTCATTCATGTCTGATTTTTCTATAAAAAATTCAGTAGCCGTCCAATGTAGGTGTGACATCCCAGTGCCACGAAAAGCAGTTGGTTCTGCCGCTGAAGTCTACCCGGTTATGTCGGATTGTCGTAACGTTCCATTGGACTATAATCGTAAGGAAGAGGGAGTGCACACATTTGTGCTCTCTAATATCTCCCGCATACTAGCAACTAGCTTCATCTTTCTGACTGACTGACCCCGTGACAATTCACAAGTGCTTGTAATTGGTTTATTTGAAATAAATGCTTTGATTTTGAATTAATAGTTGGCTATTCTCCGAGACAGAAATGTTGCCGTGAGGATATAATTTTCATCACATACCGCTAGGCACAGTGTCCAGTCCGACGCAGTAGATGTGGAAGCCTCGGTCGCACAGGTCACAGAACAGCATCTTGTCGTCGTCGGCTGGCTGGCGACAGGAGCAGCAAGTCTTGCACTCGGCGCACTGCCACGCGTACTCGCGGCACTTGCGTATCGTGTCCGCGCTTAGTTCCAGACAGGATGGGTGTACTGGTAATACAAATAAATAACGTATTTTTTGTCACAATATTTATTTGGCAAGCCCAAGGGCGAATAGTTGTTCACATAAAACTGTTCATATTGGTACATTGGACTAAAATACGTACCTATTAATGTACAATTAATTGTCATGTCCAAACAGGCAATATATGGACTGTACACAAACGCACCAACTTTACACCCCTGTATTTTCTACAAATAAATGATTCTTGATTCCACCACTCATAAAAACCGTCACATTACGTAGATATACTCACGTCACATTACGTAGATATACTCACGTCACATTACGTAGATATACTCAAGTCACATTACGTAGATATACTCACGTCACATTACGTAGATATACTCACGTCACATTACGTAGATATACTCACGTCACATTACGTAGATATACTCAAGTCACATTACGTAGATATACTCACGTCACATTACGTAGATATACTCACGTCACATTACGTAGATATACTCACGTCACATTACGTAGATATACTCACGTCACATTGCTAGATACACTCACGTCACATTACGTAGATATACCCACGTCACATTACGTAGATATACTCACGTCACATTACGTAGATATACTCAAGTCACATTACGTAGATATACTCACGTCACATTACGTAGATATACTCACGTCACATTACGTAGATATACTCACGTCACATTGCTAGATACACTCACGTCACATTACGTAGATATACCCACGTCACATTACGTAGATATATTCACGTCACATTGCTAGAGACACTCACGTCATACTGCTAGATATACTCACATCATAATACTAGATATACTCACGCTTAGCGTTGCAGTGCGCGCACACAAGGAACCGCTCGTGCGTGTACTTCCGGTTTGCTTCGAGGCGCATCTTACACACGCGACACAGATCCACTTCTTCACTCACTCGCGGCTCTTCCTTACTACTGCTAGCAACCTCCGTGTTACTGCTGCGCTTCGTTTTTGTCAGCTTTTTGCGCTATAATTTAGATGGTTTAAAATTTGTGTGTTTAAATAACAGAAAGGAAAAAAGGCAACTCATTACCATTTAATATATAAATATTATATTATGTTTCATGAGAAGAGGCATTTACCCTTAGAATATTCTAAGCATGCATACCTTAGCAGCTTGATGAGTAGGCACGTCAGAGTCTTCCGAAGAAGACAGCCGCGAGCCCCAGTCGGGTTCCGACTCCGAGCTCCACTCCTCTGACGCGGGCGCAGGCGGAGCCGCGAGCACTGTGTTCAGCGGGAAGTACCTGAGGAATGCATGGTTGGTTCATAATACATGTCATAAAAAAAAAAATGCGCTAAATATGACGCAAAAAGAAAAAAAGCCTCAAATAGGATTGCTACGTTAACGCACCTCAGTTGATCGGGTGTATAGATCCGATAGGAGTGCTGGTACTGGCCCGGCAGCAGCGCGTGCGGGTAGAAGCCGGCGGGCGGGCGCAGGTGCGCGCGCGGCGCGGCGGGCGGCCCGCGCGCGCGCTGCACCGTCAGCGACTGCAGGTCGGCGCACGCGCCGCGCCGCGACAGGTTCATGCGCGCGTTCCACTCGCTCGCTGACGCTATCGCCGCCGCTGCCATGTCCTGTGGTGATGGCGAGTGTGTTAGATTGATAGAAGAATTATCTTTATTTATTGCCACCAAATAAAATGTCACTTGAACGTGATTTTTCGAATAGTTTCCAAAATAAAAGTTATACAGAAGTTAAAAGCTACACACACGCCCCCTGGAAAGAATTCCTGATGCTGACACATTCCATTCCTCTCAGATTTACGTAAACCGACAAGTAGTATCTTAATAAACAGTTCTCCAATTCAAACATACCTGTCTAGTCTTCTCAGGGTCGATCTTCGGCAATTCAGGCTTATGTTCCACCGGTTTCTCCGCCTTCATCTCAACCTTCACCACCCTCTCTTCGGTTTTGATATCTTCCGACGCATCCTCGGCGGATATGGTGAGTTGTCTCTGCCGCTGGTGCGACCGAAACTCTTCGTATTTGTGAGGATAGTCTGACAACATGATGTCTAGTACTTCACTGGCGTCTACCGCTGTGATACCTGTTGAAAGAAATTTTATGAGAAAAATGCAGTAGATGATGAGCCAAGAGCTGTCGCAGAATCTTATCGTTCCACTATCACTAATTCACTACATATTATAAAACAAAGTCCTCCGCCGCGTCTGTCTGTCTGTGTTTTCGCGATAAACTTAAAAACTACTGCACCGATTTTCATGCTGTTTTCACCAATGGATAGAGTGGTTCTCGAGGAAGGTTTTAGTATATAATTTGTCAAGCAGGCGAAGCCGCGAGCATCAGCTACTACATAATATACAAAGATGTGAAGTTTATCATATGTCTGTAAATTGGAAATACTGCTCTGAAAAATTCTTTCACCGATAAAAATACACAGTGACATAGGATTCTTCTACGGTTCCGGTGAGGATTTTCCGGCCGTCTTCAGTAATATTTTGAAGAGAAAAGATTTGTATTTTTGTTTGTAATGCATAAACTCAAAAAAGACTGGACAGATTAAAAAAATTCTTGCACCAGTAGAATGCTATATTATCACTGAGTAAAGGCTATAATTTGTAAAGAAATCACACGGGAAAAGCCGCTGGCGGAAACTAGGATTAAATAAATCACTGCCTCGAGAAAAAAGGTAACTTACCAAGATCACACAATGCTTCAGTCACAAGACCTTTACTGAGAACGTAGTCCCGTTCCTCACCGGAGATTGTTCGCCTCTTCAGCTCCGCATAACGTCGCTTGAAGCTCTTCACTCCTAAGAACATCGCCACTTGCTCTTGTATCATCATCACCTGTAACATTAATATTATATAGATATAACTGCATCTGGCTTTAAATGAGCTGTGGTCCTTCAATAAACTCTTGTCCTTGGTATATCTATCTAGGGGAGATAGGGAGAAGTGGAGGAAGAGAAGAGAGGCATATAATACCCTGCAGTAGGAAAATACAGCCAAATTTTATACGACAAAGTCGCTTTTCGTGTGTACGAACTACAAATTGGAGTTTGATTTCACGGTAACTTAGAGAATTTATTCTGAATGGTTTATATGTATTATTAGACTTAGATGTCACACAGAAATCTGGATGTTTTGTCTTATCGCCACATCATGAGATCGCCACGTGCGAAGCATGGACGGGTCACTAATATAATTATAATAATAGTTAAGTGCATTTACTTTATTGTCTGCTTTCGATTTTCGAGCGTGAAATAACGTACTATACTGGGTTTTTGACGTTATTTTCTGGAGTACCTCAAGTATTTATAAAAATTTCGGTACCTTTTGTTCGACATCAGCCTTATCAGGGGGCGGCCACGTGTACTCCTTTACATCCGCAGCCGTCCACACCTTATTACTGTAAATAAAACATTAGAGACACATTAAATTATTTTCTTATTTATTTACAAAGTGTAACTAATTGAAATAACTGAAAACCTGAAAAGGGGTCATTGTATTCATCATTAACAGCTTTTACTACAGTACCAACGCTAAACTCGCGAAATAAATCTGCTTTTCCCTAAACTTTGTCGAGTTATGCAAACATAAAAGTATGGAGTATTTGTTTTTTTTTTGTTTGGTTTCATTGTAAAAGTTATTCATAATGATGAGTACAATGACCCCTTTTCCGGTTTTTAGTTAATTTAATTACACCTTGTATACCCACTAAAATAAAATCGATATAATGTTTTTGCTAAATACCTGTCAAACAAATCGGCGAATTTCGATTTCTTGAGTTTATTGCTCTCATTCGTCGAACTCTTGACCGAACTTTGAGAATCCTCGTCGAGTAAGTGCGAAGGTCTAGAAATAAAAAAGGTTTTATTAGCATCATAAAACTACAAAATGTAGCGGTTGTAACTGTTGACTTTGTTAGAACAAAGTTGAAGAGCTCATTCACTCGATCATGGATGAAATTGGAAGACTGATAACTAGTCCAACCTCAGCAGAGTAAAATGCTAGATTTAATAATTTATTTTGTTGAAAGTCATTATTTTGATAAACATTGATGTGGTTTTTAACCGACTTCAAAGCGAAATTGCGCGTGCAGCACCGTACACGTGAAATAAAGAACTAGAGAGATTTTGTGTGCGAGACAAAGAGTCTTATATCTTTCTCTTGTAACGAAATGTGCCCAAACGTGACTCCTCCTCGGAATTTCACTCTCAATTCTCGTCGAATTATGGTATCTCCACCTAAGAAGTTTCACTTGAAAAAGGAAGTCATGCATTCGGCGAGTTCTTTTCTTTATCAGAGCGACATAACCGTACTCACTTGGCGGGTGTGGCGTTATCGTCCATCATGCACGTTTCTTCTTCAAAGAGCTGCACAGTCGTGGTAGCGGGCCCGCATACGCGCCCGTAGATGCCCATCGTTTCCTGAAACACGACATATTGCTATAGATACAAGGCTCTTTCCCCAATCCTATATTAAATTTCTTGTCTAAGATGGCATTTCTATTTTGAGTTAAGGTTTTTAACGTCCATATAAGAACTGAATAGGCGGCAAAAATGCTTGGAACGAGGGGAGCTTAAAAAAAAAAAATTTTTTGGTTTGTGTCATTCATTCTCTAGTTTATGTTCTTCCTGTGCGAGTTCTAATAAATAATTTTTCAGTCTTTCTTTCATAATTATAACCTACCTTCATATACATAGCGCCGCGCCCTCCGCCCCGCCCCCGCCCCCGGCCGCGCGGCGTGCGCCCTCGCCCACCGCGCCCGCCGCGCCCCCCGCGCCCCCTCGCCGACCCGCTGGCTTCTGGAGTCTTCCCCAACTCCTCCAATTTCGAAATTTCAAGCTTCAGTTCCGGAGTTTCACCAGCCGAAAAATTCCCAGACGAATTTCGACGTCTACTTGTTAATGGCGTTACGCAGACGGAGGGCATTTTGTCGAGGGCCTCCGTCATCCGTGGAAGCTTGATTCTCGAGCTGGTGGGGTCGATCTCGACGGTGGCTGGTCTGTCTTCGGGCTCGTCAGCAGGTTCGATCACCACGATGGTCTCGAGTTCTGTGGGAGGTGTGGCTTCAGCGCGCCGCCCCCCGCGACCCCTACCTCGTCCACGCGGCTTCTGCAGTATCGCCGGCCTATCCCTGGAAATATAATGTAAATAACGTTGTATCACACAATTTATCGATAACATAAACAAAACAAGAGTAATGGTTAGAAAAATCATATTCACCTCATTAGACGAAGCGACCGCTGCGGCCGCTCCTCAAGTGCGGGAACAGGCAATGTGACGGCGGGTTTCGCACCTTCCGACACTGGCAATTTCCGTGGTCGTCCACGTTTCTTGGGTTGCGGTGTTAACTCCACTGGTTTAGGAATTTCGATGATCTCTGGAAGTTCCTCAGTTGGCTTCACTTCTAGAGGATCCTGAGAAACCTCTTCAGCAGCAGTGGCAAAATCACGGTAGTCGGAGTTTTCGTTGATTATCATCTCCTGTACCTCAGGATGAGAGTTTTCTACATGAGCAATTTCAACTACATCTGAATTGCTCACAGAGGCATTTAATTCTATATCTGTAGCCACAGCTTGAGCTTTTTCTGAACAAATTGCATTGTTATGCAATGTTTGCATCTGTTTTGCTTGTAAATTAGACAAAATATTGTGTAATTTGGAGTTGCCATTCTTTGAACAATTTTCGTTATTCAATAGAGAATGATTAACAGTTCTAACTCCTTGTTTCATGTCTATACTACTTTTTGTAGGTGATGGTGGAGAAGGTTTTGAAACAGGAGTAATAGTTAACGATTTATTGGACAGAAGTTGCCCTAATTTTAACCTCTTAGTTTGTAAAAGAGAAAGGTCAGATTCTTTATTTTGAGTAGGGCTAGTTTCTGTGGTTGAGGGTCTTTTACCCATATTTCGCCGAGCAATAGGGGTCTTCTCTGTATTTTCCACTATCCTTGAGCTTCGTAATCGTTTCCCTGTTGATAAATTTAATGACGTATCAGCTGCCTGCTTTCTTCTGCTATTTACATATTTTTTCGGACTTTGCTTATCATTACTAATATCTTGAGTATTTTCAGTAAAGTTTTGCTGTGTATCAGGCCTCTTTAGATCTTCAGTAATTATTTTAGCTGATGAACCATGGTCAGTCTTATTTATTTTTAATATTATTCTTGGAGAATCCTGACCAGAGCTTTGATTTGTAATTTTATCAGATATGGTGATTTCTAATGGTTTAGTTATGCTCTCATTTGCTTTACCACTATGGTCTTGTATTGAATGTAAACCTGAATCCAATGATTTATTTGAATCATTGATCTTATCAGGAGTAGAACTTCTTTTCTCATTTTTTTCCAGTTTTCCCGTACTTGTATTTCCTGACTCAACGAAATTATCACTATTTACAATACTTTTATCATTTTTCTCAGCTGGTATAGCATAATTTACGATTGGAGACACTTCAAGACTCTTATCTAAACTACATTTAGTATTTTCTAAAAGTTTTTTCAACAATGTACAATTTTGTACTGATGAAAACTTCTGTCTACCGATTGCTTGCATCATACTTGATTCTGTAATAGCATCAGTAGTTCCATAGTTAATAGTTTTGTGTTCTTGGCTAGTGGGAATTGCTTTAACATCATTAGGCTCATTTTTTGTACTTGTCTCAGGAAATAAAGATCCTGTGACTGAAGAATCCATTTCAGGACCTGTATCTAATTGTGTATGCTTTTCTTTTTCTGTTTTAGACAAGGTCGGCGTCTTTATTACGAATGTTTTGTCAACGCCTTCTTTACTCTTTTCTTTTGAGTCAGGTATGCAGTTTTGTTTGGGTTTCTCTTCAGAAGAATGGTCCTTTACTGAAGATGGTATATCATGGACTGGCCCAAAACTTTTTTTAAGATTCTTGCTGTCCAGGTTTATTTCTGATTTCGTTTCTAATGCATTAGCTACCTTCTTTTTTGGCGACAAAGATAATCTTTCATCACCTATATTGTTACAAGCATGTTCATTATTATAATTCTCTGTCATGGTTTTCATATTAATTTTCATAACCAATGGAGGATTCTTTGTAATTGTTTTTTCCCCCAAGTCATCCTTAGGTTTAGAAAGCTCTGCTTCTTCAGGCCTCAGAACAGGTTTAATGTTCAATTTAGTCACAACTGGTATTACAGAACTGTGGCCATCAATTTTTGAATGTTCCTTTTTAGGGGATGAGGGTGAGATACTTTCTCCTGGTTTTACTAAGGGTTTAATATTTAGTTTAGTTATAACAGGAATGCTTTGTTCACTTGATGAAACTGCCTTAGATGATTCGTCTAAACTATCAGGTTTTATGATTGGTTTAATATTTAGTTTTGTAACCACAGGTATATGATCTCCATTATCATCACTTGAGTTTCCAGTCTCTGATGATTGGTTTTCTGAATCTTTTAATGTTTCTTCATCTTGGGGCTTAATTATAGGCTTAATATTAATTTTAGTAACAACAGGTATACTATTTTCATCAATGTCAGCATTCAATTCATCACAGTCTTTTTCCACTGAAGAATTCTCCTCAGGATTCTTTATTGGTTTAATATTTAATTTAGTTATTTTAGGTACATCATCTACACTAGAATCTACATCATTATCTTTAGGCTTTATTACAGGTTTTATATTTAATTTTGAAACTACAGGAACTTTATTATCAAAGTCCTCAGAGGACTCTCCACTGTCTGTAGGTTTCAAAATAGGCTTGATGTTCAATTTTGTTACTACAGGGATATGTTCAGGGCCATCACACATTGCTGAAGACCTTGTTACAGGTTTAATTGTAATTTTAGGCACATGCTGACTTTCTTTCACATCAGCTGATGATGAAAATGATTCAGTGCATATCTTAATCTTAGGGATTTCACCTTCTTTATTGGGTATTTCTGGGGGTTTCAATGGTTTAATAGTCAGCTTTGGACTTAGGGGCTGGCTTTCTGATTTTGATACTGTTTTAATTGTAAGTTTTGGAATTTTCTCAGGTGGTGTGTCTGAAGATAATTCAGATTGGCTAATTACCATCTTCAATTTATGTTCTGGTTCTTCTTTTTCATCCTGTTGAAAACCTTTTATTGTAACTTTTGGAACATTTTTTTCAGTATAAAATTTACCTTCACTTTCAGTGCCCGGCTTTCCTAGTTTTATAGTTACTTTTGGAACAACATCAGAAGGCCCATGATCAGAAGCAGATGCTTGGTCTGAAGTACTAGTTTCATCATTTTCAGAATATTCAGATTCTGAAATTTCACTACTGCTGGATTTTCTGTGAATGTCATTTATTTTCTCTGGTGGTTTAGGGATTGGCTTGATATTTAATTTTGTGATACAAGGTATCTGTTCATTTGATCTAGCATTCCCATCTACTGCATGTTGTGACCTCATTGATTTTGCATTAATATTTTCTGGTGGTTTAAGAATGGGTTTAATGTTTATTTTAGTCACACTAGGTATGTGCTGATTTTTGTCGGTTTTATCATCTGAATCTTGTTCAGCAGGTGGTCTAATAGGTTTTATTGTTACTTTTGGTACAGGTGACTTAACTTCATCTGGTTGTTTTAGTTTGATAGTTAATTTTGGGACCTGTTTGGTTACCTCAGATTCTTCATGAATAACATTGTTTTTACTAATACTGGTGTGTTCTGTCTCTAATTTAGATTCAGACAAATTTGACAAGGATAAGTTAAGTTTAAAAGGTGGAACCTTCTTTTGATCTTCTTGAACTTCGTTGCTCCTTTCTTCTGTTTCAGAATTCTCAGAAGTTGATACAATGGATGCACTTGCAGATATGCTTTCTTGTAAAGGTAAGACTTCAATTTGAGCACATTCAGAAACTTTTGTGTCATTGTGTTCATCTTTGCCATACTTACTGACAATACCCTGTTCTAAATCATTTACTTTGATGTCAGCTTCAGGCTCAGCTGAACTTGGTGTAGGCATACTACTAATTTCCTGTATTGTACTAGAATTGGCATCAGCCTCTTGTTCCGAGGAATTTGGTAGACATAAACTGGGCTGTACAGGTAGAATGTGATCACTATCATCAGGCTTTTCCACCTCCTCTGGTTTTGGTGGATGACAATGTTCTATACTGGGTAGGGAATGTTCTTCAGAGCATACTGCTTGTTCAGGAGTTTTAACTGGCTTCTGGGCAACACAGTTACTGACAGATATTGATGTTTCATTATTGTCTTGAGATTGTGAGATACTAACAGTATTTGAAGATTCTTTATGAGGCTCAGGCAAGGATAATGAATGTTTATCAGATGAAGTTGACTGGCACTGATCCTTATCTGATTGAATAGCTGACTGATGAATAGAAGGCTCTCTATTACTAGTACCAGTAATTACTTTTTGTCTAATAAGCTTAATTTTTTTAGGAGGACTCACAGATGTTTCTGCTTTGCAGAAATTAATTTCACTTACATTTCTAATCTCTTCTGGTTTTACATTACCATGTGTTGTGGGCACAGCATCAGATGAACTTGTCACATCCTTGATGATATTTTCACTACTTTTTTGTTCAGTGGCAGGTGAATTAACAAGTTGAGAATCAACAGTAGAGGACACTGTAGAGTCAGGTCGTCGGTCACTTGGTGCTGGCCGTACGAGCCGCCTTCTGAGTGGTGACCGCACCTGTGGTTCTACAAGCACTGCTCTACCTTCACTAACACTACTATCACTAGACGTTGATTCTGCACTTTCTACAGTCACATTGTCCCTGCTATCACTGGATGACACACACTTTACTGTTCGTTCCTGTGTTTTACACTCACTAATGTCTGAAATGTTATGCACAGTTACAGTCTTTTCTTCACTGCTGGAAGGAATATTAGGTGGAGGGCAACTAGCAGGTGCCTCAGTTACCACATTTGACACAGCACTTTCTTCTGGTTGAGAAGACACTGCAGGTTCATCACCCTCAGGCAAATATGAACTTTCTGGTAATGAATCAACACAACTAACTGGTGCATTAGGTGCCTCAGATACCACATTTGGCACAGCACTATCTTCCGGTTGAGTAGATACAGCAGGCTCATCAGGCTCAGGAATAGATGAAGTTTCTGGTAATGATGTTGCCTCAGATACCACATTCGACACAGTACTATCTTCCGGTTGAGTAGATACAGCAGGCTCATCAGGTTCAAGCATAAATGAACTTTCTGGTAATGATATTACCTCAGATACCACATTTGACACAGCACTATCTTCTCGTTGTGTAGACACTGCAGACTCATCACTCTCAGTCAAAGATAAACTTTTTGGTAATGATGATACACAACTATCGGGTGTCACATTTGATACGTCACTATTTTCAGGTATTGTGGAAACTGCAGGTTCTTCACTCTTAGGCAAAGATGAACTTTCTGGTAATGATGATACACCACTAGCAGGTGCCTCATTTGACCCAACATTGTTTTCAGGTTGTGTCGACACTGCAGGCTCATCACTTTCAGGCAAAGATAAACTTTCTGGTAATGAGGATACACAGCTAGCAGGTGCTACATTTGACAAGTCACTGTTTTCAGGTATTGTGGACACTGCAGGTTCTTCACTCTCAGGCAAAGACGAGTTTTCTGGTGTTATTAATGTTTCACAACTCGTGGATGCCTCAGATGCCTTAATTGAAATAGCACTATCTTCCACTTGTGTAGACACTGCAGGCTCTTCAACCTGAGGCAAAGATGAACTTTCTGGTAATGCATCAAAACAGCTAATGGATGTCTCAGGAACCACATTTGACACAGTACTGTTTTCTGTTTGTGTAGACACAGTGGGTTCAACACTCTCAGGCACAGATGAACTTTCTGGTATTGAATCAACACTATCTGGATTTAAAATGCCATGTGATTTATCACTAAGAGATGATACTACGGCTTTTGTATCAATGCCAGCTTGAAGCAATAGTTCACTTTTAGCACTGTCGGTCGGCGATACTACGACGGGCACGGGAGAGTTGTTGTCGCGACTCTTAGTTGATTCCTGTATGATATTTGAGTGTTCACTGGTGATTTCGAGCTCATCAAATAGCGTGTCAACAGATTCTGATGCTAGCGGTACCCGCTTCGGTGCGCCCGGACCGTCGACGATTTCATCTATCATATCCAAAATCGCCTCGGTGCTTGTGTTGACGTCCTGCGCCGACGGCGACGGAACGCTATCGCCGTCGAAGTTATCCTCAGACATCGCGGGAGTTTCGCACGAGCGCCGCGCTTCGGATGGTTCCTGCTGGAAACTACTAGTTGCATTGACTTCCTCGGCCAGTCCGACGTCCTTTTCCCGCGCCGATGCACGGCGGGAAGCGTTCGTCGCTGTGCCCGCATCATCTTCTGAACTCTCCATTATCTACTGTTTTGCGACGCTGTCATATCTGAAATATAAAACGCTCGCTGGGTGATATTTACGTTACGAACGGATAACCTGACGACGTGCGAGATTGACAAGCCACAGGCACCATTCTAATTCACCATAACGCTACAAAATTTCGTTCACGGGGTCCACAGCGTTGATAATATACCTACACATGTACTTTAATTTCATATTCACGACGTTAAGATGTTATCCGAGTACACGCGAGGTCTTGGAAAGTATTCAACAGCGTAAACCGGCAAACAAAAAGCTTGTATACGCCATTTTTAAAACCAAAGACATGGCAGGTTGGGACGTACGGGCCAATAAAAAATATCCTATACGGACAATTCGGCCATTGTCGTGTTGGTAAACTGCAAGAAGCCCATAGATCGCTCCACTTGAGCTTTTAGCTTGTAAAAGAGTAATAAATATGTCTTTCGACATGTGTTAAAACGAGTCAGACAATAATTTTCTTTAGTTCCAGGAGAATTATTTATGGTGGCAACAATGCCATACATCTTTCTATTTTCCATTGAATGTTGTGCAACGCGTCGTATGTTGTGAATGTGATAATTTATTGTTGTATTTAATTATAACTTAACATTTTTCTATTAATTTATGTTATTGTACATTTCATCGAATTTAATTACTACGCTGATAAGTACAAAACATCTACCTATGTATTTACTCAACTTCAAGGAGAAATGTTCCTTTTTTAGTCGATTAAAAATAGGTATTTACAGGTAGGTAATGTTTATTATAATCAATGTATGCCTGGAATTAGTAAGTACTGAGCACAAAATGTTAGGTACTGTGCGTTTGCACTGGCGAAACATTCACAACAAAACGTGTTGAAATCTCAATTTTCTGTCAATGTTCCATACAATTTTGACAGGAAATAGAGACTTCAACATGTTTTGTTGTGAATGTTTCGCCAGTGCAAAGCAAACGCACAGTAGGACGACCAGCTTTTTACAATGAGAACTGTTCAAATCTTCAAAATGAAATATTTTTGGTTCAAAGGCCCGTCGCGATTGCCATTGCCAGTTTAGGTCCCATTTTAAACGCAATATCAACGTAGACTGCCCGGTATGCGAGACAGTAGGTAGGTATCCGCGAAAAAAGGTCCAAAGATGACGCCATCGGCATTGTAGAACGCTTTATTTGAACATCCGAACACGCAGCACTGATGCTATGATGAGTAAATCAAATATATTTGCTTTTTTTTAAGTCGTTTGCACTGGCGAAACATTGCATTGAACGCGCAGTAACGGTGCGTTCAAAGATTTTGAAGTCTCTAGTTCCTGTCAATAACTGTTTGGAACATTGACAGGAACTAGAGATTTCAACATGTTTTGTCGTGAATGTTTCGCCAGTGCAATCGCACCGGGATGTGTAGGTACTTTGGAGTAAACTCTGCCATTGCGGTTGGTTTGGACTGCTTTCAAAATTACTTTTTTGTTATTTTTCTTTTTGCCAATTTACAGCTTGTCATGTTTGACGTATGATTGACAGTATTGAATTAATGAGATTTGATTTCACAGAAAATGTGCGTGATTTGATTTGATTGACTCTCCAAGGGCTAGGGGCTAGGGATTTATTATTTATTCACGACGCTAGTTTACGTTTTTTACGATTTAGTTTTATCCAAAATGACTACAATTAGGCCATTTACGTGTGAAGACATGTTAAAATTTAACAACGTGTGAGTGTTTATGAATAATTTCAAATCGCGATTTTACTGTTTATTTTGCAATGTACTAGACATACATAATACTTAGAATTTAACCACTACGTCAGTAACTAATTAGTTATTACTTAACTCTTTCATTTACAGGAACTTGGATCCCCTGACCGAGACTTACGGGTTATCATTTTATACTCAGTATTTAGCACATTGGCCCGAATATTTCCAAGTTGTGGAGGCACCAAGCGGAGAAATAATGGGATACAGTAAGTGATATTACACATACAAAGGTTTTACTAATAAGTTTAATATGACCTAGTTGTATTTGTTTTAATGTTCCACACAGCTAACTCCCGCACATGTACTGTAAATACCTGTAGCAAAATAGGTAATTATTCATAATTTTTTACTTTCAGTAATGGGAAAAGCTGAGGGTCATGGTGACAACTGGCATGGTCATGTAACAGCCTTGACTGTTGGGCCTGAATACAGAAGACTAGGCCTTGCTGCAACACTTATGAATATTTTGGAAGATGTGTCCGAGAAGTAAGTTTCACAGCACTGTTAATTTGGTTCCCAGATTTTTTGATAGTATAATAATTATTTTCTTTTTTTTTTAGGAAGAAGGCTTATTTTGTAGATCTTTTTGTAAGAGTGAGCAACAAGGTTGCAATTAATATGTACAAGAATTTGGGTTACATAGTTTATAGAACTGTATTAGAATATTATTCTGGAGACCCAGATGAAGATGCTTATGGTATGTTCCTTTTTGTATATTCATTTTAGTTTAGATGAAATAAAAGTGACCAAATATTTACGTTTTTCTTTTTTCTTTTCAGATATGAGAAAGGCATGTTCAAGAGATGTAAATAAAAAGTCAGTTATACCATTGACACATCCTGTGCGACCAGAAGATGTAGATTAATTAATAAATCATGGATAAAAAAGTCTTTAATTTTATTTTGAAAACTTATTCTAATCATCATCTTCGTTTGTTCTCTGTGGAGGTGTCCCTTCTTCCTCTTGATCTTCTTCTTCATTAGTTTCAGTTTCTGAAGGTTGCGTGACTTCTTTTTGTTTACGCCAATTTTTAGCAGCAGCAAGCAATTTAAGATTAGGTCTAACCATTTCGTCTTCTGGAAATATGTAATCAAATACTTCCTCCCAACCTTCTTCAACTCCACTTTCACTGATGATCTTTTGCCTCTTTTTGACTCGTCTTGGCATTTTGGCCATAACCTTAACAAGCTTTTCTTCTTCACCAATTTCTGTTTCAAAATCTTTCCATGCTTCTAATAGAAGTACTCTTGCCTCCTTTTCCCCAGCACTTCGAAGGCTATCATTAGCACGCTCATACACACGCCTAGCTAATTCTACATTAATATTATCAGCATTTTCAGCATTCAGTTCAAACTTTGCATAAGACAGCCATACTTTCACATGGACTGTTCTCTCTAACAACCTTTCATAAAGTTGTCTGGCTTTCTCAGTTTCTCCCTGTTGAACTTCAAAGTCTATGTAGCTTTTCCATAACAATTCTGGCATATCTAGTCTTGGCTGTCCCACTGCTATTTCATAAATAGCTCTGGCCCTGTCAATGTCACCTAATAATGTCTCTAGCTCAGCAAACTTTATCCAGGTTATGCAGTTTTCTGGGCCATATTCCAAAAACTTTTGGTAAAGTATTCTACATCTATCAAATTCTCTCAATTGAATCTCCAAATCAATGTAACCTCTGTACAATTTGTCTCGAGGACATATGCCAAGAGCCATACCCAATGTCTTTCTTGCTTGCTTTAGATCTTTACATCTGACTTCAAATTGGGCATACATCAACCATATTTTGGAGAAAGTAAATATTTTATGTGGTATTAGTTCTAAACATGTTCTGTAAACTTGCCTCGTTCTCTCAGCATCCTCAGCTTCTAACTCTTCATATAATGCATAATTAATCCACAGATAGATATAGCGTCGCCAGAACTGTTTGTCTTTAGAAGGAGGAACATTTGCTATGGCCCTTTCATATGTGTCCCTGACGTCATCAACATTTCCTTCATTTTCAACAAGTCTGATGTAATCAAACCATGCATCATAGTTGGTAGGATTTTCAATGACTTCCTGCTCATACATGTATTTTCTCTTGTTAACAATAACATCTTCAATACCAGATCTGTCACCGTACTTCTTCTCATGTATTGTATAAGCTTTATATAATTCCTTATTCCTGTCTTTTGGAATATGATCTAAAGCATATTTGTAAATAACTCTTGCTCTGTCATGTTCTTTTTGGTTTTCTTCAAACTTGGCAAAAGCAATAAACAATCTTTCATCAAGTTCTTCATCACCAAAGAACTCAACAGCTCTTTCAAACACTTTTCTCGAACCATTTATAAATCCATGATTTTCTTCAAACTTTGCATATTTTATCCAGTTCTTTACATCAGGGTGAACCATGACAAATCTTTCATAAATCTGACGAGCTCTATCCAGTTCTTTGTATCTTAACTCAAAGTTAATGTATGTTTGCCAGGCTTGTTCATCTGGTTGCCATTCCATCCAGCGTTCAAAGACCTAGAAAAGAAATGAAACCTTTATACATAATTCTACACTGTCCAATTTTTTATAATCACCATGGTAGTCTACATACTTGTCTGGCACCAGCAACATTCTCCAACATTTCCTCCATGTAGGTGTACTTGTACCAAAACTGTGACACCCTTGGCAGTATGGTAACAGCTCTATCCCACAAGTTTCGGGAATGATTTACTTGTCTGTTCCTCATCTCCATTTCAGTATACTTCAACCTAGAAAATAGACAATTAAGGAACCTTATAATTATTATTGATTTAAAAATGTATTATAATCATTATAATAGATTTATAGCTGCTGTTAAGAAGTTTAGAGCAAGTGTTGAGTCAAGAACTTACCATAGGGTAACGTTCCTGTGATCCACATCCAGAGCTCGCTCATAAATAGATCTTGCCCTCGAGACTTGCTTCTGTGACTCCTCCCATTGAGCATATTTGAGCCAGTTTCCAATAACCTGAAGACAGAAGTTTTCTTTAGCATTGGTTCTCATTATAACACCTGTTGTGAACCCAGGCACTGGAACCAGGAACCAGGGCTGATTTACACACATTATTCTACCAGATTTTCTTCGTGAAAACAATACTTTAGTTCAAAACTTTGAGCACATGAAGGTTTGATTGATTAGTAGCACCACGAAATATTAGCTACTATGTTTACAGGTTATGTATTCTAAAACCATTTTGTTTTAAACAATTTATTTAATGTATCAGTTACTTACAAGTCTGTTCTTACGGATATTGTCTTCAAATGCCTTTCTCTTACGATGCTGATAGTCCCTGAGCTCTTCTGGATCAGAGATCTTCTGTTTCGGTGGAGGCGGTAAAATCTCCAAGTCTCTCTCTTTAGCTTCTCTGAGAAGCTGCTCAGCAGTAATTTGTATCTCTGCTGGTGCTTTATTTTTAACCTGAAAGTTAATATTTTATAAATAATAGGGTTATACTTAGTTGTTCAAACAGTTCGTGGCTTGGAACTTGAAATGTTTGTTTACCTTTGCCACTTTGGGCATTTTTGTAGTTTTACCGTCCATGGTTCTTCTAAGCTACGAAAATTGACTTTCGTAATGATCTAACCAAATTCAGTTATTAATTTTGTATCTCGTCGAGTTAATCTTTAAAAAAATGCACTCTTTGCTGTAGTGTGGTGTCAATAGTTCAAAACTGTCAATCTGGAACTAGTCCACATTACTAGACCACAGAACACGTAAACTCAAATCAACGACTAGAAAGAGAAGAATATGTACTCAGCAGGGCTATTGGCTATCTTTTTCATGGTCAGTGGCTTCAGTTGTACACCGAACTTTGATGACAACTGACAATTTCATAACATTGGTATTGCGTATCACAGTAAGTGGATATCACCTTACAGTGACTATCAGGATCCTACTATAGACAAATCTCTAGAGTCTAGACTCTAGGCCAGTTGCTGCTCAGCCAGTGCACTGCTCAGGCAGTTGCTAATATTCTACATTGTTGTGTGTAGTGTGTGCAGCGCAGCAGCGACAGTCACAGAGAACTTTATAATACTGGTGACTGTCGCCACTGGCGACAGAGTGTGGAGTGTAGGCGTGTGTAACTCTTTACGGAACCGACTCACTGATCCGGATCATTGAAGTGATTCAAAAGATTTGTTCAGTAACAACGTTACGTTTACGTTGTTTCGGATCATTTCAGTGATCCAATCGCGAAAATGATACACTTTTCCCACCTCTAGTGGAGTGCGAGCAGCAAGGTATGGAAACGGCGGCGGAGTACTGCGGAACTGTTGGTACTTGGTGACCAAAATAATTTTGTTCGTTAATTCCAATGGGGATAAAAACTGCCACTTGCTCACTTCAGATGTCGCTACTACTGCTTGTCTAAAGATTTGACGGCTACCTGTCACTATCCATAAATGTTTTGTAAACAAGCGACTTTTTTACGCATAATGAATTAAGCCCCTTTGCACGGCTGTTGACTGCAAAAATACGGGGACCCATGTATGTATTTGCCAAAGATGTTATAAGACGAAAACTGGGAGAAAGATCTTGGAAAAAAAATTGGATACCCATTATTTTGTCGAGACCTATGCTATGTGCTACCTTTTGGGAGAAATTCGTGGTGATGCTTCCAAGAGAACTAAGTCTGTTTTCATTACCAACACGCAAGGTTCGGGGTGGAGTT
The DNA here is from genome assembly GCA_948473465.1 of Lithophane ornitopus. Lineage (NCBI taxonomy): Eukaryota > Metazoa > Arthropoda > Insecta > Lepidoptera > Noctuidae > Lithophane > Lithophane ornitopus. The sequence goes on along the minus strand of OX419624.1, from coordinate 11,277,917 downwards.
TACTAGCACTTATCAGCAAAGTAAGTGCCATCATCGTATATTTCTATTTCGTTTTATATGTCACCGCGTCATACTCTTTTTTGCCACGTCGTATTTATTATTGCAGCAATAACAGAGATAAAGTAGTTTATTTATGTACCACTGATAGAAGAGTCCGCGCCACCACCGAAGTCCTTTTGACGCAGTGCTAGTGTATATGTCATTGCCAACTACTTGCATTAAAAAAATGTAATTCCAGAATTTTCCGCCGGATTTCAGTGGCGGCGCAGGGCGCTGGGTGGCGCGGAGTCGTGTCCAAGCGAGTCCAAGGCTTTGTTAACTTTTCCACGGTCTGTCGTGAGATGTCACCCTGACAGTTGAATGACAGAGAGTGTCAGTCAAGTCAAGTCACTCACTCACTCCTGTCACTATAAAGAATGCCAAACTTGTCCATGTCCATAATAAATAACCTCAATTTTGTTTGGAAAACTTCGTTTATCTTAGGTGGAATAACATTAGTAATAAAAACTGATATTGGGTTCATAAATACTCACAATTTGCAAAATGTTTTATTCGTTAACTCGTATTATTTCTCCTCGTAGTTCAAGTAAGTTTCGACCCTTTGGATTGTGTGTCCCTTTGAATTTTGTTACAATACTACCAAAAGAGGCATGCCTATAAAAGTAATTTAACGGAAAGGTAGCAATTATCAAACTCCACATTCTCAAATTACAGTTGCAAGAGTTGCTACGCGAGTTTTTGGTCATAATGCTTCATTCACAAGAGAAAAACATCCTGATGAGCAAATAGACTATTTAAAGTCAATAATCGAAAACAATGCAGAAGACTGGACTGTTGTCAAGAATGATGTTCTATCCAAGGAAGGCAATGTGAACCAAAAAAACATAGATGCTATCATGTTAAAGTTCATGATAGGCTTTAAGAACTATAATGCTGCTTTATCATTTGCGGAGCATGTAAAAAGTTCTAGTGAAGAACTATCTTTAGGAACAATCAACGCTTTGCTAAATCTTTATTATGAAATTGGAAAGACAGACACATTATCAAAAGAGCAAACAAAGTTTATTGTAGATGCTCATAAGAGTTTACATGATAAATACAAATTTCTAGAGTATAGTACATGTGAACGACTATTGCATGCACTTTGTGTTATAAATGAATGGGAAAAAGCATTGAAAGTTTTAGATGAGATACATTTAAGCACTGTTCCTTCACATTCAGCCTATAGCACCCTAATAGCTACATTCTTCAGACTAAACAAAAAAAAAAAGGCTTTAGAACTTATTGAAGAAAGCCTCAAGTATAAGAGACCTCTCCTAGAAAATGCTTATGAAGCATGGTTGAATTATATTCTAAGAAAATATAAAGACAAAAAAGTTATAGCAAAACATTTGGATGAAGTTTTTTCATTTTTAGCTAAAAATTGTGCTATTATTCCTTTGAATACTGCCAATAAATTAAAAGAGTTGTATAGCTCTATGGATTGGGGTGCACAGTTTGCTAGAATAAGGAAAGTGGAGTAAGTGGCAAGTGATAACTTTTATCATAATTTTATTAACCTGAAAAAAATATTCTTAGGTAGCTTCTGCTCGAGACTTCGTTTGCGTGATATTTCCTCGGCTCTTAAGAGTCATAGCGTTGTCTTCAAGAATTGGGCTAACACATGCAAAAATATTTTTTTAAATCCGACTGGTAGTTCCAGAGATCAGCATGTTCAAACAAACACACAAACTTCAGCTTTATTGTTATTAGTAGGTATATAAGATGTCAATGAATGGTTTTTCTTTTTTTAGTGGCCAGTGCTCATGCTGTAAAGACACATTAGACTGTTTATCATTAACAGATGAAGAATTCACCTCACTACAGCAAAATGTGAAGGAAAAACTAATTGTAGGTTCAGATTTGTTTTTAAAAACATCTCCTGAGGAACTAAAGAGGTTCTCAGATTTTGTAGAAAAAACTGCACCTTATGACATTGTTTTAGATGGGCTGAACATAGCCTACGCTGTTGGTCTTGGCAATAATATGGAAAAGGTGAAATTGTTGAGTAGTGTTGTTGATCATTTTGTGAGACAAAGGAAAAACATCTTGCTTTTAGGCAGGGAACACATGCTTAGATGGAATAAGAGAATCATGCAGCAAATCATGAATAAGACATGTTTTTTCTTTACTGATAATTTGTAAGTAGAATTTTTTTGTACCATTTAATTTTAGTGCTGCTGTGGAGGTACTTCGTTACGTTTCTGGGAGGTACTTCCTGATGACCAAAAGACATGAAAAAAAAGTTAATTTCTTGTGTACTTATGGCCATATACTCGAAAACTACCAAAACTTTACTGGCAACGTTCTTCCCATGCAGTCTTCTACCTCACTGATAATAACTGTAAAGCAGATAATTTCTTACAGATTTTCTTCCAAATTTCAATGTATCGAACATAGATAGTGCCTTTCTGGATATTATAAAACAATTCCTTAAGCTCTGGCCAAATAGAGGCGAATCCCGCGCGGGATGCGGGTCTAACTGTGTTTAATTGGCGCGAATAGTTGCGTTCGCGTGACATCCTAATCATTAAAACATTCGACGCGCGCAGTCGCGTCTCGCGTGTTTTCGCATAAGAGTGGCCATAGTTTTACACTTTGATAAGGCAGCAAGTGGCATTATTGGTGAGTATAGCTCTATATTTCAATCACAGATCTCAAGATGATCCATACTTCATAACAGCAGCAATACTAAGTGGTCCACAAACTGATATAGTGTCCAAAGACTTGTTGAGAGGTCACAAGTTCCTCTTGAAGGACGAGAGTCTAAGACTTGTGTTCAAAAGATGGCAGTGGCAGCATCAGTGGATGGTCTTCCCAAAAAATGAAGGAGGACCTTTACAGGTAGGTTTAATGATTTTTCTGGTAGAGGAATTGGAACATTTTCAAAGTGGTCATTCACAATAAGTTATAAATCTTTGTCATCAAATAAATTTTTCATCCTTTTAAATACAATAGTACTTAGATAATACAAAAAACTTCTACATTTTATAATTATAAACCAAACATGGTGTTTTTAAATTTATTGTCCTAAGCAATGCTAAGAGAGAGTTTTTACGTTTTCAGCCACCCTTAAAGTTCACCCCCTGCGCTCAAAAGAAGAATAAAACCTGGCATCTTCCTTTCGAGAGAGAGACGTTGGCATCAACATCACAAATAAATGATGGAACACCAGATCTTTTGAGCTGGGTGTGTTTAAGGCATAAATAATAAATAAATATTTTTTTTTAGTACATAATAAAGTTTTATTCCTCAAGTGTAACTATGCAAAGCCTCAAGTTGACTTTCACAATGTAAACTTCATAAAAAATAGAACTATAGCTTTACTGTAAAAGGATCTTTGGCGCGTGGCCAACATCGGAAGTCGCCATCTTGTTTTCAATACATTTTAAAAAACAATTTTCAAATGTTTACCAACAGCGCTCAACGTCATTCAAGTCAAGATCCTTGTAGTAGTTAGATAACTAAAATTTGTCTTCTGTCCTTTTCTTAATGAAATAGAAAGAAAAAGATGCAATGAACTTAAATTTAGTTTAGTTTGTGAACAACAGAATCGGCACCACTGTCTGCACTTTAGTTCTGTGTGGTATTTATAAATAAGATCTTATAGAACCAAAAAGGCTCTAGCTTGGAAAAATCATGGCTGGAAGCTCTTTCTTTTTTCTAGTCAACGTCAAAATGTATTTTTCTACGTCAAACGTCTATAAACGAAACAATGTAGGTAATGTGATTATTTGAGAACATTTTCATTAAATTAATAGTACTATATTTTCTTTATGTTAAACCATCATGCCACCAAAGAGGATGGACCCAACCTTGTCTGAACAGAATGTCAAGCTCAACAGACAGGATCCTACAGGTTAACCTACCCACATTTTTTTTATTTGTTGTAGGTGCAAATAGAGCAATTTTCAAAGCATTCCTCGTAGAAATACATCGCTTTAAAAAAGGTCTATTTCCAATAGTGGTTTGTAGGCTTGGTTAGAAGATAGCCACTGTCTTGTACTCAACGGGTAGCTCAATAACAGCTTTTTGCTTCGACAATATTATGCTCCGAAGGTCCGAACTTTACGTAACAGTTTCGAAGTAGTATAAAGCCAAAATAAAGGGAGTGCGTTGCTGCCGGCGCGGCGCCCAAAAATAACGCCATTGGTAACCGGCAGCCAATGTTTTTAATCTCGGCTGCCGGCAATAATATAGGTACTGCCGGTTCCCAAAATCCCAATGGAGTTATTTTTGGCGGCTCCACCGTTTTGGGAGCAGTAGTAAAGTCCCTGGCTGGTTTCGAACCTACCGGCCAACAACTCGTAAGTCGCGGCCGTTTACAATGGGCCACGACTGCTCCGGACTTTTGCACTGGGCCACCACTGCTCCGGCCGTTTCCACTGGACCCTGGGCCATCACTACTCCAATCAAGAGATACTTACTTATGGTAAATTTCATTTAAACAGCTCCAAACTCCGACTCTGTCAAAAAATTAAAAAAAAAGAAAAGTGAAGTCAGCGAAACCGCGGGCAGCCGGGCATAGCTTTGACACGGAACCCTCAGAGCTAGAATCCTAAAGGCACTTGTCCTTTCTTTTTTAACTGTGAGACTTTTATTTAAAATCATTATTTTAGGTAGGCATGTTTTTAGTTTCCGAGAGGGATATTGGCTTTGTAGTTATCGCACCCAGCGGAATCCTGCTGCGACCTTTACTGGTCATCGGTTCACCTTGTGAGGCTACCCACGTTGCGCCGAATACCTAATAGGTACTGTCTACCGAAACCATTTACCCAATTTTACACGACCTTTTAGACCCTCGTGCTAGCAAGATGTCGGCCCGTCTCCGCCGGAACATGGAACGAGTGGAGATGTTAGCACGGCCCAACTCTCGCCGACTCCGCTCGCTTTGGGACGAGAAGTGCGCCATTTTACCTCGTGAACGAAGAGACAAGATCAAGAGCGCTTTGGAGGAGGATTACTTTCTTAGTCCTGAGTATGATTAAATGATTTATTGTACCTAGGTACTAATCTACACTAATATTATAAAGAGGAAAGATATGTATTTTTGTGTGTATGTTTGTACCGAATAAACTCAAAAACTACTGCGCCGATTTCAAAAATTCTAGTCTAGGCTATATTTATTGCTAGAAAAGATTAGGGATCCTTACTAAAACTCCAATAATGTAACCCAAGGTGTAAAAAAATTATCTAAAATATTCTTTACATCGCGTGCGCTACGAAAACTATTGAGGATAGAATAAAATAATGTACTACGACTTTGCAGAACACATTGTTATTTACAAAAAGTGTCGCGACAGCATATGTCTAACTATTATAGTTATGCCACAATAAGAGATCTTTTATTTTGAAAATTTTATTGTAATGACGCCGCTAGAAAAGGCTCTTTATTAGTATCTTGGTATGAATCCTTATCAAAATAAATTACTTCATATTTAAGACTGCTTCAATACCTTTATATAACTTTTTGAATTATTCAATTCAGACATTCCATTTGAAAGATATCACGAGTTTAAAAATGTAAGTATAGGTTCAAAAAATATCGGCTCATACATTCACTATACAATGGCTTTTTTGATGATATCTTGTTAGATAGGATGGTAGGTATGTATGTATGTAGGTAGGTAGGTAGGTAGAGTAGGTAAGGTAGGTAGGTAGGGTAGGTAGGTAGGTAGGTAGGGTAGGTAGGTAGGTAGGGTAGGTAGGTAGGTAGGGTAGGTAGGTAGGTATGTAGGTTGGTACGTAGGGTGGGTAGGTAGGTAGGTAGGTAGGGTAGGTAGGTAGGTAGGGTAGGTAGGTAGGGTTGGTAGGTAGGTAGGGTTGGTAGGTAGGTAGGTAGGTAGGTAGGTAAGGTAGGTAGGTAGGGTAGGTAGGTAGGGTAAATAGGGTAGGTAGGTAGGGTAAGTGCGCCGTAGATAAGTACTTAGTGCTACCCGTGGGAAGCCGGGGCGGGCAGCTATCGATTAAATAAAGCGCTCACATCAGTGACATCACAATTCAGTAGGTACCTATTTAATACAATCGAAATAACTACAAAGTAATTTTGCGTAAACTGTTTAAAATTGTCCAAAACGTGTAAAGTATAACGACGATTACGGAATAGTATGAATGCTCGTTGTGAATGTCCATTCATGCGAAGCTTGTGATGAAACATGTGCATTTATAAGTTTATAAACAGCAATCACTTCATATTTAATAAAAAGAATTCTTGGTTAGACTAGAATGGCCGCACAGTAGGTTTCAGCCTAGATTCTAAATTCTGGAGCTGTTGAATCAATGCCGAGCCCATTGCACTCTATTCTTTTCGATCTTAGGCTTTCCGGATGCAATTCTTCCCCGCTACGTTGACCGGACGTCACGTTGTTCTACCTAGCGTACCCTGCTCACGCTCTTGTAAGAAAACCCTAATAAAGAGAGATTAATTCTTCCATGTTATATTATTACACAGGCAAACTGAGCAGTACTTCCTAGCCTTAAACGAATGTCCTGGCCAGTGGTCTGGTCCGGGTGGCATGGTCGGCCGCAAGGAACATGCTGACAAGAGCAAGGCGTTGCGACTGAGGCAGACGTGGCTCATCAACTTTAGTGCTCAGGTTTGATCAGATCAATTTGAAATACAACTTCACGTCAGTATTCCCCGAAGGCAGGGTCGTCTTTATCATAGGCTACTAGTATTATAATATGTGTGTTGGAGGCCCTAGGCACTTGAGGATAATGCACTCTCAACTCGAAAATTTTAGCACCCCCCCGCCTCGTTGGTTAGGTTTTCTTTTGATCGTTATAGGTACAGAAATAGAAGTACCCAAACTTTCTCGACTTATGCAGTACCTATAGCTAGGGAGTTACAAGAATGTAGCCTATGGCTAGGGAGTTACAAGAATGTAGCCTATGGCTAGGTAGTTACAAGAATGTAGCCTATGGCTAGGGAGTTACAAGAATGTAGCATGCAAGAGCGAGAATAGCGTGCTCGAAAATTCTAGCGCGCCGACTTTATCATCCATGACGAAATAGGAGGTTATTACTTTACGCAGAAAAAAAGTGGTTTTAGATTTAAAAAAGTGGGATGTGAGCGAAGCGAGCTCGAAAGATTTAATAACCCGCTTGGGGTTTAAGTTAGGTTAGCTACGATGATGCTGGCAGGAACTAGAGGGGCCCGTGGATCGCGGGGCCATGGGAACTTGCCCTGAGAGCAATGGAAAAGACGACCCTGCCCGAAGGCAGGCAGGGTTGTGAACACATTTCGCTAGAACATGCATTTTTAATTTTTTTTAAACGATGAGGTTATGCATTCGACAGCTCTATTTTTCTGGAATGACGGTCCGCCATGTGGTGACTCCTAACTTGCTCGGGTTGCTTTGAGTTAGCTTCTATACGTATTAAATCCTCTTTGTGGATGTTGGTGATGCTATAAAAGTTCCTGTCACTGTTGCACCACACCTAAAGAGTGAAAAATGTAAAGTTTTTACAACAAAATCAAATAACGCTTCCGTCCATTAGACCAAAGAGGTAGTCACGAGTTCCACGACGGGAATCCCGAGATGAATTGAGTTGTTTTGTAGACATAACAGTTTAGAACGTTACGACCTACATGGAACGATTAGTTAGGTACATAATTGGTTTATGGGATATTGGTCTTTTCAGGTGGCGTATCATTTATGTGATTACATAGCTAAAGGACAGAAAGAAATGTTGGTCTCCAACCGCCTGAGAAGTATCGCCGATGTTGTCCTCGAGAGAGTTGCTGAAATCCTGGGTTAGTATTCACACGGCTCTACGTCGTGAGTCAGTCAGTCAATTTATAGCCCTCGTAGAGTCTACGAAGACTACGGGATAATCGGTACCTATAATGTAGTCATTTACGACATCTTTTGTATATGTACAAGGCAAAATTTTGCCAGTCCAGAACATTAATATTCTAAAAATTTATTGATATTTAATTAATTCCATGTTCTGTTCTAGGTGAACCAAAACCGACCCGTACGAACCCCGGACGTCTCCCTCGGTTCATGGTTGCTATTTCCGACCGCATCGCGGTCTGGATCGAGAACGCGGTCTACCGAGCTGATGCCAGTGAGCCCATTGGAATGTCCAAAGGACCTGATGACCATATACGACTTGACACCGAAAAACCACTCATTTGCTGATAACATAAGATTCAATTTGCAGCGAGCGGGTAAGTTGACAGATAAATTGTTGTTTTTAAATTAAAACAGAAGCAGTGAGCTTGTTAATGAGTACTGGCGATCTCTAGATCTATTTAGCATTCATTTAAATTCATTTTATGGACACACTTACAACATTCTAAAGTAGAAATATGATGATATAATGGAATTTTATGACACTACGGTGATGCATAAATCGTTCTACTTAGAATGAGGTGATGCAATCATTTTACATTTCAATAGATGTGGTACCATGTTTATTTAAGTATCTAAGGTGCTCTAGGGTTCAGAGATGCCCAATCAATCTGCAATAGACATCCTATGACTAGTCTAGCCTGATGAAATTGGTAGGTATTATAAGGATCGTAAGCTCTAAGCTACTCGAATGAAACGCATGTAGACTTGCTATTCCATAATTATTTAGGATTCCATCTTTTATATTCTAATGCACACTCGACCCTTTCTTCTGCTGAAAACTTCTGTACCCAGAAGTCAGTCTTTTGAAAGTTGCTCTACATTCAGAAAGCTATAATTTCTAATTCTAAAGTAACCAGTACGTACTACTTAACTTGGCGGGTTATACCCCAGGTACCGCCATCGCCAGCCTATAACGGCTGACACTTGATAAAATACTTATTTACTTAATTTATATACCAAAGGGACCCAGGGCTCTTTTATCTGCACTGTGGGTATTCTGCCCATGGAAAGAAGAATTCCTTAAAGTCGCAGAAAATTTTCAACGTTAGGATCGCCGGACTAAAAGGGAACCTTTCATGAATGATTATATTGATTATATGAAGTGTATTGTTGCAATAACATAAATCAACAAACAACTCTTAATTGAAACGCGTCCATACCTTCATAACAAGCATTTAATGTGAGCTCAGCGAATGACTAAATTATGAGAAACGCCTACATTTTGATCCAGTTATGTATAATTATATACGCAACCTTATATACCAGTATTTACACCGACATTTATACTTTTAATTTGCACTTTTATAAGTATACTTTGCATACTGGAAAACAAAGAAGTTAAAGTAATACGCGTTCTATAAAGCTAATTTATACACTTATGAAGTTACGTTATGACGATATAGAGTGCTTGATTAAAAGTTACTAGGTATAATGGTACTTATGTTGACGAGGAAATAATTTATTGGCTGTAGTAAATATTAGAAGCTATGTACATGATTAGGGTAGGTACAGTCATTCAGATTCATACAGGTAAATTTTTTCGAATTTCACCAATGTAACTGAACGCCTTCAGCACATCTTAACCGCGTTCAAGAGCTGTCAGTGTCAATATTCCACAGAAAATAATGACACTGACAGCACTTAAACGTTGGTAGTTTGTGTGCTGAACGTGTTCAGTTCGCCCTAAGAGGGAAAAGTGAAAGAAAAGATTTGAAGGAGCCTGTAGCCGGTAGCCCCCCTTTTTAACCGACTTCTTCAAGAAGGAGGAGGTTCTCAATTCGTCTGTATGTTTTTTTTTTTTTTTGTATGCTTGATACGCGATTGCTCCGCCAGATATGAATCGATTTTGATGATTCTTTTTTTGTTTGGTAGGTGGGTGGTCCTTCCGAGGTGGTCCCATATAAATTTTATTAACTTTGCTTGCGTAATTTTTGAGTTAGCTTCAATATTACGTATTTTTTCCACTTAGTTCATGTAGACGATATCCTGTTTGACTCCTTCACTGTTATTTATATAGGGTGGCAAAAAACGGAAATTGAAAAGCAAAGACACCGACTTCCGAAATTAAAGTAATTTTTTACTTTTTTAGTGTTTTTTTTGGAAGTCGGTTGTTTTTTTTTGTGTAAAAAGTTTTCTCTTTCTAGGAGGCCTATATCTGGTATCCAGCCCTCCAAATTCATGTCCTGGCACTGTTGTAGCAGCCTACGGTCTTTTTACTTTAAAGAACCACAGCCTTCTGACCAGAGGCCTTAGGCAAAGTGACATTCTATCAGCGATAACGATGATGGAAAAGGCAAAAATGTATAGAACTGACATAAGCTATCGAAAAGCTTATATGTCAATTCTGTTGAAAGTCGTTGTAGAAATAAGAAACGCTTTCAAAGCGATTGTCACTTGTCTAGGCCCTCAGCTGCTGCAGTTTATCAGAATTATGCACGTAGCAACCGCAAACTTTATCATCAATATCAACTAGGTGTAGCAAGTTATCATATTCCATTCTTTGATAAATATGCAGTAGCCACTTTTATCTAGTGACAAAGCTTGGCGACAAAGCTGCTTTGCTTGATAACCTTCAAGGGCCCTATATAATGCGTCTGCCTTCCATAGGACGATATAGTTCGCATTGAGAAGGCTCAGCTGCAGTTCCACCCAATCCAATAAAATGAAATACTTCGTAAGTAACATTTGAATTATTTTTATCAGGTAATAAAAATGGCGGATTTAAACAACGTAAAAAGAATCTACTGAAGATTCAGGCGTTCTACACGGTTGTTCGGGTCGGCATTATTCGGCACAGCCGGGCGACAAGACATACTTTCGATTTTGGCGCCCAGCTCGTGCCGGGTCATGCCGACCCGAACACGTCTGTATTACTGAGTTCAATATTATCGCCTAAGGCCGCGTGTCCAGGGCAAGAAAAATCGCCGGGTCTATGCAAGAATTCGTGTCGTTACGTTTACACTAGTCGTGTGTAGAAACGACACGAATTCTTGCATAGACCCGGCCATTTTTCTTGCCGTGGACACGCGCCCTCAGTCAGAGAAAGAAAGGATTTTCCTATTTCACATAGAAGAAAAATGTTCAAACTAAAGATTTGGCTTACCTTAGGTAGGTAAGCACAATCCTTACCCTAATTCAATAAAACTTCGTGATCTGCCTCTTTTCGATGAAATAACTCAAACAACTGAAGACAGTACCAACCTTTGTCATTTTCCATGCTCTTTTGTATTTGGCCCTTCAGCTGTATGAGCACTTGAGCAGCCGGTCTATTTTGTAAAGAACTAAGGTAGGTAAACTGAGCTTTGAGTGTGCTGTCATTCCATCCCTGACACTGGGGATTGACACTATTGACAGCTCACTTCACCTAAGTTTTCACGGGAATAGATCGGTTAGTCAGATTTGATGGTTCCTAGGACACTGTTATGTATAATTACCTAAACGTGAACTTCTATATCCAGCTGGTTTTCCTCGTCGTCTGCGTGGCTCTGGCCGCCGCTTCTCCCCAGTTCATTGCCGCCTGGCCGGGATATGCCGGCCCTCCTGCCTCTAGGGTATGTATTAGATTCAACTCAAACAATACAAAAGATTTATTTGGTGAATAAAATTCACGACATCAATGGTCGTAACATTCGTTGCAGTGCGAATGAATCATTATCAATAATGAAGATGCATTTTCCTGAAAACAGTACCAGCGCTTGTTCATACTTTTCTATGTTTGGTGTACTTATGTTTTATTAGGACAGTGCGTTTCTCAATGCCTGTTGGTGGAACAGGTCAATTTTCTGTCGTTTTAACGAGTAGATAAATGATACTAAGCAGTCTTGTTGTCAGGTGTTGCTTGACTTAATCGGCCGATCTCTGCCGTAGCTTCGAGATGTTTTTGATTTACTGATTGATTACAACCATTCTACTTTGTCCACAGACATTGGTTGCAGGTCCGACCGTGGTAAACGCAGCCCCCGCCCCCGGCTTCCTCGCCCCTGGATGGCCTGGTTGGTGGTAACTGACTCCTCTCGACCTACAAATCCTTAGCAACTTGCACTTTTTCCATCGGTTCAACCAGAGCATACTCGTATTTTGCACGTATTGATCTGTAAATCTGTAACTATATAAATAAAATTAAAAGTATAGTCTATAAGTTGTTGTTTTCATGGCACGAAAGAAAACCTATCATCCTAAATAGAGAGAGTGTTCCAGAATAAAAAGCACAGTCTAGAAAGTTTTGTAGGGAAGCTCACACCTGCCGAAGCGCATATCGCATAGCAGTCTTCACTGCAAAAAAATGTGAACATTGCTTAACATCAAAAGTAAATAAATTACTCTGCGAGCATCTCGACGCAGACAAAGACATGTAGGAAAGTTTGGGTGACATTGAACGTTTTGGGCAGTAAACACCTGGATTTGCAGAACCATTGGAGTATGTACCTACTGCCAAAAAATATCAACATTGCGTACATTGAAATAAAGTTGAATAGTAGATTATGCACTAAGAGGATAAAGTAGTATCTTATGTAGCGGGCGCCGCCGCCGTATTGAATCCCAAGCAAAACGAAGGATTCTAGCGTTAACTCCCGAGTAAAGCGAGGGAGTTAAGACAAAATCCTGAGTGTAGCGTGGGATTCAAGTTCGCCCAAGACGAAGGCACCTTTATCCCCTAGGAGAATACTCTTTTTTCACACCATCTACGAGACAATAAAAAGCATTAGTACTAGAATCCAAGTATTTATTACGACTATAGGACGATGTCCTTCCGATTTCCTTTTTAAAAATGCCCCGTAATTTGGTGTATGTATTATTTTTAAGTATATTATTTTTGATGCTTATTGTTGACCTGAGCATCGAATAGATGCACCATAGGCTACTTGACTTCTTTGTACATGATAAGTGGTGGAAGTAGACTAAAAGCACTGATTCAGATACAGACTTGACGTCCTTTGTAGTTTTCCATTTGTAAAAATCGTCGTAGGCTTTAATGTACGATTCCTTGGACTTTTCTGGGAGTAGATTGTTGGCAATGCCAGTGGCTTCGGATTTAATGTAGTCCGGAGTCAAATCACTATCGCCATTCGACATTTTTGTGAAAATTTGTATGTACTTATGGTAGTTAAGTAATTTGTTGTTTATCAAAGCAATTAAATTTTCAGTATTCGCGCCTCTTTATAATTTGTGTTCTATTTTTCTTTTATTTATATTCTTCTCGTGGTGGCCAGTTCGATTTTCGAACAATTAATTTTAGTGCAGATGGTGAATGCATGGAATGTACTTACTACTTACCGTAAATGTTCTACTTTATGTTCCAAATTCAAATCACATTAATGACCAGCGGGTCATAATGAAATACAGTACAATATTATTACCCTGCTAGACCTCAGGTCTTAAATGACTTACTTTGGGTTAGGTTTGCATGACATATAATTTGACATTGTCGAGCAGGTGGTGTGAAAAATATATAAACTACTCCGAAGCAGACAGAAACATGCAGATTGCGCGATACGTGTTTTGGTGAAGTAGTTGATGATGAATATACCTACCTATATTATGTTTTTGTATGACTTGATCTAAAACAATCGGGTGAAACCATTCACTTATCCATGAATAAACAAGGCCTGCGGGTTACTACAATGCACTTGATGGTCAAATTAAAAGTTTCTGACGAACTGCGAACCTGCTTCTTTTTTTGAAGTCTGTTAAAAATGGGAATAATACAAACCGTATTTGCGGTGGTTGGTGTTCTCTACTTATTAATTTATAGAACCTAAATATAATAACCCTCCTTTTTGCTTCGCCGTAGTCGGGTAAAAACAAATGACTACTTAGTTAACTGTGTCGCATAACAACAAACCAACAACCGGTATGAAATCAAACACAGCCATTGCTGCTCAAAAACCCGCCAAACTTTAGGTAGGTGCACATATATAACTTTCATTTTCATTTGTAAATACCTAGCTGTAAACTAAATATGTATTATTGATAACTAGGACTGATGCAAGACATGTAAATTAACAACGTAACTTCCAAGAAACAGTGGACTATGTCTATAAATCAGCACGAATGCTAGTATGCAAATTGAATGAATGACTAAATTATCAGGGAAGCCCGCATTGTTTTCGAGTAACCATATGAATAGTTATGTTGATTGTAGTTCTAGTGGCCAGTGTGCTTTTGGAAAGCAGGTAAGTAATAGCTTGGTGAAAAACGGCTTGGAAGTTCTGTAGTTCAATAATAACTGAAGTCAACTTTTCCCAAGGAAAAGTATGCGACTTTCATGCACCATATGCTTATAAATGTACAGCTTGACAAGGAGCTGTAAAATAGCTAGGTACCTATGGGTCCATGTTCAAGTTAAGAAATAGTCCTCCAGACCGAATTTCGGTCATGGCAACTAATCTCAGCGGGACCCGTACGGGAATGTATAATATAGTACACAAGTGTGTGCAGACACAGAGCCTCTCTTCCCTCACTCTCATAATCGGATGGGACGGTAATCCGACGGAGAAAGATCAGGCGCAGGGCCAAATGGAAATAAGTATGAATAATGATTAATGAATTATGTAATTATTGTTACATCCCAATGTTTCTGTCAATCGTTTCTAAATGTCAGAGACAGAAAGGAAGGAATTTTAAACATGTTTAGCCTTAAATGTATTTAGAGGTATGTGGTGCAAGCTGGCTTTAGTGGCAGTTCCATACGTAGAGAGCGAGAAGATCTTGATGCAGGCATACCTTGATGGCTTTATATACCACTAGCTGCCCGCCCCGGCTTCGCACGGGTAGCACTAAGTACTTGTCTACAGCGCACCTACCCTATCTACTTATCTACCCGACCTACCTACCTACCTACCTACCCTGCCCTACCTACCTACCCTGCCTACCTACCCTACCTACCTATCCTACCTACCTACCTACCCTACCTACCTATCTACCGAGATATCATCAAGAAAAAAGCCATTCTATACTGAATGTATGAGCCGGTATTTTTTGGAGCTATACATACATTTTTAAACTCGTGATATCTTTCGAATAGAATGTCTGAATTGAATAATTCAAAAAGTTTTATGAAGGTATTGAAGCAGTCTTAATAATGAAGTAATTTATTTTGATAAGGATTAATACCAAGATACAAATAAAGAGCCTTTTCTAGCGGCGACATTTCAATTAAATTTTAACCATTTTAATTAAATTTATTATTTTGTACCTAGCTATTTTACAGCTCCTTGTCAAGCTGTACATTTATAAGCATATGGTGCACGAAAGTCGCATACTTTTCCTTGGGAAACTTTTCCTTGACTTCAGTTATTATTGAACTACAGAACTTCCAAGCCGTTTTTCATCAAGCTATTACTTACCTGCTTTCCAAAAGCACACTGGCCACTAGAACTACAATCAACATAACTATTCATATGGTTACTCGAAAACAATGCGGGCTTCCCTGATAATTTAGTCATTCATTCAATTTGCATACTAGCATTCGTGCCTACCCAACCTACCTACCTACCCTACCTACCTACTGTACATACCTACCTACCTACACCTACCTCCCTACACTAACCAACATATCTACCTACCCAACCAACTTACCCTACCTACCCTACCTACTTACCCTACCACTCAACCCTACCTACCTACTCTACCTACCTACTCTACCTACCTACCTTACCTACATACCCTACCTACCTACCTACCCTACCTTCCTACCCTACCTGCCTACCCTACCTACCTGCCCTACCTACCTACCTACCCTACCTACCTACCTACCCTACCTACCTACCCTACCTACCTATCCTACCTACCTACCTACCCTACCTACCTACCTACCCTACCTACCTACCTACCCTACCTACCTATCTACCAAGATATCATCAAGAAAAAAGCCATTCTATACTGAATGTATGAGCCGGTATTTTTTGGAGCTATACATACATTTTTAAACTCGTGATATCTTTCGAATAGAATGTCTGAATTGAATAATTCAAAAAGTTTTATGAAGGTATTGAAGCAGTCTTAATAATTTATTTTGATAAGGATTAATACCAAGATACAAATAAAGAGCCTTTTCTAGCGGCGACATTTCAATTAAATTTTCAAAATAAAATAAAACTTATTGTGGCATAACTATAATAGCTAGACATATGCTGTCGCGACACTTTTTGAAATAATGATGTGTTCTGCAGAGTCGTAGTACATTATTTTATTCTATCATCAATAGTTTTCGCAGCGCACGCGATTTAAAGAATATTTAAGGATTTTTTTTTACACCTTGGGTTACATTATTGGAGTTTTTTGTAAGGATCCCTAATCTTTTCTAGCAATAAATATAGCCTATGTTACTCTGGGTGAATGTAGCTTTCTAGTGGTGAAATCGGCGCAGTACTTTTTGAGTTTATTCATTACAAACATACACACAAAATCAAATCAAATCAAATCAAAATATTTTATTTCACATAAGCCTACATGGGCACTTAAGAAACGTCAGAAGCTATGTGCACGGTTCCAATTGGTCGTTTCCTATGGAGAAGAGCCGGCAAGAAACTCAACGGTTACTCTTTTAAAAATAATTGGCTTTACAATATTTTCGATTTACAGTGTTAATAGTTATGGGAGGACAGTGTAGGTCTTTCAAAAAGTTTCAGGTAGGTTAGGCTAAGCCTACAATGTTCTCACATTCACAAGGTAGAAAAGAATCTATATAAAAGATAAATAAGATACTAAAGATAAAAAAAACCTATTTAAACCAAATGACATGATTGCCATTACAACTGTAACAAATCTGATTAATTATCATGTCCACAAAAGCCTGTAAAATATATAAATGTCAAATAATATTATGATTATGTCTGTTAGGGATGAATGTAAAAAATAAACATGGGAATTTGGGAGCAGTTAATAGACTCTTACATAATTCTGCCGTTAATGAGGTACCAGGGAAGCCACATGTGCAGAAGGAATTATTGCCAAACTTCCCTGTCTTCAACGTAGTCTTTAATGTTATAGTATGCTTTTTTGAGAAGGACACGTTTGATGAGGGTTTTGAACTTACCATCGCTAAGTTCTGTAACCAACTTTGGCAACTTATTATAAAAGCGGATACTGTTTATAAGAAACGACTTACTAGTTTTAGTTAATCTAAATTTGGGTATCACAATTTCATGTTTACTACGTGTATTTATATTATGGAAATCGCTTCTTATTTTGAAAAGTCCCAAGTTTTTGCGAACATACAAAATACTTTCTAAGATGTAAAGAGAAGGCAGAGTTAGTATATCAATTTCTTTGAATTTATTTCTAAGGGACTCACGAGGACCCATTTTATAGAGGGCGCGAATAGCCCTCTTTTGCAAAATGAAAATTAAATCTACGTCTGCTGCCGATCCCCACAGCAGAACGCCTTAGGACATAATACTGTGGAAATAAGCAAAGTATACTAACCTTGCAGGGGCTATATCAGTCAACTGCCTTATTTTTCTTACTGCAAATGCAGCTGAACTTAATCTGCCTGAGAGAGCTCTAATGTGGGCGCCCCATTGCAATTTCGAATCTAGAGTAATTCCTAGAAATACAGTTTCCGTAATAGCATCTAATTTCTTGCCATCAAGTTTTAAATTTAGTCCTACTCGAGGAACATTAGGTAATGAGAACTTAAGACATTTAGTTTTGTTCGCATTAAGTAAAAATACAAATCTCTCCTCTTTATAATATTAGTGTAGATATTAGTGTAGATTGATTGAGCATGGGTCTTTCAGTCAGCTGAACGCTTGTGCTTATAAAATAGGCACCTAAGTTAAACTGCTTTGAAGTTGTAAGTTACCTTTTTACGGTTCTGTACCCGAAGAGTGCCAAACGGAACTTTAATAGGTACTAAGCCCCCGCTGTGTCTGTCCGTCTGTCTGTCAGCGGGCCGTATCTCACGTACCGTATTAGGTAGACAGTTGACATTTTCACAGATTGTGTATTTCTATTGCCACTATAACAACAAATAATAAATATTAAAAGGGGGCTTTTTAAATAAAGTAAGTAAAAAAAAGAGTTGCCTCACAGTAGTCGCTTATGATGTGTATATATATCTGACATTTTGGCTGACAGTACCAACCTCTCGGAAAATGTGTTGGTACCATCTGATAGCCAACTCTAGCACCGCGCGCGCTCTTTGGTCAAATCAAAAAGCGCGCGCTTCCCCCGCTTCCTGTTATGTTACACACTTCCGTCCCTTTCACGAAATCACTCCCACAGATTGCAGGAAAGAGGAGAGGAAAGATGATATACATAAAAAAATGTAGTGTTAAATATTATTGTACGCTAGTAGGTACGGAACCCTTTGTGTGCGAGTCCGACTCGTATTTGGCCGGTTTTATTTTTTGATGATACTCAATACTCAATATCTTTATTGCTTTACCATAGTGGGTACTTAGGTGGTAACTATATAATTAAGATCATTATGGACCCTGTAGGGCACATCAAAAGGGTAGGAGAGAGGAAGCCTTGTTTTAGGAGATCATTAAGTTGTTATTGTGGGGACAAGTTTTAACTTACCTACATGTAATCAAAATCAGGAGATACTAAAATTTCGCTTATGTATTATTTAAGTATTATTTGTTTGCAAAAGTGTATCTACATAAGTATTTTTTTAAGTATTTTGATGGGACACACAGCATGGCATACATACTCAATTATGCTTTTCAAAAAAGCTTCAAGAGACATACAAAACTATACCTTCATTAACAGTTCACTTTTAATTATTACTGACCTTTCACTAAAAGGACCATCACTAGTTCTGTTTGAAGTCCTCACTACAAACAATTTATATGCATATCTATGATGATAATTCAATATCCACCTCTTATAATACAGCTAGATGACAAAGTAGTCCTAATAAAATATTATGCGCACCATATCTGGTAGTGGAGGGAATAATTAACTTCTGTACCATTTTTTCCTGACAACTGGTATTTTCATTAGTTATTCAGATAGGCGGTTCTGACCTTAGCAGGGTCTAGGCTCTGTTGGGTTGCTTGCTTTGCTGACGGCCTTCAAGGGTCCTATATATGCGTCTGTCTTCCGTGAGACGGTACAGTTTGCACTGAGAAGGCTCAACAGCAGTTCCAGTGAGATCTACCAACACTGCCATCAAAATGAAATACTTCGTAAGTATTCATTTATTAAACACCTTTTAAAAATAATTGTTTTTCCCATTTTTCAAAAACTTAAAAGTTTTATTTCTGATAGGTAGCGAAAACCTGTGTTTTTTTTATTTTAATGTCTATGAAAAAGAAAACAAAATGAATTTCCAATTTCCTTCATTACTCCATTGAAAATATATTTTTCACTAGCTTTTTTTGCCTGTGATCCAGGATGAAAGAAGCCCTATGTTCTAATCCGATGAAATTTGGCACATGGGTAGACCATGACCTGTCTACCCATGTGCCAAAGTTGAGTTCTACTTCTGCCTACGGTATATTCTATACCTCGATGTGTATCAATTTTTTTAATTTTTTGATTGTTAACCTATTCCTACTGTCCCACAAACGCTTAGCAAAGGTCTCCCCCATACTTCGCCATTCTTTTGGGCCAATCAGCCAAGAAAGACTCTAAGGTCGTGGCGCCAGCGTTTCTTAGGCCTGCCTCGGTGACGACCCCCGTCTTCAGGCACCCACTGCGTGACGATTCTGGCCTATTTGTCCTGATGTATCCTGTACGTGTGGGACGCCCATTTCAGTCTCGCGGTCTTATCGCGGCCGACATCGGGATGCCTGTATACCTACAGATTATAAATTGAAGTCGCTTTTCGTGTCTGTCTGCGTGAACGTGTTGTTCTTAGAAGCTTCGGAACGAATTTTGATCCAGTTTTCCCCATTATTCCTAGATTATTCAGAGATTTTCTGAAGGTCTATGTGACTATGTATTTGGTAACCACATAATTAAAAACTTGTCATACAGTAGGTATGCATGTATTATAATTAGGGGTTTTCACGATTTCAGATTGTTTTCCTCGTCGTCTGCGTGGCCTTCGCCGCCGCTGCACCTCAGTTCTTGGCTTGGCCAGGATATACCGGATTTGCTCCCCCAGCTAGGGTACGTAAAATAGCTACAAAGATAGCAATTTAAACCAATATTAATATTAATCTACCTATAATAAAACAAGAATATAATCAGCCTATAACATTCCCACTGCTGTGACACAGGCCTTCTCTCGGTGAGAAGTGCGGGCACGCGGACCCAGTGCGGGTTGGTGGATAACAAAAATTATGTCTCCACGAAATTAGTATAAAATCTTGAAATGATGTTCTTTTCTGGGGCTACTCGAAAAATACAATGACATTCATAATGGAATAAAATACATTTATTACTGGATCGAGAAATAATTTCTTGCCGTTCGTTCGCTTTCTCTGAATTTGTCTAATCATTTATTTATTAATGTAGCATATCTATATATCATATTTTGATATTCAAATACTTTTGAATAACTCTCGAGGTCTCGGTTCTCCTTTAATTTAGAAAATAAATATATACATGAGTGGCTAATGCAATTCTTTGAAAAATTTAAAATTCGCATTTCAAAAGTTGCTCATAATTTTCATTTTCTTGCCTTGTCTAACTTTTACACCGCTTTTTCACTATGTTATCTACCTCACCTAATAAAATAGGTATACCTAGTTGTACTCAAATAAATCATATCAGTAAAGGGGACAAAACCCTCCATAAGCAAGTGGTTCTTGAGTTGTAAGTGCATAAACGGAAAAACAGGCAGAGACGTTGCGTTTTCTAATAAAGATAACCGATAGGTTCTACACTATCTATTTATTTATTTTATACAACCGCTTAGATCAATCTTTACAGGTTGCCCTAATGCGATACTTAAGTACACTTATATTATTATAAACTAATTTCACAGTAAAATAAACAAACAAAACACCTAAATCTAGCAACTGATATTCTCCATTTTCCCCACAGACCTTGATCGCTGGCCCTACCGTGGTGAACGGACTCGGTGCCCGCTACATCGCGCCTGGATACGTCGGTCCAGCTTACTTCTAAGCACATAGTCGTCGTTCTTTCTCCACAGCACAGCTGATGTTACTCGCACTTTGTCCATTGGTTCTCATTTTGTATCATCTTGTAAATACTGATGTGTAATTAATAAATGTAATGTAATGTAAATATTATTATGTTGTTTCCATTGTCTCGTGTTATTTTACCGTGGTGATCGGACTCGGTGCCCGCTACATCGCGCCTGGATACGTCGGTCCAGCTTACTTCTAAGCACATAGTTTCGTCGTTCTTTCTCCACAGCACAGCTGATGTTACTCGCACTTTGTTCATTGGTTCTCATTTTGTATCATCTTGTAAATACTGATGTGTAATTAATAAATGTAATGTAATGTAAATATTATTATGTTGTTTCCATTGTCTCGTGTTATTTATCACGAGGAAGTTTCGGTTCTTTGGGAGTCACTCAATCACGCAATTTATAGGAATTCAATTGTGTGATAATTTTATGAATCTTACGGTGATGTGATTGACAGTGTGGACTTGCACTTTAGGCCCACAGTCATGGTAATTTTCATAATAAGGCCGCGTTCACACCAAACATACTCCGTCTGTGAGAGTCATGCGTTACCTACGCAGTTTACTGCTTTTCCATACACTTGAATGTGTATGGAAAAGCAGTGCTTTGTGTGTTTTTCCATACAGCAGCGTGTGTGCTTTTCGTTCACGCCGAACCGACAATACGCTATTACGAGCTGGTACGCCGCTCACAATCGGCGGTTGACTATGTCGGCGGTGGTCGGCCTTAGTATAATAAAAACATCAATAAGCTCATTATGTTAAAAAACGATAAAGTTTATTATGATATCTGAATGACCCGTTTTCCTTTATCTAAACTGAATATTGAATTAATGCGAATCGCCAAAACCAGTTCCAGATTTCAATCTCTGTTCAATGCAGACGCGAAAGATGGCTGTTCTGAATGGTATGCGCATGAGCAAGTTATTGTATAATAAGTTGCATTGGCGATTTTAATCTGGTTAAACGGCTTCTTTACCTAATAAAAAGGAAGAAACAAAAAAAAAAGCTTGCTTGTTGGGGCGACGAAAAGGTGCAGTGTACTGTCCAGCTGCATGTTTTTGAAACCATTTTTTCACATTGCATAATGCACAGGCAATCTGATATGTTTTACGAGAAATATGTCTATGTTATTGGGATTGGTTTCCGCACTGAGTCCTTCAGGTGGATCAAGTGGGTTCATTGTACGTGGGCCATGTCGTCTGTCGTTGGCATTACACCAACCTCCAGAAGTAAATTAGGTCTCCTAGTGTTTCAGAACATCTGCAAAAGATCTGGGTGACCAGAGGGTTTCTGTTCTAATTTCGGAGACGCCTGTGACGCCTGACAAAGAGCACATACGCGTCGATATCCTCAGCCTCCACGCATGCTCTACACAGAGAATCCTAACTTCCTAAACTAATATTATAAATGCGAAAGTGAGTTTGTTTGTTTGTTACGCGTTCACGCTAAAACAGCTGAACGGATTTGGATGAAATTGGCACTTGGGTAGACCATGACGACCAGGACATAGGATACCTTTTATCCCGACATTCCTATGGAATCGAGACTTATGCGGTTGAAACCGCGGGGCGCAGCTAGTAAATAATAATTCCCAAACTTTTATTGCAAATATCAACACCTATTGAATTTAAATTAAATTAAGTAGCTGTAATACTACTGATTTATTTACATTAAAAAAGCTTTTATTGCTATATAATTAAAAGGCGCCATCAAAATTTTATTTTGCGCTGGAAATTGTTTTTGCATTTGGCTTTTTGGCGCCCCTGCCATATAGCGCCTAAAGCGACTGCTCCACTCGCTCCACTCCAGGGCTGGCGATGATTACACAAGAGATAGTACAAATACCCTTCTCCACTTCCTTGTACTTTAGCTGGAAGAACTGGTGCAACAAACTCCACAGCAGCAAAGCTGTCTGTTCAGTTAAAAGAACTTGATTGTCTATACAAAACATTAAATAAAAATACTTGCCGCAAAGTTAAATAAACTCATAATGACAATCAATGTTATTATTAAGTAGTGATAGGCAAAATACGAGAAAGTTATATTTTATTATGGTAGAAATTGTCTCATGCCATGATGTCCGCGACGAATATAATTAACATAGTTTAAGATTCATGAGTAGGTATTTGAAGAATTTTTATGTTACGTAAATTATGTAATTTTGTATAATTTGGATGTTTATTGGAATCTGCAAAACTAATGTTGTTTCTAGGCAAACTAAATTATTTCTGTAGGGAACCTCCCTACAGAAATAATTTACGTTAATTTTCCTACGTATGCAGAAGTGTAGAACTCCACAAATCTACCTGCTTCAAAAGTCTGGTTACTGCAATTTGCAAAGGATTTAAAATTAGGTGTAACATTCATTTACGCAACATAAAAACCTATAAATATTTCTTTCAAGAAATAAAGAAAAAATAATAACCATAATATGCGTCTGCAAAAAACTTAACCCGTGTCGGCACGCTCTTGGTAGCATGACCTGTAAGAAATCAATTTAACTATATAAATACTGGTACAAGACCAATATAAAAAAAGAGGCAACTCCCGCTAAACGAAAGGGTAAAAATCATTTTAATAACTGTTTTTGCCATTCACGCAATTAAGGTACTCTTTATTATACTTACGTGTTATGTAATACACTGTAATTTGGTATAAAAATGATGTAAATCTTACTGGTCGTAACCGTCTTAGAGAGATAGTAAAAGTGGTCAGACTTGTAAAAAAGACAACTACAAATTGCCTTGCTGTGGTCGACAGAACTGCCGCTCTCATTTTGAAGCACATCGGAGACCGGGCATTCAATTAAGAGACATTATGACTTTATACGCTAATTAATAAGATTTTTACTAGACTTTAACTGAATTTTGTTTTACGAACAACCAATTATATAAAAAATAAGAACTCTGGTATTCATAATTAGGTATGTTCTTTTATTTCATTTTCATCTATTTTTCATTTTTAAATATTTTGTAAAAAACATTTAAAAACATAACAAATAGAAGCCCATTGGCATCAGGATCAGGGTCCAAACTGCCGTTAGTCAGGGCTCTAGAGAGAGGAACCTCCTCACTATGCGTGCCGTGTCCAGGAGTACTGCTTTCTGAATCAAGTCCTTGACCCATCCGCGCAATGAGAGCCTCCTGAGGTGTTGGACGAGGCCATTGACCGTAACGATTATCGGTACCTACAACGATTGCAGAGTCCACGTCCCACATGTATTCATTGGTTCTTTAATGTTAACAAGATCTTACAATGGCTTAAAGCTAAGGTACAATTACGAACCTAGTATGTAAAGTTTTTTTTTTTTTTAACTTTTTAAATTATAATAAGGAAACAATTTTTTTTTTTTTATATTGTTGTTATAAACATTTTAAGTAAATGATAACATTTATTTATATTGAGATTAGTTACTACATAATATTAAACATATTATATTACTAGCTTTTGCCCGCGGCTTCGCCCGCGTGGATGTCGGAAATTATCCCACGGGAATGTGCTACCGGGATAAAAGTATCCTATGTCCCATAACCCACGTGGTCTGTCTAGGCGACCTAGGCGTTACGGCGTAAAAGTAACAGACATGAGACAGCCAGTAACTTTATATATTAGTGGTAGTTCATATCTATATTGTGGTGATAGTGTGGATAGTATGGACAGCAGTATGAAACTGTCGGAAAGATTAATGAAAAAATCTTGTATAAAGATTAATGAAAAACTATGGCATATTGTATGGACGATGGAAACTAAGGCGAAAGCTTTGGGGGAGCCTGCGATATTCAAATTTTCTTATGATTTTGCTTTTTACAGGTCAGTATCAAGTTTTATGTTGATCTAAATAATGAGTCGCAGTTGTTTCAAATATTTATTTATCTAATCTAACTAATATGGCAGGAGTTCTATTCCTGTATCTAATGGTTATTATTCCGTAAAGCTACTATTTGCTACGATCGTGAATCATATTTTAATCATATTGACATTCGAAACTTACCCATTAAACGATTTAAAAGCTGTATTAAAACCAAACTTTGTAAAAAAGGGTACTATACAATTTCAGATTATTTAGAAGACAAAAAGCATGGGATTGAGCTGCTCGCTCTGCTAACATTTTGTCATTTTGGCATTGAGACATTTTGAATAAGTGAAAATCATCAAAATATACCTACCAGTTTTATATACAAATTCACATTATTGAATATTATATGTAGGATATTGACAAAATGACATGATTGCTTTGTAAAGTATTGTATTATTGTGAATGTGAGGACTATGTGGATGTTTATTTTGTTTTTATTCTTATATTTTTTCGTTCTCAGTTAGTTTTAACAATGGTCTGGCAATTTGAGAACTTGATGCGGCCTACACAAATGTCCTTTCTTTGGTATTGTTCGTCGAATCGTTGAGCTCCTTAAGTTCTGAGCTGAGCTCCACTATTACTGACAAATGCTTGCAGTGACAGGACAGGTTCACTCAAATCTGTGTGGTTCATTCCTCAAAAGACCATTTCAGACTCTAATCTACATGGCCCTCATAGGGCCTGACCAATATGCCAATATCTGACCTAGGTATGTCCGGACTTTAAAAGAGACTGTGAGTTGGTTTCGGCCTTTCTTCTCAGAGTAGTCAGATAGGAAACGCCGACCTCATCTAGCTTAATTTTACAATTTTTTGATATTATTACGACGTGTAAAAGTGATTCCAATAACCTATTTACAGAATAAATAATTTCATTTTAACATACAACCTGCCTGACACTGACTTACAAATTGCAAAAAACTTAAGATTTGAATTTCGCGGGCTACCGGCGCATCCCCCTTAAGAAAATCGCATCATTTGCACAACGCCATCTATCGAGTAAGTACTCACTGGTAAACTCAAACTCTTCGTTCCAAGCCAAGAGCCAAGTAGTAATAACTTTTGATTGAGTGGACAGATTCTCAAGATACGGACTATGACTATATTCTCAATCCCTTAACGCTCTTGAAGAGAGTCCCGCCAAAATGTCAATAATAAGTACTTACATGTGAATTTTAAAATCTGGAGGGTAAGGAAGGGTTTTTACCCTCATGAGGGATGATTTTAGAAAATAGTAACTCTTTGTTAGTTACAAAAAGCATAAATTTTCACAGCCCTAACTTAAAAAAAACCGGCCAAGTGCGTGTCGAACCATGCACAATGAAGGGTTCCGTAGTTGGGCTGAATTATTTTATCAAACAAACTTTCGCAAAGTTTTATTGTTATTACGTCTATGGGCGTTTACTGTCCCTCAAAGTGTTAAAAAACTTGTTCTCGCATACAGAATGTTTGGGTTTTTGCAACTGCACATGTAAGTTGGTCGATTAAAAGTTTTTGAGCTAAGTCGCGGACAGACAGACAGACAGACGGACATGGCGAAACTGTAAAGCTTCCTTGTTGACTACGGAACTCTAAAAATGATAGGTTTCCCATAAAAACTTTCATCCCCCATATCCCCCCCCCCCCCTTAAATTTGTTTTTGAGAAAATAATTGCCTATGTTCTTCGCCGGGATGCCATCTATATCTCCAAATTTTTTTTTTTTTAATTTATTTAAAATTTAAGAGTTACTATCGAATTTATACTTTTAAGCATCGATTAGTATGGATTATGTGTTCAATTCAAAATGAGCCAAATGTTCGATAATTATGAATTCGGCGAAAGTCATACTTCTACGGAGACTATTAACACCGCGATTCAGAAAATGACGTTAATTGAACAACGCCATCTATCGAGCACGATGTTCGATAATTATGAATTCGGCGAAAGTCATTCTTCTACGGAGACTCTTAACACCGCGATTCAGAAAATGACGTTAAATGAACAACGCCATCTATCGAGCACGAAGTGATACTGTCAAAATATATGGGAAAACGTTCGAACACTCTGTAAGCTATGTAGAAAAGACTGTTTTTAGGGTTCCATGACTGATTTGACCTGACTTGACTTGACTTGACTTGACCTGACCTGACCTGACTTGACTTGACCTGACTTGACCTAACTTGACCTAACTTGATTTGGATTGAGTTGAGTTAACCTTGAGCAGGTATATTTTATCGCAGCAGGTACATTGGTAGTTGAAAGAAAAGTAGATTACTCGATGTAAGAATCTACAATTTTTATGAAATTAAAATTTGTCTTCATTTTTTCATGATTAATATTTGTATCATGATTTAAAAGATAGATAGCGCCACCTATGGCACTACTACCAAACAATAGATTTGGAAAACTTGAATTAAACAAACTTTAGATTGGGTGAATTCACAATGTATCGCGTTATGTTTCCGCGCGAAGTATGTGAACATATGATGATTATGATCGTGTGTTACACACGTTCTCACAAACCTACTTGAATTTACGCTAGTGTCATTTTACGACAATAGATGTCGTTACGTGTATCTACATTACGTACCTAATGAAAATTTCTTCTTGAATACTTTAAACTCTTATATCTTTTGATATTTTGAAGCGATTGCGATGAAACAAAGACTAAATGAAACATCGAGTTACACACAATATTTGAGTGTATAAGTTAACCATATTGATTTCGTACTTTTTACGTGATACTGGAACAATCAAACAAACGAACAGACAAACAGACAAATAGACAAACAGACAAAAATTCCAAAAATGGTAGAAATGGCATCTGTTGGTTATTCTTGGACACTCCACCTACGTTTTTTTTTTTTTTTTTCATTGTACAGAAGCGCCTCGTCTACAGATTTATTATATGTATAGATTATTATATTTATCTATTAATGTATGAACTACACGACTAAACATGTATGTTGTCCGTTTGTTCGAAGCAGATGGCAATGATTATATATGATCATGAGTTCAGGAAGGACCAAAGAGAATGCTCTTAGTACCTAAGTGATAGGTACAATAATGCACGTTACCTACAGTTCCTTAGTCCCACGTATCCAGTTACATCATAATAAGAGGACTTAGCTAGTTCAGCTTAGAAAGGCTTTCGAAAGGCGTGCTCCGATGTAACTTCTTATATAATAAAATTAGTTACGATAGTGATATGTCAATGATTTTGTTATTTAGCAGGTAAATGAGATAAATAGCCCTAATTTAGATAACTTTATAGTACTTGTATGACACATTCAAGGATGCATATCGCTTAAAGAAGAACTCTGGTACTGCTTGTAAAACAAGTCATTACTCTCATGAAAGAAACCTGACAACTTAGAACTAAATCAAAATATTGTTTTGTTAGATAATGATGTATACTTTATATACATTGTCAGTGGTTCCTGCCTACCCCTATGGGAATAAAGCGAGAGTTTAAATATGAAGGTATATAACAAAGACTCAAAAATATAAATCATCAGGATTCGTTTCAGAAACCAGTAAATACTACCGAAAAAAACTCTCTCGTGATCTTTGGTGAATACTAAAAGCAGAAAGTATTTTTTGTTCCATTATTGATTTATAGATCCTCAATAAACCGCAAAAAACTTGACAGATTCTCGCAATCTGCGTTCAAGTAAAAAGGTGCCCTCATTTTTTCTGCACACTCTTTTCTTTGCAGGTTTTTGTGTTTAGGTGCGTTTGTACCTTTCAATAAATTCTTTTATAAAAAAACATCGATGTAATCTTATAATACATTTATAACATTAACCCCTATGATGATGCGACAAAATTACCAAACATTGATCTATTAATCACTGTCGAAAAAAAAAGATAGCATATTCGAATATAATTGCACTGCAGTCTACGTAGAAAGCGGGTCACCACAATGTATAACAGTTCAAAAACATGTTTTGCAACAAAAATCAGCATAATCACGTGTTTCCGCAAAAACTAATCAAACAGCTTATGCACCACATTATTCTATGCAAATACATAGAGAGTGTGAAGCAATTTGTTCCAAGGGTTCTTATTGTAGGTTATATTGGTTACTAGCAAGCTGCTATCACTTCCGCGAGCGATGTTAATAGACTCTACATAGAGGGTTTTCTTTTCCGGAATTACAATTTTCCACTCATATGTCTTTTATTTATGTAATCTACAAAATACTATCTCCTTGCTAAATTGTTGCAAATTCAGTTCAGTAGATTTAAAACCTTTTACCCCCATAGATATGGTTTGCTATCGACAATCCTATATTATTTTTATACACTCTTCGCTATAATCTCAACGACTGAGGTCCTAGCTTGAAATCCATTTGCTCATTACGTTTCGCCCAATTTGTCAATTTTGGTACAGACCTAGTCCCCACAAAATTAAAACATATTCTGGCTATATCCTACACCTTATGCACATGGTGATAAAATAATAATAAATTAATAGCAAGCTAAGTAAACCTGAACAAGAAGAAACTATTTTAAGTCCTTGGAATAGTCAGGTTAATTACACTGATTGATCGACATTTTATCACCATGAATAACATCAAATCTTGATTCAACATAATCATTAGGAGTAAACATTTAAATATGACCCAGATTCGCATCGATATCATAATTTCCCGAGATAAAGGCCAGCCCTAACAACTAGTAAGATAGGTTTAATGAACATAGTAATAGATTTACTGCAGCTCTCGATAAGTTACTTGCACGGCTAATTAGATACCGCATACCGGTTGCTTACTATCCTGGGACAGGAATTTATTACACTGTACTTTAGGTCTTTCATACTAAAACTTTTGTAACTGTCAATCTAAATGACTGAAACTGACCCCAGTGGTTGCTACATGCTACTAAATTTTAAACTAAAATTAATGATGCTTAGAAGGATTTGGGAGAGGCCTTTCCTCATCAGTGGGACAGTGTAGGCTAATACAATGTCGCCCATGGGCATGTGACCGCCCGTATTTTTCTGAATATTCATGAAAAATTATCTAAAAATTATTTTAAAAGATAAAAGTAATAAAATAAAGGTAAAGGGAAAATATTTTTTTTTTATAGCTTTAATTATTTCATTTTTAAATTTTTTGAGTAGCGTTTATTACGTTGCTTTAAATTTTTTGCCATATCTCCGATGTTATTGGCTTGATTTAGATTCTGTTTATTATTTCTAAAAGCTTATGAGTTGAGTTTTTATCTTTCTAAAAAATATTTTCATTAATAATGAATATTCAGAAAAATACGGGCGGACACATGCCCATGGGCGACATTGTATATAAAAATATAATATTACCAAAAATTAAGCATTGTTTTCATATCACAGCGTATTTGACGCTTCAATCCGTTGGCCAGTAGCAATCTCGGGATAAATTAGGTTACGAGCCTTTCCATAGAAATAATTTGACCTTACAAATTACACCAATTGATAAGTAGGTAAAACGATTAGCTTTCGTATATAGAAACCGTGCATAACATGCTAACTAATGGTGACTTAGCTAAGGGACACGCACGATTATGTGAATGAGATACCTCCCACTATGTGAGCTGTTTCGTAATTGAGTGAGATTTGAGTTAGTCATGTGAGTATCATCCACTTATTGATGAAGGCTTTCATTGGTGTTGTGTATTTGTGAAGCAGCGTTTAAAAAACTTCCTGCATCAGAAACAGGAGCCATTTCACAACTATGTTGGGGTCGGCTTTCAGTGTAACCGGATGCAGCTGAATGCCAGTATTTTACATGCAGCGATTCCCTATCTGACCTCCACAACACAGCTACTGGGTAACACGATACGCCTAGGTAAGAATCATCAGGCTTAAGTTATCATAAAGGTAAAAAGGTTTGAAGGCGAAATTACACGTCCAACAAAATAGTGATTAGGATATATCTTTGTACCAGAAAATAGACAGGATCTAAGAATCAAATAACAATTAAAACGACCGTGAAATATTTAGCGGATGCTATTAATCGATGGTTAAAAACTCATCACGATAAAAAATGAGGACGAAAGCTACTTGAAGTGTGATTTTTGACGCCGTCAAGCTTACTCGCTGCCGATGAACCGGTCATCTACAAAATGTAGGTCGATACCTGCTAACTCGTGCAAAACTTAATGAATAATAATTGAATAAACAAAATGGTATGTATTAAGAATCGGTGCATGACTAACTCGTATTCCAGTAACCGCTTTCTAAGCAGACAAGGAACAGAAATAGGAGATGACGTCAGACAGGCAGTGATCGGATGTTACACCATCACTGTCGCTATCAAATGACGCAGACATAATGGGTCTATGGAAATTGATTCTTTTTTTGAACTCTTCTTACACAATTCTCTTTTTGAATTCCGCAAGCCGAGCCCAGTTTTTTGCGTCATCACTTCATCAGTGATCAGATTGATAGAGAGATTAGCATGAAAAATTGGATCGAAACTTCGGAGGTCTCGTGACGATTGTAGACTTAAGTTAATTTGATTTGAATTTTGTTGCAGCAGCACTTTCGTCAGAGATCGATGTATGCATTTGTTTCGTTCAGAATATATTACCTACCTCGTTTAATGCATATTGCGACATTTCGACTTTCTTCGGGTGTGTTAACTGTGAGAACTGAGGTCTGATAAAAGTGAAAAGGTTCTTTTACATCCTGACTAGTTATCATAGTCATAGTTTTGGTGTTATGTAACAAATGGAAACATTTGTGGTCGATGTTCTACTTCTAGTAAACTACGTTAGTGTTTCATTCAGAAACACGTTGTGGAAAGTTTGTAGCAATAAAAACAAAATTTATAAGTAGTGCCTAATAATTCGGTGTTTTGCTAAAATAAAATCTTATGTAATTGATGACTTGATTAGAGTTATAATTAAACGTAATGAATTCGACTGACTTAACGTAGGTCGTTAGTCTTCTAATTAAATGGATGATTGAATAACTCGGTTATAAAAATAGGTAGAAATCTAATCCGGGTCATGATTATTTATTATTTTGTTAAAAACTTCTAGAAACTATTACACTACTTACTTAGTTGTATTTTAGATAGCTTATGTGTTCAACAACAACCTAAACTTTTTTTTTTTTAAGGTTGGTAAATCAAATGATTTCTCCCGCTCTGGGCGGAGCGGAGGGGCGTGTCAGACTTTTACTGACTAAAACCCACCCGTGTTCCTTCAGTTGCCTGTTGCCAAGGTCCCGGTATCCCTTTCGGGCTTTCCCGCAACCCTGGCAGGTCCCGCAACCCTGCCAGGTTCAAAAGATACCCGAACTACAATTTTTTTTCATGTCAACTATTCCAGACATCAATTTCTTTTAAAGACTATCCATCTATGGTACAGAGTAAGTATGATGAGCATTCTATAAACGGCTTATAGTAAAAGTATTTTTTTGAAATATATCCTTCTTTTGTAATTAAAGACAACAACATACCTAATTGTAGTATTCTGTGTACAGCGCGACTCGCGCCTGTTTTCGCGCTTCACGCATAAATTCGCGCCTCGCGACTGCATTCGCGCCTTGAGTGTTCAATTAAAATTCTAACTGACAGTTTAAGGGCGATAAAATCTAACTTCGCTTTACCGCATGCAACTCTCGACATCAATAGTTGCATGTTGATTATTTTGTTCCCCCTATTTCCTTTAATAGCTTCCCAACTATGTTGGGGTCGGCTTCCAGTCTAACCGGATGCAGCTGAATACCGTATTTTACATGGAGCGACTGCCTATCTGACCTCCACAACCCAGTAACTGGGTAATACGATATCCCTTGGCAAGACTGATTGTCAGACTTTCGGCTTCTGACGACCCGTCACGAATGTCAGAGGCCCACGAATGAAAGCCGGGACCAACGGTAAAGATGGTCACCCATCCACGGACTAACCCCGGCAAGCGTAACTTAACCTGATGAATCGGCCCGTGCGGTTGTTATTACTTAGACACGAGCTCCTCCTCATTTAAACGTCAAAAATGGGTAAACCAATTGGGTTAAACAGTCGCTAATCATAACTTTAAGCAACCCTCGTAATTATCGAGTATATACTGTACAATAATTAAATTAATCGTAATTCGCACTGTGAAACTAATATAAAGGTGGCATCCGACAGCCGATATAACATCACTCATTCATTTACACTCGTTCAAAATAACCACATACCTAAGTAGGCAGCGCGTAGTATTTTCACATTACCATAAGAAAGCAATATCGTTTATATACAATGTGTAAATTACACTATGTACCGTGTGTATGTGCCGTTATTGTTATCTCCGAGAACTTGACACTTGTCTTTACATAAATATTTTGTTTCAATTAGAGGCAGAGGCGTAAAACGCTCCTGGGGCGTTATTTTCGCCCTTTCTTCTTCCCAGCTACAGCAGTAGGAAGTGGTGAAGGGCAGGCTTTTTGGGGGAGTGTTTTATGTAATATTGACCTTCAAAAAGCTAAGCTGCTAATTTTCAGCCTTATTTGAATAAATGACTTTTGATTTTGTTTTTGAAAGTAGCATCTTAAATTACCTAGTTTGTAAGATATTACCTTGGTCAGGTTTGTTTAAAAGTCGTAAGTTTACTTATAAATTTTATTATTCAACACATGATAGATAGATAATATTTATTTTGTAAAAGATGAGTACAGTATAAAGGTCTTCTAATTATTATGAGGTGGCTACATGTTTTGCCATTTATGGCGCACAAAATAAGTTGTAGTGCAACTTATTTTAAGACAAAGAATACAAAAAAAGTGCCTTTTTAATAGAATTTGTTTATTGTGTAGAGTGTAGGGATCTCTAAGATCTCTTACGTTTTATAACGGATAGCGGGATACCTTTCTTTCAATAAGAAAATGATTCGCTCGTCGCTCGTGTGTCTATTTCACGAGAGCAAAGCCATACATAGGAGATATTTCTCCGATATTACCTTTGTATGGCATCTGTGAAATAATATACTTTGGAAAGTTTGTGAACTTGTTTTGTACCTAACTTTTTATATTGCGATATCACCTTATCACTTACATACAATACATACAAAGGCGTTTCCTGATTATAGAATTCCAACAAATCATTGCAAAACTATTTAAATAAAATCGTGCTGACTCTAATTTATGTGTGGTCTTTCTCGTTTTATGCGACGTGTATAGGTACTTATTATCATGTGTAAATGTTCATACAACTCATACAATTCACGCAGGTTTACACAACATAATGTTTTTATTATCTCATACAGAAACAAACGAGTAACGAAGCATGTAGTGACTGGAGTCTGTTTCTTAATATCCATTAATATCATAAAAATGATATAATGGTTGTAAACATGCGTGATATAAATGTTTTATGGTACTTGATGTGGGCCTAAGCCAGGCTTTTGCCAGCTCTGTGTTTCTAAAATTCTGTATAATACAATAAGAAAATATATTAACTACCCGTAGCTTACCTGGGAGGCTTGAAATAGACTCTCGACCCAGCTAGGCCGAAGCAAAGAAAACCTGTTCAGGTGGAGATTCACAGATGAATCCGTCCCGGAGTGTAAATGTGGTGCTATCCCACAAACAATGGGGCACTTAAAATCGTGTCCAGCCTTTTACCTACAGATTACAGGAACCGATGGACGCTACTGAAATTGCCAAACTCGAAGCCAAATTCTGGGCCTATAGAGTCAGCCAAGAAATTTAGATTACCATCGAGACGCTAAGAACAAGGTTCCAATATTGTATTATCATCGAAACATTTAATAAAGAAAGAAATAAACATGATTGTTTATCAAAAGAAACTGCAATAGGCACCCTGTCAGTGAATTCTGAACGCTGAAAATTGTGTAGAAATGGAGCTAGCAAGAAAACGTCACAATACTGTTACGTAGATTCATAATACACCTCTTACGTTCGTGTTTACACAGGTTTTCATACAAAGTTTGGTAATAAACTACTATTGTGTTGTTTGATTTATTGGTGGCGTAATGACTGCATAAGGGAGTAATTAACATTATGTCAAGAGAACATATCGATTTCCTTCCTTTCTGTTGTAACAATGTACATTGCAAACGCTAGATATTATGGATCTGGAGGTTATTTTCAAGTCACGGGCGTATAAAGCTGTTGGCGACTCTGTACATAATAGTCTTACGAATATTCTATACCCCATTTGAAATAAGATTAGACATTAAAACTAACCCTTTTACAGTCCGTTCAACCGATTTTGACTTCTATACCGTAGGCATAAGGATAGCATTAAAAGCAAAAAAAGTTACACAATACCATCTATCTACTGCGGCTGCCATTTGTCATGCCACCAACGCAATAGAATTCAAAATCGGTTGAACGGAATGTAAAAAAGGCTTATCTATACGTCTTATCTTATTTCAAATGGAGTATAGGTATAGCGGCAGCTTATTTTACTAACTCACTGACTGTGATGACTACAGAAACCTGAGAATTACTCTTACTTTAGAATGTCGGTAATTGGGCGATGGAGATCAGAGGCGGAAGAGAGGCGGAAGCGAGGCAGTTGTAGATAATAATTCACTGAAAAATAATTCACTTATTGAATTAATATAAAAAGCATAAATATTTTGTAATCTTCTTTTATTTTCAAGTTAAATCATCTCACAGTTTCTTTCGTCATCATGAAACAATACGTGGAATAAGTGATCAATGTCAGATCACGAGTACAATGGTTTTATGTAATAGTAATTATTTAGACTGCCATGGTGGGCGCTCAGGTTGTAAGGAACGTATGAAACTGCTCAACAATAGTGCTATTAGTGTCCGTTGTCAAAATAACACAACATAACACTTTGCAAAATATAAAAATAATCATAATTATCTATGTAATAGTCACTTTCGAATTCAATCGAATTGTTTCGCTATCAGAAGACTACAATGAAATATGTATACGTTTTATGATGTGTATGAAATAATATTATTATGCCAATAAATCATAATTATTTATTAAGTATCCACCATGATGTTGCCATATGTACGTATTATAAAATTGCACCTAGAGAAAGTGCAGAATGAATCGAAGGAAATGACAAAGATTCTTCAACTATCTGACGACGAAGATCAAATGTGAAAAGCGACAAACTCACAGGTCGCGTAAACGCAGCCGTGTGGGGAATTGTAAGTTTTTAAATATGTAATGCGTGGAAAATTGTCGGAATTTTAAACTTTATAGAAGAGGTGCTCGGATAGAGCAGTGGTAGCCCAGTGGCAACGGACCGAATTAACATTATGTCAAGAGAACATATCGATTTCCTTCCTTTCTGTTGTAACAATGTACATTGCAAACGCTAGATATTATGGATCTGGAGGTTATTTTCAAGTCACGGGCGTATAAAGCTGTTGGCGACTCTGTACATAATAGTCTTACGAATATTCTATACCCCATTTGAAATAAGATTAGACATTAAAACTAACCCTTTTACAGTCCGTTCAACCGATTTTGACTTCTATACCGTAGGCATAAGGATAGCATTAAAAGCAAAAAAAGTTACACAATACCATCTATCTACTGCGGCTGCCATTTGTCATGCCACCAACGCAATAGAATTCAAAATCGGTTGAACGGAATGTAAAAAAGGCTTATCTATACGTCTTATCTTATTTCAAATGGAGTATAGGTATAGCGGCAGCTTATTTTACTAACTCACTGACTGTGATGACTACAGAAACCTGAGAATTACTCTTACTTTAGAATGTCGGTAATTGGGCGATGGAGATCAGAGGCGGAAGAGAGGCGGAAGCGAGGCAGTTGTAGATAATAATTCACTGAAAAATAATTCACTTATTGAATTAATATAAAAAGCATAAATATTTTGTAATCTTCTTTTATTTTCAAGTTAAATCATCTCACAGTTTCTTTCGTCATCATGAAACAATACGTGGAATAAGTGATCAATGTCAGATCACGAGTACAATGGTTTTATGTAATAGTAATTATTTAGACTGCCATGGTGGGCGCTCAGGTTGTAAGGAACGTATGAAACTGCTCAACAATAGTGCTATTAGTGTCCGTTGTCAAAATAACACAACATAACACTTTGCAAAATATAAAAATAATCATAATTATCTATGTAATAGTCACTTTCGAATTCAATCGAATTGTTTCGCTATCAGAAGACTACAATGAAATATGTATACGTTTTATGATGTGTATGAAATAATATTATTATGCCAATAAATCATAATTATTTATTAAGTATCCACCATGATGTTGCCATATGTACGTATTATAAAATTGCACCTAGAGAAAGTGCAGAATGAATCGAAGGAAATGACAAAGATTCTTCAACTATCTGACGACGAAGATCAAATGTGAAAAGCGACAAACTCACAGGTCGCGTAAACGCAGCCGTGTGGGGAATTGTAAGTTTTTAAATATGTAATGCGTGGAAAATTGTCGGAATTTTAAACTTTATAGAAGAGGTGCTCGGATAGAGCAGTGGTAGCCCAGTGGCAACGGACCGAATTACGAGTAGGTCGTGGGTTCGAATCCAGGCTGGCACTTCACTGGTGTAATTAATTTCATCACCACTACTCTCAAAACGGTAAAGGAAAACATCGTGAGGAATGTTGAATGTCCTAGAACCAAAAAATCGAAGACATGTGACATCTAACAATCAGCACAGGACACGCGTTGTGGATTGCCGATCACTCTCTACAACAGCGAGGAGACCTGAGTACATAATAGGCCTATAATATTATGCTTATACTATGCTATGCTCGGTTAGAGATTATGTTGTGATCTGATAAGTAAATGCAATACCATTAGTACCACGTGGAAGTCTATGCAACATCTCCTGTGCCTCGGGAAGCCCGTAATAATAAATAGTTGGTCCTGATTATATCAAATGTCAGCATAACAGGGATATTGATTTTCTCTATCAGATGGCAACCATTTCGTGCATCTGATATGATTGGAATATGAATATGACGGTAGGATCCTTATCTGCCAGTAGTGTTGGCTATGCGGGTTAACTGAGATTTCATCCAGTATAACCTTCCGCCTTCTCCAGATGAAAGATATTTCCAAGAGAGGAAAAAACATGATTATGATATGTGCTCTAATATATGTGTGGGACTTTTTACATATAAGACCTTTTATGTACGATATTTTTTGCAAAATATAGATATTCTATTCTATTCTATGCTATAAAATTCTTGTGTCACAGTGTTAGTTGCCATACTCCTCCGAAACGGCTTGACCGATTTACATGAAATTTTATATGTATATTCGGTAGGTCTGAGAATCGGTCGTAATCTATTTTTCATACCCCTACGCGGGTAAAGCCGCGGGCAGCAGCTAGTACTCATATAAAAAGGAAAAAGCTTCTTACATCCTAAGTGGCAGACTTTAGAAAATCATAAACTACAACACCGACAAAACAGCGTCTAATACCTTATTATACGCTTCTCTAGAACTGTTGTAATGTGAATGCATACAGTCACTTTACTTACTTGCTGTTCATCTCGCGTACAAATGACATCAATGAATGAAAGTGCATTTGTTCTCGCTAACTCGGTAGTCTGTAACTGTGGTGTCACTGCCATAAACTTGAACGTAAACCTGATGGGTTTATGAAGCGTGATTGAACACCTAAGTCGTGAGAGATCGTAAACAAGATTCTAAATACCATGTAACACGTATTGTTCAAGCATCTGAAAGTCGGTTTTTGTTCTAACATTCGATAATTTGATGGCACTCTATAGATCCAGGAAATATTATGTCGGAGAAATTGGGATGATCTTCATGTACATGGACAACTTTAGTTTAAAATAAATAAAGTATTTTAACACCTTGTTGTAATAAGTTATAATTTCAGAGAGCATAATAAGTATAAGTTAACGCGTAACATCTTGGAATGAAAGTGAAATTATATATGAGATATTATTTCCTATCTCTCGCATGCGGAGAAATGGGTCATTGTTTCTACAAGATAGCCAAGAGGTTTTAACACATAATATGCAAAATATCAGTTGAAACGAATCCTCGAACTCAATTAGTAATAATATGTTAATGGAACCAGTGCTAACAAATACTTAAACAATAGCTTTAAACTTGTTAACTTCAGGTAAATAAAGCGTGAAGATTATCAACACGAGCACTAAATCAGATTAGATACGTCCATACAATTATCGTTAGTTTCCTTCCGGAGCGCCAAACGATGTAGAAGTTAGCTGAACGAATGTATAAATTGAAAGCCAAATTACAAAAAAAAGAGCATCAATTGTAGCACAAACCAGGTCGCAGGTTCGTATGACATCTGTGTCGATAAGTGCATCAAACCGTGATCGGGTGTGACGCAACGCTTCCGGCTTCTATTACCTCATTGTTGGGTTCGGAAGCTCACTGGCTCGCTCCCATTCTTTCAGCCAGTGCAGTGAAAGGGTCCTCCGATACACTTTTACCCTTCCGTCAGCCGGGTGCGCGCCACCGATCGCTCTCTTATAAATTCGGTGAAAACACAGCGACATCACATTACGAATTCGGCGGCTGTACCGGCAGGCCGACCGATACTTACACGGAGATATTTGTTTGTGTTGTGCACCAAACATTGTGAAGTGATTTAGTTTCATCTACGCGACGAGTATATTAAATAAGCATCTAAAATGAAATTCACGGTGAGTTCGCGTTTTGTGATGGAAAAGTGCAATTAGAATTAAGTGTTTGTGATGTTGAGGAAAACGAGATCAGCGTGATTTGGATTTTGAGGACCCTAGTGCATATATAATGTGATTGCATAACATGCATTTTTAAGAGCTTATCAACGAATATTTCGTTTTAAAATCAATTTACACTGTAAGGATTTTAGATTTTAATTACTAGAGTTTAAAACATCATTCGAATTATAACTACAGTGAATGTTAGGTATTACTGTGGTTACAACTATTATATCGTTAACTGATCATTCAAACATATAATTTCAAAAGTGATTGATGAGCCTCGATTGCAATATTTATTACAAGAAAACATTTATTACCTATATTTAAAGTAAAAGTGGAAAAGTGAAATTTTTATAATGTGGGCGTAAATATTAACATTGCCATGCGGGTCGTCGTTAAACTTGCACTTGCACGACCGCAGTATTTGGAAACCCGTTTCTGAATGACTTTTGCGTGAAATATAATATTTTATGGTTATTGTTAGCGTTCGACTTGATTCTCTCCACCGAAAACTATCTGGAATAAAATATGTAATTATGTTTTATCTGTTGCAGATCGTTTTCACCACGCTCTTGTGTATATCGACGTCATGGGCCGTGCTGGCGAAGAAGGTGGAAGATAAAGATAAGCGCGAGGCGCCTGTGGGCTACGGCTCGCCTGGTCTCTCTGCGCATAGCTATCAGTCACCATCATCGCTCGGCCAGGGTGACGCCAGCGCCATAAGCATCGGCGCCGGCTACAGCATCGGCGGCGCCAAGCCCAGCTAC
The DNA here is from genome assembly GCA_948473465.1 of Lithophane ornitopus. Classification (NCBI taxonomy): domain Eukaryota; kingdom Metazoa; phylum Arthropoda; class Insecta; order Lepidoptera; family Noctuidae; genus Lithophane; species Lithophane ornitopus. The sequence goes on along the minus strand of OX419624.1, from coordinate 11,237,681 downwards.
AGCTTCGGCGGACAAGGATCTGGCGGAGCCCTACAATACTCCGCTGAAGGCTTATCTCAGTTATCTCCTAACAGTCACGGCAATATCCAGCTGGCTCCTATCACCTTACAACCCAGCCACGGTGGTGCCTTCGCCACTGGCGATCTCTCGCAACTCATGAGCCAGCTCTCCCACAGCCTGGGCGCCGGAGGGATCTCGTTGCAGCCTTCGACCGCCGTTGCGGAGTTCCACCAGGGCCAGGGAGGTGAGAGTACTCAGGTAGCTCAAGGCGGCCAAGAGTACTCATTCCCTCAGTTCTCGTACGGAGCCCCTAAGCAGCAGCAGCAATTCGTCATATCGGAACAGTTGCAACAGCAATTATCTAGTGCACCTGCATATTCCTCTGGCACCAAAGGCTTGGGTTCTTACTCCACTGGTCCGGTTCTGTTTTCTCCTGCCGAGAGCCAATCTAACGCACCCGTGCAGTCATATGGATCTCCTAGCGCTGGACAGCACTCGTTCGATGCTGGATCACTGTCCCTCGGCGGAGGCGGTCACTCCTTAGCTGGACTTGGTCTGGGATCTGGACTTAGTCATGGTGGAGCTGGGCATTCTTTCGGTGGAGTGGGACATTCCTTCGGTGGCGCTTACAAACAACTTAATAGTTTTGCTGGCCCCGGTAAATCTTCTTTCAAACCGTCTGCTTACCTAGGCTCATCTGTTCAAGGAGAATCTAGTCACGGTCTGTCTAGCCAGGGTCTCTCTAGCCACGGTTTGTCTAGCCAAGGTCTTTCCGGCCACGGTCTGTCCGGTTTATCTGGGTCTTACGGCGCTCCATCTTTCGGTGGTTACCGCAGTGCTAGTCACGGTGCTCTGTCCCTTAACACTGGTGGTCACGGGGCCAGCTTTGGCGCATCTCAAGGAGGTTTCGGTGGCGGCTCATCTAAATTCATTGCCCCTGTTTACCAATCTGCCAAGGGTGAAGGATTAGAAGGTGCCAGCGCTTTCTCTTCAGGACATGTTGCTCCTCCTGGAACCACCTACGGCTTCCCTTCAAATTCATACTCATCCAACAATGCACACGCAGCTTCTTCGAACAAACCCTATTATGTAAGCACAAAGCATCTTCACCACTCTTCCCCAATTAGTTTCGGAGAAGGTAGCTCATCGTACAGGGGTCCCGCTTCGAGCCACAGTTCTCTAAGCTCTTATTCCTCTGGCCCTAAACACAGCTTTGGAAGTTCAAGTTCCCATTACTCACCAAAAGACACGTACGGCGCTGCCAGCGAGACTTCGTACAACACTATCAAGTACAGCGAAGAATTGAAGCCAAGAGCTCATTAAAATAAGGTTTCGCGAATAGTTTTGTGTAAATAGAAGTTGAGAGTATTGTGTGAGGGGTGTGTACTGTGTAGGCGTGGTACAAATGATCGCATGGTTTATGTGAGCGAAAGTATTGCTCTTGGTGTTATTTATTTGCGTACGTTCCGCTAATTAGCTGTGCGGGCGACCACTTTGATACTCGCCGTGAGCCTCAGCGCGTACGTGTCGTGTTTTGGTTATCTCGTCGGTGTGCTTTCTTTTCGGTAACATGTGTATAATTTGTATAATCATGTAGCTTGATATCTTTCATCGCAGACAGGTTAGAAACTTGTTTTGTTAGCAATAACAATACTGAATCATGCGCATCTAATCTGAACAACCACCGCTTGAAACTGTTGTGTGTAACGACGTGAATTTATGTAAATATAGTAAATAGTTAAGGTTGCCTATTTATTATTTTATAAATGTAGTTTTTATGGTTGTTATTGTTATAATAAAATGCCAATAAAATGTTTGACTTTCATTTACCCCGGGTTCCACATATGTGTTAAAAATACACTATTAAATGGAAATATCATTCAGAGAGCGTAACTTCCACAGGAAACATGATACTGCTTGGGTAATCAGCACTTGGCGCGCATCGCCAGTTTCACTCATAAGAAAGTACTTTATGAAATTGAAATAAGCCTAATACCACCTCACGCCGCCGTTGTCGCCCCTTGCTTCCGCGTAATAGACTCGACCGGACAAGTCACACCATGTTGAGAGGCTCGTCAACCAGCTGATTGAGCAATAGATTTCATCTCATTTAAGTTGAGACCGGATCTTAATTCGAGTGTCCGTCGGATCTGACGTGAAAGTAGAACATTAGTATCTAATTAAATGGTAACAGTAGGAACAAGTAGGTGAATAACCTGAACACTGGTGAGACAGATTTGGTTCCGTTCGTAACACAAAATATCAGTTACATAACGTATACGAAACAATGGGTTTGTCCTTTTAACAGTAGAGCAACTCACACACTAATGATTGTTCGTACTTTTAACCGTAATAGAACTTTTGTAAGTAGCCTAGCCAACGATGGATGATATTCAATAGACAATGTCGCTTGACACTTAACGCATAAGATGATAGTTATTATTGTACGCTTTGTGTAAACAGTTACTTCATACTTCACGGTCGAGGGAACATGTACCTACAGTCAGAACTCAGAATGGAAGCCAACTGCATTCACTTCCGAATTCTTAAACGTTTCTTACGCAACAACTCACGTTTTAACCGCCACCCAGGTATTATGCATTCAGGGTACCGTTGTTGCAATCTGGATTTCTATTGTGTACCTGAGATTGATGTTGTTTGTCACAATATTAGCATTCTCACGAGCGTTCGTTTTAAATTGAAGATGTGTTAAATGTTTGGCATTTACGTGTGTACCTAGGCATTTGTGTATTTTCAGTTCTGTTACACTGTCCTGTATATCATTAGCAATAAGTATTTTTTTTTTTTTTTTTTTTTATAATTTCAATAGACAATCGATTAATGTTTTTTTTCTTTCAGTCTGTCACTACCCACTTAAGTAGGTATTCATGTACTAAATTCGAATTGTTACACAATCTTCGTAATTATCATTCGACCCACATGCAAATAATATTATAATTTAAACAACGTTGTTATAGAAATTATTGTTTATTGTTTATACTACAACGCATATTGTTTATGCATTTTTTTGTTTCGAATTTCTTTGTAGTACCTACGTAGTTTAATATCAAAGTAATTTACGTGTGATAGGTTTCAGTCGATGTTCCGACAACTTGACGTTTCCTATTTTACATTTTCACGTAACTGGGGAATACGAGTAAAATGAGTAAAATGTTAACCTAGTAGATACAAGTAGACTTAATATTTTCATAAGACGAATTGGTTTTATTTAAGGCTAAGGCAGATTCAGCGGCTCAACGGCATCATGAAGTTTGCCCTTTATTTTTTCAGAAGTTTCATCGATCTACCTATATCAAAATAAAAGATCAAACAAAATATACCTAACCCTGTCTTTGCAATCGCACGATCGGGTAAAAAAAAACCTAGTTAACGTAAAGATGAACCAACTCCGAAAAGCATAGTAACAAGTGTTGCGTCAATCAACCATGGTTCATTAATAGGGTTGAAATTGGGACTGCGGTTAGCCCATAATCAGATTGACGAGTAGTTCTGCTTGGTCTGCTTTGTAAATAAACAATAACGGCTTTATTGACCGAGTGACTTAATTTTGTCGCGGTTGAATTGTTCCGAGTGAATGCGAGTCTTTGTTTTGTCCAGTCCATAGTTACGTTACTGTAAGCCTATACACAAAGCGGGAAATGGCTTCCTAAATTTTGACGATTTGGATGATCGGAGTCCCACGCTATAGCTTATTCCAAAAATATTTGATGAAAGTGTAAATAAACCCTGCTCAGGTTAAATTCTTACGCAATCACTCACTGACGCGAATTACATAGTAAGTAACAGATTTATCTGTATTAAAAAGTTTTCAACTTTTTATATCACCACTTTTTCCAACAATTATTTGAAAAACATTATAAAAGAGAGAGAATTTAATTGAAAAACATCGACGAAAATTGGGGATAAAAAATTAACATCAATTGTCAGAGGAAAAACATTTAAGGTGATGTATAGTAGAATTTCGAGTTTAGATATTCAAATAATCAAATCAAAGCACACATTTTTTTAAGTAACACTACAAATTGGCATCCACAAATACGTTTTCTAATCCATTTGTTTACATTTTAATCGGATACTTTTGGGCAGACCATACTTGTTGTTAGTTATTTTCAGTGTTCACATGAGGCAATACTACTCTGTAACCGGTATCAATAACGTTTAATCACTACTGCAGCATATACAAACAAATTATAAGCTAATATTGCAATCATCCGACCCAACCAACTAATGAATATACCTAATGTGCGAAAACGCATACTTAGTTACACATTAACATTGGCGTTTACTCCATCCGTTCATAAATCACGTTCAACTTTACAGTTTGATCGCACGGAAAGGCTAAATGGTCTGAGAAAAAAATGTATAGTAATAACGTTATGCGTGCAAAAGCAATTTAACCTAGTCATGGTTGGAAGCACCTGATAAGTATGTGTTGAAGTTCAATGTAACTTTTTTGTGTATCTCCTCAAAGGACGATCTGTATATTAGTAGTTGATACCGTGGTGAACCCATTTGCCAGTTAGCAGGGTAAGTAGCGGGATGAACTACCAAAGGTGTGGCCAGAAACTTCTGCAGCTGCCAAGAGAATCAGAAAAAGATTTATGGATTATTCTTAGAAATTCTCAGTAGTAAGCAGCATATATTTTGATCTGTTCCCGATTACTAGTAGCCTAGTAGGCTACCTTTATTTACTCCTGCGAGGCACTGAGTATGTGAAAACACACTCAGTACATTTAAAGACTGAAGCTTGCGTTCTTTCCGTGACGCGATTTATTATTGTAGGTAAGTATTCGCCATACGTAATTAATATTACGATGTGTGTTTTTAATCGTTACTTAACAATCAGTGGTAATCATATAATGAGTAAAAATTCGATAAAATTAACGTATTACTCGTATGAACATACAATTTCTTTTAAGTATGAGGAGATTTCCCACGCCTTTATCGTTTGACAGTCAGAGTTTGAAATTATCTATGAAAGCTATCGTAACTTTGTAGACTGGCTATTAATTCAGTAGATCATTTCAAGAATAGCTAAGTGGCTAGCTAAAATGCTGCAAAATATATCGCGTGGTATGTCGATAAAAAGTATACAACGTGCCGCTACAATGGCGACATTAATTTAAGACACGGGTAGGGCTAGTGGCCAGTAATCGTAAAAATTATAATAATATAAAATAATTCGTAAATAGAAAATTTTTAATTTTCAAACCAACTAAATAATAAAAAAACAAATCTTTTGCACGAAGTGCTCTCAATGTTGGATAACAATAACATTGAGAGCACTTCGTGCAAAAGAGCTACCTACCAGCTGGCTTACGTTCTATCGGTCCGATACCCTTTGATGCAGGAATGCCGCGCAAATTCTTAGAAATTATGCCAATTTTCTAAGAAATTACGCGGAATTTCAATTATTCGCCTACTTATGATCCGTGACCCCGGCAAATGACCTCTGCGCTACAGTTCTTTAAGTACAGGTTGCTCCAAGATGCTAGTTTAGAAAATTGTTAATAAATCAATAAATAATAACGTTTAAGTAAATTAAAATATTTTCCTATAACGAATACACGAAATTTTATACGTGTGTTAAATTAATGTCACCATTAAAGCGGCTCGATGTAGGTATATATAGCCTATGTCCTTCCCCAGGATGCCATCTATCTCCTTGCCAAAGGAGATGTTACATTTTCGGCCATAAAGTGTACGCTAATGAAAAAAAAAAGGAAAAAAATCCACGAATTGAGGAAAAATATTCTTTCCTGAATATTCCCCTGATTTCTTTGGTACAAAAAATAATAGTTTATCAAATTATTGCCATATTCTATTGGTCATGGCGTCGTCTTACTTACACAATGCTTTCGTCCAGAAGTCATGTTACATTTTAAACATAATAAAAGCACGTAGACTTTATTTAAATAATAAGAAAGGCATGTATTTCTCTGCTATTAAGATAAGATAATAAGATAGCTACCTAAAAACAACTTTCTTGATTAATTATAAAGTGTGATTCATCATTTAAAAAAAAAACGGGGATTGTAGATTTGTAGGTACTTCTGGACGAATATTCAATTGGTATTTGACATCACATCTTTGACAGTTCTAGATTTAAAATAGAGATGGGTTGTAACAGATTAAACACGATAACTGTTATCACTGTTACTGTTACAAAAAATATATATAACAGATCTAAATATCTGTTATTAAATAACAACCTGTTATTTTTGTACGGACGATACATACGTATTTAAATCTGAATTAAATATCTTCTATATCTCTTTTGGTTTAAAGTCGATACTCGTATCTATCTGTTATTAAATAAAAGCCTGTTACTAACGATAAATACGTAAGTAACAGCCACGGTAACAATCTGTGTGGGGATTGTTATAATGTATAAACAGTAAAGACCGCGGTAACAGTCTTGAGGGTCTGTTTTTTTTTGTAAAACGTGTGGTTTATTGTTAACTGTTATTTTTTAATATCTGTTATTTCTATCTGTTACGATACATCGCCTCATCCCTATTTTTGAACAATGTAAACGTCATCTGTCCAACCAATCTGTCATGACTGGCTGTCGATGGTCGTTTAACGTCAAACATTTTCAGTTTATAATTAGTACCCAAAAAATATCAGATATTATGAAAAAAAAAGCCTTTACTGTATTCGGGTTCGTTTTCCAGGTTTTATAAAGTGTACATGTTATGGCCGGAGTCCCATACAAAAATGAAACGTCTCTTTTTGTCCAAATCCATTCAGTGGTTTAGACGTGAAAAGGTTACATACAAACAGTTACTTTCGAATTTATAATATTAGTATGGATATGTTTAATATATGGACTCACTATTTTAGCTTCTTTTCCAATGTGTTTTCCATTGATTATATCTTTGCTCGCCTGTTAGGCACTAGTACGATTCTTGTATGATAAAATGCAAATTTTACGATAAAAACGTATTTTTACAAGAGTTGGAAGAAGATTTTACGATGCTGTATCTTGAGTTATCATCAAGATCTTGTTCGTTTAAACACGTGTAATAATTTAACATAGAAAGATGAAAGTGAGAATCTGCCATTTTTGGAGTTAAAATAATGTAAATGCATTAAAATAAATTACAACAATGTAATGTACTTGTTTTGTTTTCGTATTACATAACACTTGTAATACCCGAAGGATTTGGTAGAGGTGTACCTATATTACAACCCACATTTCTTCAGTTATGTTTAACTCCCATGTAATAGGGGGCGAGCCTATTGCAATCAATACTACTACTGACTATTGGGAAATCCCTAATACCCTTTGCTCGACCTGGGAACCGAACCCATGCTCAGTAGTAGCGCTTGCGATCACTAGAAAAACACAACAACTGACTTCCAAACAAAAAAAAAAGTGAATAATAACTTATTTCGGAAGTCGGTGGCAAAAAGCGAAAACTGAAAAGCAAAGACACCGACTTCCGAAATTAAAGTTATTTTTCACTTTTTTTGTGTTTTTTTGGAAGCCAGTTGTTTTTTTTTTTTGTGTAAAAAGTTTTTATTTACTTTACCAAACTGATGTTGATGTTTCCTTATTCGATGTAATCCTGACGTTCTGAATAATGAGCAACAGCTTTATGAGCTGTTACAGCAGTCTAATAAAACGTCAGTGATAATTGCATGGATCCATAAATTACCTATGTAGGCATGATTTGCTCATTACCTGTAAATACTATATAATAGAGTGTATTATAACCACTTGATTTGCTTACGATTAAAAAGAGTATAAATTCATTATTTCGTTTCTTTTTCTTACCTATTTACATTTTAAATATTTCGTATGATAATAATTATTAAAAATATAAACATGTAAAAATATAAAAAATAGAGGTCCGCCGATGTCGGGTCCAAGCTACCGGTGGTTAGGGCTGCAGCGACAGGAACCTCCTCACAATGCGAGCCATATCAAGGCCTTCTGGAGCAGGCCCTTGATTCGCCTAACGAGAGCCTCGAGAGTATAATAATTTTTATAGGAGAGTCCCGTTCGGTTCATAAACGTTGATTCACCACAGTTTATCGATGCTTTCGGTGTGTTAGCGATTTCTGCCTTTTAGTACAGCGGTGTTACGCAATAATTGCTGTAATGTGTAACAATCCAACAATGGCAATGCCTTTCATTTTGACAATTCAACTATATTCATTGACTTATTTACGATTACATTGCCATGCAGACGAAAATTTTGGGAAAAAATCATAAATGTTTAAGTAAACACTTAAACATTTATGATTTTTTCCCAAAATCCTTCGGATTGCCAAAGGATTTTTGGAAAAAAATCATAAATGTTTACATTGATGGGTGTTTACATGTTTATGTATGCACCCATCAATTGCGTAACACACTTTCAATCGATTGCGATTGAAAGTGTGTTACGCAATTGGTGGGTGTTTTCTTGCTCCGTCAGTCGACGGCGACCAAGATAAACTTGAAAACGTTCAAATGCAAATAATAAATTTACATTGTTACTACCCTGGCATCGAACAGGACCAAGCCAAAGAAAATACACTCACCACAGTTAATTAAATCAAAGAGACCTAAGCCCTATTACCAGACCTTACGATGGCCTATTTACGACGAATATATATCGTAATCTAGCTTGTGATCTCGTAATTGACACTAATGCAAGATCTAAGGAAATACATGACAGCACAATGAAAGGTAGATTGTCTTGTCAGTAAAGCCTGGGAATGAGTTCCTGTTTACATGCACTTGAAGCTTATTTAAGAGCGTACCCTACCTCAAATTGCTTAGCATGATCCTCCGTTATGCCGAAAATACTGCAGCATTCATTTTGAAATAAATATATGTTAGAGTTGAGGTTTGATGCTAGGTCCTATGTTTGGCGAAAACACGATTACATAAAATTTTCTCTATAGAAACCGCTGGTATTAAAAAAATACTTCAAATTAGATTATGAAACTTTGCATAATAACTGAACTGTCTATAAAGCAGGTATGATGTTTTTTTTTTTTAATTACCATTACTTTCACCGTAAAAAGCAATTACCTAAACTATTCGAGGGTTGAGAGCCGCTATGGCCCCACTCCACCTCGCTATCACTCAGTTCAGTATGGTGCGAGCGAGATAAAATCTGAGGCAGGGTACAGCCTTAATTGGTATACAAAGTAATAAACTCAAATGTTTTAAGTAAATGATTACTTGAGAGAACATCGGAATCTGCGTAAATTTTGTCTGATGGACGAAATTGCTGGATGGATGGATGGGCTGGAGCCTCTGGAGGTTGTACTTACTTTACTACCTATGCTTCCTTAGTAGTACAAACATAATAATGAAAAGTTACCTATAGTTCGTTCAGTCTTCATCATTTCACGTATCAGCGACATGAACTGATAATTGAATTATAAAAAGCTTCGCCATTCGGGTATCGTGGTGACAGTTTTATAACTCATCATCATTATTGAAAGACGTCCACTGCTGGACATGCCTGCCCCAAGCACCGACACTTCGACTGGTTCTATGCTTCTCGCATCCAGCGGATTCCTGTTTTAGAACTAAGCAATTTTTTCCCCGAAAACAATTAAAAAAAAAATCTGTATAGGTAGGTATTCATAAACAGCACCATCTATACAACATCGAAAGAATCTTTATAAGAACTCAAGTTTACATATCCCATCGAAACTGAAGTTTTAAAGCACCATTCACTGCAGGTGAAAGGATCGATACGCGATAAAACATTTTGTTAGATCACTACAGATGGCGCTAATATAAACTGTTGCTGATAAAATATGAATCTTTATGAAGTTTGAAGCGTAAGCAGTAGTCTAAAGAGGTAGTAAATTGCAGATATGGCGTAATACACAGCTCACAGGAGTCTTAATTAATGAAACTGATGAATGATTTAATTGTCTCTTGATATTATAAAACATTAGAATATTTTTTTTGCTACTTTCTGCTTTCAATTGTTTGATCGTGTGATGCATTTTCATATTTACCTCATTTAGATTCTACAAGTGATGATATTTTAAAAAGTTCGGCACTCTTCTTTGTACTGATGATACTGATGTTACGAATTTTTACCAAACTACGAGCTATTCTCATTTACATTACCAGCAGTTAAGAAAAAGAAACATATTTTTTGCACAACAATCCAGCTAATAAAACAATAATTGTCTTCTAAATTAACAACGAATGTTACACGCCTTCATTCTGTTTCGAACATATCGTAACAATTTAATAACTTAATTTTTCTGCACTTAACTAAGTAATTATAGTCCATTATTGTTTGATTCGTGATAATGCTTTGCTATTAGAGTCATTAGGAGAAAAGAGAATGGTACTAGGTATGGTGCGCTCTGATGCGATCATTGCATTAGTCTAAAAGGGCATGCAAGCCAAATGTGCACGTATGGTGTGTATTTATTGTCAATTTCTAGGTTCTGCATCCATGAAGCTCATGTTTTTCCATTATAGTTGGGATGGGATGAATTAGGTACGATGTTTTCGAGAAAATATAATTAGAATTTTGAGAGACACTAAACGCCCATAGGTTTTATAACAATAAAACTTCTATTGTGCCTCGTTTAGTGTCCTTCAACCTTGGTAGCGCAACCAGGCGCGACAGGCAGCGGTACCTTTGTCGACAAAGGTACCGCTGCCTGTCGCGCCCGCGATTTCGCGTCTGTTTGCACGAGCCTTAAGGCCCTACCCTACCTCAAATTGCTTATCATGGTCCTCCGTTATGCCAAAAATATTGCAGCATTAATTATGAAATATAAAATTGAGGAGTGATGCTAAGTTCTATGTTAGGCGAAAACACGTTTTAAATTTTCTCTGTAGAAAACAAATCCAAAGTTACCTCTAAACCGAACTATATCCGCTGATATTCAAAAAATACTTCAAATTAGATAATGAAACTTTGCATAATAACTGAACTATGTAAAAAGCAGGTCTTATGTTTTTTTATTTTTTATTACCATTATTTTCGCCGTAAAAAGCAATTACCTAAACTATTCGAGGCTTGAGAGCCGCCAGCACCCTACTCTCGCTCTCACTCAGGCCGCGAGTAGTATGGTGCAACCAAGATAAAATCTGAGCTAGGGTACGGCCTTAACTGAAGATCCTATAGTTTGGGAGTCAGATGTTTTACCAAATACGGATAAGAACAGGTTGTTACATGAGCTTAAAAAAAACTTGCAATTTATTCAATGCCAGAGTCATTTAAGCATAGGTATTATGAAACTCTTTCATCTAAAGTTGGTTATTGTAACAGACATCCCAATAATAGTTGCTATAGAAGATACCTAGAGGCTAGAATATTGATTAGCATATTTTGCAAGATTGGATAGACTGACATCCTCTCAAATGAAGGAAATAAAAAATTATACAGCTAAAATGAATCAATTAATCATTTATAACATTTGACATCATTTATTGATTGATGATGGTGGAAATAGCCACTTACTTACGTGGGAGCTTCCGGTATATACCATAGACCACTTTATAAAAAATCAATTGCGATGTTCAGGGCTTACTTATTTTATGATTATGTTAATATCCTGTCAGAAGTTGCGTAAGATCAATCATATTGGTACTTACAGCATAGACATAACTTGATTGATTGGGGACATCTTTAATAAATTATTATTGAGGCCGTACAACACTTTACCAAGCTTTCTGTCTATTACGAGACAAACAGAGGTGCAAAACTGGTGCAGTTATGTGAAGAGTGGATAACCGGAAAGATGGCCGTTATAACTAAGATAAATATCAAGTAGTAAGGTATGTCGTAAGATTAGATCTCCAGTGCAAGAGTTTGAGTATGAGTCTGGCAACTTCGCGAGAAAATGCATATTCACTAAAGTACAAATCAAAATATGGAAAATGTTTCTTAGGTGTGGAAGAGCACTGCCAGGGTTGCGGGAAAGTCCGAAAGGGATACCGGGACCTTTGGCAACAGGCAACTGAAGGAACACGGGTGGGTTTTAGTCGGTAAAAATCTGACACGCCCTTCCGTTCCGCCCAGAGCGGGACAAGTAATTTGATGAATTACCACCTTCAAAAAAAAAAACTTGTGGAAGAGCAGTAAGAAATTAAGAGTAGAGCCAAAGCGGGGGATTGTTATTTAGACATAAACAAAGTCGCGGTCAAAACCTAGTTCCATAACCACACACATACATACAAGGACACAGGAAACAGTTTCTTGCGTTCATTCCCACAGAACTATATATATATAAACACGTGTTATATAACCTTCAATTGCGTTGAAAGGAGCCGTGTTCTGCAATTTTCATTAGTAGCCACCTGCTAGCCACAATTAGAGTTAATTCGCGCAGGCGCAGTAGAAAGCTCGTGAGATACATCGAGAACCCTTTTACTTGCACATGGTTCTTGATAATGAATTTCTTTAGAACTTGTTCGATTTGTTATTATAATGATGATATTTATTTCTGTAAATTGGTTTAAAGAAAACGCTTTTACACGTTAGGAATAAATTAAAACTTAGGTGTTTTCTATCTTACTACTCTCAGAAGAAAGACCGAAACAACCTCAGAAGTCACAGTCCGTCAGTCAGTCAGTCAGTCATCTTGGCCAGGTCATATGGGGACCATGCAGGTTAGTGTCTGGGGTGGTATTTTGAGGAAAGAAGAACCACACAAATTTGGGTGGACCAGAGGCCCTAGACAAAGTGACATTCTATTAGCGATAACGATGATGGAAAAGGTAGAAATGTATGGGACTGACATAAGCTATCGAAAAGCTTATGTCAATTCTGTTGAAAGTCGTTGTGGAAATACGAAACGCTTTCGAAGCGATTGTCACTTGTTTAGGCCCTCTGTCCCGTCAGTGCACGCATATATAAGTGACGATGTAGCTCAACTCAGAAATGAAGGAGCGCAACAATGAGACGACCAATACCAAAGAAAGGATCTGCTGGTAACTTGCGTAACACACTTACTACTGTGTACTTACACTTACTACGTAAGTGTATTACGCAATGGCTTTCATTTTGACAGTTCAACAACATTCATTGCGTTATTTACGTTGTTGAGCAGACACATTTTTCGAATATATGAAGCAATGTATTCGCAATATCCTTCAAAATCATTCAGATTATAATTGAAAGTGTGATACGCAATTAAGGTAATAGTCCGGTAGGTACTTGATTTTTTATCGAGATCATCTTATTGGTAGTTACCGCATCGTTGCTGATTGTAAACAGTTGTGTTAAGATAAAGTTGTGTAAGAGGCTTAACCTTTTTGTAGATTTTAATCTGATACAAATTCCTTAAGCTTTTTGTTTTGTAGTTCGAGATAAATGTGAAAGGGATTTAAGTTCTTGTGGTAATCTGAACCCTAACAATGTAGTGGTTTATAGAGATATTGCCGATAATAAATCACGTTTCAATAATTGCTGAAGCAATGCACTCGACAGTCGCTCTAATTTATACGCCAGAACCAAACACGAATGGTATAGACCTCGCTAGAGAGAAATATGAAGGTATGAACGCAACGCATTTCCGCTTGCCGCGGTAGGAAACTGACGCTATCAGAGTAAACTGGATACGTTCCAATACAGGACAAAGACCTATCGAGCGGTCACTTCCCTCGCTGTGATCTGGAGCTAAGGAAAGTTGTCCACAGCCGCTCATATAAATGCATGAACTTGATACCGTCTTGCACTTTTCCGCGCGCCCCGGTGAACAGAACACTTTTCCTTTCGCAATACGCGTTTTTCACTCAAGTATATTGCGTATATGCGTTGCTGCATACGTTATACAAAATGGCGAAATGGGAGCTTTTGGTGAGTTTACTGTCTTATGTAATGATACTAACAAGTACTAACAGGCGTGCAATTGTAAGTAGATAAATGACTGTGTTCGGGCGTTTCTTCTGAAGTCATTTATTACAACTCGTTGAAGCAAAAGTAAACGCTCTCAGTTTATTGTATGATGCGAATTAAATATGTATTGCGATAACGAGGTAGCTGATTGATAGGCTTCTTCGAGGTTTTAGAAAGACCATGATTGATTGTGCTGTAATTTATTTCAGATTTTCGTCGCTTTCGCTACACTAGTATGTTGTACCGAGGTTGAGGATGTCGAACAGAAGAAACGGAACGCTGGAAAGGGAACAAGTATAAATGCTATACCAACAGGGGCTCAGAAGCAAGACTATACATACAGTATTTACACACAGAATCCTAGTTCTCAGAGTGGTTCGACCAGCTCATCGTCTTACCAATCTCAAGTGTCAAATTCGTTCTACCCGAGTCAAGGGAGCAGCCAGTATTACTCTTCATCGAGTACGCAGAGCGAACCATCATCATCCTCCTACGGTTCCCAGCAACAACAACCACAGATAAACCTGTTACCCCCACCAACCACTTCCCAGTTCGTACCTCTGAACTTTGTGCCAAATCCTGGCTACCAGTCCAAATACCAAATAGTGCCTTCGAAGGCAAGTGGGAATATTCAGTTGGCTTTCCTGCAGCAGCCTACTAGTTATCCAACTCAGCCGATTGTTCCTTATGGTCCCCAATTATTTTCTCCTAATCCTACAAGCCAGATAAATCCTCATCAGAACCCTTTGATTAATCATTTGCCTCAGGGGCACTACAACATGCATAGTTACCAGCCTTTGTCGCTTGGCGGATCTTATTTGGGTCAGCCATCGACTATGCTGTTGTTTGCTCAACCAAATCCTTCTCCATACAATAATCTTCTATACCAGAACCCAGTCCAAAGCTTCTATAACTACTATCCTACGAACTCCCAAAGCAAATATAATGTTCAGTACGTCCCGCAAGGATCGACGACTGAGTATGAAAAGTTGCAAGGTCCTATCCAAACTGCCCCAAAGGAGGATAATGATATCGTCCACAGTAGTGAATATACTGGTCCACCGTCTGATTCGTCCTCGAGTTACAAAAACGCATATTCGGCTAGTCGTAATACTTATGCTAAACTATAGCCGTAAGCGCCGAAGTAGAACTGATATAGTTATTTGTTGGACATATAGTTGCCATTACGTTAACCACAGATATTTATTGCAATGGGAGATTGTATAGTTTTTAGTTATTAGTTATGTACGCATAATGTTTATATTAATTTTGTTGTCATTGTTATTGTTATCGATTTTTGTTTGGAAATAAATGTTGCATGTTTTTTATCACGTTTTTGATTACTCCATCTATATGTTAATTTGCTTACCTACATGCTGGTCACATGACGCATAACTCCGCGTCCTTTATTTTTATTGTCCTGGCCAATTCCCAAGGTGCGTAAACTCAATATTATTGGCTACGTAGACCTAGACTTAAGGGCGTCATGGTGAATTCTAGTGAATAGTGATTAAGAACTTTTCAATAATGCATTCATGAATCTTCTTCGATATTTCAATTTGCATAGATTTTTCTTGGAACTCGGAACTCACAGTTAAATAAATACAATGAACGCCTCACAGAATGCCTCCCTTCTCTTTACCAGCTATCATGGTTGGGTATGTAGATCAAATACCAACAAAAACAAACCAATTTCACAAAGATGATATAACATGTTTGTACGCAACGCTTGCACTCTATAATTTACACAGAACTTCGAGAACAGTGGGTTTGACTGCCCTAAATTGTTTGCACTATTCAAACCGTCCGACCGTGGAATGGTAGGCAGAATACTCTGAGGTAATATTAATTCTCCTTTTAGTATTACTGGTATTTACTGGGAACACAATGCAGGCCCGGTATTACTTTCTATAACATTGTGTGCAGCTATAAAGTAAGAGTAGTTTGCATAATACGGGTGCTTTTGTTCTTTCAAATTGATTTCTTCCACGCCCTCTATTTATCTTGCGCACTTGTTACTACTATGGTGCAAGGTTTTCACATGTTTGTAATGTAAGTGAAAACGAGGCTGGGGTTCTGATGAGGAAGTAGGTATGCTTTTTTTTTGGAAAATGTTGTAGTTTATGATGGTTAAAACTTTTCCAAGTAAAGGATGTTTGCCAGGGCAAAAAATATTAAAATTATTCACACGTGTCTACCAAACTAGCTTTATTTAAGATAATCTACGGAATCTATAAGTATTTTTGCATCATTCTAGACTCCAAAATTCTTATAAAATAATTATGCAAATTAAATCAAAATGCAGTATTTTTAGTCACACGGCAAAGTTGACCTAACGCTATCATGAGACGAAGAAGAGGTTTTAAGTTAGCACACCCAAACTTATGAAATTAAATTCTTAGAGCCATAAAAGTCTGTATAAGATAATTTACGACACTACTATTCAAAACAAGTTCTTATAAAAATCATCTTAACAAACGATGCGCTGGCGCGGTTAATAAATTGAGCGAAATTATCCGTATGATGGACGTGAGAATTAACGTAATCACCGTAGTGTCGTAAGAGTTATCAGTAGAGTTTGACACAAGGTCATGGTTTTGGCCAAAAGTTTCGGTATAGCCGAAAAAGTCACCCTAAGATTTGGTAGTACCTTCTATGAGCAACTTTCAAAAGTATGGCGATTTGAAAGTCTACTGCAACGGTTTTTTTGTTCCACTACGTAACTCTTTACTTCGTGATTTACTTATTCGAAGATCTCCAACAAAAGTACCTTTAGGTACCTGACTTAGTATATTATTATGTTATGAATTACACGAGCTATAAACCTCTGTGAAACGTCGTTTCGTCCAAACGTATGTAAGAAAATATAGGGCTTTCGGTGTTTCAGGTTTCATTACTGTCATTTACTCTAGTGCTGAAGGTAAAAATGTGCCAATTTTTTTTTTTACTGTTACTCGCTTTCTACACTAAAGCTACGGCCGAACCGCCGAATACTGAGCAGAAACTGAACAACCACGGAACTTTAGCCCACCTCTAGTTATCACTACAGTTCGGACACCTCATATCAGCAGTGAAAGGAAGCTGCGTGCTTACTTAATTGCCCCGCGTTTTATTTGTATCATTTCTAAGATGCGCAATCAGACGCACCTGTCTTATAGGGAGTGTTCACTAATGTTTGTTGTGTAATATAATTTATTATTACAAGTATGTTATGGGATGGGTTTTTTTGGAGAAGAGCATCGTTCGTAATTGTGGTGTGAAAAGCGACCTAGATTTTTTTTGTCGTTGAGAATGATTTAATTTCTTATCATGCGCCAACAGCAGCAGCTTGTAGTCCAGGTACTTACTTTTATGTAAGTGTAGAAAATGGAAGTGAATATGTTCATTGATTGACAGCAAAAACATTCTCTAAAAAACGAAAAAAAACCTTTGCTAGATATAGTTAAACATGACAGTTTCAGAGATCGATGTTAATGCAAAAAAATTGCATGTTATCAACGGCTACTAAGTCATGTGATTATTAAAAACACATTTGAATAAAATATGTAACGAAATGCTAAACAGATACCAATGATCTCATTTAGCTCAAAATTACCATTTTATTTAAATTTTTGTGTTACTAACCTTTTTCTTTGCATTCGAATGCATCAAATATGAAGATAAATACGACAAACACGGAAACACCCCGTATTCTACATGTTTATGCAATTTTGAGTGAATTTTGAAAACTTTTGGTGTTTAGAATTGTTATTTCCATTTAAAGCTAAATTATACATAATAATATAATTTGATCTTTTAAGTCTGATTTCTTTAAACTTATCCTAGCTAATATTTTAAATGCGAAAGTGTGTTTGTTTGTTTATTTGTTAAACTTTCACGCTAAAACGGCTGAACAGATTTGGATGAAATTTGGTAATTGACCATGACCTGGCTTAGGACATAGGATACTTTATATCCTGATGTTCCCACGGGTTCGAGACTTATGCGGAGGAAACCGCGGGGCATAGCTAGATGTATATTTTTGATTGTTAAAAAAATTATGGAAAAAGTCAAGGTAGAAATCACGCTTAGCATATGGACAGTGTTCACAGTTTTTGCAATTAGGAGATATGATGACATAGTTGAAGGCAACAATTTTGTCCTTGGTCACTTAGGTTTCCACATTGGACACAATGTGGAAAGCGAGTTCATTGTCATGAACTCGCTTTGCCCGCTATTTCTTTGAATTCAAGACACATTAAATTCAAGACTTCATAATAATGTAATTTTCTTTGATGCCCACACTTTGTCTTGTTAGAATCTTTTTATTCACTTTAAAAGCAATATAATATACAACTAATTAATAATTAACTAATTAAATCCTAAATAAAATTAACTATACAAACACGTTATGTAGGTATGAACAATTATATAACAAAATTAAAAAGAAATAAATTTTACGAATTTTCCCCTTTATTTTTTTATATAATTTCTTTTGTTTCACTCATTGGGCATCAAAGAATCCGACGCAACCTGTGTCGACACCCTCGCGCCATCCCATCTTCCTAGCACGGCGGGCTGTGCTGGGGCAGCTGCTTCAGGAGCAGAAAACCTCAAACGGCGCAAATATAACAATCTTATTTG
Organism: Lithophane ornitopus; assembly: GCA_948473465.1. Classification (NCBI taxonomy): domain Eukaryota; kingdom Metazoa; phylum Arthropoda; class Insecta; order Lepidoptera; family Noctuidae; genus Lithophane; species Lithophane ornitopus. The sequence goes on along the minus strand of OX419624.1, from coordinate 11,219,211 downwards.
GAGCTATTTGTTTGAGCCGTTTGGGGTTGAAACACTAGGGCCGTGGGGTCCGAGTGCTCATCGAGTATTTCGGGACATTGCTAAGCGATTGGTCGACTCTTCACGTGACCAGAGGGCTGGCCCTCTGCCCAGCGGCTGGCTCTCCATTTTTAGCCCAAAGAATCAGCATTGCCATTCAACGTGGCAATGCTGCCAGCCTTTTGGGCACTTTTCCCATTGACAGCGATGCGGACGAATTCTTTGATGCCCAATTGTCTTGTTATTTTTATCGAAATGGAAAAATAAGAAATACTTGGCCATAAAGATATATTTCAAAATCCTATAAAAAATAAATAACACCGTAACTAAAATCCATCATTAATAATTGTCACATCCTATATTCTCGTTACAAGTTGTTAAGACCGGTCTGCACATCTGTAACGCATCTCCAATACACGTAATAGCCATCAATTACAAATGGCCTCATACGAGTCCTATTTCATATTATTTGTGGTTGGAACAACTTTCGCGAACAACTTAAGCTTCACTTAGATATTATTAATTACGATTTCCGTGTCTTTTGAGAAATAATTGGTTGGCGATTCTTCATTTGGTAGGGTGTCAAGAAAAATCTCTTCGGAAACAAGCTTACTGTCAATTAGTTAGATTTTTTTTTCGATAAAAATTCTATCTCGTTATTTCACTTGTGTAGAAATTAAAGAGGCAAAAATACGTTTTTTTATTATTTCTTTGGTTCCCTAGTTAACCCACGCGATGCTGTCAAGGCAATAGGTACTCGTATCAAGAAATCTTACAGGTTTTAAATTCCTAAATGAAAACAACAAAGTAATAAGTCCTACTCGGTCTCTATGATGCTTGCCTCGTTGGTCTAGTGGTCACAAGTGCTTCAGAGCATGAGGTCCTGGCTTGTATTCCTAGGTCGGGCAAAGTTGTTATTGGGTTTTTCTATCAGGAATTTCGTTTCACAGAATTTGTGCCCGGTCGATGGCAATATTGTCGCGCCCTATGACATAGGGCTTAAACATAACTGGCGAAATGTGGGTGTAGTCCACCTCTGCCTAACCCTTCGGGGATTACAGGCGTGATGTTATGTTAAAACAATATCTATCATGTTTTGTCTGTATTTCACATACTTATGTTACAACTAGCTCGACTCGTCGTCGTATCAATAAATCTAGATTAAATCTAGATTAAATCGAGTACGTAACGCTAATTAAGCGTTGCTAATTAGGACAATTATTGCAAAAAAATTAAATTAAAATTAAATTAAATTAAGATTTTATTACCCATAATGGAGCATAACTATTTCTTAATAAATGTGAAATAACTTAAGCTAGGCGCCATTTATATCAGTTCGAAGTTAGACCAATTTGCATAAAAATCTCGTAGTTTTCGGAATTTCTATTTAATCTTCGAAATAACAAATTACGTGTGAAACTAATTAGGTGAATTTGTTACCAGTAAACTTGATTAAGGTCGAAAATCTTGAGTGGTATGTATGTGATGAGATGAGTCTTGCATCTCATTAAAGTTTTGTGCACTTGTGTAATAATTAACCGAGCATAAACATCGTCTTTATGTAAGCGAGTAAATTATATCGATTGCTTTTTAATATCCGTTTTCGATGATGTGATGTACCTACACACGACATGTGTAAAAAGTAATTCCTATTTAAAATCAAGTAGTCAATTACACTATTTAATGACGTCACTGTGTTTTAGCTGATAGGTTTAATTTGTCAGATCACTAATCACTCAATCAATCAACTCAGTCTATCGCAGTCCACTGCTGGAAATAGGCCTCTCCCAGGCTGCGCCACAACACCCACCCTATCCTCCGCCTTCCGCATCCAGTCTATCCCAGCCAACTTTTAAAGGATTTTTTTAATCCCTAATGTGACTGGTTGATCAAAAATCAGGGCTAACACTACCTTATATAAGGTCAAATTTAATTCTCTAGCGAAACTTCACAGACGTGCTGAGTATCAATAATTAAGCATAATAAAAAAATATTCGATGTTCTTTAGTTAATTGATTCAGGCGTGACTTTGCGGAAATCCATTATAAAATACAATAGACGTAGATATATTTAGTAACCTATTCCGCTTGACTATTCTTCAAGAGTCCTAAAAAACCCTGTAAGAAATCGACACGTGTTTCACCTCTCAACGAGGCATCCTGAGGATGACGATTGACCAATTGCAAACCAGAACGTGTTACCACATCGAGCGGTGGACGCAAAAAGTCTTTGCGTCCAGCGCTCGATGTGGTAACACGTATAGGTTACTAAATATATCTACGTCTATTGTATTTTTCGATGTTCTTTGTTGGGGTCAACGACCACTAGGTAGTATTTTTACTTGAAGTATAAGGTGAGAAAAGCTCGGTTTCTTATGTTTTATCGTGTTTAGATATCGATATCAAACACGTCTGTGAAGTTTAAACAAAAAAAAACAGATTTTTTTAAACTGATATTTCAATAATAATATATAATAAGCGCGGTCAATGACCTGACAAAAAAAATCATCAAATTAACTTATTCTGTTATCATGTTTAGATATCGATTCCCATCGCGTTTGTGGAGTTTAGCTAGTTAATTTAATTTGACCCTGTATAATCAACCTTCGAGCAATACAAACTTGAAATAGTAATTTATATCATAAACTAAACATCATTATTTTGAGAAAAATTAACACGCATTGAGCTTAAATAATTTCCGCACTTGACACGCCAGTGCCTACTCAAGTTACCGCACGTAGGTAAACCTATCGTTATCGGCAGTTGGACACTGATCCCTTTATGTGAAAGTGATCTTGATAGCACAAGTTCCACCGCAGCCCACGCTTCCGTCCGCCTTTGTAAGGGAAAAGGGAAGTATCTCGTTACATAATATTTGTTGTGTAAAACAAGACATACCTATTACGCATTTTACTAGAATTATATAAAGGTAAAGCAGATACAGGCGTAAGGGCGCTTGTATATTATGCTTTACGTTAATGATGAGGCCGGTGAAGCGCAGGCCAAGGGCAGCAGTACTGCCAGGGTTGCGGAATAGTCCGAAAGGGATACCGGGACCCTGGCAACAGGCAACTGAAGGAACACGGGTGGGTTTTAGTCAGTAAAAGTCTGACACGCCCTACCGCTCCGCCCAGAGCGGGAGAAGTCATTTGATGATTCCCCAAACACAAAAAAAAAAAAAAATGGGCTTAACAGTTGTGAATAAAAAAAGAGTACTTCTCAAAGAGAATATCGATGGAAACCATTTATTTAGTGTATACAAAAGAAATAGCATAACACACAAAAGAACACAATTACATGTTTACAACTTACTTATTTGAATGTAAATTAAAAACTGGGTGACAATATAAAAGAATACCTACCTTATATTTATCTAAACTACACCCACATTTTACCTGTTGCGTAATTTATGTTTCCATTACATTCCGCCAGCGGCTTCACCCGCGTGATATGTTTATAAATTATAGGCGATGTTGAAGATTACAAAAAAATAGATGTACAGGAGCAATTATCTATGTTATGGTCGTATAGAAGACCGATAGCTGCGTGCCTTATTTTAAAAATCACAAGATATTAACTTTACCGTGCTTGTACATTTTAGAATTAGCTGTGTTTGTTAAGTCGTCCGCATTACTATAAGCGTCTAGGCGACATATTCCCACGCAATAGACGCGACAATGGTCAACTTTGTCTCCAATCCGCTAAGACGGCCCAAATGCGCAAAAGTGTATAATGTATGGCTCCAGTCATTTATAACAAAGTACCTAAAAGTTGGAGAGAACTACCTCAATCTATGTTTAAAAATAAACTTCGTGTTTTTTTGCCCGCCAGAGCATATTATAGCGTTACTGAGTTCCTGAACGAAAATGAGTTTGTCTTGACATAAGTAATTAGATTAATTTGGAGCTACTTACCTATAATATAATAATGTTGAATTACTGCATAATCTTAATAACCCATTAATAATTAAGTATGGTAAATTCTAATATTCTGTTATTTTTCTGTCATCTTAAATTTTTATAAATCTATTATTTTGCACGTCACGTAGTGGCAAACATGTTTGCACTTTAATTTAATTTATCATATTGTATGCACTTTCTATGTATGTACACACACATGTTTATGCAAATAAATAATCTTATCTTATCTTATGGTATTACGAACATACTATTTTCTAAAACATACTAATATGAACTTTATACTGTGTGTATATAAATAAAAAAATAAAATATAAGTATAAATCTTTTTTTAAACAAGTTTTTTTTTTTTTATGAACTAAAAAGGATTTTCCCCTGGCCACCTTCCGGCTCCATCATCAGACCAGCTTCATGATATCATTTTTTCAAAATGTCTCGTTAGGTATATAAGTATGCCAAGTTTCAGCTCAATCAGATGCCAGGAAGTGTTTGAAAAATAGATGACATTTGGATTAACCGGAAACACCATACGAGCAGAGCAAGCTAATATAAAGCTTATAATAAATAAATAAAAAATAAATTTATGAAATAGGTCTATCTCATGGGCCCAGTGCGGGTTGGTAGATGTCACATGTCTTTTTCAATTTCGCGGGCTACCTTTGCGTATTCTCCATAATGTTGGCAATATCTGTGGTACTGCAGGTGTCCAGTGTCCACAGGCAGAAACGGACAATTTCAATAAGGTGGGCCGTTAGCGTCTTTGCCAAGATAACGTAAAATAATGTACATCGTTGACTTAATTACAGAAGGCAAGCTTTAATTCCCCTTCATCCTTTGGATTATGGGATTGTTCTTTGAAAACTGTTGCAAAGAATAGAAAATTAGTACCTAAAGCATAACGGTACTAAATGCCTTCTTTGACTTCTCTTTTAGAGAATAAAACAACTCAAGGCATAACACTTTTGGACACGTCAGTACGTGGTTGGAAAGTGTGAACCTTACAAATATTTTAATTTTATGTTTTGGGGACGTTGGGAATGAATGTATGAAAAATCATTTTGGGGACCTCGGGCATCACCCGTTTTATTCCCTATATCTGTATTAAATACTTCATTAAATTTACTATCGTTTTCTTTCAAAGAGTGTAGACATATTCCACGATGATGCTTAATAAGCTCAATATTATCTCAAGTAAGTAGGACAAAACAAACATTTTCAAATCTTACTCATACTTGTTTGCCTCAGACTTCTTTCTCAATCGTCTAGACGAGTGGTTACTCAAAATCAAAATCTAGCCTTCAAATCTTTTCAAATTCAATTGTATTTACCCATTATTTAATAGGCACTTCAAAGACCGCAGTTCTCGCAGATTGTATGTTGGATAAAATGTCGTAGTATCTATTTTGAAAAGGAAAAAAAAAGCAGTTAGGGTTTGCAATAATTCAATTAAATGAACATGTTTGAAGTTATGTAATATCGCTTAAATCCAAAAACGTTTTCCTCTCTGTCGCCCTTGAGATGCCATATTAGTAGACACTGTAGACAGCTACATATTTTTGTGCATGTTTACATTGGTCACTACTTCACGTCATTTTCCCACGTAGCCAAGTGTCAGTCATCAGTATGTTTACTTGACATGTGATGTGTAGCAAGCAAGTGACCCTATTAAAACTCTGTACCTATCGAATTGGATAACAAAATATGAAGGCATATAAATATAACCATGAGTCGTGTTATCTAACATAACATCACGCCTGTAATCCCCGAGTGGACTATAGGTGCATCTCTGCCTAACCCTGGCAGAGGTTCACCTATAGTCCATTCCCATTTTGCCAGTTATGTTTAAGTCCCATGTAACAGGTGTTAAATATATTGCTATCAACCGGGCACATATCCAGACTCCGGGGTGCTATTGAGAAATTCCAGATGGAAAACCCCAATAATACTGTCCCACTCGGGAATCGAACCCAGGACCTCATCTTCAGCAATAGCTTGCAATCACTAAATCATCGAGGCTGTTAAAGATAGAAACAATAAGAAAACAAAACACGACTATCAAGCTTCTGTTTACGAAACGCGTTGAAGCGACAAAAACCCACACGTCAAAAAAAGAAAAGGCTCACAGAACTCTTGAAGCGTGACAACCCTACCCGATCCACGCCACCTGGTGCGTTCATGCCTTGCCAAAAGTCAGCGTGCGTGAACCCTGAACCATGATACAATATAGTTACGTAAACAATGCGGATGCCACTACTTTACATAGCTTTGTTTTCAAAAGAAAGAGGGTATATTGTGACATAGTTTGTACGTAATTCAGCTTCGTTTATCAGATGATGCTTCGATCTGGGGTTTCCAATGAAGAGAACCAGTTCTTTTTATGCGATTGAATAATTGAATTTTACTGACTGGAGGTTATGGGTTCAATTCTCTGGTCGGGTAAAGTGGTAGTGGGTTTTTTCAATGGGAATTTCTCAGTAGCACCCTGGAGTGTGAGCCCGGTTGATGGCAGTAGGCTCGCTGCCTATTACATGGGACTTGAACGTAACTGGCAAAATGTGGGTGTACTTACAACATTAGTTTTTGTTTATGCTACTAACTTTTTCTACTTTGAAATCGCGAAAAAAAAATCAGCTGTTCCATACATTTGTGTTCACTTAAATCGACAAAATGTATGGAACAGCAGATTTTTTGTTCGCGATTTCAAAGTTGATCCCATAGAAAAAGTTATTCAAAATGATGAGTACAATGACCCCTTTTCGGGTTTAGCATAAACAAAAACGAATTTTGTATAAGTACATAGAAGGTATACCTCTACCTAAACCCGTGATGATATGTTATGTTTAAAAAACTTAGGTACTGTTCGTAAGGAAACTAAAAATGATTTTACAATTTAGTATCGGCCGGTGTGGCGCAACCAGGGAGAGGTCTGCGTGCCTAGACTGTGATCAGCTGACTGAATTGATGAAGAGACCAGCAATCATTTCGACACCAACAAATTGATCTTTGAGCTCGTATAATGTGAATTTCTGATACGATAACATTCCTAACTTAGATGAATATTTTATTTGGGCGTGTGCTAACGATATTCGCTCTCGTCCTAGATTAGTTGTGATTTGCTAGTTTTTGCTTCCAGTGCGCACTGAATAATTGCCTGAATGTCCTTATTAGTTAGTTCGTCGAGTGGTTTATGTACTTCTTGCTCGTATCCTATAGGCAAGTCCCACGTTTTCTTTTGGTTTAAAGGTAAAGAGGACATCACGCTTTTGCTGTATTTGGATTATAAGAAGTTAATGAGTTTCTTGAAATCATAATTAAATGAATACCTGCTCTATAGTACTATCCTAGTAAAACATGAACATCAATGAGCCTAGCCTTTTGCCAACTATGTTGGGGTCAGATTCCAGTCTATATGTTCCAGTAACCGGTTGCAGCTGAATACCGGTTTTGTAATACTATCGATATATAGAAACGAATGACTTCAGTCAGCTTAAAAACATATCCAACCACATTCTTCTTGTAGTTTTCTGAATAAATATAGTTTAAATTATGTCTGTTATATATACAGGGTTTTAGGGTAGACACCGTTATCCTTGAAACTAGTGATTTGGTGTCATCGATAATGTACTTTTTCTATGGGAACAACTTTGAGATCGCAAAAAAAAAATCTGCTGTTACATACATTTTGTTGATTTAAGTGAACAGCTGATGTATGGAACAGCTGATTATTTTTTCGCGATTTGAAGGTTGGTCCCATAGAAAAAGTATATTATAGATGACACCAAACCACTAGTTTCAAGGATAACGGTGTCTACCCTAACACCCCGTATATAGTTTAGATTATGTCTAGACGTGATCATAATTATGATGTTTATGTAAAAAGTTACATAAACATCACATGATCACGTCTCTCCACGATTTCCCCGAAACGGTTCGGCAGAGGTGTACCTTCGCACACTCACATTAAGAAAGAAAGAAAGAATAACTATTATTTGTTTTCTTTTTTCTTCAGTTATGTTTAAGTCCCATGTAGTAGGGGGAGAGCCATTGCCATCAACCGGCACAAATACAGACACCGGGCTGCAGAAATTCAAGAAAAAAAAAAACAATTACACTTTGCCAGACCTGGGAATTGAATCCAGGATATCATGCTCGGCAGTAGCGCTTGCGACCATCAGATCAACTTTTTGTAACCCATACCCATCTGTTATGTTATCGAATGAGATCATATTTCGACATCAATAAAATTCCGTAATGCTGTTGTTTTGTTAAAGCATGTTACGTAGTTTTAATTCGTACGCATATGTAGCAAATCTTTTATAGGAATGTAGATAATATGCAAGTCATTTGAATAATTTCTGATCTTGATTGTGTTTGACCACAGCTGTGACTACAGAATCGTTTCTAGTATCGGTTCCTGGTGGTTTTATAATGTGAACATTCTTTCAGTAGTTTTTACTTTTAGTTTACTTATTTTGTTTATATGCAACCTTGTTTTGAAAATTTACGTGTTGAAAGATTCACAGCATTAACTTTGGATTTAGTCTGAGGTATTTGGATAGATTGGTAAAAATCTTGTCTGACTTCACACAGATTAACTTCACTGATTCAGAGCATTGGGATATGGCTTTCAAAATGACTGTGTTTTTAAGCATCTTGCTAAATTATTTCAAAGTTTTCTTTATGCTTCCCAATTCCGAATGTGCCCCTTAAAATGTGAAGTGTGACGCTATTTGGTAGATATATATTTGTTTTTTTAAACTTTGCTTATTATCGAAATAATATTATATTTAACGTTATATGTTTTATACATAACACAACTAACTATTAATTACCTAAATAAATCCTTATTTCAATTGACCATAAACTAGGATTAGTAGACCGTTAACCTCGGTACATAGAAATGTAAAATTTCTTCTGTTGAACTTCTTATTCTTAATTTACATTCTTTCATTGTTCCCACTGTGTTCTTTACCGTATCTACCATCATTATTAGTTAAGTACCACATATTATTTCCAAATACACATCAATTACCACCACCCACGAAGGCAATATCGTCATTACTAAAAATTATTATATTGATCTCGTTATTTTTGATGAATGTAGGTATGTACTCACAAAGTAATTAGATTTAGTAATTTATTTCTCAGCTAATTACACACCGTAGTACACTATAACGCGAGGCGTGAATGATTAGTTTTTTTTATTGACCAGCTTGTAATGCAAAAAAAAACTAATTTGTTATTGGAAGATAGCTTTTACCAGAGTAGTCGTAAAATCATCTTTATGCGCAATAACTTACGACTGCTAGATGAGAATTAGGTACTTTACTGAAGAGCAGTTTTGTGACTGGAGTATAGAACATTTTAGAGCGTATTTACCTCTAATTTTATGTAAGTAAGTTGTATCTTATTGAGGATATGGAGTTCTATTGCAGATATTCGATAAAAAGAAAAAAAAAAAGTGTATTATCTCCACAATATTATTCTTAATTGTTACCTTATTTCTACGGTGACATATAGGAGGGGCATTATATTGTGGGAGACTGGTGTCTAAACTAGGCTCAGAGCCTGTATTTCAGGTCACCAGGACTCCTCAAATTACGTTATGTACTCGTACAAACGGTATGCAGTTAGGATATAACTAGGAACTGGGAATTGTGACATATTCTTCTTAACTTGTCGATGGGAAAGCAAATTCAGTTCGCCAGAATTTGGCTACGCGTTTGGCGCCTTCAGTAGCATCCATGATAAGAAAGTTTTTCATAAAATGAATCGATTCCAAAGGTTGTCCTATTTTTTGTCCCGCGCCGCTGACTGTTTGTTCCCTTAATATGTGTTGTGTACAAAGTATTTGTCTTGTTTATTTTTTTACATATTCCTAGGGCGTGGGCGCGATCGGTGCGCCGACGGCGAATGTATTTGCCCGTTGATTGTAGGTGCGTTCCTGCACCGTACAAACAATAAATCACGCAGGACTGAAAATTAACTGTTCCATCGTTTGTGGAACATCACCACATTTATACTTCTTGGTGGAATCTCCACCTGAGCAGGTTTTCCTTGCTTCGCCCAACCTGGGTCTGGAGTTTGTTAAGAGACTTGCTTCTTTATTTTATTGGATGCCTAACCAGTGTGCTCATCAACGCCTTGGATATCATGCACTGCAGGCTGCTATCCCAGAGACAAAACAGAAATATGTCTTACGCTTGTAATAACACCATCAACGCAGTTTGGTTGCAAAAGACATGTATTTTAAAACAAAGCATGAGAGATTCTATATGTATAGTATAAAATGTCGAGATCGCGACGAAACGCGAGATCACAATACGAATATTTTGAGTAAATTGAGATATTAAGGAAAGATTTTTTTTAAATTTTCTCACGAGACGTGTTATTAATTAGATCAATACTCCAGCAGCTGTTATTTAATTCCACATTCGAATCTGATAAATCTTTAATCGTAATTGAAATCTAATAACTAAGTATAAAATATTAATGTCTAGCGACTCGCCCCTGCTTCGCGTGGTTATTACGATTACTTGACATAACATCTAATAAAAACTTAATAAAAACTTATTTATAATAAATAAATCTTGTATAACAATGTATCATACACACAAACCTTTTGGAATAAATTCTGTAAATAATGGTGAAAACCGCATCAAAATCCGTTGCGCAGTTTAGAAGAACGACGTGGTCACACAGAGTTATTCCATTCTAATACCAAAAACTAATACCACTGGTATTTGTTGGAACTCATATTTATTTTCATTCGTTTTAAGGGTTCCGTAGTCAACAAGGAACCCTTATAGTTTCGCCATGTCCGTCTGTCCGTCTGTCCGCGGCTTATCTCAGATACCGTTGGTACTAGAAAGCTGTAATTTGGTATAGATATACATATAAACGACGCCGACAAAGTGGTAAAAAAAATCGTGAAAAATATTTTTTTTTAGGGTACCTCTCTACACGTAAAGTGGGGATGGTTTTTATTTGCACATGGCCGGTTTGTTTTGGTATTAGAATTGAATGACTCGTCACACAGACAGACACAAAAGAGACTTTAGTTTATAATATGTTTAGAGATAGACTGATAGGCAGACATTGAAAGGCTGGTGCGATGACAGTTCCTATAATCTATCTATCAGCAAGGACAACTTTCTTCTAGTCTATGTTTCATGTAAATGATGTAGGTACACTATACTTTTATATAATCAAAACTAAAACCCAACTACGACTAAAAAGGTATAAACAAGACACCACAGACAGACAAATTAAAAATCCGGAGTCACACGTAATCTCTTTGATTTATGCCCTAGCACGTGTAGGTGTGTGTGTGGTGTCTTGTTTATACCTTTTTAGTCGTAGTTGGGTTTTAGTTTTTATTACTTAATTATAGATATATTTTCCTATTTTATGTCGGAATTTTAACGATGTTTTGTTGCTGAATGGCAGTGGGTGATAAAATTCCAAGTTCCGTAATATCAGATTCAATCAAGCACCTTAGCCTATAAATTGCAGTCTAAAGCTGCAATTAGGGATCGCCTATAACACCCGATTCTCTGCCTTTTGCATCAACTCAGATATAATCGTCGGCCCATCAACCATAATTTTAGATTTCTAGATAGTCCAGTAAAATGTAATATATTTTTTTTTCTGTTTACGAATTAAACATTTCAAATGCGATCCTGAATTTTTCATTTATGTAACACTAGCTGTTGCTCGCGGCTTCGCCCGCGTGGAGGTCGGAAATTATCCCACAGAAACTTACTACCAAGATCATCATTCTCCTGCCCTTATCCCAATTTATTTGGGGTCGGCGCAACATGTCCCTTTCTTCTATACTTCTCTATTAGCCGTCATCTCGGTAATCACCCCCTTTCTAGCCATATCATCTTTCACACAGTCCATCCATCGTTTCTTTGGTCTTCCCCTACTCTTATAGCCATCGACATTCATACCCAAAACTTTCCTCACAACATTTTCCTCATTCCTTCGCATCACGTGCCCATACCATGACAACCGATTTCCACACAACTTTTCTGTCACCGGTGCCAATTTCAGACTTCCTCTTATGTACTCATTTCTTATTCTATCCATTCGTGTAACACCACACATCCCTCTTAACATTCTCATCTCAGCTGCATGCAATTGCCTTTCATTCATCCCTTTTGTGGCCCAACATTCTGATTCATACAAGACAGCAGGTCTAACCATTGTTTCATATATCTTCCTCTTAAGTTTAAGGGGAATGCGGGAGTCGCAGATTGTTCCCGTGACCTGCCGCCATTTCATCCATCCAGTGTTAATTCTGTGCTTAACCGCCCGATCTACTTCGCCGTCGCTTTGTACTAGTGAACCGAGGTACCGAAAGTCGGAGCAGACTGGGAGAAGTGCGCCATCAAGCGTTATGGCTCCAGAACTGGAGAGACCGCCGAAATCGCAGAACATATACTCAGTTTTGGTTCTGCTGATTTTCAAGCCAACAGTTTCCAGCTTCTGTTGTCATTTCTCCAATCTGCTCTGGATCTCAGGTTCATCTTCACCGACAAGAACAATGTCATCGGCAAACAGCATGCACCAGGGTGCCAATCTTACTACCAAGATCACAAGTAATATTTGAATGAAATTAGATACACGGATGGACCATGGCCATCCGTGTACCTTCATTTAAATCCGTTCAGCCGTTAAGCCGTGAAAAGTGTCTGTCTGTAAACGGTCTTCAATTATCATTTTTTAACACAAACTGATCGTCTATCAAATGCAATTGAACCGATTGACATTAATACAATTAAATTTGATAGCAATTGATCGTTTAGACAGATAGAAATATCTATTTTCGAATTTATAATAATTAAGTATGAATGTTTCAGTTGTGAAAAAAAGATGAGTTAACTAGCATGGTTCAAATAGTTAGTTTTCTAACACGGTGACCTAAAAAACGTATACAATATCTCACGGTACGCATAATAATTATACAAAAAAAGAGCTTACATAAACACACCTACTTATTATCTAAACATAATATATACTTTTAAGATATTCTAGAGGCACTGTGTTATAATTATAGTTATAAAGAAGACTCAATTCGTTCGCCTGCCAAAATCGATATAGAGTTAGTACTAGATTAATGTAGACATACTAGTTAAGCCCGCGATTCCGCGTGGAAGTCTGAAAACAACATTAGTGTATGTAAGGTGTACCTTTTCATACACGAAATATTTTAAGGCGTCATTGTACTCTAGGTCTAGTCTAGGTCTAGTGAAAGTTGTTCATAATGATTTATCAACAACTTTCACTATGGGACCAACCCTGAAATCGCGAAAAAACATCAGCTGTTCCCTACATTTTGACGAGCTATGCGAACATAAATGTAGGGAACAGCTGTTTTTTTTTGATTGAGCAGACGATTCCTACAGTGGAGACCGCTTATTGGCAAGCGTAGCGTGGGATGCCCCCCAGCTAGATGGACCGACGACCTTAACAAAGTGGCTGGGACAGACTGGATGCGGAAAGCGGAGGACAGGGTGTTGTGGCGCAGCCTGGGAAAGGCCTATGTCCAGCAGTGGACTGCGCTAGGCTGAGTTGATTTGATTGATACACATAAAGTCCTCATTGACTTTTTCTCAGTATACAGGGTGTTAGGGTAGACACCGTTATCCTTGAAACTAGTGGTTTGGTGTCATCTATAATATACTTTTTCTATGGGTCCAACCTTGAAATCGCGAAAAAAAATCAGCTGTTCCATACATTTGTGTTCACTTAAATCGACAAAATGTATGGAATAGCAGATTTTTTTTTGCGATTTCAAAGTTGGTCCCATAGAAAAAGTATAATATCATAGATGACACCAAACCACTAGTTTCAAGGATAACGGTGTCTACCCTAACAACCTGTATACGTATAATTTGACAGACACGTTACATAGATAAGTAGCTCTTCAAGTCGTCTCTAGAGCATCTAACGGGGTCAAATTAAATTATTTAATCGTTTCCATGCCAAATTATTTGCGAATATGTATCTCTCTGATGATTGATGTGTTCATTCAAGTGTGAAATTATGATTGACGTTTCATGTAAAAAAAGTTTAGAATTGAAAATGTTGAGTGTTAAAATGTAGTATTGGTTTTTTTTTTGATGAATAGTACAATAGCTTTACAAAGACTATTGGAAATCGTAAGGATGGTTTTGATTACTTTTGAGATGGTGATGTAAGCAGTTGTCTTAAAAGAAGGCAGTCATTTCTTTCCTCATTGAAGGCGCAGCAGATTCGCCTAGCACTAGGAAGTGGTGAAGGGTGAGCGTTTGGGGTTACTGTCTTGTGTAATTGTGACGTTCGAAAAGTGCTGAGTCGCAGCATAGTTTTAATGAATGACTTTCGATTTACTTATTTTGGTGTCAGGACCTCACTGGAACATGGGGGCTCACTAAAGTAGCTGTTTCTGGTAGTTTCCTCAAAAGGCAAGTCCGGATGCCACACTGTATTTTTTTATAAGATATTTTTGGTATTTTAGGCCTGGACTTTAAAAGAGACTTTGACCACTGAGTTGGTTTCGCCATTTCTTCCCTGGGTTAGTCAGCTAATCTAGCTAATTTTTTTTTTAGATATGTCGTGTAAACGTGATTTCAGTATGCTATTTACTGAATAAACAATTTTATCTAATTCCATTTTAGGCACCCGGTTAAGCGGTAAATGACTATCTAAGAACCTACGTCTTAGAAATAAGTGTAACTATTTTAATGCTGTTATTTTAAGAACTCTTTAACACTAACCCTATTGTTCATAAAATCATTATTTAAAATACAACTTAATTAATAATTTACTGGCGAAATGTGAGTGTACCAAAAGGTACACTTCTGCCTTATCCTTCGGGGAATACAGGACTTTTTTTTTTTTTTTTGAGTTTGGGAAATCGTCAAATGACTTCTCGCGCTCTGGGCGGAGCGGGAGGGCGTGTCAGACTTTTACTGACCAAAACCCACCCGTGTTCCTTCAGTTGCCTGTTGCCAAGGTACCGATATCCCTTTCAGACTTTCCCGCAGGGGAATACAGGCCTGACGTTTATGTCATGTTAATAATTCATATTTCTATGTAAGTGAAAACGAGCGTGAAAAAGATACGTTACACTTAACGTGTGGATTACAAAAGGGAGTGCGTAAAGAGACATCGGGTGCGCCTGAGTTGCTCCACTTGCTTAGAAAGTACCGAGTGAAACCGATCCAGTGGACGTCATCCAAACACTTTTATATGCGGTTAATAGCTGTATCGTATGGTAAGGTGATTTGTGTAAATTTGCTGATAACTTGATAAGGTTATATGAGTTAGTGAATGCATTAGAAGAGCTTTTGAGGTTTTAGATAAGAATATGCTTAACTAGCTGCGCCCCGTGGTTTCACCCGCGTAAGTCTCGATCCCGTGGGAATATCGGGATAAGAAGTATCCTATGTCCTATTTCACATCATGGTCTACCGTCGTGCCAAATTTCATCCAAATCCGTTCGCCATTTTAGCGTGAAAGCTTAACAAACAAATCAATAAACAAACTCACTTTCGCATTATTATTACTAACTCATTCCCGCGGCTTCGCCCGCGTGGATGTCGATTATTATATACTAAAACCTTCCTCGAGAACCACTCTATCCATTGGTGAAAACAGCATGAAAATCGGTGCGGGAGTTTTTGAGTTTAGTAGAGTAGAGCGGAGGACTTTGTTTTATAATATGTAAGTATAGTTAGGATTATTGTAAGTACGAGTACCTACGTGTGGCGCAACCTTAGAAATTAGTGATCAACTTTGCTACCATTGTTCGATCGATCAATTTCTTCTGAAACTTTTGATCGGAATCAACTAGGACGTCCTGTTATTGCATCTTGAGAGAATATCCAACATCATTGGCTCATTCCTACGGGCTGGCCGGATGAAAAGGCTGGCTTGCTAGTCTTCAGAATAGAAAAGGCGCACTGGTCATTTTGTATCAGCAACTGAGTACCAAGTCAAGATCAGAAATGGTTATTTATTTATTTGACGGACAAATTAAAAATCCGGAGTCACACGTGTTAGGGCATAAATCGAACAGATTACGTGTGACTCCGGATTTGTCCGTCTGTGGTGTCTTGTTTATACCTTTTTAGTCGTAGTTGGGTTTTAGTTTTTATTACTGTAATTTTTTAAAATTATTTTGGTGTTATAATATATATATTTTTGAAATGTGCTCATTAAGCCCTTTCATTTGATACCCAACATGGTACGATTAAACAACCTTTTTTTTTTAAGTTCCTGACTTTATGGCCTCTAGAGGGCGCCTTTTTAATTTATTGTGACGTCACATAGCCTTTAACCAGCGGACGATCAAGACGCTTCCAACGATACCTCGCTTGTCAAATTGTGATGAGGGAACAGATGAACATACATACATACATACCGGTCAAAATCATAACCCTCCTTTTTGCTTCGCCGTAGTCGGGTAAAAACACATACAACTATCATCACAGGCTTACCTAATACAATAGTGTAGATTTCATGTGACAGCTCTATTGTTCATTTCAGTGTCACAGATTTGCCTCATACTTTAATACCAATCACTGATTTGTGTTACCTCAGAACTTAGGTACTTGAAAACCGGCAGTAGAAGGAAGGTAGTAAACAATGTTTATAAGTACTGTTAGGCGAAAGTAGCAAATGAAGCCGATCAGCGAGGGAGTAACATAATTGGCTCTGTTACTGTTTTCGTTAATTAAACATTTTCACTTGGATAGCCTTCAACGACTGCATAGTATAGGCGGTAGAAGCGTTTTTTTTGTTTGTTTCTTACGTGATTACTCCGTCAATTATGAATCGATTTTGAAGATTCCTTTTTTGTTTGGTAGGTCATGCTTCAGAGGTGGTCCTAAATAAATTTTATTAACTTTGCTTGCGTAGTTTTTGAGTTAGCTTCGATAATTACGTATTTTCCCACTTAGTATATGTAGATGATATATTATTTGACTCCGTTACTATTATTTACATAGCAGGTAGTGGTATTAGAATTTGTGAGAGGCCAATCTGCCTAGCCTTTTCCCCAACTATGTTAAGGTCGGCTTCCAGTCTAACCGGATGCAGCTGAATACCAATATTTTACATGGAGCGATTGCCTATTTGACCTCCACAACTGGGTAATTCGATACCCCTTGGTTAGACTGGTTGTCAGACTTTCGGGCTTCTGACGACTCGTAACGACTGTCAGATCCACAAATGACAGCCGGGACCAAAGGCTTAACGTGCTTTCCGAGGCACGGAGGAGTCTCGATATGTGAAAATGGTCACCCATTCACGGACCAACCCCGGCAAGCGTAGCTTAACCTGATGGATCGACCCGAGCGGCTGTTATTACTTAGCCACGAGCTCCTCCCACGAGGTACCACAACTAAAAAGTGAAAAAAAAAAATTGTAAAAAGTTTTTTTACGTAGTTTTTAATATTTGAAGGAGGTTTTCTGGGATACAGGTTATTTATCATGAGCAGTGATCGGAATAGGTAGAGCTAATCTACCTAAAGTTCGAAAAAGAACAGAGACAAAGTGGGGACGCCTTACGACAAAATATTATTTTCGGGACTAATGTCCCGGGTTTCGGAACATTACTTAAGATGAAAACAAAAATTACATACATGTTAAGTATCAGGGGTTTATGGGCTTTTTAAAGGGTGTTGGGCGAAGTTTTCATAATTTTTGCGATATATAAGCAAAAGATACCATTTCCGAGATATAAGCAAAAGAAAATAAAAAAAGATACAGTACTGTTTTGTAACTGAAGTAGAGGTGTTGGTTTGAATTTTAGTTCATGATATGTAATTTTACTCCACACTTATATTAAATGTGCTTAAGTGATGTCCCGAAATCCCGAAATTAGTCCCGAAAAAATATTTTAGTCGTAAGGAAGTCTCCACTTTTTTTGTCTCTGTTCTTTGAACTTTAGGTAGATTAGCTCTACCTATTCCGATCACTGATCATGAGGCTGCTTAGATTATATTTGGTCGCCAGTGGGCTTATTATTTTACTGTACGATCAAGCCAGGATGATGTTACCTTCTGCCAGGGTTGCGGGAAAGCCTGAAAGGGATACCGGGGCCCTTGGCAACAGGCAATTGAACGAACACGGGTGGGTTTTAGTCAATAAAAGTCTGACACGCCCTCCCGCCCAGAGCGGGAGAAGTCATATGATGATTTCTTATTTATTTTGATTTTTGTTTGTCCAGTCAATTGTTGCAAGTATTTTTGATTTACGTTTCAAACAATTTATAATGAAAGTTGATTATAATTACTTAGGTAGGCACTTAACTAATTAGACGTATTGATTAACGCATTTTTGTTTAATAATTTAGAAACAACAACACCCGTTGGGGTTTATTGATTTCCTTGCCTTTTCCATGGGACACGACTCATTTGACAGACTCTATCACAAGTAGTCACGAATCAGAGGCCCTAGACAAAGTAACATTCTATCATCGATAACGATGATGGAAAAGGCAAAATTGTATGGAACTGACATGGATTGGTTTACGACAAATAACCTAGTTCTCAATGCCAAGAAAACGAAATGTGTAAAGTTCGCCTTACCAAATGTAAGAAATCTAGCGCCCAACATCATCTTAAATAAAGAGGTACTTGAAACTGTAAACTCGGCAGTTTTTCTGGGGATAACAGTAGATGCCAAACTTCAGTGGGGCCCACATATATCGAGCCTAGCGGGGAGGCTCAGTTCGGCCGCTTACGCCGTCAGAAAAGTAAGACAATACAGTGACGTTGATACTGCTCGGTTAGTCTATTTTAGTTATTTTCATAGCGTTATGTCCTACAGTATTCTGCTGTGGGGCAAAGCTGCTGACATTCAAAATATATTTGTCTTGCAAAAACGAGCTGTTCGAGCAATTTACCAGCTAGGTGCCAGAGTTTCTCTGAGAGATTTTGTTAAAGATATTGCTATTCTCACGGTGGCATCACAATTCATCTTCGCCAACATCTTATATATTAGGCAAAATATTCACTTATACACTAAAAACAGTGATATTCACAGTGTTAACACTAGGAATAAGGACAAACTACGAGTTCCCTTTCACCGGCTTCATAAGGTTCATAACTCATTTGTTGAGCTTGGTATAACCTTTTATAACAAGCTACCCTCTTCTTTGTTAGATTTGCCTTATAATGCGTTTAAAGCTAAAGTAAAATGCAACCTTTGTTCAAAGGCGTACTACTCTATTAACGACTACTTAAATGATAAGAGTAGTTGGTCGCTGTGATTAACTCAAGACAATGTTTATGTTTTTTCTCCAGAATTAGTTTACCCACTGACAGGTTATATGAGTTCATATATTTTTTTTATTTTTTTTTATTTGGACTGTGTAGTCAATTTATTTTAATATTATTTTTAATGTAATTTATTGTTGACATAATCTACTCATAACAATGTATTCTGTATGAGTTGTATTGCAAGATGTGGTTAGCTAGCGACATCGACAATTGATAATTATTATTTTTGCCTGAGCAACCGGCAGCATGCTCCCTTAGATGTCACTGCTTGCGATAGCGTCGGGGATCGGGTTTTCTCCTTCCCTCAAATATGGCGAGGGAGGTAATGGCTGATCTTTGCGTTATGCTGGTGAACGGGTGCTGCTTGTGGTGACTGGTCGTCTTGCTGATCTCGGTTTTGTTAATGTTATTAGTAATTAACTTTTTATTTATTTTACTTCGATGGTCCTAGTTTATCATTTATAACTTCCAGTTACAGCTATATGTAAGCGGGCACGCCCTTTGTGCCTAGAGGCTTTTATTTTGGTAGTTGGTCTAAGCCCTCTGAAGACTGACCGACAAATTGAAGAACCGAACCCTCCTTTTACCGCTTTTACTTTTTAGCCTATTTAGCGTGACACGGTGATTATGTTGATGATACAAGTATATCACGATGCGTTAAGTGGCTGTCGACAGTTTCGACCACAAGACATGCTGAAATATTAAACAGGCATGGTTATGGTTAAATTGCGTAACTGATGAACCTTTTTGTGAATATGCGTAACAAAAATGAAGTGAGTCACTTATAATGTGAGAATTTGGGATTTTTGTATTTTGTGCGTGTCATAACAAGTCCTGCCCTTATAGAGCAAACATTATTGGGAAGGTTATGTGATCGCTTGACATCTTGGGTTTCAATATGTATGATAAGTAGGAAGGCTTACACGTTTTCCTGCTGAATAAGTCGAAAAACACAGTACGACGAAACAACTGTTACCATGGATTCAGTACATTATTCTGGACGTAGCGTTGAAATTGTTCGTGGGTTATTTAAAAAAAAAAACGGCTGTTTCCTACAAAAGTGCAATATTGTATGGAACAGCTAATTTTTATTTTAATAACTGACAAAAAAATTCAACGCCCCCTGTGTTATTCCAGTGTTACCTACTGAATCTATAATAATAAATAATAATTGTAATACCTACTGAATCTATAATAATAAATAATAATTGTAATTTATTATTATCAGCCGTTTGTGTCCTACTGCAGGGCAGATGCCTTCCCTCCTTCCACTTATCATTTATGTTCTGCTGTTTGGGGCCAATCCTTATGAAAAAAGGTCGAGTTCGTCCCACCTCAAACATATTCTGGGAAATTCCTAGAACGTTCATTATAGTTATGATCACAAACTGATCACAAACAAAAGATAAATGATCACAAACAAAAGATATCTGAACAATCTTCAAATTGCTAACGTAATGAAGAACTAAACATGACAGCTGCAAGAGAAAGACCACTTTTAGTTTAATCAGTAAAACAAGCTATAATTTGGAAATAGAAGTGAAACAAATAAAACAAAAGAGCATTCCACTTTAACGGGTCTGGCTACAATTTAATAAAGACTTTATGGCAATGGAAAAGGGTTTAAAATCATCTGTTGCTGTTTATAAAACTGAATTTATATTATGTTCCGGAGTAAATAATTTTTGAAGTAAAAACTAAAAACAGTTTATGTGACACAACTGTAGTTTATGAGAGTAGTCGTGGCCCTGTTTTAACGGCCACGATTTACGAGTTGTAGGTCGTATGTTCGAACCCAGCCAGGCGCTTTACTTTGTGTAAATTATTTCATCACCATTGCTCTCAAAACGGTGAAGGAAAACATCGTGACGAAAACGGCATGTCCTAGAACCAAAAACTTCGAAGACATGTGACATCTACCAACCCGCACTGGGCCCGCGTGGTGGATTACGGCCCACTCCCTTTCACCGAGAGGAAGCCTGTGGGCTGTGTCCCAGCAGTGGGAACGTTATAGGCTTGATTATGATGATGTGACAACTGTTGACAACAGTCAGTTCGTTTTTATTAATTAATATTATTTTTTAGTCGGCCATATTATTTTTGAAGTCTTATATAAAACGTTGATTTGTTTCTCATCTTTGTCTTTAACAATTTAATCTACATCTTGCAAGTTTTGTGCAACTGCACTTGACGCATTACATTGCACTTTTGTTGATGACATACATAACTAAATTAATTTTGGAAATTCTTAGATGTGTTAGTTACTTATAAGAAGATGTCTGAATATAAATTGGTTTTTGCTCGCGGCAGTAATACAAGGTCATACCATTTCCAAAAACTTAACTAAAACTACACCTGATGTTGCGTTATTTAAGTCCCTGTACCTGATGGACCGAGCTCTGCTCGGGTTAAAATAGATAAACATATCGTCCAGGTATACCAACGTTAATATCACATTCCCGAGGCTGTAAAGAGAAAAAGAATTTACCCAGAATTGAGACCTAGCTAGATAGATTATTCGCCCCCGTAAACCCACATATTGCAACTTTCATCGAAATCGTTAGAACCGTTTTCGAGAACGTGATTGCAAATATATATATATAAGTACATTATATAAAAATATTGCTCATTTAATAGTGTAGGATGTAGGTTTTGAAAGTCTTGATTAATATACCAGTCAACAACAAGACATTCACTATGAACTTAAGCCATTCTAAAACACGAAAAAAAATGTTCTAGGTGCATAATTTATCATCAACACAACGATTTGGTGTCACGAAAACGCATAACAATGTGGCACATTGTTAACCGTTTTAAAAGATGTCAAAAACACACCAGCTATCTAATTTCATAAATTATTTTCGTAACGATTAAGACTAATTTGTTTCATCTTGACTGTTCAACAACATTCATTGCGTTATTTACGTTGTTGAGCAGTTTTTTTTTTGAACATATGTATCCGATTCCGATTGATCGTGTATTACCCAGGCAAGGTGCTGTTTACGGTTTCTTGGAATTCGGTTAAATCCGTTGTTTTCGAATCACTAATGTGATGTTCCATTTTGCAACAAAGACCTTGCAAAAAAACGCTGCCCCTATAGTTCTTTTAGTCACAGTCCATTTTACATTCTCAACTTTTATTCATCGAAAACAGCTAATGGACTTGAACGTGAACTTTACTACTATACATCACGACATCTTCACTACCTTCAAAAATGCTTTCGTGACTAAAATTTCATATCTTATGAGCCTCTTTCGATAATGTGAAAGAAAACCCATTTCGTTATTACATAACGTAAACGTTGAAGTACATAATCATCCCGTCATTAATGGCGGATGTGACCAATAATAGAAAAAATAGAAGTGAACACCACTTTTATTTGTTTAGCGATCACAAAGTATGTGGAATTGTATGAATGTTTGTGTATTGTGAAAGTTTGATGCTATTTCGTGAGGTAGCCTTGAAAAGCTTCGAATTCGTATTAATGGCTATAAGAATGAGTCCTGTTTTCGTTTAGCAACACATTGTTGACGACTATTTTTACATAAGTTAATCTTTTATAGATCTTTATTTAAAAATAACATTAATTTTCGACACATTACGGAATGTCAGTTCAGTCACTATGAAAAGAACTTCAATTCTTTAAGATGGACTTTGCTCGAGCATTACAATCAGTCATAGGTTTCAGCAAACCTATCTTTAGTTATATTTGGAGCTCAATACAAAATATCGCAGTCTTATACATCATCAATTCATCAAATATTCAACCGCTACCTACTATTCAATCCGTTTTTTCTATTCAATCCGCTTTTTCCAAACTATTGACACAGTACTGTTTCTACGGAAGTGTATTAAAACTTCATTTATAAAATATTTAAATGTGTAAATCTTTCATTCATCGATTCACTTTCGATTGAATGAACAATGGTCCAAAAAGACTACCTACTTCTGGTACAAAATATAACAATATTGTGGGCACGTGGTTTATTAAAATGTTAGTTACCTTTGAAACAAAATAATTCTTAAGGCGACTACTAAAAGAGACATAACGCAATGGCCTTCTAAGTCCACTATTAAGGCGATATCGATTCATACCATACCATATTAATTCCACAATCTGTTCAAGTCTAGTAACTTTATAACAGCAGCAGTAACCACTGGAATTGTCGTTTATATGCTTTTAGGCCTCAGGCTACGGCCTGATACTTATAGTAGCCTAGTATTTAAGTCAGCGACATAACAACGTGATGATATAATTCTATTGTTCACAAAGAAATTCTGCGTTGCGGCCAGTAGGAAGAATTTACGAAGATTCCTACATCCGCGATTGTTGGCAGTTATTTATTTTATTGTAAAAGCAGTAACGTGGACCTATTATTGCGCCGCCAGCCTCACTGCTCCTACGCGGCTTATTGCTGACTCGCACGAATTGGCCCTCAAAAAAATTTACTTCGTGTGAATCGCCTCAAGAAAAAATAATATTATTTAAAAGTATCGATTCACCCGTTTTGAGCTTGTAAATTCGTGCAAGTCACCAATGAGCCTTCTATGCTCCTCGTTTATTTCAGCGTTTATTACAGGTGAAACAACATTACAAATATGGTTGTATAGAATACAGAAAAAACAATATGAAAACATGTCATGTACGCTGTAAAAATGTGTGAAATTCAATTCGTTTAAAAACTTCATTATGGGTAAGTTTTATTGGGAAAATAAAATTTAGCGAACCTAAATATATGTATACTGTCTAAATCCGAATATCAACATAATATTTACAGAACACTACTAACTATTTACATAAAAAACGAAAACTAAAGGGACTAACTAAATAAATATAAAAAGAAAGGGACCTTTAGGCGTCGAAGTATTCGTCCGCATCGCTGTCATCCGGAAACGTGCCCAGAAGACTGGCAGCATTGCCACGTTGAATGGCAATGCTAATTCTTTGGCCAAAGAACAAGCCAGCCCTCTGGTCACGTGAAGTGTCGACCAGTCGGTGGTAGGTCCATAATATGGTGGAAATATGCTCAAATTGCAAATGATTTAGGTATTACGTTTGTATGGAAAATTCATCGGTCCCGGCATTCTTAACGTGGATATTTATTAAATTACAGCACTACCTCAGTAAGTTATGTTGCAGGTACAATACCTTCAAGAATGTCGTATTGTATTTATTACCTTTGTATTAGATCTTTATTCATTATTATCCTATGCATGTATAGATTAAAGTCCATCACTAGTTTATACAAATTGCTGCAGGACGACTTTCATAAACTAATTTGCAGGCAGCTTTATCAGCCTTATCTTCCTTTGAATGATTAATGGCCTACATATTGCTGGCTAGCAACATCAGACAGAAATAATGATAACAAATGATCTATAAATTGGACATCAATTCAATAACAAGCCGGAAAGAATGGTTGAATAAAAAAAAAACGAACTATACTTAAACTCATTTTTATATATATTTTAAATGGCCCCGATCATTTAAGAAATTATATTTATTTTAAAAAAATACCGACTTTAAAAAAATACTATAAATTGAAAAATAACTTTAGTTTCGGAAGTTGGTGGCAAAAAACGAAATAATGATGGTAGGTACTTATGCAGAAATTAATGAAAAACACGTGTATAAAAGGCCCAAAAAATATGAAATGTACTGCATGTACTGCATCTGATTGAATGATTAGATCTCATTTCATTTAAAAAATGTGTTACGTTTGTGAGGATTCCGTACCCAAACCTAAAGGGTGAAAATGGGACCCTATTACTAAGAATACGCGTCGTTGGTCTGTCTGTCCGTTCGTCTGTCTGCCACAGGGCTGTCTTTTTTTACGGTAATAGGTAGCAGTAATAAAAAGAAGGTTATACTTATAATAGTTTTGGTAGTACGGTATCCTTAGTGCTCAATTAAGACTCGCACTTGGCCGGTTTTTCATTTATTCACAACATCGTTATATTTTAGCTATTTCACAAAATCAATGAACTTCAAATTAAACAAAAAGTAGATAAAATTACTTGGAACATTAAATAACACCAAGGTGTCTACTTTGAACTGCAATAGAAATACTAAACAATGAGAATATGTCATCCTGGTTCGATCGACCAATGACGGGATGATGTCCTTTGCATAAAATTGAGCTCATCATAACAGCAAACGTGATATGATTGCCTTTCTGTACGCCAATATGTAGAGTAGTGCGGTATTTAACAACAAACGGCCGATACGCGCGACCACTTTCCGAGCGGGCAGCCGTCCGAACGCATTTGCCATCCATGACTTTTTAATAAAAACAAGTGCGTATTTCTAATTCAATAATTTATTATGCATAACATAAAACTTTTTATTACCAGTGTAATTTTTCCTTTTACATAAAATACATTAATTAAAAAAAAAACTCAATCCGAATTTCGAATTTCCCGCGCAAATTGTGACATGTTAATGACAGACATGATATGTGCACACAGTGGTTCATTATCGAGTGCAATCAATTGTGGAGCAAAGATTTTCTTTTTTAACTGATGGTTTGTTCAAATTATAGGATTTCTTACGCTGCGAGGACTGGGCTGCAACGACGGATATGAGGACAGTTGAAGACAGCAGTTGAAGTTGTAATCGAAGCAAGAAGGCAAGATGCGTTGAACTGTTGAAGGTGTTGTGATTTTGAACTCAGTGATCGTGAATGTTGGTGATTTGTGACAGGATCAACTTAACTTTCGGAACTCTGTGCTGTGCTAAATAGTTCAACATGTTTTTCTTGAAGGTGAGCATAACTTATAGTTCATACTTTTTTGGAGAGGGTGTTGAGTAGTGAGTAGTAAATATATTTAACGATATATTTTAAAACTTGTTTCAATTAATTGCTAAAATTATTTCTCGAAACATTTATGTGGTCGAACTAAGTAAATCGAATACGGTACGCTAATTGAAAGCTAAACCGTTTATCTCCATGAATTCATGGGCATACCCAGGGGGGGCAGCTGCCACCCCTGGATTTGATATGCCTAAGTACTGTACTGTTGTCGATGAAAGTTATGCTAGAGTCACGTTAAGACTTAACAATTACAATATAAATATGCATTAATTTTAGAAAAAACCGCACTGCGCGGCCGGTCATATTGTATCATGCAAAATACGTGAACGCAGCAAGCAAGCACATTGTTTATTTATTTTACTATCTAAAAGCAGGATTTTATGCGGGTGTTTCCCCTACACTACATACTCATCTTTCGTGTAGTGTGTAGGGTAAAATATGAGCGGGTGACCCGGCGTAAGAAATTTCAGATTTGGGCCGAAAGCTGGGTACCTACGTCCGTGCATGAATTACTATAGGTACTGCATGGTACTTAGACACTGGATAGTTTCCAAACTTCTTCAAAAAAAAAAACCTTATACTCAACAAAGAACTCCATAAGAAGTCTCCTAGGTTTTATTTTGTTTTATAACTACACTCGCGACTATCTAAGAAGTCCGTTTTGACGTTTCGTTCTCGTACATGTAATAAAACGTTAAGCCTTGAGAATCAGTTTTTATCAATGTAGATAAGTCGTAAATTACAAACTCTCTAAGTATGTTCAATCTATATGTCTCGAGAATCAGTTTTTATGAAACTAATTTTATTTTTCATCGCTACACAAAGCATTTTGATAGCTGTCAAAAGGGACTTCTTAGATTGTCGCGAGTCTAAGTTGTTTGCAATTCGAACTTTGAACCGGTAAATAGAATACTTGTTACTAACAGAACTGAATCAAACGCTGTTGCTAACGGCCAGTTTCTTCATCAAAAGTAACAGCCAAAGTAACGTCAAAAAAAAAAAATAAGATTTAACCGTTTCTTTGACTTTTTGACGTTATGTTGGCTGTTACTTTTGATGAAGAAACTCGCCGTAAGTCTCCATCCGTCCGTTTGTCTGCCAGCGGGCTGTATCTCATGAACCGTATTAGGTACTTAGACAGTTAAAAATTTGGTCAGTGGGTCGTCTTAGGCGCGGAGCTTTCATAGATTGTGTATTTCTATTGCCGCTATAGCAAAAAATAATAAAATTAAAATAAAGTTCAAAATTAAAGACATACAAGAAACGTGTTTTTTGCTAAATAGTTTACTGTGGTACCGGCCGGTTTTTCAGTCGTGAACAAGCGGGGTGATCAATGCGCGTGCCTTCTTTGTATGAGAAGAGGCTAATTACCCTAAAGTATGGAGGAATAGGCTGGTATTATTATTATAACGAAAGTCATGATAGAAAGACTTTCTTTCATGTTATACTTAATAATAATATACCGGCCTATTATTTTAATATTAATCCCAGCCTTTTTACATTATTTCCTAATGATGGTTAAAATCATATTGGTCATTTGTAGTAATTTATAGAATTGTACATTCCAAGAATTGATCAATTATAGACTCTATAGTCATTTCATGAATTTGTCATTCCTAGACTAATCGTGTATTAGTTCAAAGGTACAGAATAGGTAATATTTTGTAAACAACAACCAGTTACAAAATTTCTATGTGACTGTCATATATTTGATATTATTATTGTTTTGCGTGTCAAATGTTTCGGTAGCTATCACAATAGACAAATATAATGCAGTGTGTTAATTGTATCATAACAATCATAGTTGCAACGTAACAACAAGTGGGTACATAAATAAAATACCTATTACGTAGGTATAGGTATACATAGTCCATAATAAGGTCGGAATAGCGAAGAGATCTAAGCCGTGACGTCATATAACATAACATCACGCCTGTAATCCCCGAAAGGTTCGGCAGAACCTTAGGCTGGGGGGGTGGGTGTACTGTTTAGGTGTACCCGTGTACCTCTGCCTAATCTGTCATCATGTCCTACAGAATAAAAAGAAAACAGTTCAGAAAAGTTACCGATTTTTCTGCACTGTAAGGTCATCAAAAATACCTACAGTATTTTTTATTAGTATAGGTGCGATCATATTTATAGATTATCCTTCTTCGCTTTACTTATGACGGAAGATCTTAATTTAATTATAACTGACTAGCCTAGGCTCGTATTTCGTCCGCATAAAATGTCTTGTTTTGACATAAAAATAAATATATCCTATGACACTCGGCGATACCTCCGCGTCCTACCGGTTAATGAAAGAATTTTGGGAATCAGATCAATAGTCATCAGACTTCATCACACTCATACAATACCTAATTTTAGTATCAATTGGTCGTGTAAGGGTCGTGGAACTTGCGTCTTAAATTCGCAAAGATTTATCTTATTTTATGTCCCATGTGAATGACCACATCATACAATAATGATCATTTGTATGGGATGCTAGGAAGTTAAGAATGAGAAAGCTAGTAGGTAGTTGTTACTTGGAAATCAGTTTCATTCACTACCGATAAGCACACGTGGACATGGACATTACTGGGTGGTCTAAACATTTTAGGTAGGTCGGTATAGCATGGTAGGTGTACGATAGAATATTCAATGCATAATGCACAAGTGAAGTAATGTAGGTTATAAAAAAGTTCAATGAGGTTCTAATCTATCAATCAATCTAAATCTAATCTATATTATATTGAAATTTTTATTTTCATTGTAGTTTCCCTTGGATTAATTTGGCCAAAATTCCTTTCAGATATTTCTGTATTTTTGCCTAATATTTAACACCCCGAATGGCCAACTCTTATCATTATTCGAAACATCCCGGTATTTTCTTTTTGGTGTGTAATAAACTAGGTCAAGGCATGCTCATTTAAAGTTGAGTAAGTATCTACCTAATATAAAAATAGGTTTAAAATACAATACAATACAATTCTAACATCTCTTGATTCTATACTGAATCATGATTATGATTGCACTGACTGAAGAACTTACACTGTGCACCAAAATAGTACAAAGAAAATGATGTGAACTAAAAAACCTTGATAGTAAATATTCAATCAACGCTATTGTGCTGTGCTTTATTTTGAATTTATATAGGCATTTCAAAAATATATTAACACTAGCTGCGCCCCGCGGTTTCACCCGCGTAAGTCTCGATCCCGTGGGAATATCGGGATAAAAAGTATCCTATGTGTTAATCCAGGTTATAAACTATCTGTGTGCCAAATTTCATCCAAATCCATTCAGGCGTTTTTGCGTAATTGAGTAACAAACATCCAAACACACAAACACACAAACTTTGACATTTATAATCTTAGTAGGATAGTAGGATAACACCACGCCTGTATCCCCGAAGGGTTAGGCAGCGGTGTACCAATGGTACGTTTACCCACATTTCGCCAGTTTTGTTTAAGTCTTATGTACCTAATTGGGGGCGAGCCTATTGCCATCAACCGGGCACAAATCTAGACTACTGAGAAGTTCCTAATTGAACTTTAACCGACCTTAACTCATGCTCAGCGGTAGCGTTTGCGACCCTTAGACCAACGAGGCTGTCTAATAACTAAAATATTATTTAATAAGAATTTTAAGAGGTTTGGAAGAAGAAACGGGAGGTCTTTACCGAGCAGTGGGATAGAACAAGGGCTAAAAAAGAAAAGTGTTGGTTCGGGTGAACCCCCGTTTTTTAGGGTTCCGTAGTCAACAAGGAACCCTTATAGTTTCGCCAGGTCCGTCTGTCCGTCTGTCCGCGGCTTAGCTCAGAGACCGTTGGTACTAGAAAGCTGTAATTTGATATGGATATACATATAAACGACGCCGACAAAGTGGTAAAAAAAACCGTAAACATTTTTTTCTTTAGGGTACCTCCCCTACACGTAAAGTGGGGATGTTTTTTTTTTCTCGTCAATCCCATGGTGTGGGGTATCGTTGGAAAGGTCGTTTAAAAATAATGTGAGTATGAGTTTGAAACCATTTTTGGATTCAGGAATCCGTTTGCGAAATATTAAGCTTTAAAGTGCTAATTTTTGTTAGAGCCAAGTGTCAGCTAAATGGTTGGGCTGGATATGTGAAAATTTTTACGGCAGTAGTATATATAACGAAATTAAAAGGAAAACTATCACCGCTACGTAGGCTCCACAAGTTACCGAGTAATAATCGACCAACTTAAATCTTCAGTTGTAAAAACATGGTATCCCATACATTCTGTATGGGAGAACAAGTTTTTCAACTACAATGTTAAGTTTGTTTTATAAATGCATCCCAACTACGGAACCCTTCATTGTGCATGGTTCGACATGCACTTGTTACATTATAATGTCACTATCGGCTTTAGCACCATCCAAAACTACAAAAACAACTATGACGAAAAATTTGAAAATTTTCGCAGCCGCTGTCTTGAATTTACATTTTAACCTCACTATCGGCTTTAGCAGCCTCGAAAATTATGAAAACGACACCAGTGACGAAAACAAGAAAATTTTCGCAGCCGCCACCCTGGATTTTCATTTTTACCATATTCCCACTTTCTCTCTCTCTCCGGCATGCAGTGTACTCGAGCTGATGTGTACAATTTTATTCCACGACACTGTAATCACATTCCTCTTTTCTTTTGTTTTTTTTGCCAGCATTCTCTCTCTCATTCTTTCTCTTTGAATTAGAAGAAAACAGTCGCAAGTATGAACGCTTTTAGCGTTACATTTTCTGAAAGTTTACAAAAGAACTTCATTCCCAAAAATTAACAAAGTTCGTGCGTTATTTATTTACTAATGAATACCTGCGAAGTTTACGTTCTATATATCCATTTATGATTTTAGGTATCGCCTAAATGTAGTTATGACCATAAAATAACTTTACAACTATGAAAAAGATGTGAGCCACGTCATTGCTTGAATTCGTGAAATAACTTGGCTATGTAACCTACACCATATAGGGTACAGTTTCATTTCATGTTAATTACCATTAATTACTATTGTACCCGGAAAGGTGAGAATTTAAATCCAAATAAGTAAATATGTTATTATCTTATTACGAAATTAAGTTTAACTTTATTGTTATTTCATACTGGCCGGTAAATATTTACAGCTGGGCACTGAGTAACTGCAATTACACCCACAAACCATAATCCATTCATAAGTTCTGCCAATTATGAGATGGATTAATGTGAAAGGGCTTATGTAAACTTTCAAGTTTGATGTTGATACAATCTGTAATTACCGACACCCTAATTGCGTAACACATTTCGAATCACAATCTGAATGGTTTTGAAGGATATTGCAAATCCATTGCTTCATATATTCATAAAATTTGTCTCCTCTACAACGTAAATAACGCAATGAATGTTGTTGTTTTTTCGCGATTTCATATTTGTTTCCATAGTAAAAGTTGTTCATAATGATGAGTACAATGACTCCTTAAGAGGTTGTTGGTATTTTACCAATAACCCTGTATACGAAATTACCCCACCACAGGTCAGTTCCCTGATTATAAAGAAAGAAAGAAAAAAATAAAGAAAACTATTTTATTTGGGACACGCAAAAGAAAATAGACACAGTACCTACAAAAGATTCAGATTCTTTTCGCTAACGAACCGAGTCGATTTCACACTCATATTAATTCATTTACTATGACGTCAATTTTGATTCAAGATCATGATTGCCTAAGCGAAACAAAAGGCAAACGGTTCTAAAATCGAGGATCTAGGAATACATTCACTGGTGTTATTGCGTATGACAATTGATCGCATTCTCTTTCATTTTGACAGTTCAGCCACGTTCATTGCATTATTTAATACGTTGTTGAGCGGACGAAGCAATGGATTAGAAATATACTTCAAAACTCTCGGATTGTGATTGAAACTGTCTCCATATTATATTTCCATAAGTACTTACATTTTATATCCTTGTGTTATCGTGACGCCGTGACGTGGACGTCGACGTCCACTATAATATTGTCACGTCAGAAATCATAAAGGTTGCGGGATAGTCCGAAAGTACCGGGACCCTGGCAACAGGCAACTGAAGGAACACGGGTGGGTTTTAGTCAGTAAAAGTCTGACACGCCCTTCCGCTCCGCCCAGAGCGGGAGAAGTCATTTGATGATTTCCCACCCACAAAAAAATATATTTAAAGGTGCACATTATCTGCTAATGTGCCAAAGGGAACAGGGTTTCCAAGAGATCGTGTCACAAACTGAGGTTTCTTGTTATTTCTGGAAGGCAAACATACCATATTTGGGACCAAAACATTACGGTCTCCACTCATTACATTACATACAGACTTTTCGCCCACATTATCTTGATGAGTACTTAAGTAATTTTGTGAAAAGTACCTACTACAAGAAACTTTATGATGGCAAGATTCTTTTAAATAACAGTTGTATTCAACTGGATGGTACGCCTGGTTAAAATTATGACCCGACCTTCATAATTTTGCTTGGAGTTCTTCACCCATCTTTGATAATAAATACATCATGAATTAAAACTTTCTATGGCGTGTTTTTATCTTATTATACCTAAAACGTTTCGGCAGTTCGGCACGTTCGGCAGTTCGGCAGACTCCAAAGTCTGCTTTATTACTATACTACATTCGAAGAAGAATAAAAGAAAAGAATTGGAGATTTGAATGCTTGAAGTACGTCCGTTTTTAGAAACGGACGGACTTCACGCATTCGAATCACCATGTAATTTGGCAATTCCTATTCAAGAAACATAGAGGTTTGTGTTAGTGACAGGACTGTCAGTTCACACGGAAAATAGGTAAACTCGTGAACGTTTTACAATGATTTTTGGTGTACATGCATACCTAAACTATAAAATGTAGGAATTCTGTTTATTATGACTTATATCTATAACTAAAAATCGAATAAATATTTATTTAAACATTAATTATTTGAAAAATTATTAAAAAGTTTTGATTCCTGCAAATGGTCGAGTCAAGAATATTTTCGAAACTGTCGAATTTTCAACAATAAACATTCCGTAATCAAGTTTTAATTGGAAACCGTTTTAATACCGACATTTGAATAATAAGCAAAATGAGTGAAATGAAGAAAGTGTATCATTTAATTGCAATTGCAGTTTAGCAACGAGATTCAAAGTTCACGTATACATGATATTTGTAACGGACTTGTTAATTGGATACAGTTAACAACCAAACGTAATTGTATTTAGTGGATGAATATCAGAATTATTTGATGTTCAATATTTTTAATCACAATTTCTCCACGTCATTTCAAGCGGCATGGTTCCTCAATCTTTATTTAGGTAATATTTTTTTTTACAAAAAAGAAATACCGACTTCGATAAAAAAAAAGTCGGTGCCAAAAAACGAAAATTCAAAACCAGAGACACCGACTTCCGCAATTAAACTTCCACTACTACTACTACTATTTAACCACAGAAAATACGACTTGTCCATATTCTACAATCAGTACCTACCTACCTACTTCGCGTGTATAGCAGGGAATTTTCAAATCGATTCCATGACATAAGGAGATCCTAATGTTAGGTATAGACAGACATTCACCGATAATATTCTCATGCAACTTTCATTTTGCATTATAATTATTTATCTGCATCTAAGAATTTAATACAATATGATTATATAATAATCGCATTAACCCCCATGAACATCTTTAAAACAGCTCTAAAGTATAATTTGTATGTATCTAGGATGGACTATGTTTCAAAATCGGTGTCAAAAGCAAAACTAACGTCAAAATTACATCTAGAATTTATAATGGGTACGAGCTTTCCTGCTCATGAAATAATTTAAATAATACAAGAAAGGATGATCACGTATAGCTATAACTACCTACATGATATTAGGCAACAAACAGCGAAACGTTTTAAAAAAAAAACTAGCACAAATTATTAGAATAAATTGCGCAAAATGTACGTGATTGGTATCCGAAATAAAGTTAGAATGTTGTAAAACTATAAACTAAGATCGGTGTTAGTGATAAAACCAGCGTTAATGATGATTATATTAAGAGCCATCTCAATTTTAATCACTCGTGCTGATACGCGATGCCTACTCATCGGACCATTTCGAAGCGAGTCAATTGGTTATTTACCTGACAGCTCATCAACACATGCTTGTGTATAAGCCGACAGAGAAATGAACAGCAAACCGTCTATTCATTCACTCGGATTAGGCACAACCGGCACATCCTTATGTAGGGAATAAAAGGTTTAACCCACGATTTCCTTCTCAATACCATTGAGTGTGATGTGAAATCGAAAACAAAAGAATTAATTTCGCAAGTCTTGTTTTTTTTTATTTGAATGTGAATACATTTCACACATCAATCTACGTTATTATTATTTGAACTGTATTTACATGCGCTCGTTACGTATGATGTAACACTATTCATTCTGCTTGTTATATATTTAACACATATCGATGAGTTAGTTTCTAATGATTATAATATAATGTAGACGATAACATATAGTTGTAAACACAGTTAATGTAACACGTAACATGGTAGGTACATGCTATCTTTTAACCACATAAATACAAGTAAAAGTTTGCATTCCCGTAGCTCGGTACGTTGGTAAAGTTAACCGGTTTCATAATAAGTTCTAGTCTATTTTTTGCCATTCACCTGTTTGGCGTAATGCTGGGTGCGGGCGGCGGACACGCCTCTTCACGCCATCTCTAGCGATGTAGTGCCGCGGCGGCTACCGCCTCGGACGTCCACCTCAATCGAAACTCACTTTTCTGCTTTTACTTTCAGGTTGCTACCTTTTTTATCGTGGCCGTCGCCGTGGGAGCCGAGAAGAAAATCGAGTTGCAAGACATCGAAGAAGATAACTTGAGAAGTGAGCTGAAGAGCGAACTAGAAAAGGACCACGAGAAACCTGATGATCAAAAAAATTCAGAAGCAGGCCTAGGATTCAATTCTTTAGACTTTATGAAAACTGGAATCCTGAGTTTTTTCGAGAATGCCCATAATCAGCCACTTCATCAACAACAACAACAGCGGTACGTGCACCAGTACGCAGTGACCGAGCAGCCAGAAAGATTTGGGCCAGTAGGACACAAAGCACAATACTTACCACCCGCGACTCAGCAAGCCATGGTAGGGTACTTGTCGAACATGCCGATGCAAATATATCTAGTCCCGCAATACACCAAATCAGTACAACAAACGTACGCCCCGCTTGCTGAGTTCAATTCAAATGGTCGAAATGGTCCTGGTACAGCCAATAATTACGTAGAGTCGGGTGCATATGCCCAGTCGCCTAGTCATCAGCCAGTGACCTATGTTTACCAAGGTCAGCCGACCGCCACCGCAGCTCTAGCAACGGTACAGCCTGCACAAGGGTTCCAGTTACCTGTTTTACACAACCACATTCCAAGAGTACTAGCAACACCAAATGAACCCCACTCTTATTTCGCGAATACAGACTATAGCGATACGAACACAATCGATGAAATGACTACTCAAACTGAAATACCGCACAATGTGCCGACTATAATGGAGTTCCCGCGTCACTATAATTCTCGCGCGCCCATAAGAGGACAGTACAATAGTCATGGGACACCTGTACCTGTCCTTCCTCATCCTGATCCTAGACTATTGAAAGCTCCTCCCGCGCATCTTGCGCACCTAGCGAGGGCGTTGCCAATGCATCGCCCTTATACAAAGCAGGTGTATCAAGAAGGTGACATTGCTTCTAGTTCGTTGGCTCCTCGACCGTATGCAGCTCATGGTCCGTTCAAGAGACGTCCTACTTCTTTGCTTGACTCTTACATACCTTCTAGTGTTCAGATAGAATATCTGAAGAGAGGTTTGGCAAAGGATCCTTCGTCGTTGTACGACGCGTTGTCAAGTGGGCGGCTGTCCCATACGATCCCGCGACTTCCCGAACGAGGTTTTTTTCCGAACCAGATGTACCACACAGCTGCCGGTGGTGTGACATACGGGCACTACAAGAGAAATCCAAAAGTTGAAAAGTTTCCATATAAATGACCCCATGACTGAAAACTACCAGTATCTATACATAAATACTTTAAATATAGGCAGGTACGAGTAATTATGGCGTTAGAAAAATATTAGGTATTTGCTGTTGTAATTTAACAATGCGTGAATCTTGTTACTCAAGGTAATGTAATGAAAAACGTAATGTAATGTAAAGTATGGTAGTTTAGAGTATGAGGAACAGGATATAAAGTTCACTCATCCTCTATTGAAAATGGAGAATCCTCCAACCAGGCGGGTGTCATGTCTGACGGGTAACTGCCCAACGATTGATTTCGGGATCTTGTAATGTCGATCGCGCGGTAAACTCTAATTGCGCGATGCAGGATTTTGTGTTACGTCAGGATTTTTATGCGACGTCAGGTCTCGCATGTGGCGATGTAGATGCTGCTACAGTAGCAATGTACAACGAGTGCGTGTATAATAGAAATTATGTATTTTTAAGTAATATTTACAATGTGGAATAAGCTTATAGGTTTATAGTATTTTTAAAGAAGTAATTTGAAAGGTCAGTATTTCATAATTTCGAATATATTGTTATTTATATAAAAACTGTTGTTAATCATGGTTTGTTTTATTTCCATATCCTATCACTAAACAAGTTAAAATTATATGAATTGACACAGCAACTGAACATTTAAACTAACAGACTTGTTTGCTTTTGACGTATCTGGACAAATAATTTCAGAATTCAAGAGAAAAGTTGAACTTTACTTTCACTAGCTTGATGGTGGACCAGGAAAGTGGCGATCCAGGAAGATCCGATGGTTAAAAACTGTGTTTGCACTTTGCACTGCACTGCATCTCAAGTAGGAAAGATAGACACTTCTAACTATTATTACTGCAGTTGTTATGCAAGCCTTGTCATAGTAAAATAGAGCAGTTAGACAATTTTATTACAGGTAAATGAAACAAAAGAACTCAAAGTTATATCAATAAAGATATTTAGTTATAGCATCTCATTTAATCATCATCATCTGCCCAGTCTTTTCCCAACAATATTGGGGTCGGCTTCCAGTCTAACCGGATGCAGCTGAATATTTAACATGGAACGACTCCCTATCTGACCTCCACAACCCAGTTAGGTACTAGGTAATACGATAACCCTTGGTAAGACTGTTCGTAAGACTGCATCACATATAATCTTAAGTAATATGAAGAACCACTAATTACTGTCTATAATAATTATGAACATCAATGTTCAGTGCTGTCAAAATAGTTGAACACTTTTAGTCATGCTTGTCAAGAGATTCGTCAGTTCGTTACCTTATGAATTAGCGAATAATTAAATAATGCTATCAAATCGGCTGACAGGCGCAACGCGAAAACAATTACTATGAAAACTTAACGGAAATTGTTCTACTAACAATTTCCGTTAAGTTTTCATAGTATTTGTTCCACCAGAGTCATGTCGCGTCTTTCTCCGCGAGCCTTTAAGAGAGCACTATTGATAAATATACCTAATCATTTATTATGGCCTACATAGTCACTGACACATGGTTAGCTGTTATCTGACTTTTTTTAATCAAGGAGAAGTAAGGTTCAGAGTCTGGCATGTACCAAGTTCAGGGTCTTAAAACATAATTTGCCATTCACTCGATTTATTCGGATTCGACCTGAAGTCGCCACAAGTTGCTAGATCCATATTTGAATGTAGGCCTCTGTCCTGCTGTGACAAATTCCATTGAATTATTTTTGTTAATTTACTGGTGTTCTCAGAGTGATCCATAAAAAAAAACACTGCAGTAAAAATGTGCCACAGCACGCGAGTTAATTATATCGCTTCTATCAATTTGCATTACGCTTTATATGATTGAGACCAAAGATACTCGAGACTCCTTTTGAAAATGTTGAATGAAAAGCATGAAGACAAAGTGTCAAGCACTGACTTGCAGGTCAACTAGGCATTCTAGACAGACCGAGATTAATAGTAGGCACAATATTGCTGTTGCAATCTCTTTTGTAACATCGTTAGGCACAGGCACATCATTTCTGAATGACTAATGTTAGTGCAAGCGTGAAAGGGAATTTGACATCTGACATAGCCAATTATTTGGTGTCTAAGTACCTACATATATATGTAATTTTAAATGGTGGGTGAATCTGGAATTAGCTTTTATTTTATTTTAGGGTTTAGTCAAATGGATTGAGGCTTGCAGAATGTTATTATGACCGGTTACATTAAGACATACTGTGTTAAGGTTCCCGCAGACAGGTGCGACGCTGCGACGCCGACGCCACTCAATTAGAACAATTTCCATGGAGTTTTCATAGAAATTGTTCTACTAGAGTCGCGTCGCGTTATCGCGTCGCGCTTTTTAACCATTTAACTGTGATCACAATAACATGAAACATTCTTAGCTATTTTATGAATCCCATAGTTCTTTCCAAAGTTTCCGACTACTCCAACCAACATCGAGTCATCGTGCCAGCTGTCTACCCACGTGTCAACATTTAAATATTTTGAACCAAGATTCAATAAACCATCATCATTCAACAATTATCCATCTTCATAATGGGTAAAACATTTACCTACATAAATGATGAGTCAATATTCACACTTGCACAAATTAAATTAGCGATAAACTCAAGAGAACTCAACCTATCAAGATTGTATGCAAATCTGTAAGGCAGTTAATGAACCTGTCATTTACGTCATGATCTGTCAGTCAGAAACGATAACGAAGTCTACATGTTTGTTAGCACTTTTAATGTAATTAAGTACGGAGTTAAAAGTCATGTAGATATTTATTTATTTAAATGGCATTTAAAGTAATACAGTACCTATATACTTCGATGCGTTTACGCTGGTAGATAAAGTAATAATAGGTAATTTAAAAAAAAAATAGTTTAATTGCTAAATAATAAGTAGAGTAATGCCAAACATTATAAAATCATTTGCTCAAAGTTTCTCCTATAGCTTGACCTACCTTACATCTTAGGTCACTAACAAGCATTATGATTTGTGAATGAATGCATATAGAGGTACCTTGCAGAAGGTGACGGAAAACATCGCGAAGAAATCTAGATTTACTGAACACGCATATATAGGCTGATGATCAATGCTGGTGCCTTCCGTGTATGACAAACTGCCCTGCAGTGAGACAATGACAGGCTGGTTTAAAGACACATACCAACTATCTATAGGCTTGTGCCTACGTAATAACAGCCTTACGGGCCGATCGATCAGGGGTTGTTCCGTGGATGGGTGACCATCTTTACATAAAATGACCCCTCCGTGTCACGGAAAGCACGTTAAGCCGTTGGTCCCGCTGTCATTTGTAGATTTCTCACAGTTGTTAAAGGTCGTCAGAAGCTCAAAAGTCTAACAACCAGTCGTACAAGGGGGTATCGTGTTACTCAGTTACTGGGTTATGGAGGTCAGATAGGCAGTCGCTCCGTGTAAAATACTGGTATTCAATTGTCAACATTTACAGTTATCGGCCTAGAAAGTTCCTAACATTAATGCAAATAATGTAATTTATATCTTCTCCCTGTCCAGTTAAAATGACGAATATTGTCTCTAGATGAAAGTGCAGCTACATAACAAAATAAACACCCACGCGAACAATAATCACAATGGAATGACGTGACAAAAGTTATGCAAAAGAAACATAATTTAAGACAATAGGTATTCAGGTGATAAGTTATAGGACCGCTGCGCTGTTTTGAAAGTTGAACGTATATTTTTTTTTTATGTAACCGGCAATAACGGAGGCATGTCAGTTGCGATCCTATTGTCGTGTTGCCCAAAGCTAAAATGTCTCAAGTGTCTGTAATTCTCGTTGGTCTAGTGGTCGCAAGCGCTACTGCGGAGCATGAGGTCCTGAATTCGATTCCCGTCTCGGGCAAAGTGTTATTGGGTTTGTGCATCTGGAATTTCCATTTTCTCAGTTAGCAGTATTAGTAGTCCGGAGTCGAGTGAGCAAGGAGTCGGTTACTGAGCTTTGGTATTCAGCTGTCACGTGGGATCTGTCAACGGATCGCCTTTTCTCAATAATCAATGTTGGTCGCACTACTTAAGCTAGGGCGTCCGTCCCACCAGTCGGGGGTTGCGGAAGATTTTTACGTTCCCTCGACCCCCGGTGTAGGTGTGAGTTGGAACACCGGGGTGGATTTTAAAAGCCTGACAGACCCCCGCCCCAGGGCGGAGGACATCCATGAGGATTTTCCACCCAGGAAACAAAAAAAAAAAGGGCGTCCGTCCCGACCAATTGGGTTAGGTTAGATCAGGCGAAATTAATGTGGGTGTACCATAGGTATAGGTACACCTCTGCTTAATAAAGTCAAAGTCAAATCATTTATTTCAAATAGGCACATTAAAGGCACGCACTTTTGAACGTCAAAAAAACTAAGAAATAGAACTGATTCTAGTTGCCCCTTCCAAAAGGTAGTTTTCGTATGGAGAAGAATGGGCAAGAAACTTCACCGGTACTCTTTTAAAAAAATGGATTACATTATTTTGTATACATCAATTATGTAACATGTGAATACGATGCACCTAGAATACGATTACTGTACCACAATTTGTAAAAAGAATTAAAAATTGAGCAATGACAAATAAATTGATTAATAAAATTATGTGATAGATACATGGTGCTCACATATTTACAAACATTGTAAAAGTAAAAGCTACCTATACAATATCACAATATTCCTAAAATTTTTACATTACAAATAATACTTATAAGACAGTGTGTGAGTTTAAGTAATCACAAACTGTGTAAAAATCTATGATATACAAATAAAGTAAATAATATAATATAAAGTAAATAGTATAATTATTCTTCGGGGAAATACAGCCGTGATGTTATGTTATGTGTTTGTAATTACACCGACCCTCTATCCGCCAACACAACTACAAAGAATGGCGGCAGAAAAAAAAACTTTGTTTTTCAAGAGAGCATTACAAATTCAAATAGCATTAGGGTTTAAATTAATACCTCCCCGGACTAGCATGATAACAAAGACTCCTACTGAACGTTGTATCAAAATGGCAATAATATCTAACTGCAGCCATTGTAATTTTAATAACTTAATTTTGGATGGAAAATTGACTTGAATTATATTCAGCCATGCAAATTACAATATTTTGAAGATTTCACAGGTGATTTATGGACTTTATATCTACGCGTCATTATGGTTACCACACCTTTTGTTACTTTTATTTTGTCTGAAATTATAGTTCTTACATTTTCGATTGCTACATTTCTATTATACCTAGTCGTATGTAATTATGATTGTACGTGCCATGATGTTAAAGGTGTTCTAAGTTCACTTTATTTCGATGATACTCTAGGAGCAAATTAATTACTATAGAGTGCAGATATCAAGTAGGGTATTTATTAATAGTTTCAAGTTTTGTATGACTGAAGAGAAATCTAAATTCTTCAAAGAAGAAATTCTGATTAAAAAAAACACTAAACAGTTAGTACAAATGCATTATGTTCAAAGACGAAAGCCTCTAGAGTCTGGCAAACGAAAAAACGCGCGAAATTTTAAAAAAACAAGACTGTTTATCCCTATAAATAGTGCTATAACACGTGTTGATAATTGATATTTAATTTCTTTTAATAAAATAAAATTTCAAGTATCAAAACGTGTTATCGCACCATGTACGGGGATAAACAGTCTTGGTTTTTTTAAACGCGCGTGTTTTCAGTATCAACTTTCGTTGGCCAGCCTCGAACTCAAAGTGCACAGAATTATGAGCATTTTTTGGATAAAACACGCCATCTATCATAGATGAATAAAACTGCTAACATTCATTCATACAAGAGCGTCGCAAGAGCAGTTGAATACAACGCCAACGCTACCTTTCACTTAGTTGAAAGCGTGGTTAGAATCCGAAACCACTTCGGTAAATAGTGCTACCAGTATACAGTAGATGGCATTGACGTCGTAAGCACTCTAGAGAAGAGTGATTTATATGGAACTGTGGTATTAGAAAGTTTGAGTAGCTAACTAGAGTGCGTTTCATCAAATTAATAGTACCTATGCCGTAATATTGGTTCCACTGTAGCAGGACCAATACGAATACGCTGTGCCGCTACGGCGCTACCTAATAAGTCCGTTTTTTAAAAACAGTGGAGCCAAAATTACGGCAAAGGAACTATTTGGTGAAACGCACTCTAACTAGGTAAGTATTGAAGATATGAAAAAGTTCTGAACCGAGCGGCTTGAGGGCGTTGTTTAGAATCGGCAAGCGTCTTTGTTGTTTTACATAGCATATAGATAAATAACATATTGCATGTATTCTTCGAAAATAAAGAAATAAAAAGTATTTATTAGGACTCACTCTAGAAGGAGCAAATGTGTTTAGTATAGCCACATTTCACCATTTTTAAGGTTCAGTGCCCGATGGATGCCAAATGGTCCTCTATTACTAAGCCTCTGCTGTCCGTTTGTCTGTCAGTGGGCAGTATCGGAACATGAACCTTAAAACGTAGACAGTTGTCACTGATTACCGCTATCTATAACAACAAATCCATACTAATATTATAAATTCGACTGTCTGTATGTTATGTACGACTGTCTGTATGTATGACTGTCTGTCTGTATGTTACCTTTTCACGCCTAACCACTGAACGGAATTCAACAAAAAACAAGGAGATAGATGGCACCCTGGGGAAGGACAAAGGCTACTTTTTATCAACATACCGCGCGGGCGGAAGCTAGAAATAAAAATAAAATAATGTTAAATATTAAAGGTTCCCCAAAAAACGTTTTTTTTTCGGCGTTTTTGTTAAATATTCTACGTTGGTACGGAACCCTTCGTGTGCGAGTTCGACTCGCACTTGGCCGGTGTTTTTTCCCATTTTTTAATTACATAATTGTTAGGTATGTAATAAGGTCATCAGTAGGGCTAATCATTACTCAGGTTTCTAGAAGACAATGCCAATAATCGGCTCGAATTGTATGTAGTGTCCGACAGACTTTCTATAATAATGATAATTCACATTAAAAAATAGGAGAAATTATACAATATAAATAAAATCTGTAGAACCACACCGTTAAAAAGTAATTTTAAATATTTATTCAATTTAACAACACATTTCATAGCTACATTTTCAATTAAAAATGTTACCAATACCAAAATATAATAATATGGATACGAAATTGCACTTGCAAATCGTTTACAATTATATCAATATGAAGATACGTAAGTGAATTTATTACTTTTATAAATCGTAACTCGTAATTATGTTAATAAATAGCGTTAAGTTATATTTTTAAATAAGTTTATTACATTTTATAGTAATGTAATAATTAAAAACAAATTTTAATTCGATTATCGATATCGCTTAGCATACTTTAGTTCTAATAATGTAATTATAGTGCTGGCAACATTTGATGTAAAACTCTATCTGGCATGTGTCAATGTCAAAAAGTTAGACTTCTCCCGCGTTCACAAGCAACGAATGAGTTTCGTATTTTTTTTGTGAGTTTTGTGTTGTTTATTACTGTGTTTCTGGACCCCGATTTTTCTACAATTTACGACTACCTTGGCTGTTGAAACTGAGGATAATGTGCTAAAAGTCATTATTTTAATTAATCATTGAATAGTTTATCTTATGATAACGTTCAATCAGTAGTATCAAGTGGTCAAATTTAAAAAACTATAAACTTTTTTGGTGTGCTTATAGAAAACTAATTATACTATCAAATTCTATATTTATTTTCCTTTTTTATTAAATACCAGCTCGGCCAGAATCATCTTTGTTGGTTCTGGCCGGGTCTTGTGGGAGACTGGCATTCTCCTTTACGTGTAACCTTCTAAAGCCCCTTTACATAACTATATATCAACCCCCTGCTGAGCACTTACATACAGGCCTGCTACTTTCTTTGCTTGAAATGATAATATCATGAATAATGATGAGTATGAATTAATGTATGATATAATGTCGTTGTGTGGTCGTCTTGGCTAAGTAATAACAGCTCCACGGGTCGACCGTGGATGAGTGACCATGTTTACATGCCGAGATTCATCCGTGTCTCGGAAAGCACGTTAAGTCGTTGGTATCGGCTGTCATTCGTGAATCTTTGACAGTCTTTATGGGTCGTCAGAAGCCCGAAAGTCTGACAACCAGTCTTACCAAGGAGTATCGTATTACCCAGTTACTGGGTTATGGGGGTCAGATAGGCAGTCGCTCCATGGAAAATACTGGTATTCAGCTGCATCCGGTTAGACTGAAAGCCGACCTCAACATAGTTAAGAAAAGGCTAGGCTGATTGATTGATTGTGTGGTCGTCTTTAGAATACAGGCTTTTCGAAGTTCGAAGTAGGTATCTTCAAACTTCAGGCAAATAGACTTTGTTAACAAGTAGAACAAATCTGCTTACTCATACACTTACCAAAGAAAATTATGGCCTTATGTAAGTAAGCAATATATTAAACACGATTTACACATTATTCACATTAGTTGAACCAAGTGTGTTTGATCAGATTACAAGGCAAAATACTGAAGTTTACCGTCTTGTCAGATTTTGTACTTACAGACATTATTACCCAAATATGTCAACGAGTTACTCAATTTTCTAACTTGCGAAAAATACAAAACATCTTGTGCCCGGAAGTCGTAAAGTGAGGCCATTAGAAAAGCGTCAACGGGGGAGGCGGGGGCTTGAGCGGACCGAGCCGAGATACTGGAGAACAACACGAACGAACAGAACACTTTAGTAGCCATGGATTCGACAATGTTCGCAATGTTGCATCAAATTTCTCCGAACACCGTCCACAGAGGACAACGAAATTGGATCGCTACGATAGTTTTTGGAGCACAATGTTTGATGTTCGTGTTCACCATGTTCTTGTTCGTTCGTGCGTTCACGCTTTCAGGATTCTATGGATAGAAAACTTTACTTATAGGCCTAGGTTTTGCGAACAGTCTCATATTATCAGGTGCGATAATGTTGTATATGCTTACTT
Source organism: Lithophane ornitopus (assembly GCA_948473465.1). NCBI lineage: Eukaryota > Metazoa > Arthropoda > Insecta > Lepidoptera > Noctuidae > Lithophane > Lithophane ornitopus. The sequence continues at coordinate 11,174,231 of OX419624.1, read as the reverse complement.
CTAGACTCATCAGAAATAATCTGAATTCTATAAAGTTTAATTGAAGAAAGAGAATTCTACATAGGGTCGAATTCATAGGTTAAATTGTCGACGGAATCAGACGTAGCTGTAACAAGATCTATCTTTATAATTTTGATCATGACATAATTTCGAATTTTCAATGCTTGTTGTAAGCATACATTTATTAATCACAACCAGTTTATGAGTATTTTAATATTTTAACAAGGCCTAGAATATTTTGAGGACAGATCGTGTTAACACAAATATTATACAACACAATATAATGTTTTATTTACCCAACTAACACTAGATCTTCATAAATTAATGCTAGATGTAAATTAATGACTTTCGCACTTGAATACTGGTACCTAGAGTAGTGCCAGTTATTGGGCCAGTGGTGGCCCAGTGGTAACGGCCGCGACTTACTAGTAGTGGTCGTGGGTTCGAACCCAAGCAGGCACTTTACTTTGTGTAAATTGTTTCATCACCATTGCTCTCAAAACGGTGAAGGAAAACATCGTGAGGAAACCACCATATCATAGAACTAAAAATTCGGAGACATGTGGCACCCACCAACCTGAACTGGACCCACATGGTAGATTACGGCTCACTATCTCACAGAAGGAGGCCTGTGTCTCAGCTGTGGGAACATAATAGGCTGATTAGTAGATTAAAAGCCAATCTTGCTTTAAAGTACCATCAGCAGAAAAGTCTGAAACCAATTTTTTTAATATAACATTGACTGACACCGTTTAACATCAGAGTTTGACGAAAACACCCATTTTGTTTTTAATTATTTATTAACATATCAATATGCATCTTCTCTTTACTCAAATTCAGAGTTCAATTTAGTCAAGCAGTTTTAACTCTTGGCTTTAGAGGCCAAACATTTATAGTTCCGTGATTACTGCGTGTGACAGATTCAATTTACTTCAATCACTCGGAGATTCTCACTGGATAGGAGAACGGACTTACCACAGATTACCTTAAAACAGTTACCGACATCATACTTCCTTCATTAAGGGTAGTTTGAAGACGTAAAACTGACTGTAAAGATTTCATAACTTGCGAGTCTTAGTTCATTTCTCTAGTTTTAGCTGTAATTTTATTGAGCCATTAAAAATATAATGTTTGTTTCACGGAACCATGCACCTATCTAGTAATAATAATGCGATTAACGATCCTTTAAATCGGACCGACTTTTGCAACCTTTGTTTTGAAAGATGGTAAGTCAGTATTTCCATCCAGTACTTTTCTAAAAGGAAAGGAATCGATTTACGACCTGGCAACTATACCATTTTTCTATTTGTATTTAATCTCTGCTTTTAAAGAATCGAAATTAGTTTTAACTAATTTCAATTCTTTCTCTCGAAGCATGTTGAATGCTCAATGATATATCCATAAATTCCTTTTTTAAATAAAACCCAAGAGCGGTAATCCCCATACCTAAATTACACCGTAGCGTAGTGTAACAATACTCTCTACATCCGCCACCGTCCCAAATACATCCATCAAATTGATGACACTCACTCGCGAATCGCCAGCCATAATTTGTAGACACGCAAATTTCCCATTATAAATCATCGCCTCTATGAATAAATACGCACTTACTCACTTTTAAAATAGAACAACATTACATAAGATATGTTGTGTGACAATAAAGTGAGATCGCAGTCAACAAACATCTCATAAATATTTCATAGCCGACGTGCTGACGGTTATTACACCCGAATTCATGCATGCTAAGCCAAATGAGATGCCTCATCTGAGAAAAGTGAAAAGCTGGGACGATGAACGTGTGTAATGTAAATGTTACTTGATTACATCAGTGTCAATCGCGATGAAGTGTTTTTGGAACAATCAGATGCTAGAGGATTATGCATCTGTGATTTATTTTTATGTCAAGGCCTATGATGTTGAGTAATTGATTTGACTAAACTCCAGATGCCGAGAGAATGCGTATCTGCCTTGTTGGTCTAGTGGTCGCAACCGCTACTGCTGAGAATGAGGTCCTGGGTTCAATTCCCAGGACGGGCAAAGTGTTATTGGGTTTTTCCATCTGGAATTTCTCAGTAGTAGACTGGAGTTATTCCCAATTAATGGCAATAGGCTGTAGAATGGCTATAGAACACTAGCGATCCGCCTCAGGCCTCGCACGGTTTTTACGTCTTGACAAAACATCGAGATGTCTCTATCTCGTAAGTTTAATATTAATGTGGTGACATGTCAAAAACAAATAGATTTATGTGCTATATTTAAGTTAAATACACATAAACCTTCCGGAATCAATCGTCTAAATGATGGTGAAAGCCTCATCAAAATCCGTTGCGTTTTAAGACGAACAGTGCAGGCACAATAAGGCTGGTATAATTATCACTTGCTACAAAAACGGTGAAGGAAAACATCGTGACGAAACCGGCATGCCTGAGAGATATTTCTCGAAGACATGTGAAGCCAAGTCCGAGGCCCTTTGGCGGCTTTAAAACTCTCGACTCCAGGTTAGTCACTAACCTCATGAAGGAAGAAGAAGCGCAGGCACACAGACACACGAAAAGCCACTTTGTACCTATACATTGACAGTTCTAAAGAAGTATGGGGTAAAAGGAAACTTTTACTTCTAAGCCGCTATATTATTTATTAACTAAATACATAATCATTTTATAGGCTTTTTACGCGTCTAAGCAGAAATTATGCGCATTACATTGACGCTCATTGCCGGGTACATAATTATATTGTCTATTATAATTAAATAAAGGATACATAATTATATAAAGGATACAATAGACATAGATATATTAAGTAACCTGTTCCTCTTTACTATTCAAGAGTCATGAAAAACACTGTAAGAAATCGGAACAGGATGACGATTCAACTCGATGTTGCTCGGTGTAGCAACGTCGTGTTCTGGGTTGCAACAGGTCAATCGTCATCCTGAGGATGCCTCGTTGAGAGGTGAAACACTACACGTGTCAATTATTACAGGGTCTTTCATGACTCTTGAAGAATAGTAAAGCGCAATAGGTTACTAAATGTATCTACGTCTATTTTATTTTAATATGGATTTCCGCAAAGTTACGCCTGAATCAATTAACTATATTATATAAAGGTACCATGAACCTATAGTTATAAGGTAGGTACATACAAATATTTATGGTAATTTTGGTGTGAAATCAGTGGAAATTTTGTGATGTGATGTAAGATAAATAGGCGAAGCAAAGTAAAATTAATTAATTATGTCATTAATTTGTATCCATATATTTATCGTCAATGGAATCTTAATTAAGAAATTTAAGTTAGTATAACATTAAGTTCGATAAGGGTGAATGAAAGCATAGCTATCTAAAGCATATCTACATATACATATTATAAATTAAATTCGCTTTTCGTGTTTGTCTGTATGTCCGCATTGTCCAAGCCACGCAACAGATTTTGATGAGGTTTTCACCATCGTTTAGAGAATTTATTCCGGAAAGTTTATGTGTATAATACGTTACTATTAAAGTTACATACGTAGGTAGTTGTTTAAACCGTGCGAAACAGGAGCGGGTCGCTAGTTTGTTTATATTTTGATGTTATAGAAAATTCTATTCCGGAAATAATTTTCATACAAATCTATTCCCAATTTTTTTTTTTTTTTTTTAAACGTGGCCCCACTCTAGGAATTTCTTCCTGTATCGTAGGTGCGTTTACAAACATAGAAACTCACATACACTAACACCCAGACCCGGAACAACTACTTGCAGATCATACAAATATCTGTTCCGTGCGGGGATCGAACCCGCGACACGTTGCGCAGCCGTCCATCGCTCAGCCACTGCGCCAACCGTGTCGTCAATGTCAATATTCCAGACATTCCAGAGAATTGGGTTATAGGAGCTGTTATTTATTGAAACCTCAATTGATTCAGTCTACTTATTGGTACGTCTAGTTAGTGGTTCTCCGTCTATTGTATACATTATACCTACTCTAATAGGCGTTTTATATGTTCTTATTCGCTCAAAGGAACAAAGTCATAAAACGATCTTTTTCGTGCGCAGGGGCAGTAACATGGGTAACTTAATACCCGATTGAAATATCAGGTTTTACCATTCACTTGACAATGACAATGAACAACAGATCGAATGACCTATCACAGCCGCTGTTTTACAATTCAGATATTTTATCATGAATGAGACGTTGAAATTATTCATGTGTATTAATAATTATAAAATAGGTTTTAACTGATCGTAGAAATAATCTATGATGCATTTACTTATTTATCTTAATCAGCATAATTAGCCCGCTGAGGATTTCATTTGATGCCTCTATTGCACTCGCTAAATCTCTTTGGAAAATACTTAGGAACATTGCAGTAACACAATAACATTGCGGCTGTTTTTCCCACAGGGTTAGAATAGAATAGCATACTCTTTATTATGTACACCATAAAAAATACAGATTTTAATGTAGAAATAGGCAGATGGCCGATGATGTATGGTTAGGCAGAGGTGTATTACCTATTAGTACACCTGTATACCTGTATTTCGCCTGTTATGTTGTGTAGTACACACGGCTACACATCAAGCTATACATTTCCAGTCTATGCTGATTTCACATTGTATAGGATTTCCGTACAATGCAAGGTCAGCTTATACTGGAAATATATAGCTTGATGTGTAGCCATGTGTACATAGGGTGTGTACCTACTACTCTTCAAAAAATGACGTGAAATGTATTTATATATTTTATATTTACAACTCTTAATGGATGCACGTTCCATTGCACCTATCAAGTCGCCAATTGCGTTTTTTGTTGGTCAGCAGAGCAAGCGACCATTGTCCTGTAACAACGAAAGTAAGAAAGTGGTTCAGGTCAGTCCACTTCTGTGGAACGTAGACATGTTTTTATATCTAAAAGTATTTCTGTTCTGTACTATTTATTGTCGGTAAATCAATGTTAAGGTGAAGAAACTTGAACTTGTTTTTTGTCTTTGTCACCGTCAAATTATGAACTTCGTAAGTTTATAATCTATTGGTATTATTTTGATATATTATTTTGAAGATAGATAATAAACTGTCGAAAAATTTAAACTACATCAAACCATTTACATATTAACGCATTACGTATATTATAACAATAATATGTACATAACGAATGTACACGTACAGTCAACGATAAAAGTTGATTAAAAATTCAGTTGTTTAAATCTTAATTAATGAGCGATATATTTAATTAAAATCGGAACAGAAGAAAAGTTAAAATAATTTGACACTTGGCTATTATATAAATGAAATATAATGTAACGCATAATATTGAGTCTGTTACTGGCAATTTTACTACGATAGGATAAACCAGATTAAGACCAGCTCTGTTTCATTGTTTAAATAATGTAGATTGAAATCAAATAATTACGTGAAAATCACAATGGAATTTGACTGTCCATTCTATATCTAATAATTAAATATGATTTTCTATACTAAGTTTCTCTTTCTCTTTTATATTATGATGTAATTTTTTGTTTATTTAATTCAATATTTACTTAAATTACCTATCTCTCTGTGACGTAATACTGGCTTGAAGTTGAATGTTTTTATTTAAATAATTTTCTTTATAATTAACATCATCTTTACTTACAATATCTCAACATCTTTACTTATAATAAAGTGCGTACTTATGTACTTATTTAGTACTAGCTTCTGCCTGCGCGCGAGTAATTGTATAGAATCTAAGATTTACTGTGATTTATAATTACCAAAACAAGTCTTGTTTCATAAGCCTACTTGATATGACTTAGCTTATGAAAGCGATCATTAGGAAGTCACTCAAGTTATGAGGTTAAAGATACCTGTCATCATCATTATATCATATAGGAAAAGTTTACTTCTAAATCCTCTTAATCTATCTGATCTACGATAGTCGGCATGCCTAACTTGATCTTTGATCTTGGGAAGGAGCAGCGCGTGGACTTTATTTTCAGAGTAAGAAATATAATAGACTATCTTTTTATTTTGCATAAAATCTGGTACATAAAAGGTCTTAAATATAAGAAGTCCCACATATTTTCCTTATTTACACATTTCAGCAATACAAAAAATACCATCCTATAATTAAATAATACCTATACAAAAACACTTTAGGTAGTTGTTACTATTGAGATCATGAGGAAAAAAATAAAAATCTTTAAAATTACGTTATATAATTACATAAGTTAGTTAGTGAGATCATATTTCGAATTTTGCTTTTAATTTAAGAACTCACTTATTGTATAGAACGCCTGTTATTGAACGATGATAAAGATCTTACAAGAGAATAATAAAGTATAGTTATGTTTACCTCCCAAATAATAGGTGACGAGCCTATTGCCATCAACCACAAATCCAGACTCCAGGCTGCTACTGAGACATTCCTGATGAAAAAACCCAATAACACTTTGCTTCACCCGGGAATCGAATCCAGGACCTCATGTTCAGCAGTAGTGCTTACGACCACTAGACCAACGTGGCAGTCTTTAGTTAGATATCGTAAACATATTTATTTACAAGCAATACAAATCTTTGGTTTACCAGTAAAAAATTCAACGTTATGTAACGTTTACAGTTGCTAGTGACAAGAATGAATGAGTGACAGACAGATTAAGTCTTAAAGTCATTCATCGTCATCTTACAGTTATCCAAAAGTATGCACGACCACACATAAGCTTACTCATACATATACCAGAACATGCCAAGGAATTCTGACTTTTGTTTACTTTAAAATTAGGGATTATATTGGCAAATCACATTTTTTTGCAAGCAGTTGGTCTGACTCAAGGAAAGTGTGTGAAATATTGACAATTCAAAGATATATAATTATTATTTATTTAACACCATATTTTATTGGAGTAGTACGATAAAGTGTATTCTTGCACTCTCTCTTTTATTGCCTAATAGCGACCCGCTCGGTTTTTACGACTTGACAAAACATCAAGATTTCTTAGTTAAATGTAACTTTAATATTAACGTATTATACCCATAAACCTTCCGGAATAAATTCTCTAAACGATGGTGAAGACCTCATCAATATGTGTTGCGTGATATAGAAGAACATCGCGGACATACAGACAAACATGTAAAGCGACTTTTAATTACAATATGTATCTCGGCAAGTATTCTATCGAAATCAACGACATAATTCTATACACTACAATCAGTTTCATTCTTCTATTATCTACATCTATAATAGAAGAATGAAACTGATTGTAGTGTATAGAATTATGTCGTTGATTTCGATGGAATACTTGCCGAGATGTCCAACTTATTGTTGAAATATTTTCTAGTTTTGAGAGCCTAGTATTGAATATTAACCCAGTTCCAATTGATGATTTAGCGAAACTGCACATTATCATCATCTTCCTGATCTTGTCCCATGTTACTTGGGGTCGACGCAACACGTTTTCTTTTTCCACTCTCCCCTGTCAACCGTCACGCTATCATTCTCTCCCTTCTCTTTCATATCATTCCTCACACAGTTTATCCATATTTTTTTTCATCTTCCTCTCCCTCTCCATCAATCAACTTATATATTCATCACTCTTTTAGTCACATGCGTTTCCTCCCGAATCTCAGCTGATCGTGGCGTAGTCTGGGAGAGGAATTTCAGGCCGTCCAGCAGTGGACTGCGACAGGCTGCGTTGATTGATTAATGGATCCACAAAATTAATGAAAGATCTTCCATTCTTCCTTACTCAAACCATGAAGATCATGAAAAGGTTAAAGCAGATATAGAATACAGACGTATAGATATTTCCAGGGTATTCCGTAATTTTTGCCGATTGAAAAGTGCAGATTTCGTACCAATTTGAATTCTGTCATTTCGCTTTCCAATCTGGTAATAAACAACAAAAAAAACTGTTTTGCATAAGATGCATGTTGCTCTCGAAATTAATAATTATTTTATTTCTTCAGAAACAGCAGTCGTCGGTAGTCATCTAATTAGCGAATGATGAGGATATCATTAGTTCATTAGATGACTGCGATAAAAGTAATATTTAAAAAAAAAACTGAAGAGCAAGTCACATTTTTCATCAAGCAGAGATCTGCCTCAAGGAATTTGTTGAAAAAAGAAGACATAAAACATCGTGAAGACGTAGCGTTGGAACTGTTGGGAGGAAGCACTGTTGGACATAGGCCGCAGGAAGCACAGAACCAGTCGAAGTGGCGGTGCTTGAGGGAAGCCTATGTCCGATCTCATGATCCCCGGTCCAAGTGTAAGAGGGTGGTTTTTAGTCAGTAAGAGTCTGACAGACCCCTCCACAGGCCCCAGGGCGTAGGACATCCGTGAGGATTTTCAAACCCAGAACAAAAAAACATTTTACAAAAAAAAAACGACTTCCAAAAAAAAACACTCAAAACTGAAAAATTACTTTAATTTCGGAAGTCGGTGGCAAAAAAAGAAAATTGAAAAGCAAAGACCGACTAAGAAGTAGAAGTAGACCGAGTAAAAAGTTTTTATTTTTCAATTTTTAGTTGTGGTACCTACCCCACACAAATTCTAATACCACTAGCTGATGTAAATAACAGTGAAGGAGTAAATGAAAACATCGTCTAGATAAACTAAGTGGGAAAAATACGTAATATTGAAGCTAACTCAAAAACTACACAAGCAAAGTTAATAAAAAAATTTATGGGACCACCTCGGAAGCATACCATACAAAAAAATAATCATCAAAATCGATTCATAATTGGCGGAGAAATCGAGTAACAAACAGAAAAAAATAAAAAATAAATCATACAGACGAATTGAGAACCTCCTCCTTTTTGAAGAAGTCGGTTAAAAATAAAGGCCTATGTCCAACAGTGGACGTCTTTCGGCTGAAATGATAATGATGATTATATCAAGTTGGACGAAATCTTTTATTTGATTCTTTTTTTTCGATCCCGTATAAGTGCTGCATCCGGTTAGACTGGAAGCCGACCCCAACTCAGATTGATAATAAGTGTAGTACCTACTTAAAAAGCCGGATTTGCACTTGCAGTTGCAAATCAATGCTGAAGCAGAATGATAGAACATTGTTAGGTCAATGGATTTTCAAAAAAATAGAAAATGTAAATGCGTTCTTGGCTACAACTAAACTTTTGCCATAGACACTTTATTATTTTCACTCGAAGAAAAATATCAATTATATTATGTTTGTAAAGGTAGTTAGTGGTTGTGATAAAAAGCCCATAATTTTCTTATCTGCATTAGGGATTTAGTTAAAAATGTGTTTGGTAAATTAATTAAATATTTAAACAAATTAGTGCGTAAAAAAACAAATGACTGCCACGCGCCAGTAGCAGTTTCTGCTTGAATTAATAAATGATAATGTGTAGCCACTGAACCAAATGCGAATAAAATGTTAATATAATTCTGGGTTCATGGATAATTTGTATAGCCCGTGTGGTGGTATTTAATTCAAACATTCCTCAGTAGGCTTGAAAGTGATTAATTAAAAAATAGTTTTATACAAAATATATTATGATTTGTGAAGTATGCATTAATTTTGTGATATAACAGTATAATGGAGCCAGTTCAGAGGTCAAGCTACAGCAGAGAAAAAATACGCTTGGCGGGTCAAAGAAAATATGTTTTGAAATTATTTTTGTGTTTTGTAATCTATCGTGGGGGCACAGCCTCGATAAGATGTATTTCTCATACATATCATTAGAGCTGTCTGAGTTATTCTTGGACTTTTTATCATTTAATTTGCGTTTACGTCTTTTTCACTATGTGCAAGAGTTGGTGGAGCCTCCACTGCTTTCTGTTCTGACGCTGTCGGACTTTAGGGGTATGAGGAACAGGGTGTAAAGTTCACTCATACTCCATAGAAAAGGGAGGATCCTCCGACCAGACGGGTGTTGTGTCTGGCGGGCAACTACCCAACGATTGATGTTGGGTTCTCGTATATGTCCTCTGCACCGTAAACTTTAATTGCGCGATGAAGGATTTATGTGACGTCTGTCTGACGTCAGGTCTTTGATGCGTAGTTCGCATGTGGCGATGTAGATACCGCCACAGGACTACTGAAAACTAAGGAGCTTGACTATGGATTGCTGATTTTGGAATACCTACACAACGATATTTCGCAAACTACCTGGAACAAAATGAAGTTAATACTTTCAAGGATTCTCTAATTCACACAGTAGTTATGAAACATCATGTAGGATTTGGATAAGATCTTTTGTAAAACATTTCTTAGGACCACAACGCGAACGGTCAAATATGAATGATGAAGTACATTATTTTATAATGGACGCTACTGATGGTGCTAAACTCGTAGCTACTCTGAATTTGGGCCGATTCTTAAATTGCCTTCGACACGCTAAGAAGATAAGGATGAAGAAGATGTAAAAAAAAAAAAAAATGTTCTGTTCGGGCAAAACACATACAGTTGAGTAATGGTTGGTATGGGTTAGTTTTTATTGCACCGTTTTTAGTATGAAAAATAAATAATTTTTATTTTCATACTTAAAATTTTGAATCCAAATGACAGTTCGAAAAAATGACATGCACTTTCCGGATAATATTGTGTTTGAAAATTGCTTAAACTTTTTGTTTCTCGAGTGTACCTACGTACTACCTCTACCTTGTACAGACACACACTTGATGTCAGGCTAAAACAAAACGTCTTTCACATCATTCTTTGTTCCAAATTATATCATGTGCTATGTCGAAACGGCAATTATGATTTCGCCAAATAATCCACAAGTCACGTGTCGAGCAATAAGATTCAATTCTCTTACTACCAACCATTCGTTATACGTAGATTTTCTTTTTTGAGTTAGTGAATTTAGAGCTTTGTACAATTGCAATAAGATTTGAAATTGAATAATCTTTTCAATTCTCATAATATATCCAACCATTTGTTGTGAGTAATCTCCTTTTTTGAGCCAGTGAATTTAGAGCTATGTGCAATTGTTATAAGATTTTAAATTGAATAGTCATCTGCAGATTAGGAATTAGTTTTCTACAATCTATTATATGGTACTTTGTTATTTTTATTACAATTAATGTATGTCTAAGGTCGTTGTAATTACTGCAACTTTTCGATAGTTAACGATTGCGTATTAGTTGATTAGAGAATCGAACGTAGATTGTTTTGATGATATAAAATGGGGCACGCACTTGTAATAGTTTTTAATTTATTGAGTTTTGAAAGATGTTCATGTGACGAAAGGGCTTTTAATTACTGATTAGTTATGGTATAACTCATCTGAATCATTACAATTTATTGCGTCACTGTGGTATTCATCGATCAAAATATGTAACACATAAGGTGTAATATAAGGTGACCTTGAAGAATCGTATTCTGTAACTGATCTTCTTTAAGCAGGTGGGTGATATTTGGGCCATAGAATAGAAAAGACATCATTTAATTGCTTAAAATTTTTAAGTGCCTATACACGTATGATGTTTCTTTTTGTAATAATAGTTTACCTTACGGCATGCAAAATTTTCAAATACCTCATATGGGTCCCAGAAAACGTCGGTCGATATCGAGGTAGACCCAGGAGAAGATGGCGAGACGACCTTGACGTCTACAGACAGGATTGGTCCACCTTCCAGGTTCCTTGCAGTGGGACAAAATAGGATTTAAAAAAAATGCAATTCAAGCTATATAATGTTTTTCCATGTTTCCAAAAAATAAGGTCGACACTTCACGTGACCAGAGGGCTGGCTTGTTCTTTGGCCAAAGAATTAGCATTGCCATTCAACGTGGCAATGCTGCCAGTCTTCTGGGCACGTTTCCGGATGACAGCGATGCGGACGAATACTTCGACGCCTAAAGGTCCCTTTCTTTTTATATTTATTTAGTTAGTCCCTTTAGTTTTCGTTTTTTATGTAGTAAATAGTTAGTAGTGTTCTATAAATATTGTGTATAGTAATGTAAAAATAAGTAAGTAGGTACCTACATAATATGTGCGTGCGCAAATTGTGAAGAAGTGTGTGTATTGAAATTCCGATTTGACTAATTCATGCGTGTGTAAAAAGTTACAAATACTTAGCATTTTTCATTTTCCGCGAGTGGATTAAACGTGTATCGTCTTTAGGAAGTATTACTACTATTTGAGGATTTAACTTTTTTTCGTCTGTAAGTATTAGGAAGTAGGCAATTGGCGGCTTTAGCACATTTTAATTATACAACGTAACTTCAATTAAGTTATCAAAATTGATAATTATGGCAATAAGATGCGATAATTCCGCTTTAACTAGATAATATCGATAATCTATGAACGTTTATGTTTATCGTTGAATCTTATTTATTTATATTTTGCTATTTTTAGATTTATCTGCAATTCGAGGCATGTAGAACAAGATAGTAAACTTTAGCTTACTCGAATGACATAACACGAACCGGCCATGGCCAATTATGATTTGTGGGTCAGAATCTTCTTTTAGAAATTTTGCATAGGAATTCATGTACCTACCTGCCTACATAGTTATTTTTCGTTTGGTATTTCTAGGCCAAAAATCCTTCGTTATATAAAAATGCAAAGCCTTGAGATAGTAATGGAGACAGTGACATCTTAGATCTTACCTCTCACTTGCATACAAACTACGGGACACAATAATTCCTAGCACGAGTCACATTAAGGTGTGTTTAGATGAAGTAGCAATAAATTTAGAACATGCAATGAGCTTGAGCTGTAATGCGCTTCAGGTTAAGTAAAAGTTATTTCCTCGGTAAAGAATTTAAAAACATGGGTTGGTACTATCTGACAACCAACTCTAGCACTGCGCACGCTCAGTGGTCAAACCAAATAGCGCGCGCTTCCCCGGCTTCCTGTTACACACTTCCGTCGCTTTTCACGAAATCACTCCCACAGATTGCAGGAAAGCAAAAGGAAAGTTGTTAGACATAAAGAAATAGGGAGATTAATTAAAATTTTGCGTTTTTTAAATAAATAAATTAATGCGTAGTAAATAAACACAAAATAAATGAGGGTTAAATTTGAAAATATATCGTAGCCACACAAGATCGTTTCGATTAATTTAGTTTTTTTGAGAAATCTCTATTCAGAGGCATCCAAAACAGCACCCTAATAGCGTAAAATACTTTCAATCACAATCTAAAGGTTTTGAAGGAAATTACTAAACCATTGCTTCATAGGTTTGAAAAATTACTCTGCTCGACAACGTAAATAACGCAACGAACGTGTCTGTCAAAATGAAAGAAATTGCGATCAATTGCCATTTTATGTGGATTACGCAATTACCTTAGTTAACAGAAAAACTTACCCACAACAATTTTTGATGTAAACGCGCCTTAAACCTACAAATCTTCCAAATCGTGCATCACATTGTCTAAAGTAACAGTTTACTCACAATTTTATTATAATTACAAACTCACTAACGAGCTAATTGTTATTATTACGTAACTATTTAATTTCTCGCGAACTGTATCTTTTCTCCGACTCATTATACACACGAGTACATTCTCGCCATTGTTCCAAATTTAAATTAAAGCGGTTACGACGGAAGTGTTGCGTGGTATAGACAAATGCGTTCGAGTACAACTTTTTTTTAAACGTATTTTGATGCACACTGTTACTTTTACGTTACGTTATTTATTAGAAATGCAAATGAGGATTGATGCAAAAACTGATTATTTCTTAATGTTTTGTTTGTTTGTTGAAATGCCTTGGGTATATACCTACTTCCTATGCCAAACCTGAGCTATTATCTTTAAGACTTTCTTAGTATGTGGATATGAGAAAAACTTAACTTACGACAGATTTTGAAAGAGGCACTAACAAAGATTCTGCTCTATTTACTATTGTGTTACAATCAGTTCTTTTATTGCAAAATGCATGTCATGTGATTTCTGAGATCCTTTTTATTTATTCTCCGGTTACAGGTGAATGCTGTAGCACATCTAACCTATACCACGACCTTCAATTAAACTCAACGCATATGACATCATGACTCAATACATTGGCGGTTACAAAAAATGTTGCACTGGTTTTATGCATGTTCAGATATGATTCGATAAAGTGTATCGAATTTATTTTTTTGCATTCATATCTATGTTACGAAACTTTGTACATATAATAGCGTGGAGAGGATACATTATTACAACACTGTGTACAGATACTGACCACGGAGAAGAAATGCATCAGAGACAATAAGCTTCATTCGATCAGTAAGCGCTGGGCAAACGATAGAACTACGTACGTTATTAGATAGATTTCCATAAAATCTATCTAATAACGTACACGAAGGACAAATAGACTACCGGACATTTCATTGCGGTCATTTCTGTCCGGCGGACTCTCAGTGGCTCAGCTCAAATGGTTAATATGCGTGATGTTACGAGATTCATGCACAGGAGATGGGATGCGAAACACGGAAAAAGACATGGATTTTCCCTTGCTCATCTATTTCACGTCAATAGATGGCATTATATTACTAATAGATGCTACGGGGCGGGACGCTACGGAGTGGGGCGTAAATGCAAGTTAGGGCAATGCAGACGTCCACGTACCCTTCAAGTCTTATTAAGCTCTGGATGTAGGTACCCCGAGCTGAGTTCGTGTGTTTATTCGCAGTGCGTTTAAAAAAACGTTCATGAGACGACACTAACACAGTCTCGTGAAGTCTCTGTTGGGTGTTTACTCTGTGGTTCTATACTTTCCTCCTGTTACGTTATATTGCATTGTATTGCAGAAAACATAGACCATCTTGCAAGTTTATGTACAAAGAATTGCATTACAAAATACGTGTTATATATTAACGCATCAAATACAAATTACCCATTTTGAATAATTGCTGTAATCAACTAATAAAAGGTTACAAAACCGAATTAAACCAATTAAATCGACTATTATGTTTACGGAAATTATGTGAGGAATGTTTTTTGCCCGTTACACGAACTGAATACATAAATTTTGCAGTAATTTTAGAGACACGTGTTTTAGGAAGAAGAACATTGCGAGATACCCATTGATTTAAAGTACCTAGTAATATATATGTCAATGGAGATACCTTTATATTTTTGTATAAAAAAGTGGTCAAGTTTTTATTTCAGAATATTACATATATCATCATCTGAGAGTTTGGATGGTTTTATTTATTTATTTATTTATTTAACCTGTTCATAAACAATAAGGTACAAAGGCGGACTGAATGCCTTAAGCTCTCTACCAGTCAACCAGGGGTGGTAAAGAGATAAGATGGCAGGTGCTCTGATTGAGAGGAGATATAATAATATTAAAAATATCTTTTTGTTGTGTAACATGTTTCCTCTCACTTTCCTGCAATCTGTGGAAGGGATTTCGTGAAAAGGGACGGAAGTGTGTAACAGGAAGCGCGCGTTATTTGATTTGACCAATGAGCGCACGCGGTGCTATAGTTGGCCATCAGATGGTACCAACCCATTTTCCAAGAGGTTGGATAAACTGTCAGCCAAGATGTCAGATGTTACGAATCGTATGCGACTACTCTAAGGGTCGATATTATTATCTACTTACTTAATGAAGACTGAAGTTAATGAATTATAATTAAAATAGGTACACAATTACATAAATAGGTCTAATATGCATTTAATGTCATGTTCAAAGCTGTTTTCATGACATGTTTGTTGTCTCTGTCAGTTTTCCTAATGATGGTGTGATGCAACTCTCAAATTAAACCAATATGTAGGTCTGCGATAGATTGAGTTGATTGATTGACTGATTACATTCTCACCACATACGATAACATTCTGCTGTTCTCGCAAAGCTATGCTTAATTATAATGGTACATACTGACATTAATAAATCGTATAAACAACCTACATTTTTGAAATTATTAAAGACGTTCCGATGAGCCGAAATAACCAACAGTTTACGGTTGTGTTTGCATAAGATATAATAAAGTGTACGTTAATTTCTTGAACCAGTTATAGTTAAGATTTATTAAGATGTTAAACCAAGCCCAATCGACACCACGCTATTAAGTTTCATCATGTAATTTACTGGGTTATAAACAAGAGATTACTTCATGAGCCACCGAAATCACGAACTACAAAATAATGGTGAAATAATTTTAATTATGCGAAAGTATAGTATAGTATAGTAGGCATTCTCCAAAAAAAGTTCTGAAAATACAAGTTTTCGATAGGAAATGTGTATTTGTGTATTTTTAAACATGTTTCGTTTCTGTCTGGTTTCCAAAATTATAACTACTTAATTTGAAAATCTGATTTATTATTTATTTATTTATATATACTTTATTGTACACCAGAAAATACATAGCGAAAATAAACAAATTGAACACTACAAAACATACAATGATCTCTTCCAGGCAACCTTAGAATGGACAGTGATTGCGTGGACATCAAAAATGGGGTTGTCATTTATAGTCTAATCAAGATAATTTCAACGTCGATATTGTTCACATCAACACAGCCTTCAGAAAACTGATAATTATTATATGTTTTAGGTTTTATTTTCAATTCTTCCTTTTAGGAAGGACCGTTAAGTGAATAATTTCTATTGCTGCTCTAACATCAGATAATAAAAATAAAATACAAGAAACGTGTTTTTTTCGGAGTTTTTTGCTAAGTATTATTTTACGGTGGTACGGAATCCTTCCTGTGAAGCCCGACTTGCACTTGACCGGTTTTTGAAATTATTTACTGCAAAAGCATAATAATTTTTTGAAGCTTATCCCAAGTCAGACAAAATATTTATCCTTTAGTAGTTTCTATTTATAGGTAAAATATTTTAGTAGACTGGTACTCTAGTGCCCGTTTTCACCGACATTTTTCTCGTTTCTGTTTCACCAACTGTTGGTAAGCCACCTGCCACGTCTAACAGCCCCCTAACCATGCTTAGGAGATCCCTTAAACTTAGGAAATGTCGGTGAAAACAGGCATAAATAATTGTTTATTTTATGTCATCATTGCAGACCAATGACTATACAGCCTCCTCAGCCCGTGGTTAAATGCTTTTTCTTGCAGACAAACCAAAGTTTCGGTGATATTACGAACGCCGCGCCGCGCGCCGTTTAGATCTGCCCGCTGCCTCTATGCAAATAAATCGAAAGCGCTATCTGCTATACATTCACGAAACATGAGTGCGTCGTTTGATTTAATTGAAGTTTTAGGTTATGGTTGTATCATTCTGCTAACATAAACGATATCAGTAACGAAGGGAACCCTCACTTAGCTTATAAAAACAAAGATGGATTTGAAGTTCTCTTCGTATCTCTTATAAGTATTTAGGCAACGACGTTAGTCCATACTTGCCTTGGTCATTATTTTAGCTTTTTTATAGTCTCAGCAATAAACTTATTTCGAAATCTTGCTATTATTTCGATATAGCAAGATTTCGATTTTCCGTACATCGCGATTATGAACATTCTCAATTAAGTAATTCGTCATAGAAAACTTTCGGAGTTCCGTACATCGCGATCATGAACATTCTCAATTAAGTAATTCGTCATATTTTCGTTCATTCGTACATTCTAACTCACGTAAGTCGTACTCATAAACTTTATAAATACAGTAAATCGCTGTTTTAAACTTCGAAGTTCAGAAATACAGTCTGTAAAGACGCGATAGTATACATGAGCAAAGCTAAACGAACTCAGCTTCGTTTTGCTTCGATCTCAGTGTGACCTGAGTCAAAACCTTTGACCCCGTGGGTATTCATATTGACGCATTGATGAAATATGAAATACGCATTGTTTGATGAACTACTGATTTTTATCGATGATGATTTTGGCAAAGTTATCTTAACAGCCATGCTTAGCAAGATGTTTGTATATGATGTGTAAAACAGAGCTTATTGTCATTAGAAATAAAGGTAAATAGTTTGGTATATATGTCGTGATAATGTTTAAAAATGCAGTTTATAGAATATCATTTTTTGGTTTCTGAACTCAAAATAAGAAAGAAATGAAAATACAATTTCTGAAACTTTTAGCGTAGATAATAGCTTTTTGCTATTGCCAATCAAATAACCGAAGCACAGGTGCACCGTGAAAGTATTGCAAAAAGTCAAAGCAAAAGAAGTGTAACCTGTCGCACCCAGTGAAAGCACGCAATCAAGTTGGTCGCACGGACTGCACACACGGCGCTGTACCGGAGTGAGCGCTTTCGGTCAAGCGGAGAGTCTCGCGCATCTCGTGGGAATGTTTCCGAGGTATAAAAGAACGTAACGTTGGGTTTCGCTGAACCATTGCTTTGCATGTACCCGTTCGCTCCATATACCCACTCCGGACAACACTCAGGTATAAACAGTGTTTGTGATAACGTGATAACAGTGCTGTGATGTGCTTTAGTGAGGTGCTCTGATACATCTGTTTTCTTTTGACAGAAAGTGCGGCGCAGTGACGTCAACATGCGGTTATATTTACTGGTATGTACTATTAAGTTATATAACAGTTACAGAGTATTCCGCAATTGGCGTAAAGTTCAAGTTTGTTTCTCAATAGTGTTGGTAATGTTCAAAAGTGTTGCGAGTAATTGTGTACGTAGTACTTGTCTCCGTTTGAAAACGTTGACGTTTGAACTTGTAACGAAGAGATCAAGTTTCATGCAACACAGAGTTTGTTCTAAATTCAAAACGATTCTTAGTTCTTTTCCTACCAAAAATTATTATATTGTGAAAGGTGAAAACTGAAGATATAAAATAAATCAATGTCAAATAAAAAATGAATATTTCTAACTGATTATATAATCATCAGCTGTTAATTAACAAATTGCTTGTAGAAAGATGCATTCATATCATTAAAGTAATCGGAACTTTCGATTTTTTTAGATAAATGTAACATAAGTGAGTACGTATGTAAATCTACCATGTTTACGTCTCATTATTAACTAAAACTGTAATACCTAATGTTTGTCTTATTCACATGCACTTCCGTCACCAGTGAAAACTAGTTTGTGTTCATAACTTTTAACGGAAGACCAATTAAGATTAAATCAAAAATATTATTGCTAGAAGAGTCTCGAAATATAGAGTCGACAGCTCTACAATAGAGAAGGTAAGGTATCAATGCGAAGCCTAGCAGTCTAGAAGTCTAATGTTCTGTAATAATGAATAAGGTAAATGACTGTAGATCAATCTGCCTAGCCTTTTCCCAACTATGTTGGGTTCGGCGTCCAGTCTAACCGGATGCAGCTGAATACCAGTACCTATTTTACATGGATCGACTGCCTATCTGACATCCACAACCCAGTAACTAGGTAATATGATACCCCTTCGTAAGACTGGTTGTCAGACATTCGGGCTTCTGATGACTGTCAAAGATCCACGAATGACAGCCGGGACCAAAGGCTTACGTGCTTTCCGAGGCACGAAGGAGTCTCGATAAGTAAAGATGGTCCCCATCCACGGACCAACCCCGGCAAGCGTAGCTTAACCTGATGGATCGATCCGTGCGGCTGTTATTACTAAGCCACGAGCACCTAAACGATTGCAGATACATCACCCGGTTTAATGGATTGACAATGCCTTTAGTCCCCTTTAACACGAGCGCTAAAATAAAGGCCTATTATTTCCGATGACATTACAGCAATATAGATCATCATCATTACTCACGTATAGGTACGTATAACGTTCAATATCGCGTTTCAATTCTAACTCAACTCAAAGCATTTATTTCAATTAAAAATTTACAGGCACATTTGAATTGTCAAAGAGTCTGTCAGTTAGTCAGAAAGTTGAAGCTAGTGGCCCATTCCAAAACGTAGATCTCTATGGAGATGATCGGGCAAGAAAGTCCAACGACACTCTTTTAAAATATTACAAAATCCTGGGTACATTATTCTTGTTGCTTCTTTATGTGAGAACAATGTAAAAAAAACAATATAAATAAATTCAAAATATAGGATTAGAGATAAGCCCTGGCAGTTGAAGAGTCAAAATATAAGACAGAGAGTTATAAATAAATAAATAAAATAAAATAATTTTATTTCAGACATACTTCAGTTATACCCTGACAGTTAAGAAAAGATGATAAGTGAAATGCCCCTGTAGAAGCTTTACAAGCGACTCGATTGCATTCAATGCACATTTCCCGAGTGTATTGCAAATACTGTGCTGCCAAAAGATAATAAATAACCTTAGACATCACGGGAGAATAATAATATTATTCTAGCCTTGTAAGTCATGACCTGAAAATTGGCCAATGACCAAAAGTCACCTTTTGACCGTTGATTTTAACATGCCAAGGCTGCTATTGCTTACTTTCAGGAAATTGAACTCTATGTACCTAGGTAATTATGAAAATGCTTCATTATTCGTTTGTTAGATACTCTCATTCGTTAGGTGCAGGTGAGTTCCTGTGTTATTGTGGCATGTTCGTGCTGCACGTGAAAAAAAAAAGAAGAAAAAAAACTGTACATAAATATCCATTTATTACCCGACTACGGCGAAGAAAAAAGGAGGGTTATGATTTTGACCGGTATGTATGTATGTATGTATGTTCATCTGTTCCCTCCTATCTTGTAAACGACTCATCACAATTTGAAAAATGAGGTATCGTTTGATGCATCTTGATCGTCCGCTGGTTATAGGCTATATGACGTCACATAAAATTAAAAATGGCGCCCTCTAGAGGACATAAAGAGAGGAACTAAAAAAATATATATCAAATCGTACCATGGGTATCAAATGAAAGGGCTTAATGAGCACATTTCAAAAAAATATATATTAAAACCCTAAAAGAATAAAAAAAAAAAAAAAGTAATAAAAACTAAAACCCAACTACAACTAAAAAGGTATAAACAAGAGACCACAGACAGACAAATTAAAAATCCGGAGTCACACGTAATCTGTTTGATTTATGCCCTAATACGTGTGACTCCGGATTTTTAATTAGTCTGTCTGTGGTCTCTTGTTTATACCTTTTTAGTCGTAGTTGGGTTTTAGTTTTTATTACTTTTTTATTTACTGTTTATAATGTGGGTTTAGTAACGAAAATAGTCCAAAATTAAATTGATAAATCAATTTGGATACGTCATTTACTAATTTCATCTCTATAAATATCGTAATGTCTATACCGGTCACTTGTGCTTTACAATCATAATAAGATTGGCCCCGTTTTCAAGACAAATACTCGATTCTGCTATGATGTTGTGTGCCATAGCTATCGCCATAAGTGTCAAAAGATATAATCCGCATAGGTGATCTACATATTTAAACACCGGTATGAATTTATGATCCAATAACGTCACTTACCACGGCGAAAATACCCGCGAAAAAAGCTCACCATTGCGCATGAAATACATAAATTCTAAGCATACATTTTGCTGGCTATGTCACAAATCATCAATAACAAAATGTATGATAACACACTTCCATGCTAACACCTCTTTAATTATCTTCACACATCTTTACTATCCACCTACATAAAGAAAACCGCTAACGTTGAAGTAAGCACAATCATTTGAAAGTAAAAAAAAATTAAGTAATAAAAAATTAAAGTAATCACACGTGTTAGGGCATAAATCGAACAGATTACGTGTGACTCCGGATTTTTAATTTGTCTGTCTGTGGTGTCTTGTTTATACCTTTTTAGTCGTAGTTGGGTTTTAGTTTTTATAACTTAAAAAAAAAAATCTTTTGGGGTTATATTATATATTTGAAATGTGCTCATTAAGCCCTTTCATTTGATACCCAACATGGTACGATTAACCAAAAAAAATGTTTAGTTCCTGACTTTATGTCCTCTAGAGGGCGCCATTTTAAATGTAATGTGACGTCACATAGCCTATAACCAGCGGACAATCAAGACGCTTTCAACGATACCTTACTTGTCAAATTGTGATGAGTGGTTTGGAAGATATGAGGGAACAGATGAACATACATACATACATACATGCATACATACCGGTCAAAATCATAACCCTCCTTTTTTCTTCGCCGTAGTCGGGTAATTAAATGATTTTTTTTGATTTTATTACATTTCGTTGAAGGTAGGTGTGTCATCCTTAGAGAAAACTATATAACCTTTACTTTATCTCCATAGTAGATTCGCTAACGTTCGCTTCAATCTATGATGATTTCTATGATTAACCTAATGTGGAGTAGGTATAGCATAATCAGCCTATAATGTTCCCACTGCTGGGACACAGGCCTCCTCTCTGTGAGAGGGAGCGGGCCGTAATCCACCACGCGGGCCCAGTGCGGGTTGGGAGATGTCACATGTCTTCGAACTTTTTGGTTCTACGAAATGCCGGTTTCCTCACGATGTTTTCCTTCACCGTTTTGAGTGCAGTGGCGATGAAATAATTTACACAAAGTAAAGCGCCTGCCAGGGTTCGAACCTACGACCTACAACTCGTAAGTCGTGGCCATTACTACTGGGCCACCACTGCTCTCGAGTAGGTATACAGAAAACGATTTTTCTACAGAAATATACCACAATCAACTCGGCCTATCGTAGTCCACTGTTGGACACAGGACAGAAAAGGCAAAGGCTAGAAAGAAATGTATGTATTATTGCCAGAATCATATTATGAGATGACGAAATAGATAAATTCTGTTATACCAATGAAGCAACTAAGAATTTTAATGCCATAAAACGATACACTACGTACCGTTGCAGGTGCCATCGTAATTAAAAGCTAACATTGCTTAACACTGATGACATAACACATATAAGGGGGATCGTTCATAGTTACTAAGTGGATAATTACAGTCATTTAGAAGATCAATATTATGATAGACGTGATTGATCTTTGTACCTACTTAGCCACATAAAAGCTATCGTAATCTGTTGCGGTGGAGTTTTCCATTATTTACTTGATTAATTAGTAAGTCTATTAGGTACAGGTACTGAAGAGAGATAATAAATATATCTTTTCATTATTATTTACGATTTTTCTTTAGCGCGACGAACAGCTCAATATGTCGTTATTTGTAATAGCACGATGGGATTGACATCGTCACATAATTATGCGTACAAAAATCCCTGAAATAAATAATGATTAAAAAAAACTCAATAAGTCATAATATACGCAATGTTAACATAAGTTCATAAATTGAAAGATGGATAATCGATTTCATCGACTCTTTTCCAGAAAAGTTGTAAGCTTTTATAAACAATAGCATAATGGTTTGATTTGGCAATTTTTTTTTTAACCTCTTTTATTTTCGGATCATTTACCTACGCCAAATCTTTTATACAATCTAACACTAAATTAAATTACTAACTAACTACACAAATAAATACAAAAACAAAAGGAAATTTTGACTATGTTATGCAAATTAATATGAACTGCACCCTTATTTAATACACGATCAATCAGAATTGAAATCGGTTCGAAACAAATGTCTAATCCATTGCTTCATAAGTTCGTAAGTTACGTTGTTGAGCAGATTTTTTTTTCGAAGTTATTTTTTTTTTATTAAGAGGAACAGCAAACAGTAACACCATGAAAATTAAAACTAGTATGTCACAACACTGTCCACGGGTTATCATAATAATATAAAATAAAAAAACAATAATCGCCAGGGGTGAAAAATGAAAAAAATAATGAAAGAAAATAAAAGAAAGATGACAAATAAAAAGTATACAACAATAATTTAAAGATTACAACTACACATACCTATAATGTATTAATATTCGAGAGTTTTGAAGATAAGAATTTGAATTTTCCTATTGGGCTATTGAAGATGACATAGACATTTGTTTCAAACCAATTCCAATTCTAACTGTTCGTGCATTATGCAACTACGGTGCAGCTCCACATCTAGGCAAACCTAAACACATTACACATAGACTCTTCCTGAAAATGAGGTCATTGCCCATGCCTACATATATGCCGGTTACCTACCATGCATGCATTATACGCTAAAACATAACATGCGGTAGACGCAAACGGATATAACGTAATTATTTCCGTTTTTTTACGGAATGAGTGAGATTATGCGCATATATTCCGCATTAAATTATCTTATTAGTCGG
Source organism: Lithophane ornitopus (assembly GCA_948473465.1). Classification (NCBI taxonomy): domain Eukaryota; kingdom Metazoa; phylum Arthropoda; class Insecta; order Lepidoptera; family Noctuidae; genus Lithophane; species Lithophane ornitopus. The sequence continues at coordinate 11,150,333 of OX419624.1, read as the reverse complement.
TTGCGTAATTCAATGATATATTCAGTCGACAAAGTAGTTACATTATTATGTAATGTTAGCATGTGCCAGTAATGCACTAGAAATTGGTCGTAATTTTTGATTACGCGAAATTAATTACTCATTTACAAAGTATTTATTGCAGAAATAATTGTGAGGTAGAATTATTCATATTAAATTTTCTATAAAAACTAGCTGCGCCCTAGTCTCGATCCAGTGGTAGTATCGGGATAAAAAGTATCGTATGTCCTATTCCAGGTCATGGTCTACTCTTGTGCCAAATTTCATCCAAATCCGTTCAGCCGTTTTAGCGTGAAAGCGTAAGAAACTCACTTTAGCATTTATAATATTAGTTTAACGATCCTGTTGGTTGGTCAAGAATTCAATATATCAGAAACTAGCTGCGCCCCGCGGTTTCACCCGCGTAAGTCTCGATCCCGTGGGAATATCGGGATAAAAAGTATTCTATGTCCTATTCCAGGTCATGGTCTACCCATGTGCCAAATTTCATCCAAATCCGTTCAGCCGTTTTAACGTGAAAGCATAACAAATAAACAAACTCACTTTCTCATTTATAATATTAGTTAGGATGGGCCATTTTCTTAGAACAGTAATATGACTTTCAGCAGGAAAAAAAGTTGTTTATTTGCACCTCCAAGTAAATAGATATATAGGCCTTAAGGTAAGTAGTTGCATGTTGCATGCAAGTTGCATGTTGCATGCAAGTTGCATGTTGCATGCAAGTTGCATGTTGCATGCAAGTTTCATGTTGCTGTTGCATGCAAGTTGCATGTAAGAGTAAAAACCCATGTTACATTTCTCATCTGGTCAATGTATCTAATACCAAAGTATTAACTGTGTCTCAAACCAGTCAAGGAAATAGACGACTTTTTGACCGGTTTTTCTCATTTTCTTCTTCACCACAAATATGATTATCTACCATTTAGGCTGTTTAGGGATACATAACGTTATGATAAGTGACCACAAAACAGCGGTTGGATGATGAGTTGTATTATGTATGCTCTTTTCCGCGTTAAGTAAACGCGAAAATCAGTTTTAACGCTGAAATTAATTCAAAAGTTAAGATAGAGTACAACGACGGGGGTTCCGTAGATATAATTATAGAACAACAATAGTACTACCAAAATTGGGAAAAGATATCAAAAGCCATCAAGCCAGTACAAGAAACGATAATATTGCTGAACCAAGCTCAACCAAGCAAGCTGTTGATAGTAAATATGAATGATTGGTTTGAATGAAAATGGTTTACTCGTACTTATGAATGAAACTTAGATAAAAATATCGAGAGTCTAGTCTTATGTTATCTTAGAAACATATATGTATTTTTGGAACACGTCTTCTAGGATTTTTTGTATTATTTCTTAACTATAGCATATAACCTTTAGAGTTAAGGAACACGATAACAAAAACCCTGTCCGATTCGAAAGGGGGTACCTAGTTACACAAAAAAAAAGTCATAAATAAAAAAAAACTATAAATAAAAAACGTCATAAAAATATTATTTCTTGGGAAAATAAGTAAGTTATTACAATTTTAAATTTACGTTTTTAGTACCAAAATTTCTACAGAGTTCATAAGTTATGACTTGTAGACACCCGCTAAACGATGACCGCCCGCGCCTCTTGCAATAATAACCCGGCAACATTCACCATTGAAAATATCGCGGCGATTTTTTTTTCTTTTTTCACAAAAGGACCACATAAATAGACTTCTCAGTATGATTCTTCACAACACCCTCACAGGGTTTTTGTTACACGCTGTATATATATATTTTATTTTGTTAATATCGAAATTGAAATTGGCCACACTCATACCACACAGTCAACCGGTTACCTGACATAATTGCAAAAAACAAACAAAGCTTTTTCATAAAAATACCGGTTTCATTCATTATAACTCGACCTGTTCAGTAACTTTTACCATCCATTTATATATCAATTAAATGTGATTAAAGCTGGCGAATACAGGTATTACATAAGGAAAGCACTGCCGGGTCCATCTGAACAAAATAACTGTAAATCACTAGTAAATGCTGATGCAGACTGTGTGCGACCTGAACGTATTCGTTGAATAGTAATGTAACTGTCTTCGTGATTGTGCACGCGTGCAGCATTGATAGAATCTTGAAACGGTGTGTAGTATAGACTGCGCTTTTGTGCAGAATTCGTACCTATCTAATTTCCTCCAGGGTCTTTTAAAATAGGATGCGGTTGTGAAAAGATTAGACAGTTTGTAAAGTGTCATGAATTTTAATTAAATTTAATTAAACCTATTATCAGACCACAGCAATCCATACAGTCATTTTTTTTGGTCAAAAAATCATAATCGTTTACAGCAATCATCAATGTATCAACTTCTTTGTATCAAATCGATTTCACGCCTCAATTTTATCGCTATCCCCACTATCTGTTTTATTTATTTTCCTTGTAAATCTATAAATCCTCGGAAACACTGCCAAGACAACAAAACAATGGAGTCACGAGTTTAAAATAAACTTTAAATTACAGTTATCTAAAGTTGGCAGGAGTTCGTAACTAGGAAACGTATTGTTATTCGGTGTTGCAATCCTGAACGCTGGACGTTGGTCTGCAAACTTTCTCCGAACATTTATATCAGCTCCCGACGATTACTTTCATCTCGTATTGCATCGCTAACTGCACGAACACATCAAGATCATAGCTATTTAGCACCGCTCGGTGATATATGTAATTATTTTTACATTTAGATAAAACATAAAACGCATTCGCTATGCGGACATTGCAGATATAAACATTAATAGTGGTGCATCTTCAGTAGGAACTTATTTATTTATTCGTCTAAAGACTCTCCGGCCAATTAGTCGACAATATTACGATCAAATGCGGACGCGTATAAACTTCGCAGTGAGTCACCGGTGAGCGTACAACTGTTGCGTAAGTTCATAGTTACATCCACATAATGCGAACATGTCGTTAATTAATCAGCGAGGTAACCATCGAGAACCTGAGGTCGTGGAAAGTCGCAGGCGCGACGGGTCGCGCGCTCCGCGAGAAAATCACTGTTGCGCAAGAGACAGATCATAAGGAACGATAGCGCGCATCCACACACCACCACTCATTCTTTTATTTACGAACAGCTTAACGATCGAAATAAAACAAAATGTCAAAATTATCATATCGAATGTAATTTTCAAAATAATCATTTTATGAATGGAAAGTTAATGCGTCATAAATGGAGAAATTCCAATAAATCTAAACTCAGATATGTGCTTCAATTTGTATGCGGATGTGTGCATTATATGTAGTGATCATCTGGCGTCATTGCTTCGTAACAGATGTAAAATTTCACAAGATTGACTCAAAGTTGGAATACTAAGAAATAAAGTTAATGTTATGTTACCTAATTGCAGTTCTCGCTTAGAGAGTGAACGATGAGACAAACACGCAATCAGTTAATGGGACGTTGTACAGACGAACGCTGCTAGTACACATGCTATTGAGAAAAACTCAGTGTTTTATGATAGCCTATTATGTGATTAAATAAACTATGTTTCGGTCCTTCTGGCCTACAATGTTACATATGCAAAATGTTGAATTCGCAAAAATGTTGAATTCGCAAAATGTTGAATCCCAAAATGTTGAATTTGTAAAAAGTTTATCCATTCGGATGGGAAATTCAACTTTTTACAAACTTTTTACCAGTTTTTAAGAAATTAGGTCATTAGGTATTACTATAGTAATATATTGATGATGATGATGATTAGGTACTCTATTGATATTCAAGAATCGATTTATGATCTCGCTCGCTGAAACGTTTTTTCATCGGTCGACCTTGATTTGCTACAACACTTAACTGAATTAAATCGACCAACGTTCATAGCGTTTCTTTAGCGTTTTCAGGGGGGGACCTATTTTTCATATGATCAGATTCGAAATATTTTAAATATTTATATTAATCCTGTGCCTTGTATCCATTTCAGATGCTGTTTTGTGTGGCGCTGACGACAACATGGGCCGATCCAGATCCAAAGAAATACAAAGCAGAAGTAAAAGATAAGGAAAAACAATCAAATACAACCCTAACTGCAGACGAGAAAAAATTCCTAAGAGATGTTGAAGCAAAGTATGGAATTAAAAACGAAGATACAAAAGAAGAAAAGAAAAATGTTAACGAAACAAAACCTAAAGCGACACAAGTTGCAAATTCTCATTTTCCAGCTGTTATAGCTATTGAGATTGTCAACGACACTGACACAAAATCCAAAGGAAAGCGTACCATTGACGCTAACCTCGGATATGGATACAAAACGAACCACGGATACACATATTCCTATTTCGGAAAACCTGCACAAGAAAAAGGAAAATTCATGGTATATCCTTACTCGCAGGAAGATATTCCCCCAGCGAATAGTCATTCTATCCGTCATTACGACCATTCTGGAAAACATGTAAAAACAAGCGTTGAAATTCAGCCATCACAAGCCTTCGAATTGGTACCCGTGAAACAAGAGAAACCTGCTTATCACTACGAGAAACCAGCGATTGAGTTTACGACACCGCAGCCTGCATCTTACTCATCAGCCGAACATAGCAGTAATTCCTACTCATCACATCCATCAACTCTGTACACCACATACAACGGAGAACAATTTTCAGGCTTGAGTGGACAGTTCCCGACAGTCATGCCTGATTATTTAGTCGATCCTTCCCAGCTAATCAAAAACCCGGAGTACCAAAACGTTGGATTAACCCAGGACCATTTGCGCACACCCGGTTCTCACTTAGAACAGAAGGTTGTCCCAGTTTTAGTATTGAGAATACCAAGCTCGTCCCTGACTAATCCCACTGCAGAACTGTATGCCAATTTACCGCAGAACTATCCATTGTCAAATTACTTGAATCATTTGAACTTACAAGAGTTAGTGAACCAGTATTTTCAGAAAGCCGGGTTTAGGTTTGCTCCTCAGGTAATGGCATATCCTAGTTCGAGCCAAGAGAGCCATGGGCATGAGAGTTACAGTCAAGAGAGCCATGGTCATGGTGGATCCTCTGTGTCTCAATACGAGCCTCAGCATTACGCTCATCCATACGTGCAGCCATCGTACACGCAAGCTCACCTTTCAGCTGGAGTACAGTACTCGGCGGTTCAGCCTGTGATGGCCAGGTACCCAGCAAGTTATGTTCGTCAACATTACATGACAATGCCTAAAGGTTATTCTCTTTACAAACAACCTGCACTGCCGCAGAAGTATGAGTACCAGTATCAATACGTACCACAATCGGCCGTGTCATCACAGAAGTTTTTCATGCCTTCAACACATTACCAACAAGAAACGGAACATATTTCGTCACAGGAAATTCAACATGATCATCAATCATCACTGGCGCAAGGAGGTGGTGTTCATGATACCAATCCTCAGTATCAATACGAAGTTCCAGCGCACGTTAGTGCTGGCTATGCATCTGCAGTCACTCCTGGGGCTGAATACGGTACTCCGAGCGCTGAATACGGTACTCCCCAGCCTGAATATGCTACCCCTGCACCACATGCAGAGGCAGAATACGAACACACAAACACAGTAGCTCCTGAATACGGAGCTCCCCAGGAACAACATTCGCAATCTGTATCGGTGGGATACGAATCAGCGGGAACACCTGCACCTGATTATGGAACAGCGAAGGGAGCTGCCGTGTCTCACGTTACTCATGAATCTTATTACACTCAAACTCAGCACGATCAACCAGATCATTCTGGTTATTCGTCTCAAAGCGCACAGTCAAGTCACGCATCACAATCAGAATCAGGTGAACAGCAAAACTATGTGTACCAGCAGCAGCAGCCGCAACAGGCAGACGCTCACGGGTTACTCCTTTCAGAGAACTACCCAAGCAAGGACCACACGATTGCTACTGTTTTACCCACACATTACAAGACAGGCAAGCAGAACTCTGGAATGATCCAAACCGTAAGCTACGTCACTCCTATGCCTCATCCAAAGTATCAGCTGCCTTATAGAGTTATGGTTCCACAGACCTTCCTTCACAATCCGTCTACAGAAAAAGTGACGTATGTGAACTCCCATCCGGTGTCTGCATCTTACAGCCAGACGGTAGTTCATCAAGACTACAACCCTGAGGCCGAGTACACAGTAGGATACCGTTATGTGCCACCAATTGGCAAACAGAAGCCGCCATCTTACCCCAGAAATTACCATTCACATCCCAAACGTATGGTCAAACCCGAAAATAAGCCAGATTCCAGTTCATCAATGTTCTCGAAGAACAAAAATGAAAGACACGAAAAGAAAAGGCTATCATAAGTAAATAATGATAGAGCACAATTTATGTGAATGGTTAAGAATGATTTAGGTGCTGTAAATATAGGAGCCTATAAACATTTGAAAATAAGTACATCGAGGATAATACAAAATCAAGACTCAATTTGACTGTTGATTTTGAAATTATGTAGGTAGTAGAATAAAATAATGGTGACACTTGAAAGAAGAAGACTTTCTTATTCCAATGCGTTAGCTTAGGATACGTTATAGGATCATCATTTCAATGATATTTCAGAAAATAACCTGGAGAATGAGAAATTACGCCATCTAGATCTAAATCAAATGATGATGAAATAAATGTAATGATGTCTACGACAATTTTATATATCTGTCGACAATATGTGTTTTAATAAAGCACAATTTAAATATTCTAAATGTAAATACACACATAATGTACAAGTAGAGGCTGTAGTTAAGGATGTTAACACTATACTTTTAAGTGTGAATGAAATATTGTAAAACAATGCTTAGAATTATTTATTACAAAATTTATTGTTGTGTATTCTTCCTAATTTGATGTGCAATAATTTGGGATAGGTGTATACTTAGTGTAATAAATTAAATAGTTTTAATAAACTTTGCTTTTGCTTGTGTTTGAATTTAAAATCCCAAAATTTTACTAATATTATAAAATTCAGTAGGACTTCAGATGAGTCATAAAGACTCGACAATTTAAAAAGAAGCTGTTTATTTTTCAGCATCAATTTCAATTCATACCATACTGCTTTTGATAATGCTATTCTCAAAATCTGAATACCAGCCATTAGGCAAATGCAATGAGACACTTCTAACCTAAGCAATAATTAGGTTGAAAAAAGAAGTAGTAAAAAAACATAAAGAGAAGGTGGATCAAAGATACAATCAAATGACAAGGATGGTAATGACGGAATTATATTCGGGTTTATATTGGTTAAGCAGACGTAAAACATTACTAATAAAGTTTGCAACGTTTATAAATAATAAAGTAAATTATAAATTAAAAAAATAAATTATAAATAACCACTTAATAGGGATGTTGGGATAAAGGCAGGAGGATAAAATACAATAAAGTAGGAAGACAAGATACTTACTAGGAAGAATTTGACTCATTTGGTCAATCGTAGGGAAGGTAAGATTACGAACACGCATAGAAAATTATAGGCATCTGTGAGACAAAAAACCCTGTTTAAAATGATGTAACTGCAATGTGTAAACCTACGCAATGTTATTAAAATAATGCTCGAAAGTAAAAGTAAAACTGTGAAGACACGAAATTAAACAATTTGAAGTTAAATGAACCAGAAGCAAAGGCATCTGTAGAATGGTAGCTAGCTATCTAATAAAATGATTGATTCATGTCCATATTTCACGACCTATTGAGCGCTCGTGCGAGATTGCCTGTGGTCTAAGCGAGTAATGATACAATTATTAAATATCGCTTTATAACATACGCACAGTAATTTTCTTCATCACGAACATAAAGTCTTGTTTAAGATGAATTTATCTGTTACTTTCCAGAAAACTGCACTGCAGTTTTCAGATATCGTCTAAGAATGATTTATAAGTTTTTTCTCTCGTAGATAGACTCTTAAAAGGACATTGCCAGGACGTAGGTACACTTTTCATATTTAATGTGTTAAAATTGAAACTGTTATAACTTCTCAATAAAATACACTTTGACGTTAGATAGAAGATATTATGAACCAACATAGTGTCGAATAACGGACAACTGTTATTTGTTTAACTGTTGGAAGATTAAAACGTAGTAAAACTGTGAACTACGATTTGTACATTCCGGACCCGTGGCACCCCCAGGTTAATTAGTGCAGTGCTTTTGAATGTACATACTTGGTATTAAAACTAAGTATACCTAATAAATGATTTGATTTTTATCTATAACTAGCTGTGCCCCGCGGTTTCACCCACGTAAATGTCGATCCCGTGGGAATATAGGGATAAAACGTATCCTATGTCCTATTCCAGGTCATGTCTACCCGTGTGCTCATCCTCTCCTCTCTCTAGGGAACGTCGCGGAGGCACGGAGCCGGCGTCGAACGGTTCGCGCATTGCATTTTTATATCGTGATATCTTCGAAATTAAATGTCCGATTCGAATTAATTAAAAAGTATTTTACTGCTACATAAATACCCTTGATGTTAAAACTATTTATTTCAATAAGAATTAATATTATGTCGATAAAACTCCTTCGCAAATAATGCATTAACTTCGAAAATATTTGATTACCATAAAAAAAGGCTATAGTGAGTCAATCTTAAAAGATAGACATAATAATATGCTGTCGGGACTTTTTTTTAGAACTTTTAAAGGAACAATTTTGGAGGAACAATTCCATCATACATGATATTTGCGTAACTTAAACCGTTTACGCAGCGCACGCAACGGAAGCTCCCAAAAAGCAATAATTTTTCCTGTTTTTGCAAGATTTTTCATTTATGCTCCGTTCCTATTGGTCGTAGCGTGATGTTATATAGCCTATGGCCTTCCTCGATAAATGGACTATACAACACAAAAAGAATTTTTCAATTCTAACCATTAGTTCCTGAGATTAGCGCGTTCAAACAAACAAACAAACAAGCTTCAGCTTCTAATATTTTCTTTTTTTTCTTCTAATATTAAGTATAGATGTCACTTAAATTGTAGTTATATAGGTATCGTTCTATCTCCTTGTTGAAGATGTAAAATTATAATTTTTTTAAAGTGATAGCCGGCCTATTTATTACTATTGTTTTTAAAAATGTGTAATCACTGATTACACATTTGATTACTGATTACTTATCAGTACAAGTTGAAGTATGTCAAAGCATACGATTTTTTTAAATAACAGATTTTATTTCGCTACTCACGCACGGATAATGTACCGGATGTCTGCTTCGAAAATGGATGCTATTAGGAAATAGGTAAGTATTTAAAACTAAGAAATAATATCCAGGTATTCTATGGCCGGGCTACACTGTCATCCTCCTGTTTCTACGGTGTCTCCGCCTGGCAAGTATTGCCAACGGGGACATTGTTCTCGTATGGAGCTGTGATTCGTCCGAAGAGTAGGTACTCAGCCTTCCTAACGATTGTTGCTTTCCGGAATCACCAGATTTCATATTTAGAAAACCGTTCAATTCTATGGAAAATGCAACTTCCCGTAATTCAATAAATAAAAACTTTAATAATACCTAACTTACACCGACTAGGATATAAAGCATCAACCACCACTTTCTTGTTCACAAACTTGCATTCTATAATTGGATAAAGAAGCTTGACCAGGAAAACCTACTAATTGCCACTTGCAACTGGCAGGTTGGTAGAAAAACTGGTCACACTTGTAATATTCTTATCTCAGGGGGTTGGGTGACTAGGTGTGCGCATTTCACTCTCGATTCCCTTCCCACTTCCGCGTTTTCCGGTACTAAGTACCAATACCTGCTATGAGGAATCAGGAAAAAGCAAGGACGGTAAACTATCATTAGATTGAGTGTACGCCGTTGTAAAAGCTGGCGGACGGAACCTTAGGTACAGTAAACCTTTTACTAGCTGAATTTCATTCTGGTGATTTTTCTGATCTATAGTCCATAAAGTTTTATTATCCTTTCAAAATGTATTTATGCTATCGTTCCTGGTGTTAACTTGAACATTTATTGTTATCGATGTCTATCATTATTCTGTTCGATTCTGAAAACTTACGAGGACATTACTCATGTCTTATATTCATTTAAGTGTATCTTGTCACGAAATATTACTGAGACACCTGTCCATTTGTAACGATGAGCATTTACGTCATTAATCTTGGCAGACTTTTCAGTGGATACGTAATCCTAGTGTAACGGTAATTGGTGTTACATGTAATAAAAGAAGTAAACAGTTGTTGCTTTACGTGGACCAACATTTTATTTTTAATAACTTTTTCGTTTTTCTTCGTAACAACGCGATTCCCTTTTACTTTCCCTGCTGAAATATATCTATAACTGATAATTCAACTCATTTTTGTACCAGTTTCGCTTTTATGAAAACCTTCACCATTCGAAAATGCAGTAGAAATATAAATAAATAAAGTTTATAACTACCACTATCTTATTACTGAAACAATAACTTAATTTTCTTCTTATTTGCACTTAAATACTTTACATAATATATGTTTTATTTTAATATTATTGGCTGGTATAAACCAGGAAACCCACCTGAGGATAAGTAGACACTGTCAACGTATGGACCTTGCTATACCAGAGCCATCCCAGCTGAATTACTATCCCAGAAACAAAACTGAGACTTCTCAATCTGCCTAGCCTTTTCCCAACTATGTTGGGGTCGGCTTCCAGTCTAACCGGATGCAGCTGAATACCATGGAGGTGGTGTTTTACATGGAGCGACTGCTGATCTGACCTCCACAACCCAGTATCTGGGTAATACGATACCTCTTGGTAAGACTGTGGTTGGGCTTCTGACGACTCGTAACGACTGTCAAAGATCCACGAATGACAGCCGGAACCAACGGCTTAACGTGCTTTCCGAGACACGGAGGAACCTCAGTATGTAAAGATCGTCACCCATTCACGGACCAACCCCGGTAAGCGTAGCTTAACTTCATGGATCGACCCGTACGGCTTTTATTACTTAGCCACGAGCTCCTCGAAACTGAGACGTCTACGTGGTTGTAATTACACCGGCAGCCTTGTAACCGGAACACAGCAACGCTGCTTGGCGGCATAAAAAGCTACGTGTTTGCGCAGGCGCACAAAACCAAATCAAGGCGTTGGCTTTATTGTAGGAAACGGGACGGAAACTAGCAATTTTCAATCTTTTGAGGTACTACCCCGTGTTGTAGTTTTATCTAGTTGTTAGTACAAGTGATAATTGAGCTGCGGGATAATTTGCACTTACGATGCTTTCGACGGTCGGTAATAAGCACGTGAGTATTTATGGTATCTAGATGTTGGAACGGTGTTCACCGATAACGGTGGAATGAAGCAAACATTTGCGTGGTCAGATGTGTTTAAAAAGATTTTTGATAGGCGCTTTATTTTAGTTTTTTGAATGAGGTGTAAGTAAGTGACTACCTCGATATTCTAGTGGCCACAAGGGTCCTTAGCGTTGGGTCCTAGATTCAATCGTCCGGTCAAGCAGTGTTATTGGGTTTTCTAATAGGAATTTATCAGCAGCAACCAGAGCCTGGCTGGCTATTAGTATTCTGGTATTGGCTCGCCTCGCGGGTGGTGCCTTTTGAGACACCGGGCTGTTATTGAGATATTCCAAGTAAATACGCAACGACTCGTTACCCGACCTGGGGGTCACACCCAGGACCGCACGCTCAGTATTCGTGCTTGCGAACATCCAGGCAGTATCATGCTCTCCAGTATCACACTGAAATAATAACATCAATTACTTAGACACGGCACAAAGTTACCAACAAACGTGACGAAACAAAGGAAACAAGTCTAAAATACTTTTAACACTACAATGACATACTACGTGTGAATTATATCGGCGAATCGGACTAATAAACAATAGTTTCCCTTTCTAGATGCGCCGATAGCTTTGTTAACTTATACACTGGGAAGTTATGGTGCTCGATAGGAAACTTGACGGGTGTATTTAAACTGCACGACTTTTGAGGGGAGGTGAAGACTTTTAAAGCGGTCAACCGATCAACGACTTAGACTACGAAAAAAAACGTTTGTGAGTTTGAATGTAGGTGGTTATCTCCGAAACTACTCATCCGATTTAAAATATATTTCACTAATAGAAAGCTACACTAATTATCGAGTGCCATAAGATATATTTTATATAGGTATAGTTGACTTCCACATGGACATAGTCGCGAGCAGAAGCTAGTGTGAAATAAAGACGCTGTTTGACAGTTATCCAGTGCATTTAGATATTTACTCACCGCACACATTATAAATTGGTGCAGTTAAAGGTTTTTTTTTTGTATCCGGTGTACCACCGTGACCATGTCATACCACCACCACCACCAAACCATCCGTGTTTGTTCAACGTAGGCACTTGGTAGGTGTTGAAGTCGCGTAGACGCTGTGTAGGCGCTTTGTAGACAATGCCTAAAACTTCGTAGACGCTGCGTAGGCGAGGTGCTACGGAAACTCGAGGTAATTCGTCAACTCGTCCTACATGCCTACGCCCCATTTAGGACGATTTGCAGAAAATCAAAATAAATGTGCAGTCCTCCTAAATGGGCCGTAAGCATGTAGGACGAGTTGACGAATTTATCGAAACTCAGTTTAGGCGATACGTGGATATTGCGTAGACGCTGTGTAGTCTCTGTGTAGACGACTTTACATTTGGTTCTCACAAATATGTGTCTGTTTATAGAACAAGTTGACCAGATGAAACCCAATTAAATTATTTTTGCACTGAAAAAAAAAGGTTTTATAAATCAACGAGTCATGTCTTTCATCACCAGAAAGTAAGTTAGATGTTGGCAGAGGTCTTGAAATATTTTTAACCCCCGACAGAAATAGTGGCGTATTAAAAGTTTATCGACAACCGATCAACGACTTAGAATACGAAAAAAAACGCGGAGGTAAAGTTTGTAAGTTTGAATGTAGGTGGTTATCTCCGAAACTACTCATCCGATTTAAAATATATTTCACTAATAGAAAGCTACACTAATTGCCGAGTGCCATAAGATATATTTTATGGTATAGTTGACTTCCACATGGACATAGTCGCGAGCAGAAGCTAGTGTGAAATAAAGACGCTGTTTGACAGTTATCCAGTGCATTTAGATATTTACTCACCGCACACATTATAAATTGGTGCAGTTAAAGGTTTTTTTTTTGTATCCGGTGTACCACCGTGACCATGTCATACCACCACCACCACCAAACCATCCGTGTTTGTTCAACGTAGGCACTTGGTAGGTGTTGAAGTCGCGTAGACGCTGTGTAGGCGCTTTGTAGACAATGCCTAAAACTTCGTAGACGCTGCGTAAGCGAGGTGCTACGGAAACTCGAGGTAATTCGTCAACTCGTCCTACATGCCTACGCCCCATTTAGGACGATTTGCAGAAAATCAAAATAAATGTGCAGTCCTCCTAAATGGGTCGTAAGCATGTAGGACGAGTTGACGAATTTATCGAAACTCAGTTAAGGCGATACGTGGATATTGCGTAGACGCTGTGTAGTCTCTGTGTAGACGACTTTACATTTGGTTCTCACAAATATGTGTCTGTTTATAGAACAAGTTGACCAGATGAAACCCAATTAAATTATTTTTGCACTGAAAAAAAAAGGTTTTATAAATTAACGAGTCATGTCTTTCATCACCAGAAAGTAAGTTAGATGTTGGCAGAGGTCTTGAAATATTTTTAACCCCCGACAGAAATAGTGGCGTATTAAAAGTTTATCGAGTGTATCTGTGTCTGTCTGCGCCATCGTAGCTGCCAAATGGCTGCCAAAGGGGAATTGATCGAGAGTGTTCTTAGCTATAAAAAAAAAATGGTTTATTAGGTGCTTTGTTTTTGTCGGGGGTGTTTAAATTTTTAAAATTAATTTAACTGGTAAACCATCATTATAACAGATTAGGAAGTACCTAGTTTGTTAACGTTTGATTGTGAAAAGCGATTCCTCTTCCTCTAATAATGTTTTGAGTAGACTGAATGGCTGAAGTTTTATACTGCATATACCGTAGTGATTTACTCTGCATCGAGTGATGTAAAAGTCTTTATTACGTAACGTATAAGTACACACGGCTACACATCAAGCTATACATTTCCAGTATAAGCTGACCTCGCATTGTACGGAAATCCTATACAATGCAAGATCAGCATAAACTGGAAATGTATAGTTTGATGTGTAGCTGTGTGTACCTAAACGTTAAATGTACCCTTTAAGACCATTAGTTGCGCCCTAGGCGTGGAAATGTTAACGCTCTGTGAGGATACACAGCGGTACTCAAAGTTTCGTTCTAATTTATTTAATTAGTAAGTATACAGGCATGATCCATCATATTTATTCTACAAGAAGCGTACAGTCTAATATTAAAATAGGTAAATAATCTATAATTAGCAATTATTACATCTCGTTGGTATTGTGGTTGCAAGCGCTACTGCTGACCATGAGGTACTGGGCTCGATTCCCAGGTAAAGTCGATGGCGCCTAGTGTTACACGCGCGCCTCAAAGAGATGGCCGCTAGGACCGATGCCTGCCAGGGTTGCGGGAAAGTCCGAAAGGTATACCGGCACCTTGGCAACCGGTAACTGAAGGAACACGGGTGGGTTTTAATCAGTTAAAGTCTGACACGCCCATCCGCTCCGCCCAAAAAAAACAATAGCAATAACCCAAAAATAAAGGGCTTTTTTTACAATACTACATCCAGTTGGATGCAGTAGTATTTTTGCCTTCGAGATCAACCATTTTTCAAATTAGCTAAAGTACAAACATCTTTTACGGAGTACTGCGTTAAATGCTATAACAAAATACCTTGTGATATATTGCAATTAAATGAAAGAAAATTTAAAACTCATTTTTTTTTTTTTTGTGTCTTTTTTGATTTAATTAGGGTTTTTATCCCAATGGATACGTCAACCCTATCATGCCTTATATAAACTACTACGAAACAATACTTTCAACTTAAATTAAAAGGAGAATCTTAATCATTATAGTACACCAGCTCGCTGAATCTTTTCGCCACATCTGACTTTGGTTGTGCTAAAATCGATTGAATCAAACCTACCTGTGAAATATTTAAATTAAACTCATTAATTAAAGTTCTCCATTGTTCTTGGTTCTTGACACAATCCATCAGCAAATGATGTACATCCTCAAAAGCATTGTATGTGTTGCAGTTAAAAAAAACTCATATAAAAAGTACACTTTGTAAACAAGCATATTACAAACTAGAGGATTATATCCAAGATAAGAATGCTTGGAAACATGCTGGTCTTGCTCCATAGGACAAATTAGAGTCTGACAAAATCAAACTGGTTGCTTATTTAGTGGTATTATTTTTTAACCGACTTCTTCAAAAAGGAGGAGGTTCTCAATTCGACTGTATGTTATTTTTTTATTTTTTGTGTGTATGTTACGCGATTACTCCGCCAATTATGAATCGATTTTGATGATTCTTTTTTTGTTTGGTAGGTCATGCTTCAGAGGTGGTCCCATATAAATTTTATTAACTTTGCTTGCGTAGTTTTTGAGTTAGCTTCAATAATTATGTATTTTTCCCACTTAGTGTATGTAGACGATATATTGTTTGACTCCTTCACTGTTATTTACATAGCAGGTAGTGGTATACGAATTTGTGTGGAGTACCTAGGTACCACAACTAAAAGGTGAAAAATAAAAACTTTTTTTTTTTTCACGTTTTTAGTGTTTTTTTGGAAGTCGGTTGTTTTTTTTTTATTGTAAAAAGTTTTTTAATATTTGTATGTCATAGATTTTTACACTCTGTGATTACTTAGACTCATGCACTGACCTATTAGTATTACTTGTTAATCAATGTTAGGAATATTGTAATATCGTTTACTTTTACAATGTTTGTAAATATGTAAGCACCATGTATCTATCACATAATTAATTTTCTTGTCATTGCTCCATTTATAATTCTTTTTACCTTTTGTGGTACAGTAATCCAGTAGTAGGTGCATCGTCTTCACAGTAATTATATAATTCATGTATACAAAATATTGTAAAACATTTTTAAAAGAGTAACTGTGGAGTTTCTTGCCCTTTCTTCTCCATACGAAAACTACCTTTTGGAAGGGGCAACTAGAATCAGTTCTATTTCTCTGTTTTTGACGTTCAAAAGTGCCTTTTATGTGACTATTTGAAATAAATGATTTGACTTTTTGACTTTTGACCTGGTTCACAGGCTTACCCGCATTATATGGGAACATAATACACATAGGACACATACACATACACCTCTGCACAACTCTTCGGAGAATACAGGCGCGATGTTATGTTATGTTATATATTATAATACTAGTGTAGTTGGAATAATGTAATCATCAAATAGTTTTTATTGGCCATTTATATGTAAAATCTGTCGTAAGAGCAATCTGTCGCATATTATGTGCTGACATCTTGGCTGACAGTACCAACCTCTCGGAAAATCTCCCCTGATAATGTCCTACTTTACCTTTTTAATCTGTTTTGTATTCTCTTTATTTTATATTGATAACTGATGCATATTATGTATATTGTCTGTGCTGAATAAATGTTTATTCTTTCTTTCTTTCAAAATGGGTTGGTACCATCTGACGGGCAACGCTAGTACCGCGCGCTCTCATTGGTCAAATCAAAAAGCGCGCGCTTCTCTGGCTTCCCGTTACACACTTCCGTCCCTTTTCACGAAATCACTCCCACAATATGCCGGAAAGCGAGAGGTAAGATGTTACTCATCAAAAACTAGATTCCTTTATTCTGGATGCAACCCAATCGTATCAACACGATAACGTATTGCATCGATATTGAATAGCATTCGGTATTATTTATATTTGACATTGAATTAATAACATCGGTTTGATGAGCGAAGAAAATCATTATAGTAAATTAGGTTAACTGTTAATTAACAGTTTACATCAATATGTTTACTTAATCTCAACAGCTATGACAAGTTCCATAATGTTTTTAATACTATAATGTTTCGCCACTAAGTCATTAATAAATTATGGTGATGTTGCAACTAATTATTTAAATAGGTTGGTACATGCAACATCTGTAACGGATGGAAATATGGCTTGTTTTCTTTAGGTGTTTCGTCATGATTTATACTTATGTCATGCCTACTTGAGGTGTTTTAATGTCTAAAATAAACGTTCATTAGATGATAAGATGACTAGAATAACTGCCTCGTTGGTATAGTGCGCTACTGCTGACCAAGAGGTCCTGGGTTCGATTCCCGGTTCGGGCAAAGTGTTATTGGGTTTTTCCATCTGGAATTTCTCAGCAAGCTCGGACTCTGGATTTGTGCCCGGTTGATGGCAATAGGCTCGCCTCCAATTACATGGGACTTAAACATACCTGACAAAATGTGGGTGTAGCTACCATACAGGGTCAATTAGCTAGTGAAACTCGGCAGACGTGGCGGGTATCAGAACAACACAAAGAGCGATGGAGAGAAGCATATTAAATATAAGGAAAATATACAGAGTTAAAAGTGAGGACATAAAACAAAATCATCTTTCAAACAAAACAAAAAAATACATAATCGGTTCAGCCGTTTGGCAGCTACGATGGCGTAGACAGACACACAGATAAACATATAACACCCCTCTTTTTCCGTCGGGGGTTAAAAATCAAGATAACTGACGCACTCACCCAAGCCCTAAATCTATTACCTATATTGTACTTCAAAGTACCTACTTCATGCTTGTTCAATAACTGCTCTCAAAACGGTGAAGGAAAACATCGTGAGGAAACCGACGTGTCATAGAACCAAAAATTCTTAGACATGTGACATCTACCAATCCGCGCTGGGCCCGCGTGGTTGAGATTTGCAGCCCACTCACTCTCGAGGAGAGGAGGCCTGTGACCCAGCAGTGGGAACATTATATACTGATTATACTTATGCAATAACTCGACCCTGGTAAAATACAATAGACGTAGATATATTTAGTAACCTATTCCGCTTGACTATTCTTCAAGAGTCATAAAAAACCCTGTAAGAAATCGACACGTGTTTTACCTCTCAACGAGGCATCCTCAGGATGACGATTGACCAATTGCAAACCAGAACGCGACGTATTACCATACCGAGCGCTGGACGCAAAGTGCAAAGTTTATTTGCGTCCAGCGCATAATAATAATTTAATTTTTAATAAAAAAGAATTTTCAAAAATATTCATTGTACAGTTTTGACTTCGTTAAGTACTATTTTATTTTAAGTATAGATATAGATTGATCACCATACAATCGTCACATAAATCAAAAGGGCGTACTTTGAGCATCACGGTCTTACCCCTGTGTGCGTCTAGCGCAAGTCCCGCCTATGCATCCACTGCACCAATGCACACTCACACAGACGCAAGTCCACGCTCCGCTACCCTCGTATATAAACCTAACTCAGCCTAGCCTTGAACTTCACTTCATCACGGCTACAACCGAAACACGGCCGTACTTACCCCCCGTTACAATTACCAACCCTTAACCATTAGTTAGGTAAATATAGGAATTGGACTACGGTGTCAGTGAATAAACTATGTTGTGTTGAACAGAACTGTGTTGATTGGTGTCTTCTGATACACGTGAAAATGATGTCCGTACTGCAAACCGTAAGTAACTATTTATTGTTATTGATAAAATCTGAAATTACAATAATGCTCGAAGAGAGAAAACCTAAGCTGCCTGAAAAGTCGAAGTCATTTATTAGTCGATGAAAGTCATTATTTATACGATTTAAATTATATTTCTAAGTCAATTTAGTACCAACATTCGATTTAATAACGTTATCTGAAAATAATAGATTAATTCCAATTATTAGGCACTTAGCAAAATATGATTTTGCAAGTTAGCTACGTCGTTTATCTTTACTGTTTTAACTATTAATCAAGTTTCTATGGCACAAAAGTTGGCTAATTTCGTATAATTTATTCATATTTATTTTTGCGCAAAACGAAACATCTGGACAAAAGCACAACAGAAATAAAACCAAACGAGATATAATTTTTTTTTTTACAATTTTTCATTTGATTTTTGTAGTGGCTTATAAACTGTAGTCGAGATAATTTTTTTTACTTTTTTGCTAATTATTTCCATATATTTTTTTGTTCAGTTTATTTTAGGACATAAGGCTACGAGAATTCATAACATGAAAGATAATAATATCATTATAACAATGTTGGTGTCGGTATCAAATTATTTATGCAAGCTGAATCCTAACTAATTCAAATGCGAAAGTGAGTTTGTTTGTTACGCTTTCACGCTAAAACGGCTGAACGGATTTGGATTAAATTTGGCACATGGGTAGGCAATAACCTGGGCTATACATAGGATACTTTTTATCTCGATATTCCCACGGGATCGAGACTAATGTGTGAAAAATCGAAACCGCGGGGCGCAGCTAGTATTTTTTATTCTAATAAATAACTAGGTACGTATTAGTATACACATTAGTATGCAGTACCTACTATTGCTAGTAAAACACATTTTTCACAAATGCCAACGTATTTTTCTTTCTAAATAAATATTCCAATAGAACAATGGTGCGATGAAAGTGGATATAGGCAAAGAAATGGCGACAGCTAATGTCGTTAGTGACACATTGCTCTGCGCAAGAGTGTCGATCTTCTCATTATAAATAATTACAATTTAGTGCTGGTATAATGGCTCAATAGTAAGATATATTTACACGCTATATTCATTCAATAAATAAATATTGAATAAAGAAAGTAAGTGTTACTTTCTTTGGTTATTACGATATTTCTAATTTAACTTTAATAGCTTGAATAATATATGTGTGTGTGTGTAACATGTGTGTGTATTATGTATTATATATTTCATTTGGTACATTTTTTTTTGGATTGATTATGAAAACTGAAATATGGATTACTTTAGAAGAAGATTTATTGAGATACTCTTTTTATTAAAGTCGTATAACTTATAAGCAAGTTAAGTTTATTCTAAACTTCACATCATTATTACACAACATCTTAATTTAGGAAAAACCCATTGGAAGACGCATTACTAAGATATATCGGAGAGGTAAACGTAACGCTTTACTTCATAACTCAATGATTTCTAAATTGGTTTCAAGAAAATTTATCGTCTAAAGGAATTACACAATAGTAGTATACTTTTAAAGGAAAACAGACGGCCATTAAGTCTACTTTAGTTTAGCATGTTAAATGACTCTATGTATAATAGATAATGCTAAACTATGAATACCTCAAGTTATAAAGATTGAAAAATATTATAAAGATTGAACTACAGATAACCAGCATTTGGACATATTTGAGAATTCCTTATGAGAACAAGTAATCATCTTTAAGGATTTTTCATACTCTGTCTTATCGAAAATGTACCTACATTCTCAAGATTGCTTTTCTTATTTTTATTTGGTTACATTGTGTTCCACTGCTGGGGGAGACCCTTTCCCTTCCAAATCTGTCTGTCTTGTCGGCGATCTCTGGCCATGATTTTTTTCTACAAATAAAAATATCATAATGTCATGTCACGCATTGTAGGTAATCGTTGGTATTTATTTATGCATGAAACATAATGAATAGCATCGCAGCTTCATTACTTATTGATGTCATGCGATTAATAATAATTAGAAGAGATTCATGTGTACGTCACTTAAATGCTCGAGCAGTAACTAATTTACGGGTATGTAGGCACTTATAGGGATAGAAAAAAAAACTTATAGAGTGGGGGTAAGTGCGTAACAGTCTATATATTTTCAATTAACCTCAATTATATTCATAAATCTGTACCCTTTTGGGAAATGATGGCCATGCTACAAAATTAAAATGGGAAATCTAGGAAAAACTTTGGTAGAAAACTCAAACTGAAAGCATTTATTTTAGTTATAAACCATTTACATGGCAGGCACTTTTGCACACAATTGTCAAGGAGTCGGTCAGTCAGAAATATGAAGCTAGTTGCCTGTTCCAAAGCGTGGTAGGTAGGTACCTATCGAGAAGAACGAGCAAGAGATTTCATTGACACTATTTTAAATTATATTGTTATGTAGAAAATATTAGTTCCATCATCAGACACACAAGTATACTGTGGACATCGACTTTTCATAATCCAACAATATCGCACAAAAGTCAATCCTTACACCACCTATCAATCAACAAAGTTCAACGGCCACATTATCATAGAATTATAGCCTGAAGCATCATAGCCGATGACGGATCGCCATGGTCATTGAGCCTGATCCGTTACGGCAACTGATCATATTCCTGTAATCATAACTTCATTGGCAACTGATGGATGCTAAATACTAGTGAAACTTGACACTTGATCAGTGTTCAATTATTAGATATTTATTTGCAATTATGATGATGAGAAGTGTGAACGAGATTGATGTTAACGTTTTTGGATTAGTATTGTAATTTATTATAAGCTGTAAATCAGTATTAGTCTTAAAACTTGTGTGTGTGTGTGCTCGAGTATCTTTTTCCATCCATCTTCAGAAGCTGGCAATTTACCGTTTATTTTTTCATACACGAAATCTATTAAGGGGTCATTGTACTCATCATTATGAACCACTTTCATTTTGAGACCAATCCTGAAATCGCGAAAAAAATCAGCTGTTCCCTACATTTAGACGAGCTATGCGAGCATAAATGTTTCAGCAGAATTTTTTTTCGCGATTTCATGTTTGATTCCATAGTGAAAGTATGAACCTTAACTCAGTCCATTTTCCCATTCTAGGTTCTCTTTATCTCTCTTAGCTATACATAACATCCCCATACATTGTTACTGTACATTGTGCACAGCGCTCTCTGCAGTTCTGCACCATACTGCATTGGTTGAGAGCGAAAGCTCTGAAAAGAGCAACAGATGCATTATACAATACATACCATATTTCTATTATCATAATAATATGGAAATTAATTAATTTGCTGTTATTATGGATTCAATGGCATTCATTGATATTCATAGAAAAGCCTACGTTCAGTTGCAACATTGGAATTGAAAGGGTCTTTAACAAATTAAATTCTCCATAAAAGTTTTATGAACCAAAATTTTATCAAACAGAACTCGCAACGAACAATAAAAAGCGATACTATCAAGAACGTTTAAATACAATATAAAACGTATCACAATTATGAAAGATTCCATTTGTATCAATAATCAAACAATGAACATGAAGTCACAAACAGTGTTTTTAAATAAAACAATAGAGTTTACATTACATTGATTATTTCAGAAAACCAATAACTGTGACTAACTCAATATATTTAGCGTAATAATGATATTGACGAAGCATCATCAATTATGAATGTGGACAAAATATTTTAGTCTATATAAGCAAAACATAAACAATAATCAAAAGAGAGATTTACCTGCGCAGTTATTTGCATAATGAACAGACAGGTCTTTGAAGGCTGTTCCTACACTTAGACCATGCAGCTTACATCACCAATCACTGAATCCTAAAATATCATTCTGTCTCTGCCAACTTCAAACAATTGACAGGATCAGAACATTTTTTTTTAAATCGTTTATCGCTAAATGCATGTCGAGATATGTGGTATTTCATTTTCGTTTGGTGAGGACTAACATGGTGTCTGAGTTTTTATGCCACCCATGGGCCTCTGACTTGGCTTCACATGCCGTCGAGAAATATCTCTCAGGCATGCCGGTTTCCTCACGATGTTTTGATTTATTCCATTCTAATATAAAAACTAATGCCACTGGTATTTGTTAAAACTCATATTTATTTTCTATGATGTTTTCCTTCACCGTTTGTGAAGCAAGTGAAAATTATACACTACGCAAATGAACCCGAAAGGTTAGAGATGCGTGTCTTGGGTTCGAACTCGAGACCTATGACTTGGCAGTTCGACGGCGGTCACACCACTAGGCTTTCACTGTTAATATGAGAGATATGTGGTCCGAGGGGGCCAATTAATCCTAATTATCCTGTAAAAAAGTTGTGTCGTTTAGAGTTGAACTAATATTTTCACTCCGGAAACAGACTGCGAAAATGATTAGAGTTTCAATGAAGTCCGACCAACATCACACTAATTCATAACGCAAGTAAAACACTATAGTTCCATTACAACCATGATTCTACCGCCTCAAGGTTTAATTATGAAAGTCTCCATCAGTTTTACGTCTAAACAATAAATTGTTGGCTCTTGCTTACTTTCTCTGATAATATCAGAGTTATATAACGTTGGTCCCGTTTAGAGTGATGTCGTCCTACTTTAGAGCCATAAATCTTTGAAAATGATTCGAAGGTTACGTCACTAATGGCTATGGATGACCCTTTTACCGTTAAACGTGTTAGTGGTAAGGTAATTTGGTTGTGTTTTGTTCTATAAACACGATTTAATTTTATACACAGGCATAAACTCACTCCTTCTTCCTATGGGGGTCGGCAGACACTACAGAACGCCACCTGCTACGAGCCTCACAAATACTACTTTTGCTTCGTTTAAGTTCATACATCTGGGTCATACACGCACGCCGGTTGCGAGTACTACGCACCTCACCTTTCTGAAGAAAATCACCAATAAGGTCACTCTATGGCCTTCCAGGGCGTCAGCGCGGTCCCGGCGTTTTTACTCAAATCTGCCTTGTAACTAGCTTTTGTTAGTCGCCTTTCATTCATCCTCTCAACATGACAAAACTATCTAGGCATACTCTTTTCAATTTTTGCCACTACATCTTCGTTTAAACCGCACTGTTGGCTTATCACATCATTCCTCAGCATAACATTCATAGTCATTTCAGCTCTAACAGCAGTATTATTTTGATATTACTTCAGTGTAGGAAAGAGATCAAGCTCTACAGGACGTATGGCTCCATCTCTTTCCCGCTCTAAGCGCTGTAAGCGGTGATGGTAGGCCCCCAGACCAATCTTCGCCAGGAACGGATTTTATGTATCAGTTTTAATAAAGTCCATGGATCACCGATTTACCTAACCTGCGAAAAATTATGTATGAGAAGTACAGTGCATGTTGCAGAAACGTGGAGACTTTGGAACACAAACAATATAATAAATAGAAGAGGTAACAATAAAGCATTTTAAAATGTGATTACGTTATAACTATTACAACTACTATACTATACCATATTAAAATATTTTAGTCGTTCGTCGGAGCTCATTGCTGATGGACTTAACGAGCCTAAAGACCGCAGTAAAATATAAAAATCGTGTTTTGTTTTCTAAAACCATTGGACGAAACTCATTTATTTATGTTTCTAATGAATCAGTTTTAAAGTCAAAAGAAAGTTTTTTCGCATTTGCAAAAAAGCCTTTCACATTTTGATGTTTTGTTAAATCTACCGCTAAATCAATAAATAAAATGGCTAAATCGTGATATGTCTACGGAGAATAAAATTACTATAAACTGTATAAACATGTATTCACCTAACTAACCCTACCCAATATGGCGCGTAGCGGTTTATGCCGTAGCAAATTCCCTAGCCATGTCACACTGAAGTTTATAATTATGTGCGCAAGAAACGCAGGTGAACTTTCAACGTGATGTATGTGACTTCAGTACAAGACGGGTAGGTACATAAATAAAACGTCAATTCTCTTAACACACAAAGGTACTAACTTTTGTACAAGTTTGTTAGTTTTCTACGCTTATTTTGAGATTTAAAAACGATAGACGAACTGATGATTGATTTTGAACATGGCAGTAAGTATTGTGACTAGCATTCCATTTTATTTGGGTACTGGTACCTACAATCAATGTGCCTAACACACGCAGACTAGGCCATGAAAAGCAATAATGAATTCGTGAAATAGCTGCTACAACGATTTAATCTTTATAAATAAGCCTAACTAAACACAACCAACGACTATCCAATTCTCCATTTACCATAACACCTCAACAATTCCACGGCACTCAACACAATTACCATCTAAAACGCAACCGTATCAAATCATAGGCTATCCCAACTTGCGCTTTCATTGCACTAACATTTCACGCCAATCAATTTCCCTGTCGCTGTTCCCACACTACGTCAAAGACCTCACAGCCTGTTTGAACAGGTAGTTAGTGCTAAAAGCGACATGGCATGTTCAGAAGCGCACTTTCCCTGGCCACACCGGGTGAAACGCGTGACCGGTAAGGGCAGAGAAACGGTGAACATCGAACATCCCAGTCGATGTCTTGACGACCTTTGACGTTTGTTTATCTCGCGAAGACCTTAGTTATATGGCTTTGAACGTTGTTTATGCTGGGTCTCGGTTACTAATTGCTGGTGTAGTATTTCAATTTGCTGATTGTGTATTTAGAACTAGAATGAAGAAGTTGATGACACACTTAAAGAATAACAACATTTTATATTTAAAAAAATACTATTAGCCTGACTACATTACAGGAACTGACTTCACAAAAAAGGCTTCCGGTTTTTTTATGTCTTAAATAATTGTTTTAAAGCATGTAAAGGCGTTGGTCCCGGCTGTCATTCGTGGATCTTGAACCGTTACGGGTCGTCAGATGCCCGAAAGTCTGACAACAGTTTTACCAAGGGGTATCGTGTTACCCAGTAACTGGGTTGTGGAGGTCAGATAGGTAGTCGCTCCATGTAAAACACTGGTATTCAGCAGCATCCGGTTAGACTGGAAGCCGGCCCCAAAATAATTGGGAAAAGTCTAGGCAGATGATGAAATAATTGTTTTAAATACTACTTTCTAAAACACTGAGGTCATAAGAAACCTCATAAAAAGTTAACTCTAAGAAAATGTTGTAAACCTGTAGTATGATAGGTACTTTTCAACTACATCCGATAACTATTAACATTACCGAAGAATCAATCGTTATTACGCTATAAAATCGACAACTCTAAATACGCAAAGCAGAACATAAAACTAAATGAGTTTGTTAAAAACATCTTAGCCTTATATAAACATGTCTGCAAACCCCACCGTATCACGAATGAAAGGCAATTCGCATCACTTAGCTTTGACCTTAGGGTCACAACATAAGAGGAGCTATCAATTTCATTGAGTTTAACATACGGAATTACAGGGAATTAAGTTTGTCTAATGGTGTTTGAACATGGAACAGTTTATCTTTATGTAGATTTAGTCGATTAAATTATCTAGAGATACTGAATATAGATTTGTGGAGTGATCTCACGAAATGTTAACTATACTTAGGCGGATTTCACCAATGAAACTGAACGCGATCAGTTTATAAACTAAGTTTAAGGGCTATCAGAGTCATTATTTTCTGTGGAATATTGAAACTGACAGCTCTTGAACGCGTTTTAGATGTGCTAATCGCGTTCAGTTTCATTGGTGAAATCTGCCCTAAGTCATATCTAGGCTCATATATGAATATGATACGAATTTTAAATTTGTTCAGTTTCACATCAAAGCTTCTTCCCTAATTTCAGCATTATTATTTCAGCGGTATTTGTCTTGAGCTTTATTTAGTGCGAATTTCACAAATGAAAATGAATGCGATCAGCATCTAAACCGAATTTAAAAGCTGTCAGTGTCAATATTGCAAAGAACATAATGACATATATTTATATTGTGATAATGACGCTCTTAAACGTGGTTTATGTGCTGATCGCGTCCAGTTTAATTTGTGAAATTGACCCTTAGTCAGTCTGGAGTTCAGAGGCCCTAGACAAAGTGACATTCTATCAGCGATAACGATTATGGAAAAGGCAAAAATGTATAGGACTGACATAAGCTATCGAAAAGTTTATGTCAATCCAGAATCTACAACGATTTTCAACAGAGTCCTGTTGAAAATCGTTCTAGAAATACGAAACGCTTTCGAAGCGGTTGTCACTTGTCTAGGCCCCCAGGACACATAATTATTGTAAATGCTATAAATAAATAATGTAGAAAACTCTTTCTCTTAACTGGCGTTACTACTAACAATTAATTGCTTCTGCATGTGTAAATTCGATAATATGTTTATTTCCTCTATAAAATTTTATTACACGCTATTAACTATTGATATTATCCATGTTCATCTCCTATATACAAGAAGTGTGGGTAGTTGCTAACTTATACCATTGCCCTTTCACCCCGGACGGGTATTATCCTGTCTTGCATGCATAATGGTCACGAATCGAAAGTTCCCTAGACTTTCTATTGTGTGAATCTGTTCACGACTCCTTTAATCGTAAATCAATGGCTTCGAGATTCGTATGCCTCCAAGTTTATATTCTCTATGGCTTATAATAAAGTCACTTCTGGTGTCTGTCCGCTCAGTTCTTCTCAAGATTTTGATGTGATTTTCACCATCATTTAGAGAATTTATCTCGTAAGGTGTCGTGCCTAATAAAAACAACCGCACGGGTCGATCCATCAGGTTAAGCAACGCTTGCCGGGGATTTCCAGTGGATGGTTGACCATCTTTACATATGGAGACTCCTGCGTGCCTCGGAACGTTGGTCCCGGCTGTCATTCGTGGATCGTTGACAGTCGTTACGGGTCGTCAGAAGCCCGAAAGTCTGACAACCAGTTTTACCAAGGGGTATCGTATTACCCAGTTACTGGTTCGTGGCGGTCAGATACGCAGTCGCTCCCTGTAAAATATTGGAATTCAGCTGCATTCGGTTAAACTGGAAGCCGACCCCAACATAGTTGGGAAAAGGCTAGGCAGATGATGACTCCGTAAGGGTTATGCGTATAATACTTAGATATGATACAGAAATCTCGATGTTTTGACATATGTCAGCAACTCCGTAAATCACACTCGTGTGAAGCAAGGCGGCTCTCTAGTCTTGTCTAAATTAATTATTTATGATACAGTGATGTATGTATATTAAATAGTGGTTTTGTATAATTTTTGATTTCCAAATTCCGCGTTTCACTGGTTTGGTTTCCTTTAGGCCTAGTTTTGTAATATTAAGAGGTATAAATATAAATATGATGATCTTAAATGGAGGACGGCATTTATTAACGTATTAACGTAGAACAGCAACTGAGGTCGATTAAAATAAATTAAAAACATAACATAACATCACGCCTGTAGTCCCCGAAGGGCTAGGCAGAGACATTTTACCAGTTAGTTTAGGTCGAATGTATTTGTGAGCCTATTGCCATCAACCGGGCACAAATCCAGACCCAGTTTCTGATCGAAAACTCCAATAACTCTTTGCCCGACCTTACAAACGAACCAAGGACACATGCTCAGCAGCAGTGCTTGTGACCACTAGACCAACGAGGCAGTTTATTAGAGTTCGACTGAAAAACAAAGAAATGTAATAATATGATGTAATGAATCCTTATTGAGTCGTCATGTTAATTGTTTTATTAGAAATATCTTTACTTGTTGGAATTAAAAAATTAAGAATGTAAAGAGCCTAATAATAATATTAGTCTCTTTACATTCTTAATTTTTTCATAGTATTAGTTTAAAAGTGGTCGAATCGCCCTTTTTCGGTCGAGTAAATTCGTGCGAGTCACCAATAAGCCCCTTTTATTACTAATAACAACGTAGTTACGTTTTTTTTCTTTTTTTTTAAATAATTTAATTTAATTTAATAAAAAAAAATATTTTATAATTGTAATGTCAAGAAATTTAAATTTTCTAAATTGTTAGAATACGCATGCTTTGTTTACAAATTCACTTTCAGTATTTTAATTTAAAACGATACTTATTAATTGACCAGATGTTGTAAACGAAGCAAAAGAAGTATGTGCTGCACTTTCTGCGCTCTCCCATGGGTAGAAAGCGTGAGTTTGTTTCTATGTAAATTATATATTCATTAATTAATTATTAGGTTAAAAGAAGATGTAGTTACAAAAATTTAAAATAGTATACTTACATGGTTTGGTCATGAGGAGCTCGTGGCTAAGTAATAACAACCGCTCGGGTCGATCCATCAGGTTAAGCTACGCTTGCCGGGGTTGGCCCGTGGATGGGTGACCATTTTCACATATCGAGACTTCTCCGTGCCTCGGAAAGCACGTTAAGCTATTGGTCCCGGCTATCATTTGTGGATCTTTGACAGTCGTTACGAGTCGTCAGAAGCCCGAAAGTCTGACAACCAGTCTAACCAAGGGGTATCGTATTACCCAGTTACTGGGTTGTGGAGGTCAGATAGGCAGTCGCTTCATGTAAAATACTAGTATTCAGCTGCATCCGGTTAGACTGGAAGCCGACCCCAACATAGTTGGGAAAAGGCTAAGCAGATTGAACATGGTTTGGTCATGTTGAGAAAATGAATGAAAGGCGACTAAGAAAATGTATTTACAAAGCAGATGTGAGTGTGAGTGTAAGCGCCGAGGGGACGCCCTGGTCGGACATATGCCCTGACTGTATTGGTAATGTTCTTCGTTAGTTCGTTAAAACGTCAGGTGCGTAGTACTCGCAACCGGCGTGCGTATGATCAGATGTATGAACGTAAGGGGCTGCGCAGACAGATCGAGTCTGTGGCGCACGCGTTACTCCTAAGCAATGATATGAATTTACTATGCAGTAACGCGTGCGCCACAGACTCGATCGCACAAAAAGTGTGTCGTCTGCGCAGCCCCTAAACGAGGCAAAAGTAGTACGTAAGGAGCGTAGCAGGTGCCGTTCTGTAGTTTCTGCCTACTCCTATGGAAAGATGACGTGAGTTTGTGCAGGTATGTAGGTATACGATATTCAATATTTTCAATGTCTACGTAAGATATTATCTAATGATTCGGAAGATACATTTGTTTTGTAGCTCTGCACTAATCGCCAAAATGATTCATGCAAAATATTGAAATGACTCTCGTTTTAAATAAAAATATAAACATTCTTACGTAATGTTTATGTACAAAACTGGTTTTCTGTCTTTTTAACAGTATGCAGTCAAAGTCAGCGCTATTATGAAACTATGAAATAACATTAAGTGCAACTTAAAATATACACGAAAACCTTGGAATGAATTTGAACGAATTTTCTCTGTAATCTATCGAGATAAAAGTTCTTATAGCAAAACCATAATTTATTTTGCAAACATAGGTACATTATTTATGTATTAAAACTTGGCAACCAACCCGCGTTGTACCTAGATTATTCATTCCCTCTCGAAGAGAGGAGGCCTGTTTCCCAGCGGTGGGAACCAAGCCTCTTCATTATACCACTCAACATTATATAAGTTTTTTAATTTTTCTTGAATCTCGTAAAATGTTGTTTAATTTACCAGAACGAATCACTTACCGAAATGACAAAGAATGTAGGTATGTATTGTTACTGCACGTTTATTTAATTCTCGAGTTAATGATGAATGAAGATATATGGCCGTAGTAATATAATTAGGAATCCAACGAATCAGCACGGACAGTAGGAAAGCGATTCACGGCTGAGAACACACGTACTCACATCTCACTATCGCCCGTGCATACCGCACGGTCGACGCCCGTGCAGACGTTTACTTGTGCACGCATCACGCTAGCTCAAATCCACTCTGTGTCACTCTTCATGTGTCAATTATATACTCCACCAAGAAAATGTAAGATATATAATGTAAGGATAGATTATAATAATGATCTCATGTGGCAAAATATTTTTTTGTACAGATTACGCACAAACTCTCCTAAATACTACCAAATTTTCGAAAATATCCTTCGGCTAGTTTTCGAGTTCTAAGGTGGCTCCTCAATTAAGACCTCCTTTAAAGTTCTGTAACTTTTGAAGGATTTTACTACAAATTCCAGGATCGGGCCTATAAAACCGGCTAATTTACTAGGTACAAAATATTGGCAGCCCGCGTTTAAATATGAGACATGGCTCCACACGCCATAGGTACGGACTCGGCATCTTGATGTGATGTCAATATATGTCTAGACTCGGTTCATCGTCAAAAAGAATAAGGTTCCAGGCAGATAAGGTTGAAAGTTTATGTCGTAAGGAAATGCTTGCATATTTAGAAAAAAGTAAAATATTTCCTGAAGGTTTTTCAACGAAACACCTATACAGGCATACTTTAATTATAGTCCTAAACTTCTGAGATGATCCTTAAATTATTTCTTGAAGCAAATGAAAATTCCTCTGTGGTGTCTTTTTCTAGTGTCCATGCTCATATCAACACGTTAACGTATACAGTTTATAGCATGATTATGATTATATTCATACATCGGATGGGCAGTTGGGCACGAATTAAAATGGGATTCAAAAGTGGGCTCCAACGAAAATAAATCAAAATTTACGATGTGCGTGACGTACCTATCATGTGTAAACTTATCATAACGTAAAATATACTTTGCATTTCGTGCTAAGCCTATAGGTAGGTACCTAAGTGGTCAGATTCAACTCTTTTTCATACCGAATGAATTATTTCATTTTCTGTCGTTATTTATAACATGCAACTGATGTTGTTGTTGGAAGTTTCTCTTCCAAGGCGTGTTCTAATTACGCTTTAAGACGAGATACATATTTTAAACTCCTTAACGATTAATCTCAGTATTAGCAACTTTGTGAAATTTACAGTTCTATAACACGGCATTAACAGGTTTCTGATAAGACATTAATTTCAAATTGAAAATACTTGTTTTGTGAAAGTACTAGTCAATGTTTTCTCAAATTATCATTTATGGAGTAGGTGGGTATGACCAGAACTGACCGTAGGCGGGCTGACCCCTGAGATGTGGTATGTAGTTGAAAGGGAAAATCTTGTACTGATAGTACAAGTTAAAGGTGAAAATAACAACTGGGTGGACAAGTTCGGTACTAGCAAAGATCGAGAGTGGATAGGTCACATACAATTCATCTGTATTCAAGTCCTTTAAAGAAAGCTACTGCCTTTCTAAAAATGTTGAACTATTAGAAGTAGCTGACAGTTTTCTAAATCTATAGTTAACTCATCAACATGGTAATTTCTAAACAGGTGCTTCGCGTGCCTTCAAACTTGTTGGTCTTAGTTTTGCCTTAACAACGTTTTAGTTTAATGTTTAATTAATTGATTTACATGTTATGTGAAGACATAAATGAATTACCTACGTGATATATGCAGAAACGAGTTTGTGGACTTGATGCGCTTGCAAAATGAAAAAGCATAACCAGTTTACATCCATTGATAATTATATCTTGATAGAGGACACATCATACAGTTTATTAGAAATATTGTATAACACAGCCACGTGGTCCCTAAAGTGTTTGTTTATTAAAGCGATAATAATGTTGTTCTTTTTTGTTTACAGATACGGCTACTAGTCATAATACAACTGATCAAATCCATTCGCTGTCAAAATGGATTCGCCGAGCAAGACATTCTCCGTTATGAACAGATGGCTTCCAACGATGGCCAAGTTGAGGCCATCGCGGGCTTCAACAACATCCTGCAGAGAGACCAGAGCAGCCAGTCTTTAAGTTCCCCCAGCATACAGTATACCATCAATGATGACACTAACAAGAACCATAACTACGGTCGAACATTTTACCCGCGGAGCCGAAAGATTTACAGAATCAAGAACCCATTCCAGCAGCAGATAGAAGAAACTGAGAAGCAACCAGAGAATACCGAATCGCAGGACAGCGGCGCAGGGGCTAGTAACCAGTATGCATCCGTGCAGTATTCCTTACCACCGGAGGAATTCCTTCAACAATTGAGAGCAGAAAATCAGTACTACCAACAAACACAGATGTCTACCCCAGCGCCAAGTTTGGGGTATACAGCCACACCGCAGCCACAGTACAGTTACTCGACAAACTCTCCATCTAATTACGATAATAACAACCAACAGACTAATCAAATATCGTTAGAGTCTAAAGCATCACTTGGTCAAACGTTCTTGTCTAGTCCTAGTCCGTACCAGTTCAGTACACCGAATTCGTTTTTAGATAGCATACAAAGTACTGCATCTCCATTACCGTCTTATTTATCTACACCATTGAACAATGGTCAATATAGTGGAACACAGTCAAGTTCATATCTTTCCAGCTCTTCGCCAATATACCTTTCTAGTCCATCGAATTTACAGTCATATGTATCGTCTCCATTATCAGTCATACAAACTGGGTCCCCTGACTACAGCAATAAAGTTACGACAACAATCGGTAATAATGTCGTGAGCTATGATAATAATGACCAAAATAAGAAAATGCAAGTAGACTTTTATGATTACGCTGGCAACGGAGTGAGGTACCCGAACAATATTCAACAACAATATCAAAATGACTATTCATCTTCAACGACAACCACGACTCCACCATATCAGGACCAGCCATGGCAAAACGCAATGAACTCCAATATAAACGCAGCATCGAAATCACATCAAGAGAGTCAATATAACCAGTATCAGAATTATCAGTACCAAAATTCCCAACAAGATTCAAGGTTAGACTCAAACTCTGATAAATTCAATAGTGATACACATCGCATTGGTAGCATGGCTTCCGCTAATAACCTCTTTGTTAATTATGTACAGCCTGATAACCAATTGATGAATAATCTGAAAATTCGCACGAGAGACCTAGAACATGAAACAGGTCAGGCAGATTTATACTCCAACGGTGATTTCGGATGGAAACTAACAGGTAAAAAACCTTTGATTGAATACAGTTCTGGGTATCCCCCAAGATACTCCCCGTTAAGTATGCAATCTGATGGTCCGGCTGTTAGCCAGATGAATTTCCATATGGAAACTGGCAAGCCTTATAATTACGATCAAGTCTCTAAGTCAGGCACAGAAGCCATCGAAGCGCAAGAATTTGCAAAAGCAGCTGCCAAAGCACACGAGAGATTCAAACAGCAGCAGCAGCAGCAGCAACAACAACAGCAACAACAACAGCAACAGATATATGGAAATAACTATAATTACGGATCTTCTAATGTTGGAAACTCAGACATCCATACAGGTGGATATTATGGCAATAACGATAAACAGAAAAATAAATACAATGATAATTCAAACAATCCTTACTTGTACAGTACACAAAATGATCTTATAACAGCGTCCCCGTATTTCCTTTCAACACCGAGAGAAAGTCCAGATGGCAAGCCAAAACAACCGTTTGATCATGATAAAGCATTGAAAAATATCGTTCCAATAGATGTATCAAATGTAGTAGCCAATTCAGATCCCTCAAAGTCAGGAACTAATCTGGATAACAACGGGCGGTTTACATCAAACAATTATGGGAAAGAGCAAGTAGATCAAAATATAAGGCACTACATAAGACCTGTAACAGATTCATTTTATAAAGACAAAAATTCTATCTACGGATTCAATATTAAAACCAAATCTGAAGACTACTTACCATCTGACAATGTTAAACAAATGGAGTCGACTTTTTATGGCAAACAACCACAATCCCCGGAATCTAGTTTTAATCAAGGAAGTTACTCTGGATCACAAGGACTCAGCAGTTACTTAACTCACCAGTCCAACAACTACCAAGATAATTTACAATCACAGAGTGGTCAACAGTTGGGGTATAATCGTAACCAAAATCAGTTACCATCAGATATAGCCAGCATTCTGAAATTCAATGATATCCCATACAAATTGACTCAAAGCATATCTAATGATGCCCTAAAGTTGCATAATATCAATTTTGATCAAGGTAATATACCTACACCACTGCCATTGAGAATCAATCAAAACGTAGGCAGTCATCAGATCGACGTCACGACCAGCTTACTCAACAAGTTATTATTAAATAAGCAACCGGCTATGAATAGGCCGGAAATAGATAGTAGTTTACTATCAACAATCAATGGCTTTAAAGTAGCGAACCCATTTAATGTAGATCTCAAATTGGTGGCAGACATGTTAAAAGGAAAGCCTACTGTAGATGATTCTCAAATGATGACATTGAGAGACCAATATTCAAAACCGGCACCAATGAAATTCGATCTTTCGCAGCTACAACTCTTATTAAAAAATGAAAACAATGGAAACTTAGCGCCGATAAATGACGGACTTAGTGCACTAGGTGGCTCTTACATAGATATTTACAACAATGGGAGATTTCCTTATCAGGGAGTTAAATATTCACGTAGTCAAGAAGAAGAAGAAAGTATTGTACCCATTGCTGACGCATCAAACACCCACCCTATAGGCGCTGTTATAGAACAAGACGATTCAGCAAGTGAAAGGGAAGTTAGTTCTGCATCAGACCTAACAGGACAGGGTGACGATGTTATTTCAAGTGGTTTAGAGGATAGTATAACTAAAAGCCGTTTTATATTAGGATCTAGAACAATGAATGAAAGGAATAGGCACCCAAATTTATTGTTATTGGGGCGTCATTCGTATCATAGGAAGTATCCTAAGTCTGATATCAATGAACCTTACCCACTTTTGAAACCACCTCCGCCGCATTCGCCTATGGGCAGGGGTGGCAGTCATATGAAATTGGAAAAACATTCTCGCAGGCGGCGCATCCACAAACCAAAAGTTCTTAGGATTATGAAGACGGAGCCATTGTTTGAAGCTGGTGTTGAAACTGAAACCTTAGAATCTTCTGTACCAATATTATTGCGACCGCCACCACCGGTTGCGGAGTCCAAGTCTGATACCATTGGTGTAGACGCTGCCACGTAGGGTATTATAAACTTTGTAATTTATAACTTAACTGTATTTGCTGAACTGATGTACAATGTTCTATATTGTATTTAATTATTAAAAGTTATTATTATTTAATTTACCTACTGTAATTTTATAGACTATAAACGATTTCATTGGACTGCTTAAAACGATGTATTATAAAAATTTGGCATTTATTTTGTATGTGTTAAGTTTAAAATAGTATTAGGACTTGTTACGGTTTTGTACATACATCTATGTATGTTACGCGTCTATAGAATATAGACAAAAATGTATTGTAAATATTGTTCTTAAAATAATAATTTCGTTCTAATTTTATTGTTGTGATAAGATAAATTTATAGCTGTTGAGGTTGTTGTTAATTTTGTAAGGTTCCCAATATTTTACAAAAAATAAAATATAGAAATAAACTGCGTATTATTTTATTGATGTTCATGCTTTATTGGAGTTGCTCGTGCAATATTTTCTGAAGTTTTTCACGCATATCAGTAGTTCAAGTGATGCATGTTCACAATCCGCTATATCACGTAATAAATCTACCTCTGTATAATTTTCTTCTGATTTCTCTCGAGCAATGTTAACGATATGTTACGAAGGCTAATGTCACCAAGACAGAAAATTATGTAATTAAGTGCTAATTAGTGCGAGATGAGAATTAAAAATGAAATCGATTCAGTTTTCACGAACGTAATCCACGTAAATAGCATCACAATTCATAATAATGATCGTAATCGAGGTAATAATATATTCATTGGAAGCCGACTGTAACCATTAATTAAATTAAGTTAATACCTCAGAGTAGACACCTTTTATCCATGAAAATTCATATCTATACACTCACACAGACGATCAAACTGATGATTTGACCAAGATCGCTATTATTATTGGCGTGTGTAGCAATATACTTCTCTCGAATGACACAACCAGCGGTCAAACGTATTTCAGCCCTGTTTTCCAACCTAACAGTTTTGGTTACCTTGAATAAGAAGCTATATAAATAACTCTTTTAATTACAAATATTTCATTTAAAAAAACACATTGAATTTATTGAAATATCGTGGATCTCGCGTGCGTCGCGCTTTCTGCCCGCGTCGTCCGATGGGACTCGGCTCGTGTCTTGGTTGCGATCAATTCAAATTATGAAACGCATCACTTATTATTTGGCTAATCGTTGCACATGCCAACTACGCACATCTGACGCGATGTGCGTAGTTTGCATGTGATATAAGATTATTTGGCCTGGTCTTTCCATTGTAAATATTGAAATATCTGAAAGCGAAAAGCTAAAACTGAAAATATGTTTAAAATTATTTCAATTGTAGGCCGTAGGAGGCGAACAAAGATACGCAACATCATCATCTGCCTAGCCTTTTCCTAACTATGTTGGGTTCGGCTTCCAGTCTAACCGCATGCAGCTGAATACCAGTATTTTACATGGAGCGACTGCCTATCTGACCTCCACTACCCAGTAACTGGGTAATACGATACCCCTTGGTAAGACTGGTTGTCAGACTTTCGGGCTTCTGACGACCCGTAACGACTGTCAAAGATCAACAAATGACAGCCGGGACCACCGGCTTAACGTGCTTTCCGAGGCACGGAGGAGTCTCGATATGTAAAGATGGGCCACGGACCAACCCCGGCAAGCGTAGCTTAACCTGCTGGATCGACCCGTGCGGCTGTTATTACTTAGCCACGAGCTCCTCAAAGAGAGTACAAAGATACGCAACGTTTTAACCTTATTTGTTAATTTTCATACAACGTTGTGTATCTTTATTAATGATATTTTATTTGAATTTAAGATCATAGCTGTGAAATATGCATCGTGTTTATTTCCACAAATATATAAATCTGAATTATAAAAAGTTTATCACCGTCATTTGTCATAGTTAAACTTTCTAGAAATATTGAACGTTGTAACCTTTGTAACTTGTGTACGTAGTAAACATTTTATCATAATTATAGATTGCCATCATTCATTGCAAACGAGCCTCCTAATTAACCCCCGCACCATTAACTGATGACTCATTTAGAAAATTATGTTAGATAAGTTTTGCAGGGGTATACAGGTTTAAGCATCGTTCGGCGAACGGATAAGCAATCGAGTACAATAGGACTTCACGCAGATTCGAATAGGGACATTAGACAGAATTTAAGATCAGGTTTTTCAAAAACTGATCAGAGGAAAAGCCAAACTTAGTACTTGAAACAGATTTGTGAAACGAAACAAGATTGTGATACGATGAAACAATTTCACCTAGTTATTTTGTTACATTTCATGTCATGATCATCATCATTTCAGCCGATAGACGTCTGCTGCAGGACATTATGCCTCCTTGGGGGAGGTATAATGCACCGCCGCTTCGACGGGTTCTATGCTTCCCATATCGGTCCACCTTGTGGGACGCCTTCCAACGCTACGTCTTCCGGTACGCCACTGCAGTACCTATCGGCCTCATCGGCTATCTGTTCATTTGATGTTGCATTGCATAAATCATGACGATATATCAGTGTTACATTTCAAGTTACGTTTCACCAATCTCTACCCAGCATTAGATTTTCACTTGACGCAAGTGAAATAATGTGGATTTCAAATGACCACTAGAATGACAGGTTGTTATTATGTTAGTGCTCGCAATTTTCATAATATTTTATATAACACAACATATACGATATCTAACTAGTCATACGCATAACATTATTATTTGAGTGTGACAAGAAAAGTTTGGCAGGTCGTAGCACGCGTGGCTCAAGGTAATGGCGGCAAAAAAATCATTCACTGCTGCAAACATGGAATATAGTCTGAAATTTAATCTTAATCCTACATTCCTATTCGTTTCAACAAACTAATTAACATAAAAATACAAAAGAATCAAATCGTTTTTTTTTCAGACTATATTTTTCACGTTGCCAACTAAAGATTTTTTTTAAATTTGCCGCCCTTTCCTTGTACCACGAGTTCCACGACTCGTTGGCCAAACTCTAGAAGTTATGTAGTCCGCAAATACCCGTTCTTTGTTGTCCTTGTCTATTTATAAGTGCGTACCTACATAGACGGTTGAATAAATAAATACCTGGCAATGGATCCGGAAATTAGAACAGCCCACTCTTTGGGGCAGTATTCCCGGGCAAACAATGCGTCACCTGCTTCACCGTGTCTAGTGGCCCAAACAGCTGCACCGCATTTGACCTCAACCACGGTACTGTAAACTCAGTTGGGGTAGCCAACCACTGGCCTTTTTAACAAAGTAGAGTAGGCCGCACTTCGTTGACAACAAAAAAAGTATAAACTGGCCTCCTATTAAGGGTCTCCGAAACGATCTATTGCAATCAATTGCAATTATAGTAATTATGAGTAATTGTCAATCCCTTCAATTGCATTTAGTAGACTATCAATTTGCGTATCAATGTGTATTAATCACGTAAAAATTGACAATTGCAATTTATCAGTTCGGGGACCCTTTACATAGTAATACATAGTAATAAGTTACGCTAGGTCAGCTCAAAGTGCTACCACAGACGTACAGACGACTGTGCCATCGCTGCGATTAGAAGAAGAAGTTGCGTGTAAGGCGCTGCTGACAACATATCTGAAATGAGGACTAGTTGATCCACATATAGAAAAGTAGGTACCTACTAATACAATATGTAAAAAAAACCTGTACGATCCGAAAGGGGCACATAAGTACTACAATAACATTAACAAATAAAATCATATTAATAATGAAAAAAAAAATGCTGCGTATTTTTTTTTTTTTAATTTTCTAAATATACTGATTACAGAAATTCAATTTTTCTTACGTTTTTTGCAATTTGCAGCTCAGTATCAGGTTGTATGTTGATCTAAATATTATTAGCGACCGTAACAAATAAGGATTTACAGAATTATAAACATTAGAATCAGCAATTCAACTCTCTAAGTTCATGTAAATGACGATTTCATGAAATACTCAGTCAATGCACTTACATGAACTTAAGGAATAATTTTATGCCACCCGCGTAGCCGAGTGGGGCGCGCTCGAGTATTTTAACATCCATTGCCGTTTTTTTTATTTTAGCTGTTTTACTTACATAAATGGAGTGTTGCGTACAGATAATGTAATTTTACATTGAAATAAAGGAATAGTAACTGAAAAATCTATAAAAAAAATGATAACTTTCCTGAGAAAATTTCTGGTGGAATATGATTCAAAATAAGGAGCTGAATCCCCCTGTTAATTTGCGGAGGGCTGTCCCTTACACCCTGTATTCAAATATCCGTGCTTAAATTAAGGGGCATCACCGGTGATGCCACTTGGTTCCGGCAAGTATATTGCTCCTTCATCTAAGCTTAATTTTTTCAGAAAATCTTGAAAATTATCAGTGTTTTCAAAATTATCAGAAAGACCTGACGTAGTGAAAAACTAGGCGTTTTTATTAACACTCGCACTGGGCTCGACTCGAAAATGAAAGTTTTTTGATCCGACAAGATAAACGAGATACTATTTTGATCTGCATAAATTGTTATCTTAATGCAAAAGATATGATAAAGTTTAAGCTAAAGTTTGGTGTTTTATCAAGTGTAAGTAATTTTTTACCGTGGAAATACAAAGCTTAATTAAAGCAATCATTAGTTGACATGAGTAATGATGAAGCAATGAAATATGAGTAAATAATATGTACATTATTTAATTAAGATAAGTGCAGATAATAAACGAGTGCAATGAGAACGAAATTATATGTCAGATCTGGGAACTGAAATTAATTCAGTACATATATAACATTATTACAGTACTATTTTGTAGATAATGATGACTCTCTACAGGCACATTGACTTTCTAGGCTTTCTGTACAATAGTTTAATCAAATAGTTACAAAGTAGAACCCCACATGATTTAAATTATTATAATGAGGACATTTCTTAAACTAATGTGTCATCATTTATTTCCATAACATACGGATCGTTTTGAAATTTCACATTAATGGCCTTAATAAAATAGAATATTAAACACTATTACGATATTCAGACCTTCTCAATGTCACTTCAGTTAGAAATCGCCATAACATTCATATCAATACAACATGAGCTCCTTCATCAGTGAAGTAGGCATTGAGTAACCGATGAGCATAATGTATTCAATAACTCGAGTATACGCTGTTTCCGTTAGAAAAGGAAAGACTATTCGGAAACCTGTTCGTTTACTCTCGTTCTCAACGCGAGTGACCCACACGCGACATCGATATAAATAAGATGGAAGTATACGACATCATCACAAACAAGCGTCGCTTGTTACAGTCGACACAAGTTCACCGTGTGGCCAGCGATTAGCTAATCATCATGGCTACCTATGTAAGTATTTACCTACATCAAAAAAAAACATTTGATAATTAATTAAGGATGAAGGATAAAATCAAATACTAAATCATTTTTATCTTTCCAGATGAAACTGACATGCTTAGCCATCCTATTGAGCAGCAGCTACGCCGGAATACTCCACGGACATCATCATGATGACCATTCAATTAGTTTGCCGTCCAGTGGATATGCTCCTCATCATGCATCCAGCTTTTCGCCCAGCAGCTTCCCTGCTGGGTCTTTGCCCTCGGCTACTTACTCCGGATCGGGTTTAAACATCGGATCCACAGTTGTCCACCACTCTCACAGCAATAGCATAGTGGACTCCTCACTGTCTGGATCTCATGGATACGGACATGGTGGGTCTGGATACGGCAGTGGACACGTTATCAATGGCGGACATGGCATCGGTGTTGGACATGCCATCGGTGTTGGACCTGCCATCGGTGTTGGACATGCCAT
Source organism: Lithophane ornitopus (assembly GCA_948473465.1). NCBI lineage: Eukaryota > Metazoa > Arthropoda > Insecta > Lepidoptera > Noctuidae > Lithophane > Lithophane ornitopus. The sequence goes on along the minus strand of OX419624.1, from coordinate 11,109,122 downwards.
CGGTGTTGGACATGCCATCGGTGTTGGACATGGCATCGGTGTTGGACATGGCATCGGAGGCGGATCAGTGATCGGTGGACCCAGTATCGGTAGTGGCTCTTTAATCGGTGGGCCCATCATCAGTGGTGGTTCTGGATTCGGCGGACCTTCCATCGGAGGTGGCTCTGGATTCGGCGGTCCTGGCTTCAATGGTGGCTCTGGATTCGGCGGACCTGGCTTGACTGTCCCCGGCGGTGAAGCCCCACCCCCAGGCCAGAAGGCTCGCGTCATCGATGAGATCCACGGTCTTGCTAACGGCAACGGCGCTCCCACTCAGTACCGCGTCCGTGAAGAGCCCTACCAGGTCCTGAGGGAGGTGACCCACAGAGTGCCCCAGCCTGTGCCCTACCCCGTACCCCAGAGAGTTGAGATCCCCGTACCCCAGCCCTACCCCGTCCAAGTGCCAAACATCAGAAACGTTCCCGTACCCGTCGTCAAGATCCAGCAGGTCAAGGTTGACAAACCCGTCCCGTACCCCGTCGAGAGGATCGTGAAAGTCCCGTACGAGAGAGTTGTAGAGGTGCACGTTGACAACCCTGTCCCAGTTGAGCGAATCGTCGAGGTACCAGTTGTGAAAGTGGTCAAGGTGCCCGTCCCCTATGAGAAGAATTACCCCGTACCGCATGTGAAGACTGTTCACCACAAGGTTCACGAGAGCCACGGACACGGTCACAGCAGCCACGGTAGCCACGGTTGGTCCAGCTGGTAATTCTGGATGGCCAAAGACATACATGTACAAAGTAGAATCGTCTCACATACCTAGTCCGGTCTATTGTAAATATATAATCGCTTCATAGCTCATCGTGAGGCTGCAATCTAGGGTGATAACTAAGTCATTAATTTTAGTGAATATACTAACAGTATGTTCTAATATATAATGTTTGCTGTAAATAGTAACGTTATGCTTTCTAACTTTAATAAACAAATAAGTTTCCAAAGAATTTTTGATTTTATTTTTCCCGATAAGACATTTTATTTTCTTAAAAACTAAAGTGTGCTTAGCTTTATAAACTATAACTTAATACTGAGTTTTAAAACGAACATAATATCATCACTAAATGTAATGTTATGATCATTGAAAGACACACAACTTACAGAAAATCACACATTCTTGTATTTTCTTGTAATGACAATGCATTCACCAAGAAGTCGTGCTTTTGGTATGTTATGTGCTTAACAGCATGCAGGTTTAAAGCAGTGGTGGCCCAGTGGTAACGGCCCCGACTTACGAGTTGTAGGTCGTGGGTTCGAACCCAGACAGGTGCTTTACTTTGTGTAACTAATTTCACCACTGCTCTCAAAGCTGTGAAGGAAAACATCGTGAGGAAACCGCCATGTCCTAGAACCAGAAGACATGTGACATCTACCAAACCGCGCTGGGCCCGCGAGAGGCTGTTATCCAGCCACTGGAAGTGAGGAGGCCTGTGTCCCAGCAGAGGGAACATTATAGGCTGATTATGATGCAGGTTAAGTGTTTGGGCAGCCCTGGATTAACTTAGGTCCAATTTCACCAATAAAACTGAACGCGATCAGTACATTTAAACCACGTTCAACAGATGTCAATGTCAATATTCCTTAAGAATTATGACAGTGACAGCTCTTGAACGTGGTTTGAAATTAGACTTGCTGCCCATCTATGACACTATCCAGCTAGTATATTAAAGGTATGTTGCCAGAATTAGTTTATGGCCAAAATCGCAATAAGTATGAAAAACTAACAGCCTTCTCCTCGTAAACTATGACACAAATCAAGCTTTCCATTGTGGTATAATAATATGTCCCTTGTTCAGTTATAATATTTTGAAGATCAAAATACAGATTAGAAGCAGTTTAAGTCGACAACACTATAAGCAAAAAATACCTACAAACCTTTTTGCAAAAATGCTTTCACCGGCGCAAAAAAAGCTTCGCCTGATACTACAAATTAAATAAATTGAAAAGTGAATATTTGCCTCTTACTATATGTCATTTTGAAAGCTCAAAAGACTTAGTAAGTTCGAAGTTGCTTTAAATTAGAGAAAAAAGACATTGATTTATAAAAAAAATCGTATGAATTAGAAAACACAGTAAGTAACATTGTGACAAACACTAATCTAAAGAGGAACTTTAAAGTAGTTTTCGTCTTTTTTTAGGCTTAGCTTTTATTTTTAAACAAATATCATATTTGCTTAAGCATGATAATATACTTAAAATAATAATAATTAGTACTCGTCATCATCATCTGCCTAGCCTTTCCCAACTAAGTTGGGGTCAATAATAAGTACACGTATATTTAAAAAAAAGTAAGGAAACATATAGTGATGTTTTACATATAAGCAGTGTTCCCGATGGGATTTACTACCATAGGCAAAAATTTCGAACTTCCGTATAAACTTTCATCCCCATGCCTATTTAATCCCTTTAGGGCCTTTATGGGGTGAAATTTCAAAAATCCTTTGATAGTGGTCACTTTCGTTATATGATATGGAACCATTCAGGTTTCATATCATATAACGAAAGTGAGATTTTTATGAAGTAGATTTTTGTTTACATTCTTGGAAAAAAATATTAATATTTGTGTAACTTGAAACCAAGATTCATCTATATATAAATCCCAGTAACATTTGAAGTTGAATGAGGTTGAAATTTGTGGGCGTGCTTTTCACTTGTTTTCGATGCGCGTGCGACCTCAGAAATGATAAATTGTCATTTAGTTTACGTAATACAGTGATTCATTGAGAGAAACGTGCACTCCAAATAACACGCTACGAGTATTTACTGCTAAGTTTAGATCGTATCTGAAGAACAATTTAATAGACCTTTTCCGGTGACAAACTAACTGGAATCTTGGGGTAAACCCATTAGACAAATAAAAAGAAACACACAGCTAACCAAACGCCCTGAAAACATAACACTTATATCGTAGTCGTGGATTTTATAAAATAAAATAAAATTCTCTTCTGGGAAGCTTCGGAATACGATCACAATAAATTGCAAAACAAAGTTTTACATTAAGACACCTAGGGATTATCCCCTAGTTTTTGAAAGCCATTAGAATTGTTGTGTTGTCGAATGTCAACTTATGTGATTTGGTATTGTCATTTAAGACAAAAGCATTAGGTACGTGAGGTTTGACAGCGGATTTATTTAACAAAGATAATCATACTTTCAGAAAAAAGAGCCTAGCAGAAGTCCTCGATGGCATGCAATTATATATCTGTTTAGGTATAAGTCCCGGAACTTCTATGTGGTTCATATTTCTTTTGTACTGAATAACTAACTAATATTATAAACGCGAAAGTTTGCAAGTATGCATGGTTGGATGGATGGATGTTTGTTACTCTTTCACGTAAAAACTACTGAATGGATTTGGATGAAATTTGGCAAACAGATAGTTTATAACCTGGATTAACACATATGATACTTTTTATCCCGTTATTGCCACGGGATCGAGACTTACGCGTGTGAAACCGCGGAGCGCAGCTAGTTACAAATATTTTGCTAGTAGATTACTAAAGCTTATTTTAAGTTTGTTAGGCTTGCCTAAGTATTATAAATATATTATTGGTCGTTAGCGCCTAACGACCAATAATATAATTATTTATTAATACTTTCTTTACGTATTAATAAACAGTCGTACGGCTCGATCTATCAGGTTAAGCTATGCTTGCCGAGGTTGGTCCGTGGATGGGTGACCATCTTGACATAACGAGACTCCTCTGTGCATCGGAAAGCACGTTTTAAGCCGTTGGTCCTGGCTGTCATTTGTGGATCTTTGACAGTCGCTAAGGGTCGTCAGAAGCTCGAATGTCTGACAACCAGTCTTACCAAGGGATATCGTTTTACCCAGTTACTGGGTTGTTGAGGTTAGATAGGCAGTCTCTCCATGTAAAATACTGGTATTCAGCTGCATCCGGTTAGAGTAGAAGCCGTCCCCAACATAGTTGGGAAAAGGCTAGGCAGATGGATTAATTAATTATCAGCATTACCTACAGGCTAGTAATATGACTATACAGTGTTCTATCATGAGTATTATTAATTAAAACAACAAAGTAGGCCAATAAGTTTTATATACATATTTACAATTATGTAAAAGTCCGTCAAAGCGGAAGTAGACGGTTTGAAGTTGAAGAGCGATCGGCTTTTTATTAACATACAAATTCCCATGAGTAGGAGAAATCGGAAACTTGTGCATTATAAGTTTAAATTCCTATTGACATTATATACGTAATCTTCACTTAAATACCAACCATAACAAAATGTCAGTTAATTTAAATTAGGCCGTTTTATTTGAAGTGACTGATTTATTGACCATACAATATAATAAAATATTACCTACGCATTAATCTTGCCTAACTTAAATTGCATGGGCAGAAATGTTACTAAACTAAAGATTCGTATTCAAATGAGATGTGGAGAAATATTAGCACCTGCTTATCTTTTCTAGGGCGATCCAAAGTGTGCCGGTAAAAGAATTTCGCCCATCCTTTTCAATTTCTTTTTTACCTATGAATTTTGCCTACCTACTGTCATGGTTTACATGGACGAGGTCGTTGGGTTCAATAAGAGGATCCAATTAATCCTTATCATTGCAAAGAAATTTTCTGTCATATAGTCAAAGTCAAATAATTTATTTCTATTAGGCTCATAAAAGGCACTTTTGAACGTCACAATATACATGAAAATAAAATATAAATATTTTCATGAAAATCTTTAGCAGTGTTTCTACTTCTAAATTGACAAATCTTAAATATAGGTAATATACAAATAACACTAAAATATATATTAAATTGTGTACAAATAAATAAAGGAAAAATACAGGGCAGAGCTCATTGCGCATCAAAAAATTCGTACGCACCGCTGTTAGTGGTAAAAGTAGGGAGGGAGGGAAGGGAGGAAAGGCAGGGAGCTTTGCCAAATTGGATCGCAAAATTAAAAGAGTTACAATGTAAATAGTAGTGTAGCCTGCGGTATCGACATCATTTCAGCAAAAAAACGTCCACTACTGGACATAGGCATATAGGCAAGTGTCACTATATCAATACCAACAGCTGACAGCAAATACAATGAATCTGAATAAGTATGCCTGAATGCTAATACTGGATAGTAATGCAATGTATTCCTCACGTAAGTATACCAGTGATTTAGCTGTTATTTATAATATATTTAGTGCTTGGAAACCAGTAAATGATATTAAGAATAGGAGACTGTTTAGCTATAGGGCGTCACTTTTGTCTACTTTTTAAATCAGTCTAGTATAAAAATGTAGTATCATCATTAAATTACCATATGATATAAATAGGTACTTAGTAGTTTATAGTACTTATCATGTACCACGTTATTATAAGCTGCGTAAGATTAGGTACAATCGGGTGATAATAATTGCTCTTGTTTTCTTAAATGTTCATACCAGAATAGAGGCAACATATCAGGCCATCCATCACCTACATTCTTATGGCACAACATATTTAGACAGGTTTTGCCGTAATTTTGGTAGCTTTCTAGTTATAAAAAAGTGTTAGGCATATACTTGTACTGTTATGTAACTTCTGTGAATAGAGCAGGTGAACTACTTTTTCGTAATATTTTACTTGCAGGTATGTTTATTGGATTACACAAGAATGAAAGACATTTATTATCCTGAAAAACTAAGTTTCATGTAGATCCGTCTATCTAGTCATCTTTGTATGCTTAGTACGAACGCGCGAAGTAAACTCGTACGATTTTTGACTTGGAAATAAGTAGGTAGTACTCGTTTCGCACGTAACATTTTTTTAGTTTGAAGATTTTATTAAAATCTCCATAGATTTGAGCTAATTGTGCTTGTCGCATAAAATGCTATGGGATTTAATCATTTATTTATTTATTTGTTTTAAATAGAACGGCCGAAGCCAATTACACTATTTAAACATTAAATTTATTTAACACAGACATGCATTCTTGTCACAAAAATTGGATAGTTGTAAATTCGATTAAAAAATCGATCGAATTTACGTTACGAACTACATGCGTTCGTGCTAAGCCCACTGGGTTTTAAAGATGTGCCTGCACCAGCCTGAAACAAGGAAATATCAATTGCATATGTGAAAGCGATGATAGAGAGATGTTTTAAATGCTTTTTCAGCAAAGTAGTGTCAGATTTAAAAATCACAGATGAGACTTTGTTACAACAATGGCGTCTGCTCATCTAGGATAAAACCTGAATGGGGCTAGCAAGGGCGCGTGGGGATTGGTACAAGTAAAGAGAGAGCTATGCCCAGCAGTGGGTGAAGTCGGACTGTGGATGATGAAATGATGATGAGGCTTTGTAAGTGTATGGTAAATCTAACAAAGGTTTCGGAATTGCTTATTTAGTAACTCAGTTCGCTTAGACGCTTACGTTACGCGTCACTTTTTTTTTTTTTACACATCTATCAGGAAAAAGCGTAAATAACTGTAACGCAAAGATGAAAAAGTGACCTTGCATGAAGTTTATGATGACACATTGATTTATTTTTAAATATTTCTAAATAATGATTAGTATTATGGTAAATTGGTAAATAAATAAATTAATGATTAATTAATTTACGACTTATTGAGATCAACTAAAGGTACATCCAGTATTAGGTAAACAAATCTAATTATGTATAACTTTAAACGTTGGCAACTCCAATAAACGATTGCCTTGGATTAAATTTTCATATTAATTTTTATGTGAAGCAACAGAAACGCGGCAGATGGTTTTCTAGACCTTTGAATCCCTTGCATAATCATAGAAAACGATGTTAAAGAGATCAGTACAGAAATTAACATAATATATTTTAGCATCGGTGACGTATAGGATACAGCGATATCCGTTCGAGTTTGTATCTAATGAATTCATAGGCGTTGTTGGAAAGAGCGACTTGTATAAATATGTGGGGCCGTCCGATGTCACAGCACAAGCTACCGACACTCGGAAGGGACAACAACTAGTTCGTTTTTATTTGCTGGCTTCAAAGCGATTAGCTAAAAGCCATGGCATTTGTTGTAAGTACATGAATATAGTAGTACAATAACACAAAAATTACAACTTCAACCAACTCGTTCACATACTAATGATACAAACATTTGTTACAGGTCAAACTGCTCTTCCTGGCAGCGCTAGTGTACAGCACTAATGGCGGATATTTACATGGACAGCACCATAGCCCGGACTCATTCCTGTCTTCAGCATTGAATTCTCCGTCAGCTTCGTTCGGGACACCCTCGACGTCGTACGGACCACCGCACCATGACAGTGGACACGAACACCAAACTGTGACCGTTGAGGAACATGTTGTTGATGATCATCCAGTGCTCAATGGAGCATCTCTCCCCGGTATCGGCTCTATCGCCGCTGCTGCATCTTTTGGCGGTGACTCTCTCGCCGGTGGCCACGGACACTACTCTGGCGATCACGGTCACGGCAACGGTGGGCACTACTCTGGTGCTCACGGGCACGGCAACGGTGGACACATAGGAGGATACGGTAATGGACCCGCCAATCAAGGATCCTTAATAAGTGGACCTGCCTCTGGACCTGGTCTCTCCGGACCCGGAATCTCTGGACCTGGTTCTGGACCTGGTATCGGTTCTATTCCATCTGGTCTGTCCGGTCCCGCCCCATCAGGCAACGGGTACTCCGAGGGCAGCCTACTCCTCGACTCGACCCTCCCTGCACCCGGAAACGGTGGTAACGGCATTGGCCCAGGTACACTTGGAGGAGGCCCACGTGTGATCGGTACTACTGTGTCTGTTGGTCGCCCAGATGCTGGTTCTACAAGATACGAGCTTCAATCTGTCGTACAGAACGTTGTTCGTCGCGTCCCTGTTGAAGTGACCCGACACGTCCAGGTAGCTGTGCCGCAACCCGTCCCAGTGCCCGTCCGTCAAGAGGTCCAGGTACCAGTGCCCCAGCCCTACCCCGTCCACGTTGATGTCGTAAAGCACGTCCCCTACCCAGTATATAAGACCGAGCACGTGCATGTCGAGAGACCAGTGCCCTATGAAGTTGTCAAAGAGGTTCCATTCGAGGTCATCAAGAAGGTGCACATCCCTGTTGACAGGCCTTACGAAGTAATCAAGAAGGTCCATGTGCCCATTGAGAAGCACGTGGAGGTCCCAGTCGCCGTGTGGAAGCCCTACCCAGTCCACATCATCAAGCACGTCACCCACTACAAGAAGAAGAGCTGCTGCTGGTAAGGTGGTGCCTAGCTCTTCATCCAGCTGGTGAGCCTACCAGCAACAGTCGTGATCATACCAAATAATCAATAGAATTGTAAATACTTTGATAGTCATTAGTTTGTACATGTAAATAGATGAAGATAAAACGTATCGTTTTACAATTTATTTTGTTGTTTCTTTTTGTCCTTGTTTAATTTGCACTCACTGAAACCAAGGTCCGAAAGTTTAAAAGTTATCTCAGCATCATAATTTATAGTCACTTCACTTAGTTTTCACATGCATTACATTTTCACTTACAGAGATTCATTACTTCATATTGAATCTTTCATCGTTACGAAATAGAACAGAATTCGCAAAATTATGCTATAACCGTAACCCCTTTTGAATCTAAATCAACATTCAAAATTACCCATTTATCATTGAATGGAACAAACCTGCGGAAAACCGCTTAAACATACAACACGGTTCATTCAATGTTTTGGTTTTAAAATAACAATGGTCACAAGTTTTTTGTCCATCTTTTGTGATTGGTAAAATTTCCATCAGCTGTTTGGTGTACTTAATGCAGAAAGGCGCGACGCGACTCCGGTAGAACAATTTCCGTGAAGTTTTGTAGGAATTGTTCTACCAGAGTCGCGTCACTCCGTCGCGAGGCACCTGTCTGCGGGAGCCTTTAATCTTATAGACCTGTTAACTTGATTAAATAATCATGACACTAATTTCAATAAGAAAGTTTTAGTTTTGTAACTATTTCGAAGCCAATTTACATTTATTTATATCCGCCACTATTTAGTGGACCAGGACATATTAGCTGATGATGGTTACGATAGATTAGAATTTCTATAGGCTGTACACTATTCCGTTTTCCCAACAACATCTACTAGGTATATATACTTAGGGCAAGATTGTAAAGTAAGCGTATTAAAAGGTATGTCAAAGTGCTAGTTAGTAGCACTCATCCAAGCAAAGGAATTTCCAATTTCCTTACTTAGTCTGCCTATAGGCTAAAGCTTAGAACAACCATTTATTAAAGGTTCTGAGAAAAACAGCTGTAGGAACCTACCAACTAATACAATCATAACTGTCACTTGTAAATAAATCCCGCTGCAAAAACAGTCTCGTTATTGATACTTACGTAGATTGATTCATTTTAAGAAGTTGAAATGATGTAATTCTGTGAAAAAGCCAATAAATCTATGGGTGAGAGTGAAATTAAATGAGATTATTATTACAATCGACTTTATTATGCTAATCCGATGCTAGATGTGGAAATAATCAAACGAGTTTTGATGTAATCGCAGCCCACATACTGATGGAATATTTTGATACAATTATTTATAGCTATTGGCGTACTGCCTATCAAAATTGTATAACGTAGGTGTAGTGTATCTATTTAATAGATAAATGTATGTAAACACCATCTCATGCACGTCAGTAGTGTGGTCGCTGTCATTAAGTTGACGTGAGTGTACAAGAGAGAGAGAGACAAGCGAGTGTAAAATATTGGGACAACGCGGAGAACACGTCGCGTGGTCGCAGCTAGTTCGCTTTGGACACGCATTGAGCACGTTCCCAAATCGCCTCGCTGCGAACACGCTGGCAAATCGTCAGTATGGTAACGCTCTTAGTGACGTTGACTGCTGGGCTTATTATACATTGGTGGGGACTATTTTTATGTGACCTAGTGGAGTCATCTCTATAATTTAAGACACTTAAGATAGGTACCAAAAAACCAGAATATCAAACACGTACACACACACGACGTAACACGGATACGAATCGGAATCAATGTTACGGTTATAAAAGGGTGTGGCAATGAAAACCGCTTCACACTCGAGTAGCTGTAACTATCTGAGTCATTTGACTCAGTTAGAACCTGTCTTTATGCAACTTAATTGAAGAAGATTTGGGTGAAGGAATGTACTTATGTCCGGTAATTGCTTCCGACCATAAGATCACATACCTAGACCCACCCAGACTCTCCCAAGTAATGCATTTTTGGATGACAATGTTATCGCTACTAGGAACTTACATTAATATTTAAGAAAAACTTTTTACAAAAAAAAGTTATTTTTCAGTTTTGAGTGTTTTTTTTTGGAAGTCGGTTTTTTTTTTGTAAAAATATTATTATTTTGTATATTTTTCACTTTTTAGTTGTGGTACCTACCCCACCCAAATTCTAATACCACTAGCTGATGTAAACAACAGTGTAGGAGTAAATGAAAACATCGTCTAGATAAACCAAGTGGGAAAAATACGTAATATTGAAGCTTACTCAAAAACTACACAAGCAAAGTTAATAAAATTTATATGGGACCACCTCGGAAGCATGACCTACCAAACAAAAAAAGAATCATCAAAATCGATTCATAATTGGCGGAGTAATCGCGTAACAAACATACAAAAAGTAAAATATTACCTACTTCAACACATAAATGCACCTAAAAAATTTTATGCAGGACTTTACTAAGTAATGAGGAGCTCGTGGCTAAATAATAACAGCCGCACGGGTCGATCCATTAGGTTAAGCTACGCTTGCCGGGGTTGGTCCGTGGATGGGTGACCATCTTTACATACCGGGACTCCTCCGTGCCCCGGAAAGCACTTTAAGCCGTTGGTCCCGGCTGTCATTTGTGGAGCTTTGACAGTCGTTGCGGGTCGTCAGTCCCCGAAAGTCTGACAACCAGTCTTGCCAAGGGGTATCCTATTACCCAGATAATGGGTTGTGGAGGTCAGATAAGCAGTCGCTTCATGTAAAATACTGGTATTCAGCTGCATCCGGTTAGACTGGAAGCCGACCCCATAGATTCCATAGAGCGATTTATATTTATGGAGGTAAATAAACACATGCCTTTAACAAGTCAACGTATTGCCTTTTTTTTTTTTGTCAGGCATGCGGAAGGGCGTTTCAGACTTTTACTGACTAAAACCCACCCGTGTTCCTTCAGGTGCCTGTTGCCAGGGTCCCGGTATCCCTTTTGGACTATTCAGCAAACCCTGGCAGAACGTATCGCCTGAGAAAATAGTACAGCTGTCCAACAGCACTTTACTACTCATTTTTGACAAGGCGCTTATTGTAGATGATTGGATTAGCTACCTCGTGCCCACATAAATAACAAATACAAGAGGCCAACGCCTACGAGATTTTGCTGATTCGGATACCACAATGTGTGCCTATTTACTATCCTTTTGATAAAAGTGATAAGCACATCCACTGATAAACAAAATAAATTCACAAAGAAGTTCCGGTTCATTGCCTTTCGTAAAGCAACCCAGCATTCGTATGATTGTTTTAAAAGTTTATTTTTTCAGCCTGCAGATACATGCAATTACATGTCCGTTTGGATTTTAAGTTAAATAATAAACATTTGATTGTCTTCAAATCCAATTATCGTGCTTAAAATATATATTATAGAGCACCTACAACAGCTTTTAAAACATCATCATAATCTTGTTAAAAGCTTGTTTTTGTTGCAGTATTTAAGTTGAAACGAGATAGTTCCGAATACACGGAAATTGGATATGAGATGTCTACACCAGTTTTGAACAGTATTACTTAACAGATTAATGACATTTGAATAAATCGCGAATATTTTTGATAGTCTCCTAATTAAATATGGATAGCAAGACACGGACGGTCGCCTCTCGTGGGGTCGCGAGCGAAGTTTATATAAAAGCGAGGAAATAAAAATGATAATGAACCATTAGATTAGGTAAGCTGCAGTTGAGTACACCCCTGTTAAGGATAAAATAGATTTGTAATAAAAAATAAAAGATATAATGACAATTAAACTAGTGCAGAACTTCTTTGTGGTTTATTGTTTGGATATGTAGCTAACATGTTGTAAAGATAAGAAATATAATAGAGTAGGTGTTACAAATCATAATAAAACAACTGTTAAATTAGAGGAGTGTGGAATGTGCTAACGAGGTTGAATTAGGTATGTATAATTGTATATTATTATGTACCTACTAATTACGATTTCTATCGAGATAGTAATTGGCTTTCATGCTATTGTAATTGATTATGCAGACAATTATCCTTTCTGCCTAGCCTTATCTCGTATTTGATTTTTGGTCGGACCTTTTCGTCATTCTTCGGGTCATCGTGTCGAGACATTTACTTTTGCTTTCGGCACTAGCTGTGCTGTGGTTGGTCGTTGTTGGTGACTGTTATCCAAGTTTAGGACCTCTTTCTCCTTGCTCCTGAGGGAGGTCATCCTCGCTCCGGTAAACTGGTCTTTATGTTCAAGTCTTCTCCGGTTTGGTCTAGTTGTAGACCTGTTAAAAATAACCTCATTATCTTTTATCACAAAATAACGTTTGATATATTCGCTAATGTTCGAATTATTTCTAATAAACATCACAACTTTCACCAAAATACTAATAATATTGCGAAAATATTGTATATTTTCGCAATATTATTTATACCACAGTTTGATTTCATAAACGTAATCATTACGGAAGTGACCGATCGTCATAGTTACGAGTCTATTGAATTTATGTATGTGTAAGATACTTGTATATAAATGTTGTTCATCTTTATTTCAGAGCAATCGACCAACCGAATCTCAACAGGTCACAGGCTGGTCACCATACATTTACAACCATGGGGATACCCGTAAGTGAAAAAATTAAATATTTCAAATATTTGTAACTTTTAACAAGCAAAGCAATAAGATAAAATTCTTCAAGCTAATAAAAAAAAACTTATTTTCAGATATGGTGCTTGATAGCACCAATGTTTCTGATCTCAGTGAAGGCAGGTCTGCACGATGTCGTCGGACAATCGTACTATGAGGAACCGCAGTCTTCATCACCAGCGCCAACACCCACGCAATCCCCACGACCAGAACTGATAGGAATGAAAGAAATCGTACTATTTCTAACACCAGAACAAGTGGAGACTTTGCAATCAGCTGGCGCAGTAGTACAGCCATACCCAGAATATGACAATGATTTCGCTGAACTACAAGAACAGTTCAGACAAAGCATTGAACAACAAAATGAGCAACAGTATCAAACCTGGCTAAATCCAATCGAAGATCAAAAAGTTACCAGTGAAGTACAAAATTACTATAAGCTCTTAAACATACAAGAAATCAATGATGACTTGACACAGGTAACGCAGGCTACTGAAGGTACCACAGAAAAGACCTCAACAACTCCGCGTTACAAATATACTAAAGCACGACAACAGTATAAAGAGAAAGAATATTCCAGTCCTTATGTTCCTAAAAAAGCAAGTCGAACAAAAATCTCTAACCAAAGCAATAATGCGGAATACGTTCGTTTCCTACCGAATTATGAACAGGAGATTCTACAAATGATCCCTTATCAGGCTTTACCACTATCTCCATACCGATTTGAAGAGATTCAAGCGAACGCATACATTCAAGAAAATGAGGAGGATCAACGAAATGTGTATTCTCAAGCAAATAAAGCGGCTCAACAAGCTGTATTTAATGTGGCAAATGAAATGGCTCAACAAGCTGCATTTAATGTAGCAAACCCAGAGGCTCAACGAAATGAATTTACTCAAGTAAATACCGAGGCATATCGGAATGCATTTTCTCAACCAAATACAGAGGCTCCACAAAATACATTTTATCAAGAAATCGCAGAACCTCAACAAAATGCATATGCTCAAGCAACTACAGAGGGTCAAAAAAATGCATATTCCCAAGCAAATACTGAGACTCATCGAAATGCATATTCTCAAGGAAATAAAGTGGCTCAACAAAATCAATTTACTCAAGATAATACCAAAGCACAGCTGAATACAAAATCTCCTGCAAATACAGATGGTCAACAGAATACATATTCTCAAGAGCATGCAACGGCTCAACAAAATGATTATATCCTAGAAAATGCCGAGGCACAGCGAAATGTATATTCTCAAATAACTACAGAGGGCAAAATGAGAGCATTTTCTCAAGCAAATACAGAGGCTCACCAAAATACATATTCTCGTACAAATGCAGTAACACCACAAAATGCTTCTACTGAAGTTAATAATGCGACACACCAAAATGTATATGCTGAAAAAAATACAGAGAGACAAAAGAATGCATATTCTCATACAAAAACAGAGGCTCAACAAACTGCATTCACTCAAGGTAATTCCGAGGCGCAGCGAAATGCACATTCTCAAGGAAATACACAGTATAAACATAATTCACATCTTCAAAAAAATGTAATAGCTCAACAAAACGTAAATTCTCAAGGAAATACAGATGCTCAACAGAATACATATTCTCAAGCAGATGCTGTGGCTCAACAAAATGCTTTTACTCTAGAAAATGCCGAAGCCCAGCGAAATGTATATTCTCAAAAAACTACAGAGTGGCAAATGAGTGCATTGTCCCAAGCAAATACAGAGGCTCACCAAAATGCACATTCTAATACAAATGCAGTAACACAAAAAACTGCATATAGAGTATCAAAAACACAAGCTTCATTAAATTCATTTTCTCAAGCTAATACAGTGACTCAACGAAATTCATTTTCTCAAACAAACACAGAGCGTCAAAAAACTGCAAATTCTGTAGTAAATACAGAAGCTCAACAAAATGCATTTGCTCAAGTAAATATCGAAGCAAAGAGTAATGAATATTCTCAAGAACATAAACAGGCATACCAGAACACAAATTCTCAAGCAAATCCACTGGTGCAAGAAACTGCAAAGATTGTAGCAAATATAGAAGCTCAACGAAGTGTTTATGCTCAAGCAAATGCAGGGTCTCAACAAACTGCAAATACTGTAGCAAATACAGAGACTCAGCTAAATGCATATACTGAAGCGAGTATAAAAGCTTCTCAAATAAACAAGGAGAACCAAAGAAATTTGTTTAAGCCAACAAGACCATCTCGAGTTCAACTACCAAAAGGATCTAAAAAAACACAAGGACTTGATAAAGCTCCAGCGCCTGTGGTTACACCAAAACCTACAGGTAAAACATATGTTATATCTCAGGGTACGAAAGAGTTTAAAGAAACTCTTAGTTCGATTGAAGGACTACCACCTCTACCTCCACTACATCCAATAACACCACTGGAGGATCAACAAGAAAAACCGAACACTCCAGCTAAACCCGCACCTACAGTACAAACACCAATTTTACACCAAGATAGACTTTCCCTCCTCTTGGCTCCACTCTATCAACACCAGACAATTACCGATACGATAAGACAACAGAAAGAAGAACTATTGAAAAATGAGTTAAACATTCGAACTAAATTACAAAAGATGAAAGAGAGGCCTCAATATTACGACCAGAGAGAATACACCGCTGAGTTGGAAAACTTGACTAGAAACTTTGGACAGCAGAACGCTTTAGCAAGGATTGAAACTTCGCCTATTGCCAATAGGCCAACAGGTTTTTTAAACCAAGGATCAGAAACTACGGACAGTCATCCTGTAGAATTGGTGAAAAGCACTGAAGTTCCGATGCTAGTGCGTATTCTACCTCATGACGTTAAAATACCTGCACCATTCCCTGTGCCTCAAGAATTTATGCAACCGTTTCGAGTACCAAAACCAGTTGCAGGAGGAAGACGTCCCATTGAAGGTGTAAGGAATGTTTATGTGAAAGTGGATAAACCCTACACAATACCAAAGTTTGGTCCATTTATAGAAAAACAAAAGATTCCTGTTATGATTCCCATTAATCCGGAGCAACCAACAATAATTCGTCACATTTGGGAACATTAATTTTGTAGTTATAATTTTATCGATGTTGGACTGAGGTAAAGACTTGTTGTTATGTTTTTATAAAATTATTCTTGAAATTAAAAGTATTTTTTAATACGAGTGCAATATTGGTGCCATTGATTAAGTGATATTATTTGTATTTAAGATACGTTACTTTAAAAATTTATATAATGTTATGTAGTTTTTAATTATTTAATAAAAAAAAATAACATAAAAGCTGTTTCATTAACAGCGACAAATCCATATTTTTTTTACCTACTGCTTGCTATGTATTGTAACGCCTGTAACGAGTATTTCATTGTAGGTTAAATTCGTTCAATGCTTACAAGATATAACTCATAGCCTAGGCGTTACAAAAGATAGACTTTAGGTAATTATAACGTTTGTGATTGTTGGTTGTAGAAACCTAAGGTTTGCCTTGGTGTCTGATTAATTTAAGTTTCGAGACAAAAGTTCGTATTCGCTTTCATAACTGTTTGTAAAACAAAAAAACATCTACATTAACATTTGTTTTATAAAGTGTTCAAATAAAACCATCACTTTTGGATTAAAATCAAAAACACTTCCTAATCCACTAATAACTTGACATAAACTATCCTCGGAAATAAATATTAATCAACTGGACATCTAATCATAAATGACCACATACCAGTGAAAAAATTAACTTTTACAACTATGGCATAATTTTTTTCGCATTTCGATCGCGCTCTTCCGCAGCAGAATTGCAAAATACATTCGGAATATCTGATTCGGTATATCATCGCGTAGAAAGCGCTGCCACCTACAGTATGAATACAAAATCGTCGACTCAACCAGGAAGCTGCGATGTCGCGTTTTAAAATCACAAGATTTGTATTCGCCGCTATTGCGTAAGTCGGTCGAGTTGTAACATCGCCCCACATAAGTGTTTTATGGTTTGGTTTTAGGTAATTTATTCATACACATGTGAATGTTTTTTGGCAATAAGAATGCTGTCTTACACCAAAAACAACACTTTTAAAGATATTGTTATTGTTTGTAGGTAATATTTTTTTACTCTATTAAAATAACTGTCTTTATATGCTTTGTGGGTCCTTCTACGATCCATCTCTATAACCTGAATCTAAAGTTTACATAATCTGCGGTAGATAACGAACATGTAAACCATTGTATTTTAAGAAATAAGGAAGTTCCACAGGAAATTCGCCAACACTATTGCATAGTAGCCAGTCTTGACCTATTGCAAAATATCACACCGTACACATAATTATTGAAACAACCACACATATTATCAAGAGGAAGTTATAAAATACACTTCTTTCTATAAGTACATCATAAAGAGTGTAAACTAGGCCACACTTGGCCACAGTAGTGTGACAGAAGTGTGCTGTGATGTGAACAACATTAGCTCTTATTACGTCATCATAATTATGTCGTTGACACTCGGAACTGGAGCGAACTTAATTGGTATGTACTTAGAATGTAATTATGCATAGATAGGCATATGATCATAGCGACCGAGGTACAGTCAATAGGTAGATGGGGAAAGATCTTCTTAGAAATATGATAATTTTCCTTGATAGTTTGGGCAATATATGGCTTTGGACCAATCTGAAAGCTCCCGAAAAATTTTCAACTTTTTCTTTGATTCTGTTTAGTTCCTTTTAAGTCTTTAGATTTGGGATAATTTTAAATTCAATAGAGCTTTATTTAGGTATAAACCCTGCATTACAAAAAAGCCTTTTAAAAGTTGTTCTTGTATGTACTACTACTACCTCTTTGTTGGCTATTCATCTAGAGGATCATTGTTGCCTATATTCCCGTGAAAGAGCTACGTTGTTGCTAATGAGGATAGGGAAGTATAGGACAGTTTTACATTTAAGGTACAATATCTGTTGAACTGTGTTAACGATAAATCATGTGACAAGATAGTAGGAAATTACTGCATAAAATATGTCTCAAGATTTAAGGCCTATAAAATCGTGACTTCAACAATATTCTCACGCGTATTACGTCAAGTATCTAGGTAGATAAGTAATAGTTATCGTTTAGTATTATTTCCTTATGTAAGGAATATAGGTACATACAGTCGATATCGTGACTCACAGGCTCACAGGTAACTAGGGGACGGCAATTTGAATGAAATAAGAGCGCACTGCCGACAGCTCCTTTCACAATTTCTTGGGTTATACGGTATATTAGTTAGAAAAGCTATTTGTTTTGATTGCTATACCGTGATTAGATTCTGTGCAACTATTAGTATTTATTTAGGCTGTGTTGTCATGTGCGTTATGTAAAGCAATTTACTGCAAAATATAATTACAGCAGTTCTTATAGTTTTTTTTATCAGTCCGGTCTCCCAATTATGGCCGTCAAAGATTGTTGTTTACGCCTAGTGTAACTTGTTGTGTGTTAAAAAACAAGCATGTTAACCAGGTTCCCAATAACGATACACGTGTTGTAACTCTGTTAAATCATAGTTATGTGATTGCTATGATCGATCCTTTCTGCGAACTATGGAGCGATAATCAGCCGGTAACAATTACATGAACCGTCAATGTACATAATTACTAATTAACACATTGCTGTCCATATCTATGCATGGTCTATTGGAGCAGAAGAATACCCTTTGTAACATAAGGTTATGTGGATAAGCAGAACTTGATGTTTTAAATACAAAGACCAATGTTTATGTAAAAACAAACATTTTATTAATATCACAATTTCTCTGGGACTCAATCAACGATCGCCTAGTCGAAATAATTAATAATACGAGAATCAAGCGAGAGAACAATTACAAAGAAAACAATCACACGAACAAGCAGTCGATCAACTCTAAATAGCACCACGCGGTACTTTCTAACACCTAACGGAACTGTTTCTAACATTTCATAATTTAATTTGCCGCGTAGTGCTGAGAATCTATAACGATTAAAATTCAAGACCTACATACAAATTTCCTAAATACGATTTTAGAATTAATCCTAGATCAGGTACATTTTCAATCTACAAGAAACATTTCAACTGCATAACGTAAGCTGAATACATATTAGTCTCGAGCTACGATCTAACCTTATGTGTATACTAATATCAACAGTCAAGAGATAGACCTATAGTTACTGTAGACGATGGAGTGGACTCCACGCTAGTATGCCCGTGGTAAAGTCTATGTTAAATGCAGTTAATAGCTCTCGTATTTGTAGCCCTCGCCGGAGTCGCCCGCGAGCGAGTGCGCAGCCTCTGCGTAGTAATGTCCCTCGGCTTCGGGTTGAGCGACCTCTGCGTAAGCTTTAAGGCCCTCACCGCCGCCGTAACCTTCGAATCCACCATGGCCGCCTTCGAAGCCTTCGTGACCACCTTCGTAACCACCCGAGAGGTGCTCGTAACCTCCTTGCTCGTAGCCGCCGTGCTCGTAGCCGCCGTGCTCAAGAGCGGCAGCGTGGTCGGTGTTATGTCTGTCGTCTTCTAGCACGAGACCGCCGCCATGCTTGTGTTCGGTTTCGGGGTGGATCAGCTTCAGGTTCTGCTCAGACTTGCCCTTCTCGAGCGGGTGCTTTAGCAGATGGCTGTGCTCTTTCTTGACATACACGGGTACTGGGTGAAAGTGCTCGAATTTGATCGACTGGTGTGACTTTGCATGTTCATGCTCCACTTGATGATGGTGTCCCGTTTCGCCGATGAGGGCGTGTTCGTATTTGGCTTCGAGTTGTGGAGCCTCCTCGTGGACGAGTCCAGGGTAGGCGGCCACCACGGCCAGGAATCCCAGGAAATACTGTGCAAGGAACAAAAATAAAACTTAAGTGACAAGTTGTTTGAACATTACTATGGAAACTAGAGTTGGAAAGACAGATAAATTAAGTATTTGGAGCTTGCAAATTATCTAAGCTCGCATAACAACGTATAGGCTCGATCATAATTCTTGCAGCAATAGCGGATGTCTGCCTGCCAATTAAATAACCGAAGAATAAATTGACGGTAAAATTTCGAGCTGACTATCTGTTAATAACCAGTTTCGCTTCGGGCACTAACTCGAGGAACAGAGCCAATCTGATTTATGTAACGCGAAAGACTTCCTATGAAGCCAAACGACGTGTTAGCAGGAAGAATTGCTCTTATAGATGCTTCACTGAATTCGTTCATCAGTGCGTTCAATCAATGAGGTAAATGTTCCTTGTTTTAGTACTAATTTGGTGTAATAGGCTAATTAACATTTTCAGCACAATCCAATTAGCACGATCACGAGTTAGTAACGATTGGCGCACTGGGTGGACGATTTCAGAAATAGCACTTGGATATCACAAATTTTAATACACAGTTACGCACATGGTAGTACATTTCGGCGGTAGATTACTGTGGAACACCTTACTCCTCGAGAGGGTGGTGGGTAATGCCAGCATTTGTAATTTGCATCGTATTTATACTCGTTTTCACTTAGCGGTCGGCGTGTGCGAGTGCTCTTGCTGCAGTTACGTGTGCGCAGTGCGCCGCATTGTCAGTCTATCGGCGTCTCAATTAGAACAATAGATAGAAATTTGTTGGGAGATTTATAGAAAAAGCACTCGATAGCGATAACATTAACATATTTTGCCATAATTATCACGTAACATCTTCTACGCACTCGTAATTCTTTGATTATATCGACAGACGCGCAAAATGTTGATCGAATTAGCATATTTTATGTAAGTCTGTTTTTACATTTATTATGATTCTATGAATTAGTTGAGTGAAAAAAGTCTAAAATGTGCTGTCCAATTGTTTTGATTAATGAACTGCAGCACTTTTTGTTGTTGCTTTCTTTGACAGGGTCCAGTTGTAAACGATCATGAACACATCGTTTAATTGGTTCCAAGTCCTAGAAGAAATAGTTTAAAGGAACCACTTGGTTTTTTGTGCTATACTATATCTCATCCATGGAGTATCGTTGCTGTGGATCCTTCTGATACACAGTTACAATACGTTAAGGTTCTTGCAAATTTTTCAAGAATCATTATTTATTTATTTCATTAATTTTTAGCCTGCGTTTTCCCACTGCAGAAGAAAGGCCTCCCTTTTCAACTTTCCACTTCTGTATCTTGAGCTAGTGTCATTTAACATACGAAAACATAAAAACCTCTTAGGTACCAGGATATTCCCAAATGAAGCCCAGATTCGCTATTATAATGACACTTTTACCACGTTATATATGTATAAGTGCAACCAAACGTTCCTTCTCTTTTATTTATTCACGAAAAGTAATTAATTTGTGATACGTCTTATTTATGTAAATTGATAATATTTTATAAGCTTTTGGACTTCGATCAAATCGGATCGATTCTATTATTAGATGCGGTAATTGTTGTGCTTATGATGACGTAACTTCCTAACATCCGTTTTAAATTATTGTAGTGTATTATTGTTAACAAATTTATTTTAAAAGGAGCTTTTGAGCTTTACCAAAATTCTTGTCGCTGTGCGGGGGTTATCTGTACCTACGCTAAGCACATTTTCAATACATTTTGCTAAATATATTCATGAACTGTTAAAAATTCCAAACTCATGCTAGTAAAAATCCTTCCCGACCTTCACTTTCTGATATAATTTGAAATAAAAACCAAAAGCAGATAAGTAGGTACGATACATAATTACGTTTGTACATTACAGAAATATGCACAAACATCATATCCGGGGCAAGGACGATCAATTTTTATATTTTCTGTATTCTTTGCATATTAATGTTAAAAGCTAAGAAATAATATTATGTACATATAATATGAAAGCTAGTTTCGCAATCGTATAATAAAATGAAACGATTAACTTTACATTGTATAATTGAAGTCCGCATTGACATAGATATGTATGTTTGTTATTATATCGAAAGCAGGTAATAACGCAACGTAATGAGTGATAAATGTTAAAATAATTGACATAATGTTTGACGGAAATGATTTAATAACACTCACTCTTCAAGTCTTATTTTTAGAATTATAATTGCTGTAAAGCTGTAAAGTAACCTTTTATAAAATTATAGACTGACAAAAATTGGTTAGTTTATGTAAACTGCAGCAGTTTTTCTTAATAACTATAAATTAAAAGACACTTTTTTTTCTTCTAATACTGTTAATTCTTTCCTTGCCTTTAACCAGTCCCGTATTCAAACTCCAGGTTTTGACTTAGAGTCTCCTTATAGAAAAACACAACCATACTTTGTCTAGAGGTCGAACCCAGAACTCAGGGCGGAGCTGCGGCGGGTCCATAAGTCGTGCTTGCGACCACATAACGCAATCACGTTGGTGTAGGTAATGATCGCTAGAGCTAACAGTAGTTCTAATTTGACATGACTATACGATTATTCTGAGTATCAACCGAGTCATC
This sequence comes from Lithophane ornitopus, assembly GCA_948473465.1. Classification (NCBI taxonomy): domain Eukaryota; kingdom Metazoa; phylum Arthropoda; class Insecta; order Lepidoptera; family Noctuidae; genus Lithophane; species Lithophane ornitopus. Next base: position 11,086,876 of record OX419624.1, on the reverse strand, counting down.
GGAAATAAAACTCAAAGTGAAATCAACGATTTACTAACATTTCGACTACTGCATAAACCCAGTAAAACAGGACTGTCTGTTTTAAATGCAAGTAACAATTAGTTGATTGCCGTACGTAAGAGTCTGATCAAACCACCGCTTAATCGTCTCGGGGTTTCGCAAACACTGCGTTTGATACAGATTTCGTTTCAAAATGGAATCTTTCGCAACGTTACGCATTGAAAACAATGCATCCTTTGTTTTTTTTTGTGAGTGTGTGTCGATGATTTTAAATTGGTAATGTTGTAGTGATGGGTTTTGGTCATTATGTTTGGTTACTGAAATTGTGCGCGTAAATTGACCGGTAGGTACACAATTTTTTGTTAAGAAATAAGTAGTGTGTATCTTTTTTTGTTGTAGAGGTGTTGAACATCTTTTGATGTTACGTATATAAAAGGTAAAATAACAAAATATCTTGTTTTATCATTTTATCTCATCAAGTCATCACTGAACAATACTGTTTTAACATTATCATGATTAAAGTCATAATGTAAAACACATGTATGATATGTAACCCAAAAAAGAAACAAAATTAATTATTGAGTAAACAAACATAGTCTGCTTCCAAATAAAACATTGTCTTCAATGTCGCGATTGACCTGAATTACAGCCTATTTACTGACTGATAAAATTAATATCTGTGTCAGTGTAAATTACATGATATATTGTGATTACATAGTTATAGAGATCATTGTAAGGACGAAGTGAAGGGGGCACTCTCCGAACGTTGGCATTTACCTCGAGCATCCAGCTACTGTACCTACAGTCAGTAGCAAAATAATAAGCAGGTATGAACCTTTTCCACGGCATAGAGGTCAATGATTATTAGAACAGTTCTCTGCGCAGATCCGTACATAGGCTACTGAACAACAGACTCTAAGAAAATATTTATTTTGAATGATAAATAATCCTAACACAAACTGCGAACAAAATAGGAAATTAACAGCAGCTATCCTTTCTACAATAGCATATATTCATTATTCCTAGTGTATGTTGGCGTTTTCATTAGCCGTCCCCCGACGCGACGACGCTTGGATCAAAATATTACCTACAACTTTTATATTAAACTTAAAGGGCCAATACATATTATTTGTTTACTTTTTAAATGCTTTGTTTTTGTCGGGGGTTTTTAAATTTTTTAATTTAACTTTTATTTCCAGCTTTTTAAATTTCATATTATATTACTAGTAGAAACGCTATGATCAACCCGCGGCTCGCCGATATCTGCGTAGCTGTACGTACTTTTGCCACAGTGAAGCTAGTTTCTAATTTAGTCTCATTTCTCTTTCCTACTCCATCATCAGACCCTGATCACCATCCATCTGTAACCTATTTTTTGAGACCTTTCCAATGAGCCCAAACACGATACCTCTGCTGTAAGTTGGTGAGGGAGTTGGGTATCCTGCATCCAGGTGATGCTGCAGCATCAGTTCAAGGTTACTATATTCTTCTAATATCATTCAAGTAACAGAATTCTAAATTTCCAATTGATTAGACCTGTGAAAGATGCTCACATCCATTCATCAACTAGAAAAGAGCTGATAATCTTCAAATGGCTGAACCGATTTTCTTGAATAATAGCTAAGAACACTCTCGATCAAGTCACCTTTCAAAGAAAACAAAAAAAAACAAAATCGGTTCAGCGGTTTGGCAGCTACGATGGAACAGACAGACACACAGATACACAGATACACACGTTAAACTTATAACACCCCTCTTTTTCAGTCGGGGGTTAAAAACTGATTCTCAAGGCGTAACGTTTTATTACAAGTACGAGAACGAAACGTCAAAACGGACTTCTTAGATTGTCGCGAGTATAGTTTTAATTAATCTTAGTAATCGTTAGTTTTGTTAGAGTTAGTGTTTAGATTTATACCCCATTTAGAGAAATAAATATACCAACACATGACTTAATATTATAAATAATAAAGTGATTTTTTTTTTGTTTGTTACGCTTTCACGCTAATTTGGATTTGAATGAAATTGTACACATAGGAAGACCATGACCTAGGTTAGGAGAAATGATAACTTTTTATCCCGATATTGTCACTGGATCGAGACTTATGGCCCCACAAACAGGCGCGACTTGCCACGCGACGCGACTCCGCTGCATTGTTCGACGGTAAGTTTTCTCAGAAATTGTTTTGTTATAAGTCGCGTCGCGAGCCTTTATGCGGTTGAAACCGCGGGGCGCAGCTAGTTATTATTATAAATTTTCGATTAGGGCGTTTATATTTTATATTAGTCTAGTGGTCGCAAGCGATACTGCTGGGGATGAAGTCCTGGGTTCGATTCTCAGGTCGGGCAAAGTGTTATTGGGTTTTCCATTAGGAATTTGGCAGGCCCGGAGTCTGGATTTGTGCCCGGTTGATGGCAATAAGCTTGCCCCCTATTACATCGGACTTAACCATTAACGTTCAAAAGTGCCTTTTATGTGCCTAATCGAAATAAATTATTATTTGACTTTGACCTACCTAGCGTAATGTGGGTATACTATAGGTATACTTCTGTCTAACCCTTCGGGGATTACAGGCGTGATGTTACGTTATTTTATATTATTGCGTAGAGAAGTAATTGGGTCCTAAAGTAGCTCGTGACGGTAAGTCGTGTCTGTTTCCGTGTGTCCCAAAACGGAGGCAAACGTACGGCATAACGTAAACGTTTATGACACGACTTTCTTTTTCTTATTCTTATTGTAATAATTACCTACATGTGAGCACGAGAACATTTATTTTAAAATTAAATGTTTTTTTATGTTTTGTCGGTAAACTTTTTGCTCTTAATTTCTAAAAAGGATTTAATGACGGAAGTTTTTATCACAATAGGTGATTAATATAATGATGATAATTAGCGATAAAATGCAAAAATATTTTTGTTTTATTTTTTTTACACTTTTTTCTAACAACGAGTTATAAGATGACTTTATAGGTTGCCTATCAATTATTGTGAAACTGTCACACGTCTATTATTAATTCGGAAACTCAAATAAAATCAGGCTAGATATTATACGCTTAAAGCACAGCTAATTATTTAGAAGTAACAAATTATAATTTAAATGAATAGCTCTTTAACATGACGCATCCTATTACAGCTATCTAAAAGATAAATTGCAATCGAGATGATGAATGGTCGCTGATCTTGAACTGAGCGATGCAATGCGCCTTGAATCTTGCATCCATCTTGATTCTTGCATCACTTGAGAACATTGTAGCAGTATTATTAGTCATTAATTTAAATAATGTGCATGCAATTTGTGTGTAATTTCACCAAGTGCTTGATACGCGTGGTAGAGCGCGTTGATGTCTTTTGTTCAGCGTTTGCGCCGAATGTTAGATTTATGTGTCGTTCTCATAACATAACATCGGTAATCCCCGAAGGCTTCATGTTCATTACACCGGAGCCATACCGGGTGCCGAGAGCAGTGGTGGCCCAGTGGTAACGGCCACGACTTACTAGGCGTAGGTCGTAGGTTCGAACCCTGACAGGCGCTTTACTTTGTGTAAATTATTTCATCGCCACTGCTCTCAAAACGGTGAAGGAAAACATCGTGAGGAAACCGGCATGTCCTAGAACCAAAAATTCGAAGACATGTAACATCTACCAACCCGCACTAGGCCCGCGTGGTAGAGATTTACAGCCCACCCCATCCCTCTCGAGGAGAGGAGGCCTGTGACCCATCAGTGGGAACATTATAGGCTGATTATGCATACCGGGTGCCGGACCGAAAGATGAAAAAAAGAAAACTCTAATCTACGCGGCGGGGGCTGCTGCGGTGCAGCGGGCGGTGTGGCGCGTTGACAATATTCATTCATACACACTACACAAGCATACGGTCCGGCGGAGAAACCCCTGTTAATTATTTGATTAAGTGATAGCCGGGTTCGTCAGGAATAATCAGCAAGAATGCAGCAGTCAGTGTATCAGTGTTGTGTGTGCCATTAGATATGTAGTATACGCAGGGACGCAGCACAGTGTGTTGAGAACCCGTGATTTTTACATCAAAATATTGCTTATACTTTCTATTATATGTAGTATTAAAACCAAAACATAATTCCGTGTTATCCAAAAGTTATTAAAAATTTTAGTAATATCCGAAATGTCTGCAGTTAGGGCTGTCACTTCAATATTTTGATAAAAATATTATAACATAAAAAAAGTATCTAAATAAATTATAATACTAAACTAAAATATTATAACATAAAAAAGTATCTACATTTTTGTAGATACTTTTTTTATGTTATAATATTTTACTTTATTCATCACGTCGATGACTAGATATCGTTATTTTGTCGCTTAGTTGGCTAAAATTGGTGCCGATTCTCTTGTACACCGAACTAAACTTACTAAACTATCACTAAAATTCCTTATTATTTATTATTATTTACCAAGCTATTCTGCCCAAAAAATCTCTAAATTTAAAAATTATTTCGACACAACTAAAATCTAATTTGACAATCGCAACTACACTTGGTACCTACTTTGTTGTTTGTCCTACCCCGTTATTTTTTTTTGAGCCGGAGGCGCTCAAGGATTGCTGTCTCGACGTGTTTTGTATGGAATTTTTCACTTTTTGTATGAAAATATGAAAAAAATAATTACCTACATGTATTAAAGTATTGGGGTTTTATGGGATTCGTAAAGCGGGGCGAAATTTTCATTATTTTTGCGATAGGACACACCATTTTCGAGATATAAGCAAAAGAAAAAAAAAAGATATAGTACTGTTTTGCAACTGAAGTCGAGGTGTTGGTTTGAATTTTAGTTCATAACATCTAAATTTTAGATGAAAAACATCAAATTCAGAATATCAAAATTGCCATTTTCACTAAACTATTATCTTAGTGCCGTCAAATTAAAATATAGTTAAGTTGTGTCACTATAATCTATTTCAGAATGTAAAATCGTCGTTAGACAGGAATAAACAAAATTTTCGTGATTTTTAGTCTAGTTTAAAGAATTTTGTGACAAGACAATCGGCACCAATGTCTAAATGTTAAACAAAAATTTAAAAAACCACAAAGTGTTAAGAGGATCATCAAACTCGATTATGGTATAAAACTACGGTCAATTTTTTGATCGAGTTCCTCCACGGCTGCTCAACGGCTACTAGCCCTTTCTGGATATGAGCGGAGGAAATGCTGTGTTGTTTGGCTGGTACACCTTCTCAACAGTCAATAAATTCTTATCCGAAGGATTTAACTAGTTGCTAATATGATATAGGCTAATATAATGGGGTTTCTTTTCATGCTCCTCTCTGATTTATAGCAAAATCAACAGTTGTTCCAGACGGTACTAGAACAACGTCAGGGTAGATTCAGCGCCAGTCTACCCTTATACTGTAACGTCGTGCAGAACTGCGGCCAGGGGGCTTGCCTTAACTGGCCGGCCCGCGAGCAGGATAATAATATACTCTTTATAAACCTATGTTTATCTATGTGGGTATCTGTCTATGTTGAGACCTGTTGACGAAAAAAATCTAGAAATCGATGATTATTCTCATATTGAATTTGTTGTTATTAGTAATGAGGATGAGTACCCACTGAGTAACCTTTTAATATAAATTGGGATGAGTAACCATTTAATATAAATTCAAAACAAATAGTTTTTTGTCGGTTATAATATATTTTAGTTAATATTTTTTTCGAATCCCAGAAGTGACAGCCCTGAAGAAAATTTATAATTTGCAATAACTTTTGGATAACACGGAATTATGTTTTGGTTTTAATACTACATATAATAGAAAGTATAAGCAATATTTTTATGTAAAAATTACGAACTAATACGGTGATATAGGTGAATAAAAATATAAAAACGAAAAATGAGAAAAAAAAACATATCTCGCGTTCCATTCATACTAAAGCAACAGAAATTGGTGGAACAGTAGGTTACTGTACAGACAATTAATGGAATAAATAGAAACTGGAATACGTTGTGCCGTTTTTTAAATAAAAAAATTTATTCGTTTTTCATGATGCGGATATTACGAAACTTTGTTTTTTTTTTTTTTTAAGTTACTTGTCGTAGCAAACTCTCTTGCCAGAAATGATAGAAACTATCGATTACTTGAATAAAAACATAATTAAACAAAAATCGGGTTCTTAACACACTGCACGCAGGCGTTGCGGGAAAGTCCGAAAGGGATACCGAGACCTTGGCAATAGGCAGCTGAAGGAACACGGGTGAGTTTTAGTCAGTAAAAGTCTGACACGCCCTCCCGGTCCTCAGGACCAGCTGTTCCTCAGACGGACGTTGCTCCTGCGTCACCATTCCTGACTCTCTGTATAGTTTGGCTGTTAAGATCAAAACTACATACGTAGTATACACCGAAGTTTTACAAAAATGTGGCTGTTATTTTAGTATATTGTGTGGTGTCTTACAGCTTCCACGTGAACGAAGTACCGGGCATAATCTAGTGGAAAATAAAATTGTTTTGTAACGAACCTACTATGTGTGACTGAAGATTATTTGGTTTCTAAGAGATCTAAAATTAGTTTGAAATATCAAGGTCGCTGTGCTCTAGTAATAGAGCAATGGACGGATGTTGGTTATTTAATTTTCTGTTATGTAATGACGTAATGTAATATGTTATGTAGCTTTATTTACTATTTATTAACAATCATTCCCAGTTCAAAGATTTCATTTCTGATAATGCTGTTAGCTAAATAACAATAGTAATGTCAGCACAATATTTAATTATGCAGTAATCAAGAAATAAATGCCTAGTAAATCAAGTAGGTAGCTAATTATTTCAATTACAACCTAAGCATTCTCAGCGTTAGCCATTTCTCAACAATTACATTTCTAACTAAATTAGCTTGTAGTTTTAATACTTCAATCATTCCCTTGATAATAACACAAATGTATCAAACTCAAGGCATTTATTACAAAAACTAAAATCCTGCTCCTTTTAATTGTCAAGGACGTCGCGTTCTTGAGTGGAGACCGCGAATCGGTAAACGTAAGGTAGGACGCCCTCAGGCTAGGTGAAGCGACGATCTTCGCAGGGTGGCTGGTAGCAACTGGATGAGAGCTGCCGAGAATCGATCTGAATGGCGTGCAATTTGAGAGGCCTATGTCCAGCAGTGGACCGCTATAGGCTGATGATGATGATGATGAATTGTCAAGGACCCGATAAGTTAAAAAGATGTGAGGTAAACATTTATAATGGCTATAAGCAAAAACTGGATAAATTATAAATTAATTTTTGTCTAAAAATCTACTTGTTTAAAAATGTTTTATTTCTTCGTCGTTGAGCCGATGATGGCACGAGCACGACACGAATTTTGTTGCACCAAAACTATGGTACGACCCGATCCTTCAAAACGGCTTTTTTAAGAGCTAATCGGCGAAACTTAACTTCCTTTAATGTTTTATTTCTGTAGTTCATTTCTCGAATTTCAATTCTAGCCATAACTCGTACAGCTAGTTTCAGCTCATTGGTTAGATAGAGTAATTAATGATCATCACGTAAATATCGGAAAACAGTGTGTGTATCGATCTGAAAAGTCGGAAGCACACGATTAATTGAAGTGTTCGTAAAATAAGTGATGAATAAATTGACTTATTGTTTGTGGAAACATGCGTGGTTGAATGTAGATTCTAAGCCTTACTTGTATGGTCAACACTAAACTTGGAGAGCAGTGGTGATGAAAATAATTTTACACAAAGAAAGGACCTGCTTGGAATCGAACCCACGACCTACAACTCGTAAGTCGCAGCCATTACCACTGGGCCACCACGGCTCCGTAAAAGTATCAATAAGGTGTAACTTGTAAAAGTCTAGCAGCATTAGTTCCGAACCCATAACTCAACTCATCCACAGTAAAGGATTGCTGAATAGCCCTCAAGTTGTTCTTAGTAACATAATGTATCAGTCGCTTTTCTATTAACTTATTTACAATCAGTACAGCGAATAGTTTTTAACATCAAATTAAGAAAACCGACTCTTCCTTTAAGATCACTAACATTCTAACAATATCATCGTCCATTCATCTAAGATCGTAAAGCTAACTAGTACTTATCCTGCCTTACGTCTAAACTCTGGCTGCATGTTATTGAGTAATTTAATTCACATTATGCGAACATAGATCGTGATTCGTGACGTATCATCAATAGACCGAGACATAATTGATAGTTAATACCTATCTCAGGCATATTTTATTTATCGCAGTATTTAACTGAGAAGTTTGTAGAAACAGCAATAAATATCAATAAAAATCAATCTGCCTGATCTTTTCCCAACTATGTTGGGGTCGGCTTCCAGTCTAACCGGATGCAGATGAATACCAGTATTTTACATGGAGCGACGAAAGTATGTAGAAAATAGTATGTAGGTAGATACCTACTCACAAAATTGTATATATTTTAGGGCACAGTATATTCTTAGATTGAGCAGGCTAACGTAGTATGCAGCTAGGCTATATTTGTGTTATTTTGTCTTCCTCAGGGCAGAACAGTCAATCAATAATCACTGAAGAATTCATCTCTGAAAGAAATCACGGACTGTGTTATCATTTTCCTATCACAGTGAAAATTATTCGTGAATTGAGGAAAGTCTGCGAGAACTTTCAGGCGATTATTTCACAATATCATGAAAAAAAAAAGATTACGTATATTCCACACGTACATAATTATACAGACATTATGTCTGTCAATCACATCATCAATCCACACAAATTTTATAGTACAGATAAAACTTACTTCACTTCACTTTGCGTCCAGCGCTCGGTGTGGTAACACATCGCGTTCTGGTTTGCAATAGATCAATCGTCATCCTGAGGATGCCTCGTTGAGAGGTGAAACACGTGTCGATTTCTTACAGGGTTTTTTATGACTCTTGAAGAATAGTCAAGCAGAATAGGTTACTAAATATATCTACGCCTATTGTATTTTAGTACAGATACGTTACGTTCGAACAAAAATCTCGTTGACTTACACGTAGCGATTGAGCAACCCAATTCACATTGTACAATACGTAACCCAGGTTGCGGGCTATAATCTAAGCACGGTTGCTGTAATGCGTTAGCAACCGCTAATTGATAAGTAGTAGTAAAGTGGTTAGCTGAGTAGGTATTTATGAGTTTGTGGGTTGTGGGGCCTGTGGGTCATTAGTGGGGTGGTTTGTGTGTCGAGTATTTGAGTAAATGAGTCTGTGGTTGTACAAAGTAATGCTGGTATGCAGAAAAAACATCGGTAGAACACAAAAATATACAGGGTGTTGGGGTAAACACCGTTATATTTGAAACCAGTGGTTTGGTTTAATTTATAGAACGTAAAATCAATGGAAAATTACAACACTTTTTTTTGTAAAGCAATTCTACCTTTTACCACAAGAGCAGTTCATTCTTTCACCCTAGGGCGCTAGGGAAACGAACTTGCGTCTCAACTCGGGTGGGTGGCGCGGGACGTGACCCGAACGGCCGCGGGCGCGTACCCTTCCTCAGTTAGGCAGCTGTTTCGCTAACGGGCACGGTGTCGGATAGAAACGTTTTAAAATCTTTTAATGAAAATAAAGTTTTTTTTTTATTGCTACTCGGTCTTTTATTTTAATATTTAAGTCAACTACCCATGGTTTGACTGACAACGATGTTTATCCTTACACCCTGTATTTTATAGAACAGCTTCAAGTCGCCCGCAAACAGGTGCGACGCGACAGGGTGACGCGATATTGTTAGAACAATTTCCATGAAGTTTTCTTAAAAATTGTTCTACTAGAGTCGCTTAGCGCTGTCACGTCGCGCAGTCGTGTCGCGCTTGTTAGTGGGAGCCTTTATGCTTAATGTCGTGTCATTCATGCTCCAAAGTGTTTTAATGACACAATTACTACGAGAGCAGCTGTTATATTTTGTTCCACTTTTGGGCATTGGGCTTCCGTTTCTTCCTGTCTGCCGATTTGTCAACGCCGACGGTGTCCTCCTAGGTTTTTAATGAGTGAAAATATATGCCCTATCTGGCTGTCTGAATCTATTCGAACGACGCGAGACGTTGCGTGGTCGCCAGTAAAGACTTGTTATTTAATTTTGTAAGAAGATACCATAATTACTAAACACAATCAAACTCGAAAATACTCCTAACTTGGTAGTTCAAATCACACAAACAATTTATAAAGTTTTGTCATCACAATTGTACGACTAGAGAAGACTAAAAATCAAGCTTGTTCAACCTTTCAACGATAAACAATAGTCTTCAAACGTTAAGTAAAATCTACACAATTATGTAAACTCAATAGATTTCTTACTACGTCCCATAAAAAGGCCACTTTCATTGTTCATCCGTATCCGACACATGTTTCTTATGTGTTACGTTTTACTATGAAGCGAGGAGAATAACGAATGCTGAGCTAAGTATGCAAATAACGCGAAGAGTTATGTTTGTAACAAGTAATGTCCTGACTTAACTTGATACAAACATAACACATCGTTTTCAAAAAAAAAGTCAAAATATTTTATTCCACATAAAAATCTCCACGGTTACACTTTAAAAAATAATTGATTTTACTTGCTACCAAACCCCTGGCTGTTGCTAAGAAATTCCCAATGGAAAAACCCAAAAACACTTTGCCTCGACCAGGGAATTGAATCCAAGGACCACCAACGGGGCAGTCAATTTACTTACACAGTGTAACGGCGTCATTCAGTCTCCACGAAGCCCACGGCCACAGCACGTAGCGGAGTTGGTCTACGCCTACGTATGAAGTCTTGCAACGAGGATCGGTAAGTTGGTAGGTAGGTATTACATTCTGCGAGCAATGTCTATGCATTGCTCACAAATTGAAATATATAGTGCAGGTCGGGCAATAAAATATGAAAAGCGTGTCTCATATCATCCAATAGGCAATAATAGATCTACTATACTCCATTTGAAATAAGATTAGACATTTAAATAAGCCTTTTTACAGTCCGTTCAACCGATTTTGACTTCTATTGCGTTGGTGGCATGACAAATAGCAGCTGCAGTAGATTGGTATTGTGTATTTATTTTTGCTTTTAATACCATCCTTCCAAAATCGGTTGAATGGACTGTAAAAAGGTTTGTTTAAATGTCTAATCTTATTTCAAATGGAGTATAGCTTCAAATCACTTTCTTACTCTTCCCTGAAAACGCTGTTATTAAGTAAACGTGTTATCTACGTATGTGAGCAGTTATGTACTAAGTTGCTATGTTATGTTATGTTAATTCTCTTTTTATTAGGCAGTAAGGTATGTGTCGATGTTCCCTCATGAACGCAGCCTCCGCCGGTGATCGCACAAGTCATTTTTTCAAAACCGGATCCTAGATTTTATTTTGAAGCATAGACTGGCCTCGCTTATAAACTTTAATGAAAGGAGGTGCAACCTCTATGACCTAGACATTGAAGATTTTGGCTATAGAAATGATAAGAATTTGTAAGTTACTCTATTAATTATTATAACGGAGGGTAAGCTGAAATCCAAAGATCTGTGGCATACGGATTTTCGCTCTAGATATTTATAATTTGGTTAAACAGGATAACTAAACGTTAAACATTGTTATTACCTATCTGAATTACACACATATACAGTAATTAAATACTTTATAACGTGTACTCTTCACACAAAGCCCTGCTCGGCGCCGCGCCGCGGCGGTGCGTAGAGATATTTCCTCTTACAACAGCAACCGCGGCGCAGGGTCTTACTTAGATGTCATCAAAGGAAGTAACGGCTTTAGCAATGTCCACATCGTTTAATACACGCGTGATAATTTGTACCAATGCTAAAGTCTTTATTTGTAAGAGGTTAAAATAAAAATACTTATTATATCTAGAATATCGGGATAAAAAAAGTATCCTAAGTCCTAACACACCCATCTGCCAAATTTCATCCATATCCGTTCAGCTGATTTAGCGTGAAAGCGTAACAATCAAACTTTTCTCTTTATAATATTAGTTTAGAAGTTTAGATTGATAACCATGAAGTTTGTGAAGTTTCGCCTGCTAATTTAATTTGACCCTATGTTGGTACCTACCTACCTAATATTTAGCAGTGAACTTTTGCGTTAGTGTAGGATTGTCCAACTTTAGGTACTTTACTTGCTTGCAAAACATGATTTGTCGGATACCTAGATTGAGATTCTAAAGCAGGTACCTACCTAGGTACCCATAGAAGTACCTTTATTTAATACATAAACCAGAAAGCAATTGATCGTCTACCAAGCAGTTAGTAAAAGTGATCAGTGCATGCCAATCGATTACAGCATTCCCGCCAAGTTAATGACAAAGTTGCGCTGTATCGCTACTTCGAAGATAACTATGTATTAGCAACTAGTTAGGTTCACGCATATAGATAGTGAAGATCATAATGTAAATGATACGTAAATATGGAGTCATAGAATGCTAAAAAACAAGCCTAAGTACTTAGAAAAATTCAATAATGTTTAACTTCTGCCTTCGGTTTGCGCATAAAATCCAAAATTAGATAAGTACCTATCTAATATAGGTGAGTGTTACATTTTTATCATGGTGTCAAATACACTGGCGGTAACTAGGTGGGTTCCGCGTAAAACGAAATCGCTTTAATTTTAGGACGAAGTAAAGGCTCCTGGGCTCCTGCACACAGGCGTACTTAGAACAATTTCTATGAAAACTTTATGGAAATTGTTCTACCAGAATCGGGGCGCACCGTGTCGGCGTCGCGCCGCGCCTGTCTGTGGGCCTCACAGAGCAAAAATTTAACTATTCTTGTATTGCAACTTTACGGTTCGTGCAGATTTGAGTCAGTTATAAGAAAACAGTTTTTGTAAGCGAAATCAAAATATTCATCAATTTCTCATTAGCATCCGGAGTCATATTAGTTTTAAAGATGTATACGCTCGCCCTACACGGTACCTACATACTACATACATGGGCCTTAGTGGTGGCTGTACAGTAGGGCTCACTTCAGTGGTAACAAAACCAGTACCACACTGGTACTTACTACCCTGGGCCAGCTCAAGGTCAAAGAGTGTGTACTCTTGTCCGAAGTAGGTACTGACATGCGGTCGACTGTACACTCTTGTCCGAATTCTTTGCTCAGGGGGCCAAGTCTACTAATTTACAAACGTGTCAGTGGTCTCACAATGATCAGTTTTTGACAGATTTTGTATGGCATATCTGTCTTACTCTTATCTAGTCTCGGGCGAGTGGTTTGCAAGTGCAATCCCTAATCCATTCGAGTCCAGTTGCACTTGTGAACTCCGAGGAGATGAACGCAAATATTTTACATACATACTTATTATTACTTAATTCGTTTCGTGGAAAACAAAACAACAATATAGGTAGGTAGGTACCTGCCGATGCTGTACGCTATTGCCTATCGAACAATATCTATCTTAATCAACATGTCTACGTAATACAGCCGGTCTTTTAATTAAATTGATCAGTATCAGTGGAAATTTGTTAGCTTTGTGATTAATTAATTAAATTACCTACCTAACGTAATTAACAATGGCGTGCATACGTAATAGAGCAATACCTACAATGCCCCCGGGCCACAACGTAAATAGTTACACTAACCCACATGCTAAGCTAAATTCTACTACGTAATGCAGTTTAGTTCAATTCAGTTGGGTACTATTTTTATGGAAGCGCCAGGGTCGCCCTCGAAATTAAAATTTTCTCACGTTTTTTGCAATTTGCAGGTCAGTATCAGGTTGTATGTTAATCTAAATATTATTGGCGGCCGTAACAAATATGGATATACAGAATTATAAACATTAGAATCAGCAATACAACTCTCTAAGTTCCTGTAAGTGTATTGAATGAAAATTTCATGAAATAGTCAGTCAAAGTAGACTATATTACTTTTTTGCGATTAAAATTATTAAACCTAATCGTACTAGTCCGGTTTCGGGTCGTACTTTATGACTTTATTACTGCAATATGGAATATGATGGAGCTCGTGGCTAAGTAATAACGTCCGCACGGGTACATACGTCAGGTTAAGCTACGCTTGCCGGGGTTGATCCGTGGATGGGTGACCATCTTTACATACCGAGACTCCTCCGTTTCTCGGAAAGCACGTTAAGCCGTTGGTCCCGGCTGTCATTTGTGGATCTTTGACAGTCGTTACGGGTCGTCAGAAACCCGAAAGTCAGACAACCAGTCTTACCAAGGGGTGTCGTATTACCCAGTAACTAGGTTGTGGAGGTCAGATAGGCAGTCGCTCCATTTAAAATACTGGTATTCAGCTGTATCCGGTTAGACTTGAAGCCGATCCCAACATAGTAGGGAAAAGGCTAGGCAGATTGATCTTTTACTGAAATATGGAAAAAAAAAAAAACTATTACATGTTTTTTTAAGCCTACCCTGCCTATCTACTCCATACGCCAAACTTACAACCAAAGTCAGCGCCGGCAGCCAATTCAGCAACCGGCGCCGGCAGCGGAGGCACTTCCTATTATTTTACAGATTTTTGATTAACTTATAAATAAATATGTAAAGTTTTGAAAATTAAAAATATTTGAATGGATACCCCAATCAAATATTTTTAATTTTCACGTCCAGGCTCGGCTAGCGATGGCATAGACTACTATGGCGATGACGGCGGCACACTGCTGATGCTGTCTATAGTGGCGCCACCCCAGGCACACGCTCGGAACTATCACACATCGATAACGATGTATTTCTAATAAATACCTAATAATTAAATATACTGATAAATACGGACGGAAATATTGCAACAAAAGTGGTTAAATTTATGTTATATTATTCGAGAAGATTGATACTTCAAAAGAAAAACATTTTTTCTTTATTTTATTAGCAGTTACAGCGTACAACAAATTATTTACATCGTTTTTGAACGAAAAGTTAACCGACCAATCACAGCGCAGTAGAAGACACTTTCATTTGTAACGTATTGAATTTTGAAAACAAACGTTCAAGACTCGTTGGATTTCGGATTCGTGTTGGTGGTATTTTAGAATTATTGAGGTTTATTTGTGAATTATAATACAACCACTATTTAGACATTTTATTGTGAACTTATGTGAGTTTTGTTGAAAGAGAAACAGTGAATAAATATACAAAATGATTACGTTATCCGAAGATGTCAACAAGCTATTGTAAGTGTCCATGATTTTATACCACGAATGTACCTATTCCAATAATCCTGAGATGGTGTCTCTAGGCATATATTATTCACAACCTCGTGACGATAAATTAAAACTATGGTAATATTTTAACCTTCGCCGGTTATGTAGTCCCACATAATGCTGCATCTCATATTTCCCACCGTTACGGATTTGTTTCAAATCTCCGTGTTTCAAACAAACTTCCGATCTATAAATAAATCCTACCTAATAACAATGCTACGACTTTAGCCTATTAACTTGAGTAAAGATAATTTTACTTGACCTATTGTTGCTATAACTCAACCTTCACAGATTGTTGAGAAAACGACTTGGTAACTGAACCGTAAAATATTTGAAAATTGCGATTACTTAGTTCCCTTGTATCCAATTTTCACTTACTAGGAGAGTAGCAGTGGTTCTGATTATTTTGGTAATAAAACCACAGAATTAAGACATTTCCTGTTACTCATAATAAAGGGCAAACTAGGTACTTAGTTGCTTTCCTGTTTATGATCTTGTGCCCAGTGCCAAGTGGTCACCAAGCTTACTGAGTTAATGGCAGCAATATTATTAAATGTTTTGGCTGTGTGTTTCGTTCATAACCTCAGCTTTAAACCCAACATAATATCCGCCTATTTAAAATTGCATTGTTCATCTAACATATTGATTTATAACTTTGACTGTTCTCATAGTTTTAAAGATACTTATAGCTTAGGCTTCATATGTATGTTTTTCTGTATTTAAATACAATATCCCAATTCTTGATATAAAGTGGTTGGTCCTTGTTGGATTTATAGTTGTTGTTGGAAAAAAACAAAAAATAGTTCATCTGAAGAACAAATCAAAATGTTCGGCTCCTTAAAAATAACAAACTCATAACATTGTCATATTATACCATTTTCCTTAACAAAATAACCTTTTTTTACAGCAATGAGGTCCTCATGGAGATATCCCAGAATGTCCGCTCAATGATGGAAGAACTCTGGTTGAACTGGTCGCACCTGGGTGTAGATGACAGCACTAAAGTGAACAACATTGCCAAACTGGTGCAGATTGAGAAGGAACTGCACAGAGATGTCATCTCTGAGACCAGGCAGAAGCTCAAGACGATGCAAGGACAGGTTGACAGTGAGTTTAAGAACTTGTTATGTTAATGAAGTAGATTTTTTGAACAATATTTTTATTGGTGATCTAATTGTTGATAAGTATATTTTTTCCCTAAGCAAACCTATGTATAAGCTACTTGTAATATTGTGTGCAGATCACAGAAAAAAAAAAAATGAGAGTACAATAGTAACAATATTCAGTTGTATGATCTTATTTATGGGGACTTGTTGTGATCAATTAGTACAATAAAGTTGGATGAACTATGAGAAACTTGTACTAAATTCATTAGGCCGTATACAGAAAGAAAGCTGGTAGCCGGCGCAGATATACCATATGGTAACAGTTACATAAAGCAAGCTGTTAGGTTAGTTAGTTAAATGGCGGGCGGCGCCAGGGCTGACCGGCGCGTGTCGAAGATTGTCGGAACTTGTCGGCGACGTTCCGCGCTTATGGGCGCTTGTTCATATAAATGCCTGCGCCGGTTACTTGTGTGGACCGGTTCCTATAAGGGCTGGTAGGCTGCCAGCTTTCTTTCTGTCTACGGCTTTACATTCATAATACCTACATCACTAGGGCACAAACTCTTTTTAGTCCTGTTGCTTATTTGTGGTTAAATGGTGAACAATTTCATAGAATTGAAGGAGGAAACAGAAGAATTGAGCCGGTGCCTGTCTGTTGATATCACTATTCTGGACTTCAAGGAGGAAATGATGCTGGTTGAGTACAAGAGGGAACTGGAAGAGCAGATTGCTGGGTAAGCAAGCATACATAACATACATTTTTTGTAGTAACATACCTAATTATTAATTAGGCTCTTCAACAGTGAACTGAGTATACATTTTACAATTTGTACATTACAAACTTAGTCTAAAGGCCTTAAGTCATATTGGATAGAATGGCCTTACTTAAAGGTCAAATTGGACAGAACAGGCAACAATTATCATAGGGAAGTGATTAAGTTAGGTCTCTACCAAGCCTTCCAGCTTGGTACCATGACCATGTAGGTTGGAAATAACTAAAAAGCTGTGGTCTCTTTAAAATCTTCTCAACATGTATTACAGTATTGTACCGAATAGCCATACTACTGTGTAAAACATATTTTAGTTAGTATAAACCAGGGTTTTATAATTATGATTTACATAGGAATACGTTGAAGTTATGCTCAAGTTTTGAAACTGTTTGTCTTTACTTTTCACAGCTAATTATGTTACTTATCAGTTATACAAATTACATTATTCTCACACTTTTCAAAGCAGGTAATTAGACAATTGCTTTAGTCAGGTGGTAGGTCAGTTTTGTAACAGCCTGATGACATGAGAAAGATTCTTAGGTCATCTTTTATTCTGAATCTCTCTTAGTAAATTATCCAATGTGTAAAATGTAACAGTGCAATCTTCTCATGAGAACTCTAATTACATGTATGATGGATTATGACATTCTTCCATCGTATACATGCTTTGATTTTGTAACACTTAATTTAAAATCATTTTGTAAACTGCTTACTTTGCTCCTTCTAAGTAACATTATTAAAATACACTACAGTAATTATAGTCCAGAGTCAGTACAGTCTCACAGTGTAGGATATCTCATTTTTAATATAAACCAAACAGGGCGAAACAGTGACAGTGACATTCAAAACTGTTTATTTTTTATTTTTTATGTTATTTAATATGACACTTCTATGTTCTATGTTATGGGGTTTGGTTTCCGCACAAAATTCTTAAGGTGGACCATTGTGAATGGAAAATATAAATATATGACTTATGTGCTAGACACACAGAAAGTGTATTGTTATGATGGCTTTAGGTAGCCATTCCATGTATGGGGAGGTATAAAGTGTAATTATAAAGCACACATCACTTACTACTTGTACTAAGTAATAATTTTTTAGTTAATCCACCAGTATGCCTCTTATGAAAACAGATACAGAGAACAAGTAGAACAGCGTCGCATGAAGATGGAGAGACTGTTGGAGTGGCAGCGAGACCTTGCTGATAAGCTTGGTGTCACCATCCATGAGTTGCAGGAGGTTCCTCTACCTGCAGAGGAGGAGCTGGACAAATTGAAGGAACACTTGGAAATGCTGCAAGCGGAGAGAGATAAGAGAGCCGAGATATTCCTGAACATTCAAGTTGAAATTAAGGATATTATGGGTGAGTATTATAAGAACTTTGTATCTTCATAAATTCATAGAATCCATAGGTGGTGGATGTGAAACAAGTTTTTTTGATTAAAAAACCGGGATACATTTCTAATTATGCTTTTTATTTCATGTTCATTTTAGCAGAATTTACTTTGACCTTTGGCATTTCTTATATTAACTAACATTAATATCTTGTCATATTAGTAGGTCATTGTCATCTCAAATGATGACTTGATGAGACATTATACTATTTATAATATTGTGCATAATATCAACCAATCAGTCTATTCACTTCCTGTTCCTGTTTTTGATTAAAACTTTTTAGCAATTAACTAAACAACTTTTTACATATTATTTTAAATATATTACAAAGAAGAGAGATATCGCCATCTCATTATAATGTAATAATTTCAGACAAACTCCGCATCAAGCCACAGAACAAATTCGAACACATTGTGACATCATCTCTGTCTGTGGACTTCAAAGTGACTGACCTCAACATGGACCGCCTCTCCAAGCTTCAACAAGACCTGCAAGAGAAGTTTGAACAGACTAACAACAGGGTGTGTACTCTTTTAGGAGATTCTTTAGTATGTTCTTGTAAGTCTGCAGCTATCGGCACATATTATGTAAGGTACAATCTATTAGGCGCAAATAAGATCACCTGATCGTATTTTAAGTTTACCAAATAAATGACAAATTACTCCCTTTCCTTTTATAATTTTTGTCATCTGAAATAGAAGGAGGTGTAGGAATATCAATTATGTTGTCAAAATGAATGAATTAGACAAATCACTACAATTTTTTAAAGTTAGATGCCCAATTGTAGATAATAATTTTTATTCACCAGATAGATCTATAAACACATCTGCCAAGTACTTACCAACAAATTTTGCTCTCCCAGGTATTGGAACTTCGTGAACGCCTAACGAAGTTGTGGGACTGTTTGGACGAAGACCAGATTTACCGTGAAAACTTTTTGCACGCACATCCTGGGTGTCACCCGCAGACTGAGGCCGCCATCAAAGAGGAAATCAAGCGCTGCGATCAGATCAAGCGGCAGAAGATTCAGGTATGACATTCAAAGAAATACACTCATTAAATGCTTACCTACATTTTTTTAAATGAAAATCTCATATTTTTACGTTACCAACAAAAAGTACATACCTACATGGATCCACATAAACAGGTTAAAAGAGCACTTACAAAGTTAATCTGTTTAAGAATATCTTAAAGTAGACTTTTACGATTGCCGTCTTTGTTTATGAGGCATCATTCAAAGTAAACAGTGCTCTGTTTACTGCCACCACGCGGTATAACGGACCGAATGAATGCATTTCAGAGAAAATAAACTCAATTGCTCAACTATTTTATCATTCAAGCTTGGTACTTTTCACTGATCGCAGATAGTAAGAATTTTATGATTGGAATATTAAATATTGATACAGCAGTTACATACAGAAAGTGCTCCAGCCACACACACACACACAGGAATGGTTTCAACAACATCAGAGCTTGTTTCTTTCAACACTGAATGATCACTGTTATAACTGGATCACTTAGCTGTTACGATATGAAATTATGATTCAATTTAGTAGGGATTGCTAATCTGCATGAGGTTCCGCAAAATATGGGCACGGGATCCCGAAGCCCCGCATGTGCTTGCGGTTCCGCAGACTACAATATGGCAATACGAATTAGATTAGTATACTATCGTCTAGCATTAAGTTTTCCTGTCGGGATGAATAAGAAAGAAAGAAAGAAAAATATTTTATTTGGGACACTCACAGGAAATAGAACAATAAAAACAAACATTAAAAAAGTTAAATTTAAAATTTAAAAAACCCCCGTCAAAAACAAAGCATTTAAAAAGTAAAAAAATAATATGTATTGGCCCTTTAAGTTTAATATAAAAGTTGTAGGTAATATTTTGATCCAAGCGTCGTCGCGTCGGGGGACGGCTAATGAAAACGCCAACATACACTAGGAATAATGAATATATGCTATTGTAGAAAGGATAGCTGCTGTTAATTTCCTATTTTCATGAGCCGTCCCCCGACGCGACGACGCTTGGATCAAAATATTACCTACAACTTTTATATTAAACTTAAAGGGCCAATACATATTATTTTTTTACTTTTTAAATGCTTTGTTTTTGACGGGGGTTTTTTAAATTTTAAATTTAACTTTTATTTCCAGCTTTTTAAATTTCATATTATATTACTAGTAGAAACGCTACGATCAATACGCGGCTCGCCGAAATCTGCGTAGCTGTACGTACTTTTACCACAGTGAAGCTAGTTACTAATTTAGTCTCATTTCTCTTTCCTACTCTATCATCAGACCCTGATCACCATCCATCTGTAACCTATTTTTTGAGACCTTTCCAATGAGCCCAAACACGATACCTCTGCTGTAAGTTGGTGAGGGAGTTGGGTATCCTGCATCCAGGTGATGCTGCAGCATCAGTTCCAGGTTACTATATTCTTCTAATTCATCATTGAAGTAACAGAATTCTAAATTTCCAATCGATTAGACCTGCGAAAGATGCTCACATCCATTCATCAACTAGAAAAGAGCTGATAATCTTCAAACGGCTGAACCGATTTTCTTGAATCAAAGCTAAGAACACTCTCGATCAAGTCACCTTTCAAACAAAACAAAAAAAAAACAAAATCGGTTCAGCCGTTTGGCAGCTACGATGGAACAGACAGACACACAGATACACAGATACACAGATACACAGATACACAGATACACAGATACACAGACACACAGATACACAGATACACACGTTAAACTTATAACACCCCTCTTTTTCAGTCGGGGGTTAAAAATAGCAAAAACATGAAAACAAGTAATAAAAAACAAAACAATAGCCATAACAAGACTTGATTGAGCATTGGTAGCCACATTTTTCTATAGGATTCAATATAAGTCTCATTATGAGTCGCTTTGAGAATTAGAATACCGAAACTTTTGTCAGACCTCAGACCAAATAAAAAACCAAGACAGGGTGCTGTCAACAGTGACGTGAGGCCGGTTTCGTAAACATGTGTGCATATATTTTGGTGTAGTTTGATTGTAAATGATTGTAAATGTGTGCGTGTATGCACCAGGGATGTTGCGGACATCCGCAACCGCGGAGCTTCCGCATCGATTTGGACATCCGCATCCGCAAAAATTAATGCGGATGTTTATGCGGATGCGGATGTAGCACAGGTCGCGACAAGAATGATGAGCGGGGCCGGCGACTGGCGCGTGCCGTATGCGAACGAAACCTTCGCTCCTATTGGTCAATGAGCACTTTTTAGTGACCAATAGCACGCAGATTTTTATCGACACCACCAGCCAGTGTCCGTAGCGAACAATTGTTCAGTAGCGCGGGTTTAATATAATATGAACCGCTGCGTAACTTTTTTTTCTTTCTAACAGACTTGACTCCGAAAAGGCGGCAATATTACTTTTTATTAAACATAATTCTCAAATTTTTTACTTTACTTACTAAATATGTAATAAAAAAATAATATCTTTTATTTTATTACTTACTACCACCCATACAAATAAAAAAAAACTTTAAAATATCTAAACATCCGCATCCGCGGATGTGAGCCTCCAAATATCCGCATCCGCATCCGCGTCCGCGGTTGTGAAAAAATCTGCATCCGCAACATCCCTGGTATGCACAGAGCGGTGTAGGCAGAATTATGCTTCACTGTATTGTTCGCAGCGCTCTATCTTGGTTTTTTATTTGGTCTGAGGTCACCCCAGTTTGCAGCTTTTGCAATAAAATTGTGATTGGGGAAGTGTTTGAAAGTTAAACTTATGTAGGGCGGGTTTGCAATCCCTTGATCATTTAAAACCCAGTTTTAAATCTATCTGCAATTAACATTGATAACATATTATGCAAAAACGTAATCTAACCAGTCGTTTTGCACGGCTGGATACATTGGTTTACTTTCTCGAAACTAGTATTGATAGCCATCAGTGGCGCTATCTAGATGTCATGTATTTTAATTGTTACATTATGATTTATTGCAATTACACGAGGTATTCACGTCTAGAAAAGGATTATAAGTACTAGATATTAGTTATTTGCTTGCTTAGCATCCATGTCGTTTTCATTTTATTCTAAGACGTAATAGTAGATTTTTTTGTTATTATGTGAGCCCATGTTGTCCCACTACTATAAAAACAGCTTCCAGCATTATTTCCACTCCTTACGGCTGTTTGCTGTCAATGTACATTCTATCATGAATCATTCTAGTTCATCTCGCCATCGTTCATTTTGCCAATATTGAAGTACATACTCATAAAATACAATAGACGTAGATATATTTAGTAACCTATTCCGCTTGACTATTCTTCAAGTCCTAAAAAACCCTGTAAGAAATCGACACGTGTTTCACCTCAGGCACGGGGCGTGTTTCACGGGCGATGTTTTCACCATCGTTTAGAGAATTTATTGGAGGGTTTATGTGTCATCATCTGCCTAGCCTTTTTCCCACCTATGTTAGGGTCGGCTTCCAGTCTAACCGGATGCAGCTGAATACCAGTATTTTACATGGAGCGACTGCCTATCTGACCTCCACAACCTAGTAACAGGGTAATACGATACCCCTTGGCAAGACTGGTTGTCAGACTTTCGGGCTTCTGACGACTCGTAACGACTGTCAAAGATCCACAAATGACAGCCGGGACCAACGGCTTTACGTGCTTTCCGAGGCACGGAGGAGTCTCGATATGTAAAGATGTTCACCCATCCACGGTCCAACCCCGGTAAGCGTAGCTTAACCTGATGGATCGACCCGTGTGGCTGTTATTCCTTAGCCACGAGCTCCTCGAGCTAGAGGGTTTATGTGTATAATACGTTAATAATAAAGTTACATATAACTAAGAAATCTCGGTGTTTTGTCAAGTCCTCCATCCTTGCGAAGTAGGAGCGGGTCGCTTGTAAATATTGATTTTGCAGGATTTATGCAATGTGGCGTTGCCCGCCCAAATATGCAGCCTTAGTTGGCAAGTAGAATCATATTATTGTAGCTACTACACTAGCGAACCGCCCTTGCTTCGCACGGTTTTAAAAACTTGACAAAACATATAAAGTATCAAATTCTCTGAATAAATTTTCAAATTGATGGTGAAAACCGCATTAAAATTCGTCGTGTAGTTTAGACGAACAACGCGGTCACATTTACAGACGAAGAGCGACTTTGTTACAATGTGTATTGATTGATGTGGTGGTCACGGATTTTTCCCTACTTTAAATGGCCGCGCATAGATTGCATTAGGTAATAGTACACTTTATTATAATTACCATTTTCTTTCACCCAGGTGTTCGTAGCGAACGTGCGCACTAAGATAAAACTCATGTGGGACAACATCATGTATTCGATTAGCGAACGTGAGGAGTTCGTGCATTACTTCCAAGATATCTTCACTGAGGACACGCTGACTTTGCATGAGCTGTATCTGGAGAAGATCACCAAGTATTATAATGAACACAAGTAAGTAATATCATAATATCCCTTTCACTTCATATCTGAGGCTCTAGACAATGAGCGATAACGATGATGGAAAAGGCAAAAATGTATAGAACTGACATAAGCTATCGAAAAGCTTATGTCAAAGTCATTGTAGAAATACGAAACGCTTTCGAAGCGATTGTCACTTGTCTAGGCACTCAGAACAAGCTTTTGTGTTTGTATTGGCTAATTACTAGTTTCTTTTTACCAAACCTAAACGGATTCCAGATTTCTTCGAAATTAGGGCTGAATTTCATTTTGAAGGTTTTTTAGGAACTCTATTCCTAAGCCTCCGCTGTCCGTCCGTCTGTCTGTCTGTCATCGGGCTGTATCTCATGAACTGTAATAGGTAGACAGTTCAAATTTTCACAGATTGCGTATTTATATTGCCACTATAACAAAAAATAAAATAAAATTAAGAAAGGGGGTGATACAACAAAAGTGTTTTTTCGGCGTATTTTTCTAAATATTGTACGGTGGTACGGGACGTGTACGAGTCCGACTCGCACTTAGCCAGTTTTTTGTGAAACTTATGCTTGAAGGTGGGACAAGGAAATGAAAGAAGAGAAGGTTGTGTTTAAGATGTCTGAAAGTTAAGTAAAGTCGCGATGTTCTCTAACCATTGTGCGTGGGCCATGGCGGCCGTTGGTGGTTATTCCACCTATTCCAACCAGCCCACCTCCCTCCAGAAGTTTCCTGGATGTACAGACGATTCTTTAAGTAATATGTTTAAGGAAAGCTATAGTTTAAGATCAAATTCAAAATTTTCCATAAAAACATAACTTCAGCGGCATCGTCCACCTTTTCTCAGGCACATTTTCGAGCTGATAGCGACACGCAGGAACCTTTGGCTGAAGATGACGGAGCTCGAGGCGCGAGCTACGGAGCCGGGTCGTTATCACAACCGGGGCGGGCAGCTGCTGCGCGAAGAGAAGGAGAGGAAGGCTATCGCTAGTAACGTAAGTTGTATTACACACACACACACACACACACATAAACTGATGTCTTTTCCCATGGGGATAGGCAGAAACTACAGAACGTCACCTAACTACGATTACACACTTATATACTTCTTTTGCTTCGTTGGCGTTCATACATCTACCACCACCGCTTACAGCAGTATTATTTTAATCTTACTTCAGTGGGGGAAAGATATGGAGCGTCCGTAGAGCTTCATCTCTTTTCTACACAAAAGTAATATAGGTAAAATATTGTAAAAAAAAAATTAATAGAGTAACGGTGGAGTTTCTTGCTCATTCTTCTCCATACGAAAACTACCTTTTGGAAGGAGCAACTAGAATCAGTTCTATTTCTTAGTTTTTGACGTTCAAAAGTGCCTTTAATGTGCCAATTTGAAATAAATGATTTGACTTTGACTTTTAAGTGGTAGGCCTCAGGTCGTACACGCGCCGGTTGCACCGGTTGCCGGCAGTTCATAAGATGATGAATATTGACGATTGCAGTTTCCGATCGCCGTCAGCCAATCGTTGGGACAAGTGTAGCTGTGATGTTGATAACATAAATAAGAGTTTTTTTTATTGTATTTGACTGGCTTAGGGCTGGATTCGCAGACCCCACTTTGCTTTGATAAGTAAAGCGATTCTTAGAAAATTAACATTATTTGTATTCCTACCAAATAAGGACACTCAGATGAGTCAGTCCCGAGTTCTTTTGAAAAGACTCAGTTTCGAGTTCTTTTAAACAAGACTCGAATCTCGAGTTCTTTTAGGCAAGACTCGAGTCTTAAATTAATCTTCTAATTCATATGAAACTCTTCTGCGATCTGTTAATCTCACTCAATATCATCGTTATAGTCATCTTTGTAAATGTTTATCTTATAATGATTACTGTTTTACAGTTACCGAAGATTGAGGCACAAATCCGTGATCTAGTGTCCGAATATGAAGCCAAGACTGGAAACACGTTCACTATTGATGGCAAGTCTCTACTTCAACTTATGGAAGACGAATGGGAGACCAGGAAGGCTGTAAGTATACTTAATTTATAAGAATACGTTAATGACAAAAAATATATCACTTAAAAAATTTCAAACAAATTTTGGAGATGTAAGTGCATTTCATGAAATTTTCATTCAATGCACTTACATGAACTTAGAGAGTTGTATTGCTGATTCTAATGTTTATAATTCTGTAAATCCATATTTGTTACGGCCGCCAATAATATTTAGATCATACAACCTGATACTGACCTGAAAATTGCAAAAAACTTATGAAAATTTTAATTTCGCGTGGAACAGCGGTTCCTCGCCATAAGTCCTAAATCGCAACTATGATTGCATGAGTTGCATTGATGATTTTTATAATTATAATTCTTAAATAAATATTTGATACAGCCGCGAATCATATCTAGATCAACATACAAACGGAAACCGACGAAAAAAAAATTAAGAAAATTTGATTTTCGTGGGCTAAACCTCACACTTTCCCCTTCATGTATCCAGCAATTGAAATTGGAATTCTATTTCAGTGGATTGAAATTAACTCCCACTAGATGAGGAAAAATTGAACTATGACATGGTAACGTTTTGCGAGGAGAGGCGACATGAGGGAGTAGCGATAACGTTTTGTCAATTGGTATGTCTCACCTCGTCTCCTTTGACTTGTTTAACTTAAGGTCGAGGTGAGGCGAGAAGCAGCGGGGACATACATAAGTTCTATGATACATATAATTTTGCGTTAAAGGTTAATTTCCTTGATCAAAGTTCACCATCATTAATAATTAATTAAGGCCCTACCCTACCTCAAATTGCTTAGCATGATCCTCCGTTATGCCGAAAATACTGCAGCATTAATTTTGAAATAAATAATGTTAAAGTTGAGGATTGATGCTAAGTCCTAGGTTTGACGAAAACACGATTACATAAAATTTTCTCCATAGAAAAAAATCCAAAGGTTTACCTCTAAACCGAACTATAAACCGCTGGTATTAAAAAAATACTTGAAATTAGAATGATCTAATTTCAAGTTTTTTTTTTTAAAGTTCATGAGAACTTTTGCATAATAATAACTGAACTAACTATAAAACAGGTCTTATGTTTTTTTAAATTACCATTTTACCGTAAATAGCAATTACCTAAACTATTCGAGGCTTGGAGCCGCCAGCACTCCGTCTCGCTCACTCAGGCCGCGAGTAGTATGGTGCAAGCGAGATAAAATTTGATGTTGGGTAGATCCTTAAGATCCAATGTGTAATTATTACACATTAGACATTTCTTAAGTTTTAGGAATGTGTTTGCCGGTTAACGTCCCTTAAAATCAAAAGCCACTTGCAATAATTAATGGACTTTGTATAGTGTAGCACGGATGGTCAAGGAGCGCGGTTCCATATTATCATGATCATATAACATTGCTGTAATATAAATAAACTGTTTCGGGGTTTATATTTGTATCGTTCTTGTCACCTCGTCTTGCCTCGGGAGCTTGAAGTTCATTGCTAGTTTTCCTTACAACTCTTTTCACACAGGAGCGTCACAACAAGCTGTCGGCGCGCAAGCAGGCGCTGACGCCGACGACGCCGCTGTTCCGATCGCTGGCGACGTCACCGCTCGGCAAGCGCAATAGGACTGCGGCGGGCTTGGCGGCTACTGCTGAGAGGAATAGGTAACGTTGAATGTTTGATTGGGTGCTGGTGTTTCGTTTCTTATCTATACTAATATTATAAAGCTGAAGAGTTTGTTTGTTTGAACGCGCTAATCTCAGGAACTACTGGTTGGAATTGAAAAATTCTTTTTGTGTTGGATAGTCCATTTATCGAGGAAGGCTATAGGCTATTAACATCACGCTACGACCAATAGGAGCGGAGCATAAATGAAAAGTGTTGCGAAAACGGGAAAAATTATTCCTTTTTGAGAGCTTCCGTTGCGTGCGCTGCGTAAACGGTTTAAGTTACACAAATATAATGGAATATTCCTCTTTAAAAGTTCTAAAAAAAAGTCCGCGACAGCATATGTCTATCTTTTAAGATTGACTCACTATAACCTTTTTTCAATAAATAATCAATTTTGCGAAGGAGTTTTATTGACATAATATTAATTCTTATTCCAATAAATCGTTTTAACATCAAGAGTATTTATGTCAGTATGTATCAGTAAAATACTTTTTAATTCATTCGAATCGGACATTTAATTTCGAAGATATCACGAGTATAAAAATGCAATACGCGAACCGTTCGACGCCGGCGCCGCGCCTCCGCGACGTTCCCTACTTTAGAGAGGAGAGGATGAGCACACGGGTAGATATGACCTGGAATAGGACATAGGATACGTTTTATCCCTATATTCCCACGGGATCGACATCTACGCGGGTGAAACCGCGGGGCACAGCTAGTTTAGATATAAATGTTCAGTTATTGTTTGAAGAAGATTGACAGGTACAGTGCGTTAATTATAACTTGACACTGAATTTTGCAGTCTTAGTTTCAATACTAATAGAGTTCAAAATGGCAACTGACAGAACAGTGCTACCAATCACATAACTGCAAAATTTTGTGCTACCAATCGTGTCATGGGTCAAGTTATAATGAACACACTGTATCTTGATTTCTTGACGTGAAATCTATGTTGAGCTATAATTTAGGTTACAGTACAGAACTTCTACCGAATGTAACCATTCCGATAAACAGAGGGGAAATTCTCGTATTTTTACCAACGTTCGCATTCTTTCTGTGTGTCTTAATCTTTCAAAAATACGTCTTAATTTCCTTTTGAGACGGTTTTGACATAGTATGTCGGTGATGAGATTGCGACTAGATTTTAGATTTATTAGTTACCTACTAGCTTCCGTCAGCGGCTTAACCCGCGTGATATTTTTATAAGTAAAAGTAAAACATGTAATAACACATATGGAATACTATAAAAAACTGAGTATCGAGCATTCTATTGGTGACAGAATTTTTTAAATCGGTCCACTAGTTTTTGATTTATTTAATACAAATCTTTTCTCTTTATAATATTACTGTATTGGGGGTAATGAACATAGCCAAGTGGCCTCACCTTGGAAATTATGTAAGAAGATATGGTGCTGTACAACATAAGTATGGTACTGCCCAACATCATTCCTTTGGTGACGCCAAAGGAAGACCACCAACATATCCAAGGAAAGTGGATATATACTTGCCTTATCGTTAATAAACACGCTATGATAAAGAAGTGTAAGAGTATCGAAGAAAAAAAACCTGTGTCGTCCATAAACCTTGTGTTAGATGTAAGCATAGTCGCATTGACTGTAAGCAGGTCTTTTAACTCGTAGGCCGCCGTCGAAGCGCCAGCTGATAACGGGCAGCGCGACTAAGGCGGTGACTACCTTCACTAACAATCTGTCTGCGCTCAAGAGGTCTGCTATCACCACTGTTAAGAGGTAAGCAAGTTCTTTTAGTGATAGATTGTACAGTTAGCACGGTAGTTTATGGTATTTTGTGCTAAGTTTCATTGATTTCAGAGAGAAAACTTGATTTGCAAATCATGAAACAGAATAACTTTTTTTAATTTTCGAAAGTTTCCGTGATAATTCATTTTGAAATACTGATGTTCATCTGCATATGCTACTAACTGTTTTTCATTGATGTGTTTGTAGTTGGTTTTAACAATGGTGTGTACTGATTGCGTAAGTCAGATGTATTCGTTTGTGTTTCTTTTGTTAGAAAAACTTAAAACGCGTAATGTAGGAAAGTTACTTCATCAGATTCATAAACTGAATGAATTATGTGATAAATTATTGGATAATGCGAGATAATAATCAGTTTTCTGAAGTGAGCATAAACAATTTCCATTCTAAAAGTTCTGATTTTAATCTTTGTTTCGTAAACGTGTTCTTTATTTTATATGCATTGCAAATAATTACCGTTGCAGAAAAAAATGTTATTGGCATCACTCGCTTTTTATTCAGCATAAAAACAGTCATTAGTTACCTCACGCACATTCGCACACACTTGTTATTTAGATAATATTTTTCATTCCTTTACTATTTCAGTGCTCGCTTGTGAATTTATTGATGTGAAAACACCATTACGTCATATTTATTGAGGCAAGTTTCGTTTGATTGATGATAAGTAGCGATCGAACCAAAATATTCTACTTTGACGTATTGCGTAAGTAGAGGGAATGAGAAATATTGCAATAGCGTTACATAATGTATTAATTATACATGTAGAGCAAATTGTATGTAGTCATTACGCTTCATTGTTCAGAAAAGCATGAAGTAATTAGAATATTGTATAGAAGTTATTAGATTGTAGGAGTAGATTGATACTTGCGTCACATATTGATGCTATTATGTTCTCGATAAACAATAATAATCGGCTCTAGTGTAAAAATATGTACCAACCGGGGGAATTACGAGATTTTTTCCATGTCTGCAGCTGTCTGTGTGCATCAGAGCATTCAAATTAACGTTGCTTGTTTGTGACAGGCGCATCAGCGGGCGTTTGGCTGCTCGGGTAGTTGCGGAGGGGAAAGATGCTAAGAGGAAGCTCGACTATGGTGGGGAACTGAGGAAGACGCCCAAAGTCAATGGCAGCATTCTCAAACATAAGCGTACGGTAAGTTGACGTCAATGAAACGATCTTCCGTTGTTGGTATTGGCTCGCACGGCAACTTGGTTCGAATAGAAGACGTAAACTATCGATTTTTTTTTTTTGCAAAAGGCGACAGTCGAGATTGACTATGGCATGATACGCTTGTATAGAAGAAGTATTTACGGCTTCGATAAAAAAAAAAAAAAATAGAATAATGTCTATTTGCAAACATTTATGAACTGGCTCCACTTATGAAAACTTTCGCCGTTGCCCATTGAAAGAAATCTCCTCCCCGCGTGGAAGCTGTTGTGGTCCAGTGTCTATTACAGTTTGATCATCCACTAAACACTAAAAGGAAATCTTCAAATCTAATTCATTTGTCTACCCATCAGTCTCACGGCAAGCGCCGCAGCAGCAGTCGTCGCTCCACCAACGCGACGCGCTCCACCGGCTCGCAGGACGACGAGCGAGTGGCGCACAAGGATCCGCTTATGGAGACCACGCTTCTTACCACCTATACTGACTTCAAGGTAAGTTTTTATCTCTTAGGGCAGCTTGCATCACAAATCACTAAATACATTTAGCTCTAAACGAATTTAATATCGTTATTTTTCTGAAAATCGTTTGCGAAGAGTTGTTTTAAATATGTGTCGCGCTAAATGCATTTAAAATCCAGCCCCCGAGAGAATGCGACACCACATTCCTGACTCCTCTCACTTGAACACGATTACCGGTATTCTTTTGTACTCAACTGACAGATATCTCTCGGCGGCTGGAATATTATATTCGTGGTGCAGTCTGCTGTAAATTTCATGTTATCTGTAGTTATTGACCGAAATAAAATCCCATTCATGTAAGTGACAGACAAGTTCATATTATGTACATCGACGTGTGTAACACGGTGGCGATACTGCAACGTCTACTCCTTGCTGACTGGCTACTATTCTTTTATATGGCATAAACTTTTCTCCTTTAGTTTTGATTTTGAGTTAGTCATTGGGTTCAAATACTCCTTTTTTCTCGGAAGGCGTCAGTTTTTGCAGCTATTGATTAAAACTATCTCTTTACAGGATGGCATCAACGAAAAGCAAATCAGTCGCAGCTCCATGGCGAACCAGAGACCGAACGAAGCAGTCCTCCCCACCATCGTCTACCATACAATAGAAGAGAGGAACGGTACCCCAAAAAAAACTCCGAGGGTCAAAACACCTCTGACGCCTAAAGTCGGTAAAGAGAACATACAACATGTCAACCAGCAAATGACGCCGAAGAGTAATCTCATGTACACACCGACCAGGCTCACTCGATCCGCCCTCAAGCTTAACAACGACGGCTTCGCAACTCCCCGAGCTCCGCTCAGCGCAAACAAAGTCAACCTACAAAGACAAAACACAGTCACCAGTTTATCAGTCAAAACTACCCCGAATAACGTTAGCAGGTCTAAATCCCACTCGCATTTGGTGCGAAAAAACCTCCCGCCTCTAATCTAAGAACTTAGACTGAGTTCAGTTCCTACGTCTTGATATAAACGCTTGGTTTTGTTTTTTTATTGAGAATAGTTTTGCACGGAAATATCAAGATGTATGCACTGCGCCTTACAATATTATTAGCCATGATTTTCATACGAGAATCAATTTGTAATTATAAAATATTATTCAGTTTTTTTTAATACATTTTATTTTTGTGTTTATCGATGGTTTGACTCAAGTTTTGTGACGTATTAAATGGCCGTTTTCTCGTTGATAAATAACGTTTTGCTTTTTATCCTTGTACATTTGAATCTCTATAATTATGTGCTGAGTAATTGCATTCAATTTTAGGCATTAGTTGATTTTTGTTTATAGGATGTGATTGATAGTATTTTAATTGATAGATAGTTTTATAAGTTACTTTCAGTTCTTAAAAGAATAATTATTTTAGTTTGTCTTCAATTGGAATTTGTTGTTTTAGAGTAGTTTTTAGTCACGTCTTTTACTAACATTGACACGCAACTTTTAGCTTAGGATAGATTGTTTCTTTCATTTACCCACCAAATTCTTCTTCTTGAAAGATCTTATGAGAAGCATTGATATAATTTAGTAATTTTACGAGCATTGTAAATACTATGCGCGTGAAAATTTTTGAAATGACAGGCAGCTTACCATAGACTTAAAAGGTCGTCTAAAAAGGTTCTAACATTCCAAGAGACAGTGTACTTAATGTTTATCAGTATTTCAAGAACGAGAAAGGATTCACAAAATGGCCATAATCTCATGCTAACATTAAAATAATATTAAAATTAATTGATATTCGTCGCTTTATTTAACTAATGTATAATTTTAATAATTTTAAAATGTAAATTATGGTTGTAATATATTTGCATAGTTTAAAAACAGCTGATGTTTTATTTTCATGACCAACGAGACTAGTCCCTGTATTACTAATTTAGGATTGATAAAACTGACACATTATTAACAATAAATATCAGGTGTTCTTACAGATACTTTGCAAGTAAAATGTCGATATATTTTGATTACGAAATAGGTCCAAAGGGCCGAATGTTTAGAAGGGCCGTAGAGGGTGATAAGTATGACATCGAGTTGATTTGGAATCGAGAGCATACAGAACTGCTGTTCCATGATGTGGATATTGGCTCGTTGATGTGAGTTAAAATTATTTTGTGTTATTAAACGCTGAGCAGACTCCCATATTTTTTGTAACTTTGCTCGGATAGTTTATAATAATACGTATTTATTGAATTTGCTACACATAGTGAAAAATTTAAAAGTG
Source organism: Lithophane ornitopus (assembly GCA_948473465.1). NCBI lineage: Eukaryota > Metazoa > Arthropoda > Insecta > Lepidoptera > Noctuidae > Lithophane > Lithophane ornitopus. The sequence goes on along the minus strand of OX419624.1, from coordinate 11,053,699 downwards.
CACAAAACTAAAATACAGACACCGACTTCCCTTTAAAGTTAAAGTGCTGTTTTTTTGTAAAAAGGTTTTTTCTAGAAATAAAGGTATTTCTAGAAAAAACCTTTTTACGGTTAAAAACATTTTTAAGGTTTTTTCTAGAAATAAAGGTATTTCTAGAAAAAACCTTTTTACCAAACAAGTGTGACATAGAATAGAGACGCTCTACATAGCAGACCTTTTTATAAAACTCGATGTGCCAAAATTACGGCCGGATACTTAATGATACCAGCCTGTTATCAAGTCCAGGTTCCATCTCCATGTTTCTCTTCACAGTCTGCGATGTCCAAGATAAACTTAGAAAGTACTTTTGTTATATTGTTTCAGCGAGCTTTCAGCCCTGTCAATATGTATGATAAACCAGTACAAGGAGATTATCGGTTTCATGGCTCTCTCTGATCATCCCCAAGTACCTGGACTGGATCCCGCCGACTGGGAAAATTGGATAAGGAATTTATATCAGTAAGTGAATATTCAAATCAACCGTATCAGAGATCGTTTGAAGTGCCTACATAAATGGCCTTTAGTCAAAACCACGGTAGTCATTGCAAATTGGATATCCTCATTCTTGAGAGAGCATCTAAGATTAATTTATTTTCGACTTTATTTCAACATCTATCGGGTGAATCCGCGGCGCAGCTAGGTATAAAATAAATGAAAGTCGCTCTTTGTGTCTGTCTGTGTGACCGCGTTGTTTTTCTAAAATACGCATCAGTATTTGATGCGTTTTTCATTTTGTGCAAAGCGGGGGAGGGGGTCTAAATAAATTATTAATAATTCATTAATAATTCATTCCCTAAAGGGGTTAAGTGGGGGATAAATGTTTGTACGGAAGTTCGTTATGTTTGCCGATGGGCAAACACATCGGGCACTAGCTTGTACTTGTAAATAAAGTAACAAGTTATAATTTTTCCTGTTTTACATTTCATTTCAGGAGATACTACTTGTCTCGTAACACACTGTTCATACATTTCATGTGCTGCATCGATTCGGTAACAGACTTCTTTGTTGAAGAAGCATTTGTATCTGTGTTCCTAAACGACTGCTATTTACTGTATATTGTGATGGCTGTACCTCTATTTTGTCCAGACGGTAAGATTTGCTGGTTTTTTTTTCTCCTTTACATATCGTTATTTCTCCTGATAAAGTTTATTCTGTTTATATGTATGTATTACTATGTATTCTTTTCCGCGTTATCTATCCTTTATGTTGCCCCTTACAAGTATTGTCTCTGCATCACGCTAAAAATTTAATTTAAATAAAATACAGGTTATAAAACTAAAACCCAACTATGCCAAAAAGTCAAATAAAAAGGTATAAATATCACAAAGAAAGACATCACAGACAGACAAATTAAAAATCCGGAGTCACACGGGTTAGGGCATAAATCGAACAGATTACGTGTGACTCCGGATTTAAGTTGACTTTTTTTAGTTGGGTTTTAGTTTTATAACTTTTATTTTTGCTTCGTTTACGTAAATACATATAGAAGAAACTTGTTCTCGATAAAATCAATTTTTGCTGCAAGTACAACTCTTTAAGTTCTCCATTTGAAATAAGATTAGACATTTAAATAAGCCTTTTTTACAGTACGTTCCGATTTTGTCTTCTATTGCGGTGGTGGTATGACAAATGGCACCCGCATTAGACAGTTGGTATTGTGTAACCTTGGTATTGTGCTTTTAATGCCATCCTTATGCCTAAGGTATGAAGTCAAAATCGGTTGAACGGACTGTAATAAGGTTTGTTTAAATGTCTAATCTTATTTCAAATGGCGTAATTTAACTTATAGTTAAACATTTCAGTTACTTACCTATTGTATTATGTAGGTACAGGTAGGCACGTAACAGAGTTCTAACTGTTTACAGAAATAATAACAAGGTTCCAAACGTTCAAGAAACGAAATATATACAAATACCTACCGAAATCTAGGGATGGAATGGGAAATTATTTGTATACTGCCTTTAGAACGGACTTTTGCCCAAGATTGAAGATGCGACGAGCAGTGTACGTGTGCGTTTTTGTAAAACGTCATAGTATAGTAGTATAGATAGATATTATTAGTGAAGATTATATTATTATATATTACTAGCTTCTGCCCGCGGCTTCGCCTGCGCTGTAACTCGGTGCCATCTATCTCTTTGCAAAATCTTGTCGAAATTCGTTCAGTGGTTTAGGCGTGAAAAGGTAACATACAGACAGACAGAGTTACTTTCGAATTTATAAAAGTACTAGCTGCGCCCCGCGGTTACCCGCGTAAATCTCGATCCCGAGGGAATATCGGGATAAAAAATATGTCCTATTCCAGGTCATGGTCTACCCATGTGCCAAATTTCATCCAAATCCGTTCAGCCGTTTAAGCGTGAAAGCATAACAAACAAACAAACAAACTCACTTTCGCATTTATAATATTAGTTAGGATGGAAGTATGGATAGTTACTATTGGTTTTTATATTCAAATTTAATTTCTCACACAAAGTTTAATAGCCAATAAGTCGTTACGGGTCGTCAGAAGCCTGAAAGTCTGACAACCAGTCTTACCATAGGGGTATCATATTACCCAGCAACTGGATTGTGGATAGGCAGTTGCTCCATGTAAGATACTGGTATTCAGCTACATCTGGTTAGACTGGAAGCCGACAATAACATAGGTGGGAAAAAGGCTAGGCAGATCATGATGATAACTTTCTGATATCATGACCCTTTCAGTACTTACATCGTATTGATTTTATTTGTTTTTGTTTGATTGTGTATTTTTGTGTATAGGGAAGAAGATAACGATGACATTGTAGAAATATTACACAAGAAATGTCCCCGACTGAAGGAGCTATACGGTGAATATTACATAAGTGAGATTGTCGGGCGGCATCCAGAAAGTAACAGAAAGATCATAGTTGCCGATGTAAGTGTGTTTAATTTTGTTATAGTATTTTTATGTGTCGTGAAGAAAGTTTTGAGTATTTATTTATTTATTTAACCATTTATGCACAACATATATATAGACAAGAACAAAGGAACACAAAAATACGTAAAACACGGCACGGCACGGCATGGCAAGCTATTTTGAGGCGACTAATAAAAATATAACCTAATTGTATGGAAATAAAGTTGAAATTTCAATGGCCTAATGACATCGCGGCATGCTTAAGGATTCCGCTGTATCGTTGTCGTTGAAATTTCAATTTTATTGTCATACTTTTCAGTTGTATGTCTATTCGTCGCATAAAAATCCCTTGTCCTGCCGAGCCGCCAGTAGGCGCCGGCCCTAAGAGTAGGGGAAGACCAAAAAAGCGATGGATGGACTGTGTGAAAGATGATATGGCTAGAAAGGAATAGAGAAGTATGAAAGAAGACATTTTGCGCCGCAATTAAGATACATATTTAAAATCCAGTACCGTTTGTTTGCTCGTTTATTATTATCTAAGACTTCTTTAATTTTAGGTGCACGGCCGTGCTGTTGCGGTCATTTGTTTGAACACAGATATCAACTATAAGAAACTACAGAGGCTGTATGAGTTGCGGCCCTTCCACGGACTAAAGACTGCTACAGCTCTTGAGAAAGAGCAGAATAAGCGAACTAACTCTCTATTAGCCAATTTCGGGTATGGAAATAGTGTATTACTAGCTGCTGCCTGCGACTTCACTCGCGTGAACCCTTGAATGTGTGTGTCTGTGTGTTATGTCAGTATATGGATTAAAGAGCAAAGTTAAGCAGAGAAAAAAAGCTTAGCTGTTCAATCTTTGTCATTGATAAGGACATCGCTATAGTTGTTTTTTCCACAACGGGGAAACTTGGACTGCATCTCACCTCATGGTTAGTGATGATCAGGCCGAAGGTGGAAGCAAGCTTCACCCGGAATCCTCAACCATAGAGGAACTGGCTATTTTATCTCTAACTGTTGTTTTGGCGACAGACTTAGATAAGATGGTGGTTGCTAGCCAGGCGGACTTAGAACTAGCTCTACCACCAACCTAAACTTTTGTTAATTATTTTTTAAATTTAAGGGAGCCGATAATGCTTGGCAAGTGGAGTCCCTTCGATCATCCTACGGAAATTAAACACCACGTCCCGGAAACAGTATGTACATCTTTAGTTTTATGGAGTACCATTTACACGAGTCGATCAATCAGGTTAGCTCTGTTGCCGGGGTTGGTTAGTGGATGGGTGATAATCTTTACATACCGAAACTCCTCCGTACCTCGAAAAGTACGTTAAGCCGTTGGTCCCGGCTGTCATTCGTGGATCTTTGACAGTCGTTACGGGTCTTCGGAAGCCCGAAAGTCTGACAACCAGTCTTACCAATGGGTTATGGAGGTCAGATAGGCAGTCGCTCCATGTTAGATACTGGTATTCAGCATCCTGTTAGACTGGAAGCTTCCCCAGGATTGTTGGGAAAAGGCTAGGCAGATTGATATTTATTATGTAAGTATATGAAATTGATGTACTACCAATAAAAGTAAAATATTGTATAAATTCTATAGATAAAGTTATCTGACGCATGAAAATTCGGTCCATAGTCAGTTAAAATGGTGTCCGCTCACCTATACGATGGTATAGGTGAGCGGACACCATTTTAATTGACTAAATGATGATTTAGGGATAGGCAGAGTTGTACCTATAGTACACCCATAATTCTCGCCAGTTTTGTTTAAGTCCCATGTAATAATGGGCGAGCCTGTCCAGCCCAAATCCAGGCACAAATCCAGACTCCGGGCTGCTTCTGAGGATTTTTTAATGGAAAACCCCAATAGCACTGCCCGAATCGAACCCAGGACCTCACGCTCAGCAGTAGCGCTTGCGACCACTAAACCAAGGAGGCAGTCCCAAAATTAATTTTATTTATATTTTCCAATCAGACTTGCCGCAGAAAACATCCTCGAGCTACAAAGAAATCCAGCCGAGTACTCTTTACACGGGGCGACAACAGTGAAGAGGAAATACTAGTCAAGACCCACTCTGAAGACTTAAGTGACCAAGTGTACTTACGATCTCCTTCATTGTCTACTTCTATATACTCTGTGGTCAACTTACTGGATGAAGATCCGTTTGATTACGATATTGTGAACATTGATACTACTCTGTTGAATCTGGCGGAGGGCCGGTCTTGTGAAATTCTGTGAGTTTCTATTTTGACGTCAGTTTGGTAGCGTAGTATTACCTATTTATAATAGCGTATTTTACTTTGATGCAGTAAGCGTCTCCAATTATTTTTGTTTCTAACGAATGCTTCTATGATAAGATATTGAAAGATGGGATTTTATATGAGCAATTTGCTACTAATGCTTCAGTCAATGATTTAACTCGATTGAAATCTTTGGCTTCAGACGAATAATTAATTTAAGGGTTGTTCCAGACAGTGTAATTTAAATATCAGTAAACATAATCCCTTAAAACCTAACGTTACTTTGTATTCAGGCCACACACGTCTTTAAACGTGAAGTCGTCGTTCATAGTGAACCCGTCCTTACAACAACAACAGAAGAAATTAACTTCTTGTACTTCATCATATTTTAGGAAAGGTAAGTTACTTTATTACTGACAGGAGTTAACAAATGGCGGACCGCGGTCTGGATCCGGACCGCCGACCTATTTTGTGCGGACCTTAAGCAAACAGTAAAATATATATGTTATGGACCAAGTGATTATTAGGACATTATGAAAAAAGTCCGGGCAGTTTGAAAAATGCCCAATATGAGAGGGCAATGTGATAACAACTATTGAAATAATCAAATTGACGTGGCATTTTTTATAATGCTAGTCACCTATGGGGCAGTATAATTAAAACCAGATTTTAATACTATTATTTTAATTTCAAACGTAGAATCAATCATCATTTCAGCCGAAAGATGTCCACTGCTGGACATAGGCCTGGTATCCTGCCTTTTTGCCAAAAATTGTTTGGCAGATTATCACTTGCCAACCAACGTTTCGCCGATGTTTCACTTTGACAACTAACGATTAGCAAATTTTTGTATGACAACGTTTCATTTGGTAGAATTATTGTAATGCTGATTATTATAATAACACAAAACGTTTGGGACATTTATCATTTGTCAAACATTTCAATCTTAGGTTACGATAGGTTAGGTTAGGTTAGAGTATGACTAACAACGCACGAGCCAAGTTAGCGAAGCGAGCCAGCCGCGGCAGCGAACGGCGATGTGCCAGAAGCGAATCGCTTTTGTAAAAGGAAACAATTAAGTGAGGTTACATCACATTAAAGATAAAGTAAAAAAACACTCACTCACTGAGCACTCTTCAATACACTCACTCATTTTAATTGAACTCTACTTGAAAGTTGGCATTCTGCCACTTAAGTTTGGCAATACTTCGGGCTATGTCGGAAATGTCGGTTACCTTGGTTCTCCTACGGATCTCTTCATTTCAGAATCAATATTTAAAATCAAATAAAATATTTCCTATTCATAGACACTCTGCTGACCTATGATGACTTTACCATAATTAAATGTTAAACTGTTGTTAAAACTGACTGGTCGGACTGGAGCGGGCGCGGCTCCGAAATGCGAGCCCCTACCCCGCGCGATACCCGCACCCTTGGTGCAAAATACCTGTGTATTATCAGATTGCCCAAAGACCACAGGGCAATATTTATAATGACGAGGCAATGTGATAAATAAGGAAGTTCAAATTACAATTTATTATTTTGCCCTAAGTAGCTTGTCATTATTCATAATGCGCGGGCATTATGAAAAATGCCCGTATTTATCATTTGGTCCATAACATATACATAACGAAAACTTAACCTAAAAATGTTTAATAAAAGATTATTGAGTTTTAGCTTGCACCAACTTCACTCCACAAATATACAGCTTTCTTTTCGTTATATTTCTTAATTGCTATTTTTAATCTTGGTTTCTAGTAATTGTGTACCAAACGGGCAGCGAAGGTAATATATTTTTTGTTTAATGGACCTAAATATAATCTAATTGGTGATGATCCACTTTTAAAGAATAGGTACAGTTCCAGGTCAAGCAGACCGCAGTTGATCGAAGTCGACCTTCGCCACAAAATATCCTGGCCCAGAATTATGCAATAATGTGCATTGTAACTAATCTTATATCATGCATCTAAAATGTCCATACGTCTATTACCAACGGCGGTAGTACATTAGTCAAAATTAAAATCAATTAAAAATTACAGATAGAAATACACAGAAAACAATTAAAATAGACGACAGAGAATCTGAGATGTACCATGGTGCAAAAAACGCTTTTATGATTGAGTTGTTTGCGTTCCGTGAAGATATGGATGAGAGGTGCCTTTTAAGTTTTATGAAAACTAACTTTCTACCAATACTTGAAGATTACTAGCTGTTTCCCGCGACTTCGTCTGCTATTTAGGGTGAAAAAGTCTTTGTACAGTTCAAGTTCTACGAAATTTCAACCAAATCCATTCAGCCGTTTTACTACTTTCGCATTTATAATATTAGTTAGAATTAATTTCTGACTGAATGAGGGTAATAGGAAACCAATAAATAGTGTTTGGAATATTGGAAAAAGAAACATGACAATTTTATTTTCTATAAAAAAGTATGTATGTTCTAAATTACAGACATGCTTACGACTTATTGGAAGCAGCGTTTGAACTAACGAAGGATTATGATTACTGCATCATTCGTGTGCCTGCAGCTGACAAGACCTTTTCTTTGTTACAACATTTTACTGTAAGTTAGAGTTACTTATTCTTCCATATTTGTATGATCTCCTTTTATTTGCCGAAATCCATCAGGATTACGGACTGTTTTGTTTGACTAAACTTAGTTACTTCAACTTTCATTTTATTTCTTCTGATCGATGTAATGATTATAAAAGTAGGTAAGAATAAATTAAGTAAGTACATCATTGTTTTTTTTTTTACAGTTTATTCCAACAAAGCCGAAGGTTTGCTCCAATTATTCGCTGTATATTGCACACAGAAGTTCAGTTTTGGGGTAATACCTTTTTTGAAACAGTACTTTAGTTAGTAAATGAAGTATAGTCGCGACCGAAGGGATGACTCGCGATGGATCTTCAAAATCCAATCGTAGTGTCACCATTTCAGCTCATTTCAAACATTACCTCAGAATCATACAGGGACATTCCTCTCATACTGTTCTGCTGTCTCCAGAAAGTTGCGAGTACGGGAAGCGGAAATAATCGACATTCCTGAAATAGCGCGTCTCATGATAAACCTGAACGGAAAAGAGACCATAACCTCAGTCGAGGACACAATCAGTAAGAAAGAGAATCAAGCGTATGTGTTTACTAGCGGAATGCATGTCGTTGGCTTAGGAATACTTGAGTACGTTTAATTTATAATATTAACTTGGTTCATAGTAGATTAGTCGTCAAAAAAATGGGAAAGTTATCATATTTCTCTACTGTCCAACCGGTGACACGCTCAGGCTTCAGCCATAGTCTGAAGCCTGAGCGTGTCACCGGGTTGGTTTGAGTCATATACCTACTTATATGATGCGCATCTAAACTGCAATCTCTAAGAAGTCCTATAAGCTCAATAATAAGAGTTTCCAAAGTTCGTTCTCGAACCAATTTTATGGATCATTGTTTCCAACGAAAACGCGCTACGAATAAAGTCCATGCTGTTCAGCGATCTGTATGTCGGCGTCGCATGGTATGGTCGGTGCGAGCTTGTGCACAGCGATATGCAAAATTCCGTCTTTTCCACGGTAAAAAACGTTCTTTCTTTTCTAGGGCCCCAGAACAAATCGAATTCCTACGAGGAAGGTTCAACCTAGGCTCGTATCAGATCCACAAGTACCACTTTGTAGGACATGGGGTGGATGCTGGGTTCACAACCCTCAAGATGGCTGTAGTGTATCCAGTGTTTGAACGACATTTTAGATTCTTTGCGAGAGAATTGTTGAGGCTGTCTGGACATAATACTCTGTTGTGGTTGACGGCTTATAGGAATAAATGGGTGATGTTATTTTATTGATGTTATGGTCGAAAAGTATTTAGATTATTTACGGCTGCATACTCAAACTCAACTCCGCCGTTATAACAAGGCGCATGTTGTTCATTCTAGTGACTAAAACACGTTTAGGAATTACTCTAGCTATGTATTGTTTGGGAGTTCTGAGGCCCTAGTGTGAGTTTATTTTAACTATCTCGATTTTACGCTTCGAACGCGTTCGGCGCTCCGATTGGCCCTTCAATGGCCTTCACTGGTGACGGGCCAATTGGAGCGCCAAACGCGGTCGATGCGTTAAGTCGAGATGGTTAAAATAAACTCACACTAGGGCCTCTGAGACCCTAGAGTGTTATCTCGATTTTACGCATCGACCGCGTTCGGCGCTCCGATTGGCCCTTCACTGACCATCACTGGGCCAATCAGAGCGCCGAACGCGGTCGATGCGTAAAGTCGAGATGGTTAAAAGAAATTCACACTAGGCTCACTGAGGGACTACACAAGTGACAATCGCTTCGAAAGCGTTTCGTATTTGTGCAGTCAGGCTAAGTGAATCATGACCCACTTTGAAGATAAATTCAAAATAACAAAGATGGCAGATGACAAATTCGTTACCAAGGAAATGTATATTTACGCGAATGTCGACCTAATTGTATTTGAATGTCTGTATGAAAATAAGCTTATGGTGGGTCAGAATTCAATTTTTTCGACTGTACAACGACTTTCAACGAAGGATTGACATAAGCTTTTCGATAGCTTATGTCAGTCCTATACATTTTTGCCTTTTCCATCAACGTTATCGCTGATAGAATGTCACTTTATCTAAGGCCTCAAGAGTAGTTATTGCTTGAATTCGCATTAAAATTATTGATAGCATTTTACCCATATTCATGGGGTTCCTTGAATGATCGTTAATATTCTAATGATATCATTTGACAGACAATACATAAAGCTAACTCTATAGTGGCTACTATGGTGCCATTGATACCGAGGAATGTTGAGATCGATAGTGCTGCTGTACCTGAACTCAAAAGAATTTGTGTTTTGACGGAGAACATGTAGGTATTCTTACTTATATTGTAGTTGTGATTGACTCACGGCTTTATAATATCTCTCAATGAAAAATATGCCTTCTTCCTGGTACTAAGCTAATAACTAAATTGGATACTGATCTTTTGTTGATTGTGAATTATTAAAAATACATGGTTATCATCGTAAACACAAAAAAAATTGTCGCTAAATGTCGCTAAAAGTCGAAATTTATCGCTAAATATGAGAATTTTAATCATTATATCTTCTAAACTAAGATCCGAAATCTTGGCGAAAAATTGCGACTAATTGGGGAGAAAATAAATCTTCGCCAGGTGCCCTAGCTTTTTGGGCCAAGCTGGGGAGGTGCTCTCCAGATCGGCCTCCTATAACCCCTTTATAACTTTTGAACCAGTGACCGACAAATTCTGATATTTGGTGACAAATTTCGACTAATAAACGACAAATTTTTTGTGTTATCAATCACAAATTATCATCATCCTCCTGCCCTTATTCCCACTTATTTGGAGTCGGCACAGCCTGTCATTGACTTTTTTGCTCCGTTGGTGTAATTAATGTATAGCGTTCCAGTTTTGAGTATAAATAGGCACCTCATTTTTAGCCATAATATCATCTTTCACAAAATCCATCCATCGTTTCTTCAATAATAATATAACTGATATTATTATATACAGCATTCCATTCAGTTCTTGGTTTATTGGCAAGAAACTGACGACTATGCCCAAAATGGACGTGAACACACGAATTGTAATCATAGGCGCATCTAGAACCGCTTTAGGATTCCTGAACGCTTTACTATTTGGGTATGTTCTGTAGATACTTACCGTAGATTTTTTTATATTGCCATGTAATTGGGGTCAATTCTTCCCTTGAGAAGCTTAGCGCTTGGTTCTACTCGTTTGCTTAGATATAGCAGATTACCTGCAAAACTACATCGTTATTGGTATATCGAAAGGCACAACTAGTTCAGTGACTTGAGAAGGTTTAACACTACCTCTCTCTTTGACTGTAGTTGTGTGGATTTGAGGAAACGATTTTATATATGATATGTATATCCCCAATATACTGCTGCGAAAGATTGCACGAGCATTCGAACTACGTTTATTTCTTTGATATCCTAAACACATCTTCTATACTTAAACTCTTTTCATTTTGTACTACCGACTCGATCCTGTTTCGCACGGTTTTTACGACTTGACAAAATTCGAGATTTCTTAGTCATATGAACGTATTATACACGGAATAAATTCTCTAAACGATGGTGAAAACTTCATCAAAATCTGTTGCGTGGTTTAGAAGAGCAACACGGACATACAGACAAACTTAAAAAGCGACTTTAATTTATAATATGTATCAGATACCTTATGTTCTTCCTCATTGCAGTCAAACATCTACCTACTTAACTTTCAACAATGTGACCTTAGTATCGCCGAATGGACTGCCCTACACGAGACATTCCAAACCAGCAGCTGAGTCCATGTTCCTCAAATATTTTAATGGCAGCGACAAGTACTTGAAAAGTGTTCCGTATACGTATTACGTGAATATCGTTCAGGCGACTATGATGGAGATCGATCTGTGAGAATTTTTACAGTTTTAAATTGAATTTGGTATGCTGAGACATGTTGCGAGAGGGCAATGCAGGCCGCTCATTCGTCAACGCTCACGGCGATCCACCCGCCACCTAGCCGCGCATTCCTAAGGCGAGGTACAGTGGTCTCCGTTGTTCCACGCGTTGTCATACTCAACTTAATACAGTATTATGTTTCACGTTTTAGTAAATTTTCTTTTCGTATGTTTTCAGGCACGAAAAGTTCATAACCTTGACTAGTGGAAACAGATATCACTACGACCTTCTTTTTCTGTTTTTTGGAAAACAATATCAGCATCCGGATCACATGGTTCAACTGATTCAACGAGATAATGATATTAGGTAAGTGAATTATTAGAATAAATATTATTAGAGTATATATTAGAATAAATTCTCTAGGTAAAGTCTGAATACTCAAACGCAACACAAATTTCAGTCGCCATTAAGTCTATAATGACCCTATAACTTTAAGGTGTAAGGTATTGACCAAAGAATAAACAAATGACAATCGAACGCCCGTGTGTCGTCTGTTTATTTCTTTTGGGTACATTGCAACTAGACCATGGATGTCAATTTTGCTACAACCAATCACAGTAAAGCAGTTTAGGAACAATTTGAAATGGTGCCCATCCTTACGCCTACCCTACGTCTTCAAAGTCTTAAAAGAATGGTAATTTATGTAGATTTTGACGTAGGTAAGAGAGAATACAATGGAATATTGTTTATTGTTGCTGCAGGTGGATAAATAATGTCGGTCAAAATTATAAACACTATCTCTACAATTTACTCACTAGTTTTTTTATTTCTCGCTTCAGGAGTAACACATCAGCGCCCCAATACACGCGTTTGGACAAGCCCAGGTTCAGCGACACGGAGATACAGATCGCCAATGACGAAACTCCGGAGAATGTGTTCATTATCAACAATATAGCTGAAGCCAATAAGGCTTTGGACTACGTCGAACATTTCGTTTATGATGATCATAGTAAGATTAGTTTATAAATTAACTAGATTCTGCCCGTGACTTCGTGTGCGTGAAATTTAAGCCCCCGGCCCACCGTTACTTCTTTTTAGATTTCTTCTTAGCGGTTTTCTTAGCCTTTTTCTGACTTTTTTTCGTTTTGCTCGGTTCCTAAGGGTCGTAGCGTGTTATTATGTAAGCCTATAACCTTTCTCAAGAATTGGTCTGTCCATTTCAAAAATATTTTTTCAAATCCGACTGGTAGTTCTAGAGATTCGCTAATCTCTAGAACTACCTTTTTTTTTAACCAAAAAAGATAAATAAAAAGAAGAAAAAAGATAGATAAAATTATCTATTGCTAAACCTCGAAGAACGGCCACGCTCATCAATACCACTGTAAATTCCTAATTTTATATTGTTTTCGATTTGTTATGCTGCTACCGACCTGTGTTATTACAGTTTCGACTTGTACAGTTAACAGAAATTGGGAACACTTGATCTAGGAAAATCGCCCTGATTGCTACGACATAAAGGCGCTGTCAATGTCAAATTATTACTACTAATGTTCGGCTGACTGTACATAATTATTTTGATTTTTAACTTTATTTAATTTTCAATACATATTTTACATTTCTAAACTTATTTTTATAAAAATATTTAAAAATATAAAACATACTAGAAACGTGCCTCCTCACTATGCATGCAGTGAGTACTGCTTTCTGAAACAAGGCCATTTATGTTTGTTACTACTATTATTTTGTTAAGCTGTATTTTCTTCTTTACAGAGAAAGTAATCGTGTACGGCGCAACGATACATGCCTATTTATGCATCAATGCACTTTTGGAGATCAAAGTGCGTCCCGAAAACATAATATTTATAGAACCGTTCCCATTAGAAGATCCCAACAAGACTAGAGTACCTGTGTTCGATAATGTGAATGTGAGTGAAACATACAGACCCCTGCATTAATAGGCTACACCCCTTCCCATACAAATACGTTAGTAAGAGGGTAACCAATTTATGAAAGCGTCTGTACAGTTCGATTCAAACTTAATGGCGGTTCGGAAGTTAGCTACTCGTTGCGCAGTACTCCACCCCTCACCCCCGCTGACACATGAAATTATTACTGCGCAGCGACTCGCTTCATGTTCCGAGCCGGCAACATTAAAATGTCTGCGGAACCACACCAACATATTTATTGCTCTACTTAATTTATTCTATACAAGGTGTGGCTCTGGAGAACGTGCGAAGGCACGTGTCTAATCTTTATGAAACCTAAGAAGCTTGCCCTTATGCTGAACTTTAAAAGGGATACGGTTAAGAAAATTTCAGTGTTGGCGGTTTTCAAATCCTTTAGCAAGTGTGAATCGAACTGTACCTTACATTTAATAAAATTACGTACAGAATTAATAACGAGCTGTCCATTATTGAGGATACTTCAGCATCTACGGCCTAATTGCTCTTTGCAGTCAGTCCCGTTTCCAGGCTTGTTGACTGACTAATCTTTTCATCATCGCATGAATTATTTGGATGCTGCTGGTATTTCAACATTGTCTTTCTGCCCAGGGTGCACCAGACATGCGTTATCATGACTCATGAAGCTCCAATTAATAATTTTACTCTACTTGAGCATTTTAGGTGGACCAAACGGTAATAAACATCTTGGATACTCTAAAAATAAAGGTGTACAGATCTTTCTACTTCAAGTCTTGGTCTGTGACTGTTGACAACATTATAACACATGCGGACTTCTTGTCTTATGCCGATTATCTGAACCTTGAGTGTAACGCTCTGTTCTATTACGGAAGAGTTGGTGTTAATATGAGAGCATTCATAGGTACGTATGTTCCTGCCATGTGAACCAGATTAATTGTAGCTGTAACTACCCTAGGGTAGTACAGATGTCGAATTTTATAAACACGAGTCAATCATTCCAATTTACACCTAATTACAATAATATTAAGGGTCACATGACGCTCGCTCTTGAATTACATTAACTTTATTTCAATATGGAACTAAAGAGTTCTTCAGTGGCGCAACTTGGGGTAGGGTGATGATTGATTCTAAGTGAACTTAAACTATATCCAATTTTCATAGTCGAGTTACTTGAAATGATTCAGATCTGATGATGATTCTTGATGATTTCAGTCTGTGCTGAATAAATGTATTTTCTTCTTTCTTCTTCTATTCAGCTGCATCCGTTTGGACTGGAAGCCGACTCCAACATAGTTGGGAAAAGGCTATGCAAATAATGATGAGTTATTTGAAATTATGAGTTATAGTTTTATCGTCATTAGTATATCGATACCCATCAGTTATGTGAAACGCTAGTTAACTAGACCTTGTATATCCTCCAGCGATCCACAAGAGCGGGCTAGCGTATGATGGCGGCGTAATCATAGACCATGAATGTCGCACACTGGACCCGTATGTATATGCCGCGGGTCCCTGCACGAGATACCACAAACGATACTATGGAGATGCGCGAAGTCATAAGTATTATGACTGCTATGAGCTTGGGGAGAAGGTTTGTCAAATATTTATACAATACTAGCTGCTGCCCGTGGCTTCAGGGCGCATGAAAAATAGATTACGACCGATTCTCAGACCTACCGAATAAACATTATAAAATTTCTTAAAAATCGGTCAAGCCGTTTCGGAGGAATATGGCAATTAACTAATATATAAAATTAAGATAGAAGATTAGATAGAGATGAGATAGGTTTTCTTTTACTTTTGTATTTATTATTTATTTTATATTTATTACTTTTATTCCTCTGTGGGATTTATCTGATGTCCGTACCTACGTGTGTCCGTGGCATCACAGCGGGCCCTATCTGAATACCATTGAATGACATACCAAAATAGCGCTGCGGTATTTTAGTTTTTTTTCTCAAATATCGTAGCAAGGCTCTCTATCTCAGCACAGAGATAGAGAGCCTTTTTGACCTCGCAGAGGTTTTCTTTTCCTTTTACACGTTGTTTTTTTTATTTTTTTATTACTTGTTTTATTGATTTTGTTTTAATGTTTGTTTTTGTGGTTTTATTTCCTGTGCGTGTCCCAAATAAAATATTTGTTCTTTTTTTCTTTAAATAATATTCCTTTTGTTAGTAAATGGACTTTTAGAAAAACTGAAAAAGGTAATGGGTCTCTAAATTGTATGGTCGTGAATGTTTGAATTGATCATTAAGATTGAAATTTGTTGTCATTGAAAATCTATCTCCAAAATAAGTTTGCGTACTTAATTCATTCATAATTAAAATTCTACCAAGAGAGGTCCACTGCTGGTCATAAGCCACTCGCAAGAATCGCCATGTCGACCGGTCCTATGCTTCTCGCATCCAATGGATTCTCGTGACTTCTACTAGATCATCTTTAAATTATTATAACAGTGAATAATATTGAAAATCTATAGATTACCTAAATTAGTTATTTTTGTGCATAGTTGGGTGCTCAAATAAGGAACCAACTGGACCCCCTGTTCGTTGAAGCGAAACCAGCCTTCAGATACAGATGGGCCCAAGATTGTATGAAAAATCCCTTCAAATCAACTACTTCGTGAGTAGATTGGAATTTAACACCAACATAATAATGATATTTATCTTAAAAAGTATGTTTAAAAACTCAATATCACTTTGGGATCGGGTTTTTCCATTGGGAATTCTAGGCCGTGGCAGTCGGGGTTTGTTTCCGGTTGAAATGACATAACACTTGACAAAAAAAAAACGTTCAAACATTTTAAGATTTTTCATCTAAGAGATAAAGCTGGAATGCCTCATAAGCCTGAAAATACACAAGACGCCAGTTCCCTTTAGATCAGAACTCAGTAAAGCTACTTAACGATATAAATAGCTAGTAGTTCCTCCCTGATGAAGAAACGCACAAAGACCTCTAACTACTTTTAAAATAGAATAGAATAGAATATTTATTCAGTACAAAAAATTGGTAATATTAACATAAAATCTTAGAAATAATTTACAAAGGTAATACAATGTTAGATGCCTGTACTAGGATAAACCTGAAAAAAATAAAAACAAATAAAATGATGATGTATTTTATATTATTTTTAAAGCCTAAAAATATTTTACGCAATATCGTTTTTACGTTAATAAATTGTTGTGTTTAATTTAACAAAAATGTGTTATCCGGTCTTACCAAGGGGTATCGTATTACCCAGTTACAGGGTTGTGGAGGTCAGATAGGCAGTCGCTCCATGTAAAATACCTACTGGTATCCAGCTGCATTCGGTTAGCCGCCTCCAACATAGACGGGAAAAAAGGAAAAAACTAGGGAGATGATGATCATGGTTTTTAACGTTAATATTTTTCGTACTGATAAAATTAACTATATTATATATAAAACGTTATTTTTTCTTTATGCTAAACCTGAAAAGACCTGAAAACCTGAAAAAAAAATCAGCTGTTCCCTACATTTGTGTTCACTTAAATCGCTGATGGAATAGCTGATTTTTTTTTCGCGATTTCAATGTTGGTCCCATAGAAAAAGTTGTTCAAAATGATGAGTACAATGACCCCGTTTCGGGTTTAGCATAAAGAAAAAATAATGTTGTATAATTAATTCCAGAGTAAACAAAGAGGATACCCTCCATAGCAGCGATTACGCAAGACCAGAGATGGCATTGATAGCGCTATCAAAACCTAAGGTCATGTACTGCATGCTGCCCGGAGGCCTGAAGTACTTAGAAGTACGCTCCCCCGGACTGAAGACACCTCATAATTATGTTCAATCGTTGGGATATAATGTAAGTTGTTATAATAAAATGTAATTACTAATATTATCTAAAGCTGATTGATAGGATTTATATTTATGTAAGAATGAACTGTTGTTTTGTTTACCTAGTGAGACAGAAATTATTCATTGGTTTTGTGTATGTACAATCTAAAATATCCAATCGATAAAGTGATAAAAGCTAATAAAAGGCCACAGTTAGATCCGAAAAACTGGAGGAGCTCGTGGCTAAGTAATAACAGCCGCTCGGGTCGATCCATCAGGTTAAGCTACGCTTGCCGGGGTTGGTCCGTGGATGGGTGACCATTTTCACATATCGAGACTCCTCCGTGCCTCGGAAAGCACGTTAAGCCGTTGGTCCCGGCTGTCATTTGTGGAGCTTTGGCAGTCGTCAGAAGCCCGAAAGTCCGACAACCAGTCTAACCAAGGGTTATCGTATTACCCAGTTACTGGGTTGTGGAGGTCAGATAGGCAGTCGCTCCATGTAAAATACTGGTATTCAGCTGCATCCGGTTAGACTGGAAGTCGACCCCAACATAGTTGGGAAAAGGCTAGGCTGATTGATTGAGTTAGATCCGAAAAACGAAAAAAAATTGCTCGCCTGTCGTAGTACTTCTGTGATTATAAGTAATATTTTTGCTAGATCTGACTTATTTTTGCTATAATAATAATCTAACTGTATGTATATCTGACTTATTTTTGCTATAATATTGGGAAAACTTACAAACTTAAGTCCTGACTAACGTAAGCCCTGCCTGGAGGTCTTAATTGATTGAGGCACCCACAGGAAAGTCCGGTTAAGCAGCCGACAACCTCCGAAGTCAACATGCGAGATGCCATTCCAAAAAATGACTTACGTAATATGTGTATTATGTAGTGCTTATGTCCATATTATTATATTTTTCCTCAGGGATTTGTGTTCGAGACATTCATGGCAGGCTACTTCAAGATCCACCTAAATAAAGAATTTATTGTTGACGGCATCACGTGCTTAAGTCAGGGCAAATTTTCTCTGGAAAACTTTAAGCACATCTACGGACGACCAGCGACTGAACTCAATAATATGCACTTGAGATATATGGTAGGTAAAAACAACATGAAATAAACGTTCTTTCACAAAAATAACTTATCAACAAAAGAGCGTTTTTAAACATTGCATTATTGCAATGATGGATCCTACAACCGCGTTCTTTGATCTTAGATCTTGGATTACTGTAACGATAGCTGTTGATCTATGAACATTAAACTTATTAATATCGCTGAATCTTGAACATTACAATTTATATGTAACAAAGGACACGTTTTATTTGAATGATGAAAAGTGTGTTGTTATAAAAACATTTTCTATTACAATTCGAGACATCCACTTTGGCACACCTAAAAAAGTAATTAAGTGTGTTGAAATTAATAATGTTTTTACACTTCTCATAACTTGAGATGATATTATATTATCCATGACTTGCATTTAAATCACAATGACTTCTATTATTACTTGTATTATTATATTAATATTTTCCATCAGGCAAACAAATTGGATGACTTCTTTGAATTCTTCCGATCACCGTGGGCGTTCTTTTTGTACCACGACCATGCAGACGATCTCTTTGCTATGATCAAGCAATTGTTCCCCAAGGTAACATACTTGGACCTCTAATTACCGAAATCAACTTTTCCACTATAGAACTTTTAAACATTATCAAGTTTGACCTCTGTGCAAAGTTATTTGTATTTTAAAGGTGCATAAGAGTTGCGTTTAGCTGTATCCATTTGATAGGCATACTTAGATGCTAAACTAAGTCCATATAAAAAAAGCATAAAGACAAGGAGAAAACATCTACCTATTATTTTCAACACTGTGTAGGTATAGGCATAAGTTTCCCTTATACTCCATTTGAAATAAGATTAGACATTCAAACAAACCTTTATACAGTCCGTTCAACAGATTTTTACTTCTATACCGTAGGCATATGGATGGCATTAAAAGCAAAAAAGGTTACACAATACCAACTGTCTACTGCAGCTGCCATTTATCGTGCCACCAACGCAATAGAAGTCAAAATCGGTTAAACGGACTGTAAAAAAGATTTATTTAAATGTCTAATCTTATTTCAAATGGTAGCCATGATTTAAAGAGTTTATTGTTTGTCAATATTTCAGGGACAATGCAAAGGACTAACCCTCAAGGAAGCACTACGTGAAGTTGGTATGAAGCTCACATTCGGTTGCCCGGTAATTATTCTTTTTTGCCTCTTCTAGTATTGTACCTAACTACTCAGGAGAGACCCTCTTGAGTGTTGATCAGCGGTACCTAACTATTTTGCTTGCTATTCTAGTACCACTGTGCCTGGTATTTGCTTAAGTTTTTGCTGTATTGCCATTTTACCAGGTTGTTCTGTTTTCTCTTCAATACTATGGAAAAAAAGGCCGGCCTTTTTTGCAAGATAACATAACATCAGGGGGCCTAAACCGGCCACATTAGCAATTCCTTTAAAAGCAATTGATTTCCTGAATCCCAGCTGTCATAAGCAATTCCTCTAATTTGACATAAAAGCAATTCATAATTTGTGGACCATTTTACGAATCTCCATATAAAACTGTCAAACAAATAATTATTTCGTAGTATAATGAACTGTCAGTTTGTGACATTTTACGAAGATTCAATTTTTTCCTATTATGATTCTGCTAAAGTGACCGTTTTAAGCCCCCCGATGGTAAAACCCATTAACACTGCCCGACCCGGGAATCGAAATCATGACCTCATGGTCAGCAGTAGCACTTGCTACCACTCGTCCAATGAGGCAGTGTTTTTGCAAGATACATGACTAATTAACTCGCACCAATTTTTCCAGGGGGGTAGGCAGAAACTAAGAACACTATGTGCTACGATCCTTAAATTCGATAGCCAATTAGTTATTAAATATTATACTTTTCACATTGCAGACATTCACAATCGATACAAAACTGGGCATACAAGCGAATTTCGAGAAGTCTCCACACATTGAGGCAGTGATAGACTTCGTGATTGACTGGCTTTCCCAGAACGACGTTCTTCTACCTATGTACATGCAAGCTGGCCAGACGGCTCTATATGAATACGATCTTGATAATAACCCCCTTATTATTAAAAAGGCGAGGAGGGAGCTGGTTCATATGCTTGTGTAAATGTTGTCATGTTTGGATTAATATGAGTTCGAAATAAATTATTTTCTAAATGTACCTATGGGTTTTAATTTAGCAAAGACATGAAAATACTATTTACTATTTATTTTACTAAATCAATATGGCAACAATGCTTTTATAATTGTTGCCTTGCCAATAACAGTATTTGACGGATGCCTTAAACCACAGCATAAATAAGTACAGTAGAGTACTGTACATATTTATGCTGTGCAATCTTCATAGTTGGCTACGAACGATAAAAATGATATGATAGCGAAAAACACAACAAAAGAAACAACCCACAACCATACGGTGTGGTGCAGAAGTACTAGGATGGCTGACCCCAAATAAATTGGGATAATAGCCAAGAGAAAGAAAAAGACTCTTATCTTCATAGAAAACGGCCGAAACGATGTGTTTCTTAATCTCATTGTATAACAGGACGCAACAGTATCGAGTGCGCGACAGCTACGCACGGACGGCTTTTTTTTTTTTTTTTTTTTGGTTGAGAAATCATCATATGACTTCTCCCGCTCTGGGCGGAGCGGAAGGGCGTGTCAGACTCTTACTGACTAAAACCCACCCGTGTTCCTTCAGTTGCCTGTTGCCAGGGTCCCGGTATCCCTTTCGGACTATTCCGCAACACGCACGGACGCCTAAGATTTATTTATCGAGCGGCCGTAGATAATTATTTCAAAGTCACTGCCGATATATAATACTGCTACTTATTTATTCTGTGCCATAACCAAGATTGAGTGTCGTGCGGTTCATTATAACTTGTCCCGTGACGCGATTCGTAGCACTGAATTTTGCAGTCATGTGATTGGTAGTTGAACTCTATTAGTATTGAAAATAACTTGACAAGCAAGGGATAAGTTACAGTGAATGGTTTGTAACTCTTTTGTGTGAAACAAGCTTATGCAGTTTATCCAGCAGTCGTTAGTGGTCTAAAACACAGCCTACAGGATGCAACAGATTTTTCTCAAACCTTGTTTGTCTCATCAAAGAGTTTCATTTAGCAATGTCTATAATATTAAAAAAAAACTATGACAATCTTGACTGATATGACAAATTACATGCTCTATGCACTATGTATTTGACTTTGTCAACCAATTAATTTCAATATTTTTATATTTAAATATTTCTGTTACTTAAGTATTTGATTGTGATCATTTTCTCAACATGACAAAACCGCTCAAATTAAACGAGCTCTTGATCCAGAATGTTAATACTTGGGGTAACGTGCAGTACAATATACCTCTGAGGCTGTCCAGCAATGAGACTAGATCTGGCACAAGTATCGGCCTTCGGCATATACCTGCTATACCTCATGCTTTGGATTGTGTAAGTCAGATATCTAATTGTCAGTAGGCTATCAATACTTACTAGTGTTCTTGAAATTGTCCGTCAGGTCATGAAGTCCCACCATGGTCGTTCGGGAGAGCGGTGAATGCAATATTACGTTTCGGTATCCACGGCGTAAGGTTGGAGAAACTATGTAGCAATTAATTGAGAAACAAGTGCGTCCTATGAGATTAAACATCAGCAGAAATTACGAAGTTACATAACTACATCTTACAACACATTCACACACATCACACACACATTCATCACATTCATCACATCATCTATTTAACACATTTGGGGGTTGAATTTCCAAAAATCCTTCCAAAAATCTTAACTTTCGCTCACTCACTCGTTTTACGTAAGAAGGAAAATTTCAATCTTGAAACTTAGATACACGCCAAGAGTTTAATGTTACGATATCTTAAAAAAAAAAACAAATTAGGTAGTAGGTATTCTTAGAGAAAGTTTCAAGAAACAGCTGTTGCTGTTTTTACCCGACTTCTTCAAAAAGGAGGAGGTTCTCAATTCGCCTATTTTATTTTGTGTGTTTGGTACACGATTACTCTGGCAGAGTATTTGAATTTATGAAGTGGTCCCATATAAATTTTAACTTTGCTTGAGTAATTTTTGAGTTAGCTTCAATATTACGTATTTTACGTTTTAAGTAACTCCGTCACTGTTATTTACATAGCAGTTAGTTGTATTCGAATTTGTGTGGTGTGGGTACCACTACTAAAAAGCAAATGGCAAAAAACGAAAATTGAAAAGCAAAGACACCGACTTCTGAAATTAAAGTTATTTTTAATTTTTTTTTGGAAGTTTTTTTTTATATTTTTTTATAATGTTTTGCTGTAACGTAAAGTTAAAATTCATTCATTCATTTGTGAATTTTTAGAAAATAGATGATCCACTACCAAAGCGGGTCACAGGCCGCGATATGGTGGTGGAGAAAGAGTCCTACAAAACCACCACGGGCGAATACTGTGTCAAGCCCAACCCTAACAAGGCGATGGAGCGATCAGATTGTGCCATCAACTGCCGACGAGTAAGCTTCATGACTGGAGTCGAAAAACGGGTGAGTTAGGTATTTTATTATTGTCATTTGATCGCCAAACAAGGGGGAAAAAATCTCATTAATTAATCGAACTACCTAGGTACTGGGAATAAATCAATTGAACTACTGCTAATGGACCGTTTCTTCTAGTTTATGGTGTGGTATCGGCAGTAGGCAGCGATAAAAGCCTGTTCCGCACAGGCGCGTTTTAATCGGTCGATAATAACGCAAGCCTTATTGCGATAATGCGTCCCGATTCCTTGCACACAGCTGCGTTTTTATCGTTCGATATTTCGAACGTCTGCGTGTAACCTATACTACAGGCCCCCTGCCCGCACTACGCCGTACTAACTATAGATATAAGAAAGAAGATATTTTTATATTTCTATGGTACTAACGTTAAGCGATCTTACACATACACCTGTGGGTGTGTGTGTAAGATCGCTTGTGTCCTAATTCAAAATTGTCTAAAAACATATATCGGAATATCGCAGGACGGAAGAACTCAAGCGTCCTACTTCTATTGCGTCGTTATTATCGCAGCAGTGTGTAACTTCAGTATACAGAATATACTGAAAACAGATATCGCAATAACGCTTGCGTTATTATCGACCTGAACGCACCTGTGGGGAGGGGCCTTAAGCTCGTGATGTAATAAAATACAGCGAAGTTGTAGGTATCCGATGTTCATTGAAAGTGTACGTTTTTGGTGTTAGTGTATAGACTGTTTATAACATATTGGGTCAGAACGGAGTCTGTTCCTCAAAAAGCTCGCCGTCGTCACAGTCATTATTAAAAGCAAGCGACATCAGTTATCTAACAACAGAAAACTAATCGTGTGTGACACAACATAATAGATTTTCAAAAAATCTGTGGGAATACAGGCCTCCACTCTGTGAGAGGGAGTAGGAGTGATCCACCATGCGGGCCCAATGCGGGTTCGCGGATGTCATAAGTCTTCGAATTTTTGGTTCTAGGACATGCCGGTTACCTCACGATGTTTTGAGAGCAGTGGTGATGAAATAATTTACACAAAGTAAAGTGCCTGCTTGGGTTCGAATCCACGACCTACAACTCATAAGTCGCGACCGTTAACACTGGGCCACCAGCTCTTTATCAAAGCCACCTGTTTGCAGTTAAATATTATCTACCAATTTGCTTTCAGTTGCAAGGAGTCAGCATCGCCAACCCGATAATGTTATCAGAAATGAAAGATAACTTCAGAGGCTTAACGAAGTCTCCTTTGTCTCCACCAGACATTGAGGTCAAAGCTCCCGACCCCGAATATATTTTTGATGTAAGTTCTACACACCGTACCTACTACTACGTAATACCTACATTAATTAGTCTCGTGGTCGCAAGTGCGACTGCTGAGAGTGGGGTTCTACGACTTACCACCACCTCTTACTTCAGTGGGGGAAAGAGATGGAGCTATACGTCCTGTAGAGCTTCATCTCTTTCCTACACTGAAGTAATATAAAAAATAATACTGCTGTAAGCGGTGGTGGTAGGCCCCCAGGTCGGGCAAACTGTTATTGGGTTTATTAGGAATTTCTCAGTAACAGCCCGTAGTTTGGAAGTTGGCGGTGTGATACCCCTGTAGAACTAGGTGGCTTTGTCTTTAGCAGCTACCACAGATATTACTTATCTTTTAAATCAGTCTTACTGCCAGATTGTGCTTCCGCGTAAGCACCATTCCATTCAACTCTGAATGTTACCAAACATAGCTACAATCCTTTGGCGCTATAATGACATTGAGAGGGGACGCGTTGTTGGTAAACATTTTTGTAATTATCACGTCATCATCATCTGCCTAGCGTTTTCCCAACTATGTTGGAGTCGGCTTCCAGTCTAACCGCATGCAGCTGAATACCAGTATTTTACATGGAGCGGCTGCCTATCTGACCTCCACAACCCAGTAACTGGGTAATACGATACCCCTTGGTAAGACTGGTTGTCAGACTTTCGGGCTTCTGACGACTCGTAACGACTGTCAAAGATGCACAAATGACAGCCGGGAGCAACGGCTTAACGTGCTTTCCGAGGCGCGGAGGAGTCTCGGTATGTAAAGATGATCTCCCATCCACTGACCAACCCCGGCAAGCGTAGCTTAACCTGATGGATTGACCCGTGCGGCTGTTATTACGTAGCCACGAGCTCCTCAAGCTCCTCAGCTTTTGTAATTATCACAAAATTTGTATTAAAAAAAAAACAAGATGGCGGTATATAGTTCAATTTGTAGCCACGCGCCAAAACATCCCTTATGCCGTTGTAAATAAAACTGATATTATAATAGGTCGTGGCCGCCGGAAGAAATGAAGCACCAGTGATATTCGACAGCGTTGAACGAGGGATCAAGAAACAGCTCGACCCTTACTTGTCTACATATAGGACGTATCACAGGCCTTTCACTCCTGATGATCAGTATGGCATTGGATCCAAAGATCATATCACTTTCTACTCTGAATCCAAAGCTCCAAGGGTAAGTTCAATTTTTATTTATACTTGGACGTTTTATGACAGCTGTCATCGTTTTTTAATTTTTTATTGTGGGAAATCATCAAATAACTTCTCCCGCTCTTGGCGGGGCGGAAGGGCGTGTCAGTCTTTTATTGACTAAAACCCACCCGTGTTCCTGCAGTTGCCTTTTGCCATGGTCCCGGCATCCCTTTCCGACTTTCCCGCAACCCTGGCAGACAGCTCTCATCTTGCCTTCGTTATTTGACGGCACCACTTTAGGAAAACGAAGCGGAACATTACAGCGCATAATATGAAAAAATATTATCTCATAGATTTAAATAATGTTTGTTGGTAGGTCAAAGGATTTGGACCGAGGCACAAGGAAATATGGATGCCTTTGACAGGTAAAATACACAGAGGTGTATACGACAGGATCCATGTCAAGAAAGAATATAAAGAGGTGGCTGCATGCCATAATCCTGTCAACAATTTGAAGGGGTAAGCAGCAAACTTGTCTTTTAAATGTCCTTCAAAGTGCGAAAACGGGGGTCCATATTACTAAGGGTCAGTTCACACCCAGACGCGACACTTTTTGATTGATACGATACAATATCGAATTTATACAGGGTGTTAGGGTAGACACCGTTATCCTTACTAACGAAACTCGAACTAAACATACATTTGTGTTCACTTAAATCGACAAAGTGTATGGAACAGCAGATTTTTTTTTTTGCGATTTCAAAGTTGGTCCCATACAAAAAGGATATTATAGATGACACCAAACCACTAGTTTCAAGGATAACCGTGTCTACCCTAACAACCTGTATACTACCCAATAAGGTGCACGCGCTGCGCAGCACCACGCATCTTAGCGTACTTTGACACGTGTCAACCCTTGCGCTAAAATTATACCTGTTCGTGAAGAAAATAAGTGAAGAAAATAAGTTCGATAGTTGTTAAAAAGTGCGCCCAGTGACGCGTCGATTCCCGTCGCGGTCTGAACTGACCCTAGACCTTAAGCAGTCGTAATCATCCGTGTATAGAAACGTTGGTAAATCCTGCCTGATTCCCATCAATCTCATTCAAACCCTCACCCGTTTACCCCCCATCGCACCTTACTGAGGTATATATTTCTTGCACAGAACATTCATCACGGAAACAAAACAAAAGTATAAAATCCCATACGCGACATCGTCCCTCGCATCCTGGAGCCACGGTGAGACGTTTGACCTGGCTCCTTTCCCCCCGAATCCTTTCCAAACAAACATAGCGCCGTTCATGTACTGCAGCGACTACTGCCACATTGCCCAAGGAACTCCCCCTTATACGGTCATAGACCAAATCAGCCACAAAATGCCAGCTCACAAGGCTTGCGTAGAAAAATACGTGGTATCTAGAGACTATGTTTTGTAATAAATTAGACTGTTTTGTAATAAATGAGACTATGTTTTGTAATAAAAATGAGACTGTTTTGTAATAAATAAAACATATGAGTTTGACTATCCGTTTATTTAATTTTTACTAAACTGCATCTTGGATTATTTTGAACAGTAAAGAAAATTGTTATTTGCGTTCTGAATCATCTTTCCTGCATTCCGGATCCGACAGCATAACATCGTTTCCTGGGATCAATCGTGGCGGCATAGCACTGTTTGCCGCTGATGGTGGGAGACTGCATTTGAGTTGCAAGGTAGCTGCAAAATAGTAGCAGCGTAAGAGGAATTTGGGCCTAAGTGCAAGCTACGCAACTAGCATGCAGTCGTTAGTGCTGCACGCGCGCTTGGTTAAGTACCGTTAGCAACGGAAATCGATTAACCCTTCAGTTTTGTAAGTCATAATGATTGAGCACAGCGGGCCTGTTACGAACTTAAAAAAAACCTGGCAAGTTCCCTGCATGGTTAAATTTCGTATTACGACATTCGTAATTCAGACCGACTTCACGCTGGGTAGTTTGTCTATGGCTGGCTTGTAATTCTCTGCCGTAACATTCAGAAACACAATTAAATATTTATCGGTAAGTAACGATTTCATAGTTACTAAAAGTAGGTGAAAATATGAACGCAATGTATATTGTGCTATATAATTAATTAATTAAATAATTTTGTGTGGTTGCAAATTGTAACGCGAAATTAAGTTTCCGAACGTACTCCACTTGAAGTTCAGCGGGGAATTTGAAAACTTCATGGACGTAGTGTTGTCATTGTTGCACAAATGAAGAAATTATGTTTACTTAACCTACTATAACGAAGTATAAACGAAAATATGGTTAGGTTAGGATGGATATGGTGGTGGATGAATATACACACCACACCACCATGTGGTGTTTTTAATAATCAGTTTTCATCATGATAATACCTATTATTATTAGGGGCAGTTGTTGACATGTGGAATGTGAGCTCGGCTATCATTGCATTGTGCCGATTGTCGGTACGGCCAATGGCCTGGCTGATGGCCGAAAGCCTCGACCAACACCTCTCGAGCCAGTTGGATCAAAGGCCTGAAGTCGGATGTATGGCTCGCATTGTGAGGAGGTTCCTGTCTCTGCAGCCCCAACCACTGGTAGCTTGGACCCTGCTCCCGACACCGGCAGACCTATTTTTATATTTTCAAACGATTTTTAAATGACTTTTACAAAATATTTTAAAATGTATAATTAAGTATGAAAATAAATAAACGAGATATTAAAAGGCAGTTGTAATTATTATACATAGTTCAGTGGATGAGATGCAAGGCAGTTCTGTTTACGCTATAAACTGCCTGGAAATAAGAGTTCATAATAGGGTATGTCCTAGGAAATAATTGGAACTTATATTAAAGATAAAATACAAACTCAGCTATTACATGAATGCTGAAAAGTTAGTGTTTTGAATATGTAAGTTTGTGTTCATTTGTATTATGTAAAAGTAACAGTGTTACTCGACTTTTGTTGCTGACCGTAAATATAAGTTATAAAACGATCAATAGGATGGACTTAATATGTAAGTGATCACTATTATTACCTCTCTCATTTTCTCGACGCACCCAATCCCGCAATATATTTTACAACGGTAATTTATTTTACAACATTCAAATATAATTTTCTAGTGGTAAGAATATCAATAATCCCTTTTTTTCACGTTATCATTATCGTCTTTTTTCTGCAAATAAAAAAAATACAGTTAGTCTTCATTATGATAGACAGTTAATCGTCTTTTTTCTGCAAATAAAAAAAATACAGTTAGTCTTCATTATGATAGACAGTTACAAATTGTTCGGGACTATCCAGTCGATATCCAAAAAGGCACAATGGTGTGCTGCTGCCTACACTTGTGTATGGAAATGTATGTTGAAGGTGAAGAAAGCAGAATAAATAAAGGAAAGGTGTTCCAAGCGGAGCATGTGTGGTGTAAGTATGAACGATTGGCTGAGGAATGATGTGTTAAGGCAACGTTGTGAATTAAAAGATGTAGTGACAAAAATTGAACTAACAAAAGGGATATAATACAAAACGGTAAAATCAAAATCAAAATATTTTATTCCACATAAGCCTACATGGGCACTTATGAAACGTCAGAAGCTAGGTGCACGGTTCCAATTGGTCGTTTCCTATGGAGAAGAGCCGGCAAGAAACTCCACGGTTACTCTTTTAAAAATAATTGGCTTTACAATATTTTCGATTTACAGTGTTAATAGTTATGGGAGGACAGTGTAGGCCTTTCAAAAAGTTTCAGGTAGGTTAGGCTAAGCCTACAATGTTCTCACATTCACAAGGTAGAAAAGAATCTATATAAAAGATAAATAAGATACTAAAGATAAAAAAAAAACCTATTTAAACCAAATGACATGATTGCCATTACAACTGTAACAAATTTGATTAATTATCATGTCCACAAAAGCCTGTAAAGTATATAAATGTCAAATAATATTATGATTATGTCTGTTAGGGATGAATGTAAAAAATAAACATGGTAATTTGGGAGCAGTTAATAGACTCTTAAATAATTATGCCGTTAATGAGGTACCAGGGAAGCCACATGTGCAGAAGGAATTATTGCCAAACTTCCCTGTCTTCAACGTAGTCTTTAATGTTATTGTATGCTTTTTTGACAAGGACACGTTTGATGAGGGTTTTGAACTTACCATCGCTAAGTTCTGTAACCAACTTTGGCAACTTATTATAAAAGCGGATACTGTTTATAAGAAACGACTTATTAGTTTTAGTTAATCTAAATTTGGGTATCACAATTTCATGTTTACTACGTGTATTTATATTATGGAAATCGCTTCTTATTTTGAAAAGTCCTAAGTTTTTGCGAACATACAAAATACTTTCTAAGATGTAAAGAGAAGGCAGAGTTAGTATATCAATTTCTTTGAATTTATTTCTAAGGGACTCACGAGGGGGTCCTCGTCCTCGCCCTCTATAAAATGGGTATTTTATAGAGGGCGCGAATAGCCCTCTTTTGCAAAATGAAAATTGAATCTACGTCAGCTGCCGATTCCCACAGCAGAACGCCATAAGACATAATACTGTGGAAATAAGCAAAGTATACTAACCTTGCAGTGGCTATATCAGTCAACTGCCTTATTTTTCTTACTGCAAATGCAGCTGAACTTAATCTGCCTGAGAGAGCTCTAATGTGGGCGCCCCATTGCAATTTCGAATCTAGAGTAATTCCTAGAAATACAGTTTCCGCAATAGCATCTAATTTCTTGCCATCAAGTTTTAAATTTAGTCCTACTCGAGGAACATTAGGTAATGAGAACTTAAGACATTTAGTTTTGTTCACATTAAGTAAAAGATTATTAGCTGCGAACCATTTCGAAAGAACTGCCAGACTATCGTTGACATGTAAGACATCCGTATCTAAGATATCCGTATCCGAGAGAAGTGTCATCGGCGAACAGAATTATATCCGATAAGTTAGCCATCATGTAAGGAAGGTCATTAATATAAACTAGAAATAGAAAAGGGCCAAGAATCGAACCTTGCGGCACGCCCATCTTAACCAGAGACCCCGAGGACGTCGCCCTGTTAACATTTACTCTTTGCTGCCTGTTTGATAGATAGGAAAGTACAAGATCAGCAGCTTGTCCACGAATTCCGTAGTGGTGTAATTTACAGATCAGTGTATTGTAGTCAACGCAGTCAAACGCTTTTGAGAGGTCACAGAAAATGCCAATTGCATCCTGGGACTTCTCCCAGGATTCCAAAATGTGACTGATGAGTTTTACTCCTGCGTCAGTCGTCGGTACGAGATAGATCTAAGTGGAAACACCAGGAGAGGACGCCCTAAAAACAGAAGTGACCTTATTGGTGATGTTCTTCAGAAAGATCAGGGGTGTAGTACTCGCAACTGGCGTGCGTGTATGACCAGATATATGAACGTAAATGAAGCAAAACGAGTATGTAAGTATCGTAGCAGGTGGAGTTCTGTAGTTTCTGCCTACCCCCATGGGATGAAGGCATGTATGTATTGTTTTTGCTTACTTTACCTGTGGTCTAAAAACGAAGCAGGTTGCGCACCCAGGCAGGGAACACTCGCACGAAACAGTACGCTTCTGAAATATCACAAATATAATTTATGGAAAGTCTTTGTAATCACCAACCAACGCAAACCACTGCTAGGCTGAAGAATAGGTACAAAACAAAATCTGTAAACTGAGTGCTGGACATAAGGCCCCCAAAATAAATGGGGTAAGGGTTCCCCAAAAAATTAGGGTAAATAGGGAAGTGGGTTACCCAAATCAGATGTGGTAACCCACTTCTAACTTATCACGTAACTGTCCATAGAAGAAGGGTTCCGTAGTTGGGATGAATTTATCCCAGGAACAAACGTAACATTGTATTATCGGCATTACCTACTGGGGAATGGCGCAGATACATCTCCAATTGGCGATATAATGTTTCTATAGCGGCTCTAAATGTGACAGTGAATGTATATTGATGTATAAAGATCATGATTACTTTTTTTAATAATCACTCAATGTATATTTTATAATAGCACATAAGTTATGGTACGAAATACTTACCTAATAATATATTTTTTTACCACGTGAACATTTCTACCACAAAGGTTAGGTACCGTTTTATTGCGTTCCCTCTAAACGAAACTTAAGAATCGAATGATTGAATCGAGCGGTTGCGAATGGACTAATCAGAATAACACTCACGTTTTTTTTTTTCTTCTCTTTTCCAAGAATTTTGGTTTCAATTTCTACTATTGCTTTTTGACATTCAGGTTCCTTTAAAAAAAAAAACATTAATATTTTTAATATTGAGATACTTAGATATAATATTTTTTACTAACTACAGAACGCCACCTGCTACGATCCTTACAATACTGCTTTTGCCTCGTTTAAGTTCGTACATCTGGGTTATACATGCACGCCGGTTGCGAGTACTACGCACCTCACCTTTCTGCAGAACATCACCAATAAGGTCACTGTATGTCCTCCTAGGGCGTCCCCTCTCTGCGTTTCTACTCACATCTGCCTTGAAGTACCTTTTGTTAGTCGCCTTTCATTGATCCTCTCAACATGACTAAACCATCTAGGCATACTCTTTCCAATGAGAAATCAAAGATATTCTTAAATTATGTACTTACGCATGGACAATTGCAGCAGCTATGACTGCGTTGTGATGTCGGTAAAACCATTATGTTTAGAATGGTTGAAAAACCAGCTAAGGTTTCGCAGCAGCAGCTGGTGCTGGTGTCTCCACAGAAGATCTCTTAGAACCAGGTTTTTCGACAAATCTTTTTTCAAAAGCCTTTATCAAACGTTGATTTTTCTGAAAAATGTAGATAAAAATAATTCTGTGGAATCTTTTTGTGGAACACTTTTTAATCTAAGGGTAAAAAAGTGCGCGTCGCGTCTCGGTGTGTACTGAACACACCGAGACGCGACGCGCACTTTTTTATGATCCGATACAATATCGAATTTATTTACTACACAATAAGGTACACGCGCTCCGCAGCACCGCGCATCTCAGCGTACTTTGACACGTGTCAATGCTCGCACTGATATTATACCTTTATGTAAGTGAAGAAAATAAGTTCGATAATTGTTAAAAAGTGCGCGCAGCATCACGTCGCTTCGCGTCGCGGTCTGAACTGACCCGAAGAGGTCCCCCCGACTGCAATGACAATTTTATTTATCTGTCTAGTCAGCGAGTAAATGATTGATCTTTTGCTTTTTATATACAGATTTAATAATACAACTTCAACTTGTTTTTTATTACTGTTCAGTTCGTTTTTTGGCAGGACAATCGTGTTTTTTTGTTTAATTATTTATTTTTATTCTGGTCTGTTTTGGAGTGTCTGCAGCGATGACAAGTCGACGATACATCCAAGTGCTGAGATGTCTTTATGAAAACGCGACAATGACCGTCCAAACTCAGAACCAGCAAACTGAACATATAATATAATACCCTGAGTCGAGGTGTAAGACAAGGGGACGTAATTTCCCCGAAATTGTTCTCTAACGCATTGGAGGATGTTTAAGACGCTGAACTGGGAAGGCATCAACGGCGAGTACATCTCACACTTGAGATTTGCAGATGACATCGTCATAATGGCTGAGTCACTGCGTGACTTGCAGCAGATGCTGAACGACCTAGTTGATTCTTCTGTACGCATTGGTTTCCAGATAAAATTGAACAAAACCCAAGTTATGTTCAACGACCACGGGACCGATTGCTGTCAATGGCGGTGCTCTCGAAGTTGTGCTGAAAACATTACACTCCTTTTTTGGGCGCAGTCGTGTAATTAGTAACACCACTCTGTTTAGCATGTCAGGTTCTCTTCTGCTGGCAAAGGCCTACCCTCTTCTTTCTAAAACTCTCAATCGCTCGCCCTATCTAGCCACATCTGCCCTGCAAACCTATAATATCCAGAGATAATGCCACCTTCGCCGGCCGACCTCAATGGCGATATCCTGCCGCAGCGCAGGCGTCTAGTGCGAATCGATCATTGCATTATATGTGTCCGGGGAAACCTACGTTCAGAAATATAATCATTAAAAAAGTGTTCTTCTTCACTTACCCCAGGGCATATTTCATTTTCGCACGTCGTCTTCAGTTTCTCGTCCACACATTTCTGAAACGAGAGAATTGGTAAATGTTAAAAATATATCTAAAATAATAATAGTAATTTATTTCCCAGTTATAAAATCTAATTTGTTAGTAATTACATGAACAACTTAAACACTAGTGTTAAGACATACATTTGGCAGATATAAGTATCTATAAATATTGTAAATTAAAGTCGCTTTTCGTGTTTGTCTGTCTGTCCGCGGTGTCCTTCTAAACCACGCATCAGATTTTCATGCGATTTTCTCCATCTCGTTTAGAGAATTTATTCCGGGTGGTCTATGTATACAGGGTGTTTGGCAGAACGTTGAACATACGAAAATGGTGGATAGGTGGGGTCATCTGCTACTTAATCAGCCCTAATTTATTTGGCCCTGGCCCCCTGGATATTTCTAAAAACAATTTTTTTGGTTTCTTCTAGTTTCACACCACTTTCTTAACTTTAAAGTGTAATTTTTATTAAAAATGGGTAAAACAGGCAATATTTTTGTTTTCTTTTTTAATCTTTAATGTTGGCAGATTCTTATAAAATTATTGCTTTATTCTAATGTTAGCTAGAAAAAAAGTTATGAGTCCTCAAACTTGTAGAAAGATGTAAAAAATACTTAAACCTTAACTTCAACGTGCATAAAAAAATAAAAAAAAAATAACTGAGCAGTTCCAATTCTAGCAAAACATCCCTAGTGTGTGACCTTTCTAATGGTATGTAATTTGCTTTTATAAAAAAAACCTTTAAGAGTTATTTCATAATTTTATCAAGTAGGAAATTTTCGACGAAACTCTACCTTTACGTAAAGTGAAATGTTTTGCGAAATTTAATACTGCAAGGTTGGTAAAAATTAAATGATCGATTGAAATTATGTAAGTTCTTGAATTAAGTACAAAGAAAAATAGCTGTACCACTTAGCCCAGACATTCATACTGAATCTACTCTGGAAGCCCCTTTGTCTCTTCACGTGTGGGTTTTGATTGTTAGGTGCCCAATGGTGAAGATTGTGATAATTGACAACGTCATTGATTCTGGAAATTTTAATAAATTTACTTAGTTTGAATTTCCGCGCATTGATTGAGAAAAGTACTACAAGCCTTGGCCGCAACCTTGACGTTGTCAATGGCCTCCGCGATCGCCCGACCTCACTCCGCTCGATTTTCACGTGTGGGGAAGGGCAAAGGAACTAGTTTACACTACAGAAGTAGAAAGTCGAGAAGATTTGATAAATCGAATTAATGCTGCTTTCGAAGTTATGCGACAGGAGATGCTGCTGCGCACGACAACTGTAGAAATCAGACGTAGATGCCGCGCCTGTATTGTAAATGAAGGGCGTCAATTCGAACATCTGTAATTTATTAATTAATTAAATTATTTAATTGTTTCATTAACGCACCTAAGTGGTACAGCTATTTTTCTTTGTACTTAATTCAAGAACTTACATAATTTCAATCGATCATTTAATTTTTACCAACCTTGCAGTATTAAATTTCGCAAAACATTTCACTTTCCGTAAAGGTAGAGTTTCGTCGAAAATTTCCTACTTGATAAAATTATGAAATAACTCTTAAAGGTTTTTTTTTTATAAAAGCAAATTACATACCATTAGAAAGGTCACAAACTAGGGATATTTTGCTAGAATTGGAACTCCTCAATCATTTTTTTTTAATGCTCGTTGAAGTTAAGGTTTAAGTATTTTTTACATCTTTCTGCAAGTTTGAGGACTCTAGCTAACTTTTTTTCTAGCTAACATTAGAATAAAGCAATAATTTTATAAGAATCTGCCAACATTAAAGATTAAAAAAGAAAACAAAAATATTGCCTGTTTTACCCATTTTTAATAAAAATTACACTTTAAAGTTAAGAAAGTGGTGAAACTAGAAGAAAGCAAAAAAAATTGTTTTTAAAAATATCCAGGGGGCCAGGGCCAAATAAATTAGGGCTGATTAAGTAGCAGATGACCACACCTATCCACCATTTTCGTATGTTCAACGTTCTGCTAAACACCCTGTATAAGTTTTATAAAGTCGTAAAAAACGTGCGAAGCAGGGTCGGGCCGCTAGTTATTAATAAGACTGTCAAAATCAATTAATATACAATAAAAATCTTGAAATCATTTTGATGTCAATGTCATTCAGCTGGTGAATGACATTGACATCAACTGCTAAACCTCCCTCGAGCATCGCCACACGGATCGGTGCTTGCTGGTGCTACCGGGATGCATCCCTGGTGACCTTTACCAAGTGTTTCAGCATATCGGTCGGGTCAATTTAATTAGTAATAACTATTTACTGTCAGGACCTACCCGCGGGCAAATGTATTCTTTAGGTGCAGGAACACCTCGTTTCCTAGCTGGCAGACATGGCGGATTGTGGAAGCATCGGGTTGGTACGGTACAAGGGGCTGATGGTCGCGCCGGCCAGAAGCATGGCATCAGGTAAGGGAACCAAGAAGAAGGTGGGATGCAATGAGGCAGGTGATGGCAGGACCGAGCTGCTACTGGCTGGAGGGCGAAGCAAATTTGTTAATTCTTAAAAAAAAAAAAAAAAAAAATTGCTGTCACGGCTTACCACTGCGGTTTTTGCAATAAGAATAAAATTTGCGTCCTTAAAAGGTGCTAGTTCTAGAATTGTTTATATATATTATGTTGTTAATAGAATACCAACTTTTTGCAGCACGCAACTAGAACGCGGAGTTAATTCGACCGCTGGTTCTTCGAATACTGGTTTGCGATTCAGTTTAATCTGAAATTTTATTATCTTTATTTTAATACCTCTAGATATGAATGATGACGTAAAAACTTCCATATTCATACTTATCGTTCAAACCTTTAAGCCATAGCAATTAGTACAATCCACTGCGCATTTATATGGTGGGCATGAACTGAACTGTGGATCACAAAAAATCAATTATGTATTCATGGAAAAACTTTAAATTAAAAACTGAAAACTTTTTTGCTGACCTTGCAAATACAACTTCCTTTGCAACACGTAGAACACTGGGAAGATAAATTGGGGAGATGATGTATTAGATAAAGAAGCCCGATTTGTAATCAATATTGTTAAAAATCACTCAATAATTACTTACAACATGAGTGCACGGTGGATAATCCTGAAACAATTAATCAAGAAATATCACTTTTGACCCAGAAGGCAAAACAAGATACAAATAATAGAAAATAATTACTTACAAGGCAGAAAGGTGGATCGCAGGTTACACATGATTTGCAGGATGAATCGAAACCGCAGCCTCGACAGCCGCCACACTAAAACAAAGAAACATTGTTGCATGAAAGCAAAATTTAATTAGTTCAAATATTAAAAAGATTTATCAACAAATATTGTAAATGATACCTTTAAAGATGCTGGCAAATCAGTGATACTCTAAAACAGACAAAGAAAACATATTTTAGGTAAAAAAAAACATAAGTAGGTACTTCGCAACTAATACATAATTAAATGTTTGTAAAATGGAACCAACCTTATGTCTGCAGCAATTCCTGTTATAACATAATTGTACGATAGCTGTTTGATGAAACACAGCTTTTTCATCATCCTTCCGTTTTACTTTTGATGGTTTGGCTCCAACTATGGCTATATTAGACAAACCAAACAAGTTGTGTTCTTTGTCCAGCCGGAGTATCGTCGACAAGTATTTGTCTTCAAAATCGTTCTGTTCTTTCAGCTCATTTTCGGAAGCTTGACTACAGTTAGAGCTTGATGTATTAGGTGATATCGACGGTGAACTGGAAATAGTGGTATGGTTGGTAAATTTTGAATACTAAAGTAGTATACTGACCAGCTTAGTTCACAATCACGGTTTTCCCAGTGAAATTACCTACTTTCATCATCTCCGGACACTATTAAGATCTTCTTTTCTTATTTGTTAATTTTGCACCTGTCAATGCGTTCACATTTCTGGAACGACACCATGTCAGTGTATATTGATGACAGCAGTCGAGTCTTATAATTACTTTATCTTGATAAACATACCTAGAATCGAGACCATCGTCTGGATCCTCACTTAACCACTTCATTTTGGTTAGTTTCAAAACATTTGGATTGTCGTAGGAAAGAAAATGACTTTCATCATTCTCAGAAAAGTCGCTATCTTCACCCGAAGTAGTTGTTGGCTAGTACAAAGTCACTATCAATGTAAAAATGTTAGCAGTCAAAGCTAATATTGCACAAAAACAATATAAAAACTTGCTAACATATCGGGATGAGTCGGCCTCTTCCTCTCTCGCTCTTTCATCTAGTTCGGCTTTTTTATATGATTCAGCAAGTTCGTGAATTGCTTTCGATCTTTCTACTTGTATGGGATGGTCTTCGGGAATATCCTAAAATAGTAATAACGTTTAAATTAATTTCCACGTTCTTAATCGTTTCGTATAAATAAGTAGGTAATAAAAGACTTACATCATCAAGGATAGATGAAACATCAATGGTATCTATAGGTGCCTTTTCGTTAGACCCAAAGTTAGGGCTTATGTTCCCGCCTGGTTTGATGCCGTTGACAAGACACACATAGGTGAAATAAACATTTTGTTCAGAGGCGCTACTTGCTAATTTCATGGTGTCCGGTGGAAAGAGCTGGAGGAATGGTGATGGTAATCGTGTGTCTGTCACTTTTGATTTGAGCTTTTATGCGAAAATTCGGTGTTTTTTACTAATCATCTGAAAAATGGGCCACTAGTTTGATGCTTTTCAAGACTTTATAAAATTAGAATTTAACTATACGAACATTGTGTTTGGTCCAAGTCCTTGTAAAATTTACAAAAAATAGCTTTAGTTATGCCATTTTTTCTGGATACACTGTGACATTGATTCAAACTTGACAAATGTTCTTTTACTTACCTACTTTTATTTCTTTTTGGAATTCTATAATGACCTTAAAAATAGTACCTACCTATTAAGTTATTTCCATGGAGTTTTTGTTCGTTCATCGATTTTCCTATAGCATTAGGTAAATATAAATAAGTAATCAAAGTAAGTTCAACCTACTAAATATTATTTGTTTAAACTCTAAACATGCTACAACCGATAATAAGGTATCATCACAAAAAAAGGTAATTATACGGTAAACAGCCTCGTGTCATAAATCAAAGGCCGACCAACAATAGGGGCGTCATTTCCAAAATCCGCGCCGGTTAATTGTATGAAATTGTTCCATTATCTGATTAGGAAGTACCTAATTTTTTACGTGCTTGAAACAATGTTGATGTCATGGTGGGAACAAGCGGACTACGACCTGCGGATGTTGACGTATAGAACTGGGCAAATAGTACTGGGGAACTAGTTATTAGGTAGCTAATTACATATTTGTATGTCGTATGCTCTCGTTATGGTCATGAGAAAGATTTTTTTTGGAAAATTGTATGTTCAGATGGAGGAATAATGTGGTGATATGAAATGCATACCTACTACAGTGCGTGATAGAATATTTACTATCGAGCCAGTTCTCAAGAGATCTTTCATACATGTGGCAATTGGATAATTTTATTTATATAAGACTTGCTGCGCCCCGTGGTTTCAACCGCGTAAATCTTGATCCCGTGGGAATATCTGAATAAAAGGTATCCTATGTCCTCCAGGTCATGGTCTACCCTTCATGGTCATGGTGTACCCATGTGCCAAATTTCATCCAAATCCGTTCAGGCGTTTTAGCGTGAAAACGGAACAAACTCACTTTCGCATTTAAGTATAATATTAGTTAGGATTAGGATAGATGATAATATAAGAATATTCATTAGGTACCTAGCTGTATTACAGTATTAGACTACTTTTAGTCTATTCTCATTAAGTAGATATAGTATAATAATTGCAGCCAGGTACATATTTATCTGGCGGCAATTATTATACTTTCACAACACAACATTACTAACATTTAGGTGCCTAGCTCTACAATAATAGCAGCAGTAGGTAAAAAAAGTGGAATACGCAAACAGATCCAGTTATAATCGGGTCTTCTATTTCTGGGAAAGAAGACATTGTTAAGAGTCCAGTGTCCGTAACCCAATGATGTGAACGACACTAGACCCCACAAAAAATAATTACAATAAGAGAATAAAAACTGATTTTGCAAAGATTAGACGGACACGCTTCGTTCGCACCGCGCGACTTGCGAACCGCATTCTACGATCGTACCTTTGTAGATTTTTTTCGTTGAATGTTTTAATACATCATAAATAAACTGTTAGGATGGGTTCTTAAATAATGGGCACCAATTCGTCATTATCACAACTTTCAACGGTAGCTATAAATCCTTACTTAAAGTTAATTGAATTATTATAATGTCTGCAATTTTGTACCAGCCAGACTCTGCATTGTGTTGTGGTGTGGCTGTGACTAGGTAGCGATTAATGTTTATCCTCTTACCTACCTAACCACGAGTGTATTCTACAAACCGTGACAATAATAGCAGAATTATTGGGATCGCGAAAATTATGGAGTTCCAAAGAGCCAAAAAATCACGTCATTTTCCAAATAGGTACTTCTGGCCATTCTGTTGATTAATGATTAATGGTCATAAAGCTATAATATCTGGTTGCCTACTACTTTTTATTGTTCTTGTTCTAATGACCATACAATAATGAATAGTTAATGCCTGCACCAATCTGAAGCAAACGTTTGTAGCGGTGAATCATGTTACCATCAGTGATCGTCAACTGTTTTTAGGCAACACTTGTTAGAACTTGATCACAGTTCAATGTATCTTTCCTCATCCTTCATTCTGAATTTGTCCTCAATTTGTCGTTGAGCTCCTTAAAGAGTTGAGCTACATGATTATACTGACAAATGCTTGCACTGACTGAACAGGACCACTCAAATCTGTGTTTTTTTCCTCAAAAGACCATGACGAAAGACATGGTCCTCACATGATCTCAAGATTAAAGAGTATGTCTGGACCCCTGAGTATGTTACGCCTATTTTTTCGAGGGTAAATGAAAAAGATTGGAAATGTCTATCTTATTTTTTTTATAAGAATTTTATTACTATCTGCGTACTATTTACAGAATAAACAATTTCATTTCATCAACTCAGGGATGAAACGAGGACAATGCTAATTAATCCCTCTTTCAGATGCTGCTAATCTTTATCAATCGGCTTATTGGCAATAGCGAAGTAGACATCCTAATTCAGCTTTGGGAGATTATTTACTTTAGGAGCGCTTTACCAAAATATGCAGGTAACCGTTGGTTTTTGAATATACGTAAGCCTAGATTTATATTACTAAAGTAATTCAGAAATCCTAGCAGTTACTTACACTCTTCCAGCCGTTAACTATAATCTTAGGAGCCACATCTATGAATAAATGTTTAGCAAAAATCTTTCGCAAAAAAGTGTGAATAAAAATGTTTATAACCGTAACAATAGCCACTAACAACCGACGATTCACAACCTCTGAACCATGCCGGTCGAAATGGAGGCTCTCTACCGTATCATTTTTGTTGTGGGCCATCCAACGATGCCGACATCCCATCAACATAAAACATTTTTCTGACGTCAGTCGTTAAAAATAAAGGAAAATTTTCTAACATTGTGACAAAAATATAGGAAAATTTTGTGGGATGATTAGTGAAAACCGTGGTTTTTTTTTTAGATTTTATTGATTAATTTTAAAATAATGACTATGGCTAACAGATTGTGTGTTTACGTGCTGTTTTTTTGTGTTTGCTTCCAATGGACTAGTGCACAATTTGGAAGTAAGTACTTATATATTCCAACATCTTCTTATGTTTTTTTTTTTTTACAATATCCTTACCAATATTATTTACAATTTTAAATAAAATATACAATCTAAGTCTAGCAATATGTACAAAAAATATATCTATAGGAAGGGCTCATAGGGCGTCAAAAAATTCTTCCGCATCGCCGGGGTAGGGATGAAACGAGGAAAATGCTTAATTAATCCCTCTTTCAGATGCTGCTAATCTTTATCAATCGGCTTACTGGCAACAGCGAAGTAGACATCCTAATTCGGCTTTGGGAGATTAGGTATTTACTTCAATCCCATCGCAGTACTTATATTATTTTCATTTTTAAATGTTATTAATCTGTGTTGTTTATAAATAATCTTTTAGTTTAGAAATATCTTAGATTTCATTGACAAGTTTTAGTCAACGGTAATCTCTTGCCTGTAAAAATAATTCAGATGTCTTTTACTTCCTTTGGTTTAGGAATTTGGTAGGTACTCCATATTTATATTGTGTTCCTACATCGTGGATAATCCATCTTAATTTTTTTCTTAATTTCTTCTTTATTTCGTCTTCTGCTGTCGCTGAAAACCGCACTGAAAGCGCTGGGGCTCTGTTTCGCATAGGGTCGCAGCATTATGCTGAGTGATGCCCGTTTGGCGTGGATTTGACGCATATTTTCCCCCAACTTGTTCTTTTATTTGTGTTCTTTCCTTGTGTCATATTTACCGCAAATAAACGAATTTTCTTTCTATTAACAATATTAACTTTGTAGAGTTCATGATCTGTGTTCGAACCCGTAATTTTTATGCTAATTTTAATTGCAATGAACGCGCGTTGATGACAATCAGGATCATTGTTTGTAACGATACTCTAGGTGACTCTAGTTTAATGGCTCATTTTATAGGTAGGTTTTAATTTGCCAAAAAAACTAAAGGATAGTTTGTGAATAACAAATGTAACCGTCATAATGTAGGTACCTAATTACCTACTTACTCAAAGTAGATATAGGCGAATATAGTTATCTTCGTTAAATAGGAATATGGGGACCTAGCTACT
Organism: Lithophane ornitopus; assembly: GCA_948473465.1. Lineage (NCBI taxonomy): Eukaryota > Metazoa > Arthropoda > Insecta > Lepidoptera > Noctuidae > Lithophane > Lithophane ornitopus. The sequence goes on along the minus strand of OX419624.1, from coordinate 11,011,546 downwards.
AACAATAAGTAATGTTAAAAATGGCTTTTTTATCTTTCGCGGTCTCAGAACTGTTTTCTCATGAAGTTATACTTTACAAATTAGTAGTGTTTAATTTATGTAGGTATACTAAGAAAAAAGTAAGCTAGACATTGAAAAGTTCGGCAAAGGCTAAGATTCGACCCCGTAAGTACCTTGCTTATCAAACGAACGTAAACCAGCGGTCCACCTAGTTCAATGAACCCTCTGACCTTCCAGCGATATCAGAAACTAGCGTCTGTCCGCGACTTTTGGCCACCTCGAAGTCAACTAGGTACCTATACCTAATGACACTTGGCAATAGTCTAGCTTACAATCAGTGAAAAAAAACCGGATCTGTACCTACCTACCTACCTACTTCCAGCAAAAAGCATCTTTCAATGCAATCTCAATTGCAATTCCCTTTCTCAATTACATGTTTTACGCCATTCAAGCAAATAGTGTTACGCCATTATAATCTTCTTTTCGTGTGGATAGTGACTAACCTTTTAAAGCCGCCCATGGGTCTCTTACTTGGCTTCACATGCCGTCGAGAAATATCTCTCAGGCATGACGGGAAAGTCCCAAAGGGATACCGGGACCGTGGCAATAGGCAACTGAAGGAACACGGGTGGGTTTTTGTCAGTAAAAGTCTGACACGCCCTCCCGCTCCGCCCAGAGTGGAAGAAGTCATTTGATGAAGTCCCAACATCAAAAAAAAAAAGGCTTGACGCTTTCCTCGGTATCCTTCAACGTTTTTTAAATAAGTACAATACGCACATGATTCCGAAAAGTCAGAGGTATGTGTCTTGGGTTCGAACTCGAGACCTATGACTTGGCAGTCTGACGGTCACACCACTAGGCTATCACAGCTGCCATTATAATATTAGTTTAGATGGACTCGTCTTGTACCCACCTATTACTCAATAGGTCCCTACGTTTGTTTCCACATACCTACCAGCACGTCATGTAATTTGAACAAATGATGCACCCAATAATTGCAGGAGCCTGATGACACAAAGGCTAGCCTCGATCAGGGCACAAAGTAAAATGATAACATCATTTGTATCAAGGACGTACGTGTTTGACGGTGAATTACCATTGCATTATGATGCTGTTCGGTTTTATGTCAATTAAATAGAAATATGGTTATGTAGTGGATACCAACGACCATAGATAAACATAGGGGAAATAACAAATGCGATTGTTATCAAAGTGTATGTTTACTATCAGAAATAAGATCAAATTTGGTGCAGAACAAAAAAAAGAAGTAATTTAAGTATTCAAACTAGGCTGAGAATCAGCACTTTTTGAACGGCAAAATTACATAATACAGTCCCCAAAAACGCCCGCCCTTCACCTCTTCCTAGTGTTTTAGCTGGGAAGAAGAATTGGCGCTCATCATCAGTTAGAAGAACTTGATCCTATGCACGTTATGGAACATTACGAAACAACATTGGCACCTGGTTGTACGCTGGGGCGCTTTTGTTCCTATACAGGGTGTTAGGGAAACCCCGTTATCCTTTCAACCAGTGGTTTGGTTTCATTTGTAGAACGTAAAATCAATGGAAATTTACAAAAAAAAAGATTTTTTTTAAAGTCTACATTTTACCACAAGAGACGCAAGTCTGTTGCCCTATGCGCTAGGCGGGAATTTACGTCTCAACACGGGCCGGGTGCAGGACGTGACTTGACCGGCCGCGAGCGCGACCCCTCCCTCAGTCAGTCAGCTATTTCGCTAGCGAGCACGGTGTCGGATAGAAACTTTTTTAAATCTTTTAATGAAATTAACGTTTTCTTTTTTGTTGCGTTCGGTCATTTATTTTTATATTTAAGTCAACTACCCATGGTTTGAATGACAACGGTGTTTACCCTTATACCCTGCATAATTTTGTCGGTGTCGTCTGAACGTGGAATAAAAACAAAAATAAATCTCCACTTGAGTCACTCAGTGAAGTCTGATATCGGCTTTCGGGAGTCACGAGAACATACACTAGAACTTGAAAAGATTTTGAATCATGATGTAATCCAATAAAATGTTTTCAGGTATAGGTCTTAGCGTTGGAATGGGAGGAATCAATTCCGATGACGCGCTTTTAAGTATTAGGGTAAGTTTATTATCAATTTACTTAATTACCACCACTTTTATCTTAGGTGGGTATTACACTATCTTATCGATGATCATAGATCTATGATCAAAGAAATATTGAAATTGTAAAATAGGCATTAGGTGTATATCTCCTACACCATCATATTAAATAATATATCATTTCTCTATTTACGAAGCTTAAAAAATACCCAAAATATATCTATTTTTCAATTTCATTAAATCTTTGATCATAGATATGATAGTATCAGCTTCAGCCGGTCATCATCATCTGTCTAGCCTTTTCCCAACTATGTTGGGGTCGGCTTCCAGTCTAACCGGATGCAGCTGAATACCAGTATTTTACATGGAGCGACTGCCTATCTGACCTCCACAACCCAGTAACTGGGTAATACAATACCCCTTGACAAGTTTGGTTGTCAGACTTTCAGGTTTCTGACGACCCGTAACGACTGTCAAAGATCCACAAATGACAGCTGGGACCAACGGCTTAACGTGCTTTCCGAGACACGGAGGATCATACCATGGTCACCCATCCACGGACCAACCCCTGCAAGCATAGCTTAACCTGATGGATTGACCCTTTCGGCTGTTATTACTTAGCCACGAGCTCACAGTTGGGCGATTGGGTTTATCGACCCTTTCGGCTGTTATAACTTAGCCACGAGCTCACAGTTGGGCGATTGGGTTTATCGACCCTTTCGGCTGTTATAACTTAGCCACGAGCTCACAGTTGGGCGATTGGGTTTATACCTTATACCTCAGCCGATGAAGATTTTTATAATAGACCGCCACCGGTCTATTCTGTAAAAATCTCACCGCGAAAACTTAAGTGAAGCAATCTTGAAGTGAGCCATCATTCCACCTGATGCTAGGGATTGACACTATTGACAGTTCACCTAAGTTTTTACGGTGACTTTTTTACAGAATATCACTGCAGCATTACTATTCTGTAACCATCTCACCGTGAAAACTTAGGTGAAGTGAACGTGGAGTGAGCTAAGCTGTCATTGTCATCGATATGCTAAGGCAGTGACAGTTAACTTCGAGCTCACTTTACCTAAGTTTTCACAGTGAAATGTTTACAGAATATCACATCAGTAGGTAATCGTTTCCGGACAAATACGAAATAAAAAGTAAGTAAGTACTTACATAGGTACTAAAAAGGTGCGCATCCCTGGTTAGTAGGGTGCGGGGCAGCACCAACAGCATCCTGGCTATGGTAGCAAGCAGGCTAGATTGTGCGTTTGTGAGCCACTGCTGCAAGGTATCGGCTGGGCCTGTCACCTTGCAGCGGTGATGTCACAAATTATTTCTGTGTTTTATTGTCAACGTTTTACTAACATATTTTACTAACAATAATTATGAGTCTTGTTACTTGATTTAAATGAATAAAATAAAATAAATAAATAATTATGTTTCCCAAATGTATGTAATTTCTAGCCTGATTTTCGGTTTCAAAGTACCAACTGTAATAATCGAGAGCTGAGAATACCTATGTTCTAATTCTCATAATATGATGAGTACATTATCTATTATTAAGTACCTATTCTACTTTGGCTCATAAACTCAAAATACCTAGACATGTGAATACCAAATTGTGTCATCTTTAACTCTGAAATCATTCTGTTTACGATATATTGAGATGTAAGAATGTGATATATAAAATAAAATAGACGTAGATATATTTAGTAACCTATTCCGCTTGACTATTCTTCAAGAGTCATAAAAAACCCTGTAAGAAATCGACATGTGTTTCACCTCTCAACGAGACTCAAAGTACTTTGCGTCCAGCGCTCGGTGTGTTAACACGTCGCGTTCTGGTTTGCAATTGGTCAATCGTCATTTCTTACAGGGTTTTTTATGAATTCTGAAGAATAGTCAAGCGGAATAGGTTACTAAATATATCTACGTCTATTGTATTTTATAATGGATTTCCGCATAGTCACGCCTGAATCAATTAACTATCTTAATGTGATATATATTTTTATTTCAGAGTCCATGCCCACAAAATACTACATGTGTACCAGTCAGTTCGTGTCCGATCCTTGAAGACCTCATGGACTTTTCATGTTTCTCTTCAGATAAGTACGTGATAAATGTTAATGGGCTAGCGTAGACCTTCATTATACTTTAGATCGTCATTAAGTATACTTACTTTTTTATCTTCAAACTTTTTAATGCTTTTTGGCGACATCTATACTTGTGTGACTGCCTCGTTTGTGTGACTACCTCCGTGTTCTAGAAGTCGCAAGCGCAAGCATGAGGTCCTGGGTTCGATTCCCGGGTCGGGCATTGTTATTGGGTTTTTCCATCTGGAATTTCTCAGTAGCAGGCCAGAGTATAGATTTGTGCCCGATTGATGGCAATAGGATTATTACATGGAACTTAAACATAATTGGCGAAATGTAGGGGACTATAAGCAGGTACACTTCTGCCTAACCCTTCGGGGAATACAGGCGTGATGTTACTATGTTATAAGCTATACTTGCGTAAATGTAAGACCGAAGTGAATGCAGGAACTAAGTCGATGTTTGTGAAGGAAATAAAATATTTGTATACCGCCACATACGAACTACGCTAGCAACTGACGTCACACAAATCTTACTTTGTGCAAGTAAAGTTTACCATATTTACTTTATCACACTTTCCAGATACTTCCACCGCCTCAACCAGCTGATATGCGGTAACGCGGGAGATGAGGACTACGTTTGCTGTCCTTCCTGTGACTGTGGAAAGGTCTTTCAGGATGGACAAGATAAGTGTGGTCAGAGTATGGTGCGAGGAATCGACTACAACGGACTTGGAAGCCAACCTTGGACTGCCCGAGTTGGGTTCACGCGTGAGTTCAGATTTTATGCTGTGTATCTCTGGGCCTTACCTCCCAGAAAAAGAAAAATATTCACAAAGTGATGTTAACCGCGTTTTGTAGTTTCTGCCTATTCCCATGGGAAGAAGGCGAGAGGGTTACCTATGTATGTATGATATTAACCGTTTATCTACTTCAAATTGTAGTCCGGGTAGGCAAGGCATCCAGCGTTTCGATGGCTGAATAAATAAAATGGAGAAATAGTCTTCAGGAATAGTACATTACCAGTGATAGGAATAGGTAGTGCCTATTTGCCTAAACTTCGAAGAACAGAGACAAGAAACGGAGACTCCTTAGGACTGAATTATTTCCGGGACATCTGTCCCGAAATTCAGGACAACACTTTTAAATACATTAAAAAAATATGTTATTCGGAATAAGTAATTCGTCTATATTTACCTAAAGTTTGCGACTAGACATAACATAATAAATAACATTCACAGTCGTTACAACCATAAAATTTTCAGTTTTTTTTTTTTTGGAGATTACTTTCTAAATGTCTTGTTGATCTTAATACTATGAATCACAATGTTTGTATAAGGAGCCGTACACATTTCGAAGTAAATATCTTATTTCTAGCTCACTCTCGGCTACGTTTAGTGAGATTTCTAAAGTTCAAATGTATAATTGTAAAAAAAAATGACATTTTGTCTTTAAAATAATAAAACGGTAATTTTTATAATTTTAGCATTCTCTATAGTAGGACGAATTTATCATTTCAAATCTCATTAAACGTATCCGAGAGAGAAAAGAAACAGAAATTTTTATGGTTGTAACGACTGTGAATGTTATTTATTATGTTATGTCTAGTCGCAAACTTTATGTAAATATAGACGAATTACTTATTCCAAATAACATATTTTTTTAATGTATTTAAAAGTGTTGTTCCGAATTTCGGGACAGATGTCCCGGAAAAAATGTAGTCCTAAGGAAGTCTCCGTTTCTTGTCTCTGTTCTTCGAAGTTTAGGCAAATAGGCACTACCTATTCCTATCACTGTACATTACTGTCGCAGCCAGCAATTAGGGCATTGTTGGACGAACGCGAAATTATTAAGATTGTTATTATTAACTAAAATAAGAAGAAAAAAATACAGTAGCAGCCCGGTTCATAGCAATAGGCTCTCCCCGAATTAAATAGGTACTTAACCATAACTGCCGAAATGTGGGTGTACAGTGGGTACTACCTACCTACTAAGGCACAACTCTTTTTTTTGTTGGGAACTTATCAAATAACTTCTGCCGCTCTGGGCGGAGCGGGAGGGCGTGTCAGAGTTTTACTGACTTATCGGACCGCGAGCTACCCATTGCTCACAGTCCGCAAGCCCGCGCCTACACTTAGGTACACCTCTGCCCATCCCTTTCGGGAAATAAGCTGTGATGTTATTTATGTAGGTAGTGTAACAACAAAATACTGCGATTAATTATGGGAATGAGACACTTTGTTAGTGGCATTCGTTAATCATAAAAATCATAACAATAACATGTCGAGTTGATTTCCTGTCTCATGATCAAGTAGGTCTGAATCAATAATTAAACCTAAGAGTAAATAATACCTAAGATTCGAAGAATGATAACAAAATGGGTAATTTTGAGATATCAAAGAGAAATTGGTTAATATAAGCAATATCTGTAGTAGTGCTGCGTTGGCCTTAACGACATAATATGTAATACTAGCCTTATTATTTTCCCACTGCAGTGCAAACAAAGGCCTCTTGTCACATAGGCAAGAGCATTGATCATCCCGATTGCTCAAGATGGGTTGGCGATTTTAGACTTATATTACCTGGTCGCCCGATCTCCGCTCGGGTTAAGAAAATTAGAAAACGAATTTTCCCAGATAAGAGATCCAGCTATATCGGTTTTTCGCCCTATATTGCAACATTCATGGAAATCGTTACAGCCGTTTTCGAGAACGTGATTACAAATAAGTATAAAAGTACAAATATTGCTCATTTAATAGTAAAGGATAAGCCCAGGATTCCCCACGATGTTTTCACTCACCGATGTCAGTAATGTACAAGATATATTCGGAATGTAGGTAAATAATATGATGAATTGAAAAAGTCACATTGGTACTTACCTACCCGGATTTGAATCCCAAACCTCGTGTAAAAGAGGCGATGTGAATAAAAAAATCTTAGGTCTAGGATTTGAAATCGCCGGTTCTGGCATGGTAAACAAATGATAAACGAGTCCGTAAAGGACTATAATTATGTCCCGTATCTTATAAACTGTGGACTGGAAACAATAATTGGCGAATAGAGAGAATAATAACAAAATAACAGCTTTGACCAGCCCTTGGGGTATCACTGGCGTGACTGATATATTCACGACTACTAGCTATGGCCTGCGGCTTTTGCATGCTATTTTCGTTATAAATATTTCCATGCACTATAGTTAAACGCATCATCAGTCACAGCCGCTCTGCAAAAATGTCACCGGAACATATTTGGTGAAATGGGTTTGAAGTGAGCTGTCAATAGTGTCAAACCAGCAGGATTGACAGCGCACTTCGCCGAAATTTTCACGTTGAGATTTTTACAGAATAGATCGCTATGTAATGAGGAACAGGAACGTGTTTAAGCCATATTACTGTAAACGGTTGAGAATATCCTTTTGGAGATTCTTATGTCCAGCAATGGAACTTTTTCAGCTGAGATGATAAGCCCAATTTAATCAGTCAAAATTAGAACCATTAGATTTAGTGTAGGTAGTCCACAATGTGGAACCAGGAGAGAGCTAGAAGGCGTCGCGGCAGATCCCGTAGAAGATGGCGGGACGAGCTGGACAAAAGAAACGACCAGTGGTCCACATTAGCCCTGGAAGTCATGGGGAGAATGTCTTGGCCCAGCAGTGGGAATGATACAGGCTAAAACAGTAACCTAACAAATATTTTTTATTTTCATTTGATTTAGACAAAGAGACAGGCAACGTGCGGTTTGCATGTAGCGGCTCCATCATCGGAAAACGTGTTATCTTGACAGCCGCTCACTGCGCTCTAGCCAAACCAGAAGGATATAAATTGTAAGTATAGTACTTTTGATCTGTTACTTTCTATAACTATCGTGTTTTTTTTATATAGCTAAATACTGTTTTTTCCTCAAAATACCATTTCAGTTTGTACATGGTCTTCACATGGTCAGACCAAGATTATGTCTGTGACCTCTGAGTTTGTTTCGGCCTTTCTCCTTAGAATAGTCAAATACAAAACGCCGACCTCATCTTGTATTTAAATTATGATTGACGTGTAAAAGTGGTTGTAAATCTAATTACAGAAAAAAAACATTTAAAAACAACAAAATGTCGACGCTTTTGTTGTTTTCTAAAGAATATATGCAGATAAATCAATACAGTACACATGTTGAATGGCAATGCTTAGCCTCTGACCAAGGTAAAAGCCAGCCCTTGGGTCACGGGAAGTGTCAAGCAGCCGTTTGGAGATTTCACCGAACAGACTATGAGCACTCGGACCCCACGGCCCTAGGGTTTCAACCCCAAAGGGCTCGAAAATATAATTGCCTATAAGGCTATTATACTTTCGCCGCTTGAGGTTTTCCGCAGCCGCAGCGGCAGCGCCAGCACAGCAAGCCGAGCCAGGAAGATGGGATGGCGCAAGAGTATCGACACACGTTGCGTCCCACACTAAAGGCCTACCTATCTTCCATGGGAATAAGGACATGCCGTCCGGTCTTTTGCCATCGTCGCGTGCCAAGCCATTGGGTTCTAGTACAGCTGGAACTCAGACGGTGACAAGAGCTCGTCCGATGATGTCATTAATATTAGCGTGCCGCGCTAAGCGACTTTCAGCACTTCAGCTGCAATACAGGCCGTGGTGTCCGAGGCTTTTGACAACTTCGCCACAGTGACAGCGATGAGGAGTACAACATGGGGCTCCTAGGCGCAGGGAGGCAGCGATGCGGAACGTAGTGTCGTCGAACAAAGTTCCTAGGTTCGATGACGGTAGTGCATGAAGCCACAGACCCGACTCCCACTTACCCACAGCCAGCAGGCGCGCGCGCTCCGCAGTAGTAGCAGACGTGTCAAGCAAGTTGTTCTGTACTACTCTGCCATTCAACGTGGCAATGCCGCCAGTCTCTTGGGTACATTACCAGCCGACAGCGATGCGGAGGAATTTTTCGACGCCTTACTTTAGCTATAGTTAGTTAGTTCCTTAAGTTTTAGTGTTTTATGTAAATAGTTAGTTATGTTATATACAGTATACATAAAAATCTTTAAAATCAAAATGCTATTTTGTTTTCATACTAAACCATTTATGTAAGATTTTTCCTCGCTGCACGCTGTAAGAATGTCCAACCACCAAACTTCATCATCAATCGAAGTAAAGCATGTCATCAGTTTTGTTCGGCATTTATTTAAAATCTAATCTTGCATTACCATTTTGCCTTCCTAAAAATATTATTGAACACTCTATTATAATAAAAGCGCCTCTTTTCGTGAACCTCTAATAATTCCTATTTTGGGATATTAAAAATACTAAATAACTTTAACTGCGACCAATTTGGATGTAGCGCTCGCTGGCCACACAGTCATTGTCATTTGTGTAGTTTTGTGATTTATTTAAAAAAAAAAGTGCGTTATTAGAAGGCCAAAAAGACTTTAGAGGTTCATTCATTTAAAAAAATGTGCATCTTTACAAGGTCAATAAGTTTTTAGAGGATCAATTAAATATTTCCTCGTTTCTTCTAGATCAACCGTGGTGGTAGGTGAATGGGACATCGGCCGGAGCCCGGATTGCAACGACTATTTCTGTGCGCCTCCGACCCAGGCTATCAAAGTGGAGAACGTCATCGTGCATCCAGGATACGAGCAGAAGATATTCAGACACGATATAGCGCTTGTCATGCTGAAGGAGGAAATTAAATATTCAGGTATTGAAATTTTCATGATCTAGTTAGTGAGACTTGAAGGCGTGGTTTCTCAAGAACGAGTGCATACGAAGATAAGACTAGGGTCCAAATAAATTAGTAAGCGAAACTCCGCAAAGGCGATGGGTATCAAAATCCAAACATGATACAACTTGAGTTGGGACAGTTACGAGTTTTCTTTTGTGTAAACTTCACAGACTTTTTTTGACTTTTTTTCTCTGCGTCCAGCGCTCGGTGTGGCAACACATCGTGTTCTGGTTTGCGACTGGTCAATCGTCATCCTGCGGATGCCTCGTTGAGAGGTGAACCACGTGTTGAGTTCTCACAGAGTTTTTATGACTGGTGGAGGATATGTTAGCGGAATAGGTTACTAACTATATTATTCGAAGATAAACAATTTATATAAATTAATAAACAGAATTATAATAGATATGTACATACATATCGAAATAATCTAAAATATTTAAGTACACTTTTACAGATAAAACAATACATAAACAATAGATAAACGAAATGATAGATCCTATTTGCGATCTCCTGACTTTGAATAAATGTAAGTTAAAACTTGCATGATCTCCTTAAACAGGGCTTCCTCTCTCCTACCCTTTTGCTGTGCCCTACAGGGTCCATAATGATCTAAATATATAGTTACCACCTAAGTACACATTATGGTAAAGCAATAAAGATATTGAGTATTGAGTATATCAACGTCTATTGTATTTTTTGAGTTTTTTTGTTTAATCGTGTATAATTGTATGTATACTGATACCATAACGTCTGCGAAATTTCGCTAGATAATTTGACCATATATAACAAGTGGGTATACAACTATGGACACGTAGCATACATTTTTACCACTTCAAGTTTAGGATCGACAGAACGATCTTGTAGTTATCATCTAATGCATTTTCTATGGTGCTTAAGGGATCTAAATCGGAATAAAACTGCAGGCCTCGGGTTCTGCTGTCTTCTTTATATGTGCAGAACTTTTAGTTATCAGTGGGTATTTTTGTTACCATTATAAAAATTATGGAGTTCACTACGTTCACAGAGATGTTTATCACAAATTAGCCTAAACTGTGCTAACATTGACCTTGTCTTTACCCTTGAACGCAGTTTGTTGACTGACAGACTGATAGCCTGAACTTCCGGCTGTCACTCATCCTCCCATATCATCACACCCTTTGCCTTTTTCCAGTGACAGCTGCTCCGATCTGCCTGAATGATAAGCCGGAAATAGTACTGAATGAACGAGCCTCGCTTGTCGGCTGGGGCAAGCTGTCCGGACAAAATAATGCGGTGAGTGAAAGATATCCATCAGTTTTAATGATAGGATGTCATGTCAGCCTAATTGTTTTGCCCTTGTCTGTATTTTTGTGACCGTGATTTGTATGAGACCAATTTTGTGAAAGGACAATTATTTGAAACACGTGTTTGTTAATCTTGTTGGTTACGTGGTTAAATTTAGGAGCCAGCTTTTTTGATGTTATGATTTTTTAAATTCATGTATTCAGCTATACCCAACGTAATATATAGCCAACGTTCAATATGATTGGCTTATTAAGCCAAAGTGTGGTGTAAAACGATAGCGACTAAAGTAATGAACGGATATAAAAAGGATATTGGTAGATAGATGGAGGACACTATTTCCATGGATTTTCTTCAGAATTTTAGGTGGCGTCAAATATTTTATCCATGGAGATGTACTTGTACTTTATTTGCGTAACACACTCTTTAATCATAAGCCGAGGGTTTGAAGGAAATTCCTAATCTATTGCTGCATAGGTTTGAAAAATCCGTCTGCCCGACAACGTAAATAACGCAATGAACGTGGGTGAACTGTTAACATGAAACCCATTGCGATCAACTGTCATTAAATGTTTGTTACGCAACTACCCCCCTGGTTTAAGACGTAAAACATTGACAATGTAATAATTACAAGCAAATGCGTCGTGATGCCATTAATTCTCAACAAAAGACGATCTAACTTATAATAAATGGTTACAGGTGAGCCGACAACAGCAGCTAGAAGTCCCCCTAGTACCCCTAGAGAACTGTGAACGTATCTTCGGAGAGTCAGTACCAGTGAATGAAGGACAATTATGTGCTGGAGGCGAGGAGGGGAAGGATGCGTGCTCGGGTTTCGGAGGTGCCCCGTTGCTTCTGTTTAGGGATGGCCGTCATGTGCAGGTTAGATTTGATAAGTTAGTTGGTGTCTCATTTCCATTTTCTGACTGGTAGTAGGTACTAAAACCTCAGAAATAGGCCCAACAGGATCGATTGGTAGCAAAAAAGTTTTTGTGACAATTTCCCATTTTGTTGCTGACTGTATTTTTTTTTCAATATGAATTTTTGCAAATTAAAATTTCTCAGAAAGTTAAGGAAAATCTCCTAAGACCGTTTTCCTCTCGTAGTTATGGTACCCTGCATAATTGATGTTTAAATATTTTTGGTTTTAACACATAAAATGTCTATTTCAGGTGGGCATCGTATCATTCGGTTCAGAGAACTGCGGCAGCGAGGGTGTGCCCAGCGTATACACAAATATAGCGCACTACTACCGATGGATCGTGGACAATACGCCTTCGTAACCTATATGCAACATTACTCCAATCAAATAAGCAAGTTATAGTCGCCTAGTCACGAAAATACGGTGTTGTGTCGGTGAAATATCTTACAAAATAGAACAATTTAAGGGTAGAAAAATATCAAAAATTACTACTATGATCTAAAAGCGATTGATTTGTATTAAAATCTCGTAAACTACTACTTACAATTTGGTAAACCAATCACGGGGGTTATACTTCCGTATAATTACTACCAAAATTGGAAAGATATAATTATGTAGTAAACCTCTAGTTTCATTTATTGTTTACTCCGTATTATTTGGCAAAGAATTGGTATGAAAAATGTTTGAAAATAAAAAAATCCAACTAAAAGTAATAATGTTTCTGATTCAAGGGTTTAACCACTATTGATTTGATAATATTATTGCAATTGGCAATAAACTATTAAGAAACTGATAAAAAATACAATAGGCAATAGTTGAAAAATATGTAAATTTATTGTTTGTTCATACTAATACGTAGCGTAATGCCATGGAATTGTAGTGCTCTTCGCACAGTGGGATGTTTGTGAGCATCGAGCATAAAGTTCCTGTTAAATCTTTCAGTGCAGAGTCTTGTAGTTGCTGGTTGAAAACCTGAGAACAAAAATAATCATAAATCAAGTTCAAAATCATAAATAAGAGGTGAAAACCGCAATTAAGTTTGCATCAGTTACGAAAACTACTTTTTAATAAATTGATGTAATATATTTACACCATCAGTAAAAGCGAGTCTACGGTTTACGTGGAATATAATAGTCGTCCAGACCGTATTTCGGCCACGGCGGACAATCCCAACGGAGACTAGCCTTCGGCGTGGGAGATTTTATAGTGCACAAGTGTGTGCGCAGACACGATGCAATCTCTCTTCCCTCACTCTCTAGTCCGATGGGACGGCAATCCGACACGTCCGGAGAGAGATCAGTCGCATGACCAACGGCTTAAAGTGGTTTCCGAGACACGGGGTTATCACACCGCCATCTTCCGAACCCCGGGCTGTTACTACGAATATAAGGACTGGACGAAGAAGAAGTGTAGCCTTGGGGAACTCCAAAAATGGTAAGTCCCTTTTCAGTCTTTCAGGTTGCCGGATAACTGGCACCAGCATCCTAATTGCATAAATAGCATTCAATCATAATCTGAATCATTTTGAAGGATATAAATATAATATAACGTAAATAACGCAATGAATGTTGTTGAACCGTCAAAATGAAATAGATTGTGATTGATCGTGTGTTACGCAATTAGGTTAGATATAATACATATAGTAGATAGATAGATATAATAGATACGTCGGTACATGAAAAATGAGAGATAGAATGCTGCCTTGAGTAACTCCAAAAAGATTTAACGGTTAACTGCCAACGCATAACCTAAATCGCTGGGTTCACAAGTATAACATTTTGCACAAGAGTTCATTATATATACTATAAGGAAAGTGAGCACAAACGAAGGATTTTTGAACATTCGTCCCATATGGGAGTTAAATAGGAAATACACTACACATTAAAAATGAAAATTTGTACGGCAGTTCGAAAATCGTACGAACGTAAAAAATACGTTAAAAATTTAGTCTTACCCCGTTAATAGTTATCGTTGGAATAAACTTGGGTCTCACACCTTTAGTGAGATTTTCGTCTTTGAGCTGCAGGTTCATGCCTCGTTCAGAGTTGCCGCATTCTTCCACCATATGTACTGGAACGCCTGCTTCCAAGGCACACTGAAAATATTAGATAAAAAACAGAAATGAAATGAAATTGTTTATTCTGTAAATAGGATATTGGAATCACTTTTACACGTCATATTAAAAAATATTAAAAATAAGCTAGATGAGGTCGGCGTTTCCTATCTGACTACTCTGAGAAGAAAGGCCGAAACAAAGTCTTTTGAGGAAAGAACCACACAGATTTGAGTGGACCTGTCCAGTCAGTGCAAGCATTTGTCAGTAACCGAGGAGCTCAACTCAGAGCTTAAGGTTACACACAGTGCTATATTTATAACTAGCGACCACAAAACCTCGTATTAGGTCTATCGTTTTAGGTCTATGTAGGTCTGATATACTATGCAGGTCGTAACATAAACCTGCCAGAATAAATTTTCTAAATTATTTGGAAAACCGCATCATAATCCGTTGCGAAGTTTAGAAGAGCAACGTGGTCAGACAGACAAGAAGAGCGACTTTAATTCATAGTATATATAGCTGTGAATGAACATAACCATTGTTATATCGTCATCATCATATCCGCCGAAAGATGCCACTGCTGGACAGCCCTTATATGAACTGTCTAATCATTTATCTCGAAAAACACAACCTGCGAAATATATTTATGTATCCCGGTAGGGTGTACATCTTCTGTGGTATAATATAGGCGCCATCTCCACGGACGAGAGAATCGCGGCTATATTCACGTTGTGCCTTCAAATGACCGCCGTGATGGTATCGCTGTGTGGAGATTGATTCATAGATTTTCTATTGAATTTTATGGCACTGCGATACTGCCGCCGCGATTTTTTCGCCCGTGGAGATGGCGTCTTAGGTACAACCCATGCGCATTAACATGGCACCTGGCTCGGAACCTAATACTCTTGCCGCGCCCCGCCGTCACCGTGTGGGGAGCCCCCGGTTCCCTAGTTAAAAACGTCATTGAGCCAGGTGCCATGTTAATGCGCACGGGTTGTACGCCCCTGCATAACCTTTCAGGGAAAACAGGTGTGATTTTATGTTTAAGTGTGTTGTGAAAAAATATAAATAAGTAATCATTTTCTATTTAACTTCTTGCAAATATTAGATGTAATTATTGTAATATTTGAGGTGGGTAACACTGTTATTAGGGAAAACAAACAATTACACATTAAGAATCACAAAAAGATAAGCCATAGAAATTATACAAATGTGAAATCAAACACGTTCTCCACAGATACACAATGAGACAATTAGGTAAATTTCAAGACTGGCGACTAATTATAATAAATTAGTAATTCCAAGGTCCTTAGCTTGTAGCGTATGTACCTATGCAGTATTTATTTTGATGGCAAACATGTAGCATTTAAGTATTTTGGCAATTTATTAAGAAGTTATAGTTCAATGGTATCATCTTTTACCGCAAACATATAATCAAATATTAAAGCATCTATCAAATATACAGTCTAGTGGTTGCAACTGAGATTGCTGAGCCGGGGACCTTAGCTTTGATTGTCTGGTCACAACCTGGCGTTATTGAGTTGTCCCATCTGGAATTTCTCAACAGCAGCCTGGAGTCTGATTTGTGCCCGGTTGATAGCAATAAGCTCGCTCCCTACTACATTAAATTAGATTTTAACACAACTAGCTAATTATATGGGTGTACTAAATACCTCTGTCATCTACAGCCTTGCTTAATCACTGTTTAAAAAAAAATCCTATCTCCAATTCGTACCTGCATATCCCCTCTGGTACCAGTTTCCCTTTGCATTTCGCAGGCAACATAAGAAACCTTTTCCACGTCGTTTCGCCCCTGCATGAGATCCAGCGTGCAGCTCTGCACCAGGTTACCGGTACACTCAGATGGGCCATGCTGACATTGAAAACCATTGTATCCTCCGTTTAAACTCTGGAAGTTATAAAAAAATCTTCAGTAGCACCATCTTCATTAATTTGAATTAAATCTTGATCCAAAGACTCCGCAGTAAAGTATCTTATTATAACGTGAATTAACAGATAACCCAGTGCTACTAATCCATTTTCACTATCACTGTCGTTATCCTCTGTTTATAAGTTCTTTGGTGTGTCAAATACTGTATTGGTTTTCGCATTGATTCAAACTGCATAATTATAATATTCAACCATTCCTGTATATGTGTGGTTGTGTAAAATTACAATTACAAAATCTTCAATACTCACTCTTGCTTTTCCAAAGGGAACTAATCTTAGCATAAGATACTTATGCAGCAAGTTTATGGTCGGCTGCAGTTGTTCAACGATGAAGTGTCTACTGTCCGGACATTGGCTCTCGTAGTACACTGTGATGAATATCTGGAAAGTTAAACAAAACAGATTTGACAATTCCTTGTCCATAGCAACAACGTTGATGTTGAGTACCCAGATGAGGCAGTCGAGGAGATCTGAGTCCAACTTGAAGAAGGCAATGGGACTGAAGCATTGCGTCTCCAGCCTGCGGTCAGGGTATTGGTATCAGAGCAAAGGAAGTGACGACTTCCTTTGCTCTGATACCAATACCCTATAGACGTATAATAATAAGAATAAATCGTTACTTTCAGGCATAGGTATCCATAAAATTACAAGAAGATAGAAACGATGTTATAAGAAAGATAAACGTATGTTTTCCCTGTCCAAGTACATCTTTTTAGTCTTAACCAACTGATTCTATGGCGGTTTTATAGTTGTTTAAACGAGAATTTTCTAGAGATTTGTAGAAAAGAAGAAGAAAGATAAACATGTTTATTCTGCACAAACAAAACGCACACACAACAAAAAAATACGCAAAATACACATAGACAAAAGTAGCCAAAAGCCTCGTAACAACTGATAAAATGAAATAAAAAGTTTGCCAATATTGTTCTTAATAATTCTACTCCTTAATGTTTGTTCATTGGTTGATGGATGAACGGTTGATGTTGTCAAGGCCAGGGACCAAAGACAATATTGCGTAAATCGCATCTGGTACTAAATCTGTCAATTTTAGTGGCAATTTTTCACTGATTGTTATCACTGGTGTCTGAATACCTACGACTGACGTAAATGGTATTACTAAGTACGGTAATTTTACACAGGTACGAAAAATAATTGCATAACAAAAACGTATACATAAACAAATAAAATGTCACACGTGTTCTAATAATATACTTTAGGATGAAAAACCTGCGGGTGCAGGACAACTTTCACTGCTCCAGATAATATGAGCTGTTGACCTCAGCTGGTTGGTATGTGGTCGACAGTACCTACACGTCTAAATGCCTTGGCTAAACTAGTTAGGTTTGACCTACCCGATCACGATTTGACATAAAAATTGGTCATAAAGGACTTTTAAGTGTTGGAGTATAACAAGGTTGTATTCTAAGTCCATTTTTATTACCTACCTAAGCCTACTACTTTGTGGTGATATCTATTTTCATGTCTCAAGCACTTTTCTGTATAGCGAAATTTAAACGGATGTAGGTTAAAATGCGGTTTGGTAAGGTCCAAAAGTCCGAAGAGGATGTTACAGGCGCCGAGCACGATATCGACGATTATAATTCATGACCTTCACCGTTGAACGCCTGAGCATATTCCTGCGACAAATTATGAAATTCATAAAATTACTATTTCATGTGAAAATAGTAATCAACCTATGTAACCATGGTAGAATCCACATAGTGTTGCTACGATAATCTGTCACGGAAATTATTTAATGTTGGCAAATACCTAATGACTTTTTGTACTGCCCGTAATGTTAGGTAGGTACAATAGGCTGGGATGAGGACATTTTTTTATTTTATTCTCTAAAACAATATTTATTAGTTTAAAAAGATTGAAGTTTGAAAAGAAAAATTGGCAAGTGATATAATTACGTTTTAAAATAACTGCAAGATAAAGATGACACTATCACAGAAATGACGTCACGGTTGTGGAACTTCTTATTAGCGCCATACATTGTCCGTACCGCGCGACAATGACGGGAATAACCCCTTCCCTTCCAAAAAGTGTGTTGCTTCTCCTTAATACCTACCATCGGTTTTACTGATTATTTTGAATATCTTTTTTTTTTGTTTTTTTTTTTTTATTTGGTGGGAAATCATCATATGACTTCTCCCGCTCTGGGCGGAGCGGAAGGGCGTTTACACACATCTCACATTTTATCTATGCCTTCTTTGAAATTACATTATTTGTTCCAACATTTATATAGTCATCATCCCTATATAAAATATTATAAAATAAAACATAGGTACAGAGAGTTCTACTAAAAAGGCTCGAAAAGAATTGATGGTTACATTTATTCTCAATGCACTACCATTAGTACCTAAGCGTGACATAAAAACAAGATGATTGTGGTTTATTTAGCACACAACAAGAATATATTGGTGCTGATTCTCTTGTCACAATTCTCTAAACTAAACTAAAAATCCTAAAAAAAAACCTTAAAAATAAAATCAGTTGTTCCATACATTTTGTCGATTTAAGTGAACACAAATGTATATTATAAATGAGACCAAACCACTAGTTTCAAGGATAACGGTATCTACCCTAACACCAAGTATAGGTAGGTAAATGTAGAGTAAACGTGTTTCCTATTGACCAGTCGTCATTTTGGTAGGTACTACTGAAGTGAAAAGTGAGTGGAAAATGAAGATTTCACATTTTAGTGATAATAGCAAGAAAACCTACCTACGTAACGTACACCTTCACACCTTGTAACAGCTGTGCCAATATAAAATTTTAATACACTGTATGTGATCCATAATTTCCAACATTTTGTATAACAAATCATAATGGTAGGTATATAAACAGCTCAATCTAAAAACAAAGCCGGATCTGGCTTTGTTTTCCTAATCAATTTATTGTTTTCATTTTTTTCCCCCTTATGAAGCATTATAGTTATTGTTGTTTCAGCTTACAGCTGATAAAATTTTAAATTTCTCCCAATAGCAGTTTCAAATAAACTACCTACCAGTAGAATTTTACCAGAATTGTTATAGTAGGATTGATGGCACAAAAACTTAACTATTGACTAGGCAAATAATAATTGATCATTAATCACTCCTACATAACATCATGGAGAGTGCTTAACAAATGCAGGTATAAAGATTCGATTACATACAAACAATGCATCAACTGTAAAAAGTTATGATTTCCAATCAACTCCTAATGCGAAGACTACAACAATCGTAGCATTTTTCATCGTCAATTTTCTCTAATTAGCTTTTTGCGATCTTTTAAACAATTATTGACTTGTTTAGTTTTTCTCAATCAATGGTGCCGATTCTATTGTACACCGAACGAAACTATCACTAAAATTCCTTACTTTTGGCTAAGTAGGGGAATCTTGGAGTTATCCTGCTAAATAAATTCTCTAAATTTAAAACTTATTTTGACACAACTAAAATCGAATTTGATAACCGTGCGCCTCCACTTGTTACTTGTTTTCCCTACCCCGACATTTTTTTTTAGAGCCAGAGGCGCGCAGCGTCGGCAACCTCGACGTGTTTTTAATGGAATTTTTCAGTTTTTGTATGGAAAATAAGGAAAAAAATAAGAAAAGTTTACCAAGATGTTGAGAATTATTATTAGGGGTTTAAGGTTTTTATAGAGGGGGTCAAAATTTTCATTATTTTTGCGATAGGACAAACCGTTTTCGAGATATAAGCAAAAGAAAAGAAATGTACCCATATTCAAGCAAATAAATGATTTGATTTGATTAAAATAAAAAATAGATACAGTTCTGTTTTGTAACTGAAGTCGAGGTTTGAATTTTAGTTCATGACATCTAATTTTATTCCACACATTTTTAATCGCGATTAAATATAGTCAGATTTAGTTAGAGGATTTTAGATACAGAACAAAATTTTAGGTTAAAACGTCAAATTCAGAATAGCATTTTCACTAAATTAAAACTCAGTGCAATCTTAGTGCTGTCAAACTAAAATATAGTTAAGTTGTGGTAATCGTCGTTTGACAGGAATAAACTAAATTTTAGTGATTTTTAGTTTAGTTTAGAGAATTGTGACAAGAGAATCAGCACCAATATATTATTGTTGTGTGCTAAATAAACCACAATCATCTTGTTTTTATGTCACGCTTAGGTACTAATGGTAGTGCATTGAGAATAAATGTAACCATCAGTTCTTTTAGAGCCTTTTTAGTAGAACTCGCTGTACCTATGTTTTATTTTATAATGTTTTATATAGGGATGATGACCATAGAAAAAGTATATTATAGATGACACCAAACCACTAGTTTCAAGGATAACGGTTTCTACCCTAACAACATCCTGTACAAGTAGCTGGAAAATTGTCTGTTTAATGCAGTCATTAAACAGATAATTTTTTATTTTTATAATTTTATTTTAATTTTATTTCGATTATCATCATTGTTGAATTTAACTATAATGTAACTTTTATTTATATTTGCACGCCGAAATTAAAGGCAGAATAAGAGAACAATTTTGTACATTTTACCAACCTTCTGTACCTTATTTAGGCAAATAAATGATTTTGATTTGATTTGATTTGAAAAAGAAAACCATATTACATCCTCAGACCAAATAAAAAACCAAGACAGAGCGCTGTCAACAGTGACGTGAGGCCGGTTGCGTAAACATGTGTGCATATATTTTGGTGTAGTTTGATTGTAAATGGTTGTAAATGTGTGCGTTTGAGCGTGTATGCACAGAGCGGCGGTGTTGTTTTAGCATGCTTCACTGTATTGTTCGCAGCGCAGAGATTCCATCAAGGAAAAACTAGCAACTGCCTAAATAAATGTTTGATAAAGATACTTATTAAAGTAGGTTCAGATATTATGCAAGATCACCAACTGAAACATGTTACAAACGAAATTTAAAATGAACCTATAAAAACACTTATTTGATTTTGTCTGTATTGTTATTGTTGAGAGAGTATCAACGTCATTAAATGTTGTTCGTACAAAAATGAAATATCAGCATTCGCTTCGACACATTTAGATACGGCTAAATGAGTTCGAGTGTAGTGAATTTAAAAATTACTTTTACCTTTTGTGGAACATCACTGCTTGCTTGATTCAGCGTAAAAACAAACACAAACACTAGTTGACTTATTCTTAACATATTTTGTACTTCGAAATCGTGATGATTTGGTTAAAATAGATGAAGAGTTAGCTTGCTGGATTATTTTATAGTACTGTGTAACATTTGTGTAAATATTCGCGAGTAAATGTTATAATTGCGGCAATTCGCGGCCGGTTCGCACCTGGTGCGACTCACGTGTGATCAGTTTGTACTACGTTGTGCTATTAAATTCAGAAAACTGATAGCAATATATAGAGGTAGCTACTGCAGGTACCATTGTCTTCTATGACTGATTTTATCAATGACTTATTTGGTTTTAAGACATCAGAAGGTTGATTATATACTTACTTACATATTTTACTTACTTATATTTAACTAGCTGCCCGCCCCGGCTTCGCACGGGTAACATACCTACCTATCTACCTACCTAACCTACCTACATACCTGCCTACCTACCTACCTAGGTACCTACCTACCGACCCACTTACCCTACTGCCTACATACATACCTACCTATCTACCGCGATATCATCAAAAAAGCCATATCATACAGAATGTATGAGAAAACGAATTTTCTTCATATATTTTTTTTCGTGAATTTTTCCGATTTTTTAATAGTTATTCTGCTATTTGGAGCTGAGACAAATCCAAAGAATCAAAGATCATCAAAATCGGACCTTCTCGAGTGTTGTAACAAACCCAACTTTGTTTTTTAATATAGAAGATTTAGTGCAAACAATATAACAAGTACAAAGTGTTGATTCATTGATTCGCATTAAGATTTACTAGCGTTGGTACAGATTAGCGGACCGTGTTAGCAACTGACTGTTATGTATTTCATTCTTAATATATTTCATAATGTAATTTTATACCCGGTTATTGTATTTTATAATTTCTCAGTAACAACCAGGATCCAGTAGAGCAGGGATGCACAGACCACGGCCCGCGGGCCGCATGCGGCCCGCCGGTCGAATACTGGTGGCCCGCCGACAGCAAAAATAATACTCTCGTACATTCGAAAAATATTGAATTCTATTCCAGAATAAAACCAAATAAAATATGTTCGAAAAGTCGAAAAGTAATTTGAATCTCGCGCGCGCGCTCTTAACTGCGCTTATCGGTGCGCCGTGCATGCGTCGGTAACAGCGGTCGGTAATGTTCGTGCCGATCTCGGTTAAATTCGTTTTCTTGAGGAAGCGCCGCGGCCGGCGGCGCGGCGACGACGGCAGCGCGGTGGCGGCTTATCCACGGGTTATATTGTTAGAGCAAGCGAGATAGCAATAGTCCCGAATTCCCGATTGCTCGAGTAGGTAGATACACGAAGCTTCCAGAGTCGGTTTCGAGATTTCTCCAGACAGTTTTCGACTCTATACGCGCGGTATAAAAGCCACGCTAACCGCAGCGACCGACAGTTCGGTTTTAATTTGAGTGAAGTGTCAATAGTTCTAGTGTAGATTTTAACTCGACTAGCCGGTGTCATATATTTTGATCCACAGTCAACGTAGATTTCCCGTCAAGTGCCGTGTATAATTGTGTTGTGAAATCGTAAGTAAAACTCTGTTATTAATAATAAGTGTTTCCCTACATATTTAATCAATTATTTTTGGTAATTTAAAAAGGGATGGGTAATTTAAGTAGGTACTGTAATTGTTTTTAGGTGCTGTGTTAATCCTAGCCAGGATTAGAACGCAACATGGACAAGCCAACGCCTAGTAAAAAACATAAAGTTAAAGATGAAAATCGGCAGTTTCAAGAAATTTGGACTGAGAAATACTTTTTTGTATGGTCGCATAACAAAGTCGTTTGTTTAATTTGCAAGAATTCTGTTGCGATTGCAAAGGAATATAATGTAAAAAGGCACTATGAAACGCAGCATCCTACTTTTACCAAGCTTACAGGCGAATTAAGAAAGCAAAAAATGTTGTCTTTAAAACGGGAGCTTGTTGGTCAGCAAGCTATGTTTACAAAACCCATTCAAGATTCAGAAACAGCTACAGAAGTTAGTTATGAAATTTCTCGAATGATAGCAAAGCGAAGTCGCCCCTTCAATGATGGGGATTTTGTAAAAGAATGCATAGAAATTGCCGCTAAGAAAATGTGTCCAGAAGCAGCAAAAAAGTTTGAGAAAATTCAACTGAATCGTATGACTATCCAAAGACGAATTATGTCTTTGTCAGGTAATATTGCGGAACAATTATATGAAAAAACTAAGATCATTGAATTTTTTTCATTAGCACTCGACGAATCCACTGATATTAGTTCCACAGCTCAACTTCTCATATTCATACGAGGTGTTACTCAAGATTTTGAAGTCTTAGAAGAGTTATTAGGAATGTGTTCATTGAAAGGTCAAACCAGAGGAGTTGATATACTCAATGTACTTTTGGATGAGTGTTCAAAAACTGATTTGGACTTATCAAAATTATCGGGAGTTGCGACTGACGGTGCTCCTTCGATGATTGGTGTGAATTCTGGGCTAGTTACTTTGCTGAAAAAGCATCTGCAAGAAAAAAACATAAACGCTGAAGATCTCATGCCGTTTCACTGCATTATACACCAAGAAACTCTCTGTTCTAAAAAAAATGAATTTCAAAATATCATGAAAGTGGTAGTTTCGACTGTAAATTTCATAAAATCACGAGGACTCAATCACAGGCAATTCAAACAATTCCTGGATGACATCGAAAGCGAATATGGAGATTTACTGTATTATACAGAAGTAAGGTGGCTAAGTCGTGGATTGACACTGGAACGATTTCTAAATTTAATAGAAGAAATTGGAATATTTCTGGCGGAAAAGCAAAGGGATGTCCCGGAACTTAAAAATCCTGATTGGTTGTGTGATTTGGCTTTTTTAGTTGACATTACAAATCATTTGAATGTCTTGAACACATGGCTTCAAGGCAAAAATCAACTGATATCCCAGCTCTACGCTCATGTATCATCCTTTCAATGCAAGCTGACACTTTTCAGATCGCAATTGAATTCTGGAAATTACAATCATTTTCCTAATTATAAGAAAATGACTGTCAAATTCAACAAAACTGCGATTAATTTCAGTTATGTAGAAAAGCTAGATATTTTGATTCAATCTTTTCAAGACAGATTTTCGGAGTTTAAAAAAGTGAACCTCTGTTGGACATATTCAGCAATCCTTTCACGATTTCAGTTGAAAATGCGCCAGAGTCAATGCAGTTAGAAATTATCGACATTCAAAACGACCAAGATTTACGCAACAAATTCAACGAAGGAGACTTGTTGAACTTTTTCCGCTGCATTGATAAAAATACGTACAAAGAGTTGCGCATAAACGCTCTGAAATGTGCCAGCTTATTTAGTTCTACCTATATATGTGAACAAACCTTTTCAATACTAAATAATAATAAAACAAAAAATCGAAACCGCCTTGCAAACGAAAGTTTGGAAGCAGTTTTACGTGTTACTACAAGTAAATTTGAGCCAAATATAAAAAAGATTGTAAGCACTATGCAGTGCCACGCTTCAAATTAATGAATTCTTTTTCAATTTTAATACATTATTATCAATTCTTTATTGTCTTTAATTCTGGGCGGAGCGGAAGGGCGTGTCAGACTCTTACTGACTAAAACCCACCCGTGTTCCTTCCCTTGTCTGCACATTTCGGGGCCATGGTTCCCCCTTAGGATATCCCGCAGCATTACCTATACTACTTCTGGCGGCCCGCCATCAGTTCATAATTTGCCCGAGTGGCCCCTAGTCTTAATAAGTCTGTGCATCCCTGCAGTAGAGTCTGCATGGATTTCTGCCAGTTGATCTAAGATTGATCCGATGGTCGTTCCTATTACAGGGGACATAAACGTAACTTGTGAAAATATGTGGGTTGACTTTGCTCACACCTTCGGAGAAACCAGGGGGCCAAGTCTACTAATTTACAAACGGGTCAGTGGTCTCACAATGATCAGTTTTTGACAGATTTTGTATGGCATATCTGTCAAAAACTGATCATTGTGAGACCACTGACACGTTTGTTAATTAGTAGACTTGGTCCCCTGGCGTGATGTTATGCTCAGTTTATTTAAAGGTGGGTACTGACAGGTGTTACGGAGTGTAATGTAACATGTTACAAAGCGAGCATTCGTGCAGTTAGTACGTGGAAACAAGTACGTACACGCGAGCAACGAGCCGCTCGTTGCTTGTTTCGAGTGCTCCGATCGCTGTCGGTTTTTTGGCAAATCCCTTTGAGTGTTACGCGGTTCAGTCAGTACGCCGCGACAAGTCGTCACGAGCGCACAGAGCGTCTTGCGAATATGGAGCACGGGCGAGCAGAGTTCTAAATGAGCATGTTACACGGATTTTAGGACACAGTGGCGTAGCGTAACATGGTCGCTGCGAATGGTACATTACGGCCCGTAACACCGGTCAGTACCTTAACCTAACCTTAGAACCTAAAGCCGTATACAGAAAGAAAGCTGGTAGCCTACCAGCGCTTATAGGCACCGGTCCACGCAAGTAACCGTCGCAGGCATTTATATGAACGAGCGCTGGTAAGTGCCGAACGCCGACAAGTTCCGACAATCTTCGACACGCGCTGGCGCCGCCCGCCATTTAACTAACTGACCTAACCGCTTGCTTTATGTAACTGTTACCAGAATGGACCTGCGCCGATAAGCACTGGTAGATCGGCGCCGGCTACCAGCTTTCTTTCTGTATACGTCCTTAGATAGGTTCCTACTATTGATCGGAAAAAATACATCTCTTTTACTTACAGACACATAACATCATTTTATTGATGCATAAGAGTAGGTTTCTTTCTTATCTATTCTTGCCTTTGTAGTTGCATCTTATCGGATCTGGCTAGAAGTGTCTTGATAACTTGTATTCCTGTGGTCAGTGATAGAAAAAAGTAATGTAAAACAAGCTTTATCCCAACGATTGGTGTCTGTTTTTGTTCTCTTGTTCTCAGCAAGAGCTGTATATAGCTTACATCGTCGCATAGGTAGTAAAAATATTTGCCTGCAGTCTTCAAGGATCCATGGCCGGTGGAGCAGACGAGTCCTGGAGTGGAGACCGCGTATCGGCAAGAGTAGTGTGGGGCTTCCCGCAGCTAGATGGACCGGAGACCTTAAAAAGGTGGCTGGGACAGACTGGCGGAAAACGGAGGACAGGGTGTTGTGGCGCAGTCTGGGGGAGGCCTATGTCCAGCAGTAGACTGCGATAGGCTAAGTTGATTGATTGATTGACTCTTCAAGGTGGTAGTGGGCTGACTACCCGGAACGTGCTTATAAATCGCCACTCGACTATTATAATAGTCCCTATAGGTATAAAATTATATTATACGTATGTAGCATTAGACATACATAACCAAGTTTGCACCTGGGTATAAAGTGAATAGATGATTGCTCCCGATAATATCATGATCCAGTAAGGTTGTATCAGGTATACGGCATACGATAGCAAAACTACTATAATGAGAAAGTATACTATTTCCATTTAATATTACCGAACATTTTTTATGCGTTTTGGTCTGAATCTGAACCCATTTTAAATTTTAATTATTTGAATTTATTGAGATATGATTTCCCGTCATGGTGGTCAAGTCTAAGTGTCAAATCTATTAGCAGTATAGATTATATTTAATCAATCTGTATTTTAATTTAAATGCAAAAAGGTTTTCATACTAATCCTTATCTTTGATTTGTGTCGTACTCGTGTAGACTCGTGATTATATTTTGTATTAGTTAGATTGGTGAATCAGAGTGTGTTTACTTCTTACGGTTGTGATAAGTAAGTATAATGATTTAGATATAATTTTTAAATTTGTGCGATTGTAATAATATAATCATTCTCAACTCTAAGCAACTACTTACCATATTATTTAAGGTAGAGGTCATGAAATCACCAATAAGAAAAAATAGGTACCTAATAGTTTTATTTCAATCAAACGGTACATTTATTTTCAGAATAGATTCTGAACTTATTCTATATGTAGGTACAGTAGGCCGGACGTCTGTGATAACACATTGAACTTAAGCTGATTTAGCTTAATATGGAGTTTCAATAGAATAAAAGGCCAGCTTACACTGGTTTTGTTACCACGTACTTGCGCGTGCGGCTTACCACACCTATACTGTGTCTTTCACATCTCTTATGCTTCTCTTGTCATTTGCTACGTGAAAAAATACAGATACTCTTGATATAATAAAAAGCACCGCGAGGGGCGGCTCGTGTAGTCTCGCGAGTAGCCGCTATTATATCAAGAGTATCTATATTTTTTGTTATTGCACATAAAGTTTATAATACCTTGTCATTAAAACTGCTCGCCGCGTCGCTGCCGGCCGCTGCCATTTCAGTGTGAATTGAGCCTGACTGTCTAATCTCTTATTCTTTTCATTATCCTCATGTGACCTACTCTCATGCTATGTGTATACTCTTTCTCTCTAATCTCTTGTTCTTTTCAATAAACTGATCAAGTACAGAACATATTGGCCTCCTAGACCCGACAACAGAGTTCTCGGTTGAATATTCTTTCTGAAACGCGTCATACTCTTCACGAATGTTCGTCGATAAGTTGGCTATGGACTTCTCGTAGTAACTCCTGGCTTCTTCTTCATAGTTGTGGATTTGGGAGACTGGTTGCAATGTTGGTGATATGTAGTTGTCTCTTGTTTCTGTACGGAACGTTCTGGAAGATAATTATGGAGAACAGTAAGCTGTGTAACAGCTGTGTTGATATTATGTCCGTCATGATTGTAGGTTATAGTTGTTTTATACAGGGTGTAAGGGTAAAAACCGTTGTGACTCAAACCATGGGTAGTTGACTTAAATAAAAAAATAAATGACCAAGTAACAACAAAAAAAAAAACGTTATTTACATTAAAAGATTTAAAAAAGTTCCTATCCAACACCGTGCTCGCTAGTGAAACAGCTGACTGACTGAGGCAGGGGTCGCGCTCGCGGCCGGTCAGGTCACGTCCCGCACCCCCCGCCCGTGTAGAGACGCAAGTTCGTTGCCCTAGCGCATAGGGTGAAAGGGTGAAATACTATTGTGGTAAAAAGATTTCCTTTAAAAAAAAAAGTTGTAGTTTTCCTTTGATTTTACGTTCTATAAATGAAACCAAACCACCACTGGTTTCAAGGATAACAGTGTTTACCCTAACACCCTGTATAAAGACAGAATTATTCATTACGTTTCTGAAATATACCTACTGATTATAAAGTAGGTAAATTAAATATGTGTTGATTGAGTTAAGTAGGTTCTTACCCTGGCACCCATTGCAATTTGTTATGGTTTCTTATTTCCCTGAAGCCTTCCTTAAACGTTTCTCTATCGTAAACAGATTTAGGTCTAGGTACTGGTAGCCGCCATTCTGTTTCAGGTTTTGGCGTTCTTGTCTAAAATAAAATAGATTTCAGAAAATTATTCGGTCGCCCTAGAGAGTATAATTTTATATCACATAACGTGCTATTTTGTCTGCTTGATAACATTGGTCTCTGAAACATTGCAAAACATGAAATGAGAATTAAGAGAGCTTTGAAAATTATTGCGAAATATAATCCACACACACGCAACACCTGCTGTGGTCAGTGATGTGTAGATCCCCTTACATCTCCTTATAACCTAAACTTCCTTTGACTCTACTATCTACTCTGCTTCAATTACTGAACTTACGTAAGCTATATCCTTAAAAGTGTAATAAGTGACCACATCCTTGTTACACGAGGGTCTCTGCAACTGATCGGCAGTGTACGGCCGGTGGTGTAGTCTACTAGTAGTCAGATACGGGTCCAGGTACTTCTCGAAACCTTCATGCGTTGTGTCAATAGGTTCTAATTCTGTTCGCCAACTTGGTTCAAGAGGAAGCTGAGAAGAAACAGTTCAAAGATGGAGAAAATAAATAAATAGGGTGGCAAAATTTAAATCACAAAAATAAATTGTCGGTCATATAGTCAAGCAAGAAATAGAAGTACTCTTTGATGTGAAGTATTTAATCATAAGTAGGTGGGGAGGTGATCGAATCGTATCGTATCTGCACACAAAATAGGTAGATATGTCGTCGTGGATTGACATGTTGTTGTCGATTTTTAATAAATAAAAAAAATAAAAATCTTTTATTTCAGACATACTTGGCCCATAATATTGTTAGTAGAAAGACTAAAGAACTATGTTAGTACATTTAAAAATTTGAAACAATAAAATTAATTAATTTAGGTAATTAAACTAGGTTTTAAGTGAAATCTGTTGATCTCGAAATCGCCGCCAGCATGCTTGGTCAAGTCAAGGGACATCGAAAGAAAGGTTTGTGGTAAGATATATTGTAAATTGGTACCTATTATACTTACTGGGTCTCGAGGTAGCCTTGTAGGAAGTTTGTACTGATCCTTATCAGTTATCAGTCGAGGAGGTGTTACTGGTAGAGTGTAGCGACTCCTCATTTCGGTCGTACCGTGAGCGGAACATTGTGGTACTCTATCTTCTATCTGAAATTATAGAGCAGAGCAGACTTATAGTTTGCACAAAAAGATTGTGATCTAGAAAATGATTTCTCTCTTTGTGTTGAGATCGGTGTATTTCAACCGTTCGGTGTGGTAGGTATGCTGAGGATATACAGTCTATCAAAATCCAGGGTAAACGAAAGTACCCCCTGATTGATGTATTGCCAACTATTTGCTGATGTGGAATTTAAATTCAGCACTTTTGGGGGAAGTTACCATCACAGAGGTTACAACATATTCTGCAGATAAGCCTCCGCCTCCGTGATTACATTAAAACCGCGGTGAAATAGTAGCTTCTAGACCACAGCCAGTAGGTAGGTCAATCAATCTGCCTAGACTTTTCCCAACTATGTTGGGGTCGGCTTCCAGTCTAACCGGATACAGCTGAATACCAGTATTTTACATGGAGTGACTGTCTATCTGACCTCCACAACCCAACTGGATAGTACGATACCCCTTGGTAGCACTGTAGGTAATAGTTGTTTAAAAACAAAAAGTCATTGATTCAAATAAGCCTGAGATTCAGCACTTGTTGAACGTCAAAATTTCATAAGACAGTCCCCCAAAACGCCCGCCCTTCACCACTTCCTATTGCTTTAGCTGGGAAGTAGATGTGGTGCTACAAACTCCCCAGTAGCACAGCTGTCTGTTCTGTTAAAAGAATGAGATTCTATACAGTAGTATGGAAAATGATTAACATTAGGAAAAAGAAAAACATTTTAATTATTTGCCATATATTAGCTAGCACACGCCATCATACCCACCCTTCTAGGCTGCGGGTAAACATACTCGTTCTCGAAACACGACGTATGTTTGTTGAACCTCTTAGTATCAGGTAGTTTGAACCCGTAGTTTTCGGCAGTCTGCGACCTCGTCAACTGTTTAGTGACATTGTAGTCACGAAAGTAATTCTTCAACTCTTCGATTGGTGTTCTCTGTATAACATAAAATTTATTAGTTTGTAGATACAAAAATTTCATTGCTATTGTTTACTACAAACGTACATAAAAGCTAATTAGTAGCATCTAGGCTGTCATCATCATCGAGCCGGAAGACGTCCACTGCTGGAGCTAAGCAAACAAATTTCCTATGCCAAAGCTTTCCACTCTCACTCATTATTGTAGACATTCTTTTGCATACATATCTACATTTATAATAATCATTAAAAGCAAGTCACTTTTGGCTGATGTTGCAAATTCAAGTGTTACAATTGGGAGTTTTTTTTTTTTGGTTTTGTCTGGTATTAAATTAAAAGTATTCACCGTCTCCTTCAACACCTCTGGTAGATCTCTCCATTTTCTTCCAACAGTTTCACTTGATCCCCCAGTTCCTGGATGTTTCCTTACAGGGTATTGTAAATGCACTCTGTCCCAATGAGGAACCGGCAACTTTTTAGGGTAATTCGCTTGCATATTTCGTTTTTCGTCAAGTGGGTACAACATAGTTACTTTTAGGAAATTTTACAGATTTGTGGACAAAGTGTGGTCGATGTGTATCGTAGCAATAATAAAATCAGTTGCTATGGTTGCGGAACTCTTAATATTTTGGATGAGCAGTTGTTACGGGTGGCTGGAAGCCGACCCCAACATAGTTGGGAAAAGGCTAGGTAGATTGAGTTGTTACGGGTACTCAGAACCCTGAAAGTCTGACAACCAGTCTTACCAAGGGGTATCTTGTTAACCAGTAATTAAGGCGGTCGCTCTGTGTAAAATACTGGTATTCAGCTAGATTTTGCTCCTGTAACATGGTTGGGCAAAGGCTAGGCAGAGATAGTGACTTGGATGAGCTACCAGGGACTAGGATGGAAAATCCATGAAGTTTTCCTCTCCATATTAATTCTATTTCCCATCCATAATAATCTGTAGACAATAATCCCCGGGGGGTGTAATACAATGGGGAGATGGTTTCATTATTTTTAATCTATGACGTCTAGTTTTTGAGATATTGGTGTAAAACTAACAGGGGATTCCAAATTCCAATGAAAGTTAAGACACGTAAATCACACCAGAGAATGTTCTCAACACAGCTACAGACTGTAGCGACAAAGACGGAGTTCAGATGTTCAAAAATTCTTGAATTTACAGTTCGCTTGATCGCGTCAAGCTCCCTAGTTTCAACAAACTTTTGACAAAGTTCACGGTCAAGGTCAATTAAGTAATTCACTATTCTGTTGACAACAATCCAAGGGGGGTGTTGTACTAGGGGGGGATGAAAATGTCATTATTTTTGACCCAAGACGTCTAGTTTTTGAGATAATTGCGAAAAACTCAAAACAGGGGATTCCAACTTCCAATGAAAGTTTAGGTACTTAAATCACACCAGCGAATGTTTTTAACACAGCTACAGACTGGCGCGACAAACACGGAATTCTGATGTTCAAAAATTCTTGAATTTACAGTTCGCTTGATCGCGTCATGTAGATAGCTCCCTAGTTTCAACAAACTTTTGAAAAAGTTCACGGTCAAGGTCAATTAAGTAATTCACTATTCTGTAGACAACAATCCAAGGGGGGTGTTGTACTAGGGGGGGATGAAAATTTCATTATTTTTGACCCAAGACGTCTAGTTTTTGAGATATTTGCGAAAAACTCAAAAAAGGGGATTCCAACTTCCAATGAAAGTTTAGGTACTTAAATCACACCAGCGAATGTTCTTAACACAGCTACAGACTGTCGCGACAAACACGGAGTTCTGATGTTCAAAAATTCTTGAATTTACAGTTCGCTTGATCGCGTCATGTACTTACATATCTAAGTTCAACAAAATTTTGTCAAAGTTCACGGTCAAGGTCAATTAAGTAATTCACTATTCTGTAGACAACAATCCAAGGGGGGTGTTGTACTAGGGGGGGATGAAAATTTCATTATTTTTGACCCAAGACGTCTAGTTTTTGAGATATTTGCGATCAACTCAATAAGCGGATTACAACTTCCAATAAAAGTTTAGGCTCTTTAATCATGCCTTGTTGGATTAAGGTCATGTCACTAGGTCACCATGGTGGCGCAACTATGGTCGCACTGCCAGCACAATATACACAAGTTTATGGTGGCTGTACTGACATTGGTTGCGCAACCAACCATACATTTTTGGCAACCATGGCTGCGCTGCCACTGGTGTCCTAGTGACATAGAGCCCTTACAGTTGGCAAACATGCTTCAAGTGGGGACGCAGCTCATTATCGCTTGCGTACTTATCTTGTCTCCCTTGAGATTGGCAGCGAACAGGAATTGCCCTCATTGTGCAACACTATTAAAGATGTTGTAGGTATGTCTGTTGGACCAAATGGTAAAAAAGAAGCAAAAATAAAACAACATGTGTAAATTTGGTAAAAATCCATTTACTCCTTCACAATATGACTGAAAACTTTATCAAAACACCATACACGTGTTTTACAACTAACGTTAATAAGAGTGACGTAATAAATACAAATGGCGCGCCTTATATGCGCGTACGACAGTCACATATTCAGAATCAATTGTTGCCTACTCGCTCTAATGTACTGGATTTAATGTACGAGTCTTGGAGAAATGTTTCAAAGAATAGCCAAACAGGGAGAATTTATTAAGGCTCTCTATGGCAGCCTCTACAGAAAAATGTAATAATCTTC
The DNA here is from genome assembly GCA_948473465.1 of Lithophane ornitopus. Classification (NCBI taxonomy): domain Eukaryota; kingdom Metazoa; phylum Arthropoda; class Insecta; order Lepidoptera; family Noctuidae; genus Lithophane; species Lithophane ornitopus. The sequence goes on along the minus strand of OX419624.1, from coordinate 10,978,266 downwards.
CTAAAGTTTATTAAACCGCAATCACTGTATATCAATGAAAAAGAATCGTACTAATAAGACTAATTAGTATCAGTCTTTAAATAATGAAAAGTGGGTTTTGATGGTCAACATAATCTTATTGTAACTCAAACTTTGATAATATCCAGAGTTATTAAGTCTTCCAAAGAAAGAAGGCAAAAAAATCCGTAAGGCCGTATTCACACGAAAATCGTGTAAAATAAAAAACACGAATCGCTATTATTTTGTGACGGATCCGCTGAAGCGCTCGTCCAAGACTGAACTCTGCATCACGAATCAAGTGTGAACATTTATTCGGGTAATTATTTTGAATGAATCGCGAAAAAACTCGTTATCGTATGCAATGTGAACTTGCATTCGTCAATGAGCCCTAAGAGCTTCGACACAGGCAGGGGCAATAAAATAGTATAAACTCAGATGAACTACAAATTGGCTTAAAAAAATAGGTATAAGTTAGGTATTGGTATAGATCGTGAAAGGATTTAACATGGGCATTGATGACGTCAGAATTCTAAACGTCTATTGGTGCCTTGTGTTGTAATATTATTAATAATGTTTTTATGGCGTTCGGAAACTATTAATAAATTGGCAGCCAAGGGTCTTATGTTCGAATTCTATGGTTGGCAGTGGGATAGATGTATTATAAATTATTTGTTTAAATTCTATAGCTAAAATTTTAATTCAATCATTTCTCCAAATCGTACGCAATCGTTTTAATGGCCCTGACTGTTACTATAGATAGAATATAATACGAACTACAAAAATATTGTCCGTGACGAAATCTAAGGCAATGTTTCATCTGAATACGCTTTAAATAAAAGGTAAATTCTAGCGAGTATTTGCACATTTATCTACTGTTTATCAAGATTATAAAATTGGTTAGTTTTTTAGATAAATAATCCATTTTTAATACATTTATGGAAACTGCAATCTCACTATAATTTACCGTTTATAATTCTAACGTTTTGTTGTTAGTTACCTTATTGTTACATATAAATAAATTATATTAAGAAACAGCTCTACGAATATACAAAAATTAATACAAAACCTTACAGTATTACTAATTAATACGATTAACATCACAGTTCATAAACAAGTTAGTAAGAGTTAAAATATGTATAGATACTTCAAAAGTAAATTTTAGCACTAGAAATGTTTAAAGAAATACTTAAATTTTATTAAACTAAAACAACAATTTGGTGAGTTTATTTAGTGTACCTACGCGACGAAATTTAGGAACATACACAAACGCACACTTCAAGAAAATTAACACCGCCTTTATAAGACAGTTAGATCGATAGACCCGGGCCTACCTGCGAACATCGAGTCAGGTGTAGGTACTACACAATATAATAAAAAATGGTGAACATTTTATCCATACATCACATTCAACCTTCGAATGATAGCTCCCCACGCGATACAAAATGTACAAAATTTGGGAGTCATGTCCCGAAAGTTCAGTCAGATTATAATAATATAAAATTAGGTACTTATACATTACTGAGTAAAAAAGCTACAGTTATAATGACATTAGTATGCTCGTTGAGTAGCGATGCTTTAAAAATACTGCCTATAAGCGATGTACTTATAAGTAAGGTAAGCTTAGAAAACGTTAGCACTTACAAAATCAGTTGAATAAAATATCACTTTGATTTTATTGTTAAGGTGACAAAAATATAGTTTCTCATTCGTTCCCAATATAATTTTGATGACTTATTGATAATGAGCATGATTTGACAACCTAGTGTTCGAGAATTCATTCATGATTTTCATGCAAGTGTGTTTCTTTACTTTCTACTGTTAAGAGATTTCTGTCGCTTCTTATTGCTAGTTATTATTGTAAGAAGCTGTCTAGGGATAAGATAGTAAAGCCTGCTGAGGCCAGGCGATCTTCGCATCTATTCTTCTGTAGGCCAGAGTGAAGTTCTGTCCACTTTTCTCTGACATAACTTCTTGAGGGCAGTCGTTCTCGTTCAGCATTGTCTCTGTAAGAAGGATAAAAACATGGTGTCATGTTATTTTATTATTAAAACCGAGTTTTGGTTAAGTAGATTAGCCTTGTCTTGAACAGACCTTGGACTCACTCAGGATAATTGCCAAAACTATAATTATGTAGGTACACAAGTACAGTCAAATAAGCAATTGGTAGGAACTTGCATCTACTTTCAAACAATGATTGGAGTGCGCCTATGCTTAAAAAGTTTTATCGCACTCAATAAATATGACTATTGACAGTGAGTGAAAATATGAATACTTTTATACCAAATGTCTTGTTCGACTGTACAAACGAAGAAAAAAAGTACCCGAGATGTCTTATGTGGCTGAAAATTGTACCTACTAACACCTAATAGGTTACATTGGTAGTTTTAGTTGCCAGTGAGCCCCAAACTAGTCATTTAATATGTATCTTGGGGCGCGATCATCATCAAATAATACAATTTAACGTACCGTGGCCATCATGTAGTGCGAACAGCGCGTAGTCCTGCGGGTTGGTGATGGCGGCGGCGTGCGCGAGCGCGCGGCACAGGTCGCGCGCGCGCGCGCCGGGCCGGCACGGTACCGGCACGCGCCGGATGGAGCCGCGGCACTCGTCCGGCAGCACCACACGCACCACGGCTATGGAACATTGTTCGCGATTCGTGTCCATTGAACCGCGACGCCACTGCGTGAACGAGAGTCTTGTTAGCCATACAGGAACTTAGGTACATTGGTAATAGGTAAATAGGCTAGGCTGGGATTTTGCACAAGTAGGGTTTAGATATACTGGTATCTTTAGAAAAAAGCGGCTAAATATCGGCCGTTCTTTCCACTTTGAGTCCTCCGACTTAATAAATGCTAAAGCTAATAAGACAACCACGGTTATAACTTAACGTAATTAGCGAATGTCAGAAGACCGTTACTATACTTACCTACATATATAAGCAATCAGCTGCCTCTAATGATAGGCTATAGGCCTAAAATACTGTCAGCGTTGATATGAATAAAAAAAATTAAACTTCGCAACGCAAACTACAATATGTTTTACATTACACTTACAGAAGGCGTAGTACTATCCGGCTGCGGTTCCGGCGCGAGTCTCTTCAGCACGGCTACGGCAGAGAACAACGCAGTGAGGTAGTAGCCCCCCTCCCCCGCCAGCAGCGCGGCCGGCAGCAGCCCCGCCATCAGTTCCGCCTCGAGCTCGGCACACACCAGGCGGCTGCGCGCAACGGTCCACGCGAGCACCGGCAGGAGATCGTCTGCGCCCACGCTGCGTTCGCCGCGGATCTGGAAAAATATGTGTAGGTAGCTGTTTAGTTCGGATTCGATACTGGGATGAGTAAACACTATAAGTAGGTACACTGTTACACCGATCCTTTGACGTTCGAATGACGTTGACACCCGGGCGCTGTAATGTATAGAAAGAGCAAGAGGAGGCTGCGTTAGTTCCGATTTTGGCAACGCGACAAAAATCCTCGTACAGCTATAATAAAGGCCATGCAGTGAATAGAGAGCTTGAACGCACTTTATTGCTTACTTTCCTGCGCTATCGTTATGCCATGGACGTCCATGATAACATCGTCTCGTTAGAAATTATAAAGTGTACAATGGGTCAATACCAAGTGACAACAATGGCATCTTCTTTTCTTTGGAAAATCAAAAGTAAAGATTTTAATTTGAGTGATTTTAATTTGAGTAAGTAAAAATTACAAACAAGCTCGAAAGAAACCTATTCAAAGCGCTCAACTGTTGAGTGGCCTTTAGAAGGCCGATAACAATTAAAGTTCTATTGTGTCTCGTTAGTGACAGTTGGGGGTTTAATGTCATATTGTCAATAAGCCAGTACCTTCACCTGTCATTAACGAGACACAATAGAATTTTAATTGTTATCGGTATATAAAAGCCCGATTGACACATGATGGGTTAAACTTACAGCATTAAACATAACAGATATGGCGGCCAGGAGGTTCTCCAGCTTGTCGAGTGGTGAGTCAGCCTCCTGCATCTTGAGGAAATGCTTCGAGATCACAGCCAGGACTGCCGACGACGGTACCTTTGTCGACTCCTGAAAGAATATCTTTATATCAACACTACTAGTGCTCTCAACTACGCTCATGTTGGTAAAGAAAAACTACAAGCCAATTATTTTGTAAAAAGTTACCGTGGAGTTTCTTGCCAGCTCTCCTCTATATGAAAGACCAAAAGGAACCGCGCACCTAGCTTCTGACGTTTCATAAATGCTCATGTAGGTTTATGTGAGATAAAATATTTTGAATTTTGACTCATTTCAAAAAGCAAATCAAGCTAAGCTGGTATTTGACAATATTAGATACCTTTATCCCTAGCTGCAACGGCGTGGCGTGTTGCGCTCGTTCGATGGCAGCGTGCAGACGCCGCACGTCCGCCGAGTGCCAGGCTGCCAGCAGCGAGTACAGGCGTGCGCGCAGCGGCCGGACGACCAGTCGGTGCATCACGCCTTCTAGGATCGCGTCCAAGTTCAGGAATTCAGTTGGTTTTAGCTGGAAATAGAAAATTGAAATTTTTGGAAGTAATTGACTGATTTTTGGAATTGATTGAGTAAGATATTAGGGGCTCGTGGCTAAATAATAGGCATGGGTCGGTTGAAGGTTAAGCTACGCTTGCTGCGGTCGGTTCTTAGATGGGTGACCATCCATTACTATATCGAGACACCTTCGTGCCTCGGAAAGCACGTTAAGCAGTTGTTCTAAAGTCTGACAACTAGTCTTGCCAAGGGATATTGTGTTACCCAGTAGATAACTCGGTTGTGGAGGTCAGATAGGCGGCCACTCCATGTAAAATACTGATATTCAGCTGCATCCGGTTAGACTGGAAGCCAATTGCAACATAATTGGGAAAAGGCTAGGCAGATTGATTGATTGTGGTTGGCTTACCTTGAGTCGTTCTTTTTCCACTTCTTTCTCAAACTCTCTTTCGCCGTGTTTGACCAGATAGTTTTTCATTCCTGACATAAACTGCCTCATGTTTCGCATCATCACCTGGAAATAAAACATTATATATTAATATTAAGTAAAGTAGGCACTCTAAGGGCTTGTTTCACAGTGTCCGATTAAACAATATGATTGAAAATGGGCCTGGATTTTCTTTGCCAAAGTTAAAACAAGTTTTTTTTTTAAGTTTGTATCAACGGTTTGTAGCCGCTGAATGTTGCAATCAAACACAATTTTCAGTGCTGAGTTTAGGTAGGTAAATAAACAAGGCGACAGTTGGAGTGAAATCCAAATATTTATAACGTTACCTGCGGACTTGTATCTTTAGAATCAAGCGTGCACGCGATAAAGTTGTCGATGTTCTGTGCGAAGGTGGTACTCTTGTCCTGCGCAAGGTGTAGCGCGTACGCACGTAGTGCCGCGCCCGCGCCCCGTGTCTGACGGCCGCCGCGCAAGGCACGCACTCGGCCCGCTGCTGCTTGGACAAAAGAAAAGAGTTAATCATTAAAATGGCATTAGCCTCATTAGTCTACAGTTCGGAAGCGCTACTGTGCGCTATAAAACGTGTCGTTTGGTATCCTCGTCAAATTCATTGAGGTCATTGTACTCATCATTATGAAAATAATGAAAAAAATCAGCTGTGCCCTACATTTTGACGAGTTACGCGAACATAAATGTAGGAAACAGCTGATATTTTTTTCACAGGTTTGGTCTCATAGTAAAAGTTGTTCATAATGATGAGTACAGTGACCTCAATGATTTTGACGAGTATGCAAAACGAGGCGTTGTATAAGAGCACTGGAGCCCTTTTTTTTTTAGAATCATTTTCTAAAATATTTCTACAATTTATAGGTAGGAAGAGGAGGAAAGAGGTTGAGTTGGTGTATACCTACCTAGGTATACTAATATTTTTAAGTGTCTTAGTATTCTTAAATATTATGATTGTATTGACCGCCACTGAAAATGCAGGAGGTAAGTTTGCCTACAATATTAGGAATTAATTATTGAATTAATTTGCCATCAACACTGCTGTGCTATCCAAATGAAATATAGACTCGCAAATAGAGTTAGTCTTTGAATTGCACACAGTACAAAATGCAACATACACGATAGATGCACGTCGGAAATAATGACCTCATAATCTACATAGATACACAGATAAAATTATATTATTATAATGTGTGCGAATGTTCGCGCTGAGGGATCTTTCGACCTACATCTGCACACCCGGTTCACACCCTGAATCACTCGACAATGAGTCAGTGATAAAAGGATAAATTGCAATGCAATTAGGTATTGTGGTTTGGCTTTATATTTATGGATTTGATCTTGGAAATGAGGACAATAAGTATTATTTTAATTTTTGTTGAGTTAAAATTACCTAGAAGCCTAATAAGTAAATGATTTTAAAGTTCAAAACTTTAAAATCATTACCAAATATTTTTCTTTTGCATCTAATAAGTTTAAGTTAACCCATTAGTCTTCCCATTGGTAACAATATTTCAATCGATTTGTTATTTGTGGAAGTACGTATTTGTTATTGATCAAAAATATTTTGAAAACAAATCCAAAAATGCTAATGATTATTCATAATTAATACCCTTAATTATGTGAAAAACAATAATCATTAACAATACCTTATAAAGTTTAATGTTTATAAGACCTATTACTTAATTGAAAGCCCTAAATTTAGTTATTAAAACTTAATTGATATAATACAAGACTAATTAACACGTAATAATTACACGTTGTTACACTAAAGTGATATAACTAGGTATTGTTCGAACCTAATTCTGGTGATAATTATTAACAGCTTTAATCTCATCAATGCACAAAATGAATATTTGAAATGAAACAACTATTACCTACATAAGTACATGTTAGTGGAGGCAAATGATTCGAGAGGGTCTTCTTCGAAAGATTTCGGGATTTCGATTACTTCCTCCGTCTTAAATATTTTGCAATGTTTTACTTTATGGTACAGGAGCCGCCAAAATCTCTTGAAACTGTTTAGTACTCTTCGAAAGGAACTTGAACGTAACGGTTTCTCACTATCGCAGGAACTTAATTCATGGCAATGACAGTTGGGTGGTTTTGCAATCACTTCTGCTCGTCTCCTATTGACACTTCTCTCGGCCAAAGATCTGCACAGATCGGTCAATGTATCCGTTTTCTTCAGCCGTCGTTGGAACTTCGGCTCCAACAACTCTTTTCGGGAGACCACAACCCATTCACTTTGATAGACGAATTCGTTTAGAGTGTCTACTCTAAAGTTTTTGATCGTGGTCAACGCGTACACATCACTAGTAACTGGCACATACACATCCAAAACTTCCAAAGCTTCTTCTGCTATCGGTACATCTTCATCAGGCGGAATGAAGTGTTTCAAAGAATCAATTTTCGTCAACCAGGGCTCAGCCTTGCTGGGGCCTGGCTTCTCTTCAGTCAACTTCTCGCACTTTCCTTGGAACCACTTTTTGAACCACTTCATGGCTGATGACCCTGCGGTTCTTGCCCGCTTGAACGAAAGACCTAAATCGGTGGTTTCTCATTCACACAGGGAGAGCAGCTCACGTCTAATGCTCTTCCAACGCGGGTTGGAAAGCGACTGTCACCGCACTGGCCCGGTCTGAGAAATTCACGGCACGCGCAGACCTTTGCCCTTTAGCCATAATTAATTTATTTACAGAGCTAATGTAGTAATTGATAACATGTGCGTCGCGGTCCTATTGTGTGTGCTCTACTAAGTTAATTAATTTGATAATGATGTGTAATAATTGATTAATTACATATCGGTCTGCAATGAGCAGAGAACATCTGTGATTTTGCTTCGAGTGATACGGATGAATCACTGTGTACGGAGTTAATATATTGAAATGAATAAATACAGGGAAAGAACGTGACTGATGGTAGCAATGACCGAAAATTTACTTTTAATAAAACACTGAAGTACTATTTAGAGATGATTTAGAAGTGACTCTTCCGTTTTAGTGTAATCTAAATGAGCGAAGTATTATCACAGCGTGCTCCATATTAAAATGTATTTACATAGTGTGTTATGAGTATATTGTGTAACGTGAGTAAATAATTGAACTTGACGACACGTGCACTGACGTAGTATTCATCTTCAATGGGAAGAAATGGTTCAGTTAGTTATCACAAGAGATAAACTAGAAGAATAGTTAGTTTATAGATGTGCAGATGTTTTATGAGGCCATTACTCTGCTGAGAGACAACACTATCTAGGGATTGTAATTTGTAACATCCATATATGGAACATTAATATTATTAAGCTGTGTCGTACTTTCGTGCTATGGCCATTCAAATGTCAACTCTATTAGATTTAAGTATGAGTAAATTGTATCCACATCCATTTCCATCGTTTTAGGTGTTTTTGTTATTTAGTTAAATACTTTCCATCGTATTTGAGAACATAGCTCATTTTCCTTTTATTTTGTAACTTATGACTGATTCAAGTAACGATATTTAAAACGTCCTTAATCATTAACTTCTCTGCTAGTGCTGTGCACTTCTGAAAGTGACAAATTCACGATACCTAAACTATATGTGATTTTTGTTTGTATATGTTTTAGTGAGTAAGTCGTTGAAGTGCCATCTTTAAGTTGTATTACAACTTTAACTCACCCAGTAAAGGATCCAGTCGGTCCCTGAAGCTCTTTGCCCTCGTGGCAACTGTTGGTCCTCGCCTCGGGATAGGAGACTCCCATTCACATGGCTCCTCCTAAAAATATACGCATACGATGTTTTTGTGATTATTGCCAATATCATATAACAAAATCCAGCAATTTAACGAATGTCAAAAATTTCAATATTCCTGTAATAAAGACAGGTAGACACGAGACAGGTCACCTTCTAAAGAATCAAAGAGATTTCAAATAACTAAGGATATCATGGTATATTCTGTCGTCGACAAATAAAGATAAAAACTTGGTTCAATATTTAGCAAAATAAACAATTGTTACTCAAACAAGAACACAATAGCGCTATTGTTACTTTTAGTTGACAACGCAAATCCGGATGAATGTCTAACTGTACAGTACTTCAGTGTTTTTCCAACGTGGAAATCCATTCGTTGATAAACACCATAAATGAAGATGAGGGTAGAAAGATGTTGATGAAGTACGCTAACTTACATTGTCATAAACTTGGTGCCCATTCGATGGAGGTATCAAACCGTCCCACTGCGAACTATCCCAAGGTTCAGAAAATACTGTACCATCGTCGCTTGCCTGTGAAAGAGATAAATCTATAAATTAAACGAATTTTGGTCTGAAGAACACAGCTGAAATTAAAAATGGATTTCAAGTAATTTCGATTGGCCAAAAACTCATTTAAATGTTTGCTTGGAATAACTTTAGACAATTGCTTAATAAATTACAGTTTCATAAATAATAACCTGTTCAGATAAGGGTCTTAGATCATGAACATTATCGTAACATGAAGCCCTTGGTGGCGATCTGACTTCTTCTGGCAACATCGTTGGTTCTGCATTTAGCCTCAAATCAGGGAATCTGTCAAAGAAAACAAATAATTGTTTTAAACATTGCTTTCAAAGTTACTTTCCTTAGGTACCTACAAGCTGACAAAATACATAGCTGGCTTTAAAATAAGAATGTCTGTAGACCTAGAAGTCAAATAATCAGAAATGTCGTGATTCACAAGGTGTTGTACTGACAATCCTGTTTAAAAAAAATCTTACCGTTGTGCAACCACTTGATGGACAGTCAAATGTTGAGTTCCATCATCAACAGCGCTCAGTCGACACTCCTGCTCAGCTAGCGAGGGGAATGTACCACTCTCACTGTTTGAACCTTCATCGTGCTTGTCTGCAAGCAATAGGAACACTCACTATTAATTTACTGTTACTTTTTCTAAAGTTTCATGTTTTAATTTTTTTTTTTAATTATGTGCAAGATAAAAAGTTAACCGACCTTAAAAAAGAAATTAAAAAAAACTAAAACAAAACTTAATAAAAAAGTCGGACTGTACAACCCACTTGACTTTTTTGGGTGGGCTAATTAGAAGAAGCATTGTATTTGCAATGGTATAATAATATTTATGTTGGGAGTGCAAGAGCTAAATTTACAAGCAGCATCTACTGTTCTACAGTATCTCCATAACACTGACTTATAAACTCCCAACTGGAATCAACGGTCCAAGTCTGGTCGTTCTTGCCTGTGGGTGGCTTGTTCACGATTCTCGGAGGCTGCACTGGTTTCATTTTCGGTTTGCTGCGCAGTGACATCAGGTTGTCCACCGATGACGACGTGTTTGGTGATGATGCTAAATGATAAATGATTTATTTCTGTAAGTAGGTTTGTACAAACACTTTTACACGTCAAACACATTTTTAAAACTAGATGAGGTCGGCGTTTCCTATCTGACTACTCTGAGAAGAAAGGCCGAAACAAACTCAGAGGTCACAGTCTCTTTTAAAGTCCAGACATAATCTTGGTCAGATCATGTGAAGACCATGTAGATTGGTGTCTGAAATGGTCTTTTGAGGAAAGAACCACACAGATTGATTGGACCTGTCCAGTCAGTGCACGCATTTGTCAGTGATCGTGCAGCTCAACTCAGAATTTAAGGAGCTCAACGATTTGACGAACAATACCAAAAACAGGACATTTGGGTAGGCCGCATAAATTACTCAAACTGCCAGACCATGATTAATTAAAACTAAGGAAAAATAAATAATAAAAAGAAAAGAATGATCCACATAGTCTTCACATTCACAATAATTAAAATAATATAATACTTTACAAAGTAAATAATTCATGTCATTGTAGGTATACATAAAATGTCAATGTGAATATAAAATGCTGAAATTGAAATCGAAAAAGAATTCAATGATGGCAATGATAGTACACATCTAAGACTTTCAAAGAGCTACGTAGTAGCTGCGATTATAGGATATGTTCTATACTTTATCCATCAAATACTAACGATTGATGTTATACGAAAATTATAAACGATACGAGTATTAATCACGATAGCACTAAAAGCTAAAATAAGGTAGGTACTTACGAGAGAGTTCCTCAATACTATGCATATCGCGCAGGGGGTAGTACGGATGATTTTGCGTCGGTGGTTCCGAGTAGCGTTGGGAAAGATTCACCCCAACTCTCAGCAGCTTTCGTCTTTGAACTTGTGGTAAGGCAGCCTGTGAAAGGAGTAACATTTATAATATAAGTTGAAGGTATTCATAGGGATTTTCAAAATAATTATTTCTAGTATACTTACTTCCTTTAAAGCATCTACGGGATCGGCGTAGAAGGGGCTGCCAGTATTATCCTTTTCAGATTCGTCACCAACAGAATTGAGGACACAATCATCTTCTAATTTCATTGTTTCCATACTTTCAGTACTATAGTTCTCTCTATTTTTGATCACAGCTTCGATCTCTTCAGTCAATTTCTTGTTCATGTTCATAGCTATATTAAGTTTATCTGGCCTCTTTGGTATTATATCCCCCTTACTGTTTGTCGTTGCTATGATTTCACTCGAACCTTTGAAGCTCTTCTTCAGTGAACTATCCGAAAGGTTTTTCTTTTCATTCAGACTTTCCGTTGAATTCAATATAATATGAATGTTCTCTTTTTCCAATATGGATTGTGTACTTTTTGCTGCATTTAGTTTAGCTGTAATAAATATAAAGGTTAATTAATTATTTCTGATCATATTTGTGACTTAGTTTTAAATTGAAAAAGCGAATATTTAGATAGAGGAGACTTGTTGTTGACTTGGACATTTGTTATTTTAACTTATGTGACTTACGTAAAGTGTCTGGTAAAAGATCGGGTCTTTTACTTCGCATCAGCCCATTATGAATGTTGTTTTCATTTTCAGCTTTTAACGGCTTGAAAGTGGAGCAACTGTTACTCTCCGGTCCCCAAATATCTTCGTAGTCTGATACTTTGTCCACCAATGAGCTGCGGCAGTACACACCTGGAGATTCTAAGATGTCTGATTCCTGAAATATAATACTTGAATGTAGAAGATAGCAATAATGTATAAGGAGTTCATACGAAAACAATATTTTCCACGGCTTTTAAACTTTGGGGGCAATCAAGAAAACTTATAGGTTAATGATGCCACAACATATTGTTTGTGCTAAATGTTATTTAAACATACAATATCGTGCGATTAGTAGTATCTAAAATGCACATGAAATGGTTTGCATTCAGAAAACATGTACTCTACCTGGTAATGTCTGGACTCCTTTCGGTGGGAGTGTTTACTCCTCCTCGATCTACCAGATGGCGTGCTACTTGCTGTATTCGTATTTGGAGACAGAACTTTATCTCGATCTTTCCCCATCATGGGAGATATGATTGACTGGTTAGAGGTTGGCGAAAAAACATTTTTCGCTGATATTGGGGAACTTCGAGATATCGGAGAGAAGATCTCACTTTTGTTAGTTTGACTCAAAGGAGAAAAGACACCGCTTTTTGAAGAAATTGTGTCGTTAGAAACAGGAGAGTTGATTTGGCTGGTTGGCGAGAATATTCCGCTAGTGACTGAGTTCGTGCCGTTAGGTGACACTAGTTGATTAGGAGCAAAAGTGCTACTAGATTTAGTTAAACTGTTAACAACCGGATCCACTGAATCAGATGTATTTGTCTGAGACTGTTCTACGGGTGATCCCGGTTCAACATTATTCTGCTCGGTCATCTGACGTTTGAAGCTCCCGTGCAGACTAGCCGTCATAGCATTAATGCACTCCCCTTCTGGTGACATACGATGCATCATGTTCTACACAGGAACAGGAAGATATAGTCAGTTCATGAGTTAAATTAAGTACCATATTTGAAACAAGAAAATAACAGTTTTTCCAGGTTAGAAACAAACAAAATTGTCTAGCATTGGCAAAAAATAAAACGTGCAAAGCATACAAAGGTGCACAAATCATGCATTAATCTAATAATCCTCACCTGGGATTCTCCATTAGAATCAGCAATGTTTTTTGTATCCATGATGCTGAATACAGAGTCTGCACTACTGTTGTTATTGACGGCATTAGACGCAAGCGTTAGTTGTAACCTGTCGCTCTGTATGCTTTCATTGATTTGATGATTGTGAATTTGTGTGTTATTGACACAGAATGTAACGGTGGTAGTGACTGTTATGTTTCCATTCTGTGCAACTTTGTTAATGGGGGTAAAGGCTTCAGATTTTGGAGACAAGGATGGCTTGGAAAATGGCGGTTTTGCCCATCGTGGAGGCGGAGGAGGTGGTGTTGTTTTGACGTTTATTTGGGTGGGAGAGTGATGCGTGTTGGTTGTTGGAAATGTATGAGGCTGTGTTATATGCGCCTGAAAACAGGTGAAGCTTCTATTAATAACGTTCTAGATAACAACACCATTAAAGCTATACCAAATTATATTAATACTCACGGTACTAGACATAAGGTTCAAAGTATTTGGTGGGGTAGGTCTAGGCGCTCTGATGAATGCACTGTTGGGTTTGGCTGGTGGTGACGGGGCAGTTTTGCCTTTGAAAGTGCTTAGGTTCTGGTTTTGACTCGGTGGGGAACCTGAAGTGTCTATTGGTGACATCTTTAGCACTACGTTTTGATCCTTGTCAGGGCTTAGAATATGTTCACGGGAGTTTGTTCGGGTACCTAGAAAATCGAATGACTTTTGCACATTTTTTCAATAGAGGTCTTTAAAAATTCTGGAACTTAGTAAGATACTTACTGGCATTAAAGCTGCTAAGACTAGATCCCGTATCAGACGGCGTGACAGCCATGGGTACAACACCATTGGCCAGCTGACAAGGAGAGAGGAGATTATTCGGGTTGTTCTTTGGGTTTGCCATCGGGTAACCCCAGAACTCTTGTCCCAGAAGAGCTAAGGAACTTAGTTGATGACGACTCTTTGCTTCTCGAAGGGGACGAGCTAGTTGTAACTGCACTGGTAGCTCGTCACTAAAAGGAGAAAATAAAAATGAAAATCAACGTAATTCAATATAAACAATCCACAATATTCTAACATAAGAATTCTTCACATATATAGAAAAACATTTTTATCCGACAACGGCAAAGCCAAAACAGGGATATGATTTTAACAGGTGTATGTATGTTTCCTCTTAATTCTGACAGTCTTAGGTTACCGATCAGCAGACGCGCCATCTGGTAGCTGTGGGTAGAGGGAGCGTAGGAAATGGAGCTTATGAGTACCATGCCAATTGAGTGCCAAAAACCACATAAAGAAAAAACACTCACACTCACTTTCTGAAGATTCCTACAACATGACTATTATTGGCCAAACATATAATAAATATAAATACTTTTCCTATTTATTTATTTTCTGCCTTGTTGGCCCAGTGGTCGCTGAGCATGAGGTCATGGGTTCAATTCCCAAGTCGGGCAAAGTGTTATTGAGTTTTTCCATCAGGAATTTCTCAATAGAAGCCCGGAATCTGGATTTGTGCCAGAATGGCAATAGGGTCGCCCCATATTACATGGGACTTAAACATAACTGGTGAAATGTGAGTGTACTACAGGTACACCTCTGCTTAATCCTTCAGGGATTATAGGCGTGGTGTTATGTTTTATGTGTGACTATTTATATCTAATCTAGTCACTCACCAGCATTGAGAGTAATGTGCAATCAGTTCAGGTATGTTATCGAAGCGGTTGTGGGAGGTCTCGAGCCCGATGCGGCCGCCTGCAGCCTGGATGAGGTAATGTTCGATGTATGGACCTTTGTCTGCCGGCAAACGGACACTGATGGCCATCGTGTCGGGCTGACTTGACTGACGGACCACGAAGTTCTGAAAAGTAAAGAAGACTTTTGTAAAACTTTAGATATAAAAAATTGATTGATCCGTTTTAGGGTTATATATGTATAGGTGGTACATCTGCCGGGTACATACAATTATAATTCCATGATTTTAGCTGAATGATAATGTAATAATTATATGGGTGAGAGCACGATCTTTTCTTCGAATAATTAGATTAAGAAACATTATTCAGAGCGGATACTTTCTGCTAAAAGGATTTTTCTACGACTTCTTTTCTTAACATTCTTTTCTAATCCTAATTTTCTTTTTTTATTCTTCTTGAAAGTAATAAAACTTTTAAGACATTTTTTATGACATCTTCTATGACAAAAACTTAGGTTTATATTACAAAACGTAAGTATTTCTTTACAAAAAAGCCTGAGACCTGAAATTAGGGTAATTTATTCAAGCACTAAAACGCCTGCAATCCGTTTAACTTTTTTAATTAAATGCAGACAAAGGCAGCTTTTTTTCAACGACAACCTAAAAGGCAAAAAGCCTAACATTCAAACTACTTACTCCTTCCTCTTTCCCTTGCAGCAAATGGAAGGCCCCAGCCCTCTGGATGCCAGGCAGGAACCACACGGGGTGCGTCCTGATCAGTCTCTCTAGAAGCCCGATGTCGCATGGTGGCTGCTCCTCCGAGCCTGACCCTGAAGAATCAACCGAGGAGCAGTCACCTCGAGCGCCCTCGCCGTCTGATGATAGACTTTCTCGACTCTGAAATGGAGAGAAAAGACGTTAATACCTATGACCAGTATACTTTTTGTAGGTACACAGCTTCATCAATTAGGTACTCCAGCAAAAAACATCCATGTTCAAATCCAAGATAGCTGCACAGTCTTTAGTATTTTTACAAAAACAGTGGACGCCTTTCGGCTGAAATGATGATCTTTCGAATGATGATGTAGGTATATCGACAAGCAACTATACAGAGGGCCTAGACAAGTGACAATCGCTTCCAAAGCGTTTCGTATTTCTACAACGACTTTCAACAGGATTGACTTATGCTTTTCGACAGTTTATGTCAGTCCTATACATTTTTGCCTTTTTCATCATCATTATCGCTGATAGAATGTCACTTTGCCTAGGGCGTCAGATACCAATCTGTCTAGTTAGATAGGAGGTTTTAAGATCGCTTGTTTGGAGGTCCAATTCCGAGAAGTGTATATTTACTTTTTGACATTACAAAACTTAATGTTTTTCAATGTAGTGGTTTTAACCTAAATTATTTTGCAAAAGCAATAACAACAAAAAAAAAAACAATTACAACTGCTAATTTAATGATAACTGTTTTAGTAATGTGTACCATATTTGTTTTTTTTTACTTATTGCTACATAATAAGTACCACAATAATTAACATTTTGTTTGTATGGAACAACAATTTTTGTTCTTAGAATTAGAAATAACTTTAATAGACTACCAAAATCTCACAGCGCGTCATCATCATTTTCATCTTATCCTATCTCTCTATCTATCGATCTGCTTTCATATTGTCGTTTTTCGACTAACATGTTTTACTCTTGCTTAAGCAACTAGGTTATTATAACTCAAGATTTACCTTCGATTTTTAAGAAATGAACCTTTTCCGAGGTTTCCTCATTCCTTGACGGCTCTAACCTAAACTTTGTTGTTGTTATTGTTTGCTAACAAAAATTTGAATGCATAATAATTAAAGAACCCATTAAAAACTTATTCTAATGAACTTCACGTATAAACACGCTCATTAATAGAATATTTAATAACAGCATTATCGTATATTGCGTTCACAGGGCCATTCATTTCCATTCATCGCGTACATTAGTACTAACACAGTCGGAGAAAATGTTTCGCTAATTGAGGTTGTGTGGCACGTGAAAATAATCATAATAGGCAAATATTAGTGAGTCCCTTTATGAGTCGGAGCTCGGGAGTGTGTGGGGCTTAGAGGACTCACAGGAAAGCCCGTCTGCGGCCCGCTTTATGGCTTCGCTCTGTGTGTACACAGCCTATTAAATTTGCAGTGAATATTATACGTTTGCGATGCGCCATAATGTTGTTAGTTACACGCCTGTCTCAAATTATATTCCTTTATGGAAATTTAATGGTGATATTCAATTTTGAATATGTAGAAAGGAAATGTGTTAATTTAAATGGTTTTGGAGGAATTTTCGTAGGTGAATATTGAAGCTGAAATATGTATTTGTTTTAGTACCTATACTAAAGCTCATAAAAACTTATGTATGATAAATACAGGTAATGTTTATTGTAATATTCCTAATAAGATCCAACCAAACATTTTAATAAGAAACCTTTATAACACATAAAGAGAGTTTATTCAAAATATGATTCACAAAATTCGCAAAGCCAAAACAATATGGGACGCTTCATATAAATGTCACTTTGGTAAAAAGTGAGTACAATATTTAAGGGAAAATACGACAACCTCGCTTCAAACGGAGAGAAGGCTCTTTGTTCACTAACTTGGAAATATTATTACTCGATTTTCCCGCAAAAGATACGCGGCTTTCACAAAGGAAGGCTACCAATTTCATACAGGCTCATCCATTCTAGTTTAGTTGTTTATATGTTAAAGTTGTATTACCCTTTTCGTCCGGCTGTTGCCCCTTGATAACATTTTATCATGATATCTTTGTTCATATTCTTTGCAGATCGCAATTTTTCCCTCTGATCTTTTTATGAATTTCAAGTAGCCCGCGGTCATGGGTTTGGACCTTTTTTTCTGTTCAATAAATTAAAATATTTCAGGATTACTTACATTTTGTATCGTCTTCATAAATAAAACAAAAGATACATTTGTACTTATCAACCTGGATTAT
The DNA here is from genome assembly GCA_948473465.1 of Lithophane ornitopus. NCBI lineage: Eukaryota > Metazoa > Arthropoda > Insecta > Lepidoptera > Noctuidae > Lithophane > Lithophane ornitopus. Next base: position 10,960,672 of record OX419624.1, on the reverse strand, counting down.
TCCCAAAGTACTCCATTTTTTTATATACAAAGATAAGAATCTCATACATTCATTCTCAAGTTACTCCAAGGAATTATTATTATTTAGAAATATCGTCTGTAACAAAAACAATTTGTTCTCCAAAATGTTACATGCCTAATCATAGTGTCTCCTATAATGTTCCCACTACTGGGACTCAGTCCTCCTAACTGTGAGAGGGACACAAAAGTCTCCAAAGTTAGCGGAACGAGCTTACCGCTAATTAAAAGGACTGATCTGTGGCCGAAAACAATTACTTCGACTACAGAGATGATTGGCAAAAAAGAAAAAGAGCGTGACTGAGCTTGCAATAAGCTCCAAGTTGGCTTGTTACGCTCTGTAGGGATAGGCACTATCTTTCAAAAAAATCCAAAAAAAAAAAACCGGCCAATTGCATGTCGAACCACGCACAATGAAGAGTTCCGTAGTTAGAATGAATTTATCCAACAAACTTAACATTGTAGTTGAAAAACTTGTACTTGTACTTGTACATGTTTTTGCAACTGCAAATTTACGTTGGTCGATTATTACTCGGTAAAGGCTCGTGCAAACTGACGCGAAATCGCGGGCGCGACAGGCAGGTACCTTTGTCGACAAAGGTACCGCTGCCTGTCGCGCCCGCGATTTCGCGTCTGTTTGTATGAGCCTTAACTTGTGGAGCCTACGTAGCGGTGATAGTTTTCCTTTTAATTTCGTTATATATACTACTGCCGTGATTTGTTTCACACTTGACTCACTTACACACACAAAAATTAGTACTTTAAAGATTAATATTTCGTAAACGGATCCCTGAATCCAAAACTTTTTTTTGGCTAACTCACTTTATTTTTAAACGACCTTTGCAACGATACCCCACACCATGGCATTGACGAGAAAAAAAAAACCATCCCCACTTTACGTGTAGGGGAGGTACCACAAAAAAAAAAGATTTTCTTTTAGCACTTTTTCGGCGTGATTTATATATATACTCATACCAAATTACAGCTTTCTAGTACCAACAATCTCTGAGCTAAACCACGGACAGACAGACAGACGGACAGACAGACGGACATGGCGAAACTATAAGGGTTCCTTTGTTGACTATGGAACCCTAAAAAGGAACAGAATTTTTATTAAAATTTCAGTCAGTTATATAAACTATTCAGAACAGATGAAACAGCCTACCGTCTTTGTAAAAGTTAATTATTTATATTGAACCACGAATTTGTTGCACAGCGTTATCAAAAACAAACTGCGAATCAATTAAAGTTATTATCAAACACCAAATAAAACACACATCGAGGCTTATATTATGTGCATAAATATTCATAATTTGAGGCGAGTTTGTCCGTTAATTGAGACAAAATCCCTTTGCAGCAGCGGGTTTATACGATTTGCCCGTGTAGTTTTGAATTAAAATTGTCCACATTTAATTCGAATTGCCGCTGCGAATGTGAATATTTTAGTTTTCGACCTAATTATGAATGCGAAATTGTGGTTTGTTTCGACTAATAGAATATACTGGTAGGATCTGTTAGTTATGTTTTAATTATTGACAAAATCGCATAATTAAGGTCTATTTTTGCTAACCCTTACCCTGCAGGGAAAACAGGCGTGATATTATGATGTGCTGTGTAAGCATGTAAAATGTTACATAGCGCACTGTTTCACCTGGTTTGTTAATCAATGTGACTTTTACTATGACTTAAGATAACTCTGGTAAACTTATGGTAAAGAAAAATATTGGGCAGAAACCTGCAATCCGCTGAAATCGCCAAAACCCAGTAGGTAAGTAGAAACAGTAAGAAAATATGAAACTGTTAATGTTTTGTGATCAATAAAGTCGTAAGTCTTATCAAGATAGCAAGCCGTAAACAACATTTATGTAAAACCGTACTCAATAAACTTTAAAAAGTTTAGCATGCAATTTGCAGTGTAGTATCCGTTTGAAACGGGTAATTTGCAAGGAAAAACACCTCATTATGTCTAGGAGTAATTGTTAGAAAGTCGGGCGTCACTCACATTTGTTCATTGGATTTCTCTTCAATGCAATTTAAAATAAAGTAGCGTTAAGTAGGAGAAATAAAATAGTCTGTTTTTTGCACGAAAAAAGCCATGCTTTAAAAAAAACTTGGTATTCTTTTTGGCCCTGCAAATACTCGAAATCTTTTATTACCTACCTATTCTAATACAGCAGTTGATGGAGTAACTCATTAAAAAAGGAATTTGGCAATTCATTGACAAATAGATGTTGGTTAGAACCTACCTACCAACATCTATTTTTAGAAAGAAATCTTGTATGCTTTGCTGTCTTTTTACAAACCTTAGGTACTAAGGAGTGAAAATTGAAAATTCCTTTACTTTTTCAGTTTTATAAGTACCTACTCTTAAAAAACCTTTAAAATACTTTTAAAAGAATAACCACAAAGTGCTGGTGCAATAATAAATTAATGCAGCTTTATGATAATAGCAAAGAAAAACAAACAAAGCTCTCCTAAACTTAAACATCCAAGTTTAAATTAAGCATAAAACCGCATTTAGTAGTTAGGAAAATTTTCAGTTACTTGAGTAAATGGGTATCGCGAGGAAAATTTGCTTTTTCTTTAGAGAGAATACATAATAAGTTACGAGTTTTTTTTCTGCGATAACTCGCACAAGAGAAAAAAAACTCGAGCGATCGGTATTTTTAATTTTTTTTTTTTTTTTTGCTTAAAATGTGGGACCTGTTTACATTTTTCGTACCGTGTTCAACGAAAAGAAAGTATGAATACCCACATGTTTTATTTTTTAATTTAAATAAATCATAATAAGATGATTGTGTGAATAAGTTATGGCGTAAATTATACTTTTCTGCATAAACTGATCAGATTGAAAGACGACCCTAATATAGTGAGGAAGGAAGGTAGGATCGGAGTAAGTTGATTAAATATTTATTCGATTACACGAATTTTACGACCGTCTTACATAAGACGAATAGGTATCTATATCCGTGATGAGAGTGAACGCTATAAATTCACGAGTATTAATCTATCTTCCTTCCCCTTAATTTGTAATTAAATACCAAATAGTCTATGTACCGTAAAATATTTCCGATAATTATAACGAACAACACTCGGTACATTTCACCACAAAATTAATATCCGCATAAAACAAATAACGTGATAAAATTAATTTCGCAGCAATTCGGGGTATTTAAACGGGCATATTACAGGCCGAAAATGTCGACTATACGGGAAATTAATTTCACGATCGGTAACAATAATAACTGCAATGAATCATGGGTGACAATGGACCTGGCGGCAGTTAAGGTGTTAAATTTCGTGGTACAATAGGAGCCACGGTAACAAATATCACACCACCACGAATGCTGCTGAAGATTTATGTGCCAAGTTGCTTTGCAATTATATTTCTTCGGTGTGAGAGACGGCTGTTTGGCAATGTATGGTAGTCACTACTAGCCACTTTTATATTTTGCAATCCTAAATAATATTATAAATGCGAACGTGAGTTTGTTTGTTAGTTTCGCTTTCACGCTAAAACGGCTGAACGGATTTGGATGAACTTTGGTATGGGGATACTTTGAACCCTGGAGAAGGACATAGACTTCTCATCCTAGATCGCAGATGAAGTCGCGGGCAACAGCTAGTTGAAAATAATTTATGTGGAATTGGTAACCACACTTCCATAATTACATTACGAGAATGAGAACACTTAAGGCAAAGTGCGATAAAATCCATCCAGTGAAAGAAAGAAAGAAAAGTTTAAGGGGGGAGAGCTCGTGGCTGAATAATAACAGCCACACGGGTCGATCGAAGGTTAAGCTACGCTTGCCGCAGTCCACTGGTTGGTGGATGGGTAACCATCCATTACATATTGTAATCCCGCCGTGCCTCAGACAGCACGGTAAGCAGTTGGTTTCGGCTGTCATTCGTAGATCTTTGACAGTCTTTACGGGTAGTCAGAAGCTCAAAAGTCTGAGTCTTACCAATTAGGCATATCGTGTTACCCAGTAACTGGGTTGTGGAGTTCAGATAGGCAGTCGCTCCATATAAAGTACTAGTATTTCAATGCATCCGGTTAGACTGAAAGTCGACCCCAACATAGTTGGGAAAGGCTAGGCAGATTGAATATTCATAGTTAAAATAATTGTAATGAAACTAAAACTTCTATATCAATAATTTAATGAACATGTGAAGAAACGTATTACTACGGTTCCTGAATTAAGCATGCTTTCAACGGCAAGGCAAATTAGGGACTTCAGGTACCTACCAACTTCAAAGACACCGCAACTTTAAAGCATTCTACCTCACGCTACACTTCACAACTACTCCAACACCCATTACAATAAACACTTTGCAATAGCAATCTCTTAAAGGCATCTGCGTCTCATGGAAATATCGCAAAGCACTCTGCTCTTAGTGTCGCATAACAGTTCACTTTTACACGAGTTTGGTTCACAAGTGCGAAGCGGTCGCACGTGCTATCACGTTGTAAATGGTTCGAACGTTTTAGGAGCAAACGCCGCGCACCTGCGACCGGGCAAAGGGAAGTTTTAATTAGGTAAAAAGTTTGCGAGAATACGTAATAGGGTATCGGTAGTCTAACGATTTTATGGCCGGTTTAGTAGCTTTTAAGAGGTAAATGATTTTCGAATTTGGGACTTGAATAAAGTATGGAAATGTCTGTGTTTTTCATTATTATTTGAGGTTGGTATGAACAGTCAAGGAATAATAATAATTATGTTAAGCACCTTAAAGTTAATTATTTACTTGCACCTTATTACTGCCAAAATTCTGAATGAAAATGAGAGTTGAAGACAGTAGGTTACATGCCCCCGCTATGTGGGAAACGATTTTTTTGAAAATTGCTACAGTGATCGCTTCTTGACCGCAGATAGGTACCTACCACCCATTTAAAATGAACACTTGCAGAAGTATTTTTAATAAGCAGATTTCGTGTTAAGGCTCTTACATAATCGCGCGACTTTTCGCGCGACGCGACGCCCGCCGCCGCATTGTTCGCCGTGAAGTTTTCTCAGAAATTGTTTTGTTAAAAGTCGAGTCGCGAAACAAGTTGCGCCTGTATGTAAGAGCCTTTACAGGGTCCACTACGAACGAGAGAGAGAACTTAGCATTTTTATGAAAAACTCAACAAAACTAGAAAATGTTTATTTCCCGCAGAAAACCGTCGCCGTCGTGACGAACTTTTAACGAGCACCAATCGAATGCAGACAGTGAAAAAAATCATACAAACACGGACGAAACGGTAGCAAAAAGAAACTCGGGTCAGAAACTGGGAATAAAACAGTTATTACTTCACAAACAAACTTACAGCGCCCTTTAGTTTTCTTCAAGTTCAATCAAAGAGGGCAAACAGTGTTTGTGGTCCAGTGAGGGATGCTAGGAGGGGGATGCAACGGCAGATGACTCACCCGGGGTGGTTAAAATCAATAAGTCGGGGCTACCCGCTCGTGTGTACTCATCAGATTGGTGTAATAACCATTTTTTATGCGTAGCGCGTAAATATCAACGCGTTTTTTTCTCATTACTGTTAATTTTGTCGCTGTTAATTAAAGTTTGTGGGAAATAGAAGCACTTACGTAATGGATGTTGTGTGTTCGCCGGATTATTAGTTTATTATTTTTGTAATTACTTTAGTCTAGACTAGTGGCCTAAATGGGGACAATTTCCATAGTAAATGAGATTAAATATTTTTCTGACTATCAAAAATATAACTGACCAACTCGCAAAGCTCCGACCCAAAGAGTCCTGTATACATTTTCGATTTCACATCAACACAGACGGCGAAGTTAAATATGTATAACGTAGTTAAAGTCCACATAGCCCGAAGGTACCATTACCATAATAAGCGTCCCGGAAACTGGACAGGGGAGCCTTAGCTCATGGGGTTTGATGCCATTGACTTGACGCCTGACTTACGAAGCGTAAGCCGTTTCCTTTATCGGAACCCTGATTGCATATTTTCGAAAACTGTTCGTGACGGCCAATTAGGCGGTGAATAAGATTGTGGTTATTAAAAATTTTAGACTCTGTGTAAAAAAATTGGTTTGGCGATTTCTGTTATATTTGGATTGGAATATTGATTCACTGTAAATATTGTAAAATATTTTTTTAAAGACTAACGGTGGAGTTTCTTGCCCATTCTTCTCCATACGAAAACTACCTTTTGGAAGGGGCAACTAGAATCAGTTCCATTTCTTTCTTTGTTTTGACGTTCAAAAGTGCCTTTAATGTGCCTATTTGAAATAAATTGTTTTACTTTGTTTGTAAAATAACACTGAACTTTTATTAAAATTTTATTATGTTGGTGCTTATTAGTAGGTATTATTATTTGGCTCATATTTAGGATGAAAATGCATTTAGTCAATTTAACTAATTCATGTTACAGACAAAACTGATAGAAAAATAACATGTGCAACTAACGATTCAATAAATATACGTCACGAAATAAGACCGAATAATCACTGAAAAAATTCGCGTCCATGAACAATGCAATAAAGCGAAAACGAGGGACGCATCTATCCTCCCTATTGTTGTACTAAATCGATGGCATCCACTGCACCGCATGCAAATTAAACTAGGGATGGCTTCATTTTTTTTTCAACCGACGATTAAAGTCTGCCCCGGACAAGGGCGGGCTCAGACGAAGTTCCGGGACCCCCGATAATCGTCCCGTGTTGACAATGGTAGTAATTATCGCGTATAAAACGCCTAACTTCCGAAGTTTCGAATCAAAACCCGACTTTTACCGAATTCTGCAGAGTCGATTCGATTGCGAAGTTTATTAAAACTGGTCGAGTGTAATGAACGCTTTTCTACTAAGAAATAGTTTGAAAGCTTTTAAAGTGATTGCCGTATAACTAATTGGCGAGCAAGAAGTTTATGAGCCATTAAACAAACATGGAATAATATTGTGATCTAGGCTATTATAACCAATCAAAGTAAATAACGATATTTATAAAATTTTGTAGATAATTTAACTACCTTAATTTGTGTAGGAAGGCGATTATCTATTTAAAGGACATTTTTAAGTGCATATAATGAATAGGTTTACATTTAAAATAGCTTTAAATATCACGCGAAGTCTCCATTTTGTCGCCTGTCGTTAAAATGTTGATAAATGGGGGCGAGCCGAGTTTCATTACGTTATCTATTCATTTGCACGGCCAACGAGCCTTTCAGAGAGTCGCCAGTTATACTCAAATATGTATAAAATATGAACCCTTTTCATTCCTAAAAATTCAATCCCAGTAAAAATAAATGACTTGCAGAAACTGTCATATTATTCTGTAGTATAAGCTTTAGCTTCCAGCATTTACATAAGTTTGATTTTTGATACAACACTAAATTTTCATTAAAACAATGTATTACGCCTTTTCGCGAGTGAGTTTAGGGTTACACCAAAAGTGAATTTAACCCTCAAAAACCGAAGCTTGCCCAGTAATTACCCGCAAAATAATTAAAAACACCATTACAGACCGTAACTGGTACGGTACGAGTTCCATCCAAAATTCTAAGTCGCACATGTCATTTATGTGCCGCAAAAGGCAGTTAACTTCGGGTCCCCGTTCTAATTTGAGGGTTAATCGGCAGTCCGATGGACCAGTAAGTGTAGTGTAATGGATATTATGCTTTCGGGCTATCCCTTTACTTTTCGGTGTAGCACTTGCGAAATGACCGTTTAAAATAATTACGCAGACGAATTAGTTTTGTTGCGAAATTGAAATTTTTTACATATTTATATTACAAAAAAATATTACGTCGCTTACGCTCACATTTCTGATATAAAACTGAGTGCAGTATAGCTGTACCATTACTCCCTATATTTTAAAAGAAAGCCGGCGACAATGCAAGGGTTTGGTAGGGCTTCAAGCATTCACAAAGCAACGCCCGCAATTGACTGAGAAGTTTTACACTTCAAGTGGGCGCCCCTGTCACTGTAGTGCGGCTGAGTGCAGCGGCAGGGTTTGTAAACATTGCGGTTGTGGCGCAACAACGACTAATTGTCATTTTAGAGAGAAAACATGTAGCAAGTGCTAAGGATAATGTACTGTACGTGCGTTTAATGTTTCTTTAATTATGTTTGAGGCTAAAGATGCCGCATACTAAAGAGGTTTTATGTAAAGTAGTAAAGTGTGAAAAGTTTATTTATTGACCTATTAGTCGTCACTGCAATTTCAAACTAGGATATTTTTTTCCACTCCCTTTTAAGAAAAATGTACTTCCTACTTTTTTTTTATATTTCTGCCAAAATACCGTGAATAACAAGGTAAAAAAAAATGTGTTTAAGAGTGTCGCATTTTTGTGTACCGTAAATAATTCCAATTTGAAAGGAACATCAAACGGAAAGCTTCCCCTCCCTACAAATTCCCTTCTGTAGAACCACAAATTTAATTCTGTATCGACTATTGAAAAATATTGCTTTCATGCAACATCACTCTCTTCGCATTCACATGGTAATGGCAGGAAAATAGAAAGAGGAGACGCATCCCGAGAACCGACAACATACATCACGGATACACAAATAAATGACTAAATATAATTTTCTTTCTGATACAATATTCTATTTTAGAAATGCACCTCGTTCAATCTCTTTATATAATGCCATCCGATATGCAAATAAGGAATGTAACAAAACTGGAAGTACAGTTTGAGAAAAAGTCTGCGAAACTGAAAACTAAATAGGATCGGCATGGTTCATTAGGCTACATCGAATGGACTTGCTATTCGTGATTTAAAAGTTTCCGAACTCTGGAGAGAAATAAAAGGGGTTCCGTAAATCCTTACCTGACTGAGGCTGTCTTCTATACTGCCGTCAGCGTCGACAGGTCTGAAGAGTTGGTCCTTGATTGGTAGGTCTCTTGATCTGTGCTTTCTTTCTTGAGCTTCCCTCATTGCTTGGGTCTGAAGTCTTTCAAAGAACTCTCGAGGTTTCAGCGGGGGTGGGTCGTCGTCGGGCGGTGGTGGCGGTGGAGGAGGCAGCCTCGTACGAGGTGAACTTCGAAGCAAAGACCTCTCGTCGTCTTCCGTGGAGCGTTCATCGTGATCTGAGTCTGAACTCCTGCTGTCACGTCTTCTTATGCCCTGGAGATGTGGCTCGAGGAATGTCGCATTTCTGGAACAAGGAATTAAAAGTTGAATTAAGTTTTAGGTAGCGAACAAGTCAGTAAATGGGCTCATGAGAACGGTAGAGTTAGAAGACAGGGAAACCGTTATAAAAATGCTTGTTGTTCAAAAAGAAATTGCATGCACTGGGGAAAAATACTGCAGTAGTAAAAACCCCCATTCCGCAAATAAATTAAGCAGAACACCCACAATTCAAGCGATTCTCCACAATTCACAGTATTAACACTGCGAAATAAATGCGCTATTAGCCATCTAGCCGACGCGGAATCGATTTCGGCTCATCTAGTTGCAGCTTACCAACACATGGGGCCGAACTGACCAGACTAAAGGGACATTAACTAAGATTTATTCCCGAGCACGGGGCCCAGCGCGTAGGTAGTAATTAAAAAGCTGTGCACGACATGGTACAGTGAACCACGCGTTCATGTAACAATTTGACATCGACAGCGACTTCATGTCGTATCAGTAGAGGGGGTTTTCGTTGTTTAAGTGTTAACATTGAGGTGTGGTTGACTTTACCAACGCAGCGAGTGCGTCGGGCATTCTTTCGAATTACTTACTCAGCAGGATTTTGTAAAGGAAAGGTTTCGCAATCTTGAACGCGGTTCGATAATTAATACAATTAGGGTTGATGGTGCGAAATACTTGGAATGCCGAATTGACTGTTTTCCCAAACAAACAAAAATAAAATATTGAAACCATAGAGTGTCCAAACCATTGTCTATACAAGTTTTCCGAAATGTGATTGAGTTGTACATAGGGGACATACAGTATCTACTTAAAACATTCATCAACACACTCGTTTGAGCTCCGCAATTTAACCCGTCTCAGCGGGTCTGTGTTAAAAACGTTTGTGATAACCCTTCGGCTGATGGGAAGTGACACTCAATTTGTTAAAGTAAATGATGGACACGTCACTATGACCGGCGTTTTTAGAATGAACAGTCCAATAATTGATGTTTGGAATATGGATTGTAAATGATTTTAAATTAGAGATATCGAAAAAAAAAAATTGCCACTAAGGCTACACTTCTGCCTAACCCTTCGGGGAATACAGGCGTGATGATATTATTTTTATTTTTTGGAAAAAGTGACTCCGTGTAATAACAAAAGTAACTTTTGCTGTCACACTCTGCCTCTGTACAGTTAATTGATTAGTAAGTAGATAAAGTTTCCAATTTATCCTGAACTAAAGACGATGTAAATGCGCTCTCGAAGACCGAATCGTTGGCTCGTTCTAAAAACATGAAAAAGCTGTGATTGAAACTGAAAATATAGGTATGTACTGAAAGTTTTATGCCAACTGGTACTTTTTGTGCTATCGATGCAACGCCCGTTTGCGAGGTGACACTCAATTTTAGTGCCAGCACATGGTGACTAGACAGAACGACTAACGACAATGCCGACACGATGTGTGATGGATTTTGTTTTAGATATTATTTCTCAAATTGATGATAGGATAGAATATTACATAATAATATCTATATAATTAAGTAAATATTGAACATTCTACTGCATTACAAAAAAGGATTCTTCAAAAGAAACCTCCAGCATGACCTCAATAGAAACGGGTTTTGTCGACGGAAGAATAGACAAAATGACAGATTGTGATTGTGAATTTGTCATTTTGTCTATTCTTCCGTCGACAAAACCCGTTTCTATGGTGGTCATGCTACGCCTGTCGGTGGATCTGATGGAGTACAATAAGTTTACATCAGGAGTTTTTTGTTGTTCTGGTAGTTATAGCATTTACATGCGAAAACCGGATAAAATCTTTTCGCAGTTTTACAATTTTTGACAAAAATAAATATTATTGCTCGTTGAATTTTAAATTGGTGTGTTTTAAGAACGGTTTTTAGTAGACAGCAATTAAATATGTATGTCTAATCAATTGGAACCGACGGAAACTCTCCGTCGCTTAGTTTAGAGTTTCCTATTAGATTAGTCAATTAATTCCCTGAATAGTTAATGTAGACTCAAAGCGCATACGTAATCATGTGTTTTAATAAGTTAGACTGCATTAGTTTTAACGATTTTAGTTTATCTGAAAGAAAATAGTAGTAAATTCTGGCTGTGATGTTGGGAAAACTCTACAGTTTCCTTGTGGGCAAGTTACAAAGAATAGGTGATTGATAATTCAATACAAGATGAAATATAATCCATGTTTTGAGCATGTAGCTTTTACACTCAAAGTGTCTACGCATATTACTAAAAAAAATTGCATAATTTGAATTTAAACCTCATTTTATAATTAATTAGCTGACCCAACAGACGTCTGTACTTTCAATTACGCAAATATTTTTCGAATTCGAGTATCTTGAGCTCATACAAAAAGCCTATAGAAAATAAATATTTATTTACCAATTTTCCGGGAAACTTTTCCAATTTTTATTTCCCTTAAAAGCTTATTCAGACAAAGACGAACATAAAAAAAAAATACCAATCGGTCCAGCCGTTCTCAAGTGATGCGCATTTAATTTGATTTGTTTAGATGTACCTAGTTACTCTGTATTCACTTTTTTTTTGCACACGAGTTGCGTTTTCCCGACATCCTTGTCCCCTCCGTCACAGTAACAAATCAGCATCGCGTCATATGTCACCCCCATGGTCATTACGGGCGACTGACGCCGGCAATTCATTAAAACGTCATACCGCCACCGTCACAGGTGTACCGATGAAAACCTTAATTAATTTTAATGCCACGTATCATATGCGAAGTGTTATTAATATTAAAAGTCATTAAAAGAGCTTACGGTGGCCTGTGGGTAGTAACATGGTACATATACAGTGAGACCTAGCCTTCCACGGTTATACATAATATCTTAGTCTTAGAGAAATTTTAATTCTAAAGCTAAAATCGAGGTCCACTCTCTAACCACGGTATCCGTAGTTGCGTCCATAGTTACGGGCATTTCTTACTCTGACCATCATAATGACATAAGATTAGTTCGGAGCCCGAATTCAAAATGAATGACTACACGATTTGACATTTGTCCCTAATAACGACGTGTTTTTGCCCACCAGAAAAATTCAATTTGTCACTTGTTTTGATGGATCAATAACTTTCGGACGGACCCGTATCTACGTTGATGGACTTAGAGATAGACGAGGTGTCTAGTTGCGTTAGTTAATGAAAGTCTGGTCTTTAGGAACTATTTTACCATAAAAAAATTGTTTCACCTACTTCATTTTCGGGGAACAAATGCCGAAAATCCTTAAAAGATTTTCCGCGTTATTCGTTTAACTCAACCATTTTCCAGACGTGGCAAAAATTTGTCTCAATTGTGCCTACTACAGCAAAAAGTATAGATTTTTTGGACACAGGTCGGAAGTGGCGGGACCACGAGATTAATGTGAATTCCGTACACGCACTACGGGAAAAATATATTATGTTCAGGGCTGGCACCTGGGTACCGGTGAATTGATAAGGAGGAAATTATAAGTGTCTTTTTTTTGTAACAGGTTGAGCAAGATTATTTTGGATTGGATTGGATTTGGATTAATTTTCTAGTGAAAATGTAGGATACGTACTTATGTCGTGATGTTGCTCTTAACTTAAAACAGCATCACAATCAACAATGATCTAGATGCTAGAGTCTAGATTATAAAAAACAACACCACCTAATCAGAATGAAGAAAATTAAAGGTTTTCAGTTTTCCAATGTTGCAGTCTCCGCACTTTTTCCCACAGTAGGTAAAGTAGTTTCAAATGTAACAATACGTTTAATTTCATCGCCTGCCAGCCCTATTCATTCACGCCGCATTGTTTGTCATAGCCGGGCACAGCCCTAATGGTCGGCTTTTGTTTTTCTTCATTTAGTGACCGCCTCTAGGGTACCGCTATTTAGATACAAAAGAACCCAACGTTTGCAGGAACACTCAACTTGATTTAATGTAATAAAGCGGTTTGGATGAATTAAGTTTGTTATTCTTGTGCATTATGTTCCCTGGGTAAATAAAATTTCTAGTATAAAAGGATGACGAATCAAATGGGGTCCAGCAAAAGATGATACCCCATTTTGTTCATTTCACGTTATTTGAATTTATAGCAGAATCCTATATAATTTAATAATATAAAATATATCAACAATTTTGCTAAAAGATGTGAGAAGAACAGTGAGAAAATTGCACTTTATTTTACTACTGCTGCTCCCCGCGGTTTCACCCGCTCAAGTCTCGATACCGTGGGAAATCAGAATAAAACGTATCATATATATATATGTCCTACTACAGCTCATGGTCTACCCATGTGCTAATTTTCATCCAAATCTGTTCAGCCGTTTTAGCGTGAAAGCGTAAAAAACAAGCAAACTCACTTTCGCATTTATAATATAGTTAGGAAAAGTTAGGATAGTAAGGATTTAATCATCGTATACATTTCAATTTTACAAAATGAAATTATAGACCCTACCGTTTTCTAGTTCCACTTACCAACCGCTCAAGAAACTTTTCCAACTCGCTCCAGTGGAAACCAGTAACTTAATCTGGAGTGGGCAGACTCGGTAGATAAAAGTCGAGGCTAATGTAGCATTAAACCTAAGACAGGGGCTAACGAGAGTTTATTAGTAACAGAACACTCTCCAACGTAATCTATCTAGTTTAGTGGGAGTGGCTTTTCGGTTTTATTTCGTGTGGTCGTCGTGTGGTCTGTCTGTACCTAAATGTTTGGTTTGGTTTTTATCCTGCAAAGGTTTTCGATTTATTTCTTTGAGGTTCTCTGGTCCTTTGAAGCTGAGCAAGGTAGGACCGTGTGTTCAATAGAGATTGAAAAAAAACCATTATAAAGAAAGGCACCAATTATATGAGTAATATATCAAAGTTTGCTTTGATAAAAAAAATAGTTGGTAATTATCCTGACTATGCTACGTAACTATGGGTTCAATTTAATCAAGAGCTCAAGAGTTTGTAATCTTCTGCAAAACTATTAATTGCACTTTAAAGGAAATTCGTAGTTTTTCCGAACAATAAACAAATTAAAATAACATAACATAATCAGCCTATAATGTTCCCACTGCTGGTACACAGGCCGCCTCTCTGTGAGAGGGAGTCTGGTTTCCTCACGAAATTTTCCTTCACCGTTTTGAGAGCAGTGGCGATGTAATAATTTACACAAAGTAAAGCGCCTGTCAGGGTTCGAAACTACGACCTACAACTCGTAAGTCGTAGCCGTTACCACTAGGCCACCACTGGTCTCAACAAGTTGTCTACATTTTATTGATATAGCTGCTCGCGACACACTGCACTTAACCATTTATTCAAATTAAACATTCCTCACTCATACGCCATCATCGTACAAACCTCACGTAAAATCAGCGATCAAACTAAGCGACACGTTTTATTATGCCGCATTTCTACGTCTATTGAAAGGGTCGGTTGCACCGCATCTGTCACAAAAGCGGCGTCGTTCACCGTCTCGTGTACTCACCGTACTCCCCCGTACTCAATGGATTCTGTTCTGAATACGCGCTACTAGTGGAACTGTGGAACACGATTCAAATGTATTTAAATTTATGCGAGAATGGAACCATTTTACCTTTGTCGTTGTAATTGTCGGTTAATTCGGGGGCATTCGTCGCGGGAGTTGCGTAATGTGTGTACTAGAACATATTGTTTCATTCATTTTGTCAATGTCATTCATTATTGTTTTAGCATGGTATTTATTTATTATTAACTAATAGCCGTTCGTGTCCCACTACAGGGCAAAGGCCTCCTTTCCTCATTCCTCTTATCCCTATCTAGTGTTATTTGTGGCCAATTTTTATGAAAAGAGTCGAGTTCGTCCCACAATCTCCTCCTGTAGCATGTAAGGCATTTTTTTTTGAAGAAGCAGCAATTATTTAGCTGATATTTTAAACGAAATAATAGATACGATTATGCGATGCTGTTGAGTGGAATCATACAGTTTTAAGTGGTCTTATTATCAATTGCAGGAATGATCCACCACTTAGGTTTCAATAGTTCCGTGAATAGCTTAGTCACTTGAAAAAGGTTGGTCCTTTGAGGCGGAAAATCGAAAAGCAGTGGCGTATTTCTGCAATTGTAAGATGGATTTCGAAACTCACACACGACCAAAACAGCGGCTTCGCTAGGATTAAAAATAAAATTGGAAAATAAAAAAGTTAGGTAAGTTTCAAATTCGGTACCTACCTATACTATTTTTATTTTAAAACAAAATTATGTATAAATTACCTATAAGCGAACAGTAATAATAACAGCAACAGCGAATACCAGCGATGCGGACGAATTTTTTGATGCGCTATGATTTTTCCCCTCCTTTTTATTTAAATAAATTATATATACGTACATTTAAAAATGCAGTCACGATTAAAACGCCTGCCAAACAAACAAAAGTTCCTATGAGTCGCACGACCTATCATCGAGAACCTTCAGTAAATGTATCGCTAAGTAAAGTTACAGTCCTCGAGTGACGTTGAAGAGGGTACTTGTATCTGAACCGATAACGGCCACTCTCTGTTCGGTCTACTCTGTGCCCGATGCCTCTACACTTGACACTTGACTATTAATCTGTGTGCGATAGCGTAATTAATTTGGCACCTCTTGATAAATGCTTGGAAGAATATTGCGGTATCTGTTTTTGGTATTTAGACGGATTTCGTTGTATGGGTGTAACAATGGATGAGTATTTTCAAATCTATACATAGATATAATGGAGAACTCGTGGCTAAGTAATAACAGCCGCTCGGGTCGATCCATCAGGGTAAGCTACGCTTGCCGGGGTTGGTCCGTGGATGGGTGACAATTTTCACATATCGAGACTCCTCCTTGCCTCGGAAAGCACGTTAAGCCGTTGGTCCCGGCTGTCATTTGTGGATCTTTGACAGTCGTTACGAGTTTTCAGAAGCCCGAAAGTCTGACAACCAGTCTAACCAAGGGGTATCGTATTACCCAGTTACTGGGTTGTGGAGGTCAGATAGGCAGTCGCTCCATGTAAAATACTTGTATTAAGCTGCATCCGGTTAGACTGGAAGCCGACCCCAACATAGTTGGGAAAAGGCTAGGCAGATTTTTTTGACATAGATATAATAAAGCTGAAGTTTGTTTGTTTTTTTGTTTGAATGTGCTAAGCTCTGGAACGATAAAGGCTCGTTCAGACTAGTGCGACTTGTCGCGTGACACCGGTAATTGTTCTACCGTAAAGTTTTTTCAGACATTGTTTTGTTAAAGTCGCGGCGCGGTGTCGCGTCGCGATTGTTTGTGGGAGGGAGTCGTATGGCGTATTTGAAAAAAAAAATAGCTTTTAATGGCCCAATTCTTGAAGAAGGATAATAATTATTAACTATTTGACGCGTTCAAACAAACAAACTCTTCAGCTTTATTATATTAGTATATTTTATGTATTATGTAGATAAGTATAGATTTAACATCACGCTACGACCCTTAGGAGAGCAAAAAGAGAAATGTCAGAAAGAACGCTACGAGAGAACTGCGGGTGAAACCGCGGTTCAGTACAAGAGTTTAGGTCCTTACTGTAAGATGCTATAACAAGAATTTCGTTTGAACAAGAATTTCGTTTGAATAACTATTAGATTAGATACTAATTCTTATCAAATCTAGTTATAATTGGACATTCGTGCGTTTGTCTGAAAATGGGTGTAATTTATTCATTGACATCTATCCATTATGCTTTCAGCATACCTAATGCGGTTTGAAGTAATCTATTGTGAAGTACGCTTCAAATTGCAGACGGATTTAAATAAATGATGCACGGTAAACTATATCATTGTATACATTTTTAATTACTGTAGCTCTACCATGCATGTTTTCAAGGTTTTTTTAAGGGAAATGTTCTCATAAAAAAATGTTAAAAGCTTTAAAATTGTAACTCCCGTTTTTTAGCCTCTAGCTAAAATGTACTGGCTTAAGTTATAAGAATAGTTTTTTTTTAATGACTGGAGGAATTTTGGCCACTTTTAACCGTGATATTTTTTTTTAGTTGCTGCAGAGATCTAAATCCTAATATACTTAAATATTTTAAATAGATACCTAATATTTCATATTTATAAAGACTCAAAGTGTTATTGTAGTTTATCCATCTGGCATTTCTCAGTAGCAGCCCGGAGTTTGGGTTTGTGCCCGGTTGACGGCAATCGGCTCGGCCCCTAGTCGCCCGCGGGTTGGCTTTGCATCTCGTCCTAAGGTCCGGGATCCCAAGGCGCCGAGAGAGAAGAAAAAAAAACCTTTAATGTATCAACCTACTGCAGGGCAAAGGCCTTTCTTTCCTTTTTTCCACTTATAGCGTACATAAAATATCAGCCATAACGTAATTTCGCAGGTGTACGTACCATGTTTAGTCAGGTTTCTATGTGACGTCACAACGTCGGTGCTTCGCTAACACGATTATAACTGTACCGAACTAAAGCTCTTACAGCCATGATGTTACGCTAGCGGCTTTTAGTCTACACCCTTTATATGAACGATGTTTTAACACGGCGAAATTTAAGTGCTCTAAAATTGTTGGCGGTTGAAAATTCTTGGTGAAATGTGATAAATTATGAGTAAAAAGAGTGTGGATTACGTAACTTGAAATATTTTTAAGATGCATAATGCTGTACAGTAAATAAAGAAGTATCCTACGTGAGCTTTCTTATGTACTAACTTCTTCCCGCGACTTCGTACTACTTGTCTTATTTCAACATATCTTCTGGCACTCTCGGCAATAGCGTTACTTTCTATCAGTGAAATATTTTTTGTGATCGGATCAGCATTGCTATTCTGTAACCATCTCACCGTGAAAACTTAGGTGAATTGAGCGTCGAATTCACTCCAAGCTCACTTCACCTAAGTTATCACGATGAGATTTTGACAGAATAGCTCAACTGTACCTACCTATTTCCAGAGATTACCTTTTACAAACATAAACAAACAATATTACGTCTTCTGTTCTCGGCTTTAAAAAAAACTAACGATATCTTCCGCCATTGAAATACAAAATTCGCGCATTTACTTGCAGCAAGTATTTACACAAACTCAAATTCCGTGAGCAAATATCCACACAAAGTGAGTAACAAATTACTCTAAACACCCTGTATTTAAACATTTACGTACCTACCTCTCCAAAATTCTGCACCATAAATATAGCCGGTTCCAAAACTGATGTACGTCGAGTAAACTCAGCCGCTAGTCGAAACAAAAGGCGGTGTTAACCCTGTTAACGTCTGCGGGCACCGGGCCGGAATGACCCGGACCTGCGTGATAACACGGATCCAGATAATGGTCCTAAAGGTGAATTTAGGACCAAATGTGATATGAGAGGGTTGATGGACAGAATAAAGAGATAATGCGGTGATGTGGTGAGGTTGGTTTTGAGGAAGTGGGTTCATAATGTGCGGACAAGTTTTGGACTTCAGAGTCTTATCGTTGTGGTACATAATGTAATGATTTTACGTGAACATTTGGTGCTTTAAAAAAGATATGATAATTTTAATTACTTTTTTCGTATTTTCGAAATTACCAAAGGTAAATTTAAAAAAAATGGTCTTTGAGTTGCGATCTTTCTGCGAATCACAGAAACCTAAACATTATGCCAATATTCAAAGTCGTACGTTGCATAAGTACATCTTGAGAAAAAACCTCTGTGACAGACGGACAAAAAAGGAATGTTTAATAGGTTCCTTTCATTTTTTTCGGAACCTTTAAAATTGAAGCTAATACCTAAACCTTGACTAAAAGGTTGACTACCACTGAATTTATCAAAACAAACATTGAGTAACAATTTTATTTAAATGACATAGGACTTCAACTGTAACTTGTTCAACAGTTTTACCTCGATAAGTTGTAGTGTTTACTACTTCCTAGGGGTAAAAAATATTCTTAACGGTAGCAAGCCGGTGAAACCGTTCAGTAACAGTATATTATCATATGTAATACTCAGTTATTATCCGGTTACCAGCAACTATTAATACAAATGGTAGGTTGTCCGGGAAGTTTCTACTCATCGACGCACAGGCTTCCACTTTCTTCAGGAAACTTTAACGACTAACAATATCGTCACTGATATACATCGCCAGCTGTATAGGGAAAGTAACGTATAATTATAAAACAAATGACGTAACGTATAAGATGCTGCAGTTAACTCGTCTCAGGTGGTCATCAATCATGCTGTTTGCATAACTTTAATGTATGCAAGCTTTGTGTACTTTAATTACGGATAGAACATTAGTTATACCGGGTTTTGTAATAGCGGTCATATGTTAATGGGAGGAGACGATGAGATATTATGCGGCAAGAAAAAATAATATCAGCAACATTTTTGATTACGAAATAATTATAAACTGTCCTTTTGAAATTGGAATGATATGTTCTAGAACAAGCTTCTCATATTTTTGTCAAAAAACATCGTTCATTTGTTTTCTTTTAAGAAGTCCCGTAGCATTGTTAGAGGTGCCTCTTTAATTTAATTAACACGACCTCCTTTTTTTGCCAAATTGATTTTGGTTGCTGATAAAGCGAATAATTATGCTAAAGTGAGACCTCATCAGTGCTTCTTAATCCACAGGCTTAGAGTCAAGGAGGGATGATCAAAGGAAAGCAAAATGGAACATCCCTGCTTTGGTTAATATATAATGAGAGTCTCGTTTAAATCTCCGTGTTTACATTAATTTAGTGAATATAAATGTTCGTCGGAATCCCGCTTTAGAACTTTCCCTCTGTTTATTTTACAGGCTTGCAGTTTTAAGATTGTTTGTTGAATTAGAAGTGAATTAAATTCGCCTTTTATAATCAATCTTTTAAAGTTGTAAATCTATTTTTAAACCTATCTCTATATTGTCAGTTCGAAGGTGACTAAGATCAAATAATATAATAATAAATTGTCCTTCATGATGGTTGCAACATTAGCAAAAGAGCTATGAAATTAAATTCCAACACGTGTCCACGTCGCGATGTTAAATTTTGTTCAACGTGAAAGTTTTGCAAAGCATTTAGTTGAATGTTAAGAATGAGAAACATCTCATGGATAAATTTTTAACAACAGCTCGACATAGCTCAGTTATTGTCAAATGGCCATCTTTATTCATGTATGTCATTCTTTAGCTGTTGTAGGTATTCCATTTTAAGTCTAGCCAGAAGCCCTTGACAAAATGACATTCTATCAGCGATAACGATGATGGAAAAGGCAAAAACTGATTGACATAATTATATGCTATCGAAAAGCTTATGTCAATCCTGTTGAAAGGTGTTTTAGAAATACGAAACGCTTTCGAAGCGATTGTCACTTGTCTAGGCCCTCAGTTCAGCTCTAGTACCCTTTTTACCACAGTCTCAGGGTTCTTTGCCACCTACCCTAATCATTAAGGGTCCTTGACCGATTAACATCCACTTAATTCGCAAATAATTTGAGGTTCAAAAGACCCCATCAAAAACAGTACAAATCTAATTCTACACTAATACTGCAACAAAACGTCATCAACAATGTCAAGTGTACAATTATTGCGGGTATTTGGCACCGCTTGGGTTACAAGTTGGCAGTTGGCACGTCGCGACACCTTCGTATGCCATTGCCAATGCCAGGAGTGTCAACATGTCTCAGAGCTTTAGTAAAATCAACTGCATGTCAGTAGTCCGAAACTCAACCTTACTACTAGCAATTAAGGCGCTGTCAATGTCAAATTCATACTATGTACGTGCGGTTGACTGTGCATTACTGAAATGTTATGCCGTAGTTTGTATTAATCTTTGGATGTACTGTAATATTAGTTGATGTTACTGTCCCCTTAGGTGTTTGCATGCCAGAGAATTGGTTGTAGACTAATTTGATGAATGCGTCTTGTGCGTATAGTGACAGATGAAATTCTCTAGATCTCAGTCCCGAATTTGGAAGATTGGCCCCAAGTATTGAAAAAGATAATAATATAATTTTTCCCTAACCTTTATTAAAAGCAAATAAGAAAGTAAAATTTTGTCTCTAGATTATACTTTCTTCAAAGTGTTTTAAAAACCACGTCGTAAAACTGCAAAAAAAAATAGGTTAGCATTTCCTTTGAAGTAAAGCACAAGGAAAATGCAATAATCTCATTCGTTACACTCAATTGCACCTTTTCACAGCTGGAAAAGTACAAAAGCAACGAACAAAGCTGTCCATAATGATGACGAACAAAGCTGAATGCCCGTGAAAAGAAACGGTAAAGAAACCCAAAAAATAAATTTAAACTTAACACCAATAAGAAATCATCACATTCTACTGCTTGACAGTTTTAAAGTACAGCTAAAGCACAAAAATTCATAACAGTTTATAATAAAGCACCAACGGTACTAACGGGTGTTACAATAATCTATGAAGGAAGTGTAACAGTTTTCATATGTACAGTCTTTTGTACGACCGTTACGGCATATGTGGTGGCTGAACATGGCCCGACGACTTGATTACATCTATTTGTTTGCCACGCCTTTAGGACCGCTACGTTGAGCGCGGGCGTCATGTTTGCCGCTCCATATATCATGGGGAGATTGTTTTTTGAATTTAAAGTTTGAGGAAAATGCAGTGTGAGGTAAATGGTGTTTTGGGCCATAAATTGTAAAGGGTTTATCGTAAGGAGTGTGGAGTAGAAGTTTAAATCTCTGTCTTTATACTTGAGATGGTTTATACTAAAAGAGTAAATAATACGCTTACCAAGCGAACAATATCTCTATACTATTTTCTGGTGTCCTTCAGGATATGATTCGTGATGTGTATAGTACAAAGAAAAGAATACATATAGTGTTAGCTAAGTTTGATGTCATCTATCCAAAGTTAACGCTAATACATGCACCATGGATGCAGATGGATGTTGATTTTGACAATAGTTCAAGAGAAATAAAAAATAAGAAAGCCATGGAAACCAATTAGAAAGAAAAATCAGATATATCTATGACAGAGCTTGGTAGAACAGACACAAGAGACAAATAAATAAAGTTAACTTTGAAAACGATTCATCACAAGGGTATGTTAACATAGAAATGACAACGTGAGAATAAAACATAAATGTATTTCTAGAGAAACAAACAAAGCAGATACTAAAATAAATATTACTCCGTATGATATAATACCGTCTTATGTGAAGCTTAACTATGTTGAGGAATAACGGAAATAATTGGGGGTACGCGGAAAGACTCAGACATGGTTTAATAGACCTGTTTGCTTTCTATTTCATTATTGTGTCTCCGTCTCATAATAATAATATCTCTCTGTAATTTTGTTTCGTAATTGAGACGTGGGTAGTTGTATTATGATTATTTATAAGAGCAGTGTTATGATTGAATTAACTTTCTGTTCACAACATACATTATGGATTAGATAAGAATACTGCTATCGGTAACGCTTGAAATAGTTCCGAATGTGTTCTATAGGTACACCTCTGCCTAACCCTTCGGGGATTACAGGCGTGATGTTATGTTAGTTCCATGTTTTACAAGGTGTTACTTGCAACTTCCGGAACATTTGAGAAACCCAACATACGGTATAATCGTATTCTAAAAACATTTCTATTGAAACTTAATAACAAAAAGATATAAACAAAATAAACCTCATCAAAGACACTGGCTACCAATTTCCGTATAAAATGCAAAATTATAGTTTAGTTACGAAGAAATCCTTCCTTGAAAACTTCGCTTCCGTGCCTAGACCAAGAGCTTCCGCTGCAAATTCTACACTAGAGTCACCCTAATCCACTTTCGCCCTTAGTGTTATAAAAATAGAGTTTGCAAGCGTTGCAGCAGTAAAATTGCTTGTCCAAATGCTTGAGAATTGGTCTGGGATATGCTTGAAGCATTTACGGTGCATTTTATTGATGCAATAAGTACTTGACGACTCGGTGCTGCATCTTTTCGGTCTACGCTTTTAACTAAATGATATTGAGGTCGTGATTTAAAGGTTTTACTTGATTTTATTTTATTGGCAGAGTCTTAAGATTTTTCTAGAAATTACGAGGTAGTTTCATTTCTATAAAAAAGTTTAAGACTCTTTTAAGAACAGACTATGTCCTGTAGTTAAGGGTTTTCTAAAAATAAGATTAGTGTAGTTATAATAATTTCATGGCTACGTTATATCACTATAATTATCTCCATTTAGAAAATCTTTATCAACTGTGCGCTTTAAAATCTCTAAAATCTTATCTTATTTTAGTATTAAAGCTTGAAAACTTCAACGAATATTTGAGGAAAAATGAAGTAAATTCGAAAAGCTTTGAAGCCCATTCGCTTTATTAAAATTTTCTTCCAAACCACGCTGCAGAGCACTCCGGTCCACTACATTTTGCATACGCTCTATGTGTACGTCGAGTCGCCATCACATTATGCTCTTACAGAGAAATATTTATTGGCTTTACATTAGGATGTCTAAGTTCGTGTATTATATTTTTCATACGAACCGTTCTTCAGTTGGGAAACAAGTTTATGTATTTTTTTCAATATGATAACAAAATAATTTTAGTAGAATGAGTCTCTACGCCATTTTCCCTTTGTAAATTTACTCTCTACTATCTAGAGAAAAAAATTATAAACAAGTAAGACATTAAACAAATCCTTTTTTCGGAATCAAAGGACCAAAGGCAATTAAATTAGCCGAATACTAAGCTGCCTTCTAAGAAAAAAAATGCCAGCCAATAGAGAAAAGAATTTAAGGAAGATTCTTAAAAAACGCATTTCTTTTCAAAATTCTAATTTCAAATTATTTATTATAACGGTCATTGAAATTCGGCGCGCATTGCGCTTTATCGCTCGCTATTTATAAGGTTTATGCATTAGGCAGCACGTGATGCCAGCATCGTTTAATTAAAAACAAGCCTAGCGTGGTTTCGGCTGCGGGTTTCGCATTAAACGCTGTTTAGTGAATGGTGGGATAGATTTTGAAAGGTTTTAGTAGTCGAGACATTTTTGTCGAACAAAATAAGCCACAATGTTTGATTGTGGTGGAATATTTATTTCAGTAGCAGAGTTTGGAAGTATGCGCGGTTGATGTCAGTCTGGCTCGTCCCCTATTACATGGGGCTTAAACATAACTAGTGATGTGGGTGAACCTCTGCCTAGCTCTTTTGAAATACAGGCGTGACATCTTGGTATGATTATTTAAATCTCTTAAAGAAACATTTCACAATCAACTCAAGTAAGTATGTAGGTAGATAGGACCGCATTTTTAATAAGCCTACTTCAGAAAGATGGAATTGGATCTGTGGACTAAAAAATAGAGTGAGAACCTTTTTCACTATGATACCTAATCAATTTTTTAAAACAAACGAAGTTCGAAAAAAAACACTCTCAAAAATATAAAAGCTACCCGTTACAAAAAACCTGCATGTACTAAACAAACATTCTCATTTACGTATCCTGGGAACATAAAGAAATCTAGATTAGATAGCTTCCATCTGTGTCCTACTGTGTCATAGGACTATTAGGAAGCTAAAATAGTTAGCCACATTCGGAGAACACATGTTGCAACACTGTTTTCTATTGAGAATGTTCTAGACGTTGTTGCTTAGAATATGGTTCGGTTAGAGCCATAAATTGTAGTTCATTAAGAGCTTTAGTTAGTCTTGTGTCTAATTAAAGATAGAATATTAAAATCATAATGAATTCTTTTGATAAGTATTTATTTCCGTTTGTTAGCAATTACTAGGCTAATATTTATTTTTGTCAGCTGTAAATCAGGTCTTCATCATTTCTTAAGCTTAGATCATTTGATATTATTATCTGCATTGTCTCCTTTATATTAAGGTAGGTACTATGCAAAGCCAAGGACCGTCCTTATTTGCAATCAAAATAAATTAAACAAAATATTTCAAATTCCAAAGATAAATAATATTAAAAAAAATTACTGATACTTTATCTAAATTAAACTGTATTGAACCGTACCTAACATACGGCCCTTACAGACTCCAAGCTCCATTATAAAGAGAATATTTCTCCAGCGCCACAGGGAATAGCCTTCGGTATAATTTAGTGACGTCACATAAATCATATCATACCTGAATTTACCGAGGACATGGTCAAAGGCGATATAGGAACTACGTATACAAGTACCTTTAATAGTCGGTTAAGTGTTTTATGGAGCGAAAGGTACCGTTTACAGGAATTTTAGAGAAATGCTTAATCTTGGATTTATGGTTACTCCTATTGTTAAGCCAGTACATATAGCGAGTTAAATAGTTCGTGTTAATGGTGTAGCCTCTGATTTATTTTGGACAGTTTCTCTTGAACCGTTGGGAGAGCGGATATATTTAGCCATTTCTGATGGGCATTAAGCGGGTGTTAGATTTAATTTACTCAATGATGTTTATTGGTATCATGAATCGGAATTAGATGCTGACTACGAGCTTATTAGCTAGGAGTTATTATTTTCTCTTACTTATTTGCAAGGGAGAAAGAGTCATCATTTTTACCTAGCCTTTTCCCAACTATGTAGGGGTCGGCTTTACAACCCAGTTACTGGGTAATACGATACCCCTAGGTGAGACTGGTGGTCAGACTTTTGGTTTTTTGACGACCCGGTACGACTGTCAAATGTTACAACATAGTTTATAGTACTAGAAGTAGTTATGATGAAATTGAAGCTAACTCTAATGATTTGTGACAACCAAAGCAAGATGAGACGTTTGTAAATATCATAAATCTTTTCCATGATGTTTCCGTTGATTTCTGAGCTATACTAACATCTTCCCGTTAAATTGTCAGTCATGGTGGAAACATCAAAGTCGAAACTTCCCGACTTGAATGAATTATGCGTTGATTGCTAGAGGAGACATTGTATGGATAAATCAACTTTATAATAAACAAAAAATATTTTACAATAATAGTCATTATTGTAATAATATTGATAAATGTTTTGTCTTTTGGTCTCACTTTTGTTGTTATTTTTATATCTTTTGGTTAATTGGTGGTTTTTAGAAGACCCAATATTTTCTTTTAAACTGTTTGTATGGGACAAAGTATACATGTTACTGACATTGTGTTAGACCTCATTCTTCAGGAAATCAAACAAAATTCCTATTAAATGGCGATTCTTTCTCCATCATTATAAGAAGCATATTATTAATTGCATGTGATAAACAAACGGGACAATCGGCCATTGTCACAACTGGGTCAAATACGAGATAACGCACGGATTAACGTGGCCCAATTGATTGATTAAAATGCCTTGCGTCATACATACAATGTCTATTAGCCTTAATTTCTAATTTACTATGAGTTTTTCAAAGGCCAGCTGTTGTTGTATAATCATGGGACTAACATTTGAGTTTAACTTTTACCAAATTAATATCAACAGCTAGGCCAACTGTAATTTGTAGCACATCCAGATCGCAGTTATGTTAATCTCTATTTTCTGCTATTTCCGTAACAATATTTTCATTTTTGAGTACGTCAGTTAGATTTATTTATACGTTGAAATTAGCATTAAAAAACGATTATTTAGAACTAGCTTCCGACCGCGGTTTCGCCCGCGTGGTATGTCGATAAAAAGTAGCCTATGTCCTTTCTCAGGCTCTAGACTATCTGTGTACCAAATTTCATTTAAATCGGTTAAGTAGTTTTGGCGTGAAAGCGCGACAGACAGACAGACAGAGTTACTTTCGCATTTATAATATTAGTAAGGATAACTATCGTTACTCCTATTAATAAATAACATATATAGTCCTTTTTGTGTTAAAAACAAATACACACATTTGTCTTCCACTCTAAATCAAAGTAATTTACAACCCGAAAAAACATGACCTGTAACTTTTGCCTCTTGACCAACAAAACTTTAAGGTCGAAAAACCCTCTTTTCCCAACGAAGATTAATACGTTTCCAAGGCAGCTGTCTGAAGACCGAAGGGGTGTCCCCTACAGCTCAGCGTCAATGCTTCACACTACATAAAGCGTTCGGCGTCATTGCACACCCGTAATGTCTTCGCTTCTTCAATTCTTACCTTTCTTGGATGAAGAGATTTTGATGTGACAAAGGATTTAGAATGGAATTTGAATTTATTCGCTCGTATCTTTGGAAGTTGTGTTCGGATTACTGATTAGCTGTGGACGTGGAGAGTTGAACTGGTTTATGGAAAACTTTGTGTTTATCTGAATTTTCAGTTTAGGGATGCTCCTATGAAATTGAAAATCGTTTTCAATTCATTTCAGCAAGAATATTTTCGTTTTAGTTTTAGTAGCTTGCAGGATTGTCTGAAGTTAAAATCTATGTCTTGTGTCTTACCTGCATTTCTTGCATTCAAATTCATAGGAATATTCTTTCCTCTTCGCCATTATTATAGAAGCATTATGTAACGCATCATCTTTCTTCCATTTACCCCTTAGTTACAAATCGTCGTCCAACTAGAAACTCTTCGCCCCCACCGTTACTAGGAGAATAGAAAAACACTTTGCAGTCATTTCCTTTGCGAGATGTACTGTGAGGGGATTCATTATCAACCCCCGACAAATCCCCAGCTTTCTTGGGGGACATGGAGTACGAAACAATCGTGTGGAGGAAATGCTCTCATTATACTTTTTGTGGAAAATGTGCCTACTGAGTAATGAAATGGGTATATTTTATTGCAATTCAGTGTTTACGCTTTCACGCTTGTTTAAAGCATTTGATGAAGCTAAACAAAAAAAGACTTATATTTACGCCATAAGTATAGGTGTAGATAATACAGTGTGCAAAAATAATCGTTTATGTAGCTCGATATGCATGTGACTTTCTGTATTGAAAATATCGCACTCATAACATTACATTCAGTCTAACAATTCTATTATACTGTATTTCTTTGCCATCAAATCAATTAACTGAACCAACCATTCGTCCCTCCTCCTAATTAGTTCAAGTGTTTTCTTTCCCAATAAGGCGTATCTAAAAGCTTCGTAGCTCATGTTTTTGCAAGACTTAGGGAAAGGGCACATGTGCGGATGTTTTAAGGTGCACTCTAATAGGCTTTGGGTTGAATAGACTGGCTGGATTGTGGATCCAAGTGGTTTTAAGGTACGTTGACTTAATGAAATTGTACGTTTTACCTTTTCTCGGCTAATGTGCAACGAGCCGAAATTGTTTGATGAAGGTTCTCGTGATTTCAGGGGGCTTTTGTGCTGGTATGTGGTTTCTGTTTTGTGTGATAGAATTTTGAAGTAAATTGGAGTTATTTATTTAATTGGATGGTAAGGGATTTGGAACCAGCCTTTCATTAGCTATTTTAATAATTTGAGAAATACTCATCATCGTGTATTCTAAGTTTTACTATTGATCATGTTTTTTTTTAATTTCCATGTAGGTACCTAATTAATGTGGCAGTAAAGTATTCTATATAAATTTTATCCGATATAACGACGACCACAATCAGCAATCCCAAATGACCTGATCCTAATTATCGCATTGGACAGCCACGTTGGTTATCGATGTTGTTATTCATACACTAGGGGATGCTGCCGATCTGATCGCTTAGCCGCCTTTTACGACACCCACGGGAGGTGATTAGATGATATAGGATTTCTTTCCCTGTTTCAATTTAGGTTCTTTTTTTTCCTGAAGATGACCACCGTTTTTCTTCTGTTTAGCTTGCTGGTCATTGGGCAATCCCCAATAGTTTTTTCTAAAGCCTCCACTTATCAAAAAAAATATTTTATACAAAGTCACCATTACATGCTGGTACGGTCGGCAACAAAAGTCGATTAACACAAAAAAAAATTAACCTCAATTATTTCGCAAAATATTCTTATGAAAATCAGAAAAGCAATCGATGCATTGCTTTTCTGATTTTCATAAGAATGTTTTGCGAAATAATTGAGGTTATCATTTTGTTTCTATTTAGATGATATTTAAAAGTTACAGGTTTAATCAACTTTTGTTGCTGACTGTACCTTCATCACCACAAACCCATAAAGTTAAATTAAGAAATAGATACCTAAACCGTTTTGTTACAATTAATCAATACGTATCTAGAACTAGGGGAAAACCCAATAAACCAATAAATAAAAAAACAAGGTGAGTTCGTCGCCTCGAATACGATTTGTTCCGAAAAAGCTAAAATGATTTTTATGACGTCATAAACTAGGTGCCTATAAAATAAGGTTCATTGTATATCGATGTGTTAGGGTTGTCAACTTTCACGTTTGTCAGAATATTTTCTTTGCGTTTGTCCACGACTTCAAAGACCCGAATTGTTTGACCGCCCAGGGTAGATAGAGTTTCCAGACACTTTCTTAGTGCATCTCTAAATCCCTGAGGGGACTTTTAACTTCTAAATGTATAATTCTATATTTAGTTTGCCTGTCTGTCAGTCAATCAATGTCAGTCAATGTTTTATATGCAAAACTGTAGAAGAGAGATGTCCGGATTCTGTGGCATCTAGTATATTTATTTCAATCAGACTAAAGCTGACCGTGGAAAGATTCTAGAAATTTAGAATGTTCCCTGCTCGTCCCCTCAACCGCAAATGGAGGCTGCAATTTGAATCCTTTCTCTTGGTCAGCCCCAAAATAGTAGTAAAGTATATAAAAGTTCACATAAAATCCTATTAATATAATTTTTGGACTTTAAACAGACCGTGTCCTCTGAGTTTTTTTCGGCATTTCTTCTCAAAGATCAGTCAGCTACGAAATGCATCATGTAGTTCAGCAACCATTTAGTTTTAAAATATTGACGTATATAAATATATACGTCTTGAGAGATCTTAATTATGTTCTTCGATCTTTAATTAAACATTTCATACCAATTTTAATAGGAACAATGAGTCAATTTTTAGAATGAAAATGTCAAACGGTAACCCTAGCATATTAAGCTATAGAGCTTTACTGTCGATGGCTCGAATCTAGTGCGGATATATTTAGACATTCCTTCCTAGTACAGCAAAATGTTGCTTCTCATAACCTATAAGGGGTCGTTAAACCTTGCATAATCCTGAGAAGTAAACATAATAAAACAGACATTTGTTTGTGTTTCCCTTCTTAAGGAAGTTCCGATTGTTTTAAGTACCTCATTGTTAAATTCTCTAGTTTGTGAAATGTCTAAAGGAATCGATAAATATTTTTAAACTGTGGATACTAAAACTTTATTCAAGATACAAATATTATATTAAAATGACTATCTAAATACAATATTAAACAAGGCATAGAAGATAATCAGTTTCTATAACAAGTCGCCTGCTACTGGCTCTCGAGCTAAATGGAAACCGTCTCGTGTACTAGAATATGTAGTGGGCGAAAGGACATCTATTCTTCATTCCCACTGGACACTCGCTGTCTTAGCACACGTAGTAAAATATTCATCATTTTAATAATACATTCGAGTTACATTTCGACTACTGTGTCTTGAATAAAGCTGCCTTTAGAAACTTTGACAATACAGGCTATGAAACTAGTAGTACTTACGTCTAAGAACGTAGATTGCAGGATCAGCGTCAAATGTAGAGGTGCTCGGTAGTAAATCAGAACTATGAATCAACGTAAATCAATTGCCTGTTCGCTTTGAGAGTGATTCATCGACGATAGGGATTTTAACACTTACTTAGGGGTAAATATAGGGTAAATAGGAGCGGTTTCGAATGACGGAAGCGTATCACGGTGTCCACATTATTTGATAATACACTAGCTAGCGACCCACCCCTGCTTCGCACGGTCTTTCGACTTGACAAAACATTGAGATTTCTTTATTATATGCAACTTTAATGTTAGTTGTATTATACACATAAACCTTCCGGAATAAATTCTCCAAATGTTGTTGATAACCGCATAAAAATCCGTATAGTAGTTTAGAAGAACAACGTGGTCACCCAGACAGACAAGAAAAGCGACATTAATTTATAATATGTATAGATAACGTAGGTACGATAATATTACCAGTTTCATCAATCATCAGCATCAAAACGCAAACCACAACAGATCAATAACTTCATTCACCAAGCCACTTCAAAGTCACACACTCACCAATTCGTCAGTTTTATACCACAGTTTATTCCGCTCCGTGACTTTGTCGCACATAGTGCACCGCAACGTGGCCAATGTGCCCACTGACAACCCTCTCTACACTGTGTGAAAAATGCACGACTGAAAAATGCACGGCTCCATACATTACTCTTTTCACGGCGTCGCTTTTCAAAGGACGTGAGCCCGAATATGCAATGCAATGCATACGTGAATACACACTGTATTTTCACGCTTTCGCATGCAGTGAAAGTTTCTGAATTGTCTCGCAAAAGTACCCAGTTTTATGTCGTATGTCGTAAGCCTTGTAAGCTGTGTTGTACTGACCTATGGTATTTGCTTATGTTGCCTGAAATAAATTTGATAGTCGAGAAGATTTGTTATTTACTTTTCTGTGTCTGCGCTGGTCATAAATTCTGCTTGACTCATTTGATGGCAGTTAAATATGCATGGCTTTTCAGTTTTCTTTGGAGCATAGAGAGTCTTTCAAAATCAGTTAAATAGGTACATAGAATTCACTTCTTTTTATTTTTATTTGTGTATATAGACTCTTATTTTATGAGTCGGCACGATGACACTATAAATAGTCCTAGCCGGTGTAGCAATTTCCGTCCCTGCATGTTTTTATAGAGTACTTCACTTGAAAGTGGACCTCACAAAAACGTGTTTGATGCTAATGCTAACTCAATATTGCATAAGTTGCAAACCTGTTATTTAAGAGTGCCATCAAGTTACGGTTCTCCCTGCTAGCTCACAAAGTACCTAAATAAATTGATAGACCTATGCAAAGTTTTCATGATACATTATTAAACCCAACCATTGTTTACCCACGTCCAACAACGCAACAAGCAGCACAATATCCATCACAATATTAACCCCTAACAAATTCAAACATCAACCCACAAAAGCCGGGCTTATCAAAAGTGTCCACTTCCGCATAAAACGCGTGTACAATTTGGTCGTTCCAATAAAGTCAAATGTTTATATTTAGCCCCTATATAAATAGTGGTGGAATTTATGCCCGTTGTGGCACGCGGGCGGCGCACTGGGCCCGAATGAATTGCCCCCAAAATATTTGTCTGTCGTGATGTTGGCCGAGAGCCAGTGGGATCACTTTCGGCAAACTAGATAAAGATAAAATATTATGACTTGGTCTGGATCGGGAAGGTATGCGTTTAGGCGCCTGGTGATTCACTTGTTGGCTGTTTGGGAAGATTCACTTCGAGACAGACTGACAGACATAATTGTGTTGTTTATTGCCTTGATAATGTGTTGATGGATATGATGACCCCTATGTTCATTAGGGGACGGTTGAATTTATTATTTTGTTTTGAAAACATCTGAAAGGGCCTGGAACTTATTACACTAATTGACAAATATTTTTCTTGGATGTGATGATAACTGTATCACCGTACTTGACATAATAATCGCCATATTCATATGAGAGTAAATGTCTAATATTATTTTAAGGATGTCTTCATATTTCTATATTCCATTTCATTGTCAAGCAAAGAACACGGTACTGATTTAATATCTACGTAAAACACAAGAAAACTGAATGAACAACCATACTAAAATTATCTCATCAGAAAAAATCTTCTAGTTTATCAGGTTACTCACAAACATAGCGTGTGATACACCACTCATAGATTCCCAGAACAATGACTTTGATACTACTCTCGCAA
Organism: Lithophane ornitopus; assembly: GCA_948473465.1. Taxonomy (NCBI): domain Eukaryota; kingdom Metazoa; phylum Arthropoda; class Insecta; order Lepidoptera; family Noctuidae; genus Lithophane; species Lithophane ornitopus. The sequence goes on along the minus strand of OX419624.1, from coordinate 10,927,968 downwards.
ATTACTCTGTCATTAAGTAATTTTAAGTTAGATTACCTAGCCTTCCGCAATAGTTATGTGTCAATGCTCCAACAACAAAAACATGAATTTGGTGAAACTTTTTCATGGAAAGGCTTCGTCACCAAATTACGAAAATATTTGTATTAAGTAACTAATAAATTACTAACCTTGGAATAAAGTTTTTACAGGATTAAGGCTAGGCAAAAAACTAACTAATTACGTAAGTGTTGGCTGTAGAAACTGTATTTCATGAAAATTTCATGAAAGTCAAAAAGACATTTATTAGTCAGACTAAAACGATCACTACAAATCTTACATAGAATGAAAGATTACGACATAAAACGCCCCAACTCTTTAGCAACTAAATAAACAACTCTATTACGTACAAGGACAATAAATTAACCAACAGAACAACAAAAAACACCCTACTGAACGAATAGTCTTAAATTTCAAAGCTAAAATGCGTTTCCACGGTGTACGAGGTACCTATCGAGTAATTTATTTTTCTAAAAAGTCTTATTTAGTAAACAGACACTGTACCAAAAATACAAGTCTCATTAAATATGTAAAATTGTTTTCGGAAGAAACAGATACGAAAGTATGTAAGGATCGTAGCAGGTGGCGTTCTGTAGTGCGTACCCCCATAGGGGAAGGTGAGAGGTTATGTATGTATGTAGAAACGATAACTTGGTACTAATTACATCAAAATAACCGTATAAAACATCAATTCCCACAAAATCTAAATCTCATAAATTCTCAATACGTCATATAAAATTATGTTTACAAAATGAGATAAATAGAGAAAAACTCGCTTCACGTACTTCTACGTAAAACTATTTACAATAATTCAGTGGAGAAGCCATTCTGCAATCTCTTAGATCCGCGGATTATGCCTTGGAACGCACGCGACTTTGCAAGTGAATGAACCCGCGTTAGTGCCGTGTTGCTGTGTGGAAAATTGAATTTTCTTTAGGTAATTTCTTTTAAGGTAAAATGTATTAAGATATTCTTTAATACAATATTGGGTAATAATTGCAGGCATCAGTGTTAACGAAAAAATGCTTATCCAATTATTAAACTAACTACCAAGGTCCTTGCCAAATCGTAGATCATGATAAATAATCATACCACATGCTTGACCATAAACGTAAAATTATCAATTATTTACACGAAATGTTACGCTATAGCCTTCCTGTGTATATCCAATAGCAGAATCACTCAAAAAGTCAATTTGCATACAAATAGTCTCTCTTCTAGTAACACACACACGGAAAATCCTAGTACAAAATAATATTTTTAAGACTCTCTAGAATAGACTCCCTAAACTTTTACCTGTTTTCTTTTTTACTACATCTAAGTGTCCTACCGTATATTTCAATCTTTCCCTAGAATTACTTAGAATATTTCCAGTATATAGTTTAGTTTTCTAGTTATCCTATTCATGTTACAATTTTCTTTTTATTTATTTTCTTAATAATGTACTTACACATTATAGGTATTATGTAAAGATACTTTTTTAATGTTGACTTTTATAAATGCGACAGTGAGTTTGTTTGTTTGTTACGCTTTCACGCTAAAACGGCTGAACGATTTTAGATGAAATTAAGCACATGGGTAGACCATGACCTGGATTAGGACTTACGCGGGTGAAATCGCGGGGCGCAGCTAGTAAACCATATTCTATTCTAACTTTGCCTATTCCCATGGCAAGAAGACGACAGTTTATGTCATGTATGTATGTATGTCTAACTTTGCTGACTGGGACTGATGAATTCATCGGTCCATCACCGGGAGCATAGGCTTGTAATGCAACCTAGCTGTGTTACTTCTACTTAATTATTATAATGTACGAACCTATCCTGCTGGTTTTAATTATCTCTCTACATTACCTAATTAGTTGAGGAGCTCGTGGCGAGGTAATAACAGCCACACGGGTCAATCCATCAGGTTAAGCTACGCTTGCCGGGGTTGGTCCGTGGATGAGTGACCATCTTTACATACCAAGACTTCTCCGTGCATCGGAAAGCACGTTAAGCCGTTGGTCCCGGCTGTCATTTGTGGATCTTAGACAGTCGTTACGGGTTGTCAGTAGCCCGAAAGTCTGACAACCAATCTTACCAAGGGGTATCGTTTTACCCAGTTACTGGGTTGTGGAAGTCAGATAGGCAGTCCCTCCATGTAAAATACTGGCGTTCAGCTGCATCCGGTTAGACTGGAAACCGACCCCAACATAGGTTGGAAAAGGCTAGGCAGATTGATTACCTAATTAGTTGACGTTCGCGCAGTCTACTTGCAAAGCTCTAGCCGTTACAGTGGAATCTTAGATTGTTATATTACAGGCGAATGCTCCCGGTGAAGGAGCGCCTTTAGTACCTTCGTGCTGTTATGAGAGAAGAAATCGACCTAGTGTCAAGTGCACAAAGCACAAAGTCCAGTCACAGTAAAAATATGTCATTCATTCATTAAGCATATCAATCACAATGTTGTAACCACAACGATATAGAATGACACAAGGAACGCGAGCCGACCTTGAAGAGTATATTTTTAACATATGTTTAGATATACGCTGGGGTAAAGATGTAAATATTTTTGTTCTGAGAAACTGAGAGGCAATTACTGATAGCTACATCTTGTCTACATAACTCACTATAAAAGCAAGCTGAAGTGTCAATGGTTCGGCCATAATTATGAGAACCGATGACCGTTGGCGTAGACGTGTTCTTGAGTGGAGATCACGAATTCGTAAACGTAAGGTAGGATGCCCTCGGCTAGGTGGACCGATGATCTTTGAAGGGTGGCTGCTAGCAACTGAATGAAAGTTGTCGAAAATGGATTAGAATCGCCTGCAATTAGAGATGTCTAAGTCCTGCCAGTGGACTACTGACGGCCTAGACTGACAGGGAATAGTTAATTTATTATTCACGAATCGGAGTTGGTCCTGTAGTACAAGTTGTTCATAATGATGCGTAGGCGCAATATAGGTGAGTAGGTATAATTAGGTACCGTTTTTTCAGTTATGTCAGTACACCATTTCTATAACACACAGGATATAACATTACACCTTGTTTTTCCGAAGAGTTAGACAGACTAGAGGTGTACCTATAGTATACCCACACTTCGCCAGTTAATATTTAAGTCCCATTTAATAAGGGCCGGCCATATTCTTTTTATAAATCAAAGAAATTTTAAAGAAAATTTTATAGGTATTTCAGGCTCCGCCAGTACGTAATGAAAAACAAAGAGAGCTCATTACAAAGGAATTCCTATAAAGTGTTTGAAGATGAGATACGGTAAGTAGATAAAACAATAAAAGATAAATGTGACCTACATTTCTTACACGGATTTCAAATGCATTATTTTTAACCTAGTTTTTGTGCACTTGCGTTTTGCAGCTCACATGATCGTCTGATAAATGGATCTAGATAGAGATCAGATAGAGACGGTCGCATAACTCAAAAAAAATATTCCTTTGATATCATTTAATTTCACTTACAAAACATCGAGTTTCTTTATTCTATGGTACTTGAATTATTTAATTTGAATATAATATAAGTAGGTACATAATAAGGAGGAGCTCGTGGCTAAGTAATAACAGCCACACGGGTCGATCCATCAGGTTAAGCTACGCTTGCCGGGGTGGTCCGTGGATGGGTGACCATTTTCACATATCGAGACTCCTCCGTGCCTCGGAAAGCACGTTAAGCCGTTGGTCCCGGCTGTCATTTGTGGATCTTTGACAGTCGTTACGGGTTGTCAGAAGCCCGAAAGTCTGACAACCAGTTTAACCCACGATACCCCTTGTATCGTATTACCCAGTTGCTGGGTTGTAGAGGTCAGATAGGCAGTCGCTCCATGTAAAATACTGGTATTCAGCTGCATCCGGTTAGACTGGAAGCCGACCCCAACATAGTTGGGAAAAGGCTAGGCAGATTGATAAGTAGGTACATAATAATAAACCTTCCGGAATAAATTCTCTTAATGATGGTGCACTAAAATCGTTGCGTAGTTTGAAGAAAACGCCTACCTTTGTACTCATATCATAATTATGTCATATCTCTTTGTATTTTACTGTGTGTACATAAATAATAAATAAATAAATAAATAAAACGCGGTCACAGACAGACACGCTGAGCGACTTTAATGTTTAATATTTAGATACATGTACAAATACGAAAAACTTCAGTAGCCAGCAATTATTATCTGATGATTTGTTAAACCACTAAACCTGACACTTATACTATTAAAGCTGACAGGTAAAAACTTGCTTTACCGATTTAAAACGCAAAACACGAACAATTATGAAAAGAAAATAATGATTTTCCATTAAACACGCAACTTCCATGTTATGTTATGTGCAACGAAGTGTGAAAAATAAGACGACGCTGATCCGACTTCAAACGTTGTGCTGGACAAGTGTACACAATCACCTTCAAAGGACAGATAAGTGGGAAGGACAGCACTAGGGCTGTCCAAGTGTCCACTATACGTAATGGATTAATAAAATTCGACTGAGTCGCTAACCTGTCTTGAGCAACTGTAGCATTTATCATGCTCAAGCATTTTCTGTATAAGAGACCCTGCAGTCGAACGATAATAAGCTGGTATTATTATTATTATTTAGTAGATTTTATAAGGAACTTTTTCAATAGGAAACTAAAACAATCAACAAATTATTGAATTTTTCATTAGTTCTATAAAATTCATTTATTTGATCACCTGCTTTAATCTATTACCGATCGCTGAGCACACTATTGGGCATACTATCACTACGAAAAAGACGCATTGCTTGATGCATAAGCTCAACTTTAAGATATAAAAATATAATAGTGCACTTATAACTAATTATAATAGCTCTGTTAGCAAAATAAGTACCGATAAAGTGGTCAACAAAGTCATCAAAAAGTTATCTCGTAAAGAAAGTAGTTGACAGCACTGCTTGTGACCTGTGTATTCCATTTACCTTGTCCATATCACAAGGGTCATCGACTTACAAGTTCAACAAGAGATAGTAAGCTTTGAAAAAGTCACGACATGATGTTGTTATGTTATTGATCGATATATTAACAAAAACAATTCTTTTAATCAATCGAGAATTCGAAACTGAACAAATATTTGGTGTAGGTACCGCTTAACTGCTTATGTATCAGCCATTTAGGAAATATTTGCCAGTATGAAATGGAAATAAAAATGTCGCCAGATACAAGAACCAACACTTGACGACAATTTCAAGAGATTTGAAAAAAATCGAATAACGGATCACGTTTGTAATTATTTGATTAGTACGATATTGTGCCAAGCCACCAAATCAACTATAAAACGAAGATAAGACATCAAACGGGCAAGAATTGGCACATTTACATCGTCTAATAAAACGTTTCAGTCTCATACTTCCCGCAAATGCAAAGGAAAAACAAGACAAATAAATGTGATAAAAGCAATTCGGTTAACTGTACTCACTATCGTTTCCTTTAACAAACTTTGTTCACGAAATTATCAGAACAAGGATAAAAGATCTATAACGACATCCCGTTCCCTCCATTCGTTTGTACTCAATTTCATTCACTCTTTTCGGAAGAACGATATTATGAACTTGCGAAATCTAATTTACAAAATTACACAATTCAAATTGTCTCTTATAATCTGTATTCAAAAGAAAAACGGCAAAACAAAACAAAAATACGGTTATTGTTTTCGAAATACGATAATGCCATACTTTAACTTCAATAAAAGGAACTTAGGGGGAAGTTGCGAGTTGCAGACAATGAGCGCTTAAAGTAAAGGCTTCAAAGGCAATTTTCTCTGAAATTATATGTATGAAAGTTGCCAGACGGCAGAAACCGTACGAAGAATGCATTTTGTAGCATGCGCTCGCCGGAGGCTCCGCGTCGACAAAGAAAAAGTGCAAGCGATACGTCAGCATCCCTATGCGGAATTATGCATATTCCTCTTCACGAGCTGCGAAGTGAATACGTAATGTGCATAATGAGATGACGCCTAAAATATTTATGTTCCACTACGAGAAAAGGCGCGAAACTGCCTGTCACAGTTCAAACAAAATTAAATGAAACGTGCAACTGCGAAAAATTCTCGGCAATCTTGAATCAATTTCAACAAAACAAACAACAGTTTACCATACCAAATCAATTGACTGCTACATTCCATTGAAGCTATAAAATGTGACATAACTTACGAAACTGACAAAGGTAACTACCGTATCACCATTTTCTTTACGACCTTATCGCGTAACCTTGTGTACGGAATAGGTCCCCGTGAAGCGGTGTGAAAATGTGCATTGTGCACAATAGATTCAGCAAGAATTCCTATTGTGAGCACTGATTTGTTACGTGTCACACGAAAATATCGCACACTTGAAATTTATTGATTGGAATTCTTTACACGCGAGTTCCTGGTATCGCGATGTTGTATTAGCGGGAACTAGTGTAAATGCAATGTGTTTGTTTGTACACTTGTGTGGAAAACTGAATGTAATTAGGTTTTGCAGCACTACTTGCATATAGGCATTTGTTTAGCTGAAGCTGTTGTATATGTAATGATCAATTAATTCAAATGTCATGAAGAAGGTTTTTGTTCTAGAACATTAAAAATAAAAAAGAATAACCAAATACAATGGGACAATAATAATTATTTTAAACACCATCTTCAACGGGCAACCATCTCATCTCCCCCCGGGAAATTATCGCTATTACAGCGACAACCATTTACAACTGACAAATGAATATGCACTAGAGGATTGCAGTTCACGGAAGTATGCGGCACTCAAAGGGGTAGCCAAGGGTAGACTTAAAAGCCACAACATGATGACAGGGGGCAAGTGTAATAGTCCTCAGGCCTGCTATAAATAATGCCTAAGTTAAGGGGCTAAGGGGCTACCTTCATTGTTATTTCCTTAACGGGCCGTCTTACGGCCCTCTTAATTAATTTGAAACTTTCTGAGGTCTCCTGTGGCGTGCAATTTGAATAATAGCACGGATAGGGTGGTGAAGCTTAATTTTAATTGCAAATATTTATGTTAAACGAGTCTGGAGGCGGCGAATGTCTTTCTAGGATATTGCAAAGTATGATATATTGTAGGAAAATATCTTGCGCAATACTCGAAATCGAATAATTTATTATATGAATGTAATGCTGCGTTTGTTTTACATTACGACCATCGCATTTAAATGTTTTTGGGCTGGTTTAAATGGTTTCAGTTTAAGTAAATAATTAAAATACACGGATCCTTTACCCAGCGCGCTGTATGATTCAACAAACGGGTTATAATTTTTATAAAAACGCATTCGATATTTTGATGATAATTATGTTAAAATCTACTAAGGCAAAGCCTCATAACCCCACACACGTGCTAAAATATCTTTCAACACATGTATGATAAAATAGCTATCATATATTTTAATCAAATCAAATCATTATATTTCGGACAACTAAGAGATGCATAAATTGTTAGTCAAAGGTTTGACAACTTAAAATACTATTGTTAATAAATGCTCTTTACAACTTCACCAGTTCACCAACATGTATGTATACAAGTTGGAGACGACAATACGACAAAAATAAATATCGTATATCTAATGACGTTTTCGGTCTACTTATAAAAAAATTATCAAATATATTAGTTACGATAGCTAGTCAAAGATCGGCAAACCCCATAGTCAGCCCATCACTACTTTTAGTTTGTTTGAAAAAATGCCTTTTTTAATTTCCATGTTAGAATTTATTTGATAGTTCCAAAATACTCTTATGCATTAGTATTGCCAGTGTTTTCATTTATTGTTTTATTTATTGTTGTTGTATTGCCTATTAGGAAATCTACATAAGTTATGCAGCTGCAATCAATATTCAAATCAAGTAGCTTTTCTTCCAACCGGTTAGCGTTTATTAATGAAAACTTACGGAAAAGCCACGTCTCGTAGATTTACATAAAGTTGGGATTTACCTGAAAAAGACAAAAATGATTAGTTAATAACATGTTGGCAGTTGTTTCAATAAAGCTGTAAGTTTGTCAAGGAAACGTTTAATCATGTCGAGGATGAAACTAGTCCATAAAATAACATCTGTATTGTAAAGTAAATAGAATTATGACCTTGGAAATTATTTATCTATAATGTATTAAAATGATAACAACAACTATCTAATATCATAAGAAGATTATACATAGCAAAATTGAATATATTAAATTTAAATTATCTTTCTCTACTGACGTTGAAACATTTAAATTGGCATTGAAGATATTGATACGGCTTCCGCATTATGCGATTAGCACCCACACCTTCGTATTACATGGTGGGCTGGTAATTTTCTCTAATGCCTTATATTTACATTTACATTAAGGTCTCTTGTATTTTCAAAACAACCACTCCCTTTGTACATAACTAGCAACCCGCCCCTGCTTCGCACGGTTTTTACAACTTGACAAAACATTAAGATTTCTTAACTTTAATAATAGAGTAAACAAACACATAAACCTTCCGGAATAAATTCTCTAAACGATGGTGAAAATCTCATCAAAATCTGTTGCGTGGTTTAGAAGAACAACGCGGAAATACAGACAAACACGAAAAGCGACTTTAATATATAATATGAGTAATTATTTTTTTTTTTTTTTGGTTCGGAATTCTTCAAATGACTTCTCCCGCTCTGGGCGGAGCGGAAGGGCTTGTCAGACTCTTACTGACTAAAACCAACCCGTGTTCCTTCAGTTGCCTGTTGCCCGGGTCCCGGTATCCCTTTCGGGCTATTCCGCAACCCTGGCAGGATAATATGAGTCACTATCGCGTATGTAAAGACATTCTACTTAAAAAGATAATGTGGTGTCTGTCATATGAAAACATAACGATAAGCTAAAATGTTCATTCGCACAACTACGTCCTATTTAGTGAACTCTATTCCATATATGAGGTACTCCCATTCACTGGGTTCTAGACCACTGCAGTTCTGAGAAAATAAGTATACCGGAGAAAAATGGAAGACATTCTGAGACACAATGACGTTCTGGTTAGATTTGCAGCCAACTCCAAACTCAAACTCAAAGCATTTATTTCAAATAAACCAATTACAGGTACTTTTGAATTGTCAGGGGGTCGGTCAGTCAAAAGGATGAAGCTAGTTGCACATTTCAAAGCGTAATAGGTACCTATGGAGAAGAACGGGCAAGAAACTCCCCGGACACTCTTTTAAATCAAAATATTGTTACAATAACTATTAGTCATCATCCAATATTGATAAAAAAAATCGTCGATACAAAAAAAAAACATGCCTGTACGACAAATTCCATCAAAATCCAGCCCCCATACATCGTCACCAAACTCCATACGACACGTGATGATCACATCAGACAAGGCTGCATAAGGCAATCTATTAGGCCCCTCAAAGCTGGCCGGCACCCGTCAGCCGGTCGATGTCACTGGCATATGACTAACGAGTCCCCGTAATGACACTTGCAATAACGCGATAAAGGATACTAATGGCCTTCATAAGGTACAAGGCTTTCGTAAATAGTAGGGATGTACCCACTAGTCGGCAACTAGTCGAATTAAAAGTGCCGAATAGTCTTTACTTTCACCATAGTTCTATGCAAAAAAATTAGGGGGGTCGAAATTAAATCGTAATCTTTTTTTGTAAATTATTGTAAATTACTTTTATTCTAGGATTTTCCGTACAGTTTGTAGTTCAGTCTAGGAATATGAAGTCATATTTGAACTTAAATCAAGAAATATATTTTTATCAAAAAAATAAATATTGTTTTGAATCGAACAGGAAGTGTGAGCAGTAGTGGCCCAATGGTAACGGCCGCGACTTACGAGTTATAGGTCGTATGTTCGAACCCTGCCAGGCGCTTTACTTTGTGTAAATAATTTCATCACCACTGCTCTCAAAACGGTGAAGGAAAACATCGTGAGGAAACCGGCATGTCCTAGAACCAAAAATTCGAAGATATGTGACATCTACCAACCCGCACTGGGCCCGCATGGTGGATTACGGCCCACTCCGTCTCACAGAGAGGAGGCCTGTGTCCCAGTAGTGGGAATATTATAGGCTGATTATGGTAAGCTATGAACAGGTACCCGAACTCTACTGAAAATAATGATCGGTTTGGCCGACTCGTTGGTCCTTTAGCAACCGACTAGTCGGCCAGTCTAGTCGGCCCATCTCTAGTAATACGTGGCTGATAGTTTATTGGATAGATAAAGTATGGGGCTGAGTTATGAGTCAGTGGCGCTTAGCTTGGAGTAAATTATAGTTCGATAGCTGATGATAGATTATGACTAACAGTTTTGTTCAAAAATTCACACAACCTTACTATACCACAGTTTTTGTTTTCAGACACATGATCCATAAGTGACTACTATATTAAGTCGATGCTTAAAAATATGAGTGGACTTTACTTCTTTGGTTGACGACAAAATATAAAACAAATTGTCCCTTGTAGACATAACAAAACAGTTGATCGTCCGTTTATAGACTTTGCAGAAACATCAACACGTGCCTGGTTACGTGGATTAATATCAAGAATGAATAATCTGAGGTATTGTGTTCGTTATAAAATCCTTTAACAAAGCCGCAGATACCACGTGCAAAGACATAATAAACTCAGTAGTAGTATACAGGGTGTTAGGGTAAACACCGTTATCCTTGAAACCAGTGGTTTGGTTTAATTTATAGAATGTAAAATCAATGGAAAACGACAACTTTTTTTTTGTATGGTAATCTTCATTTTACCATTAGAGTATTTCACCCTTTCACCCTAGGGCGCTAAGGCAATAAACTTGCATCTCAACACGGGTGGGTGGCAAGGGACGTGACCTGACCGGCTTCGAGCGCGAACCCTCCCTCAGTCAGTCAGCTGTTTCGCTCGCGAGCACGGTGTCGGATAAAAACTTTTTAAAATCTTTTAATGAAAATAACGTTTTTATTATGGTTCTCGGTCATTTATTTTTATATTTAAGTAAACTACCAATGTTTTGAGTGACGACGGTGTTTACCCTTACACCCTGTATTTATCTCCAATACTAACATTTGCATACAAGTCGTAAGTTTGAAAGTTTTCTTACGAAATCAGGAAAATCGTAAGATTTTATTAGCGCCAACAGAAGTTAAAGTCAATAATATGTATGGTAACAAAGTTAGTTGAATATTCAGTGTTGTGTTATTTAGTGGTTACACAATCAAAACTTTGAGTCGACGTACCTGAGTGAAGTAAAGAGAGGCGCGAACCAAAATCCGATTACAAAACAATGCACTGAAGATAATCAACCACGAAATTCACACACAACTGAAGTTTTCACGGCAGGACAGGTACAACAAGTTGAAAGCGTTACACTAGACTATGGACTGAAACAGTGAGCATTGAAGATTTCATAGGAATTTCGCACGCTACGTCGCTTCCATTCGTCACCGTCGAGTAATTAGGCGAGACTGGCAACAAATTGAACTCTGCCGTCACAATAGACTCTATTACAACGCAATAAAGACTATTATCAACAAACCAAGAAAAAAATCAGGTAGAAATAAGAGCGTGCGATTACAGAGACGCACTCACGCAATGTCTACCGATGTACTAACAGATGAATTTGAAAATATGTAGTGTTTTACGGCTTAATGCCAATGCCCGGGTGGCAATGATCGATAGATATACCTAGACTATTAATAATAACGATAACTGGGTCAAATGAAACACAGTAGAAGTAATTATATTATTAGTTGTGTGTGTCACTCCACACATGTAGCTTGTAGTTTACAACACATATGGATAAGAATTGATGATTTCATTAAACTGTCTACAGTACACAATAATACTATTAGGTGTCATCAAAACGTATCAAGTTAATTTTATGTACGATTAGATCATTTCTTTATGGAAGCTACAAATTAAAGTATTGTTGCCGTGTTTATTGGATTAGTATTATGTTGGAAGCCACCATTAATTTTAAATAATGGTCATAACTTCAATATTGAACAGGACTTCAATATTGAAGTCATTTGAAAAGAGCTACTGAAAACCACTGAATTAGGAGAAGATAATGTGAAGAAAAACCATTTTGAAGAATAATAATACTTTGCAGATAAATTCATTTTATCCTAAAAAAACTTTTTACAAAAAAAAAACAACTTCCAAAAAAAACACTCAAAACTGAAAAATAACAAAAATAACTTTAATTTCGGAAGTCGGTGTCTTTGCTTTTCAATTTTCGTTTTTGCCACCGACTTCCGAAATTAAAGTTATTTTTGTTTGTTTTTGAAGAAGTCGGTTAAAAAGTAGTATGCTTATTGCTTGTCCTAAGCATTTTTGGGATAGTCATACAGGATTGATTTTTATCTCGGGGCAGTAAGTGCAGGTAACCATAACCGTGCTACAGAAAAACTTTTTTAGAAAACCGTACTTAATTTTTTAATCGCTAAAAGTATTCATAGATTTTCTTAAATGTTCAGCCAACAAGAAAATGGGCAATTTTCACAAAAACGCTTTTGACGCCTAAGGAGGAATAAAAATAAGGATTAAAAAGTCTTTGAGACCAACTTAGGTTCCATCCTGTATAACTATCCAATCCAGTGGGGCAGTGGTTGATTATGACTATTACACCATAATATTGTATTGTGTTAGGTACAGAAAAACAAAAGCCCCGGAACAATATGGAAAGAAAGACAGCCTGTACTAACAGCACGTTTCCGATTAAAACGGCGATCGATCATCAACTTCCCGTGCCTATGGTAATATACCACAAGTCGTGGGCACGCACCGTTGCAGCCAGGTGGCACCCTTCGGGTATTGTCCGGAGTAGCCGACCGTGTCGCCACCGCTATGGCTTTCAAATATTAGGAAACGTATGTCAGATCGTATTACTTGTGGTTAACGGTGCGGGTTACAAACATTTATGATATCACATATTTTTCAGTAACAGTTAAGATAATTTGGAGAAATAGAAATATATCCAGGAAGTAAGCGAAATTAATAAAAGTAACAAAAAAATCTCTTAGATTACTGCTGATAGAGATGTCTGGAAGAAAGGTGTGTACTGGGTCGACCCCAAATTAATTGGGATAAGGGCAGGTTAGGAGAATAATGAGCTAAGAATACAAAAATGTTCAAAAACAGGCAATGGAATTGCTCGATACACAGAACGAAAAGAAAATCAGATTATGGAGGGCTATTTTGGTTTCTCTGAAAAACCCTATTGCATTGCTCGTTAATTTATTTATTAACACACAAATAAAATTGAAGATGAAGATCTATAAAAAGCCAGAAATTCTCTACAAGATAAATTAGATTCTCAATACGTCAGACGAAGGAATTATCCGACAAATATTTCCTCCGGTAGCTAAATAACTGAACGGCTGCGAATAGATTCAAAGGAATTCCATTTCCACTGGATTATTACGAACATCAACGTTCTAGAGAAGTGGACTTCAAATATTATGAATAGTGGAAGATATCGTGATGAAGATATTCAAGTAGTTTAACTAAGTAAACATTTATTTTGTTCATTTATTTAGTTCAGCTAATATCAATCTACTAACATCATCAAATTCGCAAAAATATCTAATATAAGTGGGGTATCAATTTCATGATGAAAATCTATATTTGTGTGTAATTGACCTATCTGAATGCGTGGTACACGTATACATATGCATAGGTAGGTATATAAAGAAAAAGAAAAAAAATGAATGTAAGTAGTCTTGTCTTTCTTTCTTTTCTTTCTTAGGTATATAAACTATCTCACATAGACAATGTTACCATGTGCTATATTTATGTTCTATTATTAATGCTACATACCGTGTAACGTGTTTTACAAAACTCAATTCAGAAAATGTAGTATGGCCCTATTGATATAATACGTATTGTATGATAAAAAGTACTCTGTGATTATATGATACCAAAATTAGAATGAAATTCATAAAGATGGCAATAGGAAACACGCACATAGAGTGGATGTTGCAAATACATAATTAAATCCTGAAAACAATGACGAATAAGAAAGACCAAGAAGACCATGTTAATTTACAAAACGTTTAAGGGAATAAAAATGGTGACACTATCATTAAATTATATCTGATACAATAAGCAACAATAGAGCAGCATTTGCAAATAATAATGGATTACAGAATATATGGAGAGGTCATTGTACTAGAACGTTTTATTCTAACGGAACATGTGAAAAAACATAGTGAATGAAACAATGCGGTAAGGTTTCACTTTGTTATTAAATTACTTGTAGCGTTTGTTTCAATTTCTTAAGACGTAGTTAAGTGTGATTTATTTCAACTATGGTTTCATGGCGTATTCTCATTATTTGTGATTGATATTCTTTGTAGCTTGGTTAAACGGATCATTTGTAAGGATGTTTTTATGATGCTGTTTCTATGTCTCACGGCCAAGTCTCGCCATCTCTGTAACTGTTACTGCAACTACACAGTCTCACAGTCTTGAAGAGAGACTATTCATGATTTTAGTAATATTAATATCGAACCGTGAAATATTCATAATTAACATCTGACGTTCTTATTATAAATTATATTACAGATAAATAAATCTAGGAACTGTCTGGTTGTCTCGCTGGAGGCAGACTCGTCTCGCCTGAATGTTTTACGACAGGCTGTGTCTGTAGATAAAGTGAAAATACCCCGGAGACTTCGCAGATTTATAAAATGGACGCATTTTATATTTTTTTATTTAACTTGGTTGTACTTACACTCTTCTTGGAATCTCGTAAAATAAACATCTGCATCAAAAACGTTTGCAGGTCATGTTACTGCGAGTTTGAATCTAGATTTATAGAGCTCTTTAGTGCTAGATTGTTTTTTTAGGTCATCTAGGTGTTAAAAAGTTTGTTTGTAGGTACTACAAAATCTAGGTTTATACTCACTGCGATACAATTTCAAAGAAACTATTTATTACTTGCATTCCATTGCATATAGACTTTGAAATATTTTTCCAAAAAATCTAGTTATGATGCCATTCCTCAAAGTTGGCACTGGAATGTATCCCAAAACTGCGAATGAAGCGCCACAGAAGCAATTAATAATGCAACTCAAAATCAAGGCTCAGTCGCCCTGCTTGAAAAACAATCCACGTAAATACGGTACCTAATCTTTTCTAATCCTACCTCTTCTTTTCTCATCTCGTTGTCACACTTAGGTGCTACTAGTACACTGATGTCATTATTCATCTAAACAAATCTCTCTAAAACACCCATTGCTAAAGCTTGTACAGTATGCTAGTCCACATTGTTATCTCCTCTCAAACTGTCAGTACCAATTCTCCCGCACGTACCTACTAAAACATAATGAACGATAACGTGCTGTTATCTTTATGAATGAGCGTTAATTATCGATGCAACAAGTGCGCTAGTTTCATAGCCAATCACCTTGAAGATTAGTAGAGCGACGCGACCGCAAACATCATGTTTGGCAACCGCGAGCGAGGCCGCCTGTCATATATGCTGATACCGGATAGGCTAATGCAGAACAATTCGATTTGGAATCGATAAAAAAAAAAAAAAAAAACTTGTTGTGACGACCTGTCGATGTTGGGATTTTGTGGTGACTGTGATATCAAAACAAATTAGTTTTCAAGATTACGAGAGCTATCAAGAACTATTATCGACTGATATTCAGATAACGTGTGGTAGCCAATAATATGTTTTAATCTATGTTTCGGATTAGTAGTGTCCACAGATTAAACTTTACAAAATTCTGGATTCATCAAAACATTCTATTTTGGCTTTGTGCCTTAGTTGTTATTTAATATTGAGTTTTTAATTTATTCCGATTGGTCAACTCGAGTCTAATTTGTTTCTTAATATAGGTAAGTAACTGCCAGTCTATCTACATATAATTTAATCTGATTTGTATATCAAATGTTAAATTATTGTAGTGAACACAGTTCGCTACTGTCTATAGGTACTCTTTCGCAATAGATTTAATCATATTCGTCAATATGATTGAATTATCAATTAAAGTACTAATGAGCCTAATTTGTAACAGTCTAATTGTCCACTGTCGTTTTCATTAGAGCCATGATCATTTCACTGTTGATTAATTCTAAATCTAACTATATCAATGTCACCGCAGCTTAATCAATCTTGATGTATGTAGGCAATAATTGTTTTGTATTATAACGTTTAAGACAAGTTAATTCTGACTATTTTATAATTACCATGGCCTAAAATCGTCAGACTCCCACGCTTATCTCTATTTATTTGAGAAAGGATCATATTACTAATTCAGCAATAATCTCCGTATCTTTTACAGAATGTATCCATCGTTTCTTTAGTATTTCCCTACTCTAATAAAACTAAATATAAAAAATGGACTATTTTGTGAAGAATAAACTTTAGCTGACGAATGATAAGACCGGTAATCTAATGAAGTAAGAAATAGAAGACAAGAAATAAACTTTGGCGATTCACATTATCGTTTTCACAAAGGAATGCTAACACATTTTTAAGTAAAAGAAATAAAAGCACTCTAAACTTGAAGAATCTGGTAAGGTTCGGTAAAGTAGGTGACCTATAACACGTTTTGTGAATAACGTTACAATATGAAATGTATTCTAAACCACACTCCTACGTGAGACATTATACGCTTTTTTATGGTTTTTATTAAAAACAATTTCCAGTCAAATAGTGATTTTAAGCGTGGCAATAGAATTTTTATGGGTTATTCTCCCCTATCTACATAGAATTCAAGAAATCGAATTTGGATTTCATTTGCCACATGTGTTGTAATCCCATGTTATTTAGTACCTTCTGCAACATTACTAGAAAAAGTTGTTGCCGCAAGGTAATTTTTTGACGCTCCATTAATATCGAAAGAGATTTATCTCGTACGTTATAGGACTTATTTCAATACAATTTGAATATAATCGACGCTACAAGAGGGCAACATTTCATGGTTTCGTAAACTTCACCCTATTTAAAACAATATTGTTGATCAACTTGAACTGAATTCAAGGAAAGTATTGCATTTCAATTAAAAAGGTTTTGTATCCAATTGCAACAACATTGACATTTAGCCAAAATTTCATAACTCACGATATTTACTGGCTTTATTCCTGTCCATTTAGCAGAAACATAATGAACATACATAAATACTCACAAATAGGTAGAATAAGTTCTTTTTTCATTACCTCTTGATGAAAGAAGAATGGGCGGGTTCGTCCCAAGTGTTGTAACACTTTTCTACCTATATCATATGAAAGATCTCAATGAGTGTCTTTTTTTTTGTATGGGCATAACTCTGTATCTCGTGCAGGGAAATTGTTTTGGAACATTCAAAAATATAAAAAGTAGGTTAGGTTATGTTAGGTAAGGATAGGCTACGTTAGGTTATTTTAGGTTAGATTATGCCCATGTAGATATGTAGGTACCCTTTTTTAGTATTAACTAGCGACCCGCCGCTGCTTCGCACGGGCTGTTAGAATATGAATTACTTGTGAATGTTTTGAATATTTTGGAATGTTTCAAAACACCATGTTCGCGCCCGATGTCGACTTAGGTGCCCTAGTATAAATTAAATAATACCCTAAAAGCTTTCACTCAGCATAAGTTACATCACTGTTGAAACTAATCTAACCTAACCTAACCTACTGCCAATATATTTTTTATATGTTCAAAAACTCCATGTTCCCGCTCGGTTTCAACTTAGCTGCCATAGTATGAATTAAATAATACCCCAAAAGCTTTCACATGGCATAAGTTTCATCACTGTTGAACCTAACCTAACCTACTGCCAATATATTTTTAAAATGTTTAAAAACTCCATGTTCGCCCCTGATTTTACTTAGCTGCCATAGTATGAATTAAATAATACCCCAAAAGCTTTCACATGGCATAAGTTACATCACTGTTGAAGCTAACCTAACCTAACTTAATTTTTGAATGTTCAATAACACCATGTTCGCCCATGATTTCGACTTAGCTGCCATAGTATGAATTAAATAATACCATAATAATGATTAAAGCATTATTTAATACAAAAAACCTTTTTTTACTTGAAGCACCATAACCTTCCCATGACTTTTGACCTGCACGCAATTGTAATAAAAACTTGGCTTATTAATCATAAAAAAGACTAAATGAAGATGTTCATACTAGTCGCAACTTGTTACAAGGGTTGGGACGCAACTCATATAGTAACGCCCATTCTCCTTTCCAAGAAATTAAATAATTAAATAAAAATAAAGTATTCTGTGGCGATAGAGCTGAAGCTTCATAACATCATGAAGTAGAGGGTTTAATGAACAGGGTTTAATGAAAAAGAGATTGATGTAGTCATATAATTTACGGAACAGAAGATAAAAAGGGGACGAATTTTCTAATTTCTAAAGACGAAAGCTTTATAGCATTATAAATATATCTAGAAAAGTGATTAGAGCGATTTACTATCATCCACGTCAAATAAGAGCCTACCAAAGGATCGCTTTACACTTTTACGACGATACAAAGCCTGACAAATACCTCCAATGTCGGAAATTGTATCGTCAAAGCGAGGTAGATAGAGTAGATAGTACCTAAATATAAAAGCGGCTAGCTGTCAGCAGAATTTCAGCCTCGAGGCGACATCTGCGACCACAAAGGATGTCTGCATAGTAGTTATTATACATAGGTAGGTAGAGGTACGGATAGGAAATGGACGGGAATGTGTTGACGATATGGGCGAAAGGGCGATGGTATCTGGGCAGTGGGTTGTGAATTGCAGTTGAGCTTGAAGTTGCTACGATTATAGTGAAATGGTCTGACTGTGTGTTCTAAGTTTTGTGTCGAGTAAAATGTATGAAGGAAGCAGGTTTTTCATATTGCGTTAGTATAAGGCTGTCTAACCAATCTCAATCGGAGTAAATGGTATACTATAATTACTACAAGTCTACAACCTACCAACCAACCAACTACCGTTTCGGGAATACAGTAGTGATGTTATGTTATTAATACAAAGTAACGATTTATTGATATTTTTATACAGAAGTATAAATACATACATATACCTACTTACAAAGCTTTCACTAGAAACATTACTAAAATCTAACCACCCATTAATATTGCTTAGCAATATAACATTTAATCCTGTAAAGTTACGTAGAGTTTTATACATACAGTGAGTGTCTGCAAAGTCGCTAACCAATGGAATAACTAACTTTTAACTCCCCACTGTAATATAGCGGCACAACTTTGATACAAAATGCAAAATTCCAAACTGTGTGTGTCAAAAATTATTGCTCGGGAAATAGGAAATGTTATTCATTTTGTTTCTAGTTTTCCGCTTGTTTGTGAAAAATTAGAAAATGAACAATCCTAGCGTAATCAACAGGTGTATTAATTAAAAACTTTATACAGAGGTACCTACGTATGGAAAAAAATTACACAGATACCCCTGTGTAAAGTTTTTCTATATGTAGGTACCCTACGGAAATCGAATGATGAGAATAAAATAAAATAAAAATAGGGGTATAGGTACTATCATGAAAGTAATGTAGATAGGTTTCGATCTAAGGTCACTTGTTTTTTATTTTAGTTTTTCTTTGTTTTTTGACGCAGCTTCGCCCGCATTGTATGTCGATAAAATTACCTTTTAACCTTCCCCAGGATGCCATCTATCTCCTTGCCAAATTTTGTCGAAATCCGTTCGGTGGTTTAGGCGTGAAAAGGTAAAATACAGACAGAGTTACTCTCGAATTTAAAATATTAGTATGGATTTTTATAATTTCGCAAATGTCATGTATGTAATTTGTAAGTTTCTCCACCTTATTTACCACAAAATAGATTTCCAAGATACCATTTTTTACCCAGTTTAGAATTTAGGAGTTTATTATAGTTTTAGCTGTCTACTCAATTACATTATTTTGTATCCTAGTTCTTAGTAATATAACTTGTATTAAGCTATAATTTATTGAGTCAAAATAAACGTTAGATATTATTACTTTGACAGTTTTAAAGTTTGAAGTTAGGGAACAAATATCGCTAATTTCTTTAAATTAGCCTTCAAAAACTGAGTATTCTACTAATAATAAATACACATTTTACAGTTAATAAACGCTGGAATTTATTACAAAAAATATCACAACGTAAACCAAGGTTAACATGCATTTGATCTGTCACCTGTTTAATTTAAACTTTAGACTAACAGCTAACAAGATTTCAACAAAAAATATATAAATTAAACACCTGAGTAGGTCAGGTATTTACATTCAAGTATGGTTTAGTTACGGTGCAAATACAAAGTACACAATAACGTGTAAATAATGTATTACTTAACCCATTATGTTAATAGGTATACATACAACTATCAACTTTGAGTGCACTGAACTAAGTTGAATTTAGATTGACTAAAAGCCAATGAAAATTCATTAAATATTTTTGTTTGTAAAGAAAATTAGAATGATTATAAACGAGTTAAGGTTTCTATTCCTAAAGCGTGTTTATTTCAAGTATAAAGTGGTTGTTGCAATGTTTGTTTGTTTGTCATGTATTTATCGCTTCGCTTCACACTTTTCTTTGTTGTATGAAATTGTAGATTACTTCTGCATTAAACTCAACATTTTTCACTGTACTTTTTATATCTAAATTCAAAATAATCTGCCTAGTTATATCGCTTTAAAATTTGTAGACACTTAGACAATTTTAAATAATGCAGACAGAATCAAGGTTTTTTGTGTCATAAAAGTATGTAAAGGTTATTAACCTATATCAAAACACCACAATTTTATTACTCATTATTGATTTAAAAACACTCGAGACGATAAAAATTATCTACTACATTATAATACGTTATTCTGCCACACCCAGTAAAATATATAAAACGAGATTTATTACACGAACGCGAACCTGTTAATTGTGCAACAACAACATTATTGCTATAATAAAGCGAATAAATCGATCTACTAAAGTTTAAACGTATACAGGGTGTTTATTTTACATCCGCTCTCCATTTAGCAGCGTATTAAATAACATAAACATTATAATTTGTTGGATGTAAACTTTTATGGGTATCAAGTGATTTATGTATTATCTAGTAGAAATAAAGCATGATTTTTATAATTTAAAAAAAACGGAAGAGTTTTAAGAAAACAGTCGTAAGTCTGCCAGTATGACAGTTTTATTACTTAGAAGGGTGCCAGAGTAAATAAACAGAGTAAATTGTGTGAGGCGCGTATTAAGACATTGAGGAAATGTTTTCCTTGCATATTTACGTAAACTTCCTTCACATTCTTGTTATTGTTTAATCGAGGACTGAAAGCATTCCTTATTTACTCAACTACACAGAAAAAGGAGTTTAATGCTATAGTAGCCGCATGTTAGCACGGCAATAGCGACCGATGATCCACCTACACTGTCTAGCATTTTATTTTTCAAAAACTATACATACCTCGTTTATTGTTTGGGTTCCTACGGAGAGATATTAGGTAAAGGGCTTTGACCACTATTGCGTAGCTACAACACGACTATAATCAATTGTTCTCACAGCATAAAAAACAGAACAGATAGGTATGTTTACAATGCAACTATTAGGTAATTTGACCCACTAAACAGTTTTATTTTAAAACAAACCATCCAACAAATAAATTAACAACCAAAAACAATCACCTGATTTGCTTTTACGATCTAAAACAGACAATAAACAGCGTGAAAATTATTGATGTATTTGTTAGCTTTTTTGGCAGGGTTAACATTATATATTGGCCACTAAAAACTAAGAAAAAATATACAGAAAAGCATTTAAATTGTAAAAAGGGATAAACCTATTTCAAGCCAGTTATCCAACCATACAAGGGAAAGGTCCAAAAACCTAGCAAAAATACCGGGCAGCAGTGATATTTATCCGTAGACCATTTAACAATTCGTTTTGAAAACCAAACGCCTGATACGCTATGCGCACGAGACGCCTGACATGCACGGCGCGGACGCAGCAACAACGTCCTGCTATACCATCGACCCACATTGACGCACTACAATGGTGAACGACCGTAAGTATAAACATTGTTTCTCTCACTTGTCTCGTTTACGATCTCCTCAATGAGTTTCCGTCGAGTTTTTTTGCTCGAGTCGTTCGCGAAAATAACTTGACCCACTTTGTTTGCATTTTATGCTTGAATGTAACAATAGTAAGGACTGTTGTTGGTAAAAAATGCAGGTATGTGCTTATGTGGTATTGTTATCGTTCACAGTTTTCCCATACATTTTAGGTTCATTATGGTGTATTTTTGTAAAGTAAAATTATTTTATTTTGCCCTTTGTTGTGGAATTACCATTATACCTGCAATATTTTCTGAATGACTTAAATGTCTAGAGGCTAAAGCTATATGTATAGAGCGAATAGAAAAATAGCTAGATAAATGTGGGAATTAGTCGATAAATCTGTCGGAAAGGAACGTCTAGTAAATCAGTAAATTATTGTCTTAATAAGTCGGGTAAGAACACGATTCTTCTATTCTTTGGATCTGCCTAAATCTAAGTGTGATTGCCTCATAAGATAATTGTTTTATCTATCTTTCAACAAGGAGCTCTCTATATCAATGTCGATTTGCTCCAATTTACCATTTGTCTAACACGTATACATAAAGGCTTCTTTATGGTATAGAATTACATAAATCCAAAGCGATATGTATTTACGGATGAACTATTTATTAATTTCAAATTAAAGAATCAGTATTCTCTATACATTTTTTAAATAAATTTTCCTGTTACAGAAATCATTATTCACACAGGATAACATGCAAAAGGCTACCACCGGTGATGAGAAAAGTAAACAAATCGTTCGATTCTCACATGTTGTCCGACTGCTTGTACTATAAAGTAAACAAAGACATGCGTAGGTGATTATGTTGCACGATTGGATGCAAATCGTCTTGTAGGCGTCAAATAATAAGGAAAAATATTTATTCATACCGTAATTAACTACTTCATAATAGCTTAATTTATAGCTTATTTTAAATACTAGACGGTCATTAGGTTATGCAATTTGCTTGTCATTCTTAATAGAGCTTTTAAAAAGTTTAAAGCTTCTTTGTTATCGAAAGCTAAGCTAAGTGCTAAGCTTTTACATTGTGAAGATAATGTAAGGTGGTAGAAAGTTTATCCGAGGGATATTTGGTTCACTGACTTTAATGTTTGATATATCAGGTAAGAAGAACTCACATTCCAAGGGTACTTATAACTTCAAAGTTTGAGACTGTTTTAAAGTAGGTAGGTATCAGTCCCAATTTTGAACTGAATGATGTTATGCCGTGAGATATTTTACAGTAAAGGAGGCAAACTAATTATATGGATGGCGCACCTGTCTGCAAAGTATAGGTATCTAAAAGCAAATCCCGTGTTTTTATTAATTAAGCAATTCAAATAAACAGTCCTCATTTGAACGAAACACACATCGTAATCCATCTAGGGGTGCCCTAAAGGGAATGAAAAACGCCGCGTCGCTTTTTACTGGGGGAAAATTATATACTCATCTTCTTACAAATAGATTGCAAAGGCACGATGTGTACGGAGGTTCTCGTCAAATGGATACAAGGGGTTACAGACCTTCGGGCTATAGGGGACGGTACAAAGAAATTTGACGGGGTCGACAGCCCGAAACTAATGCAGAATCTTTTGATGTTATTGAGAATATGTGATTTTAGTTTCTTGGTAAAATATACTCTATGTAGTCTTACGAAAAGCTGAGCAGCAGCTTAAAATGGATTGATGTTGTTAAATCCAATCCACAAAACATTTCAGTGAAAATATAGATTTTTCGATTCCAACGTCATGTCCATATGATACAAAATATTACGGTAAAAACGATACTATAAATAATTAAAAAAGAAACAATAACGTTCGGCATGATGGAAATGCCATGCCAATGACAAACATAAAAGAGAATATTCATTTATCGAAAAATTCAATTTACAAATTCGTTCACATCCGCGTACCTACTACAGGACTGAAATATGTTTCGCCTGTCAGGTATTACAATGAAAAATATCCACCAAAACTGTGACATAGACATACAGACTTTTTACGGAAAATAATGTTATCCCACTGAGTAAATATTGAACGAAGGTTGGAGTTGGTCTCTCAATATGTCAACTGTCCGGCCTACGGGATGGGATGGGCGAATAAAACTTCCTTTCAAACTCGGCCAGTGAGCCATCCTTTGGGATTTGGGACACAATGAGATTTTACATAATAATGAGAAGACTATTGACCTCTTTTTATTAAAGCTTTTTCATAACAGACGGTTTACGAAGCACAAAGGTTTATTGACGTTCCAGTTCTTCATCATGAATAACAATTTCTTATTAAATTTATGCAAAAAGATCAAGATACAGATTAGGTTAATCAGGCAACTTGTGCAGGTTGTTACTGCTTTAATTGCTTCAATTAAATTGTAAATCATGTCAACCTAATTGCTCAAGTAAATCAAACGAATTTTATATCTTTCTAACTCTGCAATATTTCAATTTTATTGGCTCAAGTACCCCACTTTTCTAAGCACCTACATTGTTTTATACTCGGTCAGGGAAATGAAACGATTCACTTTCTTGATTTACTGGTAACTGAGGAGGTGTGGCTTACAGCACTTACATACATTCTTACTCGTCGTTTCTTGCCTGAGGCAGTCTGAACCTTAGCAACTTTGTGTCTACCTGTGCCATACCGTGTGCTATTTCGTTAAGTCAATAAAGATTTGAAGTTTGCCGCAAAGATTACAAAGAAAATTTAAATACAAGACCCTCGAGAAGTACTTGGTCTTGAGATAAATCCCAACTCTCTCTATCCAATTAAGTAAACCAACGTGAAAGTAATGAGATCCCCACGTAAACTTACAAACCATATATCTCATTCCGTACAATCTCCAGCCAAAGATATTGCGTCTGTAACGAAGCTCAATAAAACAAGAACAAACTGCTCTAGTAAAAAAAGATGCTCCCAAGTGGAACAAGCTCCAGACTTGTTACGAGAATCTAAGAATAAATTGGACCAGTTTTTTGTGCAAACGACATTCTGAACTTAAGATTCTATGCCTACTTTATTCACTAACTCGTTAAGAGAAACACTCCAGGAAAATCAAACTATTCAAGTGTTCATACCAAAAATTAGATCATTCCAAAGATCATCAGAATCGTAACCCAGCAGTAAATGTTTATGAACAGATGCAACTGATGAGAGATATAATAAAATGATAAGTAGATTGTCCTTCCTGGATATTACGATCCTATAAAATAGATGCACTTCCTACATAGAGCAGCGACATCAGAGGACTTATTTTAGCTACTTTATGTGAACAGAGCCATGTCTGTGACATTCGATAGGGCGGGTTGCGACACTTTCGACTCAGACAGCGTGACTTTACTGCGACTAATTAAATTTCAACCCTATATCTGTTCAATTAAGGTTTAAATTGTCTTAGTATATTTGACTTTAGTTAAAAATAAGCACTTTCTGTATTTGTTTAAGGTCGAATTTTGTCCTGTAGATAAAAATGCATTGAGTGTGGCTGTAGAGAAAATATTAGCGGCGACTTTTGCAAACAAGCCTGCAGTTGATAACTTTATTGTTATTGCTTTAAAAGCGGGGTGAAGCATATGCCAATGGAAGTTTAAGCTCATAATCATGTTAACTTTTAATAACAGCGAATTTTAATTAATACGTATTTTGGAGCTGTCGAATTTCCACTGATTAGTGAACTTTCATAAGAGTATTTCTTATTCATTTCTCTTATTATAACTTACTGTTATATGTGCATGTACAACGCTCAGCTCATGATTACAAATGTCCTTAATTACCTGGAAAAGAAAAAAAAGTTATGTTAACAAAAGTATGTCATCAGGTGTATCGAGCGTTCTACTTCTTTATCATAATAGCCGGACGATAGTGAAATGATTCATTCGTTGATAAATATGTTTTGTCAACAATAGTATTTTACGTGGATTTGCATTAACACTTGCTTTGAAACCATTCTTGAGTATTTGTAGAGCAATTACAAATCTTAATTTCTTTAATGCTAATATTTTGAAGTAGCTCTTTTCAGACTGACTGAATATTTCATAGACGTCCTTTTATCATTTAAATGATAAATGATAAATGATTTATTTCTGTAAGTAGGTTTGTACAAACACTTTTACACGTCAAACACATTTTTAAAACTAGATGAGGTCGGCGTTTCCTATCTGACTACTCTGAGAAGAAAGGCCGAAACAAACTCAGAGGTCACAGTCTCTTTTAAAGTCCAGACATAATCTTGGTCAGATCATGTGAAGACCATGTAGATTGGTGTCTGAAATGGTCTTTTGAGGAAAGAACCACACAGATTGAGTGGACCTGACCAGTCAGTGCACGCATTTGTCAGTGATCGTGCAGGTCAACTCAAAATTTAAGGAGCTCAACGATTTGACGAACAATACCAAAAACAGGACATTTGGGTAGGCCGCATAAATTACTCAAACTGCCAGACCATGATTAATTAAAACTAAGGAAAAATAAATAATAAAAAGAAAAGAATGATCCACATAGTCTTCACATTCACAATAATTAAAATAATATAATACTTTACAAAGTAAATAATATGCCATAAACAATTCATTATCATGATATTTTAGTACAATAATGTACCTATTTATCATTTCAACGGAAGAGACGAAGACAATTAATCAATGTGACATTAAAAACATTAGCACAGGTAAGCTAAAATGCGCTCGTAAATAGAGCGAAGTAAACACGTGACAAATGATGTCACAAGCAATATTCGAGAGAAGTCATCAAATGCTAACCCAACTGCTATAAACTCGTAAAATTTTTAATAGGTTAGTAAACGAACTTAAGCATGCAATGAAGTATTAGACGAAACTCCAAGTATATAAACAGACGAAATCGTTCCGTCTCCGTTCTTTGATGTAGCTACTTTGTGCTACTTAAGTAAGACAATTTAGTCCCGCCCTAGATCCCTTTGAAGGGTCCCTAGAGACTCTCAACAGGTAACTTTATAGCCGTTGAATTAATGCGGTCAAAGCAATTTTGTCAGTAATGCCGTCTTGTACATTAATATCTCATTCGCTGAGGGAAGCTGTAATCTAATTTCTTGGTTTCCCTTTCTATAGGAATTCACATTCTGATGTAGAATTTCGTAATTTAAAATTCATGTTGTTTATGTTAATGATGGAGTCGAAGCATTAATTCAGAGTTGATTTATTTATGTTACCTACGTAACTTTTAAAACGCGTTTAAGATTAAAAGCATTTTTGTTTATCATTGCAGTGGATCTATCTGCAGTGTCCTCATTAATGATGTCAAAATATTTAGGAAATGAATTTTCAATTTTGAGAAAATCAATCGAAACATTTTTTCTTCTACCAGCTTTGATTTTGGGCGTATTATTTAGTTTGATTGCCAAAATGACAGTAATAGCGAGGAATTTCTTACGTGATTTTATCCGGTACGTAAATGTCGAAATAAAAGGCAATAGGGCGTAACAGAGAGCTGCTGCGCCCATGCGTAAAATAACCATTCTAAGAATTACTCTAAGAACAAGACTGGTTGAAGGGCATAATTTGATATTACCAGTACTCGATCGTGTAATCGATTCAAGTTAAATGATAAGACACGACGAATCGATTAAGTCACTTTGAGCGTTGCTAATTTGACACATGAATTGGTTGTTTATTCACTTGGTTCAGTTGCTGATAGCGGGAGTAGATAATTCTAGGAATATAATGACAATCTTATTCATGGTTTGAATATTTGTGGTAAGCACAAAAGCAATTCGTAACTTCTTTGATTTGTAGAAACTTGATTATAGCTGATTTCTGAGTGAAAAATCCCAAACACCTGACCGGCACGACTGACCAAAATATGTGAAGGCTTTACATTAATTTTTCGCAGATCCTTAATAGGCAGCAAATCGCCAACAAACTCAACAAGGAAGTTTTAACCGACGAAGTAGGCACAGTGTCCGTTTTAAGTTTGATTTAATAGTTGACTGTACAAACATTCGATTTTTGCCTCATCTTCATTCCCAAGTGATCCAAACAGTG
The DNA here is from genome assembly GCA_948473465.1 of Lithophane ornitopus. Lineage (NCBI taxonomy): Eukaryota > Metazoa > Arthropoda > Insecta > Lepidoptera > Noctuidae > Lithophane > Lithophane ornitopus. The sequence goes on along the minus strand of OX419624.1, from coordinate 10,899,950 downwards.
TCCGATTAATGTCCCCGACGGCATTCACTACCGAATTTGGAGCCCGCATCGCGCGGGGTCAGTGACCTCTCGCATACCGAGTACACACTGGCACTCGATCTTAAACATCGATGGCGATTTGATACGCTCCGTGAAGCGCGGTGCAAAGGTAAGGTATGTGTGAGTAGGAAAAGATAAACATTCGTCTATTATCACTGCATATTATAGAATAATGTTACGGTTTTCGTCTAGCTGTGTAGTCGATGTGATCTCGGAAACATTTGAGTCGATTATGAGTTAAATTTTCTTTATGAGAGCAGATTATTTTATGAATAATAGGTTTCTAGATTAGATATAAATGGCAGGAGCGGTAAAAGTCACGATTATTATAGCTATAATTATTTACTATGATTAATTAATACGGCAGCCTGTTTTATATTCGCGATTGTATGAAGTCTGGTCTATTGAAGTCTACTAAAGGAAAAGCTTCTATTGATGTTATTGTTTATGAATGAATGGTAGCATACAATTTACATTTATATTCCATAAAGCATGACAGTGACACTCCATTGTTTTTTTACGATTACTTATAATATGATTTAAATGATAGAGTCCATTTAGTGTTTCCGTTACTCAGTGTACTTGGCCATTGAAGCGAAACATGTTGTATTACTCAAACTACTTTAAGTAAAATAAAATCCATTAATTTTTCTATTAGGTAGTTAGTAGGTACATAATATTTTACGCGTAATACTCACTGAAAGTTCTAGCAAAAAGTGTTATTTAACAGTTGCCTTCTTCTCCCAACTAAATATATAAAAAAACAATTGACAAGTCGACGAAAAGCTATTATCAAAATGTATCATTACAGAAATCCACGAAGAATCGAACGGTAAACGTACACAATCGATAGCTCCGGTCAATAAATCGCTCGTTAAGGAGCGCATGTGTGCACCCCGCTTTACAACAGTGACATTTTTAGTGAGTGTTTATGTAATAGTGTGGAATTGCCTATCTTTGGAATGAAACCAGTTTGGAATCGAATCGTTATCCATGTATTATTCGTTGAAAATGTCTCTTTGACTCGGTTATATTTTCTCGTTAACAAACTTAAGAGACTTAGTAGAGAACCCACGTCTTCCATTACGCCTTCAAGGCTATTGAATACTGTAATGTTATCAAAGGACGAATGATTTAATAAACGTTAAATTTTGTGAAAAGCTTTGAAAAAGGTAACGTCCATTTCGCTTACAGAAAATTCAGTAAATATAGTATACCTACGTAAAAAGGAAAAACAAAAGCGACACGATTTTGAAGTCCACAAAACCGATCGTACTGATACGGAATTCCAAATAGTACCAGAACAAAAGGTGATAAAAGCAATAAATATGCACCTATTCGGCAAGTAGAAATTAGAAATACAATTAAACACAGCTAAATATTTACTACGCAAAAATCTACGTAAAAAGGGAAGGAAAAAACGCTAAGCGCGAATTGAAATTCCCGAAACGTTTTGCGAGATTGAAGAGGCTTTTATGGAAATGGACTGAGCGTGCATCAGATGATAGTACGAGTAGGCACCCAGCACCCACCCTAACGTGGTATTACGCGTCCGATTTAAATATTTACGCCTGCCTACTGCAATTTGAATACACCTGATGTTCAATTTATTTTGGCCGTGTTGCAGCTCTAGTGCTGGTTTCAAAATGCAAATGTATTCCAATAATACTTAATTCTCGTTGTACTTTGCCTACGCGGATTTATATTTTATTCTAACAATTTGTACCTGCTACTGAATATTCTTTTTGAGTTGAGTTAAAGACAAGGAAGAAGGCTAGGCAGATGACGATAATGATGACTAGAGGTAAAGACACACAACTTATACAATCGAGATGAATTTAAATAATCTGTGGGTTTCGTTGATTGGAATCAACCAAACCTAAAGCCAGAAAATTGACATAAAAAAGTTGAAGCAGCTAATGATTTAATGCAATTTCGAAAAGGCATAATTTTTTGTCTACTTATGCTAGTTTAAGGAAAGGAAGGCCATGCGAAAAACATAATCAAGAAATCACATTTTAGAATAAGATGACTCAATCGAACGAATAATAACTTTTGGTACTAGGCAATCATAAAAAACAAACCCAATTTGTTTAATATTGAACGCACACGCATATCGCACTCAATATTCACATCTATTCATCGCTGTCTGCCGTATGAAATGATTTATTCATTTGACGCAAACCATTGTGCGACAAAGTTAGTAAAACGGGCGACTAAACAAATTGCCTACTCAATTGTTTTATAAAGTGACCACCAACATTTTGTTTTAATTAATTTGGTAATTAATTAAAGCCTATAGGAACAGCTTTCGTTTTGACAGATGCTGGGTCGATTGCAAAGAGCATAAATATTTATTTTATAAAGCACAGCTTATTAGGAATAAAAATAAATTAAGCATGAGGTAATGGATTAGATCAGTACCTAATGGATTAATTTAATGACTTCCTGATAATGAAAAAAAAGTGGTCAGATAGCTTCCAATACTGCTTAGAGTAACAAGAGTTACGGAGCAGCAGCTTGATCCAATTCATAACTGACTGTAAACAGATCAAGCTAACAGTATGAACAAATATTAATTTAGGATCAACAACCTGCAGAAGACGGGAAACGTAATAAGAACCGGAAATTTTACTCATACATTATGTACATACATACTTATAATGCGGATGCAAACTGCACTCCCACATAAGGTCCTAAGTATACATTAAGTTGTACCGGTCGAAAGTTACGTGGCGTCTGGACCTAATTTTTCATTGAATTCTTTGATGTAGCTTTCATTTTGGTCCTTAAATCCGAAAAATTATTGCTTAATATCATTCCCTTTTTCATTTGCAGTCTTGTTTCAATTTTTTTATATCTAGGTAAGATATAAAAAAAATGTACTTAACAAGAATTGAAAATGGAAAAAAAAAAGTTTTTTCATTGCTCTTGTTATGTCTGGCGTTATATTATTAGGTAATATGAATCTGCATTTACATTTACCAAAATATTTTCCGCACTGTTTCTTTTCTTTATCCTTTACAACTTTAATTAATCTCCACTTCAGTGTAAAATTCTTAGAAAATCTCGTTGAATCATACACATGACTTCGAGATGGTATTATAATTATCAATGAATGTTTTCACTATATGCTTATCTCCACAGGGGAGAAACCGGGACAATCATACTTCGAGATAACAGCCACACTTAATACAGAAGACCTAGAACTCAAGATCATCTATTTCATTACTTTAAACGTTGGTTTCACTTCATAATTTTATTGTATGGTGATTACAATCAAAGGAGGCAAATGCACCGGTCGCTTACAATTTATCTAATAGCTTATTAATTATCTGGCAGCACGAATCGGTTTCTACTGTCACAGGCTTTAATTACAACCAGGCTGGCAGATACCGTAAACAATAAGCGTATACAAGACGACTGTCGATGTAATCGAACAGATTGGCAGGAATTGTAAACATTCTGATGTACAATATACAAAGTTACTCGTGGTAGACAGATGGAATTCCTTATAAAATACCATAGGACGTTGTTGGGATTTTGTACGCAAAATCTGATCATCATAAGTTATTCCGCTTCGATCCCTTTTATGGTATTAAGATCATAAAGCGGGATAAAACTGGAAGAAATCGGATCAGGATCTTTTCTCAGAAACTTTGTTGGCGTGGAAAATGTTTTTTTACTAGAATGTGAGGTAATATTACGGAATGAAATAGACCTGCAAATACGGTATCGTTTTCCTGATCAAGTTCCTTGCCAGCCGGTACTATAGGGGTTCATTAGAGAGGTTACTATGGTGCTCTTAGGCGACGAGATAACAAGGGGTCATAGGTGCGTTATGCATCATTTCCGTCCATTTTATTGTACGTTCAGTGCCATTATACGATACATTCGTTGTTGTACCCTTGTTATTCGGCAAGGTATTTGTTTGTTTGTATGCTTGATGCTGACTGTGTTCGGATTGTGAGAAACTCACAACCCAAATAAAATGTTTTCATGTATGAATAATTGACACATACAAATAAACTTGGGTGAGGCCTTTGACCAACAATGCACTGTGGTAAACCAAATTGAGATAAATAAGCCAATGTACCATACATAGCGATATGCAATAGCAATACCTAGTAAAGCGATGGTTACAGCCAATACCACAGCCATTCCTTTACCGAACATAAATCCCTTCGATTCCAAATCACCATTATGGATATTAAAATATGCGCGACCCCCGTTCGGATTCGCAGAGTTCCAGCCATGTTTGATTTAGAATGGTGACTTCCGGCTACATGGGGGTACGAATACTACGAATTAAGGATATTAACTGCACCGGAAGGCATCTCATTGCCACTCTGAATATAATATCGATAAATTTTGTGATCATTGCCCGTTCGATCTCATTATAGAGAGAGTTGGGAGGTTTGAAAATGAGGCTATAAATAAGATCGTGTCAGATAGGAAATTAATAAGGATTGCTGTAGTCCTACTGCGTAGGATATTAATTGTAGCCATATTGTTAAATAATCTTGCTTTTTATTTTAAACATTTTGGAACATGAAATAAAAAAAATTACACAAGTAAAAAAATGGTTATGGACATATGTAGCATTATGTTATTTCGTAAATAACATAATGCTACATATTAATGAAATACAAACTGTTAGCACAGGAAATGCACCTAAACGCAGTAGTTTAAACATCCCATTAGGCAACAATTAGACGTGATTCACGATACTCCTAGCGATTGCAGAACGTACATTTAGCACAGTGCTTGTAAGCATACATTATTGACGAGACGTAATGTCATGTAACAGCGATCTTAACTCACCTCTAACTGCTAATGAAGGTCAGAAGATCCAGTGTATACTGGCTGGGTATGAAACGGAAGACGAAGAAAGAAAAGAAAACAAATGAAAAACGCAACAGGATTTGAAAAAGGAATCGGCCAATATGGACAATGCAATACGTCAAAATTATCAACACGCTGTGACCTTAGTTGGCCTAACAGCAGCAGCCTGCACCTGTTTACAAGCATCATATTTTCGAGAGCTTGTACTTTTACAGCTCTGCGTCTTTATTATCAAAACTGCTTTAAGGAACAGTGACAATCTGTTTGCTCTTTTAGCGAAGAAGACTAAATAGCTATTTAATTGTAGACCAATGACAATATATTGCGGTCTGAATATCACCTGTGCGGAATAATGCATTCATGCGTTTTTGTAGTTTCAGTAAACCTTCTGCATTTACCTGTATTATTCTCAATGCGCATCCTATCAATTACTTAGCCCCGTGATTGGTACAGACACCTCGCGGTCATAAAACTTGTGCGCGCCATATTAATATGCGTACTACAACATCTATTATGAGCAGGCGTACTACGTACCTAGCCTTGTTTGTGCAAGTTGTAAAAGAAAGTGTGTCTTTGACCATTGAGGGTGTATGACTGTATGTGTCACACACGTGGAGGTTATGAGCCTTAGAATAACATTTTTCAAATGGGCATGTTCTCGTTTTTTTTACTCGAAGACAAGCCTTGAACGAAACGCGTGCACCTGTGAACATAGGCAAGCGAAAAATCTCACAATCTTGATTTTCCAGTTACATCACTTTTCACTGGACTAATAGAATAGCTTTAAGGATCTATTTCATGTCTGATACTTTGGGTAATTTGAGGCCCTAAAAGGTATGCTTTATTTGAACATAATAAAACAGACACCTGAGTTCAGTCACTCAAAGAAAGGTTCCACATTTGCATTTTATGAAACCAACTGCTTTACCAAAACACGTCGTTACAGTTAATTAATGAAAATGTACAATAAAAAAAGATAATAAACATAATTATCGAAATCTTAACGAAATATAAAGCAACCAACAGCTGTGAAGTGAAGGCAGCTGCTTTAAAAATGATATAAAGTACCAAAATGACCTCGACTCAACGGCCCCAAATTATGGTTTAGGTGGGTGTACGTGTAAAATGAGCAACGGGACCCGCCCACAAGATGTGTGTTCCGGGTTTAATACTCGAGCTTACAAGTCAACAAGACGGAGTTTTGTATCAGTTGAATTTATTCAAGACAGGCCAGATTTTTTGAAAAATTCGAATGTGTTTTAATACAACTAAGTATTTCTTAGTAGTTTTGTAACGTAAATAACCATTGCACTGTCCTTTTGCAGCAGAATATTAAAAACATATACCAGAAATTGATAACCAGAAGCGCACAATCCAATTGGATTCAATTACTTAGGCAGTAGACACAAATGAATCAAATTGCAATGATCAAAGCAAACTCGAACGACCAAAAACAAAGATTTAAAAGAAAGCGCGGAACAAAACAAAATTGGCATCAAATAAAGGGGCTTAAAATCCAATATCAATTTTCATATGAACTCTGATTTAATAATGAAAATCACTGCAGCATTCGAAGTGCAATTTCATTATTGGGAAACAGAATATTGGATCTCAATGAAGCGTATTTCTGAATACTCGTGGGGTAGAGCGACAAACCGAATCAACTTTCTGCTATTGTCCATTGTGATATGAACGAATTTAGCGGATTATTTCAACAGCACTCACATGGTTATAATAGGTGCTCTTTGTTGTCTGACTAATTAGGTAGAATCACATTTAGATGGTTGATGGTTCAAAACGCAATCAGTTTGTGTTCTCTCTTTATAATATTCATTTTATGTCGAGTCTTACTGTTTGTTTAAATTGATGAGAGCAAAAGCAATATATATATTGAGGATATCTCTCAAGTCTTCTAAGGTGCAAGATGCACTACTAAGATAATACCTAAGGCTTTTTTTTTAAAGATATTTCTCGCTTTTTTATTTAAAGCCAATTCAGAGGCCCATAAGTGGGATAAAAATTCTGACACCAGTATAGTCCGTACACACGACAAAGAAGATTATTTATCTATAATTTGTATAAAGCAACGTGAAGATTTAAAAAAATAAAAAAGAGACTTGATTTAGAAAACAAAATAAAAATCAAAGTGCTTCTGTAAACACGGCGCAAATTGACTATGCATGATCATGTTCCTTTTTTGGTACACAACGTTTAGCCTCCGGCTTTGGTCCACGTTTTGAAACAATATGAAAGGTGGTTCTTAATCATTTTCCGTTCCATCTTGTAGCAGGCGGCAACTGTATAGATTTATAAATTGAAGCTTGCCAAAATCGGAACACCTGGCGTTTTTTGCCACCTGCCTCTCTCTACCTGCATATGCAAATCGCAAACTTTGTATTTGGTACGGGCAGCCACATCCTGATCATTTGTATCTCCGTTTATGTAATATTAAGTGGGTGTTTCGTATAAGCGGCAATACTCTGAACTACCTATTAGTGTTTTACGTAGCGCAGCGCAGGTATGTCGGCTCAATCCGTATCGCAATTTCAATCACTATTCGATATTCAATGTGCATAATCCAAACAGCGTTGTTAAAGTGTGTGCATTGCAGGGCTGTGTTTATTAAATTCCCCGTAATACGAGGGTGGCCAGACAATTAGGGTTGTCGAGGGAATATAGCTGTCAATCAGTACAGTACTCGAGTGCGGTTATGTGATACTTGTGACCGGACGTGGGGAGGCAACCTTTATAGGTAGTTACTGTTAATCACCTTAGCTAAGCCCCTTTATTGATTCAGACAGCAAAATATCAAATAGACTAGAGATTCCTATTAGGATCAATGTGGGTTAACGGACGGAAGTTTTGTAACAAATGTTTTAATTAGATAGCTAACAAGATATCGGACATATTTCATTAATTTTCGAAATTGGGTTAACTGATGTCATTCTCGGTTCCAGAGTCAAAAGAAGTGAAGTTTAAATATAGAACGGGTTTTATCTGTCAATCTATGCGGGCGAATGGAGCGCGGGAAAGTTACGCGTGCGGCGTGACATTCTAGTCCCAACGGTCGACACCGGTCAAATGAATCGAATGCCGACCATGTCACAATGTTGTTTTCGGAGTATTAATTAATCGAACGTTAATTTAACATGGACTTTGATTAATGGACATTGAATTTATAATAAATACCTACGTAGAGAATGATGAGGAAGGTGAAACTGCAGCAAATACAGTAGTAGAAAAAATAACTAGTATTCGAGAACCTATAATCTATCAAGTAAGTACCACCTATAAATATTTTTTTAATTCCTAAAATTGATCAAACTCCAAAAAAAAACAGACTAAATAATAGCAGCTGGCATTCAAATAGAACTACGACATGGGTTTCCGATTAAATTTCAGACAACAAAAAACATACGAAATATAAAGCTTCTGTAGCGGAGCCGAGGGCGTTCGGTAACCTAATACAGATTGTGAAACTAGGGAGAGCTATTCCGCAATAAACTAGACTTTAAGTTGTGGGTGTTTAGACTGAATGGACTATGGAGTAGGGGCTGATCGGCTTTGCCCCAGGCACCGCCAATGCAATGCTTTTATTGCGAATACTCCGGTATCTGTTATTCGCCATTCTGCTTTTAGTTTCATCGATTTTCATGTATTCTTGTTGTGAAGAAATTTTGTATTGATGGTAATAGTATGTGGGAGGATTGTAATGCAAAATTAATTAATAAGGTAGGATGAGATAAATATAATATATTTGCAGAGAACTTAATATAACCAGATAATGATGATATTATTGCAAATGAAATTCATCCGTGCGACAGCTTTCATGATAATATAGAAACATTGTACGAACATTTTTTAGGTGACCAAAATATTCTAAGCAGAAGCAAAATAAATTCATTATCTAACATAAAAAGATAAGTAGATTTTAAAACAAATTACAGACTAAATTGATGTTGAAAGGCTCGACGGTAATTCGATCGTCTTACAAAATTAGCCCTTCGAGCGAATGAGGAGATTGGATAAAGGAAAGTTCCCATCGGGTTACAAGAACCAGTTATTATTAAAGGAGAAAATCAATTGTTGCACTAATTAATTATTAAGGCAAAACTCGTTTAAAGTTCTGATTTGAATTTAACTTTATCAAAAGAGTAAACAGAAGCGGAAAAAATGTAAACCCTTGTTGTTAACTCTTTCAATCAATCAGCCTAGCCTTTTCCCTACTATGTTGGGGTCGGCTTCCAGTCTAACCGGATGCAGCTGAATACCAGTATTTTACATGAAGCGACTGCCTATCTGACTTCTACAACCCAGTAACTGGGTAATACGATACCCCTTGGTTAGAATTTTTGTCAGACTTTCGGGCTTCTGACGACTCGTAACGACTGTCAAAGATCCACAAATGACAGCCGGGACCAACGGCTTAACGTGCTTTCCGAGGCACGGAGGAGTCTCGATGTGTGAAAATGGTCACCCATCCACGGACCAACCCCGGCAAGCGTAGCTTAACCTGATGGATCGACCCGAGTGGCTGTTATTATTAAGCCACGAGTTCTCCATTATATCTATGTATAGATTTAGATAGAGCTCCTTGTTAACTCTAGATAAACCACAATTTAAAAAATCAACACTATTATATTTTTTTAACGGCATGAAGAAACAGGATAATTGAGCTAATGAAAATTTCACAAATATTTAAATATTGGATTCAACAAGACACAAGAAACTCCCATATGAAAATCACGATTTCTGCTCATATTAATCACGTCAGTGATTAAAGCAGAATTATGGCGCTGCATCGAAAATTTAATTACTGCGAAGTCTCTTCATTCCCTCATAATAATTAACATCTAGCTAGGTGTTATGTGCATGCATGTAGACAGGTCCCCACTAAAGTTATAGCTCAGTGGACTGGAAAGCACAGATAATTGCAACACTGCTACTTTCAATACAGACATTAACACTATCTATAAATGGAAGTCTATAATTTTATTTACTCACAATTAATTTGCTGTGCGGCTCGGTATTCTAAGGGTCTATCGTTGGCGTTTCATTCATGAAATTACTGCTAGTGTTAGTCATTCGATTCAATTAACTCAGTATTGCTGCACATACTTGAATAAGATGTTCATCTATATTTTACAATTATGGTCTTGCTTCTGTTACTTCTGATTTATTGGGCAATTTATTAGAAATCACCTTTTCAATATTATCTTCTCTGTAGGCTTTGGGCTACTTTTGTATTATTTCTTATTTTGACTTTTTTTGTTGTATGTGCGCTTTGTTTGTGCAGAATAAACATTTTTTTTTTCTTTCTCTATCTACTAGCGACATTTGTATGTATTATCCAATTGGATTGTTAGACTTCTTCCAAGATATCACATTTTTGGAATTGTTTCGTATTTCCTGCTAAGTAACATCAGTCACTACTTACCACCTCATAACATGTCTGGCGTAAATGCCAGACATGACATGACTAATACTTAAAAACACTTAACCGCAACTTTAATCCTCTTCTGACTCACACAAAACATCAGGAATATTACCAAACTCATTACCGATACTCATTATCGATTTTATATCAACTGAGCTTTAATGAACGCTGGCATTGTAGGCGGTAATGAAGTTGAGCAGTAAATAAAGACATCCTTTGGCATGCAAAATTCCTAGACGGGAACGGGATAGTTTCACAGTAAACGAGACCATGCGCCGTTGCCAATCCTCTCGCAAAATTGACGATAAATTGAAGTGCATGCAAACAAGGACTGATTCAATAACTGCGGAATTTGATGTACCAGGCTAACAGGCTCAGCGGGAGAAACTTGATTGATTATTTGGAACACGTATTGTGGTTGCGTGGAAGCTGATAGGAATGTTAGAGTTCATTTGTTTAGGGATTTTGGTAGAATAACCCGTTGCGTATGGAACAAATTATTAGTTTTTTAAATACTTAAAAGAAAATATTTGCTAATTTTTAGTACATAATAATCTAGAGCACAAATTGACCAATTTGCAACTTAATAGTAAACATAATTTCACAACCATGAGAACTTAGGTTAAAGGTGTGCTATGTACTCTCATAAAATCTCAGCACTGTATCTTTATAAAATGACTAATGCTTGCAAAATGGCTTTAACATTAATCCAGGGAATGGACGTTTTGATAAATGTTAACGATACAAGTTAATCTTGCGCAGTTTCCGCGTTATGCAACAGAAAGCTTTAACAAGCTGATATCAGTGATGGACGTAGGAATATTCATAGTCATCTCACTCCTTTGCAAGTAAGGTAGGGCTCCTTACCTTAAGACCTAAAAATAAGTAAAGTACAACATTTTACGGAGAGAAATGTGCACGGTAAAGAGTTTAAAAGCCTGAGTCATTTCGCAGAAAAATTGTGTCAAGAGATACTTTAAAGAAATGTTCTGCATTTTCTGAGCCTTAAGTAGATGCTTTAAAATGTCAAGCACGTCTAGCATGATAAAGCAGATATAGCACTGATAGCTTAATGGTGTGACCGTCGGGCTGCCAAGTCATAGGTCTCGAATCGAACCCAAGACACGCACCTCTGACTTTATGGATTCATGTGCGTATTGTATAATCATCACTTGATTAAAAAACGCTGAAGGAAAACATCGTTAGGAAACCATGCCAGGGGGATATTTCTCGACGGCATGTGAAACCAAGTCAGAGGCCCATGGGTGACTTTAAAACACCAGGTTAATCACTAACCACACGAAAAAGAAAGAAAACATGATACAAAAATAAATAGTATTACATAAGTCAGTAATCACATGCACTCTAGAGTTCAATAAGTCATTTTCTAAATTGAATAGAATTAAATTCGTACTTCGCATTACTTTTGACACTGATTTGATTCTACTTCATATCAATTTGGCAATATTCAAATTGGGCACTAACTCGAATCAAATTCGATTCGATTCCGAACTCATAGATGACAAGTCAAGAGTAATCCTCTGATTCAGACAAACCGACATTCATACTCATTTCCATTTCCACGCCAAACCTTAAACCGCGACAGACGTAAATCACAGCTTCAATAAAATCTGCATACATCATACACAGCCTACCTACCTGCAGGTACACAAAGTAACAACGTTGCATAATCTGCTCAGCGTCAATCCGCTTATATCGGTCTTAATTAATGCCTGCGGTGGTTCACGCCGGAGGCCTTTATCTTTTGATTGACCTGTACTGTTGGTTATGACATAATAGAGCTATCTGCAAGTCTGTTTAATCTATATGCGATAGTGGAAATTGTTGTTGATAATGATGAATTTCTGAAAGCTTTCATATCAGAAGTAATGTTTGTTATATTAATTGTACGCTAATCTTAGGTGTGCTCTATCTACCATTTTGTTACTAAAACTATTATCTTCTCTGTACTGAGGCAAAAATTACCATCCACGGTTTCATTGTTCCAGGTAACGTTTAGGATAGGCCCAATTGGAAATGGAGCTCGAACTAAAACGTCATGTAATCCAAGCCCTAGTTCATCGACCCAGCTCAAGATTACATAAATTATCAGCAATAAGCGTTAGAATTAATGACAAATACATAAACAGTCGCAAGTTCCTGTTGAACGAGTCCCACGCGCACCGGAACAACCCGTTTCCCTCATTCGACTTTTAGATCTTGAGTTGAATGATAAACAGTCAATTCTAGGTTTGTTTATATTTCCGTACTTATCACTGTGAAGAAAAATGTTTTTTTTATGCATGAGAGAGTTTATGATTGCAGATACATTAAAGAAAAGCTACCTGGAATTGCTTGAAACTGCCTTTGGTACTGATACCATCTACAGTTTGCGTCATTGGCATACGGGATAAGCCTGCTCATGCAACTGACATAATCTCTTAATGGCTTCTTCCAACACACACGTTTTATGTCAAAACAGTTTTCCTAGAAAACAATTCTAAAGTTTGACAAACTTATATAGGTCAATAAAGACATAATATTGATTGATGGGGAAAAATAATACGATCTAACACAACAGTGGCCTATAGACGTGAAAGTGTAACACTGTAGTTAAATCTACAATAAAATGCGTTGAGAAAATTGTTTGTTATAATGAGTCACAGAACTATTCAGACGGACAGAGCCAAGGAATCCGTATGAATGCATAAGGCTTGACGAGTGACTCAGACGAGCCGATGGGTTTCCCACTTTCTTAGCTTCGGTGTGGGAGGACTTTAATCACTCGGCAAATTAGGTAAGGCCTTGAATATCGTGTAGGTATAGATTTTTACAGACGTACCTAATCATGACGAACAAAAAAAAAAAGCGTTTTTATTTTAAACCAAGAGAGGTACAATTATTGAACTTGATCTAATTCAGTGGGCTGACAAAAGAAGGTCGCAGTCATAGTTAGCTTTTATTAGAGCACTCGATAAGGTAAATGTTGTCTATAATCTTGACATATCCCTCAACCACACATATATGTATACAAAAATAATTGGAAAAGACGCTAAGGGGAAAACAATAGGTAAGCAACTTTTACCAAGTTCCATTCTAAAAAGATTATTTTGTGTACAATAAATATTTCACTAACTTTGGCATTAATTCTATCAAACAAAACAACGTTGACTGTAAACATGAAGCCAGCGAAGCTGAGAATGTTAATGGGGCTTATGAAACAGAACGGCATGTAACATTAAATTCGTTGCGTGGCCATTCATAAGTAGTGTTAAATGACCACTTTGGCACAATTAGTGAGGGCGCCAATCGACGAGGCAATGCACACAGCGGCACATGATTTTGCTAATGTCACGCGATTCTCCTTTATTCAATTGGAACATTGCCTTTTAATGGGCCAAGGTATGGCTGGAATTCGGTCGACAATAAATCTAACTAATATTATAAACTCGAAAGTTTGTAAGTACCTATGGATGGATGGATGGATGGATGGATGAATGGATGTTTGTTACTCTTTCACGTAAAAACTACTGAATGGATTTGGACAAAATTTGGCAAACAGATAGTTTATAACCTGGAGTAACGCATAGGATACTTTTATCCCGATATTCCCACGGGATCGAGACTTACGCGGGTGAGACCGCGGGGCGCAGCTAGTTAATTAAAAAGAGGAGAACATTTGGTAGGTACTAACTATACAACATTTTCCCCAAAATCCTGAATCCTCAATATGACTTCAACCTAATGATGTAATCATGTTTCTTATCCAGCATTTTCTACTCGAGAATTTCGAATTGTCTACGGTCCAGTTATTAGCATTCCTGATACTTCAATATTCACAATAGATTCTCAATAACGGTATTCAAAACGTTCTAACAATGCTCGTAAGTAGAAAGTATCACGAACACATAATTGAAGCAAACAATTTTGCTGAATCACGTGATCAATCGTGTAAACAAACCTATGTTCGTTTCTACGAGGTACGATCTTCAGCCCAATTAACATCCAATACAATTACAGTACATTATCACTTAGTAACAAGGCAAATTGCTAGACAACACGAAAATTTAAATCGAGCCTGCTTACGTATCTTCAACTACGATGGCTAATAATATTTAAAACAAAAAGAGCAATGAATGGAATGCGCCGCGAAAATATATCATAGAGGCGTTGAGGCTCGTTAAGGCCGTGGAGTGGACCATGTGAGTTGTTTTATTGTGCAAATCAGCAGCTTCAATTAGCATAACAAACGGCCGATGTACGCACGGGCAGTTTCACTGGTCCGAGTGCGCTGTGCCACGGTGCAGCGCGGTAGGGTTGCTTGGTATCGGCCACACGTCGAAACGGGATGGTCGGAACAGTCGTGCTCGCCAGACCGTGCCTTTCAGCCGCATCGACTTTCCAACACATACATCGAATTTGAGCTCCAAACTTACATGTATGGAATTGACATAATGCAGAGCTTATGGTTGAGAAGTTGCTGCTGCACGTAGAATCTGATTAATATTGAAAAATTTTGGTCCACGTGAATAATAAATTGAATATATTGACCTTGCCGTTATAAAAATGCAAACTCTATTAGGAAAACGTTTAACCAACAATAAATGTAGAATAAAACTAGATAACACAAAATAATTAACTTTCCTGTCATACACCAAACATGACCACAACCAAGGCCATCGCATTAAATAATTACCAGGGAAATCGGTCTAGAATTCCATTATGTGAGTGACATCCCAAGAGATGCGGCATCCGTTGCAGCCAGGGGACGTACGCACCAAGTTATTGTAATGAGAACGACAAGGGATATTTATGCCTCGCCACGCGTCCCGAATACGCAATGAGTCTGAGATACTCGAATATTCAATATAAGGGACAGAGTCTCGAATTGGGATATTTGCAACATCATTTACTACGTAAACATGCTGACAGGTGTTGATTTTGGATCTTTGTATTGACAAAGGTTTTGCGTTTGCGAATATGTAAGTAAATTGACGTAAATACGGAGATTTGAAATTCGAGGGTTATCCAAATATCCTTTTATGTCCTGTCTTTTCTTTATTTGGTATGAGAGTACCTACTAAGAACTGTTTGTGCTTTGTTGTTTTCTTTTTAATCATCTCCCAAAACATTAAATAAATCTTGATGAATCTGTCACTTAGATTAACATGTTTTCTGTTTTTGGAGAGCCAACCCGAACGGCAAAAATGTCTTTAAAAACCAATTTCGCGCCGTCCAACTCCTAGAAAAATGCCTAATAGCGTCGGGAAGCTGTGAAAAGGGTCTTTTAAATCCTTTCACAATAGTGTGAGATGACCTGTCTCAACGGAAGAAAATTATTTTCCTCTGCTTTTGTCCTCATCCGAGAACATGGCGTCCGGAAAATAATATTCGAGCCCATTGTAGGCTTTCTCTAAAAGTATTTGACTCTTTTGTTATTGAAGAAAATATTTTCAATATCTGATGTTAGTTCTTAGTTGCTTTCACCATGTTCGGAGTTAAATAATATTGGTTTTGAAGCGTGACGATTTTCACTTTCTTTTGAACGCGCAACCAAGTATAAAACTTTGATTATAACTGCAATTCATACATTTTTTATAGACCCATCAAGTATTAACATCATTGATGTGTAATTAAAATATAAAATTGCTTGTAAATCAATGTAAAATTCGCAGTATAATAGTAGTAAAAGTCAGCTGTGTTATTTTAATAACTTCACGATCGTATTATTAATACTTTAATTATTAATACTTACCTATACAATGACATAATTATCATAATGTCATAATTATAGGACATTATCGAGCAATTAATTCTCATAGTCACACTTTCTCATAATTATTAATGTCGTTTCGAATTTTATTTCACTCATATTCAAAACAAGCTTTTGCTTATTCATACATATTGTCATTATTACACATTATTGTTCTTTTCGTATGGTTAGTGACTATCCTGGTGTCAGAGTTTTAAAGCCGGCCCGCTCTGACTTGGCTTCACATGCCGTCGAGAAATATCTTTCTGGCATGTCCGTTTCCTCACGATGTTTTCCTTCACCGTTTTAGAAGAAGAAGAAGAGGAGAATATTCTCTATTCTCTAACTCATTATTGAGGATAAAAATATAAATGATTAATTCATGAAGCTCATTAAGTTTACATCGATTTACACAATTCCATTCCTTATAATTCATTCCCACTGGGTGGCGTAATTAACAACAAACTTTTTCGTAAAACCAATCTGTCATTAAAATTTTCCTACGAATTAATCTCAAGATCTTATCGTGGCATATAAACCCAATTAAATTGCTTTGTCAACGAAATTAACAATTAAAGAGTTGCAACAGCAAATAATAAATGACTTTACATAATCGGTTCGTAATATGTATTTTATGGAATTAATAAAGTGAATAAACGTCCCTCTGTAATAGTGATGTAACTGCAGTGCACCGTCTTGCACGAGTGATTCCGTTTTATAGCCGCTACACAGGCAATAACTTTAGATATACCTACACGCTCACGGGATTTTTTCAAGATATTTTTTTTTACCAACGGAACAAGATAAATGTATTTGAAAGCCATACTATATAATATAATAAATTCGAAAGTAACTGTCTGTCTGTCTGTATGTTACTTTTTCTCGCCTAAACCCGTGAACGGATTTCGACAAAATAGGAATTCCAAAAAATAGTTAACAATATACAAAGAGCATTAAATATCCTCCAAATACACTAGGATTGGTTGTGACAGCGGACTTTTCGGCTAGGTACGGGGTGCTCTATATTAGAGGTCATTACGAATTGCGGAAATCCATGTAAGAAATGGTTAACAATATAGAAAGAGCATTAAATTCTCCTCCAAATACACTAGGTTTGGTTGTGACAGCGGACTTTTCGGCTTGGTACAGGGTGCCCTATATTAGAGGTCATTCTCCTTTTTGGCATGGAGATATATGGTCTCTTGAGGAGGAACATAGGCTACTTTTTATCGACATACCACGCGGGGGAAGCCGCAGTCGGAAGCTAGTAATTATTATAAATGTGAAAGTATCCCTGTCTTTCTGTATGTTACCTTTTCATACCTTAAGAGCTGAACGGATTTCGATGAAATTAGGCGCACAGGTAGACAATGACCTCACACAATGGACTCTTTACTCTTTTACTATCTTTTTTTCTCTATTTTCGTTTTTACTCTTTTTTTTCCAAAGTACGTTCCTGTGGAAATAGCGAAGACGCAGGCAAAAGCTAGTCTGAAATAGTTTGAATCCATTTATGTTCTAATAAATTAGGAAAAATTACCGATTGGACAATTTTCACATTGAACTGTAATATCCCTGTTGTGAAAGTCCTCCCTTTCTCTTAATTTAATCGACTCTAAATCTAATGCTGTTACACTATCAGATGACCCTTCCGAGCAATTACATGCAGGTTATTAGCATACTAAATACTCGACTATAAGCCAGCCGACTATACCAGTGACATCACTAGAAACAGCGCAACTTTGTTACTTATTTCGCTTTCACTGTTGATTAGCGCTCAAGCACCTTAGTTACAAATTCGATTAAACGAATTTAATCAAATTTGACCATGGTTAAGTATCGGATGGGTGACCACTACTCACTAACCAAAGAGCAGTAGTCTGATAAATACAAATAACAGACCTGATGGTAAGAAAAGCGTTTGAATTAGCAGTAATTTAAAATAAGTTCATGGACAATCAGGAGAATAATAAAATCCACAACAAGACGAAATATAAGAGACAGACATTAGGTTGCAAAAAACACAGCGATTCAAAGCTGTCATGAAGTAATCATATTATTATCCTGAATCTTGTTAGCAAGGAAGTCGACTGTCCTCCAGAAAAGGTCAAAGGAATACTAAATACTATAATATGCACCAATGACATCACTATGCACCACGCTTCGCTTTCACTGCTGATCGTTGCTCCATCAGTTCAGTTGTCAGTTTTCTGTCTCAGCGCAGACGACCATCAGTCATGCGTCGGCAGTTACGAAATGACGCGTGCAGCCATCTATTTGAAGTGGTAATCAATATGCGCCAATCTGTGGTAACGTGTCGTTCAATTGATGTGTCGAGTAAAGGTTGTGGGTAGTAACCGTTTGTGAATAATTGTTGTTGAAAGAGTAGATATTTGCAAAAAAATAAATTAATGTGAGCTGATCATGCACTAATTATTATTTAGCTATTTCGTAAGACAAAGAATTATTGGTGCATTAACCAACAGTTTTCTCTAATGTCACTTGAAAAAAAATCCGCAATGAAACCTACATTATAAAATATTTACAACAGAAAAACACGAAGCTACAAACGTTAGGAACGATAAAAATTAACCTGTAATGTCGCTATTACCCGTCATTATAACACAGAACTGGATCTAGAACAGCGCACCATAATTGGAAAAGTTCACAAACGCAGTCATTAACCGTGCCAGTACATGTGGTCGAGGAAGGCAGAGAAACGGTATCCGACAGAATCCGACTTAGTTTTTTCAATTTGTTAAGGGAGATTTAGTACGGGTTACAAACAGTGATCCACGAGTGAAAGTCGTGGTGGACGTAATTGGACTAAATTACCGTCTTCGAGGGACCCTCGCAATGATTGCAGGCCCAACAGACACTTTTTCTATTAGATACCAGCTTCTTTAAACGTTCTACGGAGTAATTTTGGTTTCCTTAACGCTCGAGGCATGAGTAACTACATTAACTGTAATACAAACACAAATAAAAACGAATATAATGATGAAATTATAGTTTTACGGCGCACTGAGAGTGAAGCAGTAAAAAATAAGGATAAAAAAGTAATCGTATGTAAAACAGAGTGCTACTGTATTGACAGGCCTACATAATAAAACATGTCATTGAATCGGAGTTGAATCAATCAAAGCATCAAAAAACTATTCTGTGATAAAGATGTAAGTATAATAAACAAGGGAAAAGTACCCTTGTCAAAGTAATATTGTTTTCCTCTTAGGAAACAAAATAATAAGTTAATTATCAAAAGATCGCTTTGTAAGCTTCTCAGACAAAAGACGTTATTATTGTTGTAGTTGCTAAGATAGTTTTTATCTCTGTAACTAGTACAAGTAAACATACACAATTAGAAGCCGGAGAAGCCGGTTTCCTAGCACATAGTGTTGCAAAAAATACAAGCGCATTGCTAGATTAAAACTCTTTGTCTTGGACATCTAATGGACAATTGTTTCTTATTCAGCTACATTTACCAAGAAGGCATGTTATGATTGTAGTAATGTTGAAATACGCAAATGGAATTTGAATTAATATACGCTCAAGTATCCATGTCACTTGAAATTGTTTGTTCCAAGTTTAGCAAGAAAATAATGAGAAACGTTCCACGCAACCTTGACTGTTCATGCAAATTACGTCCAAAAGCTAAAAGAATACAGAACGAAATCAACAAGCCATATAAACGAACAACGAGTATCACGATAAATACTTTGGAGGAAAGTAAAAGTTTATTTTTATGTTAAGTAACGAATAGCGATCTAAAAATATAAAGCTTTGTATATTGCTGCTTATAATCCCACGCAGGCGGCAATGGAATCTGTTAAAAATGTTTGGTTTATGTAAACAATGGCTATCAAACTGTGTATGTTATGTAATCAACAACACTGATACCACTGAAACTCTCGATAAACAAGAAAACAACTAGTTATCTTAAGAAACACGAATAAGAACTAAAAGCGCTTATTCGTCAAACAGCAAACGTACTGCTAATAGAATGACAAGCGATATTTTCTTCAAGCAAATACTTGGATTAATCGGCGAGCCCGAAGTGAAGACTGGTCATAAATAGTCGTTGAAGGGAGAACCGCTAAATAGCGCAGTTGATAGCATCGCCAGTGACGAGGAATCATGGTGCGATAAACTTAACCCCTAATAAAAAGACGAAGTGCTAGCCAGATTATTGGACGCCTCTTATCAAGTGACTTAGGCCGCCCCAAATTGAGTGAGCGAGAATTATGGACGAACTTTCTACTAGCAAGAAATAAAAGATAATGAAGATCCCGATTAGATAAATGCGGTAAACATTTGGATAAGTATCGGACTAATGTCTATAAACGTTTATGATAGTAGAGATGTGTGGGAATGGGCGACGTTGATGTTAAATGGCTTAGAGTATGTGCAATATAATAAAAAAAGTTTTTGTTACGTTTCTAAGGATTATTTTAAAACTTTCGGTAAGCCGCAAGAACAATTAATGCCAATTCCAAACAAAAATAAATATTTCTTTTTAACAAAAATGAATCAAGTTTCGATCATCCCTTTGTGCAAACGTAACCTAATCTTTATTAGATTCTCAAACCAATGTTTGTTAAACGTTTTGAGCTAATAAAAGTAATATTAAGGGTACGAGATGCTACGTACGGGAGGAAATGAAAGCGACGAGAGAATGAAATTGGAAAACTTGTTACAGAATTACTCGAGATGAAAAAGGAGAAAATAAAACTCTAGTAAAAGTTAGTGAAACACGGTACGCTTGAATGTTTTTATTTACCTGGGGGATCGTGTTTGATCTGTAGGAAGGTTATATTCATACCCCAGCTAAGTTTTTTGTATGAGTGAAAATATTTGCATTAAAAAGTTGGGCAGTAAGCTGATTGTGTCTATACAGGCATTTATTATGCTCTATTTTTTCACTTATTGTGTCTTAAAGTTTGACGTTTTTACAAGGATTGTAAGTAGCAAAAAAGACTTAATAAATCAATCAAAAAACCTTTTTTTTTTCAAGCTTGTCAGAACAAGGGTTGAGCGCGAGTCTTGCGGAAGGGTGCACG
Organism: Lithophane ornitopus; assembly: GCA_948473465.1. NCBI lineage: Eukaryota > Metazoa > Arthropoda > Insecta > Lepidoptera > Noctuidae > Lithophane > Lithophane ornitopus. Next base: position 10,878,820 of record OX419624.1, on the reverse strand, counting down.
GGTCCCGTACCACCCCCGTGTTTTCATGTGACGCACGCTTAAACAAAACAACTTACCTTTTATTCCAGTTTCCGATCTCAGCGTAACGTCGGCCGTTCGAGCTTCCGCACCTCCTCACTTCATTTCCTTTGAATGTCTGAACAGAGTTCCCGTTAGGTGTTAATATTCCGTTCGTAGTATTATTGTTCCGTTCCCTGTTCCTCGGGAATGTTCCAGTTCCTGAACGAAAAGTTGCCAACTGCGGAGCTTGTTCCACGTCGGGCGTGAACTGTTGAAGCGGAAGAGTCACGTTTCCACTCCAACTCTTGCGATTGACGGCGAAAGTTTTGAACGTTCCATTACCGTTCGACGATGGTGCCACCCCACAGAAACTGCTCCGGTTATGACTGTTCTTTATAAATGCACCGTTCTGCAGCGCCACTTGAGGCTTGATCGGCACCAGTGGTGACGCCTGGTCAATGGACATCGTACTTTAATAAATGTAGGTGCAACCTACGTTTGATCTATCTACATTTTTGTCTGTAAAGGAAAGAATTGTCTACATTAGGGGTGTATTACAAAGCGTTAGTTGCGACACCACTAACAGAGTTGCTTGTAAGCGTGCTGAATTTAGAGCAGCCATTGCATGACAATCAATATCGAACCATTGAGGCTTTGTCAACGAGCTGGTTGCTAAGTGACATGCCAGCTAAGATATAATGAAGAGGGCATCGAACAATAGGGTTCAATTTAGGTTAATGGGCATTCGAGTTCCGCAATGTTCTACACTAGACTGATACGCTAACGAAGGCACTTGCAGTTCCTACATTTGTAATCTATTTCGAAATAGTAAGAGCACTCATAGTTTCAGAGAATTTTACTTAATTGTAGTTTATATGACAATTTAAAATCCATAATTAATTTGATGGATTTCAAATTGTCATATAAACTCGACAACAAAGTAGAAATTCAAGCGAAGGACGCTATTTGGTAATAACTACCGGACATAGCTATTACGCATTTTTGCAGACTAGCGACAAAAACGCTACCGAATTGTTTTTTTGACCTCCGGTTCCCTAAACTATACAATTTGCCAAGCCACACCTACAAAAACATTTGATGATTTATAAGAAAACTTTTTACTAATCCTAAAGTGATATTTCGATATCATTTGCCTTTTCGCAACTAGGTATTTGAATAGTCGCGTCGGTTAAAACGAGATTTCAAGTTCTGTTTACGCAAACATGTTGATGGCTAGACTAATTTTTCCTATTTATCTGTATCAAACGATTAATCTACTAGCCTTCATCATTATTGTCCTGCGTTCGCTCGTCTGCATAGGAATCGACCTTCTATGTCGTTGTATGCAGCGACTAGGCGCGTCCCGTTGTCCATTGTACTCAATGTACTTCATTTATTCACATTAAAAGTGGAAACTCTCCATTAGTTTTACCACCTTGACCCACTTGCACGCTCACATTATGGCCTATAGTACTTTTTAACACTACCATTCTATGATAACTGCAATACACTGGAGTATTATTTGTCAGTTAATGTAGGGTGTGAGGTTGGTTGGTTCATACTTTTAGTTCATGGTTTTGATGAATGATTAATATGGCACTGCCAATTATGTTTGTCTTTATATGTATAAAGCGATTTACTTCTTTATGTTGAATATCATCAACTTTTGTAGCGACTGATTCTTTACGCTCAAAATTGTGACTTCACAACTTTAGACCAGAGTGTCGTAATTCTTAACTCAGCTTAAGCAGTTAATGCCGTGTCCTTTTTCAAACTGTTGAAGAATGAACACTAGCATTTATCCGACATCTGTAATTTATCTGACACTGGTGCATATCAACTACTGCTATAAAAAGAAGTTGCTTTCCAAAAAGGACATCAATTTGCGTCGAAAATAAATGTCACGTCAATCGTCGGATATATTTGACCCAGTAAGGTGCGGACACTGGTAATTTGCGACGGTCGTTCGTCGCCATCTCCGTTCGGTTATATAACCATTGCGTAAGGCAACCGGTGACTGAGACGTTCAACTAGCCACCTACCTCAGATTCGCGACGCCTCCGCTTCGGCCTAATTGATCGGTGAGCAGTGAGCAGCCTTATCGTAAGACCATCTATAACAGCTGAGTGCTAAATTATAGTGATAGCTTCGAAATGGATCTACTTTCTTACAACTCCTTTGAAATATTATAGTCCTCTGTTTAATTTATGTCATGGAAATCGAGAACTGTACTTACGAGCCTCGTGTTCTTAGATGTGCTGTCACTTATAATATCATTAAATCACTGTTTTAATACTCTGTATGAATTAGGTCTTTTGATTCTATTTCTAATTCTGCCTTAAAACTTTACGTAAGACTTGAAACTGGAGAAGCTTTTATGAATAGACAAAAGTGTAAACAAAAAGCTATTAAAAATAGTAAGCAACACTGATTTTATCGGCCAACGCTTCCATCTTATGCAATGTAAATATTAGCAGTATCTATTTCTTGCACATATTGTATCGGTCATGCTCATGTCATGAGTGATTGAACAGAACGGGAAGTTTCTAATTCTCATTCATTTTTTTCTTATTCTTTTGAAAGCATGCAAACGTTATTCAAGTGTTACCATTATTATGCGTTTGTTACTTTGTAAGTTCTGTAACAGCTATTACGGTTTGCTCATCGTTCGTGCCTTCACGTGAAAGACGTGAAGCAAGATTATTTTGAATAGTTACATTAGTTACATGACTAGTAGCTAAATGTTTTTATTTAACATCTCTTAGGTCGGACACCTCGATTTTCAGAGTATTTTGAGATCCGACAATACTTCACAAAGTAGGTTACCAGAAGATATATATTTTTTACATCTAAATTACTACAGTAAAAAACGTTTTTTTTTTCATCTGAGTCATCATCGGTAAATAAAACAATAGGCGGGCACGTAATTATTACATTTGAATGTTTTAATATGCAGACAATGCTATTGTATAAGTTTAGCTATTGTAAACCACGGGAATTTTATCCAAATTAAAAACTCGTTTATCTTCCGTATCCAATGAAATAATAATAAATACTTGGAATTGTGGTTATAAGCAATACCTAAGATCGCATTCATTTACTACCAAATTGGGTTATTGCATCCTATTAAATTAGATATCCTCGCGACCAATCTTGATCAGTGCCAACTTTTGGTAACCAGTAAGATTTTTATCGAAGGACATTTGGTCTAACTCCAAATGTAAATGTCCATCGATTACTATTGCTCAATAGCAATCGTCCTCAAATTCACGTTAGCGTACAGAAACTTAAAACCATACGTTAGGTTCTCTAATTAAACATCATCTAAATTGATGAACTAAATGGTTCATTCGTTACATTAGTCATTTGAAACGCTTGTTACCAAAAAAAATTTTTTCTATCCGTGATGATGACTAATGTGTAACTTTTTCAGTAGTTCCCACATATGTTTATTTATGTAACAATCAAGCGTAAGCGAATAATATTTAGAATAAATTAAACATTACTTATGAAATTCTGTTTAGAGATGATTAAAGTATAATATCATCGGTAAGGAATCCTAGAAGGTTTTTGACGTTACGTAAAAGGAAGATTTAATTAAATTTTTTGCTGCATTTCGAAGAGAAATCGTTTATTACTTTTTATCAGTAGGAGTCATTCCTTGGATTTTATTCAACGCGTATTGGACTTCAATGCATGAAACTAAACATGTGAAGATCCAATTTCTTACCACATGATTTAAGACCGTTGCCTAACCAACGAAACCAGAATAAGAGAACAACTTGTACAAACAAATTAAGTCATCGCCTCCTTGTAATGCAATAATGCATAATGATGTCTAGTTTGTTCTCAATTTTCGGCAACTTATGTAATTGATTTACTATTTCACCTAGATCAAAATTCAATTAACGTACCTATAATTTGCAACCTTAAAAAAAAATACGAACACTCATAAATTAAAAAGCACAAGCATGACATAATTGACTTATCATCCTACTAAGCGATCGAACAATATTTGTTGGAGGATGTTCTGAATTGCCCAATTTGGTCGAACATAATGTAGTTAAGCAGTCGTAAAGGAGAAAATATTAGTAGGAAGTTTAAGAGGCAGACTTTATGAATATTTATAACCCCTACAAAATGTACCTAGTATGAAGGCAAGAACGTAATCAGACAAGTTACTTATTAGAAAACGTCCTTACGCGCGTAATAAGCGATCAAATGTCAGAAAGGTGCAAGGCAGGTGTAAAACAATTAACTTTTACCGGCTAACCACGTCAGTCATATTGAATGACATTGTAAATACATTATGACGTTAATAAGTGAACAAGAAAAAGAAACGGTAAAAGGTCAATAAACGTATTAGGTTTCAACAGATTCTAGACCTGAAATGAAATGACAACCAACAATTTCTCGGTAAAATCCGTTGGTAAAGTCGTGAACTCTAGGGCTGGAAGACACAGTCATCATTACAAAAAAGTGACACAGTGCTTATGAAACAAACACAAGCAACTTTTGTCTAGCCCTCTCATCTCAACTACAAACAATGACTATACCCAACTAAAAGGAATGATGAAAATACATTGTCTAGAATACGACGAAAGATATACAAAACCATTACACATGTTAAGTTGAACTCAACAATAATTATGTCATATCTCATACTCTTAACATGTCAACAGACATGATTCACCCGGCCCACGGAATGCGGCAGCGGGGAATATGGATCATAAACAAACGCACGTGCTGCCGTATCTATAGGCTGTAGCTCAATAAATTGATAACTAGTAGTTGGCTCGGTTTCAACGCTTTTATTGGATGTATAGTACACATTAATAATTTGGTAATTGATTGGAACATTAGTTGAAGCTGTTACGCACTCCCACACATTGTTCGGAAATATAAATCTGCTCGTAAATCTTGATCTATTTCGTAATATACCACAATTACAGTTCCACTAAAGGTGTGGTCCAAAACAAGTAATTCGAAATCAAGAATCGCTGAAGAAGCCAAATTGAATGCACCCGTTCTTAATGCATTCACAGTGTTTTCTCTGCAAGGTAATCTATTAAAGACAATGCTAAGGTGCGTACGAAACCAAATATAGCGATATAGTGATTATTAATCTTACCATATATGATTTAATCGAATATGCAAACTTAAGAATTACTTGCCTAAGAACATATAACGTTCACTAATTGCAGTGTACTTACCTTGCTAAAAAGACCTTGCAATTTAAACGTAGGAAGTTGTACGCCGCATGTAGGCGAATTGCAAACTCAAGCTATTATTCAATAGGATGTTCGCATATCGCCTTTAGCAGTGATTGAATCGAATTAGGTTACAGTACAACAACCTGTCATATAACTAGATGTAACCTTGGCCTAGACATGTTTCTAGAGATAGGCACAGACCTTTTACGAGTGTACGTGACATAGCTCGCAACTCTGTATCGATGAGTCGTATTACTTAACTTGGAGTCACGTGCTGATAGAAAAACAATTTCTATAAATATTGAACTGACAGCTATCTTACATTTTTAATTCAAAAAAAGAAATAAATTACGGATTAACAATGATGAAAGCAATTTGTAAACAGAAGAAACGCGAGTAAAGGGTAGCAATTGAATTCTATTATAGAAAATTATAATGGAAGATCCATACATAATTTATAGAAGATAAAACGTTCAAAAAAACAGAACAACATTTAGCGAAGTACCCCGCAGAGAAGGGTCTACACGTGACAACTATTCCAAGTGTTGAACAAAAAACAACACTTTATCTAAGTGAAGGGTTTCAGAATGTGCGGGGATCATAACTGCGCGATTTATATTCAGACCATGCACCGCACAGGAAAGTAAAAGCCACAATGTGTCTCGAGGCTTCCGACTCTTGCTCAATATTTCTATTATTGATACTGGATCAGCCCTAAAAGCCGTACATTGGAACTCAAAGAAAGTTCCATGTGAGATCTGAAGAATTTCCTACCATTTATATTCTGAACACCAAGAGAAACCTATCAGTTATCCAGTAGATACCAAATGAGTAAAGTTACATGAACAATTTGTCGCACTTTTTTCCTCGAGCTGTGATTAATCTTTCGAGTAAGCGCTTCGCAGTGTTTGTTGAGTGATATCGATTTAAATAGAATATAACTACTTGGAAGCACTGCAAGCTTGATCGCAAGACCGATTTTCGCGCAAAAAGATCGAGGTCGGCTTTTTCGTTAGTTATCGCTATCAGAGATCAAATTTTTTGTTGGAGTTTTTGGAACAGCGCAGTTGTATGAATATCGTATCATCTTACTCATTGTGCGTTGTGGACGTTGTGGTATAAAAAACATGTGTTTATATCACTGAATCGTGGCAAAAACTAGTGGCAGCAGTAAAATGTTAATCGGTTTATTTGCTGAGATCTGTACAATACAAAATACTCCAGGTAGTCATGGAATTTTATGAATCAATTTAATGAAAAAAAATATGGAAAACTTTATAAACATAACCAATACCAGCTTAGTCATAATTTACAGTTATTTTCTCCATACATATGAAACAGTTCTAATCAATATTTCTAGAGCTTCTAGAACAGGATACGCACAGGTCGCCCTAACTGTGTAAGGTCGTTGCGATGCACCTCAGGTCGGTCACACAAACACAACGAGTTGACACAAGCAAACGATGCGGGCATGTCATGGGTACCTTGATGAAGATGACATGAATACTGATGTAGGAGCAAATCTTGTTACATATGGGGAACTGGGAGATTTGCATAAGATATTTGGAGGAAATCGTTAATCAACATACAAGCAGGAAATAGATATATATACGGCTATTAACGGTCTCCGTCAATTTAGCTATTCGCAACAGGATGAAGAATTGTGAAGGAAGTATGTTCGGTTAATGAACTTACATGAGCTGGGTACTTGATTCATGAAAACCAAAATCAAACAGTTGCATACTCATTATGATGGAAGAGTCAAATCAGACAAAGCTGTTTGTATCTGCAACGGATGATTTTGCTTTCTTCAATGACTAAAAATCCATAATATCCGCTCGTGATTGAATTTGAAACAACAGCGTATATGCAGAAAGTGGTTTATCTCCAATAGTTTGGTAAACAAGAAAGAAAGAATTACAATAAAAATTCATATTGCCATCAGATACCAACATACTCGAAATTGCAGATACCTAGACGTTAAAATGCATTAAATTTTTTTAATCAATCAAGTCATCATTGAATCTTTCCACTAAAATGATAGAATACAAGCTTTATTGCAAATTGCTATATTCAACTCCACTGTAGTCCAACCAATCTCGTCGAAAGTATAATTTGGATTAATCAGTAAATAAACTTCTCAAGCCAACATGAATTTCTATATAATTGAAAACTAATCAATCTACCAACGGATCTAGACAGAGTAGGCAATAACAAATTTCACCCATTACTTGTGTTTACACCAAAGTTTATTAGAGACTATGTAATGAACAAATATAATCCTACTTAAATTAACATCGTGCAAACGAAATTGAAAGGTGTTATAAAACATGCTACTGCAAAACTCTTACTGTAATCAAAATCAATGAACAACGATGATTTACAAAAATATTAATCTAAGGGCCGTTAAAAATTCAATCAATGGAGTGCCAGCTTTTGTTCCTCTTCACTTGGATCATCTCTAAATAGAGCGGTCATTAATCAATGTACAAAAACGTTGACGCGGAAGGAGTTTAAAAAGAAGGATGGCGCAAAAAATCTTTTAGTATCCGTTGAAGGCACGAGCACGCCCTGCCTATCAATATTCATTGTCCTTGTTAGACTGAAAAGGTTTTTTGCTTATTTGTTTTTATTAAACAAATTTGCCAAAGTACTTTTAAATAATTCATACTCCGATACCGTTAAAAAGATGTCTACAGGGGACAAATAAGACACTAATGCCGAACGGATCAAACGGGATAAAACAATATAAATGTGTGACACAGCGTGAAACCGATTGATTTCTCCATAGGGGTGGCCCATCATGCCTCTAATGGTACTCGAAGATATTTGGGAAAAAAAATTTCGAGTATAGACCCTCTTGTAAGTGGGTCACTAAGCAGGGAACATGACGAATCGCTTCCATCACTCTTTAACGTTGCTGCAAGTGGGGGAGACGAGATAAGACTTTACACTTAGCCACTCTCCCAGTCGAGCATTTTTGATAAATGCATCTTAAAAGTTTTTAAACGAGGAAAAAGTGCAAAGAATTTTATCATACGCCATTAAACTTGTAATAAAACGTAAAAGGAGAAACGATAACGCTAAAAAAAGAAATGGACTCAATTAATATTAAACAGAGCCATAGAAGGCTGAATATATTTATTCAGCAGACATTCTAAGAATTTTAGGCACATGGCACATGAGACCGGAGCCTATGAAGTCGGACCGCTACTTGCAATATATGGAGCTGCATCGAACAATGGGCTTCGTTGTGCTTTCCGGAACGACCTTAAGCATATACATTAGCGAATGTTCTACCATATACAAAGGGGTAATTAAAAAGCTATGAAGAGCAGTAGCGGCCGGTGGCTGAGCAAGAAACCCAATTAGTGGTGCCTTAAACTGGTTGGAATTCTAGTCTTTCAAACGGAAATGCTTCTTAAATGGATTGTTTAGTTGAAAAATATGTTTAGTGAAGACAAATATTTCGATAAATATAATATAATTGCGTATTCCAGTGGAGAGGCACGATTGCGGAGTCACGGCATTTCGTAACCACGATCGGGCGCATTCCATCGCGGCGCCGGTGCAACGCCCCTACGGGATAGACCTGCGACGGTTACTGATGATGCTAGCACGTAAACTGTAGATAAACATACCTGCTAGTTGCTACTACTACCTACACTAATGTCTTAGCAGCATAGTCGAACTAGTAGGCGGCACATCAAATAAATGGAAAAGTAAAGTGTGGGAACTGCTAAATAGGTGAAGGTGTTAATCAAGGTAGTGTAAATGCCTTCAATGTCTTTACTAAGATTTTTATTAAACTAAACCGAGACTGTATTCATTAATACACTATGTGCTAATGCCGAATGAAGAACTACTATAATTATGCCGAATAAATTGTTGTTTTGTGATTTAAAGGATGCATACAGCTTTATGCAGTTTGAAATCGTCGATCAATGCTTATACCTTCTCTGTTCAAGAAGGAACTTTTGCCCTGCAGTGGGACAGTAACAGGCTGGTATTATTTATACAGCTTTAATATAGGCACACGCCGAACTTGGTTATGGAGTTGGCTCATTTTACGTTAGCTTTTGAATGCAAGATCTGAAGTTGTTTATCAAAATTATTGCTATTATCGTAAAACTTTTGTAATTTTATGGTTATGCGTACGGAGAGACGTATTGCACCTCAAAACCGGAAAACGTTGCAGAACTGTCGAGGAACACGTGCAAAAAGGAGGCCGCTTGCGCAATCGGCGACGAGTTATCAAAGATTGTTGCCCTCGCTAATGCAACGAATATCTGAACTCTTGCGCAGCTCTCTAACGGGGTTCTGGACCGCTCTGTTCGCATTGTTTTGGTCAATTGCCATTATTGTAGCTAAAGAATGCGGCTCTCATTAGACATTAGTTTTACGCCCTGGGCGTGACGCTCACATCATCATTGGCCAGGTCTATAACGTCTTATTATAGTTCGCTGACCGCATGAGTGGCCAATCGTGCGTAAGTATTTCTATATAAACTTTGTTGCGTATTTTGCATAATACACGAATGCATTCTATATTCAACGTCGCGATTATGAAGCAATTCTCACGATTGTATCTCAAGGTGAACGTAAATGTAAAACACATGTTTTACCCATACAGAATATAGACAGGCGCTGTGACAATAGATCAAAAGGCTTAGTTGTTTCTTTTCCCAGCAGAATGAAGGCAATTATTAAAGCTAACGAAACGAACATGGTACGGAGTCTGCAATTGCTATTTCTTTTTTAATGAAACAGCGGGGCCGGAATTCACAAGACCGTTACAGAACCTTACAAAAACGGAACTTTTATGAAAATTACTTACTTTTAAAGTACTCTCTCTAAGTAGGTAGTTTTTTATACAGAACATTTCTAATAATGATTTTGTTCCGTTATTGTTTAGTAATATTGTGACTATTTGTGATTATACAAACAATAACTTGCAAATTACATTATTCCAATATAAATGGTTTGAAATCCGATAATCTTTAATGAATGAGTACAATAGGTCTAAATTAATGGCCAACGAGAAACGTGAATACTTCCAAATACAGGAGATTACGATGACCATTCACAATGATAAGGACTCCGAAACAATAATCGAAAAAACAATTAGAAATGAAATATTGTTAATCCGACATGCGATGAAAAATATCGTTGCAAATCCAATATATAAAGGGGAAGGCCAATGTCAACGACCCACACCCTATGGACAACAATGAGACAGATCCAAAAAAAGGGTCTTGCACCATTATGGGGCGAAATTACCGCTTCAATGGGCAACCGAATACTGCTGATACTGTAGTAATAATGTGGCACGTGCCTAGCTCACAATCCTGTCAAACCCGTTTAGAAATGTATTATGTGAGAATTTAATAGCTAATCCTTGAACAAATGTTACTATTCGACAATTTTTACTACATTCTGTAACAGCTTAAAATAAATTGGACAGCTGAGGAACCGCTTCTTAATTCTAATTAATGTCCATGTTTAATCCTTTAGTTTCACATTTTAAGCTTGAGGCTTAATTAAAATTTGCGTAAACAATTCTTAATTATAATACGTTACAATGTTACAGCAAAACTCTGTGAGTTTAGGTTCTAAATCTAATTTAATATATTCGAAGCTAAATTCAACAAGTTTGTACAAGCTGGGTCGGTTCTAACCGTTACAGAAACCGAGGTATAAAATCAAATTTGTACCGCATTAAGTGTGCCTACGCTATATCCAAGGGTTCGGTTAACCAGAGGCTGGGGTGTACCAGACGATCAATTTCAAGGGCCCCCTCGCCTTATATTCAAATCCCTTCTTTGTCTTTCGCATTTCATACAGTCGGTGATTCACAATAAAGACAGTCATCTCAAACGCGTGTCTACTTGTCCCAACTCCCAACGGTCGATAACTTTGAATTTATTAACAGTCAAAACAAAACAACATCTAGTTGAAATGTTGTTGGAATATATCGTATATCATACTGATTGCCATATTAAGTGAATGAAATTTTACGTACACAAACAATATTAGTATTGTTTAATTACATAATTGTTATATTAGTTTACAACTCCACTAGTTCGATGAACTTTCATTCAAAGGTTCAAGCTTTGCTATTGTACAATGTAGGTAATTACAATTAAACATTATTGGTCAAGACAAAAATGTCCATGAGTAGATAGGTACATATGCGTCCTAAATGTGCAATTCTTGTTAATGCAAAGAACAACATAAGTTGTAGATAAGACTTATCAGTAACGATAAAGCAACTCTGTTGGTGATATCATTTAGAAACAATACTGGAAAGGAAAAAAGAATAATAGGAAAGTACAACAGTAATTAGTTTACTAATACAAAAATAATACGTACTACAAAAACAAAACGGTAGCAAACTTATCACTGGGCAACAAAAAAACACAGTAGGTAGCGCAATTAAAATAATTCCAAGCACAAACTCTAATGAACTTCTACAGTCGGATAAACTTGAAACATTTACCGGCAAACGCACGAACTTTTTCAAAACACTTCACAAAAACGACGACGATATCAAATTTTCGCGTGAAATTTGATATGTGTACTGTATCGAAACGGTTGGATGGGCGCGGGGAACACAACGCGCGCCGCGACGACCGGCCAACAACTGACGTTGACTCGATGCCCGGCTGTCGCCGTCCCACTCCAGTACGCATGTCCGGAAGTACATCCCTTCATAATTCCTACATATATACCCTTTTTAAAATCCACACAGAATTTCCCGCCTATATGTCACACAATAACAATAGTTTAAGTCATAAAAACGAAGGAAAAGTTTATAATTCTACGTAAACGGCTGTTAGGTTAGAAAAGGACGGCAATAAATGTAAAGACAAGGTCGATCGTGATTGTGTTGCAACATCGCCTTTAGCAAAAGCTAACAGTTCGGGTTTTACACCTGGCTGGTAAAGATAAGGAGATTTAAAATTGCTCTGAGCCCATAAATACTGTCTGATTTTTAATCTCGGAAGGGGAAATTATTTCCGTCCATCTTTATGATCTTCCACTTGAATTGACGGTTTTTTTTTTAGTTTTGAGCTAATTTTTATTCATACATAAAACTTATACACTTGATATACTTATCTGTTAAAAACTCTTATATTTTAATTTTCGCCCAGCAATATTTAAGTTTATTCATCTATTAATGTTATTTGTAACAGTTTTCAAAGCATAAACAGCTGCATTAAAGTTTTTGTTGAGTAATCGTTCTGCATCTCTAGCTTTTATATTTGCTGTTGTAGATGATGACGTATTTAAAACGTCTGGTTTAAACTTGTAATCTTGTAAATACTCTTTAATTTCATAAGTTGTATATCTTTTAGTAATTGTCATTAAAAATTGTTATGTTTCATCAACGACTTCTTTATCTTCATCCACTACTTTAAAAATTGAAAACATGACTCGCAGATAACATTCAATGATGTATATCAAGTTTACCGCTTATTGTTGAGCTTCAATACAGTAACATCACGTAACAGGAACGCATAATATAACAACACTATGACTGGATAATACTTTCATATCTCAATATTCCTCACTTTCACTACGGTGACACATATGGGCTGAATGAAAGTGAACATTGTCACAATACACAATAGCTTTGGATATCTCAGAACTATTTTGTATACACTTTCGAGTAATTTGAAAAAATATGTAGAACATGTTATGTCAACTATGAGACTGTTTCTATGTTTAGAAAATTCTTCTAGTTAAGAGTAAGATACGGAGATAATTATTTAGTAGATCTGTTGTAATTAAGGATAGGATTCGATCAAGACTCTATTGAAATTTAACAGAGGTATTTATGGACAGTAATTTTGGATATGTGCTTTTTAGAGACAAGGGTAAAACGACAGTCTTAAGATGAAGAAAAATTATGATGCTGAAGATGAAACTGAACGTTGTAATAGAGCAGCTTTAGATTGGAACGGGCTCTAATTCAGTGCCAATTAAAAGCCTGCCAATCGGCCAAGTAGAAACGACAATAATTTTATTTCCTCTTAATCCAACCACGTACAAAAACTCCTAAAAAAGAAGTTGCTTCTTTTTTAGGAGCAGGATTGCACACGTTTGATCGAATGCTTTAAGAAACACAAGAATATAATTGCCTGGTGTTTATAAGTAAAGGACTCCTCGAATGGAGGTCACGTACCTACATGAAATCATCGCAAGAGCTTGTTACGAACTCCGAAGGCGGTTTATGCACTTGTAGAATTTAATGGTGAGAAATGTATTTTTAGACTAGAAAACGAAAAAGATATACGTATGGAGAACCCAACATTATTCAACTTTTATTTTTGCTGTGATTTCGTAGAACTTTGAGGGAATTCTCTCTTTCGAGAATAGAATGGGAACCACTAGTACCTACTTATAGCAACTTGATGACTCCAGTTACAGCCTTTTGTTATTATCTTAGGAGGTATATTGTAGGATCCAGGGGTAGAATGATAGATGGCATATACTTTTCAGGATTCTGGCCGCCTCTGATGACATTCGTGGATATAATATGCTTGACGGGAATATGGTTTTTGAGGCTCAGAACTTGAGTATTGAACTTCAATACTCAATGATTCATCGAAGAAGGCGTTGGATAGTTATCCAATACCTTTTGAGGTATCAATAATTTGAAGTAATTTTGTATTATTTCTTATTCACGTATCACTAGCAGTATAAGCACCGTCAGCGACTGTCAAAATAACACTACTACGCGTTATGGCCACGTCGCGCCTGTCTGCGGGGGCAGATAGGCGCGACGCACCAACACGACGCGACTCTAGTAGAACAACTTCTATGAAAACTTCATGGAAATTGTTCTACCAGAATCGCTTCACAACTTTGCGTCCCGCTTGTCTGCGAGAGCCTATAAGCGAGCATTAATTTGCTTGCCAAATGCAATTCATGGCACTTACTCATCATAATCGATTAATTTTAAATGCAAGCTTTCATCGAGGCCTTGAATGCGCATTTGTTCAGTTTCTCAATTGACGCATGTTAAGAGATGAATGTTTATGCAATGTAAATACAGCGAAACAGCAATATAAAAATAAAACTAAAGAGGTCATGTTTGATAACTTATTTGATAACCTCAGTAAGGTAATAAACTTTATCTTTCAGTTTACCTGTATTAAATGTTTATGTAGAGATAAGTTGCAACATTGTATGTCAACGTTACATGGCATCTAGGCTATTTGTATAGGTGACTAATTAATTACAGATAATATTACCTACATTGTTGAGTCTATTATTCCTAAAACTTACTAGTATATCTAACTAATATTATAAACGCGAAAGTTTGTAATTATGGATGGATGGATGGATGTTTATTACTATTTCACGTAAAAACTACTAAATGGATTTGGATGAAATTTGGTAAAAAGATAGTTTATAACCTGGACTAACACACAGGATACTTTTTATCCCAATGCTCCCACGGGATCGAGACTTATGCGGGTGAAACCGCGGTGCTCAGCTAGTATAGTATATATAGATCTAAGTGAATTTTTCGTTTCTAATTTGAAAAATAAGATTAAGGATATTGAGAATTCTATGATTGCAGTAGTCCATGCAGTCAAAGTGTCCCTTGCCCTGCCACCGACGACGCTATGGAACTGGCGAAGTTTTGGGCCAACAAAATTTGCGACACGATGAAGAAGAAATAGTCCAAATCATTTGCAGTAATACCTTTTGCATCTAGTGTCATTCAATGGATAAGAAGCAGCAGCATCCAGAACATGTTAAGCAATAATTTGGCACAGCTATATCACCAAACTGTAGTTCAGTCGAAGAAAGTATTTGGTATACAGGCAAAATAAATATATTCATTTTCCGCTACACTGCCATTTGTTTTGATTGTGTGTGTAATCTTACTTTTTGAGCTTATGGCTTATGATAGTGACGTAAAAGAATTGTTGACTACTGAAAACACTCACAAAATTGTTTAAAGTAGTTGCAAGTTATCTGCCTATATACCAAATAGCTTGTTCGACTGTACATACGGCAGTCACTGACCTAAATCTAATTGCTACGATCTTGACTTGTAAAATTAATATCACTGAAGGGTGATATAAAGTGGCGCTCACATACTTAAGGTGGTGCGCACTTTCATACAAGTAAGTCTATGACGTACTTAGCTCAAATAATTACAAATCAATATTCTCACGCGATTTTCCGCCAAATTATCAATACTTGAAACCAAGTAAATATTTACCTACTCAATTGAATTCTGGCCATTCAACGGTCACGCGAACAAGTAACGCTACTTTGAAAATGCACGTCGAATGTTCTCCTGACATTGAACCACCTGCTCACTTCGTCTTATGTTAATGTCTCTTACCTAACACTTACTTAATGTTAACATTGTTGTTCAAGTTTACGGTTAGAGATGCCGCTTGTTCAACTTCACGGATTTTGATTACCATTACAAAATTACTTATTTTTAACTTAACGTCTTGAAAACATGATTTTGATTACAAGTCCTACGACACTTAGTTACTTCCTTTCAAATGTTCTGTGTCCATCGGCATCACCTTCCTCACATAGAACGTAAAATATAGCCAAATCTTCCAAAAAACTGAGACAACGCGAATAAGCATTCAATCTCTTTGAGCAAAATAATAGTCTCCAAAAAATCCATCAGGTTTTAGTATGTAGTCTGATCAGGAAAACAAAAACGGTGCATCTGCAGTTAGATACCAAAGCTTTCTGTTTGCAACAATCCCTATAAAATACACACATAAATATCAAGAACAGACGAAGTGAAGTGAAATGTATGTCACAAACAATGATATCTAAAATGAAACAATTTCCCATAGATTTTCACCCATCGTGACGAGGTGACGGTGTGAAATTACATTACTCGCCTATGTCGTGCCGTTTCATTTTAGCACCGCACGCGAGACATTGAGTCTGGTCTAGACATAGGCAGTTAGGTCAAATGTCAGGTACGGGCATCGATATATTGTGACCTCATTATGTTCCCGGTAATAAAGGGGAATCGGAGTGAGTTATTGTGAATGTGTCAAGACTATTCGTAAGTTGTGTACGAGTATGTTTGTCTTGGAATTGGATTCACCGAACACGATTGATAGTTTAAAAATGATGCCAAAAATGTCATAAATATTGTTAGTATAGATATGTTTGGTAGACTTAAAGAAAAGATTAAGGCTGCATGCACAAAAAACCCAACAAAATTAAGTGTTGTTGGGTTTTTGTGCATGCAGCCTTCGCCGAACTTCAAACAAAAATATGCCAGCATTTTCTTAGAACTACCTATACCCCATTTGAAATAAGATTAGACATTAAAACAAACCCTTTTACAGTCCGTTCAACCGATTTTGACTTCTATACCGTAGGCATAAGGATAGCATTAAAAGCAAAAAAAGTTACACAATACCAACTATCTACTGCGGCTGCCATTTGTCATGCCACCAACACAATAGAATTCAAAATCGGTTCAACAGAATGTAAAAAAGGCTTATCTATACGTCTAATCTTATTTCAAATGGAGTATAGAGTACCATATTATGGCACTTATGTCGTAACGCATCATCTGAAACACTTTGTCATAACTGGTTTGGGTCTTAGTAGGTAACTGAAATATGCTGAAACATAGTTACCATATATACTTAGCTTGTTCTTTTCGCCTTAGAGGTAATTTTTCCTTTTAAAAATCCACGTAAATTTTATTCACTAGATTCGAAGAAAGACACGATCTGAGTCCAGTTCATTCCTCCCGTATCAGTTTTACAACGTCAATTACAGGAAATCTATTCCCGTTCGCAATCCAGTTGCTAGCACACTAAATCATTTGATCTGGAACATTTGATCGAAGCCAATCGGATGAGTAAAGATGTTTCAAACAAACGTATAGTGTTACAAGGCAAACTCATTTATTTCAGTTTGTGCGGGAGCAGCAAACAAACAAACATTGTCGAGTTCTGCAAATATATCAAACAGGTTGCGTTCCGCCAGAAGGCATAAACGTTAAGATATGTAAGTATTGGGTAGGTACTCGGAAGCATTTGTGTGGTGTAATTTATCGTCAATGTAAGTAGTTGTATTGCATGCAAGTTAGGAAACTTTTTTCATTGAATAGGTGCATCTGCCAGGTCGAAGTTGCCCAGTCTTTTTTTCAACTACTGAGTAAAGGCTACACCTGTTAACAGCGACTTCTTTTTAAACTCTTTTACTATCTAAACTTACGCGTAGGAGTACAAAATGCTAAACGATATAGGATACGACTTCTGACTCTCTCGACAAATCCTAAGCAAAGTTAGGGCGGGTCTAAAATAGCCCCAAAATGTTTAATTTAAGCTATGTAGACGTCGTGAATCTAACTAGTCTAGTCTGCTCTTATAAATTCACTATATGCTAAATATACTCCAGACTTTTTTTGTTTAGAAAGAGAATAATAAAGTCAAATTAGTTTCAAGAGAAACTAAACTCAAGTAAAGTGTAAATAACGCGAAGATTAGCTTTTACTTTAAGTGGCACTATTATGATCTTAGTAATATGAATATTCTGGACTCAATTTTAGCTCTAAGCATGCTGAATACCTAATACACCTAATTAATTTAAAACCGCATTCAATAAGCTAAAGCTAAGTTACAAAATGTAAGATTTTAGATTACTCCGGTAATCAGCCCAATATTTATTTTGAAGAATACCTTAGTACACAATAATATGAAACTTAAATCCATCATCCGTGGGCGTGAGCATAAAGCCGACATCAAAAATATACACGAAACCCGAAAATTACATAAACATAAAGGTTCCTATACAATCTCTCGTGTTTGCATTGGCTCGGCAAACATCAGGGTAAAGAGCGGAAACGTTATTACAACTCAGCAACTGTACCAATGTGCTGAAAGTATCATTGGTATATTTGAAACTATGTATATTTCGATATTCATTGCCGTTTTTGTTAGGAATTAAATTTTAACGAAAGGTTTTTGACCAGCAATGGATGATATTTAACTCTAATTAATACATTTGATGTCAGTTTTGTGCAAATGAGTGAAATGTCCTGGTAACGGGGGATACTTGAAACAAACTCCACTTTAGTTAAATTCTAATGATTTCGGTATTAAGTTAAGCCGTGCATAAACACGATGTTTATTTCAAATATATATTACTTACACTGTGCCGCCGTACAAGTAATTAGTGGCTCGAATAATGTGAAATTATTGTGTCTATCTTGCCATATAGTCTGAAATGTCTGGTGCTTTGTTTTGTATATTTTTTCTTTCATTTTCAGTCAATTAAATTTTCACAAATTGTGGTCTTAATAAAACACACAATATATGTACCTACTCATAATTTTAGCAGCAACAAGTTTGCGAATGGACATTTCGTCTCATATATTTCGGGAGGACTCAAGAATTATCATAAACCGCCCCCATTATGTCATAAAACGATAAATATGCTGTAAAACCATAAACGGAGGCAGCGAGCCATACCATAAATTGTGTTGAATTGGCCCACTTTGCACTTTGCACTACTGTTGGCGACGGAAACCCGAAGAATGGCCATTTTTTATATTAGGTGTAACGATTTATGTATAGGCCTATAGAGTTTTATGATACTTATAAAAGTAATAAGAATTATGATAAAGTATATTGTACCATAAATAAAAAATAAAAATTCCGGGCCGAAAATTAGCAAAAATGCATTATCGTTGATTATTATCTAACTAATAATATTATAATCGCGAAAGTTTGTAAGTATGGATGGATGGACGGATGGATGTTTGTTACTCTTTCACGTAAAAACTATCCCGATATTCCACATGGGATCAAGACTTACGTGGGTGAAACCGCGGGGCACAGCTAGTTTTTAATATTTTCGAAACATCAAAACCAATTATTGAATTATCAATATAAATAATTATTGATTCAGTATATAATGTATGTCCAAATGAAATCTCAGATTATATATTATTATAAAACACACACATTTATTTATTAATAAATGGATGTCTCTCCAGTGCTTTGACATAATTAATGAGATTCATGCGAATCAAAAAAAAGACAGCATTTATTTTGATAAGTAAATACAAAACTAAAAAACACGGAAATTGACACTGAAAATACGCAAGTGTTAACAAAACTATATTATTATCTGCGAATGTTCATCGCCCACATATTTTATTTGTTTATACCAACTATAGCGCGGTGATATATTTTGCTGGAGGCTCATAAAATTTCACCCCAAATTTCTCCCTTGCCTATTCATATATTTCATCTGTGAAGTGCGTTTGTCACAAAACGTGAAAATACAATAC
This sequence comes from Lithophane ornitopus, assembly GCA_948473465.1. Taxonomy (NCBI): domain Eukaryota; kingdom Metazoa; phylum Arthropoda; class Insecta; order Lepidoptera; family Noctuidae; genus Lithophane; species Lithophane ornitopus. The sequence goes on along the minus strand of OX419624.1, from coordinate 10,859,291 downwards.
AGCTTTATGTGTACCAACAGAGTTTTATGTATGAGTCGAGTCCTTGGGTGTTGTCAATAAGCTTGAGTTCTTATTTAGCAAGGAGGATACTTTTTGTTATAATGAATGTTTCACTAGATCTTGATAAAAGTTGCCCCGGAGAGCACATGCATCTAATTCCCATCAGGTTCATCACTGTTGTCCCACTGCTGGGACACAGACCTCCTCTTTCTATGAGTAGGCCGTAACCCACCACGCGGGCCCAGTTCGGGTTGGTGATGTCACGTCTTCGATTTTCTATTTCTAGAACATGCCGGTTTCCTCACGATATTTTCCTTCACCGTTTTGAGAGCAGTGGTGATGAAATAATTTACACAAAGTAAAGGTATCTGCTTGGGTTCGAACCCACGTTCTACAACTCGTAAATCGGGGCAGTTACCACTGGGCTACCACTACTCTCTGGAGGGCACAAACACCTAATTTCCATCATCTCTACCAATTATAGAATAAAGTCAGCTACTGTTAAAAATCAACATCTTTCAAATGGGCCTTAGAAACAAAAACTGTTAAAACTCAGTTGTAGATAATGGTACTCCGACATAAATATTACATTAAAACCGTAACTAAAACTATGCAATATAATTATCAGAACGCACCTAGGTAAGTAGCAACTACCTTGATAAATAAATAGCATATTATTATGAAAAAATAAAAATCGTAGTAAAGTTATTGAAAAAAAATACTAACGCTATAAAGCGAAGCAGTCCTACCACGCCTAAGTATTATCTACGCAGATATCTAAATAATTTTCCTAAAAAATAGCTAAAAACCAAACAATTCCCACACAATACCCTGAAAATTACCAATAAAAGCAATATCATTAAGTATTCATTAACAAAATTGATACCGCGAATTTAATTATGAAACGCCATCATAATCGCATTACTTTACCCACGAGATACAGCCCGGATTAATTAATACGCCATAATTAATCGTCGACTAACGCATATTGTGATTAACTGGGACGTGCATGATTATCTATGTATGAAATACATGCGAATATGCGTCTTGTGACGAGACACAGGAAATTAATAATTTATTAATTACCTGAAATAACATCGCGGTATTAGAAGTACGTAGTAGTTTTCATACTAATGACTTGTATTAATAAAAGAGGGACGTACGATATGATGTGCTTACAACAAAGATTTTTTTTTTAAATATCTTTCTATTATTTTTTATTAGGTATCAGCAGTAGCTATTGCTTGCCAATACTATGATGGTAAACTAACTGTATGGTGAACTTGAATACCTAATAAAAATGCAGTCAAACAAATAAGTAGGTAGCGTCTTATTTGCATTGTAGTAAAATAGTACCTTCGACTTACTTTCTAACACTAAGTCATTTGAAGAGCAAAGTGTAAATAAAGAGAAAATTTTACCTCAGCAGTTACATCCCCGACTTTCCTTACTTTCTCTGCTCTCTTTAGAACCTTCATACAATTAGTATTAGTCTCATTTTATACCATCTTCCAAACGTACCATTCTTCTGTCTTATTTCTATCTTCTTAGTTAATGCCGGAAATTAACTTGAACTTTTTTAGGAACCTCGACAAACAATTAAGAAGTCCGACCACCTCATTGACAATATTTTTCATAAGATCATTAAAACCAATTAATAACGAAATAAAATCACTTCTTACTCATCACAATTAATTAAAAATCACTTAAAACATATCATTGGATCCCGTAAAATCGATAGTCAAAGAATCTTTGAAGTAAATTCTTGGCATAATTAACACAATTCGTGAAGTATTTCCTCTAAGGGAAGGTAATGAAGGGGAGGCTATGAATTATTTTTTAAGTGGCGAGCCGACCCTCTTGTTTAGTTCATTGATTTTAATCGGTACTGGGATTATGCCCGATACTACAGAAACGTAGTGGTATAGAACTGATTTAGGTAATATTTTATGGAGGAAATGCCAAATAATTGGGTAAATAAAATTAGATTGCAAGGTGAAGTTTTTTGATAGAGATTTTTACTGAATAGTGTTATAAACTCTTTTGAACGTAGGTATAGTAGATGGTACGTCGCTGGTAACACTTTGACCTGGTGCTAGACTAGTGTAGTACTTAGTGTCAATAGAATGCGAGACTAGCTTATACAATGGCAAAGTTACCATTGACTTGCGGCTTATATTAGTAACGTAGTAATTCCTAAACTTCATTTATATTGATTTCTATAAGTAAGACAAATGTAAGATGTAACGCAAAATCATGAACTATTAAAGCCTGAAATGTTCAGTACCCTTATATTAAAACCTGAAAACTATTCAACGGTGGCTCAATAATTTGTCTTTCAATTCGTTTTTCACAGCGAGTAAAGACAATTCTTTAATTAAACATGTTTCTCTTTTTACTTTCATGTCTGGGCAGAGACTTTAGCACTAATTTTAGTTGGATTATCCTTGTTAGTTGGGCAAGTCGGACAAAGAAGAGGTATCTACAATTAGCAATGCGAAGAGTCCTGATTGTGCCAACTAGACGCCAGTATAAATTGTGTTAACAGCCGGCTGAGGATGCAAATTGTTACCTAGAAATGTCTTTCTACGTTTCTGAGAATGTTGTTGGGGACAGACGTGCTTGACTTATTTTTAGCTGTTGATGTAAATGACGAAACAATGTCTTTGATCTTTAGGACCACTTAATTGTTTATACTTTAGTAACGTCTTGCAGTTAAACAGACATAAATGCACTTGACTCAAAATATTGGTTCATTGAATTGGAAATGGAACCCTAAAAAACTGGCCAAGTGCGTGCAGGACCACGCACAATAAAGGATTCCGTAATTGGGATGAATTTATCTATCGATAATATAGGACCATAGACTTTTTATAGGTTTTCCTGTATGTAAAGAACCATTCTCAGTACTTTTTTCAAATGGAATGGTAAATTTTCATGTATTTTCTTAAATATCTTTAAAAGTATGTACTTACTTATTCTTACCATAAAACCCGTATTTCAAAAATCACACCGCCATCGCCATACCAACTTATCTTAATCATTTACCAACGTAATTCAAACACCAGCATTTTCAAGCCACTTCCTACATTAGATATAATCTTTATCTCCGTGTAAATTATAGTGGGTGCCCCTTCGCGATATTCACTTAGTGAACGGTTCCTCTGAACGGGGCTTTTGTTACCTCTCGAGAAGTGAATACATTAACTACCTATATGCTGTATAATGTATATTGAATAATTACAAGGGTACCTATCTATAATACACGTATTGTTCGCTTTGAAGTCTTAGGTCTATTATTATGGCGATTAGCATCGTTAAAGTTTAGAGTTGATGACAGACAGTTGCTAAGTATTGGGGTTGTTTTAAAGGAAAGTCGTGTAAATGATAGGGACTACTATAATGTCTCTAATTCGAGTGGGACATGTAGTTAGCCCTACCCATATCAATAATGTTCAAATTATCATGAGGTAGGGATCTTTCTATTAATATAAACTATTTAATAAAATACTGTGTTTTTTTTAACAATTGTTTAGCAACAAATATTACATTATCTACCTACTTAGTTTCGTTTTTAAATATATTTTTCGTGAAAATGTGTTTTTAAAACCAATATAGGTACAGAATAACCATTATTTTTTATTTAAGTAGGTACCTACATTATTTAACAAAAAAAAGTAGTTCAGTACCTATTTAAGGAGAATATCTAATACAAAAACTTACATACCTAATACGACGTAGGTAGGTAACTACGATGAATTTTATTGTGATGAGGAAATTACCTGAAAAACAAAAAATAAACGATTAGTTAGGTTGAAATAATTTTATAATACATATTCATTATTAAAGTAAATTATTATGTTTCACCTAATACCTACCAAAAAAGCAACAAAACATTATAAATGACACCATATGCACAAATGCTTTACATCCTTTGACAATTCGTTCCACTTCAAACGCCTGACGGTTTAGTTACAGCAAGCTATAATGTTGCAGCGACGCATTCCGAATCGTTCATCAGGCGTAGTATATCGTACACGGGACGTGTTACTATCGCACACAAATGTAAAAAAACGATAGGTACATAATATTTTTTCATTAATTTGTTGTTTAGATGATTAGTTTGACAAAGCTAAAAGACATAACTAATGTTTTAAAAATCTGCTATAGGCGCTTACCCCTTATGCTACATTCCACTAGGCTTAAAATTACGGTACGAACTCTGACTTAAGACTAGAGTGCGTATTATAAATTATTCATATCACATCCAAAACTTAGCAGACAATCTTTAATCCCGTTGCTCAGTAAAAAAAGGTAGGCGCGTTACTTAGCTCCAAAAAAATTATCTTCAAAGTCATTAAAGTCTTAAGTCGCGCTTAATTAAAGTCGGCGGCGACTTCTGACTAAAGGAGGCACTCGCAGACATCAGAAAAATAATAATGACCTTAGTGCAAAACTTGCGAACTTTTTTTTTGTCGCCATCTTTAGCTTCTTTAGAGACGGTGGATGTTGTTTAGCCAACTAAACAACCCACCGACTGAGACGGTGTTTGCACGTTTCTTATTTGTTTTTTCAGTTAGTAATTTGAATGCTTTTAATTACTGTTTCGTATTTACGGAAAAGTCATTCCAAGTTTAGATTGTTGCCTTTTCAAAATAATTTTTAATTTTGGTATAAACTTTACCTTAAAAAAACTTCTCTTTCTTACTAAACTTAATCTCAACTTTGATCAAAGGGAATTAGCTGTTACAAAGACTTTATTTTATTGACCGTTTTATTACAACCTTATTATTAAAAAATAGCAAATCCCCAAAACAGCCATTACATAAAAACCGTCCCTCCACGTAAAAGTCTTCGTAATATCAATTCGTGTGCGTCACTCTTGATATACCGATCATCATTTGTTTGACGTGGAGCCCTAAGAGGGACCTCTGAGACGTCTAATTGAAACAAATATTTGAGCAGAAATGTTCCGAGGGAACTCTAGGGATGAATTGTGGGAGAGAGCTAGTTTAACGTCGATAAGCTTCGGTATCTGGGTATCGATAAGTTTAGGTGAAAGTAGAGTATGTAAACAAGGTCAAGATTTACTTAATATGCTCTGGTTATAATATGACAAAAAACGATAAAACAACAAAGCGATACCTAGAACGCTAAAATGATATAATTAAACGCTTTATCAATAGATGTTTGAATATATGAGAGAAAAATACGGACTGCAGGTACTGTAACTTCTCAGTCCGTTTTGTCAAACATACATATATGTAGCTCTTTCAAGGATCGCTACCATAAACAATCAACTCATAGTCATTCATAACTAAGTACCTATTAATACTAAGCAATGCTCTCTATTTACACTTTGTACATACCTATCGATGAACCTCCAAAAATGTGGACATCCCTATCCATCGGTGGGTATAACGTTCATATTGAATCTAAAAGCGCTTTCATTTCCAATCAATCTCACTGAAACTGCTTTCTGATATTCAGTGAACGTTACGCGACCCAATTTTTAACACAAATTGGTTAAGATTAGGAGTCTTGGGTCATTATTTATTTATAAGAGCTTTTAAACCAAGAAACTTTAGGGGTATGAGGAACAGGGTGTAAAGTTCACTCATACTCCATAGAAAAGGGAGGATCCTCCAACCAGACGGATGTTGTGTCTGGCGGGCAACTGCCCAACGATTGATGTTGGGTTCTCGTATATATGTCCACTGCACGGTAAACTTTAATTGCGCGATGCAGGATTTATGTGACGTCTGTCTGACGTCAGATCTTTGATGCGTAGTTCGCATGTGGCGATGTAGATACCGCCACAAAACCAACCAAGGTTGTTTAGGTACCTACATTTCATTTCATTTCATTTCACATGAAGTTATAAACTGCACATGTGTAACTTGTTCAGGTTCTAAGCATTCCGTACACCAAACTAAAGTAACATTGAGAAAAAAATATTTCTGGGAAATATGCCCAATCAAAATCACCGTAGGATCTTAAAAATAATAAAGTAATAAAAACTAAAACCCAACTACGACTAAAAAGGTAGGTAGGACTTTTTTAGTCGTAGTTGGGTTTTAGTTTTTATTACTTTTTTTTTTTTTAATTCTTTTGGGGTTATAATATATATATTTTTGAAATGTGCTCATTAAGCCCTTTCATTTGATACCCAACATGGTACGATTAAACATTTTTTTTTTTTTAGTTCCTGACTTTATGTCCTCTGGAGGGCGCCATTTAATGTGACGTCACATAGCGTATAACCAGCGGACGATCAAGACGCTTCCAACGATACCTCATTTGTCAAATTGTGATGAGTCGTTTAGAAGATATGAGGGAACAGATGAACATACATAATACATGCATACATACATACATACATACCGGTCAAAATCATAACCCTCCTTTTTTCTTCGCCGTAGTCGGGTAAAAATAATGAATAATATGATCATAAATCGAGTTAGAGGAATGGTAACTTTCGACAATGTGTGAGTGTGTGTGTGTGTGAAGGATGATAGAAAGGAGGTGAATACTGAGATGACAGCTGAAAGACACGAATCGAAGAAAAGACATGCTGTGCTGTCCCCAAATAAATTGGGATAAGGGCAGGAGAGCGACTAGCTGGAGCTATCAGAAGTGTTGAATTAAAAGCCGTAGGATACTTACAAAATACAGCTGCTTAGGCAAATACTTAAATTCAACAGCACAATAAAACAGTGTACCTACCTATATATATTATGATAAGCTACAAAGTCTTGTAACCTACTGTACAATCTAGAATCTTACTTTTAGTTTGTTACTATACACGATATTTTAGTACCTGATGTTTCGATAGATGGCGTTGTACATTTAGCACTCTCCGCTGAATCGCGGTGTTAAGAGTCTCCATAGAAACATGACGTTTTCGTTTATAGTTAAATAAATTGTCTTCGTCAAGTAAATATTGCTTTTTATTCATGGTCATTCGAGTCGAATTATGTTTGGATGCCGTGACTGATGCACCCGTGAGTTTTGGACAGTACGACAGTGGCGCCACCTATCGGCGAAAAATTGACAGTTTAAGTGTAAGTGCAAATTAGTGAAGTGTCTGTGACAGTGCAAACTGTGAGTACTTTAAAACATTTGGAAAGCTAGTTAGTGATTCAGTTCAGTCATAATAAAGTGAAAAGAACTTAGTTAATTCGATAGCTATCTTGCATGACTGAACTTTGGACTTGTAAAATTTTCATGCAAAAGTGTGTTGAGACGGGGAATCCATGCCCAATTTCGGCAAAGTGTAACAAACACTTAGAAGAATTTACCAAGATTTGAACTTGTAAAAGTTTCAAGAGATTAATCAACTATTCTGCAGAATTTGGGACTTGTAATTGAAACTAGTTCTGGAATATAAACATTTTTTTTAAATGGATTCATTTCTAAGACTGCAAATAGATATTAATAAAAAGATCGAGAGAGGATACATAAACTTCAAAAAGTCTCCTAAAGAAAGGGTTACCGTTAGCTACGTGGAAACAAGGTTGGAAAGTTTAGAGAAACAGTGGTCGATGTTTGAAGAAACTCATCGTAAAATAATATCCGAAGTTAAAAAGGAAGAGTATGACAAATCAGATTATAAGTTAGATGACATGTATAGTCAGACGGAAGAGTTGTATATGGACTACAAAGTCGATTTAAAAGAACGCTTGAATAAGAAAACCACTTCTGATTGTACGGAACACAGTACCTAACCAAATAACTCAGAGTGGCGTGAAATTACCTAGAATAGCGATACCTACATTTTCTGGTCATTATTCTCAGTGGACAACGTTTCGTGATCTCTTTCAAACATTAATACACAAAAACCAATCATTGGATAACGTACAAAAATTACACTACCTGAAAAGTTATCTCACCGGCGAAGCTGAGCAACTGTTGCGACACCTACCTATTACCAGTGAGAACTATTTAAGTAGTTGGAACCTTTTAGAACATAGATTTAATAATAAGAAGTTTATAACGGATTGTATTTTCAAAAGATTCTTTAACCAAAAATGTATAACTGCTGAATCATCACAGTCTTTAAAAGAACTTTTTGATACAACTAACGAATGTCTTAATGCTTTAAAAAATGAAGGTATTAATATCGAAAATTGGGATCTTATTGTTATTTACATATTGTGTTCTAAATTAGATAATGAGTCTCGCAAACAATGGGAAGCTAAGATTTGTAGTTCAACTAAGGAATTGCCTACATTAAATGATTTTTTGGATTTTGTTGAGCACAGATTTAGGTCGCTTGAATTTTTATGTACAAAAACAGTAAAGAGCACTACCACAAAGTCACATCATATTGTCAAAAATGCTAATGAGAATAAAGATAAACCATCTTTATGTACCTTTTGTTCAAATAATAGTCATAAGATAGGGAATTGTAAAGATTTTGCTAAGGAAGATTTGACCACTCGTCGCAATTTTGTCCAAAATTCAGGTTTGTGTTTCAATTGCTTAGGTGCAAATCACATGGTAACTTCGTGTCGTTTGCCCACAAGATGTAGAATTTGCAAGAAGAAACATCATTCGTTGCTGCATTCAAATAATAATAACCAATCAACTGATAACGAAGAACCAAAAAAGCAATCAGCTGATAGTACCAATGTTGTTGAAACTGCAACAACATCAAAAGACGAGACCGAGGTAAGAAACATAACTAGTTGTTTTTCTAACACAAATTGCCAGGTTGTATTAGCAACAGCCTTGGTAAAAGCAGAAACTAACACAGGGTCTTATATAACACTGAGGTCTCTAGTGGACCAGGGATCACAGGCATCCTTTATAACGGAGTCTGCAGTCCAATTACTTGGGCTTAAAAGAATTACATGCAACAGTGTTATATCAGGAGTGGGGGGTGAAGACAACGCTTCACTTAATTGTAAACATGTGGTTTATGTTAAACTACAATCTCTCCAGGATCCTACCTTTATTGTTAAAGTCAAAACATACGTTCTTCGGAAATTAACTTCATTTCTCCCTGAAAGAAAAATTGTCGTTCAGTTGCCCAACTTACCAGTTATGAAGTTAGCAGATCCGAAGTTTAACATACCAAATAAAATCGATTTATTGCTTGGTGCAGAAGTCTATTGTCAAATTATAACTGAAGGATTGATGAGAGGTCCACCAGGAACACCGATAGCACAGAACACCAGGCTGGGTTGGGTTTTGTCTGGCAAAGTGGGGGGTGATAGTGAAACCAATACTGTGAGCTGCAATAGTACTATCATCACCATGCATACTAACATTTGCAATGAAGATTTTAATCTTAAAAAATTTTGGGAACTTGAATCTGATAACTTCAGTCTGGGCAAAAATCAATTCACTCCAGAAGAAAAACGTTGTGAGGAAATATTTGAGGAAACAACAAAACGCGATAGTTTTGGTAGGTACATTGTAAAATTTCCTTTTAAAGAGAATGATCCGAGCTGTAAACATGGCAATTCGCGCGATATTGCTATAAAGAGATTATTATCCTTAGAAAAACGTTTCTTAAAATCACCGGATTTAAAAAGTAAATACTCTGATGTTTTTTTAGAATATTTAATGCTCGGTCACATGCAAGTAATACCTTCGAAAGAAATTAATAATCCAGAAGCAGTTTACTTACCTTATCATGAAGTAGTTAGAGATGATAAAACCACCACCAAATTCCGGATCGTATTTAATGCTTCTAGTCGCGACAACAATGGTGTTTCGCTGAACAGTAATCTTATGGTAGGTCCGACTTTACAAGACGATCTTAGGCACATTCTTATGAGGTGGAGGCTTCACCCTATTTGCTTGGTCGCTGACATCGTAAAGATGTATCGACAGGTGAAGGTGACTGACCAAGATGCAGATTATCAACGTGTAGTGTGGAGATCTGAATCCACAAAAGATATACAACATTTCCGTTTAGTACGAGTAACGTTTGGGACCGCTTCAGCTCCATACTTGGCGGTAAGAGCGCTTCACCAAGTCGCTTATGATGAACGAGAACGATTTGCACTAGCATCTGAAAGAGTATTACAAGATTTCTACATGGATGATCTCATTACTGGATGTAAAAGTGTATCAGAAGGAAAACAAATATTCTCAGAAATGACTAAACTACTAAGCAAAGGAGGTTTTGAACTACAAAAATGGGCAAGCAATGATGATCAATTACATGAGGAAATAAGCGAAGAAAGCATAGTAAGCATAACAAGCAACCTGGAATTGAAAGAAAGTGAAACAATGAAAATATTGGGACTTACCTGGAACCGACGAACCGATGACTTCGAGTACTCCGTTCAGCTACCACCTGTCTCGGAACCTGTAACAAAAAGGAAAGTAATATCTGATATTGCAAAGTTATTTGACCCAATGGGTTGGATATCACCAGCAATCATAAAAGCTAAAATTATGATTCAAAAGCTCTGGCTTGCGGGCATAGATTGGGATGATAAACTACCACCTACACTATTAAATGAATGGATTACTTACCGTGCAGGACTTGTTGAACTTACCAAATGTCGACTCCCACGATGGATTAATGTCAAGGAAAACAGCACCGTGGAACTTCATGGGTTCTCCGACGCATCCAGTGAGGCTTATGCTGCTGTGGTCTATATACGTGTTGTTGATTACTCAGGAAACGTCTACGTTCATCTGGTAACTTCCAAAACCAAAGTAGCCCCAATTAAGCAAGTATCCATTCCAAGACTTGAGTTGTGTGGAGCTGTCTTGTTAGCTAAATTGTTACAGGAGGTCTCAGTAGTCTTGAAAATTTCAAAACTTAACCTACGTGCTTGGACCGATTCAACCGTGGTACTGGCTTGGTTAAGCAGCCACCCAACTCGTTGGAAAACTTTTATAGCTAATCGGGTATCGGAGATTCTAAATATATTAGACAGGAATCAATGGTCACACGTATCATCTCCTGATAACCCGGCAGATTGTGCGTCGCGGGGAATTAACCCGTCAGAGTTACCTAAGTTGGAACTCTGGACAACAGGACCACCTTGGTTGAAACATAGAACTGAAACTTATGATAAAACACGAATACCAGATACTAATTTAGAAGAAAAGTCAAAAAAGGTTTGTCATATAACGCAGAATGATCAACTCCAGTTGTGGACCAAGTTCTCGTCTCTTCGTAAATTAGTTCGAGTTGTAGCATATTGCAAAAGATTCATCAAAAAATTGAAAAACGTTCATGATCATAACTTACCTGTATGGTTAACTAGCAAAGAATTGAATGAAGCTCTTCATATTTGTGTGAAACAGTGTCAAACAGAGACATTTCAGCAAGAAATAAAAGATATTAAAGAAAAAAGGATAGTTCAAAAGAAAAGCAAACTTACGTCATTAAATCCATTCCTAGATGAGTCGGGCATCTTGAGAGTTGGTGGTCGTCTAGAGAAAGCTGAAATAAAAACTGAAATGAAACACCCAATAATATTACCGTCAAAATCTCACCTCACTGATTTAGTCTTAACTGAAACTCACTATAACACGTTGCACGGCGGACCACAGCTCATGGTTAATTATCTGCGAACTAAATACTGGGTCATTGATGCTAAGAACCAAGCAAAAATGGTTGTTCGTAAATGCGTAATTTGTGTACGCCACGCTGCACAAACTAGGGTCCAACTAATGGGACAATTACCTTCAGCTCGAGTTACACCAATTCGAGCATTTTATCGAAGTGGTGTGGACTACGCAGGTCCTATACAGATCCGAACTTCTAAAGGTAGAGGCCACCAGGCCTATAAAGGTTACATATGCCTTTTTGTATGTATGGCTACAAGAGCCGTACACTTGGAAGCAGTGAGTGATCTCACATCACAAGGCTTTATTGCTGCTTTTAAACGATTTGTTGCCAGACGTGGTCATTGTGCTGACTTATTCAGCGATAATGGAACAAATTTTGTTGGTGCCGCTCGCGAACTCCGAAGCTTGTTCGCGCAAGAAAAGTCAACCTTGACGATGGAAATCGCTGAGAGTTTGGCAAATAACGGCACTACATGGCACTTTATTCCACCACATGCCCCGCATTTCGGCGGGCTATGGGAGGCTGGAATAAAGTCTACCAAACATCATCTAAAACGCGTAATAGGTAATGCAACTCTTACTTTCGAAGAGATCTCGACGCTATTGTACCAAATAGAAGCTTGCCTGAACTCTCGACCATTATCACAAATAAGCACAGACTCGCAAGACCCAACACCCCTCACTCCAGGGCACTTTTTAATAGGTGAATCATTGGTTCAAGTACCAGAGCATAATTATGAAACATCGTCTATTTCATCATTAAAACGTTGGCAATTAACACAAAAAATGCTGCAACAATTTTGGCGTAGGTGGTCAAGTGAGTATTTGAGCCAATTTTTACATCGATATAAGTGGGCAAATAAAATTCCTGAACCCGAGATCGGAGATTTAGTTTTAGTGAAGGAGGATGGCCTCCCTCCAGCCAAGTGGCTGTTAGGTAAAGTCACAGCGAAACACCCTGGTTCGGACAAAGTTGCGAGAGTAGTCAGTCTTAAATGTAAGGGTGTTACATTTAAGCGACCAATAACCAAACTGTGTTTCTTACCTATCGCTCAGTGAATAAAGAGCCACTGTTAAAGATTTTTTTTGTGTTTTAGTGTGTGTGTTCTTGGCCACCATGTCCTAGCTTTGTTTTTTTTTTTATATATATTTTTTTAACTACAATACAGTCCATTATGATCGAATGTAGTTGGTTCATGGTGGGCGGGAACAATGGACATTCTGTCCATAGTGGGCGGAATGTACAATCTAGAATCTTACTTTTAGTTTGTTACTATACACGATATTTTAGTACCTGATGTTTCGATAGATGGCGTTGTACATTTAGCACTCTCCGCTGAATCGCGGTGTTAAGAGTCTCCATAGAAACATGACCTTTTCGTTTATAGTTAAATAAATTGTCTTCGTCAAGTAAATATTGCTTTTTATTCACCTACAATATGAAGTAAATAGCCGCAATTTGTTTACTCCATCACAGTCTAATCTATATGTTGTAAACATTAACAGAAGTCGCGATAAATTAAAACTTATGCAACGAAAAATTAAGGTGTGAATTAGTGGAACATAAATTCTTCGTCCTATCCCGTGTGAAATGCCAAGGATACACAATTTGAAATTGACTAGACTGTTGATATGAATATTGAAAGCTACTAATTACTACAAAGGTAGACTGAGAGAAGTTGGGTTACACTGGAGCTATAAATCGTAAAACAAATCCATGGGAACATTCGTGTCATCACGATTATTATTTGTTTACTGTATAGTCACGAGCACCAATATGTAAACACTTAGCAACTTTTAAAAGTGTTTTTCTGCTACTGTATTGATTGTAATTTTATGTTATAACGAACTTAGTATTTTGGAACCCTTATTATTATGAAATAGGTATCATCTCAAAGTTGCAATCGTTATTCCACGAAAAAATGGTTATTGTATTTTGCTAACTGTAAGTATATGTACATATTTTTGCTCGTGAATGTACTCATCGATTTGTACCTTTACCTAGATTTGATTTATCTATCCATTAATACAATTTTCATTTTGGCATCCCACCATTTTACGAAAACATTTTCGTAGACAGATAGTTAATTCGTAAAATTGCATCTCATTCATTACCTTGACAATTGTATTGAAAAAGCCGAACGAATAAAATTCAATTGGATTTAGCTGATTGATTCAGCATTGAATTTAACCAATTTTGCCATCGTTTTAGGCAAACATAGACTTGTATAGAAACAAAACTACTACAGCCAACATATTTTAGAAATGTTTAAAAGTATGTAGAGTTCAGAATACTTTGGAACTTCTTCCGAACTGTGTTCAAGTGTACTCAATTATTTGACACGGAGTTCATTAAGAAAGTTCAAGTCGCAAGTGGCCGCTAATGGTGGTAAGTACGAGGACTTTAGACTTGGAACGACAGATGTAGGTAATGTATGGTAACTAACTAATGGTAAACGTGGAAAGACTTGTAGTTTCCTCTGAGACAGTAAAATGAAAGCTGCTAGGTGTTTGTGGCGTAAATACAAGTAATTTATTCTTTGAAAAGGTGAATACGTAGTTTAGGAACGTTATTCTAGTAAAGGCCTATATCACAATAATTAGATAAACAAACAGTTATTGTCTAACGAATCAATTAGATCGTAATTAAGCACTAAGATCTTTAATTTCAAGTTTAAATATAAACTGATCCGTAGACGATTCCAAAAGTTCAAAACATCAATTACGATGATACATATTACCTCACAGCATCTATAAAGCCAATTGATGTACCCCAATTCGTGCGGAGATTTCAACTGTATATTGCAACACATATCTATTAAGATAAAGTGGTAGATATAAAGCTAAATAATTTGTGTCATGTTCCGCGCCGTTATTGCGGGGCCTTGACAAAACTGTTGCCATCTATAACTCGGTGAATGGTTGTACTGCTTGTATTTGCTTCTGATATTACTATAATTCTGTTGGCTGTGGCTGAATTTGCTTTCAATTTTGCATTGTTTTATTTGTTGGAGATTGTAATTGTAAGCTTTGAACTAGCAAGCTTAGACAGCTACAACATTACTGTTAATATATTTGGACCCAAATTAAACAGATTCTTGTGATCAGTTGTTAATCCTACTCAAACTCAAATCATATATTTCAGGCAGTTTTGAATTGTCAAGGGGTCGGCCAGTCAGAAAGATGTAGCTAGTTGCCCATTCCAAAGCGTAGTAGGTACGGTTTTGTGGCGGTATGGAGAAGAACGTGGAAGAAACTCCAAGGACACTCTTTTAAATCAAAATATTGGTTACATTATTCATGTTGAAATAATACATTTCAGAACAATATAGAAAGACGTGTACGTTGTACGCATTGGTAATAAAAATATAAAAACAAAATACAATTCAAAAATTAAAATAAACCGTAGTAGGCAGATAGAGCTGACCACGAAAAGTCCCTATTGACGCGGCGCCGGGTCACGATCCTGACGCATGGATCAACACCATTAAAAATGTTGAATGTTGTTGTTAAATGTTAAAGCAGTAATTTAATAAATACATTTTAATGTCTGCATCAAGTAAAATATTTGAATAATGTTCAATAACAATAGCGTCTATAATTTGACAGGTATCAATATCATTCATTTCATTGATCTAGTGAATAGCTCACATCACTCGTTTCATCACGCATCGGTCAGCAATTGTTAATATAGTCTTCAGTCACGTTCACTATTCGTTTTCATCTCTTTGATTGATCATTTATTGTGTACTTAAGATCTATTTTCAATATGTATAGAGAGTTGTTCATATATAATTTCGTTCGGAATCCAATATTAATTTGATAGTGCTGAAATGGAAATTAATGAAATTATTTGTGTACGGACTAAAGGCTCCCACAAACAGGCGCGACTTGTCACGCGACGCGACGCCGCTGCAGTGTTCACCGTGAAGTTTTCTCAGAAATTCTTTTGTTAAAAGTCGCGTCGTGCGACAAGTCGCGCCAGTATATAAGAGCCTTAATGCATGACTAGTTGCATGTGACCATTAAAAAATCCAAACTTGGTGCTTACCTATACAATAAAATCCAGTTAAAGGAGTCTCTTAAAATAAATATCGTAAAGAAAAGTATGATTTTGGCAATTTTGAAGAACAACAAAACTTTTTACAAAAAAAAAAACGACTTCCAAAAAAAAACACTAAACTGAAAAAATACTTTAATTTCGGAAGTCGGTGTCTTTGCTTTTCAATTTTCGTTTTTTGCCACCGACTTCCGAAATTAAAGTAATTTTTCAGTTTACCGTGAAGTTTTCTCAGAAATTCTTTTGTTAAAAGTCGCGTCGTGCGACAAGTCGCGCCAGTATATAAGAGCCTTAATGCATGACTAGTTGCATGTGACCATTTAAAAAATCCAAACTTGGTGCTTACCTATACAATAAAATCCAGTTAAAGGAATCTCTTAAAATAAATAATTTGTAAAGAAAAGTATGATTTTGGCAATTTTGAAGAACAAAAAACTTTTTATAAAAAAAAGAAAACCGACTTCCAAAATTTTTTCTATTTTTCACTTTTTAGTTGTGGTACCTACCCCAAACAAATTCTAATACCACTAGCTGATGTAAATAACAGTGAAGGAGTAAATGAAAACATCGTCTAGATAAACTGGGATTAGTGGGAAAAATACGTAATATTGAAGCTAACTTAAAAACTACACAAGCAAAGTTAATAAAATTTATATTGGACCACCTCGGAAGCATGCCCTACCATACAAAAAAAGAATCATCAAAATCGATTCATAATTGGCGGAGAAATCGAGTAACAAACATACAAAAAAAAAAAAAAACATACAGACGAATTGAGAACCTCCTCCTTTTTGAAGAAGTCGGTTAAAATATGAACAAGATTGATATCCCTGTTTCTTTTGAATTTAACGACTTGTTTATCATTTCACGTCCAAATCATACCAAGAGAATTTAAATAAAGATTTTTATTTTTGACTGAAGCCATAAGACTGATAAACCGTTTATACATTAATGTAACTACAGCCAAGCGTTGCAATAAAACTTAGGAATGGTAAGTTAGCAGGAACACGCCCCTAGTAATAATGGTTTTATTATCTCTCGTACTGTTATTTCGTAACATCGAGTTTATTGCGATAAGTTTCTCGATTTAATTATAGAGGCTGGACTGTAAAACTGAATGCCTATTGTTTATTACGAATTGTTTTATCTTTTTATTACTATTGACAATTTTACTAGATCGTTCCTTCATCAGGAGAGACAGCGAAATCCTAGAATGGGCTATAACGATCGGTTTTAAGAAAGTCGTTAAAAAAGTACTCCTAAATGTCCTCCACCCGTACGATAGGTTCAGTCATAGATTTGTTATAGAAGCTACAAACAAACACTAGACCAATGAAGTGACACACTCCATGTCTCCAACCTACTCTCTTGCACTTACACATGCAAGCTCCGGTCCAACGACGCCATTATTTAGACAATTAACACCGTCACTAACTTGAGACAGGTGTGTAAGTGTTAGACAGGTCCCTAAACATGTCTGGACTGGAGGCCGTCTTGAAGGCTCTCCATTAAACTATTTACTGCGGGCCTGGAATTTCCCTCGTTTGTTCGGGATTGATTGTTCACGGAATGTGTTACGAACCAAAGTTTTGGTAGGAAACTTTAGCATCGATGTGACCGTTCTTATCTAATGGTGTTCAGGAAAATGTAAGTGGGAATTATTTATTTTCCTGTAAGAACAGCCGACCGATTCTCTAAATATTTACAGTCTGCAAAAATCTCACCGCGAAAACTTAGGTGAAATAACCATGAAGAGAGCTGTCATTCCACCTGATGTAAGGAATTGACACTACTGACAGCTCACTTCAAGCACACTTCACCTTTTCGCAGACTGCAGATTGGTAATTTGCGCTTTTGGTGCATGAGCTAAATAGCTATGCACAAAATATTTAAAGTTTGCGTACACGTGTTAAAAGAAAAAAACTTAATAATTAAAGAATACGAAAGATTTAGTATGAGAGACGGAGAGATTTCTAACTTTCTTCTCTCTCATGTAACGAAATGTGCCTAAACGTGACGTGTCCTTGAAAAACTCTCAATTCTCGTCCAATTATCGAATCACCACCTAAGAAGTTTCACTTCAAAAAGAGGAAACAGAAAAAACCAACGCTCAATATGTAGGTATTTAATTTTACTAAAATATTATTATGATAAGTTGCGCATACTAGAAATGGTAAACATGAGGATATTATTAATGTTATGTAACATTCAGGAACTATGTAACTACCCATAATATGGGAATAAATGTTTTGATTTGATTTGACCAATGGAAAACATAAAAAGTATGTATTGCATGAAAAGAAAATGGTGATACAAAGGTTAAAACAAAGGTAAATTTTCTCAAGCATACAATACTTACATGATGTACAATACAACTAATAAGGAACTAGCGTCATGCATCATTCTGTTTAGAATCACTAATGACAATAGGCAATGTAAATATTACTGATTTGTTTATAAAACACAGGTTTATATTCGCAGTCACATTATATAATCATGCTTCTTCATTGATTCGTCGTACCTTAGAGTTATCGTTACAAAAAAACGAAAGTTACGTTGTTGTGGCCTACCTATTTCATTATGAAAGTGGTGAAACAAAGTATTTCTCAGAGATTGCACTTTTACCTTAGGACCACTTGTACAGAGGAAGGAAATATTAGTAATGAAGTAAGTGCTTAGGTACGCTGAGTATGTGTTGATAAATGAGCCACTAATTACAACTTGCTAGTTGAAGTGTAAACGAGCCTTTTACGCATACTGGTCGACCGTATAGAATTTGAAAAACCTACATCAAACTTCCCAGGGTATGTAAGATGCATCGAGAGATGGATGAAGAATTAATATGTTTATGGACGTTACATGGTACACGACGTTATAGGTAATAGATATTTCTAAAATCATTAGCCAGGTAATTTTTTGTCAAGGAGACAAACAGATTCTTATATTTCGGCAGCCATGTTATATCCACGTTGTGACAATAATGGACATACATTTTATTTATACAGAAATAAAACATAAATAAACGGTAAATCGCAATTTCAATAATATTAAATCCATAAACAACGAGAATGAACGCACGGATTTCACAGAGCTTAATTAAAATACGTTTTTCAAGGAGGTTTCACTACTTGGCGAGTCTTAATTTACTCACAAGTTGTTGCGGTAAACTAAATAAGTTACTAGACAGAAGAGATTTACTGTTTAAAACGGAATTAATTAGTCTCCTCGTTGGAATAAGAATGGAAACTAAGAAAGTTGAGATTTTATATGAGCTTCAATGCGTGAAGTTAAAGTCGGTGTAACTAGGGGTAGCGGCTTCATTATCGGAACAGTGTGGAACTGTTTTTCCGTTCTAGGTACTGTAAAGGTTGTCTGCAAAAGGGAACCTCACATCATGCAAGCTGGTAGAAATGACACTGGTTGCATTCGATCACTCAAGCGAATTGAGAATTAGTTTCCGAGTATGTAGCGATTGTTTTCATAGCAAAACAGTTAGGTGCGAAAAAGTGAGCACGTCCTCTGAAAATATATAGCCAAAATTCAGTATCGCTTCTTTTATTTGATTATCTAGAGCCTACCCATCTCAATCCATATGGATTACAATGGCTGTGATGGTGGAGGTAAGCCGATGTCCCACCCTGTGTTAAATGAACCTTTATAAAACCAGAGGTGTTGCTATGTGTTACAATCCCTGAGACAAACCTGAAATATCTCAAACCAGAACACACCTTTGGTTAGTGTCAAATCAGTTACGCACAAGGGTGGTCCAGGATTTATTTTTGGGAGGGGCGCATGGGCCAGACAGATATGAAGTGTCTCCCAATTATATATCTTGTATTGAACTATGCTATTTTGGGATTCATTTTTTTTTTAATGAAGGTATAGTAGCCTACTTCTTCAGCATTCATCATTGAAGCAATGTCTTGATAGATATACATTCAGGCTAGTCCATTCAGACGATTCGATTTTATTTTACTTAAACCGTTTGGGGGGGCCCGTGCCCCTGCGCGCCCTGCCCTGGTTCTGCCCTATGTTACGTACATCGATTTAGTCATTATGGCATCTTTGGCATTACGGGTGGTCAGAAGCCCGAAAGTCTGGCAAGTAATCTTACCAACGGGTATCGTGTTATCCAGTCGGTTATGGTGGTCAGACAGGCTGTAGCTTCATGTAAAATACAGCTGCATCCGGTTAGATTGGAAGTCGACCACAAAATAGTTGGGGAAAGTCTATGCAGATGATGAAGAGGCAAGTTATTTCTTCCAACGTAACGATCTATAATTGATTGTACTAGTACTACATCCTCGGATTGGATACCTCATTCAAAACGGATCTTACATAATGTTACTCCAACCATTTCACTTCAATGAGTGAAATTCAGTTATATACGGTGATAAAAAATAATTTATATGTATAATGTAGGACATCGATTTTACTCAAACAAGCTGTATTACGAAATGTGTCCTAAGATCTTAAAGCCACAAAGCAGGCATGTAAAAAGGTCAAGTTGGATTAGAATATGGACCTTCCATATTCAGTAGTAAGGACAACTTGGAGGTCTGTGTCCCACCAGTGAGAATAGTTTAGGTTGATAATGATACATATAATTTGAACGTCAACAACCAGATGGACAACTAAAACCGGTCACAACAGCAACAAAATTGGAAATTGGTTTTCTTCCCCAAACTACTTAAGATACGAGCAGAAAGAGTCACGACAACATCTTCTAACATGGAAAGCTATGTTGGCGTCATTGGCAGTTGCTACTGCCTCGTCTTACCATCATCTGCCTAGCTTTTTCCCAACTATGTTGGGGTCGGCTTCCAGTTTAACCAGATGCAACTGAATACCAGTATTTTACAAGGAGCGACTGCCTATCTGACCTTCACAACCCAGTAACTGGGTAATACGATGCCTCTCGATAAAACCCCGTATCCTAATTTATGCAATCGTCGCGTTCATTGGTTTTGTTTCTGATTTTTTTGGAAAACCCGACCGCACCCCGAGCTTTCGGCGAGACGACCGCAATAACAAAAACAATATTCTCACAAATAAATGGACTATACTATACTTATTTGATCCGCCGAACAAAATCAACGCGACGATCGCTTATACTATTTTGGCGGCCTTAATTTCATTAGAACTATTGGACATTGTGTTCACCTAAAAGTTTATGATTTTGCAAAAAAAATAGTAATATTTATTGAGCAAAAACACAATAATATCTCGTGCTTAAATATCTGCCGTTTATTAGCTTTAGGTCGATTTGTAGGTAGGTATTAACCTTCTCTACAATCTCACGTTATACCCCATCGTGGGCGAAGCTTACGCCATGCCCTGCGCCCGCGCCGCTTAAATATTCAGTACGCAAATACCGTGTTTATGATTGTCATTGCAATATGGCCACCATCTGACTTATGTTGTTCATTAGTATTGAGATTAATTGAGAAATAATTGTAGGGTTTGTAGATTTTGTGATATAAATAAAGCTGAATATTGACGTTAATTTGAATTTGATTTATACCGACATAATGTTGATAGAGAAATAGATTACACCTAGGTAATCTGTTATATCTCTTTCTACAAACATTTTAATGGTTTACTTATCGCACTGGTCAATGTTTACCTACTTGAACAAATTTTTCTAAGCACTACATGGTATTTTGCATTAATGTCGATTGCACTTGTACCTAATTGTAAACAAATATTCTTCCTATAAATGAACAAATACATTCAAATTAAACTTCGCGTATATCTAATGACTGACGTTCCCAGTCTGTATACAAAAATTCAATGAAATATATGCAATAGCTTAATCACTATAGCTAGTCAAAGATTGTCAAAACCCATATACAGCCCAACACTATGAGTATTTCACAATTAATTTGTTTAAAAATAAACTTTTTAATTTCGATGTTGGGATTAATTTGCTAGTTTCGAAATACTCGAATGCATTAGTGATTTGCATTTATAGTAGTATTGTCGTCTCGTCATTGAATCAACCATATAATTATGTGCATAGCTAATCATCCCTGCTTTAATTTAATAAACATACCAGACATTATCGACTGGCTTCACATAATACCAGAAGCCCTCAATATTAATCCATATCATAAATTACGATGCAAGCCTACCTATTTGCTTCCCTTTCAATATAAATTCCAGCTTGGCAGTTGCATACCAGTCTTAGATGCATACGACCTCATATTACATGGTCGCCGCTGAAATGCTAGTGAAAACTATGTAGTATGCTGCCAATAGTTTATGTAGGCAAATTGTCTGCATTCTCTTGTACAGGGTTATTAGATAATGCTGGTAGATGCATTTCTGTTGACATAATTTTATTGGAAAATATTTAATCAATATTGTTTTCTAAAATTGGAACTGTCGCTGGCGATTCGTCTAGTACTGGGCTTTCATTTTAATTAGATATATTTTTAGCATACAACTTTGTAAAACTACATGATTATTAGTTACCTATACAGTTTAACATCTAATCTCCAAGAGATTGTTGCAGCTATTGATGATAGATGATAACTTGACCTAAATTCGTTCAGCACTTTCTGAGATTGGACTTTCAATCAGACAAATTTTGGAAGCTATGGCACAATGATATTTAAGAGGTTACGTATCATTCGATCTTCGAAAACGGCACGATGCCACACTATATCAGGTGACACGTGGAAGTACGACTGCATGTTGTAATCATCGGTAGCGAAAAAGAGGCAAATTTATTATGTTGCTGTGCGTCGTCCCTTCCATTGACGCCGCCCGGCGCGATATTTCAGGTTTGCTATACTAGCCAAGTTTTGTATGGGTGCGTACCTCTTTTATTTATTTTATAATATCATTTCATAGTAGGTAATTTTCTCATGGGATACACACAAATCACAAAGCCGCAAAGACAGTTATTTATCAATAATTGTGAGACGAAAGTCCCACGGACAAAATAGCTTTTTACACGTACTTTTCTGAAAATTTTCCGTTATACAGTGAGGTGGTCGATAGTTCGATAGGTAGGTACTAAAACGAAGCACTTCAGAGGTCTGTGCAATGACATATTAGATTTAAAGATCGTAAATCGACGGCCGCCGTGGGGTCTCGGCTTCGGCTAGACGATCGCATCAATTGTTGGAAATGTCGTTGGAAGATAGTGCACTTGTCTTTATTTTATGAGGAAACTGTCGGTAAGTTATTATAATAATTGTGGTGTACACTTTCGTGTAAAGAAATGCAAATGGAACTGATAAATTACTTAGGTACTCAATTTAGTATTTTATTTAGGAAGACGGTTGCATTTTTTGTAAAAAAGTTTTTATTTGTGGTTCACCAAGATTTTTAGATGTTTTCCCTTTTACACCACACCCGTAGCTCGTATCAATAAGCCAGGCCATGACACTTATACGTATTAGTCCATAATTATCTTGAAAACTACTGAATTGATATTGATGAAAGTTGCACTGTTCCCCAAGTTGAAGACAATGTAAACCACAAAAAAAATGTTTACGATCCGATTAATAGTTTTGGAGAAATGTGTGGACAAACATATATACATACAAACATACATTTATTATATTTTGTGTATTTGTTTGGAAGACCTAATAGATTAACATAAGTGAATATATTGCAGTTCCAATAATATTACATTACCTACATACGTGTCGAATTGATAACTTCCTTTTTTTTGAAGTCGGTAAATAATTTATTAATAAAAAACACCAAAACCACGTGATTTTAACGTTGGCTTACAGTAGTATAGTAAAGGTATTACTGCTAATGTAAAAATAAATTATTAAAGGTGATTTGCTCATTAATGCTGATTCAAGAAGTAACGTATGTGTTGATTTTATTATCTTCGCACACAATAATGAATTGTATCATAACTATTTCAACATTCAACAATGACCCGCTATACTGTTAGAGAAAATTGCTTTGATGGAAGGCGATGGAATGCAATAATAGTTAAAAGTGTTATTAAAATAACGCAATATAATAAAAGTGTGAGTATAGCTAACAATATAGGTAAACGTCTAAAGGAAAACGGATTTTACTTAAACTGAACTGAAAAAGTCGACAAGGAATAAGTTGGTTCAGTTGGCATTGAGCATGCCTACAGATTTAAAAAGATAATAATTTAATTATGGAAAAATTATGCTCTTCTAGTCAATGCCAACTGCTACTAGTTATGAATGAATCATGGGAGTAGGTAGTTTTTAGGAATCCGTACCTCAAAAAGAAAAACGAAACTCTTATAGGATCGTCTGTCTGTCTGTCAAGACCGGTTTTCTTAAGAACGCGTATGGGTATCAAGTTAAAATATTATTTAACCGTGCTTTTGTATTTTGTGTTGTCTTTTGTATGCACCAAATAAACGTTTTATCTATCTATCTATCTATGTAAATTAATATCAAATACGACGGTCTATATTCCCTTGGAACTCTCAAAAATCAAATTTCTAAGTCAACGCAATAAAAAAATATGGCCATTTATGTGCCATACTTTAATACTCGCATATAAATCAAAACCTATAGGCCCCTTCCCGTTGACCTAGAATCATGAAATTTGGCAAGAAACAAGGTTCGACTGGTTCAAGAGTTCGAAAATTGTTAATTTATAGTTTTATCACATTTTTTTTGCGATTACAAACTTACATTGTTGGAGAATTGACTATGACGTCTAACGATGGGAGAACATTTTTCCAACTACAAAGTAAAGTTTGTTATTGGGATAAATTCATTCCAACTACGGAACCCTTCTTTCTGCGTGGTCTGACTCGCACTGGGCCGGTTTTTTACTTTATAGACACGATATGAGTTTTTGCATAGAATCATTAATCTCCTTATAGAGTAGGCGTAAAAATTAACGAGAACGGAAATTATCTGAGATAACGCAACTAGTTCATGCATACTTAAGTTTATACTCAATTATAAAGATATGCATAATTATTAATTTTATTTATCCTGTAATAAATGATGATTAAAAATCCCGCTAACTATCCACACGCAATGTGAATACCTACTGGTGAATATAAATGCCTCAATATGTGACTATAGGTGCCTGCAGATTTTCTCGATTTTTGCCGATCGCAAGTTTAAACAAACATCGAATAAAATGTGTAAGCAACAGACGATCCACAATTTTTATCGATCACTACTATAGATCGATATATCAACAATGAAATTTGCTCAATTTTAAGCTTGATATTCTCGATCGAGAAGCTGGCATATCTTATTTATCGTCCAAACACAGCGTACCGAGCGATAGTAAAGAACGACAAAAATGGAGCACATCTGTAGACTTCTTCTTCAATCGGTCCCTCATTACTGAGGATCGTGGTCACTGGACCCCTTTAAACGGACAATCTGCCTCCATCGACTCCGGTCCAAAGTTCCCATCACCACCTGCTGAAAATTTTTTGAGCTTCTTTTACTTAGTCAGACCATCGTGTTGGCGACCGGCCTCGTGCTCTCTTTCCTTCGGTATTGCCAACAATGACCAGCTTTTCTAGGCTGCTATCTTCCCTTCGCATTATGTGGCCGAAGTAGGTCAAAATACGCTATAGGCAAACTGTAGACAATCGGGTCTCGATATCGAGCTGGGAAAGGATAGACACATTTGTGCGTTTTGCTGTCCATGGAATTCGGAGCATCCGCCTCCAGCACCACATTTCGAATGCGTCTATCCTCTGTCTTTCTCTTGCTCGGATTGTCCACGTCTCATCTCCATAGAGGAAAATCGGGAAAATTAGTGCTCTGACCAATCGGGTTTTCGTTTTGTAGCTTATACCACGATTTGTCCAGATGTTCTGGAGGCGTGTTGCAGCATCTTTCTGTAGACACCTTATGGGAATATTTCATGCAATTTTTCTCCCATAGTTACAAATTGACTGCCTCGTTGGTCTAGTGGTCGCAAGCGTTACTGCTGAGTACGAGGTCCTGGGTTTGATTCCCAGGTCGGGCAAAGTGTTATTGGGTTTTTCCATCAGGAGTTTCTTAGTAGCAACCTGTAGTCTGGGTTTGTGCCCGGTTGATGCCAATAGGCGAGCCTATTCCTACTCTGGCGAAATATGGTGTTACTGTAGGTACTCCTCCGTGTGAGTAATTTTACTTTTTATTGCAGATGATTTAGTTTATAATC
Source organism: Lithophane ornitopus (assembly GCA_948473465.1). Taxonomy (NCBI): domain Eukaryota; kingdom Metazoa; phylum Arthropoda; class Insecta; order Lepidoptera; family Noctuidae; genus Lithophane; species Lithophane ornitopus. The sequence goes on along the minus strand of OX419624.1, from coordinate 10,833,550 downwards.
CGCTGTAGAGCAGAATTTCGTACTTTGTAAAGCAATATCGTAAAGAAAATTAAAACTACTCAAAAGTAGCTAACGAAACGGTATCAGTATTGATTTCGCATGTTAAGGCGCTTGGTCCCGTTCAGTACCGTAACATGGTCAATTTAAAAAGCCTACTCCTCATTAACGACTTGGATAAAAGATCTGAAAAAAATACATGTTTGCCATAGATTCATGTACAACATTTTAATCGAGCAGTTTTTTTCGTAAGACTAATACTTTTGCCTTAAAAAAATATCTACCAAGACGCAATTGTTGGCTAATAACTACTAAACGGCTTTGATGTTTGGAAATATTTATATACTGAAAAATTGATGGTTAGAGGTACTACAGATTGTTCGTTGCATAAATGTAAATTAATCAATATTTTTAAGAATATTACCCCACTTAGAGATAGAGGTTCAGAGGTGCTCTGCGCGGGGCGCGGGCGGCAGTCCCGAGTTAGCATTGCTACGGGACGGCTGTGTCGCTCGCTGCTCCGCCCCGGCTATCGACCGACTATGCACGTTTGCGTGTGTTAGTGCAAATATTTACGAACGAATTGTATCAATGTGCGTTTATAGACTAGCTCGCTGCAGAGAGCCCAAGTCAATTGTGCGCGTAGGCGCTTTGTTGTTGAGTTTTTTTTTAACATGCAATTACTTATTAATACTTTTTTTATTTACATTCACATAATTTACATACAAATTTATAATATAAGTAGACCAAAAAAATATGTTAATGTAACATAACATCACGCCTGTATTCCCCGAAGGGTTAGGCAAAGGTGTCCCTTTAGTTAGTACACTCACATTTTGCCAGTTATGTCGCATGTAATAGGGGCGAGCCTATTGCCATCAACCAGGCACAAATCGAGACTCTGGGCTGCTACTGAGCAATCCCAGATAGAAAAACCGACCAAGTGCGTGTCGGACCACACATAATGGTGCCGATTCTCTTGTCACAAAATTCTCTAAACTAAACTAAAATTCACTAAAATTTTGTTTAGTCCCAGTCTTCCCTACCATTATTCGCGCCCTCCGGTCTACTTCTTGATATGCAATGGCCTCTGAAACCACATGAACCATGAGGCTCCAGGGGCTAGTGCAAATCCTGGGGTTCATTCGATTTATCGAGTCTGGTTAAGCCACGCTGGAGTCGGTGCATTTCATTCATTCATTCATTCATTCATAGTCCTGTCAAACGATCAAACTCATTCTGAAATAGACTTTAAATGACATAACTTAACTATAATTTAGTTTGACAGCACTAAGATGGCACTGAGATTAGTTTAGTGAAAATGCTATTCTGAATTTGACGATTTAAACTAAAAATTTGTCCTATATCTAAAATCCTCTAACTAAATCTGACTATATATATATATATATATCGCGATTAAAAATGTGTGGAATAAAATGAGATGTCATGAACTAAAATTCAAACCAACACCTCAACTTCAGTTACAAAAAACAGTACTGTATTTTTTTATTTTCTTTTGCTTATATCTCGAAAACGGAGGACACACCGTTTTCGAGATATAAGCAAAAGAAAATAAAAAATCGCAAAATTAATGAAAATTTCGACCCCCTTTAGGAAGCCCTTAAACCCCTAATTCTCAACATGTTGGTAATTATTTTTAATTTTTTTTCTTTATTTTCCATACAAAAACTGAAAAATTCCATTAAAAACACGTCGAGGCTGCCGTGCAGGCGCGCCTCTGGCTCTAAAAAAAAAACACGGCGTAGGGAAAACAAGTACCAAGTGGAGGCGCGCGGTTGTCAAATTCGATTTTAGTTGTGTCAAAATAAGTTTTAAATTTAGAGAATTTATTTGGCAGAATAGCTCCAAGATTCCCATAGTCAAAAGTAAGGAATTTTAGTGATAGTTTAGTTAGTTTAGTTCGGTGTACAAGAGAATCGGCACCAATGAAGGTTTCCGTAGTTGGAATGAATTTATGCCAAGAACAAACTTAACATTGTAGTTGAAATCATGTTCTCCCATACGAAATGTACGGGAGAACATGTTTTTGTAACTGCAAATTTAAGTTGGTAGATTATTACCTACTCGTTAACTTGTAGAACCTGGTATAGCCTATAGCTGTGATAGTTTTCCTTTTAATTTCGTCATACATTATATACTACTGCTGTGAATTTTTTCACATATCCAAAATTGGACGAAAATAAAAGGTGTATCTTTTATACACGAAATATTTTAAGGGGTCATTGTACTCATCATCATGAACAGCTTTCACTATGGGACCAAGCCTGAAATCACTTTACTTTATGTTCGCATAGCTCGTCAAAATGTAGAACAGCTGACACTTTGATCTCGCATTGTATAGAATTTCCGTACAACGCGAGGTCAGCTTATACTGGCAATGTACCTATAGCTTGAAGTGTAGCCGTGTGTACAATGACCCATTAAAATATTTCTTAACTACATACCTAACTATATACCTACCTACATACTTACCTACATACATACCTAGAATACCTACCTACATACCTAGAATACCTACCTACATATACCTACATACTTTTATATCTACATGTTGTACTTAGTAAACGTTTAAAACTCCAGCACAGACCTACATAACATAGGTTTTTCTGTTGCATTTAGAATACGCGTTATAGTGGCAACCTATTCTTACCATTGCATTGCTAAAATTCGCGTAAAATTAACATGTACTTGTAGCCGTAAGGGGTAAGCAATGGATCCGCAATCGAAGACGACCGGGATCGAATCCGAAGCGTTATTTGTTTTTTGAAACCATCATAATTATTTATAAGTATTCTAAGCAACAATGTTAGTTATTATTTTAACTATTTATGTTTATTTATAATCTATTCATTCTTATTTTTGTTTTTTTATGAAGTTTAATATTTGTTATTGTATTATTATTTAACTATTTATAGATATCAGTATTCAGCAGACTTTACTGAAAACTAATAATATGATTTAGACTTTATGCATGTTTTTTTGTTAATGTAACGTATCGTATGAACACAATAAAGTCGAGCACGTTACTCGGTCATTTATTTATATATTTAAGTCAACTTTATCTTTAAAAAAAAACATGCATAAAGTCTAAATCATATTATTAGTTTTCAATAAAGTCTGCTGAATACTGATATCTATAAATAGTTAAATAATAATACAATAACAAATATTAAACTTCACAAAAAATAAAAAATAAGAATGAATAGATTATAAATAAACATAAATAGTTAAAATAATAACTAATATTGTTGCTTAAAATACTTATAAATAAATGGTTTCAAAAAACAAAAATCGATTCGGATTCGATCCCGAACCTCTACGATTGCGGATCCATTGCTTATCCCTTACGGCTACAAATACATGTTCAAATTACGCGAATTTTAGCAATGCAATGGTAAGAATAGGTTGCCACTATAACGCGTATTCTAAATGCAACAGAAAAACCTATGTTACGTAGGTCTGTGCTGGAGTTTTGAGCGTTTACTAAGTACAACATGTAGATATAAAAGTATGTAGGTAGATATGTAGATTGGTATTCTAGGTATGTATGTAGGTAAGTATACATACTTACCTACATACATACCTAGGTAGGTAGGTAGGTATGTAGGTAGGAAATATTTTAAGGGGTCATTGTACACACGGCTACTCGCGTTGTACGGAAATTCTATACAATGCGAGATCTGCATAAACTGGAAATGTGTAGCTTGATGTGTAGCCGTGTGTATATGGGACCAACCCTGAAATCGCAAAAAAATAATCAGCTGTTCGACATTTTGACAAGCTATGCGAACATAAAGTATCACGTGTATAAAAAGATACACCTTTTATTTTCATCCAAAGACATGCTAAAAAATAATATCCAGTAAAAACTTAAAATATATGTAACTTATGTATCTATCTATACAAATGTCAGCCTTGCATCTCCGCCATTCCTTTCTGGAATCGTAGGCAAAATAGGCGTCCTATGCGCGCAACTCTGCGCCCTTGTATTTTCTTTGATCGCCGTTTTAGTTTAGCGCGCCACCGCACGCGTTTTACGTATTCGGGGAGTAGGGAGTTTAGCTCCGCCCACATGCTCAAGGTCAGTGAGGAAACTATCGCCCTTAAAGATACTTCTGAAATATAAAGGAAGTTAAATGAAACCTGTTGTGCGGCCAATATCGCCAAATTACCTGGGTTTCAATAAAGCTTTGAGATCCGCGTCAATTCAACTCGCGTGTTCCGTCACTATATAAAGTTTTTCAATTCATGTTGTTAGCATGTCGACATATCATCGTTGAGAGCTTTTAGGGGTACGTGTATCAGAAAACACTGCTATAAAAGTATTGTAAGTATTATTAGGTTACGAAGTTTGTTATTGTTGAGTGATGTTATTCAAGTGAATTTATTGATTTTTTGATTCTTTGCCATATTGTCTTTGGATATTGAAAATTTATTATTATTAATTGGAACAATTTATGCACATATTCAACATGAAAAAAACATCTAATTTATTTTTTTGTTAGTGAGGAAATTATTTTCTTTCCGGTCCTTACTTTTGTTCAAGAGAGAACTTTTGATCCACATATTTTAGGCAGGTAAGTGATAGTATTGTAATTTTCCGTTCAGAACTTTAATTGGGCTTATTTCATAATTTGTTATTAGTCATCTACGTTCCTAAGTGCCTTTCCAAGAGCCCAGTAGCCAATCCCATACCATAAACCCAACACAAAATCGAAGTCTTAATTTTATGCGTGTTATCAAAGAAAGTTATCTCATAAATGCAGTAGCGTGACTCATGCGCTTACCGCAAGTTTGGCGATTCTCCGGGATTACCGCGGGACGTGCGGCAGAAGTTTTGCTTTATCCCGGAGCCCCTTACAAATCACTGCGACTGGCGTAGTTGCGTGAGTAAATATTGCTTCAGAACTTGTGTGTGCAAATGTGCAGATTTAGTTGATGAGTTTAAAACTGCTAGTATTTCCAAGTATTTATTCGTTGAATTCCTTGTATGATTTAGTCAGTCTAAAAATATTCATAAAATACCTAATAATAGGTACAAATTATCTTGATACTTACCTACTGTAAAAATAAACTCGGCAGAAGAATCTCACTACTTACAGGTAGGTAATTACGTAGGTACTTTACTACTTTCGAATTGACAACAAGAAGGTAAAAAGTATGAATAAAATGGAAGAGAAACATTCAAATTCCCTTTGAAAAACATTCTAAAAATAAAACCGAAAAACGTGTCAAAAAAAACCATCATCATCAACCGCAATATAAAAGAGAAACGGGATTTCAAATATAATTTACTTCAGTCCTTCCTCACAACACATATTTTATGTTACGACGAAACGAACTTGAGTAAAAACCACCCATGTGCGAATCGAACTCTCGCGTTTTCGGTTCCGTACCACCAAAACTACGATAAGCACCTACTTAACAGTAGGTGCTTATCGTAGTTTTGATACGGAAGGTAAGTCACACAATAATCATTGTTCAGGTAACATAAAAACACCAAGCGTATCTTTCCTGCCAGGGTTGCGGGAATGTCCGAAAGAGATACCGGGCAACAGGCAACTGAAGGAACACGGGTGGGTTTTAGTCAGTAAAAGTCTGACACGCCCTTACGCTCCGCCCAGAGCGGGAGAAGTAATTTGATAATTTCCCACCCTCAGTAAAAAAAAAAGCGGATCTTTAAATTATAATCTCAAATAGGAATACTATATCTGTAAATAAACAAATTTTATTTTACATGATATAAGATGGACGGTTTAAAAGCGTCTTCGTAGAATTCCATACATTTACTTCCCTGCGTGATGCGTGGCGATGAGTCCATGTAGGTATCTTTTTTTTATTATGTGCCATAACAGAAGCCACAGTTACAACGTAATCATTCTGTGAAATTTTCAACCCAACGACGCGACGTTGTTTTTTACCTATTAAGTTTAAAAAGATACAGCCTTGTGACAGATAGATGGTCAGATTGACAGACCGACAGGCAGACAAACTGCGGCGCGGCAGCAGCGGTGTAGGCCTTTGTAATCTCGATTTCTCCCTTTGGACGCGGAACCCTAAAAACGGTCTCGGTTCGACCAGCGAAACTTTTAATGGAGTCCCTGGGCAATTTACTTACGCCAGTCTATGGCAAGCAATGGACCTCATCTCACGTTTAATGGCAAATCATTTCGGTTGCGACTTGACGACCAATCAGCCTTTAACCTTACTTCGACGTTAAGGTGATGTTAAAACTGTTTTGTTTTAACTGTTCATTTTATAAGACGTTAGAAGATTTATAGTGGAGAAACTTTGATTGAGAGATATTGGAATACGTTTGAAAAGATTAAAACAAATGAGATACGGGTGTAACAACGCTTAAATTAAATTAAAAGCTATAGCGCGGTACATACACAAGTGGCGAGTGGCACAGAGGTGGCGACGGTGTGGTGCGGGCGTTGCGCCGGTCCTTTCATATTTCATACAAAACGTATAGGAGTGACGAGGCGCGGAAAATACACAGGCGGCGGGACGTCGGCTTGGCGCAGGCGAAATATGAAAGGAGCGGTGCAACGCCCGCATTACACCGTCACGTCGCCTCACCCGCGCCACGCCTCTAGTGTATGTCCCTCGCAGCAACGTCGCGTCGTTGCATTCAATGATAATTTTTGTAAACATTACACAAAGTTTTTGATAAATCACAACTTTCATTATTGGGTAAGAAAGGTAGAACCACCGTTTATTAAGAATCAATGCTTTCTCTGCATTAACAGTCATGAAAATTAATTAACATCAGACAATAATTTATGTTATTTCATCGCATGGCAACTTAGATTCTCGTTTAAAACCCATGTAATGGTCTATCAAAAACTTCTCAATTACTATGCACTAAAATGTCTGATAATCATCACTAAAACAAGTAGAAACATCACTTAACAAAACTTTCAAACACAATAAACCACCCTGCGAGCTGCGTTCCATAAACAGAAATGTTCGTACAACCATACTAATATCCATAACCATACTAAAATATACGGATTTTGATGAAAATTAGGTCACAGGTTGACCATGATCTGGACATAGGATGCTATTTATCCACTTTATTGCGCGCGAAGCTGCGAGCAAAAGCTAACATCCCATAATATTCATTTCCCTTTATCTCCTATCGAGTTCTAACAGACTACCTGAGTGTTACTTTATAGATAGTACGTGGTCGAGTAATCAAAGAGGCTGTCAATGTTACTTTCGAAGGGCTTTCTATTACTTTACCAGTCTTATCAAACTACTGACTGAATTAATTGTAATTCAATCTTTCAATGAGAAACTTAAGTAGTAAATTGAGAATGTTTTAGTGCCATTTTCCGATATATAATACCTTCTAAGTTAGCTTTCGATGGTATTTGAGAATAAAGAAGTTTCATAATAATCAGCTCGGAATGACTTTCAGGGCAAAGGCCTCCTTTTCGACTCAACTCGATCCTGAGCCAATATGGACCAATCCCGCCTATAAGCGTAAAGTTTATCCCGCCATCCACGCCTGGGTCTTCCGCAATGCCGTTGGACGTTTTCAGAAACCCATGTTGTGGTGGTCTAAGCACAATGTATCTGACATGCGGGTAACGTTTCCGGCCTAAGCCCATTTTTGAGTACCTATAACAAAGGCAGGTGAACAACCCCTTCAAATTTATAAAGAGTGTAGTAAAAATGCCTAGTAGATCGATTTTATGATGAAAACTTGAATTTTTTCCCCATCAATGAATAATATTTGCATAATTTAAAACGGTGCGATGCTGCAAGTCACCTATGAGAAGCTTTGTGTTTGTGAGGTATAGATATTATGTAGATAAAGATGTTTAGTAAGATGAAAATATTTCCGAAATATTAGCAGTAGAAGGCACATCGGATTAATTAAAGGAAAGAGACATTCAAATCATCGTCATCTAACTAGCCTTTCCCAAACTATGATGGGGTCGGCTTCCAGTCTAACCGAATGGAGCTGAATACTTACCAATATTTTACATTTAAGATGGATCGACTAAGCACAATGATAAAAAAAAATGTAAAACATAAATAAGTAAAGAAACAAAAGGAAATAACTGTCTTGTCGACAATATTGTGTTTATTATTAAACAAAAGACCGCCTTCACGACAACAATAATACGGAATGTATAATGTGGAGACAACAATACAACAATAAATGAACACACTGGCAACACCATAAGTGCCTATGAGTATTTTTTAAATATAAAATAAATATAAATTTAAACTTCCTAAGTATATCTTAGGAAGTTTAAATTATTGTCGTATAGCCCTCCCCACATCGTCAAAAGTTTTAAAAACATTATATTTTCTTAATCTGACTCATGTCAAAAGCAAAAGTTTTAGCCAAAAGATAAATAGCTAAACATGTGACAGATAATACCAACATCGGATATGCGCAAGTATGTGAAAATTTACATAAAGTGCATTTGTACATACACATATTTATCAATGCAAAAGCGAAACCAGTTACAGTATGCAAAATCATGTTACATCATAATGCAAGGAACTTCGCAAACGGTCCTCGGTACACGACGAACGGAGCGCGGAATTACTAAAAATAAACAATCAATGTCAACGCACTCAAATCAGGATTAAACATTGCAAATACACGGCGTAAAAAGAACCATAACATAGCCGCTATCTACGCATTCTCTACATCAAACTAAGTAACATTGAGCAAAATTATTGCTGGGAAAAAGTTTTATTATTATATCAAAAATCGAGGAAAAATAGCCGTTTACTTACACCAGCGCGCTAAGGTAACGCACGCAGAACATTGTGCTTATGATGCTACGGTACAAGAGCTGTGGGGGTTTTAAAAGTTAAGTTAGACATTTAAATCTTGTTTAACCTTCAATATCACTAAAGTAACTTATTGTGGTGCGACGCACTTTTTGCAAGTGTTAGTGGGCAACAATGAATAACAAAGAGTTTTATAAATAACAAAAACTTACTAAAAATTATAGAAAGTTCTGTTATCATGTTGCAAAATATTGCTGTACCTACAAAAACTAACTTCGGTGTGGATGCACCTTAACCAAAAGGTACCCAGGAATGGAACAGTAGTGTGTGACTCTCGGCATCGTAAAGCGCCTTTTACACCCGCTATACGATTGTTTAGTGCAGAAACTACGTTTATCGTGTTCGGTTTGAAGGGCTACTAGCTTGGTAGTGTTAGCCATAACAGCTGATAAACATGTGGCAGTTGTAATGAACTATTCTGGCGCTAAATGGCTCAACATGTAGTGGATGATCCATCGGTCCTGTCTGCTGACTGGACAATATACAGGGTGTTAGGGTAGTCACCGTTATCCTTGAAACTCCCGGACCAGAAAATCCCGGTTGCATTAAAATAGGTTGACAAATTACATTCAGCTATTCCAAAACAGTAACTTATGAATCATATTTTTGTATTATGTGCATTAGGGAGTCGTTATCAATTACAGGAAATAGAATATGATTCAGAAGCATACGATAATGCGCATGAGTTTACAAAAATCTTGATTTCCTAGAGATGCGCTTTAACCTAAACATCACTTTAAAGAATTAATGATACACATCGATCGTTAGTGTAGTCCTAATATAATTTAGCATCCTGCAATGAAACCAAAGACACCATATTTCTCAATTACTTCAGTCTCTCATCATAACATTCCAAGCTCATACTAATTGGCTCTGAAAGTTCACTGACCTCGCACAATACGGTAGCTGAACGGCTTCAAGAAATTCCTTACAAAAGAAAATATTCAAGCAATTTGCCAAACGTAGGCGTAGCATTATGCAACCGAGTGCATTGTCCGTTGCATTATCTTATGGCCTTATCTTTATAGTGCGCTTCGCGATTCTCGATAAGATTATGAAACAATGTTTCCTTGAAGTATAATTTACAATTATGAACAAGTTCAGTTAAATTATTGCGATTATTGTAATCCTGAGCCGTTTATCATAAAATTATATAGGATGAAGGGTCGACATTATGTGTCCTACCTTTGAAATGTAGCGGTTTATTTTTCGTAGAAGGTCTTGATGTTTAAATTCTAAATCCTTCCCCGAAGGATACTTTGCGTAATGTAGACCGACTGAAGACAATACAATTATTTCGTTATAAGCATTAATACTTCATTAATTAATAAGTTTCTGGTAAAGGTCTTCATTAATATTACGTGGGTATGATGTTAGATACCACCTCAAAGCAATTCTATGAGACGTTTTGATTTAGCGATCAACAAGGACCCTTTTAAGGAAAAACTCACACAATTATTAATATACCTTCTTTCCCATAACTAGTAACTCGTCCATATCAAGTGCATGTGTTCTAAAAATAAGACCTGCTAAGTCTACGTTCTTAGCTGCAGGAACAAAAACTGGACTTGATGTATCATCTACTTTACTACTTTCAAACTCCAGTACATTATTCATGATAAGTACAGCTCTTGTTACTTGCACGGAGTGTCGTGATTGCAGGCAAGTAAATAATAGACCGTCCCCCTTTCATTACATGTTGCATCCTTTAATTGCAGGACATGCTACTCGATCCGTGGAACGTAATTTATATTTCGTTATTAACTTTTTGCTGTCAGCTTCTTAGCGCAAAATATCATCATACAGCAAAAACGTCCATAATAATTTATGGACTTTTTGTATTTGTATTTTGTTGTAGAATGTTGAAGGGAATCTGGCAATAAGTTATGATAAATTTTCTCATCACAGTTAACTTGACTATCCTCTAGTAATTTTTGGGTAAGACAGGAAATATATTCCTAATATCTCTATTATTTATCATCATTTCAGCCGAAAGACGTCTACTGCTAGACCTAGGCCTCCCCAAGCATTTCTCTTCGACCGGTTCTGTGCTTCCTGCATCCAACGGATTCCTGCGCCCTTCACAAGGTCATCATTCCATGTATATCTTGGACATGTATCTAACATAATTATATATCTTTATAGAAATCTGATTGGATTAAAGCAAAACCTTTGAGAAAGATAGAAACAAAGCTATGACTGAAAATCTACAATTAGGAATAGAAAAACCGACAATAAGGAAAAGAGATTTTGCAGTATTCTAAAGAGGGTTTTTTTAAACTCCTAATCTAATAGAAAACACAAATCGATTATTCAGTATTTCCTTTCTTACTTATATGTATTATTTTCTTCGTATAAAAAAGGTAGAATTTCTTGCAAATAATTGTATGCTGAACATATAATATTTTAATTGAATCTAGCCAGGCAACCGGATCTCCATATCTTATGCAGCTATGCACTACATAACTGAAGAAGCGTCGTTTGAAAGACATATTAACTCTCAATTACTAGAACGGTATAAAAACATACTCCTTCAACCAACCGTAAAGAGAGATACGAATCTATCACGCAATCACGATGCACGATTAGAAAGATTGAATAATACGACTAATAGATATGAATCAAATGAATGTTGAATTCATTCCAAGTCTCTTTATTCTCGTGTTGATATTTTGCCCAACATACTGCCTCTCCAATCACTGTGTCAATAGTCTTATTAAGGTCAATCTTGAAGTAAGTGAAGTCATAAGTGATTACACAGAGTGTACTGCCGATGCCGCAACAGATATAGAAACTAAAGGCTACAGCAATGTACGCGGAATATTGTTGGCACCACGTCCCACTAAACATAGGCAAAGTTCTAGATAGCATCAAACAGAAGAATAAAACAACAACTAAAATATAATCGAAACACATGTAGCCCTTAACCATCCAATAAGATGGCCGATAGGCACTTATAGGCAAGAAATAATTGCCAATAACACAAGCTGTCAATGACTCCGAAGTAGATTTAAACTAATGGACAGCGGTGAATGATCACGGATGTTACCAATTTATCATTTGTAGGACGAGGCGAGCCCTTTATACTTTTCTTTACTCTCTCTCTACAAAGACGTATAAATTACAAGAACTTCTGTTAGTGCTTTTATATCAGCTGTTTGTTTCGCCGAAGAAGTTTGTTATATCTATGGGAATGAGCGGCGTATTATCCAATCTGAAAAACTGGAAGATATTTCGCAAAGTTGGATACTGACATATTTTTCTGTGAAAGTTGGGTTAATATTTATGAAGATTTGTTTTTTATTAGGTCACATTATTGGTAAGATATTAGAAATCTTATTCCTTGGTTATAATCTGGAAAAAATGTGTTTCAGTATTTACAGTTGCGAAATAGGTAGACTATTTCGCAACTGTTTGACATTTTAATAAATGAAACGAACGCACCCTTTCTTTTCCTATTCGTTTAACGAAGGCAGAACACAAAACATGAAAAAACCGCAGACAAAAAACGTGTTCCTTGAAGAAAACTCGTCTGGAATAAACAGTCGACTTTTAAACAAGTTGGAGCTGCAGAAAATAATTGCAACGACTTAATTACACAGGGTTTTACTTGACATTCAAATAATACACAAGTCTATGCCAAGTTCTTTGGAGAGTTAAAATGAATTATTGTAAAACTATACGACGTGCTTTTTTCTAATCAGTGATTTTAGAACGTGATGTATTATCAAAATTATGTGCATACCTGAGCATATGAACTGCAACAAATACGCAATTTATTTATTATAAGCTGATCTATAAAATTGACTCATTTTAGCTAGTAACGCCAAAATATGGCTGAAATGTACGGGTACGGACGAAAACGTAAGACTAAGTATTTCAAATAAGTATGTAGATATAATTTAGGAATATAACACTAAAGTTTCCACTTACAAACCCCACAGTATAATAAATAATAAGTGTTAAATAGTTTATCATAAGCGTAGCATCGTCTCTTCAATGCAATAGAGCCTAATAAAAATTCAATTCTCGTAATATGTCCTGTCTCTATTTACTACCTTTAATGCCGCTGCACCGATGCATACGATGAATACCTAATGCCCTTTGTGATTGGTCGTCGTTTTGTGCAGACTTGATTCTGTCTGGCTTATGCTGCGTACAATAAAAGTACGAATATGACAGTACTTGGTAAAACAAAGGTGTTATTGTTGTATGACCTTCACCTTTGTCATTTGTGTTTTGTTTTTTCGGAGTTCTGTCATGCGTGTTGCATCAGCAATAAGTTGTAGGTACCACTTCTAATAGTTTTTTTTTTTTAAGTTATTCAAATGTACACTAAATTCACAACACCTCTGGAAAGAGATGACTGATAGGAAACATATTTATAGGAACAAATACTCAAGCAAAACAAGTAAGTTCATTGCAATCCACCAGTTGACAACTTCACACAAGTTTTAAATACATATAGCTGTAGAATATAGACATTACCTGATTGCTGCACATCAATAGCTAAGCTACGTACCTGTATACAAAATGTCGTCGCCGAACGGGCCTGCGACCACTGGGCGAGCTCTCCAGCGAAGACGACCAAGCATCAGACCGCGACAGCGCCGTGTTCCTTGCCTCCGTGCTCCTCGCGCTTTCCAACAAGATCGCCGTGTACTTCGTTATCAACATCGTGTGCCACTGTTGCTTGATATTCACTTGTCACTGAGACACTGTGCTCATCTAAATCAACACTATGAGTTAATTGAGATTCTGAAGCAGGATGCTAGGGAATTGCAACTTATTAATAATGCCTAGGTATTTAGGCTGTATCTCACTTAGTAATGCAATTATCGCGCGTATTTTAATTTTACATTCCGCAATTTCAATTTCTCTATTATTTGTGTAACATCGGAAAGCAACAAGTGAACTGACTGTGCCGACATCCGCACCGTCACGGTGAAGTGACCACCAACCATCACACGTTATTATCCCTCCGACTAAACAACGGGATATTGTGAATTATGCGTGACACCCACGCGTAAAAGTCGGTAATAAGAACGGGTTTCAAAGGAAAAAGAATTATACATTGCGGAGCCGTGGAATTGCAGAAACTAAAGGACAGGGACACTATTAATTTGAGTAAGTACCCACATTTAATAATGACCTCTTATCTTTAAAGGTGGTGAATCCTTTTTTCTCGATAATGTCATTGATTTATTGTTTGTTAATTTCAATAACCTCCATAAATTTATATCAACAGGTATATTTATATCTCTTATTTTTGCTATATGCTCCTAAAATACATCTCTGTATGTAGCAAGCACTATTAATAATTATTATTCTATTTCTCCAGGTTTTAAGCTCTAGCTAAACTTTGCAGCAGTGATTCTAAACGAATAGTCCAGCCATTATAATAAAAACAGCGATAACATTACTTAACTTCATTATCACTACACCGCTTGACTATGACCTCCGAGAGATATAAGCTAATTATACGTCCAACTTCTATCTTAGAAACTGCATTTCACAAGGTAATGACTGCCATAAATATCTTTCATGGTGCGTTAGCCTTACCGACGGGACCGTTGTTGGTACTGACTTATCTCCAAGATCAGCCGAAGATAATTGCAATAGCCTACTCGATCGTAATACTGCTTATAAAGAACTTATCAGGGATCAGAGCGCTTATCTGTAGAGACCTTTCCTGTTGACGTTTGATACTTTCGACGTTTACGACGTTTGTTAGACGTTTAAAGGTCAACCAAGGGCTGAATACAGTTTATGTAGTATGGATTCTTATTGGTAGTCAGACATGCATTGCTATTCTGTAACCATCTCACCGTGAAAACTTAGGTGAAGTGAGCGTGGAGTGAGCTGTCATTGTCATCGATACCTACTGCTGCTAAGTCGGTAAAAGTTCACTTTAAGCTCACTTCACCTAAGTTTTCACGGTAAGATAGTTACAGAACAGCAATGCTGGCTCTAGGGATCGACAGTTCACTTCACTTAAGTTTTCACGGTGAGTTTTTTTTACAGAATAGCACGACTGGAGCTTTCGGATTTGAGGTGGAATATATTCATAACATCACAAATATTTTGATATAATTATTGTTGTGAATAGAGCGTAGGTAGGTTACAATTTGTCATGTTTATACGTCATTAGTAAGATTAATCTAAGTTTTTTTTTTAAACATGGGAGAAAACTGGAACGAAATCCAAAATAAAAACAGTTTTATCTAAAGTAACAAAAGCGTCCATACATTCAATAATCAGGAAGAATTCAATAAGAAAAAAGATAAGTTCACTTACAATTATATCGCTTCACATACTTCGCCGCCCACATACAATTTATTGCTAAAACAGTTTCGGTTCCACTGTCAGCACGAAATTCCTTAACTATCGAATTCCCAGTCCGTAATTGGCCTGAGTAGGCCTCAAGTTCGAGGCTACTACTTGATGCCGGCTAGACCATATATGGCCTCAGTAACTGGAGAGCAATAACTACGTATTTATCGAGTGTATCGCATTTTGATGTTGACATTCATGTTCGCACAGTCAATGGAATTTCATGGCAATCGCAATCTATTTTGATGTACGGAAACGCTTGCAGGATTGCATTCATATCCCTAATCTTCGTTAAAATTGGAAGCAGCTTGCTATGAGTAATGTAAATTGTATGACTTAGTATCTGAGTTTAGCAAGCTGTAATAAACTTTTATATTTTTAACCTCCTCTCAAATAATTTCAACTTCATGAGAATCATAAAGAATCTTGCTGAATCTTGTCATTTTGTGCTAAATCTTCGTGGATGACAAGCAATAAAGCTTGAGTCTGCCTTTATTGCTCAATCATTATGAAGACACAAGAACAATCAAGACAATGATCTTCAACGCCCATAAATTAGAGTAGATCAATGGTTACTGCAATATCTTTAACTACCTAACTAGTAATTATGATGTAATGTGTGTCAGCAGCCTTAGCAATTAAATCCTTTCTTATAGTCCGCTCAAATTTTATGATTGTGACACATTTAGTTGATATATGGGAGCGAAAACCATTTGTAATAAATCCCAATATCAGTTTAATTGGCAATTTAACTTTATTGATTGTAGAATTTATGAAAACAATTAATTGGTTTTAGTCTTCAGCAAATTAAGTGTAGGTACCTAATTAATTTGTTTCCAAATACAGAAGCGTTTAGAAAGAGTAACAGAATTTCGTTGCTTGCTATGAATGCTGGTGAGCTTTTCAATACAAAGTATGACAAGTACAATTACGAACTAATCAATATTTTATGTTCGGTACGAATAGAATGATAGGTGCGGTATCAAAACTTACAAAAATCTGAAGATTTAATTGTACGTGTGGTCAACATTAAAGCGATGGCGATACCATAGTAGGCATATACAAAAACGTTGACGATATCGCAATATGATTCAGTTGCTGACGACAGGGACTGTAATCAAGTTCCTCGTAGGTATGCTAAGTCTAAACAATAACACTACTTAGAACTAAACAATGACTACAAAATAGCAGCCTATAATTTCATATCAGATAAATATTTAATGCTCGACATAAAAGATGAAGGGCAAACTGGGACAGTCAATAAAGAAACTGTTATAGTTTATTATGAGGGTCAGTTCCAACAAGCACAAGAACTCTCTGATGAAATAAAGTCATTGTCACAAGAAGGTAATTACTTCCTGGAAACATACGTCCGCTGCATCTCGTAATTCTCAGAGGTATGACTGTAGGCAGATATTCGAAGCTTTTATACCTACTTAGCAGAATAGTAGGCATTAATTTAACGACGAATTTATGCCTCCCAGACAAATTATTAGAAGTTATGTTAATAATCAGTCAGTAGGTGTCGATTAGGTCATTCGATTTAACAACATCGCTTGATTCAATCTGAACCATGATTCCACCAGCATTATGATTCGATTCAGCATTGCACCTATGATGATAATACTGTAGCAGTTGGTGTGAATGATGGATGGCACAATTGTTACTTGTTTTCAAAAGGTCAACGAACTTTAATTAAGCAAGATAGTGCCTGCATACCTAGACACATAAAGCAATTGAGTTCTAAACTAGTCACAGTAACAGCTCACAATCACGAAATTTTCACGGTTGACACAAAATACACTCGTAATTGGGAACACTCGGGATCTTTGAATCGGTTGAAACAGCACTTGTGCAAAGAGATGGGTGAGCACTTTTCACAATCGCGTCGGTAATATATTTGCGGTATTTTCGCAGTGCGCTTGCGTCTGCGTCGCTATCCAATCGTCCGATCGGAAACATCGGCGCCGACGCACTGCCTGCCGCGAGGAGCAGCGAGCGCGCGCGCCCTGCAGGACTACCGACCGGCCGACGGGTTTAATTTGAACTTGGAACTCTACATGCGGGATGCAATTTTGGACGTGTTTTTATTGGGCTTCGGTCACTGAGACGACGGCCGTTAATTACTTGAAATACCACACGAAAGGTGCATGGCCTTTAACCAAAACAGCCACTGCGTAGCTACTGTTTTTCCGTTGCAATTATCAATCGATTTTCCTCTTAACTTGAATGCCCATTCAATCTACCGAACATTTTTCATTCTAATAAGTAGAAGACATTTAAACAATTTATTGCAAACGTCTACCGCGTTATAAATAAAAATATGCCACCACAAAGTCGGCAAACCCTTTGATATTCTCGAAGAACATTCCTTTTCGCATCCATTTCTGCAATAAAAAGTACTTCGAGAGCCTTAAAAGGGAAGCGATCTCAAAAAATGTTATACAACTTTCCTTTTCAAAGGGATGGGGACGCATTATGTGGAATAAAGTTATCTGGACATAGCCTTTTATGGGACGCAATCGTGAGTCGTATAGCAAAAAGGTCAGTTGAAACGAGTTGGTCATTACATAGAATGGCTTGCTAACGTCCGTATGAAAGTAAAATTTATTAACGGCCAGACACAATGTTTATTTCTATGCCAAATCTGACTATTACATTTAGCGTAACTTTCGAAGACAGGGCATTTACATTAAATGATATTGTCGAGCTTGGGAACTTTAAAACAAAATGGTTTTGTAAAAATATTATTTGAAAAAGGATATTTTATTTCATGTTTGTGGAATATAGCCAAATGGTTTGCTCCAAATAATGCCAAAGTATTGGCAGTTACAAAAACTTTTCCTACATTTCTAAACGAATATAACTTTTCCTCTAGAATTACTTTTGAAAATAGTGTCTCTAGTTCTCTACCAAAATTGTGCACACAAAACTTTGAAGAAGTTTTCCTGTAATACGATGTATACGCTTATAAAACAGTAGCGCAAAATTAAAAGGAAAAAAAAAACAATTTGTTTCATCCACATCTCTGGACGGCGATTTTATGAAAAATTTATATCAGTTGTGTTGAAAAGTGTGCCTTTGAGACGCACAAGCTAATGAAGCTGGGCTATGAATACATATTGGAGCATTAAACAGTGCGAATGGTACTGCCCGGTGCATAATTAATTACGACACTGCCCCTTAAGATGCGCATTGATGCAAATTATTTAGATCTTAGAACGTGACGGATGAGTTGTATTTAATAGTTGTAGGAAATAGAAAAGATATATTATTTTCTGTATAGACTAAAAAACTTTTGCATGTTTTTATATGTCTTTTTTTAGGCATTTATTTAATCGCAACTCAAAACATTCCATTTTGCTTTTCTAAAAATAAAAATAAAATATTAGAGAATACACTTACCGGCAGGCAAATTTGGCCCAAATCGTAAACGTGAATTAGTGAACAAACTCAACCCAGAGTTTTTAGAGGATCGGTTAAATATATCCCATTTTGAAGTTGTATTTTTTGCATTTACGCCGTTTTACTCGACCATACCAAGAAAGATTATTCATACTTCATAAGCAACATTGTCCCTCGTAAAGTATAAAATTATCTTGTTATTAACACGTTTCCATAATACACGAATCTCTGTAAAATAAAACACTTATTTATTTACAACTTTATTAACATCTGCAACCGTTCGATACGCTTCCGTGCCGAATCGAACATCAATGAATGTTATCAAAAGAGTCCTATAAAGGCTGTTAACAAATTCAAAACTCGAAAATGATGTCAGTTTAAATGTAATGGAGAACCGCCATCATCTGACAGCTATTTGCTATCGGAGGCAATGTAAATCAGTGATTGAAAATTTGTCATTTTCGATACGAAAACCTGTCGAATGGTTTTAAATAGCTATGCTTATTTCGTTATTTTACTCTAAGGATGCTATTTAAGATGACATTTTTATTTTCTCTGGAAAAAAATACCAAGTTATAGCCTAATAAAATCCTCAATTTATCATCGTTCTTAATTAATTTAGCATCATAGGAGCCGTGAAATTGTAAGAGCGAGGTAATTGGCTGTGATGGCGTGAAACGATTTTAAACGGGCGTTCAGCGCTACTCGTGAAGTGTATCTATCTACCGGCTTTAGATAGATTTTTATGGAGGTTAACTGTTGTTTCAGGGTTAAAGGATTACTGGATAATTAAGGCGTCAAGTAACAGATAGGTTATACGATGGGATTATTTAGGACTATTCATTGGAAGGAGAAAAGTAGGTAACTTGTTAGAGGTGTAAAATATCCAACAAAGAACACCTATTTGCTATGGTATATTGACATAATTTCATAGCTACAGTTAGAAGTAGATATAGCTAACAGAAAAAAGCATTTCTCTTAATTTATGGATTCTCCTAAAACCCAATTTTAAAGTTCAATCACACTACCTCGTTTACTATGCAACAATATTTATACAACTGGCAAATAATTCAAACAAACACACGCTCTACTAACACCTTTTTATGCGAACGCAAACAGCTAACACAATAAACTTTAATATACACACAAATCATAATAATATATTCATACAAAATATAATCTGCCGACCACCCGACAAAACATAACGTTTTGTTTCCCGGAACGGTTGGTCAGAGGTGTAACACATACTTCGCCAGTTATGTTTAAGTCCCATGTGATAGTGGGCGAGTCTATTGCCATCAACCAGACACAAACCTAGACTCCGGGCTGCGGTACTGAAAAATTCCGGATAGAAAAACCCAATAATACTTTGCTCGTCCTGGGATTCGAACCCAGGACCAGTAGCGCTTGCAACAACTAGACCAACGACCCGTTATAATTATAATGAAAAACCTCCGTGACTGACTTAACAATAGTTACACGATGCAATTTTCTTGACAGTGGCATTACAATAAAATTGAAGAGCTACTGACTTGGTTCTACTAAACACTGCTTGGACCTTTTATTGTTGCTTCAACTGATTGCATGCCACTGGCAATTAAATTGCACCGTGTAAATCAGGCATAACGCGTGCAGAGGTGCACTAAAAACAAGAAAGGACTTTGCGAAACTATTCTATATACCCCTCCGAGCAGTTCAAGGAAGTTTATACAAAACAATGACACGTTCTGCAGCTAGTCTTAATATAAATAGTGCTGACTGAATATGTCTACGTAGATTATTACGAAGCGAAATCAACACGTGGGAAGGTAAGTAGACCAGGGGGCCTACCACCACCGCTTACAGCAGTATTATTTTAATCTTACTTCGTGGGGGAAAGAGATGGTGCTATACGTCTTGTAGAGCTTTGTCTCTTTCTTACACTGAAGTAATATTAAAGTAATACTGCTGTAAGCGGTAATGGTAGGCCCCCTGGTCCAATTAACGCTATATAAATCTTGTTTTAATATAAACACTGGACATAAACTTGAACCGCTTTTGTACTGGAATATGTGCACTCTTATAATAATGGTTCCTTTAAAACTACGTGAGATATCTAATAAGATGAGTTTATTTATGTAAGCTACGCTTAATGTAAATTTGTTCACATTAAGCATAGCTTACATAAGTAAACTAGGTGTTTAATGTAAAAAAATCCCGCTGGCACGAGGTCAGCGGGCATCGGGTATTCGGGTGTGATCCTATCGAAAGGGCAGACGTGTGAACTAAGTACTTAAATTGTAGTGTAATTAAGTCAGAACATTAAATAGTGATTAGAACAATAATTCTTTCATTGTGAGACCTTACACAAGGATAGCCGGATCGAGAGGAGTTTTTATTCAGTAACATAATTTCGATTCGTTAGGTAGGTCTGATGATGGAATTACTACAACATTAAAAGTAAAACTACTACGAGTAGTGGGTTTATATAAAAACGTATTAGACTTATTTTGAAGTCTGGGAAAGGCTTTGAAAAGAAAAGGTTTATAATTCATAAAAGAATGATGGAACAACTGAAAGAGATAAGCCGCATTCACAATCCTATGACGCATCTGAATTAGTCTCTCAAAGGCACAAAGGTAGAATTTATAAAAACATGGCGACGAATTTATCATTCACTAAAACTCGTGCCTCGTAGTTGTTTATAGAAGAATTAAATGAAAAAAAAGAAGTTGTAAAGACTCACTAGGATCATATCAGCTATTTCAATGCACCTAGGCTACTACTGGACTTGCTAGATATGGTTTACATGACGTATGTTCCAAGTTTAAATAACGAGTGTGATTAATAATCAAATCACTCACAAAATTGATTATCGCGATTTTTTTACCGACTTCTGGATGGACGCGGCGGAAGATCGAAACAAGATTAAGACCGCAGCCAGCGAGATATACAAGAAACCTGAAACGGACAGCAGCGAGTCCTCGGATGAAGACACAGAAAACAGCAAATTGTAGCATAGCACAGCAAGGAGATAGAAAAGAGCCGAGAACACAGCATAAGTATCTCCGCCAACGGATTCAACGGTGAAGATTGAACGGAGCCAACTGGCGGCGACGTCGTAAAAGATGCCCATCCTTATATAAATATTACCCGTCTCTCCACTAGTCCATTGCTTACTCAAGGATGCATATCCGGTAGGCTCGCAAATCCCCCCCTATCCCGACGGGCACAGTCTTCCCTACCATTACTCCCGCCCTCCGGTCTACTTCTTGATATGCAATGGCCTCTGAAACCACATTAACCATGAGGCTCCAGGGGCTAGTGCAAATCCTGGGGTTCATTCGATTTATCGAGTCTGGTTAAGCCACGCTGGAGTCGGTGCATTTCATTCATTCATTATAGGCAGCATACACAGTGGCACTATGGTCCAGGCACCAGAATGGCACTAAACACAAAAAGATCAATTCCTATAATGAAAAGAGAGCCTTTGGCACAATCTTATGTTATTTTGATTAAAAACTTTTAATAGGCACACAATGGACAAAGTTAATATAGGCAGGGAGGAGCATTATAGTCGTAATTAAAGATACACTATGAACGCATTTCATTAGCGTATACGTTAATCGTCGAGAAATTGACCGGTGAGGTATCTCAAGGATGCGTGTGAGTCATACGCGGCCATCGGTGACCCTGTATTGACATTATTTAGTGTGAATGTTCACGGATGTATGGCATCTGCCTACTTGTTTATATCCTTGGATTATTTGTAGACCATCGCCCGAATACCGTGTCCTGTAGGTACGGAATGTGTTACTTGTGTGAACTTAAGAGCGAAACCAATCGTTTTTCGGCCGATCTCGTTCTGATTTTTAAAGGGCTTAATTTTTGAAGAACAAAGAGGAAATTAGAAACTTAAAATAAGCTTTTAAATTATACCTTTAAGTTCCCAGTCACCAAAAAAAAATAAGCTGGAACTCATAAATGATTAAGAGGATCCAAACTACTCCGAAGTATAGAACTCATTAGGCTTTAATTCATGTGCGCACACGCAAAAGAAAGCTATAAATTATGACGTAGTAAAATGTTCACTATCTTAGTTACCGGTTCATAATCTATAATCAGCTTCATGGGTGGTCTTAGAAGACTGCCCCGTTGTATTGAAGATCGACTGGAGATTTCGTCATCTCATTTCACTGATTGGTTTAAATGCAGTTTTGCACTTGCACTATGTTCGGTGCAAAGTTGATATCTGATTTTAAGAAAATAATAGGTATCTACTTAATTTCTTTTTTCTACGTATACCCCATTTGAAATAAGATTAGACATTAAAACAAACCCTTTTACAGTCCGTTCAACCGATTTTGACTTCTATACCGACGGCATAAGGATAGCATCAAAAGCAAAAAAAGTTACATAATACCAACTATTTACTGCGGCTGCCATTTGTCATGCCACCAACGCAATAGAATTCAAAATCGGTTGACCGGAATGTAAAAAAGGCTTATCTATACGTCTAATCTTATTTCAAATGGAGTATAGTTGGTCGCAATCGCAAACGCTACTGTTGAGCATGAGGTCCTGGTGTTGGATTCCCGTGTCGGGCAGTGTTATTGGGTTTTCCACCTGGAACTACTCAGTAGTTGCCCGAAGGCTGGATTTGTGCCCATCATCATTTCCGCCGAAAGACGTCCCGTGCTGGATATAGGCCTCCCCCAAGCACCAACACTTCGACTGGTTCTGTGCTTCTCGAATCTAGCGCATTTGTGCCCGGTTGATGATAATAGGCTCGCCGCCCTGTAACATAGAACTTAAAAATTGCTGGTGAAATGTGGGTGTACTCCTCTGTTTAAACCTTCGGGGAATACAGGCATGATATTATGTTACGTTATGTGTTGTTCAAAGATACTTAGGATATGCTAAGACATCGGGTCGGGCAGCATGCAGTATCACACATTCATAAGTCATAATGCAGGCAAAAGACTGAAGCAATTTTAAAAATGTATCGCATAGCTTTCGACTGCAAAAATATTAAAATAAAAATGGAATACTTCCTTCTGATTTAAAGAGACCACCACTAGGTATGCGTTAATATTGTCCGAGAATAAATATATATAAAAACGGTAACCTTCACAAAAATGTGATGATTCAACACAACGGCTGCTAGACTTTTATGGGCACTGACAGCTTCTTATTTATAACAATCGCAGTATACAGATATGTGTGTGTGTGGGTGTGTATTTGTGTTAAGTGTATAAATCTATTCTATACATATAATAAATCTGTAGACGAGGCGTTTCTGTACAATGAAAAAAATAAAAAAAAACGTAGGTGGAGTGTCCAAGAATAACCAACAGATGCCATTTCTACCATTTTTGGAATTTTTGTCTGTTTGTCTGTTTGTCTGTTCGTTTGTTTGATTGTTCCAGTATCACGTAAAAAGTACGAAATCAATATGGTTAACTTATACACTCAAATATTGTGTGTAACTCGATGTTTCATTTAGTCTTTGTTTCATCGCAATCGCTTCAAAATATCAAAAGATATAAGAGTTTAAAGTATTCGAGAAGAAATTTTCATTAGGTACGTAATGTAGATACACGTAACGACATCTATTGTCGTAAAATGACACTAGCGTAAAATCAGGTAGGTTTGTGAGAACGTGTGTAACACACGATCATAATCATCATATGTTCACATACTTCGCGCGGAAACATAACGCGATACATTGTGAATTTACCCAATCTAAAGTTTGGTTAATTCAAGTTTTCCAAATCCATTGTTTGGTAGTAGTGCCATAGGTGACGCTATCTATCTTTTAAATCATGATACAAATAGTAATCATGAAAAAATGGTGATAAATTTTAATTTCTTAAAAATTGTAGATTGTTACATCGAGCAAAAAGTGAGTAATTAAGGCACGAATGCGCTTACTAAATAAACACGAGTGCATTAATTACTCACTTTAGCAAGGTACGTAATCTACTTTTCTTTCAACTACCAATGTACCTACTGCGATAAAATATACCTGCTCAAGGTTAACTCAACTCAATCCAAATCAAGTTAGGTCAAGTCAGGTCAAGTCAGGTCAAGTCAGGTCAAGTCAGGTCAAGTCAGGTCAAGTCAGGTCAAGTCAGGTCAAGTCAAGTCAAGTCAAGTCAAGTCAGGTCAAGTCAGTCATGGAACCCTACGTCTTTTCTACATAGCTTACAGAGTGTTCGACCGTTTTCCCATATATTTTGACAGTATCACTTCGTGCTCGATAGATGGCGTTGTTCATTTAACGTCATTTTCTGAATCGCGGTGTTAAGAGTCTCCGTAGAAGAATGACTTTCGCCGAATTCATAATTATCGAGCATTTGGCTCATTTTGAATTGAACACATAATCCATACTAATCGATGCTTAAAAGTATAAATTCGATAGTAACTCTGTTTGTCTGTCCGTCTGTAATTCTGTATGTTACCTTTTCACGCCTGATCCACTGAACGGATCTCGATAAAATTTGGTAAAGAGATAGATGGCATCCCGGCGAAGAACATAGGCAATTATTTTCTCAAAAACAAATTTAAGGGGGGGGGGGGGGATATAGGGAATGAAAGTTTTTATGGGAAACCTATCATTTTTAGAGTTCCGTAGTCAACAAGGAAGCTTTATAGTTTCGCCATGTCCGTCTGTCTGTCCGTCTGTCCGCGACTTAGCTCAAAAACTTTTAATCGACCAACTGACATGTGCAGGTGCAAAAACCCAAACATTCTGTATTTCTGTAAATAGGTTATTGGAATCACTTTTACACGTCGTAGTAATATCAAAAAATTGTACGGCGTTTCCTATCTGACTACTCTGAGAAGAAAGGCCGAAACAAACTCAGTCTCTTTTAAAGTCCGGACATACCTAGGTCAGATATTGGCATATTGGTCAGGCCCTATGAGGGCCATGTAGATTAGAGTCTGAAATGGTCTTTTGAGGAATGAACCACACAGATTTGAGTGAACCTGTCCTGTCACTGCAAGCATTTGTCAGTAATAGTGGAGCTCAGCTCAGAACTTAAGGAGCTCAACGACTCGACGAACAATACCAAAGAAAGGACATTTGTGTAGGCCGCATAAAGTTCTGAAATTGCCAGACCATTGTTAAAACTAACTGAGAAAAAATATAATAATAAAAACAAAATAAACATCCACATAGTCCTCACATTCACAATAATACAATACTTTACAAAGCAATCATGTCATTTTGTCAATATCCTACATATAATATTCAATCATTTGAATTTGTATATAAAACTGGTAGGTATATTTTGATGATTTTCACTTATTCAAAATGTCACAATGCCAAAATGACAAAATGTTAGCAGAGCGAGCAGCTCAATCCCATGCTTTTTGTCTTCTAAATAATCTGAAATTGTATAGTACCCTTTTTTACAAAGTTTGGTTTCAATACAGCTTTTAAATCGTTTAATGGGTAAGTTTCGAATGTCAATATGATTAAAATATGATTCGCGATCGTAGCAAATAGTAGCTTTACAGAATAATAACCATTAGATACAGGAATACAACTCCTGCAATATTAGTTAGATTAGATAAATAAATATTTGAAACAACTGCGACTCATTATTTAGATCAACATAAAACTTGATACTGATCTGTAAAAAGCAAAAAACATAAGAAAATTTGAATATCGCAGGCTCCCCCAAAGCTTTCGCCTTAGTTTCCATCGTCCATACAATATGCCATAGTTTTTTCATTAATCTTCATACAATATTTTTTCATTAATCTTTCCGACAGTTTCATACTGCTGTCCATACTATCCACACTATCACCACAATATAGATATGGACTACCACTAATATATAAAGTTACTGGCTGTCTCATGTCTGTTACTTTTACGCCGTAACGCCTAGGTCGCCTAGACAGACCACGTGGGTTATGGGACATAGGATACTTTTATCCCGGTAGCACGTTCCCGTGGGATAATTTCCGACATCCACGCGGGCGAAGCCGCGGGCAAAAGCTAGTTGATAATAATTATTGTAAAAAAATCGTGGTAATTTTCGTGCTGTATGCATACCTACAGCACATTATTATTGTCTGCAAGAAATTAGGACAAGAATAAAAAATCATTTTTATATTACCTACCTATATTTTGTGCTTAATAGTATGTCCATTCTGTCAATTAACTATCCTAACTAATATTATAAATGTCAAAGTGAGTTTGTTTGTTGCTTTGTTTGTTTGTTTGTTACGCTTTCACGCAAACAGCTGAACGGGCATGGGTAGACCATGACCTGTATTAGGACATAGGATACTTTTTATCTCAATATTCCTACGGGATCGAGATTTATGCGGGTGTAACCGCGGGGCGCAGCTAGTGAGTACATAAAGTCTACGCATAACTCTCCGTCACGGAAAGCTGGATGGTAATGTCGGACTCCTACTGACTAAAACCATACGTTCGCTGCCTCAGCTCATAATTATGGAGGGTGAACTCCGGGATCTTCGGTAGAACGCGCACGACACAATAGGATACCTGCTCTGTGCTATACCTTACAACATTCCGGGGGAACCTCGAAAGTCATAACTCATAAGTTCCGCATAAACGAAATAATTCGTACTTCGTGTACAGTACCTAGTCGTAAATATGACACATCGAGAGAACGAGCGATTCAGCTTTTGACAGCGTCGTCTCTGTCAATCATTTCTGTGCAACAGTTCCTTTCTCAAGCGGATGCGCCATATTTAAGAACGGCTTCTACATGTGTGTCTCGTAGTAATGAAAAACAAAACAAATTACAAACATGAATCAATAAAAACGAATGTACAGCTAGCTATTACCCAACCGACTGACTTCTGAAGAAGAATACCTTCTTAGAATACCACCCGGAAGGTGCACCAAACCATAAAAGACGTGCGAAGCATGTTAAAAAAAATCAGATAGCTTTAACATGAATACTAAAGTGTCTCACGATGAGTATTTGACTAAAACAAACACCCACACTGCTGCTAAATAAGTAAACGTAGACCTTGTTTTAAGAAAAATAGTATTTCCTTTTACTAAATTGGTTGTGAACATGTTACGATAGTAGTAAACCGATAAATATTGCCAATAATAGAGATGAATAAACAATCTGAAATGTATTTTTATGGATCAACAACAGTTTTATGTATTTTGGGTATAAGAATTTACGATAAAAAACACCGCGATTACCGATACTTTATTATGACCTTGCTCAGCCTGCGCACTTGGGGATACCTCGCTACGTAAGTACTTTTATCCGACTAATATTTTCTCAACGGCAGCAACTCGGCTCTCGTAAAGATCGTGGCTCTCTTTAATATGTTTTATTTCGGTTCTGTAATCGTGTTTAATTATTAGCACTAAGGTCTGATGTCACCAATGAAACTGAACGTGATCAGTGTCAATATTCCCCAATAAAAATGACACTGACAGCTCTTGATCGCAGTTTAGATGTGCTGTTCGCATTCAATTTCATTGTGAAATTCGCCCTAAGAGTCTTGATACACGGATGGCTTGAAGCAGTCAGGTCAACTGCTTCTAGCAGCGACTGTATAGTGAACTACAGTCTTCTATTTACATACATACATGGAACCGCTCGAGCAGTTGCGAGTGCTCCGGGCGGTCAGCTGCTCAGTCAGTCAGGACCGACTGCTTCAAGCTGCCCGTGTTTGGCCCCTCTTACCTTTTTACCGGAACTATTATTTTAATTTATAAAGACCTATGCTTAACTGAACATCCCCATTAGATGAGTTCCAATCTGGATTATGTGCTTACCTGTAACAAATAAAATTACTTATGTTTATTAAATTCATAACAAGTCTTCACTTATTTCTGCACAAGAAAATTCAAAAACATTACACCTATTAAGTTAAAAGATTCGATTAAATTCACACAGACATGTTTGTAAACTGAAAGCTCAAAGACAATCATTCACGCGAACTGAGCACAATATGTCATGTCTAATAACAAAATAGACAGAGGCATGTATATGAGAATAATATAATAACAATGGAACATTCACTACATTGAACAAAGGGGAACGCATGAACGATTGACGCGTTGACTGATTATAGTTTTCACTATAATCCAGAGTCTGTCAACTCTTAACTAAACTAATTACTCTAACAATAATCTTGCGAAATGTTTTGATGTTAGGATGGTGGTTTGTTTACTGTTTGCATGGTACAGCTTTAATAGAACGTACTCTTGTACTAGTAATAGACTGTAGTCAATAAGTAGCCAAGTGAGTGAAACAAAAGATAATCCATAGATACAAATAAATCATTTAGAATGTGATATCTTTCAACCCCCACTGGGCCCGTGTGGTGGATAACGTACGGCCCGCACCTACAAAGAGGAGGTCTGTATCCTAGCAGAGAAAACATTATAATCTGATGCATATGTTATAGGAAATGCAGTAGAAAGTAAAATAAATAAAAATTGTCTTCTAGTTTACAAGT
The DNA here is from genome assembly GCA_948473465.1 of Lithophane ornitopus. Taxonomy (NCBI): domain Eukaryota; kingdom Metazoa; phylum Arthropoda; class Insecta; order Lepidoptera; family Noctuidae; genus Lithophane; species Lithophane ornitopus. The sequence goes on along the minus strand of OX419624.1, from coordinate 10,804,516 downwards.
TGCTTTTCATCCTGAAACACTGCGAACTGGAGGAAGTAACGAAGCTGCAGTCCCCGTTATATTACCGCAAATAAATATTGAATACTAATAATATAACTCAACATAATGTCACTGTATATTAAACCACTTTCTTCTTATATCGCATGTCTCCAAGCCATTTGCTTAGCGCGAGTAAATAATTTTGTAAATCATTGTTCAGAAAGGATTGCTAGTAAAGCACTTTATCGTGGAGTCTGACAAAGAAATGAAGTTATTGTTAGCGATATCTTGATTAATTGAATTGTCTAGTGACACTGCTCTAGTTTGAGCTGGCTTATTCACAAAAAAACGGAATTATTCTGTAAATGTTTTATTTTAGAGTCCAGCTAAGTAAAAGATTTAGTAATATTTTGAGTGAGAGTGAGAGTCATAATCTGCCTAGCCTTTTCCCTACTATGTTGGGGTCGGCTTCCAGTCTAACCGGATGCAGCTGAATACCAGTATTTTACATGGAGCGACTGCCTATCTGACCTCTACAACCCAGTAACTGGGTAATACGATACCCCTTGGCAAGACTGGTTGTCAGACTTTCGGGCTTCTGACGATCCGTAACGACTGTCAAAGATCCACGAATGACAGCCGGGACCAACGGCTTAGAGTGCTTTCCGAGGCACAAAGGAGTCTCGGTATGTAAAGATGGTCATCCATCCACGGACCAACCCTGGCAAGCGTAGCTTAACCTGACGGATCGACCCCTGCGTCTGTTATTACGTAGCCACGAATTTCCACTATGGAGTATGCTCTCAAATTGTAATGGGTGCCAAAGAGACTTTGATCCCAAGCTGATCATCATTCTCCTGTCCTTATCCCAATTTATTCGTGGTCGGAACATGTCCCTTTCTTCCATACATCTCTATTAGCCGTCATCTCAGTAGTCACCCCTTTCTAGCCATATCATCTTTCACACAGTTCATCCATCGTTTCCTTGGTCTTCCTCTAGTCTTATAGCCATCGACATTCATAGCCACAACTTTCCTCAGTCGCTCCATGTAAAATACTGGTCTTCAGCTGCATCCGGTTAGACTGGAAACCGACCCCAACGTAGTTGGGAAAAGGCTAGGCAGATGATGATTGTTATGAGATAGTAAGAGGTTGGTGCCTTCCTCACGACATTTTCCTCATCCCGTTCCCGAGCTGATACTTACTCAAATAAGTTATTTGTTCTTTGACTACTTATCTTTTTCAGTTACCGGCCTGCTGTCACTGAAAAACTTATTCTAGTTCCAAAACATGAATATGATCTATAATTCAAGCTTTAGCAAAATAAACTACAGAAGATTGAAATTCGAATTCTATAAACGCCAGCCGAAAAGTTTCTGCTGGCGGGAAGGCATTGTGTTTTGTTTTCGTCGTGTTTGATGAGAGGGGTAGGTAAGGGTTGCGCGGTTGAAATATGATTTTTTGCTGTCAAAACACGCACTCTTATGTTTTCAGGCCGCACCGCACATTGAATTAATCTTTACCAAACGCATATATAATTACACTATGTATATGTAAACTCTTAGACAGTGTCCGTCAATAAACATGAATACCATGTCGAGACGGTAAGTACTGTGTGCCTTGTAAGGGAAAAGAATGTGATTGATGCATTATGTTCCAGTTATGTAAATCATTGTTATCTGTTTTATAATCGCTTCACTAGTGAATAGACAAGTAGAGCTGTTAGTACTACGTAGGTCTGTTTATTAGCCTACGTAACTAGGTATCCCAGGATCTTCGATCAGACGTTTGAGAAACGCCACAAAAACAATTGGTCGCGTTTATTGAGTTGCCAACGAATAACACTTGAGTTAGGTACTTTAATTCAATGTCTGATCAAGTGATCAATTTTATAGGTGCTCAAATAGAATGAATAAAGTACCGTCTTATGCACTCCGACGACCAGGCTGTTACTTAAGACTTCTTCAAAAATGTATTGTAATTGTAACGAAAAGCTCGGGCGCTTGAGACCTTATTCTAAAGCTATTCCAAGGACAGATAAATATAAGGCAAACTAATAATAGTACTACTCTCTATTCTGCGGTAATAATCACGTATTACCAAAATGTACAAGCTCTTTATTTTAATATATTATTATTGGTATTTACATCGAAACTTAATTAGTAATAACACGTCTAATATAAAACTATCCAAACCACTCGTATAATATCCAACTTATACGAAAGATAAACACAATATACGCAATTAATTATTACTTATACGAACTAATATCGTGCAACATTATCGTTAACAGAACAAATAATGAAAGTTTTCGCGATAAGAATGCCGAAGTTTACTCGATACTGCGAGTTAGTTTCAGACAGTTAATCGATGGTTTTGTGGTGAAAATAAACATTATTGTATTGTTTTAACTGAATAGGTATCGAAAATTACAAATAGTACGCAGTAGGTAACCTAGTGGGCAACATAAGACAGTAAAAAAGTTAAAGTTATTGTATACTTAAACAAAAAAAACCGGCCAAGTGCATGTCGTACCATGCACAATGAAGGGTTCCGTAGTTGGGATGAATTTATAAAACAAACTTAACATTGTACCTAGTTGAAAAACTTGTTCTCCGATACAGATGTATGGGAGAACATGTTTTTACAACTGCAAATTTAAGTTGGTCGATTATTACTCGGTAACTTGTGGAGCCTACGTAGCGGTGATAGTTTTCCTTTTAATTTCGTTATATATACTACTGCCGTGAATTTTTTCACATATCCAACCATTTAGCTGGCACACTTGGCTCTAACAAAAAGTAGCACTTTAAAGCGTAATATTCCGCAAACTGATCCTTGAATCCAAAAATGGTTTTCACTAACTGACATTATTTTTAAACGACCTTTCCAACGATACCCCACACTAAGGGATTGACGAGAAAAAAAATACCATCCCCACTTTACGTGTTTTTTACTACTTTGTCGGCGTCGTTTATATGTATATCCATACCAAATTACAGCTTTCTAGTGCCAACGCTCTCTGAGCTAAGCTGGACATGGCGAAACTATAAGGGTTCCTTGTTGACTACGGAACCCTAAAAAAGACATCGTGAAAAAGAAACTCATTTAATAAATGAATACCTATGTCATTTTTTCATTTAAAGGCTCGTACAAACAGACGCGATATCGCGGGCGCGACAGGCAGCGGTACCTTTGTCGACAAAGGTACCGCTGCCTGTCGCGCCCTACGAGCCTTAAGTTTGTGATACAAATAATATTAAAAGATTTTTGCTGCAAAAGTTTTAAGCTGAGATGCAGCAAGGTACCTATTTATTATTTTTATGCTGACTGTACCTGTTTAGTTAGAGGAATTGTATGTGAATATTAAATTACGATATTACTCCGTATGCTAATGGAGTCTGGTTATTATACAAAGTGTGTGGTCTAGTGAAATATAAATTCAGAGGTTAGATACGAGCTTATTACTGATCTAATTTATTTTTATTATTTAATCTTAGCATGATAGGTACTAATGATAGTGTTTATTTTTGTATTGCATCATAACATAACATCACGCTTGTAATCCCCAAAAGGTTAGGCAGAGGTGTATGTACCTATAGTACACCCATCGCCGTCATCAATCTAGACTCCGGGCTGCTACTGAGAAATTTCTGATTACCTATATTGCCTCATATTGTAATATTATTCATTATAATACAAGGTGTAAAGGTAAACACCGTGTCACCGGACCGTTGTCAATAAATGACCGAAAACGTAAAAAAAAAAAAGTTATTTTCTTTCAAAGATTTAAAAAAGTTTCTATCCGACACCGGGCTTGCTAGCGAAACAGCTGACTAACTGAGGGAGGGGTCGCGCTCGCGGCCGGTCAGGTCACGTCCCGCACACCCCGCCCGTGTTGAGACGCAAGTTCGTCCCTTGTGATAAAATGTAGAATAAAAAAAAAAAAAGTAATTTTCCATTCATTTTACGTTCTATAAATGAAAACCAAACCACTGGTTGCAAGGATAACGGTGTTTACCCTAACACCCTGTATACCTTTTATAATCCATAATATCAATCCTTCCATCATTAGCTAGTAAGTAATATTATTAAATAATTAATAAGTAAATAAGTATAATTAATAGTTAATAAGTAAGGCGCTTTACTTTGTGTAAATTATTTCATCGCCACTGTTCTCAAAACGGTGAAGGAAAACATCGTGAGGAAACCGGCATGTCCTAGAACCAAAAATTCGAAGACATGTGACATCTACCAACCAGCACTGGGCCCGCGTGGTAGATTACGGCCCGCTCCCTCTCACAGAGAGGAGGCCTGTGTCCCAGCAGTGGGAACATTATAGGCTGATTATGATATGATTATGATTGAATAAGTAAGCCAATTAATATAGAAGGGTACGACGGGGCTGACATATATTTGATAAAAGCCCCAGATTTAAAAAAAACCTTCCAGACATACTATATAATATCTCTGACTGTCTCTCTGTGTGTTACCTTTTTTCACGCCTAAACCACAGAACGTTCTGAAATTTGACCTGGAGAAGATCATAGGCTACTTTTCACCTAGATCAAATAGCTAGTTATTTGTAAAGCTTGCAATGAAATATACCTTAGTTCAAAGAATAGTAAAACAATAAAAACGAAATCAAACAAAGGCCCAGGGCGCCCTGCTACTCCAGTGTTGTGATTAATTTCCTCGACAATCAACGTAGACACATGATGGACATCACTTTGGTTTATACTTAGGGCTGCCAGTAAAAATGCGGAAATGTGCTCCCATTAGTGGAATGATGTAGAGTTATAAAAAAGTAGGTACTATTGTTGTTTTTTTCAAATCCGAAAGTTGAATAAATGATAAATGGTTTATTCATGTAAGTAGTAAGTTTGTACAAACACTTCTACTCGTGAGGTCGGCGTTTCATATCCGACTACTCTGAGAAGAAGAACGGACCAAACAAACTCCAAGATCACAGTCTCTTTTAAAGTCCAGGCATAGTCTTTGGTCAGATTATGGGAGGACCATATAGACTGGTGTCAGAAATGATATGGACACCTACCTAAGAATGCCAAAGCCCAAAACGAGGGTGTTTTTTTTCATAAACTTATTTTTATTGTATGCAATCTTGTATACTATTAAAACCGTTAACCAAATAATTTGTTACCTAATTAAACACTCTACAAACAACGTTCCATAAAAAAATCGATAAACAAAAGTTTACATGAACCTAGAAAACAACCCACCTCTATTACAATATTTAAACTTGTTTTAGAGACCATTAAAACTCACAATGCTATCGTTTATTACGAGCATATTCCTAAGTGACACCCCTGAGTGAAGTCAGTATATGAATAAGGCATAAAGGCTAGTCTGTACCGGCGCGAGTTACAATGTATAGCAAATGGACAGGAGCTTGGGACTACACGGTAACTATGTATGAGGTAAGTGCCTACTAGTGTAATGATTACGTTCTGTAGAATGAAATTATGAGGACTATAACAGTTGTAGGGAAAATGTCGGAACGATCTTGCCGGTCCAGATCTCAAACAGATGTTGAATTTAGAAATTGGTATGTTTTCGGGTTTCGCATTGATGTTGGCTTCATAATGGCAATTTGGCACATAATTTAAATATGTTTGAGTGAATATATTGCTATTTTGTATCTTGAAACACAAATGTGTGCAAACAAAATTAAAAGTTGTTTTGTCATGGCTATACAGCTTGCATCAGAAATCCGTGGTCATTATATACGGGTGTGATACAGACCATCAAACTGAACAACTTTCTTCATGAGAACAACATCACATAGAAAACTTCAACACAAAAATAATAATCACAAAAATATTATCAAACAAATCAGCTGATTATTTTTTTGCGATTACGATGTTGGTCCCATGGAGAAAGTTGTTCAGTTTGATGGTCTGTACCACACCCTTAATTATGACCTCTCCTTTCTGATCCATGCTTTAGATTGAACCAAAGCAGTTTTGCAAAACAAAAAAACAATTAGCGAGGCAAATAACATTGCCTTTTTTTTTTGATGGTGTGAAATCATCAAAATGTCTTCTCTGGGGACGTGTCAGACTTTTACTGACTAAAACCCACCCGTGTTCCTTCAGTTGCCTGTTGCCAAGGGCCCCGGTATCCCTTTCGGACTTTCCTGCAACCCTGGTAATGACATTGCCTTTTTTTTTGAGTTTGGGAAATCATCTAATGACTTCTCCCGCTATGGGTGGAGTGGAAGGGCGTGTCAGACTTTTACTGACTAAAACCCACCCGTGTTCCTTCAGTTGCCTGTTATCAAGGTCCCGGTATCCTTTTAGACTTTCCCGAGCTCGACGATAAGTAGCCAGTTGTAAAGTACTGTGAAAAACCTCTACTTAATGGCAATGATGATTGTTGAGACACCTCACTCAATATTAGATTGATTAGGATGAATAAATCAATGAGATTTGTGTACCACAGAGGAAACCGTAAATCAAATCGTTGGTATTTGAAAACCTTCCTACAATACTTTCAACTATGTGTAATAATATCGGTGAAGGTAGGCCATATATTGGAAATATGTGTAAATATTGAACTGCAATGTTCTGCCACCTATCATGTTGCCTACTCACTAACGCAACCTGAATATATTGACGCCAATCATCGGTAATTAACGATAATTAATTAACGTGTGTTAATACGTTAGTAGACTTTATTGATTTCCCATTACGGAGGATAATAACTAGCTATTATAGGAGCTCAAATATCCACTGATTGACAGGTTTATAACATATTTAAAGATAAAATCATTCTGTCTCTCTCATCTTTAAAAGATTGACAGAAACCGAACGATGTTTCAAAGTTTAGCGTTAAACGCATTTACTCATTTGTAGTTCATGTGGGTCTAAGTCGTAAGTTCGTGAATCACAATTGGTTTTAAAGTAATTTCATTATTAATTTGTAATCAATTGTTATGAAAATTAAATTTAATCTATTTTAGGTACTAACTGCGTGATTCTAATGTATTATTTATTTTTTAAATAAATAAAAATGTGTTTTTGCACGTCAAAGAGATCTATGAGAACTTTCCTAATAATTGTTTGTACCTTATATCACAGTGGTATCAAAATATTTTATTGTGCATAATAATTTATTTTAATAGCACTGTGATCTATGCAGCCAGGTGTTGCTAGACTAGAGATTAAAATATGTTTGTTTTAAAATCGATCACTTAAAAATCAACAATTCTTGAAAGTTACAAACCCTCTGGAACAAATTCATTGGTTACTTATTTGCAAGTTTTCAGGAAATAAGTTCAGTAGACTACCTACATAACATTGTGTCAAAAACACTTGTAAAGACACTTGTGTAAATAACATTATTTGCACTATTGCATGGTTATTTAATAAAATAACAAAAAGATGAACGTGGAGAAGTAACAAAATCAAAAATATAAACAACAGTTTACGGTTGTTGTAGTAAAAAATTTTTTTTAATATTATTTTCGGTACCTACCCATCAAACTAAGACCAATACCAATATTTTTAACTGGTTGAAATCTACAGTACATATTCACGTCACATGTGACTTCAATGGGTCAACTCCGACATCAGATATTTGCAACTTTATAAGAACTAAAGTCTAATTTACACGATGCCATTTAATTGCCCATGATATATAAGTTGAAACAAACATAAAAGTTACATCGTCGAATCAGTCTTTTGTTGCTTAAATTTTATCGTATGTTTTAGACAAGAAACTTGTATCGTGGCTGAGAATGGAATTTATTTAGTTAAATTAGTTCCATTTACAGACAGTTGTCTGTAATCAAACTCTAAACAGACCCTAGTAAACTGAGTACATTCATCTGATTTTCATTTGTTTTCTAATGATGTATTCTTCAGGTATCAAGCCATTTGTATTAGAAACCAATTATTATGACACAAGTTGCTGACAATAGCAATAAATCTAATCCAATCCCGATCCACAGACTCATTTGGGCTCATGTTCCTCAGACGTATAGAATACGTCCCGCCCTTTTCTTGTACTAGTTCGTGTGTAATTGAAAACCTACTCATTGTACAATAACGCCATAAAGCAGGTAGGTGCAGAAGTTTAATTAATTATTAACTAACTAGCTGCGCCCCGCCATGTGCCAAATTTCATCCAAATCCGTTCAGCCGTTTTAGCGTGAAAGCGTAACGATCAAAGAAACAAACTCACTTTCGCATTTATAATATTAGTTAGGATTTGTGCTAGCAAAATTCTACACAGATGATGCATGACATCACAGCTGACTCTTGCTACCCGTTATCGCGTAAAGTAGGCGACACTGAAATGTACCTAATGCCTAAAAAAAAGGTCGGCTCAGCGGCGAGAAGCCAACGTGCAATAATATTTAGGACATTACATTTATGGCTCGTGCAAACTGGCGCGATATCGCGGGCGCGACAGGCAGTGGGACCCGCGATATCACGCCTGTTTGTGGGAGCCTTTAGGTATAGCTTGTTATACCTAAGTGAAAACGGCCAATAATAGAGTGGTTTGGTCAGCACAAGGAATACCCCGTAAACATGTTATGCGTGCGGAAAATATATATAGATGGAAGCCTCAAAAATTGAACATTGTTTTAAATTCAATGGCCATGATCCATGCTTGATTCGAATGTTCTTCCATCCCTTATCCAGCATGCATGAATAATTTAAAATCTTGTTCAAAGTAAACTTTCTGAACTTTTCTATCTAGTGACCACAGCCTGAAGGAATGAGGGAAGTTAATCCATTTCATTGTTGTTTGCAAAAGAGACTCAGCATACGACTTAAGGCATGCCTAATGTTTCTTTGTAAATCTACCTTTGTGACGTCATTCCATATTGGGCTGTTGGCAAAAGAAAAAGGTCGACATCATTAGCATTTACCGTTGCTGAGATTTGCTTGCAATGTATGGCAACACTGCGATTTTATGCATACGGTCGCGCTTGAGAGGTGAGCCTAACTAAGTGAAACGGTGTATTATGGATTTTGCAATCTATGCATTGTTGGTTAGGTTAATATAACAATACTAATACAATTTACTCCTGATTGATTTATTATTATTTAATTAACACGGACAGTACACTCACTTTGTAGTGTTTTCTTTTAGTGCAGTATGTAACTGTTTTTCATTTTCAAAACCAGCGACAAGCTTTTTAAAATCTTTATCTACACCCATGCTATAAATCCTCTATAAAAGTTTCTGAAACAGTTAGCTTATTGCCAACATTAAAACACTGGTTGTTTTAATGTTGTCATAGTAACCATAATATCATCCAAACGGGTGTTATTATGTTGTATTAAATTTCATAATGCAACTCATTTCAATAAAAGAACAGTCATGCAGGCACGTTTCACTAACAAAGCACCGTAATTTAAAACAAAAAAGCATCTATTACTCGAATTCGAAAAATTCGAATTCACGTGTGTCATATCCCTCCATTTTTGTTCGATATTAGTATTGCAAAGAACCTTTTATAGAGGATTCATATCATGGGTGTAGATAAAGTCTTGTATGCAACTGTAAATAATTAGGTATTAAAACACTCATGTGATACTACAACCCACATTCGTGTTTTAATACCCCTTATTATATAAAAGTTGCATAAATAACTATTTTGACATTGCTATATTTGTATCACCGTTTTATTTTCAAGCTACCTACTATTCACACCTCAGAAAGAATACAAAATGAAAAATTAATCATTATGAAAATTATACAGATTCCAAAGCAGTAAGCAATCTATAGAACCATAAAAGGAATTGAACAAAGATTTAATTAAATAAATCTCAAATGTTTGCCATAACTTATTCAATCGTGGGAGGAATCAAGATAAATCGCCATTACAGTATTATCTTAAGCTTACCGAATACTTAAACAATTTTAACGGTAATAATAAATTGTTTAACTTTACTTACCAACCGTGGTTTACATCTAAATTAGAAAATCTTATCAACAAATTAAATAACTATTACGTAGAGGTAAGCTAAGTTTGTTTTATATAAATAAGTAGCATCCTCTCACAGAAAGCAGGGTGGGTCACAGAAAAAATGGTCAGTTGAGGGTAAATGCGTACCTAATTAAAATGATACTGCGATAGGCCGAGTTGATTATGAACAACTTTTACTATGGGACCAACACTGAAAAATCAGCTGTTCCCTATATTTTGTCAATTTATGTGAACATTTTATGAATCAGCTGTTTTTTTCGCGATTTCTGTTGTTAAATGACTACAATTACAATGACTTTTCAGGTCCAACGCCATTTTATTTACACCTTGTACATTGTTGAACATTACCTGTAAAGACGTCATGACTAAACTAAAGTAAAATAACAAAAATAAACTAAACGACGTAGGAGATGAGCTAAGTTTAACAGTAACAGTAAAATTAGAACATTATCATAACAATGATCATAAAACTAAGCGGCTACGGAACCAATTATTCGCAATAGTTAACGTTACGACTGTGTAACAACATTACACTTATTATGTAAATGTATTCGCTTTAGGGTATTTCAATTATCACACGTATTGTGAGGGAAATGAGTACGCGGAAATAATGGAGCTAGAAGTGAAATATTGAGCGTGAATCAAACAGAAAGCATGTGACAAACATAAGATTGAAGACAACTAGGTACGACACCTAGTTGTCTTCAATCTTATGTTTGTTTTCAAACTATGGTCTCAGAATTAGATTTAACTTAGCTTTTGCCACAACGATTTTCGTAAAACCTACCAAATGCAACTTTAGCTTGCTCCAAAATCGACCTGGGGCTTACCACCACAGCTTACAGCAGTATTATTTTAATATTACTTCTGTGTAGGAACGAGATGAAGCTCTACAGGACGTATAGCTCCATCTCTTTCCCCCACTGAAGTATGTTTAAAATAATACTGCTGTAACCACTTCCATCTAAGTTTTTCCAAAACATTTTTTTTATACTAATGATACAACTGTGCAGGGTGGAGCGTCAATGTATGGAGAAAAAAAAAAGACATCGAATCGATTTTGAATACCTGCACAAAGTTGCATTTGGCAAAATTATATGTAAATATATTTTTGTTTATTTTTTTTGACATATATTTTAGCCCTCTACTTAAGCTCAAAGTTGCCATAATTTTATTAAATTAGGCATATCCTTAAACACATACAGAATGTTCTAACAATAAAAATCCTATTATATGTAAGCGTACAATTAACACTAAAAGACTCATTTTATGAACTAAAATCTTTATTTAGGAAAAACAAGAAAATTGAGATATGCAATTGAAAGCCAAAAAATGGCAAAATCTTGAGAAATTATTCAGATTTCTTCTTGTATGGCATAATTGCGCGTGATTTAATTTTAGAACGAATAAATCCATCTCGGCCATTTTAACTAGCCTTAGTAATCGAAGCTTCAGTGACCATCTTTACACATCGCTCCACTGATTGTGTGTGACTAGGTAATCCGGCAACTCCATCATAAAATGGGAGTTTGATGCAACTAGGACCTCCAATAAATCAAAGATATCCTTTAGCATTTGAGGTCACATTAAATGGCGACCTCTAGAGGACATAAAGTAAGGAACTAAAAAACAAATATTGTTTAATCGTACTATGTTGGGTACTTTAGCATTTGAGGAGACGTAACTTGTCACTCACTACATACAATCAAATAGTATAATAAAGTAGCAATAAAGTCATCGGCCCCAAAGTTTAACTTCAGAACTTTAAATATTCTCAGGCTAGGTTTTGATTTTTTACTAGTTGTTGTTGTTTTTTTCTAATTTTTGATTCGCCTGAATCCCAATTTTATAGCATTGCTAATAATAGGTTTTCAGGATGTGCAAAACAATAATTTCTTTGTATAACTGGATCTCAAACATCGAATTTGTAGACGTGGATTGGGCCTTGTTTAAATGAACTCTTTTTCTTTATGCAAAACCACACAGAGCTTATACTTTTACATTAAATCAGAGGACTTTAATAAAAATTGAAGCACTGATTTATTAATCAAACAAGGTGATCGTAAAATGGGACAATATGTTTTGTTTCGCGTAACTCTTTGCGACATTACGTCAATAAAATTTTAAACTCACGGAAAATGAACTTCGGTGATTGCTGTAACTTGTAAGATCTATTTACAAGTAACAGTAATCAGCTAAATTAATATAAACGAAATGCGAAGGTAGAAATTAAAATAGATAATACATCGAAAGTAAACAACTCAACTTACAAAGATACCCGCAATTTGTATTCATTTTCTTCACTTTGACGTGCGAATTAACATAACTTTGTGTTTTTTTTATCAGTAAATTGACCTTATAAATATAAAATTAGTGGTATTTAGAGTATTATGAGTTACAATAAAAAAAAAAAAATTGGGTTTCATTATGTGATTTTTTATAAATTGCTCAATTTATTGATTTTTTCAAATCTTCAAGCGTCACTAGAGGGCTAAAAATAGGTTCTAATATTATTATTTTTTTTTTTTTATATAATTGAGAGTGCAATGCGACGTTCTAGTACTATTCAATATTTAAAAACAAGAAAAAAAACTGTGCATTACGATAGACATAACTGTATCTGTAGACTAATAGTAACGTTATAAACTACCCCAAGTTAGTTATGACACTGACAAAAGCAACATAGTTGCAGCTTGTAATAACTCAAGTGCTATAACCCAAGCAGACAAATACATGAATTTATTAATCTAACTTTATTAATAATATTACCAACATTTTAGACAGTCTAACGAATACCTAACAACAACTCCTAAACTTGGTCACTAAACAAATAGTTTCAACTGTTTCAAGTCCATAAATTGTATCTTCTATCGAAACACTGAGGGATCAGTAGGTTTACCAACAATTTAAGTTATTTAGGACCAGTCCCGTTGTAAATCTTAATCGTTGTCTGTGGAAAGTTTGGAGCAATGACTCGTGAAGAGACTGTCCCAGTGTCCGCACATAAATCGTGGTATCTGCGGTCCACTGAAACTAAGATATGGGACAGTTTTAAACAACTTTGGTGTGTTTGTTTTTCTTCACTATTTATTGTTTAAGAGTTTCATTGTTTTTCAAGTTTATTTAATGCTCTTCATTTACGAAGAAAGTACCGAACTTGAAAAAAATCGTGACATGAAGCGAGTGTTAGTACATGCGCCAAAGTTTGGAGAGCCGATTTTCAGACAGGCCATGATTCAGCGGCCGTATTATAATTGGTAACTAGATATCTACATTGTTACTATTTATAAAAAACGAGTTACATCACTATCACTTTGCTCACGTCACTTGCAAATGGCGCTAACCACAGCCGACTGACGACCAAACAGCCTTACCATTCTTGCCAGCCTAAATTATTCATTTCGGTGACGGATAGCTGCGTCATTGGTGCGCAGAATGTCCTGTGGTCACCTAACCACCAGGTGGCATGGTAAAATAGAAGAACCAAATAAGTCTACTCTTCTAAGTGAAGAATATTTTTATGTGATTTTATAGCTCAGCTCAGAGCAGAGATCCCCAGAGTTGTAAAATTGGAATAGTTTTCATACATACAGTCATACACGTACCACTGGCTCAGTTCCATCTCTACAATGTAACCAACTTATTTTATAGCCACTCAAAAGTACTGAAACTCCATCTAATAAGACAAATGGATACGACTACATAGTTACTTAACATCATTTACAAAGTTACGTGCAACCTAATTACGTAGGGCTGTGTCAAACGGAAATGTACTTGAAACTTTGTTGTTTTAATTAATTAAGCAACACAATATATTGCAGCGACATATTCAACGGTTGTTTGTGTTGTTTCGCGGCTTTTAGAGGGACGTTAGCGTTTTGTTCAATTCAATGCTAACGGGAACATTTTAAATGAATTTACAAGTAAGTTCACATCTGAAGTCTGGTAGCGTTAACTAAACGTGACATGTAACAAAGAGGATGTGACAACAATGGGTGTTTGTATTCAAAAACAATATTTTAGGATCTGTTTTGCATTACATTGTTCTCCTTAACATGACGAGTAGATAACACAATATATGTAGGTATGGTTACGTCCTCAATTCTGAAGAATTCTGTGATCAGCCGATGGATTCTGTCCAATCTGCCTAGCCTTTTCCCAACTATGTTGGAGTCGGCTTCCAGTCTCACCGGATGCAGCTGAATACCAGTATTTTACATGGAGCGACTGCCTATCTGACCTCTACAACCCAGTAACTGGGTAATACGATACGCTTCGGTAAGACTGGTTGTCAGACTTTCGGCCTCTGACGACCCGTAACGTCTGTCAAAGATCCACGAATGAGAGCCGGGACCAACGGCTTAACGTGCTTTCCGAGGCACGGAGGAGTCTCGGTATGTAAAGATGGTAACCCATCCACGGACCAACCCCGGCAAGCGTAGCTTAACCTGATGGATCGACCCGAACGGCTGTTATTAGTAGCCACGAGCTCCTCCTGTGTCACCGAGAAAACGTAGGTGAAATGAGCTTGAAGCGAACTGTCATTCCACATGCTAGGGATTGACACTGACAGCTTACTCTAAACTCACTTCACCGAACTTTTTACGGTGATATTTTTACAGAATCGATCGGCAAGTACCCATCACAGAATTTTGATACGAAAACATACTAATTATCTAGCTCTGCTGCATAGTTACTTAATTACCTACATGCAGTCAATCCTACTAATAAACTAAATAAGCTGAAAGAACTAAATGAAAGGATTTTAATTTCGTAGTTGATCTGTGAGTAAATCGGCCTCAGGAATTCATAACGGGACATTTTTCACACAACATAAAATGTAGATAGAAACATAAAACATCAGAGAAATATCGGATGAGTAGCTAAACACGTCACGTCTTCATAAACAAACAAGCCTAGCGTTGGCAACAGTAACTCTCGATACAGCCTAGAATTAAGTAAATGTCCTCGCGACCGCCAACTTTGTGGACACCGTACTGCATATCAATGGCTTACACCGTTCTATTGTTTGTTATGAAGCTAGCTCTTATTTAAATTATAAATTGCGACCTCAATTTGTGGCGAATAACATTTATTTATAAGACATACAATTATTTATGTAGTTCCTAGGCTGATTTTCATTAGTCTGATTGACTCTAAATTTCACCATAGCTTTATGTTCATCCAACGAATGTTTGAGATAAGTATAATAAAGTGTCTATAATCCTAAGTAATATTATAAATGCGAAAGTGAGTTTGTTTGTTTGTTACGCTTTACGCTATAACGGCTAATGCTAGTGGAATATGACATAGGATAAGTTTTATCCCGATATTCCCACGGGATTGAGACTTACGCGGGTGAAACCGTGGGATGCAGCTAGTGAACAATAAAGAAAAAACTGAACCTACTACAAGAGCTTTTCACTGAAAAAAAAAGCTTATCAGTTAAGCTAAAGCTCTGCTTACCAGTTCCAGTAATATACAATTACGCCTGTCATATTAAGCGTATACAATCTCTAATACTTTTGCTAAGCTACAACGACAACGCGACGTGACTCCAGTAGAATAATTTCTATGAAAACTTAACGGAAATTGTTCTACTAGAATCACGTTGCACCGTCGCGTTGCGCCTGTCTGCGGGAGCTTTTAGGTATTAAGCTAGAAATTTATAGCTTTTTGTAAATAACAATTATATTTATGATTACCCAATAAAACCCTCAAAGTAATCCCAACATAATTGCATCGCGTGATCTAAAGCTATTAACGAATATGAATCAATAGTGTAATATAAGGAGGCTAGCAGGTGCCAAGGGTCGAGCGATATTGAGACATAAATCCAGCCGAGCACTTTTGTTAAGCTGTTATTTAATATTTATGATGTTAGACCATATGTGGAACAGGCGATAAAATATATTTTGTGGGCTGGTTAAAGGATAATACGGTTTTTGAAGATTGTTTGTAAGGAAAAGGGGATAAATTCATCAGGAAATTGATTCAAGCAGAGACTTCTAGAAAATATTTCAATTTGTTTTAATCGTAAATAGGAATACCTTCCCCCCAATTAAATAAGAATACTTACTTATAACTTTCATTAAACGATAAAGGCACCGCAGACAGGCGTGATGCAACAACCGGTAGAACAATTTCCGTGAAGTTTTCATATAAATTCTTCCACCAGAGTCACGTCGCGCCTTCCTGCGGGAGCCTTTGAACAGCAGATTTATTCAATTTGGGGTTTATTTATAATCGTTGCTTAAAGTTAAGTGACGTTCAAACGTCAAAAAATTGACTACCTAACTCTATTGATTAGTTAAATACACACTCATTCCTATCCGCATCTCAGCTCATTGCCAAAATCAACCAGATAAGTCTCTTATACATTTCAGAGTCTATCTATACATAAAGACAGCTAATAAATAAGTGTTTGTATTCTGTACTAACGTACCTACAAGCTTAGCAATAGTATTAAGATTGCGATTTACACGATGCGATTTAATTGCCTGTGACATTATCATAAGTTGAAGTACCTACCTAACAATAAAAATTAAACCGTCTAAACAGTGTTTAGATGATGCAAGTCATTTCTTGCTCCTATGACAAAGGCAAGTAACTTGCATCGTGTAAATGGGCGTTGGTGTATCAAGTTTTCTTAAGAACTCAGTATTGCAATCTTCACACATGCAAGTAACTTGCATCGTGTAAATGGGCCTTGGTGTTTCAAATTTTCTTCAAAACTCAGTGTTGCGATCCCCTTACAAGTTAGTACTCCTGAAAATCTACCTACCTTAATAAGTACCTTTAATAATTAAAAGGATCTTGTTTTCAGTGAATTGCATCAGCTGACAGTGAAGTGCAGTAGAGAGCACTTCTCTGATAGTTGAGCATGGCCGTAACTGAGAGCGAGCAAAGAGGTTAAAACGTGAAAATGAAAAATAAAAGAAAAAAGGTTAGGGTTTTATTTTGAGAAAAACTTTCAACTTGAAAATAATCACATGAGTACTTACTTAGCTATAGACAAGTTATGAATTTCAATGGAAATATCATTAAAATATTGTTGCAGAAAATGAATATATGTTAACTAAATTCTTACTTATTCATATCTATTAACATTTATAAACATCAAATGCTCAAAACGTGACACTATCTAGTTAATAATGTTGACTAAACCGGAACAACCTCATTTCCTCCTTCCCCCACACAACTATTATTTCCTATACCACACAACTATCCATACGACCATCACCATGGCAACAGCAATACAACAACAAAAAAAAAGCTATCTCCTCAACTCGCAACTAACACTATTTATCAGACAAGCTATGGGCTGTGTACTATTAAATAAAAAATAAAAAAACATTTTACAAAAAAAAAAAAACAACAGCCTCCCAAAAAAAAACTACAAAGTGAAAATTTAATGTAATTTCGGAAGTCGCTCGGTATCTTTGGTTCTATATTTTCGTATTTTGCCACAGACTAATAAACAACATCAACTTTACAAGTGGATTAAATACTTATTAGGTATTGAAGGTAACTAAAACACTACCCAAGCAAAGTTAATGGGACCACCGCGCGAGCTTCCCCGACCAAATGAGTTTAGAAGAATTTTCAAAATCAGTTCACAATTGATGAAACTTATCAATGAACATACATTAAAAAAACAAAGACGAACATAGAACCTCCTCCTGTTTTGAAGACGGTTAAAAAGCAAAACTTTATCTACTCAACTCGCCCATCCAACACTTTTTATCAGACAAGCTATGGTTAAGCCATTCCATTCCCCCATCACTTTTTCATAGGCTCGACTATTTCACAGCAAAGTTATGAAGGATCACATCTCATTCCAATGGCATTTGATTTATGCACTCAATTATACGGAACCCTGCTGTGTCTTGGGTTCCTTACCTTCAGTTTTCGCTTATTTTAAGGAAAACCACAGAATTATGAGCCTTTGTGCAGTTTTTGAAGGGTTTTGTATTGTTATTTAAAGGGATTGAGTGAGTTTTGTGTGAGGGAAAAAGATTTTGAGAGTGTTTTGATTCACCTAATTAAAATGGTACAAAGATGTCTTTCAAGGGAAAGGATAAATATTATATTTATCATTGAGTTTACCGTGATCAAGTAGCCATGAAAGATCCGTATTCAAATTAAATGTAGGTTTCTTTTCTTTCAATGACTGTCTTGTTATTTATTTCTAAAATCCTACAACTTGGCAGTTTTTAAGGGAATAAATAAACATAATATCACGCCTTGTTCCCCGAAGGGTTAGGCAGAGGTATAAGTACCTATAGTACCTACACCCACATTTGGCCAGTCGTGTTTAAGTCCCTTGTAATAGGGGGCGAGCCTATTGTCATCAACCGGGCACACATACAGACTCCGGGCTACTACTAAGACAAAACCAATATCACTTTGCGTGATCCGGGAATCGAACCCAGGACCTCATGCTCAGCTGTAGCGCTTGCGACCATAAGACCAACGAGGCAGGAATAAATGAAATACATTTATAATAATCTAAACGTCTAAATACTAAGGAAGTAACATTTGTCACGATTTCTGTCAATGAAATCAAAACATTTAAGGCAAATCTCCCCAGTAAAACTAAACACGATCAACACACTTAATCCGCGTTCATTATTCTACAACAATAATGACACTGACAGCTCTTAATCGTGTTTAAGATGTGCTGATCGCGGTCAATTTCATTGGTGAAATTTGCCCTTATTCGCAGATGAAGTATCACTAACCAAAGCATGTCCATTGCCTGTTATCGTTTCACATTTATCTAATTCAAATAATAAAGCCTCAAGATAAAATCACTCCTATTCTATTTCGCAACTAATATTTCACTAACCTAAGTCCTATCTCTAAGGCCTACTACGACATAATTAATCTCTTCGTTTTAATAAAACCGATCTTAGCATTACGCGGCGAACATTCTCCGAAGGACAATAAATCCTTAACATAGCGCTACCGTATGCCAAAGACAAAGAATTTGTAGAAGCGACAATACCGCTCCGATCCTATTACACAACCAAGGTTGTCAGTACCATTGCGTTGCATGCGGTGCACGTTATGCGCTCGATTATTGACAATCTTGACAAGTTTGTTATAATTTAAAATGGCGGCCTGGATAGACTGGATGCGAAAGACGGAGATCGGTCTCGTGGCGCAAATTGAGAGAGAATATCACATCAGTGGATTGCAATTTATAGGTTGATTGATTGAGTCTAGGTCGTAGCTGCTGATAGGACTACCACTCCTATACTCCCCAGGTTTCTTATCATAAGTGAGGGAAATTAATTGATAGACTACCTAATTGACACACCCTTCGTCAATTTTCCGTATTATAGCCATTTCATACAACTATCAACAGATGACAGTTGAGATTTGAATTTATCGAGAGTAAAGGTTAAACAATTAATTTATCTGACTTCACTTTGGGCAGCGAAACACATCCAAAGAAAAGTTCTTCAGTGTCGCTTCTACACTGTTTTCTTATTCTATGCCAAACCCAGAGACAGAAGTTTATATGCAGAGCCTCAGCTACTGAAGTTCCAAGTACTAATACTGTTTATTCTATATTTCTTTGGAGGAAAATTTTATTTTATCTTTCAGGAGATTTGTTTTACGCAGCTCATTGAATGTTAGCTGTTTACGCCGAATCGGGTAAAGTAGCCTGCCATCGTCGGGAAATACGGTCAAGCGGAAAGTTTATGCTTTTCACAGTCTGTAGCAAGTAGGTAGATAGGTACAGTGCCAGGTGGCTCATCAATTAAAGTCCGTGACTGACTTTAATTGATGAGCCACCTGGCACTGTTCGTATTTTAGCCGTGTAATGCAAATCGGGTTTATTCGGTTCCCGACACGGAAAGTCATAATGTCTTCGTATTAGTAGAAGAAAATTATATTTAATAACTTTATCGGTTGGCTGACCTGAGAGCCAGAACTACAAACTTGACAGCAGAGTGACTACCCAAAGTCAACCTATTGTAGGTCTAGCAACAGTAACCTAGCAACGATTGTTTAAGCGTAGCGATAGTAACGTTAGCGTACGGAGAAATATTAATAGTCATTTCGGCAACTTCGCAATTAACGTCTCTGACATCGACATTTCAACTGTCACTGTCTTCAGTTATGTTTTCAGAATAACCGAGTTAATGAGCTCTGATTCAAAGGAGGTCAGTATCAATAGATTGGATAACTTTAATGCAACATTTTATTTATTTTTATCATTGAGAACTTATTAGTCAACCTCTATGGATAAGACTATTTCCGATTATAAGTAATTT
The DNA here is from genome assembly GCA_948473465.1 of Lithophane ornitopus. NCBI lineage: Eukaryota > Metazoa > Arthropoda > Insecta > Lepidoptera > Noctuidae > Lithophane > Lithophane ornitopus. Next base: position 10,784,284 of record OX419624.1, on the reverse strand, counting down.
ATTTGTCATCTTGTTTACGAGCGTTCGGTTTGAGTTCGTGTTTAATCGTGTAATCTCGTGAATGTATGAAACTGTAAAATTGAAAAGTTTGAAGGTGGCTTATCAATTAAAGTCCGTGACTGTACTTAGGTATGTAGGTACTGTTGAGATCATAACTTGCTTGGTTTTACCATGCAACCTTTTCGAGTAATAATAAGATAATGGCATCCGCATAACATTATGAGATAAACGCTATTACGAATTTAGAAGCCAGAAAAAACAATTAGGAGTCAGTTTAGTGAGCTGACAAGCGTATGTCATGATATAAAATGTAAACACTGAAAAGAGTAAGTACATACCATTTTTTTTTAAATCATATAGGTAATTGATAATAAATATTATTTATCTTTCATTAAAGTACCTCTCCAACAGTACAGACTTACAGAATAGTAAGAAAACTGTTTGAGTCAGCTGCCAGTTTAAAGCTCGGGCCAAACTGAAGCAAATCCCGCGCGGGATGCGAGAGGTAATTCGCTCGCAACAATTATGTGAACTAACTTGTGTAAAGTCAACAAAAGTCGAGTGACTTCCTATTTATTAAACCAGTCGACATGGCAATAAAAAAATCGTTCGGAAAACTGGAAGTCCCTATCTCGGCGGGACCACGTGGTCGAATCCAAAATGAACGCGACAGTTAGGACGCAGCTTCAGTGTGACTAGAGATTTAATAAACCCGGATGAATGGCACGGAGAGAACTCTCATTTGACATCCGCTACTGATATGTATCTTAAGATTCAGATAGTTGTCATGTTTTCAGTCAGTTTTAGAAAATAGGATGTGCCTACACTTTCATGTTTCAACTAAAATGGTATGATGCATGATGATTTCCGTTACTTTCATCTGTACATCGTATTCCTGGTGACGGAAGTTTCCTGTTCTAAAGATTAATTATTTGTCTTAACATACATGTATTTAGTATCTATGCATATCGCTGTAATTTAAACAATCCGTGAGTCCTATTTCAGGAGGAATGCTGTAGATATAGTCTATGTCATAAACATAAACCTTTTTTAAAGATATTGAGACCTTATCATTTTTAATTAATAATTTACGGTTTACCTTAAAATTAACAGGAACATTTTCACACGATCTCATAAATCTTTACCAAAATTAACCACGTTCAAAAATAGCACAGAGTTATTTTTATGAAAACATGCCCAAAATACGCTGAAATAATTGGCATAAAACCGCATAATTCAAAGTTCAAGTAGTACTACGAGAATAAGGCCAGTCCGCGTTTGTTTACTTGAAAACTTCGACAACCCTTCAAAACAGGCTGTAACATGGAACAAGTACATAAATATTTTATCAGAGAGAACCACCCCTGTCCAACTTCGTTACATAATTACAACATTGTTGTTTTATTTAGATAAACTGGACGCTCTTGCAACTTTATTAACGTATCGTGTTACTTTTGAAGAGTTTTGTTTGTTTAGGAACAATTATAAGAAAGTTATGTAGCTATGGGCGTAAGATAGATTTGCAATTTTGTTTTTAGCAGATATTGCAGATAAAACACAACATAGAGATATCAAAGATAAAATCGAATAAAGCAGAGTTGCGATGAAAAAATACAACACGTATATGCATTTAATTTTCAGGCCATTTTCCGAGTACGCTTCGGCCACCTACGCTGACCGAACCGATGAACAATCGATACAATCGAATCGACTGCGGTTACCAACCAATCCGAGTTTCCGGATTACAAAGTTACAGGTGTTTGCAAAAGAAAAATAATAAAAATTGACTTCCTATCCCTCTAAGCCCCGAACAAGGGTGAAACTGTATTTAAATTCAATATTTTCTTCACACATTCTCCCCCCATTGTATTTCGCAGTGCAAAATATTTTGATTGACAATAAACACTACATCGAGACGAGAATGTGAATAAATAAAGAAATATTTTTCTTTAAAGAATATAAAATAAACGTCGTGGAAATACTTTTCTGAAGGGGAAACATTAAAGCCTTTATGTAAAGGGATAGACGTTTTTTAATCGCCTTGAAAATAAAAGGGCTGAATATTCACAGCGGGGTGTTCGTCCTCGCTTGAAAAACATAAACGTATAACTTTTGCTACATTATGTTGTTCCACAATTCATCTCCCGCGGAGCAGGTGTCAAGAGGTAAAGTGGAAAGTTTTCATTGTTGAACCCTTATTGTTGAAATATTTTCACACTCGAGAACTTTTCAACGTTTACTGAAGTGTAAATCAACCCTTTCAGTAAAAAGTGAACTTTCTTTTCAATTGAAATTTAGTCGCGGTAATGAAAAGGTAAAGGGCCAATAAGTGGTTCGATCAAATTGCATTATCGCCGACGCCCCCTGGCGGAGGGTAGACGCAATAAATTCAATTACGAGGCCCGCAATCTCCGCGTCTATAAAAATAGCCTTTGAGACGGTCCTTGGACGTCACATTCGTGCTCCAGGAGTAATCAAAGCGCTTTCTTTTGAGGTATCCTCGATGGTATTCGATTGATCTAATCTAAGGGCAACCTTATTTTCTCTGAAGCGTATAAATGTATACTTTACAGTTTGCTTTGCTAGTTTCAGTGATTTAGCAAACCAACATAAGTTTTCTCCGCAGTTGCTAAGGATAACTGAAGTACTGCCCAGGTATGTGGACTGTCCGAAAGGGATACCGGGACCCTGGCAACAGGCAACTGAAGGAACACGGGTGGGTTTTAGTCAGTAAAAGTCTGACACGCCCTTCCGCTCCGCCCAGAGCGGGAGAAGCCATTTGATGATTTCCCACCCTCAAAAAACAAAAAAAAATTATTTACTTAGCAAGACAGTAAAACATATATTTAAAAAAAAACCATTGTGCTACACTATCTTTATCTAGGTAAATTAAAATTTTGCATAACAAATGGCTTTAACGCTAATGTTCGAGGAAATCTTTCAGCTCAACGTAATTAGAAGATCAAACAAAACTTTTCCCACCAATTTTACCATAAACTTTCACGAAACTTCAACAGTTTCAGAAGAGGAATCTTTAATGAATACAGATTTAATCACATGCTGTATTAAATATTCGTGTATCAGGCCGCATCCCGTCTGCGGCGGGGGAGCGAAACCGGGGCGAAACCGCACCGAACAGAGCTCGGCACGCAATCACAGACCATTGTTAACTACCTACCTATGAGGGGGCTGTGTTACTCATTATCAGAAAGGAGGCTTGAAATGAGGAGACATCGGGATTGGTACAGGTGTATAAATACGTGATCTGCATGGAGGTTCGAAGAAAATAGTTTGCGTATTTCAATTTCAATTTTGTGTTTAAATAATGAAAAGAATTGGAAGTTCTTTTTAAGAAGTTGGTTATTTCTAAGAATTCGCCTCTTGTTGTTTTGGATTCAAACTGGGGTAGGCAATTTTCTCTTCAAAAGACGGCTGGATAATTTTAATCATTTTCATTTTAGGTACGCTGCTTTAATTTCGTATTTTAATAGGTCCCTAGAAATCTTTAATGAATATTCTTCAGAAGGAATATTAAAACAACCGTATAATAAATTAGAAAACCCACTCTACAAGGCCTCTGGGAGGCATTAAGAATTACAAAATACGGAATCCATTATACGTAAAATATTAGAAACATTATTCCTCCAAACTGGACCGCTAATGACCCAGCTTTTAGTTCTGCGGTACGGACACTAACTACGTCCATTGTTATTTAAATACTGGTTTACATTATTCCAATTAAAAAGCTAACAAAATCATGACTGCCAAACATTCCGTAGCGGTCAGTCGGGTAATTTTATGCAGGTATTGAAAAAGGATATTAATACCTACTTCGCAAACTACAGAGCTCTAAATGTGAGTAATTAAATATTATTGAAATTCCGGTATTTCGTTCCATTAATTAATTTTTATTAATTCTGTGCTTTGCAAACATTAAGCCTTTAAACGGAAATTTTAAAATATTGGCCTCCTAGATGCCATTTTGGAAATAATGTTTTTTAAGAGTCGATCGGCCAGACAGAACTTTATGCTCATGAAAGCATAGTTAAGATTGGCCACCGCGCCGAAGGAAGCGACTAGCTATCAACGATTTTCTCACTCAAGAAACATACAAATTGATTGTAGGTCCCGTCAGTCCCGCGTAAGTAAAGGGATACATAAATATTAATAGGTTGATCGCTGACCGTCACAAATCAAGGAGAGTACCTACTCGCTCGTCGACGCTCGCTTGGCGGGCAGAACACTCGCTGAGCAACTTACGCTTGGTACATACGCATACCAGCAAATCAATCGCTCGTCGCTGTCGCGTCCTCGCCGCTCGTTCCTCGCCAACTCGTTTTTAGTTGCTAGCTCTACTCGTTAATCGTAGGCGGTGGGAAACACTCATTCCCACATAAAACAAAAGAGACACGACTTATTGAGAAATATAATGTACTTTTCAAAAACAATTGAACAATGAGATGAACATTCCAAGCAATGATCACAAAAACAGTAGTGAATGATTGTTCATTTCTGACGTCCGATGTCACACTAACCTTAATCGTCGTTTGACTGATCAGCGGTTAACTCATGTTTACTCGCTAATGTGCAAACGTTCATAGCATCAAGCAATCAGTGCACAATCATTCGATGATTGAACATGATGTTAACGATTCGCTTTAAACGATTCGTTGCAACTTTATCGAATGGCCTATAAAGCTTTATTAAGGAAATTGTGTTGATAGAACAGTGAACTGAATTGAGTGGCATTTGTGGCATAACCGGTGATGTCATAACTATGTTGTTCTTATTGCAATTGCTTGATAATGCATGTTCAAGAGTTTTAGTTTAAATAAATCGTTAATCGCTCGTTAACGTAGTAACATGGTTATTTTTCTAAGTTTTCTAATAATCTCTTTTCTATTTAAATAAGTTTCGTAAGAGTGTGTCTACGCGCGATGATTTTGGTCAAACACTAATAGAGATACAGCCCACGTAGAAACCAAGTAGGTACTTACTGCTATTTTCCTAGCTCAGAAAAGTCTACAATCAAGAGAAAGCACGCTACAACTGCAGCATTTTGTTTCATATAATTATTTTGAAAGTCACACAACAAAAATTTGCTAAAGCCAAATCAGATATCACAAAACGCATAAGTACACCACGCAAACATGCAACATTTCTACCTCCACGATGTATTAGCACTATGCTGAGTACCATTAGCATATAGTACTGTTTTATTCATATAAACGTAACAAAAAATAAAACAAAACACGTGCATTGCGCTGCGACTGCGACAAAAAAGTTGACGACAACAGTCGTTTGTATCGTAAACCGTTTTATTAAAAGTGTCGTCGGCTGTCCCGTTTGCAATAACATAACTGTATTGCGATACCCGTTTTTTTTACGGATGTGTTATGCAATACAGTTAACCGATAGTTATTTATGCATTTATGTACCATCCTGTTGTTTTTCTAAAGTAATTATAGCTGTATGGTGTACCAACTAGGGAAGTTTAAGTAGCACTTGAAGATAACTGATGCGGGTGGTAAGGTTGAAATTCATAAGCTAGTTCAGAACAAAACAGTGAACAGGGGGCTTAAAACAGTCACTTTAGCAGAATCATAATAGGAAAAAATTATGAATCATTGTGAAATGTCATAACTGACAATTCATAATATGATATGCGTGCGATTCATATTACGAAATAATTCATCTGTTTGACAGTTTTCTATGGAGATTCGTAAAATGGTCTAGATAGTATGAATTGCTTTTGTGTCAAATTAGGGGAATTGCTAATAACAGCTGGAAATTCAGGAAATGAAATGCTTTTAGAGGAATTGCTAATGTAGCCGTTTTAGGCCCACTGTTCTCTGAAGTTAACGCTGGAAACAAGTTTCAAAACATATAAAGTGTTTTTATGCTGAATCTGAACTGAAATGGCTGCTTAGAGGCTGATGGCTGGAGAGGATGCATGGCTGATAAGTTCCTTTCCCATTTTCAAAAAATAAAACAAAAACATTTTATTTCGACACAAAAGTATCATCTGAAATTCTAAAAGCAGATATTATTACCACGTAAAACGGAGATGCCTATAGGCCAAAGTAAAGACCGATTTAGGTTTCGCTAAGTGCCAACCAACCGCATTGTAAAACACTGCAGTGGTTTTCTTTATTAAAAAAAACTACCGTCTTTTAGGAGGATACAAAAAAGCCTGCGGATTATTGAACCTTCCATTCAGTCACATCTGTATCCAAGCAAAAGAATATTCATTATTTGCAAACGGGGCAGAGCGCCATTGCCCATGCGTCATTACAAATCTCCCTTATATCTGCTCACGGTACATTAAGTCGCGGTTGCGCTGTCTAATTAAATCCCCTCCGGTTAGACGCCTTGTCGACCATTTCTATACAAAAGAATATTATAAAGTCTCGCTCATACGGAAGATGATTTTCTGGTAGATTTATTACAGAAGCGTTTTGAATGTTGACAAAACGTAATTGGTATTTGATTTTGAACATTTTGTCAATATAGATGAAGAATTATGACGGTTTACTATTACTCCTATTGTATTGCTTTTATTACAATCTACGAGAACCTGTAATTTTATTTTGATTTTCATTTTAATTGAAATCTTGCTCTTGAGAAAAACCAGTCATTCATTTTCTTTCAGATATTTTCTTAGGTTTTCCAGAATTGTTATCAGATTCCCAATACTTTTTCAATTTGAATTGTCACTTATGATTTACTAGTATGCTATGACGTCTCATGATGCTGGTCTGATGAAGTTTCAATCAATACACCGCATGAAAAACTTGGGCGCCAAACTTTTCTTTGGAAAAATCTACTTATTATTAAACGATTTATTTAACAGTTTTATAAAGTAATCGCAATTTAACCCCAAGTATGATCAAATCTTTACTGAAGAAAAATATTTTAAGACAATAAAAAATCCGTCGGCAGTGGGAGCGCACAGATGCGTCTGAATGCTCGCTGAATAATTACGGAGACGCCCGAGGCGCGTGCCGAGTAAGGCCGAGCCATAGTGCGGGTGCATAGCAAAAGATTGAAACTAAAAAGTATTGCTACCCTCTTATTACTAAACTCGTAATAAACCAGATTTTTTTAGCTTATCATGTAGTTACCTACTTTTAACTGACGTTACGTTTTTTGTAACTTGATTAAGTTTTATTAATTACCTAGGGCTAAATGTTTTAAATTAAAATATTAAAAAGTAATGGAAAGGGAAATACGCAGATGCGATACTGAATAATTACGAAGGCGCCTAAGACACGTGTCGAGAAAGACCTAGGTACGTGTGGGATGATAAGGGAAGATGAAAGCTTTCACAGATTTCAGGGAGTTGATGATGAAACTTATAATTCATGGATTGTTAAGATGTACCTAGCTAAGTTACGAACAGTGGTTCAATAAAATCGAATTATAAGATCTTCGTCACAGATATAATTTATGCACTTGCCCTTAAATTGAAGTAACTTGGAAGCGCCTACACTACATACCTGAAAAAATAAAAAAAATAACGTCCACACTACCTACTACCAAGTATAAAAACGCTATCATTGTGAAATGAACTTTACCAACTCTAAACAACGTATGAAAGCTTTTTAACTAGGACAGTATTTCAGTTTCTTTTTCATTAAAACTATAAATCAGTAGCAACAGGCCCAGATTTATGTAAGTTGTAATAAGTGGAATATACACCGTCTCAACAGTTTCGAGTTTCTTGGCAAACTTTATTTCGCCGTCTATATTTATTAAGGCGAATATGACGAACAAAATAATTGTTGTTTTCGCAGTAGCTATTAAAACGATTGTGTTAAGCAAAACATAGTTAGGAAAAGGATGATGATGATGAGTGTAATGATCAATTATAAATTTGTAAAAGTAATTGCCCATTTGTTTAAAAATCGTAGCGTTTGAATTCATTCTTGGGATGTTAATAGTTTTTCTTTTCAGTCCACTCAGGTTTGAATTGAAACTGAGCTGGGGGGGGGGCAAGGTCACCAAAAGTGAATACATAAACTTGGAAATTATTGAATTTAATTATTTTTTTCAACCCTTCTATAAATCAAGATGATTTTTCGATGCCATATTCAGACCTACACTAGTTTTCAGACTAACTTTCAGACCGATGCACGGATCACGATTCGTGAGAAAGAACCTCAAACTCAAAAAATATCCCTCAAACTCAGCAACAACTTCATACCAACTAATGAAGTGAACCTATTGAGAGCATTCATCAGCCAGCCTTACTTTCACTTCTGATACGAACTCGTGTCTAAAAGGGGTGTATCCAAAACTTTGTACGGTACAAGTCGGAATAAGTTACGGAGTCTCATGTCAAACAAGGATATGCACTCTCTGAGGCCCGAAGGGATCCTCCGCTCAACTACAACTAATCTAATGCCGAATCCATAGAACAATAAAATTGTATAGACGCGAAACTCATGCTTGTTAAGTCAGGGAAATTGACGTATGCCACATTGGGCACCCGCTTAAATGGCACCTGAGGTATTCCACATACGGCACCTATCAATATTTTTGCAGGTGCCATGAGTGGAATAATTGGTTATTTTAAATTGTATTCCACTTAAGGCACCTACGGTACGTACTAGTGTTGGGACGTTTTTTTAACTAAATTGACACACTACGTAAATATTTACATCTGTCAAAGACTGACAATTTAAGTTAGTAGTCAATTTGATAAACGATGAATTTCCCCGTCTGCACCTACTTTCCTCTATACGTTCACTGAAAAACATGGCTGCGTCAGCAATAAAATTGCCTCCACGAGTAACAATACTAAAATAAACGATATGGTATGATTTCTACAGCCTTGACAACAATGTTAGAATATAGGTATTTGAGACGAGAGTTTCGCTTCTACAATTTTTTTTATCTTTGCCGAAACTAAGTTCCATCTGGTAAGGAATCTAATATGGACTCGAATTGTTGGCTGCGGTTAAGTGATATTTAGAGATAGTAGGCAGTGTAACTAGTGTTACCGAGTTTAAATTGGTAAGATCAGACTGTAGACTTAGGCACCTCCGGGCAAATATAACTTATCTGGCGATCCAAACTGTATTGTTGGATCCGAAGTCAATATGCATTTATAGTACAGATAGTACGGTCGATTTCTATAAAAAATCTAAAGTCTAGGTATAAGTATAGGTATAGATACATTCAATTATGAAAACAGAATTCAGGGCTTTGTAGGTACAAAGCCCTGAATTCTTTTTGTCAACCATGAAAGAATCCATGCCTTGTTACCCACCAAGGCATGAATTATTTCATGGTTGACAGAAAAAAAAACAGCAAATCTTTTTCAATTAATTTTATACTTTCCTCATTCCAGCTTAACAACTTACTAAAAGCCGTTTCCAAGTTAAAATTTAATTAATTTACCAAGTATTATATTAAACTAAGGTAAATAAAGTATACACACGCCTACGTACACACATTTACTGTTTTATACCACAACAAAATTTACAGCGACCATTAAGCTTGTATTTACCCAAAGCTAAAACAGTTTCGTCGAAAAAGTCCATTAAACGTATGTTTTACCGGATAAGTACAGAACTCATCTCGGAACGTGATGTTACGGTAAGCACCTTGCATCCCTGGAGTGGGTATTATTATTTCATGGCGCCTGTAGAAGGCATTAGCATAAAATATCTAAGCACCACTCTGTAAATTGGAGCGGGGAATTTGTTCGAGCATCGAGCCCAAGATGTTTCTGAGTTATTCAGTATGTAGGATGACGGGATAGGCTGATATCTTTCCTACGGAAGGTAGCTTGAAAGGGTTTTAGGTTTTGATGTGAAATATCTGTGGCCTGGGTAACGATAGTATGTTATATTTATGAGAGACGTAGCAAATTACTGGTATTGGTAAACAGAAATGGAATATTTATGGTCTTAGAGTCCACGTTTATCTTAAATACTTAATGCTTTCCCGATTTTGGGCAGAGGTTTCAAAGAAAAACAAACATAATAACCTCCAACGGTCGTAGCCGGCTGGCTACGCGCCACCTCCAACGGTCTCCTGAGCGTGTTCTCAGATCGGTGGGAGTCCCCTCTGCTGCGCTACTGGGTAAGAATCCATACCATTTGATAGTTGAAGTTGAAGTACATTGTATAAGTTACATTGTTGACGTTTGAGCGACACTTAACTTTAAGTAAAAATTATAAATAAACCCCTAAATCGCATAATTTTCCGCAGATGTGTCGCTTCTCTAAGGTTTACTTACTACCCTCAAATGCTAGGGAATGTTACCGCTATCAATAAAGAAGTGTGCTCACACGACCAACAAAATAAATTACTATCAGCGAGTTGAAATCCAACAAGTTACTGTACATACCGCCTCGCTCAAGTTCATAGCAAATACATGAACATATTCTAGGCCATGCATGAAACATGTCCTCGTCGGCTGCCCGCTGGGCACGTGTGTAGTCCCTGTTATGTGTCTATGTTGGATGGAATATATTGCTCGGAGCTACGCTACTCTCGTATTTCGATTTAATGCTGGTCGGCAATAGCTGCAACTCATTTTACAGTTATTCCTTTCGTATTGGAAGTGGTACGTAGGTAGGTACTCTGAGGAAAAATTGGGATTGAAAATAACTACGGATTTATCTTCTGTGGCGTATTAAGGCGTAACCTGTACCTACCTTTAGGTTGATACCTAACTGAATAATGGTTGATACCGAAGTATTCGGTAAAGACATCACAGTAAAATACAATAGAAGTAGATATATACAGTAACCTACTCCGCTTAACTATTCTCCAAGAGTCATAAAAATCCCTTTAAGAAATCGACACGTGTTTCACTTCTCAACGAGGCATCCTCAGGATGACGATTGACTAGTCGCAAACCAAAACACGACGTGTTGCCACCCCGAGCGCAGGACGCCACAGTAGTATTGTTCCCTACTAAAACAAATACTGACCAGTGAACTACGTCAATCAGCAGAAACAACAAATTGGAACCGTGAACTTCTGAGGTTTCATAAGTGTGTTTGTTTATGTGAAATAAAACATTATGAATTTCAAAATTAGATGAAACATATTTCAGTTGTATACGGATAAGAAAAAATACAATTTATTTTTTATTTTTATGATAAACAATCGTCGGTTTCATAGATACCTACTAACACATTCGTTGTTTATTTTCTATTTCATAGATAATTATATTAATTACTTAATAATGATTGACGTTAATATTTAAAACCCCTGTGGATATTAGTATCGAATTTACATTCAATAAAGCCGGCAGACACACCTAATTGCTTATAAATAAAATATAATTAAACGAATACATAGAGTAAACATTTATTAAACACAATTAGCTACACGCTTACATAGTTACAAATTAATTTATTGCGATAAACACGCCGCCCTGCTAATAAAACACACTTCACTCCCGGTTCTGTGCTTCTCGCATACAGCGGATTCCTGCGGTCATCGGTCCATCTTGCGAACAGCAAATCTATACTGCATTCAGGAGGTGTCACTATCATCATTATTGTGGAATATTAATACCGAACCTCCTGAACGTAGTTTAGATGTGCTGATCGGGTTCAGTTTCATTTGTGAAATTAGCACTTAGCTATTAAACTAAAGTTACTTTAACCATAACTATTAAGCGTTGAAAACCTCGTTATTCCCAGTTTAAACCCAGATAATTTTGGTGTACGCCGGTTCCCCGTAGTCCATTAAATACAATGTAACCAAATAAAGTTATAAACCTATATAGCGGGGCCAAATCCTTTTGTGCCTTCGAGGCATAACGAGGTTTTTACATTAGCTAGCCTGGTCCAAAGGTACGAGCACTCTGCATAGGATTACCATCCAATAAAAAAAACGAGAAATGTACGGGCTGGAAAAGATTTTTAAAATGTACAAACAGGATGAAAATTTAGAATTAAAAACGGTAAAAAGCAACAGGAGAGCAAAGGATTATACATTTTTGCGCAAAAATCTAGCCAACAAATATAAAACTAAAGCCTTATATTTGGATCTGAGGTACAACCTCTTATAAAATAAGGATGCTACGCCCTACTTCCTCATGATCGTTATGAAGACAAATACCAGTGTAACGTAGATGAATGGTAACCCTAGCAGCCTCGTTAATTGTGTTTAGAGCGTGATGCATGTGTCGTGTCTCTGACCGCAGCCCCGAGGCGTTCAGCAACTGAAATTAATCTCTGTTAGATCATATTAAATTAATCGTTAAACCCTGGTTTGGAACGCGTGAACAGCTATTTTATTAGGGATGGCGTTTTTGATTAGTAAAAAATTAGAAAGGCTATGTTTTATTATAATTTGATGTTATGGCAGGATCCAGGCTAATTAAGTTAAGAAGTTTTTCAGATTCTTATTTTCTTTTTGTTTATCCGAAATTATTTTTTTACAAAGGTTTATCAACCCTACAATCAGTAACACACTTTCATTAATGTTGTATCTATATATATTATAAATTAAAGTCGTTTTTCGTGTTTGTCTGTATGTCCGCATTGTTCTTCTAAAACCCCAACAGATTTTCATGAGGTTTCCACCATCGTTTAGAGAATTTATTCCGGAAGTTTTCTGTGTATAATACGGGTATTAAAGTTACATATAACTAAGAAATCTCGATCTTTTGTCAAGTCGTAAAAACCGTGCAAAGCAGAGGCGGGTCGCTAGTGTAATATTATTTTTATTTAATAACTTAATTGGATTTTTTAGTTTTTGTAGGTAGCTGCTGCTTATAATGAATGTTGTCTGAGTCAAAAGTTGAGAAAAATAATAAGAAACGTGGATCATTTGCGAAATTATGATCTGAAAATAATCAAAGAAACGAATCTTATATACGATGTAACACATCTTTTCTCGATTCCCTCCAGATTTTTTTCTCGGTCTATTTCGCCCTCCGCACAAGAACTCAAGGCTTAATGCAAAAGTAATTATTCAAACACATCTGTTAGTTCGCAATGGAGGGAACTGTTTTTGCCTACACAGTCTTATATGAGCAATCGTAAGATGTGTTCACACTTCTAAATCATTGATAGCATACCTGGATTAACGATTTAGTGACTTTATAAAAACTTACCATCTTATTCATAAACGTTTCATAAAGTTAAAAAGACGTATAAACGTCGAAAATGTATGGTTAAACAGTTGCTAATTCATAACTTAACTTTATGCAGCGTTTACGAATAAGGCGGTTAGTGTAGATTGTAAGTGTAGGTTGAGTATAAATCCAATTTTCCAATTAGGTTTGATTTGTAAAGTGTCAATTCTACACAGAAAACCAAGTAGGTATAATTAAAGGTACAGATCCCCAGATTTATAAACGTAGCTCAAAGATAAGAAATGATTAGCGTTTGTTTAACCATAAATTATGACGTTTAAACGTCTCATAACTTTAAGCAAAGTTTATTAGTAAGAATGCCTCTGAGTTTCTCATGAATTGCTTCACTAAAGGTAGGTATGTTGACGAAAGTGATGCACGTGGACGTTCTGCAAGCAATGACATTTTCCCATAAAGACCTTCTGATTCGGAGCGGTTTATTTTACCTTTACTGTCGTGTGCGTACACCTTTACACCGCCTTATCTTCCATACTTCACGCACGATGAAGCAATGGATTCCGCAGGGATTTGCTCTAAGTCGTAAAAATATCTTCGAGTATATTTCTGGTGCATTGTTTTTACTGATAAAGTGGAGATTATTATGGGAAAACATCTCCTTATTTATTGCATGTGGGAGGAATAAATCGCGAAGTTACGGATTCGTGTAAACATTGTCGCTTTGTTTTAATATGCTGAGTGTTTTTATAAATGTGGGATTTGAACTATATGTCGAGAATCAAACAGCAGATTTCTTCTTATTCCATTTAATTAATTTTCGTCTTTACTCCCTACGTCTTTATCGTCTTCCTTACGTCATCTGCAATCTTCTTTTTTTCTCAACTTATTCTATGTTTAAACATTCATTCACTATCTCTTTCGCTCTTTGACTAATTCTTACATTCGTCTCTGTCACTCGTTCATGGGTCACATCTGTCATCCATCTTCACGTCCCGTTTCACTATCCTGTCATAACATTCCATTCCTACAGCTCGGCCATTCTGCTATATGACTGTCCCCAGTCAATCCTTATTTGATCTTACTAAAAAAAAACTATTACAAAACTTAAAAGTATCCGTACTAGTAACTTAAAGATAACAACATAACACGACCTAAAATATACCATCATAGTGAAACATTAGGTCAAGAATAAACCCCAAAGGTGTACCCTAACCTAACTGACCAACAAAACCTACTCACCTAACTCGACATTATTTCCAGACACTGGCCATGGCTTCATATTATCTGCCGAGGAAGAAGTCACTCGAGAACCTTCTGCCATATGATCCATCTTTTCAACATCATATCGATCATTTCTCTTAACTTTAGTGACTCTGTATGGCCCTAGATACTTCGGCTTTAGCTTCAATCCAACACCGAACTGTGTACGTTTGATGGCTACAACATCTCCTACTGTATATTTCAGACTTTCCTTTCTTCTTCTATTAAACGTCTTACAATTTTCATCTTGAACTTTTCTTATTTGTTCTTTCGCCTTCATCTTCAAGTCTTCTCTATTCTGCACGAAATTAGTTCTATGCTCTTGCTGAAGCAAATCATAAATCTCAATATCTTCTTTGGTTTTCATCTTTGTACCCAACATGAGTTCAAAGGGAGTGGTGTCAATGCTTCTTTGGTATGTGCTATTCAGTGTTCTTTGCACCCGGCTGACATGCTTGTACCATTGAGATGGTTCTTCAATACACAGCTTTGTTAGCACTGCTATTATTATTCTGTGAATGCGCTCCACTTGACCGTTCCCTCTGGGTACACCTGTTGTTATGGTTACATGTTGAATATTCTCCTTTTCACAAAACTCCTTAAAGTCATTGCTGGTAAAAGCACTACCACGATCTGAAATCAAACGTATAGGGTTTCCAAACGTTTGCTGATGAATCTTTAACTTGTCTATGGTCTCCTTACTTGTAGTTCCCTTCACTGGAAACAACCACACAAACTTTGTGAATCCGTCTACAACCGTCAAAATATAATTATACATCTTTCTCGTCTCTGAAAGTGGTCCAATATGATCACAGTGAATAGTATGTAAAGGAATACCTTCTTTGTGAATACAACTTAAGAATCCCTCCTGTTTACCTTCTTTTTTGGTCGCTAGCAGACATGGTATGCACGTCAGTAAAAACTCTTCAATCTTCTTGTTAATATTTTTGATGTAATATTCTTGTTCTAACAGTTCTATCATTTTTCTTTTTCCAAAATGACCCTTCTGGTGTATTCTTCTTAGAATCTCAAATTCTAAACTTCTTGGTATTACCAACTTTCTTTCTAGTCCTTTGTAAAGTAAACCATCGCTATAAATATAGTCTTCATATGGCTGAAGTTTTGCAATCTCTATAATCGCTTTTATACCTTCATCCAACATCTGTGCTTGCTTGACTTGATCATGCAGGCTTAACTCAACAGCTCCCACAAATGGATTTCTGCTCAAAGCGTCTGCATGCTGCATTTTTCCTCCTGGTCGATGTTCAATCACATAATCATACTCTTCAAGCAATAATACCCATCTGGCTACTCTAGTTGCTAGGTCCTTCTTATTCAATGTCTTCTGAAAGGCTTGACAATCTGTAATAATTTTAAAGTGTTTACCGTACAAGTAATGCCTAAACTTCTTGACTCCTTCAACAATAGCCAAAGCTTCCAGCTCATAGCTACTATACTTCTTCTCAGCATCACTGGTCTTCCTACTGTAGTAATATACAGGATGTAACTCACCTAAATGGTCTCTCTGTAATAAGATAGCACTGTATGCTATTGCAGAGGCATCGGTATGCAATTCAGTTAATAACTGAGGATCATAAATCCTTAACACTGGGCTACTAGCCAAAGCATTCTTCAGCACTTTAAACGCACTTTTCTGAACATCCTCAAACACAAAATCAACACCCTTCTTCAACAAATCAGTTAACGGCTTAGCTATCAATGCAAAATCTTTAATATACTTTCTAAAATATGAGGTTAATCCAACAAAACTATGAAGTTGCTTTAAAGTCTTGGGTTCAGGGTACCTGGTTACAGCATCTGTTTTGTCCTGAGACGGTTGAACTTTTCCATCTTCTATAATGTGTCCTAAGTACTCTATTCTTCGGCATAGTAATTGCGCCTTTTTCCAATTAATCTGTAAGCCGTACTGTGATGCAACAGCTAATACTTCTTTTAACCGCTGCAATGCTTGACATTCATCAATAGCGGGTATTAATAAGTCATCGATGAATATTACCAATATTCCTTTTGCTATAAGTTCCTGAAACACCATAGTCACAAATCTCATAAAATACTTTGGGCAAACCGACAAACCGAACGGCGCCCTCAAAAATTCATATTGTCCATTGTGTGTAACAAAGGCAGTGTACTTTATGCTTTCTTTATTGACTCTCAAATGAAAGAATCCATTTTTTAAATCTAGCACACTAAAAACTCGAGCACCTTTAAGTTTATCAATCAAATCGTCAATAATAGGCAGAGGAAATTCATCTTTAATCATCTTTTTGTTTATAGGTCTATAGTCTACACATACTCTAGTACTGCCATCTTTCTTCTTTACTAACACCAGGGGTGAGGAATATTCTGAAAAACTTACACGAATGATTCCATCCTTGAGCCACTCTGATACTTGTTTTTCAACAATATGTTGTTCAGCTAAAGAAATACGTCTTGGTCGCTGAGCCACCGGTACGTCATCCTTCAGCACTATCCTCAATTCTATCGGCGCCTCCTTTGTCTGTACAGGTTTATACTTCTTCACGCATTCAATAACCTCTTGTTTCACCTGCTTATCTTCAATTCTACCTAAAACAAACTCATCCTGACTTACTACAGACACAAGCCTTGATAACCAACTGTTTACGTTTGGAGCAATCAGTATTGACCCCTTCGACATAATTGTGAAAACATCTTTGAGGAATTCTTGACCCAATATAACACTACACGGCAAAGCATGCCTAGGAACAACATGAAACGCAATATCGTTATATTCGTGTCCGTCTAACAGTACGCAAGTGGTAAACTTTTTCGTAGACACAATACTGCCGCCTAATCCCACCAGATTCGTGACAGTATTTACAGACTCGGGAGCTCCAAGATGAACATAAAATTCGGTACACACCAAATTTATCTCGCTACCAGAGTCAATTAACGCATTTACTTCGCACTTATTCACAAAAATCGTTTTGCAGGCATTTTCAAATCTAATCTGTGCCGGCGTTTTCTCTTCGACGTAAACATCAGTGAAGTTGGCGTCAGTTCCCACTGGCATCGCCATCTTGTCGCTGTCACTGAAGTTGGTACTCCTGTCAATAGTGACAATGTCGTCAGTTTTGCCAACCGCAGCCTCGCGAATGTTCGGAGTGAAGTCGGTCACACACATCGTTCGCTTTTCTTCGTGAAAATTCGGTTTTCCGCCCCGTCGTTCTTGTTCTCGGTTTTGGGTCTTTTCATTCGTAGACCGAATGCATTGCGTAGAAATATGTCCAAATTCGTTACACTTAAAACATTTAAGACCTTTTTCTTTATTTGGACACCTGGACGACTGATGATCTCTTTCACCACAGCTGTAACACCTCTTGATCGCCGTGCCATTTTCATGAATTTCAGGCTTCTTGTATCGACTGTGACCACTGTTATCCGTCCTCATCTTCTCTTTGATCATCTCATATATTTTTATTTTCTCTTTCAGATCAGAATAAGTCGTAACTCCGTACAACAACATTTTGTTAACTTCTGAGTCAATTATACCGTCGATAATGTATTTTATGGCTACATAATCGGGAATCTTGCCGCGTTTTCCCATTTCCTTCATGACTAGCACGTAGTCTAAACAACTTTCGTCCTTCTTTTTCTTTCTGGCGGCCATCATCTCGTGAATGGTTTTGCTATCCACCAAATCTGGAAACTCCTTCAGTAATCCAGCCTTTAAATCCTCCCAGCTTTTATAAGGTTTTTCAGATCTGAGCCACAGCGCAGCAGTTCCGATTAAAGCCCTTCTGGCTACGATCAGAGTTTGTAGGGGCGACCACTGAAAAATCTCGGCATTATCATCAACGTCCTGCGCCCACTTGGCTACTGAAAACGTTTTGTCTTGCCCACTGAAATTTGGGACAAGGCTCTCATGGAAAATAGCCTGATCACGGTTAAAACCTTGCCCAGCCGATGTCGATGCGTCATGTTCGTCTTCGTCGTAGTTGGCTTGGCGGCGAGTTTTCCCATGTTTCGGCGAATTCCCTCCCATGCTACTTGTTTTCCTCGTCTTCGTCTTCTGTAAATATTATTACCGTCTTACCGTCTTTTAGCAATCTGCTCGTCTTTTTTTTGTTATGGCGTCTTTGGTTCGGAAATTTTGTTTTTTGAATTTTCTGTTGGGGTCCGAAACTTGAAATATTGCTCTATCCCGGACGAGCCCCCAAAAAGTTGTGGGATTTGAACTATATGTCGAGAATCAAACAGCAGATTTCTTCTTATTCCATTTAATTAATTTTCGTCTTTACTCCCTACGTCTTTATCGTCTTCCTTACGTCATCTGCAATCTTCTTTTTTTCTCAACTTATTCTATGTTTAAACATTCATTCACTATCTCTTTCGCTCTTTGACTAATTCTTACATTCGTCTCTGTCACTCGTTCATGGGTCACATCTGTCATCCATCTTCACGTCCCGTTTCACTATCCTGTCATAACATTCCATTCCTACATAAATATGCCTTTGTTTCTTTATCCTATCGTCTTCCGCTTTGTCCAAATATAATTTATGCATTATAAAAAGCATGCCTATAAGCGGTGATAGCCAAGTGGTGTGACCGTCGGATTGCCAAGTCATAGGTCTCGAGTTCGAACCCAAGGCATACACCTCTGACTTTTCGGATTCATGTGCGTATTGTATAATTATCACTTGCTTGAAAAACGGTGAAAGAAAACATTGTGAGGAAACCGGCATGCCAGAGAGATATTTGTCGATGGCATGTGAAGCCAAGGCAGTGGCCCTTGGACGGCTTTAAAACTCTAAAACCAGGTTAGTCACTAACCACACGAAAAGATAATAAAAAAAATACTACTTTGGTGCTTTATGTTTAGGTATAATATAATATTAATTATATGAATATGTAGGTGTTCGAGTTCAGAAATTCTAGTATATTTCCTTAATTACACCCTAATTATTAGGAAGCTTTAATTCTTTGGAGACATAATTTTCTATAACGTCACGTCTCACAAAGGCGTCTTTATCTACTGAAGCATTCCAAAACCTCAGCCTGAAGACCGACTAATAAACTCTTACAAATATAACTTTCATCTCACTTCAGTACTCAACACTCTTATTAGCTTAACATTAAGGTTTAACGTAGTGTGAATATTGGTTCGACATCAGCAAAATAGGGTTGGTTTTCATAAATTGGCTTCAGTCAACAAACAGGGTGAAGCTAGACGAATATTATTGTTATAGTTATTGTTTCTTTGGCGCTAGTAATAGCTGGCAACACTTACTTGGTTACGAGACTAGGGTAATATTTATACAGTGTGATGGCTTGGCGTTATTTCTTGGGATATGAAAATCAAGGTCGGAAAAGCGAGTAAATATCAAGTATCTGAGAATAGAACTCCGGAACTTTGATTAAATTGATGTAGAGAATTTGGATGTAAAAGAGTTGGGATACCATTTAAAGATGGCATGATGGTGTGACTTTGACAGGGGAGAGTTGAAAAAGAAAACATGTCGCCGCCCCAATTAGGACAAGGACAGGGAGATGATGATGATGATGGAGTGATATCATGTGACGTATGTTTTATTTTATAACTTTTGGTAAAATCTGAGACTTAAATTTTTTGTCAATACAAAATGACTCTGCTGTGTGGCAGCACATCGTGTTCTGGTTTGCGACTGGTCAATAGTCATCCTGAGGATGCCTCGTTGAGAGGTGAAACACGTGTCGATTTCTTACAGGGTTTTTTATGATTCTTGAAGAATAGTTAAGCTGAATATTCTATTGTATTTTATTATGGATTTCCGCAGTCACGCCTGAATCAATTAACTAATACAAAATGAATCGTTTGTTAATTCCAAGTAGGTACAATCAACAGCACATTAGTGGAACAATTTGACATTGACAGCGCCTTAATGTTATAGCAGTAGGGTTGATTTTCATAGTGGAAGTGGTACTGACTCTACCTGTAATAAAAGTCCAATTAAGAATTGAAATGAACAGCTGATACCCTTTTTTTAAATGTTTACTTATTACACTATTAACAGCTGGTTCTCATCCTGTGGAAGTTATAAATGTCTGAATTAAACAGGTTAGCCTGGTGGCAGTAGACAATGACTGCCCACCTTTCATGGCAAGTACCTACGTGTTTAAGACTTAATTTGCACTTAGTATAGTGCCACCTTTAATAAGGATGAGTTCCAATAACTTGACATTCTTGCTGTGTTGTTAAACGGAAAATAAATTAAAAGCGTTCACGACTCGAAAACTGTTGATAAAGTTTTGTCCATTATGAAGAATAAATAAATAAAATATTTTCCAAAAGTTATGTACGAAGTAGGTATGCGCAGCATTTACAGCATAGCGAGCATTGCGTAATACACGATCAATCACAATCTGAGTCAGTTTGAAACAAATTGCTAATCCGTTCGAAAAAAAAACTGCTCAAAAATGTAAATAACGCAATAAATGTTGTAGAACTGTCAAAATGAAACAGATTAGTCTTAATCGGTTACGAAAATAAGTTACGCAATTAGATAGCAGTTACAGGGATCACCCACCCGTCCACTATACAAGACTACAGGGGGCCAAGTCTACTAATTTACAAACGTGTCAGTGGGTCTCACACCCACTGACACGTTTGTAAATTAGTAAACTTGGCCCCCAGGTAAGCTTTTTGGTAAGGTAGTTTTTTTTGGGGTACAAAAATTCTAGTGTAAAAAAGGTGTGGACTGCGTATGTGGGGGTGCGTGTAGGGGGGTGTTTGTAAAGAGTGGTATTGGTCTACTGTAGTCTATACCTACTGCTAGGAGTTTTACAATAGACCTACTAACAACGTAACGAACATTGATTTAGACGCTTATAATTTCGCGTAATTTAAGGCTTAAAATCACAGTGCTTTCCTTGACTATAAGTCACTGATGTCCCCGATGTGCTGAGGACATAATATTCATTTTACTCTTGATGTTACAAAACTGCTGAAGTGCAGTCCATAAACCTTCAGACTGTAAGTTTAATATTTATAAATATGTAATAAAAAACATAAATAACGGTTGATGACCTCTTTGCGAGCGCCATTTGCAACACATTTTTGCCGTAGATTTTGATGACGCCATTACGTAGGGTAAACGGCCCGATGGTTGTCCATCCGAGGGCTGTCGTTCGATTTAATTTAGCGCACCCGGCGGTTGGCCACGGTTAATTTGGAAATAATTTTTGCTCTCCCCTAATCGCGGATTTAGGAAAGGAATTCTATTGCTGTTTTTGTGTATTTAATGTTAATGAAATAAAATCATAAAGTATAATTATTATCCTGAAAATATAACACATTTTTTTTATATGAAAGCCGGGAAGACCGAACTGGATCGAAATAAATGTAGGTACTTTCGTCATGAAAGTTCCGATATTTTCCGATAGTTCCAAAAAAACACTAAAAAAGTGAAAAGTAACTTTAATTCCGGAAATCGGTATCATTGCTTGCTTTTCAATTTTCATTTTTTGTAAAAAGTTTTTATTTTTCTTTTTAGTTGTGGTACCTACCCCACACAAATTCCAATACCAATACCTGCATGCCTGCATATGTAAATACCAGTGACGGAGTCAAATAAAATATCATCCACATAGACTTAGCGGGAAAAACGATTGAAGCTAACTCAAAAACTACGCAAGCAAAGTAAATAAAATTTATATGGGACCACACGGGAAGCACCAGCTTTCAACTAAAAAAGAATCATCAAAATCGGTTCACCCAATCGAAAGTCCTGAGGTGACTGCATAAAAAGATAGAAAAACTGCATAAATAAATAGCTACGTGCAATGCAGTATTTCCTAAAATATCAAAATTAAATGAATAATTTTAACTAGTTTAGCTTTCAACGCCGCTTACTAATTCCTCTTCAATAAATTGCATGCATTAAACACTGGCTGCACATAAAATAAACAACAAGCAAAACGATTTAATATTGACAACAGTTAGGTACTATGTAAACAGAAACAGTAACTATTGATTCACAGACTTCCGTACAAACTGATAGCGGTTTGGACTATACATATGAGTTATCGAATAGGGCTGGCACGTACAATCGTAGTGAACTGAATTATACGTACCTATACCCCATTTGAAATAAGATTAGACATTAAAACAAACCCTTATACAGTCCGTTCAACCGATTTTGACTTCTATACCGTAGGTATAAGGATAGCATTAAAAGCAAAAAAAGTTACACAATACCAACTATCCACCGCGGCTGGCATTTGGCATGCCACCAACGCAATAGAATTCAAAATCGGTTGAACGGAATGTAAAAAAGGCTTATCTATACGTCTAATCTTATTTCAAATGGAGTATAGGTAACTAGAAACTGCCCGCGACTTCGTCATTGTGAAATTACTTGTTATAACATAAAAAATATCCTAATAAATCGGCGATACAGTAGCTTTCCATTAGTGAAAGAATTTTCGGAATCGGATCAGTAGTTCCGAAGATAACCCCTCTACATACATACTCACCTACCACTTTATATAATATTAGTATTAATAGTTATAAAACGCATCGTGGCTTCATTGGTCGAGACAATGAGAAACAATAACAAAACGTGGAAACGTTGTTATTTTATTTTTATTAGAAGTATGTATTTAAAAACATAATTATCTTAAATACCTCTAGGTACAAACAAAGAAAAATATTTATGTCCCTTTATTTCCCTGCCACGAATAACTTTTAACAATCTTAGATAGGTACTCATTTCAAAAGCCTATCTCATTTATTATTCTACGAAGTGCTATTGTTTTCTCTGTCCTCTAAATACTAAAATGTTTCTGTAATTTCCCTTTCCATTGTTGTTTAATGTTTATTTTTGTCATCAACTATAACTCAGAATATTGCGATACTCCGCCATCCTTGGGCTGTATAACTATAGTGCATTCACTGCGAGATTGACTCGGTGTGGGCATTGTTTGTGGAGTTCGCTCGCAATCACTCAAAAGTACTGCCATTTTGATGAGTGTTGGGCTTGCGAGTAATACACTGTCGATATCGATATATTCAAAACACATATTCGATACTTTAGGATAGACTTGAAATTGCCTTAAATTCCTAATGCCATATGAAATTATTATAATTTTGAAAGTAAGTGAACTTTGTATGACTGAAGCTAAGCTACAAATAAGATAACTCAAATCCAAAAATTAAAATAAAATTATAAACGTTTAATAAACTTATGGCAAGCCTACACAGGTTAGGTGCAGATGAAACGTACCCGAAGCTACACAAGCTACTGCCAGGGTTGCGGGAAAGTCCGAAAGGGATACCGGGACCCTTGGCAACAGGCAACTGAAGGAACACGTGTGGGTTTTAGTCAGTAAAAGTCTGACACGCCCTCCCACTCCGCCCAGAGCGGGAGAAGATGATTTGATAATTTCCCACCCTAAAAAAAAAACAAGCTACACAAAAATAGATATTCAGTGTTTTCTAAAGCCAGAAAATGATAAATATATGAACAAAACATGCACATCACTATTACCAGCCTATACAGAGGTATACGAGGGGGTGGTTTTAAGAACTAAAAGCGCAGTACTATGTCGTGGAGGCGAGTTCAAAACCACAAAAGGCCTCCGTTACAATGTCTACCCAGCACAAAGGGAAAATATGAGAAACTCAGGTTGCTCTTCAACGTACAATAATACATTACTGACAATATGCTGATATTGCTTATTATCTGGAGCTTTCAGTTAAAAGACCGTTTATTTTTATTAAGTGAAAGCTGGTTGAACATTATAAATAAAATAAAACTATATTTTTCCTGATTTTGACGTAAATTATGAAACGTTTAAATCATAATAGTAGTAAGTAAGTAAAGTAAGTAAATCATTTATTTGCGTAAAACATGGTATACATTGATGTTAATATTATTACAGTAGCTCAACATGTTTCGCTAAGATATAACATAGCATGCAAAAATTTATATTTTAACAAAAGGAATCAACATCTCACATCCATAAAATCTTTTAAACTGTAAAAATTACATTCAATAAGCCACTTGTGTAATTCTATCTTAAACTTTCTAGAGTTCAATATTTTAAAGCGACTTGGTATTTTGTTATAAATACGTACGCACATTGCAAGGCAGTTTTTGTTGTATTTCGCAAGTCTTGGCAAATCACTTAATACCAGTTTATGAGGATCTCGTCTGTTTCTGGGATTTACATCATTTGCTGATTTAAATAAATGTTTGTTGTTAACTACAAATATACATACCTCACTCAACTATGACTCACTCAATTATGACATACCTACCAATTTCAGCGTCCGGAAACAGATTATAATCATTATCAAAAAATCTGTTTATACATAATTATAGTTCAGAAGGTTTGTGGAACTTTTACATTTTATTTTTATATTTTTAGTCTGAAACATTTCCTACTGATAATTTATGACGTATCTGAAGTAGGTACCACAAACTTCAAATGCACATATTCTGACTGTCTACTAAGCCACTTTCTCCCTTCGTTCAGTCCCCCACTTTAAATCACAACTCCACTCTGCAAGCGAACCAAAATCAGGCAAGGTCTGTACCTAATAGTCCATTTAGGGGTCCTAGACAATTTCACGCGGACGCCAATCGAGTTCCATTGTTCTTTGAAAAGGGGTGCTTTTCAATAGGTACCAATTTTTGGGAAAGCATTTCTGAAATTTAATTTTAACGTCGATAAAAATGAATGCAAATAGCCCGATCTGTGAAATCGCTTTGTGAAAGTGGTTATGGTGATGCTCTGTTATAGATTCCCTTTTAACTTACAATTGCATAATGCGCTTAATGTCATAGCATTATGCAATAGCAAATTCTATTAAACATGTCTTACATGGATACATTTAATCCATTTATTGTTCTCCATCGATCAAAAAACCAAATGACGTGCTTGGCACTTATATTGTGGATCTCCAAAAACGTTAAAAATAATAAACATTCGTCAAACAATCGTCTGTGACAAAGATTAACAAAATAAAAGTACATTAATAAAGTAAGCACTTTTCTCAAATGTCAAAAGCTCTCACTTTTCTATAATTTATGAGGCGGAGCGAAAAAATCTCATTACACTAACACATGTCGACGCTCTTTCGCCTCGTTTTAATTTATCATTCCAACACCTAGCCTGAAAGTTTCATATCGCTACGACAGGGGACCTTTTTGAGATGTCTTCGGGGAAATTCTCGCTAAAGTTGCGCTTTAAATATTTTAATAAACTCGTATTAAAGCCGTAAAAAACACTTTGCGCTCCCGTTTTTTTCGCCCAGCGACACCCCGCCGCAAAATTTCCAGTTTTGCGGTTATACCCATAGGTACCTAGTGCCTACCGAACCTTTGTACAGAGGGTGTTTCATTATTCATAATGCTTTGTTCGGAACTTCGGGCTTCTGGTTTGGGCACGTTTTGTTGTTTTTGACGGTTCATATTTTCATCTATCCGACTCTACATACAAGACACTTTTGAGTGTTGACATGAATTCACTATAGCAAGGCTTTGAAAAAGAATAAATATTATAATACCCACTGTATTTGCAGTACCCTAAACAAACGTTACAACATTTTAATGAATTATCTTTCCCACTTAGGGATTTTTAATCTCGAAATAAGGGGCTGGATTTAGAGCAAGCTTATTTATTTTTATAAATCTTTTACACTGCTTGTTGAATCCAGGATGAAGTGAAATATATTCTGGCATAAAATGCAAGGGAGCACTAAGCGATTCGCTTTACCTACACAACACGGTGTGTATTATACGTTTATGATAATCTTACACCGGTTGCATAATGTGATGATGCTGGGACGACTATTGTGGAGTTTTATATGGTAAATCTGCGTAGTGGGCGGATTTTATGCGTATCCCTTGAGGTGTGAACGGTATGTATTACGTGAAATATGTGGTTTTTGGAGGAAATCTGTGAAGGTACTTACATTCTTGGGCAGTGAATGCTCTGTGTAAAAAAGTGTCATATAAAATAATACAACCTCGACGGTACTCCTATAACTAAGGGTTGCTTTCTTTACATTCATTCCGCGGGCAATAATTTTTCATTGTTTCTAATTATACAACCATGTATAAACGTTTCATGATCCATCCCGCTTAGAGCATAGTGTTACATAGGTGATTTTTAATTCACTGTATAGTGTATACCTTTCTGGGCGTGAAGGTACTCATGATTATGACTAACTATCACTCGAGTTGGTCTCTTCCGGTGAAAATGTACCTATGTATTTATGTTTTTTTTTTGCTATTCCGTAGTTGGTCCTATAGTGAAAGTTGATTACAATCATGAGTATTTTCACATAGGTACTGAAAGGTTAACAGTGAATTAAAAATCACCGTTATAGATACAGATAGAGAAAAATACACGAAATGTTATTATTTCTTTCTTTCTTTCTTTTAGAGCTAATAGTGTTGCGTGTATTCTACTCACCTACGACCCACAAATACTTTCGGCCATACCAAAAACCTTTGCTATTATTTTTCACATTGCTGGGAAAGGCTCTCAGTTAACGTCAACGCTAGCGATGATTTGTTGGGCTTTCGATACCGTCCTCATCTTGTTTCCCATTTGATTTATTTGCCACGGACACGCTATTGGCTTTAAAACTGATACCAGTAATATATTTTCGGTCTCGTTTTTAAAACAATGTTGGTTCGGTTTGATGACATTGGGTAAGGGGGATTGTATGTATGCTGATATGTGTGTTGATTGTTAAACTGATTGGAATGAAACATTAAATGAAAGGAGATAAAACTTACTAATGAAAGTTTGTTTTGATTTTGAATACGAATGCAAGGATCAGATTTTCGAGAGACTATAGCAGCCATTTGGAGGATCTAAGAACACCTCGATCTATGTAAGATAGGTACCTTATGTGTACATATGTATTCAAAAGCGTCATCATAGAGCGTAATGAACCTACAAGTACCTAGTAGTAGTCCTACAAGATATTTGGAGAACCTAAGATTATCTCGATCTTAAATACCTAATGCATACATAGAAAGGTATTCATAGGTCTCATAATAGTCGTGTAGGTACACTGATGCCGTACAGATGATGTAATGTGATGTACATCGGAGTACCTACATTACGCTCTATGTAAACGAAGGTAACTCACAGCCATTTTCCAATACATTCTAACCCATTTTTCTGGTCCATTTACTCACAGATATTATCGTATCGATTATTCTACTGTGCAGCTTAAAACGCATACGTTTACAGTAACGTTATAGACTCGTAAACGGTTAACCCGTGTTTGTAAAACGATAGACCACAACGGATTGGCTGGTTTGAAACAAAGGAAAAAAAAAGTGGCCCGGGCTTTAGATTGAACTGTGCGTGGAATTGAAAGCATACTGTTAATTTAATTTTGGAACAACGCGGTCGCTGTTTGATCCTGTCTAGCAAAGACTGGCCGTTTTTCAGGATTATTTTAAAAAACGAACGGTTTTTTTCGTATTCTCCTTTTGTCAATATTTTTCCGGTTTCAATAAAATATGGATTTTCTCGTAGATTGGACACGTAAGAATTACAACAGTAACTATGAATTACCTATTCAACAGTAGGTACAAGCAAGTGACAAGACAGAAAAAGTAATAATTTGTACAATTATAATTGCTTTTGAAAACGCAAATGACAAATGATATTTAGCCAACTAACTTGTGGCTATATAATAAAAAAAACAACTACATTTTGTCAAAAAATAAGTATGTTGACGTATTCATAAACATTTGAAAAGGGTTTCAGAAGGGTTTCAGTATCAAAGGCACCGCTCAAGTCAAGAGTCTGAAGTCAGGACCGCATGTAATTCGATTTATCTGTCGCCGAAGCGCGCCACTGTACCTATAATACGATTTAAACATACTTATTACGAGCCAGAAAACCTTTTTATAATCTTATTCCATTGCCATATAGTTCAAACTCGTGTGGCAATATGAGTTGTCAAAGTAAAAATGTGTAAATTGTTCATTATTCGAATCGTTACTTTTTCTCTCAGCGTTAGATTAATTAATTGGATTTTGAAGTGCGATTACAAAGTATGACTGATTAATTGGTGAAAAATTGTTTAATGTCTTTGTAAGACTGTAAATGATACATTAGGTATGTGTGTCTCGTGTTACCTGCTCATTACTTGAACATTACTTGATTACAACATTAGTCATTACTTGAACATTGTCTAATGAGTGAAAAATTACTGAGAAAATCACATCCCCAACTCTATCTATCTCTGAAAGAAAACTTATTTTTTTTTACTTAAAACAATTATAATAATATGTAATTCTTATGAGTTTCATTACCAATATGTGTCTATAGTCGGGTTGTCTGTATGTTAGCTACGTTGCCGCAGTATCGACTAAATAACTAAAATATTAAACCGATCTGAATTATTTGAGGCTGGAAACTAATTAGATATTTCAACCAACTTTAATTAGGTGCTCGCATGGAGGTACTGGGGTAAAAGTATTCTATGTCCTTACACATCGAATGGTCTATCCGTCGGTTAAACATCCAAACCCGTTCAGCCGTTAAGGCGTAATAAGGGAACAGACAGACAGTTACTTTCGAATTTATAATAGTAGGTACCTAGTTGGTATGAATTATTTTTCAAAGGTTAAAATTTTCATTTTTGACTCACCTGGATATAATTTTTTCCTCGTACAGTTCAGTTAGCATCTCCTCCAGATCTGTAGACAGTGTGTTCAGCAACTGTAAAATGAGCAAAAAATATTTTTTAATACTCTTTTTCGTATTGTCACACGAATGCATCCGGAGAGATGGACAAAGATCGTCACTCACTGGACGCCTGAAGGAGGACATCGCCGTCGAGGTAGACGGCCGCGATGGTGGTGTGACGATCCAATCATATTTGCCTGACCAACATGGCCAGAAAGGCAGTGCTTAGCCCTGCAGGCTATATATATATATTTTAAATCCTCTTAAGTATACAGAATCACTTTGTTTTACCTAAATGAGGATTGTGGTCGTACAAAATAATTATCATAATAACAGTATCAAAATGAATGGCTTAAGGATCACTGGCCCCAAATATTGTATTATAAATTCTGTAAATATTTTATGCAAGGGATAGTTCGAGAAAGCCCCTGACTCCCAAAAAAACGCCTAATCTAATATCCAACCTACAAAACGTTACTACCTACTCGCTATTTCCATGAAAACCAAATCCCTGAAGCAAAACTACTACCATGTAATTCAGCTCTAAAATTGAAATTTTCGCAGTAATACCACATAATCCCCATTATTCAGTCATATTGATTTGTTCGATTTTCTATGCGGCCCCACATATTGGAAACGTACGGGAAATGAGTTAAACCTCGTTCGCCACGGCCTCTAAGTTTAGATATTTGCTCTAATAAGTGACATACGGAGGACAGGAATGTCAAGCCTGATTAAAAATAAACTTAATAAACCACCGAGCGACATTAGAAAAATATTTGTGTGTAGATTTATCAAAGCAATTGCAAATTATTATCATTTGAATCCTGGAGTAAGTAGTTAACAAAATAACTTTCGACAGTTCATCCCTTCAATCGGTGTAGGAATTCAAACATGAAAAAGAAAACTGCACTCTTCCCAGCCACTTACACTGTCTTGATCGACAAAGTAACAATTTCTTTCTTGTTTTTTATAAATTACATTTCACGGTTCACACGTCCCATCCTGTGTTCGTTCCGCCTGGGTTACGACCTTGCAAAGTACCCTACGATTTAAACGCACGCATTCCACATCATACAGCACTACTTAGTTACTAGATCATGGTAGTTTTCAAGGTAAACTATACTCCATTTGAAATAAGATTAGAAATTTAAACAAACCTTTTTACAGTCTATTCAACCGATTTTGACTTCTATACCGTAGGCATAAGGGTAGTATTAAAAGCAAAAAAAGTTACACAATACCAACTGCTACTGCAGCTGCCATTTGTCATGCCAGCAACGCAATAGAAGTTAAAATCGGTTGAACGGACTGAAAAAAGGCTTATTTAAATTTCTAATCTTATTTCAAATGGAGTGGAGAGTATAGCGTTAAGAATTATAGGTACTTATGATGGTTTCAAGTTTTCAACCAGTCACAGAGAAAATATACTTAACCTTAAACTAAGCACTACATTCATCAGTAAAATGTTGTTATAAATAGTTAATTAGCAACTACTTTAATATCTAATGATATCTATGCACCAGGAGCAACTAATGTCATTCGATAGGTACTATGAAAAATCACAATCAAAAATCCTATTCTAAATATTAAGTCCGCTTTGCAAACTAAACCGCTGTATGTAACAAAGTTAGGTACCTATTTGCTTAGTTCGCAGACGGGGTGGCTGTGAAAAAAGTTTGTCAAATAAAAATCTCTTGGCTGCACCGCGGCCATCCACGCGTAGCACCCCACGTGTAATGCTGACTGTGGCGTTGTATTTTACTAGTAGGAAGGTACGGTTTTCATTAACAACCGTGTCCTTTCACTACAGATTGTGTAGATTTTTTATCTATTATTTTTAAATACACTTTTTTTTTCCTACAAATTTTAACACGAAGAACCATATATAAAATATAACAATATTATTTAATTATATTAAAATAAATTAAGGGAGGATTTAACCGTCATCGATGATTATTTTTAAACGATTTGAAAGCTTGAATCTGAACTTGAATTTTAACTTCAATTTTTGTCAACAATGTTATCGATTTTGGCTTTTTTAAATACATACATAACATACATAATCAGCCTATAACGTTCCCACTGCTGGGACACAGGCCTCCTCTCTGTGAGAGGGAGTGGGCTGTAATCCGCTACGCGGGCCCAGTGCGGGTTGGTAGATGTCACATGTCTTCGAATTTTCGTTCTAGGACATGCCGGTTTCCTCAAGATGTTTTCCTTCACCGTTTTGAGAGCAGTGGCGATGAAATAATTTACACAAAGTAAAGCGCCTGTCAGGGTTCGAACCTACGACCTACAACTCGTAAGTCGCGGCCGTTACCACTGGGCCACCAAATTATTTATTATATATTATTTTTTAAATGATTTTACAGAAAATCACGTATAAATGAAGAGTCATTCGTTACATCCAGAAGAAAATAATCTTTGCACAAAACCACGAACTCACTGTATAAAATTATTGCAAACACCGTGTCCTTCCGTATCTTAAAACACCGTCACATCCGTATGTAATGCCGCCTGCCCTCGAGTGCGTGTGGTTTGAAGAAGAGGGTACTCTGACATAAAAGTAAGCCGCTTTTAGTTCACGCACCTCCCTCACTAGAGCATAAAATTGGCAAACATAAATAGTGAAGGATTTTCTACGGAGGCATGGTCTTGTTTCTGGCTTGGTTTATTTATATGTAAAATATTGAGATTAAAAATTGAGTGTCAATGATCCACAACATCAACATTAAGATCACCAACAACGTAATTTACGGTGTCGGTAAAAGGGATTTATATTTTTGCCATAGTGTTTTCGGATTTAACAAAATAATAGAACTTCAAAAGTAAATGAAGGCAAAGAAAAAAACCTGAGCGAAAAATATTGAAATTCAATCCAATTAAAATAGTTCTTTAAAATTCCCTCCGGTGATAAAATCGTCGGCGTAATAAGCGTTAATTGTC
Source organism: Lithophane ornitopus (assembly GCA_948473465.1). Lineage (NCBI taxonomy): Eukaryota > Metazoa > Arthropoda > Insecta > Lepidoptera > Noctuidae > Lithophane > Lithophane ornitopus. The sequence goes on along the minus strand of OX419624.1, from coordinate 10,752,321 downwards.
GTAATTATCTCGGCTGGCAACACCAATGTCCCGAGGGATGTGGCGTGAAGCGTATGATGAATATTTGCATATGAATATTATTATAATATAGGTATGTTAATTATTAATTCGTAGGAAGAGAATGCAGGGAATTTTTATTGCAATTTGGAAGCTCGTTTTTCAGTCAAAAAGATAAATAATAAGTCAAAAAAATTATCTGGCGGACTACAATTTGGTATGAACAGTTCGGTTTTCCTTGATGTATCTTAACATTTGATTTAGAAAGCTGTAGATAATAATAATCAACCATCTACTAAAGCATGCAGCTTATAAGTCAATAAAATCATGGCATAAAGACAAATACTTTGTTTTTACAATCATCAAGGATCATTGTGTTTTAATTCACCCTGTTACAGGCAAAGGTTAGTAACTCCACTTCACTCTAGAGCTCATTAAAAATCAAAAACAATCGCATGCAAAATGCCCCACAAATAACACGACAATGCAGGAAAACTCGGCTTTTCAATAATTTTCCTGTCTATCAAGTACGAGAGGTCATCGTCCTACCGGTTCCATATAAGCACAGGCCGTTGCTAAGCAATAAAAAGAAACACAAACATTTACAACGATAACTTTAAACTTCCTTGAACCTTATCTCAATGGTATAAGGTTGAAATTGTTAATTTTGACAACACATCTTGTAGTCCCAAAAGGGAATTTTAGTAACCAGGTCAAGAGGTGCATTATATGGATCATTAGGACGGTAATGTATTATTGATTAGGTACTTATTGCTGAATTTGAGTTATTATTAAGCAGTAAAAAAGTTATTTATAAACTCAAACGAATTTTGTAGGTACATCCTAATTCAAAAGACGAATATGGAATCAATCGATCAGGAAACGTTCTTTATAACTTTTCCTGATTGATTGATAAATTGATACTGATTAAAACAAAATTCTGTTTTTGTCTCATACTTCCAAACAAAAAATAAAATGTCTTTCAATATTGATATAACTGTGTAAATAGACTTCGCCAAGTTGCAAACTCATGTCTTACCAACGTTTTCTTAATCAATTTTATGACTTGCGACTTGCTATGTTAACGCTTCATTTACATAAAGCGTACCATGTGAAGTCGTTGGTCTTTTGAGACAACGAAAATATAGGTCATCATCCAATTTATCTAGAAACTCCATGTATTTCATGAATAAACTTAATCTAGGGCATTAAACGATAGCTCAACATGAAAATTAATAGATACTTGGTACCTATACTCCATTTGAAATAAGATTAGACATTCAAACAAACCTTTATACAGTCCGTTCAACTGATTTTGACTTCTATACCGTAGGCATAAGGATGGCATTAAAAGCAAAAAACGTTACACAATACCAACTGTCTACTGCAGCTGCCATTTGTCATGCCGCCAAATGAATAGAAGTCAAAATCGGTTGAACGGACTGTAAAATAGGTTTATTTAAATGTCTAATCTTATTTTAAATGGGGTATAGGTACACGAAGTTTCTCGGCGCATTCTGGAATCATTGGATAGTTTTTATTCCATCATCATATGATGGAAGGAGCTAATACTATGCTCCTTCCATCATGACATAACATCACGCCTGTATTCTCCGAAGGGTTGGGTAGAGGTGTACCTATAGTACACCCACATTTGGCCAGTTATGTGATACGAGTCTATTGCCATCAACCAGGCACAAATACAGACTTCGGGCTACTACTGAGAAATTCCAGGTGGAAAAACCCAGTAACACTTTGCCCGACCCAATCGAAAACAGGACCTTATGCTCAGCAGTAGCGCTGGACCACTAGAGTAACGAGGCAGTCCTACCATCATTATCATCAATTTCTGATCATAGGACAAAAACCTCGCAAGCAAAGCTTTGAAAGATTTGTTTACTACTAATGAGTTTGGCAGACTGCTACATAATTGATCTCCATTTGTTTTTACAGAAGGACACAGCTACCCATAGATATCCGTGCAGCTACCTATACTCAGTGTCCCCTCTGAGGATAGGTATCTGTGTCCTCTGTCCACGCGCCTAGTAAACGTAAACGTAAATTCGAACGATTTTAAAATTAAAGTAATAAAAACTAAAACCCAACTACGACTAAAAAGGTATAAACAAGACACCACAGACAGACAAATAAAAAATCCGGAGTCACACGTCGACCAAAAACAACGACAAATCGAACAGATTACGTGTGACTCCGGATTTTTTATTTGTCTGTCTGTGGTGTCTTGTTTATACCTTTTTAGTCGTAGTTGGGTTTTAGTTTATATTACTTTTTTTCTTTTTTTTTCTTTTGGGGTCTTAATAAAAAATTTTGAAATGTGCTCATTAAGCCCTTTCATTTGATACCCAACATGGTACGATTAAACAATTTTTTTTTTTAGTTCTTGACTTTATGTCCTCTAGAGGGCGCCATTTTTTTTCCATTTAATGTGACGTCACAAAGCCTATAACCAGCGGACGATCAAGACGCTTCCAACGATACCTCATTTGTCAAATTGTGATGAGTCGTTTAGAAGATATGAGGGAACAGATGAACATACATAAATACCGGTCAAAATCATAACCCTCCTTTTTTCTTCGCCGTAGTCGGGTAAAAATACTTGTTTCGCACGTAATCTATACATATTATAAATTAAAGTGACTTTTCGTGTTTGTCTGTATGTAGGCATTGTTCTTCTGAACGCACGCAACAGATTTCTATGAGTTTTGAGATTGAATTTATTCCGGAAGGTTTATTTGTATATTACGATGATATTAAAGTTACGTATAACTAAGAAATCTCGATGTGATACTTATGGTAAAATACTAACCAAAATGCTATAGGAAAGTTGTTATTTCGATTTAAAAATCGTTCGAATTTACATAACGTTTACTTTGCGCGTTTGTGCTGGGCCCACTGGTTTCCCTCAGTCACATTTTAACGTATACCACCCTAAAATCCTTGTCAGCAAAAACAAACTGTATTACGCACTGTGCACGAATAAAATGCAGTGGAGTAGGAAGGACGCACTAAATATCTCGTAAAGCTAACGAGCCTCTCTAATTGTTTGGAAGTGTCCCGTTATACGAGGGGTGCCGCTATACTTATTATAACTTCTTTATTTCTTTCCATCGTTTAATGTTATGGCACTGATGATATTTCATACTATAGTATATGTGGGGAATAGAGACAAACTGTATTGACATGAGGTAGAGCTTGAAATAGGTTGCAATGCAATCCTTTATGTTATTTCTTTAAGTCTTAAAACCGATACATTTAAACAATCTTTTCTAGGTTAAGAGCTCTTTGTGATTTCAATTATGACTAGTATGTTCTTGATCTTTTGCTGTAATTATACTTGCTACGTAGATAGAAATAGAAAATATTTTATTATCTAGCACCCTTATTGTGCAATACACATTCAATCACAATCTGAATCGGAGAAAACAAACAATCCATGGCTTCATAAGTTCGAAAAATAAATCTGCTCAACAACGTAAATAACGCAATGAATGATGTTGATCTGTCAAAATGAAACATGAGTCTTTCGGTTACGAAACTAAGTTACGCAATTAGTTAGCAGGTAAAACAGTAAGCAGGTTCACAGGTTAAGTCAGCAAGTTGAGACGTCATTAGTAGCTTAAAATATGACCTAGATCTAGGTTATAAATTATTATTTGCCAGTGAGTTCCAAACTAAACAGTTAGTCTGTAACTTGGGGCTCGAGGTACGAATCCCAGAGTGGAGGCCAGAAAGACAATCTCAGGTATGGTATGGTATGTGTGTATGTGTAGTTTGCTAATCGATAAGGATTATAAATACAAATAATCTGCTTGCTTACTTCTAAAAATGGTTATGGGTTAAAAATTTCTTAGTATTTATCACCTAGCAGAACAAGAATCATACTTAACTTAGTATTGCTACAAAGAAAACTTTAATAAAATTCGGCAAGTTACTTATTTTTATCTTAAAAACAAAAATATACTACAAAATTCAAATGCAGACATTAAAACGCGCGTCCCCAGGGTGTCGGTTCAACACCCCGCTACTGAGTTTATGAATAATGGCACATCCTTACTGTCGCTGTTAAATGACAATTTTTATACAACACACTTGTAATTTCTTAACGACTTACTTTATGTGTCTTGAGACATTAACAGTAAAAGGGGTGCTGAAATTTCGCAAAATTAAATAGTAAAAAGTACAGTTAACAGGAACAGGTAATACTAGTACTTAGAAAATACATTCATAAGTATCTACCTACTACATGTTGACATGTTGGCACCAAAAATATTATTCGGTTTTGTAAGCTACAAATCCTAGAAAATTTCTCTCATTCACTTATTAATATTTTAAATAAATCGCTAAAAACTTGAATCAAGAAATCCTTTCGACACCACTCATTGGTCATTTGTCTTGTTTTCATTACTTGTGCTGCAGAATTAAATTAATATAACTGAGTAATAAAAAAGAATTAGTTTGAGATGGTCACACACGATGATGCGACGTTAACGTCGTCGATTTATATTTAAAGTTTTTCTCCCAGTGGTAAGAGAATCTCGTATGAAAATTCAGATGAAGAAGACCTTCTTCTGAATTCATAAAAAACATTGGCTGTATTTTCTTCCTTTAATGTTATTTACAAAGCGGTTTTCTCACTCAATTTTATTTCCTAATTCCGTCAGTAAGAGATCAGAGTGTTAATTACGAATCCTCTAAGGTCGAACATAAAAAGAAGAATGTTTATATATTTCCAAATATGAAAGAAAAAGTGCCCAAGGGACAAGCTATCAACATCGAAAAACTCATTAAAAACTTGTCAAAAGTCAATTACTTACTGTTGCAGAGGCGAAACAAAAATAAGTAAAAGAAATATTGTCAGTGTAAGATGGACTTGAAATCAAATATACGAGAGAAAAATAGGAAAGTTACCTACCGAAGTGAAACGAAACTTTTATTAAATTTGTATTTACTTTGTGATAGAGAACACGAAAAATTACAAACATATCAAAGAATAGATGATGATATTAGAAATATCTACAATTTCCAGCGATTTTCTAAGGTTACCTAAGTGATAAAGGTTTCTTTAAAACAACAAAAATGAAAAACACGATCACACAACAAGACGTATGGACCCTAACTTACGAATTTATTTCCATTAATTCCCGTGCTTCAGTATATATAATAAATCGCGTTCTTTCGTCGCATCTATATCACGTTGTATTGTTTCCCGACCGTGTAAATGAAGAAAGTTGTGCATTGATCCCGTCGTTGGGGAATTTTCAATGCGGAAAACAAGGCTTTTTTTTCTTCTTATTAAGCAAAGGTATACGCGGCTGATTTGTTCTGGCATTTGTTATTTTTCCCTTAAAGCTTCGATTGTTCTTGAGGACCTTTTGTTTTGCTTGCCTTTGCATTTGCTACGGCGAAACTTGTAATTAAACTGTTTTTTTTAAATTATTTTTTCGTTGCGAAGGTGTTTATATTTAACCCCTGAAGGAAAAAGAGGAGTGTTACAAGTTTAACGTGTGTATCTGTGTGTCTGTCTGTGCCATCGTTACTGCAAATCGGCTGAACCGATTTAGCTTTTTTTTTCTGTTTATTGGTAGAACACAATATTTTTCAGCATCCGTTTTTCAATTAAAATGTAATGCTTTTTTAGTTCTCTCCCCACAATTTTGATAACTGGCTGCCTTTAAGAATATCATTCATCTCTTTCCAATATCGCCATCTACGGAAGCAGATGCTTCTATATGTTATTAATAGTTACATAGAAACCAGTGGTGTTGTTGCGGTTTATCAATGCGATTAGACCTTGCCCTTGCGTTCGGAAGAACACCATAAGTGATCGAAAACCATTATCAATTTACAAAACTAAGGTCCAAATACAAGCAACATTATAATGTAATTAAATAATAACCTCACCTTAACGGACTCAGATTGTATGGCAACACTCGAGGCAAGTACCATGTCACCAACGCATTCAATAGACTTAAATATTACCATACAGCTACCATGTTCCATACTAAATAGACGTACGCCTATGGCATGACATGCCTAGGCCTACTAGATAACGCATCTCGCAAAGGAAACAGCGGACGAGCGGCGCCGCTTTGTGCCGATATCGGAAATTGAACAACATCCCACAAGCCGACAACTTTAATCGGGAACCTTTTGTTTGGAAGCCATGACGCTGTGGTTTGCAGTTGCAAGTTGGAGCTATTAAATGTTCGTGGAGTGTTTTCAATAGAGTGTTTTAACGTGTGTTTCAGGAGTAAAAATGGATATCTGGATGTGCCTATTTGAAGATGCCTATTCTGTAAAAATGTCACCGTGAAAACTTAGGTGAAGTGAGCTTGAAGTGAGCTGTCAATAGTGTCAATCAATGACATCTCAACTCAAGCCCACTTCACCTAAGTTTTCACATTGACCTTTTTACAGATTAAACGGGCTGGTGTCAAGGCTTTGTTTGATATTGTTGGGCCGCAATGTACATAACGAACAGATGCATTTAGGGATATAGAAATCAAGATAATATTTACAATTTGATCGGTCAGAAGGGACTTATATAGCTTATGATATTTAATTAGGATATATCCAAAATAAAGTTTTGTAAAACATGTGGGTCAGGTGAGTCAGTAATATGTACCTAGTTTCGGTACAGATTACAGAACTACATAGCACACTCAAAAAACATCACGGAACGTAATTACCTAGGTACTCAACGTCATTGGCGATACAAGAAACAAATTTACCAACAGCTTTTAGCTAAACTGCCGGTCACAAAAGCAGACAGAATCGTAGCTGAAACTTCACTATTCAGTGAAAGCTTACATCAAAACATTTGCATAAACTCCCCGTCATCAACAGTATTGTAACTTGGTTAGCTTAACGGACAAGGCGGAGCAACCGACTGTATGCACATGCTCGCGTTCGTGCTTAGGCGAATCTTTGCTAAGAAAAAAACAGTAGGCACATCACAAGTTTTCCACCATCGAGGTCCACGTGTCACGCAAACAATTCTCTTGCTAATATAAGATTTTTTTTTTTTGCGTCGTCTTTATTTTTATTTTAGCCTGTTGCCTTCCTTCGCACTTCGCACAGTGCCTATAAATTACCTTGGTATCCATCCACCCGAACCAAAATAATAATTATTTTACTTTATTATGAGCACTATAAATGTTGTGTACATCCGTAATAAGGGTATGAATGTATAAGACCTATAGATTCATTATTAAAACAATAATAAATTACTGATAACAGTAACAAAGGAGTATTCAAAATGAGTCAATGTGAAGAACCAATGGAGCTGGGTGTTACGTATTTAAAGTTGTACCTACTTAGAACTTGGAAGCGTTACAATTATCAAAACGTCTGTAAAAAAAAACTATCTTTATTAAGGAAAGTCAAAGGAAGATTTCTAGAAATTCAGAACATGCCTTAAAGCCTTATTCATTTGAAAACTTATATACTTTTATATACTTCCTTTTTATATTCTTATTTCGTATGTATGTATGTATCTATTATTATTTAGGATATGTTATGTATATGTGTATCTATTTTAGTATATTGTAGACTTATTATTTGCACCTACGACAGCCCCATTTTATGTCCAGGCAAATCACTGTCCATTCCAAGGTTGCCTGGAAGAGATCGCGGATAGCGATAAGGCCGCCCATTGTATATTTTGTAGTGTTTGTTATTGTTTTTTGTTATATATTTTTGTGGTGTACAATAAAGAATATATAAATAAATAAATAAATAAAACTTTTATCTGTACCAACAAATCATGACCGCAATCGGTAGAAAAACCAACAAATCCATAAATAATCCACAACAAGCTTATGAGAAGAATAGGTACAGACATTTTAGCCTACCCCATCAAAGGATGTGGTCACTGTGAAGTTTAAATCAGGAAATGGAAAATGTCAAATGCATATCCATGTCACAGGCCTGAGGGCAAAAATTAAATGCCATCCTGCAAATTGATTCTGCATATAGTCACTGCATGTCGGCAATGTTGATATGTTAGGCCAGATTTGTGTATAGGAAAATAAACTTTAATGACTGTGTGGCAAGTGTTTTTATTGCGGAGGTATATTTTGATGAATCAAGCGGGATTTCCTATTGATAGTAGTTGTCGATGAATATTGTTACTTTAGTTTAGCGTAAATTGGATGTAAAATAATGAATCAATCGTGAAAACGGTTTTGCGGGGCATAGTTTTTAAGTAAAGGTTTTTTTGTAAACATTGTTTATGATAAATAAATAAATAAATAATAATAATGGGTGATAAAACAAACTAACTTTAAATATATTTCCTCACAATGTTTAAATACAAATAATTGTTAAATTACTAATGTTTCAGTTATGATGTGTACCTAGTTCAAATATTCAATTAAAGGTTTTACTCACGAGAATTTTATCGGGATGCGAATTTCACTCAAGAAAGTTATTACAGTGTATTTTCCATACAATGCCTTATTTGGTAAACAAACACCGCACAAGAGCATCAATCACACGCTTTAATTTAAAAATAAACATCTTGATCTTTGTAAGAAACATAAATTAAATGAATTAGGTGCATAAAAACTATAATATCACACAAGTAAATAAAACACAGTATTGTACCTATATGTTAGTATTTCTCTCAGCGCCTAAACAAGTCTAACATATTATGAACAAATCACAACTCACCACAAGTTTCATATAATATATGGGGCTATTCATCAATGTCCGGAGATATATAAAAAGGAATCCCTAGCAACTAACTGGGCACTTTATCATCAGCAAGTTGAGTGGACTCGCGTTATGGCCTAGAAACACGCAACGGGTATCGAAATCCGACGGATCGGTTACACCAGGTATACTTGAGAGCAAATTATGAGGCTTCCGTGCTAAACAAATCATCTGTGGGATTACTACGTTTACCTGTCTGTCACATTTGAATTTCTCGTAAAATAAACGCCCTAAATGATTCAATGGACGTTCTTCTAGTGAAATTTTTACCACAACTAACATTAGTGTTATAAAGAAATGATTATTAAAAACGACATTCCTGGCCAAATACTACGATTCAAATAACTAACAGGACAAATAAAAATGCTTTAGATACTCAAATTACACTCGCGACAATCTAAGAAGTCCGTTTTGACGTTTCGTTCTCGTACTTGTAACAAAACGTTAAGCCTTGAGAATCAGTTTTAAGCAATGTAGATAAGTCGGAGATTACAAACTCTATAAGTATGTTTAGTCGATATGTCTCGAGAATCAGTTTAGAAGAAACTAATTTTATTACACAAAGGATTTTTATAGCTGTCAAAACGGACTTCTTAGATTGTCGCGAGTCTAGTAGTCAAACTCTGTCTCTGATACAGCAACTTTTATTGACATTTTCAACTAAACAAGTCCCTAATTTGGTCTCAAAATAAATATCTAGTACAATACCGTATTAGCCAGCTTATAACCGCAGTTTACTACGTACCTTCATATAGGACCCTCCAGCCTTCTCCTCGCAGTGACGCCTGATGTACCGTTGGCAAATGTTCGACATTTTCCAGTCTGAAAAGTACAACAACCTTGTTAGTTCAGACAATGGGCTTGTTATATTTAGATGTTCTCAAATTCTTAACCAATGTCACTTCCATCATTGTATAGAAACTTTTTTCTAGCTGCGGGATGTTAAGTAAGTAGGTGTCGGAAAAATGGTATACCGTCGTTAGATGTTCGGAGTTAGGAGGAGTTGAAAATCCCAACGGAGGCTATAAAAACATAACAAATGAGAACATGGCTTGGACAAGGCTGAATTTGAGAGTCGATACGTTCCGAATTCGGAAATTAGATCCAGTAGACTTAGGTACTTACATAATAAGTATATAAGAAACATGAAAAACTATATATTATAAAAAAAATAGCTTTTGCCCGCGCAAAAGGTGAAAAGGTAGCAGATGACATAAAAAGTTACTTTCGCATTTATAATATTATATTTATATATATTAACAGCTGATGCCCGCGGCTTCACCCGCGTGGATGTCGGTTATTATGTACTTAAACCTTCGTCGAGAACCACTCTATCCATTGGTGAAAATAGCATGAAAATCGCTGCAGTAGTTTTTGAGTTTATCGCGAACAGGACGACAGATGACAGTCGCGGCTGAGGTCTTTGTTATATAATATGTAAGGATTAGTATGGATAGAGATATCATTTACCTATAACGTAATTAATGCTTTTATATCTCCAGATACAAAACTGTTGCTAGAGATCTATAAAACATATCTAACTACAGGTAGAAACTGCCATAACCGCAGTAAATTCCTTAGCAACAGCAGTATTAATGCTAAAACCATAGCGTGTTTGCATCAAAGGAAATTAGCGCATGAACGGCCGTCTAATTGCTAACCAGTTAATAACTCGATTTCCTTTTAACATCTTCAACGAATAACATGTTATATTAACTCCTTTCTGACATTCCTGAGATGCAATAAAATATTTATTCGTTTTAACAGTTAAAAATCATTATCATAGTAAACTTATTGATTGGTGATTTTGTGGATAATTTTACTATGCCTTAGAACAAGAAAAAAATATAGATCTCAGTTAAATTCAGAAGCCCAAAAGTCGGTTATGATAACGACTTTTCCATAAAGCAATAGGGATGTTGACTATATTTTTTTGTCGGTCATATTGATTATTAATAAAATATTTGACACGTATTTTTTCTTTTTTTACGTAATCAAAAAAATTACAGCAATACTTTGAGTTAAAATGTGGCATGACGACACTGGCTGGTAGATTTTATATTATATTTATAGACTCAAGATAGACACATATTTACATAATTTCAAAATCTTACAGCATACTTTTACATAATATTATTATTACCTATATTAAATAGGTAATAATAATATTATGTAAAAGTATAGGTACATAAAAAGGAGGGAAATACTCATAGTACATCAAAAAATTCGTCCGCATCGCAGTCAACGGGAAAAGTGCCCAAAAGGCTGGCATCATTGCCACGTTGTATGGCAATGCTGATTCTTTGGCCAAAAAATAGGCCAGGCCTCTGGTCATGTGAAGAGGTGCACGTGTTGGTACATAAGAATGACTTAGCAGCATTTGCAACCATTGCAATATTAGCACTTTTTTTTTTTTTGCATTCTTTTTACATTCATCATCATCATTATAATCATCATAGGCGGCCTTGTTCCACCCGTCCTATACTTAGCAGTGAGATTATTATAATTATTCAATTTAAGTATTATATGAACCGCCTCTATAATTATGTTCTAGTGGTAAGAGCACCTGTCTCAGACCGAGAGGGTTCGATTCCAAGTTTCCGGGGGCAAAATTTTCTGCTCGATTTGATTAGTGGTAGCTTGTTCTAAGTCTGCCTGGCTAGTTACCACCATCTTATCTAAGTCTGTCGCCATAACAACAACGTCAACAGCATTATTGTGTTCAGCAGTTAGAGGTAAGATAACCAGTTCCTCTGTGGTTGAGGATTCTGGGTGAAGCTCGCTTCTGCTTTCGGCCTGATCATCACTTATCATCAGGCGAGATGAATGCCAAGAGGTGTCCCGTTGAGGTTTTTAGAAAGTTTTTCAAGTAAGATAAAAAAGTAATTAGAAATTCCATATTCTGCAGTATCTGTCTGGTTTATGGTAACATAGATATTGTGATTAGTCATTGAACCGTTGCTATTTCCTCTGTCTCAATCACTTCTGCATCTGGGTCGATACTATTGTGTCTATGTACATATTGTACATAGTTACTCAACAGTACCGGTAGGTTAGGTAAACCGGTCTGTAGTGAGTCATTCATTGAAGGACTGTTAGTTAATACTGTCATTGATTTCTATTGTTCTTGAAGTAAAAAGGAATGATAGAATGGTGTTTGTTAATATCTTTAACAATTTGAACGCACAACAGCAGTGATAGCCTGGTGGTGTGACCGTCGGACTGTCATAGGTCTCGATTTCGAATTCGAACAGATTTTTCGAAGGTTGATTTTGAGATTGGTTTTTTCAAAAACGTTTAAGGAAAATATTGTGAGGAAACCGGCTTGCCTACAAGATATTTCTCGAGGGCATGTGAAGCCAAGTCAGAGGCCCATGGACGGCATAAAAACTCTGACACCAGGTTAATCACTAACCACACGAAAAATAAATCATTTGAACGCATTCATGCCAATATATCTATATATATCATAACCTCGTTGCCCTTTGATACATTCACTGAATCTCTATCGGGTTTCAATAGTCATGACTTAATAATTTTTATGACTGCTGGATTAATCGTTTTCTGACTTTTTGTGATTCACAATTTATTTAATTTAATGAGACCCTCATATTCAAAATCCAGCAGTCATGCAACCTCTAAAATTCTGCCATTCCGTCATTTCAAACACAATATAAATATTGATTAAATCTCTAACAGTGTAGTTAATATTTCATCAATTTTTTCTTGCACTTATACTTTCCTTTCTTCTACTTAATCGATCTACACCGCACCCGTTGTTAACACTTCAAAGTGATCGACGAACGGATAATTAGTTTCAACCACATCTGTACCGCATTCTTCATAAGCAGAGTAAACAAGCTAAAGTTAGAAGGGCTCTTAGTAAAATATTGAGGAGGACAATCTTACCCCATCATTGTAAGCCCAAAATATGTACGAGTAAAGCTATTTTAGAATTAGCCGTAGGTACCAAGTTTATACTGAAATAGATTCTCTCGATTTGCATACGTCTTTCTAATAGTTATGGAGCGAACCTAACATAGGCTGTTCATTGAATTTTAGGGTCTCTAGACACCCAAATGCCTACGAATTCTAGTCTTAATACAAAATGAATACTTTCTCTAACACCTTAATTTTTTTAACAAACACGCGACCTTCATCCTTTGTTGTGATAACTTTTATTCCTACACAATTCCTCTATTATTATATACTAGCTGCGCCTCGCGGTTTCACCCGCGTAAGGCACGATCCCGTGAGAATATCGGGATAAAAAGTATCCTATGTGTTAATCCAGGTTATAAACTATATGTGTGCCAAATTACATCCAAATCCGTTCAGCAGTTTTTGCGTGAAAGAGTAACAAACATCCATCCATACTTACAAACTTTCGCGTTTATAATATGAGTTTGATATTATATATCCCATAAACATTTATTTAGTACAAGGCCTAGCTAAACCTATCTATTCTTCGGTACTAATTAAATCCAAACATTAAAGTTCAAGCTGAGTATTCTCCAAATCCGACATTTGAACTGTTTCGGGTAAACTTCACATTGGGTAGCCACGAGGCGGTCGACGAATTTAAATCGTTCTTGCATCCGGAATGTGTAATTGAAGACGTGTAGGAAGCATAGAATCGAATTTGTACGTAGTGTGTGTGGGTAAATAATGCTATATTAGTTACGTCTGTCTGTACCAGTGGATCTTGTTTTAGTTGTTTTAAATCGAATGTAGAATTTGCGCCTCCATCTTCACTTATGTCTTTGGCTGTATCTTAAATTTGATCATGAAGTTTATTAGAAGAATTAGTTTGATTTCTCACACTCTTATTTTTGGGTGGACCTAAGTTCTTACTTGATAAGTCATACAATTTTTTGTCAAACCAATCCGTCTGTCAATTTCTCAAATCTCTTGGAACTTCGAATCACCAAAAACCCCATGCTTTTTTCTTTTTGGGCAGTCGATCTACTTGTCATTTGGTTTCATTAATAAATCTAAAAGTGATAAAAGAATACTAAATGCCAGATAGGTTTTGTCTTTGGTTAATTCTGCAATTCATCAAAAAACTTTTTCTGCTTACTGATTCCATGAAATCAACTTCTTATCTCAGGCCTGATCATATGACATGGAGTTGATTTCATGAGATATTTGAGACGATGAAAACCACCTAACACCCAACATAAAATTAGTTTCGATTGCAACTGGAATTTATAGAATCAGATTACTTTTTGAGGGGTATTCTTTTTCATCACATACACATAACATCACGCCTGTATTTCACGAAAGGTTAGGCAAAGGTGTACCTATAGTACACCCACATTTCGCCAGATATGTGTAAATCCCGTGTATTGGTTTTCAATCCTAATGCTAACAAATATTATAAATGCGAAAATTACTTTAATTGTTTATGACGCTTTGACGCTAAAACGGCTGAACGGATTTGGATGAAATTTTGCACAGGGGTAGACCTGGAAAAGGACATATATAGGCTACTTTTCATCCTGGATCGCAGACATTTAATTTAATTTTAATTACGACATTAAAGAATAATGTAAGTGAAATCACTAGTTATTTGAATATTTGAAGGCCATGTATATTAATAACGATTTATAATTAAAACTATTGGCTTTAAAAAAAACCTACGCTGATACGCTACGTCGATCGCGTACACGTAGCAACGTAGTACGCGCCGCGGACTTCAGCGTCGCAGTATGGTGCTACATAGAACACAATTTATGTATGGAAGTGCCTCCGCTGCCGGCGCCGGTTGCTGAATTGGCTGCCGGCGCTGACATTGGTTGTCAGTTTGGCGTATGGAGTAGATAGGCAGGGTAGGCATAATTAAAAAACATGTAATAGAGCTTTTTTTTTTTCAGTCATAAAGTAATTCCCGAAACCGTACTAGTAAGATTAGGTTAGGTAAGGTTAGAATTATGACCCCCTTAAAACGACTAGAATATGCAGAAAAACATATTATTTTAGTTAGGGTTAGTTAGTTGGGGTTCTGAATACTAGAAGGGTTTTTATAAACACCGCGCCGCCGGTGTCCATTATGGGAGCCGGCGGTGTCAGTGAGTAATGTCATTGCCGGTTCCCAATGGCGTTATTTTTGGAAGCCGGCGACGGCAGCGGAGCTATTCCCTATTATGTATATACGTACGCGCGACCGACGCGATCTACGCGACCGACATCAGCGTAGGAGGAATTCAAGCCTAAGAATTACGTCCAGTGTAAAGATCATGGAACTTATTATGGTTGGTTACTGAACTCTTATGCTTATCATTATGACACGAACAGGAAAAGCTACACAAATACAATTATATTCCATGTTCAAATAACAATACTGACGAAACGTAGGTATCGAACAAAAAAGGAAATACTTAATATGCAAATACGTTACCTACAGTACAAGATGGCCTAGCATCAAAACCTATCACGTATATACATAGTATGACAACTGAATAAATAATATGTTCTCCTCACCGAAGGACGATAAATATGAAGATCCTCCGATCGCACGTGAGAGCACGCTCGGGATGAGATTATATTCTTTATTAGTATACATTTATGGTCGCATTTATGATGTAATATTGTGCACTAGATATCCTTTATGATCAGCTGGCTTCGAAATTGACAATAGATGAATCAATGTTAGTATTTCAGATAGTGAGATGTGGTCCTGTGTTATCTTCAATTAAAACGGAGTCACTATTTAGCGAGGACCAATTAAGATAAGTACTGTCGTTACAAATAGAAGAATCATTGAAAATTTTCTACCATAGTCCTGTACTTATACACATCTTTGAATCTACATGATTTCAGATAAAACGCACAAATAGTTAGCTTTAGGCTCTAGTAATAATAAGCTCCAGAAGTTTTCTTTACCAAGGTTCAAAATATTTTTTCTCTTCAATCGCAATCAAATCCAATAAAACTAAAGTACGGAACATAATAAGACTCCCATCAATGAGCAATTCCTTCAAACTTTTAATCCACCTAACTTTTTTAATTGGTAAAAATAATCCGAATGCCAGGAGTCGATAATTGAAGAGTGTTCCAAAGAATGAAGTAATTCGAAGATCAAGGGAAAATTCTCGAGTTGTTCGAGCCCCGTCAAACATTTCGTTTTATTCGTTTGCACCCTCGGACGAAGTGTCCCCTAAAGTAAAAAGGTCACCGCTCACTCAAACTTTTTGTCTGTTGTCTATAGTTTTCTAATAGAAATACTGATAGGAATTACTAATACTCTTAACTTTTATTCTAACTTAGTTCTTAAACTAATCGTGGCCAAAATCGGAACTAACGCCGCTCTTTTTTGTTCATTTCCAAAAAATATATAATTACCAACACAAATTACCATCACCGCCCACTGTCAACGTCACCCGAGCGCCAAAAGATCCTTGTAGCAGTGTAAATTAAAATTATGTATTAATTTGAGATTGACAATTTGCCGTCTATTTATAGTAGGTAAATTATTTCCTATACTCCTCAAATATCAATATAAACGTCTGGTGTAAATCAAATCAAATAGATTTAAATTAATTTTCCTTATTTTATAGAAAGCTTATGAATCAGCCGGCACTAACGTCCTACTGATAAAATAAACAATATTTTTAGGTCAAATGCAGAAGTAGGTAACTATGAGTCCGTGTTTAAATTGTATACTTTCTGTGACTGCACATTGGATTGTTACACTGACTGTCTGTATTTTCCAACGTAACCACACGTAATGATCCCAGTGTGAGCACACCACATAAACTCGGACGCAGCAATTTGCGTTCAAACTACTCGAATTTGGGCAAAGCGTCCCGTTGCTAGGCAACCGACGTTTACACCAAATCATGTTTACGGAATGACGCCTACGGGCTATTACGGGTTTATTTGTATAGATACGACTTTATTACGCTATTTTGGGTTCCGGATGACTGTATGTGTATGTAATTTTGTCATGCTCATATTGTCATAACAAACATTGTCATTATTATCATTACTAGTACTCTTGGTGCGACTCGGCACCTTGTATTGGACAGTGTGATTACTTTTCAAATCATTGTTTGTGCAACAAACAATGATTTGAAAAGTATTATTTAATTGATAGCTGTCATTTTACTTTACCAACTCTGTAATCACAAAACTTATCCTGCGTTCGCTGACGCATGCTTATTATGCTAGCTAGAACGACTAGTGTATAACTGACTGATAAAGCAGTTATTGTAGCTATGTTCAGGCTTATCACAATTTAGATTACGATACAACCAATACATAAAGGCGCAGATAAACTTTAGCATTCACTTGTAATGAGCATTCTAGCGAATTTTATATGCTTCGTTGTTCATTTCGACAACGTTTAAAAACAGCAAATGCTCGTTTTTTTTATTACGAGAGAATACTCGGGTTAAATAAATAAATTCAGGGATCAGAAAGTTCAGGGAGATTCAGGGATCTTTTACCTGGCTCCAGGCCATAGTTTATTAGGTACTTATCAACCTAATTTTTAGAATAATCGCACTGGCCAGCACTAAAAGAAATCGCTCAAGTTTTCACTTCAAAAAACTTTATATAATGTTTTCTGTATATTCAATTCACTTTCTATATACCATTTAGGTTTGTTTAGCAGTGCCGAGTTAGTGCAAGTGGTACATAATGCCGAATTGAGCTTTATTCCGGAAAAAAAACGCGAAATGTACATAAAAGCTTACAATATTTTTGTTCAATGCATCTAGACACCTAGCATTTTCCTCGCTGTAGTGAGGTAAAAAGTTTTTCTGAGTCTCGTATCTTTGAAACCCTCGCAACGCTCAGGATTCTATATTTGAACCATTCGCTTCGCTTATGGTTCAATCCTAGAATCCTTCACTTGCTCATACAGGTACTCGCGCGAATAAACAACTTTGCAGCCTTGCATAACAAATAGTAACTATTACCAGCCAGTAATATTTTGTGCCTACTTCCAAACATGTACACACAATTTATGACACCTCGATTTATCTAAAAGTGCCAACAAATTACACACGGCTTTCTAGTTAGGAGTCGTTCGCAATTTCCTGGGTGCCAAAAATGGGTGTCATCTCACAAAAAGGGTAGGTTGGGCCTGTTATACCCACTATACCCAGCCGTCGCCGGTCGTGCGTGAGTTACGTAGTCACACCATAAATGTTGCCAATTTGCATAAGGGGATGAAAGCTTTCGCGAGATGAGTGTGTATGATAGGTAGCAACGTTGTCGTGTATCCGAAATTTGTATTTGCCTTACTGTAATAGGCTGGGATATAATCGCCATCTATCTTAGAGTTTTACGAAGGAAATTGATAGGAGAAAACCATATAGGTTAGTAATCCCTTCTAACGTAATGAAAAGATTGCATCTCATGAGAATGATTTCCGTACCTAGTTAAGATATTAAAACTTGACATAAATTATGACAAGCTAAAATGTTAATTAAAAAATATCGAGGAAAAGGAATATCAAATACGACAGCAGTTTTTATTCCACCACTTTATCCAAAATCCGCGAATAATCTGAAACGAATCACGAACAAGGATTAACAGGGTGGGTCCTTAACAAAATGACGAGTGCGGTATTTGCCCATAGCTCAGTACAACACGGTTCGTGCCGAAACGGATATAATAGACGCTTTGATCCCTGATCCGGACGCTTTAAAATTTAAACAACCTGTATTTCGGGGTGGCTAAATTGTTCTACCTACTAGCGATCGACTGAAAAATGGCGACCAACTGAAGCTAATATACAAAACATAATAATTATTTCTGAGAAGAATAATTTTTAAGGAGTGCTAAACAGCCCAAGCAATTTTTTTTTTCACATCACTTGCTTAGAAACTGGCTCTTATTGTACCGACTTTAGGTTCATAATACAGTGTATTGAACACGCAGGCGTATTTCCCGCTCTAGGGCTGGAAAGCACGACACTGGTAACTTTAAGCAATATTAGTCAGAGATGTGCATTTTTTTAAATCTCACCAAATTGTCTTCAATTTCTAGGTATAAGAAGCCTAAAAAATTTAAAGAATTCTCATGCCTATAAAAACTTGTAATACAGTGCAAATTAAAAAAATATATATATATATATATATGAAACAACTATATTTGCAATGGTATAGTGTAACTTTAATTCATAATCTCTTGCTCTTTGAAAAACTACAAAGCATTTGAAATTAAATACTCAAAATGCAACATTTTAACGGTACAAACTCAAATCCAACCGTGTATAGTCCGAGGTATGGGATTATGGGATTGTTAGGGCGTCATTTTGGTTTCCAATTTATTTGGTCCACCTCCCCAATTTTGGGATTTGTGTAATTTCGATACTCGTGTTTGTATATCAGACTTAATACACACTACATAATCACATGAGCATGTAAATGTTAAACATGAGCCTCCTTGCAGTCAAAATAAAATTATAGGTACATGATTGAATGTACTGCATAACTACTGAATTTTTATTAAAGTAGGTACACGAATTGAACTTATAAACATTCTGTAGAACAAAACCAAGAGAGTTTAGTTTGACTCTTTTAATAATAGATTATAAATATGCATAAGCGTAAGGTGAATAAGCACAGGTGAAACATTACAGGTGTCATGCTTGACCTGCTCCTAGTAATAGGCTCATAAAATAATACCATTTACGAGGCACTGCAGTCTCGCCCACATGTTTATAATAGCAGAATAAATAACAAAGATACAAAAATTACTGGCTCCCTCCAAAAAGGTAAAAACAAATAGGTACTAAAGTCCCTCGGATAGGCATTTTACCGTCGTCAGGTGCTTCAGCCGTGGCTCATTAGTCCGGCTCTAGTCTCGTCGTTTGTCAACACCCGTACTTCCGAATTACGGTGCGTTTTTTATTAACGCCAATTCCTTGTACCGTAACGAGTGCAATTTTTCTCGGCCCCCCGTTTCTTCGGCGGAAAAGTGTTTTTACGAGTTGCTTCTGGTACGCCATTGATCTATTTATTATTCAAGTTTGTTTTGTATCAGCTTGGTGGCTTGTTTGTTTATTTACAGTTTTGGGTTACAGTAAATTAGGAAAATTCACGGTACGAATGTTGGGCCTTTCGCTATTAGGAAAATCACTGCCATGTCCTAAATTTTCTTAGGACCAAAATTTGTATACATCGTTTATTTTTTCGTCAGATTTCACTTCACTCATGGAAGCCTTCTGGAAAAGTTCGTTAATTTCTGTAGGCGGTCACTATTTGTCTGATGGGCAACCGTTTTTTATTCGATTCAGGCCCTTCTATAAATATTTAGTGTTCACTACTGAGATCTGCAGCTGTTACTTACAAGTTTTGACAAACTTTGGAAAATAAAGTCTCGTGAAATACAACAGAAGTATAGGAAACGAGAAATACTTTACAAATAAAGTTTACAAATCTTCAACCTTGCTTGCGTTTTCTTTTACTTTAGTGAAATGTTTGCAAACACGCTGGAAAAAATTGAAAATCTGTGAGAAAACTTTTATATTGAATGTAGCATCACAACCACATGAATCAATATCGGTAATGGCTTTCTTCCCTTCAACTAACTAGTCACCAGAAATATTTTTGTTAATATCACCTACAGTCACCCTCTTCTATTTTAAGTCCCCATCACACGTGACATTTACAACCCCTCGCATATTCAGATGGTTTAATGTCGGCTTCAACTGGTATTGCCGCATTTTTCATAAGGCGTCACTCTCATATTGCCAAATGGGACTGTCTCATCGGCGAATGCGCTCGCAAATGCTTTCCCACATTTGTATGAAAAGTCTGTATGAAAATATTCTTTGATACCTTTAAAGATGAGTATGTAAACTTACATTTTAATACGTGTGTATACGTTATATATACGAGTAGCAATTTTGATGGTTTGGTATAATTAAAAACGTACGCCTTGTATTAGAAAAGCCAGTTATTTAAAACCGAATGTTGTTAAAAAAAACCACCAATATTCATTCATTCATACAATAATCACCTCCCCAAAAAAGGCTAAAGAATCCTAAAATCAACTTAGAAAAAGAATTACAAATCACGTAAATCTTAACTCTATTGATACTCGTTTAAGCGTCGATCCATTCTCTGTGACACCTTCTGCTTTGCTTCCGATATGCTCTTTGAAAGCGGCAGACATTGATCGATGCTTTTCTAAGCTCAGAAATTAGATTCGAGCGAACACGATTCTTCAATACGATATCGCTGACGAAAAAGCTTGAAAATCTTTTCCTATTTACTTGGTATTTTGAAACACAAAATTCTGTTTTACCAACGATCAAATTGGATTCAATAGCTGGAACATTTTCGTTCCACGTACCGTTCATTGCAAGCGTTGAAGTTGCAGGCAATTCAATCATGTGAAAAAGAGGCCTATTCTATTATAAACTAGCGTGAGAATATATTGCGAATGATCTCATTGTGGATGTAGTTAACTTGTAGAATACTTTGAAAGATCTAAAGAGAGAACCCAGAAATAGAAGGGTAACTACTTTTTACAGTGATTTGTACCAATAAAAGCATGAAAAACTCGCAATCTCACAAGGTTCCAATTTCCAATACGATCCCATTGTGCAATTCTGTGGGATGCACTGAAAATAATTACATGACCCATTAATCGTGGCCAAGCCATTTACCCGCTACCCTCTTTCCAATTTTTTTCTTTTTTTACACCGTAGCCGTTGAAATAGCATTGGATACTTCTCTTTCACCTATGTATCTCGTGAAGAATTTAACATCGTAAAATAAAAGGGGGTTTGAGCTACCTGCCGGGTGATATCTGGAAAATGTAAGGAAACACGGAATTCCAAAAACTGGAATTGGCTTTTCGTAGAAATCCGAATTCCAAAAATCATGAATCAACCTATGAACATGTTTATTTACAGGAGGATCCAATTAAGATGCTTGTAGGATTAGAGACAATTTTTTTTTATCGTGTTTGTAAGTCGGATTATATAATAATAATATCATCATATTTTCGTGATTCACATCATTCTGATTTACTTCGCTGGGAATAGGTAAGTTCTCTGATTAAATTCCATTCATTATGTTTTGAGCTACATTTCTCTCTAGCTCTCATTGGACTACTAGCATGAAGAACATGGGGTAGCATGGGCGTATAAGTACCTACTTACGTATATGTACCTGCTTCAGGAAAGGACATTCATATTATTTTCATATTGTTGATCATCATAAATAACGGTACGTTTTAGAAATAGCTCTGCATTTTGTGCCAATCAATTTTAATACACCTTGAGTTATACAAAATATAAATAAATACATTCTCTATTGTACTGTTTCACAATTTGTTTATTGCGGATTACACATCTAAAAATAGGTACACACAATCCATACAGCTAAATAATTTTCTGACCGAGATCAGATAAGTCCTCAGTGACCACATGTCAACACGCTGCAATAGTGTTCCGTCTTAAGTCACTGGAGGAACGTTATCTAACGATACTTGTTTGCAATTGAAAACCGCCGTTTGCGATTTCTCGACGTTGTATGTAAGCCCATGCGTCGTCGCATAGGATTCACATACAACAAGCACTTTCCGGAGTGCACTGATTGGTGGGCTCAGCTAATTATTGTCTGCATATAATGGAAAGGTCAAAAAGAGGCCGATATGCGGCCTTTTTTGACCTTTCTAAGGCTTTCTGTCCGTATAGTACCTTACAGTCTACCTGAGCGCCAGGATAAAATTCTCCGTCGATAGTTTGCTTCTGTAGCCAAACTGGTGTTAAGTGATGGCTATTAAACTGACGCTCAAGCAGATCATCAAGTACCTTTCCTACTACCGTAGCTAAGGAGATAGGCCTATAATTGTTTTAGCCGGAGACATCATCGGTTTTATTTTTATTTACGGTTACTACCACACTTTCTACTAAATCCGATGGAAGGTGTGACGGGCGCAAAATGTAAAAACCATCGCAAGTAATATGAGGTCCAGCGTACAGCAAATGCTCTACACCTAATCCGTCATTCACCGGAGACTTCCCTTTTGATAAATTAGTCACTACTTGCTTAATTTACCTCTGTCGCACCTTGCTCCTGAGGCAACGCGGACTGCACTCTTAAATGATCTTCAAAAATATTCGCTATACACTGCGTCAGTCGCCCCATCCACACGCACAGGAAGGCCCGGTTTCATTCCGCTGTGACCTATATCGTTATTATTATTGGTAAAAATAAACACCATTTAAAACCATTCCTTGACACATCCAGTTTATCTGAATCTATGGTTACAGTGAATTTTATTGGCGGGCGCCTGATATATCGCGGTGCCAATCGTAAATCTGTTGCCGCGAAATAAATAATTTAAAACTAATAAAAACGGGCCCTCTACCGTAATGTTGTATTCTTAGTTATATTCAACACACGGAACACATTTGGAAATCTCAGAGAACTATACAAGATGTTGTGCTGATTAGATGAAATATGAATGATAGGTTGAGAAATTATATGATAAGGCAACGTTTTGCGGTTTCAAAGAAGATGACTAGTGACAGAAATTGAAAAGAGTAGGTATGCTTAGATATTCTGGTCATGTTGAGCGGATTAATGAAAGGCAACTAACAAAAAGCCTTGTAAATAAGGCAGATGTGAGTGAAAACACCGGACATGGACGCCCTGGAAGGACATATAAGACCTTATCGATGAAGTTGTTCAGAAAGGTCAGGTGCGTGGTACTCGTAACCGGCGTGTGAGTGTATGAACGAAACGGAGCAAAAGGAGTAGGTATGTAAGGATCGTAGTAAGTGGCTTTCTGTAGTTTCTGCTTACCCCCATGGGATGAAGGCGTAAGTTTATGTATGTATGAAATAGAAGTTGTGTTGCCGATGATTGAAGATGGCGTCAAAGCTTTTGCTACGTTCATCAAGTTCGGTAAATGGCGTTGATGGGTTATTTTCTGTTTTACCCATACGAATTTCTGTAGTCATATTATTTTAGGTTGTTTCAGTCAGAAGAAGAAACATTCAGGAAATAACAGTGATTCTAACAACAATACTAAAAGATGTTTCATTAATTAAAATGACAAAATATATTTCTTCAGTTTATTTTACATAAACACTATTTGTTATACTTAAGTGCATTACTAGGCACTTACATCTTACGCAAGTGCTATACCATTGTTCGCAATGAGACAACACTGCAAACGCTAACAACTGCATAATTAATTCCACCTGATAGTCAAGCTAAAGTATACCTTATTACCATGTCACAAGATTAATTATGAGATATAGGGGTGATAATTTACGATAACGTATACAGAAAATGCATTATGCATCACGGAAACGCATTGCTTTCTAAACGTTCGTGGTATCGAACATATGTTTTTGCTACTGCATTGCTTACTTGTCGCCGAGAGGAATTTCTACCGAATAATAAATTCATGGGGTGACGGGAGATGTTTCAGAATATCCTGTTAGTTCAAGACTTAGATAAGGTAAACGTGTCGTTTAAATAGCAGATTTATGTAAAGGATACAAGAACATGACAGTATTGGTAATGAATGAGGTTTTTACTCTTTGGAATTATTTTAATGGATTATCTACTTTTGTCAAAGCAAGCACTTCTTCATTACCGTTTATTGTTAACAAATCTTTACTACCAGAAGCAACATTCCGACGTCATTGTTATGCTTCACATTAATACCCCTATTTCCTACCAATTATTAATCACCGTGTTAAGAAATTTTATATTTTTTCTCATCGCCATCATGTCTTATTACATCTTGAACAAAACGCACATTCTCTGGAATTTGAAAAGCATCCGTGGCAATGCTCACCCACCATGAAACAATTCAACAAACATGACCATCATTATAATTTATTATGAACAAAGCCGGAGAAACGACTTCGCAATCGAGTCAACAGGGTGTGACCATAATCTTGGACTGCACCATTGTTCGGTCTCCTCAAATTGTCATCCAAACCATCCCCCTCTTCTATGCCATCATTTTTTATAAAGTATACCGTATTAGCCCGTTCAGAGTCATAGTTACTTGTGTATCCATAAGCTTCTTGTTGGTTTTCAGTGTCTGTGAATGTGTTTTGAGTGAGGATATGTGGTTCATGTCTAATAAATATCGAGTCTTGTTCGTCATTGTTTTGACTGCGAAATACGATGTAGCCAGATGTGACGCTATGTCTAATATGAGTTTTAATTCTCATTTGAGAGATTATTTAGCAGTTGATATCAATGTAAGTAGAAAAGAAAATACTCAAAGTAATAATACGGAAGAGCAAGATACTAAAATGATTTATTAATGTTTCAGAACATAACAAACGTGAAAACGTTACAGAAAGAGGATTTAGGAAAATATGCAACCTTTACGGCCAGCAACCCAATTAAGTTCAAGGTGGGTGTTTGAACAAATCATAATTTATTTGCAGTTATACCACCAGTGGAATCGAAAACCGTAATTATGATCCTGATAAGTATACAGTAGTAGGTCTGTGTTATGTATTCGAAGGGCTAACTTGTATGTATAATGAGAGTACTTAAACCGGGCGCAATTACTTCGCCGCATAGCTGACAGCATTTAGCGCATTACAAATGCAGAAATACGACAGGCCGAGGCTGCTTGTGGGAATATCACTGACATGGCCCACATTCTTGATAAACTTGCTGGAACGGAAACGTGACTCAACCGGCAGTTGATACAATATAAACATTGGCAGTATTAAATAAACTAACACTATTTTTATTTAATTAAGTTTCGATGTGATCGGCGAATACATAAAACAAGGAGGGTATCAGCTGCTTATCGTCCTGTTCCACTTTTTTTGTACACAGTTGTCAGTAATTTGTGGTGACATGCTACATATGTAGTTAAGCATTTCACAATGTGCAGACGATGATTAACAGAAAGCATTCACTTACACTCGGAAGCCTTTGTCTTTGTGGTTGATATGGTCTAAAAATAACATAATAATTTTATCTAAAAAGTTTATAACTTCCTCCTTCCATCATCCGCTTAGTGGAAAATTAAAAGCAAAGGTTCACAATTCTTCTCTGCGAAATCTCTTGCAACTGTAGTCATAATATACATCATAGTGTTTACAATTTTGCTTGAAGCAAAATTATGCAGACAACCATAAAATTAGTGATTGTTCCTTTACTGACAACATCACGAGCGAATATAAGTAGCGAATTCTTAATATGTATATTTAAAAGTTCTATAAACTACATTTACGTAGAAAGATAAGAAGCTTAAAGAGAAAAATTTACTATTGAAAGAGGGATTTTAAGATGCATAACTGAGAATCTTTTCCCGTGACGCCTCGACCTCAACGCAACAGTTAGTCAGATATCAGATCAGTTCCCCGTAGTAATGAATAATGCTTTGGAACAAAACCTCGATACGAAATGAGAAAAAAATACATGACTCACACACTTTCGTATGCATAGTTTGTTAGACGAGGATTGTGTTCAAATATCTGTGAAATAAAAGTATGATATGTGCCTAACATTCAAATAGCTTGGTTAAAGAGATTTAAGTCTTCATTGAAGAAATAGACATTGAGGGGTCTTAGTAAAATTCCATATTTATATTACTTGACCTCAATACTATAAATAGTTTAAATTCCAAAATTCTGAGTCATACAAGTAAAATGTTTCACCTCAAAGAGAACAAGTTTTAAACATTTTAAAAGGAAAGTAATGCCGTGTAACGCCATCAATTGAAGTAGAAACATCGAGTGTCATGTGAAAAGGGGCAGTATTCATACGATCGTATCGAACCATCGGACCGCAGCCAAGGGCTAATTGTATTTAATTATTGTATCAGAAAGAAACATCTTATATGAATCGAGTATTCTTTCAATTGGGAGGACTTTTTCATGACTTGTGGAAGAAACACTGGCAAGATTGTAACAATAATTATGTCCTTTTAAAAAAAAAACGTCAGTTTATATCAAATTACTCTTTGCGTCAGTGTCAGTCTATGAAGTATTTATACCTCATTTACACCAAGGAACATATTATAATGTTCTTCACTTGACAGATATTAGTATTTTACAGTTGTATTGTTTTTAATATAACTGAATAAAAGTTGTACGTTTTAATTGTGTGTGTTGGAGGTCGCCAATAGAATAGAAAATAAATGATGCAGTACCTCCGTCTTAGTGTTGATCATGGACAAGATGTCAACCAAAATTCGTGTAATTGAGAAGCTCAGATTGAGAAGTTTTTTATTTCATTAAGATCTAGTGTTTTTCGCTGATATCAGACAAAAACGATGTTTGAATTTGGTAAGCAAACAATACATTAATCTTGAACTCTTTGGAAACTATTCCTTTTTGAAAACACGTTTATTTGCTAACAAAACTTTTCATTGGTCTAAACTTCTTGCTAAACTATTTCCTCCATCGAATGCCTCCACTCAACATCTTACCGTATAGGTGCTAATAAAAAAAGAAGAAAATAAACATTTCTTGAGAAAATGAATGAATCACATTGGTCATTTTGCAGGAAATACCCGATAGCACGTTGTCAAGCTCAAATAATGGCCGAGGCTTGCTGTATCATGATCAACCAGGTAACTTGCATTATCAATACTATCACCACTATCAATATAAAGTTTACTTACACTACCTATATTTGATCTATCACTAAATATATTATGACATGACTTTTCTTCTCTACATCTTAGATAAAGACATTAAAGACTTCTCAAGGTCCTCGTGGTCTTATTCTATTCTAACAGAAATACCCTTTTTTGTTACCACTATCTCTATTTTTTTTCTGGTATAAAATATAACTGCTATTCATAACTAAATTATAGTAGTGATTATACTGCTCACTACTATGCGACAAACTGCATCATGTGTTATAATAGCCTTAACTATCTGACACAATGAGATCCTCGTACGTAACATTTTTGCGTCACACACATCACTCTAATGTTATTAGAAAATAATAATAATATGGTTCATTGATACCGATAATATGACCTAAGAGCAGATTTTAGTTTGTTTATAGGTGAACATGGGCGATGTTCATGTAAATGTGCTAAAACTTAAAAGGCTTTGTTTATAAACGAGCTTTAACGTCAAATAATTTATGGTTACAACCAACCATTATTTAACTTTAAGCAACTTTTATAAATAAAGGGCGTAGATACTTAGCTATACCTATCTCTTTCTTTTCCTCTTACTCTTTTGAAGTGGCTTTAGTATGAAACTGCAATCAGCCTCAAATCCAAAAGTAGTTTTTGAGTATTCATCCTGGAGTGACTGCACTTCAGGTATCGTATCACTATCGCGAACTCCAGAAATTAAACAGACTTCCTTTGTTTCAGGCTACGCAGTAAACGATTACGAGGAAGGTCCTCATTACACTCACGGGCATGATTATCACCTATACGATCATCACCCAGAAGTCCATGGTCCTCCCACCTTCGAACATGATCCCCATCATTCTTATCCTCATAGTGATCATCATGATTATCATGATCCTCATGATCATCAGGAATATTTTCCTTCCCA
The DNA here is from genome assembly GCA_948473465.1 of Lithophane ornitopus. Lineage (NCBI taxonomy): Eukaryota > Metazoa > Arthropoda > Insecta > Lepidoptera > Noctuidae > Lithophane > Lithophane ornitopus. The sequence goes on along the minus strand of OX419624.1, from coordinate 10,724,102 downwards.
CGATCACGGGCACCATTACTCCGGACATAAAAACCATCACTCAGACCATGGGTCGTATAATAAACATTATAAGCATGTAAGTAATATTCATTGAGAAAGGCTGTACCTTATTACTTGTAGGTTTTAGGACGAAAAACGAATGGGGAAATCCTACAGTCTTGCCGCCAAGCAGCGTTACTGTATTCCAATGTGAATGTGTTCGGTGTAATTACTGATACATAAGATATTTCAACATTATTTTATAGGATAGTAACACAGTTGCAATGCCTCTTCGGTAGCTAATTATCAGCAGATAATATGATATTTTATGAAATACATATATATGACAAGTTTGAAGAAGGTTTCAACCACACTTGCCTTGTCTGACAATAGGTAGACCCCAGAACCATTTACATTGGTGAAACAGTAATTCAAGAAATCATTGTTAAAGCATTTAGCATTTTTCTCATCTTCCATACTTATATATTTTTTTTAATGTTGTCCTACTTACCTCTTCTATAATAGAAATGCATTTGGTAATTCTGTTGATTCTCTTAATTCGTTTCTTCGTTCATAATAGTTTGGTCTCCTGTTAGGTGTCTGATCGATATCCATTGTTCCAGACTTACTTATCGGGATCATGATCAGAATTCGTGAACATTAATTACACTGGCAACGAAATTTAGACCGGAGTCATGAAAGTTCGTAAAATATTTCCAGCTTTAGAGCAGTTAGATAAAACAATCGTTCATGTAGATTACATAAAGACCATGTAGCGTATCTAATAAATATGTTTATATATCTAATAAGGTCCTTAGTTCACAATCCATGTTACTAATACCACTGGTATTTATTTCAACTCATATTTATTTTCTATTCCGAACGGATACCATTGTTTAAACGAATACCAAAATAAGTTCGAAGATATAACGTACAGTCAGTAAAAATGCTTTGTATGTAATTTCATTTTTCGAAGATTTTTTGAAACTTTACGAACAAGATATTATGTGATAATGAAAAAAGTCTAATTCTTGGGGGCCTTTATGGACTTCAGGGGCTTTTCCGAAAGACGCCTACCAGAATAACAGGTGTTTTTCATAAGCAACTACTTCCAGTTCATTTCTGCTTTCCTGGTAATTTGAATAACTGAACAATTAGGACAGTTGAATTTTAAAACGTCTATCGATATCATTTGTTACGAATCCGTCATTCTGTTCTCTATATATTTCATCGTGGGTGCGTTTCGAGGAATACTTTAGTTGCACTTCATTGGTTGCGTTTTGAGGAATACCCTATACCTTTGTAAAAAAAAAATATATTAGAAAACAAAACATTTATTAGGTTTGACGGAGCTGACTGTACCAAATTCAAGTTATTGGTATTCGTTTGCACATTATATTTAATTATTTAAAGAGTGGTATCGGTTCGGCATAGAAAATAAGTATGAGTTCCAACAAATACCAGTGGTATTAGTTTGGAATAACTCAGGCAAAGCTGTATTTAGGCTGAGTTCATGCCTAAGTTACCCTATAAAACTCCCACATCAATTATTTTGAAACATAAAATTATTGTATTTAATGAGTTCGTCGGACACCTATGCAGTAGTAACGTCCGTACCATGTTTATTGCCCTTTAGTAAATTACTCCCGTCTTCCCACGCTCCTTTACTAGATTCTTGTAAGTCTAGTTTTAATGGTTGTAATTATCATCTCTTACTGAATTGCGAACTAGACCAATTTCTGCTAGCATTAATCTAGATTTACGAGTTCTTCGTGGAAGCATCTGAGCTAGATCGTTGGTTTTCTGATCATGAGGCTACCATGATATATTATATAATTTTTATTTACGCCTAATCTAATGTATAATGTCAGTGAACATGCTCAGTTAACCAGTAGGAGTGATACTTACTTAATAGATTAATGAATATAAATCTAATTCGATTAATTGTTTACTGTATGATCTCTGCGAACTAGCGTTGCTGAATTACTTTATGATTCATTCCTTTTATGTTGCAGGCTCTAGTAGCAAAAACTGTGTTATGGCCAATAGCTGGTATAGCTTTATTGGGTGCAGCTGCAGCACTGGTCAGTAACCCAGTTCTTCTCCAACTTGGAGTGGTATCTGGTAAACGCAGAAGACGAGATACTGAGGAAGTCACTGGGCCTGATTTCCCATCAGATGCATTCACAAAGTACGAAGATAAAATTAACGAACAAAGTGATGTGAATAAACTGGTTAATCTTAAAGAAGATTTGAAAAAAAAAACGAAGCAGAATAGAATTTTGAAAATTGCATCCCTTACTGAGACTACTAAAAGAAAAGTATTTAAAACAGATAACCGACATGGTGTGCAAAGTAATATTGGAGTGAGAAAGGTTCGATCTTCAGTTAAAAGAAATATTGAACAAGTAACGACATCTCCAGCAAATTACAATAGCAATAATGATGATGATAGATTCATCCCGATTCCAATTAAGTTAAGAAATCCTAAAGTAACTGAGTAATTAAATGATGGTTAGGTTATTTTTAGTAAGTATAATAAACGTTTTGTACAACACATTATTTTTAAAAGATTTTTCCCTTATCAAGTCATTGAGCATGACTGCAATTAAATAGTACACATTGTATACGCAAAGATAGTAACAGCTCGGTACTCACCAAAATTCTCAAAAATAAGGATAAGTCCTTTTATAAGAACACCACACAATCAACTTAAAGACATATAACACAAACAGCAAAAATATTAGAAAAAAAAACTGGCTCGAAACAGCTTATCGGTTCATAATAAAATATGACTTAATTACACCAGAAGATTTTGGCACAGACACGGAACAATACAAATCACTTGCACAGCATGCAGCTCAGTCCACAAACAATATAATCACAGAAATATTGACAAAACAAACAATAAACCGACATTGTTTGGTCAAACGTCATCAAAGAACCGATCATACGGTGTTTGGCTTACGAAACGAGTGAAGTTCGAACTGCCGAGACAGTTTTGAATGAAGTTGCTTGCTGACCTTTCTATGTGTGCGCACACGCATGGCAGACTAAGCGTGTTCGAGCCTCAGCGCCAGCGCAAGGGGTGTTGAAAAACTCGCTTTAAAAATGCCCATGTGTGAGTCATGGCGTGATACGTTGCGGTTAGTAAAGGGTCCCTATTGGTTAAGGATATTATTTGAAAAGAAAGATCTCTTTCAACATAATCGACTGTTTTCCTGAGCTTCTTTTGAAGTACCGGTACCGGTACATTAAATAATAGTAGTCAATGGAACCCAGAAGCATTAAGCAGTGGGTACTGCATTTGACTGCATTATCATGATTCAATCATAATTATTTGCATTCACTATGAAATATTTGATTTTAATCTTACCAGTAATAAAATACATAACAAGAAAATTATCAAGATACATTTTAATAAGTAGTCGTAAAACATAAGTCTTTATTTTTTAATTAAGCGCTCTCTGTTGGATTGCTGCCGAACTAAAACACACTGCTTAGTGAACTCAGTGACAGTGACTCACCAACAGACAATATTCACGTCGAATCAGTGGACGCAGCTGTTAGTTAGCTATACGTTCTGTAGAGGTCGCTTTAAAATTATTTCGCGGTGGAAGAGAACTGCTGAATTTTGATTAGAACCGAAGTTGGAAATTGCCTTAGCCTTAGGTACTTTTTCACTTTATCTCATTCGATTTGCAAACACAGCATTGAGATACTTTACTTATAGACTTCTGCTCGAACATCATACGAAGCGATCTCAATCGGACCACTAGTTAAGTGCTGCTCTAAAAATATTTAAATTACAAACCATTGACATGAAAGTAGAAGGCTATCAGAAGAAAGGAAGAAAGAAAGAATTCGCTATACAGGCTATTATACTCTCAATGTTAAATTCCTAGCACGACGGATGCACAGGCCTTGTGTCAGAAAGAGAAAAACAATTCACTGATCTTAATTATGTAATGTTGAAAAAAATAACATTCATTTTTCATAAAAAATAACCTTCTTTATACCTACTGTGGAGCATCACATTAACCTTCAATTTACAGCTTGAAACCGAACTGTAACAAACAATGTTATAAATTATTTAAATCTTTCCAAATCAATTGACGTGGAATATAATTATTAAAAACTCCATGTATTTTCCTGTAGAGTCTTAAAAAGAAGCCTCTTCAAATCGAGTTTTTCAGCCAGTACGTACAAAGGCGGATATAAATTTAAGTATGATGATAATTTAGGTTCTGCTGAGCGTCAAAATATTCGCACTAAGACAAAACAACAAACATATATTCATTCTAGACAAATGAAAATTTAAATAATTCGCGAACTCGTAACATTTTAATCTTCTAATTGCGCTTATATAATACTTAATTACAGAACCACGTGCAAATAATAATAAAACTGGTATTGAATGGGTCTTACCCGTCCCACTAACTCCTTTATACAAAACTTACCTGATTCAACTGAAGGTAGAAATTGGCAGTTAAGTTTCGTTATTGCAAAGCCGATGCTGATGATAATGTAGTATAGCATGCGCCAGGCCGTGGTTTTGTATAGTTTACTGTGACCTTTATCATTTTATTGTAAAAAGGAAGCTTTTGCTACGAGATATATACAAACAGACGCTACGTACCTACAATGGCATGGCGTGTCAAAATAATAAATCTCTAAAATACCGAAGTAAGCTAAGCTGAGTTATCATCATCATCATCATTCGAACCGAAAGACGACAACTCCAAGCACTGCCTTCCCGAAGCAACGCCACTTCGACCGGTTCTGTGTGTTCTGTTCCCACATCGAGGATCCCGGATTCCTGTAGCCGTTTCAAGGTCATCGGGTCCGATGAGTTAACAACCAACCATAAATGGCATGGTGCTGCATTGAATACCTCCAAAGCAGCGGATAATGACCAATCGTAAAATATAATAAGCTAAGGTAGCTTAGACGTCGATGCACCTCACAGTGCCAACCTGTGCTGAATAGGTACTTAATTATTACTAACCTTTTGAGCATTTTCTACCGTGCATTTGAATATCAAAGCTGCTCGCTCACAACCTTTTTCTCCGTCCGATACCTTGACATCATTCACTGAAAACAAAAAGTTTGAAAAAAGAATATTATTTTACTGACAAACAACGCACAGCCTAAGGCCGCGCGCAGTTTGGACGCGAATTTGTATCGTACGTAAAAGTATGATCGTAGTCGTACGAATTGAGTGCGCACACTGAATACGTTTTTTTTCGTCAAATAGGTAGTGTTCCGGTGATATCGCATTCGTGAAGTCTTCATTGGAGCGCGATGAATAATCTGTATCTATACTCCATTTGAAATAAGATTAGACGTATAGATAAACCTTTTTTACATTCCGTTCAACCGATTTTGAATTCTATTGCGTTGGTGGCATTATAAATGGCAGCCGCAGTAGATAGTTGGTATTGTGTAAGTTTTTTTGCTTTTAATGCTATCCTTATGCCTACGGTATAGAAGTCAAAATCAGTTGAACGGACTGTAAAAGGGTTTGTTTTAATGTCTAATCTTATTTCAAATGGGGTATAGAAGATAATAATTCTCTTAAAACTCTGAGACTGCGGCGGCGTCGTCGCTGTCGTATAAGGCTTCTACAACAGCAAAAATGCCGCCTCAGTCTATATTTCAAATATATTTCACGCACTCATTCGGTTCTACCGTAGAACCGAATAGGTGCGTGAAATATATTAGAAAAGACATGAATTCTGTGAATTTCATCATTATTATGGAAAGCTTATATTATAATCACCCCATACTGTTTCATAGTTACGTATGAAGAAAGAAACTTTTGAATATATTTATTTATTTAAACCGCCCTTGTACCTTTTTTTTAATGCCTTAGGTATTCTCTACCAGTCAACCAAGGGTGGTGTAGAGATTAGATGGCAAATATATTCTAAACACTATTAGGTACGTATATCACACAGATGCCACAATTGCAACATTATTTTATGTCCGTAAAGCAAGTTAATAATTTTTTCTACAACCATTTTTAAGCACGAAAGTGTTTAATATTCGGATTGTTTTCGAATGTCGGAACTACACGTACGTAAACGTACGACTAACTCGCACTCATTCTGCGCGCCCTTATTATTCGGAAGGTCGGGATCGTTGGTGGGTCGGGATCGTGTGTACGTGGTCGCAGTAAAATTCGTACGAATTTTACTCGAGCGAACACATACGAATACGCACGTCATCATATCATCTAATTGCGTGTAAAATTCCAACAGCTCAACTACAATGGGCTTAAAAAAAAAATATACAGGGTTTTAGGGTAAACACCGTTATCCTTGCAACCAGTGGTTTGGTTTCATTTATAGAACGTAAAATTTATGGAAAAATTACAACCTTTTGTTTTTATTTTTTGGTCTACATTTTACCACAAGAGACGCAAGTTCGTTGCCCTAAGCGCTAGGGCAACGAACTTGCGTCTCAACACGGGCGGGGGGTGCGGGACGTGACCTGACCGGCCGCGAGCGCGACCCCTCCCTCAGTTAGTCAGCTGTTTCGCTAGCAAGCACGGTGTCGGATAGAAACTTTTAAAATCTTTTAATGAAAATAACGTTTTTTTTTTGTTGTTTTCGGTCATTTATTTTTATATTTATGTCAACTACCCATGGTTTGAGTGACAACGGTGGTTACCCTTACACCTGTATTTATATACCTTTGACACAAAGATCTGCCATTTTCTTAGCACTTTCCAGTCGCTTTTCATCTCCGTTTTTCATCATTTCAGCTACTTTGTAGGCATGATCGATATCATACAGACCTTGAGCATTCATCTGAAAAAAGTGAAGTTTACAAATTGCAGTTTATTATTTTCTAACGCATAATAAAAAAATAAAAATTACTCAAAACAATCGCAAAAAAATTGAGGTCAGTACCATTATTTTTGCAGTAAATATCTATAATTCAAATCAAACCACATCAAAGTCATTAGACCTTCCTGATATAGTATCAGTACATTCTATATTTTACGAGTGGAATCATTACTAGTCATTGGTATGGAATAAATCTAAACACAATTTTGATAGATAGATAGATAAAACTTTTATTTGTGCATCAGTCTATCGGATGTCTTCCGCCTACGGCTTTTCCCGCGTTATATGTCGATAAAAGAGTCCTTTCCCGGGATGCCATCTATCTCCTTGATATCGAAATCCGTTCAGTGGTTTAGGCGTGAAAAGGTAACATACAGACCAGAAAGACAGACAAAGTTACTTTTGAATTTATAATATTAAGTATGGACTAGTATGGATTAATATCATTGTTAATTTATTAATACAAACTAATATTATAATGCGAAAGTGAGTTTGTTTTGTTACGCTTTCACGCTAAAACGACTAAACGGATTTGGATGAAATTTGGTACATGGGTAGGATCCGGGTTAGGACGTAACCGAGGTAGTTTTATCCCGATATTCCCACGGGATCGACACTTATGCGGGTGAAAAAACGGGGCGCAGTTAGTAATAATTATTATTTTACAACTTCTTGCGAACCATCGCATTATCCTAAAATTTCTTTTGAAAAAAAAATGATTATTACGTACCAGACCAACCACGGACATTATAAGAATTTGCATGGTGCAATAAAGTTACTTACAACTTCGGCAGCCTTATATGCGCAAGCCAGCACACATTTTGTGGCAGTCTTGGTAGGGATCACGTAACTCTGAAGCTGCACTAGTTCCAGCATATCCACCTCCGAGTCCTTGTTACATTTTATTACCAGCTTTGTTAGCTGCATCTTCAGTTCTTCCTCTGTGAGAGCCTTTAAAAAGACAGGGTTTTTTAATTTGGTTTGTTAGCTTAGGCCATGGGAAGTAATTTGTCGGTAATAAAAATTTAAACTTACATAAATTGCCATCCAAATTCAATCTAAATATGAATATTTATATCTACTGAAGAAAAGACTCAAAGCTAGGACTGCATTAGTAACTACTAGAAGTTACGGTTAACAATAAGTAATAGGAATAACAAAATTATTACTAGCAGATTTTAACTAATTCTACCGTGATTGATAGAAAATGTAACTACACTTCAGTATTTTTTTGTGATGATCAAAAATACAATGGACGCGATACGATAGACACGATGTGTTGCCACGCCAAGCGCTGGACGCAGATCTCTGCTTCCATCGCTCGCCGTGGCAACGCGTCGTGTTCAGGTTCGCGACTGGTCAATCGTCATCCTGAGGATGCCTCGTTAAGAGGTGAAACACGTGTAGATTTCTTACAGGGTTTTTTATGACTCTTGACGAATAGCTAAGCTAATATTAATCTGCGTCTATTGTATTTTATATTAGATTTCCGGAAAATCACGCCTGAATCAAATAACTATCTGTAATTATCAAATTAAGCTTTCTATGAAAAATATGGCAGAGTATACGTTTACCCCTCTTGGGTTTCCTTTTTTTCGTGGCTAAAGGTTATAATAATTATGAAAAAGGTTGTTATTATAATTTGACTGAAACAAAACAATAATAATTATCAAAGAAAAAATATATATAGGTACTTACATAAACACAGCTGCATAATGCTAAAAACAGTATAATAAAGTTCCACATATCGATCTCGCGCTTCGTCCAATACTAATCGGAATGGATATGTAACAAAGTATAAATACTACAGTTCTAAAACACACGCGTATTAAATGAAATTACGTATTCCCGATAACATTAATGTTTAGTTATTATTACGTGGAATAATAGGTTTCATTATAATTTCAAGTTTTAACCGTCTAGTGGGTAGATAAGATCTATTCATCATATATTTTTTCGATGCAATCTATTGGTTGTATTAAATACGACGGCGATTTTAGCATGCCAATTTAGCCAATTGATTTAATCCTTCTTTAATTTAAAACCAAATTAATAACAAAAAGTAAACAAGCCAGGTACCAATATATTTATTTGGACTTTAATTCTACTGAATAGTAATATGAAATAAATAGGTACATCAACCAAGCTGAAGACTGCAGCTGCTGAACCCATGTAGAACACAAAATATAAACAGAAGCTCTTCTTGATGTCACAGTAGTCTGGGGGATTAAAGAAGGTCAAACTGAAACAATAAAATAAAGACCCATTAGTTACCATAACTTTAAAGTCATCCCTTTCTAGGGTTCCGTAGTCAACAAGGAATCCTTATAGTTTCGCCATGTCCGTCTGTCTGTCTGTCTGTCCGCGGGTTAGCTCAGAGACTCTTAGTACTAGAAAGTTGTAATTTGATATGGGTATACATATAAATTATGCCGACAAAGTGGTAAAATAAAATCAATTGTTTTCTAGGTTACCTCCCCTGCTCGTAACGTGGTAATTTTTTTTTCGTCAATCCCATGTTGTGATTGTCGTTGGAAAGGTCGGTTGTTGTGAGTTTGTGAAAATCATTTTTAGATTCAGGGATCCGTTTGCGAATTATTAAGCTTAGTGCTAATTTTTGTAAGAGTCAAGTGTGCGTGTGTGTCCCTGCCAGTGAAATGGTTTTGGATATTTGAAAAAATTAAAAAAAATAATGACAGTAGTATATACAAAGTGGAGACGACAATACGACAAAAAATTAAACTCCGTATATCTAATGACGTACTCGGTCTATATACAAAAAAATAATCAAATATATCCAATAGTTTAGTTACGATAGCTAGTCAAAGATCGGCAAACTCCATAGTCGGCCCATCACTACTATTTAGTTTGTTTGAAAAAAATACTTTTTTAATTTCCATGTTAGGATTTATTTGATAGTTCCAAAATACTCTTATGCATTAGTATTGTCAGTGTTTTCATTTATTGTTGTATTGTCGTCTCCACATTGTATATAACGAAATTAAAAGGAAAACTATCACAGCTAAGTAGGATCTACAAGTTACCGAGTATTATTCGACCAATTTACATTTGCAGTTGCAAAAACATGTGAACAAGTTTTTCAATTACGATGTTAAGTTTGTTCTTGAGATAAATTCATCCCAACTACGGAACCCTTCATTGTGCGTGGTTCGACACGCACTTGGCCGGTTTTAGAATTAGATATCGCACCCTGTTCGGAAACAGGCCTCTCTTTGAGAGGGAGTGGACTACCACCACATGGGCCCACTGCTGGTTTGTAGATGTCAGATGTCTTCTATTTTTTTCGTTCTAGACATTCCGGTTTCCTCATGATGTTTTCCTTCACTTTGAGAGAAGAAAGTAAATGCCTGGCTGGGTTCGAACCCACGACCTACAACTTTTCAGTTATCGCCCACCCTATTATGGCTTAATTTGATAGTAATATACAAAGACGTACATCAGGAGATTTTTCCACGGTACACTTGAAGATTAAAGCAGCTCGCTCGCAGCCCCTTTCTCCATCGCTGACAGCAACATCATTCACTGCAAAACCACATATTGATTACAATTAAGTACCTAATCTCAATCATATATTGGTTATTTACAATTAAGTACCTACCTAATTTCAAACTACTCATTTGTTGTCTCATCCTGTGTTAAACCTATTTCCTTGCTTACTTTATTACCTCGACTACAATCTATTTTTTTTTCTATATTGTTTAAATTAGATTTAATTATGATGGTATGGAAATTGCTAACTTGTAAGCAACTAGGTAACCAATAACTACCATACAAACGTACGTCTTGACAAAGGTAAACCTATATTTTCTGATTTTTATGGTGCCAAATACTAGGAACGGCAACGATTTTAAAATCATAATTATTGAAAATTATAGGTAAAGTGAATAGATCTAAAAAATATGCAACACAAACTCATAACTTGGTGTAATGAAATGCTGCAAACCAGTGCAATGAATATTGGTTTGACAATTTTGATGCTAAAAAGTAACTATGTCAATCTACTTTCGTTGCTGACATGTTTAAAGTAAAAAAGAAACAAAGCACATAATTATGGGCGCGTGAAAAATTACCTATCGTTGTTCGTCATTGATTCTGGAATTTATAAAATATATACTTAGTTTTAAATTGCGCGCATTAGTTGAGAAGAGTCTATAATACAAGCCTTGGCCGCAACCAGGCATTGATGGACTTATGTATGTATGTGTGCCTCGGCCCACTTTTTCACGTTTTTCCATCAATGCCCCTCTTGCAGGCTATGACAGTAATGTAATATACTTTTCTATGACCATTATTTCAAATTATACAACGACTACTAGTATTAATTGTCTCCATACTAACGACGATACTGTCTATCGATCAATTTGTATTATAGCTTTTTTAATATTACCGCTTTTGCATGCTTCCGTGAATTCTTCACTCTTCTTAATTTTGACAGGGTCATCAGATAAATATTTGCGAGTCATTTCATTAACTCCTTTGACAGATAATTCTCCTTGTTCGTTCATCTGAAATTAATTTTTAATTGGTGTTATAAATAATTAGTTCTCCTTTTTAAGTGTTGTGTTTCTCTTAATAGGGTAGGGGTGTGCAAGATTGCGCTGTGTACAAGAATACGCAGAGCGATTCTACCAGTCAGGAAACAGTTGACAAGGCACCATCAACATTTGAAACGTGGCGGCACAAGAATTTTCGTTTCGAAAAAAACTAAATTTGATACCTGTGTTTGATACAATATTTAGGTGCTTTGAAAATGTGATTGTAACAAATGTAATCCAGGCAAACTGTTTTTATGTGTTTATTTCTATCAATCCACTATCGAAACGTGTTTCACTTGAGTTAATACGACATCCTACCCAAAAGATGTCAGTAGTGATGTTTCGAAGGTCTTTAGTGCTCCATGTACAAGAGTGCGCATGGCCATCGTGTACAAGAATGCGCGCGCAGTCTTGTACACTGTATCAGAGTTATAATTAACATGTTATATGTTTTATAATGAAATGTGCTTACAGCTATGCTAATAAACTAATTATTTATGTTTTTATGACGTCAAGAAAAAAGTAGATAAAAATGTAACAAAACAAGTCTAATTAATGGAGTTGTCGCCGTATCCAAAGTCATGTGTCGCGTGACCGTTAACAGAAGCAAACGGTCTGAAATTTTAAGCAGCTCTCTACATAAAAGAATACTCGAAGAAGAATTTAAAAAGAAGAATGAAAAACGTTTACCTAAGAAGAGTAAGACTGTTAATCAAAGAAGCTAGCAATTGCACCAAAGAAGAAAAATTGGGCATGCCCAGGTTGCTCAGAAGAGCTTAGAGAACCAATTATGGAAGAGTGTATCGAGTTTATTCCTTGCAAAAACTGTTGGCACAAAAAATGCATAGCATACGTAGGCCATGTCAGCATCAAATGTGACTTTTGTGAGTGATGCGCATTCTTGACCTTATGCGCAAACTTGCACATTTGGCTGCGCACTCTTGTCCTCTTACGTTGTGCAAAAGTGCGCATTATGGATGCTCCAACTTTTTTTAATAGTTCCTAAACCGTTACCTTTAATTTGTTCTTTTTTGTTTTCTTACTAGCCAGATAACCTAGGTAAATGAATTAAGACCGATGTTGCTTCTAAAACGCTTCGTATTTTTTTTAGAGAACATAGTCTCAAAAGTGCGCAGTGCTGCACACCCCTACCCTACATCTAAGCCCTATTTAGATATAATTGATATCGCTTTCACGCTCGGTAGCTGGTCCGTATTCTGGTTGATACACTTTGGACCAGTATCGCTACCGAGTATCCAAAATTATGCATGCTTCTAGTATTTTTCCTTATATACATATCTAGTTTTTTTCCGTAATTATAGTGCAGTCCTTTTTTCATATTCTTTCCGACATTCATTATTTTATTATGAGCGCCGAGATTCATATATTAAAATTGATGTATGTTTTTACACCACAGCAGAGGAAATAAAAGTTTTCAGAATAAGTTAATCTTGTTTTATTTGTACCTGTACCACTGACATTTTAACTATAATATTTAATTATTACACTGATTCATAAGAAGGCCATAAAATATTTAGATTTATTGTATACTAGCCTTTACCCGCGGCTTAGCCCGAGTGTAGTTCGTTAGTTATCCCACAGGAAAGTACTATCGAGATAAAATCAGTATCCTATGTCCTAACAACCCAGGGCATGGTCTACGTGTGTGCGAAATCTAATCAAAATAATAAAATAAAATAAAATCACTTTTTAGTTGTGGTACCTAACCCATACAAATTAGAATACCACTACCTGCTATATAAATATCAGTGACGGAGTAACTTAAAACATCGTCCAGATATACTAAGTGGGAAAAATACGTAATATTGAAGCTAACTCTAATACTACGCAAGTATCTTTTATAAAATTTATATGGGACCACCTCTGAAGCATGACCTACCAAACAAAAAAAGAATCATCATAATCAATTCAAAATTGGCGGAGTAATCGCATAAATAACATACAAAAATAAAAAACACAGTCGAATTGAGAACCTCCTCCTTTTTGAAGTCGGTTAAAAAAAGAGTTACTTTCGCATTTGTAATATAAACAGTAGTAAATAGGGGTGCGCCAAAGTTCACCTAAATTTTCAACTCCGATAATTGGAAATCCGAAAATGTTCTTCCTAACCTTTTTCATCCAAAAAATCACAATTCCTAACTACTCTGTCTCTAATGTTCATAATTCCGAAGCATTTAACTTCATAATGTCAGTAGCAATAAACATCTATTATACTTTTATTTGTTTTCCTATATTTTCTCAACATAACCATCTTTTACACTATTATTCAGTCATATTAGGTTAGTAAGGAAAATACACCAATAAAAGTGTTTTTTGTCTCCGACTAACCGTTTGTCGTAAAAACGATGTGGATGGGATCCATAGGTTAGGTTAGGTTAGAACTGTGAACAACAACAACTACCTCGAAATTGGTCGCGAAATTTTTCTAAGTATTTTTTTCATAGTGCCCCCAAGACGACACTCTGACCTTCTGAGTATGAGTGAAAATATTATGGTAATTATGTTTAGGGATAAAAGCGTTATGATAAAAAACAGTAGGAGTTTAAATATTATTAACATTAATGATATTATCCGCAAAATTTCCAGTGCAAGCCTACCGGCGTTCCTTTCCTCGGTCCACAGCACCGAAAAGTTAACCGCAAGAATTTTAGCCTCTTCTCGGGTTGACTCTGAAGTGCCGTGTTTGACCGATGCAATGAATGCCTGGAAAGTGGCTTGCCCGGACACGGTTCAGCCCGAGAACCCGTCTTCCCAAAGACAGTGGTATGAGCCGCTCTGCAGGTTGGTACGGAATAAACTTATTAATACGTCCACCAATACTGCTGAGCGTGCGCGCCTGCCGGCTGTGGGAGAATGGAAGTCGGGCCTCTGGCTTCAGGCGCTACCGTCACCCAACTTAGGCACTATGCTGGGTGACACCACATTCCGGCTCGCTACATGTTTGCGTCTGGGCGCTCCTTGCGGTGCTCCACATCGTTGTCAATGCGGTGAAGGAGTCGACTGCCTCGGACACCACGGCCTATACTGCAGCAAGAGCGCTGATAGGATGGCACGCCACGCCAGCATTAACGACATTATCCGTCGGGCTCTTGTCACCGCCGGGGTGCCAGCTGTTTTAGAACCCAAAGTCTTGGCACGCGACGATGGGAAGAGGCCAGACGGAATGACCTGGAAGTTGGGTAGACCTTTGGTGTGGGACGCAACCTGTGTCGACACCCTCGCGCCATCCCATCTTCCTAGCACGGCGTGCTGTGCTGGGGCAGCTGCTGCAGGAGCAGAGAAAACCTCAAACGGCGCAAATATAACAACCTTATTGGGAGCTATATGTTTGAGCCGTTTGGGGTTGAAACACTAGGGCCGTGGGGTCCGAGTGCTCATCGAGTATTTCGGGACATCGCTAAGCGATTGGTCGACTCTTCACGTGACCAGAAGGCTGGCCTATTTTTAGCCCAAAGAATCAGCATTGCCATTCAATGTGGCAATGCTGCCAGCCTTTTGGGCACTTTTCCCATTGACAGCGATGCGGACGAATTCTTTGATGCCCAATGAGACCCTCCCCTTTATTTGTTTTTTTTTTTTCCTTAATTAGTTAAATAATAGTTAGTTGTATAATAATTATAATGAAAAAATTAAATAAATCATTATGATATTATTAATTACAATTTTCGGAAACATGAAAAAATTAAATAAATCATTATGATATTATTAATTACAATTTTCGGAAACATGAGTGGTATGAACATCGCCGGTAACACTACAAATAATATGAATGAAAACTTTAGGATGAAAAATTTTAGGAAGAGTGATCATTCGGATTACAAATCATTAGGAAGAACAATTTCGGGTAAAGAACTTTAGGTGAGCCAATATGGACCCAGTAAATAGATGTGTTGCCATGCACATCATAACGAAGGTAAGCATCATCAGATCCATAGGAAAACATGTTTCCGGCGGAGCATTAGCGGTAATTGTTGCGACGAGAAGGCATTGTACAATGTACAATGACTGTGGACCGTGTAATTGGCATACTTATCATCCGACCTTGCATAATTTTACACAACAGTATTCGTCGCTGGGAAAAAAAATTGATACTGCACATCCGAAATTATTGAATATAGAACCGACTGTTGGGACAAAAAAGAGAACAAACGGAAACGCCTATGCGGCTGCAGTACTGCAGTAGGCCAGAAAAAAAGACTTCATGGTGATGATGACTAAACATAAGCAGGCCAATTTTCGTAATTAATTAAGCAAAATATAAAAAATCGAATAGCCTAGTAGCAAAATATATATGAAAATTAGAGGGTTATTTGACATATTGAGATTAAGGCTGGAATGTGAACGTTTTTACACTACGGGAAATGCCGTGTCTGTTCTGGAGTGAAGATATCCGGATAGTAGAGATTATGTAGCATTTATTATCCACAAGAGTTGTTATAATTATGAAACGAGTGAAATTCTACTAGTTAAATAATTTATAGATAGGTACTAATAATACAGTGATAAGCAAACGAATTTGATTAAGAATCAGGATTGTTGCTGTTATTTTGTTGAAAATCAAACTTTGTGCACCGAAAAAGAGGCGACCATAAAACAGACATTAGAAGCATGTTATACTTTGAACTTGGTACCGGACGAATACTTACATAAACTTTAACAACCACGAACAAAAATTTGCAAAAAATACAAAAACATAGTACTTAATTAGGGGGTTAATTACCTTGCTTAGATTAATTTAACCAACATTTAATTCAACAAACAGTGTTGTTGCATGTGATAAAATCTGAAACAATATACTGACTCAAATGGCTATAATGGCTGGGGTGCCAAGCCGAAAAACGTGGTAACATCCAATTAACAGAACTAGTGCCCAGACAGGGGGTCGTAACAGACCACAAAGGAGACGATGAAATGGACGGAGGGATAAAATGAATGGAATTTTTGGAAACTGAAACTGGAAAGACTGCACGGTACCTTTGTAGAAGACACGGAGGCAGGCCCTTGCCCTGGATAAGACAGAATAGGTTGCCAAATGTTAAAAATTACTTCGTCAGAGATTCACGTGACACAGGATAAAACAGGTCTTTGCAAAAATATAAAATTACAATTTGACACTGAACCTTGTACCTACTATGTTATTTGACTTGTTGAAGATAACATTGCTGATCTCGCTTGGTTTATTTTTATTAATTTCAGAGTAGTCCCCACCAACTCACACAGGGCCCACGAGGTGGATTATGGCCCACTCCATCTCACAGCGAGGAGGCGTTTGTGCAGTAGAAACATTATACATATAAGCTGGTTACGCTACGGTAATCAGTAGATCTTTTATCTCTAGCAAATACTGTCGTATGACATAATATTACAATATTTGTATGTTATTAAGAATTCTCACCATTCCAGCCTTCTTATAAACGCAAGCAAAGAGACACCTTATGGATTCGCTGTCGGGCAGTGTCTTGCTCTTGAGCTGTATCATATCAGCCGCCGTTATTGGGTAGCCCTCCGAACACGCTATTATCATCTCAACGTATTTCATTTTCAGTTCGTCCAATGATGATGCCTGGAATTGTAATTGATGACACATTATATTTATTTAGTTGGTTTGGAAGTCATCTACCTAGCCTGTCCCAACTATGAAGCCAACCCCAGTCGGCTTCCAGTCTAACCGGATTCAGCTGAATACCAGTATTTTACATGGAGCGACTGCCTATCTGACCTACACAACCCAGTAACTGGATAATACGATACCCCTTGGTAAGACTGGTTGTCAGACTTTCGGGCTTCTGACGACCCGTAACGACTGTCAAAGATCCACGAATGACAGCCACTTATCAAGGTCTACTGCGATTGAAAGAAAGAAAATACATTTATGTAGCCGACTTCCAAAAAAAACACTCAAAACTGAAAAATAACTTTAATTTCGGAAGTCGGTGGCAAAAAACGAAAATTGAATAGCAAAGACACCGACTTCCAAAATTAAAGTTATTTTTCAGTTTTGAGTGTTTTTTTTGGAAGTCGGTTTGTTTTTGACTAAAAACTTTTTATTTTTCACTTTTTAGTTGTAGTACCTACCCCACACAAATTCGAATACCACTAGCTGATATAAAAATAACAGTGAAGGAGTAAATGAATACATTGTCTAGATAAACTAAGTGGGTAAAATACGTAATATTGAAGCTAACTCAAAAACCACGCCCGCAAAGTTAATCAAATTAATATGGGACCACCTCGGAAGCATAACCTAAAATACAAAAAAAGAATCATCAAAATCGATTCATAATTGGCGGAGTAATCGAGTAACATACACACAAAAAAAAAACATACAGACGAATTGAGAACCTCCTCCTTTTTGAAGAAGTCGGTTAAAAAAGAAACAATTTAAATTTAAAAAAAACAATTTAAAAGCAGGTCAGCACTAAGTAGGGGGGTTTTTAGAAATTCAACCTTTAATGGGGTGAACCTTTAGGGGGGATTTTGTTTGTATGTAAATCTTATTTCTTGAGTTAATAAACCTGAAACTTGGCACGAATGTTAGCCTAAGTAAATAATAAAGTTCGTCATAATTAGTTTTACAAAACTACCTCTCAACGGTTGTTTAAGGGGTGTTAAAGTTCGTATGGAAAAGTCTAAACGCGCAATTTGATTAACTCGATACTCGCTATTTATACTTTTGACAAAAAAGGATAATGTTTAATGTATAATGTTAGTTTTGGGTTTTCAGGAAATCGACTCCTTTTTTAACCGACTTCTTCAAAAAGGAGGAGGTTCTCAATTCGTCTGTATGTTTTTTTTTTTTTTTTTTTGTTTGCATGTTACGCGATTACTCCGCCAATTATGAATCGATTTTGATGATATTTTTTTTGTTTGGTAGGTCATGCTTCAGAGGTGGTCCCATATAAATTTTATTAACTTTGCTTGCGTAGTTTTTGAGTTAGCTTAAATAGTTATGTATTTTTCCCACTTAGTGTATGTAGACGACATATTGTTTGACTCCTTCACTGTTATTTACATACCAGGTAGTGGTATTCGAATTTGTGTGGGGTAGGTACCACAACTAAAAAGTGAAAAATAAAAACTTTTTACAAAAAAAAAAAACAACCGACTTCAAAAAAAAACACTAAAAACGTGAAAAATAACTTTAATTTCGGAAGTCGGTGGCAAAAAACGAAAATTGAAAAGCAAAGACACCGACTTCCGAAATTAAAGTTATTTTTCACGTTTTTAGTGTTTTTTTTTGAAGTCGGTTGTTTTTTTTTTTTGTAAAAAGTTTTGTTTTCTTTTTGTTTTTTTTTTTTGGTGAGAAATCATCATAATTATGACATCTCCCTCTCTGGGCGAAGCGGAAGGGCGTGTCAGACTCTTACTGACTAAAACCCACCCGTGTTCCTTCGGTTGCCTGTTGCAAGGTGTACCTAATTAAATTTCCATTTAACTGCATGGCGTGATTAACTGTAAAATTGATTTAAATAATCTATAGGTGTAATATTAATAACGTAAATGTCCCAAAACGATTGTTCAACATTAAATCTGTGGGGGTGTAAAGTGGTTGTTTAGTTTTTATGAAAAATCTTTTTTCTTTGATCTAAAAACTTGGTTTAAATCAATAAAATCTGAATAAATAATTAAGATAGTAATCATATATTTCCAAAAACTAACTACTTTTTATAGGAGCGGAAATGTTGGAGTCGAAATTCACGCGAACGAAGTCGCGGGCGAAGTGTTAGTCTAAAGACGATTTCGTACTGAATGTTTTTAAAAGAGGCCTGATAATCAACCAGCATTTACTTCTTGTTCTTTATGATTTGAACTAGGTTTGCGTGAACACTATCACCACTAATGTAAGAACTTTAATTTTACGTCTTTCATAAAAAAAATGATTAAAACATACCTTAACATTTAAAGAGAAAACACCACAAATAAAAACACAAAAATATAAGTTAAACATGGCTACGCACTAAATCCCACGCATTTGTCAAGCAAATGTGTGAATTGATACAAATTATCCTTTATATATATGAGTTAACAGCAATGGTGAGTAACCACTGGGTTACGACAAAAGCAATCATATACATGCAGTTGGTAATCCATTTTATAAATATTAACTATACTAAATGACGACTCAAATTGCACCCTTTTACTGAAGTCATTGGGTTCATATTGCCATGTATTTACACATTACAAGTAAATCCCTATGATCGCAATTATTATTGTTTCACAATACTTTTGTTGTTGCTACATTTGAATTATTGACAAATAATCTCATCCTGATGTGACAACGTAACGAGAAACTTATTGTAACAATGGATGTAATTAACTGCAGAGATACGAGAAACCCATTCCATACAAAAACTCAGTTAAAGTGACATCATCGTCTATCTTAACTATCTTCAGTACTTACACCAATTATGTAAATGAATAAAATAAATACAAACTTGTTGAAAACTGATTCTCAGACAAAACGGTTAGATTAGCTGCAAAACCGAATGGAGACTAAAACCCAACTACGACTAAAAAGGTATAAACAAGACACCACAGACAGACAAATAAAAAATCGGGAGTCACACGTGTTAGGGTATAAATCGAACAGATTACGTGTGACTCCGGATTTTTAATTGGATTTTTATTTTTTTGGGCTTATAATATATATATATATATGAAATGTGCTCATTAAGCCCTTTCATTTGATACCCAACATGGTACGATTAAACAATTTTTTTTTTTAATTTCCTGACTTTATGTCCTCTAGAGGGCGCCATTTTTTTATTTAATGTAACGTCACATAGCCTATAACCAGCGGACGATCAAGAGGCTTCCAACGATACCTCACTTGTCAAATTGTGATGAGTGGTTTGAAGATAAGAGGGAACAGATGAACATACATACATACAGGTCAAAATCATAACCCTCCTTTTTTCTCCGCCATAGTCGGGTAAAAATGGAATCAATGAGACAAAGTCAATATAATTATGAAGCACACTAATTTCCAGGATTTCATGAATTGCACGAAAACTCAAAAAGGTTTTGGACACTCAGATGACACTCATTGGTAGGACATGGCGGACAGGGGAGAATGGAAGAGGAACATACTGCCAATCTGCGCAAAGGACAAGGGTAGACAGAAGAAGAAAATTACATAATTCAATCAATCTGCCTCGCCTTTTCCCAACTATATTGGGGTCGGCTTCCAGTCTAACCGGATGCAGCTGAATACCAGTATTTTACATGGAGCGACTGCCTATCTGACCTCCACAACCCAGTAACTAGGTAATACGATACCCCTTGGTAAGACTGGTTGTCAGAATTTCGGGCTTCTGACGACCCGTATCGACTGTCAAAGATCCACGTTTGACGGCTTAACGTGCTTTCCGAGACACGGAGGAGTCTCAGTATGTACAGATGGTCACCCATCCACGGACCAACCCCAACAAGTGTAGTTTAACCTGATGGATCGACCCGTGCGGCTGTTACTACTTAGCCACGCTTAGCTCCTCCTGACATAATTGACATGTAATATTAACTAGGTCACGCTCCTGACCTAGCAGGACAAGCGGATGAAAACACAGAAGAAATTGTAGTGAAAAGATACATAGTTAATTCCAGGGAATGATCTCAGATGACAAAAACTATAAAAACTCAGATTAAGACGCTAGTCATAACTATTTTACTCTTTGAGTTTAATTTGATAAAGAAGTAACCCATCACAACCAACCAAGGTCAGGAATTCACCAGTGTCCATGTGACCCTTGGATTCTGGACAAACAACGAATCTCTCGAATTTGGCATGCCGCTGTGACATTGTAACATTGAAGCCTATATATTAGTACTGCTTATGTGACATACATAATTTGATGTTATGAAAAGTAATTACAGAGTTAGCGATATATCATTACAGTTTCGGCACTATATAAATTCGAAAATGTCTAAAAACTAACCATATTTGGCTCTGGATTTCAATTCGGCATCACCTTATACAACAGTATCAAATCTTCGAAACATCAAAATGTTCAAATCATCAGTATTTCTGTCTTGTTTATACTTCTGTGTATTAACACCATATTTAACATTTGTAAGTATAAATGAATGTATTTCTAATCAAAATATCAAATTCACTTCATTTACAAGCTATTTTTACCCTACTACGGTGAAGCAAAGAGGAGGGTTATGATTTTGACGGGTATCGGGTATGCATGTATGTATGTATGTGGGTATGTAACCCTCATAACTTCTTTGGGAAGCTTGTTCTAACCTTTTTGCGAAGTTTGCTGGAAAAATTGACAACAGATTTTTCACCTACTCTCGTTGAGGTACATACCTTTTAGATTTCTAGCCCCTAAATGATTAGCACTATCAGCTTTCTGCTGCAAATACCTGCATTATTAACTTGTTACCTTTTCTATTATTTCCAGGCTATGACGGATGAGCAGAGGGCTCAAATTCGCGCGCACTTCGAAACTGTTGGCAAGTCGTGTATTAAGGATGGCAATATGATCACTGCAGATGATATTGCCAACCTCAGGGCTAAGAAGGTTCCAACAGGACCCAACGCACCTTGCTTTTTAGCTTGCGTGATGAAACAGATTGGCATTGTTAGTACCACAGGTTTTAAGATTCGGCATACTCTGCCACTCAATTTGATAATCTCTTTGGTTCAAACGGCATTAATCTTAACTTTTATTACGATATGATTTTATAGTTCCTTAATTTGGATTTTTACAGATGGATGACAACGGTATGCTACAAAAAGAGACACTTCTAGAAATGGCTAAAGCTATGTTCGAAGACCCTGAGGAACTGAAACTCATCGAAGACTACCTTCATTCCTGCTCACATAGTAAGACAAATTATTTTATTTATGTCATTTACACTTATTTTACGCTCTAGAATGAGTTACTTTATACACTTACACCTCATCAATTATTGATTTTTGGTGGATGCAATATCGCTATATGAAGAGAAGACAATCGTGGAGTCATATCTCAGGCTAAGCCTTTTGATCATTTCCTCCCCTTGCTTTATATACTTGTACATAATTATTATTATTAATTTAAGTCAGTAAGTAGGTACTTGTATTAGGTACATTATATATGAATTAAATACACATATATATCAGGCTAAGTAAATAATTTAATTCACTCACACACATAACATCACGCCTGTATTCCTCCTAGGGTTAGCTAGGAGTGTACATATAGAACACCCACATTTCTCCAGTTATGTTTAATTCCCATGTACATACCTAATCCCAAGCCGTTTGCCATCAACCGGGCACAAATCCAGGCTCCAGGCTGCTACTGAGAAATTTTCCAAGGAAAAACCCAAATTAAAAATACGAAGAGAAAAAGAACTGAAGTAAAACTTTTTACAAAAAAAATCAAACCGACTTACGTAAAAAGTTTTTATTTTTCACTTTTTAGTTGTGGTGCATACCCCACCCAAATCCGAATAGCACTACCTGCTATGTAAATAACAGTGAAAGAGTAAATAAGGAAATCGTCTAGATAAACTAAGTGGGAAAAATACGTAATATTGAAGCTAACTCAAAAACTACGCAAACAAAGTTAATAAAATTTATATGCGACCACCTCGGAAGCATGACCTACCAAACAAAAAGAATCATCAAAATCGATTCACAATTGGCGGAGTAATCGAGTAAGAAACATACAAAAAACCAAAAAAAAAAAAAACATACAGACCAATTGAGAACCTCCTCCTTTTTGAAGAAGTCGGATACAAAGAATTTTATTCGTTGTTGATTTTGCTGTCAACCAACGACAGAAATCAATGCGATTTGAAAGTGTTTTGTGTTGCGATCAAAAACATGTCTTTGTATAGATTTGTGTGTAGATTCTTCATACGAGCGTTTTATGTAAGAATTGTAAACAAAAACAATATTTTTACTTCAGTTAACGGCGAATCTGTAAGTGATGGTGCGGCTGGCTGTGAACGCGCCATCCTAGCGTACAAGTGTATGATAGATAACGCTTCTCAGGTAATACGTTTTCTATTTCCATGGCCTTTGAACATTTAAATTATCATGCCAACAATAATAACAAATCTCTTAAATTTTTAGAAGGTTATTTTTGAATAATTAACTATTGTAGAAATTCTGAAAGTGGAAACTATTTTTTTTTATTGTTACCATAAACAATAATTTAAAACAGAATAGAGAAACAGTTTGGTTGTTACTAAAAACTTTTTCAGTTCTACAATCTATACCTACCTTTAAATTGAACTGTGAAAAATTCAGGAGCTAACTATTACATCGACGCCTGCTTGGTTAACACTAACCAGTTATTTTTTTCTTTTTTACAGTTTGGCATCGAAATCTAAGCGCACATCGGCATCAAAACTTCATTGCAGCATACTATAGACTTGGACTTCTATTGCTTTAGGATTAATGTGTCGAGTTTGATGTTACATTTATTTATTTTTTAATTAAAAGGATTGGATTAAATCGTTATTAAAATACTGTTTTGATTTGTTGATAACATCTTTGTACGCTTTGTTAAGTATACTTTTGAAATCGAAATCGGTTAGTTGGATATGACCTATCTGCTCAAACAGTTATGAATGAAAACAGAAGATTAAACGAAAAATTGCTTTATTTATATATTAACTACGAATTAAATAAACATAATAAATTATAAACAGAAATCATTTGTGCCTCATTTGGTGTTGCGTAAAGTTAAATCTCCATCTTGTTGTAATCGCATTCCAATTGTTTAGAACGGGATCTGCAAAAGAAAATTAAACATGAGCTTGTAAATGCTACAAAAAAGAAATGCAGTTGGGTTCTCATATTCTATCATCATCATATTATTATTATCCCTAATAAATTCATAAATATTTTCTTCAGCGATGATATGCGAACCGTAGGTATGTAGGCTTTCTATCTTACCTACATAAGACTTTATGCTATACTTCTGTTTTCTAATGAGTAGCAGTTGTCAAGTTCTAGCTCCAGTTGGTCCTCTTGAGTTGAGAGAACCTCGCTAAGAGGAGAATCGTCAATCCTTCCAACCTATTTACTGTATTGGTGGTTTTTTTTCCATTGTTTCCCACTTTATCTCAGTAGAACGTGTATCGAAATGCCCACATATTGTTTGGAAAAAACATAAGTATAATATGAAAATTCAGTCGCAAAGAAAGAGAAATTTAAAAAGCTTACCTCGACTTTGTGTTCCAAGAAGCAGGCAAGAATAAGCTTGGCCCTCTCGCAGCCGGCTTCACCGTCACTGACATCTTTTTCGTTCACTGGAAAAATAAAACAGCAAAATAAATAACAAAGAACTTTTAGCTGTGCTTGTACCTACTACAGTGAGCATTATAGACCCATTCTTGTTCAATTGATAAACAAGTACAGATATGAAACATTAAACTTCTAGCTTAGGCGAAAATAATACAAGCATAAATATAAAATGGATGACCAACTAATTTGAAAAAACAGACGTAAAGACCATTTTTACTTGTACTTTTTCAGTAACATAATTTTAACAAAGAGTGCTCATTGAATTAGCGACCGAGAACATATAGAAGCACAATATGTATGCATTTAGGCAGTTGTCCCACCGGCAACTAACGAGTAGCGAGTAGAGCTAGCAACTGAAAACGAGTTGGCGAGTAGCGAGCAGCTAGTATATAGATAGTTGTCCGATAGTTGTGTCGCTGGGATATCAGCGAATATACGAGTGCGACGGGCGAATACTCGCACTCCTGCCTCGACCGTTGGTTGGTCTATCGGCATGAGTTCTGACCGCCAAGCGATCATCATTGAGCAAGTATCGCTAAGCGAGTATTATCTTTGATAGCTCGCTTGTTTTTTTAAGTCACTTTTATGGGGTAAGCCTGTTCCCATCTACTGGGGTGGATTTGCTTACAGACTCCCGGCTACTACTGAGAAAAAGAATATCCATCGTTCAAGATTTATCATTCTGTTGATATTCGTGGTCTCTAAATAAAAATAATAAACAAATACAAACCAGACATGCAGTCTTTTCCAATTTCTTCGAATTTGGCGAACTCCTCATCGCTCTTTAGGAACTTTCTGAGCTTACTAAGTGCTGTTTCTGCGTCAAACAGGCCCTTGGCATCCAACTGTTAATTAAAGAATTAGTTATAAATAATTTTTAGAACTATCGTGCTTTTTTAGGGTTCCGTAGTCGACAAGGAACCCTTATAGTTTCGCCATGTCCGTCTGTCCGTCTGTCCGCGGCTTAGCTCAGAGACCGTTGGTACTAGAAAGCTGTAATTTGGTATGGATATACATATCAACGACGCCGACAAAGTGGTAACAAAATAATCGTAAAAAAATTTTTTTTTTAGGGTTCCTCCCCTACACGTAAATTGGGGATGGTTTTATTTTTTCTCATCAATCCCATGGTGTGGGGTATCGTTGTAAAGGTTGTTTAAAAATAATGTGAGTTTGTTGCCATTGAAACCATTGGTTGAAACCATTTTTGTATTCAGGGATCCGTTTGCGGAATATTAAGGTTTAAAGTGCTAATTTTTGTTAGAGCCAAGTGTCCCCCCCCCTTGCCAGCTAAATGGTTGGGTTTGGATATGTGAAAAAATTCACGGCAGTAGTTTGGTGAAATTAAAAGGAAAACTATCACCGCTACGTAGACCCCACAAGTTACCGAGTAATAATCGACCAACTTGTAAAAACATGTTCTCCCATACATTCTGTATCGGAGAACAAGTTTTTCAACTACAATGTTAAGTTTGTTTTATAAATTCATCCCAACTAAGGAACCCTTCATTGTGCATGGTACGACATGGCCGGTTTTTATTATTCCTGTAGTTAGTTTTGTATCTTATTAGGCCTAAGTCTAGCAGAGGACGTCTTTTGCCTGGATGGGTCGCCAGTAATCAATATTCACATTTCTTTACAGAAAACCACTTCCTCTCTCAACGGAGACATTTATACATACCGCTTCAGTTTTCTTCATGACACATCCCAAGAAGCAGGACTTGATAGCGTCAGCACTGCCAGCCTCCTTCGCTTTCTGGATGTCTGCCTCGCTTACTCCATGCTCTTCCGAACACTCAGCTATTAGAGGCGCTATCACCTCACGGAATTCAGCCTTCTCTTCTTCGGTGGCAGCATGCTGAAATAATAATGGAACTTGAAAGCATGAACTGAAAATGTGAAGATATAAAGTGTACTTTTGTGGCTTAACCTGAATGGCCCGACCCAGCAGAATTGAAACACCAAAAGTAATGAATAATGGCTTGAGAACAACTTCGAAGAAAGCTACCATCTAGAAGCCTGAAAGAGGACTTCCAGGTCCTGACTTTGAAGACACCGAAGTATCATATCCCGATGAACTAACTTTGAAGCGGTATTCTAAGAAGACTTTCTACTTGATAAATGAAATGCAGATGCTACTTACAGAAACTTTGGTCAGACTCGCAGCCACAACACATAAGACGATGCAGGTGAACTTCGACATCTTTGCAAGTTTCTTTGGTCTTGCAATACTGATCCTTTGAATGCCCAAAATGATATGCCTTAGTCTAAGCCAGTTGCCTTTTTATATCAAAATGTTGTCATTAAAGTGATCGTGATGTGAGGCAATTATCATAATATCTCACCAAGGCTCACACAATGTTACGAAATACAACAAAAAAGTTGCCTGATTTTTCGGACATTATCTACCTACTTCCTTAAGTAGAGGAATTTCCCATTGTTTCAACAATTTCTGAATGCAACGAATTCGCACTGAGACATCTTACAAAAACTGAAGGTCACATTAATTCATTCAAGATTACGAGCGTCATTTTAATGTAACTAAGTAAATAGTCTTCAACCGTTTCAAGATCGGAGATTTTTAGTAGGAAGGTACAGTGTTAGTTGATCAAATATGTATTGGCAAATAATTTGTTTTTGTGATATCATATGACTAGCATGTCCTTATCATTACCCTCCTTCCCTTATCATTCTTCGTGTTCTTAGCGTGTCGATAGTAATATTGAGTCCTTATCCTACATTTTTAGGGTCGGTGCAGTATGGTTTCATCTTTTCCATAAATCTAAGTACTATTAGCCGTCATCTCAGCATTTACCACCTTTCTAGCCAATAAATATCTTTCATCTTTCACACATCCAGCCAAATATCTTTCACACATCCCATACGTTTGTTTAAAATTATCCTTCTTTAACAGCCATCCTATGTTTTCTATGCTATATCCAGTAAATATGTAAACTACTTCCAGCTCCTCTGCCTAACGCTTTGGGGAATACAGGCGTGATGGATGTTATGTTATGACTAGAAGGTATTCTATGTAGATGGCTACAAACAATTAATTGCTATAATTATAGTCAGAAACATTAGTGTTAGTTATATGAAAACTGTAAAGATAGTTAAAATATGTACGTGATTTTATCAATTTAACGTAATTATAATAAATCAGACAGTAGAACATAACGACTGAATTCCTCACTTGCCAGATATGTTTTAGGCAACGTAAGGCCTGAGAAATTCCTAATGGAAAATTCCAATAACACTTTGCGTGAAACAGTCAACTGAAAGCAGTCAAAATATACAACTATGTGATTCGTCTCTTAGTCAATCCAAAATGTTAATAATGACTTAGCAATTGTTTTCATCATTCCTTTGATCGGTTCCCATTTTTCAAAATATTGTGGTAATTATGAAAACTCCCATCATATTCAGATTCGGGGACGGCTTTTCTTTTGATTTAGGGACTTTCTACCACAGCTCTATTTTGTCAACGATGCTTTCTATTGCAATGTTATGTAAAATAATTATTCACCTATCATGGCCAGTAATGTTATTGCAACTGTTCTCAGTAATGTCGATTGCAACATCATAAGTACATTTCAGTACCTAAATTGCACTTGTCACTTTACATCAAATTAGCTCTCGCCCGTCCTCCAAAATTGACGAAAATTGCTCATAGTTTTAATGTAAAATCTTGAGCATGGTTCAAAACGTAAAAGAGTTGGCAGTCGAGATTAGATCGTAAGACCATACAGACATTAAGAGAATTTTCAAGGATAATGTTTCTACAGCAAAGTGTTTCATATAGAGGAATATAATCTTTTAGAAAGTGCCTCAGCTGCCGGCGTCCTGTCTCGAATTGGCTGCCAGCACCGGTTGCTAAATTGGCTGCCGGCGCTGACTTTGGAAAAAAAACGAAAAATGGGTTTGGTAATTTGGCATATGGATAGGATAGGCAGAAAATAATCAGCTGTTCCCATTTATGTTCGTACAGCTTATCAAAATGTAGGGAACAGATTTTTTTTTCTGCGATTAGCAAAGAGCAAAAAAACGGAAATAAATAGCATTCCTTCGGTGCACCTTGGGCAGTAAGACGCACAACCAACATGAGCTAATAATGCTCATACCTGTCAACGCTAAGATCTGCCATTCCACCATGCAAGTTTTCTATTGATAGCTCAATTTAAGCTGTCTTCACGTATGTTTTCACATGACATTTTTACAGAATAAATCGGCTGTGCTTGACTGGTCACGATACTAGGAAAAAAAGTCATAATCATTTGGAAATAGCGGTAGATTGTTAAAATATAATGTTGCCAGCCTATTTGATAAGCTCGGATAAACAAACAGATTCGCATAAATGTTGCTATTTATAACAAAATGTTGGCTTTATCACGGTTATTATGAGCAATTTTATATGAATTTATAATAATCCAGTATTACGGTTGAAAGTTGGTACGAAACTTACCTACGTTGAAGTTCGTGTGATTTTCATTGGCATGATGATGACCATTTCAATTATTTCAGGTTCAGGGCTCAATAATTACTTTGTAAGCACTTGTATATAATTCCTATATTACCTATTTAGTTAAATATATTATGGTTATATGTACGCACAGATCAACAGTCGTTTTTTAATTCCACAAACATCATAATGTTTGTGGAAAAAAATACAACGTTTTATGACTGAAAACTTACTATTGCTGTTTTTATAAAATATATTTTTTAATAATAGGAGATAGGTGTTACTTTTTGCGAATAGTTCCAAAGATATTTTTTCTCAATAGATAGAATTAAACCTTTGGTCTTTGGACAGTACAGACTAATTTAAAACAAAAAGAAGGTCTCATTGGATGATTTAAATCCTCCAGGTCCTGAATTATCTACTTGAAGCTATTAGGTAAAACTAAAAACAAAAGAAGCAAGTTTATTGAAGAATAATTTATTATTAAAATATTAAAATCAAAACAAAGGAATGCCGATGAAATCTTCTGCCATTACACGAAACCTGTATTTTGAAGCCGCTTAGACAGAGATCTGAAAAGAAAAAAATAAGTAAGTAAAATAGGTATATCCATCATTTCCATCATCATCATCAATGTGTAAACAAAGCAGAGCAGGGGGCCAAGTCTACTAATTTACAAACGTGTCAGTGGTCTCACAATGATCAGTTTTTGACAGATTTTGTATGGCATATCTGTCAAAAACTGATCATTGTGAGACCACTGACACGTTTGTAAATTAGTAGACTTGGCCCCCTGGTTCTCAGATAGTAGTAAAAATAACATAACATTACATCTATTTTCACCGAAGGGTTAGGCAGAGGTGATCTACAGTAGCTACACCCACATTTCGCCGGTTATGATTTAGTCCCTTGTAATAGGTAGCGAGCCTATTCTACTCCATTTAATAGCTTTTGTCGCTGCGACAAAAGAGTAATCTCTGGCAGTGTGAATAGCGATCAACCATTAATACATGTAACTCTATTACTTACATGGGACCTACAATCTTTTATACGTTTCTTGAGCGAACCTAAACTAGAAATGTATAACTTGATGTGTCGTCGTGTGAACACAAATCAAACCCTCTGGTATACCGAAGAGCTGACCTAATCCTGCAATATTTTTATAACTCATTTTAGAGATTAGATTAGAGATGATACCTCTGAAGATTTATGTTCTATAAAACATTTCGCCAACAGCACAGCCCTCTCACAACCAGCATCGCCGTCGCTCACAGCTTCGGCATTAACTGAAATTTAGAAAGAAAAAAGTATGAATTATAGCTTAAAATAGGAAATCACGAACAAAAAGTTAAACACGAGCAATTAATTATACATATTTTTTTGACGATATTCGAAAAAAATACAGGTACAAAGCCTTGTAATGAATAATTGAATACCCAAACCATTTATAATTATACGAAAACAGAGGACTAGGGAGAAATAGGATTGAACACGCAATGCCACGCGACGATAATGAAGCACGCTCATTGGCCACTTTTCGTCGAGTGTAACACGTGTGCTGCGGCCTTAAAAAAATCATTTTCCATATCGCCCCCAAGTTTTCTGAATATAAACTAAAAGAATAGTCTATTAATTTAAATAGTTCTCACCTGATTCGCATTTTTTCGCAATCTCTGATATATGTGCGAAGTGATCGTCATTCTTCACGATCTTCCTCATTTTAGCAATACTGGTTTCAGAGTCGTATTCGCCTTTGTCATTTATCTGCAATTAATAAAATATAAACTATATCTATGGTTTACCATAGGGCCGATGAGGGATAATGAGGTTAGCAGGTCAAACGGTACTTTTTGATGAAGAGGTATTTAAAGGAGAAGAAGTAAGAAATAAAAAAGTATTCCATAAAGATTAAAAAGAAACCTGCGGCTACAGTGGCATCATAATAACTGTCGGGTTCAACCAGGACAAGAGTGTCAAACTTCATTCATAAAATATCCATTGAGCTGTTTAGGTTTATCTTCAAAAACATTGACATTTATGGTGATACGATAGAGTCTACTCACGAGTTCAAACTTCTTGAAGACGCAGCCTATGAAGCAAGGTTTAAGGCTGTCTGGATTATGTGTTTCCTTGGCTTTCTTGATATCATCCTCACTGATTCCATGTTCCTTTGCGCACTCCATTGCGAATGGTTTAATCGCTTCATGGAAAGCAGCTCTCTCTTCTGCACCTGCCTGCAAAACGAAATAAAGACAGAATATTTAATAATAGCTTCCAGCACAGTATCACATTATCCCATCCGCTCTTGGTTGATGATAGTTAAATGCAAAAATCAAAATTAATTATACTTACATATACACTGCTTAAGCTCACAGCTACAGCACACAAAACAAGACAAGTAAACTTAGACATGTTGTATTTTCAGTTCCACACTCGTGATCATTCGAAGATTCAACTGTATTTGGCCTAAATACAAACTAGATGCCTTTTTATATAAAAATTCTATAGAGAAGTAATTGTATACGAGGTAATTATCATCATACATATTATACTATATTAACTACGCGACGCTCATTGCTATTTAAACGCAATAAAAAACGCTTCGTCCGTTTGATGTTTTTATTAGCCGCTGTCCTGAAAATTACTCATTATTTTGCCAATGTCAAAGACTTTTTGTGACATAATTTACTGATTTATTATATTATGCTCATTTAGTTTAATAAAGGCATTGCTAGTCATCTGAGAGGAGCAGCTAACGAAAGGAAAGATTTTTTTTCCTTATTTAAATCCTAGAGGATACCCTCCGTATGAAGAAACCGCACGCAGCGTTCTCCCCAGACGGAGGATATGTCGAATTGTAAAACACCACTGCTCTTTCTACTATGATAAGTCAGGGGCCCGGCAGATGCTTGCACATTACCATCACCCCGACAAAAAAAAATGCCCGGGTAGCTGCTACTGGATACGGCGAAGTGCTTTAATAATGCTAATCTAGATATGGATAGCAAACCTAGGATCCCTCATATATGATGGACATTGGACATTGCTTATGTCTTTAGTTATCAACAGGTATGTGGCCTCCTCAATGCACCATTGCTGGGTTACAGTTTGAAAGATATACATGCCGATGAAATTACTGGCACATTGAGAAAGTAATTTTTGACAATAACTCTGGCAACGCTGAGAAAACTCCTCTTTAGGAGTTGCAGGGTTCTAAGAGATTATAGGTATGCCAAGGGACTGGCAAAAAAGCATTTTTTTTTAAGCAAATTTTTAATGCGAACTATCTATGCCGTCTTGCAGCGTTTCAGTTTCAAGGGTATGGATAGGTACCGGTGTCCCCGACGTTACAAACATAATATTTACCTTTGTCTATGGAATAGCAATTGTCGCAATTTTATTAAGTGGCCGATACATCCAATACGGTTGCAATTCCAGAGATCCGTGATGTCTCTGACGTTTTATTTATGTCAATAGGCGGTGGTAACGGCCTCGTTCGGGCTTATTTGCCATTGATTAAATGATTTTAATTTTTGTTAATAGTTTTTACTAACACTTTACACGTCAATTAATAAAAAAAACATTAAAAATGCATTCAGATTCAAAAAATGTTTTACAAAAATATATATGGTTTTGTAAATATTCGGCAAATTCACTCGACGTTGATTAAAATTGTATATTGTTATGAATAAGGACATCCGAAAAATAATTAGACCCATTTTATGCTGAATTGGCTTCAATTTTCAGAAAATACTTTGTACCAATCATTATGGCAGGGAATTACCTTGTAATGAGGGTGCAATGTGCAAAGATACAATTTAGATAAGCAAGTTGAGCGTACCCAAAGCAAAGTAGCATTTTAACGTGCACGATCGACAAGTATATAAATTGTAACAGTGCTGTTCTGGACGTAGACCCGGCAAAGCCACTCTGGCAAGAACATGCTGCAATCGCTGAATCATGGGTCAAGCCTATTGGTAAAAAGGGTTCATAAAAAAACAATCTGATGAAATCAAAGTAAAATCAATTTCATTTAGAAGACCATTAAAAGGCACTTTTGAACGACAGACATTAAAAGAAAAAGAAGAATTGATTCTAGTTGCCCCTGCCAAAAGGTACATTCGAATAGAGAATAAAGGACAAGAAACTCCTTATAATCTTTAAAATAAAAATGGTTTTACAATATTTTGTTTACCTTGATAATACGATGAACCTAAAATAAAATACTATTCTACAATAGGTAGGTAGATATATTTTTTTTGCTAATTAATCATTAACAGATGATAGGTAGCTATACAGGGTGGATTTTAAGACGGAATGGTAAGGGTGGTTAGTGGACCTTAATCGTTGCAGCTACAGGAAACGGTGGACTGTCCATAACTTTTTGAGAAATTTAGATCGGCATACACAGATTTTGACAAAATTGTACAGACAGCAAAACAATGGGCAATTTTCATGAAAAAATTACGCCATTCGATCCTTTTTCCTATAAGAATCAAAAACTCTATGGGGCCAACTAAGGTTTGAGTACTAGAAAAGTCAGAAATCGTGAAACAATCTTCCCACACATTTAAAGTAGGTACCTATCTGCATCACAGTATCGTCTGCATAAATTGAACCAACATGAAAATATGTTTATTTTCGTAAACGAAAACAAAGTTGATTGCTATGAGACTCGACTGCGATGGAATTGCGACTGGAATGTGAAGAAACCAAATTTTAAGATTAGCCGAATACCATTTTTTGGTCTGTTCGGTTCCAATATCGCTTGTGAGGGTATGTATAGCGAACCACTGGGGACATCTTTTAACCACCGACGTTAGTACTATTATTTATTCTGTGCCACTGACCTCAGAGATGATGATGATTTTGAAAGAAAAAGGAGGGCTCTGTTGGTAAGCTAATAATAAAAGATATGATCGCTCGCAGGTTTGCACTTTGTTCTCTAAAGTAATTAAAAGAACCTTATTTTGTGCATATTGCATCACATTTTACACGTGCAACCAGTGTGTAACACGGTTGTGAATATAATTTAATGACTGAGATCGAAAAACGCTGTAGAAAGATTGGCCTGATCTCCAGTACCTAGCTTGGCAAGTTAGTGCCAGTTCATCTACGCATATACAGCAGGTTGTATTTGAGTTTACCGGTTGATCACTGTGGTATGTTTTGAACAGTAGTGGACCCAGTATAGTACCAGAGGCAGACTATTATTTTAGACTTGCTATGTCATTTCATCGTCAGGAATATTAACTTGAAACGTCGGATAATGAATATTTCTCGAATAATTTGAGTAAACCTTGAATCATCCCTCAGGTTGGTAACGTTCATATTCATATTCATATTCATTTATTTTGCATTCCATATTTTAAAAATTTTACGTAACGTTCAATAGCAACTGTTTATTAACGGTGTCGTATGCTGCTAATAAGTCCATAAATACTGCGTCTATCAATTTCCTTGTCTTACACACATTCTCAAAGTGTTGTGTGAGGTTAACGA
Source organism: Lithophane ornitopus (assembly GCA_948473465.1). NCBI lineage: Eukaryota > Metazoa > Arthropoda > Insecta > Lepidoptera > Noctuidae > Lithophane > Lithophane ornitopus. The sequence goes on along the minus strand of OX419624.1, from coordinate 10,689,479 downwards.
CCGTTTATGAAACTGTTTAATATTCTATACTTACATACAGTAAAACACGTAAAAAAGTACAAAAGTGTGAATCATTATATTTGTAAATGAACTTTTCCAAAAAAAATATAATAAAACAATGTCCTGTTCACAACTATTTTCAGCGAGGGTATAGGCAACGGAGGTGGTGTAGTGAGGAGCAGTGGTGGTGTATTACAATCTCTCCATATATCTAATGTCCATATTAGTTGTAAATTTAATTGAAGAACCTGTAATAATAATGATTGTTTTATTAAAAAGTAGTTGTCGTACAATTAGGGTGCTGTTACGATGAGACTCAATTGGTTTTGCTCCAAATCTAAGTACATGCTCCAATAAGAAAACTAGGTGAGAAGGTGCTTTTGCAGACCTTACGTACTTTAAAGCTTAAATCAGAGAGATGACCTAACTAACATGTACCTTACATATTTTTTTAAGGCATACACTACATACATACGTTACATACCGTATTTGATCTATCTGGTTAATGAAGCAAGCGGCTATCAACGCGCCCTTTCCGCACCCAGCTCGTCCCTTGCTTTCAACTACATCTTTAACTGAAATTAAGATAATAAATAATCATGTTGCATACGTATGGGCTAAGCTACTATGCTACGCATAATAATTGCCATGGCAACGCTTTGTATAAAACATAGCAGAGGTCACATGTTTTCTGGCTCTTCGCGTGCCTATTCGCTCGTTCTCGCTCGCACACGTCACATTGACGCGATACGAGCTGACTCGCGCAATATACATGTACCTCTCGCAGCACAGCACGATGTCACGATAGTCACCCTATGGGCCTTAGCACACCTCCAGTGCGAAAATAATTATGCGAAACCGCTAAACGAATTCCGCTGCGAAATATTACTACATTATGTCGCGATCCGAGTCGTGAAAAATGTCGTCGCTCTCGACAGGTCTACTTAGGACCTCTTCTATCTCTGCTTTTCAACCAATCAACTTTATTCAGAAGCCGAAGTATTGACTGTGAGACAGCTTTTTGTGCTGCTCGCTGTGCTGCGGAAACACTGTACTGTGAAAACACGCAAAGGCACTTAAGGCACTTCCGTGTGCGATATACGTTAGAACAGGCAGTTTCGCTTCTACAAGACAAGTTTAGTCATGGCGGAACTACTGCGGTTTCACTGCTATGGTTTCGCGGTGGAGGTGTAATGCCTATATATTCTGCTGAATATTGTGCTTGTGCCCTTGTGATTCGTTGACGGGTTTTCTCAATTGTATCTTCGCCATAGGAATGCAAGAGTAATGATGGTGTGAGTGTGATGACAGAGAATTTGATGAGGAGGCAAACAACAGCATAAATTGCAGACGCCTTCTTCCATCTTTAACATGCTCATTTAAAAAAAATCTGAGACTTGAAATCTGTACCTTGCTCCTCGCACTGTCTTGCTACATGTTCTAGATCGGTGTATATGTCATCTCTGTGCACAACATTTCTAACGTAGGCCAGGCCCCGTTCCAGATCGTATTGTCCTTTGTCATCAAGCTGTAATTAAGAACGAAAATTGTTTAAATGTAAGAAGCTAAATAGATTCGCAGCCAATTGTGCACGAGTCTTTTGAAACTAATCATCTATCTTTATGAATGTACTTATTTAAATGTATCGAAAATAACAAAAGTCAAAAATTGCCTTAAAGAAGATGAAATTGGTTGCATGGTTATATTTTTCCAGGTAAATCTTGGTAAAACTGCAGATTTATAGAAGTTTAAAGAAATACTTACAAATCCAAGTTTTTTGAAGCAACATGCCCAGAAACAGGCATTAACTAACGTCACATCTTCTGAGTCCAATGCTGTTAGTATTTCAGAATTATGAACTCCGTGCTCCTTCCCACATTCGACTAACATGATATTAAGGTCGTTAATGCTAGAAGGTCCCCCCCTATTTTCACTTGTCTTTAAAAATAAACACGGAATGTATGTTATAAAAGTATAATATGGTCAACGAAAACAATCGAAATAAAGGAAATTTTACTGAATTGAAAGAATTAATAACATTACACACAAAATTAAATTAGTACTATAGAAAGGTATGTATGTATTTAATCGAACCTGAAATAATTCCGATTTTGCACTCCTAAAAATATGATAAAATATTCTAATGATTGCGCCTCTTTCAGTAAATCTCAAATAATTATCATTTAGGGGTCCTAAAACTACTAAATAGCCCATAAACTGCGACCAACTTAGATGTAGCGCTCATTCGGTTCGCGTGCGGTTGGTCACAGTTATAAACTAACGTAACCCGGTTGGTCGAGGTTAGTTACTGCGACCAACTATGAAAAAAGACCATACGTTAAAAAGAGGATCATTTATTTAATTGCATCATTAGAAGCACAAAAAGTTTGAAGAGGTTCGTTCATTTAAAAAAGCATCCATCATTAGAAGGTCAATAAATTTTAAGACAGTCAGTTAAATATTTCCCATATAGAAACCAACCAGGAGTTAAAAGCTACGTGCAATTTCTAGCTTTTAAAACATTACATATTTGGCCTTAATAATTCTGGAGAAGAAACAAACAGACTAACAACAGACAGAGTAATCCCAAGAGGGGTAGGTACAGTTAGTTGATACTACTTTGTTATACAACAGCAAACATATAAAAAAGATGATCACATAATTGCCGGTTATAGTCACAGCCACAGCACACAAAAAAATATAAGTAAACTTAAGCATGTTTTTCTTTTCACTTTTGCACTCTTGATCCCGCAAATCTTGAACCTTAACTGACCTTGGTTTCACCTTCAAACCTTGTTATATAATATTCTAAACAATAGATTACAACAAACAAAAATAACAATAAATAACGAACGTATGGAACAATTGATTGAACGTGATGATATTAGCACAATCGACGCTTGTTGGGACCTTATGAGACATAACACGATATGGCTGGAGAAGGAGAATAAATGAAAATTCGGTATTAAAAATAAAGTCTATTCAGATGAACATGAACATTACGCACGCAGTGACGCTTCTCACAAACTCAAACTCAAACTCAAAGCATTTATTTCAAACCATCTTAGCAGCTTTCAACTTATACTAGATGCACAAAAACTTTTGACACTTAAAACTCTAAACTCATACTTCAAGTAATACAGCTAATTACGTGGTTACTTGAAATGATGAGTTAACAAAATCAATTGTTTTTGGTTCGTGTTTAGTTATGGGCAATATCTATACAAGAACCAAAACTCTGCCTGTCTGTGTGACCGCGTTGCTGTGTGCAAGTTGACTTAACATCGAGCAATAAAGCATGGCTATGCCGCTAGTTGTACTATTGTGTTGTTTTGTGTGTTGCTAGCTATACATTTCCAGTATAAGCTAACCTCGCATTGTACGGAAATCCTATACAATGCGAGATCAGCATAAACTGGAAATGTATAGCTTGATGTGTAGCCGTGTTTACCTACTCGAATTTCTAGAGAACTTGTAACAGCGCTATGGAAGCGCATTTTGAACTAAGCAAGTATGTAGGTACATTACATAGCTAGTCATTTTTGTGTTGGGTATGTGTAAAAAATATACAACTATTGCATCACAAATAGCCATTAAATTAAATGATTTATTTAATATAATATTCAAAATACATCAAAAATAACAATTCAGTTTCCAGATTTTGATTTCGTATCGCGCATGTTGTGGTTCTATCGTTTGGTGAAGGAACTGCAAAAAAATACGATTGAATTGAAATATTTGACATGCAAAGAGGTTACTTTTTACAAAACGACAACCAAATCTTAGCCCTGCTACAACAATAATCTATTTGGTTGTAGCATTAGGTATGTTGATAGCGTGGTATTACTAACCCAGACTCAATCGGACTCTATGTTTTAATTCCTATAAACGAAAAGGGGTTCTGCAGAAGCTTGGCACCTATAGTAGGTAGGTACACCAGTTATGTTTAAGTCCCATGTAATAGGGGGTGAGCCTATTGCCATCAACCGGCAGGCTTCAAACTGCTGCTGAGAAATTCCTGATCATCATCTGCCTGCCTTTTCCCAAGTATGTTGGGGTCAACTTCCAGTCTAACCGGATGAAGCTGAATACCAGTATTTTACATGGAGCGACTGCCTATCTGAACTCCACAACTCAGTAACTGGGTAATACGATACCCCTTGGTAAGACTGGTTGTGAGAAATTCCTGATGAAAAACCCAATAACACTTCGCTCGACTTGGGAATCGAACCTAGGACCTCATGCTCAGCAGCGCTACGACCACTAGACTAACAAGCCAGTTAAAAGAAATAAAAGAGAAAGGTATGACTAATGTATTACGTATACATACCGTGTTTGTTCACATTGTTCCATGAAGTTCCGTTTCCAACTGTTTCATGAAGCAAGCAGCCACCAGCGCGCCCATCTCACATCCCGCTTCCCCATCGGTAACGGGTTTGTCTTTTACTGAAATTAAGGAGAGATATAATTAAACTTCATTTCGGGTTCCGAAAACCGTAAACATATGATGCCCGCATGTTATCTTTATCATAATGTCAATAGAAATTAAGGGCCTCACCACAAAACTTAGACACTTGTTCAACGCGTGTTTAATGTCAGTTTCATGTCAAACTCCATACAGAAATGTCATGTTTAAAAGGTGTAAGCTAAACTGATAAACACGGTTTTGTGGAAATAAGGTAAGTATTCAAATATTTCAGAGAATTATTTATGTACCTGACTCGCACTGTTTTGCTATATTTTCTAGACTGGTGTATGCTTCATCATCCTTCACAATATTTTTTGTGTAGGTCAGGCCGGGGTTCAGAATATATTTTCCTTTATCATCGAGCTGCAATACATAATATACAATTATTTTTAGGGAAAAGAAAAGAAATTGTTGCACACATAGTAAGTAGCTTGGTAGGCAATCAGCTAATTAATTATACATGGGTCTCTCAAAACAGGAACTGATCACCCATCTTTTAAAATATTTCAAGGATGAAATATTTTATGTAGATCATTATATTTATTTAATTCTGTAGGTACAGACAAAAGAAACTAGAACAGACAAGACGCCAGATCCAACATAGATGACCTCATAGAATATAATAATTGGGAGGAACCTTGGTAAAGAGCAGCTGCACCTATACAAATAGTAAAGATACATACAAATCCTGTTTTTTTGAGGGCGCAGCTCCATAGACAGGGATTAACAATCGTCACGTCTCTTGATCTCGTAACAGCTCGTATTTCGGCAAATTTGACTCCGTGCTCCTTCGAGCACTCGAGAAAGATGTCAACAACATCATCAAGGCTAGCAGGTCCATCTTCACCTGCCTAAAAAACATGGAATTTATTATAGGAACCATAAAAAAGAAAGTTAACGAAACTTCAGTGTGCCGCCGACAGCTTTAAAAACAATTAATTCTGTGCCTCCTGTGATGAGTAATTTTAGTCGAGTTGTAGGTTTTTGTGATTTTTACATAGAAATTATCAGAGAAAAATTTCTGTTATTTTGGTCGAACTCGCGTTCTTCTATCTGCTATAGTTTCGGAGATAGTTGGGTGCAAAGTGATATAACTGGCAGGATTTAAGAAAAAAAATCGTGAATATAGATGGTATATGTCAAGTTGTAACCCCTATAAGTAATTGCTCCACACATTGATTTTCGTGCTTCGTGGTATAAGAGCAATTATATTACTTTTTATTATTTTTACAATCGTGTCCGGCCAAATACATATATAACATTAGTTTTTGTTTATGCTAAACCCGAAAAGGGGTCATTGTACTAATAATTTTGAACAACTTTTTCTATGGGAACAACTTTGAAATTGCAAAAAAAATCAGCTGTTCCATACATTTTGTCGATTTAAGTGAACATAAATGTATGGAATAACCACTTTTTTTTTCGTTTAAAAACCAGTTTGTCAGGCTTTCAAGGCAAATGTCCGGCTAAATATGAATATTTGTCCGGCTTTTCTATTTTTGGGTCTGGCCCCGCTGTTAACGTCATGCGAGCGCAAAAAGATCCTTATAGCAGTACAAAGCTCTAACTTGAAAACTAAATCATCCTAAAAGGGGCAAAACTGAGAATGAACGTTCTTACATAAACGCTCATAACCACTGTACACAAAACAAGACAAGTAAACTTAGACATGTCGTAGTTTTCACTTGTACACTGTTGATCCTTTTTAGCTTCAACTGTATCTGCCCTGAATACCAACTTCACACCTTGTTATATAAATATTCTAAACTGTAGTAATTGGACTCGATTTACACGATGGCTGCTGTAGTCCCTAATTATTATAATAATAATATAGCATTTTACCCATCATGTATTATTCATTGTATTTTCTGCCAATTTTTTGGATACTTTTTTGAATTTTAACCAAAATATTATTTTCTGCATCGGCATCCGGGGCAACTATCTACGTATCTCAAAATGACATCATCAGCAAACGGTTACGACCTTGCAATGGCAAGGTGAAGCTAGTGCATTACAATGTTTATTTTATTTCTTCAGAAAACTTACAGCTTGATGGTAAAACTTAAGTGAAGGAAAGTCAATTATAAGTTTTCACTGATATTAATAGAGCAGAACAACTGAAAGTAGAAGTAAAAAGTAAAATAATTGAGAGAGAATTTTGAATAGACTAGATAGGTTCCAGTGATGGTCGAAAAACACCCTACGCAAAAATTCTGCCATTGCACCAACCGTGACAAAAACGATAAGGCTATTCGTAATTTTCAACCGAAAGTGGACTTCGAGCTGCCTTCACTTTATATCTTACAAAGCATTTTGTTAGTTCGTAAAACATTTAGGATTTTTCAAAATAAGAAGCGATTTTCATAATATAAATGAATTTAATTTCATAAAGAAACACATGCAGTAAACATGAAATTGTTATTCCCAATTTTAGATTGAATAAAACAAGCAAGTCATTTCTTATAAACGGTATACGTTTTTATAACAAGTTGCCAAAGTCGCTTTCAGAACTTAGCAATGGAAAGTTCAAAACATCAAAGGTGTCCATATCAAAAAGCTTATTACAAAATTAAAGGCTATGTTGAAATAAATAATTTATTTGCATAAAACATTATACAATGGTGTTAAAACATAATTATAACGGCACAAACATAGCTATATAGCTAGGAATAGAATAGAATATCTTTATTTTGCATAAAATATGGTACATAAAAGGTCTTACATGCAAGAAGTCCCTCATATTTTGCTTACTTATTCATTTCAGCATGCAAAAATTGCCTTATAATAAAATAATACTTATACAAAAAACAATTGACATAGTAGGTATGCAGAGGGTTATTGAAAATGTTACAACACATTTTTTTTATCTACAAATTCTTTTAAACAAATATAAGCTACACCGGTGTAGGCCCCGCTCGCCCCTTGGATCTTGCCCCTAATTACCTAAGTGTACCCACTTGCCCCTTTTGGATATTAGATGGCCCCACTCGCCCCCGATTGTTAGTAGGTTAAAAGTACAGTCAGCACTTTAAAGTTTTTAAATATTAAAATATTGTTTTCTTAAAACTTCAATCAAAACCCAACAAAAGTACTGGCTTTCATGAATTCAAGACAGTATTACAACCATTAGTATTATCGCAATATTGAGATTTGGATGAAAGGGACTTAAATAATTTATAACTAACAAAAAGTACTAGGCTTGCATGAATTCAAGATAGTATTACAAATTCGTTTATTTATTTTCTTTCCTATCTATTTACATTTTTAAATATTTTTATAAAAATATTTAAAAATATAAAGAATAGAGGTCCGCCGGTGTCGGGAGCAGGGTTCAAGCTACCGGTGGTTAGGGTTGCAGAGACAGGAACCTCCTCACAATGCGAGCCGTATCAAGGAGCCTTCTGAATCAGGCCCTTGATCCAACCGCCTAACGAGAGCCTCGAGAGATGTTAGTCGAGGCTTTCGGCCATAAGCCGTTTCGACAATTGGCACAATGATAGCCGAGCTCATGTTCCACATGTCGACAACCTCGCGTGCTAAGTCGAGATATTTTATTTGTTTCTCTTTCTCAGCTTTCAGAGATTCTCGTCATTTGGGACAGTATTACAATCATCATTAGTATTATCCCACTAATAAGATTTGGATGAAAGGCACACAAATAGTTTATAACTATCAAAAAGTACTAGGCTTGCATAAATTCACGTTTAGTTACACTTAGAGATAAGTAATAAACTAATTAGCAAATACCGCAAAACGCATAACTTCCACATTATAATACGAACATAGAAAGAGAAAGCATTCATAATATATTCGACTCTAATCTGATTTTCTCAACGGGTAACATATTTTACCAAACGTTTTGTTTAATGGACCTATGAAAAAGGTTCCTTTTGTTATTCTTAAGGGTACTTGGGTTAAGTAGCAAAAACTATCATAAGTGTCATAAGATGTTGAGATTACAGATAGAGTTATTAAAGTAATCAAACATAGCGTTAATCATAATGTGTGCATTTTTCTGTCTGACTACCTTTTTTGGTTACATTTCAAAGGAAATGCTGCAAGGGGCGAATTGGTACATCAAAATAATTATTTAAATGTCAATTTTCCACTCGCCCCTTCGTAAGGGGCGAGTCAGTACACCAAAATTAATAAAAAACGGGGCGAGTGGGATATTTTAATGAAAGGAGCAAGAACCAAAGGGCGAGCGGGGCCTACACCGCTACACCGCTACACCGCTTGTACAACTTTATCTTAAATAATCTAGAATTTAATGATTTGAGTTGACTTAGTATCTTGTTATAAATACGCACGCACATTGCTAAACAGTTCTTGTTGTATTTGGCAAGTCTTGGCAAATCATTCAGCACAAATTTATATGGATCTCGCCTATTTCGAGGATTTACATCATTTTTATTATTTTTAACTACGAACACACATGTACACAATTGTTCATAAATGTACAAAGATGGCAAAGGTAACAAACCAAGTCTTTTAAACACTGGTTGACATGAGTCATCAAGTTGAAGGTAAGTTAAGGTTGTAGTGGACCCAGTACCCTACTGGGTTCACTACAACCTTAACTTACCTTCAACTTGATGACTCATGTCAACCAGTAGGGTACTGGGTCCACTGCTGCCTAAAAAAAATATGGTTTGAAGCAGACCATACTTTTTAACCAACTTAAAAAGGAGGAGGTTCTCAATTCGTCTGTGTTTTCTTTTGTATGTTTGTTACGCGATTGCTCCGCCAATTATGAGTCGATTTTGATGATTATGGGACCCCTCTTTATTAACTTTGCTTGCGTAGTTTTTGAGTTAGCTTCAATATTACGTATTTTTCCCATTTAGTCTTTAAAGACGATGTTTTAAGTTACTCCGTTACTGTTATTTACATAGCAGGTAGTGGTATCCGAATTTGTGTGGGGTAGGTACCACAACTAAAAAGTGAGAAACAACTAGAAAGTAGGCTTGCCAAGTCATTAAATCTTCAAGAATATTCACTTGAAATCGTTGGTTACTGAGCATTTCTCGAAGAATTCGGGTAAAACTTGAATCATCTGTCAGGTTGGTAACGTTCAATATCAAATGCTAAATATTACGGTTTCGTAATATAATAATTATAATTTCTTAATGCTACCAATTAGACCATAAATACTGCGTCTATCAATTACCTTGTTTTACACACATTCTCAATAATGTTCTGTAGGGTTAACGACCGTTTATGAGATTTCTATACAATAAAATACGTAAACAGTTCAAATGTGAGAATCATTATATTTGTATAATAAATTATGAACTTTTCCAAATAAATAACAATAAAACATAACAACACGCCTGTATTCCTCGAAAAGTTAGGCAGAGGTATATCTATAGTACACCCACATTTGGCGAGCTATGTTTAAGTCCCACATAATAGGGGGCGAGCCTATTGTCATCAACCGGGCACAAATCCAGACTCCCAGAACCTCATGCTCAGCAGTAGCGTTTGCGACCTCCAGACCAACGAGGCCGTCAAACAATAAACCAATGTCCTGATATTTATTTTCATAACATATCACCACGACTGTTTTCAGCGAGGGTTTTGGCAGCGGTGGTAGTGTAGAAAGGAGTAGTGGTGGTGTATTACAATCTCTCCATATTATTATATCTAATTTCCATACGAGTTGTAAGTTTTATTGAAGAACCTGCAATGATAATGATTATTTTATTAAAAAGTATTTGCCGTATAATACTAGGTAGAGTATAATAATAGGCGTAGAGTGCTGTTAAAATGAGACTCAATTTGTTTACTCCTATAAAAAAATATAAGTATATGCTCCAATAAAAAAATAAAACCGGCCATGTGCGTGTCGAACCACGCACTATTAAGGGTTCCGTAGTTGGATGAATTTATCCCAAGAACAAACTTAACATTGTAGTTGAAAAACATGTTTTTGCAACTGCAAATGTAAGTTGGTCGATTATTACTCGGTAACTTGTAGAGCGTATTTAGATGTGATAGTTTTCCTTTTAATTTCGTTATATTATATCTAGTATATAATATAACGAAATTAAAAGGAAAACTATGCCGTGAATTTTTTTACACATCCCAAACCAAACATTTCGCTGGCAGGGGGACCCTTGACTCTAACAAAATTAGCATTTTAAAGCTTAATATTTTGATAACTTTTGGATCCCTGAATCCAAAAATGCTTTTCACAAACTCATAATATTAAACGACCTTTTCAACGTTACCCCACACCATGGGATTGACACCGCCAAGTTACGTGTACGGGAGGTACAATATATTTTTTTTCATGATTTTATTTTACCACTTTGTCGGCGTGATTTATATATAAACCTATACCAAATTACAATTTTCTAGTGCAAAGAGTTTCTGAGCTAAGCCGCGGACAGACAGACGACGACGGACATGGCGTAAGGGTTCCTTGTTGACTACGGAACCCTAACTAGGTGAGAATAAACCGAACAAGATCTGAGCTATGACCGAACAAGATAGAGCTATATTACGACGCATGCCGAAAGAGGGCGCTTTCAGCAAAAAATACATCAAAAGCTACCAGATGGAGTCACTGTGCGCAGGATGTCTTCAAGTACTACCTAATAAAGAAAAGCTCACTTTTAAATTATGTAAAAAAGCATACGACTTACAAAGTGCAAATATAACTACTACACATTTCGACAAAGCAATGACATTAGCCCAAAAGAATTCATGGAATTGCCAAATGTGCAATTGTAAAATCCCGAAAACCGGGAATATAAACACCCCTATACGTGCGCCAATCGAATCACAAGCTACGAATGCCGAAGAAAACAATATCACTCATAGGAAAAGGCCAACTAACTCCAACCTAAACATTTCTTCCTCACAAGACCTGAGTTTATTAGGTGATACACAATACTCGGAAGATAAAGAAATACCATTAAGCACAATTATCCAAGGAGGACTAACATTAGAGAATCTGAGCGAAATGATAATTCTTCGTTTACGAGAAAACAATCTATCTATAATAGCGGAGATACAAAACACTATCCAAACAGAAATTAATAAGGCGGTTACCAAAATGAGAGAAGATATTGAAAGGAAAACAGACTCATTTTTTAAGGAAATCGAGCAGACTAGAAGATATAGAAATAATAAATGTACTGAGAACAACTGCAAAAAAATTGTACTCTACGGTTTTCCTGAATATTATAAAGAGCCAGATTATGACCAACAATGTAGATTAATAGACCTGTTATGAAAATTTTAATATTGACCTTACAGGGTATATAGAAGAAACTTATAGACTAGGCAGAAACTATAAGCAAAACAGACCTCTTGTAATAGAACTAATTAGTAAGAGAATGGCTAAATACATTGTAGAAAATAAACACTGTCTTCAAGGAACAAGATTGTTCTTTTCTGATTTTTTAGATGAAAACGGAAGATTGGAAAGAAAGGAAATGCGTGAAGAAATGCTGAAAGCAAGGAAAAATGGATTATATGCAATAATAAGAAACAATCAGTTGTTTATAGATGGTATAAGAACAGAAATACATAAAGAGCAATCCGACATATACATTAACAACCAACAAGTAAATAATGAACAAAACCACGCTCAACACATTATAAATGAAGATAGATACGATCGTACTTTTCGAAACCCCAGGTCAACAATTTAACATTTTGTTTCAAAATATTCAAAGCATTTATAACAAGCAACACCTTCTAGAGGCTTTCATTCACGATCAACCCACCTACAAAGCAATATGCATGTGCGAGACCTGGCTCACCAAAGATAAATTAGATACTCTACAATTTTGTGGATATAAAAACGCAGCATCTTATTGTCGCCGCTCTCGAACTGGTGGCGGAGTCTGTATTATTTTAGACGATAGTGTAGAATGTATAGAGTGTTGGGATATTAGAGATATGACTACCTACCTAGATACCTACGTTGATTCAACGGTTTTTCTTGGAATAACTATTGACGGCAAATTACAATGGGGCCCACACATAGAAAAACTGTCAGGAAGGCTTAGTTCGGCCGCCTATGCTGTTAAAAAAATTAGACAGATAACTGACGTAGATACAGCCAGAATTGTTTATTTTAGTTATTTTCATAGTCTTATGTCATATGGAATTCTTCTCTGGGGAACCTGTGCGGACATTAATACTATCTTTGTTTTACAGAAAAGGGCTGTTCGAGCCATTTACAACCTAGGTCCAAGTGATTCCCTTAGAGAAAAATTCAAAGAAGTAGATATTCTGACTGTAGCCTCACAATATATATTTGAAAACCTGTTGTATGTACACAAAGATATATCAAATTTTAAGAAAATGTCCGATATTCATAGTATAAATACCAGGAACAAACACAATCTTGCTGTACATCGCACTCGTCTCCACAGAGTAGGCAACTCGTTCATGGGTCAATGTATACGATTTTACAACAAACTTCCCATTGATATTAGAAATTTACCCATTAAACGATTTAAAGGCTGTATTAAAACCAAACTTTGTAAAAAAGGGTACTATAAAATTGCGGATTATTTAGAAGACAAAAAAGCATGGGATTGAGCTGCTCGCTCTGCTAAAACCTTAGAAGTTGACATTTTAATTATTATCTAAAATCATTACAATATACCAGTTTTATAAACCTACAAATTGACATTGTTGAATATTTTATACAAAATGACATTATTACTTTGTAAAGTATTATTTTATTTTAATTATTGTGAATGTGAGGACTATGTGGATCATTTTTATTATCTCTTTCCTCTCTTTCTTTAGTTTTAATCTGGCAGTTTGAGTACTTTTAGCGGCCTACCCAAATGTCCTTTCTTTGGTATTGTTCGTCGAGTCGTTGAGCTCCTTAAGCTCTGAGTTGAGCTCCTCGGTTACTGACAAATGCTTGCACTGACTGGACAGGTCCACTCAAATCTGTGTGGTTCTTTCCTCAAAAGACCATTTCAGACTCTAATCTACATGGTCCTCATATGGCCTGACCAAGATTATGTCTGGACCTTAAAAGAGACTGCGACCTCTGAGTTTGTTTCGGCCTTTCTTCTCAGAGTAGTCAGATAGGAAACGCCGACCTCATCGAGCTTATTTTATTTTTTTAAATATGACGTGTAAAAGTGATTCTGATATCCTATTTACAGAATAAACAATTTCATTTCCTATTGAATATTGTATAGAACTATGTGCATGTAAGCTACCAAAGCAAAATCTGCTAATAGTCACCGTGTACTGGAATAGAAGAGAGGAAGAAATCTTTATTATTCAGCTAGAACAAATATTGAAATATATAAACAATAAATACAAAAAAACTTAATGTAATAATAGGAGGAGATTTTAACATACATACCTTAAAAAATACCGTAAAAACAAACAAATTGATCGATATCATGCTAGAGTTTAAATTTGTACAACATATAAAAGAACCTACGCGTATCTCACAAAATACGTCGACATGCTTAGATTTGATTTTTACAAACTTTAATGATAATAAAATGTACACGACGGTAGAAGAATTGGGTTTTTCAGACCATTGCGGAACAATAATACATATGATACTGGAACAACAAAGTGATCAATCCGTTTGGGTTGCTAAAAATAGACTATTTCATAGAAGTAACATTCATAAATTTAAATCCAAACTAAAGACATTAAACTGGAACGATATTACTTCATCCATCTGTTCATAAAAGCAAGCGGCTATCAGCACGCCCGTTCTACACCTATCTTCTCCGTAGCTTACAAATATACCTTGAACTGAAATTAAGAGAAGAAATGATTAAGAACATTACCATACATAACTGAGAAAAATAATTTATATATTTTTTTTTAAATTTTATTTATTTATTTGACTCAGACTCACTGATCCATATTGTTTTCGTATACTTAAGAATTATATTAGTATCCAATATTATAAATATACAGGGTGTAAGGGACAGCCCTCTGCAGACTGATGGGACTAATTCAGCATATCATACTAAGACGACCGGTACCTACATGAAATTATTTCAGGAACGTTATGGGAATCCAATAAACCTGATTTGTATTATTAACCTCACGCGCAATGTATCGTTACCGTGGCAAAATCACGTAGCCGCACTCCCCGTGTCGGGGGGGGGGGGGGGAGGGGGCGTGCTCGAGTATTAACATCCATTGCTGTTTTATTCACATAAATGGAGTGCTGCGTGCAGACAATGTAATTTTACATTGAAATAAAGGAATAGTAACTGAAAAAACGATTTAAAAAAATGAAAACTTTTCTGAGAAAATTTCCGGTGGAATATGATTCAAAATAAGGAGCTGAATGCCCCCTGTTAATTTACGGAGGGCTGTCCCTTACACCCTGTATAAATATCAATATATACGACAGCCTGATTAATTCACACAATACTAAGGGTGGGAATAACATAAATCTTGTGCTACGCATATTAATTGCCATGGCAACGCTTTATATAAAACATAGCAGAGGTCACGTGATACATGTTTTCTGGCACTTCACCGCGTGCCTATCCGCTCGGTCTTGCCTATCTCGCTCGCACACGTCACATTGACGCGATACAAGCTGATTCGCGAAATATACCTCACGCAGCACAGCTTGGCCTGGTTTATACGATGGCAGTGACTGGAGCCAGTGACTCGAAATTTCGGACCCAGTCAGTGGGTTCATGTAGACGAGATCGGCAGTAAGTCGGCCGAAGAAGCTACTGTGCCCGAAAACATACTGGAAGGTTAGTCAACTGGACTGACTTGAGGGCGCAAAATCAACACTGGACTGGTTTGAAACTAGTGTCTACACGAGCCCAGTTGCGAGTTAGCGGTGGACTGTCACATTTACGCCGACGCCAAACCGCCGCGCCGCCACGACTCTGAGCTGTGTATAAGTATGCAACGTTGCAAGCCCGCTGCAGCAACGCCGCCCTCCGCAGACTGTAGAGTGATATGACAAAATCAAGTGGCGACGGTGCAGCGGCAATTCGGCGCTGCGGCGGCTCAGTCTACATAGTTATGCGAAGAAGTGTCGGCGTGGCAGGCGGCGTGGCTGCGGCTTGGCAGCGGGCTGGCATCGTTGCATATACACCGCTTAGAAGCGCGACTTAGTGCCCTAGCCTAGTTTCTGTGACCAACTATGAAAAAGGACCATAAAACATAAGTTAAAGAGGCTTATTTATTAAAAAAAACTGGCCAAGTGTATGTCGGACCACGCACAATGAAGGGTTCCGTAGTTGGGATGAATTCATTCCAACAACAAACTTAACATTGTAGTTGAAAAACTAGTAAACTTTCATCTATTTTCTGAAATTTCCTTATGAGTATTTATAAAAAAAAAAAAAAGTATTTGACATCCTCACAATAAGTCCTTTCATTTGATATATCACACGGTACAACTTGTAAAACTTTATTTTTAAATCTTCTAATTTGCCCCCCAAAAGTGACCACATATTCAAAATTCATTTATTTACATTTGACGTCTGTGTTTGGGTCACAGAAATACATTATGTGTACCAAATTTTAACTTAATCGGTCCATTGGATTCGGAGCAAATTGGCTGTGACAGACGGACAGACAGACAGACTCACCAGTGATCCTATAAAGGTTCCGTTTTTTCCTTTTGAGGTAAGGAACCCTCTCATCATCAGAAGACATCATTAGACGCTCAGAAATCTTTAAGAACGTACATCATTAGAAGTTTTTAGAGGGTCAGTTAAATATTTCCCATATAGAAACCAACTAGGTTAAATTCTATCAATAAGTGGAGTTTCTAGCGTAATTACTATTCCACATAATTATGGTTTTAATAATTGGAGAGTGTGGAGAAGACACAAACAGACTAACAACGGAAAGAGTAATCCCAAGAGGGGTAGGTATAGTTAGTTGATACTACTTTGTTATGCAACAGCGAACATGAAAAAACGATGATCACATAAACGCCAGTTATAGTCACACCCATGTTGCAGCATGTTTTTCTTTTCACTTTTGCACTCTTGTTCCCTCAAAGCTTGTAATTGTATCTGACCTTGGTTTCACCTTCACACCTTATTATATAAATATTCTTAACAATAGATTATTGAAGGTGATGCTATTATAATAGCACAATCGACGTCCAATTTTAAATTTCATAGCATTTCGCTTGTTTACAGTAAACTAGTTGCGCAACGCGATTTCACCCGCATAAGTATCGATTCCGTAGGAATATCGAGATAAAAAGTATCATAACTTCTAATTCAGGTCATGGTCTACCCATGCGCCAAATTTCATCCACATCTGTGCAGCCATTTTAGCGTGAAAGCGTAATAAACAAACTCACTTTCGCATTTATAATATTAGTTAGAATCTGCAATTTTGGAGCTTGCTTTGAATTTGAACCTAAAAACGAGCGTCCGAAAAATTATGTCATCTATGTATTGTTACATTAAATCATCAGGAATTTATTAGTTCGATTCATACAGGGTCAAATTTAATTAGCTGGCGAAACTTCAGAGACGTGATGGGTAAATTGTTACTTCCAAGAATGAATGCTCGGCAATAGCGCTTGCAACCAACGCAATCTATTACTTAATAAAAAATATTTTCGGCCAAATTTTTTTTGCAGTCTTATTTTCTTCCTTAATATAAAATAGGTTCTTAAGATTACACCCCCTGGGATTTCATCCCACGCTTATTACTTAAGTTTATTTAAAAAATAATCGGATAAGAAGGCTCAAATAAAAATCGTTTCACAAAACAATCCAGAAACAGTAGCATCCATAAAGTAGAATGAAGGTTCCCACAGACAGGCGCGACGCGTTACCGGTAGAACAATTTCAATCACATGAATTTTTTATCACATGTCATCAGTCATAGAACTGATCCTAGTAACTGGTGGTTTTGTTTGCCTACTTTATTTTACTACTAGTGTAATGACAAAAAGCCTGTTCAATATAATGGACAGGCTTTTTAAGATAGATTGGCCATGAATTGAAAACCTCTATTACGGTACTTGTATAGAACAATAAAAAGTTATAAAAATTATAGGTATATTTTAAATAGAAAGGTTAAAAAATTGAGAATTTTTGAAAAATTTACACAAAATTTAACAACAAAGCAATGCCCAGATGTTTATTTAATGTCGCTGCATTGTAATAGATCCAACTTATAAAGAAAGGCAAATAAATTGTTTATGTCTTCAGCCGTACTACTAAGTTTGCATTATGTTGTCGCGTTAGTCCCAACTTATCCATGAAGCAAGCCGCAGCCAGCGCGCCCCTCTCGCATCCAGCTTCACCGTCGCTTACAGCTTTATCTTTCACTGAAATTGTAAAAAGAAATAATAAACTTGCTAAACAATAGTTTTCGACTTTTGCTTAAATCCTGATTGTCTTTGATAATCAGTGAACCTGCTGCTGATTATTAAAAAAAGTATTGTTTATACCTGACTCGCATTGTTTTGCTATTTCTTCTAGCTTAGTGTCTCTCGTATACTGTTTAAGTTGACTCAGACCAGAGTCCAGATCGTTTTGACCTTGGCCATTGAGCTGTAATAAAGTGGAAACAGATAATTCTTTAAAAAATCAAATATATAACAAATTAATCTATTATCTAATCACACCATTGTTGAGTGTTACAAAATTGATAATCTTAATGTACGTTTAATCGATACCCTTGTACCTAATAGTGGTGCTAGAATAAAGAAAAGTGCTAAAACAGTCAAAATAACACCTGAGTAGCGGAATATTTCGGGCAACTATAGGTAGAGTTAAGGAACAGTAACTGAATTACTTACAAATCCAGCTTTTGTGAAAGCACAGTAAAGAAACAAGGCTTTATATTTGATACGTCACCCATGTACAAAGCGTGGTCCAATTCAATAAATGTGTGTCCGTGCTGCTTCGCACACTCTTCTACCAAGGCCCGAAAATTCATAGCGGAAGCATTTTGATCTTCAACTGCCTTTAAACAAAAATAAAAATGGTTGAATGAGTTACAATAAATACCAATGAATAGGATAGCCATGAAGAAGTTCCATCACAATAAGATAAATAGATAGATATAAGATAGAAAATTCTTTATTATGTACACCATAAAAATTACAGACATAAAATTGCTAAATTAACTTAAAAATTAATTTATTAAATTAATAAGGATTGCTTCAGAATATAAATTTGCTAGCATTCTATAAATGATAAATGATTTATTTCCGTAAGTAGGTTTGTACAAACACTTTTACACGTCAAACACATTTTTAAAACTAGATGAGGTCGGCGTTTCCTATAGGTAGGTACTCACGTAAACGTTGCTGAAGCACATTACCACGGCACACAACACTAGGGAAGTAAACTTAGGCATATTATATTTACTTTTCAGTTTTCACTCCTTATCCATCAATACTTTATCTGTATATGTCCTGAATACCAACTAGACGTCTCTTATAAACTGTAGTAATTGGAGGCGATGTAATTATTATAATAATGTGTCACTGTGCGATGCTCAATTTGCTAGCATTATAGATAATAATTTTATTTATTGAAAATTGTGACAACTCTGTTGGAAGGTTATGATTTTGGCTAAAAAAACATCATCATCAAAAACATCTTGGATAGCCCGACCTCGCCCTCCTGGTAAAGAATTACGAAAAAAAAACAACCAACTTCCAAAAAAAAAACACTAAAAAAGCTCTTTGCTTTTCAATTTTCGTTTTTCAATTTTCACGATCAATCATCAAATTCGGTTAAAAAGGGATCGTATGTTAGAAAAATAAAATTAAAAGCTTCGTTCCAAACGTGAAGAAAGTCTAGGAAGGTTAATAAACATTTTATTAATGTTAGTAAGGGATTATCATTTTATTTGGGAACCGCAATCCTTCGCACAAAATGACAGAAAGTCCATTCAGATTTATTTATTACAAATCGTAATATGTGGCTGAATTCTGAATTTGAGAGCATTTTACGTTTACATAATTTAGTCAACAATTTTGCAAGCGTAGCATAAAATAGCCTTTGGAACAGAAATGGAGACTGGAGACTTGTTAAGTATATAAATGACTTCATTATCACATGTCATCATTCATAGAACTGATCCTAGTAACGATCCTTGTGGGACTCCTGTCTTATTGTTAGGTATGTGGTAACTTGTTTTTTTTTTGTTCTCGTTTTTTGAACACCCGATCAAAGTTACATTATGCTAGGGGAAACTGCAACTGGGTTTTGGAGGTCAGATAAGAAGTCGCTCCTTGTAAAATACCTACTGGTATTCAGCTGTATTCGGTTATACTGGATGCTGGATGCCAACGAAGTTGGAAAAAGGCTAGGTAGATTGATTTACAAAATAATTCGCTCAACACTTAATAAGTGGGACTTGCATTTACCATTTTCTTTATGTACCTACGCAGAGCCAAACTGCCATTGCTATTCAGATCATTTGAGTTTTTTTAACTGTATTTTAGATAACGTAGCTAGTGATTACACAAATACAGGGTGTTAGGGTAGACACCGTTATCCTTGAGACTAGTGGTTTGGTGTCATCTATAATATACTTTTTCTATGGGACCAACTTTGAAATCGTAAAAAAAAAACAGCTGTTCCATACATTTTGTCGATTTAAGTGAACACAAATGTATGTAACAGCTGATTTTTTCATGGTTGATCCAGTAAATATTTTAAATTATGCATACAATAAAACAGGAATTTATGATTCATTTTTCACATACAAATCAGCCTCTCTATTGTCACTAGCAGTGGCAAAAACCTTAAAAAGCACCGCGAACATGAATCTCGACGAGTCCATAAAATCATACAACATTTAACATTTTGCACAAGCACCGTATCTGGGGATCCAAGGGATGCGACACAGTCAAATCAAACCACGGGTTTTACCGTGCTGGATCCGAAGCGTTCGGCGCTTCCTGCCTTTAGCCACAGCTCGAACCGTTCCGAAAATGATAACTGTTTCTAATTTATTTTTCTATTAATTTATGTGCGCTATTATCACAATTTATTTGGGGTGGGTGGGGGTGCAGCATGTCTTTTTCTTTCATACGTCAGCCGTTATCTCAGTAAAGTCACCCCATTGTCTAGCCCATCATAGCCTTGTTATAGGGACTTACAACAACTTATTTAGCAACTGCGTGTTTTAAGCCAAAGATATTTATCTATTTATTAACTTTAATTAAAACGGTTAAAAACCAAATACAATTATTAAAGACATTTACGCATACAAGAAAATTATAAAGTTGAACTTAGAAAAAAAATTACATGAGTAAACCTACATCTTTACTGTGCGAATTTCATGAAGCAAGCAGCCACCAGCGCACCCCTTTCACATCCAGCATCACCGTCGCTTACCGCTTTATCTTTAACTGAAAATAACAATAGAAAAAAACATATTAAGTATATATTATTATGCTTGTAACCGAGTAACAGATAAAAATACAAGAACCCCTTTTTGAAAGCAGTGTGTGCACAGACACAGGTGCACTCACTCTTCCCTCACTCTCTCTCATAGTCCGATAGGACGGTCGGTCGTGTCGGCTGCAAAATATAGGCTGATGGTGATTGGTTGACCACGAAACAGCAGTTGCCAAAAAAAAACATTCACATACTCACAGATCTACAAGTTAGAACTGTACGAACGTAATTTGTTTAGTCGGTTATTCTTTTTATGAAACCATTTTTTAGATCTGTATATATTTTCGGAACAGGAATCCGAGAGTAGACCCAAAATATACAGGGTGAAAAAAATCAGCTCTTCCCTACATTTTGACGAGCTATGCGAATATAAGAAATAGGGAACAGCTGTTTTATTTTTCGCAATTTCAGCGTTGTTCCCATATTGAAAGTTGTTCATAATGATGAGTCATCATCATCATCATCATCAGCCTATAGCAGTCCACTGCTGGACATAGGCCTCTCTAATTGCACGCCATTCAGCTCGATTCTCGGCAGCTCTCATCCAGCTGCTACCAGCCACCCTGCGCAGATCGTCGTTCCACCTAGCCTGAGGGCGTCCTACCTTACGTTCGCCGATTCGCGGTCTCCACTCAAGAACACGTCTACCCCAACGATCATCGGTTCTACGGCTAATATGAATAATTATGAGTACAATGACCAAAAAAATTAAAGTAATAAAAACTTGAAAATCACAGAGTCACACGTGTGACTCCATGGCATAGATCAAATCAAACTCCAGGGCATAAATCAAACAGATTACGTGAGACTCCGGATTTTTTATTTGTCTGTCTGTGGTGTCATGTTTATACCTTTTTAGTCGTAGTTGGGTTTTAGTTTTTATTACTTTTTTTTTTTTTTTAATTGTTTTGGGGTTATAATACATATTTTTTTGAAATGTGCTCATTAAGCCCTTTCATTTGATACCCAACATGGTACGATTAAATATGTTTTTAATTTTTATTTCCTCACTTTATGTCCTCTAGAGGGTGCCATTTTTAATTTAATGTGACGTCACATAGCCTATAACCAGCGGACGATCAAGACGCTTCCAACGATACCTCATTTTTCAAATTGTGATGAGTTGTTTACAAGATGTGAGGGAAAAGATGAACATACATACATACATACCGGTCAAAATCATAACCCTACTTTTTTCTTCGCCGTAGTCGGGTAATAAGAGGATGTCCATGAATTCAATTTCACCCTGTAAGTATAAGCTAAAAAAAGAAAAACTTGTATACCTGTCTCGCATTGTTTTGCTGTGCCTTCCAATTTGGCGTATTCCAAATCATTCGCCGCCACCTTTCTAAGGCCAGTCAGGCCGGTGTTCAGATCGTATTGACCTTTGTCATTGAGCTGTATAAAGAAAATACAATACAGTCAAAATCATCATTTCGAATTTATTTAATTTCATAAAACAAATTCATACATAGATCATCATCAATATATATTATGTATTTAAAAAATCATAATATCATCACATGTAAATCACATCATTTACAAAAATATAAAGAACTAGCTGCGCCCCGCGGTTTAACCCGCGTAAGTCTTGATCCCGTAGGAATATCGGGATATAAAGTATCCTATGTGTTAATCCAGGTTATACACTATCTGTTTGCCAAATTTCATCCAAATCCATTCAGCCGTTTTTGCGTGATTGAGTAACAAACATCCAAACACACAAACTTTCACATTTATAATATAATAAATATAAATATTATATGATTATAATATTATATTAGTGTGATAATATTAAGGAAAACTTGGGTAAAGATGAGCAGTAGGTAAAATAACAGGTACTTACAATTCCAAGTTTCTTGAACAAGCAACCCCAAAAACAAGAATCTATCAACGCCACGTCCCGGGCTTTCATAGCTGCTTCCAAATCATCATTTGAAAATCGAAGCTCTTTTAAGCAGGCTTGTTCGAAGGCCTTGAAACCTTCCCGGCAAGAATCGATTCCATCACCCTTTTAAAACAAATTAAGATTAATAAATATTTTTTTCCTTTGAATAGTTAAGTACTTATACGTAATTTACATCTTTTAGTGTTAATATTACCGTGTATATTATATACTAGCTGCGCCTCGCGGTTTCACCCGCGTAAGTCTCGATCCCGTGGGAATATCGGGATAAAAGTATCCTATGTGTTAATCAAGGTTATAAACTATCTGTTTGCCAAATTTCATCCATATCCATTCAGCTGTTTTTGCGTGATTGAGTAACAAACATCCAAACACACAAACTTTCACATTTATAATACATATACAACGTTATTTTTTCTTTATGCTAAACCCGAAATGGGGTCATTGTACTCATCATTTTGAACAACTTTTTCTATGGTACCAACATTGAAATCGCGAAAAAAAATCAGCTGTTCCCTACATTTGTGTTCACTTAAATCGACAAAATGTATGGCACTGCTGTTTTTTTTTTTCGCGATCGTAATTAAGGTTTATAACTGAGTAAATAATTTAAGATTCGGAAAAAACTCATAGTTTTTAGGGTTCCATACTAAAAAAAGGAGACCAAGAATCATGAAGTTAGCAAGAAGCAAAGTCTCACAGCACAGTTAAAGGAGAAAGTCCGAAAATCGTTAATTGATTGTTGCTATTTATCACATTTTTTTTTGCGACTTTAATCTTATTTTTGCAGTTGGAGAATTGACCGTGACGTATGGGATAACATTTTTTTTCAACTACAAAGTTATATAAGTCCGTCTTGGATCCCAACTACGGAACCTCTCCTGGTGCATGGTCCGGCACGCACTTGGCCGGTTTTTAGGGTTCCGTACCCAAAGGGTAAAACGGGACCCTATTACTAAGACTCCGCTGTCTGTCTGTCTGTCTGGCCGTCTGTCACCAGGCTGTATCTCATGAACCGTGATAGTTAGACAGTTGAAATTTTCACAGATGATGTATTTTTGTTGCCGCTATAACAACAAATACTAAAAAATTTAATAAAATAAATATTTAAGGGGGCTCCCATACAACAAACGTGATTGTTTTACCGTTTTTATAGATAATGGTACGGAACGCTTCGTGCGCGAGTCCGACTCGCACTTGGCCGGTTTTTTTACATACGGAACGGACAGAATAGCGTCGGATTGATCCCTAAAAAGAGTCATTCATTACGTGCTAACACTCTGTTGCCCTAGATACTTACGGAAACGCTGCTTAGAATTACGGCTACAGCACAAAAAATAGTACAAGTAAATTTAGACATGTTGTAAATTTCAGATTCGCACTCCTAGACCTTCGAAGGTTCAACTGTATGTGCTCTGGATACCAAATTGACTTCTTTTTATATACATACCTAAATATATAAAAAAAAAGTAATTGGATGCGACGTTATTATAATAATATCCTCATTAAATTATGCGTAGTACTCAATTTGCTTACATTTCGTAAATTCTGACAACATTTTTAGGAAACTTCCATTCGGAAAATTATTATGCCTATGTTTTCTGAAATCATTTCATTTTTAGGGTTCCGTACCCGAAGGGTCCAAACGGAAGCTCTCAGCCAATCTGAATAAACTATTTTTGATTTTGATAATTGCAGAAACCTAGCCATAATAGAGCGTGACTTCCTTGGTTACTCAGATGATTTCATTTTTTTACTGTGTGTCTGTTTCCATGTTTAATTGACCAGTGACAAACGATAGGAAGCCTGTACAACATTGATAAAACAAGCTGGCGTACATAAGGGAATAAAATTCAAAATATTTGTATTACTTTTAATATTTTAATAACCACAAAAAAAGATTAACCGCTTATAGCGCTGCTTTACAAAAGTTCTGCAAATCTGAAAAATAAAAAGGTTTTCTTAAAATATGTTTCGTAATCAAAAACGCAGCACTCGGAACGGCTAAATCAAACCCATTTAAGGAAAAAAACCTGTAAGCCTGCAGCCACATTGTATTAATGTTTACTGTTAGTAATCTGGGGGCACGGCAGTGCGCCCCTGGCAAGACGAGCCAAAAAGAAAAAGCACTACCTACCTTTTCTCGAAGTGTTTCGTCGTATTTTCAAACCTTCCTTTTTTTTGTGGTTGGGAATTCATCAAATAACTTCTCCCGCTCTGGGCGGAGCGGAAGGGCGTGTCAGACTTTTACTGACTAAAACCCACCCGTGTTCCTTCAGTTGCCTGTTGCCAAAGTCCCGGTATCATTTTCAAACCCTCCTAGCTTTTGCTTTTATAATGCTAGAGATTTATTTGAGCCATAGTTATAGATATACTCGATCAATCATAAGTAGTTGCCAATATAGGTACAATAGTTCCTAGAATTAGTATATTATGTAAATAAAGTGTTAAACTTCACGGTACAATAAGGAAATAACATATTTAAAATGGTTTCCGAAGTAATTTCTTTAATAACAACAAAATAAAGTCCATGGTTTATCTTGTTACGCTGCATAGTGATTGTTCTCAAAACTGCTTAGACAAGGACCTGAAAAGATATAAAATCCACTTGAAATAAATATATAACTACATAAATACTTATAAATAAAAATGAAATGCTAGATCGATTTGACTATTTTATGTTTTAAAATGTTCGCAATAGTTTTATTCTTTTATGTTTCCCGGAATATTGGAAAAATCGGTAAATCATTTTTCTCTTTGGGATTTTTGTATGAACTATTGTTTGAGTAGGACAAAGTCTGCCGAGTCAGCTAGTTTATCATAAAATAGGGTATTGTCAAGTATTTACGGGCCTCAATCATACTCGTATTTCTTTCTTTCTTCTTTCTTTCTATGAAATAATATCATAACGCCTTTTTTCCCATATGGTTAGACACAGGTGTACCTATAGTACGCCCACAATTCGCAAGCCCCATGTATTAGGAGGCTATTACCACTGAGAAATTCCTGACAGAAAAACCCAACCATTCTTTGTCCCACCCAGGATCAGTTTTATTATTTTCTTTACCTTATTAAGTTAATACTTTACCTTGTCTTTATGTTGCAAGATGCAAGAAGACAACAGGTTGCCCCTCTCGCACCCGGTATCTCCATCACTCACTGTATATTTTACTGAAATAAAACGGAAAAAACAATTGTTTACCAAAAGTCGATTTAATAAAACAATAGACTTCCAAAAAAAAACTACAAAGTGAAAAATAACTTTTATTTCGGAAGTCGGTGTCTTTGGTTTTGAATTTTCGTAGTGTTTTTTTTTTTTTTGGAAGACCTTTGCTTTTTTTTTGGTAAAAAGTTTTTATTTTTCACTTTGTAGTTTGGGTAAATGCCGCTTAAATTAAGCTTATTCCCTGCGACTAATTCGGCTTTTGCGAGGTTGGTCACATTTCACAAAATCTGTAGGGGGGGAAACTGGAATAATCCGAAATGATAAGGAGAATTTCTGTTTTTTTTTTTTTAATTAGTGTCCAGTTTTCCTCCCTGAGCGGGATTCTCTCAGGGGGGAATAGTGGAACAAGCTAAAAATGATCACTAAAAAGGATTTTTGAAAATTCATCTCTGGCTCAAATAGTGAACGAAAGATTGTATGGAAGTTTTGCCGATTAGACATCATTATGCAAACGGTTTGCTAATTAATAGTTCACTAAAGCAAAAAAGCCCCGTACATAACCTTCAAATTAGAATAGAATTATTATCCTTTATACTTTACAGCAAAAGAGTTCGTTTTCGAATTATCAAAATTCAACATTACATCCAAAATAAACATTTTACCGCTTGTGCATTCTGTAGCAACTTCTTCCAGTTTGGCGTATTCCTCATCGTCTTTTACAATCTTCCTAAAGTTGATCAGGCCGGTTTTCAGATCGTATTCACCTTTGTCATTGATCTGTAATAAGGAAACTATAACTGTAGGTAAATGTTATATTATTGGTAAATTTATATAACTATTACAGCTTTATTAACTATAACTGTAAATGTTAAATAAGTTATTCAAAACTGTTAAAACTCGGTGTGTGGGTGTACTATAAGGTAGGTACACCTCTGCCTAAGCCTTCAGGGATTACAGGCGTGATGTTATGTTAAAACTCGGTGTATTACTACTTTTGGATCCGTTAATAATGATAAAATTTCACAATGATTAACTGAGATAGGTATCTAATGAGTAGGTACTTTTGGATGAGGTTGAAAATACAAATTTTCACAGCTATAGCTTAAAAAATCCAAAATGTCAAACACTTAAAAACTTAGTAACTTAAACAGGGAAACATTTCAATGCTGTATTTAGCTATTTCTTCAGAGAAAGCCTAGAACCACAGATTTGTTAAAATACGAGTAGTATAACGAAAACCGGCAGTAGATATAGCAGCCTTTAATGTGCCCACAGGACACAGGCCTCCTCTTTGAGAGGGACTGGGCTGTCCACCACGAGGGGACAGAACGGGTTGGTGGATGTCACATGTCCACAAATTTTTTGCTCTAGGACATGGCCGGTCTTTTCACGTGTTTTCCTATTTTCTATTATGTATAAATATTACTTACAAACCCAGCTTTCTTGAAGACACAACCATTGAAACAAGGATGAAGGTTTGATGGATCGCTTTCCTTCACAGCCTTATTTATATCATCATTGGTGACTCCCGGAATTTCCTTTGAGCACTCCTTGAAAACGAGCTTGAGGTTATCACGTAGAGTGGGTTTATCAGCTCTTGTGACCTAAAATAATGACGGATAGAGAGACAGTTGAGTTACAAATACGATGATGCATACAAAATAGCTACTGTACATAATATTATTTACTGATTATGATACGGCTCCCCGAAACCCATCACACGCGACGGCCACAAATGATTAGTGACAGTCGCTAAATGTTTGCAAGGATCCACTAAAGGCGGTCGCGAATGGGATGTGTAGCTCGGCACTGCTGGTTGTCAAAACAGAAACAAATGGTGATTCTCCGATAAGGAATAACGATTTTTGGCCTGATCTTCGGTAATAGTCACAGTCAATATTGTTCTTCTTAAATCACACAGTAAATGAGAAAATTTTGTACGCTGCCACAAATGCTACTTACATGGACGCTGCTCAAGCTCGCAGCCACGACACACAACACAAGACAAGTAAACTTGGACATGTTGCACTCAGCTTAGCACTTCTGATCCTTACAAGTTTCAACCGTTTATGGCCATGAGTGTAAACTCGCTGCCAATTTATATAAATCTTATGTCCTTGGATCATTTGTCCTGAGTAACTTGATTTTCCCCTCAGACGAAGTAAAAAATCGACAATTAATCATCCATAAAAAGAAGAATTTCGACAATGAAATATTTCGACTGTTCTAACTATGGCTTTTAGTTTTGATTACTTTTTCCTCATAATCGAGGAGACTATGTCGAAAAAGTAATCAAGACGATCGAATTCTCTCTCTTCTTATTGCAACATAATTCGAATGATAAGTCAAATTCAAACAATTTATTTCAAATAGCCACTTATAAGGCACTTTTAAACGTCTAAATTTAAAAGAAAATAGGTGATGAAAGAATTGATTCTAGTTGCCCCTTCCAAAAGGTAGTTTCGTATGGAGAAGAATGGGCAAGAAACTCCACTGTAACTCAAAAATCTTTACAATATTTTGTATAGGTACATTAATTATATGTGAAGACGATGCACCAAGAATAAAATTACTATAACACAATATGTAAAAATAATTAAAAATGAAGTAATGACAGATAAATTAATTATGTGTGATACATGGTGCTCACATATTTTTTTGCTCCCTACCTGGTTTTCTCTTAAGTGCTGTGCTTGACCGACGCGGTGTACGCCTGGAAAGTGACTTTCCCGGATACAGATCGCCCCGTGAACCCATCTTCTCAGACACAGTGAAATGAGCTGCTCTGCAGGTAGGTACGGAAAAATCTCTCGTCCACCAAAACTGCTGAGCGTGCCTGCCTGCTCGCTCTGGTTGAGTAAGAGTCGGGCCTTTAGCTTCAGGCGCTACCGTCACTCAACATAGGCATTATGCTGGGCAGAGGCAACTGCAGACATCGACACTCGTTGACAGCGCGGCGCGGCGGCGCCGGCGGCGTGCTGCTCGTGTTTTCATTGAGTACGTTGCTCAAATAAACGAGCGGCCCGTTGTCGGCGGCAGCCGCCGACTCGACCGACTACAGAACTTGCCTCTCCCGTTGACGTGTGCCACGTCAACGGGAGATGTATGAGCCTTACTGGGCTGTATTTCCAATTATTTACTCAAGTAAGTTTAAAAATGTTTGCGATCAAATAAATATTGTTGTACAATTTTTTGTCGCTGTCGTGAAAATGAGACAATTACTAATATTTTTTTTTTACAAATATCTCGCAGACTTAAGGTATCTATTAGTGACATTAAGGTCTACTACAATTCTTTAACTTTCTGTTCCTTTGGTTTTTAGTTATACCAACAGAAATTATATCATAAGTAGGTAGTTCAAAATCTTCCGTGCTAGCCAACTACCCTGTATATTATAATTATTTCACAAACCTTTGTACCTACATGCATGATGCATGCCCGCCGTAATGTGCAAAAAAAATACTGTTTTTATTAATAAGCAGGTACAGACATTTTTACCTTTACCTAATCAGTACCTACCAAGATTCGTTGCGCATATTAAGGTCAGACAAGTCAGATCAGTAGTCTTTATAAAAGCTAAATGGTTGGCTTCTAGTCTAATCTGATTCCAAAAAAAAGTTATAGGTCGTCAGTCTTTTGGGTTCGGGTCTCATGTAGGGTCATTCTCACGGCTATTTTGGAATCTTTATATTTGTAATGTATGTCTGGGCCAAAAAGGAATAAAAATGTGGGGCGAATATGGAACAAATCATAAAATAACTTAAATTGGTCACCTAAGACGGAGAACATTCTCTGAAGAAATGAAATAAAATATTCATTATTAACATTTACTGAAAGAATAAAATAAAGAAATAGCTATCAAGGCAAGGATATATCTACTGCAAAATGTCTACGATCAAGAACTATCAATGTTGGTCCACCACCAATTAGCTATTGTGCGATAATACAATATTTTTAGCAAACACGTGCGATTTTCCAACATTTGACTTTAGTTTTTGTACTATTGTAGGTAAACAATAACTAGTTTCCAACATTCACGATCGCACAATAATATTAGTGTACTTACACAACCTAATTTACGACCATGAATTTTGAATTATCTTCGTCTATATAAAATTAAATAATCGATTGACTGATTATTAGGAAGAAGAAATATTTATTAGGCAAGTATTTAAAAAATACGCTGGATAACGTAACGTAACGAACGACAGAGAAAGTTGGCATTCTCTGGAGGAGGCCTGCCCTTCAGGGGATCTTAAATGAAAGCTATATAAAAATTGGTAATCAATACTGTAAAAAACTTAGTGAAATATATTTTATTATTTAAAAAGAAATATATTTTTATTAAAACAATGAAATGCCTCAAGTGACACTATTATTGCAGAATTAGTAGGTTTCTTAATTAGATTCGTTTTTGTTACGGGTCAATTTACATTTAAAGTACTAAAACTGAGTACGTAATTGGAAATACGAGTTGTTTATTAATTTAATTTAAAAATAACGTATCAAAAACGACCTTCTATTCCTGCTTCTAAGTGTTTTTTTTTGGCTTTTCGATTAATTTCTAAGCATCCTGTTTTATTTTAAAGTATTCATATTTCATATTTATTTCTATTTTATACCTCAAATACTTTGAAGTATTAGTAGAGCTACCTACTGCTGAAATATGCCTTTATAATAGTGAACATGTAAATTAGGAGCATAAGCATAATTATTTCATAAACAAATAAAACGAAAGACTTTATAAAGGTGCAATTTATTCAATTCTGATAATACATAACAAAGGAAAGCTGGATTCCATCTTGTATCACTGCTTGCCAACTGTTCTTGAAACCGTTTAGATGATGATCTAAAAAAGAAAACATATAATTCCTTTTTTAGGCAGTCGTCTAAAAATCTATTAAGGTACAATTCCTGTGTGTACCAGTGTCTGCTACTGCTGCCTGCAGTTGGCAACGGAATTGTACCTTAATTTTAAATATTGTGCTGTGTCATGTTCATTGATAAAAAAAAAAAAAATTGAAGACAAACGCATAATATTTAGTAGGTATTATATGCAGCATATTAGTACCTATTTGCCCACTATATTTGAATAAGCCCCCACTAGGCCCATTAGGCTCTTACGACTTGGCTCTCAATTTCCAGGCGCAAGAACAGTTTGAGATGTTCTGGGTGGACAAACTTTTGATAACACAAAGTTTGTCCGACTAGAGCAAACATAGAAAAAGATAGATAGAAAAAGTCACATTGATGCAGACATGAACGCGGTTGCATCAATGTGACTTTTTCTATTCATCATGTTCTTTCTGAGTTTATCTTGGACATGACTGACATAGGTGGAAGAAAAACATTGTGAGGAATCATCATCTTCCTGCCCTTATCCCATGTTACTTGGGGTCAGCGCAACACGTTTTCTTTTTCCACTCTCCCCTGTCAACCGTCACGCTATCATTTACACCCTTCTCTTTCATATCATTCCTCACACAATCCATCCATATTTTCTTTGGCCTTCCTCTCCCGCTCCATCCATAAACGCATGTGACTAAAAAAGTGATGAATATAAATTATTCATCACTTTTTTACTCACACTTTTATGTTTCGTCCCTCCTCATCATATGCCCATACCAGGCCAAACGATTACCTTTCAACTTTTCTGTCACTCCCACTTTTAAACTTCCCCTTATATACTCATTTCGTACTGTATCCATTTTCGTCACTCCACACGTCCATCTCAACATTCTCATCTCCGCTACATGTATATATTTTTTTCATCCGTCTTCTTCACGGCCCAGCATTCCAATCCATACAGTACGACAGGCCTTATCACGGACTTATAGATTTTCCCCTTTAACTTGAGGGGCATCCGTGGGTCGCAAGTTGTTCCTGTGACCTGTCGCCATTTCATCCATCCCGAGTTGATATCATTATTATTTATATTAAAATATTAGACTGGTATCATTATTAATTATATTAAAATATTACTCTAAGATAATTACACTAGTCCTATGTTCCAAGAAGCATCCCGCCAACAGAGCACCCCTCTCGCATCCGGCTGTTCCGTCACTCACGGTTTTATAGTTAACTGAAAATAAATTTTAATATAATTAAAGCGTTCATGAACAATATTAAAATGAGAAAGTATACAAGGTGGAGACGTTCCAATAGTTTAGTTACGATAGCTAGTCAAAGATCGGCAAACCCCATAGTCGGCCCATCACTACTATTTAGTTTGTTTGAAAAAAAAACTTTTTTAATTTCTATGTTAGGATTTATTTGTTAGTTCCAAAATACTCTTGTGCATTAGTATTGCCAGTGTTTTCATTTATTGTTGTATTGTCGTTTCCATCACATTGTATATTATGTTTAGAAGACTCAAGATAAAGGTATTCGTACCTGATGAGCACTGTTTAGCAATGTCCGCTAGTTCGTTGTATTTCTCGTCATCCTTCACAAACTGTCTTATGTTCTTCAGACTAGCATCCAGGTCGTAATCACCTTTTTCATTGAGCTATAAGGTAATATTATTATAGTATGTTTTAAGTAACTTTTAATAATTCAATTTATTGACAGCTGCCAAAATCTTGTGCTCCACACGAATTGATATTCACTTGCCCAGTAGTTACTCCTAGTTTATTGCACCCTAAATGTGGTACTTACAAATCCGGCTTTCTTGAACACACAGCCAATGAAACAAGGGTTGATGCTCGCCGCGCTGCCGGCGTCCTTAGCGGCCTGGATATGAGTGTCGGTGACGCCATGCTCCTGTTTGCACGCGACTATGACGGGCCGCAGAGAGTCCAGGAGAGTCTTCTCCGCTTTAGTAACCTTAAATACAAAAATGTCACGTTAAAAAGGATCAGCATTAAACCAAATATTTAAAAAATATAATTATAATTTTTAATTTATTCGGTTTTTTTGTATTTGTTGTTATAGTGGCAACAGAAATAAATCATCTGTAAAACTATCACCGTTCATGAGATACAGCCTGGTGACAGACGGACGGACAGTGGAGTCTAGTAATAGGGTCCCGTTAAAAAAGTAAAGAAGAAATATTTTTCATGAACAATTGTAACTTACATGGTCGCTGCTCAAGCTCGCAGCCACGACACACAACACAAGACAAGTAAACCTAGACATGATGCACTCTTCAGTTGAGCACTCCTGATCCTTACAAGCTTCAACTGTTTATGCTCTGAAGTTAAGCTGGACACTTATTTATACAAAACTTGTGGCCTTAGATTTTAACGGTAAGTCAATCAGGTTTACATTAACTATATACATAGATGCTAAATGCAATAAAAACTATGCAAACAAAACCACTGACGTCTGTTCGATCTATTGATAAATAGCTCCTGAAAACAATATCTTGTATCATTCGTACTTCCTTCTCAAATATAGTGTCTCAAAGTTGATACGATTTTAACCAATACTTCGTGAACTCTATGGCGGATGTCAGATTGTTTCTCTTTATTCTTATCATTGTCATCGCCAATTCGTCATGCAGCCCAAAGATATTTCCTCACCAACTCCCGAACCAAACTTTTCGACCCTAACGGCTATTCGTTCTGCAAGCTATGTCCTTCGAGTTATGTGGGCTTCCTGGGTTCTCCGTGAGTTTCAACGGTCATTCCAGGAGGCTCCAGTTCCAAAAGCTAGGCACTCAACCTATAGTGAATTTATTAAAATACCGCCGCTCTCGAAGAGAGGAAGCCTGTGTCCTAGCAGTGAGAACATTATTTCTCTTCCCTCAGTCTCATTGTCCGATGGGACGGTAACCTGACTCGACCGGAGAGAGATGAGGCGTAGGATCAACTTCTAAGACACAGGGGTATCACACCGCCATCTCTGGGCTGTTACTAAAAAATCCCTAATGGAAAAACCCAATAACACTTTTCCCGACCAGGGAATCGAACCCAGGACTCTTGGCTCACCAGTCTCAGCAGTCGCACTTGCGACTACGAGACCAACGCACCTGAAACGGGGCAGTCTTGGCTGTTTTTTTTTATATTTCTAACTTAGACTACATAGTCAAAAGTAGTAGGTACAAAGTATAGACTATATCTTGTTCATGTTTCATGAATACCTAGTGTTATCTATAAAAGTTTGTCCAAATATTTTTTGGACCTTATCTTATTCATAAGGTTAGGTTTTTGATGCGGGTTTTCACTATCTTTTATAGAATTTATTGCGGATGGTTTATACATAGGTATAATAAATTAATATTATACTTAGATATACCACAGAAATCTCATTTTGACATGTAACCACATCAGTACATTGTACCCGTGCAAGTACAATGAGGGGCGGGTTTGCTAATTGATAATACATATAATATTATTAAAATAATAACAACAATAACCGAAAATAAAACGAAAGAATTTTATAAAACAAAAAAGATTTACTATTTAAAAAAAAGACTTCCTTCTTCTTGTATCACCGCATGTCACATATCTCCTCATATATACGTTTAGATCGGGATCTGAAAGATAACATAACTTTTGTTGAATACCTGTAAATGTGTGACGTTCTCATGTTGATGGTGGACAAATAGGTTACTTCTAGCCAAAAGTGCACTACCTCGATCACATCATCATCGCTTATAGTTTGACGATACCACTATACCGCGCCTTAGGAATGCGCGGCGAGGCGGGAGGCGGGACGCCGTGAGCATTGACGAATGAGCAGCCTGCATTACCCACCACCCGTCTCGCCGCGCACAGTACAGCGGTATCGGTCAAAAACCTAGGTGAGATAGTGGTCAGACGAGAGCCTAACAATAAATAAAAATAATGAAATTAAATAATTAATTCAAGAGAGAAAAAAACACAAGTTTCCTAGCATCCTTCAGAACTAACATCATCCGTTATTTAAATACCTACCCATTTATTTTTTGTTTTGTTCCCGGCGAAAACTAATGTCATGCCTATGCTTGCTGGTTGGTAGTTTCAGTTTTAAGTAAAGGCAGTGGACATTTTATCAATTAAATCATACGGAAGTTGCACCTGTCATGTTTTGTCCCTGTAACACCCTAAGGTCGACTCCGACACAGCCACTCCTAGGAATTGACCTCCCTA
Organism: Lithophane ornitopus; assembly: GCA_948473465.1. NCBI lineage: Eukaryota > Metazoa > Arthropoda > Insecta > Lepidoptera > Noctuidae > Lithophane > Lithophane ornitopus. The sequence continues at coordinate 10,654,483 of OX419624.1, read as the reverse complement.
AGTGCTAACTTAGTGTTGAATAATCTTGTAAACATTTTTTACCTCGGCCCTGTGTTCCAAAAAGCAAGCTGTCAACAGTGCACCCCTCTCGCATCCAGCTTCTCCGTCACTCACGGGCTTTTCATTCACTGAAATCATCAAAAGAAATAATTAAATAAAAAAACCAACAAACACTTAATTATTCGTGTAATTTTCTAATAGTTTCATAAAACGACCGCTGTTCTGACTGTTCTTTTTTCTTCTTCTATAGAAAACTGAGATAATTGATACTCTGATACTAAATAATAATGTAATAGACGAGAATCAAGAACATAAAGTCGTAAAGTTAGTAAATAATTATTTTTAAACCTGATGCACATTTCTTTCCAATATCAGCGAATTTAGCAAAATCTTCATCATTGCTCACGAACTTCTTCAGTTGGATCAGAGCGTTATCCAAAACAAAGTCTCCCTTGCTGTTGAACTGTAAAGAACAAATAATTGATGGTAAGTTGAGTTTTTTTAAAGAAATTGAATGCTATGACGTCAGCAATACATTTATTACTGAAAGATTCGCTAAAGCTACTAATGGAACTCTCCAGCGCACTTTTTGGAGACCACATGTTTTGTTATTTTGGTAGTTAGTATAGGTTCAAAGAAGTATAAAAGCCAATAGAAATATCTGGATACAATATTACACCAAAAACGTGGAAGAAAACTTAGTTGGGAAAATAGTTTGGATTACACCATACTTCTAATTCTCTTTGAAGTTACATCGAATGATCTTTAGAATGGGCTCACTGTAAACACGTGCAGGTATCAAACTGACACCTACACATGTTTACAGGGTTAATATTATGGCAGGTCGATTAAATATGGTACCCGCCATAATATTAACCCTGTAAACATGTGTAGGTGTCAGTTTGATACCTGCACGTGTCGTACCCGCCATATTTAACTTTGGAGTTTTCTGTTCTTGTAAATAACCGAGGAATATTGTAAGTACTACTTACGACTTCAGCTTTCTTATAGACGCAGCCCAGGAAACAAGGGTTAATGCCGTCCATGCTGCCAGCTGCCTTGGCAGCTTTGAGTGCATCAATACTGACTCCGTGCTCCTTAGAACACGCTTCTATAAGGGGCTTAGCGGCTTCCCGTAAAGCAGCTTTTCCTTCTGCACCGACCTTGAGAACCAATACGTCTTTTGTGAAAGATTTTTAAGAAAATTCGCACTTGGCCGCTTTTTTATTAATATTATAAAATACTACCAGGCCTCTTGAACATGATCCTGGATCCTGCCGAATACTAATGATACTAAGGTATTTATGGAATATTGGTGCTACTTGGCCAGACGAGTCTGAGTCTAGATAAGGAATTCGATCACGAATTCTTATTCACACACGGGGCAAGGAAAATTGACTTTGAGTGGAAGTGCCGTCTTGATATTTGTATATTAGGCGTCACTCCCGTCGTGCATTCCCCCTAAGTAGAGGAAACCAGGACAATGCGAGATTTATTTTTAAAATCTTTGATACTGCTTGGAAATTATTTATTTTGTCTTACAAGATTAAAGAAAGAAAATAAATTTTCTTCAGTTGAAGGAGGTTGACCCAAAAGCAACTTACAGAAATTATTCTGCTAATGTTTAAAGCCACTGCACAAAAAACCAAACTGTAAGTGAACTTAGACATGTTGCTCCTGATCCTTCGAAGTTTCAACTGTATTTGCCTTGGATCGTAACCCGACTTCTATTTATATAAAACTTGCATTATTAGGTAATTTGATGCGAAGTAATTACCATTATTTTATCTCACTGTAGCACACAATATCAGATAATCAATGCTACAACGGCAGGAAACCTAATTTAAAAAAAACTCCTTGTACTTTAATTGTGGCTCTTCTAATGTAAATCCAGCGATTGGCTCATTTGCATATTCTATGGACATTTTTGCAAGTCCATTATAATTTTGATATAATTCCATTATATGATTAAAGTACATATTATATTGTTTACCAGAATCAGCATTAGCAATAGTCGGCATACCTATCATCTTCAGATTCTCAGCAAATAAACGCAATTTGTTGATAAAGCTTACACAGTGGTTTGAACAAGCTTCCATGTCTCATGATGCACTATGAAAGTGAATGTGCTACAGAATTTCGCGCGGAGTATGTCTTTTTCCCACCGCTGTGTTAAATGAGCATCTAATCTTAACTTTATGTTGAGTCCGTCATTCTTTAAAAAGTCATTGAGACCCGCTTGTCAAAGTGCAATTATTCTTATAGGCCTGCCACACACTCGTCGAGTGGCATGAGAAGTAGCGAGGAAAGGAGGAAGAGACGTAGTGTGTCAACATTACTCGTAATGCCGCACGTTATGCTCGTCGTCATGTCCACTGCTCCCTGTATTGTCGGTTTTTGGACAAAGGACCTAGTGCGAAGCGTCGCGATTAATTGCGCGAGTAGAGCAGTGTGTAGGCAGAGAGTGCAACATTGCGGCAGCGCGAGGAGCATAGTGTGGCAGGGGGCATTAGGAAGTATTTAGACACATTCAGTAAGACAACTGAAACATATACCTAGTAGGGTAATCAATGAATAAGTGTGTATTGTAATAGACAGCAGTAGGTACAACTTATTGTAACTTTCAGAGGTAGCAATTTTCACTTAACAACAAAAGATGATAATCTGTAACTATAGCTACAAAGTAAAAAAACAATGAGGAAAATCTCAATATTACCACAATTACACCTACTAGAACATACTCGAAAGGCACAAAGTCCAAAACCAAACGTTACAAAGTTGAACTTCTATGAAAACTAAGAATAACAAAACAATTATGGTGTAGGTATTTAAAATCGCAATTTTAACCATTATAAAAATATTAAGAACCTGTTCCACCCGCTGATGAGGAAGTTACTAGCTATTAACGATTTTCTCGCTCAAGAAACGTACACCCTATTAATTAACAATGAATTTATTAGATATTCTAGTTGTTTTTGTAAAAACAAAAGAAAAGAAGTTTGTAAAGAGAACAACAGATTTATTCCATTAAAAACAAAGGAATGATGTTCGTCTTGCATCACGGCATTACAACTGTTCTTCAAGCCGTTTAGGCGATGATCTGGAAAAAAGAAAATTCGAACATTAGAGCGCTCGCAAGATAAGTCTTCACGCGGCTGAAATCGGAACTATAAATTTTATTATGTCTTGTTGGTTTTGTGAGATCCAATTTAGTATAGAATTATCAATATTAATATAAGATTAATTAACAACGATTACAACGTTTTAACATTTTAAATATTTCAGTAAGTATAAAATTAAGCACGCCAGCGCCACTAGTCACTCTAGAAATATTTTAGCAACGTCTTATTGTTGAATTATCGTCTTGTTATTGAAGTCTTGGACATGTTGTAAAAATCTTCGACATGTTGTAAAAAAAAAGAATAATAATGAAAAACACGAAACCAAATTCTACAAAAATAAACTAGTTGATTGAAATGATTTAAAACTCGTAGATATTTAATTTAAAGTCGATGATCCACAAACAATATAGTTACGCAAGCCACGCACCTCTGACTTTTCGGATTCATCTGCTTATTGTATAATTATCTCTTGTTTTAACGGTGAAAGAAAACATCGTGAGGGAACCGGCTTGCCAGAGAGATATTTCTCGATGGCATGTGAAGCCAAGTCAGAGGCCCTTGGGCGGCTTTAAAACACTGATACCAGGTTAGTCACTAACCACACAAAAAGAAGAAGAATAAAGTTACGAGATGGAATAATCCATTATATATTTAACAAGCATATTATAATATTTTTTATAATTCAACTCAAGCACCACCCTACGTACACCTACGTATTTAATAACAAAACTGTTTTTGCCCGTGGAATATAGACAGTTTAGTTTAGCAACCTGATATAAAAAGTTGAGAGTGAGCTGTAGCAGGTTTAGGAATCGCAATTCTTCTAGAGTCTTCAACAAACACTGCCGATAAATTAATATTTTATGTGGCTTAACTTACACTAGTCCTGTGTTCCGCGAAGCATCCCGCCAACAGAGCCGCCCTCTCGCATCCGGCTGTTCCGTCGCTCACGGTTTTGTATTGAACTGAAAATAACAAAGAAATAATTGAAACTAAAAAAACGAATTTATATACTTACATCTCTTTTTGGTTAAATTGATTTGCACACAATTTTTTTCTTCTACATCTCATCAGACGTACCCGACCCCATTTCGAACCATATATCAATTGATAATTTTTAAGTCTTTCTACTCAATACAAACAAAAACTAAAGTTGGACTCAATCGAATACAAAGTTGGGTTTTTAAGACATGTTGCAAGTTTTAATTTAGGTAAGTAGGTACGAAAAATGTAAATTCTCTGCACACTCTGAATTAATAAAGAAATTAAAATTGCTGGGTTTTTACCTGAAGAGCACTGTTTAGCAACGTCTGCTAGCTTGTTGTATTTCTCGTCATCCTTCACGAATTGCCTCAGGTTCTTCAGAACAGTTTCCAGCTCGTAATCACCATTGTCAGTGAGCTGTAATAACAAAGATTATTATAAATACAGATACTGAACAAAAGGAAATAGTGGTAGTACTTCAGTCATTTGAATCAAATCAACATATTGACTTCAGTAACCGGGCCCACCACACGTTTTGGTATTGAAAGCCATTTCAAAAGGAGTCGCCAGTAAATGCACCTATTTCGATATGTCAAATACTTACAAATCCTGCTTTCTTAAGTACACAGCCAATGAAACAAGGCTTGATGCTCGCCGGGCTCCGGGCGTCCTTAGCGGCCTGGATGTCAGCATCGGTGACGCCATGCTCCTGTTGACACGCGACTATAACCGGCCGCAGAGAGTCCCGGAGACTTTGTGCTTTAGTAACCTTAAATACAACAATGATAATCAAAATCTATAAATACTTAGTGAAATATAAATAAAAAATGCTGAAGTGTTTCATAGTTATCAAACTTTCAACAAATTGCGAAATAATTTGTGAAAAAAAGAAAGTATCTACTATAAATACTTAGTGAAATATAAATAAAAAATGCTGAAGAGTTTCATAGTTATCAAACTCAACAAATTGCGAAATAAGTTGTGAAAAAAAGAAAGTATCTACTAATACTTAGTGAAAAATACTTAGTGAAATACAAATAAAAAATGCTGAAGAGTTTCATAGTTATCAAACTTTCAACAAATTGCGAAATAGGTTGTGAAAAAAAGAAAGTATCTTCTATAAAATATTTTCCATGAAGACTAACTTACATGTACGCTGCTCAAGCTCGCAGCCACAACACACAACACAAGACAAGTAAACTTAGACATGATGCACTCTTCAGCTTAGCACTCTTGATCTTTACACGCTTCAACTGTTTATGCTCTGAAGTTAAGCTCGACGCTTATTTATACGAAACTTTTGGCCTTAGATAATTTTCCAATAGGTCAATTAAAATACTAAAAATAATCTTGATGCTCTATTAAATGCAAAAAAAACATCGCAAAAAAGTCTGACGTCAGTTCAATTTATTGATCGAAACTCATAGTTTCGTACAAGAATATTTAGTACTAGCTTCTACAATACTTCCTATTCGCTTAGCGTTCTTTCTAACTTTTTTCTCTTTACTCGGGTCCTCAGGGTCGTTGCGTGTTGTTAACCTATATTCTCCTCAATAATTGAACCAAAAAATACAAAAAGAATTTTTCAAATCTGACTGGTAGTTCCAGTGACTAGGGCGTTAAAACAAACGAAAAAACAAACTCTCCAACTTTATTGTATACTAGCTTTTGCCCGCGGCTTCGCCCGCGTGGATGTCGGAAATTATCCCACGGGAATGTGCTACCGGGATAAAAGTATCCTATGTCCCATAACCCACGTGGTCTGTCTAGGCGACCTAGGCGTTACGGCGTAAAAGTAACAGACATGAGACAGCCAGTAACTTTATATTAGTGGTAGTCCATATCTATATTGTGGTGATAGTGTGGATAGTATGGACAGCAGTATGAAACTGTCGGAAAGATTAATGAAAAAGTATTGTATAAAGATTAATGAAAAAACTATGGCATATTGTATGGACAATGGAAACTAAGGCGAAAGCTTTAGGGGAGCCTGCGAAATTCAAATTTTCTTATGTTTTTTGTTGTTATGTTGTTTTAGTTGTATCACATATTTATTTATCTAATCTAACTAATATTGCAGGAGTTGTATTCCTGTATCTAATGGTTATTATTCTGTAAAGCTACTATTTGCTACGATCGCGAATCATATTTTAATCATATTGACATTCGAAACTTACCCATTAAACGATTTAAAAGCTGTATTAAAACCAAATTTTGTAAAAAAGGGTACTATACAATTTCAGATTATTTTGAAGACAAAAAGCATGGGATTGAGTTGCTCGCTCTGCTTACATTTTGTCATTTTGGCATTGTGACATTTTGAATAAGTACTATGGAAAATCATCAAAATATACCTACCAGTTTTATATACAAATTCACATTATTGAATATTATATGTAGGATATTGACAAAATGACATGATTACTTTGTAAAGTATCGTATTATTGTGAATGTGAGGACTATGTGGATGTTTATTTTGTTTTTATTCTTATATTTTTTCGTTCTCAGTTAGTTTTAACAATGGTCTGGCAATTTGAGAACTTCATGCGGCCTACACAAATGTCCTTTCTTTGGTATTGTTCGTCGAGTCGTTGAGCTCCTTAAGTTCTGAGCTGAGCTCCACTATTACTGACAAATGCTTGCAGTGACAGGACAGGTTCACTCAAATCTGTGTGGTTCATTCCTCAAAAGACCATTTCAGACTCTAATCTACATGGTCCTCATAGGGCCTGACCAATATGCCAATATCTGACCTAGGTATGTCCGGACTTTAAAAGAGACTGTGAGTTTGTTTCGGCCTTTCTTCTCAGAGTAGTCAGATAGGAAACGCCGACCTCATCTAGCTTAATTTTACAATTTTTAGATATTATTACGACGTGTAAAAGTGATTCCAATAACCTTTTTCAGAATAAAGAATTTTATTTCATTTCATTTCAACATACAACCTGCCTGACACTGACTTGCAAATTACAAAAAACTTAAGATTTGAATTGCGCGGGCTACCGGCGCATCCCCCTTAAGAAAATCGCATCATTTGCACAACGCCATCTATCGAGTAAGTACTCACTGGTAAACTCAAACTCTTCGTTCCAAGCCAAGAGCCAAGTAGGTAGTAATAACTTTTGATTGAGTGGACAGATTCTCAAGATACGGACTATGACTATATTCTCAATCCCTTAACGCTCTTGAAGAGAGTCCCGCAAAAATGTCAATAATAAGTGAATTTTAAAATCAAGCGGGTAAAGAAGGATTTATACCCTCATGAGGGATGATTTTAGAAAAACGTAACTCTTTGTTAGTTACAAAAAGCATACATTTTCACAGCCCTAAGTTAAAAAAAAACCGGCCAAGTGCGTGTCGAACCATGCACAATGAAGGGTTCCGTAGTTGGGATGAATTAATTTATCAAACAAACTTTCGCAAAGTTTTATTGTTATTACGTCTATTGGACGTTTACTGTCCCTCAAAGTGTTAACATTGTAGCTAAAAAACTTGTTGTCGAATACAGAATGTTTGGGTTTTTGCAACTGCACATGTAAGTTGGTCGATTAAAAGTTTTTGAGCTAAGTCGCGGAAAGACAGACAGACAGACGGACATGGCGAAACTATAAAGCTTCCTTGTTGACTACGGAACTCTAAAAATGATAGGTTTCCCATAAAAACTTTCACCCCCCCCCCTTAAATTTGTTTTTGAGAAAATAATTGCCTATGTTCTTCCCCGGGATGCCATCTATCTCTTTACCAAATTTTATCGAGATCCGTTCAGTGGATCAGGCGTGAAAAGGTAACATACAGAATTACTGACGGACAGACAGACAGAGTTACTATCGAATTTATACTTTTAAGCATCGATTAGTATGGATTATGTGTTCAATTCAAAATGAGCCAAATGCTCGATAGTTATGAATTCGGCGAAAGTCATTCTTCTACGGAGACTCTTAACACCGCGATTCAGAAAATGACGTTAAATGAACAACGCCATCTATCGAGCACGAAGTGATACTGTCAAAATATATGGGAAAACGTTCGAACACTCTGTAAGCTATGTAGAAAAGACTGTTTTTAGGGTTCCATGACTGACTTGACCTGACTTGACTAGACCTGACTTGACCTGACTTGACCTGACTTGACCTGACTTGACCTGACTTGACCTGACTTGACCTGACTTGACCTGACTTGACCTGACTTGACCTGACTTGACCTGACTTGACCTGACTTGACCTGACTTGACCTGACTTGACCTGACTTGACCTGACTTGACCTGACTTGACCTGACTTGACCTAACTTGACCTAACTTGATTTGGATTGAGTTGAGTTAACCTTGAGCAGGTATATTTTATCGCAGCAGGTACATTGGTAGTTGAAAGAAAAGTAGATTACGTACCTTGCTAAAGTGAGTAATTAATGCACACGTGTTAATTTAGTAAGCGCATTCGTGCCTTAATTACTCACTTTTTGCTCGATGTAACAATCTAAAATTTTTAAGAAATTAAAATTTATCACCGTTTTTCATGATTAATTTTGTATCATGATTTAAAAGATAGATAGCGCAACCTATGGCACAACTACCAAACAATAGATTTGGAAAACTTGAATTAACCAAACTTTAGATTGGGTAAATTCACAATGTATCGCGTTATGTTTCCGCGCGAAGTATGTGAACATATGATGCTTATGATCGTGTGTTACACACGTTCTCACAAACCTACCTGATTTTACGCTAGTGTCATTTTACGTCAATAGATGTCGTTACGTGTATCTACATTACGTACCTAATGAAAATTTCTTCTTGAATACTTTAAACTCTTATATCTTTGGATATTTTGAAGCGATTGCGATGAAACAAAGACCAAAAGAAACATCGAGTTACACACAATATTTGAATCACTTCTACAACAGATACACTAACACTACACTAACACTATACTCCGCACAAACACACTTACCCCCACACACACCCTCACACCCACACTTACACACATCATTCACTCAAATCACTTTGTTTTGATTATGTACTCGTATTGTATAGTTTACACTTCTTGTTTTTGAAAGAGCGGAGTCTCCTAATACAGGCATCATTTGCTTAAAAGGAGGCTCCAATCTCAAATTTGTTGTACGTTTAAGGTTATCAAATAAACTATATATTTTTTTTTTTTTTTTTTTTTTGAGTTTATAAGTTAACCATATTGATTTCGTACTTTTTACGTGATACTGGAACAATCAAACAAATGAACAGACAAACAGACAAACAGACAAAAATGGTAGATTTTTTTTTTTTTTTTTTCATTTTACAGAAACGCCTCGTCTACAGATTTATTATATGTATATAGATAGAAGAAGTATTTTATAGATTAGGTATTTTCATGATCTTTTAATAAAAATAACTATCAACTCTTGAAAGTTTCGAAGCTGTTCTGAGGTCAGGTGACGAATATACGTTTGCTGATGGCAAAAATAAAACGAGCTTGTCGTGCCGCAGCGACCCGGTTTATTGGTTCTCAAGATTTGCAAATGTAGCTGCCAGTCTCCAGGTATCGATAGTGGAAACGGTGGAATGTCTTTTATCAAGCTGTGAACTTAAATTTTTCTAAGCCAAGATTGAAAAAGCTTCGCCACAGCTTGCGTGGCTACTTTAGGTGCAGTATTCCAATTTTAATGACAGAATGGATAAAACGAATATGGAGTTGAAACCCTTACCCTTAGAGGGTAAAATAGGGGGTAGAATTACGAAAGTTGCCACATGTTTCCTAAAGTCAGTCAGGAGGACATCTTTACATAATTATGTATAGATATTTTTGTATTGCGATTAATTTAGGTCCTTAACTTTTTGGTCTTAAATTCTGTGTTTACATACCATAATGTGAATTACAAAGGCATACAACAACTTTATGTTTTATAGACTAAAGTGCGCGCAAAGAAAGAAGGCAGAAACGTGCGGAACAATTTTTTTTTAAATGCTATTTTATGCTATGCCATAGACACTAACGCCGCGTCAAATGGACTTCAATGGTGGCGCGGTCTCTATAAACCTAATTATATTCCAGAAACTAAAAGGAATAAAACGAAAGAAGGTTATAAAAGTATAACTGATTTATTAAAATTCAAACAAAACACAACTTGTATCATCTTATATCACAGTATGTCACTTGTCTCTTCAAAATCGATTAGATGAGAATCTGAAAAAAATAAAGATAAAAATAATAAAATAAAAATAGGCACTCATACTAGGGACGGACGACAGAAGTGAAACTTTAAAACTGATATTAGCGCTATCTGTGTTCAAAGTACCGAATCCATAAGTTTACCCCCACCAAAAAAAACGCTCAAACCGCGTAAAGGAGTTTTCACTTCAAAAATTAAATTAATGTGGTCATTCAGTAAATGTTGGACAATCTTTCAAACTCAAAAAACTAGATCAAGTAAGGTTTATTGTTTCTTTTTCTTCCCGAATAGTCGTCCTACCATGTAAGTGCCGACAAATAACATAGGTACGGATTATAAAGGGAGGGTGGGCAGGTAGCTTGACTAATAATAGCAAACCATCTACGAAAATCACGGAAGCCATGACTTATACGTTAAAATAAAGCCAGTCGGCACTTTTAAGTTTGAACTAACGATGGTTTCCTCATAACATAACGACACGCCTATAAGAAGGGTTAGGCAGAGGTATAACTATAGTACACACACATTTCGCCAGTTACGTTTGAGTTACAGGGGGCGATTGCCATCAACCAGGCAGAAATCCAGACTCCTAACTGCTACTTAGAAATTCCAGATAGAAAAACCTAATAACACTTTGCCCGACCCGGTAATCGAACCCAACCCTCGGTCAGCAGTAGCGCTCCGACCGCTAAACCAACGAGGCAGTTTCCACAAATCACAGCAAAAGAAGATTGCCCTCACTAAGGAGTAGGCCTTAGCCGTAATTCACTTTTGTATTGTATTGATAAGTTAAAACATGCCAACTGCAACTGAAGTACTCCACTTACACCAGAAAAAACTTATTTTCTTTATAAACTGTGATTTTTTTCTTAGATTCTCAGTTGGAGGTCCTCACTAAAAAAATAAGTAAAAAATGTAGATACCTCAGCCCTATTTTCCAAGAAGCAAGCGGTCAGAAGTGCACCCCTCTCGCATCCAGCTTCTCCGTCGCTCACGGGCTTGTCATTCACTGAAATCATAAGAGGAAATAATTAAAGCTTGTGTAGACCCAACTACAACATACTGATTCGTTTTTTCAGAGTGTCATAAATGAATAGGTTGATGCTGCAGTCATGAAAAGAATGAAAAAACATGAGAGTATAACAAATTTTGATAAATTATAAAATATTTGTTTCGTTTTAGACAATGATATTATAACTCATTGTTTTTAGAGCATGCATGAAAAAATATATATAAATATATTATATATATTAAAAGAGGTAAGAGGTAGGCCTTCTCGTTGGCTCTAACAATGGCATAATTGTGACTAGATAATTATTCTACAAGGAAAGTTCATATTATTATAGGTACAGCTAAATAACTTTTTTGTACATCAAAATATTGTGTTTACCTGATGCGCATTTCTTTCCAATTCCAGCATATTTAGCGTATTTAGCTTCATCGGGCACGAACTTCTTCAGTTTGATCATAGCGTTATCCACGTCGTATTCTCCCTTGGCGTTGAACTGTAACGATAGAGCAATAAATATTAAAATGGATGGTTCCCTTGATGTCTCAGACTCGCAGACTTATTAGATGTGAGAGACACTGTGAGATACATGAGACGCGACCTACCATAAGAATTATTCTGACACAACAATTGATTTCTCACGTTGCAGTGAATTGCTTTTTATAGTCGTTCATAAGTCTACTTCACAGTACTTCGCATACCTATTAATAGACTATTTAGTGACGTCATGATCATTGTCATGCGATATATCCCAGATGTGTATATGAGGCTGCTGAATCAGCTTCTGTAGCCTTTATCATCATCAGCTAATATCTCTGAGAAGCTAGCTTGAGCTAAGCATATAATATACAAAACACTCCTTTTCACAGTCGATGTTACTCATTATGATCATGCGCCAGTTGTCACTAACCAGTTTAACAACAAGGAACTTATCAATAGAATCACTAAACCTTAGCATAATATGTAGGTGGACTATCATTTTTAACAAATTTCAAACTGGAAGTTTGGTGAACCCCAAACTTGCAAGTAATCAAGGAACACTATGCAATAGTACTCACAACTTCAGCATTCTTGTAGACGCAGCCGAGGAAGCAAGGTTTAATGCTGTCAGCGCTGCCGGCTGTCTTTGCAGATTGGATCTCGTCAGTGCTGACTCCATGCTCCGTTGAGCACTTGTCTATGATGGGCTTGATGGCTTCACGGAAAGCTGCTTTGTCTTCTTCTTCACCTGCCTGGAAAAATATAATAACGACAATTTATTACAGAGAACTTTTGAGGATTATCCTTTTTTTTGAGATGTTTTCATTAAATAATAGTTCGTAGATCTTTGACAGTCGATATGAGTCGTCAGATGCCCGAAAGTCTGACAATCAGTTTTGCTTAGAGGTATCAACGCGATATCCAGTATGTGAAATACTGGTATTCAGCTGCATCTGGTTAGCCTGGAAGCCGATCTTAATATAGTTGACAAAAGGTATGCATTACATTAAATAACTCTAAAAATAAATTGTGAAAAAGGACCATTAAATTAATTGACCCTACACTCGAAAAAGTAATGCAGAAATCTTTATACAATTACTCACATGAACCCTGCTAATGCTAGCAGCCACTAAACACAAAACCATACAAGTGAACTTAGACATGTTGTACTATCAGCTTTGTACTCCTGATCCTTAGAAGCTTCAACTGTGTATGACATGGATCGTTACGACGCCTATTTATATAAAACTCCTGTTGTTAAGTAATTTTACGCAAGGTAATTATCATTAAGTCTCATTGCGGCTATGATCAATGCTACAGCGGCAAGAAACAAAGCAAAAAATATATCTTTGTTGTTCATTGAAATCATTTATTTAATCAGTGGCTTTTCCTAAGTATCGCGTATAGCGAGCTTTTTGCTCCTAAAAAGATCTTTTGGAGAACTGTGACACATTAAAGCTAAAGAGTCTTAAAGCTTTATTTAAATATTGTCCGTAACGCACTCTTTCGTACGTAGTTTTGGCTGATCGTTGTTTTATTGGCTATCCATACAACTGTCAGAGATATTCCAGTACTGATATGCTCCGCAAGATGCAACCCCGTCTAAATATTATATCGGTGAAATTAAATGAAATTGTTTATTCTGTAAATAGGATATTGGAATCATTTTTACACGTCATATTAAAAAATATTAAAAATAAGCTAGATGAGGTCGGCGTTTCCTATCTGACTACTCTGAGAAGAAAGGCCGAAACAAACTCAGAGGTCACAGTCTCTTTTAAAGTCCAGACATAATCTTGGTCAGGCCATATGAGGACCATGTAGATTAGAGTCTGAAATGGTCTTTTGAGGAAAGAACCACACAGATTTGAGTGGACCTGTCCAGTCAGTGCAAGCATTTGTCAGTAACCGAGGAGCTCAACTCAGAGCTTAAGGAGCTCAACGACGGTAAAAAGACAACAAACAAAGAATGGTCTCATGATGTTTTCGCAATATTATCCTTTAGTGCCTTCACCCCCTAACTTATCTAATTCAGCTGAAATAGCTATTTTTGTAGCTTAACCATTTGAAGTGATTATTTTCAAGGCGGCGTCCTCTGTAGACCATTGGCAAGTTCCATCGCTACTAAGATACAAAATAAATAAAAATAAATATGCATAACATTAAACTAAAAATCCAAGGTACACTCATTATAACAGAACATTTCAAAGTTCAATCTTAAGCTTCTTAGAAAACTATTAATATTATTATCTAGAAAAAATAGATCTAGGAAATTCCCAAATAGCATTATTATGATGATAATTGCCCATCAAATGATTGCAAGTAAAATCCATTCTTGAGCTTCTAACAAAAACTTTTAAGATATTTAAGAAGCTAACTCTAGATCAGTGTACCGTGATCTAATCATTTTTATTCGCTACAATTTTTAAAATAGTCACAAAACTAAAGTGAATTAGTCAGCTGGCAATCGCTAGCCTACATTTTCGGGCTAATTGCTTATACACGCTCTACTAAATTTTTTCATTTTAGCAATTCAATTCTCGCCATAGGTACTCAATTGTATTAAGCAATTGATTATGTTATATACTTCGTACATACCTACATAAACCCACACCTTTTTCCTATGGCAGGTTATACAGAACGCCACCTGCTACGATCCTTACCTTCATACATTTTATGCGCACGCGCACTGATAGATTATTAACCTAGAAAGCTTAAAAAGTTTGACTAATATAATAATACTTGTGCTATAACTTCCAGAATATTATGAAACCTTCTTGCATTGTTCTACATCTTTTCAAGGGTCAGCAATCTCTAGCTTCATAATTATACCTACTCCTATCTTTAAGCATTGTTGTTTACACCGTAATTAATGCATCATAACCGTGGTTATAAATCTAACTAGCATTATTATAGTCCAAATTATGTACTTTAATTCTATACTTCCTAGCTAAAATAACAATACTAACAAAAGATTTCGACTCACCTCTTCGTCGTTAGTCAAAATATTAAAGCGCAGGCCACACTGAGAATGAACCGAAACATAACTAAGTTAATTTGTCTTCGCTCATGTAGCTACCGCGTCCCTTCATATACCTATAATTCGGTTCATAGTTCGCAGTGTGAACCGAAGTATGCAAGCATTGGTGTTTACACCGTAATTAATGTATCATAACCGTGTTTATAAATCAAACTAGCATTATTATAGTCCAAATTATTTACTTTAATCTTATACTTCCTAGCTAAAATAACAATACTAACAAAAGATTTACACTCATGATCTCTTCGTCGTTAGTCAAAACATTAAAGCGCAGGCCATACTGATAATGAACCGAAACGAAACTAAGTGCGTTTAGCTTCGCTTATGTAGCTATCGCGTGTTTTCATACTTCGGTTCACAGTGTGGCCTGCGCTTTACGTTTGTTCCACTTCCGCTTTTCAATGAACCTGCCACTAATAGCCATGTTATAGAAAAAAAAAATACTGTCGCACTCACAGACGTCACTTAATAATAATCAATACTTGGCATGGTTGTCGAAGGACTAATGGCCGATGGAGCAGACGAGTCCTGGAGTGGAGACCAGGTATCGGCAAGAGTAGTGAAGGATGCCGCCCAGCTTGGCTGGGTGCGGAAGTCGGAGGACAGGGGGGGGATGTGGCGCACCATGAGCCCAGCACTGGACTGCAACTTGACTGATGTTTAATTGACCAGCATAAAGCAATTGGAACTTTGTCAGTCAAAACATGACAGATTTAGAGCATTTGAAATTGTTGACAAGTGCTATGATACTAAGTTTTATGATGGTAATTTTAAGTTATTCAGCCTCTTCTAACGTTTCCATTACTGGGACACAGGTTTCATCTCTATAAGAGCAAGGCATTTAAGTTAATGGTTGATTATTATAAAGTGATATCTCCGAGTGCGGCAGTTATTCAATAATAAAAGAAGAACAGTTGAAAAACAATGGAAACGACATAATTGCATTGTTTTTAATATATTACTAAGTCTAAGTACGGGAAATTATTATGATTAGCAATGCACCGTGTTATGCTTTGTAGGTATGAATAAGTTAAACAACTTATTTTTCCGGTCTTAGGTGTTAAATAAATGATCATGATTCATAGAATAATCACTGAGCAACTAAGAAATAGTATCGCAACAGAAGTACCTACACATATACATAACCACATTTGTGAATGTTAAGCGTTTTTTACCCACAATACTACTTAAAAACTGTATTTTTCAGAATTTCGACCAACCGTAATACGACATGATTTTATTTCGACAATATGGTCGAAATGAAGTCGTGTCGGAGTTCCATATTGTCGAAATAAAATCTGGTTGTAATATGGTTTGTCGAAATTCAGTGTTTAAGTCCCATCTCTGAAGATATAACAGCAGGCGGTGGGATATAAACATCCGTTTAGCCAGCTTAAATACACACATTACCACAGTTAAACAATAAGCTTTTCCACTTCCACGTCACGACAACAGCCCAAGTACAGACCCAAGTGAGAGGCCCATGGGCGGCATAAAAACTTTTTGTTCATAAAAGTTTTTTGTTTTTAGTGACTACACTAACCACACGATAAAGATAGAAAGAGAGACCATATTAGATACTAAAGATTGATGACTAACACATTCCAATTTTGTAATAATTTCCACACCAAATGCAGGCCCTTGGATACGCTTCACAATACGTATCATTTGCCGCATGTCATCATCACACGGATACTTCATCACTTCATTGTTTGTATTTCTATTGTCATCTTGTAATGAAGGAAAAATTGAATTGCCTCCGTATCGAAGGCCTGTCTATCGTACAGGATATTGGGTTTATTTAAATTCCTTTGTTTTAGTATAAATCCACCAAACGTCGTCATAGTCACCACATTCGCCCAAAGAGTTTTGTAGAGAATTATTCCTAAACAATATCCAAAATGTTTAAGTTTGGTGTTGCGTATTTTGCTATCTTAGCAGTTTTCTTCGAAAATGTTTTGGTAAGTTTTCTTCATTCATGCATTCTGAAACTTTCTTTTTTAAAACATAGTCTTAATAATTACCTTGTGTTATTTTCAGGCCATTACTGATGAACAAAAAATCGAAATACAAACAAAATTCCTGGCAGTTAGTGCAGAATGTATTAAAGAATATCCCCTCTCAATTGATGACCTCGCATCTTTCAAGAGCAGAGTTTTTCCAGAGGTTGAAAATGCTGGGTGCTTCTCAGCTTGCATCTTCAACAAACTTGGACTGGTATGTATAAAATGACTAACTCTATCATCATCAACATTTCAGCCGAAAGATGTCCACTGCTGGGCATACGCCTCTCTTAAGGGTTGCTACATCAACCGGTCCTGAGACTAATACTGCATAATTATGCCTAAATAAATTATGTGCTTTAATAGTGTGCCGCTTTAATTTAACAAAGGTGCATTTTCGTTTTATGAAGATAAAACGCGAAACCGTATTGGTACGTATGTGTTTTATTTATTTACAATATTTTCTAAAATAGCATCTTCGAGCAAAGTGTACCTACGTACAGAACTGTAGCGCAGAGATCATTTGCCGCGGTCACAGATCATAACATCGTATCAATGAAATTAAAACGAATAACAAATTCAAATTCAAATAATTTATTTTCTCTTCACAAACAATAGGATCTTATAATTTAGACATGATTAAAGAACTATGTGATACTAGTAATAACGTGCAAAGAGTAGATGAATTGAAGGAGCTTTATCTAATTATATTTTTTATGATTACTGGCCACTAGCCCTACACGTGTGTTAAATTAATGTCGACATTGTAGCGCCACGTTGTATGCATAACCTAAAACGGTAGTTACTGTCGTATTTTCCTCTCGATCTGGAGCCATTGACAAGATACAACCAGTTATTTGCTGTCAGATAAAACGATTATCGATACGTTATAGTTTTTTTCAAGGACTTGAAAAGTTTATCACGTAAAAAAAATATCGACACTTTTTGTACAAACATGTGTAATTATTTCGTTTTGTTCTTAGAATAATAAAAATATAATGTTGTCTTATCTACCTATTGTTCTCCTTTTTACTTCACTTCAGCATTTCTTTACTTCAGTTTATCAACTTTTTTTTTTTTTTGCAGTTCGACGATAAGGGAACTTGGTCACACGTAACAGCCTTGGAAAATGCCAAGAAATTGTTCGAAGATGAAGATTTGAAAAATATTGAAGGATTCTTGACCACTTGTGCCAAAGGTATGTAGGAAAATCATTATAAATAACCGTAATTATTCTCAACATATGTCAAAAAAGAACAACTACCAGTTTTAATGCCTACATTTTTTTTCCTAAACAGTTAATGAAGAAGAAGTAGCTGATGGTGAGAAAGGATGCGACCGAGCCAAGCTGGCTTATGATTGTTTCATCAAGAACTACGAACAAGTACGTAATATTTCAGTCCAAATAGTTCTTATTCCTTATTTATTTATTTAACCATTTATGCACACACATATAAATACAGACAAGAAGAAAGGAACAGAAAAATACGTACAAAGGCACGGTTCCTTCATATCGGCTAGAGTCCCAGGAACAGCAGGCGTAGCATGAGCACCGTTTTGTCGACGGAAGAGTAGACAAAAATGACGTTTCGTGTAGACAGTACGACGGCAGCAAAGTAGAAAGGATCTACTGCACTTTTTACGAAATTCACTCTTTTACATAATTCGACTCAGAATTCTTTGATTTGTCATAGGATTTTTTTCTGTTTGATTCTCAATTTTTACTGATTTCAGTCACGTCAACTACATTTTTTTTTCTTTAAGTGTCGATGTAGGTACCGTATTTTGGATCAAACAATTTTACAGTAATATTGACCTTAACTATTTCCTTGGTACTTATACTTATACTTGCTACTTATATTAACTAAATGATGTAAAATAGGAGAAGATAGTTTTGTTCTTCTATTAATTATCACAGTTTTGCGATTAAAACGCTCCCTTGTAAAATCATGACTTTGTAGATAACCGTTTATACTTTGTGGCCGTCGAGTAGAAAGTTTTCTACTGGCTATTCCAAAATCAAATTGTCTGCAGTACCTTAGACAAATATCAGTTGTCAGAGTGATTTTGACAGTTTGAGTAGAAAACTTTCTTCCGAAATAGTCTACGTAAAAAAAGACCTAGACAAAGATCGTTAGAAACAAAAGACAAAATGACAGATTGTAGAAGGATTTCTACAGTGCGATATCAAAAATGAAGAAACGAAATGTAATTTTGTATAGAAAAAGCTATGTCTATTCTTCGTAGAGATAGAAAGCGTCATGCTACGCGTGCTGGTAGTGATTAATAAGATAGTGAAGCTACCTACTTATGGTTCGTCTGAAGAACCGCTCCTCCTAACTCTTAAGCCGGCGACACCTATATGAACGCCTAAATAAAAACGCGCTATCGAATTTTCAACGTTCGGCTCAGCGCTGAAAGTTGAAAGCACTTTTGATAATTATATTTTACTGTAATTTTCTTTTACAGCTCGGGTTCGACTTCGACTTTTAAGAAAGGCGGAATGTAGAATTATATTTCCTGGAAGGTAGTTCCAACGATCCCCATTGGATACATTTTAGTTTAAGGCACATACACGGCTCTGTATTTTAATTTCATTTTGTCTTCAATGCGTTAAGTAATACGGATTGCGGATTTATTGTAAGATTACTTGTATTCACAATAAAACTTATTACTCAATACTTTTTATTGTTTTCTTTTAAAAGATTACCACATGAAGGTTTTTTTTTTTAAATTGTAACATGCAAATTAGCCAGTCCTTTAACGGCGTAAAAGCATAATAACAAAGGATTTTCAAGAAACTCGAATCCATGAGCTGGGGCTATCAAATAGTCAAAAATACGCCAACGAAATTCTTGCTACAGCTAATCTTCAATAAAAAGTGGAAGTAGGTACAATAACTGGCGCTCATAAACCAGTTACCTATATATGATAATTATTAGACATCTTTCAGTTTTTTATCTAGTAGAAGTGCCATTTTAAATTTTGCCGAGTCACCGTGATTCAGGAAACCACTGCAGTGACCTTCAGTGGTTTCCTTTATTATAAATTCAATAACAACGTTATGCATAATAATAATTACAAGGTAAAGGTGTTGATGTATGAGATTAGTAAACGCATTGCACACGAATCTAGTTAAATGGAGAAGGTTGTGAAAACAGTTTATTTATTTTTATTTATTAGTTAACACACAACTTTTTTTTGTAGGTAGATCTAACAAACCCAGAACCCCTATGTTGTTTATATCCAAGGGAAGATTCAGAAGTAGGTAAATAAAATAATTTGCCAATATCACTCTTGCCAAGGGGTATCTTCTTACCCAGTTACTGGGTTGTAGATGTCAGATAGGCAGTCGCTCCATGTAAATCCGTTAGACTGGAAGCCGACCCCAACATAGTTGGGAAAAGGCTAGGCAGATGATGACTCTTGATCAGTGGAGTTGACTTTATCCCTGAAAGAGAGTTGAACTTTGCAATCTTTTTCCTTACATAATTATTCCGCGTCCTGTTCGCGATAAACTCAAAAACGACTGCACCGTTTTCACCTATGGATAGAGTGGTTCTCGAGGATGGTTTTTCTCGAGGATGGGTTACCGACATCCACGCTGGCGAAGCCGCGGGCATCAGCTAGTGTATAATAGAATAGAGAATTGTCATCGAAGTCTCTACCGAGCGCTGGACGCAAAGTAACACAGTAGTAGTCACTTTGCGTCCAGCGCTCGGTGTGGTGACACGTCGCGTTCTGGTTTGCAATTGATCAATCGTCATCCTGAGGATGCCTCGTTGAGAGGTGAAACACGTGTCGATTTCTTACAGGGTTTTTTGGACTCTTGAAGAATAGTCAAGCGGAATAGGTTACTAAATATATCTACGTCTATTGCATTTTATAATGGATTTCCGTAAAGTCACGCCTGAATCAATTAACTATCTTAAACCTTTTAGTTTTATAATTAGGGTCGGTAGGTAGGTGTACTCTGAACGGAAATAAAAACTGACAGTGTTTTAACAATTTATTTCAAAAAAGTCAATCCAAACACCAATCTAAATAATAAATGTTACCTAAGTGCTATTTAATAAAGTTTCCAACCAACTTCTTTTAAACCATCTCGTAACGATGACTCATCAGAAATCGAAATCGAATCCGTACTGCAAAAAAACACAAAAATAGAAACAATTAAAATCATGAATAAAATTATATTCATTAATAGCTGCACCCCGCGGTTTCACCACATAGGTCGACCATGAACTCCAGTTCAATTCCAAGATAGGACACATTATTCCCACGGGAAAGTCTCGATCCCGTGGGAATAATGTGTCCTATTCCAGTTCATGGTCTACCCATGTAACAAATTTCATCCAAATCCGTTCAGCCGTTTTTGTGTGAAAGCGTAACAAACAAACAAACTCACTGTTGTATTCATAATATTTGTTATATTATTTTTAGTTAGGATTAGCTTTTGCCCCCGGTGTCGCCTGAGTGGATGTCGGTAAATATCCCACAGGAACGTATCACCGGGATTGAAAGTACCCTGTGTATTAATCCAGGTTTTAAACTATTGGTGTACCACACCTAAATCCGTTCAGCCGTTCGCAACTGCGGAATACATTCAGAAAAACAAACAAACGGACTAAAATTATAAAAACTATAATTTTGGCATCAGGCTAGCTCCCACTCCTCGTGGCAATGACTTTTTTTAAATATTTTATGTACAGTTTTGACTTCGTTACGGTCACAAGAATTATGGATATAGAAATAAAAACATGATATATTTGTGTTTTTATTAACCTTTGGTATGCCGGAACGCGAATCCCGTTGAGAAACAATGGATTTTTAATGTAATTACGGCATACGACGGGTTAAACTCAAAAAAGGATGGTTCCGATTTCGACTAGTGTATCTCAGGGTCAATATTTTTTTACTGGAGGAGTACTTTTTCGACGAGAACCATTTCACGAGACCGAGAACCATTTCATGAGACTATCCTACTTACTTTAACTTACTAACTTACTTTAGGAGCATTTTCAGTAAAACATCCAAAAGCAAGCTTCGCTCTATCACAGCCTTTTTTTCCGTCATTCGTACTTTGTTGATTCACTGCAAAATACAAAGAACATTAATTTAAAACATGTATTTTAAGCCTATCTATCTATATATCCTATATATCTAGGAAATACTTCCATAATAAATTAATAGTTAATATTTATTTATTTATATTAAATATTTATTTATGTTGTAATATGCATTTGTTTAATATTTATAAACAACAATAGGAAAGGTATTTGACATTGAACGACGGATTATGATATGATTGATGATTGATTTAATGGGATTTCATGCTATTACTATGATGCTATTAGTCTAATTATAATCCACCGCGACTTGATGGCGGCTCCTAGCCTCCTATTTGGAATAAGTTACCTGCCGAACATTTCTCCATTATTTCATCGACGTTCTTTAGATGTTCATCGCTTCCTTTGAACACTTTCTTGGCATTCTCTCGCGCTTTAGCTGGTGATATCATTCCCATGTTATCCATCTGGAAAAAATGCCAATGAATCAACCATATACCTGTGAAAGCCTGTGAAATAGGAACCACCTTAACAAACACTGTTGGAGTCTATAGGATAACTAGGGTTACGATTAAAAGATGGTCGCCAACCTTCTCAAAACTCCTCACGTTGCTAACATGAAGAATCCCATGATAGCAATTGGGATTACCGCACTATTTCTTCATTTATTCATTAGAAGTAACTTTTTTTAATCCCCATAATGTACGGGTTTGTCCCTGAGTGCCCCGATCCCGCAAGTACACAGTACCATTTCGATAAATATTGTACCTATCAGTGCAATGCTGTCAGCTAGTAACTTACCACTCCAATTTTCTTGAACAAACAAGCTACGAAGCATTTTGGATCGTTTCCATTAGGAATCATCTTGTTCTTCAAAGCCCTGATATCTGACAATGATAGAGGGTGATCTTTTATGCACTGGAGACCTACGGTTACTAACTCTCTTTGGATGCCAGACTTTTGCGCATCCGTTATTGCCTGGAATGATATAATAAACCAATCAAAGTAGTAATTATATAGGTACAACAATCAGAATAGAAAAAAAAAACTACCACCACCAACTCCATGTAAAATACTGGTATTCAGCTGCATCCGGTTAGACTGGAAGCCGATCCCAATATAGTTGGGAAAAGTCTAGACAGATGATGAATCATAAAATGAAAATCGACAAAAAAAAAAAGAAAAACAGGTTTATTTGTCACAGAAACAAGTGCATACAAAAAGATAAGTTAGCTCGAATACATACATAGTTCAAAATCGAATATAGTTTAAAAAAAGAGATATTTGCAAATGCATATACTTGGAAAGAAGAAGAGTGATGTTAACTAGTAATTCTTTTATCATACTTACCGCAACATGTTTTATTAAGAACCAAAACAGCATAACGTAACCAATACGAATTAAATCCATTGAGGGATTCATAATCATTAATGAGGTACCTACTGAAGATATCTCACAATTAATAAACCTTTGTCCTAGATCGCAATATTTTGTTAAAAACACTGAATATTGATTTTTGATATTATATGCCTGAATAGAGGGCGATATGCGAAGGACTTTTATTTATTCGTAATATTGTAATAGGTACTTGTAACACAATAAAATAAGTAGTAGCGAACTGTAACCAAACCCGAACACTATTGATCACTATATTTGTGTTTCCCTATTTATATAATAGATTTGAAAATACATGATGAAACAGCTGAACTGTTTGAATGACTATTTCAGCAAAACTCAACCTTCGATTTGAAAGCGGAAGTGCGCCCTAATCTTGGACAATTGTACTCGATACTAGACGGGTTACAATCCGATTCGTCGCTAAACCGAATTGGGTTAAACCATGTTCTCTGATTTTTGTCAACTCATTGGGAGCTGTGATGATATCAGCGAAAGTTCATCTAACACTTCTTTAGTACCTATATTTTATCAGATAATATAGGTAGGTTGTATTTGAAAAAGATAAAAGATCGTACCGATATTTTCTATTCGAAAACGGTAGGTTAGTGCAATTGCAGAGCTAAAGGTATAAGCCAAAAATTAATGATACACCTTCGGCATAACATAAAATTTATTCAAAAGAACACACAGTAAATAGGAAATTCATACAGAAACCATTATTGTAGGTAGACTCAACCCTTATTGCAGAAATTACTGAAAAAGAGAAAATAAGGTTATATATATAAAATATATATAAGTATAAGTATATTAATAAGATATAGTTTCATCCCACAAAAATTATAGACCGATTCCCTGTTTCCTAAACGAAAGCCACATGTCACGGAGACGCCTTGGCGGCCGACGCTGACGGCGCCGACGGCGCGGCCATTCCGTCTGTGGTAGATGTGGTATTGTAAGAGCAAGAAATTATTGATGACTAGCTTCTGCCAGCATATTCGCCCGCGTGATATCTCATGGTGATAGAATTTTTTAAATCGGTCCAGTAGTTTTTGAGTTAATTCATTATAAACAAAAATACAAATCTTTTCTCTCTATATTAGAAAATGTAGAAAACATTTGGGCCAAATTCAGCTAGAGACTCAGCATGTTTTGAATATTATCTGTAAACCCAATCACGGAAACAGCGTTTTTTTTTTACTTTTAGAATTGCAATTCCAAGTTTGTGTACTTCCATATTCTACCTAACCATACCAATCAAGTTAACTTAAGAAAATTCTTACTTCTTTTAACTCCTTAAGACATTTGAACAAAACGTCGACCCGCTTCATCTGAGATTCTTCATCATCACCATCATTATCTCCGTTCGCTAATAACAGAAAAAAATATCAACTAACTTCTCTATTCTCTGTTCATTTTCTATTTTCATTTTTGTTCGATAAACATTCAATATTATGTAGAAAAAGCAACTAACTCGATTTATCGAATGCCAGAGCAATAAATGGATTTGGCATATATTGTGCAACCCATGGCATCTTTTTCTGAGGTGCAATTTCCAGCATCTTACTAGCTCCTGATACATCCCATTAATATCAGGCAAATTAGTCATAAAACAGATAAGTACCAGAAAATTATTATTGTTTTTAAAACAGTCTATACTTCTTAACATTGTTATTAAAATCAAGAGCTACAGCATTTAAAACCGATTTAGTGAAAAATATAATAATTATAGCAATCTTACCATCGAAGCAGCTATCTAATTGTTCTTGCACTTTCTTAGCCTTGTCTTTATCGTCTGTGTATTCCGAAATTGATTCATGTAATGCCTCACGGTTGTATTTCCCAGCCTCATCCAGCTAGAATAAAATGATTCTTACCCTGCGTCCCAACCGAAAGCAACAGTCGCGCGAACACGCCATTACGCGATCGTTTAAACTCAAATTATTTATTTCAAGTAAACCATTTACAGGCACTTTTGAATTGTCAAGGAGTCGGCCAGTCAGAATTACGAAGCTAGTTGCCTATTCCAAAGCGTAGTAGGTACCTATGGAGAGAGAACGGGCAAGATATTCCACGGACACTCTTTAAAATCAAAAAAAAGTTACAAAATATTGGTTACATCGTTCACGTTTAAATTATACATGCGATAATAATGCCTAAATAATGACATTAAGACATACCCGTGATATTCTTTAGAAAAAAAACGCGACGATCGCGTAGATAGGTACTCGCGTTACAATCGTTTTCGGTTAAGATGCTGCCCAAGTATTCATCGATATCTGTACGTTACGAGCAACTTCCTAATCATTAGTTTAATATGTACCAAGGCGATGCCACAACTGCACTTGAGTGCATTTGCCTTAAGGTTGATTGGCCTTTATCATTTTTGTACTTACAATGCCCATTTTCTGCATTATGCATTTCTTAAAACACGGATCCATATCATCGCCTTTCTTGTGTTTCTTTAAATCGTCTTTGGTAAGACCGCAGTCTGATGCACATTCGTCTGCAATGGGTTTCATTGCCTCCATGATTGCCTTTTTCTCTTCTTCAGATATGCACTGAAACAGCAGAAGTAAAATAGAAAACCTAAAAGTACCTACCTACTCTAAGAGATGAATTTCAACAAAAATTAAAAATTAAAGTTGGTAAATCAATTTAATTTTCTAATCTGGTTAGTACCTTCTCAAATTACTCTATTTTTTCTGCAAATACTTTGACTAGACTGAAATCGAACCTTCTTAGCAGTCGTTTGTCTTTTGAAAAACTTACATTAACATTCCAAAAATTAACAGCCACCACTGCAAAATATAGGCACACGACACTGAACTTCAACATTTTGAAATGACAAAAAGACAACTTGTATAAAACTTGACGCTTCCGGTTTTATATGTTTGAGCTCGTGAGGGAAACTATTATGGGCGGTTCTGTAATTTTATGGTGAGATAATTACCATATATTTTACACCTATAACAAAAGGGGACATATGTATATATATAGGGATATATGTATGTCAAGTTCGAACCAGATCGGCAAGCTACGATCTTGTATGTCATCATCTGCATCATCTGCCTAGCCTTTTCCCAACTATGTTGAGGTCGGATTCCAGTCTAACCGGATGCAGCTGAATACCAGTATTTTACATGGAGCGACTGCCTATCTGACCTCCACAACCCAGTTACTGGGTAATACGATACCCTTTGGTAAGACTGGTTGTCAGACTTTCGGGCTTCTGACGACCCGTAGCGACTGTCAAAGATCCACAATTGACAGCCGGGACCAACGGCTTAACGTGCTTTCCGAGGCACGGAGGAGTCTCGGTATGTAAAGATGGTCACCCATCCACGGAACAACCCCGGATCTTGTATGTAAAATATGAAAATAAATAACGACATTGTATTATGAGTGTGAAAGCTGTGTCTCACCGTCTATCCTGCCCTCTGTGCCCCAAAAAATGCAGCCAAAGTGACCCCTGTGCTGCCACCGACGACGCCGTGGATGTGGCGAAGCAATAGAACCATCGTGCCGTCGACACGAGAAGAAAGACAATAAGAGTATTTCCCATTTTCAGTCTCCCTAAAGGTGGGTAATTAAAATAGTGCCATATCTGCTAACCTTTGTGAATTTGTGATACACATGACACAAGCCATAATTCAGAAGAGTTTCAGCTGCTCCGTCGAAACTCACAACTGCTTTGTTAGAACCTTATATCCAACAGTTATGAGCTGTTCGGGAAAAATACGTACTTTAGGTGAAAACTCCCAAAACTTCTCACTATCACCATACCAGGGATATCAACTAAATAAGCACCCTCGGAAATGTATCCTATTCCTGCTTAGAAACAGCGTCCTGGAGTTTGGACATATGTTTCTTCTATTTTGAAAAGACATAGGTGTAGGAACCAATCGTTATTATCTATATCGCATGTCTCTGCCCAAAACTCCATCGGAAACTCAATCAATCTGCCTAGCCTTTTCCTAACTATGTTAGGGTTGGCTTCAGTCTAACCGGATGCAGCTAAATACCAGTATTTTACATGGAGCGACTGCCTATATGACCTCCGCAACCCAGTAACTGGGTAATATGATACCCCTTGGTAAGATTGGTTATCAGACTTTCGGGCTTCTGACAAGCCGTAACGACTGTCAAAGATCCACGAATAACAGCGAGTGAAACCTCCATGGGAAACTATACAAGAATAATTGGATGGATGTAAGGAACCCTACTATGCAATAAAATAAACATGATAATAACGTGCACCAATACAATACATAGCGATCATTTGCTACTTCCTCTTTCCATTATATTCGAACATACAATGGAGCAACACCAGGCTAGTTATTAATTCGTAATAACATACACATTAAATATGGCATAAATAATTTAGTCCACAATGAAATATTATAATGTCCAATGTGAATATCCTTATCCTTCTAATAGTTCAGTATTGCTGGTAGTATCGTGTAGACACGTCGCTTAGTTAAAATAATAGAATTTTTTTCAGTCGCTACACATCACTTCCAGAATCATATTTATGTCCCTAGATATTGTTAGAGTTCAGATTGATGAAATCGGTGCTGTGTCCATTTTTATAAACAACAACCATTTTAATTAATTATACGTTTTGCTCTTCTTCAATCTGTATTTTGTTATTTGGAGTGCCTTTTTAGATTAAGAGCTGATTTAACCCCTTTAATCTTTTATTCGGGGAATAAAATTGACGTCTGACTGAGTTTTTTTACAGAAAATCTATCATTTTCTTGTTGAATATTTATTTGCTGGATACTAATACTAGGGATAAAAGTTTGGTCGAATTCGCCCTTAGTAAGATACAATCAGGAAACGATTAATGTCTAAGACCGGGGTTTAGGAAGTAGGATACAATTTGGGGCTGTATTGTGCGTACAGCGTACCTGCTAGGTAACATACATAAGTTATGTTTAAGTACATAAGTTATGTTTAAGTACATATGTACTTAAACGTTACATCAAACTGACTGTTGCAAGAATCATGATGCCATCTACTTTGTTTCTCTTACTAGACCGGCTTGCATAAGCAGCAAATCTACACACAAACGCAATTTGACGGTGTTCTGAGATGCCGCGAAATGATTCCTTCTTGAGTCCGCCTGTACAATTTTCTAGGGATCAATATAAAAACATTTCGTCGCGCCAGTGTGAGAGAATCTTGAATGAAAAACTAGGCTATCGAAATAAAAAGGCAATGTTTATCAAAAGTATTCTTATTATTGCGTGCAGTCAGAGAAACTAATCGTTAAGCAATTTGACACCTTTTTTTTTTGGGTGGGAAATCATCATATGACCTCTCCCGCTCTGGGTGGAGCAGAAGGGCGTGTCAGACTCTTACTGACTAAAACCCACCTGTGTTCCATCAGTTGCCTGTTGCCAGGGTCCCGGTATCCCTTTCGGACTATTCCACAACCCTGGCAGGGAGCAATTTGACACCTAACAACAATTTGCCGTGTTATAGCCATTTCATGCAAATGTCAAAGAATGACAGCTGTGATTTTTAAATATACGTATAATTTAAGTTTGTAGTCAATTTAATTTACATAACTTTACCTACATAAGTGCGTAAATGTACTTCGTTATACATCTACTTCCAAGAGCGGAACAGCTGTATCGATTAAAGGAAGTAATGAGGTGTCAGATGAAATAATATTTATCTGAGCAAGTTCAGTGAACACGTGTTGTTTCCCGTCATTTCCTCTGTTAGACATATTGAACGACTGAATGCAACACAAATTGCAGGTTGTTTATAAGACCTTTGTTACATTAATTACTAGATGCACGCAGTGTTTGTATATTGCGGACGGAAACGTGACTGTACTGGTTTTATTTATACCTACACGGGCACGTTGTACGTAAGTGAAGAGGTATATAGGATTTCAATCTTTGAAAACTTAAAAAATTACATGGAAATACTTGCTCCAAGTTTTTCTTTACCGCACTTATATTTTCGTCACGTAGAGCGACAGGGGATGTGTCTGCGCAAGGGTACAGTGGCGTCCTAAAGTACCAGGCTATTGTTTAATAACATAAGTGTAAATGATTTATTGTAGAATCATAATATGTACTTTACTAGCTACTTAATAATATACGCATACGGCTTCGTAAGTTTGTGATTTTATTACAGTTTAACAAAAGATCAATTACTGAAAAATTAGATTGAATAATAATAAGCATTTATTTATTATACGGAACGTATTTTTTTCCTATACGATAAGTGCAATCTGACAAAAGTATCAGAGGGTATGTGCAGCGTGTCTGGTCAGTGAAGCGAAAATAAATTATTGGTACTATTGACAGTGGAGATTTTTTTTTTTTTGTTTTTGTTCGAATTTTGAACCTTTTGTATCAAAATCCATATATGGATTCGTATGCAAATTATCCTACATACTGTTTGTCATATTTGGATTCGTATGCATTGCTGGCTTTCTGCTTTTGCTATCATTTCGTTTCAGGAATGGACGTTTCAAGCTTCCATGGTGGTTCCAAGCATGTGAAGTCTATCCCCGGTGAGGGGTCCTTGTGTGATGATGACCTTGATTTGGACTCCGAACCTGAATAGGTACGATCCCTTCAAAAATGGGATTCCAGCTAACATTTTTGGAACCCCGACATCAAGTCGAGTTGGAAATCCAACAAGCCGAGTTGGAACTCCGACAAGTCGAGGCGGCACTCCATCAAGCTTGCCCGATTCGCCACCCACGACGATTAGTACCCACTAAAAAGTCTCTAAAAGCTCCTGAAAGACAATCAAGGCGTGTCGCTGAATTCTGAACGAATTGTAGCGTCAGTAATTTCCCCACATGGATGAAAAATTGAAAGTTATGCCAAAACTGCTCAAAGTTCTGTTCCTTCACCAAGGGTGAAAAATGTGAAGTCCATTTGTGCTATAATGACAAACGAAACTGTTTCAAAGATTTCCACAGTGTAATTGCTAAACGCATGCGAAGCCACATATGGATGAACGATAATTTACGACAGTGCATACCAAGCCATAAATGGCTTTGTGCTGTAATTTCAGCAATAACCGATATAATATTTTTTTAAATCAAAAATCAATAAAACAAAATTATGCAAAAAAATTAAAATTGTTCCTCCTTCATAATTCATGCAGTAAGGGGTTAAGTGTAAATGATTTATTGTAGAATCATAATAGTTACTTTACTAGCTACTTAATAATATACCTAAGTGTAAATGATTTATTGTAGAATCATAATAGTTACTTTACTAGCTACTTAATAATATACCTAAGTGTAAATGATTTATTGTAGAATCATAATAGGTACTTTACTAGCTACTTAGTACTTTGCAATAGGCTGGAATCGATATATCGGTCAGTGCGGCCAGCGTTCTTTTTACGTGTCGGGGCCAGTACTGACATGTGGCTTTAGGTGGATTCACCTAAAAGTTTCTCAAGTGCTTCCGCTGATATGATTAAAGGATCTTATAATAACTTGAAAATTAATATTGCATGCTGTCATCAAAGCATTTATTTCAGAAAAAAACTAGTAAGCAAATCCCGAATCGGTACATGTTCGCTCTCAGACGCGTAAGTTGATCAATCGCCAATCTGAAAATAAAATGAAACAGCGATATATTAATATAATTCAAATCGATATATTTGTAGACTCCTTTTTTTGTTAGGCTATACAACGTGTTACGTTAAATGCGCAAAACCTGAAAATAGTTTGATCAGAATAACGAGCAGAATCAATTGAACCGTATTTTAATATAGGTCACATTTTTCAAATATCTTCATGAAAAAACGTTGCCGTGTCTATTTATTAATAGGTCAAGCCATCACTTTCATGCGCAAACCCGCCAAAATAGGTAAACAAACACAAATTGTTGTCGACCAATTTACATTTTCTCATACGCGGGATAATAATAGCTTTTATTTCAATGCAAATACGAATCTTCCAAATCTAAAACAGCACGTAAAACCTTTACAATTTTTTAATGTTTTTTTTTCCTCAGAAAATTTACCTACCTGAATTGAATTAAATATCAGTTCGGTGTCTGAGGTTATGCGCATGTAACGTTACACATTGTATATACCTACAGAATGTAAAAGGTCCCATCACATCGCCCTCAACTACGCATGCTGTACCTACATCAAACTAAGTAACATTGCACAAAAACAATTGCTGGGGAACGACTCATACTTTTGGTTCTGGTGTACGGTAGCGCTCAATGTAACACACACAAAACTTCTCTGTGTGTGTGCTTATGCTTCCAATGGTACAGGGGTCGTGAGGATATTTAAACTTAAGTTAACGTTTAAAACTTGTTTTTGTAAAAAAAATACGTAATTAAAAGTTGGAACTTTGACCTCAATATCTTCGTAAACAAATTACGGGAATAGCAAGTGACTGTCGGCTTCGTTAAGCGTTATTAATAACACCCTATTTTTAACCGACTTCTTCAAAAAGGAGGAGGTTCTCAATTCGTCTGTATGTTTTTTTGTTTGGTAGGTCATGCTTCCGAGGTGGTCCCATATAAATTGTATTAACTTTGCTTGCGTAGTTGTTGAGTTAGCTTCAATATTACGTATTTTTCCCACTTAGTTTATCTAGACGATTTCCTTATTTACTCTTTCACTGTTATTTACATAGCAAGTAGTGCTATTCGGATTTGTGTGGGGTAGGTACCACAACTAAAAAGTGAAAAATAAAAACTTTTTGCAAAAAAAAAACAAACCGACTTCCAAAAAAAACACTAAAATGAGAAAAATAACTTTAATTTCGGAAGTCGGTGTCTTTGCTTTCCAATTCTCGTTTTATGCCACCGACTTCCGAAATTAAAGTTTTTTTTGGAAGTCGGTTTGATTTTTTTTGTAAAAAGTTTTCTTCAAATTATTCTGCACCCTAATTGCGCAATGCATGATCGGTCAGAATTGGAATCGGTTCGAAACAAATGTCTAATCCATTGCTTCATAAGATCGAAAAAACATCTGCTCAACAACGTAACTTACGAACTTATGAAGCAATGGATTTGTTTTGAAGCATTTGTTTCGAACCGATTCCAATTGTGAGTTTGTTGTTTAACATATTCATACATCAAAAACATTTAAAGCCAGAAACCAACCGTTTTCGATCTCCATAGTTTAAATTTTGATAGACTTACTTTTTTCTTGAGTTCGTGTAAACAGTCAAACAGCATCTTTGCTCTGTCGCACCCCTTATCGTCGTCGGTGACTGTCTCGTCATTCACTGAAATTATCAAAATGCATGATCGTTAAGAAACTGTGAGTATCAAAATCGACAAAACTCGATATGGAAAACTAATCTCTCATATTTTGGAACCAGAAAAATATTTCATGAAACACTCTCTAGTCCTATTTTGTTTCCGTGGGGAAATACTCATGGATAGCCTTCGCCTAGGGAGAACGGAGGGTTATGTCGGACTCTTACCGACTAAAACCCCACTGTACTTTCTTATACAATGAGTCGGGGGCCCGGGAGATACTTGTACATTCGCCGCCCGACTGGTATCAGCCCACCATGCCCATCGGGCTCCATTACCAGGTGCGTATGGAACTCTGCGTACCGCCTCTTTTGGCCTGGCTGTTCGAGGGGGGGCCCTAGAAGATGGCTTCTAAATTGCATCATCTGCCTAACCTTTTCCCAACTGAGTTGGAGTCGGCTTCCAGTTTAACCAGATGCCAAACTCGGCCATATTATCAAAATAAAGTTTAGCTTTAGACTAAGTTTAAACTTTTGTTCCAGTTTTTTGTATTATAACTTTATTCTGACTTGTTTTGTAATAGGTGAGGGGATTGAAGTTCTATTAATCTTCACAGAGACTAAAGTAAGTATCTTCTACTAACTGACCTTTGACACATTCTCCTCCAACTGCTTCGAAGAACTTGATAACTGGCTCACTGGTCAGGTGAGACTTCGCAAATGCAATGGTCTTCTCCACATCCAGCTTTCCCTCGCTGTCAAACTGAAATATATTAATGTAAAAATGTTAACGAGTGCAAGTATGCACTATGTTCCTATGCCTTCGTTCTAGAACGAAGATCCTTATCGCACATTATACTCTGCACATTTTGACGAATCAGAGCTAGACCGAAAAAAGTGTAACATTTTGAGCGTCACGACACTTTTGCTACCTATAGTATGTGTTTTTTTGTCATTTAGTTGCTCTCAAACTTTGTTAATTTATTTCATTGTGCCTGACAATAAACAGCGAAAGGAGCTTCGTTTCAACCGGGTGTCCCACCACACCTCTTGACTTTTTTACTGGGTAGGTATGTGGTTTTTGGTGCAAAAGATTTTCATTCAAATGTAATATCCAAAGGATGCCAACGGGACCCTATTACTTATAAATTCTACTTACAAATTCAGCTTTCTTCAAGAAACAGCTCATGAAACAAGGATCAATATCGTCTGCACTGCCTTTTTTCTTTGCTTCTTCGAATTGCTCTTCGGTTACTCCATATTCTTCCGCACATTCCATTACAAATGGATGCAAAGCTTCTTTTAAGCTGGACTCTTCCTCTGAGGAAAAAGCCTGAAATCCAAATAATTTTGTTTTTAACACGTAGGTGGCCACGCAACGAAATCTTTGCGTTACTGTAACTGAATATTTATGTATACGATAATAATAAGTATATCATATAAGTTGCGTAAAAAAAAAACTATTTCACGAAACTAGTCTTAGTATATACCCTATATACTAAGACTAGTTTCGTGAAATAGTTTTCTTTTTCCGAAACTTTAATTATCTTTGTGTTAAATATGACGATATAAAATTAATATCTTTTTAATAATTATATAAACTTTGAATAAGTAATTTGACTTTGACTTTAATATCTTCTACCAAAGAAAGTTGCACTGTTCAAAAAGCTTTCTTTTTCACTTTGAATTGAAGCACAAAATAGTTTTCACCTAAATTTTATTTAAAAAAAAAATATGACTCACACAAGTGATCTCCAAACAGAGCATCAAAGCCCCAAACGACAGGAACCCGTAACCAAACATTATTTCTTTTAAAAAATCAACACTCCACAATAAACTAAGTACTTCACCTATTTCCGAGACTTATATGAGTCTAATCTGACACCTACGACATTTATATAAAATGCACGAAGATCTTAGCAAGATAATTGAGACAATTTTATCATTAAAAAGTATTTCACACCTTATTAAAGCATGTTTTGCGTACATCCATGTTGTGTATTTAAAAGAACATTATCTTTTTACCCCAAAAGCAGAAAATGTATTCCGAAAATTACTTTACTATTATTAATATTTAAATGTCTTTGACATATTTCGGGAACCTGGAGTCCCGGACCTTTGGAAGGCGTACGAGGGGCCGAAGCCAACTCGCAGAGGCCCCTTAGACATTTTTAAGTGTTGAGACACCAACCGACGATTATCCCTGTATGCACTATGCAAGTGCAGCCAAGGACAACCCCCGATTGGTGTAGGACTATTACATGATATGGAAACAAAGATATTGGATTATAGGTTTGGGTGGCTAAGTGAACTGGTTATCTTGAACTATGGAAAGACTATGGCCCCTGCCTGACCAATGTTTATAAAATACACAGATGCCATTTTGGCAGGGGGTGACTTGCACCCTCAATAATGGGCCCCCGAACGGTTACTAGCACATAGTGACATAGCGACAAGGGGGCAACATGTCCTGAGGTGCTTAAGAGGAGTGGAGAGGTATTCCACGGCTATCAGGATAATCCTGGAAGTACGATCAAGATCCCTACCAGCATCTTACTGGAATACTTCCTTCCTCCGAGCGCGTTTGCTCTTGCGAATCTCCACTGAAGCCGGCCAATCAAGGCAAGAATGAGGTGGGAGCTATGTTCCTTGTCAGTGTTCACTCTTGCCGGCCAATAAAGGCAAGCCAGAGGTGAGGAACAAGACTTCCCCCGGAAATAGGGTCCGTGGGGCCGCTATTGCCCAACAGCTCGCCACATCCTGCCCTGCGCGTTTTTGTATCTCTCTTGGTCTGGCTTCTCACTCTAGACCTGTTCCGGCAAAGTAAACTCTACCGGCACAGACTTAGAGTTCGGAGGGCGCAAGCCCCACCACGACGTCAACGTAGAGATAGGCCGGGGGGGCTATAGTTATTATTATTTGAGAGCAGTGGTGGCCCAGTGGTAATGGCCCCGACTTACGAGTCGTAGGTCGTGGGTTTGAACCCAGACAGGCGCTTTACTTTGTGTAAATAATTTCATCACTACTGCTCTCAAAACGGTGAAGGAAATCATCGTGAGGAAACGGCATGCCCTAGAACCAAAACTTGGAAAAGATGTCGGCATAAGGATCTTTTGGCGCGTGGCCAATGTTTACCAACAGCGCACTCCTTTCGATGTCATTCGAGGTCCAAAAGATCCTGGTAACAGTGTAAATGAGAGGATCTGAGCGAAGGTATTGAATGATCCAAAGTAGAGTTATCTTCTTCGAGAGGGACTTGTGGTTAAATGACATCTACGCTAAATAAATAAATTGATAATAAATTGCCGGTAAACCCGCAAGGTTTTACGGATATTTGAAATTTTCTTTATTATTCTGTGCATAAATTGTGAGAAACTCAAAAATGTTGCCGTAAAATGTCGGAATTGTGCAAAAATGGGTTGTGTCTGCAGTCACCAGTAAGAATTTATACCAAAAGGCATTTTTTTTAATGCCACTTTTTGTTCGCAGACGGGAACCGCGGGTTAATATAGTATTCTAGATATATATCCTACTTTGTGCTACAACCTAAGTATAGTGCCCAATTAAGACAACCTACACGAGATATTGCAATTACTGTGTAGTTCCTGTTACGCCTCATTATGACAATTTACTGATTTTTCACACAACGTCACGATAACAAAAAGATATCATCTATCTTGATTGTACGTCGACATGTTAAGTACACTGCACATTGTGACCATCAATTTGTATATTAGATCTACAAAATATTTTTTTCAGATCCATAGTAAAGTTGAATTATTATGAGACCAACGTTAGTTGGAGAAGTTTTAATTATTAAAAGACCAACGTCAGTTGGAGAAGTCTTAATTATTAAGAGACCAACGTCAGTTGGAGAAGTCTTAATTATTAAGAGACCAACGTCAGTTGGAGAAGTCTTAATTATTAAGAGACCAACGTCAGTTGGAGAAGTCTTAATTATTAAGAGACCAACGTCAATTGGAGAAGTCTTAATTATTAAGAGACCAAAGTCAATTGGAGAAGTCTTAATTGTTAAGAGACCAACGTCAGTTGAAGAAGTCTTAATTACCAGATCAATCATCATTGTGCCCTTTTATAATTTTTACGCCTTGTTTCCCCGAGGGGTCCGGCAGTGCAGCTATAGGTACACCTATAGTACACCAACATTTCGCCAGTTATGTTTAAGTCCCATGTAATAAGCTATATAAAAACCCAAATACACATTGCCCGACCGAAATGTATGGAAATACGTGCACGTTAACGTTATCATGGACGGAAAAAGCGTCTTCATATATTATTATTATATTCCTTACTAATATTATAATTGCGACAATTAGTTTGTTTGTTACGCTTTCACGCTAAAACGGCTGAACAGATTGGGATGAAATTTGGCACATCGGTAGACCATGCCCTGAAAAAGGTCATAGGATACTTTTTATCCCGATATTCCCGATATTAACTGCGGGGTGCAGTATGATGCAGTATATATGTGCTAGTTCCATATACATATTTTACTTCTCAATGTTATCGTGATGCCGTGACGTGGAGATGAACGTTCACAATAGTGTCGTCACGTTAAAATTCTATTATTAAGGTTTGTATTAGAAACTGAGAATAAAATATAAAAAATCTTTTCTTCACAAATTTCTTTTTTGCAATTTGTTGAATCAATCAAAAAGAGCAACCTAGAGTTATACATATACATTTGGCCACTCCCATCCACCATCCTCATCTCCAACCAACCTAATCCAATTTGCCTCCATTTACCAAAGCATTACCTACTTACTAGTATAACTAACGATCTTGAGGTGAAAATGTCAGGGCTACCAATCACCTCACTTAGCTAACGATTATTGACAACAGCTATATATTATTGACTTATTTATTATACATAGAGATGGATTCACAACATATTTCCCCCAAATAAGTTCTTGGTCTCTCTCCAGCCAGTTTCAGACCGATTAAGCCTAAAATGTGCGGTGAATCATTATGCCATGATGCGTAAACAGTAGGTAAATAGACTTCCAAGGATAATTACATACGAATTCATAAATATTTCCTTGCGGTAATGGCGCACGCTACTCAGTCATATGACAATCGTCGTACTGAATGCACGGTTTATTCGTGTAATACTTTTTGGGTATTTTTGATTTTATTTATTTATTTAACACAAAAATGAACAGAGGTGGACTTAATGCCATAGGCATTTTCTACAAGTAATCTTTGTGTGAAGCAAAGACAAAACAGTGGTAGGTGTAATAACGAAAATTAAATAATTAATATTTATTTATTAATAGAGTTATACGTTTAGCCAATGGTTTTACTGGCTTTTGTGTTTTAGCACTACCCATAGTCTAATGCCTAAAAAACTGAAAGAATTGAGAGAAGACTTCCCAGGTTCTTTGTAAGGCTTTACCTAACTTCATAATTTTTTCAACTTTTTCTTTAAAACTTGTATTATTTCCCAGCCACTTTTTCCATGTCATCGCTCATCTAGCTGCTGGTTACTATTCTTGCCAATACGCGGTCCAGGATTCGTATATCCATCAGTCCTTCGACAAACAATGCCAGCTCACTGGGACTTCATCTTGCTTACTCTGAAAGCTACACTTCTATTCCTCTAACCTTTAACCTAATTCCAGTTATTTTCCAGATAATTTCATTTTGGATCATATCCTTCAACGAAACTCCGAGCATATAGCCCACTCCATAGCGTCCTGAGCGACCTTGAATGTGTGAACCAAACCGACTATCAGTGTTTTCATAATCTCATGAGGAAAATTGTCAACGTAGTATTCTCAATCGTTTCGCAATGCCCTTACATATCTGCCCTTTGCCTTTAGCATCCAACCTGCTTTCTACATAATTATCTAGTCTTGTTAAATCATACTCCTTCATTACTATGATCCGCAAGTACTCCAAAGCATTAGCTATGGGGTTTACGAATAGATAACTCTCAGTAGAAACCCGTAGTTTGCGACTGTACTCGATGAATAGCAATAGGACCTTCTGGAAAAACAAAGCTGTTATATACATACAGCTTTAAAAAAAAGTCATGATGATAAGTGTGGTATGGTAACATGCATGTCAGCCATCTTTCGAGCAAGCAAAATCACACATAATTGTTACTGTACTGCACTGAAAACTCAGTAGATACAGATAGTTAATTACACACGATAGACATGCATTTACTGCTCTATAGATAGGAAACATGATTTTGCACTTTTCACGCTAGGTTAAACTTGGCGTTTGCTTATGATGGACGCAGCATTTGAAATCTTCCATATTAGCTAAGGAGTAGTACCTATACCTCTCTAAAGCAAACAGAGAAAGAGAATAAAGTACATTATATACGCGGAAAAACAGACAAGCAAGCAGTGTTTACATTAAATAATATGTGAAGGTATTTCTTTTTTACTTTTGTCTGGTCAAACTCCGAACCATTGTGCTTCGGCCTTCAGTATACCTAATGAATGTTTATCTAATTCAGTCAGTTAAAGGTGAAAACTGAAAAATATGATATTGCTATCAATGTTTGGGCTCTTTGTACAGTCACGGACTTTAATTGATCAGCCACCTGGCACTGTTCGTATTTTAGCCGTGTAATGCAAATCGGGTTTATTCGGTTCCCGACACGGAAAGTCATAATGTCTTCGTTATAGTAGAAAAAAAAAAATTAATAACTTTACCGGTTGGCTAACCTGAGAGCCAGAACTACAAACTTGACAGCAGAGTGACTATTCAAAGTCAACCAAATGCAGGTCTAGCAACAGTAACCTAGTGACGATTGTTTAAGCGTAGCGATAGTAACGTGAGCGTACGGAGAAATAATAATAGTCATTTCGACAACTTCGAAATTAACGTCTCTGATATCGACATTTCAACTGTCAATGTCTTCAGATAAGTTTTCATAATAATCGAGTTAATGAGCTCTGATTCAAAGGAGGTCAGTATCAAATAGATTGGATAAACTTAATGCAACATTTTATTTATTTTTACCCGACTACGGCGAAGAAAAAAGAAGGGTTATGATTTTGACCGGTATGTATGTATGTATGTATGTTCATCTGTTCCCTCATATCTTTTAAACGACTCATCACAATTTGACAAATGAGTGAAGTAATCTATTCGATTTATGCCCTAAAACGTGTGACTCCGGATTTTTAATTTGTCTGTCTGTGGTGTCTTGTTTATACCTTTTTAGTCGTAGTTGGGTTTTATTACTTTAATTTTTTTTTTATAATTGAGAACTTATTAGTCAACCTCTGTGGATAAGACTATTTCCGATTATAAGTAATTTATTTGTCATCTTGTTTACGAGCGTGCGGTTTGAGTTCGTGTTTAATCGTGTAATCTCGTGAATGTATGAAACTGTAAAATTTAAAAGTTTGAAGGTGGCTCATCAATTAAAGTCCGTGACTGTACCTATCTGTTATGGCTTAACTATGACATGGCAAATAGCATTAAACTTTTTGTTTTTGAATACTTTGATTCCTATACTATTTGAGGTTGCTTTTGTAATCTATGGCGTAGAAGTAGATCAATAATATCCTAAAAAGGTGGACGGTCTAATATTGAACCCTACGATGCCTCCATTTTTTACTTTCAAACCCTCTGTATCCCTGACCGGGCGACCATCTCATTGTGGGTAGAGTATCTTCTCTTTTTCTACATATATTTTAACATTTAACAATAAAGAATGATGAGTAACTACTATAACCAACGGCCTTACTATTAGTTACAATAAAACAGTACATATGTCCAGCATCCATATCATCAATCTCGTCGGCACTCGTGACTTGGATGCAATCACAGCGATTCAACAGAAAAAATTGTGTTCTTGGAAATCGAGTTAATTGGCATACCTAATTATTATATTACTGTTATAGTACGGTTTATTTTATTACTGTTTCGTATGGTGCCGGACATAAAGAATAGCATCACCCTATTTCTTCCCGTGGGTGTCCAAAATGTCCCAAAATGACAAGCACCAAGAACAGATCGCCCCTAGAGCCCGTCGGGCCCCTACGCTACGCTACCCTTGGCTACGGTATAGGTCAAGGCCACAGTGAGGTAAGCGGTGCTAAGAATCCCCGGAAGAGATCCGGCAATCACCGAAAACTGCACCTGGCAGCATACAACACGCGTACACTCCGGTCCGATGAGAAGATCACTGACGGGAGGGTGCCATGCTCTTCTTAAGAATTATATGTTATAACCTAACCAGCCGATGACCTTCTTGAGGCCGCGGGAATCCGCTGGATGCGGGAATTCTTGGGCCGGCCCTTGTCCAGCAGTGGACGTCTTTCGGTTGAAATGATGATGACGATGATGACTGTTATCGTAGGTACGTACTTTCATTTGCCGACATATCTATGTCATGCCTCTAAGAACAGTGGTATATTCATCATTGATCAACAGCTAAGCCATTTAGAACTTTTTATGTTCTTTTAGATCTCGCTTGGAAAATGTTGATTGTTCTTCAGCAGTCCCTGAACCATTCACCCGCTTTTCATGCATATCGTTGTATCAATCAACGTAGCCTATCGCAGTCTAGTACTAGACATAGGCCTCTTTTAGGCTTCGCTACAACACCCTGCCCTCCGCCTTCCACGTCCAGTCTGTCCCTGTGTTTGTCATATCGTTGTATAACACAATACATTTCAATCTCCTTTACATTCATCACACTCTTAGTTACAGGCATTTATTTGAAAACCTGCCCAATTAGAAAATCAAATAAAACACATCCTGTATCATTAGAAGGATATAATCAAAAATCATGCAAATATAAAGTCTGCTGGGTTGAACTCGTACATGCATTTTGCTACATAAAACGAAGCTTCGCAGATGTCCTTGTATTTCTTTTCTGAAATATAAAATTATTATTTAAAGGGATGATATTTAATATGGATTAAAAAAAATCATAGGTATGTTTTTGTAGTGTTAATCGGTACTACATCAAATTAGAGATCGCCGAGTCGTGTTATGTTAAGTAGTCCATTCCTAGATGCAGAGAAAATGAAACAACGTGCTCAAAAAGATCAATGTTCGTTTGGTCTCATCTCTTTGGATTCAATATACAACGTTATTTTTTCTTCATGCTAAACCCGAAAAGGGGTCATTGTACTCATCATTTTGAACAACTTTTTCTACGGGACCAACATTGAAATCGCGAAAAAAACATCAGCTGTTCCATACATTTTGTCGATTTAAGTGAACACAAATGTAGGGAACAGCTGTTTTTTTTTCGCGATTTCAATGGTGGTCTTTTGGTTCGGTGACTGAGATATCAACGCACAGAGATTATTCGAAATTCCACCCCTAAGAGGGTGAAATGGGGGGATTTCGTTTGTATGAAAAATCTTATTCCATAAGTTAATAGACTCAAAACTTGGCACAAATACTTATCTGAGTACATTATAAAGTTTGTCATTTTTTGTTTTTATAAACTAACCCCTAAACGGGGATTGGGGGGTGTCAAGTTTGTATAGAAGAATTTTAACGCGCCGTCCGATTATCTCGAAACTCGGTATTTATGCTTAAAACCAAAAATAAAGAATAATTTGTATCAGGGTTTTTCAAAAATCTACCCTAATCGGGTGAAAATTGGGTAGTCTACGTCACAGCTTAAACCAATGAACGGATTGGGCTGAAATTTGGCACATATATAGTAATTAGGACCTAGACGTTCACTAAGAAATGGTTTTTGGAAATTCGACCTTAAAAGGGGTGAAAAGGGGGAATTTTGTTTGTATGAAAAATCGTATTCCTTGAGTTAATAGACTTAAAACTTGGCACGAATACTTATTTAGGTAAATGATAAAGTTTGTCATTTTTTGTTTTTATAAACAACCCCCTAAACGGAGATTGGGGACTGGGGTGTGTAAAAGTTTGTATAGAAGAATTTTAACGCGCTGTCCGATTAACTCGAAACTCAGTATTTATACTTAAAACTAAAAATAAAGAATAATTTGTATCAGGGTTTTTCAAAAATCTACATGACGGAATGAAAAGGGATAGTCTACACAAATTAAACCATTGAACGAATTGGGCTGAAATTTTGCAAGATACTTATTAAGACGTGGGCATTCACTAAGAAAGGGTTTTTCAATATTGGACCTTTAGGGGATGAAAAGGGGAGATTTTGTTTGTAAGAAAAATCGAATTCCTTGAGTTAATAGACTTGAAACTTGGCACGAATACTTATCTAAGTAAAAAAATTATAAAGTTTGTCATTTTTAGTTTTTCTACACTACCCCCTAA
Source organism: Lithophane ornitopus (assembly GCA_948473465.1). Classification (NCBI taxonomy): domain Eukaryota; kingdom Metazoa; phylum Arthropoda; class Insecta; order Lepidoptera; family Noctuidae; genus Lithophane; species Lithophane ornitopus. The sequence continues at coordinate 10,611,741 of OX419624.1, read as the reverse complement.
ACGGGAATAGGGGTGTGTCAAAGGTTGTATGGAATAATTTTAACGCATGGTTTAACTAACTCGAAAATTAATGTTCGTATCAGGTAATAATGTATAACAGGGATTTTCAAAAATTCATCTCGGGCAAGGCTACTTTTTATCAAAGGCTACTTTTTATCGACATACCACGCGGGCGAAGCCGCGGGCGGAAGCTAGTGGAATATAATTCAACATGCAGGTCGCATCAATATTTATTATCAAGTTTTTATACTTACGAATGTCTTTGCAGCTTTCGACAGCAGCCTTCGCACCTGCCTTTAAATCCGCCGGGTACATAAGGTCAATTTGTCGTATGGAGGCTTCGTAACTTAATTTATTGTTCTTTATCTGCAAAAACAAATAACTATGTGAAAAAGAATAAGAGAAATTAAATTAAATCGAATTAAATCGTAAATGTGATTGAATGGTTCTTTTTAAGTTGCCATAATGTTATGAAAGGTCTATTTTCAATGAGGATATATTAGGTCCCCACCTATGAAATCGGTGTTTTGTATGGGGAATTTTAAAGAAGTTGCATTTTTCTTACAAACTTTTTCTTAATTTATATAACAACCATGGACACTAATGTTTTAAAACTTTTAAGGACTAATGTTTAAAAACTAAGATAACGTATGCCACTTAGATTAAGCCACAAAAATAAGATACGGCTAAGTTAAAAAAAAAATAGTGGTCATTTCTGTTAACATAATGAGGAGTAATTTTTAAGGTATTTTTTATGTTTAGAAAACTATAAGTAATAAGGTTTTTTTACGATTGGTAGTTGTCTATGATGGTCATTATTCGATATAATACCACGCAATTGATGAATATTTTAAGTTACGAGGTTCTCTATGTGTGGGAAAAAAACGCCAATTTCATAGATGGATCCAATAGATACTTCGGATAATAAAAAAATGAAATCCTTGAAAATGAATTCCTTGAAAGAAGACAGGAAATTATCAGAACTGAATTATTATTCAAAATAAATGATCTATCTTTATTATGATGTCATTAACTTATTGATTTATGAAATAGCTTTACGTAACTCCATATAATAAATATTTACTTATTATACTTGTTAATATGATTGCAAAGTCAAGGCTTGTCTTAGAATCACACCATTAAAAAATGCGTAGCCTTTAATGAGTGCAAGAAAATTTCCAGTAGTTATAGAAACATTCATCTACCTGTTCAATTTGTAAATCCTGATCTTAATGCTAATCAGGATTTTACAATTTGTACAGTTCAATCTACTTACCACATTCGTCAATTCATAGATGCAAGCTATATAACACATAACTTTTTTATCTTCTATGAATTTTCCTTTGTCTATACTTCCTATTTGGTCTGAAAAAATAAAAAAGGCTCAAGCTTTGATACTTCTCATAGCGTTGAATTACCCAAGAAAGCTTATATTAGTTTGATTGTCGTGTGCCTACCTTCAGTCACTTGGATCTTATTCATACAATTTTTCTTCAGTATTTTTGCCGAATTCTTCATTTGTTGTCTAGTCATCTGCAAGAAATTTTTGAGTCCACTTATCATATTGATCACTAATAATATTATATTTACTTTTTGCTCTTCCTACATCTGTAACATTATTATAATGTGTTCTTGTACTTACGGCGACACTTCCAGTGGTAAAAAACATGACGATAATCAACAAACACATCCTTTTCCAGTCCATCACGACACTAATAGTCAAGTCCCTTACTAAATTGAACTGTTTACTCAAGATCTACTTGAAACCATTATATACGACGGTTTGCACCCTGATTATAGGACAGTACTATCCACACCATGCATTAAATGCAACTTGGAGTATCATTAACTAATGCAAATACATGCATTATTTAATTACGACCAATTAATAACTCTGTATCTTTTCATAACCCAACAAGATGCAAAATGAGAGCTTAAACATGATTTTGATAGATTTTTAAGTACAATTTTTTTTTTGCATCTTTTATTGGATTTTTTTTTATAATTGTTGCAAAAACCATGGTTGAATTAGATTGAATTGAAGAAAACTATTGATCTTAAATTCAGTTGCAGAAAAAACTTCCATGATTTGGTCTGCATGTCTTTAATCAGTACCTATATCTAGGACATCTCCGCTTTCGGATTTAGTTAAACACCATTGTTATTATAATTTGTTTATTATATCTTTCCAATTTGAAGCAATACACAATTTCAAAGTATGTAATTTCTTAAAAGTTAAGGGAACATGAAATTGGGTGGATCAAAATCATAAGCGCACTTGGCTGTCCAATATGATGCTTCACAAACGTCTTTGTATTTTTTTGCTGTAATAGAATTAAATTGAGATGAACATAAAAATCCATCATTACATTGGTCATAAAAAATTGACATTATTTTGATTGATGTGAACTTTAAGAACATTGATTATTAGACAAAATGATGCAAGAAAACGAAGTCGTCAAGTTACAACTTACGCTGAACTTTTACGAGGATCCAGTAGCAAAAAAACTTTGTGTGTATGTTACGCGATTACTCCGCCAATTATGAATCGATTTTGATGATTCTTTTTTTGTTTGGTAGGTCATGCTTCAGAAGTGGTCCCATATAAATTTTATTAATTTTGCTTGCGTAGTTTTTGAGTTAGCTTCAATAATTACGTATTTTTCCCACTTAGTGTATGTAGACGATATATTGTTTGACTCCGTCACTGTTATTTACATAGCAGGTAGTGTATTCGAATTTGTGTAGGGTAGGTACCACAACTAAAAAGTGAAAAATAAAAACTTTTTCCAAAAAAAAATAACAACCGACTTCCAAAAAAACACTAAAAACGTGAAAAATTACTTTTATTTCTGAAGTCGGAGGCAAAAAACGAAAATTGAAAAGCAAAGACACCGACTTCCGAAATTAAAGTTATTTTTCACGTTTTTAGTGTTTTTTTGGTAGTCGGTTGTTTTTTTTTGTTTTTGGAAAATGTTTTTCATTTACAATTTTGGTTTTTGCCACCGACTTCCAAAGTTAAAGTAATTTTTCTCTTTGTAGTTTTTTCTTCGAAGTTGTTTTTAATTTTTCACTTTTTCAGTTGTGGTACAAGCCCACAAAAAAAATCGAATACATCTACCTGCTTTGTAAATAACAGTGACAGGAATCATTCACAAATACTAAGTGGAGGACCTTCATTGTGCATGTCGTACCATACACAATGAAGGGTTCCGTAGTTCGGACGAATTTATAAAACAAACTTAACATTGTAGTTGAAAAACTTGTTCTCCGATACAGAATGTATGGGAGAACATGTTTTTACAACTCCAGATTTAAGTTGGTCGATTATTAATCGGTAACTTGTGGAGCCTACGTAGCAGTGATAGTTTTCCTTTTAATTTCGTTATATATACTGTCGTAAATTTTTTCACATATCCAAACCCAGGCATTTAGCTGGTAGGGGGGGGGGGGGACACTTGGCTCTAACAAAAATTTGCACTTTGAAGCTTAATATTCAGCAAACGGATTCGTGAATCCAAAAATGGTTTCAACAAACTCACATTATTTTTAAACGACCTTTCCAATGATAACCCACACCATGGGATAGACGAGAAAAAAAAACCATCCCAACTTTAAGTGTATCCTACCTAGCCTAGGTACCCTAAAAAAATATATTTTTTACGATTTTTTTTACCACTTTATCGGCATCGTTTATATATATATCCATACAAAATTACAGCTTTCTAGTACCAACGGTCTCTGAGCTAAGCCGCGGACAGACGGACAGACGGACATGGCGAAACTATAAGGGTTCCTTGTTGACTACGGAACCCTAAAAACTACCCAAGCAAAGTTAATAAAAAACACGTGAGACCAGCGCGTAAGCTTTCTCTCCCTAATGAAGAAAGGATATTCAAAATCGGTCGAAGGCGGTTAAAAACTTACAAGTTTATTACTACTGGAGTCTCGTACAGGTCTGGCCTTTCCAAGATTTCGTCCGGATAGCATCACAAAATCATTTAATTTTATAACACTTGGAAAACTCACCAATTCCTCTGCAATGTTCAATAGCTGCTTTGACGGGAGCCTTCATGTCTGCTGGAAACATCATATCCACTTGTCTTAGCATCATGTCATGGTTGATCGTATTACCCTTTATCTAAAAGTAATACACATGAGTTTAGTTTCAATATTATATTATGAGTGAACATCATATTTTACCGTACATTGTAACTTACGCTCTGTCCCATCTTGTAGACACAAGCTATGTAACACATGAAGTTTTTCTCCTCAATGAATTTACCTTTGTCTATATCTTTCACTTGATCTGCAAAATTAAATAATTTATTAAAACTTTCTCTGAATGTGGCGAATCTTTTTGTTAGCAGCATTAACTATTAAGCATCACGAATATTTAATTTAATACTTAAGAAATACGTTTTTTTCTATGAAACCGTAAGGGTTGGTAAAACAAGTACTTAACAGAAGACCTAAGGCTCTAAAATGGATATTTATAACCATTTGATTTACCTTCAGTAAGGTCATTTTTTGCCGAACACGTCTTTTTAATCAATTTCCCAGAATTCTTAATTTGTTCTCTCGTCATCTGTCAACAGAAAATATGTATTTCAGCTTTGTTATCATCATTAATTATATTTTGATAATATGATACGTAGGTATTATTTAAAAATAAACTTACCGAACTGACGTAAGAACCGTGTAACATTATAATCAAAATGACCGAGAAGAGAAAAATGGTACTGAAGTGCAACATTTTGAAAGATCCTTAGGAATCTGAAGATGCAACAATGATAGAAAATCTTGATGGAGTTGTTTTATAAAGACGATAAATGTTTAATTACTAAGGTAAGTGTTACTTGTCAGCCTATAAAACAGTAGTTGTAGTGACAAGATGTACTTTAACACAGATAGGTAACAACTAGCTGAATAAACAGTAGATTACTCTGTTATAATAGATGCAGAACTTATATAGGTATTCGGTGGAGCGATCTATTCATTATTATAAGTATTGGAGTGAACTTGTATCAAAATAATGAAATCAAATTATTTATACATTTATTAATCCGAAAATACATTATTGCGTTTAATGTACTGTAAACTAAAGACATTAAGGAAAAATAAAGCTGGCTGGGTCTTTTTCATACAAACATTTTGCAGCATGAAATACTCCTTCACACAAGTCGTTGTAATTGTCCTCTGAAAAGAAGAGATAATTAAGACATTTTCTCCTAGAATCTACCTGTCAAAGTAATATGGGTGCGAATGGGTTAATAGGAACGAGATAAAAATAGATTATTATAAAATACTTACGGCTGTGTATGCACAGTGCAACGGACTTTTTAACTGGCTCTTTCAAGTCTGGAGGATAGAGTGCATCAATCTGCTTCGATATGAGCCCCATGTCTAATTTGTCATTTTTTACCTAAAACAAAAAGAAAAACTTTGTAAATGTTTCAATCATCAAACCAATATTAAGATGGCCCTAATAAACGCAGCATGTAATTCATTAAGTGCTAAGGAATTCATTTGAAAGGCTGTGCTGATTTATCGATCGCAGAGTTTGAATGAGTGGTAACCATATTATACAAACATCGTCGAGACTATTTTTCGTGAATCTGAGTTCAGTTGGTTCTGGTTGACATATGAACTTCTTTGGCAGTGGTTACGGTCGATCAGAAGCTCAAATGTGACACTACTTCATACAACCAGTTCAGCCGTAATCGTTTTTTTTATCTTTCTAAGGGCTGTGTGTATCGTGACTCAGCAGCTTGACCTAGTTAATTTGTAGTAGTGTAAGAGAATTACTAAGGACCTATTGATCCTAAAATACCTACTCACCACTTGAAGACTTTTGTAGATACAAGCGACATAACACATAACATTGCGATCTTCATTGAACACACCTTGTTCTATTTTCCCAACTTGATCTAGAAATATAACAGTATTTGCTGTAGGGTTGTCATCTTAAGCAATCTTACCTTATTGTTTTCGATTATTCTTACCTTCAGTCACAGAATTCTTCGGCATACATTGATTTTTTATTATGCTCATAGTCTTTTTAACTTGAGCTCGGGTCATCTATAACATCAAATGGTTCTGGTCTGTATTAACCTTATAATTTATCATTCTAAAAAGCTTTTATTGAATAAAATAATTATGTTTTTAGATAAAAGCTTTTGGTCTTAAATAGAAAATCAATTCACTTACCCCATAACTAATTCCTACACACGCAGCAATTAAAAGAAGTAAAAATAACCGATTCATTTGTGATAAATGGAAGATTCTATCACACAACTTAGCCTCTACAAACCGAATTAAAACTGAAAAGATAATAAAAAAATCTTTCAATTTATGTTCAACAACTTTAAATCAAACATATATTTAGCTAAAGAGACCATTAATTTTGTTCAAAATAAGCACTCATTAGCTAAACGTTTGTTGATACATAGTAAAGTTATTTACTCCGAGGATTTTTTTCACAAGGCAGGTAGTTGCAAGCAATCATTTATGAGAATACCTACCTACTCATTTTAGAGGACATTAAGTAGGTACACTGCCTTCCTACATTATACTTTTGAGACGGCTAATAAGTTGTCTGTTGAATTGTGCCTAAATATGCCACAAAAGGGAAGACAACACCACATACAATGGGTATAGATGTTATGGATATGAGGTTGGTATAAACAATTTTAGTAACTATTTTTAGCTAATGAAATGAAACCCTGTCCAAAAATAGTCTCAGTTAAAACATTAGACATTCAGCAAGGACAGTATAGCAGGCCCCACTACTCAGAGTGAGCTAGAATAACAACAGTTGCTACATCAAAAACTTACAGGGGTGCAAGATTGTATAACATCACAGTAAGACTGTAAAACTGGAAGTCTTAAATGAGAAAATCAAACAAATTACAAGATCTATTACGCAATACCCTTCTTTATTTTAGACTTCAAATTATCAAGGAAAAACAAAATTTTCGGCGTCATAATCGTACATGCATTTAGCAGTCCAGTATGAAGCTTCGCACAAATCTTTATATTTTTTAGCTGAAACAAAGTAGAGACTGTAGAACTAATCCGGCATAGTTACCCTTTGTTAAGTTCGTGTTAAAGCTACGGTTTCCTAGAAGAGCGGTGGTCGCCACATTACGCCGGTAGTGGCGGCTGTCATGAAAATGATGGCACAGGACTTTACGATGTCCAAAAACGCTCTTTAGGAAACACACCGACTTACTTTCGTAAATAAATTTCAGTGGCGTCATTCGACGATAATTGCGAACGCTAAATGCCGTTGTAGTCTTAGGAAATCGTAGGTTTAGAAGTTTTTTAAGAGCGATTTGCGTTAAGCATTTTTCAAGAGCCACTTTACTGTAGATCCTACCGAATAAACCATAATTCGGTGATTCAGCCTCAAAGTCACAAGTACATAACGACAGCAATTTATCTAAATATTTGCATTTATCTGTGACCTTCTAAATGATTTTTGCAATATTTTGACTGTCAAATATATGCATATTGTAATCAATCATCACGATCAAAAACGGAAATTCCACTAAATAGTTCGTTGTTATGAGGAACTATTTAGTGGCACAAAAAGGTACCTACTTAAACGATTTCAGTTTCCGTCAACCCGTTCATTAAAATATCGATAGTATCTTACTAGAACAGAAAGACAAAGATACATTCATAGAAGACAGCAAAAAGTTAATTCGTTGATGTTTAACTACTTCTGATAGTTATACAACATACATAGTCTTACCTACATCCCTTCATGGGACATACGAAAACTGTTACCATAAATTCAGTACCTGGTTCTAGACCCACCAAGAGGCATTGAAATTGTTCGTCGGTAAAAAAAACTGCTATTCCATACATTTTGACGGTGTACGTATGAAACAACATCAAGCCAAAGAAAAGTTTAATGTATTGAATGAAATGAGGAGTATGAAAGAAAAGGGTGGGATGATTGACGGGGAGAATCGAAGAACAAAACGTTTTGTGCTGACCCCAAGTAACATGGGACAAGGGCAGATGGAGGTTGATGATGAGGTATGAATCATCAGATATTTTTTTATAACCGCCGGTCTTGAATCATGTGCTGAATCGTACTCATACCTACACGGCACCGTGTAGGTATGATTAAAATGCCAAAATCTAAGCGACGAGTCGATTATGAATCTTTAAACGTGAAAAATATACAGGTACTCGTGTGACTTACTTGTATCCTTACAACTGGTGACAGCGGCTTTGACAGCGTCTCTCATCTCGGCTGGAAACATGATGTCCACTTGTTTGATCACTGCTTCGTAGCTCAGTTTGTTATTTTTCACCTGTTTTGTATATTTCATGAATATACTACTTTAATTTACGAAATTCACTCAGCTGCAATTCTTTCAGTCCAGAATCATTGGTGGATACCGTGAACATTTGGTGTCCCCCGGGGCCAGTTTGGGACCAGTTTTGATTTAGGCCAATGAAGCAAGTACCTACAGTTACAAAACTGCTAAATATTTTAAGAAAGATTATTGCTTTTTAAGAAACAAATTAAATTCAATTGGAATTGCATACCGCTTGAGTCATAGTGTAAATGCAGGCAATGTAGCACATGACGTTACGGCTCTCTATAAACTTTCCCTTTTCAATGTCACCAACTTCGTCTAAAACAAATTAATTTGATTATATGCAGTATCTAAATGCATTCTTGCAAAGCAGTACAGGGCAATTTTGTAATCGCTTTTCTATTAGTTGCAGCTAGCGTTTTTGGAACTGTATGATTTTAAGCTAACTCACCTTCTGTAACGTCGTTTTTCGGCATACATGATTTCTTCATGAGTTTTCCAGAATTTTTCAGTTGTTGCCTTGTCATCTATAAGAATAATAGATTAAGGTTTGTTCTGAAAAGTGTGCGATAATAATCATACTAAGATCTCAATCAAAGAAATATAAAGAAATAATAAAATACAAAGAAATCGTGACTTAAAAACTAGTTAATTTATGAATAAATTAATAATTTGCTCATCATCGTTACTATAATAATCGTTACCGGAATTATTTTAAAGACTTCTTACCGCATAACTGTTGCCAAAAAACAAATAAATAATGCACAAAATGAAACAGATGAATTGAAAGCTATACGTATTCATAATTAGGCTCACTTCAGCAAAGTATGTGAAAAAATCGTTTAGTCCTATTTATAAGGAGGCGTTTACCTACTTAGCAAACATGAATGATTGATTACAGTGCCGTTAGACAATGAAATAACTTGTTATTTGATCGTCAACCCATATCAGAACATAGATAATGATATCCTTACAGCAGCTAATTGATAAAATCGTTGAATAAAGCAGCATCTTTGTAAAACCTTTTCTGTAATAATGTATTTTTGGTATTTATCATTTAACTAGCTTCTGCCTGCGATTTAGTCCGCGTGAAATTTCGACCCCTGACCCACCCCGCGTCGCATCTCATCGCCCGCCCGCACTATTAGGTACTATTACGTTTTCGCTCAGCGATATTTCTGATTCAATAGCCTATCAGTACCCTTCCTCAAAAATTGGGCTATCAAAGACAATTTTATTTTTCAAATCCAAATGGTAGTTACAAAGATTAGTGCGTTCAGACAATAAAAAAAAAAACTCTTCAGCTTACTTATTAGTTTCAAGATTTCACTTTTATAAGTCGATATCAAATTTTATTTTTGTGCATTACGTATCTTCTTGTGAATCCAACCCAATAGCAGAATACGGAGCATTTACGCTACTCTTTCAACTGATGGCTGGATTTGCAGATGGATCTTCAAGAGCATTGTGTGGACAGAGTTTCTTCATAGAATTCAACTATTTCTGTATCATGATCACTGCTTCCGAACACAGTCAAGCAATTACTTACCAGTTGGTTACATTGTAAGCTTAATCAGGTAAATGTTATGTGAGTGCATCACATGCCACTTAACTATACGCGTTTAACTAAAATTGTGGCTCGGGAACAAGGAAACCTGTAGCTAGCAATTAACAACTACTGAACTCATGATCTTATAATCGTGTGAATAGGGTGACCAGGAGCAATAGATCCTGAAACAGTAAACTGACTTGCGTTACTCATTTTGAGACAAGAAGATTTATTCATAGAAAAAACAAGAATACTTTAAATGCATCCATAGCGACATTTTGACAAAAGAACCCTTATTACCTATCCAAATATAATTCAACTCTGCTGAAATGCCGTCATCAGCCTATCGTATCTATATCCATTTTATTTATTTTTTTCTGGCAAATCATCACATAACTTCTCCAGCTCTGGGCGGAGCGGAAGGGCGTGTCAGACTTTTACTGACTAAAATCCACCCGTGTTCCTTCAGTTGCCTGTTTGCCAAGGATCCCGGTATCCCTTTCGGACTTTCCCGCAGCCCTGGATCTATATCCATCCTAAGACCAACGCTACCGCGCCACTCTTCATAACCGTATCCTCATTTAGAACAAATGAAATCTGTTGTCGTCGAAACCAACTTGATTCATGGACACTTGAATAATTCAGGTGTTAAACGGTAACAGCCTATAATTAACCCATCACCCGTCGAACTTCATATAAAGCTGTCATTGAAGATCAAGGTTCCCATTAAATTGGAGGCCATGACACCACTCCACAACACCTTGGCAGATTACAAATATGCTGCTCATTGAAATTGTGAAGTTTTTGATACTGGTTGCAACGTGTGAAGCAGTGAGTAGACATATATTTTTTACCATCCTTTCAGTGTTTAAGTGCCAAATTGAAATACCTATCAGTATTTTTTTTTTGTTATATTGAAAATCGAAGCCTCGTGCATCAAAAGACATACAACAAGGACAGGCAACAAACAGTTGTAATTTGCAGAAGTAAAGCCAGATAATGAGAAAGCCTTTTAAATCCCATTTTAACTATCTTTGGTAACATTTTAGATGACAATGAAACAAATCAAGAATACGGGCAAAATGATGAGGAAAACATGTCAACCAAAGAATAATGCTGAAGATGGTAAGAATATTTATACAATAAAAGTATCGAGTCTCGAGGACCGAATTTTCTAAGGTAACTTTAAGCTAACTTTTATAATATTTTTTTCAGAGAAACTCGATCCAATTGCCGAAGGAATCTTCATCGACGAGAAGGAAGTAAAGTGTTACATGGCTTGCATCATGAAAATGGCTAACACGGTTGGTACGAATTATAATTCTTACATACAGAAGACTCCTAAAATAATTACCATAAAGATTTAAGTTCTTCAAATTAAAAATACCATTTACCATGAATCTTTACATGAGCTCTATAGACCTAAAATAATACTTTTTTTTTTCAGATCAAAAACGGCAAATTGAATTTCGATGCAGCCTTAAAGCAAGCTGATTTATTGCTACCTGATGAAGTAAAGGAACCTGCTAAGGAAGCCATCATAGCTTGTAAAAAAGCTGGTATGTATCCCAATCTTCAGCTACCCGCATATCGTTTGATTTTAATATATTGAAGAGGAAATAATAGGGTCCGAGATTGTATGGCATAATATAATCTGCCTAGCCTTTTCCCAACGAATCGGAGTCAGCTTCCAGTCTAACCGAATGCAGCTGAATAGGTACCAGTATTTGAGATGGAGCGACTGCAGTCTCAACAACCCAGTAACTAGGGAACACCATACCCCATGGTAATACTGGTGGACATGGTTTTAGAAATGAGTCATATAAGCAGTGAAAAGTTCTACCATACAAAGTTAAAAAGGATAAGTTTTCTTTAGTAATAAAATCATAATTATAATTTTGTATGTATGAAAATGCACGCATATGGAAATATTTTAAATACAAGGCCAATGTAGTACCACCTACTTATTGAATACAATCTAAAATCGCTATAGAAGGTCATGAAATTCACATTAGTGGTTTATCTTGCTAACATATTACCTACCTACCAGAAGCCATTTGGGTTGGCCAATTATTTCTGGTAGCTAAGTACCTTCAACCTGCCTATTTCCCTAACATTGTACATCAAATGGCGTCATTATGTGTTTCAGCGGATGGCCACAAGGATATTTGCGACGTATCGTTTCACGTCACCAAATGTATCTACAATCAGAATCCGGGCATATTTTACTTTCCGTGATGCATATATTTTATTTTTATTTACTTCATATTTCATTGTATTTAGATCTGTAAATTAAAATATGAAACAAAGTCAGATGTGTTTTATTCTACTTTTTTACCCGACTTCGGCGAAGCCAATGAAGGGATAATGATTTTTACAGGCTGTGTACTTGTATGTTCATCTGTTCCCTCCTAACTGCTCGATGTATTTTGACAAATGAGGTATCGTTGGAATTGTCATGTTTCGCGAGTATATGTCACAAATAATTGTTAGAGTCATCAGTTTGAGAATTATCGTTTCATTGCATTATCTGATTATAACGTATGTAACAACAAAGAAAAAAATACAGTAGGTATTGTACCTACTTACTTCATGGCGGGTATTTACCTACTTCCGCCTAACGTGAACGAACACCATCAATTTGTAGATAATGACCCGTTAACTTGCAATTTTTCCAACACTTATTTATGTTGGTACCTACGTTTCTTGGAGCTGCCCATTATGATGAGAAGATTGTGTTACGTCTAATTTAACTTGATGAGGTACATGTTATAAATGTATTTATTCTTAACCAGGGCTGTACCTCCAAGCACTTGGGACATGTAAACTACTTTCGATGAAGGCCCGAAATGCCTACTGTGACTACCTCGCTATCTCGAATATCACCATTTTGAAATAACCCTAGGCTGAATCAAAGAAAAAATCATCAAACGTGGCCTAGAGAACCAGCGGAACGAGTGCACACTGTCCGGTTACCTTTTGACTATCCAAACAGAAATAGGAGCCGTGAACCGAAAGAACTTGTCACGAAAGAATATCTATCATGATGCCCTGGGGTAGAGCGAGAGGAACGGTCGCTCTACCCTGATAAAGGACAAAGGCGCTGATCATGATTGGCAACTACCATGATTTAAGGCAGCCATCTTACTAATTTGAGCTAAAGTTGCAGTTGGGTGTGGAGTAGTTTATGCAGTGCCGTAACTAGGGCGGTGCCAGCGGTGCCCAGGCACAGGGCGGTGCTAGCGATGCCCAGGCACAGGAACCCTGGAGGGGCGAAGAAATTACTAAACCAGGGCCAACAATACCTTTTATTTATTTTTATAGACAGTCCATTTTATTGTCAGAACCGGTTATGATTAAAAATATTTCAAAGGCGCGGTTATAGCAGCTCGCACCGGGCGCATAAAAGGCTAATTACGGCACTAAGTGTATGGAAGCCTCCATACACTCCGTGCCTATGAGCCAAGTAGACTTTCGTTGATAGATTTTCGTTAACATTTTACACTTTCATTACAGATATCCATCAACCTAACGCAATTCCCTGCTGAGTGTGAATAACACTGGTCAACATGGAACCTAAAATTATTATGTACCTATAAATTATTATGTAATCAACATCGACTGTTGATTACATAATTGTTAATTATAAGTTCCTTTGTTTGTATTCTCTTTTTATATAATTGATTGTTATTCCAAATAAAGTTCAAAAAAAAGGTGTTGTGCCGCAAAATCGAAGGTTTTATTACGTTTTCATTAGATACTAACGATAAGCTTTAGTTAAAGTAAAATACTTCAATACGTAGATATTTATTGCCATTGACGTCAATATACCATTGCCAGCAACAATATTATTATTTTTAGATAGGTGTAGGTACTTACAATTAATTGAACAAGCGGATCGTAACTAATGTATTGGAAATAGGTATCCGTCTATGATAGTTATAGATGATCATAATATTATAGGTACATTAGAAACCTACCTATGTTTTGACAACAAATATATTATGTAGATCAACACCAGTGCGTAGCGTTTTTCTGACTACCTACCTATGCAGCACGTTTAGCACAACCATAATAGAAACGGGTTTTGTCGACGGAAGAATAGACAATATGACAGATGAAAAATCACAATCTGTCATTTTGTCTATTTCCGTTGACAAAACATTAAAACCCATTTCTATGGTTGTCATGCTACGCGTGCTGTGGTTGGTTTCCAGTCTATCCGGATGCAGTTGAATACCATAAGTTACAAGTCTACACGTTCACAAGTTACCTAGAATGTTAATTTTCGTTAAATTCATAGCTCATCTCCATATTCATAATCAGCCTTAATGTTCCCACTGCTGGGACACGGGCATCAAGTAATCTCTCTCTTTTGACCACATTAAAAAAAAGAAAATCGAATCTATACATTTGTTGCGGTACTAAGCACGACACTTATAAACTTGTAAGACGGAATAGAGAGTCGCCGGACACACAGGATTTGTTATGATTTTCTACAAGTTGTAACTTACAAATAATTTTTTGACAAACAAAATCACGAATAGAAGTGTAAAAATGTAAGTACTTGTGAACTAAATAATTACATTTGGTACTTGTAAGTTTTGATAAACAGGGCACTGCACAACCCAGTTACTGGTTAACACGATACCGCTTGGTAAGGTTGGTTGAACATATACCTACAAGGTCGAATTAAATTAAAAAAGCTGTTTTTATTCAAGTGACTAGGTAAACTAACTGCAGTCAATGCCCCTTAAGAAAAATCATCAAATTAATTATGTTTTTATAGAAAAGTGGACTATCAAGACTTCAGAAATCAGGTGTGTAGGACTACCTTAGGGCTGATAGGATACTAAAATAAACATAGGTACCTACATAAATATAATATGCCTCACTATAGTGTTCAAGCTGTCATCCGAAACACAAAATGAAAAATAATTACCTACAAATTGGGATGATATCGACCTGGTTATCTCAGTAGCCATTAAAATAGATCTGATATATTGTACCTACCTAATATTTAATCCTTAATGAGTTCAGTCCAAACAAGTATAAAAAGAATCACTTCTATTTATTAACAGTCTAGTTTTTGGAATTTGAGTGAGAATGATCTTCCGGTTTTTATTGTGTTTCTATTTCATAGAGTTTCATGGGACTCATGTAAGTACAATTTTACATTTTCATACCTATCTACTTTATTTAAGCCGTTGACCATAGCTACGTCTTTTGCTGTCACGTTACTCTGTAGGTACTTATTCTCTTTTTTAGGAGGCTGCGTACAGTTGGTTAGCTTTATTTATTTTATTTTGTTATCTATACAACATTAGTTTTTGTTTATGCTAAACCCGAAAAGGGGTCATTTTACTCATCATTTTGATCAACTTTTTCTATGGGACCAACCTTGAAATCGCGAAAAATCTGCTGTTCCATACATTTGTGTTCACTTAAATCGACAAAATGTATGGAATAGCAGATTTTTTTTTTACGATTTCTATGTTGGTCCCATAGAAAAAGTTGTTCAAAATGATGAGTACAATGACCCCTTTTCAGGTTCAGCATAAACAAAAACGAATTTTGTATACACACAGTAAAATACTTGTGCTTGTGCTTTAATACTTAACAACTTTTTTTTGGTAATAAAACATCAATGATAAGGATTTATCCAGGCAAATAAGCATAATATTTTTTAACTCTTGTTCCAACAGGCTAGGACCGATCAAGAAATCAAGACATGGTTCTTCCGTGAAGGGATCGAGTGTAACAACGAACACCCTATTGCTCCAAAGGAAATTTTGATGTTAAAGGAAAACAAAATACCCAATAATGAGAACGCTAAATGTTTTGTTGCCTGCATTTTTAAGAAAACTGGTATGGTAAGTAGCATTATATAGTGTTGGTAATAAAATATTTGGTAGAGTCCAAATAATCATACATAACTGTAGACTTGATGCAATTTTTTTTCCAAACTACCTACCCAACAAGCAAAATAATCCTGGTATGCGATTTTATAATGCTACGTGGACTTATAAAACTCCGATGATAGTTTTGGTGGTTGCTACTGCGCTTTTTCCTATAATTTGTACTTATATAGGTATATAGGATCATATTTCCTGACAAATATAGGATCAAGACTCCTATAAAAGCATGAAACAAGAGTAATTGCACGCAGGAGTAATTACTCCGGTAACTAAGACTTATATGCGCCTATACGATCACATCTGCGGACCATTTTAATCTTAATACTCCTGTAGGAGCATGTACCAGGAAAATATGCACTGAGGAGCAATTACTCTTGTTATTTTTACTTATAACCTCATATAAGCTAATATTTTATGACCAATTTAAGTAAATTAAAGTTAAATTACTGTAAATCATTTATGTTTCTAGTTTGGTTTTACATAAATTTAAAAGTAAGTGATAAATGAATTACATATCCACGTTTTAAAAATAATAAATCACCAAGATTATAACAGCACTCGGTACGATAAAATGTTCTCTATATCGATTTATCGTATGCCGTTTTAAACCTAGACATACTTATATAGGCATTCCACAGTAAATATCAATCGGAAAAATGGTGAATCTTTTTCGGTTTTGATATAACCCAATATAGAACCAATATACTTATATTGGTACTGTGTCACACTTGGAAATGCTGAAAATACTTATTTTAGCACCATATCATACTTGGAAATGCTCACCAAGAAAATGGCAGCTGCCTTCATAATATTTATTTAATATTAATTAATACTAAAATGTGAATAAGCAAATTTCAAGAGGCGCTTTAATTTTTTAATCAGAAGCATGATAGATTTCACAGAAAATTCACATTCCCATACGAATAAGCTATAAGACTAGCAATTTGACAACAATAAGATTTTGTTTTTCTACTAAGATTGACATTAATAAATTCTGATTCATATAAATAACTCAAGATATTAAAATATTTTTTTACAGAGCACAACAAGCGATACACTTACTTCGACTGTTCACAATATATTAAAGAAGCATTTCTAGGCGCGTATTAATCTCATTGTTGACTATAACTTACTTATATTGAGATTTACTGGAGTAATTGTATTGACGTAACTCAATTAAAGGCGTATATGGCATTTCAGCGGTCTAATAAAAATACGTTATAAGTAAAATTAGACTTATAAAGTAGGCCCTTTTCGAGACTTATATTCGGATATAAGTCTCATATAGTCCTCGAAAAATGATGGTTCTAGTTTAGGGGCATGAGGAACAGGGTGTAAAGTTCACTCATCCACCATAGAAAAGGGAGGATCCTCCAACCAGACGGATGTTGTGTCTGGCGGGCAACTGCCCAACGCTTGATGTTGGGTTCTCGTATATATGTCCACTGCACGGTAAACTTTAATTGCGCGATGCAGGATTTATGTGACGTCTGTCTAACGTCAGGTCTTTGATGCGTAGTTCGCATGTGGCGATGTAGATACCGCCACACTAGGATAGTTTAAAAACCCCTTTTTGCTAGTTGGGTACCTACTGGGAATAAGCCGAAAAATACCGCATCTATAAAAACGGTAGGTAAAGGTAAACGTTAAGAAAACAAAATGTCCAAGAACCATAAATTCGAATTCATAGATACGGAGTAGGTGTGTGACGTCCACGGGTTCAGCGTGGTGATAAATCAGCTGAACCCGTGGACGTCACACACCTACTCCTGATGATCCTCTTACAGCGAGAAGGCATAACTTTGCAGCAATGGGAACCGAAACGTCTTGTTAGAATTTCGGACAGTAGAATGCTGTCCGGAGCTCGTAGGTTAGTCAAAGAACATTTAAAAATATCAACTTTTATGATTTTGCAGCTGGACAGCAAAGGTATGTTCGATGTAGAAGCCTCAGCGGCAATGACCGAAAAAGATTTCGCTGACGACCCGAAGAAGCAAGAAAGCTCTAAAAAGCTTTTGGAATCGTGCAAAAGTGGTAAGTCACAAACTTTCAAAATGAACCAACATAACTGATCAAGTCAGGCAAGAGTCACGTCACCGGATGCAGCTGTATACCAGTATTTTACATGGAGCGACTGCCTAACCTCCACAACCCAGTTACTGGGTAATGCTATACCCAGATAATATGATGAAAGTTATAGGTAGGTACCTACAGTAACAACTTCAAAAACACTATTTTTTTAAATTTTGTCTCTTTGTTTGTTCCGGCTAATCTCCGAAACGGCTGGACCGATTTTAACGGGACGTCACTAACAGATAGCTGATGTTATAAAGGGCGTTGCCGCGGGCAGCAGCTATAGTTTATCTAATAACAATATGTACCAACAATCACCATCGCAGAATCATATAGTAAATTTGTGAAATGCGGCTTGTCGTGTTAGTGAAAATTAGAAAACTGGCAATGTTTGCAATATCTGTTTTCGTTTTAGTGAACGACCAAGCAGTCACCGACGGCGAGAAAGGATGTGAACGATCTGTGCTACTGCATACATGTCTTGTTGAAACTGCACCTAAGGTGAAGTATTAACCTGCATATTAACACAATTTAGGTAAATAGGTACAGTCCACAAAAGTTAGGTTCGGCAAGAAATCATCAGAAACTTTGTACTACGCAAATACTATTCAGGCCTTTGTCTTTGCTAAGTAAACGGCGCTTAAGAATGTAAAAATATTCGTATATCATTAACGTTCACGTTCGTATGCGACGCTTGCTCACATTAGCAAGAAGAGTTTATTAAAATGCGCTATAAGGTAATAAGTTATTGTTGAGAGCGGCGAGCATACATTTATTTTTTTGTTGACTGAACCGTCATCCATACTATACAGGTGGTCTAAATAGTGACGTCATAAATAAAAATGATTCCTTAGTCGGGATATTCGAAAACACCCGCGATTCTTGATAGTTATCGTTTTTAATGAAGATAATTTTATTTTTTGTTCAGTGAACTTGAAGGCGTGGTCGCTCCGACCGAGGGCGCTTTCCGGTTTTCCGAACAAAAAGTGACAAACCCATACGCACGCGAACAATAGCGTATTTGCGCGACTATCGCTTATAAATAGGATTACAACACGAATTTACTTATTTCCATACTATCCATATCCATACTTCATGCACTACTATTCATACTAATATTAATAAATGCGCGAAAGTAACTGTCTATTACCTTTTCACGCCTTATCGGCTGAACCTTACAGATTTAGATGAAAGATATACATAGGTATAGGTACCTACCATGACCTGGGTAATTTTTTTTTTGCCGGTGAGATAATTTTCGACATCCACGCGGGCGAAGCCGCGGGCAAAACCTAGCACGTTTATAACATTATTTGTTTTGATTTCAGCTGGGGATAAAACTGCCTTAACTACGCTAAGAACCTGCTCCACATAATAATTATAATTAAAATGTATTTAGAATAATTAGTAAGTAAATAAGTTGAAATAAAAATAAATTAATGAGCAATAATAATATTATTTATTTATTAACCTTAGAAAACACATTAAACAACAGGGGACTCTAAAATATTGAATACAAAATATCTATTACATACCTATTATGCAATTCTTAGGGTTATAATGACATTTTTAATGATATCACACTGATCTACAACAATAAAAAAAATCAGAAAACTACACACGATGTAGGAATAACTCTTGTGTCGATTAAAGGTCAGCGCACACTGAGGGCAAAATTTTCGAGCAATATTTATTTGATAATGAACTAAACCACAAACAAAATAGAGATGAAAATAGCAAGGGAAAATTCCCTATGGTGTTTTTTCACTCAAAAGTTGAGCACGATACATTGATAATTATCCACAATAGAGCTGAAAATAGCGTGCAAGAGATAATTCTCGCGCCGAAGAGAACGTGATCGAGCATTTTACTGCTCAGTGGGCGTTGATCGTAAGACGTTGTAAAAAAAACAACATACCATACCATTACAAACCTAATATTAGTCTGTTTTCGTGTTTTCTCTACATTACACAGGGTGTAAATGACAGTTTTTCAAAATACCTACTCAGACTCAAACAACGTGTATATTGTTGTATATTAATATCAATCTACAATCTATTCGAGATGATCCCAATCTGCTCCTGAAAAACAACCCACTTACTTATTCATAAAAACATGAATTGTCCTAATTTATTATTTGAAAGTCTTAATAAATAAGGACAATGAAATGAGAAGGCAAAAGACTATCTCATTTTATTTCAGAAGTCTTTTATGAATAAGAGGGAAATTATCTACACTTTCCAATCCAATTATCGTTTTTCTCAAACCTTGTCGAGTTGATGTACAATTGTTATACGTGCGTACAGTATTTGTTATACGTTTGTTATGAGACTCATATATAAAAAATATACTTGGCTACAACTAGTGCTGATGCTGATACATTTCATGATGTTAATAAATCACTTAACAACATTATTATGAAAAGTTTTGTCTATGAATATATTCGCAAACTAGTGTGTAAACATGCCTTTATCAAATACTAGTTGTATTTTCAAGAAATATACGAATTCTACTTTAGATTTCGATTTAGTCACTAACATCAATAGTTTTAGCATTTTTCCTTACAAAATTGCAGTGTTATGATTATTAATATTATTTAGTTGTATAAAGTATAACATTGAATGGCGAAATATTGATTGTATTATTGTATTCTGGTACAGCTAACTCAAGGTTTCACGACATTCAGGTTTTTTTTTTCTCTGTTGGAAGATGTACAATTCAACAGCGTTCTAAATTATCACACTTAGTCTTTAAAGTATAAACTACTATTATATTTATGAAAATGGTATACAGCATGCATTGATATTGAGGTGACAGTGAAAAAACTTAACAAGCCTTGTGATAAACAGTGCGTTACAGTGAACCTAACAATGACTAGTGCTTACGATTTTATTATTATTATGCATTATACAGTTATACACACACGCACTCGCAAATTTTATTCGAAGGATTACAGACAAACTGGTCATACATATTTGTTTTTTACTGATACATATTTGTGCAAACAGTTTAATTGGTGATTAGTAGAAATATATTGTTTTACAGACGATCATCTAAGTTCACAATATAATATATTTTAATTCTGTATAGTTTAACTAAGCTTTGAATTATTTTAGAATTATTGACAATACAAACGATGATATAATTATTTACTATACTAATAATATAGTAAAGTAAAATAGTAGAAAGTGTATCCGAAGTATGAAAATATTCTTTTTGGTCCAAAGATTTTGGAGATTCAATAAATCAGTATCGAAATTTTACATTACTTAGATATGCTTTTGCATTAAATACATAGGAAAATATGCTGCATGGACATATTCCCGATTCGTACAGATTACTTCCATTTAGACAAACTTCAAAAATATGTCCTAACATACAAAGTAGTACAAAAAGGAATAATTTCATTTAGATGCCACGCAGCCAAATAGATTATATTATTATACAAATACGTGGATAGCATTTATTTAAGATATACTTAGCATATATTTTGATACAATCAACTACTTTATATATAATTTGTTTATTCGAGAAATCAAAATAAAGTACTAAATTGGCACAATCGAAATACTTAAAACATTAAAAAAAGAAATAAATGTAGTGGAGAAATTGATTTGAAATTTGAAATAAAACGATCAGATAGAAATAAGAAGAATTAACAGCAAGTTTTTCTATATATATTATATATTCGTAATCAGTATTTATCACAATAAAAATAGGCCCTCTGCAAATATACTAATGCCAATAGGTATAAAAATAATATAATATAAAATAATCCTTTTTATAGTTGTTATATAAAATTGATGTGAGCATGTTTCACTTTGAATTATTAAATGATACTGTTATACTTAATTTAAAATTAATAAAAAAATACACAATATGCTTAAAAATATTAACATAACTAACTGAAAATAAAAGTTCACAGAAGCCATAATATTATGCATTAGTTTTTATAAATATGTTCAGATTATTACTTAATATTGAGATTGTATTGTACAGATATCCAAGAATTGTTATATTATTATGTTTTAATATCATCACTACACAGAGAAAGTTATTGAAAAACTCGCTTGAACTGCCTATGATCGTGTTTAAACAAATAAATTGAAATTTAAATAACTAAATTTCTATCACCAATGAGCTTGCTATGTTCACATTTGCGTAAAATTTTACTTACATTTTAGAAATATTGCGAAAAATAATATGGTTTTGAGATTTTACTCCAAAGAGATTAAATAATGATGTTCAAGTGTACTTAATCACATCATTAGGAAACTAAATTTTCAGATTCGAGATAAAAACCTTAATCTACTCACGCAAATGTAACTACAGCCGAGCAAAATGACAAACAAATGAGAAATGAAGAACACAGTCAGATTGTCTATTCCACAAAGACGAGGTGACCTTCGGAGAGGTCTTCGTCACCCTGATGTTATATGCTGTCGTAGCTGTTGGGGTCGGGTGACACGGTGGGCCCGGCACCTCGCGCTGGCAGCTTGCAACCATTCAACATGAATACCCAACCATCCTGCAAGATAACAAGAAAGATGATTATAATATAGATAGATCTATCGATCCATAGAGATCTACATGATGGAATGGACAACTAGCTTCAACTTTCAGACTAACTGACCAACTCCTTGACAATTCAAAACTGCCTATAAATGGTTTAATAAAAATAAAATGGTTTGAGTTTGAGATGTGTGTAGGTATTTTTGTCTTGGTTGCATCGAGACGCAATCGAGACACGTGTTGGGGAACTATTTTTAGACGATGAGTAACAACATTTGTCGTACTTTCAACAACTAGCAGTGAACAATAATTTTTGCAGTCAAAAACTTTTTGAGAGGAGAGCTTGCCCTATGTATAATCAAAAAGAAATCTACACTTACTTTGACAAGGTTAGGCAATTCCGACCAGAAGGCGAGATTGGGTATAATTTCGACGCCCGTCGCTCCCATCAAGAATTTCTTCGTGCAGATTCCAAGTACTAGATAAAATACAACAAAGGAGAACAATATTATCAAGAGCGTTGAGCCAAAAGACCTGCCCGCTACTTCTATTTGCTTCAAACACGCGTCTCTTGAATAGAATGCCAGCACCTGAAATACACCAAAACCGCCAGAATTAGGAACTGTAGTTTGAAAAAAGAACAAAAAAAGTTTATGAAATGAGCAGAAATTGATAAAATGTTGTGTTCAAGCCACTGTAAAACTGGTTTTATCGCAAATTGTGTCTGTTATATTGTGGCTTTAGTTGTCACATGACGAAATAAATAAATAATTTAAAGATGTGAATAAGTTGACTGAATTTTAAATTGAAAATGTATTAAAATATTTTCTATTCAAAAAGATAAAAGTTGCCTCGGTGATCGGGAAAGATTATCCAATGAGCTATGATAGGATTGAAGGTGACCGGCTGGGTTGTCCAGAGCATTCTACTTAGGTATCGTCTGTCTGTTACCTTTTCGTGCCTACTGAACCAATCGGGATCAAATTTGGCAGATAGGTAGTGTGGGACCCAGAGAAGGTATACTTTATTTACATTTTGCATAAAAAAATATGAAATACAAAATACATGCAGACGACGTCGGGGGCAACAGGTGACTTATAAATGCACTCGACTAATCATTGTATCACCAGATTATCTAGTATTAAATGACACATAACCCATCTTTAATCCAATTTAGTAATCCAACTACCTACATGGGAAGTGTGTAGTTAAATTTGCAGCAAAACAATTATAGCTATAACACGCAGATAGTGTTTCCCTCATTGCATTTACCAAGAGGTTGTAAATCCGTTTATGTTTAACTTGCACCCTGTTGCACAGAGACAAACATTAATGCCCCATTACGTAATGGATTAACACTAATGATTTCATTAATTTTATCAAGGAACCATTAGTATCGAGTCTAATGTTGCTTTCTGCAACAAGTTAAAACAAGAGATAGAAGATAAGTATTTAATGACAGCTTTAAAAGTTAAAGTTCGTTTCTGCAACTGGCTGTAAGACTGTGCGCAATTTTAACCCTGTGAATATTTTTTAGTTTTATTCAGATGAAACCTAAACATAAGAGAAAGTTTATATGACTTTCTCTTATGATTTTTGCCTTTTTATATTTCATATTTTTTATTCAGTTAAGCAGCTTAGTTGTGAAAGTAAACACTCGTAATGATGCATAGTAGTAGGTATAGCTTGTCCACTCTGAAATGACGCGACACATTATATGCATTACCCAAAGAAATCTGCATTACAATGTGCGTAAATGCGGAAGTGGGGCGCGTCATTTCAGAGTGAACAAGGATTACTGTAGTAGAAGAAGTAAATTAGCCAAAGGTATTTTTTTTTTTAAAGTGGGAAACTGATTATTGAGTTAAAAAAAAAATGACCCTTTTTTAAAAGAAAGTAAGTACTTACATAACATAATATTACTGAAATTATTTTTATAATCATAAGTTACAGTGAAAAAGATACCTTTAGTTTTATGCCAAGTGGCCTTAAAAATAGAGCTTGTTAAACCAAATGTTTCATAATGAGCCAAAATATTATATTATAATTAAGCTATATAATGACAAACAAGAATGACTTACTATTTTATCTGGTTCTGATAATGAATACACTTGTAGTTTGTTCTCTGTCTCGGCACACTCCAAAAGAACTATTGTTTCACTGGAATGATAAAAATGCTAAATTTAATTCATTTCCTTTTATTTCATACTCGTTTTTTATCAAACATACTGAAGGTTTTACTGTTGTGCAGTTATTGAGTTTGTAGTACTAATTTACCTACTATTTGCACACTGCTTTTATCTCAAAACCAGTAGAATTAGATAAGACTGCTCTCCATTATAACTACATTATTTATGATCAATCAATCTGCCTAACCCAACTATGTTGGGGTCAGCTTCCAGTCTAACCAGATGCTGCTGAATACCAGTATTTTACATGGAGCGACTGCCTATCTGATCTCACAACCCAGTAACTGGGTAACACAATACCCCCTGGTAAGGATGGTTGTCAGACTTTTGGGCTTCTGGCTACCTATTACAACTGTTAAAGATCTACAAATGACAGCCAGGACCAACAGCTTAACATGCTTTCTGAGGCACTGAGGGGTCTCAATATGTAATGAATGGTCACCAATCTTCGAACTGATGTTGGCAAGTGTAGCTTAACCTTCGATCAACCCGTGTGGCTGTTATCACTTAGCCATGAGCCCCTCAACTACACAATATAATATTACTCAACTACATAATGTTTCATAAGAGAGAAAAACATTTAGGGTCTATTCATAAACAATGATTAAAGTTAAGTGACATTCAAACGTCAAAAATGTATGGTTAAACAGTCGCTAATCATTACTTAACTTTAAGCAACGTTTATAAACAAACCCCCTAATATGTAGGTAAAGGATAACAATATATTTGAACAATTTCTAAATATATTAATGCATACTTACGATGGTCCATTGGGATAAATGATAGAGTTGCCTTGATCAGAAAACTGTGATATATTTGTTCTGCCCATAAAGTCATATGAACCTTCATCAAATGTGTATGTACTGGCAGTTTTGTTCAATAAACTCATAGTGCTAACATGACGACAGATCTGAAATTAAAATAACATAATTAACATCTTATTTATGACATTTGAATGTATTAAATTCAGAGACTCATGGTGCTCTCTTAATTAGACACTTCAGGACCCTAATAAGGCTTTTGCAAATTAAAACTTTTTGTTTAACTTTATAATAATTTTAATAGAGAATAAAAAATTGTCTTAGGATTTTTTCATACAAAGAAGTAAAATTATGATGTCATAAGTGCAATTTATTATTTTGCATAATTATCATTTTATCTTAATACCTACATAATTAAATAAATATTATGTATTCTACAGGGTAATTGCGTAACACACAGTAGCAATGGCTTTCATTTTGACAGTACATTCATTGCAATATTTACAATTTACATGGTTGAGCAGACAATTTTTTGGATTATATTCAGATTATGATTGTAAGTATGTTACTTACGCAATTAGGGAGCTGATCATTTTTACATACAATAATAGTAACATTTTCGTGTGTTTTGTATTTGATAGAAATGGATAGTTTTAGTTGAACAGAATACTTAACAGCACAGGGCCGTAGGCAGGGGGGGGGTTTTGGGGGTTCAAACCCATAGTAGGTACCTTAGGTAGTACCTTATACAGATAATTGTAATCTATTTCGCATAGGCGTACTTTGTAATCAACAATACCAGTAAAAGTATGCTTAAATACTGTATTTTTATCGACTCTGACTTTGTATTGAATCAAGTCCTGCAACATTATTTATATTCTTTTTGAAACAGGTCACTGTTAAAATACATATACGGGGTGACCGGATCTGTCTGTACCAGCCATAGCAAATTCGCATTTAAAGGAGGTCAGTTGAACCTGATTTTGATTGTAGTTTTTTTTTTAAACATACCACTATTTATCTTATTTTTTAATCACTTATGTTTATGACTACCAACAAATAATAAAAAATTAAAATAAATTGGAAAATTCTCAATAAAATAAAAAAAATTACATATCTGCTAAACTATAAAACTTTAGCTAGGAAAAGTAATAATTATTAGCAAATGACCTCCTCTATATGCGAATTTGCTATTGCGGGTCCAGATCCAGTCAGCCTGCATAGGGTCAAATTAAATTAGCTAGCCCAACTCCGCAGACGTGATGGGTATTGATATCTAAATACGACAAAATAAAATTATTGATTTGTTTTCAAGGGCAACAAACACTGGTAGTTGTGTGTGTTGAGAAAATCATTTTTTTTTGTTTTATCTTGTTCAGATATAGATACCCATTACGTCTGTGGAGTCTCGCTAGCGAATTTAATTTGACCCTGTATACCATTGAATGATAGATGGTTGTTTAAGAAGTACCTACATAAGATGCCATACAGCCAAATGCACTTAGGTTATAACATGTAATATTGTCCCATAACATGTATGATGATGATAACATGATGTTAATGATAGCATTGAAATAATAAGTAATTATCAAAATAGTGGTTTATCATTCAGTCAATCTCTACTAGTTTAGTTCCATAGCATGATGAAACATTTGGCTTCATTAAAATTGAATTATGTATTGATTACGCATTTTTTATGGGAAAACAGGTTTCGTCAATGCCTCTCTGTAAACACGTTCTGTTAGTAGGCGGGTAACGAATTGTAGAAAATGAGGCCCTAAACTATATACACTGGTATAATGTGGTGAAACCTTTAACTATGTAATATGAGTATTTTGGTCTAGAATACTTTGCTAATATCATAATAATTATATCGAAGACGAACTTACCGACAAAGGTGATGTACAGGTGTTTTTCGTGCTCGGCTGGCTGACGTTCATACTAACGTCGTAACAAGGATGATAGAAATAGGTACTCATTTCATATTGCGTACCATTCATCTTGACCGCATAAGTATCCGCTGTATAAAACTCAGATGAAATTGCGGGCGTAAGGTCAATTCCGGTGCCATTCGAAAATTCACATGAACACGGAGTCTTCGCTACACAAGGGTCTGCATTAGTGAAAGATGATGTGCAGATCAAATAAACCACACCAAAACCGAAAATGTTCCAGAAACCCATCTTTTTGATGGAAATATCACTACTTAAAACGTAATACTTTCCGTGTGGATTATTTTATTTCACTCTTTGTGTACGACTTACGACGACGTATAATTTTTACCCAATCACAATCAACAAAATGAAGATAATACAGCTGTCCTGTCTGTCCAAATTTTACTTTTTAAATGACTTAATTCATTGGCTTTTGGCGTTATTTCTCGCTTATTAGGTACCTACCTACCTATCAAACAAAGCAAAACCACCGCTGGAACGTTCTTTAAGTGTGCTGGCAACACATAGCTTTCTGCTGTCGAAGTCAAAATGACATGACTGATCATCTGATGTCAAAATTGCAACTTTTGATTTGATGGCAAATGTGAATGCAAAAGTAAACATTGAATTCGAATAGAAAATGGAAGTTTGGGATAGTGAGTAAAATATAAATACATCCCCCAGCTGCACAGAAAGGTCACCCAGCATGGCCGATAAAAAGAAAAAAATATTTACTTCGAAGGTAGGTTCAGAAATCAATGTATTACAATAATAAGTATATCGCCTGCTTTCCTCGATTAAGATGTAAGCAGAAATAAACATTACTGTAAGTACAGTATATCGACATAGGAGGCGAGCCACTGACCAGCCAACTGGCCTTTTATAGCACTGTTTTATTTCTAACGTAGGTACTTAATTGCAGTCAAACCCACTTGAATTTAACCTCTAACAATTTTACTCAGGAATCCACCACCACACCAAGGAGGCCGGTAATTTTAAAATCAGATCGCGGTGAACCTTCTAAAGATCAGACCAAAGAGAAGCAGGAAAAGGAAAAGCAGCCCACTATCATACTGAAGACGAGAGAACAGAGTGCTCCCAAAGAGGAACGATCACAGAGCCCGAAGAGTATCAAAACTTCTACATCTGAGAGTGATGGTCATCCATCCATCCATAAAATTGCTCAAAATGAAAATAAAGAAAAGAAAAACACAGGTAAAGGAATACCTAGTTTATTTTCTTTTAAAAAACAATCATGTAAAGGAGCTGTGTTTTCTTGCACAAAGCTTTTTTGCATCATTTTCATGAGTTGATTAAGTTAATTTAAAGTGAATCAAATACTTAGTCCTTAATACCACAAAACCGTTTTTATCAGCTGTTTAGCCTTAACACCTGTTAAACATGTTTAGCCTAAACACATTTCTTTAAGGAGTTTAACATAAAACTGACATTAAACACGCTTTGTACAAGTGTCTTAAGTTTTTGTGGTAAGGCTCAATAAGTTCCCATTTTACTCAGTGTCTCTACTGGTAGGCCCACTGTTATCACATGACATTATGCTTTACTAATTGCTTACAATTTTTCATTATTTTTTAATCTGAAAATGCCTAGAAAAGAAACAATAAAAAAATAATGTTGAATGTTTTATTTAAATTTCAGAACAAAAGCTGAGTCCACCTCTAAAGTTCATGACAGAACCTGTGAAACTTCTGGATGAGAACCTGGAACTCAACCCTGGTGCTTTAGAGTTCCTACATGACTCTAGCACCAACTATTTAGTTGTTGGAATAATAGGTAAGAAAATAGAATCTATGTCCTTTGTCATAGATTAACCAATGTGCTAATAAAATTGTATAAGGTAACTTTGCCGCTCAAATTCAGATTAGAACAACCCAACTAGCCAGTTCTAGATTTCTAGCTGTGTTTTCTAGGATTGAAAGTCATATGAAAATGTATACATTTCCTTTGATCACACTGTTAAGTATGCAAATAAAGTCTATCAAATTGTAAATAAGTTTATGAAAATAGTAAAATTGAAAAACACTGTATAATTCAGCCTGTATGATGAATTATACAGCATTTTTCAATTTTCTTGCTTTAAAATTTTCTTCAACATAAAATGCATTCTGTTTCCAGGTACACAAGGTGTCGGCAAATCAATGTTACTGAACCTGATTGCTAATAATATTCATGATCAGAATCTCTGCACACAAATATTGAACTCTCACGAAATGCCAGCTGATAACACATTTGACAGCAATGAGGTTGGATTAGAGAATCAACTGGAATCCCTTGACTATGCCGGGCTGCCAGAACCAAAAGTACATGAGAAACCTGACAGTATTTTCAAATTCAAAATGCAAGATATTGAACAGATAGAGAGGGGAGTTCATTGCACGAAAGGTAATCTATAATACATTAAATTAAAGTCGCTTTTCGTTTCTGTCTGTGTGACTGCGTTGTTCTTCTAAAATACGCAACTTGGCCCACGCCTTTATTTCGTAGCAGTAAGCTAGTGTTGCCTTACGGCGCGGGCCGCCCCAATCTGAGCTGTCTTTTAGGAACCTCTCTACAATTTTTATGATAGTAAACCTGCTCTTTACAGATTATTAAACAATATTTAATACTCCAATTCCAGGTATCGATATGTACATCACTAACGATCGTGTGATTCTCCTGGACTGCCAAGCACTGTGGTCGCCATCATTGATCGAAGAGTCCAACACGACCATCACAGCTAGGAGTGCTAATGTAGTGACGGTGGACTGTCTCCAAATAGCGTCCTACTTGATGGCTACTTGCCACGTACTTATTGCTGTGCAGGACTGGTTTACAGATTATAATTTCTTGAGGTAATTTAATCATATTTTTTTTTAAATTAATTTAAGGAAGTTTGCATATTATATGCATAAGTGGCAATGCCCCACCAAAAGGTGGGCGCACTTAGGTAGGGTGCCGTACGACAGAAACTATTTTATCATCTTTTTAGTTTTTGGCGGGATAGCAGCAGCCCCCCCCCCCCCCCCCCTCTCAATACATGTCTTCTTCAATCTATGACAATTCCGACTGGCTACCTATTACCGTTGAAAAGATATAACTCTATGAGGATTCATAGAGTGATATTAATCGTGAATCATGTTTGTTCACGATTACCCTGGGGCCTGGGGCTATCAGGCGACTGCCCCAGGCCCCAGCACTGTTTCGCGAGGAGTTTACTTTAGTAATAGTTTTGAAATTAGACGTTTCTAAAACGCAATTACCGCGTTTTAGAAACATCTAATTTCAAAACCAAAATCCACTATGGGTTAAATTGAAATCCTTCGACAAAGTAGTCAACCAATAACAGATCTTACGGATAGTATGGCGGACCAATGGCTTCTGGTGTAAATCTGTTGTGCTGCAAGGAGTGCGATACAAATTTTATTGAATTTAAAACTCATCAATAACTTGATTACCAGAAAAAAGGGGGCTTTGAAATTAGACGCTTCTTTTATAAAATGGCTATCCCAATTCACACCCAAAGGAGTCTTTACTCAGTTATAATAAAAATCCGTTCTAAATATTCTCCAGATACATTCAAGCAGCTGAAATGCTAAAACCTTCTCTATCAGCTTCAAACACAGTCCCAACCAACCAAGAAGGTTCAGAATCAACGGGTGGCGGTGAGAGTCACCCACACTTACTGCTTCTTCACAACCGCTGTCAGCTTGAAGACTTTACTCCGGAATCTTTGAGTACTATGCAGGATCTTTACAGGTGAGTAATATAAGGTGACTAACGTGCCTAATGTAACTGAGAGCAGTGGTGGCATACAGCCCACAGGTGGATTACAGCCCACTCCCTCTCAATCTTAGAGAGATGTATTAATGATTCTAATGATTATAACTCTAAAAACACGTATCTGTTATAGTCGCGAATCATATTTTGAACAAGATAAAACCTAACCCTGACCTGCAAATTGCAAAAACCGTAAGAAACTTTGAATTTCGCGGGCAGCAACTGCCTATCCACCTTAATTCAACTTTATCACTTCCGACGTTGGTATTCGCCAGTGGTCGCTGACTCTTAAAAAGACTGCTGTGTATCCCCGTGCAAAAATATTGGTTTTAAATACACCAGCCCCGCAAAAAACCAAGAGCAGTAACTGTTAGCGTTCTGTTAGGTACAGTTTCGACTACATATTTTGGCCTTTACAAGTCGACATCTCTTTGCACAACATCATGGTTGTTGTAGTGCAAACGGGTGTTGAAAACCGCGTTTCGTGAAATTGAACTTCGATCATACAATTTATTCATGTCAATAACCTTAAGTAGGTACTGACCATGGCGCTCCATTACGAAGGCGGCTTCGTAACCGGGCGCCATGGCCAACGCTACAAAGAGTTTATTGAAGTTCAACCCTGATCTGACAAATAACAGGCTGTCTGGATAATGAAAATTGCTAGACAACAAACTGTTTAGAGCTGAAAAAGCTGCGAGGTTCGATCAATTTTAAAGATAACATTGCGCTTCTGCAGTTATTTCGTTGATGGTACTGTAACGCTTTAGGAGCAGTTAGCAGTTGCATATGGCATAAAACCTCACATGAGCTACGCCCACCCTTGAATAGAAGGACTGGAGTACCCTGACAAACAAGTCTTCTATTCACAACGTTCTAACAATTTGACCTTTCCTACCTATATGAGAGTACCCAACGCCAGAAAAAAATATACATGGTGAGGTCTTTCTTTTGCAGAAGAAGGCTTAAGTCAGGACGGTATACGGATAGACACCGTTGAGTCGATTTAGACGAAGTTAACGGGTGCCATATTGCACCCATATCAATTCGACGCCTTGTCCTGCTTAAACCTCGTCATACCAAAACTGGCGAAAAAGATATGACAAAGCCTCCTAGAAGCAAACACGATGTGACATGCTCACATCTACCCAGATGGGGCTTAGAAACATCAGACCACAACGTCAAAAGCTTTTATGCCATCAGGCGCAATTGAGCCTAAGGGAACGAAAGATTTAATAGAAGAATGCGTTCAACGTTGACATACAAAACAAACTGTGGGTCCCCAATTTACAGTTGTACCATAGGCATCTAACAGATGCCCTTCGCAAGGATTCTATGTCCGTGAAGCGAAGTTGGTATCAACTTGGAGCGGGCACCAAACCCGCTTTCTGTGAGGGATCATGGTTGTCCACGGACTGAGGATGTTCTATCCTTACCTTATTTAAGATACCTTTGGGGGTAAGCAAGGATAGGTTTACCACCTCGTGTTTAGTGTCCCCAAAAATTTCTTTTATTTGTTCAAGAGTGGCCTTGAGCTCTGCCTTTGATGCATAAATTCTTGCACCTAACTTGAACTTATAGTCTGGGGTAACCCCTTTTAGGAAGGCCTTTATATAGCTTTTCTCATCTTTTATTTCTGCTTTCGAAGCAAAATCTTCCAGCGTATAGAAGAACGCCATAACGTCCTCGTTTGCTCCTTGCCGTGCGTTATAAAACTTTTCCACATAGTCCTCATTGGACGGGAATGCGGCTTTTAATAAGTTACAAATTTTCTTGAAGTCTAATTCGTTTTATAGATTAGTTTAAAATATGCAAGAGCAGGGCCTTGCTAGTAGGCACCTAAGATAAGGGCTAAATCACTCTCAGGCCATTTATTTATCGCCGCTACCTGACGAAACTGCATTAGAAAGTCGTCGAGGCAATATGCCCCGGTGCCCGTAAAATGAACGGCCTGAGACATGGTGCCACTTTTCTGAAAATGTTAATCTGGCTTCGATATGGCGTCTTCATCGCTTGTTTTGTACTCCAATGTTATGCCTCTTGATCACTCCCAAAATTTTTAAATTTAATAACTGTGTTACGAAAATAGCCCGGTTTGGGCGCCTCCACCACTGTAACGCTTTAGGAGTGTTAGCTACGTGTGTGTGGGTGTGAGGAGGAGGATTACGAAGAGGAAGAGGTAAAGAGGGAGGAGTTTCCAGAGGATTTATTATTTAAGATAGATACACATACATTTTGGTGGCTCGGTCTAAAGTAAAGTCCCCCTGAACAAAATGTCACTACTTAACTTTGAATCAAATTATCGGAACGTTCCACACTCGTGGCTACGCGCTAGCTAGCCAGTACCACATGAGGTTGCATATCGCATAAAACCTCACAGACTACACCATTCTTATTAATAAAGTTATTATAAAAACTATAAAACACCCATCGTCTTCTCTCTTATCGGTACGAACCTTACGTATAAAAATGGCTTACACCGTTGTAAGAATAGAGTCTGGCCAACGAAACTTGATCCTGAAAACGCGCGATATTAAAAAAACTGCGTATAACAGGTGTTGATACTTGAAATGTTATTTTATTTAATGACATAAAATTTCAAATATCAACACGTGTTATCGCACTATGTACAGGGATAAAAAGTATTGTTTTTTTTAAATATCGCGCGTGTGTTCAGGATCAACTTTCGTTAGCTATACTCTATTATCCAGTAGGTAAGCCAGGCCGTCGACCTCTCAGGCTTCCAACTGTACCTATTCATCCAATTCAAAATACTAACCCAAATTAAATTTTCAGAAAAGCATTCCAAAAATCAAACCTACAACTGAACTCAGGAATGTACATGTACAGTGACACGAACAAGAATAGTTTGAACGTGGACAGTGTCTGTAAAGGGTACAGCATAGACAAATGTGGAACCCCCATCAATCTGTTCCTACTGCCGGAAATATACAGCGACTTCGGTAAGTTTGTTCGCAATGCCAAGGTCACTTCATTCAGTCGCTCGCGTTCATTTTTCTTTGCGAAGGTTACGTTCCTCGTCGGTTAAAGTTTTGTGATAAATCAAGCTGTAGTTAGCATTTTGCTTTTTCGATTTAAGTTCTTTTAATGTCTTTTGAATAATAATTCGTTGTGATTTATGATGAAAGGTAAAATTTACTTAATTTTAGATATTCTGCCAAATATTAACTAAAAGTTGATTCAGATGTTTGTCAGAATATTCCCTACTAAAATTATTACACTAGAAATCCTGAAGCGTATGACAACGAGCACGTGTTTTATGACTAAGCCAATTACAAAACTAAGGGCTCATCTACACTAGGAGAAATATCGAGTTACAGGCTGTAAACAAAAGTAGGCGATTTTCTCTTCCGACACTTGTATGAAATACTTAGATATAGTTGTTCCAAGTCATAAGCGAGCATCATTGTGACTTTTATGTCTTTGACATAAGGTTTAAATTAACATTATTGATATTGATGCCGTGAAATGCAACACTATTAGTAATCGATGTGAATGTGAGATTTTATCATCATTATATTGATTTACCTACCGAGGTGAAAACCGTGTGGTGATCTATCGCGCACGATAATCGTATGCCTGTGTAAATAAAGCTTTAGGGTTAACAATAATTGTTATCTAGCTTAAAGGATTAGATTAACATTTTATCTAATCACCGGAATGAACAGCTGCGGTATGACTAATAACATTTTTTTTATTTTCAAAACCAGTCAAAAGTAATCCTTGACGCATTTTATGTCCGTGAAAATAACATACTGTGAACTGCATAACCACGACTGAAACCGCGTGCACTCTTAGGGCCTCCGCACACAGGCCACCGGCCACAACCACAAAACGCCGCCACCGGCATATTTCCTGTAGTTTTCATACATTTTATATGGACTCGCCGCACACGGGCCACACGCGACAGCCACAAACGCCGCGGCGTTTACCGGAATATATACCGGAAATATTCCGGTGGCGGCGTTTTGTGGTTGTGGCCGTTGGCCCGTGTGCGGAGACCCTTAAGTGCTTCATTTCACAGACAAATGAGCCTTACAGTTTACAGTAGTCGCAAATGATGTGCAACATCTGACGTCATTGGTACCATCTGATGGCCAACTCTAGCACCGCGCGCGCTCATTGGTCAAATCAAATAGCGCGCGCTTCTCCGGATTCCTGTTGCACACTTCCGTCTCCTTTCACGGAATCACTCCACAGATTGCAGTAATTGTTAAGACGTATAAAGTACCTACTGTGTGGATTGCAGGCGAGAGGAAAGATGTGACACATCGTAAAGTTTAACACGGTCGAGAATACAACACCTTACTTAAGACGACTCAAGCATTACTTAAAATTAATTTAAATCCATTAGATTATTTTTGAAACTAGTTTTGCGTAATGCTTGACTATAGGTTCTGTAATACCGGCCACGGAGTCGTCCCGTCTGAGCTGAACTTAACCATATCATGTTGACTCCACAGCTAATCGAGACATATACCGCGGCCATCCAGCCTTCGAGCAACTAGCGAAACGACTACGCTGGATGATCCTCGGCGTCAACAGACATCAAATCACCAATGTACCCAACCTCTCAGAAAAAGGATGGTTCCACTACTGCAGCAAGGCCTGGGAAACTATAAGAAAGTGCACTTTCTTCATGGAATACGAAAGGTTCTTACCATGAATAATTAGCAACCTCACGCACGAAGATTATTTCAATATCTGGACAGATAGCACGCAGGTGTCGCGCAGCTGTAATGATAAAGAATTAAAACGCGATACATGATTCAAGAAAATATTTTATTTCTAAACAGCTGAATAAAATAATTAAATGTACACTTTGTTATTGGTTATTGGACCCAATAAACGGATAATCTTAAGGTGCATTTTCATTATCACTGATATACGCTGTCTATAAGCGGCTTGCGCCTCTGCTCAAGTGGTTTGTATGCATGTTGATACACGCTCGCCAATCTCCAATGTTCGGGGTAGCCGGACGCGTCCGCATCGCGCCATATACTAAATGGAGGAGCCAAAGTCGGAATCGTATAAGACTTCTTACTGTACGGATGACGCATCTTAGGCATTTTTACTCCTTTAGAATCAGTGGAGCCAGTCACGCTCTGCACTGAATTAGGATTACCAGCTTTAAACGCGAACTTATAGTCTTCCTTCTGTTTCGTGTCATGGGTTAATTTTGCGCCATTACAAGACACGCAGTTCTTATGTTTGACGTTCAATAAATCGTCTTTTGTTGAACGTCGTGAAAATTGTTGCGAGTCATTTGGCGAGCTGTGGTGCAACTTTCCTTGCGCTAGCGGAGTCTTCTCATAGGACTCCAAACTATGACGATTGCGATTGACGTCGTAAGCACTTTTGTTATTCTTGTTTTTATTATTCCATGCATCCTTTATAGGCTGCAATTTCTCCGGCCTTGTGTCGCCGCGACTAGACTTACGACTCATTTCACTCGGAGTCCCGCATCCATGAATGCCATCACACTCCGGCTTCTTCCCAGACTGACCTGAACTCTTCCTGCTAGATGACGCGGATCTCGAACCTCTCTCATTAGCACCAACATGTTGAGGACAATATTGAACGTCACAAGAATCTCTACGTCTGTCTTTTGCCATATCCTTCTCGAAATATGGCACAGGGTGATGTCCAATATCGCCTACCACACGATTTTGATTAAAAATTGGATTCGTATGACCAATGGTGAGGCCTTCTTGTTCTTCTTTTGGTGTATGTACCATAGTGAATACCGCTGGCGCCTTAGAGCCGTTTGAACCGTCTATATGCTTTGGTGGTCTCGGTTCCCTTTTGGGGTCTTCTGGTCTGAAATCCCAGCAGATGGCGAGGTCCATGAGCGACATAGGCTTTGTGTATTGTCCTCCTAAATCCGGGGCAGATGTCGATGGCCTTTGACCTTCTCCTTTATCACCGTCATTTTTCTTGGGGTCGCATGTCTTGGGCCTATGAACGCGCATTTTAGTGCAACACGTAGGTCCAGATGCGCCGTATCCTTTCCACCCGATAGCGTAAGGCTTAACAATGATGTCAGAATCACGATGTTCCGCGATTTTTGTCAAATTTCGGTATCCTAAAGTATCAGGCAACGGCTGATGCTCCAGATTTCCGACGTGCATCTTCCTCGCAAACTGAAAGTTTTGCGCGACGTTGACGTGAGGCAATTTAGGAGTTCCACTTGTTTTGATTTCTCTCATATTATCCTGTTCTGCAACCCCATCATTTTTCTTCGCGTTCTCAGCTACTTTTCGCCAAAACTTGTCAACATCTTCCTCTTGAGGTCCATGTACTTGGTCGACGGCGTCCTTCACCAATATCTCGTGGCTGTCGTGCCTCTTGTCCGGGTCGGTCAATGAACCAGGCACGTAAGGTCCGCGACCGTCGGTGTCTATTGGTTCTTTCTTATCATTTAACTCTAATGGATCGTCTTCTTTCTTATTTACTTCATTTCCAACATTATCATGGACTTCGTGTCTATTTCTTTTTGTTTGTTTTTTGTCCTCTTTAGATTCAGATTCCTTTATGTACAGACATGTAAAAATTTAAAGAACCAATTCATATTTTTTTACAAATGCAACTAGTAATATTTTTTTCTTGTAAATAGGTAAATAATTAATTACGCTACTAAACGGTGCTTCAATCAATCGACATTAATTAAAAATCTTTCAATTATTTTCTTTTTTTTACGGTGGTACGGGCATTTCCGTGGCTGAAATAAAATAAAAACAAAAGAAAATTATTAATCTAATAACTGTGAACTTATAAAACACTACGAAAAAGGTGGATGGTCTATTTAAAAAAACTGTGAGACTACAAATACACATTGTTTCGAAATAGTTATAAGTAGAGCTCATTATAAGCTTTATTATCATGCCCGATTTGTATGTTTTACCTACTGGAGTACTGGACCGAAATAGGGTAAAATTAATACAATCTTGTTTCAGGTAGATAGGTATTTTTAAAAGGTGTAAAATGATTATTCTATGTTTATAGCGGTAGCTACTATACAGGGTGTAAGGGACAACTCTCCGTAAATTAACAGGGGGCATTCAGCCCCTTATTTTGAATCATATTCCACCGGAAATTTGCTCAGGAACGTTTTAATTTTTTAAATCGTTTTTTCATTTAAGTACTATTCCTTTATTTCAATGTAAAATTACATTCTCTGAACGCAGTTATGTAAATAAAACAGCAAAAATAAAAAAACCAGCAATGGATGTTAAAATACTCAAGCCTGCTCGCCCCGACACAGGGAGTGCAGCTACGCGTGTTTTGCCACGGTAACATACATTGCGCGTGAGGTAATAATACAAATCAGGTTTATTGGATTCCCATAACAATCCTGAAACAATTTCATGTAGCGATCGTCTTAGTATGATATGATGAATTCATCCTATCAGTCTGTGGAGGGCTGTCCCTTACACCCTGTATACCCATGATCTTTTCAACAGCCTAGTATGTGGGTAGCATGGGTATTTAAAATGAAAAAACGGGCATCATAAGGTTATCCGTACCTACCAACTGAAAAGTTGAAGGTAGGTAATTACGTATTGGTCACTGACTACAAGAAAGAAAAAAAAATCGTAAACTATAAGCAACTACAGCTATCACCAACACTGACCTACATCGGAATGCAGAAGTTTCAAGGAAACGTATGTAGCGGTGACGTCGACAGACGACAAGTCGACACACTACCACGCCACAAACAAACAAGAGCACGTTTCGCGCGCAACCGTCTCTCAATCGAAACTCGCGTGTAACCTTATTCACTCACTTCGAACGTCTGGGCGTCCCGCAATTCAGTCTTGCCTGGCTCCTTTTTAGGTTTGCCGCGTTTCTCAGAGCGCAGGCGTGCCGCCTCTGCCGCTTTAGGCCTCTGAACACGAAGATTCAGCCAGTCTGGAAATCTTCCAATGGGCGGCTCTTGCGCTAATTCCTCCGCTGAAATTAAACAATTGAGCACTCGATAACAATGTACGTCTTGCTATGAAGAGCCCTACGCTCCATATGCGCGTGACAGATACATGTCCTGATTTCAATTTCGCCCATATACAAAATATTCGCGTGCAGACACATTAATAGGTCATCGATTTTAACAAAAATCCATATTTATGCAGCCATTGAGCAAATCGGTAAGTAGCGAAATATTCAAAATCAGTCACCTAACTACTGCGTAACACGATACTTTTGAGAAGTAGGAAGTGTTTTGCGTGTATGTTGACAAATAAATGACGGAGCTTTATGACTTCCGCCAAGGTCGAACAATAATGATATAATTCGTCAATGTATTAGGGATGGGAGTTTTATTGGTGCCGAAACACACTTTTACGTACCGACTTTTCTTGTTATTTTCCTTGGGAGCTCCCAGGTGCCGGTGTAATGGCCGAAACATCGCGACGTGCCCCTCGGGGCTCCGGGTAGGAAGTGGCCGTTCATATCACAAATGGGTTTGGGGTCTGGTCGCATTTCTAAAGGTCTTGCTCTTGTTGGCGCCCATCGTGGGACCTGCCAGTTGCCCAATCGCCTCGGTGCTGATTCCTTATTGAACTGTTAATAAAACAATTATTTTAAAATATAATTCCGAGGAATAATCAAATAGTAGGTACACACGGCTAATACGGGAAATAGTTTGATGTGTCAAACTATTTCCAGTATAAGCTGACAGCTTGTACTGGAAATGTACAGCTTGATGTGTAGCCATGTGTAGGTGTAGGGGTACTATGAAAAGAATGTACCTACATTATCATCTTAAAAACAACAATTTCACTCTCAATATAATTGTGATTACATGACGACGACTGACACGTGCCTGTGGTGACAATTTGAAGCACGTGCCAGACACATTTTAAAATAAAAAATTCAACAGACCCTATTCCCCACAGAACAAAATATCATAATGTTTGCCTCGTCGATAATTTAAAATATCCAGAGCAAATGGTGCATCCTTTTCAATTACCCATGTTTGCAAAGGAATAAATTATTTGATTTGATGTACCTTCTCTGGTTGGCTTCCTGGTTAGCTTTCAAGTAGATTGAAAGTTATTCTGAGATGAAGGAAAGTACCTAAGTAGGTATACTGCCCAGTGCCTAGCAATAGTTCTCTATTGCAAGGCCCTTAGCTTACTCCTATTTCCAAAACTTGAATGACAACAAAAGCAAATACGAAAGAAAAACCTTTTGTCACATGTCAAGAGATCTCCAATAAAAAAGAATCCCATAAAATATAACAATAGCACCATACACTCGCCACCCATTGATCAGGTGTCAACTCACCCCCCGTAGAGCAGGGCGTTATAATAATCATCCCCTCAACAAAGGGTTGCAAATTGTTATTTACCCCATACATCACGCGCCCATTTGCCTAAATTATAAATGCCCGCAATAATTTAGAATTAACTTGTCAAATATTTTTTGGACGAGAAAAGTTGGCTCTTTAACCGTAATTCAGTATTTTTCTAGATATCAGTCCATAAATTAATCTTCATAATGATGAACGTGAATATAATTCCGCCACACGATAAGCAAAGCAAGATTGCCATAATGGCCCCGCAAGGAAAGCAGAAGCATTAATTATCCAAGGTCTTGGAAAACGTATTCCAATAAAAACGCATTCATTAAATAAAAAGATATAATATTGAACTGTACCTACACGTTAAAGAAAGCGGGGTAAGGTCTTGTTTTATGACTCCTACCTGCGCTCATATCAAACACGCATGCTAAACATGGCGAAGTTTCCCAAAAAACAATACTATCGACATAAACATTATCTATCATAACAACTCGTAAATGCCCACTACCAAATATAGCCCTCTTATAGACTTCTACATTAGACCATCGGGGGGCCTGGCATCAATGACCACAATTGGGAAACCAAGTGCCTAAGCTTGAAACTGGAACGCTATAATAAAAGAAACAGACCAAACAAAGGGAGAATGGATTGTGTTGAAGAAGATCGGGCTGGGAAGGAAGTAAGACCAATAGAGCTGTAGATATGAAAGAACAATAGAGATTTAGATACTACGCTGACCCAAATATCTAAGAGCAGAAAAGGAACAAGAAGCTGATACAATTTAAGGAAATGGTGCCGATTCTCTTGTCACAAAATTCTCTAAACTAAACTAAAAATCACTAAAATTTCGTTTAGTCAAACTCATTCTGAAATATACTATAAATGACACAACTTAACTATAATTTAGTTTGACAGCACTAAGATGGCACTGAGATTAGTTTAGTGAAAATGCTATTCTGAATTTGACGATTTAACTTAAAATTTTGGCCTATATCTAAAATCCTCTAACAAATCTGACTATATTTAATCGCGATTAAAAATGTGTGGAATAAAATTAGATGTCATGAACTAAAAGTCAAACCAACACCTCGACTTCAGTTACAAAACAGTACTGTATTTTTTTATTTTCTTTTGCTTTTATCTCGAAAACGGTGTGTCCTATTTTTGTGTTATATTTTTTTCGTTATTTTCCATACAAAAACTTAAAAATTCCATTTAAAACACGTCGAGGCTGCCGTGAATGCGCGCCTCTGGCTCTAAAAAAAAACACGGGGTAGGGAAAACAAGTACCAAGTGGAGGCGCGCGGTTATC
Organism: Lithophane ornitopus; assembly: GCA_948473465.1. Taxonomy (NCBI): domain Eukaryota; kingdom Metazoa; phylum Arthropoda; class Insecta; order Lepidoptera; family Noctuidae; genus Lithophane; species Lithophane ornitopus. Next base: position 10,570,055 of record OX419624.1, on the reverse strand, counting down.
AAATTCGATTTTAGTTGTGTCAAATTAAGTTTTAAATTTAGAGAATTAATTTGGCAGAATAGCTCCCAGATTCCCATAGTTAAAAGTAAGGAATTTTAGTGATAGTTTAGTTCGGTGTACAAGAGAATCGGCACCAATGTCTCCATTCAAGTAGTATAAGTCCCAAATACATTTGAAGGAATACTGTCATCAGAAATGTCTGTCCAGCAACATAGGCATCCCCCAGTAAGCCCACGCGCCGCATGCAGATATTTTTTCTCATGCACGACTACTTACTTGCATTGAATCGCATCGCGTGGTAAGAAAAATAAAAATACAGGTAGAACAGCCTTGTAAGTGGAAAGTCTCGAGGAAAATAGAAAAATATCGTAGGTGTTATCGAAGTTTTGCATGTGTTTAGTCTATTCTTGCAACGCGGAAATTTATTCCAAGTGCAAGGTATAAAATGTAGAACATGGGCTAAAGTGTCGTTCATGAAAAATTTGAAGGCAATATAGACCGTGAATTCGTGAAATATATTTATCTAAGTAGACTTCAATCTATCTATATATACTATGATCAGCTAGAGAGACCTCGTAAGTAGTTTATAAACTCGTAAATAAAATGTTGTCGTTGAGAATGCGCTTTGTATCATCGATCGTACCTAAATCGTAACCTTTCTAACATCATGCTAACGAGATGTTACTTTAGTAGGTACCGAAATCGAAAGCTCGATCACAAGAGTTGTCATTTAGCACTGAACTGTGGATTTGCGACTGGCAATTAGAACGAAGATTTACCCCCAAAGACCGTAACTGTACCGCTACATTCGCAACCATTTGTGACTGATTCCCTTATAGCGTGTTGTCTTGCGTAATGACATCAATTTGCCATTCGTCCCTGAACTTGATCATTTGTCACGAACTCAGGTCTTCAGTCACCATTTAAATAGCTATTCGGCTCAAACCGCAGCTTACGTAAGGGTTGCGCGATTGGCTTTCTGCAACGTCATCGTGGGTTAAATATAGAATTCTATTGACTAAAACGAAAGCTAATGCGTATGTTCTTTTTGTTAGAATTTAGTTGCGTATATGAATAGCTCCCTATCAACGAGTAGACCTACCTACCTACATCAAACTGTGTTCTAGCTCGATATACTATCATGGAAACCACTACGATAGTATGGAAAATAGACATCTAAACTTGTTTGGAATCCATTCCGTTTTTACCATTACAATTTCCATAATATTTCCATATCAAATAGCAATGGACTATAAAAGGGTAAAAGGTACCTATTATGTATGATTAGGACTTCTAGTCAATTCCATCGTATTCGCATTGATAAAAGTACAGCAGTGAATGCAGGCACTATCTATTGATTTGTATTTATGCTGTTTTGATGTAAGTAATCGGAGGTTTTTTATTGAATTTGTCGGTACCCTACCAAACAGGTGCATCTTGATCAAATCATAAGAATAGAATAGAATAGGCGCCAGGGCTCACTCTTCTATTAATAAAATTTTCCAATTTATACAAACTAATACGGAGTTAGATTAGGATAGCAGCTATCATTAGAGTACAAAATGAAAATAAATTTAATAAAATAAAGAAACAAAATAAAGAGAAAAATAAATGTCTGCCTCTCTCCAGTGTGAATTTGGGAGTGAAAATTTCTCCTCATAGGTAAGAGTCGTGTGCCATTGACTCACTTTCAATCTGTTCATAGGTAAGAGTCGTGTGCCATTGACTCGCTTTCAATCTCCTCATAGATAATAAGAGTCGTGTGCCATTGACTCGCTTTCAATCTCCTCATAGGTAAGAGTCGTGTGCCATTGACTCGCTTTCAATCTCCTCATAGGTAAGAGTCGTGAGCCATTGAATTTCCTTTCGCATCGAATTTATTTAATCGATAAATGTTGTATTGTTTGCATCTGCATTATAAATTCGACGACCTACCTAATACTCGAAAGTGTCTTTCAGCCATTTTAGTTCTACAGGAAGACATTTTAGTTCTATAAAGCTCTCTACAGGACAGACATAGTTATTTTGATCTTCTACTTATTTGCCAGATGACCAGTACTGTATTTCAGAGAACCATGTGCGCAAAATGATATAATGATAGGTATTGAGGAATTTTTTTTTGAGAAATCTGATGTCAGGAAGTCTAATCTTGCGGTTAGCCCTTTCTTTGACACATCTTGTACCTATGTAGGTAGGTAAGAAGTTCTTAAACTATAAACAGTCATTAGTTGTGACCGGCTAAGGAATGTTCCTACGTTCATAAATAATTAAAATAATAAATTGTCCATTACAATTTACATAAAATTTTCCCAGACAAATATGCAAATAGACAATTTATGGCACGACTATGAACCTTTTTGGCGACGGTCCTATTCTTTCATAGCCGTCCGTCGATACTTCCGTTCGCCAAAACTTCATGACTGATCAATGTCTCGTACAGAAATAGCCGACTATTTTAAGTTGTAAAACTTAAGGTCGATTGTTAAACATCTTTTCGACTTCGGTCACGGCACGATAGCTGCTCCGCCTTTCTGCTTCCGGTGAGAATCACGCACTCGTTAAGTCTTCGTCAAGTTAACGAACTTGCTGTAAACTATACTACACGAGCTTTTACCCGCGGCTTCGCCTGCGTAGAGGTCGGAAATTACCTATTCCACGGGAACGTTCTACTGGGATAAAAAGTAGGTACCAAGTAGTCAGGTCTGGTTGTTTTAAAAGGACGGCTAACATCGTACCATGACCATCTCTACAATGATATGGGTGACAGTTCAAAGTTGTGATGCGCCCTTCATCTCCCATGACTTTCCTCGTAGAATGAGAATTTTAACCGATATCCTGCTCGGAAGACGGCTACACCTGTACGGAATTTGAACTTTGGAAAAATTGCCTATGTTTGAAGTGCTGTATCTTACAAAAAATCAGTGCAGTGTCATTTTTTGCGAACTACATGTTCTAATACGTCTATAATAATCGAATAGGGAATTCCAATCATCTACTAACGAAGGCATGATTTGTGACTGGCGTTCAGTTAGAGTTCAGTTCCATTAAGGCTATTAACGAGTAGGTGTGGATTCTCTAGACAACGAGACTGCTTTGGTTTTTCATGCTAGGTAGTGTGGAAAGGATTGGTGTGATTAGTAACACCTATGGGTACCTAATTAGAGTGTAGAATCCGACAGATTGTTCTATCGTAATCAGACTACAAGATGTTATAGTCAGTTACCTATATGTATCCTTAAGTATGTAAGTATATACATGGGTCATGCCAAAAGAAATTAGATACCTACTCAAAAATTATAAAATTTTATTCTTTTTATTACAAGTATCGATCTTTTCGAAGGATTCACCCTGAGGTAGTTCAGACGTATGGAAAAGTGTATACGTGTATACACTTTTCCATACGTCTGAACTACCTCTGAATTGGAAAATACCTCTGACCACTCTTCTTTAGACACCTCAGCAATCTTAGGCAGTCGATGCATTCTTTGCTTTCAAACCTTTTCCCCTTTAGCTTTTATTTGTTTCTTGGAAACATAAAAATAACAAGGCGTTAGGTCTGGGGAATATGGTGGGTAGACCCTCGTAGTTTATAGGTATTCTACTGGGTTTACACATAACAAGAGATATAGGTATATGGTTAATAGTTAACAGTGTTTACTCTAATGGAAACGACCCAGATTAAACTAAGGAGTTCAATAACGTTTATATTTGAGTAAGCACCAGTTTTATTTCGGTCAGTCATTGATTATGTATCAGACAGAGTGGTCCATTTAGGTAATTAATCAATGACAGACCCGCTTGTTTGGCCCACAAAAACATAAAGTCCCAGTTGACTTCTACAGCTGACATACAAATAACAAGTGGAACTGAAGAATAAAAAAACACAATTTATCTCCTTATAATCTCTAGATTTACTAAAACATTTTCCTATCAAAACAACAATACAGAAAACAATTTATTGCTAATACACGAGAGCTATTAACTAAAGAATACCAGCACGATGTGTCAAACACGGATTAACGTTGCACACAATGGTGTAAAAAATTGTCATTCGCTCGCAAATAAAAAATCACCCCTCTTACCAATGATCCATTAGAACGACAAAAATACAAACAATATTGAACCCTACAACTATCTAAAATACGATAAATAATCGAATGGTACTAGGGCTAAGGATGTTTACGATGTAATTGGATGTATCTAACTGGGATTACAGGAATTACAATTTGTAAGTAAGTAAAAAACGTCCGTCCTGCACTATTGTAGGGGAAAATACAACGAGATGCAGGTGCAGTGGCGATAGAATTTATGGGATTAACACCATTGGATCAGCAGGACATGATGATATGTGGAATATTTTCAGTCATAAATTTAATAAATAAACTAGACTTTCAGCTAACAATGACAATATTAACCTGTAAGTGAAAAGCCGTAGAACAGCACTTCAGGGGAAAAATATCTATCCTCAGACGAAGTAAAAAATCTAGACAGAGCGCTGTTAATAGTGACATGAAGCCGGTTTCGTAAACATGTGTGCACTTAGTGAGTGTTGCCGCTCAGTAAAAACTCATTACCCTATATTTTGTCTTAAGTACTGGCGGGGGACTGGACAAGTAAATAGATACGTTAGCGTTACATATTTTTTAAATTGTTTATAGGTACCTCGCTTGATTCCGACAAGAAAATAAAACAATAGTTAAAAGTAACTACATTTTTATTATTACACGACTGCAAAAAGGAGTGTAATGTTTTCAGGGTTCATGTACCTACGTATTTGAGTATGTGAGTTTCTTTAGTCCACCATAACTTTTAAATGCCTGAACGGATTTGGATGTATGGGGTATGTTTGAATCCTTACATCATCCCGAGCAACATAGGCTACGTTTAAAAAAAGCATTATGGCGGCAGTATGGCTCCATGTCAAAATGTGAAAAATTAACCTGTAATGTTACGTTTCGCATCACATGAATTATTTACCCAATAAACAGGGAAAATCGTGACGCATACTAGTGACAACACTTGGTTAAGATTTTGTGTTCCAAGCTGTCATATTTTGATTTATTAAAATTATGGATTTTCATCTAGTTTTTATGTTTAATTACGTACGAAACGTGATGCCATCTGGCTTTTTATTTTTTTAAGAATTGTTTTTGCACCCTTTCAACGCACAAGGCGGTATTTTCGCGGTAAAAATTTGTTTCAGCGTGACGCTTCATTGACAGACTAGCTGTAAATAATCGATTTGGTGTAGTTTGGTTGTAAATGTGTGCGTTCGAGCGTGTATGCACAGAGCTTGGTGTAGTTTTGAATGTTCACTTTATTGTTCGCAGCGCTCTGTCTAGATTTTTTACTTTGTCTGAGTATCTATCATCCTTTATGGAAAAACGAATACCTATGGTTCAACAACAAAGCCTGTATGCCATCCTAGACCGCAGGATTCTTCACGATGTGTTCCTTGAAAGCATGCCAATATGATGTCAAAGAGGTTCCCAAGTCAGCCGAAATGAATTATGTTAATCGCCACCAGACCTGCATTTGCGTAGTAGACTGTTACAAGCTACAAAGGATAGACAAGAAGAAACTGGTTGTACGTAGTCACCTCGCTAGCATTATACTATCTATATCCCACTTTTTTTTTCGGAATATTACATAGCATCTATATATGTAATTCATAAAGACTCTGATTGTCCCAAAGTAAATTAAGCTGCAACAAATTTCAGACACCAAAGCAGCACAAGTGTGATTTGACTATAATGGATTTGAGGGTTATTGTTACAGACACATGAAATAGACTTCATTCACATGCACACAATACTACAGTAGATAGTGATACTAGAAAGTAATAGGTACCTAAGGTCGCTGGTCAAACTGACCGATAACTATAGATTATCGGCGCAGGACGTAGCAACTAGAATTATTCATCAATCAAGCACACTATCATAATAAAATCCTCGTGATAGAAGATAACAACTAATTTTAATTCCATATATATTTTATTATAGGAAATGAAATCATTCTAAGAAACCGTCTAAAGGAAAAACTTGGACACTTACTTGACCACTGTCGAAGTTGAAAGACATTCTCGTACAAAATCACTATTTAAATTACAAATAATGATAAACAACGTTGTGTAAAATTATCACTTTCTTGGGCACTTTCTAGATGTCAAAAATTAAATTTATTTGTCAAAAATAGAAGGAAGGCTTCAGTTGTTTTCCGGAAAATGGGAAAGTCTATTGGCCTAACTGCATGGTCGTTATGGCGACGGAGTTTTCCCCACGTGTGTCCGTTCACGGCGTAGGTTGCTTTCAAAGGTTCAATGCCTCCCGTGAATAGAAAATTCTTGCATGCGACCTGAACAAATTAGAAGCAGTAAACTTAATCAAAACTGCGCCATGAAAGTAATATTTACCGTACTTTTCATTCAACGAATATTTTTATAATTACAGTTCGTTCTTTTCAACTCAGAATGATCTATTTTGCTAGCTTTTTGGATAATACCTTGAACTTTGGATGACAGATCTGATCGCGCATTACCATAGTAACACAATTATTATGCTAAATGATGATTGGTTTAATGGTTTAATTTGTATACCAGGACCAGGGCACGTAGATTTTTATCTTTTAAGATAATAGGCCGTTAAAACAATGGCGTGTTTTCAGGTTCATGAATGTGATAACTAATTTTCAAAATAAGCCAGTCATTTAAAGCCGCATTGTTCGTCGTGAAGTTTTCTCAGAAATTGTTTTGTTAAAAGTAGCGTCGCGCGACAAGTCGCGCCAGTATGTAAGAGCCTTAAAACGTCTTAGACTAGGAACTCACGGAGCGGTTTTAACCCGCGCCCGCCGCGTTTGCGAGCCCGCAACTTCTGTAAGATGCACGGGTGTAAACCGCGCCGTGAGATGTGCTCTTACTTGTTGCATATAAATCTACATCCTACACAAGCTGCGGGCCCGCAAACGCGGCGGCCGCGGGTGAAAACCGCTCCGTGAGTTCTTAGCTTTATTGGTCGCGTCATTTCAGAGTGGACAAGCTTGAAAACCAAGTTTGCAGCCTCGAAAGACTTGTGCTAACTGCATGGTGCTTGAAAAACCTACTTGGACTTCTTTCAGTTTTTGTCTTATAACTTCTAAAAAGTGCATCCTACGGAAAAAGTCACACTGTACATTATCAGTGCAGTTTTTTGCGACCTAATGCTATTCTCGTGTCTACGGTGACAGGCCTAAAAGTACTTTTATGATTGTAGAGGTGCCTTCCATTTTTATATTGGATAAAAGAGGTAACGGGGAATCAAAAGATGGTACAGTAAACACTATGAAGGAGATGAAAATATACAGGAACCACCAGATTTAGCGCGTCGACGGAAACTCAACATCTTAGGATAGGTATATCTACATGCATTTGTCGCAAAGCTACTATGTCGATTTCTTAGCAAAACTGTTAGAAAAATGTACCTAGGAAGGTACCTACTACCTCTACATAATTGTACTAACCAGCTCACATGAGGGGATATAGAATCATCATCCTGCAACTGCATTTGAGCCCTTTCACGTTTTAAAACGAATGAATCCGACGACGACGACGCCATTGAAAGGTATGAGGCACTATGGGCTCCTGCAACATCACTCATTATGTCTCAAAACGACCAACAGCAAGTTAAGCAAACACCGATTTATAATTGCAACTTCATAAAAACGGAAATCAAAAAAATATTGCTTTATTTACATCGCGTGTCCCGTTGCGACGTCGCTATAAAGAAAATTAGCGTTTGCCGTGACCTTCGAGAAATATGTTGTCAGAGTATTGTATTTGTTATGTATAACTGTTTATTATAGTATTAATACAGAATTGCGAACTGACATTAGACCGAGGACGTCGCGGACCGGTACATGATTCTTTGCATAAATTATCTTACTTTGTGATCGAGTAAATCAATTTCTGGGCGGTAAAATGGAAATGAGTTGCCATTTAAATTCAGATAACGGACGTTTTGAATTTCGAATTTATTGGCGAAGAACCACTATCGAACTTACAACGGTTGTAAAATGTTTGTGATAGCTTGGAGATGGATAGCAGCTGGTATACTTATTTTTAAAAGTTATGGTAATGCTCTTTGGGTTGTAGTGAGCGCTGGATGTGGATAATTTGTAAGCTCAAGGACGGTAAAGAAAATAAACAGAGGCAGAAAGTCAAGGCAAAATGTCAATGAGCTTGAATAGGTTGGTTGATAATCGAATAAGAAAGGATTAGGTACTTACCACAGATATTTTTCCAATTCACTTTGCTAATCTTTTTAATCCCGTAGCTTCTCATAGTCCAGCAATCCAATCTGTACTTTCTTGCTCGCACCTTCATCACACTAGAGTTCCAATTCCCAATTCATTTACAATGTGTAGATCTAGCCCTTGCGGTGATAAGTTACATATTAATTAATTAAATACAAAATCCAAGAAATTCAAATCCTATATATAAAACCATAAAATAATATTAGTATCTCTTTTATCTATACTTACATAAGTATTTCTGTCCTTATCTAAAGTATATCTAGATATATTATTTTATTATAATAAACCTAGATTTTTCATTTCATTATCATTATAATCCTTATTTATGTAATCCTGGCAGAAGATACGAAGATATAGGTCTATTTGAAAATTATTATGTAGGCAAATAATCCTACACAGCTGCGTACCTTCATATTGTTATGAACAGACCCTAAGATACAGGTTCAGATTGACTTTCCTGTAACCTGGTTAGGTTAGGTTAGGGTTAGTTAGGCTTCTAAACATCGATTTCCTATTGGGCAATACTGATATTCTTCGGACAGATAGGCAGTCGCTCCATGTCAAATACTGGTATTCAGCTACATCCGGTTAGACTGGAAGCCGACCGATTTTGACTGATTTTCTACAGACAGTTCTTGTGAAACTTTGACCAGACAGTCGTCAGAACATATTGTTGATATTCAATGGTGGATGGCCTGGGTCTATCAAGATCTGCAAGACCTAGTGGAATATCGATATGTAGGTAAATAATTATCATGCCATCAATGGCCTGAACGCGGTTTCAGCCGAATGAGAAGAGATGAACGACATTAACGTAGGTAATAGGTAATACGGACTGGTATCCGCAACTCCACGTCAAAGCGCGTATTTTGCTTACGGGCGGGAAATCGCTCATTCGATCCACCCCAGCTCCTCCAAGAAGGCCAGCAACGCCTTGGTGTTGCTGACAATCTCACGTAGACATGAACGTATTACCTATACCTACCTCCCTACGTCGGTATAGAAATTCGGTTTCTCTAGGGCTAGGAAACTGCATTTACTGACAAACATAGCTTGCAGAGTAGGAACCAAGCTGAAGTGGCAGTGGGCTGGCCATGTGTCGATGGACGGTCGACCAGCCGAATCCAGGAGATGAAACCGCGTATCGGCAAGCGTAGTGTGGGGCGCCCCCCAGCTAGATGGACCGGGACAGACTGGATGCGGAAGGCGGAGGACAGTTTGTTGTGGCGCAGTCTGGGAGAGGCCTATGTCCATCAGTGGACTACGATAGACTGAGTTGATTGATTGATGGTGACGGAACACTACCTACTCCAGCCGGTCAAAGTCCTAGTACCTACTGCTAGAAATGCCTTTTCATCTAATGATCATACGATGCATAAAGAGGTTTAATTAATCACATGATAAGCATTACATTGTGTTGCAATCTACATACCTATTGTGCTCTACTTATAGATTAGATTAATGGTGTATGCGTGACATTTTTGTAAATATGATAAGTCTTGGAATAGGCGGATAGGTAGGTACAATTAATTTAATCAATAATAAAATATCGATTTACAAAAACGTGAATCACGCAAAAATACAGGTTTAAAAAATATTGTTATCCACATTCATTCATAATCAACACAGAATAACTACCTAAACCTACTTAGAACATTCAGAAAAAAAATGTAGGCATAAAGGTAAGCTTTACACGAAATTGAGTTTTCTGTCAGCAAACATAAGCGATGGAGACAAACTGATACTAGGCAAAAACAACAGGACCTAAAAAAACCAGGCAAGTGCGTCTCAGACAGTACACGAACGGTTCCGTACCACCAAACAATATTTAAACACGCCGAAAAACACACGTTTCTTGTTTGGAGACCTCACTTTATGTTTTCGTTTTATTATTTGTTGTTGCACTGGCAATAGAAATACACAATCTGTGTCTACCTATTACGCTTCATGTGATACAGTCCACTGACAGACCGATGGACGGACAGCGGAAGCTTAGTAATAGGATTCGATTGGGGTACCAATCGATTAGATTCGGGTAAGGAACCCTCAAGAAAAAAAAAAAAGGTAGTACAACGTAAGACCAACAAGAGGCTCAACCATACATATCAGGGCACTTCTTCTTCTTCGATGAAGAAGAAGAACACTTACTCAGGACAGAAAGCGTGTCTTCTGGATAGGGCTCGCATTCGAGATTGTTCTCCCTAGGGCCCTGATCTCCTAGTAACTTTGACCTCATCGCCAATGCTGGTGGCCTACCTACAGAGGATTAGGTAATGGAGAACTAATGCAATGAAAATTGTGTGACAGAAAGCATTAAAACTTTGTAGATTATGCTACCAGAAAAAAAGAACCTACTGTGTTCTGCGGTGATTACAATTTAACTAAGGTAGTACCTAAAAGGTTGAAGTTTGTTTGTAAACTAATAACTTCTGAAAGTCGACAAAAGCTATATACCCTTTCATAATCATTTGTTGACTTTTTCGTGTGGCAATTGTAGCAAGTTTGGGCGCCGAATTATTGGATTGGCTTTATTTGTAAAAAATCATATTGCCTACTGTTACAAATATAACAGCTTGTGATTTATAGCATTAGCTTCTAAATGTAGTCTCTAGAAGGTTAGGTAGGTCTAGGTACCAACTTGCTTTTCCTAAACCTTGATTCTTTTCAGCTAAAAATACCAATCAAACATACGCATAATCAAACTTGAATATTGGCGAGACATATCGAGATGTTTTTGGGTACAATCCATTTCGCATCGTCAATTACCCGGGAACACCTGAGTCCCGGGACGGCCGGGATCGATAGGCGGAGTCGACCGGGATTGGTGCATCCCTACGCTGGGCGGGGACTGAGACACACGGATGCTGTGGATGAGGACTGAGATAAAAATATTAAAATACCAGTCTATTTTTTTCTGCAGCCTCTTCACATACAGAGAAGCCACGAGCATTGATCACTTTGCTTGCTCAAGACAGGTGGGCGATTTCAGACTTACCTATTTCCTATTATCATTATTAATTATTATTTTATTATAATTATATATATTATATTATATAAATATCATAAATTTGAAAGTTTGTGTGTTTGGATGTTTGTTACTCAATCACACAAAAACGGCTGCATGGATTTGGATGAAATTTGGCAACCAGATAGTTTATAACCTGGATTAACACATAGGATACTTTTTATCCCGATATTCCCACGGGATCGAGACTTACGCGGCTGAAACCGCGGGGCGCAGCTAGTTGACTATAAGTCCAGATTTCCTAGCGATTTTTTTCGTTCACCAATGTCAGTAATGTCCGTGATAAACACAGAAGTTCATACAATTGAACTGAAACTGAAACTAGCCCGGATTTAAATTTAAACCCACAACCTGGTGCATGAGAGGCGAGGGCCGACACGACACGACACAACATGAACTGAATTGAACTGCACCCTAATTGCGTAATGCAGGATCGGCCAGAATGGTAATCGGTTTGAAACAAATGTCTAATCCATTGCTTCATAAGTTCGAAAAAAAATCTGCTCAACAACGTAACTTACAAACTTATGAAGCAATGGATTAGACATTTGTTTTGAACCGATTCCAATTCTGATTGATCGTGGATTACGGAATTAGGGTGCGGATACGAATTGGAAAACTATAAAAATTTTGAGACTTTTAAACGAGAGGTCACTGTGGTCAATTAATTTAAAACCTGCGGAGTAAATGCGTAACACCCATAAAATGACAGTTGATCGCAATGGTTTTCATTTTGACAGTTAAACCACGTTCATTGCGTTATATTGAGCAGCTGAATTTTTCAAACCTATGAAGCATGGATAAGTAGTATGTTTCAAAACTCTCGTTACGCAAATATGGATTTATTATACCTACATAGGTAAATAGTACTAAGATACGGCAGATAAGAGTACTATCTGCCGTAATATATACATATATTAGTATCTGTATAGATTCTATAGGTACAGATACGAATATATCATACAGATATTTTATATAGGCATGTATAATCTTAAAATAGGGTCTTAAAAATGTATCTGTCTGTATAGATTTATAAGACCCTATGGTTAATGTACAATATTATATAATGTTAATATATTATACCACTTGAGCGTCCACCCCATACTTAACTCAGTCGGGGAAATTCCCTGTGTACAACCATACCTATACTCCATTTGAAATAAGATTAGACATTCAAACAAACCTTTATACAGTCCGTTAGACCGATTTTAACTTCTATACCGTAGGCATAAGGATGGCATTAAAATAAAAAAAGGTTACATAATACCAACAGTCTACTGCAACTGCAATTTGTCATGCCACCAACGCAATAGAAATCAAAATCGGTTGAACGGACTGTAAAAAAGGTTTAATGTCTAATCTTATTTCAAATGGAGTAGGTATAGGTTATAATTTTGTAACTACAAAATTTCACATAAATGTGTTAAAAATACCTAAATATGTCGTAAGTAGGTACCTACTAATTAATTTGAACCTTGGACTGTAATCCCCATATCGGTCATTTAGATTTGATAGTAATTAGATATAGTACCTAACTTGTAGGTGGAAAATCTTAATTATTATTAATTAGCTGCGCCCCGCAGTTTCACCCGCGTAAGTCTCGATCCCGTATAATATTAGTTAGGTTTGGGATGTATCTAATAAACGGAGATTCTTCGACGTTTATTCTAGTCGTTCAAAGCATGATCGGCTTTCAGATTGTCAGGACCACATTTTTTTTAGATGGTTATGTAATCTGTAGTCCGTCTGTTTGACAAAAGTGATTTTCTCTGCAACTTCATTGATAATTACTAAAAATGGTGTTTGTATTAGCTTATCCGTCAAACTGATGAGAATTTTCAATAGAATGATGATTTTACTAAACTACTCCTACCTACTCAAACAGATGAAACATATTTATTTTCGTTGAGTTTAAATATTAACATGTTTGAATATTAACATTCGTTGATCCTGAAATATGTGAATTTTCTTGTTTGTATTTCCGTCTTAAATGTTATTAGGCGCCGCCCTCTCTGTGAGAGGGTTGGTCCATCCCCTTCCAGAGAGGATAAAAAGCTGAGGGATGCTGACCTCCTAACTAGTGTGAATCTGAGCGAGATACAGTGTAGTGATAAGTGTAATAACTAACATCCATTTTCTTTTATTTTTTGGTAATATTAGTAAAAAAACTTTTCTCCGTTTTCTTGTGAAAAAAAATATCTTAAACATGTGTTAAAGGATCATTATCAACCCAGTCCATAAAAACGTGAGTAATCAATATTTTATCTAATGTAATAATTTCTTACATAATTAAAGGCAAGTTTTACCGAATTTTTTTGTATGAACTCTGAAAAACTGAATGCCCTGGGATAAATCCAACAACTTTTTATCATTCCTACATAATAAACGTAGGATAGGAAGATTGAACCAGAAACATAAAGAGTAAAGAAACGTTTAACTTATAGGTTTAGGTATTTTACTTTAGAAACGTTTAACTTAAAGGTTTAGGTATTTTACTTAAGGAAACGTTTAACTTAAAGGCTCGTGCAAACAGGCGCGATATCGCAGGCGCGACAGAAAGCGGTGCCTTTGTCGACAAAGGTACCGCTGCCTGTCGCGCCTGCGATATCGCGCGTGTTTGTACGAGCCTTAAAGGTTTAGGTATTTTATATATCGAGAAAATATTTACACATCGAAATCTGCACTTTAGGCATTAAGCCGTCAGGTCAGGCCATGAGAATTCCATTTATCCCAATGACAGATCCACAACTCTACGAACTGTCAGAGGGCCACAAATCGATCGATGGAGGACGATCTTAAAATACATACCTATATACTAGGTAGCTGGGTGGCAGCGGTTTTGTGTAATATGACGAATCACACTACACCGGAAGCCGATCCAAACTAGTTTGGTAAAAGGCAAAGTTGAGAACAACGCACGTAGGTACTGCTATAGGCTGGCTGAAAAAATGAAAACTCTACGATCCTACTTATCTTACACCTATTTGTTATTTTTTTAAACCCTACATTTGTACAACCTCCTTTCTAGGCAAATGTCACACCTACACATATAACTACGTAAACTCACGCCTTCTTCCGACGGGTGGTAAGCAGAAGCTACAAAACTCCATCTGCTACGATCCTCTTTTCTTTATCCTAGTCTCATGTACAGAAATCTTTAGATTTCTTTTTCCTTATGCATAGGCTTCTACGCCTCTCCAGGTTATATTTTCTGGACTTTAGAGTCGGTAGCTGCACCCCAATTGCGTTTACAATCACAACCCAAAAAATTTGGAATGAAATTCATAATCAATTGGTTCATTTGTTTGAAAGATTTCTCTATTCGACAACGTAAATAGCGCAATGAATTCGACATTGACATTGTGTGCTACGCATTAAGCTCAATTTATCAAGGGTAATGAAGAGTAATACAAAATTAAAAACAGCCAAATTTTGATCAGCCTTTATGCAAGTATCGCATTGATCTCCAAGCCAAGTTCTCTATGATACATGGTGTTTCATAAAGACGCTTCGAATAACCCTTAGAGACACGAATGTTTTGATTCCCGATCAAATCGAATTGACTGCCCACAAGGGCAGAGTGCTCGAGATAAATATTACAACACGCGTTCACACCTAGTACTAAGCGAGGCCTGTAGGGGATAATAAATCCGTATTTATTCTTTTTATATCGCCCCAACCCTTCTGGTAATCGAATCACGCCCGCTAACCGTATCGAATCGATTCGTTTGATGGCTTTCGCGGATCTTACTGTATTTGTTACTGAAGTTTTGGCTTTTGTATTAGTTGCCTTGTTAATTATCGTTAACTAAATCCAGGCTAATAGGAATTAAATAAACTACTACGTATTTTTTATATTTTAACAACGCCCAATTCGATATGCCTGGATAAATATTGGATTTAAAAGCTATAGCCATTATACGAATGCTATTATTTAAACTAGCCGCATAATAACGAATCAATTGACACTTCATTCATCAATAGGTGTGAATTCAGTTTAGGTGCTACGGTGGAACATTATGTACTAATTACAAAAATGCATACATAACCCTTCCTTTTGGGCTTCGCCGTAGTCGGGTAATAAGGAATCTTGGATTTTGATCTGGACGATTTGCAAACAATAATGGGAAAAATGCTTAATTCTCCTCTTCCAACACGTTTAGAGTGATCATGAAGAGTTGGCTGGAAGCTAGCGGCATGGATGATGGCTCTTTGTCGTGTATGCTGGCGGAACCGCGGGAGGCTCTGCTGCCCATCACTGGCAGGGAGAATTTGGCTCCAAGGAAGAGGTAATTTATTGTGAACATTTATTGTCTCTTTTTCATGTGATGCAGAGGAATGGATACATTTCATGAGAAAAGTTTTTTGAGTATGAATGTATTGTATGAATATAATTATGAGAAGAGAAAGACCAAAGAATGGATGGATTGTGTAAAATATGATATGGCTAGAAAAGAGATGATTATAGAGATGATGGCTAATAAAGATGTAGTTATGGAATAAGAAGATATGCTATGACCCCAAAAAAATTGAGATATGGGCAGAAGGATAATGCTGTCTCACTTCCTTCTTAACATGGGTCATAACAACTAACGTAACTCTGCCACCCCACTTGCACTGTCTTGCGTGATGTTGTCTCCCTACGTTAAAACCTTAGTTTACCATAAATGGTTGCAATACTTTTTACAGTGGAAGATAAACCTTGAATAAAAGCAATTCAGTCCTTGCAACTTGTATCATTTATTCCTGGCATGAATAAAAACGTAATTTTCCCATTATGTACTTATATATCATGACTGCCAGGTTTTGACTCAAAATGTTAGTTTTGTTTGTATAATTTACTTGTCTACAATTCTTTTGGTACCAGCCATTATTACCATTACCAGTGGTTAAGGAATGCGTGCAGCGCGCAACCGAAAGATTTCAAAGTAGCATGAATAATGCACCTATCCATCAAATCTAACAAGCCGCTTATTCCAATATTTATTTTATAAAATGTAGGCATTCTAGACTAGACTTATAATTCAAGTTTAATAGGTAGTTAAAGTCAGAAAATACGAATTTAGCCCTGAAATACTGAAGCGGAGTTTTTTTTGGACATAAGCGCCAGATTTTCTGCGAATACAAACTCATTGATTTGTGAATGGTGATGTACTACTTACATCCAATTGATATAACAATTCTTAAGAGTTTGTGACCCAACATTCACAACCAATATGAAATACTTAGTCGCACGGCGCACCCATGTAAATAATATTATCAACTGTTTATTTTTTCGTTTACGTACCTACCTATGTTATACAAATTAAATACCTATTTGAATTTAAACTGCTTTATTAATTTGTTCTTCGAAAAATTTAAACTTTCTAATTATTTATTTTTAATTTCAATGACTAATTCATAAGATAAGGCCAAGTCTTTTATATCGATACCTGAACCCCCTACAACTTGTTCTAGGGACAGAACATTGGAACCATGTGCTATGTCCGAAGAGGCTTACCTATCAAGTGGAGGTGGATCCCCTTGCGCGGGTCTCTCCCGCGAAGAACGACGCAGACGACGCCGGGCTACCCTTAAGTACAGAACAGCCCACGCCACCCGCGAAAGAATCCGTGTTGAAGCCTTCAACGCAGCCTTCGGAGCCCTCAGAAGACTTCTGCCAACATTACCACCAGACAAAAAGCTGTCAAAAATTGAAATCCTGCGACTAGCTATCTGCTATATCGCATATCTCAATCACGTGTTGGATGCGTAAGTCGTACAACTGGTAGGCATAATTACCTATAATTTTTTAGTGATATCATTGTTTTATCACCGATTATAATGCCCGCCTGTAACTGTCCCACTGCAGGCAAGGGCCTCGTCTCATATAGAGGAACGAGCGTTGATATCAGTAAGTTCAGACAGCTAAAAGTCAACGTGTCCTTTAGTTGCTTTTCTTTCACCCTGAGTCGGTGCACACCTGGATTTAGAAAGCACAATTTTATAAAATAGGTACACTTAATTCCCATAAGGATTTCTACCAGGTTTGAACAAACGACAAACGTTTTTATTATTTGTAGGTACATAATTAATCAAAAATATTGTTTGCCCGAAAAGGTAGGTACAACAGAGATGTTACAGAAACAATTGTAGATCGTTATCTAGTCATTGTCTTCCTCAGTATTTTAAAATAATAATTTAGGTACCCACATTTAGGTTTTCTTGTAAATATAATTATAAATAAAAAACAAAATTAATTTAAATTAATAGTATTTATTTACAACTTAACTTTCTAGTTATATGTTTAAGAAGATAATTATAACCCTATATAACTGTAATACACAATCCATAAGTTAAATCAGAGGTATTTAATTTTCCCTTTATTGCTACTTCCTTAAATTAATAGTTTACAATGATATTTCAAGATCTAGTACTTTATATAACGAACATCATTTTCTTTTTAATCCGTCCAAATAACTCAAGAGCACTGGGAAGAATACCATTCCATGTAAGAAACCTAGTATGACCAAAGACAAGAACATCCTAAAGAAAAATACTTCGATAATTTCTGTGTATGAAAAGGCTAAAACTACGATAGGAATATTAGTGAATGTAATACCAGTAATTATCGTCGCTCCGACTTTTTGAATGGCCTGTTCTACTTTATTTTTTCCCTCACCTGTGGCATACGCGTGAGCAATGTGACTACAGAATTCCACAGATATTCCGATAGACACAATCAAATTAATATTGGAGACAGCGTTAAGAGGAATATTCCAAATATACATGACACCCATCATATTCACAACTACTAAGATTACATTAAACATGACAGCAAACGTAGTCATAATATTAAACCCAGAAGCCAGCAGATTGAACACCATGGCGCCGATAAGGCAGTACCCCATTGACACAAACGTATCTGCCCACATAGTCAAATATTGCTCATAAAATACAAAGAACAAAGAATAAGGAAAGACCTCCACCTTCAGACCTGTATTTTTTTGAATTGCAGCGGTTATGTCCGCACTGATCCTATAACCATAATCAACAGCATTAATATAGTCTTTAGAGGTACTTAACGGTGTTAGATAAGCCATGAAATTAGTATCATGGACGGTTGCACGGCCCTCTGCATCGAGGATATAATTAACAGCACTTGAATAACTGGCTAATCCAGCTTTGTTGCAAATTTCAGTGGGTGGATCCTGTAAGAAGAATGGTATATACCTCTCGAAGGCTTCTCTGTGAGGTCTCAACATGCCGTTAGCGTAGTCTGACCTCGCGATTTCACAAAAAGCACAATCAGGTGAAATATTTGTACTATCACAAAATCCACCATCTGTGATGTTGTATTTACAACAACCACCATATAAATTAGTCCAATCTATAAAATCATCCAACCAAGAGTTTGAACTTTTAGAAATAGAAGTAATTTCGCTATATCGCGAAGCCAAAAATATTTGAGTGATTAGAGAGTCGTCGTGACACATCTGCCCACCACAAATAACGTTTTGATGGTTGGGATTAGTAAAATCTAAACCTCCTTTAAGAATGAAATATATTGGTGGTCCCATGCGTATATAGTTGCTGACAGCTTGCAAATATTGATACACATAAGAATCAGTTGGTAATGCTAATTCTTGATCTAATCCAATTTCTAGCTGAGGAATTAACATAACACTTGAAGAAACCATGCCCATAAATAGAATAGCAACTACAATTTTTACGCGCCAATCAAGAAGAAATTTAGAATATGGTTCCATCAACCTTTGAGTAACACCTTTGTAAGGATTTTCTGAATGTAGAGGATTTTCGTCATCTAATATTTTTTTCTGAATGCAACAGAACAAGTCAAATCTGTTTTTGGAAGCTCGTTTGTAATCAATAGATAATAATGCAACAACTGTAGTTACCTGAAAAACGAACAAAAATCCTAAAGAAACTGATGCAAATATTGCAAAGGTCACTACTGCTGGGAAGTTAGCAAGACTACCGATTGCGAAACAAGTGATTTGAGTCACGGACGACACAAACATTGAAGGACCGACTTGACCCATCATTTTTTCAAAGACAAACCTTCTTTTTTTCTCAAAACTAAAATCCTCTCTATAGTCGTCAAACGATTTTAAATTACTTTGAATATCATGCAACGAGTTGACCATTAGAAAAACGTTATCAATACCGACTGATAGAATAAAAAATGGTATGACATTAATAGCCAGCAACGTTAAGACAACATTGGCATACCCCAGAGCACCCATCGCACAGAAAATGGCCATGAGAACTATTACAATACTGCCAAGAGCGACCATTATTTTGCTATCAATAAACCAAGTTTTTAATGATCGTATGTTTCCCAAAGCTAATGTTACATAAATAAACATAAGAACGTAACTAATAGCAATAGGTACAGCTTCTGCAACAGAAACTCGTTGAATTTCATCTTCAATGGATCTTTCCGTAGCAAAAGCGACAGAGACATAATCAGGTTTCCTGTTATCTCGGTAATCATGCAATAGATCTATAAACTTTGCTTCCCATTCCAACACAGGTTCCAGTTCTTCTTGCAAAAGGAAATTTGCAATAGGAAAATTAATCAGAAGGGTATTGGCACTCAAAATATTATCTCTTTCGAATCCTCCAAATACCAGCTCGGGCTCAGCACCACCACCCCACGATGACAAACAACTGAAACCATAGTGATTGTTAATACAGTTTTGAAGGTTATTAAGGTATGTGGAAGGATTTATATTATCCCTATCATTACCCAAAAATGAAGCTGCAGACATTGACACGCACTGTCCAATGTCTTTATCTCCACCGCGAGGTCGAAGTGGAGCATAGCAGACTTCTTTTAACGTGACACCCCCATCGTCTTCGCCTATTGCTATAATTTCATCTTCAAGTTTAACTAATTCTTGCAATGCCTCTATTCTAAACGCCGGGCCATAAGTGACGCCATCTTCGTTGACAAACGAATCAAGATCAAATGTTAAAAAAACCTGCGCAGTTCGATAAAAAGGACCAAACCTCTCATTGAAAAAGTTTAACTCTTGACGACTTCGAGAATCAGGCGAAGACCAAAGTTCTATAGGATTCGCAGTCAGCTTTAGGTTTACTATACCGAAAAACATGGCGAAAGTGACCCAAGATGTTACCATAATAATTAGGACAGGGTGACTCGCGGACATACCTCCGATTTTAGCAAATAATATTTGAAATACCTTAGTCAGCTTATTTGCACCTGATCCACTGTCTTTTGTTTCTGAATTTCTGTTTACTTTTCTACGTTCCAGAAATGCTAGAAGTATAAATATGAGAACACTGAATGCAAAGAAACCTAATCCAACAGAAAATCCAAAGCAATTTAGTGATGCAACAGTACAAATATCAGGGACGATAGGTTGAGTGTCGGGGCAAGTTTGTATACAGTCCACACAGCTGCACGGCAGGTCATTGCCGAAGGTTGAACTACAAGGTAGAGCCTCCTTGCTCATAGAATCTTCTGGAGTAGGCCACTTATGAAAATTCACTTGAACCGGCGCTAAAGGATTGTTTGCAGTGTCGCCAGTGAATCCAAACCAAGCTTCTGCATCACAAATTACTGCATTACCACACATCAAATTTATAGCTGGCAACCCAGTTTGAGGTACGATGACGCCAGAGCAGGATGCGTGGGCTCCCAACATAAAATCTTCATGCATTCTGAAGTTTATTTCATCAACGTGTGTAGAACCATCTGTGGTCGCATTCCGCACTTCTAGGAATCGATCCTGGTCTGTAGCACAGTTCATTTCGCAGATTTGTCTCGCGAAGTTTCTGTAACATGTTGGACAACGGCCGAGGACACCCTCAGCGAGAACTAAACTTTCGGCTGTCCTGACTATTTGGTCTGCATCGCAACAAGTAAATATCTCGTCATCTGGTAATCGATTGCCTTCATCGTCGACAACAAAAGTTGGGCATATCCTGCTGAAGATATCTATGATTTCTCTTGCCCGTTCTTCGGTTAATCCTTCGATTAATGGTGATGCTTCCTCGTCTACATGACATGGTTTAACCAATCCATTCGGCGTTTCGTAGCATTCACCACGTACGAGACATCTCGCATTAACACTGCACCACAGAGTCAAAAAACATAAAAATGCAATGAGAAACTTCATTTTAGCAGATTCACTTACTTAATAATAACGTAAATTATTTAAAAAAAAACCATTGCTATGTTAGTCGCACAGAGTACTTTTACTGTTAGTCGAACTGTCATCGCCAGCTAGTACGGCGATATAAATGGAAAAAATGCGGCCGCTTGAATTAATCTGCTGCTAAGTAATCGATAACTTATCAAAAATTAACGCAGGTGTAAGATAATAGTGTCATTGATTACAACAATGTAGAAGTTTTTCGAAGCTTTATCTTGAAGACGGCAATAAAATGAAATGAGTAGGTACACAGGTGCGGACTGTTTAGCCCTTACTCCCCCAGTGTCTCGGGGGAACGGCGTCCCCGACTCAGACCGCAGCTGCTTTCCAACACGTATCCCAATGTCCCCATGCATTCGTAATGAGCCAATAATATGCAGAAACAGACGACTTCATATCATGATGCATATACATAGTAAGTATACTTATGCATGCATTATTTTAATAAGTCGTCACAATAATTATTTTATGGCCGGTGCAGATTCTTTAATATTAAAATGGGTATGTGATTGAGGAGAAATAGGACAGTAGTTCAGGCCATAACCTGCTTCTATAAATTAAAAGACAAAGCCATATTTAGATACCCAGCGTATCTTACGTTCTCGTCATAACTCTTTTTTCAACACTTTGTAATTAATCAATCTAGTTAGAAGATGTTAGTGAGAATGTAATAGAATCGTAAGTGAATTTCTCGCCGAGGTGAACACATGTTTAATGGGCATTATATTGTGCCAAGGGTGAAGGGCAGATAATTTACAAAGAGTTCCGAATTGGAAGGAGTGTGACAAAAAGAAAAACTGCAATTATTGAGTTTGAGTACCTACTTACTTAATTGTGGAGACGCGATAAGTAAGACTAATGCGCGATGATGACGCGATAATTAGACCCTGCATTATTGATCTAGGCGCCGCATAGATATAAAATTCATTGAACTACGCTGGGCTTATCCTAGGTATAAACACCCTTTGTGCCTACGGTTAGCATTATGTCCTATGCTTGATATGGATGATAAAGTGGAATCTATGTTTTATTTTACCCCACTGCTCATCTTGTCTTGTGTAATTAATTTCTTTGCGGGTTCCAAGACTATACAGATTAACCCTCAACTCAAGATTTTTATTAATCACTTCTCAGGGATTCGTCGAGCTTAATATGTCTCTGCGCTTTTCTGGTGGTCGCCACTGTTGATCCTTAATTCAGGAGTTGCAGCAGATGGGAATAGTGAGGTGTAGTTGTCTTAAAAATCAAACGTTTTTCTTTCCTTCAAATCTGAATTCAATGCTGGCTGTGGTTTAGGTTCCTGTTATATGGGTGCTAACACTTAAGGTAGATAGGTAATCAACAGATCCCCTGTCCACCTGCCAAACACGTGGTTTAAAGCCTGTGATAAAGAAAATAAGTAGAATAGGTAGATGCTGAACACCTGAATAGAAAAAAGTGCCGATAAGGACAAAAACTGTTAAATCATCGTTACAAGACAAATGTTTGGCTTTGTTCGCATTCTAACCTAACTTAAATCCTGGAAACTCTACCTGATTTTAATGCATCAAGGGCTATCAATGATGTCATCGTAACATGCCTGATGATGACTCCCTTGTACGACTCCTCAAAAGAATGGCAACCCATGGATGTATGATTTCTTAATTATTTTCCTAATTATCTCTTGATAAAAAAATTAAATATCATTACCATAATGTGTAATCATCATAGATTTTACTAAACGCAGGAATTAATAATAAGTATGTAGGAATCTAAGACACAATAATAGTAGGACTTAGTTAATAAAGTCGGGAGTATTTTTATACCTCCGTTTCGAGAAAATTAGTCATTTCTCTCATCTTGTAACAATACGTAGTAAGTAGGTGGTGACAAGTCGCGTGTTGATTAGATTGATGATCTAATTGTTGTCTGGGGAAATCAACGGCGCGAGGCGGAACCATTGTCGTTCTAATGCTGATGTAATTGATACCGATCACGGCGAGGGTGGCCAAGTATGTTACAGGAGCAATGAGTTCCCACACTTAAATGTTATGTTAACAGAACTATTCTATAGGCTTTTAAAATGACAGGTTATATGGAAGAAATGTTTTTTAAACTTTTGGAAATAAAATAGTGGGTAAGTATCTAAACTATAAGTATTTAAAATCAAAAAAATGTCTTTGGTATTACATACCAACTGTAACTGCAATACTGTCGCGCTATCCTTCATTATATCTATCTAAATATATTCTATTCTATTCAGAATTACTATAAGGGAAGTTTCTAGGCACATTTACTTGAATTTCTTGAAGTCGTCGGCTTTTGTGGTTTCCCTGACTCAGTATTCTGCTTATCCTCTTGGGAGATTACTGGCGTGAAGTTTCAATCTGCTAAATCGAAAACGCTGCCATCTAGTGTCATTATATATTACTACTTACCAAAGTAGAGTACCAATAGTTTGTGATTATCCTGCCATCTATTGCCGAATAGGAGAACTTTACACCCTCTTTTTTATAAGATTGCTATTCCACACTAGATGGCGCTGACTGCATTTCAGAATGAGCTATGGGTTGTTGAAGCCGAAAGTACCAAAATAAGGTAAAATAGTTAATAAAATAAGCTGTAAAATACTTAAATTAGTAGTTGAATTCGAGTGGCTAGAGAAATTTTAGGTAAGCAAGACAAAATCATAAGTGCACTTGGTTATTGAATACCTACAATATGTACCGATAAACATTTTACACAGACCATAAGGGTATAAAATATCCCGTATATCAAATTCGATCGACATGATAAACCGATGGTCTGCGAGAAGTACATTCCATCCCTTACTGCATTTACAAGTGCTTACAAGGTAACCCTCGAGCTACATAACAATTCAGGTCTGAAGAAAACCTTTTTCTGTAATTTATATTTAATGTGTTAAATTTTGTTGGCTGGTTAATAGGTAATCATAATTGAGTCTAGACTACATTTATATAATTATTTCTATAAACAGAAGGCTTCAAATCCATACGTTATCACAGCAACAAAACAGCAGGGTAGAGTCGTAGAGTCGAAAGCAGTAAAATCAAGTTAGTGCAAAAACAATCATTTACGATTTCTTTAAAAAAAATCTCCCGATTTTCTCTGTTATTATAATATTCCCTATTATAGTATTATGAATGTAGCCGGATGTCTAGCAATGAACTCTACCAACCTACACGAATATATTCGCGGGCGGGACTCGGGATAAACAAATTCTGTGCCAAATTATAATGTTACAGCATGTAGAGTACGAGCATGTACTTTCGTCACGCAGTGTATTTATTTTATGAGCTCAAATATAATTCCAATTCCGACCACTAAACGGAATTGTATCAAATATGGCAATCACTGGAAAAGTGTCTACAAATGGGTAAAGCAAGTCCAACAACGTTTTTATAAAAGCCATAACTCACCTTGCCGGTGACTTTATAAGTGGAAGAATTTCCCCAAAGTGGGAGTTTACGGCTTTCAGCCAGTGTTTGTTTATTAAAATATTACTAACATTTTCTCACCGTACGATTTATTACGGATACGGGAGCATTTACTGTCGGATTCCGGAGCAAAGTAATTTTAAAACGACTCGTCTCAGCGACGCCTGTGACGTAGCCAATGTCACGAGTATTTTGGCAATACGCAATAATAACAATGGATCTTTGATGCTTTTGATGAGAAAATACCAAAGTTATGCCTATGTAGAGAACATACAGAAATCATTTCTTCAATCGGCCGAAGCATGGAAAATTCCACGACGCGCGATTTGTATCGTGGCGCAAGTGCTTACTTTTACTTTTTTATTTCTGTTTCAAACAATTGACTTCTTAAATAATATACCTGCAAAATACAGCTCATACCTATTTATTTATATATAATTTGTTTCTGGAATCTTTTCATATCGTTAATTTATTTGCTAAACGTGAGAATTAATATGAGGCCAAACGAATGGGCATTAAGGACGTTCCGTTTATAAACATATCTGAAAATATTTATACAAATATTTCATGAACATCCGACCATGTGCGCTGAAGCACAGAATTTGCAGTCTTTTAGTGTTATATTTTCAGCCTGTATTCTTGGATATAAATTATCCTTAAAATCCAAAAACGGAACAATCTTCTATCATTGGCAGTTATAATAGAAATATAATAATTCTAATTAAGTGGAAGTAATTATTATATTTCTATTATAACTGCTGTGATAATTATGTTATGATAATTATGAGTCCAATTAAGAGGATGTTCAATTATTGCACCTAATTACTTAAAAAGCAAGACATCGTTAACTACCGACTTCGACTACTTAATAATTTTAAATTGATTTTCATTCTAAAATATAGCCAACATTATTTACCTACAAACGGATTTTTACAGACCATATAATTATTGAGAACACTTCAAAAATAACTACTTATATGATATAAAATAATAAGCTAATTAATAACCTACTTTTAATAATTACCATCTGTTAACCCTGCCAATACTCTTCAATGTAGGAAGGTATACTCTTCGCGAACAAATAAAATATTGGCAAGCGAAGAAAAAAAGAAGTAAAGTAACGTAGAGCAACGCTTTTTCTTGCTCCCATTAACGGTTATATGACTCAATTATTGTTTATTTATTTTCAATGTTATCTGTCGTATCAGTCGTTAACCTCTCGAGCACGTGGACGTAGTAACTATAGTATTTTGTTGGATTTGAAGCTGTAGCTCTGCACCAAGAAAACAAATTTTGCCTCATTCAAGCTCTAGAGAAAGACAGGTAACAAAAATCATTTGGCCGACGACCGAGAAGTATACATAGCAGAGAGCTATTCGTAAAATAGAACGATAAGTTGCCCGAAGTGAAAGAGACAGACTTATAAGTGTACCCCTATGCGAAAG
The DNA here is from genome assembly GCA_948473465.1 of Lithophane ornitopus. Lineage (NCBI taxonomy): Eukaryota > Metazoa > Arthropoda > Insecta > Lepidoptera > Noctuidae > Lithophane > Lithophane ornitopus. Next base: position 10,543,678 of record OX419624.1, on the reverse strand, counting down.
CAGTACAGACCGGTTAGGTCAGAGCGTCTGCGTCGATTCCGTGCGATAGAGATGCGAATATACCAAGTGAGGCATGTAAGAGCAGTACATTCGAAGGTTACATGTTTTACCGTGGAAATTTCCACTGCAGACAATTGAAACTTGAACGTATGGGAGGGCTAGTGGTGGTATTTTTAATTATTATCGATATTATTTTTAAATACTTTAGTCAAATTAAAAATAAATAAAGTTGTTTTATCAGCTAATTGTTTGAAATAATATTTTGGTTTCCTGAAAACACAGAAGACCAAGTTCGTATGTAAGTATGGCACAAGAAATACATGTTCAAATATTATTAAATGTTTCATTCTTCTGCCAACCAATGAATAAGCCCATTAGAAATTATTTCTAGTCTAGACAAAAATAAAGTAAGTAAGTTCCTACTTAAATAAACATTTGACAAACTACCAAAGTATTTAAAATACGTAGCTTAAGTCATATTGGCATGGACAATGAACGGGTTGACACCAATATATTATAAAACAATTCTACGATAGTTGGCTCGCGCCCAACAACGGAGTTTATCTAATCTTGAAAGCTTTCATTCTGATAGCACTGTATTGTTGACATACATTGATCACAACACATGCCTACTTATCACATTAAAGTATAAATGTCTTTATACTTTATGATACCATTATATTATTTTATATATATAGTATTTTTATGCCTGACATTTTCGGACTTATAGCCAGGGTTTGCTCTCGGTAAAGTATATAGTTATAGAAGCTCTTTTAAATGTAGAATCAATATATGCATGGGATCCTGAGATCGATCACCAGGTTGGACAAAGTGTTATTAGGGTTTCCCAATTGGAACTTCTCAGCATCATCCTGGAGTCCAGTACATGGCAGTAGCTCAAACATCACTGGTCAAATGCGAGTGAACACACTTCAGCCTAACCTTACAAGGAATACAGGCGTGATGTTATGGACAAAATCAATCTTTATTCATACACGAGACCTATTTTTCATTTACCTTTAATTTCAGTCTTCAGCGTTTGCTTATATGCACCTGTTTAGCTCTGCCAGCTCTGCTCAGCTGTCCCATTGCTGAGTGGCCATAATTTCGATATAATGAGGATCTTGGAAGGGAGTAGTTTCAACTATAACAAGAATATTATAAACGGGGTCTGTGTCTTCAAAAGCGTCAATGAACCTTTTATAGGTTATCAGAGACTAATTGAGTTATATCTATATTCAGACTAAAATAGGAACTTGTCATCACTTCCCAATTAAACAATGTCTTGGTTGCTGTCTTTTTGCAATTAGCAGTAACCTCCGAATTTAATTTTGTTTCAGAGTTCCGATACTTGACAATTAGCTTATCCTTAACCGTGTAGGTAAGGGAAGCGATAAGGCCGCCCATTGCATATTTTGTAGTAAAACAGAAGTGCCATTACACCTCCATCAAGGAAAAAACTTTCCATCGATAACGATTGCTGAATGACCTCGAACCGCACATCACTAGCGGCGGAGCCCTCGTTCGCGGCTGCTTGGTCGTCTATTCGCCGTCGACTTGCAACTCACAGGCATGCTTGCATAATTATTTAACGGTCATACACACGTCTGCCTAGCGCTCTTTGCCTATACAATGACTTTTTTTTCAAGATGGCACTTTGCCAAAATCAACGTCATCGGAAGAAATAAAAATGTTTAATAAGGAAAAAATGCTTTTTTATAAATTAATGTTTATTTTATAAATTAACATTTAATAAAAATTATGTAATATTAATATGGAGCTAGATGACGAATAAGAATAAAATTAATTAAATTAATGACGTGTACCTACATTACACATAATTAAACGACAAATCACATACTCGTACGTGTAAGGAAACATACCTATAGGTATTAAACATACGACTGCTAGGTACCTATTACGAGTCAGATAAAGATAGGTCAGGGCACTTCCGTCATCACGATGATTATTATGTACTTAAAATAGAAAAGTATGTACTTACGTATCTCATATACATACATGTATGTACAACACACTGGGATAATTGCAGTAAAATATGCAGATAAATACCACATATACCTAAAGTATACATGTTTATAGACCATGGGCAATAATGACGCAATTTTAAAAATAAAATAGTCATTGTAAAGCCGAAACATAGCCGTTGTAAAGCCTAAATATAGCCTTCTGCAGGTTTAAAGTGAAGTGCGTCTGATGTAATATAATGCAATACTTACTTATTTCTTCTAATGACTTCCTAACACATTATAATACGTGTTCTTTGATATATATAGAGACACGTGTCATATTGTTTTAAAACCATTTCCAATGCATTCGGTTTAAAAGCGAACAGGAAAATAAATAAAAATGTACAGTATCTGGTATATTTAACAGAATGAATAGAGGTGTGCCCGATAAAAATTAAAAGAATTTGATTGCCCAATAATTTAGATTATTTCTGGTGGTCGAAATATTTTGCACGTGGGCTTTTTTAATTTTTCTACAAGTCAATATTTTATAAAAGGAATTATTAACAAGTTAATAATTGCGTTTAATATTTTTATTTATTTCATTATGCTCACAGATCCTTTCCAATTCTGTAATGCCTAAAATTTTCCATTTACTTACTTACTTTTTTCGTTTCTAATCAAGGTCAATAATATTATTTTAAAAACAAACGTGTTCGATAAAATTTCCTATGACATGACATATTATGTTCCTACGTTACACGAGTGACACGTATCTAAACCTTTTTTATACGTTACAAAACAATATCTGTTTCTCTGCTTAGCACAACCCAAGAAATGATGATCTAATTTCAAGATAAGTATGTACCTGAGTATATTTTTTTGCAAACCTATTCTAGAAAATATGTTCTCTTACTTTTGTTTACAATTTACTTACGACGAATATGCTTTTTATTGGAAACCAAAATAACACAATACGGACCTCCCTACCTAAAGGAAATTGGAATTGTCATAATTAGTAGTAAGTAGGGGTTAACATTGTAACAAGAAAAAACAAACGAGAGAAAGATCGTGAAAAGTAACGTTAATAAATAAAGGAACACCTAAACTATTACTGAAAAATATTTTTAAATGGTTATGTTTCCCTTTTGTTTCGTAGCTTCGAGGCGGTCTTCGCAAGTCAAGATCGCGGTTGAGTTAAATCCGTACGGCCTTGTGACTTTCTATTTTGTTTGATACACAAACAACTCGGAAATAATTGCGAATTTTCAAGAAAAACTCGTAAATTATTGTCTGTGATGTTAAAAAAAATATAAGTAAGTTAGATTATTTAGTTAGTTGGCAAGGACTTTGGGGAAGTCTGCTGCCTGAGTTTGGATTATTCCGTTTTAATTTTGTCTTTGTAAAATATTTGCTAATTTTAATGACAGATAATATTTATGGTACCTAGTACAGTACCTACCTAAATGATATGTGAATGACACAGAAACAAAAGACAATCGCATAAATTAAAATCTAATCTGTAACTTTTAAAAATAGAGCAATGTTTATCTGTTCTTTGTTTATGTTCTTCTTGACTAGCCAGCCAGCATTATTATAGCAAAGCTACAGTTGCAGCACGCATTCTGTAGACAAGCGAATTCTAGGGAGATGGCGTGTACCGAACGGTCACAAGGTTCGTTGACCCAGTAGTGTTGCTTTCTATTTCGTGTGATCAACGCACCTCGACTCTTGTGTTGCTGATTCGCGAATCTGACACGTTTATGTAACTTTGGTCTGGTAAACTAGTTGAAGTGGAAATACATTAATAATTATGTCAAGAGTTCAAGACCAAAAAACACATGTTTTTCTTCTTCTATCCCAGATATAGGTAATGTTTGTAGATTCGTATAATTCGTATACCGGTGGAAGAGCAAAAAAACTCTCATTTCTATACTTATTTATAATTTATGTTTTTCATTCGCTATAGTTATTTTAGGTTTTAAAATAAAATCAGTAGGTGTTTTTATTTTCTCCGTTCTTATAGTGTTTTCACACCATTTTGGAAAGAACCTATTAGGTAGGTACTTACATCTTAGATAACCTCGTGTTCTTCAACACAAAAGATACCGAAATATAAAGAGGGGTTGATCCCTACTTGATCCCATCACAAAGCTCTATTCATGACTTCCTTTGAGAGCTACCTACCTTCTAGAAAATTCTCGAGCGTAAACAAATCAACCCCTTTGTAAAAGCAAATGTTGGTAACCTCAAAAATATGTTTAAAAAGATAAAATATGAATATTTTCGTTGGTCACTACTTACTAGTCAGCCAGCTTTCAGCACCTATTATTTGGTTTTATTATTCCCGATAACCTTATAAAATGATAAGATATTATTTTAAACTTATCCGTATCACACAGTTTATCACAAAGGTTAAATAAATATTTACTGACCATAAAAATAAATAATGTTATGACTATTGTTTTATCCGGGTACAGACAGTAGCTAAAGACCTATATTATTGTCTATTAAATGAAAAATACGATTAAATAATAAATGTTTTTTATTTATCAATTAATTTATCAATGTTTCGAAACTTTACCACCACTTAAACTTCAGCTAGGCAACTGAAAACATAAAACATATACATAAGTTTAATACCCACCTGCATCATTTTATTACAGATTGTTTCATTTCGTGCTGAACAATAAAAAAAACTCCACGTGTCCTGCAAGGTCGAATTTGAAGGCTCATGACCTCGGTCTATAAAAAACAAACGTTACCATGCGAGTAAAAATATCCAATAATCTTTTATAGGCAAGTGCATTTTGATGCTATCGAGAATTGAACACAAGTTTGAATATAGCGAGAAATTATTTTATTTCAAAATTAATATTATTTTTTATTTTAAGAATACTTTAGAAAAAACGATAGAAAATTATAAAAAGTACCTACGTTTTTCCAGACTCTACTTTTAAAACGTGAAGGTAAATATTTTATCATTTAAATGATAATAATATTCGGGAAGGAAAACATAACTAAAAGTAGATGTTTACAATGCCACTAACTTATCTGCAGTCAAAAGTCACCGGAATCTGAAAGGAAGAGGTTACAAAAACATCTATAACGGTACATATTTAGATCGTAAACAGCACGCTCTACATAATTTACTTGACTGATATTCTTTGATAGAGCCTGTCAAACTCTATATTTAAAATATTAAAGAATGTTAATTTTGTAATGTTAAGTTATTTTAAATGTAATAGGTATGTAACCTATGCACACTACGTACCCCAGAATATCGGACACCGGTGTAGGTAAAATTCTTTTCCTTTCCAAACGTAAATTGTAAGTACCTAAATGGTCGAGTGAAAATGCTGAAAGCAATTTTATTTTGCCTGTTTGCTAGCTCTGAAAAGGATTTTTATTACCTATTACAATCGGTAATAATAATAATAATCGGGAATCAGCTTATTTTAATAACAAAAAAACACGAACAAAACCCCAATACTACATTGAAAATGTCAAACCGCTGAACACGTGCCTCCCAATGACCGCTGAAAACAGAACAATTTTTACTCAAAGTAACAATTTACAATATTTTCCACTAGATGTGCCTGACTCAGCATTAGCGAATAATAATTAGTTTAGTAAATGATATACAATCAGGTGCGCTGACACGATGCAAGCACGTGGTCGGCAAGGTCGACTCGCCACAATGTCCCGGCTCTTGCCCCACTTCATTCTACCGGTAAAGTCTGTCACAAGCTAATTTCAACCTTAAACCTGCAGTCTAAGCTAGGTTTAAGAATGAGAATCGAGTTTTATTGTGAGTGCTATAGAAGTTTGGTACGGCTCTTCTAGTTATGTAAATTGTCTGCGTTTTGTCTGAAGAGAGCTGGTAAATGTTTGGTTCTGGAACTAAGTAGCATGTTTTGTGTGAACGGATTGTATCGCATACTTTTAGTAGAATTTTAGGATATCTAGACTGTTCCATTGACAATTCATAATTTCATGGAAACCTAAAAATATCTAAGCAAATAATGAATTTAAGTTTTTCAGGTAAAGTATTTAATAACTAGCTATTTTACCTGATGTAACAATACTTATACCAAAAAAAACCGTGAGGAGTAGAACAATATTATCCTACTAAATACTTGTGTGAGGAGTAGAACAATATTATCCTACTGAATACATTGAGGATTCTTCAGAGGCTCCTGAATATTATGAGTAAAGGTTAGCCGAGTATAAATACAGGGTAACTAAAATTAGTACAGACTCGAAGTATCCGAAATATAAATTAATAGAATGCAGCCCAAACAATTGATATCATCCTTTATTATTAAAATTCCACATTGTTTGCGTATGCTAAAAATGAAATACTAAAGGTACAGGAAATGTACCTATAGGTACCCGTTGACAATACCTATGTCAATTAATTATTCCTGTGTAATCTGTAGAATAGATTTTCAAAGGCAAAAATGTAAATGTATGTCTTTATATATTTACATCCGAGACACTTGTTTATTCAAACTTCTTTGTGTTTGATGTATGTAGAATGATACCTTTTAAAGTGTAACTTCATAGGCAGGTGTGTGAATACTAAAACAGATTATTCCAGTTGTTATTTATAAGTGTCCACAATAACAATTACTCATTTCACATAAATCTTGAAGGATCATGAATATTCATGATACACTCAAAGAAATGAAATTACTACCACAAGAATCACAATTCTGTAATACTGAACTCTTGCTCAAGCAAACTTCTGGAAAATGGCACCAACTCCGCTTTCCAAGTTCATGGAAAAAATGCGAAGAAAATATTCGGAATTCATTGATCAAAAAATGCATTCAGCTATTCATGGTTATGGTGAAACCTACAGGAGAATTCGATACACTACATGATATAGCTACGTCCAGCAATAAACATGTTTACCCACCCAGCAATAACAGTAAAGCAATACTATGTAGGTTGTGAACGAAATCAAATTTCATCTAAATGTAAGCGCATAAAATGGATCGCTGCACAAACATCAATACATCGTCAAACACTTGATTCACTGCCAACGATCCAAGAAATATTCTGCATGCAAAATAATGTTATTTATACTATGTGTACCTAATTTTTTTCACACTTTATTTTCGGCTAACGCGTTGAAAGTCGAAAGACGCAAATCCAGCTTTTGGATCAAGCTGGATGTACGTTCGTTATTAACTCAATAAAATCACGCTCAAAAATTTACATGAATGAAGAAAAATTACGTCATGAAAAATGCACGTCCTATGCTAGAATCAGATTTTTAAAATGTGCACCAAAACTTTCATTTTCATAGCTCAACTATCCAACCCAATTAAATAAAAGTAACCAGAGAATACCCTGTAGTCTGTTCGAAAACTATTTGATAAAAATTTAAACAAACCCTGTTCAGGTTAATTCTCACGCAATCAATTTATTAACACATCTGTATTTAGAGTGTTTCTACTTTTTAATTCAACACTTTTTCCATCCATTATTGCTTGAATAACATAATGAATTGTAATTGAAAAACAATTGACGATAATGACTGAGATTTAAAATAAGAATTTCGGGTTTCAGTTTTAAAATAATCAAATCAATGCCCTCAATTTAAAACTGGCTATACAAATTGGCACCCACAGATAGCGTTTTCTGATCGTTTGTTTAAATTTTCATCAGATAACAATAATTGATATATACCATAGTTTAAAGGTACTTGGCATAGATAAGCTACTTTTCATGCAAAGCATACAATTCAAACTTTCCTCTCTTCTGGAGCCATGAGCACATTATAAAAAGACATACAGAACACCTTAAATATTGATGACTACATTTCTAGCGCTGGTTGAACTGTTATCTAAACATACCTACCTACGTGGGAGAAAGCTGCAAATAGATAGATGAGGTTCCCCTTTAGAGTGCGCTCCATTGATCTAACCTCTGAACTTTGTAAAGCTGACATCAGACGTTTCACTTTTTGTTAATTTCGTTCATTCATTCAGTATCTTTCACTCAAAGTGAACGTTGACATTTTTCACTCGATCAAAAAATGAAATGAAAGGAGCAGTTGAACGTTAATCTATCCTAACTTATATTATAAATGCGAAAGTAACTCTGTCTGTCTGTCTGTCGCGCTTTCACGCCAAAACTACTGAACCGATTTAAATGAAGCTTAGTGGAAGTCTAGAGCCTGAGAAAGGACATATAGGCTACAATTATCACTACATTTTTATAGTTAGCTAGTCTTTTATATAATAAGAATAACCGATTTGGATAATTCTTTTTTTGTTGTGTTCGTTATTCTCAAGGCAAGGTTTGTACGTAAGGTAGGTTTAGGTAGGGTATGTAGGTAGGTAGGTTAGGTAGGTAGGTAGGGTAGATTAAGTAGGTAGAGTAGGTAATTAGTGCTGCCCGTGCGAAACCGGGGCGGGCAGCTAGTTCCTTTATAATTTTGTCGGTGTCGCGATAGCGTGGAATGAAACAAAAATAATCCTTCACTCGAGTGAAGTGTCTGTTATAGGCTTAAGGGGACTTCGCCCATAAACTATGAATGACGTCTTTCAAAGGTTTCGCTTCGAGGAACTCATGACTTTGTTCGATGCCTTTACTATGTTTTGTAGATTTTTATATAAATTTATTCATCTATTATCGCAGTGATATATGCATAATCAGCCTATAATGTTCCAACCGCTGGGACACAGGCCTCCTCTCTGTGAGAGGGAGCGGGCCGTAATCCACCACGCGGGCCCAGTGCGGGTTGGTAGATGTCACATATCTTCGAATTTTTGGTTCTAAGACATGCCGGTTTCCTCACGATGTTTTCCTTCACCGTTTTGGGAGCAGCACTGTCACACACTCAAAACAGTGATATATGAATGACATGATATTCAGAAATGTTAAAAAATCGGAACATTTATACCGTCAAGCTCATTTCAGACTACGCTATAATATATAGCATATAGTTCATAGCACAACAATATCGCTCGCCATACATTTCCAATAATGTATAGTATAGCAAAGTGTGAACGTGTTCTAAATAAATGTATGGCGAGTGAGATCAATCAAATATTCCCCTATCTTTATTAACATACGGTGTAAAAGCAGCAACCATAAACTAGTTATCCAAGCGTAAGATGTGATTACAAAGTAGCAATCCTATCCTAACTAATATTATAAATACGAGTTTGTTTGTTACGATTTCATGCTAAAACGGCTGGACGGATTTGGATGAAATTTGTCACATGGTTCGACCATGGCCTGGAATCGGACATAGGATACTTTTTATCCCGATATACCCACGGGATCGAGATTAACGCGGGTGAAACCGCGGGCGCAGCTAGTCACTATAATCCACAATGTCATGCGTCGTAGTTTATAATGAAGGCACAGACATAACTAGCTATATGTTCATAATATTTCAGGCTGACACGATGATGACCTATAATTCACGATGATTGCTGCGTGACGTTTCTCTTATTGCCACAACAACAAGAAAACATATTCATTGAGAGGACTACGTGTTAGCGTGACGCTCAATTAATATTGTACAGATAGAAGCAAAACTAAGTGGGCAGTTACCTACAAAATTGCAAAAGTGTTTCGTGAATTAAATAATAATAACATTGTTTTCCGGCCCCTGATGAGTCAAGTGTTTACCTTTTTTGGGGTCCTAGATAAATGGATAAAAAAAAACGAAATATTGTAAATAATGAATTTTTCGAAAAAAATAACCTTTCCAAACTATTAACGGATCTCTTATATAAGCTTCATATTTCGTGTCGGCATGAACCCCTACATAGTTGGGATATAGCTAGACAGGTGATGTTGATGATGATAATGATGATAATTTCTCGTCGGCATAGGCTACACGTAAATAGCTACTTGAGTGATACGCAGCCAGTAAGATCGGTAGCAGCTAGCTGACTGTCTATGATGATTAAGAATATTTAAAACCCAGAATACCGCCGAGGGGAGGGGGGGGAGGGGTCGCCCTAGAAGGATAAATAGTGATCTTATTGGTGATGTTCTTCAAAACGGTCAGGTGAGTAACCGGTGTGCGTGTATGACAATATCAGTCCATCGTAGCAGGATGCGTACCTACTGTAAATGATAAATAATTTATTTCTGTAAGTGGGTTTGTACAAACACTTTTACACGTCAATCATATTTTTAAAACTAGATGTGGTCGACGTTTCCTATCTGACTAATCTGAGAAGCAAGGCCGAAAAAAACTCAGAGGTCTCTTTTAAAGTCCAGACATCATCTTGGTCAGATCATGTGAAGACCATGTAGATTGGTATCTGAAATGGTCTTTGGAGGAAAGAACCAAACAGATTGAGTGGATCTGTCCAGTCAGTGCACGCATTTGTCAGTAATCGTGCAACTCAACTCAGAATTTAAGAAGCAAAGATAGGACATTTAGGTAGGCCGCATAAATTACTCAAACTGCCAGACCATGATTAATTAAAACTAACTGAGAAAAAATAAATAATAAAAAACAAAAGAAAAGAATGAACCACATAGTCTTTACTTGTAGTTTCTGCCTATACCCATGGGAAGTAGGCGTGATTTTATATTTTATCTTTTTTTGGAGGTCCTAAATAAATAGATAAAAACGAAACGACGAAATGTGTAAATGTGTAATACTGCATACTTTTTCTGCAAACCATACATTATACACAGCCATCATATACTACAGCTGGTCAGTTTATACAGGAACGAGCCAGTTTCAATGTCAAATCGTTATAGAGTTGGTCTTCCTCACCATTAGGCAGACGAAATAACTGTCTGAAAAATATATTGTAGGTCACTGGACATTTGGCAAAGCTAACTTCTTCCGCCGACATACGAATTTGCGATTGTAGCTTCTGGTTTAGTTTTATTTAATAAGGAACAGTGAATTTTTTGGAAATTCGGAAAATGGTGATGTTAAAGGTGACAGGGATTGTTTAGATTGTATGAAGAAGATCCTAGCGTGTGCTAATGAAGCCATTATAGTATAACTGCTTCTCTATAACAATCCTTCATTGCAGTTGCTTTTTCAAAGGTTTTAAGAAGGTTCATTACTTATAATAATATGACCCAATTAAGTCATACAATTTGCGAACAACCGATCTGTGAGTTAACTTACACAGCTGAAAACTTTTAACAATAAATCAATATTATATAAATGCGTCTATCAAAGTTTATAGTAACGTTTCTTTACCTTATATTCAAAGCATATTCAACCCACACATTATTTCACAGACTTAACGATCAGAAAGCAATAAATAAGGTGTGATAAAGAACTCATTCTATTTTATTTATTGTTTCAGCATATTTATGAGGAAATTAAAGACGTTTACTGTTGAAACAAAGGCGTAAAATGTGACACGTAAAACTGTTTCTTAATGACATTTTGACTGAAGGTCATTCAATCAATTGCTTGAGAAAATCACACGTTACCTGATAGATTGACAAGACCAAACATATACGGTAGCTTTAACTGATGCCGAAAAACGTCACAACGTTTCGGATCTGAAAACTTCAAGAGAAATCGTTAGACAAACTAAATAACGATGTGCTGATTCGACTACAGTTCAGTTCTACACTGTCACTTTTCTTTACCAGAATAAATCCAGCCTATTAGGATGCATCGGTCCAGTCCTGGCTCAACTCTCCTCCTTCAGTTTTCTACACTGCTATCAACGCTAAAGGGAGCCAGAACCAATACACAATACACTTAAAATGTCAATAACTATAACAGCCTTCAGTATCAGCTATTAAAGGAACATGAGAAATGTAACTAGGTAAATAGGACAAGGATGGTTCTAGTGCATTATGATCGATACTCATATAATTCATATTTTCTAGGAAATGCTCCTTCAGTTTCAGCCAATGGCACACAAGGAGACGACAAATGGTACACAATCGTACTTGGTAACTCACAACTTTGACTGGCAATTAATTTGATTAATTTGGTAGGTAAAGTTCGAACAACCGAATAATAGAACATCAGCTGAAGTAATTCTCTCTCTATTTTCGGAATACGCAAAGTTTATGGAGGTGTTACTATTGAAAACTTTCGTTCTAAAACTCTAATAAATAACTGATGAGCTCATTTTTTACGATGAATGTTTTATAAAACGATCTGGGTGGACGATTGACATTCCTTGAATAGACTAAAATTAAAGATCTAAAAGCGAAATCACGTTTTGTGGCGCCACTTGACAGAGCCCGAGTGAAATAAAAAAAGCAGCTTTTTTGGCAAAGAAGTCGTTTTTGGTCAGCTTCAGCAGCAGTAAAACTCTAACCCTAACCCTAGTCGATTTTCTCAATATTTGTTGCGAAAAACTACTTTCAACATTAAAAACCGAGTTAAGTGGAACCTTTAAGTATTTATTAAAATGAATGTTGGCATTATTTATTCTTAAAATCGGTACATCGATACTTTCATGAAAGTCTTAAATCTTGTATCCGGAGGGGGCCTGTACCCACGTCATAGCGAATTCCTCTGATGTTTACAAAGTGATTGTTTCTGAATCAGTGCCAAAAATGTACTACACGCTTACACCACTTTAATAAGACCCGTAACGTTTTAAAAATATACCTTTTAATACTCACCAAATAATTTTTCAAGAGGAGGCACGGCTCGAACGAAGCTGGTTCAAAATACGTCATACAAGAGCTTTATTTTAGTGACTGCTGCTAAATAAAATAGTAACAACACATTGACATTAACGTGACTTTGCCAATCCTATACAAACATTTACTGGACGTTTACAATTGTCAGAAATAAATATAGAAACAATTAGAAATAAAGAAAGGCACTTTGTGCCAACATTAAAAGCAGTTTATTTTCTGCATTTTTAGCTTCACAATGCCTAAGGCTAATATTAGAATGTTTTTGCTGAAAGCTGTGAAATGGTGCTTAAATAGATTTTCACGATGGTAACCAAACAATCGGCGTTAATATTTTTTTTCTTTGCGATGTTTGACGCAAATATCTGTGAACGAACTTTTGCACTGACGGACGTTCACAGAAGATTGAGGTTGGTAATGAAGCCAATGATTATTTATTATTCATGAAATTCAAACAAAGAAAGCCTCAGAGCTACTTATAAACTTGTAAATTAAACCTACAAAGTTAAAATTATCTAAAACTCCATAGAAACTAAAAACGCTATAGTACCAGAATAATTGGCTCTGTTTTACATTACACGTCATTCGAAAAATAGGTTCGGGCAACGTGACACTGAAAATTCATAGGAAAAGCCTTCATATTCCATTTCAGTACGGGAGCTTCGACCTTGGCCGGATGACCCAAATAATGTTTTGTCCTTGAGCTGGTCCAACCGGGCCGAAAGTCCCCACGTACTATATTAACCCAATAAGGGATAGTGGATGAAGGCCAAGTTTCATATCAATGAAAATGAGACTGATGCCGTGATAAGAAAACTTATCTTATTAAGATATGTTATTTTTGTTTGGGTGTCTGATATCGAGCAGTGTTGAATGAATTAATAGTGAAGGTCAGACCAAATAAATAACCAAGAGAGAGCGCAACGAACAAAGTGAAGCATGCCAAAACTACACCTCCGCCCTGTGCATACACGCTCACACGCACACTTTACAACCATTTACAATCAAACTACACCTCACGAAGTGCACACATGTTTACGAAACCGGAAAACCTCGTGTCACTGTTGACAGCGCTCTATCTTAGTATTTTTTTTTTAATTTGGTCAGAGTAGTGAAGAATCAAAGCAAAATCTGAATATGAATGAACAGGGTCAGGAAATTGACATGGCAATACTTTGGATTGATACAAAAATTGTGGATCCAGCAGATTAAATATACCTAATAATCGAATTAAAAGCCAACTTTAAGGAAACAAAAGATAGATTCATGCATATCATACCCAGGCTATAAATATCCTATCCTATGAATAAATTGAGAGAACACAAAGTTAAATACTTACAAGCTATTAAATAGATGACAGTCAGTGCAGTGTTCTTTATATGAAGAATCTGTTATGGACATGTGCATACGCATGAATAACAACCAACACAATTAGATTAAAAGGCTCTATAAAACACGAGTAAAATATGAATAATAACGTAAAATAATAACATAACATAATAATAATTGCACGTAATATGCAAGATTACAAGTACTGTTTAATTATTCAGTAATAGCACAGTTATTTGTTATGTTGCATAACTTAGGGAAACTGTTTTTTCAAGGTCATTTATTTTAAAAAAATATCTGAATAATGGGGTTCTATTTTTGGGTCGTTTGTTTGTGATTTAGTCCTTGATAAAGCTTTCAGTTTGAATTGTTGTTTGAATCTTTAATGAAGTCGGTCTGGGTTTGGCTTTTACAACAATAACTTTGAATTTCAAAACACTGCTTAGAACTTGGAACTTGGGAAGGTACTATAAATAAATAATGTATTCTACTTTAGTCTGAGACTGATGGGTATACCTAATATGTAATACAGTATTAATGTATTAAATAGTACAGGGTATTGTGACTGTTAGGTACTGGCGATCATATATACCTAATGGCGGTTATGTCAACAGTATACTTAAGGTAATAAATTGTGTATAAATGAACAAATAAATATTCTAGACTAGATCGATGTTTAGGTAGATAGGTAATACTCAAGAGATTTAGAAGACTTATCATTCTTGATATATTATAGAAGAAATAATAATTCTTGATAAATCTCGCGACTCCTTTCAAAATCACTTCAGGCAACGATGAGTCAGAAAAATCTTTTTTTTTTTTATGGTCGTTATTTTTTACGTCGCCCATGAACGCTTTCAAATAGCAATTTTCTAGCACTCAAAGGATCTAAAACATTAGGTATTCAGAGTCTGATTTAATACCTCTTGATGTATTCAGGAGCACGTCTGCGTTGAATATTTTACAGCGAATTTGTACCAAGGACGCTACTTGAACAGCAATAACCTAGCTAGCTGCTCTAATGATGAATGGTTTGAGAATAATAATGAACTAGTAGATTTCCTAGGAGTAAGTACAATCAGTTTTACCTGGAGTTCCATCTATCTATAATTTTTTAAACAACTAGGTTATTGCTAGGTGCCAAAAAGTTGTAAATCAATTTGAAATTATTGTTTGGTATTTTAGCTTCTTACCACACATAACCTCAATGATCAAGTTAAAACAAAATTAGCTGTACGACTACTTTATGCAGTATCTGCAGTTAAAACCGCATACAAAACTCAGTTCTAAGATATTGTTCTTCAAAATACTATAGGTATGTATGTATGACCGTGGTGTGACCCCCCAGGGCCAGGTACATAGCAACTTACACTTAACTTAATGCTGAAAATATAAGAGTCGGGTGTTATAATACAAAGATGATACTACCACATACATCATTAGTTCCACGCGTTGAATACCTAATAATTCAATTCAATTTATTCAGAAACCATTCACATTGTGTTTGAAATCATAAATAAATAAGAAAAACACGGTCATTGCATAATCAGCCTATAATGTTCCCACTGCTGGGACAAAGGCCTCCTGTCTGTGAGACGGAGTGGGCCGTAATCCACCACGCGGGCCCAGTGCGGGTTGGTAGATGTCACATGTCTTCGAATTTTTGGTTCTAGGACATGCCGGTTTCCTCACGATGTTTTCCTTCACCGTTTTGAGAGCAGTGGCGATGAAATAATTTACACAAAGTAAAGCGCCTGTCAGGGTTCGAACCCACGACCTACAACTCGTAAGTCGTGGCCGTTACCACTGGGACACCACTGCTCTCCTACTAGGCCACTACTGCTCTCCAAGAAAAACACGGTCATTAAAGCTATAAAACGAACACATTCATATTTACAATAAAATATTTATATAATAACAAACAATTAAAAAAACTCGATAACATTACAAATTAAACATTCAATACAATTAAAAATTCACTAACATTACAAGTAATCGTCTATCGAATACAGACATTTCTCCAATAGGAACGCTTTGAGTCTTGACTTAAATTAACTCTTGTAAATTATAGTTTTTTAAGTCCAATGGCAGCAGTCCTGTTAAAAATCCGCACTGCTTGATATCTCAATATCTTGATATATATGTTGAACAATCTTAAGTTTGGTATCATAATACCCAAATGCTCAAAACTATGGGACTAAGTTTAGATGTAAGAAGTAACATCATGCCTGGCAGCTGTAAAGTGTACCTGTCCCGAAAAACGAAGCAAGCTGAACTAATATTAGCCAAACACCTCACTGGGTTACCAATATAGTACCTTTACTCTTACTTCAAACCAAAGAGGTTGTAGGCGTATGTATGACGCATAGCTGTATGAAGAGATTTTAACGCCCTGATTCATGTGAGCCTGGTATTAGTGATTCATAGAGATGACAGAATACCTAAGACGAAGTATTCTTTAGTATAACACGTGTTATAGATAATGGTACAGATGACGGAAGAGTTTCGTAATTAGGTAAACATCGAACGTAATTTACCATTCCTTCTGACTATTGCAGGAGGTTTCACTAGCATCTTAGGAAAATTTCTTCATAACCCTGAGTAGTTGACTGCCTCGTGGTCTAGTGGTCCGAAGAGCTAAGCATGAGCTCCTGGGTTCGGTTCGAGTTTCGGGCAAAGTGTTATTGAGTTTTTCCGACAGGAATTTCTCAGTAGCAACCCGAAGTCTGAATTTGTCTCCGGTTGATGGCAACCCTCCGTATCAAAACCACCTAAAAGCAAATGGTCCTATTAGCAAAACGACCCATAATCAAAACGACACTACGCTCGCCCCCTCTTACATGGGACTTAAACATAACTGACGAAATGTGGGACCTCTCCCTAACCCTTCGGGGATTATAGGCGTGATGTTATGTTATGATAAGTAGTGTTATTTCAGTACATGGTCTATCTGAGTGCCAAATTCTTTCAGCCCTTAATGCCTTATTCTGTGTAACTAACATCCGAAAATATTCACGAACTTTCTCAAGCATAGTAAGACAAACAAGCAACGACAAAGGCTAGGCCGCAATTTCGGTAAAAAATATTACCTGCTAACTTATTTCTTTTGTCCAGTGTAGGTACTTTCAAGACAGGAGTTAACAAGAAGATCTAATTAAGTCTCGATTTCATGCTTTGTAATTAGATGCATACAGGGTAAAATTGCATGCATTTTGTATATCTAATGAATATCCTCATCACCAATTTTTTTCATGGTGTTGTTAACCTTATCAAATTCAGAGTGTTCATTAGTATCACGCATTAGATAATTGATTACTTTACTAGAACATTGTTATTTATATTGTTACACTATAAAAGCCTGATGCCTTCCAGAAGCTATTTTAGTAAAAAGATATATTTTCGTGTTACTTTCTGAAGCAATGCCAAAAAAGGTGCTGGCAATGGTTCAAGTAATGTTCAGGACTTTGACGGTTGAAAGATCAGATCAACAACAAACAACATTGCTTAGCGGTACTAGTGCCAGGTTACTGACTTAGCCCAATATGATAAACACAACCAAAGTTTAGGTACCTAAGTATAACTTTATAACGGAGATAAGAACTTTGATATTTTTAAAGATGTATAGATTAACTGTTAAGTCCACTCTAGAGAATGTTTCAGAATTTTTTAAATATTTACACGGGTTTCTACTATTATTCAAAAATAATTAGTCTAGCGTCATTTTCTTCACGCTATTTTCGCACAGTCGTCTTCCGCATCATAGCTCAAAGCTCTAGGGAATGTGTTTGCCAACAAACACGGTGTTTACTAATTCTATTATTAAATCTTAAGGCCCTTTGTACACACACG
Organism: Lithophane ornitopus; assembly: GCA_948473465.1. Taxonomy (NCBI): domain Eukaryota; kingdom Metazoa; phylum Arthropoda; class Insecta; order Lepidoptera; family Noctuidae; genus Lithophane; species Lithophane ornitopus. The sequence goes on along the minus strand of OX419624.1, from coordinate 10,525,913 downwards.
TTTTTCTTGCCGTGAAAAACGACGGTTTCTTTACGGTACGCCATATTACGTGCCCTAGAATAATCGTGTGAGCTTGATGACGGCGCCGTGCCGTAGAACTGCCGCAGTGTATGTTCACAAGCTTCCACACAATACACGGCGAATCAACCGTAAATTTTCACGGCAGAACCGTAGATTTTCTACGGCGCGGTTATCACACCGTACCGTAAAGAAACATCGCCTAGAAAAAACTTGTCCGACAACAAGCTTCCATAGTGATCCATATAACACTGACGACCTTGCATACACACAGCTTATAAATCGTAATTTACACGTCAAAAAAAAACGAGTGTGTACAAAGGGCCTTATAGTATACCGTTGCCACGTTGGTGTAGCAGGGAATAGAACAATATATTTGTAACAGCAAGCTTCGAATAGTAACGTGATATGATAACAACAATTTGTCTGCCAAGCTCACCTAGTAAGTGCGTCGCGTCTATCATGTGTTCTATAGAACAAAGGCCCAATGTAATATGTGGCTATTATAACATAGAAATGCTACACATCCAAAGGAGGATACTCCATGAAGCCGAAACTAAATTTATTTCTTGAATAAAACTTGGGCCAGAGGATAAAATTCTACTCGGATTTGCATATTTTTCCGGAAATTACGCTAGCTCTGCTGAAATGTAAAACTCAAAGAGAAAAAATAATGCATTAAAACCCCGAGCTAAGTGTTTTTTTTTTGTGGAATAACGTGGCGTTTTGGCGAGTACCTAGTGCTAACAGTACCTATACAATATGTAACAAAACCCCTGTTCGATCCGTTAGGGTGTTGTATATATACGTGGTTTTTTGGTGGAAAAAAAAGAAAAAAAAAGTCGCCGCATATTTTTTCAATCAGGAATTTTACCGTGTTATTCATGGGGCGCGGGCGGCACTCGTCTAGCGGGTTTCTACAAGTCATAACACATAACCTTTGCAGAAAATTTGCTAATTTATAATGAAATTGGTATAATTTTGGTACTCAAAATGTGAATTTCAAATTGCAATAACTTTTTATTTTCAATAAAAATAACATTTCTTATTTTTTTCTGATAATGTTATTGCAGTACCTATGTGCCTCTTTCAGATCGAACAGTGTTTTTGTTAGGTACATGTTGTCTACAGTTACTTTAGTAAATACGTAGGTGTTTTTTCCACTGTTGATCATGTAGAATAGTCCACAAAAATCAACGGTTTTACCTTACAATACTGCCATAATTGCTTGACAAAATACATACTTAATTATTTTCCTTAAACGAGATATTAGTTTCTGAAGATACCAAGTTGGTATCTTCAGAAACTAATATCTGTCTGCAATTATTGTTTCTTATCTAACACTTGTAATCAAAACGCATATTATTATATCAATTGTTGCGATCGATTAACTAGTTATATTATTTTTCCTCTTTCGATGATCTATGTACTTGAATGTAATGATAAGCAGTGTTTTGCACATAGGTATACATTTTAATATTGTATGAATATGCATGGGCAAACCATGTTATTTATAGATAATGTAAGCAAATATTTTCCTGTGAAAAAACCCCATTACATGGTGATTTGTCAAGATAATGAGAGTGCATTGATTATCCGTATCTCGCTAATAAAGGTGATAACCCAATTCTTATCAGAATAATAATGTAATTCCAAAATTATTCCGCCCCGCAGCGTCACCCGCATAAGTCTCGATCCCGAGGAAATGTAGTGTAACAAAAAGTATCCTATATCCATTCCAAATTTTATCTAAATCCGTTCAGCCGTTTTAGTGTGAAAGCGTAACAAATAAACAAACTCACTTTCGCATTTATAATATTAGTTAGGATAGGATAGTTTGGATTAGGATAGGATTTCACTTTTTTTTTTTTGGGAAATGTTCAAATGACTTCTCCCGCTCTAGGCGGAGCGAGAAGGTGTGTCAGACTTTTACTGACTAAAACCCACCCTTGTTCCTTCAATTGCCTGTTTCCAAGGTTCCGGTATCCCTTTCGGACTTTCCCGCAACCCTGGCAGGATAGGATTTCACTCAGAAGTTACATTTAAAAAAAAACACCCCGCATGGCTGCATGTAAAAAGTCGATAAGTAATTGGTTTGCAGCTTCGGAAAAGTCTACCTATAGCAAGAAAAATGCTAGATGTTCGCCTACGTACACACTCATATTGATTTTCAGGAAAAAGGAAATCAAATCAGTCCGTGCTTTCAGTTTAAACTTGAACGCTCGAAATTGCGTTCCGTTCTATTTTGAGGAAAAGGTCAAGCAAGCAAGAGTTTCTCTGACTGCATTCAGCGTAGCAAATTGCTATGTCTTACTGAAAATGCCTCTCCCTTTTAGCTTTTAAAGGTCAACTATATGCGTGTTTGAAAAACTTTTAATTTAATGTTATAAGGTTTATATTCAATCAACCCTATAGTTGAGCCTTCACTGCTATTTAGTGTGTTTGCCAGAATCTTGTTTTTGACAAAATTGCGATGTTAGGATTTATTTTGTAGTTCCAAAATATTCCTATTAAAAAAAAGCCTACTTCAGACCTTGATCCATATGATGTTAGTAATACAAACTACTTAAAAGCTATGTTAGTAACAAATGTAATATAAATCTGCTGCACTCACCTGACGCACCAGGTACATGCACATGAACACCCAATGCACCATAATGGTGCAATATGGCTTATCTCTGATGACCTTCAGAATGACGTTGACGCTCCCACGCACTCTGCGCATCATGGACGCAATCCATATGCTAGTGTTTTGATAGCAGCAGAACGGCATAAATTAAAAATTTACAAAAGATAAAATAAACGAGATATTTGAGAGTATGAATTGAGAGAATTGTATAAATTGAGAGTGTGAAAGACGTAATTCAGCTATGTTGAATCGTATCGTATACTCAACATGAAATAACAGTGTCACATAACCAAATGGATCTCAAATCTTTCGCGAACTGTTTAGATAATACAAACAACACGTTACATTGTGTAATCTGAAAACTGCGGTTTGTCTCAAGACTTGCTTTCCGAATATTCATAACATAGGCACATCATCTGTTGATTTCAGATAGTTCCTTTAATTTTGCTCCATCTCTTTTAATTTCTATAAACTTATAAACTTTAGTCAGTAACTAATATTTGAGGTCGATGAACCCATTACTTTACTCAGCGTTGCCTTTCAGAAATTCAATTTATTAATGTACCCCAGTTCATTTACTTTAATTATATAAATTGGGGTTACTATACCTATGTGAAAGGACAGATATTTGTGGTAGAGGCTGAACAAACCTATCAAGTTAAAAGCCTATACTCGCGACAGTCTAAGAAGTCCGTTTTGACAGCTCTGAAAATCCTTAGTGTAGCGATGAAAAAAAAAATTGGTTTCTTATATACTGATTCTCGAGACATATCGATTAAACATACTTAGAGAGTTTGTAATCGACGACTTATCTACATTACTTAAACTGATTCTCAAGGCTTAACGTTTTATTACAAGTACGAGAACGAAACGTCAAAACGGACTTCTTAGATTGTCGCGAGTAAAGTTACGGAATCGCCATACTTCGCCGGTAGCGTCTAGAGACGGCAGAGGCTTCAGTCCCGATATACAGGGTTATTGATAAAACACCAACAACCTCTTAAGGAGTCATTGTACTCATCATTATGAACAACTTTTACTATGGGAACAAATAAGAAATCGCGAAAAAAAAAAAACAGCTGTTCCGTACAAGATGAGTACAATGACTCCTTAAGAGGTTGTTGGTGTTTTACCAATAACCCTGTATAGATAGCGATCACATTACCATCGACTTCGCTCGCAAATTCCTAATGGGGTCTAGTCGGTCAAAATTGCTGGACAAAATCACATCACATCGGTTGTTCGCTATTATCTATGTCGAGACTGCAGCCTCAGTACTAATATTTGCCGAGAAATCCTTCGATTCTATCCAGAACCTTTACAAATATGCGTTGATATAGATGCGTTGGCCGCGAAACTTAGCTGTCAGGCTAAGACTCACGGAGCAGTTTTCACCCGTGCTTACCGCGTTTGCGGGCCCGCAGCTTCTGTAAGATACGCGGGTGTAAAACGCGTGGTGAAATGTGCTCTTACTTTTTGCATATAAATCTACATCCTACAGAAGCTGCGTACCCTCAAACGCGGCGGGTGCGGGTGAAAACCGCTCCGTGAGTTCTTAGCCTCACGGACCGCCTACAAAGCCGTCATTAACGGTGACACTCTTGGTTTGTATGGAAAGTAACAATGCCGCCTCTAGCAGCACGGAGGCGTCTCCATGCTCTGTGATTAGATCGATATCTTGTGAAATGTGGAACCAAGGGGCTTTCAGTACTAACCCGGCTTTATAGGATGCTCAAAGGTAGACAAAAGGAGGAAACAAAAGGACTAGATGAGTCGAACTTTATAGCTAAGCCTCATGTTATTACGTTCTACGAGAGGCACCCCGCAACTAATTAGGAAGAGATCAGTATAAAATTCTCAATTTTCCATCGTTTCAGGAAAATTTACGAAAAAAGAGTTTGACAGAAAACTTTCTGTCATTTTGAAGATGTGAAACGTTCTAGTTGTAAATATGGTGGGTATAAGTATACGTAGCTTTCTTGATTCTGCCTAACTTCTTAAAAGTGTAGAATTAAATTACCTCTAAGTCTTATAATCTTTTTCTTGTTATTGATTATTAAGAAGCAGAAAAATAACCTCCCTGAAAAATTTCCACTTCTAAAAAGCTATAAAAAGTATTTTTGCAGGAACCATGTAATTGCATTATGAATTTCAGTCACGCACGAGCGCGTCGCTCATAAAATACTCGTTTTATAGGTAAGTACCTATACATTTTTCCGAGCTCCAGCCGCCCGGTAATTTTCCGTTCGATCTGTCAAAATGCGCAAGTCAGCTGAGGTCGCCGACCCCGAGTCGTGACGTCATGCGTTGTCCTAGGACGCGCATGGGCGGACGTTGTGAAAATTACATGTTATGACGGCTCTTTGTAAATAAAAGCAAGTTTGTTGTCTGTAAACATGTAAAACTAAACAAACAATCCGTAATGCTGTGTGTAAACTAGTTCCGTTTGCATATTTCAGTTTCAGATAAAACCTCTGTGTTGATTTTGACTTTTTGGAGTTGGTTTTAAGTAAAAAAATGCTATACTTTTATCTGCTTATCTTTATGTTTAACTTAAAACCTAAAGAACACAATGTTTCAGTGAACTCATCATTGTACCTATAACTGAACAAGAACTTGACTAAAAACAGCATTATAAAATGACGTACTACCTAAGTAAAAAAAAACTGAATCTATGGAAAGCAATTTTTGTACCAGACTTCCGGAAAATATTTGGAATGTGGACCAATCAATCACTGGCAGTAGGTATACTTAACTTAGACAGTTTTGACTGGAAAATGGATTTATATAAATGATAAATTGAATGATTATGTCAAGACATTTATGTAACATGTGGACCGTAATAATATCTACCTAGGTACACTTCACGTGAGATAAATCTGTGATGATAAGAACTAATATCAATAATGTCGCGTGAGTGTTCGGGAATATTCGAAAAAAATATTATAAAATATTAGTTAAATACTTCTTATGGGGTCGCATTTTACTCATCACTATGAAAAGCTTTTATTTTGGGACCTACGGTGAACTTGCATAACAAACGTCAGCTGCTCCACACACCTACATTTATTGCATAACTTAACAAAATGTAGGGAACAGCCGATTTTTATGATCTCAAAGGATCTGTAGATGTACATTCATTCATGTTAATTTGAGAAAAATCACTGACAGCTTGTTCACTATTTCATTTTATGGTAAGATGCTGTTGTCGACAATAGTGCATGGTTCCCCAATAGAACCTACTATACTACCAATTACCAATTATTATTTATTACCTATTAATTATAAGTTTCTAATAATGTATTTGTATAGGTATAATTACATATTACAGCCGTTTTCCGGTTTAGCGTTTTCATAAATAACTAAATATGCTTGATACTAGAAGCACATTAATACATTACGGCGCCATTAGTATTTGGTTATGGAAAAAAACCGTGGCACTATTATTAAAATTTGCCAGGTTCAGCCACTGTTTTATTCACTATCGTTCTATCCGACTGCCACAGGCTACACTTTAGGCTAGCCTGAATATTTGAGATAGGTACAGTTGCTTTCAGCAAGATGTACACGTGCATGTATGATTAGAAACTCATGTTATTCAATTTATTTAAAGTGGCCATATTTTTTTAGCGTTTCCATGTATTTTTTTTACTATATAGGTTGAATAGCAGGCCGATATTGTTCGTGAAGAAAGGTCACCCCGTCGCGTCGCCTTTGATACCTGAAACACTAAAGGAATGCAATAAATACTTTGCGTACCATAGATAGAGTTCAAAAGTCTCATGCCAGTTATAACAACAGCACCCTTTAAATCAAAACTAACTCTGCTTGATAGTAGAAATGAAAGTAGGTTTTCTTCTAGACTTTGCCACATGGAAGTCTTTCTTCTAGCGGTTGATTTACAAAGGCCAAGAAGCAGTTCTCCCTTTTGAAGTGACTTCAGAACTACAGATAAGAAAAACGTTTTCGCGATTCAATTTCGAAGGACAGATAGCATGGTCCCTACATTTGTGTTCAATTAAATCGACAAAATGTATGGAACAGCTGATTTTATTTTCGCGATTTCAATGTTGGTTCCCATAGATATCCGGTTGGTTTCATAGTAAAAGTTGTTCAAAATGATGAGTACTACAATGTACAATGACTCCTTTTCGGTTTTAGCATAAAGAAAAACTAACATTGTAGTTACACAGACACTGCTGCAAGCCTAATACAACTTAATAATAAAATTGTGAAAAAGTACTGATGATTCACAGGAGTAACCTGGAAATAGCCATTGAAGGACTTACTAACAAAGTGTAGCACATCATAAACTCAAACTCAAAGCATTTATTACAATTAAACCATTTACAGTCACTTTTGAATTGTCAAAGAGTCAGTCAGTTAGTCAAAAAGTTGAAGCTAGTTGCCCATTCCAAAGCGTAGATCTCTATGGAGTAGAACGGGCAAGAAACTATAAGGACACTCTTTTAAAAATGGATATAGATATTACAAAATCCTGGGTACAGTATTCTTGGTGCAGGCATAAGGCATAACTAATCAGTAATGACTATTATATGATTTGTAAAACCTTACATAATATAGTAGATCCTGCGCATCCATTATACCATTATATCATGTCATATAATGTTGCTACTTCAAGGCTGGGTGATCTTTTTGCGTCGCAGTTTGTATTGTTTATTATTTCAAAGGAACGACGCATCGGAACCAATTGGTTTGATACGCTGTTTTAAATTAGTATACAAGTACTTGTTGTGTACTAACCAGCTGGCGTGGCAATCTGAAACGATAGCTTTTTCTTATTTTTTATCCTAGACGCTCCACTTTTATCCTTCACTTCACTTGGTTTTTGCTACATTTAGAATTAATTTATCACGGTTGATGGTCGTTTCTCGGAGGGGTATTGTATGCACTTGTTCAAAAGTGGATGTACCTCATTGTATATTTATTTATTTATTTCTCTAAATGGCGAATAAATCTAAACACTAACTCTAACAAAACTAACTATTAATTATATTAATTAAAACTAATTATATAGTTAAAAATGACATTAATTCCTTAAGCTTTTTAGGTGTCATCGCACAATTTGGGAATGTCAATTGTTATTTTCTGAATTAAATCTTTGCCAGGTAGGTTAGTTCCTACCAAAAGTACCTCACCACTCAAGAGAATGGCAAAAAATTTCATCGCCTTATTTTAGACTCCATAGTAACTACGTGATTTTCCATTACGAAGAAACGGGTAAAGTTTCCCAGCATTTATAGGGCTGCAACGAAACCTTATTCAGTGTACCTTTATTTTCCGTCTGCGTCGCGACCCGTGAGACAAACGGTGACTGGATCGATTGCCCTACTTGTTATGAGCATCAACCCTATAGATAGCCTACACTGATGTGTTTTATATAGGCAAACCTGGTCGATGGCTATAGACGCCGTGAAGTCTCGAGCAGACTGTATAACTCGTGTTGACTGTAGTTTTAAGTTAAGTTTTGCTTGAGAGTTTAAGCTAACATTTTCTAAAAACAAATACGTAAGTACCTAATACCTATTCTGTTTTTGTTAAGAATTCCCAGAAAAGAACAAGATACGTAGTCTCAATTCTCTCCATAGCTTACACATATCATTTGAATTTTCCCGGAACTGTTAGTCTACTCAGGAAAAAACAATAACAAAGGTAAATATCACGCTTTTCCTTCTAATTACTTCCTACGCAATAGTAATTTCCTAAGGAACGTCATTTGTGACGATTTATAAGGTGACGACTAAACGGGAAAAATTAACACATCAAGTAACAATCGATCTTTGCACGCCGTGTACGAAGTCACCTATGGAAAATTATGACGTTGTTTACGGAAAAAACCGAAGAGACTTGATGTGAAAATTGTCACATCCCTTGCGAACACCTGCGATGGTACTTTGGATTGCGATACGAGAATGATAATAGAATTTTCGTCTACCGCTGAAACTGAAATATCTCAGGCTTATTTCAGCCCACGACTTTCGTCCGCGTAAAAGTCAACTTGACCATTAAACATATCCTATGGCATTTGGCAATAGTGTAGCTTTCTATTAGTCCAATAATTGTTCTAATCGGATCAGTACTTCCAGAGGTTACCTCTTACAAAACATACAAACAATTTTACCTTTTATAATATTATTACTATAGTTGTACCCCACGGTTTCCCCCGCATAAGTCTCGATCTCGTGGGAATATCAGGATAAAAAGTCCTATATCCTATGTCCTAACCTAACTCAGGCCATGGTCTTCCCATGTGCCAGTCCGTTCAGCTGTTTTAGCGTGAAAGCGTTTGTTATGCTTTCACATAAACAAAGTCACTTTCGCATTTATAATAATAATTAGGATAATTAAGTAAGATTTAGACGTCTAATTTGCCTGCTCCTCTAATTTCAAAGGTCAATCAAACTAGCACTGTCCCAATGCAGTATAAAAATAAAGAAACCCTCTACTAGCCTGTATGTGTGTGGTGTCGTAAAAGACAAATAAGGAACAATGTCAAGGGTATAGGATGAAGCGCCTACAATTCCCCAAGGGTTGTCGAGTCTATATGGAGATTTCCCACGAGACTGTTATTTGTAGCAACAGTCTCTTAGGGCGCTCATATTCAGCTGTAGGCGTCGGATAATCCCAGGCGGATTCACGGCCACCGTAGGCGGCGAGCAATGGTTAGCTCGCCGGCCGATAAGGACCAGGCCCGGGTCGACAGCGCGTCGTGTTCCACGCGCGCCTCAAAGAGATGTCAACACACTTGACGGGGTCCGTTAGGACCGATGCGTGGCAGGGTTGCGGGAAAGTCCGAAAGGGATACCGGGACTTTGGCAATAGGCAACTGAAGGAACACGGGTAGGTTTTAGTCAGTAAAAGTCTGACACGCCCTCCCGCTCGGCCCAGAGCGGGAGAAGTCATTTAATGATGTCCCACCCTCAAAAAAAAAGTAGGCGTCGGATAATAAATCATGCTAATTAACAACACTACCTCTACAGGTTGGCTAGGAGTCACCAGCTTTGCCGTTTACTCATAACACACACGTAATTCCCTAACGTAAAAGACATTGTGACGACAGAACGGATAAAATAATTATCCATCGAAGCCCCGTGAATCACATTTCTAAAGGTACTTCAAAAAAAAAAGGAAAAATTCTGACGCCCTTTACGGAAAACGTGAAACCATCATAACAATTGTGACGTTTTTAATGGCTATATGCTGCTAACGTTATATATCTTCAGACTAAACTGTTTCCCCGGGGTATCTCTAAAACCAACTCCAATATCGTCAAGAAAAGCCCGCTTCCTTGGGCGTAGCGTGGAAATTAGGTCATAGCCTTCCTCTACGTCACTACAGTTGAAAGAGTTTATATACGAGGACAATATTAATGTTCAGTTGTAAGTAAACAAAAGAACAAAACAAAAACAATCAGTCACGACCTTTCCCTCTATACGTAGTGACGTTCACGTGATTCCCTGAACGTCATGAAAGACAATACGATAGAACAGGTAAAACATCACAAGCAATTTCATCTTCCCACGTATTCCACGTAACTGCGAACATAGTATGAAAACTATAATACCTACGTCATAGTTTACGGCTCTACCTCAAACGTTATAGACGCGTGTTGAACGTCACGTACAATTTTAATACCTATTAGAAGGTAGGTACTTGAAATCTAGGACTTATTTAAACCTTGGTTGTTTTTCCGTGCTTAAATGATAAGATTATAATTGGTAACTAGCTTTTTCCCGCGACTTCGTCCGCAAGGGTGTTTCCATACAAACTTTAACAGCCACATGCTTTCACACCTTTAGGGGTTGAATTTTCCTGGGGTTCTCTATACCCCATCAATATTGGATCTAGGGTTTAGTCAATACAGCTTAAAACAGACATACAAACAGAGACATTTTGACACCAATTAATACTAGTACGTGCATTATGTAAATGTAAATGGATACAGGTACAGCTCTTAGACAAGAACTTACAACAAAACGTTTTGATACTTGACTACTTACTTGTGGTAAAGGCGGTTTAATTACTCAGATAAAGTGCTCAAATAATATAGTGCGCGTACATTCTGAATATTGATTTATTCAATAACGTTTAAAAATACGGCGCAATAAAAGGTATGAAAAATCTGGAAAATCTGACACGCTTTACACCGTGTTTATAAAGTACGGCGTATGTAAGCTGAAACCGTCTAATATTATCAATAATTTAGGTAGGTATATAAGATTAACACAGTTTTTTTTATCATTATCAGTTGTTTATGTTTTATTAATTATACATAGATAGTGAATATAGTACGTCATTGTGGATAGTGCGGCGATCATCAATGTCTTTCCGCGTAATTATATAGGATGCTAATTTCAGTTGTTGCATAAAATTATGACACACTACCGCGCCCTAAAAAGAACACGTCGATTTTAGAAGTCACCCGGAATACACCTTTTGAAAATTAGGCTTATAAGTACGACATGACTGCAAATACTAAATAGTACCTACTTTAATGATTTAAAATTAGGCAAAGATAATACAATCGTACTCAATAGTTCTAGGAGCTCGTAGCTAAGTAATAACAGCCACAAGGGTCGATCCATTAGGTAAAGCTACGCTTGCCGGGGTTGGTCCGTGGATGGGTGACCATCTTTACATATCGAGACTGCTCCGTGCCTCGGAAAACACGTTAAGCCGTTGTTCCCGGCTGTTATTTGTGGATCTTTGACAGTCGTTATGGGTCGTCAGAAGCCCGAAAATCTGACAACCAGTTCTGCCACGGGGTATCGTATTACCCAGTCACTTGGTTGTGGAGGTTAGATAGGCAATCGCTCCATGTAAAATACTGGTATTCAGCTGCATCCGGTTGGACTGGAAGCCGACCCCAACTTGGTTGGGAAAAGGCTAGGCAGATGAATGTGTACTTAGGGGACGATTTAAAATGATATGTGATCATAATGGACCCTGACGGGCACAGCAAAATAGTAGAACAGAGGAAGCTTTGAAAAATTAGCTTGTGAGCCGTCTGAACGAAATCGAATGTTATATTATTTCAGGGATTTTTTTATATATACTTCGCAAAATACTATAATAACTGCGAAGCAATATGTTCGAGACCTTGATGAAATACTTAGCTTACGACGCAGTAGCACTGAAATCTGAAATCACTAGTTGGTAAGTATTGTACTTAGATTATACATAAATTGCAATCACCACATAAAAAGGTGGCTACTCGTAGGTATGTGTTATATCCACTATTTTAAAAGGCGTTTATCCATTTATTTACTGCATCATTAAAACCATAGTTCCGTAGTACACTTACAGAATGATAAATTAAATAGCAGAGGGCGTTCCCTTAAATTCGTTTATCTTTACAATTAATAGATTAAAATAAAAATATCAGCATCGAAAAATAAGAACAAAAAAATGCGAATAAAAAAAAAATATTACCAACAATAAATTCGAAATGTCCTATTTAAAATCAAAATAGTGGCGCAGAATAGCTAGTGCATTGGCTTTGGCGAAACCGGCCGTACTTCCACGTTACATGTTTCTTTTATTTTACATATCTACCTATCAATTTAATATTTTTTGTTAATATTTTATTATTTAAAAAAAATTAAACATTTTGTTTTTGAAGCGTATTTGTTTTGGACGCTATACTATTGCTAGTTGACGGGAACGCCTTTCGTTAGTTAATGTACCTAATATAAATAAATAAAAATGGAATGCTATTCGTTGGTAAACGCATCACTTGAGAACGCCTGGACCGATTTGGTTAATTTTCTGTTTTAAATGTTCGTAATAGTTCGAATCAGGTTTTAAAGGAAATAAAAAATGAAAGCACTTGCCCAGAAAATTGGAAAATTTGTGAAAATCTGAAAATGGTTTTTTGGACAGGACAAGGTCTATCGGGTCAGCTAGTAAAACATAAAATAATAGAGACGCATTCTAAAGTAAGTACATAAACAAATAATTGTAACCACTAAAAGAAAATTTCCTATCCTCGCAATTTTAATTAGTAAGTTAACTCTAAACATCGTAAACATAAGCTTTTAGCACTTATTTGACACTTAATAACACTTTGTAGTGCACAGTCACCCTTCTAATGATCACGAATCACGTAAATGGTACTATCGATAGATATTTTCCGTTACCGATCTATTAGAGAATGAGATATTGGCATATACTTCACTTTTACGGTTTGCTAATTGAATTAGAATAGTTAGTTGAAGTTAGTTTTAGAGATCCATTCCATTTTAGAATATATTGCCAATTTTAAGATAATGTTTTTGTAACACTGTCAATAGGTACTCTAAAATGTCTTAACAGACTTGAGTATGGGACTCAAGGAAATGTGATAACATTAATAGGTGTGCCTTTTCATTTGTGAAATCGGGAATTACCCTAAATAGCAGTGCTACCATCAATTAAAATGTTAAAGAGAATAATCATAATAATACAACGTTGTTTCAGACTGGCGATACCAAAAGATAGCGTTTATGTAATTCACGGAAATAGTCACAATTAAACCGATTTACCATGCGATTAAGATTAGGAATTATATTGTTTTGGGAATTTGTACGTGCGTAAGCAAATTACTACCTTTCTTTTATCTTTTTTTTTTTAAACATTCCGTACGAGGTATTCCACAGACAGTTGTGTTTATTATTTCCTCAAAAACTTCTGAAAGCATGTTCCAATTCAGAAGTACAATTATAGCGTGTCATAATATATCGCCGTGATTGACTTTTAAATGTCTTCAACACATTGTTTTATGTGCGATAATCGATAACTATTTTCTGAAATAAATCTTATACTTACCCTCTCTACCCATCCAATGAAAAACAAAAAGTTTCCATCCGTACCAAAAGCAACAGTTACAGAATTTAAAACAATGGTTAATTTTCAGCAATGAATTACGCATACCGAATATAAACCTACGGAACATTCCCCGTCATAAAACACCGCACTTAATATTTTTATAACAGCACAAAATGGAATCATACATGCATACCTAGTACCTATACCTACCTCACACGATTCGATTAGGTGTTTCACATGGAAATTTCCTACAGTAAAAAATGTTAGTTACGACATGACGCATGAAACAATGGCTGTGTTCATAAAATAGTATTATCGTTTCGGTTGCGTTCGCTTAAATTGCATTAAGTTATGTCCCCGTTTCACTACATCATGTCTGTTCCATTCTTGGAACGGCAGAGTATGGATATTATATTGAGCTAGATGGCCATCATTTTCTTGATAACTATTTTAGGAAACACACTCTATTGTAATGAAATGGCTGAAAGCAATTTGCTGAAAAACGGAAAAATCACTTCACAACTGAAAAAATAAATTGTGAAATAAATAATATTTAAAAAATCCTAATCATATTTGGTAGGTACATCCAAAATAAAACGGTAACATTTTCATTAATTTCCGCGCCACCTGCAAATTTTCCGTTACAAAGGATTTTATTTTTTAAGGATTTTAAATGCCATCAGGCTAAACAGGCTTAACGACTATTAAAGTCATGCTTTAGCATTACCGGAAATACTGTTCATAGCCAGATTATCATTTATATGAAAGAATTAGATACCATATAACGTAGGTCTCTCGTCTGAATCTGTCTCGGAGAATCTTACGTCCAGAAGTTGACAGAGAATAGTTTGAGTTGATTGGTAATAGGGACCGCTTCTGAACCTTTTACAGAGGGTCAAGTTGAATTAACTTGCTTAACTCCGCAGACGTGTTGGGTATCGATATCTAAACATGATAATATATATGAAACATGAAAAAATATAAATTAATTTGATGAGTTTTATTTTTCATCAACCGCAGGTATGTAGTCACTTGATATATCAGTTTAAAAATCAATTTTCTTTGTGTAAACTTCACAGACGTGATGGATAGATCGATATCTAAAACGATAAAACAAGATATAAACTGATTTTCTCAACTAAACATGACTCATTTCTCCCACCGACTGGTCGACACTTCACGTGACCAGAGGGCTGGCTTGTTCTTTGGCCAAAGAATTAGCATTGCCATTCAACGGGGCAATGCTGCCAGTCTTCTGGGCACGTTTCCGGATGACAGCGATGCGGACGAATACTTCGACGCCTAAAGGTCCCTTTGTTTTTATATTTATTTAGTTAGTCCCTTTAGTTGTTATAAATAAGTAAATAGTTAGTAGTGTTCTGTAAATATTGTGTATAAATAAATCTTAATTTACATTAAAAAAAAAAAAAAAACCAAACATCCATTTTTTATTCAGTCGTATTTAGATACCGATTATTTTTTCTTTTTTCCATAAAAAATCCACATACACTCTCAGTATGATTCTTCACAACACCCTCACGGATCGGACAAGGTTTTTGTTACAGGCTGTACAGCAAAGTACATAAAATACTACTGCAAGATTTATTTTCGACCTTTCCAGTCCGCTCCAATATAATGCCTTACATAAGTCAAGTGCCTTCCATCCCATTTTAGTGCCAAGAATTTTTCCACCGTAATTATATTTATATCTACATGCCGCGAAAAATCTCCTTACAAAGCTATTTAGTGCCATTTTTGCCACGATCGTCATTTATTATGACGTCATAAAGGTGCATGTACTGCACGTAACGTAACTATTTAAATGTAGGTACCAATTGGAAAGAAAATGATGACTTAAATTAATGGAAAAGTACAGAAGATTTTCGTCGTGAAAATATCGCATCGTTCAGCAAGAAATGTACAAGAAATGTTCAGCAAGTAGTGTACTCAGTATTACTCAGAATATATATATGCAAATGTTCGACCATTTTATTATTAACAAGAGCTAGTATTTTACAATACGTACAGAGTAATATACTACTGTTGCCAGTCGTTAAATGTGCGCAAAATCGTTTGGCAAGAAACGAAATCTGTGAAGCATGCACGCAAAACTTAATATTTACTAACACTTTTGAACATGAAAAACAGTGAATTTCAATTCTCTGTATTTAATTTTAACACTGCTGTATAACTAAAACAATTTATATTAGTACTAAATACTTTCCTTTCCACTAAATTATGTATGATTTTTATATTTTCTACTCCAGGAAGGTTGTTTTATTTCAATATATTTTATATAATTCACAATGGAGTAAAAGAAACAACTCGTGGCTGGGCTATTGGCAATAGGCTCGCCCCCTAATGCCGCGTACACACTGACGCAACATGAAATAAAAGAATTTGCCGTCAACATTAGTGCAATGTAACACAGTTTGCAACACTGGACGCCTTGCGCACGGGAACTGTGCATTTCATGCCAACGCAACGCTACGAGCATGGAGCACGAATCGATTCCTTCCACTACAGTGCCCAGGAGTTACTTGTACTTTCGCCGCACCCCCGACTACCCCTCCCTTCTGCGCATACCAGGCATGATGTTGTGTTATACTATTGCTAGGCTATGACTATTAGGGAGACAAAGCGACATTCTATCAGCGATAACGATGATGGAAAAGGCAAAAATGTATGAGACTGACATAAGCTATCGAAAAGCTTCTGTCAAATTCGTTGAAGAAATGCGAAACGCTTTCGAATTCGCGATTTTCACTTGTCTAGGCCCTCTGGACAAGCTTTTGTATCCTTCAAATATGTAAACATAACGAGGCATATAATTATATTATGTATTATTTACTAGATTAGGTACGTACTTATTACTGTTAATATAAGTCAAGTGGCCGCATTCAGACAGTATGTTACTATTTGTTATCAAGGATGTCAGTATCCTTACTGTTTGTCTTATCTAAATACAATATTAAGAGTGGTCATATATTTTCTAAGAAATGAGAGCCACTTGACGCATTTCCTGTGGAAATATTCATAAATTTTGCTACTCAACGGTATTTAGAGCGATACCTACACATACCTAGATAATAGTTGATAACAATCGCACTTATCAGATTGTTATAAAATGTACTTTTATTTAGTTGAATTTGATTTCAGTACAAATAAAAACAACAAGTTGCAAAGAAACTTCGCACAATGAAAATAATAAAATTTTCACTGTGTATGAAAACACTTTTCCCCAGTCTTTAAGGAGAAAGGTGACAGTAATTTCTCTTTCCTCGCCGGTAATGAAAATCAAATATTAATTAACGACATGTTCATTACTATATTTGACGGCCATAGACATTCGCAATAAATATTGATAATCTGAATCCCCATCTTTTATGACTCTACACTATGACTACGTACTAACGTCACTTTCGTTAATGAATCATAATTAATCTTATGTTTATCAAAGATAACATTTACCATTCATAAAGCAGGTAGTACACGAGGATATTAAATGGGATTAATATTAATCTGAGCTAATTAGCACCCGCCTTTATCACGGTAACAAATGTTGACTTTTAGCCTTAATTTTGTTTTACAATTTTTATTTCAGGATTTATTTTTATTGAGCCATTACGAGGGGCTTCAGAATTTGTTACCTGAGTAAAGCTGCGTTTTTCGTTTAAAACCGTCGAAATCCGTCATAAAAATAATATCCGAGATAAAAACATAAGCTTGTATCAAATTACTTACTAAATCCGTTGATGTATGCCATGGGAGAGCAGTGGTGGCCCAGTGGTATCGGCCGTGCCTTACGAGTTGTAGATCGTAGGTTCGAACCCAGACAGGCGCTTTACTTTGTGTACATTATTTCATCAGAATTGCTCTCAAACCCGTGAAGGAAAACGCCGGACGTGAGGAAACTGAGATGTCCTAGAACTTAAAATTCGAAGCCATGTGACATGTACCAACCCGCACTGAGCCCGCACGCAGGCCCACTGCGTGGTGGATTGCGGCCCACTCCCTCTCACCGAGAGGAGGCCTGTGTCCCCGCGTGGGAGCATTATGGGCGGATTATGCTATATGCCATGGGATTACAGAGCAGGTTTTCAGGACGTTTTAATTTAAGCAAGAGTGTGAGTGGATTGCTACTAAGGGAGAGTTACATAATTTGGTAATGAAAATATAAATATGTACAACATTGTACTACACAATAGGTAAGGATATAGAAGAACACTTTGTATATATCGACCGCAAGGCAAAAGTGCAGTAGTATGACAAAGAATCAGCCATAAATTCTCTGATATAACAATCAACTACTCAAGTCAACACCCAATCCGAAAGGGATTCCATGGCCTCTGGCAACATACAGGCAACTGAAGGAACACGGTTGGGTTTAAGTCAGTAAGATTCTGACACGCCCATCCGCTCCGCCGAGAGCGGGAGAAGAAAAAAATTAACACCCAAAACTTAGATGGCTGTTGCTGTTAAGCCACCAATTTCATTTTTATATCCATTCCAATAATTTTCACCAAAACGTGACATAAACCGATAAGGATTACACCCAGACATGCATTTCTTGAGTCTTGACGTCATTCGACTGCAAATTGCTTGCGCGTCTGTAAATCATGTCGATAGGTAATTCACGTAATTCATTAACAGTTTGACACTTATATGAGTACCGTCCGCAAAAGTCAACAATATTTATTGTACCAATTGAAGATTCGCGTGCTAAGTGGACACTATGCTCTGTAAATTGAGAATTTGAAGTAAACGCCTTATTTGTACCTTTATCTAGATGGTTTTAAATTTTTTGATTGGTGGAAACTATTGAAACCTATTGGGTTGTGTTCGGTGGAATCTTATCTACAGCGTCGTTTTTTAGAGATATCTTGAGAAGGAAGTTTGGCATTTACTAAAAGTAAAGTTAGAGAAAGAGTGGAGAGTTAGTTTACTAAGCTAAAGTTTTTTTTTCTATTACTATTTAATCAAGACTAAATTATTATATGAGTGACTGATAGAACTAAGATAATACACCTATATACATTCACACAATCCCTGCGATTCTAATGAAATCAGATTTCAATTGAATCAATGTTTTAAATACTATTGATAAAACAACATTCCACGTTTCACAGAAATCGGAGAACGCCAACAATAAATAAACAAAGGGTGTCTACACGTGAGCAGTGAGCACCCGATACAAATAACACAAAGATCTAAAAATACATCGGATTCAGTTTTAGCCATCTGATCCATGTTCGTCCTCAAGGCTGCGGTCGGAGGCGTGGTTACGATGTCACATCTCTTCGTGGTCCATGTCTCGTTAATAGAACTGACACGTAACACGTTCCAGATTCATATTAACTAAGATTTATATCTATATTCTGAAGTGCGTCATATCTTTATAGTCGTGTTGTTCTGGAGCCGGAATTATCTGGATTTGAACAAGTTTGTAACAGTGTATATTTGTCTGAAAATAAATTGGGTTCAATCAAGCAGCAACTGCTTTTTTCTTGGAGAAACGTATCATATTCTTGCCGGTTGCTCCCATGTTTATTAGCAGTAATGGCCATATATTCCCAAAGGCCATTTTTTCTGCCGATAAAATAGCAGTTTTTTGAAGATGCTAAAAGGTTTCAAGTTCCACAAACAATTAGTCTTTTTCTTTCTTCTCATCGACCCCGAAAGATTGATCCATTCAGTAGTTTTTACGTGAAAGATTAACAAACATCCATCCATCCATACTTACAAACTTTCGCGTTTATAATATTAGTTAGATCTACAGTCCCGGTCGTGGCAATGAATCTCGACAGTTTTCTTGCTTGAAAAATGACACCTTCATTCGATTTTTTTTTTAACGTCTTCTTAGATAATGAAGAAATTGGAATATATCTTATAACGTCAAACTGAACTGAAGAAATTTGTATATACACTACACGGATCAACGTTGAAATCGCAAAAAAAAAATCTGCTGTTCCATACATTTTGTCGATTTAAGTGAACACAAATGTATGGAACAGCTGATTTTTTTTCGCGATTTCTATGTTGGTCCCATAGAAAAAGTATATTATAGATGATACCAAACCACTAATTTCAAGGATAACGGTGTCTACCCTAACACCCTGTATAGGACGTCGAATAATAGGACGAGGAATAATATTCTGCTCTGTTTACTCCCTATAAATAAACCCAAAAACAGCAAACCATTTTCAGTCTGTGTTCTGCGAAACTGAAGATATGTGGGCTGAACTGTACCTGTTTGAAGTACAAATTAATGTTGATCTAAGTAGGTATATCGGTTACCCATAAACTGTAACAAATGACTTGTAATTCCATTATCCGAGAAAGAAAGTTTCGGTTTCCTTATATTTAGAAATAATCAAAATGCTGTACTCCTACATATTGCTGGCGACTGGTTGACTGACCGTAGCCTCATCGAAGAAGAATAAAACTGTAGGTATACTCTGCTCAAAATCGTCGAGTTATCGAAAAGCGACAAGGACGGCTATTTCACAGGATACCTTACTGAGCTCATAAACTGAAAGATTCTACCTAACGTTGTCTATCAATTTTCGTCTTGTCCTTAGGGTTTTCAAAAATTACAGCTAAAACTGAAATTTTGATTTTCAGGCAGTTTTATAAGCTTTTATTTACCTACGTCTCCCTGTCAATGCGAAGCGTTAATTAATCTAAATTACTCGCTTTTTCAGTTGACATTTGGAATAATTCTGTTTCCCCAAAAAGTGTATCAGCATATACCTTAAGTTTTCAGATAAGACTAACTAAAGCCAAATGGTTCCCCTGTAACGCTGCCGCCGCCCGGCGCGGCCTGGAATATTGGATTACGGTGCTTTGAATAGCCGACATTGCACTCAAGCGCAATTGCAAGCACTCCTCACAGTACATGCTGCAAACAATAACAATGGTTGTGATGACCATGTCTCAATATTTTATGATTTTTTATCGACTGGTCTATCAAAGTTCTTGATAACAGATAGACGTGACGAGACAGATTTGTTCAAGTTAAATTAAAAAACGGTGTGGAATGAACGTTTGATGTTTATTCGGATCGATCTGAAATACTTATGTCATCAGCATTATGTTGCCTTTATGCCAAATTAAGGGTCGGCGCAATATCTTTTACTTCCATACTTCCCTATTAGCCGTCATCTCGGTAGGCACCCCCCTTCCTAACCATATCATCTTTCACACAGTCCATCCATTGTTTCTTTGGTCTTCCTCTAGTCCTATAGCCATCCACATTCATACTCAAAACTTTCCACACGACATTTTCCTCATTTCTCCACATCACATGCACATACCGTGACAACCGATTTCCACATAACTTTTCAGCCACCAGCCACTTTCAGACTTCCTCTATCCATTTGCGTAACACCACACGTGCCTCTTAACATTTTCATATGAGCTGCATGCAATTGCCTTTAATTCATCCCTTTTGTGGACCAACATTCTGATCCATTCAAGATCTTTATATGTACCTACAGAAAAAAATATTTCAACATTCTCACACGGCCAGGCCACGTGTAGTATAAGAAAAACACTGATTAGATTGTCCTAAAAGTTGTTGAAGTATGGTTACTTAGCTCTGTGATAGAGTTAGCGAATCGAACGGAATCAGTGACGGCGGCATCCGTCGAGCCGGTTGAAACCAGTTCATGTTATCGTACCGGCCAGTATTGCTCACTGGATTCACCGCACACCGCTTCGCACGCATCGGACAATCATACACAATCGAACGTAATGTAACTGGTAAATGAAGATATACTGATATATGAATGAGTGAGAATGTTGACGAGTCTTATTTTGGGCGAAATGTTGTTTTGAGTAAAAAAACATATCCAGATTTAAGTAGCGAAAAAGATATAACAACAATGGAGACAACGATGGGGTAGTCATCATCACCTTTCTTGAAGAAATCACGGGCTGTTAGAAGAAGAGTGAAATAATACTAACTTACACTCCTAGCAGCCCAGCATTTTATGAAAGCTATAGCGTAAGTTCAAAGAATATCAACCTCTATCAATCATTTCGTTTGTGCCTGCATCATGCCATCACTCAGCCAAGGACAAGTACTTAAAAGATCCAAGGAATAAGTACGCAGCATGACACAGAACAAAGCTTGATTATCACCAACTTGAAATTAGCAATGATCCTACAGCAATACAACTTAATAAGGAGATTCGTTGATGAACTATGCAACTAGCCAATAACAATGACGCTAATATAGAAAACCCTGGAGAAAAGCTCAGAAGTTAGTGCCAACCGTAGTAGGAAATTGATCATCCCGTTTTGGGAGATAAATTATGTACAACAGACGGTGAGACGCAGTGGGTGTCTGAGGTGTAATTTTGGCAATACACTCATCTCGTTAGGAATCATAAATATGCTGTCTTATAAGTAATAATAATAATGCTCTAGAAATACATTCTGGTAATATATCATGATATGCAATGAATACGTCTCACGAAAGTGTCGTGTCGTAATCGACTCATCCAGACTACACGTAGGAATATTTCCTACGTTTGGTCTGGATCAGTCGCTCACTTCGTGGTCCCATATGAGTCAAATGAAAGAACAAGTCTAGCCAAAACGTTAAGCCAAGTCTGAAATCAGCCATTCAAATTAATTCAGCCAACGAAATTAACAACCTATCTGAAATTCTCTAAATAGTTATTTATTAGATCCCTGAATTCTCCTAATGGCAGGGTCACCTAAATGATCGCAATTATTTTGTGGGTCAATAACATGACTTGTAATTTGTTGGCAGAACGATATTCTTGTCGAATTCAATGTGCGAGCATTAAAAAGTTTATTTTAGATTCTTGACAAAAACACAAAAAACAATAACACCAAAGAAAGTACCTACAGCTGAAAGGTGTGTGTAGACCCTGACGGCTCTTAATTATTACTTAGAACTAACGAATAAAATGTTTGTCTTTGACATAAAGAAACGCCTCCAACGCTTAAAGAACCACCGGAAAAAACAATTACGTTCAAGGAAGTTCTCTCCTTGACCACAACTGTTCAAAGTTAACTTGGAAAGGAGAAATCTGTACTTATCTTTAAAAATAATATAAAGCGTTTTAAGAGTTTAGTTAGACATTTAGCACCGTTTTTAGCGTAGTAGTTTTTCTTTGTATGAGAAATGTAGATTCTATAGAACCTGCATTTAGACGACATTAAAAACACTTTACGTAATATAAATAGTCCAAGTATCGAATTAGTGGTCATTATAAATACACGGCTGAAACATTGTAACGTACTTAAACACAAATTTATTTGTTTGAAGATATTTAGCGTCACAGCGAGAACTAGATCATTTCGTCAATAACAATAAATTGAAATTTTTGTGAGTCTGCCTTCATGATGGTTTGGTGTATCTTCACTTCAATCAGTCAACATTGTTCTTACTCCTATCATGAAGATGTGTTAAATAAAGAAATTGAAGATTTCTAAAGTAAAAAAAAGAATTAAATACCTATCAATAACTATTGATATTTAATTCATCTGTACAAAATCTTACCAAAATAAACAGTACCTACAAATAGTCTATCTCAATTTAATAACTAACACATCGATGATGGTTCAGATATCAGTTTTGAATAAAGTTTTTTTCTGTAAATAAAACTCATATAAGAATAGCAGAGATAAAAATATTCGACGCTAAAGTCATTCGCAACCAAGGCATGGAGGAGACTAAACAATTCAAAGTAATTTGTTCCACAATTGATATACAGCCAGCACTTAGCTACACAATTGGATTGGACGCTTCACAAATACACTATTGGATAATACTGGCCAGTGTTACTGCAAATTGTCTGCTTTAACCTGTTTCCATTCATCCTATTAATTTAAAAATTGCCAACGATAATATGACTTGGCACATGGAGGTAAATAAAACATAATTTTAAAATAGTTGACGTAATACGTACGTGTGAGTTCATTTTGGCAAATCTATTGTTCTGTAAAAATGAATTGGTTGAATTTGTTCTGATTTTAATTAGACGTCAAGCTTATAATGAGTTAACCACAGGCTCAGATTATAAAACCTTCTGATTTATAGTGTGACTACAGACCTACAGACATATCCATAAGTATATAAAATAATCGATCAACAACAAGTGTAAGAATGTATAATCAGATTATAGAAAAATGCTTTCAAATATCCCGACTAGAATTATGCAAACTAGAACTGATCGATACTTACGTGAAACCGATATTTACGATATTTTTAAAACAAACATTAGCGAAGCAGATAAAACTAGAGAAAAGATAAAATACTGTTCAATTGGTGTACTAGTTACGCATTATAAAAATGGCTTTTCTCTTGTAGAATAAATACTAAACTCATTTGTCTTACGGACGAAAGATTAGCACAAAGCGTTTCAAAGACACCAAGAATCCAAGATCAATTAAAGCTCTATAAACATCAATAAAGGTTCCGTTAGGTTAGGTTAGGTTAGGAGTGAGAAAGCAGTGTATAATGCATGTAGCAGCAAGTATATCAGTAGCCAATTTACCTTTCCAGAGCTCTTTACAAACATTGATGCCATGAAAACAGAAGTTTTTAAAGAACCGCTAAGCACGGTCACTCCTTTGTAAAAGACTAGCTGCGCCCAACGGGTTCATCCGCATAGATGTCGATCCCGTGGGAATATCGGGATAAAAAAGCACACTGATGAGTTACATTCAAGTACCACAACTAAGTTTAAGTTCAAGTAGATAAAGTAGATTCCATGAAACCTATAATACTTATTAGTGAAGATGATATACCGTATGTGTGTGCTTATAAAGTGAAAACATTAGAATTGAATGAGAAAAATCTGTTGTTATAACAACAGAAGAAAATGTTATGAGAATGAAAACTTAACAAAACCAACCAGAACTGGAACTGACACTGTAAACGTCATTAGTTCTACCATACGACACACCAATCTGTATCAAGACAATCATAACAAATTCCTGATCTGACTGGTATGCAAACAGCAGCCATACAATCGATAGAGCGGTAGAAACCTAATAAAACTATTATGATTTCCGTCGTATGTTTACATCTGGCATTAGTA
Source organism: Lithophane ornitopus (assembly GCA_948473465.1). Lineage (NCBI taxonomy): Eukaryota > Metazoa > Arthropoda > Insecta > Lepidoptera > Noctuidae > Lithophane > Lithophane ornitopus. The sequence continues at coordinate 10,501,358 of OX419624.1, read as the reverse complement.
GACTGCGCGTACGCAGTACAATCTGCCACAGTTTTCAAATCCGGTATAAACTGGTAACTGTCGATTGATTTTATAGTCTTCATTAAGGCACTTGTTATAATTGGCACTGTTATATGCGTGTGGTCGCCCTTATCTTAGCAGAGGTCAAGTGCAGCATACGTTATTTGCATCAATATTGTCATGGAAACTTATATCGATGATGATATAATATTGCATGTTAATTTAAGACTGTAATGTTGTTTATAATTAGACTCGAACTGGACATAGGATGATTAGATAAAGAAGGTTATTTGGTGCAGACTTGGTATTATGCTGAAAACACCTGAAAATGGAGTGCGACACATAAAAACATTGAATATCTACATCTTTTTTTTTGGCTTACGACTTATATAAATAAATAAATAAAAAAAATAGTTTTACGGAAACAGTAGGTATGGTGGGTAGGAAATTATAATAATAAAAATTATCTTTCCATAAATCCCAAAAAAATCTATATCTATACTTAATATAAATTAAAGTCGCTTTTCATGTTTGTCTGTATGTCCGCATTGTTCGTTTAACCACGCAACATACTAAGTTAACTAACTTCTTTTAACGATTTTGATGAGGTCTATTGTGGATTGTCTATTGTCTCTATACATTAATTAATATTAAAGTTACATAAAACTAAGAAATCTCGATGTTTTGTCAAGATGAAAAACCGTGCGAAGCAGAAGCGGGTCGCTAGTAGTATACATATATAACAATCATTGTGTCCCTAAAACACTTACAATCTGTTTTACAGTATTTTCAATTTGCTTTGTTTCAGATTTAGGGCAGCTTTTGTTATTTCTTACTGCACAATTTAAACTTTACTATATTACGGATTTAGAGCGTCGAGCAAGAAAGTTTATAATTGAATCTCTGTGCAGATTGGCGAACTACGAAATGAAATTGGGTCAGACTCGAAATGTTATTAGGCATGAAAATGGAAACTTTATACATGTGAACATCGTTTGCTGTCGGAAATACAGTAATACTAAAGTAAAGTAACTATATGTTATATGAAAATTGGTGAAATAAAAAGAGATTTATTTTAGAGAAGACAAGAAATCTAATCTTAAATATTCTCCTTGTAGGTATTGTACAAACTCATAGCAAGATTTTTTAACTGTAGGCATTTAATGATATTCAAATCATTTAAAAGCCTATCAAGTAGATTTCTTCCTACTTCTACATCCTGGTATTCACATTAATTTCTCTATAAATAGCACTTAGTATTAATTCAATGAGAACTACTAGACTAGTCCGTTAGGAAATGTTTTACACATCACATAGGTCTACTTCCTATGTATTGCAACTGCATACATTATGTTATCCATTTACGGTATTTATCCTTATTTATCGACCTTACCAAGGTTAGCTGTGCTAAGGTAATATCCGTAATAATATGTATTTATTTTATGTAACTGTATGTTATTCAGACTGCAGACACGTTGTAAACATTATGAACTGTCTATATATTTTGAGAATCTTGGATCTGTACCTACCTATAATATAGTGATCATATTGTGATGATCCATAGTCATTTACATTACAGCAGGCTTTACACATTTAGTTCCTGTATTTGGGTAGACCGTTTAATAAAATAAATTAAAATCTTTATTTCATTTTTTTTAATGTGATAATTGCCGAAGTTACCTACTGCTCTACCTACCTTATGTCTCTTAAAATACATAACATGAAACATAATCAGCCTATAATGTTCCCACTGTATGTTGGGACACAGGCCTCCTCTATGTGAGAGGGAGTCTTTAAATATTAGCTGTAATATAATGCCAATTTCTACTTTATTTACTGTTGAAAAAAACAACACAAAGATCTTCTCCAGATCTTCTAGAAGTCAAATTTTAGAAAAAAAATTAGACGTTTCTTTTCCAGCACTATTTTTACATTAACCAGGCATTAAAATTCTCTAAAAACCATGTTATCCAATGGAAAAATACCAAAACATCGTCATATAGTACTTAATTAGAATAGTAGATTATTCACTAAGAGGATAGCAGTGTCTTAAGTCACGGGCGCCACATTGAATCCCGAACGTATCAAAAGATCCTAGAACTCCCGAGCGCAGCGAGGGAGCTCTGAGTTAGCCCAAGAAGAAGACACCTTTATCCCCAAGTAGAATACTCTACTTTTCGCACCTACTGCGAGGTAACAAAAACCAATTCGAATTAAAGGTGACGCCCAAATCCAACTGGTATACATCATTGATAGCCTTATACTCTGACTGCGTATAGAGCATAGGTCTCGTCCCTTTTACACTTACCTTGACTATATTAGATTAGTTTAATGTAATTAGTGGCAAGGAAACCCTACGCAGGCGTGGCAGTAGATAATAAAGTAGAGTACAGTCTTGTTTGCAAGTCCATTTCGAAGGTAAACAGAAGGAACATCAGTCATAGTGTTTACTTCTTACACATTCGTAAGTAATTGGCGTAATATATGCCATCATCATCTTTTAAGAATTAAAAGGGAAATAAATTAATTGGAAACTTGTATTAGCTTTACCGCTTTGGGAAGACTGGTTTTATATAAATAGAATGAAAACTTATACGGAAGTTTGTTTAGCAGTATTTTAGATCCAATTTAGAGTTGAGTTAAACTGTAATTAGGGTCCAATCTTTTTCTCTAATTAACAGATTATAGAATATTAATACAAAATTAGATTCGAAAAAAAAGGTAGGAATACATGTCTTTTTTATAAAAAAGGCACCATAGTACACGTACTTTAAAGTATCGACAACAATTTTCTAAAAATATAATACGAAAGACACAAACAATTATATCTAAGGCTTATATACACCAGGCATATTATAGAACAGAAAAATGGAAAAGACAAAGACTTAAGTTATATAACTATTATTATGACCTTTTCACAAAGCTAACAATAGGCTGAGCATTCCCTTTTCCGACCCTTTTGTATAATTTGTTTTTTGTGTAGCATATGGCTCTGAAAATAGGTTACAACATCTTTGGGGCTGATAAGCACAGTATTATCAGTAATCTATGGCATTATCCTTGCCATTGAGATACCCAACGTAAGCTCGTTTGGGGAACATTTGTGATTCTGATATAAAAATATAGGAATTAGTAGATGAAAGTTAAGTAGGAACGTATCTACAAGTTGATATTATTTTACATTGTGTATCTTTGATGTTTTAATTTTTTGCAAAAAAATAATTATCTAACAATTGAAAAATTATAATACACTAGCCGAGTGCCCGATGGTATTTCTCATCGGCAAAAATGACATACCTACTACCATGCAAACTTTCATCCCATAAATAGGGGATGTATTTTCATAAATCCTTCCTTAGTGCTCACTTTCGATATTGTGCAAAATTTCATGTTTCTACTTCTAGACGTCGCGGTTTAGGCATGTATTTTTAATAAGTAGATAACAGCTAAAAGTATTTTAGAATGTAACTACATTTACCTAGATACCAGGCTTGATATTAAGGTATGTTGTGGTATGCTGTAGTCTAAAATAAATGAATCTGTTTACGTAATATCTCTCCTCTGAAAGAACATTTATATTCAGGTAAACATCCTAACAACAAACATAAATATATAAAAAAAACCACGACTGGAAATACTGCTGCTCCAATTTGGCTAATTGTGCCACATTATACCGACATTTCTTAAAAATCTCACGAATTATATCATCCCACGCAAATAACCTGATTCTCTTGCGAATTAATCAAGCAGAAATAATAATAATAAGGCAACGTGTTTTTTTCAGCATCACCCTGCCCATCCCATTCATCTCTATCAGCCGTACTTATCCCTTTTAGCCATGGATGTAATTAGGTATTCGCTAACTAAGTATAAGAAAAGTTTTGTTATACCATAATAACATAATCAGCCTATAATGTTCCCACTGCTGGGACACAGGCCTCCGCTCTGTGAGAGGGAGTGGGCCGTAATCCACCACGCGGGCCCAGTGCGGGTTGGTAGATGTCACATGACTTCGAATTTTTGGTTCTAGGACATGCCGGTTTCCTCACGATGTTTGCCTTCACCGTTTTGAGAACAGTGGCGATTAAATAATTTACACAAAGTAAAGCGCCTGTCAGGGTTCGAACCTACGACCTAGAACTCGTAAGTCGTGGCCGTTAACACTGGGCCACCACTGCTCTCAAAACGTTATACCAACATAAGTAATATTGAATATAGGTATTTACATTAGTTGACAATTAGTAGGTACTTAAGTACTTTATTAAAATTAACAGCGCAGTCGTTACTGCGATTTTTAAGTGTATTAGGTAATTTCAATTATTATTTCATAGAATTCTGATTAAAGAACCATAAACTGATTTAATGTACCTACTTAATTACGTTTTGAAACAATGAAAATGTTCATTTTCATTCAAACGTAGGTAGGTATACTACCTGTCACAACATATTTTGTAACCTAACCTAACACACGGCACCTACTCGTATTATTGAAAAATAATTTAACTAACGTTGGTAAAGCTTTTAGACTTATCAAACAAGTTTTAGTACCTACCTAAGTCTGAAATCGCCAACCGCCGCCGCCGTCTTGACCAGGCCTATGAGAAGAGTCCTTTGCCCAGCAGTGGGAAAATAAAAGGCGGGTATTATTATTATTATTTAAGCAAGATGTAAGATAGTGTATTGTCCTAGATAGATTTTGACATTTTTTACAACTAATTTAAAAAAACAAAACAAGGTACCTATCTAATCTCATCTAATGAACTTATATCGTCCTACTTGCACGAATGATCTATTAACATAAAAACCTCACGACAGTATAGGTACTCTTCTACAAAAAAACATAATTAGTAGGAACAAAAGCAAAGAGGAAACGCAAAGCACAGAAAAACAAACCAACAAAATTGATTAGTACTATTGTGTACACTTTTTATAAGTCTGAGGCCCTTCCCATAAAAATAATGGTAATCACAAAACAACCTTTGAAGAAAAAAACTTTTTTTTTGTAAAAAGTTTTTATTTTTCACTTTTTAGTTGTGGTACCTACCCACACAAATTCAAATACCACTACCTATGTAAATAACAGTGACGGAGTCAAACAATATATCGTCTACATACACTAAGTGGGAAAAATACATAATTATTGAAGCTAACTCAAAAACTACGCAAGCATAGTTAATAAAATTTATATGGGACCACCTCTGAAGCATGACCTACCAAACAAAAAAAGAATCATCAAAATCGATTCATATTGGCGGAGTAATCGCGTAACATACACACAAAAAAAAAAAGTAGGTACCATAATAAAGATACACTACAAGCAACCGTTTCAGATAAATTTATTATCTCGAAAATAGTTTGTTACGCTCCAGATTGAAATAAAATTCTATCTTAAAGCTATTTGCGATTATTAAGTCCTGTACGTACCGTCCGCAGCTAAATAAGTGAAAACTCTGAAAACAGATAAACAACGAATTTTCTTTAGGAACTAGACTAAAATTCACATTTGGCTACCGTACTAATAAATTCTATGAGTTTTTCTATCTGTTTGATAAGTTTTTACGGCCTAACTACTATTTAAACGTAGCAAAGTGTAACACAGCACAGCAGTGATATAGAAAAGAGCCGAGAAAGCAGCGTAGCCTTGGCAAAAGATTCACCGGTGAAGCGCATATCCATAGAACAAAATATATCACACGTCCGTCCATTATTCCATTGCTTACTCTAGGATGCATTCCCAGTACGACTCGCAAATTCTTCCATATCCTAACGGCACGTCTTCTTTAATATTACCGCGCCACCCGGTCTACTCCTTGATATGCAATGGCCTCTGTAGCCCCATGAAACATCCAGGGGCTAGTGCAAATCTTGGGATTCATTCGATTTATCGAGTCTGGTTAAACCACACTGAGGTCGGTGCATTTCATTCATTCGATAGAGATAGAAGACGTAGCGTTGGAAGGCCTCCCACAAGGAGAACCGATGATCTGGTTAAGGCCGCGGGAATCCGCTGGTTGCGAGAAGCACAACCGGTCGAAGAGACGGTGCTTAGGGGATGCCTATATCCAGCAGTGGACGTCTTTCGGCTAAAATGATGATGATGATAGAGATTATTTAACCTCTGTGACATATTGTTTTTAGTTAGTGAAATGCGGTGTTGACGAATGGAAAATTCGGATGTCCACGCGTCCGAAGGCAAATTGAAGTACCTAGGTATGAAAAGCACAAAATCTCTAATTTCGACTAAAAACTTAAAATGCCAACGTAATTAGATCATAATTATGAAACATAAAATTCCATTATCACTTTTGACAGTCGCGATGACTGTACAAAGTTAATTTTCGTCACTTGATTTCTCATGGCGTCTGAAAGAATTTTCCACGACAAAGTAATCAGAAATTTAGGTTACAGTAAAGATGTAAGGAGATACCAACAGATTAGTAGGTAGGTACTTGTTACACGTAGGTAACTAATCTATTATCAACGATGACAAATACTTTTCTTATAATTTATTACGTGGTATATGCTGTCATGAAATAATGCTGTAAAATTCTATTGTCTACTTAACTTCATTTTTATTAGGTACAGAGACGTACGATGATACTAATTTATGACTTAAGAAAAATGATATGATTCATTACCAATTGTTCGGCTATCTATATGGACTTTCGATAGTAGAAATATTACCTACACTTTAATATTATGATTATAATTCCATTTTACTTTATTATTGTTTATATACACATAGGTACATAGGTGCATAACCTGACGCCTTTTTCCCATGGGGGTAAGCAGAAACTACAGAATGCCACCCACCAGATATAATCCTTACTTACTTCTTTTGCTTCGCTGATATTCATAGAAACATCTGTGAGTCTAAAACGGTCACATTAGCAATTCCTCTAAAAGCATTTCATTACCTAAAATTTCCAGCTGTCATAAGCAATTCCTACAATTTGACACAAAAGCAATTCAATATACGTGGACCATTTAGGAATCTCCATAGAAAACTGTCAAACACATGAATTATTTCGTAATATGAATCGCACGCAGATCATACTATGAACTGTCAGTTTGTGAGATTTTACGATGATTCATAATATTTATCCTATTATGATTCTGTCAAAGTGACTGTTTTAAGCCCCCTGGTCATACACGCCCGCCGGTTGTTTACTTGATAATCTTTCAGAAGATTTATACCTATGTGAAATATTTAATTAACCCTCATTTTCTAATAATTGTTTATGATTATGTCAATTGTAGATTGACTCGCCATGGACTCGCCACACCTCCACATTCAATTCAATGGAAACCTCATACAAACAGAAATGTCTATAAATACAAGTCTATTGACATGAATCAACCAATAAACGAATGCGAAGTGTGCTAACGACGCTAATAAGCGCTAAAGGACCATTAGCTGGTTACATTTATACATCTCTTTCCGTCGATCGTTCGAGAATCTCATTAGTAATGCTACTGTGTTATCGATCGCACCCAAAGTAAAGCTAGGCAGCATTATCATCAGCCTACAGCAGTCCACTGCTGGACATAGACCTCTCCAATTGCACGCCATTCAGCTCGATTCTGGGCTACATGATTTTGAATGATCAAGTTTCATCTCCGTAGGTATCTTACCCTAAGTTAACTCGATTCTAAAATCTCTATTCATCACTCGATTTTGACTCATTAAAATCTTTTATGTCTATGCAAAGCCACACCTCCTATCCAAAACAGCTTTTAAAGCCATGAAACACAACATTAAAAGAGTGTTCAAATGAACCTGTTGAATAAACAAGACAAAGTGTGTTATACAAAATTTTATTTATTTATTTATATATTCTTTATTGTACACCACAAAAATATATAACAAAAAAACAATAACAAACATTACAAAATATACAATGGGCGGCGTAATCGCTATCCGCGATCTCGAATTTTGAATTTCGAATTTTGGTACCTAGGTACATCTGTTTACTTCGTAAAGTTCGACTCGGTTCGAGAACAATCATAAGTAAGCCATTGAGTGATCGACCTGACCCCTGGTAATATTCCAGGTTGCATTCAGTTTGTGTTTACCGCATAATTGCCTATTATACGCGATAGTTGTTGTCGTATTGAAAGTCTGATCACTGAGGTGTCAGGTTGGTGTATGAGCGAAAACGATACTTAAGATGGTGTTTAACGGCTTTTCTGTACATAGTTTCATTGGTTAGATCCAGGAATCTTTTAATTTCGATTTTGAAGTTTGATGAGCTTTGGTGAGCAGATCCACTGTTGTTTAGGTGATGGTCCAATAAAATAAGAAAAATATGTACAACGGATGTAAATATACCCTTTAACGAAGTCACTTGTTTTTCCCATGTTTTGTTATTTGACGTTTTTATTTTACGAAAAAACAGTGTTAAATTTTATAACTTAACGTTAAATATTCCCACGATCCCTGTATCGTTGCCTGCACTCAATGGCTGTGTTTTGCGTGCGTTACATTGCGCACTACCGTAAACAGCTCATTTTCACACCAAAGATAAAAGTCGCTTTCCCAGAAATTCTTCTTGCACAAAGTTACTTAGTTTAATATACAGAATGCGTAGATGACGGCTACGTGATGGGTCTTGTTACACCCTGTACAGTACGGTAAAAAAAATCCTGAAAATTTTCATAGTGTACGATGGACTTCAGTATAAGGAAATGGTAGCTTAGTGTAGATACCTAAGTTATGACCTACGCGAAGTGGCACTTTAGAATTTTATTGACTTTAAAATGTTAGGTAGAGCTCTGTAGTAGTACCCACCCACATTTCGCCAGCTTTAACCTAACCTTTTTTTACTGCCTCGTTGGTCTCGTGGTCACAAGCGCTACTGCTGATAAGTCCTGGGTTCGATTCTCAGGTCAGGTAAAGTGTCATTAGGTTTTTCCATCAGATATTTCTCAGTAGCAGCCCGGAGTCTGGATTAGTGCTCGGTTGAGGGCAATAGGCTCGCCCCCTATTAAATGGGATATAAACATAACTGACGAAACGGGTTTACACCTCTGCCTATCCCTTCAGGGATGACAGGCGTGATGTTATGCTATGTTATGGTTTTTTAAAATATTAATTGAACTCTTACATCGTTCGTGAAAGTCCCAATCTTCGTTTCGGATATACGCGAGGATTTTTCAACAAAAAAATAGAACCTTTAAAATCTACCTATCTCTTTAGGGGTAATGAACATTCTTGTGTTTTGTTTAAAGTGCAGGCATACTGGGAACGAAGCTAAGTTTGTTTAGCTTCGCTCATGCAGCTATCGCGCTTGCATACTTTGGTTCACACCGCGAACTATGGAACGAAGTATGAAAAGTCGCGCTAAGTAGCTACATGAGAAGCTAAACGAACTTAGCTTCGTTCCCAGTGTGACCTGCGCTTAATATGTTTTACTTCTAAGTATAATAGAATGTACTCCGTGCTTCTGCCTCTAATGTGCCTCAGCTGCCAGAACACGGCCGCCAAGTTTAGTGATGCGGATATGCCTCGTTATATACGTTAATAGACATACGTCGTTAAAATCTTCTATTTTCGTTGACAGCACACGTGGCCAATTGTATCTACGTAGGACTTGCAATATTTTCTTCAGTCACCGCCAACTTTTATGTGCCAATTTAAGGATTCCGCAGACCGGCGCGACTCGACAATTTCCGCGAAGTTTTTATAGAAATTGTTCGACTAGAGTCTCGCCGTCGTGTCGCGCCTGTTTGCGGGAGCCTTTATCAGATTTCCTCGTTAATGATTTCATTATGTATAGGTATATAGGTGTTACTCAAAACCGTTAAGTATGATAATGAGTTACGGTGACAGGGTATCACAGTACGTATTAGGTGTTAAATAAAAAAATATGTTTCAGAATAAGCTTTATATTTAGGTGTTTAATAATCGAAAATCACCAGATCAGACATCGTTGACAATACATGCAATTTTGAAAGTGTTTGCAAACAATGATATGATATATAAGATTTTGAATTTGGTATTGTATAAAACTACTGCATACATCTAAAAATTTAAATAGGCCTACCTAACTACCTAGTGGCAGTTCAATAGGCGTAAGGAACTTTGTTAAGCAAACGAAATAAACACATCGATACATCGCTCCTTGATCGCCCTCATCAAAATCTCATCGAGATATGCCTTAATTTTAGAATTTTATGATACTTACATCTTACTTTTATATATCACTATTATCGATTTCAGTTTCACTGAATGATAATACTATTTTAACAAAGCTGGTCCAATTACAGTCACAAGATAACATCACAATAAAATCAAGCGAAATCATAACAAAATTGTTTGTAAAACAAGGGCGAGCCCCGTTCTTATATAAATAAATTATCATTGTATTATTACATCGATGACTACAATACAACACTGCTTACATCAATATCGACAGTTTGCACTACGTGTACGTGTACATTAATATAAAGGTACTCTTATTACAACTACAGTACAAATATTATAACAAATGTCTCATACTCCATCGTATTGAATTCAATGTTTTCAATTCTTTACCAATTGCCGAATGAAGCTGCTGCTGAATTTCAATTAAATTACAAAAGTTTTCCAATTTCTGAACAAATTTTTAACTAAACGAATACAATGTTTTGGTAAACAATACAATTATGTCAAAAATTATTACAATAAGGACTCTCACAAACAATAGGTAAAACTGAATGCAATTTCCCTTTCAGCTTAAATAAATAAATCCACGTTACTTAGAAATAACGAATCACAGATACCCTTCGCAAACTGCCACAAACTAACCTCTAGTGACCACCGGGGTGATTTTTCAAATAATACTTATCAAACCCCAGGGTGTGCTTAAACTAAACGCAGTCTTAAATCCATACAACGTACTTTCATATTACAACCTAAATCTGACAACCTGATCTTTAAGATAAATACAGTACGATGACGACTAACAAACATGCAACAGTTAAGGAAAGCGAATCAAATGTATGACAACTAAAACTATTGCATTGTGTCGGTGTAACTTCAAACATTAGGTTCTCAGCATCCGAAAGACCTTAGGCGGTTAGTTAGCACATTCATGAAATGTCTCTACTCATCTCTTCGTGTTCACTATCGGGAACATATCACAGATAGTGTGTCGGCGCGCTCGGGCCGGGCTCGCCGCGCGGTCACAGGTAGGGCACACACGCGCCACAGCGCGAGTGCCGCTCGGGGGACTCTGCGCGCGCCCTGCACACAAGCACGCGTTAGCTCACGAGCTCCTCTCCTCGCGCTTCGAATCCGAGCGGCCAAGGGCTCGCTTCAACTTCTCCACCAACCTGCTGTGGAACTTTTCCTCGCGCACGACGCTCTTGGGGCTAGCCGAACCCTTGCTGGGGCTGTCGGCGGTGCGCAGCGAGGCGCGAGACGGCGGTGCGCGGCAGTACGACAGCGAGCGCATAGCTGGCGCGCTGCGGTGCGGGCTCAGCGCGTGCGCGCGCGCTGGCAGCGCCGGGCCCTCCGAGCGCGACTCCGACACCTTGCGCACGCGCCCGCCCAGGGCCGCCTTCTCCGCGGACTCTGACACCCGCCGAGTCCGGTTCGAGTTGTACAGGTCCCAATCCTTCTTCACTACAGGCATCATGAACGCCATCTCGGCGGCGGTGACGGTGATTCTTCGGTTTTAACGTTTTTGGTAAAATATCGCCTTCGACGCGACGAAAACTAAGTCCGATCGCGGAAAATTGCTCTCCAATCGATAACTATAAACAATGATTGATGTTCACTTAACTATTTGGATTTCACGAAAGTTATGTGTTTTATAGTAAAAACAGGTATTAATTTCAAAAATTTCCAAGGAAAGTGACGGTAGATTGCAGGAAATGCCGGCTTTCACTTCAATGTCACACACTGATTAAGTTAGGATGTTAACCCTAGGACGAATTGCGGTAGAATGAAGAATCGTGAAAACACAGTCTGATTATAAGGAAAATATTGGCGCCACTGTCGCTACGGATAATAAATGAAACCGAAGTCTATCACTGTTGACTTGATAACTGATTAGTACGCGCGAACTATAGTTTAAAATAAAAGGAAAATTATGAATCAGATAAAGATCAATAATCTACGTTATTATTGATTGTCGAAAAGGTACTAGACATAACAACAAAAATTAATCGCAAAATAGTAAACAAACCATGAGTCCGTCTACTCGTCAATAGATGGCGATAAATAATAGTTTAGCTACTCTGTAAGAGATGGCGCTTTTGAGACTGTATATAACAACGCCATCTTGAATTAAGTTACGATAAACAAAGAAGCAACAGCTGTTTTCATTGCAGCAAGTGTAAACAAAAAAATATTTTGCCAGTTATGTAACAATCCTCACGTCATAGTGCACTTTTATAATTTTCTAACTTGACGATATTGTCGTGAACTTTTCCTAGGGTAACACTTTTAAATTGTTTCTTTTTATTATTTTTAATTGTGTCTTCTTTTACTTGTAGTTACGTTGTGTTGTGTGCTTTGCCTGTACCTACTAAATAAATGTATTTTCTTTCTTTCTTTCTTTCTTTCTATAACACAGGGAAGTAAAATGTGTAGAAGTATATTATGAAGACTCTATCCACGATAATGTTATAAAGTGTACGTATTTCCATACATTCTATGGACGTAGACGTGGAAGTCCACGATAATATTTATAAAAACGCACTAAGGTAAGCCTATAAACCTAAACTGGGCAATAACCCAGACTTGACTGCCAGAATTTTCTTATTGAAAAAGCAGATATAACCCATTTCCTGCCGGCTTAAAACGGTCACTTTATCATCGTAAAATGTCATAAACTGACAATTCATAATTTATGATCTGCGTGTAATTCTTATTACGAAAGAATTCATCTGTTTGACAGTTTTCTATGGAGATTCGTAAAATGGTTCACAAAATACGAATTGCTTTTATGCATAGAGATATAATTTAGTATAGAGTGCGCGTATCAAACTTAGATCAGAAGACACAGGCTAGATCAACGCGACGTTCCCGCCGCGAACGCTAGTAGTCGTGGTTGAGTGCTAGCAGTATGCGTTCCTCCAGATTTTTTTTTAAAATTATTTCTCTATGCTTTTACGTCAAATTAGAGGAATTGCTGATGACAGCTGGGATTCAGGAAATGAACTGCTTTTAGAGGCATTGCTCATGTGGCCGGTTTAGGCCCCCTGATCTGGTGATCGAACCTAGAAAGTCGCCCCAAGCAGATTGGGATTGAACCAACGAGGCAGTAATTACTATGTGACAGTACGTTCCAGTGGGCTTAAAACAGTCACTTTGGCAGAATCATAATAGGAAAATATTAAGAATCATCGTAAAATGTCACAAACTGAGAATTTATAATATGATCTGCGTGCGATTCATATTACGAAATAATTCATCTGTTTGACAGTTTTCTATGGAGATTCGTAAAATGGTCCACACATTATGAATTGCTTTTGTGTCAAATTATAGGAATTGCTAATGACAGCTGGAAATTCAGGAAATTAATCGCTTTTAGAGGAATTGCTAATGTGGTCGTTTTAGGCCCGAGAACTCATGTTTTTGAGATTTTTTTTGAGTCTTTGACCTGAGGGAATTTTCCGATTCATAAATAAAAACAAAAATGATAAAAAATAACTATACGTACTTTATTAAAATATAACATAATGGTGATCAATTGTATTTATAATCATTATTACTTTATTAACATAACCCATAGTTAACAACAGTTAGGGACTCAACATTCACTCTAGAAACAAGACTATCAATTAACATTATTCGACATAAAATAATAATTATATCACATGATTATTAGGTGGGAGAAATTAACAGGTCAATAGTTTTTAATACTTTTGATCGCTACAATGGCTAACATAATTTAAAATAGTACCCTTAGCACGATTAGTCAGCATAAAATTGTATAGGCGCCGCCGCCGGCGCGGGCGCCGTTATTTATTTATTACTTATTTGGCGCCAACAACCGCAATAATAGAAATCGTAGGTAATCGATCCGCATCCGCAGATGTTTAAAATCTGCATCCGCAACATCCCTGGTTGCGACTACCCAAGATGACTAACGATCAAAAGAAAATTAGTAACAATAAATGTCATGGATTGGGCCCGCTAAACGTTCACAAATATCTTTATCTAATAAAGCATAACATTATTGTGCCTAAATACTTCAGCACATATAAAACAATAATACAATTATAAAATGGCTACCTACGAGTGCGAAAAAGCAATAATTATACATTAAGAGATTCTAACGCTGAAAATAACATGTTTTGTAAATATAATATTTTAGAAGCGTATTTCACAAAAATGATGTTTACTTACCTTTGTTTTTTAAAACTACCCTTTACTCTTCTTTTAAAATTTAAACTATCGTTTAACGAGTATTAGGTTTTGGTTGCGCTAAACTAAGCGGTACACATTGAAGAAACAAGTAATTGACGGTTATTAAAACAAAGGCCTATGCAGACGACAGACATAATAACTATCTCTATCGGCTGAACAGACCTTAAATTTGCATTTAACACTTTGCCCTACCATAATAACAATACCCACCCACCCTTAATAGCCCCAGACATAATAACAATAAAACTTCTGCGTCTCGTTCAGTGTCCTTCAATAAATTAAATCGCTCAAAAATAAATTCTGTAGCCCCATTAGCTTTTGTACCTCATTACAACCATTCCGAATTATATATAAATTCCAATACTACACAATGTTATGTAAAGTTAATTCCAGAAGCGTAATTACACTATTACGTCACTGATCATAGTAATTCTTGTAAGTAATCAATCACAATGGATCTAAACTACTCAGAATTGATAAGAACTCGAGAATTCGAGATTGGGGACTGTCTTTACACTTCAGTTATCATTAATTCTCACGTTGTCGACTGGACAGTTGTATTATGATCGTCTTTCGATTTTCCTGGGTCATAGTACCCGTTCAAGTTGACCATAGTCAACAGTTCCACCAAATGTCTTTGGTACCCACATTCCATCAACTTTGTCACCACTTTGTGTAAGTATTTAGCTAGCTTCTCGAACAAATGGAATAGTTCCTCCAACTGATGAAAACTTGAATGTGTGAACGATCCTTCGGGCTCCTTCTGCTGCCATTCACTAGAAGGAGAAAGAAAAATATACTCTTCATTTAGGAGATAATAAAGTAGACGGCAAATGAGT
The DNA here is from genome assembly GCA_948473465.1 of Lithophane ornitopus. Taxonomy (NCBI): domain Eukaryota; kingdom Metazoa; phylum Arthropoda; class Insecta; order Lepidoptera; family Noctuidae; genus Lithophane; species Lithophane ornitopus. Next base: position 10,486,157 of record OX419624.1, on the reverse strand, counting down.
TTCGAAACGATATAAAATGGAAGCGCCTACAGCAACATCATTGTTTATCGGAGCTCTGAAAAGCATTTGATTTGGACGTTATAAAATTAATACCCCTTACTAACTGCTAACACAGAACACCTAAACACTTACCCTGCTTTCAACACCCGACTGAATTTCAATATCACAGTGAAAATATCATTCAAAAGCTTCATCACAGGCGTCGATCTGTTGTTGAGCAGACATCTAAACAGCACCTTCTTTATATAAACCACATGGCACTCATATAGATCGTCCAACGTTCGAGCTTTCTTCAAATCGTTCTCAAACTCTGTCCAAGATGTGAGAATGCAAGTCGTCACTATATAGTTGTCGAGGGCTCGGATCATTGAAGCCATTATGTGTCGATATATTTGCACGGATATGTATTGTGGCGATCTCAGCAGTTTGCGGGAATGCTGTCTTGATAATTTCGCTGATAATTTTAAAGACTGTGAAGTAACATAGAACATTGTTTTAAAAAATATTAAAAGAAACATGACATATTTATCAGTTTAAACAGTATAATACTCACTTCAAAATCTTCGCCCAAAACCCAAAATATTCGTCTCATTTTGATCAGAAACTGGAACACTTTTGCGTACCGAAGTAATGCCTCTTGCGACAATATTATATTGAGTGGCCAACTGACCGTGTAAGTCAGGGATAGACATTGTAACACGTCAGGAGAACTGTGCTGGAAACTTAGCGGGGAATCAGTGATCGTGAATGATAGGTTCTCCGAAAACTTGTGCTCGTCTGTAATGATAAAATTAACGAATTATCCTCCTTGCCCCGAATATATAATGGACGTCAAAGTGAGATAGCAAGAATATTCATTCAACATTGGCTTCTTTTACAAGAGTTAAATAGTTTTACCGATAATAATAGTTATTGGTGACAATATCAATAATACTCACGTGAAATAGATGACCCAAGAGCTTTATCCAAAATATTGTGCAAAGTAGCGAAGTTCAACAACTCTTGAGGATTCAAAGTCTTCACCAACTTCGTAAACAAATTATGACAAATACTTTTAGAAAATTCTCCATCCATCAGAAAGAAATAATCTTTCAAACTCCTCAAATGTTCGTACATATCCTGATTTACTAAGAAGTAAGTTAAAATAGAGTTGTTTACCACTTCTAGTTGGTATGTTAGCGGTAACATTACAGATCTTTGGAGACAAGCTGTTAGTGAGGCAATATTGTCACAAGTTATTTTATTTCGTTCTTCATCGCCAGAAGGGAAATGTGAAGCAAATATATTATTATAAGGTCGTTTCTTCACTTCCTCCATTATAACTGAAGGGTGAGTATAACAAGAGCTTGACATTTCCAAATTCATTTTACTTGTAAAGTGGTCCTTAGAGAAATGTTTCATCTCTTTAATTCCAAAGGGATCGAAGTCGTTCAAACTGTAAGATCCATCTAATACATTGAAATATGAATATTTTGATTTCACTCTTCTGACTGGCGAATCTAAAGATTTTGATGGGGAATTATCAGGCGTGTCACCAGTTTGAATTTCGCTAATCATTTCTGATTCAACGTTTTCTTCGTCGACTATTATTGGGAAATTAAAGCCTTCAGAACCTAGAAATTCTTTGCCTTTGGACTGCAAGTGTGAGTCCTTACTAACATCACTTCTAGGTGAAAATATGTCAGAGGTCATCGCGCTTTCCAGAGGTATGTCTGCCGTAGTCGGTGTTTCGAGATCAAGCTGAAATAAAATGAATTGTTAACATAGAAGTCACGAAGGATAAATATAAGATAGAAAAAGTGACTATAAAATTTACTATAGGTACAAACTTACCCTTGGGAAATATTCGCCCGGCGTGACGGACCCTGCGTTAGGTGTAACTCCGAGTTTAAACATGGATGAAGCAGGTTCTCCATACGGCTTCAAATTCAATGTCAGCGCCGACCTTTTGTTGTTGTCCCTTTTCGGAATCCCTGAAGTTGTGCTCAACATATCGAAATCCGCGTGCAAAATCTTTTCCTTATTACGCACTGCCTCTTCCTGCGCTATATTCGCAGGTTCCCGTTTAACATAAGCTTCGGCAGGAAGTTTGTATTCTACTCCTAAAATTTTTAGCTTGTTTATCAACGCCTCTTGCTGTGCAACATTTTTTGGCTCAGATGGCTTTACGGGTGGTTTGACGATGTCAAATTCTGTACCCAACACTTTTAACTTATTAAGTTTCGCTTCTAGGAATGGAGACCATTCTTGGAAATTATTTTCTTCATCAATGGTTGCAACTTGTATAAGCGGCGGATCTTTCAGTTGATTGTTCTCTTTATCAGTTTCGCCAAATTCGTGAGACATGACCTTTTGCTTATTTAACAAGGCTTCTTTTCTACTTTTTTGATATTGTAAATTATCGTAACAATCATCCAGTTTGCTGCCAATTTCGCAAGAAGATTGAGAATGTAGTGTACGAGAATAATTGTCGTCAGCTCCAGGTTGAACGATATTGCCTTGAGCATCTAGTTCTTTACTATTATCGTCATCATTGCCATTCTCGTTAGTCTTAGAAACACCGAAAAAGCTTTTGGCAACATTACATAGAGCGCTCAAAACTGCCCCGGAGGTTTGTGCCCTCATCTTATTATTGTCGTACTCTGAAGAGTTTGCGCTTTCTACTTGTTCCGCAATAACTGAAGAGAATGTAAGACTGGGATCTGTATCGACATCATTTTCGTCTGTACTCTCTTCTTTGTTATCAAGATCATCTTCTACTGATCTCAACATATCGCTCTGTATAGACATCGCCATCAATTCTTCATTTTTTTGGTGTTCCAGTTCCAATTTCTCTCTCTTCAAATTCCTCTCTTCGGTGGACAATAACTGCATCCTACTCTGGTCTAACTGTAAACGTTTTATTTTCCATTCTGTGTGCATCTTGCTCTTCTCTACTTCCATGTTTAATTTTGAGTAGTATTCCATTATTTTATTTCTACAAAATTTAAACTTCGTTTTATATTATCTATATCGAACTTTTAGTTACTAGCTGACTGTACAAATGACTGATTCTAACAAAAGTATTAGCTATTTAGTATATTATTATTACTTACTTTTCATCATCCCTGAGTTTAGAATCCACTTCTTCCGTGGCCTTTTCAGCAGCATGTTCTAACTCAAACCGTTTTCTGTCTCGTTGTCTAGCTTTACATTTAGCTGCTTTAGCCTCCGCCATAGCGGCTTCGAGTACTCTCAGCGAATGCTGCTTTTCCGCTATTATTAACTGTGCTAGTCTTTTACGTTCGGCTAAAAATTTAATTTAATTTTTGAGATATCTCAAATTTGGAAGGCCGATAGAATTCGTCAAGAAAATATTGCTCATAGGTTCGTAATAGCATAGAATTAAGAACATTTCTTGAACGGTTTGATTAATTACAAATGACTAGCTGCGCCCCGCGGTTTCACCCGCGTAAGTCTCGATGCCGTGGGAATATCGGATAAAAAGTATCATATGTCCTATTCCAGGTCATGGTCTACCCCTGTGCCAAATTTCATTCAAATCCGTTCAGCCGTTTTAGCGTGAAAGCGTAACAAACAAACAAACTCACTTTCGCATTTATAATATTAGTTAGGATAGGATTCGCAATTACGTTGTTAAAAAAAGTTTTAATTCTATTTATTCGAAATTGGTGTTAACTTAAAATGTACCAATAACACCTATTTCGAATAAAGGATATATGGCTTACCAACAATCTTCTCCATAGTTTCAGCTTGCTTCAAGGACGCCATTTCAGTGAAAGCTTTTCTTTCGGCCTCTCTCTTCAGCAGTATCTGGTCGAAGGTCACCAGTTCGCCGCTGACGAATAGACATCTTGTGCGGTACACGTCCAGGACTTGTTGCTGGCTCTCCAGCTCTTGGAAACTGGCGCAGCATTTCACTGATGGGTGGTCCGAGGATATTAGGAGGACGAGGGGATCCTAGAGATGATGTTGAATTGATGAATTGAAATAAGTTAAGCTATTAGAGTTTCTAAAAATGTAAACTAATATAAATAAAGTCATAAAAGATTTTGAAGTTGCAGCGTCAGTTTGAACTGCAACTTCAAAATCTTTTATGACTTTTTCAATAGTACTAAATCAGTAGTAAATCAACAACAAGTATTTAATAGATATTAGATAGATATAAACATAACTACAACGCATGCAAAGGCTAGCCTGTGTGGCGATCACGGGCTGCATGAGGACTACCCCGACCGCAGCGGTCGAAGCCATGCTGGAACTCCCACCGCTCCACCTTTTCATACAGCAGGAAGCGACGATGGCGGCAGTGCGTCTTAATGCAACAAACCTCTGGGGTAAGAGAGCAACACTACACACCGCGCTGCTTGAGGGACTCAATAAGGATTTCCCCATCACGAAAGCCATAACTGACCGGATACCAAACAATTTATCTTTGATAAAAAATACAGAATCCAACTTCATGAAGATCGCCGTTGCGAGGGCTTGCGCCCCACGGAGCTACGCATCTTCACGGATGGATCCAAAACAGGTAGTGGCACAGGTGCTGGAATCTTCTCGGAGGACTTCAATATACACATAGCCGCACCACTGGGTGTCCACAACACAGTGTTCCAGGCCGAATGCATGGGTATTTCTCTTGCCGCTTCAGCCATCATGGCCAGGGAAGTTACGGACCACTCGATACGAATACTCTCAGACAGCATGGCTGTGCTGCAAGCGCTTAACAGCTACACTGTTGACTCTGGGCTAATATACGAATGCCACCAGCGCCTCAACGAGGTGGGTAGCCTCAATAATATAACCATTCAATGGATAAAAGGACACAGCGGTTCGCTGGGCAACGATGCAGCTGACGAACTTGCCAGAAGAGGGTCGAGCATGGCACCAGTGGGGCCCGAACCCATTGCGCCACTCCCCTTCGGGTATCTACGCACTCTGGTAAGGAAACGAACCAGGGACCAACATCACAAACTATGGTTGGACCAAAGTGAGTGCAGGCAGACCAAAGAGGCACTCCCTGCGATCGATGGCCGCCTCACAAAGCGGATGCTCCGACTAAGTAAACAACAGCTGCGGACTGTCACAGCTGCCTTAACTGGCCATGGGACTTTTAATAAACACCTCTATGACATAGGGGTCACAGACAGTCCGCTGTGCAGGGCCTGCATGGAGGACGACGAGACAGCAGCTCATGTGATACTACACTGCCCGGTGGTCGCCACATATAGGGCAAAGTACTTCGGTAACCCAGGTACCCTACGTGAGATTGTCAGTAACACCAAGGCGTTGCTGGCCTTCTTGGAGGAGCTGGGTTGGATCGAATGAGCGATTTCCCACCCGTACGCAAAATACGCGCTTTGACGTGGAGTTGCGGATACCAGCCCGTATTACCTACCTAGATATAAACATTTAGCAAGTTATTTAATTGAACAAAGTGAAAATAAAATGTGTGTATTTTATTATTATTTCCGTAAACCTTACCTACTAAGCTAAATATTCTTATGCTAAGAAGAAGAAGAAGAAGAAGTCACGAAGGCCAAAAGACGTGGCTCAAAATACGATCTATAAATAGTTAATACTCACGGTCGGATTACACAGCTTCAACAACCTCAAAGATTTTCCACACAGTAGTATGAACTTGGCCAATGCCTTCAGAAACTCAGGCACGGCCACACTCTGCATTATATGGAATCCTTTATCCCAATATCTTTTAGAACGGTTGTTCACGTACTGATTGTCCTTTCGTATGAAGAACTCGTTGAATGTATCGTCTAGTTCGCCTTCGAATATAAATCTTTCAATAAACCTAAAATATTTGAGAAAATAATTTAGTTATACTGAGATACAATGCTATATTAATAAATATGCCCGGCGTAATATACCCGGTCATTTTACTTATGAATTGCACTCACTCTCACTATCGAAGTCGAAGTCGGATAAAAAGTACCTATCACGTCATCATGTAACGTAGCCTTATGGGCAGGGCACACTGAGGCAAAATGCTCGACCTGTTTAGATTGCTTTGCATTGTTTTTTTTTTTTTTTGCATGTAAAATTTATTTTTATGCGTAAGCGTGCTTTCGGTGTAAATGCTTTCGGTGACAATATTATCCCAAAAAAAATTGGAAATACATATATGAAAATATTTTTATTTTTGTTAGGAACTTACTTGAAATAAACAATGCAGATAGAATATAGCGAGTTGAACATGGTGACTGTGGTCTGTCTGTGAGTAATTAACGATATTTCGTTAAATAAATACGACATGAGCTCTGCCCCGTGCGGGATTGATGATTTTGGATCTGAAAATAATATAATTAGCTTACACATTTTTTTTTTTAATATATTCATATTCAATATTTTAATTTTAATTAATATTACCCAAATACTACTTCGCCTAGAATTATTCATCGATGACAGAAAAATTTAATATAAGTATCAAAAATATTACCAGCATCTATAAGTTTATAAATAGAAGCAATAGTTTCTATCTCATATTTGAGCGGCTCCATATGCTGTAATATTTGTAACAGCGTCGGCATTCTATTCAAATCTTTTTCGTCGTTCTTACACGATTCTTCGTAAATATCTGTGGCGTTCAAGCGAAACTTTAATAGATATTGCCTTATTACTTCTCTTGATGCCTGAAAATTGACAAATATACATATTATTATATTCTATTCGGCACGATTGATGGCCATGGATGAGCCTCTATACCCCATTTGAAATAAGATTAGACATTAAAACAAACCCTTTACCGTCCGTTCAACCGATTTTGACTTCTATACCGTAGGCATAAGGATAGCATTAAAAGCAAAAAAAGTTACACAATACCAACTATCTACTGCGGCTGCCATTTGTCATGCCACCAACGGAATAGAATTCAAAATCGGTTGAACGGAATGTAAAAAAGGCTTATCTATACGTCTAATCTTATTTCAAATGGAGTATAGTCAATCATAGAAAGTTACTACAGAGATGCAACATTCAAAAGAAGTGTTTGTGCAACCAATAGATAGTGTTAAAGTAACTTTAGCTATAGTGTTATGTGTTTTACTCTTTTTGTCCCACCACACTGCTGAGTAAAGGCCACCCTTATTTCATTTGGGAATCCCCCTCTTGGCATAACATTTTTAGCCATAATATTGTTTGGCATTTGGCAATGTTTTCTCATAACTTTTTTTTTGCATAATAATACTGTGGCATAATAATACCTTGGCATAATGCTAAGGTTAGCATAACTGTCATTTGATCTAATTTGTTTAAGCATAATTTGGATTTGCTATAATTTTTTAAGGCATAATTTATTTATTCGTCTTTTAATCGTAAGCCATAAATAAACATTATTTATTATAATTTGGGAATAACTCTATTGGATTAGGCACCGGAGCGCCGCACCGTGAAGTACTGGGAGAACTCCTCAACGATTAACGTCCCTGCATCGGAAAAAGCAATATTTTGTAATGGTGGTGAGCAGTTGACATTAGGCTATTGTAACTTAGATAAATTACAAACTGACCCACTAAAGAGAGAAATAAAAACACTACATAGTGTAAAATAACTTAAATTTCGAAAGTTGGTGGCATAAACCAAAAATACAAAACCAAAGGAGTGAGTTATATTTGGATTTATTATTTTTATTCCAAAGAACATTATGTGTAAATATCATTATGCGTTTATAACATTATGCTTTATAACATTACTGCATTATTATTATGCCAACAGTATTTATGGCAATTAACATTATGGCAAAACATTTATGCCTAATAATATTTATTGATCATTATGCTGAATTTCGTTATGCCAATGTAAATTATCACATACTATTTTATGCCTAACATTAGTAAACCATTTCATTTGACTTACTTCATGCACAAGCCCATAAGTATGAAAATTATCCTCCAGTGCATCATTAAATGCGAACTTGTACAGTCGTCTATAGTAAGTGCCGACTAGCAACAATTCAGAGACATAGCCTCTCATATTTTCCTGTGATATGCACTCCAGTATTAAATCCTCTTTCATGTAGAAACTGTTTGTTTCATGACTGAAGGGAAATGAGCTTGTCTCTACTCCAACTGCAATAAAAATATTGTTATGTTTATTGAATATTGTTTTGTACTTGAATTACCAGGGTAAGTAGTCAATAGATTTTTCAGTCAGGAATGTCTTTCAGAAGACTGGTTATAGCCCCCATTACACAGGACTTAAACTGGCAAAATGCGGGTTTGCTAAACACTTCTGCCTACCTTTTAGGGGAAAACTGGCATGATTACGCGAGGCATTTCGATATAATACTCACTTATTAAATACATGATATGTCTGATAAACTGCTTTTCTGATATAACATTTAGATCTGAAATCATGTTGCCATATCTCAGTCGCCATAGGCAATGCTCTCTTGATGAAGATGCCAGTAATTGCCTCTCATTGATTGGTGGCAACTTTGCTGAAATATAATTCAATGTGTTAGTTTCGAATGTAGATATTCAGATGGGTATGAGGTTTTTAATTAGAAGATCATAAATTGCATTTAAAAGACATATACGCGTAGGTTTGAAGATGCCCAGTGTAGTATCAAAGTTTGTGATATAATGTTCAACATTATCTAGAATCAATCAACCAGATTTTACTAAACAATATCCAAGGTTACTAAGGTTAGACCTATTATCTACAAAATTATGCAACAATTTACATACAATCACAACATCAAGCACTGTTAGTAAACCACATTCAATAAATTGTTTAAGTTGAGTTGGGAAAATAAACTTGTTGAGACTCACCAACTATCTCCCATATGTCATTAGGTACATCCTTGTCTACTTGAGTAGCCAGCTCCCATATATCAATTGAATCATCCCCAGGTTTAGCTCTGAACACTTCCTTGACATCAGACTTCACACTTGTACTGGCCAGTGATATCTGGAATCAAACAAATAGTTACTGAGTATATGCCATTCTCCTTTTTCTGTGCTTGCCTCTCGGGTCTGTTCGAATCTAACTGCAAGTCTCATGTTGGTTGTTTTAAAAGGTCCAAAAAATATAATCATAATTTGAACAACAAAGTAAAATGAATGGCAATCCAGAAATCAGATTTGAAATTCTAATGGCATACAGACATACATGGACAAAAAAATCACTGAAAAATTTAGTTCTCATTACCTTTACATTTGCATTTGTCTGTGATCCAGGTATTAGCAGATCTCTAGGAGCTGTCAATCTTGGGTAGTTGAGCATGGCACTCTCAGAGTATGGAGACATGTGTGAAGATGTCATTGAGGCTAGTGACATTGGACTCAGAAAGGTTTTCAGTTCCATTTGTTGAAGAATTTGAGAGTTGTTTGAATCAGTGGGTAGAACTGTTGAATAACAAGTAGTTAGGAGACAAAATAGTACATACACATATTTTTTTTAAATATTTAATAAAAAATGTTTGGGAATCTTTTATATATTTTTTTAAAAACCAGTGCTAAGTGAATGTCTCAGTTTATGCTCATTTCAAGTGTACCACAAGTGTGTAGGTACTAGGTACGTTATTGCTTTATACTAAATAAAATGAACTCACATGCTCTAGAATCAAAACTCTCCACAGTGTATTCAGTATATGTTTGAGACTTTGGACTGTCCAGTGCGAGTGCCCCTTGATGCTTCAAAGAGAAAGGAAGCTCAAACACATGTGATGGGTAGTAAGAGTAGGGCTGCGGAGAACCAAACGCCTCCCGCTTTGGTTTAGGGAGCATCTCATCTAGAAGGCCAAATGAAAAGGGTTTCTGAAAATATAAAAATGCTAAGTGGATTAACAAAATCTGTATATTATTATCTCTGTATGTCATTAAATTCGCAAGGTATATAAAACCAATGTAAAATAACTAGCCAACTGGCCGGCGCTGTGACATCACTCATACAATACTGTTCAGTTCAGTGCAGTACTGGGCTGCAATCCAGTGAGGTATCTAGTTCAGTTGCATGGTATATATCAATACTTAGTTGAAATACCAATAATAATTCCTATGTTAAAAATGATTATTTTAACACAACAAGAATAGGACATAAATGTCACTGGCCACTTTGGTCTAGTGCAATAAATAAATAGAGTGAGTCTTGGGTGTAATACAGGTACACCTCTGCCCAACCCTTCGTTGAAACAAGGCGTGATATTATGTATGTATGTAGTCTCGAGACAATCCCACCTGAAACATTTCAGCTGTCAAATCTTCTTTAACTGTGTTGCTAAGTCCATTTAGGAACCTCAATATATTGTAAACAACTTCTTTATCATCACCAAAATCTGTTTTTCGAATTGTGCTGATTATTTTCTTTAATTCTACTGTCCTTTTGTACTCAGCTACGTTCATCGCATTTTGTTGATACACAAAGTAATATGACAACAAGTCGACAATAGGCTCTCCTTTTGACGATGAGAAGTCTTTGGACGATTTCTTTAATATAATTTCGTAAGCATTCGATCTCATTTTAGTCATGAGCCGCTTATGTGATATCCTGTTCTGATTGCAGTATTTAGCTGCTGTCTTAGTGCACAGATCGGTGAGAAGATCGTAAACACCCACATCTTCAAGATTTGTTTTAGACATGGCTTCAGCAGGTTTCTTTGAAAATTGTTCCCAAGATTCAACCCTTTAAAATTTATTTTTCCGTATACTCATAATATGAGATAGGTATTGTTTACAACCGAAGAAAATGTAAGTAAAGCCGCAGCAAAAGCGCTGATTTTTATTTCCCCAACTGGCACGACTGACAGTGACACAGGTGACACTACCAACCACAGAGCAACAGGAACTTTGCAATTTTTACTGCTGACGTCCACTGATTGACACTGACAGCAGACAGTACTGACAGTAGAACCATAACCAAAGGGAATGTGTTTTTCAAATTGTAGGAATCGATTGAGTCGGTTAGCCGAGAATGCAAGGTGCATTTTTTTTAGCAATTATGTCAAGTTCGTTCTTCTTGCCGGAATGGTGGTTAGTATGGCATTTTTATGTAATCCGTACCTACCGTTGCGTTGGAAGCGACAAGAGTGAACAGGTATCTACTGGGCTTGCTCGTTCCATCATAGTCCTCATCTTTCCATCAGGCGAGATCGAGGTCAAGCAAGAGCAAACCCGTTGGATTTAAAGAAACAAAACATGCTGAAGTATGTAAGGACCGGATTTATGGCGGGGTAACGGGGGGCTTATACTCAAAAAAACAGCTACGGCGAGGTTTCAAGCAAGTTGTCTATATGCTCGCCGTAGGTGTGTGAACCGGTATCAAACATAGAGATGTTATATTAGGGTCATTTTTAGGTAATCCTATTATTGAATATATTAGTTTTCGCATCGCATTATGATCCCATAACTATTACCCATATTAGTCAAATATTAGTGAACTGATTCATTATTAGCTACACAATCTAATATTGATACATGCTAATTTTGAATCGCGATTAAAAATGTGTGGAATAAAATTAGATGTCATGAAGTAAAATTCAAACCAACACCTCGAATTCAGTTACAAAACGGAACTGTATCTACTTTTTTTTTTTCTTTTGCTTATATCTCGAAAACGGTGTGTCCTGTCGCAAAAATAATGAAAATTTCGACCCCCTTTATAAAACCCTCTAAACCCATAATTCTCAACATGTTGGTAATTTTTTTTTTCTTTATTTTCCATACAAAAACTGAAAAATTCCATTAAAAATACGTCGAGGCTGCCGTAATAATCAATCACTGCCATTCACTGCTTGCGTGCACATAATAATATGGAGTCGCCGAGTCGCTGTGAACTTCGGTCACCACAAATATTAAACTAATATTCGTATTAGATTAGATTAGCTAGTGACAGTGCGACAGAAGTGAGAGACCGCGACGCGATATCTCGTCGTCGTAGTGATTCGAGTGATTCAGTGATCGCAGTGATCGCAGTCGGCAAATGGTGATCGTGATAGATTAGCGTGCCTAATATTTGACTAATACCTGGTAACCTAATATATCATATTGTCATATCGTAATATGAATATACATGCTTGTATTATAATCCTTGTACCTATTAAGAATATATTAGTTACCTACACCTCTATCAAACAAAATGTTCCTTCTTCCTTCCTTGTCTATGGGTAGCGTAAATGAAATGAATAAAACATAACCTAGTTTTGTCAAATTTATTTTGTTGGGTTCTATAATTCAATAGAATTGGAAAAACATAAAGATGAATCAAGCCGAAGTGTCTAAACTAGTCTCCAAGCTTCGCATAAGGGTTGCACCGGAACATCGGAATCTAAGAAATCCGAAGGGTCCTGAGGGCAGAATAGATAAATTACGTAAAACAGTAACTGGTTTAATAAAATTTGAAAGGATTGAGCTAAACTATAACAGAGCTGATGAAGCACGCCAATATACAGAAAGAGTAAGTATAAAACAACAGCATTATCTGTTATAATCCTATAGTAAGTTTTATAATATTTCAGCAGATAAACATCGGCAATAAGGATGTATAATTAAATATTTCTTCTGTTTTAGCTTTTATCTGAAGCCATACGCCATGGAGACTGTCACAAACCAACAATGGACACAGCAGATTTTTGGCTATTGGAAAAGGAACTTATACATAAACTATTCAAAGTTTTAGTACCGAGATATGAAAACTCTAATTTATCTTATACAAGACTGTACAATGCCCCAAAGGTTCAAGTTGGTCGTGATATTGAAAAAGTTGTATTAGAACTCAGAGGAAACCCGTTCCCTGACCTGTTAAATAAGAAAACAAACAATAAGCGGTTGATACAAAATGTATTACTTGATGCAGCAAAGTATGATTACAGGCAATCAAAAATCACTGAGATGGCTAAACACATTGGTAAAGCAAAAGATGCTTCACTGGATAAAATTAGCAAAAATAAACAAACCCCAGAAAAACCCGCTGGAAGTTAAATATTATCCTCAAATTACTTTTAATTTAAGTCAAAATTATGTAGAAAATATGTAATATAAAATGTAAAATACACTCATTAATTTATTTATTACATAGATAATTTAAAATATTATAAATCAATGCCTGGACAATTTAAAGGGGGCCAATATCTGAGACAATCCACTCTTCAATCCATTAACCCAGTCCAATGCAAAATTCGTGTTATTCAGTTACACATAATATGCCAGCCAAGTAGGCCAGTTCAGTCAGAAAAACGTCTGGTACTGAAAACAAGTACCTAGTGGAATGGCTAACTGGCTTGGACGGACTGACAATGGATGGACTGGCTTCAATAGCTTGAGGACAATACAATGTAGTGGACTGTGTTTATTTACATGATGTTATTATTGGATTGGCTCGGCGATTAGCCCCTGAAACTCCGTACAAGTCAACTCTAGATCACAGTATAACCACTGAAGCCACAGACGTGCGGCTTAGCATGCTTTTATTTACTACCAACTTCTATTTGTGCACCACACATGCAAGTTATCAGTCAATACTAGTAATTACACATACAACAGACAGACGGACATAGCGAAACTATAAGGGTTCCTTGTTGACTACAGAACCCTAAAAACTAGAAAAATTTACAAAATTAGATAGAATTGCGATAAAATTAAAAAAAAATATTATTAAAGATTAGCCGCCCGCCCGGGTAGCACTAAGTACCTACCCTACCTAACTACCTACCTACATGTTCGTAACAAGATAGGTAGGTACCTACGATTTAATTTATTTACTCCAAGGAGATCGTACTGGCAGAAGCAATGGACTCGTCGAGCAGCAGTGTTCAAGAATCTAATTTCAGTACTTGCAATGGCATTTAGACATTTGAGGATTCGTCGTATAACAAAATGATTTTTTTAGTATGGGTGAGGGCTAGGTACAATAGACTGGTCCTATGGGTGATGGTAGCTGTACAGTGTGTCTAATGGGCAGTGGGATTATAAAGGGAATGTACTGTAGTAGGTACCTAACGAGGAATTGAAATGGGTAGGTACACACGGCTACACATCAAGCTATATATTTCCAGTGAAATGAAATGAAATTGTTTATTCTGTGAATAGGATATTGGAATCACTTTTACACGTCATATTAAAAATAAGCTAGATGAGGTCGGCGTTTCCTATCTGAGTACTCTGAGAAGAAAGGCCGAAACAAAATCAGAGGTCACAGTCTCTTTTAAAGTCCAGACATAATCTTGGTCAAGCCATATGAGGACCATGTAAATTCGAGTCTGAAATGGTCTTTTGAGGAAAGAACCACACAGATTTAAGTGGACCTGTCCAGTCAGTGCAAGCCAATCTATTACTATACTCTATGGTGCAAGCATTTGTCAGTAATGGTGGAGCTCTACCCAATATATTACTTTCCTCTATGAGCTCAACTCAGAACTTAAGGAGCTCAACGACTCGACGAACAATACCAAAGAAAGGACATTTGGGTAGGCCGCATAAAATTCTCAAATTGCCATTGATAAAATTAATTGAGAACGAGAAAAAATAAAAATTCACATAGTCCTCACATTCACAATAATAAAATACTTTACAAAGTAATCATGTCATTTTGTATAGAATATTCAATAATGTCAATTTGTAAATAAAACTGGTAGATATACTTTGATGATTTTCCATATTATTCAAAATGTTACAATGCTTAACAGAGCGAGCAGCTCAATCCCATGCTTTTTTGTCTTCTAAATAATCTGAAATTTTATAGTACCCTTTTCTACAAAGTTTGGGTTTTAATGCAGCTTTTAAATCGTTTAATGGGTAAGTTTCGAATGTCAATGGGAAGTTTGTTATAAAAGCGTATACATTGACCCATGAACGAGTTGCCTACTCTGTGGAGACGAGTGCGATGAAGGTTGTTCCCAATTCGAATTTCGAAACCCGAAAATGTTGACAGTTTAGCAAATGACCATTGCTTCCTAGAAAATCAGAGGGCCTAGACAAAGTGACATTTTATCAGCGTTATCCACAGAGTAGGTACATTTTTTTACCTCACGAAACGCTTTGGAAGCGATTGTCACTTGTCTAACCGAAAATGTGTTATTTTCGACTCGGAAGCCTGTCGAATAGTTATCAAAGACATGATCACATGACTGTGTGACCTAACAACACTGCATACCATGGAATTAATAAGTACTATAATACACATAATCTATCATTTTTGACAGGATCTAACATTTAATTTTGTCATTTAAAAGGGGGTGATAGACGTGCGAGCAAGTACGTGTACTTATGGCTAGGCGAGCTTATTCGTACTCGCCCATCTGTCATCGCTGCGAGCCCCGAGCCACGAGCCAATTTGACAATGAAATTTTGAGCAAGCTTCACATGTGTCACCGACGGCGAGCCGAGTAAGGTCGCGAAGCGCGAACTTAAAGACCGCGTAGGTACTTTAAGTATGCGGGCACGTCTATCACTCACTTTATATTTGTGAACTTCTGGCTTTCTGCTGTCAGCACTCAGCCTGTCACTTGTTCTGTTTGGTTTATCTTATCGCATTGTTTTTATGATGAGTTGTTATCATTGTCATAAAAATATAACAACTGTGAAGAACTTAATCAGACGTAACTTACGTAAGTACATAATAGTAAATTAGTTTCACCAAGATTGTGTCCGTGTTGGTCGCGAATGTACCTACTTACGTATTATTTTGCCTATATATCAAATTAGCGTGATTATAGCAAGAATTCAAGACTGAATTGAAGAAAACTACCAACAAAATGTCAAAAATTGTAGTAATTGGATCATGCAGTGTTGATTTTACCACGTATGTACGAATTAAGTCGTACTTAATTGATTTATTTACTAATTATGTTCTATTAAACATTGGGGTTTATTCATAAACGATGATTAAAGTTAAGTGACGTTCAAACGTCAAAAATGTATGGTTAAACAGTCGCTAATCATTTAATCATCGTTTATGAATAAATCCCATAATTTTGAAGTCTGAAAGCTGGTAGGTATTGCCGATTACATATATACCTAATTATGTAGGTAGATTTCAATTTCAGTCAGATTGTAGATCACTTAGGTAGGTAGGTACCTAATAGGTACCTTATTACCTATGTGCTAAAACTGAAAATCAACATTTATCTTACTCACCCAAATGAAAAGTTGATTTTAAATCTAGAAATAAAAGGCAATACCTAGGTTAGAAAAGCTTCAGTACCTAAATCTAAGTAAATAATTAGGTAGGTAAGTAGGTACTTATATAAATGTTTGTCTATTAATTCTAAAGGTAATTTGATCATCTATAGGTACTATGTTTTTGATATAGATATGCACCAAGGCTGCCCAATCCTGGAGAGACACTCATTGGAACAAAGTTTACAACAAGCTATGGAGGAAAGGGGGCTAATCAATGTGTGGCTGCTGCAAAACTGGGGGGAAACACCTCCATGATTTGTAGAGTAAGTGTGGCTAATACCTATTTTTTTTAGCTCCACTATTTATAACACAAAACTGTGCCTTCAATGAGAGTTGGCTATGAATGCTACCATAATAATTATGTAAGATACTATATTAGTGTACCTACTCATAACTATACCTACCTATTAAAAGTCCTCAGATACAGTATTATATGTAGAATTTGTACTTACATCATTCAATGATGAATTACTGTCATAGCTTACTATAAATATATGAAGTAAGTACCAGTAGTAAAAAGTATTAAGTAGTAAGTTTCTTCTAATGAACTATTTACTGAGAATGTTATCCATTTTTATTATTTTTACCTATAGCTCGGAAATGACCAATGGGGTGATAAGTACAGGGATAATTTGGAACAAGTGGGAGTAGACACCACTCATGTCAAATTAACACCAAATGTAACAACAGGCATAGCTCAAATATCAGTTGCTGAAAGTGGGGAGAATCAAATTGTGATAGTACCAGGAGCTAATGGTCAGCTTAGTAAGGATGATGTGAAAAATTCTGCAAAATTGATAACAAATGCTGATATACTGATTGGTCAGTTGGAGACCCCGTTTGAAACTACATTAGAAGCTTTCAAATTGAACAAAGGAGTAAGTTTTATATAATTATATAAAGATATTTAATCAACCTCAATTTTTTGAAATAACAGTACCTAGGTGATCATTCGTTTTTTTTTTTTACCTAGATTAAACTTTTGAATGCAGCACCAGCCAGAACAGGCATAGATCAAATTTTGCCTTATTGTACAATACTTTGTGTAAATGAACCTGAGGCATCTTTACTAACTGATATTAACGTCAATATCAAGTAAGTCATCAGTACTGGAATATTTATTGTTAGAGATAACAGTCATACTATAATAATAATAACATATACTTAACAATTTATCAACAAAAAAGTTGTTCATATAAAAATTTACTCTTATGACAGAAATGCAGTGACTGCCCTCAAGAAGTTACTTGAAACTGGTTGTGAATCAGTTATCATTACGTTGGGACCTGAAGGGGCTGTTTATTTGTCTAAACATGATCAACAAGCAATACATGTTTTATGTGAACATGTTACACCTGTGGATACTACTGTATGACTTTCATTTAATACATACTTTTTTTAAACTGAATGTCATGTAGGTAGGTCAGTAAAAAAAGTAATTCAAAGAAGAAAAACACAACACAAACACTTCAGTTTCTCAAATCATAATTAATGAACTCAAATAATATATTTTTTTTTTAATTCATTTTACAACTGTTTCATGAAATGCTTCAAAACAGTGTATTTAAGTAGGTATTCATTTTGTGTGATATTCAAAGTAAAAGTGTATAATGACTTTCGTTGCTGACCCTATCTATAATCAGATAGTCAAGTCACAATATTAATATGGACAGTATGGGAACTAGGCATATTTGTTGAATTAATAACCTACGCTCCATTATTAAAAAGATCGCTGCCAGCGACCACTCCTCTCGACACCCGCAACTGCAGCACCGCGACAATCGCTTGGGGTCTCGTCAATGAGCGCGTCTGTTTGAGTGTGCCGTTTCGAACGTTTACTACGTAGTTTCTGTACTGACCATATTTATACTGTGGTCTAGTCGAGCTTAAGGCCGAACGCAGATGACCGACTTCATTTGCCTGGAAGTCGTAGGACACCACAATATCTACTATACTAGTATAATAAAGCGTCTGAGCCGCACGGGATGGTCTGGTAACTCGTTGACATAGGCATGCACAGTTCGGCTCTTCTCGGTTCTCGTTGGACGGCCGCCCTCTGCCCCCGACCCACCGCGTCGCATCACATCGCCCGCCCGCTCTATTACTTCGTTTTCTCTTAGCAGCGTTCTTTCTGACTTTGTTCTTTTTGTTCGGCTTCTAAGGTTCGTGATGTTTGATCAAGAATTGGGCTATCAAATGTAAAAAGATTTTTTCAAGTACCTACGACTCCAGAGATTAAGCGCGTTAAAACAAACATAGATTATTACTACCTTTTGCCCGCGGCTTCACCCGCGTGGATGTTGGAAAATATCCCACGGGAACGTACTACCTGGATTACAGTCATATACCTAATAGCCGAGGAAAAGGTCATTGACTCCTACGGCTGCGCCCGTGTTGCCGTCAAACATTATTACGCGTTATTATGAATCTGTATATCTCTTAAACTATTCATTTAAATTAAATTATGTAATAGCCGTGTGTACAACTGTACAATCCTATAGAACATTAATTGTATGTAAGTATCTCTTACGGTTTACGTGGCGCACGCCAGTAAAGCTCCAAAGTCGGCATGATTTTTTCCGACATCTTCGACAATAATCGTCATATTTCCGCCAATAACGAAAACCTTCCTCATGAGTCATTCTGTCCATTGGTGAAAACTGTTTGAAAATCGGTTGTTTTTGAGTTTATCGCGAACAGACAAACCGACAGACAGACGCGGCGGGCTGGGGACTTTGTTTTATAATATATAACTGTGTAAGGATATGAGGTATTATTGGCGACTTTTTATTGGACCAATCACCAATTATTACGTAAGTATTGGCCGTACCTATGTACCATCTACTGCGACAAAAAAAAAGTCTAACATAATTATATAATATCAACCCTATTCCGTTTACAGGGAGCCGGAGATGCGTTTGTTGGTGCTTTGGCAACATACTTAGTGACTTATAGAAACCAACCCATGCATCAAATCATTGGTGCTGCCTGTCATGTGGCTACACTTTCCGTTACCAAGGAAGGGACCCAAACAAGCTACCCACCTAAGTTCGATGCCTTCAGAAAGGAATATAAATATAAAGAGCTATAATTTGAAAATTATTATCCGTGTACATATAAGTAAATGAAACACGCCTTTGTAATTGTAAATCTTGAATATTTTATTGAACAAACTAATACTAAGAAGCACTTAAGATACACTTAGTCTAAAACATTGGTGTTTATTGTAATATTGAATATACTTTAATAAAAATTTCCATAATCTACATGGTTATATTTAATGTACTATGTAGGTAAGTCAAATGACATTTTAAATAAACCCCTAGATTCATCAGTGGTTTGCCTTGTTCAAACCTAAATTGTAGGTGCTTAGATTACATAACATTTAGTTAGGTTAGATTTTTGGATAAATCCAGACGTTTAGTAGCCCCCACGTGAACATTCTCCATTTCGAAGTGAGTCCAGTTATTAGTTCCAGAAATAATTGAACGCGCCCCAGTAAGGCAAACCATCGAGGTGCGCTAGAACACACGGCTACACATCAAGCTATACATTTCCAATATAAGCTGACCTCGCATAGTACGGAAATCATAGGATTTCCGTACTATGCGAGGTCAGCTGTGCTGATCTCGCATTGTAGGTAGGTACCTATAGAGGTACCTACCTACAATGCGAGATCAGCACAAACTGGACATATAGCTTGATGTGTAGCCATGTGTACTTACCGTACCGTACCGTACTTTTTGTTACATGCCCACAAAAAGTAAAGTAGGTAAATGCCAAATAGACGGCCCGACACAAGATCAGTAATGCAATCGTAAATCGGTACCGTACCTACCTTTTTATGTGAATGCGCAACTTGTAGAGAGATATTAGGGAATTCAAATTTTCTAAAATATCTCCGATTGCCTCTAATGTTCTAATATTCAGAATACAATAAGTAATTTGTCATTCATGCATACATGACCGCTCTGAACTAAGGGAGAGTTAACGAAAAATAAAGAAAATCCGTAGGTATCTAATACAGTCAGCAACATCATCATCATTCTACTAAGGGCTAGTTTCTGGCCTTAGTAGACACAAAATAATAAGTACCTTTTAATAGCTAATTTTTCATAGTTTTCATCTGTTCTGTTTATTTTGGTAGGTAATGCTCTTTTTGTACAAGAAAAATCTGTAGTGTTCATCGCTTTCGTTGCTAACATAAAACAAAAAAAAAAAGGAAATCAGCTTGTAAAGGGAAGTCGTCAAAAATCTGTCAAATCCAGTACCTACATTTTGTAGGTATTGGTTCTCTAATTCGTCCATGGAATTAGTAAGTACTATAAAGTGATTTTGTCACGTTCAATTTTATCCATGTCGCTAAACAAGATAAATGTCCAAGACAGCTGCTTCGAGAGACGACCTACGGGTCACTGTATTGCGCAACAATACGCCTCATGTTCAGAACGGACCAAGTATTCCATGACTGACGTAAGCCCGTTTTCACTAAGGGCCCGGTCACACGTACCACAACCACACCGTATCGCAGTGACAAAATGTAACCAAGCAGTGGTTACATGTGAGTAGTGTTGCTGCAGCTTCTTACAATCGCCTTGTGGTTACTATAAAATCAAATCAAATGGCTTGTGTTTGCGATGTGGTTGGCAGCTAGTGCGCGGTCTCGCTGGTGGTTGCGAATTTGCGACTGACGTGGCCTTGATGTGGTTGGTTGGCCGTTCACACGGTAGATTTTGACGGTAAATTGTGGTTTGTGTCTTTTAAGCTATTCATTTTCATACAAATAGCGCACGTCCACGTGTTGTCGTTGTGGTACGTGTGATCGGGCACTAAATGAAAACCTAAATAAACGCGATTAGGTAGTGTGAGCTTTGGTTTCCTAAGGCGGTTCCGTCATTTTTTAATGTTCGTCGAGAAAATCTGTCATTTTCACCATTATTTGACTTTATGGTGTCAAAAAACGCTCTGTATTTGGATATTCAAGCAAATACTGTGTGACCGTTCACCACTTTTAGGAAACCACCTATGGAAACCAAAGCTTTAGCGAAAACGGATTGCGACTACCTACTTATGCCGACACTTAAAAATAGGAAAACCAGAAGTTGAATAACATTAACCCGCGATTTTTTATAATTATTACTTACTTATTACCTAGGTACCTCTACCTACCCTATAAGTAAATAAGTAGGAAAGTATTTAATAAAGTTTAACCTTACTATTAATAACATAAATCTTTCTGAAGATCCAACATACATAGTTATTTTATTAAGGTTCTATTAAGTAGGTATGTAATAATAAATGTGTGTGTGTGTATGTGCAAATAGTTACAAAATGATGAAGAAATAATGTGATACGATGTTCTTACTTAGCTTACGCAAAAAGTCAGTAGATTTTTTTAAAGTAGGTATATAGCTATGACTACAAATAATTTGGATACTAACGATTTTAAAATGATAATCTCTGCTGGAGAACGGTGGATGCTAAGGGTGGATGGTTATTAGTTAAGGGAAAATGTAGAAATACTTCTACCTTTAATTTTTTATTAAAATACTGACCCCCTCAACGGGCTGTTAACTTTCATTCATTGTGGGAGTCAGTAAGCACTACGCGTACGTACCACGGTTCGTTTGACACAACGGTTTGACAGCTTATTTCTCTTACGTCACAAAATAATGAAATAAAAACAGATTTAAATGATCAGAGATAAAATATATATTTTTAGGATGTGTACACACACCATGAGAACACGTGCATTGATAAAAAGTAATATCGAAAGAGTGGCGCGTCACGAGAAGATTAAAATTTACTCATTCCGCGTGGCTTTAAATACTCTAAAGAAAAAAACCATGAACCTTCGCAGCTTCGGCTTAAAACAAGTAGAAAGACAAAATAATAATCATCCCCAAGCTTTTGTATTATTTATAAATTCGAAAGATTTTATCTGAACAATCTTCAGTCTTTGGTTACCTAGAATCGAATCTGGCAACCCTGTTAAGGTACGGGGGATAAACCGGCAGAACACTGACGACAATGAATTTTAAAACAATTGTGTAGGTATTAGCTCAAAACTGAAAGATTTAAAGTTTACACTTGGAGTTTAAAAATGCAGATGGATTAATAATCAGAACAATTTCAATAAATTCATGATAGATTTTATTAAAGTTTTTTTTTTGTAATGCGTCATACATCTTAACTTCAGTACTTACTGAAGTTTCGGTAGTAAGTAAAAATAAATACCAAAAACGTTCAAATTGTAGCGTGGCCTGTTTCATAGATCCCAAAACGTTGTATATAAGTAGGTATTATACATTGTACTAATAGCTGATTTCATGATAAATAAAGCCTACATCCTCAAGAAGACAGCAAATATAAAGCATCAGCTCTGGAAGGCATACAAAAGTACTAAGAACCTTTAAATCAATGACTAAGAAGCACAAAATAATAAGTGACATCGAAGGAACACCTAAAATCCCCTTTAACTGTCACCAATGAGCAATAGATTTTTTTGTGTTATCGAACTGAATTAGCTTGCGTAAAGGCTAAGTCCCGCATCCGCTTCAAAAGGATACATATATATCGGATATTTCTAGCGTTAAAAATGTTTGCCTACTCAGTTTCATCGTTTCAGCCGAAAGACGCCATTGCTGGACATAGGCCTCCTCCAAGCACCGCCACTTGGACCCGTTCTATGCTCCTCGCATCCAGCATATTCCTGCGGCCTTCACTAGGTCATCGGTTAGGCTTGCCCCGGCCTTCCAACGCTGCGTCTCCCGGTACGCGTCGCCACTCTAGAACCTGGTCATCTGTTCTGCGAGCAATGCCACGTAAGTTTGGCAATTCTTCGGGCTATGTCGGTTACCTTGGTTCTCCTATGGATCTCCCTAATTTCTGATTCGATCATGTAGGGAAACTCCAAGTATAGCTTTGGGTGACTTTCAGGCTTCTAATGAGGCCCATTGTGAGCGACCATGTTTCAGTGTTATAGGTCATCACTGGAAATACGTACTGGTCAAAAACTTACGTCTTGTGACACTGTACTATATAACAAGAGAAGATAGTTTGCAGCTTCAGAACGCCGCCCAGCCGAGTCCGATTCGATCATTGACCTCTTTTTCGAAGTTGGATCTACCTAACTGGACAGTGTGCTATAAGATGATACACTGTCCAGTTAGGTAGGTTAGGTCCACAACTTCGCGTGTAGTCTCCGATCTTCATAAGGGTGGGTGTTACATGGGCATTCGCTACGACCTTCGTTTTGTCCATGTTCAAGACCCACTGTTTCGGAAACTCTACTGAGGTCATCGAGCATTGAACCGAGGTCCATAGTCAATGACTATTTTCTCGTCGGCAAACCGAAGGTGAGTGATTTACTCGCCATTGATGTTGATGCCAACACCTTTCCCGTCTAGAAACGTTGAAGACATCCTCCAGTGCAGCGGTTAAGTTTCGGAAAGATAACGTCTCCTTGTCTCACCACTCGCTGCAGAAGGATAGGAAGGTTTCGAGGTCCTGCCCTGGAGTCGGACTGACATAGTAGGGTTTTCATACAAATACTTCAGCACCTCGGTATACCAATGCTCTACTCAGTAACATATTTTTGCAATATGAGCAATGCGATATAGGAGAAAACGGCTCGAAACATTATACGGTCAGATTATTATTCTGATGTCAAATATTTTTGATCAGAAGATATCATATTCCTCTGAATTGAACTGAGTAGGTTGAATATTTGCTGTCTTCCTGAGAACAGATACTTATGAATGCTGGTGCATTTCATGGTTGAAATAAGATAATATTGCCATTGACTGTACTTATTACAACTTTATCTTTGTACTTAGTACTATTACAATGTACCTTGATCAAGTTGCGAAAAAAAAAAATTGTGTTTAGCGTCTTCATAAGTACTTAAAGGGGTGATAGACGTGTGAGCAAGTCCGCGTACATATGGTTCGGTGAGCTTACTCGCTCGTCTGTCATCGCCGCGAGCCAATTTGAGAATGACATTTTGAGCAAGCTTCACGAGTGTCACCGAGACGGCGAGCCGAGTGAGGTTGCGAACTTAAAGACAGCGTATTTTAAATACGCACGTCTATCACCTACTTTAGTAATAAATTGGTTTAGCAAGGATTACTAACTGTTACGAATCGTCATCTCCAAGTAGGAACATTCCATTTCTCTACTTGGAACATATCCAATCCATTGAAGTCTGTTTGACAATACAGTTTGAAGTTAAATAAAGAATGTTGTCCTACTCAAAATTTTAAATACAAACAAGATTTGAATGTAACAGAAAAACACATTTGACGTTAGGTATACTCTGTTCTAAAATTATTTCATGAAATGTAAGCTAACCGTGAACGAATAAAAAAAGGAAGAAAGACAGATTCTAGCTAACAAGAAACTGTGTCACTCAAGTCGGCCAGCTCGCTGTCGTACCGCGAGCTGGCTGGTTGACTACCTATTTATGTGCGATTGTTGAAGTTTGCGTGACCGTTGGCCGTTCAACTATTCTGTTTTTTCTCGTAGGTACACTAATTTGACAGGTGCAAATGTAAAACTCCAAATTCAAAAAACAAACAACAATCATTTGAAATATCAAATTAGTCTACGAGATTAAAAAACAGACTTTAATGTGTGAATGCGTGCGGTCCGGCCTACGTACAGCGAGCCAGCTGACTTCAGTGGCACAGTATTTTTGCTACTTAGCGAGAATCTGTCCGACTTTTTTTGTTCGTCTATGAAGCTAACTAATAACATCGGTAGGTACCTTATCTCAAGCGATGTTATTGGTTAGTTTCAAATACAATCTTTGCTACGCATCCTTCCAGATCTCTAGTGGAAAAGTACCCTTATTGTGGATGACAGCGGACAGCGGAGCAGTGGCGGGTGACTGTAGTATGCGCACCGCCGTTTCTACCCGAGAACAATGCAATTCAAATCAGGCCAATTCTGGTACATATTTAAAAAACGTTCACAATCAAGTCGCAATTTGTCAAAAATGTTGGTAAATTCGATTGTATTTTTGATAGATGGCGAATGAACGTTCTTAAAAATTACGGGAATTTAGTCCGTTTCGAAAGGTATCTGATGAAAATGAAACAAATGGACCAGAAAACCGAAATTTAAATATAAAATCTCCAAAATGTTTGACATTTGACAATTTGAGGTTAATTTTATAACCTCACTTTTCGTCGACTGCAATTTTAAATGTTGAATTCAAACAAAAAAATCGAAAAGGTGGTGGGATAATTAAATGATTAAGGTGAAACCTTCTAAATACAGATGAATGTGTTACTAATTCCCGTTATCGAGTGATTGCGTAATAATTTAACCTGATCCTGGTTTATTTACACTTTCATCAGATACTTTTGGAACGGACTTTAAGCATATGAACGCACTGCTGCCTTCGCCGTCGCCGCACGCCACTCCAGTGTAGTACGGTTTATATCTTATATCCTCAAGATTTGAATGTTCAACCACACATCCAAAGTACCATTTTAACTGTTTTTGTAGTTGCCACAGCTAAGAATTAAGGGCGCTGTCAAAGTCAAATTGTTACCCATCAACAAGGTGGTTGACTGTTCTTGTATTTACTCAGAAATTTATAGGTTGAGCAGTTTCCTCCTATGGCCGAATTATTTGTTTTTTTTTGTTAGGAAAGCTTTTCTATTAAAATCTACTGTAGTCAATGTTAATCTGTTTATAACTTACCTTTTAATAATATTTTTAATAATTAAATTGCAATTATATTTTCAAGATAATACATAACAATACATATTCATATATGTAACTAATGCTCAATTTACATCAATATTTCAGTCATTAACATAATGTTACTTAAGCACACATGTTCATTTATGATCTTTTAGAGAAAACATGCTGTCATTATTATGGCGAAGCCATGAAAGGCTACTTTTAACAGAGCATCACTTACCAGATACATACTTCCTTTTTAAACTTTAACAGTTTGAAAGCATTTTATACCTTCATCTTCTTCATTTTGCCATGTCAGACTTAAAGACTGTTAAGATTAGATGAGTCTGATTTTGAGATTTCTAGAGATAAAATAAGAAACCAAAAATTGTATAAATATTTGCAGTTTTTGAGATTTCTCTGGAAGGACCTAGCTCAATGGCTAGGTAAAATCTATCTAGGTTAGCTTACATGCCTGAATTCCATTTTTTTTCCATTGCTTTATTACCAATTTCGAGTATGTTCTTCTGATATAAGCTTTGTGCTTAACAGCCTTTTAGTCTTCATATTATGATAGTAGTAGTCTAATAGGCACTATATTTTAAAATGTTGAAATGACTCAACTATGTATGGATTTGTGTAAGTATTACAATATATTTACATATATTCGTATTCTTTTGAATAACTCAATGCAATACATATAGACTATCTAATTTACTCTCATTTACAATTTGCAAAAGCACTTGTAAGTCTTCTAAACTTGTAATAAATTTGGGTGCACCTAAAAATTCTACAGGTTTTTCTTCTATTTCAATACAATATTTTAAATTTTTTGGACATGTCACAGATTTTGAACATATACCTTCTTTAGTCTTTTTAAATACAACATGAGTGATGCCATCTTTCAAAGCTAAAATGTTTATGTCTTTATTCTTTATATTGTCATTAGACTCACTATTTTCATTATCAACATTAGTTTCCATTACCTGTATCTCAGTTTCCTTCATCTCTGTATCATTTTTTGAATTAAAATTTTCTTTTATTTCATCATTTGTTTGGTCTTCTTCTGTGTTACCCTCTGCACCAGGCTCAATTTGTTTTACTGGTATGTGTTCTTCAATACCCTTTTGTAAGGCTTCATCAAGTATAGAAGGACTGTGAGGGTTTTCAATGTCATCAGGTAAGTCTGGTTTGGACAAAATATCTTCACTGTTTTTCACATTTTCTTCATCATTTGTTAAATTTTCTTGAATGGTACTCAGATGATTAACATCTTCAATTAAATTACCAATACTGGTGTTATCAACTTCCATAGGTGTTGGTGCTACAATTTCACCGATTGCATTAGACTTTCCAAGAAGCATGGCTTCAACATCACTAGACTCTAGATTAGATTTAAATTCAAGGGTATTACTTTGGTCATTTGATTTGCTCTCACTACTGTTATCATTCAGAATGTCCATTATTGATGGGAAGTCATCCACTTTGTTTTCAGTTACATCTGGTTTTTCATCCAATTTAGCAATTGGTTTCTCATTGTACATGAGATCCTCCAACTCAGCAGCTATGCGATCATAAACTTGGTCATCCTTAGGTTCATCTTTCTTGGGAAAATAATCAATACACCACTCTTCGGAAGGAAGTATACTATCATCAATTTCTGGTAATAAATCAGTTAATGAAATTTTCATGTTGATTTCATTATTGTTATTATTATTTGCCAAGGGATCCTCAAACACAATACCATATTGTTTTAAGTTAGTGTCACTAATCTGTTTCATATCATCGTAGTTGGAGTTTTGGTCTTTTAAAACAGGTTTTTTTAGCCTGTTATTTTCCCTTAATATATTTGGAGCAACCGAAGATCCACTTTTTTTCGCTTTTTTAGTATTCTGTACGTCTTTGAATGGTCGTTCACTGTAGGTGTTTTTATGAATGAGGACCATACCATTCTCATTGCTTTTTAACCTGGCAATTGAGTTAGGCGAGGTTGAGTCTGCGTGTAGCTTCGTTTTGGGAGTTGTACTGCTTTCATATTGGATTTTTACTTTAGTGAATTTACCCAGTATCTTGGCAAAGTCCATGCGAGTAACAACAACTGCAAGCTCGCGACATTTTCCCTCTTTATATAAGCGTTCTAGGTTTTTAGGAAGCTTTAAAGCTTTCACTCTTCTGCTTTCACGTATTTTAGTTGGAATCATTTCGATTAAGTCTAACCTTTTGCACTGTTGTCTTATTAATCGAGTAATGTCTTATTATCAAATTGTTATTGGATGTAGTCACATTTCCCGCGCAGAGAATAGTACCACAAAAACTGAACTTTTGATGTCACAATTTGGTTTCTCACATTGCATAACTAAAAGGCAGTTACATTGAATACTATTTATCAAAATATGAAATTGTATTTGTTTATAAAATCAAAAAATCGTAACAGACGACACACACCACAATCAAATCCAACGCGAAAATGGCGTCGCTCTAGTGATGTGCCCCCGGTTTTCGATTATCGGTCCGTCACTGGTATAAGTTGTAGTAGGTAGTGGCAGATCATATCGATATTTTACCGTAAATATTGTATTTACCGATAAAAATATTAAAGGGACGTGCGAGCAAGTACGCGTACTTATTGCTCGGCCGTGTACTTTAAGTACGCACGTCTATCACCCACTATATGCATACATTAATGACCTAATAAAAAATAATTAATTATATTGCACTTAATTGCACATAATTAATTAAATTGCACTATAATTATGCATACATTAATGACCTAAAAAATAACAATTAATTATATTTACATTAAAGAATGTGTCTGTAATCTTTGTGGCAGCCCGATTATTCTTACAGGCAATGGTCTCTAGGGCCTCGACCACGTTCCTGCCTGTTCCCGAAGTGAAGTACCTAGGTAGGCTGTCCAACGAAAGCTGACCACGATTTATTATCTGTTGAATATTTTACTTCACTTCTAAATAAAATATCAATCTGCCTAGCCTCTTCCCAACTATGTTGGGGTCCGCCTCCATTCTAACCGGATGCAGCTGAATACCAGTATTTTACATGGAGCGACTGCCTATCTGACCTTCACAACCCAGTAACTAGGTAATACGATACCCTTTGGTTAGACTGGTTGTTATACTTTCGGGCTTCTGACGACTCGTAACGACTGTCAAAGATCCACAAATGACAGCCGGGACCAACGGCATAGCGTGCTTTCCGAGGCACGGGGGAGTCTCGATATGTGAAAATGGTCACCCATCCACGGACCAACCCCGGCATCGACACGAGCGGCTGTTATTACTTAGCCACGAGCTCCTCACACTTCTAAATACACACGTCTAATTATTATATAAATATGAAATACAGATGTAAGTATCGCATAATATGTCTTGAATAATAAATAGTATCGACTCTGTTTAACCAGTGGGTTGACAGCTCTTGATTTTTTTTATGTTGCCGCCATATTTCTTAGACAGATTTCATTGGACAGACTCTATATAGATTGGATGTTTGAGTTGGAATATTAAGAGCAGGTATCGTAACCGTTGTATCTGCATTCAAAGCGAATGGCCAATATTGACAAAAACTTTATTTGATGCTAATTAAAATCCCGTTTCATACAAAGAAGAAAAAGACTCTTCTGGACCAACTGAGGTTTGAGTAAAGTCAGAAATCGTTTTAAAACTTTTCCGCGAACGTGACTCGTAAATTACTGTTTTATCCGATGAACCGATCACCTTTCCGATTTTTTTTTGTTCGAATTTAATTTTGCCGGGAACTATTGACTGATGTCTTTTTGGCTTTAAGCATTATTTGACATGTTTTTAGATCATCGAAGTATCATGTCTCATAGGTATTATTTTACCGAACTATGTTTGAACTTTTTTCATTTGCTAAATGATTTATTTGCCATATTTTTACTACACTGAAACAACATTTTACCGAATATTATTTGTTCACAAATATAATAGTCGGTTACTTGGTAGATTTTCAATATTGAATTTAGTGCCAGAAACAAATCCTGCAAAACCGACTTCTTGTCTGCCCTACTCCTAGAGTGTAAGTTTAAGCCAGCGCCGGAGCCGTGACAGAAACACTGCTTGCTGCATGTTGCATGCCTGCTTGCATGCCTGATTGCATGCCTGCTTGCACGCTGCATGCCTGCTGGTATAATGAATGTTCGGAAGACGGAAACATAATACTTCGAACAAATGTTATTTCGGCTAAGTGTAACTTCTGTAAAAAGTTTTTCGACCAAATGAAACGTCGGAGTAACGAAAAAAATCGAATTGATAATAGGTCAAGTGATACAGTGGCAGACGTGACTAAGATGAAGTAAAAAAAAAAAAACGAAAAGATTATAGTTGAAAATTTTTAGGTGAAATTAAATTCGGTCAAATATTTTTCGACCTTATGATAGGTACCAAACCTTTTTTATGACTGACCGAAACTGAACAAAACCAAACCCTTACAAGATTTTTGAGACGAGCGTCTCAATAAACCAACCTGTATTTGAAAATATTATTCATTATTTTTTAATATAGGATGTTATAGGAGACCGATGACCAAGTGAAGGCCGCAGGAATCCGCTGGATGCGAGAAGCACAGAACCGGTTGAAGTGGCAGTGCTTGGAGGAGGCCTATGTTCAATAGTGGACGTCTTTCGGCTGAAATAATGATGATGATGAAGCTAAGATCTATAATTTAAAATGATAATCGAATTATTACTTTACTCTATGATCGAATCAATCAAACTCAATGGGACTCTTCGTCCCATTTCATTTCACTGAAAAAGGGGAAATAATAAAATAAGAAAAAAACTATTGTTTGTCAGAAAGAGGTTGACCAAGTTTCACCACTAATTAGCGCTAGCAGCACAAACAGTAAACAACCAATGTTTTCTCAATGCATATGATATTTTTTTGTAAACGTATCACAATGGAAGCAGTGTGTTTGGATGTTCAATGAAAGCGTGCCATTCATTTCCTCATCGCGCGGAACAGGCGGTCGCTTAGAGGTTAGGCCCAAAATTGGGGGTCTTCACGCATTTATCCGTAACCCTGGTCTGTCAAAAGTTCAGGTTAACTATTGAGAGGCACAGCACGAAACCGTATCGGGCCTTATGTTTGTTCGGGCGGCCATATATATATACCGTAACGGCCTCCCCAGGATTTCCCACAGATTACATACTTTTGCAGCTGGAGAAATTGTGACATTGTGACACTGTGTATTAGATAGTGATAATGAAGACCATGACTCGCTCCGTCTATCACTCGTAGCCCGCTTGGAGTCTAAAGCGTATTAGGAATACCCGATTATGCCCAACTAGATCTTGAGAAACCCTTAAACAGTAGCACAGCCTTAACAGTATAGCCAGAAAAAACCAATAAGGGTATATTTGTTAATTAAACCTACTTTGACGATATTCAATAAATGATTATTTTAATCTAACCTTGCAGACGCCTGTCGAAGTATCTGCCTAGCCTTTTCCCAACGTTATAAGTTGGAGTCGGCTTCCAGTCTAATTGGATATAGCAGCATACCAGTATAAATTAATATGGAGTAACTGCCTACCCGACCTCCACTCAACAACTCAATTCTTGGGTAACAACTGACACGATACCCCATGGTAAGTTTAGTTCTCAATGTCAGCCGTTCGGGCTTCAGAAGTTCAGACAACCCAACCCGTAACGACTGTCACTCATCAAAACCATCGAACCAAATAGTAAAAATTGTGCATTCAAAGCGTTTTTTCAGAGATTTTTGGTTGGGTTTTCTACTTTCAAAATAAAAACGTAGCTAACATTCTTGGCGCGTACTGTAGATAACGGGTGTGAAAAGACCCTTAGCCGAGAGTCAACGCTCCCCATCATTGTAATTTTTTTCTGGTCTATGCAGTTCGATTCAAACTTAAGGGCGGCTCGGAAGTTAGCTCCTTGCTGCGCCTTAAAAACCGCGTAGTTTAAGTACACACGTCTGTCACCGACGGTAAGCCGACTAAGGTCGCGAACTTAAAGACTGTGTACTTTAAGTACGTGCTAACTTTGCGTGCGAGCTAACTTCCGAGCCACCCTTAAGTTTGAATCGAACTGCATAGACCAGAAAAAAATGACGTACTTAAAGTACGCGGTTTTTAAGTTCGCGACCTTACTCGGCTCGACGTTGGTGACACACGTGAAGCTTGCTCACAATCTTATTGTCAACGCGGCTCGCGGCGGTGACAGACGACGAGCTAAGGCGGGCTACGAGCAAAATTTCAAACCTGTTGGATCTGCGTACTTAGCATGACACACGGGCGAGTAAGCTCGCCGAGCCTTAAGTACGCGGACTAGCTCGCACGTCTATCACCCGTTTTAAGATTTGCACCAAAAGTCTCGAAGTAACATTTATATTCAAGAAAAGATAAAATACTTGGCAGTATAACCATTGATCATTAGGTCCCCAAGGTACCTGTATCTTGGGGATTCATTGCAAACGCACAGTTCCACCGTCCAAACAAACTGATTGTTACGATAGTTACAGATAAAATCATTAAATAATAGTTATAAGGTCTTTTTTGCAATATTTATCAAATAAATAAGCTTATTAATAATTAATGTAAAAAACTATTTGAGTAAAACTGCTATCTAATTGAGTAACATATTATTTATTTTTCGAATTTAATTATGATGCATTGGATTAGCTTAGCATTATGTTTCAAAACGATTCAGATTGTGAATGATTGTGTGTTACGCAATTAGGGTGTTTATGTGCTGAACATTATTATGTTCAAATACAGCGTACCATTCATCGCTTACTGTTTGTGTTGATGGTGTCATCTTTGGTTGGACCTCGTTCCGCGTAAAAATACTGTCCGTTGAATTTTTTTGTGTTTTTGCTTCCATCGATTAATCGACATCGAACATCACTAGAAGTAAATGCGACGCGCTCGGCGCATGTCAAATCAACGTCAAACACGACGATTTGACGAATACGACGAAGGAAAATCGATGAAACAAAATGGCTGCCGTGCTACTAAGCTAACGCTATTTTACGACGTTATCATCTACCGATTTCATTCATTGTATTTGCCGTATCTCGTAATTCGCGTTTTTGTATGAAATCATATAAATATTTTCACTTATTTGAGTGACGAACTATTACGATTGGTCACTATGGCTTGGCCAATGCCCACTTCGGGTCAATGGAGTTCGGGTATGGCTATGACTCCTGACATAACTATGGCCAATATGGGCTCATATACGCCTGAGCAATGGGCAGCAGTGCAGCATCAAAACTGGCAGCAGTGGACTCAGTGGCAGCAGCAATACGTACAATGGCAGGGCCAGTATGGAGAGAAGGTTAGTAGGTTTTGGTCATTGGGTAATACTTAGCAATTTTCTTTTTCTAAACTTATACAGTAAGTACTTTTCGCAATAGTTATAGGTACTAAGTTTCTAAAGCTTAGTTTTCCTGTTTTACAGTATACAGA
The DNA here is from genome assembly GCA_948473465.1 of Lithophane ornitopus. Lineage (NCBI taxonomy): Eukaryota > Metazoa > Arthropoda > Insecta > Lepidoptera > Noctuidae > Lithophane > Lithophane ornitopus. The sequence goes on along the minus strand of OX419624.1, from coordinate 10,452,866 downwards.
GCAAATGCAAGCTATTCAAGCTATGGGTGGAATGCCGCCACTTCCACCGGCGAACGCCGCTCCGCCGCCCGCGCCGCCTCCTCCAGACCAGCCGCCACCGCCGCCGCATGAGAACAACGAGCCGCTCTATGGAAGTGCCCCCCCTAAACCTACACCTGTTCCTGCTCCTACAGTTAAGCAGCATCAAAATAACAACTCCGGCAATCATGCTAATGTAAACACACATCCACAAGCAGGTAATAATCCAAATTGGTCCTATGTTAAAGAAGCAGTTCAACCAACTAATCCAAATCAAGGAGTTCAAACTTCAGTTAATTCTGAAGCTCTGAAGAAACTAGCAGAGGAAGAGAGGCTTTTTGATATTCAATTCCAAAAATGGGAAGAGGAAATTGAGAAATGGAGACGAGACAATGTGAATCACCCTGACAAACAGGCATATAAAGAGTACGAGCAGAAATTTGAAGCATGTCGTGCACAGCTAATGGAACGACGACAGCAGATGAAGCAAAAAAGAGCTCGTCTTCTGAGTAACAACCCACCTGTTCAGCCAGCCAATACTACCATGGCCACTACAGTTCCGACAACTCTTCCTCCTAACTTAAAAAATTCAAATAACAATGCATTTGCTGGTAAACAAACACAGAATAATTATGTTAATAATTCCTCACAAAACTATTCAGATCATGGCAATGCCCAGTATCAGCAAGAGCAATATAATGTGCCGAAAACTACATACAATAGAAGTAATAAAAGTATTGATCCTCAAGATAGATTTGAATCCTACCACAGTATGAGTGATAATAATTATCAATCAAATGCCAATTTTTCTGCTCCTCCTCCTAGTACTAGCTTTCTGCCTTCAAGTGGGTCTAATAAAGGTATTCCTGGCTTGGATTTAGTACCTGAGGGAGAGAAATCATATGGTACTAATGTAAATCAAGATGTTATAGATATTTCAGAAGAACCAGCAGGAATTGCAAAGGCTCCAGACTATACAAAAATTTCTAAAGGAATTAATAATATTCTTGGTGATGCAAAAATTATGAATATCCTTTCTATGGTTGTTGGAAAAAATTCTCAAGAGGGGTCAACTAATACATCAAATATGAATGTTCCACCTCCTAGTGGACCTTATAATTTTAATAATCAGAACACTGTTCCTTATGGTCATGGGAATAGAAATCAGAATAATCAGAATTATAATAATCAGCAATATGATAACAGACAAAGTAATGTTATGCCCTTCAACCGACAAGGACAAAATTACCCCGGGCAACAAAACCAGGAATTAAACCCCAATTATCCACCTCCAAACAGAATGCATGAGGAAATGCCCCAAGAGCAATATAATTATGACAGAAATATGCAGTATGGTGGAAATGACATGGGACCACCATATCAAGATAATGGGCCACCTCGGGTTGGTCCCCCTCCTGTACGGCCCAATATGCCTGCAACCAGGCCTCCAATACGCCCTCTAATGGCAGAAATGTCTGGTCATCAAATGGGTAATGACTATCCTCGAGGCCCTCCCGAGAGAAAGCCTTTACTTGAAAGTAACATTAATGCTGTTCCAAAACAACCCATCCGACCCCAGTGGATAGATGAACCTATGTTCACACCATCTCTAATTGTTGAATATGAGCACAAACCTCTCAGATTAAAAGGTAATAAAACTTGCAAGGTGTTTGTAGTGTATTGATTTACTATACTTTTACATAGTAGCTCGTATTCTTCTGCAAGCATATTATTTCTCACCTTATTAGACAGTCAAATGTTAATAATTATTAATTAATGTAGGAATATTGTGAAAAATATCACTACTTTTCCTGAAAATGTTAGTAGTTTTGTAAATAATGTGTTTTTTATTTTCTTTTAGCTCGAGATTTTATTGAACCAGTTCATATGTTTGATTATAATCACAAATCAAAGGATGGTGAGGTCAAAAGGAAGGATTTTGAAAGAGAAGTTGATGAATTATTTTCTAGAAAACCTAGAAGATCTGAGAAGGAAATTGATTATAGTAGAGAGAGGTATAGCCGTGACCATTATTCAAGAGATTTTGAAAGAAGGGCACCAAGAGAGGATCTACGGGATGACTTCCGGCCAAGAGTTCCACCTAGAGATGATTATGAAGATAGAAGGAGACCAGATAATAGATTTGATGATAGAAGAAGAGATGATGATGACCGAAGAAGAGATGACCGTGATGATGATCGAAGAAGAGATGACCGTGATGATGACCGAAGAAGAGATGACCGTGACAAGTATAGCCGACGCGAAGATCTTTACAGAGACCGGGAAAGAGACCGTGACCATGGTAGGGATGGTAGAAGAGAAGAAGTTAGTCATCACAGTAGAAGTCATGAAAGAGATTCTCGTAAAAGAGGACTAAGTAGAGATAGCGAAAATAGCAATACCCAATTTAATAAAAAGTCTAGGGATAAAGATGATTCTCAGTCAAAACATGTTGTTATGATTGATGATTTATTAGAATCTCCTGGACGAACTATGAGACCTGATAAAATAGTCATTATTTTAAGAGGTAAGTGTGACAATTGTTTATTTACGCACATTATTATAACTAGCTTCTGCCCACGATTATGTGTGAAATTTCGGTCCCGACCCACCGCGTCGCCCGCCCGCTCTATTACTTTTTCCTTTTTGCTCAGCCCCTAAGTTTCGTAGCGTGATGTTACATAGCCTAGCATAGCCCCTGTCCCCTGTTGCATAGAATTGGGCTATCAAATGCAAAAAGAATTTTTCAAATCTGACTTTGTTCCAGAGATTTGATTGCATTCAAACAAACTTCAGCTTTATTATACTAGTATAGATTTGTTCCAGAACAGGACAAAAATCTCATTTCATAAGATATAAAATATGGGCTACAACAGATGAGAAGAATTCTTATAGAAATTTAAATAGTTATAGTACCTACCTAATAATAATATAACTTATTTCAGATAACTTTAAAGTCCATTTTTTACCTTAATTAGTACAATTTAAGATTAATTATATCTTATAAAAAATTACTTAATAATTTATAATTTGCAATTACACTACACTACTAGGAAATAGATCAATTTATTCGTTTCAATAATTCATTTAGTAACTCATCTATTTTGATAGAAACGGGAAAAAGTACTTGTCTAGCAGAATTAATTAGGATGCAATTACGTGGGTGTTCTTATAAAGGAAAATATAAAGGAGTTTATTATATATATATATATATATAAAACTGCGCCCCGCGATTTCACCCGCGTATGTCTCGATCCCGTGGGAATATCGGTATAAAAAGTATCCTGTGTTTGTTAATCCAGGTTATAAACTATCTGTTTGCCAAATTTCATCCAAATCCATTCAGTAGTTTTTACGTGAAAGAGTAACAAAAATCCATCCATCCATCCATCCATACTTACAAACTTTCGCGTTTATAATATTAGTTAGATCTGTTGATTATGTAAATCCAACTGTAATAACACTAATGAATAATTTTAGGTCCCCCTGGGAGTGGGAAATCATACTTAGCTAAATTAATAAGAGACAGAGAAGCAGAATATGGTGGTACGGTCAGGATTATGTCTATTGATGACTATTTTATGCAAGAGGGAGAAGTTGAAGAAAGAGATCCTTCCACAGGAAAGCTGGTGAGATGTTCCTACTACTATAGCCATTTCGCATCTTTATTCTTTACAAGTTCTCAAGTTATGGAAAAATAACCTTTATTACATTTTCAGGTTAAGAAACCAACCCTAAAATATGAATACGACGAGAGCTTTGAAGAATCTTATTCTAATTCTTTAAAGAGAGCATTCAAGAGAAGTTTGACTGACGGATATTTCACATTTTTAATTTATGATGCAGTAAATGATCAATTAAAGGGTTATGCAGATATATGGAATTTTGCTAGACAACAGGGTTTCCAAGTATGTAGTAATATTGAAATATAAAAAACATACCATTAACTTAACATGTGGGTAACACCGTTTTATTTTGTCCTTATAGGTGTATATTTGTACCATGGAAATTGACCCACAAATCTGTTATAAGAGAAATATTCACAATAGGAAATTAGAGGATATTGAAATAATTTGTGCCCGATTCTTTACTACGCCGTCACATCATATACAACTGGACGCTACTACATTACTGCAGAGTGCAGCCATTACCGAAGTCCAGATGGAGGATGTCGACGATGAAGTTATTATGGAGGATGCACAAGAACCTGAGGTGAGGCCTCGTTATCGAGCTCCAACCGACTACGGTGTTTAATCCTCGTGATGCAAGCATCCTGCCAAGCTCACGACGCAACCAGTTACTGTTTATGTGTTCTATGTTATTCTAAAATTTAAGTATTTATTTATACCTACTTATATTAGAATGGAATGTCTCATTTTTCATTTGGTTAGGGTAGGATTAATAAGTTTTATTTCAGCATTGTAACTAAACTCGTAAGGTGCTGCTCCACTACAGGTCGAAAGCGTTTTTACATCCAAGTGGGAGAAAATGGACGACGCCGCGCAACTAGGTAGGTTATTGGTTAAAAATATATTGTAATTCTTAGTTTAAGTTGCATTTTAATTAGTATTCCTATCCTAACAGGATGGCCTGTTTTAACGATTTTCATTACCGTGAAATTAAATATGTTTGTACGTTGTTCCAGCTCGCCTCGACGGTACCAGCAAGCCTCTCCGGCCATCGCAGCTCTCCATGGAAGACTACCTACAACTAGACGACTGGACGCCAAACCAAGCAAAACCAGGAAAGAAATCTGTAAGTATACACATTAGTTCTTTTCTTCTTTTTTTTAATGTGGGTTCCGCATTACAAGTATTTCATTTAACCACTCCAACTTAGCTCAATATGCTTGTGCTAGGAGTGGGTTCATGTCAAAAGTGCCACAGACGGAGATCATACGCAGAACTGTCCAGTCCACACCTTGACTGGGCTGTTGCCGTGTATATTTTGCACTTTTATAGCGATATGGTTGTGGAAATGTGTCTTGGCGTCTTACGTCCGATTTCCGATCAAATACGTTAAATTTTAACACAAAACGACCTACCTCGATTTTATTGTGTTTCATAGCTGCCAAAAGATATGCGGCTTTCAAATTATTTATACTATTTAAGAAATATCAACATGAACGTTGTACTGTGTGTGATTCTTCAATTCATTTATAATTTTAAATGGATTGCGTAAAACGGTTTTATTATTATATTTACCGTTTGGTAAAGTTCGGTTCTTTTACCGACGTAAATCGAATATCGTTAACAATTTTACAACCATATCCCTAATCAAAATTAGTTGGCGAATATTTGTCACCATTTTAAACAAAAAAAAAAAAAAAAAATTTTTTTTCTTCAAAGGTTATTAACGAAGAAATTGTCGTAAAATTCGAATCTTTTTCGCAAATGAGAGGTTCGTTGCTTTGACAAATTGTTCTGAAATGTTTTTACGTCATCAATTTAATTGGGAAGGTGAGTTTCTTTTTGCGTGTATACCAACCGTGTAACAGAGAATTTTCATCATGTAATAATTAAAACAGGTACGATGGGCGGACATTGAAGAAAGAAGACAACAAGAGAAGATGCGTGCCATTGGATTTGTTGTAGGCCAAACTGACTGGAACCGTATGACAGACCCAACAATGGGTTCTAGTGCGCTCACTCAAACAAAATACATAGAACGAGTGAGACGCAATTAGAGCATTAATTTCAGAAGCTTCCATTTTTGTAGCAACTTCTTGTTCAATGTTGAAGTCTTTTACTGCTATCTTGTTTAGGTTTAGAGAAAATCTTAAAACACTAAAAAGTTAGCGTTGTTTCATGTAATGTAGCGAAACAAATTGTTTAAACCAATATAGGATGTACATAAAAAAATGGTACATTAACTAAATTGCATAGCGATGGGAATCGTTTATATCTATCAGAGATATGCTTGCTTGTGCGCATTTATAAAACTTTCGCTCGAGCACTTTCAAAATGTACGGGATTTTCTGATGCGGTGTACCTACTGGTTTACAAAATGAAAAATCATTAAAGCTGTTATATGTATATAACTACACAGAAAAACCGCACGCCAACAATCCCCTCCTCAGCTGTGATTTAATTTGCTGCTCAAAGTTCATGTTATTATTTTGTTAAGGATGTTGTTATTGGGCAACCAATTTTGTAATAATTTCATGGTAAAATAAAAATAAAAACCGGCCAGGTGCGAGTCGCGAACGTACAAATAACATTTCTTCTTTTTTTAAATACCTTGGTAAAAAAAAAACACGTTTCTTGTATGGCTGCGCCCCGCAGTTTCAACCACATAAGTCTCGATCCCGTGGGAATATCGGGATAAAAGGTGTGTCGGCTGCCCATATGCCAAATCCGTTCAGACGTTTTAGCGTGACTCACTTTCGCATTAACAGTTAGTATGTTTAAGGTTTATTTACTAACTGTTCGTGCCCGGCCTCGCCCGGTAAATTGTCCTGACAATAACGAATAAAACAAAAAAAATACAAAATAGCCAAATCGTTCCGTTCTCAAGTGATGATCTTTCATACATGCGGCAAGTGATTATTATTTAAGTATATAGATTTACTAGCTGCGCTCCGCGGTTTCACCCGCGTAAGGGTCAGTTGATCAGTTCACACCGAGACGCGACGCGCACTTTTTTATGATCCGATACCTACAATATCGAATTTATTTACTACACAATAAGGTACGCGCGCTGCGCAGCATCGCGCATCTCAGCGTACTTTGACACGCGTACACGTTCGCGATGAAATTATACCTTTTCGTGAAGATAATAAGTTCGATAATTGTTAAAAAGTGCGCGCAGCGTCGCGTCGCTTCACGTCCCGGTCTGAACTGCCACTAAGTCTCGATCCGGTGGGAATATCGGGATAAAAAGTATCCTATTTCAGGTTATGGTCTACCACTGTGCCAAATTTCATCCAAATCCGTTCAGCTGTTTTAGCGTGAAAGCGTAACAAACAAACAAACTCACTTTCGCATTTATAATATAGGATATATAAGCACTCGTAAAAAAAGAAATTTACAAAGGCAGACTTTTAATGTCTTAGCCGATGGCGCAATATAATAGAAAGACAAATCGGAAATAAAATAATAATAATATAGAATACAAAATATGACTAACATTCTCAATTTATTATGTTGGTGTTCGGTTTTTCATCTTGTACCATATTCCCTTCATATACGTGTGCTTATTTTTAAACGTTACTTAAAGAGACGTCACAAATGCGTAGTTAAGCAGACGTTAATTATTTAAGCAGCGTTTATAATATACCCAACTGTAATTTAGTCCATCGTACACCTTGTCGATTAGTCACTGACTAGAGTTAATGTAAAGCATTGAAATGTTTCAATACTTGAAGTAGAGTCGTTCGGGCTTTAAATTCTGCTACGTAAGGTAGAATTTTCAAAAAGTGAAAGTCTTATACGTCTACTTGACCACGCCTTGCTGAAATCATTGTGAAATTTCTATATTTCTGATTTTGATACATTGTTGACACGTGGTCAACTAGTGAAAGAGTCGACCGCCTAATGAACGAGTTGACGAATTTTAGACGTTGAAACGAAATATAGATTTGAGACGGTTTTGGAGTGGTGTCGACTTGATATGGTATGCGAAGGTCATTATAGGGTAACTGGTCCTCGGTCCCAGTTCCATAGTGGGCCGAACGACCCCTAACCCTACTATTCGGCCAATTGAAGTGGACAACGGACAATCGTGAAACACAGTTTTTCAAGATTGACAGTTTCCATGTTTTATTGGTGAAGTAGTAGGTAGGTTAGTTACGTGATAATAACTCAAAATGAGTTTTTTATTTTATTTAAAACGTGTGACCCGTTTCTTTATTTTTTTTATTAGTCTTATCTTCTGTGATTATGTTGTAAGGCTAACAATTATGAGTTTATTAACTTATTGTTAATTGAAACCTAAACACTTACCTGTATCATATGGTCGGGCAAAAAGTTTCTTTGTATTAAATAGACACGTTCAAAAACTATTTTTCTTAGTACCTTTATACAGGTTGATAGAAAGATGGTAGCAGTGGGATAGAATTTACTGTATATATTATACAGGGTGTTAGGGTAGACACCGTTATCCTTGAAACTAGTGGTTTGGTGTCATCTATAATATACTTTTCCATGGGAAGAACCTTGAAATCGCGAAAAAAAAAATCTGCTGTTCCATACATTTGTGTTCACTTAAATCGACAAAATGTATGGAACAGCTGATTTTTCTTTTGCGATTTCAAAGTTGGTACCATAGAAAAAGTATATTATAGATGACACCAAACCACTAGTTTCAAGGATAACGGTGTCTACCGTAACACCCTGTATAACATGATCTTTTTGATATCCCATAACTAGTAACTAATATTAATGAGACCAAGTCAAAGAATCAACTGACATATTATGATTTTTTTCTCTCGTTTTCATTTCTTATACGAAATAATACGATTATTGATGTAAAATTCAGACTTTTTGTCCATAAAAAAATGACAACGTTGCATTTTCCTAGCTTTAAATAAATGAATCATTGGTTTGAATGAAAATGATTAACTCGTACATATCAATGAAACTTAGATACACACATCAAGACTTCGAGAGTCTAGTGTTATGTTATCTTCGAAAATATGTATTTTTGGAACAATTATTGTTCCAGAACTTTTTGTAATATTTTGACTTATAGCATATAACCTTACGAGTAATGGGAAATCAAAAGGAGCACGTTGTATATTTATTATAGTAATTTTTTCTCAAAGGATACATTCCTTTCACAAGAAAAAATATCTGATTTTACTTACCTATTTTTGCCCGTGGCTTGGCCCGCGTGGAGGTCGGAAATTATGTAAGTCCCAAGTCCTAACCCAGGTCATGGTGGATCCGTGAGCCTTTTTAAAAATTCACCTAAATTCGTTCAGCCATTAAGGCGTGAACAGGTAACAGACGATGGACAGACATAGAGTAGCTTTCGCAAAAAAAAAAAAACTGGTATGGATTACATAAAGATTTTATTAAGTCACTTGTTGCAATCGGGGTTCGAGCTGAGCAAACTATGAACTGAATTTTGGTTTATAATGTTATACTAATAAACTTTCCCCGGCCTATGATTAGGTAATATTTTAGAGCTTAATTAATAATTTATTCATTACAAAAGTGAAAAAGTATGTACATTTTAAAATACTACTTCATAATAAATCTTAGTTAAACAAGATTGTGTATATTTATTTCACCAACTTTATACAGCGTGTAAAAAGACCCATCACATAGCCGTTGTCGCATCCTGTACAACAAACTAAGTAATATTGATCAAAAATTATTGCTGGGAAATGATTTTATTTTACGGCAGTGCGCAAGGTAACGCACGTAAAACATATTGTGCTTTTGGGTGCATGCATCGGAACAAGAGTTGTGGGGGATATTAAAAGTAAAGTTACAACATTTAAAACTTGTTTTCATGATTAAAAAATACAAAAAGTTGGAACTGTGACCTTCAATATCTCCGTAACCAGAAGGTTCCCAGTTATGGTCCAGTACAAAAAAATTATCACAATGTCGGGGAGTTACTCCACGCTTCGTAAAGCGTCTTTTTACACCTATTTTATTAAAACGTTCAGTTATTCTTCATCCATAGCACTATAAAACCCAGCGTAAATTGAACTTCGGTTTGCGTTATTTTTCAAAACATTTTTGTGCTTTGCTTCATCTGATTTTGTTACATGTGCGGTTTTTATCTTCATTAATTGATGTTTATTTGATGAACCGTCAATGTCGTATGGATTTTTTTCACCATACTTTTCGGTTATTTTATTTTGCGTAATCGCATCCATTCGGTCATTTTCGGGTATTTCTTTAAAACTAACTTCTGTGATGCCAGTTTTATCTATTTTGTTAAAAGTTGCTGATTTTGTAATTGCATCATCACCTTCTCTTCCGGCCGCCATTATCATGACGGGAGCCGTGCTCATGTCTGTCATGTGATCTTTAATGCATTGCTGCAAAATGTGTAAAAAGAACAAGAACGCTAGCAGCGTAAGCGCAGACATTGACGCGCCGCTTTTAAGACCTCCTCCATAGTTTCTGAAATGAAAAACATTTAATGTAACCATTTTTTTAAAGCGATATACCTTCCCGGTGTAAGGGACATCGACGCGCAAACTGTTAATATGTACCTATTTTAAGTGCCTTTCGAAAGTATTTTTCAGTATTTAATGCCACTGAAAAAAAAAAGTTGGAGCGATATTGACAAATACAATGATTAATATCTGCAGCACGCGTAGCATGACGTAGCAGGACAGATTTAGATTGTCTTTCTTACGTCGACCAACCCGTTTCTATGGTGGTTATGCTACGCGTGCAGATTTTACAATAATGGTTTTATTGCAATACGAAATTCCCGTGATATAACTGTCGTTAGTCGATTTTCTCGACCCCGTAAATTATTTTATTATGTGCGTAAGGGCCACCGCCCATTATTGAAGTTTAGCTTTTTAGTTTACACATGCTTGCACAAAAGTGTGGAAGTACCTTGTATGCCATTGTGATAATCACCAATCAGAAGTTTGTTTGTTATGGCAGCTACTTCCACACTTGTGCTTTTGTGACGTGTATTACGTGCTATTGTCACCACCAACTGCACGATTATAGACAAGGGCGTACATGTGGGCCACACCAAATGCGGCATTTTGAACATTTGGTTGGGTGACTGTTGTGCGCTGTTTCCTTGTTGGAAATGGCCAATTCGACGTTTTAGGTACATGGCATACGGTCTACTCATTTTCGTTTTACAATATTGCAACTACTGCTGCAACACCGTCGTAGGTTCATATTTACCACAAGTTGCACTAGCATTGGTGTAATCATTCAATCATTTGTTTTATCCTAGGCAATTAGTGACAGTTACTAATACCTCAGTTATTAATAGAACACGATGAATCTAAATTCATCATGTTCTCGGCGGTCAACCTGACTGCCCCAAATCGTTACGACCGGCGTTAGCTCACTTTTAGGGGGATGACAGGCTTCGATAGTATATTTGACCAACTTTATGACTTCGGCATTACCTACCTTCTTTTTCTAAGGCTGTTTTAGGTTCAACATAAGTAGAAATGAGAATCTTACTGTTTGGAAGTTGCTACAGATCCGTGTGAAGGGGCAGATGGTTCGTATGCATAATATACATGATGATCGTGGACTGGAATCTCCGAGTACCTATATGAGGAAATATAAGTAAATATAGGTACAAAAAATCTTGAGTCCATAAGGTAAGTAAAGCTATGTGTTTAAAAACACTTTTTTCGCGTGGAAACCCGCTGTAAAAGCTTTAATCAGCGTATGACACATTTGCAGCGCTAACGCTCCGTGTTTACGCGGCGTGGCGCCTACAATCGGCGGATCAGTAGGTTTTACCTGTCTTACGAAATAATTAACACAAAATAACATAATAGACCTCTTTTGATCAATTAATAAATAGGTTAAACTATCATACTTTAAAAAAAAGTTTACCTATTCCGAATTAAAATACCTTTTTAAACGGTTGGCAAAAAAATCAAATTACAGATTCATTTTTATACCCTTCCAAAGAAAATAAAAATTTTGCATATCCGTATTTAAATGAAGGATTACTATGTCCAAACATAAAAAAAATTTAAACCTCCGATTTGAGAACCTCCTTTTTCAAGTCTGTGAAAATGATTTGAAACAATAAAAAGTTAAACGTATCGGGGAGTTAAAATTTTCGAAAATATGATAGGTTCATAGGTAACCAATAAATAGATAAACTTATCGAGATAATTATCATCTTTATCGCGGGCTCTTTCATAGGTTTGATTTTGTTTCAAATATGTCAAATATGCGAAGATTTTATACTAAAACATTTCCGTAACAAATCAAACGTGTCTTTTTTAAATACCCACTTCCTAAAATCAAGGTTGTCTTGTTTGTCACATGACATTTCTCTGATGTATTTGGCGAAGGGCAATAATTTCCTAAATACTTATAGATATTAATGTTTATTATAAATTCAATCAACCCTAAACTATGTCCCAAAAACCACTAAAACGATTTATAAAAAAAAAAAAAGTTTTTTTTACGCTTCATATTGACATATACCACAGTTACTCTCTACTTTACCTGCATTGTACAATGAATTCTATCTTCAATAAATAATTAGTTTTACTTACTTCAGTAGGAACAAATAATAGAGATAATTAGAAATGGGTACTAAGAAACCAAAATAATGAACAAAAGATATGTTATTTTAATTAAATACACAATAATGGATAAAATATGGTTCGTGATGCAATAAAAAAAAAATTAAGCAAAGAACTGCAAAATCTTATCCAACAAAATATATTGTTTTAACTAATTTCTAGAAGTACCATCAGTTAGTACCTGTTTTCACTCACAGATGGCGGTATAGTAAAAAACTAAAATCCTAAGAGTATTTAAACCTAATTTTGATTGGTTTACGTAAATTCCTGACTCCTTAAAGTTATTAAACGGTGAACTAGAAACAATAGCTGATATAAAAATATAACAATCTTTACTGAACATTGAATCTGACTACCTAGGCAAGTGTCTATTGAAAAAAAAACCTTTAAAAATAAAACTATAAATCAGCATCCAGAAAGGGCGAAATGATTAACCATTTAATCTGAAACTTGGCTGTTACTATCGGGATCTGGTTGACTGTTCCTAAAGGCTCGAGCCCATAAAATAATAATTGCTATTAATAATGTTAATACTTAATATATTTTGGTAACGTTGACGGCGGTACTCACCTGTCAGTCAGTTGCTTCGTTCCCATTCCCACTTGGGAGAGAAGATTTTCCAACGTCATCTCACTATCACGCAGTGTCAACGAATGTCAAGGGGGATGTGCAAGCGCCCATGGCTATGAGTGCATAATACGCTCTACTTGGCTTTACGTACTCTATTATGTGAAGTTATTATAACGGTATTTTCTTGTAGCTATTTTCTAGAAAACCTACGTTTCTATGTCGAGAGATAATTACATGCTTTTATAACTCGCATAAGTAAATGGGTAACAGCAAAAGAAAGACAAAAAATAAATATTAATCTTTATTATTTTACAATCACAAGCACACAAGGACGTCCTCAATCACACAGTCGCACAAAATATACATAAATACTAACTATTAAGTGATATAAATATTTATTTATATCACATATAACTTTTTACATCAGTCGTCAATTATCGAGAAACTGGCGGATTATTTCATCGTTTATACAATAAACAATGTGCCAATTACACAACATTTTACAATACTCATTTCTAAGGGTTTCATGGAATAGACCGTATAACAATGTGGGACAATTTTACCGTTTACTCATTTACTTCTAAAATAAATTAAATAAATAAATAATTTAATAAATTATTTAAACACTATACTTGACGCTGTTTTAATTAGTGCGATGGGATAAGTTTTGAGCACAATATGCCAACATATTTCATTGCGTCAGTAGTTTAATACTTTAATGTACCCACCGAAATCAAAACAAAATCGTATTTTGACTATTTTTGTAACACTTCCTTCATATTACTGTGGAAACGGATATAAAAATGCCAATCCCAAGAGGTAAAACTTTGGAAACGATACTTTACTTATAAGATTTGTTATCACTAATTTTGAAGTCGCACTACATATTTTGGCGGTGTTTTCTGTTGGCATTAAACTTCATTGCACTGAAGATACATCTGGCGGCAGTCCACACCCGAGCGGCCTCGACGACCTGCCTCATAGAAGTCGTCGAAAGTGCCTCCGGATTGTCTCTCCAAAACGAAACTTGCAGCATAGCTGTAATAAGAATAATTTTCGATAAAATAAAGAGGTTTACACCTGTGTAATTAGTGGTACGATCAAACAGGATGGAGAAAAGTTCAACACGCTCATTAGCTGCAATCGAGGATTTGCACATCTAACAAGCGATTCCGATCAAGAATGATAGCCTTATACAAGTCCATCTGCAACGATTTCAACCTCAACATAAGTTACTTTTCTTCCATGTGCGAAAGGGACGTTTTCGCTTTGGCCATAACGGGGCATTGTTTTATAGACCAACGTGTAGGTCTGCGTTTTTGAGTAATCGTGTAGTTAAATGTGCTCCCTAAGCATCAGCCTATATATGTCTACTGCAAAGCATACGCCTTTTTAATGGCACTCGATTTAACTCAATCCTTGGCTACTCTCATCTGGCTCTACCAGCTACTCTGGGAAGATCGTCGCTCCACCTAGCTGGAGGGATTCTTACTTGACGTTTACCGATTCGCGGCTTCCACTCAAGAACACCACCCCTGATCCTTCGGGAGATAATATTATATCAAAGGGTTCTACGACTAATATAGCCGTCCCATTGCCTATTGAGCTTGGTTATCCTGGGGGCAACTACTTTGTTTCTCTACTGGATCACCCCATTCAGGAATATACACCAAGCATAGCCCTTTCTATAGCTCGATGAGCAACACCTTGACATGAATTTGTGGGCCAGCAGCATCATAAGTCCGTGAGTGGGCACGTCTTGGCTGCGGAAGTAATAACAGGTAGTACCTATACACCGATTGTAGACCTCTGTCTTTAGGCTATGTGGAATAGGCGACTAGAAGATTTGACGTACCTACTTAGTTTTCTAACCGCTACTTAGATTAAGTGAAGTTGTTATCAAGTTCATCCGGATACCCGTGCGTTGGTAAAGAAGAATCAACCAGGCCGTCCAGCACTATGAAAACAAAATGCCCTAAAGTTGCAAGTCAGTTTGAGAAATGTGAAGTAATGATAAATAGCATAATATACCAAGATAGGTGAAATGCTTGGATGATAGTATCATAGCTACCTTTCTCCGTAATTATTATTTAACTTTAACTATTCATCAGGAATATCTTAATATTAAGATACTACTAGAAATGTGGAAGTACTACAGTTACACTACTGCCTAACCCTTCGGTGAAAACAGGCGTGCTGTTATGTTATGTGAATAGATACTTACGTTCCGAATTGACAGAACACGCTCTTGGGACCGATGTCATCAGAACACTCTGTGTTGGCATCGCATACGTATTTCTGCAGACACTTGTCGTCATTTGTGCCGAAAGACCTGACGTAGGTCTTGAACATAGCAATGCCAGCGAGCGCTGCGTCACTGACTGAATCTTTGCGGCCCATTGATCGTGCAGCCAGCGATCTGTGAGAGAATGAGGTCTTCAAGGCGTCCAAAAGATTGACGACGATGTTGATGAACTATGGAAAGAAAAAAATACCGTTCAAGAACTGATTACTAGGTCATTAAAAGATCTGGAAAGGAAACACATAATTTTACGAGATTCAATCGTAAAACTATTTCTCCTTTGCATTCAAAGTCACTAAAAATAATGGCATTCAGATAATTGCATAAAAAGGGAGAAGGAAGGATGGGTAGCGTACCTCTCCAGCCTGCTTTGCCATGGAGGCGACCTGGTCGGGATCTTTTGCACCGAGCACCGTCGACAGAACCGCAGCCAATATACCCTGAAGCAAGCGAGAAGCAACACCGTCTCCGTAACCAAATTTTACTATTTACATTCCGAAGATAGGAAAGACCTCAAGGAAAATGTAAAAATGATTTTTAATTATAAAATGAAATATAATAGAGAAGTAATAGTTACTAAAGTGATTTCTCTGAGGTGATCCCCGGACGTGAAGGTACTAGTTATTTGTAGTGAATTAAGGCTTCTATGAACTACTTGACAAATGATGCCTGCTACAGGTGAGGGTCAATTTGGTGCTTTTATACATTATTGGAGTGATTCTAAATAAATATCAATAAGTATCTACAAAAAACTATGTTAGTGGATCAGTATGGATAAATAAAATAATGAAGTTTGCTTTTTTTTTGTACATTAATGATGACTTCAGAGCTGAAGCTTTTGCAGTGGACATGGGTGTGATATTCTCATTATGAGATGTAAATGAAAGGAATTTTACAAAATTTTAATTCATTCATGTAAGTACCTGCATGGGAGACGAGCCGTTGTCTACTTTGTCAATACCATCGCTTGATGCTCCTCCTCCGAGAATTGCAGTTAAGATTTTAAGACCCATAGAGAGTAAGTTGGCCCAAGGTGACGGCGACACTGAGTCGGTGTCGATGCTGTCACTCTTGTTGGGTCCTGTTGTGCCAGGGTTGAAGATCATTTGCATAAGCATACCTGAAATAATGCAATTTAGCAGATTTTAATTACTAAATTAAGCCAGTCATCAAAATAAAATGTTTCATTGCCCCTAATGTTTGTACTAATTTGTAAAGCTCATATTTACTTACCAAGCATGTTCGACCAAGAGAAGCCTCCGTCAGAGATAGAGTTTGTTTGTATTTCATCAATGTCATCTAAGGCGACTTTCTTCAAGGCGTTGGACTTCTCTGCGAATTTCCGCTCTTGGGCTTGTTCTTGCTGGGGCATCGGTAACGAGTTGCTGTAATATTGGGGATTATGTGTCCGAACACTACTCGTAGCCTGAAAATATGGTTTAAAAGTAAAATGAGCGATCATTATTAAAAAACAGACATTTAATGCGAATTTCTTCCGTAAACTAGGATAGGTACCGATGTACCTATGTACGTATGTACGACATCAATTTATTGTTTGCCTTTACGCAGACGTGGGTAGGTAAGTACATATGTAAGTATAGAACCATACCTGTGAAATAAGAGGGACATTCTGGGGATATGCCAGCGTATGGAGAACTGCCGATGAACTTATTAGCGCCAGCAGCGCCCATCCCGTCACTGTGTGATGCATCTGCAGACAAACCATATTTTCGTAAGTAAAGAAACCTTAAAAATAATTTTGGGCACAACACATACAACATAATGCGTAATTATTTTAAAATAAAACCTCTCTAGGAATTAATTTAATTGTGCTCTCGCGCAATGGACGTCGATTAGAAAGTGTTCTGATGAGTGATTCGCGCGAATTGATTGCCTGCTTTTAGACTTGCTTAGAAAGTGGCCCCTAGCGTCGCCTTCTCTGTATTTTTACGAGGATGCCCGCGTGTCTAATTAGAGGACGTTTGTAAAGTGTATTTTTTAAAATTTAAATGATACAATTACTTTTAATTCCTAAGATCAGTTTTTAATCAGCAAACCAGTATCGTCATCGTCACGATTTGCTGACTTAACAGCTGCCCATCAATAGAAACCTAAATAAATATCTACCTAATTTACACTTAACTTTTTGGGTCGCTTTTTGTGTACCAAGTAGACTAGTAGGTACTTAGGTAGGTACTTATCTACCTACCAACCTACCTATTCGGATATTATGTGAAATATATATGTTTTACTGTTTTTACGGCACCTAATAATCTTTTGATAATAAAAGACAAATTAATAAATTACAACACAGCCATTTATGGTATTAAATTCAGGCAGATGCGTACAGTTTTGAGGGCTACACGGCGGTCCACATCATCCGGCTTAGAAGTGTGTTACCTGCATGTCCGATAGCCCTCGAATGCAGGTGACCCGGTCTTTTGTAACTGTTCTTCGGATGTCACCTCTCTCACACGCTTAATAAGGTGCTAGTTATATAAATTGACGTAAATTTTAACAGTTCGTTATGCATGATATGCCAAACGGTCTACTTTCTTCGTTCGAAAAAAGCAAGCTATTAGCACTTTCTGTGACTTCCGGCTCACTTGACAAAAATTACATCACGGCCTACGCGTGGCCAGGATGATCAAACGTGAATGGGTTCATAAATGTTTTTATTATAGAGGAATTGTTACGTTCTGAGTTGGTCGTCCATCACTTGAAGAAACGTGTTTCATACGTATAACATAAATAGTGGTGGAACAGTGCTGCGCCGGCGCACCGGTCGCCGGTGACAGCGGGTCCGCCGAGATTCTCTCCGGAGAAATTTGTTGTCGCAAGACTTGCGCCGTCATCACGTATGTTTTATGTATGCTTTGTTGCCGCCATTTACTGGTAAACCGCTACATACATGATGCTATTTATGTAATGACGACGTCCAGTTTATAGAATAACTACCTATACGTATGCCGCAATTCTTGGTTCGTCAAAAACAATAATAATAATAAGTCCGTCTTTACGGTTGTCATAAGTTTTGTTTGGAAAGCTGCTTTGTAATACAAGCACGAAAAGTTGACCCGTGAAATAAAATGATAATTTACACACCGCAGTCTAAATTGGATCGATTTACGCTCAAGTTTCAAGGTGGCGTGACCCCATGACCCAGTAACCCTGCACTCTGGCGCAGGTGACTGAACTTGGCGTTGCAATGCACGAGAAACTTAGCCTCACTTTCGTTCGTCGCGGATCTTCACGTCCAAGCCGACCTACATTTTGCATTAATAATAAGAAAGAAATGATTTATTATTTATTCATAGCTACTTTTATATATATTATTTATTCATAGCTAATTATAAAAAATGTCGTCTTTAATTTTATTAAGCTACCTACTTACTATTTTATTGATGATTTCACGAATTGTTCATTATTTTCGGTTTTTAGTTTCGGAATGAAAAAGGTTCGTGAATTATCTATCTACTAATTCTACTTTTTATTTTAAACAATGTAAAATGCCTAGGTATAGGTAGGTACCAAATCTATGCTCCGTGCAGCGGATTGCGTATCATTTCTCCAATTCGCTCCCTGATAAAGAGACGAATTTGGATACCGAAATATCCCTTTTTTGTCGTTTTTTATATTCAGGATTTAAGATGTCTTCCCTCGATAAAAAACGACAAAAAAGGGATATTTCCTCATTTCCCCTAAAAAACACTACCTAAAGGTATATTTTTACAGCATCAAGTATAATTATATTGTCTAGTAACGCAGAACGACTAGCAAGGCGCGGCAAACATGGCGATGGGTGAAAGCAACGCGGTCCGGTCGCGTGTGTGCCACTGCCGTGGAAGGTTAACGTTTTTCTAATTTCGGAGCGAGGACTCAGACCTGCTATTACGTTGTGACCAACTCGCTCCCAACTTTCATCGGAAATTCACCGTGGAAAAATGAGAATCGCAAATTTCACCAGCCATTTGGCAATTTTCCTCTTGTGCGTGCCGTCCGCGACGTTTGCATTTGTGCGATTTTCTTTTATGAAACTTCTTGGCAGTTCATGCAAGTAATGTTTCTTGGAGAATGCGAACGAATAAGGCATATTTAGTACCTACCTATACTTTTGTTATTAAATAACGTCAACAAAAACAAATAAAAGAAGAGAGAAGAAAGTTTTCGTCGCGGAAAAATATTATACCTACTTATACCTTTCATCAGAAAACCTCTTCATCTTGTTTTAATCTTCCGCGTTTTTTTTGGCTTTTTTCGCCTGCTCAGTGACCGGTCCAGCGTGTAATCCGCTTTCTAAAACCGTCCGTAAGTGCGTGCGTGTTCTGTACGCGGATATGAGCGTGGACTGAAATTTATTCATTCGTAATAAACATACATCGTTGAAAACTACGTGACTAACTGTATAAATACATGTAATTGAGTTATTTTACATGATAAGGTTTTATTATATTATACCTATCTGAAGGACTAAAGCGTTTATGTTTTTCAGTTTTCTGCCTTACAATCTGCTTTGATGTTCAGCATTCATGGTTATGTTTGGTCAAAATTTCCTAAGTCCAGGCCCTTTTTAAGTTTAGTCTCGTAATCCATTAACCTACCAAAGTGCATAACGAACCCGGGCATTTATCTTCATAATTATTCCCCACTATTCCCAACAAAAATAATAATTAGGTAGGTACCTAATTCATTATTATATTAATGACATACCTAGATCCATAATCCACGCAGACAAATGAAGTCAAATGGACAAATCTAAGTTGTTTCAGTGGCGTTTTCGAAAACACTACCGTAACACTCACGATGATAGAGACGTATCATCGATTCCCGCGATTGATTAGTTCTAGCTGTAATGATAAAGTAGCTATACGATGTTCCGCAAACTGATCCATAGGCGCGTTACACACCGTTACCGTGTTCTCGATGCGGATCAATCGTACGGTACACCTGATTCAAGATGCACATGTTCAATTTGGGTCGGCGCCTACTTTAAGTCTTCAATCGTGTCAATCACCGTATTACATCTCAATTATTATGCTCACATTGTATCTGATTTCTAAACGTACAATGGGAATGCATAAATAATTTTCGTCTGACATGTGTTTTGTATTGTTTTCTAAGAAGCCAACGATAGAAGATCTTTTGTAACTACAAAAGGCTTTATCAACGTCTCATTTAACTCTACACCTAAGGTGTGTTGTAAATTTTTTATCCTGAAAATAATGATTTTCCGACTTTGCCTTACTTTTCCCAAATACATTCAAACAATTGTATTCCGGATCTTCGAAGATTCATTACCTACATTTTTTTCGTTTCTACTCAAGTATTGCATCGAGAATTAAAAACCGATTAAAAAAAAACACGGAAATTTCTCCGAGCATCCGAAAGGGCCCACCAAAGCCCGCAGGCAAGGTGTCAGTTGGTATATAATTTACGTTTTAAAAACATTTCGATTACCCAACGTCGCTGGTGGATGACGAGATTGCCTCTCACGTCAGTCGACACAACTTTCACTTTAAAGTTTTTTGGACATGAGTGGAACGAGCATTTCGTTAGTCTCGCCACGAGATGACGATTGTGGACATTTATCATCGCGAGTCGCGACTATTAATTATTTCTAGCGTTGATGTCTTTTTCACTATCATTAAATGAAAAGGATGGTATTTTATTTTAGAGTTTGAATTTTTTTAGGTTTTTAAGCGTTTGATTTACTATTTTGAAGATACTTAGACTGACCTTTGCCAGGTTTAAGTTACGAATCAATTATCAACTGTATCTTCATAAAACTATTTTCTCATAGTTGCATTTGTACATAATGTTGCTCATCAATATCAACGTGGAAACGATATTCGCTCGATGACATAACGTTTCTTAATTTCTGGGAATAGGTACATTACATTCGAGTACCTATATGTTGGTGCGAGAAACGCGGCGACGGGCCCGGGCAGCTGGCACGCAAGCGGATTATTGGCCATTCCGATCGCAGCAGCTTTCCTCGCCACTTTCAACACGCGCCGGCGCACGTTTCAAGACTTTTAATTACTTAAGAACCTGTCACAAGTATCATAACACTCGTCAAGCGTCAAGATCTCATCTTTTGTTTACAAACTTTAATGAAAGTTTCGAGGTATTTTTTTATTTAATTTCCTTTTAAAATAGCAGTTTATTTTTATTTTGTATTAATAAACTGCAAATTTTACCTCAAACTATACCTTGTCATTTCAACTAAGTAATATACAAAACTAACAAATGAAATCGACTCCTACTTTTCATAATGAACTTGAATATTTAAGCATACTAAATTGATTGATTCGCTCTATTTGAAGAATAGAGCAATTAAACGAGCTACCGGATGAGATAAAATTGATTATCATTTGCAACGCGAGTATCTATCGTAAATCCAACATGTTACGAGCAAAAACTACCGTTGGAAGCGTTGGAAAATCTCTTTGTAAAATTATATTTTCAATGCACCTAACGCCATTGTTACGTCAAATTAGCTACTCAAGAATGTTTTGTCTCTCTGTATTCTTTAGATTCTCCGCGACGAATTCAGGGTTAGAACGCATTATGTGAACATTTTCACATTTTAGAAAGCGAAGGTTCATATTTACATGACTAAAGCGGACAGTGAAAATAATATGCCGTGTGGAAGTTCATAACAAGTGTGAATTGTTCGTGACTGATTTTTATCATCGTTCCACCATTTTTTTAATGATAATTGATTCGGAAGATAGTTTTGTTTGTGTTCGTGTGTTTTATATATTTAAATTTGAGCCGTTTAAAAAAGTCTGAACTTGACTTATCAAGTAGAAAGCTGCCATTTCCGGTTGTTGCCAATTGTCACTTTTTTGGATAAATTAGCCGGTGAACCTAGAGCTTCGTTATAAAATATCTTTATGAATATGTATTTAACTTTTCTAGTGTCAAGAAATGAGACAGTTACTGTTAATTAACTATCGCTGCGAGACTCCGCGTCTCTTTGTGAATTATGGAAATTGGAAATTCCTCACTTATTTCTAGTTATTTAAAGTTAGTTAAACAAACAACGTAAGGCATTAGTCATTTACTGAAAAGCTTAAGTTAAAGTACCTAAATTCACTACAAAGCTATCAAATGACAAGACACATTAGAAAAATCAAATATATAACTCAGAGAGTGGTCTGCAAATTTCCTTAAACCATCGTACATTCATTCTTCTGAAACATTCATTCATATAAAGTGTCCAAAGAAACTTATCTGACTGATTTCAAGGACCATTTTTATTTATCCTTTGATTGACACAATGCATAAGGAACTCAAAACGCAAGCTACCTACTATATAATATTTCCAAGTAAATTGGTTTTAATTATGTTTTTCTTTGAACCAATAATATAATTTATTCCTTAGAGATAGAATGGATACTTAAAAATTTTCTGTCATCTTTTTATCAGATCACTGCCTTTTTTTCGGGAGTGCGTTAACATAAATACAAAACAAATAATTAAGCATATTTTAGGTAGGTATTTCATAACATTATTTCACAGCAATTTTGATACAATAAAAAATGTTTATTCACAACATAATTGAAAAAAAAAAATGAACCACTGAACCAAAAGTAAAGCTTTTTGTAAGAAAAACAAACATCTTGTATCACCAAAATCACTTGTGAAACACCATTTTATTAAATCACGTGGTCACTTGCAATCATCAGCGTCCTGTCCAACTTTCACACAATTATTTCAAACACCGAACACTTAAGATATTCCACTATGCGTCCTAAGGGATGGACCTTTAAAAACCTTACCTTATCTCGAACTGGGGGTATATCACTAACACTGAATCACGTTATCTTCCACGAGGTAGCTTATCGTCACCGGTGAAAGTGCGTGTTGCCTGTGCGAGAGTTTAACTTGCAATGAGTGTTGCGCCTTGAACTTCACTATATATATATGATGACCCAGTTATGGTGACAGCGGCTAACTGTGCTAGTCGGTCCGTCTGTCCGTGTGTCCAACCTGTTCCCATCCCGTTGCACACACTGTTCCCGACTGGACCTTGTCAAGGACATTCGGTTACCGAACCGACGAACACTCTACGGACTTTGAACAGTTGAGATTCCTGTGCAATGCCTCGAATGGTGTAGTTATTCGAGCACCCCAAATATTATTACAATCTAATATAAGAACTTTGTAGAGGAAAATCCCGAATTTAACAGTATTGTTTATTTTGTTCCAGGTATTTTCTTGGACAAAGCAGCAACATCTCAAGGTCAGGTAAAAGAAGTACAAGGGTAAGTGCAAAAACATACATATTCATACATGCCGATCATCTGAAACAGGAAACAGGAAAATTATTCGTTTCACATAGATTTTTGTTTTAGACGGATGACGGATTAGTAGTAATTTTTTGCTAAAGCTCATTAGTTCACTTATGAATATGCCAGTCAAGTACAAAAAGCAGTCATTGAACAAGCACTGATACATCGAAGCTTTGTCTGTTATAAATATATATTTGCCGCTATCTTATGTTCAACATCAAATAGCTTCAAATGAAGCGAATAGAAGATTTTTTTCTGTTTATGTGCAGTCAGGTTTTCTGTCCAATTTGGAAATCCAATATGCAGTCATGAACTGGCTTCTAAGAATTCCACGTGCTGAAAATATTAATGTAACGCAGAAGAAATTATATCTGATCCTTATATAAATTCCTGGAGGATACAGATATAGTAAGATGTAAGTGATTTTATTCAGGGGTTCATAATGACAACCGAAGTCGTCTAAATTACTCATCTAACACGCTCTCCTAAGCACACAGACCTTGATGTACGGATGTATAGGTACCCTAAGAGTGTCTCGACACCCACCCAAGATATGTCGCAAAAAGCAAGCGTGGTTTAATCCCACAGACGCATAACAGAACAAGCTAAGAACGGAAAAAATTGTTGGTCAATAGTAATAGGTAATCAACACGATGAAGTAAAGAAGTGAAGTTACGTAAACCTTCAGTTCGTAGGACTTGTCTAAGTATAATTAGACAAATGTCACGTGTGTCATGTGTATCTGTAGGGTATGTTAAGCACCCATTATAGCGACAAACCATAATCACTTCTTTAAAAGGAAACCTCTTAGCTTTAGTACCCATCTTTATATGGAGTTTACATAATTCCTTCCCTCGACACGCTCGCTTTGATACCTTAATACGAATGTCATCTAATTCGTGTGATGCAGCGTCACTGATGATTTGCCATCAGCTCCGCATATTTTCCTTCTTTCTCGTCAGACAAAAAAGTTGTTCACTGAATGTATCGTAAACGATGTCATTCCTTCATCAATCACATAAAATTAGGTCCAATGTCACATGTTTCCCATCCGATGGCTTTGTCTTATCAGTTACTGTTCTCAGTAAACTTGATGTGTCTCGTGGAAACTGAAGCGACTAACGCTTCGATCCAATGGGCTCCATTCTCTTCCTTCTCACGCTTGTCATAAGTATATAATCACACTGCGATCACTTAATTGCTTGGGCATAGTAAAGTATCTAATTTGATTTTCTTTCCATGAATGGTGTGTATCTCACTTGATTGCTGTACGTAGCGTCTGCATACTTTTGCATTTAACTCTTTATTATATAAAAATAAGTAACAATGCTTCCTAGAAATGCAGATGCGGATTTGATTTGATTTGATTGAATTAAGAGAAAAAAAAAAGTTGTTCTTGTCCAATAGAAGAATAAAAACTTTTTACAAAAAAAAACAACCAAACAACAAAATGTGAAAAATCACTCCTTTAGGCCCCGGTGGCATCACCGGTGATGCCACTTGGTCTCGGCAAGTATATTCATGGTCATTTCGCGGTTAATTTTGGCAGTCGGTATCTTTGCTTTTCAATTTACGTTTTTTGCCACCGACTTCCGAAATAAAAGTTATTTTTCACTTTTTAACAGACTTCTTCAAAAAGGAGGAGGTTCTCAATTCGTCTGTATGTTTTTTTTTTTTTTGTGTATGTTATTCGATTTCTCCGGCAATTATGAATCGATTTTGATGATTCTTTTTTTGTTTGGTAGGTCAAACTTATTAACTTTGCTTGCGTAGTTTTTGAGTTAGCTTCAATATTACGTATTTTTTCCCACTTAGTCTAGGTTCACACTATGTCTAGGTAGTGGTATTCGAATTTGTGTGGGGTAGGTACCACAACTAAAAAGTGAAAAATAAAAACTTTACAAAAAATAACAACCGACTTAAAAAAACACATATTTTGCATAGCCTTCACACTGTTCCCTTGCCTAATGAAAGGCCCATGATTTCTGGTCCATATCCGTATTCATTCAAAGCGCTTATTTAGTTTTATCGTCTGTAGTGTGTAGGTACTAAACTTCTTCAATAGATACTTTCAGATAACTCGCATGGCGTGTTTCTTTGGTATATGCTTAGCTTGATCATGTGAGTATTGGTGATGCAGGCCATATTTTGTTTTGATCGTTGGTTATACCTATGTGTTTGTTTTTCATAGATATGACTGTTAATGCCATCTAATAAGATAAGTATTGATGAAACACACGTGAGTTTGAATAAGCACTGATATCAAAATATTTCCAGGTACTTGTTCCTGCATCTTCTTGAAGATATTAGTAAGTTGTTTCTAAAAGCTGGTTTTGCGTGAGTAATAACAATTCACTATTGCATCAGATACCTTTCTCTGGATTGTATTGAACTCGTCATCAACAAACGTACCGATTATCTTGCAAGGCTATTAAGTAAATTCATTTGTTTATTTAATTCCCATTTCTGCTTAGAAAATAACAGACCTTGCTTAATTAAAAACCAAGTTTCCGCTCTCTACGGTGCATTTGATCTGAATCCATGGCGGTCTGTTTGTAGAATAGTAGGACAGCAGCTTGTGCTTGTGTGTAGCATGTTTATTTTTACTTTGAGCAATAAATGAGTCTTCGATATATCTTGTTTGAATTAATAAAAACTTTGAAATAATTATGCCCACCACAGGCACGTTAACAACCGTTACGGATTGATGTATTGAATTAGCCATTTCTTCTTTGAAACTAGGTATAAACAAATTCATCTAACACGAGAGGGTCATCAACCAAGCTGTGCAGTCTAAGAAGGTTGGTGACCCGTCCGTGACTGTATGTTCCGACAAGTTGTAGGTACTTTTACAGTTCCTGTGTTGGATAGGCCAGACAAATATAAAAAATTGGGTGAGTGGTAAGTTCATTGTGCACTGCTTGACGCAGAATTGTATCTTATTGTAGGAATGAGCAAGAGTAGGCACGGTGTTTTGAATACTTAAATTATTCTTGCATTAATTAATTAACGGACCTAAAGAACGAAAGTTGGAATGCATGGAAAAAAAGATTTTACTTTCGCTAGCTTCCCTACAGAAGAAAGAGGTCGCAGAACTTATCGAGGCTAATAAAATTTAACGGCGTTGATACTGAAGGTATACGTCGCTTAAAATCAGAAAGAAATTAAAGAATGAAAGTTGGAATACAAGGAAAACATAAAAATTACTTTCATTAGGTTCCTCGAAGAGTTACTCAATGTAGGGGTCGCAGTATCGTTCATAATGAACGGAGGACTCGGCGTCAGAGCACTGACCTACCGCTGACTCATTTGATTGCATTTCACTTTCTTATTCGGAAACCCCACTTATCTGAACGAACATTCTACTCTAGTAAATCCTGAACAGACTTCAAAGCCTTAGCCTCATCCTTAGTCGAGATTAATCCTCAATTGAAGAATTAAAATAATAATTTAATCTCACGACTTAGTCGTGGACTTTCTCGATGCATAGAAAGTGACCTCGGGAGTAAGTAGAGGGTTAAATATGAAATGTAAACTCAGAACAATTTGTATAAATATGATAACTATCCTTAGGCCAACTTCATAGTATTTGTATTTTTAGAAACAATTTTAAGATTAGCATATGTGTAGAAAGAGAGAGCGGGAGATTGTCATCAAAAGCAGCGGAATTTGGCGTTTTAACGGTGGCTGGTGTAAAAGGATGGCGGATGCAGAATCAGAAGACCTAATGCTATGACGCTGTATTTGAGTAAAACAGAAAATGTCCACAATATTATATTTATTATTGATGTTAAGATGAGATAAGGGAAGTTACTGATGATGCTTGAAATTAATTAGGTAAGTACTTAACAAATGACTGGCTGCGCCCCGCGGTTCACCCGCGTAACTTTCGAGGCCCGTGGGAGTATCGGGATAAAAAGTCCTATGTCCTATTCCAGGTCATGGTCTACTCATGTCCCAAATTTCATCTAAATCTGTTCAGCTGTTTTAGCGTGACAGCGTAACAAACAAACAAACTCACTTTCGCATTTATAATATTATTT
The DNA here is from genome assembly GCA_948473465.1 of Lithophane ornitopus. NCBI lineage: Eukaryota > Metazoa > Arthropoda > Insecta > Lepidoptera > Noctuidae > Lithophane > Lithophane ornitopus. The sequence continues at coordinate 10,425,419 of OX419624.1, read as the reverse complement.
ATTTATTTATATATACTTTATTGTACACCAGAAAATACATAGCGAGCATATTATTACATATTATATACTAGCTGATGCCTGCGGCTTCGCCCGCTTGACAAATTACATACTAAAACCTTTCTCGAGAACCACTCTATCCATTGGTGAAAACAGCATGAAAATCGGTGCATTCGTTTTTGAGTTTATCGCGAACAGACAGACAAACAGACGCGGCGGAGGCCTTTGTTTTATATAATATGTGGTGATTAAAGTTAGGATGAACTACCTTCGGATGAATTTAACGATTTAATATTCCAATTCGTCGTCAATACAATATTTCTTGAACAAACTTGCGTTTACTTCAAATAGGACGGAAGAAAATCAATCTGTAATAAGTACGTACATAAATATAGTACAGAAGTGCTCGTAGATAGCTGCGTGGCCGGTAATATTTGTCAATTTGCATGTAGCTGCGACCATTCGAGGGTAACTGTAAAGTTGGAATGTGAGCTCGACTTGCCTACCTACTTCTCTCCTCCACTCCACTGATCTAAATATGAGGAGCAGTTTCGATAATCATCGGTTTTGATTATGGTTTGTGTGAATCTCGTTAATGCTGCCGACATAAGAGCAATAGATCTAGGTTTGATATCATTACAGGTATTAATCAGTTGCATATCAATAAGCTTAGTAGCCTTATAATGTGTGAGTTCTCATTAGATAGCTTAGCACTGCGAATAAGGCGCTCTGGTTAAAGTGGGCAAACAACACTGGACGGCTCTACATGGAAACTAAGTCCTCAGGCAATAGAATAAAATGTACTTAAGGTTGATTTTCCTCATTATGGAACTGGAATTTAGTATTCAACTGAAGCCTAACATTAAAAACATAATTATCGAAAATGTGATCAATTACAACTTGATTGGCTTGGAAGCCATTGCATTCACGAGAAAGCAGAACCATGATTAACCTTTTCCTCAGACATAAGTTATAGATGATCACTTTTAGTGTCTATTCACCGTAGACGGAACTTGAGAACTGGGACACCATCATCTTGTCCCCATAGTGGTTTATATGAACCGCAGAGGGCGGGCCCGGTACTAGATTCGACTCATCGCCGAGGTATGGGGTCATGCGCTTGTAAAAGTTGCCATTTCGGTAACATGATAAGTAATCATGGCTTATTGAGATAATAGCTGTTTGAATGAGCAGTATAATTGGACAACCACAGACCCAAGTAGGCTTAGTAATAACTTAAGTAAAGGTAAGTGCAGTCTCTATAAGCTATGATACCTTATAATAAGTTACGGAACTCAGTAGATACTAGATAGTAATGCTTGTGGCGTGAATAGAATCAATTGAGTATCGCATACCAACGAGCACTATTTATAAATGAACAACTAATATCTGATTGTTGAATTAATGAAGTCGTAATTAACAGTTGCATAGGAGTATTAAGTATATTAGATGAAAGAACAGTTTAGCGGGCTTCGTTATTCTTTTTTAGATTGAAGACTAGATTATGGATTTGATAAGACCTTAATTAATACTTATACCTAATAACTTAAAATGAGTTTTGTCATAGCCTTCGTTAATACATACACAACTTTTACAAACTTTGAAAAATACAGATTGGTTGCATAGGTGGTAATTTTTAATACCTACTGGTCAAGCAACTGGAAAGTATGCTTTTCTTTCAAGTTTGCCAACTGACCTCGAACTTACCTGTTATTCAGTAAAATATCACAATTCATGGTGCAGTGAGAATTACTTCGAGAGTCTTCTAATTTAAAGTGTAAAGAGAATGCAGCTAGCTATAGTCGCTATTTTTGAACTACTCATATCTAGGACTTGCGTCAATCAATTTCACTTCCTAGTTCAGACACTTTATAATTTCAACTAATTGCATACATAGAGAATAGAGAGAGTTAAAACTATTACCTTTCATTGTAATTGACAAAATTACAATTGTTTTTATGAAAAGAAAACACGCAGATATTTTTGTGACTGAGACATTAGAAGGGGAATTTGAAACGTAGGTAGGTGCGAATCCAAATAAAGATATGTTCAAGGTAAACAAATAATACGATGTGTAAACATGGCGCACAGTGGGCCAGTAGGGCATCAGCGAAATGGTAGCTTTCGTTCTTACTACCAATGACTGACTATTATCAAGGCAAGGCAACGTGACCTAGAAGGACACGCCGCATTCCGACTGTGTTAGTGGTACTGTGCGTGTCACCGTGACTGTCGATAATCATTTTGTTTAGGCTAAACACTTAGAACGATGCATTTAAGGTGGATCCGCTAGGGTAACCCGCGAAATTCAAATTTTCTCACGTTTTTTGCAATTTGCAGATCAGTATCAGGTTGTATGTTGACCTAAATATTATTGGCGGCCGTATCAAATATGGATTTACAAAATTATAAACATTAGAATCAGCAATACAACTCTCTAAGTTCATGTAAGTGCGTTGAATGAAAATTTCATGAAATCGTCAGTCCCCGCGGCTACCCTAGCGCAATGATGATGATGATCCGAGTTCAATCCGAATTGGCAATTTTCTCAATCCGGACGGACAGAGTTCGGATCTAGTATGCAACCCGTCATGCAAATAGTTCTATGGCTTCTTTGGACCGACATTTCTCGGATGCAGTGCAGAACACCCTTAGGCAACAAAGTGTTCTGTAAAAAAAAATACCCTGTTAATCAAAATCATAATTTATTTGGCATCGTTTGTTAACATCAGAGTAAATTACTTATAATAAATCTTCAAGCTAATTCTGTCTGTTTTTGACGTTGCTTTTACCTCAGGCATCTTCTACGGCATTGTTGGCAATAGTATTTTTGATAACCAACATATAAGTGTTCTGTTATCCAGTTATGCTTAACTTCACTAACGAGATACATCCAATCGTTATAAACTATCATTTCAAACAAATAAAGCTTCATATTTTTTCACTCAATAATGTCTAGCTTACGAGGCTTTCATCACTGAGTATCGCCTCACAAAATAATAGCTGGGTCTATTGAATAGAGACATTGCATTGCAATAAGTATATGATATTTTCACTCGAGGCATCAACAATAGCTTGGCTTTGATACAAATAACAAGTTGGCAATGTCACAGTCATAGAAAGTGAAGACTGCCCCAATGTGAAGCAGAACGGATCGCTTGTACTAAACAACAATGGGTTACGATTACGATTGTGGAGTGTGGACCGCCCCTAATTATAATATGGCGGCTTCATCACCGCATATGCGTAATGGAGGGTTTTTTGACGATCACTTTTCTCTCACGCACCAATCTGACGATCGCACGTCACATAACATACCATAACTCCTGTAATGCCCGAAGGGTTAGGCAGAAATGTACCGATACTAAAACCACATTTCGCCAGTTAAGTCCTATGTCATAGGAGGCGAGCCTATTGCCACCAACCGGGTACAAATCCGGATTCTGGGCTACTACTGAGAAATTCCTGATGGGAAAATAAAATAACACTGCCCGAACTGGGAACCATCGAACCCAGGACCTCATGCTCAGTAGTAGTGCTTGCGACCAAAAGACCATCGAGACTTCAAACCTTCTACCAAAAGACGTCGATACTTTTTCTTACATGGTCCAAAATGTTTTATTTACAAACATTCGAACCGTATTTAATACAGCAGGTTTGCGAATTTCGGAGGTTCAATCTTAAGACATTCAAAAGAAAGTGAAGTTTCCAAGTTGTTAAATTCAAGTTGACCTGCTTAAATCCTGATCCTAAATGAGACTGCAGTTTTTACTATCTTGGATTAGACTAAAAGACAAGTAGGACACTAAACAAAAAATGCATTCAACTCGTGCGTGGAATATTTCCTCGTTTTTTTAAAGCATTCATGTTTTGAAAGTATCATTATTTATGTACGATGTAAGTTACCTACCTACTGTAGGTATTTAATCACCATAATGATTAAACACTTATAATGTGTACTTACAGGAAAACTTCAAGCTGTTTTTACTTGCCTACTTTGGTAAAAGAAAGTACAAAATAATTAGCTTTAAACCAACGTACCTACTTAAAGAAGACGACGTGCCTTAGTAATATGAACAAGTTTATCTATCAGAAAAATATTAACAAAGAGGGTTAGGCTTCATTATCAAAGTGGTACAAGGTTTAGCAAATAGTAATTCGCAAAGTCTAAAGCCCTAAGGTCATATAAAACCACGAAATGACTAAACACTCCTTCTTGGCTTAAACAGACCTCCATAACTCACGATAAATCTGTTTGTTCTCGATTACAATGTTACATACACTTTACAATATATATAAATAAGTAGATGCCTAGGCACTTACACATATTAAGGCAACTAAATATATATAAGATAAGATATTTAATAAATTACATAATATTATAAAGTAGGTAGGTATGTTTCAGCTTTTACAGTTTGAAAAGTGAATAAATTGTTACCTAATTGAGGTCTAGATTTTATACACTTCGCTATTTTATATTAACTAGGTAAATTGTAATCAAAACTTTTACTACCTGTTAGTAGGAGCTATTAAAGGTGTCATTGATTAATTTGTGGAATAAAAAGATCTTTATTTAATCCCGTGTAAGCGATTATTTCTTCTCTCGTTTTCTCTTCATCAATCAAAGTTGAATGGATGCCGCTTCTCCCATGGTTCACGAAAGATGTTCGAGTACGATATGAAATTGCTCGTTCATTCAAACAAATTAAATTGCAATAAGTTTAAAGTTTGTGAGAAAGTGGCGTCTCAGACTGGCACGTTAACCTATAGACGAAATTAATAATACCTAAAGGTTTGATTTTGACCGGCGACATTTTATGATAGATTTACGGCAAACAAAGCAATTCGTTGATTAACTAATGATTCTCATACAATAATTAATATAATACATATGATAGCTAATAAAGAAATATAAGATATACATAGGCTAAAAAACAATGTGTGCTTATAAGAGTTTGTTCCAAATAAACAATAGCTTCTGATGTTACAACTCTCAATATTAAAATACTCTATTTGGTTAATATTAGAAACCTAGCCGCTACTTCTTCATATGTAGAGCGGTAGTTCCGTCAAATTACCAATTTAATAGAAAAGCGTAAACAGCTACACAAATTTTCGTTAACATTAAGTTAAATTGAAACAATTACACTTGGTATAGTTTCCCTCCGTCGCAGGTGAACGTCGGTAGTCTATTACTTTTTGTCTTCAACATAATTTGGGCGCTTTTTACTGACGCTTGCGCCTGCCCGACCCCACCAGCTCACTTTCTCTGGCGACTCGCTTTGACAAACCATAAAATATATTTGTACAAGTTACTACTAGTGAGAAATGATTGACCCCGATAGTCGCATCGTGACGAGTTCCGTAGCGTACTTCGGAAACTAATTCTATTTACATATTTTGACTATTTTGAATCAATAATTTGCCTAGGATATTTTCTACTACATAACTGGTTTTTGTATACCATCAAAAATAAATTAGAATAATAATAAAGAAGGAAATCATAGAAAAACTATTTAAAAATGTAAATAATACGTATTGAAAATGAAATAAAAGAAAGGAAATAATAGAGTACTTAAATAAGTGAGTGAGTGTCCTCTTTTTTGTAATCCAGAATACGGGGTCATTAAAATGCTGCCAATTATAATTAAGTAAAATACAGTCACCTAAAAAGTGTCTACTGAATACAACATGAATAAAATCAATAAATTAAGCGTGCATTATGATAGAAAAGACACACGTTTTTCCTCAGCGCTTTCTACAACATCGGAAAACAGGAAAACACACGGAAATACGCGGAGAGAATCGCTCTATAGCATTTTATATAAATGTCGGCAATTAGAATGCGCTGGAATCTGTGTCTCGAACATCTTCATTCATTTGAAACTTGAACTGAATTAAATCGTCGTTTAATTGAAATGAATGCGTCCGATGCGAAATAATGATAATGTCTTTGTGCATTTATTGTAGTTACAACGCTGCTGAAGTATTGTGTTGTCTGTTTCATGAAGGTAAGGAGCATAGAGCATAGAAATAGAATGTAATGAGTGGAGGGGCCTAGCTCGGTGGTGGGGTAGCTTTACAGCCTGTAGTACTTAGGTATAAAATAAAACATCTGAATGATCATTATTGCCTTAAAAACCAATGCTGTTACGCATTAATCGATGTAGTACTTAACAATGTTTTGTTAAGGTTGGCGTGAAGACGTATTTACCCACAATACAATGTCTATTCTATGCACTATGTCTATATAATGCTCTGTTGTATTTTTTGCAGCGAGCTGCGAGACACATCAATCGACTACAATAAGTTACAAGAGTGTTAGTTAGGTCTCACTTCGTCCAAACTTTCTTTCATGTAGGTAAGTAACTACTTAAATAGTGTTACGTAAGGCCGCTCACTGGCGGTCATCGATCTCCTAGATATTATCTAATTGTGACGCAATCATTATTATGAAACGGCTAATTTAAATATTGACATTCGCCGATTGGTTCGCACGATGTTTGGACGCTGCACGCGTATTATGTTTGTGATGTCGTGTGAATTTTGAGAGTATAATTGCTTTTTGTTTATTCATTAAGTGGAAAGGAGTGGCTTGTTTCCTGCCTAGGTAGTAATTTGTGGTCGGATGTAAAGAGGTTGAGTGCAAATTTTATTGCAAACGAATATTTTTATTAGTTGGTTTTAAATACAGAAATAACTGGCTTGTTGGAATCTAGGTTATCGTCGATATAGATATTATTGAATGTCAGTGTTAAGTTTTATTTTGGTTAACAAATACACAATGGTGCTTGTATCTATTGTATCCATTTAGGATCCAGGTAGACAAGTTCAAGTTTTAGGATCGCTACTCTACGTAAGTCTGTTCAGTAAAAACCTATCTATTTAGTTATAACTTATATCAAAACTCTTTGGAATTGTATTTAGTCATGAATATTGAAATTATAATTATGTCGTATCTAAATGTATTTTACTGTGTGTATATAAAGAATAAAATAAATAAATAAATGTAGTGCGCCCCATAATGATAACCAAAACCAAAATCAACTCTCACCAAAAAAACTATTCAGTTGAAAGTTCCAATTAGTAGTTTAATTAAAGGAAGAGTTAAAACATTATGTACCCATTATGAATTCCACATTTAATTAATTAAACAATAAATTATTCAATTAAAATATTTAAAAAAATAAGTTTAGCTGTGCGTTGAAGTCTTTTGTATGAGAAAATAAATATGTAGGACAAATGATTAAAAACATTGATTTTATTTTAGAAACAACGTTCGCATCTCTTTTATTATGGAATGCCTCGTCACAGAGTATTTTTGTGTTTTTTATCACATATAGGGACTTGTAAACATGGTAGGGTAAGGCATCTCATACGTTGGCAATATTTTAATATTTCATTGATTCATATTTTCGAAATTCTGAAATCTACATAATGTTAACATAGATGAGTGTTTTTTATTCAAGCGAAATCTTCATTTTGTTCCAACCTATATTAGTAGGCCTTAATGAAAGCATAGGTAAATACGTTGTTTTACTAATTAACTAGCGAATAATGTTCGGCAGTTCTTTTGGTAGCTAAGCGGTATTTTTAATTTGAGTTATATGCGAATGTTTTAATTTAAGGAAACAGGAAGTGTAACGTAACAGATGGGCAGTGAGTATGAATAGTTGCGTCTGCGCATCCACGCAATATTGCCATCTTTTGATACCGGATATTATACCGTTGTAATGATGCAAGTATTTCTTTTTGCAAGGATTATGATTTATGTTCATTTGCTCAGCAATTGTGTTACGGTATACGTATAATACGAAGACAGCTTTGCTTTGGAAACCATCTTAGAAAACGTTCTAAATTTATTATTCGATCAGACTTATCCCAGATGATAATTGGGTGAGGTTAATACTGCACTGGTGTTATGTCGGTAAGCTGTAACAATGTTTTTATAAAGCCTCTTTTTTACTTCATATTATCGCTATTGCATAAGGCGTATGAAATAAGACAATCAACAAAAAGAAAAATCTTTCTCCTGACAAAAATATTCCACGTTCTAACTTCAAACTGACCAATCACTGGTAGAAAATTGACCAATTACCTAGGTATCAAACAATACACCGACAACAGCCTAACACGTGCGTATTACGTCACGCAGGCGTTCAAGGATTTAATTATAATTATAACTATTACCTACCGAGTATCGTGTGAGTGCGGGAATTGGGCAGCGGGGTCAACGACCCGCGTTCACTTTCTCTCGATGACCGCTGCCTTGTGAGTTGTGGATGACATATACTTATAGTCCCGGATTTAATGCTTAAGCGTTATTCGTAATTTTAAGTAAGTATAGGTAGAAAGAAAGTTTTAATAAGTACCTTCATGTGGGAGCTCGTGGCTAAATAATACTAGTCGTACGGGTCGATCCATCAGGTTAAGCTACGCTTGCCGGGGTTGGTGCGTGGATGGGTGACCATCTTTACATACCGAGACTCCTTCGTGCTTCGGAAAGCACGTTAAGCCGTTGGTCCCGCCTGTCCTTTGTAGATCTTTGATAGTTGTTACGTCGTCAGTCTTACCAAGGGGTATCGTGTTACCCAATAGCTGGGTTGTGGAGGTCAGATAGGCAGTCGCTCCATGTAAAATACTGGTATTCAGCTGCATCCGGTTAGACTGGAAGCCGACTCCAACATTGTTGGGAAAAAGCTAGGCAGATGATGATGATGTGGGTGTAAGAGAAATGGTATATAAGTACCAAACATAAGATGGCGCGAACGTGGTTGTATATATTTTATATGAAGAGCACAATGTATTTTCAAAAGTACTACTAACATTTAGTTAAGTGTTCTTAACGAGCATACGTGGGGTATTATTATGATCGTTGTTTACTAATAACTTGTAATTTACAAGTACGTACAAAAAAATGTTTATTACGTGCTTAAGAAGTTGTTTAATTAGCTATTATATCGTGAAGTCGTTTGATGTTGATGCACTCTTCAGGCGAATGTCACGGCTAGTTTTTATGAGGAATTCATTTATTTGATAGTAGATTTTTACTCAACTAAAAATGCTGTTCTAAATACAGTACGTTTTAGAGTCTTATCCTTGCGATCGCGGGGGCTCATTGGTGTTAATTAATTGGGGAATAGAGGTCAGATCATCTGACCTACACATTGAGTATTGATATTTAGCTGGGTCAGTTTATATTGAGAAGGAAGCCAACCCAAACCTATTGGGAGAAACAAAGGCTAGAAGAATAAGTTTAGATAGGTATGTAATTGGATTTAGACCACTTAGTAGAAAGATACGACGCATATTTGAATGCTTTAACTTAATAACTTAGGTGCATATTTACTTGTACATATCTTCAAAGTTTCTCCAGCTTAACGTCTTGTTTAGTCTATTTAGCATTTGGCTAATAACCTTAGCCGTACTTACCAAGACCTTCAGTCCGCGTTCAATAACAAGCCACTATTAGCATCGAGCGTATAATATGAGCGGGCTTTCTCCGGTTTTGTTATCTATTTCGTCCCATTTGTAGGGCGGATACAGAAATAGTTTGGAGTCGTGGTTACTCTTATTTTTAACATAGATAAACCTACTTACTTATATTGTTAAGTTCTAGTTTTAGAATGTCCGCCTCAGTATTTTCAGCACTCATTAAGTCTTACTGACCTCCTTGATACTTTGAAGTGTTCAATCCATCTCTCAGCTTGCTCTTGCTGTTGTGTAAACGATTTGATTGAAAATATACCAAGATAGAGGTATTCTTTGATTTGATAGAAAGCCCTTCAAGAGTCTCATATATCCATGTTATGACTTTATCAATCTAGTCCTCTCCTTAACGGCACTACCAGAATCGGTCCTCGGTCTTCCGCATCCAGGCTTAGTTTGCCTTCTTCTAGAATAATTTTTGGTCGTTTGTCTGGATGTATGTTTCGGATTGGCGCAAAAACAGCTGAACGGATTTGGATGAAATTTTGCACACAGATAGTTTATAACCTGGATAAACACATAGGGTACTTTTAATTCCCGTGGGATACCTTCAATACATCCACGCGGGCAAAAGCTAGTGTTGAATAATCACAGCTCACTCTTCTTTGCTACAAATCCTGTTTGGATTGGAATTGGGGACTTTAGTCGTTGATGTTAACGTTTGCCAGATTTCATTATTAACGTAACTAAACCCTGTGTCATATCGTGTAGATTATCGTCCAAAAACTCGCTCAAATGAGGCCCCTACGCCGCGCAGTCTGTTACTGCAGACACATTACATAAATAATATCAAAAATAGCACATGTATAACCGAATATGTTGTTTTAACGGCCGTCGACCTTCTGTTGCATAACATTTGCTTGAAAGTGCTGGCAGTGCCTAGAGATTCTTGTCACGTCAGTTAGTATAACAAATAAATATATGAAAGCCCCATAGTTTTAAGCAGAGTGATATAACGCCTACTTAGTTTACTAGTTGCCTACTTTGCTATGGAACTAAATGTATAGGTGGTATTACTTGAAAGCGTACATCCTTGTTACAACATTCATGTGCCCGTTATCTCCTAGGTATGCAGATAAATAAAACCTTTTCCCACCGTCAGCCAGTGGCGATATGGTTTAAATCTCATAATGATGTGAGCAATATTATTATTCCATATTTACATCGAGAAGTTTTTAAGCTTCGATTACAATTTAAAAAAAATGCCACTTCAGTGCCTACTAGGTAGAGTCTGATTTCTGAAAAACTTTCTTCTCAGTTATTTGTATAAATTCTTAGCTAATAAAACAAACTTATTAGAAATATTTTATCCAAACATAGTAAAAAAATATAAAAAATTTGAACAAACAAATGCTTAATGTTAATGGTATCAACAATCTAGAAACAACCAGATTAGTGCTGCGCCTGCGCAGCAATTTCATTCATTCAGATTACAATCTTTATGTTGTTCCTCACAGATGTCGTTCCGTGCGTTAATTTCTTCCGCTGTCGGTAGATGGCGGTACATGATCGCCGAACCATGAAGCTCTTTAGAAAAGTTTTCATCTTTTGTCTTTTCTTCATTACCGAACACAGTCTTCTGCATTCTAGAAATAAATGGAGTAACTTTGCAAACCAAAAGTCGAATACAACTCGTCTCTTCCTCTGAACCTTGTTCTTGAATCAATTGATCAATAGTATCTGGAAGGGATTCGTTTTTAGCAGCTGCGATGAGTTCCTGAAGGTTTCTCGAGTTCTTGTTCAGGATCCATGTTGTGGGGTCCTCTGATCGATAGGGTTTATTTAGCCGTTTAGGCCCTGAAAGGAACGTTGATATCTGGAAAGTGTAACGTTGCAATAAGAATTAATAAACTCGCAAACACCACCCGAAAATGATTATTAATAATTCTACTAGACTGGTATACAGCATCCAGGGGGCTTAAAACGGTCACTTTAGCGGAATCATAATATTAAAATATTATGAATCATCGTAAAATGTCACAAACTGACAATTCATGATATGATCTGAGTGTAATTCATATTACGAAAGAATTCATCTGTTTGTCAGTTTTCTATGGAGATTCTTAAAATGGTTCACAAAATACGAATTGCTTTTATGTCAAATTAGAAGAATTGCTAATCACAGCTGGGATTCAGGAAATGAACTGCTTTTAGAGGAATTGCTAATGTGGCCGGTTAGGCCCCCAGATTAGCTGCTAAAATATTTGTTTCCGCATATCCTTAAAATACATACGGTACTAAAGTTATCGCTACGGACCTAACAATGTGGTAGTCCTTCTTACTCACCATTTGCGCAACAAAGACTAAAGCGTTGACAGCCACAGCACTTATTTGGTTCGGCTGCAGTCCAAACAGACGTACTATTTGTCGCAAAGGTGTCAGGGGACTCTGCGTTTCATTGACGTCATAATCCGGGCCTTTGTCGTGGGTATATGATTCGCTTTCACTATACGGAGACGATTCCTCGTTGTGAAGATCATTTTGAGGCCATCTTATGTTTGATGTTGCTGGTTTTTTCGGCGTTTGGAAGGCTTTTACTACGAACTCTGCTACTTTCAATGCCACTGATTCGGACCCTGAAAGTAATTAAGTAGAACGTTCATCATACATTATCTTAGAAATTCCGGTGGCCTGGAATGTGACCACAGGAGTGATAGTCTCTGGAGTTATTTGGGTGTTGTACTTTATCATATCTAGTCGTTAGCTGTTTGGTCATATTCTATGCCATTTAAGTATCGTGGTAATGTTCAAATAGTTAATGAAGAAAATATAAATGCTATTATCTTTAAGCTTTGCTGACGATATGAATCAGCTAAGACCATAATGTGTATCGAGTAGGTAGTGCATTACTCGGTCTAATTCACGTCTGATGCTAAATAACGGCAAAAAATTATTGCTACTAGTATTGTTCCAACATACCGAGTAAATTCTGAGCGAATTTCATCCCGCTGCTTAATCGGTCCATCAATCCATCATTTCTATATTGTTCACTGGCGCACACGACATGGAAAGTAATGAGTAGCACGCAAAGGACACGTGGCGCCATCTTGAAGTCGCGTACTGAACTACAAGAAGATGCGGCGCAGGAGGTTGTTCCATGGTTCGTTTCTTACTGTAATGGGTGCGCAAACGCAATTGTCGTACTAGAGCATAACATTTCGAATAATTATGTCTCTTGGAATGTAAAGGGTGTTTCAAGTTATATCATTTGTATTTCTTTGGTTGACTTTGGCAGCCTGTAGTGGAAAGTCCGATGTTCCTCAAAAGTCTCTTTTTATAGATGTAAACAGATGGCGCTACTAGTTCAACGACGCTACTTGTTTTGCATATAGGATATGATATGAATATGAGTAGAGTTCTTAAAACTTTGTTTTCATTATCTTTTTGTGTAAATCCTGCTTATGCTCTTGCTTCAAATGGATTACTTTTAGAGTTGCATTGGTATGAATATGAAGTCGTGGAGCTCGTGATGTCTCTCATGAGTCAGCAGCGTTACAGAGTCCCACAGTCGTCAAATAACTTTGAAATATGTAATTACTTGCGATGGTATATTAATTAGAACAGCAATGACCCATGATCTTGATTTTCTTGTCTTAATTTTATTGCTTTCTAAGTTTCTACTGTAAGTGTTGTCAGATATCTATGTTTAATGTCTTAATTGGATCTTGCTTCTTGAGTCGCTATCTACATAGACTACGCCTCCTGAAAACAGTTTTGCTATTACCATTAAAAAAGAATCGTCACTAAATTCCTATTATAAAATACCTCCTACCGCGGAACCCACACCATAGATAGAGATGTCGAGCAAAAATAAGCATCCTGTATCTACATTTTGCGACGCGTTGACAGACAGAGGACAATAGAAACGGAAATGTAGGCTTTGGAAGAGCACATTGCTTTCATATTTGTTACAAAATAACAAGAAGGAACCAACTTATAGTTGTCCCTACATGTTCAAAACTTATGACTAATGAAACTTAATCGAATTGATTTTGTTGAAATAAAATACAGTTATAAGTTAGATGGAGTTATGTTTTCCTGGACATCATATACTACGGTATCATGGAAAAAATAAGCAGAAGAAATCGAGTCGAAGTACCTATTGTATCGCCATTTTAGCAAGTTGGGATCTACAATATTTACTGTGGATGTGCATGCCAAAAGCAAGCTCATGCAACGTCTTTGATTGCTTTGAACTGCGATGTCAGGCATATGGTCCAAATTGAGGACAAGAACGTATATGGCCTACCCACTTTTAAGATAAATGCACTGTTCCATTTAACATGACCGCTAGGCGATTGTCGCGCTTAACAGACCATAATGATCACACCGTCAACGTTGTGCTTAACTTTATTTCAACACCTAACAGCCCATGAGAGGTAGTCTCCCAACATGTTAGTACTCATCATCATGTTTTCTACATTTAAAATCCTTTCCGCTGGCGTTACACCGACAGACGTGGAATTCCTCAATGAGATGCCATTGGACAAGCTTCTGAGACTAAAAAATTCGCTCCAGGATCTCGTAACAGCTGAATACGAGAATGTGACAACAACAACGCCATCTTACATAAAAAGATTCGGGGCAGAAGCAATGGCTTTACAAGCCCCACCTGTGAAAAGAGGAGACTATGAAGAAGCTCTGTACAAGAAGGAGAGTTATGGCAAGATCAGCAACATTTTCTCAATGTCTGTCACTACGCTTGCGTTTTTAGCTTTTGGAGGTTACTTGCTATGTTTAATAGTTCAAGCGGTGAAAGCGAAGCAAACTTATACTACTGCCATCCCCACAACACAGCCAACGACATTCTTCGTGAGTGCAGGGATTAAGAAGAGGCCTCAAAGTCAATTCGCATCGTCGTACGGGAGAAGAAGGAGGGACATTAGATTTAGAAGGAGTTTGAAGATGGTGGATCTGCCTCCTGAGCAGTTGTTTGATGCGTTACTGCAAGTTTGTGAGGGCTACGCGAAATGGACTGAGAGGAGAGGAGATATTGGAGCTTATTAAAAAAACTTGTGAATTTTTAGTGACGGACTTTATATTGCTCCGTGCATGGTGACGGACGTCGAATATTTAAATGTAGTTTGATGAATTATCGTTATGGACCCTATAGGTATAATGTGCCTAATTCTTTATACGCTATGTTCTAGTGCAGGAAACAACCATAAAGTGGGTATAAGTAGAGAAGTTTATGAGCGAAATATTTAACGAATCTTCACTTTTTCAGGTATATTTAAGTTTTAAATTTTATTTATGTATTCCATCTTAATATGAATCAGCACATAAAGACTATGAAGATATTATTATTTTTCACTAAAAAGCCGAGAGCTACAAAACGCTGTTTACATTAAAAGCAGGAAGCCAGATTGCCCAGCAATATACCTACAATCTGTAAACGTTTTCAAACTGTCAAATAATCACGCTAACACCTAATAATAGCTGCATCTTCGCTTTAAAGATTCTATTGTACATTCCTCTCAAGTGAAGATTCGCTCTTAACTTCTGAAACTGGAAATTCTACTTACTCCTGTCCTATTAGAGTTTAAATTTGAATGTAGCGTGTAAGATTTTTATGATATTTTAGCATGTAGCGAGTGTTGGGTTTTGTTTGTAAGAGTCGGTAATGAGGGGCTGCGTTTGGTCTGTCATCGCTACCGCTCTAGTGTTTACAGCCCGGTGCCCACATACACAGTTAGTGATGCGAAATAGCCGTGTAACGTGTCTTATAAAAATAAATTTTTAATTTATCTACCACCTATAAAACTGTTTGTAATTTACAAGAACACTGTTTCATACTCATTAAGATTGTTTAATTTTTTTTTTAAACCGCTGCTTTAAATTATTATTATTATACGGTTTTGTTATTTGAAATTTGCCGTTTTTACTGGATTTGCAACCATTATGTTATTTTACCATTTGCCATCACTTGCCAAATAGGTAGTTTCTATTGTTTTATAAGTATACATAAACGTACATTAGTAAAGATTTACGAGGACAAAATTAAGTTAATTAAATCATGGCAGGCTATTCATAGTAGACTATAACTTACTTATATCACTTTGCAACAGCCGTTCCATCAGTAAAATGTGTTCACATTATAAAGTAAGGTTAACATTACCATGCAATGTTAAACCAAGTTTAACTAAAAGTGGTGCATGCCGGCTGTTTCCCTGTGGGCCTGAGATAAAGACCCTTACACACCACATGCCTGCCACCGACGAAGACGTGTAAACAAGCTCACTTCTGTATCTTAGATAATTATCTTTTAAATGTCGCTACTGAATTGCTAGCTCGATACATATATTTCTTTATTGCAGAGTAATAAAAATAAGACTAATAAAATAAATAGTACAAGCCTTGTAATGAAATCGATAGTTTTTTTTTAACATTAATCGAATACATTTGCTTGATTGCTCATTTACCTAAATAAAGTAGATAAGTAAAATAAGCAGCAGTGGTGACCTATACTCCATTTGAAATAAGATTAGACGTATAGATAAGCCTTTTTTACATTCCGTTCAACCGATTTTGAATTCTATTGCGTTGGTGGCATGACAAATGGCAGCCGCAGTAGATAGTTGGTATTGTGTAACTTTTTTTGCTTTTAATGCTATCCTTATGCCTACGGTATAGAAGTCAAAATCGGTTGAACGGACTGTAAAAGGGTTTGTTTTAATGTCTAATCTTATTTCAAATGGTGTATAGTGGTAACGGGCTCGACTTACGAGTCGTAGGTCGTGGGTTCGAACCCAGACAGGCGGTTTACTTTGTGTAAATAATTTCATCACCACTGCTCTCAAAACGGTGAAGGAAAACATCGTGAGGAAACCGGCATGTACTAGTGCCAAAAATTGAAAGACATATGACATCTACCAACCCGCACTGGGCCCGCGTGGTGGATTACGGCCCACTCCCTCTCACAGAGAGGAGGCCTGCGTCCCAGCAGTGGGAACATTATAGGCTGATTATGTAAGTAAAATAAAATGACGGGTCTAATAAATAATTGCCGCCGGGTGGGCAGCATTCGCTACACTAATCTGATTCATAAGTAGCATTTCCGTGTAATTTTTGTACCTATTACTTATATTTATAACCATTTTCCGAGGAGTAAGGAATCTACGTACTTTGCTATACCTACCTATGTTTCTTTTCCCAGATAAGTCTATTTCTGTGGAGATAATGAAATTAATTGTCATTAATCAGTCAATCTGCTAAGACCTCACACGTGATTGAGCAACTCCTGTCCAGTCCGACTAACCGACTTGTATTTAATCTTATTATAACAATAAATAGAACTAGGCATACTTTACAGAGCTCCTAGTTAACGTGAGTCATTTCTCATGTAGTCTGCGTACAAAGGAATGAGCGCTTGTTCGCCGAATTCATCATTTAAAAATATCCTAATTTGTTTTAAGTGTTCTAGATACTGAAAATTCGGGATGCCTTGATTCTGCTGAAAAAAAAACTTGAGAAAATAACAGGATATTTGCCATACCAATTCTTTTACTATTTCGGTATCTTTTGCATGAACAATGGTGTTATATAACTGGAAATTAATGAAGATTTCCAGCAGGGTAATAGCGTAACACAATAACAATTCCAATGTCTTCGACAGCAATTCAAACATAATAAGGCAATGAATTCTTTCAATATCATTTGGATTGTGAAAGAAAGTGTGTTACGCAATTGGGATTTGGGGTGCGGATTTATATTTTCATTATGATCTGAAGATCTACTAAAACCATTTAATTGAATATGCAGGTATTATTAGATTTATAAGACAACAGAATAAATACTCGACTTGTTCATTACAACTTCAAACATGACACTAATCACTCAATAAACGTGCTAGTTATCATAATATCAATGTATTTTATTCATAATTCAGACAATAAAATTAATACCTACTCAAAAGAATCTACACAATACAATATCATGTTTACTAAATCGATGGTGAATTGAATAATTTAACATTTTATTTTAATGGCTCGATTTATTCGTGCTAATATGACTCGAATAATCGAGTGTGTTTAGGTCAAAGGTTTACGATTGAGGACCCTCTAAACTAAATTGAATTCGACTCGGAATCGCATCGTAAAAGAACTCATCGTAAGACTTTACAATCGATTCGAATGTTATGGGACATTCGACAAAGAGCTGTAAAATAAAATATAAGAAAGCAACTGCACCTCGCGCTATGTTGCAGGTAATGTTGTCGTCAATCTAAATAGCACAGTAGGCCCACCCTCGAACTATGACACTCTTATTTTGGTTATATTATAAACAGGACTATCACAATCATCAGTTGAATATCTGATTGAGCAACGAGTCTGTTACGAACCGAGAATATCTTGAACGACCAAAGTGTTGATCCTCTTGAATTTAGGTTTTTACTTAGACATACATGAGCGAAAGCGAGCTTACGGGAATCTCTGACTCTATCAGAATTAAAGGCATTCCACGACAGTTGTTCAGTACTTCTTAAACCTCTTAACATTTTCTGCCCACCGAAGCAGAGTAATTTTTTTATTCAAAGCCACCAGTAATGAATTAAACACAACTGCAAAAAGAGTATGCCCCACAGACAAACGGCCTGTCTATAAAGCGTCTGTTAAGTATAGGTACGTTTAGCGACTGAAATGGTGATGCTGGTTTTAAATTCGCCTGTGCCCAAATCGCTCCGGCAACTGGAGGCGTGATCCCGCCTGATACTATTGGTACTATTGAAGTGAACCCACTCCTAAGTATCGCAAGCATTTTAACTCTTTTAGCTTAGTCAAGTTTGGTGCCAAAAAGACAATTCATTTGCAAGGTAAAAACGGGAGGATTTTTTCCGTTTAATGACCACGTATTTGAAAACGCAATAATAAACAGTTCTATCATAAAATTGGTACAGGAAGGACGTGCCTTAAGGACGCATTTCGTAATCTATTGGCTATTACATAAAAGCGAGTTAACGACAACGTTTATGTTATCTGCCGCCCACACCTCAGGTTCAGGAATGTGTCACCAATCAATAATACTTAACTTGATAGTTGGCGGCTCCTTTGATTTGCGTTTATTGTTAATTGTCAGCTAATCTTATGACGAATAAGACAAGGTTGGAAAATTGCTGTAGAGGGTAGGTATCCAGGTAGAAAAAAAAGAAATCGATTTCAACGCCGCGCCGATGGATAGATACCTATAACCTACGTATTTTTGATGCTTGTGTATGTGTACCTTTCAGGGGCAAATATTATTTCATCTTGAGCAAAACGGATTTTTCTTTCATCTAGTGACTAGGTATATTATAATAGAGTATTTAGATTATGTGAAATAACCTTATTTTGAGAATATTTGACTGTTTTACTTTAAACAGACTGTTTTAAACCAAATTAAACATATACAACCACCGAGTGCAGATGTAGTACCTATCCCAAGGAAAGGTGAAAACGCAACGGTTTGATGGGTGTGTTTTTTTACAGAATTTATGTTATTATATTTTGAGACAATTTTGGACGATCTGAAAGCGAAATAAAAGGATTCGAAAGCTTTTTCCTTAAAATCGAATTTACTCTTGCCTTTATTTAAAGATACATCTCTACTTGAAGGTAGGTACTTATAACGGATGTTTTTTTTAGAGGTATAGAACTTTAAGTTGGCAACACTGTTTTAATTGGCGGCTATTTTGTCAGCTGTCAAGTGATTTGTGTATAGTTTGGTTTGGCATTTCAACATGAATAGACTGACGCCTGAACAACGCTTCCAAATTGTGCAAATTTATTTTGAAAATAATGGTTCAGTTCGAAATACGTATCGCGCGCTACGCCCATTTTACGATCAACATAATCGTCCATCAGAGCAATTAATTCGACTAACTATGGACCGTTTTCGCACTACGTTTACTCTAAATGATAATACGCATCCACAGAGACGTCGTACAGTGCGTATAGAAGAAGTCATTGCTGCTGTAGAGCGTAGCGTAGAGGAAGACCCGAATCAGTCTATCCGCCATCGTGCACAGGAATTGGATATGTGTCCATCCACTTTATGGAAGATTTTTCGGAAAGATCTTGGTTTGCGTGCTTACAAAATCCAACTCGTGCAAGAGTTGAAGCCACACGATCACCTAACAAGGCGTAGATTCAGTGAATGGGCCCAAAACAAGATTGCCGTTGATCCCGATTTTCATAAGAGAATTTTGTTTAGCGATGAAGCTCACTTTTGGATGAATGGCTACGTCAACAAACAAAACTGCCGTATTTGGAGTGAAGATAATCCTCAAGTGTATGTTGAGACACCGTTACATCCAGAAAAACTGACTGTTTGGTGTGCTTTATGGGCTGGTCATTGGTCCGTACTTCTTTAAAAATGATGCTGGCCAGAACGTTACAGTCAATGGTGACCGCTATAGAGCCCTGATTACTGACTTTTTCGTTCCTCAATTGAACAACCATGATGTGCAGGAGCTGTGGTTTCAACAAGACGGCGCAACATGTCACACAGCTCGGGCCACAATTGATTTACTGAAGGAAACGTTTGGTAACCGCTTTGTTTCACGTTCCGGACCCGTGAATTGGCCCCCAAGATCGTGCGATTTAACGCCGCTTGACTATTTTCTGTGGGGATATGTGAAGTCGCTAGTCTACGCCGATAAGCCTGAAACGATCGACCACTTGGAGGACAACATTCGCCGCGTTATTGCCGGCCACAAATGTTGGAAAAAGTGATTGAAAATTGGATCTCCAGATTAGATTACGTCCGATCCAGCCGTGGCGGTCATATGCCAGAAATCATATTTAAATTATAATGCCATAAGATTATCTTTTGAATAAAGTAAATTTCATGTAAATTTTACCAATTTTTCCTTGTTTTATTCCATTTCAAAGTTCTATACCTCAAAAAAAAACACCCTTCACTATATCATCGACATATATCCTATATCGAAGCCACACACTTACAAATAAACATCTAGAAATAGGTAATAACAAGCTCCTAACTCATCTACATCATAATAAGAAATTATACAGATACGCAATTACTTCGAACAACACTCATTAAGATAACTCAGCCACGCTAAAATCATTCATTACCACACATTGGAGTCACACTCGCTGATAAGTAAGATCTACGGAGAAGTTCAGCTCAACAACTAGTTTCATAAGCACTGGTCCTATAAGTACTGGGCCTTATAGTAAAAGATCGTAACATCGTGCCTGGGCGCAGTCGTAAGTAAACGATAACGATATTGCTTAGACGTCGTATAATCGCCATGAAAACTAGAAACGATATATCTGACAAGTATCTATGTAAATGGGAGTTGGATAGGTTTCTACGGTAATATGGGGAATTAAAAACATTGCTCGGTTAATGCTTAGTATTTATCAATTAGCTTATGGAACTTTTTACTAGATACTTAGTTGGTAGATAGTAGAGTTAGAATGGATTATGTAATATGTATAATAATAATTCCAGCCAAGTACATATAAGTATACCTTTTACATTAAGTGCTTATTACATTGCCTGCCTATGCCTATAAAGATAATCAGGTCCAAATCATAATGTGTATAAGTCACAATTTCCTGCTAATCTCTTACATCGCACTTTACGCATTTTATTCGGTTTTTTTTTAATTTTTATATCTGCTGCATATTTCCTATATTGTGTGCCTTTTAGTATGTGCTAAATAAATGTTTCTTTATTTTTTTTCTTTATGTGCTTTTAAAATATTCACATCAACTCATTTTGGTCATCACATCAATTACAAATTAATTGCCTGAAATAAATATGAATTTCATCAACTAACCACTTGAACTATGTCAAATAAGTGAAAACATTCCAAAATAATCTAAGAGACTATTTTGGGATCGAAGGACCGATAAATGAAATTGTAATTTTTTTTTGTTGTGCTCACATTATATTTTATTACTTTGATAAGACATTTCTGACATAGGGATGATAATGATGATATTGACGAGTGTCAAGAAGGGCGAGTCTCCTTCTCGATTACGATTGTGTGAATCATGCAAAACCGTACTAATTTCCAAATTCACTAATTAGATAATGTATGCAAAAACAAAGATTTCAATGTGTTATAGTCTTTTAATAGATATGCAAATAGATACTAGCGGAACGTCATATAATACGCCAATCGGACTATGAGTTATTATTATGAACGCAGGTCCAACAAATTACCATTCAAAATGGCACGATGTTCATACAGTGAACACGTACTGGCACAGATAGTCGCTAGTTGCAACACTCATGTATGGCCACATGCCCACTTAGGCATTACATTAAGAAACTAACAATAAATATCTCAGGCAACAAAATACATCGCGCACTCTGTTGACAAATCCTGCAATAAAATATAAGCATTTACAATAAAATTAATTATTATTTACACGGTGCGGTGGGCGCGAGAATTGAAGATGGAATGCAGTGGATAAGACACGGGATATTTTTGGAATATGAATGATGTTCTTATGTTTATTCGAGGCTGATTATTCCATATTGTACTCGCAAAATCCTCGTAAAATGGTCGAAATATGTAAGTTTATCAATTGTTACACTAATCACTGTAATATATTCGCTGCACACAAATTCGATGCAATGGACCTTGAGCTGAATATTAATAGGAATGAAGAACTTACAGCTTACTGCGTAACAATTCATGAATAGATTTACGGTAACGTTTATGTGCTAATAAATTAAATTAAGTAAATACATTTGTGTCGTTTAAATACCAATACTATTGACCACACTAGAGAGCAAGGTATTTGTGGGTTCATTTGAATTAGAAATAAAGCTATTTGCTAACCTTCCTCAATAAAGTTTTGTCAGGGGTACACCAATCAACAGACTGTCACATGGTTTGAGGCATGACAGAAATGACACTTTACAAAGCCGAATCTTTTCTGAAACTCTGAACGTAGGTTTCGATAACCTTTCCCAAAAAAGTTCTGTCAAAACTACAACAATAAAGATGTAGATTTAAAAAAAAACTGAAATATCAATAAAATCGTACTATTAAATATGAGGTCAGTCACTAAGCTACGTCCACACTAGCCTTACCAGCAGTTCCGCCATGCTGGAGGTCCGGGGACCCCGCGGCGCCTTGCTTTATCGCACGCTGCGCCCGCGCCGGACACCTCACGTCCCCCCCTCACCGTGTAGGGTCACCATATCAGCCACAAAGTACACGCCTACGATGGGATATTGAGGAAGTGGTGATGCCGTTTTTGGCGGTGGTTTATTAGACTTGTTACGAGCTTTTGTCCAAATTGTGTGTAGGAAAATGTATTAAAGTTTATGTGGGTAAGGGATTGGAAACTTTGGAAAGTTGTGCCTCGGGACGTTTAAATTGAGAACGAGATTCATGCAGACGATTTCTGAAAAATTTCAAGAATTTTCTTTTTCGCAGATGAACATGAAAGGTGTCTATGCTGAATGTAAAAAAAATTCAAGTTTTCCTTTTAATCATCTGAGTAAATCAAATGGAGGAGAAAATTAACAGTTAATTTCCCTTCTTTTACATGAATCTAACCCTAAACACCTATCATGTTCTATAAACAATAAAACAACATGTAACATCAAAAACAAAACACTAATACAAAAGCCCTTTTAAAAAGTGATTAATCAAGCTAATAAGCTATTAAAATTCAAAAACAGGCGTTACAAGGGTATCGATCATGTCTCATTGAGCCGTTCGTAAATTATTTTTGTGATGGTCGCTTCCTGAGAAATTGACACAATATACGGGAACCCGGCGCTCGCGCACCCTTACACACGCAATTATACACTGAACAAATTATGATACTGTCACAACACCACTAATTGACAATTTAGTTTGCATAGTATTATCACAGTGTGACTGCTAGTGTGATAAATGTGGTAGCTGTACTTAGAAAATAGGTTGCGTTACACACGCACCGGCTTGATAGAGGGAAAGGTTATTTTAAATGACTACAATAATACTTTATAACATTCTGAGAGCCTGAAAACTTGCGGTGGGCCATGAAAAATACTTGAGGGTAAAAATTTATCGTGCTTGAAAAGTTCAATTGTTAAAATTGTACTAAGACATGTTCACAAAATTAGTAGGTATTCTGAAAACCATGAAAAATCATCTTCTCTCTTTCTTTTCATGGTTTGTCACTAACCACACGAAGACTGACCATGAAAATTAAAAAGCGTCTCGATAGTTTCCGATGAACGCGTCCAACTACTAGTATTCCATTCATCTCCAGCAACATGGGAGCATTTTCTCATTAATTAATTAAATACACAGTACAAAATTGAGTGCACCGTACAACCGCTACCTCGGTGCTTTACGAGCGTCCCGCGGCAATCATAATTCGTCTCTGGGCCTCCGCCGGCCTCGCAGGCGTCTCTACAGACTTTTATTGTGATTTACACCCCAACAACCTTTGTTACTCCTTGTGCACCTTTTTTGCAACGTGCACGATCTGAATTTACGCGGGTAAATGCCGATTCCGTGGATTGTGATCGCTGATCGAGCTAGTAAGGGAAACTGGCTCGAGCTTTCAATAGAAAGCTCGAGCCAGTTTGGGGGAGGGATAGGGAACCTCATTTTTTTTTTGCTAAAGTTATTTTATAATCCATATTCAGAAACGTATGATTGGAATTTAATTTTGAGCTTAGTATCTATCTATCTACATATATTTGATCAGATAGAGCTTTGTAGATTAAGATGTACCTGAATATAACACTAGTTTCAGTCGAAACTAAGTGTTATTTGAAACATTCTTAATTTTTACAGTTTTAGTGAGCAAGATTAAGTAAGTAACTTGGGATTTTTTGTGCATAGGATAAACAGGTTACATTATTGTAAACAATTGTTGAATGGCTTAGGTACCTAACTTTTTTCTCTCGACTAATAATTTAATTCCAGTTTATTCTAAAATATTCCATCGTAAAATCAATGTCCCTGAGAACTGGGAAAACTAAACCGATCATTTGAGATCATCGAAATTAGTTAATAGGAATCGAAGACCTCAATAAAATTAATAACTATAAAATTAATAGCAAGTATAAAATTAACAAAAAATTCAAGATCGATGTTGAAATTTGAAATCTCTATTCGTATGCTGGTATGCATAGCATAGCAATAAAAATACAATTTCCTTTTCCCACTTAGTTAATGCGATATCTATTCCAACGTCTATTAATAATATTTTATTGATTGGAGTTAATGATTTTGTGCATTTATTATTAAAATAAAAAATTCATTGAATACATGTATATTGAGCTAATTTTCATTATTAATGGGCGATTAATATTGAATTTCATATAGAATATGGTATTAAAATGCGATTATGCAAATATTATTAGTTCTTAATAAACAGTTTATACATTTGATGGGCGCGCCACACGAGAGTGCGAGCGTCGAGCGTCCGATAGCGGCCGGCCGCAGCCGCGCGCCGGAGCCCGCCCGCTCCTAATTACAATAAATACAACAACACATTAGAATCGATCACATCGGAAAGTTATTCGTGTTATTTATCGGAACTAATAAAAGTGATGTACGGTTATCGGCTTTTATATATTTTTAGGGTTCTACAGTTAACTTTTACGAAAAAGAACCTCAAAAATGCGACAACCTAAGTTGACCAAATATCACAGATTCTTTTGTAAGTATATCAGCATCTTAATAATCACAAAGTGGATTAGACGCATTTGGACTTTGTAATATTATAATAAATTAATAATCTATACATATAATAAATCTGTAGACGAGGCGTTTCTGTACAATGAAAAAAAAAAAAAAAACGTAGGTGGAGTGTCCAAGAATAACCAACAGATGCCATTTCTACCATTTTTGGAATTTTTGTCTGTTTGTCTGTGTGTCTGTTTGTCTGTTTGTCTGTTCGTTTGTTTGATTGTTCCAGTATCACGTAAAAAGTACGAAATCAATATGGTTAACTTATACACTCAAATATTGTGTGTAACTCGATGTTTCATTTAGTCTTTGTTTCATCGCAATCGCTTCAAAATATCAAAAGATATAAGAGTTTAAAGTAAACAAGAAGAAATTTTCATTAGGTACGTAATGTAGATACACGTAACGACATCTATTGTGGTAAAATGACACTAGCGTAAAATCAGGTAGGTTTGTGAGAACGTGTGTAACACACGATCATAATCATCATAATTATGTTCACATACTTCGCGCGGAAACATAACGCGATATATTGTGAATTCACCCAATCTAAAGTTTGGTTAATTCAAGTTTTCCAAATCTATTGTTTGGTAGTAGTGCCATAGGTGGCGCTATCTATCTTTTAAATCATGATACAAATATTAATCATGAAAAAATGGTGACAAATTTTAATTTCTTAAAAATTGTAGATTCTTACATCGAGCAAAAAGTGAGTAATTAAGGCACGAATGCGCTTACTAAATAAACACGAGTAATCTACTTTTCTTTCAACTACCAATGTACCTGCTGCGATAAAATATACCTGCTCAAGGTTAACTCAACTCAACCCAAATCAAGTTAGGTCAAGTCAGGTCAAGTCAGGTCAAGTCAGGTCAAGTCAAGTCAAGTCAAGTCAAGTCAAGTCAAGTCAAGTCAAGTCAGTCATGGAACCCTACGTCTTTTCTACGTAGCTTACAGAGTGTTCGAACGTTTTACCATATATTTTGATTTAGATGTTGTTCATTTAACGTCATTTTCTGAATCGCGGTGTTAAGAGTCTCCGTAGAAGAATGACTTTCGCCGAATTCATAATTATCGAACATTTGGCTCATTTTGAATTGAACACATAATCCATACTAATCGATGCTTAAAAGTATAAATTCGATAGTAACTCTTAGATTTTAAATAAATTAAAAAAAAAAAAAAAATTGGGGAGATAGATGGCATCCCGGCGAAGAACATAGGCAATTATTTTCTCAAAAACAAATTTAAGGGGGGGGGGGGATATAGGGGATGAAAGTTTTTATGGGAAACCTATCATTTTTAGAGTTCCGTAGTCAACAAGGAAGCTTTATAGTTTCGCCATGTCCGTCTGTCTGTCTGTCTGTCCGCGACTTAGCTCAAAAACTTTTATTCGACCAACTTACATGTGCAGTTGCAAAAACCCAAACATTCTGTATGCGAGAACAAGTTTTTTAACACTTTGAGGGACAGTAAACGCCCATAGACGTAATAACAATAAAACTTTGCGAAAGTTTGTTTGATAAAATAATTCATCCCAACTACGGAACCCTTCATTGTGCATGGTTCGACACGCACTTGGCCGGTTTTTTTTTTAAGTTAGGGCTGTGGAAATGTATGCTTTTTGTAACTAACAAAGAGTTACGTTTTTCTAAAATCATCCCTCATGAGGGTAAAAACCCTTCTTTACCCTCTTGATTTTAAAATTCACATGTAAGTACTTATTATTGACATTTTTGCGGGACTCTCTTCAAGAGCGTTAAGGGATTGAGAATATAGTCATAGTCCGTATCTTGAGAATCTGTCCACTCAATCAAAAGTTATTACTACTTGGCTCTTGGCTTGGAACGAAGAGTTTGAGTTTACCAGTGAGTACTTACTCGATAGATGGCGTTGTGCAAATGATGCGATTTTCTTAAGGGGGATGCGCCGGTAGCCCGCGAAATTCAAATCTTAAGTTTTTTGCAATTTGCAAGTCAGTGTCAGGCAGGTTGTATGTTAAAATGAAATTATTTATTCTGTAAATAGGTTATTGGAATCACTTTTACACGTCGTAATAATATCAAAAAATTGTAAAATTAAGCTAGATGAGGTCGGCGTTTCCTATCTGACTACTCTGAGAAGAAAGGCCGAAACCAACTCACAGTCTTTTTTAAAGTCTGGACATACCTAGGTCAGATATTAGCATATTGGTCAGGCCCTATGAGGGCCATGTAGATTAGAGTCTGAAATGGTCTTTTGAGGAATGAACCACACAGATTTGAGTGAACCTGTCCTGTCACTGCAAGCATTTGTCAGTAATAGTGGAGCTCAGCTCATAACTTAAGGAGCTCAACGACTCGACGAACAATACCAAAGAAAGGACATTTGTGTAGGCCGCATCAAGTTCTCAAATTGCCAGACCATTGTTAAAACTAACTGAGAACGAAAAAATATAAGAATAAAAACAAAATAAACATCCACATAGTCCTCACATTCACAATAATACAATACTTTATAAAGCAATCATGTCATTTTGTCAATATCCTACATATAATATTCAATAATGTGAATTTGTATATAAAACTGGTAGGTATATTTTGATGATTTTCACTTATTCAAAATGTCACAATGCCAAAATGACAAAATGTTAGCAGAGCGAGCAGCTCAATCCCATGCTTTTTGTCTTCTAAATAATCTGAAATTATATAGTAGGTACCCTTTTTTACAAAGTTTGGTTTTAATACAGCTTTTAAATCGTTTAATGGGTAAGTTTCGAATGTCAATATGATTAAAATATGATTCGCGATCGTAGCAAATAGTAGCTTTACAGAATAATAACCATTAGATACAGGAATACAACTCCTGCCATATTAGTTAGATTAGATAAATAAATATTTGAAACAACTGCGACTCATTATTTAGATCAACATAAAACTTGATACTGACCTGTAAAAAGCAAAATCATAAGAAAATTTGAATATCGCAGGCTCCCCCAAAGCTTTCGCCTTAGTTTCCATCGTCCATACAATATGCCATAGTTTTTTCATTAATCTTTATACAATATTTTTTCATTAATCTTTCCGACAGTTTCATACTGCTGTCCATACTATCCACACTATCACCACAATATAGATATGGACTACCACTAATATATAAAGTTACTGGCTGTCTCATGTCTGTTACTTTTACGCCGTAACGCCTAGGTCGCCTAGACAGACCACGTGGGTTATGGGACATAGGATACTTTTATCCCGGTAGCACATTCCCGTGGGATAATTTCCGACATCCACGCGGGCGAAGCCGCGGGCAAAAGCTAGTATCACATATTTCCTTTTCCAATATCTTAAATCATGCGAATAAAATAATCTCAATAAAAAAAATGCCACCTGTGTGCTGAATATTAATTCGTTTCTACGTAAATCTACGATTTTTATCTAAGTAGTAAAAAAACTGGTAATTTTTTTTGTCTTCTAGCTTGAAACAAATGCCAATTTAAATGTAGGTAGAACAAGACTTAGCTACAAGGTGGTATTTAAGTTAAAAAAAACCAGTAATCTAATAACAACAAAACAAAAGTAAGAATACTGAACCAATTAGCTTGGAATAATGTTTTGTCAGGTTGTTTTATTACAAGCAGGAACAGATATTTAAGGCGGTTGTTATGGGATCCGTGGCGAGACTCACACGACGCGGTATTATTTATTGCATTTATTGGGCGCGAGCTTATGCGTCGATATAAAGCATTTCCCCGGGCGACATCCAAGTACGCCGGCGACTAACGTGGGGTTATATTCTCATGTTAAACATGATATTTGAAGGTATGAGCAGATTCATTTCTTATTTTTGCTCCTTCAAAATATCTAATAGATGAAACAGTTCCAAAAGTAGGTATGAAATTTTGGATGCTTACTCTCTAACAGAGGATTCACTTCTTTTGAAAATACAAGCTTTTGAAGATGAAAGATGTAAGGTTTTTTTTAAAACAAGTATACATAATTTAAAATCACTTGATCACCAACAGCAAAACGAATAGGTAAACTTTTTTTTTCATCAATCAAATCATTTATTCAGTCCATAAAATCCAATTTGTTAGTAATTACAAAAGAAATACTTAAAAGACTAGTGTTATTAAGTATTCGGCTCTTGGTAATAATTTGTAATATGTCAATAATAATGTCAAAATTATTCTACATTAATAAATTTAATAGTATATTATGCAATTAGTGAATAAAGGACGGATTTAAAGCGAGGGCCATAGTTGCATCACGAGCAAGTGAAGGATTCTAACGATTGAATCACGACCGTAGCGAGTGATTCAAGTTATAGAATCCTGAGCGACGCGAGTGATTCAAGTTATAGAATCCTGAGCGACGCGAGTGATTCATGGCCCTCGATATAAATCAATTTATTCAAGAGTTGCATACTATACTTTATACCATGAATACGACAAAAAGAACTTGCAACTTCGAGTATGGTATTATGTCAATGTTATGCCTTGTTTTTATAGTACACCGTAGCATAGAATACGTACTCCAAAATGTCGATGACTTCTTTTTCTTCGATAACTCATTAAAATAAGTTAGGAAAACAGATTCTGAAAATGTTCCAGAACATTGATTTTTATTTTTCCATTTGCAAAACTCATGTGGGCGTTGGTGTAAACCAGCCGTGATTTTTTGGGTAGCAAGTTTTCTACTATATCGGCCGCCCTCTCTTTCATAAACTCGGGTGTTACCAACACATCTTCTGCATCACTTGAATGCATTTTCAATAGATTTATTATGAAGTAACATTAAACTTTGTGTTCATATAACTTACAGTATTTAAAATAGCGCCAATTTATTAATGACAGCAAAGAACACAAAACAGTTTTTATTCTAATGCTAAACTCGTTGTCGAGAATGTCAACCAATCACATCGGAGTTTGTATCGAATATTATTTCGCAAGAAGGTTGTACAGCATTGAGATGGAGTTCGAATATATTAATGTCCCAACAAGCAAAAATCAGTACCTAAAACTATCTCAAGACTATATTTATATTCACTTATAAGAAACTTGTATCATGATACAAAGCTGGATTTGGGCGCAGTTATAGGAGCGTTTATTTCTATAACTATCTTATAATCAACTTTTAAAATGTTACTAAGCCCTATAATATACTTGACGAAGCGCAATAGCTTCTATAATGATATGAGACTACACAATTACAAGCACAAACGCTCTTGTTAGTATCTGACATAAGTATCTTACTAAAGTAATCTTGTTTATAATGCACTAGTAATGTGCTTAGTTACAAGTTATAAGTATATATTAATAGAAGTTATCTTTGTTTGTTGTGTTTGGTAAATACTTAATAAAATTTTTGTTAGTTTCTATTACTATTATTTTGTATTATTGTAGAACATTAATTACTAATATATATTGTAAATATAGTGTATGAACTCGTGGGAAAGTCATTTTTACTGTAAATGTATACCGTTATTTAGTTAGTTTCGCAATCCCCTTCTAAAAATAGCTCATTAGTATATTGTTGTAAATAAAATATTTTATAAATTCTTATGAATATTCGCCATTTTTTGAAATTGCTCTTCATTAAGTACTTTATAGAACCAATGTAGGTAAATTAACAATGGAATCTCAACAAAATGGCTGAAGTTTACTAATAAAGTTATTGATCTAGTAGCTTATAAGCTTTTTTGATCAAATAGCGCTCTTACTAAGTACTATTAGATTTAAAAGAGTCTCAAGCAAAACTATAACGGCGCAAACTTTAAGTGATCTCACCTAAGTATGTTATAATATCTTGTTTACTCACAAAATGCTTCTATGGGATCAAAATATTATTTAGTTTTACTGTAAGCAATTATAGGAGACTTATTCCTAAAACTGTCCTAAAAAAGATTTTGTAGCTAACTATAAGACTGAGTTATAAAAGCAAATGCTCTTGAGAATATCTACGCTTGTGAAATGCTATTACTAGTAAAAGTGTCCTATAAATGTTTTAGAGGTCAGTCTTGTAACGAACTATAAGACCGAGATATAAAAAACAAATGTACTTGAGTATGTTAAGGCTTGGTAAATGCTATTATAAGTAAATAGTCTACTTAGAGAGTTGTATTGCTGATTCTAATGTTTATAATTCTATAAATCCATATTTGTTACGGCCGCTAATAATATTTAGATCAACATAAAACCTGATACTGACCTGCAAATTGCAAAAAAACGTAAGAAAATTTAAATTTCGCGGGCCACCCTAGTGCATTAACCTTAAATCAAAATATTTGCAAGTCTATAGCGATCGCAGGTAGTACCTATTTGTTTTTATTGATAAAAAACTAGTCTATATTATGAAAGACATCGGTGATTCGCAGCAAGAAACCAAAGACTCAGTTTATAGATGTCTAATTACAAACTACACATAAAATTTTATTGATTTTAATATTTGATCACGTTGGAAAACAGGTCCTATAACCTTATAGACCTGATTCAAATACCTATTTGAATTACTTTTTAGAATTCCTAGATACCATCTAAGTATCTACCTACTTTATATGATTGTAAAATGTAGATGCAGATTCTTCATCTACGTTGTAGGTATGGAGGTATGTTTTATCTATAAGTTACTTACACAAAATCGAAAAGTAAGCTACTTGCATAACTTATGGCTTTTTAATCATCACAAATAAAGTGCTTACTTAGCTGCAATACAACAATCTTGATCCGTAAATCCTGTTCATGAGAATAGCCCCCCGCGATCTGAGTCTCGTTCGGCAGACTTATGAGGATAATTCAAGTCAACAATACACTTTATTAACAGTTAGTTATGCGCTCCGTGATGATATCGCGCCTACAATTAAATATTAATATGTGTTCGAAAGGTCGTGGGCGATCCAACGAGATTTATCAGCTGTTTAATGTCCCCCCTACTTGGTAACAATGTGTGTCATAGGTGAGTCTCGATTTATGGACGATTTTTGATGAACTGCTTCTTGGCTTAGTGAGATTAATCATGACTTTGGACTGCTTAGGCTCTCCTAAGTTGGATTTTGAGTCAATGGAATTCTAAACTTACAAAATTCATTCAAAAACGTTTGAAGCTCAAACGCATAATATAGAGACGGCTAAAGAATATAGATTAGGGGCTTACGGCTCGGATGCTAGAGAAATGGAGCCTTTTCCCAACTACATATCTTGGGGTCGATTTTACATGGGGCGACTGACTATCTGATCTCTACAACCCAGTAACAGTGTAATACGATACCCTTTGGTATGACTGGTTGTCAGACTTTCGGGCTTCTGACGACCCATAACGACTGTCAAAGATCCGGCTTAACGTGCTTTCCGAGGCAAGGAGGATTCTCGTTAAGTCACCCATCAATCACCCATCACGCACATTAGGTCACCCATCCACGGAACAACCCCGGCAAGTGTAGCTTAACTTGATGGATCGACCCGTGCGGCTGTTATTACTTAGCCATGAGCTCCTCCTAGCTAGAGCTTTAGCCATAGCTTTAGCAATGGATGCGATTGAGTCAAAATAGGTAGAGATAATAAAAGGGATAGACTTCCTATTATTACATGGACAATTAAAAAAAAGATGATGATTAAGAATGCATGAATAAGCATGAAATTGCCTCATAAGGAAAATATATACATGTTCGTTGTTGTGACATTTTGAATAGGTAGAATTTCCTAATTGGTTAGGACATATTCAGTGGGATGGTATGGTAGATAATACAGCCTACGTAACATCAAACACGGAGACAGAATTATGTTCAATTTATATCTCTTCAAACAATACTGTCTGCCCTTTGAATTTATGCTTAAATTTATAAGCTACAACTGAACCCAGCGGCTAGATTCTACAGCAGAAGGATTGGATTTAATGCCTATACATAATATATTGATGCTCTTTCAGGAATTACTCAAAAGGTCTGTCTGAATAATTTGTAGCTCCCTGTATTTTCTAGGTCGATATATTTCGAGATATTTCTCGACGGCTTGTGAAGGCAACTCAGAGGCCCATGGGCGACACCAGGTTAGACACTATATAACCACACGAAAAGAAAATTAAAATACGCAAAACAAACATCGTTTCTCATACAGAATTAAGTACGCCAATCATAACAATATAGCATTCAGTGCTAAGAGAAAGCTTGCGTGCAAGGAACGTGCCTATATCGTAAGGTCGAATGAAAAAACGGAATTGATAGCCTCCTCCCGTACGTAAATATGTCGACGAGCGCTCTCGTAAAGTGTAAGGGGATATTTTTAACGGCGTCGATATTTAATATTTATTGCGACACAGACACCCAATATGAAACAGCGATTTGTGTAAATAATTATCTCATATCAATACTTTTTGATCATCTCGGGACATTCTACGATCTTGGCGGAATATACTTTAATGTTTAATAATGGTTCAACCAAAAGGTTTAATCTTGAACGATTGACGTAAAAGATGTCTCAAAATGAAATTGCCAGTTGTATTCTCGCATGTAGTGGAAAACTTAATTTTAATCGTATATTACGTAGTTTCTTTTTTCTCTTTATTTGTTTTCGGTTATTATCTAAATAGATGTCAACCCCAATGTGTCTTATAACGTTTTAACATTAATACTTAATAATTACGTATAGGTAGATGTAAAATCTATTCTAAACTTCATGTAAGCTTTAGTTCTATTTAAGTATTAAGTATTATCTATCGCTAGAAGTGGGCGAGCAAAAGCCTTTACTTTTTACATCAGAATGTATATTTTCTCTCCATGTTAAGAAAGGGTGACTCAGAAATTTATATTAGCCACAGTGTTCATGTATTTACTTAGAGAGTAGGTACAGTAGCAGTTCTGCGTAAAACCATAAACTTGGAATGTCACGGATCGTGTGTTCAACTTGCTAATAAGAACACGAGTTCTCGGCAATTACAATAAAGGTGTAAATTCATGATAAAACACCACAATAAATGATAATAGTATCATTATTTATAGGTTAGGGGGATTATTAACGCTTCTGGTCAAGTTAGTTTTAACCAGAATGAATTTAATCATGGCAATTAATAGGATGATACATTTATTAAAAAGACTATTGAATCACATCCCCACATGGAATGAACAGGACAAAGGAAGGAATAAAAGTGAATCTGTGAACAAATTGCTACTGAATCTAAAGTAGCATCCCACTGTGGTACGCGTTGCGCCTCACCACGCCTCAATATTTATACTAAGTAAACATGGACACTTGTATATTTATTCAGAAGAGGATCATAAAAGTCATTACCACGATAATCAAGCAACACGATAATATAACAATCACAAATCTATAAATAAGGCAACGAACGGGCATCGCTCCCCGAAGGATGCTGTGTTTGTTGACTCACTTATTTCGAATCCGATAGCCTAATTGTACAAGGATCCGACGTAACTCGGTAGGCTATAGACATTAATGTCGACTTTACTATCTCACAAACAAGAGCAGACTTAATAAATCTCCTCAAGATGTGATTTCCGGAAAGTGATTGAATTAGAATGGCGATCGTATAAGGAAGTCGTTCGGAACACCCGTCACTGCTATTCCCATTTGATTCCAGGACTATAATGTTTTTTAATCCAAGTTACGATAAATATACGTGGCGCCACTATTAAAGTTGATTTAGTATTCATTTTATTTGTACTTAGTGCGGGAAGTACCTATAGGTTGTGCAGCTTATAAAAGCGATGCAATACTTATAAGATTTCATAGGGTTTAAAATTAATTAACTGTTGTGAAGTTGCGGGACGTCGCTTTGTTATTGTTGTATTAAAATACTTGCGTAATTAATTATTTGCACATGTTTATTATTTTACAATACTCACGTAGATTGCCAAACAATAGTAGGTATCTTCGTTATGCTCACAGAGTTATAAACTAAAGGTTAAAAACTAAGTAAGCTAAGCTATAATATATACTTTATAGTATAATTAGGCTAGTCTAATTGCGTAGGTAATAAACGATCAATCAGAATTGGAATCGGTTTGAAACAAATGTCAATTGCTTCATAAGGTCGAAAAAAAAATAACGCAATGAATGTTGTTGAACTGTCAAAATGAAATTAAAGTAATAAAAACTAAAACCCAACTACGACTAAAAAGGTATATACAAGACACCACAGACAGACAAATTAAAAATCCGGAGTCACACGTCATAAATCGAACAGATTACGTGTGACTCCGGAGTTTTAATTTGTATGTTTATACCTTTTTAGCCGTAGTTGGGTTTTAGTATTTTTATTTTTTTATTTTTATTCTTTTGGGGTTATAATAAATATATTTTTGAAATGTGCTCATTAAGCCCTTTCATTTGATACCCAACATGGTACGTTAAATCATTTTTTTTTTTTAGTTCCTGACTTTATGTCCTCTAGGGGGCGCCATTTTTATAACCAGCGGACGATCAAGACGCTTCCAACGATACCTCATTTGTCAAATTGTGATGAGTCGTTTAGAAGATATGAGGGAACAGACCAACATACATACATACATACATACATACATACATACATACATACATACCGGTCAAAATCATAACGCTCCTTTTTTCTTCGCCGTAGCCGGGTAAAAAAATAGTCTTAATCGGTAACGAAAATAAGTTACGCAATTAGATAGCAGTTCGTTATTTAACATGCCTACATCTACATACTTCCGTCCTTCCCTTTCTTGTATTTATTCGGTATACCTACGTCTTTTTATTTAAATACCAACTTATTCCAATTACTTCATAAGTCATCCTTCAGATTTTTCAGTATCTTGCTCTCACCTGAAAAGGCCATTGCATCAGCATCGGCTCTACAGAGTAAATATTTGCTAAATAATATAAAAATGTTATACGGGTGTAGCATCCTGAAAGATTGGTGTAAACTGTTAAGTTATTAGTTCCAGATCACGAATGGAGCAGATTATAATTTATTACTAAAATATATAAAAAAATCAGTAACAAATTGAGATATCTGCGATCCTGGGAGAACAAAAATGTACAAAAGTTTCGCATGGAAGATTAACAGGAATTTACAAATTACCGGATATCATAAAATATAAGTATCATGATTGGTAAATAAACCATAGCTGTGATTTAGAGCTCCCGCAGCCATTCAGATAATTCACACGTGTGCTAAGCAATACGTTCTCGAGACAATCTTTTGATCCTATTGGCGCTGCGTTTGCCAACCGAGGGCGACTGACACCAATCTTATTTGATTCTAAACTATATTACTGATTTATGGTCAGCTGATATCGACCATGAAATCCTTGCAACACTTATAATGCGACTGGCATTATAGCGAAGCGTTTTATAGCAATGTAATTCGAAAACGCGAAATGATTTCAATATTTTTTTTTTTCAATGCTTTATTCGTATATTCGGATTTTAGGTACTTTCTATTACACGGCAGTAACTAGTATAAAAGCAACTAAGACCAGACGCAGGTGTGTATTTCTGTGCGTGTGCGTCTAAAATATGGTCTGGTAGCGGAAAAATCCTGAATGGCTTCCCAACCACACGCGGCATTGGCGATGGGAATATTTTAAATAAAACTGTCGATTACAACGTCCACATCTGGCGGAGCTCGCTATAATTAGTAGCTAGGTATAGCTACTTACATGCATAATAATTTCGTTGGCCACAGATCATTGATACTTATCGAGTAAACAATGTGCGCTGCGCAGCGTGCCGATGCTCTGTAATGATGGAATCTATATCTGTTGCCGCGGATGTAGCACAGGTGTGCTCTGACAAGCAAAATAAACTCAACCGTAATCGATTTGAGCGTTTTAGAGCTAACAGTTGTTCTTATATCGATTGATTCTGTATTATGTTTAGGTAAGTGGGTATAATCGAGTGTGGTCGAAATATTCAGTTTTATTCTTGGATCTGTTTTGTGTACTGCAACCCACATTCTTATAATAATATGTGTCGGTTGAAAACGTAAGGATTTATTAAGATAGGATTCTAACTGATTTTGTAAAGTGTAATTTAAAGTTTTGCACCCTCTAGGAATTTAGTATAGGTACCTAAGTATAGATTATAGTTAGGTAGTTACTTCTATCAGTTCAGATTATAAATCTTGAAAAAATAAAAACTGTGGTCTTAATAATGTTACCCAGCAATAAAGACCTCTATAAGATTCTCTTGATAAATTATTGCCCATTAGCTTTTAAAAAATTGTACCTACATAAGTAGGGATATCCATTCAATACTTTAAATGAAAACAATAACAAATACTTAGCGTTCGTTCACTTGAGCTATGCGGCACAGAGGTGAAATATTTATTTTCAGCAGAAACCTTTGATTTAACTTAAATAAATAAGCATTCTGCGTCATTCATTTGATGCTGCAGAATAATATACTTACTTTTAAATAGATGCGTGGACATCTCGCTTTTTTGATGCTTAAGCAAAACTTGAGATTTCAAACGCGGGGTTTTAGGTACCTGCCTACTAGAATGACAATATCAGAAAAGTCATGTGAATTTTAACTACCTAATTAGGTTTAAGATTTATTCTAAAAAATCTACAGAACTCATGGTCCCATGACTGGGGCATTAAAAATTACTTTAGTTAGACTTTGTTTCTGCAACTGGCTTTAAGGGACTTAAAAACAGAGGAGTTTAAGGGGTAAACATCTACCCTTAATTATAATGCTATCGGAACTAGAATGGTATCATTTTGAGGCCCCTTTACATGCTCTAGGATGTTTTTATTTTTTCGATATCTCTTTTCGTTTTTGAGAAGTTTAAAGATTCTTTGAAAAAAGTCCCAAAAGAAACGGTAAAAAACATTTTTTTTTGCAATATTGTTGCCCTTTCAGTAACGCATCTTTCGATACCATTTTCATTTCTCTATCTTCCTAATTAAGGACGCAAGCGGGTCGCACTTTTTTTGAAAACGGGTACCCTACTGAGGCGATCGAAAAGCATTTTGAATGAGACTTCTCTTTGCTTAGGTACAATAGAAAATGTTTCTGAGCTAGTCTATAAATATTAAGTTCGTCACAATCGTCACTGCATCAATTATGAATATTATGATACTCCAGTGCATCCAATGCATTTGCGAGTGTATTTTTTATAGGTTCATGAGAGTATTTTGTTGTGTAATTAATTATATCTGGAAAACAGCTCAACCGAACATAGGTAGGTACTAAATAAACAAAATTGTTTGATTTTGTAAGAATGAGGAATGCGTGAAGTCAAGAACATTTCAAACAACCAATAATAAGTGGTCCCTATAAATCAATGTGAGTGCAATAATGAGAAGGTACGTAAGTATTGGTTTTTGTATAAGTAATAAGTTTCCCACGATTTGCTTAGGAGATTGTCAGATTGTACATACAACTGGAGAAATGCTTCCTGAAACAGTCTCAACTAGTCAGTGTAGCATGGCAGCAGATTCCTTCTATTCTATTTTTTTTTATGTCTAGCAAAGCCGAATTCGATCATTCTGCAAATGTCTAAAGTGAGTTGGAAAAGCAAGTGAGTATCGAGAAAAAAAAAACTAACTAAACTAACCAAGGTGAGTTTTGTGCCTGAAAGATTGATGTAGATAGACCCAGGCCCCAAACTACAAAGTAACTGCCAAAGACTTTTTTGCTGTGGCAGAGACGAAGTTACTTGGATAACCTCTACCCTCATTTGGATCTTACCACAAAAACTTAGACACTAGT
This sequence comes from Lithophane ornitopus, assembly GCA_948473465.1. Taxonomy (NCBI): domain Eukaryota; kingdom Metazoa; phylum Arthropoda; class Insecta; order Lepidoptera; family Noctuidae; genus Lithophane; species Lithophane ornitopus. The sequence continues at coordinate 10,386,600 of OX419624.1, read as the reverse complement.
TCAGCGCGTGTCTAATGTCAGTTTTAAGTCAAACTCCATACAAAAATGTCGTGTTCTAAGTTTATGTATGTGCATTGAATGACATGTCAATGTCATGAATAGTCATTCAATGCACTTCTGTAAATCCATATTTGTTACGGTCGCAAATAATATTTAGATCAAAATAGCATAGCATAATAGCATAATCAGCATATAATGTTCCCACTGCTGGGACACAGGCCTCCTCTCTGTGAGAGGGAGCGGGCCGTAATCCACCACGCGGGCCCAGAGCGGGTTGGTAGATGTCACATATCTTCGAATATAGATCAAAATACAACCTGATAAATAAAATTTGAATTTCGCGGCTAAACAACTGATAAAAACGGTTTTGTGGTAATAAGGAGATGGTCGTATTCTGTGATCAATCTTATATTGTACCCAATAAATCCAAAAATTGGTTAAATATTTGAGGCTATCCCTCATTGGTGGATTAAAATGTTACTTCTTCTATGGTTTGTTCCGAAATTATCAGACGAAAATGTAAACAAATCGATCAGAAAACGTACCTGCATAGCTATTCACAACCATTCGACAGGTTGTCGAATCGAAAATTACACATTTTCAATTTCTAATTCATTAGCTAATACCTAGCCGTCGTCGGAAGAATGGCGGCCATCTATTAAACTGACTTTTTCACCTCACAAGCTAAACAGAATCTTTCCGGATTCTGTTTATCATTCGAAATCTGCGTGCAAAAGTGCATTTTATCCGCTAGCGTAGTAAGTTTTGAAAATTCGAACCTTTCTATTCAATAATTTTCTATACCGCCAGGTCCACTGATATAATACTTATTTCATGTTAGTAAGCCAACCTCATTTTTAGAATAATCGCACTGGGCAGGACGAAAAAAAATCGCTCAACGCGCCTCAAGAAGTTTTCACTTCAAAAAACTTTATATAATTTTCTTCTGTGTGTCGTCAATTCACTTTCCATCATTTGGGTTTGCTTAGCAGTGCAGAGTTAGTGCAAGCGGTACATAGTGCCGAATTGAGCTTTCTTCCGGAAAAATTGCGCGAAAATTACATAAAAGCGTACAATATTTGCTCATTGCATGGACACCTAGCATTTTCCTCGCTGTAGTGAGGTGAAAAGTAGTGTGTTTCGCTCAGCAGCTTTATTCTGCGACTCGTACCTTTGAAACCCTCGCAGCGCTCAGGATTCTATACAAGTACTCGCGCCAAAAAACAACTTTGCACTATTGTTTTTGGGCGACATTTGCAATGCTTACACGGTGTAATGTAGGTACATCGCCATCTTTTTACAGTACCTATTTCGTCTTCTTTGCTTCAAGCTATCAAACCATCCATCAAGATTTAAATGAGGTAATGGTAGTACCGTATGCCGTTTCGATAATATTGACCAATAATTTGATGTTATTAGGTACGTATACATAATCCGTGTTATTAGGTAGGTAGGTATATTATATACTACATAAGTAGTTAATCGTTTTAAACATGTATACCTAATGTAATTTTAAGAATATCCCTATAAACTGACGAATGACGCAAGTTCCTTAGCAATAAAATTTAATCTAAAGTGCAAAGTCATATAAAACACATTAAAGAAGCAGTTTATTGTAAACAAGTGCAGTTGTTGGTACCATCACGATCAGTCAATGCTGGCTCACTCCATAACGCGCCCGCAACGCCCAATAACCGGCGACCAATCGGAACGCTCCATTAGAATCGGCACGCCCCCAGCCTGCGCTTGCGCCGATAACAGAGGCGCGACGCTTGTCAGTTTTTCAGTTGCTTTCATAACAGAAGGTCTTCCTGTTGGTTCGTTAGTGAAATTAAGTGACAATGACGTCGTTGAATGGTGATATTAATTCTGTGAGTAAATTGAAGTTTAGTGTGGACAGTATTTTGGGGAACAATGATAATCATCGGTCGAGTGCGGCGGTGACGGAAGTGGCTCGGAGCCAGGAGCCGCCGTGCGCGGGGTGCGTGGCCGCACTGTACCGCTGCTGCAGGGATGAACCACCCCTGCTCCAGTTGCCGCTGCCTCTTCCATACACACATTTACATCCAGCGTTAAGGCCTACTACTGGTAAGTTTTCATTTTTAGCTTGAATAAACTTTTTTTTTCTTCAACAGCTTCCGATTAGTTTGTGATTTGGATTATCCACTTACTAAGTGTTTATTTCGAAATGTGCAGTATATTTTAGCTTTATGGTTTGGTTCTTCTTGCATATCTTCTGTAGCTAATAAATAGGGTAGGGTGTGCAATAATAGAAACTTTTGTCCTTTGTTGTTATAAAAGGTTATGCTATAAGAAGTCCTTTTCTTTTGTTTATAAAACTTTTGAAAGCGTTTAAAAACTATTTCTTAATTAATAGTTTTTTTTTTTTTCGGTCTGCTGTGTATAAAAAGTGTATTATTTTTATATAGGTAACAGAAATACCTAATGTCCTAAATTAGTAAACGTAAATAGAAGTTATTTCTTAATCAGTTATAATTATAGGAGATCCTGAGAAGTCCCTTTTTAAAATCAGCTTAGCGAATTGCACATATAATCACTTCTACACTAACATTATAAAGAGAAGATATTTATATTTTCGTTTGTAATGAATAAACCCAAAAACTACTGAACCGATTTTTTAAATTATTTCATAAGTAGTATGCTATATTATTATCATTGAGTAACCTAAGCTATAATTTATAAATATATCACGCGGGCGAAGCCTTTGGCGGAAGCTGGTAAATTGGTAATCTATTTAAGTAGTTGAAGAATAAATACGGTTCATTGTCTTTATTTTTAATTTGTAAAAATCAATATTATTATATAGTATAGTAGTAGTAGTGTAATGATATAGTAATGATAGTATTAGTGTAATGATTTACAAAATAAGTTAAAAAAAACAGGAAAATATATACCTTTTTGCGGAAATCGAAGCGCCATCTTTCAATAGAACCTCTTGAAAACGGATGAGACAAGCTATTGTCTGTATTCTGCATTACTGGTCCTACTCAATCAAACAGAGTTGTTCCGTACGAATCAAAAATATTAACAGGTACTTAATATTATTATTATTTTCTTTTGTAGCCAACTGAAATAACATTTTATAAAAATAAAATAAAAAATATTACTTAATTGATTTTATTGTTGCATTATTTTGTAAAGCGAGAGCATCTCGTTTATGTCTTTTACTCTATAAAAACGCGGTCTTTTACGCGGACTGAAAAAATGTTAAAATAACCATTTTATTCAACCACTTTCATAAGCTATCTAGCTAAGATTATATTTCAATACCTTTAATATTGAAGAAAAAGCCTACAGCTCTTCTAATCTTTTAAATTTTGCTTTAGGCGTTCCGCACTCATAACTTTATCTTCCGGTAGTGTAGGTACCGCTGCTTGTAAAAAGCCAAAAAGGTTTTTTTCACAGATTCATGGTAGAAATATAAAACTTGTAAAGAAATGGTTTTAATAAGTCAATAATAATAGACAGCAGAGCTTCCATGTTAGATTGTCCGAAGAATCACTTTATTAAAATAAATGCTTTAAGTGTAAACAGAAATAACAGTACTGATAATAGCAATGACACAGATTTTGAATAAGTAGAAAGCATAATCACATCAGGCACATGACTTGTAGGTTGATAAATAGGTAATTAGTAAAAAAAGGTTGAATTTTGCATTCACTTTAAAATCACTGGCCGTTTTACTTATAATTTATACTGAAGCCATTTACTCATTTTAAAAATGTTGAAAAAAATAAACTTTAATGGCATCTTTCAATCACTTTGATATGAATAAGCCAGTTTCCCCAGATTTTTATACGTAGTAATTGGAAAAAAGGGTTTAAGACAAAATGTAAGTAGGTACATTTTTAAATCTTCACAATTTCAAGACTTTCATAACTTTCTGTAAATATTCAGTGCCTGATCCTCCGTTTTAGGTAAATATTTAGCGTCTTAAATGATGGATTAATGAAGTACCCAGGTATTGGTAGTATGTTAGGTTAGGTTAGGTATGCTAGAATTAGAAACGATCGGCAACCGTTGAATAAATCTGTGGTCATACAATGTTGCAATAGCACAGTGAAATAATAGAATAGTACCTCCAACAGTGATCACTAAAGGTAGGTACTAGGATCATATTCCCCCGTAAGATGTAAAATAGTTATTTATGCAACTGTTATATAATAAGGGTATTAAAACACGAATGTGGGTTTATAGGTTTGATAATAGTATCACATGAGTGTTTTAGTACCTAATTATTAACAGTTGCATACAAGACTTTATCTACACCCATGATATGAATCTTCTATAAAAGATTCTTTGCATATAATATCGAACAAAAATGGAGGGATACGATGAACGAATTTTTCGAATCCGAGTAATAGATGCTTTTTTGTTTTAAATTACGGTGCTTTGTTAATGAAACGCGCCTGCATGACAATGTTCTTTTTTTTAAATGAGTTGCATTATGAAATTTAGTACAACATAATAACACCGTTTGGATGATATTATGGTTACTATGACAACATTAAAACAACCAGTGTTTTAATGTTGGCAATAAGCTAACTGTTTCAGAAACTTTTATAGAGGATTTATAGCATGGGTGTAAATAAAATCCTTAAAATAAATTACAAACAGTAGTGCAAGTTTGCAAATGTTTCATTACTGTTCAAGATTGTTTAGTTTGACACTCCAGCATTCCAGCAAACCTTTGCACGTTGTGCTTTACTTCTCCGAAAATGATGAGTTTTTTTAATGATCTATAGACCGTCAGCAACACATTTATTAGTTACTAGCTGTTTCCCGCGACTTCGTATGAGATCCAGGATAAAAAGTAGCCTATGTCCTTCTCCAGGTCATGGTCTACCCATACGCCAAACATCCGAATCCGTTCAGCCGTCTTAGCGTGAAAGCGTAACAAACAAACAAACTCACTTTCGCATTTAAATATTATTGGGTCCCCCTCCCACCTATGAAATTGGCTTTTTTTTCTCACACATAGAGAACCTCGTCACTTTTATGATTTAAAATATTCATCAATTGCTTGGTATTATATCGAATAATGACCATCATAGACAACTACCAATACTAAAAAAACCTTATTACTTATAGTTTTTTAAACATAAAAAATACCTTAAAAATTACTCCTCATTTTGTTAGCAGAAATTACCACTATTTTTTTTTAACTTAGCCATAACTTATTTTTATCGCTTAATCTAAGTAATAATAAATTAAGTGTAATTTAAATGTACATGTAATGAATGTTAATGCTAATTTTTATTTTATGTTAATTTTAATTTGTCTCATTTAATCCTATTTAATCTTATTTTTATTTTGTTTTTATATTTTAATTTTTAAATCGGAATGTATGGATCTAGTTAACTGAATTAAAAGATTTTTTTTTTTAAGTGGCATACGTTATCTTAATTTTTAAACTTTAGTCCATAAAAGTTTTAAAACATTAATGTTCATGGTTGTTATATAAATTAAGAAAATGTTAGTATGAAAAATGCAACTTCTTTAAAATTCCCCATACAAAACACCGATTTCATAGCCTAATATTAGTAATAACCTAATATTAGTTAGGATACGGATGTTTTTTTAACTTATTTTATTACTTTATTCTAAGCTTTAGGATCTATCAATCTAATCCATCCCCAATATTTACACCCAAAACCCACCTGTAGTGTCGTAGCCCTGAAAGCTCTAAAGGACTGTGGATTTCTTTAATCTTATGAAGTTCATAGGTTTTCGACAGCCAAACGTCATGACTGTCCACTGTCCATACGTGATTGATTACCTTTTTTGATTATTTACTGGTGGTTATGTCATCATCATCTGCCTAGGCTAGCGGTTTCCAGTACCTATAAAAGGATGCAGCTGAATACCAGTAGATATTTTACATGGGAGCGACTACCTATCGCACCTCCACAACCTAGTTACTGTTTAACACGATACCCCTTGGTAAGATTGGTTGTCAGACTTTCGGGGCTTCTGAGTAACCGTAAAGAATGTCAAAGATCTGCAAATGACAGCTGGGGAACCAACGGCTTAACGTGCTTTTAGAGGCACGGAGGGGTCCGGTTCTTAATGGATAGTCATCCACGGACTGACCTCGTTGCATGACCTTAAAGATCGACCGGTGCGGGTGTTATTAATTAGCCACGTGCCCCTGTTACGGTTAGGTTTGTATGGGCTCATATTATTTGAGCCCTTATTTAAACAACGTCGCGGCAGTAGACTGGTAGTCGTGGCATCATCAAGGAAATAATTGGAGCAAACTTGATTAGACGCATTGTCTGAATACCAAATTCTTAAAATAGAACATTACTATCTTTTGTGAATCTCAGAAAAAAAAAATTTAACATCTCTTAATATTTTCCTATTTCAAACATTTTCCTTTATTTTCAGTATATCGTCTCCCTCTTCCTTCATCATCACCGCCGCAACAGTCATCCGCTCCTCGATGTGACGTCACTTCGAGCGGCAAGAGGAAACGGTCGTGGTCCCGCGCAGTCTTCAGCAACCTCCAGAGAAAGGGACTCGAGCGACGGTTCCAAATTCAAAAGTATATCACGAAGCCTGACAGGCGGCAGTTAGCGGCAACGTTAGGACTTACTGATGCTCAGGTATGAAGGGTTTACTAGCGCAGCTTACGGCCGATTTTTTAACAGTCAGTTCCTAACTTAACGTAAGTCGTAACTTTAATCTGCAGAAAGTATACGTCATATTTTCTAAACAAATGCTGTCAAACTGTTTTTAATTTAATCAAGCTTTTAATTTAGGCAGGTACGGAGAGGTAATACCTACTTTAAAATGTAAATTTGAGTAGGTAAGTATAGGTACCTACTACCTAGATATAGACAAATGCCAAGACATCTCAAAACGTAGGTAAAATTAAGAGAGTCCATGTAAAAATTGTTCTAGAACTAGGATTGAATTAGATGTTACGGGGGTCTTGTTCAATTAAGCCTTCAGTATTGACTATATTTTGTCATGAGCTTAGTTCAAGTAGTGCGCGTAGCAAAAGAGTTCGTTAGAGGATACCTACACAGATTTATCTCATCCTCCAGTCAAGACCCTTTCAAGTTGCAACAGTGTCGAAATCACAGAATCTGCGGGTAAAATGGCCATTACTCTAAAAAAAAAAACCTAAGCCATTTATTTATTTAAAAATATAAGAAATTAGTAAAAAACTTTAATGGCATCTCAGAAACACTTTTATATCAAAAGGCCAGCTTCCGTAGGTTTTTTTTTAACTTTTGACTTGTACGAATACACTCACGATAAATGGGCGTGTAAGTAAATAATACTCTAGTGTAGCACAGTAGCACTGGCGATCAGTGAGCGAGACTCCATGGCGTTGATTCATTATAGATGATTCATACATATGGTTATAATTATGTAAATACATAAGTACCTACTTATTTGTTATCGAATCATATTTTGATCAACATTTAACCTGATACTGACCTGCATTTTGCAAAAAACGCAAGAAAATTTGAATTTTGCCGAAAATAATCAGATACTTATAACTTAGGTGGGTATCAAAGTCTATGTGGTATGGTAGCACTGCGGGACTCTAGTGCTCCGCTGCGTCAGCTGTCGATGTCGTATGAAAACATCTGTACCTATCCGATAGTGGTTTTTAAAAGATAGCGGCCGCCACAGGCGGTGTGGCGCCGACGTTGCCGCTGGCACGGTGTGAATCTGTTTTACAGTTTCCTACACCAAAGTTAATTAACACTGTTGCTTATAAATACATATATTATACCGATAGGTACTACTAATACACGAAGTACTTACGTAGGGAGACCAGTGACCACTCATCGTCATATCCCAATTATACGGTCACAACATTCTGAGGGCCAATATTTAATTGTCAGATAACTGTTTAACTGAAGAATACTTAGTTAGGGCGTTTTGACATTATTTTCTTTGCAAATGTTGTCAAACCGCAATTTTTATTCCTCGGATAAAATTATCTTAATTTAATGATGATACAAAATTGGTCGCAATTTTTATCTCCGTTTTGCACGGCTTACGCGTAGATTACGCCAAAGTAAAGTCTATCCACAAAAGTAGTACCTAAATGAAAAAAAAACTAAAACTAACAACTTCTATTTGTGTGGCTCTGAGAACATGTTACTAGGTAAAGCCGTCGGCCAAGACAAGCTGATACAGTCGGATTTCACGAGTAGGGACTCCCCATCCTTAAAATCATACCGTATTGTATCCTCGAATACATTTAGGTAGGTACCTAACTAATCCGTGTTACTATAATATTTTTGTACACAGGTCAAAGTGTGGTTTCAAAACCGTCGCATGAAATGGCGGCACACGAAAGAAGGGCGCGGCGGCATAGCAGGCACCACTGGCTTACCGGGACGGGACCCAGACTCCACCAACGACGACAACGAAGATATTGACGTCGACACACTCAGTGATTAGTTGGAACAATGGACTGAAGTGTTTTAATTCAAAACATTTTATAAATTAGTTTCATGAGATAGATCTTGTCTTGAGTTTCGGGCCGTTTTGCCGTGAAGCAGCATAGCTGTTTTGGCTTGAAAGGTGTGAGTGCCGGTGAAATAACAGGCAAATGCAAGGCGACCTTTCGTATCTAAAGTTGGCAACGCACCAGAAAATCCAGGCCACCCGGGTGCTTGCTGCAAGGCTGCAAGAGATGGAGGTCTATGGCCTTAGTACCAACGTTTCTCTTCAATTAGTTTTACATCTTATTCAATTCAACCGCGGGTTGCTAAAGTAAGACTTCTACGAATGCCGTCGCCGCCCGCATGTTGGGGTAGATTTCAGCCGGATTAATTATTTGTCATCAGTGGCAGGGTTAGGTAGGTAGGTGCCTAATGCAGGCAGTAGATAGGTATTTGTGAAGAGTTCAAATGGATAAAAACAATGACTGGCGAGCAAATAAAACTGATTGGTAGGTAGCGTTGCTGTAATATTTTTCCATGTTTTAATTCATCTCAATTATATGACACATTGTGATTGAAGTACAATTCTTAAAAATCTTGTTAAAATATTTTTTAAGGTTTATACATTCTAAGGTTTATACTTACGCCAATTTTATACATTTATTTATCTTTTATGTGCATATAAGAAAAATGTATAACAATATTTTTTTGATATCAGATATTTTAATAGACTTTAATTTATTTATTATAAATCAATTTAATAATTATTTTTGTTTAGTTTGTGAACAGTAATTCATGTTTGTAGTGAATAAAAAGTGTAAGTAGTATACCTACTATGATTTTAACTAGTTGTAGGCTTCATTAGCATAAAGTAGACTTTAATTACTTATAACAATTGCGTGCACACACATTAGATACAGCCGCAAAAGGCCGCAGTGCATCGCCTTTGAGTTTCAATACAAAAAAAGCGCGGTGCGGCCCGCCTCTCCTGTAGTGTGCGATGGTTCATAGGGACACAAAATGTACGCAAGTCATGTAGGATGAGTTCTGCGTTGCGGCCAACTCAATGAACCATTTTCATGAAAACTCACGCCAGCAGATGCACCCACTTAGGCGATTAACACACTGCCACGCACCACGCAGCGTAGCGCATGAATGCGTGTTCTAACGTTGCTTGTAAGTATCTCCGTTTGTATAGAAAACATGCACAGTCCAACACACAGAAAATGCATCCACGCGCGTGCGGTGCGGTGCGTTGACACACAACATGCAGCGTGATGGGTGGCAGTGTGATAATCGCCTTAGACAAGAGGTCTTCCATTTCGACAATGAATATAAAATGATAAGATGATGGTATGGACTTATTATACAAACAGGACTTTCTCTAATCATACAAAAATGCACCTTGTTAAACCTTAGGTTTAGGTACTTTTGATAATTTACAGTTGAGCCAACATTAAGGCGTAGGAACTATTTGATGAAACGCACTCTACCTAGTGAATCTGCACTATGGTCATGATTGCTGAACATCATTGCTCACACGGTAAGAGACTGAGGGGGAAGGGATTAACCGACGAGACGACGATTAATGTGAGTACACCACCATCTTACAAATGAATAAGCTCATGTGAAGTTTGTGATAAGGAAATTACGTTTCAGTAGGTATAAGCAGGCTAATACGTATGTGCAGTGTTTCGGCTGGGAGTGGAGAATTTCATCTAAATAAAATAACGCAATAGTGCAATACATCCTTTTATTACATTTAAATTAATTTACAAATAGAAAGAGCTGCTACACAACAAGGATAGGTATTAAAATATAAATGTACAATAACGTTTGTTATGTGAAAAGGATAGTGCATGACAAAATATTGAAGGTAGGTTTTAAAGTAATAACTAAAAGGAAATTTATCAGAAAAGTTATTTGAATAAAAAAGTCGTATATAAACATGTGTACTTATTGCAAAACATTTGCCATAACACTTGACTAATTAATTTCGGTATAACAAGACTCAATTAACACAAAAGTATGGTAATTCCTACGAACTTAGGTTCTACGATATGTTCAACGTAAGAATCTACTTAGAACATCCTACACACCTAGTTTGAATAACTACATACATTTTACCTATTTTGGCATTAACACATTTTGAACCCTATCTAATAATCTACAAGTTTCACTTTGCTCCTAGCGTATGCGTCGCTAGCGTCTTTATCGTATTCTTGTGAGGGACTACTGCTGTGCTCGGTGTGCCTAAACCCATGGCCCCTGTACCCACCTCTATGCCCGTATGGCCGCCTCCTCCCGGGAGGATACTCCTCTTTCCACCTGCCATCATGACTCGGACTTTCATAACGATTATAGCTGTCATAACGAGGGGGCCCTTGTTCGCGATTCGGATACTTATCGTATCTATTTGAGTAGTGTGGCGGTCTTTCCTCGTCGTTTCTCCTGTCTTCCTTCGGCTCTGTTTCTTGATACCGCCGTCTCTCTGTGTAATGTGAGTTTTCTCCATATTCGGATGGTCTTGGTCTCTGCGACGTCGATGTGGATTCTCTGTTGACTTCCCACACCGGTATCCGCGGCGGAGGAGGCGTGACGCTTCTAGATTTACTTTTGTCCTCTCGTTTCTTGTCGTTCGACAAGGATTCTCTGCGAAATTAAAATCGAACGGTATAATAACAAAATAACCCAACGCAGTCTACAGTGGCGAGAAACCTTGTGCTTAATTAAGTTCATATTTATGGTAAAAAAATAGAATACCTTGAAGATGACCGACTGCGACTTCTATCCGAATCGTCTTCGCTTGATCTTCTATTCTGTTGGTGTCGCATTTCGCGCTGCCTGTAACAAATACCAGTATTGAAGAAGTCTGAATTCAAACATCAAAAATATTTCCGTCGTACAAAATTATAGATGCGATGCGATTTTTTCGGATATAATCATAATCTCAAAGATTATGATTATATATTATATTACGGATATAATAACATAATAATATTCTTATGAATCAGACACTGTTCATGATGGTTGAGGGAATATATGAATGAATAGGGAGTGACTGATTAAGTGACACGGGGAAGAATGGAAGGAGGAAACACTTTCCGCAGCCCCGCAGAACATGGGAAAAGCGCAGGCAAAAGATCAGATGGTATTCATGCTTGTATAAGTATAGGTGACACAGACTTGCGCCGCAGTTTGATGGCTAGTTCCCTCATTTCTTCGTCGCGACGCGCCTGGCGACGGCTCTCGCGTTCTTGACGCTCGGCTTCAGCCCGCTTATCGGCGCGAACTATAAAAAAACATTGTAAATTAATGCTATGACTACCTAACATAGTGTATTTATCACTTTTGGTTATATTAAACGCGGGATACAATATCATATTAGTTAATATAATTCATAAGGTTATGAAATATGTGCATATTAAAAGATTTATAGATATTCAATCAATAATTTATGGATCGTATATTCTTAGCTCATATAAAACTCACGCTGCCTTGATAATTGTGCCTGCATTTTCCTCTTGAGTTTTTCTTTAAGTGAAAGCGTTTCACGCGAAGCACCCTGCAAAAGTCATTAAGTTAATTTGATAGATACATTACGGGAGAACTGACTCTTTACTGAGAACAGTTCTCATAAAAGTAATACAGGACTGTCCCACTCCTTTTGTAGGTAAAATAAAGGTTGTCTGTGTGTAATACCTACGTAGGGTGACGTCGGTTCAAGCCTAAGAATGAAGTGATAGTTTATATTGTTGTCCGGCCTGTAAGGAATACCTTACCCCAAAAAACCTCAACATAGTATGGATACTGTTTCGGCACTCCTACTCGATGGATATGTCTTGCACGCTTCCCCTCGATGAACTTACGGAATTGCATTGTCCGCGCATACATCTGCCGTTTATAGAGATAGAAAATCTTCTAACTTATTATAATTGATGATATTTTATACATATATAATTATACATACATATAAAATTCATTTACATACTAAAATAATAATTCAAGAAAATTCTAGACAACAAAAATGAGAACTAGTAACAATCCATCAAAGTTGAATGTTAACGCACATTTATACACGGCGGGGAAGAATAGGTTGATATTCAAGCAACATTCATCTCAAAGAAATCGAGCAAGACAACGCCATGGGTTCAAATAAACATACAACCGGGAATTTAGCAGGCTTCATCACAAACTTTCATGTGGTCATTTAGTTTCGCATCACAGATAGTAAAAAGCGAAATAATCTGCTGTTGTACAAACTACTGCCAGTAATGTCGTAAGGTGCTAAAATGAAAGCAGAACAAATGTATAAAAGCAAATGATTCTTACTGACTTTGGAGCTGGATCCAGACAATCGTAACTGATTCTGGTTTGTATTGGATTTATTGCCCACCGCCGTTCTGAAATGTGGAGAAATTGCTTGTGTCAGAGTTGTAGTAGGCAGAGAAATTGGTGATGTAGCGAATTTCGGGAGGCATGTAGAGACTGCGAAAAATAGAGTGGATTCCCTCGTGGGATTGATAATAACAATAATACTGAGAACCATTCATCAGTATGATCATTTTGGTTGAGTCTTTATACAACTCAAGATTTTTTTTACAGACATCTGAATGCATGTGACGGGTGAATATGGTTTGGTGACAATAAAACGTCTGTGCGTTTAATCCAAAGTCGTCTCCTGACATCATGAAATGAAACAAAATGGCGTATGGTATGTTTTTTTTTAAATATCTATGATATCGGTCGAAATTGATCTCAGCCAAGTTGAGCCGCATTTATATTAATGAAAATATCTCCTTGATATTATGCATAACACTATGCATAACATGTTGAATATCGCTGAAAACTCGACCCTTCAAATCGCATCGCAATAGTTAAATAAATAACAATTATTAGAGAAAATTTTGATTTAAATCGATTTCGGAAACGTACTAGAGTTAACTTTCAGATTTTGTAGATTAGAAAAGTTTGTTTAGGAAAAAGGTCTAAACTCACTTTTTCGCGTCGTCATCAGATTCACTCGAGTCCGAGTCAATGGACAGTTCGCTCGACGACTGATCCTCCTTCCGCCGCCCATAGTACCGCGGCACGGCCGGCTTGCTCGCAATCTTATCACTACTGAAACATAACACCACATTAATTAATCTCGACATCATTTATGTAGTCGAAATACCACTAAGACTAATGGGTCCCCCACTTTATCTGACTCACCTCACCATTCAAATAAATCTAATTTCAAAACAAGCTTACCTTTCAAATGACATCGACCTGGAGTTATTACGCTTGGCATAGCCACTAGCATGACTGGAAAATACAAAGACAATTTAGTTTCAACCTAAAAATACGAGCAAACTATTGGATAAATAGTAACGGGTGAGTAATACAAACTTTGCGGGGCTTCGAGAATATCTGTTTCTACGATTACGTGATCTGGACCTCGACCGGGTCCGCCTGTAGGGGCTGTAGGACCTCGAACGAGACCGCGACGAGACGGAACGCGATCTTGACGAGCGAGACTTGGAACGCGACTTCCTCCAAGAACGCGACCTCGAACGTGACCTTGACCGCGAGCGCGAGAATGATCTTGACCTTGAGTTGGGTCCCCTTGGACCTATCTGGCGGGTGCGTCGACTGGTTGGTGGTGTCGGCCTACAAAGATATAACAAATTAACATACATAACATTACTTCTGTATTCCCCGAGTGTGTTTGGTACAGCTACATTTCGTTTCGCCAATTTTGTTTATTCATACCGTTTACGAGGCTTGCGTGCTACATCCGCGTATAACATCTTCAGGTTCTGCTTTACTTTATCTGCATACAGGGGCTTGGCCGCCGTTGCTGTGGACAAAAAGACAATTAATTCACATTTTACTAAGCAGAAAAAATTACATAATCCTGATAATTCGAAAAACCAAAGTCTATACTCTTTTCTTGTTAATTGTTTAAAGATGAGATATGGAAGAAGGTAACAGCAGCATTATTTTATGCTTTAATAACAGCAAAGTGGTGGTGATTTTTGTGAAAACTGATTTTTTCAAGAATGTAGCTAAAAAGGACAGAACTTTAGATGTAATGTTAGGCCCAAGTTCATCCCTCAGTCTAGAAATCGAAGGGAAAATCAATAATACTTTTAAAACTCACGTTGTTTATCTTCTTCCTCGCCACCGAAAGACGTGATAAACTGTATATTCTCGCCCGTTTCTGGCGAAGGACTTCGACTGGGCGATCGACTCGGCGACCGAGCCGGCATTGACGACGGAGCGGCGTAACTTGGAGGACTAACCACCCTCGTAGCAAGCTTCTTGTCGCTGAAAATAAACCGTTATTACTCCAAGACACGCCGAATGGCAACACAATAAAAAGGAGACGGCCTTACTTGCGTGCCTCAATAGTACAACTTCTTGCGTCAGCATGAAATTGGAATTTTTGCTTTATTATTATACCATCATTATAATATTAAATTAAGGACTTATTTCATTACGATGGTACATTTTTAAGACATTAATTGTTATTGATATTTGTTAAGGAATGGTTATACTAGGTAAAAATGTTTTAGTTCATGACTTGAAAACTATGCTAACAATATCAAAGGTAGGTAAAATAACTTTTAAATATTGGCCTTTATATTCATTAATAGTCTCAAGGACTTTTTACCGTTTTATAACCATTTGTTTTAACAATAAGATTGGAGTGTGTAAAACTTAAAGACATCAATCAGTTTTAACATTATTTTCTACAGTATGATGTTATTTTATTCTCTTTCCTTTTCTAATGTTATGAAGGTAAGAACTGAGCATTCTATCAATATTACCTGGTGTATGAATAAAGCAATATTCATCTATGCACAGGAAGCGTAACAGACGTCGATACAAAGATTCTAAATTGGTTCTTAATAAAATTAGCCACCTAAATAACTAGAAAGTTATTCAGGCCTACTCACCGATGCGCACGCCTTTCTCTCCTACTCTTTCTCCCAGAAAACATAGCCTTCTCCTTTTCTTCCCTTAGCAGTTGTTTCTGATGCTCCGCGTCATCGGCATCGCCCGTCAGGAACGAGAACAGATCACAGCCCGCCATGCCGAACTGAGGCCCCACGCCATTCAACTCGTGTGCCTGTGCTCCGCAAAACGTACCGTGAGCGAAGGTATTCGATGAAGTATACATACTTTATTTATGAATTGAACGATAGATATGTATAGAGTTCCTTGAATTAAGTTACAACAGAAATACTTTAATGAAACTGCAAGAGTTAGTAGTATGTACAGAATAACAGAAGGATTCTATGTATGTCAGTCCTATAACGATACCTATGCACATTACATGCACAAACAAATGAACAAAAGCATTTGTTAATGTAGGTCATGCAGTTTTCGAGTCATGAATCGTATCCGCGACATTTACGCTCCACTCTTTTGCCAATTAGGTCAGCATCATTTGGGTCAAACAAAATAGGAATATGGGTCATTAGTAGGATATTGTAATCAAGTGCTCCTAAAAACATTTAAACCACAAGCTCATAATAAAATTTGTATCAGAATGAAATTATGAATCAAGTCATTATTGAAAAATTAATGAAATTAAGAAAGACCATTCTGTTGCAGTAATAGTAGTCCTAATAAAATCATCATGAAGCATTTCTACGACCAAAAAATTTTATGACAAATAAATTTTATAATAGAAAGTGTATCAATTTCTTTAGTTATACAGTCAACATTCGCTGTTACACTAATAATAAACAATGAGCCAGCAGTCAGTGTTCCTGTTCACTGTGAATACACAATGGGACTTACTAATGGTGCATTCGCTGTGACCTTTTACCGTTACAAGAATAGTGTTGTAGGTAATAAAATTGTATATACAGGACATTGCATTTATTGGCCGATTGGCAGTAATAATAAAAAGAGTTATTATAGTAAAAAAACAAGAAAAATATTTTGTTATCATGTAACCATAACTAAGCAACAAAATGCTAAAATAAATAACCATAGTGGTAGGATAACTCACCTGTGAAGCCTCCATTTTATTCACATCAATGCTCAAGTCCACATCAATGATTTCCAGATCTGATTCATCGTCTGAATCTTTTGGTTCCACTTTTTTAGTCTCTGGTCCTGTAATTTAATACTGCATGCCATAAGAATACCCAGAAAATACCGTAGAGTATACTACCCCATGACCAGACATAAGTAGCCATCACAGCACATTGAGGTATAACAGTAAAGCTGAATCTACCGTTAGAACCAGAAGGTTGTGCTCCAGGATCACTATAATTGTATCCTATTGCAGCACCCGTGCCCTTCTTTTCATGAAGTTTTTCCTTTTGCTGTTCTTTTTCTTCTATGGTGACCCCAAACTGTTCCTCTATAGCCAGCTGTTGGAGGAATTTGTCTTCGCCTAGAAGGAATTACTACTTTTTAGTATTGTTGTCAAAACTTTTATCATTTTGAATTAGAAGAAAACACTATGAAAATCAGTTTGTAAAAAATGGCTCCTTACTTATTCCCAGAAAGACATTTTGTGCCAGGATTCTGTATCTCTCATAATTGCACTGTCTTTCTTCTGGACTCAGCTCCTCTGGTGGTATCTCAGGGATCCTCACTTCCGGTATGTAATCCAGGTGGGCGCGGACATCAAAACGGTCAATCATGTTGTTGGTGTCACCTTGCCAAGGCATCCTAAGAAAATTAATTTAAGTACAGTTTAGTTGATACTGTTAGCTTTTGTTAAAATCAATTCCATTTTGTCTGAAGTGACAAATATTATCAGCATAGGCAAATACTTGATGAAAAAATTCTTTGTAATTTATATAAGTCAGGTATTTGTTTTTATTTAAAATTTCCTAATATCTACTTCAATTTATAATCTTCACTAATACTAACAAAGAATAGTTTCAAAGTAATGTCATGTTTATTAGGTACTAACATGATGGCTGGGCCTTCTCCTGCCGCAGCTATAGCCGGATCCAAATGTACCTTACATGGTCGTCCGTGGAGCTGTAAGAACTGAGTTGGCTCCGCCTTCTGAAATTAAGTCATCAGTAACCTTGTTTTTAAAAGGTTTCCTTTGTTACTATTTCTATTCATTTCAGGAATTACTACATTTCGGTGTCCATGGAATAAATGACAAATTTATAATATAAGTACAAGTAAACAAACGATTGGCTCACAATCTTTTCGTAAAAATCCTTGCGGCGCTCCGCCCTTCGACGATAGTCAACAATCATTCCTCGGATCATCCGCTCTTGTTTCCTTGCTTCATGCCACATTGTGATATTTTTTTAGTGAACACGTAAACATAAATAAAATAAACGTAAATACACTTGTTTGCGTAATTTATTACGGGCGCGACCCGCTTTGAAAAACGTATCAAATTTTGTCTGCGCTACGGTTTTTTTTTATCTCTCACAAGTCACACGCCATTTTGATATTTAACTAGTGAAGCCAGAAATGTAAAAGTTTAGTAAGTGGCTTCAGTAGAATTTTAGTCGATTAGTGAGTGTGAGTGGCGGCGAGGACCAGCAGGGCTATTGCGTATCTCAGTGGACAGTTCAAAATGATCACTTGGCATGGCAAAGTGTATAACAATTAGGTAGCTGTCAAACAGTTAGTTTCGTATTGGCTATCTTCAGTGACTAACGAGGATGAGTGAGACTAACGAGGAGAGATACTTTAGTGTTTTAATATATTAAGTATTTACAATCATTTTTAAGTAGCAATATATATAATATAATAAAAGTGCGAATTTGCTTTGTATGGTTTACCAACAGCTTCTATAAACAATATAGGTATCATAATGTATAGGTAGTAGCCAGTAGAGATGTGACCGATATCATGTCACATGTAAAAATCACCGATATTTTAAAATCATTTCATCATGCAATGACAACGAAAAAATCATCAACGATTTTAAATCATTTGTCATTACTTGAATGAACGCGAAGTTCATGAGTTTTGTCACAGAAATAACAGTCTTGAGTTTCGATAAAATGCCCGGTGCTGGGCGCACGGAACGGCAACAATGCAAGTGTAGGCGTTGTTGACGTTTGCGCGCGAACTACGATGCTAGGTATTTATCTAGTATTTATTTAATAATTCGTGTAATATTCGACGTTTAATATTCGTGGTACCAAGTAAGTAAATATACCAATCACTAAATACGCCAAAGAAAAGCAGTTTTTTAATTTTTTATTCATGTATAGGTACTATTATTTTGCCAGTCTTTGCCAGTCTTAAGCCTAGAAAAAACATGAAGGCAAAATTGGAATATTACTTGTAGGGACGGTGCGTATTTACACGACCAAGTTTTTACACCAGGTATTTACTTGCAAAAGAGCCGGATTACCATGAAATACTAAAAAATCGGTCAAATGATAATTTCACATCTCGATTCGCGATCATTTCAGCACTCAGTCATAATTGAAGTGACGTGATGTACTCAAATAAAAATCATTGATGATTTTGTCATTGTTCCAGTCATCGATATTTTTTTGTCATTGTCATGCAGTCATTGATACAGAAAAATCATCACTCAGCCCATCTCTAGTAGCCAGCCAGTAGAAGCCAGTGAGTCACTGACCATGCAGCGAAAATAATGTATTACTTTTATAACATGAATCAATACAGTTTCTTACTTTAACTTCAAATACTAAAACTAACTTTAAGCTAGGAAATTGGTGAAGTAGAGAACTAACATGAATTATACTGAATGTGAAAGATTTTCCTTCACAAGGCATTGCCTCCATCCACGTTCCTCTAAAGGTGTGTCCAAACATTGAGTGGCAAGAGCGAGGCAGCAACACGCCGCGGCGTTTGTAGGACACATCAAAATGTAATCTGTGGGACACATTTCTGCCGCGCACGTTTGCCGCTTTAAGGCCTGCGCTAACGACGGACTTTTCTCCGCAGCGGAGAAAAAAGTACGCTCCGCGAATAAAAAGTCCGCCGCGGATTCATCGCGCACTCAACGCACACGATCATGTGTGCGATCATTATCGCCGTGCATACGTACGTCACTCTCGAGCGCACAACGCGGACTAAAGTCCGCCATGTGCGTTGCTTCGCCTAGTCACACGAGTTCTATTTTTTTCGGGAACTCCCCCGTACTATTGTCCGGTCCGCTTTCTGCATGTCCTTGGTTATTCGGGGGACTTTTTGTACGCGGTAATTTTATTTTCTCGTTTTCGTTACTCGATACAATTTTTAGCGGATAGAAAGTCCGCGTACAAAAATCCCTCGTCTGCGTAGGCCTTTATGTTTGGACTTTGAACACACTTTAAAGGCCTGCCCAGACGACGGATTTTTTCCGCGGCGGAGAAAAAAGTACGCTCCGCAAATAAAAAGTCCGCCGCGGATTTACCGCGAACTCAACGCACACGGTGTGAGATCATTATCGTAGTGCATACGTACGTCTTACGTCACTCTCGAGTGCACAACGCGGACTAAAGTACGCCATGTGCGTTGCTTCGACTAGTCGCACCGACCGTCCGGTCCGCTCTCTGCATGTCCTCGGAAATTCGGGGGACTTTTTGTACGCGGTACTTTTAATCATTCGTTTGCGTTACTCGATACAGTTGTAAGCGATCTATTTTTAGCGGATAAAAAGTCCGCGGACAAAAATCCCTCGTCTGCGCAGGCCTTTACATCAAACATGCAACTATAGTTTTAATTGATGTAAATAAGAAACGTCAAAAATGTTCAAAACCAGTCAAAACAATATTTAATTTGTTTAATTAACAGTGTACAAGTATAGATCATTGTAATCTTCAACATCAAAAAATATTTCATTTTCTAATTGATTTGGTTTGCAAACACTCAACCAATTCATGAACTCTTCAAATATATCTAGATTTACTAATGTGTCAGTCATACTTCTGTTGCAAACTAGATAGCTTCCTTTCTTGATATATTTTTTGAAGAAATGCCACATTTCTTTATGCTTTTCGTTATCCACAAAGAACTCTAATATATTGATTACTATAATGTCAGAGTTTGCAAAAAGATCACTCCTTTCCAACACATCAGAGTGGACTACTTTTATCCTGTTACTGTCCATTGTGTACTGTTCAATAATCCTCTTTTGTACATCACAACATTCTTCATTAATTTCTATTCCAATGATTGTCCCTGCATTTGAGAAGTAATATGCCTGAAAATAATTCAAATATTAAAATATATAAATGTTCTGTACAACATTATCATACTTTGTATAGATTTACAACTTACACCATAGAGAACTGCACCTAATCGAGAACCAACATCCAATATCTGTTTTTCTTCTAAATCACTTGGTAGCAAGACTTTGAATATGTACTGAAGTGCTTGTCGGGACATTGAGTGTGAAATGTATATCAAGTCCTGAAAACATAAAATGTTATTACATACATTGTGAATAATACTGTACTTCACAATTTCGATCTAATTCAAGCCAAAATACTTAAACAGGACATAATGATTCAAAAATAATGTTTTAATTTGTTTACCTCTCTTATTGAATAATAATAGCCAATAACTAAATAAAGAGAACAAATGCCTCAAATGTGGTAGAGGAAACTTTTAGGGTTAGAAATATTATGAAACAAACAAGTAATAATTACTTTTATGTTCCGACTGTTACAGTTTGTGCAGTAATGTTTTTTTAGTTTTCCCTTCTTGACAAGGTCGTCCACTGCATCATCATCGTAAAGAAATTCATCCACATGGCAGGTGTTTGTATTATTGCAATCAGCTTGGTCCCCCACTGTTGGTGGTTTTATTGTTTCGGATGGCATTTCTGCTTCAAAAGGCACAATCTTCTTAATAGAATTTCCAATCTTTATAAGCGTTTTCTCTGAACTTTTTAGCACTTTTATTCGTTCCAAATCTGTAGGCATAAAACACATGTGTAGTTTACAGATAAGTACAGCAGAAACAACTATCTGACTAGGTTATTACATTGTACACCTACCTTTTCTGTAAGCATGATTACATATCCATTGCTCGATGGTATCAATTTCGGTCTCATCCATTTCAGAGAACAATTCCAACATACGGTGCTTCACGTTTACTAAACTATCTTCAGACATGATTAGATCTTCAAAGAAAGCAATAATGTAATGACACTTCTTAATTCTCCGTTCCAAATATGTTCAAGAATATTACTAAAGGTTTCTCTTAACTAGGTAAGTCAAAATACTCAAAATTCCAAAAAATAAACATCAACCTTGCCGTTTGTGGCAAACAATTTGTTCGCCGTGTGCATTTTGTTTGACATTTGACATTGACACTGACAGACAATTGATGAATGATTGTCAGATGTCAGCTTGTCTGAAAATTGTTTTTTCTTGAATCATGGTTTCAGCAGTTTCAGACTATAGAAACCATGGACTTAACAACTAGGTACTATTCGAATACAACTTGTTCGATCAAAATGGTCTATCAGTTGCGCTACAAAAGTGATGTATAAGTCGTTAGTGAAATTATTAAATATCTCATTTTCTTTGGTAGAATATCCGCCAAGTACCAGGAGCAAAATATCATAGATCCATGGTCCATGCTCTGTATTAATAAAACAAAATTCAGTTTACGTGTGGCAGGCTTAGGACAGATTATTGACTAAGAATAATACCTAACTATTACTAAGCTATACATACATAGATTAGATCGTAAAGACAAAACACAAAATAAACAACGTTGGATGCCTAGCAGTTGTACCTATCAAAGGCATGCCCCTTTCCTATATGGGAATGCCATTATCGGATGGTTCCATGAGCAAATAATAAACGTAATACCTACGTAACATATCCTATTTGTGAAAAATATTACTCCCTAGCACAGACTAAGTAGTAATCTGCCTTTTTTTTTTTGAGTGTGGGATATCATCGAATGACTTTTCCCGCTCTGGGCGGAGCGGAAGGGCGTGTCAGACTTTTACTGACTAAAACCCACCCGTGTTCCTTCAGTTGCCTATTGCCAAGGTCCCGGTAACCCTTTCGGACTTTCCCGCAACCCTGGCAGGCATCGGCCCTAGCGGATCCCGCCAATTGTGCTGACATCTCTTTGAGGCGCGCGTGGAACACAAAGCGCCATCTACCCGGGTCTGGCCCTTATCCGACGGCGAGCTACCCTTTGCTCGCCGTCCGCAAGCCCACGCCTATAGTGGCCGGGAATCCGCCTGGGATTCCCGACGCCCGGGCGTCTCCAGCGGCGGTGGTTAGGAGCGTGAGGGCGCAAACTTTGCCTATCCCTCACGCGTTCCGCCTCATCCTTCGCGAGAATTGCTGCTTCGCAGAAGGAGGTGACGGCTTCCCATGCCCTCTCGCTCCACACCATGGCCTGGACCAGGGCTGGACGCGAGCGATCATTGCCACCAATCGCCTCCACGAAGACATGGCGAGGCTCCGCCCAAACAGGGCATACCTCCACCGTATGCTCCAACGTGTCCTCCGGGCGATCCATACAGTGGTGACACCCGGGAGTTTCCTCCCGCCTAATTCTACACAGGAACCTCCTGAAGCTGCCATGTCAGGTGAGGACCTCGTGGGGCCTCTCTAGCCACTCCTCAAAGAGGGGACTTATCGCCGCAATTGTGGCGTGCCCAGCTCTGTCCGCTGTGCCGCGATTTCTCGCGGCAACGGAGTTACGCCCCGGCGAAGTAGTACTCTCCCTAGACTTTCTTTTATAATGTGACGTTGATGATAATTTAACCGATTTCTTAGCGAAACTCCGCAGACGTGATAGATATCAATAATTTAACATTTTCAAAACAAAAAATAACGATTCGATGATTTTTTTTTTGGGTCATCGATCGTATTTTGTGTTACTTGAAATATTAGTAAGTTCTTATACGTCATTGGTATCGTTTCCCAATTCCCATCACGATTCACGAGACCCATGACGTCTGCGGAGTTTCACTAACTAATTTAATTTCACCTTGTATATTTTTTGTACGTTTTTTGCTAATAAATAATGTATGTCTAATTTACAAAAATAATTGTTTTTTAAGGGCCGATTCTTCAATCATCAGTTAACTTTTATCTGCAGAATATAGTGTTTAGCTAATAAAATTGCCGGTATGACAGGTTATAAAGACAGAAAAATATTTCAAACCGGTACACTGAAATGAAATTATTTTTTTAAATTCTGAAAACAGTTTATTAGAATCACTACATTATTCTCCAGTTAAAAGTTAACGGACGATTGAAAAACCAGCCCAGATTCGGATATTTCCATCATATACGGGCATCACGCATCACATCCTATTAAAGAGTGCTTTGACTGATCTGTGATCACATCACTAACTTCCTTCCTCAAAATTTGACATTTGTTTTGTCGCGCCGCGTTAGCCGTATTGTATTATTGTTTTGTAAAATTCTGGTTTTGTAGTCCGTAACAGTTTCTAAGTAAATATTAAATATGGTTTTCCTTATAATGCCTTCAAGGTTGATTCCTAAATTCTTGTTTGTCCATTGAGTTTGTGCTCGTTTACAAATTAAATCCAGTTAAATTCAGTTTACACAGCTGCGAATAGGTTTTAAAGAACGATAACAAATATT
Source organism: Lithophane ornitopus (assembly GCA_948473465.1). Taxonomy (NCBI): domain Eukaryota; kingdom Metazoa; phylum Arthropoda; class Insecta; order Lepidoptera; family Noctuidae; genus Lithophane; species Lithophane ornitopus. The sequence goes on along the minus strand of OX419624.1, from coordinate 10,362,632 downwards.
GTTGTTTATTTCGATTTTGTATTTTTATTTAAAACTTTAAAATGGATAGTTGCGTATCTCAAACTAAAACCATAGGTTTGTGGATGTCCGACAAGAAAAGCCAGAAGTTAAATTGGAAAGAGTTCATTAAGGCGTGTGCTTCTCATGGCTACAGTCTAGTCAGAGTGAGTAATACCTGTTTATATTAGGTAATTTATAAGACCTTAGCAGCGCCGAAGTAGTCTTTTTGTGAATTTTAAATTGGCATCAGCAGGAATGCCTGTTGAAGATGTTTTATTTTTTATTCACATGTTATGTTTCTTGTTCACTTGATTCACTAAAACTTATAAGTAAGTACAAGTGTATTCATTTTATATTATAATGTATACGTAATATTTAAATAATAACGTTCCGGAAAAAAATCTTAGTACAAAAACTGACCTATTTTTACATTTTATAATCATCTTAATATTTACTCCATTTTATAAACAACGACTCTAAATTACTTATATCAATAAATTAATGTTATTATTGTCATGCCATTTATTAACCTAAACAGTCCTTTAAAAAAACTACAAGTGAGACACCAGCTGGCACACCCGTAAACCAAAATACATGGTACAAGTACATCCCCGGTCATTCCGCAGTTAAAAATTTACAAGATCATATTAAACTTTGTTTACAGTTGGACCTAGACAGATCTTTGGAAGAACAGGGACCAATCAATGTGCTCCTCCACAAACTAACTGATGTCATTGCTGCAGCAGATCATGGGGATCCAAAGGTAATACACATAGATATTCAAGAAGAAAAAAAAAAAACATACTAAACTATTTCTATTAAATGGTAAAGATACACCGGAACCAGGTCAAAGGAACTGGTTTTCAATTTTCAAGAGGGATTAACCACCAAACTAACACATCACTTATCCATTAATTATTTAAATATCTGTTGAACCAAGTTAAATGAATGATGATGACATCATTGGTTGATTTCATAATCATAATGTCTATCTTAGACCACTAAGATGATCAAGACATCTTGGAAGATGACTCATAGACCAGTATTTAATTGACTCAGATGAGTAATAGAATTAAGCAGGTCCAGAAAACACCTTTATTTGTTTTGTTGTTTATTAGGGTTCCATACACTCAGGGTTCCAAACGGAACGTGCACCTAGCTTCTGGCGTTTCATAAGTGCCCATGTAGGTTTATGTGAAATAAAATATTTTGATTTTGATTTTGAACCCTATTACTAAGCTTTCTTTGTTCGTCTGTCTGTCTGTGAGCGGGCTGTATCTCATGAACTGTAATAGGTAGAGTGTTAGACAGTTGAAATTTTCGCTGATTGTGTATTTCTACAGCCGCTATAACAAAAATATAAAAATAAAATAAAGTTAAAAATTAAAGATTACAAGAAACTTGTTATTTTTAATATAGTATTTTTTTTAAATTGTACTGTTAAATATTGTATGGTGGGATGGAAGCCTTTGTGTGCGAGACCAACTCGGACTAGACAGGTTTTTTAATTATGGATATTTATACTAATGTTAAACAATGCTGTTTTGTTGTCTTAGCTGTACGTTAGTTCTGTCACTTTAATGTTTGTTTTTAATATCTTATCAACTTTATAACTAGAATTTGTTTCATGGTCAGTGTCCTTTATTGTTTATTATGAGTCACCATCACCAGTGTCCTTACAATACAGGGTCAATAAAAAAGAACTAAACAATTTTATTGGTCTCACTTGAACAACTTATGCACAAAAACAAAAATGGCCAAACAATTGGTACTTTTCCTGTAATTTTCTTGTGGTTAAAATGTACAGTTTGATTTCTAACTCATGTTCAATGAGGTTTTAAGAGACTGTCTTTATGATACTGAGTTATGTATGATTAATGGCAACAGTAATTAAAATGGTAAATCTTAGAAATGCCCAATGACATTAAATTACTGCCTTTGCTGTTTCCTGGTTTTTTTTTTTTTTGGTATGAAATACCTAAATAATCAATCCTAAAGGTCAGTTCAGGTGTAGTTTATTACTACCTCATTAATAGGAGAGAGGAGGAGTATTTAAGGATCATAACAGGTGACATTCTGTAGTTTCAGCCTACCCCTATGGGAAAAAGGCGTGTATTTATGTGAACCTCATTAGTATTGAAAAGCTTCAAGGTCCTTTAAATCCTATTAGTGATTAAGTGCTCCACAAGTGTTTTTGATAGCATAATGTTGTTTATTCAAACGTGATGGGTTTTCACCATTAATAGCTTTGTCAATCTTGTGTTATCAGGCATCAATAACCATTAGTCGAGTGGAGCAGTACTTGTCAAACCATCCAAATATCACAGTAATTGATCCATTGGACAATGTGAGGATTCTACTCAATAGGTATGTATGTTTTATATTAAAGTAACTTCCATAACTAGAATTGTTCTAAATTTTCATAGAAAAAGAGAGAAATCATTTACTACAGCACCCCAATTACGTAACACATATTTTTTCATAATTCGAAAGATTTTGAAGGAAATTCCTAATCCATTGCATCTTAAATTAATTATGTGTGAAAAATGAATGTTGTTGAACTGTCAAAATGAAAGGCATTGCAATTGTTTGTGTGTTACACAATTACCCCACTGGCAGGCATGTACTGTCGAACACATAATTCCTTTACCACCATAAGGTTGAATGTCACTTGTATGCAAATTGTACGTAATAAAACCGTAACGTCTATGTGACAGTTAGATATTTTCATGATCTTATGAAGATGTGTTGAATGAACCAAAAATTTGTATTCAATTTACTAGGATTTTTTGTCATAAAGTGGTAAGGTAATTTCGAGGTCGACTATACAACGAAATTATAAATACAAATTAACTGTATTGTTATTTAAATTACTTACAAATAGATACAGTGTGCCTATACTAGCATTTTAGACAATGTTGCCTTAATAGCAATTTCAGAAAGACACAATCTTTAGGTAAATGGACATGAAAATCGTGATAGTTCCTAACAAAATAAAGTAGCTGTCTAGCTATTTATAGCATTGAACATTGAACTTATTAGGGCTTTAAAATACAATATATGGGGCCGTATAGTGATGTCACAGTCATCATTGTTCCAGTGAGAGATAGAGATAGAGCTATACAGGACGAATAGCGCCATCCCCTTTTCACTACAGAACAAGAATGGCTTTAACACTTCCTTAGACAGGATCACATAAATTCCACTAATCTTTTCCTTTTATCATTTCCAGATACTGTTACTACACAATACTGAAAGATGAACCATCACTGCATAAGCAAGGGATATTCACACCGTCATTCGCAGAGTTTACCACAACCAATATAGAAATGAACATAGAGATTATGAGGCAGAGGGGTGTCAGGTTCCCTGTTATCTGCAAGCCGACTGTAGCCCATGGGTCGAAGTCTGCGCATGATATGATCGTCATTTTTAATGAGAAGGGACTACATGTGTGCAAGCCACCTTGTGTTGTTCAAAACTTCGTCAACCATAATGCAGTACTACACAAAGTATTCCTAATAGGAGATAGGTCAGTATTATATCGAATGAACGAATATTCAATTACCAGATAAATTAATTTTTAGGGTTCCGTACCCAAAGGGTAAAACGGGACCCTATTACTAAGGCTCCGCTGTCTGTCTGTCTGTCTGTTTGTCCGTCTGTCACCAGGCTGTATCTCATGAACCGTTATAGTTAGACAGTTGAAATTTTCACAGATGATGTATTTCTGTTGCCGCTATAACAACAAATACTAAAAAACAGAATAAAATAAATATTTAAGGGGGCTCCCATACAACAAAAGTGATTTTTTGCTCATTTTTGCTTGATATTTATAACAGAAACAGGTAGACGCTTGAAATATTCACAGAATATTTAGTTGTATATTCACTTTAAAAGTAAATAATTAAATTAAAACAAATATTTAAGGGGGACTCCCATACAACAGACATGATTTTTTGCCGTTTTTATAGATAATGGTACGGAACCCTTCGTGCGCGAGTCCGACTCGCACTTGGCCGGTTTTTAATTATATTGGTGACTCATAAGATACCTTGCCACTGATGTTATAAAATGTCGGTATTGAAAATATCAAGGTTGAATTTAATTAACTTGTTTTTCCAACACTCTTTTGAATGTCATATTTATGAACCCAATTGCACCCAAATTTTTATATAAACAGAAAACGATATCAATCTTTGTGTTTTCGAACAAACATGCCATTTCTGCTGCTTTACGGGATTATATGCATTTTGTGTTAAACAATGTGCAACGAAATAGTCTTTGAAATGAAAAATAATTTTTTCTAATAACAACTAATTATAAAATTAACAATATTTTCTGTTTGATTACAGGTATCACATTTGCGAACGACCAAGCCTGAAAAACTTCTATGCATCAGAAGATTTAGAACCAATTTACTATAGTACGGGAGAAGTTTGTAAGGCAGATAGTCAGTCCACACTCTCAATCCTCGACCCTCATGATAAGGCCGATATCACAATGACACTCAATGAGGACAAAATTAAAACTATCATAAGGATACTAAGAAAGAGGATTGGCCTACTCTTAGCTGGCTTCGATGTCGTCATAGACAATATCACCGGCGGACATGCAGTCATAGACATTAATGTCTATCCAAGCTATGATAACTTCCCCAACTTCTTTGAACATCTCTTAGATTCTATAGAGGAGGCTGAGAGTAGGAATATGAACAAAGTATACACAAATGGAGATTGTAATGGCGCCTATGAAGAAGAATACTTAGGTCATAAGATAAATGGTTTAATAAATGTTGGAATGGATCCAATAAAATTCGGTGTAACCGGTATGAATATTAATTGATAAAAGTGTCAATGTGTTGAACACTATTTGTATGTATTGATATTATTGTTATTGGATATACTCTATTGCTTCAATGAGTCATGTATGTGTAAGGTATTGTTATCACTTGTTTTAAAGTAATGCGAATAATTATTTTTCTACACAATGTGTAATGTTATATTTTATGCACGCTTATAGTTCGTAATTATTCAGATTATTATTATTTTATTTTTATTTTCTTTACTATGTTTTCCTAGTAAATAGAAAATGTTTAGGAGATTATTAAGAAGTATTCGAATACCTTTGGAATGAATATGCAAGAAAATAAATCATATTTTCCCTCACATTTTAAACATATAGATTTTTATTTTCTATTTTCAAAACTGCAAAAGGTTATTTTTAAAACCATTAATATTCCCCTAAACATTTTTAAGCGCTGTGTATCGTTATGTTAATAAACGGTCTGTCGAATAAATCCGATGACGTTTCAAGGTAGTAAATTGTTTTTAGTTAAAACTATTTTATTGCACATTGTAGAAAATAATTTAATTTAAGCTAAGTATTAATAATGTCATCGAAACAGATTTATTTGACAGACTATAAACAAATGTATTGCGTCACATTGTTATGTAGTATTCTGGGGTGTTATTTCATTATTTGAGATCTGAAACATTTATAGATGGCAGCACTACTGAAATATGCTTATAACCAAAGCAGTCACAATCGGGAATAAGCAGAAAAGAAAGTTCGTGAAAGTGTTAGAGTTAACTAAAATACATAAGGTATATGTATTTAAGATAAGGAAACAGTTTTTGACTCTTTTTATGCTCCATTTACTGTATACTTCGGAGTTTGTGATTCTAACGTCTTCAATGTGAATTTCTAATGTAAATATTGTACTTCAAATACCCAACTATACAATGATATATTTCAACTTTTAGTGCCTAAACTAACACAGTAATGTAATCCCACAGTGACTATATTTACGTCACGTTATATGTGAAGTTTCGGATTTCATTGTATTTTCCATTGCATATTGGCATTTCTGTTTGCATTCCATCATAAATTGTAATATGAAGTTCGAAATCGCGATTTTTAATTTTATGCATTCACAAGCTATGCATATAAGGGTGTGCACACATCAGCAATCTATTGACAAAAATAAATTAATAAGAACGCGAAAAGTTAGTTATCATTGCTTTTGTGATACATACTATAAGTCCCTTAGCCATGTGCCTATGTGGACTAACTCAATTAATATTATTTTTACGCAAATTATTTAAAGTTTTGATGGAAACATAGTATTTAACATAACTATTTATGTGTCTACAGTATATTGTTACGTATAATGTATATGGTCCCTAAGTATTGAGAGCCAGAATCGGTTATATATTTGCTTTACGATATATTATGTACAATAGTACGGGCTTAAGACTGATATAGTCATTTAATTAATCAAATAGGTATTATATCGCACAGACGCTTACAAAACGGAATTGAATTTCAATAGATAAGTTAATAGAAACATAAATAATATTTCGTATAGATGTGAAACTCTGAACGCGTTCATAATCACACTATTACCCTAAAGTTTCGGGGCATATGTACCGGGTACAATCGTGACAAGTTGAACGTTTCGTACGTTTCGAACGCGTTCAAAATCACGTTAGAAGCCGAAGCTGTATCCTAAAGCTTCGTGGCGCATCGGGGTTACAATATTGACAGGTGACGTTTCGTACGCTTTTGAACGCGTTCGAAAGTTTTAGCCAAAACCCCGTTTTCGCTTCTGTACGATATATCATTTAATTTCTGTGGTCAAGTTAAAAGAAATAAGTGTATATCTCCATGTTGTTCAAACTTTCTGAACTTTGTGACTTCTTATATAGATTTAGAACCAAATGTATAATCACAAGTTGAGTAATCTGTGTTAGTTAGAAAAAGTATGTAACTTGGTCACTTCTAGGAAATAATAGTAAACTCTCTGTGTGACCCTATTTTGAAGGGTACATGTCCGCGCCGCTTTGAAACAGACGCATTTTGCCCAAGTCCAATTAAATAACGTGTTTAGCTGTATTGTCTCAAAATTAATGATCGGTAAGAAACATCAATACTTGACCACAGAGCACGGAGGGGCTTTGGCGGTCGCTGCTACAGGCGGCATTGTCAACATTTTCCATACAAACCAAGCGTGTCAGTGGGCGTCACCGTTTACTGCACTGGTTTACTTGCATTACGACACAAATGACGCAAAAATACTGGCTTTGACTGATTGGCCGTGACAGAAGTAATGCGCTCAACGCATTTTCGGCGCCACGAATTTTATTAGTATCGCCGTCCTTAGATGCGGCGCGGCGAATCCGTGGTCTGTGTAGACAGTATCGATTCCGATGATGATGTTGATTCCTCGTCGTCATACATATTGTTCGTATATTTATTTTTTAGTCGTACGTGTCTCGCCTGTGCTTCATATAGGCTGTGGTGTACGTAGTTACTTTAAAAAAAATAGTTTCTGGATTAGGTTGCTATATCGTTTGGAATACGTCGTTTTCGATAGAGCTAGGCTTAGTTTACTGCTTCTTTTTAAGTGGACATGTACCTTTATTTTTGTGAATAGAATAAGCTTTATTGAATAAGAAATAATTATCAATTATGATTGTTACTGAATGAAATAGTTCCTGGTTTTGAAATGCTACCTTTTTTAAAGAGGGTGATATGTGTGAAAAGTAATGATTATTAGATTATTCGTTTGGCGCATTTTAGCAGCACTTTATTTTTACATGCAATAGAACATAGAATAATTAAATTATATACTTCACTTACGTTTATTTTTTTATACTAAGTATGTATTTGAAGTGGTCATGAATTTTATATTACCTTATATTATGTGAGGTTTCAATCGGATAAAGATTTGGCCTATGAACAAAATGTTTCAAAAAATTTAAAATTGTTATTTACGATAAACTTCATACTCTGTAATTAGTATGATAGATGTACAAGTTTGTGATTAAGCTGTTTTTGAATAACACGATTATTGTACCATTCCATAAATCAATTTTATCAAAAAAAAATTATTTTGATGGAGACTGATTTATAAATTTATGTTGTGAATAGTTGTTATATCATCCTATTTTTGTAGCACGGAATATATTAAGGCCTGAATTGACAAGGGAAAATGTTTAAAAACCTTCTGCAATAAATGTTTTAGAGGTTCAAGGCGGTTTGAGGTCCAAATTGAGTAGCTAAGAGTTGCGTAACAAGGAAAGTTGATAATCGTTGATGTGAATTATTTAAAGGATTTGTAAATTTTCTGCACTTTTCTGAGAAGCCGAAGCCTGTTTGGATAGTTTATTGTTATTGCAATACGGGCCTTATTATTTTTCAACTTCTATTCTTTCCATAAATAGTTATGGCATAGCACACCAATTTATCATGAGAACCGAAATAATTATGTGAAGCCTCTGAACTTTGATATTCTTATTAATTGAATCGTCAGAATAGAGATCTTTTGATAACCTTACGGGGAGCCCGTAAGGTTTGAATTGGTTGGGTAAACGTTTCAAACTTTGTCAATGCATCGACCAAGAATTATATATATCGGAAAATGCGCCTTGATGTATATCTTTTATGGTTATATACCTTCAAACAAATAAGAAGTATTTTCCGCGAATAGAGTTGGTACAAGTATGCAGCCTTGGGGCATCCCTTTGCAAATTTAGAATGGTTCTGATTTACCGTCGAAAATTACTGCTTCCCTTATTACTTTGTGGTAAGAGCTTATTATTTTCAGCACCTTCAAAACCTATCTCATCTTTTTTAACTTTCAAATTACAACTAATTGTTGACCATATCAAAAGCCTTACTTAGATCTCTAAAAATGTCTAATAATAAGTAATTTTGACCTTGACAGTGCTCTAGATTTATTCGTAGACTGTGGTGGGAACACCTAAGGGTCCTACTTACTCCATTAGGAATATCGTCATGTCATCTTGTCGATGTATGCAAATTCAAAACAGTACGTTCATATTTAAATGATCATTTATATTACAGATATTTATCCAGTACTAGCATGGAGGCGAAAAGGGTATACGCTGTTCGCTTAGAGAGCAACGGGTCAATGGCAAATACTTGTTTATATGACTGTATTAATAAAAGGCGTAACCCGAGCCCTAGCTTCTCTCCTACACAGTTTATGAAGTTGATTACTTAGTGAAAGTCGAAGTGCTCGAGTATATACCTAGGCTGTAACAACGAATGGGTATAATTACGAGGTGAAAGTTTACTTCTAAGCCTATTCCATTTTCTGTTCATCTGAGCGAAACAAAGGAACATTTCAAGATTTATTAACTTTAGCTGATCAGCTTTGTTAAGACGAGTAGAAAATAATAATATCGTGTGCAAGTTAGTTCTAATACTATAAGAATATCAAACGTTGAGAGATTGAATCCCGAGATCTTACGATGTAATAAACAAGCTGTAATTTGGAACAAATTCTTAGCAATACGTAATATAAACACCTGATGCCAATACAAATGCTGTTTTAAATCAATCTGACATAAAATATCGAACTTAATAACACCATTTCTTAGTTAAAATCCCACGTAAGAACACAATAACGGTCGTGTTCGGTTAACGTTAACATAAAGGCGGTAATTGTTAATTCGACACAGTTCTGTACATAAATCACATCTAGTTGCAGCTAGAGAGGCGAATCTGTACAATTTATTATACATTACCGTACGCAATCCCGACTCGTGTACACAGGCCGCTTCGTCGCATTCAAAACACAGGAAGCGATTCTAGATCGCAAATTCAATGTCATTAGTGTCCGCTACGAAACATTTCAAACTAGATAGAGAAGGTAATATCCTATTTTGTTCTATTCTTACACAATTGAATATACTACATGTAGTAGCGAGATTATGAAATTTTCAATATTCGTGTTTAATATTCTGCAGTATATCCTTATATCCTTTGGTTTAGGATGTAAATAAGGATCTTAGCTAGCTTATGTCATGAATTTATCTTATAACATAAATTCTTGACGATTTATTTGTTGTCTCTGTTAAATAATGTTTTGTTTGGAATAAAAATCCACTGCTTTCTATTTTGCAACACTTGTGGATACTTTAACAACCATCACTTAAAAAAGGGAATTTGGAGCATCAATTACTCATTGATATTTAATGTCGAAGATCTATCAGACGGCCGGTGGTCGGTTTTAAAAGGATGTTAGCGAAAAATTGGAGGCTTCAGCCTTGTAATTGCAGCGTTGTTTTGAATTGCGATTCAGTCAGCTGTCGGCACATGCGGACAAAGCACGCGCGACGTGCGCGCAGGCCGGTTCGCCTCCGCCGCACTTTTCGCGCGTATCCAAATAATTCGGAGCGAATTTTACGTCTTCAACTTCTTAGTTTTTTTGCATAAAATACCTATCGTGTGTGATTACTTTTAATTGTATTTTTAAATGTGCTTTGGATTCAACAGTGAATAAGTAGTTATTTTGTTAGTGAGTGTTGCGCGATTATAATCTGTTCAATCACTGTATTGACCGGTATCGCATTGTGTTGCTAACTACCCGCCAATCTGTTAGTTAATCGACCTAAGTGATGCGTGTAATCGAAAGCACTAATTAACGAATCTGTGTCAAAGGTGTTGTTGTGTGGATAAAACGGAAGTGTTTGGACGTTAAAACGTGTTTCATCGGACGGAGGTAAGTCGGGCATTATGTTATTGATTGGACATAATAAATATCTATGTTTTTACTATAAGAAACGAGTTGGTCACATAATACGGCTATAAAACAGCTATCATTTACTTTTATAAATTCCAACACCCGATAGAGTTGAGAAAAGTTAAAAGAAAAAGAAATCTCGTGCGAAATTTAGGCACGTTTGATGAAGAGAAATTCTGACGCTGTTAATAGATAGATCAAAGAAAGTTGCAATGATCCATGGTCCAAAATTCTTGGGCTTAGCATGCTCAGGTAGATAGTGAATTGGAAAAATAAACTTAATTTAGAAATATTTGAGAACAATAAAAGACGTGAGAACTTAATAACTGTGTACGAATACAAATATGAATTTTACTTGTTAGTGCGCCTCTACCTATTTTGAATTTTAATTAACTTTAACAACTTCAGTTTATTGAACTACGTCATTTTATAATTATTTTTGTTATGGTACCTTCCTATGTAAGACGTGTAAGACGCAATTATTTTCGCATTCAATTAAAACTTTCTTCTGACTAATAAGCGTTCGAACTAACTGTACTGAATGTAATTTTTGCTGTTGTAATTTTTTCCAAAGGACGTTAGGGACTTGTTACTAATTATCCCTTTCAGGGTATGCCGCAGGCGTCCTACCTTCGTGCTGCGATAAGCTCTGCGTAAATGTTTGGAATACGAAACAGAAATAATAAGATTCCTTAGGTGTTACGATTCTCGCGGGATATAGGTAGTTTTATTTGGCCAATTTTATACCCAGAACAATATTTTTTGATGGATTCTCTAGTTCCAAGTTTTCCATGCCCTTGTGTCAACTGCGACCAATGATCGCGTCATTGAAATCCACGATCGTCAGGCATTGTCTGCTGTGTCCAGAGTCACCGGCAACTTGCAGAACGAATTCCAAATTGGTCCCGCCCGAGTTCCCGCGACCTTCGACTACGTATCGTTGCAGAATCGAATCGTCTCGTGGTAACTGTAAAACTAGTTTGGCTGTTAGTTTCTGTAATAGGATTGGACGCGTTCCGGATAGTTGGGACTTTTTCTAAAGCATTTGTGTACATAGAAGAAGCGGATGGCGCTTGAGTGTCGTCGAGATCAGATTCAATCTTGTATCCGTCCTCATTGTTATTGAACACTTTTTGGTTCTAATTTTTAATAGACTCTTCAAGAATATTTCGTGTGGAGGACCTAAGAGTTAAGGGCGAATAGAACTGTGGTCTACAGTCCAACTATTTTCGGTGTTTCAGGCCTCTTGTTTCCATTCTTCGTTTTCGCAATGGAAATACAATCTACCTGGAAAAAATCTGGAATATCCTGGGATCTAATTAGTATTTTTTTATATTTCATTGCAAAGCAATGTTGCTAAATAGTACTGATTCTAGGATAAATATTGATAGGTGGACTGGAGCTGGGTACGTATTTATACAGAAAACATGCGAAAGATCAACGAACTGTGAAGTTATTTTGTAGATGTACTTACTTGTGCACATTATTCTGTCGTCGTTGCGGTGTCGGGTGCGATGAACCAATATCATTTGGTATCATCTACGTCGCATAAATCTGTCCCATTACGAATGCAACGCATAAGAATTTTCTAATAAGCAGCACGTTTGTAACTTTAGTTTCATGGTCAAAGCGTGTATCTTCAAGCACTTTAAATCGATTGTTTATGCCGGCTGGTAAGAAGTAAACCGATAATACTCGTGCAGTTTCTCTAACCATTTTATGTTCTCTTACAAATGTCGACCCTCAAAATACTTCGTTACTCTAACTTGGTAACAAAAAGCCTCATCCATATAAATGTAGTTTAATACGAAATAAATGTGATTTATGATTCATAATTATCAACATTTAGCAGCAGCTAACCTACGTACGACATGATTTTACTTCTTAAATGATTGTAAAAATATGATAATTTAACCAGGGTAATACTAGCAGTTGGAATTCGGTCTTAAAATGATTTTCATAGATAAATAAAGATTGATAGTAAACAAGGTGTAGCGTGGGCGTTTTAATGGTGTAGGCTTCGTGTCTCAGAGGCGCCTTTCAGGTTGGTTCTTTGGCAAACTTAGGTGCCTGTGAAGTACTTTGGAGGGAGTAAATATTGACAAAGCTCGTCGGTAGCACGGAGATGATGAATCGTTTGGCGAAAATAAAATATTTGCCGTTGTTCGCGAGGAAAATATTGTTATTTGTACGTGCATGTATCGACGTCCGATACACATCTGTATCGTGCACAATACTCACGTCTTCGCTCGAACTTCCGCAACTTTTTAATTGGACGTTATAAATCTGGTCTAGATTTTTGATCAAGGCCTATCGTGGAGAGTTGAATGTACTTCCTTATTCGCGAAAATTATTCAAATATTCTGCATAATAATTAATGATCGCAGTAATTTCGTATTTAAAACGACACGGTAATTAATATCTTTGAAGCTTGTTCATGCTCATAGACGCTTTATGTTATGTAAAAGTTTTTGACGATTATTTTTGTTACACTAGTGTGGACAAGGCTACAGACAGGTCAAGGTTGCTTGTCCGTACAAATACTCCATCATTCTTAAGACACGAGATAGAACCATGTCATAAACTCCAAGCCCTCGAGAGAATAGGTATGTCTGAGTTTGATGCAACATTTGAAACGTTAATGTCAAAGAATCGTAAACTGCTATTAGCAATTTCTTTGTGATGAGTAGGTAACTAAGGTCGAGAAGTTTTTATGAACACTGACAAACTACAATTACTGTCAGATTCTCGTCATATTTTTGAATAGGTAGGTAGCTGAAGTCATGTAAGGACTTAGTAAAAAATATTACTGCGTATTTTTCAGCATATTTCCTAACTTTTCGTTTGTTTAAAAACTGCGGGGACGATAGGGTTGCCAACATTTTTTCAGTGAAATACAGTATTTTTCAAAATAAGCTATAAAAAAATATAGTAAACTTCTAAAAAATATAGTATTTTATGGAAGAAATAAAAAATAGACAAAGATATAATTGTTACTTATTTATTTTTATAAAAACGATATGATTTCTTTGCACTTCTTGCATTTTTTAACAATGTTTTGTCTGAAATAAAAGTGTCATATGCTTTATTACATTCAATTTCTAGATTAATATAAATCAAAAGCTCATTTTTTTTATTAATGAGATACTACTTCTGTTTCTCTCTTCTCGCCACTTTAAATTCATAACTGAAACCTTTCTGTAAATGCCGAAACCAAAGACAAAAGTTTGTAGATCCGTTCGGAGTCCGGAATTCGGTTACACGAACTCGCCTCACTCAAAATTTAACGGAAAGGCGCATTAATTATGAAAAAAAAAAAAAAATTTGCTTGTTGGATTTCGTTCGATGTTGAAAATATAGTATTTTTGCGTACTATATATTTCTTCAACAGTTTATAGTACGCCGACCCGAAATATAGTACAATACTATATATTATAGTACGGTTGGCAACCCTAGGTGACGATAAAACCTATCAGAAGACAAAACGGCATTGTAGCGTTAGCCGTGTAAACACGAATAAAACATTGGACAATGCTGGTTTTTTTAAACTTGTGTCAGGTTTTTTCAACTGACATGAAGGAGACTGTGAACGTGAATGTTGTTAGGTACCTATTAGGTAGTCATGTAGACTTCCTACATAACTAATAACAACATTGACTTTCCTAACCTAACGTTGCACATTATTCATGGTACGAACTTTTATTCGCTTCTGAGGGAAGTCTGTATTTGACTCTACGTCGTGCAGTGCTCGATATGGGATATAAAGTTCAGTTCCGATACCGCGGGTACAGTTTTGAAACTCGCTCGTAAGTGCCATGAAAGTTGTTATTAGAGGGTTGAGCTTCTGTTTACGCTTTGGTTGCCAAATCGAAATTTTGCTCAATAATTGTATCAACTTTCTCGTTTTGTTGGCTTGGACTTGCTGTTTATTGATGTATTGCAGTTTATTAGTTGTTTCTGTGCGGGCGCGGCTATTTTAAGCGTTTCTTTTCTGTTCTATTTCTGTAGCATTATATTTGCGGCTAGCTTGTCTAGACTCTTAGCCCTACTTAGGTCATACCTACCTATCCAAGTTTACAATTTATACATTACTCTCTCCATATTATTAGATATGTACAAAACTCTGCGGTATCCAATTACTATGGAACATAACGCTAGCAAAGCCTCTTCAAACTCCAGAATAACCCAAATAAATTACAAAAGCTTCATAATTATGAATGGATTTTCATTTTCTGAAGTTTTGCCTACTGCGACAAATATGATCACACGTGGCAGATTAGCGCAGAGTGTTACTTAATGATGATATAGTCGCCTCGCCTTTGTTTATCAGAAGACTCACACACCGTGTGTCGGTAGTTCGGTACATGTAGATTACCGTTCATGAGGGCGCCATATCGGGTGTTTGGGCATCCGCCGTGGGCCAATTGAGAAATGTTTGAACAATATGTAGGTTCTGCGCCAGTAATGTTGTAGTTTTAATTCTAAGATGGCGTCTAGGATGTATTATTTACGTCTTGTTTCAAAATAGCCGACGGGCAATTTAGAAATTTAGAAACGGAGAATTTAAAAATGTAGATCTAGAAACAGATAATTTTTCGGTCCAAAGTTAATCATAGATTTGTTTTGACTATCTACTTAATTGATATTATGGTCGTTGGTGCAAATTCCAGGAAGTTAGTAATGAGTTTGAGATGTGTCGTGAGATAAGCTAATAAGTTCCATCAAAAGAGAGGGGTCGAATTGAGGTCTGAATAAAAATAAAAACTCATACCGCAAGTCGGAAAAGAACTTCGTAAAAATGTGGGTACTTCTGTTATTAACGTTAAAATTATGCAACGATCGAAAATAATAATCATGAAGAAAAATAGCACGAGCTTCGAAACAGACACGTACTTATTATTTATTACAGTTGGTAGAACTCAGTTTTCTCTGATGATCGTAATTTATCACAATCTGATGCAAGGATGAAAAGATCACGTTTAGTCCGATGATTACGGCTGTGTACAACTAAGAATAATCTGCAATCGTTAACAATAATATGAGATGCTGACTTCGAATAATTATTATAAATTAAACTCAATTTCACGCCCTCCATGTCTGTACAGGCGCAATACATTTGGCAAAATTCTGAATTACTTAGTACTTACCTTTATGCGGAAACCCATTATGTGATTGCATTATTGCGGTCTTATTTTCCGTTAAAGGTTTCCATAATACCCACCACAAGGATTTAAGAAATAAAACTGACCTACCTAAGGACCAAAATACAGATAACCTCAGCGTATGTAGGTACTTACATAATGCACACAATTTTAGTAGGTACCTGCCTGTAGGTGCTGGTAAGAGTATTCTATCTATCTATCTGCACATGCACAACCTCATGCACATTTACAAATATCAAAAATACATTCTTATCTAAAGATCTTATTAGAAGACTAAAGGAAAACATGATAAGAATCGTATCTATTAGGAATACCAGTAGCTATATACTTACTTACTCGTTATGTTTTCTAGAGCCAAGATATTCCTGAAGTAGGAGCAACATTGCCGGGTAAGTAATCCTCAGTAATTTATTCGAGACATCCCTCGGCAATTATGCTGTAATATTTAGATGTGCTTTAGGGTTCCGCGGGATCAAAGAAGGAATTACAAAATGTTGCTTTTAATTATTTATTCGTCTTTGTAAGAATTTTGAATTTCTTTCGATGCGCAATGGGCGCCTCGTAGCTGTGTTCGTAGCTAAGCCAGATTAGGAATTATGTTTTGTGAATAAAGAAAAAACAAAAGTTCTGAGTAAAGTAGATCTACTTAGTTCAGATTATCGAATAAAAAAAAACAGTAGATCAAGGCCAAAATACAAATCAAAGCGTGCTATGCTCATAAAGAAAAAACGATAAGTACTTTATTCTGCTATATGCACATATTGTTCGCACGATCGATTCGCGCTTGTCCATTTTTTGTGCATAAAGTACGTCTCGCACGGCCGCGGTTGACTGACGTTGGCCGTTGATTGTTTTTCTCTATTTACCCATCGATGGTAACAGCCGCACAGAACCAGACTGAGCACCTGCCGTGTCAGCGCCTGGGAATAATTTTACGCTTAATGAGTAGTCGATGAACGCAGCCAATTATACACCATTGCTACTGCTGTGATGTAATTGGCCCTCTTCTTTGTTGTATTACGATTATATTAAGCGTGTTTTATCCTTTATCTTAAACCAAACACGTGCAATCCAGTTCATGACCAAGGATTTTGTATCGTAATATTTTGTTTTGTTGTGCAAATAGCAAGGGAGAGCGTTGATAGTCTAGCTTGGTCGTTGTGCTCCGAGCGCGTTGCGAGATCACTCACCTTTTACCTAGTTACCTACCTACTCGCATTTCACGTATTGTGGTGTGCAAGCGCAGGCGGGAGAGCGGAACTTCCGATATCCATGTCTTTCAACAGACGAACACGGTTCTTGGTACTATGGATATGATGTGAAATCGTGTACAGATGCCCCTACGCCCTTTAATTTATGGAGAATATTTTTTCTACGCACCTAAATCTCACTATTGTTTAAGTGTGACGTCAAAAATGTGATGAAATAAAGTTGTGTACGTTAGACTTCAACGAAATAACTAGCATTGTGTTAGAAAAGTCAAATCCACTGTAAAACTTGTACTAAGTATTCAGCATAATTGAAACATTACAAGCAAAGAGGAGTACCTATCGTTGTAAACATGGAGAGTTAAGGCTTGAGTAAAGATGATAATACCTACTAATTAGTATATCAACAACAAGCACGCATGACACGCAAAGCCTCCACTCAGGCCTCGGAGTCAATGCCTCGCCTCGTAGACTCGTAGACATAATGCCTACGCCGCGATGAAATTATTTTGAAGCGTGTAGGTAGTACTCTCTTGGTTATGTATTGTGTGGTCTACTGTATGTATGATGCACATATTTTATTGTGTTAAATAGTAGAGGGAGTGTTCAAATTTGGTTGAGTAGGTATTACAGCGGGAAAATTAAATTTTACTGAAAAAGTTCTGTAGTACTTGTAATGATTTTTGAAATAGCATATAGTTATTAAAACTACGCAGAAGAGTCAATAAAAAAATCCGTTACTACATAGTTATTGACACTCCTACAAGTACTTCGCCAACCAAGATTTGTATGTACGTGTCGGCTCTACAAATGAAGCTCCCAGACTCAATCGCGCGTCAAGTTTACATTCATCGCTCCGAGTCAGCATTGCCCTTAGGAAGTGAAAGTAGGTATGCGACCGCTACGGGCGCAGGCGATACCATCTCCCCTCATTAACGTCCTCACGCTTCATCTAATGAGGATCGCGACACTTCGCTAAGAAACGCCCATTGTTGCACTTTGCCACACTTGAGGGTTTAATTACGTACCCCGGTGACCTCTGGGAACACTGCTATTGTGATACTTTAGTCACAGCTTTAGCGCTTTTAAAGCACTTCACGCGAGTGACCGTTAGATTTCGCCATTTGAATGGTTTGTTGAAATAGCAATTGAGTTTAGAGTTCACTTCGGTCCTTTGGTACGGAATTCTGAAATTTTTCAGAGCGAATACCTACTTAGTCCTTTTTCAAGCTGTTGGGCATTTTACGAATTGGGCATTTATCGACTAAGCCAGTATTTCATTTGTTTTCCTTGTAATTTAAGGTTGATTTCTCAAAAATAACGCATCCTTGTTGCAAAGGAAACTCTTGTGCAGAATAACAAATATTCTGCATAAGATTTTCCTTTGCTCTTTCAGGCGACCTACATTACGTCACAGCTCAAAGCACTAACTAGCTTTCCTAACACTATGATGACACCTTTAAGTATCTCAGTAAAATTCACCATCTTTATTCATAACTACCGCGCATGTTCACGAATACTTAGCTACACGGACGTCTGACACTCCCCTCGTAAAAATTCTATTTTCAGGCTGGTGCTGACCGACAATGCATGCATGCACATGACGAATGCCATATAATATTTATGTATGCTTGAGCGCAGATCGTGTGCTGAACTGGCTGAACATCGAATTATTATTTTACTCAATTTCCTGGTTGAGATATAAAATGCTTCCGGTGTTTTAGTGTTCTACAATGGTCAAGAAAATAACAAGTTTTTCTCATATAAAATGGTTTTGTTCAAGAACTGTCTGTAGTTAGGTACGTGTATGAGCTTTGGTAGGTATTATCGGAAAGAGGTGTTCTTTCAGTAGGTAACAACCTATTATAACAAAATAAAATATGACAGAACTAATAAGGACCTATTTAAGGCTCCCACAAACAGACGCGATATCGCGGGCGCGACAGGCAGCGGTACCTTTGTCGACAAAGGTACCGCTGCGTGTCGCGCCTGTGATATCGCGCCTGTTTGCACGAGCCTTTATTTAACCTATTAATTTCGACTAAATTGTAGAGTACAGAGCAAGACATTAATATTTAAAGAGGTGTTCTAGACTCAAAGCTAACAATTATTCACACTGCTAAAACATATATGGATACTTTAAAGTATTTTCGTTACTTTTTTTGTTCTTACATCGCATGCTTCGCTCTTCACCAGCTGAATACCGTTGTTTTATTAATTATTAACTGTAACTCGAGTAGTTTAGAGGTCAACGACTTGAGCCTGTGTACCTAGCCATTATATTTTTATGTGTAACCAATTGATTCAGCAAAGCTTCCATTACTAACATAGTTGGCTATAATAAGGGAGTATGTGTTATTTTATTAGCCTCAACACTCTCAACACGTATTTAAATTAAACGTTCAAGTCGTTATCGGTAAAACACTATACGTTTTTAATAGATTTATGCGATGGAATAATTGACATGAACTGCCAATATTGAAGTATTGTGTACATATACAATTATAACTATTAAAAGTTATATAATATTACAACCATCGAAGTTTTATCGTTGGAACGTGTACGCTAATTGCCAATAGTGTACGGCCGAGCTAACAGTTACATTTGAGATAATTAAAATGTAAAAATTGCCTTCGAATCGCTGTGGGCGGCATTCAGAAACTTTAAATAAGGTCCATTGTCGCCCACAATGGGCTTTTGAATTGAACTACTACTAACTTTTGGTGACTGGGCTCACTGACCTACGGCTACGTAGAGTCGTAACTCGTACCTAGGTACATATCTATTCGTAATGAGTCAGGCCGTCGAGAAAATGCGATCCTGATACCTGTCAGTTGGACAACTTCTAGTAGTAATAAGGATCAAATTCGCAAAACACATATTCTTTAGTATAAAACTGACAGGCGTCAAGAACGCATTCTCTCGACGCGCGACATCCGAACTGTAGCTATATTGTAAAATACTTAGGTACATAAGTTAAAGTTCCATGCAAATCTTTGTGTAAATCACAGCATAACAAAAACAAAAGACTGATTTATTCTTAAAGCAATTACTTTAAGGTTTAATATTTATACCTTTCAAGTGATCACTTTTTACCCAATCGACTATTGAGTGCAATAGTGCGTGAATAACAAATGCCAACAGACATTATTTATGTTACTACACATTACTACATGCGTAGGGCGATTGTTTATATGTTTAAGGGGAAAGTAGAAACGCACCAGTTTGTTTTGACAGACGGTGAAAGGAACTATTTAAAAAAATGTACTGGGTTTGACGCATAGCTGTCATAACTTCACTAGAAGCGCCCTCGATATGTCAAGTTAAACTGGGCGAACAGTATGTTGCATTTAAGTAGGTTATAAAAATAAATGTATGCAATGCGAGATTTATATCCATCCCGAGTTGGGAATGAAAGGGAATATAGATTGTATCAGCTGTTTATAATGCCAGCTGTGGGAAAACGGGTTACAGTTGTAGTAAATGATGGCCCGCGACGCGATCTATAACTTGAGTATTTGTGTCGATTTATTATTATTGTGGGTTAAATTCATGAAAATATAATTGTAGTATATAATAAAAAAACGAAAATATAGTAGTATTAAATAATAATTATAAAATGTACAAAATACAGCTAAGTACTTAGGAGCGACCAATTGTCCGGGAACGATTCCGAGCAACAGAGTGGTATCGAAAATGTTTCTAATAGAAAGCTTCATGATCCATCGAATAAACGAAGCAAATATCACAAATGATACCTGCAATGTATGCAACTTACAATTTCTAGGAAACAAAACGCACGTTACAAAAAAAGACATGAAATAAACACTTATAAAGTAGAGTCCAAAGCTTCGATCTTGATCTTTGAGATCATCGTTATTATAAATAGGTATATGTTGGAAACTTGCAAATTTTTCATTGCGGTCCAATGCATCTGCCACACATGCCAGAGAACATAACTTCGTTTTTTTGAACTTATTCATTAAATGTTGGCTGAAAGATTTATTTCCCGGTTGACCTGCAAATAAAAGAGAACATGAATAGTGCCTGTTGTTTGTATTGTCACCGGTGGGAAATGGATCACCCACTAGCTGCTGTAGAGGCGAGAGATCGATGGGGAGACTTTTTACTAGAGCACTACCTTCTGCAATCTATTTTAACTCCATTTATTTTGGTTGGACACCGAATTATATGTGGCTTTGTTATGTTTGAAAATTAAAAATGAAATCTTGACCACTTTTAAACACAGGGAAACTATGTCAGTTCGTGACAGACCGACCTGGGACTGGTTTCAGCGTTCTTTATACATTGAACTAGCATTGCATTGATTTCTCTCTTTTTTTAAATCTCGGTGTTTATTCCCGTAAGCTTACCTGAAGGCGCTCCTAACACCCCAACTGTAGGTAAAGCCCTGTCTCATGTCTGTAGATATCCACTGTTGAACGTTGACTTGTCAATCATCAAAAGCAAAGTAGTTGAAACTGTATTACTGACCTTATAGTGCATCAGAGTAGGCTGCTGACTTTCGAATTGGGGTTATTTTTTATGACACGAAAAAACAGGTTGGTTTTTATATTTGCGAGACTCCCAAGGGCGCCCCACGGCACACCTACCTACTTCCTTACTAATCAAGCTTTCTCTACACTCCCGATAGTTTAAATCTAAATCAAACGTCCACATTACAACATCGGTAAACAATAGTGTTCATTCTATTGTCACAGAGCGCGTGGGATTGACTAATGAAGCATGTTGGCTTACCATAAGCTCGGGGTACGCGGCCATTTTTGTCATGTAGGTAGGTAAGTACATGTGGCTAGGCTAGTCGTATGTCGTGAATTATGGCATGACGAACGCGGTTATCAAATTGAGGTTAGATTGATTTTATTGATTGAATTTCGAAGTTGTTTTTGTAGTGAGCAAAGCGGTACCTTTTAGGATGTGAACATAAAGGTCGAAAAATAAATTCGGTATTACGATGGCAATAAAGGCGAATTGAAAAATAAAATTAGTTTTGTGCGTGTTAGGTACCTACAGATTTTCAGCGTATTTTCGGTCTAGATACCTATAAGTGAAAAACGTAGACTGCTTTTAAACTTAGTCCCATAATGCAAGTATGTTAGACAGATTCGAAATGTGTCGAAATGGTGTTGAACGTATTCAACATAATTTTGATCCGGAATTTGTATAAATTATATCGAAACCAGGAAAATGCACCCGTAGTAGTAGCAACTACCCACAAACTACAACCTCTGATTCCAATAATTAGATTCGAGAAATACGGGGGAGTCACGGGCTTGATATAGTCAACAAAAGGTCTTTGTAGTACATACTCGTTGCTAAGGAAATCTAAAGAGACATTGTGTTAAGGTGAAACAGACGCAATCTCGTAGTTTCGGTTCACCGAGGACCTATATTTTCAATAAACTCTGAAACTTTCGAACTCGTGGGTAAGTATATAGATAGGTACTTAAATAATGTCTTGAAGTTTGATACAAAACGCAATACTGAGCTGAATTAAAATGAGATTATAATGGTATTTCTGGGTATGAAAATAGTTAGAAACAAATGGGAGATAAGGTTCGTCCTTGCATTTATTTCAGGTTACAAACGCTTTTCCGCCATTTTTGTTCTACTTTTCACACAATTGACTGCTACAAGAACAAATATCAGAGTTTTGCGATAACAACCACGCTTGGTAGACTAAATTGGTCATGGCATGTGGTAATTGTACCTTGTATAATTACGTAGGTCTTGAGGTTAATGTACGAACCACTGAAAACTAAGACTTATTTCAAACTACTTAGCTGTTGCCCGCGACTTCGGTTGCGTGAAGTATTTGTGTTTCACATTATCCTATCTATACCTATACTATACCTATCTTTTAAAGGATGGTGGGCAATAGTGGTCCCAGCATGGCTAGCAGGCGCGGTCCTAGGGGGGGTCCTGGGGGTCATGACCCTCCCAAAATCATTCAAGCTGTCGAGAGACTGAATGATTTACGTGCCTTACTAACTAAAAACTTTAGGTACTTAGACACTGTGACCCCGATGGCCATATACAAAAAAAGTTTTTAGTGTACTTATCAATTAGGTAACCATTTCCCTAAAAATGTTACTCGGCACCAATGGTGACCCCCCCCAAAATCTTGGGCTGCGACCGCGCCTGATGGCTAGCCACTGAGTGTGAATTACTTAAAAGAACAAATAACACTGAATCTTTTTTATTATGACACCATCAAAATCTATCCGAGAGGAACTGATCTACGTGCATCTAAAGTATTTTTCTCTATCATAACGATATGTTCAGTGGTTTACACATGAAAAGTTGACAGACAAACGAAGTTACAAGAAGAGTTATTTACTTTTGCATTTATAACATGAGTACCTAAGTATAGACAGTGATGTCTTTTCTAGGGAAAGTAATACATCCGTTTGTAACAGGAAATTAAGTTTTCTACTCATCTGGGGCGCAATCAAAAGAAAAGTTATGCATCTAACATTCTAAGGAATGGATGATCATTTATGAATAACTTATAAATACTGGATGAGTTTTCTGAATGACGTAGGAAGAAAGGCGTAAGAACTTTCCTGAATTTTCTGTAATCGACCATTCTAATGCAAATAGAATGAACCGTTTGGTCATAAGTGAGAATAATAATTTAAAGAGCTTTGATATTCTGCTTCTATCTACCTACAATATGATGGCTTAAAATTAGTACCTACAGTTCTTAGTCCAAGAAAAATCAAAACACTGATTATTCTATGTAATAATACTTTAGTAGGTCAGAGGTACAGATGCGATCTATGAAGAAGATTGAAGAATATTATGTTTAATTTATTATATTTGGTACTGAATCTTGGAACCTACTGATGAGTCATGACTTCATGAGCTCTAGGGCAAGACCTACCTACTTTTCTAAGTAAAGTAAGCGTACGATCGTGAACTTTATTTGTATGATTATTATGTTCATATTCGCATAAGTGAATGTGAGCAACCGTTTCATACGTATATGCACATTAATGTGACGCGTACTTTACTTAGCAACGTAGGAAAAGTCAAAGTGCGGTCTGTGCATCTCGCCACTTAATCAACGATATCTTAACAAATCATGAGCACGTATTAAACTTTACGACTCGTTTGAGGAGCGACAGGTTATGCTCAAATAATGCGCGTGCGCACGCCGTTCTAAAGGTTGCAGTTAATCACAATCGTAATGAAGCGTGCTTACTAGAGAAGTAGAGAGGTAGGTGGGAACAACTGGTTTTATCGAAAACGAAGTCGTAGGTCGTTTTGTTGAAGGTGTGATAACTATAAGCCGGAAGATCCGGTCGGTTGTGGTTTTTCGAAGTCTGTTATGTTTAGAGATTTCTGCTTGGGTTCTTGCACTATTGAACCAATCAGTGTGATGATTAAAATCATCGTCAGCATTATGTTTCAGGATCATCGAAGACTCAATCAAATCACAATGTTTTTAATTACTATATAATCTCGAATACACCGCTTTTCTTTCTTATAATTAAGTATTGCTAAGGTACACACGGCTACACATCAAGCTATAAACCAGTATAAGCTGACCTCGCATTGTAGGGAAATCCAATGTAGATATGCAATGCGAGATCAGCATAAACAGGAAATTTATAGCTTGATGTGTAGCCGTGTGTAGCTAAAAAAAATCTGCCTAACCTTTTCCCAACTATGTTGGGGTCGGCTTCCAGTCTAACCGGATAAAGCTGAATACCAGTATTTTACATGGAGCGACTGCCTATCTGACCTCCACAACCCAGTAATTGGGTAATACGATACCCCTTGGTTAGACTGGTGTCAGACTTTCGGGCTTTTGACGACTCGAAAAGACTGTCAAAGATCTACAAATGACAGCCGGGACCAACGGCTTAACGTGCTTTCCGAGGCACGGAGGAGTCTCGATATGTGAAAATGGTCACCCATCCACGGACCAACCCCGGCAAGCGTAGCTTAACCTGATGGATCGACCCGTGCGGCTATTATTACTTAGCCACGAGCTCCTCCTGTGTGAAGCTAAATAAAAATAAAAATAAACCTACTTCGTCCAAGACATGTATCGCTCAAAATGCTCTAAATATTGTCATCACCCCCTAAGGGTTTGCACTCAGCTTCCAGACACCCTGTATATTCCATTCCATGCTGATTTCGGCTACGGCAAATTCTAATTTTGACGGCTATGGTTTACAAGTGTGTGCTCTTACCTGTAGTATAGTAGTATATAGTATGTGGCTAATACCTATAGCCTTTCATAATGTAGGTACTTACATTCTATCTTTAATCGATTTCACATCGTTGTGTTAACTTAAACAAATAAAAAAGCCATCATTGTTATCAATACCACCATGACTATATTATTTTTCACAACAAATCGAGAGGAAAAAGTCTCTTGACCTTAATCGAGGTCTGCATAACGCTCACGTTAACGTTTCCATGTCTATGGACTTGATATTGAAGCTAGAACAATAACCTCCCACGGAAGTAGTGACTCGCGAATCGTAGGCGGTTAACGCGTGGTACAACGATTCAAGTCGATGGACTTGAATCGTATCGTTGTACCACGCGTTCATTCATAACAAAGATGTAAAGAGAACTAGATCGGTAGGAATGCAAATTAAATACAAGTTTGTTTTTTAACTTTATTTGGTTCTCATAAAATAATCTCGGAGCATTTTTATGTTCCTATCTTGTTTCAGTTTGTTAACTAACTTTCAGAGAAAGGATGCTCTAATAGTTAGAGTGATTTAGTTTGGTTGATTAGTGTTGTACATGGAGATACATATGGAGAAAAGAGCTACGTTTTATTAAGCGAAAATAATCACAAAACACAGAATTTTAAAATTAATTCATCAAATTATCCTGCGCTTTCTTAGCCAAGATTAATCCAATAATCAAAAATAAAAGATGAAAGTGCACCTATGTACTTATGTCGCGTGGGAGAAAAGTTATAACTTCTTTTGAAAAGTTCATCGTAGAAAAGATTGAACTCGTAGTTATCAACAAGTAAAGATGTGACATTCTATTATCTCGGGAACGGCTCTCGAAGTTGTTTTAAAATTGAGTATGTTCCTTCTGTTCAACTCTTTCCAATTCAACGGAAACGGCTGCCTGTAGCGACTAGCGCAGTTCGAAATGACATAAAAATATACGTATTTTTATAATGGTACGGAATATTATTGTGAAGAAGTCTTTTCAACTATTATAATGAGGCTCTCTGAATCAAAATGAAACATACATCAGGGTGCTAAACTAACGCCACAGAAATATGCAAACGAAAGTGCGAATGGCGTCAATAATGTTGCTGAACAGGCTAAACCTCACCATTATTTAGTGTTATGCAAATTCCGAAATAGCAACCACGAGTTATGTGTGTGTACATACTTATTGTAAGAACATAATGCAAACTCAAGAAACTTTGTTGAGTGTCGGAATAAATTACAATAAATATTTGAGTTGACAATGAAACTGAACCGAGAGGCAGTTAACGTTGCTATGGGAAACAGTATAGTATCTAGGAAACCATATATCAGCCGCCATCGTAAACAAAACTCATGGCGAGTAGTGAAATCGACGTTCAAAGCGGCCCATATAATTGGAATTTCCGAAAAAGGAATGTTTAAAGTCGGTTCGCATGTAATTATTGGATGGCAGACATAGTTTATTGATTTGTACACTTAAAGCTAATTTATTAGCTACAAGCTGCGCCCCGCGGTTTCACAAGCATAAGTCTCGTTCCCTTGGGAATATCGGGATAAAACGTATCCTATGTCCTAACCCAGATTATGGTCTACCCATGTGCCAAATTTCGTCCAAATCCGTTCAGCCGTTTTTGCGTGAAAGTGGTACAAACAAAGAAACAAACTCACTTTCGCATTTATAATATTAGTTAGGATTATAATAATCCCGCGGCGTCGCTCTTAGATTAAAAGACGATCTGCTTGTGTCTTCATTAGGTAAGTATTTGGAAGTATTTTTACCCGACTGTCCCAGAAGGAGTGTAATGTTTTTTTACGACTGAGATAACATTTTTTAAAACAAAAGCACTTTATCATGAAGATAGTTAAGATTGTTTTGACAAACGAATATATTATCGAGTGTCGTGAAGAATGAATTGATTTTATTTAACTATAAAAGATAAATAGCCAGCGCCTAGTTTTAACGTTTGCTTGACCAAAGTGGGTAACATAACATCTGTATCCACATTCTTCACCTAAAAGTAGGTGAGTCGTCACTAACAAGAATTCTTTTGTAACAGTTAGACAAACAGATCTTTGTGACTTAAGTTTATGGATAACTAGCCTTTTGTTCGTGACTTCGTGCGTGTGGATTTCGGATTTTCACACCTTTAGGGATTGTTTTCTTTTTAAATATGACTATGTCCTTCCTCAGAGCTAAAGCTATCTCTTTACCGTTCATCAAAATTGGTTCAGCGGTTTAGCCGTGAAAACGTAACATACGAACAAACAGAAATACTTTCGCATTAACAGTATCTACGATGTTCACAAAATAGTTTCATAATATAAGCAGTTGTGTTATTGGCTTTGTATCTGATGTAGTTGGGATTTATGCGAAGCCGTTTGCGATGCAAATTAATCCTAGTATCGTCAATCAGTGACAGATGTTGATTTGAGTGCGTCTGAATAATAGCTTGTGTGTCACGACACTGCTCTCATCGTGTTTGTTGTCGGCGTAGACAGAGAATGCTAGGCGTATTGTCAAATATCCGTTTGATACGTAAGCCCGTATTACAATCAAAATTAACCGCGATTCTGTTTACGTTGTTGATGCGGTGTATCCAATAGGGGTTCGTTTGTAACCTCCTCAATGAGAATCGGATAACAGAGAGTATCCGAATTTGTGATACTGTTTTGCGTTCTCTGACCAATATTTGCCTGTGTTTTTTTAGTTCCCCATGAATATTGGCAATGAGCTGAAAACTTTTTACGATGTTTTACCGAACTGACAACGCCGTAGTGCCGTTCTATAAATCGCCAACTCACGTCAAGGTTAAGATAACGTAATGCCATACTTGTGACGATTTCCCAAGTTTGGTGTAGGCATAAAAAAAATAAGAATTCGGTTACTGATCGCTAATTGAATTATGACGTGCCTAATGTGTATTTTCCACATTTAGCATGGCTTTGTGTGTCTAACACAATAGGATTCGTATTAGAATTAGCTTTGGAATTCACATCACCGAGTCAATGACTTACCTATGTGAATAGTTGTCGTGATGAGTTTTTCATGAGTTCTTTGTTTTTTTTTGTCTGCTTTCAAGTTGTTCATGTTCTTAATTTTTGAGGGTTGAGTCAAGTCATATATTTGCGTTGCTAAATCGCGATAGTTCAAGCAATTTGGTTCAGAATCACGATAATTATTGAATTAATTTAGAATTAAGATTGCCAATATAGAATGACTTGCTTACCAATGTAAGTCGGTAATTATTTGTAAATAGCTGCGCTCCGCGGTTTCACCCGCGTAAGTCTCGATCACGTGGGAATATCGGGATAAAAAGTCCTATATGTTAATCCAGGTTATAAACTATCTGTTTGCCAAATTTCATCCAAATCCATTCAGCCGTTTTTTCGTGATTGAGTAACAAACATCCAAACACACAAACTTTCACATTTATAATATTAGTAGGATTCAGAATTACAACAGTTAATCAATTTGGAATTACAATAATCAATTTAGAATTACGGAAATTAATTTGGAATTATGTTTTTCTTGTTTGCTCTGCGTAGGAATATGTAGGTACTCGACGACTAAGTGATGACGTGTTCAAAAGCACAAGTAATACCGTGTTGGCTTTAAGCTCAACTTAAAGTCAATAAATGTGAGTTCGTGAAGTGAAGCCAGCTCTTAGTAACAAACACTAGAGCAACTTGTTTCTTTAGATACCTTTTACAACTTATGCGGGCGATACACTGAATAGTTTTTCTACCTTTTTCTTTGAAATTGTAGAGAAATAACCTGAATTAACTGTCATGCAATGAATCAAAGAAGAAGAAGTCAAAGAAAAAGAAGAAATCAAAAAACCTATATAATTTTCTAAAAAGAACTCGTATCTATACATATTAAAAGTTAAAGTCGCTTTTCGTGTTTGTCTGTATGTCCGCGTTATTCTTCTAAACCACGCAACAGATTTTGATGAGGTTTTCACTATCGTTTAGTGAATTTATTCCGGAAGGTTTATGTGTATAATACCTACGTCAATGTTAAAGTTACATATAACGAAGAAATCTCTATGTTTTGTCAAGTCGTAAAAACCGTGCGAAGCAGGAGCGGGTCGCTAGTTTATTATAAAAAAACCGGCCAAGTGCATGTCGAATCACGCACAATGAAGGGTTGCGATGAATTTATAAAACAAAATTAACATTGTAGTTGAAAAATTTGTGAGAACGTGTTTTTACAACTGCAAATTTAAGTTGGTCGATTATTACTAGGTAACTTGTGGAGCCTACGTAGCGGTGATAGTTTTCCTTTTAATTTCGTTATATGTGTTATGTGAATTTTTTCACATATCCAAACCCAACCATTTACCTAGCAGGAAACGGATCCCTGAATCCAAAAATGGTTTTGACAAACTCCCATTATTTTTAAACGACCTTTCCAACAATAACCCACACTATGGGATTGACGCCAAAAAAAGCCATCCCCACTTTACGTGTAGGGGAGGTACCCTAAAAAGAAATATTTTTTACGATTTTATTTTACCACTTTGTTGGCGTCGTTTATATCCATACCAAATTACAGCTTTCTAGTACCAACGGTCTCTGAGCTAAGCCGCGGACAGACGGCCCGACGGACAGACGGACATGGCGAAACTATAAGGGTTCCTTGTTGACTACGGCACCCTAACAAAAACGACAGTGAAAACGCAGCTGCAGAAAGATTTAAAAAAAATTGCTGTCGGAAAGCTTCTTTGTAAAAGCTTTCCAGCAACGATTTTTTTTAGCAAAACTTTAAGGTTTTCGGACTATCATATATACGTTAGTTAGATCGATGGTAAAGAAGCCACTCATGTTATGTTAACCCTCTTTTACCCCTACCAACAAATGTGTGCAGACATTATTATGTTTTCGTTCAGATGTCAAGGGGCAGACCGGCAGGGTTACACCAGACAGACGGATTATACCCATTGTGCCTTCAAAGGCTTCAATGGGGCTTCACACTCATACTCATCGTATTATCTACGGACTAGGATTCTTTGAACATTTTCATTGCATCATTCTTTAATTAGGAAGGTATCCTAAACTGACACTGCTGGGTTATGCCTCTTCCAAATTCTTCCTTGTGTTCTTTTCATGCGCCACCTCGCAGGCTCTTGCAATAGGTTTAGGTCATCTGACTACCTCTTTTCAGGCTTTCCATCTTCATGCAGCAGTTATGTGGACTCTTGCTTAGCGATCATAACGCATTCATTTTTATAACATAACAATCTATTTTATTTAAAATCTTTATTACCACCTTCTTTTTATTACCTTATCAATAAATAAATATTTTTTTCTAGTCGTTAGCAGTAAAGAAGTTGTTACGAAATTACTTCTAAAACATTATCTAAGTGGCACTTTATTACAGTGCCAGAGATTACCACAAAGTAAGTGACCAATAAAAATACATTTATACGGCTTTTAAGCTCAAAGAGAGCTTGCAATATGATAAAAAGGGCAGATTCACTTTTAAAGAATTTGTTTCGGTCAATAATTTTATATTAAATCTGACATACCGTTTTTATCTTATTAAAGCGTGGGTAATTTGTATCGGTGTTTTGTGCGTAGGGATAGGTGAGCAGTAGTGGCCCAATAGAAACGGCCGCGATTAACTTGTTGTAGGATTTGGTGTAAATGATTTTACTTGTGAAGGAATACATTTTGTCGAAACTAGCATGTCCTAGAACAAAAAATTTGAAGACATCTGAGATCCACCAACCCGTACTGGGCCCGCGTGGTAGATTACGCTCCCTCACGCAGAGTGGCCTGTGTTCGAGCAGTGCGGACAGTATAGTTTGGTTATGCATAAGAAATTGGAAACCCCTTTACGATCAATTTAATAAATGGGACTTATCTATTAAATGAATTGGTATATTTTCTACGTATGTTTCTAGAGTTTTTTTAGAAGAAGTGCTAATTAATTCCAGCCTGAAATAGATTACCAGATAAATATACACATGATAGTTCGACGAGCAACTAAACCCTAACCACAATAATGCTTCACGACTGGAACGTTCCTTGAAAGTCTACAACACAACTCATACATTTATACGAGTGTCTGGCTATAAATTATGACAGTTAAGTAAATCCTTAGGCCACGCAAGCTGGCCATCGTTCACGTACTAAGGAATAAAGAGGCATTGCAATAGCAATTTGTCAGGTACGTGAGAGCACGCACAATCAATTTCGCGGCACGCGCCTATCAGCCGTTCATAATAAAATGCTCGAATGAGAACAACCACGTTTTCATCGTGAATGTTATAAATTACCTATAGTATACAGTACAGGTTTAGTGTTGTGGCTAATACTTGGTACTGTTACCGGTAGCGAATGGTTGGAAATGTGTTAAGTCGTGTCTGGATTAGCGTCGTTTAGATATGTTGCTTGGTAATCTAGTTTCGCGAATAGGTTTACTGATAGTCTCAAGATTATTTTATAGCTTATCTTATTTCGAGGAAAACCCTTAAGAAGTTTATTGAATACCTTCCCAGAATCACTACTTATCTACTTAGTCAAAATATGTTGTATTTAAAACAAAAGTTACGGAAAGAACTCACAGAGACCGACTCATTGCCAAAGGGTAATATTGAATTCTAGCTTCTGCCCGCGACATCGTTCGCGAGCCTAATAATAACCTTCCTCATGAATTGGGCTATCCAATGCAATAAGAACTTTTCAAATCCGACTGGTAGTTCCGGAGATTACCATACAAAACAAACAAACAAATGTTACCTCTTTATAATATTAGTATAGATATTTTGTGATTCTGTAAAAGGCTGTCACATTTTTTTTTTGTTACAATAAAGCATTAAAGATATTCTTTCTGAAATACTGAAAACTATAGAACATCGGTTATGAGAGTAAAATCTACATTAGATATCAATGCTATAGTCACAAATCTAAAACCCACAACAAAAAAAGCCGCACATTATAAAAACCCACGTATCATACAATATAAGCTTCCGCATCTCAAGTATGAGGAAAGAGAAATGTACAATGATATACCGCGATTGAACCGTAGTATACATTCATAGTATAGGATGTCGCATCTGAATAGATCAAAGTGAAATTGAGGGCACGCGGAGGCGTTTCCGCGCTGTCTTATATTTCCTGTGAGGAGATAAATTTCCATTCAAAGGCCGGTACCTCACTTGCAGTATAAAATGCATTAAATGCGCCATGTACGGTAACTGCGTTACTAATGTCGCGTAATTATTGCATACGGGCTTTGTGTGAAATTGTTGTATTTTGTGAAATTAGAATTAGAATTTGGGACTCATTCATGGGCAATTTAACGATGATTGTTATTAATGTCTATGAAAATTGTTTTAGGTAATGTATTCGAAATTTTGGGTTTATCTCCCCAACATATTTTAATAGCAAAGTAATTTCTGCCCAGGTTCACTCTATAAATAACTTTCGCAACAATGTCGGGGATAGGCAAAATACTTTCTTCTCTTGTTTCATATTTACGACTCAGAGAGTTGTGTGGTGCATGCAGCATTAGCATGTATAATGACATATATATAGGTATATATAGATACATTTTAGTATTCTGCTAGGACTCAATACTGTACATGCATTTGTCACGAGGCCGTCAGAAACAATGTCTAGACTGTTTGATTTAGCATTGTTATTTCATTCCACGATCCTAGCTAGTTAGGCACAGCCTCCACCGTCAAGGTTAGCTCTATATATACCTACGTATATTACAGATATTTGCTCCAATATCAAGTTACACTATCGTCTACAAAAGTCAAGTTCATTACGCAAGTTCGGCCGTAAGTATTTTAATTTCGAAGTAACAAAGTTCTTATTACGATTGCGTTACAGCAGCCATATTGTTTGCAGAAGAATTGAAAACGTCAGGTGACAGTACAATGGAGTGGTTTGAGAAAGATAGGACGGCTTTGCCTTCTACTCAGTAAGGTAGCATTGCAATAGGCGTAGCAGTTTATGGCAATTTCTCTTTCGAAATGAAACTGCACGAAATTACCACAGGGCTGTCGAAGTAGTGGGTAGATAGTACATACGTAATACCGACAAAGAGTGATAAAACCGACATCCAAAAAAAACACTCAAAACTGAAAAATAACTTTAATTTCGGAAGTCGGTGTCTTTGCTTTTCAATTTTAGTTTTTTGCCACCGACTTTCGAAATTAAAGTTATTTTTCAGTTTTGAGTGTTTTTTTTTGGAAGTCGTTTTTGTTTGTAAAAAGTTTTTTATTTTTCACATTTTAGTTGTGGTGCCTACCCCACACAAATTCGAATACCACGAGCTGATGTAGACGATAAATATCAGTGAAGGAGTAAATGAAAACATCATCTAGATAAACTAAGTGGGAAAAATACGTAATATTGAAGCTAACTCAAAAACTACGCAAGCAAAATTAATAAAATTTATATGGGACCACCTCGGAAGCATGACCTACCATACAAAAAAAAATCATCAAAATCGATTCATAATTGACGGAGTAATCGCGTAACAAAAATACAAAAAAAAAAAAAAAAAATACAGACGAATTGAGAACCTCATCCTTTTTGAAGAAGTCGGTTAAAAAGCAATTCAATGTACAAGAAAAAGTACTGACAGAAGTATATCTGACTCAGCAAATGAAACAGATAATTTAAATGTACAATCACATAAAACGAAATGAACACGAAAGCGATGATCGTATCAGTCCGACGGCATTAAAAGATTCAGTATTTCACCAGTATAATGTTACATTACGCGCGTAATCTTACTACAAAATAAATTAAACATGCTCTCCGTCCATTACCGACTATGTAAGTAGCATTTACTTAATGTAAGTGCCACTTTGATATCATAGCTACCTTCATAATGTTCTCCGCCATATTGTAGTTATCAAAATGCAGTTAAATTAACGTTTAATGATCACTCTACAACCCGTGGCGACTGTTCGTAAGATTATTATTATGATTGCCGCTGACATCAAATAAAATTCATTAAAACGCTATAACTATGAAAGAAATGGCCTATAATATGGAGTGTACAGCATTATGGCAGTTATTGAGGTCTATTAGTTAGAAGATTATTATTCTTAGAGGCTGATACATGTTCTTACCTTCAGGCATATAAACTCAATATGCATGAACGCGGTTATATTCCAGTCAGCCTTATTTATTACTTACAAAATGCTCATCAATCGTCAGTAGTTTATTAAGCTTATTGTCTAATTCTTTCCCGGAGAATGAAATAAGTAGCAAACTTCTGGTAGGTATGAACAAATAATTAGCACCTAATCTGCAGCTAAGTTCTATGACAGGTAATTTTCTATAGCCATAAAGAAATGTCCACCGTCACTCCCTACTTATACTGCGGATGTAGGACTAGAGTCATGATTTAATGAATACAATTACGGGGCCCTAAAAATAATTGTGCACAGCACGTAAAATAGCTCCGTTGGACATTCACATCTCAGCACAAAAGAGCTGTTAGAAATCGGCTTTTCATCGGAGGTTAACGGCCCGCGACTGTTCAGGATATGCACATAGACAAAACGTAGCGCGACAAAGCCTGGCGTATCTCCGTCGTCGCGTCGCTAAATACTACGCACTCTTTTTCCAGTGTCGACTTACATTTGTGTCGTGTGACAAAACCGCAGAGTCGCAGACTCGCAGTGATGCGACGAATGCGGTGTCGATGTCGGTTCGCGAAATGTCAAGCTCCGTACTTCCAGTTTCCGTCTCATTGCGTTTCGTTGTTACAGATATTCTTTTGACATTATTGATACTCTTGTGTTATGTTTTTTAGCTCCGTCTACGTTCGCAAGGCGCTTATGTTTGAGTATAAGTTTACCTACGTACATACGTTACGTAGGTATGTTTTTTTGGTGTCTGCAAATAAAATGGGACTGTGTGTTTAAAAAAGATAAGCTTATTATATGACAACAAATATCAACAACCCTTTGTTGATATTTGTTGCCTAGCATAAATTACTCAAAACAAAAAATTCACCCCGAACTACAATGAAATACTTTAATTAAACTTACTTTGATAGGTAAGTAGGTACAGTAAAACAACAAGTTTAGGCAAACAAAGTTTAATAACTAGATTAACCTCACATCACAACAATCCGTTTACTTTAGAACTTTGTTAATATTAGTTACTTCCCTATGTGCTCCGCATAGTATAAAGATGTTTCTATGTTAATAAGGAATGCATGTACATTGCTGTTGTCAATCTTAGATCTTTGCAGAGCGTGGTTAAGACACGGAAGAGTATTCTGACATATTCTTACCCGAGGTTTCTCTATCACGTTGTCGGGATGGTTGAACAAACGGATTTGTATAGCTACTGAGACGGGGTCGGTAATGAAATGAAAAACTTATTGAGTTTTAACTCGTAATTATTTAAATAATCATATTCATCTATAACATTTTCCAAGATGAAGCGCACTGTCAGCTCGCAAAGTTGACTCCCAAGTAGTTTCTAATATTGTTGGGTGTTACTTTAAGTAGGTACACATCTGCCTTACCCTTCGGGGATTACAGGCGTGATGTTATGTTTTTATGTTATGTTAATAGACCATTAGGAATAAACTCGTACGATCACAACATTTTACATTCTGCCCGTTTTTGTGAGTGATTTTTTATCCGGAAATGAAAAATGTAAAAAGTATGGCATCGCTAATCTGGGATTACGAATGTTAAAACTCCCAAACTTTTTTGGGGTCGGATGTTAGGAGTGAATATTTCAGATTCGAAATGAAATATGTGAATAAAAACAAACGCGGTAAAATATTGGGCACTCTGGCGAAAATAAATGGTAGCGAAAAAGAGGTTTTGGCATTATGAGAAGTAGCCATTTAAGATTCAGTTGTCATTTTGAGAATTGGGCATTCTGCGCCTAAAACATTTTTAAGCCATTCCAAAATAGAAAACTTGACAAATAGATAAATGGTGTCAAATTTAGGCAGAAGTCAGTAGGTAATCACGATGATTTCAACACTTTTACTGTAAAGGCTAAGCTATTGTTGCCATATGATTTAGCAATAATCTTCTCTTTCGAAGAACTTTCAAACGCTCGTTCAATAACCGTGGTTAGTCAGAAAGGTGTTGCAGTTGGTAGACCGTGACGGATTATGTCACCTGATCCTAAGCTTCCTCGTTAACGTCAATGTAGATTACCGATGTCATCAAGTGGCGTGTTGGTCTCTATATAAGAGCCGTCAAAATTAGAACATGGCATGGTGTGATGTTCGCTTTTGTTATTTTCCCATTATAATGTTCCCTTGATCAAGTTTAATCTTGTTTGGGAACAACAGTGACCCGAGTTTGTTGAAAACATTTGTTAAAAAAATAAAAGGTTTTTCCATTTTCCATGCCACTGATATATGAAAGGAAAATATCAAAGAATCTGTTATTTTATAAAATAAAGTGTCGTTTCTAATGCAACCTTAACCTAATCTAATGTGATGGGGCGGGATGAGTCGTGTCTGTATTTGTTAGAGATACTCTCAGTTTCAGTTTGATAATCCGTGTTGCTGAAATTCATCAGCAGTATTGAATTGAACTGTGTCAGTCCAAATTAATAGGACATTACCTGATTGCTGGTTGGTTAGTACTGAAAGTTTAGTGGAGATTTTATTGAAGAAAAACCTGTTTTCAGCGATGGTCGTTTTCAGCGATGGTCGTTTTCCACTTTAAAAGTTATACAAAAAATGTCTGGACTCTGTATGAAATATTATGAGTGGAATTTATAGTAGGAATAACATCCACCTTTAATCTTTGTATTTTACCAAGTATCATATAGTTGGGGAAAAAGCATTGACTCTTAGTAGAAGAAATATTGCCGGGTAGCGAATACGTAAATTGAAGTAATTGTGTTTGTTTTGTACCACTTACTAAGAGTTGGCAAATGTTTGCATGTTTCAATTACGAATATTGTATCAGAATACGTGTGCAATTTCTTGATAACATACTACGCGGTAAGTTCGGGGTTGCCCGCTGAACAAACCACGATGTAGTGGTACATTCGAAGTGTTAATATTCATGGAATTTACCACCTTATGCAGTAGGTTATAAAGTTTCGTTTTAAATATTTTGCAAGCAAAACGATGTTTGTATAATGTTCTCTGTTTGACTTCACGGCTGTCACAAACAAACCAAGTATCGACGTCGCTCCTCGATTTTATTTGTATCGTGTGTGTTTAATATTAATTGGTTTGGTCGACCTCTGACGAATTGTTGAGAAAAAAAAAGAATCCGGATTGTTCCGTGACCAATCGGAACACGAAAAATTGCCTAGAAGTGAGAAAAAGAGAATAAAATCAATCATTTTGATAATCGACCCGCTATTTGAGAGACAAATAGATACAGACATTTTTTCATCGAAAATGAACATAATTGCTATTTTTTATTCTTTCATATAAAAATAGCAGGCTGGTCTGCCGATTGCGATAATATTTATAAAAACTGTTGCTGAGGCAATTTGAAAACAGTTGAAAAGTATAATAGTTCCATTGTTGCCGCAGTTTTTTCAGTAAAGTCTCACGATAATATTTTTATGTTGCGAGGGCTGAGTGGTTCGCCTTGATGATCCTACTTAAATTGTAATTACGATTCAACGATTTTAAAGTTTTCAAGTGTTTTGCAGTGTTGCAAACCGCAGGCAGGGGTAATCTGATCGGCAGCGTGTTTGGTTGTAACAGACACCGGCCAACGATCCAGTGGCCTCCATGTCTGCCTGCCGTTCTCCAGTTTTACTTCATTTCAACAACTTTTTGTATGTATTGACAAATCATGTTTTATGCAAGTAAAAAAGCCGACCTATAATTCTGCAATGAAAGTAATTTAACACTGTCAGTGATTTAATTTACGCCTACAGAGCAGTTAATTTGAAACGATGCCGACTGCAGATTGATAGATCAGTGTGGAATGATTGCGATCTCGCCGGGTTTCCCGTATAATAAAGCTGTTTATTTAGATTTTCAATTAAAATGAATTTGGAATTTAAGCTTGAAGTCTATTTTAGGTAGGTATTTCTTTAAGTTAGAAATGAGCTATTCGACTTACCACAGACAATTAACTCATAATAGAGCAAATAAAAACGAAAAAGAAAGATTCATCTAATTTTGCTCGTTTATAATTTTTAAGGTAGGTACTCACATCACATTCAAGACTTCTGCAATATCATTAAGCGATCGTATCCACTACCCTAAGATAATTTATATGTGTGTAACGGCGCTGTCCGAGATAAATGGAAACAAAACGTGTGACGCGGATAAACTGAGAATACGGTCCATTGTTCTACAAGGGAGACAAGTGATACATTTGTGGACATATCTCGCACATACTGGGAAACCATTACAGTTTCCGACCCGATTTTACTCCTACTGTTATTAATAAATGTTCTAAATAGAAGCAACAAGAATAATGTACCAAGGATTTTGTAATATCTTGATTTAAAAGAGTGTCCTTGGATGCTCTATAGAGATTTACGTTTTGGAATGGGCAAGCTCCAACTTTCTGGACAATTCAAAAGAGCCAGTAAATGGTTTAATTGAAATAAATGGTTTGAGTTTTGAACTTAACTGTGATGACGAAAAGGCTTTGTACGAATTTAATTTGGTGCAAAATTAATCGCAAAACTGAATTGCTTATCATGATGGAGAATAGGTAGAATTATTAACAACGCTATGACTCTATTGAATTTGCCTGATGCGAATCATGTACTAGGACGCTATCGCTAATCGACCTGTAATACGGGCATAAGTATTTACAATCGGGTCGACAATTGCAAATCTCAAACTCCTTCAAAGCATTTGAATTAAACCATTTACAGGCACTTTTGTATTGTCAAAAGAGTTGGTCGATCAGAAAGATGAAGCTAGTTTCCCATTCCAAAGCCTATAGGGTCCTATAGAGAAGAACGGGTAAGAAACTCCATGGACACTCTTTCAAATAATATATTCGTACCTAGTTACAATTATTATTTTCATCATTAAAGTTGAATTTAAAATTATAATGTGAGAGAAATATAATTTCTGCGTGTATATGTATTAACATAAATTTTCTTTCAATAACCTCTGCACTTAAATTATTCCGGTAATCGGAAGGTGTAAAAGCACGGGGTCGTCACGGAGGTGGTCATCCAAACGGCATGATAGAGTGAGTAATGGGACCCGTCAGGCCATGACGTCACTCATTCACAGCGGCTCACACACCAGTCAACAGCGTTTGTCAAAAATACCCTCGTTTTGTTGACGGAAGCGTTTCCGGTGACGTATTGTATGGTAGCTATGTGAATGTAGATAAAGAATTTTATTCATAGGACATTGTGTTAAAAATGGAATGCTCCAAGAAATCCTTCAAAAAATTCTAATAAACTTTATTGTCACGATCAGCTATTGGATTTTCATATGCGAGAATCGAATTTCAGGTTTACATGCAAAGTATTAGATGCAGGCTAACCAAACCAGGTTCTAAGCAGACGCGCCTAGATATCTGAAATATCACATACCTAGGGCAATGTTCCTACAGAACGTGCCCGCATACTCGGCCTTTGCGGCGCGCCTAACTTGAGCCTAGCTTAGCTTACATAGGATGCACAAACAATGTCGTTCACGTATGCATTACTGCACGAATATCTTGATTAATTATAAACATAAGTCATTAAACATTTTGGTGTTAATAGAGACGGGAAAAGAAATATTCAATTAATTTTAATTAACCCATTGTAGAATAAAGTAATGAATCAGTAACTGTGTGAAAACTGTTACAGATCTCCCTTATTAATTTTTAATTTGCCGTTGTTAGTTGTTATGCAACTTTATGGCTTTCACCGTTCTTTTTATGTGTGAAATAAGATTAGTAAATGATAACTATTGTTGCGTCATTAGTCGAGTTGCGACAAATAGAAACATTATTATTCTTCTTTTGCATGCTACGGATTTGGTGCCGGTATTAAGTACGGGGACCAGTGATAGCCTTCTTTTTTTTTTTTTTTTTTTTTGGGTGGGAAATCATCATATGACTTCTCCCGCTCTGGGCGGAGCGGAAGGGCGTGTCAGGCTCTTACTGACTAAAACCCACCCGTGTTCCTTCGGTTGCCTGTTGCCAGGGTCCCGGTATCCTTTTCGGACTATTCCGCAACCCTGGCAAGCATCGGTCCTAACGGACGTCAGGTGTGCTGACATCTCTTTGAGGCGCGCGTGGAACACGACGCGCCATCGACCCGGGCCTGGTCCTTATCGGACGGCGAGCTACCCATTGCTCGCCGTCCGCAAGCTCGCGCCTATGGTGGCCGGGAATCCGCCTGGGATTCCCGACGCCCAGGGTGTCTCCAGCGGCGGCGGTTAGGGGCGTGAGTGATAGCCTAGTAGTGTGACCGTCAGACTGCCAAGTCATAGGTTTCGAGTTCAAACCCTTGACACGCACCCCTGACTTTTCGGATTCATGTGCATATTGTATTATTATCACTTCAAAAACTGTGACGGAAAACATCGTGAGGAAACCGGCATGCCTGAGAGATATTTCTCAACGGAATGTGAAGCCAAATCAGAGGCCCTCGGGCGGCTTTAAAACTCTCGACACCAGGTTAGTCACTAACCACACGAAAAGAAGAAGATTATATTATACGGTATTTAATCTAATAAAGACTACTATGATTTTTCTTGTTTTGGTAATTAAAAAGCATTACCAGAGTAATAGGTTGTCACAGGAAACTTATATGTAGATGGAAATTCGGGAAACACGAATATTATAAACTAACCAATTTTGTTTTAATGAAATTTGCAGGCTAGCGTGTTAGTGTCAAACTCACGCTGACATGATACAAAGTTCACTAAAATTCATTTACATTGCAAGCGTCCACTTTAGAGATAGATACTATGGAGAACTGTGAAACAAGAATTAAACACGGTGAATTTTGGAGACAGTTTGATTAAATCAGATGATCATCATCATCCTGACTACTTTTGTTCATCATCTCACTATGGTCGCTTTCTGGCAGAATATGGGCAAATATTGATGCAATTTAGAATATGTGCCGAGTTATAAATATCCATCACGAATGGGTGTTGCAGGCACACACGACTTCACAAAGGGCCCTTCATGGAGTCCTCGCGTGGCTGTAATTTGGCTGTTGACAGATTTACAAGCTCCATCTCTCGAACGTATCGAATGCGGTCGCCGCCACACCAATAGAGTTACTGGATGGGCTTCACATTTTACGAGAAGCGTGACCGAAGCAGCCATCGTTGTTCGTCCTGATAGAACATATAAATTATAAGATAATCAACGTTTTAAATCAAAATAGTAATATTGGGTAATCGTGTTGAATGATTTTCATCAGCCGTAAAAGGTTTTGGAAATGATACAAGAAACTTATTCAGATTTAAATTCGGGTTGAAGTTGGTTGGAACGGATAATAATAAAATGGAAACGTATAAAATTCAGTGACAATTTAATATCTCGGTAGTAGTATTTCAAATCGGATTATTATTAAACTTTAATATGAGTAAAGGATCCTACTCGTATAATAACATGATAGTTTATTTTCATTACCGATTTCATTAATTGTGTTTTAAATTCAAATGTGATACAGAAGTTCGGTTGGTGACATTCTGAATTCATTTTACGCCTACTACAGGCGTAAAATAAACCGTCTACCTATTGTACAAGTTTCTGCTGACATTACGAGTTCAAATCGATATCGTTCTAAACTCGTCAATCGTACTCGACACTTATTACGACGCCAGGCGTGCCTATCGACAGACAACG
Organism: Lithophane ornitopus; assembly: GCA_948473465.1. Lineage (NCBI taxonomy): Eukaryota > Metazoa > Arthropoda > Insecta > Lepidoptera > Noctuidae > Lithophane > Lithophane ornitopus. The sequence goes on along the minus strand of OX419624.1, from coordinate 10,320,728 downwards.
ATCGATCGCCGCTTAATTATGTGTCGATCGCATACCGACCGATTGATACCCATCGATCATCACTATCTGTGCGATTGATTGTAATTTTAAATCAATTCACGCCTCTGAACCCACGGCTCGTGACGTCATGATTTACTCGTTTCGTCATGATTTACTCGTTTCTAAGGTCCATGGCTCACTGTCCTTTCCAGTGTAAATAAGGTTTCTGTATTTATGGCTTACCTGACTGAAGCAATCACCGCCAACGGTAGAGATCACAACGGCAGATAAATGCAGTAATGTGAAAATATTATCTAGTATACCATAAAATTTCCTTTTGAAATCTTCGCTTGACTGTTGCCTACTTCTTCACCAATCAGGTTTGGTTTTTATGACGTCACCTAAGGGCATCGTGTCACGATTTATGTACAGTAATTTGTGACTATCATATTAAATGAAGTGCCACAAAATGATTGAAATATAGGACATAATTAAACAGCACGGAACGTAATTAAACAGTCATGTACATATTGGTGGAGGTAATTATTGATGTTTGGTAATTAGCATTATGTAGTTAACAGTATATAAAATCTAAACACTTAATTAGTGTACTGGAAATTGTGTGTAGAGTATGTTATGATGACAATAACATAGAAATCAAGCAAAACTAAAACGCTTGTAATAATTTTCTAGGATACGAAATGTAACAGTTTATATGTGCATAGAAATAGAAACTATATTTTTACTTAGCTACCTCTAAGTAGGTCTAGAAAGGCCATGAACAGCCATTCGTTGGGGGTCGTTAATTATGTCATGGGATGGACTCGACACAGCTTCACATGAATAATGGAAATCGCATGGGATTTATACATAAACGTCTGTACGAAATATCGCGTGCTTCCATGCTGCTAAAATTCTTTGAAATTGTTGACATGTCTGATAATGTCCATTCACTCACATTATGTTGTGCCAATCGTTATTAACTCAAAGTGACAAGTCTACTATTGTGTCCTCTCCCTGCCTCAGGCACAGGATTATCTTTTCTAAGTAAGATGTCAGATTTGAACGTAATTTTCGGTGTGTTCGCGACCTTATAAGGTCGCACGACGTTTATGTTCCGCCGGCAACGTCTATGAGCTATAAGTAATATGAATGAATGAAGAAGGTAAGTAATAAAATGTCGGAGACAAAAACACCTACAGGCATTCCTAAATTTTAATGTTTTCCTCAAAACATGAGGCAATTTTGCTAAAATAAAGCCATAAAAGCAGTAATGTAGCCATAAAACGTATTTTCATGTAACAATGCTTATAATATTCAGAGGAGAAAACCGCATAAGTGCCGAGTCAGTGGTTTTCGATTGGATTCCAATAAATGGTCGAACGTTACATTAATTTTATAATGCGCACAAAAGATAGACATTATACGTACGTTTATATCTAGTGGAGTTAATTCAATTGTAAAATGCCGTTAATATCAATCCGCTACCGCGCATTTCACGGCAATTTTGCGCACAATTTTATTTCCTTAGCAAGAAACCTAGACGACGACCATAATGAGTGTAAGTTGCTTCATACATTTGTTAAATTACTCGGTATTATACGTAAATTGCTCTTAATAGCAACGACAGATTTCAAACTTAACTCCATAACACACATTTTACATAACGGGATTGAACGTTACATAACTATAGAATATATATATATTTGCCCTTTGTCCGTTTGTGTAAAACGAATACCTAATGTTTGCCCTTCCAAAGGATATTTCCCATTTTCGTGAACTCGTTACCATATTTCCCATTTCTTTGGCGTCCCCTATAATTGAGTGCAAATTGTTACGCACCGGAGGTTCTACTTTAGGTTTGTTTGATATTATTTCAGAAGTGTTCTCTGATGTTGCTTTCCTGCGGTCAACCAAAGAGATCGTTGTTTCAAGCGCTATAGATAATGGTCTAATAACCGTACTTTTTATACTAACTCCGAATGATATCTACATACTTAAACCAGTATCAAAATGCCGATCGCTATCTTAGCTTTTTGTCTTCCGCATATCATCAATTAAAATGTTTACACGTGGCTAAATGACGCGAGGCGGATTCCTTGTAACCGGTTTGTACAATAGGTTTGTGGGAGAGTGTTCGGGTAGCGCCGCCAATTTACTTTGACCTTTCGTGACTTCTTCTATGTAGTATATTCTTTTTAGTAATCAAAGTGTTACTGCTCGCGAGAGGTCAGCTCTAAATGGTCATGGTGTGTGTAATGATCTTGTCTTCAAGGCGACATCTCGTTTCGAATACAATAAAATTAATAATGTGAGTTTTTGTGTTCCATTCAAGGATTCTGAACAATCATCGCTTTGTGGATCTCGTGAGTGATCGATATGTACTGAGAATTGCTTGTCAGTCTCAGTTTTGCTATAGAGCACATTCGACGATGCTGCCAGTTGAAAAACACTTTTGAAATTGCTTTTGCGACGTACTCCTAAGTTCTTTGAGTCATTCAGATAAAATCTTTTCACATCAATTTGTGGGTTGTTTCCCTGATTGATGTGAAGTCTGATTTAAAAATATTGTTCTTTGTTCTTGTTTTTTATGTTATAAAATATTGTTAGTCATGTGGAGTGCCTTGACCTCATAGTTTTTGCCTTCATTTGGCAGCGCTATGGCCTTGGGCGAGACTTTGGATATTTCCTCAATTAGCGATACGAGCTACCCTGTTGTTATTTATGCCCAATTTATTTGTTGAATCTATTAAAGAGCTTGGTAATATTTCATGGAATTTGTCGTTATATAATAAAAAAGTTATTTTTTCAGAAACTCGCAATAAGTTATTGTATAAATAACTTGGACAACTTTATTGAAAGAAAATAGATGGAACAAAGAATCCACTTGTTCCACAGTTATAATAATTATTAATTAGGTAGGTATCCGCTCGTGGGACCTACAATACTGTTTTTTGCGGACCAAGATCATTATTTCATTCTGTAAGCCTAAAAATGATACACGAATCTATGTAACTTAATATCATGTACATATTTGTATAGGTAATTGGTGTTGCAGTGCTCTCACAGTCTACGAGTAATTTATATAACGCTCTTTAAGAAAAAAAGTTCAAACCTATCATTATTATTAGTTATCCGATTGGGTGATTCTTGCGGTTACCTTGTTGTGAAGAGAGCAAAGTGTTACGGTCATCGCATAAGTTCAAGTAAAAACTTAATTTTATTGGTATACTTAAAGTTACTTAATTAATTAAAATATACAGCTTAACGGCTCTTTGATGGCTCCACTGCAAAAGGAAGGAAGCTCAAAAGCTCTCATTTAGAATGCAATGGCGCGAATAAAGGCTGCATGAAATTCAACTCAGTGCATGAGAATGAGAGCAGTCCTAACTTTGAAATGTAATGTTCAGTCGGAAGGTAGAGTATTTTTTGAATTATGCATTTAAAGGTTAGCGGGGCATTCATTTCTATTGTTAAAGTATATCGTATAAAAAATGATCTAAAAGTTGAATACGTTCGCTCCATCGATCGATGCGGTGTGTAAAGAAGAATAAGCCTTGAGAAGTTGTAGTCCCCGCGCTTGGCAATCTGAATGGTGATCGCAAGAAGATGTGCTACGCGTCTTCTATGCACCCTCTAGGAACGTCTAAGCCCTTTTTTTTTTTTTTTTGGGTGGGAAATCATCATATGACTTCTCCCGCTCTGGGCGGAGCGGAAGGGCGTGTCAGACTTTTACTGGCTAAAACCCACCCGTGTTCCTTCAGTTGCCTGTTATCAAGGTCCCGGTATCCTTTTAGACTTTCCCGAGCCGTCTACGCCCTGCTACGACACCTACGAAAAGAGAGAGAGTCGCCGATTCGTTCCTGTTTTGTCCCGTTCGTTAGGTATTTTTTCATATATTTTTACATATTGCATATAATATAATTTCAGAGATATTCTAAATAACCAAAGTAAAACGGTTGCAAAAACATTATATTCAATCTTTGAGTCGTACTTAAACTGAATGGTTAAGGTAGCATTAATTATTTCAATTGTTTTTAAATTTTAAATAACCACTAAGTTCGCACGATAACACACATAATGTTATTTAGGAATTCATTCACAAAAAACCGAATTGCCTTCGCCTTATCTACAGCCTTGAACATAATAACACACTACGTGGCATTGAAAATATTATAAGATGGGTCTTTATATGTCTGAGAATATTTTCGGCACGAAACTTTGAACGAAGGTTGTCACATAATAATAGTAGGTAGGTACCTACATCTTCGTCGTAATTGTTTTTTTAATGTCACATAATTATGTAGGTATAAATATTTATACCGATCTATTTCTGTATCGTCTGCCTGTCAAGGTTTGACTTATATTTATTTCAGTAGCTGTCAGTTTCCAAAGTAGCTATTGCAGCAAAAAGTTTTGCCATCGAATCAATAATGCTGATTTCTCCACCTGACCGTGTCGCGTACACGTGTACCAAATATTTATGAGCTGTCGTGTTTCTAAAAATAATTACTAAATTATTATGAAGTTACGAGTCTGAATCGAATATTGCAACATAATTAATCAACTGGTTGTCAGTCAATTAAAATAGTTATATAAACTATTTGTCGCACAAGTGGACCAGATTACGTTTGAATGACATGTGGACACACTGGTTTCTAAATTGGCGGCATGAGGCTGCAGCGGCAGCTATTTTTGATCATGTGCAACAATAAACTGAAATTGCTCCTGAAACGACTTTTGCTTCCGCCTTTGATCTCGAGATGTCAGCTGTTTACTGTGCTACTAACAAGTTTAAAAATTACGCAGTAGGATTGTCGTAAAACTGTTACAAAACGTTCACACAACAGCACTCACCCCTCGAAAGCTACATTACAATTTCTTTGCAATTGAACCCTTTAAAAACATCCGAAGTCCAATACTATTATCCTGTTTATCGATTGGCGGAGTTCCCACGGGCGTCCCGACAGACGGACGGATTGACAGAATGATTGGGCGTAAGTATCGGAGATCCCGCGCCTCTACTGCACATGCTAAATGCCGCTTCCACCAATTACATTTGGCATTCACTCACGAACTTACCCCCGACAGCAGATGACCGTGAACTACAGGGTTAAAGAAAAAAGTTCGAAAACATTGCACGCTGCACGATTTAAAGGTTTTCGTAGTTGTCCGTCAAAAGTTGAGCCCAGTGAGATGAATGTGAAAGGTCATGTCATACTGTAGGCGCTATCTTGCTTCAAAAACCATTTTTCTTGCGCTTGAACTTAACAGTTGTTAACAGAAGTTTAAGGTCAATTTTACACTCGAATGAAACTTATCTTCTACGAGCGTTAACCACTTTTGTTTGGATCATACCATATAGTAACTACCTACGTATGTTATAGTTTTGAATACTTACTCCTGTCGATCTTTTTATTCTGTAAGAATTTCACCGTGAAAACTTAGGTGCAGTGAGCTGTCAATACAGCCAATCCCTACAATTGGAGGAATGACAGCTGCTCACATCAAGCTCTTCACTTTATTGTTTTCACGGTGAGATTTTTACAGAATAGACCGGTTCAGATAAAAGGAAAAACAAAATACGCGAATAATAATATACACGCGGTACCTATTCCGTACACTCAAGCTCAGCGGTAGCTACAAGTAAACATTTTTTCTGCGAGAGGCGTGTACAACAAAAAACACCAATTACAAGGTCTGTTTACGACGTGAACATCGAAGAATGGTAGTGGTAAGTGCGAACCGACTGTACCGATTCCAATAAAAAAGAGACACCTTCATGGCCACAATTTAAATTCGTCGTTCTTAAAGTACTTCGGACACTTGGTGGTACAAAGGATACTTGAATCACCGACAAGGAGCCATTTCTTGATGTTAGTCCTCATTCGAGTAACGATAAGGTGACTCGTTTACAGGGTGGTCTGTTGATGACTGGCCGGATTAAAGGATTCGCGCGGACATAGGGATTATCAGCTACTGGAAACGTGATCTATTGACAATATAAGTAAGGAGGTTAAATAAGGAGATTCCTATACAATATAAAATGGAGGGCAGAGGGAACGCTTTCGATTCCTTATTTAGAATATCGGCGAACACTGCCAAATTGTTTTGATATCATTGAGTCGATATATAAATTGATTTAGGATGTTTAGTGAAACTAATAGCGGACCCTTATATGGTTACGAAAAGGCTCCTGGACTCTATAATGTGGACGTCAACGAAAATAAATTCAACTATTTCCATTCGCGGCGGCACATTTATTACTAGCATATTTTTACCATTTTAAGTTTTTACACAAAGAACGGTTCGCATCTAATGTTTAGAGGCCCCAATAAAGTTTTATTGGAGTGTCTGCAATATAGAACGTTTAGAAGGCAAATTCGTGCTCTACCATCCCATTGACCGATAGGAACCTTTGATAATTCAGTGGATCACGACCCAAATAACCGAAATAAAATATCAGATGCAACTAGAACGGTACTTCCGAAATGTTAGTAAGTCGGCTAAGCTTTCCAGCGAGGGACCCACCCTCGATTGTGTCGGTATATTTCATTGTATGCAAATCGGTCCACCGCGCCTGCTCGCTACCAAATATTTCACGCTGATGGCGGCCTGCGAACGACGCGTGGGACGCCCAAATTACGCGACCCCACCAACTATCGAACGGTCCCATAAGCATTCCAGAAACCGCGCGACCACCAATTTGTCCCTTCCGTGCCAGTGATTTTGTCAGTCCCGTAGGCATCGCGCTAATAAAGAGCCGCAGGCCACTGCGACCGGTTCTGTGGAAATAGATTTCCTCTATAAGGGATTGAATCTCGGTGTCCTACTGAATATTGGAGATATCTAATTAATTTTATCTATACCGCAGACCCACAGCTATGGGTTCTGATTTTGCAATATTGCTCCTTCGAAACTATCTACTGGGATTTCAGGCTTCGTGTCTTAATCGAGCCGACGAAGTTCTTCCTACCAAAGCGGTCTCTAGATTCCAATTATAGCATGAATAACGTAGAGGTTTTCGACCATAACTGTGAATGTAAAGGGCCGTATATTATAATGTTATTGTGTTGCATTCGCACCACGGCTTCGCCCCGGTACGGCAAAAGACAAATTGGCTGTCAGAAATTCCTAACGTCATTGCCATTCAGATGTTGAATGTAATTTGTATCGTCACCGTCACGTCGCCGGCGCCGCCAACCGGCGCGCCCGCTATATCTCACTCGCGCCACGTTTCACACAACTCGCAACTATACCCACTTAACACCTCACACCTTTCCATTCAACGTTCTGACAATAAACAAATATGCATGGCGTATGCGCAGCCGGTTGCTGTTTTGTCCAAACGTAATTTCGACATGACGTGCAGATGTGACCCTAAAATACATAAGTACGGGTAATAAAAACGTTGTTTGTCGTTACGAAAAAATAATGAATACTAAACTTCCAGAAATAGCACAAAGACCTATTTTGGAAGATGACTAGGTCCACCGTTTGTGAATTGAATATGACTTTGGTAAAAGCTTGTTGCAATAAAAATGCGACAGTAAAGCGCATATCCAAACATGCCATTTTGTAGAACAGCTCGTATGCATTCTAAAAGAGACTGCATATCATGGTATATCCCACACTCTTCTTGCCGTCATTACTTCACTTTATGATTACTATTGGTACTTTTCACCACGCCTACATCAGACCACTACTTGTATACTTCTCTGTTATGCCGACTTGTCTTTAGAGTTGAAATCTTAATAACACGTTTTATGTCACACTCACACGTTCATACGACGCGTTTGCGGTTTGAATGTATGAATATTTAGCACGCGAGATGTGTTCCGTGAATTCTTATGTGCACTGAAATATCTTGAAGTAATACGAACTCCGAACTCTGAACTTTAAACGAGTTCGCGTACAAAATGTTTTGACCGTTAGCGTAATGACTTCGAAATAAATATAATAGGGGCCCACTTTGTTATACGAAGTACATTGAGAAACGTATTGCGTGGTACCTAACCAAAGAGAGCTCCCATTTATTTGTCGTGTTGGTCGAAATTACGAAATGAATGAATGAACATTATGTGATGTTATGAATGGTAACTCCGCAAAGCAAAGATCTTCAACCAAATTATTTTGTTATGTTGAATTTCAAGGTGAAGCAGTAAACGTGAAAAAGGCGAGGCACATAGATGAATGTACGATAAACTAGTTAAGATTTTAATACGGTTATTATTCAGGGGCTAGGTCGGGGACAAACAATGACTTGTGTCGACCCACGCCTGACTATAGATATAGCGAATATGATTCAAACACGAAAGATGTAACAATGATGACGAATTATTTCAGATTTATTTTGACAAAAAGTGTAACAGTAACTTTTAAGTGCATCGAATTATGTCGAAGAAGGTGGAAGGGTACATGATTTAGCTCTTGAAAGTGTATTATAATTTTTCGAGAGATGACCGTAGGTACCCAAAAATGCTTCCGTTGTAACATTAGAATATTTCGGGTGTTCCTCTAGGCCCCATAAAAATTAAAACTTATCATAAAGCGCTGTATAACTAATGACAGTTAGTAGTCAACATGAAGCAGGTATAGTAGGTATATCGAAAGAAAGTAGTTCAACGGTAGCCAGCTTCCTATGATTATAGATCAAGATCGGGCCATACAACCGGTTGAGCACCACGGCCATGCCACACATAACTTATAATTTGCTTAAGCATTTGCGTTTACGTCTTTATCAATTGCTGAGGAAGCACTTTCTGAAAGATATTTAATATTGTAATTTTAGAAGGCTGCTTACTAACTCTTTTAGTGTCGATGTTACGCGTTACCTATTGTGTATAAATAATTTTATGAAAGCGAATGAATTTGACGAAAAAAAAGGTACATAAAATTGAGGCACAAAAGAAATCCTGGTTAAGTAGCTGCTATAATAATGTCAATTTATATTGACCTAATCAAGTAGGTTCTATAAAATAACATCACAGTATTAAGTTAGAGTTCGTGGTAAACCGCACAGCCTTGTGATAGGTTCTAGAGTTTGTCTTGTTCTTTATACTTTATAACTTTAATACAATGTTGTTTGTTTCAGGTGTGGCGGTTAATAAAGGGGGAAACACACATGTCCCCCAAAAATGATTCCGGTGAGTACAACATTTTCCACCTTGTTGCATTAATAGTTATTTATGCAACTGTTATATAGTAAGGGGTATTAAACACACATTCGATACCTAATTATTTACAGTTGCATACAAGACTTTATCTACACCCATGATATGAATCCTCTATAAAAGGTTCTTTGCAATACTAATATCGAACAAAAATGGAGGGATACGACGCACGTGAATTCGAATTTTTAGAATTCGAGTAATAGATGCTTTTTTGTTTTAAATTACGGTGCTGTGTTAGTGAAACGTGCCTGCATGACAATGTTCTTTTTTTGAAATGAGTTGCATTATGAAATTTAGTACAACATAATAACACCCGTTTGGATGATATTATGGTTACTATGACAACATTAAAACAACCAGTGTTTTAATGTTGGCAATAAGCTAACTGTTTCAGAAACTTTTATAGAGGATTTATAGCATGGGTGTAGATAAAATAATAAATAATATTTTGAGTCATCCTTAAATAACTGATAATAAACTACTGGTTAGTTATTACAGATATAACGTAGATCCTTTTTGAAAGTCCTATGTTTTAATATATATCTACATCAAGAGCATATGAAACATTTTTCTTGTCTTGAGACGTAATTTACAAGAATCAAAAAGTAAGCGTGATTAAAGAAGAAGATTTCATAAACATGGACCAACTTAGTAACGTAAACCAACTTATTTTGTACGCAACTTAAAACTGGCAATCATGACGAAATTAATTAAGATTACAGACAGAAACAAGACCGCTCTCATTGAATCTGAACACAATGTTCTTTATTAAAAGCTTAACAATTTAAGCTTAAGCAGGAATGCCACATACAAAGCTAGTATACTAACATATAATGAGAAATTTGCTTAACGCCAGTCACCCCTTAGAAATAATTACATCAGCATCTGCCCCGGGCAGCTGGCAGACTTATTGCCATCGTAATAAAGGAAGCAAGCGCTTATTGAATGCCGACAGACTAGTATATACGTTTTTCTGTATATTTAGTACTTTGTAAACACTATTTAGTTGTTCACATGTGCTCATAAGGGGTCATTAATTGTTTTCTAAGTTGTACTTAAAGGATTTTTTCTGTACTGGTGCTATAGGTCGGTTGGTTTGCAGAACTTTAAATGTCAAATGTGGGTGAAATGATATGATGATTGTTTTGTAAAAAAATTGTGCAGTCTTATTAAAAGTCTAACTTAATTAAAGGATTTTTTAGCAAAGTAAAATACCAAGAATGTTAAACAAAAATGAATGCTTGGCATCAAAATATTTTGTAAGAGTCAGTGCAAGTATTTATAACATAGTATGCCTTTCTATTGCATCATTGTCAGGAAACTTAATAAATATCGAGTCATGAATAAACGTAAATTCCTACGTATCTCATATTTTATCAACAAATATATGGCTGCGTGTTAAAAGTCTCAATTATACGCTATATACAATAAAATAAGACTTAGTATCATTTGACAACTAATCAAAATGAAGGAAAGTTTTCTCGCAGCAATATGTTTCCTTCAGTATTGACTGACGGACGGATGGACAGTTGTTCATAGTTGACAGTGATTAGGTGGGACTTAAGTCTTAACATAATAAAGTAGCTTCCTTCGAATAAAGAATCGTCTTGAAGACATTATTTATTAATGTTTTAAGACAATGAACGGAGGTCTCGAGCTATCGAACTGCGACGGTTTGAAATGGTGAATGTGTTTGTAAGAACTATAAAACATTCAAATAATATGAATAAATCAGTTCTCTGTTCTGGCGTGTGGCGTAACGAAACAGAACTTGAAAGGAGTACGAATGTCCATATTAATTGTTTTTCTATTTCAGTCTTCATTTGGTTAAATCCAAATATAAAAGGAGAATGGCATGACCTCTCTAATGAGATTGAATTTTATTGGAATTTTCGTTGTGATTGATTAAATTAACATTGTTTAATAAAGGCATCTACGTTAAATAGTTCAGGAAGAGTTTGCATATTATGTTCTACTATTCCCACGAGCGTTGGAATTTCGCCACAAGAATTAGTAGATGATCGTCGTTTTACTGCATATTTCATTGCTTCGCTTGAAATGTTTGTAAGTATTTGCCCATCGCCGTCAAACCTATGGTCTTCTGGGATATCTACGTCCCACATGCACCACCTACTTTGCTGTTAATAATTCCAGTATCTACTTATAACGGAAACATTAAATACGAAGTTATCTTCTATTGTTAGTGAGGAGGATAAGGTGCAATTCACCCTGTAGAGCTATCGTTTTGGTATAGAAACGGTCTTGGTTTGATGCTAAAATTCCGCATAGATAAGCGTTTGGCTTGAATATAAGGTGTATCTATTCATACACGAAATCTCTTAAGGGATCATTGTACTCATCATTATGAACAACTTTCAAGATGGGACCAACCCTGAAATCGCGGGAAAAAATTCAGCTGTTCCCTATTTTTTTTTACATTTCCATTTTTTTTCATTTTTCTCATTAGGTACATTTTTTCGCGATTTCAGGGTTAGTCCCATAGTGAAAGTTGTTCATAATGACGAATACAATGGCCTCTGAAGAGTTTTCGTGTATGAATGGGTACACCCGATATAGATAAGTATTATAGGATATTTAAGGCCTATGTTTAAAAGAAGGTCCAGCTAATGTAAAGATAATAATTGATAGCATTCACATATAATTATGATCAGAGACAGTGATGCCATCGAATTTCATCCCATATTTCCTGTATCATAATGGATATTGGGATGTATTGCCGATGACGATTTTTCTGTGTAAAGTAGACAATGAAATTTTATGTCAATAGTTTTTTTTATGAACGTTTGTCTCTACTTTAAGAAAAATATGGTGTCAATGAGTCCATGGTCACCTCGATCGGCTTTACGTCATGGCTAGTTAGTGTAAATTCATGATATGCAAATCAGCATTTAATCATAATCATAATCATTTATTCATTTGTAAACATAGGTTTAACATAGATGGTATTAAAATAAAAAGATAATAGTAGCTCTATGTTTTGCTTCATTGGCATACAAATGTTTTTTTGTTGATGTCATTTCATTTTCTGAGTTGTGGATTTTCTCATCATGTATTTCCGTCATTGCTTGAACCGTGTGACAATGTGCTTGCATAGATTGCTGACATAGCAGAATGAAGACATAGCAGAATAGAGTATTCTGTAGTGTAGCTTGGAATACTTGATATCTCCTGGTTGCCAACTATGTTTTATTGAGGAACCTCATCAAGTATCTCTAACATTGTTCATGAATGGCTACAGGTTTATTTCAGATATTTGCCTGTGTGTAAGTAGATGTTTATATACATATAACTTGATCGTACATACAAGTAACTGCAAGTTACTAAGTGAAAGTCTGAGTACTTGGTAAGGTGTGGAAAATATTGAGTAGTTTCTTAGCGAAAGTTTCTAAAGAGCTCATTTTCCCTTTTATTACTTTTCTCTTCTGTACGATATCAACAAAATGCAATAAAAGTGTAATTTACAGGTTATTATCGAAAGCAATAAGTCTTAATCGGCTTTTTGTTGCTTGGAGAAACATATTTTAACTTAATAAATGAAAACGACCTTCAGGCTCCTGATAGGTAGATAAATAATGTCTTTGTAACTTACAGAAACATTATAATATCGATAAATCAAATGCTCACCCACGGCTTTCAGAAGACAGCTACAATCAATGACTGTAAAGGAAAAAATATCATAAAACTAAGCCTGGCAAACTTTTTGATGCAGCATTTTGTTATTCGTGATAGCAATTTCTGCAGCCCATCCTCTTAGCAAAATCCCCCCATACATTTACACACGTAAAGACGTTTAAACATATGGCATTTCCATCTGCCTAGCCTTTTCCCAGCTATGTTGGGGTCGGGTTCCAGTCTAACCGGATGCAGCTGAATACCAGTATTTTACATGGAGCGACTGCCTAACAGACCTCCACAACCCAGTAACTGGGTAATACGATACCCCTTGGTAAGACTGGAGACTGGCTTTAAACATATGGCATTTATTAATCATTAATTTGCTGCTTTATCGATATAAAAGTCCTCTTGATAATAATCCTGTGTCACCGTTTATAACTTTTATAAAATCTCTCACAAGGGATCATGCGCTAATTAATAAAAATAAAAAAAAGTTCAGCTGATTTTAAAGGCCACCGGAAGCCCCAGGGCATTTTTGCACGTTTTTAATTCTCGTAGCACCTTTTAACATGGTTTTCCTTTTCTTAGTAGAATTACAAAAGAACTAAGTTTTTTTTATCTGATACAACGTTCTTATGCCTTTTTGTGTCGATGTTAGTGTGCTAGGAATTTAGTAATTAGACGGAGCGTTGTAAAGATATGGGCAGAATGTTAACATTGTAAGCTCAACGTTTACGGAAAACTGCGCTCAACAAGCTGCTAAAATGAATTTAAAACGAATGTTTATTTTTGTAGGTTTTTTTTATTGAGTTATGGGACTGCTTTTGACCTCGATCTCGCTTGATGGAAAGCGAGGTATTTTGGTATACTTACTTAGATATTATTTTGGTATTTTGCAGGTATTAAAAGTACCTAAATAATCATGTGGAAGCCAAAATAAACAACTAAGAATAAACCAAAAGTAGCACCCATATTCTAAAAGTCATTTCCTATACTCCACTCCAAATCGACTCCACCTCTGAACTCTCTCTCGACAGTTAAAACTTACTTTGAAATAAACGTCAATTTTCCATAATAAAGGAACCTTAAGAATCTAAGCGTTCGTAAAATCTAACATTAATGACGAGTTGTCGTAAATTAATGATTAATCATAATTCAAATAAATTAAAAATCTTTCAAACGAACGTTTCTTTATTTTGTAACCACTTCTCTCAGTAACAGGGAAACGTGATAAGTGGTGTGGCCATATTAATTTTGTACGAGTTGACATAATTGAAACATTGATGTGAGGTATTTCGCTGTATTATTATATTATAACGGTAATAAGGACGGAATGTTTATCAAACAATTAGTATTACATGAGTTCTACGATAATATAGAGATGGCTATGATTAGACACAAGATGATGTGATGAATGATGATAAACACACAATATATTATAATTGTGTTTTTATAATTGTAAACATATACATACACATAGGTAAATTGTGTGTACAGCTAAAGCAGAAATTACAAGAATCTTAAAAGTTAAAGCTAAGCTACACTCTCCAGCGAAAGTAGCAATTTATTTGTGAATATATAATATTTAACTAGGCAGCCAAATGTTTAAGTGTTCAGCAAAAAGTCTCTTAATTGCTGGAGTAGGATGCGAGTACTAAACTTCCACATTGCAGTGCATAAATATTTTCTCAAATTACAGACCGCAACTTTGGTAGGAAGCCACAACTTTTGGAAAAGCTGTCTCTAAAATTACTGGTGACGTTGCACTTGCTAGTATGGCTAGGTGTTCCAATAATGCGATTTTCCGTTAGTTTACCAGCAGGTGGCGGTAGTGTGGTAGTTCGCAACTCGTTAGCGGTGCCTCCATATCGCGCGCTCCTTGTAAATTGCCTGTCCTCCATCGTTTTCTTCAATTTTACTTTGCATGTATAAAATTTCTCGTGATAGAACTTATTGAATATTTAAAACTTTCTGAAGTTAGATTTGGGTTTTAATACGCGTAGGGTAGCTTTTTCGCCGTTATATACTTACGGGGTAACATAAATGAATATAGGTTCGTTTGGCGTCGTGTGTATTTATTTGTTTTTTGATCTGGAAAATCTTCACACTCTTATCAATAATTTGTTTCTGTTTTAGTTAAATGTTAATAATGCCATTTTTATTTATAAAACTTTCAATGAACCATGAATCTTGGCACAAAGTACATTGACCTGCATGTTTTGTCTGTAGCGTAACAGCGGCTGCAGAAGAAAGTAACTTTTATTATCGTTACAACATTTATCACCTTTAATAACCGCAACAGTACACGAATAATGATAGGTTATTGTAACACTAACATTTACATTTACGACTACAATGCCAATGAACTAGCCCTTTTCCTCAATTTACACTTCAAGATAAGATAATTATGGACGTTCCGAAACACAGCTCTATTTAGTAATAATTAAAACGTAGGGAAATGTCAATAAAGTGGAAGGGGCATCTGCGTTTTTTTTTCTAAAATTATCCCTTATCACTTGTAAGGCTGGCAGAAAGTACGACTCTGTACCTTCTTACTTTCTATCCTGTCAGACAAGATGAATATAAGTACAAAGCTTACATAGGATAGTTTGTTAAAAAGATAGGGCTTATAAACACGAATTACAAAATAAACCTGATGCAAATTGCCAAAACTAAAAGTGAATGCACCACTGCTTGAGTATAAGTGGAAAAAGTGTTACAAATATGTACTAATTTGGCTTTTGTAATATCTAAAAAATCGGTTCGATAGTTTAGAATTTTAGATTAAACAATAAAAAAATAGGAAAGTTGAAATTTTTAAGCAAAATTGTACCATATAATAATTTGGTCAAATCAATAGCTGTTTTGATTGGTTACCGAGTCAACCAAAACCAATAAAATAACTACCTACCTATAAATATAACAGAATAGGTATTTGTCTTATTACTTTCATGCTTTTAGTAATTTGGGGGATGGCATACAAACAAAATAACTGTGAGGTACATTTGAGTTTCGATTTTCGCCTCGATTTCAGTCATCCGCAAAACAGAAACCTGAAACTAGGCACATGAAGTTTATAGGTCCAACAAATACACATAAACATAGTTTCGTCGCAGTGCTTTTATTTACTGATTTCTATGTGTAGTAGCCGATGAAAAGCAACTCGAATAGGGTTGATTAAATTTCTCTGCTGAAAGTCGAAAAAACCCGTACAGCTCTCGGACTTCGAGTACACGAATTGAGCTTTTCGCAAACCTTTTCGCTCTGAAATATTGAGATTTTAATCATTCGTTCAAGTCAATTCAAACGAAAATACTTCAGTTCTTGAATGTTATTGAAGATCTAACATTTTTTGGGTTAGCAAGGTAAAAGCAGCAGAACGAGACACTCGTTTCTGTAATTAATCTTTAATATTTTATTTTCTTTACTATCCAGCGGTCTTTATTAACTAATGCTATGATTTTGGTGAGATATGTGGTCTCTTAATTTGGACGTCGCGTCGCTGCATTGTGTTTTAAGTAAACATGAACTTTTTCGTTCTCTTATTTTTCTGAAAATAGGATTTTAGTTTTAAAAGCGCTATTCACTATTACTTTTTAAACATGGGAATTAATAGGAAACACAATTGTACATTCAAATCTACGACTATCTGTTGATCATTCGCTTCCTAGCATGGGCGTACGTGTATTCACGTCGGAACAAGGAAAGTGACTGCGGTGCTAATTACAAAAAATCTCACAAATTATCGTTGGAATGTAAATGAGTCGCTTCCTCATGTTCTTGGGTCCCATAAGATGGATAATGTGACTCCTGCTCAAACAGAAAACGTTTGTGTGAACTTCAATGGATTAGTTAAGTGGCCCTGTCGATTGTATATGTATAAGTATACTATGATTTTGTTAATGTGTCGCAGCTTGCATCCGTGCATCGATTGGTTGTTTGTATAGCAAAATTGTGAAATGATGTAATGTGGGAAACATTACATCATTTCACAATTTTGCGTGTGTTTATCGATAGATCTGTCATTTTTTTTTTATGTTGCTAGCATCATATTGCATTACTATTTAAGGAGCACATCACACATGGACATTTTTCGTGATGGCTCAGTGGTTACGGCTTCGCCTTTCATGCACGAGGCTGAGGGTTCAAATCCGGGCAAGTACCGATGTGATTTTTAAATTCATATGTACTTTCTGAGTTTATCTTGGACATTACTGGCATCGGTGAAGGAAAACATCGTGAGGAAACCTGGACTTATATAGTAAATATAAGTCTGAAATCGCCAAACCGTTTTGAGCAAGCATGGTGATGAATGCTCGTGTCTTCTTTGTATGAGAAAAGGTCTTTGCCCTGGGACAATTATAGGCTGGTAATATTATAATTTTGGACAACTTTGGAAAGACAGCTGCACAAATATTTTGACAGGCGTAGAAAATGTTAATAATAAACCATTTTTGTAGATAATGAACTTGACTTCGAAGCAATTAGCTTTTTCTAATTTTGTGTAACTGACCCTGGTACTTGTGGATTAATTAAGTACTTAGCGACTCACAAATTGCGGCAAGTACTGTAAGAGTACATCCTAAGTGGTTCCCGAGGCGGAAGTCAGCGTTTATTCTAAATTGGCTTAGTAAATAAAAAGCATGTTAGGGGCTTATCACAGATTATCCTTCTATAAATTAGATCTTTAGGAAATTAGAGACGGCTTTTTTTCAGAATGGAATTGTTGTACTTCGATGTCTGAGGTATACAAATAGTGTGTTATATTTTTATGGGATTTTGTTTCATATTGGGAATTAGGTAAAAAAAAAAAAATACAATTTTTCAGATAAAAATAGCGCGCTTATAGTGACCAAAAATTATAATTTGCGCAATTCTTCTTGCAAAAAGTTTTTAGTACTTAGCTGTTGAGATTTGCAATTTAAGTTAATTAAAACCAAGTATTTTAGTAGAAGAATAGCACAGAAAAATGGCTTTTTGAATAGTTCTTGTCCCATTAATTATACTTGCCTAACGTAGGTATAGATATTACGTAGTCGTCGCAGTTGTAAGCTATTCTAATACATATTTCCAGGGCTGGCCGCTAACTGGGATAAAAATTCAGTGCGAAGTGGGACAGCGGGATATATCAGAATTGCAAATTCGAATTCTAAGGAAACCTGAACAGTTTAGTGCAGCGGCAGAGCGTGTAGAAAATTGTGAGCACTTTTATACAGCCATAACGCCTGGAAGTTTTGTTGCAAAAGGGATAAAAGGTATTTGAACAACGACAGCAAAAGTAAACTCGCTGTTTATACAAATGTTGGCTATACTCACTGTCAAACATGTGACAGCTAGACGGTTGGCCGAACGAGTATAATGATGCTGAAACTTCCATCACAGTCACGCCAAATAACGTCTTTTGATAGAAATAGTTTATTTGAAATAGTGGCTTATTTATTTACCAGTCACCTGGCCCTGCTTCGCACGTCTGCAATGGCGACATGTGTGAAAACATCCATCGATTTTTCTTAAGTTAAATATTAGTGATATACAAATAAACCTTCCGGAATGAAGATGGTCTAAATTATGGTGCAAGGTGCACAAGCACACACGAAAAGCAACTTTGTTTTATACTATGCATAGATGTAGTTATAGAAGCTATTACATTTTAAATATTCACTGTTATTTAATAAATCGTACAGCTCACAATAACCGTTTTCCAATACGCACTGCATTCAATAAAACCACACAAGTTGCACTTACATTCTGAGAATTCCAAGTGCGTTTTGAACTGAATACGATCAAATTAGCGAATGAATGGACACTGGACAAATTGTGTTCGGAATAAGGCCAGAGTTCCCTATTAGGTGATCTTACGGTTGATAAAGTTTATGGAGTATTAGAATGTGAATTATCACGCACATGACTGTGCTAGCTATTGTTTTGGGCTGCAGTTACGCGTTAGATTTCTCATTGTGGTGCTAATTCTGGGTTTAAAGTAGCTGTACGTATTATAATGAAATGTCTGGATGTAAAAGGCAGAGAGCCAGGAACTCCAGCGCAATTTTGGAGAGTCCTATAAATGGCAGTGGATAGGCTATTTTATTGATTAAAGAGTGCGTCCGCTGCTGCCAAGTCGGACGGGTGGGCTATGGAAATATTCTCAAACCATCGTTTGCAACCTATTGCGAACTTTAAAAGTAATAGTCGAATAGGAATACGTGGGTTGGTTACCCAGGTTTTCCATTTTCTCTTTGATCACTTCGCGTGTTCCCGTGAAGGGATCTTGTTTGACAAGTATCATAGAAAGTTTCATTGATAGAGAAATTCTGCTAGCTGCCGCCCTCGTACACCTCCACATCCTATGATTAATCGAACTTTAATTTGTATTAGCTGGGCCCGAACGAAGCTCGAAATATATTTTTGACGGTTTTTATAGGACCTATCTGGTTCACTGATTTTTTACCTAAGTCAATTTAGTGGTTTCTTAATTTAAAGATTCAAATATCTGCGTAACTACAAAGTGCAGGAGTAAAAGTCCATTCTCATACATAAAAGCGCTTCGAAGCGGCGGCAGCAGCTGCTGTATAAATCTTAATTGTCAGCCATTTCACTATGTAAGTTTCACGAGGAAGCCCCCGTAAGGATTTTATAGTGTTGCTTAACTGAGATTGAGTTCTGCTTGTCAGCAATATTTCCTTATATCAGAGTTGCCGCCATCTTACTTTATCTTGGTGCTCGTTTCACTGTGTTACAAAGTCTGCGCTGGGTGAAATGTGAAACTTCATGGAGCTATGAACTTTACAGCGTCACTTGAAATCATCTGTAAGAATAAAACTGTGTCATAATGATTACTTTGTAGGAAAACATCTTATGCTAAAGGTCAAAGTATTCAGGATTTATAAAGAATTTGGAAATAATTATCTGCCAGAAAACTTTATGACTTTTCCGCGTGGAGAGTCGTCACGGGAAGTTCAAAAATGCTATTTGTCTACATGTATAGGTATTAGGTACCAGTGCCTCATATTCCTTGGGCTAACTGTTGGGTGGGGTCCTAATAGTATCAAGTCATCTGCTAACTTATTTCGGTTAACACGTATTACAACTGAGTTGGATGATTTCTAATAGAAGCTGACAGAAAAACATAGGTACGACGAGCGCCTTTGTTACCCGCCGTCAGACGAATATCTGTTTGCTGAGCCCGGTCGCGATGATTATTTTGTAAAATGATTTAGGTACATAAGACTTTCTAAATTAGCCCCGAAGCCTAGTGTTTATTTATTGTATACATTTGCGTTCAACTATAAAGTATTCCCTTCCTCAGATGATAGTGCGAGTGTGGTGCGAGAGTGGTGCCGGATGGGCGCCGACTCACGTGCCGGTCACGCCGCACACGAGCTGTCGCGATGTGCTCGAGTGCTGCCGGGAGCCTGGAGACGAACCGTGCTTGTTGTTCAGCGTGCACCCTCAACATGGAGGTATGGTTACTACAGGTCTACCGCGTAACTGAAGCGGTGCCTACAGGTAACTGTGCGGTACGGGAGCGGTGTGGTGACGTGTTGCGAGAGCTCGGCTAGCTGCTGTAACGCACAGCTCGTAGGTACCGTCTCAGCCTGTAATATAGAGTGTGTAACCAAAACCCTGTCCGATCCGAAAGGGGCACATAGGAAGGTACTGCAAAAAAAAAAAAAAAAATTAAAACGTTATTGCAATTGGAAATTCACATTTTTAATACCTAAATTATCCCAATTTCAAAAATAGCAAATTGTATGCAGAGGTCATATGCTATGACTTATAGACACCCGCTCGCGCCCCATGTTTTTTTTTAAACACAAGTAGACTCAGTATGATTCTTCACAACACCCTCACGGATCGGACAAGGTTTTTGTTACACGCTGTTTATTTTTTTAGCAACATCGGCTTTATTTAGAAAGTACCTAATTCATTGGCAAGGATTAGGAACAGCAGCGGTTGTCAAAAACTGTGTCGATAGTGGTTGATAATATCACAGATTCCAAATGCCATAATATACATACATAGTTCCAACCTTATACATATGTACCTAGATTGTATTGAATAGATCATTTGAAAGAGTTTTTTGGTGGTTTTACGTGTCATTGTTAGTTACCGGCCCACAATTCAAAAGTTAGATTAGGTAAGTTTTTTGAGATTATCTTAAGTCTGAGCTAATTGGGCCTGGCACTGTATAGAATGACCACTACCAGATGGTGTACTTTAAAGCTCGTCCTATACTTATGTAGGGCAGATTTAATAAAATTCTTCACATTATCTATACTATTAACGAATTTAGTGAGTTTGTGTATGGAATTGAACCACAGCTTCTATTTACCTAATTGAAAATTTCTTGCACCATTTGAAAGGCAGATGGACATAAGCTATACCTACATATAATTCTAACTAATATTATAAATGTAAAAGTGAGTTTACGCTAAAACGGCTGAACGGATTTTGATGAAATTTGGCACATGGGTAGACCTTGACCTGGAGAAGGGTATAGTCAGACATTCATCCTGGATCGTAGACGAACTCGCGGGCAACAGCTAGTATAGAAATATAAACAAAATGAAGTATTCTACTCATTTAAACGAAATACTATGTTGAATTTATGCAAGCCTAGAACTTTTTGTTAAGTTACTGCTCAGAACTTGTGCACAACGTGTCAAGAACAGAATACCGTCCGCCTTCACATGTAAACAGCACCCGTGCAAAGCTAGTCTGTTATAAAAGACATAAGTAAAACATTCCTTTATAATGGAACGTATTACAAAACAACCACTCCTTCATAAGAATGCGAAACAATCCACTAGTTGTATTTGGTTAGCTCCAATGTTTTCTTACGTGTGTTATGTTTAGCTTTTCCTGCGTCAGATAATAAATCATTTCCTCACGTCCGCTGCAGCTTCCTTCTACAATTCTTTTGAAAATATTGTCTTTCTTTTAGCAAGTACCTAAGTAAATTCTCGTTGCTTTGAAGGAAAACTTCAAGTTAGTTAGAGATTTAACAGAAATGGAGCGGTAGTTATAAGTAATTTTTACCCGACTACGGCGACGAAAAAAGGAGGGTTATCATTTTGACCGGTATGTATGTATGTATGGTATGTTCATCTGTTCTCTCCTATCTACTAAAGCACTCATCACAATTTGACAAATGAGGTATCATTGGATTGCGTTGCGTTGCGTAGCGTCTTGATTGTCCGCTGGTTACAAGATATGTGACGTCACATTAAATTAAAAATGGCGACCTCCAGAGCACATAAAGTAAGGAACTAAAAAAAAAAATTGTTTCATCGTACCATGTTGGGTATCAAATGAAAGGGCTTAATGGGCACATTTCAAAAATATATATATTATAACCCCATAAGAATAAAAAAAAAAAAAAGTAGTAAAAACTAGAACCCAACTACGACTAAAAAAGTATAAACAAAAGTCACACGTAACCTGTTCGATTTATGCCCTAACACGTGTGACTCCGGATTTTTAATTTGTCTGTATGTAGGGGTTTTGTTTATACCTTTTTAGTCGTAGTTGGGTTTTAGTTTTTATTACTGTTTTTATGTTTTCTTCTTTTTGCATCGAAATTGTAATCTGCGGGACACACGCTTTAAGATACTACGACGTCACGCGCCCAGCCTTTTCTCAACTATGTTAGGATCGCGGACTTATTTTGTATTTATTTAAATGGTGATGAAATTCTTCAGGGTTAATCTATGTTAAACCTAAAATAAAATACTAAGTAGGTAGGCATAGTCGGCCTCATAATGTTTAAGAATTCATTTGATTGTCTACAATTTGTGTTTCATAATACTGTATCAATGTGTAGCAAATTTTATTTGTGGCTACACATATTAGAGTGGGTATGTATGTGTTTGTGTGTGTGTATAAACCATAATTATTATGGAACAAAGATTGTAGATAATTAAATGAATTCTTGTCGATGTACATATTTTTTACATCGACAAGAATTCATTTAATTGCACATATTTTTGAGTCCCCTTGCTCCTAGTCTGTTGTTGTAGGTACTTATATGTATTTTTGGCCATGCATAGTCTTCTATAGGTACATATAGGTCCTTATTGCCAGATGTTTGCCATCGTTGGTTTAGATGCTCGTTAGTCAGATTGTCTGCAAAAGACGCGCACTAAATCCTATGTTCGTGACAGAGATAATTGAGATGAGCCATGTTGTATATGTACCTCATCAGTTATTATGATATGTGTAATTATGAGCTGGTCGGTTAGGCAATGTATATACTTAAGTGTGCTTTAGAAACGTATATGAAAGGGGACGATGTTTATTGTGGAAATATGAATGACACAACCTGAGATGAACTGACATGGAGATAGGTATGTAGGTAGGCTAAGATATTGCAGATAAAATCTGTATTAAAATCAGTAATTGTGGGAATCATGTTGACACCCTCATCTTTTTTTTACCCGACTACGGCGAAGAAAAAAGGAGGGTTATGATTTTGACCGGTATGTATGTTCATCTGTTCCCTCATATCTTCTAAACGACTCATCACAATTGGACAAATGAGGTATCGTTGGAATCGTCTTGATCGTCCGCTGGTTATAGGCTATGTGACGTCACATTAAATTAAAAAGGCGCCCTCTAGAGCACATAAAGTCAGGAACTAAAAAAAAAATTGTTTAATCGTACCGTGTTGGATATCAAATGAAAGGGCTTAATGAGCACATTTCAAAAATATGAATGAATGAATGAAATGCACCGACTCCAGCGTGGCTTAACCAGACTCGATAAATCGAATGAACCCCAGGATTTGCACTAGCCCCTGGAGCTGATGGTTCATGTGGTTTCAGAGGCCATTGCATATCAAGAAGTAGACCGGAGGGCGCGAGTAATGGTAGGGAAGACTGTGCCCGTCGGGATAGGGGGGGATTTGCGAGCCTACCGGATATGCATCCTTGAGTAAGCAATGGACTAGTGGAGAGACGGGTAATATTTATATAAGGATGGGCATCTTTTACGACGTCGCCGCCAGTTGGCTCCGTTCAATCTTCACCGTTGAATCCGTTGGCGGAGATACTTATGCTGTGTTCTCGGCTCTTTTCTATCTCCTTGCTGTGCTATGCTACAATTTGCTGTTTTCTGTGTCTTCATCCGAGGACTCGCTGCTGTCCGTTTCAGGTTTCTTGTATATCTCGCTGGCTGCGTTCTTAATATTGTTTCGATCTTCCGCCGCGTCCATCCAGAAGTCGATGTCCTTTTCGAAGCGCGCCATGTCCTGTTTTAGGTTGTCGTTCCATGTGTAAATCGGTCGGCCTACTTTCTTGGATCTGGCCTTGTACTGTATTGCTGCATATAATAGGTGTGGTTTGCCGCGTCTGTGAACATGTGCGAGATAGCACATCCTGTGATTCTTGATGCGTTTAGTTACTGTCTTTCCGTCTAAAATTTCGTGCATTTTCTTTGATCTTGGTTTGTTCCTCGCGTGACTAATCAAGTCCCTCATGATAACTCTCTCATATTTCCTCAGTCTTGACCTGTTAGCTTTGGTGATTGTCGATACTTTCAAACCGTATATCATACACTGGCCTGGCCTGGCTAGTTGCCAGTCCATCTTTGAGTTTTCTATGAATGGTTATAGTGACTTTGCGTTTCTAGTGGCCTGCTCGCATCGGTTTCTGATTGTGCTTCTCCTGTCTAATGTAGATGTTATGTATGTGCCCAGGTATCTAATTTCATCGACTGTAGGTAGACTTAATCCATTCATTGACACGTGGGTCACTTTCCGTTTAGTTAAGGGGTCTCTAATAAGTATTCTTGTTTTTGTTTCGTTTATTAGTAGGCCGACGCTAGCTAGTAGGGGTTTAATGTGGTATACGATTCTTTCTAACCCCACTAGGTCATCTGTAATGAAGATGAGATCATCCGCGAATGATAGCACCAGAGGGAGTGAGATTTCCTGATCTTGGTCTAGTTTAATTAGTTGGGTTTCTTCTTCGAGGGTTCTAAGGACCTCATCCATGACTGTAAAAAGGCGAGGGGATACCGGTCACCCTTGTTTGACTCCCTTTCCTTTGATGATCTGCCTACTTTGCTGGCCACACCATTTGATGTGTGTTCGTTCATTCATACATACCTTGATTATCCTGTTGGTTACTGTATGTTCGTCCGTTGTATTAAAATGTCGCGCAGTGCTTGAAGGTCGACATTGTCGAAAGCTTTTTCTATGCCCAGAGCGAGTACATAAATTCTTTTGCCTTCACGCCATTCTTCGTCCAGTACCCTTTTCATCGTAAATATGTGGTCGTCTGTAGATCTATTGTTTAAAAATGCTGCTTGATAATTGCCTAATTCTTTTATTATTTCGTCTAATTTTTTTTAGTACGTAGGAGACGTAAATTCTGTAACCCGTATTGCAAACTGATATTCGGCGATAATCGTTTGTATGTTTAGGGTACGTTTTTTTCGGAATTGGTACCTGCACTGTTTCTAGCCACGTGTCGGGTGCTTCGTTCTGTGTCCAGGCTTTGTTAATATGTTTGGTGACGGCTTCCTGTAATATTTGTGGCATCGCTTTGTAGAGCTCGATTACCACTTGGTCTGTTCCTGGGACTGTCCCGTTACGCATGCCGTTAATGATTCCCATCACTTCGTCCACTGAGGGTCTTTCATTTTGTGTGTCGGTTAACGGCTTTGTTATGCTAACCGTCGGTATAGGTAGGCCTTCAGAGTTTTTTAGAATCTGCTCCCATTTTTAACATTGGTATGTACGCGTTACGCTTTCGGCGTTTTGTTTCTAACTTGTTTCTCCTGTAAAATAAATAAAGTACCTGCATGCGTTTTGAAGGGTGTTTTTTCCCCAGTCCGGTAAAGAATGCTCTGCATTCTTTTTTCCTTCGTGATGTTTAACCTTTTTAAGTGCTTCCTGGCATTTTTAACACGATTATGTCTATTCGGGTTATCGGGTTGTCTACTTTGTAAGAATTTAGCCTTTTGGAGGTTAGCAAGCGCTATACGATGCTCCCTAGAATGACTCGGCTGAAAAGTCAAAGTTTCCTGGGCTGCCTCTTTCAATACTCCCGTTATGGTGCTCCATGGAAGGACGATGCCTTTATCCGTTGGCTTGATACCTATGTTTTCCAGTTTTTTTGTTATGCAGGCTTGGTATTTCTCTTTGGTGGATTTGATGTTGAGAGCGGCATAGTAGCTTTGTTTGTGGTTGAAATCGTTGGTCTCAATTGTTGTCTGTTTCTTTTGTTTGGCGTTTTCCGCTTTATTTAAAATTCGACTTGTTTGTAGCTGTTCCCAGATTATTTTATGGTCGGAGGTATCCCTACCGGACCATTCAGCTTTAATGAAATTAAAGAGTTTTCCTGTTGCCTGCGGTGTAATAATATGGTCCAATTGGGATTTCTGCGTGCCTTTTGACCATGTGATCCTGCATGATGTCCTCGCTTTTGTTGTTTCTATTTGCAGATTTTCCCTATTGACAATATCCATTAACATTTCCCCGTTATAGTTAGAATATAAATGATATAGATTTTGATCAATCTGCCCTTTTCGTTGGAATCTTAGTGTATCTAGTCTACCAATATGGACGTTGAAGTCGTCTAGTATTATTAGAGTACATTTTCTTGGTTTTTGTCTAATCAGATTTAGTAGACCTGTGAATGATCTTGTTGCTTTAGAGGTACAGCTGTTGATGTGGGAGTTAATTATATACACAGGAGCAGATGTGTCGCTTCCCCTACCAACTTTAAGAGTGATTGACATCGCGTCGGTATCCTTCTTAATGCTCAATATTTCAATTAGGGCATCCTTTCTGATAACGATTGCAAGTCCCCTATGTGCTTTACCTACGGTTCCAGATAGATGCCATCTGTAGTGGGTGGAGTTGTATGTTCCCAAGTTCATCCCTGTTTCTTGGAGGCAGCCTATGTGGATACCCCTATTTGAAAGTTCCGCATCTATTCTGTCTTTTTTGGTCGGTTTTGAGGCCCCGCGGACGTTCCAAGTTGCAATACGTATTTCTGGGCAAGTGTATCTGCTTACGGAAGAGGGCGGGTTTCTGAGTATGGTGTATCCAGTGTCATCCGCGACTACGCCTGATGTCGGTGTATGTAATGTTGATGCTACATGTTCACATGTAATGAGCACATTTCAAAAATATATAATTATATATTATAACCATAAATATATATACACGTAATCTGTTCGATTTATGCCCTAACACGTGTGACACCGGATTTTTAATTTGTTTGTCTGTGGTGTCTTGTTTATACCTTTTTAGTCGTAGTTGGGTTTTAGTTTTTGTTACTTTTTTTTTTTTTAATTCTTTTGGGGTTATAATATATCGTTTTTATTACTTTTTTTTTTACTATCACCATTTTTACACGCCGGCCAGCACCTATATTTAATTTAATCTTGAACAATAAGTAGACTAGATTTTTTTCCGGTCTTTAGTTACAATATAACAAGAAAATGGTTGCATAGATATAGCACATTATATCTTCATTTCTTGCAAAAACAGTTGTAACCAGCCTCACCACAAAAACTTAGACACTTGTTCAACGCGTGTTTAATGTCAGTTTTATGTCAAACTCCATACATAAATATCATGTTTAAAAGGCGTTTAGGCTAAACAACTGATAAACACGGTTTTGTGGTAATAAGGCTAATATCCCTTGACCCGTTCAAAGAAAAACACGTAGCATCCAGTTCAGTTCGCGGTATCTGGAAATCGAACCACGGCCGACCACGGCTGGCTCGGTCTGCGCCCGCGATGTGGCTCGACAAAAACGTCCCGCCCCGTTACTCCGAGATGTCACTTTAATTCGCCTTAACAGTACTTGATGGGCCTCTAACCCTATCAAGACGACGTGGGATACCGGCCTAGGCGGCCCACTTCGACGAGAACTTTTCTAAGTATTTTGTGATCGGAAAAGGCAGGGCCACGGCTAAATGAATATAATTCGTAAGGTCTAATTTATATGTATAATGCAGCTTCATTATCTGCTTCTACAACATATTATAATTCTGATAGGCCATGTTACGCAATGTTATTACAGATCAGATTTGAAATTCAAATTAAGTACCTCCAAAAGTTAGTTTGGCTATTCATCCACATATTTTACAGTAATTAATGATTGACACATATGATAACAAGACACGCTCGAATAAATTATCTCGAAAATCTAACGCCACTCTCAATTACGACAGAACATTTATAGTTTTTGTATTGAACCGCATTATTTCCGTGTTACAACATTTGCATATTATATCACCGTTAGCGACTATGTCACCGCGTGGAGAATCGATGATCGTACATCTCGGAAGAAAAGGTTTCTCGATTTACTTCGATGCAAAAACTCGAGACGGCAGTAATTGCATCCCGATCGACCAGTCCGTGGGAAAGATATGCCCGAAATGTCATATTCACTCAGCAAGCGCGCCTCTTGAAATCGTTTTGACCTTAGGATAAATGATAAATACACGGGCATTTATTTATTTTTAAATCGTGTCTCTTTATTGACGCAGGTAACAGCTGGCAGAAAAATATAGGTTTAATTGAAGTTAACCCGTAATTAATTTACTGAGCCTAGTAATTTCATTAATAAAAATACATTATGGGTTTTCTGGCAGTAATTTTTTATGTTTTGTAATCTATTAATATTGTACAAATTCCTCGTAAACCACCAAAATTAAGTGAATCGGCGGAATTTAAAAAATCCATAAACATACTGTCGAAATTGCCAAGACAAATATTTAGACCTATTAGCCAAATATGTCAAGAATTTCCAACTGCTAACGATTTAAATGGCAATTTAATTGACAGTAAAGATTCGGCGATACCTCACAAGTTCGTATGTGAATTTGGACAGTGAAAGTGTACTTTAGCGTAATTATCCGTTCAGATGTTATCGTGGAACAGGCTCCGTGTACAATGGGCCTCATAAATATTTACTCGTCGTGCCCATGTACAGCGTAATGGTGCAAAGAGCCGCCTTATTATGCGACGCATGGTGTACTGGAAGTACCCATGTCGCCACCTCCCTAACCTCTGTGAACTAGTAACTTAGGCCTTCGGCAGACGACGGACAGTTCCAGACCAAGTTTTTGATCCGCGGAAACAAACCACGGGTCCCTAGCGTAATGTGCATTATGTCTCAAACGTAGCTTGAAATGTTGATAGTCTGCACAAAGCCTAAAGGTTAGTTTTATATGGAAAAGTAAACGACGGATGTCTTAGAACTTTTATTGACATAGATAAGGTGTTACGCCCATATTCGGATGTTACCATTACGTAAACGATACGGATGGATGCCGTTTATGGGGTCTGAGTATGTTTGTTTTATAGTTTAGGAGTGAGATAAATACGCACATATTTGATGAACTATGAAATTCTTGTAGTGTGTTAAGTCCAGCTGTGAAGTCAGTGTTGAGTTAATTGAATCGAGATCTTAATGACCAATCAGTTTCTTGTGGTTTTCGATCTTGTTATTGTGATGCCTATCGCGATCATGTAGACATGTCTTAACTTCGTGAACAAAGTGCATGTTAATGTTGTTACTCATCAGTGAAACATACGTTCGCAAATTGCAACATAACAACCATAATTTAATATAATGAACTCACATTCAAAGAATGGTCAAGATAAGGTTAGCACGCGACGGAATAAAAGGGTGGCCTCACACAATGTGTGAGAACGGCTTCATACCTGCTCGTTAGCTTTCTTTTGTTTTGACATTTGGCCTCATTTTATGTCTTAATTGCAATTTTGATTGTTAAAGCGGTAACTAACTCAATAATAAGTATATGGCAACTTTGTAAAGGTCCTACAACGTAGGCTCACGCAATCATTATGTCTTGTGGTAATTATTGCTTATTGAATTTGCGTAGGCGCTCTGCAAATCTGAACATTATTTTCAGTGTTATTTGATTTTAATTTGGAAATTTGTTTATTTGTAAATGTTGTACTAACTTTCATTTATACAATAATAAAATAATTATATTTTCACCTCACAAGCTCGGAAAGATTCTGTTTGTCATTCGAAATCTGCGTGGAAAAGAGCATTTTCACCGCTAGCGTGGAAAGAGTTTTTAAAGTTCGAACCTTTCTATTTAACAATTTTCTATACCACCTGGTCGACTGGTATTGCATCAATACTTATTTTATGTCAGAGCACCAACCTCATTTTTAGAATAATCACACTGGCCAGCACGAAAAAAAATCGCTTAAAGCGCCTAAAGAAGTTTTCACATAAAAACACTTTATATAATTTTCTTCTGTATAATCAATTCACTTTCCACCGTTTGGGTTTTTTTAACAGTGCAGAGTTAGTGCAAGTGGTACATAATGCCGAATTGAACTTTCTTCCTGAAAAATTGCGCACATAAAAGCTTAGATACAATATTGTTGTTCAATGCATGGAGACACCTAGCATTTTCCTCGCTGTAGTGAGGTGAAAAGTTGTGTGTTTCGCTCGGCAGCAAAGTTTTTCTGGGTCTCGTATCTTTGAAACCTTCGCAACGCTCAGGATTCTATAATCCTAGAATCCTTCGCTTGCTCACGTTTCAATACAGGTACTCGCGCGAAAAAACAACTTTGCAGCCTTGCATAACAAATAACTATTATCGTCTTAAAAGCATCAACAATGTCAGGAAAAGTACAAGTGAGCAGGAAAAGTTCTTTACCCAGTAGGCTCTTAATTGGACTAGGTAAATAAGGAAGTATGTAAGTATAACCTCTACTTCATACACTCAAAATATTTTACGAGGCATTTTAATAGAAAAAATTCCCACTGTGCCCTTCGTTTATTGTTATTTAGTTGGTTACGCTTTTATTACAGGGGTTATAAAAATGTTTATGATGATGACAGAAATTACAGGCATCGGAAAATACTGCCTACACTTTTATGAAGCAGCAATGCTTGAAGGGGAGATCTTTAGTTTGGATACATCCATAATAATTATTAAAGATAATGATTGAATGGAATTATTATTACAAGATTTATCGAGGTTATGTATATTTTTGTTTTATTTACTTATAGAATTTATTGATGCACAGAAGCGTTAACTTACCTACTTAATTAAATATTAGTCAATCCTCCATTGATGACAGGTTTTTCATTGTCGTTCTCATAAAAAAACTTAAAATCGTCCAGCTGAATTTCACACTCCTGTAAATCAGCACTTCAAGAGATAATAAAACGAGTCTTTCGAGAGAGTTCTCAAATGAAAATGATTTATTAATTCAGGCCTTTGTAACTTTAGGATGAGTTTAATAGTTAGTGTACTACTTAGTTTACTTATAGTAGGTTAGTAAGCCTACTCTAAAGTTAAGCTGGCGACGACCGAGCCACTTTGTAGCGTCTGCTCAATATAGCGGTCCCACTAATATTTCATGGTTGTTCATAAATTATCTTATGACTTGGGGGCTCAAGCAATTGGTTTAGTCAGGCCCAGGCCCGTCTCTCTTGTTCGAACAATCAAGTACTGGTCGCCTTGTTTAATGGAGAGAACAATGAGTCGAACAACTTCGTTATATAATCAGTAACATTGGCTCTTTGAAGGAAAGGGTTTGTTTACTTTGTAAAAGTCCAATTACAATTATTTACGTTTGAGATAGACTGTGCGAGATATAATAGGGATATTGGTCTTTTGACTTTCACGAGTCTGTTTATTTAAGACGAAAGCGTCAGGGCAGCCCGTGTAAATCAAATTTTCAAAAAATTTGTGCAATTTGCTGGTCAGTATCGGGTTGTATGTTGATCATAATATGATTCGCGGATTTATTCTTCGTTTGGCCCACTGAGTTTTGTGCTACATAAAAATATCTTGAGTAAAGTCAATATTATGTTTCCTTCGTCCCAAAATATTATTTTACTTATGTATTTTATTCCCGCTTCGGCCTATTTTATATTCCTTCTACGACCCATTAATTTGGGACGGAGTACAACTTCAATAGTGGTATGGGACAAACTAAGAATTTTTGGAATGTGGGACAAAACTTCAGGACGAACGAAGAATAAATCGATTCGCGGCCTTATTAAATATTTTTTATAGAATAAAAATCATCATTACAACTCTCTAAGTTCATATTACCATATTGAATTACTATTTCATGATACTGACATATTTTTTTGTGTTTCTGTTGCCTGGGTCCCGGTATCCCTTTCGGACTATTCCGCAACCCTGGCAGGCATCGGTCCTAACGGACCCCGTCAGGTGCGCTGACATCTCTTTGAGGCGCGCGTGGAACACGACGCGCCATCGACCCGGGCCTGGTCCTTATCGGACGGCGAGCTACCCATTGCTCGCCGTCCGCAAGCCCGCGCCTATGGTGGCCGGGAATCCGCCTGGGATTCCCGACGCCCAGGGTGTCTCCAGCGGCGGCGGTTAGGGGCGTGAGGGCGCAAACTTTGCCTCCCTCACGCGTTCCGCCTCCTCCTTCGCGAACATTACTGCTTCGCAGAAGGAGGTGACCGCTTCCCATGCCCTCTCGCTCCGTACCATGGCCTGGACCAGGGCCGGACGCGAGAGGTCATTGCCGCCAATCGCCTCCACGAGGACACGGCGGTGCTCCGCCCAAGCAGGGCACACCTCCACCGTATGGCTCCACCGTGTCCTCCGGACGATCCGCACAGTGGTGACACCCGGGCATTTCCTCCCGCCTAATCCTACACAGGTACCTCCCGAAGCTGCCATGTCCGGTGAGGATCTGCGTCAGGCGGAAGGTGAGGACGTCGTGGCGCCTCTCCAGCCACTCCTCAAAGAGGGGACTTATTCCCGCAATTGTGGCGTGCCCAGCACTGGGTTGCGACAATCGCACTCTCCATGCCACCATGTTCATGATACTGACCTGACCTGCAAATTGTAAAAAATGTAAGATAAAAAATCCAATTTAGCGGGCTATCTTCTTGAATCTTTTATTATTTTTGGCTAACTCGGAAATAGGTAAGTGCGTCGCTTAGTTTACTTAAGGTAGTACTTGTTATAAGGATTACTAGTATTCTGGAGTAACAATTGCTGGGAATGACTAAATATGAATGCTCAGAAAGCTCTTTAAAAATTTGATCACAATTCTAGATTTAGTCCTTATCGAGCTCAACGAGCAATCAATCGGAAAGCAAATCGGAAATACGGGAGAGCCTTAAGTGGAATATCGTAACTTTGGAAAGCGTTTTCAAATAAGTAAATTAAAGAGAAAAATGTGAACACCTGGTCCCAAGGAAAAATTCTCGGAAAATTTCAATGAAATGAAGGTATGTCAGCTTGCCAGTTTTGACAAAGTTGGCGAAATGCGCGAACTGATTTTTTCCGAAGAAATTATTTGGAACTAAAAGTTAATATTAATAAATCAAGTTTTGGTGATATTGAAGACGGTTAGTTGGTTTTTGATGTAGTTGTTAGCTATGCTCGATTAACATACGAAATCCTATATTGCTTTTTAAACTGAAAGGATTTTGATGGAATAAAGGAAAACCGGCGCTGCGAATTTCATTAGTTTGAGAATGTGCCAGAGAGATGACCGTTTCCCACTGATCGATAATGATGCAGTTTTAAAATTGGGTGTGACTTTTCCGTTGCGTCATAAAACCAGTACCTACCGACCTAACTACAGAGTTAATTTTTGTTGCCAAATATTCTGCAGTCTGTAATCGCCATCCTTTAAATATCCTTAAGATCATATTCTAAGGTAGATTTTAATCAAACAATCGGACGGTGAATCTGTTTTGTGTACCGACACGACGTGGTCCCGAGACGTAATGAGTTCAATTCAAACTCTGAAAAAATCTTCACTTATTTTTTCTTTCGAGATTTTAAAAGTCAGACAATCCTCGTTGACGTAATGAAAGAGACTCGTTTGAGTGATATTCTTTTAAATTAGGTACCTGAGCATTTCATGTTGATGTTGTTTTTTGTAATTATCTAGATATTGTAGGCCATTTTCTTAGATTTAAGTACAAGGTTATTTTTAATTTATAATGTTATACCAAGAAAATAATTACTTTTTAGCTTGTAGTTATTTCAATGACGTGCCAGCTTAGTACTATTCTAGTCTGTGCTACTAGCTAGGTACGTATAGCTCGTAGCACAGAATAGGAAATATCAGGCAGCAGGTTTCATTTAGTTTTCGTGGTGATCCCAATTTTTGATTATTTACTGAATATTTACAATAGCTACATAAAATCATTTGATATTTTAAAAATTTCAGTAATTTTTAGGGTTAAAACGGGACCCTATTACTAAGGCTCCGCTGTCTGTCTGTCTGTCCGTCTGTCACCAGGCTGTATCTCACGAACCGTGATAGCTAGACATTTCAGATGATGTATTTCTGTTGCCGCTATAACAATAAATACAAAAATACAGATTTAAGGGCTCCAATACAAAAAAAAATTCCGTTTTTATAGATAATGGCACGGAACCCTTCGTGCGCGAGTCCGACTCGCACTTGATCGGTTTTTTGCGTTTGTACTAACTTGTGTGTTTGTTTTCAGTGCATGTGTTACGAGACACCGAGTTGCCACTGGAAGTTGCCTCTGCCTTAGGACCAGACGTCCAGTTTGTACTCAAATACATCGACGGTAAGCACGATATTATAATTACTTTGCTTTTGCGAACGCAACATCATAAGACAAATAAAATTGTAAAACAAGAGTTTTCCGGAAGATTTTCTACTAACTGAATGCTTTCAGATAGGTCTTAATTTAAGTTCAATCAATGGTTGTCAATTTAGGGACAACCAGCAGTCAAATGTGTAGTACGGTGTATTCTGAACTCCAGTGCACACTCAGCAGCTCCCGTTTTCTAATTTAAAGTATTTTTTCTTTTATTAAGAAAAATTACTTTCAGCCTATTGAAAACCCTACAGCCGAATAACAAGGAAATTAAACCAAAGATCAGTGAAAACCACGCGACCATTGAAACATTCACTAAACAACATTAGCAAAGTATTTAATTAAGAGACGTTGTGAGCAACATTACGTCTTGAGCGTTTGTTTATCGAGCTCGTAATTACCGCCTTACCTTATAGACGACACCATAAAACTGCCAGCCAAGGCCCGCCAATCGAATTATCAGTTTCGTGTTGTGAACGTTTCATTAGCGAGTGGCTGGGGCGACCTGATAATTGACTAGTGTCGCCTTTCCTTCGGATCTACGGTTAGTTTTAAACTTAGTTAAGTCTCTAACCGAGTTTCAAAGGTGTGTATATCTTGGGGGAAGAGTTCTAAGTATCGGTTCTAAAGGTGTTTTTATTGCTGGAAAAGTGGTGACGTAGCTAGATTGTTGTTTTAATATTGTAGCAACAATGTGTTGTTGTCGGCTATTGTGATCGGCTTAGTGCGTCTTTTCGTGTGATAAATCAGTTGGCCTAGCATGAACGAAAGAATTATTTAAAATGTATATTTAATGAAGCAACTCGAGTAACAGCAACCTCAGCTACATGCATAGACAATGTATTTACTAATTGTAAAATAAAAGAATCGTCTCTAATTAGTGGCATCAGGTCTGACCATACAGGTCAACTTATATCCTTTGAATCAGATAAAAAGTTATGTTTAGATAAAACCATTGAGTTAAGACCTCTTACTAAAAATAAATTAAAAATATTTAATAATAATGTTCTTAGCAATCTCGTAACCGCTAGTTTTGATTCACAAGACCCCAACATAAACTATGGTACATTATTTTCTACAGTATGTAAAGAATTCAATAAAGCATGTCCTGTAAAAAAAGTAACAATAAATACTAAGCCAAAATTTAATGAATGGGCCACTGCTGGCATTAGAAAAAGCAGAGACATTTTATATAATTTATATTACGAAAAATCATTGACTTCTGATCAAGTTGTTCATAATTATGTAAGGAATTATTCTAAGATATTTAAAAGAGTCTGCGCACAAGCTAAATCTAAATTAATAAGTAACAAAATTGATAATTCTAATAATAAAATAAAAACTGTGTGGCAGGTAATTAACAAAGAAACTGGAAACACAAAACCACGTGACCCGAATGAATTGTCTCTAAAAATTAATGATGAAACCATTTCAGATAAGTTAAAAGTTGCTGAGACACTAGAAAATTTCTTTACCAACATCCCAATAGAGGTTACGAAATCTCTCCCCTCTTCATCTTTATTAGCAGATTCTCTTCTCAAAGAAAACTTTACTAAAGTCATTCCAAGTTTTGCGTTCAAGCCTATTTCTATTGCCACAATTAAAAAAGCATTCATAAGTCTTAACTCAAAAAACACTGAAGATTTATGGGGCATCTCTGTTAAGGTTCTAGGAGATATCATTGAAACTATTGCTCCTGTCCTAACAGGGATATTTAATCAATGTTTGGACACTGGTACGTTTCCTGATTTAATGAAACATAGTAAAGTTGTACCAATTTTCAAATCGGGTAGTAAAAGCGATCCCTCTAATTATAGACCAATATCTGTATTACCAGCATTGAGCAAAATCTATGAAAAAATCATGCTAGACCAGATGCTGTCACATTTTAACTCAAATAAGATTTTACATAGTCACCAGTTTGGTTTCACGAAAGGTAGGTCGACGACAGACGCGGGAGTAAAACTCATCAGTCACATTTTAGAATCCTGGGAGAAGTCCCAGGATGCAATTGGCATTTTCTGTGACCTCTCAAAAGCATTTGACTGCGTCGACCACAATACACTGATCTGTAAATTACACCACTACGGAATTCGTGGACAAGCTGCTGATCTTGTTCTTTCTTACCTATCAAACAGGCAGCAAAAAGTAAATGTTAACGGGGCGACGTCCTCGGGGTCTCTAGTTAAAATGGGCGTGCCTCAAGGTTCAATACTCGGCCCTTTCTTATTTCTAGTTTATATAAATGACCTTCCTTACATGATGGCAAACTTGTCGGATATAATACTATTCGCTGACGACACTTCTCTTATTTTTAAAATAGATAGAAAAGATACAGATGTCTCACATGTCAACGATAGTCTGGCTACTCTTTCGGAATGGTTCGCAGCTAATAATCTTTTACTTAATGCGAACAAAACTAAATGTATTAGGTTCTCATTACCAAATGTACCTCAAGTGGGTCTAAATCTAAAACTTGATGGCAAGAAACTAGATGCAATTACAGAAACAATATTTTTAGGAATTACTTTAGATTCAAAATTACAATGGGCGCCCACATCAGAACTCTTTCAGGTAGACTAAGTTCAGCTGCATATGCAGTAAGAAAAATAAGGCAGTTGACTGATATAGCCACAGCTAGGTTAGTATACTTTGCTTATTTCCACAGTATTATGTCTTATGGCGTTCTGCTGTGGGGATCGGCAGCTGACGTAGATTCAATTTTCATTTTACAGAAGAGGGCAATCCGCGCGATCTATAAAATGAGTCCTCGCGAGTCCCTTAGAGACAAATTCAAAGAAATTGATATACTGACTCTGTCTTCTCTCTATATCTTTGAAAGTATTTTGTATGTTCGCAAAAACTTAGGACTTTTCAAAACAAGAAGCGATTTCCATAATATAAATACACGTAGTAGACACGAAATTGTCATACCCAAATTTAGATTAACTAAAACAAGCAAGTCATTTCTTATAAACAGTATCCGCTTTTATAACAAGTTGCCAAAGTCGGTTACAGAACTTAGCGATGGAAAATTTAAAACCCATATCAAACGTGTCCTTATCAAAAAAGCATATTATAAGATTAAAGACTACGTTGATGACAAGGAAGTTTGGCAATAATTCCTTCTGCACATGTGGCTTCCCTGGTACCTTATAAACGGCATAATTATGTAAGAGTCTATTAACTGCTCCCAAATTACCATGTTTATTCTCTTTACATTCATCCTTGACATAATCATTGTATTTGACATTATTCCTATTATTATAGATACCTCCAATTTAATTTCAACTCCTAGTAGCTTTTGTGGACATGATAATTATTCAATTTGTTACAGTTGTAATAGCAATCACGTCATTTGGCTGAAATAGGTTTTTATTTTTATTTTTTATTGTTTGTCTTTTATATAGATTATTTTCTATTTTGTGAATGTGAGAACTTTGTAGGCTTATTGGACTGTAGATTTACTGAACATCTATTTTGTTAAGTACCTGGTACTTACTTGTTGAAAGGCCTACATTGTCCTCCCATGCCTACTAATACTGTAATTTGAAAATATTGTAAAAGCCAATTATTTTTAAAAGAGTAACCGTGGAGTTTCTTGCCGGCTCTTCTCCATAGGAAACGACCAATTGGAACCGTGCACCTAGCTTCTGACGTTTCATAAGTGCCCATGTAGGTTTATGTGAAATAAAATATTTTGATTTTGATTTTGATTTTGATTTTTAAAGGAGTAAACGTAACGTAAATTTGAACAATTTTTCAATCGAAAATAGGTACAATTAATTTTGCGACAAGCACAACTGATTATCACCTCAATCAATCTGCCTCGCCTTTTCGCAACTATGTTGGAGTCGGCTTCCAGTCTAACCGGATGCAGCTGAATACCAGTATTTTACAGGGAGCGACTGCCTATTTGACCTCCACAACCCAGTAACTGGGTAATACGATGCCCCTTGGTAAGACTGGTTGTCAGACTTTCGGGATTCTGACGACCCGTAACAACTGTCAAAGATCCACGAATGACAGCCGGGACCAACAGCTTAAAACGTGCTTTCCGAGGCACGGAGGAGTCTCGGTATGTAAATATGGTCGCCCATCTACGGACCAACCCCGGCAAGCGTGGCTTAACCTGATGGATCGACCCGTGCGGCTGTTCTTACTGAGCCACGAGCTCCATACTCCCACGCCTCCTACAACTGATTATCACCTATAGATTTAATAAATCCTAAAACTAAGGTAATATTGTGTGAAACGAATATTTTCAATTTTAATATTGTTCGAACTCACGTTACGTTTACTCCGTGCCTTTCGTGTTAGATCCACTGGACGTTAATCGTAAAATAGGCGCCATGGCTTCTGTAGTTAGATAGGCTCCTGTCTAAATAATTGCAGCGAATTATTAGTCCATAAACGATGTTTTTTTTATTTTTATAAATCTAATAATTACTTATGCATTTCCTCTGCTCTGAAGTTATTTTAGTTCACTGCAAAGGTAGACATAATATCTTCCAGTTTATACACCACATCCGACATAAGTATTTGTAAAAAAAATTGGAAGTAGGTACCCGTATCCTACGAACTTCGTATGGCAGTAATCCATCTGCTAATAAGCCCGCGGATATCATCCTCCACGATTATTGTCACTTTCGTCATCCGATACTTCTTATAAGAGCTTTCCAAATAGCTTTCTTATTTTTGCTTGATTTCCTCACGACTGATGGACGGATAAAGATTAATGGGAGAAAACACTCTTTCTAAATTGGACTTCGGGAGAATAGATTATTAGTTTTTCGTTCAGTGTCGTCTGTTACCCGCCCTGACAGACCTAATTACAATATTTATTCATGAGACGACGGACTCTTATTAGAAAACAATGAATACTAAGTGAATTTATGTTCGGAAGAGACCATGAATTTCAACCGGACATTTTTGTTGTTGTCCACCAAAGCATCTTAATATTTGTTTTATATTCACGTTTTCATTTTCACGGAGTTTTTGTTCTTAGTAATAATTTTCATTTTGAGATACATAATTCATGTAGGGAGATGTATTAAGACTATGTTACATTATTCCTTATGAGTTATTACGTTGCTGAAGAAGGTATTTTAATGAGTAAATAGACGTTATTTTATTAATGCTGGCTTTCTTCATATTCTGCCATATGAAACTGCCTGTCATTTAAAAAAGCAATTTAAGATTGGTTTTTATACAGAGTGACTTTGAAATAATTTGTAATCTTTCAGGGCGTGAAAGTAATCATGACACATGACAAGCAATACTTTTTACCTTGGGACCAACTATCTATAAAATAATGAAAAAATCTGATGTTTCATAGAAAAATGCCATAAAAAACGTATTTATTAAGACATAGCTCGAAATGTGGGTATAGGTACACCTCTGCCTGGCCCTTCGGGGAATACAGGTGTGCTGATGTTATTCTATGTTTATGTTAGCTCTATACTACTTAGGTAGGCACCTAAAAATATTCACATTCATTATATTCATTGTCAGCTCCTGAATTCAATGTGTGTATTCAGATTGCCGAAAGGCACCATTTATAGCTGACATGACATTGATGGGTAATCATCCGCATGTTAGCACAGATTAGTACAGAGATAGTTGGACAAAAAACGGTTTTTTTTTTATTGAACACACCTGCACCCCAATTGCGTAACACACTTCCTATCACAAATCGAAAGATTTTGAAGCAAATTAATGATATAATAATGTTTGAAAAATTCGTCTGTTTGACAACGTATAAATAACGCAATACTAATGTTGTTGTTGTCAAAATAAATGGCATTTGCCATTGTACATCTAAACTGCGTTCAACAGCTGTCATTGTCGTAATTGTTTTGGAATATTGACTCTGACAGCTACTGAACGTAGTTTAGATGTGCTAATCGCGTTAAGTTTTATTGGTGAAATGTGTTAGGCAATTAACTAGCTTTGTGTTCATCACGGTTTGCGCGAACTGCCTTGGAGGATTCTCGCCCTGCCTATCCCCGGAAGATCAGCTGCTACTTGCCTGCCGCGTGATTTTTATACCACCTACACCTGATTAAGAGCGTGCATTCTGAATGTGGGCAACGTCGCGAATAAATGTCAAATATTTCGCTATTTTGATTAATGAACTGGCTAACTAGAAAACTAAAGTATTGATTATAAAATGCAATAATTATTATCGTAACACCGAACATTTAGTTTTAGATGTAAAAAATGAATTTGGAAACTTTCCAAATTCTTCTTTATATTTATATTTATGAAAAATCTTATTTATATTTATATTTATGCCTAATTGCAATTCATTATTCATATTCTAGTTCACTAGTATAGCGACATTTCCTATTTTCATACAGTAATATTGCCAAATTAATCAAAACAGGTAAATATTTGACGGCTATTTACGACGTTGCCAACTTTTAGAATGAACACTCTTAATAGTCAAGTAGTGTAAGTCAAGTAGTAGTGTAAGTAAGTATAGTCAAGTAAGGTATTTTTTTTTCTAAACACAATTGTTTAGAAAAAAAAGTTACCTTAAAAATACTCATTCCTATTTTCCAGCTTCATTTTGCTCAGAAATAGAATATGGAAAAAAATACAGTTTACTTTTTAAGAAATAAATTGCTAATCTAATATTTTTTTCTTGATAAAGGTAAATGAGGCAGAGGACAGTGTCTGTGTCCATCAAAATGGATAAATATCATTTGTAAGAGATTTTTATTACTTTTTCAATTGGCCTTCTTATTAACATTATACTAAAATAAATAAATTGTAGCAAAATGAAAATGTTTATGAATCCGACTCGTCCAATTAATTATGTTAAACTTGAAAAGTTTATTTACATAATATTAGCATTTAGGAATTCATAGCGTTTTTCACTTCACTTCCAAAGTGATTGATGATATACCTACTCAGTTTTATTTGGATTCCTCGAATGTTTTAGATAAAAACAAAGGGAAAATAAAACTCATAAGAATTCCTGCCTGTCCGTATACTTAAAACTGTAGATAGCTGTTAGATTAATACAGAGCTAACCATAAATTTTGTAACACGTAAAAAACTTGTTTTCTTAGTATTTATGTATTATTAGCGTCAATACAAAACGAAGAGCGCATCACATTGATAGATTTAAATTTCGGTCACGTCTAGTTTATCGACCTAGACGCATTTAAATAGAGTTTAACCTTAATAAATAACACTAATTGTATACTAGTCGGATCATTACCGTAGCGGGGAACTGATAAAATAGCACCGAACAAAATACTACGTTATCATTAGACCACAATCAAGAAAGCACGCACACGTCGTCACAGCGACACACGCACACACGCGCACAATTCACCTGTTGCTATGGTTGTATTGAGAGGCTTTGCGCAGGCGCAGGTTGTAAGTTCTCCCACTATACTGCCATAGTAGTATCGCCATCTTTCTCTCATTGGTCCGCTGTGAAAGAGACAGAGCGTTGAACTTTTCAGTGTCGGTAAAGCAGCGCCCGCGCTGTTGTACCGACCGCCGACTGGATCAACGGTCTTTCTCGCGTAGCGGACCTAACTTAGTTTTAACTTAACGTTGTAACGCAGCGTTTGTTTTATTCGATTTAACGGTCGGTTTTCAGCAATGTTGTGTTCAACACGTCACAATTTGAATTAGAGAACCGTTTGTGTGGTTTTTGTGACGACAAATGTGCATGTTATGTGTTAGCTGTGAAAGCCTGTTGTGATACAGCCTTCGTTCGGTGAATGCTTAAATCACGCCATGTACCCCAGTGCTATGTAGGTTCGTTAAAAGTGCCAGTGCAAAGTTAAAATTCGAATTTGTGGTGGAGATAAAAAAGGTTCTAGCACGTTATACTTTGTGCGACAGTGTTTAGTGGATAAGTGCAACTGATAAAGGATTGGGAGATTAACTTCAGACTAAAACAGGGTATGTACGTGTGTACTTTAGTTCCAATACTTTCTACTATATCGATTTGTATCTATCTACTAACGGTATCGGTAG
The DNA here is from genome assembly GCA_948473465.1 of Lithophane ornitopus. Classification (NCBI taxonomy): domain Eukaryota; kingdom Metazoa; phylum Arthropoda; class Insecta; order Lepidoptera; family Noctuidae; genus Lithophane; species Lithophane ornitopus. The sequence goes on along the minus strand of OX419624.1, from coordinate 10,278,346 downwards.
TCGAAAACACCTTTATTTGGTAGGTGTTTGATATCATGAGATGACGTTGGTTTCCTCATGTCTGAGATCTTTTAGAACAAGGTCTAAAATTATTCAAGGACTAATTACCCCGTTTTTTCTTATCAAAATTAAAAATATTTAATATTATGAGGTAGAATGATTATTAATATGAAATGTTTCGATTACGGAGTGGTTTAGAGTGGCGTGGCTACTTAACTGGTGTGGTCGTGGATTCGAACCTTGACACCGGTATTTACTCTCGTGGTCAGTCCAGTCTTTTTATTTATCATAAGAGGTGAGGTCAACAGGAAAATTTAAATAAACACATTTATGAATATTCGAGATAGTTTTAAGAAAGTAATTTTTATTCTAGATTTGACTACCTATCCTATATTTATGAAAAGTTAATGCACTCGTTTTAACATTGTTTACGATTAATTACTAATAGGTATTCAATTCATGAATTGTAGCAATAATTAGAGGATGTTTTTGAACAGCATCCGTCATTATTAAATTTGTTTACCACACATTCACACTGACTAGACCAATGTCTACAATTAGGCCTCGGACCGATGAAATACCTGTAACTTATCAACAATAGAATAGTTTGTAAACTAACTAGTATGAAACCATTGTTAGTTAGTTTACAAACACAGGAGTGTACTTTTTCTCAACTCCCAATATTTGTAGGTAATTTAGATACATTTTCGAATTCAACTGCAGGAGTCATTAGTCTAGAGCTGGTCAAAACTCAACTGCTCAGGTATGACTAGAAGCTTAGTTTTATGTACATAGTTTGAAAATTATACTTTTCTGCAATTTCGCAAAATAGCCGGAAAACTCCAGAAAATTATTTTTTCTCAAAAAACTAGAAAAAAGTAGTTTCATTTTACTTTTTTCAATTAGTTCTTATTTTGCACTAGGTAACTATGTACATCTCGTTATAGGTACTAAAAACAGGAAAATGTGTAGGGTTAGTGGAAAAATATCAGAGACCGTTTGAGCAAATCTGCCTTTATAAGAACATCAACGCGCCGCATAGTAAGGAGTGGATAGGAACATAGGACGCCTGCCATGCATGCTAATGCAAATTATCAAGAAAACATTGCATTTTAATGTATGGCTAATCATCGTTGATGTTATGGATAGTTGAGTAGCTGATCAAGTAGACGGTAGATACTAAAGGCAGCACGGAACGAGCCTTTTAGAGCAGTGTTGGGAAGAAAAGGCTCGGAAAATCTTTCCTTGTGACCCGTTTAGATTTAAAAAATGTAAGACACAAATTAATTTTTAAGACAGTTATTGATTTGTGTCAATGAGCACTTAGATTCAGTAACTGTGGTAAGTAATACTTTGTAATTAACTTTGAATGATAATTGCTTATTCTTGAATTATAGCTATTACTCTGCATCGAGATATTAATCTGTATTATGTAATAATACGAAAGTTTTGATACAGCTAATAAAAAGAATGCACAAAAACTTTTAAATTACAATCTGAAGGTGTGAACACCGATGACCGCATTTACATAACTAAAAATAAAATAATACCGCTACGCGTTTCCGTAAACTTTTCACGATATCCTTTTGAAATCGACACTACTTGTGACTTGAACTAACGAACAATTAAACGTAAACTCGACTCAAAGGGAATACTGTGTCAACATCGTAAAGATATTCGACAAACTTCACCAATTTACTATTGTTCAGATTTCAATTATAAATCTGCCATTTCATATTAAGGAAACTACAACCTTGTTTGGTTAAGTCAGGGTGTGTTTTTGAGTGTATTGAAGGTAGGATTCGTAAAACATCTCGGGTGACAACGCAGCACATTCCGGAGATGCCTTTAATTAGAGGCAGGTAAAGTTGGCCCCGTTGTGGCCGGCGTGACGGTAACGTCTCAACTTATAGGGCTGCCTACTACCAAGTGCGTACATTCTTTGACAATACACCTTCAAATGTAGGTATATTCCAGTTGCTCAGTATCAAACGTTTACCTGCTTAACACAAATATATTTCACTTTACCACATTAATTCATGAAGTACTCAAGGCTAATTAAATTATAATGATAATAACCTATAAGAATATAAGCTAAACAAAACTGCGTGGGCTGAATGTTGTTATAAGTTTCAATACATCTTTGAAAAAGTATAATCTTAAGAATAATATACAACCATCTAAATACACAAGAGTGTGTTTATAAAATTATGAATATAAATCTTCAAGTAAAGCTCATATATCAGCGGAAGGAAGCAATTAATTATCCACTCCATATAAAAACTTTAACAAAAAAAAAAACCGACTTCAAAAAAAAAAACACTTAAAACTGAAAAATAATTTCGGAAGTCGGTGTCTTTGCTTTTCTATTTCCGTTTTTTGCCACCGACTTCCGAAATTAAAGTTATTTTCAGTTTTGAGTGTTTTTTTTTTGTAAAAAGTTTTCAGTTTTTAGTTGTGGTAGCTACCCCACACAAATTCTAATACCACTAGCTGATGTAAATAACAGTGAAGGAGTAAATGAAAACATCGTCTAGATAAACTAAGTGGGAAAAATACGTAATATTGAAGCTAACTCAAAAACTACACAAGCAAAGTTAATAATTTATATGGGACCACCTTGGAAGCATGCCCTACCATACAAAAAAAGAATCATCAAAATCGATTCATAATTGGCGGAGAAATCGATTAACAAACATACAAAAAAAAAAAAACACAGGCGAATTGAGAACCTCCTCCTTTTTGAAGAAGTCGGTTAAAAATATAATATTAAATATATTATATTTTTAACCGACTTCTTCAACTGTCTATTGTATCTATTTATTCATGAATATAAAGCGTGTTTCAAGTATTTTTACAATTAACTGCCACGTTGGAACTTGGCAGGTATAAATAAACTTTTGCGAACTTACGTTTAGAATATTTTACTCTCCAAATGAAGGTGGTTAGATAATTCTTCCCACGCAAAGTTGTCTCGGCAAAAATATACTCCACGAATATAATTATTATAATCTTAAATGTGACAGGATATTTCAAAAACACGTTGCCAGATATTAGATAGCAAAACTTTATTACCTCCTTCACAAATTGGTTGATACGGAACATAATTATATTCATTTGGTCAACGATCTCTTTAGATAAATAGCACGTTTATTAACTGCGGATATGAATAATGATGTTGCTATTTGAAAATGATGTAAGTTACATTCGATTTTGTTACTCGAAGATTGATAAAAAATGTGATTGATAGCTTTTTTACTCCAATAAAAAGTATCAAGAGGAAGTTTATGTTGTTGCTTTTATTCTGGCCAAAGTTAAATAAAAGCTAAAGCCTCGACATCAATGTAAATGAGACGAAAGCTTTTCCGAAGTTTCCAAAGCACTTATGGCGATGGAAAGTGAGTAAAGATTGAGGAAACAGGAAAAAGGGCGTCGTTGTGTTGGCACATCGACCGCGTAACCCTCGAGCGACGTCGCGCAGTCAGATGTTCTCACGAGGCGGCGCGGGCGGCGGCGGTGTGGGCCCCAAGAGGAATCTCGTGAAAGTTGGCCAACACTCGCTCAAGATCAAGTGGATGGGTCGGCGGAACCAGTTTTGTGAATCGGCAAGTGTAGGTAACGATGAGTTAGGAATCTACGGCGAAACCGGCCGAGCCGACAACAGGTCCGAGGAAATAGATCATTAATAAATATACCAAACTAGAATACGAGATTTAAATGGTCACTCGTGATAAAATCGCCATTCTATGAGTTGAAGCACAAGCGGGACAGTTATGTCGCACGCAAATGTGTTAAATGTCATCGTGTTGGTATGGATATTAAAATGGCGAATTCATAATAGCAGTAAAATGTCATGATCATTATAGTTTTTGGTGGAATGCGTAGCCGCAACGGGTATCGCGACTCACGCGCGTGAGGCGTGAATTTACTTACGTGCTCATTTAGCCTCGCGGTCAACAGCCAACGTTATGAATTGGTACTCGTAATCTTGCGAATGTTGAAATTTATTACAATAGCTCCCATAACCCATAACAATAACAAAGAATACGTAACCGTTCCGCCGTGGTTCGGCTTAATTGCAGTTCAATAATTAGTTCTGGCACAAATGCCGCGTTAAACGCACCATATCCGTAGCCGTGAACAACTGAATACTTTATGTGACCTATTCATTTGAATGGAGAAAAAACCTCCCATGCGATTCCTCTCACGTGCCATTGTGGATTGTTCCAGCTATCTAAATGCGGCGTTTAATTGTTGCGGACTCATTGTCACTGCTATCTGAGATCTCACGGCAATGGTACAGACATAGACTAAGGTTTAGATTATGTACAACATTTGTTTTGTGTGAAACAGCTGTCAGATTAGGCCTTTGAACAGCTTTGCAGAAGATTGTGAAGATTATTTTGGTAATTACCACCATGTTTATATTTGTCTTACTACTAACTAAAAGGTCTTACTAAATTTAAATACATTTTATTATTATACTCTTAAATTTTATGAATGTGAAACAAGTTTCATTTTCAACTTTCATTCAAGTTTTTCCAACAACCCTTTTGAAAATTCACGAAACCATGATTTTATTGTAAGCCAAATGTTTTCTTCTAGCTATGCTTTTGTTTTACATATTAATAAGTAGTCATTTTAGTATAGGCTAAACAAAAACAATTTAAAACCCTCGTTGTTGTTCCATTAGGAAAATTCCCCATTTTCTCAACGCACTATTTTCCGTCTTGTGAAAGCGTGGATCACTCCTTACTGCTCAAGCTCTTCCCGCCACCTTAGTCTGAGAGACAATGGTGTTACATAATGTAGGCATATCTGATACATAATATTATGTAGTATTGTATTAAGTATATCAGCGTTCTCATTGCGTTTCATAAAAAACCGTGTGAGATCGTATTGAAAAGCGAGGAAATCGTTTTTACCTATTCCCTTTCTATAAAAGTCACACAGCGGTAATACTAGATAACATTAGCTATGTGTGAACTAAATACCATTTAGTATTTGAGCAGTTGAGCTTGCTAGTTGGCCGGTCTTAGTTGAGTAAACAAAGGTGCCAATGGTTACTGGCCCAGCTTATCTCACAAATATTTACATTTAAATAGCTATTGGTTACCGTTCGCCAGATCTTATCGCGCTGTCTAATTATATTGAGCAATGTGGGAGTCGAAACTATTACATTGATTAACGCTTAATGCCAAACTTTAGCGATTATTCTGAGAGTTATTTCGTGTAATGGCAATTGTTTGATGAAATATCGGAGATCGTGACAATGATAAAAATTTCAATGGACGATTGAAAGGTTGGATAAAATGTGTTTTATAACTTCTTGAAAAGCTTGGGCTTGAAGAATTTAATTTCAAATATCAACAAAAGCTTGTGAACGGTTCAGCTTTTGTACCGAAATGAGAGGACAGCTTAAAGTTTTACAACCTCCAAAGAATTTTCAAGACGGGAAGTTTCTCCTAATAAAATAGTGATAATGAGTTCTAATCCGTACACATGGTGCGTCCTCATTCTACCATAAGGCACTCAATAAATTCAGCTCGGTAGTACGCAGTAATACTAACCGATATTTCTTAAGCGGCTTAAATGCGGAGTACCAAGCCTTGTCTCATCGCTGACTTCCTCAAACCTGTTTTGAAGTGGACCAAGTGGTCCCATAAAATTAATAAGGTCATACAGACACCATCATAAATTTTATACAACACACTATTATGGGCTGTTGGGGGATTACCATGGGATACTAGTTTAATGCCGAGCGCTTCGAAGGAATTTTATCTATGGCGGTATGAAGTGGTGTTTTCCTTTATCAGATGTATTTTCGTAAGAGGCAGCCAGTGGATTTCCTGCTGGACGGAGGACGGAAATTCAAGTGCCCGCAGGTTCTTTGTATCTCATACTTGTTTGAAAAGGAATTTAAGAGTGAAACTACGATCATCGTTGGTACAAACCTGTTTACTAGATAAGGATAAACTTTCGAGCTTAGAAGAGTATGATATCTGCAGAAGTCTAGTTACCCAAAAAGTTTCAAAAATAAAACATCGAAGAGTCATTCTTTAGAGATTCTTCAACTTAAAGCGATAAATAAAACCGATATCAGATTCAAAAGAAACTTTGATATCTGACATTGATAGCCATTTATATGGGCTAAGCTTTCTTTGAGAGTTATTTACATATTTTCTTATCGCAGTGTGACAGTTACGGAGTATTTAATCGACTTGCCTCTACGTAATCTCTGTTTACATTGATGACTGAAGTCGTTAGTTTAAACTAAGTTTAAAGTAACATCACGTATAATATACTCAACCGCATTCCTTTGATATTGACATTTCATTACAATCGAGATAATCTATCGTTTTGTTAGAATATATTCAATTATTTTTATCGTCTGATTGGAATGTTATGGGATTAAGCTGCTACACTTATGGGTAAAGAAAAATAAGGAACTGCAATAATTTCTGTGTTAAGTACCTACTTGTGTTAATTATGACTCGGGTGACTCTTGGTTTTCTAGCAAAAAAACTTTGAAGGTTATGTATAGTAACTTGCAAGTTTTGACCCATATTTAAACGAATGTTTAGTAACTTAATCCCTTAACCAACTGCTTAATTCAAAACCCAATTAATGTAATCAGACGATTTGTAAGCAAATTATATAAAGTTTCCCATTTAATGTTAATCGAGCAGTTGAAAGGTGTAATAGGCTTAAAATAACAATTAATTATGTGCCGTCGTCAAACTAAGGGTGCCGTTTAAGGGCCACTCGAGCAAGTAACCTTTACTCGTCAAAGGTGGCACTGGCAGTTTGTCAAGACACGTGGCTGATACTTCCACCTGCATTTTTTATGAAGTAGGTACAGCTGTTGAAGTGGGGAAGGGTTGCACGTGCCAAATCGTACTTAGTAATAAATAGAGAGGGGGATACTTTTCGTTAGGGGGATACTATAAGTGTTTAGTCAAGTGATTAATATGTAAATGTGCACAGAATATTTGCATTTTTATGCAGCTAATTTAGGAGTAAGTTCTTTGTTTCTAAATAGGATTAGCGATAATTGGCGCTAGTGTTTTTGTTAATAATACGTCGGTATTTTATAAACACATAACCTTCTTTGGCTTCGCCGAAGTCGGGTAAGAATAGACTGCAAATGAATCATGGAGATTAAAAATTACGTAGTCATGGAGCATATGAAATAGGCCTGTAGTGGATGATGTCGCGCTCACACTGCCACTGGTGTAAATTCCAAGATTTAGTACCTACGACAGTTGTTCTGTTCTTCTTTATTAGAATACAACCAGAATTTAAATTCATAATACTGAATTTCAATGCAGGGCATTTGATCCAAAATTCTCTGAAATTAAATTATTTATATTACCTAAGCACCCCGTGGTTTTACCCGCATAAGTCTCGGTAGCGTAGGAAATTCGTGATTAAAAGTATCCTATGTCCCAACTCAGGCCATGGTTTACCCATGTACCAAATTTCATCCAAATCCGTTTAGCCGTTTTAGCGTGAAACCGTTAACAAACAAACAATCAAACCAACAAACAAACTCGCATTTATAATAATTATGTAAATTTTGTCACGGTCATTCTGTATTTAATAAAATGCGTAGCTACCTTAAAATAGGCAACTGAATACCAAGTGTCATATTTCAACAAAAAACACGAGCTGCATGTTATATGCACGCACCTGATGCGTACACAGTGCGTGCATTAATGTAAAAATAATGATGGCTCGTATTTCAAATTACATTTTTGATTAGAAACTTAGAACCTAAAATACCAGTTTTATTGACGACAGATATTGGCGCAGCATCAAGTCATACCTATATCTACTCATTAAATTATTCCCTCGAAGATTCTTGAAACGTGCATTATTGTAAATTAGTGCTACGTCTGGAAGTCAGTGGAAATGCTGTTGCAAGATTTGCTAACTTGTGTTGAATATTAGAATATTCTATGGCTTTATCCCATTACTGTGCAAAAGTTTATATTGATTTTGCAAATTGATTGATGTTTATTTTGCACTAATTATGTTCAGTCGATATTAAATCTGTGCTCGTCTCTTCCCGCTATCACTTTCGGAATTTACCTCAATAACGCATGCTGCTCCTATTTTATTCATGGAGTAGTTACTTAGTTTACATAAATACCTAAAATCACGCCTTCCATGGGGGTAGGCAGAAAACACAGAATGCCAGCTGTTATAATCCTTATACTCTTTTTGCTTCGTTTACGTTTATACATCTACACCCTAATTGCGTAACACACGATTTATCATAATTTGAATCATTTTGAAGAATGTCGCTAATCCATTGCTTCATCTTTTCGAAAAATGTATCTCCTCAATATTGTAAATAACGCAATGAACGTTGTTGAACTGTCAAAATGAAACAGATTGTGATTAATCGTGTGTTACGCAATTAGGTTGCTGGAAATATACGCACGCCGGTTTATTATAAAATATCCAACATTTTATCAACACCTCAAATCACCTAATCGAACGAGCCCCCACAAAATTACCCGATTACAACCGCAACGCAAACAATGAGACGTACTTCCATAGTACCTACGTTTGTTTGCACCTGCACGGCATCGGCAGTACCAACAGCCACAGTCTAACATCGATATTTCGGTCGCGTGCCGGGCCGTACGTGACTCATGCACTGCCGTGACGTCTGTCGTTACCCTTCGGAGTTGACGCCGCAATACACTATACAGTAAGCTCATTATTACATTACACATGTGCCATACCTAATTGTGGGATTATTTTTTAGGCTATGGTCAGAGTATGCCGTATGGTTCCCATTTCCATGAGCAAATTAGGTGTCGAAAATGGTGTGTACGGAATTTGGCAGTAGGAGGGCTACCTGTTTGCAAGTAAAACATATTAAATGACCGATATCATCAAAATTTCTACCAATAACCATGGTTAGAGGCGAAAGTTCAGGTATTTATCAGAAAAAAAAACAAAAAACTTGCTGAAAGTATTCCTAATACTGCTGTGAATGTATAAGGTTGTTGATTTGAACTTACAATCAAGTTCAAATCCCATAATAAAGATACATTCGCCAATGACAGAACATCTTCTATCTACTTCCGACGAGTCTTTGAACTTACAACAAAGAAGGTCGTAAGTTCAAGTCAAACTTTGTCGATCCAGTCAACACCTAATCGTTGTTTGATTTAGCTGAATATATTCATAGTTGCGATAGTAATAATGACATTTGTATTCAAAAATCATTCATAACTATCATGATTAACTACTAGCGTAGTAACCCGCCCCGACTTCGCACGGGTAGCGTATATGCCTATTTTTTTTTTTCATGTCGTAATGTGGTATCGGCCTTTTGGGTCGAGCATGTGGCTTAGATTAAAATGTAACTGATGTTCATCCTACTTGACTCATGGTCATATTTCAGCCAATTAACACAAAACTTTAATGAATTATACACCTAAACCTTCCTCATGAATCGTCCATTGGTGAACACCGTATGAAAATCCGTTCCGTAATTTTTGAGTTTATCGCGTTCAGACAGACAGATAGACGCACCGTGGTGGCGTGGGCACTTTGTTGTATAATATGTAAGGATTATGTTAGTGATTCTGATTAGTGATGATGTAGGTTTTTACGTACAAAAGCTGACGTTTTGTTAAAATTAGAATTAGGTATAACACTGTTATCGAAACAACAACGCTGTTTGCCACTATGGCACTAAAAATATTCGTATTTTTATTACTTTTTCAAGGTTTATCCCTAATAGATTGTTTTTATGCATGTATATAAATTGTGTTTATTCGTCATCCATATGTTTGTTTGCACGTTAGTAAACCTACAAATGATTTACGAGTATTATTCTTTCAATATCTGGGCGACCGAGATCTGCTCTAGTGAAAATAGAGAATGCTCATTTAATAAAGGATAGTTCGTACTAATTCCATGTATACTTAGTACATACTAATTCCATGGCGCCATGTCATTATTCTATTCTTGTTATAAACTGGGCGACCAAGCTCTGCTCGGGTGAAAATAGAGAAAACGAATTTTCCCAGATATGAGACCTAGCTAGATCGATCTTTTCCCCCGTACCACCTCATATTGCAACTTTCATCGAAATCGTTAGAGCCGTTTTCGAGAACGTGATTACAAATAATTATATAAATATTATATATACGCAATAATTATACAATATATATTCAAATATTGCTCATTTAATAGTATAGGATTAAGGTGGGCCTAAATCTTGGTTAAATTGATGTCGAATAGAAAGTAACTAAGTGAATATTTCTAATATTTTTTACTTGTACACTTTACTTTATTTCGCCATACCTAATATGTATTTATTAGTCTACGTACTAGATCCAATCCTTTGTTATTGCTTTCCGTAATAAGTTACAAGCAGACTTTGTGAGCGTCCTGAACAGTGAGTTAGAGCTCCGGCTAATTAGTAGAATGTCTTGCAACTTCGTTTATTATTTATTTGCAGCAATACGTTACACAGACAGCTAGTACTTAGGAGTAAAATCTATTTAGACAAAGACGCTGGAGCATTTGTTAAGTCTGAATGAAAAAGAACTATCTACTAACATGAGCTAAGTTTGCAAAATTTTGCGTTATAATTATTTTTTATCTAAACTAACTTCTGCAAGTTTGCAGCACTCAAATTTTAATTAGGAAGTACCTTTCTAACTAGAAATTTTTCCAGAACTTTACTTAATTAGAATGAAACTTTATCTGAAAATAAATAACTGTCAAAACCGGGTAACAAATACTACGTGTCGAATTACGAATCGTAGACATTTTTAAAGTAGGTACTTTTTATTTTTATTATGTATACTTTTAAATTATTATATCTACTGGCAAACTTGGAACTTTTTGTGATGTTATTTCCATTAATATTTTACGCAGTTCGTATAGCTGCTGTTTTGAACACGTGCAATCACAACAATTTCATTTTCTGAGAAATAAAATGTTTATATATGTTTCTAATAAGTACAAGCGTTTTCTTGGTCTAAAATAATTGCGGTATAAAAACGCAACGGGAATAGTGATAGGTACAAGTACAAGTAATCTCAGTATTACCGTCAATAGGAAAGCTCAACGGGAATAGCGAGACCCACGCACTTTGAGTGTGTTCACTGTTCGGGTCTTTGTATTTATTACCATTTTTATAATTACCATGGATGAAAACATTGTACTTTAAGGAGGCTACACTTTAGTTACGTTTACTCACAAAAATATCTACGATTGATATAAGGCAGTTTTAAACATGAAGGAACAGGCTAAGTAGGTAAAAGTTCTATTTACGAGGCTTTTGCCTACTTTGTATTTGCGTGTTTTTTAGGGTTCCGTAGTCAACAAGGAACCCTTATAGTTTAATGTAATTTTTTTGTAATGTGTATTTTGTTTGTTATAAGCAATTTTTTCTTGCTTTTCTTTCTTTTATTTAAAAAGATTATCAAAATAAATATAGGTTAAACTCAAATATAGGCGTTTATAGTTTCTATAGAAACTGGGAACGCACGTGCATGTGTCGTAATCTTACGTAGGTAGTATTTGAAATAGTAGCTTATCTCAAGATAAGAATTTATTGCCTTTTATGTATTGTATAGCGATTACATTAGAATTTTTATGCCACGGCGACGTCGTGGAAGAAAAATGGTCTTCTCGAATATTAAATCAGGCGTTTTCTATATATTTACCTACTTGATATTAGAATTTCAAATGACGTAAGAATCACTTTAATGTTATATTGTATTTTCAAGAAAGCGCTACGAACGCTCGCGCCTTGATGAATTTCATCAAAAACAGTGATTTATGCTGCGATAAATAGAACCTAGTCTCATGAATGTCAAGACTATTTAGAAGTAAAACTTATTCAGCCAACATTACTTGCATAATTTTAAATACCTGTAAGCAGTAGGTACATGTGCTTCAACCATCGTAACAGAGGTCAACCGTGGTCTACTGAGAGTTTATACATAAGTTAAGTATGACATGTGAATTGACGTTCAACAACAAACGACAGTATTGTGCGTATGACTGATTGCAGCGTGAGACGTTTCACTATTCGTGAAAGAAATTGCAAAATTTTCGAGGAAACAGCAGAAATGCCACCCTCCGCGGATTGAGCAAGCGAAATTCCAACAAAAACGATTTTATGCAATTACGCTTAAGTTGTCCGGAGAGTTATTACTAAACCGAGAGCGCGGTCACGCCGCCGTAATGTTCGCCGGGATCGCTCGTGCGAGTCACGAGCCTCTCACAGCCTTATTCAGCAACAGAATCCAGCCTTTTACCGTCTTTTTGCCCTTTGTAAAGGTTATTTTTTACGAACGCAAAAATACACGGTCGAGATATTCGCACGTCATTTTTACAAGTGCGTTCCATGTCCGATATTTTTTATTCCAATTTGTGGCTGACACGACGCACCAGGCCGTATACAATAGGCTTGTGCTTCAAAATACGAAATCTAAATTGTTACCAATAAAAAAATATGGAAACATTGATTCCAAAAAGCTTTGCTGGAAAGTTTTCGCACCTAAAATCAACATGAAACACATTTAATTTTTAACGTTGTGTCTCGATCAGTTGGGAATCGAATCTATACAATACAAATACGTCTCCACAATAATAGTAATAGCATGTTACAAAACAAATCTGGGCAGTGGTTCGTCTCGACGTCCGTCGCATGCCTGCACGTCGGAGCCGCTTTATAAGAACGACCACACTCGCTCAGCTACATTATTAAATAGGTAGTTGCTCATGCACCTATGTGATGAAATGATTCTTGTCGGCTTCTACAAGGAACGGTCAAAGCGGGAATTTTATAAAGGTTTTTTTTTAAATGTAACATGGCTTGAGCTTTTGTGCTGGTACCAGTGTTCTTTTCTGTCTTAGTAGGTAAGTAGCTTAGTAAGTAGGAAGTGACTTTTACTCCTTCAATCATGAAGGAGTAAAAGTCACTTCCTACTTTAGCTGTAGAATACCTACCTTAATAATCATTTGGCAAAACCACGTTCCGAATTCGAATAAAATCTTATCAATTTTTGTGTCACACATAACTGAAGGTTCATTCCCCTAGAAGAAACCTTTCATCAGATATATAGGGTCGAATTAAATTAGCTAGCGAAACTCCACAGACGGTATGAATATCGATATCATCAACCGCACCGTACTTACTTGAAAAATCAGTTTAAAGACTTTTTTTGTGTAATCTTCACAGACTTGATGGGTTCCGAAATATAAACACGATAAAACAAAAAGAAAACAGATTTCTGAATTCATACTTCAAGGATCACCACAAACAGCGGACGCTGGCGCTGGCCCCAAAAAAATTTTTTTTTTCATAGATATCGTTTAAAGCAGATATTGGTGCCGATTCTCTTGTACACCGAACTATTCTGCCAAATAAATTCTCTAAATTTAAAACTTATTTTGACACAACTAAAATCGAATTTGACAACGGCGCGCCTCCACTTGGTACTTGTTTTACCCTACCCCGTGTTTTTTTTTTTAGAGCCAGGGGCGCGCATGCACAGCAGCCTCGACGTGATTTTAATTTAATTTCTAATTTTATTCCACACATTTTTAGTCGGATTTAGTTAGAAGATTTTAGTTATAGGACAAAATTTTAGGTTAAATCGTCAAATTCAGAATAGCATTTTCACTAAACTAATCTCAGTGCCATCTTAGTGCTGTCAAACTAAATTATAGTTAAGAGTTGTCATATACAGTCTATTTCAGGATGAGTTTGACAGGACTAAACAAAATTTTAGTGATTTTTAGTTTAGTTTAGAGAATTTTGTGACAAGAGAATCGGCACCATTGTGTTCTGCAGCTTAGATAAAACATATTTAGATAAAACTAACCTAATGCTTACCTACTTAAGACAGCTTCATTAAAAAAGAAGTCTTCATCTTCTAACGTATTTTTTTAACATAACACAACATCCATTTGTAAAGGTATTTAAAGAGGTTCTGTTAAGTGTGTGAAAATCCCTTTTGTTCGGCTGAAGAAGGAAATGGCCCGTCCACACTTTGGAAAAGTATTTTTCAGAAGGATAAACGTAGATTACCATAGTAAGCTTTTATCGCAATCATGCTAAAGAGCTTGTCACTATGCACACACATTTTATACTCTTGTCATCTTGTGTCCTACTAAATAAATACTAAGTAGAGACTAGACTAAGTAAAGAAATTGAGAACTATCTCTACTGTTATACACTAAGTATTACAAAAACCAGCGTGCTAGTTACCAAGGGTTCGCCGACAGACAGAAGGACAGAGAAGGCTTAGTAATAGGGTTCTGTTCGGCACTCTTTGAGTAAGGAACCCTAAAGAGTAAATAGAAAACTTTTCTGAGATATTTTCTTCTTGAATATTTGACACGGAGTAGGATAAAGTTAGTAAGTAGTTTACTATTAGTTAAAGTAAGTATTCGTAGTAAGTAGTAAGTATTTCGTAATATCCATAATCTTTTCAAATGTGTATTTCTTTGAGAAACAACCACAACTTTTGTGTTGCTAATGCGACAGAGGGGGACGTATTTGCGACTCACATGCAACGGCACCAGTCACAGACTATTACCATACCACCACATTGTAAGAAAACCTTTAGAAGTTACTAGATTTTTATGTGGGTGTGACATTATTTTAGAGCCCCTCAGGTGCAGTACTGTTTTTTCTTTCAAACCCAGTGATATTACTCACCTGATTGATCTGTAAATGATTCTAAACATTGAGAAACAAAACGTTTTATATTCCAAGAAGTATCGCAATAAACGACGCCGGTAACCGGTAAGTACTTTGTAAGTCGTGGGAGTCGTGAAACTATGTATGTTGATGCAGAATATTCATCTTCATTACTGCAGCGGTGCGCTGACGTTCAAATGAGATAAGTTCTAGTATTCCTTGTTCCATGTGCAGTGTTCCTTAACGCGAGTTAAATAAGCTTTCACTTTAGTTTCCTGCGGCGAAAGTATAGATAAATCTCGTGGGATAGCTATGGCGATTAGGTAAAGATTGCTTTGTTGATGTAATCTTTTGTGATGCCAAATTGATTATTATCGTTGATAAGATCCCGTTAAGAATTGATTTTGTATGCATTGAGAGATTATTTTAATTTAAACATTAGATATATCTCGCGGGTCGAGTAGTGTAATTATGGGAATTGAATAAAACGAATAAAAACAATTTATGTGTTCGCTTTTGAATTGAGTACATAACTAATAATAAAGTAAGTGAACAATTAACTTTAATTAATGCCTGCATGAATAAATAGTAGCTTAATAAAATAACACCGAGTGTGTAGGAAAAAATATTACGAAAGATTGACACTTTGTGAATGATTCTTGTCTCTCTACTTCATTGTAAATACAAATGTACGTATTTGTATTTTAATAGTGTTCCTGTAAAACGGATGTAGTTGAACACCTATTTTATAACTGTACTTTGAAACCACATGTTGCGGCGACACAGTATCTAAATCCCGTTGTCTATCAAATCTCCGCCATTGTCTCCACTTTATCAAACACCTATAATACCCAGTTGATTCGATTTCTCGTAAGACGATGAAAGAATGATGACGTTTCAGCTTTCATTTATCATCCCGTTTATCCGCGACTTGGGGGGAACAAAATTGAAACTTTGCCGTTTTTAAGCCCGTCCCCGGAGTTCAGGGCTCACCGCTACGGAGTGTATAAAGTGAAAATTGTATCACGCAGCGATTTTTTTATTATTACAGGCATTTTGGTTGGCGTCTCGAACGTTGATATTAAAAAGTTGGTTGGCTTGAATTTTGAACGTCAATGGGTGTGGTTTGTTATTGTTTACGCTTTTGTGTTACGTGGTTTAGTTAGTGTATAGTTTTAGGAATATTTTACGAAATTATTGGAGCTTTAATGCCCATTATTTTGTAATGAATATATTAAACGCAGTTAGCGTTCAAAGGGTTGCGAGCTTTTGTTAGGTTTAAACTGCTTTCAATGGTCCATTTAATTCAAACGCCATCTACACACAAGGAACCCTCTTAATAATGCACGGACCTCATGATGGCTGGGAGATTTACCGAACGTTAATAAAACTCATAAAATATGGAATGTAGGTGTATTGTTCCAGTCGTGGCCGGAAGTATGCCTCGTGGCTTCGAGGGATCCAATGACGTCATATTAATATCCGTTATAGCGGGACCCGGTTTCCGGTTCTGTTGCATTTCGCTGAACAGTGTAATTACCAACTAGAGATTGAACGCTTTCGAATATTTTTACATGAATTTTATCATGTTTACGTAACGTTTGCGTTTTCGGCGTTTTATTAGCAAGTAGGTGTGAGGCACGAAAGTTGAAAAGGAAAGTTTGCTTTCTAGAATAGTCAGTAGTGTGTAATTATAACAGTTAGCTTATGGTATTGTTAGTACCGCGGGTACTTGTAGTCGTAAAGTACTGTAACAGTACGTTCGCGTGTGTTGTATCGGGTTCACTATTTCAAACGGGACTGGGAGTGAACATTACCTATAGACATGCGTTTTGTTCTGTAGGTACCTATTTGATCTGAATAGGCTTCTGAACTATGTCTCGTGTTCGTTAACTGTTATCAGGCCGTTTACTTTACGTTTTGCGATAAAAACGCACACGAGCGCAATTCGCACGACACCATTTTCCTTACTGAGAAAATGAATGCATTTAATTTGCATACAATATGGATGATTCAATAATATAGTTTACTATAAGCAATTCAATAGTATTTTCTTATCATTCTCACACAGTGCATTTTATTTGCATGGATTAACGTAGCATATCATTTAAGTTAACGCCCCCTATAACCAATGATGGTCTTAAATAAAAAGGGATATTCAATGGAATAAGTAATCCCCTATAAACTATATTCTCAACGGCTTAAATTCGTAAAAGCATTTGCGTAGAACGCAATGCAGCAATTTGAATTTAATTTAAAATAGTAAACATCGATCTGATTGGTTTATAAATTTCGTAAACAAAAATCTTACTGAAACGTTTTTATTTTTATGTTTACACCTGTAGATAAATAAAATGTTCAATTTGTGACGCATCAAAATATTGGCTTGGAATGGATGAGCGGACGATACTGTATTTTATTTAAAATAACGTAGGCGCTATTTGCATGCCAAATCGGACTGATAGTGAATGCATTCGTATTGCTTGTTCACTTGATTAAATCAGATATCTCATACGTAATATAGTTGCTGTTTTAACTGATATTGGAGGTAATTGAGCGTTAGCAGTGGTGGCCCAGAATTAACTGCAGCGACTTACGAGTTGTAGGTCGTAGGCTCTAACCCTGACAGTCGCTTTACTTCGTGTAAATTATTTCATAAATACTGCTCTCAAAACGGTGAAGGAAAACATCGTGAGGAAACCGAGATGTATTAGAACCAAAAATTCGAAGACATTTGACATCTACCAATGCTCTCCGGAAAATCTTGAGTGGATTAATAAACAACAATTTACATCAACAGAAATGTGCTTGGTAGGTTTATATTCATTGTGGAATGCAAATAAATGTATTGAGATTTTATTTAAATAAAAATAAATTCTAAGTAGGTACTGAATTACCCATTGAAATATTAAGTTTTTTGGATAAGGCTAAATATTCTAAGTTTCCATTGAGTAAACCGACCATGCACTGCACACTAGATCGCGTAGTAACCCAGAACAAAATCGTGTACATCCGTGCCTCCTTGCCTACCCCTCTCATCAAACACAACGAAAACAAAACACAATCTCTTCCTCCAGCAGAAACTTTTTAATCTTCTGTAGTAAATATACGCAAAATAATCAGATGAAACGGCTCTATTCAATGTACCAAATAATATAATCTACTTAGTGCACACACGAAGCGTTGAACCTTTTTGCCCAATACCACATAAATGTGTCTTCTTGTGAATCTATTGCGACGTTATCTATGTGCAACTTCCGCACTGACATCAGTAGGTGTCAGACCCTCTGTTAGCTATGATCGGTTTCGTAACTGTCGCACGTGCTGGTTTTATACGAAACTTACCATAGACACGTTAACTGGACTTTTTTACATTATTTTGGGAGTTAGTTTAGGTAAGGTTAGCTCTAAAGAAAATCTCTTGGCTTTTCAATTGTTTAGCTAGTATTTGCCTACTGATAAAATGTTCTAAGATTGTAAACTATCGATGTCACTGACCTGATCATTAAACTTATATGGACATGGACACACTTAGATTATCTATACCGAAATAAATTGACATGAGTAGAAGAAAGATACAATTGTTATGTAAGTTAGTAAATATAGTTCAGTTGCGGTTACTTGTCACTCAGTCTCTCAGCGACAATTGTGACAAGTTTGTGGGCGGGATGTAGAAAGTATGTCTAAATTTATGGACCAGCTCCGCCCTTAACTACCCATTGTCTCTGGTTTGGAACAATAGTACGCTCTAGTGTGTTACCTCTATGGTTATTTTAATTTCCCGCGGCGACCTTAAATTTTCCTCTGGTTGGCTTTGTAAGTGCCCTGTTTAATGACAGTGACTTGAATAAATATTGTTACGGAAAAAGTCGGTCAGTTGAGGAAAATTACTCTTTGTCTTGTAGGCAGTCATTTGCATATTGACATTCTGTCGCCATGCTGCATCATACTTAGGCTGTGCGCAGACCGAGTCAAGCTTGTCTTTAGGTAGATTATCGCTTTGGAATAGAAAATAATGAGGAAGCGCTTATTTACCTTCATCAAAACAGGCTCAAAGTAAAAGTTGTCAAAAATACACTGAAAAAAAAAAAACTGTTTTGACTGTCTGTGGGATACACCGTTAATTGGCCTTTAATATCTAAGTAACTTGATGGTTGGAGGGATACCAGTTTCTGACAAAAAACAGGAAATGAGGTGAATAAAAGAATGAGCGAAACCGAATGAACTTTGTGATTGTGCTTACATACATAGTTTATTAATTCGTTTATATCATAACTTAAACGATGAGTAATGACGATGATAAAATACGGTAACATTATTTTGCTTCGAACTGTCACATACGATTAAAAGGTATAATACAAGCTTTTGCGATAAAATATTTTTCAAAACAGAAGAACTAGATAAATTTTTACTATTAGTAGCAAAATTTAAAGCAACGTAGGTTAAATCTAGTGTCACGGGGACTCAGCGGGGCTTAAGTTGTCGCTTCCTGGGACATGTAAAGCCCCGTGTCACGAGCTAGTCTAGTGTCTGGGGTATAACACGATCGAGTGCACTGCCGACGCCGCCCGTCGAGAATGTATTAAATACTGAGTTCATTAATGCACCGCCTTACTGTTCTCTTTGAGATTTTTGAGGACTTTAATTAGCATTTTATATGATTGGTTTTTATCTACTTTGCTAGAATAATCGCTACATTCGTACTATGAAGAGGGAGTGTTTCACTGTCTAGGGTAATATACCTATATTATTTAAACCGACAAAAGGTTTTGATATTGTTCTACAAGAAATGCACTTATAATCCAGTTTAATTTTCCAAGTTCATTTCAATAGTCGACTATTGTAGGAAATTGCATATGCGCGGTTATTAATCCCTGGATAACTATTGTGGTGCAATCGCAGAAACTGTGTCCAGAATAGAACATCTGGACACAGTTTCTGCGATTGTAGGAATGTCCTTTAAACCAGTAGTTGATATTGATTCTCTGTAAAGACTTCTTTGTCCACATAACAGTCTTTCTAACATAATCATCTAGACTACTATTCAAATAAGTCTCTCCACATTAATGCATCGCATATAAAGCACGCTTAGCTAATTTTATGCCATCATTATCGTGGAACGTCAACGTTGCTATGAATAGAAAGTAGGCGATGGCGACGTTGCGTGTTGCGGTCACAGTTATTGGCTGTGTGGCTGTGTCATAACGTACGACGCTTATTGAAATTATCATGGCTAATTATATCGCATAACATTGCAATGCGTGTGTTTATGGACACGTAATGGTTTATTTGTTTATTGATTGAGGAGTTGATGTGAAAGTTGGAGAGAAAGACGTTGTATGATTATGTTGACGTTGTATCATGGAATGTTGTACGTTGACGTTGTACTCATTATTAACCGTAATTTTACCTATTCATTGACACATAACAAAGGATAAAAGTGTGTGGGAAAGGCCTTTGCCCAACTGGGGGACAATACAGGAATGATAATTTGACAATAACTTGGAAACTGTTGGAGGACTAAACATCGGGACCAAAACAAGCACGCTGGACACTATCGCAACCCGAAACGTTACCTACTGGAAATTGTCGCAGTGAAAAACTCGTTCCATTACAATTTCCTCATCCCTCAGAAGATCTAAGTTATCAGTACCATTAAAATCAAACCTCCACAAATCTTTATCTGTACAGTACAAACCTTGTTTCCATTAAATTTTACTGCCATAGCTAAAGCTTAAAGCCGAGCCTCCAGTCAATATCTCAACATATAGTATAAGGATAGAACCCGTACCGTTCGCATAACATCCTATGTTAAATTGATACTAAACACACAAGTATAACCTTGATAGCCGACGTGGGATAGGATTGCGTGCGTAGATTGACCTTTGTGGATTGCTAAATTATCGGGAACTGGTTTTGTAGCGCTATCCAACGTTCAATAAAACGTAAACAAACGGAACATACGCACAAAATGGCCGCCTATAGAGGCCCCACGTTGGCCACAAGGCCCCTTACATTCCTTTGGAGTTCAAAAAAGTTTATGGGACCAAAGTGGTCGAAATTCGAAATGAATTCGAAATTAGAACTCGTTGAACTATTGTGCGAACCATATGCTGCAGTAAGAAAATATGGAGTGATACTGATATTACTAGAAGCCATATTTGGTAACAGATACTATATTTATGGATACAAATACCAAGTTTCGATGAGAAAAATCTACGCAAAGTTGCAACACGAAACCAATTCGTATAGAGTGCAAACAAATACCGTTCCGTTGTCGATATGTTCTGGTTTTCATCATATCTTCCGAATTGAAGTTGAATTGTATTGTATCGCTATCAATAGTCAGACTGCTTTCATTGTTTTACCCTTTATTGGAGCGAGAAGAATTGATACCAGTACGTTAATCAGTTACCTATATCAAGACCTGGTTGCTATTCAATCATCCATGTTCTCCGTTTTCCAAGCTTTCATTGTTTTTGAAACACCCGATATTTTTACAACAATATTCTCATATGGTATTCAATTTCCAGGAAACGATTTTCCTCTGTTAAACATTCGGCTGTAGACTTTTCAATTTCCAATCAGAGAAGTGCAGTTCTAATCCGTTTTGTGAAATAGAAGAAGGATGAATGTTAGTTTTCGGATAACAAAACCGAATACTTTCCTCGAAGTTGAAATTGTAAATTCGTAATGTTTTAAAATCGTATAAAATAAAAACCAAAGCGATATAATACTCTTCTGGCTAAGTAAACAAACGCGGAAAAAGTATTCCTAGAATTCAAAGACAAGACGTTTTGATTCATTTGTGAAATAACATCGTTTCTCTTCTTCTGATCAAAAAGGTTAAGCGTGGCTACTGAACCAAGGTAATTAACATAATTCCGGGAAGATATTTGGGATATTATGCCCGGATGGTAGCCCGTAATGTTCTAATCAAGATCAAAGTCAAGGTCGAATGTAATGTCTTAAGGATTACAAGATTTATCATAGAAACCGTAAAATTCCTATCAGGTGTACCTGGAATTTGAAAGGTTTACAGTTCAAACAGACCTAAATAAAAGGGATTTCTTCTAATCAGTTTGAAACAACTACTAGCACGTCCACTTCATCATGTTTGACGACTCCGGACGTAAGTCGTGTACACAGATCTACAATGGGTGTGTAGTCAAACGGCGTCGAGTGGTCAGGGATTGCAGTACGCTCATTGTTCGAGAGCAGTAAACGTAACACTTAGAATGTTAATTGCACATCGCCGGATCGGATTACAGAGACGTCTTTGTTTGTCAGGCACGATCCGTAAACGACGAACGGGGTCTGTTACACTGTTTGTTCGGGTCCAGGTAACTTATTACAAAGGTTACGTAGGCCGTAATGCTCTGTCTTGTTTCATACATTCAGCGCTTTTTAACAACCTTTTACTTCTTGTTTACGTGGGAAAAGGTGGTAAGTTTATGTTTTAGAGTCCGTTATTAAAGTCAGCCATTTCTGGCGAATCTTAATTTACATTTTGGGTTTATTATGCAGAGAACTGTGTCCAAAAATAAGCTTTCAGCTAATCTGTATTCCACCAAAAGTTGGAAGCTTTGGTCTCTTGTTTGGTTTGCCGAAATTGAGGACCGGAATTAGGTTAGGAATCAAGTTAGGTCAGCCGGAGAACTTGACACTTCAGTCACACGTTGAGCGTGAATAATATTAAACGGGGAAACATTTACATTGCGGCAAAACTTTTGCTACTAAAAGATGCAGCTTCTCGAAGAATTACATTAATTTATTTATAGCTTTACGCTTGGTTTCCCTAAGGGGCTTACTGGAAAGCGACACCAACATTAATTGCTTTGGCGCAAAACTGATACTTAAGTGTAAAAGCTGCAAGAAGTGGCAAGCCGACCTCTTGACTTTTCTCTCAAATTATTTAGACAGCCCGCGTATGTTCTTTTGTTTTTCTTCAAAACGAGTTAATATAAAACCACATAATATAAAAATTCCAGCGTCTCGCTAGGCTAGTCTCGTATTAAAAACAATGCTCTACACGGCCACTTGAGCCACATACATCTCTGTGCTCGCTCGAGGGCACTTGCTCGGGTCGAGTCGCGGCTGGAGAGTAATCGCGCCGTGTCTTCACCCTGTTACCCTATTGCGTGAAGCCGGCCTGTATATGCATACCTATTGAAAAGTAATGAGTAGGTATTTTTGATTTTTTGGACCCAGTAGATGGAATTTATGATAAAAAAACGTGATAATTATTTAAGCAAAACGTTAAACATGATATTGATTTTCGTTGAGGTTTTGAAATCGGATATAATTGGCAATTTACAGTATTATTTCATAATCTAGGGACCTAAGAGGTTAGAATTATAACTTTATAAGAAAGACAATCTACAGCCTAGTCATTGTGATCTTGACGAATTTAACCAAGTAAAATGATAAGACTGGTGTAAGGGAGTCCATTGCGGTAGGGCTCGAAACAGGTTATATTACTTAGCTGTAATGTTATGGCTAAGAACTATAATGGTAGGTAAGCAATGACGGGAAACACCTTGCTTCGGAGACGCGTCTTGTTGCGTTTTATTCTTATAACCCGACTAATGCGAACGAAGACTTAATACCAAGTCCCCAGTTTATCTTGCCAGGTGGTGGAGGGAACTAAAATAATTGTGTTTTATTTGATAGATTATCGCTGCTTATTTAGACAAGCAGCACCGTCGTGGACTGTCAAAATATTCTAGGCAGTCCATATTTGTTATTTTTGTGGGCGAATTTTTTTTTAAGAACTTTTTTTTATGTTTTTTTATTATTTGTCTAGTGGCCATTATGCCTTTAAATAGCTTGAATAAACTTGCGAAGAGTTTTTATTGATCTTTCCGAGTTTCCGCATAACCAACTAAATATTCAGGTGTTTACTCAGTGGCGTAAGACTCGGCTTAAATGGTAATACCAGATTTAGTGTTGTCGGCAACGCGAAAGTAATACAAATGGCTTTATTCAAGCATGTCTATTATACTTATCTCGGTGATTATTAGAGTTGAGTGCAAATTGTGGTAAGTAAAGGTACAGAAGTTAAGAATCTATGTTAGTACTTCATAGTAGTTTAATGAAACTGTATGTGAATGTTAAGTTGGTCAATTAACACGTCGTAATGAAGCGATTAAACGAACTTTGCAGTAACTTCGGTACGAGTAGGCAAGGTACTTCTAAGTATATGTTATTTGAATGTTTTAGGTTCCGCGAAAACGTGTCAACTGATGAAATGAAATTGAAAATTCCATTACCTTCATGATGGTATATAATACAAAACGTGACGAGTTTTTGTTTTGATGGCATACTTATTACATGACACAGAAATTGAGTTTTTTTGGCACGTGACTACATGTGACGAGGAAAATTACTCCGGAGTTGTTGGTAGATCCCTTATGTCAAATAAGCTGGATATTTGTAACTAGGTGTGCTATATACCTACCGTAACGAAGTTATTAGTAATGTACAGATATCAGAACAAACGAAAGATGGACAGACGCTGGCCATTTAAAGTCTGAACTGTCGAAACATTTAACTGTCGAACAAAAAGGAAGCGTTATAGTCTTTGTCAATGTCTAAGCCACAGAACCAATCCCCACAAATGATGGAGTGGGAGTGTCATTCAATACGTCTAGCGGAGCGCGTGTTACGCTGAGAATTTTCCGGGAGTGTGGTTTCCGTTCATTTTTCCAATGAAATCCTGAAGCGTGCTCGTTGTAATCCACAAATTAAAACCCTTTTCTTTATAGTAGGGTAAGTACATTTTGTATATAAAACAACACTTTGTACACTACGCTAGAAATATTAATGCTTATTTATTTTTCATTTATTTTGTATACGAACTTTGACTATTCATTCTTAGATTTTACTACTCAGCACGTACCTACACAATATGAGTTTAAAAAAAAACAAGTTATTTTTCACTTTGTAGTGTTTTTTTAGAAGTCGGTTGTTTTAAATGTGTAAGTAACATCGTTTCTCTCGCTTTCCTGCAATCTGTGGGAGTGATTTCGTGAAAAGCGACGGAAGTGTGAGACAGGAAGCCGGGGAAGCGTGCACTATTTGATATTTGATTTGACCAATGAGCGCGCGAACTGAGAACCTCCTTTTTTATTGAAGTCGGTTAAAAAGTGAACCTGTTAGCGCCCTGAATACTCATCTCTTTTGCCGACGGTACATAATATTACATACAGGCATGCTTACCAATCAGCTCATATAATTTGTATTTGTCCAAACAATCCCATCTCGAGATATTCCGTCCGTTGTTACAGATAGATAATGACAGTACAGATAGCTGATAGCTAACCAGTCCATACCAACTGACTTGTTTGCTCGTGACTAGACGATTTAGTTTCTATAGGAAAGTTATTACTGGCATATTTATTTGAATACGTGGGTGCTTGCACAACAGTCGCCAGTATACACCCGTGTAGGGTGGGCCCACCGATTGCTGGCAGGATTGGTGACTAAAATAAACTTATTTGCATATGATACCTCGGTGTGTAGTTGATAAAGTGTTTGTAGTTACCAGTTCTGTTTGCAATTAGTTGTGTTGTTTGACTAAAAGCTCTGAGAATAGAAACTTTGTTAGTACTTTGTTTGGTTCTATATACTGTCTTTTAGTATTTAAGCTGTACCTGGACATAATATTTATGTGTTAGTAAATCTCTACCAAAAATTAAGAGAACCGTTATCTCTCATTAAGCGTCATTGTTCAAACGTCCACGCATTAATTATGTCAAAGTAATTACTATTTGCTTCGGTTAACAATTCGTAGCTTTACCCTAAAGCCACTACGTATGTACTTAGGTACATAGTTGAATAGTCATGATTCAGAGAGCAATAAACTTTAGATTATGATTCATCTAGGTGATACAGGAATGTTAGAGATTCGGTCTCAATTCGGATAGATTCGGGGAACCTCGGGAAACCTCGGGTAGCCTTAGGTACTGCCGACAGGGATCTGACAGGGAATTTAATCTCGGTTCGCTGTCGATTAGGTGCGCCTGCGGTTTCAGCAAGTTAATGCCTAGTCGTTTGATATTAGGCCGCAATGAAAGGTGTAATTAAGTCTATCTAGTAATATTAGTCAAGCATTAAGACAAAATTGTAGCGTGTGGCAACAGACAGAACGTTGCTTGTACTACATAGGTTACCTATAATTAAATTGTATTAGATTTGAATCAAATTCGATTGAACAGTAATTGCTGAATTACTTTTGAAGGCTTCGATAATTTGATTAGGCAACCCTTGCGGAATAAATAATTAAAAGATAAAAGTTGTCAGAAAGCTTTATTGGGCCATCGGCGAACAAATATTGAACAAAATAAATATAATCTCAACTTCGTCAATCAATCAATTTTCGATGAGACTGCGGAGAGATTGTTTCATGTTCAGGCGATATTTCGATAAGTGATTTAGGTATTTTAATGGAGGCTTTATTAAATTAATAAGTTGGTATAAATAATTCTGTTGTTCGTAAAAGCCTTTTATTCGTAAAAGTTCATTTGATGAGTAGTACAAGAGTTTTGTAAATCCTACTATTCTAATATATATAATACTAGCTGCGCTCCGTGGTTTCGCCCGCATAAGTGTCGATCCCGTGGGAATATCGGGATACAAAGTAGTATCCTATGTTCTTTTCCAGGTCATTGTCTACCCATGTGCCAAATTTCATAAAAATCCGTTAAGCCGTTTTAGCGTGAAAGCGTAACAAATAATCAAACTCACTCAAAGGATAGTTAGGATTATAAATGTGAAATTTGTATGTTTGTTACTCAAATTCAAAATCATTTATTTGCAATCATGGGTAAAGAAAAGTAAAGATGTTATACATAGATAGTAATTGTAATTATATCACAATTTAGGTAACACCATATTTTACCTTTCAATAGGCAGATCAACAAAAAAAAAAAACTAAACATACATACATACATAATCTGCCCATAATGTTCCCACTGCTGAGACACAGGCCTCGTCTCTGTGAGAGGGAGCGGGCCGTAATCCACCACGCGGGCCTAGTGCGGGTTGGTAGATGTCACGTCTTCGATTTTTTTGGTTCTAGGACATGCCGGTTTCCTCACGATGTTTTCCTTCACCGTTTTGAAAGCAGTGGCGATGAAATAATTAACAACAAAGTAAATCGCCTGTCAGGGTTCGAACCTACGACCTACAAAAAACTTTTCAGTTTTTTTTTTTAATAACAGGCTTTTATGGCTCCATTAAAGTATTTAGGTAGGTGATTTTATACACGGGCAGCCAAGCAAAATATACTGTTATTTAAAAGAGCTGTTTTATTATTAGGACAATACATTTTATTAATGTGTCGTTTACTTTTATATTTTTCAAAGAGAATAATAATATTTTACAAAATTAATAATTTCATAAATGTATATGCATGGAAGTGTCAGTAGTTTGAGATCTTTAAAATATTCTTTGCAAGTGTCTGTTTGTTTGAGTTTACATATTGCTCGAACACATCTCTTCTGAGCCTTAAAAGCATCATCCTTATGTACCGCATGTCCCCAGAACATTATTCCATACCTTATTATGGATCCCACATAACCATGGTATGCAGACAGTACAGTCGATATATCGGCCATTTTGGAAAGCATGTGTAAAGCATAAGATTGCTGATTTAGTTTTAGCCATATATTCTCAATGTGTGTTTTCCAATTTAAACTGCAGTCAATATCAACCACGCAAAAACAGTTGAACGGGTTTGGATGAAATTGCTACACAGATAGTTAATAACCTGGATTAACACACAGGATATTATTTATTCCGGTAGTACGTTCCCGTGGGATAGTTTCCGACATCCACGCGGGCGAAGCCGTGGGGTAAAGCTATAGTAAATAATTTACACCGTATCTCTTCGTAGCTCCCATCCAAGGGAAGTCATGGCTGCTGTGAAAAAATACTGCATCCTGTAGTATTGTGGTACACAGTCAATTTAATGACAGGAAACATCATTGTTTTATACGGCCATTATCATAAACTGCGACTTTCGAATAACCGTAGGTACACGTATCAACATACGGGCAACCTGAAATATTGATCCTGCCTTTATCAAGTTCCAATGTAATAAAAAAGCTCATATATTTCAAATGGTATATTACAATGAACACTTGAATGTACACATGGTTATCGCTACAAGAGAAAGGCTTCCGGCGTTTCTGGAACTGGTTTGGTTACATTGTCTCGCTCTAGCATTCCTGGCGCAAAAGACAGGGCGGGGCGCGCGCGCATTGCAGTTTAAACGATGAATTAATGGGCGCAGAAGTCTTACTCTTTAGCGTTGTAAATAATATCAGGGATATTGACTAATCATTAATCAATAATCATACTGAGTTTTAAAATAAAGGTTTCGTGACAAAACCAGCTTACGATCACGAAAATGTAGATGCAGAAATTCTGTCTAATGGATCGGTCTTCCTAGACGAGTGAAATAGTTAGGTTGCCAATGTTGCCATAAGCCTAATTTAAAAGAGGGAAGAAATTTAGGGGATCTCTGGATTATTATATAATAATATAAGTAGTAGCCACTTGGCTACTACTTAAATTATTATCTAATAATCCAATATTAGATAATAATTTAAGTAGTAGCCAAGTGGCTACTACTTACATTGTTATCTACCTGTCCTCCAATAATATATATTCGATATATTGTCAACTTTATATGTTTAACTTGAGTGTTTGGATCACTAACTAATGACAACAACTTTAGTTTAAAATAGAGCAATATACCTAATAATCGACACAGAATATTGTCACACATGAAGCGACTGCCTCTTACAAAGGTTTCAGAACAAGTTCACTCATATAGTCTTAATAATCCTATCGTCACAAAGCTGTTCTTGTTAGCGTTCCCATGCTGAATTTTGCTGAATCTTATCGATGATTACGTCCGGCTCAGGATACAGCAGCGCTCGTACATCCTCTCGCCTTGGGTCACCATGCCGCGACGGTGATGTCGCTCTTAACTTTGTAAAGCGAGCGCGGCAATCGCCAACAATATGCATTATTATTGCACAGTGGTCCTTCTGTTCCTATATATATTGTGTAGTAACTCAGTGTATTCAATAAGGTGCAAGGTCGCCGGCGAGACTCGCCATGGAGGAGTCAAGGCCAGGAGACCTTTACGACTGGCCAGAGCTATGGGGCATAACGGGGAACAGGCGGGATTAACACGCTGTAGCTAATGTTAAAGGGACCAAGCATTAAACTGGGGCGAAAGAAAATTAAGTTATGTGAAGAAAAACCTTGATTTTAGCCCCAATTTGAAAAGTTTTTATTTGTGAAGTTTTGCAGTTGACACAGGTCTATTGAGCAGTAGTGGCTGACTGCTCTCAGAAACGGTGAAGTAAAACATCGTGACGAAAACGGCATGTCTTAGAAACAATAATTCGCAGACATGAGACATCACCAACCCGCACTAGGCCCGCGTAGTGGATTACGGCCCACTCCCTCTTACAGAATGAGCCTGTGTCCCATCATTGGGAAAATTATAGGCTGATTAGTAATTTATGATTATGCTACAGGACTATTTATATTTTCAGTTAAGTAATTATTTTATTTGTCTGTTAATCTTCCAGCCAATAAATAAAAAAATCGAATTTGCTAAATAATACCAAGCTTTTTTCACTATTCTCACCTTTAGGAAATTAGATACGTTTGTCAAAATAACAAATCAAATATTGAATCGTATACAAAGGACAAAGACCTCTAGTTTTGTTTGAGTCCGTTTATTCAGCAGTCTGACGTCACCTCTCGTCTAAGTTGCGCTAAACAAATGTTTACTTATTAAAGTATGTCCTATGAATAGCAATCACCTAGTATTATGTACCCATCAAATGCAGAAATATTGTAAGTAGGTATGCAACGAACTATATAAAAGTTATTACGGGGAAACTAAAAATGTTAGTCAAAAGTTAGGGCTTTTTTTTCTAGTATTTTTGCCTCAGCTACAATGTTTTCGTCTGAATAATTTATAACATTTTAGAGGAACTATTTAAAATACCTACCATTTAAACTTCTTTACTTTTAAACAATCTTTTGTGAAAGAAATCAAGGCTTCATTTTTAATAATTTCATTCCAGTTTTAAAAGAATAGCTTTATTCATATCTCCTTTTTCATTCCGTGACAGACAATGTAGCTGTTCGTTCTAAAAAGTAAAATGAATATCGGATTACTAGCGAGATTCCTGATAGATGTTCTTTATTCATTTTCACTTTATGCAACTCAACTAAAAGCGATGTCTGCTTTATTTTGAGAGATTATTTTTCAAAAGTAAAACTTTCATATTATATTTTATATAAAATCTTTTGTCAGCATCTCATTTTTGTAAAGAAAGAAAGAAATAAATAAAAAATCATATTTATTTATTTTATTTAACCATTTATGCACACACATATTATATACAGACAAAAAGAAACGAACAGAAAAATACGTACAAAGGCAATGCTTATTTCTAAAGAAATCTCTTCCAGCATACCTGCGATAGGAAAGTAGATAAGAGATGTAGACACCGTGTGTAAGAGTAGAAGAGAAACAAAATACATAAATCAAAAAACAATTCATACATATACTTACATACATAGGTACTTCTAAAATAAATATCACTAAAAACAAATATATTTATAATGTAATATAATGTGTTATAAATAACATGTGTTGTGTGTGAGATGTAATGTAATGTTATAGTTTTATTTGTCGCAGAAACACGTATATACTTCGAATTAATCACACATTGTCTGGTTTGGTTTGGTTTGAATATCTTAACATGACAAAAAACACTGCCTCCAGACTCCAGACCTAACGTCAATATTTACCATGTAGGTACTAAATTATCTTCCACCAAAGTTTAGAGTACGTTTTTTGTACCTCGTCTGTACTGCAAGTTCGTTCAAAAGTTCTGCGAAGCATGCATTTGTGAAGATAGTGTGGTGAACTACTTTGCATCAGGCTCCTAGGCGAGACTCAATTTGCAAGTCACTTTTCCTGTAGCACGATTTAATTGCTGTTTGTCCCTCTTCACTTTTGAGGTGGTATGCAATTAAATCGCCTTTTGTGGAATGCATTAATTCCACAGATTTGGTGACGAAAATGGCCAGTCTGTCTCTTTCTGATGGGTGTTGAGTTATTTTAATGAAATTTTCAGAAACAGCGTCTGTGATCACTTAGCTACATAATGATTTTATGATGATTATAATAATACCTATCTTTAAGAGGCTTACCGTTTACCGTCAGACGTAAATTCTTAATTGTTTGTCTTGGAACAGTAAAAAGATCAGACCTTTAATGTTGCTTTGATGTTCCCTTATTATATTTGAAGACGACAATAGACGCCGAGAAAGCCCTTTGTCCATCAACGGGAATTGACCAAAGTACCATTATTTTTTGAAAAAAAAAATGTTTTTTTGAGGTTATTTACTGCTACCAATTTGGACATTTCGGTGAGATGTAGCGATAAAGTTATTTATAGGTTCTGAGTACCATTTTTCACAGCAAACAATAGCGTCTATATTCATGAATTCCCATGGAACAAAAGCAAGAACCAGTAGTTTTTACGTTGCTGAGCAGAGGATAGTGACGGACGTCAACCGATGCCCTCTTCGGTAGGTTTCCTTATACGGAGCGTCTGGTCTAGCTAGCAAGCACGCTGATTGCATAGAATGGCTTCCAAAGTACTTTTCCTTCACGCTGCACCTACCCCCTACCGTGAGACCCTCTCAGTTTACGACTACTCTAAAGGATAGCTTTAAAGCTTGTCCATGTCGACTATTTACTTCGACTAATTACTTTTATTACAACATCACAAGTTTGCAAATTAAATCCGCAGAGAATAATTTATTAAATTACACGCTACCGATAGATACATATCTAATCGAGCTATAAGTTTTAAATTCTGCCTATATATTTCAGCAGATAACGTTTATCGTAATCGCGTTTAAATATAGTGCCTGTTTTATCATATAATCTGGAATTATATACTCGAACCTTGTACAAGTGGTTATCTGATTTTATCTGGTCTTTCTAAGCTTGAAAATAAGGAAATGGCACTAAATATGTCTTCAACACAAAATTAGTGGCGTAAAGATTGATCGTAAATAAATATTGGTAAAAAAGAAACAAGAATGTGGGATACATTCAATCGAACTTTGCCAATCAGCGGCTGGTAACAAGACAGGGAATCGCTTTGTTTACACAAGTACACAGCGGGCTTAGATCGCTGTTTACTATCCATATTACTTTGCGCTAGTTCACTTGCATTCTAGTAATCCACTTTTCTTTTTTCTTTTTTCATCTTACTACGTTTGCCTCTAGATCACATCGTAAATAAATAGTAGGTGATGGA
This sequence comes from Lithophane ornitopus, assembly GCA_948473465.1. Taxonomy (NCBI): domain Eukaryota; kingdom Metazoa; phylum Arthropoda; class Insecta; order Lepidoptera; family Noctuidae; genus Lithophane; species Lithophane ornitopus. The sequence continues at coordinate 10,246,276 of OX419624.1, read as the reverse complement.
TGAGATTCGGTTTATCATAAACCTAACCGCTGTGTAGGCATATTCGCAGTAGAAACTTATCTTATTATTTGTAGCAAAAGTCCCGTGTTATTTTCATCAGATGTGTGAAATACAGTTAGCAGAGAGAGGGACAGAAAATGTAATTATGCTGCTAAATGATTACCGGTAAAATTGATTGTGTCATCTTCCCATCGAGGTCGTATAAAATACGGCTGTGAAAATTAAATAAAGCTCTTTCATTTTAGGAATGCTCTTTGAATATTCTGCAGCAGAAAGTATTTTAAAATAAATGAATTGAATCTCATTCAATCCATAATTTATTGTTCAGGTGTTGAATAAGAGAGCTGTATTGAATCTAGTCAGATTTAAATAATTCTGTCAATGTAAACATAAAATAATTTGAATAGCGTCCTCAACTGATAAAATTTATAAGAAAATAAAATATTCTAATGTTTTTCTTAAATTCAATGCAATAATCCTAACTATAGTCCTAACTTCCTAACTTATCCTTTCGCATTTATAATAATATTTATATATTATTATAAATGCGAAAGTGAGTTTGTTTATTTGTTTGTTACGCTTTCACGCTTAAACGGCTGACCGGATTTGGATGAAATTTAGCAAATGGGTAGACCTGACCTGGAATAGGACATAGGATACTACTTTTTTCCCGATATTCCCACGGGATCGAAACTTACGCGGTTGAAACCGCGGAGCAAAGTAAGTAGAATCATATAGTCAACAAAAGCTCCGAAGGTGTTTAATCCAGTCGAGTATTAGGCAGTTCAAACGAGGCATGGGTCCTCAGGTCTCGCAATAGATTGCTTCCCGGCCCGGGGCGCCTGTTCCGCGGTCTCAGCCTCTCGCGGTCTAGGCGCCTTCAGGGAGCCGTGCTGATGCGATGAATCGAAATGTTTCTTTTGATTCGACGCCAAACAGCTTGTGTAGGCGGCCACTTATCGGTATCAAATAGAACGCGAACGATTGTGATTCCGGTTTATTTTACATAAGCGACGAATTACGTTTTATTTTGGGTTGAAAGGTAATGTTTTCTTACGTATTCATCGTTTTATAAGGTCGAATATAAAGAAAATATGTTTGCCAAATATTTTACTTTAGTCGTGATATATCATGCAGTAACAATGTAACTACTGTAATACAGTTTGGATAGCGATTTTTAATACCTACATACAAACACTCATCCAATCTTGTATCTAGCTTCCGACAATTCCCTTACACCCTAATCTCTCTGCTTCTCCCATCTCCATTGAAATAACTAGAATCTCCACGGTAACTTCAATGTAATACGAACTAAGCTCCTTGTAAAAGGCTAGCCTTAACTCGTAATCTTTAAAGACTATAATTCTTCTAAGAATCAGTTTCATTACTGGTGATTAGACTAACCACTAATGTTTGGTTGCAAACGTTTGCGCAATAATCCAGTAATTCCAGTACGTATCTGCAAAATGGTGGTGCGTTCATCGTGTCTTGGGTCTTCACCGCCCGCACGCCTACTAACATCGCTCTAGGGACCTATGATTCAGTACTAAAGGGTGCCATTACGGGCTTGGTCTAACATAACAAGCTTTAGCGAGTCGATGGAGATAGGAACTTCAATACAACAAAAGAAAAACAAGATCCTTTCGACGGTTACTGAATTAATTAACTCTGAAGCGAATCAATGTAGAAGAATCTTAATGGTGTTATTGTAATCAATAGTCTCGTTTAAATACAAGACGATTAATCATTAAACCAGTTCCAATTTTAAAAGCAAAAGGAAGTGAGACATGCGGCTGTATTCAGATAGTGCAGTGAAAAAATACCGTCTGCCCGTAACTCATGATTTAATCCAAGGTTTAACTGGCAGACGGCTAGGGAGGGGGTGTCGTACAAAAACTCAGAGAGTACGCCGTTTAATCACCAACTCCATATTTATGAAGCTGCGGAGCAAGATCGGCGGCATTCTTAGAGCCAGGCTGGCCAAGCGACTGACTCTATGGTGCTTGGAAAACTGAGATTACCTACTAGTGACTTTTTATGATATTATAAGTATTCAGTATGTGCACGCATGCTTTGTAATTATAAGGACATTTTTATGTTGTTTTCTCGTAAGCAAGTATAAATAACATTTAATTTTGCAAATGTTTCACGTTCTTGAAATAACTCCCCAGCAGGGTTAGATAAAAAAGCAAGATGTTTTTTTTTTTTTTTTCAAATAGCAACAGCAATAAGTAATTTAACAGCGATTAAATTATCAATAAATTATAGCAAAGAATCTTTAGATCCACTTCATATAATAGTGTAGCATGAACCAGTTGATGTAATTGCGAGAAAAAAAATCCGGTCAATCGTGTATGTAATTGTACAAAAAATCAGAGACACTTTATGTAGTGATGGGAACCGATCGATATAAATTAAAATGTGATTGACTCATTAACGGTCAAATTCCGAGTATATGACGCAACATCCGGACAAACCGATAACTTGTTATGATTATTTTCAGATTATTTAGAAGACAAAAAAAACATGGGATTGAGCTGCTCGCTCTGCTAAGCATTGTGACATTATGAATATTGTGGTAAATCATCAAAATATACCTACCAGTTTTATATACAAATTGACATTATTGAATATTATATAGAAAATGACATGATTACTTTGTAAAGTATTGTATTATTTTAATTATTGTGAATGTGAGGACTATGTGGATTTTTATTTTGTTTTTATTTTTATATTTTTTCGTTCTCAGTTTTATCGATGGTCTGGCAATTTGAGAACTTTATGCGGCCTACCCAAATGTCCTTTCTTTGGTATTGTTTGTCGAGTCGTTGAGCTCCTTAAGCTCTGAGTTGAGCTCCTCGGTTACTGACAAATGCTTGCACTGACTGGACAGGTCCACTCAAATCTGTGTGGTTCTTTCCTCAAAAGACCATTTCAGACTGTAATCTACATGGTCCTCATATGGCCTGACCAAGATTATGTCTGGACCTTAAAAGAGACTGCGACCTCTGAGTTTGTTTCGGCCTTTCTTCTCAGAGTAGTCAGATAGGAAACGCCGACCTCATCAGAGCTTATTTTATTTTTTTAAATATGACGTGTAAAAGTGATTCTGATATCCTATTTACAGAATAAACAATTTCATTTCATTTCATATGAACAGACCTTAAGTAATACTTTTACATCCTGAAAAATCTTTTAAAGTATCTATCATAATAAAATTGTTGTTGCTTCAAATAATTTGGCGTTCTATTCGTGAACCTATCTAGTTAAAATAAGTTAGCATGGTTCTATGAAAGTTTATTGTCATAGCTAAGTATAAACTGAAAGCACGATTTCATTCGTAAAATAGAAAGAAAAAATAAACTATCTAACGAAGCCAAGACGTTTCGCTATCGAAAAATAAATAAAATGAATATTGGTTTATAATACATTAGAGGCTATCGTTCTCAACGTCGCTTCGTTTCAAACAAATGTCATCGATTAAGCCTATTAGCCATGTAATCTGTGATTAAGGCCCAATGCGTGGGTGGGCGGGATTCCTGGACGAACCAGCATGCCTTATTTATGTGAATATTATTATCATAGAGTTATTTCGTGTTTTGATCACGTATAATGTGCCGATTATTGTGTAATTTAATTTTATCATAAGATTATGGTACTGGCAAATGGTGAAAGTTATGTGTCGTGTAGACTCTCCATGTTTTGGTCACTTTTGGTTTCTTATTTGTTAACTGCTATTTCAACACACACCAGCCACAGTCAGCCAGTCAGTCTGTCAACCAGTCAGTCTGTCAGCCAGACAGTCTGTCAACCAGACAGTCTGTCAGCCAGTCAGTCTGTCAGCCAGTTAGTCTGTCAGCCAGTTAGTCTGTCAGCCAATCAGTGTGCCAGCCAGTCTTACCAAGGGGTATCGTATTACCCAGGTACTGGGTTGTGGATGTCAGATAGGCAGTCATTCTATGCAAAATACTGGTATTCAGCCGCATCCAGTTAGACTCGAAGCCGATGATTATTGACTGCAATTTTATGACTTAAACTTAAACTTGAAAGATATTTGTGAAGGCTAGTTTGTGGGAGGTAAACCAAGGTGTCTTCCGAGTAGTATGAATAAAGGGCAATGACCGAAAAGTTATATGAAGGCGGATGAAATAATTGATACGATGGCATAAGATCTGATAAAAATAAACTTGACCTTTTATCATTGTGTGACGTCTCACACTAACTTCAGTAAAGTCACGATAACCAAGACTACATACGACCTATAGAATTTGGCTAAATTAAGTAACGAGGTACAATAGGACGTTTTATTAACTTTCCTAATATCACTCATTATCTGCCTAGCCTTTTCACAACTATATTGGGGTCAGCTTCCAGTCTAACCGGATGCAGCTGAATTTTTTTCTACTTTCATATCTGTATTTTTTAATGGTGTACATAATAAAGAGTATTCTATTCTATTCTGAATACCAGTATTTTACATGGAGTGGCTGCCTATCTGACATCCACAACCCAGTAACTGGGTAATACGATTTCCTAATATTATGACTACGAAAGCAATATTTGTCTAGTTAATTAACCTCTACCCTTACGCTCTAAAACATTCTAAACAACATTGTAACATATATATGGCCTTCAAATCTTGAACAAAGATCACTGAAGCGCGTTCAGCAATCCGAATACAGGAATAATTATCCCGACTCCCGACCTATGCTTCCTGGCTCCCGGGCTATTTTACAACTGTACCCTTATGGCCAATAAAGGGTACACGTGTATACTAAGCTTTATTAATTGGGTAGTATATTATTACAGGGAAATGTATAAGTTTTATTGGTGTTTGTGTAAGTTTTCATGGTCGTATGACTGATGGTGTGATGGTGGACCTTAGTAAGTTATTTTTGTTTTTTTTCTGCTTTAAATGTATTGGGTAAAGTATTTTTTTATGAAGTAAAGATAACAAAGCTCTAAATAACGGTAGCCTACTTTCAAACCCGGTTTACAGATAAAAAGAAAACCTAATCTTAATTAACGTTCCCGTAATGTTCAGCTCAATAAATAGTTTAAAACAAAATGAAGATAAGGTTCTTGAAATACAACATTAAATTCGAATTTCTCTTTGTATCAACTAACCAAATATTCAAGCGATTCGAACAAAGATCTCGAATATAACGCCTTAGGGCGAAGCAAACCGTTATTCTAATTTCGAGTAGGTCAGATACCCAAGAAGTAACATTTACATTCATACTCACATAGCCACATATTAATTCACGTCTGGGTATTTCAGATACAACTTTACGACCGCAAATAAACCAACTACGGCCATTTTAATTAAAACTTCGTCGTCATTTGTGTTAGGATATTAGACGGAGCCCTTAGAATTTATCTGTGACCACCTTATACTAAGGAAGGTGGCCATAGGAACTCCTCAACCAAACAAGTTAGAACCATCGTTTTTGGACTCTGTTTGTATTGACAAGTACTTTTACACTAGGTGCTGTCCAGGTCCATAAGAACTCCTCAACTAAACAATTATTTTGGAGCGACTAAAAAAAGTTTGTGCTCGCGATGTCTTCTGTTCGCGGAACGACTTTTGGAGAGAGATTAAACTAAGGGGTTTAATCTCTCTCCAAAAGTCATGCTCAGAAAAGAACATTTAAAACTTCACAACAACACCTTTCAGCGGTTCCTAACTGTCTGTTGCTTCTTCACAAACAATGTTTTTACATAGAGTTGCTAACTACATAAAAAATGCAAAAAGTCTCGGTTTGTAAATACAGGTTGTGTTCTTCCATTTTTATTCGGGACCGTTTATACGTTCCGTTTCGTTATGTCATCGCCGTGGCTTAAAAATGTGGAACTTTTGTGGAGTTTACTTTTGTCCAGGAATAATATTAATAATAAATTTTTGCAAAGCAAAAATGATTTATAATAAATTGTATTTCATCCTTGCAAAGTTTGTAAGGATTCAAATAGATGGTTTTTACCACACTTGGCATTATTAATTATTTAGCCATTTCCAGAGTTTCTATGAGATCGTCGATTTGCCTTTAGATAACAATAAAAATTCTATTGTGTCTCGTTAGTGACAGTTAACATCTTAACTAATCGTCTGCATAATATATTATTCTTTGTAGACTATGAAGAGAATGTACCTAAATAATGGCTCTCTATACTTTCCAACTTTGATACAGGACGCAACCGCGCAAGTTTTCCTAATTGAGTGAAAGTGCTCTTAGTTATTAAATTCTGTAGGAACAATCTTAAAGAGTTCCTGAGAAATGTTATTATTATAATAGATGCAGGCCCTTAGTCTGCTTCTATCTTAATAGAAGTTCAACTATTATAGCAATTTTTCACAAAAATATGGAAGAAAGGCAACAAACTGCATCATATTATTTAGTCAACAAACAAATCAACTCTGCCTATCGCAATCCACTGCTGGACATAGGCATCTTCCAGGCTGCACCACATCACCCTGTCCTCCGCCTTCCACATCCAGTCTGTCTCGGTCACCTTCTCAACGTCGTCGGGTCGGGGTTTTGAGTTATTGTTAACAAATACATTTTCTTCTCTCGTTTCTCCGCATTCGTTATTCAAATATAATTAAAAATATGTATTTAGCGTAGTTCGTTCGTGTACTATGTACACGTTCTCTAACAATACGTCTTTGTCAAGCACATGAGTACTACGGCCTAGCGGTGTACGAACCGAGCTCATTATTCGTGTCTAACTGTGGGATACGAATGGCATTTGAGGTGCTAATTGGAAAATACTACTTTGTTGTGTAGTCGATATCCTCTTCTTCGCTTGATGTCGCAAATAGGGCTACACTTGACTGGGTTCAGTTTACCTCGAGACTCGTACTAAGAAATCGTGTAAAATATACAATGTGGAAACAACACTATATGAGATTAAATGAAAATACTCCTGTTCTGATTATTTTCAAACTGGTTATATAAAATTTAACAAGAAATTAATAAAAAAAATATTTTCAAAAAAAACTAATTTTTGGGATGGGCCGATTTTTTTGGTTTTTGCCGATTAACCGACCACCAATAATAATAAAATTATGCTATGATTTTATGTTTTTTAACCGACTTCTTCAAAAAGGAGGAGGTTCTCAATTCATCTGTGTTTTTTTTTTTTGTATGTTTGTTACGCGATTACTCCGTCAATTGATGATTCTTTTTTTGTTTGGTAGGTCATGCTTCCGAGGTGGTCCCATATAAATTTTATTAACTTTGCTTGCGTATTTTTTGAGTTAGCATCAATATTACGTATTTTTCCCACTTAGTTTATCTAGACGATATCCTGTTTGACTCCTTCACTGTTATTTACATAGCAGGTAGTGGTATTCGGATTTGTGTGGGATAGGTACCACAACTAAAAAGTGAAAAATAACTTTAATTTCGGAAGTCGGTGGCAAAAAGCGGAAATTGAAAAGCAAAGACACCGACTTCCGAAATTAAAGTTATTTTTCACTTTTTTAGTGTTTTTTTTGGAAGTCGGTTGTTTTTTTTTTTTGTAAAAAGTTTTTTTGTATGCAGACTGGTAACATCATTAGATATACGAAGTTTATTGTCCCATCATCGTCTCCATATTGTATATTTTCTGCAATACAAATGCTGCACAAATGTGCCAAACATCTATATTTTATGTGTTAGCGTATTGCCTCAAAGCCAAATTAATGCCTCTCCCTAGGCACACCGCATTTACCTAGTGCAGTAATTTGCAGGCGTAATTACGAGTGCGAGAGAGTACTGTTTCCAATTAAACCGTCCAAAGTGAGACAGGTTCAAAATTGTTTGTCGAAATATATTTAAATAGCTTTTAACTGCGGCTTCGGCCGTGTGAAGGTCGAAAATAACAAACTTCTATGTACTATGAAAAAATACAAGTTTTTCATGGTTTTGGAATTGGAGTTTATCAATCTCATATTTATATCAACATCCATTTTTATTATATTACCTACAGATACTTGAAAAGATTCATGCATTTTTCCTCCACGTTTTCTGCACCAAATACTTATTTATACGGACACTTTATGGAGATGCGACGAGACGAAATCTTGGTTTCTTGGCGACGACCCCGCAGCCTCACCTCGTTCGCACCGACAGACACGAGACTCGTTGAGAAATTCATGTGATTAAAAACGGAAATTCTTAAAAGGTAAATTGCAGTCGTATTTCGTAAAGGTGAAGAACGATTCAATTTGATGTTTTGCTTGGTAAGTCAAAACAGGAATGTTATTTTGAGTAACATAGACATACTGCCTGAAAAAATCTCTGTTTGATTATTATTGAAATATTCGGAGAGACATTTCAAGAGAGATAGAACGATGTCAATGAGGATAATATACACTTTCGTAAATGATTTGAATCATTGAAATAAATCACTATCACGTATGTACTATATCGCATATCTCTGCTGCAAGCATTAAACGGTTATAATTAATGGTTAATGAATACTAATCACAACATTGCCGTCTTCAACCGCTCCTCGACTCTTAACCAAAAGATTAAGTAATATCTGAGCAGAAATTTTCGACGCTGAACTAATTGGCTGCATCGTGACAGGCACATGACGAATGGCATCGAATCGGTGATTACCGTCAATATTGACACGCCACTTACACGGCCCATTAAAATGGTAATAACTTGTTTATGTTTCGTAAAGCTAATGGGTATGAGTTTACATGTCTGGTAAAGGAATTATGGGGTTTACGTAAAGCATACGAACATGATGACGTGTGTTATAATTAAAAGACCGTTCACGGGTGCCGACTGTCGAAGTGTCGATGTCGCAAATCTGAGTGATTAGTAGTCTTGCCGACTGGCTTTGGCTGGTTATATTTTCATCAAGGTTAGAGATATTCTCTTAAAAGCCTTATAAAAGATACATATTTGTATGTGGTAGGACCAATACATACAAATGTGGTTCTTTTAAGAGACGAAAATAAAGAATGAGACTATGCAAAATAGCACCAACCTGCTCTCCTGTCTGATTATGACTAATTATGATAAATCCACCTAGCACCTAACCTAAATCACCTTCAGCTGTATTGAAATATATTTCCAATACTTGAACTTCGGGGAGTTATTCCTTCTTTGTTAGTTTGATACGTAATATTGATATCAAAACTTTAGTTTAGGATCGGTTTTGTATCGTATAACTTTGAGGTGAGGGATGATACTCTGAACTCTCCGTCTACTTCTTGTCAATTTGTATCGAACACGCTATCTTGTTCACAACATCAAAAGGGCTATATTTAATATACATTGAAAAGAAATTATGACCTAACTTACTTCTAATACCTACAGCCGTTTATTAGTTCATGATCTTTCTTTATAAGTTTATAATAGTTAAATCTAATGTATTAAGATTTGCCGGGATTGGAATGGAGAATTGGATTAAATCTATTTTAATCAATATTGCGGAGCCGGAGGAAACTAAATCACTGCCACAGATAGTGTAGGTTCCTACACTACTATGATTAATTGTGCGCCAAGTCCAGCAACATTGATTGATGAGCGGGTTATGACACAGATCCGCCCCATAATAGTCTAGCTTTGACAGATGCTAAAAGTAGAAAACAATAGTGGTTTACGTAACAGAAAGTCATCGGTCACGGCGTGGATCGTGACCGGGTGTCTCGCTAAAAGCGGTAGCCGTTTTTTAATTGACGGCGAAAGTTTTGAAAGCGGTTCCCATCGTCAGTTGCGTAAACTATACCCGTTTTATACATCGCGCCAGTTCGGGAGGACCGCCGAGACATCGTTGACCCCTGATTTGTTACGTTACTATAACTCAACGCAAAGAATCGTACAATGTTTCCGCTTAGTGATGTAATGTTCCTGGGACCGGACGGATTTACGATTTACTTAACTGTTATAAAATTGCGACAGGTGGTTTCTTTGGTAGAGTTTATACTTTATTTTACAGCAACAGAGTTACAATTTCATTGATGGGTGTAGAGTCCGTTAATATGATATAATTTGCGGTCACACGTAACCGGGCGTTATTTTTGCGGCGAGACTAACCATGAAGCGGTGGAATTAGTATCTGTAAAAGCTCGCAGAGGACGTGAGACGAATAAAGTGCGTTTATGGTCCCATCGGTGTAATCAGTCAGCGCTTTATAGCTGTTAGTCGTATGTCATTAAGAGAGACACTTATAGGCCAGTTATAGGAAACAGGAGGTGAGATTAAGTAGTCATTTATTTAACTATTATATGTCACTAATTGCCTATTTGTACTGCTGATGTTAATGTTCGTGAATAGGTTCTGATATTAATAGGCTTCAAGATAATTCATGAACCTTTAGAAACGTTAGGACCCGTGGGAAATATTCAGAACTTTGCACAGTAAATTTTACCATTGGGTTGATATTCTAACTTACGCAAGCATAATTTTATATTGTTACGATTGTTTGCCGAACCAAACGATGTATTTCATACAATTTACCTACAAAGCCATTCTCACAAAATATCGCCTTAGAAATAGCAACGTTATTTTATCGGAACATCGTAGTTGGCGATTGTTTTTTGTTTAACCATATATCAGCTAATCTCAGTTTTGATGCACGTCTGTTTTGTAACTCTATTTATGACCTAAAATTATCCTTATTTTGTGATGAACAGAGTTCGCATTAGATTGCAGCGTCAGGTACAATCGTGGATGGATCAGACCATATTCTGTATAGAATGTACTGTGATGGCATTATGCCTGCTGTGCCAATAAGCGAGACAATCTGATATGACATTTGTGTAGGCTTTGCGCAATTGTACGTGTCGCTGCAGACATGGCTATATTTCAGTGTTGCCAGCATACACTGTGATAGTGTGTTTGGACTTGTGCAAACAGTATTATTGTCATCAGTCTGGTTTGGCAGCTACGTAATCAGTTACGATTTGTAATTTTGGAACTATAGCTTTGTTATTAACCCGTCATATGTCGTAATTACAGACACAATTAAAAATCCATTGTGTCTCAACGAGATCTACGTTCCGACATACCAAAGGTTAATGGGTCGGTGATAATGTGGCCTTGTTCATTCATAAGTTCCAAACTAGAATCCCAAAACATATCTTTTATTAGCCACGGTATAAAACGTATGCATGGTCTTCTTTGAAAATCATCTAATCTCATCTTTTGATACGCCATGTCGCGACTTTAATTCAATAAACCAAAGACGATTTTGACAACCAATAATGAATTCCTATCTCAAATATATTTGGAGACTAAAAATGATTCACTAAGAATCATGTTTGTTCGCGTGGGCCATCGTGTCTAAGCCACCGTAATCAAGTAAGCAAATACAATAGCACCGCCTCATTCGGAAGCAAGCCTGTAACAACCGAGTTAAGCAACATACCCAAGTACAAACATACCTACCTAATTCAGCAAGGCATTCTGACTTCCCCTGTCGGCTTGGCTAGCTCAGCGGATGGCGCAACTAATCTGTCTATTCCGTTATCTGTCCGAGAGTCCCGTGAGAGAATCGGGTTATTGTGGTATTTGTAGGCAATTGAATAGTCATCTGGTACATCCTATTGCAGAAGTCTTCATTACAACACTTAGGTTTATTCACAAGATATGATATCTAGTAGTAAGTGGACTCCCTTTTTCCGAAGTTAGTCTCTCATTCGGACCATCGTATGTCGAAGGACTATTTATTCGACTTTTTATTGTATGGATAGTGATAACATATCTTAGAGATAATAAATAAGAGGCACTTGTTGGGTAGTAGGTAAACTTGTCACTCATCCAAATATCAGGCCTTAAAAGAAGCACGCCGATTAACTAGTCATTCTGTATAATAGGTAAGTTTTACGTACCTAATAAAAGCCGCTCCTGTAATGGGAAACGCCCACACATTTCTATTTTAATTAATCAGTAGTAGGTATATGTATCACTGGTAAATAATTACAGAACCGTCAGATACAGTTTTATTGCAGCTCATAATCACTTTATTGCCGAACACTAATTTGCATGTTAAAATTGAAACGAACGAAAAACGTAGAGTCGTGTTCTCTGTTTTCAATTAATTAATTTAAGAAACAACTAATTAATGATTTTTTTTACGTGTCTCTGGTATTTGCTTTATTTTGCATCTGTGACATCATATAAAGTTGGCAAGACCTTGCCTTAAAATTATTTTGAAGCTATTTCGAATGTGGAGTCAAGGTAAACACACACCCCTGCTTCGCACGGATTTGAAGACTTGACATCAAAATTTCTATACTAGTTGTACTACTGAGTTCTACAACTACACTAGTCTAACCTTTCGGAATAAATTCTGGTGAAAACCGCATCAAAATCCGAGAACGCGGTGACACAGGCAGACACGAACAGCGACTTTAATTTATAATATAATCTGTAATATCAAAATGAATCGCCTAATGTGTTGCTAAGCGCGAATCTCGAGAGCAGCTGGACCGATATGGATAATTATTTTTTTGTTGTGTTCGTTATTCTGAGGAGAAGGTTTGGCCGTTTAGTAGGTGTAGCTACCAACACCTACTATACTTATACCTACCCTACGGTAAGTAGGCATGTAGGTAGGTAGGATAGGCTGGTAGGTAGGTAGATTGGTAGGGTAGGTTAGGTAGGGTAGGGTAGATAGGTAGGTAGGGTAGGGTAGATAGGTAGGGTAGGGTAGGTACTTAGAGCTACCCGTGCGAAACCGGAGCGGGGCAGTTAGTATTATATAAATATGGATTCAACCAAAAACCCGAAAATCCTGAAAACCCGAAACTCTGACAACCAGTCTTACCAAGGGGTATCGTTACCGAGTTACTGGGTTGTGGAGGTCAGATAGGCAGTCGCTCCATGTAAAATACTGGTATTCAGCTGTATCCGGTTAAACTGGAAGCCGACCCCAACATAGTTGGGAAAAGGCTAGGCAGATATATTGATATAGATATGAATTTAGGCAGATTGATTAATATAATATGAAACCTACTATTTACGCTTTTATAAAAGCTTTGTTTCGTGTAATTAGTACATAGGCCAAAAACTATAACGTATTCTGAAATAGCGTAGTTTACTGAAAGCGCACACCTATCTAGGTAATTACCTGTCGGCAAACTAACACGCCAGCCTGGTTTTATCTGTCAAAGGATTAAAATTTAGACAGGGCGGCCTAATGGCGAGTCGTTGACTCGTATGCAGGTGGTCAATAATTACTGAGTTAGTAATTAGAACATTGCCAAACTTTTCCTGTAGGTATCTACCTACTCGCTAAGCTACCTAACACTAGTATCATTAGTACTTTTGAAAGTTTGAAGATGATTAAATTAACTATCTTCTGCCCGCGATTTCTTCCGCGTGATTAACATTCTTATGAATTTTCGGAATCAGATCAGTAGTTTCGAAGATCACCCCCTACATACAAACTCACAGGGTCTTACTTCAAAAACTTACACACTTCAACATATGTCTAATGTCAATCTTACGTCAAACTCCATATAATTAATGTCGAGTTTAAAAGGTGTTTAACCTAAACAACTGACAAACACGGTTTTGTGGTAGTAAGGACAATGTTTATAATATTAGTATCTATAGATAATGAATATATTATATTTGTTTTAAATTTCTATGTTCATATTTTTAAGGTAGATCTACCTTCATTTAAAACTCGGCCACTTATAAAGTTGGTAAGGCGAGTGCGCTTCTTTTCATAACAGTATTATACTTGCAGCAAAACTGAAGTGAACTTGAGTTTTCAACATCTTTTCTCACAAACTTTTCACCTCAAAGCTCACAACTATAAACAACTACGACACTTGAAATTGAATTAAATTAAAAAGCAGTACACTCAATGTAAACCCTGTTATAATTTGTTAGTAGTATACAAGGGGGTTGATTGAGTCTGTATATGACGCAATCAATGTCGCTTCAGGGGCGATGAATCGAAACAAATTAACTTCCGCTTGTTGGTGACATTAACTTTAATTTTCACAAAACTAATTTACAGGGATTTATCGTTCCTAGTATTCCTTAGTACAGTGGTCTTTCGTGGAACATAAAACGAATAACCTGAATATCTAAGAGCCACGGTAATTGAAATATTAATATCCTTTGTTAATATATGTATTAGCTAACGTCAGATCTACTAATTAGAAACTTGAGTCGAGATTGAACCTAGTCTAGTCTTTGTACCTAGTTACGTAATCAATCCAACAATTAATATAATTTGAGAATAAGAACAACATAAAAATAACCTGTAACTGGCGAGGCTGCGAGCCAAATCCAACATAGTTAGGGAAAAATCTACCTTAAAAGTGTTTACGAAGGTAATCAGGAATGTAATATTTCTCATGATTACATTACGAGTAAATTCGTATCTCCGAGGCGGACTCAGCCGGCGGCAAGAGTTTTAACGTAGGTATCATATTCTGTAAAAGGTATTTAATTATTAAAATGCCAACCTATTTAATGTTAAGTTGTGTAGTATCTTTTTAAAATGGAAAGTGCAATAATTTTCATTAAATGAATATATAATATAATAATTGAAATAGATTTCTCGCTTGTACGAAATATTTACAGGGCAATTCTGAAAGATAATTATATTTATGACAACTAACAACAGTTCTTGGCTTGAATTGGCTTGATCTATCCTTCCTTCTTCTTCTTCCTTCCTTTTAGGAAAGTTTATCTAATTTTCTCTAGTAAAAACACCTTTGAACAAATGTGATATTACAAGCAGAGCAACAGCAAGTCTAAAATGAGCTTACCTATTAGTTTGAACGACGCAATCGTAGCGAAATAATTTAAAAAATATTTACTACCATTAAAATAACCGGTTTTGTAAAATATACACACGTTCCAAACATGAAATTAATGATAATTACATCCTTAATTAAAGAGATTTACATTAATTATACTGAGCCAATATTTAATTAACACATCCTTATTGCTTAGAGTGGTTGCAGATTGCAGATCATCTCGTTTGTAAAGTAGTCGCAGGCGCAGCCGTGAAACATCCGGCTCCAGTGACCGGGAAAAGTGTAAGGCATTTATTGGGTTTTCACTTTAAAAATACTAGATTAGGTACACATAACTGACTAAGTAACATCTTCAGCGTATTGTTTGAGTGTTGTAGTAATTAGGGACCCGCCCTCAAGGAAACAAGCGTGACTGTTATGTAACGCCAACAGATATACCGAAAGCCATAATTTCGTGTAGTTAATTATTAATTCTAGTTACCACGGGCTTATTACGTCCATAGTTTATCACGAACCACCCGACCTCCGGCACTCATTGTTCTACCAAATTGTATTACACTAATTTGCGCGCTCCGTGCTTTATTGTAGTTCTCGTGAATTAATTAATGTACGATTTTTGACATTTCAATTAAACGTTGTACGGGAGCATTCGTATAAAATGCATCAACAGTTTTCACATTCGCGCTTTCTGCCTCTGTGTCAGCTTTTTTGCTGTTCAAGTATGCAATTCCCGTTTTAATGTATTTTAATTGGAGGAAAATATGTGAGTCAGGGAAAATGGAAAAGAAAAACGAGTGTGTACTCATGTCGTGCAAGACGCGGTACTTTGCTGTGTAAGTGTGTCAATGGGGTGCTATAGCTGGCTCTGTTTAGCAAACAAGTTCTAAAGGGGGATAAAGTTCTTTGACGATAATTTAATCCTATACTATCCTATCCTCAAGATTTCTTAGAGCGTAACAGACTTCATTTTACTAAAGAAATATACTTTTCTCGTAAGAAAATGTAATTTCCCCTATAATACTTAGCTAAGAGATTTTATGCCAAACAACTATTGATAGGATCAAACAATTTTGCACTACAATGTTATCAGTAAACATTTTTTGTGAATATTATGTACTCAATGGTAACACATTTACATAATATACTCAAAAACATGTATGTTTTACGTTACTTTCTCGAAGGCTTAGCAAGTTTTAGACAGGGAAAGGAGGCTTTATAGTGATTCAAAAGAAGATTTGAATCGTTTTAAAATTAATTCTATTTATATTATAAAACCTACACGTGTTCCATATTATTTAACTTCCAAAGTAATTTGTGCCAAAATTGTAGATACAAAATAATTCCATAACATAAGTACAGTATATAATATGTCATCATCTGTGTTTTATCTGAGTATTGGTTGCCCGGGTAACGGCGCTGACTTATGAGTTGTCGGAACGCGGAGGCGCTTTATTTAGTGTACATAATTTCTTCACTACTGAAACCGGCATGTCCTAGAACCAAAAATTCGAAGACATGTGACATCTACCAACCCGCATTGAGACTGCGTGGTAGATTACACCCCACTCCCCTCACGGAGAGGAGGTCTGTGTCCCAGCAATATATATCATATCATATGTCATATGAGCAGGTGCACACATTATAGGCTTATTATGATTATGCTGTTTTATGTGAAATACGTTTTTGATATGTTTATCATAAATATTAATCACCACTTCGCTGTACTTATTAATTTTCAATAAGTTTAAATTAAGTTCGAAACCACTGAACTGCGGTTATTAATTGTTTGATGAAATATTTATAATTGTTGATTGTAAGTAGTCGTTTGTGTATACTGTAAAACAAAGAGTAGGTACAGTCAGTGTCCACCTCCCTAAGTAAATTGCTATTAGAATTGATACCTTTGTATGACAACCGACCGTACATCGAAGAAAGGAATTTCCATATCGTAATATCGCAAAATAACTTGTCTCATAAATTATTTAATAACGTGTGAAAATGTTACATGAACAGTAAGATGTTTTGTAGTCAAATGTAAATACTTTCAATAAGTTACTATAATTTATCGACAGTGTTTTAAAATAATTTGTTGACAAGATTTTTTAATAATAATGTAGATTGTTCGACAAGACATGGATGATTTGAAACCTTTAAATGCAGATTCAATGCAGACTCCTACACTTCCAATGGTAGTATTATATAGGTATTATGTTTTCAAACCATTTTATCATTCCTTTTCTATTTCATCTGTGTAGTTTCTATATACTCTGCCTCTTTTATCCTCGTTTATCGTGTTTTATTCAATAATTATTACTCTTCTTAAAAAGCTTTCAGTTTTTTATATTTAAGTAGACACTACTTTTACAAGCTTAATATTTTATTAAAAATCATTAATATTCCACGCAGGGAAATTGTGGTTGATGAAACTCGGTTTGGTCAGCTAATTAATGTTATATCGAGATTTAGTAACGCACCAATTCATTATCGCCAGTTCGGATTTCCAATTTGTGATTTAGATTCATTATTCTAATTCCACTAGGTAAATTCATTTATGATGGTTTAATTGTGGTTTGTGGTTTTACCGATTTACGATATAGAAGATAATTTCATGATGAGTAAAGTAAGTAAGAGGAACGCATAGGGAGGTGTGGAAACCTATAGGGAAACTTTGCTCAGCATCGTCATCAGTCATCATCATCAGTCATCACCCCTGAACTTATCCCAATTGATTTATGGTCGACGTATTTCTTCTTCATCGATATTGTCTATTAAACATCATCCCTGAAACCTGGAGGCTCAGCAATGGAATAGTAAAGGTTAAAAAATTACTAACTGTTGAAAAGTAATGTCAAAATGTATCGATTTTAACCTTAATAATGGATTTAAAATAATATTTTCTTTATTTTGGTTACAGAGACGGGGAGCACGGATAAGAGCAATGGTATGAAGGAACCGGGATCACCTGAGGAACTGGTATGTACTTATTTTTTATACTTTTTATACTAACCTAAAGCTGGAGAGAAAACCATCTTATTAACCTAGACATAATTTTGTGCAAGAAAATATGACTGCAATTTTAAGAACCAACCAACTTTCATAATTCAGTATCAGTAGAGTACATTCCTACTACACGACTTAATTTTATACAAAAAATTTAACTATTATCCCATTGCTAATAAAAGGCTACATATATCTCCCAAATGACATAATCATTCGTCTAATAAAGTATGAATACTAACAAGCTAAAGAGAGAAAGAGTACTTCTTATCTGAGCTAATTGAAGGTAGGTCGGTTAGTGTCATGAAAAGTACTACAAAATAATAGTTTTGCTAGTTTTTATTTTCATATAATCTAAGTACCAGTAGACCATGAATTCGTCTATGCTTGTGCGTCTCTCTCGTACCTCTGATAGTTTATAGTCCTTGACAATGGTTCTGCTTGTTTAGCGTACTAAACAATAAAATTACCGCTGTACCTTGTAACTCGTCTGTATAACACACAAAGGTCGCATCGTTACTTACAATCTGAATCGGATTGATCTCCGCAAAGATCCGAAGGTATCCGAAATCAGGCGGTTAACGCGATTCGTTTGCAGATCTTGTTTGAGGCGTCCAATCGCCTTGAAGTTTTACCGTTTTACTCCTTTTACGTACCTTACCCAAGTATTTGATATCGCTCTGTTTGGTAACGGATATCACTGTAATATTATTACTTTATTGAAATTACGGTTTATCGGAGTTGTTTGATCATTTAAGTTAAATTTTTATCAAAATCTTTTAATGATGGACCTTTATTTATGAATCTCAATTAATTGAGTACCTAGTAATTAATTTGACAGGAGTTTTAAGGTGTTATAATTACTGTGTACCTACTGTTTGTGAGAAAAACTGTACAATAGATACAGAAACTTCAAATAATTATCGTTAATATTTTTGATGATTTAATAACTCAGTCTAAAATAATCCTATATTATCACCTTCTAAATACAACTTCATTTTATCAGCCATTAGCGACTATCACATGTGCCAATCAAACCGGCGCGTTTCCATTACGATTCGGACGTTAGGGTCGTATTCAACAGATGACCTGTCGAACTGTCGATGATGGATTACTCTCCGGCCCTTTGCGATTGTTCGCTTCACATTCACGTTTAATTGCTGGCTGGTGAAGTGTCGTGGCTAGGGAGGATGGGTAGGGGTCTTTATGTCACCCTTTGATGTACCTATATTTAAGGCTATGGGAGACTTTTGCAGGTGATTGAAAAATTGAAAAGTTTTTTTTAATTTCAAATAACGGTAACTGGACTGGATGAACTTTAGAAGTTTTTTTTTTGGCATCAGTCAGCATAGACATGTCGGCGATATCTAGTTTCAAAACGTCTTAGAATTCGTACAAGTGTTTTACGCTTGACAATGATGAGCATTTCAGAAGTAAATCTTAGAAGATTTACTATATGTCATTGCAAAAGATTGGGGTGTAATAATATATATTGGGAAGGCAAGTCTTCCTACTTACCTACTTGAATTATGACCGATAGCAAAATGAGATGGGTGATTGAAATCAAATTTCATTATAAAACATATGACTTGTGGTCAAGATTAAGGAATTTTCCCACACTTACATCGAAATGAAAACGCAATGCTTAAATAACTGTTCCTCAGCATTTATCGCCAATCATTCGAACGATACACGAAAACAAAAGCCAAAACGTATGAATTGAAATAAATTCCTAAAAAATGAGAGTTGGAGTAAAGCCAAGTCTGTTGTGGCGTCGCGACGCGATTATAAATAAACAAGAGCGATACGATACTCATTTGTTATCATGTAAAGCCGCGTTTTCACTAACCTGCCCAAACAGAGAACATTATGTTTTCACTACAAAGAGAAAGCCAATGCTCGCAGCTCGCAGTGACGTCGGACGTTTTTACTGAAAGAATGAGCGAGCGAGCATTTGTTCGCCGAGCCAACTGATTATCATTATTTACCGCGCGAACAAACGTCTGCTGCTTCAGAACCCTAATTGAAAATGCAGCTTTAAAGACTGAAGGACTGTGGCTACACCCACGGTCCCACATATTTCTCGTACTTATCCAATAATATTATAGGTAAGCTATAGAACATTACAAAAAGACTAAATTACGTCACAACACGTAATCTTGAATATGGGTCCCTTGTAATCCGCAACTAAGTCCATTTTAGTTCCGTGCACTCTGATTATTGTCAAAGCGGTCGCGATCCGATTCGGATCCGATTCGATGAGATATCCGTAATCTGCTGTCCGTCACTAACTGTCATGGCGCCTGCTCTCTGAAATTCAAAGCTGGTCAGTAAATCTTTTCGGCGGTTATACTTATGTGAGAAATGTTACAATACGTAGAGGTTTTCAGAGACTTATAAATTTTGGTAAAGGTATTATTTATGGGCATGTATTTATTTAAATATATTTCGGTATTTTTATTGCTCTAATAAAAAGAGAGTGTTTATCGAATAAAATACATATTATAATAAACAGTAATAGGAATCATCTGGTTTTAAAATATATGATAGAAGGTTTTTCGTTATTCCATGTTTGTCTTTTATCGGTCTGAAGCTGAACTGCAGCAAATCTCAAAAATGTTTCCATTTTTGTTAAAATTTCTGAAATACATATTTTTACGGGAAGTTTGCGATTGGTCATGCATCAAATTCAGTTACCGAGCTCTATCTCCGTTTCCCGATATTTTGAAAATATTGAACTGTACAAAGAGCAAAAGGATTTGTTTTCTGATGTCGGTACAGTGATATTTCCCAGAGGTCTCTCGTTACTAGGCAATGTAATTGGTAGGAAAAGAAAGTGATACTAAATAAATATTGTGTAGTAGTACCACACAATAATAGGTAATTGCTCAAAGTGTGAAAGAGAGGGGCATTTGGGACGCGTGATTTTAGGTTAAAATTGAGATCCTAATCTAATATGCTTGTAATTTTACACAGAAGCATGAGGCTTGAGATCATAATAATATATATCATTTCGTTAGTCGAGGATGGCGAAATTTTTGACAAACTTCTTTTAAATGTACACATTTAAAATAAGTGCTGTTAAAGTGGAATGCCTCGTTGGTCTAGTGCTCGCAAGCGCTACTGCTGAGCATGAGGTCCTGGGTTCTATTCCATGGTCTGGCAAAGTGTTATTGGGTTTTTTCATCTGGAATTTCTCAGTGGCAACTCGGAGTCTGGATTTGTGCCCAGTTGATGGCAATATGACTAACCGCCCTCTATTACATGGGACTTAAACATAATTGGCGAAATGTGGCGTACACCTCTGCCTAACCCTTCGGGGGAACAAGGCGTAAAGTTATGTTAAAACAAGTTTAAAAAAAACCGGCCAAGTGCGAGTCGGACTCGCGCACGAAGGGTTCCGTATCTATAAAAACGGCAAAAAAATCACGTTTGGTGTATGTGAGCCCCCTTAAATATTTATTTTATTCTGTTTTTTAGTATTTGTTGTTATAGCGGCCACAGATATACATCATCTGTGAAACTTTCAACTGTCTAGCTATCAAGGTTCATGAGATACAGCCTGGTGACAGACGGACAGACAGACAGACAACGGAGCCTTAGTAATAGGGTCCCGTTTTACCCTTTGGGTACGGAACCCTACAAAACCGCCATCTTACAATATGCATAGTACAGTAATTTCCCTCATAAACGTTAAAATTTGCCCTTTATTTTTTATTTACCAAGTTCGTACCAACGATTTAGGTCAATTACAGCTGATCAACAAGACGTTGCATTAAGGTTGACCCGATTGTGGCGTGGTCCAGCCGTCCGGCCGACAGGCGCGGCCACCAGCAAATAGGCTTAGCTCGTAACGGACTGACCGACACTGTTAGCGCTACATGAGACGTCAGACGCTATAAGATTTAACCTCGATTAGATAACATAGATTAAAAAGTTGAAGTAAACATCTGTTCAATTAATACAGGAACAATACCATTATTTTTATATAACATTATTATATAACATTTGGAATTTAACGTCAGATGCCTATCGATAAGACCGTATTACTGGAAGTGCATGCCAAATTTCAAAATTGTATTGAGATATCCGATGTCTTCTACAAATTCAGATGTTAAAAGTAACATCGTAACCGTTAATCAGGCAAGTTATTGAAACCAGTTTCTGCATTATTATTATACAAAAAAGGTTCAACGAAAATCAGATGCGAGCATAACCTGAAGTTACTCCAAACGAATGATATCATTAGCTGTATTCACACTCGTAAGACCAAAAGATTCAACGATAACTTAATTTGCAAACATTTCTCGCGAAACACGCAGTAATTATTCGTTCAACAGCTCCTAACAGCTTTGATCGACTCCTACGCGACTCCCGACGTTTGTTCCACAAGTCCATTTAAATACGCCAACATTTGATTGCGTTAACAGGATCGGCGTGTCGTCCGACCGGATTACAGCTTTTAAGTGACTTTGACTAGGTTGTGTACACAAGCCGACGCGAGAGGGTTATTATGTAATAGTTGTCACTTGTCAGTTGTGCGACCGATTGCGTCGCTGATGAAGATAAGTGGATCAATCAGGTTGATGTATGAAGTGAGTTAATAAGTTTAGTGCTTATCATTTGGATCTGCTGAAACCTGTTGCGGGATTAATTAAAAAGTCATTTAATATACTATAATTTATAATGCACTCGAGTTTGAGGAAAAAGTTAGAAGTGTGTTTATCGGTTGTTGATAAATTATTTTTAGGCGAAGCAATGCAATGGTTGACATCGTTGAAGGAAGACATTGTGAGGAACATATTACCTGGGGGCCAAGTCTACTAATTTACAAACGTGTCAGTGGTCTCACAATGATCAGTTTTTGACAGATATGCCATACAAACACAAACACATACACGTTTGTAAATTAGTAGACTTGGCCCCCTGGACTTATGTCTGAAATCGTCAATCCATTTTGAGCAAGCGTGGTGATCAATGCTCGTGTCTTCTCTGAAGAAGAAGAAGAAGAAGCCTTTGCCCTGTATTAGGACAGTTACAGGCTGGTATTATTATTATTTTAATGCAACGGTTGCAGTTGCTTGTTAGGGAATGGTCGAATTTATCTATGCTAGTATTGATTGGCGTTCCACTGCCATCGGACCGTGGTCAGACAAGCCGAGAGCTTGAAAAATTTCCCAGCATTTCGTTCCCAAACGATGTCAATCCCATTGTGCAATAGGATAGGTAGCCGTACACCTACATAGTTTGGATTAAAATTGTTCAATATACGTACGCGGAGCTGAGAGCACTGATCCGGCTTTCACGATTTTATCTCAGCAAAATATATACCGAAAATATTGTTGTTACTTTTTTGTGCTAAATCGGTCCCGCGATAAACGCTTCAATAAATATGAGTCGTTGATGGACGGACTGTATGGATTATCGTTTCATCCTCACTTTCCAAATACAAAGGTACTGTAGGTATCTTTGGAATGTTTTCGGTAAATGTGGACATTAGCTTTATAGACTTTATTATTTTTTATTATTATTTATTTTTATTTCGAACACATACAGATTCATAATTTTGTTAGTAACACCTATAAACTACGTTAGTAACAGAAATAAAATTACAAATACACACAAAACTAATTTAAAAACCGGAACATATAATTATGTCCGCTTCCTGCAGCACCAGACCTGCAGCTGTGCATACGGGTCCAGTGCTCCAGGAATGGGCATTCAGGCTTGTCCGCAATCACCTTCAAAATGCTGTTGGTGCTCCCCCGCATCCTTCTCATCAGGGATGCTGCTCTCTTTCGCATAATTGAAAGCAATCCGTACCTGCTTCGGCAAACATGCCCGATGCGCTACAGAACCGCGGGAGCCCCAACAGCACCCTAAACGCGTTATTATATTGCACGCGAAGAGCGTTGTAGGCCCTCTGCGTATGTCTAACCCACAGGCTGCACGTGTAGCAAAATGGCAAAATGCCTTGAAAAGAGTGAGTTTCACTTCTTTAGTACATCGTGCAAACCTATGGGTCAACATATTACATCGGATCGACAACGCTCTTCGCTCCCGCTCAACGCTCTTTAAGTAGGCTTTATCGAGCTGAACAATAAGATTTTGCTTGGTTGTTGGATCTGATTCCAATCCTAATTAAACTTTTGTTTTATTTTTAGTTTCCATTTAGTATTGCCCGTATACCTATACATTTAATTCAATCAGACTCGTGTTTTTTAACGGAAGATCCTTTAAAGAATACAGTTATACATTTTGGGTCACGAAGCACAATGCCCAAAAATATCTGGCACAAATTGTACAAAACTCAATCAATCATACCATTCATAAAAGAAAAATGTTGTTAAACAATACCATAACATCCGTTAATTGTGACGGCGTAGGTTGGAGCGACAGTCATAACGGGTCGAGTGCACCGTTGCCAATCGGTCGCTCCCCGCATGCATATGCAAGTGGCAATTTACGAGCCGTGTCTCGGTGTCCATCAATAAAGAACTGATATCAACCACAATCACCCACAATTGCACTTTACTGATACATTGCTTTATTTATGACGGTTCGATTAATCAAGTGAAGATGTATGATGAACTCCCGCTAATGTAAACTGTTTTTTTCTCGTTCTTGGACAAAGCAAACGGCATTGAAATTGACATTTCAACAATAAACAGCGTTAAGCACTTTAGACAGTCATTAAACTATGAGATGCAAAGTTATTGCTGTGCATTCTTTCAAATAACACTCCATTAGTTGTGTTTTATTTCACACAAAACGTTTCTTAAGCAATCCTCTCACCAAGGTTTCGTTCATGTAACTCCGCCTCTTAAATCCCGCAAACATCCACGCATTTCCGTCTAACAGTGTCCACCCACAAAAATCTTGTTACGAACAAGTTTTTGTTAGTCGACGGCTTCCCTGACTGATGAATGGGACAGCCCATCAATAGCAGATCACTTGGATGCTTCATAAATATGTACACGCCAGTGTGACGTCAGTTTTTATGAGCTCAAAAGGACCCGCTCGCATTTGATTGATGATGGGGAACCCGGCGAGTGTTTTATTGATTCTCTTGATTTGAGTGTTATGTGTGTTGTTAACAGCGTCATTATGGGGAACCTTGTTGTGGCCTAAATTGGCAATTGGCTCGCTTTTGTTGTAGAAGAGGAAAAAGTTAGAGATTAAAATAAATGGCGAGGAATAACGTGTCGTGTGAGAGTCGAGAGTTTCGTGCGGCATTAGGTTGCGTGTCCAGACGCGACGGGACGTTCAAGTATTTGGCAAGCCAACCTAATTTCTATAACAGCTACTGTCTGGAAGCTGATGGACGAACATTCAAATTGGGATCCTCGATTAGAAAAAGCACGCGATGTTCGCATTTAGGATGATTTCTTTTTTAATCTTGTTTTAGGCAAAATTAATTAACAATAAAATTGCCGATCTTTATCTCCATTGTTCTAGTTCACTATGATAATTCTATTCAACGAGATAACGTGATTGAATTTATTTAACAAATTGGTTTAGTTGGACAGCACGTGATGTTTTTTAATAGAAAATCATTATGACCAGCAGAATGGCATGTCAACCATAATATGATTAAAAGCAATCTACGAACTTCTATCACTGTATTAGTCTTGTTAACTTTTTCTTATCTTTGGAAATATTATTATAATACTCTTACTCATTATAATACACGTGTCATGTTTATTATAATGAGAGAAAATGAGTGAGTCGTCTATTGATCTAGCTTTTAATCTGGAAGAGAAATGGCGGTAAATTAATTCATACAATGGCGATGACCTATGTTAGAATAAGAATAATTTATTTTTTTCAAAAATATATATAAATTAAGAAAATATGATGACACCCTATAAATGTTGCTTCAAGCTTCTGTATAAGTCCTTGCCTTATTTAAAACAAGTAGCCACGAAGCCACAAACATTTCACGTAATAAACGAAATTGCTCCTAAATTAACAATATTGAAGATTCCATAATCAATCTTCAAACCAATTCAAAATTAATTTGCGTGAACTATGTGGTTTCATCGTCTGTAGTTCGTCATCTTATATTAGCAACGTTCGATAGCAAATAATGAGCTCCGTTATTTCAATTAAACTGGAACACACGTACCTATAAAATCTAGGAATAGTTTAGTCTGGAGTTAATCAGAGACTGGTAAAACGAGCCAACCGATAAAACATTATACCGAAACAACCAATAGAAATACATCACCATTCCGAGCCAATCTGATTTCAATTTTGCAGAGCAACATTAAATTATACATGCGTTAAATGCAAATGTATCCCATATTTTATTAACGAACGCTTAAAGTGCAGTTCTGGATTAAAAGTATCTCTCGACACACTGTTTCAGGCTCTTTGCATAATTGGAAATGAAACTATTGTATTTTTTGTTCACTCTGTTTCAACATTACCTACAGCTGTTTAAAAGTCACTTTCTGAATCATGCCATATTAACGATTTCATCTGAAGGGTAAGAAATATCTCTTTAAACAGTAAAGAGATACTTACTTCTTATCCTTCAGATGAAATAGGGACTTCATTAGAGCATTAGAGCAAATTACTACTCCGTTGCAGGTTAAAACATCCTCTAATTATCTTGGCTCAGTATATGAGTTACGAGGTCAGCATTTGCTTAGTGACTTGATTTTTACGGTTCATTTGATGTAGTATTCTCAAGATTTAGTAAAGATTTAATATTGTGCTTTCAGTTTTCTTTTTACACTGACCAATGTTATGGACTCTATACTAATACTTAACAGTTGTACAATTCTTTGATCTTACTGTTGGGTTGGCATAAAGTTTGTAAACATTGTACAATTTTGTTAGTATTCCAAGCAAAAAAAGCTATTCAGCATTAATGGTACACTTTGCACGTAATATATCATGTAAATCCGCTATAAGCTTATTTATATATCTCCGCAACATGTGTGCGCGCTCGCCGCAGCCGGGATTTCGTTAGCGTTGTCACCACAAACATTTGAACAGGCGGAGAGGAAACAAAAATCCCTCCCTTTGTGATAACCGCGTAGAAAGAAACAATTACCTGCGATATAGCGTCATTGGCTTAGTTAGAGTCCGACTTTTGTCCTAGATTCAATACAAAGATTGAACGACACTATGATTAGGATTCCTTGTTCAGATAGTTCTCAGTCACAGCCCGAATCCCAAGAGGATTGTGCTAGAGTGCTGCCAGTACCTACTGTGACTCCGAATATTCTCTCTGGGAGCCAGGACCACTCCCGCCACATCTCCAGGGATAACTAGTGTAATAGCATAAACATGAACCTACGGCACGACCGCTGAACAGACTATAGATCAAGGTTCATTACCCACTTTGTAAGCCTCTTCGCAAGTATGATATTTCAATAATGGAGGACCCATTATCATTTATTTTGTGAACCATTTTATTTTATGCTAATGAATGCTACGGTAGTGAATAATTTACGTAGTTAGCGGATAATGTTTTGGACATATTAGGGGATTTGACCTGTCATGAAGATAATTGGTTGGTGTATATTGCAACCTCATTAGCTAAAGTCAAAAGGATTAAATGACACAGACACCAAGTTTTGTGAAAAAAAAAATGGTGTTGAGACTACATTTATGAATGTAGAAGCAAACGATTTGCCAAAGTGGAAATTGAAAGATCAAAGTGTACATTGCGAGGCATGTTATCATTTCGTTTTGCCGATCAAACACCCTGTCGGTGATGTAGACGTGTAATATTTCAGAGGCGGAGAGCTACTGAATGTTTGATATCGGGGACTCGAAGTTTTCGCGAGAGTTATCCACAATGTTTTCGTTCGGTGCAAATGTAGTCCTGGCACGGCATCAAGACGACGGACGACGCAAGGTCGCGGTTACTAGTTAATAAAATAAAATTCACGCAGATCAGTCTACATCATACTGCGGTTTAATAAACAAAAACAAAGTCCGTGTCCAAGGTTGTCTGCATGTTTTATGGGGACGGAAAAGTTAGGAAGATCGTTTGAAGGTCAGTGATTCTGCATTATGCAGAATAAATTGAAAATCTGTTCAGATATTTCAGAAAATCGTTTCTATGTTATGTAAATCACTCTTTGGCTTTGTGTGGTTAATCAAGGCTAAAAATATGTAAATAAAAAAGCGTTTTTATTGTGCAAATAAGGCTCCATGCTATATCAAAATATAATTGCTTATTAGTAATTATTAATTTTTTAATTTTCTTTTATTTATGGTCAGATAGAGAAGAACAGTAGTAGATACAGTTAAATGTTCTCATGTCTGACTTAACTTTGTGATAGATAAAATTAATAACGTAAATTCAGGGTCGGTGCCGGATGTTGCGAGTTTGAAATCTATGAATAATTTTGAATGCAGATGTGGACCGAACAGTCATAGTTGTTGCTTGAAATAATTCTAGTATAATTTGTCACTAAGTTGCTGCCAAATATTTTTTTTTCACTATGCAGTCTCTATGCAGTCTTCAACGGAGTCAAGACTGCAAGGACGAAACATGTCATTGTTTTCATTGCATCTTCCTGCCCTTTTCCCATGTTACTGAGGGTCGCTAAATGTTTCCTTATCAATCGTCAGATAATGATTCTCTATCGTTTTGTTGCGTATAATTAGCACATTTTAAAAAGTTTCAAGATTAATAACTATTCTATTTTATTCACTCTTTGATTCTGCGTAATAAATGACTGTAGGCACTGTGACGTTCACTACTCTAATAACGTCAGAATTTCAATAAGCGCCAAGAAAAATTGTTTTAATAATGTTCAGGCGAAAAAACTCGGATTAGTGAGTCATCGCGGATGTCACCGGGAGAAAACGGGAAAATACGCAATGTTATTAAACCCACTTCATTTCAAAATTAGAACGTTCAGTCTCGATTCAACCCGCGCGGCGCGTGCGCCGACTCGCGGTCCGTTGACGTTTGAATCGGAAACTATCATTCAAGAAATTAATATTGTAGTTAGGACATATTTGAAACGAATGTGACAAGTTTATCCGTAGATTATTATCACGTAAACTTTATTTGTTTTTTTTTTTATATGTGCGACAAAAATTGACGTTTCGTGAAATTTGCCAAGAGTGGTGACCTTCAAAACTGTGTTTCGCACCCGTTAACAAAGCATTGATTTGTACATGAACTGTAATCAATCTGCAATTTGGTCAAATGCTTTTCTTCTCGCTTTTATAAATTATCACTTCTCTCGTATATATTTCACTTTTTTTCCTTCTAAACACTGATCTCTTGAGAGCCTTTATTGTGAAAAATGGTTCTCCCTAGAGGAAACAATAAAAGGAATAACCTACTTTTAAAACTTTTAAAGCTTTTATGAGTTAGGATCACAACAAAAATATTTTTAACGCTCCAGGGAATTGATTATCCTTCTTTTAGGAAAAGTTACTTTTGGTCACTTCGCAAGTCGTTTTGATTTTCTCGGTTAAAATAAAAAGTATCTAATAAAACATCAATTCTCAATTTTGATTTTAAATCTTTGTTTTAAAAACTTTTTTGGTAGATAAAATGGTTTCACTCAGTTTTACATTTGGCACGAACAAACTACAAGCTACGTTCACTGTTGAAATTAAACGATTAACCGCACTAATAATAATTAATAATTATTGACTAAACGTTGTTCTGTTAGCCAATAACAATGATTCGATCTTGTTGTTCAACGTTACATTGACAGTGTTTACTAAATAACATCTCTAGCACACAATTGGATATTGTCATCAGTTATTGTAATCACTTTGTTACTAATTATGTATGCGAATGTTTTCAAAATCTGCTCATTGTGTGAACAGGCTGCATCCATCTGTGGAGGTATGTTATAGGTACCTAGTCCTACTATTTTACGTGCACCATTCATTCTATACATAGTATATGTATGAATTTGACTTAGCAAAATATGAGTCTTAAAAGCTGTACATACTTACTTGCTTCTGCCACTCACCCTCAGCCCATTTATACGATGCAAGTTTCTTGTCTGTGGCACACAATAAAATTGACTTTCATCCCCTAAACACTGTTAAAGCGCAGGCCACACTAGGAACAAAACTAAGTTCGTTGCATTTAGGTACCGCGTGTTTGCGTACTTCGGTTCCCAGTGTGGCCTGCGCTGTAACTTCGCTGCCGCGAGAAATCGCGGGACAGCGGACAGAGCTCCGGCAGGATCTCATGGCGGCATGGAGAGTGCGATTGTCGCAACCCAGTGCTGGGCACGCCACAATTGCGGCGATAAGTCCCCTCTTTGAGGAGTGGAGTGGAGAGGCGCCACGGCGTCCTCACCTTCCGCCTGACGCAGGTCCTCACCGGACATGGCAGATTCGGGAGGTACCTGTGTAGGATTAGGCGGGAGGAAACGCTCGGGTGTCACCACTGTGCGGATCGTCCAGAGGACACGGTGGAGCATACGGTGGAGGTGTGCCCTGCTTGGGCGGAGCACCGCCGTGTCCTCGTGGAGGCGATTGGCGGCAATGACCTCTCGCGTCCGGCCCTGGTCCAGGCCATGGTAAGGAGCGAGAGGGCATGGGAAGCCGTCACCTCCTTCTGCGAAGCAGTAATACTCGCGAAGGAGGAGGCGGAACGCGTGATGGAGAGGCAAAGTTTGCGCCCTCACGCCCCTAACCGCCGCCGCTGGAGACACCCTGGGCGTCGGGAATCCTAGGCGGATTCCCGGCCACCATAGGCGCGGGCTTGCGGACGGCGATCAATGGGTAGCTCGCCGTCCGATAAGGACCAGGCCCGGGTCGATGGCGCGTCATGTTCCACGCGCGCCTCAAAGAGATGTCAGCGCACCTGACGGGGTCCTGTACGAACGATGCCTGCCAGGGTTGCGGGAAAGTCCGAAAGGGATACCGGGACCCTGGCAACAGGTAACTAAAGGAACACGGGTGGGTTTTAGTCAGTAAAAGTCTTACACGCCCTTCCGCTCCGCCCAGAGCGGGAGAAGTCATTTGAAGATTTCCCAACCTCAAAAAAAAAAGTGTGGTTTACGCTTTGGACGGTGCAACTTTTATTGTTGCTTCAATTTATGGTATACCATAGGTAATTAAATCTCATCGTGTGAATCAGTCTTAATAGTACAGTGCTGCGCCTATTTCCTATCGGAAATAAGGCAAAAGGAGTATGTAAGGATCGTAGTAGTTTCTGCCTACCCCTATTGAGAGAAGGCGTGAATTCATGTTTGTATGGACCTATATTCCATGTTTAAGTCAATGCTTTTCTTTAGTATTGGAATAGGTACCTACCATTTCGTATTACGCAGTTTGCATTCAGACTGAAGCGAGTATAATGAAACTACAAAGCTAAAATAAACTGAAAGATTAATTTTATTAACCATGAAAGAATAATTTAACCTTAATTCTAAAACAGTAACAGTAAAACAGGATACAACATTTATAATATCGAACAAATGACTGTAGTAAATGAATATTTATTAGAACTACTCCTCAATGTCTGAATTTAATTAAGTTTAGTCCATAAATAAGACATTCTACATGATTTATTTATCTACTCTTTTGAATCGCCATTTTCTGGGTAGCTATTTAAATCTTAAACTATAGGAGCTAAGGCCATTTATGTATCATCAGGATGTTTTCAACTGTTAGGAATTAAGATGGATACGTATGAGATTACATTTTAAAGTCACTGACCGATGTTGTTTCCAAGTCCTAGGAAGGCAGATTTTTTAAGAAACCCCAATATTATATTATGTAATAACTTGTTAACTGCATAAATAGAACCACTGAATATAAAATACCCTTATTGGCAATAGGTGGCGCTATACACTAGGACGTTTGGTATACCGAAGCAGCAGCGGTCGCATCGAGCGCCAAGCATTCTCCGAGCGCTGCGCTGACAGACATTCTATTAAATAGTTCCAGCGAGCAGACTATAAGTGATGATATCCCTCTTTTAGTGCATGTAGTGGCTTCTAAATAGAGGCTCGGGAGCGATGACACCGTGCCGAGTGTGCCGACCATAGTTTTGTTGCATGACATTAACGTTTTTGGTTGTGCCGTCTGGACTGCGTCTGATTTATTTCAGACGCCTTCATAAATGGCAACGGGTACAAATTCGTTCGTGATTTACATGAGTTGGTTTGACTAATCTTATAAACACAATCCGTTCATGTTAGTTATATTTCACGTTTTTACTGCATAAGAAAAGACTTATACGTGTAACGTCAACAACACAGTTACAAAATAAACAAAATAATGCTAACGGCTGGGTAAAATTAAATACAAAGTATTTCCATAAGGCTGAACATAGCTTATATGAGATGAGAGGTAAAAACATGAGCGAGCTCCCTCGTTGACCCTTATCACCTACCTTTCCCCCCTGTGGACAGGTACAATTTGATACCTGTTTTTTTTAATGTCTAAATATTTTCATTTTGTGTTCTCTGTACGTATACTGGAAAAAAAGCAATAAGCAACGAACAAAATATGTGCTTTGCGCCTGACATACGTAGGCAAAGTGCGCCCTTAAAAAATATAACGTAATTTTTTCGATCATACAGAATTTTTAATTTTCCCCGCCTGTGTTAGAAAAATGTTTACATTGCTTTATTCTTACGACTGCGGAGCTTCCAAAAATAACTTCTTTACCTAGCGCCACAAGGCTCTTTTTTCACGATCGTCACGTGGATGCGTGCATCGGCCAGATGATTGCAGATTGAAATCAGATACCCAAACCGCCCACTCGTCGACAGACGCAAATCATTATTCTACTTTTAGTGTTACACTGAAAGTCAAACATACATTATTTATGTCCCTTGAATAATAAACAAAGTTATTCAATCAGTGCAAACATAACTCTAGGAACAATGGAGTGCGGTCGTCTCAACAGCGGGTTGAGGTGGAGTGCATACTCTTCCGCGTCTTCAGACGCGAACATGCCGGCCGTAGTGATCGAAGACTTGTGCGCAGACGAACAGTGCCCGGGCACCGACAATTATCTGATAACTTTTCCGGAAGAGAACGGCGAGTCCGAATCAGCTCACGACATCAAAAAGCGGATTTCCGAAGAAATAGACATCTTAAACGAAGCTCCTAAACTTCTTAATCGTTGTTACGAAAACCCTCTTTTCATCCCGGCCAGCGAAGTTTTAAAAGACGAGATAAGTGACGATGGGGACAGTGAAGAACTAATGAAGAGTGAGGCAAAAAAGTTTGAGGATTATAAGTTTTGTGAGGCAGTTAACGACTTCGATATCGAGCTGGAAGCGGGGGAGGCGGTGCCGATAGTGTACCTGTCGACGACGCGGGCCGCGCGCCTTCAGAGGGCACTGCGGCTCGGCGGGTACAAAAAGGTGAGTCTCTCTCTTTGTTAATATCGCCACTGCGCTTTATGATAACATTTTTCGATGTTTTTTCTCATTGTGCCAGACTTTATTGGAGTCAAAGTTTGTGACAGCTAATTAACATTTTAATTTTCTTTTTTCTCACAACGCTCGTGTTGATGTGTTCAATGAAAATTTGTTTTACTGTTTCGACGGTTTGAAATTGAAATGTCACAAAAATAACGAGCGTTGCAGCAACACCGTGAAAAGTGTTCAATTAGTGCTACATTTTGTGTAGGTAGGTGCGTCTACGTAATCCGGTGTGTTGTCCTCGTCTAGCTTGTTAATTACTGTTGTTAATACTTCATGTATGTAGGTTAGAGTAGTTAGTGCGGATGGATATTATACTTTGGTCCTGTGTTCGAATATGTTTACATAATATAGCTCTATTAGCGAGCTGATTGGTGACTAGCAAGTATCAAAGGAAGAATGTGGTCGCAATTTGCTTATACTTACGAAGTTTCATTTCCTTGCATTTGCCTTGGTAACTGCTCTCTCTTTGGATGCTTCATGAGTGATCATATGATAAAGTTCGAATATTTAATGTTACATATTGAGGTAGTTCAGTGACGTAGTGAGATAGTTGGACGTGTGTCTCGTAAGTCAGTGTGCTCGGCAACAGCTCAGTGCAGCATTGATATTTGCTTTCCTACACTTCTCTTGAACGTAGTTCGCAGCCTTGTAAATAAAACAACGATAAATTGCTGCTATTTTAATTTCCCTTAAGGGAAGAACTTCCTTATAAAGTCAACGTCTTCTTAGAAATTACACGGATGTTTGCAGTTATTTTCTAAAAATATAGCTTGCTTGGTAGAATTATAGTCTGGATGAGAAGTAGACCCTGATGAACATTATTTTTCATGACTACAGAATCGATGTAAAACAAAGTCGCTTTTCGCGTCTGTCTGTGTAACTAACTAGAAAACGGATCTTGGCGTGGTTTTCACCTTCACCATCATTTAGAGAATTTATTACAATAGGTGTATGTGTATGATATGTCATTATTATACTTACACATTCCTAATAAAAAAATCTCGATATTTTGTCAAGTCATAAAACCTGTGTGAAGCAGGGGTGGGTCGCTAGTACAAAAATAAATCTTATTAATTGGTTGCACGAAACAGCAATATTTTCAGAACATACAAAAACCTTTTATATTTCCCTAATGTTTATATTCAGCCAGTTTTCCGCGTTCTAGTTTTCCACTGAAAAAAAAAAGCAATTTTAGAATGAATTGCATTTAAAATTCGAATTTCATATTGGCCAAATAAAACTCGGTGGCAAGTCGCGCGCGAACACTCGACGCGGACGCACGCTACGATTCACGGTATGCTGTACGATTTTAATTAGTACTGTCAGAAATTCTGCTCCCTACCTGCTGTATTATTCGTTTAATTTTGTTTAACGTTCGTGCCTTTCATCCCCTGAAGGCATGAATTACTCATGCATAATTATGTATGTGTACCTAGTAAAAAGGGTATGAGATTTTAAAAAAACAGTTGTAAGTAATGTTTCCTAAAATCATTTCCGAAATAGAAAACAACGTTCCCAACAGCTAATCTAACTTAAGACTAGGGATTCCTATAAAGCCTACGACATTAGTGAAAAAAAAAACCCATGCTCATTTATACGAATCACAAGAAAACGAGAACAATGTAGACGAGATTGGATCGAAATCAAATAAGCCTTTTATAGTATCAACCCGAGTCTTTAACATTCATTCGGTCCGTCCGTAACGCCACTTGGGTTGGTCGATCTATCCAATATCTAGCGTTCAGTTCTTTAAATCCCTGTAAGCCTGTTTTAAAAGAAAGATGGAATAAAAACGTGGATGGAATGAGAAGGAGTTGCGTACCTAAGTAGGCGGTAAGAACTAAAACGGGAATGACTGGATAGGTCTCGTCTGGCACTAATAAATCGCAATCATCTTATCGGAAGGGAACATAAATAGTTCGTTCTTAGATCTGTGTTTTTCTTGCCCTTGTTTGGACTCGATTAGTGCTTTTAATTACTTTAGTTGAGCTCCCATTACGCAATGGAGAAATTGCAAAGATAATAGGCAATAGATATGTTAGCTACAATTTATCTTTACATTTATTGCTGCTTTCTAAATAGCAGCGGTAATTATTTTAGTCACATTTATACTGGAGTAAAATAAAAAGCGTATCAATTAAAAGGTAAAAAAAATACATTCAACTGAACTTTAGAAATGCAGGTCACTTAAGCAAAGCGTTCTTCGCCGTAATAGAATCGGCTATTTGAACTTGCCTCATTATATGAATGGTCCTTTTACCGCCTTCAGAAAATTATAAATCATTTGCTAAAGATTTTAATTAATTCAGACGAGGCTTCAGAACCAAGCCTCGTTATGAAGGTTAAATTAATTTTCCAAACTATCGACGATGAATTACACGAGCGTGAAAGTTAATTTCTGACAAATTGTTTCTAAACCGTTTGGGACGACAAACATAAGTTGTTGAGAGCGGAAAATATTTGAAACAGAAATGCGATTAGACCTGTTTCGTGAGATCTTGAGTCTATTTGACTTCGAAGTATCATTGATGAGGTATCCGTAGATACGAGAGGTGCTTGAGCTCGAGTGGCGTACGAAAAAGAAAAGAGGCAAGATTTCTGCAAGATAACACTTGATTCGCTGTATTCTCATGGTGTGCTATGCAATTTTATAAATTAAACATGTCAAGGAAATGCAATAAAGGGTTCTATTAAGAAAAACTTTTGTGAAATAGGAACCAGAAACAGCACTTTCTTTGTTTCGCAAACAATAATAATTTGCTAACTGTAAGTTAGAGTTTGTTGTTGTTTTTGAATTCATGATTTATGCGAATACGATATTACATGAAACCATTGAGAGAAATACAGTTATGTAAAATTTGCTAGGTACCTAATTGCAGAATATTTTTTTTCATTGAGTTATGAGACTGAAACATTTACATTCATGAAATGAGATGGCTAGCTTAACGACGGCTGATTAGTTATCAGTCTTTCGATTTTCTCATTTCTGATATCCTTTAAGGACTTTAGGCGACCGTCACAGGTATTCTTATGATAACTAGGATCATTATCCTTCGAAGAATGCTCGATGTACAAAGAATTCCGTATAAAGGAGGGTCATCCAGTCCAGTCAAGGCACAACAGCAACCGTTCTCAGAGCAACGAGCCCCTCAAGTTAGTTACCAAAATTGTTAAACATATTTCAAAGGCATCACAGCTTTCCTTTGGTGGTACGAAAGCCGCACTACAGTTAATCCCCATTCATATTACCTGAGCCGCTCCTTTCAGACTTTAATATGGCGTCTGTGGAAACCCGCGGATGTTTTGATTAAACGAATATAAGACGCCTTGCAAGCGTAATGCACACCTTGAATCTTGAACCAAGATTCATAAATCTTGCATCTTTATAACATAAAACGTGCTCATGTTAAGGCTTCTAAATAGAAGTTTATGCTTTTATAGAGGTTTTACTTAAATGATGTATATTGCGTTAGTTTTTTGTTTATGGTCTGGTATTGTTCTGAATTTATTGGTATAAGACTCATCATGTCTTCACTTGTTTATGATATAACGTTCATTATATTAACACTATCGTCTAATCATCACCAACCGCTACCGCCACTATTGTCTGAAATCGCTAAGTTGCCGTGAGCAGGCGTGGTAATGAATGCTCAATTGCTCATGTCTTCTTTATATAAGAAGTGGGACAGTGATAGGTTGGACTATTGTAGTAAATAAATTAACTACAACTAGTCAATCTGTTGACTAATAGGTATACTGACTACTTTTATTTGTTGTAGGATTATTAGATATATTTCCCAATTTTCCGACTATTTATCGATTTCAATAAAATCTTTGATATTACTTTACAATTTGATCAGCTATTTCTTCCTTTGAAGGCATCAAAGGAAAACAATCCAAGTCTACGTCAGTTCAATCAGGAAGTTCATATTTTACCATGTAAACCTCTGATAGAACTGTCAAAATAACGAAACGTTATTTTAAACGGTTTTTAGGGCACGAACAAAATGCGACGATTTTTTTTTCTTTCTCATGCCGATCTGCGACTAAAAATACAGTGTGGTTTGTGTAAGTGGGAGTCGGGTCTAAAAGTCATCTTAGCAAGATTGTGATGGCCATAGCTTTTAGCAAACTAGTGTCTGTCTAGCTATACTTAGTGTCGTTGCTAGCATTCGTGTACCTAAATGTGGCTAGGAAAATTCTAGAATGGCAAATGTGTCGCTAATTTGAAAATTTTGTATGATAATTGCAACCTTGCAACATCTTAACTATGTGCGGAAATATCATCAGCAGTACCTTTCTACGCACCGTGAATGTTAATTTTTTGATATAATATTATGTACCTAGTCCCAGGTTGGACGATTTTCATGTCTAGTATCGAATTTTATATAAGCCGACTATGGGAAAACATGTTTCGTAGATCTGTGGTATGTTCGTGGTATAGGCTGTAATATGGCTTGCCTCGTGACGCAAAACGAGCGTGAACATAATAATAAAATAGTGCCACAATTTGTTCTATGAAAGTAGTTCGTAGTTAGATATAATTTATAAGACAACATGATTTATGTGCGGTATTTTTTGCTTATAGTTTTCGCTTCTTGCTCATAGTTTTTCTGTTGACCTTAATTTGGTTTAGCGTGACGACCTCCATCCACGTTTTGTTCTATAGAATAATAATTTATTAAAAGACTTTTTTTCACGTTCTGTACGTGAATCTCAACGGAATAAAGATACAAAAAATACCTGGATTAGATTTTCCCTGTTTTATTTTCCCAGAAAAAGACAAATGCCAAGAGATTTTTCAAATTAAACATTCTCAGTAACTACTGAGCAGCGGTCAACGACCCCATCCAGTTTAAAGGTAAGCCGGCTGTCTATGTCAGTCAGGCCACAGATGTACTTCATACATTTTTTTCCTACTGGCAGACGGTTGGCTCTGTTCCACACGGGAAGTGTCGTCGCATTCCGGAGCAGGTCGCGCGAATATTGAGTGGTTTGGCTTTTTGTATTATCCGCGAATATGGTAGTTTATGTCGGTTTTTGAAGGACATCGTCGTTGGTCAGTGGTGTTCTGTAATTTAAAACCCTTTTAGATTAGTTAATCTATGCGGTACGTAGGTATGAGTAGACGGTTGAAATCTTTTGGTTAAAAGATTATGGCGAAACAATTTTTTTAAATAGGTTAATATGCATTGTCCCCTCCATGTAACGAGGAACCGAATAAGGTATTGAAACTTTTATCACAAAAAATCTAGATGTAGAAAAAAAATCTTCTTAAAAATACAATTTAAATGCTTAATATTGTTTCACGTTTCAAATACCTACCCAACCTTCAAACAGATCTCACCTCCACCTCAGAAATTTGATTTACCAGCACTCGTGTAATTTACAAGTTCACCTCGGCGCGCGGCGCCCCTATAGGTACCTAACAATTTACGGCGCATTCGATCTCGGGCTATATCCTCCACGCTTCCATCGATGCGGTTTGAGACATTACGACACCTACCGGCGGAAAATAGAATTCAGTTAGCGTTTCCTTCTCAAACACTTTTAAACTTACAAGTAGGGGATTACTTGTGTAAGCCTCTTTCTAAGCGCGTAACAGCGTTTGTAAATTGATAGATTACGCTGAATTATGATGGAAATTAATTTATGAATTGGTTTGAGGTGTTGAACGTTAATTTGCGTTTTACTGGGTAATTGATTTTTGAATCTGGGCCAACTTTGCGATAAATACGACTGTCAAGAAAAAAAATTCGCTACCCAGTTCGAGTAAGTGTGCTTACACACCATGTATTGACATCATTTCAAACACAATTAAACCTTTATCGATAACAGCCTTGAAAGGATATTGCTACTGCACTCGACACAAAGTCACTGAATAATATCAAAACACAGCGAAATGCAAAATAGGTATTGCTAAGAGTGAGTTCGCCAAACAATAGTTCACCGCAGCCTCATTACTCCTCACGATTTTCCGTTCACTCATTCAACCAACACCACAGCTGTTGTCTATTCCCATTTTATATAACACTATGACGTCATCCTCTTGTATAAAGTGTTTCAATCGGTTTGTAGTGCGTCAATTTGTACTAGAAAATTGCTACGCTTCGACAAACTCGATATTTGTTGTTGTTGCATTTGAAGTTTTACTGAAAATAGAAACTGCAATTTTATTTTGACTGTACACGTATATGTTATGGACCAAGTGATAAATACGGGCATTTTTCATAATGCCCGCGCATTATGAATAATGACAAGCTACTTAGGGCAAAATAATAAATTATAATTTGAACTTCCTTATTTATCACATTGCCTCGTCATTATAAATATTGCCCTGTGGTCTTTGGGCAATCTGATAATACACAGGTATTTTGCACGGGGTGCGGGTATCGCGTGGGGTGGGGGCACGCATTTCGGAGCCGTGCCCGCTCCAGTCC
Organism: Lithophane ornitopus; assembly: GCA_948473465.1. Lineage (NCBI taxonomy): Eukaryota > Metazoa > Arthropoda > Insecta > Lepidoptera > Noctuidae > Lithophane > Lithophane ornitopus. The sequence continues at coordinate 10,206,722 of OX419624.1, read as the reverse complement.
GACCAGTCAGTTTTAACAACAGTTTAACATTTAATTATGGTAAAGTCATCATAGGTCAGCAGAGTGTCTATGAATGGAAATATTTTATTTGATTTTAAATATTGATTCTGAAATGAAGAGATCCGTAGGAGAACCAAGGTAACCGACATGTCCAACATAGCCCGAAGTATTGCCAAACTTAAGTGGCAGAATGCCAACTTTCAAGTAGAGTTCAATTAAAATGAGTTGAGTATTGAAGAGTGCTCAGTGAGTAAGTGTTTTTTTTACTTTATCTTTAATATGATGTAACCTAACTTAACTGTTTCCTTTTAAAAAAGCGATTCGCTTCTGGCACATCGCCGTTCGCTGCCGCGGCACGCTCGCTTCGCTCACTCGGCTCGTGCGTTGTAACCTATCGTTTACCTTAGATTTAAATGTTTGACAAATGATAAATGTTGTCATACTCTAACCTAACCTAACATTATCGTAACCTAAGATTGAAATGTTTGACAAATGATAAATGTCCCAAACGTTTTGTGTTATTATAATAATCAGCATTACAATAATTCTACCAAATGAAACGTTGTCATACAAAAATTTGCTAATCGTTAGTTGTCAAAGTGAAACATCGGCGAAACGTTGGTTGGCAAGTGATAATCTGCCAAACAATTTTTGGCGAAAAGGCAGGATACCAGGCCTATGTCCAGCAGTGGACGTCTTTCGGCTGAAATGATGATTGATTCTACGTTTGAAATTAAATTAATAGTATTAAAATCGGCATTATAAAAAATGCCCGGTCAATTTGATTATTTCAATAGTTGTTATCACATTGCCCTCTCATATTGGGCATTTTTCAAACTGCCCGGGCATTTTTCATAATGTCCTAATAATCACTTGGTCCATAACATATACAAGCTTTTTGTTTGAGTGTGTTTCAAATTTAAAGCGCTACATTTTAATTGTTTTATTTACAAACTTTTATCGACGGGAGTAACAAAACACTGTCAATATTTCGACGTTTATTTATACAGAACCGTATTTTTACCACAATAATTCACCTCTGCCAATATTGTATAGCCAACACCATACATAACTCGAGAGCTTATCGAATAGTTAGAAGAAATAACAATGGAGTGATTTATCGTGCCTAACCACTTTAACCATCAATATAAAACAGCATAAGGAGTAGATAATACGTTACATGAATATTTCGTTTCGTAATAATATGACAAGTATCACGTACGGACACTAGGCTAAAAAACCCGTATATGATGAAGGCAAAGAATTCACAATATGAGCTAAAAATTCAACTTTTATACTAATGTACTGAAACGAAAATACTTCGACGCCCGGGCGCCAAACTTTATATAATATAAGTAAAGTATTTTAATCTGCGGCGCGCAGGACAAAGTTACTATTTACATAAAAGTGATATTTCGCCTTCAATTTATTCGTCGCGACGTTTAATTAGTAAGCGTTAATAAGGGAAGTTTGTTGTTTGATTATTTACATTTTATCATCCAAGAGAGGCAACATAATTAGACGAGTTCAAGGCAAGAGACGAGAAAGCTACGTGAAACAAAATGTCTTGTTAGGAAAACCCGATTTGTAAGCCAATCTCATTATTATACAACTCTGAAGATTTTGTCTAATTAGATAGACGTCAGAAGAAAATTAATGCAGACCCTCAGAATAATGAATATTCTTATGGTGGATCTCAGCTGAGCCGTATATAGTAAACTAAAGTAGAACTGTTTTTATTCAATCTTTTATAATCTAAAGCAAGCTTTTTGCCCTCAAGTAAGACCCTCATTGGTATGCAAAACTATAAGAGAAGTAATTATGAAAACGAAATACACGTTTGGCTGAAAGACAATAGAAAATCACATTGAAAGTCAAATGAAAGCCTAAATGAGGAAAATAAAACGCTCTCTAAATTGCAGCCCTCGCTGCACTACAGCTAATATTACTGTCATATTACACAGCAAAGAACAAATTACAGAACAAAGGTTACTAGGGAGCAAGCCGAACAGACAAGTATTTTATATTCAATTTGAAGCTGTCTAGGCACAAAACGTAACTAACAATGTGCATGTATTGTATACAATGCACCATTTTTGTCATAACAACGCACTACTCGGGGCACAAAAGGGGCGCCCACGTGGACCAGAGCGCCTAATTGGACTGCACATGGAGGTGAGATTCACGTGTTGTTGTTTGTCTTTGTGTACAGCATGTTACGCAAGTGTAAATTAATATTGAAGCGGGGTTTGTGTCAATGGACTTTGTATGTGTTGAACATACTGTAAGGGTCATATAAAAATAATAAACCATTCTATCAGCGACTAGCCTACCTACAGAGACAATTCTGACAGAAGGTAGAAATAGATATTAGAAAAGGGAGTACCTGGGGTAACAGGGGGGAAACACCGTGCATGTCTAGTACTTTCAAAACGCTTTTTCTAAGAGATAAGACCGAATCTAATTATAACTTGATAGTGCTTCCAGAAATCTAAAATTAAACTAGGAACTTACGCAGTTCCTAGCATAATTTTAGCTTAGAGAAAGTAACAATGCGTAAGTAACGATAACTTATAAACCCACAACAGCAGTCTGTGACTCATCCCTCGTGACTTCTAAAACACGCGTGGGAACATAACACAACCTGAATCCTTTAGGTTTACCTCATTCTTAGAATTATACATCCTCAGTTTCTCAATAGCCTACCTAGCTTATACAAATAATAATAATGTGTGTATTATTTAGATATTCCTATCCTACCTACAGACTCTTTTTTCCATGAATTTCATTGATCGTGACGACATTGTTGGGTATTAATATGGACGGATATAAGAAAAGACACGGATTAAGTAAAGATGGATAGATATTATGAAATTAAAGATTATATGGCTAAGAAGAATGAGGACACTAAAATTACAGCCGTCATTTTAACTCAGCCGAAAGAATGAGCCGACGTCTCTATCAACCGATAGAGATGTATCAATGGATGGAAAGGAATTGGGGCAGGATTATAATAACTTTGTCAATAGGAAGATTTCATTTATAAAACCTATTTTCCCATCATTGGTCCATAGGAATGTTTTGGGTATAAATATGGATGGATATAAGAAAGGAGGTAGACCAAAGAAAAGATGGATGGATAGTGTGATTCGGCTAAAAAGTAAGTGAACAATAAGATTACGGCTGACAGAAATGTACCTTTAAATAAAAAGATTTGAATAAGGGACTGTAATAAGGGCAGGAGGACGATGTTGTTAAAATAGGAAGATCTAATTTCCATACCCTATTTCTCGCAGAGATTACCTTCATAATGCCAGAGACTTATGATAGTAATGTTACTATCATAAGTCTTTGGCATAGATACATTTTATAGTTAGGTTAATAATTAGGATGACTATATGTATAGTCATCCTAATTATTAACCTAACTATGTATATGTATAATCCTACTAATATTATAAATGTGAAAGTTTGTGTGTTTGGATGTTTGTTACTCAATCACACAAAAACGGCTTAATGGATTTGGATGAAATTAGGCAAACAGATAGTTTATAACCTGGATTAACACATAGAATACTTTTTATCCCGATATTCCCACGGGATCGTGACTTACGCGGGTGAAACCGCGGGGTGCAGCTAGTATTTATATAATTCCGGTTATGGCTAAGGTGTCCGCCGGGTATCGGTGCCGGAAATCGGAGGGTTTCAATGGGCATGGCACATGTTGATTAGATTTGACCTCAATCGTTCAAATGCCTTTGCTAGGCTTATTTAAATGAAGTGCTTACTTTTATAGCGGTGCTGCAAAAACATCACATACATGGTTCTTTATGTTTCTTATCTGAGATTTTTTGAAGTTATTCATCATCGTCATTTCAGCTGAAAGACGTCTGTCGCTGGGAATAGGCCTCCCACAAGCGCCGCCACATCGACCAGTCTTGTTGAATCATTATTTAACAATAGTATCTTTTTTTTATCAAGCTAAGCAGTTTTTTTTAATTCTACTGTAGTAAACTTAAATATCTATAACGGAAATACCACACTTATTGGAATATAATAGGTATTTCTCATTATTAATATTTAGTCCTTGGAAAAATTACTTTAACAAGCGTCCTCCAACTAGTTATAACAATGAAAACTTGATGTTATTTCGTACTTTCGAACTTAAACTTTGTACGGTTTAAAACTTAATTGGCAACAGATTTCATTTCCATATTTTTTGAAAAAACATTTGTTTATATTCACTGTTGGCAATATTCCCGTTATTATTCACAAAGTGATATTATTGAGATTGGCAACAATTTCATAAGCACCTTTTTCGGTTCAATTCAGTTTATTTTTCATTTGCCCCGACTGTGGACCGATATTCTGCGAATTTCGTTTTAATTTTGTCCCTGGCAGAGTTTCAAATGATAGTACAATTGGCAAAATAACTGCTATTGAAGTTTTATTTAATTGTTTTTGATAATGGCGAGATGGCTGGAATAATAAGAAGTTAAACGTTTTATTATTTACTAGCTGCGCCCCGCGGTTCCACACGCGTAAGTCTTGATCCCGTGGGAATATCGGAATAAAAAGTATTCTATGTCCTATTCCAGATCATGGTCTACCCATGTGCCAAATTTCATCTAAATCCGTTCAACTGTTTTAGCGTGAAAGCGTAACAAAAAAAAACAAAAAAACTCACTTTCGCATTTATAATATTACTTAGGATTAGGAATATTAGGATACTCACATAATATTTTATAATGAACCTTTTTATATTTAGATGTTTGTTTTCTCTCTTAAGCGTCATTTTCTAACGAATTGGGTATTCGGAATCGAGATCAAAATGGTAGAATGGTGTAATGGTATCTGAATCTTACTACAGTACCTAACCGTCAGTCCTGCCACCTGCCAATATTGTAGCCACTACTAGATAAAATGTTTATCCGCACGATTCGTGGTAGGCATGTAGCGGATATCCATATCCAGCGGCAGATCATACGGGTAGATATGATTCGAGAGCGGTGATCGTCTATTATTGAGTGACATGAAGTGCGTACGTGGAGTCCGCAGCCAAGTACAGAAATAACTCCGTATTAAATTAGAACGAGGTATATTTACCTGAGTTTTAGTCTTTAGGAGCGGAGATATTTTCTCTAAATAAGAAACGACAAGATATTTAGTTATTCAGTCCTACATAATTAAATGTGAACTTTTATTTTATTAAAAGGCAGACTGAAATACAGCTTTCAACAAAGAAATTACTTATATTATAGCTTTTTGTCATATTAGCTCGGGTAACAGTTGTAGTGCTACAATACCAATTCCTCATCCTATGTATACGTAACTAACTTTGACCCCCTTATTTATAATTGTCCAAAGATGCAGCTACCTACAAAGATCTATCTTTACAAACGTCATAACGACCAGGCTATCGCGATGAAGTTCTGTCTTTCAACATAGCGATAAGTTTGAGATCACTTTGTGAAAGTTGCTAGTTATCTCAGTAGTTGCTGTCGTGGCCGGCCCTATCGAACCGAATAGTTCTGCTATCTATTGATAACTAGTCTTGTTGGTGAGATAAACTCAGTCTGCTGACCCGGAATGTAGATAGTAGGGTGTAAGGAAAGGTCTTTATAAGGTAATATCAAAGCTTAATTAATTGTGATGGCTTTTTGAAGAAATTACAACAAATCTTACTTCTATTTTTTTTGCAATATTTACCTTAGTCGCAATTAGAAAAAAATTACATACATACATACAATTACACCACAGACAGACAAATTAAAAATCCGGATTCACACGTAATCTGTTCGATTTATGCCCTAACACGTGTGAATCCGGATTTTTAATTTGTCTGTCTGTGGTGTCTTGTTTATACCTTTTTAGTAGTAGTTGGGTTTTAGTTTTTATTACTTTTTATTTCTTTATATTTTTTTTAATTCTTTTGGGGTTATAATATATATATTTTTGAAATGTGCTCATTAAACCCTTTCATTTACCCTAACATGGTACAATTAAAAAATATTTTTCTCAAGTTCCTGACTTTATGTCCTCTAGAGGGCGCCATTTTTAATGTGACGTCACATGGCCTATAACCAGCGGACGATCAAGTGGCTTCCAACGATACCTCACTTGTCAAATTGTGATGAGTGGTTTAGAAGATATGAGGGAACAGATGAACATACATACATACCGGTCAAAATCATAACCCTCCTTTTTGCTTCGCCGTAGTCGGGTAAAAATAACCAAATCACCTCTTGATATTCATCATCATTTTTCAAATTCCTAAACATTGAGCTTAAAGACTTTAACATACTGGCGCGAATTGTCGCGCGACGCGACGCCGCCGCATTGTTCGCCGTGAAGTTTTCTTAGATTTTTTTTGTTAAAGTCGCGTCGCGCCTGTTTGTGCGAGCCTTTAAAAGAAAAGGATTAATATCAATACGAGGTAACAATGAAAGCAATTTAAAGTTCTAAACCTAATCTAGTTTAGAAGTTTCAGTTTCAGAAAAAAACCATACCTTTTTAAGGTCTATCTAGCTCCCGGTCCCTCTACGCTTGCCGATACCCGAACTAATGATTATATACCTAGCGACTGTTTCAATCAATCTACCTGGCCTTTTCCCAACTATATTGGGGTCGGCTTCCAGTCTAACCGGATGCAGCTGAATACCAGTATTTTAAATTGAGCGACTGCCTATCTGACCTCCAGAACCCAGGAACTGGGAAATACGATACCCCTTGGTAAGACTGGTTGTCAGACTTTCGGGCTTCGACGACCCGTAACGACTGTCAAAGATGCATGAATGACAGCCAGGACCAACGGCTTAACGTGCTTTCCGAGGCACGAAGGAGTCTCGACATGTAAAGATGGTCACCCATCCACGGAACAACCCCGGCAAGCGTAGCTTAACCTAACGGATCGACTCGTGCGGTTGTTATTACTTAGCCACGAGCTCCTCCGATTAGCGACTGTTTCACATACATTTTTGTCGTTAAAACGTCTCTTAACTTTAAGCAACGGATATAAATGAAAGGGATTATTTTTAGTTCAGTACCAGAATTGGCGTCAATGTATAGTATAATATATATTCACATATATCTACTTAGTGCGTTAATCTCAATGTTAATCCACTTTCGTTCGAGGCTCCCTAAACACCATCCATCAATGACAGTGGAAAAAATTAGCGCCCTTATAAAAGGACGACTCTTGCTTATACTGAGAATGTAATATCGTCAGAAATATTCCGATGTTTTGGTGAAAATTCCCCAAATTCGCTTTCTGATATTCATCTTGGGTAAAATTGCGGCAAACGATAAGAATATCTAAGGTTTAAAATATGAGAGATCCCCTAGGACTGCATTTTTAGGCTAAATATTATTGACTGTCTAGTGGTCGCAAGCGCTACTGTTGAGCACGAGGTCCTAAGTTCTTTTCTCAGGTCGGGCAAAGTGTTATTGGGTTTTTCTATCAGGAATTTCTCAGTAACAGCCCGGAGTCTTGAGTTTTTGCCCCATGGTGGCAATAGGCTCGCCCCCTATAACATGGAACTTAACATAACTGGCGAAATGTGGGTGTTTATACAACATTAGTTTTTGTTTATGCTAAACCCGAAAAGGGGTCATCATTTTGATCAACTTTTTCTATGGGACCAACATTTAAATCGCGACAAAAATCAGCTGTTCCATACATTTGTGTTCTCTTAAATCGACAAAAAGTATGGAACAGCAGATTTTTTTTCGCGATTTCAATGTTGGGAATCTTTTCGGATTTAGCATAAACAAAAACTAATGTCGTATATAGCACCTCTACCTAACCCTTCAGGGATTACAGGCGTGAAGTTATGTTATGCCATGTTAGTGAAGTAGAATATTTTAAAGTTTTTGCTTAAGTCGATTATAGGCAGATGATTTCCAATAAGATTACATGAATGTCTTCCCGGCCTTGCTACTCTTACTAGATAGGTACAGTTACTTATTCTAAGGGGGAAATATAAACAACACGGAAGGCGACAGTTACTGATTAAAACATTGCAATTGCTAACGTTAATTAGCAGACTTAAATTACCACGCAAGGAAATACAAATGGTGTTACTTAAGCAATATTTATCTTGTTTAAAATTAGAAGGCAAACAAAACATTTTCAAAATACTTACCTAAAAACATAAACAACATTATTCAAGGACAGGCAACATAATATTTTCACCTCTCAGTATTAAAAAATATTACGTTCTTTAATAAAATATCACAAACCATAATCACTTTTTACCCGGTATTATAATTTTATTATACCCGTAATCTTTGGCGTCAGCTTCCGTGGGGTATAGGATGAAGTTAATTCTTATTTCCAACTGGATATAAGTCCTAATTCAGCGAAAATTCCAAACGATATAGCCGAATTTCCACTAGAAGCGAAGTGGGGCACGCCAAATTCAATGACGTCGAAATTAAATGATACCTACCTACATTAACAAAATTCAAAAGAACATAGTTTTTTGTATGAAAACCCATACTATCAATAGTAGTAGCAATAAACTTCGATCAAAGCGTATTAAACCACATGCGACTATTTATTAGGCGCGGATGCGACAATTTTAGAATTCTTCTCTAGATGGCCTCGATAACCATGTTTTCCTAGTAGCGAGATTCAAATCGAACGGAATGGGCAGAGCAAATAGGTACATAGATGCAATATACTCTGTCCGTATTCGCGGTTTTGTATCTAAGGTATTCTATTATATATGTATTCCTCTGCTTCCCAATTTACTGTTCTATTTCTCACTCAATACTCGCAACCAGGACGGAAACTGTTCCCCTGAGTTGTGCAGGCTTTCAACCATGAAACAAGTTACCTACGACCAACGAGAGATTTTTCATACCGTCCCGTCCGTTACTGAAAATTTACTGGATGTCGCTCCAAAAAGAAACTTTGCTTAATTTAATTTATATGAAAAATGCTACAATTTTGTCCAAGGAGACACTAATGACGAGAGAATTCTTAGTACAAAGTATATATTATTAAGATTCTGATGAAGAAGTTTTACTACTACTTGGCTTGGTAGTTATTTAGAGCGTAAAATTAAAAATAAATAAAGTAGGTAAGTGAATTTTAGCAAAGCTGAAAAACAATGTTTAATTAAAATTAATGTGACTTTCTAAATAAAGCTTAAGCTGCAATGTAATATTTAGTTAAAAAGCAATGAATGATGTTGTGTTAAAAACTAATTAAGTAATGTTAATTTAAATTTTTATACGCAGCACTTTCTACTGCTAAATGCGGTTACACGAAATAAATATTAAAAGAAAATTATTTAATGTAAATGTTAAATAAAATGTTGCTACATTAAATAACTTACTTACATGGTAAATAATAAGTATATCCATCCACCATCCACCACCATCCACCATCTTGCATGCATGTATTTTCTTGTATGTATGACACATGTTTAAGCAAATAAATAATAAATAAAGATATATAAATAAATATTATCTTATCTTTATCTTATCTTAAAACTCGACCTGAGAATGTATATTTATGTGCTCTTAGAGAAACAATAATACCTACATAGATTTTAATTATAATTCAGCGAGATTACAGCAATAATCCTAGTAAATAACAGCTAACACCTAGACTCGCTATACACCGCTGCTGACAGCTACCAACAAAGAGAATAACACATCGCAGTAATCAATCACTTCATTATTTGTGATCAGGGAGAGTACTCTCTCTCTCTACTCTCATAAGTTTTTCTTTTTCAAGAGAAACGTGTGAAACAATTAAGTATCCACTAATGGCTAACAACATCAATCTAATCTTTCCCCGTTTTCTTTCTCCCCCAATTATCTTTTTTCTTTGACGTCACACCCAACGAACCGCGGCCGAGAACAAACTAATTAATTTTTACTCATTTACAAGTCGTTTACTTTAAGTGTTCCTTGAATGGCATTGAAAAATTATGCGGCAATTTTTCTCGCTTGTGATCCATGATAATTGTTCTAATTTGTTCTTTTTTTGTTGCAGGTATGTTGTTAAAGGTGTAATGATTGGCCTTTGATATGCAATAATAGGAGTAATAAAGTCATCAGAGTGACAAGGACAGGTATAATTTATTACATGCTAACGTGAATTTAGAGCCGGAATATCTGAGTAACTCCATTAGGGCACCGCTAAGCAACGAGTCTCGGATACAAGATGGAACCACTTGACCAAGTTTCCTACTCCAACTTGCTAAGTTATAACCATCTATGTGAATTAGAATGGGTCATAGTCATGCTTAGGGCATTATCGTCGGATAATCCTTAGGGCCCCAGATGGATGTACCTGAAGTCATCACAACTGGGTCGTCGACCCTTCAGATCCCTTCATGCAAAACGTAGATGAGTGAACGTTTAGTTAATTAGGTTTAAGTTTGGCCGTACCTTGCGAAGTAATGGTCGGTTGGCTAGTTCAGTCAAGTTTGTGTGTGACCGTCATATAAGTTTGACATGGAGTGGAATACAGTTTCAGAGTTTCAATACAGTTATTAACTGAAATGGAATTGCATTCATTATGTTCGAGTTACGAAGTAGTTAGTTATTCGTGGGTGGTACAGTCACGGACTTTAATTGATAAGCCACCTGGCACTGTTCGTATTTTATTATTTTTTATCATTGAGAACTTATTAGTTAACCTCTATGGATGAGACTATTTCAGATTATAAGTAATTTATTTGTCATCTTGTTTACGAGCGTGCGGTTTGAGTTCGTGTTTAATCGTGTAATCTCGTGAATGCATGAAACTGTAAAATTTAAAAGTTTGAAGGTGGCTCATCAATTAAAGTCCGTGACTGTACATTTCTGTAACGAATCTATAAAGCCCAAACTTGTCTGTGGCATACAAAACAATTGAAGCAAAAACTTACACTTATTGTTGCTTCAAGTTGAACCGTGTAAATCAGGCTTTATAATAAAATCAGGCTTTATAATAAAAAATGCTGTCACATTCATTTCTCGATGTTGCAAACTTTTCTTATCATAATTTCGTCTGAACTCTAAAGTATCATAATATTTTTTCCTTTCTAAAGCCCGTTGAATATTTACACTCAGTCTAATTTGTTAGATCATAAACTCCTAATTGTTTCAACAACTTGTACAGAAACTCACATCTGCGTTATATCGCATAGTTTTATTAAGCTTTTAGTGTAGCTTATAAACTTAAATGCGCTAATTAAACTAACTAATGTATTAAATGAGCCGTCGCCATCTTGAATGCACGGTGACTGACTTTTAATTGTAATAAAGCGCGCTTCTCGCTCCCCGGAGAAGTTTCACGGGAGACGTTTAAAGTCATACATCTTACTTCATACATATGGAGACAACTCGATTAGGTATTAAACCGAGAAGTTGTAGTGACACGACGGAATTGAAGTTACTTTGGAAGCCTTAGTTTAAGAACTATTTAAAGTTCAGCTTTGAAAGTTCTTATTACAATCCTTCTCAGATCCATTATTGTGACACATTATTTCGAACTAAATTAAAACTATCTCCAGTAATAATGTACGTAAGGCTCGGAGGGTTATTTAAATTGTAATTAACTTTTGGGCCGTCATAGGCCAAAATATCTAGCGCGCCATGTCATGGATATGACACCGACATGAACAAAAATTTCATTCCACGTATGACCGCTCCGGAATCTCGCGCCCCACAGTCCCTCACAACGTTGAACAGAACATTTTCCAAGTGAAAATTCAATGCAAAACGGACCCAATACAGACGTTTTCATATTTTTCCTTCAACCGCAAGTTTGACAATTGAGTTATGGCTCGCGATTGTTATTTTCAGGTCGTTTGTTCGTAAAGAGTGCATGTTTTCCAAGTTTCATTGTAAGTAGGTTACTATTACCATATTATTTTGCGTGTTCAACTGGTAATGAAAGAGAAAATTATGTGTGTGTAAAGTAGCTTTTAAGCTCGCGGATTCCAGGAATCGCAGTTGGTGGAAATATGTTTAAAAAAAATACTTTACTGCCATTGCTACCTCTACTGCGTCATTTCAAATTCAAATGTAAAAGTAAGTAAAGCTTCTAATTGAAAAAAAAATTCTATTGTATGAAACTTTTCCGGTACTTTAAAACCCAGATGGCGTTAAAGTCATTCGTCGGCCAGGTAAATGCGGCCTCCATCACAATGGGACCTCTAAACAGTGCGACCGCCATCCCTCACTTATGTTAATCTATTCCCGCGCAGATATATTTAATCCTTTACAGAGTGTCGCTTTACCAGGGATTACTCGGGATTTTGTTAATTTCGTCGTTCATTACGCTACTAATATACACGTAAGTGCGTCGTGTAAAGCTTTCATAGACATTTAATTCACGCTATGTTTACAATACATATCTACCTACATTATTTAGAAATAGGGGATGACGTCACTGGAAAGCTTATCTATACGTATTATTCATATTAAAGTCGCTATTCGTGTCTGTCTGTGTGACCGCGTTTTTATTCTGAACTATCCGACGGATTTTGATGTGGTTTTCACGGTGCACCATCATTTAAAGAATTTTACACTGAGGTTTCATATGTGTAAAACTTTAATATTAAATCAAGAAGTCTCGATGTTTTGTCAAGTAGTTTATACCGTACCGTGCGAAGCTGGGGCGGGTCGCTAGTGTTTTATAAGTGGTCGGCTATAGGCCGTGTCGATTTATTGATTGAGGTATTATTTGGTTTTCATTTCGCTAATGTAAAATTTTGAAGTGTTTGTTTATCAGTCACGCCAAAAAACTGATTTATAATACTTACAAGTCGTTCATATCGTAGTCATGAGACGTGTTTCGAAACCTTTCATGCTCGTGTAGAAGTAAAAACCTTAATATCAAGTTTAAAAAAATATATTATTGTAATAAATTAGGAAGTAATTGTAGTATCTCCGTAGATACGTAATTTCCTCGTGCGTGATGTTCAATACTTTTAATTAACTTTAAGTAAAATAATATTGTTCTTGTAACTTCCACTGTTTATAGCTATTGTTTCAGCAATTCCTGGTTATATTTTTGCAGACACGGAAAACATTATTACAAAAAATACCTACATAGAAAATATTTTTTATAGATCAGGCATTGAAAATAAAAATGTTTAACAGCTCGCGGAGAACGATCAATCAATCATAGAGAGAGCTATTCATAGAATTTATCTTTTTTATTGAGCGTTTTATTTATGGCGAGGGGTATTTTCGGTTCCTTTAATAGTCCCTACACATAATAGATTTAGCTAAGGAAGTGTCAGTGCCAGTGTCTGAATGACTTTCTGCTCACAACTGTGGAAAATTGCTTGTGATTGGGTAAGCTTTGGGTAACTTTAAAGGACGTAAAACCGTAATGGATGGCCAGTGCCGAGAATCGTAAAAACGATAACCCAAGCTTCTTCAAAACTTTTAGTGTTAGAAGTAAATATTGTTTTTAATTCGCACCACATAGTTAAAACTGCATATAGTATGCACACAAATCATCCTAGATTTAGAATCAATATAGTAAGCTAAGTTTAGTACAGAATTGGTATGGCCTCTGATGCTGTTCTGACACAGCATGGAACTAGATGCTGTTCTCAGTTTCTGCCCATTTTAAAACCTAAAGATTTGTTGTATTGTATGTATGTATTTTCAATATCTCTTTCCATATTTTTCGTAAACGATACCAACAAAGGTTTATTAAAAAGGCAGTGAACGTTCGATCACGTCAACCGTCATATATCTAAACAAGATGTGATGTGATTGTAGTCAAACACACGCCATCAATCGAGCTCACACTCCCGCGGCGGTTTGATGTGGCGTGTAAATCACGCAGATTACCTCGCACAATAACATGGAGGAACTGTGGAGGAAACAAGTATATTTGTTGGAAGGTGTGGTGACGACTGTCAATTTTATTCTGTTGATAAAGTGGTGTTGTTCCCGCTTGGTTTGATTTTCATTTTTTTAGGGTTGAAGAAGTGATAATATCATGTCTGAAAAACATCTTACTGCAGTGCAAGGAGTTTGTCATATCCAGAGAATGAATGAGAATCGATCACCGCGATCAAATGTTTCTCTTCACCCGAAACAGCGGTGCTCAAGAACGTTCACCTAAAAAAACGTCTATCACTAGATAGAGTTGTTTAAGTAGTTTTCCTCTTGCCTGTTTGCCTTGCCCTTGAACGGTGCAAGCTTTAGAAGGAACTAGATTATGATAATGAAATTCAATGGTCATATATCAGGGAAAATAAGCTTGTACAAAAATAATCTCATTTTGGGCCACTTCTGCTGAGAAAGATCCCTGTGCACATATTATTGGTTAGGTACTTGCTTAAGAATAGCTTACGCGTTGCTTACTCCTTTTGAAGTTCATGCCTGTGACGTCACTTGTAACTGTTCTACTTGTTCTAGAATACATTGAACGTTTGTTGACCTTTATTCTGATCCTACTTAATAAGATACGTACGTATACCTTTTGCCGTTTACGCTTTAGGAAGGCGGCCAAGGAATATTAATGCCTTCTACGATTTCCGGAGCTTTGAGGAAATTGTGAGGACCCTAGTTTGACCTATTACTGAGTATGGAGTTTCAGTATGTAGGTACACAATCAGAAGATCGCGGGGAAGACTTGAATGAGAGTCGGAAGAAGACACAGGAAGCATGACACAAAAGGAAGGAGGCCTGTACTCAGCAGTCGGTGGAAAAAGGCTGCCAATGATGATGATGTACACAATCAGTTAGGAATGGGCTATAATAGACCATGGCCTGGTCGAAAGTACCTACTTAGTAGGTCTAGGTATGCTAGTGTAAATAGAATGGCTTACTATGTAAATACAATAGCTACAACTCGATTTACATTGAGTGGCAAGCATTCACTAAGTGACCGACTTACCATTATTATTTACTTGTCGAGCGACAAAACGTGATGATAGACCTATAAGATAGCGACTGCACTGGAACTAAATGTGTATTAAACATAAATATTTAACATTGTAATGGATTACTGGTTGTATACATACAATAATCAGGCTATAATGTTCCCACTGCTGGGACACAGACCTCCTTTCTCTGAGAGGAGCGGGCCGTAATTAGTAGTAGGTTCGTAGATGTCACATGTGTTCGAATTTTTGGTTCTCGGACATTTGTCGTTTTATTACGTGCAAGTGACATTCAACCAAGCTGATAAAGCAATTACAAGGTCGACTATAGGTAGGTACTTTTTCAATTCCCAGAATTGGGCGGTTTACCAAACTTTGTATCAAGTATTTTAAACAATTTACTAAGGAAAAGACTTATTCTGGTTTCAGTTTTTAATACTTTAGTATTATAATTTTATTCTAGGCACATCGTCATCACATATAGGTAATTAAAGTATACAAAATATTTTAAAACATTTTAAAAGGGTTACTATGGAGTTTCTTGTCCATTCTTCTCCAACGAAACTACCTTTTTGACCTAGAATCAAATCTATTTTCTGGTAATTGTTGACGTTCAAAAGGCCAAAGGCAAAGATTTTAATGGCCTTCTTGAAATATTTTTTTAGACTTTGTCTTTGGTTGAATACGATATGTGTGCAGTGTGGTTATTATAGGCATGTTATGACCGGCAAGTTAAATATTGTTTTAGTAGTAGCTTCACGGAAAACCCGTGATCTGTTTGTGTAAGGGGGATGTAAAGACAGTGAAGCCACCCTTTGTATGGATTTTGTTAGTTTAGTATTAATTGAATATATTTCTGTATCGATAAAACATCACTACTTGTAAGCTTCATAAAACGCAAGACAAACTTTCTTCCCTCGACCCTTAGTTTATAGGTGGTATCAGACATTGACATTGCCATTTCAGACGGCAAATGCACAGGCTGATAGATTTTACTATTTTTGTTCCTAATTTTGTAATATTTGTATGACACTTACTGTGGCAGGACACAATACGTTGTGTTGCAATACGTTATAACCTGTGTGCATATTAATACTTTTTTATTAACGCGTTTGAGCATTTCCTCTCCCTGATGGCAAGCGATGACGCGATCAAAATAATGATACTCGCTTGCCTAGAAGTAACCCCTATACCTAACTTAGGTAACGTAATTGACTACCAAACTGAACTTCGACAAACCGTACTACGACAAGATTTTATTTCGACAGTACGGAACTCCGACACGTCTTTATTTCGAAAATACTTTAGTTCGAAATACGTTAAGTCTTCGCCGACGCTTTATACAATTACATTTATTTCTATTTGTAACTCCTTATTAATATTTACTCATAAGCAATGAATGCTCATATGCTTACGTCACTTAACCTAATTTGCTGCAAGCATCCGTACTAAACTAGTTTCTACTAAAATGACAACTGCAATAGCGTCACTTACTGAATTTCCTTTGGGAAAATTGTAGTGATTCCGATTTCAGACGTCGCTAAATTAGTAGGTCCCAGTGCTACCGCTTTATGAAACGGACAGCCGGATCCGGAACTATAATATGTTGAAACTATCTGTATAAATGTATGTTTGTAGTGTTTGTGGAATGATAACTTAATTGAACGTTGTACTTCGTTACTGAGGATACGTTTATGTGGATACTTTGGATAGTGAGAGAGCCATCAGTGCATTTAATATGACTTACATCCTTTTTGTACGTAGGGGCCGCAGCACATGGTGTTCTGTGTGGTTTGCCTACCCCGTACAAAGGCGAGTGTATGTAGTTTATATGTGAATCAGAGAATAAAATAGTGAGATCAGTGATCGCATCGCAAGCCCATTTAAGTGTTCAGAATTATCTAAAAAATTCTTACCATCCAAACAACTACAAATCTAAAAGAAAATAATTATTGTGAAACATAATTAAAGATAGTTAAAAAAAAAAAAAAATTGTGTAAATAATTTCATCACCACTGCTCTCAAAACGGTGAAGGAAAAACATCGTGAGGAAACCGGCATGTCCTAGAACCAAAAATTCGAAGACATGTGACATCTACCAACCCGCACTGGGCCCGCGTGGTGGATTACGGCCCACTCCCTCTCACAGAGAGGAGGTCTGTGTCCCAGCAGTGGGAACATTATAGGCTGATTATGATTATGATGAAAAAAAAAAATCCGTTCAAAAACAGTTCATGTCCATTAAACAACGAAGTTTTTGTTTTGTTCGGAAGTTTTTCTGCTTTTTCCGTGACGTAAAACATTTCTTCAGTTAAACTTTTGAGCCAGTTTATTTGACTTTTTATTTTGTTTAAGAACCCGTAGTGCATCACTGCAGTAGAAAAACTAATGCTGCACACGATTCATTTTAATAGCAACAGTTATGGCTATGATAATAATAATAAATAATAATAATAGTCCTGCTGACCGTATTTTTGGCCACGGCGGAGACTAGCCTTCGAAGCGGGAGATATTATAGTGCACAAGTGTGTGCGCAGACACAGGTGCACTCTCTCTTCCCTCACTCTGCTAGTCCGATGGGACGGCAATCCGACACGACCGGAGAGAGATCAGGCGAAGGACCAACGGCTTAACGTGCTTTCCGAGGCACGGGGGTATCACACCGCCAACTTCCAAACTCCGGGCTGTTACTACGAATTTCCAAATTGAAAAACCCAATAACACTTTGCCCGACCCGGGAATCGAACCCCACACTCAGCAGTCGAGCTTGCGACCACGAGACCAACGGGGCAGTTCTCTATGGCTATGATATCCACTGAAAAAAAAAGAAAATCTGTTCCAAAACTTTGTCATCAAAAAAGATCCTAATCTTAAATTATCGTGAACATGCAGAAAAAGACGAGATGTTCATGTGTGTGTCTAAATATAAAACATCTGCTCACATCGGAAAAAGGCTACACCGCACATTTTCCTGCTGTCACTATCAGTTGCTATAAAGTCCACGTTGCGGCACCGCCACAAAGAAAATGTGTCACTTTTCATTCATTTTACCGGCACGTTTTTTCCATCTGATGTGAATAAAAACCTATCCAAGATGTAGGTTAAAGATAGTCTACGTATAAACACACGTTCAATTAGCACTGGCCACATATTTGCGTATTGTGTGTATAAACAGAGGGTAGGCAGGCCAGTTTAGGTCACTCTGTTCCATTAACACCCATTCCCTGGGCCCCGACATCTATAAGTCACCTCACACATATTCGCTGGATTTAATCATGTTTACGCAAATGTTTGTTCGTTATGCTTAAGGTTGCAAAAGTTCCGTTTCCATACATAATAAATGTTTTGATATAGTGCCATTCCATATGAAGAAGAATGAGCTGTTATAAATATTGCTGGAAGTACGAGGAGCCATGATATAAATTTGTTTGGAAACGCGACACGTTTACATATTTTGTGAATCCTCGCGTGTGAAGTTGTCTCAGAGTTATTCATATTTATGGCCCGAATTCGCTCCTCGCCTTTGATCGCACTCACGTTAAGAATGTCATTTTTCAAAGTTAACTCCGAACATCTGTTGATGTGTCTATTATTATTGTGTGATCTTAAAATAAATTGGTCGTTGTTTATGACTTATTTTGATCGAAATATTTATTGAATTTTCTACGTAACTGTTGAACCCGTTCATTGATTAACTTTTAATAGATTTTAATTTGCCTTTTTATGGTTGAACCTTAGGCTTTAATTATATTTATAGAAATTTCTAGAAGAGTAATCAAAAACTAAGATTTATTTTACCATAAAATAATTTACGTCTGTCTAACACCCAGTTTTCTAAAACGCACACAGTCATCTGTTAATTAACTAATGAACAATTTATTGTTGACGTTGATATATGGCTATATACGGCCAGACATCTAGTACTCTGAGATAAATAGTAAAGGGTGCTCATGGAGGTCGTTACTCGAGCTATAAAACATTTTACTGCACGCAGGTAACGCAATAAGTTCAGTGAAATTGTACCTACGCTTACAATGATACCTCTGGGATTTAATAACGAAGACATTATGTGGAGTTATCTCGTTGTTGCACTGGGCATTATTTAGTGATTAATTGATAACTTCGTAAACATTTTACTGTAAGTCGTAGCAGTAAGGGCTGTTTTCGTGCTGCGCCGACCAAACGTGACGTACCGGTGGACACGCGGCCATAGTAAATGTATGTATCGCTATTTCGGCGTCGTCATCTCGTTCTTGTTGACGTCCCGTTGACGTCGTGGTGGATAAACGGCCTAAGAATGTTGATTATAAAACTTCGCTTAAAATATTCACTCTCTCCAATTTAATTCTAGAAATTCAAACCGAAATCCTTATTTACTTTATAACCTTAATCCAGTAATTTCCATTGCAAAATCTCTGTTCTTAAAACTAGTCTAGCAAAGAGGACATAAAATGGAAAGTGCTACTTTAAATTCAACGCAGTCAGCATTGTTATTGACCACAGAATAACGTGTGTTAGAGAATAAAAATAAACTGAATATGGAAACTGTAACTGTCTTTTAAGTTTAGTGGTCGTTCCTGGGTTCGATCACTAGATAGGACAAAGAGTTACTGAGTTTTTACTTTGGAAAACGTTCAGTAGCAGTCTAGAGTCTGGATTAGTGCAGGTTTAATGCCAAGATGCTCACCACCATAGGGTAGTGGTATGTATTTGATCTAACCTCAAATAATTTCCATTATGCTTGTCTAAAATTATTATTGAATTCTCTTAAAAAATAAGCGCATTCATTTTATTATGATCCGCTTATTTTTTAAGAGAATTCAATAATAATTTTTAAGGACCTCTAATAATTCCTATTTTTCGACCTAAAATAATAAATAACTGCGACCTACTGGGACGAAGCGCTCGCCGGCCGCTACCGCAGCACCGCTCGCTTCGCTCATTCGGCTCGCGCTCGGGTGGGGTCCACAGACCTAACCTCCCATGTGGTCGGTTAGGTATGTACCACTTAGTTACTGCGACCAACTCGGCTCGCGCGTGGTTGGTTGGTCACAGTTCTAACCTAACCCGTTTTCTCGGGGTATTCTAGCTTAGAAATAGTTACTGTGACTGACAGTGAGAAAAGGCCAGTAATTAAAAAAGAGACTCGTTTATTTTAAAAAAAGTGTACATCCTTAGAAGAGCAATAAGTTTTTAAAGGATCAGTTTAATATTTCGCTTTTTATAGGACTTCGGTATACTTACATAAATAGCTAAATGTTTTTGCGCATCAATGCTCCACTGGCTACCCCCTTGGGAATACAGGCGAGATGTTATGTAGTTCTATGTAAAAAAACGTGTTAATAAATAAAAATTAAATTGAATATTATACGGAGGGAAGGTTTATAGAATATGATGGAGGGTTCGTTCAAAGGATCTTTGATAGGGAATCTCTTTGATAAGTGTTTGAACTTGCTTCTGCTATTGACTTTTTTATAGTTTCTTGTGCTGCTAAGGAAGCGTTGTCTGTTTGCAATATTTTTTTTATCTGAGTAGCCGTTTCTGGAATATTTTATATATAGATGATATAATTCCATAAGAATGTATTTTAACAATAAATAAAAGGGTGATAAACTAATGTACATTTTAGAATTTGTAAGTAATTTACATTGTTTTTAAATAACTCTACAATAACGTCGTTTCGTTTTATTCTGCTGTAATTTAAAAAAGGTTGCTGAAAATTACTGTAGAGGTTTATTATTTATTTATCTATTTATCTTCGGGCTGGAACACCTTATGTAGGTCCAGCAATTACGCCAACGGCAAGAAATTACGTGTGATAATATATTATTTGGAAAACATACTCAAATTATAATATGTAAGTTCATCATTGCCTGATTGCCTACTGAAACTAAGCTAATTATAAAAGTATTAAGTAGCTAATAGAGACTAATTCAAGGCGAGAAGGGTAGTTTCTGCTCTGGGGAGACACAAGCTATTACTACACTGTGCACACGAGGACTGATAAATGAGTTTTTTAATAAACAGAGTTTGTTGTTCAGGAATTAGATTACGTTCTAAAGTTTTTTTATTAACCACAACGAGGAGCCACTTGGCCTGCATCTCACCTGATGGTAAGTGATGATCAGGCCGAAGGAGGAAGCAGGCTTCACCCGGAATCCTCAACCACAGTGGAACTGGCTATTTTTCCTCTAACTGCGAAACACAACAATGCTGTTAACATTGTTGTTATGGCAATAGCTAGGCAGGGGGACTTAGAACAAGCTCTACCACCAACCAAGTATTAAACAAGTGTTTGATATAAATAAAATTAGATTCGATACCTTCATGTCGAAATAAAATATTTAGCGCAAGTTACGAATAACGTCTCATAAATGAACATTAGATACAGGGTAAATTCTAAAGTGGACTCTAACCGTATTTTATTTTAAAAGTCTTTTCAATGAAATTAATTAAATCTGAAGTCATTTACTAAGTTAATCAACAAAAACCCACAATCAGATCCATTAGCTTTTCCCCCAACCTGCGAATGGACCTAACTTTACCGACCCTACCATTACACCAATGGAGCTAACTTACTCCAAATTCTATTATCCTAAAAACGTACTAAAACTTATTACTGTATACGCGAAAAAAACAACAAAAAGCTGCCTTATCAACCGATGGTAAAGTCTTGTATTCGTTTCTTCGAGAGGATTTACTTGAAACCCTGAGCCTCGAGATGCGTGCGAGTTTGTTTTCCAAATAATATATCACACTTAGCTAAGATTACTTTAAGCCCTGTATAAGAAGATATATTGAAGGCTTAATACAAGAGTTCAGGGTTATTTATTCTTTATTGGAGCATGTGCAGAAAGATTACGGGGTATCAATGTTTTATTTTGGTAATTAGGATTTTCAGGGTCGTAGATACGTAAATATTAATTTTGCCAGTTAGACGTGCATTTTGACGAGATAAATTCAAGTGTATTTTCCTTAAAAACCATGCGTAAGTATTAACTAGGATATTATATTTTTTTCATCAATATTATAATCCATATCCAAAAATGCTATGCCTCTAGGCGCGGCAAAGACACAAAAATAAATATGTCACAGCCAGTAAGGCTTTTATCACACGCAAAGAAAAAAACGTTGACATCCGGTATACAGTATTGTATACCTACCCCTACAATGGAAATGGAAAAAATACGTCGATATTGCCCCTCAGATGAGAGCTTACTTCCATCAGGAAATGGTCATGCGACATCCTTTAAGGTCGCGAGTACATTGCCTTCGTCGCTTTTCGCGTAAAAGGGAGCTCGTCTGAGCCTGCCTTATTCATATATGTAAATGTAGCTTCGCCCTAATGTTGTGTCTTCGCAATCACGAATAGTGTGCTGTTTTATACAGTTTCTTACAAATATTTATGGATCAGAATATTTTGAGAGCATTGTCGGAAAATTCCTTCAATCCATGTTGATCAGTTGATCTGCAAATAAAAGCGTATCTGCATGAAGACGTGAGCGTAAAATTTGATGGCATTTAAAGTGTCTTTGAATCGTCAAGGAGAGCATTTGTTTTTTTTTTTTATTGAACTCGATGGTATAAAGACTGAGATGGTATAAAGACTGAGATGGTATAAAGACTGAGATGGTATAAAGACTATCATTAACTTCAAATCGTTGCCTTTGTACAATGATTTGGATTTGCAATCGTACAAAAAATGGTTCATCATCATCATCATTTCAGCCGAAGGAAGTCTACTACTGGACATGGCCGCCCAAGCACCGCCACTTCGACCGGCGGCGCTTCGACTGGGGCTGGATGCGAGAAGCACAGAACTGGTTAACAAATGGTTGCTTATTTAATAGCACGTGTTTTTACAGCCATAATCGTTCGCCCCAATGTAAATAGATATGGTCATTAGCGATTACATCGTTGAAATACGTAAACACTCATTTGATGGCGGCTCAAGTTACATACTCGTAGCCTTCATCACTAATTCAAACACGTTAGGTTTGCTCTTAGATCGCGTTGCATCTAATCAGTATCGTGTGCACATATTTCTGTTTGCATTTCAGATCTTTCATTAGTACTAAAACGTTACCTACTTTACCGTAATTTGGTTTCTGTCTTTAGGAGAAACTGTGCGCTAGAGTTCAATATGTACCAGTAACTACAACACATAGCAAACTTTTATTGAATGCTGTAGGTATACTATCCATTCTTGATACGAAAGCTGAAGAGTACAGCTGAATGCTGTCTGTCCTACTAACAATGACTAAAGATGACGCATTAACTTTTCAAGGAATGAAGTGTGCCCAATCTCCTTTTTTAATTTAAGAAAACATTCGTAGAAATGTTTAAGGATATATTATTTCGTGCAAATATGTCTGTAATTACTTGCATACGTTTGTATTTTAATGTCTTCTTGGCAACATTAAACGTGAGAGGCGCTTCGATAACAACCAAAATGGCGTTCTAATGACATTTTAATAGTGGTCCAGGAAGCACTAATACCGTGATAAACACCAGTTCGATACCCGTCCGGACAAACTACGGATTTATTACATTATATCCACAAAACCGTACATTTATACACATTAATGATTCACTCGTCCGGAATAAACGGACGGCCGGTTCGGACACAGCGTTTATTCCAAGGGCGAAATAAAAGAGATTTAAATGACGGTAGCGTATTCATAAAAGATAGTATTAAATAAATATCTGGAACATCCGACAGCAGTTCTGTTGGAGCCGGAATGTTTTATTATCTCTCACTTTATGCTCATAAAGCATACCGGAGTCAGAATAGCGACATTAAATTAACCGCAGCCGTAGGTACGTACAGTTCGTGCGAGTCGGACCAAGCCGGACCGAGTTTAATCCCACGAGAATGTAAGTGTGTTTAATCTAAAATTTATTTATCAGCACAATGTATAGACTGGCTTTGTATTGTATATTGAATCAAACATTTTTAATAAAACTAGATAACGAACAAACAGAAGTTGTGAGGAAATACAAAATGCGTAATTGCGTTAAAACGCCGGCAGCCATTGTTACAGTGCTGATGTTGTATACAGAGTTGTTTCAATTGGCAAGTTCAATAAACAACTTATAGGTAAGGGTTTTGATAAACAGAGACTATTAACTTCATCGCTGTTTTCGTATATATTTGGAGGAAGCAGCCCTATTGAGCACATTCGTTTATTTTGATTGTATTACGATGTTATTCCTGTCTATTTCCAGATTTCGCTGGTTATTTATTTAGCATTATCATTCCTGAAAATCTTTGATTCAATATACGACTCTCGTTTAAATGTAGTTCTTGGAACCCGCAATCATTTGATGAATTGAGTGATACAGAAAGTACACCTGAATAACATTTTTATTGTACAGTTAAACTCATAGTAAAATTCTGGAAAAATCTAACTCAGCATATGTTTACATTTAAAAAAAAACATTATAATTACACGTGCTTTGACGTTTAAAGATCCTGTTTTAGTAACAAATTAAAAGGTTGTATAAAGAAAACAGTCTGAACTGAATAGCCTGTCGGCTAAGCGAGCCTTTCAAAGAAGAAACGAGGAAGTATAAATTAGAAGGGGGCGTGAAATTCCCCGGCTTGCTGTCAATCCATACAAAGGCAAGTATGACGGAATTAAAATTCCATACAAATGGGCATTTAAACATGCATGGTGGTTGAGGTCGTTCTGTATGTATGTTTGTCTGTGTGTGTTTTGCGTGTAGATTTCTTGTTCGTTGTAAGGGTAGCGATATAAATTAAAGTCTTAGGGTAGATTAAAGTGGTTTACGTGTAGGAAAGGAAGAAATCTTTAGGTTAAAATCTCAGCAATCATTCTTATGGCTCTTGTTATTATAATGTGCCAGATGTTTGTGTAGACATTATTTTAAACTAAGTTGTAACAATCATATGTGTTTTCTACCGATGTTATCTTATAGGTGTAGCACCAATAGAAATCTAAAAATAAAAATAGGTATCCTCTTTTAAAATAACGTCATATAAGAGCATCTATTGCATTTTCTACAACTGTCGGTAACACTTTCAGGTAGACCCGTTTACGGTCAAAATCCTTTTAAACCGGAGTACATGTTATCGAGTCCTTTTAGTGGCCTCAAAGATGTCTGCTTACCATAAAACTTGCTGATAAGGGATATATGTCAAGGACCATAGCATTTCTTCACATTCCTGAGATGTTTTCGACTGAAGTACAGTTACCTGTTGCATTACCTGTTTTTATCAGAAGTCTTTTAGGACGAAGAGTTTTTAGAAGAATGTGCGTAATGTGATTTACGGTAATTCGACCATAGGTTAAACTTAAATCGTCAAAGTTTAAATTGAGGGTTCCTAACGTTTTAGTTACTAGGACTTTATTACACCTACAACCAAATTACGAAGTAATTTTACTTGAGTTAGTAATTTACGTAATTTGTGAAATGAGAAGTTGCTAGGTTATCTTTCCTAATATTTAAGTAAAAGCTTATTTCTAAGAAAATCTCATTTCAATTATTAGCAGAGCGAGTATCAACAGAGAGCAATTTCGTTTTCTACAAAAACTAGTCACGTACTTTTGGCACTGGGATCTACGCCATAAATCATTACAAAGCCCTATGGGGACAATTTCCTCTCGTGAGAGTTTGCAGCTGTCAAATAACTCACAATCAATGGCAAATCTGACCTCTTGACTTGCCAACCATTTTGATAGAGGTGGATCTGATAACTTACAATCTATTGTAAAAGATTGCATAATATCTATGTACAAAATCCACCAAGTTCATGTACCCATATATATAGGAGGACAATAATAGTGACCTTATTGGTCCTTATTGGTTGATCTTCAGAAAGGTCAGATGAATAGTACAGTACTTGTAATTGACGTTCATGTATGATGTATGAACGTAGATGAAGCAAAAGGAGTAGGTATGTAAGGATCGTAGCAGGTGGCGTTCTATAGTTTCTGCCTACTCCCATTGGAAAAAGGCGTGAGTTTGTGTGTAAAATCCACAAAGTATTATATTGTTAAAAATCCGTATCCCACAAAACACAATTTCTGCTCTGTACGAACAAAATAATACACAATCTGTGGAATTGTTAACTTTTTGTCTCAGCACTTTTAGCGGTCGGACTGGAACCAAATTGAAATAACAATAGGACTCTCTAGAACACTGGGTGCCAAAGTCAAAAAAAAAAATGTAAGCACCCCAAATATCAGCTTATTATATTTTTAAGCAAAAAATGGGCAAAGGAATCACTTGTGGGTCATCGGGGTTGGGGCCAAGCTAAGTGGCCCTGTTGTGTGAGCTCTTGGTCTTTGTCACCTAAAATAGATTCAACGTGTCTGGAAACGTAATTATAAAGAAGATTGATGGTGAAGCGAAACGAATTTGAAGATCAATTAACAAACATTGGTGTGATGGTTTAGTGCGGATTTCCCGAACGAACGAAACCGAACGCGATCCGCACTTCTACACCACATTCCAGAGCTGTTAATATTCCACAACAATTTTGACACTGACAGCTCTTGAACGCGGTTTAGATGTGCTAAACGCGATCAGATTTATTGGTGAAATTCGCCCTTAGTATTATAAATTAGGCGAAGAACAAGAACGCGAACAATTTTATGGGTGTGTCAGGTTACGATGGTTTCTAAAGCCAAACTTAATAAGACATTTGCAAGATGGTCCCTGAAAAGAATACAAAAAATGCGATGCGGGAAGTCAATGCCTTCGCGCATTATCTCATCGGGGGTCAGAATACAAAACTTTTATATGATTACTATGGCGTTCATGGAATTTTATTACGTATCTTTCTCACTTCTCTCATATTGTTCCCATATTACTGAATATTTCCATTTTTATTGGATTTTAAAAGGCCAATTTGTAACCAATTCCAAAGTTTCACTTCACATTTAATTCTATTAGTATTTTATTTAATGTTATAACTAAAGCGTACTTTAAAAGCTCTAAAACCGTAAATGTATGAGAAAATGAAGGAACAGTTACTGAGGATCCCATCTTTATTTGAATTTAATTTTAAAGATAAATATTTTTTAGCTATTTCTTGAACATAATATTATCATAGTTGGCCTACCTTTTTATACAGAATGTACACAGTAATTAGCCTTTTTTTTTGTTTTTTTTTGTGGGATATCATCATATGACTTCTCCCGCTCTGGGCGGAGCGGAAGGGCGTGTCAGACTCTTACTGACTAAAACCCACCCGTGTTCCTTCAGTTGCCTGTTGCCAGGGTCCCGGTATCCTTTTTTTGACCTTGTGTGACTTGATTATCGGACCTGCGCGGCTTTTACTAACTATGTAGTACTTAGGTACATATAGATATTGTGTCTATGTATGTATTTTGTGATTTTTACCCAGTTGATACTGATCTGCACAAAATGACAACCCAATAGGTGTGTAACTTGATATTAACTAGTACATCAATTTTGTATCTTCTTCCACCTAATATATCATAATTATATCATTTCAGATAGGAAGCCGAAAGCAATTAAAATACATCATATGTAGCGTCCATTGTGCTAATAGCTTAAGTCCCTAACTAAAACCTAAGCTAGCTTTACTTAAGGCAAGTCAGCTGACCAGCATTACCCATCGGTTACTCTTATCTACGGCTATTCGTTATCAATTACGGGACGTAGCAAAGTAAAGGTCGCTTCGTAAAGGCTCCCGCATGCAGGCGCGACGCGATTTTGGTGGAACGATTTTTATGAAGTTTTCACAGAAATTGTGAAAATAAAATTGCTTGCTCTACTAGTGCCTGTCTGTGGAAGCCTTTAAATCGTCCTGCGTAAATCGCGTGTGATATCCCCATGTTTGCAGGTCATTAGAGGACAGGCTGATCTTTACATTTTCACGACGGTGCCTCCGAAGCCCTTTTGACAACGACGAATTATCCCTAACGTGTCAACATGTTTACGTCCTTTCAAGATCTATATAAACATAGCACCTGCAATGTTTATGTAGATCTTGAAAGGACATAAAAGACGGTTGGATTTGAATCAGATTAGTATTGATCTTACGATTTCTTTTGATGATGATGTAAATTTTATTGACAGTGGCAATCAAGTGTGAAATAAGTAAATAAATTAATCAGACAAAGTGAATTAGGTTCAATTAATCGCAGAAAGAGTAGGTGTACAGTACAAGGACTAATATTTTTCCAAGTTTTGACTTGAGTGAAGGCTGTGCTGAGGGCCACTATCACATTTTCACAAGTATAAAGTCTGAAAATAAAAGAATGATTGCCTTCTATTCCTCTTGTTAGGTATATACTGTTTATGTTAATCAACCGGTCTGTAGTTTAGCATATCATCATCGAAGTAACTTAGTTCAATGGTAAACTGTTGTCTAACATTTAATCAGTAGAGTTAAACTATTATAATATTGACAAGTTTGGAGCAGTAGTTAACAGAAGGTAGACGTTAGTACGGGGATGTCAATTAAATCCCTGGTTATTCAAGGACGATATCTCGTCGTGGCATTGGCTTTAGCCACCCCATTGGCAGAGACG
The DNA here is from genome assembly GCA_948473465.1 of Lithophane ornitopus. NCBI lineage: Eukaryota > Metazoa > Arthropoda > Insecta > Lepidoptera > Noctuidae > Lithophane > Lithophane ornitopus. The sequence continues at coordinate 10,178,339 of OX419624.1, read as the reverse complement.
GTATCAAAAGCGCCAGGCTTTCCATCATCGTAGGTTCCATCCATATTCGCATGGAACTTTTAATAACCCACACGTAGTGAATTTTTGGGCGGTGTATACCTACACCTTTTTCACGAAGTTTTAAGTATGAATGTCTTAAAGTTGTGAAATCCAAAACTATAATTCGTAAATATATTTGAAATTAGCAGTATGTTAGCGTGGAAAATCTTATTTGAAATTAAATAAAAATCCTCCTTACGTTAGTCCATCACGTTTTTTATTCCAAAGATTTTAATTAAGGAAGCGTTTAATTCAAATAGGGTTTTTTATAGTCGTCAGTTCATCACATAGCCAGTAAGGCTTTATATAAGTAATTAAATCATAATCAAATGATATATTCTCCAGTTTCATTCACACATGTGTTCTAAGAGGAATATTAATGAATACTATTCATATCATTTTATTTCTTTTTGTTTTCTGACTGAAAATGAATTAGTGCTGTATTCAGAAAACATGCAGCTGGTTCGTCGGTTTTTTTTTTTTTTTTCTTTGCTACTGTAAAAGAACTGCAACTGCATTCCGAATAATATGCAGTACCTTGTTTAGCGGGAAAATGGCAACAGCTTTCTTCAACAAGATTTCAAACTATTCCTTAATCGGCACAATAATAATAAAATTAATTTAATAGCACTTTAGTTTGTAAATTAAGTAATCAGGACCTTTCAATAAACAATGTCAATATTCTGTATAAAGAATTCTTTTCGGTAGTCCAAACCGAGTTCAATAATACTTTTAAGAAAAGCACTAAAACTATCAGCCCTAAGTTTTTATTTAGTGATTGGGCAACTAAAGGACTCAGGAAAAGTAGGGAAAGACTTTTCGAACTGTATGGCCTTAAGCCTTATATTAACACGGGAAATTTTAATAAGTATGTTGCTACTTATTCTAGAACTTTTAAGAGCACTTGTAAGGCAGCTAAAGCCTTATACATTAGCAACAAAGTTAAATCAGCGGACAATAAAATACAGACGGTTTGGAAAATTATCAATAATGAAACGAATAGGAGCAAAAAGCATAATTCCGATTACACACTGGAGACGTCAAGTGGTGGTCTCATTTGCGATAGCAAAGAAGTGGCTCAAGAATTTGTACATTTCTTTTCCAGTATCCCACTTAAAACTACTGAAACCTTAAACTCCTCGCCATCGCTCTCTTTTGATTTAGTAAGGGCGAACGTTCCAGCCTGCCTGATTGATTTTAACTTTAAGCATATTAACCCCGTTACAGTAATAAAAGCTTTTAAGCAAATCAAGATCAAATTGACCGAGGATCTTTGGGGAATGTCCATTAAAGTCTGTACCTCCATAATTGAGACCATAGCGCCTTACTTAGCCTTAATATTTAATTTGTGTGTGGATCAAGGAGTCTTCCCGGATTTAATGAAATACAGTAAGGTAATACCACTTTTCAAATCCGGGGACAGTAAAGACTCCAATAATTATAGGCCCGTATCCGTGCTGCCGGTTTTCAGCAAGGTGTTTGAAAAGGTAATGCTGAATCAAATGCTCAATCATTTTAACACAAATAAAATCCTTCACGACCAACAGTACGGTTTCACCAAAGGACGTTGTACGACTGACGCCGGTGTAACCTTATTAAGACACATTTTTAACGCGTGGGAAGAAGCCCAAGACGCCATAGGAATCTTTTGTGACCTCTCCAAGGCATTTGATTGCGTCGATCACGAAACCTTACTCTTGAAACTTGAGCATTACGGACTAGGTAAACTTGCGCTCAGTTTAGTAAAATCTTATTTAAATGATAGACAACAGCAAGTTCAAATAAACGGTATCAACTCACTAGGTTTAAAAGTAAAAATGGGTGTTCCACAAGGCTCGATTTTGGGTCCTTTCCTCTTTTTAGTGTACATTAATGATCTACTCCATTTATTAAAAAATCAGCCACACATGGTGTTATTTGCTGACGATACTTCCTTAATTTTTAAGGTAGATAGACGTGCTACAAATTTTGACGAAGTAAATAACGCCCTACTGCAGGTCCAAAATTGGTTCACTGCTAATAATTTAGTATTAAATGGAAAAAAGACTAAGTGCATAAAATTTTCTTTACCAAATGTCAAAAGTAGGGATTGTGAGATTATATTGAATCAAGAGAAACTAGAATTCGTCGATAAAACTGTTTTCCTGGGGATCACGCTCGACTCAAGGCTACAATGGGGTCCTCATTTAACATCTCTTGCAGGACGGCTGAGTTCAGCAGCATATGCTGTCAGAAAAATCCGTCAATTTACTGATGTAGATACCGCGAGGCTAGTCTATTTTAGTTACTTTCATAGCATAATGTCTTACGGTATTTTACTATGGGGACGGGCTGCAGACATCGAGTCTATCTTTATTCTGCAGAAAAGAGCGATCAGAGCCATTTATAATCTACGCAGGCGCGATTCTTTAAGGGAACTGTTTAAGGATATTAACATCATGACGGTACCTTGTCAATATATATATGAAAACATCTTGCACGTAAGAAAAAATTTACATCTTTTTAGTAAAAGAGGCGATAGACATAATTATAGTACTAGAAATAGGGACTTATTAGTTCAACCAGGTTTCAGACTGGCTAAAGTAGACTCATCTTTCATGGGGTACTGTTTAAAATGTTACAATAAAATCCCTCCCCACATACTTCAACTGAATGAGACGAAATTCAAAACTTGTATAAAACGCACACTATGTAGGCAGGCATATTATAAGTTGGAGGATTACATCTCTGATAAAAATGCTTGGCTTAATGCTGGTCCTGCTCCACAACCACAACTAACTAATTAACATTCGAAAATGCTGTTGGAGCTGCTGAAGATTGTAAGACTATCTTTGCATTGTATAAACTCAATCTCTCCTTTGTATTATATAATTGCACAGGTGTGAGTACTATGTACTATAGAGCTACCATTTACCGGGTATTTTGTCTTTCATTGACTTGAATGTGCCCTGGCGGCTGGGAATGTCATGCTCACTCAAATGTCTCGCTGGTGGTGGCGTATGTGTTGGATCATTTAGCTCCCTTCAAAATGGTTGAGCTGAATGGTGCTGATCCATGCGTCATGTTCGTGAACGGGCGCCGTCAGTTGTGACTGGTCATTTCTTAGCTGCCATGGCTTATTTTAATTTTTGAATTGTGCTTATTTTGTAATTGCGGACGCTTTTAACGTGCTTTCTACATTGTTCTCACATGTATAATTTCAACATGAATAATGTAACCATTATATTGTAACAATATTTTGATTTAAAAGAGTGTCCATGGAGTTTCTTGCCCGTTCTTTTCCATAGGTACCTACTACGCTTTGGAATGGGCAACTAGCTTCATATTTCTGACTGACTGACTCCTTGACAATTCAAAAGTGCCTGTAAATGGTTTAATTGAAATAAATGCTTTGAGTTTGAGTTTGAGTTTGCACAAATCACGAAGCTAGAATTCTCTTATACATAAGACAGTTTCCATACATCAGCTTTCTCTGACGTCACCCGCCATAAACTATCGCAGGCAATCCCAGGCTTGAATCCAGCACTAGGTATATAATATACGGCGAATTACTGCAGCCCACATTCTTGGCGACGTGCCACGTGGTAGACGTGGTGACATGAATACCATACTTGTGACAAGCTTCTAAACTATGAGGCAATTATGCCCTGTATTGAACTTTTGATGTGCATTTTTATGTTCTATGTTATGGGGTTTGGTTTCCGCACTTCGTCCTTAAGGTGAACCATTGTGCGTGCATTTATTTGGTTTAACTTTGACTTGATTTTCAATCGAATGTTTCTTAGACTTTCAAGTCAGAGCACTAAGTGTATTTCCTATAATAATGAACAAAAACAAGCCAATATATATTTTCTTGGTCTTAAATCGAAATCGGTAATCCGAATCCAAATCAGAGAGAATTGCCGAAGGAAAGATGATGATGAATCTTTATCATCCATAGTCCTGTATTGTTGGACCGAAGTGCTACGTCCTCAGTTTAAAAAAAAATATCCTAAAGAAGTTCCTCTACTGAATATGACTATATTAAGAATGAGTGTATATTTTCATAATTACTATACCAAACCTGACAGTCATTTTTGTAATATAGTCACTATAATATGTCAAAGTGATTGGTTTCTAAAACATCGCTAACATTTCATCTCAGACAATCGCATTCAACAGTGCTACTACGTTGGGATCCCGCTGCACCGGTTAAGTGCTTTGTTTTATCTCCAAACAAATCTATTGTCAGAATTAAATACGTAAAATTGCTCAATCCTAAGAGAGCATCTAAAAAAATCCATCTTTGAACTAGATAGAAAACACGTTTTTCGTTTTTGTTACCACGAATAAAATACGATTTCTGTATTTCAAAGTTGTGGTCTAAGTTTACTTATTTCTTCCAACCCATTTCAACATTCTTTAGGTATACTATCCTCACTCATTAAACCTACCTTCTTTAGCTTAAATACGTACTTTATTTCGCTATTTTTTATTCTGTTCCGCGGAGTTCCACCACGTAAGTACATAATAGGGCAGGCTTGACTTATTCATATGATATCAAAATAATTTAAATGATTACAGTAAAATGAATCCCGTAAGGCAGTGTTGATGTAATCCACTCACGCGATCTGTCACATAAATATGCCGCGGGAAGGTCGCAAATTTACGACAGGTGCAAATACAGAGATGCCACAAATACCTCAATGAATAAAGGCATACTTCTTTTTGGGCGGCGCGGGCGCGTCTTAGAGAGGCCGCCAACCAACTTCATAATAACATATTTTATGCATCGATAAAGCCCTTATCTGGGAGCGCCCTTTTCTCAATAGCACATTCTCAACCGTATGAAAGATACAAAGTCTAAAGTTATTTTAGTAACTTTAGACCTTCTCTTTGAGATGCTACGGTTGTTATTCCGCTCTCCCTTTATGGCCAAGGTATCTGATTTACGGTCAGGTGTGGCTCTCGTCGCCCGCCACTCTTCCATTCAGAGCTTGCACAAAGTGGGACACCTATAGATTGGTGGTCTCCGATGAATTCGCTCCATTTCAACGTCATCATTCGTAATTCTTTTTGCGGACGACGCGACGGTCAAGCGTACTGACACTCTGTGATTCAATTACATGATTTCATCTTCTGATACAGTTTCAATCACTCGAGTTATTTTCATTATTTAATGAGATTATTGAATGGTTCATTCGGTCTGTTTCGGTTAGTCAAAGGTTGGTTGGTGTCATAACACCCGTTGCTTTGACCGAAACTGCGTTTGTGTAAAAATGACAAACAAATTCCAACAACTCTTCGACGGTCCGTATTATTCAAACAGATATCAAAAACTTCCTTTCGTTTCTCCTATCGCCGATTCAGCGTCATATGAATTCAGTATTCAGTGCGCAGTTGAGCGAACGCCTACAGCATTCGGACGAACACCGGAGAATTTTATTGGAAATCGACGCTCAACGAAAATGCACTTTAAAAGGTAATTCAAAAATAGTTTTATTCCTTAAAAGTAGTTAATGCATTCAGTGAAAAAACCTTTTAGTGAAACAAATGTATGACGACTATTTTTATTTTAAACCGAAGCGATACACGGCTTCGTATACTGGGGTTAACTCTTCACCGCCAAAGTAAATATTTGATTCGAAATATTGAACCTGGGTCTCTATTCTCGACCGAACTGTCAGCTGCAACAACCACAACTTTGAACGTATACATGAACTAAGTAATAACATGTTGTTCAATGTCGGCTCAGTTATGATAAACAACATTTAATTATCTGGGTGCTACCAACTCAAAATGCTAAGAAGACGGAAGATAATTACGAGGGTGGTAGATAAATGAATTCCAACAAGTGCTTCAGAACAATACAGGTAGCGCATTCCGGCTCGCGGCCTCGTTTATGTCTTACATAAACAAAGGCCCAAATCTAAGACACAAGTAATTACGGAACGTGCAACACTTTTTACATTCTTTGCTGAGTTTTTTTCTCTTTTTAATGTGTGCATTTTTTGGAATGAGGTGTTGGGGAAGAGGGATGGGGGGTGCACACAGGCTTTCATTCTGTCGTCGTCCTCCGGCGTCCGTCTGCGTCAGTTCAGTAGCTTCGAGCCCTTGCTAAGGGGTGGTCGTGCGCTCTCTCGCGATGCCGCAATACGGCCTCTTCCGAAACATCCGTGTATTTAAGTGAAGTTTTATTTTCAAAGACATTTTATGTTATTTGGATTATGCGTGCGTTCACAATTGGCTGGAAACCTTGATGATTGTTTTTGAAGAGGGGCTCCTTTGCCCTCGATTTTATTATTAATTTCACTTTGAAGAAGTTATTTATTGATAAAAGATTTCTTTTCAAGATTTCTTTTAACTTAATTTTGTGAGGGTTCACTGGGCGGAAAGTATTTAATTTCATCGATGTTTACTTGTAAATAAAATTATTTGATAGTAGGTATAGGTAATGTAAATAGTTGAAGCTTGTAAGTATACGGTATAACTTAACTCGTGTTTGGGTTATGTTTTGCGGGTACCTGTGTTTTTTTTACACAGTAAGGGTCGGCTTTGTTGGAACTGTGTTTATTTCGGTTGAACTCTCGAGTTCAAGTTTCTGTAATGTTGCGGCAGGTCAATGAGATTATTCATCTTGTGGCCATATGTTGCTACTTGAAATCATAGTCAAGTAGTTGACTACGTTATTAAAAGCTTTAAATTTATTAACGAGGATGTCGGTGACCGTGAAATCTTTACACATATTATCCTAATGGATTTGAAGGGAAATCAGGACATGGACGCGGCGTAAACGAACATTCTTATATCTTGAAGCTAGTAGCTTAGAACTGACTTCCTCATTTTTTTAAATAATTTAAGTACATACTTAAAACGAACGAAGAGAAGACGAGAAGACCGAAGCAGTACCATTCATTTTCACCTTTTCAGTTGAATGTTAAAGGTTTATTTATAACATACATACGTAATATTCTCACGATCTGAAGCGGGTTACGCCAACTTGAAGCAAATAAATTGTTCTGAAGTTATGCCTAAGTGAGTAACATACACATTACACTTGATATTTTTATATTGCTAACCGCAACTTATCGTTCTGGTTAACATGGGGATTTCATATCACGTTCCAAAGAGGTTTCTTACTTTAGTTTCATAGAGTAGAAACTATTTGCTGAGTTCTAGAAGAGTTCGAACTTTGAAGTGGAATAGGCAGACCCACAGTTCTTTGATGACAACTTTTAGGGTAGTTTAGGTATCATATTGTAATAGTTCCTCGGAGAACCTAACGGTGACCTCACACTTCTTATAGTTTTGACCTGAAACTCGAAGTCTGGAACACAAAGAATGTCTTTTGGTGTCAAATCATAGTGAAGACCAAATTACAGGCAAATGACAAAGAGTAGGTTGTATTCTCATTAGAATAGTATCTATTTCTTATTCTTACCAAAAGTAACCTAGGTACATGACGTTTCATGTTCATAATTAATTACTAATTAAAATGTAACATACTTGTTCAATTTAACGACAAACGCGGTTCGATTATTTACTGCGTGAAATGAATACTTGGACGAATTGCGTGGGAGCATTCAGGTGGTGCCCAATGTTGTCGCATATAGGTAATATGTATTTTTAAAATACCATTAGTATGTAAGCATCGTAAGAGGCCGCCCCTAAGACGACCCCTGGTCAGTGGGACCAGGATAGCGTTCTGTAGATTCTTCCTACCCCATGGGAAGAAGTTATGCCATCTGTATACTTCTGTGTACCACTAGTGATTATAATATGTTTACAGTACCCATGTATGTTTTTATTAACAAACTGCTGCTAAGGTACACAAATACCCATCTCACACAACACCCATATCTTATAATAAAAGAGGTAATAGTAAGTATTAATATATTTGAATGATTTCACACTCAATATTTACATTTTGAGTCTATTTCGAACGAACACAAACCCGTTTTCATAAATAGATTTTCTATTTTTGACAAACTTTTTTCACAACCACTCCCACGGGCATTACTTAGGTCCTCCACTTATGAATTCTAAATTCGTGCAGCTAAATGCAACATAATTATTCAATCGGGTCTGTATCTTTATTCGCATCCATCGACCCAATTAATCTTGTAGTACGTACCTAAATCCTTTTTCTATAGAAACATTGACCCACTCACACATACGAATTTCTCATGTATTGTAGACGCGTGTGCAAACACAAAATCTCAAATGCATAAACAATCAAACCAAGAACGAATATCTGTAGGCCATACAAACATTTACTCAGTTCGAATAAGCCATGCGTTTGACCAATGTACCAACGGCTGTGCTGTGAAATCCGTAACCCACTTTTAGATATTCTCGTAGGACCCTAGGTCGTAGGTTATTCCTGAAATACACGTGTCAAATATCAATGTATTCATATACGGGGAAGAGATTTCGAAAGACCTTGTTCAGAAAAAGGGTATTACGCGCTTACATAAACGCGCGTAGACGAGATGAGTACTAGGACCCCATATATCCCATCCATATGTGTACGTTTTGCTTGGGTAACTACAGGACACTCTAGAACCTACTTGTTTCGCTTTGGACTGTCCAGTATACGCGCGGAAAACGCTTTATCTGAACATACATTAACCCTAAAGTGTTTACTATTCATAACCCCGAAAACATAAGACGATCCATCATTGGTCCTTTACCTTTCTTTCTTACCCCTATTCCCTATTCCTTCTATTGGCTAAGAAACATTCCCGAAAACTCTTCAAAACAGAGCTGAAACTTTTATACTATAGGGTTGTCGATTTTAGTGGAGTTGCCGCAAGTTTTGTAAGGGGTGTTTGTGTTCTGGGGTTATTGGGGTGACACCTTGCCTATGGGAGTCGGGTCAAGGCACCTGTTACGACCATTGCGTTTCTATTCAATATTTATGACGTGGTTTGTAGTTTTTATTTGCGGGGTCAGTCATCTTTGTGTATTTTTCTTTTCAAGTAAGCGTGGCACTGTTTTCAATGGTAAATATGGCTGAAATGATTTTAAATAAATAAATATGTCATTACTGCAATGTTGGAAATAGCTTAATGGATTTAGCTTATTTCTTTTACATCATTCTTAGCCGCCTTATACATAAATTCAAAACGCAAAACCCTCAAGCTCACTTCACAGAGGAAAACGTCATTAAAACGCATTAAACTCACCCTTAATAACAACATATATAAACTATTAAAATTATATCACTTAATACGTCTAAACCATAACTGAAACTACTATAAACCCTTAATAATCCATCTGATGAATAGTCCATGTTAAACTTAATTAGCAAACACAGTTTATTAATGTCCCACCATATCTTATTGGGCCTTGTAATTGCAATTTATAACTTCTATCGTACCTGGACAAGTTTCTAGTTACTAGTTCAAGTTAACTGTACCTAAGTCCTAAGCCATGGATTACTTGTTTACAAGCAACTTGTGATCAACATTGATTGCATTACTGTGTTGTATGAGATTCAGAATTAATTACTTGTAGCAATTAGGGACAGCAGACCTGTGTTTAATTGCTTAGTGTTCTTGTTAGATGAGTGTGGGGACAATTGGTGTGTTGTGTCAGCAATTGGTATGGCGTGGTCATGGAGTGTCTTCACCGCATGCGTCTATATATCTTATTCCCCGAAGGGTACTATTAAAAAGCCATCGTAGTGTGTCATTATTTATCGGTCTACATTCAAGCTCAAAGTCAAGTAGTCTAGCATAGGTATTTTAAGTAGAACTATGATGAATAATAAATGGACATTTTCTTTCCCGAGTAAAGAAAATTCCATGCAGTTTATAACACGAAGATCGCTGCGAATCTCGTACCATACGCATAGTACGTGAATATTCACATTTTCATTTTATTTTTATTAAAAGCAATCGCATCTACATTTGTCAATACTTTTTGCTAGTCATCCTCTCAACATGACCAAACCATCTAGCATGGCATAGACCTCTTTTCAATTTCCGTCACTACATCTTCTTTTAAACCGCAACGTTGCCTTATCACATCATTCCTCGTTGGTTGGTCCCTCACCGCCTTTTAAGGAGTTACTGTTAAAAAAATAAAGTGCCTTAAAATTATCATAAAGTGATTACTTAGGCTTTACTGAAAGCTACGCTGTTTAAATAAAAGAAAACAGGAATCAGCCTAAAGTTTACATTATCATTGAGTTTTACCATATCAACTCACAGCATTTCCCCATCCAACACTGTTAGCGTTAGAATAAATAAACAAGTAGTTTGTTTTCATAAAGGATGTTCGTGTAAACATCCACATACATCTTTGCTAGATTTAATGTGCGTAATTATTTATTTAGGATACTGTTTACTATCTGAAATGTGTCGCCTTAACCTGGCTTTCAATGCTAAGAAAATTTCGATTGATTTGTCAATGTATTGAATTGGTTTAAGTAAATAAATAAGTGTTTTCTGACGTAAAAATTGGAGGCTTTAGTATTCATAATAATTTTGAAAGTTATTTCGTGTATCTAATGAACTAAACCTTGTAAAGATTTTTAAGCATACTATTTTGTGCTTACACAATTTTTTACCAAAGATTGCATTGACTGACAAAGGAACAGATACCAATAGGTACAAATGTTTATACACACTTTTTTTGGAAGGTAAAATAAATAAAGAGACTTGAAAACACGATCCTTTCATAAAAAGGAACCAATAAAAATCTTTTATAACAATATGAAAGCGTTTCAAAAGAGGGAATAATATTCAAATTAACTATTTTCATCGGGACTGCTCTGTATTTCAATGAAAATGGTATAAAATAAAACGGTTGAGTTCATTTTATGCGCTATATTGAATCGGTCGAACATTTCAGTGTTGAACAATCATATGGCAAATAGGTTTGCAATGCTAATATGGCTCAAACAAAACGTATATGCGCTGGCTGACTTTGCAAAGGCTTTTCCACAGTGGACATTGCTTGCATTTGAAAACGATTTTATATTGTAAACTATTCTTTTTGTTCGGACAAATTTTTGTAGCGGTAGCATAGCTATTTTATTTAAAAAAATACTAAATCATATTCCGCTTTTGCTGTTTTATTATGTGTATTGAAAATACTAAACATTACTACACATTTTCGTAAACTTCTTTGAATTCCACTCACGTGTAGCCTCAAACTAGTGTATTACAATAAAATAAGTAAAAATGTACAATACAAAAACTACAAAATATCGAACGTCTCTAAACGTTTTACTGTGCGTACACGTACTGAAGAAAACTGTATGAGTTCTCTTCTGTGTCACTTACGTGTGGCTTATCAAAATATTGAAAATCAATACCTACCTACCCTGGAAGCTTCAATAACCTGAAGTGTAACATAAAAATACGCGACACGGAAATTCTTACGCGTTTCCTAGTTGGTACATAACTTGGACAATGTAAACAGGAATATGTAGGTACTAGAACACTAACATTTTGAAGAGATGGTTTAAAGTCAAAGTCATAGTCATTTATTTGCTTTAAATGATACAAAGGTGGTAGATAAAATAGTATTCTTGTGCGCAAAGTCGCACGTTTTCAAAGTACCCTTCTAAATAGCATCTGTCTATCAAAATGACATTAATATACATACATAGATTTAGTTTCCATTTCACCAAAATATGTTCCTCCACACTTACATTTCAACCTACATACGCGGCATAAAGTAATTATATTTGAGTGTGAATTAGTAACTACTACTTTGAACAAGCTTTCAAAGCATTAATTTTGACACAGACAATAAAATGTGTAAACAGCTACCGTCTAAATTAATATTTCCTTTAGTGAATAATGACTGCCTACTTAATTAAATTACTTGAAACAGTAATAATGATTTCTCTAATTATGACGGCTGAATAGAATTCAATAGTACTTAAATGTTGTTTCTAGGCAACTAACAAAGCTATAATACCATTCAAGTATTTATTAAAAGGAAAACGAGCGTGAAGGTCTTAACTTTTTAATTACAGGACATAAAAGTTAATGTCCACTATTGAAGATGGGCCTCGTCGACTTAACGAACGGTTGTTGGAGGGTATTTCTGTACTGTTGCCTTTCATTTTAATGTTAATTATTTTCTTTATATTGAATAGACTCGTGTTTGATATCTAGCTCACAATTGCCTAGACATTAACTTTTCAATTGTTCCTCGAAGTCTCCCAGATTATGGGCAAATGTTCCTCGAAGTCTCCCAGATTATGGGCAAATGTTCATCGAAGTCTCCCAGATAATGGGTCAAACTTCATCGAAATCTCCCAGATTACGGGTAAATATTATTACGATACCCAAATAAATATATTAAATATGTTCAATATTTTAATCAGCTCCAGAAAACCGGAAACTTTTGAATGAGTACGCAATACTTCGCTTATTTATTTACTTACGAGATACTTCGTTATCTCCAAGTTCATTTTCAGTTCAAGAATGAAGATATTATTAGGTATACAAAATAATGGTCGAAGGCATCTCGTTCCCGCAGGCTACAATAAGTTATTTTACATCAGTTAAATACTTGGCCTTGATAAGGAATATATAGTTAATGTTATTCTGTAGTCCAGTATTGAATTATTAATTTGCTTTACAAGTTTTCAACATTACAAGTCTGGACAGGTATATTTGGGCCATATTGATTTCTGTTTCAAAATAGACGGTGTCATTTTTAGGACTAAAGTTGGCTACTAAAATAGAGTGGGTCGTTTTATCCGGTAAACTGATAGTTTGAATCGGTATAGCTTTATTTTTATTTTTGTTGTCTTTTCATTGTTCAGGTTTATAAAGCTACTAGAAAACAGAACACAATACCAAAAAATAATATAAAATTAAAAAGGCACTTAACTACTTTCAGGAAAACCGATGGACTTTTATAAAGGTTTCCTATATAATACATCCATCGGTTTTTATCCTTTCTTTGCAACATCCGATACAATTTATATATACATATCCATCTATAATATGGTTTCCTGATCCGTAGTTTTAATATTCTACATTGATAGATTGTAGCCTAGGTAGTATGTAAATTATATAATTTATGTCGCTAAGTAAACGTAACAAAATCAAAAATAGAAAACAGTATTATACATTTCCTCGGTCACAAACTTTCATAAAAGTTTCTCAGTAGCATTAACCACAACGTACGCTAAATGACTTTAGTTTTGGGTTCGTGAGACCTAAGATCAATAAAATTTTATTGGGTCGCATAAGGTTCGCGTGACAGCCCTAAGCGTACCACAAGGTAGAAAGAACTAACGTTCCAGTAGTTTAGGGTTATGTAATAAATGTTGTCTGTGGTGCCCTTCGGTCGGCACTATTTCGTAATTGACGTAAAGCGAATAAATGGAAAAGAAAACATTGGTGTTCATTCTGTTTGCTTAGCTACGAGCAATATAAACAGACGAACTTATTTGTTGTCCTAATAAATATCAACTAGGTATACTTTACGAGTCCAGTATGAAAAATAAACAAAAAATATATTTTGTGTCATTTACAACGAATTTGCGTTACCGCAAAAACTAATATTATGTTTGTGATTTATAGAGAGAGACCCACACAATGTGTCATCCCTTTTTTCTGAAACCTCTTTGTAATAACGACAAAATGTATCCTTCTAAGAATTATATTATGTTCTAAATAGCCAGTTAATTGTACCATAAAACTCGTCATTATCACCTTTTGATTATAATATAAAAGCTTTGACTCAGTTTAAAAGGACGATCTTATTTTGACGACGTCTACGGTAAAATGAGTGGTCTGAAGCCTGAAAATAGGATCTGAAAATTTCTTATTTGATAAAATAAGAAATTTTCAGATCTTATTTTCAGGCTAGTTTTCGTGCAGGATAGATAAAGCATTTTAAACGTTTTTCCACGTTATGTTTGGTAAATAAATTCGTCCCAACAAAAAAATCGCATTCAAGTATTTTATCATGTCAAGTATTTTATCATTTGAATTTGAATGAAATGTTTTTTGATAATGTAGATGAAAACAATGATAATTAAAAACAGAATTTCAATGTTGAATGAAAAACAATGTCACTTGCAATGTTAATTTTAATTCAATGCGTTAAAATCAACCTCGCGCTTTTACAATATAAACACAATTAAATAATATTTTAAACTCCATCATTATTTACCGTAAAGGCTAAAATTGGTTTATTAATTAACGTGTTAACTGAACAGTTTATGAACGTACTCTCGATATTAACGCATCCGATAATGATTGCGAGTTTTGGTCAGCCTGGGGCGGATCTACGGTGCAGCCACCACAGAGTAACTACATAGCTATGTAAAATGTTTACCTACTGCAAAATTAACATGTTGCTGACTGATCTCGTGGGACTTCCTGATGTTGTAGGAAGCTTTATATAATTACAATTAAGTGCCTTTGTTCTGCATTGTCATTCCTGCAACATGAATCTTGACCTATTTGAATCAATTATTCGAGTATAAAAGATCTGCCAGTAGGCTACCTTTGTACCCGACTGCCAAGGAAGGGTTATGTTTTTTCTCAATTGAATTCTCAGTAATAAGCATTTTAAACAAATGTTGATTCAAAAGCTGGGTTTTTTTTCGTTTTTGCCATATCTTTTTCCCCTCTTTCCCGATTTTTTTGTAACCTCATCCATAAAAAATCGAATCTACAAATAATCTGTACGATATTGCCCAAAAGGAAATTAACAGATACGAATCTTTACCCAATATTTCTGTGAACATCTCCGTTATATTTACCACAATTTATTTACCCTGGAAAGCTTCCGTCAGTTTACCCATAAACATCAAGTTAGCATAATTCCTTACTGCTGACGTTTGCGATGTTTTGCTTATAGATATTATGGGGACTGCCTCCTTTTACATCCTATAAGTGACGTGGCCCCGTAGGGAAACATACAACCCATCTATTGGATTTACATAAAAGGTTCAATGAATTTGCTACAAGCTCATATTTGCGGTGACACGTAGGAGCTTTTTTTGCTTATCATTTTCTTTCTAAAAGTTGTTTACACACAAAAGATAATCAATACCAAGTTTCGTAACACTACTTTTCACAGCAATTCTATTCTTCTATTCTTAATCATGGAATTGCCTTGTTTAGGTCGTTATTCATAATGAAGCAACGCCATGGGATTAACAAAATTAATTTCCTAACAAGTTGAACATAAACGAAGCAAAAGTACATACTCCTTGTATGTAAGAATCGTAGCAGGTGCATAGCGTTTTGTAGTTCCTGCCCACCCCTATGTGATGAAGTCGTGAGTTTATGTGTGTATATTTTGTTACTTCATGAGGCAACTTTTTCGGGACACAGCTTTCCATATTTACATTATCTCTACAAAATATCTTTGGATTTTAATAAGGTAAACTTTATAAACACAAAAATGTGTTTATCAGTTGTTTAAACTAAACACATGTTAAAAATGCGATTTCTGTATGGAGTTTGACATAAAACTTACATTAGACACGCGTTGAACAAGTGTCTAAAAAGATCATTTTAAGTATAATAAAATTAACGCTGCATAATTAGCCGGTAATCAAGAAACTCGTTTCTTTTTTAATAGGCACTTCACTGCTAAATGTTTAGAGGCTCATAGGCCCACTGTAATTAGCAATTAATGTGTTAACAAAATCGATGGTATTTAATGTAGTTCTCTTGATTGATCATTACGTGGTAAGTACCACATAAACTTGGATTAATACAGCCTTGTGATGACCCACAGAAGTTTCTGTGTGGTCGTAGAAAATCGTCTATCTCGATATATAATCAGACGATTATGGTATAGCATAGCATACCATAATCAGCCTATAATGTTCCCACTGCACACAGGCTTACTCACTTTGGCCGTATCCACCACGCGGGCCCAGTGTGTCATGCAACCAACCCGTGGTTGCATGACACATATTTGTCTTCGTATTTTCGGTTCCAGACACGCCGTGCGCCAGTTTCCTCACTAAGTTTTTCTTCACTATTTTGAGAGCAGTGGTGATGAAATAAATTAAACAAAGTAAAGCGCCTGCTTGAGTTCGAACCCACTACCTAACTCGTAAGTCGGGGTTGATTCCACTGGGCCACCACTGCTCCAGTTACAAGTTAAGTTTCCTCTTCCTATGAAAATACAGTTTATTAATGTACTTCTTCAAGTTTAAATAAACACAAAATGGAAAGAGGTGTTTCAATTAAAAATGTAAACCTTGACTGCCACGAACTAATTACCTACCTAAATATAATTTCCAGGGTTGGGTTTTCATTTAACTTTTCTCATTAGTGTGATTATTGAATAGTTTTATAATTTAGTTACTCATTTTCGTACTTGTGGGAAATGTCCCTGGATAATTGTAGTGTAGTTTGTCATGTCAAATATGAAGTGAATTTAATAACCTTGTCCTCAAGGCACATGTGTTGCCTTCCCTGCTAAAATTTGATTACGTAGGTCTACTTGTGCCATAACACATTCCAGAGGTCCGACTTCAAGTAGGTATCAAAAGATGAAAGGTCTTATCCCACTTGTAACGGACTCCTATACCAGATCCTTCTCCCTTCTATAGCCCTTCAACTCCTTTTCCCCCGTCCTTGAGGCAAGATAATAAATCTTCGGAAGAAAGGAAGGCACGGAACAAAAATGCGTCATGTAAACACCCAAACACTTCGGGGGTCCCGTAAGCCAAGTAAAAGGGGGTATTAACTTAATGATCCAACCACATCCAACAGGTAGAATGATCTCCGTGCACCACGGGCCAAATGTTTGGGAACTTTCCTTTAAAATGTTCTAAAATCGGTCTCAAATGTTTTGAAGTAGCTTCAACATAGGTACTCACGTTGAAGAAAAGACTAAAGACTAATGTATCTACACTAATAGGTATTACAAGAGAAAGGATTTGCATTTTTGTTCGTAATGAATCCTAAACTCAAAAACTACTGGAATGATTTTAAAAATTCTTTCACCAGTAGATTGCTATATTGTCACTAAATAACTTGTGTCTTCCGTAGATTTGTCTTACATACATAAACTCACGCTTTTTTCCCATGGCAGTGGGGTAGGCAGAAAATACAGAACGCCACTTGCTACGATCCTTACATAGACCTTTTGCTTCATTAGTTCAATAGTTGTTTGTTCGTCGTTTAGATTCATCTCATCGAAATAAAACTGTGAAATTTGAACCTACGTGTGTGACTTACCATGCATCCAAAATGTAAATCAAAATACAAAATGTTACTAAATTCTTCCGCAAATTAGGCACGCGAATAACGTAAGCCGCTAAATACTCCCAAGAGTAGCAGATGTCGCGTAAACTTACTTTATCCACATTAAAACTTCGCTACAACGGTTTTGCGATCGCATCTCGATTACGTCTTGCGACTTAAAGTTGCAAATATCTGGGATGCCTGTTATTTAGGTCAGGATCAGATCATTGCATTGTCGTCCGTTAATCGCGTCAATGTGTAACACGTTTGTTATATAGCTGTATTTACGTACGTTGGTATGATCGTTCAGATGAATGAATGCCCTTTCTCTCTTAGAACTCGTAAACGGAGGGTGGAGTACAAACATTTGCTCTACTTTTGTAAAGTGATTTATTCTGAATGGCAAAAAGCGTATTGTTAAGCTTCGTGTTTCATTCATGCTTTGCAAATTTACATTTTGGAGTCTGTTTGCGTATGAGCATCGTGTCGTAAACTCTTACTAAGAAAAAGTGTAAGAAAATGTTCACATTTTCATAATTATTTGACGCATGGCTTTACTTGATTATGTATTCTAAAGTCTAGCTAGAAAGTTGCTTTGTAAAGCAAAAAGGAAGGTTTAAAGACGTTATAAATTACATATTAAATAAGTCTTCACTCAGAAAAGTTCCAGGAAGATTGACAAATTGACGATTCTAGTTTAACGCCAAAGCTTATTTTGTTGGTTGTTACTATGTGCCTTACTTTATCAAAATATTCCATCTAACTTAAACAATTTAACGAGATTTACGTCAAAGTTTTGCAAATAAAGATGAAGAAAGACCAAAATGTTGTGTAAAAGAATTTGGCAAGTAGATAATTTGAGGGAACCGATGAATAATGGCCGTTTTTCCTTGTAGGTAACAAATGAAAGATACTGACGGCGCCATTTTATCAGTATCGATGTCTCATAACCGGTGGATGGAGACGTGCTCGTGGGAGCCACGGGAGGCTCTATAAAAGTTAGCATCATCGACAAAGGCCAGGGTTGAACGTATTATTTTTTACAAATTCTTATTTTGAAATTAATGCTGGCTTCTACAAATATTTATTTCTTTTCCGGGCTTCCTAAAGTACGTATGAAGATTTATTCGGGGGAGCGCACAATTTTACGGGTAGATTATTTACAAGGGAAAATGTAAAGAATTTTCTAGTTTGATAACTTTTGATCCCAAAGTTTTGTTCCGAAGCTCTATTTACCAAGCTTTAATCTTGAATACTGCGGATAAAAATCAGCACCTCTCAAACGCATAAAGCATCTTTATAAAAGCACTAAACCCACCATATCTTCGAAACTTCAATTGGAAAACTGTTTCAACTAGTTACAGAACTTTTCAAAGTTAAACACTGGTATGATATAATTTCTTAGCAACCTTTAAGTCTTTATGAGCGTCAATGGAGCGGAACATTGAAGTAAAGCTCGCTGAGCTAATTCCTTCTAAAGATGATATGAGTTGAAACTTCCACTAAGGAATACTTTACATTGTTGCCTTACTGTTTTCTAGTAATCCGGTTTAGTATTGACTTGTTATCCGACTCCCCCGAAGAAGGGTAATGTTTTTCTAGAGTATGTATGTATGTATGTCTATTTCTTTGGCACGCTCTGTAGCCTAAACGGCTTGATGCATTTTAACATACGAGGTGTCGTTAGCTTCGTCTTAATTGTGGGAGTAACATAGGCTATATTTTTTTAATATATTTCATCTGCAAACAAAAAAAGGGAGGGATGGTTTAAAAAAAAAAAATACAATATTGCTATCAAATAAAAGCTAGTAATGAGTTAATTCCAAGTATATAAATTAATAAAACTAAAAAGTAAAAAAGCTTTAGGTTCCGCATTTTCTGATGGGCAATCTTCTGTAGATAATCTTTATAAAATAAATCACGCTCCTTTGGACAATTCAGACTCAGGGTAATTAATATTCCATAATGAATCAAAGCAGCTTTCACGGCCTTCTGTTTTGTGCATTATTTAATAGCCAACGTTTCGGCACGAGTAAATCCTGTGTGTAGCAAAAATTCAATTTAGAATTAAGGGAAATTACCTTTAACGGATATCTTCCATCTGAATTGTTCTCTCAACTCAATTAGAGGTTTGAGCCGAAATTGATTTACGGCTGTTTAAAACTAAGCTCGTTTTCTATTAGATTATTTGGGTTTAATAGTCGTTAGATTATCCATCGGCCCGCCCGCACACTATGCAAAGCGAATTATTTATTGAGCCTATTAGAGAGACGTGGAGTTATCAATAGGTGTGTGCCCCATGGAATTGTTTAATGACTAAAGGATAGTACGTAATTTATTATGTCTGAGAATTATTGGCAATTGAAGGGAGTGGTTTAAATAATTCTCAATTCAAAACAATTGTGTGTAAATACCACAATTTTTTTTTGAGTCAAGAATTATTTTATTTCTCCTCGTCTTGTATTTGATATCAACCGATCTGGAATTTAATCTAACCTCGCAATGTCCCACTACTGAACAGTAGATCTTTATAGACTCTCTCTGCTAGAGTAAGTGATTCTTGTGCTCCATTTTACAGCAGAAGCTTTATTAACATACAACCTAGTTACTAAAAAAACTGAATGTCATATTGCCTTTAGAACTTGAAAAGAAAAAGTTTTCTAACATAGTTCTGTGTTAACCTATTTTATTTATTTATTTGCTAACATGTAAAACACTGGTTAGTAGGCATGCATTAAAATTTCATGACACAGTATTAAGACATGCACCCTGTAAGGGCACGTAACAGGCTTTGATCATAAATGGTATCCCTTCGACATACCTTTGAAATTATGGAAATAAAAGCATTATGATTTTTCACACAATCTGACTTACTTTACCTCTTTACTTTCTAACTTCATTTTTCGCGACAGTTTCTTAAAAACACCTGTGTTCCGGAAACGTTGTAGATTTTTTCGGGCGTAAACGTATGTATAAAACTATCAACAGGAACAACATGGCCAATGAAGCTTGGTTTCCACACATAATTCAGTTAACAGATTGCCATATGTAATAAACCAATTACTAAGATGAGCGCTGCTGCTGAGCTTGATATAGCTTTATCTCATTACGGTAGAAGTGGTTGGCGGGATTAGAGTTTAATAATAAATTGCTATTGTTTCATATGAGGACGGAACAATGAGGTTTAATTACGTGGATATATTAATATAAGGCTGCGATAACCATGTAAACTTGCCTTAAAAGGAGCAGTGTGGAAGCCGTTATGAGATTGCAATGTTTTCCTAGGAAAATAGCTGGTAGTTTCAATAGTCTTCTATTTTCTACTAATAGTTTAATGGTCGGTTCGTATAAACACAAAGAACTAGTATTTCGAATTAATTTAAATTGAAATAACAAGTCCGTAGCCGACTGCAGGCAGCAGTAGGCGACGTGTCGCGGCGACACTCTGGTTGCCATGGTATTTCTATGAAATCGAATCGAATTACTATGAAGTCGCCTGCTGCTGCCTGAAGTCGGCTACGGAATTTTATCTTTAAAAGGAAATAGTGTCGGTCCCCTCTCCATACAAACGCTCTCGCCTGTTTTCTCTCTGGTTAATGACCTAAGAGCAATGATTATTTACAATAAAATAAATATGAACTAGTTCTATGCCCCCTATGTTTTCCGTTTTTATGATACATTATCTGTAGAAGCACTAGAACCCTCAGAAAATGCTCAAAATTGCCTGTTTAGAACGCTGTCATCAGAAGCCTATTGTACAAATTTGACAACTATTAATGAAACACAGTGGCACAGTAAATATCCTTCTTATTCAATTTATAAAATATCTTTCAAATTAGTCCAATATTGGAGGAGAAAATAGACGAGAGCCGAACCTCGAATTATGACTTTTTGTATGCAGAAAAGATCGACCCTATTTCCTCTTAAGATTAACCATTAAGTAGGTACAAAACAATAGCTCTTTATTACCGAAGTTACTGTTGTTGAGTCTAATTTGTAAGTGCTACTTAATTAGTTAAATTAACAAGAGTGCCATCAAAAGACGGCCAAGGTCCTCTATTATTCATCCCAGGAACCCACGGAATGGCGTCCTGACAGAAACTCAATGAAAATTTTACCCCGTACAAAACCAAACTTGTCGAAATCCTCTGGTGTCGCGAACTGAACTTATTCACTTGAAAACTTTTTCAATCTGATTAATTTATGAAATATTCCAATTACATTGACTCGTTCTCTGAAATTCTCTGAAACGGTGTGATAAAAATTTCAACTTGTTGAGAAAACATGTTTTCAAGCTCAGAAGACACATTATTTATGGAACTCAATTTTGTCTTGTGGATTTATATTCATTAAAGTTTATGTAATACAATTTTATATGAAACAAAGTAACAAAATGACTTTAAAGTTTCAGACTGAACCCAAACTAGCGCAACAAAGGTTGCTTTCTGTCTCTAGAGTCTCACGAGTAGACTAAAACGTAGTCTCTCCCAAAGGATACTGAGAAGTTCCCATTAATAATGTCACACAGTGTCAGGAAAATTAATAAATTATACGTCCCCCCATAAAGGCAGATTCACATTCGGGCGACTACTCAATGCGGGCGTGATAATTAAATCTCACTCTAATTGAGCAAAGATCGATGGCTGTACCCATCGTTCATGAACATAGTCAGTGCCATTCGCACGTGAGTCCCCTGCTTTATAAACAAAAGACAGTGTGAAGTTATTACATAAACTTCATCATTGAAAACTGAAGTGGGCTCTTCAGCACATTATTAGTAGCGTTCATTCGATGTCATCTTTTCCAATTAATTATAAAACTGTCGTATCTTCAGTTAAGTACCTTTTTCGCCCGTTATAAGTACGTTCTTAATTAAATCTTATTGCTTTTTCAATTAATATTGCATCATTCTACTTAATTGGAATCTTATCTTACGCAAATTAAGTTTAATGACGATTATAAACAATTTAAATATTATGTTAAAAGAATCGTGACTCGTTTTTAAAAGACTGGGTGAACGCAAGCTTTGGCGTTTAAATTGATAAAGTAGAATGGTACTGTCTCGCGAATAGCATGCTAGGATTCATAACTAAATACTGTCTTTTTTTACTTTATATTGAATGTACGTTATACTTAACTACTTATTAGCGATTTTGAAGAAAATGTATTCGCATAGCTGACCTACCGTAGCTCCTCTTGGTTATACGCCATATTATGAAATTGAATTTACAGCGCCACAAAGTGCTCTGCAATTTCTTTGTTTTTCTAATAAAAAGAAGAACGTTAGAATTTCACGAAACACTGTCTATAACTCGATATAAATTTAAAATTTCTTCGTAAAAAACTTTTACATTTTTCCGCGCAATAACTTTCCATTAACAGGCGTTGCGGCCAGGACCAACTTTTTTGTGATTGATGTCACAGAAAAACGGTTCTGCGAAGTTACAAGCAATTTCACTAACCATTGTGTGAGGAATTCTTCTTAATTTTCCGCTAGAGCGTCGGGTTGAATAATAACGCTCTTTTAATGGGCTTTTCCTGGTCCTTTATTTCGAGAGTGAAGTGTTTCTGTGAGTGAATCAATAGAAATTTCGCGAATGGACTTTTAAATGGAACTTTCAACGTTTCAACGTATTAGTATTCCAAATACGAATGAACAGTTGGAAATTTATTTAAAAGATACATCTTGTTCCCATAGTAACGTGTCTCTTCCCGAACACAGCAGGTAATTTCCTATTTCCAAAACTGTAACTTGTCTAGCTGCGAGCTAGTTGACGCTGTATGAAGGTGATAGGGGAGGATAGGAAGCTGTGGGTGGAGGCGGGCGAGTCGGCTCACTTTGGCTTCCGAGTCTACTTCCGATGTGGCAGTGTCGGTGCCCTAAATGTGCGCACTTACTCTCAACAATATCTTAACGTCACTAGCTTTGGGCGAGGTTAAAAACCCTTTGTACGGTCAGTTGGACATGTGTTTTGCTTTTGAAATTATGTTTTTAGCGTTTAAGGTCCTAAAAATTTATTATGAATTAAATAAAATAAAATAAAATATTAATGAATAATAGAATAATATGTAGGTACCTACTTACTTTAATGTATACCACAAAAATAAATCAAACACTACAAACAAAATATACAATGGGCGGCCTCATCGCATTCTGCGATATCTTCCAGGCAACCTTGGAATCGACATTAAATGGGGCTGGGAATTTAATTGTTATTAATATTTTTTATCATTCAATTATTATTTATTATTAATGGTCTATTGTTATCTACATACTTAGATTTTTTGTGACATTCAGGCGACACGTATCGCAACGAGCAAAGTATAACTCTCATTTTATAATTAACTTTTTCCCAGGATGAAATTTTAAGTATGTATTAGAAATAAACATGGAATAATGAGTTACTGCTGCTTCAATTAAACACAAAACCCACGCGGAAACTGTCTACTGAAAGTTTTACTCATGCTTGCCTATTTAATATTAAGCATAGGTGCTCTTACGAATTTAATTTAAACTTGCTTTGAGAGTCCCGCGTGAATATCACTTTAAGTCACGTACCTACACCTTGAAGGTATAAAATGTAATGGTTTTCAATTAAAATATGTCCACTGCATCGTATTTGTAACGTTCCCAATCCGCCAACGACGTTCATTCAATATTTATTACTTTAAATGCTATACAAAATTAAAACTGCTTTGAAATGTTCCGACGCGATTCCCTTTGCAATATGAATGCCATATAACGATTTTCAGCAACTTCAAATTAAATTTCTCAACATTGTGGAACCTGAAATTACATTTCTTGGTGACGTACGGGCCTGCATTTTATGCATTTTCATTTTCAACAATGATAAATACCTTCGCTGAAATAAGTGTTCTTCCTTCCCAGAGGCTTAATTATCATCATTTCAGTCGAAAGACGTCCACTGCTGGACAGAGGCCTCCCCCACAAGGACAGAACCCACACAACCCACTGCTTGGGTTCTATGCTTACCGCATCCAATGGATTCCTGCGACCTTCACAAGGCCATCAGTCCACCTTGTGGGAGGCCTTCCAATGCTAGGCCTTTTAATAAGGCCCATTATCGTGACCGGCTTAATTATAATAACCACATAAATATCTGACTATGACTAAATTAATGAATCCACTTCAAATAATAATACTGCAATTAAAGCAAGTATTATGACCGTATTGTGGAGTACACTAAAATAAATTAATCATAAACAATAAGCCATTCTTGTCCGTAGATACAATCCATATTTGGGCCATTTCATATAAGAAAAAAAAAATGCCGTTCCATAGTTTACCTTGCGAATTCAAGCTAGATCCAATGAGAAAAAATCCCTTGAATACCTACATAGCTGACGGTCTTCGTAGATTCAATATTAAGCATTCCGTCCACTACACCTGACCATACCTAGATATTTCGGCGAGGACGAAATTCCCTACGTGCAAATTTTGCATAGCACCATCCACTTACGTCACTCGTGCTTGTCTAGAAAAGTTTTTCTATGTATAAGGTAGAGTTAACTGGTAAAAGGATGGTGTAATGCGCTTAGACCCATTTAATACTTAGCTTGAAGAGCACACGAGGGGAGTAAAAAGTTTTATGTGCTTTTAACTTGGGAAGTGGACACACCGAGGTGTGTTTGCTTCATCTCACTTGAAAACACCTTTTTGGTTTATAATTTACCTACATTGTACACACGGTAGAAAATGGAATGTTCATATTTTGTGCTGTCTTTACTACGAATTATAATAATATAACGATAATATTTTAATGGGTTTTCTGAAAAATATGGGATTTCGTTACAATTCCATTTATATTATACGCGAAGTTTATTTGGGGCGTAATAATGTATTCTCAATTTTTGTACAAAAAGATTTTATGCTGAAACACGTCAGCTTATTTCAGAAAAACGTCTTTTCGGTTGGTTAGATATAACTAACGAAATAAAAACTTTATAGTTTTGACAACGTAAAGTATTCTGCATAAATTGTATAATTTTGTGTCGTACCTATTCGCTGTGTTCATTTTCATTCTTCCGTGACTATATTTCATGACCAACCGTTCGTCGTCGTATAGGAATCGTAATGAATTGAGGGGAATTGAGGGGAATCGGTCCAATTGTTGTTTTTTTTACGAGTACTCAAAGTCTGACCATTGAACCAAAGCAAACGCTTGGCATTCAAATGATTCAATTTTATTGCTCTTACCTGATTGATTATTCATATAATGCAAATACTTTTTCTGGGGGACTTGTCGGTTTAAAAGCTTCGATGCAAAAGTTGTTTTCCGCACTATCTGGATTATTCCCAATTGGTCTATACACAATATGTTCGTTACCTAAATTCGTATGTTTTGTTTAGAAATGACGAAGTCAGTTCTGAGTAAAGACACATTGAGCATCCAAATTATGGTAATGATTACGCTATTCAGTTAGAAATAACATGTCTCCGCGTCAGGCGGGAACTTTAATGTACGAGTCATACGTGTGTGTTGCAGAGATAATATGTTACATTCGTATGTAGGTACTTACGTAAACACCTCACGTACAATGTCGCATTTAACTCTGTTTACGCTGCAGTTTTGTCTTCATAACCGAGTTTAATCTTGAGCTTCGATTTGATTCATTGTTTTGTTAATCAACAGGGTTTCCAGCCGCATTTCACGCCTACAATCAAATGTGTTTAGTTAGTTACGTGTCAACACCATAATAATACACCAAATATGTGAGTGATAATAGTGATAAGTAAATTAAATGAATATTGAAAATGTTAGCTTGTGTGTGTCAACCAACGGAGACGGCTCTATTATTTAAAGGAGGACCACCAGTTGCTATGGGGCCACTTGGTACACACAAAATACGTCATAATCCTGTTGATGCTATGAAAGCCATGAAACGAATACCTGCAACCGGTCGACGTTCCAGCGATGACGCAAAAGACAGTTCTCCGTCACACAATTCATCTCCAACCTTCATCAACTCAACCGGAAACTTACTGAATTTAAGAAAAATTGAACGGAAAGCTAAGTCAACGAAAATCCTAGTTAACCCCGTCTGCTCCGACAGCGTCGGCACAAGCGATGATAGCAATCGATCCAAAAACGTCACCTCGAAGTGGAATGGAAAGAAAAAACGTCTCAAGTTAGAAAACGCCGCGAAGAACCACAAGAAAGACGAACGCAAACGTGATAAAAATGATCCAATTAGTAGAAGCGATGGTAAAGAAGATAAGAAATCGATATCTTGTTTCAAAATAAAAAGTTCCGAAGATAAATCACGTTCAGTCGAAGACCGAAAATCTGGAAAAGAGAACTGTACAAATGAAAATTCGAGTAATCTGATGAGCGCCGAGAAACCTGATATAATTAACCATTCCAGGAAAAACAGCAGAGAAATTTTAGTAGACGAAGGAACAATGACCGATGAGACGATGTTAAGAAATGACCAATTGGAGACGGGAAAGACTGATACTACTATAGCAGTTAAGGAAATGAAGGTAAGCAAGTAGTTAGCGACTTGGCTAGCGTTAATCAAAAGAGCTTAATATAATAATTATAATATAAAAAAATAAATCAATACTCAACGGAAAGTGGCGGAAACAGTAATTAAATTGCATTCCCACCGCTTCAAAAGAACACTAGTACAACTTGAAACACAATCATTCAGTGTTGTATATTGAATTGGGTTCATTACCAGCATTTCGGTCGTCTCGGCATGTGGATCAATCTGTATGCTAATGTCGAGCTCGAACATTCTCGGATTGCACTCATCTCATCTCCCTTTCATTACCGTTCCTCTCAATGGATAATATTCAAAATTTAAACCACTTCATGGAGCATTTTAGTGCATTGTTTGGATTTGGAGTTCTACCATTATTTATTTTAGTACCTTTCGCTTCATCAATCGCTATATATTTCATAATATTTGTATGTAAATTGAAAATATTTGTGACAAATTCAACGTTATTATCACCAGCTCTACTTCAAATGTAGGTGGCTTGCCAGTATGGCCACTAATGAATACAGTCAGCACAAATTAATACTTAATTAATTGAAGTGTTGGACAAAACTGTGTATTTCGCTGCGTTATTGGAATTATTAGCTGTGTGATTGTCCCTGCCCATCTGTGTTTAATATCCGGTGCCCAAAGCCCGGATAATTTCATTGTGGCTTCGCTTAAACCTCATTGCGAATCGATTCTGTGTCGATTGCGTACCGAAAAAGGTTCTCTCGGCCGTATTTGATGCTTCATTGATATTCTGGCTCGTGCTCGGAATGATTTTAATATTGACATTTGCATAAATATTAATATTAGACGCTTTAGACGTGATGAGGCTTATTTTGTTTTTGTTTTCACCACGTTTGGCAAACGCTTTAACGGAATCAATTTTGGTTTTAATCCGTTTATTGATGTTAATGGCGAAATGTTTAACAATACTAATAAGGGTATTCTATTACTTTTATCACCACATTTACACCTACATAGGTACCGTCCTAAGCAGTGTTCTTAGGAGTTTGTTTATAAACGTTGCTTAAAGTTAAGTAATGATAAGCGACCGTTTAATCATAAATTTTTGACTTTTAAACGTCTCTTTTAAGCAACTTTTATAAATAAAAGGGAATAGTGTTGAAAGGCATTGTTTCCAAGATGCATCTTTTATTGGACACTATTGGAGCAACAGATGTTTCAGTCATTGCAAATGTTCCGCTAGGAGCTCGATTTATGGAAGCCTCGGAAATGATAAAGCCTCTTGTGTGTATCCAACTGTGGCGGCAGAGCCAACAGAAACACTGGCACTGAGCACTGGAGCACTGTTCCACTATATCCAGTTGCATAATATATAAATTTGTGTTCGGCATTGCTGTGAATATATATTTCAAACCGAATAACGAATTTTGGATTCAAATTCAGTGCAGCAACAATGTTTAAATGAGTTTTGATTATTGAATGATGCTGTGTCCCTTAAATCAATGTATGTTCTGTCATTGATTTATCATTCTGGTAATAATCAATGACACGATGACTATTATTAGCTTTGTTGTGCAAACTACAAAAGTAAAGTACTGTATTTTTATTTCCGCTAAGGCCATACGATATTTCTGTATTAAAAAAAATATAACGAAAGAGATCTTATTCCATGGAACGCTTACTTACCTACTTCTGCAAATTTTAAAATTATCTAGCTAGAACAAAGCCTAGATTCTTGAATTGAAAAATAAATTAAATGTTTCCGTTTATTTGTTTCAGGTAAGCGTTTAAATAATGGCAGTGTCGAGTGAACGCGCCGTGTAAAAGGTATTTAATTAAGGAAAATCCACCTCGCGCCTTTGAAACACGTAGACGGGTGCTTATTATATTTTGGATATTTTATTATAACTGTGTGTATTAGGTAGGGGTGCGAGAGAGTTTTGTTTCAATAAGATTTTAAAATTTGCCCTTTTTAAATAGAACGACACGAAAAAGTAAATGATATCGACATAATTTCGTTACCTACATAAACTTATTGTTCTCATCTCTCTAAAATAATGATGTTTTAATTATTTTAGAGAGATGAGAACAATAAGTAGAGAAGAGAATCTTCAACGGAGCAACAAGCTACACAAATTGAAATTACAAAGAAAAAGGCAGACCTCGACTTCTAAACAGAACGTTAATTTTCGAAGGAGTTATCGCAGTCTACTAAAGTTTTTGGGGTTAATTATTTTAGTACAAAAGCTGAATATAGTAGGGGTTGTTTGACGAATAAACGTTGCAAAAATTCCCCGCGTTTACTGTAGGTGGGATAATGAAGTTGGCGTGCGGCGAGTTTCATAAACTTAGTTTTCACCGTAAAATGACCACTATGATTATTTACACCTCTGTGTTGTTGGCTGTGGCACAATCGTTACGCTACATTCATAACTCAAATGTCTATTACACCTACTTTGTTAATTTCTCTCAGTGTTTGATTTGTTTCTAACTTGCTTTTGTACTGAGTAATTAAAAGCCGAGGACCGAGGGCTGAGAACTTTGAATATAGCTGTATCAAGTAGACTGAGAAAGGCTGGAATTGTGAAAGAATAAAATTGGAAACGTTTTTAAATTCAACTATTATACTACGTAGTATAAATAAATAGTAAGAATAAATTCTTCTTTAAACCTATATTTTCACTTAGTTACGTTTATATGTATTATGAACTGTAGACGGTGTTGCAATCTATCACTTCTCAACTACATAGGAACTTGCAATTTTTAAACGGAAATGTGTTTTTGCTCACTCGCGCTGCGTTTGTAGACTGCATTAGTAGGTAAGTCCCATTTGCTTCGAAGAGCCAAACGTTACAAATTATGAACGCAGCCGAAGTGTTATATATTCTTCCTTATTAATTGTTTACGTTAAACTTCAAAAATTATGGTGCGTTAGCAAGGCTATATGGAATGTTCTATAGAAATAGAGCGACATTGAGAATCTGTTTCTTTAAGGGACGTCAGACGTGTTTTTAATCTATTCTTTTTCTGTTTTTTTTTATAACACAGGCCGCTTTTTGAGGAAAACGCGCTGTCACTTAGTTCTTTTTTTAAATGTGAAAAGAAAACAGGTCGTGATGAGCGGGAGTGTTGTTCAGGTTGTTTGTGGGTCGTGGCCTTGTCTATTTACAGTTGGTCAAAGGTTGGCGCGGTGTGGACTTTTAGACGCGAAATGAAAGGTCTATGACTAAGACGGATGTTCCATTGAGACTTGGTTTGAGTTGTCGTTGGTTTAAGTGCTTTCTTGCTGTGATACTTTTGGGTCGGCTTTTAAGAATCGAAGCTGAATACAGAGTACAAAGAAAAATATTATGTAATGGATTATTCATATTGTCCTCAGTCAGGAATTAATGAAACAACACAAATGTAAAAATACTTTCTTTTACGTTTCCTTACAATCCTTTTCGAAGAAATAATACCATGGTTAAAAGAATTCAAATCAAAAACATCACTCAATTAGACATCAACTTCGCCACTTTTATTAAGAAACGTGGAAAATGAAGCCTTTCTCTCGGAAATTTTGTTTTTCAATTAAAACTTTCTATTTGTTTGGCAAATGAAGTTTATTTTTTTGCTTCCGAAGTTTACGCGATTCTTTCGAAAGTTGAGTAACCAGTGAGTCGGCCATTTCATAATGTTTCTGATTTGAACAGACGTTTTTAATATTAAATTTTAATGGAAATATCTAGGTTACTTGGAAATCTTGAACTATTGACTTACCCAACAAAAAAAAAAATTAGAATGTAATTTATTAAAATTATCATGTTAAATGTTTAAGTGGTCTTACAAAGACAGTTAGAAGAGTGGTTTAGGTTAGGTTAGGTTAGTGGAGGAACAATAAAATGACTCACGTGAATATCACTTGAGGCGATTTAAGTGACTGTATCTGCAGCTCAAAACGGTTATAAGCGCAAATTTCCCTTCATGCTGAATTGACGTAAAAAAATACACCCACATTAATAACAAATCCTAAATTTTTATCGCCCAGTCTCCTTAATTAACGTAGGTAATACAGGTAATACAACTGCCCGTCGTTCGTTAAACCTTAGAAATGTTAGGAACAAACTTAAACAAAGCAGAAAATTGTATGGCTTACAAATATTGGTTCTAACTTCTGCTAAACGGCGATCGTATAAATTGGACAACCCTATTCTCTATTAGGTAAAATTAAAAGGTCAAAGTTGTGTGTTTGGGATGAAAACAAAAACTGGTTATCAGGCTATCCGATTGATCGTAGATTATATCCGTAAACCATTTTTATGGAATAGATTGTATAGTCAAAACAAACGGCAATTATCCTAACTAATATTATAAATGCGAGAGTGAGTTTGTTTGTTGGTTACACTTTCACGCTAAAACGGCATGACCTGGAATAGGACATAAGATACTTTTTATACCAATATTCCCGCGGGTTTGAAACTTACGCGGGAGAAACCGCCGGGCGCAGCTAGTTTTAAAATAAATATTTCATTTAGAAGGAGAATGGTCTTCACGACACAGGGAATTCTAGTGTGGAGGATAGTGCTAATTGAATTTGTACTGCTCTCTTGAACAATAAAGTTTTTATATTTTAATTTCATCCACAAGAAGTAACTGTCTGCAATTCATTCAATTTATCATCTTAGCTGTTGGAATGAAAAAGTTAATCTGCAAACATTATTACCCGGTGCATCGCCACTTTGCATCGTTCAGCTTACTGAGTTGAAGTTTACTCGGCCACTCTCCAAACTACGTAGTTAGTTAAACACAAACTCGTTTGCCAGTAATCCACTAAAATATTATTTTGGCTTTCAGTGAATATAGGTCCTTATTTTGGCTGAAAATCTACGTTTTAATTATTTTTATATACCTTAACTATTATTTTAGCTCGAAGTGTTAAGCAATTAATCAGAAAAACTATTTGTTTACGATTCCTTGGTACTTAATTTATCCCGTTTTAATTAATAAATGTATCTTTTGTTTTACTAAACAACTTAATTTTGCCTCTTTAACTTAGTTAAGTAATTCACTTAAACACTCAAGTTAAAAGGCGCTTCCTAATAAGTAAAAATCGTTTCTAGAATGTTGATGGTAGCTGACATGTAGCAATCATGTCAGGACAGCTGCCTAGATAACTCAGTACTGATAGCAAGTGTACCTACCAGTATCTATCAAGTCCAGTAGATACAGCATCACGACTTAACGAGTTACGGATAGGGCAGACATGAAACCATTAACATAATAATCTGCGTAAACAGATGCCTTATATAGCACTAGATACTTATTACTTGAGTTTCGATTGACGCCCACGGAAAGAGATAGCAGCGGTTTTAAGCCTCGTGCAGACTGGCGCGACGTAACTCTAACAGAACAATTTCTAATAAAACTTCACGGTATAATAATTACCGGTATCGCGTCGCGCAAGT
The DNA here is from genome assembly GCA_948473465.1 of Lithophane ornitopus. Taxonomy (NCBI): domain Eukaryota; kingdom Metazoa; phylum Arthropoda; class Insecta; order Lepidoptera; family Noctuidae; genus Lithophane; species Lithophane ornitopus. Next base: position 10,146,202 of record OX419624.1, on the reverse strand, counting down.
CTGCACGAGACGTTATCCGAGAACTACACGCAAAATAGGAAAGGTTTGGAAGCGAATTTGAAAATATAGGTATTTTTCTTTCTTTCGGTGTAGGCGGATTTCCTTTAATTCCTGTTTATCGTAAATATGTTTATTAAGATTTTATAGAGAAAATTATTCGACGTCTTGTGGGTTTTCCGTTATATAACCAAGTAGGCTTTCGCCCACATTGTGTGCTTTTATTATTACAAACGTAACGATATTATCGTAGACGTCCACGTCCACGTCACGGCATCACGATAAGTCAGGGAAGTAAAATGTATGGAAATATACAGGGTGTAAGGGACACCCTCCCGCAAATTAACAGTTCAGCTTAGCAGCTTATTTTGAATCATATGCCACTGGAAATTTTCTCAGGAAAATTTTCATTTCTTTTATCGTTTTTAAGTTACTGTTCCTTTATTTCAATGTAAAATTACATTACACACGCAGCACTCCATTTATGTAAATAAAACAGCTAAAATAAACAAAAATGCAATGGATATTGAAATATTATAGCGAACGACGCGTGAAGCCCAGAATTTACATTGATACATCAAGTGGCTCGACCGCGTCCCCCCCGCCACGGGGAGTGCGGCTACGTGCGTTTTACTGCGGTAACGATACATTGCGTGTGAGGTAATAAAACAAATCACGTTTATTGAATTCCCATAACGTTCCTGAAATAATCTCATGTAGGTACCGTCTTAGTATGATATACTGAATTCATCCCATCAGTCTGCGGAGAACTGTCCCTTACACCCTGTATGAAGAAGCTTTTAAATGTCCGTCCACGACAACGTTGTGATGGCACGTATTTCCATACATGTTGTGGACGTGACGTCGTGGGCGATAATATCGTCACGATAAAAATCATATAAGCGCACTTTGGTGTCGTAAAAAGCTACGCATTGGTGCTCAAGGCGCGTCCGTAAACTAAAGGAAAGCCGCTTAGTAGGTAGGCATCACAGCCTACTATTAGTGTAATTACGAATTCAATTTTCTCCGCTCACCCAAAACCAACCTCAAACTCTTAATCCCCACTAACATCCAAGTTAATTCCGTAAACCGGTGCAAAGACGAAAACAAATCCGACCCGAAACAAAATCACTATTTACGCTTATGTAGATAAGTGTTTATCTCTTGCTATAAAGGCTAAAGGCGTATCCTGTACCGCTATTCTGAGGGTCCCGGCATTAACAGGCTCGCCCAGTCTACTTACTTATTCACGGCATTAGGCCGGTTGCAGATAGACCGTACAATGTTACCGAAAACGGCTGTCCGAAGTCCGAACCTTACACACGTGAACCACTGCCTAAACAAAACTTGACGTGAATGTTAATACGAGAATAATTCTAAATTCAAACGCGAATTGTGAATGTAGCCTTACATGGGTTCGTACGTAGTTTTGTTCACATATTTTCTTGTTAGGTTAAGGGAGTATATTTGCTTGGAAGCGATATTGCGGTGCATTAAGGAAGGAAGCGCGCTGCAAAGTTTACTCTAGCACATTAATCTAATTCCCGCGACTTGTGTGCACTATTTCACAATAGCGTGTAAAACCGTTTATCATGGATAAAATATTGGTAATACGTTCCATTATTTAGCTAAAATATATATTTTACAACCTTAAATATGTTTTGTGGCTTCTTACAAACATTATTCGCAATACGCAAAGCCAAAACTGATGAAATCGTCAAGAACCTTCACCCTTTATTATAATATTAAAAGCACACAAAATAATCAGCTGTCTAGATATACAAATAATTATAAGGATTAACACGCACGGCTCGTTTGTATAATAATAAGGAGACGCCTCGCCCTTGCCGCCGTCCCTTGCAAATAGGATTACGTGATGCGAGAATTCGTATTATTCATTTCGTCACTCTGGAATGGGGTGGGAGTGGTCATGAAGATTTATTGTTATAGGCTATGATAATTTTCTTACTCATAGAATTTATTCTGAATTGTTTTTTCGCTTTGGCGAAGAAATAATGTAGCCTTAAAAAGGAAGGGATGTATTATTAACTTATCCATGAAATTCGCATTTTCGCGTGGGACAGATATATTTTTCTCAGTAATGATGACATCATGTTATTAGCTCTTGATGTTCTATGTTCCTCCCAATACAAATATTTTAGAGCCGCTGGCTTGCAATCACTTTGAAAACCAATATAGGTACACACCAGCTAAGCAAACCAGTGTAAATGGGTTCTAGGAACTTGAACTAATATCGTACTAAGATAAACAGTAACTTTGTTGTACCTATGCCTGGTTGATACCGTTGGTATTTTTTTTTTTTACCTGGATAAATTATTGATTGTAAATGAAATGTTGAAAAATTGTTTCCCATTAACACAATTTAGACTTTTAGAAGTTTATTAAAATTGTCGTTTAGAAGGAAAGGTAATCTCAAATCGATCGGCTGAGTTTTACGTAAACAGATTGACATATTCCTGGGAATAGTCCAATCGTGGTCAACCTATTCAATGCTTCGAAGGGATTACACCCAAACTAACAGACGGTCGGTGGATTAGCTTCCCAGGCCCGATAGGTAGCCCGATATACGAGTAATTCCGAATACGACCTTTATCGGAATATCGACTACTGGTATATTATCGAAATTATCGTGTATCTTTGCGTGACTATCCTCATTATATTTTCCTTCGCTTCGTTTGAAGCTTGTAAATAATGTAGATATTTGATGGTCATTTCATAAATACTGGACTAATGAATATACTATTTCTGTTCGACATGATGTTTCGAATGGATTTTGGCATAATTACAAATTATACATTTTTCAACTTGGTACTTTAAACCTCTAATTGTCACTAACGAGACACAATAGAATTTTAATTGTTATCGGCCAATCAACAGTTGAGCGGATAATATTGTACCTATAGTACCTACACCCACATTTCGGCAGCTGTATTTATTTCCTACTAGTTGCTCGCGATTTCGTCTGTAATCCAGGATGAAAAGTAGCCTATGTCCTTCTCCAGGTCATGTGCCAAATTTCATCCAAATCCGTTCAGCCGTAGTTTTAGTGTAACAAACAAATAAATAAACCAGCAAATTCACTTTCGCATTTATAATATTAGTTAGGATATCTTTTGGAACTCACTCGTGTACTAAAGCTTAGTTCTCATCCCGAACTCTGTGTGGATGCTCTTGCGATTGTTGTCCAATACAGACAGTCCAGCATTGTTGTTCTCTTATTGTAAAGCAGTAATAGAAAACAGCGCTTTAATCGCTTGCTATCTGAACTTAACCTCAAGTGTTCTATTGCGCTGTAGTTCCATAATGTACCTACTCGTTTCCACAAAGCCCGTTTAATCTACGAAACTCGAGCAACTCGTTGACCAGCTGGTAACCAGCCATATATCAAAAACTAAGATCCTTCTTGTTTTCCTAGGAAGAGCTCGCTGTTTCAGATAATTCCATTGAATTGCAATCGCCGAAGTTTAAGACTGAAGTTTAGGGACCATAAATGAACTTGTATAGGAAACTGGATTAGTATTTCCTTAAACTATGGATAACTTTGGGAAGTATGAACTGCAGTAGAGTAAATTGTTGTTAAGACTTGATGAATCGGTTGGATTAAGTTAAAACCGCAGCTATACCTGAGCAAAAAGTACGCCATTACTCTTATATTATACTTATATTTTTGGTATAAAACTAATTCATCTTATACACGATAAAGCTCCTTTTTTCATGAAATATGTAGTATATTGATAATAAAACCTCGTACAAAATCCAGTAAGGGTTGACGATGATGTATCCATATCATACATATTGTAAGCCCACTATTTCGGTATGATTTTGTGGGATCTACTTAGTGACCTCGGAGTTAATAATTTATCACTTGGCGAGCGCCCACGCCGCTTGTCGGAAATAGTTACATACATAATGTTTTGCTGAGGAAATTGCTGTGTATTTTCATGTAGATAATCGTTTGAATTAAATGGCGCATCAAATAAAAATAAGTTTAGTTTTTCTATAGGCAGACCTCTAAAGTGCATTTCTACAATGAATTTGCTTGCATACGTACCTCAAGTGTGTAGTCAGAAGCCGTCAGAAGGTTATCGTGTTACCCAGTTACTGGGTTGTGGAGGTCAGTTAGTCAGTCGCTCCATGTAAAACACTGGTATTCAACTGCATCTGGTTAGACTGGAAGCCGATCCTAACATAGTTGGAATAAGGCTAGGCAGATGATGAAGTACCTCAGGTGGATTTAGGCTAGTAGTTAATTGTTGTCAATACTGTGCGAAGACATTCATCAAGAATTCATCATCATTCTCTTGTCCATATCCTAATTAATGTGGGGTTGGCGCAACTTGTATTTTTCTTCCATACTTCTCTATTAGTCGTCATCTCGGCCGTCACCAGGTCTCGGTCGGTTTCTAGCCATATCATCTTTCACACAGTCCATCTATTGTTTCTTTGTGCGAGAGAATATTCTGCATCCCTTTAATTTTGAACCTCAACTCAGTCTTCGAAATAGGTATACCTACCTATGTATACCTATATAAGTATAGTTACTAAAATTCACGATAACGGCTACCCGTTTGTGTAAAACGTCATGTCAGTATCTAAAGCTGTCATTTTAACAATGACAAACGACTCGCCGGGACAACTTTCACGAGATGTTCCTTCACGTAGGTATCTGAAAACGAAAAGATATGATTCAACAAATGAATGAACACGGGCTATCAAAAAAACCGCTACGATAACATGATCGTGACATGTTTTCATTCTTTATTACATGAATACCAATGTAAGAATAAGTATGAATGGCCAACCTTTTTTATCTTGAGTTTCATGTCAACACGAACTTTGTGTATTTTAACAACATTTTATGCCATCACCTTGAAATGTAATTAAAGTTTCCTATGATTGTGAATCACCCTGGTGATTGCGATACTTAGACTTATACCCAGTGTGATTGATACTCACAATCCCAATGTCATTAATTTTTACAATTCAACAATATTCATTACGTTATTTACGTTGTCGAGCAGAAGACTTTTTCAAACTTATGAAGCAAAGGATTCCATATTTTTTTTTAGTTTTTGAAATCATCAAATAACTTCTCCCGCTCTGGGCGGAGGGGGAGGGAGTGTCAGACTTTTACAGACTAAAAACAACCCGTTTTCCTTCAGTTGCCTATTGCCAAGAGCCCCGGTATCCCTTTCGGACTTTTCCGCAACCCTAGCAAGATTCCATCCTTCGAATTGTGACTGAAAGTGTGTTACGTAATGAGGATGCGAAAATGGTATGTTAAAGCGTGGTTATAAAAGTGCGGAGTTCTATCGCTTTAGCTTTAACATTATTTTCAAAGGACCAGTTGAGGAAAACCACCTCGAGTACGGCTGTTGAACAACACCACCTCGTTACGTAGAACCGGAAATAACCAGACATACAAAGCCTGCACGCACATAAGTAACATTCCTACTAAAACCTACCCATCCGTACAAAAGCGTATCTTCAAAATGTTCCGCACAAGATAAGTAGATAAGTACGTACACATATGACTTCCTTACCTTATTACCTGGCTTTCTGCCTTTACAGCTTTGCCTACCGCAAATTACAAAGCGGTGCTTGAACTGGCGGTAAGTCCTGAGATTGTAACGTGCAGTTCAGTACTACGTCAGGTGGCTAATCCATTGCTGAGTAGGGAAGGTAGTTTAGTAAGCTCGGTGCTTATGGTTGAGAAAGGTTGTGGTATTTAAACTTTTTCTTATTCAACCTTTTTGTGTGGTGGTCACAATTTGTTTTGGGTACCTATTTCTCGGAACTAGGTGCTAGTTGCCATTTTGTTTTGCCAATACTTCCTGTGCCAGTTTCCCATTATGTTTCCCATCAACGCCCCCCTGTAAATGTCATTCAGGCGCCAAAAGATAGTAGCACTCTACATACATTAAAACTTTATTTCTTACGGACTTGAAAATGATCGTATGTAGCTGGGCATGGACCCTCTGAATTTTATCACGAACATATACAATGGCCTTACTTACCTACAATATGTTCGTTTTGGGATAGTTAGCTCGAGCTAACTGAGAATCCATTAAAATTTTAATCAAACTCGATCCCGCTTTTATGTGTTAGGTTTACTTTAGTATTAACAGCGCTCGTTATCCTTATCAATTTTTGTTTCAAACCCAATGACGGGAGCCCTTTAATATTAATACAGAATAATCACTACGTTTATAACATGTAACTCTGGTTATTACAAGGTGTAAAATTTTATGGCAGTGCTACTGAAAGGGACGGCACTTATACTAGAGAGCAGGACAGCATACTAATGTCCTTTTAGATAGATAAACACTTCATTGCCTCTTAACGGTTGGTTTTTAGATCGTCAGCTAATCGTTCATTTTATCGGGAAATAAATGCTTTCCACTTATAGACCTGTGCTGGAATTACTTGGGCATTACAAATTAGGTATATGGAGGCTTGAATTTTGCTTTATAGTCAATAGGAATTGGAGAACTCCTAGAGTTCCTAACCGTTAAATCTACTTAAAAGGTTATTTTCATTCTTACCTTAGTCGAAACTTAATCCTAATTTCAACTCCAAACTCCAAACCCCAAAGTTATACACACGTGGGGTCCGGGACTCATTGAGTATTTCGAAAGATCGCCAAGCGGTTGGTCGACTCTTCACGTGACCAGAGGGGCTGGCCAAGTTTTAGCTCAAAGAATCAGATAAACAAATCATCAATTTAAGATGAATAAAAATGAAATAAACAATAAATGTTGAATAATCCTAATTAAGTAACGAAAGTTCAAAGATCCATCCTGAAGTAAATAAATAATTTTGCAAATGTACAGGCAACATACAAAATGGAATCTAGCACATATTTGTAAAATCGTAAATACAAATCTACAGCCAAAATTAATATGAGGGATCTACCTTTACTGAGAACTGTCCCGTATAATTTTATTGGCTCACTTGCCAATGTACGAAAGGCAATATTTGATAATTACTGCCGAAGGTAATTGAAATGTTTGGAGCGTGGGAGATTTTTCAGTAATTCGTACCTGTATGAAAATCCAGAATCAATACATATTTGATTTGAAAATGTGTGAAGATGTCGATGTGCAGATAAATGAAGATTTAAGAATTTCAAAAGATAACTTTAATATCATATTGTATCTTAGTCATTTTTAAAAGATGTTAACGAATCTTTTTCTTGGCTCACTGCGTGCAGCATTCATTAAATCAAAGCCACAAACATTCTTCAAAGATTATTATTTTTGGAACAAATCTGATAGTGTCGCGACAAAAGTTTTAGAATTCTTGTTCATCCAAACCATTATTTATATCTCAATAAATTAATCTACTAAATTATTCTCCATCCAATATTAATCTTTCCCCAGTAATTAATAGCCTCTGTAAATATAAATTTAACCAATGCCATGTAACCAAAAACGAATGGAAGCTTCCGAAGATTAATACCTACTAACGAGAAACTGAATACAATTTTGTTCTGCGCTCAATAATTGAAGGAAAACTGTGACATTTTTGTAAAAAAACTTTCGGATTTCATTTCGTTTTCATTCGTTTATTCCCGAACAACAAACCCAGTTACTTCGTATTTGTTGATATTTATGACGTCGGTAGGTCGGTTTAATCCAGACCAATTTTCGTTATATCGTTGAAAGTTATAAATGGTTATCAAGCAACTTTTTTTTGGTAGAGTAACTTCCGCATTTTTCGGTCATAATCATGGAAGCAATTTTTCACAGCGTGATTATAGATGATTGAGCAATTATTGCCCTCGCTTTTTTTGTGATATTCTTTTCATAACCTGCGTCTATAAGCTGTTGAATTTGAGCGAAGAACACTTTAGCTCTTTATAGAAGCTCTTTAAATATTATTATATATTAAAATCCCCTATCTCTAGTTTAATTTGCCTCGATATTGGTGCATTCGATGCTCAGATTATTGGATCCGATAACTTTCAGGAGGCACCGCACCGTTCAAAAGCAATTTATACAGCTTAGTCATGCTAAACGCTAACTCCAAGAATATCCTATTTCGCCAAAAGTTTCTGTTGTTGTACGCTTGGAAGTTGAGAGTTTTCCAAATTCCCGACTCGTGAATACAGGCGCCGTCTTCACTTCAATCCGTTCCTAAGGGACTATAGTACGTGACTCGTCGACTAGTTACCATACTACGGATGTCGTTTATTTACGTCGAAAAGTATTAACTCGATTATCAAAATTGGGTTGAAAGTAGTATCTTTTTGGGTATGTCCCTAGCGGGATAATACGACGATAAGCTCCTGTAGAAATTCAAAGTGTCGCAAGAGCCTACGTTTAAGATGATGAATGTGTATAAATAAAATCCAATATTATTTCCCTATAGATACAACCGAAAAACAAATGAATCAAAATGTTATCTTCGTTTACAAAATCTTTTGTTCACATCAATCCGCCTAGCCTTTTTCCATCTATGTTGGGGTCGGCTTCCAGTCTAACCGGATGCAACTGAATACCAGTATTTCATAATCATTCTATTACCCTTAATAATTTTAAACCCTTTTACAGAAATTGATATATATATATATTATATTATATATTATTATATATTTATTATTATATTGATATATTTATAATTTTTATTGATACTGATTGATTCAATGAGCAATACTATCTAGTAGCTCGTTAAGGAAAACATGATAGACAATGTAAACTCCTGACCGGCGATCGTGAGTTCTAATTCGACACCGCTTTTGTATGGTATCCTAGTACCTATGTGGATGTGATGGCATCATACAATTAAAATGTGAAGTTTGAATTGTATTGTACGTTTAAATACAGACCTACGAATAATAAAAGACAGACTAATTCAAATGACTGACTGCTGGAAGACCGATTTTTGAATGGCAATAGAATTGCGCTTTTCAGTTTCACCATTAATATTTGATTTCGATTGTGAAACAAATGCAATACTACTTATAAGTAAGTACATCTATGTCAAGATGCGAGTTTTGATGATATTCGTACTTATAATTATTATTAAATGGCTTACATCTATTTTTAAATCCATGATGGATAGAAAAAACTTTTATAGTGAAAACTGACACTAGGTATCTTTATCTTCTCGATAATATCTTTATTTATCAGTATCTCACTAGCTTACATGAGCACGTATTTCATTGCGCGTTTGTCGCTAAAAGCTATTTGCTATTACTTGTAAAACAAATAGTAACTATTCCAGTAGCCAATCGCCACATTTTATATCGAAGCAAATAACCATCCATTACAGCGGATACAAGCTTATCGAGCTGTTTCAAGTAGAATGATTTGCTAACTAGAACCCTGCGTGTATTAGTTATTTGCGCACTAACACACCATGTGGGTTCCGTTCAACAGTCGATAAATGTTGTCTGTAGCACTTTACATAGCAGAGTGTAGTCACCTAGTTCACGTTTCTATGAAATATTGAAATTGCAAAATTTGCATTGGTTCTTTGAAAAATCACCTTAAACTGGGCTGCCAAGGTAAACCTAAGCATAATCAGCTTATAATGTTCCCACTGCTGGGACACAGGCCTCCTCTCTGTGAGAGGGAGCGGGCCGTAATCCACCACGCGGGCCCAGTGCGGGTTGGTAGATGTCACTTATCTTCGAATTTTTGGTTCTCGGACATGCCGGTTTCCTCACGATGGTTTTCTTCACCCTTTTGAGAACAGTGACGAGGAAAAAATGTAAACAAATTAAAGCGCCTGTCAGGGTCAGGTCGTATTTACGACCTACAACTCGTAAGTCGTGGCCGTTACCACTGGGCCACCACTGCTCTCTATATTATAAGGTAAACCTAAATTGAATAAATATTTAGTGAATCAGAAAAAACGGTTGAATATTTTCACGTAACTCATTTCAATTTCATGGCTGAGGTGGTTAGGCTAATCCATCAAAATATCTTACGTGTCGAAAACGAAACAAGGGTCGACGAAAGTATCATAAAATATTCATATCTAGGTACTTTCACTGTTTGAATATTAAGTCTTTCTTTTAATAAAGGTACATTTATAAAAACTTGTTGTTCCTAAAATAAGTAGCTACTTACATAAATTTGAGTGGGCTGGTACTCAGTTTCAATTTATACATCTCTAGACTTCAGAAATTTTCTAGCTGAGCTTTAATAAATTGAGTAAAATAATGTTTCAGGACGAGCAATTACTTACTGGAAAGATAGTAGATCTTAACCATGGCGAAGATAACGCAGAGGTAGAAGAAGTTCCAAACTTGCATCACTCCGACAACTTAATTTATTAAAACCGCCGCCAGAGCTCGGCGGCTGAGATAACCGAGTTACGTAACCTTGTTTAGTCTCGGAAAAACTAGTGTAGCATTCATTTATGTTCAGATATATTTATTGCATCGTTACTCCATAGAATCGTCGTTCCATTACTGCGGGAAATCTTATTCTAAACGAGAAGACCGCTAATGAATTGCCAAAAAAACAAGGCACCCATAAATTCGTAGGCGTCGTCCGCGTATTAAGGTTTCCGTAATTGTAACCAACGAGGGCTTCGCAGGCTTTGTTCCGTCTGCCGCCAACTGCTAGACGCGAGACGCGCTTTTATCGCAATTTATTTTCTTGACAATAAAAGCGTTCTCATTTTCCAGCAACGAATTGCGGTCACATAGTGGTCCGCCATACTGAGACGTATGTATCCGAGGCTAAGTGCAGAAAAGTGTCGGGATGCCTCGCCGAGTCGGCGCTCGCGGCCAAAGAATGTCCGCAATAGGGCTTTTAGATGTCGCTTTTTATTGAACACTACTTGGCTTTCGCGAAGGACCTTGTAGACTTTAGTAGTCTTAAACTATACATTTAAGATGACGTTAGATTGTAAAGAAAATTACATTCACTGGTTTCGGGTTTTAATGAAAAAGCCAGACGTTTTATGGGTAGGCTCTTAAGCGGGTCCCGCGAAACATTCTTGAAGCATACAATGCTTTATTTTTCACATGTAGCAAAGGCCGTGGAAGACAATAGAGCAAGTAATAACGTCAACCAGAAGAATGAGAGTGGAACAAAACAGGCTGAAGTGGCGAGCCAGGGTCGGGCTATTGTTGCTCGAGATATTGCACACATGTGCTATGTTTGGTAAAGAATACGCCCGTAATTACTGAAGCTGCAGGTTTACATTTTCCTTTCATCGCTACAGCTATAGCGTGATTGGACATTATTAACAGAATCAAAATATTGCAGAGATAATATAAATTAAATTGAGGTGTAAAGTTTTCACTGAAAACACAGCGTTCTTCAAAAATTGTTTTTCCTACAAAATTACATAATAAAAAATAAAGCCTAGGTAGATAAAATTAATTTAATGATGCCTTTTAAAAGTAGGTTACTGAGTAGCTTATGTTTATGATACAAAATGATTTTCACAATGTTTACTTTATTAGCACTCTTACGTCTTTTACAGGCACATCAAAGAAACAAAAATTCCGATTTCCATCCTGAACGTTTTACCAAAAGACATTACATAAGTTCATTCACCTTAGAACATATTTCTTGAAGCAGTAAGTTCGGGGGCAGTGGTGCGAGCCAAGTTATGGGCCCAGCAAATGGCGCGGGACAAGCTCGGGGGGACTACAGATGTGGGCTATTGGCACTCGCATTTATATTTTATCTCATTCTTCTATTGTTAATGATGAGTTTTCTGTCTTGATATTGAATTAAACCGTTTGTGTCTATGAATGAAGTGGCTTCGTTCTATTTCAGTTCGATCTTTTATTCGATAATGGTTGGGAAGCGATCACTCGAGTAGTTTGAATTTTTCTTCCAGAAAAATTACTCCTGTTTCTCGGTATCAATTTATCGTCTATTCAGCCAAAATTCTTCAAGAAGAAAACGAAACGAACAAACAGACTAACTCACAACAGGGATAAACGAATGCTGTTCTTTGTAACATTTTCTCCGAAGTATTTCTGGCCACGTAAATAAACGGGTCATGTCATGCCATTTATTTTAAGTACTAACTAATATTCCATGTAAGTGTCATCACATACCTGCGTTTCCGACAGTCTTTCAGATGGGTGGTTTGAAAACATAACAAAAGCATAGCGAATTATTTTTTGCGGTAGCTTATATTCTGATACTCCGTCAGGTTACTTCCCTGGGGTGTCGTAATAGGCTACTAAAGGGTTATTACCCTGAGGATGGTCAGCATCCTGCGAACATACGTGCTGTCATTAATCCGGTGGGGGGGTTGATTATGGCAATAACCCCCAGGGACATTCGTGTAGGTAGTGCACTGCCGGCTTAAGGCCAGTAGTGGCCAGTTTCCTACTGACATAGATTCTCGATTCTCTTGGGCTTACTTGGCAAGAGTTGGTAAATGTTATGTTGAACATTTCGAATGATGTAGGTACAGATTTATGTGTCAGATACATCTGATATATTTACGATCACAGCTAAAGGATCCTACAGATAAAGATCATCTTAGCCTACATTGTTAAATATATCGACAATTAACTAAAAAGAAAATCTTAAAATTGCGGTAGTTAACCAGCAGCGAGAATAGGATTCAAACGATCAGTGGTTAACTGGTTAAGTATAGTCCTCCAAAGAACTTAGGCACCGCTAAAACACCATAACAGCTTTCACAATAGTGCAAAATAGCAGCGAATGCAAGCATCCCTGTAAAAATGATGCATGGTTTGGCCATTTGTGTCGATCGAAGGTTAAGCTATGCTTGCCGCGGTCGGTTCGTGGATACCGAGAACTCTCCGTGGTTTCGTGTCTTGGATAGCACGTTAAGCCGTTGGTCCCGACTGTCAGTCGTAGATCTTTGGCAGTCATTACGGGTAATCAGAAGCCCAAAAGTCTGACAACCAGGTTTACCGAGGGGTATCATGTTACCCAGGTATTGGGTCGTGGAGGTTAGGCAGTCGCTCCATGTAAAATACGGGTATTCGGCTGCACGGTTAGACTGCAAGCCGATCGCAACATGGGAAAAGGCTAGGCAAATTTATAGGTTGTGGCATGTGTGTGTTCTATCCAGTATTGCTCCAGCATCCTCCTTCATAATCCAACACATTGAGGAGAACATGTAAACATTCCCGCATTGATTTCGGTAGAAATAAAACAAGTTTATTATGCACGACAGGGATACAGGTGCGGTCGCCACAGTAAATCAATGTCGGCTCGATTTAACCGGTCTAAAACAATACCAATTCAATTACAACTTGTGTTTTATGTATGAGTGTACAAACAAAATAAATTCGAACAAAAAAAGGATAGACTTTATCATTTTACTGAAAGTGTCAGTTGCAGGAAATGAGTTCTAAATTTGTTTTTTTACAAACTGGCCACTTACAAAATAATAGTAATTTTTTTTTTTTTATAAACAGGAATTTTTCAGTACAATTCCTGTTTGTTTTGTTATTAGTTCACTAATTACTTCTGATAACTTTGAGCGACCATAAATTATGTAAGTAGGTATTTAGTTAAACCTAGTTTCAACCGTATGGAAACCCTGCAGAGATTAACTTTGTTTCATATGGAAATGACCGTAGCCAGAGGCTCGGGCCAAAAACGTCCGTATAAAAGTCTCATATTATTATTGTGGTAAAAAAAATGGAAAGTAATAATGTAAGCTAGTTTACCGCACGCTACGTCGACCTTTCATGTTATAAGTTATAACCCCTATAAATGTCACCTTGACCGACTTTTGAAGCATAGTATACTTGTATAGGTACCTGTTTATTTAATGGTACGTTTCGCCATTATTGAACGTCGTCTGACTGTTAAATCGATATTATCATTACCATTTCCATAATAATGTGTTGTTCTTTTGTTTCTACATTCAAATATCCTCCTATTTTTTTCTGCGTTCAAAATATGTAAAAAAGATTCGAATTTGGAATATAGACTGAAAATTGAGAAATGAAATTAAGACTCGTTTGTTTTTAGTTCAAACAAGCAGTGGGCCTAAAACGGCTACATTAGCAATTCCTCTAAAAGCATTTAATTTCCTGAATTTCCAGCTGTCATTAGCAATTCCTCTAATTCGACACAAAAGGAATTCATATGTGACCCATTTTACCAATCTCCATAGAAAACTGTCAAACATATGAATTATTTCGTTATATGAATCGCACGCAGATCATATTATGTCAGTTAGTGATATTTTACGATGATTCATAATATTTTCCTATTATGATTTTGCCAAAGTGACTGTTTTAAGCCCCCTGGTTGAATAATTTTCATAGTAAGTAATAGAAAGAATCCTTTCTTCTTAATTTAAATTATCTTGTTAATATGTGTTAACATTCACTGAATGACTTGCTCTACTTTAGCAAAGTGTTAATTATTTAGTAGATACCTACGTGAATAGTTTCTGTAGCATATTGTGTGCTGCTTATCACGTAAATCAAGTTAGCTCAATGTCAGGTGGCGTATGATTAATGACGCTCATGATAATGCTTTAGTTGCTCTGTCGATCATACCCTCTATGTATAGGTCATAATAAATAGATAGGATGCTCTTAATTTGATTAAATTCTATGAATAGATGTTGTAGAGTTAATTATTAGCAAGTTTCCACCCCAAAATCTTGGACCAAAGATAAATTCTGGAATATTTTTCTTATCAGAGGAGTTCTGAATTATATTTTGAGGTTCTATTAAAAGATTTATTCGCGGAAGAGCGAAGTTTCAATGTGATTTTTTGTAATAGCAAGTTATGCCACGTCCCATTTTACAGATAAACTATGAAGGTAATTCTAATGGAGTATAAGTAGTAATAAAGAGACTTAGTATAACATAATATACGACGAAACTACAATATTACCTACAAAATATGTGCATAAAGAAAATTGCATCCTTTAGTTTCATAATAATGTTTCTAGTAGCACTTTGTGTTAGCAAAACTAATTAAGTATTTTAATAAGTTGTTCTGAAAAACGAAAATAATATGTTAATTACTGACTGCTAAAGTTTTATTAATTTAGCTTAAATTAGAAAGTAAGTAACAGAGACGAAATAAGTTTAGTAAATTGGACAAGAAATCTCGGAGAACTATACAGGGTGAATTTTAGTTCAAACCAGTTTGGGGTTATTTTAATGTATTATGCGAATAAATGAATTTGAATTTAGATTCTGAACTAATAGGTCTTAGAGGAAAACGCTGAAGGGAATTAAGCTAAATTTTTAAGTACCTAAGTCATGGTCATGGTATATGAAAATTATACCTATTTTAGATCTTGCAACTTTAGGCCTTTGATTGTTACATGATAGTTTCTAATGTGATGTAGAGACAGAATAATTAAAGTTAAATATCTTCACAAACATCAATAACATGTCACTATTATTTTCATAAAAATTTAACTAATAATTATTTTCTGCATTTTTCTCTATGACTGTAGTAGTGTAGTTCAGAAATTACACAAACAGGCTAGAAAAATAAACAACCTGTATACATAGGTACCATAGATCGAATGCATAACTGTCTCCTTATCAAGTCGGTTGAAAATATAGTACCTATCACTCAAGCTTAGCAACTTACTAATTGCTTTGATACCATATCTAAATACGTCTAAAGTGAATGTATTTCTTGTTGACTTATTCTTGATAAGGGAGCTATTTGCACTGCAAACTTTTTGTTGGCACACGTCTCTCCCGTTTAAATGACGCATATCAATTTTGCTGAATCCTAACTAATATTATAAATGCGAAAGTGTGTTTGTTTGTTACGCTTTCACGCTAACATGGCTGAACGCATTTGGATGAAATTTGGCACAGGGGTAGACCATGACCTGGAATAGGACGTAGGATACTTTTATCCCGATATTCCCACGGGATTGAGACTTACGCGGGTGAAACCGCGGGGCGCAGCTAGTAAAATTTAAACTTGCAAATTTTTATGAGTAAATATTAAAAATGTGCCAATTGCTTAATACGTATTCCTGGAGTTGTCGATTCACCTACAAATAAATTAACTTCGTGCAAATAAAAAAAAAATTAAACGTGTCGATTCAAACAAGTAAATTCGTGCGACCTATGAGCCGCCCAAGTGTAGGTTATCTTTATAAAGTGATTAGGTACTTCTTCTTGCCTGCATACCAATCTCTTTTGTCAACTGTACCAAAAAGCTTTTACACCACTGTGCACGTTGTGATTTTAAACGGGAGTGTCCTAAGTGTTCCTTAAACTTAAACAACTTTACTCCAACTACAACGTGTAGTTCCGATGTCACTACCATAGAGAAGGGACGCGCGACGTGAGACGTACTTGTTCGAATCGATTTTTCCGGAACTAGAGTGCCTACCTATTTTCTTCGAAGGTTTTATAAGTACACAGTTATGATCCGTTGTTTTCAATATTTTATAAATTAACAAGGTAGGTACTATAATGTTTCTAGAACTAAACGAGTATGAACTAATTTATGGATCTCTGTACAAGCAAGCAGAATCTATGGCCTATTTTATATATCTGTAAATTTCGTGAGAAATTATAAATTACTAGTGTAACATAATCAGCCTATAATGTTCCCACTGCTGGGACACAGGCCTCTCTCTGTGAGAGGGAGGAGACCGTACCACGCGGGCCCAGTGCGGATTGGTAGATGTCACACAAAGCGCCTGACAGGGTTCGGACCTACAAAACGTAAATCAAGGCCGTTACCACTGGGTCATCACTGCTCTTCTTCTGTAGGTACTACTATTCTGTTATTTCTTCGCGTTCTATCAGGTTGTTAAAAAAATGGTTAAATTAAGAACCCCCTCTATGCTGAAATCATTGCCTAGACAACGAAGTTGATTTTGAGCTTGAATGACTCGTTAAGTTCACCTAAACCATGACACCATACTTTATAGAGAAACTGCACAAACTCTTGAAAGCCTGTCACAACTACCAAAGTGTGTAATTAGAACACACACAAGAGTTTTTGCATATTTGTAAGGGGTGGTGAGAAAATTAATTGACAAAGTTCCCGTCCACACGTAGAGCCGCGCCATAAATATTAATCAGAATTTAATGTACGCACCTACTGAAACATAAAGTTATTTTGTACCGCCTCAGTTTCTGTACGGTATAATTCCGCAAGCTGCTGTACGTAATTATTTTATATTTGTCGTTGTTTCTTTTGATTGAATTAAATTCTGGCAGTTTATTTTTTGTTTAATTAAGAAAGAAAAAAATATTAAATAATGATGTATCCAAGGAACTACGTCAAAATACGAAAACATTATTTACATACAACATAAATCCACGCCTTCTTCCCATGGGGTAGGCAGAAACTATAGAACGCCACCAGCTACACTCCATATGTACGCCATTTGCTTCGTATACGTTCATACATCTGATCATACATGCACCCGGTTTCGAGTACTACGCATCGCATCTGACTTTTCATGTGTACGTGTGTACAGGTTTTGTGATGATGATGTGTAGAATATTGGTGATCCCTGTTACCCTGTATGTTGTAGACAGTAGGAATAAGGAACAGGATGTGAATTCTCTCATCCCCCATAGAAAAGGGAGGACCTTCCGACCAAATGTTCGGGTATTGTATTTGGTGGGCAACTGCGTGACGCGTCGGGCAGCGACGCCGACGGTTGATATCGGTATATTGGTTATAGGCTAGTGGCGCGAATAACTTTGCTTGCGCGATGCAGGACCTGTGTAAATTCAAGACATTGATGCGTAGGTCGCATGTGGCGTTGTAGAATCGTCAGTGTCATTAAATATTGTAAAAATAATAAATATTATAAAAGTATCGCGTCTATATCACCGCATCGGACCCTAGCATAGCAGTCCCTTTTCATCACTCAATTCAATATTCACATAGCAACATCACAAAATACCCCATATTCTACACACATTACGTTATTAAACCACATAAATGAAATTCTCACATCAATGGACACGTAAAGCGGAAAAAATGCGAACGTCATTCAAGGAAAAACTTTCTCACGCTTGAGTAACTTACGTAGCTGTCATGCAGATCGATAACAACTTTTTACTTCTTTTTACCACTTTTTCCGTAAGATTTCAAAGTGGGAACTCAGGTTTTTTCATCGTGCAAAATGTTACAGTTGAATGTTTGTGTATTTTTCACGCTGAGAGTCGAATAACAAATAAATTCATGAAGCCAATGATCCTTGCCGAGTCCATATTGTGATTCATTAGTTGCAAGGTGGTCCAAGTTTTGAACTAAAGCGTATCGTGGGCCTAAAATAAAGCTGAGGGTGTCCTAAAGTCCTTTTATTATAATACAGTTTTATAGATAAAGAATTAAAGAATAACTAAAGCTTTATTATTTAATCCTAACTTATATTATTATATGTAAATGCGAAAGTGAGTTTGTTTGTTTATTTGTTACGCTTTCACGCTAAAACGGCTGAACAGATTTGGCTGAAATTTAGCACAGGGGTAGACCATAACCTGGAATAGGATACCTTTTATCCCGATATTCCAACTGACAGACTTACGCGGGTAATACCGAGGGGCGCTACTAGTTAGTTTATAAAAATAAAGTTTAATACAGCCCATTAAGTTACAAAATAGCTTCCTAAAATAAACAAAGTTATAAATTCTTTAGCACATTTCAAGAAAGATGTCTATAATAATTCTTGTTAATGACCGTGTTTTGGTTGAAGACTATTTATTTTTATGCGACATTACATCGCCGTATAATAACACTTCACGCTAATATTTATTAGATCAATTAAAGTTTATAGATTGCGCCATACTTTTTTCCGTCTAAGGCCTGTTATACACGGCGAAACGGAAAAACGTGTGTGTACAGCATTGTAGACGCTCGTTTTTCTTGCCGAGAAAAACTACGGTTGATTAGCCGTGTGTAGGCACTTCGTCTTCGTCAGTATCGTATGGATCACTACGGAAGTCTGTTGACAGACAAGCACGACAGCACTAAGGCACGGCATATCATAACTAATATTATAGTAAACGCGAAAGTTTGTAAGTATGGATGGATGGATGTTTGAAACTCTTTCGCAAAAACTACTGAACGGATTTGGATGAAATCTGGCACACAGATAGTTTATAACCTGGATTAACACATAGGATAACACATAGGACTTTTTATCCCGATATTCCCACGGGATCGTGCCTTACGCAAGTGAAACCGCGAGGCGCAGCTAGTGCGCATATATACAAGCGCACATGATTATTCTATGGTGCAGCTAGCGCGCCGGACCGTAGAAAAATCATTTCTGACCTTGTATATGTTCTATGGTATGTGACGGCGCCGTGCCGTAGTGCCGCCGTGTCGTCAAAACTTCCATAGTGATCTATACAACACTGACAATCGTGCCTACATACAGCGAATAACCAGTAGTTTTTCACAGCAAGAAAAACGTATGTGTACAAAGGGCCTAAGGGCAGGCTCACACGGTTCTATGTTTTATTCATCAGCTGATAGGAGGTTCTTTACCTTCTCACTTACACGTCCACTCAATAGATTTAATTACCTTCTGAACAGGGGTTTTTGTTCCTTGATTTTAACTTTATTAAACTCAGCTTTATTAGTCAACAGAAATGTGTTTAGGATAAAATTAAGTGAATGTTTTATTTTTTGTTTAATTCTGGGTGCGATGTGCCATCGGAAATTACATTTGTATATCACTTTTTTTTTGTTCTTTTAAAAAACCGACCAAGTGCGAGTCGGACTCGCGCACGAAAGGTTCCGTACCATTATCTATAAAAACGGCAAAAAAATCACGTTTGTTGTATGGGAGTCCCTTAATATTTATTTTATTCTGTTTTTTAGTATATGTTGTTATAGCAGCAACAGAAATATATCATCTGTGAAAACAACTGTCTAACTATCACAGTTCATGAGATACAGCCTGGTGACAAACGGACAAACAGACAGACGGACGGACAGCGGGGTCTTAGTAATAGGGTCCCGTTTTACTACTACTTCGGCAAATGAGATATTATGTGTGTGGTAGACACAATTTTCAGAACAGTGTAAAAGTTTTATTATTATTTTCTGTTCTTTAATTATGTTTAGTCATTAAAGTATCAACTAATTAAAATAATCATGAAAACCTAAGATAATGATTATCCGGAACCCAATCCATTTAATTAAAATTATTTTATAGGTTAGCAGGAAACCGTTTTCAGTACGAAGTTTTATGTTAGTCATTAAATATAGATTTAGGGTCTAACAAACCCGCCTTTACGACTCCTAACAATCTTTAATTCTATCTGTAGGCTACGTAACCTGCGATTTCATCTTAGGGATATTATACAAAGATGAAACAATATCTGCACATTGTAACATATCCGATAGGAAAGTGCAAAGAGGTTAATATTATCATATCCATCGGATATATTGTAACAATATTCTGATTTAAAAGAGTGTCCGTGGAGTTTCTTGCCCGTTCTTCTCCATAGGAATCTACTACGCTTTGGAATGGTCAACCTAGCTTTGTCTTTCTGACTGACCGACCACTTGACAATTTAAAAGTGCCTGTAATTTGTTTATTTGAAACAAATGCTTTGAGTTTTGAGTTTGAGATTGAACCTTTTTATGCCTTCCTCTAATATGCACTTAAATCTCTTGCGGAAATAATCCAAACGGACTACTACCGCACGACCAAACTTCACCATCTGCGAGACTTTACATCAAAACAAAAAAATTATAGGTACTTACCTTATTCGAAGGATAATTTTAAAAGCAGTACAGAAAATTATGTTGACATTAATCCTGGATAATGTTAAGTGAATATTCCTTTTCATTTTTCATTGCGTTTCGGAATGAAAACACGTGTAAACCATCAACTAAGTTGTGGTCGAGCGCAACTGAAAACCACCCACGAGGGCCATTCCAAACTGAATTAGACTGTGCGAAGCAGTAGTTTTGCTCTAAGCGAGTAATTAATTTGTGAGACTAACCTTGCCTTTGAAACGACTCTCGTGACGCTCGGAAAGCTGTTAACCATTTCTGAACTATAACGCGAAACCCATTTAGAATGCTCTCAGAATGATTATTATTAAAACCCTTGTTCTATCTGCTGTTAGAACTAGGAACTATGTAACCGTTCTTTGTTTTATCACCGTCATTAGGTTTGACGTTAGTTTTCGCAACAGCTGCATTCGCCAGTTTTCCTGTCAACATGTTGAATGTTCATGCAATAATTTAATGGCTAGAGAAATAACAGAGGTGTTTTGAGTGGCGTATTTGCACGTAAATTGTTACTTGGCAATAGCTCTTACATAACTTAAATACAAGTCAAGTTATACGAAGCTTTGTGATGAAGTGAATGAAATGTGCCGTAGAATAATAATGGCAATTTATTTCCCCCGAACTGGGGACATAAATGATAGTGCAGACTGGCGCGCCGCGACGCGACACCGGTAATTTGTTATACCGTAAAGTTTTCTTAGATGTTTTGTTAAGAGTCGCGTCGCGCTGTCGCGTTGCGCTGTTGCGTCGCGCCAGTCTGCACGAGGCTTTACTGAAAAACTCGAAATAGACTGTGACATTACTCTTAATAAAGGGAAAATTGATCCTATTTTCAATATTGCTTTCTCCCAAAATTGATCAAAGTAAAATAAAGCTCAACAGAACAAACTCTCTTCAAAATCTTTGTACACTTTAAATATTTATAAATAAAGATTTCGGTGTACTGCTCTCACAATACAGTTTATTTAAGTTCATGTAATACGTCAGTTTGTTTACATACAGTGCCGCTCAGTGTCCCAGTTGACACTGGATTATCTCTCACAGCCCGAAGTCGGATAACGTCTGTGACTTTATGCTTATTCGCATGTTTAATTTCAACTTAAAAGCCAGAAGCTCAGAATTAACAGGCAAAGTTTAACAAATTAAGTTTCAGTGTCTTTGAATCGCTAATGAAGTCGTAATCGTAAAGAAAACGTACTGAATAAGGACGATTTCTCTGTGGAGTTCGAGCCTGATTCTGTGCGTGTGTGTGTAAAAGGTATAAAATCTCACCAATAAAGACAAACCCCACAATGCTTTGACCCAATCTCTACGTTAAAATAGTTGCCAATTTCATCCCACAAAAATATGATTATGTATTTGGTCTGAAAACAAAATGGGCTTTCATTCTGACACAAAATAAAATCAGAGCTGTCAAATCACATAAACAGCGAAACTTTTATCTCGACGACAAAAACATTCCGTGACTTGATAAAAAAGGGAAATCAAATTGTTTGAAGTTGATCGTTATTTCATGCACGTGAACATGTTAATACGGTACAATGCGTACGTTCCCATTCAAAGGCATACCTCGTGACTTTACACTCGATTCATTGCGACCCACAGAAAGAATCGATTCGCAGTAACTGCGATAACCGACCATTTGAGAAATCTCTACCGATTCTAACACAAGCGTAAAGTGAAAAGTTTCTACGAGAGATTGCACTTACTTGGACTTTATAGAAGGATGTATTTTCATCTTAATCCGTGTCCAAGATAATTCTATCGTCGAGAAAAATGGCGCGGATTTGAGCTTTATATCGTCTACTATTCGCTTGCATGCAAAATCTTATGAAGCTGAGAACATCTTGGATGTACTTTCTTTAAAATAAACAGACGGAACCACCGGGGTCAGGAGACAGGAAAAGTTGGCTATGTTAAATATTTTAGATGGATGTTTTACTAAGGCATATTTAACATTAGCTTAGCATTTATTTACCCACCTCATTTGCTGAAAATTTAGGTTAATGTTCATAAAAGACCTTGTCGTTTTTTTTATTTTGGATGTAAAAAAGGCAGGAGTAGGTATATCCGCTAGCCGAGCGTGTTGATTATGGCGTTATCCCTAAGGATAGCTCCTTATGACTGGTGAGTTAGAATAGAAAGTAGGGGTGGGTTAAAAAGTAGGCCTTTATGGTTCACGATTTGTAGAAGCAGATTTATAGCATAACATCACGCCTGTATCTAATCCCCGAAGGGTTAGACAAAGGTGTACCCTATTGTACACCCCACATTTTTAGTCCGATGTAATAGGGGCGAGCCTATCAACCGGGCACAAATCCAGACACCAGGCTGATTTTCTGATGGAAAAATCGAACAACACTTTGCCCGACCCGGGAATCGAACTCAGGATCTCATGCTCAGTAGTAGCGCTTGCGACCACCAGACCAACGAGGCAGATTATGTTACGGTTTATTCATGTTTGTAGTTACCAAATGATTCAATTCTAATGTAGTACGTAATGATAATAGTGTAGGAAAGGAGTTACAATCCGTAATTCAAAAATAACAAGTGTCGGGCTGTAAAAAACAAACCGATTGGTGGCAACCATTAGTAATCCCGTCAGTTAATACATTATTCATGGGTATGGGAGCTGAGGCTTGCCATCCACATTTTTACAATGGACCGACACAGAAATTCACTTACGTTTATATGCTACTAAACTATTCACCCTTTATTATACGCGGAGTTCTCTATGTTATGAGACCTAATATTTGTGTAACCTCCATACCGTAACGAGAGTACAATGGGAAATATATTATAATAGAGTAAAAGAGCCGTTTTGGGAGTCTGCAAAACATCAAATGTTTTTATTCTCCTGGTACATTTTTGTGAGCTTTGTTTTTTTAATTATGCTTTATGAAAACTTTTCTATTTTATTATTTTCTTTTGTTTTTTTAACGTTATTTTAAAATTGTAAACGGCCTGCATTTAAATCTATTAAGTGTAAACGGAAATCTGTGTGTCAACGTGTTAATGTCAGATTAAATACATTTAAAATATGCGTTTGCGAGAAACAGAATTTAATTTATAAACTCTCTCTTGATTTTTGTTTTAACAAAAATGCAACAAGCGCTTTTTTACAACTGTGTCTTCTTGTGTAAACAATACAGAAGAGAAAAATATTGTCGCATAGTGCAATTAAATTAAAAGGCAGAGGCAGACTGTATTTTTATTACCACCGGCTTACATTTATGACTATTTGCGCTGTTAAATATGAGCGTCCCATTTAGTATAATGTAAGTAACGATGTTAAAATATAGATAGAAAATATTATCGTAATGACGGAATGCAACTTGTTTGTTATGAAAAACCTTTTATGCTAAAAAGTTAAATATGGAAACGAAAATATTTTAAATCAATATTATCACGTCAACCTTTTCACTCATTCACATCTGAAAATGAATGAAGATAAATACTGTGGCTTTATGTTTCATTTTTATCGCGCTATCCTTCTCCATTCATTCCAAATCTGAATACAAGCGGAGGTCAGCGTCATTATACTCGTTCACGGTCCGACAGTAATACAATTTATCTTTCTGCCAATACATCAGAGCTCAGACAGGCCCGGCTATCAACAAGTGTCAAGATATATAATATAAATTGTGCCCACAGACGCCCTTAATTCCGACGATACGCCAAAAGGGACCAAATCCAAGAATTTCGTTCGACCGCAAGATCCGTGTAGGTATGAAAACTTACAATAGGATTTATCTTCTGACGGTTGTTTGACAGTTTATTGCAAGCCGCTTCAGGAAAATAGTTTAAACTGGAACCGTCATTTTTTAATCCCTACTCACGTATTATCCGTTTGAAAAATGACATAATGTACCTTCTGTGTAGATAATGCGACTTCATAATATACCTTTAGCTTTGTTATGGTTCCATTTACGTAATGTTTAATTTGTATCTGTAAGACAAATTAAAATGTCCAATTAGTTAGTAGTGCGTAGTATAATAATACTATACAATCAAAATGTAATCTAGACTAATAATTACTAATTGTCAAGACTGAATTTAGGAATGTTGAATAATTTATAGTATTCTGATAATATCTCTGATTGAATTTAAATTTACAAACGGTTTAAATTAATTTCTATTATCACTAATGTTGTCAAAACTAATCTAATTGTGACTAGATCGACTATTCTTAAAATGATCACCATTCTATCTGTCTTATTATAAGTATGAAGATTTAATTAATATCCTCTTTGACCTTTTACCGTGGGGCGGTCATTAGGTGCCTTATTTTCATGATAATAATTACGTTTCATAATATTGCTTACATACTGAAATAGTGACGTAAACAACAAAGCTATTTACCAACAACACCCGTTATAACTTTAACAGCCCTAACAGCCGATGATAAAAATAATAAATGCCAGATATCCGAGGAGCGGCCTCCACGGCGATACATTACGCCTGAGTTATGGAAAAGGGCGACCCAACTGAATTATGAAGACAATTTCAAACAATCGTGGGCCACTAATGTGGTATTAAAAGCCCACTGGGCGGACCTCTTCATCCGTTGACCTACAGTTATCTCTGAGAGACACTCATATTGGAGCACTCTCGCTAATCCCGGGCGGTTGGTGGGTCGGTGTTTCTGGTGTACACAAAAATGCAATTACTGAACGCGAGTGAAGTCTTTTGTGTAGTGAACAGTTTTCTGTTCAATGCCTAGTTGGCAGTACATTTTATTTCGCAGTAGTTTAGGCGATAGATATAGATATTTATTTCTAAGAAAGATTCAAACTGCTGAAAACTGCTTTACTCAATATATATCTCGGTCTATAAAAACTATATCAACGGTAATTCTCTACGGCTCAACTAAAGTGCCTGCTCCATGGCTGCCAACCGCGTCCCCGACAGAGGTGACCTAGCTTGATCGCCGACCGGCAGAGCTGTTTCAAATTCGGTAGTAAACCATCATCTATACGGTTGTAAACCACCAAGGTCATCTCTGTCGGGACGCGGTTGGCGACCGTGTAGCAGGCACTTAAATCCTTTTTAAGATACACTGTAAACTGGTTGGTATGGCGATGCATAAAAGCACTATGATGGTTTAAAGTTATAAAATTGCACTATGCAATATAAGGCAAATGTATTGTTATCGCCCATTTCTCCTTGCTAGTGCATACTTAGTAAGCTGTTTATGTAATATATCTTTTACGTTTTGCAATCCCACCGATAATGCTTCCAAAGACCATAGCATGTCTCGGGACATTGAGACACACATATCAAAGCAAGAATGAGAGCTCAGAATGAGTTCAAAACTAATCAGGCAAAAACGAAATACATATAAGTACCCATGAGTAAAACTGCAGGTACGCTTTCGTTTATAAACTTGAAAGAAAAAGGCCAAGTTACTACCAAGCTTAATACTCTCCTTATTGCGTCACGTACGTTTTATTTGAGTCACTCGCAACATGTAAGCCCCGTAAGTGCATTATTTCCCGTCTCGTGAACGAGTAGCTAGTGTATATCTAATGCCACTTCGGTTTGTTCCTGCACCTGCACCAATCTTACTGCGTGGCTCGGGAGCTTTTCTCTTACAAGCTGTTTTAACGTTTCGTACGTGTTTCCATTTCTAGTTGTAATGCTAAAATTGCTTAAGAGTTTAAAAGAAGATTTCAATCATTTTCATTTGCAATGGTATAATAAATACATTCGTAACACGTCTGTGCGCAGCTGCAGAACTTCAAATTAAGTTTTTTTTTAATGTTATAAGTATTTAATTGTGTAAGTAAGGCCATTTGTCATTCAGAATTCTAAACTAATAAGTTATTATCAACTAATGTACATAGAATGGAAGCTTGCGATATCTTTTTCAAAGAGCAACAATGAAATGACCATAAACCTCCAACTGTCACTAACGAGACACAATATAGTTTTAATTGTTATGGCCTTCTGAAGGCCAATCGACAGTTCAGCGGATATGTCCAAAATATAGCCCACACGTGTGAGTTATAGGCCAGTAGTCTAATTATAGCCGTCATTCTTAACATCTCATTAATAATATATGACACCAAAAGGTATTCGTCGATTCAGGCACATGTCACGTCGAACTTGAATGTATTCACGCGAACCTCATGGGATTTCGTAGAAATTACAAAATGTCATGAACTACAAATCCTTCCCTATCTTTTGTTTTGTTTTGTTCTTCATTCATTCATTTCATGCAATGTTTCTGAAACTGAATGATCAATCAATATCTGAAACGGAACTGAAAATATTGCTAGTAATCTTTTTCTAACAGACAAGAAGACCAATGAGAATAATCACTTGTAACGTGTTTTAAAGATACATTTTTTAGATTCTCCATTTATATGTTCTTAACTTAGCGTAAGCTTTTCTTAAGCTCAATTAAAAGTTTTAATTTAGTTTATTTCTTGTTTTACTTGGAACCTAATAATGCGTTGTTCAGTTTTGTCGATACCCAACAGGATATCAACACTAATCATCGCATCCACACTACGTATCTATTGACAGCCAGGAAAATACTGAAGGAAACCCGTATGCTAATAACTCAGAGTTAATGTGTGTGATGGCGTTAGCTAGGGTCGTATGTCAGTGGACATTAACTATCGCAGCGACGCAGTGAGCAACGAGCTTTAGCCGGGATGGACGACGGGATAAAGCGTGGTTGATTAACCTGTTATAACCACACTGGGTGGATGGTAAGCTTGATAGATTTTGTATGTAGATAGATAGAGGCCACATGAATTCAGCCAAAATGCAATACACAAAAGCATAGATTACTGATAAATTATAGTAAGTTGTCTAGTAGGTCGTACCTGCACTGTACGGCACGGCAGTGCCCCCGCCAAGTCGAACAAAAACAAACAAACAAAATCCTTTTCTCGAAACCCAGGACATTTTTGACCCCCTGTAACTTCGCTGTGGATAAAGCTAGAAGCCTAAATTTTCAGTGACCAAGAGGGCATAATATAACTAGGTATATTCCCAAATTCTTCATAGGTACGGCTATAATTTATTTTATCAAATGAGCTCCTAAATGTCTTGAGCATCCAATGTCAACTTCAGCAGGAAGATATTGCTGTGACACATTGATTGTTCATCATGTCATCCGCCTCCTTCTTATGTTAGACTGCTCGCTCGTCGTTCCATGTCATGTGATGACACATCCTCTTAAAGTAATCTCTAAGTCACCAATTACAACACCCATACCCCGTGAACTAGAACTCTTGGTCGCACCGACCGAGGGCGCCTTCCGGTTTTCCGAACAAAAAGTGACATATGAACGCGACGATTGCGTATTCGCGCAAACGATCCTTTTGGATAGGACACGGCCACGACGGTCGTTCGGACTATTTTAGTCCGATGTCAAAAAGCATCATATTGGTCGGCCGTACTAACGTAGTTCGAAAACACCGCACGACTATCGAGCGGATAAGAGGAAAACGAATGGCCAAATCTTTATTCAAAATAATACGAAAAAAACGCAAAATATCAATAGAGTAATTAATTTGTCAATAATATCCATATTTCCGTCGACGCGACGACGACGTAGGATAATTTTGTTTGAATATCTGACCTCGTCTACGTCTCTCCTAAAATGGAACCTTCAAATGCTCGGAGTAACAAAAGCCTGAATTTAAACAAGGGTTTTTAAATAGAAAAAAGAATAGACCAATCTCAGACATTATTCTAAAATAAACTACACACGCTATATAGGTACACTAAAAGCGAATTCGATCAAACTTTTACACCCAGTTCATGTTAATAAATTTTGATATTTTGTCAGTTTTCCAATACAATTTTATTCCTCGGTTAGAAGACTAAAAGACTGGTAAAATTAGGCCTAGGCGAATCTTATTCTCATGACAATTCTACTTACTTACAGTATGAGGTCGGCCTAACTTATATAAGCCAAGAAAAACTTTCAATTGTACATGTTCTAAAGAAAAATTGTTAAAGTTTAACAATATCGAGGTGAACTCACAATGTCTCTTTCATGATAATAAAGTACGAAAGAACTTTCGCGAGAGATTTTTCTCCTATAATCCTGTGTCATTATATTGGTATTATGAAGATCAGCTTCATTATAATATTCTTGGTAACTACGGCTTCTTGGGTCTTTGTAGAGACTTTTTAATATATACCTACCTATTGTGCGAATTATCTGTAAATGTAAAAAATATCCATAATTTTTGTAGATCAAAACTACTAAATCCATATAAGAGGTACTTATACGATCCGTAATCCTTACATTGTATGAAACTCTACGTGAGCCTCAAAACCAGGGTCATGTACATAAAACATTACAATCTAATGAAAAGTTCCATAAACTCCGCGATTAGACTACATACATGAAATGATAATAAGTGAGGTCTATATTACACTATTCGAGCCAAGGTATAATTCCTGCTATGTATAAGTCTCACTACCCTAGGAGTCCCGAACTGCATCGTATCCTACTTCAAATAAAATCCCTTGTAACCAAACTCCATGAGTCCACCCACACATTTGACCCCGATAAGATCCACTATCTAAAAGCTGCTAAAAGCCACGAATACAATCCGTCGCAACCACAACACACAACACAGGACGGTTTTTTTCTCTTTCTCGCAATGTCACACTGCCATCCGAGTTGCTATAATTAAGACCTCTTTTGAAAAGTGATCGAGAGTTTTTCATTTCGATTTCCGCCAGTGCAAATAGTACAAAGAACTGGCGGAAGTTACGTAGACAGGATGTGAGGTATTGTCTTTTATCGGCAGCTTCACTAGACTAATGAACTACTGTAACGTTTTAAAATTATCTCTTCTTTCTGAACTTTAATTTCTAGAAAGTTTTGGCTACGTCCCGTATCTTTTAAACTCTGATGTTATTCAGTTTAGACTACTCTAGCAAGTAACGTAATCGATCTCAATTATACAATTGTTTTTATCATTGTCCTTTTAGAAGGTACTGATAAATTCATCGCATATTAGAGCGCTGCGAGGGTAAGCCACTCACAAGATCGATCAATGACCTGGTGAAGGTTGCGGGAATTCCCTGGATTCGGGAAGCACGGTCGTTATGGCGTCGCTTGGGGCTGCCCATATAGCCATTGGATAATTCAAATTGAAACTCTTTATTTCGGACACAAAATATCCATATAGTGTTAGTAACATACAAAAATAACTTATTGCCTAGTGTTAGTATAAATCAACCTACGCACAAACTGCTGAACAATCGGAGAGCCGAAACTCTCATAATGATGATGACGATGATATTAACAGTGTATTTCTATGTTGTCCTCAGTTGGGGGAAGGGGTGGAGCTGACTTTGGGCGAGCTGCGCGCAATGGCGCTGCGCCAACAGCAGCAGATCGACACGCAGCATCAGCTGCTCTGTGCCAAGGAGCAGCGTCTGCGGTACCTCAAGCAGCAGGAGGCTAGGCAACATCAGGTTCGTACAAAAGCAACAGGTTAAAAATTACGTCACACCTTTTTATTGACTGTAATATGGGAGTTAAACATGGGTGGCGAAACGTGGGTGACCTATAGGTACCTGAGGTGTAGGTACGTAACTCTACAGGGAATACAGGCGTTATGTCTTGTACAGTGTAGCAGGACGCTAGTCAATACTCGGTCAGATCAATCAAAACCCCTGAGTCACAGACTTATTAAAAAATATATTATATAATTAGCACTTTAGTACCCACACAAAATGTTAGGTTGTTCGCACCATTGATACTACTGTCTGTTTAGAGTCTGGGCTTCTCAATTTGTGTGATGCCTCTGACAGAGAAAAATGTATTTGGGAGTACCTACAGCATCAACCAAATGTAATACTCACATATACATGTGCAAACAAGGCCATTTTAAGTCCCGAAGTCACAATTATGCTTGTCTTCTTCAAGAATGTCTCTGAGTTCAGTAATAAATCTAAAACATAAGGTAGAGCAGTAACTAAGTTGACCTCTCACGGGACTGGGAGTCAGTGTACTTAGTACTTACTAGCAAGCCTTTTACGACGCGATTCCCTGTAGCAATGATGTCGTTACGGGCACATACATAAACCTACGATACCACAGACATACACGTCATGTATACAGAAGAGTATATGCGAAAGTCCAGACAACAAACGAAACAACTGTTCAGGCAAAACAAAAACATATTTGCACTAATCCTGTCCATGTTCATAGTTACTCCGTCTATTAAACTTTTTACTAAAGACTTGAGTTCTCAGCACAAACAAATCGTGGGTGGTTACCCACCTACATAGTCATCTATTTTGGTTGTCGGTACTTATGACCGTTAAAATTATGGTGTACCTTGCACCTTGTTAAAAATATGGTGAACGCTAATGAAATTTCCACTAAAAGTGCTGTTCATTCAAAATCAATATATACTCGTATAGTCGTAAATATCAATGAAAAGTCACGGTACCTACTTAGATTAATCACGAAGGTATAGGTAGTGGAGGAGAGGATATTAAATAAGCTATGCAAGGTCATATTAGTAGGTAAGTCGGTAGGTACCTGCTTTTATTAAATTATGGTCGCGCGTCGTACAATAATGTCCGAGGAGGGCTTCCTGTCGAGATATCAACTACTGAGATTTTCATTATCAAATTTATTATTGTATCTTATATTACCAAATGTGATTTCAATTTAATCACTAATAGGTTTTAGAAGTGGAGTAAAGTTAATTCCCGAAAATAAAGTCTTGTCTCTAGAAAAAAAGACTTAGTTACGTAGTTTCCAAATGAAAAGTTCACATAAAAACAGCTCTTTTAGAAGAAAGTTAAGTTGGTTTTACTTGTATTTCTGGCAAGTTTCTTCTAAAAAGAATATGTATTTCTTTTGGGTTACAGTGACAGATTCAATTTGTAAGTAAGACTCGGTTCTAGAGGAACTTAATAGTCTCCAGTCTCAACGGGAATCGTTACTAGATCGCCGAGATGACATCGAGGTCGGTAGTTTATTGAATAAATTACGAAATTGTGTCACAGGAATAGGTTTTGGTACATTTTGTCTATTGCTTTAGTTACTACCTAGGTACTGTGGATAAAAATGGGTACTAGTTGCAAAGACGTTATAAAGAGAAGTCTACTAGGTAACCTAGATGTAATCCTATATAAGTGGGGGTGACGGGCGATTTGATTCACTTTGCGTCCAGCGCTCGGTGTGGTAACACGTCGCGTTCTGGTTTGCAATTGGTCAATCGTCATCCTGAGGATGCCTCGTTGAGAGGTGAAACACGTGTCGATTTCTTACAGGGTTTTTTTATGACTCTCGAAGAATAGTCAAGCGGAACAGGTTACTAAATATATCGAAGTCTATTGTATTTTTTAACCTAGATGTGGGATATAAATGATATTCTTATGGTAACTTATAAAATCAATACTGCCATTAGGGAAAATCTTAAAAAAAAGCATAAACTATTAAAAACACGAGAAATGCAAAGTTTTATTATTTTGTATTTTGTTTGAAGATAGAAAATTCCACACACCACACCCTTTCAGTTTCTTTAGACGAAACTGATGTACCGTTCCATGCCCCGTTTAGACCTTACTCTCCGAACAACGCAATAAACTCCTTATTGTTTCACCAATAGCTCTTCGAACGTTCATTCAATTAAGCTTTTTTTTCACGGGTTTCCAGATTTTCTGAAGCCCAAAAAGTATCAAAAGTATTTACGTAAAAGATGAATACTCGGTGTGATTAATCAACCCCGACGGATCAAAAGGTTTTTTCTCTTCATTGTGAAATCCCATTCTATCTAGTTTACTCTGCCTTTCATTCTTTCATTTTCTTTTTGGTGTTATTCAGTCAAACGCTGACTTTCGAAATCAAAAATCGCTTATTGTCTTTCTTATTTTGTTTTTTGTTTCGTTCGTGACACGACATCGGGAATTCATGTTTCTTCTGTAACATTATTAAACATGTGTGTATGATTTATTTTGCTGTTACGTTTATTTGTGACTCTAATTTGGTAAAATTTACGCGGTTTACTTGTTACCAAAAAAATCCCCGGCTTTTGTGGTATAGGTACTTTACTTTTTATTAATATTTAAAAAAGTTTATTTATTCCTAAGATGTTGCAACAAGAACTCTACATATACTCCATTTATAATAACGCTAACTGATGCCCGCGACTTCGCCCGCGTGGATGTCGGTTATTATATACTAAAACCTTACTCGAGAACCACTCTATCCATTGGTGAAAAGAGCATGAAATACGGTGCAGTAGTTTTTGAGTTTATCGCGTACAGGACGACAGACAGACGCGGCGGAGGACTTTGTTTTATAATATGTAAGGATTAGATAAATAACGGTTACAAACCTTTCGTTATTTTGATATAAACTTATACTAAGTTTCTTTATTTAACGATGTAATCTATTCACATTAACATTTATTTTTATACATTACACTCCTTTTTGGGCAGTCATGTAATAACTCTAAAATGCAGTAATTTCAACAATATTACACAATAACTGTTGTTATTTGGCCTTATTTTTCTGATGCCATAATAAATGGAGTACTAGGTATGTATAATTTTCATTATTCTTCTCATTATATAGGCTGTCACAATGAGTAAAAATTTTGGCGAAGAATAAAAGTCCTGTCTACCTTATTTATAATTCCTTTTAAAAATAGACTGCTATTTAACGACTATACGTTATTTGATATGCTGTACAAAAAATAATGATCCGTAAATAACTATGCGAGATATTGGATGCTTAGTTCAGTCAACAAGGCAAAGCTGCGTATCGACAGGGTTTGCAAATAATCCACTCAGTGCAGAGTCCTCGACCCACTGGCGACCTCCGCGGGGCATCTGATAAGTACGACTATTATTTGCTTCAGAAATATATGATACCCATATCCAATAAATTCACCAAATGTTTTGGCAAAACGCTTTCATAATTTCGGAAAAATTCGAAGAGAGTTATGTACAAGCTTCACACACTTTATGTGGTTTATTACGCAAAGTTTCGTTGGATCTTATATTTTATTTAGAAACTTAAAACTTACCTTGGAAACGCCTTCTCAAATTTTTTTTTGCCATTTAGCTACTCTTATAGAGTTACTTAAGTATTTTAAAAGCTCACTAGGTAGTCAATTCGCTTTTATCTAGGCGTAATCTTAATCGCAATAAAGATTCGAGGGCCGTTGAAAAATTCCTCACAAATACTTTGTTCTGAATTCTTTGATGTTTTATTCCCCCTGCTTCTATTTTATTTTTAATTAAGCCAGTGGGTAGGTACTGCATTTTATATGTGAATGGTTCTCATTGTAATTCTTTATGAAAAACAATAAAATGGGCTTAGATTTTATTTATAACTTGACTCGACAAAGGGTGACACGTATGAAAAGGGAAGGTGTGAATTTTTTAAAAGGGTTGTAGAAATCCGTGCTATAAAACAAAGGATTTTTAATGAAATAAGAGATACACGACAAGTAAATGGAACGAAAAATCTTCGTTTTCAGTTACGAGTCTCTATGTAAAAGTTTTTAGATTGCTTTTGTATAATCATAACTGTGTTATTTAATTTAAGTCCGTCTTGTTTTCGTTTCATAATTGACTCCGACAGTTTAACATTGAAGAAGTTAGAATTTATTATCACTAAGATCGAGGTACGGTTGTTTACTTTACTGTAAAGATTAACAATCATGTCGAAACTTTTAAGTTAATACCCACGATAAATTTGGATAACATTTTCTGAGCATCGTAGGAAAATCAATTACGAGAAGTAATAGTATCATTCCTAATTCTAAAAAAAGAACTAGAGGAAAACCGATATTCTGACAGTTCCAGGGACAAATAAAGTATTTTATTGATAAAGTGTCATATTGATAAAATCAAACGAGGCATCCATTACAACCGAAAAATGATCCAATTCAATTCATGTGACCAGGGAGGGCTGGCCTATTTTTTGGGCAAAGAATCACCATCGCCATACAACGTAGCAATGCTGCCTGTCTATTGGACAATTTTCCTGTTGCGGACGAATTTTTTTATTCCCTATGATTTTTATCCCTCTCTTTTTTTTTTTTTTTTATTCATGTTCATATTCTTATTATTATTTTAAGTATGTGATAGTAAATAAATATAAAGTATACTATTTATTACTTGGAAGTATTTTATCGATTAAATTAAATGAAAGATGATATGCCTTTGAAGCTCGTTATGAGCACCTTCCTACATTTGGTAAGAAGATAAAACCTAGGACTTTGCAGACCGTAATTTTCAATTTATAAAAATCTCATTTATTTTTAAAGTAACACAAAGAATAAATAAGTATTTAAAAATAATATAAAATTGGATAGCTTATCGCAACCGTTATCCATTCTGCTTAGCCGTTAGCTTCAGTTAATATTTTGGCAAATAATCCTGTCTCTTTAGCATATTTATTGTGACATTAAAGACCAACTGAGTTATCACGGATAAAGACTTCCCGGAATCTTTTGGAGAAATTGTGAACAGATAAGGGAGAAAAAATTAAATTTTCCCCGTTCTTAATAAATCTCTCTGGGGCGGGCCGGACGGGCGTTAGCCTAATGCGATATTTATCGCCGCCTTAAAAATAAACTCTTCTCACGCAATAAATACGCCTATAAAATAAACAAAATTGCCCGACGCAAAGCCTTTATACAGATCTAATTTTACATTCATTATAATACTCCCTTTGAATTTAATAAGCCCACGTCTTCATCGATTTACATTACGGATATATAAGTTTAATAACGCTTAATTAATGAAATATTATTTTGAATAGGGAACCAACTGGCTGTTAATATAAATCAACTGCGATATTAAAATATATTTCAGAACTTTTCCACACGCTCTCAACAGCCCTCGTTTTGAACAATAAGCTAAACTAAGTTATTATAAGGTCGGAAAAAAGCGTTAAAAACCGTTGAATGTCGGAACCGCACTTCATAAATGGGTTTTTATTCAAAAGCGTAGTTTGAATAACTTTTCCTAGTTATAATTTCATGCATTTGTTGATAGGTGGCGGTCGAAGGCGAGCGGCTACGGCGGCTACGAGAGCGCGTAGAGGCGCAAGAGTTGAAGCTACGCCGGCTACGAGCGCTACGGGGACAGCTCGACAGAAACAAGCAAGCGAATATCGCACTTAGTAAGTACTTTTATAGTCCATTTTGCCTTATACTTTTCTTCAGTTATTTTGAATTGAAATTGATTCTTACGTACGTAGAAGTTATTTTACCTACAGTCGTAAATATGCTACAAATGGTCTTAACAGCGGTTATTATGTACAGATTTCCTTCAAAAATAATTCTTATGCTATATAATTTATTGGTCGGAGTAAACTGTTCTGATTTTCCTCATACTTAAGTCCCTTTTTCTACGATTTGCGGCTCACAATCCTTACAAATGAGGAATACGCGAAGTAGGGGTGCCCTTTGCGAAAGCAAAATAAATCAGTACCTCATATTCTTTACCATATTTTACGGTATTAAAATTTACCGTAAATAATGTTGTTTTATACTGTTTCCCTAACTGTATGCTAATGTGTCTCATTGAGGATTAATACTAGGAGATAATGTCAACAACCGCGTGATACTCCATTTGCAGCCAGTTGAACGGAGCCATTGAATAATATTGACGTAATAACGGGTGTTTAAACCCAATTAATAGTCTTACATCTATTTTAAAGTTGATTTGAGTTCATGATAAGTTGGATTTAATTAAATACTTAACTTCCAAAGAAAGCAACCACTACGTACCTACATACATTTTCGTTATCATCGTAACTCTCAGTCGCCTAGAACATTTGTCAAAGGATTAGATAGAAAGTATTCTTCTGAGTGCTAGTAAAAACTACTAAGATCTGCAGACGATACGCCAAACGTGGTGTTTTTGGCGATATTACAACCAGAGATGTTTGGATATGAACTTTCGGATCTGGATACGAATACAGACGTACCTGTATTATACCGGTTTCGGATACGGTTACGGATATGAAATTATTTCCGATAGGTTTGGTTATTACGGGTGTTAGATTTTTAAGAAATTGAATGACGCGCGGCTTGTGTCGGCACTGTCCCTACCTACCTACGTGGCTCATTTAAACTCCGCCCCTATGCGAAACTTTTATATCGGATTCGGTTACGGTTACGGATAGATTTTTATTTCGGGTATCCGATAGTTTTGGTTACGGTTACGGAGCTCCTTAACATCCCTGATTACAATAATATTTACGTTTATAGACAGATATACTTAACTACTCGTTGAGTAGACATAGTAAATATTTCTATTTCAGTGTCGGACAATTGTGAGTAAGAGTATCCTGTCGGAAAATATTGATTACTGTCGGTTGGAAATGAGGCCGCTTAGTGGCAAATTGGCAATACGCTCCCTCATTATTACGCGGGGCCTAAATAATTATTTATTTATTGTAAGATATAGCAGAACATTTACTTTTTCGCAGAATTCTGACACATTCTGTGCGGCTTCTTTTGGTGGATTCTTAGAAATTCTTAGTTGAGACAAAAAAATTAAACAGCGTTCGCATGGTTGTCAACAAACAGTTATAGTAACTCTTGTTCAAATAATAAAAACCAACAAAGTATTTTTTTAATTGGTTTTTCTATTCGGGTATTACACATTTCTATTTACAGTTCGCAGAGCCGTTTCAATAACCTAAAACGTTTTTTATGTTCCGCAAAATGTATGGACAATTCGCGTGGCCACTTTGTTTTACGGTCACAATAGCTTTTCATCGAAAAAGGTTATAAACTCTTTGTTTATGTTGTTTGAATTTGTTACTTCAATTTCGTAGTGTGGAAGAAGTGACGGTGACAGTGGTTATACAGGGTGTAAGGGTAAACACCGTTGTCACTCAAACCAACATAAAAAAAAATAGATTATTTTCTTCAAAATACTTTAAAAAGTTTCTATCCGACACCGTGCTCGTTAGCGATCAGCTGACTGACTGAGGGAGGGGTTGTGCTCGCGACCGGTCAGGTCACGTCCCGCACCCCTCGCCCTTGTTGAGACACAAGTTCGTTGCCCTAGCGCATAGGGTGAAAGGGTGGGCACTCTCCCCTGATAATGTCCTACTTTACCTTTTTATTTGTTTCTTTATTTTAATTTTGTTATCTGCTGTATATTATGTATATTGTGTGCCTTTTAGTCTGTGCTGAATAAATGTATTTTCTTTCTTACTTTGTGATTTACTTAACAAAAAAAAAAAGGTTTAATTTTCCATTGATATTACGTTCTATAAATGAAACCAAACCACTGGTTGTAAGGATAACGGTGTTTCAAAATCAAAATATTTTATTTCACATAAGCCTACATGGGCACTTATGAAACGTCAGAAGCTAGGTGCACGGTTCCAATTGGTCGTTTCCTATGGAGAAGAGCCGGCAAGAAACACAAAGGTTACTCTTTAAAAAAAAAAAAACTCTAACACCCTGTAGATGTATCTCAGTTTAATGAATATATTAATTATTAAGTCCAGGTTTCACGATGTATTCCTTCACCGATATCCATGATAAACTAAGAAAGTACACAATGAATTGCAAAGTTTAATTAAGAATTTGTGGTTAGGTTAAGCTATTTCGTCGGGATAAACATGACTCTTGCCTATGGGTTGGGTTGGGTACGTTTAAGCTATTAAACAAACAAAACAACAAATTAAAATGGTGACACGCATGCATCGGATTTCTCCCACATTTTCTGTGTAATGTAATGTGTGCTTTGTTCAAACATTCCTACATTTTCAATTCTACAAATTCCTTTGAAAACTTAACCCTCCAACTGCGATGATGTGAAAAGTACCGATGCACCACATTAATACAAACAACTTTCATGGAAAATAATCAATAACCGTTCATTCATTATAAGACGGGCAGCGATCGATGTTCTGC
Source organism: Lithophane ornitopus (assembly GCA_948473465.1). Classification (NCBI taxonomy): domain Eukaryota; kingdom Metazoa; phylum Arthropoda; class Insecta; order Lepidoptera; family Noctuidae; genus Lithophane; species Lithophane ornitopus. The sequence goes on along the minus strand of OX419624.1, from coordinate 10,107,604 downwards.
CAAAGACTTGTTTGTTACGGTTAACTAGAAAACTTCCATGCAAACTGTTCAACAATGTTCCATTAAAGGGTAGGTTGCTTGATTAAATAAGAAAGGAATTAAAAGCAACGTGATTTACGAAGGAGTCCGTAGACCGAGTTTAAATGAGGAGAGAAGTGAATTTGGATTAGTTGAAAAACTTTTTTTAAGGGGTTTTCCCTCTCGGGAGATTTTGAATTCTTATGTTTTTTGTACATCGATCGTTGTGGGGAGTTTTAGCTTTGTCTTTTTTACCATTCAGGTTAAATAAAACAAAAAAAATAAAATAGTTAGTGTCTAGATACCTATTTACAGAAAAAACTCAGACTCAGGCTAGAAAGAACAGATGATTTTAGCCAAAACGCAATTGTTTTCATCGTTGTTTTCTACAATTTCATTGAACATCGGAATGAGTTTCATGCAAGTCTTGAAACAGAAAGAAGTTAAATGAACCATGTTCCGATTCACATTAAATATGCATGTCTGCATTGCAATTTACATTGTAATTCGCTTGCCAGTTGCCGGGAATGGATTGACATTTTCCACTTTTACTAACCTACCTAGTTCCTACCCAGATATTTTCATTCCCCTTCAGTAACAATTTTTTTTCATTTTAACTTTATTATACGGTGTAACTGAACGATAGTTTTGTATTTAGGCAATATTTTGGCCGGCCGAATAAATATCTAACCTCTATATTCCAATAGTATAGCTTACCCATGGGTAGTCCAGCTGTCTTTAGGCTTCTAGCTATTTCCACTGATGATTGGTATTCAGATGGAATTCGTACGTAAAACCGACGGCTTAACGTCCCGTTTTTAATGTGTCAAAAGAATCTTCAAAAACATTCTCACCAAAATATGAGCATCTATAAGGAACCATCCACACCACACCCTTCCCACGCCCTCTCATAGAGAGGAGGCCTGAGTCCCAGCAGTGGGAACGTTATTGGCTGATTATGATAAGGAACGATCTGCAAAAAAAGAAAGATCGTAAATAAAATATGGTTATAATATAAAAATAGAAATAAGTATATTTAGAGTAATTACAAATTCACGTCAGCAGACCGGTGTAAATGGGTCACATTATTGGATCAAGAGCAGTCTATTTGGAGTGCAGACGGGCACTCTGACATTGGACTTGCAGCATTGAATGGAATGATACGATGCGCTATTTCAAACGATGCAGATTATTATTAATGGCAACCCGTAAATATAAACTAGTGTTGTTTGTTTTGATTGTTGATCCCAAAAAAGTTAATAAAAGGATCAAGTTGACTATTGTTAATAAAAGGATTAAGTTATGATATTGATTTAAATAATGAGATAAACGTAATTGGTGTAGCGTAATAAAATCCGATTAGTGGTCATCTGTTTAAAAACAGAGTTTTTAATAAAAACCCATTTTTAAGGGAAAGGAAAAACCAAACGGTCTCGACAAAAGCACACAAAAATATGTTAATATTGGTTGATGTGAAATGTAAATTAAGCACACTCGGAAAAAGCGGATTCACGAATATTGAATTAATAATCTCGTCTTGTGATGAGGAAGTCGAATCATTTAACGTTCGGAATCCTTTAATGCCCCGTTACAAAGAGGATCATCGAATAAATGATATATTTTATTGATCATTTTCCGTCAAACACAATTGGTTGTATTTCATTCATGAATGGTTTGATGAGCAATTTGACTCCTTTCTTTCCAATGATATTATAAGTAAAAAAAAACCACCCCGCAAAGTAAAAATAACTTTAAGTTAGAAAGGCGGTGTCTTTGGATTTGTATTTTAATTTTTTGCCACCGACCTCCGAAATTAAAGTTATTTTTCACTTTGTAGTGTTTTTATGGAAATCGGTTGTTTTTTTTTACTTATAATATCGGTCCGCAAGTGACACGTCAAAACTTGGCTAATTAGCCAAGTTTTCTTCGTCTCATCTATTTTTCGCTCACGATAATTACGATATCCTATTTCCACATATATTATAATAATGTGTCATTGTGCCTACTTCTTTACTTATAATAATATCATAGTTTCTTTCAGTAACTTTTAAACATTTCAACTTGTGCAAAAATTTAATAAATATTAGTTGAACAACAAACCTGAACGAATGAAACCACGCCTAGAATTAGTAAAAGTATCCGTTACTAGGTGCGGCCTAATTGTCCACACTCGGTTCATTGGTAGTCTAATGAGAAAACAGTAATTTGATTGTTTAACTTCGTGGAAGGATAGAATTTGTGCTGAAAGCAATTTTTTAAGTAGGTAGTTGGAATTTTCAATTCCAAGTTAATTATCTAGTCTAGTAGACATGCCTACGGGTAGTAAAAATAATTTCGAAATAAAAAAAGATAAAATCCAACTTTACTTAATCCAATTTTAGTCTGAAAAAAAATAAAAAAAATAATTATACACTTCACTACCATCGATATAATATTCCCTCTTGTTAGAACAATTGAATATTGTGTTAACAGGAGTAAACAAATAAAACCAGCTATCATAAACAAAATAATGAAATAACATTACAAAAACTCAATGTATTCGAAACAAACACAAATCCAATTATCCGTAACATGGCGTCACAGCACAATATTCCATTTAAAAAAATCATAACCGTTAATAGAAATGTCAATCCGTTCGTATCGCGGCTTCACAGTCCAAGTGGGACTAGTCGTATCGCTTAGTGACCAGGCGATGGGCCGATTGTCCCGTCTGAATCAACAGGGTTAACTCAACAGCTTTGTATTACGTAATGCGATCTTCGGACGCTTATCTGTTGGGACTTGAGAGTTGGAAGTAAAGATAAATGTATTCAACCCTTTAAGTTCTGGGTTCAGTTGAAATGTTTGTGGTGTTTCGAAGATTTAATTTAATGGGATTTCGTGTTTTAAATACATCTATCTACCATCATATAATTAGATTATTTAGACGTCGATCTAGACATGCGTTATTGAATTAGTTAGGTACTACGCCTGCGCTGATTTTATACTCACTTCCAGTCGGCATAACCCGCGGGGTCAGAGAGTTTAGTGGAAGTGAGTGTAAAAAAACAAGAGACTAACGAAGTCTTTAGTGAAACCTATGATACGTGATTGTAGCCATACCTTTTTTCTAGGTTCACTCAAAATATGTATGTTATAGGTATGGCTGGTAGGCTTATTTAGATAGGTACCTACAACAACCTTATATATAACATTTCATGTAAAACAGGGTCTCCAAATAATTCACAACAAAGAATGCATGAATCTGGTTCCTTTGCTCATAAACATAGATAATATTATTATTATCTAAGGGTATTTCATAAGCACGGCACTCCGGAAAATGCCACGGCGCGATAAATATCAATACACATGTAGGTACTTATTGGGTCGCCGTTTATAAGGTCTAAATGGATTTCCTCCTTTGCCTCCCTAATATTATTTGGTTGGAGAAGTACATTTGTAATGCCAGTTGAACGACTCTATGTAAAGATGTTCATGTAAAAATGTCGAGCGAGGAATATAAAAACTTTTTGTGGTGTACAGAGGTTGTATTTTATTTTATTTTTCATAACATCATTGAAATAATAAAAGGAGTTATAACTAACAATTCCATTATTTCGAACAGCGCTTTGCAAAAATGTTGCACAATATTTTAGTTTAAATTATGAACTCAAATACATTTAGCTGCTTTTTGCAATTGTGTCGTAACAGTGTCTTGTTTTCTTTTCTTTTTTTGTATACTGACACCTTGTGGCTCTTTATTAATGTAATTAGTTGTTTTTATTCGTGCTTTTGTATGTTGTGTTGCTTTTTCGCTTAACTATTCCTCAAGCCACCAACAACAAGCTCAAGTCAACTATTTATTAAGCGGAATAGGTTACTAAATATTATATCTACGTCTATTGTATTTTCTAATGGATTTGTGCTAAGTCATGCCTGAATCAATTAATCTTTATCTATCTTTATTTTGCTATAAATAGGACTGATAATTCGTTACAAACAACATATTTTGTTCTACCTACCTACATTTAAAAAACCTGTTAAACTAAAGCAATAGAATTGAAAACAAATAGAGAAAAAGGGGGATTATAGTATGTGCCTAGCAAACATCCACCGCTATACACACTTTGGTCCATGCTTACCAAGACAAACTATTCGCCCTATCTGCCGAAATATGCCGAGTGTTCCCGAGTCCCCCAGCTAGACATAGCATGGATAATCCAGATACTTGGTACCCAAGTCTTAGTGACGTCTGCCAAACGTAGAATGTTCTAGAATCAACCTGGATTTGAATTTCGATCGCCGTTAATTGAAAGCATTCCAGTTAAATCCAGTTTGGTTCACTAAGTAATCATAACCGCACTGCAATGCGGCTTGCATTTGTATGCCAATTAATGTTTCAATAATTGGGATCAAATGTTTGGTATATAGGAAGTGGGTTTAAGCTTTTTAATTTTCATGGTTTGGAATTTTTGATGAGGTCTGTTTCTTGTTTCAAGAATTTTTCATGTGTTGGCAACACCAGAAGCTACTTGGAACGCCGGCGATGAAGTTTTTTGAATGAAAGAACTTCCCTCCCGCCATTACTTTTCTCAAGCCGCGAAACGCGTTTGATTTTGTAATTTATTTATGAATTATTTTAAGTTTCTATAAATTGCTAATACTTGTTTTAAACCTACACATAGAAATAGATAATATCATATATATAGTCACTGTCTTTATGACTTTGTCTTCGAAGGAAAATAGTGATCTTGCCCTACTTTCTTTCATAATAAAAATACGTCGTAAGCAAAAGATAGATTTTATGTCTTCCTGATTTAGCGTTTGGGTATCTATATTAAAATTAGATCATGTAAGTGCCCTACAAACGTTAGTTCGTCCCTTTAGTAGTTTTGTAGATCAATTACAGCACTAAAACTATATAGGTATTTGCATTCTTCCTTTGAAATAAAAAAGACCCAATCATTTCGTTTTGCAATTGTTACGTAATCTGAGTTCAAACAATAAATTATTAATTAAATATGACCTCCTTGAGGAAATTCAATTTACATTTCCTAATTGTTAAGAATATCCACTTATGATATTGGTTTTATGTCAAAAGTATTTTATCACGACGAAGTTTAATTAAGTTTCTTGTTTTATTCGTACTGTTCAGTCAGTCGGCCCCATTGCGTAAATAAGACGGCTTAATGTTCATCCTGATTTGTCAGGGCCAGAGCACACTACAGAGGCCCAGGTGTGTTTTATACCCGCCCGGGTCTAAATCACCCTTTAAATTTTTAAACCTATTCACCCAATTTCGGTATTATGAAATTTGGAAATTTTATGAATAATTTAAGGTCACGTTCAGCCTCAAAATATATCAATAATGGCAACACATAGAATAAAAAAGTTCATTCCGATTTTTTTATTGGTCATAAATCTTTTATTACTCTCAAATTCGGGAACCTTTCGCGACGTTGTAAAGCTTTATGTAAGTGTTTTATTGCTTAATTAAAATCTGATATTAATATCTTGTTGGACAGTTATTTTTAGAATAGTAAAATATAGACTCGAGCCGAAAATGGAGTTGAAACTAAATAACTCGTTTGCCGAGTGAATTTATCGTGACGTTTTTATTTCTTCGTCTCTTCGTTTATCAATGTGTCCCACTCTTAAACGGTTAACGACTATATTATGAAAGTAGTAAAATCCAGGTGATTTGTTTCAGATTTAAATAAATTCCGAATTTAAGATGAAAAATATAATTGCTTTGTCGCCGTATCTTCTAAATATTTACGACACAAAAATAACAAAATTTTATTTAGAAATACTTCGAATTCTATTCAAACACTTCATTAAAATGCCTTAACGAAAACTAGCATCGGCTTTTTAAGAACATTTCTTCCTTTGTAGTACAACGTCTTGTTTCGAGACGTATTGCTTACTCTTAAATTAATTTTTTAAATCAATTTGATAAACCTTTTAGGACAAACGTGTTCCCTCCCAGGCTAGACTATAAAATAAAATAGGATTGGAAGTGCGAGCTCCTAAATAAATAACGTCAACATTTTATGGGCCATTGATTCGCCGATGGAGCGTAAAATTTGTGTTGTAACCACAATTTGTGTTGTCCTCAAAATAGATAAAGTTCATATTAAGATCACTTGTGAGGATAAAATGGGGGGCGTCTGAATTTTGTCGGGTTATAAATGTCCGTTGAGGCAATTTTCTTCACTCCTGCGTACCTTTACTGACGTGATAGAGATAGATTGTGTTTTACGAGCGAAAATCAAGTGATTGTGTGCACGGTTTTCTTTAGTGTTACCTTTGGTTTATTTTATTTACGATTATAGTAACCATATATTTAGTGAACTATGAACTCTGCTTGGCTCTGCGAGCTCGGAGAAAAATGTACCGTACTAAAATCACTCAGTAAGTTGAATAAAAGCAGTTAATACTCATCAAAGTAACACTTATAGGCATAATTTTATTAGAGCAAAAATCTTCCAGTGTGAGATAGTATTGGCACTGTAGTACAAACATACCCTAACTGCACATAACTCGCACAAGTTTCGAAGGATAACTCAGGAAAATAGGTTACCACTATGCCAGAGACAATAAACTAGCATTTTAGGTACCTACTACGTATCCCACGTATACACGGCGTATGCCTAGCGGCTTTTACAGTCTCCAAACTTAGTGTGTTGTTATTCCAAATATAGATTGACTTCAGAATCAGAACTTCTAAAAGCGTTCGAGAACTCATTTCGAATTCAAAACCAAAAATATCGTATTGACGTAATCGAAGCTCTAATCGCGGTAAATATGATCGACGGCTATCGATTATAGTATCCAAACTGATGAAGCAGAAGACACATACGAACAATACAGAGAATAATTATGTCGGACCCACTTATCGATAAAAACGAATCGGTATCGAGTATTGGGCTATTCACTCAAGATTGCTAGGTAACGTTGCTATTCGGACAGATTGTTCGATTTAGAGGGTCTATTCGAGTAGGCATTCGATTTTATCTCACATAATAGCAAATATCCAATTACTTAGAGGCAAGCTTTTTCTAAGAAGATGAACATCGTTAGTACGTTAATAAAATGCTATCCATCGGTGAATACTATTAGGAAAGTGTTGATTTTCCCTCGTTTATTGTAAAGCAATGTATTTGTATCCAACGACAATGATTCATTTTTAGTGTGTTTAATTACTTAAGGTCGATTTTTCACGGTTTGTCAGCTTCTGCATAGAAAGTATGTTTAACCGCGATATTTATTTTTCAGATAAAAGCCATCTGAGAATTGACAAATCAGCCCTTAGTAGTTTATTTAACAAAATAAATTCATTTTAATCAAATCACTTTTCGCGTTATGATCTTATTTATGTTTAAATCAGATTGGAACATTTTTGAGAAGCATTTTTTCTGTTGCCAGAAAAAAATCTTGATAAAACGATCTTTACATAATTTTCCGTAAAACGTAAAAGTATTTTTTTTAATCTGCTGTGGGTATATTATATTGTTTGCCTTTTAGTCTACGCTAAATAAATGTATTTTTTTTTTCATTTTCTTTCTTTCAAATAGTACCTACTTATCTTTCGCTTACAAAACTTAAGTAAGAGAAGTTCAGAAGTTCATATTTAAAAACAAAGAAGAAGACAAAAGGTTCATATTTAAAAACACTTGAATACCTTTACGTTATATTCGTAATTATGACAAAGGTAGGCTAGAAACGGGTTCAAAGTAACCAGAGACTGTTTAACTAACAAGGTAGGCTAAACCAAAATATAATTAAGCAAACCTTACCAAAACACGTTACCAGTCTACAGAGTAGTAGGTTCACTCTGTAAACTGGTAACGTGTTGATTAGTCTGTTTTAGTTTTGAGACGGGTATTTTAATTTGATTAAAAGCTTTCTATTTAGTTGTGTTGCTCCTTTTTGACACTTATTTGTGGTAAGCATTCTGTTCTTTATACATTGCCAGTGGCAAGTAATATACGTACCTAATTTACATTAGACAAAATTGTAGGAGAAATTTACGAATGGGTGTCCTTGCGTATTATAATTTATATTGCCTACTAGCTTTTGCCCGCGGCCTCGCCGGCGTGGATGTCGTTAAATATCCCACGGGAACGTATTACCGCATACCGGGATTAAAAGTATCCTATATAAACTGTCTCTTTTGCGATTAGTAGGATAATTGACATGCGATATACATTCGATGTAACACAAAATCAAGTTGTAAATAAACTTGCGATAAGAAGGTAATTTATTAAGTTAAATTAATCTAGTGTTAAATCAAACTTTATAACACTATTAATGAAATATTGAAATCAAGCATAAGATCTAGAGAAAAAATCTCAGAAAACTGTGAAAACAATTTTTTGCTTTCATTACCCGATCGTTACAAAAAAATACCGATAAAATCACAAACGAAAACTTTCAGGTATCTACACATTAAAAATTCATAAAGCGATGTTCAAGAAAAACCGTTCTTTTTACGGTTTGATATTTATCGACAATCATTTTTCATGTTATCAGTCTTACGATGTCTATAAAAATGAAATATCGCTTGGTTACGTAACTATGCCCATAATGTTACTATAATATGGCGTAGTACCAGTCTTCGAATGACACCGACGGTGACGCATCGACTAAACTTGGGAAAAATCAATACTAAACATGGTACCTACGGTGAAAAGTAGGATATGTTTTGTTGTAGTTTTGTCTAGTTAACTAGCTTTTCACACAAGTAGTGAAATATATAAGGAAATATCATTCGATTTCGACGGTCGGGGAAAATTAAGACACCTATAAAAAATTATCGAAGCTCTTAAAAGCTTTTTTGTTTATTTCTCAGACTGAGTCAGTAGAACAGTACGCAATTGGCAATTGCCAATTTAATATAAGCATGATATGCTTTTTTTTATCTCATTGCCAAACGTTAAAACTCGGACGGCGAATAAATGCGAGTAAAAAACGTACCCCATATTTACATGTTGCTATTTTTCATTCAACCTAATCGTTGTTAAAGTTGAAAGTTCCATTTGTTTTCGTCCCTAGACATCAGTCTGCGTCAGCAAGGAGGTTTTTGTGGTCACACCTACATTAGCTCCCTGCCTACAAATGTGGGTTTTAGTGAGCGGTTCAACACTCTGTTGCGGCTAATCACTTTACAAGTTTCGCCTCATTAAGCTGATTGTGACCCGCTCTAGTTCATAGTTCTGTATGTAGGCAATCGAGTTTGAGCTACTCGAATACGACGTTTGCGGAATCGATTTTAAATCACAGTCGAACGGAAAATTTTCTCTCTAGCCTTGAACAAAACTGCTGAAACTTTTTCTTTTAAAAATTTCTATATTAGGTACTAAAAAACTTCACGATAACATCTTTATTGTTGAGTAACCTAGCGTGCACACGCATAAAAGTAGTTCTAACAAACCCTTGCCATAGCTATACGGCAAGTCTATTAGCAATAAAATAAATGTAAATTCAGTGAACAGATTATTCTTTTTACGTAAACTTATACGGAAGTTCTTCACTCACGAATAGCGAAGGTTCTGTTTCCTAAGCTGAGCACATTATTATTTGATGCGAGATAACGAGTGAAACAACCCTTTGCGCGTAAATTGTTAGTCAAGAATAAAGGGGAAAAAAAGGTTCTTTCCTACTTTAGATACTAAAAGTAGAATACGTTCTTAGAGGGGCGTAGTTAAATCAATTTGGGAGGGTCGCGATACATTCGCTCCGGAGGAATATTCGTTTATTCGACGCCTGACCTTCAAAGCTTTTGTTTTCGATCGCTTTTCTTCCAGGGATGTGGCTTCTTAGCTCGTGTTATGTGATTTTAAACTTATATGTGGATTATAGCTTACTTGTAGATTTATACCTAAATATTTTCGAAAATAGGTACTCGTTCTTTCACAGAAGTGTTTCGTGAAATCAAACAATTTCATGCGATGAGTGTACTCCTGACGTTGTTCCCACAAAACCGTGTTTATGCACTGTCAGTGTCCTCAGTGCTCTGACATATTGACACTTGCTCTTGAAGTTAAGATCGCGTTCAAAAATTCGAAATTCGCCCATATCCGGTAGGTAACATAAATGAACCGTCAATATAGGTATTTTTTATTTCCACCTAAACTTTTCAAATAAATAGTCTAACTTCAATACTTCAGCAAGACTAGGACAATATTTTCAATACAAAAATCAATTTCCTCAGAGCTTCATGAAAATCCAGGAAGGTTCTATTGTATTCCGAAAAAGCTTGTGTGTGGGCACTGATAACATTATTTGCACTTTTTATTTCACGGTTGGATACGGCCCTTTGACGGGGCAAATCAACCATTGATGTGTAGTGACGTGGTAAGCAAATCAGTCATACCGACTGACCAATACATCTATTTTGTTGCCAGTTGGGCTGTAAAGGGAATGGATCGTGGTTGAAAACGTTTGGAAAAAAGAACGGTTTGATATTCGAAAACATTTAAATGTGTTTGTAAACAGTTGGGTAATGAGATAGATAGAGACTTTGCCGATGAAAGTGAAATCGATTTAGCTATTTACGATGGTTGAATAGTCACCTACTTCCGAATTTAAAATAGACACAATACCTACAGTGCGGGTATTATAAGTTGACACGTAACGCAATTGGTAGCACTAGATTTTGTAGTACTGTTCTATCATTCGCGTTTTGAACTAAGGCTATTATTAAGGGTATTGAAACTAAGGCTGCAAAAAATCTGTGCTAGTTACCTTCTCGCGTCAAGTTATAAATGAACGCACTGTAATAAAGGTACTACTAATCAAATAATCATGTTAGAGCAAGACAAGTGTCCTAAGATCTATAATTACTGTACCGATCAGATTGTAATGATATTCAGACGATTCAAGATACTTAGATTGAAAACCGACCCCAACTTTCTTGGACTGGACTGATAAAAAGATAATGATCTTAATTACATTTCTCGTTAAATCTTGGCTTACTAATATAAGCTATACCATCTTATCTAATTCATCTAAGCAAGCTATAAACTACTGAGCTAGCTTTAGTCTTAATATGGTAACTCAAAGCTAGACCATTGAATGCCTTACTTAGCATCCATTCAGTGTGAAATTCATTAGCGTATATTCAGCTGCAGGATTTAATTTGCTTTTCTATATGCAATGTGGGTAATTGGGTATATTGCCACTTCACAGAGTAGGCTACTGCTAATGCAACGGTCAATGAGAAAATAATCATAATCATCAGCACTAAAATCGATCTTCCTAGCCTTTTTTCAACTATGTTGGGGTCGGCTTTCAGTCTAACCGGATGCGGCTGAATACCAGTATTACATAGAGCGACTGCCTATCTAACCTCAACAACCCAGTAACTGGATGAGACAGCCCTTGATGAGACAGGTTGACAGACTCTCGGGATTCTGACGACCCGTAACGACTGTCAAAGATCCACGAATGACAGCTACGACGGCAACGGCAACGGCTTAACTTGCTATCCGAGACACGGAAGAGTCTTGGTATGTAAAGGTCACCCATCCGCAGACCTACCCCAGCAAGCGTAGCTTAACCAGTTGGATCGACCCGTGCGGCTGTTATTACTTGGCCACGAGCTTCTCCTCCTTGACGAATCATATCATCAGCACCATAATCTAATGGGTTGTTGAAGAAAACTGCTACTAATTTTCTCCCTTTTCGGTTTAAACGACACCCATAGGGAAAAGGGGAATCGCCTATTCTTAACCAAAAGTGCACGGCGTCCCCAAAAGCATAATTTACACCTAAAGTTATTTTTAGCTGCGTGTAGTCGTATACCTAACAAAAAATGATGTTGCTCCATCGTGTCGTGTACCAACGGAGGGACTCGTCATACAGATAAAGCCCTCTTTATTGTCTTCTGTAATTGAAAGGTCGGAGGTATTTCCCTCTCGGAGCTCTTAAATGTGTCTCAGCTGGGTCCGCTCTACGTAAAATAGCATTTTTGCCCCTCAATACGTTAGAATTTCGCAATTATTTTGTTAACTTTATTCAGTTTATTTCGGTCCAAATTAGTTTTATTGTTGTTCTAATGGCAACTATTAAGCGAAATCAATGTTTATTTGCCTATAAATTGGAGTGAACAATTCGTAAAGTTGAGCACTAAAATCGGGAGTTAAGGCTTCAGTATTAGTTGTTTTGTTTCTTTTAGTTTCTTTGTTGTGAAGAGTTTCTGGCTTGTTGCCAGTACTTACACTGTACTTGAAGAGTTGTTAGTGTTCTCCTCATCAGGGTAGCTTTTAATTTCTCCTTTCATTATATTGGCAACTGCTTTCCTTACCGGACTGAACGGTTGCTAGATCTTCACCAAATTATTATTCGGAACATACAATACGTGAGCATAAATGTTCAAAATCACCGTTTGACTCCCACGCATAGGTAGGTACTAAACGTCAAACCATTATCAAAGGATTTTTCATAACGTTCATTCTGAATTCTTGGGAGTCTCGCCGTCTCATATTCCGGACCATTTTTCAAAACATTTTTCACAAAGTAGACTTACCTACCTGTAAATGTCAACAGTCGCTGGGTTACGTTAAACGTTTTAACATCCGTACCCACGTTAAAGCATTTTTTATTGTTTCAATGTGGCAGGTGATAGCCACATTTACGGCCTGCAGCCGTTTTTATTCATGCCTCAAAATTTCTCTTAATCGAGCATATTTTTATAGACGATGAATATACTTTTTCTTGGTCCGAAAAGGCACTTGTTAACAGATTCAGTTGTTCTTCAAATGATGCTAATCTTCACTTCGTCGATAGCTTGAAATAATTTCCAAGTTTTGCGTTTTCGAAGTCGCTTCTTTTGAAAGGTTGCTGATATTTTCTTAGGTAGGTATCGCTTTTCTGTATTTCCGAAGAATGAAAATCAAACAATAGTATCGTCATTTCGTGTTATAATATCAGAAATTGGTAACTTTACGTTTACAACGCTATGTGTAATGAATAAGGTAAAACAACTTCCACCAAGAAGTCTTTCATCAAACAAAACTTGAATACAGGAATAATTATAATTAATAACGGTAAGAACATATTTGTCAAAGGCTGTTAGGATTGTTAGAGAACTTAGAGATAATAACGATATTGTTATAACAAATAATGAATCTAGACACCGATTCATTGAAGCAAGTAAGACAAAATGACGTAGGTGGCCCATAATATTTCGGTAAAATAGGCAGATACAAAAGGAAATCTTAGAGAAACGTAAAAGGTCATATTTTCATATTTCAAAATACATTCATATTTTTATCATCTCATCCTGATTAACCATGTCTCCTGGGATTTCCTTTTATTCTCCTCCTTTTTAGAAATAATTGCCTTATTACTTCTTATACTTATATTTTACTTGCTAAAAATACTCTTGAGACGGAAAATATGCCTACCTAAATTTTTTTCTGTACACACGAAACCCAAAAATAGATTGAGTATTTTTAAATCAAGTCGATTACCTATACCGTATTATTTGGCGACACGATGGTATACTTTCCACACCCCATTACGTCAGCCCGTCTGTCTGCCGCCTGCTCTAACACACCTTTCAGGCTTTTGATAAGTTCAAGTAGTTTCATATTTAGTAATGAACCAAAGCAATTTAAGCGTCGGTAGGTATTCATTTAACGTATATCTAGCCAATAAATACGTGTTCTCATTTTGAATTACTGTATAAAAAGTAATCTACCTATTTAGCCAGTTATTGTCCCACTGGTGGGCTGGGGCTGGCTCTCTGCCTTTTCTACGCACTTCTGTCCTCTGCTATTGTGGGCCAGTCCTTTCGGCTGGAGTCAAGTTCGTATCTCCATCTTCGTCTTCATCCACGATGTCGCTTAACTTTCAATTGAACGCAAAGTGATGCTCTTCAAAAGCAATCACTATACCTATAATTTTTTATGTCTTCAACATTATACAACTAATCATTTTTTATTTTGTCCACAGCAAGCGACCTAGAGTCAATACGAGCGCTCTTCAATGAAAAGGAGAAGGAGTTGTCAGTGGCGGTGGCCAAAGTGGAGGAGCTGACGAGGCAGCTTGAGGAGTTGAGGAGAGGAAGAGTCCAACCCGCGCCCCCCTCTGCGCACGAGCTGGACAAACTGCGTCGGGAGTTAATGGTGAGTTCTGAAGTAAGCTGGACACTATTATTTTTTATTATTTGCTTGTTTTGTTAGCCGCTTTGTTTTCTGTTTGAGCTGAAACGTTTTTGATTACGGGAATGAAAATTCCCGTTCAAAATCCCAATCTCAATCACATCGCAGCGACAATCAATGTCAAAAACTTGAAAAAAAAAGTGGGAAAATTACAGGTAGAGTAGTCTATCTAATACGATTTTGTTAATGTGTTATCTACTACTAAAATTATAAACGTTGCCACTTGCCGATGCCGTGGTAGCAAAACTATTAATTTTCATTAGTATTAAGATAAATTGTTTAAATCAACTAATTAATTTGAATTGGGTATGTGAAGATACATTTACAAACATAAGACTGCCAAACTCAGCTTAAGTTGTTACGAGCGAATGTGTCCCTGGTTCGAAATAATGTCATAACAAGCATGTCTGCTAGGTTGACAGGCAAATAGGGATCATCACAACTATCTTTACATTTGTATTGGACTATTATTATTATCCAGACAGCTTTTACGACATCCGTGAGAAGGGTTGATGTGATATTCTCGTATGTAGCCGAGAACACGGTAACACGTTTGCTGAGGGGTTTGTATGTTACTTACCTAGACTTTCTTAGGAGGTATCCACAAAGTATCGGTTCTTGTTTAAAAAAAATGTTGTTCCTACTCTAAGATTTCTCTTGTAATGTGTACGTGAGTTTTGTATCTGTCATGCAATAAAAATTTTGTTCCTTTCGGTAATCTAACTTGCAAGCTATAAAGTAAATGCTAATTAACTACTTAGTTTTAATAATATTCTCAAAGAACAAGATTTCAAAGCAAGAACTTAAACAGGAGGGCGACTCTTCCGTGTTCCTTGATAATATTAAATTGCCTGCCTCTCTGTATTTTCCATAAATGTAATATTAAACAGGTGTAAGGTACACCATGTCTGCTAAACGTTACCAGATCATTCAACTTAGTAACAACTCCAAACAATTTAGTCTCTAAATTATTAAGAACAATGATCTATTTATAAGCGCTTCATAAACTTGACTTATTGCTTCCTTTGCTTTGAAGGGGAAGGACGCAAAGTTCCGGCAGCGGTTTATTTTATCTTAATTAATAAATGAAGATATTAACCGCATGTCTGAGTTCCGGATAAGACGGCCTTGGAAAGAAAATAAGCAGTGACTCTTAAATGTTCCCTTGGTTGTCCTGTTGTTGTTGGATTAAAGTACCAAGTCACTAAAATACCTACATAAATAAAAAAATTGCAGAAGTGTATGTTTTTAGCACAATCAATGGTAATCGCGCTGAATAAAGTTAACCATCAAAATAAAAATAAACAATGTCTTTTTAGCGGAGCAGAGCAGTGGTGGACCAGTGGTAACGGCTGCGACTTACGAATTGTATGTCGTAGGTTTGAACCCTGGCAGCCGCTTTACATTGTGTAAATAAATTTAGCAACACTTCTCCTAGAACCAAAAATTCGAAGACATGTGACATCTATCAACCCGCAAATGGCCTGCATGGTGGATTACGGCCCACTCCCTCTCACAGAGAGGAGACCTGTGTCCCAGCAGTGGGAACATTTAAGGCTGATTATGTATTTTTCGGAAGCCTTTCCGTGGTGTTGTAGTAATAGGTGTTCCTCACTTTTTAAAATTATTATTAAAAATTAGGATGATATACGCTTTATATAAATTTACTTATGCTGGACATTTAGAATAGGTGGCTAGAGGACTCTTCTTTAATAATAATTATGTTTTGTTGAGGCATAATATGTAGCTAGATAAAATCATCCTGACTGAAGCAGCTAGTTGAAAATAAACTTTCAGGAGATCCCTCGTCACAATTCCGCCCCATGTCAGTTTCTGCACCTGAAAGCCGATAATTTTAATTAGGGTAATGTCAAAATCAATGAGGCCATGGTTTTTTGTGTGGCCCACCTGTCGATATTCTACGATTTCGAAAATTGTGCTTTTAAAGGTGGACGATTTGAAATCATTGTGGTTTTCAGTAGATCCAATATTAAATTGTGAATTTGATATGTGTTAGATACTCTAATGTAACTTTTATTACATCCTGAGTGTGCCTACCTTTGTAACAACTACTTTGTTTTTGACAAGTGAATATTTTTGTTATATCGATAATTTTATGTAATGATCTAGCTAGCTACCAACGGAAATTACAACAAGAAAACAAATTATTACAAGTCTGACAACCGGTCTTACCAAAGGGGTATCGTATTACCCAGTTACTGGGTTGTGGTGGTCAGATAGTCAGTCGCTCCATATAAAATACTGGTATTCAACTGCATCCGGTTAGACTGATTGACCGGCTAGGCAGATTGATTGTAACAGAAAATACTCGTAGCAGAAAATACTCGTTTGTGCTACTAATATATAACTATTCTGAACGCATTACCTGCACATCTATTTATAATATGAAAAAATAGGTACTTATAAATATATCATCAGACCTTATTAAAGGCTCTTGTATACAATGGCAAGTGATAAAGCATATTCTTCGTACATTGATAGATGGCTATCTTGGTGGACGTTAGAATACGAATCAATCAATCGAGCACGAGAATAGAATAGAGGCCGACTTTTTCAAAAAGGTTATGGTGATTGATTTATTGTTCCTTTATTGAGTGATCCTATAACCTAAATTCGATAATGCGCCCTATTTATCACCTTCCAAATGCTTGTAGTGGTATTCTGTAAAAATCTCACCGTGAAAACTTAGGTGAAGTGAGCTTATAGTGAGCTTTTTAACTTCACCTGACGCTAGGGATTGACAGCTCACTTCACCTGTTTTCTCGGTGAGGCGTTTACAGAACCGACTGATATTATTTTTACCGACTTTTTATAGATGCTAGGATTTGACACTATTGAAATCTCACTTCACTTATGTTTACACGGCGAGATGTTTAATAGACCAGACCGGCTGGACTCGACAGTTTTGTCATGTTCTCGCAACTTAAATATAATCAAAAAAGAAAAGAAGGAAGGGAGGCGTTTGCCCTGCAATGAGACACAACAATGGATTAATAAAAATATGCGTAAAAACGTTTTGGAATTCCATGCGATTTTTTAATCAACCCAAATCTAAGGTATCAATGTGCAAGACTGTTTCCCACCTTTAACAACATTATTTTAATATTTCGAAGCCGGGTTTACCAATTATTTATTTGTACCCTATGTATTTTTATTTTCACATTGCCATGTCAAACAAATACTCCTTGATGGTCAATAGCGCCTTAGCGGCTGTCCTAACAATATAATAAAGGCGATGATCCCATTCACCTGGGAGATGCCTCGGATAGCTAACGAGACCGCTAACACGCGGGTGACGGGACACAGTAATATTTGTAGAGAGAGTGACCAGCCAACTAGGTTGCGGGCATTCGGCCGCTTGAACCCGCATCTTGGACTTGATAGTTGGGTGGCTATTCTGACCGTCATTTGTTTGTGAGATTCCTTTTTTTCGTGAGAGTTTATGTGTTTATATTTTTTTACAAAAACTTTCAACCTTTTATTGAAATGTTTGTAAAAGTAATTCAAATAATGTAGAGATAGGTAGGTACCTACGTCCCTATCTCTAAATTATTTGAAGTATTTTCCTGCTAGTAAACAATCACACTTTGCGTAACTTAGACTAATCGAACGCAAATAGATTTCTGTAGCAATTTATATTCTATGAAGGAACACGAAATCTTAATGTACCTACTTTTAAGAACCAATATAAAAATGAGAATACTAATACTAATACAGATATTTATATAAAACCGAGATTCGAGAATAGTCCCTGTATATGAGACGACATAAAACTCGCGCGACTGGCTTGGATGTATTGCCAAAGAAACAATATTGAATTCGTCGAACTGGAATAATGAGACATGCGTCTAACAAGACTCTTGGTCTCAGTATATTTTCTGAAGACAATGTATGAAAACATCCGACGCCTACTATATTACTGATAGAAATAATAAAGTATGTACTATCGGGATATCAGGAAAAATAAAAGGTAATATTGGTGAAAATATGTCCTTATCCCGCTAGTTTTAATCTCGGAAACGGGTTGAATTGACAGTCTGTTTAAGTAGATACGTATATAGTGTAAACAAACCCGGTAGAAAACGAGAGGATTTCATTGTACGTGACACTGCATACACGACACGACGACGTTCAATCAACACGAACCTGATAATTTATGGATTAGATATTAAGTTAAACATTATGCAATAATTTACGCTAATAGAACGACAATTAATTTAAATTATTACGAGTTGGAGAAACATGCAATTATAAATTTTATGCTAAGCGAACTCGAAGCTGCAATAACAGATGCATAGCAGTCTATCAACACATAGACGATAAATTACTTGTAAATTAATTTAGTGGACATCTTAATAACGAGGGATAATATTTTGACCGTGATGCTAATCTGTGATAGGGATACAGTGTGAACGTTTATACAACACGTAATTAGGTAGGCGATACGGTGTTGTACCTACTCAGGGTTAGTTTATGATGTTAGGAAGGATAAAAGGGCTTCGAGAAATTCTCGCAGTTGTTAAACTAAAAACGTCGAGTTTCCCTTTTACCAAAAGCCCCGGAATTCAGAATAGTCGGACAAGTAAACTGGACAATCCATTTCAGATGAAGGTAGGTAATGTTGGGAAATTCACAATCCAACCGAGAATTTAAATCGGTAGATATACCAATATTTTTTATTTAGTTCCGATTTGAGATTTCCATTTTGGTAGTTCCTAAATTAGGTATAATGATTTTCTTTTTCTACTGATTTCTCATCATAATAAGTACATACTTTAAAGACATTTTAATATATTCTACGCAGCATAATCTCTGGGAAGCTAGTTAATTATCCCATGATATATTGTCCCCGTGGGCTGCCTGCACGTAACTGCAAGGTGATCCGACAAGAGACATGGCCGGACCAGCGTGTCTCGTGTCGGATCAAGCTGCTGAAAGTTTTTCAATTACTGAACTTTATAATAAGGTTCCTGCATTTTCCTAGAGTAGTCTATTTTAAACGTAAACATTGCAGCTGAAAAAATGGGTTTCGACTAGAAAATGTTTGCGTAAAAATAACTGAACAGGTTTTTTTTTGTGTGTTTTTATTAATAATTATCATTAATTCTAGAGATGTTATCGTAATTGTGATTAGAAAGATCGAGACTACCTTCGTGCAGAATTCAACACTCATAAAAGAAGTATCCAGAACGCTTTTCAGGAACATTTTTATTACATAACTTCGTTCGATAAACTCACCAACCCTACAGGTAAATGCGAGTACAACTAAACCCACGTCACCGGACTAATTTCGCTAGTGAGTCTAATGCCAACATTTTGATTCAGTCCAATTTGACAATTTAGTTACCGACGCGGCATTCAACCGGCCGAGTGTCCATCCGTTGACCTTAGGAAAAAAAAAACTTATATTGTAGTGAATTATTAATGGACCAGTGAACGTAAAATTAAGTGTTGTGAAGTGACTGAAATACCTTTAATACAACAAGTGGGTCGAGGGCGAAAGGTCGGTATTAGAGTAAATCAAGTTAGTCTGCCAGGACCCGTTTCAATTTGTGTCGTTTATTTCGTAAACTGAACCTTTTTCTGTCCTTTTTCGAGTTCTATGTTATTTATGCAAGGTGGATCGGATTTCAATGAGACGTTTGTTGTTATAAATACGTAATCTTTAACTTGCCCATGATTTATAAGGCTCAATAAGGTATCTAGTTGTTTTTCAGTTAGGTACTTACTTACTTATCTTCTTCTACCCGTATCTATCTTCTTATACCAATAAAACTGTTCAGTTTATTGAGTAGGATTTGTTATACCACGAGTGCCGTTTTAATTTTAGATAATAATTAGAATTTTATTATGTAGTTTCAGCATTATTACAGACTAAACATTGGAAATAAACATCATAGGTATCTAATTCATGTAATTATTAATTCCACTTGCTTTACAAAACTTTACGATACCAGTTTATGATCTATAAAACTAAGAAATAACGATTCAAGCACTCATAAAACTAAATTCTACGTAGAAACGTATATTTACTGATATCCCCTTAGAAGTAATTACAACGGACTCCCTTTAGGCGATATCCCTACATCAGATATTCGGATTAATATCCGCACTTAGGATCTTACCTGTTTAATTCCCTCGTTGTCTGAATTTACTTCGTCAATCTACAGAATTACCTGGCTGATGAGACTTGTAGCATTAACACCTGAAAGAACAGTACCTATCTACCCATAGGTAAGCTTTTAATTAAATGAATAAGGAAGGAATTTAACTTGCTTACTGAAAAAGTGGAATTGAAAAAGAAAATCGAGTCCACATTTTCTTCGTTGAGTCAATAGAGCTCGCGACGTGAATCGTAAGGGATGGTGATTTAATTCTGATTCTGTAGTTAACCACAGTCTTTTCAAATACGTAGGTAAGTTTTAGTTTAATTTTCTGGATTCAAAATATATTCTTAATCGTTTAAATTAAACAGGATATTCAAATTGCAATATTGATTAATTGAAGTGGATGTATGAAATGCGACTAACAAAAGGTATTTACAAGAGGGACAGATGTGAGTGTAACCGCTGGAGGGACGCCCACGGTGATCCTAGTGACCTTATTGGTTATGTTCTTCAGAAAGGTCAGGTGCATTGTACTTGCAACCGGCGTGCCTGTATGACCAGATGTAAAGGAGAAGGAGTATGTATTAAGAATCGTAGCAGGTCGCGTTCTGTAGTGTCTATGGTTATATAGTCTTTGGGAAAAAGGTGCGAGTTTCTGTGTGTGAAGTCTAGTGAAATCACGAAAGTTCTTTCTTGTGCCTATGACTTTTAACTCGATCTTTTAAAGTGTTTTATAAATAAGCTGTTTATTTTGTGAATAAAAATATTTATAAGTGACTGTTATATTTACAAAACTTACATTACTTGAACTAAAAGAAGTTTAAATTAAGGTTCTTACTTACTTACACACAATGGTTTTACGCAAAAGTAATGATCTAGGTATTACTGACTTTAAATTGTTTAAAATTACAGCCAGACTCGTCTATATGTAAGTGCCTTTTCTAACGAAATGTAGGAGCCCCGCCACCCAGATGTATTATAAAGTCCCGAAGGAGTCTCACCGGAAAGGAATCCTTAATTTTCATAAGTCATTATATTTTTAGAACTGGAGAGGCTCTTTCTTTATTATAGTGACAGATTTTTTACCTGCTTTTAGTATTAAAATGTAGGTAGGTATAGATAGTTCCACTCATGAAGGCGGCCAAGGCTTACGAAATATGTCAATCAACTCAGCCTATCGTAGTGCACTGCTGAACACAACAACACCCTGTCCTCTGCCTTCCGCATCCAGTCTGTGAATATAATTATATCCAAATATCTTAGAAAAGCTTTGATACGCATCGATAAACTCAATTCAACTTACATATTATATCACCTGCTTCAAAAAAAACTGCGTCTTTGGTTTTGGGTTGCATCTTCCGATTATGCAGGCATTGTTCCTACCTACCACCTACATTTCATCGTACAAAAAATGACTTACCCATAATGCTAACAATGGGTAAGGTAAGGCGAACTAATAAAAAGTAAGGCATTGTGAATCAGCTGTTTATTTTCCCACGCGGCTTTAATTGTTGATCGATATCGTTCAATAATTACTTTGTGTGGATGACCTAGCCACCTGACGTAGATATGTTGGATAGACTATGTTGAGGTCGGTTTCCAGCAACCATGCGGCTGAATATCTGTATTTTACATGAAGCGCCTGCCTGCCTACCTGACCAGGACAAACCACACAGACATAAGAAAACATAAAACAGCACAACAGGGTTGTGTTGAGAATGAGAGTTAAAGAAAATTTTATTAATAACAGCTACTTATAGTACCAAGATACAATATTCGGCCTACGTTATTCCTAGTCTGTCCGAGTCATAACTTTGTGAGCTCAAACCACAGACTTGTTGTCCACTCATGTGCGCAAACGCTAAAGCTCAGCCCAACTGAGCAAATCAGTGATTTGGTGCCTACCCAACCGCATAACGCGAACAAAACTTAATGGACAAAGATATAACAAATGAAAATAATACCTAAACCGCGTTTGATTTTACTTTTCCAAGTAGTTTACTTTTAAGGGTTCCGTACCCAGAGGGTGACAATGGGTCAATATTACTAAGGCTCCTCCTTCCGGCCGTCCGTCCGTCTGCCACAGGGCTGTATCTTTTGAACCGTAATAGATAGGCAAATAAAATTTTCATAGAGTGTGTACTAACTACAGTAACTCCTCTAAAAATATAAAGCTACAAATAGATACTAAAAATTACAATAAATGGGGTCCCCATTGTTTTTTACTAAAATATTAAAAAAGAATGTCGTGTCAAACATTATGGTACGGTAGAACCCTTCGTCTGCGAGTTCGAGTCGCAGTTACCCGTCTTTTTCTGTTCGTTTAACTCTATATGAAACGAAAAATACAAATTACTCTTAATGTTGACCAGAAAATCCGTTGACATGGAAAAAGTCATTCACATAGAACTGATTCAGGTCAAGAATGGATTCGTGCTTAGATAAATCATTGGTATAATGATTTGGAATCAGTGTGAAAAAGATTAGAGTGACTATTGAAAGACTTTTTATTACATTGATTTTCTTTTAGGGTCAAGTAAAAGATAGTTTCCTACGTAAAAGCATTTCTGTTTGAACAATGCTGATCATCATCAAATTTTCCTTACTTTTTTTAGCTCAAACTAAACTCAAAGCATTTATTTCAATTAAACCATTTACAGGCACTTTTGAATTGTCAAAGAGTCGGTCAGTTAGTCAGAAAGTTGAAGCTAGTTGCCCGTTCCAAAACGTAAATCTCTATGGAGAAGAACTCCAAGGACACTCTTTTAAATGGATATAGATTTACAAAATCCTGGGTACAGTATTCTTGTTGCTTCTATATGTGAGAACAATGTAAAACAAAAAATAATCAAAAACAATTCAAAATATAAGATTAAAAATTAAAATGCTGAAGTCGGATCCAATTCAAAATACTTAGATGTGATTTTCTGAATTTTATAAAGGGTTAAATCCATCTGATCTTCATAGTACCTGGGGGTAATTTAAGGTATCACCTTAATAATATTACCTTACATTTATGGAAAAAATCCATTTCAGAAATCGGGAGCTTTACTGCATAATATATCCCTGAACTTATTTGAGTGAGTCGTAAAATGTCGCAATTTATTTTCTAAGTATCGGAAACAACATCGGGAATTAGGTCGCCCTGTCTATTGCATCGCGTCCGAAGTAGTCTACACCATAAACAAGGGTAATCAATGAAGTAGAATCTGCTTTCTATATTCTGTTTGTGACTAGGTATACCACGCCTCATGCCAGTTTTCCCAAGAGACTGTCGACTGCAGTGCAATTTACCCGCATTTAAAATGAGCCAGCGTAGATTTCTATGAAATAAAGTTCTTTGCCTCCATTCAGGTTAATTTTATGCATAGCTAGTACGTTTTTATATTTAATTTTCTTTACGGATGATTTAGCCCCCATTCGTGATGTAGGATCTCAATGTAAGTAGGTAGTGAAAAAAAGTTGCTGGCACAAGTTTACCTACTTACAACGAACTTTTCTTAGTTTCATTTTCTTATGGGGGGATTCTTACTATGCAAAGCTATGAGGTGTTTGTTTATTCATTAATGGTAAAGATACAAGAGTCTTAATTTTAACCAATAATTAAATTATAGGATCGGCCATTACCTATAACCCATTTGAAATAAGATTAGACATTAAAACAAACCCTTTTACAGTCCGTTCAACCGATTTTGACTTCTATACCGTAGGCATAAGGATAGCATTAAAAGCAAAAAAAGTTACACAATACCAACTATCTACTGCGGCTGCCATTTATCATGCCACCAACGCAATAGAATTCAAAATCGGTAGAACGGAATGTAAAAAAGGCTTATCTATACGTTTAATCTTATTTCAAATGGAGTATAAGTATTAAATAAAAGCAGAAGGAGAAATGTGTGGTTAGTTACACTTACCTACCTATTTTATTTTGTTTTGAATGTCAATCCCACTGTCACATATGATACACCACATGTCCACTGCATGGGTTGTTCAACTAAGTATCATCAAAGATCATTACAGTAATTTGCGCAAGTAAGTAGTAAAAGTCCACTGTGGGAAATACTCGTCTCAACTTACTGCTTGCGCTATTACCTACCATTTACAGTTAGGTGGGAGCTTCACCATAGTCTTCTTTTAATGTAGGTACCTACCGTTAAAACGTACAGTACCTACATAACTTGATTAATATAATTTAACCTTGGCGCACTAAGATCATAATTTTTCTGTAAAGGTTTTAAATCTGCCGCTTTTATCGTTTTGGCGCCATAACGGAAGGTTAGGGTTGCCAGCTTGGTAGCTTCATAGTGTTTTATTTACCTAACTTGACATCGATTCTCGATCCTTGTTGTTGAGTCGTTTAAAATGCGTCCTTAACATAGTAAGTACCTAGTATCTACCTATTATTCTTTGTGCTCGCATTTTTTCAAACTACAACGGTACCTATTAGGTTCTTTGGGCAAGTGGCCAAAATCAGAACTAACGCCTTAATCAATGTCTGTCAGGTACTCAGGTGAAAATTTCACAAATATTTAAGGACCCCTGTCAATGTCATTAAGGTACAAAAGATATGTACAATTTATAGCTTTTGCTTACCAACCGTAACTGAGCAGTGGTACCCAGTGGTAACGGCCACGACTTACGAGTTCTAGGTCGTAGGTTCGATCCCTGACAGGCGCTTTACTTTGTGTAAATTATTTCATCGTGAGGAAACCGGCATGTCCTAGAACCAAAAATTCGAAGACATGTGACATCTACCAACCCGCACTGGGCCCGCGTGGTAGATTAGGCCCGCTCCCTCTCACAGAGAGGAGGCCTGTGTCCCAGCAGTGGGAACATTATAGGCTGATTATGCTTACCAACCTCTTTTGAAATTCCAGTACCGCAACAAGCTGAACGAGCAACAGAACGGCAGGCTGTCGGCTCAGCGGGCAGCGCTCGGCGCGCGGCAGGAGGAGATGCGTAGCATCGACCGGCGCGTTTCCGAACTGCAGGCGCGGCTTCTCAGGAAGAGGGCCTTGAACAGGCAGTTGGCGGCCGCGCATCGACAGCCGCAGCAGCAGAGGTTTGTACATATTGACTAAGACCTGTTCACTGAGGATCCTACTACTACGATGCCAGATTAGGCTGGCCTGTTTCGAGCAGCTTAGTTTAGATTCACTTCTGAAGGCTGAAGCCGAAGATGACAATGGTTTTTCGACTCAATGAGATTTCACAATTTCGTTTGAAAAATAATTACTTAAGTGTTGACGAACATAAGTGTCGTGTGATGTTCACGAATCAACTTGCGATCATAATTATTTTTCTGATCCAGTAACCAAAGTATAAAATAAGTTATTACTTTGCACATAATATTTAAGTAGTATCTGGTCGATCGAACTCTGCTTCGGTGGTTTTTCTTTCGAATTTTTCCAGTTATAAGACCTAGCTAGATCGTTTTTTTGCGAAAAATGGACGAAAATTCAACTTTTCATCGAAATCGTTGGAGCCATTTTCGAGAACGGGATTGTTTAGTACAAAAATATTGCTCATTAATAGTACAGGATAAGGTCAATTAACTTTACTTTAAAGATGATACTAAGCCACGAAAAGAAATCATTCTCAAAATAATTAGGCCTATTGTGCCAGCGTTACCTACTTCAATAATGTCACGAGTTCATAAAACCGTCGCTCCTCGGTGAATGTGGTTCCGTCGCTGTCGGTGCAGAACAATAGAGTCTGGAAGCACAATAGACCCTAGGAACAGTCAAATTTTAATAAATTATGAAAGTTGCCTTGCCTTTCTTATTCATTACGTAAATCCGGAGTCCAGAACATTAGTCACTACTAAATTAAAAAAGTCAGTTTAAAAATATTACATTAAGATTTTTAATTTTCAGAACGACGAATCCCACCCCCTTGCAACAGTTGCCCAGCTATTCTGCTGGCAGCACTGGGGTAAACAGTCAACCAAAGAACCAACAAGCCCGAGGAAATGTTGCTGCTGTCGAACCTTATAATCACGTTCCCCATGCTCAGAGCGTTAGCCATAATGCCAATTTCCAGGTACTTCATTTTATCACTTTTTATCATCTCCATATATCTAAAACAGTTTCAGTTTTTACAGCTGTTAACATTTATTTTTATTTCGAATCTGTTTTCTTGACTAGGACATTGACACATTGACATTTGACAATGACAGTGACAGAGTGAGCACAAAAATTAAATTGTCAAACACACAACCAAAATAACCCGGCGGGAAAAAAGTTTATAATTCAATTTAATTGTTAAAAGTTTTTAATGTTTTGGTGTATATTAATGTAAATTTTAATAATAACTTTCAGGCGATGAAGCAGAATGTAATACAAAACAACGTGCCATTAAAACAACACACACAAAGTGACAACATTCAGAGTCATATAACGCAGGAAGCGCATTATTTGCAACAGAAACAAATGATCAATCCCTTGTTCAACGGCTACACTCATTCGCAGGGGCTACAAGAGAATCAATATCAGGGACAATATCCAAACAAACATGAGAACTTTAATCACGTTCAGCAAGGCATTGGGAACGCGTACGATCAGAAGCCAATGCTTGATCAGAACAAATATATGGACTACCTAAAACAACCGCAATACAGTCCAAACAGTACGAGCAGTTCTAACAGCAATCAAACTAACAAAGATCTGAAAATAAACGAACAAGAATTCCTCCCAGAATTTGCTGCCAGCAAGTCAGATCCTAAGTATCAAACGTTGCCTTACAATACTAAATTCCCTCAGAGTACGAACGGGAAATTAAAACCTGAAGTCAATGGTAAGAACAACGAAAGCCAAGACGCAAAAAATGCGATTAACGTAAATCACATGACTGTTCATTCTACACCACTTTCGGTTGTGAATAAAAGTCTAGCGACACCTCTAAGTCAAACGGAAACTACATATCAGCAAGAAAATACATATCAGTTGCAAAAATCCGACTCTTCAAGTAGATGTAATCAAGAAGGGAAGGAGAACCACGCATATCCACAGAGTAGGCTAAGTCAGAGTAATAGTCAGAGCAATGAAGCTTCGAAAGCCCCTGGGAAAAGCCAGCAGGCGTTAAAAGGCAGTTCACCAAGTTTGGGTTCCAGTACAACATCCGCTAGCAGTTCTATTGGATTTGGGGTGAGTTTCCATACATACTTGTAACAACTTCATTGTCTAAATTTAAGAACCACTAACTGAGGGGGAAATTTTCTCAATGTTACACTATGTAGAATCAAACAAAGTACATTCTGCAGGTGCAGGCTTTGTTTTGAAATGAAAAATGTACAATGTTGAAATTTATGTTTATTATCAAGAACACAATAATAAATTGAAATAAATCATTTTAAAATTTGGGTTGGGTTGCAAAAACTACACATGGTTAAAAATTATTTCTTTTTAAACTGATTTTGTATTGTTTGTTTGATATAGAGCCAAAAAGTTGTCAAAAATAAGTACATAAGTAGCATTTTTTAGTATTCACCTAACACACACCTGGTTTTTTCATCACCAGCAATCAGTTAAGTTACCAAACACAGCTTATAACAGTTGCTGCACACCATCACACATCACCTGTAAATATCATCATCATTCATTCATTCCAGAAGCCCGTATCGAGTGTAGCACCCACATCAGTTCAGGTCTCAAGTGGGAAACCGTCACCCATATACCAGACATCCTCCACAAAGATCCAACCGGTCCAGCCACAGACCGTTCAGACCCAAAGCATCACTGTTTCATCATCAAATCATGTAGCTAGTAATGTGGTGACCTCCCAACCCCAGATCGTTAGGAACACGGCATCAGGACTGTCAAGTACGGGCGGTTCGTTCGCCGGGCAGAATGCGTCCTCACAAAGTATCCTGTTGTCACCGCCACAGAGTGCCAGCACGCCACTCTCGACGCCTGATGTTAGCGGTACAGACAAATCTCCCAAGCCGGCCCTACCTCCAAAGCCAACTATCAAGGTACGTAGTCATTGCACTCATTCCTAATACAACTTGTAATTTGTATTAGATTCATTGTGATTTTCAAAGTTGTTAACCGTTCATTTGTAACTCATGTGTTTTGCAGTCCTCTCAATCTTTATATCCACATCATAATTTAAATAAGGTACTTATTTTAACACTATTACTTCTCATTTCAGACACCACCGAGACAGTCAGTGAACACCGATGTTGGCTACAATCAGTCTGCTGACATCACCCCTATGCCCACCATACCCTTGCCTACAGACCTGTCAAATGACAGTGAACAAAACCAGAAAGAGTCAGTCAGCAGTACGAGTAGCAACGAAATGATTATCAAAGCACGCCCACTAACTATAAGAAAACCACCGATGAGCGAACAGCCCAAACTTAGAAACGTTAGTAATGCAAAGAATGGAATAAGTGTCAGTATAAACAGGCGTATAGAAATGCCACCAGCTTTCTTATTCCCGGAAATGGATCATTTAGTTGATTCCATGCCTAATGAGAACGGCCTAAAGGAAAAGAAACAGAAGGATGAGGTTGATAGGGCGTTGAATAATAATAACATATCAATAGGACAAGAAGATAGTAAGGATATTGTAGTGTCAGATATAACGGAGCAGATCAGCTCAGTAGACTTGAACGGTCAGGATTCTCAGGGCCCTGAGAATGTTCTGAGGCGGAAGAAGGGCAACTTGAAACAAGGCGGCAAGGCTCCGCTGGCCAGGCGGGTGAGCTTCGATCCCCTCGCACTGCTGTTGGATGCTAGTTTAGAAGGCGAGTTGGAACTCGTCAAGAAAACGGCAACACAGGTATGTTATGTTTATTTATTAACGGTTTCTGTACACAAAAAAAATAAGACGAGAAAAAGTTAAGTACAAAGGAAATGCTTATTTCTAAATAAATCCTTTCCATACTTTACTTACTTCCTACTACTTTTTCTTTTTATAGGTACTTTTTCTTTTCCGTAAATTGTTGTAAGTTTCAAAATTGTATAAATTCGCTTGTATGTAAGCATACATTATTACTAGAGACTATTTTTACTTGAGTAAATTTCTATGAATTTGATTTCAGGTGCAGAATGCAAGCGCTGCAAATGACGAAGGGATCACTGCTCTACACAACGCGATTTGCGCAGGGCACTTCGAAATCGTCAAGTAAGTTTAAAATATATTCAGTAATTTAACTATCTATAAACTTCGATAAATTGTTTATGTATTATTTTTAGGCAACAACTGCCTAGGTAAAAGAATTAGAGGCCCAAAATTTAAACTAAAAGTAAATTCTGAAAGTGTTTCTTCTTAGAATTTCTAGACCAAATAATATGAGTCCTGAGGGCTGAAACAAAATACTTGACCCGAAAACTAATTGCGTAATTTACTATGTAATTTTCACAATGAATTTACATAATTATAACAACATCACCCCTGTTGTCCCAAAAGGGTTAGCCAGAGGTATACTGAGCTCGCATTTCTCCAGTTGAATTTACGTCTTCAATTATTCTTATATGGATCTGCAATGAAAATAAAATAATATGATTTATTATTTGGATGTAAGAGTATACGTATTCTAAAAGGATCATCATTGTATATTTCCAGATTCCTGGTGGAGCTAGGTTGCGACGTGAACGCGCAGGACTCTGATGGGTGGACGCCATTGCACTGCGCTGCCTCATGTAACAACCTAGCCATGGTTCGCTTCCTCGTCGATAACGGTATGTGTTCTGTTACTATTCTCCACCATCGTCATCAACGCTTAAATTAAATGGAAAAAAAAAATTGCGACTGGACTGGTCTGACTGACAAATCAATAATAAATGAATCACATCTAACATCCCTGAGCTGAGCAATAAACCGTTCCATGGCAGAATACCGGGCTGAAAAAATACGAGACTTTATCGCTATCAAACCTATTTCTTAAAATGTCTTTTGTTGTCTTTTTTATGGCCCAGGGAAAGGTAGGCTCCAACGAGCACCTAAAACTCAGGGTTTGTTCGTCAAATAGTTATAGGGCATTTTTTATTATTGCTCCTTACGTAATTATATTGGTCCTTACATTAGACGAAGATCAGTGCTGTTCCTCATCACAGTATACCCTACATATTTCCCTTCACCTAACGCCATCTAACGTTTTATCTGTGAACTGTTTCAGGCGCGTGTATATTCGCAACCACGCTGTCTGACCACGAGACCGCGGCCGAGAAGTGCGAAGAGGACGAGGAGGGGTTCGACGGATGCTCCGAATATCTTTACAGTGAGTGCCTTACCTATTCTTGTTATAACAGTTTTTGGCGGCTGTCGGTAGATGGCGCTTGTTATCATAGTACTGAACTATGAACATAGAAAAGAGAGCTAACTACAGTCCTTTCACAGAAAAAGCGCTACAAAGTTCTTTTGGCGCATGGCCAAAATCAGAACTAGCGCCGGATTCTTGTTTTCTGAATACATTTCAAAACAATTACCGTGCGTTTGCACTGGCGAAACGTACACGACAAAACATGTTGAAATCCTGTTGTTCCTGTCAATGTTTCATACCATTTTTGACAGGAACTAGAGACTTCAACATGTTTTGTAGTAAATGTTTCGCCAGTGCAAACGCACAGTTACACTGTTTACCAACAGCGCCACCCTGTCAAAGGAGAATTAAAATAACAATTACTTATTAGAAAATAAATATTTATTGTCGACTGACGGTTTTTTGAGGAAAGAATCACATAGATTTCAGTCGACCTGTCCAGTCAGCGTACGCATTTGTCAGTAATCGTGGAGCTCAACGACTCGACGAACAATGCTTGGAGTGACCACTAATCATTCTCAATTTCCAGGTGTACAAGAGAAACTCGGCATCATGAACAACGGTCTAGTCTACTCCGTGTTCTCATACAACGCGGCGCGTAACGACGAGCTATCGTTCGACACGGGCGCGCGCCTGCAAGTGTTGAGGAAGGGCGACGACAATGAGAGGGAGTGGTGGTGGTGCCGCGACGACCTGGGCAACGAGGGCTATGTGCCTAGGAACTTGCTTGGGGTGAGTTGAAACACTATGAACTCTAAGTTCTCTCTAAGTTAGATTTTGTTCCCAAATGTCATGATTTCATGAAAAAGTCATTCTATGGAACAAAGCTAATTTAGAGAGATGTATTTCTAATGATAATAATGCTGAATCATCCATCCATAATTCTGTAAATACATATTAATTGGTTTGCTGGGGCTACATTGTCGCGTTATCGCGAACTAAACTTCGCGCGCTCACTCTCGCACACTGCACGACGTCTCGCTGAGCAACAGAGAGCGCGCATAGTATACTTCGCGATAACGCAACAATGTAGCCCCAGCATTAAGGCTCGTGAAAACAGGCGCGATATCGGAGGCGCGACAGGCAGCGGTACCTTTGTCGACAAAGGTACCGCTGTCTGTCGCGCCTGTTTATACGAGCCTTAAGGTCGCAAATCATATTTTGAACAAGATACTATCAAGACACGACACTGACTTGAATTTCACTTGCTACCACTAAATATGTATGCAACCTTGTTTTTAAGATTTAATTAATTGTTAATTTGTTTGTTTCAGTTATATCCACGAGTAACCACACAGCAAGATTAAAGTCTTGAATTATGACCTGATTAATTTGTAAATATCTATTAGTTACTTTTATTTTTTATGTATTTATATCACTGTAATCTAAAAGTAACGACGCTGTATACAATTTTATCAAATCTAATATTTTGTAAATATTTAACTGTGTAAGGCAAATGAATGAGATTATATTGTACATTTTATAAATATTTTGAGTCATCACTGATATTATTGGTCATAAAATTTGTATATCTTAGTTCTGCAAATGTTGTGAACTATTACACATAAACTGACAATACAAATAATTATGAAGAATTAAGGCTGGAGTTTTATTTACCTTATTAGGCCCCCCACTATTGAACTTTGTTGACGGTCGCTGGAAATGGCGGCGGCGGTGGATGGCGCCACCGCCGCCGTCTGTCAACAAGCTTTTTCCTATTGATCCATACAATAACAACACTGACGACCGTGCAGGCCTACACAAGGCGAATGAGGCGAGTAAGCAACCGTAGTTTTTCACGGCAAAAACGTGTGTGTCAACAGGCCATACCTACTGTATGTAGTTTGCACTGTATGTAGTGTACAGTATTAGGTAATAATACTTATCTTACTTTGGTGTGGAAAAGAGATGGCAGTACACAGGACGTATAGCTCAAGGAACATAATCATACTCACCTTCGGCGAGGTATAGCTCCATCTCTATTCCACACCAAACGACGAAAGCTGGCAGCCTACCAGCGTGCAGCGCTTATCGGAACCGGTCCACGTAGGTAACCTGCGCATGCATTTATTATGAACAAGCGCCGAACGTCGCCGACAATCTTCGACACGCGCCAGTCAGCGTTGGCAACTAACTTAACCGGTTGCTTTATATAACTGTTACCAGAATGGACCAGCGCCGATGAGCGCTGGTAGATCGGCGCCGGCTACCATCTTTCTTTCTGTATACGGCCTAAGCGTGTTGCCAATTCGGTTTTCCACGTAAGAGTATACAAAAGTGTATTAGTACCTTATTTTGCCAACATTGTTATGCAAAGGCTCCTAAATACCGTGTATTCCCGTTCGTCCCACTGGTGGGACAACGGGAATTTAATAAATTAAATTAAATTTATTCCCGCTCGTCCCACTGACTTTCTCAGTGGGACGAACGGGAATGATTTATAATTTTATTTTTAATTCCCTTTGGTCCCACTGAATAATTTAAATCTGGTTGTTGTTCAATTATACACTTATTTATCCTAACTAATAGGTACTATAAATACGAAAGTGAGCTTGTTTGTTCATTTGTTAGGTATACTTTCACGCTATAAAGGCTGAACAGATTTCGAAAAAAATTGGCACGTGGGTAGGTACCTGGGCTTGGAGATAAAATACTTTTTATCTCGGTAGTACGTTGCATGCATACGAGACGGTATTCTGTTCATGACACATTGTGCACAATTTCCGAGCTAACCTTACAAAAAGTACTAGGCTTGCATGAATTCACGATAGTATTTCAATCATTAGTAAGTTTTATTTATCTTATAAAATTTGAATGACAGATAGTTTATTTAACACGTAAGACATTTTTTATCCCGGTAGTACGTTACATGCATACAATATGGTAGGTATACTGTTCACGACATCTTGTGCCCAATTTCTAAGCAGTAACCTAACAAAAAGTACTAGGCTTGCATGAATTCACGAAAGTATTAATATGCCTCTAATAGGATTTGGATGAAATTTGGCACACAGATAGTTGATTATTCATAAGTACTTAAATTACAAGGCAAGCAAAATCACAAAAAAATCAATTAAAATCACAGAAACGCCTTACGTAGGTATCGAAATACCACTTTCATCCAAATCCTATTAGAAGCAGAAAACTAATGATTGAAATACTTTCGTGAATTCATGCATGCCTAGTACTTTTTGTTAGTTTACTGCTTAGAAATTGTACATACTACTTAAGGTGTCGTGAACAGAATACCATCTTGTATGCATGCACCTATTGTACTACCGGGATAAAAAGTATCCTACGTGTTAAATGAACTATCTGTCATTCAAATTCTATAAGTTAGATAAAACTAATGATTGAAATACTATCCTGAATTCTTGCAAGCCTAGTACTTTTTGTTAGGTTAGGTACTGCTCGTAAATTGTGCACAAAGTGTTTTGCACAGAATACCGTCTTGTATGCATGCAAGTTACTACAGAAATAAAAATTATCCTATGTCTTAACCCAGGTCATGGTCTACCCATGTGCCAAATTGCATCTAAGGGCATTTCCATTTTAAAAGGCGCAGGTTATAATAAGCAGCCTTTAAAAATAAATTAATTATTGTTTTAGGACTTTGAACTTTGAATTATTGTAAAAAAAATATTGCCGTTTTAGCGTGAAAGTGTACCAAACAAATAAACAAACAAACTCACTTAATATAAAAAAAAAATAAGTGTATAATTGAACAACAACCAGACTTAAATTATTCAGTGGGACGAATGGGAATTAGAAGTAAAATAATAAATCATAAATTTAATATAATTTATTAAATTCCCAGTATTTAACGTGTATTCCCGTTCGTCCCACTGGCTTCCCGCTGGTGGGACGAACGGCAATACACGCTACAGACCGTTACACAACTATGCCTGTGGAAACATATATTTGAATTTTAATATGCCAATGATATGGAGGAATCCATCCATGCATAAAAAAATACGAATTTTCTAAATTCATTTTATTATTTTTACTTTGATACGCTACGAAGAATGAAACAAGCAAAAGTACTATTATAAAAATTTATTATCTAAAAATACATTCACATGTCTCCCTCATCAGAGTCCTCAATATCTGCCAGGGCTTGTTTGGCCAAGTTCTCAGCTTCGCTGGCAAGTTCCTTGGGTACCAGCTGGTGACATCCTTTAGTGTCCTTGGAAACCCATGAGAGTTCTAACTCGAACTGCTTGTCCTTTAGCTCATCATGCACGAGGTAGATACTGAAAGAAACGAAAGAAAATTAGTCTGGGTCACTTGCTGGTTATGGTGAAGAGAACTACTATGTATACATGGATTTTTGAGATGGGGCAATAAGGGCAGGAACCTTAACCATTGTTTTAGGAGACTGTCCTTAACTTTTTGTGACATTTGGAACTGCATGCACAGATGAAATAAAAATTGTAGTCAGCAAGATAATGGCCAACTTTCACAAAAACTTTTTTTGATGCCAGTGGATTCTGTTTCATAGAAGGATCAAAAAAACTCTATCGGACCATGATGAACTGGCCAAAAATAAACTACTGAAATGTGATAGGACAATATAATAAATGTTGGTGATGCAGCAAAACTGAGTTTTTTTTTTGTGGTTGGTCCCATTTCCTTTACCCCTTTTTCTAGCAGGTGTAAGGTGGAGTAAAATGGAATCTTTTATAGACTATGAAGTAAATTTTGTTTCTCAGTGCATCTATTAACAACATGTTGATTGATCATCCGCTGGATTAGTGCATTCTGGGTATTATTTATGTCTTCTTCCAATGTGCTCTCAGTACGAAGAAAGATATGCAAACTTGGTGTTGCTCAGACTGTTGCTCTAACAGTGGTTGCTCCAAGTTTCAGACATCTTTCCTTGTTCTATGTTTGAGATATCTCTATTTTCCATTTAGTTGGAAGCAAGCTATTACCTACTTTTATTTTTTTGACATTCCACAAAAAGTTTAGTAATGATGATGATAACAGGTGAAAAGGATTTACTTACATCCTAGCGGCCTCCTTGATCAGTTCCTTGACAGTGAGGTCAGCCAGTTTCAGTTTTTCAATTTCAGTCTTGGCAGCCTGTTTTGCTTTGCCTACTGCACATCCAAAGTATGACTGAAATAGAATTGGTGTACAAAATTAGCACACTTAAAGCAAAATAAGCATGGAGTCCGGACTGTGGGAGGGCTAAGTTCTGCAGTATACATACATATACATGGCTTTACTGGTCTACAAAAGAATGTAGACTGTGACTCCCAATGCCAGCTTGTAGACTGATCCCGGCGCGGTCTGAGGGGGGGGGGGGGGTCCCATAATCATTCAAGCTGTCGAGAGACTGAATGATTTACATACTTATCAATTAACAATTTTTTTTGTTTTGTTTGTATATTCGTTTTTGGACCTGAGTTCCCAATTTCGGCAATATTCGAATTCGCCTGAAAAAACATTATAAATTCATCCTTGTCCGAAAAACAAATCATTTTATACTTACAATTCTT
This sequence comes from Lithophane ornitopus, assembly GCA_948473465.1. Taxonomy (NCBI): domain Eukaryota; kingdom Metazoa; phylum Arthropoda; class Insecta; order Lepidoptera; family Noctuidae; genus Lithophane; species Lithophane ornitopus. Next base: position 10,071,531 of record OX419624.1, on the reverse strand, counting down.
TATTCCATTGTTATTCCATATTCGAATTGTTTCCGGTAAGTCTAATGATATGAAATTTTGCATGTACAAACTTAAGAGACAGAGACTGAATGTGAAAGGCAGAGAACTGTGCACATAGACCACTCAATAAAAATAAAGTCAAGTTTAAAACCAACAAACAAGATACAATCAATGAAACAAATACTTACGAAGGTCACTCCACTGGGATCAAGCATGTACATCTGAGGGCCTTCATAGTCATTCCAAGTTCCCATGACAACGGAACACCCATAGGGACGGACAGCACTGTACAGTGTATACGCATGCATGTACATTGACACGCGCTCATTTAGGTACTTCAGTGGTACTTGGGCGCCATACTGAGATCTGTAATTGGATGCTTCGGAACGAGCTGTTTCTACAATCTGTCTTGCGTCCGAGATGAGACCTGCTACTGCCTGAAATTGAGAAGAGAATTCAAGTTAGTTAGTTCTTCTTTTGCGTTAGCGACTAACCTGGTGTCAGAGTTTTAAAGTCACCCACAGGCCTCTGACTTGGCTTCACATGCCATCGAGAAATAATTCTTTCACATGCCTGTTTCTTCACAATGTTTTCCTTCACTGTTTTTGTAGCAAATAATGTGTGAGGTGCCTTGGGTGTGAAATCGAGGCCTATGACCTGGCAGTCTGAGGGTCACACCACTAGACTATCTCTGCTCTAACATGCAGTGATAATATTATATTTATGAATCTTATTCTTGTAATAAGAAACAAAAATTGGTTAATCAGAAATCCATCAACATGATTTAACAACCTTTACAGTTTCTAATAGTACGGTCGCTACAGTACTAAACTTGACATGTTCAGCTGCATCCACTCGCGGTGCAGTACTGATTGCGTCCCTTTCACTCTGGTGCGGGTAGTGTGAAGTGCTCAAAAACAAAGAGAACAAAGAGACCAAAAAGCCCTCTATCCCTGTCTGACCATTAATGGTCTGTTTTTTAATTGGACGAAGTTATGCTACAATGTTCCAATCCACACGCAGGTCGAACTGAGTAAATCGCGTTTTTGTAATTTTGTGGTACGCTTTTTTTTGGTAGCGAGTACAACTAAGTAGTATGTATCACTTCAACTAAATAAATAAACATTATTTTATAATATACTTGTTATTAAAATTTATTAATATTTCTTATACAAATTTAGAAAAAAATGCACTTGGAACGTTTTTAAAAAAAGGCTTTTTGTATGGAAGTAGCTTTTAACTTAATTTGCAAAAACGATCCAATATATGAAAATTGGTATATTTTGGTAGTTAATATATATTTTTTCTAAAACATAAGGTATAACAATGAAACAACATTATTAAAAAAATATTTATTAAGAAATAGTTGTATCAAAGCATGGAAAATCATCACAATTTATTCATCATCCAGATCGAAATCCAGCTCCTTACCAAATCCATCGACATCGTCAATGGCGTCATTAGACGCTTTCAATGTTTTATAAAAACTAAGGCAATCTGCTGGAATAAACTTGTAAACAGATCGTAAATCAGCCAATTTAGCTGGAGCAATGGGTTTCCCGTTAGGCCATAACTGTTTCAGATCAGATCTATGTATAGTCGAAATCTCTCCTTTTGTCGTTTTTTTAATGTTAAGTTCGTTATAATCCTCATCAAAGGACGTTTTCATAAAAATAGAATATAATCTAGCTTTTTCAATCTTTATCTCCTTTGCCAGCAGCCAGTTTAGTTTACTTTTATCTGTGTATTTCTTACGATTTACTATGTTTTTCTCAATATCTTCAGTGCTATAAAAGTCATTTTTGTCCATTCTATATACTTGAAATGGTTTTTTTCTTCTAGCATTTTTCATAATTTCTATATATTCGTCAGCTGTATAAACACGTTGTTGCTTTTTAAGCACAGTTTCAATTTTTGAAAAATCGGTATCGTTAGGTAAAAAACTATGCCCTGACTCAAGATACCGAAAAGTTATCGTTTTTAATGTAGAATGGGAGTCTAAGATAACCTTCAACATTAAAACAATTTTTATGTTTCGGTTCTGTCCACCGCAACAATCACTCCATAGTATGAGATGTTCTATAGTAGGAGGTAGTTTGTTTTCAATATATTTGGCAAGGCATGATCCTACTTCCTGAGCGCCTCTTCCGGCTTCACCTTCCACCCAAACATAACAGTGCCCTACATCATCTGATGCTGAATGTATACCGCTATTATATAGCCAAAGCTGACGTTTATAAAAAATTACGTTTGTCGGTATACGAGGCAGGGGCAAAGTTTTTTCGAGATCAAATGATAAGTTATATAAGTTATTTTCAAAACGTTCCAAGTTGATTGGATCATTATTTTTATTTTATTCAGTCCAAAACGAATTAAAATAGTACGATCCAAATGGAATGTCACTTTTTATGATTTAAAATTTGTTATTTTTAAAATGTTTCAAGATGATTGGATCCTTATTTTTATGTCAATCAGTCCAAAACGAATTAAAACAGTACGATCCAAATGTAATGTCACTTTATAAGATTATAATTAGATCTTTTGGTTCGTTTTATCACTTAGACCGCTTAATTATTTCAATAGTTATTGTCGTAAGAGAGTCAGTGTCTTCAGCACTAGATAGGACGATCCAAAATACCTAGCTTGGGCTCAAAAACTCAATTTTGACCACCTTGTGGATTGGAACGTTGTAGCATAACTACGTCCAATTTAAGTGTGATAAAGTGTACTTTTTTGAGTCACTTTGTATATTTATCTCATTTTTCAGATCACTTTCGTTCTCAGCGTGCGATATTTAAGTGATATAATTTGAATTTCAATCACAAGCATGATGCGATGAACTCCACAAAATGGGGAACAATCTAAGTAACAAAAAATTGAAGTATTAGTAAGTAGTTTTCTGTTAATAGACTTACCATGCCAACATGCTCATCAACATGGAATATCCTCTTGTTTGCGCCAGGTTCATAAAGCTTCGATGTTACCAGTTTCTCCACAGCAAACACTACTCCGTCCTTCCCTCGGAGGCCAATCACTGTTCCGGAATTCTCTACGGCCTTCGCAGCATACTCAACTTGGAAAACCCTGCCATCGGGTGAGAATTGTGAGGCAGAAAGATCGTACTGTAATTACATACGAAATTAGGTAATTAGTATGCTGATTATGTCTGCTATGTATAACAGTCTAATATCGTTTAAAAGTACATAAATATAGGTAAATGGATACATCGAAGTGAATTCCAAGAACAAATTACACTAAAATAGTTTGAAAGTTTTAACAAAAATGGATTATAACCTAAACGTTAAATTGCAATTCTAAGATAAATACTTACACCTGTACCAATAGAACTCATGTTTGTGATAGTTTATAAAATGAAATGCTTGATAAATCCTCGATTTAGCACTTTTACATCTAATTTCTAGCAATATTTTTAGTTTGCGGCGGCGATGACAAGCAGTTCAATCGTTTACTTTGTCATTGATATGTTTTGTATTACACATCTGAATAAAAATGCAGGAAAGTGCGTTTCGATTTTAATAATGCTTATGAAACAAGTCCATTAATTATTGCATGGATTGCTGGTAATATTGCCACTAATTTAAAAACAAGAAACATAATTTAAAATTATTTTTAATTGATTGAATTTATAAAACATCAATACATTATTTTTAAATGGCATTAAAATACTTTTTGTTAGAATACATTGCGTTCAATGGAACGTTTCCTTAGACTTAATATTTTGACCAATTAAAACACGTTATTTTTGGAGGTGAGAACAAACTAATCAAATTTTGACAAATCATTATTTTGAAGGTGCGTTCGAAAATTACTGTATTTCAAATGATGTATTAAAAAATGGAAATCTGAGTGCCGCAGTATTATTTCTTCATTTCGATTTCGTTACCATTACTATTGTATTTCCAAAATCTGAAACAGCTTGCTTTCAACGAGGTAAATAATCCTCTAAAGTTCTTTTGTGTAGGTACCTATATGGTAGGTTCCGTTGCTTAGAGTATTCTATAACACGTTCTGTCCGACGAAAAAGTTTAGCTACGTACGTATAGATGGCGCTGTTTGAAACAAACACAGCACTGACTACAACCACAAAAACCAAAGAATCGTTGGCATACGGGTAAGTAGTACCAGTATGCCAGTTGATTCTCCGTTTTTTTTTTTAATTTTTCAAACAAAACGAATTGGACAAAGTCACGATTATTTATGTACTTATAACATCCCCCGAGAAAAAAAGAAACTAAGTACCTACTACATATAATAGGTCTTTACCTATGAAATTGCCGTTTTGTATGAAAAATTTAAACGAATTTTTTTCATGAATTTTTAATTTGTATTAATCGAAGTAATCACCCATGCAATCAATGCATCTTTGCCATCGCAGTGGCAGTTTATTGATGCCCTTCTTAAAGAAATCAGCTGGACGGGAGGCAACAAATTCTTCAAAGGCATTTTGTACTGCCTCTCGGGTATTGAATTTTTTTCCCGCCAAGAAGTTATCCAAATTCTGGAAAAAGTAGTAGTCTGTAGGCGCAAGGTCTGGTGAGTAGGGCGGATGACGGAGAGCTTCCAACCCCAGTTCATGCAACTTGGAGACCGTCTGCTGTGCAGTATGAGGTCGCGCGTTGTCGTGCAGGAGCAGCGGAGACGAGCGATTGACCAATGCTGGTTGGAGATGCGCCAGCTTCTCCATCATTGTGTTCAGTTCTTCACAGTACACATCTGCAGTAATGCTCACCCCGTTTGGTAAGAAGCTGTGATGAATCACACCGGCGCTAGACCACCAAACAGTGACCATCACTTTTCTAGGGGTAAGTTTTCGTTAAGGGCATTGTTTAGGTGCTGAACCAGGATCCAACCAACTTGCTGAGCGCTTGCGGTTATCAAACAGAATCCATTTTTCATCGCAGGTAACAATGCGGTTCAAAATTCCTTCATTTGTGTGTCTGTTGAGCAGTGCAAGGCACGTCTCGACGCGTACTTCGCGCTGGCGATCATTGAGTTCGTGGGGCACCCATTTGTCAAGCTTTTTTACGTTGCCAATTTGACGCAAATGGACCAATATTGTTTTGACGCTAACGTCGAAAGCTGCTGCTAATTCAGCCGTAGATTGTGTATCATCAGCTTCCACAATCGCCTTTAATTCGTCATTGTCGACCAAAGTCTTCGGACGACCGCGAGGTTCATTTTTCAGGTCGAAATTTCCAGAACGGAAGCGAGCAAACCAATAACATGTGGTGCGTTGGTTTGTAGTGTTAGTTCCGTAAACGTCGTTGATGTTGCGTGCCGCTTGTGCCGCGTTGCTGCCACGACGGTACTCATATTCCATAATTACTCGAATTTTTAACGTATCCATGATGACGAAAAAGATTGAAATGCGATGAAAATGTAACACTAATCAATAAAGAAATGACTACTTTTGGAAAAAAAAAATCCATGTTTTTAAAATAAAATTAATTTGAAATTAGAATTCTTAGCCAAAAAAAAATATTTTGATTTGAAATGGCCAGTACTGCAGAACGGCAATTTCATAGGTAAAGACCTAATATAAAAAAAGTAACAACATCGCATTTTCTTAGCTTCTATTTAAAGTTAAGAAAATGCGACGTTTTCATAATTTTTTATAAATGATTGGTTTGAATTAAAATTAAGTATTTAGGTACCTACCTATTCGTATCTAACATTGAAATTTAGATACACATCGAGAGTTGTTACGATATCATTAAAAAAAAAATAAGTAGAATAATAATTATTAATGCCACTTGATTCTTTGACATGTAGTCTCATTAAAAAAACACGTTGTATAACAGTAACCTCGAAATATTCTAAGTTCGTGGCACCTCTCCCATTTATTTAAATGGGATAAAAAGTCGTCATGAAATTACCTACTTACCTACCTATTTGAGTGACTCCAGCACTCTGATGCCACTACAAACATTGCCCATAAATGACAAAACACTGCCGTTTTACGAAGCAAGTAGCAAAATTACCATGTCAAAAGAATTTACGAGTGTGGGCCCTGTTTACACGTTTTTGCCTGTCGCGTCATATCGCCAAAAATCTACCAGAACTTTATTATAGTGGAATCCTTCGACGCTCAAGTGTGGAAGAAAGTCTCTCGGCCCGTCATGGGAATTTCCGAAGTGAATTGTTTGGAACTTAGTTCTTTCGAACAATCTGCCTGACTGTGATATTCGTTTTATTGGTAGGTATATGGGGTGCCACATGGTGGAAGGAAATATACTGATGTTTTTGATGCGAACGAGAATGGGGTGTTATTTATACAGTGTTCCTCATTATCAATCGGTGTTAAATAGCTGAGAGTAGCCGGGGTCACCGATTCTACGACCGGTCTGCCAACTACAACTACAGAGAATAACACCGAAGGGGTTGGTGGCCGTCATCATCAAGGAGAGGAATGCCTTTGGAAACTGATAACACCTCCTGATATAATACACCAGTCGTCTTTGACGACTCCCTCAGGCAAAGAGGGTTCTTTCCTTTGCCTACACATAGCAACCCTGTTTATTAAACTTTGTCTTCATTGTATTCCTCTGATATTACAAATCCTATCTTTTGTCTTATTTATAGACCCATTAAAAAGTAACACCTACGTTCTACGATATCAGTTCAACACAAAGGGCAAAGGGATGTTTAAATAGTCGCCACCCTCGTATTAAGTGCGAATCTTTAGATCTTTAAACACCAAATAGATACTTTGCCAAAATCCATTCTTCACCAACCACTCCGATTGTTTGTTTCAACCACGATAATTGCCTACGTTCCCGCATCTTCACTCCCACTATCTGCAACTATGGTTTCCAAACTTTCATACGCAGTGGAAATGGTCATAAAAGTTTCTAGAAAATTCGCTGAAAGTCTAAAAAAAACTTTATTGGAGATGGTGGGAATTAAATTATTATTGAGGCTAAAAGTGTTGAAACCCACTTTCTTACTCAGAAAGTAAAAATGTTTATAAATAAGCTCTCCAGCCAATAAGAAAAACAAAACTTTCAGCTTTCAGAAAGTTAAAAAAACAATTTGGGTGGTTGGAAAAACAGTTGCAAAAAGAGTAGTTAAAGTCAGAAGTTTGAGAACAGCTGTTCTATAGCGAAATGTAAGTAAACACAGCACCCTTGAAAGGGTTCGGGCGTTCCCTTAGAGTGGTGGAATAAAACAAAATGAGCTTTTCTATTGATCCACAAGGAGCGTGCAGTTTATGTTCAGTGAACCTGCGAATATGAATGAGCTACCAAGTAGGCGATACAAAAATATAAACTTATTCTGTTACTACATTATCTTGTTTACGTCCAATGCATAGCAAAGCGAAGAAAACGCGCCCTAGAATTTTTACATTTTCATATCAATTGGCTTTTTGCAAAATCGGGTCAGACTTAACCATTTTATACGAATTTTATGTAAGGGTAATTTCAGGGCCCAAGGATTACCTTACCTATTCAAATTCAACGAACCTTTTAATCGTCGACTCTCTTTTGTCATTTGGGTAAATATTTAAGTACAAGCAGAGCGAGTAATACAACGACAGAAATTATGCGAAGTAAATGACTTGCCGGTACTCGGGTGCGGGGTACTTAAATAATACCGTACATAATCGGCGCCGACATTTTTATGAATTTTATGAAGTCATTGCTTGCACCAAAGCCTGCTCGACAATGTAAAGGCACCCGTATAAACCATGCAGGGCAGAAAACCTTCACATATCACGGTAGACGATATATTTATCGCTATAATAATGTCGACCTGGGCATGACCACGCCGAATTAAAAATCCTGTCGTACATGTTTTCCGACGGGCTGTGGGCCCACATTAAGTAAATATTCCTGTAATTGCGTTGTCTAAAAAATGCGAAGATAAATTTTTTGGCCGCGAGCCGGGGCTGCATACGAAATGAGCCACACTGGGATTATTATTTGCGTAGCTGACATCCTAATTAACGTGACTTTTTTTCTTTGTCCGCCTAGCGGAATTTTCCTCGTTCGGATAATGGACTAAGAGAGGTAGGTATGACGTAGGTAGCGAATAAATAACAAAAGAGGTCTTGTGGTAGGGTGCGCAAAAAATGTAATAAAAAAATGTCGTCTTATTTAAAAATTAATTGCTCTTTTAGTACTTTTAGTCCAGTCCAGAGTTCGAATTTCAAAGAGGTGGAAGTGATAATTCTGTAACAAATTCAGAGCTCGTGGAACAATTAAACCGCTTGAATGTCAAATGGAAAAGCTGGACAAAGTTTGAGAGCAAAAGTCTTAGAATTTAAAGACAGACTTTCACTGGCTTCATTTACGTAGAACGTAGAAAGGGAGCTTTATTTGAAAATTGCTCTTGCCTTTATTAGTAAGTAATAAGTGCCTATAAAATGTTATTATGAACACTAGCATGCCCATTTATTGTATGAAACGGTTTAATAATATTATGAACGTGACACGTAATTTTCATAGCCTTTCTTTGGGTTTGGACTTGTAGGTACCTAACTTAGCCCATGTTTTCACTTGCCACACACCTTGTTCTCCTTGTTTCAATTTGTTCCATTGTCTGACAATAATACTTACCCACCCTGAGTCTGAAATTGTATAGGTACCTGTCAAAGGGATATCTTGAAAAACACCTAATTGGATTGGATATCTTCGTTATGACTTCACATCTCCAAGCTCGAACTAGATATACTTATTCATAACGTTCTTTGCCTACCTGCTTCGCATCAAAAAAAATATTCAGCATCCATTTTTACCCGACTACGGCGAAGAAAAAACGAGGGTTATGATTTTGACCGGTATGTATGTATGTATGTTCATCTGTTCCCTCCTATCTTTTAAAACCACTCATCACAATTTGACAAATGAGGTATCGTTGGAAGCGTTTTGATCGTCCGCTAGTTATGGGCTATATGACGTCACATTAAATTAAAAATGGCGCCGTGTAAAGGACATAAAGTATAAGGAAATTAAAAAAAAAAATTGTTTAATCGTACCATGTTGGGTATCAAATGAAAGGCCTTAATGAGCACATTTATATATCAAACCCAAAAGAGTTAAAAAAAAAAAAAGTTATAAGAACTAAAACCCAACTACGACTAAAAAGGTATAAACAAGACACCGCAGACAGACAAATTAAAAATCCGGAGTCACACGTAATCTGTTCGATTTATGCCCTAACACGTGTGACTCCCGAATTTTAATTTGTCTGTCTGCGGTGTCTTGTTTATACCTTTTTAGTCGTAGTTGGGTTTTAGTTTTTATTACTTAATTTTTTCATTGACCGATTTTCAGCAGTCCATCAAAAAAGGAGGTCGTTATGTTACATTTTATTTTATAGGTACACAGAGCTCTTCATCAAGTTAGCTTCTAGTTAATCAAGTTCCCGCACTAAAAACTTCTTTGCCAAAAGTATCGGTCGTCCAATTTGTGGCGCCCCTTCAACACGGATTGTCGTAAAAGGAGCTAAGCAAACGGAGAAGCAGCTATCGCCTTTATTATATTTCTGTGGCAATATTTTGTCGGCATCACGACGTATATTAACGAGTTCGTGTAACGCCCCGCCGAGTAAACAGATTGCTAATATATCTGCGGACAATCCACCGATGTATTGTCGGCGCGAGAGGGTTTTGAACGTAGTTAGAGGTCCCTAAGGATAGTAAGGTCTCTGAAGGTCTGATTAAATTTCTGATCATTTGTTCTACAATTTAGCTTAGGTAACTTATGCCTAGTCATAATATTATCAAGTCTTGGGTTTACACTTGTGTTGTAGAAAGACATGATTCAGATTTTTTGTGGAAATAAGTCAAAGTCAACTCATGAAAACAGGGTACAAATTGTTCGTGTTCCACAAACCTCATGCCAAAATATTTGTCACCAATATCCGGAAGATGCCGTATCCACTCTGTATAGATAACTGGGGAAAATATATTACTGTATCCCCAAAGGGGAAGCGCGGCAATAAATTACCAATCAGGTGGTGTTACAATGGCGTGCACTCGCAGTCAGCCTAAACTTGGTTGAGTTTGAGCCAAGTTGTACTAGCTATGAAATATTCTGTTGGTTCCATTTATCCGCTCTTATGTAAAGTGCACTTACTTGCACAAATTTGAACCAGGGAGACCATTATAGAGACGCGCGGACGATTTCTTCCCGTTCAGCTGGAAAAGTGCTACGGAATCGTAATGGTGTTGCGAATAATGGCATTTGAATTTTGCTTGAGTAAACATGAAGTGGAGGAGATTTAATTTTGTTTGAACGGTTTAGCTGGCAAATGCGATGACAATGAGACGAATTGTGGATTAACGCTCATTGTGATGTAGAATTTGAACACGTGAACTGTGAGGATGAAAATGGGAAACCATGTTTGATTTTATGATTTCTTTGGATGGAGAAAGATAAGGCTGTGAATCAGTGATAAGAAATTAATCGTGTGAAGCTTTAAGGTCATCATTCCTTGTTAAAATAGTTCCAGAATTTGAAAAACAACAAGAACAAAAATAGGTAAACTTAGATGAATAAAAACAGATTCTTCTGAGAAAACTCACAGACCATACTAAACAGCAAAGTGTGTTTGTCGATTGGGCTTTTTTACGAAGGTAGTGTAGGTACAAAAAAAAAGTATCAACGATTATGTAAAAAAAGAATTTGCAAAAAAATCTGTCGTTATGTGGAACATTAAATTGAATTCGGACCTCACTCGAAAGCTACTTTCATAAAATTTTATATGAAAACTTCACATACATTGTGGACAAAAGAGAGCGTTAAGGATAATCTATGTGTCGTGAAATCCGAACTTTTCTTTTCATTACCTTTTTATACTGAAGCGAAATGCTGGCGAAATGAGGCAATTTTATTTCTAACCGTTTCAAGTTTTATATCAACAATAAAAATATTTAATGTGATATTAAATGTGATAGGTGCCATTACTGACCATTATTAAGTATCATTATCATTTAGAAATGCTGTTTAGTTTAACGAAACTCACTACTAAATCAATTTTACGTGGAAAATTATTTTGTTGTTATTTTTCAATAGGCTGTAGTTATCATATTTTCAATATGGAAAATTCCAGATAAAAAATTACATTTGCGTACCTACTATAGCAAATGAAATAACCTCAATTCATTTGATTTGACTGTTATCGCCAAAGATTTAAAAAGCATTTGTAAAAAAAAACGTCAGAGACAAATTCGCTTTTGAAAAATAAAATAAGTTGAAAAATCCTTTAGCAAATGCTTTAGCATATTGAATCCTTATGACTCGATCGCTATTATTTAGCGAACGTCGCCAAATGGACACGTCGATATAAAAGGTTTCCGAATATATTTGAGGGATTTTACGCATTCACGCATAATTTAACTTGTAACGCAATAAAATATCCATTAATTTTGAAGATGGCCATTTTCCGGTGGGCTGAGCACAAGACGTTAGATTCCGAGGGCAACTTTTCACTTGGAAAGGTAAATTTCGCGTCTTCATCTTACTTTCGTTTAAGTTATTTTACCTTGAGAAAAATTGGATCGGAGTCAACTTTTGAGGAAAGTCGTTTTATTATTGTTGTGTCAATGTCTGAGAAGTTGTGTTAATTTCCTTTTGTTATCAGCTTACACCAGTAGCAGCAGCGACAGCCTAGTTGTGTGACCGACTAACTACCAAGTCATATGTCTCGAGTTCGAACCCAAGCCACGCACCTCTGACTTATCGGATTCATATGCGTATTGGAGTTGCTTCACAAACGGTGAAGGAAAACATCGTGAGGAAACCACGCATGCCTGAGAGATATTTCTCGACGGCATGTGAAGCCAGCTAAGTCAGCGGCCCCTGGGCGACATAAAATTTCTGATACCAGGGTAGTCACAAACCACACGAAAAAGAAAGAAAGAGCAGTGAAACTGAAACATTGTGAAAATGTAAGTTGTTATGTAAACAAACAATACAACCTTTTTCCTTAATCAAAAGGGGTGTCAAGAAAAACGAATTCACACTCAATTCTAAGATACAATTTTTATTCCACATACATTATGGCCGAAATAACGAGCAGAATGTAAATAAAGCTGTATAAGTTATTACAATGTTATGTTCTAAATGATATATAGAAGGAAACACTTAAGAAGAGTACTTTTGCAGAAAACTAATATCAGTGTTTGCCAAGCAGTTCGCATTTGGAAAATTGGGGTGACAGCATAGACAATTTAACTAATAGAGCAGACAGAAAATAATATTTGGAATAGGATTAGCTTATATCCAAATATTGCTGCGTGGGAATAGAAAAGAGTTGACAGAAAATAAAGGCATAAAATTTCTGGCTACTAGACTGAAAAGATGACATGACTACAGTGAAGACATAGCTATGTCTACGGTTATTCCTGCAACATTAACACCGGTAGCACACCTCCGCCGCGAAATCATAGCAGCGAAACCGCAATAGTTCAATTGTACTGACAAATAATAGGTAGCTATTTTCACCCGAGGTACCAATAAAAGAATAAAGACATTGTGTTTTGATCAGCTACTAGTTTCAAACCAGTGCTGATCAACAGGTAACAAATATATCAGTAACGATACTTACTAAAAGCCGAATTGAAAGCTCTACTACCTACTACACAAATTCAAATATTACGCACATTACATTACATAGTAATGTCTAAGATGGTTGAAATCAATCCACTCCACACCCAATCTAATCCACCAAGACGTTACAAAATCGAAATTCAAAATCACATCGCGTCTACCGCCAGTGAGTCCTACTCCTACAAGGTTCACACAATACCCGCTTATCGGGACGTCTCGCAACGTTATTAAATAAACAGGCAACTCGTATGAAGCTGTTTCACTATCTGCGGACGAAGCAGTAGGAGCGTCGGTAAATTATTGAAATCCAAATTTGTCGATCGCTCCTGCAGATGTTGCAAGGATTTCGGCGCTTTGTCGTCGAGTATTATAATTATTCGAGTGGTTGATATTTGTTTGGGTTGATTGTATTGATTGATAGGTATTCAAGGGTACTAAAATGACAGTTGGTGTTGTTACAGCTGTCAGTATTATTCGCAATTGAGGGTTTAATCTCTCGATGCCTTTGAAAGGTTTTGCACCTTGGGTTTGGCAGTTGGGGTTTGATGTTAGAGATGCAATTGATTTTATTTCAAAGATAAAAGTAAATTCATGTAATTTTGATGTAATGTCGCATTTCTAAACTCTATAAAACCTGATTTTCGTGAATGAAAATAATAAATGAGCTGTGCCAGTTCTTACAGCAGATAATTCGTCTGACACAGCCAGATTGAGGATTCTCAAGTTATGTGAAATGCACAGTCGACGAGGATGAAACCGGGTTTTTCAAAGAGACGAATCCGGAACGATTCAATCCTTAGCTTCATTTAAACGGAAAGCAGAGCATTGAACTATGAGGAAATGCCTCAATAGTGGCAAATGAGGCACGCTCACCGCTTGCAGTTTTAAGAAAATTTCTTTAAAGAAGCTTTAATTCAACGTCTTTAGAAAATGCCCCCGGATTTACTTTTAATGAGTTTCGAGAGTGCAACTTGGGGTTTACATTCCGAATGAATAGCGGATCTAGCCTCTTGGGAATCTATTGCAAATCTTTATTTATTAATTTTATCTTATGTTAATATTTCTGTGCTGTTGCATAGGTAGCTCCTAAGATTTCTCCTTGATTTTTGTATATAGGATGAATCTGTTTTTGAACTTACACCCTGGTACTTTATCAAATGCAATTTGCCCAGGATTAAAAATGCCATAAGATGGTGTAGTGCACGACAATTTCAAGATTGATTGACAGGAGTCATCACGCTTGACGTACGAATACGTAGTAGCAAGAATGCTCTCATAAATCTTAGTAAAGTCTCGGCTTACATGGCACCGTATGTGAAAAGAGTTTAGTATAACTTGCATTACTTTTACGACTTGAGTAAATGTTGGAAAATAAGCTGTGTTATTTATGATCGTATTAAAAATGAATCTTCATGTATTCAACTGTTTGTCCGTAACGTTCTTATTTTTTTGGGATTTGTTAAAGCTTTGTGTGGCGTATGCCATTAAATCATAATATATTTAAAAACATTAGAAGGAATGAGGTCTTTAAATAACAATATACAAAACTATGTTATTTATTTAAATAACAGTGATATATTTAGAGTAAGAGACTCTATATTTTACTCCTATCTAGACAGAAAAATACTCGCTTTATGATAAAAACTAGCTCCTGCTATTCAAACTGAAAATGTTTTTTTATTTTTTATAAAATAATATTACTCAGATACTAGTAATATTATTTTATTTTAACATTTTTGCTGGAAAAGAATAATATCTTCCCATGTATTTCTTAGAAGGAACGTATTTCTAAATCGGTCCAGTCAGTCATATTAGCCTATAAATGTCTTGAACTGAACATGAGCCGCCCACAAAGCGACTATATCCGATACGATCGGATCATACGGGAAATATCACGTGGCACCTTGCAAATGTAGCGTAAATCTTACAATACCGATGTGCGGTCTCGATAATATTACTCTACATCACGCCTGTTTTCTTCAAAGGGACGTACAGTAATTGTAGGTTTAAACCTTTGTTTAGCTAGTTATGTTTAAGTATTATATTATAGGAGTATTACCATGCGCAAATCCACACTCCGAGCAGCAACTAAGAAATTCCTAATGGAAAAACCCAAAAACACTTTTCTCAAAAAGTGTAATAAATAAATAAATAAAACACTTTTCTCGTTTGCGACCAAACACTTTTCTCGTTTGTGACCACTAGACCAACGAGACAGTCTTGATAATACATCAATATTATTAAAAAATCTCCTCCATGTGAGACAAGTTCATGCATCCAGAGGTTAAGCGTTGACGTCAATGTCAATTGAGCACCACCGGTGATGGATGAAACTCTCAGGGGTTGAGTTCAACCCTTCGAATTACTTAATACCCTCAAGAACGCACGCGGTTTTATTTTTTCTTGAAAGCTATTAGGGTTGGGTGAAGTTTGTTAAAGTTGCAATTCATTGAATTTGTTGTATTTCTTAGAAGATTTACTTATACATGAGTTTTAATGTACAGAGGACTTACTTAATGCCTTATGATATTTCAGGATAATTTATATAATGTAAACAAATTGTATTTTTTATTAAATACCTACTCTTTGAAATGACTCATAAGCCATCTCTTAATCCAACTAATCTATTACTTTTATTTTTATTAGGAATCCTTGTAATTAAGGATTGTCTTCCCAAGTAACCTTAATGTTTCTAATCAGGTCGCAAGTGAACCCGTGACTCTATTAGCTAGTTATCTCGTTACCTGTCACAACTCAATCTTCGTGTGTACACAATGCGATAATTGAGTTAGCGGAATTAACCCTACGCGGCTGCAAGGTGACTTGTAGGAACCGCCATAATGCGTCGTAAGAGGCTTGTATCCGTCTTACCCTCATTTGTCATCTGGCTTTTCATCTGGTAGGTACATTTTCTTAATCATGATTTTGAAATTACAGGGGAAAGAAAATTTATCAGAGACAGCTCACATTTTTTTCTAACTAAAACTCAAAGATGGACGCACAACAACTTAAAATAAAAATCTCAAAACTCCTGAAAAAGACAACTAGAAAAATACTACACGTTATGTCACTGTGATTTTCACGCAAGAAAACTCTAACGAAAAAACAAAAAATATTCTTCCAAAAAGCAAAATGGCGCAGACAACAAAACAGTACAAATATAAAAACAATAAGCACGCGACAAGCATATAAATACATTGCGTTAACTAACAGCTTGTTGGTATTTCAGACGATGTTCGTAAACGTGGCATCTGATCCCAGTCTGTGCGTCTATCGACCTTGTAGGAGCAGCCTTTAGTGTTGCTAGTGCTACAATCTTTTATTGTGTATCATTGTGACTGCTTTTATTTTGTGACGTTCTAGCTTTGGGGAAATCTGATGTTACATTTTCATATTTTTCTTTAGAGTACCGTGTAGAATATTTTGTCATAGTTTCACGTACTTACTTATATTTAAGTAATTAAGATTATCACCATCTATAACCTTTTCTTCTCCATTATGTAAGTTACGGTCAGTTTCCTCAGGAATGTCCGCATTTCAATTAAATGTCATGACTATTTTTTCACTTCCTTGACAGATTTTTTGTTACTAACACCACATTCACACAAACACTCCTCACATTGAACCATTAGAACCCACTCAATAAATATATTTACATCAGAATTATTACGCAATCCTTACTAATCCTTACTAATATTATAAATACGAGTAATAGTAAAGTAACTATCTGTCTGTCGCGCTAAAACTACTGAACCGATTTAAATGAAAGGTACACAGATAATCTAGAGCCTTTGAAAGGACATAGGCTATTTTTTATCGACATACCGGGCGAAGCCGCGGGCGGAAGCTAGTTATAAATATTTTGTAAAACGTGTCAATCCTGTCCTTCAGGATACAGGATTTTTCTAGTTTGACGGGCAGGGGGTCTTACTCGTTTGTAATAGCCTTCCCTTATTGAAACAACACTGATGTTACCGATTCCAAGTTTTTGGTAAATAAATAATAATAAAAAATACCAGTAATGGTTATTAGTTTAATATTGACACAAATACATTTACGGTCCGCGAGATGCAACCGCAATAATACTAATTATATCTACGCCAAATATTTGCTCATTTGCATAGCAAGGAGGCAATCAATAATTGTATTAATTACTAACCAAGGACGCTTCATGAAAAGAATACCTTCATTTGTTGTTAATACAGACTTTGTGTATATAAAAGTTCCAGTAACAGAAAGTACCTACGAGTAGCACTTTCCTGAAAACAAACGTTAAGCTGAACAGCGTTACCCCAAGTTCCAAAATTAATGCACTTCACCACACACAGTCGCTGAATTGTAAGTCAGAGAAAGCCAACACTATGCCATTCTTATTCCACCATCGTCCTCAAACTAGCGTCGGCAAGTTAATATTGGCTGAACCTTGTCTCGTTTCTACCCTGCGCCACCCCTGAGTCGGCATGTGAGGATACGAACGTTTGTTGTATCTTACAAACGGCAGCTGAATGGTTAAAATCAATGGGGGTAGGATAGGCACAATTTATGCCTTTGTTCACAGGAGACAATGTATGTGGTCTGGGTGAATGTCCTGTTTTGTATGAATGTATTGGAGTCATCTGGTACTTAATATTTAGCAGAAAATATGAAAATAATCATCAATTTTGTAGTATATAGATACCGAAAAAAACGCAAGTTTATTTTGGGTTTTCCAGCAGCTGTACCTACAAAATGTTTTGTATCTGCAACTTCAGATATAATTTTTCCCTGCCAAAAAAAGCAAGGATGAGACCGGTCTTTAGCAATTTTCAGTCAAAGAAAACTTTTTATACCATCGTCTCGGCTAAAAGTTCGTAAGACCGTTCGCCATTAGAGACTACCCAACCATGTGCGTTACAGGAAAAACTTGCTCGCTAATGCCTAAGTTTCTGAAAAGCTTCAAATACAATTTCGGGCAGCTCTTTAATGTTCGCTTAGTATGGCATTATCTTTACAATTTTAGTTCTCCAGCAGGCGAAAGTAAAATCCCCTTTATGTCCGACTTGTTCCGAGAGACTCGTTAAAAATTTAGAGAGGATTCTCATTTGACAAATGTTGTCATAAAAAGTTTAGTAGTCTAGACTTTATTACTTGTTACTGAACTCACGGAATGATACCCTTCAGCCCCTTTTACTTGAGGCATTCGTACCTATTATCTAATTACAAATTTAAGACTTTATAATGATGAAACAGGCGTACGCAAAATAATATGCGCTTACGTATTACCTATTACCTAATGTTGGCAGAGGAAAAACAGTTCATTTTACAAAAGTTATGCGGAAATAATGAAATGTAAGCGAATATTACGTTTCACAACGAGAAAGAGGTAGTTCTCGGAGAAAGCCAAGCTCAACTATCGTAATTGTCTTAATACACTCATGTGGCAAAGTCAGGAACTACAATCTAAAGAGGTAAAACTGTAACTTGGATTATGAAACCAAGAGAGCAGTAGCAAAACTGCTTATTAATGAAGCATTAGCCTTACTGAAGATGGGAATTTTGGAGAATTCAAATCATAAGATTGCTATTGCTG
Source organism: Lithophane ornitopus (assembly GCA_948473465.1). NCBI lineage: Eukaryota > Metazoa > Arthropoda > Insecta > Lepidoptera > Noctuidae > Lithophane > Lithophane ornitopus. The sequence continues at coordinate 10,053,387 of OX419624.1, read as the reverse complement.
GTAGTATTCAGTCCGAGTGTTTACTTCAATGCATGGCATATGGCATTAAGAAGATTGATACAGCAATCTTGATACACGATAAGAAGTTTATAAAGAGTGCGTCTCCACCCAAAGCTATCAGTCAACATGTTACTAAACTTAGCACGAAGAGTATTTCAAGTAACTTGTATTTGATTTCGTTGTCCATGCCCCGGGCTTGATTGGAATTGAGGGTAACTTTATCTGACAATCTGACAATATTGGAAAGATAAATATTTACGAAAAATTACAATTGATTCTGACAGTATCTTATTATTGGATTTGAGAAAGGTTAGAAGTAATAAAGGTGTGATTAAGGTTTTGGAATTTTGTGATTGTTTTTCACTGTGGGAAAAACAGATAATAAATAGGAAAAGAACATGAACACTGATAGGCAATTTAACCCTTATTCTGAACGAATAGAACGTTTGGGCAATGAAATCTACTTTAAGTCACCTGTATTCGAGTACCCATATAAAGCGGTCTTTATTTCAACATGTGGTGAAGGACCCAGTTATGTACCCATTCCTATCTCATTTAAATAAGTATAGGGAAAATTGTAATCGAACCCTTAAACGGGATTTATGAAGCAAATATATAAAATGGGGTAGCACAATTTAATACGGGAAGTTTACCTAAATCGTCGTTGTTGAGTAAATCGAAATTGCTTCTCTTGCCGAATGTAATTGCTTTCCTTCAATGTAGCAATCCAATTATTTTTCTAAACCCTGAAAAGATTTACCCGAGTAATATCGACCAAAGTTTTCCCTTCTTATCGGAAAACGATATTGGATATATGTAGCTTGGCCAACCATGGCTCTAGAGCAGTAGGGGTTTAACAACCGTTGTACAATACTGAGAAATTATTGTTGCTTGTTAAATAGGCACATAAAACCCTTTCGTCGAGGAATGAATGAAAATTCCTGGAAAATATAGACTTTTGTCACGTGAGACGTCCTTGCTAACATTTTAGTTGGAGCTGTGAGCAACGGAAACGTTGGCGTGAAAATATTTTCCGCAGTTGCTATAAAATATCATTGCCGTCCCCGGCACTGGGAGTTATAATTACATTTTTTACGGTCCAACTCTTTGCATTGTGAGCGATTGGATCGTCAGAAACGTCGCCGGCAAGCTTGACCTACTTGTGGCTTGTTAGTACTTCCAGGTAAATGAAAAACTTATTGGTTTTTATTGCCGGAATAAAGTTTTCAGAATGTGATCAGTATTCTAGGCGGACGCGAATTGTAACTTTGACCACAAACTTCAGTAGATTCGGAACGTTTGTTTCCCCAATTCGGTGTGGCTAATTTGAATAGGACCGTTGGACTGCGTCAAAGTTTAATCTTCCTACTAATATTGATCCAGAAGGAGTGAAGTTTTTACATTTCTAACGAACCATGAAAGCGTTTGGGGAGCAATGAATCAGCCCCTCTCTAAGCGATGACTAGTTGCTGAACAATGATAAAGCAATTTAACTTGAAACTAATCAAAGTCTAATATAATAAATGTACGATTGGGTAACAAAATAACGCCTTCGTATATTAACAAATAAAAGTTGTATCGAGTTGTAACTGTTAAAGTTTTATTTCCAGAGCTGTAAGTAAACTTGTTTCTTTAGTAGTTATGTAACAAATAATTATTAAGTACGTTAGGAAATCGTAAACAATGAATTTTTGATTCTATAATATTGAAAAAACCCTTTTTATTTTATATTAGATTCATAATAATATATATTCATCTCTTTAGATCATAAGCTATTCAAATATTTGGCCTAAGTCTTCAGGGCAGCTAAGGGGGTGGCGTGAAAATTGATGAGCTGTTACAAACAATGAGAATTATAAACTTAATTTTTACCGATTTCATTTAGGCTGCTGATTAACTAACAACAATAAATTGTCCAGGTACATAAATAGCTAAAAGTATACTTACAAAGTTCAGTATGTCGGTTTTATCGCTAGGTATCTAGAACTTTTGGCGACAAAACGAGAAAATGTCACGACTAGAAGAAAAATGTGTTTGAACAATTCGGTGTTGGTACACTATGTACATAGTGGATGAAATTCATGGAACTTGGGAAATAAAGGGGCTGCTTGCGAGACAAAGGTGGAGCTTATTGCAAATTCCTGCGCTCACCTTGCGTTGCTATTAAACCACCTTTGCTATACTGCAATATAATGTTTGTAAATCTCTTCAGTCCCGACACGTTGGAGTGGCACGTTCGTTTTGTCTAATCAATCTCCTTTCTCGTGTTAAGTCATTACCTTGTTTATGTTATTATGGCCGGAGGCAAGAAAATAATGCTAAGTGTTATAATAATCTTATTTTTCGTAATTTCGGTTGTCATTTTAATTTGTACGACATTTTGGTGATATACGATTCATACAAGTTACCATGCAAACACAATTCGTTATTATAACCTATCGTAAAATGACGTTGTGATCTATAGGTACCTACATTAATGACAACAACATAATTAGTGCAGTAATAGGCAGATATACACTCAAATATCTCATGTACATCATTATTATTATCTAATTAAGCCTTAATTAATATCAGAGCATCATTCAAAATACTAGCTGAAACAATACAGCTCGATTACGCACATATTGGTTCTCCAGGTAATACGTCAGTCAGTAATATCCTGAAAAGCCTTTCATGTGCGTTTTAAATGAAAAATAAACTGCCTCTAAACCTTTTCATCATGGGCCAGTCAAAGTTAACGTCACTGGGCCCGCACACAGCGCCGTTTCGTGCCATAAAAATATTCATACGAAGTATGGAAAAATTCCTACAATCAGTGAAAGCGGCCCCCTGAGGCATATTGTGGTACAGAGTTTTCATTAAACACAGCTCGGTTTTTGTCCAAAAAAATGCCTACACAGCCCGAGGCGCCTCCCCCGCATATAAGGAATGTTGTCTCTGGGAAATTAGTTCATAAAATTTCGCCCAACTCACGAAATGTACGAAAGTAAGCTACTCTTTTCTACAATCTATGATTATGTTTTCTCTTGTTTTGTTTATCTCGACGTAAAAAATAAATTAGAAAATATTCTGGCTCTGTGACATTTTCGTCCTTTTTGTGTTGAAGATGAAGAATTTTATTTAAGTAGCCGGCCGTCGGCGTCGGTGTTACACGCACTTATATTTCCCGCGGGAAACTTAAATTTTTGGTAACGTTTTCATTTATTTATATTTTTGTTTTCTATTCATTGTGGGTAGGCTTTTGAAGAATTGTCTGTAAGTTAAAATGTAAGAAATTCTTTTTTATCATATTTCGAGAACAAAGGGCTTTAGTAATCTAGACTTTTCCATTATATCACAAAAACCAGAACAAACAGCTCAGAAATAACAAAAACATTGTTAACAACGCTCCGTCGCCTTTTTATTACATTTCAATAACTGTGTAACACGTTATTTGAACAGGGGCAACTATGGGCAATATAGGGTGGTATTACGTACAAATAACAGGGGACACTTACGAAAATTGCTTATACAGAAAACTAATATCAGTGTTTGCCAGCCGTTCGTATGTTATGATGTAAGTTAAAAGTAAATGGGGGAATTGGACCCACACTGATTCTGTTACTGTATTTCGGAAGGTTACGGACGAGTTTCGTGCCAATTTTGGGTTAGTCCAATATTGGTTCAAAGTTTCTAAACCGTATTTGAGTTTCGATTTTGCAGCTAGAGAAAAATATTGGTGTTAGGTAGTTTTAAGAATTTGTTAAAAACTTTATAATAGTCTATCAGGTACACTTTGCCACCCCACTTACCTATGTAGATAAAATTAAATTGCTGTTTTATGAATTAACGTTAAACAAATTATCTGTATAAATAATGCCAACAAAACTTTATAAACAGCCTATGGCCAGTTTCAAACCACAGGGCCAAAAAACATTGATCCAATACTTTTCGTTTTACCAGAATTTTATGTAGGTACGATTCTTTTAGTTTTAAAACATGTGTTCGTAAATCCGATACACGTGTGCATTCCAATTAAGAACATCCAGAGCCCGTTGGAGCTACCAGATCGAATAGCCGTAATCTTTTTATGAAAAGCCTTTTACAATTTTTCAATCACTAGAAAACAAAAAAAGTAGAATCATTCTATAGAATAAAATAGTTTTCATGTGTATTTTCTTATTGCGTTTTTGCAGAACCTGAATTACATTGTTTTTTTTATTTCTATAGTCAATTTTTAGGAAAACGTTGAAAAAAAAAATAGCAATCCTAAGTCGATTCTTTTGTTTTCCCAACCACAACGTGTAGGTACAGTTTTTTAATTTCAACCATAAATACAAAAGATGCAGCTTCAAAAGGAATTATGGAAGAAGTTTGTTACTTAAAGTTCATCAGTTTGTCGGTAAACTTGCTCAGATACTGTGTGTCCGCTGTTCGCTTACCTACGGCATTATGAAATATTTACATGACGAGGGTATCTTGCACTTCGAGAGAAGATAATGTCCATGCGAGTCTTGTTGGCGCTTGCCTGGCGAAGCGCAGATTTTTTTACGCATAAGCCTATGATTATGTAATCATGAGGCGCGTCAGACGATTTTCTCAAGCTGTCATTCGAAAGCCGATAAACACTTCCAATTTGAAAGGTGATACGATTTTCGCTTTCACACACTTTGTACTTGTGAAAGTTGAAAGCGAAAATCGTAAAATAAAATTGTAAAATATAGACTTGTGTAAACACCCATACAATATGTGAGTATTGTATGGCTGTTTACACAAGTCTATATTTTATCTTTCCATAGATATAGGAACCTACTTACCTACTGTTTACACGAGTCAACTTTTAATCGCCTCTCGCTAATCGCCTCTTGGAGGCGAGAAACTCTCCTTGTGCAAAGGAGCCTTTATGAGGATATTAATTTAGTTCGCTTTAATTACTCAGCTCTTTGTCTACGTGTAAACATTTACATGTCAAACGTCCACTTGTGAACATCGGCTTCTGAAACAAATGACTTCGGCGGTAACTTAATTATGCCATAGGTAATTAACGTGTTTGGTAGTCGTATTTGTGATGAATATTATCGTATGAGTCGTTTTTAGCTGCCGCGTTGGTCTAGTGGTCGCAAGCACTACCGCTGAACATTAGGTCCTGGGTTCGATTCCCGGGTTGGTCAAAGTGTTACCAAGTTTTTGCATCTTTAACTTTGCGAAGTTAAGGATGCAATGCATCAACCGGATACGACGAATCAAGACTCCGTCGAAGTCTTGATTCGTATCCGGTTGATGGTAAGTAGGCTCGCCCCTATCACATGTGATTTAAACATAACTGGCGAAATGTGGATGTACTATATAGGTACACCTCTGTCTAACCCTTCGGGGAATACAGGCGTGAAGTTATGTTATGTAAGTAATTCTTAAAACACCTGTAATTTGTAATGCTGATTTCCTGTATTTTTTTTACGTTTCACGCTTCTTTTAGGTAATGCTCACATTGAAAAACGGCCTTAACTACAATAGCCACATCTGTTAGAAGAATTATCACGGACACCCGTCAAAAATGAGGAAGTAGACTTACATTCCTATTTAGGATCACAGTCCCGAAATACCAAAAACCGAATTCCTATTTTTGTTACCGAAGTATATGAAAAAATGAAGCGTTAAATATTTATTCAATGTCGTTAAAATGCGATCTGAAATAATATGTCGTGTTTATATAATGAGAACGTACCAAAATAATCTCGAATAAGGCTCGATGTCTTTAATATTTTCCATCACAATGTTGGATTTTCGGCAATATCAAATTCTAATATCAAGCTGCTTGCCACATGTCGACATGGCATCAATAAAATCCATTCCAATAAAGTTTCTTTTGTGTCAGTGTTAAGCCTCGTTCATATTGGCGCACAAATTGCGATTCGTGTCCCAAAACTCGTAACTGCCTTTTCTGTACAATAAACGCCTACTGTTCTAAACTAGTCTTCATATTGCTCTCACTAAAAGGGGGTATTTTTTTAATTAGTTATGATAAAAACATCTCGAGTTGGTGCAAACTAAAGGGTATTCGTCTATTGATCCTGATTTATAAAATTAGGCCAGTCAGCTCAATTTTGAGCGGGTAGAGAGACTGAAGAGGCTCATTTACGTGGATGTAGTCAGACGTATCACTCATGAATGCTCTTTTATTGCCTCAAAACAACATAAAATGTGCCCCAATGTGAGCAATGCTTTACAATCATTTATTCATCGCATACATTGTTCGCAAAAGCAGTTAAAACTTGAAAGTAATTCGCTTTCCCATAACAACTGAAGATTACATAAAAAATTAAGGACAACATCGCCAAGGCTTGCTATTCCCCTCACTAAAATTAAAAATTTACTCGACAAACAGTGATGCCCAGTTCTTAGAAATGGTTCAATTTATCGAGATTTCGTATTTTTCCCTTTTAAAACTGTGTAGTAAGGTACCTATCAAAGAAATAATATTTAATATCATAAAAAGGATTGTTTTGCTTACCGATCCTCGGGCGAAACGTAATTGGTTGAAGTTCTATTTGGGTGGAACAGAAATGTTATATAGAAAATGATCCCAGATTCGTACTTTAGAAATAATGGAAGTCGATACCGCTTGATTAATCGAAATAGTTGTGTTTTTCCTTTAATTTATTAAGTTTTGGATCATATCCAAAATTATGATGTTGTAGGTACTTCAACATTTTGGTAAACATGTTGGTGTTGATATCGTTGATTCTGTTGTTGTTAAAAACGGTCCCAAGTCCCAACCCTAAAATTCAAATGAGGGAGGATACAATACAAACTGAACGTATCACTAATTTCATTCCCCAACTCCGTATAAATATGTATGAACAAACAAGTAATGTAATTTCAAAGATTCTGTAAGCCAGTATTTACGTACTTAAACTGAATTAACGTACACAGTGTGGAACTGTGTAGAAGTCAACACGTAGCAAATGTTCCGAACTTGTTGTACCTCCTTGTTGCACCAAGCAGCGATGCTTTTGCCAGAAAAGGATGGGTAATAACAATCTTAAACTCGGAAGTTGACTTTAGTACCTAAAATATTCAGGGTGCTTCACACCACCTCTTATTATTATAAAACAGAGAAGTGCTTTAATCCGACAAAATGGAGATTTGTTGATGACGGCACTCCTCAGATATTTCTTTCTTTATGTTAGTAACCTCTAGAAAAATTCTGTACCCTAACATAACAGGACCAAACTTTCTCATAAAAAATGTACCTATAGTTGTTTCCGTCATCTTTAATTTCTTTTATGATTCCTCTGTAAGTTGAAGGCAAATGGAATATTAATCTCCAAGACTTTTTCAAACAAATAAGTTCATGAATATTGTGTCTTAATTTATTAGTCGAGGCTTGCTGAATGAAATCTGTCTTTTCTAATGAACTGAGAATTTCAATAAGTTTTTTAAATTTCACAAATGGTGACAGTTCTGTTATTAGGAGAGAATAAATAAAAAGAAATGTGTTGATATGCTAAAAGAAAATTGATTGATTTATTCCTATTACCTACTAATAATAAAATTGTAAATGAAGAGTGATAATTTCGGATCACTTTTTTTAACAACCAGAGTGCCAACATAAAATATAGATCTTGGCAAATAAGTGTTTGATAAAAAAAAGATAAAAATAGGTTCACTTTCTTGCTTTTTTATCTGAACTACTCCTTATCGGAGTAGTTCAGATAAAAAACACTATGTTAAACAAAAAATTGTATCGCAATTCTGATACCAACCTATAATTGTAATCACGGAAGTGACCTACAGCCTCCTATGTTAAATGCGTTTGCTAAGCTAAGACATTGTTTATCAGATGATGTTCTGAGCCAATCTAAACAATTTTGTGTTCACCTCTAAGGGTAGCTACAAAACAGTGCAACATGCAATGCAAATTACTGACGTAATGCAACATTCACTGATTTGGTCTGTTAACCGATCGGGTACTGAGCCGATGGACCAATGGAATGCAATAGTAATTGCACTGTCACTCCAATTTGTGTTCGACAACGACGTTGCGTTACACCATTAGTTACATTGCATGTTGCAAACGTCTAGGTATTCGCACGATAAAGTATCTTGTCGAACCCACAAATACAATTCTCGTATGCATCAGTCTCCTATGAACGGTAATTTTATTTCATTTCCACGTATTCTATTTTTATTCGATCGTTGTGTACCAAGTTTTATTACGGAGTGTATTTGAGTGAATGGATTGTTAAAAAACGGTGAAGGAAAGTTTAATCTTGGACAGAAGGCAATAAAATAAGGGCGGGAATTTTGTGAGAAGTCGGCGCCAAGCCTGCCAGTTGCAGACAGCCATCGATAGGGTTCCGAATGTAATGGCACCTGCGTAGAGTGGAAAATACCTGCCCAAAGATACCTACTGGAAGATAATTTTTATAACATCGTAGGTTTTTTACTATTTGACGAAATATTACTTTTGTTTCATCCTTCATCGTTACACAATCGTAACGAATCAGTATAATTGTAAGAAAAAAAAAAGTGGCAACATTGCAAAAGATTTTCAGTTTTCATTAGAACGAAGTAAATTAAAATAATATTAGAAAAAAACACTGATGGCCAAGATCCTTCATCTCAAATGAGTCTTTCACATATGGAACTTCTACAAATTATACACATTCAATTCACGAAAATATCTCTGGTATTATCAGCTCCATGTCAATATAACACAAACCGTTTCTCTCTGTCATAAATTTGAATAGAATCGATTGGTGTCTGCGCCTCCGGGAAAGTTAGATTTCCCTCAGGACTCCCACGACACCTGACCGAACGTAAAATATATTCTCGATTTTTTTCCCACTCCCGATATGATGGATTAGGACTATATACGCGATGTTTCATGCTTTAGAAGGCAGGTTTACGTTGAAATATGATGATACTGTTGAATTTTGAGAACGATTACTTTGCGTAGACTGCTGGTTTGACATGCGATAGATATTTATTTATTTGAAATATCAGTACCTAGATTATGAAGAGTTAAGAATATGCGTAACAACATAGTTTTACAAGATTGAATAAAACTGGACTGTTTAGTACTAGCTGCGCCCCGCGGTTTCACCCGCGTAAGTCTCGATCCCGTGAGACTATTGGGATAAAAAGTATCCTATGTCCTATTCCAGGTCATAGTCTATCCATGTGCCAAATTTCATCTCAATCCGTTCAGCCGTTTTAGCGTGAAAGCCTAACAAACAAATAAACAAACTAACAAACTCACTTTCGCATTTATAATATTAGTTAGGATTAGGATTAGGATAGGATAAAAAAATAGAGTAAAAATAGAGTCTAAGATCAAGTAACCTAAAAGAAACAATAAAGAAATCCGAGAAAAGTAAATCCAAAACCACAGAAAAACCAAAGCGGTATACTTACAAATTTTCTTGGAAAACTTCAAAACAACCCCTGTCCAAGGCATTTCAAATAGGTATACTTTTTATAAAGCCAGTATTTATAATAAGGTAAAGCGGAACTCTTTTAATCGTTTATACTAATACTTGAAGTTTACTGCCTTCAAGCTAGGATCTTTGTTCAACCCCGCCATGATGAGGAGGAATTCTTAAAGAAGTAGTTTCTTATGAAATGTAATGTTTCTTGTAGCTAACTTTTACGAGAGGAAAAAAATTGTTTGAACTTTTAAAATTCATGTTGTTTTTAAAAGTTAACGTGTATATTTTGTTTAAAATACAAAGTTTATGTGGAAGTGTGTACTTGTTTTAATATAGAATTCTAGAATTTGCCAATTTACTTACTGTAAAATATTCCTGACCTCATATAAATTGAAATACTATATTTCGTGATTGTTAAAATCATCATAGAACTTAATAGTGCTCTGTTTGTGTCATTTCAAACTGATCTTTTCATGGTTCAATAACAATGTAAATCTTACAAAACGTTAAACCACTATTTCTTTATACACAACAGCTAACAATAACGTCTAGGCAAACGAAAGTGTTCAACGTATTCTCTCACAAACGATTAAGAACAGCTAACATAACCTCTACCCCCCGCACAAGGTTACTTCTGTTTACCTAATTTTCTTTGCGTTACTCAAACATAAACCTTTCCGTTGGTGCCTCCGCATTTTTATAAGAGGAAAATATTAATAATGTCGCTAAAATAAAAATACATAGTTCAGCTTGTTCCTACAGCTGAACATACGGAATCCCTAATAAGGTAGGCTTATGGCGAATAACATCTGGGCCCCGAGGACGGCAAACACTTGGCAGTAAACACGAGGTTACAGTAAGAAAAATGTTTTTGTTTTCCAAGGCTTTTCTTATGTATTGACATAACTTTGTAACGACGTATGACATACATAGACAGCAGTGTTTGGTTTCGCTACACTACTTTTTACTTTTATACACGAGTGAAGTTTTTCCTTCGCCAGCCGCTATCTTGGAGTTCGCTTTTGTCAAAGAGAGCTCTTAAATTTTTCGCGCATAAAATAAGAAAAATATGCCTCTCGGATTTTTCTGTCAGTCTCAAGTTATGTGAGCTAACAAAGTTCTGGTTTTATGTGGGCTTATCTAAGTTGAATTTTCTTAGCAGTGTGACGATATTTGGAGTGACTTGAAAGCTTGTAACACAGGCATTTGTAAAATAACATTAGGTACGCTTGTCCCCGGAGAGATTTGGTTACCAGCATTCCTTTGAAGTTTCGCAGTAGTAAAGTCTTGGACTTATGTGTTAGGCTTAATCTAAATCTTCGTTAAAATAGAGCTTTGTAATTCTAAGTTCCCAAGAACAAGTATTTAAGTAGGCATTGTAATGTAGCTAGAGGTTCACCGCGTTTTGTCCGCATAGAGCTTACCTAATCATAGCAGCAAACGTTGTGACAAACTCATATTAAACTTTAAAATGACTGCATTAAGTTTTAATACACGCAAGAAGAAAAGTAAATGTAGTTTAAGATTAATTTACGACTTTTAGAAGACTGCCTTTGTATAAAATAATTTCGCTTTTAAAGGGTCCCCGAAACGGGGAAACTATGATTCCCTATACACTTCTAGGTGTTTTTAAAGGTTCCTCGAAATAATCAATTGCAAGTGTCAAAACACAAAACATTGACAATTGATAAATTTACACATCAATCAATGTGTATCAATCACGTAAAAATTGACAATTGCAATTGATCGTTTCAGGGACCCTTTAAGAATAACTAAAAGCATATAGGGACTCATAGTTACTACGTCAAGTAAACGTAATTTTCCTTTTCCTTCCTCGGATCTCTCGATATCATAGAAAAACCGGCCATAAATACCATCCAATATAGGTTCCGGCCTCCCTCAAATAGTCCATTGTGCGTACAAAAGTAATTCAATACATTGTTATTCCTTTTACGTACCCGCAAAACTCTATAAAGTTTCATAATGGTACCTCTGTCACCTATATTAATGGTGCCTACAGCGTTTATCTACAGGAGTGAATTAAGAAATACCTTTCGTCGCATAAATCAATAGACGTGTGATATATTGTTATCGTGGAAGGGGTGGCTGGTGGCTCCCAGGTATTTTATCCTCTCTTGTTCTGCCAGCAGCCGCTGCATCACCATTCGAGGCACGCGCCACATCGGGGGAGCCTAATTCTTCTCCTAATTTCGCACCTTATTGTTGGCGGGTGGTAAGAAAATGAGTATTTTTTGGTATAAATTCAACACCACACTTACAGGTCTATGAACTTTTATTACCCTTATATTTTGTTCGTAATATTATTACGTTATAATATACTATAACTAGCTGGGTGAATTATGCGATGGCGTACGTTAAATAAGAAGAAATTGGAGTCTAAAAATAAGTTAGTCAATAGAAAATTCAATAACGAATATTCTAAATCAAATGATATTTATTGACGTAAATTATACCTAGTAAGTCAAATTACCTAGATAATCATAGTAGTTTCGAAAAAAGGTAGGTACCAGTTACAACCACGGACAGTTTTTTTTTATAGCTTATGCAAACCAATATCAATTTTACGAAGAAGTGTTTTTTTCAATTTCAATTTGAGGGGGAAAGTGTAGGAAGGTTCATATACGCCTCACCCATCACAATTCGGAGCATCCACAAAATGAAGTTGGTAAAATATCTCAGACATTTGTCAGACGATTACCTGAGGGGAGAGGGGAGTGCCCCCTCAAAAAATTCACAATTTCGAACCCCTGAAACATCTTATTATGCTTCTGAATATAAATTTTGTTATCGCGCTTTGCACTTTATTATTTATTTTTCGGAGATAAAAGATAAATGTATGTATGTGGTATTTTACTATTATTTTTTGACGTGTAATTAGTTCAGAGACATTTTTCAGAACATTCTACACTGATAATACCATTCGTTACATAATAAAATAAAGAAATGGGAGCATGAGTTATTTGAGCTTCTAGGTTTTGTCTTTGTTACCAGATTTTTTTTAAAGCTGTACTCGAATTTCCAAATTGCTATCACTGAGTTTCAGTTGCTCGTTCCCAACTACGAAAGAACAAAGTATCCTCGAAAAATCTAACCAATTTTCTTTTACTTTCACAAAAAATGAAGTTCACACACCGAAAATGTTCAGAATTCGTTTAATTATAAGCAGCGGCGTACTTTCCCGTTATTTCGTATTTAGATGGGCCCGTTATATTTTGAGATAAAGTTTTCCCGAGTTGGGGAAAGAATTTTAATAGGAAAGGAATTGTTAAGAGGCCGGTGGTGGGTCAAAGCGTTCCAGACGAGGTACGCTAACAATACTCGTTATAGTGTAAGCTTGTCTTTAAGTTTCTCCATCGAATACCCCGGGGATTTCATGTTCGAGTGGTTCCCTTTGCTATTTAAATAACGCTGATATTTTCTTTAGAGCTTCGGTGCACCTGAACGGAGGTCCTAGTATAAAATTCAATGTTTTAAATTCAAAAGGTTGTTCGTTCAATGTTTGTTTAACTAACCTTACGTCTGTCTGTGTATTTATGGAATTGATTTTTAGACTGGATTCAATATCAGGAGTATGTTGGATTCTCCTTGTAGAAATTACAATTTTCCAATGTTTGCATTACAATATTTATAGAGGTAGAGTTCAGATATTCTAAAATCACGAAACTGCAGAATATCTTTTGTGTGTCTAAAATGAGTTCTTGAGGAGTTATCGCGAAGCTGCATATTTCTTTATGATACTAACTTTGCTTCTTCTCATAAACTTTAATATTTTCCTATAGCTTCATGAACTTACCTTGCCAATTAAAAAGTTCATGGCGTATGGCATCTTACTATTAACCGAGCTCTTTGAAAATGGTTCTCTACTGTCAGTATCTCTATGGATTAACATTTCGGCGCCATAATAGTTACCTACTGGTGGCGGCATCCGGCCAGCGACACCGCTTTGAGGGCGAACATCCAAAATTTCGAACTCGCAGAGGATGTGGCAAGCCCGAACGGAAGACAAGCGCCGTTGAGGGTATCAGGAGAGGATGGAAACTGAAATTTTCATAAATACGTAATATTGTTGTACTATAGTTTGCTGAGAGGGTTCACTGGTCTGAATCTATTTATAGTTTAAATAAATAATAGTCCATTTCAAATATGGATTTAAAAAAGAGGCCAAGAGCGAAGAAGAACGAAGGGTTCCGTTCCTACGTAAAATATTTAACACTATGTACATTTTCCTTAAACGCTTTTCTTGTATGGCGATCCCCTTCAATTTTAAACTTTATTTTATTTATTTTTGTTCTATCGGCCATAGTAGTTAAAACTCTGTGAAAATTTCAAGTATCCTATTACGGTTCAAAATATACAGACCTGTGACAGATAGACGGAAGTACGAACAGCGGGGCTTTAGTAATAGCATGATAGGATACCGTTCGCACCCTTTGAGTACGGAACCCTAAAAATGTGATAACCCATGTTATCAGTGACCGACTTACAACCGAAGCTGTTCACAAGACATTGGTACTCGACTCGAATACTAAGCGAAAAATGATAGTACAATCTATCATGAAATACCGATGCCGCATGCGTTAAATTGTTAATTGGATTATGAAGATATAGGGACGGAAGTTTTGCAAGGCACGTTTCAAACCTCTGATGTTTCATTTATGAAAGATGAGCCGGACTACTTTGTAACAATCTCTCGATGAAAACTCAATTGAAGTGAGTTGTCAAATTTTGAAAATGCTGAATGCTGTCATTTATTGTCAGCTAAATTCAAGCACACATCACCTAAGTTTTCACGGTGTGATTTTACAGAATACATCAGCTGAAACTGAACACAGTTCACCAGACGCGCCTGGCATCACGCACGCCAATGACGCAACACAGATAATACTTTTGCCTTTTCTATTGTTGGTTGAAGAGAAATCCGCTCAGGGTATCATTTTGGTAAAAATAGTTGAAGGTACAAAAGATGGAAGGATTTATCGTGCGACTACGAAAAGGATTTATCGTGCGTATGTGAGTGTAAATACTGGAACCTCAGAACATACTGACCATCTTTGCCTTCAAAATATTATTCAGAGACACTTTCACCGTTCCGTATATGTGATAAGCGGGACAGATAGACAAGAAGTACCTAAATCTTTGATTAGATTTTCAATTGACTGGCAAGCATGGATCGCTTGGAAAAAACGCGGAAACTTTTAGGCACATTTGTATTCGGAAAAAGTCACTATTGTACTATTTTCTCTAGAATAAATAAGCTTCTAACAATATTTATATTATTTTTTCTGTTTTTCGCAATCAACGGTCTTATACCTTAGGCACCTGTCCTACCTCCGACGAGGAAGCGATTCGCATTCGCTATCAACCTTTTTTCTCGCGAACAAATGATTCGTAGGTCCCGTGTAAGTAAAAGAGATGCATACATATCGCTGACTGTTACACCACCGGCGACTACCCTTTTGTCGCAGCGACAAAAGCTACGCTTAGCGGGCAGAACACTCGCTGACTGACTCACGCTGAGTACATACTTATACCAACGAGTGATCGCCCGTTGCCCGCCAACTTGATTTAGGGTGCTCTACTCGCTTCTAGTTAATCGCCGGCAGTGGGGCAGGTGCCTTAGTTAGAGGAACATATACCGTCTAATAAAAGTAAATCATAACTACCATGGTTAATTGATTCAGGCGTGACTTTGCGGAAATTCATGATAAAATACAATAGACGTGGATATATTTAGTAAGCTGCCGCTTAACTATTCCCCAAGAGTCATAAAAACCCTGTAAGAATTCGACACATGTTTCACCTCTTAACGAGGCATCCTCAGGATGACGATTGACCAGTCGCGAACCCGAACACGGCGTGCTGCGTCCAACGCTCGGCTATATTTAGGTCTATTGTATTTTACATGGCTACCATGTCTTTCTCACGAATGAAAGGGGTTTAATCACTACTTCTCGCTGTCAGTGACTAGTGATCCTTGTAAGTTGTATCTTCCAATTTTTATAACTCACGTATAAAGATAAATAGTTTATATATGTAAGCAATTTGCGAATCATGGAAGCAATTTGTTCGTTAAATAAAACTGCAATTTTAAAAGTGAATAGCTCTAAAGCTGCGGTTTCCTAGAAAAGCGGTGGCCGCCACATAACGGCCGCAGTGACGGCTGTCATGAAAATGATGGCCGCGGACTTTACGGTGTGAAAAAACGCTCTCTAGGAAAACACAACAAGTTACTTTCATAAATAACGTTTCAGTGACGTCATTTGCCGGTAAATTGCAGACGCTATGTAGCGGCTACAGCTCTCTAGGATAGCGTAGCAGTTCTCTTTAGGTGTGTAAAAATAGGTCACCTCACCTTATCTAGAGGGAGTCGTTAAAAGAAACTGCGGAATTGTATCGGTTGGATGTGCAACACCCTGTTGTTGCTCTAAAGGTCTTATACATTTTATATTTTTATTCAAGACAGCATCAATAAAGTTTTTTATAGAGTTCAAATTACTGATGCACAATTATTACCAATAATCATTAATCATCGTACTATTAACTAAACACAGCAATTTCTTTATTTCTTTTTCAATGCGACAACAACCGTCTTGAAATAATTTGACTGTCAAAATCCCCATAAATTATAATTTCTGTAACATTTATTTGTACATAGCCAAACAGTTCAGATACAGTTAAGTAAGAAATCAAGAAATTACAAGTTGACACTAATGACTAATTTGTGGTGATCTATAGCGTCTTTGAAGTAATAAACAATTTTTGTATTATAATTCTGTGACGTTATAAATAATTTCTTAATAAAAACGTCCAGTCTCTATCATGAAAATTAATAAACATTAAAGTGGAACTAATAAGCTAGATAAAAATGAGACTGAAAAAACGCCTACAAGTTATTTTGGTACCTACACAATTAATTTATAGTGATTAAGGCACTCACAGCAAAAAAATAGGTCATGTATGTAGGATGTGGGGGCCAATACTTATAATTAGAATTTTATAGGTATTTACGTCTCTGTCATCTTATTTGCATACAAGGAACGCATCTATATCTATACATAATAAAAATTAAAGACACTTTTCGTGTCTGTCTGTGTGAACGCGTTATTCTTCTAAATTGGACTGCGAATTTTGATGTGGTTTATTTAAAGAATGTATTCAGAAGGTTTATGAGTGTGTATATTAGATTATTATTAAAATTACATTTATTACATAAATCTCGATGTTATGTCAAGTTGTAAAAACTGTGCGAAGCAGGAGCGGGTCGCTAGTTTATTAATATTTGGAAATGTACGCTACAGATAAATACTAAGATGCGTCATAATGACTAGTATTTCTCGAGAAGTTACCTACTTAGTATGCTGAAACTGGCCTATTTATATAATTCGTTTATGCTTGTTTAGATAAAAGTTGCCTATTTTCGTATTGGTTAATCATCCGATCCATTTCAGGCAATCTGTCTTCATCAGACGGCTGGATCTAAGCCCAATGAGGCTTTTAGGCGCTGACTCGTTTTATTTTTATTACGGCGATATTGGCGTTAAAATATTTTCTATACTCCAATGTATTACGGAATAGGACCGCAAAAATGTGGTGTGAGTTTAAAAAAAGAAAATGCTAAATTGAATGCCGATGGCATCTATTAACACTAAGCATCAGAAATAACCCTACCTTTCATTGACAATAAATGTCAAGTCAATACACATAGAGTAGACGAATAGTCTATTGTCTGAAAAACCGTAAAAGGAAGGAAAGCGCTAGCACCAAAGTTTAACGATGTCATCGAACACCGCACACAAACTTTTCGAAAGGAAACTTTGGCACGTGACACGTAAGTTTAAGGAAAAGAAAAGATGTCCGTAACAAAATTACATATAGAAAGCCGTAATATTCCTAAGAATTTCCCGAACGCAATATAACTGCTCACGGCTCACGCCTTTTGAGCCGAATGTTTTACCAAATTGACGTTCGACATGAGATCATGCATTCTTTTGATATGGTAATCCGTCCCAACCCTCGGGCAATAATCGATTATTAAATAGGTAGAAATCGGCAGATCAGGATCTCTTATCCACTGTAAGAGTCTTAAGAGGATTCCTTTATGACATGAAAGGTCGACTGGTCGTTGTTGAACAAGGAATCATTTTTGGTAAATTACTTTTGTGACTGTCTGTAATATCAGGAACCAATCTGTGGGCGATGAGTTGCCGCAAGGAGCTATCTTGGGCCCTGCATATATTTTCATACAAGATAATGAATTTTGGTAGTGATTACTTTAGATAAAATTGTTATAAATTAGGTTGCGGATTTCCAGATACTAGTGTGTTAACTTTGGCCTGACTTCTCGATTACAGTACAGCCAAAGAAGAACTAAATTTGAATAGCACTTTGGCCAGAACAAGTAGGTAGTGTAACAATAGGCTGTTAGTCACTTAAGGCGAAAGCTTCACGGTAGCCGGCGAAATTCAAATTTTCTAACGTTTTTGCAATTTGCAGGTCAGTATCAGGTTGTATGTTGATTAAAATATGAATCGCGACCATAACAAACATTGATTTACAGAAATATAAACATTAAAATCAGCAATACAACTCTCTAAATTCTTTTATTCCTATTGAATGAATGATTTCATGAAATCATGACATTTGAGGATTATTTTAACTTAAGGAGTTGCATTGCTGATCCTAATGATTATAATTCTATAAATCCGTATTTGTTACAGTCGCGAATTATATTTTAATCAATATACATACTGACCCTGACCTGCAAATTGCAAAAAACGTAAGAAAATTTGAATTTCGCGGGCTACCTTAGCGCATCCCCCTTAATGTTTCATTTCGTAGAATAAATAGTTTTAATGAGGAGTTATGATTACGACATGATGTTTAAAATCAGTTATGTACTTGGTGTGTTCTGTTATTTAGTTAGGTACTGGTATTTAGGTACCTACACGTCACAAGTTAGTCGAGCCTATTAATTATCATTTACCAACACAAGCACTTTAAATTGAATTTAAGAAACACCTCAATTTCTTAATTCTTAAAAATAATTGGTTTTTTATTAAAGATAATACTTATAAATCCAGATAGGAACCATTTTAAATGAGCTCTCTTTTCAACGTCTTAAGCAAGTTTCTAGTGGAGTTATAAGGCTGGATTTTCCTCAGAATTAATAAACTTTTATTGTTGGAGCCAAGAAAGCTCTCGAGTGTTAGTTGTTAACTTCATTTCTAAACTCATAAACAATTTTGGTTTATTATTTTGGTGTAAGTTGCGTTCATTATTCTGTAGACAGCAATGGCGCCGTTGGCGGCGAAGTTTGTGGTATCTAACATAAAAAATATAATGTTCTTGTAACAAATTCAATAAGGGCAGCCTAAACGTTTTGAAATGTACCACGTTAACGTATACATCTATCCACTGACATTCGCACGAATAATTTTATAACGTTACGAAGTAAGATTCACCCTATGTGGTCGTCAACAGCATCACATTAGGTATCCAAACCTACCTGTGTTATCAGGATAACTAGCCTAAATTTCTAACAAGTCAATCTTAAGAAACACTAACTTTAAGACGTCATATCATTCAATAATCCCGATTTTATAACCGGAAAATATAAATAAACAAATATCAAAAGTCAAAATATTTACCTAACTGCTGTTTACGAAAGCGAGTTCGTCATAAGCATCGTTAGAAAACATGAAGTAAGCTATATAAGGCTAACAACAAATACTTTAAGCGCCCGCCTGGGAAACAAACAGGCTTTAATTTCCTTTTACAAATTGAAAAAAATAAAAGTTAAAACATCTTTGAACGTCTGTACAGTATTGCTTGGAAGATTAATTTTATCTTTTAATCAAAATAAAAGCCCAATTTAAAGGCGTTTTTCGGACTAAACGTTGTCAATAGCCGAGATATGCCTGCAATAATTTTAAAGATTTTAAACTTATCACAATGTTATTTATGGAAACAGTTTCTGCGCGTACTAACAAATGCACTTTGTTTTTTATACTTAGACGTAGCGAATCCTGGAAAAAGCGAATAAAAATCAAAACTGAAAGAGTTGAGGGAAGTGCCACGTCATCGCTTTCTTTCAAAAACGAAAAAGAGTGTGATGAAAGAGATGATGAAAGCATCACATCCTTTCCCGCTTCATCTTTTTTGAATACGAGATTGTGAACCGAGCAGCACCTACCGAGTTCAACGAGTCATATCGAGTTTGGTCCAAATAAATGATTTATTTATTATTTATTTATTATTATTATATCTACGACAAAATAAAAAGTGCAACATAAATATTTAATGCCAACATTTTAATACTATGCATAGTATTAATTTACTGCGTTTCCTGTCGGCAAAACGTTTAATACTTGACTACTCTTAAAACTTAAGACGACAGACGATATCCAATACATTTTGAAGTTTTATTAACTTCATTATGTACCAGTATACCAATATTCTTTTTAATATCGTATCGGTAATCGACTTATCGATCAATGTTAATTACTTTTTACAAAGTAACTGATATGTGTGCAGGCGACAGGTCACTGGCCACTTGAGACGTGCCGTCAGATCGTATCTGAAGCCTGCGCAAGGAGGATATGACGACTTTACTTTTTGCAGAAAAAAAAACTTCGAAAGATGTCTGAAGAGCGAGGCGACGCCGCTCTGAGCCGCACCGAAAAAAATGCATAACGATGCTTTGACACCATCACTTTGATGGTGCGAGTCAAAAATAGAAGATTTTCGCTAAGAATAATTGCAAAAAAAATTAATTACGAGTAACGAATGCTGGGAACAAGTGGGAAAATTCGCAGCAGCAGCCGTGTTGGTGAAATTTAATGCTTAAACGTAAATAGCACTAAATAGTTTCATTAAAGTCTGTTGAAAAAATTGTAAGGGAAAATATGGAAATGCAGCAGATCTATAGGTATTGCTATTACATAGGTACCTACTTCTGAAGCTTTCCATTTAAAAGGCTCACATTTTCCATTCAAGAGCTGACCCACGAGTCCTGAACTGATATAATATTCGTACACTATCCTTTGATGTAGTTCCACAAAAAGCACGTACTCCACTACGTTCAAACACATACTTTTCCAACTACGACTTCAAAATAAATTCGTGCCTTGTGGAATACATAAAAGAAAATAAACAAACAGTGACGAAGCGTCGGAAGAAGCGTCCTGTCTGATCGGAAATTCCGTTATTCGCAGAGGGAATCGACTAGTGGCGCATTCGGTCGGTTTGAACTCCAAGAGTTTGCAGTACGAACGCCATAGCCCAACTGCATGTGATTGGATTCCGAACGTATAAAAGTTTAGGTTTAAAGAGCATAGTTTACATGCACGGGGTAGGTTCGCCATGAGAAACGCGTGTCGTGTTATAAAGTTCTGAAATCTAAATGTCTTTGGGAGTTTGCATGCGAGATTGAAATAGTTATCTATTTGTAGTGTTATGGTAGCCTGGTACCTATTTCGACTTGCTGAGTTTTATCGTTGGAAATTGCGCTTGTTTAGACAATACCTAAGTAGTTAGTTAGTATGTAGGAGAAAATTCAAGGTTTTAATCGCTTTTATGACTGCGAGCGACGCTATTTCCTTTCACTCTATAAAATTGCTCTATTAAACAGCCAACAAACGAACGCTCAACTACTCTACTTCAGGCGTCCCCAAAGATTAATTCCCGCAAAAATAATTACAAAACATAACGTCGTGTTATGTAGAGCAACGTGTTAATCATACTGCTATCGTGTGAGTTTGCTGTCGAAGAAAATTGCTCAATCAAAGGCCTGGTCAGGTCAAGCGTGACTTAACTCATAACAATGTAATAACCGGCCAACGAACAGCTTATTGACCTATTAGCTTTTCACTACTTGAATATTTATAGCCACTGATAACAGTTGAAAGTGCTCGCTTGTAATTATACAGGTTGTTAGTTTGACGTTATTTTTAGTTGGTAGTTGTATAAAATATTTTACAGGAAGTCGGCAAATATTGTGACCGAAATTGTTTAGCTTTATTTTTGCCGGCCGCGGCGGTTTGAAATTAGTTTTACAAACTGGATCATCAAAGTGGATTTATGTTGCGATAGGTTGTTTAACATAAAAAATATTTAGCTTACTTATATTGCCAAGTACTAAAATGTACGTAAATGTAATGTTATTTTACTGCTTGAGCTGTCGACCGATCACCCTAACATGAGCGAAGAGTGAACGCAGAGATCAAGCCAATAAAGTCTTTGTGATCCCTGTCTAAGGTGCCATCCATAAAACGGTCTATCAAACTCCGTAACTTGTTTGAAAACTTTAAGCAATCTTGAAAACAATCGATTCATCGAAGTCAGACACCTATTTGAAGTCAAGGAGCTACGTGGACTCTAACGATGATGGTGTACCAAAAACTGAATTAATAAAGCAATAAGAAGTACGTTAATTAAATTGTCCGTATAATCAAATCACAACTGTTATTCTTTGACATTTATATGAAATGTGTCAATTTGATAACCAATGAATTTTCTTGACTGTACAAATTGTACGTTCCCAGCAAAAGTCCACAATATAACTGAGTATTATTCCAGCTGGTTTCTTCGGAGGCATAATGAATAAAGGAAAGTTTATTTAATCTCAGCTCCCCACGGCTATGCTGGGGGTACAACAATGTTTGTATGAAAGAACACCTGACTACACTGCCGCAGTGCCTACATGCATTATGTGAGACTGTATTGTATTTATTGTTTCATATTTTTAAAGAAAACGGAGGTATTGTTTGAGTCAAGATCTAGAGGAGAAGGAAAAATAAAGACCGATTTCTTTCACAGTTGAATGCAACTGGGATACTTTTCTATTGTTACTAACTACCTAGCTTGAAACATGTCAACAGCCAGTTTAGTAATTAGTAGAAGTGGATGACGAGCAGCAAGCGTAGTGAGGCACGCCCCCAGCTAGATAGACCGATGACCTTAATGTGATGGCTGGGACAGACTGGATGTGGAAGGCGGAGGACAGGGTGTTGTGGCGTAGCCTGGGAGAGGCCTATGTCCAGCAGTGGACTGTGATAGTCTGAGTTGGTTGATTGAGAGTTGGATGCTTATAGGTTCGAGGTTGAGGTTATTGAAGACAACGGTGCAAATTAAAAAGCCTTTATTTTCCTCGATATAACTCAATTTATTGAGAAAGAAAGAAGTTCTACTTATCGATGTAAATATACCTATTAGAAAAAAGTCTGATCTAGTCAGAGTTATCGACACTTCAAAGACTCCAGGAGTTGCTCAATTTCTAGAAAGAGCTATGTATGAACTAGCAATTTTTCAGCAAACGTCAAAGGTCAAAAAGTTAATATCAAATTCCACAGACTAATTCTTCTTCGTGAAAATCTCTTGTTCAACTGTACCTTTCAACGTTTTCTTCTTCCAATGTAATTTAGTTGTTTATATTATGTAAATGAAAGCAATTTATCCTATCAGTGACAAGGATAACATAAGTAATGATGTCTGTAGTGAGTACCAGATAATGGTCGCAGGAGTAAAACGTAATCGCACATTTACTTGCCCTGACACAGCCTAACAAAATAGATGGGATCGTTGTCTTATCTCCTAATGTTATGAGAGTTAAAGACTGTTTGAGTGGCCATTCTGTGGCTTTATATCTTGACGTGTGTTTAACGGTAGGTTATTTCGGCTTTTGTTTGTTCGAATCTTGTCTTAATCTGTTATTACTGGAAATACGCTTGAGTATTGGTATCTATAGATACTCGTATAGTTTAGTATAATTGGCATGCCTATATCGGTGTTTTTTATTATTATAAAATAAGTTTTACACATTCGGTTTTACCATCCATACTAAGGGTGCGTTTCTACTGAAGCGGAGACGAGCAGAGCTGAGCGGAGACGTGCAGGAATCGTCCAATTATAGACGAGTTGAGAGACGCGTTGAGGATTTCAACCATTGTGATTGGTCGATTCCCTTACGTCTCCGCTCAGCTCCGCTCGTCTCCGCTTCAGTGGAAACGCACCCTAATATTATAAATTCGAAAGTACCTAACTCTGTCTGTCTGTCTGTCTCTATGTTACCTTTTCACGCCTAAGTCACTGAACGGATTTCGATAAAATTTGGCAAGGAGATAGATGGCATCCCGCATCGAGGATATAGGCTACTTTTATCAACAAACCACGCGGGCGAAGCCGCGGGCGGAAGCTAGGTGGTCAATATATTTATATGAATTAGGGATGAAGGGGTAAATACTTGACGAATAAATATTTTTTTTCCATTGCAGAAGGTATTTGGATTTCACTATTACATTGATTTGGACATATTGGCCGCAAACATTGGGCTCAGATTACCATACAATCGAAACCAGGATCAGAGGAAAAACAAAAACATTCAACTAGTGTGGTAGTAATGTTACTACATAGGGACAAAGTTGAGTAATAAGGGATACCAGTTCTCCATAACAATTACGCTACTCGGAAGTAATAAAAGTTCTTTTTTCTGTGTACGTGACGCAGAAATCAACCGACTCTTATGGACGTGTTCGGCATAGCTTACTGACGGTTTTTCCCTTTTATTTTCTTTTCGCTTTCTCCTGTTCTTACCTCTTTGCTCTTTATTAAGGTATGACTCCATAAAGTTACGATTTGATGATTTTAGTAGCAATTTTCCTTGACTATTTCTTCTTTTGTCGCTGCGTTCGTATTGACTGACCAACAATGAACGCGGCGCGGTGAACCCGCTTGAAGGATTTAAATACCTTTTCCGGCTGTTTCAGGAGTTTCGTTCTGAAATACAATTTAAATTGAAAAGTTGATGAAATATTTCAAAACTTCTTATGCTTAGTGTCACATGAAAGTTATTATTCAATGTAACTATTTCTATTTAACGATTGTTTCCACCTCCACATTGGCAAATAGAGTAACTGCCCAAGTATAGCTTGCTGTGAAAGGAAAGTTATCACATAAACGCCTGCAACCAACGAAACTAATTTATTAACACAACACGTGTTTCCGAAACCTTCCAGCATTGTAATGATATACTTACTTTGTTGTAGTATAAACATAAAATGTGAATGTATTTCAAATATCGTGAGGGATATATTGCACTTATCTACATCGGCTTCGTAGAACGACGCTATGGAATGTAAGTAGGTTTGACAGAACAATTTTTCGTACATTAGTTATATTTAATCACGCATGGATAAAGATCGGTGAAAACGATAATTTTTTTAGGTACTTACACAAATGATTGATTCTCGCCATCAGACCCGCGAAAAATTGATAATTATGGCATAGTCGATACGCACGAAATAAGTTCGCCCAAATCTGGTGAATCGATGTTTTTCTTTTTATTTCATTTTTCACACGAAAATACCATCTTTGGAAATATTATTTTTTATTATTTTCGTTTCTAACTTAAGTTAGATAATGTTATTCGATGATCATTAAAAATTTTTTCATATCTCAACGAAAACGTTTAATAATAAACAGAATCTTAACTCAACCCTTTCTCATAATTTCTCCATCAACGATTCTGAATCTATTTTCACCGTCTTTTGTCATCGAATAAACAGTGCGATCACCGTGCTCAGTAAACGAGTCTCGTTTCCTTTCGCACGTGAAAATCGGATTTGTTTAATTTATTACTTCGTCTCGAAACAGAGAGATGCTACGGTTACTTAGCTCTCGACACCTCACTGTTATAATAGGATCTCTAGGAGGATTTAAATTGAATCCAGTTGCAGGGTGCTCAAATGTATTTAATTCTGCGTTGCTGAAAATCGTGATGAAGCATTTTGGGGGCATTTTAAGAGCTAATAAGTTTATTCGTGGAAAGTGAAACAAGGCGTTGCGGCTTATTGGGAGTTGAAAGGTACAGTAAAGTTTTCGTTGCGATTGCTGAATAAGAAAGTCTGTAAACAGCGAGTATAATATACAGGAATATTTAATTTTTTACCTCTGAGCCACTCTTGGAACCTACATATATGTGTCGGTACCATTTGACGTATACTTAACACACTTAGCTTCCGCCTTCGGCTTCGCCCGCGTGGTATGTCGATAATAAGTACCTAGCCTATGTCCTTCCCCGGGATGCCATGTATATCCTTGCCAAATTTTATCGAAATCGTTCAGTGGTTTAGGCGTTAAAAGGTAACATAAGGTAACATACAGACAGACAGACAGACAGTAAATTTCGAATTTATAATATTAGTATGGATTATATTATTTATAGGATTCAATTGATATACAAAATTATTAAATACTTAATGATCTTATGAGAAAAACAACTAAGTATTTAGTTATTTAGTATAGTTTGTACCTTACAAGTATCTTATCTTATTATCGTTTTTTACGTACCTATATGTAGATAGTAGCAAAGGGTTGTCGAATCCTTCTGTTCATCCCCATCTTAGTTCATTCCCCTTTTCCTATTCAGAAAATCCACCTCAATACACCTGCCACTACGTCAGCTGTAGTTTTTAATAAAAAGCAAAAGTAGAATGTATTTCATTTACCCCTCACAATGTATCAAGACAAGACAAGGGTGCAAAAGGGCTGACTCCGGAACGAAAATAAACGTTGAACGATCACTTAGACCCCTCAGTTTGAACTGACGGTCGAAACAAAGGAGCTCGTGTGAAATACCTATGTAATTACGTAGAGGGACTAAACATCTATTACGAAAATAGCAATTTTCTACGTCCTAGATTTTTAGGCTTGTTGCCAGTTCATTTTGTGTAGAGGAATTTCAGCTATGTGCCTTGTTACCCATCATCAGCTTAGCCTTTTCGTTTTTTTTAGATTCCAGTCTAAATAGACGGAAAATTCCATGCATTTTCCGTTGAGTAACATCCATCTGAACTCGCTAAGTAATAAGGGTACCAACTACTACTAAGGCTTAATATTAATTAAGGGGGATGCGCTAAGGTAGCCCGCGAAATTCAAATTTTCTTACGTTTTTTGCAATTTGCAGGTCAGTATAAGGTTGTATGTTGATCTAAATGTGATTTGCGACCGTAACAAATATGGATTTACATAATTATAAACATTAGAATCAGCAATACGATAACAATTAAGGGTTCCTATGAACTGGCACCGTTTCTCCAATTGCTTCGGTACTCATGTAAGAATCTCTTTTAACTAGGGTTGGGACTTTCGTATTCTGTGAGTGACAGAGGGGTCTCGATGGGGATGTAAAAGTCACAAAGTGATGCGACTGTTCAACGCGGTCGCTGCGTGTGCTTAGCGAGCACGGCACGTGTGCGCAACATCTTCGCCGCGTTTGCGTAACAAGAGCGAATGACGTAAGTGTACAAGAGAGAGCGAGACAAGAGAGTGTAAAATATTGTGAAAACGCGGACAACACGTCGCGTAGTTGCGGCGATCTCGTTTCGCACCCCCGGAGAGCACGTTCACAAATCGCCTCGCTAGAAACACTTGCAGCAAATCGTCAGTGTGATAACGCTCTTAATTAAGCATATATAAGCGTCTTCTTCTGCTCTCAGCATTTACTACATATTTGTGAATAGTTCGATAAAGCCATAATATTTCTTTAATCGCCTTAAATTAATATTTATATACCTCACAGGGTATACAAAAACAATACAAAAATATATTTGTGAAAAAAAGCTTTATAGGTAATAACCGGATTGATGACTCGGTCCAAATAAAATAAGAGTAATTTTGTACCAAGAAATCAGATTAAATATTCATAATTTAGGTAGATTAAAAAAGATTGAACATTTTTTTGTTATAAAAATGAGAAAGACAGAAGAACAAAGGACGTTAATTACATCTCCAATAATGACACTCATTTAGATAATAATTATGTTCGGCCTAATTAAAATGAAAGTGGATATTAACGTTATTTTGTACGAAAATATTTTGCATAAAATGAAAATTGCCTCTGCAAGTTTCAATGAAAAATGGTGTTGAAAAAATGTAGTATTTATAAACTTTTCGTGTTTTTATTAAAAATGTAGTTACGTTAACTGCATGTTCTAAAATTCCGCAAAAATAATATACATTTTAGGTTTTATGTTTGCATATTTTACGTGAAATCCATATTATGATTTTTTTGTTTTATTTACCCGTGTTTTGCTATTGGATTGCCTATAATTATAACCGTGAATTTCCAAGAACTGGTCGTTGTTACCTGCCTGATTGAGACAACATGACTGTGCGTTGGCACTGGCGAAACATTCACAACAAAACATGTTGAAATCTCTAGTTCCTGTCAAAAATTGTATGGAAAATTGACTAAAAAAATAATAATAGAGATTTCAACATGTTTTGTTGTGAATGTTTCGCCAGTGCAAACGCAGTTATCCATAAGTTTTTATTTGCTGTAGCGTGGCGTTCGTTCGGTTACATCATAAATCGTTTAGTTGTTACAACCTTTGAATAGGTAGGGTTTTATTATTTTATTTAACCTCAAATTCGATTACCTGCGTTTTGAATTTTCGCAGAATCTTTCTTTTACCTAATCATTTAAACGAAACAATCGAACAATTATTATAATAATACACGACCCGTACAAAACAATAAAGGATCGACCGGATCAAACGGTGATCGACAAAATGGAATGCAATATGCATATTATGTCAATGGCGCAATCCGTCATGTGTATGCAAAACGAGCGTTTAGCATATCCACGGACACGTAATTTGTGCATATCAGTCCAGCAAATCTTTTGTAATGTCTTACTCACTACTCTGTACGTTGAGAAACAATTTTGCACTACAAGTTACAGGTTCAATCTTCAGATAGTCTAGTAGAAATTAGGTGAGCATCAACATGAGACAAGTGTTTTTTTGCAATCTAAAAGAACAACAATTTTGAATACTTTGACAAATGGTCAAACTTGGTGAAGAAGTTTGAATAGAATTTGTTGTCTTGACCCTTCCCCCCCCCCCTTTTTCCTGCCTAAGTTTCAGTATTTTTATTAATGTTTGAGTTCAGTTTCTGAAACACCTTGTAAAACATATATTCATCACTTTTCAGGGGAATCAAGGTTTAACTCTCTAGTATTACAGTAAAACAATTACAAAATTTGAACCGTGAATACATTACAGCTTGTAATAATAGTATATCAAGCTAGGTTCAAAGCTATCAAATCCCGATCTGTTCCTAGTACATAAAATCGTGTCGCACCTCTATAAAATAAACGTCGCATGTTTACAAAGCATAGACCTTAACGTCAGGTGTTCGCGGTTATAATTTTTCCCCTTTCAAACCAGACCGTTATCTCACTTCCCCGACTTTTCATTCACTCTTATAGTGGGCAATTTCTGTGCAAATGTCTCAACTAACACAGAAAATTGTGATAAACGCGACAGGGAATAAATTGGCGACAATTTGGTACCTAACGACAATTCACAGGCTGAGCTGAAATCACGCCATCTAGCCAGACCTCTATTATAGTCTATTAGGAAAATAATCGACGCCGAAATACAACAGTTCACCATCTGGCTAATGAAAAAAGGTAAATAACGCCCCTGAGTTATGGAACGCAAATTCTGCTGAGTAGTTACGCCCAAAGAATTGTTTACATCAGTTCTGTTTTACAAACTTTTTCTTGAAAGTTCGCGTTGAGTTTGCTTTGCGTATTTCTTTTGCATTCTAACAAGATTCTTCTTTGAGAATGGTTTGTGGATTGATATTTTGAAACCCTTCACAGTTTTTAAACAGGATTCTTGAAATAAAAAGTTCTCGTCTGAAAACCGACGATCTACAATCCGATAGTACCTACAATTTATAACCAGCAGTAATTAGTAAAAAAGTATAACCCGGTCTGAGAAAGCAATCATTTTAATTTAAAGCATTCGACGGGAACTTTTGGAGACAATAATGCGCTGGAAATGCATTTTATGTACACTTTACCTGTTCGTTTACTTCTCAGCCAAATGTTTATGGGCGATAAATCTTCAAACAATTGCGACTGAGGCACTTGCGTACTAGCCGTAAATAAAAGGAAATATGATTGTAGACAGGCGTCAACTGTTAGCTTGATTATTTTCAACTCGTTTCTTACAAAAACGTGTACTATTGCCAGTGATAGCTCAACACTTCTGGCTCGTAAGCAAATGATTAATTTAGTCACCGCTTTTACAAATTATTTTGGAAGGTGGTTTGCAAAACGGTGATCACCAAAATTATTTTGCTGAAATTCGGAGCACTCAAATACCACCAATATTAAAGCGATACTCGTTTATACAAAGAGTTTACGTTGTAGTAATTACATGCATATTTAGCTGGAAATTAATTACGTGAATACGAGCCCAAAGACCATCACTAAAACAAGTATGACATCCTTCATTTAGTCGACAGTTCGCTGAATTTTCCGAGTAAAAGCCGTGAAATGTGTGCAATATCTGAAAGCAGGAACACTTAAAGCGAAACAGTCGGAAACATTCTCGAATATGTGTCTAATTACACGCATTTTACGTGTAGCCGTTTGTGCAGTCACTGTAAAACTGTTTGTTTGTTCGCCTCAAATGTATCACGGCTACAGCGATTGGAACCGCTAGGAACTGCAGTTTATCCACACAGAACGACGCACACAATCTCAAGTGCCCATTCTATATGTCGTCAAGCCTTAATGGGCAACAACAAATGGTGCTATTTATCGTAAAATCGACACTAAAAACAGACTAACACATCGTTTCGGCAAAACACGTAGTAAATTTTATACGCCCTTTTGTATAGGAGTCGGATGTACCTATGTTTTGTTAGACATTTTAGGGTTTTCAAAATTGAAAGTTTGACTACGTGTGCTGTGGAATGATCGGCAATAAACTAGGCAAAGAGTGGCCCTACATGTTTATTTTCTCCTTGACTTTTAGATCGTAAAAATGGAGTCTAATATCTCTGTGGACTTAACAGAAAGCCACATCAATCTAACCTTTACTGGGCGTTGTGAAACATCCATTCTGGGCTCGTAAAATATTGACTGCTGGCGTTGCACCTTGTAATTCAAGTTCATCTGTGAGTGTGTTTCCAAGATTTTTTTTTAACTTTCTACAAAGTTTGCTTTTCTACATCACGTGTCCTAAAACTAACAACTTTTAGCTAAGTAAATAAAGTACAAGAAAATATTATATCCGTTATAACAATAAATTCGGTACTTTAACATCAGTCTAATCATACAATTTTCAATTCTTTTGTTCTTAAATGTTATTCCAATCTCAACAATTGCCATTTTGCCCATTTTACAGCAAATTTCGTGTGTTATAACTTTTTTACGACAATCTTGAGAGTACGGAGCGTCGTCATTAAACATACGGGTTGATCGTGGAGGAAATTGCTCAACAAAACGCCACAAAAATGGGATAAAAGCCCTAAAATTTATGTTGGGGGCTCATCGTAGCCATTAACACGTAGTAGCGTTGTGCATAAAACATTAAAATGTCGTGACACGCCGCCTGCAGTGTTATTTACGTACGTATTAGCAATTTTCAATTATTTTATCCTATTTTTAGAGGCGTGGGTTGTTTATTTTTTTGTGAAAATGGCTGTACCTAACCATTATAATTTCTGTTTCAAAATGTTTTTTTTCATAAATAGTGAAATCGTCTTAACTTTAGCATTTTAATATAATTGCTCTACATTTAGTAAAAAGTAAAAATCTTTCGATAAAAAATTAAAGAACAAATAATACCAATAATAATGTCAAAAATACAGTTTTATATAGATAATTCGGTATAATTTGTACTTTTTTTAATTACTTACCGAATTTTGCGAATAAAAATCAAAATAACGTGATTTGAATACTACACCAAAAACGTCAGTGGAACACGTGGCTCGTAAAATAAAATAATAAGTGTTGCCTTAGATTGGCGTCGAGCTCGCGGTGTTCGGGTGGTCCAGCTAAGGCTGTCGCCACACTCACGTTATGCGCGACAGACGACGCGACACGACTTTGAATAATTAGCTAATAATCTCATTGTTGTCTATTCAAGCGTTCACAACTTTCTTACATAGTCATTATGCGAGTTCGGACCAACGTGAAAGAATCCTTTGTTAACCGATATTAAAAGAAATAATATGAGATTTGTCGACTTGCTCTTAAAGAATACTTATGTTAAGTTTTGTTCTTGCGATTTGTAGAACAGGGTATAAACATTATGTCTAATTAATGCGAAGTGCTTCACTAACATTTTAGTGTCCAATTTAAATGTTAAATTGGTACTTCGAAGTGTAACGAATAGACTGATGAATTAATGATGAACCATAAAGTCTATCTTAGGTAAAATTCCTGGTTTTATTCACTTTCTTGAGTCTTTACACCCTTGCACTTGGAGTTTAAAAAAAACCGGCAAAGTGCGAGTCGGACTCGCGTACGAAGGGTTCCGTACCATTATCTATAAAAACCAAAAAAAAAAACATGTCTGTTGTATGGGAAATTAAATATTTATTTTATTCTGTTTTTAGTATTTGTTGTTATAGCGGTAACAGAAATACATCACCTGTGAAAATTTCAACTGTCTAACTATCACGGTTCATGAGATACAGCCTGGTGACAGAGGGACAGACAGACAGATAGACGGACGGACAGCGGAGTCTTAGTAATAGGGTCCCGTTTTACCGTTTGGGAACGGAACCCTAAAAAAGAACTTCCATTTTTAAAACCGTAGATACGTATGCAAAAAGTCGGTGTTTTCGCTTTGTCTTCGTTTTAAAGCAGTCTTTAGCTGCACCTGGCAAGCAGGTCACGACCCGGCCTCGGCCCTCGGGTCTCAAGATCGAGAACAGAGCTAAGATTCATTGATATCGGAATACCGTCCGAACATTCTCTCAGTTTCAAAGGTTTTGCTATAAATTGGAGACGGTATAAATTGGGAAACTATTCCGAAGGTATTAGATCCAGTTGAGCTATGTGTGCTCATTATTTC
This sequence comes from Lithophane ornitopus, assembly GCA_948473465.1. Classification (NCBI taxonomy): domain Eukaryota; kingdom Metazoa; phylum Arthropoda; class Insecta; order Lepidoptera; family Noctuidae; genus Lithophane; species Lithophane ornitopus. The sequence continues at coordinate 10,021,073 of OX419624.1, read as the reverse complement.
CAGTGAAGACATTTCCTGGTGGAGGAATTAGTTTCAAGTTCTATTATTGTATAAAGTTTTACCTCCCTCAAAATGTATTGTTGAATACTCACTAAGTTCTAAGGTTTTTTAATTAAATTCAATAAGTGTAGAATGGATTTGAGAAGCCAAGGATCGGACCCAGCCGTTTGTCTAGCAGTGGACTGGACAATGATTGAGATATTATGATGATAAAAGTACAGGGGATTAATTTGTGTGTGTGAGTTTTTAGCATTTTTGCGAACGGTAAACGCCCATAGACGTCATAAAAATAAAAATTTCTAATGTGTCTTGTTCAATGTCCGCAAAAGCGATAAAGAACTTATATGGATAACTATACATATACGGACAGGATGTAAAGGGAACTTACCTATTACAGATACCTACCTATTTTTATACAGTTTTTTATCAGAGAATTGACAGTTACAGTTTTTTTATCAGAGAGAGAGAAGAGAAGAAATCTAGTTACCCGACTACGGCGAAGCAAAAAGGAGGGTTATGCTTTTGACCGGTATGTATGTATGTTCATCTGTTCCCTCATAACTTCTAAACTACTCATCATAATTTGACAAATGAGGTCGTCGGAAGCGTCTTGATCGTCCGCTGGTTAAAAATCCGGAGTCACACATAATCTTTACGATTTATGCAATAACACGTGTGACTCCGGATTTTTTATTGGTCTGTCTGTGATGTCTTGACCTTGTTTAAACCTTTTTAGTTGAGTTTTTGCCGTAGTTGGGTTTTAGTTTTATTATAACTTTTATTTTTACTCTTTATCTTAAAGAGCTCCTAAACAAGGAATACTGATCATTAATTACCAACATCTACAAGTATAATGCCTACCAAAACAAGTATATTGAAATGTCCCGAAGATAGTGAAGCCTTTTATCAATCCGGTCACGCCTCATTCTAATGAAGTGAGGAGTTTGTCACGTAACTCCAGGGGTAGCATTCGGAATCGTGATAAAAGGAAAATTTAGTGCCGTCCTAAATACTTGTAAGTACCTATACATTCTTTAGGAGCTTAGGAATTAGGTTTTAGTGTCACTCGGTTTGATTTTGTGCTGATATTGGTATTCAGAAAAAAAATACAGGATGTTTGCTTACGACCACATGATAGAAATGAAAACTTACGGCTGGAGCCCAGTTTACACGATTTAGGCTTATACTGAGCCGCAGGTAATGTAGATCCACGCAGAGCAGATTTTATATTGGATGAACGTACTGACAGCTGGTCGTCACTTGTTTTTGAGACGCAACCTAGGTCACGCAGCACTGAATGCGTCGCGCAGAAATCTGTGCCGGCTCTACAACCAGACGCAGGACATATGTCTGCGTCACACGTGCTTGCGCCGCAGCTGTCAGTACGTTCATGCTTTACAAAATCTGCTCTGCCTAGCGCTGCGTGGTCCTGCGTCACCTGCGTCACCTGCGTCTCAGCATACGTTTAGTATATGCCATTCAGCGTCACCGACGGAGAGCCAAGTATACGCGATTTATAGTCACTGACCAACTGGAGCCGTTTGTGACGGTTCAGTTTCGTTCGCGTTCAGTAAGAACAAATTCACTTAAAAAAGTTGCCATCATTGTCTGGCAGCACATTATACTGTGCTGGCAACTTGATTCCTACTCGTTATAGCCTACTGCGCGTCAGAGTATTCAGAAATTCAGAAACGTAAAAGCTGGGTGCTTTTAGTTTTTATTAAACAAATTGAAAACTTCAAAACGTTAGCTGCATTTGCACAACACAAACTGGAACGCACAGGAAAAATGTAAAATCCAACAAAATCTTCTATCGCAAATTGTATTTGATATAACCAAAGCGCGAGATGGGAGCGGCCCGGTCGAATCTAGATAATGCAAATACAGGGCTGCACCGTCCGATGTACGGAACTCTTTTGACCGCGAGCCCCGAATAACATTTCGTTTGTATAGGGTTACCAGGTGATTCAAATTCTACGGGATTTAAATCGTTTTTTATGTGTGTCGGTTTGATGGGAAATTGAAATTGAATTTGGTTTATTTCAGATTTTTTACCAAGCTCTCTGTTTTCTAATGTGATTCGATGTTTTTATTACCTAATTTATTGATGGAAAAGAGTGTCTTAAATTCATCTGTTACATCGTATCACCAACTGATGATGATGGACCAAAAAATTACAACAAAAAGTAATAAAAAGATAACACAATCTGCCGAAATGTTGTGTGTACTCTTCCCCATGGCACAGCTAACATCACGAATTTATTTTATTTTCCGTTTTCCAGCTTTTTGTCCTGACCTGTAATTTCAATGATGGTGACCCTACTTATATCAAATACCGGGTCAAAAGCGGCGGCCGAGCGGTCACGGTGAATGTTGTTTTAATAAAATGACACTGATTTAATCTATGCTCACTGGGAAATTAGAATTTTTCAGAAGGTTTTTTTCAGGACCCATACGAAATTGTGAGTTACGTCATATCTGCAGTAATAAAAGTGCTGGATAAAACGTATGTTTTCATATTCTATTTTTTGTTAATTAAAAATGGAAACAAAAATGGTACACTGTTCAATTATTTTTCCGCTACAGACCGGGGAAAATATCTATTTATTACATACTATAACTTAAAGTCGCTTTTCGTGTTTGCCTCGCAACAGATTTTGATGAGGTTTCACCATCTTTTAGGGAATTTATTCCGGAAGGTTTATGTGTATAATACGTTACTATTAAAGTTACATTTAGCTAAACAATCTCGATGTTTTGTCAAGTCTTAAAAACCGTGCGAAGTAGGAGCGGGTCGCTAGTATCTAATAAAACCGACGGGCGACAGGTGACCGGTGACAATCCGACAATTTGTCCATTTTACAAGTTTCATTCGTAAATTTTCTGCTATTTATCAGCACTTGTCGAGAAAATGTAACAATTTGGAGTAAGTAATTTTTTGACAATTATGTCGCATTTTCAGTTATAATAAATAGGATAAAATAATAATTAGGTTTTATTTTGTTCGGATAAAGTTTTGTTTAACTATAGTTTTAGCTTGTTTAACTGTAGTTTAAGATCGACTTTGATTGTAACAAGCTGTGGTCCGACATACAGGTATCCTGCCTTTATCTATCTCAAGCAGATCTTCTCCATACCTGCCGATACCGCATAACTCTAGATATTGGCAAATTCCATTTTCCTATTTTCCAAAATAAAAGCATATTCCTGTTGCTATAAAATTCTTCGATTTCATAAATTATTTCGCAATTTCTGACACTTTAATGTTTTATTCAGGCAGTGGGTAGGTACATGTTAACGGTGCCGATGAATTTTTGACATCCATTCCTCGGCTTAGTTTTAAATAAAATTTTAAAATAGACAGCATTGAGGCATCACCGATTCTGAGTGGTTTCCGAGAATCTGGAATTTTTTAAATGGATTTATGAATATTTTCCAGTGCTAAGATACTTTAGAAATAAAAAGGAAATCGTTTTTCAGGAATTATCGCAATCGACGCAATACATGATTTGATGAATGCAAACACATTATATTGTATGTGGATAATAGCTAATGAAATAAGAAATCTATTCATCTATACTTATTATAAATTAAAGTCGGTTTTTGTGTTTGTCTGTATGTCCGCGTTGTTCTTCGAAACCACACAACAGATTTTAACGAGATTTTCACCATCGAGAATTGATTCCGGAAGGTTTATGTGTATAATACGTTAATATTAAAGTTACATATAACTAAGATATCTTGATGTTGCGTCAAGTCGTAAAAACCGTGCGAAGAAGGAGCGAGTCACTAGTTATAAATAAGATTCACGATATGAGTACACACATTAATGAACCATGTGGACGATATGGCTATCTATCTAGTCTTATATAGACCAAAAATCGGCTTGTAAGTGTCTTAGAAGATCTATTCACAATAATAAACATTTAATTTACTCAAAGCTAAAAAAAAAAAACATGTACCTATCAGTATCAATACAGAAATACAAAATCATTATATGCAGCCACTTTCAAAATTAATGCGATTGCTTTTTACCAGGCATCGTGATGAAGTATCGCCGTATCCCGTGTAATATCAACACAATAAGAGTAATCCATTCATGTCAGTGAACAAAAGCAATATCGCCAATGAAAACTAGTATTCGTTAAGCATCCTTTATCCTTTGTAAAGTATTGAAAATATTCGATAATATTTCACGAATCTCTTTACGCTTGCAAAGTTCGGTGCACCGTAAAATACATTTTTTTTAAATGAAATTCGATCGGATAGTTTTCTTTTTTGTGTGTATTTGGTTTTGTGTACTGGGATTATTTATGTCTGTGATATTCCAGATATTAGTGGACAGGAATTGAATTAGGGAACATTGCAATTTGTTGCCGTGCGTTACTTCACTGCTTCACTTTTCTGAACAGACTATCAACTGCTGAAAAGGAGCATCCTGTCTTAAAGGTCCAGGGCAGTGCCCTGGACTCTTAAACAAGTATAAAACAACTTAAATATTTATCAGATGCTGTAATAAACTGCATCAAAAACCATTGTGTAGTTTAGAAGATATCTACACACAAATAGATGTGAAAAGTGAATTTGTCTTATACTACAGATTTATAGATTGGGGTTCAGTAGCCTATCTAAACACCATCTGTATAAAAGTTCAAAATCCAAAACAGATGACCCACTAATTAATATTCCACCGCCATTAAAGCCATAATATTTTTTGGCCAACATTGCACCATATTATGTCCAAAATCCGCAGACATTGTTCATCATAAAATGCAAATTCGTGTAAGTAGGGTAGGAAAGCTCACGAGTGGCCAATAAATAACAAATCAGTCACAGGCATAATGGGACCATTCCTCATCGCCAAGAAGTTGGGAGTTGGCTGTAGTTCAACTAAAGTTCTTCGTCCTGCGTTGTTGGGAGCGGTGAGGTAGGTAGCGGTTAGACGGTTAGGATTAACTATTTATGATAGAAAATAAATAGTCTCTGGATGGACTACTTTATCTGGTGAAGCTAGGCTCAAAAAATATCAAGTTAATAAAAAAAAAATGCGTACCTGCATGTCATCTAATGCTCCATTTATATCGACGAGTGTTGGATCTGGACAGATCAAACAGTTACAGTATTTTCACATGTACATCTAACAGTGGCGGGTGATACTCTGAACTAGTATGAAAATTAAATAACACTGGTAATTAACCATAATTATCATGGTAAAAGACAGTCCTTACTGGGGGCCTACCACCACCGCTTACAGCAGTATTATTTTAATCTTACTTCGTGGGGGAAAGAGATGGAACTATACGTCCTGTAGAGCGTCATCTATTTCCTACACTGAAGTAATATTAAAATAATACTGCTGTAAGCGGTGGTGGTAGCCCCCCTGATGGCTCGAGAACGCGATTCAAATACTAAGTACAATCCCTCAATCTAAATAAGACAATGTGGATATAGAGAGGGAGCGCAGGGCACTGGCGGTCAGAGGGAATATGTTGGCACGCAAGTTGTACCGTTGTACTAATCAGGTTAAAATAACCCTTTTTAAAGCTTATTGCCAGGGTATGTACACGGGGAGTCTGTAGGTCAGCTTTACCAAAAGATCGCTGGAGGTCCTGCGCATCCAATATAATAATATTTTCAGAATGCTGTTGTTGGGACTACTCCGTTTTTGTAGCGCATCTGAGATGTTTGCGCTGAATCGAACCGACGACTTTTACGCGATCATTCGAAAGAAAATTTCGTCCTTAATAACAAGGTTACGGGACAGTGACAACAGTATTCTGAGGACAGTGGCGGAGAACATCAACTGTCCTATTCTGAGACGTTTTGTGGGGGTGATGAACGAGTGAAGTAGTTTAGCTTGTGCGTCGTCCACATGAAGCGAACTCAAATAATGTTTAATTCATTATATATAGATAATTCATACATTTACTAAAATTAATTATAAGAAATTTACTAACACTGGATCTTATGTTGTCCGAAATAAAGAATTTATTTATTTATTTATTTAAACAGTTTCAACCCAAGTGCCACATACTTACCACAAGGCGCTCTGTACACTCGTATATGAAATATTCAGTCGAATACATCGTGATCGCCGGCCGCCGCTGAATGTTCCACTCGAAACTGGACCAGGCTGAAATTGTTTCACAGAACGACAAGGCCCAGTAAAAAAGAAGTTTGAATAAAAAACAGGAAAACGTTACGGTTTTTTGGTTATTTTTCAACTGTAAAAGCCAAGCTTTTCGTGAAATTGCACTTTGAGGTTAAATCTCAGAATTACGCTTTATAAAATATCGTTTTTATTGATAAGGTGCGGTGGATACAGAACAAAAAAATCGAGGATTTATTGGAGATCCTGATTGGAATGAAACGCTATTTTCCAAAAACTGTTGACACGGTACTGTAAAAGAGGAAGACCAATCAATCTGCCTAGCCTTTTCCCAACTATGTTGGGGTCGGCTTCCAGTGATAGTCTATTGGTGTGACCGTCAGACTGCCAAATTATAGGTCTCGAGTTCGAACCCAAGGCTCTCCAAACCTCTGACTTTTCGGATTCATTTGCGTATTGTATAATTTATAAAAATGATGAAAGAAAACATCGTGAGGAAATCGATATGCCTGAGACTTATTTCTCGACGGCATGTGAAGCCAAGTCAGAGGCCCCTGGGCGGCTTTAAAACTCTGACACCAGGTTAGTCACCAACCACACGAAATGAAGAATGTAAAAGGGACTTATTGTGATGCAGATTTTTTATAATTTATTTTTAAAAGTCTTTTTAAAATCAAATATTGTCAAAACAAGGTACTTTCATTTAGATTGGTGGTCGCATTAAGTGGCACTATTTAACGAGTTCTATTGCAAAGATTACAATAAAAAACTTTAACTAAAATGAATTCCACTTTAAAACACGCTTAATACGATTCAAGAATTAAATTTTAATCCAGACTTACAACTCTAAATTACCTCCAACGAATCCGCTGTAATGAAATGAAATTTTCTTCATAAGAAGTTAGATGTAAGAATTAGCTGCGGCACACGACCCGGCGTTGCCTGCCTCAGTCTACAAATGCTCGCGTTGATCCTCTGAAATTGAAATTTAAGACCTTATGAAACCTTATCTGGTAAAAGTTTTACCTCGTGTCTAGAACATGTTCGTAAGATATGAAGGTAAGTTCTGTTGGGGTTAGATTATTTATTATTGAAATATTTATTAGCTGCACACTTTGCAGTAAGTAAATATGTGGTTTCATAAAATCCATCAATGAAGTAATTTAGGATGGCTTTGCCTTTGTCTGTTTAGCTTTTTTATCATAAAATAACTGTTTCTTTGGTTTTTGGGCTTGCTACAGAGAATTTACTCTCTAACTAATCTCATATTATAAAAGCATGATTTTCATAAGTCCCAAGTCTTATAGAACTAAAAGTTGACATCTTTTTTTTGCAACAGAGATGCCAAATTGTAGTTCTGTAAGACTACACTGCTACTGCAGGTAGCCTCAGATATTGCTATCTCAGTGTACTTACAGTATCCATAACTAATACTATGTTTAATTTATTTAAATGATATAATAAGACATATGGCGTTTTTGAAAGGAACAAAAAAGGATCTATCTATGTTACCTCCAAGTAACATTAGTCTTGTCCTTTACAATGGTAATTGGAGACTCTTAAGGTGCCTTAAAGCCTCCATGGTTTGTAGGGACGCACTTAACAGTGATGTATCGCCGTCATTTCATACGAACACCATAAAATACTTACCCGTTGGCTATTTGTCCTGATTTGCCCAAAGAGATAAACTGATATGGTGGTTTTGCTTTTAGTTTATATTATATACGTACCTTTTTTCTTACATTTTCACATGTTAAGCCTGATGTTGTGAGTTTTTGTGAAAAAAGTGTAGCTACCTATACGCATATTTTTTGTCTAAAAGTAATGTAGATATTTAGAGTGATATGAAAGAAGATGAACATGAAAATATAAGATAAATAATATACCAACATCATCTGGAAAATTAAATTTTTATCTAAACTTACGTGTAATGAAAAAACATATTTTCCAAGAATCTTTGCCAGAAAGTAATTATTTTAGTTACAGGCCCTACAGACTAAAGGACTTGTGAGTCGAAAAAAACTGGATTCGTTTACCCACATATTTTTTCAAGCCCCGCCGGGGTTAATAAACGGTTTTCCAAAAGTATACAATTTTTTAAAATATTAATGACCTAACCTATGTACAGTCACAACCACTAATATGTATACACTTAGCAACTTTAAAAAAAAAATTCTCCTACTGTATTGATTGTAATTTTATGTTATAACGAACTTAGTATTTTGGAACCTTATATGAAATAGGTACCTATCATCTCAAAGTTGCAATCATTATTCCACGAGAAAATCGTTATTGAATTTTGAAAGTGTATACATATTTTTGCTCGTAACTGTACCTGTGTTACATCATAGGTATATTTTTAGGGAGCTAAATTGGATAACTTGTACGTAAGTATGATACATTGTCGTTTGCTTTATGTATTCGTCTTTAATAAATAGACGATCAGAATAAAATGTTCAGTGGAAAGTTATAAATTGGTAACTTATTGAAAGAAGTAATAATAGGTATTATGCTTAAATTGTAAAAATTTCAAGACACATTTTCCTGCCACTTTAAGACACTCTATACAGGGTCGAATAAAATTAACCAGCGAAACTCTGCAGACGTGATGGGTATCGATATCTGATAAAATAAAAAATTCAAAGATTTGTAGATTTTTTACCGCTCTGTTAATGCTGTTACTTGAAGTATAACTTGAGAAAATCTGTTTTCTTTTATTTTATCGTATTTAGGTATCGATACCAATGTCGTCTGTGAAGTTTACACAAAAAAAAACTATTTTTTTAAACTAATATTTCAAGTGACTACTGCGACCGATGACCCCACAAAAAACACATCAAATTAATTTTTATCAGGATCATGTTGATGATATCGATGCCCAACACTTCTGTGGAGTTTCGCTAACTAATTTAATTTGACCCTGTATTGCAGCCCCTGCAGGTACTGCCACAATCACCGCGCTTGGCAAGCAGAATGTTGATTGCAGTTTGATATAGCAGGGCTACCGAAGTACTGACCATCGTTTCGTCTCTTTTCACACAATAAGTAAGAAAGAGATGGTGATTTCTTTACACGCAAATGCCTACCTTAAATAAAACGATTACACAGCAACATCCTTCAAACGTATTAGATAATTAAGATGGACGTTCAAATCGGACACGTTCGATTAAACAACGTCCTCTTACCCAATACCCGGTACCCATCGATTAGGAGGTTGTGAGAAATTGTTTCCCATTAATCTGTGATTACGTACTGTTGTGAAACCATTCCTAGTAAAGCAATTGGCTTGTAACTTAGCTTACTGCTCTCTACGAACTATACAGGATGTTAGGGTAAACACCGTTATCCTTGCAACCAGTGGTTTGGTTTCATTTATAGAACGTAAAATCAATGGAAAATTACAAAAAAAATTTGAATCTACATTTTACCATAAGAGACGCAAGTTCGTTGCCCTATGCGCTAGGGCAACGAACATACGTCTTAACACGGGCGGGGGGTGCGGGACATGACCTGACCGGCCGCGAGCGCGACCCCTCCCTCAGTCAGTCAGCTGTTTCGCTAGCAAGCACGGTGTCGGATAGAAACTTTTTAAAATCTTTTAATGAAAATAACGTTTTTTTTATTGTTGTTTTCGGTCATTTATTTTTATATTTAAGTCTACCTGTAGTAATACTACCCATAGTTTAAGTGACAGCGGTGTTTACCCTTACACCCCGTATAGCGAAGATTGAGATATAACGATAATTTTATCGTTACTATTTTAGATATTCCCGCTCTGCTTATTATGTAGGTAAGCACTTTTGGTGAAGGTTCCGTACCTACTAACCTCCTTCCTTACGTTGACCTTTTTTACATTTTACTAGTAAGTATTCTTCGAATCAGGTTCTTGTTTAAAAGCTATCACCTTTTGCCAAAATAATAAACTGAAATTAATCTAGATTTTTTGTACCAGAAATTCAAAACTGCTCATTGGAACACATAAACCAGATCCGCCTTCCCCATTAACATCACGCAAACTTTCCCGCGAAAATTAACAATTTAAAAAGCTAAACAACAATCATGTCGTAAACTCAGCGTAAATACTGCCTCAGCGATAAAACAGAAAAGTTATACAGCAGAATTTTAATTACGAACAAGCAAACAACTGGCGAAGGTCACAATAAAACGTAATGAATTTTCGTTGTCATTAATACACAGTGGCATTTAGTGGCCATTCGCATTCACACTCACGGCTGCCATGTTTGCGAATCGCACGTGTATGTAAAAACATGGCATAAGGGTGGGAGTGACGTCATTGGTCCAACGCGCACCCCTCCACTTCGTTCGAGTGCAGTATATGAGTAGTGCTAGTGCACTGACGGTTCAGCGCTTTGTTTCTATGTGCACCGTTTGAATATGTTAGATGAGTATGTACTTAATGACGTGTTGAGAAGATTTATAATGCCTTGAAGTTGAAGTGTTTGTACTTGTGTAAATTATAAACGAGTCTAGACTTTAGAATGAAATTACAGAAGTTTATTAAATGTTTTATTGGTTGATTAACTCATATTTTAAACATGGTCTTGACTGATGATGATATCGCAGAAGCTAAAGATCCCCAAATAAAGAACATACCTATTGATCTTTGATATTATAGAATAGAATACATAAAGGTTTTGTTTCTGCAGAATTAGGGGAAAAGCATGAACAAATAAGATTTGATTCCCTAATGAGCTGGTTTAGAAGCCAATTGATTCTGTGTACCACACACTAATGATAATCACAGAGTCACGTACCACACAAGAGAGGATAATAAAAAAGAAAACACAAAGAATCAAACACAGCGTCTACTGATTTTATCCTTAATAACAAATGAGCGGTAATCAAGTTTGGGGATATGATGATGTATCTCAAAGAGAAAATGTCAAATGTGAGTTGGCCCTAAGCAGCAAGTTCTGTCATCAAAAGTAATCAATAATAGTTAAGGTCACACAGTCACAGTGTAATTAATCCTAACTATCCTAACTATTTCATTTAATATGATAAATGCGGAAGTGAGTTTTTTTATTTGTTACGCTTTCACGCTAAAACGGCTGAACGGATTTAGACAAAATTTGGGACATGGGTAGACCATGACCTAGGACTCGATTTCCGTGCCTAGGACATAGGATACTTTTATCTCGATATTCCCAAGGGATCGAGATTTACACGGCTGAACCGCAGAGCGCAGCAAGTGATAAAAATAAAATAAAGTTAAAAATTAAAGGGCGAAAAAAACACGTTTCTTGTATGGGGACTTTCGGCATTTCGTACTCGATACGGAACCCCTCGTGTACGAATCCGACTCGCACTTGGCTGGGTTTTTTGTTGCAGAAGCGCGTGGAGTTAGATTGCCTTGATTTCTTATGAGGTTTTACGATAGAATCCCTAAAAAACAGCGCAAGAGCAAACTCGTGGCTTGGCTGTACCATATTGAGTATTACGTAAGTGCCTAATACTGGCCTAGAACGCGGGCCTTAAAAAATCTAATATAAGCAATATCGTTTGGAAGTACCCTATATAATAAATCCAGTATATTATTATACGTATTGTTGTCTTTATGTAAGTATTCTGGCTACATAGAAAAGGTTCTTCCTTTCACATATAAGTTTAGTAATATTGTCGGATACAAGGATCATGTTATGAAATAATATGGACATATTATGAATATTTTTATGAAAAAAACAGGTCGGCAATTATCCCACGGAAACGAACTACCGGGTTAGAAAATATCCTATGTATTAATTCAGGTTATAAACTATCTGTATGCCATATTTCATGCAAATTCTATAAGTAGCATAATACTAATGATTGAAATACGTCGTGAATTACACGCCAGTAAAGCTCCCAGTCGGCATGATTTTTTCCGACATCTTAAACAATCGTCGTCATACTTCAGCCAGTTTACACAAACTTTAATAAATAATACACTTAAACCTTCCCCATGAATCACTTCGTGCATTGCTGAAAACCGTATGAAAATCAGTTCCGTAGTTTTTGAGTTTATTGCGTTCATATAGACAAACAGACGCGGTGGGTTGTTTTATAATAATACTAGCTTATGCCCGCGACTTCGCCCGCGTGGATGTCGGTTATTATATATTAAAATCTTACTTGAGAACTACAATATCCATTGGTGAAAACAGCATGAAAATCGGTGCTGTCATTTTTTAGTTTATCGCATACTGGACGACAGACAGACAGACGCGGCGGAGGACTTTGTTTTATAATAATATGTAAGGATGTAGTGAAAAAAAAATTATATCCCGTCACATTTACCCATAACATTTACCACAATCGAATAATTCATTGCCGAAAACAACACTTTCAGATTTTTTACCCATCATTTCAGCCAACCAGTGTATTTTGAATGCGTATGTCAATTTGTCACAATTCACGCAAATATTTGATGCATGAAAATTTAAAATTGGACGCAAGCGGCCATAACGATACGACTAAAGGTCTGTGTTTAACAATGGACGCTCTTCAGCAAGTATATAATACTAGCTTCTGCCTGCGAATTCGTTCGCTTGGAAGGTGTAAGATACACAATATACTAGCCACATTTTTATAAAACTCCCTCGGCCTCCGACACACCTCGTCGCGTTGCTTCGGCTGCCCGCGCTGTTACTTCGTTTTAGCTTAGCGTTCTTTCCGACTTTTTTTCTTTTGCTGGACTCCTAAGGGTCATAGCGTGGTGTTAAATAACCCGTAACTTCCTCAAAAATTTGACTATCAAATGTTAAAATATTTTTGTGATCCGACGGTAGTACCAGAGATTAGGGCGTTCAAACAAACAAACTCTTCAGCTTTACTATACATACACATACATTACAGAAATAAGTATAGACAAAGGTTAAACCTAACAAGGGATACAAATAGCCCGTACTTTGTCAAGAACTAATACCAGTTTAATTTTATGACCAATATTGAAGACCTAAACAAACACTTCGACCTCAGGTACCCATACAAGTAAATTCGAAGTTAGTACCCGCATAAATGTTTCACAGTTTCCAATATCACTAAATAACCTAACATCGCCACTTGAAATTACGGTATATGTAATGATTTCAAAACTGAAAGTACATAGTAGATAGGTACAGAAGGTCGGCTACATACATCGGGCGGAGATGCACGCACACATAGACACGCTTCACGTACAGCGAGTGCAAGCGCACACGCGACTGGCATTCGGCCGAGATAGACCCAGATTACCGTCTGTCTCAATTTCAAATTATGTTCCATAATATTGTATCAATGTGAAGCCACAACACTTAAGGTACCTACTTAATTATTACTACATATTGATTGAATATGGAACACAAATTGTAGATTATTAATTGGATTTTTGCCAATATTTACATCTCTTTCAGGCTTAGGCCATTAACACACGGCACCGCCAACCACCGCGGTAGGCGGTCTCATGTCGCATTGGCCTCTATGAAATCCGCTGATACCTAACAGACGTACACCGCCCGACCGCGCGGTCGAATTGGTAGACACACGTAGACACACGCCACCGCGGCGGTGCGCGGTGCCGTGTGTGAACCGCCTTACTGTACGTTCGGCAATCTCGGCCTATCTCGGCCGAATGCCAGTCGCGAGTGCGCTTGCACTCACTGTTCGTGAAGCGTGTCTATGTGTGCGTGTGTTTTCGCCCGTTGTATGGAGCCTACCTTCTGCACCTATCTATTCTGTGCTAAAGTCCGTTAGTTATCGACAAGTTAAGACTTGATGTGCTTATGTATTCCAGTGATACCTACGAACAGTGAGAAGGGATTTGAACAAGTTAGTTACTAGTTGGTGAGAACCCTTTGAAGTAACATAGAAGATAGTTAACACTTGGACGGAGCCTAAAGTGGCTCACTATAGGAAATTGTGCATTTAGTTTTGATTAAATGGTTCAAAGTAGTTGGTAGTCATATATAGCCATGTGAAGCGAAGGAATCAGGGAGAGAAATGTTGTGAGGAAAGTTTTGAGTATGAATGTAGATGCTCTGAAAAATGATATGCCCAGGGGCAGAGGGGGTGTGACTACCACTGTGATGTGATCTGATATAATAGAGAAGTCTGCAAGAAGAAAGAATGCTGCGCTAACCCCAAATAACTAAATTAGAATTGAAGAAGGACGATTACCATGATAAATTAAATATCCCTTTTTAACATTATGATGTAGGTAACATAATGAATTGCAGCACAAAAAATATTTTTGTTGATATAGTTGAATCTACAAAAGGATTTTAGATTCTTATCAACGATAACAGCCCAACAAGCAAAAATCAGTACTTAAAACTATCTCAAGACTACTTTTATATTCACTTATAAGAAACTTGTATCATGCTACAAAGCTGGATTTGGGCGCAGTTATACGAGCGTTTATTTCTATAACTATCTTATAATCAACTTTTAAAATGTTACCTAGCCCTATAATATACTTGACGAAGCACAATAGCTTCTATAATGATATGAGACTACACAATTACAAGCACAAACGCTCTTGTTAGTATCTTACATAAGTATCTCACTAAAGCAATCTTGTTTATAATGCACTAGTAATGTGCTTAGTTACAAGTTATAAGTATATTTTAATAGAAGTTATCTTTGTTTGTTGTGTTTGGTAAAAACTTAATAAATTTTTAGTTATAGTCTATTACTATTATTTTGTATTATTGTAGAACATTAATAACCCATATATATTGTAAATATAGTGTATGAACTCGTGGGAAGTCATTTTTACTGTAAATGTATACCGAAATTTAGTTAATTTTACAATCCCCTCTGAAAAATAGATCATTAGTATATTGTTGTAAATAAAATATTTCATAAATTCTTATGAATATTCGCCATGTTTTGAAATTACTCTTTATTATGTACTTTATAGAACCAATGTAGGTAAAATTAACAATGGAATCTCAACAAAATGGCTGACGTTTACTAATAAAGTTATTGATCTAGTAGCTTTTAAGCTTTTTTGATCAAATAGCGCTCTTACTAAGTACTATTCGATTTAAATGAGTCTCGAGCAAAACTATAACGGCGCAAACTTATAGTGATCTCAGCTAAGTATGTTATAATATCTTGTTTTCTCACAAAATGTTACTATGGGATCAAAATATTATTCAGTATTATTTAGTTTTACTGTAAACAATTATAGGAGACTTATTCCTAAAAGTGTCCTAAAACAAATCTTGTACCTAACTATAAGACTGAGTTATAAAAGCAAATGCTCTTTAGAATTTCTACGCTTGTGAGATGCTATTACTAGTAAAAGTGTCCTATTAATGTGTTAGAGGTCACTCTTGTAGCGAATTATAAGACCGAGATATAAAAACGAATGTACTTGAGTATGTTAATGCTTGGCGAATGCTATTATAAGTAAATAGTCTACTGCAATGCCTTTATAATAACGTTATTAGTAGTGACAGACTTATAATCTTTCTTTATAGGATTACTTTGCTTGTTGGGAGCATCACACGAAGGATTGATTGGTTTCCAAGAAGGGCAGTTTATTTTTTTTCTCTCTACAAATAACGCTATGAAACATTCAAGTTGGAAATGTATGTCGTCGTTCACAATAAGAGCAAATTACTGTTCATGTGGATGGAAATGCGACGCAAGGATGTTTCAACCGAGTTATAGGCAAAACTTTTTGATATTGATCTAACTTTGTAAAAGATCAAAGTGCTACAAAAACATTCCGTTTCTCCAAAGTACACAGTAATGTACGTTTCATAATAAATATGGGCACGTAACTATTGCTATTCTTTGGAGAAAGAGTACTTTGGAAGCATACGAAACTGTTAGAGCTAACAAAACCTTACACTGAATTAGTCCTCATACCATGACATCGCAAATTAAGGCCATGTAAGGTAGACGAGACACAAAGAACAAGCAACAAAAAAAATTGAAGCCCTAGGCAGTCCTCGAGACTATAAAGCGAACCTAAAAGAGGTTGGAGTAGTTAGCAATGGAAATGATGCTTAAGAATTTTTGATGATGCCAATCAAATGTAGACTTGAATTGTGGTGAACATGATGAAACATAACCAACAACACGGAACAATAAGTGAATTTATTTAAGACTATCTTCTGCTCACGTCCATAAAATATATCTTATGACACTAGGCAATACTGTAGATTTCTATTAGTGAAAGAATTTTCTAAATCGGAGTTTCGAAAATGACCCCTTACTTATAAACTCACAGAGATATAACAAGAGGTAAAAACCTCTTGTTATATTAGGTATTATAGCTATTACAGATGACATACACACCAGACATGAGCTGTCTGATAAATGAGACAAGAAGAATAAACGATTAAAAAGACATCACTTGAAGCAAGAGATAACCTTTCAGACAATGAAGATAAGTTAGAAATATTGTCAAGAAAGAGGCAGAAGCCATCAAAACGGTCATGGTTGACTATCACAATTGGTTCCCGAGGGCACCAATAAAAACTCCAAATAGAGACAATCATTGAGACAAGAGAAAGCCATGAAACATATTAATATAGCAACAAAACATGACAATCTCAACAAAAGTAAAACAAAAACCAAAATCCTTTTCATACCAAAACATGAATTCCACAGCGCAAGTTACTGCCTATGTAAGGAAGACACGACACAAAAAATAAGTGATAAAAAACAAGTCATTTGATGCACGAGACAACCCTTCAGACAATGGGGCGCACTTAATGCCCGTATCATGTACAAGCGTGTGATACAGATGTTCCCGTAATTAGCAGAGCTGCGATGAGTGAGTTAAGACCTAGTTAATGAGTGGACAGTTTGAAAAAAAAAATATTTAATTTCAATGTAGCTCGTTTGGCTTTTTAGGGCAGGTCAGTGTGTCTATGAGATGTGAATGAAGGCTTGAATGAGAGCGGAGGTTGACCGCAATTTTTGGATGTTTAGGTGAGTTATAAGTAATCGAGCATATTGAAAAATCTAAACGACAAACGTACACACGTTTGATTGTCGTTTAAGATTTTTCGGGAAATTGTGAAAAAAATCATCATTGCCAAATGAGGAGTTTACTTATTCTTTTCCTTTGCAACTTGCCAATGGAACTCGGTACTAGTGCTTCAACTGTCTATCTGGCTATCATGGTAATGTTGTGGTCTACTATCACCTACTACCAAAAACAAAAGAAGATCCAAGGTATCCAGGTCTCGATAAAACATTTATACAAATATTCTATTCACCCACGCATCCACGAGGCTATCGACGTGGGTCAAACAAATAAAATAAGAAAAAATACAATCTAATCCTTTAATCCTCAAGGAGGCACTGGAAGAGTTCCTCGGTACTTATTTATGAAATAAAATATAGAATTATTTATGTTGGCAACTTTAGCTCACACTTCGCTACAATAGCGTGTTTGTTTATGATTTCCCTTGAGTACCCCTACACCTATTTGTAGAAGCCTTGAAGAGCGATAGAACGTTTTCATTACCCACGTTATGGGTTGTTGTTGAGGAAATTATGTCGCAACATATCAAAGTTTGTGCTAGGAGTATTACTTTTAGCGCTATTGCCGTAATCCCCTAAAGTGAGGCTTATAACATTTTGTTTGTTATAGTAACTGTTAGGTCTGTAGATGAAAAAAAATAACCACCTGACAATACACATGATATAAGCATACACATTAACTAATCCCTGTTCTCTTGGTTAGAAACTACATTTAATGCAGATGATCTACGTGCAGATGACGTTCTGTAGTTTGCCAACCCCCTGACGTATGATCTTAAAAGAAATAAGGTTTAATTTTCAGCAGAATGGTTTTTCAAAAGTTACTCAAATTGTGGAACGATTTTGAAATAGTTTTATGAAGTGACTGTGGCTATAATTATTAATAAATGTGTAATACATTTTTTTTTGTATAAAACCAGATTTATTTTACCAAAGTCGTTAAGGTAAGGTAGATAGGTATTCTAAGAAAGATACTCGCATACTCGAAAGAGACTCAGTAAAATAAGTTACTGCTGCAAGAGGTATAAAAAGTTGACAACAACAATTAAAAATATTTTAAAGTGAAAAATGAAGATGCAGAAATGTCTTCCTCTTAACAACTCGTTGTTAATTGTAGAAGGTAAGAGCTCTTTTGTAGCTAGCTGATGCCTTCCTTTTTGTAAGCAAACAAAATAAAATGCTGTAGGCTTCCGCCTCTGATATTCCTGAAAGTTCCATTCTTATGTAATCTCTTGAGGGATGAGTAGCGCTTCAACTGTACTAAACTACTTATGATGATTTATTTTGATATTATTTTTTAAATGAAATGTTTATGTTGGATTGTAGTTCTATGAGGCATTCTATTCCAAATTAACTTTATATTATTGGGAGCAAAAAAATGAAATAGACCAATTAATAGTTCTCCAGACCGAATTTCGGCCATCTAACCATAGACACGGAAGGTGTTGCATAAGTGTGTGAGCAGACACTGTTGTACTCTCTGGTGAAATAGACTTATTATAATGATTTTAAATGGTTGTAATTTTTTTCCGAATTTAATTTATGAAGAAGTAACTACTAAATGAAATAAAAGTAAACACATTTTTAGGATAGACATAACCTTAAAGAATATTACGTTATAGTGAAGGGTTTCTCATTGAAAAGTAGCAGTAATTTAATTTATAAAAGCGCAATCGGTTTTTGAACAAAACACTACAAAGCCGGATATTAATTTCCAAACCATAATTTTCATATCACAAACCACACAACAGTGTCAATCTGTCCGCCACAACATCTAATCATATTATCGGTAAATTACAATACTAATTAACAGAGGATTACATAATTATGGGTAAATTGGGTGAGGCTACATGCTAGCCACACTTGGAATCCAAACATAATTATCGAAAACTGTTATTGTTGTGATCCCAGCATTAATTGAATTTACTCTGAAGTTTATACAGATGAGGTTAGTGAAGGCAATTGCTGGCTCTTTGATTAAACTAAACAATGTTTGTTGCCTTACAATTATTCATGATACGGTCCCTCTGTTTAATTTAGTAGGTACATACTTTAAGTTGGGTCCAATAGAACCCAACTTAAAGTATGTATCCAACTTAAAGTATGGGTCCAATAGAACCCAACTTAAAGTATGTACCTACTAAATTGTGGCTAGTTTTAACTGTAACTTTCTAACTAATATTTCATTTCATTTATTCATATCAATTTTAATAAAATATGCATAGCCTGTGTACTTACCCCAGTATTTTATAGTAAATAGGCCTCATTTTAATTTCAAGTGCGGAGAAACCGAAGAGTTATTACTGGGTCTTGTATCATTTTGCCAATTCAAGGAGCAAGTAATATTCTTATCAAGGAAGTGGGTATATTTCACCCGGGAAATGTTAATGTCGTACAATATAGGCCTGCCTTCATAATTTTCATTAGGAAAACTGTTAATGTAAAAGTTGAATGTTTGTAAAACCGTTTGCCTTCAAATCAAAAGTGAACAGGTATCTTCTGGGTCCGCTCGTTCCATCTTAATAAACCTCATTCATCGCTTTCCATCAGGCGTGATCAAGGTCCAGAGTGCGCCCATTCAGCAACAAAAAATAAAATAAAGTATAGTTATATAGTAATATGCA
The DNA here is from genome assembly GCA_948473465.1 of Lithophane ornitopus. Classification (NCBI taxonomy): domain Eukaryota; kingdom Metazoa; phylum Arthropoda; class Insecta; order Lepidoptera; family Noctuidae; genus Lithophane; species Lithophane ornitopus. Next base: position 10,001,354 of record OX419624.1, on the reverse strand, counting down.
GTTAAAAAGCTAGATGGAGCACATAGGAATTGACGGGAACGACATTTAAATCTTATTGATTCCATGAATAACATTTTTGTTAACAAAGCTTATTGTCATGCAAATCTCACACTGTTCAGTAAGTATTAAAAATCCCGAAATAACCTGAATAAAAGAAAGAATTTGTATAAAATTCCATCAACATTTCAGACATTTTAAGAAGAATTTTACGCGTGGTTTGCGCTGCAAGATACGACATCAACCAAGTTATAATTAAAAGCATAATTTAATATTAAAACAATGTTGAGTCAAGCCAACCTTCAACGAGATAAAAATTAAATATTTGCACATGTAGGTACGCGAATCATAAAATAAATCATAGTTACGTACTAGAATTAATTTAACAAATATTAATTTGCCAACGTACCATGTAATGTAGGCACGTCGTTAATTTACGAAATAAGGTTAAACAAGAACGTATCTCTCCAAATATTTATACATAATGGAAAAGATGAAACGTGGGCTCATTGCCTTTGTTGAATAATTTATATTTTATTTCTCATACAATCCCGCTCTGACGTCCTTAAATGCGAGTCTATGAGCTCCGGGCAGTATTCATTTTTTAGACATATAAAAGTTTCAAGCGAAAAATGAACAAAGAAAAATTGAGGGAAAATATTATTATTTTTATGATTAACAAAATGTATTATTTCAACGTTTGTCAAATCTTAAGATGATAGAAAATTAGACGGGTAGGCACCTACTTACTACTTACGTTGTTTAATTAGTATTTCTTTTGTGATTATTTTTAAAGCTTTAGCTTTCTTTATATTTTTGGGAGGCTATTATGTTAATAATTTATTTACTTAGTACTTTTGAAGCTCATTAAGGCTCCCGCAGACAGGCGTTGTTCCACCAGAGTCGCGTCGCACCGTCGCGTCAAGCCTGTCTGCGGGAGCCTTTAAGGTTGCGTGGACTTATACACATCGCTTTTTTGAAAGAATAAAAATGCTAACTGTTGAATATTTTATAGTTTTATATTGCTAAAGAATTCTTTCAATTAAAAAAATAAAACACATTTCATAGAGCTTGTCTCGTGTAATTTTTCAGTGAAGAACATACAAGATTCGCATCGTCTGCGTACCTACACCTATCTAGCACCTTTCAAGATTCCTAACTATTTATTTTAGTACAAACTAGTACTTAAACCGCAGATTCATGAAACTCTAATAAGCAACAACAATACCAGGGTCGCAGCGAACAAAAGAGCATTTCTTAAATTTTCAGTTTGGAGTCTGAACGAGGGTAGGGCATAGCAGACGCTCATAATGCCGCACTCGACACGAGTACTGACCGCGGCTACTTCGACAGATTCACATTTAAGTGGTTGGTGGAAGTTAGTAACTGAGTGTTATATCTTTGTTTTATAAGAATAAATTACGAACAATAGTTTGTAATACTAAAATTACTTTTTTGACAACCTTCTTCGAGATAGATTGAAATTGCTGTACTGGTCGAATACATTGTGATCGCGGCCGGAAATATTTGTATGAAAATACATAAATCTGTCGTGTTTTAAAAATGGTACGAACTTTTTACTTCAACACCATGGCAACCAAGGAGGTAACTTATCAAAGATTTTATTTAAATATCGATTCGGTTTGCAAATAGAGCTGTTTAAAGTAAAGAAGGAACAAATTAACATAATGCTCGTTAAATATTATCGTTGGTCGTCATTGATTCTGGAATTTATCATGAATTTACTTAGTTTGAATTTCTGCGCATTATTTGAAAAAAGTACCTACAATACAAACCTTAGCCTTAACCGGGCAGTAATGTGCCTCGGCTTTGCGTCGGCCCACAATGCCCTTGTTATAGGCCGCGACAGTTATGCACTATTTCCGAAAATATCCTAGATTGTTTACAGTATTTTCAAAGATAAAATAAACGCAAGTTTTAGATAAAAAGTATCCTATGAGTTAATCCAGGTTATAAACTATCTGTTTGCCAAATTTCACCCAAATCCATTCAGCCGTTTTTGCGTGATTGAACTTAACTTCCTACTATATATATATATATATATATATTAGGCAGTAGGATACCTACCAAATCGAATTCGAAACGTCATTGTTAAAATGTCAAGATCCTAATTTATACTGAAGATTTTAGAGTTTTAAGAATGTACCCAAAGATAGAATCAAAATAATTCCTGTATCTTGTAACTTACACCACACACTAGGTTTACTCATTCAACCTCTTACAACTGGTCACTGAATGAAACGTCAATTTTAAGCCTCAAAATAGCCTTTTAAAAATGTCTAGTGGTTTACGGGTTTAAAAGTATGTTCATTTCGGTTTAACTTGAATATAATAAGAAAAGTTTCAGTTTCTATTATGATCTGTTCTTTTTTGCATTGAGTTAGCAATTACATTTTTTTTAAAGGTACTTTGAGTTTTTGGTATGTTAAATATTTAAAAATGCTGTTTATTTTTTAACTATAGAGTTGGGTATAGGTTATAGCTAGTGGTTTTGTTGAGTGCACGTTTCACAGACGGGTGGAGTGTAGGGGATTTTTTTTACGTTCGACTTTTTATGAAAAACTTCAGAAAAAGCTTTGTTCAAAGCGATGCTAGGCGGTCTCATATACATTTTAGCTTCCCTTTTTCAGTTAAAATGTTCAGTCTTACGAGTTACATAAAAATGAGTTGCGTACCTACCTATGTGGATAGGTATATTCGTTTCAGGATGACTTAGTAATATTCATAGTAGATTAATTGTTCACTCGTGCATTAAAATCTATAGCAATTTCACTTATGTAGGAATGTATATTGGAAATAGCAAACATAACGACAATCGCCACTTCAAATCATTTTCATATTAATCCCAACGTTCAAGATATCTGAAAACAATAGCTCCCCGCCATACGCAACAGATTGGCCCAAAATTCAAAGCGACCCACCCTTAGACCCAGGTCTTATTCTCTATCTCAATATCCTAGTATCCAGGGACCTCGTTAAATTGGGAACCCGTACGTTTACCGCCATTGTATCGGTGTAGACGGCATTCTTCACACCCTTGGCTCGTAAAAGGGAATGCCGAGATATAGGCGAGTCTGTGAAGGGTCATCGGCGCCCTTATTAGGAACGTCTTTAGTGTCGTATTTCTTAAGGGAAGGTCAGGTTTGGCGAGCAGTATAAATTATTCGGAGCATATGGAGCGGCTGTGGTTTGAGGGCAGAGTTCAGAGCTCAGATATATGTATAGAACATATCTTTGTTAAGTTTTGTTTGCAGAGATTTTAGTGTTGTGTGTTCATTATCTCTGTAGCTCTCTGTTCGTTATGTTGGATTTGTATTATTGTTATATGGAGTATAGTTTTGTTTATTATGAAATTTGGTGCGTAATTTAGGTATCTACCCAATAAAAATACTCTGTAGAGTCTTGGAATTTAGATCTGAATCTCGTTACTCAGGTGTGATTTTCGATATATATGAACAATCTTTTTACACAACATTTTAAGGGCGGCGTGAAAACTTGATTTCGCCTGACTCATTTACCTGAAACGTTTCAGAGTACAGGCATATGTTAACCGTAGATTTTCCTCGTCATGTAAAAGTTATGTTTTCATCTCGTATAAACCACAACACCCAATATTCATATCTTCACGCTCCTACATCGTAAAAATATACGACAATGTTATATGTTAAAAGAATCGTAACTTTGCGGCGTTGATGTTTCAATATTTCTTTCAAAATTTACAAGGAACGCTCTGTGTTTTACGATAAGCAAATATGCAATTATTAATGTTTGTATGCTTTTATGGCTCGCACATGTTCCATTTATCAACAATCAGGGTATGGAAGTAAATAAGGAATCAGGCAGACTTTATGTTTTTGGTCTACTAGCAAGTTATATTAATAATATTGAGGTAAAAAGCAGGTTTTACTATATTATGTAAAAAAAATGCGTCATGTTTTTTATGTAACATGTCAAAAATATGAGGGATAAAAAAATATAAAAAATGGTATATAGTTAAAAACATGGCACGGGAGTAAGTGAGCCCGATTTTGGAAGGACATGGCAATTATCATCATCTTCAACTTATTTATTGACAGTTTTAATAATAGTTAATTTAATTTGATTAATTGGGACACTTCAGACTTAGTCAGAATTTACCTACTTTATGAATAAATAATTTTAAAACCAACAGCAAACGCTTTTTATGATATCTATAAGTAGCTGATTCCCGCGGCTCCGCCCGCGTTGATGTCGGTTATTATATACTAAAACCTTTCTCGTGGTGAAAACAGCATGAAAATCGGTGCAGTAGTTTTTGAGTTTATCGCGAACAGGACGACAGACAGACGCAGCGAAGGACTTTGTTTTATAATTATGTAAGGATAAAGTTGCTACTAAACCCAAATCTGGGCAAATACTTTTCTTATTGAACTTTTCGGAACAATAAAAGATAATTGGATTAGCTTTTTATTCACTTATATTTTTTATAATCAAGATTCCAATCTCTTTTAGAATGCAAATATGATGTTTTCCAATCTAAATGTAAACAAATAGGTAGCTTAATTAAACAAATACGAGTAGTTTCAAAAGTTTTAGTTTTGTTGACATTTATGTAGCAGACAAAGTTAATTAAATGTAAAATGTAATTGTGCAGCAAACATTATCTACAGACGTCGTTGAAGGATAAAATAAGAGTTAGTTAAGGAAAAGAAAGTGATTCTCTCCATCTTGAATGTTCCAAGACATAGCCCGAAGTATTGCCAAACTTAAGTAGCAGTGGGCAGGGCACATTGCTCGCAGAACAGATGGCCGATGGGGCTGAAAGGTTCAGAAGTGGCGCGAGTGGCGCGAAGTGGCTGCGAGAAGACGTAGCGTTGAAAGCCCCCCCACAAGGTGGACCGATGACACACAGAACCGGTCGAAGTGGCGGTGCTTGGGGGAGGCTTATGTCCAGCAGTGGACGCGCTTTCGGTTGAAATGATGATGATGATGAATGTTTCAAGCGTAACATTGCTTGAAACATTCAATTGAAGAAAACTGTATTTGATTCGGTTTGAGTAAAGTTGTACTTTAACGATTAGCGTAAAAGTATGGATCGTACGAACCATCAAGCAGTAAAGTTTTAGTTTATCACTCCACTTCCACAAAATTCAAATGATTTTACTTAACTTGTTATATAATATTGTAACTCTAAAGTTCTTTATACAAAATTATTATATTGTAAGAGCTTCCCAACTGAAATAATAGCAACATCAAAAGCTGTTTCCTGCAAGTCTTGTTACGTATCGTCGGCTGTCACGTCTAACGCAACGCCACTGTACGCGATTTCCGCGCGTTCATTACAATGATTGACATTCGATTATGCATTTCTGATTACCCCCAGGATATGTGGAAGCGTGATGACACCTCCGTCAATAAAGGAGTGCTTAGATGTGTAAGAATTATTTACAGAATACGGAAAAGAAATACTTTCTATATTTTAGAAGGTAAGCTTTTTGAAGCTCGCTAAGCAGTTGGTACCGGCTGTAATTCCCATTTTAATAATAGCGCGTAAACAAAACCTCAACAAATAAATATTTACGCGCGAGTCGATCGACGATGATGATTTTGGAAGCTAGAAATCAATATATATTGTAGTCTGCGAGAAAAATAGGAAAAATACAATGTTCAAAATAAATTCTTATTTCTGAAGATACAGCGACGTTGGCTAATCCGATAATCATAATTTGGTTTTCCAATAAAGTTCATGATATTCTTATTCAGCTATAGAATTAACTACTACGCTACCTATCTACTGATTTCTTAAGAAATTTAGGATATTGTTCATTGTTTTTGGGCAGGTTTTTATAAGCTCTATAAAAATGACTTAGCAGATTTCAGCTTTCTTTCATTATTAAGTACCAGAGGGGCAAATTCCCGCATTTTTAGGAAATACGTATCAGTCTATATTTGTCCAAAATATCTCTAATTTACATTGATCGTCTCTGTGATATTGCAAAAGTGAATGAAAAAAGTGTTCTTTTCCACTAAAATAAACAAAAATGTAGTGTTTAATATTGTACGGTATTCTTCGTGTGCGAGTCCGACTCACATTTGACCTCTTTTTAACTATAGGTAAACGACACCCAACGATTTTTTTTGGCCTTCTGTTCATCTTTATACTTATAAACTTTTACGAGCTCCAACACTATATTTAAACAATTCCCTAGAGCAATTTTCCTTACAATCACATTAACAACCGTTTTTCTTAACCATATGGTTAGAAACTTCAGTAAGATTAACCAAATGTGACCCCAACATAATAAAACTAGTTATTAACAAGGTTCGTTGCCTTTCTGTCCTTACTTTCTTCTTAACTATATTAGAATTCTTTCTCAGTCTTCCATTGGATAAATGACGTCGAATTAAAGTGAATATTCAGTATTCTGGATTTTTAAAAGAGCAATGTCGCGTGACTTTGTTCGATACAAGACAAGACTGGAGTCGTGTTTTTTAATGTGAATGCCTTGTTTTATTCAGTTTGAGTTCTCTGAAACGTCCTTTGTTATGTAGACAGCCGGCGGCATGATATCTTGGCTTTGTAATGTTATTTCTATCTAAAAACCTTACTTGAAACATACGATTTTTATTTAGAAAAAAAACATAGGTAAACAACTAAAACATGCTTTCACTGCTGGCTAAGCACAATACGTCATTAGCATGTCAGGCACGCGAACCCATAATATTTTCCTCTAACAAACATTGTTCAGAGCGCATAGATGTTTTCACTTTAAAAAAATGCATAATTAGCCAACTGCTGGGATACAGGCCTCCATCTACCACGCGGGCCCAGCGTGGGTTGGTAGATGTCACATGTCTTCGAATTTTTGGTTTTAGGATTTGCCGGTTTCCTCACGATGTTTTCCTTCACCGTTTTGAGAGCAGTGGTGATGAAATAATTTACACAAAGTAAACCGCCTGGCTGGGTTTGAACCTACGACCTACGCCTCGTAAGTCGGGGCCGTTACTACTGGGCCTCCACAGCTCTCTCAAAAGATGTATTGCGTTGGAATTGTAGATTTGTCATCCAAATTTCATTCGATTTCCATAATATTGTAATGAATCACGTTTAGTCGATTACATACAACTGTTTCATAACTAAAAAGGCATTAAGGGTATGCCAATAGCCCACAGTCCATAGCCATGGCTTTGGCGCTATTTCCAGACATACCTTTAGTACCTTTTTAACCAAACCAAAAACAAGATATATTCCGTTAGAACATGTTATATTCTTCACTTTCACCATTGGACAAAAACTGTAGGGCAATATCCTGCGCTGTTATACAATTTAGAAAAATGCTGTTTTCAGTATGTTTTACTATAATAGTGAATAGTAGGTAATATAATTATAGTTATAGACGTAGTAATAAAACATTAAGAAAAAACGTAATCTTTCGGAATATAGCTTTTTTTTGGCACTTTCACATTTAGCCCAAACATGTATGGACGGTGAATAATCTCCTTTAAATCAGCGCCGCATACGAAGACGCATTATCGTCCTGGATATTACAGCGCAATACATTGTGCCATGTGTCCATCCATAGGTACTAATATTATAAATAAGAAAGTATCTCTGTCTGTCTGTCCGTCTGTTCCTGTTCACGCCTTATTGGCAGGATGGTTTTCTATGCGTTTTGGCACACAGGTAGACCATGACCTGGGTTTGGACGCACTGGGTTAGACACATAGGATACTATTTGTACCGGTAGTACGTTCTTGTGGGATAATATCTGACCTCTACGCGGGCTAAGCCGCGGGCAAAAGCTAGTTCGCCTGTAGCACCGTCAATAGTGTCGTAACTTCAAATCACACCCACGACCCACACATAGTTGGAAAAAGTCTAAGCAGATGCTTAGACTTTTTCCAACTATGTGTGGGTCAGCTTCCAGTCTAACCAGATGCAGTTGAATACCAGTATTTTACATGGAGCGACTGCCTATCTGACCTCCACAACCCAGCCACAGGTTAAAAATACGATACCCCTTAGACTCGTTGTCAGACTTTCGGCCTCTGACGACTCGAATGACAGCCGGGACTAACGCCCTAACGTGTTTTCCGAGCCACGGAGGAGTCTCAGTATGTAAAGATATTTACCCATCCACGAACCAACCGTAGCGAACGTGCCGAACGAAAACGGCAAGCGTAGCTTAACCTGATGGATCGACCCGTGCGGCTGTTATTATTTAGCCACGAGCTCGTATGATGTCGTAACTTCCAATCCCACTATCAAAGCACAATTAGAACGTGCCCGGAGACCGTTTTGTCCCTCGGCTATGACGTCTTGAATAATATCCATTACCGACACATAAGCTTAACCCTTCATAAGATATTAACATCTAAGGCATTATTAACACGTAATCCTTCAGAGGAGAGGTGACCCAAGCTTTCATATGTTAATCCTGACCTATTAAAACGCCGCATAATCTTGACTCAGATGATGTTGTGAATGGATGTGAATGTGCGACGAAATTGCTTTATAAGTACGTCTCTTGGTATGTAGTTCTATGGGGATTTGACTTGTCAGAATGGTTTGGGAATGTGTAGTCTTTTTGTATTGAAGAAGAGAAGAAAAGGAGAGTTGTTATAGACCATTTGGGACGACAGACGATATTCTTTTCAAAAGCCAGTAATGTTCCATTGCAGAGAAAACTTGTTACCTACTGCTCTCTTTCTAATTAAAATATGTAGGTACCTATGTAGGTACATGTCTTCTTATCTAATGTCTTAATAATACACAACATACTACTGCTTCGTTAGTCTAGTGGGTTCGATTCCCGGGTCGGGCAAAGAGTGTTATGGTAGAGTGGGTTTTTCCATTTGGAATTTTTCAGTAGCAAGCCGGAGTCTGAAATTGTGCCCGGGTGATGGCAATAGGCTCGCCCTAAATTACATTGGACTTTAACAGGATTGGTGAAATGTGGGTGTACTATACTGTATGTACACCTCTGCCTTACCCTTTGGTGAATATAGGCGTGATTTCAAGTTATGAAATAGGCTCAAAGAATTTGATTTTAAAATGCTTCCCTCGAAGTAACTTCAGTAATACATAGATACTAAATAGAAATACTCACTACTATGGCTATAGGTAGATATATAAGTTTACATTAAAAAACCCAGACAGGTGGACTAAAGTGTTATTGTATCGATTAAAATCCAGCACTTGATACGTTCTAGCTCCAATTTATTTCAGTCTAAATTCTATATTTAGAGTGACATTTGATGAGTTTTTGATTCGTGGAAATGGTTCCTTAAGTTATTTGTATTTATAAATCTGATTAATTCATAGAAAATTATATCTCTAAACGAAGTTAGGTACTATCTTCTAGGTAATATTGACGACACGGTTGGCGCAGTGGCTGAGCGATGGACTGCTGCGCAACGTGTCTTGGGTTCGATTCTCGCACGGAACAAATATTTGTATGATCTGCAAGTAGTTGTTCCGGGTCTGGGTGTTAGTGTTTGTGAGTTTCTGTGTTTGTAAACGCACCCACGATACAGGTGAAATTCCTAGTGTGGGGCAACGTTTAAAAAATATATATATATATATATCTTATCCTATAAAAAGACAAGACTATTTTAGTATAAGCATAAGCATAATTAGCCTACAATGTTCCCACTGCGCTGGGATACAGGCCTCCTCTCTGTGAGAGGAGTGGGCCGTAATCCACCACGCGCGCCCGGTGCGGGTTGGTAGATGTCACATGTCTTTAGATTTTTGGTTCTAGGACATGCCGGTTTCGTCGGTTTTATTTTAGTACTTATATTAAAAAGAAATTAAAAAATTAATTATACTGCACATAATATTAAAAACTAAAACATAGGCAAAAACGTAGTCGCAGATACAGCTTGTTTAAAATACAATTCATAGAAAGAGCACAAAGTCGGGAAACAAGGCCGTTACCGCGAACGTGACAAGATGTTGATTATTAGGCGACCGTTGTTACTAACTAAACTAGTTTGGCTTTCTGAAAATAATATCACAGAAAATCGGGTTTCTCCGAAATAGGCTGATAGAAAATACCTGGATTGGGACATTCCATTAATATTGGGACTTCTTTGGTAAGTTCGGGACATGCTATGTATTTCTTTGTGAAAGAAAGGTTCACTGAAATAGAAACTAGTTTTTGTCACTGAATTATTTATTAAGGCACAAGGCGTAAATGTTAGAAACAGTAGGCAGACGAAATTTATAAAAATTTGCAACATTACGACACAATCACGGTAAATATAAGGTAATAGTTTTATGTTCATCATCTCATCTGCCTAGCTAGCCTTTTGCCAGCAATGTTGGGGTCGGATTCCCGTATTACCGGATGCAGCTGAATACCAGTTTTACATGGAGCGACTGCCTATCTGACCTCCACAACCCAGTTACTGGGTAACACGATACCCCTTGGTAAGGCTGGTTGCCAGACTTTCGGGTTTCCGTAACGACTGTCAAAGATCTACAAATGACAGCCGGGACCAACAACTTTACGTGCTTTCCAAGCCACAGGCGGGGTAGTATTTTTATGATAAGGCTCCCACAAACAGGCGCGAATTGTCGCGCGACGCGACGCCGCTGCATTGTTCGCCGTGAAGTTTTCTCAGAAATTATTTTGTTAAAAGTCGCGTCGCGCGACAAGTCGCGCCGGTATGTAAGAGCCTTTATTATTGGTAAAAAGTAACAAGTGTGGTTTCAATATCCCGATTTTTCCAAGGTAATAGTCAATACAGCAGCCCGGAGTTTAGAATTTTCTCTCGGCAAAATTTTCAACTTTAATTTTTTTTCTCTTTAATGTATTTTAGCAACAGGAAGTACCCAAGAATACAATACTTGTGAGCGAGATGTTAAACAAAACTACCTTCTTAAAATTATTTCGAAACATTTAAATTCTTCCCAAACTCAGCCACGCAAATAACCAAACATAATTTCGCAAAATACCGCCATAAACATAACGGTCCGACATTGACCATTGCATAGCAGGTGGTATATCCCTTAGCCAACGAGGGCCATGTTAGCCCACTTCCGTTAATTAATTATATACGACTTTAAGACATTAGTAGGAATAGTTAGCTTATTGGAGCAATAGTAGCATAAGGTAGGAGCTTCGAACCGCTTCCGTGCACAAGCCAGCAATTATTATAATTACTAGCTTCCGCCCGCGGCTTCGCCCGCGTGGTATGTCGATAAAAAGTACCCTATGCCCTTCCCCAGGATGCCATCTATCTCCTTGCCAAATTTTGTCGAAATCCGTTCAGTGGTTTAGCCATGAAAAAGTAACATACATACAGACAGACAGAGTTACTTTCGAATTTATAACATTTGTATGGATTGGCTTTTTCTGTTATTTACACAGTCAGATATTTCGGGTATTTCGGGCAAAAATGGGGTTAGCTTCTTCCACGCGTGGCTGTCAAAACATAATATGCCCAATTCCCCTTGTGCTTGAGAGGTTTGTACGTCTGCTTATAGTATAATTATACTGTGACCAATGTGTGACTAATCGACCTATCAAGCTGGGTGTGTTGCAATACACGTACCTCATGACTTTTCAGTGTAGCGGTACCTAATTGAGTGGATGCAAAGGGACTGACATGATAGATATGAATAATTATGTAGCTATTGATGATTCTAAAGGGGTTTCGGGTTTCGAGACCACCCAGAATTGCTGACAGATGCGTTTCAGTAGTACGTAGTATGCCATTTTCGCTGCTGCGTTAGAGGGGTTTGATGAAACTCGTCATAATATTCAGAATGTCAAACTTTTTATTGCAAATAGTCCAGTTATCAGCATAACTATGGAACATCATGTGTAGTTGAATGGCTACGAAAGATATATTATATGGAAAACAACACACACATAATAGGTAATAAACTCAATTCTATCTAAATACTAACCACCATTAGAAAACCCTACACTTTTTGCGGAAAACATTGACCGTACATTTAAAGTACAATTTGCGAGCAGTCGCAAGTAATTTATAATGCATAATCAAGCTAAAAGCTTGCAGCTGGGTCGACAACAACTGGACATACGTTCACGAAGCTAAGAGCCAGTTGTTTAGCAATTTAGTCGCAGTTTCGGATGTAACGGCAGCTACTTAGTATAGGAACGGTTAATATGATTAGTACGGTCTTGCTGCTTGGTTGTTAAACATTCTCTTTGTGCAACTTATGTGAATAATGCATGCTACTGTCCTTAGTTTAGCAGTTTGAAGTTTAGAGGTGTGAATGGCGGGTTGTGGAGTATGACGTGGTATATTAGTTTGAAACAGTATTGTGTGCATTTATATTTGCTTAAACTGTAAGGGGTCCATCTTATTATCATAATCAAACTCAAACTATTAAATTTTCAAGGGGTCGATCAGTCAGAAAGATGAAGCTAGTTGCCCATTCCAAAAGTTCCTATGGAGAAGAACGGGCAAGCAACTTCTAATGGAACGTGGTCTTTTATCGTGTCTAGTTTCGTTTTTTGCCGTGCATCGTCCTCATAGCTAGATCGTTTTGATAGCGTATGATTGTCCTAGTAAAGCTTAGGCAACATAGTTTAACATTCCTGTCTTTAATGTAAAGCGTAGTGTTCATAACATAACATAGTGTACATCACGTAACATAGTTCTCATAGCGCAATATAGTGTTTAGTTTATATAGCGTAACACAGTCTACACAGCGTAATAAAGTCTTCATATACCTAGGTACCTAGGTAGGTTGTTCCATTGGAAATGAGGTTCCTCATTTCCAATGGAACAACAACTCATTTTTAAAAAGAGAGTGCAAATTAAACACAACTATATCGAAATAAGCTTTCCCGACCCAATCACGACAAACGAGCATAAAGCTATTAAATAAATGAATATTAATTATCACATTATGTTTTTGGCTCACAAACGGCCATAATCTGGCGCATAAAATATTGGCGTTTCGTCAATATGAGAGTAGCCATCGGACATGTTAACCGTATAATCCTGCTTACAAACATCAACTCATTCCCACAAACGCATTGCGGGGCTTACGTTGTACGAAAAGCACATCGAAACGCGTCATCACAATTGATGAAATAGTACACAGAGCTACGAAAACGCGGTTTATAGAGAACGGTTTTTGAGTATTTTTTGGGGGCAAAAAAATGCGCTTAGAGCTTCTCACTTGAGGTAAGATTTTGCTTTATGTCTTAGTGCAGCCTGTGGACCAACTATACTCAGCGGGCTATCAGCGCCCTACGGGTTGAATATAATAACCGTTTAAGGATGTTGATGGGGCTGCCCCGTTTCTGCAGTGCATCAGGTATGTTTGCACAAGCACACGTCGATGGCTTCCACGCCATCGTCAGACAGAAACCTGCCTCTTTGCTCTTCAGAGTGCGAGAAACCAACTCCATCCTGAAAACCAAAGCGGCCTCCCCGCTTTGGTTTACGAGTCTTCTTTATGAGGTGATGTTGTTTGAAATTGATGTTGTTCAAAGATGTATTTCAAACAACAGCCTTCTTTCCAAATACCTAGATAATAATTTTTATTAACATAGGTATAAGTAAATTTTTGTTTACTAACCCTGCGTTTGCATTGGCGAAACATTCAAGACAAAACTTTTTGAAATCTCTATTTTCTGTCAATGTTCCATAAATATAATTTTTGACAGGAACTAGAGATTTCAACATGTTTTGTCTTGAATGTTTCGCCAGTGCAAACGCAGGGTAACGGATACTAATATGGATGTTGCTTATCCGAAATAATGATTATTTTATTTTATTTTTTAGTCTTGACTCGAAGTAAGTATCGTCAAGGTTCTAAACGAACGGACTGTCTCTGTATTCTTTTTTATAGACTGCAAAAGACGGAGTTCCATTCCATGATTGTTTGCTGTTAAATTACCTTTGGCCATAACAATGCACTGCAGTATGTATGATGTCAACACTGTTCTGACCTAATTACCTACAGAAACGCAATCAGAACACACAACAGTCTTAATCCAGGTGCAGTTTATGTAATTATGCCACCAAATCAAACTATGAAGCCGAGACAATAATCAACAAAGCCAATCAATAATACCTACCTAAGGATACTATAATCGTAGGTTTATATACTTGGTGTTTATAGGCCTACTTCTGACCATCGCAGAATTATCTCTAATGAGGTAACTAGGCTTTGCAGAATTCCTCAACTGATGTACACTTTATGCTTTTATTTACTGAAATATTCTGCATTGTACATTTAACGAGGGTAATTCTACAATTCCGATGTGTAAATTACTTTATGGTTATTAGGGTGATTCTTAATTTAATTCCAGATGATACGTACCTATTATCTAGATGTGAAGAATGGGCGTTTTTATTTGAGCTATGAAGTAAATCCTTCGTAGATCCACGTTTGTGTCCATTATACAAAATGGAAGCGCAGGATTTCAAGTTCATTAGACTTCGCATCTCGTTAGCGTATAGTCGAGTGCTTTTCCAATATTGGTCTTCTGGACAATACGTTCGTAAGTTCATGATTTACATTCATGCATTAGCTATTTATGTTGGCTTTATAACAAGAGTAAATCAACTGGTTTGGACGACTAAACAAACGTAGCCACTGGATGTAAGAATGAAGTTTAACATGTTTCTTTTGTAGAAGAAAGTTGTGTTTGCTAAGAATTTGAGTAAAACGACTGCTTTAGTTGATTATATTACACTAGCTTTTGCGAGCGGTTTGCCATCGTGAATGTCGGAAAATATCCCATGGGAGCATACTACTGGGATTAAAAGGAAGCGAAGCGATTATCACTTAACTAATAGTCGAGGACAAGGACATTGACTCTTGTCCTAGCGCTGCGTTACAAAATTACGCGTAACAAAATAATTAGGAATGGTTGACAAAGGTCGACCATAATTATTAAAAAAAAAAGTTCACATGGTACCAGATTTATTTGCTAGTGTCAATTCGGATTTAGGTAATAGAAAAGAAAACAAGCGCTGAAGCTTTATTTACATTTATAATACCTAAATAGGAAGCGGATATCATTCGCGAAAGCAAAATAGCTCTGAACATGTCCAATGCTGCAACCGAAGCTAGTTTTGCTTTGGAA
Source organism: Lithophane ornitopus (assembly GCA_948473465.1). Classification (NCBI taxonomy): domain Eukaryota; kingdom Metazoa; phylum Arthropoda; class Insecta; order Lepidoptera; family Noctuidae; genus Lithophane; species Lithophane ornitopus. The sequence continues at coordinate 9,986,271 of OX419624.1, read as the reverse complement.
AAATAGCAACAGTGAAATGAAAACTCTTTTCAGAATAAAAACCTATAATATCCTGGTAACTTTTTCTCGTGCTGTTATTATTAAAAAATATACTGTGTTCTATTTTTATGGCTGTGATATTACTTACTTTGTGCTTTAAAATATAACGAGTTAATCTGTTTTTATTTATTCTTGTGAATAACCTTTCTGAAATAGCCAGACCTGGTGATTAGGGTGACCTTTTTTTTGTTTTTTTTTTTGGAAATCATCAAATTACTTCCTCCGCTCTGGGCGGAGCAGAAGGGCGTGTCAGACTTTTACTGACTAAAACCCACCCGTGTTCCTTCAGTTGCCTGTTGCCAAGGTCCCGGTATCCCTTTCGGACATTCTCGCAACCCTGGCAGGCATCGGTCCTAGCGGACCCCGCCAATTGTGCTGACATCTCTTTGAGGCGCGCGTGGAACACGACGCGCCGTCGACCCGGGGCTGGTCCTGATCGGACGGCGAGCTTAGGGTGACCTCTAAACCTCCAATAATTGAGTTAGAATAATGAGTTGGTAATGAAGCACTGACTGTATGAATAAGAATATTATTAATCACTAACATCCGCAAGTGGCTTCGCCCGCGTGGTAACTTTATAGATTATGGCCTATGTTACTCAGTGATATTATAGCATATTACTAGTGAAAGATTTTTTTAAATCGGTCCTGTAGTTTTTGAGTTTATTCATTACAAAAAATAGATAATCATAGTTTGTTCCCGTCATATTCTACCGGTGATCTGGTGTGCAAATCTCGGGTTATTAGTAAAATAGTACTTGTACACAACAAAAACTTTAAAGAGAACCGAATAAGAAACTTCATCTATAAGTAACTATCTCATTGTGTACCCTTAGATTTTGACCACTTCTACAAAAACTATATTTTTGTGTCTGTCAGTTATTGCGCTTATAGCTCGAAAACCAATAATCTAACGTATATTTCAGGTAAGAACAATTTTCGTTAAATTTTCATAGAAATTGTTCCACCAGAAGAAAGAAAAATTGTTTATTCTGCACAAACAAAATACACATGGAGAGCGGTCAAAAGTCTCATATCCAAGCAATATAAGTTAGCACCACCACCACTACCACCACCAGACACCTTTATTTCACATCATACTTAATTAGGTAGGTAGGTACCTATGTTTTCTGGTTTGGCTTTGATAAAACAGTGGTCCACACAAGCAGAGTTGTGGGCAGAATCTAGTAGGTATGTAATGAATTCCGTTTCCTAATCACAACATAGTTCACAAGCCAATAACTCCATATCACGTCACGGTCAAATAGTCCTCTTGTAACTTTAAGCGATTTCTGCGGTCAAAGCAATTTGTGTGGACAATGATTTAACAGCAATCGTAATTAGTGTGCCGAGGAATTAATGCAATTATAATGGAACGGCATGGAATTCCGGTCGGCCGTGTTTGTAGGTACTAATGTATAGGTACGTACCGTAGTGACTACATATTTAGTTTATGTGGGTGGGTATACAGACTTATGAGCTGAGATTATTATATTTTGAGCCAGAAATAGAGTCTTTGAGGTGTGGAGTTGTAGGAATAGCAGGTATAGATTTTCCTACAAAAACATAAAACAATAGTCATCAGCATTGCAGAATAACTAGAAACACGACTTGGAATATATTTTCAGGAAACAATTAAGACCTTTTTTATCTCTTTTAGCTGAAACACTATGTCCATGTCCGGGGAAGTACCTACCTAAATCCTCAAGATGCACTTGAATACAGTATATTTGCAAAATGTGTATTAAAAGCTACATAATAAACGTAAAAAGTGATTGACAAAGCAACCACTGCTCCAAGCCTGTTTTCCAGAAGAAATCATTTCAACATTACAAATGGAATCCGAAAGAGCCACCGCTGCCGCAAATAAAAACCCGTAAATAGGCAGAAAACGTTTTTAATCTGAACCATTTAAATATTCACTTGTTTTTATTTCTTTTTTAAACATAACAGTATTCTTTTGTGGACGTCTAATGAGAATGTTGGCGATGTTCACGGGCCAGGGGTCAAAGTGGCCTCAACTTAGAAACTTGAAACAATCTCAGCAACGTTCGTTATCTCGCAAGAAAATTGAACTTGCCAACATTGTCATCGTAATGAAATTCCTCTCGGATAATGCCACATTGCTGCCCTTCCCAGTTTGCATTTTGTTTTGTGGAAAAAATCTAGTTATTTCTTGGTATTCTAGAAAATGTTATTAAGATTTTTTCTCAGATAAAAGATGATAATATAACGAGATAGTCTAACCACGAACGCTGGATGGTACGGAGCTAGAAACAGGTGCTCTTGAGCTGAATTTCAACCCTTGACTGTACCTAAAATAAAATGCTGAAAGACGAACCTTATTTTTGTCTGACCTGAGATACCACCCCAAGTTATTTGCGTACTCTTGTTAGATGAAAATTATAATTGAACCTCATTCATGGATTATCTTTATATCAAATTTACAAAATTTATTGAGCTCTCATAAATCAACTTGACAAAAATAAAGATGCATTTTCACCCTCAATATTGTGTGCAGTTAATCGCTTTCGTCTCTTTGTTGAATGGCTACCAATTGGAGCAAACTGTGTCAGTACACCTACACACTATGGCAAGGTCTGGCCGGAAATAGTCAATATAAAGGAGTTACAGAGGATTACAAATGTGCGAACGCGCAGTGAGTCAATGGTTTTGTATGGAGAATTGCTACTCTGTGACTCATTGTCACACAAGTGCCGTCGTAATGTGTACAGCACTAGGTAATAGGTTATGATTGATGACCGATCCAACTGCTGAGGGGACGCTAAATTCATTTGCGAATCGATTCGTCATTTATTATTTGTTAGCATTGAAATGTTAATTAAATATGAACAAAATGACAATCGGGATTATCATAATTGACTTGTATGGGCTGTAACACAGCGTTGAAGTTAATTCGATACCTTTATGGATCTGTTTGACACTTTATGTTCGAAAAATATATATATAGGTATTATTATAATACTAAGAAGCTTATGTCGTAATAGTAATATGCGTTATCCGAACTTGTGAATATTAACACCAGTTATTAGGGTTCAAAGCCTCGCCCAAGATGGCGGGTAGACGCGGATTAAAATTAAAATAAATTGCTTTACACTTTAATTGTATTTAAGGATAATTTTCCGTGCTCCTGAATTCTAGAGTTGCTAGCTGATGGTATGAAGATGTGGAGACATTGAGTGGTGTGGAGGTGATATAGATTGAATAAATGCATGTTGAACTTAAAACATCGAAATATCATATACTTCTATGCAACGTGATAGATGCAAAACCATGATGGAACCAGAACTCCAAGCGAAAACTGAAAAAATACGGATATGAAAATTCATGAGTAAATCAGTTCCTCAAGATGCCATCGGACACCAAAACTCTGATTCAGTCTCATGACACATGAATTAATTCATATTCAAAGTAAACGTATTCAGAGCCAAAGTTGCACTGCTCTTTCTCAGAAACAGATGAAGAATTTGTGCCCATTTTAAATTCGATACGGAAAATAAAGGTCTTAATTCAAACAAAATCTTTACACCGAAAGTCCGCTCCACGGTTGTCGGTTTCCATTTGGCATACTCTAAATTTCATTAGGCGTTTAAGTCGAGCCACCGCCGTCGTGTAATTGCTCATTTTCCTCGTCATCTCCTGGAAAAAATCTTACAGGCTAATAGTATTTTGGTTTGAAATTGTACTCATAAAATAATTGTTGCGATGGCTAAGTGTTTTGGTGGAGCTGCTCTGGTAGTGCTATATTTAATTTTAGTTTGGTGAACAAATAAGAATTAATAAATTATTTTTATTTAGTTGTTGTTGATTCTCTTAGAACTGATTTGACCATATCAGATATCTTTTATCTGTGGAATAAAATTGTCTTCTGACAGTTTTTGTTTAGAAAAACTTACGAAAATTGGATGAGATAAGGTGTAAAGGTTTTTCGAATGAGCCCTTAGTATTTAATTTCAGTAATAATTTATTCTAACAATTTAATTATTTCCTTTGAAATTAAATACGTTCTTTGTATTTAATTTCAAAGGAAATAATTGATTATTTAATTTATTTAAACTTATTATGTATTATTTTTAGATGCTCGAGAACTTTCCTTCACATTGCTTTACTTAGGAAGGTTTAAAGTTATCGGTAAACAGACGTTACTTCCTATTTCAAGTTGCATTAAAAACAATCTTTTGCCAATTCAAAAACATCGGCGGTGGTACTTACAAACTAAGCTTTGGTTAAATGCGTACTAAACCATTATGAAAGTTACGATACGACAAAAAAAAGGTTTAAATCCTAAGCCGAACACATTTTTATACGATCCCATAAAAATCGGTAATCCGGTCCCGAGTGCCGTGCGCACAAAACGCGAAAAGCGAAAACAATTTGTCCCGGAATAAACAAAAGCGAATGAAATTAAAACAGAAGGCAATTGGCAAATTTGTTTTAACTACATTATTGACAATTCTTTATTCCTAATAAAATATTGATAATACAGTTCCCATCTAGATGACGTTCTCAATGCAAAATACTTAAATAAATCTACTGTGGTTATCAAAACATCGCACGTTTTAACCATATTTACCTCCATTAACATGATTTTCCCAGCAAAACAGCAGTACTTCTATGGAAGACTTTAAAAAACACAGTATCATCGAAAATATATTCCCAGCTAAATACAATTTAATGCGTTCCCATAAAACCTCCGATCCGGTCCCGCAAAACCGAACGCAAATCGTCCCGAAACCAACAAAAGGGGGACCGAATTATGAAAAAAACTCATTACTTTAAAGCGATATCAATGAAGTGCATTCCACCTTTACCGAGGCCGCCAGGAATTGAATTAAAAAAAAAGTGCACTTGCAATTACGCCATTCAAATGCCCCTCTCGCGTTTCAATCTTTTATAGCAGCCTCTATGAATCCGAATGGAGTGCAATATGAGATGAGAGGGCCAATAATGAAATATAAAAACAAAAATAAGCACTCCTTTCCCCGGCTATGGGCTGTCGAGTATTCTCCATTATTCCCATTCAGTAGATTTGCTTTGACGAGTGTCCTTACGGAGCGTTTAAATTATTTCACTTATTTTTTGGTTGAGAAAGGTAACGCTGAGAAAAATGAGTGGATTCGATCTCGTGCCGTCAACAATTTACAAAGAGAAAAATCATGATGCTGTGAAAAAGTCGACACCTCTAACAAAAAAAAGGATTTTACAGAATTCAATTTTAAAAAATCCATTTTTTACCCGAATATATTTCTTGTTGTTGATGTCACAGATTCATAAAGGGTACAAAAGTAGACAAAACAAATAACGAATCTATCAATAATGATGCAACAATCGAAATCGAGAAGTATCTTCAGATTCCCTTCCATAGATAAGTACCTACTTCGGGTTTTCGAGCAGCACTTCACCTCATTGACGTTCGTGTCGGGAACCAATGTTCCGTTGTTTCAAATTTTCAGGTTATGCACCAAAACTGCATTGAATTTTTTTTTTTTTTTAATATACTTGGGTCTTTTTAGTTCAGTGTTTTGTAATGCATATAGGCAAGTGAAATTATGACTATATTGAAGTTTAGAAATCAGGGAGTGAGGTTTCCTTGAGTACCCAAAATTAAAAGATGATAATATAAGGATCGGTAAAGAAAATAGGTGTTTTCTTTGCGAATTCATGTTTTAGTTTCTTTATGAATAAGGGCCATTTATTTATTTTCTTCACCCGCCACTATCTACAAATTAAGATATCTCCACTCCACTATTATTCAGAAATCACGGCGACCTTTTCGCATCACCCACCATATATCACTTCAACATCTCTCGTCCATTGTACCTAGATCCAAGATACATTAATCTAAACTGTACCAAAATGAACTAAAAGACGTATTCATTCAATGTCGTCGACGAAACACGCAACGCACGCGAAACGCACAAAATAGAAAAAGAAAAATGTCACCGTATCGCTAGTTGGAGCAAATAAAATTGTTTCCTGTACCCTGGACATCCACAGTGGTGACAAAAGGTGTCCAGACAATGTAATTGTTCATTTTATTTCGGGATTCGTAGAAATGTATTTCTTACTGCTGAAGTGCTGATGTTGTAGAAAGTTTCAGTATTGTCAGGTTTACAGCAGATAAAAGTTTATTTGAGAATCGTTTCACCTGACTTAAAAGTTCGCTGCGTTTTACAAAGACATTTTACTTATGAAGAAGAGCTTTATTTTTTATTCGTTTTAAAATTTTATCGGATCTTGGACCTTATTTTATGTTAAAGGGAGGGTAGCAACTTAAAATTTTACGAAGGTAATAGGATTAATAGGTAACATTTAAAAATGAGGTTGACCTTATTTGCAAGAGATATCATTCCAGTAATTTTCATTCCAGTGAGTAAATAAGTCATTCAAGCCTAGTTCACGTTATGCAACCACTGAGGAGGCAACAAATCACTGAGCGGCCTAGCTGCAAGTGATTGTTAGGCGCACATTAAACGACGCGTGCGAAATAGAACAAAACGCCACGTCTGTAGCCAGCCTATGTGCGCATTGAGATTCTGGACCTGTAGGGAGAGCACAGACGACCGACGTTATTAGTCTTCAGAACAATCGGTTTAATAATGATAGGTCATTTCTTTCTTCTCACAATAATAAAGACTACATGACTGTAATAATTGCAGTATATAAAACCTATACTTACCTTTTTTTTACTTTATCTTGACAGTGTTCGACTATACACAATGTTAATAAGACCAAATATTGTTAAAAAATTCAGCGAAAAAAATCTGTGAAAACCCATCGGCTAACACTAGTCGATTTGAAACTACAACCGTAAGCGTGAATTGGATAAAAGGATAAAACATACGAGTGAACACGCATTAATGCAGGACGAGTGCGATGAGCCGGTAAAAATCGGACTATGTTTTCGCCAGGAATCGGCTGTGTCGGACACGAATTGATGACCGATAAAAATCGCTCGTCCGCGCTAGGCCTAATGGAGACAGTTTCCAATTTAGACGACAATTTCTTTTCACTTTAGAATGTAATCTATTCTATGTAGTTCTGCAATGTAAAATGACATTAACGTTTAACGAGACACTAAATGTGGAGAACAAGACATTTAATTGAATAATCGGTTCTCTATTTTGTGTTGGTGTTGAGTGTTAGACTGGGACTATTTTCTGGAATTAATTTGAGATGTGATTTTATTTTTACCTAGAAAATGTCATTAGATTAGAAGAGACGTTTATAGTTTCCCGGATCTTCCTTTTCTAACAGCTAATCGCGCTCTTGATCTATTAGGTGGGAATGGACAACTTTTATTAGGTGGGAATGGTCAATTTTTGAATTAGGTACGATTGCAGTTCATCCAATTGTAATTATATAGTTACGATTGGATGAACTGCTTTTTAAAATTTCATAAACAGAATCTTCTGCGGTGCAAAACTACTAGAAAAAGATTCTGAAAAATAAAAGTTAATAATTAAAATAAAAAAGGAAATAATGTGGTACTTATATAATAAGTAACTCAAAATTATTTCATAACTTCATCAACGCTAAAACAGCTTAGACTTTGCTAAAATATTCATTCTATTCTACAAGTAGTCCTGCCCTAAAGGAACTTGGGTATATAGTTGTGGCTTTACCAAGCCGGGGCTGAATTAATTGTGAAATTAGTCAAGTTACATAATGCCCCGATGATGGGGCTCAAGCTCCTTTACTTAAGGTTTAGTACTTAATAACCTGTTCTTAGCCGGCTGGGATTAAACGTTTCATGTCAACAAAGCCTAAATTGATGAATCACAAGGATTTTGGTACAAAGTGCTCTTTTATTAAACTTAATACTTACTTTATAAGTCTTACTCTTGGGATATTGGGTACTTGAAAAGTTATTTATTGGAGATTAGTTCAGATGTTAAGGGGTGCCGCTTTAAGGCGAAAAATTTTCGGAAAAAAATAGATTACATGATCAAGACGGTCAGGCAGCATCCTCTGGTATCTACACAAACAATGCATGCTGGGGAAACAAATCTGGGGTCACAACCGTCCAATATTGTGCTGTAACTTCTGCATATTCATTTGTTTATTACAAAACAGCCCAGCATAGGAGGTTTTGAACATAAATTAATCACAATACGAACAGTTGTTGCCAGCCACAATGTTTAAAAATGCAAATTACACGGAAACATAGACCACAGCATGTTGTGGTATGTACAAAATATTGTAAAGCCAAATACGTGTTGTGGTTCTATTGATAAATCAACCACATCGTGGTCTGCCAATGAATACTGTACCGTTATATTCTCGATCAATCTAGCCTAAGGCAGTAGCCTAGTTGGGTTCCTGGTTATGTGGCGTCCAGAAGTGGACACGCAAGATTAAAGTTCATCAGTGTAGTAGGATGTTGTTCGTGTATCTGTCGTGTCTTTACCTTTGGGGATTACTTCCGCAAAGCCTTGGCTACAAGATTGTGAATCATTATTGGCATATTGTGAAGTATTTCTGATGGCAGAAAAGGATACATTTCAGTGATTGCTTTCGAAGAAGGTCGAGTTTCAATTTGAGCTATTTATCTTTTTAACTTTACGTCTAGACTTTTTGCAGTCAAAAGGAGTGGATAAACTGAAAGTAAATAAAATTATCGCTAAATATAATCATTCAGATTTAACCATTAATAACTTTAGCATGTTATAGTATCTGGCAAGCGTCATCGAGTTTCAAAGAAGCCCGCTTCGACACCAAAGCACCTGCCGGTCGGAATTAGATTGATGCGGTAATTAATACGATGTGGCACTTCTCCTTTGACAGAGTGACCGTAGTGGTCATCCGCATGAAACCACAGACCTTCGACGCACTTTCCGTTCACTGCCTAGCCTTGCGGCTGTAAGCGACTTTTTGTACAACCAACAAGGTTAAATTAAAACGAACATTTGACAAAAGAATCTTTGTAATTTCCATTCTGGAACAAGTGTCTTCGACTCAAAGAAAGGCATTAATTAATCCGAGATATAGATGCTATTCAAATAGCGCTAGATCTTAATATTAAATCAGAATTTCTACGTCCTTTGTCCTCAATGCTCAAAGCGGTTCCTATCGACATACCAATCATTCATCTAGGATATAAATCTTTTGCTAGCGTCTGCCGACAGAAGGTCGATTTGGGATTCCTGTTTTTGCTCAAGGGTCGCGTGGAACGTTACAAAAAATACGTTCTGTCATCAGGATCCTATGAGATGGACAACATTGCGAAATAGTTGGGCCATTTCCTAACCAATTTCGTTTCGTATTGATGTTTTGTCTTTAGTTTTACTAGTAAAGCATAACACCCGCTTATTTATAGATAGTGTCGCGCTGCAAAAGAACTAAAAAAACAAGCCGTTTTTATGCTGGTGTGCGTGACAGCTACGTATTACACTCGCACCACGTCATTGTGCTTTTCTAGTGTGCGTGCATTTAGCGGCTAACAGTTGGTCGCAATTTGTTTCGACGAGTTCACAGCATTGACTGTCTATCTAGACATATTTATACCTTAGCTAGGTAGTTACAAATTCTAGACCAATTAAACACTGCTACAATTCATCAAAAAGTTCTTTAGAAACATATTAAATTAACGTGTCCGTATAACAATAGCCTTGACATAATGGTAGGGAGTTTCCGTGAGAGCAACGAATTTGTAACTCAATCACCTAATTAGAGTTTGTTTGGAACAACTCCAGACTGTAGGCGAGTAATTAATAGGCTTTGTAATCTGAAATGTAATAAGAAAACAACACAAACACCGAACAAAAAATATGATACTGAATGGCTGTAAATTCAGACTTTAAGTTTCGAGCTTGCTTTTCATTATAATTTCTAAGAAGTCTATGAAAAGAAAAAAGATAATTTTTGATGTACTGGGTTGTGTGCCTTAACTGGGTTCACAATATTAAAATTATGTTTTTTTTAAAAAATAGATATCATATATTTCTATAGTTATAAATTGTTTAATCATTTATCTTGATTATCGGTCCAGCAACTGCACAAAACAAGGTAAGGGCTCATTCACACGGGACCCATCATTGACGATTCGTCAAAAAATACTACGTCATGACGGATGCACGTTCACATTGTGTAAATGAAAACGAGGATTTTCGACATTCGTCAAAATATCTGAATAGATGTTCACACTTAATTCGTGATTCAGAGTTCAGTCTTGAACGAGCATTTCAGTGGATCCGTCACAAAATAATAGCAATTCGTGTTTTCTGACGAACGTGATTCCTAAAAGACGGTACATCATTTAAGACGTATCCGTCATTTTTCAAGATTCGTGATTCGTATGAATATGGCAATTTAAAAAACCCCTGCCGCCCACAAAAAATCACCAATCGTGAAAAATTACGATACTTACGGCAAAATCGTCGTCGTATGAATGAGCTGTAACAAAGTTCACAACCTCTCCGTTAAAATGAAAATATTATTACAGTCTGCACCCAGCCTAATGAAAAACGAACAGCGCGCGGCGGGACCGCACGAAATCAACTTATTATCGCTTATTAGGTTCCCTCGATACATTGGTTTTCTGTTGTCTAGTCAATTTATCGTCGGCAAGTTAGTCGAGGGGACGGCGTGGTGGTACGCTCACTCAATTAGTTAATTTTGTTAAATATCCTTGATTGAGCAACGGACGGCAATCAGCCATGCAAATTCTCCCCGTCATTTCCGAGACTGCCGAAATAGGATTTCGCTAAACGCAGTGTATTTAGCTTTGCGTAATAAATTGTCCGTGCAGAACGAACGGTATAATGAATGAGGAGAATAACGTAACATTTGAATAGAAGCCTTTTATATTTTTGACAGTTGGATAATTTTTTGTCGGGAAGTTTGAGGGTAGGCTTTTTTTGTTATTTTTATTCGCAATGTTAGGTAAATTGAACAGGAAGGAGGTGCCTAGTTTATTTTAAATACTTTTTTGTATGTAATTGAACGGTTTGCTTATATTTAATGGAAACAAGCCGCCAAAAGCAAATGCTCGTTAGATAAATCCACGGCGACCTACCTCAACTGTGCCGTTTTATGGCTTAAATGAAAACATGACATTGATTAAGATTCGGTTTCACTACGATGGTTTCTTGGCACCTAATACAACTGTGTTAGGTACCTACTGATTATTTTAAAATAATTATTGTAAAAATTAACACAAAAACTTACCTCAATTTTTCTATTCACCTCCTAATGATGACACAAACCACCGTACACACTTACTAATTAAAACAATTTAATTACTGTATATCACTATGCTATACCACCACACAAACACATGCTTTTACCCACTAATCTCGTGTCATAACAAACGCCATGAGTACTATGACACACCACTGTTTTCACATCACTGAATTTTAATTCGATGCGTCTGTAAAGACTTGTTCAGATATTGAGACAGTAGATACCTACCCTTATATTTAAAGAGATAACTATAAGATAACTATATTTGAAGAGAATTATACAGGGTTATTGGTAAAACACCAACAACCTCTTAAGGAGTCATTGTACTCATCATTATGAACAACTTTTACTATGGGAACAAATATGAAATCGCGAAAAAAAAAACAGCTGTTCCATACATTTTGACGACTTATGCGAACATAAATTTACGGAACAGCTGTTTTATTTTTCGCGATTTCGTAATTGTTCCCATAGTAAAAGTTGTTCATAATGATGAGTACAATGAATCCTTAAGAGGTTGTTGGTGTTTTACCAATAACCCTGTATAGAAGAAGAATTACTTAGTAGTAACATTTCTAGACAGCGTTCAGTAGAAGAAGATCGATCATGTAATAGCGAAAAATAAAACTGCTGTTCCCTACATTTTGACGAGTTATGTGAACATAAATGTAGGGAACAGCTGGTTTTTCTTCGCAATTTCAGAGTTGGTCCCATACTGAAAGTTGTTCATAATGATGAGTACAATGACCCCTTAAGACGCCCATGAATTAAATATCGGCCAGTATAGTACGCCCAGATTTCGCCGGTTTATAAATAGGCCTTAGATATCTCTAACCGAGACTCAGACTTATCTTTGGTTAGATTCACTGAACGCCGTTTTAAAAAATACAATAGACGTAGATAATTATATTTAGTAACCTATTCCGCTTAGCTATTCTTCAGAGTCATACAAAACTCTGTAAGGAATCGACACGTGTTTTACATCTCAACGAGGCATCCTCAAGATGACGATTGACCAATTGCAAACCAGAACTCGACGTGATGCTACACCGAGCGCTGGACGCAGAGTCGCCGTTGCCGTTTTAAAACTCGAGCACCTATTTTAAGTCCTCATAATTATGTAATTTTTCTTCTGGCAACTGTGGCGAAAATTCCCGAGGGATATTAACAGCCCTTTCCTGTTCCCGGAAAACGAGTGACGCCCAAAATTACCATTGGCTAAGGTCAAGTGCATGCTATGCCGCAGGATCACTTTATAATAAAATCAATATGCGCCGATTTTAGAAATTTCAGGAAATTTATGCAACCTTCCTTGCTTGAATGTCAATTTAATTCCGATGTTAACAATTCTGCCAATGTCAGAAATGTTATAAAAAATAGGTTAAATAAAATTTAAAAAAAAATTGCGCCTGCTGCAAAGTAAAGTTGAAAAAACCGGCCAAGTGCGAGTCGGACTCGCGCACGAAGGGTACCGTACCATTATCTATAAAAACGGTATATCATTATTCTCTCTCATGTAACGAAATGTGCCTAAACGTGACGCCACTCTCTCCATTCGCGTCCAATTATCGAATCGCCGCCTAAGAAGTTTCACGGTTTGTGAGTACAAAAATTGAAATTATTGTCAAACTTTTCGACAAGTGTACATGACCATAAACCGCACACAGAGAAAATCTTTCACTGACTTGTACAAAATATATTAGTAAACATGCCAACAATCACGTATCTTGGTATACGAATTGGGTGATTGCAATTGCAATAAGTTATAATTTTATGACGGAACAAGAGGACGTTGCTCCCTAGATATTATTATCCCTTACTCGCCTTTTACGATACCCGTGGGTAGAGGGTTGCTACGTCCTCTACGTAATACCGCTTATATTATATCTGAACTGACCTTAACATGTAAGGGAGAAACAAACGTAGTTTTGGAATATAACCTGAAATGGTGTGGTGTTTTAATGACTCGGTGGTGTGTATTAGGGTTAATTTTGTTGGGAATTTGCGCTGCGCTGTTGTGTAAGCAGCCGACATTCTTGGAAACCTCTGATTTGGACTGTGTCGAAAGTTTCCCTTGATTATACATTGCATCGAGTTTCTAAGAACAAAATGTTATAATTGCCCTAAACCAAAGGTAAGATTTTGGAACCGACTTTAGTATTTGATTTAAACCTTTATTGAAGCTATATTAACTACTAGCTGCGCCTCGCGGTTTCACCCGCGTAAGTCTCGATCCCGTCGGATCGGGATAAAAATATCCTATGTCCTATTCCAGGTTGTGGTCTACCCCTTTGCTAAATTTCTTCGAAATGCTTTCAGCCGTTTAAGCGTGAAAGCGTAACAAACAAACAAACTCATTTTCGCATTTATAATACTACTAGTTTCCCTAGCATATTTATATTTGCACGCTGAAATTAAAGGCAGAATAAGAGAACAATTTTGTACATTTTATCAACCTTCTGTACCTTATTTAGGCAAATAAATGATTTTGATTTTTGATTTTTGAATTTTTTCTCCCGCGGCTTCGCCCGCGTTGTATGTCGATAAAAAGTACCCATGTCTTTCCCCAGGATTCCATCTATCTCCTTGCCTATAATTTTTTTCGAAATCCGTTCAGTGGTTTAGGCGATAGTTAGGATGCTTTGAAGAAACACGCCTTGTCGTATTATGCCGCGGTCGAAGTCCTGCAGAATAAAGGCTCGTGCAAACAGACGCGAAATCGCGGGCGCGACGGGCAGCGGTACCTTTGTCGACAAAGGTACCGCTACCTGTCGCGCCCGCGATTTCGCGTCTGTTTGCACGAGCCTTAAGGAAGTGGTTTTAGTAAAATCTTTTAATCGAAACAATGTTCTGTGCCAGTACCTACACGCACCTACATATATTTTGTGTACTAACGGGTTGCAGTGGGTATGTTTTAATTAAAATAATGTTGGCATTTTCAGCATAATGTTTCCGGGTCGCTGGTTTAATTATACAATAACACTATCAATATTTGCAGCAAAATTATATGAACGTCAATTGGTTTTGTGTGCGCAATAATTTGATGATTTTATAAAACAGTTTTGAATTCAGATTGGTTTTTATAGAGCTTTTTTCAATGGACCGTTCTTTCCTCATTACATTTCTTTTGAATATCTATATTCGTCTATGTGACAGATAGTTAATTTCAACCTTAATTTACTGGGATTTGTTGTCAAAATTGTGAAAACAAACACGAGGTCGACTATAACTAATTTTATGTTTGAAACAACATCTCACACTGGAGTTTAATTATTTTTCAGAATATTAAATGCATAAAAAACAACATGATAGCGCTGCGGTGTAAGCAGATGTGTATCGACCGCACAAGCCACTTAATAAAGGTAAGAAGATAATCCAAACTAGAATTTAAAATTACATTAGTTGGGAATCCTTATTAGACCAACAACGTGCTCTTGTTAATGTTGCTGAACAAAACCCACCCCATATAGAGGGTTGTTTACATGCGGTCGACGATTGCGGCGAGTCGAGTAAGAGAGTCGACACTAGTAAATGCATATACTCGTATGTATTATAATTTAGGAGACAGTGTTTGCCTGGAATTAGCGCTTATTTTGTGGAAGCCTCATTTAGACGATGCTTTTTGGCACGTGTAAAGGCAGCATCATTGTCGTTGTTCCTACCATGGTCAAAACTTATAGACACATTCATAATATATTTACTTAAGTCAACCCGAACGCTGTTGAGAATGACGAAAAGTCAAAAGAAAGGTTGTGCTTTTTAAGTCAAACGTTCATTTGTAAAATGTTCTTTCGGGCATACGTTCCTCGGATACGTGAACTTCGGGCAAACCTGACGTACTTTTGCTTATCGTTTAAAAATATGGATTTGGCTGTTCTTGAAATATTTTTGAGGAGGCAAGAATATTAGCATATCTTGAAGGCCTTAAAACAAATTACCGATGCCTATTGAAAGTGACGAAACCAAAAATGGGAGCTATTTCAACAACAACAACATGCATTGTCAACTTTAGAGACAAAATTAAAAACTGCGCATTTTTATTATAATAAATGCTCACATTAATAAAGACACAATTTAATTTCCCCGAATTTAATAGCATTAGATACGTCACTAAAATAGATTTACTGTGTTCATTATTCAATATTGAAAGTTGCCCGAAATAATAATTATTTTAATTAATGAAGTTAAAATTGAATTGATTCATAACTCAGTTTTATAATGAAGTTATATTAATAGGTATATCGACTGAGGCTAGTTCACCCACGTAATTTTAAAGAGTCCTACGCCTACGTTATGTTAATTAATATAATAAATGACTGACTGACTGACTAAATTAATGTTTACATTAGATCTATAAAATAATTTGTTTCGTAGAAAAATCCAGTACAAACATAATATCATCTCGCCATATTATTTTATCATCTATCACTTAGTACTCTCAGGGGTAGCACTTGGCTTTCGCCCGTGTTACCCTAAAAAACCGGCAGACCAGTGCAGAGATATAAAAATGTATAACTAGCAACAAATAATAATTAGTACAAAGAAAAATGTTTTAGTAGTACATATAATTATTTGTTAATAATTATTACATATTTATTATCATAGTACTAATTAACTTTAAAATACATGAAACTTAAACATAACTGGCGAAATGTGGGTGTACTAAAGGTACAACTCTGCTTAACCCTTCGGGGAAAAGGCGTGATGTTGCAATTTAATTTACAATTTGCCATAGGCCACATACACCCACACTGTCTATGATAGAATTAGAGAAGAAGAGGAGCTCGTGGCTAAGTTATAACAGCCGCTCGGGTCGATCCATCAGGTTAAGCTACGCTTGCCAGGGTTGGTCCGTGGATGGGTGACCATTCTCACATATCGAGACTCCTCCGTGCCTCGGAAAGCACGTTAAGCCGTTGGTCCCGGCTGTCATTTGTGGATCTTTGACAGTCGTTACGGGTCGTCAGAAGTCCACTTACTGGGTTGTGGAGGTCAGATAGGCAGTCGCTCCATGTAAAATACTGGTATTCAGCAGAAAAAAAGGCTAGGCAAATTGACTGTCTATGATAGTATTAGGTCACAAGGTAAAAGGGGAAAGTTTGTTTCACGTAAGTATCACCGAACTGATACTAATTCCAGACATTTTTTGGATGAACTAAAAATTATGATGATACCAGTTCTGATATCTAAATCTAAAAAAATGATTAGTTTTGTCTTTGATTTAATATAACGTTGCACCTTTCATTGCTTAACATTGCCACGTGGGGGCGCTGAGCAATTCACTAAGTATCACTCAGTTATATTATTAATTCACTGAGGGATGCCCGTTCTCATTAATTAGAAAGTAAAGTGAGTCCACAGAATTTGTTCATAAAGCAACATAATACAGTATACCATAAATTCGCTTATCTGCATTTTATCAAAGACATTTCAGTGACAAAGTTTGGTTTAATGTTACAGTTTATTTGCGTTGTTTGAATAAAAAGTTTGGTAATTATAGCTTCGTTTGCTATTTTGTTTACGAACTTACGTTTAGTGTTGTCTCGGTTTGTTTACGGTGATTATGTCATACCTGCCTTTAAAGTTAGTAGTTTTAGTAGTCGAAATAAAATATAATGTACCTATTTCGCTGAATTGTTACTTAAATTCTAGATATAATTAAAACCTTTAAATTCTAGATATAATTAAAACCTTTATCTGCATATAGCACAAATATTACAGCATAAAATTACTTTTTCAATTCATGTGCAATTTCTGAGTTTATATTTGTTATTAACTGACATCAGTGAAGGAAAAAATCGTGAGGAAACCTGGACTTGTGCAGTTAGTATAAGTTTGAGCAAGCATGGTGATCTATGCCTTCTCTGTATAGTCTGTATACTTGTATAGTCTGCCTTTGCAACGCAGTGGGACAATAATAGGCTGGCACTATAATTAAAAAAGTTTTTAATCTGTGTGAGTTAATTGTACATCACTATAGTTACGTTAAACATCTCAGGAGACAATGACCCTGGGAAGTTGAGTACCTATCAACACTCTATCTGCTGACAGATGACAGATCCAAATTATTTATTCCCATAACGGTGGGATGGATTACAATGCCGTAAAACCGCTCCGAGACAATCGCTCCAACAACTGAAACCATCGGACGCTCACAAAGCTCGGCTAGTTATAACTCGCTCGTTATCGTCTCGGTGTTTCCGCAATTAATCCTATCTCGGCGATAAGGCTGTTTCAAGTTAAGGGCCAGTCACTAGGGATCTAAGCAATCTTTACGGGTGACTTGTCAAAGTGAGAAAAGGGTCGGAAGCTCGAGAGACTTTCAACAATGCTTGTTATCTTAGAAGTAAGCCAAGAACGCACCTAATGATACCAATTTTAAAATAAATACAAGGTTCCGGTGATGGTATTCAGCTCTTGGGAAATGATTTCGTCTTTGTCATGACAAAAGAACGCTCGGATGGATTTGATAAGGAAGCGAGAACAGAACTTGTATAAAGTACTGAGAACGTTAAGAAAATATTTTTACCGAAGTAAAATAATAAAATACACACTAAAAGGAAACGATTTCATAAATAAAACCACGTTTTATAAACTCTGAACGTGGAAACGAAAATGTTATTTAGCGACATTAAAACTTTCTCATTCCGTTTATACTTAGGTGTAGAACAGAGGAATCGTTTGAGGCAAATAAACACAACGTAACCAAAAGTTAATATGGTCGGTAGTGGAGTTCAATAAAACGATCCGTGTTCGTGACGGATGTCGACAGGGGTTGCGAACATTTGCTTTTATTTCGTCGTGCAACTCGTTTAGCACATGCCGACTGACAATCAATCTCAGTCAATATATGGGACAAAGGATCGTTGTTTCTGTGTTGTCGCGGCCTAATGAAATTTTTCTGGTGCGCTTTTTTGCAACTGAACTCTCTCCCTATAGCCGAGTGAACATAAAAGCCTGCTTAACACGGACATTATTGCGAGAATTTTATATTATATCACGAAAAAGGTATTTCAAATATGCGCGTGTTTTTGACAAAAGTTTGCGCCGCAAATAGGGCATCGTCACTGGAACAAGGAATAAAAATCCTGGTTGATACTTTCCACCTGTACATCGGACTAAAGTGATTTTTATTAAAATGTCTATGTTGCTCCTACACTTCGCTCATAATGACCAAAATTGACAATTCGTTAAACTGTGCGACATTTCGGAAACTGCCAGATTTTCCAACTTTTCGTAATCCGCTACCCAAAAACGACAATCGGCGTAACATCTGTTGCTGAGTCACCGGCTACTTCCCAAGTTTTAATATTCACAAATGGGCTATCTTCATTTGTGGCCTACCCTTATCATGAGTGACATAAACCAGCACCCTATTAATGTATGCCCACTGTTAACTAATAAAGAAAAACGAGTGAGTGGCTCCCCCTAGGAGCTACATTGAAAATCACCTCTGTCTGGCCGACAAATAAAATTTCCTACACATTGATTTTCACCGAGCACAGTAATTACTTAATTTACCGATTAGTTTACAGAGTCGTGAGCGAAGCCAATGGGGGGAAGATTTATGAACTAATTTTATAAGGGAGCTCCTCAGGTATCGAGATATTCAATTACGGAGATTGTGCTGTGAAAAATTCTCTTGTGAGATAATTTGGGGAGGAAAAATTTTCAACGTTGTCGTTATTATGATAAAAGTTCACTTTTTGCGGTTTATGACCCATTCATTGATGAGGTCGGAGGGACACTTGGGTATTGAGAGCATAAAAGGAAAAGGCAAGTACGATACTAAAATCTTTATTTTAGAGTGCTCAAAAGTTTAAACTCAAGTTCGGATTTAAATAAATAAAGGTCATAACTTCCTTAAAACCTTGATATAAAAAGCATCAAGTACTTATCCGTTAGGTATTTATGTCACTTAAATACAACTTTATTTTATTTAAAAAGGTCCCGCGGCGTTCATCAGAGGTATTAACACGATACTTTGCGTTACAGATCTGTCATATTGTCATCGAAGAGTTATTAATTGCAGATTATTTTGATCGGATAAAAGTCCTGTACTTAATAATACTTCAATACGAGTACCTACTTTTCATTATTTATTCATTATAATTATTATACAACTAACTTTTATTTAACTAATAAAAGAAAAAAATTGGGTATATTAGAATAATTGAAATAACTTGATTCCGATTTGGTTGTTTGTTGTTTGAGGGTGCGTTCAGACTGAGTTGGTGTCAAGGCCTTACCTTCTCATTATGTGCCGTAGTAGTAAATGTACTAAGGGTAAAAACACTGAAAAAAATAAAACATGCATTAAGTACAAGTAGGCACACGCGCGGTCACTAGTTTAAGTACTAAGTGCTCAACAAAGAGGGGGTTGGTCGAGGTTTAGTGCCACTTACTTCTAATTATACATTCATGTTGATCAAAAGAATGGGTGCTTTCAAAAGCCTACAAATGGAAGCCAATTTTTTTTATGAATTAGTACATTTAAAGGAACCACTAGAGGCTCACAACGGTCAGTGCTTTTGATGACCAAATGACCGGCCCTCGGTTTGAGAGCACTCCGAGCGACCCCTGTGATCAATATTACGCGTGATTCTACACAGCCATGTATGAAAGCTAATGCAAACGATTTTTTGCATTTAAATATGGAAATCATTTTTTATTCATATCGGAAATTCAAAGAAGACCAATAGGCATCCTTAATTTGTGAGATATATGATTCACATCAACTTGGTTTTGGGAAACCCAAATGATGACGTGTGTTTTCAACCTAGGAGTCGTCACTCAAATATTTTAGGCCAAACAAACATAAAATTGAAAAACCCCCACGGTTATTCCAATGAAAACCTTGAAAACTTCTTTAGTTAAAATTTAAAGCCTGATGAGCTAAGAAATATGGTAACATCTTCATCATATACGACATTATTTGTCTCTGCATTAAACATAAATATCGCAACTCTCAATACCTCCAACAATCCAGCTATATCTACTAATAGAGGAGGAAGTTTATCAGTTCTCGGCACGTTTTGCCTGTTACAGGGAACTTCATTAACGCACACTATCCTACCGGGAATTTATGCTTAGCGACATATAATGACGTTAACTAGTGAATTATTACGTGACTGTATTAGAATGTATAACTCTTGCCTGACTGCTAACTACTTTGATTGATATTAGTGTTGGTTAGTTGTTTATTAGTTTGTTGAAATTCTTCATGACGGTCTTTTGTCATTGATTTTGTCTTTTGTACTTCGTACTGTATTGAGAGAATCACACATGCCTGGATCAGTGACATAATTTGCTTTGCATTAATTTTTTTGTCTATTGCAGATCGCTTATTAGAAAAATGACGATTGCAATCACCTACCATGACGAAAGGATCAGTGATTTGCAGTATTTCATAGGCGCATTTAATGCTGTTGCTCATTTTGGGTACTACTAGAATCCCTATAACTATCGTTTCCAAAACCTGTGTCGACTGTCCCAATTTGTAGGCACAATATGGATAATCGCAAATATATTAGGAAGGACTACACTATTTATTCGATAACTTGATACATAAATCAAGCATAAATATACGAAAATCTAGAATTAAAACGAGCACATCGAGAAAATCTACGAAGCGTTTTGGAAGCCACAAAAAATTTAAAATTACCGTACAATATTTTCAGGTGCTGTTATAAGAAACGCGCTAACATTGAACGGAGAATAGCGTGTTTTAAAGCTAAAATGCAGCCGACCTATATCCAATACAATGGCCTATGTTTTCGGGAACACAATGCGATCCCATCGTTCACTCCCGTTGCAGTTTGTACAGGTGCTTGCGATTTTTGCTCACAACGCTATTTTTGTTTAAAAATAGAGATATAATTTTGTTTTATGGTTTTGAGCGTTTTTAAAGTACACTTCTAAGTTGAAAAAAAAAATCATAACTGTGTCTGTCTTCCTCCGGTTTTCTATTCTTTAACTCTTGTTTATTTGAAAAAGACTAGCTAGCGTATCTTTTGTCCGTTCTTTAGTTTGGATTCAACGCCACAAATGCTTGAAGTCACTATTGCATAATATTTTTGAAACGTTGCAGTTGATATTGCTGACAAGGAAATCTCAATTTATATCTATGTAAATTTTTGAGATGTTTGGGCATCTCAAAAATATACATAAATCTTTTTAGTATTTGTTGTTATAGCGGCAATACATCAGCTATGAAAATTGAAATTTCAACTGTCTAACAGACGGACGGACGGACAGCGGAGCCTTAGTAATAAGTCCCGTTTTACCCTTTGGGTACGGAACCATAAAAACCGCCACCAATTACAAAACCTATCTACGAACATAATATACCTTCTTTCTTTTCCCCACAACACATTACATAACAATCTGAAGAAAGTACAGTTCGTATCGGAAATTCCCAGTGGGAACTTGAACAATAAGAACATTGCATCTTGTACAGTCGACCAATCTTAAGTGCATAGCGTCGTCATGTTCTGCATTTAGACATTCGTATTCAGTCTCCTTGCCATTGTTGAAGCTTTCGATAAGGAATTTAACTGAATTTCGTGAAATACATTGTTGTATGATTGTTTTGTTTGAGACATGTTTAGTAATGATGAAGGAAATATAGTCATTAAACCTGTTATACACAAGTGAAATACACCAAGAATTTTATTACAAATATAATAACATAACATCACGTCTGCATTTCCCGAAGGGACAGGCAGAGGTGCACCCATTTCGCCAGTAATGTTTAATTCCCATGTCATAAACCGGGCACGAATACACCAATAAAACTTAACCCCCAGAATCTCATGCTCAGCAGTAGCGCCTGCGACCACTGGACTAACGAGACAGTTCAGTGAGACAAACATAATGGAATAGAATAAGACCAAGGAAACGATGGATGAACTGTGGAGAAGATGGCTAGAAAGGACGTGAACAGAGATGTTGACAGCTAGACATGTACCTATGGGACAAGAAGACATTATTTGTGCTCCTATATCCTTAATGAATATATATCCTTAATATATATCCTTAATGAATTGAGATACGAACAGAAGAATGATGATAGTGTACGATAATGGTGAATGATGTATGCAGAAGCTGAACCGCAAATGAAATAGTTATATTCCGAGCAGTCCTCTGAGGGACAACGAGATTCAATTTTTTTTTTTACAATCTAACCGTTGCGACACATAAATTTTTCAAACATATTTTTGCGACGTGTTTCATAGAAAATCCGTGGATTGGAGTTCCTGTTATGCAGACTGTACCGGGTGCATTGATATTTTCCTAGAGTTGACTCTTTGTGTGCAGGTAGGCACAAAGTTATTATTTACCTTATTTTCACAAAAACCTATAAACTTTTTAATTGTTTAGTTGTGGTGAAGATCTCGAACCCATCTTGTATTTTAGCAATTCTATGTCACCTAGCAATAATGTAGCTTCCCATTAGTGAAAGAAGGATCGCTATCGGATCAGTCGTTCCGAAGATTACCCCCTATATTCAAACTACTACATTTTTTTTTTTTCTGTTAGTCTAGATTGTGAACACCTCATTGTTTTAATCAGATCTTCTTAGTACTTTCTGCTTCATGTGTCCTACTATTTTCTGCAGATCTTAATAATTTTATTCTATATCAAAGTTCACAATCGGAACGTGAATGTAAAGCATATCAGTTATTCATCTTCCCACGCTATCTGTGAGAGAATATTGATATAGAATCTCAAAGGGCAAAGTTAAAATTTTGCACAATATTGGAAGCTAGAAAGCGATAACTTTCAACTGGTTCCGATAAACTGTTTTTTTAGTTTTGTCAATTCTTTTAATTACATGCGTCATGTTCGTGAACGGGCGCCATCAGTAGGGACTGGTCATCTCTTATCTGCCACGGCTTATTTTTTTTTTAATTACTGGTGCTTTTAACGTGCACGTCTTTTAACATTGTTCTCACATGTATAATTTCAACATGAATTGTGTAACCAATATTATTGTAACAATATTCTGATTTAAAAGAGTGTCCGTGGAGTTTCTGTGCCGGTAATTGCTTTATTTGAAATAAATGCTTTGAGTTTGAGTTACAGCAATAAATATACACAAAATACACACAACTAGGTACTAGTTGTGTGTATTTTGTGTTCCTGCTGTACACGTTTATGCTTCTAACTTCTAAAAATATCCAAAACCAACAAAAATTTGTACTTTAAAGCTTAATATTTCGCAAACGGATCCCTGAATCCAAAAATGGTTTTCCCAAACTCGCAATAGTTTTAAACGCGTGAATAAAAAAAACATGACAACATTACGCGTAGGGACCACTTCAGGTAATGTCGTGACCTAAAAAAAAATATTTTCATGATTTTAGTTTACCACTTTGTCGGCCGGCATGGTTTATATGTATACCCATACCAAATTACAATTTTCTAGTACTAAGAGTCTCTGAGCTAAGCCGCGGATACACAGACAGATGGACATGGCGAAACTATAAGGATTCCTTGTTGACTACGGAACCCTAAAAAACGGTGTGGTTCTATTTTCTGCTTCAAGCGATCCCCTTCGTCTCTTGTTTTTCAGTTTGTGCCTCCATAGTTCACACACATAACATCACGCCTGTATTCCCCGCAGGGTTAGGTAGACCTTAGCACAGCCACATTTTGTCAATTATTTTAAATCCCATGTAGAAAACGCGGCCTTATTAGTTAATAGTATACCTACTAAGAACTATTATGGCCACCAAATATCATGTTTTTAAATAAATTGCAGTATCCAGACCAGACTATTTTATTTTCACAAGTCTAGTTTAACATGAAACAACAAAGAGTTAAAT
This sequence comes from Lithophane ornitopus, assembly GCA_948473465.1. NCBI lineage: Eukaryota > Metazoa > Arthropoda > Insecta > Lepidoptera > Noctuidae > Lithophane > Lithophane ornitopus. The sequence continues at coordinate 9,962,198 of OX419624.1, read as the reverse complement.
AAAATAAATACTTTTTATAACTGCATGTATACGTATTACATAATACATTTACAGTAAAATAACAGACAATCGCAATAAAGTTAACTCGCTCGAAATAAAATACGAGAAGCTTACGTTAATTTAAATGGTTTAAACCTTCGGGATTATAAACTAAGAGTTTTCCACCTACACATTCTTGCTACTAAAATACAGAGAGTCGTTAGTTGTTTTGTGTGAACAGACTTATCCCGAGGGCGGGCACTATCGTCTGGATCTATGTTTTTAATCTAGTAATTAGCTTCTCGGGACACGGGATTTATATTACCATGTTGTGTTGGGTTTGCTACTACTTTGTTGTTCTCAAAGAGAGGGATTAGGTGTGGCTTTTTCAGACCAAACAAAGGGACTATATTTTGGGCAGCAAACATAATTTGCGGTGCGGCGCACTGGTGATTGTCATAATCACCAGTGCGCCGCAAAAAATCCATACTCCTTTTCACGCCTAAACCACTGAACGGATTTCGACAAAATTTGGCAAGGAGATAGATGGCATCCTGGGGAAGGACTTAAGCTACTTTTTAGCGACACACCACGCGAGCGGAGCCGCGGGCAGAAGCTAGTGTTTATATAAACTTTAAATTAAAGAAAAAAGATGAGTCTTTCTAACAGTGTTTAATTTGCTTTGCAATTATGTGTAAATTGAAAATATCTATGAAAACTGAACTTTGATTCTGAAGCGAAAAACAGTTTGGAAGATTTGGTTTAATTTGATTTGACGGCACAATTTTATCACATCTTTATCTTGTTATATTTTGAAGTAATAATATTTCAAGTTCTGTTATCTAATAAGATTACAAAAAAAGAATGTTGCCATTGTTAATTTAATATCCTAAAAAGCTTGAAACAAAACATTTAAAAAATCTGCGTCTATTTCACAATAGGACTAGACTAGCTCTGTAGCTAATAAAGGCAGTGCGTACTTGTAGTTTTGGTTTCTAATTGGCCGCCTGTTCAGCTTGCTCTCAGATAATTGGATTATCTTGCGAGTGTTTCCAACGCCCGTATCCTCGTTCGGTGGTTAACTGATTGTAAGGTTCGCGCCTGACGCCACCATCTTAGAATTTTGTCACAGATATGTAATTGGGCATATAATTTGTTTGCTTGGTGGATTTTGAACGCAAATATCTAATTTTGTTGGTGTAATTACTTACCTGTCAAAGAAACCACGTGTGTTTTGATTGAGTTTGAGAACCGTTTTGATGTAGTTGTTTATACCAATTGTGGTGTCATAAACTACATAGAATTGAAGTTTCAAGAACTGTGTCAGTTGTTTGTTGTTCTACTCTAACATAAAATAAGGGTTCAGTTCCTATACAGGGTTAAATTTTATTCGTTTTAAGGGGTCATTGTACTCATCATTATGAACAACTTTCACTATGGGATCAACCCTGAAATCACGAAAAAAATGTTCCCTACATTTATGTTCGCATAGCTCGTCAAGATGTAGGGAACAGCTGTTTTTTTTTTCGCGATTTTAGTGTTGTTCCAAAAAGTTGTTCATAATGATGAGTAAAATGACCCCAACTGCTCAACTATCGATCGGCCTTTTGAAGGCGAATAACAATTAAAAAGTCTGTTGTCTCGTTAGTGACAGTTGGAGGTTTAAGTGGATTAAAACGAAACCCTGTATGACGAAACAAATCCCAAGAAAAATGTCTTCACTGCTGACATTCTTTACTTACTCTCTGAAAACTGGAGCACTTACATACTTATAACATAACTTGATCTAGGTACCTCCAAGTAAATACCATCTACGCCTACCAAGAGGTTCTGAGCCTCACAAAGTTACAGATTGTTTACTCAAGTAAATTGCTTTGTAAAGCTCGGGGCGGTAAAAAAAATGTTCTATATCTGTCATCAGAGCTTCAAGCATAATCACCTTACGTCTGCAACGTTATTTATATACGGAACCCTGGTATTAAATGTCAGCGGGGAAATTTATTTCCAGATAGCAAAGATTTTTCCCCTGTGTTGCCTGTTCAAATATTATTTTAACTTTGGTTGGGGAAGGTCACCTTGGAATGACTTTACCAAGGAATCCTTTTCCGTTTCAACCTTTTTAATTATTTTTATTACCTATTGAATTGTATTGTACTGTCAATTATTTTTTTTTATATAATCTTAATTCTTATTTGTGATAATTAGGAAGAATCCCAAATTATTAACTTTATCCAAAAACATTTATACATATAAATATATATTTTTACCTTTTTTTAATAATCAATGAATTGTATTGTTAATAATCAATTATTATTTTTTATATTTTTTTAACTGAGTAACGCTAATGTTGTGGCACTTTTTACATTAGGTAGGTACCTATTTTAATTTTGTTAACATGCGGATAATGTACTGGCTGCAATATTTAATTGTTAACATAATATTATTATTATTTGTAAACATTTTATATTGTAGCTGTTTATTTTCCCATAATAAAATCAAATAAAACAAAATAGAAAAGTAGGGTCTGGTTTTTCATGAAAAATATTAGATACCTATACACAATGGTTGCAAAAAACAATGGCATGGGCCATCTTAGCGTCTCGATGGCAATTTAAATTGAATCGGCCAAGAATTTCGCTTCAAGTTCCCTTCATTAGCCTCCACCAGTTCCTATATAGCTGTAACGTGCAGACAAAGGACACGCTGGACGCAATATTGACGCAAGTGTCGGCCATGATCATTTGTTTTATTTAAAAATTATAGGTACTAGCGTTTTAAAATAGCATTTTAAAATTATAATAGCGTACACGAAAATGAATAAACTAATAATAATAATGGTAATTTTAATCATAAGGCTTAAAATGTATTAATTATCCAGCAGACTTGTTAATCTGCGTTTCAAATGAGGGCAGATACTGACTATGTATTTACCAATAATATTATTAATTTCCTTTGTTTGTCAAATTTTCAATACATTACTCGACAATAATGTGGGTTACTATTATAATTCGCAAGCGATATGGAAATGGACGAGCGGAATTATAATAATTTCAATACAATTAACGAATCATATCAATCAAATTATTATAATTAATTGCCATGTCTGTTTACTGTGATGTTTAATTTAGTAGGTACGAGAATTTAACGTATTGATTATAAGAATTTAAATTATGAAATTATGATGCAGTAGGTAGTATTGGCGTCAGATTTCCTGTTATTCCGTAATTGTATCCGTCAGTAAATAACAGCACAATACATAATAACTTTGCGTGTAATTACTCCAAATTTTATTCAGTTCCATAACTGGAAGACACTTTAACCGCCTCTGTGATCTAGTGGTAAAATCACCTGTCACATTTGACTCCCAGTGGGGGCAAAATTTTCTGCTAGGTTTGTTTGGTGGTAGGTCTTGTACTAATCCCACCTGGTTAGCTACCACAATCTTACCTAAGTTTGTCGCCATAACAACAATGTAACTGTAAAGAGGTAAGATAGCCAGTCATTGTTGTGTTTCGGCAGTTAGAGGTAAGATAGCCAGTACTCTGTGGTTGAGGTAACCGGTGAAGCTCGCTTCCTCCTTCGGCCTGATCATCACTCACCATCAGGTGTGACGCACGCAGCTTCTCCGTTGTGAGAAAAAAAAACCGGCCAAGTGCGAGTCGGACTCGCTCACGAAGGGTTCCGTACCATTATCTATAAAACGTCAAAATAATCATGTCTGTTGTATGGGAACCCCCTTAAATATTTGTTTTATTTTAATTTAATTATTTATTTTTAAAGTGAATATATAATTAAATATTCTGTGAATATTTCAAGCGTCTACCTGTTGCCGTTATCAATATCGAGCAAAAACGAGCAAAAAAAGTCACGTTTGTTGTTTGGGAGCCCCTTAAATATTTATTTTATTCTGTTTTTTTTGTATTTGTTGTTATAGCGGCAACAGAAATCTGTGAAAATTCCAACTATCTAACTATCACGTTTCATGAGCTACAGCCTGGTGACAGACGGACAGACTGACAGCGGAGACTTAGTAATAGGGTCCCGTTTTACCCTTTGGGTACGGAACCCTAAAAAGACAAACTGATAGGGACTTCAGAAAAAAGTTTTCTGAGAGAAGGCTCATGGAAAACGATTTTCTCTTAAAGACCCTCAATTTAAAACCTTTACCTTAATAAAGTACCATTAAATAACTTCAATGTATCGGAAAAAGCACTTACTTCGATACCGGCAGCATGATCTAAGTTCCTGATTGTTCTCACAACTTGTTCATTCAGTTTATAATTAAACTCGGGTCAAGTCCTAGTTGACTTCGCTGTAGTTGCCGGCTCTCTGGAACTTTCTTCGTTTGTTTACTACTACTGCTTTGATTATCCTTTAAGTGCCTCCCAGATTGATAAATATTCAATTAGTAGATAGCACTGTATTAGCAGTTGACACTCAAAGGCACTAAGCCTTCGAGTGTGAACCGCAAGACTAAGTCTAAGCTAATATTCCAAAGAGGAAAAGTATGTTAGCGGTAGGTAATCTCTAGAAATACTGATCTCATTAAAAAAAATCTTTTACTGTTAGGAAGAAAATAATTCATTTTTTGACAGAAAAACGCATGATTCCTATGAGAATTTCCATGCGGGTATAACCGCGGGGCGCTGCTAGTATTAAATATTTTGCGTAGGCTTGTTTTAATTGATCCCTTTATACTAAGAGGTAGTAAGGTTTTATGATTCGATTGCTTCCTTTTGTTGCTGGGTTCAAGAGGCATTTAAAAGAATCTATTCGGAAGCGTAATCTAGAATGCTAATAAGTTGAGAATAAAATCCCCGTCTTTTGTTTTTTTTTTAATAATTAGCAAAAATCAACACTTTCAATAATGAGCTCTACTCGTTAGAGAATAGAAGTTAAAATGCTTGCTTCTTTACAAAAGAAATATGGAATCCCTATGATTGTACAAATCAGCAGGAGTATTTTACAAGGAAGTATTTATTTAAAAAAATATAACTGATCTATTATTCAACATTACTAGAATATGTATGCTGTTTCATGTGGGGAATCAAAGCCTCCCTTTTATAAAAAAACATACAAAGTACTACGAGAATTCTAACATTGGTGAGCGAGGCTCGGAAACAGGGTAGTGAGATAGATTTTAATTTTAGATTCAGCTCATATGTCGTGTGAAATTGAAACGACACGAATATTAGTTTTGTTTTAGACGGTGCTCTTTTGGATTGTTTTAACATGTACCTAGTTTTTTTATTGGTAAATTAACATTACTTTAGGTACCTATACAGGGTTATTGGTAAAACACCAGCAACCTCTTAAGGAGTCATTGTACTCATCATTATGAACAACTTTTACTATGGGAACAAATATGAAATCGCGAAAAAAAAAACAGCTGTTCAGTACATTCATGTTCGCATAACTCGTCAAAATGTACGGAGCAGCTGTTTTTTTTTTTCGCGTTTTCATATTTGTTCCCATAGTAAAAGTTGTTCATAATGATGAGTACAATGACTCCTTAAGAGGTTGCTGGTGTTTTACCAATAACCCTGTATATAAAATCTCGACCGGAATCGTCATCATCATAATTTCAGCCGAGAGACATCAACTGCTGGATATGTCTCTCCCAAGCATCGCCACTTCGACCGGTTCTGTGCTTATCGCATTCGACAATTTTTTTAAATTAAAATATTCCGTCTGATTTGACATATATAATAAACGACGATTAATACAAAGACACATCCTATAGTATTCCGTCTGTAAGTACAGGTAATCATCTTCTTAATACAACAAAAGCAACAAAACGAACTTATCTGCAAAGCAACACATGGAACAGTTATATTGTGGAGTTAGTAGCTTGTCAGACAACAGGCCGATAACCTAGGGAGCCCGTCGAACTATAAAGTGGGCTCGGACTTCCCCCAAGGGGGTATGCCGAACCGTTGGGCATGTACTGCCAGAGCCATCCGGTTGTACGTACTGTTGTTGAGAAAATGTTGAATTAAATATGAGTAGAAGATAGAAAATACAACTCAGTAACTGATATTTTATAATATATTGAAATATTTACTTGGGTACAATAAATAGAATAAAAAAATATAATTCCCAGCTTGGAATAATATAAAATGATCAACGGTATTTTGATATACGTGAATATTACGGAAAAATTGAAAGCTCGCATAGAACAAACTCATTTAGCATTTTTTTTCATGTTTAAAGGCCCTTACATACTGGCGCGAAATGTCGCGCGACGCGACGCCCCGGCGCCGCCGCGCCGCACTGTTCGCCGTGAAGTTTTCTCAGAAATTGTTTTGTTAAAGTCGCGTCGCGCCTGTTTGTGGGAGCCTTAATACAGTAAAACTACTGCTCAATGAAACGTACGAAGTTGCAAAACGCTAAACCAAAAAAAAACCCGCCATGTAAGCTACGCACGAATTGAACCCCCTCAGACAGGATGTATTAAAATTTCCACAGTTTAACTTTGGGGTGCGCGAGGCGATGCGTTTTGGTATTCACGTATATACCTACCGACTTATACATCCTTACATTGGATTTTCTGTATAGGCCTACCACTCCCTGAAAATGACACCGTATCTCTAAACATTAAAGTCGAAATTACAATACCGTATTTATCACTGTTGATCGCCAGGAAATTGTTGAAATATTAATGGGTACGTTATGCTCAATTTCCTGGCTTTCAACGAGTAGCTATCGGTAACTTTGTCCTCTAAAATGTTAATAGGAATACTTGGATGAATTAGTTGATAGATAATTAGCAGTTTAAATAAGGCGCTTCATTGTTTCAGTTTATCGGGAAGGATATTAATTAGTGGTTTATGTGACCGTAAAACTGCGTTTTATGAGGCATTGAACGGAAGATTTACAAACGTAATTAAAATTTATATAATTATGACTTATAAAGGAACTTTTTTTTATAAAACTGTAAAATATTATGGGAGCTTTTGATATTTTTAAACAAAGAGCAATTTATGGCCTTTTTAATTGGTACCTTCGTTCTTTTACTCGTAACTACTAAACGCCAAAGTTAAAAACGTCAGTGTTTCCTAACTACAGGTTTCATCAATTTAACATTTAGAATACGTACTATAAATTAATTATGTCATTCGGCTTTCGACATCAAACAAAAATCCTGTCAGATTTCAGGCCGTGGTTTCGTTTTTTAAACATGTCAGTCGGTCAGTAGCACTTCGTAGGGGCTGTGAGAGATCGACGCTTTTGAAAAATTACATTTATTAAATTTGCAAACGTTATTCAACACGGCATCCGTTGATTATTCCAATTTTTCGCATCGGTCGTTCTCGTTAATTGTTTTCCCAGTCGATCCAATTCGCTCTTCAGTTAGCTTTACAATTTCAAAGTGTCATTTGATTCGTGATGGATTTCGGAAGTTTTTTGGCAATTTCACGGTTCACGGCTATCCCCCGATGGATTCTGTTTTGTTTCAACATACATCTGAATCGACGGATCAACACCGATAACGTAGTTCCACGCAATTGTCCCAAAAAGTGGGTGTAGCGAATGAAACAGGAATATTTAATTTTTTTACAGGGAAATATTTTAGTTTGCTTTTGTTGGTGCAAAATGGTGCTTTCGTTTTGTCGGGTTTCCCCTACAAAATTAATACGATTTCGAATGGTGTAGCCATTAAGTTGGATTGACACCGAAGCCATAAATAAAACCATTGAAGTAATAATGTGTGTAGCCTAATTAAATTAAATGAAACCCTATGAACTTTATATTGAACAACAGGATGAACTATAACTTTGCTTTTCAAGACTATACATTACAAAAACGAAAAAGATGATAATACATTCTTATCACACAAAACAGCACCGGCTAATGATAGCAGAAACACCACAAAACAAACATTACATTAAAAACAGTAATGATCGTAAAAGTGTCACAATAAATAATAAAGTTTAATTTAAAATATCGCACATAACGGTGGCGAAATGTCTCAATTTATTTTACGTAAGCGTGACAAAAGCTGTAAATGTGAAATGGTCACTTAAATCACCACAATTGCCACGCCTATGCTGACCAATCTGTGTTTTCATGTAAAATTGCGTTAATGTTTAGTTATTCATTCCACTACACAACCAATTACGATAAGAGTTCGCTGATGACTTAATATTTTCTTTGAGCGTTTTCTTTTCAAGAGAAAAACGCTGTAAAGAGATTTAGTATTCAATTTAGTCGGTGACATGCAGAATAAATTTCATTATCTACACAAATTGAGTCTTTTGTAACACGAAAGACGTGCGATTTACTAAAATAAATATTATAAATAAATCGCCAAAGTGCTTTTGAAGTCTGAGCTTCCATGAGCACACCTCTAAAACTTGGCCCCATTTCTCTAGAGATTCCATCGTAATCGTGTAGTTGAGAACAATGCCACAGTTTCCTATCGATAACTGCAGTAGTATCGATTCCGCATTCGGTTTGCTTGGTATCGATATCACCGTTTCCCTAAATGTCACTGTTTGCATATGAATGAGTTATCAATAAACATAAAATAGAATTTATGGTTCGTCTATGACAACAGATTTGGAAATGGAATAAATTGCTGAAGTTTTTGTCAAATAAGCACAATACATTTTAAATGGCTTTATGCTTTTTTTCAGGGGTCCAGCACCAGCGCCATATGCTAAAGCACCCTAATAATTGCGAACAAATTTTGGGAGCAGAGTCTTTATTTTCCGGACAAATACCTTCCAAAAAGTAAAGGTAAGGCAGAAGTTAGCTCATAATACCACACATCTTCAAGTTAAGCATGGCATTAGATTGGCAATCAAGCGTCCATCCGAAAGCGATTACCATATCTAATATGTACGTGCCTTCATCATTTCATTGTGTTTAATTCTACACTAATAAGTTCCGATACTGTAAACCACATCAAAGTTCCAAATTAGCATGAGCGGGCACGTTTGAGGGATAATAAAGCGGTAGTAGTCAGCTAGGGCACCTTAGGGGCTAATTTCCCTTGGCACATAATGATTATGAGTCTGGCGCAAGGCCTGCAAAGGACCGCAATATGCAAATGATTTTAGCCTTTAGCGTTCAACTGTCTGACGCTCCTGTAAAATAATTATGTTAAAATTAATTTCAAATATTATTTTCTTAGAATTTTGTCGTAGCCACAAAGTAAATCTACTTAAGGTTGGTGACTTCCCTAATTAAATTAAATTACAACAAAAAATAAACATTATGTTAAAATTAAGCTTATTATTGCCTAATTATTTAACGAGAAATCATCTCATAAAGGGGCCCATAACCTATTCGAATTTTCATGTAATCCCTCAAAACAAAATGTTAATTATACATAATATGTCTGTCTTAGATCTTTAGGTCTCTCCTGTAAGTCATTAATTATTCCTTTTCAATTTAATTACTAAATGAGTATAACAGTATTAGGCTGTCTCAGTAGTATTGCCCAGACAGCATGTCAAACTTGAAGTACCCACTTTCATAAATCTTCAATAACTGTTACTGAGAATCACTCTGAACAAAAGAATAGATTTATTTTCAACGCTAAAATATTCCTCTTACAAAGATTAACAACAAGGAGAATGCTCCATTTAGACGATTAAGCTTTTGTTAATAAACGCTTCAGAGTAACAACAAAAGGGGTGACAAATAATTCGTTTATTTACCCTCTAAAGATAGGATAATCATTCAAGACGACGGTAATCGGGCAGCCCTGAAATATTGGACACTTTTGTTGGCTTTAATCACGCGATAACGGGGAGACATTACTGGCTGTTGCTACTAAATCCAACTATACCTATACCATAAGGACAGGACATATTAGAACTGTTAATGATACCTTTTTATGGGGATTTTATACACCTCAAATCTTCTCCTTTAGTGCAACATTAGAATGCACTTTTCTTACGTTTCAGCACTAGTTTTAACAATAGGTATTATAATTGAAATACGATTTTTTTAATCAGCTTTTGGCCTTTTATTTACCAACTCAAAAACTTTTCACCAAAATAAACACTTTCGAAAAACTTTGTAAATAATATAAAACACTATCCACATACATATTCCACCTTATGTGACGCGTCGCGCCGTGCAACAAGCAACTATACATTATAGAAGTTTCCAACTTTAAAATGCACCATTTGCTCGAAGCTCTCGTCGACTTTTTAATCTGTTGATCAAACAGGCGGACGGCCGACGACAAATTTATTCTTGTACACAAAGATCTTAATCGCGATGTTTGCTTTTGAGCTTCAGCTCTTTTTAAACTAAAGATATATTTTGCTAAACTACAAGAAAAATTAAAATACAAAACGTTTGAAGTCGAGCTGTGAAAACTTGGCGGAATATTTTAGCGTTCGTTATGATTTGCTGTGTTGTGAAGGAAAGTTCTTTTATTTTAAGATTAAAATTAAAAATAAATCTTTCACAGTAGGTACTATAACAAAACTGCTAACTAAGTTTCGGGAAGAGTTAACACACTTGAAAAATAGTGAAATGGAAAAAATCGCGATGAAAATTTTCTGCACCATTTCAAAATAATCTATTAGTTCGTCCTACTTGTTTTGCCACTGTAATTTGACATTTTCAAGAATAAAAAAGTGTAATCATAATCTGTCACTAATCGCTCCACAGTATGTTACTGCTGTCTTAAAGTGTCAAAATAGAAAAAAAAAACAAAAGGTGCCAAAATATGAATTGTTTGAGAATCTTTGCTACACCATCTGTCAGGTGTGTCGGGTATTTTTGCTTTGGCATCCGGCCAAGGCATTGTTATTTAAAAAATCATTAAAACCACAAACACAAATGCTTTCCAAAAAATTGCCCGCATGAAATTAAATCGCGTACAATAGTACCTACATTATGTAACTTGCAACTGACACGTGTAAAATGTTCAATTATGTCGGGAATGAAATGTGACATTTGGTAAATTATTGTATACATACTTACAAATTTTTGGTCCAGTAATCATTTTCCTTACATAAGTTTAAAATCATTCACTTTCAATTGAAATCAAGTTAACCACCAAAGAAAGAAGCTTTTTGATTCCAAGAAAACGTATTGTGTCGGAAAATGATTGTACTGAAATGTCAAAGAATTGGCCAACAATCAAAGATTTACATTAACATAACAAAACAACAAATTATTTACCAAAAGACAATATCGATTCTTCCAAAATTAACCCATAGAATCTCAAGCTGCAACTGGTTGCTAAATTATTATAATAAGCGGTGGGGTCAGCGTGCAAATTGTGGGGCATTAAGCAAATTCGGTCAAATTAGCGCCGGTACGGCCAATAATAACTGCGGAGCTCCCAGTCCTGCCAACAGTTGCACAACTAAAAACATTATTTACATTATTTTGCATCTTAAACTTGGAATATTTTCTCCAATGTTGTAATCTTCTTTCACTGATTGGCTGTTGTAGTGGACTTTAAAGGAAACTTATGGTCGGTAGCTGTAATTGCATTTCATAAATTTTATGTTCAGAAACATTTGTGCAGCGCTTCCGCTGTGTTGGAAAATGATTGTGAAATTGTGTTATCGTTAATTTTATATTGTTTGATTTCAGTGTTCTTTAGTTTAAAATAGAACTTTTCTGCCTGTACTGTATCTTCTTCTGTTTCATTTATCTTTTTAAGTATGTATTACTTGTTGGTTTCATTACATTTTTTGAATCTATGATTTTAACATTATTCGTTTAAAGTTTAATAAAAATAATTTGTCAAAAATATGAAATATTATCACGTAAGTAATTAAAACTGATTGAGTTTTGATTACTTATTTTTCGTTATTGAAAGACTGGACTATCATTTTAGAGGTGTAAAATTAAATAAAAAAGTTATATCGGTGTATTAATCCTGCAATCGGTAGGTTTTTCTTCATTGGTAGGTTATCAGGAAAATCGCGGAGTACCTTTAAACAATTTTATACTGTTTGATTTAATCATTTTAATTTTAGCACACTATTTAACAGGTGCTATTTATAACACTAAAAGAACAAACGTTGCAACACTTGCACCGTAAATAAAATATGTCAGGCCGTATATAATTTATGCGGTCCACATTTTGTGGCGAATTCGTAAAGGGGCCGGCGCTAAATGAAACGAAACAACTGTTGTTTGTCTCTGGTGTTGCACTGACATGACGTTGGCAATTTTAACTAATGACGTCTGACGTTTGACGTTTGACGCCAGATGCGACGCACCCGGTTGAAGGGAAGTATTTATTGATTTTCATGTTTGGACAGACAGGTATCATCTGCTTGTCATTAGTTGTCGTCTTTTTTTTGTCAGTTCTAAGAATGAGATGGATGCGGTTTTGTGGCGTTGAGTTAGCTAATTGTTTGTTTTTGAGAATGATACATTACAGTAGTCATAATAGTTGGGAACTGAATATATTGCTACTGATTTTTGAGCATCAAATTGTTTCACGTTTAGTATCACTTTTTGCTGCTCCGATTCTGCGTCTCTACCTTTCAAAAACGAAAGCCAGTTTTAAATCTTAAATCTAGGTTTTTATTCCTTAAAGATCATATTTAACAAATAGATCAAATCGATGTTATTCCAAAGTCTAGCTTGGTTCAACGATATCGTTTCACAAAGAACTATGTTTTGGAATAATTCTGCTTGCTGCGGTAGGTGTAGATAAGACAAGTTCGCTTATCTCGAAAGGGATAAGGAGGTGCTAAACATAGAAACCAGCCAGATGGTTCGATGATATACCTACATAGTGGGCGATATTCGACCCTGCCAGGGTTGCGGAATAGTCCGAAAGGGATAGCGGGACCCTGGCAACAGGCAACTGAAGGAACACGGGTGGGTTTTAGTCAGTAAGAGTCTGACACGCCCTTCCGCTCCGCTCAGAGCGGGAGAAGTCTTTTGATGATTTCCCACATAAAAAAAACAAAAAGGGCGATATTCGATATGAGGATACGAAGATTAGGATTGCAAAATATACGAAATTGAGAGATGGAAAAATGTAGGTACCTACTATTCGTTTTAAAAGCTAAATGCAAAAAAATATATTGCTTACCTGCCAGGTGAACTACTGTTCAATACGACTCAGCAGCAAAACCAATTAGTTTCCAATTAAAATCGAGGACTTATCGGTTTTTCCTTGACGTAATTCATAATAATACCGCTTTAATTTCGGCCAAAACTGACGTATTAACGAGAAAATTTAAAATTACGGGTTGATGGCAGGCAGCGTTTTATAAAGGGCTTTAAATCCCTTAAAATCCTCATGCGGTTGCCAGTAAAGCCTTGTACCTCGCCAGTTTTGTTCGCACAGGCTAACATAATCCCTAGATTACGCGAATTAAAAAAAATGTAAAAAGGACGTATGTATTAATCTTTTATTCGCTTTGTGGACCATTCGTGAAGCGTTTTGTGGTGTGTAGTCCGTGTAGTGTTTAAATTGTTATTGTGTATGCTGAAGTTTTAATTTTGATTGTGGTACTAACTAGATTCTGTTTTTAAACAACACTATTATTTATTTAAAGTGTTCAGTTGTGCTGTAGCTCTGGTACAGGGAAACATAATTATTCAAAACTGACAAAAAATTCAAACGTTTTTTAGAAGGCGGAACTGAAATATTTTCTTTTTGTCACTAATTTCCCAAATAAAATAATAATAACACCTTTTCCATACATTTTTTTTGTTACGTAATTTACATCTTGTAAACCAGAAAAAAATACATAACAAAGGCATATAAATAACTTCAGTACCTAACCTCATACGCGTATATGTTACCTCAATCCAACATGGCGGCATGATGGTTCCCCTACAGACATGCGGGAGGCATTGTTTAGAGCGTACTTAAAAACTAATCCAGCCTAGTGCTATTAAAACAAAGTACACTCTCGACCGTGACAGCCTCTGATTGGTCGTCCAACGTCCCTTTACAGACATTGCTCATTGTTCTACAAGTCTAGTTTCCCCCACTCTATGTCTGTTTCCCCCTTTATTTTAAAACTTCTCTTGTATTAATAAAACTACGACCATTTTGTTGCGTTTGCTTTGCTTTGAAAAGGCCCGATGACAAATGGCTTGTTTTTTTACAAAATAAGTTAAGACCTGTTTTTTTTTTTTAAAGTGTCGGTTGTTTTGCAGAATATGCCCGTGGGATTTACAATTAATGTTTCAACTGGATTTGTTTTGTTATATGACGTAGATTTATTTATAGCTAGACAAGGGTTTAATGTATCATAGTGCATCCACTTTTGTACCTAACTGTGAACCATTTGGACCACTATTTAATTAATTTTATATCAGATAAAATTTATAACATCATTATAATTCAAATATCGTACATCATCTTAAGATATACACGAGCTATTAAATAAACTATGCCGTGAATTTATACCGTCTTATAGGTGCCAAGTTCTGATCACAACTAATTGTATCTTATGATTTACATCGTACCATCCGTCTGCAGGCTAATTCAGTACAATCCGGTTTTAATACCACCTATTTGAACCGCTTAAAGGTAGGTAGGTACTCGCTTATTATAGGTAGTGTACTATACAAGCAGACGTGTCTATTTACTACAAGAACAAATACCATTACATATTACAGTGTTGAACAAAGTAAAGCGTTATGATTGGTTAAAAATTCAAGAATAGCGGCATTCAAGCCCCTCGCTGCAATATCAAATTGCGGTTATGGAGCCTGAGTATCAATTAACCAAAATGGCCGCCCAGTATGAACTTAGGGCAAGTAAGAAACCCCAACAGAATATGTTATAAAAAAAAAAAAAAGAGAATTTCAGTCGAAATTTTTCCCAATTTTATGCCTTATACAATATTTAAGTGTTTTAAAAATATTTTTTTGAGTTAATAAGTAGGTATTTAGAGAATTTTCACCGTCACAAAATTATACGAAAGTAAAGAAAATATATATCTAGTGTAATAATGCACCTCTTTCAGAATATTATTATTATTGCTGAAAGTTTGCAATTAACTTAGTAGATTACTTTCAGTTTGACTAGCTCTCATTTTTCAGGCTTTTGAAAGATTATTTATTTCCATAATTCAGCACAAAAACGTTAGGTAAGTCATACTCTGGATTTGAATTACTAAGAAAAATGTCTACCTATTCAAAATGTTGATTTATGGCAGAAATTGCTAATCTTTTGGCCAACTCCATACTTATCTTAAGTAAAAGAGTTTTTCAACTTTTTTAAAATTCGGTTGGTGGATATTAAAAATTAAATGTATATTTTAGATTTTATAATAACTACCTAACGAAATATATTTACATTTAATTTATGTCATGGAGTTATTTCACCGCGACTGCTAACTGATACTTAGCTTGTTTTACCACCTCTCACCTACTGTTTAGAATCAACATAACAGACTTTGTTTCTGGGGATTTGTTGCGCCACTTCTTCTTCCCAGTTAAAGCACTTGGAAGTAGTGAAGAGCTTTGAGCTATCTTAGATTTTGGGCTATCTTATGCAATTTTGACGTTCAATAAGTGCTCACTCTCAACCTTATTTGAGTAAATTATTACTCCTGATTTTGATTTCTGGAAACTTCACTACCAAAAGGTAGGGGCTTGTTGCAACAAGCCCTCAAGTATCAACCAACATAAATGACCAAATATCATCAAATTGTACCTACGTGTGAACCACACATTTATAATTGTGAACACATAAATCTTCGGTGACATTATCAGTTTATTGAATATTATAAATATTGATAAACGACAACCGAATGTTGTAAACAATAGGTTTATTGCTTCCCGTTTCAGATCATTTAACTTGCACGTGACTTCGGTAGGGTTGCCAAATGTTTGGTATCAGTGAATTTGTTTATTGAACCTGATGTACCGATAGAAACAGGGGTGGCGAGTGGGAGATTTTTATTGACGATTATAATGTAATTTATGAGTTTAAAGTGGAATTCGATAATCAATACTTTAGTGGTTAGGGTTTGGAAATATTTCTTTGTTAAGTATCTACTTATTTGATATTTTGCTGCAGAAAAACATTGATTAAATAGGAGAGATTTACCGAAAAAATATTGACAAAAACGTGCACTAGCTGAAAAGCTTCAGGATTTATAATAAGCTTAGTCCTAACTCCTAAAAGTTTTATAAATTTTTACTACACATTTTTACTACATACTTTCTTTGATTTCCACGCGTTTTTCACTTTTTCAGTGCTGAAACCAACGAGAGACGAGTCAAAATAAACAGCTAATTTACCCTAAACTCGAACCCTCACACTACTTATACCGAAATCATTCGCCAAATCAAGCCAAAACGAGATTATATAAACCATAACCGCTTATAACATCGTAATGTAACTAAATTTATGGCGGCTCATCGAAAATTTTGTTTATTTAGTTTGTGGCTAGTTCACAACCAGCTTGTTTGCTATACCGAGCATTGAATAAACAATTGCTGGTCCCTTGTTAAATATTAAAATGGGGCTAGATGTTGTACACGGGCGATTTCATATAAATATTAGGGCAGATAAAGGGGATGATAATTAGTTGTATTTTATTGGTGTTTAATTTAATGTTAGTTTCGTAGATGACAAGCCAAAAAACACACTGAACGGGGACAAATTGCAGCAAATGAATTTTAATCATATATATTATTGGAGGTAAAAGATGGGACATACTCTAAGGGAGTGTAGTACCTACTCATGAAAATTAACAACTTTCACTATGGAACCTTTCTTTGGTACATATGAAAAAAAAAAAAAACCTTTCAATGAAAGGAACTCAAATAAAAAGACAGCTTTTCCATACAAATGTGCAATACCAACCAAAACTATCAAAATGTATGGAATAGCTGTTGTTTTTTTAGAGGAACTCTAAATAAATTACAAAAAAGTTTTTTTTTTTTGTAAATAGTTTTTATTTTTCACTTTTTAGTTGTGGTACCTACCCCACACAAATTCGATACCACTGGTATGTAAATAACAGTGAAGGAGTCAAACAATATATCGTCTACATACACTAAGTGGGAAAAATACATAATTATTGAAGCTAACTCAAAAACTACGCAAGCAAAGTTAATAAAATTTATATGGGACCACCTCTGAAGTATGACCTACCAAACAAAAAAAGAATCATCAAAATCGATTCATAATTGGCGGAGTAATCGCGTAACATACAAACAAAAAAAAAAAAAAAACCTGCAGACGAATTGAGAACCTCCTCCTTTTTGAAGAAGTCGGTTAAAAACAGCATACGCCCTTTGAAAAAACTAACCCTTCTTTTTTATGACACGCCGTATTAACGTCAATCAATTATTGAAAATCGTGGCTTCTTTAAATTCTCGTGACCAAATAATAAATAAGCAAATAAAATAAGCTCTCTTAATCATAATATTACTCATCTGCCCAGCCTTTCCCAACAATGTTGGGGTCGGCTTCCAGTCTAACCGGATGCAGCTGAATACCAGTATTTTACATGGAGCCACTGCCTATCTGACCTCCACAACCCAGCAACTAGGTAATACAATACCCCTTGGTAAGACTGGTTGTCAGACTTTCGGGCTTCTGACGACCCGTAACAACTGTCAATGATCTACAAATGACAGCCGGGACCAACGACTTAACGTGCTTTCCGAGGCACTGAGGAGTCTCGGTATGTACAGATGGTCACCCATCCATGGACCAACCCCGGTAAGTGTAGCTTAACCTGATGGATCAACCTGTGTGTTACTTAACCACGAGCTCCTCATCTAATGATAATATTACTAAAAATACTTATAAACAATATAAAGTTATAAAAACCTTATTAAAACTTGTTAATTAAATAAACTCTTGTCTAATAATAAAATAATCATCTTGCTTTTAAGAAATTTTATTAAAAAGATGTAAATCCCAAGAGAGGTATAAGAATTTGTGTTTTCAGTGTCTCGTCTGCAATGTAACTGATTGAACTTCTAATAAAGTGGTACATTTGAACTTTGATATAGATTCCCTGGACTCTTGAATATTACAAGACTACAAGGGCTTTGAAAGTTAATACATAAATTAGTCTTTTTATTACGGAACTAGAAAAAAACACTTTTTTTTTGTTTTAACCTAAAATATACTATGACACTCCACTCGGCAGTATTGTAGCTTTACATTAGTGAAATATTTTTTTGAATCGGAAGAGTATTTCTGAACATTACCTGACATACAAACTCACAAATTTTACTTCTTTATAATATTTGCTTCTTTATAATATTTACCTATCGGTTTCCAGTCCTCGGTACCTTCTCATGGCCAAACAGACTATGCACAGGATGGTCTAGTTAATGTATAAGGCTGTAGTCCCACATAGTATCATGGCCAGCAAAATCAAAATCAAAATATTTTTTTTCACATAAACCTACATGGGCACTTATGAAACGTCAGAAGCTAGGTGCACGGTTCCAATTGGTCGTTTCCTATGGAGAAGAGCCGGCAAGAAACTCCACGGTTACTGTTTTAAAAATAATTGGCTTTTACAATATTTTCAAATTACAGTGTTAATAGGCATGGGAGGACAATGTAGGCCTTTCAACAAATAAGTACCAGGTACTTAACCAAATAGATGTTCAATAAATCTACAGTCCAATAAGCCTACAAAGTTCTCTAATTCACAAAATAGAAAATAGAAAATAATCTATATAAAAGACAAACAATAAAAATAAACCTATTTCAACCAAATGACTAGATTGCTATTACAACTGTAACAAATTGAATAATTATCATGTCTACAAAAGCCACTAAGAGTTGGAATTAAATTGGAGGTATCTATAATAACAGCTTTACTGGACTTGTCACTCCACATACTATTTTTTTACTTTGTAAACAAATACAACAATTAATAACACAAAGAAAAGTAATTGAAATGATGGTACACATAATTTCTACGAAATTGGGGTTTTTTTTTTTATTTGTGGGACCTGTATGTTTTATGAAATAAAAAGGCCAACGAAAATAATTAATTAAGAAAAATGTACCAAGTACCTAAATGCTCGTCAAAGATTCTTTACAGAGAAAGCCTCTTGCTGTACGTACATTTACCTAATTCGTAGAACATATCTAAATATTTCGTAGGTCTAATAAATATTTAATACTTACAAGTCCCATTCGTTCTACAAAATAGTTCCACGAAATTGAACAGGCTTACCCTGTAACATGTCTATTATTTTTCCCAAGTTGGTGGTAGGGTGAGCACACCGAATTTCGGCCGTGATCCTCCCCTATTTACATATGCGAATGTGTGCGGTTTTGTTTCTATTTGCGCTAGTAGGGTGTGTACTCGTAATTACGGCATTGGGACAAGTCCCGAGGCGAGGCGGCCGCAGACAAGGATTTAGGTTTTTGAATGCTAGAAGAGAATTGATTTTTTGTTGACAATTTTTGTTTTCAAATACATAATATGTCTACATTATTACGGCTGGATAGCCGAGAACATCGTTTATTATATTTTGTTTTAACTTTATTCCTACAGTTCAAATAGATGGGTAAGTGCCAAAGTAAATAAAATGCTATTCTACTTGCATACATTCTTGGTCACAACTTAGTGAAAAACCCGTGTTAGTTTTCTGGCCAACTTTTTCGAGGTGCATAAAATATTTTTCTCTAAGCCATTAATTTATTTCATAAGTTTTAATTTATTTTATTTCAGGGATGTACCTACCTATAATATCCTCGTTAGCTGTCTGTTCCAGTAATCCCTACATCGCTGCCCACCCCTGTCTTCTCTAAATGAACTGGGCCCGTGTTCATGGTAATTCTGGGCCTCACCTGAATGTCGATGCACCACTAAAGGGAATAGAGGATATAAATATTGTATCCGAAGGCCTACAATCCGGACCTGTGGCTTGTTGCTCTAATATTAATCTTTGCCCTCTTTTCCAAAGGGAGATAGTGTTAGAATAAAATTTTTGGTACAAACAGACTAATGAAGTGAACGTCGGTTGAATTTTGGTGAGCACGTGCTAAGCTTAGTGATAATGAAAATGTTTCCTAGCATTGTTTTACAGCAGCATTGTTGGTGGAAACCTTAAACTTATTCAGGATCACAAAATAACCTGTTTATAAAAAAATACTAGCAACCCGCTGCTGCTTCTCACGGTTTTTATGACTTGACAAAATATCGAGATTTCTTAGTTTTAAGTCACTTTAATATTATCCACATAAACCTTTTGGAATCAATTCTCTTAACGATGGTGAAAACCTCATCAAAATCTAAACCTCATCAATAGCGTTAGCGGACATACAAACAAACTCGAAAAGTGACTTTAATTTATAATTACGTATATTATAGAAGCGAGCTATGTTTATTATAACTACATTGAATAAGAGATTATGCTAACGAATTTACGTAAAGTAAAATATTAAAATATCTTAAACTGATCATTTTTAGAGTAACTTCCGACTGTGGCCAGAAAAGCCTGGTGAAATAAAAGTTTGTAATATTTTGAATAAGCTGCGACTAGTTTCAGCGTAATGCACGTAGAACATTAGTAAATAAAAATGTCCGAGAAAACTTACACGAAGAGGCATACTACAATAATGTTTGTTTAAATCTGTATTATCAAGACATGAAATTCAAATTTCTACGGAGTGTTCATTAAAAATACATCTCGCAAAGTAAATAAACACAAAGCTGAAAATGTTAAGATGATTAAATTAAGTAAACCGAAGACGTTTTATAAAATTAATCCAAAATAAAAATACGTAAGCAGAGAAAATCCAGTAATCGTATTTCTGTCAAATCCCTGTAAATAGAATTTCATCCCCTTGTGTCTTGTATCGAATATTGGACGATTTATTCAAGCTTTTTCTTACTTAAGTCTACTTAAATCA
This sequence comes from Lithophane ornitopus, assembly GCA_948473465.1. Taxonomy (NCBI): domain Eukaryota; kingdom Metazoa; phylum Arthropoda; class Insecta; order Lepidoptera; family Noctuidae; genus Lithophane; species Lithophane ornitopus. The sequence goes on along the minus strand of OX419624.1, from coordinate 9,941,410 downwards.
ATTCGGTTCCACAGTAGTCGTTTCAATCAATCAAAGTCCGATTGAAAATTCGATCGCAATAAGAGATGACGAGGGAAGGATTACGTGACTACATTACAGGATATCGCTGAAATATTTTCAGGATTTTTCCTTTTTGAGATTCGCCCAAAGATTTAAATCGGCAGATTTGCCCTCCCCGTAAGTACTTATGTACTTATACAGGGTGTTAGGGTAAACACCGTTATCCTTGCAACCAGTGGTTTGGTTTCATTTATAGAACGTAAAATCAATGGAAAATTACAACTTTTTTTTTAATCTACATTTTACCCCAAGATACGCAAGTTCGTTGCGCTATACGCTAGGGTAACGAACTTGCGTCTCAACAGGGGCGGAGGGTGCGGAAAGCGACCAGACCGGCCGCGAGCACGACCCCTCAGTCAGTCAGCTATTTCGCTAGCGAGCACGGTGTCGGATAGAAACTTTTAAAAATCTTTTAATGAAAATAACGCTTTTTTTTTTGTTGTGTTCGGTCATTTATTTTTATATTTAGGTCAAGTGCCCATGGTTTGAACGACAACGGTGTTTACCTTACACCCTGTTATAATAAGTACTTATATAGTATGTATTTATAATAGTCGCGCAACTAAGTGTCCAAACTGAAGAGAGAAGAGAATAGTGAGCTCACACATTATTATTAGCGATTCCATGACGATCAAGTCAAGTCATTGCATTATTTCATGTGCCAGAGGTGTCAAATGAAACAGAAACCCGACTATCTTCTGACAGGGTTGGGTAAATCTCACGATTTAAATCTTTGGACTCGCCTACAATTTTTTTCGAAAGGCTGTCCATTTTTTATTTAAATTATTTCGGATTTTTAATCCATTGGTTTACTCTAGATACATAAAAATACGCTTATCGATAAAGACCCTTTCTTGTTATGAATAACTAGGGAAGCGCAATGTGCTAAAACTGAACGCGTTCAGCACATCTAAACCGCGATCAAGAGCTGTCAGTGTCAAAATTGTTGTGGAATATTGACATTGATAGCTCTTGAACGCGGTTTAAAAGTGGTGATCGCGATCAGGTTTATCCGCACTGAAACATTCATAACGATTATGGACTGACCTACTGCTGCCATTCCCCACTGAATCGCAAGCGTAAAAGACCCTTAACTTTAAAGGTGAGCCATTTCACACAGTTGTGGAAACATAAATCTGTAAAACATAAATATCGCTGAAAGGATCTAATAAAAGTTTTGTACGTATTAAAATAATGGAAAAGATGAAATCAATATTTTTAAGTGTAATTGCTAAGACAAAAGAATTATGTGCGCGCACAGTTCAAAACACGTGTGTTTCCATTACCCTGTTATTGACGTCTTGTTTATAAAACTGTTCTGCGGATGTTTTTCTGCTTTCATGACAATATTGATACGGACTTGACAATACATTTCCTGTGATTGGTTTGTGGTTTTTCGGACAGTCTTTCATTTATTGTGTTATTATATACTTCAATGATTGTCTTTGTTAAAAACTTTTCTATACTAATATTACTTCGAAAGTATTTCTGTCTGTTTGTCTGTTACCTTTTCACACTTAAATCACTGAACCGATCGTTATGAAAGTTAACAGATGGGTGCCCTTTTTTTTGTGGGTGGGGAATCATCAAATGACTTCTCCCGCTCTGGGCGGAGCGGAAGGGCGTGTCATACTTTTACTGACTAAAACCCACCCGTGTTCCTTCAGGTGCCTGTTGCCGGGTCCCGGTATCCCTTTCGGACACTCCCGCAACCCTGGCAGGCATCGGTCCTAACGGACCCCGTCAGGTGTGCTGACATCTCTTTGAGGCGCGCGTGGAACATGACGCGCCACCGACCCGGGCCTGGTCCTTATCGGACGGCGAGCTACCCTTTGCTCGTACCATGGCCTGGACCAGGGCCGGGCGCGAGAGGTCATCGCCGCCAATCGCCTCCACGGGGACACGGCCCCGCCCAAGCAGGGCAAACCTCCACCGTGCACAGATGGGTGCCCTGGGACCTAGAGAAGGACATTGACAAATTTTCATCCTGGATTTGTATTAAAAAGAAAAATAACAATATATTTCATTTATGTATAAGTATTGGTATTCCGTATTTATTAAATTAAGCTATTCAAAATATATTTTTTTGTGCCCAACATATTGTTATTCAAACCTTCATCATTATTAACAATTACAAAATTATTTAAAAAAACTATACAAAATAAAATTGCCCATTAAATAATGTATGCAGCTAGCAGCATGTAAACCGAGTCTGTCGTCACTTGTAGCGGAATCGTTACGTTAGCGCCACGTACAATTAAAGTCATGATCAGTATCTGTTCGCCGAAGAGTTCACCCTAACTTCGGTAATGTCATCAGACGAAAATAATTGTAGACTAAACTGTATTAAGGCAGACGGGAGGCAGGACATGTGCGCTTTAACAGTAACGACAGCCGACAATGTGGTAGGTAAGATAAGAAGTTAGATAGCAGAAGCTCAGTTGAAGTTCTGAGATCTTTACAGACAAATTTATAAAGGTCCAAAACAATATTTATAGAAGACTAGCTACGCTCCGCGGGTTCACCCCTGTGCCAAATTTTATTCAAATCCGTTCAGCCGTTTTAGCATGAAAGCGTACCAAACAAACAAAAACATTTTCGTATTTATAATATTATAATTAGGATAAGTTAGGATTATGATTTTGGTTAGTATTCTAGTGTCAGTAGTCAAATAACGAGAAATTAAAATTTCTTAATTCTGTTAGCTTTTTAGCCCCAAAACGCTTGACACTTACTAACTTAGCCTAGCTGTCAAAAGAAAAAGAGTGATGCCAATTAAAAATAAAAACACCAGAAAGCTAGCCATATCGTCCCTCACAAAACAATGGACACAAACCTCGCGATCCATATCTCGCTCTCAGTGGAAAGCGCGTGCGCCTCGACCGAGCGTGTAGTGCACACGATAGTCATCTAACTCTGATATGCAGTTAATAATGTTACGCGATAAATAATGCAGGTGGAATAGGTACCTCTCAACTCCTGCGTCCTTGTTCGCCGCCATTCAATGCAATGCACTTCCTACCGATAAGCCATGTCTCGTATTAGAAATTGATTTCAGATAATTTATTGTACGCCCGGGGTTGTGTTCTTTAGGGTGCAATACGTTTCAATAACATTGGCTGTTCAACGTTTATTAATAGAATGCGATGTGTGTTGGGCTTCTATTTTGTGGAGTGAATAGTGAATTATTGAAGGTGTTTTTGTCATGGATGTGAAAAGATCTTTAATAAACAAGCGTCGCATTTTTTACGCTAATGAAGGACCAATAACTAATTGATATTTAGTATAGAGTTTCAGTATCATTACATTTTGGAACAACGTAAAATTCTCTCTCTCTACTTTTATTTTTCTCACTCCGTAAAAATCCGCATCTAAATACTTAGTAGGTATGAATTAAAAAGCTAAGGCCCGTATTACAGAACCTCACTCAAGTCTCAAGCATTACTTAAAACTATTTTCAACCAATCGAAAGGTTTTAAACGAGTTTTAAGTAATGCTTGAGTTTTGTGTGAGGTTCTGTAATACGGGCCTTAGCTTTATAGGCATGCTTTTTATTACAGTTGCATATACAGTAAACAAAGCTGTATTCAACCAAAACCGCATCAAAATCATAGTAAGCTATTTACGACGCTCATAATAATATGAATTTTTAAGTGTCCTCGTTTTAAGCGAGCGCATCCTACCGTAGAGAGATGAAGCAGTAAATTATTTGTTTATTCCCGCCACCCGTATTTAAAAATGTATAATTTAATATTTGTCGAGTGCCAGACGTAATTTTTCTCTTACTATATGACCCCCATTATAGGTGATTCACGTTTATGCATCATAATAAAAATGCCATAAAATCGCCTTTATTGGCCATCCTCCATGCACGAGTGGTAACACTAAATTAAATTATTCACTGTTTATTAAATTTTAGTTGGCTCCATGAGCATTTTTTAAAACTGTTACAAGATAAAATTAAATTCATATGCGCCAAATGATCTAGTTTGTACGCAAACTTCGTTTATTGGATTACTTCTGCATGTTTTATTGTATCGTATCTGATTTAAAAGTATCTGCAGAATATTTATTGGCAAGCTTCACCGAATCGGGTACAGTAATAAAGGAATCTAATTAAATCCATGCATGGATACCTACTGCAGCAAAATACTTTCAATTATTGGATGCACTGATTTAATTTTGCAATTTGAGTCAAAGTAAACACTACAAATAGATAGTAGGGTAACCAATTTTTACGGGACTTACCATCAGCTATGTAGCTTACCTGACGAGGAAATAGGTCGGGTTTTCAAGCTAATATTACCATTAGAAATGCAGTCGCCTGTCAAATTAAGGCAACCAACGTTCCAGACCTGTCTGTGTATTTGGGTTAGTGTCCAACCAGGTGAAAAATGTTTCCGGTTTTCCATTACTTACATACTCTTCACAAAAGATTATTGTGCATATTCTACGCGTTTGGCAGGCCAATTTTTAATTACTCTAGTTTGATACCGAGCACAATTTATGTCACTAAGTTCAGATTCATGAATTTCAAATTTGGGAAAACTTTAAATTTAGACCAGCGTTCGATATCTCAAGGGACTAGCTACCTTAGCCAGATAAAAATCTCATATTTTTTTCTGTGAAACAGGTTTCCTCTACGTAACGTAACCTTAAAAGTTTTTCAATGTGATACGTCATTGAATAATTTCATAGCTAACTTTGCACAGATTTTAACATTCTTTAATAGAATAGGTATATGATTTAAAAGCTTCAGATTATGAAATAGTTTTTGTAATATGGGTAATAAATTGCCCGACAATAAAAGTCAAAAGTCAAGTCAAAGGGTTTTGGACCATGGTTCAGGCCTACTCAACAGAATCAGGACTTTTATGACAAAATTGGCAATAAATGGAAACCCTAGCTTGTCGGGCGGTTCTGAACACGCTTCATTTAATTCCTATCGATTTTCGAGGTTCGTTACAAATGCAAAAACTTCTATTAGGCATTCCGTCGCGAGCTTTGGTATGTAAATTGAGCTCTTAAGTGAAACAATAGATTTCGGTTTACCCCAGTATTGTCCCACGATAAAACTTTACAGAAAATCATAAATTAGACACTCCACTGAATTTGTGATTCTGTGGAAGCAGCCTTCCTTCCGTCTTAGAAAGTTCTGCTGTAGTTCACTTTGCTAACAATGGATGTCGCTGTATTAAACCTAAAGGTGAAAAAGTGTTTGTAAATTCTGTTCAGAATTTGTTTTTAGAATTGAATGTTCAAGATACCTACGGAAAAATGCTCATTTGGACATTTTTGTGTGAAAAGTAAGTGATGGAATAAGTTTAGAGTAAACGATACGGTGATTGTGTTGGCTTTGTCATTCATAGCTGTAATGATTGTTATATCTGACGTAACACAACCATAACTATAAAATTATGACCAATTTCCTTTAATAAAAAAGGAAAACAGCTTAAGCCAGGCTTTCATAATCAAAACCGAACTCGCACGTCGGCAACACAAAGTTAAAATAAATTAATCAACTCTGGTCCCTCTGCCCGATATATTAAGGACCATTATTGTGGCTTAATTAACATTTTACGACTGTTATACTTTTATTAGGTACTTATAAAGCGCGTGGCATTAGAACAAAGGTAAATGTTTCCTGTGTTTGAGTAACGGGTACAAATATTTCTACTTAGTGGCTTGGTCACCTTTCGGTCACAATTTTAATCCGTTAGGCGGCAACTTTGTACTGCGTGACTTGTTGTTGTAGGATGAAATAAATAAACTCAACTGTATTATAATAATGAAGAGTCAGTAGGATAGAACAATACAAACAATTCTGCTTAGAACAGCATCTATGACAATGTTTATGTGAGTTTATATTGACTAAAGTAACGTAACGTGAGTATGAATTAAGTAAGATGTTCAATTATCGTACGTCTATCAGTCAACTCAGCCTATCACAGTCCACTGCTGGTCATAGGCCTCTCAGGCTGCACCACAATACTCTGTCGTCCGCGATCCGCATCCAGGTTATCGTAGATCGTCCCTCATCTTGAATCTCATCTTGAATCCATGAAAATTTTCATAGATTCAAACTATAATTTTATTGGTCGGATTCGACATCATCAAGTTTTCTAAATAATTTTCAGGCATCCAATTTGTAAATCTGCGCCGAATAAAATGACTTCCACAAACAGTAAGGAAGCCATCAATACCAATACAGTTCAGCAAATAGATACAGAAAAGTAACGAGCAATAAATATAATGTTAATATCACTATATTTCGATAGAAACTACAGACCACACGCGATCAAAGCGACATGAGCAATAAAAGATCTTTTTTTGGAAATAGCTCGTTCGATTTCTCTCTGTTTGAAACTGTACCAATAATAAACATATCAGCATCAGCAGTCAACAATTTACGGTTCACAGGAATTTAAAATTTAGTCCCGAAATGCTTATTTTTATTTTTAGATTATTTTTTGTTGGAAAAATATTGCCCTAGTTAAAACTGTTGGAGTTTTTAAAATGATTGATATCAATTTACAAATAACTAGTTTCAATTACTATGTGTTCGGTTATTGAATTGATGTGGATTTCAGTAAAAACATTGACAATATTTTTTTGTAAATGTTGGACTAGTGTTTTTTTTTTTCATTATGAACGTTTTTCCTACACTTAATAATATTAGGTAGGTCAAAATACAGCTATGGATCGCTATAACAGAGGTAACAGAGATAATTTTTACACAGGTTTAAAATAAACCTGTGTAAAAATTGAAAGCAAGTTCTACGGTCGTCTATTTTTAGAGTACAAGGATAAAAAAACCGGCCAAGTGCGAGTCGGACGCGCACACGAAGAACATGTATTATGATGTATTATGATCGAACAAAAAACGCCGAAAAAATACACCTTTCTTGTATGAGGACACCCTTTAATTATTAACTTTTTCTAATTTGTTGTTATAGCGGCAATAGAATTACACAATCTGTGAAATGTGTGAATTTCAACTGTCTACCTATTACGGTTCATGAGATACGGCCCATTGACAGATAGATGGACGGAAGGGCGGACGGACGGACAGCGGAGGCTTAGTAATAGGGTTCCGTTTGGCACCCTTCGGGCACGGAATCCTAAAGATAAGTAATAGAAATCAGTTTGAAATATCGGGGAAACAGGGTATTGATAACAATAATTTTATAATCTGCAGAAGCAAATACGGTTTAACAATACACCCAAGTTTTTCCGAAGATAGAATTTACGTATGCAGAAACAACACTATTAGTACCTACTGAGAAAATTGGGCTGAGAAACACTAAGACAAGAAATAAGCTAAGCCTATGGTCTGTTTCAAAAGTATCTGATGAATGTGTAAACAAACCATGTTAAGGCTAAATCCATGCATAATCTAAGGAATTTGCATCACATTCATCTTTATTTAGAAGGTTTCAACTTTATAGCTTACCACTTTTCCAACACTTTATACATAATTATATTGTAATTGGAAACTCATCCACGAAAATTGAGGTTATAAAATTAACCATGATAGTCAAACAAAAAACATCTTGATTGTGTGGTGGCGAGTAAAAATTATTATAATGTTTAGGTAGTTTAAATATTAAAATAATAAAATCAAAGCACTCAATCCTCACTCAAACAAAATGACATCCACAGGTACATATCCACACCTACGATTTCTGGTCTAGTTGTTTACATTTGTATCAAATACTTTTGGAACTGACCATACGAACTTATTTCTTTTCGTAGTGTTTCAGTGCCCAATTTCCACAAGTGCTGCTTAAGTTTTTGGAGAAAACATTTCCACTATCACAGCTTGAAATCCTCCTTTGTTTATATCTAAACGTTAATTTGCCTGAAGGCCGACTCAAAGACTAGAGAAGCATAATTGAAACAAATTAACAACAGTTTGACGTAACTAAATGTAACTGAACCTTATCTAAATATCCTTTACTGTATCTTAATAGTTTTGACCCGGGTTTGATGGGCTGTGGCAGGAAAACAAGTAGGCATTAAAGCCTACTTTATAGGTATTTTTATTAGCAGAGTCCTGGAAATGCGACTTTCAAAGGTAGGTGTATGTACAGATTAAATTGCGAAAATATAAATTAGAAAAGATTATTTGGTTGGTTCGTGTATTGTTTCTTCTGATTTTGGTTTCTCATATATTTTGTTTTTAAATAGGTATTTAAATATTATGTTTAAGTCTGCTCCTCGATGACCTTTTATAAAAGCCACAGAAATCCGCTGGATGCGAGAAGCACAGAACCGGTCCATGTGGCGATGCTTGGAGGGGGCCTATGTCCAGCAGTGGACGTTTTTCGGCTGATATGATGAGTCTGTAACTCTGCACATTTTGTATCTCTGGGGAAATCTCCACCATTAATACAAGTCTACAACTACAGTTCTTCTTAGAGCAAAACCATCAACAAATGCTTGAATAATGAAGACATCTTTCCATCTTCCACTTTAGGAACGTGCCCCCAATTGTAATCATTGCCATTTCCAACAAAATCTATAGCTACTTTCGTACTAAGTTAAAAATGGAGTGTGGCGTGAATAAAGAATGGAATTCCAATCCGCTAAGCCCACGTAATCGTGTTGCTTCTATTTTGCTTTTTAGCGTTCTGAAGCTAAATGCGATTGTTGTGAGTCGTACAAGCTTACCATGAACTTGGAACTCGTTTTAATTGACTATCGTCTTGTTTTTTGGGAATAAGCTATAGGTTTTTCTTCCGTGGTAATAGCTGATCATCAAGAAGATTTGTGTCATCTTCTTCTTCATTCTCTCTTATTTTTTTCTACTTTTCTGTTCTTTCTCTCCCTCTTTTGCTTCTTTCTTGGTTTTTTTTCTATTATCATGTATGTATGTACCATTTTTCTTCCTTTATTTTTTTTTTAATTGTCGCAGAATCCTCCTTAGTCTTACACAATCACATTTAGCTGATTGTCTATTATTACTTTTTTAATACTGTACGCAGTTTATAATGAATTCCATAATTACCAATTTCCAGTTACGAAAGCAAGATAAACCCTGAAACACGGAATCACAGAAGACAGAATAAGAGACAGTTTCAGTAAGGAATGAGAAGTTTGTTAAATCTGTGTGTTTGAGTCAGTAGAGCACTGAGCAGTGCAAGTTGTTAGTTGTAGAAGTGAACGATCTAGCTTGGCGCGACTGGTTTGACTTGACTTGTTGATATGGAAGTAACTTATTACGTGGTATTTGAGTAAAACTGGTGAAATTGTTTCTGAGTTTAGTGGGAGATACAGATACTTAATACTTTGATACTAATTGTAATTGCATTGACAAAAATGCTAATTATGTTAACGCAATGTAACTAAAACTGTCTTCTGTCATACCTAGCCATGCTTAGGGAATCATTTTGTTGCTTATTTTCATGCTTATGCAACAATGACATGCATGAACAAAACAAACGTTGTTAAAAGAAAAATAATTTTCCAGGATACTACAGTTGTGCACGTTTTAATAAACAGAGTTTTGTTGCGTGAACCCATGGCGCTCTAAACTTTGTAGATTTATTATGCACCGCAACTTCGTTAAATGTTTACTCAAACGATACATTACGTAGGAACATTTATTATTCATTCAATTTTAACCAACTTCTTTCTTTCTTTTCCTAGATGCCTCAAAAATATTGTATTATTATTTCGCTAAACATCACGTCATGGAGCTTAGTGAAGCACTGGACAGCTGCGATACTTGGCACACCTATAAATCGTACTTGTCAAGGGACAGAGACTAGGGTTTTATCACTGTATGCAGTCGAGAAACCGTGGTACCGCTGCCAGGCGACAGGAAATAAGGGCCAATGTCCCCACCCCCGGCCAGGGCGAGATTAATTCACTGAATAAATAAAAGTCAGCGGATTAGGCCAAAGTCGTTTCCTCCCTCTTAAGCTGACCTCGCGTGCTATTGTGGAAAAATGCCCACCACATAAATAAAATTCGGACGACACCGAATCAAAGTAAAACACACGGATTTGTTGTTTCGACGAATAATTACGAACGATAAATTACCCGAGGAAAATATTTTGTGGAAATGCCGGAACATATGGGGGAGTGTTTTTCTCTCATCTAAAACTTACATGGATTTTCGTACGGTTAAACTTACCAGATAATAATAATACGGTTCTCAGATGATAAATCTGACATTGATGGTTCTTTTTTATAAAAGTTTGCATATCCTAAACCAGCGAACAAATCTCGGACAATGTTTGCAAAGAACAAATGTTAAATGTTTAATGTGGCAAGGTTAAACAAAGATACACGTATGATGGCACCCAGTCACCGGGGAATGGAAAGATGAATCACGAAAATTTGAAAAACCTTTTTAAAAATTTCCCACGTAGCCAGACGTTGGGAGTCATAAAAATTTCAGCTTACAGCTTTCGCGCTTACAAAATGAAATAGTGGTTTGTTTTCAACGGGAAAGAATATTGCATTATTAACTAAATGGATTTTAACTTATTAACGGAATGGATATTTGGGGTGAATTCGCCAAGTGGGCTGTGAAGATGTCATCTCATATTTGGGCGTATTATATTGCGTTGGCAATAACGCATTTCAGGAAGAGTGGTACTTTAATTTAAGTGAGTACCAAAATACAGCCGCCCCATCAACGAGGAACATTTTTTCTGGAACAGATAAAAAAGGCTGAATTGGGTAATGAACTAAAAGCCTATCTCGATCCAATCTCCACATTCTTTACGTATTAGCCTAAGTAGGGATAGTCCTTATTCGCAAGGACTTCAATCGGGATTCTAAATTACCTTCAGATTACAAAGTATCAATGTGATCTTCAATCTGTCTACATGATTAGATAAGCGTGACTGTAATCCTGGATCGGTGGTATTTTAGTAAAGCAGTGACGTAGAGCCGGTAAGTTCGGAATCGTACCGCGGTCGGCGACGGTTCGTACACGGCTCCATGTTACATTACCGCAAATTGCATTAAGGCTTGTGTGGATATTCCATAGTATATCGAAAACGTGGACAAAGTTTCGTTGTTGTAAGTTTTCAAGGAAAGAATTTCGAGTAAGTGTATTCAAATACAAAGGATTTTGTTGCTGATCCAGGAATGGGAGAATAGTTTACTGGACTTCCACTAGTATTTTAAAATATGTCTGCAAGATTCATGCAAGAAGATCGATGCATATCGTGATCGTTATTTTTCAATTTCACGTGTTTGTTCTACACCTCTTGGGAATGTACTTCGTTGGATGGTTCTATCAAGTTTTATTCATAGATCCTAGGTAGGAGCAAAAACTTCGATAAAATTCAAGATCTAAAGATTGAAAGCTCTCAAGTTCTCCGTAACACATAATACGGCATAAAGTGAAGCAAAAAAGTATATATATTTTAACTGAGAAAACTCCTAGAATATCGGATAAAACAGTATACGGAAGTTTGCTTGGAGTAGCGAAGAAACTTACAGGATTTACAGCAAAATATACTTTTATCTTGAAAAAGCAAATGTAGCATCCTCATTTTGACGTTTACTATAAAGGGGACTGATCGAAGAAGTAGAACGGATCATAAAATGCACGTCTCTCGAAGAGAAGTTGGTTCAATCAATCACAGACTAATCGAAAATTCCAACTCAATAAGTGCTGAGAGGCGATCGAGGACGGATTATGTGTCTCATCATTAGATATTACTCGGATCTCTCTAAGAAATTCTCTCTCGTTGAAGTCTTTTCATTCATTCGTTTATTTCTTTACGATGAAAGACAGATACGAATAAATTAAATCCGAAATGTAAGATCACTAAAGTTTGAGACGGTAATTGGAAAGTTTCTTAAGATATTCCTTAAATCTGGAGTATTTCTGCCTGTTTAGATTTACATAATATAAACGGTAGGCAACAGAATTCGTAGCGGAATTAGCATTCGTAATTAACATCTATTTTGAAATATACCTATGCCTGGCATTAATCAAAACATTAGGTAATATTGATCATATAGAAGTTTGTCGTGAGATATTTTCTGAAACTGCAGTTAATCATGTTAATATTTTTATTTAGAGGAAATACTTAGTTAAAAATATGTAAAAAGTTTTCTGTCATTGACAAAAAGTTTCAAAGATACACATGATGATACACTAGATAAGTAGAACAGTAGGTACACACAAAAACGTGTATTATTTTCATCTTTGATCGTGATAAAAAATAGTTAAGTAAGTAGATGAATATAACTATTAGATTCACACACTTAACAAAACCCTAACACACACCATTTCTAACATTTGCATTACTTTTGACACTCACATTAATTTAATTTATCTCGTTCTGTGGAAACAGACAGTTTGGGAGAGACTTAGCCCAAGTTGAGGCAATGAAGTTTCCACTATTGGAATAGGAGTGGAGTAGGAAATTAATATAACTACCTTAAATATTTATTACATCCCCCTTCTCACTGAAATTGAGTTGGATTCAATCAGGAACTATGATGAGTGGATATATCATACATTGTATATGGGAGAAATGGTGTTAAGGTAGACAATGATGTTTCTATTTTCACGTGTAAAGTTGGGTCTGTTTTCATGCATGCATAGTTGTTGGTCGGTTGTTTATAGTTAGAAGATATAGGTAATGAGAAATATCCAAATTAAAGGAGAATTGAAATCAAGACAAATAAAGCAGAAGACACAAAATCGAACTAGCTGAAAAGCTGTATTATACCAAACAAAAAATCACATTATTTGCCTCCAGCGAAAATTCTGGGATAGAAATCCTCATATTTATGACAAGTATAAGGGCAGATTGTGCTGTTGATGGCAATAATAACTCCATGGTTTTTTGTCCCGTTGGTAGTGAAAGATATTGCGACTAATGCTCAAAAGGGCGCGTACGACTGCGACGTTTTATTGAATAACGACCGCTGACGCCGCGTCGAGGTAGATAAGCGAACCAGAATGTTGTGATCCCAGCTTTACTTTACTTTCTGTTTGGGTTGAATTTTTGGGAAAGGCAGTTTTTTTTCTAAGGCTGTTGCTGAAGGATTGGTTGGTGTATTTGATGGTGATATTTTTTTCAATTAGTAAGGACAGGCAGACAGGGTAAGAAGATTTTATGCTGTAGTTTTTGACATTAATTATTGCAGGAGGAATTATCTTAGGAGTTGTCGGAATAGTGTTAGTAAAATTACAATTGTTAGATTGACCCTATTTATCGGTTTGACATGGTACCAGTATTTTGATGTTTAGTTTGTTTGTTATCTGAAAACTATTGTTTTCGACTTTTACGGTAAAAACTAATTAGAATAAATTTAAAATTAAAACGCATTTGAAACAAGACCTTTTGTTTTCTTCTCTTTAACCGACTCTTTTTAATTCAGTAAGTTTTATGCACAAAACTCAGAGCTTCAGGTATGTTGGACGCTTGTAAAAGTCAAAAGCAGTTTGACTCGCACCTGACCCTCGTTGGCAATATCAACACATGTGCACGGTTCACTGCTGTCACTTTAATTAAAAGGACATCACTTTTTACGATAGATGAGAAAGTAGGAAGCGGTAACAGAAAAATACGACTTTGTCGTCACGTGACAAAGAGCAAAGAACAACTAAATTATTCGCTTTGTTTTTTCGCCAAGACAAAGGCTTGTACCACCAAAATTAATATTCTGAACTAAAATAATATTAACAAAACAAAATTTTGTTGCGAAATTGTTTCCCAGAAATCTGAATACATTTAAACTCCAGACTAGTTTCCGAGAGTATAAACAAAAACATTTTTATAACTTGACTTTCTTAGTCCAATCCGAATAAGAAATAAAATGAACGCAAAAAAGCAAACCCAATATAAAATAAAACATTGAGTGACGTTATTGTTTCGTGTTCTACTTTTCTCTTTATTTTGAACGGCTGTTCTCGAACAAGGAAAACGATAGCGTACTCTCGACTTGAAAAAGATTTAGTAAAAAGATCCATTAAGCACCCATCCAGCTGGATGAGTCCAATAACAAAGCAAGGTGCTTTTTAACAATTTCCTAATAATTATAATCTTCCGCTCTGACGGGTCGGGACAAAGATAGAAATTAACATATTTCTTTAATTTTCAAGTCGACTATTGTCCCAGAAAATTAGACATCGGGTGAACTTAATCGTTAGTCCAGCAATTTGCTGTAAAAATTATGTGGCGTGGGAGCCAATTAGAAGGAATAAAGGTTACAGCGTAGGGCAGCACGGAACGCGGCTTTGTGATCGTTATTTCATCTTAATTACCTTTTTTGATGGACTTTCCGAAGGTTGAAATCCTCCGTTACGGATTCAAAGGGATGGACTTAGTTAATATTCCGGCCAAGTATAAAAGCGTCGAGGGGACAGTGTATTAGGAGAGCGGTACGTCATCGGGTGTTGATGAATTAAGTGAAGTGAGGTGAAATAAACTTCAATCGTAGTTTTAATGTTTATGGTTATGTTCAACTTGCTTCTCAACAAAATGCAACACATGTCATTTTAAGCTTCCAATATTGTTAGCTTTACTCTCAGCCGCTAACTCGTTAGCAGTTTAGGCTCTAAGAAGCCACTGTAACAACCAAACGACATTTCATTGACGATATATACATTCTCCTCCTTATTATTCTTAATAAAATTAGGCGATACTCATTTATGAACAATACAACATTTGCGTACACCGCAAATTACATCGCGTTGGCTACGCCTTGCGGTCCTACAACACATTACCGGGATAATGAGTAATAAATCTAAGGAGACTGGGGCAAAACAACGACAACAGCGATATTAAAAGTTTCACAGGACGCGTAGGCTCTTTAAAATAATGGGCTTGTACTACAAACGCGTAAACGAGAGCGTAAAACCCGGGGTGTTATTATAAAATCTGAATTTCATTAACTATAAATAAGTGGACCAATTTGTTGAGGGAGAGCGTAATTGCGCCCATGTCCACTCTCCGGGCATCGACATCAATATTACTCTTTTTTTACTCGGATCTGGACGCTGAAACTACTCCAATTTAAACATAATTTGACTCGAAATTATTGCTTAATTATTTTCTCTTGTGATAAATATTAATGTAATCGATTCCGATAATGACAGGATACAGATAAAAAGGTTGATATTAATCCTCCGGTATATTTATTTTCATTAATGAGCTGCATTTACAAGGGGAAATAAACGGTCAGATTATTAAAATTCATATCAAAACTCCAGTATTAGCTTAACGTACCCAATTTTGTGGTCGCAAAATATGAAGCGTGTCTTGTAAATTTCGCAATGCTAAACTACAGTCATAAACATATAAATGCTGCCACTTTCAAGCGAGTCAAATTTTATTTATCCTTAGGGACAATTTCCTCTTGTCAAGCGACGGCCACCCGGCATTCGCTATAATGAGAAAACGACGAAATCAACTTGGCTCAAATTAGACGCATGCTGGCGCGGTTTACATGGCGCTTATAACATTTTATTGATCTGTGAATGCACATTTCATATTACGTATTTACCGCCCTGACGGGTTAGGTACTTCTGAACGATATTATTGATTATTGATAATATTATAGTAATTTCCAATTATTTCCATAGACCCGATCCAAATAGACTTTGTTAGTACTTAGTGGGTGTCAAATTGAGTGATTAAACCATAATATCTTGATAATAGGTAGGTAGTAGCACCTACGTCTACATGTTAATTGGTGTAGAATTTCGAAAACATCTAAAAATTTAAGGTGAAAAATATTTTTATTTAAACGATACAGCCTTATTAATAATAGTCACTATTCATTAATTCCATTTCATTTTTAGTAACTTTGATTATCACCATCATTTTTAACAAATTGTTTTTACAAAACAACTTAATTTATTTACAAAGTTTCATGCTGAGCGTAAAGATAACAGTTTTAAAATTAATAACTTAAATTGTGTAATTTATTTTGTTAATCAAAAACCAAACAGGTTTGAGATCCACATGAATGATTACTGATATTAACATTTCTATGTTTATTTAAATCATTATAACGTCTCTTTTCCTACTTAGCTGTTGTTTATTCAGTGTAGTTAATACTTGATGTATGTTCGTCGATACTATAACTCGATAACGATGTGAAAGGGCGAGCCCTTTCCAAATTTCTTCGTCAGTTAAATCATCCGTGACTTTGAGCAGTAAAACTGTAGTTACGTACATTTGGTTCACATTTAGGGTTATTTCCCTTCATTAATAAATAGCAGCCACTTTACTGTCACTAATAGAGGCATCTATTACTTTATTGTCAGCGATGTAAAGTATGCATGAATTTATTTGGGAAATAGAATACGGGTATGTGTGTCCTTAACTTTTTTTACTGCAGTTTTATCGCCACTTATTGTGACTTTGTAAGGCTTTGTAAGAGATAAACTTGTTACATTATTATGAGCACTCATTAAAATGACAACCATTTTAACTATCGTAGGTACATTATGAGTAACTGTTTCACCTGCTTGGTGTCTGCATACCTTGCGGCGATAGCTATCCACATTTTATTAATGATCCAAATCCATACCAGAACATTTTTATTTTACAATATATTTCATTTATGTATAAGTATTGGTATTCCGTATTTATTAAATTAAGCTATTCAAAATATATTTTTTTGCCCAACATATTGTTATTCAAACCTTCATCATTATTAACAATTACAAAATTATTTAAAAAAACTATACAAAATAAAATTGCCCATTAAATAATGTATGCAGCTAGCAGCATGTAAACCGAGTCTGTCGTCACTTGTAGCGGAATCGTTACGTTAGCGCCACGTACAATTAAAGTCATGATCAGTATCTGTTCGCCGAAGAGTTCACCCTAACTTCGGTAATGTCATCAGACGAAAATAATTGTAGACTAAACTGTATTAAGGCAGACGGGAGGCAGGACATGTGCGCTTTAACAGTAACGACAGCCGACAATGTGGTAGGTAAGATAAGAAGTTAGATAGCAGAAGCTCAAGCTGAAGTTCTGGGATCTTTACAGACAAATTTATAAAGGTCCAAAACAATATTTACAGAAGACTAGCTACGCTCCGCGGTTTCACCCCGTGCCAAATTTCATCCAAATCCGTTCAGCCGTTTTAGCGTAAAAGCGTAAAAAACAAACTTACTTTCGCATTTATAATAATTATATTATATATAACAAGCTGCGCCTCACGGTTTCACCCGCGTAAGTCTCGATCCCGTGGGAATATCGGAATAAAAATGTATCCTATCTCCTATTCCAAGTCATTATCTACCTATTTGCCAAATTTAATTTAAAACCGTTTAGCCGTTTAAGCGTGAAAGCGTAACAAACGAACTCACTTTCGCATTTATAATATTAAGTTAGGATTAGGATTAAGTTAGGATAATGATTTTTCAGCCATTGCTTTGATGATTTTGCTGAAAGGAGTGATCACAGGGAGAGAGACTCACTAATTTGGATCTAATTTGGGTATAGTCTTTTTGTCAAAAGGATTATACATATAAAATAATCAATGATCCCGTAACGTGCATTTGCAGAAACGTATTTATTTATCGCGTAATTTAAAAATAATTATTAGATCTCGCCTTTTGAAAGACAGTATAAAACGAATCGTCTGAAAACCCTGCACAGTGACAAACAACGTCGACTTTCAAGATAACATTTTAAGTATGCTTAAACTTTTATGGCGGAATATTTTATGCTTTGGTGCCATAACTGGCCGAGCGGTAGCAACGATCTTTGATAAAATAAATGACGCGAATTATGCAACTTAGCGCGAAGTGCTTTCATATGTGCGTTTGACTTGCCGCAAGTGGGCACAAGTTACTTGCAAGACGTTTACGACTTGCAAGTTGCCTTTGGGTGGGTTATTTTAAAACTGCACGACGGGGTTATCAGTTCTATCGCAATTTATGACTCTGTCTTAAAACGCAGAAAATTTATATTGGGATTCTTGAGTTCGCTATCCGATTGGCATTCCAATTCGGAATGGTTAATAGTTGTATAGATGGCTATAATGGGAAAGATAAGCAAATTGGTGAAGATAATTTGTCAGGTACGAGCAATAGTTGTGTAAAATATGACGATTCTGAGGACGTAATATTAGGCCTGTTAAAAAAAAGTAGCAGGGATTTGTTCCTCAAGTTATATAACATTACGTGGCTAATCAGCATTTATGGTATGTGCTAAGTCTTGCATAAGCAGGAAATTTTCACTATTATTATTCTTCTAAAACTATTTGAAATCTCACTGGTATTCCACAGGTGCATATAAAGTTACGCCGATGACATGGTGCTGCTAAGCGCGTCAGTCTGCGGGCTTAGGACACTCGTGGCCACTTGCGAGCAATATGCCAGACTGCATGGTCTGGCTTATCATGTTAAGAAGAGTGTGGTCATGGTCTTTGGGGCCAGGGGTAGGTACCCAGAAGTTGTACCTTCACTGAAGTTAAGCGGTATGCCCCTTGTGAGGGTGGACCAATTTAAGTATCTGGGTCACTTATTGACCACTGGCCTCAAGGATGATGAAGATATTGACAGCGAGCGAAGGGCGCTGTGTGTGAGCGCTAACATGATTGCCCGCAGATTCAGGCGTGCCTCTAAGGAGGTCAAGCGCACTATGTTTAGTGCTTACTGCACGTCTTTTTACTGTTGCAGTCTGTGGACTCATTTTACTCAGAAATCATACAGCGCCCTTCGCGTTCAATACAATAACGCATTCAGGGTGTTGATGGGGTTACCTCGATACTGCAGTGCATCAGGGATGTTTGCTGAAGCTCGCGTTGATTGCTTCTACACCGTGATGCGGTGCGCATCCCTGGTTAGTAGGGTGCGGGGCAGCACCAACAGCATCCTGGCTATGGTAGCAAGCAGGCTAGATTGTGCGTTTGTGAGCCACTGCTGCAAGGTATCGTCTGGGCCTGTCACCTTGCAGCGGTGATGTCTCAAATTATTTCTGTGTTTTATCGTCAAGGTTTTACTAACAATATGAGTCTTGTTGCTTGATTTAAATGAATAAAATAAATAAATAAATAAAAAAACCGGTCAAGTGCGAGTCGGACTCGCGCACGAAGGGTTCCGCACCATTATCTGTAACGGCGGCCCTTAAATATTTATTTTATTCTGTTTTTAACCGACTTCTTCAAAAACGAGGAGGTTCTCAATTCGTCTGTTCTTTTTTTTTTTGTGTGTATATTCCTCGATTGCTCCGCCAATTATGAATCGATTTCGATGATTCTTTTTTTTGTTTGGTAACTCCTGCTTCAGAGGTGGTCCCATATAAATTTTATTAACTTTGATTGCGTAGTTTTTGAGTTAACTTCAATATTACGTATTTTTTCCCACTTAGTGTATGTAGACGATATTATATTGTTGACTCCGTCACTGTTATTTACATAGCAGGTAGTGGTATTTGAATTTGTGTGGAGTAGGTACCACAACTAAAAAGTGAAAAATAACTTTAATTTCGGAAGTCGGTGACAAATAACGAAAATTGAAAGGCAAAGACACCGACTTCCGAAACTAAAGTAATTTTTCACTTTTTACACGACTGCCCAAAACGGAGTGTAATGTTTTCATGTATGTATGTATGTATGTGAGTTTCTTTATTCCACCATAACTTTAAAATGCCTGAACGGATTTGGATGTATGGGGTATCGTTGGAATCCTTACATTATCCCAAGTGACATAGGCCATGTTTTTTTAAAAACCAATATGGCGGCTCCATTTACAAATGTGAAAAATAAAAATAAACTTCAATTATTTACAATATGGGTATCCAATTGAAGGCCTTGATGAGCACATTCCAAAACTATATAATTTATTGGCATACATTTTACATAGATAGGGTGTACATGTAAAAAAAAAAACATTTCATCTTTGGCTGAACGATACCTAATCAGACTTTAGTAACACTGCAAATGTCTAATTGAGTGAATGGAACCTATTATTAGAATTCTTTCATAATCACACAGTACCAATACTTAGGGAATTAATTTAAAAAAGTTGTTAACACAACGCCAACTGCATAGCGATAAACAAAAATGTACCTAAACTTCAAAAAAATAATGCAGTTAAAATAATGCAGTTTATTTTTATTTTATAAATTTTAGTGACAATTGTCACTAAAATTTATAAAATAAAAATAAAACTAAACATAAAAACATTGCAGTCTGGGGACCACTTTTTAATCTAAGAGGTCCCCCGACTGCAATGACAATTTTATCAACTTGTTTTTTACTTTTTAGTTCGTTTTTTAGCAGGGAATTCGTGTTATTTATTTTTTTATTAATTATGTTTTTTTTGTGTTTTTTTTTTGAAGTCGGTTGTTTTTTTTTTTTGTAAAAAGTTTTTATTTTGTATTTGTTGTTATAGTGGCAACAGAAATACATCATCTGTGACAATTTCAACTGTCTATCACGGTACATGAGATACAGCCTGGTGACAGACGGACGGTCGGACAGACGGCCGGACAGCGGAGCCTTAGTGATAGGGTCCCGTTTTACCCTTTGGGTATGGAACCCTAAAAATCATAGTCATAAACTCACACTATTTTATCGGATAAAAATCCGATAACAGGAAAAAAAATATTCCATTACAAAAGGGCGGTAGTCCCGTATTTTTCTATGGACCAACCGGAAATTATTCAGAACGGTGAAGCATCAAGCCGGCACTAAACTGATTAATATGCATTTAATATCCTTCTGTGTTCACGAGATCCCAGGAGTAATTTCTCTCAAATTACCAATGCATTAGTTATATGTAAATGAAATGTATGAATTCCTTTGAGATGTACTGTTTTAATGGTAGGGTGTAACGTTTTCATCGTTTCGTCTTTTTAACTTTGATCTAAATATGAGAATGAAAACGGGGTTTATCAGTCTTTTGTTTTCTTGTTTGAAAGCTTATGGGATCGATGGTGTTTATGTAAATGATCTACTAAACAATTATCCATCATCGACGGTTATATAAAAATATTATTTTTGTTTTAACCAATCAGAATCTGAATCGGTTTGAAACAAATGATTAATCTATTTCTGCATAAGTTCGAAAAAAAATCTGCTCAACAATATAAATAACGCAATGAATGTTGCTGAACTGTCAAAATTAAACTAATTAGTCTTAATCGGTTACGTAAATATTTTACGCAATGAGATACCATATGAATGAATGTAAACTAAGCAAAGTAGGTCAGTAAGGATCGTAGCAGGTGCCTATAGTTTCGTCCTATGGGAAAGAGCCGTGAGTTTAAGTATGTATGTTTTAGCCGTGTGTTTAAGTATGTATTTTTTTCAAGTATGTAAGAAATGATGATCTTGTTATTCCAGAATTAATATTCCCAAAACTGTAATTGCATAAATAACGGTGACAAAAAAGGGAAAAAGTAGTTTTCATGAGTACAACTCTGCGACTGGCTAGTGAGTTTGTGATTGCAGAGCGTACCGCGAACTTACATAAAGGTTTGGAAAATTTTGTTCTCCAAGCCTATTCGCTAAGGTTAATTTTCCCTGCCATCTGTTGATTGCCATGCAAGTGGGTCCTTTTTAGGGTTCCGTACCACAAAAGTGAAAAACAAAACTCTTATAGGATCACTTCGTTGTCAGTCCGTCCGTCTGCCAACACCCATTATCCCAGGAAGACATGGAGGTATTAAGTTGAAATTAATAACAAATACGTAGGTCTTGCAGCCCCATGGAGCTCTAAAAAATAAGCCTCTAAGTGAACGCAATAAAAAAGGCTTTTTATGCGACATATTTTGATTCTCGCAAATCAATCAAAATCTAAAGGGGGCTTCTAGTTGACCTAGAATCCTGAAGTTTGCCAAGAAGCAAGGTCTCACAGCACAGGTAAAGGAATAAGTCCGAAAATCTCTCTTAATTTTTAGTTTTATCACATAAACATTTTTTTTTGCGATACAAGCTTACATTTGCAGCTGGAGAATTGATCGTGACGTTTATCGATGTATGAGAGAACATTTTTTCAACTACAAAGTTAAGTTTGTTCTTGGGATAAATTCATCCCAACTACGGAACCCTTCATTGTACGTGGTCCGACACGCACTTGACTTGACCCGTTTTTTGTTTACGAAGTAACTGCACATACGGTTATGATTTTCGTTTATCAAAGGCAAGGTGCTTTTAAAGCGACGAAGTTTACGTTTAGCTAATTGAAAATAGATTGAAAGCGCTTTAAGCCAAAATTCGAGAAACCTACACGTTCTAAGAGAACTTTTTAAGTAAAGGAAGCAAAAAGCAGTCTGTTTCTAAAGCGCTTGATGTCTATTTAACCCGAAAGCTGTCTCAAACTTTTTGTGGTTGTGTTCAGAATTTCGCAAGTTGATGTCAAAGCATGGTAATGAAATAAAAACTAGCGTCTCATACCCTCGGGCGAGGAAACTTCACTGAAAAATGTTCTGAATGACTTTGTGCTGCAAGCTTATATTACCTCTGTAAATTATTGTTTTTAGTGCCAATTTACACAGAACGTAAATATATTTTTAAAAGCTCTTGTTGTTATTTAAATAGCACGATAACATTTTTTTTTACTTTGGTACTACAAGTTGTCTATACTTCTAGAGTTATCATGTTTTATAGCTCTGTTTTAAACTCATAACCTTTATCAATTAAACACTAATAAATCATCGTCCTATCAAAGCTCACGAACCATATTAAAACAAAACAACATCTACTCAAATACCAAAGGTTATTGATCAAACTATGTGTTATCTCCTGTTGACTTTGTCCGATTTGTCACCAGCATCGCCGTCACAGGGCAATTAGTGGGACCACCCAGGACTCGTCAATACGGTGACGCCGTCAGCTAGGACCGGCTAAAACAATTTGTTACCACACAAAAAGGAAGGTAAGCTGATAATTGTAGACAGTGGGCGTTTTGCTTTTGTTTGGGCCCAAATAATGGTGTCATTCTTAGTATTGTGTGTAGATGACATTATGATGTCTTATAACGATTCAAGATGGTTGACTTCTGCACAGTTCTTTTTTCAAATATGAGAGGTAGGTGGTATGGACACGAACCTCTTTTATTGTAGACATTTTATAGTTGGCAATATAAAAGGGATTCTAGTTAAGAAACAAATGAAAAAGCAATAAAATATTGAATAAATTATATTCAAATAGAATAAAGATTAAATATACAGAGCTTAATGGATATAAATTTTACTAAATATAATTTTATGCTGGGCAGATGGCTGCAGTAGCGGACTATTACTGCAAATGATGTAATTGTTAATTTATATGGTAGTTAGGTTCTCAAAATCTAGATAAAGAATTATTTAATCTAGACGATTAAACAAAGTAATCAAGATCTTGATAGATTCACAGGAATTAATTCCTATCTTTGAAATGTCATAAAGTTTTATTGGGTCGTATATTCGAAGCTTCCAGATTTAGATATACTTATTTAAAATTTGATTATTTTCAAAAAGTTGGTGCTGCTGCTCTACTAAATACAAATCGTTATTATCTTAATTTTTTGGTTTTGCTTAGATTTATTCTATAAGTTACGATCGCGCGATGTTTCCTACGTTGTAGCTTTTGCCTATTGGCAAAGATTCATCAACAGATAAGAGCTACATCATCGACAAAAACTTGTGCGAACGCCAAAAAATCTCGTGAAAGTACAGCGCAAATCTTCTTCATCCAGAGCAGATGGTATCTTACACCGAGAATAATATCCCCATGAGCGATTTCCTTAATTTCGCGAGCGAATCAAGGGGATCGATCCGCCCCGATCGCTAGTTAGTGATAACGTTTATGGACGAACGCCGCTCGCAAATAACGAGTATCTTTCTTTCTTTCGATCACGACCAAAAGCCGTGTTCGTGTCTGGATGTCAATTGGCAATGAGGCAGCGAACTTTGCCGAAGATACCGCGAGGTCGTTCGGTCTTGTTTTCGGTTTTTGTTAGGTGGTTATGAATGTGTTGCTGATGAGAGATTATGTTTGTGGAAATCGCTTGTTTATAATATTGTCTGTTCTGTCATGTGGGGAATATTATGTGTATTTATAGGGGTTGTTAACGTTGATACTTGACCTGTGGCTAATTTCAATTGCATACCTTATCTAAGCGCATTTTTCCTTCCTAATTTCAGCATAAATTGTTTCTAAATGTCATACTTATCTAATTTGCTCAGTAAAGTTACCATCCTCCTCTTCTATCCTCGCAAAAGTTAACCTAAATGGTTATTAAGAGAAACGTCTCATGAAGTAGTTCCATTTTTTAAATAAAAGTTACTAGTTTTGTCCCCTTTTTACCCGACTACGGCGAAGAAAAAAGGAGGGTTATGATTTTGACCGGTATGTATGTATGTATGTTCATCTGTTCCCTCATATCTTCTAAACGACTTATCACAATTTGACAAATGAGGTATCGTTGGACGCGTCTTGATCGTCCGCTGGTTATAGGCTATGTGACGTCACATTAAATTAAAAATGGCGACCTCTAGAGGACATAAAGTCGGGACCTAAAAAAAATATATTGTTTAATCGTACCATGTTGGGTATCAAATGAAAGAGCTTATTATATTATATAATATATGAGCACGTTTCAAAAATATATAAATTATAACACCAAAAGATTTTTTTTTTTAATCCGGAGTCACACGTGTTAGGGCATAAATCGAACAGATTACGTGTGACTCCGGATTTTTTTTAAAAATGGCGCCCTCTAGAGGACCTATAGTCAGGAACTAAAAAAAAAATATTTTTTTATCGTACCATGTTGGGTATCAAATGAAAGGGCTTAATGAGCACGTTTCAAAAAAAAAAAATATTATAACCCCAAAAGAAAGTTAAAATAATAAAAACTAAAACCCAACTACGACTAAAAAGGTATAAACAAGACACCACAGACAGACAAATAAAAAATCCGGAGTCACACGTAATCTGTTCGATTTATGATGCCCTAACACGTGTTACTCCGGATTTTTTATTTGTCTGTCTGTGGTGTCTTGTTTATACCTTTTTAGCCGTAGTTGGGTTTTAGTTTTTATTACTTTAATATATTCTTAACATTAACGTGCACCCAACAAAGCGTAACATATCCCGGATTAAGAAAAACCTTCACACCTTTACGTCACCTAAGAAGCCACCACAAAAATCCCTTTTAAAAACAGCTTAAAACTTTTATCGGAGTGACGTGGTATTACCAGTGTGATCCATGTGGTGCTGAAACCCTATACAGTGGGTAAGCCATGGTTCGTCGACCAATCGGCTGCGAGGAAGCGGGCTTACCTCGCCGGGGCGAGGCTTTGTGGATGATGTGTTCGGTTCTTCGGTTACATATCACATATTTATTGAAAGTCCATGGTTTAGTGGAAAATTCTGATGTTATGTTTACTCTTGTAGGTGTTGTTAGGAGTTTAGGAGAATGTAGTGAGTTAGAAGCAATGTTACATTTAGCTACGTAGCCATATGTACAATCTATAGAAGACCTTACTAAATAGATTCATGATGTTAATTATTATTTGATAAAAATCTTAATTCAATACTTTGTTAAAACTTAAATCACCTTGTAAAGTTCCAAGATTTATAAAATACATTATATAAGAAATGATAATAAGTTAATTTATAATAATATTGTTTATTTATTTTCATTGTGTGTATTTCATAAAATCGTTTAGGATTGCTTTACCAACCGATCGGTCCTTTCCTTTTTCAAAACCAAATTAAAAACACCTCATTTAAATAAATATCGTCCCAAAATAATCACAATCAATCGACTCCAAATAAAACAAAGGACCCTTCACACATCATTGAACATATTCCATGAACTCGAAATTACTCATACACATTGTTTCAAACACAACCAAGTCGGCGCGAGAGCAATTAAGGCCCTTTAAACGTCATCCGTGGATGACAGTCGCGGGCTGACGACGGCGAGGCGTAATTGTCGATAATTCTGTCGTTATTGGGCCTAGAACGGCCCACCCAAGCCCCATCGCGTGTAATAAGGCCACACAGTGCAGTGTTCGGAATAGAGAGGACTAGACTGTCGTGCGAAATGTTTTAGTTAATGACGGTTATTTAGTTGGAAGGAAATTATAGAATTCAAGTTCATTTAAGATATGGGTTACTTTGTCGTTACTGACTCATACGTAACTACGACCAAAACTATAGAAATTCAGCAGAATAAACCTTTTAATTGTCTGTTAAGATCCATGAGTAAGTAGCGGTCAAGATAATGTGATCAGATTTTATTTTTATTTTTTAAATTTAGATTCAGAATCAATTATCGAACCACTCGATACAAACAATACTGAGCTTCAAATATATTACATTATAAGTGCCTAAGTAAGACCATAAAATTAGAAAATGCTGAAGTTTTCGTAATTTTACGAGTGTACTTGCAAAAGTTAGCACTCTTTCTTAGTACGGTGTCATAGAAACTTGGATTATTGCAGCATCACGAAGTTTGCTCTTAATTCGGCGTATCAATTTGTCGTAAAATTTTGTAGCTCTCTTTACTATGTAAGCGTTACTTTTAAGATCTCAGGGATCCTCACATAAAAAGTTCTTCTACGAGTTTTCACCTTTTTGATTAAGCTTGTATACCTACCTACTTCTGTAGCTTTTAAGTCTGGTCTGAGAACTTATAAAGCAACATAAATACTTACTTACATCTTGGCAATTTACACACATACCTTTCTAAGATTGCAGTTTGTGTTCCAAAAATTGCTGAAATCTTCGTTAAAACTGTTACTTTACATGTCTACATTCAATAAAGCGGTAGCTAGATATGATAACTATACAGGGTGAAATGCAATTCATGGGCATCCTCTTAAGGGGTCATTGTACTGATAATTATGAACAACTTTCATTATGGGACCAAGCCTGAAATCGCGATAAAAATCACCTGTTCCCTACATTTTGACGAACTATGCAAACTAAAATATATGGTTCAATTCATGGTTCATGGTTCATGGTTTTTTCCAAAGTGAAAGTTGTTCATAATGATGAGTACAATAACACCTTAAGAGGACGCCCATGAATTAAATTTCATTCTGTATAATTATAATTATTTATTTCCAAGCAATAAGTGAATAGGTACTGTAATTGCAATACATTGTAAAAAAATTACGCACCTTTTATTGGTCTGTCCAATCATCTAGGTGTTTTATACCTAATCACGTTTCACACCTTTTTGTATCATAAATAGATCACAAAAATAAAAACAAAGCCTGTTGAAGTACGACTTAAATAGCCTATTGTTTACAAGAGCTATTAAAGTACCTTCATTTTAACGATTTTATAGCATCTTAAAAACTCTTTACAACCAGTAGCGTCTTTGCCATCTCCTGACACTACAATAATATTTAATTTGCTCATTAAACTTTACTCTAATCAAATTGATATCCATTTTATTACAGAAAACGAGAAGGTTTAAATTAAAGCTTCAGAAAACACCATTAATTTTAGATTAACTTCGTTTTAATATTGGCATTAGCCACGCAATTTGAGCGTTCTGTTAGTTTCTTGTATCCAATCAGTTTAAATATAACTTTCTTCGACTTAAAATTAATATTCAATTCGCGTTTTCTCGGGGTATCATCTACACTCTACACTACACTAATATTATAAAGAGAAAAGATGGTTAGTATTTTTCTATGTTTGTTTGTATTTAATAACCTTAAAAACCGGCCAAGTGCGAGTCGGACTCGCGCACGAAGGGTTCCGTACCATTATCTATAAAAACGGCAAAAAAATCACGTTTGTTGTATGGGAGCCCCCTTAAATATTTATTTTATTCTGTTTTTTAGTATTTGTTGTTATAGCGGCAACAGAAATACATCATCTGTGAAAATTTCAACCGTCTAACTATCACGGTTCATGAGATACAGCCTGGTGACAGACGGACAGACAGCGGAGTCCCGTTTTACCCTTTGGGTACGGAACCCTAAAAACGTAAAAACTGCGGGACCGATTTAAAAAATTCTTGCACCACCAGTAGAATGCTATATTATCACTGAGTAACATAGGCTATTATATAGTTTATAAATATATCTCGCTGGGGGAAGCTGCTAGTTCTAGTTCTGCTATTCGTAAAACAGTTGCTTAGAATAACGACATTCTGCGTCTCCGTTGTCTATGTTAATAGATGACTACGATGTAGCTCAATTTGTATACGAGTTGAAAATATGTAGAAACAAGTTACTTTTTGAAGACTGTGGTGTGTAGCTTTAGTATGGCGTAAAAAATAAATGGTTAGGGATCTTATTGTATGTAGCTATGCTAGTGGCGTTGTTCTTTATTTGGGAGTTCCCTAATTTCAAATCATCATCTTTTTCAACCAGTTAGTATCCGACTGAAAAAGTCGTTAAGTATTATCAATTTTTATTTTTATCTTTTTAAGTAGGTATTTCAACTAAGAACACGTCATTCCTTACAACAATATTTCTATAGTCCTCAAAGTTATTCATACGAGCAACCATGTCCATACGATAGCAGAGATGAATGGAACAAAGTTTCTATGTCTTCATGTATCGATGCGCAGATAGGCGAGGTCTGACGCGACCAGTCAAAGGCTTTTCTATTTGAATTTTATCAATGGAACTGACATGCTTTTTCGTTGGGAACGATCCTCACGCGAGATGTCTGGGACCTTCTAAATCTACATAAAACTTGGGTCGCAAAATCGAACTAGCAATTTGGGCTCGTCTCTATTGACGCGTTTTCTATTGAAACGTTTATTTGCATGATTATGATCGATGAACACAAATATATGGTCATCTTGTAAAATCCCAGAATGTGTGGTGATCTGCAAAGAGTGCACTGTGATACAATCTGCCGTAAACCGATACTAAGTTTTGCAAGAGGGACGGTTAACACAAAAAAATCGGAACAAAAGTACTGGAATAAAACAATAAATTAGGAATTGATACATTGATTTACACTTGTATTCTGTTATTCAAAAAAAAAAGGAACCATGTCGAATCATTGTTAAAATACGCCACGGAAAGCGAAACAAAATTTAAATCGCTATCGAGTTTGCTTCGCTACACGCCGATAATATATGCAGAAGTAAGACGCACCGATAAAATTGAACGTTTCAAATATTAAGTCCTGTTCGACAACCGATAAACACATGTTTGGTTACGGTCTTGTGTATGAGCTAAATAAAAGAAACATGTAAGTAATGATAATTTGTTCTTCCTCGCCCCATATCAAGAACACTGTTGCAAACCTGTAGTCTTAAAACGCATATTTTACTGCATTAATGTAATTTTATGTCAGTATTACAGGCTAGAGCTGTTTCAAAAGTGTACTTATTATGTTAATTTAAATTGGATAATGTATGAATTTGAGATTATTACTGTGCTACGTAATTATGTGTGAAATTAACTTTTCGATATTAACACTTGGAAGATAGGCTTAACTTGGAATGAATAATAAAAGTGACTCCAGCAAGATTGAAATCGCTTACAATATTCGTAATGGATATGAAAAAAAGATAACACCAGAGCTTAATTTTATGCATAGTTTTGTATTGAACATCAAATAGTTATAAAAGCATATAGTTTGTAAGGATCGAAACAGAGATCATGATTTTAAAAAATGAGGGAAATAATACCTGCGCTATTCATTTTCTCTACACAATATTTTCCGCAAAACTCTACTGCCCTTTTTGTTGGTCAAAGGTCTCTTTTATAGCCTTTCACAACTCCCAGAAAGAAAGTAAAACAGTTGAAAACAGTAGACATTTTCTTTTAAATAAATTCTGCGTAACTATATCACCTTTACAACATTTTACAGCCGATAAAAGCCGTTTACTCGTCTACGTTCTCATTTATTTTTACAATATTCCCATTTTACGCGACGAGTTTGTATTCGACTGAAATGTTCTGGGAAACAGGGCGCGTTGTCTGTCACATACAATTGTACGCTGCCACCGTTTCGCAACCCCAACACATAAATTTCGATGCTATCTCCACAACGCTACAGAGTTATTTAAATGTACAACATCACAAAAGATTATTAACGTAAAGTGTCCGATGCGAACAATGACAACGACAACTCTACCCACTTTAATTTAGATTTCAACTGAAATTTCTATAGGCCGACGACTCTAATACGAGCTTGTTTCAGTCAAGTTACGAGTCTAATGTTTTTCGATAGATTGGATTGGGATAGCACTCGCGTACCAAATTCGGATCGGCGTTTGAACGCTCTAGTAATACGCGTACTCCGAGTTGAGACGTCGGCTTATATAGGTGTACAGAGTGGAATAGATTTCGAGCTGAGCCCTGCTTCACGCGTTGTCAGCCTGAATAAACTTCCAAATCGATTCCACAGCTGAGAGTGACACCCTTGGATAAGGTTGGCCCGCGTCTCGGCGTTTCTACATTTGCATAAAGAATAGAAGAAAGACGAATATTGGATATGGGAGTATCTGCGACAGGGGTTTGCAATTTGCCGTTTTCTTTTTAGTGTTCTTATTCAAAGTCATAACAATGCATGTAGTGCAATTCCGTAGATTGTTCGCGCGTTTCTACATTTACATACAGCATCTTACCTTCATACTTTGAATTTCCACTGACGGACTTCTGAAAACTGATAAAATCGAGTATTTACACAACAAAATGGGTATAATAAGTCATAATAATCGAATAGGAGCAAGTAACAAAGTTTTATTTGCGTGAAATGAACATAAAAATGTCAAATGTTAACATTACGCCGCCCGCAACAGTTTTATTGCAGCCGGCTCGAGTCATTTAACACATCAACCTATTGGGGGTCTTGAACATTATTATATTGAAGAGATTTGAGGCACCATATTCGTTAAGTGAGGATAAAACGATATTTTCTTGATCTATTTTCTCATCAATTTTATTTGAGTTTTGGTTTCATACCTTTCAAACGTCTTTCGAATATCTAGTGCAGCTTTATCAATCAAAGTTTGAATGGTTGAATGGAATATTTTGGCATGAGAATTAAATTTTAGGTTCTTCGTAATTTATTGGTTGAGTAATTCCAATAAAAACAAAATCAATTACCCTTTTTAATTGTCAGTCAAAACGAAAATCTCTAACAGTATGGCTGATCCACATTATTACTAGACTTAATTGTTCAACCTCAACAATTTTCCTCAGCTAGCCGTCAACGTACAACTTAACAGAAATTCCTCGAGGCTATACCCTCAGAGATGAATAGATCAAAGCTCATTTTCTCTTGAGACTTTACTTTAAGTAACCCTTAAACCCAACATGTTACGTCCTGGGGCGGTGCCGACACAACTAATGTTGTTGAGCGCAACCATGCCTGATAACTGTGCACAAATGAATAGCTCTGTGTTAGACATGACGTAACCAACCCAGTGAAGTTGTCCAATATCGTACGTATAATATCCATTCCGCTATGCTGCACTGCTTCGGTTTATAGAATTCAGACCTCCTTAATTTAACCCTCTAGATAATAAATTGATGAAGGGATACAACGATCGATAAATCGGGAGAAACCGTAAGTAGGATTAGAATTAGAACCGTAAACCGTAAGAAGATATTCGAATTTGAAATGGTCCCACCATTTCAAATTCGAATATCTTTCAAATATTCTTAAGTTTTTTTTGATAGCAGACAATTATTATCTGCATATCTCTCTCTCTGTAAAGAGATAAAACATATAGGTAATCCTAACTAATATTATAAATGCGAAAGTGAGTTTGATTGTTTGTTATGCTTTAATGCAAAAACAGATAAACGGATTTGGATGAAATTTGCCACAGGGGTAGACCTTGACCTGGAGAAGGACAAAGGCTACTTTTCATCCTGGATCGCAGACTCGACAGATCAAAGTCGCGGGCAACACAATAATAAAATAAATGATTTGAACCAAGAAACAAAACGTGATGCTAGGTAACGTTCCCAACATTTCTAAGCCTAAACAATTACTTGTACGACCCATGTTCGGCCTGCAGATAAATTTATACCCCAGAGATTCCCCGAGATAATTATTTGAGTCAATATAGTGCTTTTAGCAAGGCGGCAGACAATCGATCAAGCAGCTGGTCGCAGAGCCGCGTAATTTGATACACATCGGAATGTGGACACAAATAAAATCACTTAGCTGAAGAGTGGCGTCCTGCAGAGCACATCTACCGCTCACTGCGGTGTACAAGGAAACAAAATACTACTAGAAAGGTTTGATAACTTTCG
This sequence comes from Lithophane ornitopus, assembly GCA_948473465.1. Taxonomy (NCBI): domain Eukaryota; kingdom Metazoa; phylum Arthropoda; class Insecta; order Lepidoptera; family Noctuidae; genus Lithophane; species Lithophane ornitopus. Next base: position 9,909,212 of record OX419624.1, on the reverse strand, counting down.
CATGCAGAATTTGCACTAACAAAAAGTTGTAAAAGTTAACGCATGCAGATCGTCCTGACATCAAACAATAGATAAAATATGTCAAACTTTTATAAGATTTGAATATTGAAAATATTTTTATGGCTAATTTGTAATTTAGTATTATTATGTCATTTTTTATTTTGTAATATGTGTTTAGTTTGTGCAGAATAAACTTCTTTTTTTTTTCAGATACATTGTTATTTTTTTACAACAAAAAAGATTTTCATTTGCTTTATTAACTTGCGCTGCGTTATGGTTAAAAACTTTGAAAAAAAATTGGAATACTATTTTCATGACCAAAACGTTCAATTGTCGAATACGAGTGCCACAGCCGGGCAAAAAAAACAAAAAATATATTCATCTGAAAAATATCAAAAATCGCTTACCATTTCCAAAGCTCTAGAGTATCCTTTACGTCTTGTATTTCAACAATAAATAAAACAGGATCGGATGCTATTACGAAAGAAATGAAGTCTCTAAAGAAACTTCAATTCTCACAGTTGGATTTCACCACATCTGTCCGATTAAAACATCAGAGTCGTACTATATTGGTATAGGTATTGACGGAGAGAATTGAAGAATTAAAAAATAAATGAAATAAAAAATATGTCAGCTGCTAGCAAAGACTTTTGCTTGTTTGCTTCAGTTTTATTTTCGTCTTTTCTTTTGTTTCAAACTAATACGATTGCGTGAGAGTGTGAGGCGAACAGTTCAACTCAGTTTTCACGCTGTAGTTTGATTGAAAATTCAATTTTCGCTTTCCGCATCTCCTACTTAGTCTAGCTTCACTGCTTTCTTTAAGTTGGCTGAGCTAGAGCGAGTGGTAGGTTAACTCCGGATAGATCTGTGTATTGGAAAGTACTACCATAGGTTCACACAGTAATATTGTCGAAAATTTTCGACTCTGTAGAACGATCTCATTTTAAATGACCTGTAAACTAAACAGATTACAACAATACGTTTAAAGTTCATTATGTAGGTAGGTAAGTAGTAATGTTTGAATGAATCTTTATCATCATGAATCTTTAATGCTATTACGAGTACCTACTATAAAGTGCATTTTGAAACAACACGGACTAATTACTTTAAAATCTTCATTATTTACAGTAGCCACAGTGAATAATTGTCTATTCTATATTCTATGCATTCCAAAAATTAATTGAGTAATTTATTTCGACATTTCACGACTTCAAAATTAAGTTGAATAAAGCATGGAGGTCATTTATTCAGAGAAACTAAAATGGTGTGTAATAAAAAAGCCGTGGTGAGTCCTGGCGTGAAATTTTCAACTGCCGTACTAGAAAATTTCGTAGGGGTAAAATAGGGCGTGAAATTGTTCCCCGAATAGGTGGTATTTGTTTATGGGAGCTTTTGGCTGTGAAATTTAGATGTAATGGTCCTGATGTGTTCCGTGTGGTGGTGATGGTGTCACATTTGTCACACGACGGTGTACTTGACATGTGTAGGTCCCGGAATATATTCGTCTTTAGGAATTTTTGAGACGGAGCTTGAGAATTGTGGAAAGAAAATAGGAATATTTCAGGATAAGAAACTTTTCTTCATTACGCTACGATACTTGACACTGAAGATCTTTGGTTTAAGCATAAAGATCTTCATTTGGCACTATCATCATTTACCATTTCAAAGCTTTATCACTAGGTACAAATTCCCAAACCTGTTTAATTGTATGACATGCGAGAGGTCGGTCAACAAGAAGATAATTATGTAACAAGACCATTAAGCTCACATAAGTATAATTTCCTTTTAACGTGAAAAGGGGTAATAAAATTTAAAGTATCATATTGGTGTACTATTCGTTAACAGGCAACATGTAACGCATGTAAAAAGCCTTAACATAATTACAGAAGTAAATAAAAGTCGTACACGCATAAAATTCAAACCAAATTCCCAGAATACGGATGCACATTGACAAATAGCTGTAGTTTCTTCAGAACAAAGTGGGTTATATTTCGTTCCCACACTGTAAACGTTTATTGAATAAGTAAGCAGTGGATTTCATAGAGGGAGGTAAGGTTTAGCCTTGATGCTGCATTTTTATCCTTGCTGTATCAATTTGTTAGTTTCTTTGTTCATGTTGAAATATGAGGCTATGGAGCCCAGATTGTTTTTTGTTTTGAGTTAAAATTGGAGACTGAAAAGTTTTGATGTTTGTCTTCTGGCAATTTGATTTGTAGAATGTTTTGGGGAGAGGGAAGGAATATGAATGAGGGCAATTTATAACAGGTACTTTCAGCAATGGTTCTTGTCGGACTCTTAAATAAGAAATTGGTGCCAACGGATTATTGGTTAAGAATTTTGTTACTGACATTCTTTTTTCGTACAGTTAAACGAACCACCTTGTTTATGTTAAAATCAAGCATTTAAATTCAATTTCATTTGCATCTTGCCGTAGGTTTAAAACTTTAAATTCATATGTAATGCGTGTACTTAGAATATATTGGACATAATTAGGACATTACGTTGGCAAATGACATCATCACAATGTTCTCTGTCACACATAACGGGCTTTCAAATGTATTCCCTCCGTGTCCCGACTTAGTTCCAGCCATGTTGCGACAGTTTTTATCAACATAATAACCGAATATGTATTCAAGTGCGGTGCTTAGTGTTACTTTGCCTTACAACATTTTCATACATACTCCAACAAATTTTCAACCTTATTTCGTTTTAATAGAGCTTAGAAATAAAGTTAAAATATCATTGTCCAAGTAATAGAATGGTCTCACGCACTTGTGGCGCCGCATGGTGGCGTTTTGTTGCAACTAAAAGTTCCTTGCCCTTAATAGATAGCATAGCTCATAAATGATGCATGGTGGTATGAAAACATTAGATATTTATGACGCCATTAAAATATAATCATAACTGCAGTACATAAGAAAGCGCTTAAAAATTATAATTCAAGCTATAAAACTGATCAAAGTGATCTAGGCGAAGGATAAAAGACGTGCTTTGGTGAATTTTATCCGCTGTAATTACTGTGAAGCACCTATGAAGATATATGTAGCTTGCATGAGATCGATGGCAATTTTTACCGCTACGGCTGCAGTTTTTAATATACCGCAAACAATATTCATTCCCTTCGATAAAAAAGTTATAAAGAAGAATTACAAATATTAATTATGACCCTGTGATATTCCCTCGCATTCAAATCGACAAGCATTAAATGAGTCGTCGCTCCGGGTTCGGTCATTCCGATTATCAGTTGGCATATCTTCGTCGGACAACAATGAGAGACAACCCGCTAAATGCGCACTGCACTTGAACATCTTAATAATCCGCTGAAGGGCCGTGTCGGCGCAGCATGACGCAAACCCAACACAACCGTAATTATTTATCAACGGAGTGACATTTTACGCAGAAATAAATAATTCCGATGTGCGCAGAAATTACAACTATATTAATTCGAATGTGCGAATTAATAATTTAGTGCCAACACGAAATTTAATTATTTCGACACAAAATGAACCGTTCCAATTTAACATCAATTTTTGTCGCTAGAATTGGTTTAATGCGTGTTCGGTTTCGAATAACGTGATCATAATATGACTAGTTTCCCGATACAACGCGGAGTTTACTGTGCACAGCCTCGTAACGGGGCAACAGTGCTTCGACGTGACATTTGACAAGCGTCTCCTATAAAGTTTAAAGTAATTCAACCGGCGGGGACGTCACGTCGATGCGCGTAGAAAGTCAACCTTTACGATGGTCGAGTGAACAAAACAAAACAAGTTGGACATGTCAATGCCCACGCCTTTGGTACGGTAACCTGATACAAGCAGGCGGATACATTTAACACCACCGAGAGGTTCGCAAGCGGTTGCGTCGCGTGAGCGCAGAGCATTAAGCGGAGCGATGAGCGATGCGGTGAGCGTAGGTCGAAGGACGCCGTCGATAGTTCAGCGCAGCTAAGTTATTCCACAACGTCTGTAATCTTGCTGGAGACTACTAGATGTCACGCACGTTTGGTACGTGCTTTGTACTACTTTGGCAAAGCTTTAAAGGTACACGACAAGGTAAATTCAGCTCTTAGATAAAGGTCTACAGGCAGTAAAACATTATCTTTAAGTCTATCGAAACAAATAAAAGAGGTAGGTAGTACTTTCTGTGTATTTGCAAGGATTTTGTACTGTAAGAATTGAAAATTGTTCTTCAGCATGCTATGCATGGGTTTCAAATATATTATTGAATTTATTTTCGTCTCTCATGCCACTGTGACCGCAGCCTAACCTACCCATCCGCTCGCCCGTGTCATGAAAGAGGATACTTTAATATCCGATTCATTGTTCTGTTACAAATTTGTCAGTGATCTTTACATTAAACTTTTTCTCTTTTAAAATTTGAGATGGGTCCATAATCCTCGTGCGGCCGGCACGTTGTAAGTAAATCTTCGTCACATAATGACGTTTAGACCACACAAATAAAAATATTAGATATCGTATTAAAGAGCTAAGCATCTATCGTAAGCATTATACGAGTGTCGATATTCATTACAGTTTATTTTGATTTCTTTGGAAGTTTCCTGTTTCAACCCGTTCGGTTTCTAGATATTATTAATATGGGAATATTCATTCTGTATACACATTACACCAGTATTGTTAAAGTTCGACGAATGTAATAAAATATGAACATGGAAATTAATACCGTATAATGCTGATACAATTTATGCGTAAGTCAGTGTGAAAACTATTCAAACAATTTGTATACTTATTGATGCCTACTCTTTTAAGTATGTACCTAAGTAGGAAGATGAAGGTTCAATAAAAACATGTAATTAAAGGAGGCCTACGCTTTCCAACATTTCCAATTTCCTCTTTTTTTGTAAACATTCGCAAATAACAATTTCAGCACAAAATTCATAGCGCAATTTAAAATCGCTTAAGAATTCTCCGTAACAATTTTAATTTTTGGCAAATTAAACTTTATTTGCATAAAATAAGAATCGTGCGCTCCGTAAGGATCTGATCGACCGTAATTACTTATCATAATTATTAATATTTCGCTGCTGTCACGCGACGGGTTGCCTCAAGGCAGGCCTTAATGTTTTCCACTGATGATGGGTAGCGTCCACAGTAACCGAGTCAGACGATAATTTGAGATAATTTACGTAATTCGGCACAATTTCCATTCGAAGAGCATGTTATGCTCAGCTGAAGATCATTATGTAGAAGTTAGTTTTAAAATCGAGAGTCCTAATTCTAACTGCCCTCGAGCAGTTTACACAAATTAGAATTTGCAGACCTTCATTATTTGAACGCAAGCTTTACATGGAAAATGGGTTGGAACAGTTGTTATTAAAATTTGCTAGAAATTATTCCACTGTTAACAAAACGCAAACGTCTGCTTTTATTAAGTCTAAGCAATTTACTGAAGCAAATTACGTTAATAGGTACCTATAGAGTATTAAATACGTCTAGAGCCACTATTAGAATCGCTCATAACCTAGGCTTCATCTTCACCATTTCAATTTTTTTCTGAAATTCACAAAAGTATCTTAGGTAATTATTGCAGAGGTAATTAAGTTTGATTGCGCAACACAATCTCCCGTTGTGCATTAATGATATCAGAGGGAGAGCCACAGAGCATCGAAGCTCCCGATGTGATCGGGATCGAACAGTCGAACCACGACGACACGCAGGGGACACAGAGTAACAATGCCCAGAGGTGAACAACGATTTACGAGCGTTATGTATGTACGTTTTTGTTGTATCCTTTATTGACTTTGTTGTTGGGTTTATATGGAGATTGGGGGTTAGGTTTTGTTGTGATTAATTTGTGAACTATCGTTTTTTGTTGATGAGGTGAGGAGAGGGTGTGATGATGCCGATTGTAAAGTTCTTATCAATCATCGATTGATTGCAGATATCACTGAATTTGATAACAAAGTTTAAATAATTTTTTTTTAGTTTTCTTTCAAGTTGATAAGATTTTCTAGAGTAAAATAAACGCTAAACCCGTTACAGAAAATTTGAAAAGGAACCGTTTTTCTTGGTATATGTGACGAGGAGAGATGAACCTCATGTGAGTAAAAGAGTGATGAATATGAAAGAAAAAGGAGTCGAGGATAGAGGCCAGCTGGCAGAAAAGAACATGGTGCGCCGACCCCACGTTACATGGGACAAGGGCGGAAAGATGAGGACGCTCTGAAAAAAATATCAGAAAGTTCATGAACAAGGTCCGGTGAAGGGAAAACGAAATAAATCTCACACATAAAGATTTATATTTCTATGTTACCAACCCCGACTTCATTAACTGTATAAAACTAAAAGGACGCTATCAATACAATTGTATTGGAAAGTTAGGCGAATAAACCATTATAATAGTCACTGTAGGGGATTTTACACTAAGACTCCACATTATTGAATTTTACACTGTCTATTTCTGAGCAGCGCACTTAATAGAACTAAGTCACTCATTGACTGCTTATTGTTGTCGTCACCACAGTCACATTGGCCACTAAACTCAAACTAACGACGAAATACTTTAATAAAAATGTTATGATGGAATACTTTATGTCATTACGTCACAGACAGCTGATCTACAAATAAATTAGTTAAGGTGGATGCCCTAGGGTGGCCCGCGAAATTCAAAAATTCGTTTTTTTGCAATTTGCAAGTCAGTATCACATTAAACACACAGTAAGTGCATTGAATAAAAATTTCATGAAATCGTCAGTCAATGCACTTACATGAACTTAGAGAGTTGTATTGCCGATTTTAATGTTAATAATTCTGTAAATCTATAGTTGTTACGGGCGCTAATAATATTTATATCAACATACAATGTGATACTGACCTGCAAATTCGAGCTGAAATGCTGGTCGAGACCACTCTCTCAACCCGCAGCAGACGTACCGGGCATCGGCGGAGGGCGGACAACGCCCTCTTCCAGCCCCCCTAAACGGGTCCAGATGGACAGTGGACTTGGGGCATCCGCCGCCCCCCCGTATAACTGGACCCGAGGCGGTGGCGCGTAGTGTTCCGCGCGCGCCCCCTATTGGCGTTGCGGGGGTAGTACACCTCACTCCCCAACCTGACTTGAGGAGGCCCGCAGAAGCGGGCCGGCACTAGCCGGGGATCGTGGAAGGCGCACTAGTTCCCATGATCCCCGGTGCAAGTGTGGGAAAGGAACACCGAGGTGGTTTTTAGTCAGTAAGAGTCTGACAGACCCCTCCGCCCGCCCCAGGGCGAAGGACATCCATGAGCATTTTCCTACCCGGAAACAAAAAAAGGGAGCAAGATCTTCTTAACTTTGCACTGCTGCTTCTATTTTCGTATCTTAATTTCTTATTAGACTTTTTGGTTATGATTTATTACCTTTTTCCCAACTATCTTCTAACTGGATGCAGCTGAATTTATGGTTATGATTATCGATATTAATTTCCATGTCTGCCATACTGCCTAGTCTACGCGTTGAACGCGCCGCTTCGCAAAGTTCATCAGATAATGAGCACATTTGTTGCGTGTGAAACTAGAATACCATTTTGCACGAAGCTACATTTCGCGTAAGCATCAAAGCGAATGCTTGCTCTTAAACCACGGGCCGCCTCGATAAATCATGTTTCGTTTAAAACATTCTAACGCTTCATTTTGCTGATCCAAAGTTCCGATGCCGTCTTCAGTGGAAAACGTTCTTAACAGCTCTTTTGTAATAAATCCAGGGGAATGTTGCGTTACGACTGCAATAATACGAATCAGATTAAGTGCGGAGTGTATTACCTTTTGTTTAACGTTTGTGGTCTGCCTTTCGTTCGTAATTAATGTGTAGAATGTCAGTGGTGCCCTGCCTGGACATAACATCGACGGCACGACTTCGACTGCGCTTCTTTTTTCACTTTCTACTGTCTTTATTGTTGTTTTCTTAAAATAACGTATTGCTTAAGAAAAGAGTACACTATCGTAAAAGGTACAGTATCTCGGCCTTTGATATTTAAACTAAAAAAAATATTTTCTACTAAGCAGATAGGCTATCTTGAGCTATTGTTTTCAGTCAGTCAAGAGACGAGAATTGAATATTTCTTTTGTTTTATTTTATCTTACAGCTCTATAGAATGGGGTTAGGCTCGATATAATTCGGTTTGTTAAATGTTAACGTTTGTGTTCTAATTATTTTATAAAAATAAATGCTCACCTTTTAGGAACTTTATCTTTGCTTTGTTTGAATATTCGGTGGCTTGGAAAATTAGGTATAAATAATCTTCTATAGAACGTACTATCTTTAGTTAAGTGAGATAAGGTTTGATTCAAGTTATCGCTTTTATTCTGAGCATATCCATTCGGAAATTTTTCATCTATGTATATCAAATGAATAACTTAAAAACTATTAGGTATCCAAGTTGTAGAATAACAATAAAGTTCTCAATGGGATTCCCCGCTTCGTAAACTAATAAACATGACCATTGAATCGCATTCAATATGTCCAAAGCGTTTCGTGGTTAAGTGTCTACAAATAGCCACCATATTAAAATGCTTGCTTCAAATCATCAAAATTAATATCTGTAATAAATAACTTAGACCATTGGCGTTCCAGTGGATTTAACGTAAACATACACCACGTAACGTAAAAAATTTATATTCGTCTCATAACTGTCGAATTCTTGTAGTAACAAATTACTGTGAAGCGTTGACTTACTGAATGGGCGATGGTAACAAATAGTGGAGTAATTCCAAAGAGTTTTGAATAGAGTCCAATACTATTTTGGTCGGCGAACGGTGATCTTTAAGCTTTTATTTCGTTTTGCTTGGAGATCGCTTGCCGATAGAATGACGTTCCTTGGTTCCACTACTGCGAGATATAAAGAAATGTTTCGGATATTATAAGGTTATATTTAGTTGGTTATTTTTGTTGGAGAAATTATTTGAAGTTATTGATGCTTGAGATTAGACTATTTACCGTCATTGAATAAGTTTATGATCTTATAAGAAAAATTAGTTAAGCTATCTACTTTCTAAATTAACAAACAGATGAAAAGTTTCATCGTCATTAATCGTTTTAGATATTTAAAAAAAAAGTTTAAATGCGTGTCCGTGGAGTTTCTTGCCCGTTCTTCTCCATAGGTACCTACTTCGCCATATCTCTTATTCTATGACATAAAGTAACTTAGCCAACCCTCACAGCCACGTGCTAGAATTGGTCATTGAATAATTTTATGATCAAAGAATATTATTGTTTACTTTTTATACTTGAGGTTTTTTTTTATTTTTGTTATTTACAAGTAGTTTGACGCCCTTTGTCAATATTTAAAGTGAGAAACTAGACAACATTGACATGGTTGCCGACTAGTTTATTTACAAGAAGTCCTGTCCTGTCAAAAATATTAGGAAAACAGCATTCAAAAGTCAACCTAAATTGTTACAAAACCAACCAAAGGTAACTTCTGTTACGATGATTACTAATATTTACATATCCCAATCACATTAGTAATTTACACTACACGACGAGTAGTTTAAATTATTAATGTGATTTTGTAGTACACGTGTACCTAAGCAATATTTACGTTACACAAGCAAAATTAACTACCACACAAACTTATATAACCAAACTAACTCAATAACCACCTCAAAGTACTTATAAGGTTTCGTCGTACGGAGTTTAATATCCTAGCTTTTTGAGCCGCGTGTCCGTGTCCGTAGTAGTGACTAGAGCAGCTGTGCCCACTCGCATCTCAATAATGAATGTATTGTCCCGCGGTACGTATGATCTGTTCCAAAAGTATGTTACATTTTGTAAACAAAATGAATCAGAAAACGTCGTCGAACGTTGATTATGCGAAAACCTATAATTCTAATTTTAGATCACCCTAAATATGATTTTCATTTGACAAGTGAAGTTAACTTTTTAAACACAATTTTATTGGATAACTTTTTAATTACAATATAATAATGTTACCCAAACAATTGTTGTTGGAAAAAGTCATGAGATATAAAATTGAAACCTTAATACAGATCACTGTGTTACTAATAATTCCCTTTAGTGAGTGATTGCATACGAAGTAAACCTGAACAGGGTTTGTTTACAATTTCGTCAAAAACTTTTGTAACATACCATAGATACCCGATCACAGTCCAGACTATTTTTGCTCGAACCTGTCCACGTCCATCATGGAAAAAATGTCCGTGGAGTTGTTACAATGACTGGAAACTTTAGAAAAGAGACGACGCTATGTATTTTTCATGACTTGGATTAAAGATTGATGTTATAGATACGCGGACAAAAAGTTGGAGCTAGTTTTTTGAGGTCTAGGCTTTGAATTCATGACTTAAATCTGTAGTTAATATTTTTTCTAAGAAAGTGGCTTACGTTCAGTCCTTTGTGTACTTAATTTTATTCTTTAATAATCTCTTCAATTCCTTGATAAACTTTGATCTATCTTCTTTATCAAATGATTTTACTTGTGTTGTTACGAATTTATGGTAAGCCAGAAATTCGTAACAACACAAGTAAAATCATTTATAATAAAAATTTATAATCATTTATAAAAGAATAGGAAAGTCCTGCTAAGGCAGGACTTTCCTATTCTTCTTTACCTTCTCAACATATCAGGACACCTGAATAACTTAAATTCTTTGCCACCCTTTTCATCTCCATACCATTCTAATCCCTCGTCCTACCGTCATGAATGAAGACACATTTGCCAACGACAGCGAATCCAACGGAGTTATTTGATTTATTCCAAGCCGGGACTATTGAAAACTTCCATCAGTAGTCATTATTTAGCCGCTGTAATGAAGCTGTGGCTGGAATCTTGAGCGGTAGACAAGTGCAAGCATCAGTCCAAGATCTTTTTGTTATTTATTGCAAGTTGTATTTGTGTATCACATATGGGAGATTATGCTAAGATCTCGTTCGGTTCAAACTATTTTCGGTTGCGTAATGTGCGTAATATGTTATGGTACTACGATGTTTTCCTTTATTAGCGTCTGAGATCAAAATCACCTTTATATTATGCTAGCCTATGCCCTCGGCTTCGTCCGCGAGGAGTTCGGAAATTATCCCACGGGAACGAACTAGCGGGCTAAAAAGTAGCCTATCTCCTACCATGTGTCATTGTCTACCTGTGTGCCAAATTTCATCGAATCTGTTTAGCCGTTCAGACGTGAAAGCGTAACAAACAAACTCACTTTCGCAATTCTTTTCTAATATTAGTTAGGACTTTATTGTAGAATCTTTATTGTAAGACCCCGTAATAACATTTTCTTATTCATTAAACTTGACTAAAGGATTATTAATTGCGCTAGTAGGTACCGTAGTGCTTAGCAATTTTTTTGCATTGTTTAGTACAACATATTCTAAAATCAGTATTTCCTTTTGAAATCCTAAAAGAGCCTTCCGGAATGTCGTCAATTTTCAAAGCACAGTAACTAACGTATTCATGTCAAGGTTGCTTGCATTTTACATTTTCCTTGAAAGAATTGTTAAGCTCAGATTAATTCACTTACTCATAAAGCACAAAAACAAAACTATTAATTCGAGTTTTTGTGCCCGTGCCTTTGAACGTTTGAGCAAAGTTTCCAAGGAAATTCATTAATTATGTTCTCAGAAAGTTTAGAGAGGACTCCACTTGTAAGGTGAAATTAGTTATTTAATTTTCAACAAAAACCGGTTGTTCTTATGAAAACGGGTCCAAATCTTTATTAGATAAATTTTAGAAAGAAACTGGAGCACCTAAATTAAAACTTTCTGGCTGAAAATTTCACCTTTTTGTGAAAAAATATTACAATTATTAAAGAATGCGATGTTCTATCTGAATGCAAAAACTCATCGTATCGCTAAACGATCGATCTTTGACATTTCCATGGTTCGTCGCCGTATCGCGTCGTGATGTCGTGGCGCTTCGAACAATCTTGCAATTTGTGAAATATTTGGAATAGTCCCGGCGGCGGCCACCAACGAACATAGTGGAGGTTCACTGGATGTGCGGCCCACGAGCATTAGATACTTCGAATTGGTTTTTAACTAATTGTTAGCAGAATTGGTCGGCCACCAACTAGATCGATCGCGGACACACAAGGTGGACCCCACAATGAAATAATGAAGGGAATTCAAGCGAAAAGAAAAGTTGTATCCTGTGTAGCCTCAAAATTAGGATCACGTAGCAAGGACTCGACTTTACTATTTTTGGGCATAGTGAGCACGATTCGAACCGTGCCAAAACAAATGACAGTAGAGCTGCTGTTGTCTTTTGTTTTCCTCTTCGTAAAACACAAAATGCCGTTAGCTGATGTGTCTGCTGGTACATCATTAGTAACAAGGATAACATAGGACCAATATACAACCTAAAAGACCACACATTTCATTTTGTCAAGGAACATCATCAATATGAAAAATTGTAATAACAGCACCGACGCCACACAGACCTCTTAACCTATTTCTACCAATCCTGTCGCATGTTTTTTTGCGAAATTCTCGCAACAGCTTATGGGGGACCTGACACACAAGTGCTTCCAAGTGCATGGCTGTGTGTCCCACGCGGGTGGTCGCTACGTAGACGATTCAATAATGATGGCCCCCTGACGTAATATGGCGGCTTTAACCACGCAAAAAGCGACTTGCCGGAATCAAGGGCAATACAATAAAATGCACAAACAAAGCTTATGCCGCGGTATCTTTAACTTCCTTGAATTTTATTACGTCATCTTATTCAAACAACCCTGAGGAACATAAACTATTGTACCTACTGGTCTAATAAAAGTGCCGGTACCTTCTGTTGCCCTAATAAAATTGGTTCCATAATATAAATGGTAGGTTGAAAAAGTGACCGGTGATTTTAGCCGACTCTAAAAAATTATGTTTTCTAAAAATATGTTCTCAAAAAAATTGTATTTTCCCATAAGTGTTTCTAACTTTGTAGTAAAACCGACAAAACTTGATGATTCTTGCAATGTCATTTGCATTTCGGTTATGTTAATTTACCCACAATTTTCTGATTTAATTATTTATTTTAGCTTATTACTTTTTATTAATGAAACTAATTGTTTTGTTACATAATTATAGTTAAGAAGGTCCTGAAATATCTAGAATGAATCACAAGAACAAATTATTGATGCCGCAAAAATATAATGAATAAATAAAATTTTGTTTCTGCAAAAAGTACTATATAGCAGAGCGTGGTTTCGATCCACGGACCTCTGGGTTATGGGCCCAGCACGCTTCCACTGCGCCACTCTGCTTACGAGATAGCACGGCGAAATGTTATTTCAGTTAGACGGGGCTGATGCAATAGCATAAAATGTTGAACAAGTGTCTTTTACATGAGTGAATTATGCCATTATGAAAACGCAAAAAGAAATGTTAGCAGAGCATGGATTCGGTCCACGGACCTCTGGGTTATGGGCCCAGCACGCTTCCACTGCGCCACTCTGCTTTCAAGATATCCTGACGAAATCAGCGAAATGTTGCCGCTGGATACGTGGCTGATGCAATAGTAAAAAAAAAAAGAAAATGTGCCTATCTTTATGAATTAGAATAGTGTGTGTAATATGGGATGCCTTATAATTATGTGCTTATTTGAAATAAATTAATTGACTTTGACTTTGGGAGTATCCAAAAAGTGGTTTTCACAGAGCATGGTTTTGATCCCCGGACCTCTTGGTCATAGGCCCCACACGCTTCCACTGCGCCACTCTGCTTACAGAATTACATTGCCAAATTAGTCCTGTTTATTCCTTCTTAAGTAGCATTGCAATAAAATGACATGTTCACAGAACATGGCTTTGACATATACATACTCGACCTTAATGGCAAACTTAATGAAACTAAATAAAACAATCACAAATCAAGAGATACACAATAACAATAACATCCCTTTCCTCGAACCCATATTACCTATTGCTTCGAATATAGTATTTTTTGGAAACGTACAACATATGTACAATATTAGTAGTACGTGATTTCGATACACATAGTACCTCTGTGTCTCAGCATGTTCCAGCATTTCATTACTAAAAACTTCCAAGTTTCGGAATCTTGGAACAACTTGGTTACTTTGGAACTTTGCCATATTACAAGCCTAGTCCGGATAGCTTATCTTATTTATTGTACTAAACACTACAGAACTATGAAGATATTTTTTTAATTGCTTCTTTCGCACTGATCTGCATGTTTAAGAGTTAGATGAATGTAACAGGGAAAATAGTTATACTGTATGGAATTAGAATACCTTCTAAGGATTGCTATTGTAGAGACAGAAGCTATATTCCGCGATGTAAAGATATAAGCAGAGTGGCGCAGTGGAAGCGTGCTGGGCCCATAACCCAGAGGTCCGTGGATCGAAACCATGCTCTGCTAACATTTCTTTTTGCGTTTTCATAATGGCATAATTCACTCATGTAAAAGACACTTGTTCAACATTTTATGCTATTGCATCAGCCACGTCTAACTGAAATAACATTTCGCCGTGCTATCTCGTAAGCAGAGTGGCGCAGTGGAAGCGTGCTGGGCCCATAACCTTGAGGTCCGTGGATCGAAACCATGCTCTGCTAACATTTCTTTTTGCGTTTTCATAATGGCGTAATTCGCTCATGTAAAAGACACTTTTTCAACATTTTATGCTATTGCATCTGCCCCGTCTAACTGAAATAACATTTCGCCGTGCTATCTCGTAAGCAGAGTGGCGCAGTGGAAGCGTGCTGGGCCCATAACCCAGAGGTCCGTGGATCGAAACCATGTTCTGCTAACATTTCTTTTTGCGTTTCCATACTGGCATAATTCGCTCATGTAAAAGACACTTTTTCAACATTTTATGCTATTGCATCAGCCCCGTCTAACTGAAATAACATTTCGCCGTGCTATCTCGTAAGCAGAGTGGCGCAGTGGAAGCGTGCTGGGCCCATAACCCAGAGGTCCGTGGATCGAAACCATGTTCTGCTAACATTTCTTTTTGCGTTTCCATAATCGCATAATTCGCTCATGTAAAAGACACTTTTTCAACATTTTATGCTATTGCATCTGCCCCGTCTAACTGAAATAACATTTCGCCGTGCTATCTCGTAAGCAGAGTGGCGCAGTGGAAGCGTGCTGGGCCCATAACCCAGAGGTCCGTGGATCGAAACCATGTTCTGCTAACATTTCTTTTTGCGTTTCCATAATCGCATAATTCGCTCATGTAAAAGACACTTTTTCAACATTTTATGCTATTGTATCAGCCCCGTCTAACTGAAATAACATTTCACCGTCCTATCTCGTAAGCAGAGTGGCGCAGTGGAAGCGTGCTGGGCCCATAACCCAGAGGTCCGTGGATCGAAACCACGCTCTGCTAAAAGTCTACTTTTTGTGCATTATTTGCTACAAAATCTATTAAATTCTGGGCACCAGATAAGTAAATCAACCTTTGTCGATTTCTAATCAAGTTCAAACTTAGTTTACAGATGAAACAACATTGTAGAGATGTGTAGCATAATTCTGTTATTTTCCAATCACCGAATTTCAATGTTCGTATTTTAAACTTTTGTTCGTTGATTTTTGTTATTTCAAAATTGATTTGAGGCTATTGGCAACCCAATTACGTTCAGCCGTAGCCGTTGGACTGTAACTTTCTGTTATTATTTTGAACATCTGTCAATTTCACGGGACAACGCTTCGGGTCGAAGAAACAGTACCCACCTTGTCAGATTGTCTTTGTTCAACGCTAGTTAAGCGGAAGAAAATAATTATATAGACGAATCGAAGACGACAGGCATTGGATTGGATGAAAAATAATTATCGTTCCTACGATTTATTTGAATCTATTGTTAGGTCTACAAGAGAAATAACTTGCGCCTTTTAGTTCATTGCAAGACTAAAGTTAACAGAAAACGAAAATGTTGTAAAGGATTATCTATTGGTTCACTGGTTGTTGAGTAGCCTAGGTACTAACAGTTTTCAATAAGTATGTAGATAATTGGTGGAGTATTGTGAAAATGTAGAAGGCTCCTCATCGCGACTGGCTATAAAAGAGTAATACGAATGAGCTTTTAAAAAAATTGAAGAAAGAAAATTATGAAATACCCTTAATAACAATTACAACTTTTATTTTTTTAAACAGTTTGTTGTTGTTGGTAAGTAACTAGTGTAGGTAACTACTCATTAAATAATTATTACAAAAAAGTAAAAACAGATTATCATAATAACAAGTATTTATTTTAACGTAAATAATAATAAAAAAACATAAATTGATAATTATTATACAGGCATGGCATGTATGTTTCGTAAGAGCCTAATTACTGTAAGCTGTAACTTTTAACATCACAGTAATTTATATTTTGCAGGGCATGAAGTCAATAAAGTTACTCATTTTACATTAAAATATTAATAGTAATGGCCCGATAATTATACGGTATTATTTTAGTCTTTAAACTGGCCTTTTCATAGCTATGCAAGTAACAACATGTGGTTAGTTCTACTTCCCATAATAAAAATAAAGCAGTTATTCATACTTTAACTACCTATGCATAATGATTGCAATGTGCAATGGTATAATTGAAATTATGTTTAACATTACTCAGTCTAAGACATATTTTATTGGTTGATAATTTTAAAATAATAGCAGTTTGGTATTGATAAAAGAGTGTTATAAGTGTTTTACAGGTTATAGGTTAATTTAATAAATCAAGTATTTCCCTTTAACTAGATAATTATGTGTAAATAAATTAGAGAATTCTAATTTATTTACAGATATTATCTAGTTAAACGGAAATGACAATTTTATGAATAAACAATACTTGTATGCATTCGATTGTAGGTACCCACGAGAACAAATCATACATACATAACATCACGCCTTGTATTCAATGGTTAGGCAGAGGCGTACCCATAGTAGGTACAACAAAGTATTCATTTATTTTCTGATTTTTTTTTTATAAACTTACGGTATAAAATTATTATGTTTCTTTATACTTCTATACAGGGTGTAAGGGTGAACACCGTTGTCACTCAAACCATGGGAAGTTAACTTATATATAAAATAAATGACCGAGTAACAGCAAAAAAAAAACGTGATTTTCATTTAAAAAAAAAAGTTTTTATCCGAAACCGCTCGCAAGTGAAACAGCTGACTGACTGAGGGGTCGCGCTCGCGGCCGTTCAGGTCACGTCCTGAGACCCCCACCCGTGTTGAGACGCAAGTTCGTTGCCCTAGTTAAAGGTTAAAGGGCTACTTGAGCGGTAAAATGAAATTTAAAAAAAAGAAAATAAGTCGTAATTTTCCATTGATTTTACGTTCTATAAATGACACCAAACCACTGGTTTCGAGGATAACGGTGTTTACCCTAACACCCTGTATTCCTATCTAACATGCGAAATCTCTTAAATTCTTAACGTATTTACCAAAAAAAACATAATAGCAAGAAAAATGCACTATATGTACCTTAACACGACATGCAATGTCCAACTTTTTTGCTTGTAATTTAGGGTCATAAGCGGCGTTTTTGTAAAGTATGTACAGCGAAATTGCTCTACATAAAATAATTACCTACAACATTCTGTTTACTCAGTACGTCTGTACGGAGGTAGGGTTTACGTATGTAATTTTCTTGTTAACCTCTGGACATTGGGTCTTATTAAGTCATCAGAATTATACCGCACCTACCACGGTACCTCAGTGCGTGTTCTGTTTTTGAGCAAAAAGTTGACTCGGGGGCGTATTTTTGAAAATTAAATTGTTTCTATAGGTTCCGTGAGCATAATGTTTATTGAAACATTGGACCAGACTTAAATAATGGTATTTGAGTTTTATGAAAGTAAGACGTTGTTATTATGTAGATATTTAATTTATCAGCACCAAATTGCAAGCTTACCTTAACAAAAAGCTTTTTTAACATTTTTAAGAATATCCTTTACCTACGATAATCCAGCTTGCCGATAAAACGAATTTTCAGAGGAGCAAGTTGGGAAGGTACCTACCTACTACGGTCGGGCTTTTAATTAGCTGCAGCAAAATGACGATCTTACTACTGTCATTTCGTTAAAAAATGTTCTACACTCGCGACAATCTAAGAAGACCGTTTTGACGTTTCGTTCTCTTACTTGTAATAAAACGTTATGCCTTGAGAATCAGTTTTAAGCAATGTAGATAAGTCGTCGATTGCAAACTCTCTAAGTATGTTTAATCGATATGTCTCGAGAATCAGTATATAAGAAACTATTTTTTTTTTCATCGCTACACAAAGGATTTTTATAGCTGTTAAAACGGACTTCTTAGATTGTCGCGAGTCTAAGTTATTGACGAAATGTCAGTTAGAACTGTCATTTTACTGCAGCTAATTAAAAGTCCGAGTATAGAGGCGAAACAAGCTCAGCTTCAGCGCTATGCGGCTCTCAAAGAATTAGTAATACCCCACAAAACCAGAACAAAAAAGCCCTCAAATATCACCATATTTCAATATAACCACTCACTTCTAATCCAGCGCAGGCTTCAGCAAACATTTCAATTCTACCCGCATTCATCTAAAAAGCGTAATTTTCGTTCACTATCGATCCGCCATTCGTCTATTGCCTTTGTTTTTATACACCCCCATGCACTTTTATTACGGCCTTGCAATTGGCAATGCAGCTGCAATAGGTATGCACTGTAAATAAAACGGAACGGGCGTTTTCAAATGTAGTGTGAAACTCTGTTTCATTTGTTTACGTCACATTTACAAATGAAACTTTATTTTCTGGTAAGCTGTTGTAGTGTACCTATCTAACATTTATTTTAATGTTTACTATAAATAGATCGGCATTACCTTTAACAGACGGATAAATGTTAATAAAAAATATTATTTTGATATATATCAGTCACGGTAACCAGAGAAGTTGACAAGCAATAGGAACCAGCATTCCCAATAAAGATAAATACATTAAATAGGTATGTCTTGATGTCACTACTGAAGTTATTTTAGTAAGAACATAAACATATATCTAATAAGGTACATAAACAACCATTTCGTTTAAAATAAAATTAAGCGAAGCACTAAGTCCAAAACCGCTACTACGGTCATTTCAAATTATGATAATTAAAAACGGCCCAAAACATTTCACATGGCCACATGACCCGTTACGTACGTACCACAAAATCCCGCCATTTACAAACAGTCAGCTCTAATAGAAATAAGCCTAAGCCTCTAAATCACGGACCGGACAAACTTAATGCATGCTAATCATAATAACTATAAACGCAAACAGTTTCCTTTTTAACAGGAACGCGACTTGTATGTTCACCTTAAAAAATGGTGTTGTACAATTCTCATCCTTTCTCGTTTCTTTTTTTGTAGTTTATTGCTACCAACGATAAAATAATTTAAAAAATGGAAATAAGAGAAGGCAATATAAAATAAGTTTGGAATATAGTTCAGATCTTCTGAATTTCAGGCTCGCTTTCATAATTATAAGGACCCGTGTAAGCGCACATAGTTTGATCGGTTTATTTCCACAATCATTATCGAATCAGTACTTTCATTAATCAATATTTCGTACCTCTAAAATTGTTTTAGTAATATTCAAGAAATTAAAGATTTAAATAAAGAAAACAGGTTTAATACTTTGTATGAAGAAGAAGCGACCTTTTAAGTTTATTGTACTCAAGAAGGTAAGAACAACGGGTACCGGAATTTTATTGACAGATCGAACAGAAGAAACAGTTTTTTTTAATGTTATAAAAAACATGAGTGTAACTAATCTTTATTGCCACTTTAAGCCGCAAAAACTGATCACAATTAAACAAAAAATAAACAAGGTGTGTCTGTATCTCTATTTCGGAGTTATTTATAGTTTTATCGAAGTAATGGATTTGTTAGTTAACAACTAATGGGAACATTTTGATTGGCTTAATTGTGACATTCGTTAAGATATCCAAATAAGGGAGTGTAATAAGAGCATGCCCATATAAGGCGCACTTGATGGGCAGAAATTTAACGTAATAAATTATTATTATAAAATATGACGTTGTTGGCTCGATTTGGCGAAGGCTAGGTTTATGATATCGAAGAACATAGTGGAAAAAAGTGGTTGACTTATAAAAACAGAGAAATATGAAGTGTGTGTAGACTGCATTGGGCACCGAAGGTAAACAAAAAAGGCTAGATAGATTTGTAATAAATAAAGTCATACAATATCTTATGATCTTATAATCCTTTACCAGGGTGCAGCCCGTTATTGGAATCTCGTTCTAGCTCTCAAACTAGACGTGAGTATGTTAGTGTTAGTGACACTGATTGAAAGCTGTTGGTGCGAAATCTGTAGTTCAATCCAAATTCTCTGAAATCTCCGTAGCTACCTGTAAACAGAAGGGGCGCTATTCTGAGGTTTAATAGACGCTGTCCTTACATACGCTCTGGCTGCCGGGTACCCGGCTGTGGTGATGTGCCCATGAAAACCGGGTACTACGCAGCACGTCATTTTAAGTTTTTTTATTAACTCCGTACTACGATAGGGCAGCTCAAAGTCAAAGTATTACCATATGCGGCCTAGAGTAAATGTGAAAGCTCATAATTATATCTGTCATATTCTTCGCCACGGAGTACACAGCACCAAAAAGCGGGAGCGTGTGAAAAGGGACGAACACTGCTGCTCAAATACAAACAAACTAGAAAAATCACAAAGCAAGAATTTTTGCTAAATAAAATCCGAGTTGGTTTTTCAAAGTAAACGGATTAAAGTGTGGTAGCTGGACCCATAAATCTGTAGATTAAACCAACCTATCTGGAGATTGCGATCTTGCGGCCGGCAGTGGCCCGCCATCGATAATTGTACGGATAACCGATATTCTCGAAAAACGTCTCAAAAAGGTCTAGGAGTTTAGATAGACTCTCTGTTGTCGAAGTTATACAACTTAAAGTTGGTAATGTTTTTTAAAAAAGTTGTTTGAAGTCTGATGCGACAACTTGAACTAATCTTGAAAATGTATTAACTGGACTCGTTTTTAGGCTGGAGAGAGTAAATATATTGTAAAGGTCTCTTTAATTTAATATGGTTTTTCCACAGGTTTCGATATGTTAGAATTTTCATAGTGATATTTTAATTGAACACAGACATGGCTCTCTGCCCTTTCGCCGAAAATAACGTTTCGCAGAATTTTATTTCGTCGAATAATCATTTGCCAACTTATCATATAATTTTGTTTTATTTCCCAACCTCACGGTACCCAACTGTACGTTTGGTCTGCTTTTCATAAAGACACTTTTTTTTAAATGCCAACTTTCAAGTAGAGTTTAATTAAAATCGTTCTCGTGCGTTGTTTGTCATACTCTAACCTTTTTTTTTTTTTTTTAAGAGTTGAAAAATGCCTAACGCATACCGCACCGTCCGGGGAGACGGTTTGGTTATATGGGGCTTGCACCCGCCGTGAGAATTGAATTGAAAAGATTGAAATGTTTGACAAATGATAAACGTTGTCATACTCTAACCTAACCTAACATAACGTAACCTAAGATTGAAATAATTGACAAATGATAAACGTCCCAAACGTTTTGTTTCATTATAATAATCAGCTTAACAATAATTCTACTAAATGAAACGTTCTCAAACAAAAATTTGAAACATCGGCGAAACGTTGGTTGGCAAGTGATAATCTGCCAAACAATTTCGGCGAAAAGGCAGGATACCCACAGACATAATAAAACTACCTAAACCCAGTATACGTATACGTTATACGTATACGTATTTTCTTTCTTTCTTTACGTAACAGTATTTTCATAGTATCACCCACAGAACAGTAAACTCTTTTATCAGTTCTGTGGTACTCGTATCACGCTTAACGATTTTTTACGATATTACTTGATTAGTAACTTATATGCGCGCGTTGACATAATTACCCATGTAGAATATTAAATTACTGTCAGTGCTCATGTAAGATGAACTCGATAGGGCTAATCAAGTGTCAAATTGACAGGTTTTTGACATACCAAGGCAAATCATCGTAATAACTAAATAGCTTTTGACAACTTCAGTAGGGAAATATGCGACACTGGACGTGAGTGGACGTTAATTTATGCATTAGTTAAGTACTGCATAAAATATTCTAATTATAAAAGGAAGGAAAAGTAAATAAAATAAAAGTTAGGCGACTATAAAATGGTCTCCTTAAACAATCCGAGTGCGTTCGTAAATTCGATTGCCATATTGAAATAAATTGCTTGTAATCTTATACCCAAACAGCCAGAAAACAACTGAATGAGCAATATCAGGTTACCCAAGAGGAAAGAATGGTCTCACTTTTTGTCCTTTTGTATATTTTGTCATACGATTTACCTAAGGAAATACGAACAAAGTGAATCGATAACATTACTAACACAAGCCAAATATGTTGATTGTTTATTCCCATAAATAATATTATGTTTCTCTAAAATAATCAAAACAATTTAGTTTTATGAATGCTTTTAAAGGCTTTACGATGGAAAAAAGCTTTACGATTGTAATTTTCATATGGAAGTCGATTACCACCATTAGTTTCACTAATTACACGATTTTACAACCACAATTTAGTTTTATGACTATTGGAACATTTTCTATTGGAGGGCTGAAGTACACGGTACCGATGAACCATAAAGAAATTATCACGGTATCCTATAATTTTACGTTATAAAACGCTGTTAGCAAAATTTTGGTAATTTTTAAAGGGAAAGTTAGAGGAATAAAGCAAAATAAAATACGAATTCAATTCACGTTTATAACGATCTTGCGGAAGAATATTCAGCCAGTTTATATGAAGTTAAATAGAAATAAAATATTTGGAAACCTCATAGCTACGAATATAGTGCTGAAACATAAAAATTCACACAAAATACGGCAAATAAAATACTTATTACCGACTGACTCCCGGTGAATATTTAAAGAAAAAAACCCACAAACTTTGAATAAGGTAAACCGTGGGCGTTCCGACAATGAGCACGTCACTGACTGGCCTTTGAGCTGTCAGCCTCTTGAAGAAACCGGGGCAATTACATTGAAAACTCCCGCAATGCTATCTTTAAGAAAAATAATACTAGCTTTGAGTCAACTGACGTAAGGGGCTTATTAGCACGCCCGCTGTGACGGCCAGTAGGCTCCGCTTTGTCTTAGACTCCGCTACTTTATATAAATGACTTGTTTCCATGCTAAAAAATAATAAAATATCCCAGTAATAGCCGACATTTGTAACTGACAAGACTAATGTTATTTGCTGTGAAAACAAAACAATTTCTGCACAGCAATCTCTTAGATCAAAGCAGGCACCTAATGAAGGGGAAATTCTATATTAAATTACTGACGCGAGCTTCTGTTTTATGGGGTATGATGACCGATTATTAGAATCGTCTAATGAAACTTTGATTAAATATCAAATAGCGAACGTGAGTAAATTAACACAGAATACCAGCAAGTGTTAATCACATGATGAATCAGTGAAGCCGTCGAAGCACCAAAGCTTGGCGCTCGTGATTGGTCAGTGCGGAGGAGGAGGTATGACCAAAGCCGCAGTAAACCCATTAAGATCTCAAATTACCTAGTACGCCCAAACCACGGATCGTGTGACTAATCGGTATTAAAGGTGCTGTTATGTCTTAATTAAATTATTCTCATAATTTCGTGGTAATTCTGTTGCGGTCGAAGAATTTTACTACGTTACAAATTTTGTACAATGGAGCAGTTTCTGAGGCGAATGGGAGATCGACTGCGTTAATTAAGGGAGTTACACACGGAGTTACATTTTAATGGAACATTTGGGATTACGTTTGGTGTTAGCGGAGGAAAAAATGGACGTTTTTAATAAAATAATAGCTGCGGAAAACACGAATGGTTTTAAAACGGTTTGAATATACGCTGAACGTTATGCGAAATGGAATTATGCGGCGGCGGTAGCGGTTAATATTTTAGTGGTAACAGGCTTTTTCTATTACTCATAAAGGAGATAGTTTTGCTAGCTCAACCACGTGAATAGCCGGGGGAAATAAGGATTCCTTCGACCGTTAAATTTACGACTTGTCCCAAGGAAAGCCTTGTCTCCTTCCCGAGATCTCTTTTTATAATTTATTTGGTTTGTTACGACCGCACTTCCCCAGTTACTCTCATGAAAATGTATGTCCCGGTGGATGCACATTGAAATTTGTCATTCATGAAAAATCTTTTTAAATTATTTCGTTCAGAATTCTCGTTTCGCGGGATCTGAATAGCTTTTTGATTGCGTTTTTAAAGTAAGTTATGTAGTTACTTCAAAAACTGCAGAGCGCAGTAATAAAGGTCTCCATAATACCTATCATGTGGTCACGTCCAATCTTTTCGGATGGGGACTCTGCTCACAGGGTGTAAAATTTATGGAAATTGCATTTCCGCATTATGTCCAATATGAGGGTGAAATGTAAGTTCACGGTAGGATTTTCTTTAGGGAAAAACTATGATAGGTACTGCTTTTTATAACTTTACGTATGCTATCTTAGATAAAATCTTGTCTGAAAGCTTAAAGGCCTTTGATTCAAAGCTCCCAAAAACAAGATCTCTTAAGTATTTAATGAAATTCCTGTCATGTTACAAGTTAAATGATTATTCTGAGACGTGCTACACATAAAAACAAAATAACCGATTCTCATTAAAAACGTAAATAAAAAATTAACCCTTACTCTGCTGGTGCAATCTCTTTAAAGTTATAACAGGATCATAAACACAAAGATCCTTGGGGTTAAGACTCTGTCGTAATAAAAGGGAAAACTTCATTAAACTTGGCCAAAGATACTGGCCAAGTAATTCTGGACTCGCTACAAGCTACCGACGGACAACGCCGACTTATAATGTTAAAATACATTTCTGAGAGCCAACTATGTATGAGCAAGTTTACGATAGCTAATCTACACGTTATGATTTTATATTTTTAGTTATATTTGTATACTAAAATTACATTACGTAACACAGAACAAAGAGATCTTTCTTGTATGAAGGTCTTAAAATTCTACTTAAATATTTATATGATTCATGATATGAATAGAAAATTTTATACAAAACATGAACTGTGTTCGAAAATCCAGACAATAATTTTATAGGAATGGTTCTCAGAACAGCTTTCTAGGGAATTTTAAAACCGAAATGGTGAAAAGCGGAAATAAATATGATGTGGATTTTGTAAATTAATGTATTTCTGTAGATATTATCAGTAGATATGTGAACATGTAAAAGATTAGTTCTTAAGAAAATAGTCAAAGTTATGCATTCAATTTCATGGATTCACCATCATCTTTGATTTAATTGAATATGGGAAATTAATGTTGATTGCCTGAATTGGCCTGATCGTTGGTCTTAGATGTGTGACTGCTGCGCGTGAGGACTTGTATTCAATTCCCAGGATGGGCAAAGTGTTTCCGGGTTTTTCCGTCAGGAATTTGAAAAATCTGGATTTGTGCCCGGTTGATGGCAATAGACTAGCCCCGTGTTACTCACATAACTGGCGAAATGTGAGTGTATTATAGGCAGGTAGCTCTGCCTGACCTAAGCCCTCGAAGAAAACAGACGCTATGTTATGTTTGCTATGAATCTTGAGGGAATGAAGTTGGCAGTAGAGCTTATTCAATCGCTTCTGAGGCAATAAAAAAAAATACCTCAATGATGTAAATCATAATAAGTATACTATTTGGTCACAATTTTAACTGTACTATTCCGAACTATTCTTAGAAACAAGAATAATATTGATATCAGCCGCCATCAACCATCTCATCCCACAAAAGGCAGCCAGCGAAGTTCTAATCAAAGTAACGACGTGAGCTCATCCTCCTTTGAGACCGAAAACTCTTTTATATCTTCAAAGAATAGAACGATGGAGCAACTCGCTAACTTTTGAAGCGCGAGTTTTTTTCTAGGGTTAATTTTGTACGAACGATGTCCAGCCATTTTTGGGTCTTCGCAGTTAGAAAATGTTAAAAGGGAGGTTTTGTTTTACGATAAATTGTTTGTACCTACTTAGTGTAATTCCCAATTTTCTTGTATTGGCATGTGTATGCGAACCAAACTGAAAATATCTTCGTTTACCTAAACTTCGTTTACAGACAGACAAACAATAATAAATCCCATTTCAGACGCGGTGACAAGTTATTTAAAACCCTGCCATTGCTGAAGGACAGATATTTAGGTAGAATTTTGTTATTTTTCAAACGCTACGGAGGACGCCAAGAATAAATACATCCTAGAAAAGATACTCCCAAGATTGAATCTTGGAAATTGTAAAGACCTTTTGACATCGCCATGAATATGAAAACTACGAAACTCAATTCATTTTAAAAATAATGTCATAAAAATAGTTAAATAAGGAGAGATGGCTCTGTTCTTCCTTTGGTGTAACAGTTCCATCTTCACAACTGTACATTTCTGTATACAGAGTAGGCTACGAAAGCAGAGACTCGCAATTTGTCAAAATATTGTTAATTCGTATACCTATAGCGGTCGTGGTGCATAATTTGATTGTTTCATCTTGTAAAGTGCCATGAGAGTCGTATGATATTAAACACACCGTTTCTTTATTTTGCTTCAGCATGAGTTAAGGCTCATGCAAACAGACGCGATATCACGGGCGCGACAGGCAGCGTTACCTTTGTCGACAAAGGTACCGCTGCCTGTCGCGCCCGCGATTTCGCGTCTGTTTGCACGAGCCTTTAATCTCTTTTATATAATTTGTGTCTATACCGAGAGAGACAATAACAAACATAAATAAATAAATCACTTGTCAGAATTGTTTGTGAAAAGTTGCTTTTTATATTAATAAAAGAATAACAACAACTCCAAAATGGTGAATTCATACCAAGTAGGCATTCGTTCCAAAAAGTCGTTATCATTAAGCATCCATCAATTAATGAATGACAACCCCAGTACCACAGTGAGTGTGGGCAGTTACCTACAGCAAAACACTTTGAAAACAGGTAATCTTGAATGCACAAGGCATAAGACATTAACTTGCTATCAAATGCTTTTTACCCAACAATAGCACCAGAAAATGCTCCCAATATGGGAAGGGTTCCAAAGCGATAATTGTCACAGTAATCTCTGTTGTTTTAAGAGCTGTAGTTGCATAGCAGACAGAACGAGTGAAATAAAAATGCTGAGACTGAAGAAATAAACGAAAGTATGCATTATTATGATGACGATCCCGCACAGGAATTCATGGAGATTCCTTAGATATACAAAAATTTTAGTTTAAAAATACACCGCCTAATACTCTCGTTATCTCTTAATATAAGATGGGGAACCTTAATTGGAATTGTCTAAATAACTGACATGGTACAGTTAAAGGGACCGCATTGAATGTGGTGCCTACCACTACATTTCTGAATATGGTTAAAAGTAAATTGATCGTAACAATGACTCTTTGTTTTGTAACGCCATCATTAATGTCATTTTGCAAGACTTAATAAAGTAATCATGATAAATAAGGAATGTTACTTCTATAGTTCTTATATTCCCGAACTCATTACTTGTGGTGTACTGAAAAAAACTATCTTGACATCGATCACTGTGAATTTTATTTATAATTATATATAAAGGTTACAATAAAATATTTAGGTTATTTGTCAAAATTACTTAGAAATTAAAGAGCACACTTTTATACGCTAATCGCTTATCACCGACTTTAAATTCAAATGTCGACTCGGCTCCACTCGCAGTACCTGTAAAATCAATGAAGGAGTAGAGAATTGCGGTCCCCAGCCTCCCCCGGTTGCAGGTTTTATGCATACTAGATGATACACCGGAAAAACATACACAACAGTAGTTATTTTTTATATTTGTTACCGTAAGCGTGAAAATTTACGATCGGCTTTAGGGAACTCATATTGGTTTTCCGCAAATATACGAATGAAAATTATTGACGATTGCTTTTTATGTTCCTCTGTGTTCCGTAACACGAAAAACATGAGGAGTTACTTTTAATTTGGATGAAAGTTCTCGAGGGATTGCTGGTGGATGAACATATTGGATAGAAAAACATACGGATCGTAAATAATGGTCATAGGTCACACAAATGACAACAATATTTGCACAGAATTAGGTAGAGTGGTTTGTGCAATAAGTTGAATGGATAGCAAATAAATATTCGATTAACTTTACTTAGATTGATGCAAATACACAGGAGGTATCAGATGAACCTGCATCGTGTGAATTCAAGCGATAACCACAAAAACAACATGACGTCTGTGGTCACAAGTTGGAATATAAAGAAAAAGTTCACCGGTGTAAAATTGCAAACGGTAACGAGTCAACTATTCTAGAACACAAACGTGTTCAATTCCCTTCTAGAATAAGAAGCAGGTGGACGATAACATTTTATTTAATCCTCAAATGGAATTTTCGTTCTCAGCAATGTTCCCAAATTCTTATAAAACTACGGTATTCTAATTCGCAACAAAGTAACCCAAGATGTCTAAACCCTAGAATTTACAAGGGGTGTTTTAATCCAACCGGCTTTTTCGGGCACAAATCGAGGGTACAATGTGAAGGCGCGGTAGCAGTAATACCTATGTACCCACGTATCACATAGATGTTATGTACAGTGCCGTACTGTCGCGCTAATGCCACAAGTTGTTCCTAAGCCCCTCACTGTTAGTTACTCCGACCATCTTACAAGTTCTAATTAGCCCCCTTGTTTCTCGAAACAGCTACCTACAACGGTGTTCGGTTATTTCTATTACATTTGCTTGGCTTGGCTGTACTGGGATGAAGTAATATTTGTTACTGCTTACTTGGCATAGACTTTATACCAAATATAACATAAATAATTATTTTATTTTTAGGTTTTAAAATTAGTTTATGCCGCCATCGCGTGGCAACTTTCCGAACTCTCTGTATTTCTTAGTATAAATCCTTAGCTAAAAATACAATAATATCTAACCTAAAGAATAATATTGTTGTATTGTTCACTGGAACAAGTTTATCGTTTTTCATTATCGATAATTATGCTTTGTTTCATATACTGTAACACCTAGTTGTTATGACAGAAACAACTTTTTTATGAATTGTGTCTGAAATGCAAGATTTGTTATTTTATTTACCGAATTATTATTGTTCGTCGGCTTTGCCTGAAGCAATTAGTCGTGTACTCATTAGCACAACCAGCTCTTTCGTTCATGGAATGAACGAAACACTCGCCATTCTTTGTGACTTCCATCTTAGCTTTAGGAAACCAGGTTTTCGTCGCCGTCGTGTTATTTATAGCCAAAGCTATAAAAGTGTTACTAAAATAACTGAAAACTTGAAAGTACCTACACTTACACATACATACATCACGCCTGTATTCCCCGAAAGGTTAACCAGAGGTGTACTTACAATACACTCACATTTCCCTAGTTATGAATGTAATAGGCGGAAACTAGTTAGTTCACAATCGAGAGTAGAATCGATTACACAATAAAGTAAATTATTTATTACACTAAAAGTTACAAAATATTTTATAATAAATTTTGAAAATAAATAATTAATTGGCATATCAATTTCTTACAATAAAAATAAGTTGGGGTGTCTGAGATTTTCAGTTATTTCAAATAACGCTTTGGATAATGCAGGCTTTTATTTATAGTTGGAGTACTATGTGGGCGTTCGCCTAAAGTAAGAATATCATAATATCATGTAAGACACAATATCTTAGCTTATTACAGGAGCTTTCTTTTCTACGACACCCACGTGTCGCTGAAGTCTTTTTATAGCTAAAACAATATGGCAAAGAAATAAACACGCATTATATTTTACGATACTCTTTGTCACGTTCTGACTTTTCCACGAACTCGTGTTACTCTCTCAAGAGTTTGAACACGAGTCTCAGAAGAAAAGATCGCTTGATCATCTCGAAGATTTAATATTAATTATTATGATCAGCGCAATAGCTAGATTGTGGTCACTGATAATCTCTGTCATTGGCACCCAAATTCACACGATAAATCCTAATTCGACGACCAATTACCGCATAAGCGTATATGTCGTAGATTATGATAATCTAACTAAATCATACATTATTGCCTTTACAATATCAAAGTCGCACAATATAGTTTCAGGCCTTCGGTATCGCTAGCAGATCTGTTTACGTTGTAATTTATAGTCTCCTTTCACTGACGCTTTCCTCTTGTAAGGAGGATAATATGGGCATACATGGGTAGCGATAGCAACACTCATCCGTACTGTATTTATTACGAGATATAAAATAGAAGTGTATTTTGTTCTATAAAAAGCTTTGGCATCAGACTCCATACTTGATATAAGGAACTAACATATCCAATTTATTACAATCAGTGGTAATGAGAACATGTAGAAATGTCTGCATCGTCAATCTTCATTATGAATGTTAATTTAGCTGTATTGGCAGATATATAAGTCCCTGAATAACTAAGCTGGGTTCGATTATCAGTATTAACAAGTATAACCTGCAAATTGACCCCAATTTGTTCAATAAAATCGATCCTCCAGCGAATTGTCCTTCGCCAAACAATCAAGCAAACTTTGACCTCCCAAAAGGAACACTTGTTTTACGAGGTCGTAGTAAACCTTTCAACGTGGTCGACAATGCGTCGGCTGTCAGGGCGCGCTATAAACTGCCGACGTGGTGGACGGATCGCATTTGTCAACAATATAAAGCTAAACCCTTGCTGGTGAAAAGGACCCAGCACCGCGGATAAGGGTCCATTCATCTATTCTGGTATTAATTCGTGAGATTTAGCTACGTTTTTTTGCTAAGATTTTTAAGGATAAGAGAAATTCATAAAAATGTGCATAGTATCCATGAATCTTCTGTACCTTCTGTGGTAAACACAGTGAGAGTCTTACATAGTATAACTAACTTTTTGTTTATAAAAGAAACATTTGTATGTGATTAAATGATCCAATAATAATGATTAAAAGAAAATATTACCTTAGGGTACTTACCTACCTATTTCTTTCTTTTTCGTGTGGTTTGTGGCTAACCTGGTGTCAGAGTTTGCATACAGCCCATGGGCCTCTGACGTTACTTCACTAGCCGTCGAGCTATATCTCTCAGGCAGGTTTCGGCACGATGTTTTCCTTCAACGTTTTTTAAGCAAGTGATAATTATACAATACGAAAAGTCAGAGGTGCGTGGCTTGGGTTCGAACTCGAGACTTGGCAGTCCGACGGTAACACCACTAGGCTATCACTGCTGTACCTGCCTACTGACAGGTGGTTAAATAAATTATTAGAAATTAGTGGTGCCACACAAGCGTGAAAATAATTGGTAGGTCTCATTTGTTTTGATATCGGAAGCAGTTGAGCCTGCAGCCAAATTGCGTTAGGCAATTAGGGTGCTGTTTGTATAAACTATCCAGAATTAGATTGTTTCAGAATTTACAATATACACGACAACAATGTAAGGAAAACAGTAGCAATATCGATTAGCTTATGTTGAGTTTGTAGGCGTGCACCAAAAGTAAACTTAATAGGAATTATATGGCATGCAACAAAAATAATCGCGAAAGCCTACACGCGAATCGATCGATAGTACCGATACCTATTGCTCCAGAAAGGAAATAATACATATTAACATTAACATTAGTATGTTTCAAGAAGAATAGAAGTACGCTTTCCTGTATCCTTATTCTATTGAATAGAATTTTTCAGAAGGCGCGAATTAATTGCTCATCTGCAATATTAATGATTACTTACATGCAAAAGTTTTTAGAAAGAAGTTTCGTACACTAAGCCATATTACATATTATATTTTACTTAACGCGGTGATTATTTTCAGTAATTCTTTGGAGCTGGAGGCTAGCACCAAGAATGAATAAGTAAGATAGTTGCAATATGGATATTATAAAAAAATAAAATTATAATGAAATAAAATTGCATTCGTTGACAACCTATTTCTACACTATTGCTCGCATTTTTCGTGTCCCTTGAATTTGAAACCCTATTATACAACTATTACAATTTCAGTGCCTAAGATCCTACCAACATAATTCCGCCTAAGCCTAACCATCTAGTTTGAGTTAAATAACAGTAAAGCCTGTACTAAACTGTAGCTCTTCAGTAAGTACGAAACTAATAACTTAGGTCCGACAGAAACATTCGTCCTGCCTCGACCGTATCGAAATTGTGCGCAGTTACCTCAGGACGGCCTCGTCTAGACAAAGTCTGCCAAGAGGCTGGGAGATTAAAGACTGCGAGATGAATAGAACGAGCCTAGATTCTGGAGAAAGAAAACGAAAAATGTCTTTACGTAAAGGCTTGTGCGCTGTCACGAACACTGTATTCTTATTTAATCTTTTTGCTCAAGGGGTTCTGCGCACAGCTCCCTCTCCCAATGTATTGTTTCTTCTGCCATCAGCATTCGACGGTGAAATATAACCAAGTATTCTCAGGATCGTTATTTATGGTCAGCTTAGCAAGCATAAATTATCTAAGTTGCCCATAAGGTTTTATAACTTAATACTTTTTTGATGAAAATTGTTTCAGCTGTCCTTCATAAAACCTTATATGGCCAAATAAACTATTATAAAATTAAGAATTCATAAACACCACCATAAAAAAAGTTGTATTAATAGTTGATGCGGCAGCCATTAACATTATTAATATGGCTTCACGATGCGAGGACCATAAAGTTGAACAAACGAGAGAGGCGGGATACTTTTTACCGCGTGGGTTCCCATAAAAACGCAAGCCCTGAATTAGCTCGATTCTTTGTCACCCCTTTTGAGCAACCCTTAAAATTTTTACTACCACCGTCTTTGTCTAACAATAACCACTACATTCCCATCCGTTAAACTGCATCAAGGAAAAACAACGTGAAACCGCCCGAGATGAAACGAGATAGAATAATGTATATGCACTAGTACAGAGAACAGAGAGAGCGGCACACGTAGTAGTACGAACGTAGCCATGGATGGGTGCTTTGTGCCGGGAGGGACGGAGGCTAGGGAAAGCTAGCGTGCGAGTGAGACGGACGTAAAAATTAACCAACAGAGGGGAGAGGAACTGAGCTTCTTCAAGCGGGGTGGTTAGTCCGCATTCGACCGCGTCGGCGGCAACGTCGCCTCTCGAGGAATATTCCGCCGGAAACGATTCGAACTGTGAAAAATATTTTCCAAGTGCGATTTCATACTGTTAACGTTTTGTGTTTATTTTAAGTTTTTTATTGATATGATTCGGCCTCCGCTGAATTTTGGATTTTGGATTTCAACATTGGAGCAACAGACTTTCGTATTACTATAAAGTACGATGTTTTTGTGACGAAAAACTTGTAAGATTGGAATTGTAAACACTGAAGAAAAATCAAGGAAAAGTTATGAGCGATATTTCGTCGCTTAGGTTAATGTGCCGGTTATGATAAGCTTGGAGCTTTGACCAAACTTGGATTTGTCAAAAGAGGAATACCAAAGAAAATGTGTGCCAAAATGTTATTTTATTGTTTCTCCTTGTTTACCCTCATAATGTCTTGGATTGGAGTGTCGGCTGAAGAGGAAGTGTCATCTCCGTTGCGGGTAGCACAATGCAGAGCAACATGTTTACAAAAGGTAAGGAAACGATAAATTTCGGCTTCAACGTACATACATCGGTTTTATCTGACGTTTAACCCAGTTTGCTTATGGATGGATAGTATGAAGGCAACTTTCCAACAAAATTGGAGTAGTTGTCAGAATATTGTGAGGTCTTGAATCAACTTTCATGTCGAATCCCTTCAGGCCATCCTTTGATCCTTTGACCAAGCGCTGTTTTCCGTCGTATGTTGCGCCATGCCCGTGCGTTAGAATGTCCAAATTTGAGTTTCTATATCCTAACTGATTACAACCTAAACACAGCATGGTCTGTTGATCGTATCATTGAATAATACGCAATTCATATGTATAGTCATCAAGGTGTTACGAAACATCAAAATGGTGAAATTAAAGAGCTACAAACATGTGTTTCAAAGAAAGAGAGATGTTCCTATAATACAGCTGTCAAAGCTTTTACAAATAACAATGAAAGAAAATCAAGAGACGCAATTAAAGAGCTCCCTCATTGTTCACCAACTGTAATAATTGAAGGCATTTGAAAGAAAACAAGAGAACAAGGCCGTGATCCAATTTGATTGTATTGACTTTTCCAAATTACTTATCGTTGAACCAGATCTTGAATGAACTTGTAATCAAAATCGAATCTTGTACGGAATTAGAATACAAAATAGAATGGAAATGCCTTTTTGTTCGTTTGTCCTTCGATCAAGCTCCTCCATTCTACCTGTTAGACGGTTGAGGTCACTTTCATGCATGTTAAAATTTCACGGTTTTCATCGTACATGTTGTGATACTTGAATCTTTATACTAGTAGCACTTTGTGGTAGGATACCACAAAGAAATGAACATGGCTATATTGACTGATAATCTGAAATTCAAAGCTCCGATGACATTTAGAGTAGTTGATTAAATGTCAATCAAATTGCAGTGTCAAGCGGAAGATTGGGTGAAATTAATTAATCCCTATCGGCGTCTTAGCGACTGCTTAACTGGCCTCCACAACCAAGTTACTGGGTAATACGATACAATTGGTAAGTTTGGTTATGAGATTTTCGAGCTTCTGACGACCCGTAACGACTTTCAAAGGTCCACTGACAACTTGAGATTTTTGTTTATTTCCATCTTAAAGAACGGCTAGTCTGAAATTCTTTAAATTTTTTAACTCTCCCTTAAAGACTTTTAAATTTTTTAACTCTCCAATGACAAAATAGCCGTATTGATTTCAATCGCAAAATGATCACACAGGGTGTACATATTAACTATGTTATTGATTCCATTCAGATTCTTGGATGGAAATTCATTGGTGATACCATATTGAAACATTGCTACATACTAATTGTTACTTTCTAAATATTGATACCAAAAAGTTGTTTTCTCATTTAACACCAATAAAAATGAAAACCTGGGTTCAAGATTTTATTTTTGTCGGTACCATCAAAATTCACATAAATTAAGAAAAAGATGTATACAATACTAAGCAGAAAACATGGATTGATTTTATGAATAAAGTTTAAATTTGCATACTTTGGTGTATTGTTTATTACTCTTTACCACATGCAATTGAATATTTACATTTGCATTAACTTCGAAACTCCTTCAACGCGTAATGCCCGCTCTAAGTAGGCCTATTTGCGGGATCTGTCAATCATTCTCCTAACGAAAAATTGTTATGAAATCAACGAAGAGCCAAGATCTGTGCATACATGGCACTTTTGTGGAAAAGCATCGATAAGCTTTTGACGTTACCAGTAGCAAGTTTGAATACCGGAT
Organism: Lithophane ornitopus; assembly: GCA_948473465.1. Lineage (NCBI taxonomy): Eukaryota > Metazoa > Arthropoda > Insecta > Lepidoptera > Noctuidae > Lithophane > Lithophane ornitopus. The sequence goes on along the minus strand of OX419624.1, from coordinate 9,874,011 downwards.
TTTGATTGAACTGTTTTCCTATGAAATTATGTGAAAGGAACAGAATAAGAATAACAACGATTCAAATTCTGCATTCTTATCAATTAACAGCAAAACCAAATTGTTCTCTTCGATACTTATCAATTTTCGAAAACCATACCCATAATAGTATATCGATCAGTATTTTCAGATAGGATTTATCTAAACTGGTCGCATTATTTATTCGAATCATTCGGAACAGGTTGCCTGCTGGTTATCGGTGCGCGGACCATGCCTCCATAAACGTAATTTGTATCGGCTATCCCCTTTAAATTGGAATAAACTTATTTGTTTCAGCTCTCCACTAAGAGATTACACCATAAATTATTTTGTTGGTTAATCAATTTTTTGGTTCAGTAAACTTTAATTAAGTTATTCTTGTATATGTGCCAGCATATTTTTCATAAGAAATGTTATTTATTGCCAATGAATATGAAATTATATATTCATAGTTGATCATCAGTAGGTATAATGTTCAAAAGCAGAAGAATCTTTTATAAATCGATTAGTTCTGAAATTAAATTAGAATAGTTAAAGAAAATAAAAGAGAACTTAAATAAGAAAGAAGAATAAAACGAAGATAGAATTGTTCACCGAGCACATAAGGTATGTTTAGATAGTAAAGAATGTATCTAAAGAATAACTTAGTAGCTGCCAATAAATAGCTTCGAAGTCCATTAACTTTATCAAACGAGGACCACGTTTCAAATCAGATTTCAATGGAATCATAAATTAGTTGTGTCAGCAACGTTAACTATTTAAGTATGTACCACGAATACGTGAATCAAATTACTTAGATCGAAAATGCCTTCTTAATCGAACCTTTTGTTGGATAAAATTGATCGTATACACTGGTACCATGGATGCCATAGCTTGTAGGTACTATTTAACTAAGTATCATTTATTTTTAGTCTTAATGTTTAACACATTTTCTTTCACAATCATCACCGTTTTATAAGCTTCACAGTCATTTTAAGCAATGGTCTCTTCCATGTTAACCAATCATAGTTGGTACACATAGATGACGACGGGACCTTTCGATAATTTGATTTCTTAAAAGCTCCAAAAGAAAAAAGTACAACCACGCAAGATTTTGGGTCCGTCCGACATTCCTTAATAACCGTATTGCTAAATATAGAATTTTTGTTTAGCGAAGCAGCTAAATTATCCTTCCCAAATTCGTCATGAGACACGCACACGAAAGTTTAATCTATTCATTATTGTATTATTTGTTGAGTTTTAGCGATACTTTACTTTTATGATTTCAGGTAAGATCGCTACAAAAAATATTTGGACCCATATCATGCACATCATCTACATTTCAGAAATCGACATCTGCTGTTAATCCAAGACGTATTTACTGCGATCACGCTTCCATTTTTTGCAGACCTAATGCTTTGCTTTTAGTAGGCGTTTTTTTTATTAAATTCTACCTGCGACAAGGGCACAATGATTACCATTTTTTTCTTTTTGTTTGTAAAGGGATGTGCGTGACGTTGCCGGAGGCGGAAGGATAGGTAGTTTCTTTTTAACATTATTAGGGTACGTGAGGAAATACGCAAATTACTTAACTATAGGCTTAGAAATTGGCCGCCTACCTGCCTTTGTACTAAATTGTAGGCAGGAGTGATCTTATAAAATTAGATTTTTTGCTTTATGGGTTGATGTGTAAAACGGTTTGCGTTATTACCATCGAAACAAAAAAATCGATTCCATGTTGGGATAACTGCAACACAAAAGACTGCCTAAGACAAATGGAAGCTGATTTTAAAATCTGAGAAAACAGTAACTGACCCTGTAAAAAATGCAGACATTGACGGGCCACGTTGTCGCCAGAAACTATTTTCTCCTATTGTGTCTTATTGAAACATGGTCCTTTTAAAATATATTGGCTTGTTTTTTTTTCGTTTCTTCTTTTTTTGGGTAGCCTTTTTGTTAGAAGCGTGCCTGCCTCTATGGTAACTTGGACTTTGGGAACACGTGATGAATTTTAAAAAGTACTTTATGTGCTAAGATATAGATATGGTTATGACTACATTATGGCATGTAAGTTGACTTGTCATGTAAATTTTATGTGTCGTTCCTTTATAAAAAATCGTTTTGAATACTTTCATGTTTGGGAAATTGTTATGGGATGTGTATGCTTAGAATCAGAATGAGGTCTTTTATTATTTATTTTACAGTCATGTTTGAATTTATTTTCCTCAAATATTTTTATTTGGCGGCCTGCTATTTTTGACGCATTTATTACAAATAGTTGTGTCGGGAGGAGCTTGTGGCTAAGTAATAACAGCCATCAGGTTTAGCTACGATTGCCGGGGTTGGTCTGTAGATGGGTGACCATCTTTACATACCGAGACTCCACCGTGTCTCGGAAATCACGTTAAGCCGTTGGTCTCGGCTGTCATTCATCGATCTTTGACAGTCGTTACGGATCGTCAGAAGCCAGAAAGTCTGACAACCAGTCTTACCAAGGAGTATTGCTCAGTTACTGGGTTGTGGAGGTCAGATAGGCAGTCGCTCCATATAATATACTAATATACAGCTGTATCGGATTAGACTGGAAGCTGACCCCTACATAGTTGAGAAAAAGTTAGGCAGATTGAATTGTGTCGACCTTAGTTTTCGATTGAAAAAGTATTTTTCTCACACGACCTTTAGGGACTGCATTTTCATATGCGAATTAATATATCATATATATACACAATCTAAAATCAGGTCATACCATTTTCGGTAACAATTTTGTCGAAACCATTAGCTGATTGTTGGCACAGTTTCAACGTTTTTGAATCAACAACTTTTATGACTCCATTTTGTAAATTTTATTGCACAAATTTTAAGTTACCCAAATATTTTAACCGTCATACTGTACTTAAAAAAAGAATAATGCCGGCTTCACCTTGAGACCTAAAACATTGCAAAAAGAGACCATAAAGAATGGGGCCGGGTGATCGTGAAATAAAATCTCGATTAGAAATTTAGGAACGTTTCGGCCTTCCCTTACGGTCCCTTTTTGAAGTAGTCACTCCGACTTGGAGCATTATTATTTTATCGTTGTTCAGCCATGCACAAGAGGCAGAATAAAAATTTTGTTCGAAGTAAAAATAGAAAAAAAAACTTCTCAAGGCTTCGGATGCACGTCCTCGGGCCACGCAGCGTTTAGAAAAAATAAACGAGAAAGTCCACGCCGAAATGACCTGCGTTTTTGTCCACGATTTGTTTTCGTTTTTGTTACGTTTGAGTTCATTTGGAAGTAGCCATGTCTGCTGCTTACTGAATTAACTTAAATTGCCTTCGCTTTTTTGTATTGGAGAAAATTGCTTTAAGTTCCTTTTGTGGTAACAATTTTGGTAGTGGTTGACAGAATTGAACAGGTTGTGATTCCATTTCTGGTCTGTTATGAAGTTTTAAGCACATTACAAATACAATTATGAAAATCAGGTGAAAGGTTATTTATTATTCCAATTTAGAAAATAAATTACATCAAATTGTCAAAGTCATAAGTCAAATCGTTTATTTCAAATAGGCACTTTTGAACGTCAAAACTAAATGGTACAGTTGACTTATGTAACAACAGTGACAGATTCACCAGAGAGTAAAGGTCTTTGACGTCTTCTAGACGGAAATTTCGCAGAGCTCATAACAATGTGAAAAAGGCAAGCGTCGCTCGCGGCGCGGCTCGCGCTCATACGGCCTCACCTAGTGAAGGGTGGCTTATCCGGCAAGCAGTCGTAATAGAGCCGTATACCAGAGCAGACGATTAATGATTCATGACCCCTCGTAGCGCAGTGTCATCAATATTATTCTGTTTGTATCCAGCGCGTTTGGCCCACCCTCGCCCGCGCCCCGTTCATACATAAATAAGCGCGACACGTCGTCTTCTCTGATTACATCGCACCGATGTAGTGAGAAATAGTGTAGTCGGATGCTGAGCCCGTCTTTTGTTCAATATATTCCCTAGAGACACCGAATGAATAGTTAACACTGTATGCTCAACGTGCATGTTTACGGTTTCGGGTTTCTCTTAAAGATTCAAGATAAGGAAGGTGAAGGAATTTATTCGTTTGGTGGCAATAAGCTGATGTTACAATCGGCTTTAGTGTGAAGTTATAGGTTTCATGTGACTTTGATACGTATCGTGTGCACCGTCGTCGTCCTCTCTCGCGCCGCCAAACACAAGAGATTTCACGGAAAGGAACATAAAATATTCAATACAAACCTATAAAAAAACCTTAAAATAATAAATCTATTTTCTCTAACATAAACTCGGATATGGCGTTTGCTGAACCATAAAATATTTTACGTGTTCTTTTAGTTTCCCATAATGATATGATCTCTCTGTAGAGACAAAGGCAAGAGATTATGGCTATAACTTTACTTTGACACTATGATTGCTTATTGGTCGCACTTAGGTCAATATTTTAATATTCCGGTGCCATGTGACAATAAAAGAAACACGTCGTTACTAGAAATTACATGACGTTCCGTTAGTCCTAAAGTTGATGGAGAGTCTGTTGTCACGCGATACGGCGATAAAGCACGCTTCGGACTAAACTAAGTAAAACGTGGACTCCAACTGGATTCTAACGCAAACATTGATTGATACTGCCTTGTGGACTTTCTTGATAGCTTACTCGATAATTATTCTCTTGATAATTAATTAAGAGTCTTATCAAAGCCGGTGTCAACGATGGAATTTTCATAAAACAACAAAACGCTGAAATCAATTTGTACAACGATTATTGGATCGAAGATAATGAATCTGCAATAAATCGTCCTGAAGCAACGATCGTAAAATTACCTTTGGCGATATTTTGCCGACGCGTGTGAATATTGTAAATGTTTATCAAATTGGAAATTCCAGATAGTCAATGACAAATGGTCTGTGACCTCTTGATTACCAAAAACAAGTCTAATTTATTGGGCAAATCGGACATTTTTAATTTGAGCCAGAAATGGTTGGGTTATTTGGTTCTGTATTATTTGTTGGGTGGGTATCCATCGCTGTTAAAGCTCGGCGCGGCTGCCTCGACTTGTTCTGATAAATGATGCGTCCGCTACTGCTACATCGCTTCGCTTTTAATCCTGGCTCCACCATTGTGTCCCCGTCCAATTTTTGACGTTAACCGTTTTCTTCCACAAACGACACACACGTTGTTTAGCTCGGTAAATAAGAAATTAATGATCCTTTCCCATTTATCTCTGTATACAATCAATCAACCTATGCGTGCTATCTAATGACTCCTATTTGCTTATCGCTTAATGCGGCGCTTTAGTACAAAGGGACTTAAGCTGTCAAATACTTCGTTTTGTTCGTACACATATTTCATAATTATGACTTCTTTTTACGCTTTTAAAATCCCCTTGGGTTACAAATTACGATCTCTCATAAACAAAGAAGTAAGATAAACATTACAACAGCGATGTGAAGATTAAAAATTATGAAACAGTTAATCAGTTTTAATGGTGTAGTGAGGCAGAGCGGCAGTTTTGATTACATATTTAATGTTTCAGTAAACTATTTTACAACGTTCCGTAGTTGATTGGGATTCGATTAAAAGCAGCTGCCCTCACTAAAGGCGTAGACTAAGCCCTACAGGCTGCGATGAAATGGAGATAGTTTTAATGCTCGTAAATTTCATTTCGAGACTCCGACGTCCGATCAACTAATCACTTTCGTACGGGTATTTGCGCAACTTTCAAAACTAAAATTTGCACTCAAAATATTTTGCTATTAGTTGGGCAAAGTGTCGGCCACGTGCGGAAACTTGTAACCTTCCATGTTACACTGATAATCCAATGTAAGGTTTTGTTATTTCATCCTCTGAATGAAAATGATCCTTCATTCTTGTAGTGCCCGAATACAAATTATAAACAATAAATCACAATTATATATAAAAGGGACTGTAATACCTAATTCGGATATAAAATTACGTCATTTAGTATGATAAATAAAAACATAAAAGCTTCATGGTTCAAGAAATTCGTTATTAAACAAAGCACAGTAGGATGTCTGCGATGGGCGGAGCCTTTGCGTACGCGCAAGCAAAAACGATTTCCGTAGGGTGGGGAAGGAATTAAAGAGGGGGGAGTCATTATTTCTACCCTAATTAAAACGTTTAAACTTTAAAGACTTAAATCGCTTACACAAAAAAGTAAGTAGGGATAATTCCAAACCATTTGTTTCCCTCAAAAGTAAAGGTGTCAGAATTTATGGTGTTCCGAAAATTCCGGTCCGTCAGAATCGCCCCAAATCTCTTTATCTCCGCATTAATCTTTTAAAACCCATAAAACGAATCTTTGGATCTTACCAAATATTTTGTACGAAATTGATGGGGTACCGTCTTTTATCTAGAGCTCAAATCTATAATACGACGATCAAAATTCCTAGAGGTGTCGATACAAGCCAAGAGTATGTCACAGATGTAAGAGATTGTACTTTTTTATGGCTTATTTTTTACCTGTAAGGGACGAAGTTTATATATATAGGAAAAGGTAAAAAATCGTTGCAAAGTCCAGTTATTAATTTTACTGTCGTTTTTATTACTCTGAAAGACATTTATTTTTGTCCCTGATTAATTTTACTGTCTAATAAAGGTAGAATACGAAAATATTTGCATAAAGTAAAATACGGACGTTTGTCGGTTCGGCAAGTCATTAAAAAAGTTTAAAAAATATATTATGTATCGTTCGCAGAAATAGCAGGGTGGTTGAATACATCCCACGCACGAAGTTCCTACGTCCTCTAGTGGTTTTAAAAATAGTTGGACCATGTATATCACTACTGTAATGCCACTTAAAGTGTGAAACGATCATGGGGGCTCGCGTGGGCCGCGGCGCAGTTGGTATTCTTCATACAAAAAACACGAGGCACCCCGTTGTTTTAGAGCTAAAAACATAATGAAATATGCCTCTTTATAGAGTTTTTTATGTAAAACGTTGAGAGTTTTAAACGCCTTAGCTTTTAAAAAGTACAACCCGCGGTGAACGTATTTGTGTTTGGTAACGAATTCAGATTGAGATTTTTTTATTTATTATTGAATGTTTATTTTAGAAAATTAACATTCAATAATATAGGTATAACTGAATTTTATTTTTATTAAATCTAATATTTAGTGTGTATTCATATTTGATAGAGAAATAAAATAACGCATTTAAATAAATTCGTTTAGGTATGCATAAAACGTGTAAGGTAGCGTTTTAAATTAAACTAGCATGAATATTTATAATAGATTAAAGTTTGTCATACAAAATGGGTTGCTTCAATTTGGACAGATGGTTGTGTGTGGAAATTAAATCTATTCATATGAATGAACAGGAAAGGGCCATAGAATTGAGTTCACTCAAAATATATAGTCAGTTCCTCCATCTATTTGTCTGTGTGCAGTTGAGCTAAATATAAATTATTCATTGTAGAGTAGAAAATCCTGGTCTACAAAAATATAGGTACCTATAAACATATATTTTATTGCGTGTTATGATGTATCATCATCATTGTCTATATATGCTTGAAAACTAACAACAGGTGCGAAACATGTCACCAACTCTTCATAGAAAACCCATGCCCATGTCCATCCACTAAATCACCTCCTAATTTTAAATTTCCGACTCATCTGAGTAAACACGTTCCATACGACCGGTTGGAACGTCGAGTAGACTAAAATACCGGGGGTTACTGTTCAAAGCCATTCGTCTTAGACTTGCCTGTCATGCCCAATAGCACCCATCAATGTTCCGTGTATTTGGCTGAAGCACGTAACACACTTATTTTAGAATCTTAAAATAATATTGTTCTTTTTCTTCCTCTCCAACTATTGTCGTATTAGCATTTGGAAGTTGACGCGTTGCGACACTGACGAATTGTAACTTTGAAATCGTATTTTCTATTTCTTTTTCATTTCAGCAGCTTTGTTGATCTACCATTCAAGGTTTATTCTTTTGTTTTCAGCTAATAACATTCCTCTCCTGTCAAAATGTACAGATACAGTGAATTTATTTTAGCTCAGTCTGAAATTAAAGTTGAATTGTATATTATTAGGATTCAGATTGACTTTTCTAAGTGATGGCAGTGAGTTTTTAAGATTTCATCCATTTTTATTGAATTATCTAGAAGAACTATAAATTGATTTGCTAATCAGTTTCATTGGAAGCTCGTTAGTATTGTAGTCCTTAAATTATTCCCAAATTCGTGTATCTTAATGCAAATACACCAAAATAAAAGCGACTTTAGTACTTCATGAATATGAATGAAAATATGTGAAAACTATATTCTTGGAGAAAAAAATTAACGAGCCAATAAAATCTCTAAATTGTATATAAACTCATCGATTCAGAATCGAATTAGCTATTTTATCCCAAATAATATCGATTTCAGTGGTGTATTTATTAGTGGTACAGTAAACAGACAGTTTTATTATCACGGCCAAGATATTTTAACGAACCGAATGTACGTCTAAAATAAAAGAGGAACATGTCGAGACATTTTTTGTTCATCGGACACGCCATTTAAGTCACAATCGTAAATTTTATTGAAATGTCGCAACAGCGATCGCCGCACGAGATGTCTTGTCTCCGGGGACGAATTTATGCGTAATTCGTAAACAAATTGACGTGTTCGGGACGTACTTTGAAGGGGACCCCGACTTGACGACTTGACGCGTCTTTTTGAATATTTACGAGATGCCTGGTATACATTTTGTAAACTTTCACGTTCCATGTTTTATTAACCGCTACACTTGCGGTTTATCAATCATTTCTTAATATTATTGTGAATTCGTCCGTCTTTAAAACCGATTTAACGTATCGTTTGCGCTTTAAGAAATGACACCTCAATGCTCCTTCAGTCTGCTTCGTATGGCTTCTTAAGTCGTAAAATGGTATCACCTTACACAATAGATGCTATTGTCTTTTTATAAGGAATACTGTATTTTCATTTCAAGATTAATTCGATCTTTGTGTTTTGCTTGGTTAGTTACGATATTGAGAACTGAATCCTCCGTTTGGGTCTTGTATCTTTAGTTTTATCTTTCTTAGTTTCCTTTTTAGCTGCCAGTTCGTTTAGCCATAAAGTATGAACTATACGAGTATTTTTGTAAAACGTTTAGCTACGGTATAGTATCTGAGAGCCCTTAACTTAAATTTACGTGCTTTGGAAACTCCGAAGGCGACGGTATTGTAAAGTTTATTAACGAACGCAAAAAACCTCGAGCGAAACTTTACAGAATGGGGCAATAAACTTTTTAATTTGTGGCGAATTCAATCAATAAGAACAGGAGAAGTGTCGTAAACACGGCCGTGGTCGGCGGCGCCCGCGGTGCAAGTGCCACAGGTTTTCTCAACATGGCTTCCTGCTGTTCAGTGTTGCTATCTAAACGGCTATTAGTTACGTTTTACGCGAGACACGCCGGGCGTTCCAACGTGTTTATTCTTAATTGACTCCTAAATATCGCTGTTTTTGGCCATGAATCGTGTTAATCGGACATATTTATTTGAAAGCATGGAAGCGCACTCCCTAAGTGAGCCATTCGTACACAGTTTTATAGCTGTGAACGCTCGATACAGTCCCGTTGCTTGTTAATTAAGGATCTGCGGCCACGCTTTATGGTAGGCAATAGTCACAACAATAATACATCTCGAGCAGTCGTGCTTCCTTTCTCAGTTGCCTGAGGACGCTTCTTGGCTTATCTGATGTCGTAAGGAGTATCGGGGGAGGCTATCGGGCTGCGTCCGACGTATGTTGTCCTTTTCTTATTATCTGCACAGTACACACTAAATAAAAAGCTTTTCCGCCACTCGTCGCAGCCCTCACCGCGGACACCCAAGTCTTTCTTACCGCTGTCCTGGCTCTCGTTTATCGCACGTGATGTGACAATTCTTTTATCCCCGACACTTTGTTTCCACATAAATTATTCGACTGTTCGGTGCTACCGAGGATTGCTTCGGCTAATGTCACAACTCGTGGATTTCTCCCTTTATTCAGTTTCGTTTTGCATTCCGCCAGCTGTGTTTGCTCATTGTCTCTTCGCTTTAAATTAAAAAAAGATTTTGTTTTTATTCGCGCTGTCTTCCTCGCCCACGACTTTATGTGACGTCAAGTTTGGAATGAAGTATTCTTATTGTTGCGCCGTGGAGTCTTTACGCAACGTTGGATTGCATAAATTACTTATTTAAAAGGTTTTATTTAATTAAACGGGTAAAGGGGTATTTGATCTGCGTATTTCTTGTTTGCGTATATAATTTGCATAATATGACTTGCAAAGCTGCAACGTTGTAAGGTGGATAATCAGAGAGTCATTGACTCGATATTAATATGTCTGTGGTTCAATAGCAGGTTTGTATAATTGTCATACAATCCGCTCATATTCATGATCATGCGCAGGTGGCGCGCGCTTGGACACGCGCCGTGATAGCCGAACAATTTCACATACTTTTATAGCGTAATGCAAGCTGAGATTTTATTAGATAGATGAACGATGGCTTAGGAACGTGAGTCGTAAAGTAATTATTGCTTAAATTTGCGAAAAATTCCATAAAATTTTCCAAGATTAATTGTCTTAGAAATAACCGAAGACCGCTGTAGTTTCAAGCAGTACTTTAGTAACAAAATATAACCCTAGAGACACAGTAGAGTGTTCACTAGCAAAAGGTATTCGAATATTGCTCAACCTGAAAGCTCTGATGACCACTAATTCCTATTCAAAGACCCTTTACCCGACACATTATTAAGGGAATCTGTCCAAGGGAGGCCGAAGTAACAAGTGCCTAATCTCCTTAGTGGTTACATCACGGTTCGATGTCTCATGAAAATTAGATCCTTTACTTAGTTGAACTTTGGGCGCCCTTTCGAAGGTATGTTGGTGTTTTCGAACTACTCACAATAACGGAAACTGATACAAGTAAATTATATTATATAGTTCGGGTTAAGTTGTATTCTATGTTTAGATACTTGTTTATTTATCTGAAGTATTCCCGTTTGAGCACATAAGCATTGAGTATTTCAAATGGGAATACTAAATGCATAGGTGCTCAAAAAATAGGTGCTCACACGGGAATACTCCATTTACCTGTCCACTTTTTGATTATTATAAAAATGAAATTAAAAAACATTTCCCACATTTAATAAAGGTAGTAGGTACTTACAGGTACCAAAAAGGCAAAAATATTAAAACACATATCATGGCAGATAGAACTAACAATAAGTAGGTATGTTAGTATGCACAAGCACAATAATCAGTTGCCCAAATGTTAATCAATAGGCACATAGAATACCAAATGATAGAGTCCAACTAATGATAAATGATCACCATGATCACATACAAAAGATCAAGCAACTGCTCTGATCGCTGGACCATTGTTACACTTCGTGGACAAAAAACAGACGTTACTGTGCGTCTGTAATAGTTTATTTAGTGATTAATCTTCTCATTAGGACTTTGGTTGGGTAGACAATTAAACTCCGATTTTTATAAAAAAACTGATGGTATTTTTAGCTGACATTGATTAGCAATCTGTTTGTTTAGCCTGCCTGTATTCAGTATTGGAAAATATAAAGTTATTTACTTGTCATAACTGGACTCTACAGATAGAATTTCTATGCGATGTCAAAACTATGTATATGCTTAAACACATTAGTGTAGTAGTGAGGTGAAAAGTTGTGTGTTTCGCTCGGCAGCAAAGTTATTCTGCGTCTCGTACCTTTGAAACCTTCGCAACCCTCAGGATTTTAAATTTGAACCCTAGAATCCTTCGCTTGCTCATGTTTTAATAAAAGTACTCGCGCCAAAAATCAACTTTGCAGCCTTGCATAACAAATAACTATTTATTTTAAGTAGAATTACAACAAAGAAGACATTCCTTTATTTAATCTTTTTACCAGAAAAAAAACACAAGTGTAACAAAAACAGAGCTACAGCAATAAGTAGCAAGTCCATACATCATTGCTGTCAAATTTTCTTGCAGCTAAATATTTGTTCAGTAGGTGTATCGCAGGCATTAGGTATGTATTATTAGAACCATCAATCATTTTAACAAAGCGATGCGCATTTTAGTTAAGATAATTGTAATGAGAGGAGATTTGTTTAAATACCTTCTTAAATATTTATAGGATGCCTCTTTCGGTTTCGAAAATGTTTGGTTCAGATACTGTCTCGGTTTCTGTGGAGAATTCAATGCATCCTTCTGAGTGAGGGGAAAATTATGTAGAATTCAAAAAAATATTCTAATAGATAGTAGGTATTTACTATTTTTAAACGAAATAATATGAAAACAAAACCTTATCATAATATTGAAAGCGTGTAAAATTGACCAAATAACTTTTGAGATGGGAATTCTTTGACAACCAAAATTGAATCTTTGAAATAAAAGACGATCAATTTAATTTAGTTAAAAGAAAAGTTGTTGGTAAATCTTACAAAAAGTGAACCCGTGAAAGTCGAAATCTCCACAGAACAGACGAACATACAAAGCAAATTGCAATTTACTATTACAAAGGACCAAGAAACTCCTGACAATGCTTCATATCTTATTCAATAATCCTAATCCTATAACCAGTGTTAGAATGGGACCTAAGATAACGGTAGAATCAGTGCATTGACCTGTACAAGCCTAGTTCACGCTGTAAATGAGTACTAATAGTTGTACTATGTATAAGCTATATCTCAGACCAACTTGTATACTTGTATCCACTTCCTAAGTAGCGGAGTTGCGTACATACTGATTAAGTGTCCAACATGCAAAGTGGACTTTAATAATACGCTTACGATTATAAATGGCTGAATATAAATTGTTTTTTTTTCCGTTTCTTTTTTGTTTCTTTTCTAACGTTTCTTTGCGATACATCTGGCATTTCTTCTTTATGTTTGGGGTATGCGTGCGAGAAGTATGCAAGCAAAGGCCTCCTCAATAGATCTTGTTTTTTGCGGTTGTAGAATAACCATGCTAATAATAAGAAGGGTCGATATGTTTGAAAGGAATTAAATAGCTCTATGATATTGTGCTTTCATTTTTGGCAGCTGATAATAGAGGATGTAATTTTGGAGGGACAAAATTGAAGTTCTTAAGTAGACGGAATATATTTATCATAGCTTCAGTCTATCTATAAATCAAGAGAAAAAGAGATATAAAATCGAACCTACTAGAAAAGAAAATAGTACCCCAAGTACGTTCTAATTAAAGGAAATGTGTTAGCTAATGCCCTCAACGGATGTGCTCACACCGCTTACCGCTAGTGGAGTATTTAAACAAGATGTGTTCCTTTACATGTGGCTTCAATAACACCAGTGCAAGTGTTGCTTGAACTTTATTCATAGAACCTATATCATACATTGGTAAAATATAACTGCTTCTACAGTCATATTTTGGGATTAATAAACCAAGCAGGCGTTATATAATCGGTGATTATTAGTCCATTAGTATTCTTTCTATCCAATGAATCCAACCTATCTGTTACTTCATCGCTATAAAAGGATTCATGGCTGGTCATGAGGATGGCCGTAAACCGTTTCATGAACAGTAGTGCATGTATACTGCCATCATACTCCGCTCGTGATGATGTTTACCACCCAAGAGTTGTTTTAAGAACACACGTTAAAGAAAAAGGTTTGTCTATTCTATCGTCAGGTAGCCAGACAGCTTCAACTCGCTAACATATAATTGAGCTACAAACAAACAGAGAATCAGGATAATATATTAGAATAGTATATTTATTACTACGCCTTTTGCCCTAGGCAGGGTAAAGTTTAATACGGCAGCTGAACAAGATACAACTTAATTTAATCTAAGGCTACATCAGGCTCACATAATTGATACAAATCGGCATACATTGAACTCTATTGAGTTTAAGATCTAAGCTCTATTATTAACGGTATAAGACAAGATCTTTACATTAAGAGATCTGTTTTATTTGATTCTTTTTCTTCGAATTCTGATGGACCGGAATGCATCAATCACGAAGAAATCAGTTCCAATATAAATGTATTATCTATTGGATCTGATACGTCTGTCAGAGTTCAATCTTCTAAATGGATAGCAATATGTATGACAGCTCCAGTTTTTGTACGACCTACATGAAGGAGTTACGTCATAGGTTGCTTCTTTTTTGTTACTAGCCTAGATTCTAGAAGTCTTTTTGAATATGCACTCAACTGTACACTTAAATGTTCAGACAAATTGATTTTCAACTGAGGAGCTATGTAATAACAGCCGCACGGGTCGATCCATCAGGTTAAGCTACGCTTGCCGGGGTTGGTCCGTGGATGGGTGACCATCTATACATACCGAAACTCCTCCGTGCCTCAGAAAGCACGTTAAGCCGTTGGTCCCGGCTGTCATTTTGTGGATCTTTGACAGTCTTTACGGGTCGTCAGAAGCCCGAAAGTCTGACAGCCAGTCTTACCAAGGGGTATCGTATTGCCCAGTTACTGGGTTGTGGAGGTCTGATAGGCAGTCGCTCCATGTAAAATACAGGTATTCAGCTGCATCCGGTTAGACTGGAAGCCGACCACAACATAGTTGGGAAAAAAGCTAGACAGATGATGACAAATTGATTTTCAACTGACTCTAAACTAAGAGTTATCTTTGATGTAATATGTTCGAGCCAAGCTTTCCTTACTTTAAGTGTAATTCAGGGAACAAAGGGTTTGAGAAAGTATCTCGACCCTTCGTATCCTTTGATGCTTACCCTTTACCTTAGAATATTCCCACTAGAGTACGGAGGCTGGGTTTAGGAAATTTAAGAGACATGCATAAAAGCCCTCAATTGTCAACTGCAGAATGTAGTTCAACTCAAAGATCTTGGATGGAAATTGTCATTTAGTCACTCATGACTAACATAATTATAATATAGAGAACAGTTATTATAAATTTTAGCACGTGTTTTTCACATCTGCTTTATTCTGCTACAAATATCTAACACACATTGTATTCTTGTTACAGGTAATTTACAAGCGACTTCCTTAGCTACCATTGATCACAATTTATTGTAAGTAAGTAACCACGTTCATGAATGGGCATCAATTATACGTAACTGACACAAGCCAGAAATAAAACCTCTTTGTAGTTGAGGTATTCGACGTATTCCTTGTACATCCGAACCTTTTATAGAGCGGAAATCGTACGTATAGGTCGCAACACAATCGAGCTCACAAAATAAATCGTGGCCATTGAAAGTTGGCAAAAGACACGTTCTAGCATCATTTCAATAAAACTTATTGTATTGAAAACTGACAATAGGTAGAGGAAGTGATGTGTCCTGTATGGAGGCAAGTGGACTGTTTATAATTTGTCCATTGTGGCCATGTAATGGAACGTGTCCAGTGGCCGCCAAAGCTATTGTTCGCAAACAAGCGACCGATGCACTTCCTTTCTAATTGGCTTTCACACTACGCACAAATATCCAGATAAATAACGTAATTGATGGAAAAATTGTGAATGAATAGCGGTTACTGATACGGTTTTTGTATCGTTTTGGGGAACGACCATTGTTGACGGATAAAAGAGGTTCGCGGTATTACGCGCGGTAGACCGAATATCCGGACAGTTGGATACCATCTGAACTTTGGTAGTCACAACATTTTAGAAGACATAGTGGGTAAATCGACCCTTGGATTGCTTACAAAAGAGGATGAGGGAATCTTTACTGGGTCAACTTGAGACAATATTTCTTAGCTTTTTTATTATAGTTATAGCAGTTTAATTTTCTGGTCTAAAATCATTGAAATAATAAATAAAAAATAAACTTTTATGCTGATAAATTCCATTTTCTCGTGTTCTTAGCGTAAGTACCTACACAAAATAAACTAATGAACATGCATTACCATAATTCCATATTTTACGAGATATCTTTATGTAACGTGACAGGTTATCAATTAAAATCAGTAAAAGCCCTGTTTATTAAAACGGTTTGCATAAGAATAATCCCTGATGCGCAAAATAATGTCAAAACATTTCCCCTTATAGAATTTTCTCATAATCTCTCCTCAGTAGTCAGATTACAATGGCTACCACGAGAATGCACGATAGCTAATCGCATTACGCCTGTTAATAATTAATTCCCCGATATTTCATACGGCATGATAGACGTTATCTCCAGTCCCATCTGCATCTGTTACATCGAGCGCCTTACTGCAACCATTTTATCAAGATCTTCCATATCACAACTATATTGTATTCCAGACAATGTAGTTCCAAAAGGTCATCCTACACTGGTCAGTTTTTACTATCGGCTGACTCCGGACCTCCTAGTGGGTCAATCGTTAACTGTTTATGTGATTTTTATTGCCGTTTGTGAACTATATTAAAATGCTCTATTAAAATTCTAAGCACGATACATGATGTAAGTTTACGATCTGTATGGAACGTTGCTAAATGTTCATAATGGCTTCATTCTTGATTTCGTCGCGTTTATGGTGTGTTTGGGCATTTTTAAGATGCTAATCAGTGGATTCTGTGGTTGAATTAGTACATCGCAACTTTTTATTCTGCAGACCGCATTTTTACATTAATTAATTAACCTGGCATCCTTTGGTTTAACCATCCTTTTATGGGTAGACAATCAAACGAGACACGTCAGGACTCGAGCAATCGATGTCTATACTAAAAAACATAGAATTCCTTTAGTATCACATAATGCAATTTCAATCTAAATCTCGAATTCTGTAAATCCAATCCAAAATTCGTATCAAAGCGTTCAATATCGCTGTCTCCCGTAGCTCGAGACGTACTCTGACGTCATAGCACCATTTGTCAAGCTGAGCCGGCGTTGCACTGAGCTCGACTTATCTAAGAAAGCTGGCTTTACTTCCATATCACACTGAATATCCTGACTCGATACGGCATCGAGGCGCTATACAGATTTATTAGTCTATAATTTATGAGACCTACTTTATAGCCATTTTGACGTTTATTCGAAGATAATATTGAACGTGTATTAACCACAATTATAATGCAGAACAAAATTGCAAGGGTTTAAGATTATGTTGGTTTAGTAAAGGATAATAAATTGCGGGCAGCGATGTGTTCACTTATCTTTATCAAGTGGCCTTAAGTAGGCAGATAAAATTAAACGATTTTGTATCTCTGCCTTAAATGGATTGTCTTTGCTTTACGGTCACTTGTTAAATTATATATAATTTGAGTATAGGTACCATTCGTTTTACTAGTTTGTAAATTATGGGGTACTTAGATATTTTTCAAGTTACTGTTAGCAGCTGACCGTTTTAAATTGAAATCATTTTACAGGTAACTAAATCTTCTTGGGTGTCCTCAAAATAATATGAATCTAAATTGGGCAAAAAAACATTGAAAGATTAAACTAATTACAGTTTAACAACGACATTGCCAAAATGTAGTTGTGTACCACATTTAAGACAAATACGGTGGATGAAAATTTATATAACTGGGTTATGGCGCGTTGCCAAGTTACCACCCATTTACTTGCAACAGCGACCCTTACCCTCGGGCGGCTTTTACAACCTGTTTGGGATGGTAAGCAACTCATGTATTTTATGTCGGTTTTTTACTTAGAATTAATAATGTCGAAGAAAGCTAATACTAGAAGTACCTTCTTCTTGTTTAATGATTAAGTTTTTTCTTTAATCGATAATGACGCAAAGAAAATCTTTTTTGGAAAGAAAACGTAGGTGGTGAATCTATAGAAAGAAGCATATTATCTTACATGGTTCACCAAATAAAACTTATAAATAGTCTAAATATTTAATTAATTTGAGTGGACATGATTGAAATTCAGGCTGCTAGAATCAAAGAAAGAAAGAAAGAAAAATACATATCCAAACACATTTATGTATTTGATTTGTTTTTTTTTTTAACCAATTTATTTTACTAAGTATTTCTAAAGAGTCCTCATCTGTTTATTTTTAACACCAGACAGCAATTAGAATGCGTCGTTATAGATACAGGAAACATGCTTAGACAAAAAACATGACATATAACGGAAACTTACTGCTGTTCATTTTAACTTTTAAAGTCTTAAGTATACGATTAGGGTACAAGTTTAACAATAAAGCCTTTTCATGTTTGTATTAGAAGCTTCACTTATTTTTATGTCCGACATTTAACGGTTACTCGTAATGTGACAGTTATGTGGTCGAAACAGTGACGTTATTGTTCACAGGAAAGACTGTCTACAGTTTTTGAAACATATGCCCATCGTTTAAAATTTTATGACCAGTTTCAAGTGGTAGAGTAATTGACATGGTATAACTGACACTAAAGTCTGTCTTTGTTTTTTCAATTTGGAGTTTGACATTTGCACCTGTCAAATTAGTCTACGAGATTAAAAACAGACTTTAGTTATAAATTATCTGGCAAATGTTACTTATCTCTGGCTAGAGCCATATAGAGGTTATTGCTAATCCATTGTTTCATAAGTACGAAAAATAATCTGCTCAACAACGTGAATAACGCAATGAATGTTATTGAACTGTCAAAATGAAAGCCATTGCTACTGTAAGTGTATTATTGAATTACCCCGCAGTACTCATGTGAAATTAACGGCCTACACAAATACATAAGAGCTATATGACCCGATGACCTGATGAAGACAGGGAATGCTAAACACCGAGTACCAGGTGTGTGGCGCAACTTAGGAGAGGCCTATGTCCAGCAATGGGCTGATTGATCACATCGTTATATTAGCAGTTGCAAGTACTGAAAATACGTTCATTTATTTGCTGGTTAGATACAGTAGTATTACTCGTACGTAAGCTTTCGTTTATCTAAAGGGCAAATGGTGTATATTGCTGTTTCTTAATTATCAATTTACTTTGTAATACAACCTCAATGTAGACTCACCTTTAGTCTTGAATCATACAATTTTTGGTAAATTCTATGAAACTGACTTTCAAAGCGAAAGCGTAATCAAAGCACATAATCATAAAATAACATCACGCCTTGTTTCCCCGAAGGGTTAGGCAGAGTTGTACCCATAGTAGGTACACCTACATTTCGCCAGTTATGTATAAATCCCGTGGAAATCGGAACACAGATCAGTCTGTTTATGACATTCGCAACACATTTTCTCAAACAGAACTAACAGAATCCTCCTACACCTAAACCCAGTTCGTATTACTAAGATAAAGTTGGTCTAGACATAGATAAGCATAGGATACACAAGTACAAAGTGCTGGCACTAGGCAAAAGCATTTACTTAGTCGGCTTTTGTTTTTGCTGATTTAAGTACCGTTTATACTCTAAGTGGCTAGTCAGACTCTGTAAGTAGATAATCTTTTTTTCTCCTTTGTTTCCCCTAATGTTCTCAAGGAAATTCTCTCAAAAGCCTTTGTCCGATATTTATGAAAATTCTTCGGAAAGAAATTGTATTGTTTCGCTAATAATATGCGCAGTTATTATTGCGATTTTGTAAGGAGTGTTCGGACCTCGAGTTGTTTTTATTTGCTTTAGATACAAGAATGAGAACCTTAATTTGTTACAAAAACATTCTTTTTGTATCATTTTTGAAGATTATTTTGAAAGCATTGAAGTTATAAACCTGTAGTTTATGGAGGCTTTAGAACTCAAATTATAACTGATACGAATTTTAATAAATCAATTTGATAGCTAGAGTGTAGCAGGGTGACTGAGTTCCTTAAAAAAACGAAAATTCTTTTGATTAGCAAAATTTTGAAAACACTTTTTCCCAACATTACATAACACTGCTATCTTCAATTTCTCTAACAACAAAGTAAGCAAAGAAATTGTTACGTAACTTAATTAGCAAAATGGCCTAAAGCTGGGAATTACGTGAGTTATGGTTAAGATCTTCTACTTAATGACTAGCCTTAGCAAGCTTATACCTGTATGAGTACAAGCTTAATGTACCCGCGCCTTATGTAAGCGAGGTTACATGTCCGTGACGCAACTCATTTGACATTTAGCTCTAGCACGCTTACATGCCTCACCTGCATTTCTATTAAGTTCAACCGTCCAGTCTCCGATGCAATCCAATTTATTCTCATCAAACTCATCTTATAGTAGTTTTTTGTCCAGCACGATATCGTCTCTCAAATATTTTAATTTGAAAGTACCAACATAAATAAGAAGCTATTACGTTTACAAACGGCCGGGCCTCGGCTGGCGTGACCACGCGACAAAGAGTCAGGTAGCATCGGACCGCGGCCTCTCCTAAGTAAATTGGATACCAATCGAAGCGTGACGATTTTATCTTATAAAAAAATTCTTACCCTTTCTTTAGTATCTTTACGTAATTCTGAGCACACAATGGACAGGTCTTGGCGGTTCTTTCTTCTCGTAAAGAATAATATTATTATATTGTGAATAAATGTTACGATACTGCCGAACGTCTGCTTTTATTCGCTGTGCTGGCATCAGACCGTTACGTAGCTCCAGATTCGCGATAAAAGAAAAAGAAACCGCTCCAATTTCTAAAACAGTTTTTAAGGAAAGTACTCGTACAATAAAGAGTGCAGTGGACTGAATTCAAAGAACGTTTTAAACTGGAATTGAAGAAAACAAAACGCTTAGATATTGTTGACCCACTCGTCCTATCTTCGGCAACTGTTTGTGGGGCACCGTGTTCTATTATAATAATGATTAGCACTTCCATAAAGTCAAGCTACAAAGCGTGCTGGCCAAAGATTTATCGCGTTGCAAGTAGAGCGAGTATACCATCACCGTAAATATCCGCCTTACGCTTCCACTTCCTCTGAACTCCTTTCTATTGATTTATAGGGAGGGTTTTAAAAGCTAACTTTTTGTAAAGCAACTCCGGCCAGTTGTTTCCAACTGTCTGCAGCATCTGGCTTCTTTACTTCAGTTTTTACTTGGCATTTTAAGAACTTTGTCATTTTAAACTTTGTACGTAAAATGATTTTAAGGGGTGCTCAAAAAGTTCGGTGCGAAGTACTCTTGCCTACCTGATGGCAATCCGTGCAGCGCAAAATAAATCACAAAGTTCAATAGATTGAAGAACAAATGCGCACCGCGACAGATGAATGGTAAATGAACTATATTTAATCGACTTAGCAATGGAAAGTTTCATTCTGTTTCTGCGGCCATAAATCCTTATTAATCCTCATTTGGAAGCCGATTCAATAAGCAATAATGAAAGACAAGACCTATAGCAGTAATACCAAGGGGCACTTTCTAGCTCAGTGCTTAATATTATAAATCAAATAGTCGTGTACTTGTCATCAGTGCCGCAATATCAAAGCTCGTTGTAGATAAACCGGACTATTTAAAATGTTGGTTTGTCGACAGCGATTTAGCATTAAACGTGGGCCTACACAAACTTGTTGGTTGTGCTAAGCGACTGGGGGCGAGTATTTTGTATTACGGTTACTTGTGCTATCTTCATGTCAGTTTATTTAGCTTAACACTAACTTAATTGGCTATAAATTAAGCGGCAGCAGGTTAGCCAGTTGCCGAGTATGCGGTACGCTTTCTCGTCTTGTTAGATCTGCCTATGGTAACTGGGTAAATGCGGAAAATTTATGTATGTATTGTACGTCCCCGCGGTTAGCTGTAATAAATACTTTATTGTTTAGTACGCCACCGGTTAGTTCGGATTGTATGAAAATTTAAGCCCGTTTCAAGTTTCGAGACATTTATGTGACTGTTACGAGTACGTAATTTCGTGCAACTTGAGACTACGTAAAAATTAATGCCCGCGTTGAGAGAAGCATAAAAGCCATTTTGGTACTTGTATTTTACATTTATTTTGTTTTCGATGTAGGTAAGTAAATATGTCCGCAGGTATCGAGTCTCGTCTAGCAAATTCTTTAGATTCACATCAGTAGCCAAAGAGAATCTAATTCGCTACTGAAAATTCTAGTCTGGTTATCCCATGTCACTTCACATAATCACACGTGCTTTGCACCACTGTAATTGGCATTCCAAATTCAAATCGAATCGATCAGATACCATTTTGCAAATCACGTCAAAGCTCAATGGAAGTTCGCATTCACACGCACAGAAGCCAATATACGGATACATAGTATAAATGATTCATAAGGACCTACACACTAGCATACTGATGCCTCCCCTAGGCACTTGCTAACACAAGATTGTTCCTAGTCGGTGGAGCTTAAAACAGGTGGAGTCACAATTAGCGGCAAAACTAGAGTACCTAAGTGTCTGATGTACGCCCACCTTAGCGACGCACGGGATGTTAGTTTGTTAAGGCGCAGTGAGATCAGAATGCATTTTGAATTTTCCTGTTCCATTTTTTTAAATGCCCTTTCTTAGGAACTTTATTTTATTTTATTTGTTTGGGTTCAATTAAGTTTCGATATTTTAAGATTACTTATTCGTTTTTCTTGGATAATTTCAATGAAAATGTTTCCTGGTTTATTTTAATGCATTCCATGCACTGCAAAATATGGTGTAAAGTATTTTTATTTAAATCCAGGCCCAACTAAGTGTTCACGCTTGCCGAAAAGCAGAAAGTGTAAAACTCTACATTATAAATAAACGATTTTATTGTGACCCATTGACAATGTGTATAAAATCACCATACGCACGCAGATTGCTGCTTAATCCGCTAGAGAATTTCTAAGTAAGCCATTTACATTTTGAATGGAGGTACTCGGCCTTAATAGGTCTACATAGCTACACCTAGGAAGGATTACCTCACTTCACGCACTCCTGTTTACCCTACGCGAAAGAGAGGACTTTATAGTGTTTGTGTCTCTCTCGTGTAATTCTTTCAGCCCTGTTTATCTTGGATTAACCCATGTCTTTGCTTTTAACGCTACTGTTTGTTCGGCCGCCTACATAAATATTTGTAATACTATGCGGCCATTTACTAGCCCGGTTATGAGCGCTTTAATTGCTCTTCTTATTTTATGCTTTTGAAATATGGTCTTTGATAATTTAAAGTTATGCCGCCGATCGTAAACGCACTCGTAAAAAACGTGTGCCCCATTTTAGTTCAAAAAGTGTAGCGCTAATCTCATTAGAGATCATATTCGATTTGATATGGGTTACCGTTCTCATCAGTGGCTTAGATCAAAGGAAGTGCCCTTTAGATTGTGAGATCGGCCTAAGTGTTTCGTGCAACTGTACATTCGGACTAATGATATCTCTATGGTTCACGTTTCTGATCGATAAGTACGCTCGTGAGCAAAATACTAACTACATTATGTAACATAGTCTTACAATATCGTCTATCGGGTCTAAGCTACAGCAGTAAGCTCCCGTCTCGAAATAAAGTAGGTACTTCTCTGAATTATTTTTACGATTCGGTGTAAATAATGTTACTCATTCGTGATCGGAATTTACAAACGCGCATTTTGTTATTTCAGGAATGGCGTCGATTTAATTAATCTCTCACGTGACTTTCGTTTCTACGTAACGTAATGCAATAAAGGAATAACAACACGTTTATGAATAAAATGCCACTAACTTCTGTTCATATTCACATTGCACCGAGACTAATGTAGCGAATGTAAATAAAATAACGTCGTAAGCGCTAAAATAGTGAAGTTTCCTGGCATTATTTAAGTTATATTTGACGTGGAATAACCATAAAATAGGAATAAACTGATCGCATCTAACTCAATGTAAGCAGTATAAACGACACGTCACAACTTAAATCAGATACATAGCAAAACATAACCATTTCTGAGACCTCTTTACGCCTCCACTGTACTCTACGGTTGCGGATAATTTTCGCATTGCGGCAATCGGATTCGGTGCCGATATCGCTTCGTAACGGTCCTTGCATCGAGACTGCATTCTACACGATTTCCTTCCAACTTAAATCTTGATTATACTTTGCTTTATCTAAAATGAGTTCTAAGAATGCATTATGTCTGTAAAACAACAAACAAGACAGATGTTTTGATCTATAACGTTTCCGACCGATTATTAAAAGTTATTGCGATTTGTTCATGGTTTAAGATAAAGACGCACAAGAATTATAATACAACTGGAAATTCAATTTGTCAGATTACGAATGAAGAATGAAACAAGTCATCATAATTATTTTGTCAATCGAACGTCAAAGAAGCAGGCAGCGGTCAAACAATCAAAGATATTTTATATTATAGATTATTCCGATTGAATCATGGTTCGTTAGCAACCGCAGCCATGCGCACATCTGTCGCATGGTCCACAGAACTTCTGAGACTCACAAAAACCGACAACCTCTGCCCGAAAAGGATAGCTACACATGATACTGCCATTGGCTGGAAAGGGACGACATTGAATCATATTATCCCCACGGATACAAGAATGTCCTTCGGATTCGATGAATTTCGAAGAAAAATCTTATTTGGTTTAACAGAAATTGCATTAATCAGAATTCATAAGCTGTCATTGTTCATGCTATACTGTCAGCGCATTTTCTGTCGTCTTCGAATTCTATAATTATAAGTTATTTTTATTACACCCACACGTTGTTTATTGTGTGGGCGTATTGTTTTATGAGCTTCCAAATGTTCCAAAATTAGTTAGAAATCCGGATATCCAAACCAAAGGGTTCTCCGAAACTAAACAGAACATTATAGTTTCGTGTAATCCTTTACACGTCTTTATCTCAGGGGGAGTGATTTGTGGCCGGGATTTGATACGAAATAGATTTGGTAATTGTTGGTATAAGACAAAGAGCATTGAACTTATACTATTTCCTAGTTTAGTTACCAGCTTTTACGTAGATTTGAAAATGGCATATGCATTTAAGGTGAATTGATGAGTCGTTTTAGTGATTTTTCCGTCAATTCGAAGCCTTTTATAGACTTTTGTGGATGACAGGCTTAATAAATTTGGGATTTTATAATACTAACGAAATATTGTTTTTAAACGCTACTAATTTTAAAACATTTTACTATGCCATAAAAGTAGCCATTTTATTTTTACATAAAGTCTTATAATTTATCGCCGTTGTTTCATATGTCAAATAGAACGACGTCGTCTATAAAAATCAGTACTTTTATGATAAGAAATCAAATAACAAAGCGTTTTTAGTTAATACACTCCATCATTAGACGTTCATTCGACACATAAATCATTGATCGCTATCTGATTTGGAATATTTAATAACATAATCGTCTAAGAGACCAATACCGGTAGATCGGGGCGAATATTGAAATGCGGGCCCACGACCACTTAACGTACGGAGCCAGTTTTCTTGTTGGAAATGTATGCTATTGTCTCCGGTGAGATATAAAATACCGATATGACCCTACGACGTCTTCGTTGCAAGAAATATTCAAGGGATACGGCCCACACTTTTAATAGCGGTTACATCATTTCCACACAATGAGAGCGCCGTCCACACCCATTCTCTGTCCGTATGATTTGAAATTATAGCACCGTTTTATTTGCTCTCAGCGCATTTATATGCGGTCGCGGAGCCGCACAATGTGCCACAATATTATATGTTAAGGCACCTACATACATAACACGCATCGGTCGGCTGCAAGCGATGTGTCGCACATGTGTCGCAACGCCCGCTCGTGTGGGAGGCAGAATGAAGCAGTAATTTAATCCTTGATTGTGTTCCCATTTAATTTATTCGCCGCATGATCAAATTTGGTACGTGTTTGTGACCATTTATATCATTGTTAGGTCGACAGTGGCAGCTTGATTTAATTCTGCTTTCTACGGAGACTTGCGGGCTGCGACATTGTCCCTATTTAAATGCACGTCTGGATGAACTGTTAAAGTGTTCGTTTCTCTGCAATCATCGCGAAATTACAAAGTAGATGCAAAGATATGCTTAACACTGTATTCAGAAAGACGTTTGCTTAACATAACATACAATTTTATTTCCATATGTAATTATTCTAAGGGTTTTCTTAATGGCATGTCGTTTTTCATGTTTTAAGAACCAATTGTTTTAAAAGCCTTAACTTAACTCTGTGGCGGGCGCCAATCAAGATATCGACCTCATAATATACATGATCCTTATAATACTGGGGCAGATTTTAGATCGTCTTGGTATAATTTAAAAATAGTTTAAGGACTGCGGCCTCGTATCATCATAATTATAGGCGGCCCGTCAGAGAGGCAATGGGTATAAAAAGTTAATGATGCTATAATATAACATCAATAAAGTAAATTGGCAGGATGTGTTCATAATAAGTAAATGGGTCAACACTTTGCTCAGAGTATATGTAACATTTATTTTAAACTATTCTGTTCAGCTTTGTACAACAAGGATTTTTATATGTGCTTTGTTCCAAAAGTGAATAATGAATTCCGTCTCACGTTTTCCGACGACTTTGAAACATTTTATGGTCTTGTTCTAAAGGCAAGATAAAATTGTTGTGGTCTGTCAGGCAATCGCAAAAAGTCGTACAACGAATGGAACTGATGGAAATAATAATGTTGATACCTCGGTCCCTTCTACTCGATGCGACGTGCGAGAGCTCCGCGAGTCCATATTTCATGAAAAATTCATATCTTCGTTGGTACCTAATGATGTTGATGCCATCTTTTATTGCCTCCGGGGACATATTTTTCATTAATCGTATATTATGATACTACATGCTCGCGATACGGCGAGTAGGTACTTGATGCCTTATAAAAGAAACTAAATAAAATAGAAGTATCACTAATTAGAAGGTTCGTTGGTGTATGGACTTGTAGACTTTTTCAGAAAAAGTGCCAGCGGTTCCATATTTTGTTTTTATAATAGTTAATAGCCTTCCTATGTTACAAGGACTAGATGCATAATCAATTTCAACTTAACGATATAAAAAACAAACCAATGGCCGACATTTCCAATCGTTTCCCAAATCAATTGGAACCCGGAAGCCCAGACCGCAAGAACAATTTATATAAAATGTATGTCTCATCAAATATTTCGTTTATTTTTATCCCACTACTTCTCCTAACCTACTTTCGACTAAGAACCTGAAACCGAACGGGACTGAAATTGAATTTCTACTTGTAAAAACGGACCGGTAATAGAGTTTACCTACAGCAGATCAAATAAAATAGCAACTAGAAGGAAGACAGGGTACACAGATGCCTCGGTATACTTACCCACACCACATACGGTATTAAAGTCTGATAGTTTTGACCGACTTTTATTGGGAAACGTTAAATTGAATTGAAAACTACATTAGAAATGGTGTGGTTATCTTGGTCTGTGTAAGTGTCTATCTTGATGGAATTGTAACTTTCTAGGGTTAGTGTTTCATTCTATGTTTTGTCGTTTTGTGAAGTTGTAATATTGAGTTCTTTGATGAAATGCTCATCTGTTTTCTGTGGCACAAAAGACTTATTGACTTGGTTTTGTAGTTAAACTCTTCTATCACTGTTTATTTGCTTAGAATCAAATAAATTTTGATTGTGCTATGAAAAAACGACATCCACTCATGGTAAATTATATTGCCATCTAAATAACGAAACATAGTCAAACTCTACCCTTTCGTATTCAATAAATTCTTTTGCTCCATCAGCTTAATCGTAATCCGCATCAGGCACTAGGTTCTACCCCTATTTCTTGTTACGCTCTTCAACTCTTACAATCTGTTCTGCGGAGAAATTTCATTTTTTCTTCGCCATTTGGCGCGCTAGCTTAGATTGTATTTTATCTTTATGCGAAATCATAATTCATGCTGTTTTTGCCTCTTTCGCCAACGGAGGCTGTTAGGTGTTTAATGTTTTCCTCCTATCTAACTTACATGTAAATGTCGCACTCACCATTGTTTATTGTTGTCGATAAGATCACAATTTCTGCTACACTTTAATTTGATTCCACCTCTATTTTAATAAAACTATATTCTATTTACAATTTCAATATCTCTTTCGCAGTACAAAGCGATAAATCAAAAGTTAATCAACTCCAAACTACCGATTGCACAAGTGATTAATCTCGAAGATGTGTCGTTAGATTAAAGGAGAAAAAGTTGTTTACATATCATATTTCGTAAGTCACTGGCATTTATTTTGTACGGACCTCTGGTTTGACCCCCAAGAGCGCGCGCTCGCTACCCACAAAACAAAATGATAAATGAAGATCATCGGTAGTTGCGCGTTACATAAACGCTGATGGATTGATTGTAAACGACCGTGTGTGCCCATCGATCGATTAGTTCCTGTTCGGCCGCAGCCTCGGGCCTGACTTATTGACGATTATCTTTAATGGATTTCGTAAACTCTTAAGTGTTGGTATGCAACATCCTGGCTCGCCGTTAAAATGTAATACATCCTTGAACCCTAATTTTCTATTCAAATTAACGGTTGACTCGAAATAACTATTAAGACGCGTGTTAGAACGTTTATCAACTTTTTTTTTGTTACTCGATTCAATTTATTGGCTCGTACGATATTTAAATTCTTTCTGTAAGTATCTAGCGTTCAATCTCTAAGTGATCCGTTTCTGGGGGACGTTATCCGAAGTCAAATACGAAAGATTAATTAAATAATATTCAATAAGCGTTGTTTGATTAACAAAAGGGTAATCTGCGGCGGCATCTAACACAAATACGCGGCCACTCGACGGGCTGTTTTCAATCACCGTCATTCGTTATTCACTCACTTCCCTTTGCAGTTGCCGAAGTATATTCACGTCGTTTTGTTTTGTTTAACTTTCATATTTCAAACTCTCAAAGGCGAAGTCGTGCGATACAATACTTGTAATAATTGAATCGGTTAGAAGTTCGTTGTTTGCGTATTTGGAAAGGCGAAAGTTGATTATCTGTTGTTTCATAAAAACTTGCTGGAGCTTAAAAATAAAGTAAAACTATTAGATCAGAGGTGCCTTCAGCATGGTATCTTTTTAATTCGCTTGATTTATGAGGTCTATTTTTAAGTCCGGCGGGAATAAGAATGTAGTAAACATAGCGGGTGTTTTTATTGTCGGCGCATTGCGCACTCAATCTCGAGTGTATTTTTTGTTGTCATTAGTTGACGTGAAATAACACTCCTGAGATGTATCGTGGTAGAAAAAAATAAATTGTGTGAAAAATTACGATGATTACATCTAATAACGGGTGGATGGACGGAGTCGTTTGATGGCCTCTGCCACAGATTGGCATCATTAGCCGCAATGATAGTGACCTAAAAGAGTAATTTTGTTTTCCTTTGCTACTCTTTGTTCGCTACTTGCTTTCTAAGCCATTTATTTTATGGGTTAGTTCTAATCATTACAGTCGTAAATAAAAGCTTTTATATTCTGGAATTATCGTTCTTGTGTAAAGTTATCTTTACGTCAATAATAACATCCGGTAAGGAAATAGGTTATTTTAATGTCTGTCATTTAGATAACACTTGAATAAGCAATCCGTTTTATAATTAGCTACGTTTTAAAGATAACGCAAATATATCTTTTAATAATGGCTCTGAAAATTGTGAAAGAATTTCGTGCCAAGTAATTTACAAAATCAGCGTTTATTTTGACTTTTTTGATGGTCGTAAATAATTCGGTAACTAATAAAAATTCGTTCCTCTTACTACAACAGCGAACATAGAATCTGGCACTATACACACTAAAACATATTTACGGCCCATCAAGAGACAATCGTGGAAAAAAATATTAAAAGCATACAAATCGTCACTCTCAACATAAACTGTTCATCACGACATTAAAACATTTGACATTTAGGCCACTGCACTGTAGTTCAACCTTCCCCAGCCGTGGGCCATGGCATATCAGGCAATTAAAGCGACCGTCCAGCCGACGGTAAGCAGATGCCCGTCACTTTTATCAAATACATTAAACTGGTTGCTCGAATCGAACATTTTTTTATTTTTTTTTAGCCCGCACATAAAACCTCTCGGAACACTGTTCAGATAACGAGTAATGTATTGGTCCTCCGTCGAATAATTAAATGTCCCTTTTATATTGAGTTTGACCGAAATTAAAGTGCGATTGAAGCGCTAATTAAGCGCCGTAGGTTTTGTTTAGTTGTTTGACTATGGGGTGATGACAGACCCTATTAAGTGGATTTGTTTTCATTAAAGGTTGATTTGATTAAAAGAGGATTAGTCCCAAATCGCAAAAGATAGAGCGGTTTGGAAGTAATTGGAAGGAGAAAAGCGGGCCTCATTTGTGTCTTGTCCTATGTAATGTGACTTATCCCATGTGTCTTAAGTGTCCTTGAGTCTTATTTTGTGTCCTAAGTGTCTTATGTTGTGTCCTATGTGTCTTATGTAGTATCTTATGTGTCTTATGTTGTGTCCTTTGTGTCTTTTTGTGCCCTATGCGTCTTATGTCGTATCCTTTGTGTCTTAAGTTGTCCTTTGTGTCTTATGTTGTGCCGTATGTGTCATATGTTGTGTTCTATGTGTCTTATGTTGTGTCTTAGGTGTCGTATGTTGTGTCTTAGGTGTCGTATGTTGTGTCCTATGTGTCTTAAATATGTTGTGTCCCACAGTGGACACAAAACAAGACAGCAAAAATAGTTACGATTTACCATACAAATCATGTTCTTTTAGTGAATCATCTTCATAACTTGAATTCGTAGCGATTATTTACAGTTTTCTTAACATGGTAGCAAAGACAATAACTTTCCTTTTCAAGCTTAAACTCATCAACAAACTGCATTTCAACCATAAAAAAATAGTATCTTGTGTTATTCAAACGTCAGAAATAAGTATCAGTACTTACTTTAAACTGTATCTAATAAACTATGATTTCAACTATACGTTGTTAAAGTGTTCAAGTAGATAATCATGAGATTTGGTTTCACGATTAGAAGCCAGGATTTGTATTTAACAACGCACGCAATAAACACTGTAAGGCGATATTTTATAGTTTCTCCGAGTGTCGCTGGTACTATAAAATTGCCGGGACATAATATTCTTAAAAAAAAAAAAACTATGAATTTTAACAGCCCACTCTACATATTAAACAAACGCAATAAAATTATATTATTGAGTAATAAAAAGTCTATAATGGTTTAAAAATAGCCGTATTTTTTTGTTAATTTAGCATATATTTTAATGAAGGGTTTTGATTGATTTTTGATGTTTGTTCACAGTTTGCAACGCCGCGGCCAGGCGGGGAGTCCTCGTGTTTGCAAGGCCCCGACTGTTTTATGGTGAGTGTTCAAAGGAAATGTGCTTAGATGGTTTAAAACTACAGCCAGACACATTTAACCTAATAATCTTAAAGAATTTTACCAAGAAACTCCTTCAATAACCTGTAACTCACAGGTATTATTAGTATTATTTCAAACAGCAGTATTATGATATTATATCTAATCATGAACTATTCTATTTCTAGAAAGGGAAATAAATAACACAGTTTACCTTCCCGCTTGGTTTTCAATCATTATCATGCTTAATTATTGAAAAAATCCTATGTCCTTCTCCAGGTCATGGTTTACCCATGTGCTAAATTTTATCCAAATCCTTTAACCGTTTTAGCGTGAAAGCGTAACAAACAAACTCACTTTCGCATTTATAACATTAGTTAGGACTAGATATAATTACTTTTCTTTTTAACATTTATTTTTCTTACTGCCCTTGTCCCATGTTACCTACTTGGGGTCGGCGCAACACGCATAGGTTAGAATAAAATAATTTAAATTATGAAAGTTCTGAATGAATGAAAAAAAAAAATTACAATGTTTATTTAACAAAAGAACGTTACCACAGATTATAACAGGTATTGCAGGAATGTCCGAAGGGGATACCGGGACCTTGGGAACAGGCAACTGAATGAACACGGGTGGGTTTTAGTCAGTAAAAGTCTGACACGCCCTTCCGCTCCGCCCAGAGCGGGAGAAATCATTTGATGATATCGAACACTCAAAAAATAAAAATAAAGATTGTAACAGGTATAAACCTATAAAAAAGTAGCAATAAATAGGAAGCCACTACAATGATATTAATGATAAATGTGTCAATTAGGTGTTCCTGCGATTATACAAAGCCATTTCTGAAAAAACATAGCTTTTCAATTAGTGCACAAACAATTTTCATCAAAGCTCAGCTGCTTGAAGGCAGCAATCATATTTTACTAGCGTCGCAAAAATACTAATTGTGAACATTAAAATCTGCAGTTCCCAACAATTAGGGGCTAGTAATCAGGAAACTCGTAAAGCTTTTCTAATTGGTTTTGCCATTACATTTAATTACGAGTTCTCTACTTTAGCATAATAATAAATTAATTATGATTATAGAATTTATAGACATTCCTGATCCTTCACGATCATTTTATGCCTGAAGACAGGTACTATTTTTCAGTACCTAAGCATACTCGTAAAAGTAAACAGTACCACCATAGACGAAACAGTACTAGCTTCCTTTTTAGCTCACTTCAAGCGACTCTCTTTATGACAAAAGCTGTAAAAGTTAACTACAACCATTTTTGAAACCCATTTCAATTTTAGTACTTAGATAGTTCTTCTTTTGTTTTTCAATCAGTGTATAGAACGTCAGTATCGTGACGAAGCTCTGTGCCGTTTTTCGTGTCACTAAAAGACTGAAAATAAAATGAATGACTTTTTGCTACAAAACATCTGTGAGGTTAGGGCTAAAACCAATAAATTCTCACTCGGAACGTGGATTCCGACGGTACCTTTTGTCAATACCAGTAATTAATAATCGTGGTTCGCCCGTTCTTATAATTATTAAAGCTTACCGAGGCGAGAGCGGCGTCAAGTTAACGTCAACTTCAACTAATGAGCGTTTCCAATGACAAATGCTGCATTCGAAGCGACGACGGAGTAGTCAAATTTGGCTGGATATGGCGTTGTCCTAGGGATTGATAAAATTAATGTATTGCTTATAAAAATAAAAATAAAATAAGAATTTTAAAAGTTTTCTCTAAAATATAAGACATAATGTCTTTTTTTAAAGCCGTGACTGTTAACTAACAGTCACGGCTTTTGAAGATTATCAAAACAATAAACGTGCTAGTTACCTATTAAAAATTTTGATTACAATCCACAAACCAAACAGTTTTTGCTCCAAATATAATTTCCAATAATTGCTTACCTGTTCATAATAACACGTTTTGGCGAAGCTATCTGACCATAATTATGCCCTATTCACATTAAAGTGTCCGTGTTTCTATGTCAGTAACGAGCTCGACCCAATTCCAAAAGTAATGACAAACGACTGTATCCACACTCAAGACGACCACCCGATAACGCACACTAATTTGACAAAAAAGATTCCGTTTGAACACACTCTGCCTGTCTCTGGAATGAGCATTAACTTTTAAATTTGTCTGTGTCAGTACACACTCCTCATTCGTCGTAATGACCGACACGATAATAAATCAAAGGAGTTCAAAAGACTAGTTTAATTGTGACGAATTTATGATGTGATGGTTTTGTACAACATGCGTTTGTTGTTGCAGTGTTGGGAAAATTGTGAACTTCTGCAGTCCAACTACCAGGTTTGGGGAGCAATCTGCGACGAGAAAGATATTTGTGTAAGTTGAAATCTTCATACATTTTCTTAATTTTGTTTTAACGAGCTGTATAACTAACGTTATCTTTGGTTACAGTTCCCTGGATGCAAGAT
This sequence comes from Lithophane ornitopus, assembly GCA_948473465.1. Lineage (NCBI taxonomy): Eukaryota > Metazoa > Arthropoda > Insecta > Lepidoptera > Noctuidae > Lithophane > Lithophane ornitopus. The sequence goes on along the minus strand of OX419624.1, from coordinate 9,840,588 downwards.
CGCATGTGAATTCCATTCGGAAGCGGCGCGCGCCTCTCAAACTCAGCCTGTCATCCACACGAAGGGCGAAGGGGTGATGCGTGTGAGTGGAGCGCTTGCACGCTGGCCCCCTCCGGCACCCCGCGCCGCGTCCCGCCCCGTGCCCCTCGTATACGTCGTCATGCGACGTGCCGCAGAAGGCCCCTGGCGGCAAATCATACAAACTCAAGCCCTAGCAACAAGAGTACCTTCAAACAATGAAGGTGCCCTTCTTCGAGTACTTGTTGTCGACCCACTAGGACTCGTCACCATCTACAGTCCTGACGAAACTTGGGTAGCTCACGATACTAATACTTCCAACCACGATGAACACAAGTGGACACTCAAAGAGATATCCCTCATTCATCAAAAAGTCCTAGTTATTGGTGAAATTGCATGGGAACCTAGAATAGCACGCGGAGTCTATTTAGTTACTTGGGAAGTTGACGGCGGAGGCCTAAAAGGCAATTTGTTTACGGACTCCACCAGAGTTACTCTATCATTATGGCCGGACACGATCTACCACATTCAAGTGGAGCTTGTATCTCGCACACCGGGTGTTGACAATGAAAGGTCAGAGACCATGACTATCGATACCAGCAGAGCTCAACGCGTTTCAACCGAAAGCGTTCAGGATGTTCAAGTGAGTGAAGGAGACCGCCTGATGTCCGTTCTGGTTAGCTCTATGAGAGGGGAACGTGTACCAGAGCGATCACCTGACTCTGAACTAGTACTAGGCTGTTTGTCAGCTATGATTGCGTTTGGATTGGCTGTACTAGCCGCGGTCTTATGGAGGCGGAGACGACGAGGAACCTTCCCAGGAACCAACGTTTACATCGGTTCGTCTTCTGTGTTAAAGCGAAAGCTTGTTGAGGACTTCGCTCCAGCCGCGCACTGTTTCCAGCCGGTGCTGGTGCCGGAGACACCGACCAACGATTCAGTGCCGCGTGACGTGGTCGTGTGACGTCACAGCTTCGATATGCTGTCGGTGGAAGACCGCGTCTTCAGTTCCTAAGCATTTGGACGAACTCCCTAAAAGACAAGTAGTTCGGGTGGAAAGAAGTGCTGTTTGTGATACTCTAAAACTCTTAAAGAGAGATAATAAGTGAAAGTTAAATTGCATTTATTGTGGAATGTCGTGTAACTTGTTACGTTGTAAATTGTAATGGACTTTGGAACACTGTATGTAAATGCTGCTGTAATAAAAATTACTCGTGTAATTTTGTTTGTACGTAGAGCTAGGCGATTGTAAATTAAAAAGTTACTACTTATAAATGTATTTATGAAACACAGTAAGGTTAACACCAGAAAAAATAGTTATGTACATATGTTAAGAAGAAAAATAGTACCTAAATGATAATTTTCTAAAATATGACTTGATTTATATACTGCTTGTAAATAAATAACTGTAATGCGTGTACCGGATTTCGATGTTCAATTTCAATTCGTTTTGTATTTCTAAGGAAAATATCGGGATCTACTACAAGAGTACGAAATATGAAGTTTCATTTTAGATTCCCTTGAGTTTTTGGAACGAGATCAACAAAAATGTTATCTTTCAAATGGAATATAAAATGAAATTTCAGTTTGTTTCATGTTATTGTAGTCGACTGTTATACGGAATCAAGTTTATTAGACTAATCGGTATAAATATCTAGAACTATTTTTACAACTAGTCCTTATTATTGTTTAGTTAAATCATAGTTATTAGATATATTTTACGATAATAGTTTTGATGAGGTCCTTACTCATTCTAGTGAACTTTACGACGTCTTCTTCAGCAATAAACATATATGTATGTATTTGTAAATAATGGAAACATTTATTGTAAAAACATAACAGAGAAATTATATTTTTCTTGGCCTATGACAGATATTTGTAGAAGTTACGGGTGGATGTATCGATTAAGGTTTTTTCCACAAATTATAAGTTTTTTGTTCTAATGCGATATGCCCATTCCCTTGATATGTGTCTCTCAAAATCTCTTAGCCATACACGTAATATTACGTATATCACAGTGTAGTGTCATAATTATTTGTTTAAAGTTGATGTTAGCCTTTAAACACTTGTACTTAATAACTTAAGTTTCGTTTAGTAGTGCAAAACTGTAAAAGAGACCAAAATTATATATAATTTGAAACAAATTTTGGTTCTGTGACAACCAAAATCCGAGTAGGACGTAAGTTAGGAGCTTAATTAAATTTATTTATTTTTTGTGATTTATTAGTACCTTCACTCGATTTTGTAAATAAACGAATTGCTATAAATGACGACGCTGATCTTTAACGTGTATAAATAAATATGTCTGCCAAATTACAGCCGTGTTTTAATTTATCGACAGTGTTTCTATTGACAGAAAAAAATAGATGTGCTATTGTTCTCATCGTCTTTTGTTTCAAAATACTCCAGTGCTCCCGGAACGACGGCTGTATAAAAACTAAATACTTTGGTAATTTGTATAATTTAGAGTGGACGGCAAGAATGACGGCTAACGAACGGTTCTGACACCTTGAGCGAGATTACCGAACTTTTTCATTACATTCTCGTACTTTCTTGACGATTTATAAACGAGTGTTGGGCAATTACCGTTTTTATACGATGATACTTTAAAGGCATCGAAGACTTCAATATTAGCACGTTTTTTAGTAAATGCCAACGAGTAGTATTAGTAAACCGTGCAGTTTTTAGGTTTTTCGACATTTAGTAGACAGAATTTTTTCATCTGTGGAAAAACTTGTTGTGTTTTTTTATATAGGACTTTTATATAGGACTATGTAAAAAAAAATACCAAACAATGGTTTTGAATAGACCTAACAATATTTTGTTTTCGTAACAAAAGGTTTAAACATTTATTCATATTGCGCTTGAGCGTTAGCAATAAATGTCAAAAATACAATATAACAATTCCATATCGATATTAATTTTTAATACTTTGTGGGTTTAGCAGGGATTTGCCGCTTGAATAAACATCAATCATTTCAAAGAATCCTTTAAACAAACATTGAGATTTAACTTCGGTTAAAGGATACCGTTGGGGCTGTCTAGCCTTCCTCGGATAAAACGGTACTATTGTCTGAGGATTAACGTCAACGAATTTGTTGTCAACAAACGCCTGATCAAACAAAAAGATTTGTGCCTCACACAACCAAGGTACCCCCTATTCTAACTATTGTCGTCCTGTCCGTGCCAGCTTAAATACTTAACAAATTTTTTTTTTTCGAATAACGGCCACAACAATGAATTCTGTTTTTAAAACGCGTCGCTCCAAAAAAAGTCCGTCGGCGGGCGACGCACAGAAAAAACCGAAATAAGTAAGTAATCGTAAATTCCGTCCTATCTTTTAAAAAGTCAATTACAAAGTTTGAGTTTCATTAAATTGAGAAATCCATTAAGCTAATCACTAAGTTGGGAGCCACCGACGTGACGATTATGAAAAGAAAAGGTTATTCCGGCATGCAAATGTGAGGGGCATCTTAATGTAAATTACATGTAAGTGGAAGACAGAGTCGGCATTTTGAACTATAATAGACGACTGCATCCATAGATCCCCATAATTCACGTCATAAGATTAGATATAGCCTTTTTGTTTTCACATCGTTAAAGTCGAATCACGGTGTCGGTTTTTTATAAAAAGGCAGTTTAGATAGTCGCCGTTTTGGTATCGGCTTCTAGTTTTTCCCATTCGTTTTCATTAAGAAAAAACTTATTCAGTTTGCTTTGGAAATCTATGATTATGGTAACGTAAGGCCATTTATTTTAGTTACCCATTTTATTCTTGGCCCGCGGTTCTAGTATAAAGCATAGGCTCATAAATAACGAGGAAAATAGAAGGTGAACGCTTCCAAGAGTATCCTTTTGGGAGCGGGCAAAGCATTCTTTTAAGATTTATTACAGAACTTGAACACATAACTTATTCCTTATGTGCCTTTGGAAACGATAGTCCCTTAAATGTTGACATTTTTTCGGTTCGTTTTAATTCATACTGATTGGTATTAATTTTGTGACTCAAATGGTTATGATTTACTTTTTTTCCATCCATCCATTCCATCTATGGAATTCTCATTCCAGTTTCAAAGACCAACTAATGAAGGCACACATTATAAAGTTGGTGCTTAATTTTCGATTGTAGAACTACAATTCATCTTACTATATAGATACTCTACTACCTATAAAAAAAGATCACATACCTATAAATAATTCTACCATAAAATAAAAGTACAAAAATCTCTTAAGTTATAAGGAAAATTGCGAGATATCAGCTCAGTCCCGATCCCCAATAACACAACATGTTATGCTCCATGATCTGGATTATCCTGCGATTACAAATCCTTATTCCACGTCGATAGATAACCTAACTTATAGTCAGAGATATTGCAATCGGGATATTTTAAGTTGATCCTATCTAAACTGCCGATGCAAAGCGAATGTGTGGGACAGACTTTCTTGTTAACGACCTACAGTACAACTATCTTTTATGTAACTGAAATGTTGTCTGATACCGAAGGCTGTTATTTAAAAGCTGGATGTTTTACTATTTTATTTAAATTGTATCTGTAACACTTCAGTGTGATGAATATTGTTTAGTGTTTTCTAGCTGTCGGTCTACTACACCAGATTAACAAAATGCAGCAAGTGAAAGTAATTCAATTATTTTTTATCGCTCCATTCTTAGCGATAACAGGCATTCCAAGTGGTCACTGGAATAATGTAATTGAATTTCTATTTCGGACCCACCTTAAAATGAAATCTTTTGTTAGATAACGAGTAGGTAAGCATCAAAAGCTTGGTAACCGATTTAACATAAAAAGCTGGAGATATAAAAAATAAATCGATGTAAGTAAATAATCCACTTTATGAAAGAAACCTACTTCAGACTCACTACGCTTCTTTTTCTAGCAAGATTGATCGTAACAAATCTGATATTGTGGTAGAAGAGACAAATGTTAAAGTGGCCAGACAGTATTACATGATGTACATATAAACAAGATGGATGTGGAAAGAACAAAGCGAGTAAATCGCGTTCTCGTTTTCGCAAATCAACATGCGGAAAAGGATACCTAGTCTACACGATAATCGGGCGCAAACATCGCGAAAAAATAATCAGCAGTGCCCTTTTAAACTTCAATACTACAATAGGTACTCGATCGAAATGTAAAGGACAGTTGATAATTATTTCGCGATTATGATGTTGGTCCCACGAAGAAAGTTCATTTTTATGGTCTGTACCACACCCATAAATATGACCACACATTTCTGTTACACGCTGTATAAGCTTCTATAATATCAGCCATAATATTTCATTTTCCTAATAACGGTTCTAGGATATTACCACAGGACGCATTAGCCCTTAAATGCATTAATTACATAATATCAATGCAAACGCACATGGAGCATTAAAATTTTAATACGTCCATTTGCTAAAGTCTAGTTCAGATAGGACGGAAACTCACGTTATGCGATTACCACTAGTCTTAAACTGGTCTTAATGACTGTCAGATGGACATTTCAAGAGCCCGAAGCGTGGCTGCTTATCTAAAGTTGCGGTTTGAATCTAAATACTAGCAGCCGTTGTATTTAATTTATACCTATGGACTTTTATGTTTTGAAAGGAAAATAGTTACCTACATACTGCAAAGCAGTCGCAAGTATTAACACTTTTAGCGTTACATTTTCTGGAACTATGTTCCAATAGTCAGCTGTCCCATATAAAACTTTAATACCCATGTACTCGATCCAAAATTGTAGATAAAGGTTTTGTTAATCCAACCAAACGCAGAAATTAGCGTAAAGATAATTTTATAATTCCAATTATTTCGTCATAAATAGCATCTCCCAAAGGTGAACATCTTATAATATGTGTGTGGAAGTGCTTTTGTGTATAGACTTTGCAATGCAAGTAGATTCATTTATTTAAGTTAATGCTTCAAGAAATTAGCAGAACATTGATGAGGATAAGAAAAAATCAATGTTACTTTCGTATTAGATTAGAAGAAAGTGCATCTACTAAATCTAATTTTAAATCTACTTTCCTTTTAACACTAAGTCATAATTGCTATCTTAATTAGCGATACAATTTTGAATGTTATCAACAGTTCCGTCTAAAGGTTTTGTAAATTATTCTCTTCAAAATGTCAGCCCTCCTCTCAATCAAAGGCGGCAATTAAGGATTGGCAATATTAGCGAAAGGTCGAATAAATTCTTAAGAATTGAATGTTAATTGATGGCAAGCTCTCGTGAAGCAATTACCAGTAGTCTTAGTGACTGTCAGACGGACATATCAAGAGCTGCACGTCTGCTTATCTGAGCTCGCGAGAGTGCATTTATCAAAAGGAAGCCGTTTCACACACCACGTTCCGTTCGATGGTTTGTATGGATTATTGGATGTATGGAAAGTTAAGCTTTGTATGGAGTATAAGTGCAACACTATACTTAGTTATAGAGAGCAGTGGTGGCCCAGTGGTAACAGCGACTTACGAGCTGTAGGTCGTAGGTTCGAACCCAAACAAGCGCTTTACTTTGTGTAAATTATTTTCATCACCACTGTTCTCAAAACGGTGAAGGAAAACATCGTGAGGAAACTGGCATGTCCTAGAACCAAAAATTTCGAAGACAGATGACATCTACCAACCCGCACTGGGCTCGCGTGGTAGATAAAGAACCTCTCCCTCTCACCGAGAGGAGGCCTGTGTCCCAGCAGTGGGAACATTATAGGCTGATTATGCATACTGAGTTATAACAAAATCTATCACGTAAAATAATAATTTAGAGTTAAAGCCTAGATTGTAATCAATTACTAAGAACCTTAGTTCTTATTAACTCAGGAAAAATAAATGTATGGAGCTAGAAAACTTTTTGATTGCAATACATTTCTTCTCAGTAGTTATTCTAATATTTATTAAATACTCTACAGTCTAAATCAGAGAGACCAACCAGTGATATTAGTACAAGTAGGTAGTGTGTATGTCACGAAAGAAAGCCGACCGAATATTGTGGAACTACATTTTTTTAATGCAATGACACTAGCGCCGCATCAAATGGACTTCAGTGGACCCTGTTTTTGGGATAGAACTTATAATGTCTATGGTATTTTAGATCAAAGACCACACAAGGATTCCAGTAGATCCCTACCTACAGTCCAATCAATACTAAAGACAAAAAGGTTTAAAGGTAATTTATGGATACAAACTGTTAACAGAGTGGCATTACAAACTGTTTTTATGACTCTATTTGGAAGAAGGTTGACGCGGATAAAACAGAGAAGATTAACAATTTATATTCAAACGTTGGAAACGACGTTTATTTTATGATTTCCATGAATCTTTAGCTTGCGGATCGCGTTCGTACATATAAACAAAACAATCATGGCCTTTTTATGCAAAAAAGCGGTTAAGTTCGAGTCAGACTCGCACACAAAGTGTTCCGTACCACCGTATAATATATAACACTCATATTAATTATTTATTGTTATAGCAACTCTGTGAAAGTCTGTGAGAGTGTGTAGAAATTTCAAATTTCTACCTATTACGGTTCAAAAGATTCTTCCATCCTTAGTTATTACTAAGGCACGAAGAATCTTTTGAACGGAACACTATTGTGTTCCGTTGGCATTTTGGGTACTGAACCCTAAAAAGTAGTTTACATTTTTATAACTAGGCACAATGTTCTGTTTTATTATATCTCAATAGTTGATCCTAACCCTAGGGAAATACCAGTGAATTGGAACATGATGAAGATTCTGTCGAAATAAACGAACAAAATTTAATCAAATATAACATTGGGAACAAGTGCCCAATTTGTATAGCTGTGTGCCAACAAACTATTGTTGTAGTAACATTTTTTACAAGTCGTTTTTAAACATAAATAATTGGACTAACAATATTTGTCATGTTTAGTGAAAAGTTGAACACTTTTTATGTAATCGAGGCTTACTTCAAGGTAATTTGTCTTTAGCCGTATTTATGTAACAACTTGATTTATTTTTATTTGTCAGTTAAATCATACCAAATCCTCATAGTCAGTTAAATTAATATTTTTTTGAAGGGTGAAATTATAATATGAGTATTGTATGCTTAATGTTTTAACCACAGATCATTTCAGGATTTTGAAATGGTTTTTTCAACTACGGGCTAATCGTAATACAAGATATATTGATTACTAGAGTTTTAAATACATATTTCTTGTGTTACGATTATGAAAAAAAATTACAAAAATGTCTCAAATTCATCTTATATATAAAAAATCAGTAAATTGGCTTCTTAAAATTATCCATACAGGCTCATTTTAGCACAGCATCTAGAACTTCTGACAGTTTGATACGAACAAGCTAGCTAATGTGAAGGGGCTTTAGCCCTCCGGTGCGCCGGCGCAGTAATGGGCGGCTGTCAACGCGTGGGCGATCGACTAAACATCAGTTGTAAATACAAGGTAAATATTTGTCTTCGATATAATTACTGTAATTGTAGAAGACGTTGACGTGGAGTTCATTAAATTAATTGAAGTGTAAATTAGTTTATTTGAGGTGGTAATGGCCAGGTATTATGGTAGATAGTGCGCAAGAGTTGAACCACTCAGCAGTGAAAAGAAAAACAAGAATTTTAAATGAGTGTTAAAAGGTTTTAACAACATCCTGATACTACAATTCGAAGCCTGTTACCCTTTTTGTAGCAAAAAATATTGTACAACAAGTACCTACTTCATTTTATAGTGCTGATTGGCACTGCTTACAACCCTACATACATTTGTTTCAAGTAAAACCAAGTCTTTATAGGTTTTGAAATGGTTAGACTAACGACATGTGAATCGACTTGACCACTTATACAAGTCTATAAACCCTCATGATGTTTAAGTTATGCGGCAATACTTAACCTCCTTCACATAATCCAAACAAACGTAACGAAGTCTTCGAGTGTTTGTTCAATGTGTGTTCTTAGTTATAATATTATCAACATGTACCAACCAAGGACGTGTAGTCTAGTGTTGTTTATTTAACGATTTCAGGATAATTCGTAGGTACCTATCAGGTAGGCAGGTGTGTATCAGCAGAAGCAGCTTAAATAAATATTAGTACGTAGTTTAAAACAATTACATACCATACCTCATAATATTATCATACCTCTCTCCTTCATTGCTGCCTTTTTCTGTACCTTCGACAACCTGAAACAGAAGATCAACGAAAACCATGAAACAATAGGTATTAAAATAAGTATCTGGGTGACCGAGCTCTGTTCCAGTGAAAATAGAGACTGCTCAGTTAATAGTATAGTTCATACTAATTTCATGTAGGTACATACTAATTCCATGCTGCCATGATAGTACATAGTTCATAGTGCCATCTCATTATTCTAAGGTAGCCATCTTGTTCTAAACTTTGAGCGACCGAGCTCTGGTCGGGTGAAAATGGAGAAAAAGAATTTTCCCAGATGTGACCTAGCTAGATGGATTTTCGCCCTCGTAAACCCTATACCCTATAGCAACAAAAGGTGTTTACCCTATAGCAACTTTCATCGAAATCGTTTGGCCGTTTTCGAGAGCGTGATTACAAATATATTATATAAGTATACAGGATGTTAGGGTAAACACCGTTATCCTTGAAACCAGTGGGTTGGTTTCATTTATAGAACGTATAGTCAATGGAAAATTACTTTTTTTTTAAAGAAAATCTACATTTTACCACAAGAGTATCACCCTTCCACCCTAGGGCGCTAGGGCAACGAACTTGCGTCTCAACACGGGTGGGTACCGCGGGACGTGACCCGATCGGCCGCGAGCGCGACCCCTCCCTCAGTGAGTCAGCTGTTTCGCTAGCGAGCACGGTGTCGTTTTTTTTTAATTGTGAGTCCAATAAAAAAAAAAGTTAGTTTCACAAAAGATTTAAAAAAGTTTCTATCCATTCATTTATTTTTATATTTAAGTCAACTACCCATGGTTTGAGTGACAACGGTGTTTACCCTTACACCCTGTACAAATATTGCTCATTCAATAGTATAGGGTTTATAAACTATATCCTAGTCACTTCTAAAACTAAAAATACGTGACCAAAACTACCTCCGCTATTCTATAAAACACAAAATACATAGCTTCCACACTATTACCCCGTCACTCGCCGAGGGTTAGCGATTATATCAGAAGAACCTGTAGTCACATAGTCATTACTCTTCTAGATAGGTACCGATATCTGCGGTACTTATGAATAAACACTTACCGATATTGAATGCAGCCCGTTTACGCCTATCATTGGGGTTGCAAGCTGCCATGTTCGATTTACCCAACACTCAATGTAAATGGTAACTGCCGGTGAATACTGGAATCTTGAATAGATATAGTGATTATTACTAAGATTAGGTTGCTTTCAATGGCTTCAGAGTTGTTTTATTGGTTGTTTGGATCTGGGTGCAGAATTGTGTATTTTCTAACTGTTTAAAAACCATTTATGGTTCAGAATTGGGCTTATGTAAACGAACCGTCAATAGCTACAGAAAATCTAGTGCTTCTTCAAATACCTACGAATGGAAAATGTCTCACCCGTGTAAATATTCCAAAGGAATGTAGGTAATTCTATTTGGGCCGACAAAGCAAAAATTTTTTTTTAGTCTTTGACTGGCGATCTTTGTGGGCTTTATCGAAAATTAACATTATTCCAAAATTCAAATATCTATGTTGCATTCATATCGGGATCATAAAAAGGTTCTATTGTTTCTTTTAAGGTGTTAAAACCACACATAAATTAATGCGACCTCAATTTAATGGTAACTTTCTGAAATGAGGCAACCCACGGTAAAACACTGGTTCCCGTTGCCAATCAATCAATAATTCGCGGAAGCCGGGAATTATCTCGAAATAACTGTTTATAACCATTTAGAAATTACATACTGTTGCTAGATCAAATACGAAGGAAGCTTCACGGAGTTAATTATCGTCGTGTACTTACTTCGACGAAGTTCCTGTGTTACGTCGATTTTCGAAAGTTATTTATCAGAAGATTTTCTTTTTAATATTTAACGAAATTTTACCGAAATGTATGGTAAGTATCTAGAAAAGGTATGAAAAAAAATTTATGAAACGAACAAAATATTTTTCGTCAAAATTCTGCACCGGTTGATAAGTTTGGTGTCACAAAATCGAAGCTTGAGTGAAACGATCACGCTGCAATAGGATGCACGCTGACGTGACGTCATCACGCAACTATGTGTTAAATGATACCAATCAAGAAAAACTTACTGAAATCAATATACCTAACATGTATTTCAGTTTAAATTAATTGGAAATAAGATAATGATTTCTCATTAATAATTTATTATCGGCAGCACCACGTGTTGGTACATACTTAAAACAAAATTGATATTAAGCAGTAGGTAAGTGAAGAGGGACGTTTTCGTAAACATGGTATGGAGGTTCTACGAAACAGATTCAATAGACGATGGGGCTTTGATATCGTAACATTACGTTAATTTACACCCACATAATTACTTAATTCTTCGAAATAGTTTACAAAGGTAGGTAAAGAGTACTGTAGTTCATCAACATTTTTGTATGATATCTCCCATGAAGCTATAGAAGAGTGACGCTAATAATACTTTTGAACAAAACACTAAAGACCATTTCCTACATGATTGTTGTATTGTTGATAATGCAAGTAGGTACTTCTCCAGACACTACGAGAAAAGAATATGATCTAGATGAACCAATTGTATGTAAAACTCGCTGTTACAGTCATGATAAACAAATGAATCAGTAGGCAGTCACACATATATAGATACTACTACCGTTACCACCTCTGTATAAGTGAGATGACGAAGAAGTGACTATACAAGAAAATATAACTAGGGCTAAATGAACACATTTCCAAGTGTTGACCATATAGTGTTGGCTTGAACTTGAAACCACGCAGAGCAAAGCCATGTTAGGTTTAAATATCGCGCTGGGACGAGACAAATCGCTTGCCCATCGCTTGCGATCACGATACCAACTTGTTTTAGTTGACTTTTACTTACAAGAATTAAAAACTTGCACGGAATTATAAGGCGGAATATATTGAGCATGTTTTTCATTTTAGAGTCTGACCATCATCGCAGTTTAGTTGTTCTTATTTAAATGAATGTTGAATATTTTAAATTTATAGCAGAATATAATGTCATAAAAGACGATAAAGTTTTTAGGTAGATACATAAAATTCTAATAAATCATAAATGATAAAAGGCAAGGACATAATAGCAACAGATGTAGAGAATTAAATGAATGTTAACTCTATTGTTACAATAGAAATCGCTCCCAATAAAAATCTCAACTAATCCATTGAAGAAACTGCTTAGAAGCCACCGATTATAAAGTTTAAATTAATACCTTTGCTACTCGAATTTCTAACTGAAATTAGCATTCAACTTTGATATCCGATAGCTGAACTGTTGCTTCCAAAGTTGAAATTACGAATAGTTCGTATGTTGTTGAATGAGTACAACAGGTGGCGTTACCGGTTAATTACGATAAACAAAACCGGTTATAATAATTAGTAAGGGGCGGTAGTGGGAGGGGCACGCCGCTGTCCGTAAAGGCGTGGTCGCTTTTCGGCGACTCAACTCATGTATAATTTAACACGTGGACTATGTCGTAACTGTGAGCTTTTATGGTGATATCCGATTTTGTTTGGCTCTGGGATTTTGTGGGCAAATGACCTTAAGCGGCGCGCACAAGATCTCAGATCAAATCTTGAAATCATCAAATTGAGTTTGCATACAATGTCTGTCACGAAAAGAAGTTTCGACCTGTATTCAATTAGCCATATCGCATCCATACACTTGAATTGAAATTTACCATTAATAGCTGACCAACATTAAAGTTCCTAGAAGGATCATGAAACCACAGCCGTCGTCAGGCCGTCACACAACTTTTTATCTTATCGTAAAACTCAAAACCTCTTTTTGCTTGGCTATGTAGGTACAGCAGTAGCTTCATGTTAAACCACATTACTTTGCAGTAAAAAATAAAATAATAACTCCATATCACGTAGCAATCAGCGCACAATTTACTAAACTCTACTTAGCTTGCGCTGCGCGTGCGTTGATCGTGCGTACTGCGCGTGACTCAATGGACGCATTGTGGACCAATGTTGGGGCCAACACTTGATCATAATTTCTAGATGGACATTGTGGATTTATTCCACAGCCTAGGTTTTGTATATTTAGAAAAAAATTATTCGTCTCACATTTATTTTTATCTATCGACACTCATAAATGTCTTATATTAGATAAAGCCTAGAATTGATAGATGTAATAAAATTTCAATAGGCATTTCAGAGTTTCAGCTGTCTCAGGTGTTTCAATGATAAAAATATTATATTAGTTACACTTCAACTTGTTTGTTTTCGCAGAAGCACAAGATCAACCACACCATTGTATTCCAAGTCCGAATAAAAAGAAGTTTAATGAGCTTGTGTTCCATCCCTTAACCAACTCAATCACCAACATTTGAACCAATCTCATGTCGGCTTACTACAGCTTTAATAGTCTAATTCACTTGCAAGCCCCGGCGGCGGAGTTTTTGTGACAAACTAACGTTCGTGGTGAAGTTGTGAGTTTTATTGTGTACGTGACGGGGCATCTGATAGCCTGCATGCATCCTGTATACACAATGTGTAGGTAAATAACATTGTCGTGGGTCATGGAAATATAGCACTCAAATAAAAAATGGAATGTAAATTAATGACCAAGAGTTGGTGAGTAAAACAATAATGATAAACACGATATTATGCCTGTATTTGAAGATATAGAGAATGTCATACAATTGGCAACTGATGTAGAATCAAACTGATATAAAAGTATTTTCTTCGGTGCAAGCATTATAGTCCAAAACATCTTTGTTGTATAGCTATAAAACGCGTAAACACGATTGTAGAGAGCACAATCATGTTGATGCGCTATATCTGGCAGAGACAATGACGTTCAATGAACTCATCTAACGACACGGTAGAAACAACGGAATTCAATCTTTTTGTATCCAATATCCAAGAAATACATAAATATCACTTCTGATTTATACTCGAGTAACCCCCATGAACAAATAATGGCAGTCCATGTCAGTCATGTTACATTGCAACAACTACCAATAATTTTCAAAATTGAGATTGATGGGTTTACAAAAGAATCTGCAAATGTGCGTAATCTATTATGAAGTCATAGGGGAACGATCATAAGTGGCTATTAGGCGATCAATCACCCCGTTCCCATATAATGACTGACTTTCCATTACAACCATAAACTTCTCCATCCATTATAGTTTAATTTTCGAAACACACATGCCAAATGGAATCTTCTAGAAGCATGTTATTCGACAGTCTGAACAGACATAAAACAAGGCACCTTATTAAAATATTCGTATCGAACGAACTCCTCTCATTTCTCACAACGTTGTTGCTAGAAACATAAAATCAATTACTATTAGTTTTAGATAAAGCGTAAGTAAATTACAACATGCAGAGAAACGACTTACACATTTTTCAGAGCTTGCCTTTAGATGGTATCAATAATTGGCATATCTGTGAACCGGCACACGGTAGATCATTTAATTTTCTTAATAATTTTCTATCGCAGAGCGCCTGAGGCAACGCGCGCCGGTCTAGCCTGCTTCTCGTTTTATACTTTTTAGTAATACAGTATAATCAATCTCACTGTACAGATGTTTAGGCCTAGATGTAGTACATGCGATAATGTGAAATAAATTGTTTTGATGCAACGGTGGACTATAGAAAATAGTTTTTAGTTTTAATTGAACACTCTGGTTGACTATCTGGATGGTTTGATACATGTAACTGCAGATTTTTTTTAATGATTCATTGTGTCTATAGTATTCAAAAATAAATCGTCCTATGGGTTGCATTGTAGATAAGCATCAGATGCAATACTTGGGACCAACCTCGGGACTTTCTAACATATTCTTAAATTACAGAGAAATGCCAATATAATATCACATGTCGTAGTCAACCCTTGCATCTCACCTCACAGTTTACTGCACCGGTAATCTGAATCAGTTGCGTCGACCAGTGATTTATAGGAGCCGCCCGACGTCCCAGCATTCCGCTTTGTCTCAACCCGCAATAAAGGTAATTTCGTTACAAACTATGGACGTCCGTAGACCCTGTACCTTCCTATTAGCGTTACGAAAATGTATATACTCTAACCTGTAAATTACCCTGATTTTGTTTGGGTTTTGTAACAACTTCTGTAGCCGAACATGTTTTCATTATTTCAATAGTTTATGTTGTGAATGACACTAGTTTTATTATATCTTCACTGACTTCTGTATTAGTAATAGTTTCTTTACTAACATATTTCCATCCAGTTCCTTTAACAAGTTGAACTAAATTACATGCAGTATCTATCGCAAGTGCGGCAGCATCATTCAGACTGTGTGTAGCAATAAGTACTTGCATCTAGATGCTGTACCAGTGACAGGTTAGTAATCCATCGCTTGCGAGCATCACAGAACTGGTTTCTGCAATTGACTCTTACAACTTGTGCGGGTTAACAACCATCTGAAACAGTGCTTTCTTTCATTTCTAGATAAGCAGAATTTATGTAGGATCTTTTTGTTAAATCCTTATCTGTATTTGCATGGTGATCTTAGAATAATTTCGGTCCTTACCTAATCTTTATTTCGTTTAAATGTTTTTAATGCTGGAATAGATCAAATATTGGCATAGATAAATATTGTATAATAGACAAAAGTATCCTAATTAAGTTATGATCTATCTAATGAAGCAGTTTCAAAATTGATGAGTCTGTCGAAATACCCATCGTATGAAGAACATATCTGCAAGAAAACGGAGAATAGAATATCTTAGAATATCTTTATTTTGCATAAAATATGGTACATAAAAGGTCTTACATGTAAAAAGTCCCACATATTTTGCTTACTTTCATTTCAGCATGCAAAAAACATCTTATAATAAAATGAACTGGATGTATATTATAATGACCAATCTAAAGGACATGACTAACGAACTCCAGAGACATGAGACATGTTTCTATTTCCCCATAATGCAGGTGTGTACCTAGTTAATCCATTATGAAACTTATTATCTCTGTTTAATCTATTACAGGTGCTGCAATGGACTGAATGACAGTATTGGTAAATCGTATTAATGTCAACTGTTGCAACGAATTGGCATTTATGAACTGATACAATTATATAAATTGCGGTTCTATGACAAATCACGATTTACCAGCCTTCCGTTTGTTTATCTGCAAAATGGATTTTGTAATTGCACGTTTCTTATGGAACGGTAATAAATAATTCCCTTTATACATTATGGTACTTAATTAAATTATTAATCTGCGGAACATTTTATGAAACTTTATGTTTTCAACTTTACAATTACCAAATAATCTAAAATTGCTAACAATACTCTGTACATTATCATTATCTCCGATAACATCAAGCAAATGGCTTCTGTTCATCTTATTTGCACAAAATATGTATCTTTCTTAGCTTCTGGTATATTCACTATAAAAAGTTTTATTTTTATTGTTAAAATCCATTAAGATAAAAACAATTAAGACTCACGCTAAGGTATCAAAAACAAGCACACACCCAAACAATATGATATGAAAATAGTCTTAATTACGCCTACAGTCTTAAATTAGCATAATTAAGGATCCATGAATAATAGACTCTACTAACTAGGACTTTAAGATAGGAATAGCTTTAAAAGCTTTGGCTAATAACCTAACATACAGGGTGAATCAATTGCATCCAAAGAGACGAGGATTCATGGAGTTAAAAGTTTGAGTATGCTTTTCGATCAGAAACTACAAAATCTAAATAATGTTTTTGACTTACCGATTGTCTTGGCCAGTACGTTAGTCAAGACTAGGAAACTCTAGGGCAATTTTTTTTCGTTAGTCAGAGAATTTATAGACTAATTTGAGAAACGATGCCCCTGTTATAAATTAAATTATAGGTATAACTTACTCCAACCAGTATTTTCGTAAAGGCAAAACTCAATCAAAGTGTCCTTTTTACAATTTAGGATTCTGAATCAATATACAGCTCCCTCGTTTAAACCCGCTTCAGATTAAATGCGTCCTGTATATATCAGAGGAGAATGTTTTATTCAATGTATTGAATCACTACAACCTAATCTTAATTGGTATGGCAATTCCCAGCATAATTGACATTAAACGATTTATAGGCGCCGACATCATTTAAAGCCATACTATAATGAACATTTCAAAGAAAATATCTGCTAGTAGGTATGTTAATTACCAAACTGTATATGATTAATACTTAATTCAGAACAAGATTTTTAATATAATCGAATTATTAGTCGTTTCATATAATGCTAATTAGTCCAACTATGGTTTACGATATGGCGAACTAGAATTTTATTGTGTGATGCAAGAAAAGTTATAAAAATATAATTATGTTGTAAATAAAAAAAGGTGACATATTAACAACCTAAATCTTAGATCTCTCCAATGATAAAAGGGTACTAAAATTTGAGTATTTATGAGGCATAAATACATTTTTCCTCTGTCCAAAATTGCAATAAACTATTAGGATAATAAATTATTTAGTTGTTTATGTTGATAGAAATGATAAGGCTACCAAAATTTAAATGCCAAGGCAAAAAAAAAATGTGTTGAATAACTTCATGTACCTAGAATATAAGTTTTAGACGTAAACTCTGAAAATAAATTCCGACAAGAATATTGTGTTCTGTTTCGATTGAAACAATAGTGGCATTGTACTTCTCAAATAACACTGACACTTCTTTAAGACAGCTAAAAGAAAATTACATCTATAGTTTTTGATGATACCACGAGTAAATAAGAAAAAGATTCACTTCAATTACAAAAAAACTTCGGAAACACGAATAATAAAGCTATAATCGTATCCAAGTCATTTACAATGTTGAAAAAACCTCAATTATTTCGGAGCCATAAACGGAAAATAGTGGCACTTTAATTAACCTATATGGTGGGTAGTAATTACACATGCACCAATTTCACTGGATTAACCAAATTTGAATTGCTTATTAAGGTGATTGACATGCGCTTTAATCCCTTACAGTATAAGTTTAATCGAATTAACCGTGAGGCGGTAGTTAGGAAATTTAAATTCTTAATCGTGTCATAATCAGAACTATGATCTAATCTTGATAAGAGTAGGATTGACGCTTTTATGCGTATATGACACTCTAATTTATTCTGGTGATCCTGCTTTAGTAGAACTGACTGTAGTACTCAAGCTTGTCCGGATTAGTAACGCTTATCATAGATGTTGATTAAAAATTGATGACTCACTGCTGCCTGGTAAGAAATGCGACACTTTGAGAAACTTGCAGATAATCTAACATTTATATCCTACTCTAATGAGCATCTCTGTCAAACGATTTTATGATGCCATAATAGTTGATTTTTAGTACCGAATTAGCATAAAACGACTAAACTTACAACAGGGGTAAAACGTCTATTATTAAACTTCACAGAACTTCCTGATCCTAACTGTAATGACTTTGTAATATCGCTTAAAGATTGGTGAAATCTATCCTTAAGTCAAACATTAGCTCTACTTTTCAAATATTGGAACAAAACTTTGGAAATCCACTGGTACCTATTTTGGAAAATCATTATATTCTGGCTCTCTGATTTATTTCATTATTTTAACTTCCAATCAGCTGTGTAATATGTACGTATAATAACAAATTAACATTATCTGCCATGATTCCGGTAATTTTATCAAAATTTGTGGAAATAAGCGTAAAATATAGGAATTGGTAACGATATTATACGAATTATTATATCATGTAGGTACCGTGCCTATACAAATGATTATATTGTGATGGATCAACAACATTAAAATTATTTAATTTAATCACTTCGTGAAATCAATTAGTTACTAACACACAAAATTGTACGTTTCCAAATATAAAAAACTGTACGTAGTCGTAAAAAACTGGTAGCTACATTGTGAAAAACTATTTTTTGCGGGCAAACCGCGAGGCGCGAATAGTAATTTTATCCGGAATTTAAACCGACACACACAAACTGTTGTTAGATATACATGTCATATATAGGTTCTAGCACTTGTTTCCAGTACGTTTTGTTTTTTTTTGTTTCTACGATTCAAATGAATGTTGGTTATTGCACGCTGCATTGCATATGTATCCAAATCCTAACAACTCTACGCACGGTATTATTATTCTTCTCAAATCACTCTTTTGGTCTTACCTATTCTTTATCAGGATTTTCATTATACCCAACATCTTCTATCCTGCTGAATATATTTTCGACAAGACACCTTATCTCAAAAATATTCGTCTCCTACTATTATTGCACCTTAGTCACTATTTGCGCAACAGACTATACAATTCATTACCATCAAAAGGTGGTTTGCCGTTCTACTCGCATACTACACACGGAATCAGTATCATCTCAAAACTAAAAAAAAATATTGACTTTTGCCAACTTCACAATTTTGTTATGATCAGCCAACAAAGCCGCAAAAACAGTAACAGAATCGCTAAATAAGCTGAACACAACAATGTAGTTTTGTTGACATAAGAAAGAGCACGTTTTTCATTGGATTCGTTGGAAAATAAAGGCCGGGAGGTAGCCTGAGGCACGTGACAAGGCGACAAAAGATCGTCCGACAGGTATTCGGCGCGCTCAAAATTGGATAGTAATCGATGCGTGAAACTATACTTATGTCATGGGACATAGGGCTCGATAATGTTGAAGACATGTGGTTAGGGGATAAGGTTTTGTAGGCCAGATTGTGCCAGAGCATTTAGGAATGCTGAAAATATTTTTATTTCATCTCTAAATGTTCCATCTAAGTCCAACCCAAATGTGGTCATGTTCGCTCCTTTTTTTGAGGGTGGGAAATCATCATATGACTTCTCCCGCTTTGGGCGGAGCGGAAGGGCGTGTCAGACTTTTACTGACTAAAACGCACCCGTGTTCCTTCAGTTGCCTGTTGCCAAGGTGCCGGTATCCCTTTCGGACTTTTCCACAACCCTGGCAGGCATCGGTCCTGGCGGACCCCGCCAATTGCTGACATCTCTTTGAGGTGCGCGTGGAACACAACGCGCCATCGACCCGGGCCTGGTCTTATCGGACGGCGAGCTAACCCATTGCTCGTGTTCGCACCTAAGAATTTATTTGTGCTTCTGAGGCGATGAATGTTAGACAGTTAAAAATGGCTAGGTATAATTTCATTTTTTACCAAATAATAGTAGGGTCTGATAAAGCCTGGAGCATCAATCAAACAGGCAGTGCCAATTTTTAAAATTCATTGAACTTTGAGGAACAAAAGACGTTTACAAAATATTAATAGTTACCTAGCCCAGTTAAACTGGAAGCCGACCCCACAATGCTTGGGAAAAAGCTACAATGATATAGAAACATATTCCTGAACACGAACATAAAGTTTGTTAGGGTAATTTTCAATCATTCGCTCATTATATTGACTTCGACAAACAATAGCTAATTGTTGGCTATTGCAAGAGTTAACTGAGAAACGGGTAAATAACAATGGCCTAGCGATCACTACTTATGCGCAATTGAAATGTTTAAGCTCAAAACGATGTAACTATGCGTTGCATAAACCTTAGTGAAATTACCGCATTTGGAATGCTGATCGTCTCGTAAATAAAAGGAAACACTGAAATATTGTGTGGAAGAAAATATGTGTCATTTTTACCAAATGTTTGAAACGTGTTCGTAAATATTAATTAGTAAGTTCGTGTATTCTGTTTTGCGCACAGTAGGTGTTTTTATTGCAATATAATCAACACTAAAAATACTCCTGGCGGTTATTTAATATTATGATTATACACATTAATATATTTAACACATTCAAAATATCCATTTTATAACTCATAATTATTACACATAAAAAACGGCAACTTGATTCTTCTATTAAGTCGTTAATTAAGAATGTTCCATGATCATCTTTCTCATTTGCCTGGTGTTTGCAAACCAATTCGTTTCGCAAACTTTTTTGTTTCGTCCTCGAAATGGAAACTTTCGATTAAAATGATAATTTATTCAAAGTAATTAGGGTTTTATAAGCGGACCGGCCGTGTGTCCCGACTGAGGGTAATAAGAAGTTGGACGGCATCCGCCTTCGGACTCGCCTTTATGCACAAACGAAGGTCATTATGATCGGATATTCAATTTACCATTGCGCTGACTCAGCAATAATTTACTTTTAAATCGAATTGTGGCGTTTGAATCGAATTTTATAGCTTAATACCTGCTGCTTGTTTTATGTGTTTCCACTCATAACTTAAGGACCCACTGCGATTCTAATAAAGCTTTGTGCTTAGATACAGGACGGTTCAGTAAAAATAGCTTTACGAGGTTCTTAATTAATAAATACTTAAGCAATTCTAATAAATTCCTTAATGTAATGTGAGATTTGTATTGCCGAATTGGATCATAAAATCTCAACTTAGTAGACTCATAGACTATTTTTTAAATTAAATCACCACTTAAAGTTTCTGGTGTTAAATTAAAGTAGATCCTCCCGATAAGAAAAATTTGATACTTTGAACAAATAGAAACAAAAGTCAAATGGAATACAAACACACGCGTAATTCGATCGCGTCTTTAAATCTCCTAGCATTTGGAATCTTCGTTTTCTACCTCATTCAGAGGCGTGGGTGTATCTCCGTATCAAATTAAATCTGTAACGTTTTATGCAAAACTTATTATTCATAGCTTAGAGCAAACTGTAATAAAAATACAATTTTTCTCATCTTAGTGACTTCATAATTTTCTTCGGAACATTTGTTAGCACCTTACAAACCTGATTGGACTCAGGTTTTTGAGCAAAATGACATCAACATAGCAGTGTCTGTCGGGCGACTCGTCTCTTAACATAAATCGAATGATTTTATGACTCTAGCTGCCTATAAAGATCTCCAGTTTTGCCGTTTGACTAATTTTAATTGCTTTCCGGTTTTTACACCCTACGCTTGATCAAGGCACTGTATTTCACGTACATTTTATCGTTTTAAAACTCAGCCGGTAATAATTTACAATACAACGAGGCTTCGATGTGGGTCGTAAATAAACAAAGATTTAATGCAAAAGCCACTTTACAGTCTGTTTGAATTCGCTTTATTTGATGCGACGCGCTGTGACTAAGCGTTTATTTGCATTAACTATACGTTTACCGAAATATCACCGTTACCAGTATCTGGGAATGCTTTTATTTCAAGTATAAATAAACACACTAGGTATGTTTTTGCAAACATTACAAACATTGTCAGGTTGTTTATTTTTTTAAGCAAAATGTTTGACTTACCTACTCCTAAAGCTGTATTTCTGCTTCATACTTTTGTGAGCTAGCATTGCTTACCTACTTGTAATCTATTTGGGCATTTATAAGTCCTTCTTCTGTCCTAAAAATGGCTTAATAAAGATCAAAACATAGATAATTGCGACGCTCACAAAATATTACGACATAGCCGGAGCGCAGGTCTTAAATGGTTAATTTCAATTTGTTACCAATCAGACACTCAGTCGATACAAATTATGCGCATATATTTCACTTGTCATAACGAGTAAAATCTCTTGCAGTTTGTATGGTGGGCGTGGCTTATCCGGCCCGTATCGACTGCTATCGTTTTGATATGACAAATTCAAAGAGGCGATTCATATTTTATGCATTAGGCGTGTTAGCTATGCGTCTGTACTACGACGGCTGTATTCTTGAATTTTGAATGTTGACAGCAATGTGCCCATTTTCTATACAGCGCATGTGTGTTAGATCTTTGAGTTATGGTATTACGAGAGA
Source organism: Lithophane ornitopus (assembly GCA_948473465.1). Taxonomy (NCBI): domain Eukaryota; kingdom Metazoa; phylum Arthropoda; class Insecta; order Lepidoptera; family Noctuidae; genus Lithophane; species Lithophane ornitopus. The sequence goes on along the minus strand of OX419624.1, from coordinate 9,817,770 downwards.
ATATAAATACTAATAGTCATCATAACATTCCGTTGAAGTGAGTTGCTGAACCATATTTAACACTACACCTGCTTCAAAAATCAAAGAAGGTACCTATCCGAATTTATAAGTGTTTATAATACGACTAATACCTGATAAAGGTTGGACATTTGGCACAATCAAATAAGCTTGAAGTAAAAAACAAACGTGCAATAGTCAAATCCACTGATTTTAACCCTAATCTCGAACTGTGACACAAAAAAAACGGAATCCCAGAATAGCTCTCTAACAAAAACATAAGTAGGCACGTACAAGCTTAAGATGCCGACCGGATCTCTGTTTTGATTCGAGACTTTTATAAATCGTTGTTTTACTGTGATATATTGTTTCTAAAACGTAGATGTTTGTTTTCTATATCACATTGTATTTTATAAGCAGATGGTTTGTAAGATAAAAGACAGATGAATGTGATTTGCCATCGCCATGACAGTCAACTTTGAATGTATATATGTGCGGTGGATAACAATAGTCAGGACTATCTTTCATTGTCATGCACGTGTCGTTAGGATCAGTAAATTCAATTATAAGTCCTCAGAACTGGAAAGTAATGCATGATTCATAATACGCACGTATGGTCACGATTTTTACTGCTAAGAACTAGAATTTGATCACGATGCCCGTACATTGTTCTATGCAATTCTTATAAATTGCCTTAGATTTTTTTATGTTAAGTGTATCTACTTAGAAAAGGCGCTTTTATTCAGACACACTTCCTCCGAACGAACTAACCTACAGTTAAATCTTCGAATCTTTTGCTATCAGTTCAATCACATAGCATCCTTGGTTGAATTGAGTAGTCAGTACTTTTATGACTATTATTTATATACTTAACTGATCTGATGATGAAGTTCGAAAATTTCCTGTAAGTTGTTCTTGAACGATACATCATTTTACTTAAAAAAACACTGTCATTTACTAAAGTTAATCTCTTTCTTTTGTTTTTTTTTTCGATAGATAATGTAGATCTGTAGTGTAGCACATTATTTGTAAAACCTTGTTCACTATGTGTCTTGTAGCTTCAGGGACTACTTACTCCCTCTACTGATACAATTTCATTCCTTAGTAGTCCTTCTAGTGTAAGATAAGATTACCTAACTCTTTTATACGTTGCTCAAGATGTGGATTGAATTCGGTTGAGAATCTTGAAATGTAGGTGGTGCATCCATTTCTTTATAGACTTCAAATGTTTCGTTAAAGTTGGACACTTTAAACTGAAAAGTTTTAAGGACGCAGAAATAAAACCATTTAAATGTTTTGGGCTGTTTTTGCTGTTAAAATTATATTCTCCACCAAAAACAGCCCAAAACATTTAATTTGACATAATTATAAAACATTTGTGAAAGTTACAGAAATTCAATTTTAGTTTGCTATCGACTTTAGAATTTCGAACAACCGATTTTATCAATTCATCGCTACCGCAAAGTTCAACGGAATCTCGTGGTCTTATTAAAAATAATTACACTTTACAACAACGGACTTTTAGAGGTTATAAGTATGAGTAATCTCAGATTTTAAAACGAAACGCTCATTTTTAGGCTATCAAATTCATAAATCAGTTTTAACGCTCGAGAATGATTGATGAATCGGTCTTGGTGTAAAGATAGTATAATTTAATGTAATATCACAAGACTTAATCACACTTAATAAAGTTCTTAGAAATGACACATGCACATTAGATGTAAAATATGAATTTTAGATGATTAATTTTTAGATTTAAAAGATCATCCATTTTTATGTGTATTTTTTAACTTCCAGCCAAGCTGTGATAGTGGAAAATGAATAAAGAGCGTTTTGAATTCACGAACATGTAATTAGAACACGCTCGCAAATGATGCTGGAATAATTTTTGAGTTCGTTCAAAACTGTTGCATCATACACTAACGCCTAAATAACAGCCAGATTTACGTACAGATAGGTTCTAACAAACCTCCGCAGTTGCATGCCGTGCTCATCATTTATCACGGATTTATCATAAGATCGACGCCACTGAGATAGACGAGTCAATTCAGCCAGCTTCACGAAATATGACGTCACTCATACAATTTACGAACGTCAATATCGACGCACAGAAGCGGAAAATTGTACCTTTTTTGTACGCCCACATTATTTTAGTCCAAGCTTCATTTTGATTATGTATCTAAATTGTATTATTTTATAGACTTCCGTAGTAGTAATGGCAGGTGAACTGATACAATTGATGATAGGAGATAATAAAATATAGGTTTCCACAGCGCAATTTGTAACAGTCGATTGAAAAGCGATGGCGGATTCGTGTTCATAGACTCGAAGCAAGTAGCTTGTCATTAGCAATGCACTGTGGCAATGTTTAAATCTGTTCGCTATAAAGCTTGTATTTTCAACTATTTTCGTTAACATGTTTTATGCAATGAATTCCGGTTCGTGTTTTGCCTGTTTACTTTATTTCCCACTGGTATTCTCTAGTAATACTGAACCTGTAAATAGTGCCAGAAATTCAGCCGCTTTTGCAATTACAAAGCTCAATAAATGAGCCATGATGGCTTATAATAACCATAAAACTTCTGAACGGTAAATGAACGTCACACCACAATCCTCTAATAACCACCAGAAATGACGTGAAACGTATCTAATTAGGGTAGCAATTGTTTATTGTGGAGCTCATTTCATACAATAGAAGCGTGTAAGTAAAAGTTGGTCCAATCAAAGCGGAATGTTACCACATTAAGATTATAATTTTGCTTCATTCGAGAGCAATAAGCGGCAATAAGGTCCTACTCACGTATTGCTGAGAGGGCTAAAGGCACGTATTTTTCGCATTATCGGCTAAATTATTATAAAGGGAACAGACGTGTGGTGTGGTAGTCTAGGGAAACTGTGCTGCGAGTGAAACAATTGCCGTGGAAATAGCACGTTCGACATTTTAAAACGAGGCGAAATGAGCCGCAACTTTGTGAGTTGCAAGCGCAACTTTATGTTAAACAGTTGCTGTTGCAAGTGTTTTACCGTCTTAATACGGTTTTACTTGTTTTCTGAGGAAAGGAAATAAAGTCAGCCTATTGTAATAATCACAGAATTATGGGAAAGAGGAAGTTATTTATTTTGTCCGAAAATTCTTTAATTCTTCTAATCGTTTGTTTTTAATAAAACAGAAATAAAAAAAAATGGTATTTTGAAAAATAAAAAAGTAAGTCACTGACATTTGAAACTTTATGAATCTCGCATTTCAACAAGTTTGAGTATGAACATTTTATTAAATATCATTCTTACATGGAACATTATGTTCCAAGTCTAAACAATGGGTAGGTTTAACCATTTCCGTACTATAACATCAAAGTGACAAGAAAGAATTAATATTTCTTGCTTGCCATCACTCGCTGTTGTAGACACGTCCAAATCTTGTAAGATCACTGTAGAACAATGACTCTCCGGAATAAAAAATATGTTTTGATCAGTTATGTGCTTACGTTGCCCTTTTTTGTAAGAGAAATTTCAAATAGTCCACAAATCAAGTTTTTCATAATGGTTTTGTGCACTTAGCTATCATTCATCTTCACGCTGTCTCAAAGGATACCATTCTATTTGTTCTTACAAGCTCACATGCATGTAAATTTTCTTCGTTCATATTCAACAAAGGTCTCATAAGTCCGTCCAGTCGTTTCAAAATTTGGGATTTTAAAAAAGTGCATCTTGGAAATTTTCACCTCTCCGTGTTCCAAGTTAATATTTATGACTGCGACACAAACAAAACATGGCCGCATTAGTATTCGATCGTGCTTTAAATTTTAGATTCGTAAACCGCTTTATCAAAAGCAATATCGTCTATGTATTAAACATTAGGTACCTAAGTTTTAAAAGCGGTCGAAGTAGGGGCGTTTTACATCGAAAAGTTTGTAAGAACCTCGGAATTTTTGAGACTAATAAGTGTCGTAGCAAAGCCCGCATACTAAAGAGACATCCCGTGCATGGTAATAGGAACTCGGAGGGAATATAAAATGCCAGTATCTACCTACCTATAATTTTAGAGGGTGCCGCTGTCAGAGTGTTTAAGATAACCCAGGACGTGACACCTATATCAAAGCGTTCAAATGTACCTAACGTGTCAAAATTCTTAAATAAGCTCAGACGACGCGAAAAGTCGGTCTGTGAACTTTTAACGCAAGCCCCTGTTAAAAAATATTACAAAGAACATGACGAGAATTTTAGACACGCAGGTGACGGAACGGATATGAAATGAATATGAAAATGTTGTTCATTACCTACCTAACTAGATTTTCACTAGGGACGACTTAGACGAATTGGTTTCCTGTTTGTGAATACGAGAAGGGTTGTGTATCAACTAGTAATTTATAAGGTGATACCGGCCCTCTGTTATTCACTGTCCTACAATAGTAATTATGGTAATATTACTATGCAAAACGAATTCAGCGCCAATTCTTGAAAGGGTCCTTGCAAAGGAAGTTATTATTCTAATATATACAAGGAAAAGGTCATAATAAAGTGCCACAATTAATTTCAAAAATCCAACACACGTCTGTAATATCAATCCACATCATTAAGTACACCTGAACTGGATCATGTTCTTAGAAATGGTCAATTTATGTGCTGTGACAAAAAACATCCTGCCATAATGGGGTCTTATCGTGGGCGCTGATTACACGTTCTCTCCAGCAACAGAAGGCGGCGCTATTAAATTGTCATTAAAGTCACCTCAGTGTCATCTGCGACGTCCGTTTTCGTGGGACCAACTTTTTGTTGCAGTTTTTAGTTTTACACCGCTTCCAAATCTCATTTGGCGCGCCACCGAGAATGTTTATTGCATTTTAATCGTTATCTCCAAGAAACAAAGTCTTTTTGGTAGTTTCTGAGAGGTAAATAAAGGTTTGTCGGGTTTCGTTAATGACACTCGATGTAATTTGATGTAAATTGACCGCCCCGACCGACAGGAGCGGCCACGCAACATGTCAACTATGAAATTGTTACCCGACTAATGTTTAATTTTGGTGTGATTGATGTTTCAGACCTTTACTTACAAACATGATATTATAGATAAGTTTGATCGTAGAATAATTTGAATATTCAAACCAAAATGCCGGCCATATTCGTTAAAAAAGAGGCATCGAATTAATTATCTTCTTCCAAATCAGATTAAGAAAATCGATGATCTCGTTGTTCGCAAAAGTTGGAGTAACGGTAAAATTTTATTGATGACTGTCATGGTAATTCCACGGGCTGGTATTACGGGGTAAAGAAATTGCCTTGCCAACCTCCTCCATTGCGTAATGGTCGATGTGACCGCGATATCTTAATAAGTGGTTCTTGATCAAGTACCTTCGAAGAAGCCTGAGGCTTTGCATAATTGTTAAACGTCTCAGCATCGTTTCAGATACGCAGAGATGGTAACCATTTACCCTATTATCGGGCCTTTGAAGAATTATCACGATTCGATTCTCGGAATAAAATTGTTATGTTAAAACTTACAAGTCTCAGTCATTATGTTATCTCAAACATTCTCTTTGATGTTTCATAAATTGTACCTAATTTTCAGATATGGCAGAAGGTTTTAAATATTATAGTATAATCTATAGCTGTGTTATGTAGCTCAATCTTGAATAAATTAAAAAAAAAGGTCTTTTGTATACAAAGTTTTGTTCTACTAAAACGCGATTGTGTTCTGAAGTTGGTCCCGAAGTCATTTGAATTTCAGAATATCAAGTAGGGGTCCTGTTTAAATCTGTGGGATATAATAATAATTTAGGATAGCTACTTAGGTATGTACTGACTTAAAAATATTCCAATTTTGACTAGGAAATTGGGCACTTTAAATTAATATTCAAATACCTAGTAATAATGTGTCTACATGAAAGCAAATTTTGATTACAAAAATATTACTGTGAAAAAAAAGGATTCAGTAAAGTTTCCAAACCATCAGAATTTGACGTAATATTCTTCATAAGTTTTCGATAAGAAAATTACACATTATGTCTTCTATAAAGCTTTGCAATAGAGCCTCTTTCTTTGACTTAGTAACGTTTTTCCTTGTTCTTACTACTTTTCTTGTGCTTTACTATGCGAATAAAGTACACAACTAACTGAAATAGCTGTGTATAAAACTAGTAGGTTATACATGTCGACTTGCGTTCCCGAAACTTACACATTCCTATTCCATTTTAAATGGCAATAAGCTTGGAATCTCTTCTCGTCATTTCTTCGACAGATAGCTCCTTCAAATGTTATACCAATAAAATTAGCTACGGTTAAGAACGATCACAAATCTCACGGTTCCTTCTGCTCTCGTAAACCATAAATAAAGTTACCGCTCGTGCATGACCGAGTTTTTGCTCATTACAACGCAAAACTAAATAAGCTTCATGGTTGCGCATAGACAAAAAGTAAATGGATTGCATGAAATATGTACATTATTATAATATCACGAACAAAGAGGCTGAGCATCATTACAGATCTAAAAAGCTCGATTTAGCCCAAGATGAGTTCAAACGAAATATACGTTGTAGTTTTCTTTACAATTTTATTACATATTGTAAAAATGTTCCGTATGTTGCGATACTCGGTTCATGAGTGAACTTCAGTTTTTGTACTGTTATGATTGATAACTGCAAGTAGAAACGGGTTCTGCAGTCTGTCGTTAAAAACAGTGGCTGTGTCATTACCACGATACGATAATTAATGTTATATTTAATAAGATTTTACTTTTATGGTTTATTTATTTGGGTTAAAGGAGCATTGTAGAAACGTATGTGTAGCTTCCAGGTAAAATTTATTCAAGTATCTGGTTTCAAGTTCTGCATAAATTAATTAAATAATTTCATACCTACGTCATATTTCAATAGTTTCGTCATCAAAATGGCGGAAGTGGAACAATGCTTTTGTGATGATTAATATATTCCAGATAGGATGACTAACGCTAAAAATATTATTATTTTACTGCAAAGAAATATGATTTCTTCATAATAGTTTTCTTGAAACTACTTATTATGATTAAAATAAAAGAAAAAGTTCTACTCAGTACTTTAAACATAAAATAGTAATCTGTGATTTAACTTAGAGACGTTTAAAAAATTAATTCTACCATAAAGTAATACATGCAGTTTAACATGAATATAAACTATTTAGTATTACGTTTCAGTTAGAATAAAATGTACTTAAAACCTATCGTTTACAATATCTTAAAAATAACATACAATAATAATTATTATTATTTTGTTGAAGTAACTCTAGACGAGTCACTTTTAAGTTAATAATATTCAATTTGTTCGTTAAACGTAAGGCTGCGGGTACACAGGTAAGGCGACAGCGATGCGGGGCGATACAACTTAAACAATAGTCTTTTTGTTATAACGGCATACGTAATTATTTGTATTACATTGTTCTTGTGCTGTGTCGCGCTGTGTCGCCGTCGTCGCGTTGGCGAGGTCAACAAGTACAACGTCGTTTTGGTTATGTAAACAATAATAAAGCCACGAAATCTGTCTTTCCTTAAAAGTCGTTAATTGTTACCAAGAACAATCGTCACTCAGCCATTTCCACAAGTATCTGAAAACTGAATTTCCTGGAGATTAAATTAAATAGGGGTTAGGTTAAAGTGACAGGCGACAATTACGATTAAGATGATAATAATTTTACAACAGAGATTGCTTTGTTATTATTTTAATGTGCTTATGGATCTTATGTTATATTATGATAGCGAGCTATTTCATTGATTTTGCTCTATGTGGTTTCCCAAAAGCAGTTACATAAAGGTACATAGTACAGCTGATAGTCAACAGTAATTTTCCGGACTGAGCCATTATCAGTGTCACCTCAAAAAAACTACTTCAACCCAAGAGATAATGAAAAACTGGAAGGACAGAACGTCCATTCAACTTATTTGTTTATACAAAATATCCGTTATCGTCGGAATACTCCGCTCCCGTCGGTCAATAATAACAGCAATTGTATGCCGCCCCAAGACTTCCCGCAAACGATGCAGTGTTTGTTATTACCGGTAGACTAACTGTTTATCTCTGTTTTATTATTCTAAGAAGTCGATCATGGATTTATGGGCCGCGTTTAAGGGTTGTTGAGTATTTATGTAGTGCCTTAGGCTTCGTTAGTACGATTATGTTAGAGAACTTAGGAAGTGTTTAAGTTGTTAAAACTGTGGTGTTGTTTAAACAGAAAACAAACTCGCAATCGCAGTGTTAATATACAAAATCTGAAGGATCTCATTCCAATATTATTAACATGAGATAAATCAAATGAAAACCAATCAACATTATTCGTCCCAAAAAAGACGTTACGTAGTCGCTAGAGTTTGTGTTTTCCTACGAGTCCTGTGACTAAATATACCTAACGCAAAGTTGCAAGCGACAGACGATGGTCCGTAATATAACAAAATTAATAAGTATAACAAAATAAAATCCTGCCCGAAACAATCTTGCCATGCAACTGACATCATCTAATGCTTTTCAAATACTACCCTACTTGCAATTGCCAGTAGATTTATCTAAAATAACTCATAAAATGAATATAAAAGGGTGACACTGATACACCCTGCTGTTTCTTTATGTTTAACGTTATTAGGCCGAAATGGTTTCCTTTGAATCGGATCAGGACAAGCCCTTTTCATTGCAAAGCAAATGATAATGGTAATGGTTGGACACCATGTTGCGCTTTATTGTGAATCATGGATATTAGAACACATGGAAAAGGCGTCGGCCAACAAATAAACGCCATAGTAAAACCCATATGAATTAATTTCAAAGCAAAGCTGCTCGAATACCTGTTTTTGGTCGTAGCTTCAGTAGACAATCGACCAGAGACATATAAAACTTTATGTTGTTATTATTTCCAACAAGAATTGATGAATGGACGATAAACTTCGCCTTTTGTGTACAAAGATAATCGTGTATTTAATAAATTTACACATAATACAACTACTGACAAGACCACAAAAACTTTATATTTCTTACACATGTATTAATGGTAAATTGATGTTGATTGACATATCATGGTATGAAAAAATGTATAGATTAATCTTTTAAGAACCGGTAACATCGCATACCCTTATCGGTAAGCGGCTAGATAGCTGATGTCCTTGATGGCTGCCTGTCTCTACTTCGTAGATAATTGGATTAAAATAAATGTGTGTTTTTAATTGCTCAATTGTTTTCAGAGCGGATATTTTTTGCCGCTGACTGCAACTTAAATGTTATTCCGACTTCATTGTAAATGACATTACATTGACTATTAATAACAATACCTGGTTAATCTTTTTTATATCGTATTATATATTAAAAATATAATAATATGATGGCGGGAATATTGTAGAGAATGTTGTTATGTACTAGTATCCTTTTGTACTCGTTCCAATTATGTTAAACTGTGAGCGTATTGTATCAACTGAATTAAAATTCTGCAATATCATGTGTCGTACAAGTATTTCATGAAAAATAAAAAAACCGTCAGGCATTTCCGCTTACCATACATCCTCTAGGTATTAATTAATAAATATCAAGCTACTGATTCTCGTTTCCAGATTTTGACCCTTCCAGAAATTGTTGATTCTAAGTCACTTCCAGTGACAGAACAAATCACTGTTTCCCCTGCATTAGAGTTGGAAGTCCATACGACACTAACATTCGAGATAGGACGGTCGTTATGTCGATAATTTACTGGGGAAATGACTAAATAAACACAGATATGAATGATAGAGCCTCCTGTCGCCGTTCGTGGAACGAGGACGGTAGAAGGGTAAACTCGAGAGCTGATTGAGTGGGGATTTCGTTGGTAGAGATGTGAATTTAGACCGGTAACATGTCGATACCCAGTGTGTAATTAGTAGGTTATCAGTCCTAATTACGTTATCAAGAAATGAATGAGTTATGCTGTTATTATTGCAGTCCACCCGTTAGCGCCACTGGGCTAAGATTTTTTGAGGGAAAAATGGATTGGGATGATCATATTTGAACTTTTTATTTTCCCATGTTAGTCCTAATCTTATTTGATTTATTAACTACCTATACATAAATATTATAGGTAATATACTTTCAGCTGATCTGAAACCTTGAGAAATAAATAAAATAAGGCCAATGCATAACTGACTAAATGCCAATTTTGGTTGTTTTTTTTTATTTGAGTTGTAAGTGATTGTACTGTTGGTGTGCTATTTATATTAAAAAAAATATAATATATAAATAAATATATATCATATATAATTTGTAAATATAATATTAATAAAGTATTGGTGAAGTGGGAAATCAGAAAGTCACACCAACATAATTCTATGTCTCAGGCTTGTATTCAGTTACCTTTAGATCACAGGCGAAGCTATAGTACAATGTATAGGCGTACTGCCTAGCAATAACATTGTTACTGGTCGAATTGTAAAGCTGAGAGCGGCATGTCGCCTGCAGTACAGTTGTGGTTAACCGATGCGGGTGGACGGAATTCTGAATTCTGACATCTGACCATCCATAACTTCGCAAAATCTGATTATAGGTGTATGTGTTGGAGGCATGTTATTCTATTGTTATTTCGATAAGGAGTTTGAAGCGTGAATGAAAGTTGAAATGGTTGAATTTTTTTTATTAGTTTAGGACCTGAAACAACCAGCCTGACCGTCAGTAATAATAAGCTGTGTGTATTTTACCAGAGCCCAATTTGTTCGGTTCAATTGGTTTGCTTCTCATTAGTAACTAAATTATAATACTTATCATGACAATAAATCTTTCGGGATAAAAGATTAACCAAAAACTCCGATGAATTCTAAATTACACCTCATTAGTTAAATAATGTCAAAATTATAGCCACATACTATATTTATGTACCGTAATGCCACTCCAATTTTCATTATTTTGTGTCAAATTACACTTAGGTACACTTAAAACACGTGCAGTTACTCAAAGTAATTTATCAAATAAAAGAATTACAAATCAGAGAACGTTGAATAATTTAAATTATTTAAATGCAAAAGTTTTTTCACCTTTGCAATTTGACAAAATAAAACATTCACTTTATCATGTCACGACTCTGTGTACCTAATTTAGCGACGAGATGACTTGAGGTCTACGACCTGTCTCTGAGGATCAAAAATCTAAGTTGTGCCACTAGCGTGTCAACTAACTACTTACATGAAAATAAAACGCTATTTCTAAAACATACATAAAGTACAAATATTTTTATAAAGCTAGAGATTGAGCTTCATGATTTTTTTAATGTCTTGTGTTCACGCAACACAAACAGCCCAGAAAAAAAAATTGGTACATGACAAAACCACAAAATAATATAGGTTAAGAAGTAGAGACAGAGAGTTTGTCATTATGTATTTATATTGCTTTAGAACGACAGAACTTTGCATGATTATGATTAATTCAATCTACTAAAATCCAGGTTCACAACTTCATTATTTAAATGGATATCAACCTGAATAAAGTAGTCAACCTGAATTTTTTAGGGTTCCGTACCCAAAGGGTAAAACGGGACCCTATTACTAACTAAGGCTATGTCCGTCTGTCTGCCCGTCCGTCTGTCCATTAGATTGTACCATTGGATACAGATAATGTTAGGTATTTGCCATCGTTGCGTAACTACTTATTTCAGTTAGGCAATGATGAATTTTCCTAATTATTACAATAATTTAAGTGTAAATCAAACCATTCACAATCCATTATTAGGAAATGCAAGACCGCTGACAGATCTCCCACCAATGACAGTTACCATAATGAAATCTGCGATTACTTGAGCTTAGTTTACGAATGCACTTACAAAGCAACATTTAGATTTAGCACCTTAATAATTAGACTTAAAGTTTAATTTTGTTCGAGTCATTCGTAAATTAGCAATCCCACGGAACGATAAATCCCACAGATAAGAACTATTAGCCGTACCAGTGACATTTCCAGGATTATGAAATTGCAGAAAATAGTGGAAACTTAACTAAGTTCCTGCCCGTAAATGTTGTGACGTTAAAAATTTATTACTTCGTGAACTGCAGGTGCTTAAATTATTCCTGAGATTTTAGACGGCAGAAAGACGCCCACACTTTCATAAGTAAACGGAAATTGTTTGTCTAAGTTCGAAAATTACACTTTAATTTTGCCTTTTGACCTTTCCTCGGTATTAAGACGAATTTTCGTTGGCAAACAAACTGTTTTGTATTATTATGTAAATAAAGTTTGAAAAGTTTATTCACATTACGAATAATAGAAAATTTTATTGGTTTCCGTCTAAGAAACAAATTGCTTTTTATGGGCTTTCAGTTAAATAAACGCAATTCACGAATGGTCAGTAAAAAATATTGAATTATCTAAATTAGGAACAATTTGTTACCGCAACCATTACGACCAATCACTACGCCCACTGAAGCACGGTACGCTACCCACTACCACCACCAGGTTATGTCTGGACATATACCTGTATAATAAATAATTTTCATAATAACTTTATTTGACCTTTCTAACTAAGCATTTAGGTTAGAAACGTGGCCTATAAACTAGCTAACGACTTGTTGTAATGAGTCCTCTCGTACCTAACATAAAATTAAACTAGTGACATTTATATTAGAAATAATTATTATGGTAATTGAATCTGCGACGTACAACGCAGCTGTTGTAATATATAGTATTTAGTGTTGTTTCAAGCCAATATTGTAACAGAAAATTTGCGTAAAAGAGCAAAAGCAGATGAAAACGATGAAGTACCTTATCTCGTGCCTGTTTGTTCCCAGCCTTTATTAATTCAAGGACTATTTTTTTTCTTTAAGTGTACTTTTTGTGCTCACTTTCTTCGCAAGCTTGCCAAGACTGTCCTGTGGTTGTAGCATAATTTGATCAATAAACAAATTAATGCTTTGCTACCTTACCTGAATTGTGAAACTTTAATTTACCCAGAATCACTGGCTATGTCAATCCCTGTAAATAATGTATTTCAGATATAGCTTCAAATAATCGAATATGTCGGGCGGACGTCAGTGCGATGAGGCCGACGTACTGCAAACGTGACGTCACGTGCAGCCTACCGGCCACTCTCCTGCAGTTGGCAGATGGTAAAATTGTACTTAATATAATAATAACGTCTGTCCGATGCCTCATTTCAACTGAGCTATTTTAGTGGAAACTGAATCGAGATTTTTATTCATATCGACATCGTTCAGCTTAAAAATGATTCTAAAAATAATCAGTTTAGAGAACCTGTTTTATAATAATTATCTTTGAATCTACAAAATATTTTTAGAACGGTGAGGGAACTACAGTGATTGATGACTCTGGGAGTAATGATAGTAGGTCTAAGAAAAATAAAAAGCAAGATTCTGATGCAACCGTACAGTTAAGATTTACTCATAATAAAGCGGTGGTTACAGGCTACACATCTCTATTTTGAAACGTTGAACTAACAGCGCAAAGTAATATTAAAAGCCATATTAATTATTCATGTAAATAAGATAAGATTAATGGAATGTTAGCAGTCGATGGATATACAACGAATGTTCTCTCTACGTCCAAACGTTTGCATGTTCGTATGACGTTATTGGCTCCCGAATGATTACGTTAATGGATACCACGATTTAACGATCTTTTAGCTCTTGAATAGACTATAAAGGAGATACGACTGAATTTATGACCATTGAGACGTTACCTTTAATCTGCTACTCTATTAGTCCCATGCGAATTCTAATGTATTTTATACCACGGCTAAAGATCAAAGATTATCGGATTCATTAAAATGGATATTAAACTTAAAAGTTTTACCCCACTTCTTGGGAATTTATGTACACGGAATCTGAATTCAGAAAACTGGGCAAGAAAATATTTAATTGGGTTTAGCTGTGCTTGAAAGGCAAAGTACACAATTGGATTTCAGCGTCCTTACAACGATAAAGACGTATTCCGGGTTTCAGACATTTAATTCATGGAATTTTGACATTCATTTATTCCGTAGTACCTACGCCGTATAATAACGGCGAAAATGACGAGAGACTAAGATTCAGAAAATCACGACTAGTGCAACGTATCGATAGTGTACAGTTCCTTAAAATACACCAACTCGTAAAACTTTGTGATTTATACAAATTGCAATTTTAATAATCGCAAAAGCAAAAGCGTATACAGTATCCCATTTTTCATCATCAAGCAACTTTATGTAGCCGTTCTAAGCTCCAGTTAAATAAATAACCGCAAAATTCAATTCAACAAACCGTTATAAAATAAGCTGCAGGCAACAAAGTCAAATCGTTTCGCGCGGTTAACCACAACGCTCTCTGTCAGGTAAACCATGGATTTGAAAGTTTACGTTTAAACTTAAAGTTCTCGGTTTGTAACCGAAACCCTTCAATATTTCAAATAGCGCATCAATGTTTTTAACCAACTATTTGCATACCTGTTGGACCTCGGTTGAAAATTCTCGCCATATTGGTTCTCTGGGTGTGAAACGATTTTGTTTCACATTATTTCTTGTATGTTTGAAATGTGCTGTCAACACATCGCCGCAATTGTATTGAATAAATATAATTGAAAATAGTTTCAGAATTTAAATTTTCGTTAGCAAAAATGTATTCCATTTGTAATGAAATCGAGCTAAATAAATTGCAATATTCCATGAATGGTATTTGGAAATGTTTTCGTTAATCGGGCGTGCGGGCGGTACCTATATATTTCAAAACCAATTAAAACCTGTATTTTTTGCACTTTTGTATTATTAAAACTTTTCACTCAAGGGCTTCTGCTTTGTTTTTTTGTTTTCATTCAATCACCTCTGTAGGTTTTATCTGACGCGGTCTGTCGCCCTCTGACAAAAACTTACTTTAAATTATTGCCCGCTATATGTTGCTGAGCTCGTCTTGAAACGTCCCCCGGCTATCCCTAATACCCGACGAAACCAATTTGAATTCAATTTAGCTTTTTTTCGAGCAAGCTTTTGTTGCCTCCGAGTTGTGTTTACCTTATTCGATTTCTATAATTTCATTCATAACAAACTGGATTTGGGGTTCGAAAAGCCCATCGGGGTTGACAGGGGCGTTTGAAATAATATTCTCTTTGATAAGAACCGGTTTGCAGCGGGACAAGTGGTGGGGCCCATGCTATCGGGCCATGGATTCGAATGGGATTTGTCAATGTGAAGTGACAAAAACTAATTATGGCCCACAATGAGTCGGTTAGGGTAAGGGATCCGACGGATGGATGTAATATCGATTTCAACAATTGATTGGGTTTCATTGATGACGTGTGAATCAAACGGGAACTGATTCAGCCAGCTTTTATTGAAACGAAAATTAAATTGTAGAAGGAAAACTGAAAGGACCTAATGGAAAAGGAATATGCCAACATTTTAGATAGAGCCTAAGGAGGACTATGTGCTCGAAATTAATTTGGAATTAGGTTCAGTAGACTATTACGTACTAGTTATGTAATTAAATAGTTCATAGTTATTGTACTTTTTGAATACAAAGTTGAAAATTGGTTTATTGTAAACAAACGTTAAAGAGAAACATCGTAAGGAAACTCTCAACATTTGGATTTTAGTATGATGGCGTAATAAAATTCAAACGTCTGTAATGACCTGAAAACGGTTGTCCGCACCTAAATAGGAAAATAGCTATCGATGCATCGTATTCATACAATGAATCTTTAATAAAATTATATATTTTATAGTACTTTACTACAAGATATTTCCTCTAAACTACATATTATTAAATTAAACAGTAAACATGTCGCATTCGATCCAACCGAGCTAGAGTTCAACAAGGCTAACATTTCAAGAATTTGAATTATTCAATTTCAACTCTTATGGAACGGCAATATACAGCAATAAATATACTTTTTACATGTATGTAAATATATTTAGTAAATTCGAATTGAATTATAATAGGGAAAGTGTCTAGATTTACACTATTAACCATCTAACACAGCAGGAATAAGCTCTTAAGAAGAAAAATAACTATAAAGCGCAGACAACATTGTGAAATTCTAATGAGAACGTCAATAATTCTCGTTATAACGTCACGAAAAGCGTTTGATAGAACGTTATAATATAATCATTGGCGGTCAAAAATCAGCATTATTTTGCATTTTATAACACCATCAAATATATTTATAAATAAAGATAATAAATAAATCTTCATTGAGGACCGTTACAATATTTTTGTCAATTTGTTCGTAGTGAAGTTTCCCGCTGGGAGTCCGAGACAAGACAAACAATAACATGGCGTCGCTCTACGGATACTTATTGTTTCGCCAGAGTAGGTAGGTACTGATTATATCTCATCTCGGCGCTAATAGACCATTGACAGGCGGCTCTTCAACATTAATTGGAAATAACAATGTATTGTCTTTAGTTTATTTGTGTTTATATGCTGGTGACAGGTTTAGATTTAATTATAAAAGTTGATGGTTTTACAAAAAGGTTCTGAAGGTAAAATTTTATGATAAGCTTTTAATTTAATTCGCTGGTTATGTGTAAAGTAAAATAAGATTGATATAAAGTTCTGAATCTATTTAAATCAAAAGGTTCTTTGTTGTTATTACATCGTGTTTTTATATGAACCTTTCAAAGCTAAGCTAACATTCTAAGTCAGTAGACCGCAAAATAAATTGTGGTTAAAAAAATAAAGAGCACAATTATTTTCTGAATCATACGTGAATTATTATTATGAACAATAAATAGCATACAACACAAAAATAATATATAGGTAGGCACAGTCATTTATTTCTGCTCGCGGCATCTTTTCTGTACATGTATTTCGCAAATTGGTTTTTTAATTATGTCTCTTTTATACGTCTAATTTAGGGTTAATCCGGTTCTTTGTACCCGTTGCCTCGAACACCATATTGCCCTTCTATTGTACTCTTTATTAAAGGAACCCCATGATAATTTTCGTTTCCCGTCTTACGTAAAGCGAAGGGTAACAAGATGCTATTCAGCATTGGAATCTCAATTTAGTTACTAAACAAGGTGTCTAATACACAGGATATTACAGAGGTTGGCTTGAAAGGCGCAGTCCGTTTGCTTTGTAAAGTCGTTTGCTTATTGCCTGTAAACTACTTAAAGGCACTATTAAAATCTTTACACCCAATATGTTTTTATTAGATGCAGCGCCTAGACAATCTCTTTACTACTTTGGATCATTGTGATATAGATAGGAATACAAATTGTGCCGTTACAATTTAGTACACATTTTTCTAGACTAATACAGTTTGTGGCACGTTTGAATTTATGGTAGATTTTGACTATATTTCACACTTAGAACACACCTACTCAGTAACGCGATGTTATGAGGTTGTAATTAGCATAACAGAAAACAATTTTAAAAAGTAAATGGTGTTCCCTACATTATGTTTGCGCTGGAATCTAAAATCTTCAAAGACAAGACGAGAACAGATCTATACATACAATACTCAAATAGTTGTAGGGTACACTAAACCATGTTATGAAGCATCTAGCCTGGAATTTAAACCAGTCGAGCTTAGAATTACAATAGTTCCCAGTCTTCTCCGCGCCAATTTCCGCGAGACAGTTCATTTCAAGCAAATGTAAATTCCCCCGTAGTCCCAAGCATTTATCCGTAGATAATCTACGGTTGAACGCTTACTACGAGACAGAACCGGTCCGTAATATACCTGAGTAATATAAATAAACGATTACGCTTCACAGCTATTAAAAGCAAACATTATAAATCAAATGGGGAATAATTGTGCTTTGTTTCGCCCGGGGTCAGTGTAATCAGCCGTTTGCTCTTTATTTTGTATCCGAACCTCCAACTTATTACACATTCATTTTTATATGTATACACACGCTATAAATTATTTTATGTAGACATTTGCCTCTGTTAAATAACCATATTGTGTAGTAAATTAATGATTAATAATTATAGACTTTAAAATTGATAGCTTTTTCTTTGATGTTTTAATGAAGTTTTGAGAACCACATTTTCTAGTTTAAATTGCCACTGGGTGCTAATTTCGTTATATTTATTGCTTTGTAAAATTTTATGATTTAAATTTAAGTTTTGCGAGACTATTCAGATTATCATTCTCATTATTTAATACTACTTTTGCAATTGTCAACCACTGTAATGTCCACTTTCTAGTTGCTTTAATAAGGTACCCCATCACGACCCCAGGGTATTATTTGATCCATCTGTCCCTATACTGAGATCACCATAATTATTAAAAAATCATTGCTTTTTCCTTGTGATATTATATAAAAGCTAATATTATTTTCTTTTCCAGAAACTCGTCGTGTTTCTGGGAATTATGGATACGTTTTTTGGCGTCACGTAAAACCAAACTTTTTTATGGAAAACCGCATTACACTTATTTATGTCCTTTCCTTTTTCCAAAGCAAACAGTTGTAATAAGTACTAATATTTTTTTCAGATATGCCAGAAAGTTGAAACAAATATTTTCATACACTTAAGAAGGAATACAATCACACACTCAAAACACAACTTGCAACTTGTCATTTGAATATTTCACAGACAGATAAGTCAGTCGACGCCAAACTTGGACATCAGTTGAAAGACACTACTTACTAACGGTATCCCTTTCTCCATACTGCTAATAAGTTCTTAACTACTGTTAACAATCCAACAACTAAAGTCGATTGCAAGTGTATAACAAGCCACAATTTTCGCAAAATCATTATTCATAGTACCCTTCAAAAGATAATTAACGTGAACAATGCACCTCTAACAAGACAACTTTCTAATAGATCCGAAGGTGTTATAGTTTCACGGGAATAGTTAATTAATTCCCAAGTAATCCATAGCGTTGATCGACGTTATCGACTGCGCTATCTATTATCGTATCGTTGATCCGATATTGAGATTGTTAAGTCAGTGTAACAAGTATAACAGGCGTATAACGTGAAATGGCGCTGTGACATTTATCGGTATTGATGGCTTAAATTATAAAATAGAAGAAGAAATTTTTAAGAATGAGGAAAAAAAATATTTGTACTACCTTATCGGGGGAATATTTATGTAGAATGAAGCTGGTGATGAAATTAAGCTTGTAAATTATAGAGAATTGACTAGTGCATTATTTTGATGGTATCAATGATGTAACTACATAGGCATGCAATAATATCTGAAGTTTAAGGTGCGTGCCTTAAACAAGTTATTCAAATTTCTTAAAGTAAATGTAAAACAGAAGCACGTATGAATCTAGATGAGTTATACTTACGAATCGCTCTTTTTGTGTACATTATAGGTATTAATCAAATCTTCCTAAAACATCCTCTTTGTATCAATATTTTTGCTCATATTTATTTAAGTAACACCAGCATCCTCATCAATTTCTTTGTAACAAAATTAATATTGATTCTTAATTACTTAACCGCGCGACCAATCAGCCTTCAACTTCCAAGTTATCGCCACATAATTGCCACTTTTAGATTCACAGTAGCACTACGTTAAGCCGAGGCTATCTAAATGTCACCTTATTTAACTTTAACACCAGGTTAATTGACCATAAATTAAGTGCTGACTTAAAGGTTCGCCAACTCGCTTGTTCCTCCTTCCCTTACATTTAGCTACCTTTAATTTAACACAACACTTTGTGCTCTAATTACGTCCTTGTTCGTTTTTGTTTTGTTTGGAAACCATTTTTCTTTTTTCGAAATTCTTTTCATTGTCCTCTTGTTTTATTTTTGATCAGTACTATGACGCGTCGCCTTTTTTTTGTTGCTGCCTATTCAAAACTTTTTTGTTTATATGAGAGAAAAATATAATTCGAGTTTTATGGATTGTTTGTCGCGAATTTTCGAAGTGTTTCGTGGGACATAAATAATTTAAATTAATGTGTCGTTTATTCGCATATGATTGAAAACATTAATCACATCAGTTGGCATAAAAAACAAGTCAATGCGTTCTGCATCACATTTGGAAACGATTTCTTGGAAGCGTTTTATTATTATAATAATATTTTAAGCGTTTCGACCAAAGTCAAAAAGGTTATTCAGATTAGATGTTTTATGCTTCGTTAATTCATTATTGTATTTTTTACGATACCTTATAAGGTGGTTTTTATGATCTAGGTATTTACTGTTGTGATTAAAAATACCAATGTCCTTTACTGAGCATAGCGGTCCCAATTAAAATATAAGAATATTATAGTTTTTTAATGTTAAGTTGGTCTTCCGTTTACCAAATCAAACTTTGGTATTTTCCGATTCTATTATATGCTTGGGTCTTGTTCTCCAAATTAGGATATATCGAAATAAAATACTTCAACAGCAATCTTAAAATAGTCTAAAACATCTATAATTAGCTTCAAATCAACAGAAAGTACATCTACAAGAGCAAGCTAATACGAGCACCCGCACACTAATGCTTCTTTCCTGTTATCTACCAAAGCCACCTGTCTCTAAGCATTGACTTTGTTTGTGTCGCGACCCGTCCCATTCTAATTAGCTCCTGTAACGACCAGAGACAGTCCATTAATTATAACACAAAACGCGGTTTGATCCGTACAAACGATGTTGGAAAAAAGTTACGAAAGTTTAACCTAACAACTGGAAATTGGGAACTTTGGACCAACAGCTGCCACCGACTTACAAGCGCGATTGTTACAACTTTTTGGCCCAGCGTGTCTAGTTTTTTGCAATCGCATCCAAAATCTTTTTTTGTTTTTTCTTAATTTTTTGACAAGAAATGTAGCCACAATTTATATATTATTATACTTCTTCTTAATTCTGTTCAAACAGAACACGTCTACCAACTTTTTAATATGACCACAAAGTCCAAATTATTTATTAGCATCAGTTCTCGAAAATCCTTTCACGCAAACATTTTTATGTCAACCTTTAAAAATGTTTGCTCTCAAAATAGCTTTCTTATTCACTGATTTTATTAACAATGCAATAAAACACTTAACTGCTACCTGGAAGACGAGACAGTAAAATCAAAAAGGTATCATATTGTAATTAAAAGTGACACGTGAATAAAAAACACTTTATTAGGCAGTCTCGGTACGAATATGGCAGCTCATGGTGAGTCAGGAATAAACTTGGTAACGGTTAGTACGCAACAAAATTAAGTTAAGCGTTTTCATCGTCATTGAGAAGAGAAAAGTCATCTGCCTTATTAATTGTGTTAAGGAAGCGTTCATCATATTTGTCTTAAGTTTAATGAAGTTCGTCTTATGAAGTAAGTTACTTGAGATTGTGAACATCGGCGCATTCAAAATTCTTTGGTGTAGCGGTTTGGTAAGGGGATCATGAGTTTCATAATATTTCTGACGAACTTGGGGCTGCTGATTGCCCAAAATTCTAGGCTGGTATCTCATACTATAGTTCCAGTCTTGCATTGGTGTGAGTGGGATTTTTTAAATCAATCCATCTTTCTGTTTTTTTTTTTTGCCGTAAGTAGCTTTTTTACCAGCTGTATCAGCCACGAGCTAAATAGCTATCTAACAATTGCGTGTTGTTTTCCATTCTCAATATTTACGCTTTTAATCCAATTAATTCCCACCTCCAAAAACAGGCAGCGTACCAATTTATTCGTGCATTTCCACAATTTATTGTAACACCAGTTACGCCACTGTTTCCTAAAAAAATATATCACTGTATATAAAATTGTGACAGCCGGTGATTTACGCCCGAAACAAAATCTCCCATGAGTTATGTCCTTTTAAACGCGACACTTGCTAACAATGCAGCTTTCTCTTTGTCTCTCTACGTAGGCGTCTAGATTGTTTAGTGCCTTATGCTGGTATGATGTATGGAAACCCGACTTTTGATGTCACATCGTTATATTAAAAACGCAAAATGAGTTTTATATTAGCGCTATACATTTGTGGAAGGCACAATGTGAAAAATATTTTTATTCTTTTTTAAGCCATTAATTGTCTTCTTCTTGCCTGTAACCACCCACTGCTAAATACATGTTTAATTCTGACATGTCATTGTTCCTTAAACTCGTACCTTTTTATTCCTTTTTGGGACATTATCAACATCAGCGAGGATAACTGTTATACGTTATCTACGAATACAACATCCTGATAGTAGCCAGTCACTTCTCAAGACGCAATAATATTATTAATGAAACTATTGCCAGTGAAACTATAGATTGTGTCTATTGACAAAGATAGGGATTTCAGCGGCCAAGTGATAGGAGACCGTGTAGAGACCAAAGAAGATATTGTTCACAAAGATAACAGAAAAAACTTTTTACAAAAAAAAACAACCGACTTCCAAAACACACAAAAAATGTGAAAAATAACTTTAATTTCGGAAGTCGGTGTCTTTGCTTTTCAATTTTCGTTTTTTGCCACCAACTGTAAAAATAACTAACCTACCAAACAACAAAATAATCATCAAAATCAATTCATAATTGGCGGAGTAATCGCGTAACATACATACAAAAAAAGAAACATACAGACGAATTGAAAACCTCCTCCCCTTTTGAAGAAGTCGGTTAAAAATATAAATAATTTTTAAAGAGGCTTCTGCTAAATGGTCACTACCTAATAAATAAAATACTAGGTATTGCGTTGTTATCAAGATACATGCATTATGTATAATAATTATTAGGAATGTAATATTTTCAACTGACAATCATTACTTAGGAGAAGTTTACGTCATTCAACGTCAAGACGTCCTTTTTTGTCACAAAGCAAGAAGTTTAAAAAAGGCAAAGCTACATGACACACAGAATAAAAAAGAATAATTTAAACGAACTGTCACATCAGTTACCTTGGACGCTACATTTGCACTCGTAATCATTTTATTTTCTGAGCGCAGACACAATCGCGTCTACGATCAACGACATATCGCGCTTGACTTTCGAAATTCAAAACAATAATAAGTTGGAGTTCCTTTATTTTTTACTGATAAATTATTCATATCATAATCCGAGTGATGGGAGCGATCGCGGGACCGCGTTCCGTCGACTCATCCGACAGGTCTAATTTAATGCGTGCATTTATTATTGGTAATGGAATTAACCGAGCCCGATTATCATATGATTTGATGGACGCACTATCTCCCGATCACTGGTTCGTGCCGCCCACTGCACTTAAAAAAACCGACCGGGGCCCACAGACGACGTGGTCATTACGGCTAATTATTGTTATCTTTATGGTAGCAATCGGTCTGCCGTGTTCGTTTAGTGCCCGTCTTTCGATAAAACGCTACTTTATAACGCGAATTCGTTGTCATTTTGTGTCCCCAAAAAGGTTGAGAGGTTTTTTGGGCTAACTATCATTTGTGTCGAATTTAGTTTTTATTTTATAATGACAGAGCGGCACGGAGTGCTCGGCTCGATTGTACGTTGCCTTCATTATTTGCGATGATACGGATATTCCTGCTTTTTTCATTAAAATTATCTTGTGGTCTTTTTTCCAATTATAATCGAATTAGGTGTTTTAAAGCACCTTTTCTTTGTGTGTGCCCGGAAATGTAATAATCCGTGTTCTCATACTTGGTTGGCTTTGGCATGTTAAACCAACAAAGTGTTCGTTTGAAACATTCAAATGTTTGAGCATTCCAGTCACATAAAGTAATCCGTTCCAGCAAATCCATTGTTCATATTAGTGAGCGGAGCGTATTTAGTCACGTAGCTGTGCTCTAAAACGCTTACATTATGTACGCGGATGGCGGGAAATGCGCATAATATCAGTTCCACCTGCTTCAGAAAGATAATCCTTTCTTTGAATTTTTTCTCTCTCTTTACACATGAAGAAACGATTGTGAACATCAGGGACACCGTGACAAAGAGGATAAACACATTAAATTTTTAATGTTTACTCTCTCTTAAGGAAAAAATCATCGCCCAAAATTACATAGGACGTCGTAGACGAGTATTTCTATTACAACATGGCAGTGGAATTCCAAAATAACATAGAATCTTAGGAAATGTTCAACTTTATAATTCCCACTTTTTACATTAAAAAAATAATTAATACCAAACCAGAGCACAGGTACGGGTCTTTAGGCGAATGTAAATAAGCGGAACAATGCTCAATTTGGCTGGCGTGGCTAAGCCGAGCACCTGCGCTAGACGTGACCGCTCGCTGCAACGTAACGGAGGGAACAGGTTGAAGGAAATTAAAAAAGAAAGTCTGTTTAAAGAAGTTATCCTTTATTATCTTGAAAGTGCTTTTGAAGTCACGTACAGAAAATACGTTTGAAGCTAAGTTTGTCCTAGATGAGACTTTGAAGCGATACCAGGCGATGCGATAAATTCTAAAAGTCAAGTTTCAATAACAAATGCTCTGGGTTTTAATTTATTTTTGTAACATACATCATGTAGCATTCTGGAGCTTCATTTTATCACCATGCTCTGAGAGTTCCAAGGGTGTTGGAAAAATAAAGAGTAAAATAAATAAACATTAGTACAGAATGATAACTCAAAACCCCTTATCAATTGAAATAGGAATTTTGATTTTTTTGGGACGACGCACGCCTTAATATGTTTATGTTCAGAAGTTGTGTTGTTCAATAAAGTCGCTGCTCCGATTATTGAACCAATCACCACATCCGAAATATTGTTACAATCACCACTTGACAGATGGACTCGACTGTTTTTTTAACTATTGATTTAATTATTGAAGTGTCCCGATTCCTTCATAAACCACTACGTAATTTATTAAAAGCCTCGCCATCATTTTATACTTCCACTAACGCGCACAATATAACCATTCAATTCAATACTTTATCATCAGGATACTGAAAACCAATCACATATCCCAAATCAGCATTCACGAAAAGCGATAGGTCAAAAAATAGACCATTACACACCTAAACATTTTGGTAGTTGGACGCGAGTGTGAAGTGATTAATCGATGTCGGCGCTCACACATGCGACGGAGTGTTATTTCGGAAAGAATGTGAGGAACGTGCTTCCTCACTGACCCCCCAATGACCCCCATTCAACCCCCCTGCGTGAAACAAATACGCGATGCGACCATGCTGGCCATTCGTTACTGCGATCTGCCATTTGACTGTAGTGTCTCAATTCTGTTTTGTTTTTGGTTCGACAGTTTTGGTACGTTCTGTTGTGAGCTTTTTGGTCGTAGTGTCCCACTTCTGAATGACAAAATGGGAAGAAATGTGTTGTGTGCGGTTATGTGTTATTTTGAATAGAACGGTTTCACACTCATTGATTATTGAGTATATCGTAGGCTTTACTCCGTTTTTGCCATGCAACGCATCTTGCTTGGAATGCGCATATTTTATTGTCTTGTAGCAACACTTCTTTTCGATTTTTTTCAGGTTGTAATCCGATTCTTTTAATCAAATCTTCTTGAAAAAACACTCAACATTTTAATCTAGATGGACATCAATTACAGGGTCTATACTATAACTTCACACTACCATCTGCGAATATCACCGCTTTAGCATTTCAGAGGCGCTTTTTAAATCACTACACACAATATCATCTTTCACAAGTCAACGAGCGTTATTATATCTTCCAAAAAAGGGAAATTTCGCATGAGAATATTTATAATTTTAGTCCGAAGGTTCCATTGTGCATGGGTCGAGGAAACAGGAAACCATTACGGCACCATGTGCTCGGTGTCATACCAGTTTCGGTGATAACTTGCGTCATTTAAATGTATTTTGTGAGACATTTTTTTATATATTCGCGGTATTTTGTTGGTACTGTTGGAAGATGGGATCCTCAGAGATTTGTGAAGGTTTGAGTTTATTTATTACGTTGATGAGAAGTTGAGGGTTAAGAGTATGGCACACGTGCTACGTATGATTAATTTCAAAGGGAAGTCATTTTGATGACAATGGAAGAGACAAGATGAAAAATCAATTCGTCAGACTAGATACTGATATTCTTAATGGATAAATAATGTTTCTTATTTTTTTATAATTTCGGACGTTGAGAAGTTAATCACATTCAAAGCACGGCTTTCAGTTTTTTAAATGAAAGTCCCCAAATTAAACATTCTGCGAATCGATTCGTAGTATTATCAAAATGCAAGAATCTGGCAATAAATATTTCATCAACCTTGATATTGCTGAACAATTTTTAAAGACAGCATTATCTACTTTTTTTTATTTTTTATTGCGCTTTTAATATTTTTCAGCTCACGTGCGCTCCTTCGGTATCTAATGAAAGTCCCCAAATTAAACATTCTGCGAATCGATTCGTAGTATTATCAAAATGCAAGAATCTGGCAATAAATATTTCATCAACCTTGATATTGCTGAACAATTTTTAAAGACAGCATTATCTACTTTTTTTTATTTTTTATTGCGCTTTTAATATTTTTCAGCTCACGTGCGCTCCTTCGGTATCTAATGAATTTGTCCCAGACGATTTTAAAATAAGCCCTGTCATCAAGTCACATGTTTTATATAAATCGTGCTCTTAACGACGTCGGCACATAATAAAATTTATTTTTTAACGGCTTTATAGGCTTAGATTTGTAACATTTTTAACACCTCAACACATTTAGGGCTCATTTCAATACACGCGTGTGATAATGTCGTAAACTAGAGTTTATTGCGTGGGTATAATGTTATAATTAGAATTAGTAAAATAATTATAGTGCTTATTATAACTTGAAGGCAGGTTTTATAGTTAAATATAACTCAATTATCGAGTTTCGAAAACTGCTTTGAAAAAGTAGAAATGTTAAAAGCTGAATTAATATTCTTATCAGAATCCACAGGGTATACCTAATTATTTTTATTTTTTGGTTTCACTGGTTTTCCGACCGTTCTCAATTCTGGACTGAAAGTTTTTATAACTAGAGTATTTTTCTACCTCACTGTTATTTTAAAAATCCCTTCCATAACACGCACAATTAAAACACTCATATTTATACACAAAAAACATAATTAAAACAATTAGTTCCCTCCACAAACTGCCAACAAGTCCCACGTCATTACAATGGTGATACCAACGCGTACATCCGGACACGAAATAGTTAAATATAACGAGTCATTACTTCAACCCCTTCATACACACCTTTTGTGTCAGATTGTAAAGGTGGCAATAGACTTTCCTAACAGCAGTTCCACAAAACTGGCACAGCATTTAACAAAGGGAATGCCTGGTGACCACTGTGATGACAATCTCTGTACAGTCACGAGAAAAAATAAATTTATAGATGTTATGCAAGTTTTAAGCGATTTTCGCCTAAAAATTGATAGAGACAATTTTTTTGAGTTAAGTGAATATAAGTATTTTAATACGAAATCATACCACTAAGAAATGGGTGTTTCTCAAAGTTGCAATCACGTTATTTCACGGGAACATCGCTTTTGAAATTTGCGTAAATGGAAGATCTAGACTGTCTTTTGTAATTTTGACGTTCTCAACCTAGTTTGAACAAATGGATTTTGATTTTGATTTCAAGGAAGATCTTTTTAGGGTTCCGTATTTTGCACCTGGAATAGACCAAATATTCATCTGAGATATAGAGAAATCTACTACGACTTGTATTTCCGGTGATGAAGGGAACATTATAGGTAAGTGTTAAAATTAAAAGGTAAAATGTATAATAAACATTTAAATCAAACTGAATCGATATTTATCAACAGTAACTTGTTCTGGGTTGTAGTAATTAACACCACAAGCATACTTTTTGGATCGTGTTATTTGTATATCAGTTGATGTATCAGTTTCATGCATGCACTGCGTTGATTGACATTCGATTAATTATTTGGTCTGCAACCATGGAAATATTTACTTGAAACTTTATTTAGGGCCGATTGGATGATTAAATAATAACTAAACAAAACATTTTCTGTACAAAAGTTTTTTAACCATCATAATTATTATGTATTCATCAGATTAAAGTTACCTGACAGTTGTAAAATCAGTTCTTAAAGAATTATCATTGTTGTATAACACTCCCACAAAATTGCTGACTTCAGAAAGGATGACCCTCCTATTTTTTTTTGCAGTGGTGCTGTACAGCCTGGTCCTCCAGTTCGAACCCTGACAGGCGCTTGACCTACTTTGTGTAATTTATTTCATCACCACTGCTATCAAAATGGTGACGGAAAACATCGTAGTATCCAAGAACCAAAAATTCGAAGACATGTGATATCTACCAACGCACTGGGCCCGCGTGGTGGATTATGGCCCACTCCCTCTCACAGAAAGGAGGCCTGCGTCCCAGCAGTGGGAACATTGGAGGCTGATTATGCTATGTTTCAACTAATGACGCTCAAACTATAAGTAATGTCTTGAGCTCAAGAATCTATCAGGTACATTTGTGATAATCCCATAAAGAGTTAACAGTTGATTCACCCAAAATTTCATAGTAGCATAACAAATGCCCCACATTAATTGACTCGTATCGTAATTTAGGACGCAGCGGGCGTACAAAAAAGAAACGTCCGGAGGCTTACCATGATCGCTGCGGAAAAGAAACAAGTGTAAAGGCGTCCCAACATTGGCTTGGCTCCGTCCGTAGTGTTGTACCAGGCTTCCGTGACCAATCGTGACGGATAGGGCTAATTTATCAAAGCGTACTTCAATTTTATAATAACTTGCAGGTTGCATGTGTGACTGAATATTCTATTACTACGGCTACTCGATTAATCTTCAGCGGTACGTTATTAGTGTCTAAGCTCGATTAATGACTGTTTGTTAAGTGATCGAGTGGTGTTTTTTTAAAGTTAACCATTTCTGTTTAAGCTGGAATAATATGGTTTTATTAAAATTGTGGTGAATATGACTTTATCGAAAGTCAATTTTAATAAATTGATTTCTGTATAACTGAAACTCTGTACTGGATTTCTGAAAATCCCGCAATTGTTATTGCAATCAGAGGTGTACCTATAGCCTATAGTAGGCCCACATTTCGTGTAAGTCCCATGTAATAGGTCGAGCCCATTGCTATTGTTATTATTGCAATCGTAATTGTAATGTGCTATTCGATTTCATAACTATAGGTAGAATTTATCCTATTTATCTTTATAATATAAAAGATGGAATTTATTTAAAAAAATAAAAAGAGATCATCGTCCTACCGAATTGAACTTTCTCGTTTTATTGGACTAATATTATAATAATTATACTGATGTCATAATCCATCGTAATGGTAGCAACGGATACCATTCAACTTTGCCGGCAACTACAAGTTCTTATTGCACCGAAGAACCACGTTACACAGCCACAGAGTACCGAATAACCGAAGAGAGGCATTAAGATACTGGAAGTTCTTTATGTACAGTGGTTAAAGGTTCTATTACACTGTGGTCGTAAGTGGCTTAAGTTGTACTCCGCCGTATGGTAGCTGCATTGAGATTGTGGGTAATGGAATTAACTCGGACCGATTATCATATAATTTGATGGACGTGCTATCTCCGGCAAGCTGCAATTGAACAAAAAACCCCGCGGTTACGTCTGGACCGACTATTAGATCTAATTACTGTTATCTCCTGCTCCGCAATTCTCATTTGTTTTCATTTTCCTTCAACGATAAGTTCGGTTGGTAGCAATAATAACTTAATTAAAGAAATTATGTAACTTAGGTTTTCTAACATAATTGGTTATGTAAAGTATAGGGCAGGTCAGCCTTGTTGGTCGGTGGCATTATTGTGACATGTTGTAATTTAGAAACCACTTATTTTACTCTATGTGTGTTTTGCTGCGAAGAAAATGTAGTTTTACATTGTAAGCAAAATTAACAAAGGAAAATCTATGTTTTATACGATGTTCTAAAGTGGAGTTGGCCTTACTTGAATTATTAAATTAATGAAAGAATGACGAAGGTATTTATTCATTAAATACTTAGTCAAAAAATATATTTTTAATCAAGCCTTCTTTAATCAAAACCACATAAATTATCGCAAAAAAATTGACACGACTAAATCAGTCGACAGTCAATAAAATATTTTAAGCACAATCACTGTCAAGTCAATGAAACCTGTCCTCAGCTCCTAGTTATTTAAAGACTCCAACTTAATTACAAAACGAAGTAAACAGAATGAGTTTTTGTGCCGCTTTCAAATGAATCTCTCCGAATATTTGAAATGAGTTTCATATTTTTATGAGTCAGAAAACGTTTAGTTAAGAATATTTTGTTGTAATTTATAGCATGCTAACGAATATGTCAATAAATAATGTTAGTAACCCGCGTCACGCTCCCTACATGTTATTTGTAAGAGTTTGTATTAACTTTCGTAGTAATAAGCGGATCTAGTCTACGTTTGGGTTTATTTTTGTGGATTAATGATGCAACGGTAACTCTCTTGGAAAGGTTAATTGAACAACCTATGGGTTCACTTGGGAATCAATTAATAATTATATAACATTATAGATATATAATGGACGAAATCGAAGCAAAAGGAGTATAATTATTATATGGAGTGTAGCAGGTGGTGTTCTATTGTTTCTGCCTTCCCCCATGGGAAGAAGGTGTGAGTTTATAAACTAGACCAGACAGCATGAGACACCATGGCAGCTGTAGTATGACATGATCAACAGTTGATGCTCTACATTTACCGAGACATCTTCAAGTGTCCTTCTTGTAAATAGGTACAACCAGGGGCTTAAACCGGCCACATTAGCAATTCTTCTAAAACCAGTTCATTTCCTGAATCCCAGCTGTCATTAGCAATTCCTCTAATTTGACATAAAAGCAATTCATAATTTGTGGACCATTTTACGAATCTCCATAGAAAACTGTCAAACAGATGAATTATTTCGTAATATGAATTACACGCAGATCATATTATGAATTGTCAGTAGGTGACATTTTACGATGATTCATAATATTTTCATATTGTGATTCTGCTAAAGTGACCGTTTTAAGCCCCCGGGCCTTTGCAAGCTGAAACTTTAATGTATCTTGGAAGCACAAATACATGAGACCAGCCAGAGCCAGTTGATAATGAAATAAAGGACGCTGATTCCCCTAGTTACTCCTTTTTCAACCGACTTCACTTAGAGGTTTTCAATTTGACGATATGTTTTTCTTTTAGTAGCAGCCCAAAAATTTATCATAGAAAAATTATGAATCTCTAGAAAAGAAATTTAGAGGAGTCACCGCAATCTCAACATGACACAATAAAATAAAAAGTTATTATGATTGTTTGTTCGTTATCCGGCTTTCTTAGTAATTAATACAAGCCGATATTTGCTCATGCATAAAATGAACATAAATATCTCTTATTATTTAACATCTAACTCGTTAGATGTGTAGCTGGTAATATATCTAGCCTACGCTGGGTACCTATCTCGACATATTATAAATTAAAAGTCGCTTTTCGTGTTTGTCTGTTTGTCCGCGTTGATAATCTAAACCACACAACAGATAAGGTTAAGGATAAGGTTTTCACCATCGTTTAGAGATTTTATTCCGGAAGGTTTATGTGTATATAACACGTTAATATTAAAGTAATACATAGCTACGAAGCCTTGGCCCGGCCCGGCCTTGGCCCGTGGGACACATTATAGGCTTTTTTTTTAAACTAAGAAATCTCGATGGTTTTTCAAGTCCAAAAAACCGTGCGAAGCAGGAGGGGGTCGCTAGTAGGTAAGTTATAAAAGGATTGCCCCTGACAAAACGCAGTTTGATTTTTCGAATCTTGGTTTGAAGGTAATGTTGAAAAACCTTTTGAAAAGAAATAAAATCCTCTATGATTAATTATTATTACCTAGCAGTAACTACGTAGAGTCAATAAAATTATTATTCTTTAACAGGTTTTTAATTAACATAAGCAGATGGATGACGTGAAAAAAACAAGTGCAAGAACAAAACTGATACTGATATTCTTTATCTAATAAAAAACTGAAATCAATCACAAATGGGATTTTCTTTTATCTTTTTAAATTATTTTCATGTAACGTAATACTGAGGAGGTTGGGCAAGACATTTTTTGTAAACTCATAAATTGTTGAAACTTGTTTGTTCGTTGCATCACCTTCCTCGGACCGTTTATGACTTTATGACAATAATTGTACAGAACCGGTGGACTTTGTGAATGATTATGATTACGTCGGACAGAAGAAAACCGGGAAATTAATAATTAAGAAAATAAGGTGACTTTTGAGAGTTACTCAAAAAATTTAGATATCTTACCAATTTGTTGATACAGAAGATCAAGATACGAAGGTCAATCCATCAGATACGTAAATTTATTTTACGAAAGCATTTAACGAAGTCAACCGCTGATGGGTTTAACATTATTTTCATGTAATTATAATCAGAATTCGAACTTAATCGGTATAAGCTTACCTATACGAAGAAATTCCACTCATAAACATAAGGATCATGCTCGTTGAAATCGGTGCAAGTTATAAAACTTCAACCTTAAAGTTATATGGATTCCTTGAGTACATTTTTTGGATCTTAAAAAATAATTAGGATGAAAATGTATAACGCAAATAAGGACAAAAATAATTAGGATGAAAATGTATAACGCAAATAAGGACAAAAATATTTGTATGTTATCTACAGGCTAACTAAAAATTCATTTCGGTCACCTGCATGTTTAGTACTTAAATCTTTTTAATCTTAGCGTATCGTATGGCAATGTATACTACATTATAGAGTCAGCCCAGAATTTGGCTACGAGCTTGGCACCTTCAGTAGTGTTCATCAGCTCCTGTAGCGTGCAGACAACAGGATACGTTGGACACTATATTAAGTGCCCCATTGTTTGTGGGAGGGCACCATTTCGGAAGCATCTGTGAAACCTGAGCAACATTTATTTAAAGACCAGACCAGAGTCCAGAGTCTATTCAAAGTCAAATAATTTATTTCAAATAGGCACATAAAAGGCACTTTTGAACGTCAAAAACAGAGAAATAGAAATGATTCTAGTTGCCCCTTCCAAAAGGTAGTTTTCGTATGGAGAAGAATGGGCAAGAAACTCCGCCGTTACTCTTTTAAAAATGTTTTACAGTATTTTGTATACATGAATTATATAATTATATGTGAAAACGATGCACCTACAATAGGGTTACTGTACCACAAAAGATAAAAAGAATTATAAATGGAGCAATGACAAGTAAATTAATTATGTGATAGTTAAATGGTGCTCACATATTTACAAACATTGTAAAAGTAAACGATATTACATTTAAAGACTTCCAGGTAAGCCAAAGCGACTCATGTTCAGGTGGGGCGATTTTCAGCAGGAATTTACAGATATCACTACACGAACACTTGTTTCTTTTGCTGTCAAAACCAATGAGGTGCTTCCATCTTAAAGATTCATAAAAAAAATTGGTGCAGTTAAAACACCGTGTTGTAAAAGTTCAGGTAAATAACACATTTTTTTATTTCCAGTTGCGTTATCTTCAGAACTCGTTGCAACATTGTTGGCTAATTAAAAACGTCATCTGCTTAACGACACGTGAAGAATGCACATGTTTCTTTTTAATTTACAGATAAAACCATAATTATAATAAAAATTTATGAACTGCAAGTCCTCTTGAATAAAAACCTCTATGAAATGCTTTTTCAGGTTATTTTGTTTCATAATCAATTCACTAAAATTGATCAATTGTTTATTAGAGTTGCGCCTGAGTAGAGACTGCTTTATCTACGAAAGATAAATCTGTTTAGAGTCTGATCAGTGCACTGGTTAACAATAAATCTGTAAATACACACACTTCTTAAAATCTTTATCTCAACAAGACGTGTTTTCCGCGAATCCGACTCACTCCTGACATTTTTTACACGTTTATTTTTTTCATATCCGCTTAGCACCTCGTTGCCATATCTCATATCAACAGAAACCTTAATCTGTACTATTTAAACACAATATTTTTTATCTTGCGGAGGCAAATGGCAGCTTTAAGTTACATACACACAGACGGACAAAGAATGTAACACTATAAATATAAAGCCTAATAAAATTGCATACATATAGCCGAGAATTATTTTCTATTAAATAGGTACCAATTTAGAGCATCACATTAGCATACTTAGATTAACATTTGCGAGACTAAAGCGGTCTTTTCTCTGACAAATTTATTATAATGCTTCCGAATGAATCGAATATTTAGATTAGAACAACTTTTTGCAATATCATAAACTTTGCATTTTGTAACTTGAACGCCTTTAGGATGTCCGTTATTAAACTTTTATTAACTGAGAAATAATTATGTTTTATAATTCAAAACTATTTTTTTTTAAGTCTGGTCTACATCAGATTAGGTTTAGCTAGTATAGTCGGCCGAACGTCATTGGTAACACAACCAGTATATTTAAGCTGGCCTCAGAATTCTATTGAAACTCCGTACCTATGTGTTATCATGGACGTACGACGACTATACCTAACAAAGTTTGCTTCCTTTTCTAGGCAATGAGAACTTCGTTTCTAACTCTTCATAACACTAAGATAAACAAACTACTTCAGTATTAAAAGTTTAGCTAAGAATTGCGTGCAGTCTCTTTGAGGTAAATTTACGTATGACAGTTAATTTGTTTACAAATGTCACGATATGGTGTCATTCTACAAACTAAAAGTGCACCGAAACAAAATTCTCTACAATACCTAAAACAAAGGAAAAATTGGAAAACACATCCCTATACAGTGCATCGTCTATCCAGCAATCTCCTGGGAGGCAGAACTTGGACTGTACGTTTCTAGTCTGGTCTGGAGTCTGGACCAAGACTCTGAGCATAAATTGGTTTTATATACTTGCAATTCTGTTTGTTTAAAGATAACCAATCTCTTTTTCAATTCATACAATATTCGTAGACTAGCTTTTCTTTAAAGGATATGGCAATCGTCAGACGCAAAATCTTGTTGACATTATGCAGTTTTCTTAGTAAATTCAATCATGACGACAGTTTAATGTATGTTTATCTAGTGATTGTATTGGCAACGAGCTTTGAAATACGGATAAAGACAAAAGCAATAGGGTTATGATTTGCGATCGATTAGGTAAGAAATGAATTGAATATGACACACAGCCAACGCCTTCGTTTGTGTAATGTGCAGGCAAATACTTTAGATGCTGTGTTTAACCCCCCATTTCCGGGTTTACAATCACATTTGCCGCTGAGGTTACAGATAAAAGCTTTACAACCGATTGAATCACCAAAAATATCAATTCAAATCGAACCGTTGTCCCACCATGAACACAAAAAGTCAGTATTGTCCGTCGATCGTCTGTGCGGTCCCTCAAAACTACAAAAGACAAGACAATATAACCCTCCAACGGTCGCGTGGATACCTTTTGTTGTGACACCAATAAATCCGATTTAAATTTTGCGTGTCACAGTCGCACGCGCGTCGACAGCGTGACATTGCCGTGACAACGTATCGCCCAGTGACTGCGCGGGGGTTAAAACAATGTTAAGCTATTGCTTGCTTTTCGCGTGCATCGCGTGTGAAATAAGCACCTTTTTTACAGACTAGTGCTCCGTCTTATTACTATCTACGATTATCGGTACACGTTAGCCGGGTACAGTCAGAAGCCATTGTGCCTAATACCGATTTATGTGATAAATGAGTGCGTTTGACGTCGTAAATAAGACGGCATAATTAGAATATATTGCTTTGCCCGATAAATAATTTATAACTTGTTCATTGCAATGAGTTGCATGCAACGAGCACGAGTTATCTTTACGATAATAGACGTCAAGAACTCGATACTGATTGTGTTTCGATACATTTCTAAGAATGAAAGAAGAATCATGATTGTGTGAGCAATAAGGGTGAACTCAGAGAAAACTAAGCAGCTAGCAGTTCGTGCGTCACATGTAGAGCCAAGCGTGACGTCGCGTGATACCTGCGTGTTAAAGCGTGACAACCAGCTCCTGTAAGATTGATAGACAATGTAGGTAAGTAAATTAAATACTAAAATCCTGGTTTCACAAAAAGCAGTCACAATTATCGTGTCACACGTAATGTGTACGATGAAGATAAATGGGAAAAGCCGATAGTAGTAATAAACGATTATGTACAAGAAGAAGGCTGGCTTTCTTTGTTTGAATTGAACTAAGAAAGTAAGAACTGATGCAATAGCATTCTCAACATTTCTCAAATCAATTTTACTGCATTTAGAACGCGCCCAAAGAGCTGTTTTAAAGGTTGCTACTTTTCGTCCATTTAGATTTCCTACACACCAGCTTTATATGGTATGTAAGGTGCTAACAGTACGTCAGCTATTTGTTTTGAATGTAGTCCTATTCCAACACACTGAACTTTATTTTAATCCAGTACCTTCAAATAGGAGAAGAAAAGATTTGGTTTGTGCTAGCTCTCAGACTAAACATGCTTTTGCTCATCGATTTTATTTATTTTTAGGACCCTTCTTGTATAATCAGTTTAACAGAGTGCTAAAGATTTATAGTTTAAGCTTTAATAGGTGTAACTTACTAGTACAGGAATATTTGGCAAAACTCAATTATACAGACACGGAAAAACATCTGGAAATAATAAAATAAAATTTCCATCTACCTAATCTAATATAAGTCTAACTCCTTTACCTAATTATCTCTACTTTATCTACTATAATATTATTCGTTAATTTATTTAAACATAATAATTATAACTAATAACTTAATAATATTAAATTCTAACTTAATCTAATTTTAAATGAATATACCAAAATAGTTACTCTTTAAGTCATTGAAAATATTATGTCTTCTTTTTTAATTTAGCTTCTAATAAAATTGTTGTCCTCTTTTTAAATGTTTGAGGTAAATTGATGGCCTGAAACACAGGTTTTCATAAACCTAGATCAGGCAGGTCTATATTAAGCTAGAATTTAAGTTTCCTCGTTTGTAATTAATTTAAATCATAATTTTACCTTTTTTTAACTTGAATAAAAATTGTATTATTATTATTCCACCAAACTGCATTTCAAGTGAGGCCCTATGGCATTTTTTCTGCACCATTTTGCTATGAATTGAATTATTTCATCTTTTAGCTGCTACAATTCACTTTGTCAATTTTTCCTCAACGGTGCATAGTATTTGTACCAAACGAAAGCTGCTACGCAAAAATCAACAGTACATGAGTCATGTTAACGTACCGTGACGTTGACGTCGCTACGGCGCTACACGTGCGTGTTTAGCGTGACAACCTACCACTACGTAGATTGATTGACATTGCGAACACACAGGGCAGTGTGTTGCTTTGTTAAATTGCTAATGTACCCACGATTTTGCAAATTATATTTCCTGTCATTGTTGGTGGTTTATCGTGTGTTTAAAGTAATATGAAACTCATTGTTGTAATACATGGTAGGTTAAGTTCTTCATGGAGTGTAGTTTTGCATATTGAAATGCGATCAAAATCTTGTACAGAAATTGGAGACGAGTCTAAGGCCGAGTACAGATTCAATATAGAATGCACGGATATTGATTTTATTATTTCATGTAATAATTACAATACATGTGGGTATTTAATATTCAGGGATGTTATGGAGCTCCGTAACCGTAACTGAACCTATCGAATATCCGAAATAAAAATCTATCCGTAACCGAACCCGATATAAAAGTTACGGATAGTTTCGGATAGGGGGCGGAGTCTTAATGAGACACGTATTGAAACTTATAAACACATATCTTTGATGTTAATCAACAGAAAAGCAATAGTTATTTCAATTTCAAATATAATTAGGTATCACAACACAATGATTTTCTTAATCCTTATCCTTATCCTTACATATTATAAAACGAAGTCCTCCGCCGCGTCTATCTGTCGTCTTGTTCGCGATAAACTCAAAAACTACTGCACCAATTTTCATGCTGTTTTCAGCAATGGATAGAATGGTTCTCAAGGAAGGTTTTAGTATATAACAACCGACATCTACGCGGGTGAAGCCGCGGCGGGCATCTGCTAGTCTATAATAAGTACACATTTTAAAAACGTAATTGTTCAAGAAAAATATTATGCAAGTGTGATGTCACCCTACAATCATGACGCACCGCGCATTTTTATCGAATTTCAACGGATAGAATTCGGCAACATATACCTAATAATAACGTACGCTGCGTGGCGAATTAATTTCACCTTTTACGCATCTTTTATTACAGTATAGTTTCCGTTTCCTAATGGGACCACCCCATCGCTTCCCATGAGTGTCGTAAGACGTGACAAAGGGATTACAGAAGGGGGATGGGCAGTTACATCCACCTGTGCTAATGACTTTTATTGCCATTATCAACGGTGCGAAAGTTGGTGATTATTACAATGGGGACCAAGCAAGCTGATGTTAACAGAAAACACCTTTTAAGTACGTCGTTACTAATATAATATTATGCTTTTTTTTCTGCAGCTTTGTCGTCGAAAAATTATAAAAGGTGTGTTTTTTAACAGGAGTCAGTAATCAGCATGGTAGTTATGACAACATACATTTAGAACATCAAACCATTCCCAACGGTTAGGATAGCTGCCATAGTAATCCCTTTTCATAAACTCACCCTGTATACTTGGACCCTAACAAAGATCGTGTGGGTTAAGATACTACTTGCAAAATATAAAATACGACCATTGAATTCAGTTTAAGGTATTACTTAGGTACCTACAAACTGATAGACTGCCACGCCCACACCGGAACTGTTTTATTGTATAAATATTACAAGTACCTTCCGCACTCAATGTGCCTATAAAGGCATTTGGATTTGAGTCAATATTCAAGTATTAGTACTCACTTTACACGGAAACAAAGTGTGCCCATAGTTCTAGCCCCCACGCAACGTTCTTAACGCCAACGTAAATAGGTAACAATCTTGCCACAAAGTAGAGAACAGACCATTCTAAAGTGCGATTTAAAATTATGTTGAGACTAACTGGGCTTAGTTAGTTGTGCTTTTTCATCGATCCGTTTGGAAAGATAAGTTCTAAATGCATACGCAAGATTGCATCGTCAAGGCATCGCATTGGCATTAGTTAGCAACGATATAAGAAAATTGTAATCCTAACTAATATGACAAATGCGAAAGTGAGTATGTTTTTGTTTGTTACGCTTTCACGCTAAAACGGCTGAACGGATTTGGATAAAATTTGGCACATGGGTAGACCATGATCTGGATAAGGATACAGGCTACATTTTATTCTGGATCGCAGACGAAGTCGCGGGCAATAGCTAGTACATAATATATTAAAGAGAGAGAAGTGATCTATATGCAGAATCTAGATAAAGGCTTGCTATAACTCGATTCGGCATAGATCAGGGGGCTTAAAACGGTCACTTTAGCAGAATCATAATATGAATATATTATGAATCATCGTAAAATGTTACAAACTAACAATTCATAATAATGATCTGCGTGTAATTCATATTACGAAATAATTCCTGTTTGACAGTTTTCTATGGAGATTTGTAAAATGGTCCACAGATTATGAATTGCTTATGACAGCTGGGATTCAGGAAATGAACTGCTTTTAGAGGAATTGCTAATATGGCCGGTTTAGGTCCCAGTACGTTTTTTAACGAAAACCCTCCTATCGAAAAGGAATCTACATCAAAATGAGCAGGCTTTTACTTCACAAAAATATAAATTGCAACCAGGACTCCACCATCATAATCAATAACAAAGTTATCAGCACAACAAAAATTTATTCACAAGATTACTACACTCGGCAAAAACAGAAGATATTGCCCCAAGCCTATAAGAACCGCACATATTTCTTTATAAAGAGTCCATCTAGCAGCATTGGAAGCTATCTGTTCTGAATAATGTTATTACTGAGGGTCACAGTCAATGACGTAGAAAATCTTTACCAACGACTTATACTACCGGGAATAGGAAATGGAAAACAAATATAAGATATTACTGTCTTGACCTACCAAGAAAATTATGTGGCAGACAGAATCAATTTTGTGCTGATATCATGTTCTCTTCATTTGTTTTTGGAACGAATCTTTGAAAACCTACATGTTGTTTTATTGGCTTCAATGGAAGCCAAATGCAAAGCAAATGAGACCCATAGTTAATATTTAAAAAAATGGGATCGAAAACCGGGATCCAACGAAAATAAATCAATTCATTCAGTCAATTCAGAAAAATGTCAGTTTCACCTGGATACGTATAGTTTTAGCAATATAATACACCGCCCGCAACTGACGGGATGCCATCTATCTCCTTACCAAATTTTTTCGAATTCCGTTCAGTGGTTTAGGCGTGAAAAGGTAACATACAGACAGACAGACGAGAGTTACTTTCGAATTTAAATTTAGTATGGATGGATAGTATGGATCACCTTCTTGACCTACTTTATGTTGCAGACAGAATCAATTTTGTGCTGATATCATATTATTCTCTTCATTTGTTTTTGGAATGAATATTAGATTGTCTTTGAAAACCTATTGAAATTCAATCAGTCAATTCAGACAATTGTCAGTTTCACCTGGCAATATAGTCCAGCACGTTTCCTATCCAGTCTGCCCCAAGCTTTTGCTAGTCAGATCATGGGTTCATACTTGGGGTGTGGTGAAATTCGATTGTTTTAAGTCATCCAAAAATAACAGAGCATCTTAACAGTTTCAAGCACGTACAATTTATATATCGCTTTGGACTTGACGCCACACTCCCTTTTTTCGCCACATAATGATATAAGTTATGCTTATCCAGTCTTGTATCATCATGATTTCATATTTTGCAAGATTTTGTTTATTGTTAGGCACTAAGAACGTAGAAAGCATTACTTAGTAAAGGTACATTTTTGTGACATACACTTCCATGAATTTTCTTTCCTAAGAAGTAGGTATAAGTTTCTGACAATATCATAATAGTAACATATATCCTGTAATCGTCTATTGTCGTCGTAACATTCACGTTTATTCTTTGTAGGTCTGGCACGAATAGAAAATAATCTGTATAGTTGTAAACCTACAACACTAAAAGCCTCTTATACTAGTTGTGAGTACCGCAACAGTTAGTAGTTCCACCAACATCTTGGAATTTAATCTTCTTTGTCATGAATTCGTGATATTATATATTTTCATAGGTGAGCAGTGTTGTCCAGTGGTAACATTGGACAACCTGCGACTCTTAAGTCGGGGGACTTAAGAGTCGCAGGTTGTGGGTTCAAACCCAGACAGGTGCTTTACTTTGTACAAATAATTTCATCACCACTGCTCTCAAAACGGTGAAGGAAAACATCGTGAGGAAACCGGCATGTCCTAGAACCAAGAATTCGAAGACATGTGACATCTACCGAACAGCACGCGGGCCCAGTGTGGTGGATTACGGCCCACTCCCTCTCGATGAGAGGAGGTCTGTGTCCCAGCCGTGGGAACATTATAGGCTGATTATGTATTTTATGTACTTGTATATTTTTATTAATAGTTATTAGAGAATAGTTTGGTTTGCACTCTAAAATTATGGGGTATTTTATCATGAAAAGCTGTACATAAATCAAGAATTTCAGGCACACGGAAGTAAAGGCGTATATGACGAATTTCCTGTTTAACCCAACAATAAAAATATCCTTGTTAACTTTACCTACATTTATATGACTTAACAAACACCAATTAACATGATATATTAACCCGTTGGTTTCGTGTATAAAAATAATGTAAGAGCCGTGGTCGGTGAATAAATTAGTGGGGGCAATGATAAATCATGAGACTGCTACTTGAACATGTGACAAGGGCTTAGGCACTTTTTATCGCGGCCATTATAAACATTTTTACATATCTTTATTTAGGACGTTGAAATATGAACGAATGTGTTCTTGATAAATACGTGTGATGATTTTGTTCTGTTTGTCAGTTAAGTGCTACTGGTTTTGGGTTTGATTATGTTGTTCGATTTGAATGACAGGAGGGTTAACCCTCTGTCGTTCTGCGTCGTGAGTCGTGACTCAGGTATGCAAGGCGTTTATTTGCAATGACAAGTATGCTATGAATGTACAGATTGATCGATGGAATGTAAGACAGAGGTCGATGTAAAAAGTGCATCATTTTCGAAAATGTAACCTTACATAATTAGCATTTCATAATTATTTCAATGTAGGTAAATGACTTATTTCAACTTATTATACATTTATATAAAAGTGACGCGCAATATGAAAATATTTTAATGTTTAATCATTTTATTAAAATTATATCCACTTTCAAGATTATTTTACAATTAATTATTATAAATCATTTTTATTTATTTATACTCTAACAGACTTAAAAATAAATATGTATGTACAATTATATAACAAAATTAAAAAGAAAAAATAAAGAGGAGGGACTCTTTGTCATCAAAGAATTCGTCCGCATCGCTGTCAATGGGAAAAGTGCCCAAAAGGCTGGCAGCATTGCCATTATAAATAAACATTAATTAAATTAAATTTATTGTCATCCATTATATATTCTTATTTACTAGTATTGAACTTTATAAACGAATGAATCAATTATTTTAGATAACTTAGAGGTATTTAGTTAATAGCAAAATTGATGATCTAATTCTTAAAATAGTCAAAATTTCATGCAAGACTTGTAAAGTTAAAATAAGTTACGACTAAATTACATTACATGCATCTATAAATACTAAGTTTCCTACATAATATGTATAAATATATATACATCAAAGAGGCCGCTTTAATCTTTATCTAATACAGGATGCTGATACCATTCAGTCTTTAATGTAAATTACCGGCCGGATTTTAATCTAGACTTCGATCAATCTAGACAGCAATAAAATTCAACCTTCAAATGCCGATTACATTTTACGAATCACCATAAAATTCGAACTAAAAATAGCTGCGGTATTTTCAAGACTCTTAAACTTATAACAAGTTTAGTATAAAATTCGATACGAACTAAACACGAGTACCCACGTAAGTAGCAGAGTACAAAGAAAGAAACAGAATGGATAAAACACCCGGTGCTGGTAACGAGCCAGTCTTCGTGTACCATTGCGAATGTACCTACACTACTTGCCCGTTTGTTATTTTATTTGCTCTCTACTCAGTAAACTCTATTACCCAGTCGATGGTTTTGATTCCGAGAAGTCGATGTTTACATTGAATGTTAAACTTATGTCACTGTTGTCACAATATTTTACTTTCAAGCGCTTCATCCGTTGTGAGAAAGTTTATGAACGTCGAATGCTATGTTTGTTTAAGTTTGTCGATAGCGTACATCAGATCTATCGATATAACCTTCTCTGCCTCTACGGCTCGAATACGTTACGAGATTATTGTTTTCATCCTCCGTCTGAACTTGGAATCGATTATCGATAGTTAGTTGTGTTCGCAGCACTAACGCGGCATTGACTCCTTGGGTCGAAACAACTAATGGACTACGTTATTACTGGCCACCTCAACGAAAAAGTGCATTAGCGTACCGTGAGTGGGATAAAAGTATTTGAATATAGAACTTAAGTAAAGTGCGCTGTGAGTGCTTATGCCACTTAACAAACAACGATTTGCCTCATTTACCGTAATCGCTACAGTTTTATTTCACTTCGCTTTCGGTAGACGACGTGTTTCATATGAAATAACGATTCATGTTTATAGCATTCGATATTCAATCTGATTTCCCCAAAATTGGTTTTTAATTTTGGCTTGTATCAAAACTTGGCGTTTAATTTTCGGGCATGCTTTTAATATTTCGTGTACTTCGAAATATGAGTGATATTTGCGTTGCTGACCAGGGAAGCTAGAACTGCGGAAGTTTTGACGATGTAAATATTTTGAATTGACTATGAGAATGTTTCAGGAGGGAGTTATGGATCTTTCTAAACTGGGCGGAGATTTAGTTTGTGCAGTTTTTGAGTCCCCTTCTTTGACTCTTATCACGGTTAGTTAGGTGCGCCCGGGTAGCAGCTTTGGGAGTATAAAAATAGAGTGCCCTTTCTTAGAATATTGCATTTGACATCTGAGAGTTTGGCTTATCATTCTGTGTGTAGGGCGGAGTTGGTTGATCTTTTTTCTAAACAAAATATTTCTCGTAGAATTGTTAGGTACTTTTAAAAAGATTCGCATCCATTTATGAATTCATTAAGATACGTGGATGTGAAATCGTTTTCAAAAGAATTCATCACCTCGCACAAACGTGTTCACATGCAATAAATTGAGTCATTAAACTGCAAAAATTATAGGTCTCAAGACTTTGAAGTTAAATAAGCGCTTAGTTTGTATTTATGAGTCGTATCTGCAGATTTACAATTTCTCACTTAGTTTCAAAACAGTTTTACAGTCAGCCGGTTAGGCAGACAAAGAGGATGGACATAATGAATTTTCGTATGTGAATTGGCAAATAAATAATTCATTGTGAACGAGACCCGGGTTCCTAGTAATGTAAGAAAGCATAATATTTAAGCTCATATCGTAAAGTGCAACGAATGACTACACTCGTAAAATTTTATGTTCCGTACCATGTCGTCCTGTCTCAATTACAATTACAAATTATTACAAATTTTCAACTGAGACAGTCAAGTGTCGTATGTAATATGCGAAAACCAATGCTTACAATGTTTAACGTAGGTACATTCACATTATATTTAATTCATAAATTTTGAAGTAAACGATTATGTAGTCGTTTCAATCGTTTTAAGATTTCGCAGCAGGCTGATATGGATTGGCAGTTGTTTGCCTTGAGTCAATTTAAAGTTTAATAAGTTACAAAATCCACGGAACTTACAGCTTTATACTACCTACTAAGTAATTTAATTACATACCAATAAAATTGTTTGATTTTCAATGTAAATGATTTATTTGTAGACATCGTAATCTATGGCACATTATGTTACAATGTAGATTAATGTGTCGCACGCAAATGCATTCACATTCGTGACACTAATAGCCTATCTATCGTCAAAGATACAATGTACAACGTGTGATCAATGCTTTCATATATATTTAATTAGTGTGTCACTAAACTCCGCATTTGATAATTCAAAATTGTAATAACACTCTTGCAACTTTGT
Organism: Lithophane ornitopus; assembly: GCA_948473465.1. NCBI lineage: Eukaryota > Metazoa > Arthropoda > Insecta > Lepidoptera > Noctuidae > Lithophane > Lithophane ornitopus. The sequence continues at coordinate 9,773,005 of OX419624.1, read as the reverse complement.
ATACTAATAATGCACTCAGTACAGTATAACAAACCGTACTAACTTCTAACCACACCAAATCACATCTCTCAACACTTCATAACGTACAGGCAGGCAACAGTACAGAATACATTTCATATAACAATACTCGATATAACCGACCTCTTTCGTACGGCCACACATAAGCCACAGAACGCGTCGTCTCCATTAGGTACAGAAAGCAATCTGGAGAGAGCGCACAGTCTGCCCGAGGCACATCTAGGTACACCCTGACCTACTATTAAGGATTGTCTCACAGCACTTTGCCCACATGCGCTTCTCGAACTCTGTAATCTCCGTAATTTGTGACAGTGATTTCTGATTTATTTACATAAACAATAGTCTCGAACGTTCTGGACCACTTATTACTGATTCCAGTCAGCGCAGTGTCGATTTAATTGCGGAGCGCTAAATTATCGTTGATATTGTCTGGGTTTTAGTAATTGCACAGTATAATAAAGTGTTCTTGTGTATAATTATTAATTAACTCCGCAATGGGCTCGGGAATGGATGTTTAATGCCACACATCCAGTCTGCTGATTGGTAGTTTAGCTGTGGTAGCTGTGGTTATACTTCAAGTGGTAACGGTTTTCTGTAGAGGGTACGAGTGTACTGGTGTAGTCACCAGGTTACCACGTTGTGCAAACTTGCGATTGACTTGTTTAAAAGTTTAGAGCTAATCTTATGTCAAAGTTAACAGAGGTAGGTACGCATTATGTTAATACGCATGCAGTATTTAGGTACATCTGACAGATAGCCAAAAAAATTCCCAAGAAGGTATATGTTTGATTGGAATTCTGACTTTGAGGTTGATGCGCAAGGGTGGCCCGCGAAATTAAAATTTTCTTACGTTTTTTGCAATTTGGAGGTCAGTATCATGTTGTATGTGGATCTAAATATTATTAGCGGTCCTAACGGACCCCGTCAGGTGTGCTGACCTCTCTTTGAGGCGCGCGTGGAACACGACGCGCCATCGACCCGGGCCTGGTCCTTATCGGACGGCGAGCTACCCATTGCTCGCCGTCCGCAAGCCCGCGCCTATGGTGGCCGGGGATCCGCCTGGGATTCCCGACGCCCAGGGTGTGTCCAGCGGCGGCGGTTAGGGGCTTGAGGGCGCAGGCTTTGCCTCTCCCTCACGCGTTCCGCCTCCTCCTTTGCGAGCATCACTGCTTCGCAGAAGGAGGTGACCGCCTCCCATGCCCTCTCGCTCCGTACCATGGCCTGGACCAGGGCCGGACGCGAGAGGTCAGTGCCGCCAATCGCCTCCACGAGGACACGGCGGTGCTCTGCCCAAGCAGGGCACACCTCCACCGTATGCTCCACCGTGTCCTCCGGACGATCCGCATAGTGGTGACACCCGGGCGTTTCCTCCCGCCTAATCCTGCACAGATACCTCCCGAAGCTGCCATGTCCGGTGAGGACCTGCGTCAGGCGGAAGGTGAGGACGCCATGGCGCCTCTCCAGCCACTCCTCAAAGAGGGGACTTATCGCCGCAATTGTGGCGTGCCCAGCACAGGGTTGCGACAATCACACTCTCTATGCCGCCATGAGATCCTGCCATGAGCTCTGTCCGCTGTGCCGCGATTTCTCACGGCAGCGGAGTTACGCCCCGGCGCTTCATCTCCTCGCGCCACTCCCAGATGTGCGCGAGGACCTTCGCCTCCAGATCCCATGGCGGTAATCCGGCAAGGAGGCTCGCCGCCCCACGAGAGACCGTGCGGTATCCCCGGGCCAGCCGAATGGCCATGACCCTTTGGGACGCGTTCAACCGGCGGGCTGGCCGCAGTCTAATGGAACGCGCCCACACCGGTGCCCCGTAAAGGGCCATGGACCGCACGACCCCCGCGTAGAGCCTCCGGCAGGAGGAGTTTGGCCCCCCAAGATTGGGCAGGAGCCGCCCCAAGGCGGCCCCGGCCCGGTCCAGCCTGAGAGCCAAACGACGGAAGTGCTCCACGAAGTTCCACCGGCTGTCGAGGACGAGTCCTATATACTTCATCGTCGACTCGACGCCGATGTGAACCCCTCCTACCTTGATTTGGGAACCCGACAGTGGCGCGTTCCGAGGGCCATGAAAACACATGACCTCGGACTTGTGCAAGGCCACCTCGAGTCCCAATTGCCGGATTCTATCGACGATTGTCGCAACCCCGCGTGTCGCGAGTTCGGCCGCCGCCTGGTGCGACCTCCCTTGCGCCAGGACCAGCGTGTCGTCAGCGTAGCAAACTACGCTGACGCCGCTAGGGAGGTCGGCGCGCAGCACCCAGTCGTATCCGATGTCCCACAGATGCGGCCCTAGGACCGATCCCTGTGGGACACCACACGACATCTCTCGCCGGTTCCACACTCCCTGGTGACCGGGGTAGATGACGGCCCTGTCCGTCAAATAGGCCTCGACCACACGACAGACCACCCTAGCGCGAACCCCAACGAAAATAGCCCATTGGCTTGAGATGATTTATTTAAGGAAATAATCATAATAACTAGGTATGTATTTGAATCGTTATTTTCTAGCAGAAGCTATGCATAAATGAACCCTGCGGATATAAACTTGAACACAACTTCATAAGCTAATTAAATTAATTAATATCACCCAGTATTTTTCATTTAACTTTATTCTCTTATCTTTTGAATAATTATTAATAAATTCTTATCCAGTTTTAATTATGAAAACTTACTTTATTACCATTGCAAATCATAAAATATAAAACCAGGAATTTTATATTATTAATTACTTCAGAATTTAATTTATAAATTACTGAAGTATTGAAACGCAAGTGTTTTATTTATAACAAAATAAACTCAAGATATAAATAGAAAAATAAACAATTTATTGAGTAATAAATATATCAATTGGAATTTTATATCCTACGATATAATAACGATGTGCAATAATATCCTTCAGCACTTACCGTTCGGCTAATAAACATGTCTCGTATAGAATATGCAAGTAATTTAGATCTATTTTATTTTCATATAATCTATGACGTTAAGTGATCTCGTATTATTGCGTACTTTACTATTATTATCCTGCTGCTGCCTGCTTGTCATATATCGAATGGTTTTATTGATTGCTCGAAAATATAAAATGTGTAGGTACAAAGTGAATGAATCTAAATTTTACCCGACTACGGCGAAGAAAAAAGGAGGGTTATGATTTTGACCGGTATGTATGTATGTATGTTCATCTGTTACCTCCTATCTTCTAAACCACTCATCACTATTTGACAAATGAGGTATCGTTGGAAGCATCTTGATTGTCCCATGTCGCGAGTATAGGCATCACATGTCACATTAAATTAAAAATGGCGACCTTTAGAGGACATAAAGTCAGGAACTAAAATACGTAATCTGTTCGATTTATGCCCTAACACGTGTGACTCCGGATTTTTAATTTGTCTGTCTTGTTTATACCTTTTTAGTCGTAGTTGAGTTTTAGTTTTTATTACTTCAATTTTTTGTTCATATTAAGTAAATTTTCTTTGTTCCTTAGTTGATACTTCATTGCATTATGAAAATATTATTTTGTTTCGTTAGTAGCTAGAAACGTACGTAGAGAGAAATACATAGAGAAGAGAGTAAAAAAACTGAACAGAAAACACGATCTTTACAATTTAATTCCAATGTACTACTACACCTAGATACTAAATAAAAAACTATGAACAAACTTAAAATAGTAATATTAATGAGCGTTTCACTCATTTCCTTCGCAGTAGATAAGGTAAATATCTGAGTATTTAATCAGGTGTAAAGTACCATGATCAATTGCACGGCCAACGCCGTTTCCGCACCGATCCGATAAAAATATAAACAGATAAATAATATTTCCACTCCTATTTATAATTTCCTGATTCGATCTAGTGAATTACTAATACCTTACAAAAGTTTATGATGTAGAATCAGCATCAAAAGCGATGAAGCAAGAAGTTTGCATTATTTTTAAATAAAGATTTGTTCTTAAATATAATGGTAGCTCTAATACTTTTTGCATTAAATTTTTGAGGTGTAAATAATAATATGTTTTTAATTCTACTTAAATCTATCACTGGCTCCTGATCTAAAAATAATGTAATAAATACCTGTTGCTTGACTTTCTATGTAGTCTGTACTTGCATAATAACTGCGCATTGACCTAACGGTTGAACACAGCTACTGATCATTCTGTATTTGATTCATAGAAATCATACTCAGAAAAGCAGGGTGACTAAGCTTTTCTGTTAGAAAACTATGATATAGCCCTGAGTTGATTACCATAAGACAGACTTATTGTAGACTATGTCCGACCACCATCAGCAATACAATCTTTAGCGTGAAAGCGTAAGAAACAAACAACGAAACTCACTTTCGTATTTATAATATTATATATTAAGGACTAGCAGCTTCCCGTGGTTTCACCCGCATGAGTCTCGATTCCGTGGAAATATCGGGACAAAAAGTATCTTATGTCCTGATCCAGGTTATAAACTACCTGTGTGCCAAATTTCATCCATATCCGTTCAGTAGTTTTTGCGTGAAAGAGTAACAAACATCCATCCATCCATCCTCACAAACTTTCGCGTCTGTAATAATACTAGCTGCCGCCCGCGCGGTATGTCGATAAGTATAAAAGTAGCCTATGTCCTTCCCGAGGGTGCCATCTATCTCCTTGCCAAATTTTGTCGAAATCTGTTCAGTGGTTTAGGCGTGAAAAGGTACACACAGACAGACAGAAAGAGTTACTTTCGAATTTATAATATTACTAGCTGCGCCCCGCGGTTTCACCCGCGTGAGTCTCGATCCCGTGGGAATATCGGGATATAAAGTATCCTATGTCCTATTCCAGGTCATGGTCTACCCCTGTGCCAAATTTCATCCAAATCCGTTCAGCCGTTTTAGCGTGAAAGCGTAACAAACAAACTCACTTTCGCATTTATAATCTTATTTAGGATTAGGATTAGGATATAGTATGGATTAGTAGGAAGTAGGTTATTTTAGATTCTGCTTAATATTAAATAGTGTTTAACTCATATTATTACGCCATAAACTTATAAAATACTCGCGGAGGTTGTATGGAAACGACATGCAGGCTAAATCCTCTACAATACCATGAGAAGAATCCAGCTAGCGATGTAGCTTAGAAACAATGAGTGTCAATTATAGGCAGGAAAACTGACATTAAACGGTTTCTATACCAAAGGAATATGGTCGTGGAACACAACCTTATAATCTAACATGGTAGTTTATGTCGGGCGGCTCATAATAATATTCCGGTGAGCTCGGCTCGCAAAACTAAAATTATTTTCATTGCAAAACAATGTAATATCGGTTCCATCGCATCGTATCACGGAATATCATATGAAGAGGATTTTATTACTCCTGAATGTACTGATACGATCGATTCTCATTACTTCTGTGGTAAAAACTTTGCGAGTTAATGCGCTGTTTTAAATTAATCGTTATTCCGGTCACAAAATTTTGAAATTATTCCGTAACATCGTGGTTTTGAATCGGATTATTTTAATCTCATGGGGAACTTTAGTTTGCGGTGTATTTGAAGTGCTTATGTTTATTTTGTGAGGGAGTTTTGTATTAGGGGATTACAAACCTAAGGCCGCTTTGTGGTTTATAGAATGATACTGCAAATCTGCATAGATAATAAACATATCTACCATCACGCCTTGTTCCTCTGAAGCATTGGGCATAGGTATACCTATTATTTATAGCGCATTTCGCCAGGTTATGTTTAGGTCCTATGGCGAGCATGTTGCCATCATTGCAACCGGGCAGCAATCCAGACTCCGGGCTGCTATTGAGAAATTGTAGATTGAAAAACCCAACAACACTGACGACCTGAGAATCGAACCCAGGACTGAAATGCTCGGCACTAACGCTTGCGACCAACAGACCGACGAGGCTATTATACAGGGTGTTAGGGTAAACACCGTTATCCTTGAATCTAGTGGTTTGGTGTCAACTATAATATACTTTTTCTATGGGACCAAACTTGAAATCGTGAAAAAAAAATCAGCTGTTCCATACACTTGTGTTCACTTAAATCGACAAAATTTATGGAACAGCTGATTTTTTTTTTGCGATTTCAAAGTTGGTTCCATAGAAAAAGTAAACAACACCCAGTATAAAGAATATTTTAAAAAGGCCTATGCTGAACCATTTTATTTATATTGTTTACATAATGAAATAGCGAAGTTTATAAACAAATATTATATTACAGGTTAATTGAACACCGATAATTCCGCAAAAATTAACCGTATGTAATTTATTTTACCTCTATCGAATAAAAACCGCTAAAAAGTCGATTTCACACAGGTTAAACTTTTATTTTAACAAAAGATAAATAGGTTGGCTTTCGGGACAAAGCTTTGTGGAACCGCAACTGAAACTATGTTGTGCAAATAAATAAGGAAACGGACACACGATCGGTTTTTCGGGGAACCATTTGTTGTGTCAATGATTAAAGTTCTTCATTTTGTCGAACAAAAGGAGTTTCAGTTTTCAGTGTTCTACAATAATATTTTCTAAATGATTGCCGTTCTTTCTCAATAATAATGAGTTTTGAACTTAGCAATAATACATTAATTATGTCATCTTCATTGGCTAATTTGTCAAATAAAATTTTGCTTATGCAGGCTCTTTGCGTGAGGACTTTTGCCCTGTGGTGGAAAAATAATTGCTTGGTGTTATTATAATTTGAAAATTAAAACCGATCCGGTTTTTTATTCAATAACCGTTCATACAGTAGAACAGAACTGTCGATCATCTGCCCAAGCCCTAAGTGACCAAAACAAAGGTACACATACGTACACATAAAATTTATTTATTACTGCAAGCGAACCCGCACGCACGTCTATTTCGTGAGCAAATTTATAGTATGCCGATTTTGCATTATGGTATAGTACAGTCGGCAACAGTGAGCTGTATTTACAGTTCAGTTTTGTGGATATTTCAAGCTACATTACTGGTATGATTTCAGTGGTACAGACTTGTACTTTACTGTTTACTCAATATACTAAAAGGTATTATATTTGATTATAAAATTAGAGATGGAAATGACGGACTCATTCAGGCGAAAGCTTCTGCAAATTCAAATGCAAAAATGCTGCTTCTGATCAAAAAGAGTCGTCTCCCAAAGTATATAATCCATGGTTTATAGCATGAACATGTAACTTTTCATAGAGGAAATTTTTCGGCCACTGTCAATATTTCTTTGTAATATTGTGTTTTCTAGAAAGATCTGCGCAAGTGCGCATTGAGTGGCAATTGATATATTCTTCTGTATGAATCATGACCTGTCAACAGTAGGACATCCACTTCTGGACATTGATTTCCAAAACAAACGACTCTATACCTCTTGCTACCAACGCCTCCCCGTGGCTGTTACCAGGTCATCTCTACATCTGACATAGCGCCGCCCACGCATTGCCTTTTGCTCTATAGTTGGAAGCCATTGAGGAACCTTCGCTCTACGGGATAGTTTATTGATAGAGTTGCTTGCCATTTGTCACTTAAGCTGACTAAGGAGCTATTTGATACCTTTGTATCTTTTATGAACATCATCAACGTGAGCCATGTCGTCATGTTTGTATCTACATCTCTTTAAATTATTATGAAACAATGTCTTGTATCATTATTTTCGTTTATTTTATTTTTCATCCTAACGTTTAATATTCAAAACCAACCGTCATTTACCTAAAGTCCATAATGCTAATGTATAATTATTATTGACTAATACTAGAACCGCAATATATTTATCCAATTAGCTGTTATATCGGACATAACTCAATTATAAAGTTAGTGATCAAATATCAGGGTTTATGACAAATCCGGGGCTGTGATTAGTAGTTGATAACTGTATAATATTATATAAAATTACCATTGAATTTATCCATGACGAAATAATTATAAGTTTTGTGTGCTATAAGGCCGAATTTAAACAGCTTCATATCTTGTAGCAGACGGCCATTGATTCAATGATTAACGTTGTATTTGATTATCATGCTTTCGTTTAAATTCACAAATGTAACTAAAATAGTGATCAAAAAGATAGGTGTCATCTTTACCAAACTGAAAAGAGTCATTACATCAAAATTAAAATGTTTTGAATTGCTACCAAAACCTCTTGGGAGATTAATTATACTCCTGAAGAATAAATTATATTCTATTGATTGAATGTACGGTAAAGCACGTCAATTCACCTTCTGTTGATTGAATGTAAGGTACAGCAAGTCAATTTAAGTTCATGATGTAATAGGAATAAAATGTGAAGACCTATCATTGCAAATCAAGGCCAGAAAATGTGCTAAGAACAGACTAGAATAACGTAACAGAAGACAATATAAACTTCCAAATCTGACAATGAATTAAGCTATTTATAAAGTGCTTAGCATACGCGAGTTGTAAGGTCAGCTGAGATAAACTAGCAAGTATGATGTTGTTACAAGATGACGGCCCACAAGTCATCCAGGACAAATCATGATCCAGAAGAATATGACCTATTACAGATGGGATCTAGGTTTAGAAAAGCACATTGAAATTTGCGGTAGACGACCTATAATAAGCCATAGTACATAAATCTATTGACAAAAGTAATAACAGCTGAAGCAAAACCTATCATTTCAAAGCAAAACTACATAATGCGCCAAGAAAACACTAGAATAAAGTAATAGAAGACAATATACACTTTATAGATCTGACAATGAATGAAGCTATTTATCAAGTGCTTAGAATACGCGAGTTGTAAGGTCAGCTGAGGTAAACTGGCAAGTGTGATGGTGTTACAAGATAGACGGGCAACAAGTCATTATTCACTACAATCTTAAACTAAGCAATTTGTTTTCTAACTCAAGTGATACATAAGTTTGCTGTTTAGAGATGTTCAAGTGTGACGTTGTTCATGTCTTCATTGTTGGGTTTTCTTTTTTTTTTTCGTGTTTATCGATATTATTACCGGATTCAGTGATCTACAAAAGTTTATAAATCATCAGAATAAATGAAATTATTAGCTGATACTTTTTATGGTCAAATCAAATTATGCACACCGTTAAACAATTATTTGCGGCTTAATTGTAACTTTGAAAGTGATTGCCTTCTCACTCCATTGATCAGTTTTTGCTCGTATGACGTCAAAACTAATCGGTGCCAAAGGTAGCTCAGTCGATTTATTATATCAGTGTTGTTTCAGTCTGACTTTACCACACAGCAAGCCAAACAAACATACTCATTTAAAAGTTCTACAAATTATAACTAGTACAGAACATAAAATATCGTTCATAATAGTTTTTCCAAAGTCGAAGCTTTGTTCTAAACAGCCAGAGAATTTATTACAATAAAATGCAAGCCTGCACTCGGAAATAAAGAGGGTTGTGCATCGTAAACCTCAATGATACACGGAGGCATCTGCCAATAAAATAAAACCTATGTGTTGGGAACTTTCAGAACGTCTCTATTTCCCATCGCAACTTGCTCGAGTAAAATAGACAAATTCTTGGTTGTCATTTTTTATGTCGTTCTTTTGATTTACTTATGTCATCCATAAGGTACATTTTCGCGTGTAGTTACTTTTTTTTTCACGTTCACATCGTTCTCGATACTACCTTATTCGATATTCGTATTGGTATATCTACGTCCTCAAAGACTGTTGATCATTCATGTTTTTCTTTTATTTTAACTTCGTCGTCCCATATTTTTTATGAAAGGCAATAGATAATAATGAAACTTCTCCCATAAATTAAAAATCCCATTAAAATAATTATCAATAATTCTGTCACAACTTTTTCTCAAGCGTGCTTATTAAATTCTTCCCAATTTTTTTACGAGCAGCGAATTCCGAAGTTATTTTCGTTAAATCTATAAACGCGATTAATTTGAGGAAGGAAGTAGGTAATAATTAGCTTCCATGAAAAAAGATATCGGTAATAAAAGTGCTTCAATATAAATAATCTAGTTGGTTTTACGAGGTAATAAAGTATCTTGAAAATTTCCTACTCATCTGTTAGACATTTCTCTCACAAGCTGGGTCGAGTTTGAGTGTAGGCGAGGAACCTTTTGTAATAAAATATAATGTCAATGTATTATTGTTTGTGAATATTTGATATTGTATTTTATTCGTGTACTGTTTGACGAACAAAGGTACGGATGTGATGCCTCTGTGCTGTACATTTTGGATCGAAGGATCTAGTTAAGTACAGCGACATTTCCGTATCAGTTCTTCATATTTCTTGATAAAAAAAAGAAGTACTTAGTATAGTAATGCTTAAATTCTTAAATAGTTTCCTTTTATGAAAATGACATTAAATCAAACGCCAAGTCAATTTCAATTGTTAGTCGAATCACTTTGTTAATCCATTTTTTATCTATGTTTCAAAATGAAATCAAATAATCTTTTTAAATGTACCTACAATACAACGCTATCAGTGTGCCCATCTCCGTCTATATTGGACTTTGTTATCATGAAAGACGTGCTGAGAAAACTAAAATTAGTTGGGATAACGTAACATAAAAAGACTAGATTATTATACTCTGCAAAGCGAAGAAATATTACATTTTTATGTAATACTTTTGTCGAATATAAATCATTATTGAATAACTTTATTATGTTTTCGATTTATTGTCGACTAGCTGCGCCCCGCGGTTCACCCCCGTAATATCCTATGTCCTATTACAGGTCAAGGACTACCCATGTGCCAAATTTCATCCAAATCCGTTCAGCCGTTTTAGCATGAAAGCGTATCAAACAAACCAACAAACTCACTTTCACATTTAGAATATTAGTTAGGATTAGGATATTAAATTGAAGTAAGGTAGGACGATGCTTAAGTCCTAAGTATGTTTAAAAGCTCATTTTTAAGGCGTTGTTCATTATGATTGAAATGATGATTTAAAGAAACATATTTTCGAAAAGGATAATTTTATTGGTTGGTAGGTTGATATGCAATTGCTTGTTCCATTATAGTTTGTTTTTTCTTCAAATGATGTAATCGGAGCTTTAAGGCTCTTACACATTGACGCGACTTGTTGCGCGACGCGACGCCGGCGCCGCCGCCGCCGCATTGTTCGCCGTGAAGTTTTCTCAGAAATTGTTTTGTTAAAGTCGCGTCGCGCCTGTTTGCCTTTAGATAGGTGACCGTATAAAGGCTCCCCTTTATACGGTCACCTATCTAAAGGTTTATCATCTCTATAATTCCATGAGCTTGTATAAAATCTAGCATATGCCTAGGCTGTGTACTAACACAGCCTAGGCATATGCTACATTGTATCTGTAGTGAATACACTAGAGCCCTGCATAATTTAGTGTTAAACGTAAAGTTTCATCTACCTACTTGAGCACTAGTTTCCTCTCATGCAAAGTTTCAAATAAGATAATACAGTTTTTGAACGTAATAACCGTCTCCAGGGATCCGCAGGCACACTCACATTCTCTGATGTTCCGCACATACTGAGAATATTAATGCGCTACGCTATTCTTTGAGAACGCTTTCAAACGTTCATTCATACAAAATTCCAGCCAAAAGACGCCGCCTGTTATGATAATCCGTCACGTTGTCTGAAAAATTACCCAAACTAGTGGATGTTAGGTTAATGCAGACTTAGCCTGTATCTGTCAAAATACTAGGTTACAGGCGAGACCGAATAAATAGACCAGAAAAATGAATTGTTATACTTTTCTGTTCCGAATACAAAAAAATAGAAGTTGTTTTAACAAAAGAGATTTTAGGGAAATAATACAGTTTTCGCAGAGAAATTAAACAAATGTATTCGAGAGAGAGAGTATTAAAGCCAGTGTATTTTATTTATGTAACTAATCACGGCTCACCTATAATTTACTTCCTCTAGGTACACAAACACACCGGAGAGATGCACTACCTACAAATTATCGAATCATAAATCTTCAAACACACACAGACAGTGTCCCGCATATCAATACGAAACTGTAAACTTAACAACTATTTGCAATTCAATTCATGCAAAATTTATCGTTGAACGTCGAAACGCTTCATTGCGCGTCTATACCGAATGTAAATACCAAGTACGTACTAGGTACCTCACTAATGCTTTGGAAGACAAGCTCAGAAGCACACTTAGTTCACATTTAGCGGACCTAAGGCCACCAAGCCTCTGAGGTTAGGTTCTTAATTAGCCATCGCTCCCAGCTGACCGCTTGGAAGTGCGATCTAGGTGCTCTTATGCAAATACCATTATATTTCCGACAAGCCAGAATAAACCCTACTACCTTAACATACGAATGATTATACTTGTAAGCTTAGATTTGTGTAATCCTTGCGGTCGGGAGATGGGTGACATTCTCATAGAGTATGTAGTTCGAACTGTTCGGAGGCAACGAGCTATCGATAGGAAATTGGGTGCGATCTTGTCAATATTTTGATTTACATACAATTAATTAAATTCTAATTGACGACCATTTAAACATTGAATTGTTGTCGTTTGTACTTATAGAAAGTCAATAAAACAATATTTAATCTAAAATGAACAAAAACGATGTAAAAATTAAACTGAAAATTGTGTAACCGCTAAATCAATGGTATAGACAGTTCCTGAATGAAATGCGGTTGATTTGGAATTAGCGGAAATGACTTCAATTGTGGTATAGCTACATTAATCCATAATAATACACTCAATGTTGAATTAGGCGCAATGACATTAATTAGGTATTTTGAAGAGTAGCTATGGTTAATAATTCGTAATGGTTCGAGGTTCGAGTGCTTATGAAGTGAAAACTTATAGTGGCCGAGTAGGTACATGCGATTCAGCGCCGAGTACTCGCGATGCAGCGTCACCGACCAACTGGAGCCGAGTATACCCGATTCACCGACCTGATCATGCATGAAGGTTCAGTTTCGTTCACTATTTAGAAAGAGCAAGAAGTTTTCACGTCAAAAATAAAACCTAGTACCAATCAACAATAAACTTAGCTGCAAATGGAAAACTTTAATAATAACACAAAAGCGACATAGTTTGTACATAGAACTGTTTATCACAACACATTTCTCCGAAGAGCGCTAAATATAAGATTAACTCACATGATTTACGATACAAAACTACCCTGAAAATAAGAACAAACAGAGTGTAATATCAAATGTATTTCTAAGCATAATTACTGAACAATGTGAACAAAATTTATGCTCGAATGAAATCTCTATGAAATACGGTATGTCTGGACCGTCAGCCGGTAACAATGAAATGTTTATTATCTTTTTACTTGTGATTTATAGCACATATATTTCCCTTCTAGTGCTTTGGTGGACGGCTGAATTCAATTTGCTTAATAACTCAATTCTGCGATAGGTTTACTTAATTAAAGTAGAATTTCAATCTGTAGTAGTGGCATGAATAATGTTTACAAATAACTGTACATTACTTATTTTTTTTATGTTTTTTTTAGTTTAAACTATGCAATGGAAGAAAATGTCTCTTTTGCAGATAGAAAAAAAAAGAAAATTCGTTTATTGGCTAAAACAAAAAACATCTTAAAACTAAACGATAAGTAAGATGCTACACTTTTTATCACTTAAAAGCATATCGATAATCTGACATAACCGACGTGGTATTTTTATAACTGGTTCTTTTACAAAATGCCTACTGGCTTTTAATAAAAAAACGTTGAGGAAAAATTATAATGACAACTAAACTGGACAAGTGAGAATCTTTTTAATTAAATGATTCCTTACCATGAACAAAACCAGACAGGCACTATTCACATGGTTTAAATGAAGTAGTGGAATAGAAATTGTCTGAATCGAAAAAATATGCCACACAAAATAACCCGAAATCTGGAGGTGATGAAAGAGGTCATAAATATTGAACACTAAGTTTAGAATTTCTATTGCTTTCACTTGCTTCTTCATTTTCCGTTTAACTTTATTATCAATTTACATAGACGCCTTCACGCTCTTATTTTCTTTGGGAATTAATACAATACCATAATGTTGTGATTTCCTAATTTCATTGTTATTATCGAAAGTATTATAACAAATGACAAAAAAATCCTTTTGATTGAATAAAAAACTAAAACCTGAACCTGAACTTTTATTAGGGGTCCGAAGCGGATCCCTAATAAAAGATTAAAAACTACCGCTTCTGATTAATTCAACTCTAATATAAGCTTTAATGTTATTAGTAGATTACATAATGGTTAGGTATTGCCAAACAAACGCCTTAATTTATTTTTCTTGCCGTAACATGTCAGCCAAGATTATTAAGATGCTAATGTGTTTTTTATACTCTACTATACATTATTACATTTTTTATAATACCCTCTATATGAGACAAGCTCGATTATTGATTTTTTTGCTGGAACTTTATTTAATGACTTTGAGAATATGTCGCAATTTTGAGTAAAAACTTACTCGTGTAGCATCAATCATTTTTTTCTGATGCACGATGGAAATGAATTACGGTCTAAGTGTGTTCGGTGTTGCGTGGTAAAAAAATGTGTGAAAAATTACCGCGATTACGAGTAATGACGGAACGATGTAACATGTTTCGGTAGTTACAGCAAACATTAGACTAAGCGTATCGCTCGGAGCTTTGTTACCATTTCTCACGTTATTATCGCTTATTCTCCCTACATCATTACACAATTATCTTTCTGAGAAACAAAAGATTGAGCGATTACGAACAAAAACAATCTCCATCTTTCAATTAATGAATGATTGCTCATTTATAAACAGGTTATTATTAAAAGTCGTAATAATCACTACCAAAAATTTAAAACCAAATGAAGCAAACGTAATTAGCATTGAATAAGCCAGATTGGGAGCAGGGGCAATACTAATAAACAACAAGATAAAAGGGCGGCCTATAAAGTCGCTCGAATAAATATTGGATCGTACTAATTATCATAAAAGTACATCCTTGCCGTAGTCGTGAGCCCATTACCGAATAGCTGTCATTAAGAGCGTGCTTCGATAAGCGCAGACTGAGTAAACGCCACCCACGGCGCTTGCATGCTACAAGCTTGTAAACTGGGATTATACTACTGTTAAACATCCTAGGAACGCTAAAGTAATCTTATCTGATCACCAATGAATACATATTGGCATTAAGTGGCCATATCGTTAATATTTTATACCAATTATAGTCCACTATAAACTTGCAAGCATAAAATATAATCGCAGTATTCGCTAAAGACACCTCTTAATTTTCGTTTTGCCAGAATGTGAGTAATTTATATTTTTATCAATTTTGCGAGCAATAATTTCTTCATTTTATGTCAGCGGATGGCGATGCTGTAGAATAATGCTTCCCGAACGGTAGCTAATAGTTTGGATCGTAAAATAAATGCCATCAGTTGGAGCCCTTAAAGATATTCAATAGCGAAGTTACTGCGTGTGTGGATGCAGTCTATGAATATTCACGGGGTATTCGATTCAAATAAGAGGATTTAACGGTTTGAAACGCCACTAAAGAGCGCAGATTACTGGCTCAAACAAACTTGGCGATAAGAAAAAGTGATGTGCAAAAGTTAACGCATAAATTTCTGTGCGGAACGTCTGGTCTCGTCTGCCACCGATCCACCAGATTATCCTACTTCGACAGTTCGACACAAGTTTTTCGGTTGAACTTTGAATTATGCAAGAACCTTTACTAGATAGAGATGTCGGGACCTCTGAAGACGTAAAATGGTTTCATCAAAACTTACTTGTTTTGTTATCAAGAAATGTTACTTTTTTGTTACGAGTTGCGACCCTGTTGAATAAGGGAGCAATGTGTTACAACTTATGAAATGTTGCAATTTCGAACACGACACATTGTTACAACTATTGTTTACAGTTACAGATGGTATGCAAAATATTTGGTGCCGACATTGTTACAACACAATTCGAATGCAAAACTACCGCATGTATGTGATCTTCTTCTATTACTGAAGGCCTGGAGCATTTTTGGTATGTAATCAGTTAATTAGACATTACTTTTCTATTTGGTTCCTATTATTTTCTAACACCAAAATCCGAGGACCGAGCCCCAACACTTCACGGATAACTCAAAGCTCGTAATCGTCTAAAAAAAAACTATTCGTTGTACCAACAAAGGAATTCGTTCAGGCCGGAGCGATTTGCTCGTAAATGTTAGTTTAGTCTATAGATAATAGATTTTTTGTTAATAAATAAAAAAATAATTATAGACTGGGAGTACGGTTTTTATCAAGTAAGTTTAGTAATAATGTCGTCACGATAAAAATCAATTGCAGAAGTGGCTTACCTCGGGAGCTGGTGTAATAACAGTGCGGGGCGGCCGCGGGCGGCGTCGAAGCTGGGCTTACATCCATGGACTATTCTGAAACAATTTGGATAGGTAAGTAGGTATTTTCACACGGGTAAAATTTTTCCTACAACCACCGATTTCACAGTATCAATAATATTTAGTGGTTGATGACAAACGATTACATTACTGGAGAAAGGCACAAATAAAACGAAGTCGGTATCAATATGATTCATGCAATAGCAAGATAAGATTTGTGGAGAAGAACAATAAAGTTCTGTAAAAGGTGGTTTATTTTAAAGTTGTGTTATAATAATTCTGTTTGAATAATCAACTAGGTATATTAATATTACGTCCAACATAAACACAAATGGTTATCTAAGACAGCTCCTACATATCACATGAGACACAAGTAATTATTGCTCCAGATTACTCTTTCTTCGCCGAAATAATTACTTGGAACCCTCTCTAAATTATTATAACACAATTACTGAGACAAATTATTATAGTCTTACCAAAACTTTTATAGTGAAATATAACAAAACTCATTACGAATTCCTCCCAAATCACCGAAAAAAAACTAAATAAAACTCGGATCAGATCTTTGATTATCGCCATAAAGTTTGAAGGAGGACGAAAAAAAAAGTGTTGCAGAATAACGCGCCTGATCCGAGATTATATCGCTACGACTTAAGCCATCGATCGGCCAACAATTAAGATGGTGTAGGTAAAAATTTTTGTTGCGACGCCTTTTTAAAAAACCATTCGCCCGCTTTCGGTGTTTCCAAATTACCGGGTACGGTTTTTATGGATCAATTTTATTTATGAGTTTAATCAATATTTTTTGAACTTACGACATTTAGAACAGTCAATGTCGTAAAGATTGCTTTGTTATGAGATTTGAGACTGTGATCAATGACATAATATTGTTATTCATTCATATAAAAGTCCAATGTTTTATTTAATTTATTCCAAACCTGTTTATCAATTTAACTTGGCGGTTTTAAGATCCATGTCAACGTTTTTTAATCCTCCTTAAATAGTCCCGATGTGGTGGTCACTTTATCATTATCCATAGTTACGAGGATATGGTCTCATTTTTATTTAATATTTTTCCCAGCAATTGCAGTAATTACGTTCATCTTAATGTATGAATTAAATTCAATTAAAGTATGAACACCATAATTTTGTATTTATGATTCAATGTATATGGTAACTGACTTTAATTATCTTACCGGTTTGTATGCTTATTTACATTTTTAATACTTTTGTGGCAATTATTTTAATATCTGCTTCAATGTACTTGTTTAACGGGCATGTGGATAAACGGTTGATTATATTAGCATATAATTCTGTTGCAAAAACTCTTGGCTACCATATGCAGTATTGGAGATAAATTAAATTACAGGCACTTACGTGCAGAGAGGTTTAATTTAATTTCTGTGTTAAACACTCATACTGTAAACAAAAATTGATAAGTTTATTACCAAGAAATTGGTATTTGTTTAAGGAATTTATATTATCAGATGGTACAGCATAGATTACTCGTATATGATCATATTAATTATATCAGGCACTAGGTTCTAAGGAATTCAAAACAAAATACTTATACGAACAATAGGCGATATTGCTGCACTAAATCAATACCTACTAAAATAGTACACTATGCAAATAAACGCATATGATAACCATATAGGACACGTCAACATACACCGAAGTAAGTAGGGAGGCGTGAGTGAATAATTTCCCCCTGATTTATGTATATCGTCTCTACGCAACCGAGTACTGGCTCATTATAGCCTGACGTTGAATGATGATCAGATCCCGAAGAAAAATGCCGTGTTTAACCATCCAACGTTTATGATTTAATTCCTATTGGCAAAAAACCGCGACGAATTGAGGTTGAATGAACTTACGACGGCTGCACACTGTTAGATTAGATGCGATCGAGGGCGCGATAATCTTATGGAGATATATGTAAGTCCTAAGGACTGTACATGTTAGGTAGTTTGGCTGTTTACGCAGCTGAGGGGTCCCACACCTTGGGATTAACTATTGGCAAATACGTTTAGTTTTTTGACTCACTAGATTGCAAAAACACCATGCTGTGACACATAATTTTTGATACGCCTCCTGAATTAACTGTGTCTACACAAGTAAAGTTTTTGTGTGTCCTTAAATATTCTCGCAAATCCTATCTTAGTAAACTTATTATCTATTTGGACACAAGGCTGTTGTTCGAAATACATCTTCGAACAACATCACCTAATAAAGGGAACTCGTACCTTCCCTAATTACCTTCCCGATACCTACCTTACCTACCTTTACCTTACCTTTACCTTTTCCATTATAATCAATCCTATAAAAAAACTAAAACACGACGATTTATAATAAAGTATTTGTAGGTAATATTTTTCATAATGTTTTGGTACAACACAGTAACGGTGATCAACAATGTTTTTACTTAATTCCAATTCGCCGGCGGCAATTTGCCAGGATCCGTATAAACTAATTAATAATCTAGGTCGGTTGTGTACGTAGAGATTATGATGTGTGTTGGTGTATTTATCTATAAACAGGCAGGTATATTGTATTTGGAACAACCTGTATAGACAGACATATTCCAAATGGTAGACATATTTATCAGTCAGTTGATTAAAACTATAGAATAAATGAAATCTAATCTTCTGATGTCATGTTTGCAAATAAAATAAGGAAAATGGCGAACAGTGTCTTAGTAACGTATCATAACCACAGTAGGTACAGTCACGGACTTTAATGATAAGCCACTTTCAAACTTTTCAATTTTGCAGTTTCATACATTCACGAGATTACATGAATAAAACACGAACTCAAATCGCATGCTCGTAAACAACATGACAAATTACTAGTAATCGGAAATAGTCTTATCCATAGAGGTTGACTAATAAGTTCTCAATAAATAATAAATACAATGTTTATCGAATCTATTTGATACTGACCTCCTTTGAGTCAGAGCTCAATAACTCGATAATTCTGAAAACCTATCCGAAGACAGTGACAGTTGAAATGTCGATGTCAGAGACGTTATTTTCGAATTTGTCGTAAATGACTAATTAACATTTCTCCGTACGCTAACGTTACTATTACTACGCTAAAACAATCGTCGCTACGTTACGGTTGCTAGACCTGCAATTGGTTGACTTTAGGTAGTCACTCTGCTGTCAAATTTGTAGTTCTGGCTCTCAGGTAAATATATTTTTCTACTTCTATAATACGAAGACATGACTTTCCGTGTCTGGATGTACGAGTATAACCGACTAAGCCCGATTTGCATTACAAGGCTAAAATGCGAACAGTGCCAAGTGGCTCATCAGTTAAAGTCCGTGACTGTACATACTGCTAAGGCAGCAAGCACGTAACACAAGTATCCTAATTATTGATATTCGATCATTTACTTCTTTACATTCGCTTTGCATACGAAAGCTTGTTCACTCCATGGCTTTTTTCTACAACTGCTTTCATACACATTCACAATGTAACTAATGAATATAGATATTGATACACGCTAGACATTCGCATTATAAAATCGCGCGTCTAAGTCGCCATGTGTGCGCGCTCCCACACATTCTAGGGTCGCCCCAGTACGGGTGTGTGATAGTGTTTTGTTTCAATTTAATGCCCTGTTTGCGTTAACAGTTTGAAATTGAGTCTATTCTAAAACTAATTTGTACACGAATATATTTCTTGATTTGTTTTCGGTGTAGCTGGTTAATTTTCTATTATGTTCCTCTGTTTGGATTTCATAATAGGGCTATTTATTTTATTTGCGTTTCTATTATGTCGGGTTTGTTGACGAATGGCGGAATTGTTCGGTTCGGTTCATTTTATAGTACCTCATTTATTCCATCCTATTTTCATAGTTAGATAGCATAAAGTTAACTCAAATAGATCTTTATAGGTTCCAGAAGACCTTCAAGATTCCTTTCTTTTTTCACAAGTTACGATATAGCCTACAGTAAACTTAAATCGGGTCGCACGCCCTCAATGGCCCTAGGTTTGAATTCCAAGTCGAGCCTAATTAGCTTTTTATTTGCTATTGACTTACACTTAAAGCTGAGCTTAAGGCAACTAATTAAGCGCACCAAGGTTGCCTCGTCCATATCGAAAGATTCAGGCGAAACGTAGATCGACTGCCGAATGGGAACTGTGGCTAACATTTCTTCAAGTTAAGTTTAATGGTGGAAAATACAAAGTCAAATAAAGTAAACTTCACAAACTATGATGATTCGCCAGTTAAATTCATAAAAAAGTTGCTTTTTTTCAGTTATGTTGGTCACTTAACACGGGTTTTTTTTAGCATCTTTTTCTCAATTTCTCGCAAGACATCATGCATCATGTCATCATGTTCCTCATAAGGAATCTCATCATCATCATCATCATCAGCCTATAGCAATCCACTGCTGGACATAGGCCTCTCCAATTGCACTTCATTCAGCTCGATTCTCGGCAACTCTCATTCAGTTGCTACTAGCCACCCTGCGAAGATCGTCGCTCCACCTGAGGGCGTCCTTACGAATCATACCTTACCATAAGGAATCTAACTACACAAAACTTCTATTTAATTTCAATTTTAGTCAAGTACCTGTACTTAGAGCTAATTGCATCATTCCCGAACCTTATCCAAATAAAAGCTAAGTAATTAATACAAAAACCTTACACAAATAGAATTACTTTCTTAATCACCGCATCGGACCGTTTTTTGTTGAGATGAAAACAATAAAAGTGAACCGTTTGCACTGCCTGCCATTTTCAGGAAACGGATGTTAGCCGGGCGTCCGGTATCGTTCAAGGCACTATGCCAACAGCTCCCGTGACGAACGTATTGGCCACAGAAAAGAAAGAAACATGTAATTAATGTGGGATATTATTGAGGATGCTTTTTGTGTGATTAATTGTTGTAAGTATACATAATTTGTTGAGGTTTCTACTTCATAACGGAAAGGTTTATAGATGCGGAAAGGTTTATAGATGGTTTTGCGGCCATCATACGTAAAAGAAGCGCTTCTCTGCTTGCTCGTCATCGTGGCAGTAACAACACTATCTTGAGTTTATTCGCAGATAGATGAGAATCTCCAATGCTGCGACATTGGATGAAACTCCACTCGACTTAATCAAACTTGTATGTCTACTAACACTAGCTTTTAAGACCATTGTTACTAACACTATGGGCGTAGCCTGAAATAAATGATATTATTATTATAACGATTTGAACGATAAGCTTTTAGCGATAAGACCCCATTATGTCACCCACTGTAAAATTTCCGCATTTATAACTGTGTTCATATATCTAGAACAAAATTAAATGTTTCAATAAGGAATGAAAGTGTCTTCGATATAGGAAGATGTCGATGATAGTTGATGCCGGGAAATAAAGCTATATACCTTAACTATGGCATAATAAGGCTTTATTTGTATATGTAGGGTCAAATTAAATAAGGTACCTAACGAAACTCCGCAGACATAATGGGCATCGATACCTAAACAAAAAAAAAACTTGATTTTTTACCCGACTACGGCGAAGAAAAAAGGAGGGTTATGATTTTGACCGGTATGTATGTATGTATGTTCATCTGTTCCCTCCTATCTTCTAAAGCACTCATCAAAATTTGACAAATGAGGTATCGTTGGAAGCGCCTTGATTGTCCGCTGGTTATAGGCTATGTGACGTCACATTAAATTAAAAATGGCGCCCTCTAGAGCACATAAAGTCAGGAACTAAAAAAAAGAATTGTTTAATCGTACCATGTTGGGTATCAAATGAAAGGGCTTAATGAGCACATTTCAAAACTATATATATTATTACCCCAAAAGAATTAAAAAAAAATTAAGTAATAAAAACTAAAACCCAACTACGACTAAAAAGATATAAACAAGACCCCACAGACAGACAAATTAAAAATCCGGAGTCACACGTGTTAGGGCATAAATCGAACAGATTACGTGTGACTCTGGATTTTTAATTACTCTGTCTGTGGGGTCTTGTTTATACCTTTTTAGTCGTAGTTGGGTTTTAGTTTTTATTACTTTTTTTTTATTTTATATAATATATTTTTTGGGCTCAACTGTCAAATGCTAGTAAAAACGGATTAGTCATCATAAAGAACTACATTAAATCGAAACAGTTAAAAAAGCAATGGTCATTTCCAGGATAGTCTCTTAAAACTGTCTTTTGATATTGTCCAAGTCAACCAAGATTCCGTAGACCCACTCACCTAAATAAATAAATCCTTGACTTTCTGTGAAACCTTTCCTTCAAAGATAGAATCCATAAGAAGGTACATAACACATAGTTCTGGATTCTTCAAATATACCTAGTTCTATAGTATTCCAACATTGTTGTCGAAGCAATGAACCGTGCCATACTATTGTGTTTTCTTGACTACAAGGAACAGTGTGCATCATATCTATCGAAAATCTTGTTCCGAGTTTTCACTTGAGTTTTGTACTCTTGTTGGTTTCTTCTATTTTCTCGACAATAACAACTGATATTATGTAAGAGACAAAATGTTCGAAGTTATAATAACAAGTATTTTTGACACAAAAGTCAAACACGTTATTGAAGTTTGAATGGAGGTAAAAATACCCCTTGTAGTTCTTGAAAAGAAAAGGACTATACATACATATTGCCCTGCTTCTGCCTCTTCATTTTCGTGATAGCGGGTGAAGACTTTAGAAGCTTAGACATGTTCAGCTGAATTATTTCTATTCCTATTTTATGCCAGAAGCCAGCACCCCCTGTGCTGGCTTCTGGCATAAAATACCTACCACCACCGCTTACAGCAGTATTATTTTAATCTTTCTTCAGTGGGGGAAAGAGATGGAGCTGTCCTGTTGAGCTTCATCTCTATCTTACACTGAAGTAATATTAAAATAATACTGCTGTAAGTGGCTGTGGTAGTTGGCTTGGTCATTCGTGACATAATAGGTTCCTACATTCCATTCTATATTGCAATTCGGGAAAATCAAAATCCGACAACATTAAACATCACGTTTCCCTTTACCGCCTTTAAAAAACCTCACAACCACGCAACTGATAACAGCGTGTGATAGATAACATTCCAGCATTGCCATCCATCGCGATACTCATATCTAAGGGATGTTTTCTCTAAACAAGTCACGTAGTAAATGAGAATATTCGGCCGAGCCTCTGCCTTATTTATCATTCTCCTCGCTGCTACACCCCATGAATTTTATACAAGATTGAACGATTTACTGAACAAAATTGATGGTACATCTATTGTGTGATGTCAGCGTCTTATTGAACAGTGTTGCCGAATTACTGAACAGTTTTAGTAGCGCTCGTCTTTTCTTTCTTGAGATTTTTCCTTTAGTATCTACTCAGCTGGAATGATATTGGTTTCTTGTTGATATTTTTCTTGTGTGCGTATACGTTGTAATCATGTTGGCTTATATTTCAGGCTGGCAAACAGATGGACTGGATGAGAGCAGTGGTGGCTCAGTGGTAAATGGCCACGACTTATGAGTTGTAGGTCGTAGGTTCGAACCCTGACTGGCGCTTTACTTTGTGTAAATTATTTCATCGCCACTGCTCTCAAAACGGTGAAGGAAAACATCGTGAGGAAACCGGCATGTCCTAGAACCAAAAATTCGAAGACATGTGACATCTACCAACCCGCACTGGGCCCGCGTGGTGGATTTCGGCCCGCTCCCTCTCACAGAGAGGAGGCCTGTGTCCCAGCAGTGGGAACATTATAGGCTGATTATGACTAAACAGATGGACGGCCCACCTCCCCATGGTTACCATAGTTTGTGAATTTAACGTAATCTAACAAAAGAAACCAAGTTAACAAATATATTTTAAGTTTATTTGAGGAAATAACTAGCAGAATAACGGTTAATAGGTTTCTAGAGTGCTCTGGCCAATATTGTATAATAGAAAATACGGTCGAGTTAAATACAATCCCACAATTTAGATACTGGCAAAATTCTACGTTACATTATTTAGTGCTTCGTCGAGCATCATAAAGAATGGAGTCTTGAAGAAAAGAAAAGCAAAGACCCAAAAATATTTTCTCTGATAGGCCGAAGCTATTAGTACCTTCCTTCAGGTTAATCCTCGGAACCTCTCAAGTCCTATTTATGTGAACGCAGGACAACGGATGCCCCTCAACTGCCACGGGCTGATAAAATGCTCGTCCGAAGGGACCCGATCAATCCCGACCTATTGT
Source organism: Lithophane ornitopus (assembly GCA_948473465.1). Classification (NCBI taxonomy): domain Eukaryota; kingdom Metazoa; phylum Arthropoda; class Insecta; order Lepidoptera; family Noctuidae; genus Lithophane; species Lithophane ornitopus. The sequence continues at coordinate 9,748,544 of OX419624.1, read as the reverse complement.
GAACGATACAAAGTCTTTTGATACTTATGTGGGTAACATATTCTTTGTGAGAGATTTTCCTTCTATGTTTAGATAGGTATTGTATAGAGTATCTATTTACGGCGGGTCAAAAGGGTGAGCAGTACAAGTACAATCTAAAAATTGCTTCTATTATTCTGTGCAAGAAAACTTAAATTGCCTTTTATTTTCCGAGAATTCTAAATATTGGTTGTAGATATTGGGTTAATGTATTCTCAGGACATGTAGGGAGACACGTACATCAATTGAGTACCCCTTATGCATACCAATAACTCAGAAAAGAGGGTATTATTGCAACAGTGAATACAGTGTAAGGAATGTCAGTAGGTACAGCCTTGCATAGGTACGCTTAATTAAAACATTTGCTACTAAACTTAGTTTTAAAATAACTGTAGGTATCTAAAATACCTATTATGTGCAGGTAGGTATATAATCATTATTTATGATTATAATGATAACGATGCCAGGCAAAATATATGCAAAGACATAAAACTTAAGTGTCTGTTTGTAATTCTTAAACTAAAAGCTTTTTACTAAATGCTTTTAGTTTAGAGGTAAGTACTTATTACAAAAATCAATTTTTAAATATTTTTGTCTGTCCGTCTGTCTGTCTGACTGTCTGTTTGTCCCGGATACTCTCCGAAACAGCTTGACCGATTTTTACGGGCTTTCACTGGCAGATAGTTGATGTTATAAGGAGGAACTAAGGCTACTTTTATTTTAGAAAAAGAATTAGGGTCCACGTGGGCGAAGCCGCGGGCAGCAGCTAGTAGGTAATATATCAACCGCGATTAAGTGTACAGCCATAAACTCATTTCATGAAGAACCGTAAGCCAACCAAAAACCCTTTTCAAAAATTAGATTTCGCTCAGACTCAGAAATGGAAGTCGGTTGAAACCAGAACAGTGACCAAAAGTAGGACACAATCCCAGTGAAATATGGTGCAGTTAAAACCCAGAATGATAATAAATGAAGGCAATGCATTTCATATTAATGGCTAAAGGTCACTTTAGTTTTCAACACGACTGGAATAAGATTACGGAAGGATAGATTACCTACCTCTATGTTGCCATAATCAATATTATTTTTCTGTAGATATTTTAGAAAGTCTCATTTTAATTTACAGTTTTTTGATTAAGCTAAATCTTTTTACAAAAGCTCTGGATGTCTCTGTAATATTATGTCTTCTAATAATATTATATTGTCTGTTCCAAAAGAGCTCGTGGCTAAGTAATAATAGCCGCACGGCTCGATCCATCCCGTTAAGCTACTCTTGCCGGGGTTGGTCCGTGGATGGGTGACCATCTTTACATCTCGTGACTCCTCCGTGCCACGGAAAGCATGTTAAGCCGTTGGTCCCGGCTGTCATTGTTAAGCTTTGTAAGACTGGTTGTCAGTCTGACAACCAGTCTTACCAAGGGTTATCGTATAACCCAGTTACAGATCAGATAGTCGCTCCATGAAAAATACTGATATTCAGCTGCATGCGGTTAGACTGGAAGCCGACCCCAACATAGTTGGGGAAAAGGCTAGGCAGATTGATTTTGTACGTTCCAAAAGTATCTTATGAAAGTGTAACAAATCCGATTCAGGTTTACTTCTTATTCTAACTCACTGAAGAAAATTAGCAACACATTTAAAGATCATATTGCGAAGGATTCAACTTTATATTTCGCCGTTATATCGCCAATTATTCCAACAATTATTGTTTGTATAGCATTATTAAATTATAATTGAAAAGTCATCGATGAAAATTTAAGTGATAAAAACCTTAATTGTCAAAAGAAAAACATCTATAGTGATTTAAAATTATAATTTTTGGTTTATTATATTCAAATAATCAAATAATAAAAACCCTCAATTTGTAAGTGGCAGTAATAATTAGCATCCACAGGCACGTTTTATGATGATCCATTTGTTTACATTCATCATCAGATATTTTTTGGATCAGACAATACTAAATAGCCACTATTACTAAAAATCCGTTAGCTTCAAATACATTAAATTAACACCCAGATCCAGTCTAGATTTATTTATCTTTGGCTTCATCTATTCTAGTTAAAATAAACAGCTTTATTTTATAAACCTCCACCAGTTTTAAAGGTCACACGGCAAACAAGTTAGCTCAAAGGTAGCTTGGTTCATCTAAATCACTCGTAGCGATGCCAACCCGTTTCTTACAGTTGACTGTTACAGCTTCCGCAATTTCGTAACTTGCTTCTGCTTGCAGATCAACGTTACTGTTTCTAATTAGTTTTGTAATTTTCTTATTTCACGTAGATAACTAAAATACGAGATTTATGAAAAAAGGTTATATTTTGTGAACTTATACACGGATAATTATATTTATGTAAGAAGTTTTGTTAAAATGATTTTTTACACAAATACCTGGTCTATTTGAGTATACCGCCTACTTAAACATTGTTTTGACAGTTCGAAGAGAAGGTTTATTTTTACAATTTAACAAAATCAATGATGTTGGCACCGCTTAGTATGTCTGCATTAAACTCACACTCCTTATGAATTGCAATAACACTACTCGGGACCTGGGAATCAAACAAGGACCTCGCAATAGAGGCGCTTGTAACCACTAGGTAAGAGTCCTTCAAAATACCGAGTCATTCTCCTTTACACACAGATTAGGGATAAAAATATTACTTTTATGACGCACGAAGGACCTAAAATCCTATATTTTTTGCGCAAAAATTACAGCAACACCCGCACCAAACTACCTTTACAATTTTTTTTTAACAATCAATAACCATTTACAAAATATTGGTTCTGTGATATATGGGTAACATTTATTGTTAGGCAAACGTTATGCAGACTACCTCGTAAAGGTCAAAAAAGACCATTTCGTTGGATAATTAAAATTGTGTAGACACATTCACATTTAAAAATGGCAGCAAAATAAACATTGGTAACCATGCTTGACCGTGGTATAACACGACAACTTAAGATTTGGCACTCAATTATTTTTAATTTATTAAATATAATTTCATGTTTGCTCTCTGTAGATAAAACAATTTTCAAAAGTCTCTCTTCAATGTATTATAATTTTATAATATTAGGTATGTTACCAAAGAAAAACAAAATCTTAAGTTTACAGTCGTCAAGGTCTGGCAAAGTTCCCAAGTACATCGGAGCCAACGTATATTTAATGTCGTTTACATGCCTATGCCAAAGTAAGATAAATTCGCTGAAGTTCCACACGAGTTCGATAAGTAGCTAACTTACGGAGTTATCTCCATACATTTGCTGAATATCCCGCGATTAACCAATCACAGTTATGTCAAGATATTATACGAAGTATTTATGGCTTTGACAAGTTTGACACACATTACCCGTTTGGATATACATACATGATATTTACATATTAAGAATACTTTTGCTTTATTTACTAAGTGTGTGAGTTTAGGACGATGTTGGAAATCCCAAAACATGATATTCTGGAATGTTTAACGATGTTGTTTCTTTACCAAGGTATTTAAGTCAAAGAGTTGGCACGGTGCTACAAAATAATCAAAACAATCTACCTAAACCTAACTTAGCACTAAACTCTAAACCACGAAGTCAATCTAAAATGTTAAACAGTAAAATTATTCACTTTAATATGTGCAAACTATTCGAGGTGATGTGAATAAAGTGGACGAGTATTAGAAAAAGATGAGCATCGTTCCTCACCTGTCAAGTGGATTCGCATAAATATAAAAGTGAATGATGTTCACCGTGAACCTGTCAGTGCTCTGAGCAAAGCAATTAATTACAATTTTAATTGAACCCGTCGAGCAGTCTCTTATGCAAAATCATTATTGCAGTTTCCTGCCTTAATACTGGCTTGTAATTTAAAAGAATTACTGTGACATTCAAATCATAGAACTCGGCGCTTACGGCAATAATTTTTATTTACCTTCTAGATTATTGTATTTTATTATTATGAATATTGTACTTTATTCGTAATTGTAGCTGGCTATTGCCGCGCTACGATTATGTCCTTGTGCAATTTGAAATATTAGTGTTAGACTGTAAAATATCTAACATTGATGTCTGAAAAGTACTTCAATAAATTCTATAACCATGTTTCTCAGTAACTAACACTTAATCTGTAAGCGAAACTTCATAATCTTATTGCCATAAGTTTTGTTGTATAACTACTACTTGGAGAGTTAATGTGAATGTTTTACGTACATAAGTTTGAATTTGTGTGAACGTATATTTATTTGTAGAGCCATAGGTATACAATAAAGTACTTAGTGTAAATCACACTGTCAATTTATCTTCTTAAAATGATACTCGTATTATATCGCTATGCCGTCAGTTATCTGTCAATTATTTGCAAGTACGAATATAGGTCACTACAGAAATTTAAAACACCAGTTTCCTAGGGAATTGCCAAAAAACAGACAGGCACAAAGGGATGCCTAAATAATCTGCACAGGTTGAAGTATTTTTTGCTATTGTTCAACACAATAGAGTGCTTTTGGAATACTTCTATAGTGGAGCTTCCCACTGCCCTAGTCAAGTAATTTTGATTTCAATCGGCGTACCATTTATCGATTGGTGCAGTTACCTAGTTACACCGAATCAGAGCTGTTGGACTACTCAATTCATGAAACTGCTTCGACTCGAAAACCCACCTAGTATAGTCATGTTCAAAATAAATGCTTACTATGAAGTAAGCACCATTTCTAAGGTCCAATGTCCATAGTATCTGACAGCGTTAAATTACAGTTTTGTATTAGAATATCCTGAATGCAGGATTAAAGCTGTGATTATGATAAACAGCGATAGGCCCGCCATTTATCAAGTTAAGACCTAAAACTGTCATTGGCCAAATGTGGGTGTGTGGAAGTTCGCCTTTGTCTAACTCGACGGGAATCACTTACTAAGGGACACTTACGGTGCTTATATTTTAATTTTAATGTGTGTATTGCACAGTTATTTATAAGTTTGTCACTTGTACAAGTGGCAGTCATTCGTAAAACGTTTCTCCACAGATCATTATTCAAGTCTTATCTTTATTATCCTCTCTGTAAAAGAACTTTAATTGGTGCCACATGTTTCAAACGAATGTTCTGTTGATGGCTGCGCGGGCGCACATTTGGGGACCGAATGACTTTGTCAACAAGATATAAGAATTAATATCTCCAAGTATTTTTTTAATGAATGTGTTATATTTTTTATTGCATTTGAATTAGTTTTATTTACAGATCTATTAATTTATATTTTTATTAGTGGACTGGCGCCCATTTATTTGTTAATCATAATTTTTAGTTTTATCTTTTTATTTTATTAATTACGGTTTTTAAACTTGTAGTTACTTAATTATTCCATTTTTTAATAATAAATTAAATAGATCTTCAAAATGTTTGATCAAAGATTTAAAAAACAAAAAGAAAGAATCCGCGGTACTGAAAGAAAACATTAAAGTTATTCTCGTTTCAAACGTCAACTGAAAAATAAAAGAGTTGTAAATTTTTTATCACCGATACATAGCTTAAGTAACGGAAGTTGTGCAAGTAAAGGAAATTGAAATCCACCACAGATGCTACAAGTCATTCACAGGCTATAAAAAGTACAGAAAGAGTAATAAAAAATGTACTCAATGCGTCCTGAAATAGCTGTATGTGTTTGTAAATATTGCACTTAGTTTTATGTGCTCAGTTTTTAGGATTCCGTACCACAAAGGGTGCCAATGAAACCCGTTACTAAGGCTCCGCTGTCCGTCCTTCCGTCTGTCAAGGCCATATCTTTTGGAACTATAATAGTAATAGATTGACTGCACTTGAAATTTTCACAGTGAACTATGGCCGCTAATACAACTAATAATAAAAATAGAACAAATTAAAAATTAATGCTCATAGTACAAAAATCGTGTTTCAAAATATGTAGTACTAAATATTGTACGGTGGAAAGGAACCCTTCGTATGCATGTCTGACTTGCACTTGGGCGCTCTTTTTCATAGTTCTTCACATTAACTAGATTTTATTCACGCATATATTAGCCTCCCCCTTATCATAGTGGGAAATGAATGTTCGACTAACGTATTTTTTTTCCTTTTCTTTCCGTTTCCTCTTAGTGGTGGATATTATTTTTAACTGACCTGAATAAAGGACGTTAGGATTTTCGCTCATTTTTGTTATCAAGCGAATAGTTTAAGCAAATTTTTGATCTAGAATAAATGCAAATTAGGTGGTCACGGTGTGTAAGTTCCAAATATAATACAAATATTTCCGGCTCAATAAATCGAACATTACTCGGGACACGACCTAATTTACTAAATCGACTATATATTATCATCGACATAAATAGCGTTCGAAAATGAATAGCGAACTATTATCCTAATCAGAATAATCTGCCAATTTCACTTGGTAATGCTGCGTCAATTTGTTCATTCTATTGTAAATAATTTAAATATAGTTATAGTCAACCTCAAAAAGATGTATACATGTGTATACATCTTTTTTGGTGATTTTTTTTTACATGTTTATACTTTTTGAGGTTGACTCGACAATACATCGACAAGAATTCATCATTTACTAATTAGTCTACAATATTTGATCTATAACATTGTATAACATATTACACATTGGGTAGGTACTCATCTGTAACTACACATTGATACAATAATCAAATAAATTATTGTCGATGTATGGGTCTACATCATTTTGAAGCTGACTGTACTTCTGCCTTGGGTTTACGAGATATTTGGTTTATAAAGCGTTGTGACATATCGTGTGTCCGACTTGTAATTTAGGTGTGTAATGGTGCGTTCAATGCAATATGAGGTACGATCCTCGACGAAATGGGATCACCGGAGCGATTTAAGGAGACAGCTTTATTAGTGAGATTTCATTTTGAGCTTAGGTTTAGATTATTTCACTGTGTTCTTTTGTGTCTGTTGTATTTTGATTTTAGATTGGCAGGATGTGTTTGTTATTATATTAAGCTTTTGAATATCATTCAAAAGATTGTCATTCATCTGGTGAAACACATAAATGAAGACAGATAAATCAGTCTAAAAAAAGATATTTTTTCTACGATGAACATTGATCAATCATAATCATTGAACGTTTTTTTTCTTCAGTTAATTCACTCGTACCGCGGAAAGCTCGTTAAGCCGTTGGACCCAGCTGTCATTCGTGAATCTTTGACAGTCATTACGGGTCGTCAGAAGCCCGAAACTGTGACAACCAGTCTTACCGAGGGGTATCGTATTACCCAGTTACTGGGTTGTGGAGGTCTGATAGGCAGTCGCTCCATGTAAGATACTGGTATTCAGCCGCATCCGGATAGACTGGAAGCCGACCCCAAAATAGTTCGGGAAAAGGCTAGGCAGATTGATTGAGGGCGCATTCACCAATTCACAATCAAAGTTTTAGTGCACTCAGAGCGATATTTCGTTATTTCATTTATTAACAAACTAAGCTAAGTATTTCCGATTTTTTCAACTTTCAGAATGCACTACACCAAAATATTTTACAGAATTTTCCTTAGTATAATACCCATTCTTTTTTCTACTAAACAATATTTGTTTCAAGTAAGTAAATACATCACTATTTTTTGTGATAGGTACACAAACACACAGTCAGTAATACCTTATTAACTGGGCGTTACGTTGCTAGAATTTTATTGTTTGTAGGCGTCCGTCCTTATTCAGTAGACTACCTAGCTATTAAAAGAAAATTATTTCGATTGACTTACTTTTAAAATGTATACACCTTTAGTGGAATATTTTAGTTATGAACCTGAATTTTTTAACTTCTTCAGATGATTCTAATATCATCTGCTTAGCCTTTTCCCAACTATGTTGGGATCGGCTTCCAGTCTAACCAGCTGCAGCCGAATACCAGTATTTTACATGGAGCGACTGCATATCTGACCTCCACAACCCAGTTACTGGGTAACACGATACCCCTTCAAACTTGACTTGGTGTTTCAGAGGATTCTAATACTATGGCATAATTTAAGAGACCCCGCTATGTAGGTACCGCAGCGGTGGAAATGCTCAGCTGACGATGAAATTATCCCTGGATTCTGGCCATTTCTATTTGCTTTTAAAACTGCAATTTTACTAATATAGCTACGTAGAACTTTTCATTAGCTCATACAGCATTATTTAGCTATTTCTACAAAAAAAAAAACCTTCCAGTTGAAAGTATCCTCCGATCCGCACACTAGTAACACAATGACTTTACAAATAAAATTTTCGACACGAATATTCGCTTTTCAGAGCCCAGAATACGTTTACGAATGCGACATATTTGTTATAGTGTGGATTCATTCATCACTGTGGGTAGCCTAGCGGTGCCTTGTGGCTGTATATGCTACTATATTTTACTGTTTTCCTCCCCGTCTGACCTAGACAATATTTGTGCCAGAAATGTACGTAATCTAGTGAGTGATTCCAGATAATTTTATTTACTTTTGTTTGTGCTTGTTTGTCATTTCCTAGATTGAGGGTTTTGTAGTGTATGGTTTTCGGGGTTTAGTATATGTTGGTTTTTGATTACTGGTATAAAATGTACGATAAAGTTCGAGTATTTTGTTTCAGACCACTCTAATGTTCAATTATAAAACCCAAATAATTTTGTCTAATGTTAATACAATTTACACCTCCATTATGAATACATTTCCACACATTGACTAAACATAATGACTACACATCACATTACTGTAACTAATCACATGGCTAACGTTAAACCGAACTATTTTTACATCGTCATCAATATTAGGGAGAGTCTACAATTTCTATAACAAAAACTTGTCAGCTTTCATCAATAAATCCTCACATTGATTTATTGACATGGCCGTCCTATTCTTAACAGATTCGCTATAATTTGTTAGCCAAATAATCCGGGATTTCGATGCGAACCCCACCACGCTATAAATAAAAGCGTTCCCAATAAAAGAACGGAGACAATTATGGCACAGTGTACGAAACGAGCTAAATTTCACCCACATTATAGCAAATAATGGCTAAACAGTAGGCGAACGCGCGTCACCCTCCGTCGCTTTGCATCGATATGTTACGCCCCGGTCCCCTTCACATCTAAATGCACAACAGGAGATCGAGAAAAAAATCGCGCAACGTTAGGGCAACGCAATAATGTGAATATTTATGTCGGAGGCACGTGCTGATTTGCCATAATGGTAACATGAAATTCACATATTGGTAATTACATTCCAGGGGACTGCCATTTACGTACGTTTGTTATTCTTTTACTTCAATAAGCTCGCGTTATATCATGTTTTAACATACTCTATGTTTGGGATATTTTGCAACTAACTCAAACTTTTGTTCGAAAACTAGGTAAATTGAAGTTGTGCCATTACTACAAACGTTATTCCCAGTTTTCCACTGTTTATGACCCGAGTTACGTCGTTAGCATATTGTTTATGAATCCTAAAACGTTACACTACTCACTAGTTAATGCAACAAAGTAGAAATAATAAAACAAAGGAAACGCTTTACATTAAAAAGATTCGTTTAAGCCACGGAATTACCCGAAATGTCTCCAGATAAACGAGTGGAAGCTTCACAAAAGAAGCTAATCTCATTTTTTTGATGGCATAGCCATAGGGCGGGATGGGGACACGTTAGCCCCCAAGGGATGCAGTCTACGGTAGGTACGTCTCTAAGTCTATTAAGACGACTTGCGTCGTCCCAAGGGAGGGTGGACGCTTCAGGGCAACACGATAGAAAAACATTTTATACTGGGAAACGACACCTGCACAAATAGATAGAGAAATCTTGGTCAATCTTCAACCACCCACCCTCCTTTGTTAACGACTACTGTATACAGAATCTCCTCGTAGAAAACAATTGGCTTCCATATTAAAACAGGAAACCCCATTGAAATAAAGGCAGATAAAACAATAGCAACGAAGAAAATGAGGCTGCAGTTTTTCAATTGCAATCGGCCGAGATCCTTTAGATGCGGGCATAACCACCGCAGAACAAAGAGACGGAATGAAACTCTTACCCATCATGATTTATTGTACAGAATCTATAAAATGAAATTGTGGATTGTAAACTACGCTACAGTTTTATAGTTGGACTTGTGGAACAGATGTAGGGACATTCAGCGCCTCAAGGGACGCAGGGGCGGTGTAACAATGTTACCGAAGTTCAAGCAAGGCCGAGGGGCATCGCTGGGGCAAATTGTGACCGTAGGGTCACCGGTCGTCTATTTGCGCGGCCAAATTACTATAACCGAGGTAAATACTGCAGACATTATTTAATAACACTAACAAAATTGTATCGAGGTTTTGTTTTAAAACCCGACTGCAAAAACACATGAAAAACAAGCATTATAATCTATTGAATTTTCCTTTTTTTGTGTTTCAGCAATGTCAGCCTGTAAGATATCGCAAACGGAGACAAACCGACAACTTGAAATAATTGTTTTAAAGGCACCACTGAAGAATCCTCAGGCCTTGTGACTTGCATGCCTTCCAAAATCAAAAAGTTATCCACGGCGAACGCCCAATCTTCCCTTACTTTTAGTTTACTTATACTTATGAGATTAGTAGACATTTTTCACTATTATTTTTACTAAAACCTGACCAAACTCGAAATTAAAACGGCCTGGGCCCAAAACTTATAATGAAACAGCAAAATTCAGGCAAAGACTTTTATTCTTTTTAACATGTACATTTCTCATTTGCCATCAATAATAATTATAATGTTACTTTTGTTTTTTAGTTGCTGTAACATTGCTCTTTTCAGTTAGGTAAGTGTTTTTACAGTCAGGTTTTTTGTTTTTGAAATTGCTTTATCTCAAGCTTTTTAGTTTTATTTTTGCATTTGAAAATGCATTAAATTATTATAAATAGGTACTATGTCACTCCCACAATAACCTAAGGCGAATGTAACGACACCTCATTATGTTAAAATCCATCAAGCCGTTTAAACTACAGAGCGTGCCAAAGAAATTGACATTTCCTTATGTACACACGTACATACTCACGAAAAACATTACCCTCCTTCTGAGGCAGTCGGGTAAAAAGGGAAAACGCCAGGAGTTATGTGTCATAACAGTGGAGTATGCACCATTAAGAAGCAAAGTTATTGCGTGGCGCGGGACAGTGCTCTGTACGTTAATCCATTTTATTATAGAAATGTGCTGTAAATCGAGTGGTGTGCCGGGACAGAATTGATTTAGACCGGCCGCAACAATAATTAGAATCACATGATGTATGATCCCCGCTATGACGCTCTGTTTGCATTCGCAGTTACATTATTAGTTATTTTCGACCGCTACAATACCTGTCCTTTGCCAAGTTACATTATAATGAACTAAATAACATTATAATGATGTTGAATTATTCATAGTTATTGTTGCGAAATATAAGCTGAATTTTGCGAGGTAATGCAGTCAGTTAGAAAATTAGTGATTTACGTATTATAATTGTTAATTAGGAATTCATTGTGATAATAGATATTCATTACAAAGCTGTAACACAACTGCATAATGCTCTGTGATATAATTATGACAGTCATAATTATATCACAGAGCAGTATGCAGTTGATGCAGTCAATCTACTAAGACTATAATAAAATTAATCAGTATTAATTACAGGGTGTACTTACCCTGTAATTAATACTGATTTATTGACAGTTCACCTGTCAAATGCAGCTGCTGCAGCTATGACCATCATACGTATGCTACAAATATTCTCGTAGGTATTGCCAAATGCCTATTCTTGGCTTCACAAACAAACATACGCTTACAATAATAGGTAGGTACCTGATCGTGTGAATACTTTTGCCAAATCTTTTTATTCTTGCCTTTAAGTTACACGTTTTTATACCATCGACTACCTTAATTAAAACCACTATGATTAACTTCAAATATCTGTATGAAAATATAGACCTTACCTCATTAAATATACAGTTTCTAAAAATCGACATCGTCTACACTGAAAATAGAGCTCGTAGGAGCTCGATTTAATTCAAACAAACAAAAAAAAACCTCGTTAATCATTCCAAACACCCTTTTGCAAAATACACTGTAACTCTAAAATTAATTTGGACTGACAACAAAATAAATGACATAGACAACAAATGTGCTTTTATACTTGATTGAACATGTCTTCAGACTGGATTTTAAGGTGGCCATTAGACTTAGTTAAATTGGTACACTGTAGTTAAAATGTTAGGCATAAATAATAAAATAGACACAGACATTTCCGTCTCACCGTGAGGAAACAAAGTGACTAAAAGAACTAATACTCGCTTTGCGTAGAAGCCTTTTTAATGACTTATTACCTCCAAAATGTGTGGCCTATTTAGTTCAAATATTTGAACCAAATAAAGCCAAGCAAGACCACAGTCCTGTGTATAAGTAAGACCAAGTGTATTGGCACGGGGCGCATTGTCGTCAGAAGTGACGCCCAGGTGTGAAACACGTGCACAACTCCCGAAAAAAGCTTGACCTATCTAAATAACGAGTTTTTTTTTAAGCTGCTGAATCCTTAAAATAAGGCATTAACGTTTCGATTTAGACCTTCCTCGTTCGAGTGCAGTGGTGTCTAAACAACCTCAGTCCTCTTTCCACAGAAAGACATATTCAATTTTACATATTATTTTTTTCTAATCATCCATCCCTATTGTAGTTAGTCTACTTTAAATAAATATCCTATGCCAGTACCTTAATCGACATCCTGTTTTTTTTTGTGCGAAATATTAGTAACTTCAAAATGCCTTCACAATAACCTAATTCCCAGAACCTTCATTACCGACATTTTCTATAATTTCCTCATAATAAAGAAGGTAATAAAGTTCACGTATTGCCGTTCCCATCCGATACATTCGACATGGCAAGAACAATACTCTTTTGTGCCATCGCAATGGTCCACTGGTTGTGCATTGTACTCCTTCCAACCCCCGATCATGTTCTATTTTCCATTTATAAAGCAAAAGGCTGATTTATTTTTAGTTCTTTTTGTCGTTCGTTCTGTTTATCTGCAGTCTGATACCGAGTATGGGATGCTATGTTGATCGATAGTGAACGGAGCTAGTTGCTAACGTATGAGTGGAATCATTGAGGTTTTTCGGCACGGATGTCTGTGTGACGAATTTGGTTTTCTGTCTCGAGTGTCTTTTATTTTTGTGCAGCACTGCTATGATTGAATGGAATACTGCAAAATGTAGGGATAGAGTTGAAGGATTATGATGAAATATTGAAGGTATTATGATGAAATATTGAAGGTATTATGATGTAATAGAATGCTCAATTACAACGATTGTCGTACATGTAGGTACCAGTATTTGACAGTAACTATCAACCATTGTCGTTCTTAATTAAAATTTTAGACACTATCAAGTGAAAATGGAGAATTTTCCGCAGCGAAGCGTTTTCATAAGACGATTAATTAAAGTACAAACTTCACGGCAAACATTATTTAATGCCTTATAGTTAGAGCTTAGTGACAACGGTGTAATCCTGATAACGGCGCGACATAAATCAGCTAAAACTGTTCGCGTCAGCATGGCCGCCGTGCCACTGCGTCGAAACACCCTAATTTACTATCGTATTAGGTGGCCTAGCAACGATTATTTTATACAAAATGCGAAGCTTAAAATTACGAAGCGACCATTTTAATTTACAGCAAACCTCCAATTAATTCCATTAACTTGTCGATATCTCTATTTATTGAGGTGGAAGATTTAATTCAAAACGCATGAACGTACATTCATACACCTGAAATTATAACTGCTTGACCGCGTAACTCACTTCGAAAATCAATGCAGACTATACAGTATCACTTAGTGGGTACTTATTGTGTATGAACAAAGAAAGACGGCGTATTTGAGTGCATGGCAGGACTCGGGCAACAGGCGAGGCCCACACAGTTAGGCTCAATTTTAAACAATTACTGTTGAGCGAAGGGTAAATGTTTGCGTTCGACTTAGAGCGGGCCGGTGGATCGCCCACACGCGCGCTTGACAGGTATTCATTACATCCACGATGCACACGATGCAGCCTTCGCGGTGAACCAAACGCAGAGATGCCAGTTTTTAACTTTTTGAATTTTGAATTCTTTCGCGATGGGAAATATCGTTTTGTTGTGATCGAGACTTTTGCGAAATGACAGCCAGTAGAGGCGGAATATAACCATGTAGGTAAGTTACCTTTTTGCATCAGAAATGAAGTGGGTATCTCCATTTATATTTCTAAACCTAGTTAACTTAGACTTAAAGTACATAGGTACTGATCAATTAAAAGTTTAAAATAACCCAATACTGAAATGTTGGTATCAAACACCTAGTCCAAAGTTTTTAATTGATTTTACTCAATATGGCAAGTTAATTTCAGCCTTTGTAAAAACCAACGCCCTTAAAATACTCAAACAGATTTAGAATCGTGGGATTATTAGAAATTCATTTCAGTTAATTCTGCGCGTAAACAACTGGCCCACGTTGCTTACGCAGGCCGCAGAACATTAATAAGCCCTAATACACGCCACAATGCACTCTCGACAAACAAATTATATTTTCTCATGGTGCAAATCACGCCTGTCTACGAAGCAACATCATAGTAAAATATTTACCAACACGACATCTTACAGAATAATCTATAGAGCAAAACAAATGTTTAACATTGCTTTGTTATGTTAGCGCTCGCCCACAGACGCTATCGTTTATCAATCTCTTTACACTCGGACACAAACGTGTTTACAAATTACAACATTGTCTTAACGCTTCGAAGTCTCCTACATACATAATCGATAATCATTTAAACTAATAGGATTACTCGATCACAAAACATTCGATACGCTCGAGACACGTGATTAAAAATGAGCTTTAAAGATTAACATTCCTTCCAACCCTTGGACGACCCGACAAAAAGAAATAACAGAAGGGGACTTTACTTTAGAAATTCGACACGCATTTTGTGATTTATTGAAATATCTCAAACATCTTGGTGTTATATAAATCGCGCTGGAGGGGGAGATAAAACCTTCGTTTGCTAGCTCGTCTTACTGACAATAAATCATGACGTCATCCGGTAGAAAAATGATATTTAGGTGTTAAGTTGTGAGCATCATAAGATAACTGAGTGAGCTTAAAACGAGAAAATAAAATAAATATAATATTTTGTGTAAATAAAACAGTTTGTTTTTATTTACACAAAAAAAATCTTCTAGACACTTCATAAATATTCATAATTTGAAGCAAGACATACAACTTCGTAATATTTGAGCCGAATTAAATCTAATTCGGCGAAACATCGCTTGTAAGATGCACCGTGTTTGTCCAGCAAACAAAGAGTAAGTCAATATTTTATAGTCCACATTCATAACGCACAGACGACCGAGAAACAGACTCTTTTTAGCTTTTTTACTGACCTTGGATATTTGTGTAACAATGGTCGCAACCACGATCTTAACAGCCTCGGCATGTATTCAAAACCGCCAACGAAGCATGCGGCTAATTATAATTGATAATTTGCCACATTTTTTGCATTTTTATTAGCCTCCCCGAATGTAGGACGACGGTCGGACACAGCACGCCGTGCTCCCACATAATTAGCGAGGCCCGTATCTCCCTCGCCCGCACCTACTTTGCATATTTTGTTTGCGCAAACATCGCCACTGTTTGACTGTTAAAATCAAGGATCTCTTCCCAACTTCAGGGACAAACAACCAAAGCCATAGGTCATCCCGCTACGGCGAGTAATTAAACATGTGTTACTTTTGTTTAACGGTTGCGTAGGCTTTAATTGTTGAGGGCACAGACATATGTCTGAATAGATAACTTCCCCGCTTGCTCGCCGTCCAAATTATACGCTTGGTTTTGTAAGAAAATTGGTGTTTATCAACTTTAGTTTCTGCTGCATAATTTGCACATAAATTCAGTGTTTACCGACTTACAGGCTGATTTTTCAAATAAAACGCATCCTTAACCCTAAATAGGTGTAAGAACTCCCTTTGCAGCGCCGCGCCGGAACTTTAATTTCGTTTAAGAATTATGAAAATATTTTGTAAGCCGTATAAACGGTCATCCAGTTTTAGCTTCTATTCTGTTATCGTGTACCGTGTCAAAGCTAAAAGGACGGATGGTTAGAAATGAGGAACTAATAAAATGGCAAGTCAAAATGTAATTTCAAGAAAATGGCCGAAGAAAATAGTATTTTATTTCGCGTTGTTAGACGACAACAAAGAAGCTTTTAGGAAGATTTCATTGAGCGAGTGGAATAAGACGATTCTCATCGGAATTAGAGGTTGGGCAATCCTGTCCTTTCAATTCTTTAAAACGTGGGCTCTTTGACGGATGTGAAGGGATTGTGTCCGTGTTTGTCAAAGAGGATTTGCGTACTATTACACGACAGAGCCTGTGAATGCGTAAAGGTTTTCAGCAATACGCACTTCAGACACCTTACATCTCAAAAGGTAAGATTTGCAAATACATGTTTATAGCGAAAGAATCCTCGCGAGATCCGTTACGTATGTATTTAGGCTCCTTTTTATCCCATACATTATTTGCGAAGGTCGTCTTTGTATTTCAATATTTAGGAATTGTCTTTGTTATTTCACGTTTTCCGAGAGAGCTCGTCTGAAAACATTTCTGTAATGATATTTATACTATGATAATATAAAACTGTGGTCCCACTTTATTCCCAAAGAATAATTTTGCCGGAAAACTGAAAGCTAGGTACGGTTTTATTGAGCAGGTTGTAAAGAAAGTGCTAAGTCTGTTCTGCCCTTTTCTTTGCCCTAATAAAATGTAGGGGTAGGTATCTAAAGAATTCAATGTATCTTTCTTCGTCAATGTCACTACGTCCTTTACTTCGACCTGAATTCTTGAATTGGAATGTCAGTACCTACATCGAGTTAGGGCTTATGTGGAGCCCTAACTCGACGACTCAGACTTGTGTAGTGATGCGATATTCATCTCAAGTGAATTAAGTATTATCGACATATTGGCTGATCTGAAGGTAAAAATTTGCAAGATAAAATCTGTCTAGAGCTACCACAAGTGTAAATGAGGGTGAACCAAAGTCACCTTCATCAGAAAAGGACAATTAGTGAAGTATATCAATTCAAGCGATAGACTTTATTCGTGTAGCATACTAAGAGAAGACGTGATTCTTGAAAGTACAATAATGTAAAAGTTTCAGATGCCACTTTAAGCTCAAAAATAAATACTTACAAATACACTGAAAGCTTTTTCATCTAATCGAGTCAAACCAATCGATATAAGCACAGCACTAAACCAGATATATCTAATGCCCATTGATTTATCGAGTTCAGTACTCACTTTTTCAAAGGGAGACCAAAGGAGGGTAGATAAAGCTCGCAATGAGACAGAACACAGTTACCGTTAAAACTTGAACCGTATATATCGAGAACTCACACTCGAACTGTGATATGGAAATATTTATGGAACCATTATGGTTTAAGAGATATTACAGCTAATGATCTACTCTAAGATACTGGTTGGTTTTAAAGCCCGTAATTATTTTTAAAGATGTGATAAAACTTAAGGTCTCCTAACATAACTTAGACGGCGTAATAAGAGAAGAAAGGACTGTAAAAATAAATTTGAATTTGGAAGAAATAATGTTATTAGGGTCATTTGTTTCAGATTCACATTATTTTCTTTGATAGTTCTTTTGGGAATGAGGTTGTTGTATCTTAATTTAACAGAAAATAATGACTGCCATTGTTAAAAAACTACACAAATGAGACTATACAATTATAATAGCTTGTAATAAATTAGATGTAATTTAAAAAACTTATCATATTAGTTTAAATGGTAAAGAAAAAACTCAAGATAAGTATGCAAATACGTAAAAAAATATGAATAGAAACAAAAGACAAACGAAACAGATACACAATTGTTATTCAAAACGAGGTACAGTCCATCAAAAAAATCCATTACCCATCTCTTAATATTTAAATTGGACATTATCTGTATGAAGGAATCAAACTAATATCGCTTTTGTTGCAACATAAAATTACTGTTCACATTATCAAGAGCGCATTTCCCTGGGGTAAGGCCGCCCATTAACGCCAACTGTTCACATTGGTTCTCCTTACTATCGTAGGTAATATATTGTGCACGCGGCACACTGTGTGGATATGCTGACTTATGATTAATAGTATTCCGCTTGCGGCCTCAAATGTGTTGAAATTGGTCACAGCTTTGATAGCTGTTGCGTTGTCTTCCCGTGATTTAGTACTTAATGATTATTGCTTGGGTAAGATGATGAGCCAGAGCGTATGTTTGTCATTTCTGTGTTGGCTTCAATTTAGTGTGGTCAAGTGTACCATTTGTCATTTGTGTCAGGCTCCAGGTCGGAGAAACTTGGTATTTTTATTACGGATCTTATAAAAAATCGATTCTGAGATCTCTAGCCTGATACGATGAGCAATCACGTTAAAACTTAGTCCATTGATCGCCAAAGTATGATGTCATTGTAGAGGTCTGCTCACCAATGAGGAACTAATAAATAAATACGGAGTTAAAGTTAACAATAGTTGTAATAGACATTGGTTTACGGGCTGGACAATAACTGGTAAAGCTGAATACAACATGCCAAAGCAAAATGTAGTGCTAAGGTCCATTTATGACGCATACAATACAGCCATACCGTACGACCAAAACAATATGGTTGAGCGAAACTGGTCATAGATTCCTAACACTTGACTAAAAACAAATGAAAACCGCTAACCGACACACTTCTGCATTTGTCTTCTTTATTAATTGCTCATAAATTACAATTTCATTGCATGCTTGCTGTTTTATGACCGACTACGGCTATACGGCTAAGTATATCTTAGACATTAATCATTCCTCTGAGAAATGAATTATTTTTGCCGTAGGTCAGCGGTTGATATGGCTATTCACTGCCTACGCGTTAACAGGATATATCCATAATTAATGTTAGATTGTATTAAACGTATCTTATATTCTCCCCAGGGTAGTAAATTATTGTATGGAAAGTAGGAGCGTATAAGTTATAAAGTCTGTGAGTTCAAGAACAAAAATTAATGAACTACCTTTTCTTTTACGAAGTATGAATCAATTTTCACTACCTACAAATTATTTTTTCAACATGAAAAAGTTGACCGTATTTTTTTAATTAAACCGCTGAAGACAAAGCCAGTTACTTTTTATAGGCCATTTAAACGTAACCTAGAGTCCACTAGCGGCATGCAAATATTCACTTAGGAAGGAATGGGAAGTAGAGTGACCTGAATACGGCAAACTGATAACGTAATTTAGATAAGCAAACTGTGATAGTTAATGATATCAAAATGATTTCTGTGATTCATGTTTTGAAAATAAACAAATTTTAAATCATACAGGGTCTTAGGGTAAACACCATAAACCTTGAAACCAATAGGTTGGTTTCATTTAAAGAACGTAAAATCAATGGAAAATGACAACTATAAAGAAAATATACATTTTACCACAAGAGTATTTCACCCTTTCACCCTAGGGCGCTATGGCAACGAACTTGCGTCTCAACACGGGCGGGGGGTGCGGGACGTGACCTGATCGGCCGCGAGCGCGACCCTTACCTTAGTCAGTCAACTGTTTCGCTAGCGAGCACGGTGTCGGATAGAAACTTTTTAAAATCTTTTAAAAGGGAAATGTTTTTTTATCAAATTATACATACTACAGATAATTGGTAATTTGATACACATACCTACCTACAGCCTCGACTAGATAATAATGTTCAGTTGTGTACGTAATTAGAATCGGGAACGCATCCGCTTTTTGTGTCATCTCCAACAAATCGAATTGGAAATCAAATACGTGAATTCACGAATCGAATTCAGAATCAATTATGAGACACTCCTCTTAAATCAATGTTTGTTGCCCTCGAAATCTTGAAACCAAATAAGATTTTTGACAAAAGAATCCTATTTTTTTAAGATTCAACCCGGATTTCCTTCCAATATTTATACAGCCAACTTAAATGCCAGAAAGCTGGCGAAGTTGTTCGATGGCGGAACAAGCGTGTTTTGATACCCTTAAAACTGTCAACATTATTTGTCAGACAGAACACACAGACCGACTTACGTACTTTTTAGTAGGCTGTGTCACACTGAACGCGCCGCGGTCGCTTCACAACGCAGCTCCACTTTGCCGCCTCGCTTTCAGTAGGATGTCGTTCGTACTAACACATAGAAAACAGCCACTGTCGTTCGCTCTCTAGGTAGCAGAGCCTGCAAGTAATATAGGACAGATTTAGGACGCGATAGGGACGTCATCACACGTGAGGCCCGAGTGCTCTATTAAACGCCCTATTTTCACACCAACACCCTTTGAAATTGGTTTTTATAGGTGTTTTCCGTTTCGAGCATATGAATTTTAAACTCTCTTTCGACCTCTTTCGCTTTCCATTATCGTAAAAGTTTTACACCTTTCGTCGAAAAGGCGTTATATTTTGTGACAAAAACGTTTTCTTCGGAATAGTTGTTAACAACGGTTTTTGGGAAATGTTTCATACATAATCAAGTACTACAATATTGACGAAATAATTGGAATCTGAATCGTACTGCAATATTTAAATCAACAACTCGTGATCTTAAATACAATAGACAACCTTACACTAAAATGTACGGTGTAAGGTACAGGATGTATCATAAAAGTGTAGTCAAAAAGGGTGTAGTACAAACCATCAAAGTGAACAACTGTGATGCTAGACGTACCCTGGGTATATAATAAAACCCAACTACGACTAAAAAGGTATAAACAAGACACCACAGACAGACAAATTAAAAATCCGGAGTCACACGTGTTAGGGCATAAATCGAACAGATTACGTTTGACTCCGGATTTTTAATTTGTCTGTCTGTGGTGTCTTGTTTATACCTTTTTAGTCGTAGTTGGGTTTTAGTTTTTATTACTTTTTTTTTTTTTAATTCTTTTGGGGTTGTAATATATATATTTTTGAAATGTGCTCATTAAGCCTTTTCATTTGATACCCAACATGGTATGGATTAAGCAATTTTTTTTTTTAGTTCCTCACTTTATGTTCTCTAGAGGGCGCCATTTTTACTTTAATGTGACGTCACA
Source organism: Lithophane ornitopus (assembly GCA_948473465.1). Classification (NCBI taxonomy): domain Eukaryota; kingdom Metazoa; phylum Arthropoda; class Insecta; order Lepidoptera; family Noctuidae; genus Lithophane; species Lithophane ornitopus. The sequence goes on along the minus strand of OX419624.1, from coordinate 9,727,482 downwards.
TAGCCTATAACCAGCGGACGATCAAGACGCTTTCAACGATACCGCACTTGTCAAATTGTGATGAGTGGTTTAGAAGATATGAGGGAACAGAAGAACATACATACCTACATACATAGGTACATACATACATATCGGTCAAAATCATAACCCTCTTTTTTTCTTCGCCGTAGTCGGGTAAAAAAGAGAAAGAGCTCATTGGGCATCAACAAATATTAAATAGGTACCATAAAAACAATACATTCTTCTAAAATACTAATACCTATAGCAAAGGCCAAACAGTCGACTATAAATATTTTTTATTACCTAAGGTACCTCAAAATATCCAAGGGACAAAAAGTATTCGCTACAGTAAAACATTATCTTATAAAAAAGACATAAGGGAATCGTGGCCTATGAAACAAAAAATAGGACCGGGCCCGTATTGTCGGGCCTCCGAATTGCCTTTAACAATCGAAAGGGAAAGCTTTCAGTATAAACTCCTCAAAAATTATTACGGCTGGATTCTCTCGATAAAATTGAGACTTATCCACGAAACACAAGTTGATGCCTGCCCTGGGGCAGTGTTAAAGACCGCTGTCAATCTCCCTTTATCCCTTAACCTCCACTCAATTTATTATGATTTGGGCCTCGGATGTATTGAACGATTCTAAAAGTTACGAGTATTGCTTGTAAACATTTTTAGTGTTTGTTTCATATTCATCCATACGCTTTTTCATCGACATCGAAATAATGATTCTTTAAGGATTGTGTTACAACGCGTTTATCAATATTTCATATTTTCCTTTTATGTTTTCTTCCTCTTTTATGCCAAATTCTTTAAATCCTTTTAATTTATGCGTGGCATATTTCCGTTTTATGTTTTTATTACGATTTTGTTTTGCTGTGTTTTGTATATTCGTTCTTTGTTGTGAACATACACCCTCAGAATACAATGTTGTAGACTAGATATAAGGGAAGATTAATATGTAAAGATTGTATTAATGTTGAAACTTGGGTAAAAACAAAAATCTCGTTATTTTCGTATTGTCTAAGAAAATTAACATTTCGAACAAGATTTGCTGCTGTATCTTGTTTACTTTTAGGTTGGTAAATTATTACTAAGATATCGTGAAATCCATATAGGCAAAACTTATGTGGAATGTGCATAATTAAAATGTAAGTTTCAGCTGCAATCAATTGTTACGTAAACAAACAATAACAATTCCACAACAACACTGCATTACCAATCTCTAAATTATGCAAAAACCCTACTGCACTTCACAAAACTGAAGTTGCATGCTATAAAACACGATCATAACCGATCGTCGCATTGCATGCTGCAGCTGCAATTAATATAGCAAAGTAAACTTTATAAACCAGGGAATGATAAAGTAGAAAATTTTATAATGTTTTAACATTGGCGGCAAAAACAAGTAGGTTACGGCAGCAGCTGTGGATAACGACAGCACGCGAGAAAGCAATATATTGGCACTGAAGACGCCATTTTCTATGCTCCATCGTGGCTGTTACTCCGATACACAAACATTTTTGTACGTAAAACTTTTTGTTGTGATTTAATGTTACAGCTTGTACGTGGTAGATATGTCTGGGTATTGGATATTACAGATTATGTAATGGTATCATTATGGTTGTTATTCTTTAACAGAATGGCACAGAATGCTCCTGATGCTCACATAAGACCAACACGGGCCATCGCTTCCAAAACGATTCGTATTTCTACAACGGCTTGCAACAGGATTGACATAAGCTTTTAGGTAGTTTATAAGTCAATCACATACATTTTTGACTTTTCCATCATCGATATTACAGAAGAATTCCACTTTGCCTAGGCCCACAGAAAATACGCAACTGGCAAGTGACATTATGCACGAATTATTATTACATTATGAAATACAGCTATCGTGATTAATACGAATAATATGATCAAAATTCCAGATACAACACTCTAATCAAGTATGTATCACGTGAATCAGCTTATGATTAGCATTCAACAGAAGTGTGGAATTGTCATGTACTACAGACATTCCGCTAATCGCCTGCACCTGACAGCTTGGCAGGACATGATAACAATGATGATGCAAACTGATATGCTTTGTCTCAGCTCATTGGCGTATTCCTTCAATACATCGTTGTCTCTTTCATTCAGTTATCCTGTAAATGACTTGTTTGCTTTCCAACAAATCTTGAAAAGAAACATAATGAAGCCAAGACAAGAGACTAAAACATACAGATAGACAAACGTAGTCGCACCACCACCATTACCAATTTAGTACGGAACCCTAAAAAAGAAAAGAAAAATTGCGGGGACGTCGTAATTCCGAATCAAACCCATAGCAAATAAATTCCTACTAATACATAAGACTGGTGTCCATAAGCGTTCAATAAAACTTTATATCTCCAAAAATATGTATACCCCATTTGAAATAAGATTAGAAATTAAAACAAACCCTTTTACAGTCCGTTTCACCGATTTTGACTTCTATACCGTAGGCATAAGGATAGCATTAAAAGCAAAAAAAGTTACACAATACCAACTATCTACTGCGGCTGCCATTTGTCATGCCACCAACGCCATAGAATTCAAAATCGGTTGAACGGAATGTAAAAAAGGCATAGTTATACGTCTAATCTTATATCAAATGGAGTATAGGTATATATAAATCCAAATAAAATGACACCGCATTAAGTTAGATACAGGTTTCGCTTCAACCACAGACAATGTATGTAAACAAAAAAAAGGGAAAGTATATTAGCAACGGATAGAAAAACCAACAAGTTATCACAAGTTATGGGTGTAACTTAATAATGTTAGTAACCGATGAGTTAGCAAGGTATCTTCGAGTACATCTGAGAACTTTGACCTCACACTGTGTTTAGTGCCTTGTTCAAAGTATAGATCTTTATGGTACTTCTTGGAACTTTGGCTTTCTTGTAATGAGGAGATGTAGTACGTTATTACATGCTTGTAACTGACTAATGAAATTTTCGAGTTTCTACAGAGTGGTGATTTGTTTATGGCAAAAGTTTATATATGTCTGTTCAAATAATAAAATAAACATTTAACCTAAAAAAAATAGTTTTTCAAACAAAATAAATAGCGTAAAAATTGTCACGAAATAAACCACTCTTGATAATATTAGTTTATTTATTTATTTATTTAAACTTTTCGCACACAAACAAGGTACAAAGGCGGACTTAATGCCTTAGGCATTCTCTACCAGTCAACCAAGGGTGGTGAAGAGATTAGATGGCGGGTGCTCTGATTGAAAGGAACAAAGAAAAAAAAAAAGAAAAAAAATAAGGAAAATTATATATATCATAATGCATTATAGATAAAACAGTTTTTACAGCACATAAATACGCAACATTATAGTATAATACGCGCATAATACGCAATAGTTTACTGTTTAACGGCACATTAAGTTTTTGTTGAATTATTACTGTTAATTATTGTTGTTTTAATTGTTACCGTTGTTTGTTATACCACCGCCCCGCATAATATAGGGATGCTGCCTACATGGGCTACCCACGTGCGCGACGTTGCCGCTTATACAGGTTAGTAAACTATTATTATCAAGGGTGGCTTATTTCGTGACAATCTTTATATGCTATTAATTTGTTTGAAAAACCCATTTTTTTTAGGGTATATGTTTGTTTTATTATTTGAACAGACATATAATTGTGAACTTGTGTAAACCAATGTACTATTGAATGTGATAATCAAATCGCCATTCATAGAAGAATGTGTCTGGTATTTAATTAAAAATTTCTCTAACACTCTCTCATTATAAAATTGGAAAACAACAAATTTTTGCTCAAAAGACATACATGATGCGAAAAAACTCATCTACATAAAATCAATATGTAATGGACCAATCACCAAAGAAAATAATGTTTTCCTATAACTGTCCCGCACTGTGTGTAGTTAATATAAACAGATGCAAAATTTATAACTGTAATTACAAAAGCATGCAGAAATACATTTCCGGCATTAATCTTTAAACCGACACTAAGCCATACAGAGAAACTGCTAGCTTAAATTAGTTTATATTAAACACCAGTACAAGTGACATTTAACCGTATATAACACTCAAAATCCATTAAAATGAATACGCGTGTGGCGCAATATAATTATTCTAACGTACAATTAGCAAAACCGACGCCATTACGTGAAGGTACCAGTTAAATTAATGTTGGGTTACAGACACTCGAAAGTTCCATTATCGTTAGAAACACGATAATGTTTAGGTGATAAGTCTTCTGTAGGCATATATTAAGGACTTACAAATGTATAGGAATGTACAAGTGTTGTACGTGAAATACGTTTCCTAGTTCCAAATGATAATGGGAATAGGGTTTCCATGTAGTGTGTACGGTGGGACCATACAGGGTGTAGTTAGTTTCAATGAGGTAGTAGTCTATCTTATAATAAAATTATTATTATACGTACACAACTTGAACAAATAAGTGAATGTCGTCACTTCGTTTTAGGCGATATTTTCTCGTATTAGCAGCACCCAGAATTCGCGAAAAAAAAAAATCTGCTGCATGCATGCATTCAGCCATTTCACATTTGGACGAGCGAACATAAATGTAGGGAACAGCAGATTTTTTTCAAAATGCATGAAATATACCGACATCGAAGTATTGCACCTCCTAAAAATCACTTTATTAAATAACCCTAGGTGTCTTATGTTACTAGAATCTTATGTCGTCGTCACAATCCCTATGGTTATAGATTCTCTAAGGGACGATTTTTCAACCAAAAACTGAAAGAAATATTTTGGCCCAAAAAACCTCATCACAAACAAAATTTTTATGAAAAGCCTTCTTAATTTTCCCGATCAAATGATTGTGACCATTAGGGTACATAATTCGCGCTTTGTCTAACGTCGAAAGTCGGCGATATTTACCGATTGATTGAAAAAACAGTTTCTGGTGGTGCGCCGGAATGACGAGGAAGGCTCGCATCGATTCCGCGAGCTACTCGAGCCACCCGAACCACCCGAGCCATTTTCGACCGCACTAAACTTGCATATTTGCTTGCGTGAGCCATTTTTTTTGGCCTTTTTAGATGAAACGTTGAGCTCGGTTGCCCGTTTGGCGATCCTGACTTCATATTAGGTTGAGGTACATAGTGTGTTGGGTAGGATGTGTTAGGCTGACTGCGAGGTAAATATTTTCGTAACTTGAAACTTTTCGATTATAAAGATAACTTACTTATTCAATCAGCCAATGGGCAATACTATGATTCAATAATAGATAATAATATATATATAATTATTTGTGGGACGCTATCGCCATGTACTTTAAAGATGCAGTAAAAAAGAGAGTGCAACATGTCAATTTAAATCCTTTTTCATTGTTAATAAAACATATCACGCTTTGCGTCTCCGTGTTTTTTTATTTAATAAGTGGGTGGCCCATATTATAGGGGGCGAGCCTATTGCCATCAACCGGGCACAAATCCAGATTCCGGGCTGCTACTGGGAAAATCTTGATGAAAAAACCGAAAACCACTTTGCCCGGCCTAGAAAATGAACCCAGGCCCAGGACCTCACGCTCAGCTGTAGCGCTTGCGACCAATCGATCAACGGGGCAGTAAAAAAATCGATAAAATATGCAATACTTATTCCTCTTTATAATAACCAATAATGAACACTTTCAGCACAAAATAATTTAACCTTTAAACCAGAGGGAATAATTTTATCGCCATCCATTGCCATGAAATGTGCAACTGTAACAAACGGATTAATGTATTCCGATATTTATACCAAATCGATTCGTTCAAATGAAACTTGATTATCTCCCGTTTATTGTTTTCGCGTGTATTCGCCGAGTGTGGAGATAAAAGGAGGGTTATATTTTCCCTGTTATAGCACACTTTTCTCTTATGGATTTGTGAGTTACCTGCCGTAAAAGCCCAGTAAAGGATAGTCTAGTTAATCCTAGGATTTATATAAAAGTATTTACGCAATTCAATCCACTGAGCCTGTTTCAGTGTTCCATACCGAGGAAGACTGTGACACGCACGCAAAATAGATTTCATTTTATTTATTTTATTTTACAGTCAGTTATTTTAGTTTATGTACAGTCGAACAAGTTATTTGGTATACAGGCAGATAACTTGCAACTTTAAACAATTTTCGTCACTCTCAACGCCTTAAGCTCAAAAAGTTAAATTACACACACAATCAAAACGAATTTTGGCAGTGTAGCGGAAAATGAATATATTTTGCCTGTTTATCAAATAGCGTATTCGACTTTACCTATATACTACCAATTTTATCCAAAAGTGTAATAGTCTTGCACATTCACCGTCTTGTATGTAATTAAAATACAGACACACTGGTACAGATCACTAAAATAATTCAATTATAAAATGTAAAAAATAATTAAATGTTTAATTCATTTTAAAGTGGTTCAAAATAGTGTTACAAAATTAGAACCTAACGTCGACATTTAGTTTGGTGACCCTACATTAACCGTAAGTAAACAAAGTTACGGTACACACCGTACACAAATGTACTATTTCTAGTGGTACAGGAACCGTGTCCATGTACAAATGTCTGCTAGGACGACCTTTGGGTAGATTGGGTTACCAAATTAAACGTACATAAGGCTGTGTTTACTAATTATCGAAAAATTGTATGTAGGTAGATATACTCGTATATACACGGGTGATAAAAGTAAGCTATTAGTATGTAAGTCAATTTAGGTAAATAAAAGTCTATTTGTAAAACTGATAATATATGAAAACTTTTCATAAAATATCAGTTTTAAAGCCAATTTCATATTCATCGGATTATGTTATGAAAAATCTTCCATCATAGTGTGATTTGGATTACCTTTTGGATAATAACTCATCTATTTGACTTTGTGTAGAAAATGAGAAAAGCATTTTTCACAGAAAGTCAAATGAAGTTTACCTAACTTTAGAGGCTAGACTCTTTTAAATCTTAGTTTGAAGCAAACAAGCATTGATCTTTGGACAGTGACATATTAGGGCGCGGTAATAAGCAAATCTGTAGGTATTGCAGGAGGTTAAGCGACAATGGTACATCGCTGTATACAAATACCGTTGAAAATGGCGATGCATTTGATTTCAGTTGAATCTCGTGTCTACCATTAAAATGACAATTATTTGAATAAGTTAAAACATTATTACATAATTTTTTTGTTGATTAAATTTCCTTTTTTATAGCAACAAAAAAATGAATAGTTTTCGCTCAAAATATTGAGTAATTCGAGACGAAACGGTTTGTACGTGTGCTTTCTTTCGCTTTAAAAAAATAATTTCTATAAAATATCTTTGTATACGTCTTTTCTTTATACAGTTGACTACACACTGTATTTTTAGTTTGGCTTGTGATAATATAGCAATACGGCTAATTTCGCGACGAAAAAGTGAACGTTTTACGGTGTTCCTGTTAGGGCAGCGCGCAGCGCCTTATAAGCTGTAGAACAAAATAATTGAAATCTTGAAATAAAAATCCTTCAGGGAAATTAACTAGTGACAGCAAATATGTAACAGCAATGAATAATTATTGTCGATTATAATGGCATTCAACCAATTGCTTGATTACCATTGTCTGCGCAAACAATCTTACTCGATTATTCAGTTATTTCAGTTTATTTCACTCTTTTTTTATTGCGATCGAAAACAATTAATATTCATTGATACGGTCTTCGGTCCATGGCGCTCCCGATTTGAATAATTGGCTGATTTTTATGCAGTTGAATTAATGCAATTGGTACAACGATTTTGTTTCATTTTTCGCTACTCGAATCAGTTTGTTGTTGATAACAACAGCGATGTTTTAATAATGGTTTTGATTCCAGTTAGTTGATAAAATGGTTTCACAATTAATATTCATTAGATCTGTTTTTCACTTTTTAATTTATTTCCATTACTTAGTCTGCTTTTTTATAAGCAAGTCAGAGTTATGAGAGTTTATTTGTTACATGATGTTGTTATAAACTCTCGTTATTAAAGTCCCATTTATTTTTTAACCGACTTCTTCAAAAAGGAGTAGGTTCTCAATTCGTCTGTATGTTCGTTTTTTTTTTTGTGTGTATGTTACGCGATTACTCCGCCAATTATGAATCGATTTTGATGATTCTTTTTTTGTTTGGTAGGTCATGCTTCAGAGGTGGTCCCATAGAAATTTTATTAATTTTGCTTGCGTAGTTTTTGAGTTAGCTTCAACTTAGTGTATGTAGACGATATATTGTTTGACTCCTTCACTGTTATTTACATACCAGGTAGTGGTATTCGAATTTGTGTGGAGTAGGTACCACAACTAAAAAGTGAAAAATAAAAACTTTTTACAAAAAAAAAAACAACCGACTTCCAAAAAAACACTAAAAACGTGAAAAATTACTTTAATTTCGGAAGTCGGTGTCAAAACTCGAAAATTGAAAAGCAAAGACACCGACTTCCGAAATTAAAGTTATTTTTCACGTTTTTAGTGTTTTTTTGAAAGTCGGTTGTTTTTTTTTGTAAAAAGTTTTTATTTATTTAATAGTGGGCGGCCCATGTAATCGAGGGCGTGCCTAGGTACTTTTCCTTCCGTCCGGGTTTTCCAGCGTAACTATTAATTAAGCTTAGCCAATCAAGCTTAGTTTTCTGTCCAAAACTAAGCAATTACTGAGGAAATTCTTAACTAAGGAAAATAAAGCGGTATAGCAGGTAAGTACCTAAGTATACCGTTCCGGGAAAGAGGTATAAGACAAATTGTCTCGTCAATAAACCTGTCCCATTATGAAACTGAACTAATATTCTCGGTACTAAACAATACCAGTTAATATCGTACAATGATATAATACTGCGTAGTTACACTACGCCTAGTATTATATCGTAATATGATGGTGACAGGTTGCTAAGCTCATCTCTCCCTCCCCTACCGTCTCTAAGATCGTCGGTAATTATGTTTTAGTAAATTATGTATACCTACAAAATAATTAAGATTCAAATTATCGTTAATAACTATAAGTTAAACCTGGTATAATTTGTGTCGGGGGGAATTACAGGATGCTGTTTTTTTTTTTTTATTTTCTTATTAGGGTAATTGATCGATACGTTTGTAATAATGTGGTACATTACATTATTATAAAGCGTTGTGTGTTTAATATTTAATATAAAATAATAATAACATAAAATCGATACAATTATGCCTGTTTGTAAAACCACCAAAATGTCAGCATATAAAGTGCACTTAAACAATTACGCTGTATAAATGTTTTAATGTAACGATAACGGGTAATTGCATTAACGGAAACGGTGATTCGTATGCAATGGCAACACTGGCGAACTTTCGACCACATACCCGTTTATTTCTACTTAACGTTAAATAAAATTGAAATATTTTCACTATATCGAAATGTTATTTCACATCGGAAGCCTCATTAAGCGACATTCACTTGTGTTATACGTTTTTAATTTTATTATAACAGTGCCAAATTTAATTATTCGTGATAATTTCGTCGGATTCAGCGTAATGTTTGGGTTCCGCGAATTAATTTGCGTTTTGTTTAATAAACCAGCAATTCACTTAGCATAACGACTCATTATGGTTTATGATGTTAATTTTCTACGTTTCTCAATTTTCCTGTGAATGGGTCAGATCTGCAGCTATTTATAGAGTGACCGAACGAATACAGATTCAAATAATGATTGAACTCTCTGACCTCTGTTCTGAAAGAAAAAGAAAGAATAACACGTTTATTTGCGGTAAATATGACGCAAAGAAAGAACAATTGTTGGTATACAAAGTGTATCAGAAAGGTTTAGTCATATTTAACGGTGGGGCCCATCAAACTGAACAACTTTCTCCATTGGAATAAAATCGTAATCGCGAAAAAAAATGTCATCTGTCCTATAAAAAACTTCAATACCTACTCTATCATGTATACAAAATATTGTAAAAACATTTTTAAAAGAGAAACGGTGGAGTTTCTTGCCCATTCTTCTCCATACGAAAACTACCTTTTGGAAGGGGCAACTAGAATCAGTTCTATTTCTTTGTTTTTGACGTTCAAAAGTGCTTTTTATGTGACTATTTGAAATAAATTATTTGAATTTTGACTTTGATCGATACGACTGATTAATTTTTCATGATTATAATTTGGTCCCATGGATAAAGGTGTTCAGTTTGATAATCAGTACTGTACCATACCCATATATGACCACACATTTCTAAAACACGCTGTAGATTGATTGATCAAAATACAGATTTATATAATGATTGAACTCTATGTTCAGTTGATTAAATACCACGAGGATATACGAGGAATACCACAATTATTATCTATGTAATCACAAGATCTCATCGACTATTTATTTGGTTTAAAGATACCACTTCAGATGAGTTGTAGGTGAAAATAAATGGGCACGTACCTAATATTCAATGTTAAGCGACCTACCAACTACCTACATAGGATACTGTGTCAATAATTTTGGAACTATTTCTTCAACTTGCTTCTTCATCTTGCCTAGTATACCCATAGTTAGTTACAAAGCTTCGCAATGCTCGTTTACATCAAGCGCTTTTGACACAACACCTCATCTTGCAGCTCCATGCGACACTGCGATTTTAGCGTCGCATTATTCTATCTGAACAATTATTATAAAGTGGTTTTTCGTGTCTGTCGTTCTAAACTACACAACAGATTTGCAAGCGGTTTTCACCATCAGTTAGAGTACTCACTCCCAAAGGTATAATACATTAATATTAAACTTACACATAAAAAAGAAAACTCCCTACATTTTCAAGTCGTAAAAACCGTGCGAAACAGGGGCGGCGCGCTAGTCTATACTAATATTATAAAGAGAGACAGCGAATTTTGTGAGTTTGTGTTTATGTGCAGGGTAATCTCTGGAACCAAAGCTCCTATTTGAAAAATTCTTTCGCCATTTGCCTTTGGTTCATGGTCATAGGCTATAATTTATATCATGTATTGTAAATTGCACCCGTGCGAAGCCAGGGCAGCTCGCTAGTATTTTATAAAGTGACTTGCTGCACCGCACGCCGCTATCGTATTAGTGTCGCTTGTCACACCAGCGTGCCACATCGTGTGATTACCGCCTTAGATTTATGTAAGTACATCCATCTTACCACTGCATACTTTTATGTGGCACTCACCTTCACTCAATCCTTGTCTCAAGTTTTTTGAAGCGATACGACTATTTTCATCGCATAATCGTCAGTAGGAAACACACTTAAAGATTTTGTGATAAACGTATTTCTAGTATTAACTACCAACAATAGTACCTATAGAATATATAGAAATTTTATTTGAATATTAAATTCAAATAAAATTCCATAATATTCAAATAATTATAATATTCGAATAAATTCAAATACAATACTTGAGACAAAATGGTGTGCCCTAGCAAATGTTGTCGAAAATGGACATTTAAAGCTTATAGATAATTAGTTGCCTAGCTTCTGTAAATGTTGCGCACATTTTTAAATTTGTTGCACTTATAGTTTTTTTTTAATTTCACAAAAACAGTTCCTGCTGGAGTAACGTTTCAAACGTTACCCTAGCCAGACATTTTTCAAAAAAATGGGAATATTGAAATAAATTTTAGCTATATAAATGTTGTCTGGACGAGGTAAATGTTGTACTACATTTTTTTTTTCTTCTTCGGCTAACGCTTAAAGTGTAACGCTTAAAAATGAGTTACCTACTCTGACTACCTACATGTCCAGATTTATTGATCTGTAGAAGTCTGTACATATTGATACCTATATACTCTCAAGGGATGCAGATCGAAATATAAGCACAGAATAATCATGACAAGCTAGACCCAGCGGAAGGGTGCATATCAAATCGGTCAGTATGTGTCACGGCAGCTGCTGCCGCGTTGCATCCCTAGATTGCCGGATGCAAAATTAATTCGGTGTTATTTGGCACGTCATGTACATTGATTAAATTCCTTTGCATTATTTACCTTGATAATACCCATGGAGGGGAATTTTGACGAAATTATTTTATGGGTAAATAGATGTTTTGGATATAGCTCAGATGTGTTTTTAACGTTTTTGAATTCTGCGTTCAATAGAAATAAAATAAAAATCACCGTATATAAATATCGTTTATCAAAACGTGTACTCAGAATTAAGTGATATCGACGATACCTTTAATATAAATCGAATTTCAATAGTTCAAACAGATTTTCTCCAAATTCAAATTTATTCTCCAATATTCGTCCATTCTGAAAATAAAATTCTAATCTTACAGAAAATGCAACCCTCTCCTGCTCGGTGTCATAGTTATTTGATTTTATTGCAGATATGTGTAGACCAGAATAGTAGATAGGTAATTGAATTGCCAGCAAGCGCGCGTCGACGTCACGTGCTCGGGGCCTTAGGGACCCAGCTCCGACAATATTTTGTTTTATCTATTTTTAATGGCGACTTGAGGGTTAATCATCAGTGCAGATTTGATGGCTTGCGGTTCATTTTTGATATCGAAAAATTGTAGGGGCGTGGTTTTATGATGCACTTCAACTAAAGCGATTAGAGCCCTTTTTTATGAGAGTTCAACAGTGATTTTTTTGCCATTAGGATGGTGCTAATGTTTTTTGTTATTATATTTTATTAGATAAAAAAAAACCAATGAAGATTGTCGATATCGGTGCCGGTGGGCTATTCTCCATATTTTTAAACGTTAGAGTAATAATATAAAAGAAACATTGCGTTATTATTATTTATTGATTACTTTCTTTTATTCATAGCCCAAAACTTATTCGAAGTTCATATTTCGCTTCGCATTGTTTAGACTTACAAAACATATGATATCGAATATCATAATGTTCGATAAGAATAAAAAAAGAATTTCCTCCGCTGACTGGCCGCCTACGAAACAATAAGTGGACCAGTCAAACAAAGGGCTAACACACAAAAAATAGCAAACCGAAATCAATAAACGTATCTCATACATTGAAATAACATCGTTCCGACAAAAAATTGACAACTCGACATAAAAAAGTAAAGTTTATTATTTACTTAGAACATTCAGGGTTATGATCCAGTGTTTTGATAAGGAGAGATCAGTGGCCGGGAGCGAGTTTTCTTACGACGTCGTCGACCAGGCAATATAGGCGTAAAGTAGTGTACTTAGACCGCCTCACTTGCCAATAAAAGTAGCTACTTGCTATAAGAAATATAGGGGAGCCGCCGCGAAATCACTACAAACCTTTTAAGCTGGCGTTCTAGATAAAGTTGGAAACTTTTTGAAATTGTATTTTATCGTAATTTGATCGGAGCACGTTCTTTATCAAGAGCAGTTCGCTGCGGTCTTATTTATACTTTTAATGAGAGAAAAGTCATTGATCTAGACGTTTTATATTGATACAGTCGTCCTTCTTAGGTAGTAATAATTTACACCACAACTCAAACACACTAATGCTTTAATCAATATTATATTTCTGAGAAATATTGTAACGTTCAAGTTTATTTCAAATTTCGTAATAACCGTAATAAGAAGATCGTCTTTATAATTGTATAATTATTGAGGAGCTTAAGAAGCTACTGAATTCAATAAATTACCCTAATTTATTAATTATTTTTATAACTTACCTAGTTATTTTTAATAATTATGATATCGTATCATTTTGAACACTTTTTTACTATGAACAGGATTGTAAATAGGAATAATGAAGCATAATCAGTCTAGAATGTGCCCACTGCTGGGACACAGGCCTCCTCTCTTCGAGAGGGAGTGGCCTGTATTCCACCACGCGGGCCCAATGCGGATTGGTAGATGTCACATGTCTTAGAATTTTTGGTTTACCTCACGATGTTTCCCCTCACCGTTTTGAGAGCAGTGGTGATGAAATTATTTACACAAAGTAAAGCGCCTGTCTGGGTTCGAACCCATGACCTACTCGTAAGTCGGGGTTGTTACCACTGGGCCACTACTGCTTCCAATAAATAATGAAGCAATGATGAATAAATAATAATAATATAAACGTTTATTTTCTATACACAAGTAATGTACTTAATGCTATTATTTGACAATAGTAGGTACATGAACAAGGAGCTCACTTTGTGAGAGACTGGTGAATAAATAGATTGATGCAATCTTTGAGGTACTATAGGCTTGTATTGGTAGTAGCAAACGAAATAAATCGTTTATAAATAGACATACCTACGTAAACGGCAATCACTGAACAAAACATTATATATATCCATTTAACATACGACGAACCCTAGTCCCAACAATATTTGATATTTTGACGTCAGCAGTTAAGGTCCAGACGCGGTAGCTGTCAAACCTTTCGTACAGATATCGTTACAAATTGGATAAGCTCTGTCATTACCAATACCCTGGCCCGATGCCAGGGACACGCCGCCCGCTATAATTTAGATTGTTTCGTGTATCATTTCAGCATCGAAAGCGATAAAATTTTACGGTTATAGCGTACCATATGCTCGTATACCTCCTACTGTATAAAATACTGTGTCTAAGCGCGGTACCGCTCGTGGGTACGTGGGCTATATGATGAGACTTGTTTGTCATCCGTCATTATAATACAGAGCGGTTTATGCCCGCTGCAGTGGACGGGTTATGATTTTATGTTATGGCTCGCTGTTGCGAATGTTTTTGTATAAAAAGTTTTATTGCTGTGCACCATGGCCGTTGTTGGCTGCTCTTTTGTTTACATTGATGGATAGCTACAACATAGGAGTGAATGGAAGTATAGTGATGCGCTGAAGCTCATTACTGGCTTTAATGTCCCGATACCATGATATGTATAGATCAATGGCACAATGGATAAATAATACGACAAAGTCAATAGGAAATAGGGTAACGACTGAATATCAGGTAGGTATACCCATCGGAACATATTAATTGGGTTTTAATTGAAACCAACTTCACAAAACGGATCCGACTCGAGACGAAATTCAAGCAAATTATAAACATTCAAACATAAGAACTGAAATCACAAGGTATTTGTAATAATACCACAATCCATTTCGTATGATCGTTTCAGGCTATAATATTATACAATGTAAATGTAAAATTAAAATCAAATAAACGAACGGGGTATTTATATAAAACAGATTTCTATTTAGTTCAAACAAACAAACGTTCTTCGGAATTTATTGAATCAAGTTAGAAAAGAAAGATTCTTTGAGTCCTTGGAAAAGGTGGAAGCAGAAATCTTTGAATTTTCTTTCATAATCTTCGTCAGAGAAATGCACATAAAACAACCGGGCCAGTTCGTATCGGGCCACGCACAATGACGGGTTTCGTAGTTGGGGTGAGTTTATCCCAAGATAAAACTTAAAATTGTAGTTGAAAGACATTCTCCCGTACATTCCAACGGCAAAATGTAAGTTTGTATTGAGAGATTTAAATACCATGTTATTTTAAGACCATAGAGTTAGGTTATAATAATTACTGGCTTTATATGTCCCGATACCATGATATGAATAGATCTTATAGCACAATAGATAAATAATACGACCAAGTCAATAGGCAATAGGGTAACGACTGAATTATCAACATATTAATTGAAACAAACTTCACAAAGCGGATCCGATTCGAGACGAAAGTCAAGCAATTCCTGTAATTTATTATATAACTACTTTTTTCTGTATTTTTGCATCTAATTTTGGAGCAAATTGGCTGTGACTGACGGACAGACAGACACACGAGTGATCCTATGTTTCGTTTTTTAATCCGGACGTACGGAACCCTAAAAACAGAGACATAGTAACAAATATTAACCAACAAAACTGTAGTTACCTTCCGAACTACAAACATAAAATACTTCTTAGTGTTTTTTTTTTTTGAAAGTCGGTTGTTTTTTTTTTGAAAAAAGTTTTAATTTTTTACTTTTTAGTTGTGTACCTACCCCACACAAATTCGAATACCACTACCTGCTATGTAAATAACAGTGACGGAGTCACTTAAAACATCGTCTAGATATATTATATTAAGTGGGAAAAATACGTAATATTGCAGCTAACTCAAAAACTAAGCAAGCAAAGTTAATAAAATCACCATCTGTAAAGCATGACCTACTAAACAAAAAAGAATCATCAAAATCTATTCATATTTGGCGAACTAATCGCGTAACAAACATATTTTCTTTAAAACATACCGACGAATAGAGAACCTCCTCCTTTTTGAAGATAAGTCAGGTAAAAATAGGTAGGTACAGGCCACTCAACACGTAAACCTCAAAAACATGTAACCCAACAATATCACTTTCACATTCAAGCTGACCAAATAGACTCGAACACAATAATATTTGTACAAAACTAACAGAAACTTGTCCAGAAGGGTGTACCCTTAAGTTATGCATTAATAGTGAGCTAACTTAAATCAATATTATTAGAACAAGCACAACTTTCTTCGGATAGGTATGAACAGGTAATAATTGTTCGTCTATATGTAACTTCGAACTCGGTAGGGGAAGACAAACATTAACTTAGTTTCTTGGTAGAGACGGGACCGATGTTAATTAATTATTTCACTGCCAGTTCAAATTTTATTTACTTTTTGAATTCAATTTGTACAGATTTGTTTGCTTTGACTTGATACAATTGTCTTCACGATAACTGGTGGTATTTTATAATTTGGAATGATTTATTTAGGCAAAGTATCAGTAGGTAGTTAGGGAAATGAATTGTAATGAAATTAATTGCTAACTTAAATTGTCAGTATATTCAAACCATGACTGACATTCTTTGAGAGAGTTAAGAATTATTTCCACCAAACGACTCGCATCGCATCGGATCGAAACACAGTTTTTATCAAGCCGCGCACAGCAGCTTGACAGCGGGCGTCTTCTGCGACACGCGACCGTCCTCTTCCTCCTTTCCGATGCGATGCAATGCGAGTCGTTTGGTGGAAATCATCCTACATATAAGAAATGGCTATATATAATACGGCTTGCGGAGCTAATTGACGTAGTGTGTTAATTTGATTCTATGTATTTTCTGGTGTAATCAATACTACTTTCCCTGGAGGTAGGCCCTTCCATGTTCGATCAATAAAAGAGTTATACCCTAACTAGAGGTCTTTCTACATAGGTTTCATAAAACTCCGAAAAAAGAAAGTAGCACCAAATCCAGCAACAAATTGCTGTCACCAATCCGACAGCCAAACTGTGGTTGGCATGACGGCCTGGCATGATTTAGCGCAAATGAAGGCAAATTGCTTCTAGGACCCAATTAAAATGATGAATATTTGATAGGGTCTAGAAACTAGCTTTCCACCAAACAAAGATTTTTGTTAACCGCCCTTTAGTGTTTTTTGGGATACGAGAGACAATATCTCACATAAAGTATTTAATCTTATTTAAAAAATCTAATATTGGCATCATTCCAGGCATTTTCTACCCCTTACACAGTGATGCAAATAATCAAATTACTTAGACTTTGTATCAGCAACTCCAGTAACCAAGTTAAGATACTACTCTAGAATATGTTTCCGAAGCTAATTCATTTCGTATTCCTGTTTTCCTTTATCCCTCTCCGCCTTAGAACTTAAAAACAAAACTAATTAAAATTCTAACTTCAACGCTCTTCGGGAAGTGTTGTAAAGTAACGAAATAATGTTTTCATTAAATTGAAACGAGGGTAAATAAAAACGCAGCGTAGCGTTGGCGTAGCGCGGGCGTAGTGCGGCGTAGTGGAGGAATGCGCGTTTGTTGGAAGTGTTAACTAAAATTTGCATAGTTCGACGGAAGTTTGGCGTTAAAGTTGTACATCAGGGATCCGTATTGCGCGACCATCTCGAACGAGTGGGAGTTTTAATAATTTGTGCTGCTTCTCTACTTTCATTATGAAAATGCACTCGTTTTAGGAAATAAACGGAAAGTAACTAGGTACAATTTTATGCATTCATGCTGAGATATGAGCATTTTTGCCTCGTGCAGCACTTTCTGCTTCTATACTAATTTTACTTTGTTTTTTTTGGTTTAATTTGTGCAAGTCTCAATAAATACTTTTTCTTTTATTCTAAGATAAAGTAAGTAACACCATTTATCGTTGTAAAGTTATTTTTACCCATTTGTTTAAAGAAAACATTCTATAAAACCTAGCACAGAGCACATGATGCGCCGCGCCGTACAATTACAAGAGAATTTTGGGATTTTTGGCCTCGGTACTAAAAGCCCCAATTTTGCCCCCGGTAACAACGGAGTACGCTTTGTCTAAAGTGAATGAGCAATAAAGCAAATCCCGAATAAGCCCGAAGGACCATACGAGCGGAGCCGCGCGAAAAATATAGTACCCCGCGCTATTTATATTGCTCTGCTATGCTTAACTTGGAGTAAAAGAAAAATGGAGAGAATATCAGTTTATGATCCGTAAACGTAAGGTTTAACGGTATAAAAAGGTTTTGTTTTGAAATAACTGAAACAAAAATAGTACCTGTTTATGTATCATTCCATTACATGGTAAGTATCTACATTTTTCACAATGCAACATGGGTAATCTTCTGCCTGACATCTATGTATAGGCTTAACCATCATAATTCTAAAAATAAAGACAACAGATATACCTATAAATAGGTAGACAAGTATAGATACAATATAATTATTGTCAACGTAATAATTGTTACTATGTTAATTAATGTAATTGGTATTGTAAATTGTACCATTTTAATTAACTTTAAATTAATTAATTAATGACTGGAATCAATCTAAAAAAACTTTCCCTTTCCTGAAAGTAGCATCTCACAAGCATACTGGTTCTACCATTTACGTTTCGAAACACTGAACAACAATCTTTCAACAATTTTACTACTTATTACTCAAAATAATGTGTTGAAACACACGTCCTTCACAACAACTGACATTTACGCGGGCCAGACAATTTACACGCATAAATTATTTTAATTTCACAAAGAGTAATCCTAACAGTCGTTCCGTCAAAGGGTACGTAGGCACTAATACGACAATGTAACATCAACTTTAATTAAAGCATAAAACGAGCCATGCAAAGTTCCTTCCGCACGCCCCAACTTTGTCGTGCGGTCAAACGCATTTATTCTTACAGACATTTGTCAAGTCCATTGAAGATTATGTGAACCTCAACTCTAAACTATGTCATCCACATTTGAGAGGATCATAAAACATGCTAGGTTGCTTTCATTAGCTTCGCATTCGTGTATAAAGCAAGTTAAGGATACGCCAACTCGAAACGTAACCTTCTCTTTTACGACAGTTATAAAATTTCAAATTTCGCTACTCAGCGTTGTTAAACTCTATTGCACCTTTGTTTATTGTCGATAGCGTGTTTAATTTTTATTAATCCACTTAATTTACGATCTTTAACATACACATCTTTCAAATTTTACGTTCCAGTTTCATGGTTCCGTAAAACATGGTTTTATGACACCCGTTTTACTATATTTTTGATGTTGAAATAAGAAGTCTGAATAATTTACTTTTCAACATAATATAGCGAGACGTCCTCTGTTGATCGTGATCCGCTGTAAGTAAATTATAACTTTAAAAAAAAATTGCCATAATACTCAGCACCTGATAGGTCACAGACGCAGACGTAATAGTTAGTGGATATTGCTGCTCATCCACTCACAGAAAAACTTTATGAGGGACCAGCAATACCTATTTTACCACACCAACGTGAAAATGGCGGGCGGCCTATTCCGTATCAGAAAATGCACGGCAACTTAACTAGTTAACTGAAGCTCAATTTCTCTTCTAGTATGGGCGTAATGGCCCGGGAACCTAAAGGGTATCGCTAAACGTATCGAGCGCTCCAAGCAATATGCAGCATTGACGCATTGGGTGTAAAGGTCGGAATGGTTACGACAGTTTACGCGATATTATGTCTAATCCGCTCACATAACCAGCCCACTAACACTCGGGCTAAGCATTGGAATGATTTATGTCAATATTCGCAGCTGTCTAACACCAAATCCTATACATATTATTAGATTTATATGCGACAAGCTGTCCGTTGCAACTATAAACGGCTGTATAGATACGTGATGCGGTATTAAAATTCCCTATTTAGTTCTCATTAATCTAAAGTCAAAACAATTTATTTAGTAAGTATAATCAATTTTGTCCTCCAAAAGCATGGCACACTCTTTTCTATCGCCTACTATTCTTCGTTCAACGGCAATTTTGCGGTTCTTCTAATGCACCCCAAAACCTTATTCACAAAACTTTACTGAAGAATAAACTTTTGTGGTATTATATTGTCGATCATAAATTGGCTTTTGGCAGTGAATCCATTAAATTTTAATTACAGCTAAAATATTACTTGAAATCAAAAGAAGCTTCAAAAGTTTTCATTCAACGAGTTATAATAATTTCAAAAATATATGATGAAGACTTTGATGGCTCTACAAGAGTAGACTTAGAATTTAAGTTCAAAGTTAATGTTTTATTACTTACTTCGACCCAACGCACGAGTGATCGAACTTCGATATTTTCCACGAAGAATATAATCGTGAATGAATTCTATTATGCTCTTCTACGGTGAATTGTACACAAAAGTAATTTTATTATTGACGATATATTTTCTATACAAAATCACTGACTATTCAGAAATTACAATACAGCCATGTTATAATTATTTAACTTTATTCAAAGAATTAGATATTCAATAAAGATATTAACATAATTTGTGAACACAAAGCTTGTATTTCGTAGAAATTTTAATTTTAGCTTAATAATTATTGTAAATAAGGAAAAATATCTTCTAACAAATTATAGGTCTAAAATCCTATCCAGTTAATTAATGAATTCATCTGAAACGACGAATTGCCACTTACCTTGAATGAGCTCTTACAAATATCTTCTTACTTCTCAGGTCAAAATTCAGTATCTATTTTTATGCTGAAGCGAAAAACATAAGTTCAGAAAACTCCATAGGTTCTTTTCGCAAGTTTTTTTGCAAGAAACATCACTTTGTAACAATGTTGATCAAAATACAACAATAATTCATGGCAGACACGATAACCGCATAAACTAATAATGTTTGTACGCCAACATTTGAGTCATAAAAAAGTTGACAACGTATCTTGAGTTATTGACGGTAGGGCTTCCAAGTTTTCGGGATTTTTAGGGAATTCCATGATCTAACGAAAATAGCGCGCGAAAACCAAAACCAAAACTCGCAATATATTTTTTTTTTTTTCAAAAAAAATTATAGATGCAAATCGACCTCAAGATGTATAAAAATAAAAACATCAGCTGATTTACACACGGTTGGAATCAACGTGGGTATCATAAAGGACAAGTAAAGCACCCAAAAAGGTGGACATCGGTATCAACGTCCTCCTGTATGCTAGTAACAAGCAAACTGCAACCACTAATCCTTCTGTTCACCGTGGATGATTCTGGCAATCATCCCTTTGACCGTTCACTGTAGTAATCATTCAGGAGCCCGTAGTCGTGTGTGGTTGTTTTCGGGTTTGTCATCATTGTTATGACTGCAGTAGTAAGCTAAAAAAGTATGTAGGTATATTATCCTATTAATCTATCACAAAAACATCAATTGTATTATGTGTGACATATCAAAGTTTCGTGGGTTACTGAATGGGTGATAATAAATATAATATAATATTATTATGTACATAAATAAATGAATAGAAAATTCTAAACCAGCGATGATTTAGTCTGGAAAAATATCAGGAAAATATTAACTAACAGGTCAAAATTGTGAGCTAAAGTAAATTTAAAAAAAGTTAGCAAAAAATAACCGTGTCCTGAAAATTGCCTTTAGTCTGGAAACCCTGATTGGCGGCCAGAGTAAAAAAGTTTGCCATCACGAACGAATAAGGCCGGAAGAAGTTTTGTTACTGTTGTAAACGTATAAGGATGATTTAGGCGACTTGTAAAAAGTTGATAATATGTAATGCTGAGACTCCAAGATTTATGATTAATCTCTTGCCGAGATATTTTCTATCTAAGTTGAACTATGTTATAACAGTTAGGATGACTGACAACAAAAATAAGCTGTCTAAATATTATTTAAGTGTCATTTGATTTTGTGCCTGGTAGGTCATAACATTCAATTAAATTTGGCGCATCAAGAAATGATCAGTAGACTGTTCAGATGGTGATAAATTGAGATAACAAGGTCTCATTGTTAAATTACGAATTTTATCATTCTTATTCGTAGCTGTTTGTTCAAGGCTAGAAAAATATTATGCATGTATAATGAATGATTTACTTGGAAAAAACAAAACTGATTTTCTTTTTGATATTAACAGCCCAACTCCCAAAATTCTAACAAAATACCAATAGGTACCTAGGTAAGTTAAGCCTTTAAATCAAAGTCTATTCAAACAAATATCCCAGATCTTTATATCAAATCACACGCTGCAATAAAGTTGATAAAACGCCTCATTCTTCAAAACTTAGAGTTTAATATGAAGCTACTAGTCGCGCCATCTATCGAACTGCGGGCGGACTAGTCATTGTTCCCATGTGTGGCTACTTGGCTATAATAAATCGCATTTGTCTCAGTTACCGGCTAATGAATAACGCTTAAAGTTTTATCAGTTTCTTCTTAGTTCATTTATCATTATTATTATGCATGCACGATAAGATAAGTACGATCGTATTTTATTTTATGTCAGCTATTGTTGATATTGTTCCACTGACGGTATCTACATTTTTGGTAATAATATAACTACCTACCTACCTAAAGAATTTTATATTTCTGGTTCGTATTTTTAGTTCCCTTCAGTAAATAGCGCGTTACATCTTTCATTTTAGTGCCACAAATATTTATTGGTGAGGAAGTATAAATTATTTGAACGTCTATAAATCTATCAACACGTTGTAAAATGGCCGAAGCAGACTATCAAATAGATCTACTAAACGGAAATCCTTTTGACCATCTTACAGAATAACATTGATTTTGATAGTTATTTTACCTTATATATCATTTTCAGAACGCTTGAAGACACGGAACTTACGACATTATACATTTTCGTAAAATTTTCTTTACTGTTTTGCAAAAGATGTTTTGTAAGATCATCGGCACCTTAATGCGTATTCAAGTAACATCAATTTACATTAATTTATTTTGTATAATAATTATTTTGGTATTATATTCAATGAACAATCAATAGTAATTTGTCTTCATAATTGAGTAAAATTAAATTGAACACAGCCATTCCGTACAGCGTGGTCAGAATAGGCAAACTGCAGCGCGGAATGTCAACGTCACTGATCAATACTGTTGATGACAGATGACGTCTATATACCTATGAGCAAATATGTATGTATATGTCTAGCAATAATATTGGTCATATTAATACACACAAATGCATATAACACTGCCATCCCCAGCATCGGTCACGAAGGGTAGCATGCTACATCAGCGTTGCGGTTAACCGGCGCGCGACGTCGACGTCACCCTACAGTCTGATTGATGACCTCCAGCGGGCTGTGACGACACGTCACGTCATATTAATAATTACACTTGACCTTAGGTCGGTCTAAAGTGAACTTAAATATGACTCCAGCCTCAAAGTTAAACTAGACTTTGGTATTAATTATTACGAGTATAATTTCTGACAGATGGTCGGTTTACCAAGTTTGTAGAGGTTATGTATTGGGCTCGATTGTTTGTGTTATTAATTTAAGGCTAATAAATTGGGACTAGAATAATGGAGAAGGACGTCAAGAGATAATGGCCCATTCCCTTACTTGCGTTACTTAAGATTTTCACAATATTACCTACTTTTCTGAACATTTGCGCTACAGGTTTTCTTTTCAGGGCTGACTTTTTCACCGTCAGATATATTTTATGTGAGAAAAAAATTGTGAACCCTTAAAATTAATAAATCTAAATATGTACTTCTTTTATTATAACTACATGGCGTTAGCATCGAATTAGATCACGCTATGATTTCGTTACCTCAAAAAATATAATAAGCAGCAGATGACCCATCTATTATTGGAAAGCTCCCCAGTTACACTTTTCAGATTTTTGTGAAGTCTAGTTGCAAACTGTTTGCAACTGGCTGAGATATTAATAGATTTTGACTTGATTGAGAAAATAGGAGTAGGGATTTTATATTTTTTTATTATTAATGTCACATCGCTCGTGCTCGACTCTTGCCCCAAACGTTGTCTAAATGTGAGGGCGTAAGCGTACAATACAATGTATCACCAGATTAATGTGTGCGTCAGTGATGTGTGAGACTCGATGTGTACCTAAATCCGCACTATTCGCCTTTCCCCATTTGCACACCAGCACCACTCGAAAACTTACGAAATTCAACTAACCTAACCCAAAAAATTCTTTCGCCAAAATTCAAATACCGAAATAACTGCGACCATTGAATTCTAAATTGCATTTCGCATTTTGAAAAAGCAATTCGCTTTCTATCTAGCTGACTCGATAATTGCTTGTGATAATTGGATTTCCGGTCATAAAAATGTAAAAAACTGCTCGGTATCTGAACCGCCCTTTGCCGTCGGCTTTCAGGGGGTGTCGCTTATTTATATGCTAATGCAGCGCTGTAGAAATGCCACGCACGACTTAGGTGTTGCACCTGTCCAATTATAAGAACAACATTTTCCCCTATGTGCATTTTCATGGAATTTTCTGCATGGAAATTGAGGTAAATTTCACCACGTCTGAACGCCGCGCCACCTTACTGGGGAATATTTCGCTTTTGCACAGGCAGCCGTTTGTGTAAATTATTACTTTGGAGGTAGATTACTGCACATATGTCCACATAGCTTCTAGTTTATATTCAGTTACTTTGCATACTGTATTTTGGAGAGTTTCGAACAAATCTCTAAAAGTGGTACGTTTCGTGCGATTTGAGTTGTGTTCAAACTAGATAAATAGAATTTCCCGGCACTTACTTATCACCTTCACGGTATTATCTGTGACGCCATTTGTATTGGTGATGTTTCACCCATTCCCCCGAACATTAGTATTCATGGAAGTCAGTCGATCGAGAAAAGAATTTTCGCGGCTCCTTCCAATCTTGACGAGGGCTGGACGGTGCTGAGTGGTTGCCATTTCCTCTCTCCCTTTATTTTTTCTCCAACAACTTAATGGAGTCGTAAAGAATGGGCTGGTATTTCATTATAATGTTTTAACTTCATCCGCGACGCGGAGGGTAATTGTATGACATTTTAATATTTTTTTGATAATAAGAAAAGTGTAATTGGTCTCCAGAACCCAGAAATAAAGCTACTTAACGCGCAGTCATAGACACGTACAGTTAAGACATTTTAAAAGAAAAATACGTAGTATCAAACACTATATAACAAAAGCTATTCTTTAAACTAGTTAAGAAAATAAAGTAGTTTCTCGCTTGCAGCATGTAACAGATGTGGGTACACAGAATAACAGAACAGGGCATCCATTCAGCTCTCGCGCTCCCAACGCAAGAATTTATCTAAAGCAAATCTCATTGTTCAGTGGATCCGCGGAGACGTGAGCTGAACTCGCAAGTAAGACAAATTCCCATCGAGTTGATTAAAGTTGTCAGCCAGGAACGCGAGAGATGCAATTTAGCCACAACCGGCAAATATTACGCGTCCCGCCGTCAAAGCCTTAGGTACTATGAACCGGATTGTTCCCTTGGCTCTTGTAGATTGCGTATTTGTTAACGTGAATAGGCATTCCCTTGATAAGCGGGTTCCGCAAAATTCGTTTGAGACCACAGAGAGATCCACCCACGAAATGAAGTGCAGCCTTATCTTAAGTAGCTTATCACGACAGTGAGGAGGCCTATTTCTGAAAATACTTGCGTAAGGCGCTAAAAATATGTCTGATTTGTTTTGAATTGGAAATGCTTTAGAGGACAACATTTTGCCTGACTTAGCTAAGACGTTTAAAAATGCTATTTTTAAACGTCTTAGCTAAGTTTTCATCAGTTCAAACTATGACCTGAAATGGTGCTTTTTAATTTATAGCTAGTCTGTAATCGAAACTTTCTAGACAGTAAATAATACCTGACGTCATTTCAAGCTGGCGCTGAAATTATGCAGCAATAATTTCATAGTTCACAAAGCACAAAGTAAAGCGTAGAATGTAAGTTATACGCTCACCGTAAAGTGGCCTTAAGAGAGCTTATAACACGACTGAACACGTTGTGAAGAACCTTTCAGAGAATAAGACTGTATAGAATAACGGATAGGTAGGAGTCTGCAGCTTTGTGACTCAAGTTGGTATAACCTGTTGTATTTGTTATAAAGCCGCTGCAGCGTTGCAGTAAAATGCTGTAGTGTATTTGTGATGAGTTTGCAATTGAACTACTGCTAAATTTCTAGCTATCTGTGACGTTTGTGAATTATAGCGCTTGACGCGCTTTGTAGCGAAATTACGATCTCAATTGACTGAAATGGATTCACTGAAATTGTAAAACAGCGTATGACCGAAAAGTGTTGTCACCTGGAATCACATCAAATGATTATAGTTTAGATCAATCGATATGTGGAATAACTCTGAATGGTAATATTGATGACAGGAAGATAAGTACTAATACCACCGAATGAGAAAAAACTATAACTAATTTAGGAACACACTGGTATGATACCTAATTAACAAACCACGTAGAGCCCAGTTAAGTGGGAACAACAATTTCAAATTTTATGTTCACCGAGAACTATCGTGAATTCACAAAATACTTGCACATTCTAGAGCCACAAACTGGGAAAAGTAGCTCGAAATACAGGCAAACTCGCAGTTATTAAACAGAATAATCAAACAACACTACGTTGCAAATTCGGCCCAAACTCCGCTGCAAGGCAAGATTGCTCAAGTGAAAAAGCACGTAGTGTACGTATAATAACGGTTATTGCGAAATATTTCTGAACGTAATGCCGCTGATATTTCTAATCCACAAAATCCTTGGCACGCGAGAGCTAGGGATTACACATTCAAATAACGCATGCTAGTCGCTATACAGGGGACGTTTTCCATTACGTACACGGAGAACTACGCAGCACTATGACTCTTGTCACTTCCTATGTAGGCGACTCAGTTTTGAGCCGAGTTTAACACAGTGCTCCCTGTGTTTGGAGTTGGAATCGCACTTAAGTAAACTGGGATTTAGCCCAATTTCAGAGCTTATGCTTCTAAAGGTTTACTTGCACCGGAGCTGCATTGTTATTTAGGCACATAAACGTAAAGTCGGTATATGTGAGCGCCGAACAAGCCTTCATTTAGTGTATGAACTTACTTGATACTGTAACAAAATCTTACCGTAACTTAACTGACAAAAGTGTCTGTTTAATTTCTTGAAAAGAATATGTTTCTTATGCGACTAGTGTCCACAAATTGTTTGTCAAGTGTTGTAAATGTGTTTTATACCCTGTAATCATTATTTTTTACCAATCATTTATATTAATTGAATGAATTAATATGACTGTATAAGAACGATTTTTTTTTTAATCTGTTGGGCAATTCCCGGAATTTTGAAGAACGTTCTAATTCGCATCTAATTCGCAATCTGTCAAAAATACAATAAATATAACAAAATTTTTGACAAGACGACTTGAATGTGAACGTTTTTTAAGTACGAGAATTGGCCATGTGGTACCTATTATAGAAACTTAAGTTTTTGAACAGACACAGAATTTAATGATAGATATAAGTCTATCTCACAATCTGAGTCTTCTCTAAAGCTATAAAAGTATATATCTATAAAGTAAAAAAAAACCTGCATGTTAACCTAAGGATGGACATCTAATGCAGAAAAATGGTAAACTTTAATTTTGTTACCCAGTCGTCTAAACACTTGAACAACGTAAACAAATATCTCACAATAATCACGATTTAAAAATAAAACAGCAAAGTGTGTTAGCAGCTTATCGCAAATTAATAATGGCGAAGAAACTTGTTACTCTGGCTACTGATTGCAGTGGCGAGTATCGCTTCGAGCCAAATAGAACAAACACTTTTAAGATAGAACACGCAATTATTTTTCTTTAGAATCAATATAATTTTATGTAAAATTAACCCTCAAGATTGTGGCTTTTTAAATGATTGGTGGGAGTTCATTATTCTAATATGGTATTTAATGCTGCCAGCCTTTTCGGCACTTTTCCCATTGATGCCTAATGAGCTCTTTTTTTGGATGCCCAATGAGCTCTTCCCATTTTTCTTATATACTCTATAGCTATTGATTAAAATCAAGACAGTATGGAGTCTGAAAAAAATTGAGCTTCTGATAAACCAAAACGTTTTGACGATGTTTCCGTAGTTTGGACTATAAACAATTAATTCTAATAATTAATAGGGCCCAATATCAAGTAGGAGAAACTAATGAAAAATTTGAAGTCTTAAAAATCAACACGAGCGGAAACTTAACTCTTACCTTTTTAGTTAACAACGAAAAAAATCCAAAACTAGTCCTTACAATAAACAGAAACAAGGAAACACATTCCAAAGCTGTAATTTAAAACTTTTAATACCAGCTCACCTAAACTGCAGAAGAAAAATATTTCACAAGTACAAGTTCTGCAATTGGAAACGTAGAAGTTATGGCAATACTTTATATCTTCATAGCAAGTCTAATTCAAAGTGAGCACGCCAATGAAAAAGGTACAAACTTTGTTATTGATTGTAGTTCCTTGTTCAAGAATGCAAGGAAACTCTATCCAACTAAGATATATGCGCGTATGCGTCTTGCATGATTAAAAGTTATAAATTAGTTTTCTTTGTGCATTCTTACGGTGTTAAGCTACAGTTTTCTGTTTCAACTGCTGAAGTTCTTTCAGCTATGTAAGTCTACATTAAATTTATATCTCGTTAATTAATTCTTCCCTCTATAATTAATTTAAATGCCTTTATTTAATAAAAATATAATGCTGAGCGATGATCGTTTTGCGTGAATGTGACGCATATTTTCCCCCAACCTGTTATTTTCGTATAAGTATTTGTCCTTTCTTAGCGTAATGTTTACCGCAAAAAAACGTATTTTCTTTCTTTCTTTCTAATTTTATGAAAAAACGAGCGTGTCTAAACAACTAAATTCATGATTTGTCTCCAAAAGCAGCCGACCGATTTACAAAACAATTAAGACCACCAAAACTTTAATACCTATTGACAAAACCTCCTATATTTCGTTCATGAAATCCGAAAGCTAACTGCCCAATATTTTAGAGCTCTGAACGAAAACCCAATTAAGACAAATTTATATTTCCAATTCTGTAGCTAACCGTACCTTGGAACACTATAAGTGAACACACTATATAAGTGAACGTCTCGTTTCCATTAAACAATATGAAAGTTTCAGGCTTCAATAAAGTCGTTGACGGCTAAGCGCAGCTGATCTAAAAATCAATACTTTGATAACAAAGTTTGCGTTGCACGATTGCGTTGTCCATATTCTGATTGCGAGCACGTAGCCATGACGTAGCGATTGAGTGACGTACCCTAGCAGACGAATAATATGTCGCCCCAGGCAAACGTTGGTAAGTTGGTTAAACAACCCGAGTGGGGGACATATTGGAATATTTACGTTGATTGCAATTTAGTCTGATGTTGTGATCCCGGGTGTCAGGTTAGTGTCCAATGTCCATTTATACGAATGGGAAAGGTTTTTAGGTGCAGCGGAATGGAACCTGTATAATTGTATATTGTAGAAATCTAAATCAAATATGATCGCAATGTTACTTAAGTTTAAGTAAAACCGGCCAAGTGCGAGTCGGACTCGCGCACGAAGGGTTCCGTACCATTATCTATAAAAACGGCAGAAATATCACGTTTGTTGTATGGGAGCTCCTTAAATATTTATTTTATTCTGTTTTTTAGTATTTGTTGTTATAGCGGCAACAGAAATACATCATCTGTGAAAATTTCAACTGTCTAACTATCACGGTTCATGAGATACAGCCTGGTGATAGACGGACAGACAGATAGACAGCGGAGTCTTAGTAATAGGGTCCCGTTTTACCCCTTGGGTACGGAACCCTAAAAAGGATAGTTCATGTTTTAATAACCATGATGGCGTTTATTTATAAACGTTATTTAACCATACATTTTTGACGTTTAAACTTCTGTTATTTGCAGAAGTTTAAACGTCGAAAATGTATGGTTCATCCCAAAATTACCGATATTATCGTCAGTAAGTTAACTCGGATCAGTGAGTAGAAATCATAACTATTACTGGGTAGTAGGTACCACTCGGATCTATCTTCCTTACGCTTCAGGAAAGCACGTGTCGGAAAAATATAATTAAAATATATCATCGGACCAATTCTTGAAAATTGATGTTTTATAAGTTGATATCGTTCAAACTACTTCTATATTCAGTTTAGCGTACATAATGTTTTATGATCCTGTTGGTGTAAACTCAAGATTATTTATTTATTCATTAAGTAGGCTATTGAATGAACACACGATATTGAATTTTCCATACATTATACCTACTTACGTAAAACGAATGGCAAAATATACAAGAATAAAAAGTTTTTCGTTTTTGTCAATAATTGTCACGTTCACTACAACGATATGCGACATGAAAATTATTCCATGACCTTCATGAAATTACTAGGAAATTGTTAAATATAATCTCATACTTATGAATAGAAAGTCATTACGCAGTCTGTAGATTGCAGTGACGAACACGCAACCCGCTTGAGTGACAGCCGACAAGCCTCGAAATATTGCATTTACATTACCGAATACGTATTATTAGCTTTCGTGTCTAGCACAACAAAACAGTGAATGTATTGCGTCTTGAACACGCAACGTTAGTAGTCATGTTCTTTATTTTGAACAATTATTATTTTCAGACGACGTTGAACACTTTTATAAAGCTGACTTCAGACGTACTTTTTCACTTTATTTCTGTTTCTCGACTCAAAATGGTCGCTTTCAACACTTGAGCGTTTCACTTCTAGCATTATGCCGGAAAATTAAAATTAAATACAAGATATTCTACTTTGGTTTAGAAGTTGACGATTTTCGGATGGATGCGAGAAGCACAGAACCTTGTTGAAGTGCTTGGACGTCTTTCGGCTGAAATGATGATAATGTTCGGATGAAGACGTGGTCTGGAATAAAATATAGATTAATAAAGAAAATAAATATGGATAGAAATATTTACTTATATGTTGTAAGTGTTAATAAAATCTATTTGATTACTTTTTTTGGTCTGAGTAGGTACATAAAGAACAAAAAAGAAATTATGAAAGTCAGGACGGTCCATTTGGATGTGCTACCATTTTATTATGTAAATAACATTTATTGTTTCCTACAACTCAACTAGAACAAAAAAAAATAAGCTTGATTGAAAATTAAAAGCTTTACTTACCAAAAACTATCCCAACCAGAAATAAACCATTTTAATAACCAGTAAATCGTCCTTATAATACCGAAATCTTTACCAAGCACTACCTTTTAAAATCCTGACGAATATCCCATTTTACGAGGAGAATAATAAAAGCGGATCACATTAATTAACCGTGTATCTGCCGGCTGATTAAGAGTGCAGTACCGGAACGCTATAGGGTCAACTTTAATTGGCTCGCTGTTGTATTTTAGATGTGCGATACAGCAGCCGGGGGTTAATGAATAGAACAACATGTGGACAGTTGTTGTTGTTGGGCGATATGTCGTTTTGTTTTGTAATTGCATGTTAGAGGTTGTTTCGGAATGTTTGGGCTATATTATTTGCGGCCAAAGTTTTGGTGCAATTAGCTTGCCTTAATGAGGTTTTGGTTGGTTCAGGGGAGGGCTCATTTTGTTGGACTGGAGATAAAAGAAAGGGTTGTTGCTTTGTTTCCGTGTTTCACTACTAACTATATATTATGGTAGGTATTTCATTATTAGCTTTGGACTCTGGTCCTCGGTAACACTGATACACAAGAGCAATAATGGGTTGATACTGCCAGTTGGCAAAATAGGGTATCTATATCATAAAAAAATAATTAAAGTACAACACCGCCAGCCAAATTTTGTTAATAGAATTAACCTTGGAAAGCCGAGATTACTATCGGTTTCACTAAGTTTCGGATAGGGCATGATACTGTTCGTTAATGTACGAAACCCCACCGAGGGAGCTCAACTATGTTATTCACGACGCCTCTCCACTAAGTCTCTACGCAGAATCCACTTTTCCGACGCAGGGATTAGTATACTTTCTCCATCCCAACACGAATTATTAATTTACGAAAGTAATATCCATAAATATGTATGTTTTATCTACGCATCGCTAAGCTAAAATCTTTGATTAATATTTAATAACAATTCTCAATTAAACATGTTTCAGCGTATGAATTAATGATCAAGAGAAGAGCTAATTTCTTCATCAGAAATTCAGAAAGTGAATGAACAAAAAGACAGTAATTTCGGTGAGAAATTAAATTTTAATAGAAAACACTCGTAACGAGAAAGTGCGCGTTTCGTCGGATTGTGTATTTAACGCGGATGTGAAATTCGCCGCATCCGCCCAAAAATAAATGAGCTTTCTTCCGCTTACTTAATTTACTGCCACGGCCGAAACGGGCTTACAGTCTGAATATATTAAAATTAATATTTCGCACTCGCTTAATGTCGTCCTTACCTCGGTGTGATTTGTTAACACCAAGCTTTTATTGTGTTAGGGTTTTACACAGTATTTGTAATTTACAAAATGCTACTATTACGACCGGAGTCAAAGGTAATTAAAGTTAATTAAAATGAAATGTTCTCGCCTGCATAATTTTCTGCACAGAGGACGTTGACTACGTTTTAAACCTACACATCTGTCAAAACATTTATGCAAATGAAACAGAATATAACGTTTTTGTTATTTCAGTTGTTTTTTTGCTGAAACAAAGCTTTTATATGTTTGAAAAAACATTTAAAAGGTTTTTAAAAGCCTTATGAATATATCTAAAATCAATTTCATAAATCATCACTATAACTAAAATTGAAATGGTATAACGAAATCTTACTTTTTAACTCACTTCTATTATTTCAACAGAACCAAAACAATATTATTTATGTAGGTACTTATCGCTTTTACTTATTGGTTTGAAAACAAACTAGAAAATTAATTTTCACTCACCGGTATGGACAGTACCTATAATTTGATAAGTTTGAAAATTATTTTTGCATTGAACATATTTCATGTATTCATGGAAAATGTCGTTTAGCCTCCAAAATTCTGGAGGTTACTAAAATTAATAATGAAAGACGAAACCTAAGATAAATGCCTAAAACCTAGCACAAGTGTTTGAAAGCGGCCAGTTTAAAAACAATTGCAGTCTAATTCCGCAACATTTGGCGTCAGCAGAAAAAAGGCGGGGGTCATTAATCGAAGCTGGCCTCACGGAGAAGCCAATGGTTACACACCCGTCGAACCGGTGAAATATGACCGAAACAAACGGTTGCAGTGCTGTGAAGTCCAGATATATTCAACCTTAGGCTGCTTTTTTATCTGCGTTTGTAAGCGGTTTGTAGAGAGGAAAAGTAATGTTTATTCTTTATTTTCCGATTCATGGTGCTATATATATATATTGACGTGTCAATTAATATAAAAAAATCTCCAGGAAAACAACATCAAATTCGGCCAACTTATATTTCAGGCCTATTCAACATTCTGTCAGCCAAAAAGGCTGTATTTTTCCTAATCCGGAAAGCGCACGTCATCCTCACGTTCCGGTCCCGTTCCGCAGTCGTGTCCACGTCGCCGTTCCATCGTATACATCAATGAATTCTGTCCGGTCCGGACTTAATCGGACAAATGTACGTTTTATTTGGACAAGAAGGCCATTTAATGGTGCATTTGTTATTTATCGGTGATGATACTGGGGTTAACAGGGTAAACATAAGTACGGATGGGTCTGGTCAATGATTGTACAAATTGATTAGATTTTGGTTGGGAGGGCAAAGTAGAAGTTTCATAGAATCTGTTATGACTAACAGCTGCTTTTGTTTCTATACATGCCAAGAATCAACCGGGCCTCGAACTTTGATAGCAGAGACAAAAGAACACAATTAATAAACAGGCTATTCACACCTGAATCATACACCTAGGTATATCATTACCTCTGCCAGGGTTGCGGGAAAGTCCGAAAGGGATACCGGGACCCTTGGCAACAGGCAACTGAAGGAACATGGGTGGGTTTTAGTCAGTAAAAGTCTGACACGCCCTCCCGCTCCACCCAGAGCGGGAGAAGTAATATGATGACTTCCCAACCTCAAAAATAAAAAAAAGTCTGTCTTTACCTCCATGAGCAACTAAACTGGTGTAATAATAAAGGTCAGTATTAAAAACGAAACCCACAAACTCACTACTACTCAAAACTCGTTACATAACCCCACTAAAAACACCATTATTTTAAAACAATTCAAGCTGAAATCCTAGCAAGATGCCGAGCTATTACGCAATGAACATTGCGCCAATTAACGGGCTGAGAAGCACCGATTCGATATTGCTCGTAACTTAATGAGTTCCGTTGTAAGACAAACTGTTCGGCTACTGGACACGAGCGCGCTAACCAAGATGCAAAGGCTAACTAGATGTATTTTAATATTTTTACTTTCAGACCAATGGTGGCCCAGTAGAAACGGCCGCGGCTTACGAGTTGTAGGTCATAGGTTCGAATGACCGAAAGACATGCTTTTTGTAAATTATTTCCTCACCACTGCAGCTCTCAAAACGGTGAAAGAAAACATCGTGAGGAAACCGGCGGCATGTCTTGAAACTATGTATAAAATCGAAGACATCCACCAATCCATACGGGCCCGGCGTAGATTACGGCCCACTCCCGCTCGCAGAACAGGAGGCCTGTGTGTCAGCAATAGGGACATTATAGGCTGATTATGCTTTTTTCAGATTTACAATTGCTGGATGTTTGAGAAGATTGACGACGAAGATGGTAATAAAGTAGGTGATTGCGTATCGATTTGGGCGAAATCTAAAGGTGAGAAACTACACGATTGTCAGAAACTACACGAGGTAGGGTTTCGACATAAAATTAGAGTTTAGCCAGTGGGTTACAATCAAAATAAATATGTTTTTGTAGAACGGAGCGTCATTGACTTTTAGGGATGTTTATTATTTAGATGCAGATTTAACTATTACTCACGTTTTACGTTTTATAGACTTTAGGCAAGGGACACTTTTGTCAACCTATCACGAATTCCAAAATTCGCAACAAGCATCTCAGTCGTATCCAGCCGTTGTTTAAATCCATGTTCAACTGGACTGGGACAAGTTTTAATTAAGGCAAATATCTCGCACGGGGCTGCGATGTGGACATTCCATTACAGCGTTTAGCTAGAGATAATGAAAATCATGTGTGACTTATCGGATTCATAGTTTTCAAGTTCACCGTTATGTTTGATTTATGTGTTACATTAGTTAACATTTCAGGTACATTAGATGATCAAGACAATGAGCATCTGTGTTGTCAACTTAATAACCTACTATAATCATCATCGTGTTGATTCACATAAAATCAGCCTAAGTTGAAATGAAAGCCTGAATTTATGGGCATCCTATTAAGGCGTTTGTACTCATTATTATGAACAACTCTGAAATCTGCTTTTCTCTACATATAATTATGTGTATCGCATAAATCGTCAAAATGTAGGGAACAGCAGATTTTTATTTTTCAGATTTCCGGTTTGGTCCTAAATGGAAATTAAATCAAATTTCATCCAGTATAATTGTTCTCCCAGTCACAGAGAGGAGGCAAATGCCCCAGCAGTGGAAACATGGGGCTCTCAAGCTTCCTCCCTGTAAAAGGGAAAGTGCTAAGTGTGGTGGCTATTACCTAAGCAAAGTTTGGAAAAACTACTTTAATATGGATCTTCTCCTATTTGTTTCAGGTCAACCAGCAGAACTGGGATTTGTGAAAGCTTAACGTTCAGTATTCTGGCATTGGAACTGTGTCACATAAATCGTGACGTCTTTATAGTAGATCTAAGAGAAGTTAGCACCAGCCAGAAGATGTATGATACTATGGAAACTTAAGAATCGTAATAAATTCACAAACCCTTCGCCAACGCGTTACAGGAAGACCCCATTTTTCTCAATCAGAACGTGGAAAATGACAACCATTTCCACTTCCAATTTGTTTTTTTGCAACGACATTACTTTTGATACATTTATCTGTCTTATCATGACTAAAATATATAACTGAAGAATCTGCTAATTAAATTAAATAATAATTAAGGT
The DNA here is from genome assembly GCA_948473465.1 of Lithophane ornitopus. Classification (NCBI taxonomy): domain Eukaryota; kingdom Metazoa; phylum Arthropoda; class Insecta; order Lepidoptera; family Noctuidae; genus Lithophane; species Lithophane ornitopus. Next base: position 9,691,377 of record OX419624.1, on the reverse strand, counting down.
ACAATCAAGAAAACCTTATTATAAAAACAACCTATCCGTAAACCGATCTTCCTTAAACATTTTACAATTACCCGCTATTTTAAACGTATTACCCTTTTCGCATTACGATTAGTAACCGAACCAAAAAAAAAAAGAATAATTAAACAAAAAAAATATTCAAGACGAAGAAAATCGAAATTGCCCTTCCAAGGGAGGGTGCGTTGCTCCCTGGCTCCCTCGTGCCACAAAAAAGATAAATCAGAAGATTCATAATTCTCAGAATATTGCTTTCGCACTATGGGCCATATGTCTATCTCTCAACATACATATTTTAATACTTTAAAAATTGGGCAATTATAAGCTATTTACACAAATACGGTATTAATCGTTATCATTTAAAATAAGTTAGAGGCCTTAAACATTTCATGCACATTATTTTACTCTTTTACACCATGTGATTTAAACGAATATCTTAGGAGTAATCGCATAAAAAATCCGGACGCGAGAATAAAATTCAAAAGCCTCGCTTCACTAGAGAAAGACATAGGCTTACTTTTCATCCTGGATCGCAAACGAAGTTGTGGGCAATAGCTAGTTAATTATAAATTCCGCAATCAATGACGAACAACCATAATTTTTAACCGACTTCTTCAAAAAGGAGGAGGTTCTCAATTCGTCTGTATGTTTTTATTTTTTTTGTATTTTTGTTTCTCGATTACTCCGCTAATTGTGAATCGATTTTGATGATTCTTTTTTTGTTTGGTAGGTCATGCTTTCGAGGTGGTCCCATATAAGTTTTATTAACTTTGCTTGCGTAGTTTTTGAGTTAGCTTCAATATTACGTATTTTTCCCACTTAGTTTATCTAGACGATTTCCTTATTTACTCTTTCACTATTATTTACATAGCAGGTAGTGCTATTCGGATTTGTGTGGGGTAGGTACCACAACTAAAAACTGAAATATAAAAACTTTTTACAAAAAAAATCAAACCGACGTCCAAAAAAAACACAAAAAAAAGAGAAAAATAACTTTAATTTCGGAAGTCGGTGGCATAAAACGAAAATTGGACAGCAAAAACACCGAATTCCGAAATTAAAGTAAGTTTTCTCTTTTTTTTGTGTTTTTTTTGGAAGTCGGTTTGTTTTTTTTTGAAAAAGTTTTTCACGCGCCAATATGTTGATTTGTTTCTCTATTTGCAAGCCAAATCGAGAATCAAATCTTTGATAAGTTACCTCCTTGGCTGCCATGTGCTGAAGTAAAAAGTCCATTCCATTTTTAAATAACGAAAATACGTACGTAACGATAATACGAAAACTTTAAATTATAGAATCCTTCGCTTACTCGGGATTCAAAATCAGCACTCGCACCAAAAAACAGCTTTGCTCTCTTATTGCACAAATAACTATTTTTTCTGAGGTAAAATATATTTATTTAATCAAAGTATTTTCCCCATTGTCTACACATTTCTGCCATCTCATGGGAAGGTCATTTATGCCTTTGCGGTAGAACTCTGAGGACCTGGACTCAACAAACTGAGTGAAGGCAATTTGTATTGAAACCCCTTCATTTCTGTACAGGTTCAACAAGGTAGGTAAGGCAAGCTTCAACACGCGGTTCTCTCTGCAGATCAGTCAAATCATGGGGCACCTATTTTGCAAGCTTTTTGTCTCACCGATTGATGCAAATTGGCCGTATCCTCTCAAAAGACAACATTGATATTGCGAGCTGTTTCCGCTGCATTAGTTCCACTTCGGAACTCATATTTAAAAAAATCTCTAATTTTCAATATAAGTACAATACGACACAACTCACATGTAGCATCGACAAAAGTCGTAAAACCGATCACAATCCGACCTGAATGCGCCTTCAAAATCACCAATCGTTATTACTACTACTATGCTTTAGGTGAAAATGATCTTTACGCAAACGCAATAACTTGTATTTATAACCAAATAAATCCGTAAAATTGAAATTAATGAATGCAAATTTTCATATTTATGCTACATCTAAGTTGTGTCGTACTGACGTAGTATCTTTACTGCTATAAGCTGAATGCAAAAACAATTGAAAGTAAAAAATCGAATCTTGTAAAAAAAAGTTTCACTCTGGAATCAAACACCGTGATGCAAGTTTTTTAATTCAAAGTGGCCAGTATTTTCATATTTAAACCCATATTATTACCTAAAGGTAAAAAATACAACATGGTAAACGTAAACAACAACCACACACCAAACCACATGTATATTTGTAAAACGAACAATATAAAAAAAAAACTTATTACATTTAAAACCTGTATGTGTATCCGAACGTTTTATTGTTTGTTTCTTTTTTGGACCTACTAGATAACGAAATTAAAATCGAACTTCGAATCGACATGTTTCTATCTCGCTTTTTTCGTATCGAAGTAAAAGTGACAGAACAAAGTGAAATTCAAGTATTTCGAATTTTGTGAGTAGACCCATGACATGTTCTCGACATTTAGAAAAAAAATAGTTAAAAATTTACTTTGTCTCACGCTCGCAGCAAAATTGAATTTTGCTCACCGTCTGTAGACAGCAAAACCTGCTTGTTTGAGGTGCTGAGGTGAAAAACATATTTTCTTTTTTAATTGACAAACTACCTAATACTTCTACTTAGATCTCTTTCTCTCTGTCAATTTTTTTGTCACTAGTGGAACTTCTAAACTTACTTTTCACCGGCCATAGCTCCCGCTCGTCATTAGGAGTGGGCACGCAAAGGGAAATTATCCTCACTTAACCCTCCTGAAGGCGTTAACTGGCACCTCAGCGGAGAGCTCTCGCCCACGATTACTTTATTATACAGATTGGAACAATTTTTTCTAGCTTGAAAATTTTATTTTTTATTTTTCTGTAGTCTTGGGGATGGTTAGGTTTACTCTAAGCTCCATGGAAAAAATGTGCCGGGACCGTATATCTATTCGTGCCGTAAAAAAAGAAATATTATTGCCGCAATCACCACGAATGGAATATGAATCAGTGACACAGGACGACGCTGCTAGCTGGGTACTTCACAATTATTTTGACGTTGATTTTTGTGATGTGTGCGAAGAACAATAAGGCTTAAATCTCACTAGGACACCATGGTGGCGCAACCATGGTCGCGCTGCCAGCAAAATATACCCAGCTTAAGGCTTATATCTCATGAGAACACCATGGTGGTGCGACCAATGTCGCGCTGCCAGCAAAATATACAGAGCTCTTACACAGCTTTATGGTGGGTAGTCCCACCAGGCGTCTGATCGGTTGCGCAACCAACCATATTTTTGGCAGAACGACTATGGTTGCGCCGCCCGCCATTGGGGTCCGAGTTAGATACGAAAACTACCTTTTAGAAGGGGCGACTAGAATCAGTTCTATTTCTTTTTTTTTTGACGTTCAAAAGTGCCTCTAATGTGCCTATTTGAAATAAATTATTTGACTTTGACTTTGATAGGGCCTTAGAATCTGACCTTTTAAACTTTTGCTTTTTGCACGACTAGTTTTTCTGCAACGTAGGGTAGATAAATGCTCTGCCAGGATTGGTCCGAAAGGGATACCGGAACCCTTGGCAACAACAGGCAACTGAAGCCCCCCGCTCCGACCAGAGCGGGAGAAGTAATTTGATGATTTGTCAACCTCGAAAAAAAAGGTAGATAAATGCAAAATCAGGCTGCTAATAAATTAATTACCTACACTTCATAGGACTTTTACTGTAGGTACACGTAATCATTCGATCTGTGACTAAGTACTTGCCTACTCAAGTTATAATTATGCTTGAGGCTTTTTAATTGAAACTGATTTGTTATGATAAACTGTGAACTAGCAACAAGTTTTCGCAAACCATTTCAACCAGGTATTTTCAGAGCTGGTAATTTTCCCACGCTATTTATTGATTTTATTTTGAAAATATATAAGATACTTACTTAGAATTCTAGCAACATTTTTTATTTTTCCATTCTCAAGAAAACATTTTCATAGTTCACAGAAAACTTAAGTCAACATTCGAGATTGTTTGTACAAGAAAAAGTGTTTTTTTTTTTTTTTCGACTTACTTTCCCGAATCACCGTTAACCGTACCAAATCTTTAATTCTGTCCCTTCAATTCACGAGCCCCGATTGTTTTTCCGAATGAATGCATCAAAATAACAATTCGTTAAGGATCCAGTGGCCAACCCTCTTCAACCCTCGTTCATTGTACCTATCTATTGTATTGTGCTTGTTACTGCACGTTCAAGAGTATAAAATCAAAGGGAACAATAGAAATACGTAATTGTACTGTTTGGTGTTTTATTTATCTGTACTTGGCACTCTTTTTTATTTTATGTTGTGACCTGACATAGCATGGAATTAATATGTACTATAGATATGAGCCCAAGTGATTATTCCCGTTTGAATTTGGAACAGAACTTCATGATTCAGAGACCCTCAGCACGAACACGCAAAGTAAACGTATCGTAAAATTTAACAATTTTTAATCTAAAATACATCTATAAAGCACGTTGGTTTATGCCGCAAACACAAAGTATCACCCATGGATATGAATAAAGTCTTAAAACCATAATTACCTATGTGCAAAACAGTTATTTTAATTTTTGTAATCTTTCGAATTTACTTTATTAGGTACACGTCCGTGCTAGGCTGAATGATAGTGAAATTTGCAGCAGGAGCGTTTTTTATCTATCTATATTATATAAAAGGCAAGGATATTTTAAGGATATTATCTATATTTATAATTTTGCCAAGGGTGACTGACTGACTGATCTGTCAACGCACAGCTCCAAGGACTGAATGGATTGGGCTGAAATTGGGTTTCTTGGAAATTCGACCTTTAAAGTTTTGAAGAGGGGGATTTTGTTTGTATGAAAAATCTTATTCCTTGAGTTAATAGACTTGGAACTTGGCATGAATATTTGTCTAAGTAAATTATTAAGATTTACATTTTTAGTTTTTCTAAACTACCCCCTAAACGGGGATTGGGGTGTCAAAGTTTGTATAGAAGAATTTTAACGCGCAGCCCGATTAACTCGTAACTCAGTATTTATACTTAAAACGAAAAATAAAGAATAATTAGTATCAGGGTTTTTCAAAAGTCTAGTCGTAGTGAAAAGGGGTTGTCTATATCACAGCTATTATTAAATATTTTACCATAGAGGAATTACGGAGTGTCAAAGTAAGTAAGTAAAAATTTTATAACGAAAACTAAAATAAAAAAGGTTCGTGTTCGGGGTTTTTTTTTTAAATAAGCTCCTAACGGGGTGTAAAAGGGTAATAAAGTTTAAGGGTCGTAAATATTAATTTTCGAAAACTATCTTTCAAAGGGGTTGTTGAAGTTTTTAGATGAAAGTACGAAATCCACGCGGACGAAATCGCGTGCAAAGTGCTAGTCAAGTATATAATTGGAATACATCAAAATTAATTTAATGTTATCATGTATTTGTCTTTACTGTGATCCTAAAATAAAAACAACTGGTTAAAAAATTGTTCAACCGTAGGTTATTTTAGGTTCTGCCTACGAGTTTTCAGAGGTAAATTAGTAGTAGTAAATTCTACGAAGTAGGTATACCATTTTACATAGATAAATAAAAACGAAATTTTCTCGTGTAAAACCCATAAAAGTCACTGGAGGTTAAAATACCAAGTAAAATGAAATATATGAATTTAGAAACAGTTTCTTAGCATGCGGCCACCCGAAATTCGACAACTTCAGTTAGTTAATATATTTATATATTTTTTTAGTTCGTTAATATAAATTATAATAATTAAATAAGTTTTTCAGGAGGTTAAATTATTTTGCTATGAGTATGGGTAGGCTGCCTATTTATGTGCTAACTTAAACAATATTTAAGTATTTATTTCCGTGTATTTTGAGTTTGCTAAGCGTGACTAGATCTTGAAAAACATTAGGGTTTAAATTCAGTAAAATGCACCTCATGATAAATTATATCAGCTATATTACATAGTTACTATCCTTTCTCAAAGTAGGTTTCATATCAACAAAGTCGAAGAAACGCTACTTAATTACAAGTGCTAATAGCTACAAGAGACCTATTTCGAGACTCGAGAGGATCGTTATTCTTTGTCCCTTTTAACCTAATCAGTGCTTTATGGAGTAGTGGCACTGGTGTGATACTCCTGGCCGCGCCACCAACACAGGGCTATAATGCGTAAAGTAATAATATTTTCGAATTTCTTTATACGACACGAAAGAGAACAATTGTCGCACATTTTTTTAAATGTTTACTACATTTTACAAAAAACCGTGCTGACGCAGCCAGGCCTGCAGTACCTGCAGTAGCCGCGCTACCAAAACTACATTATATTTCATAATTCGTTTAGGTACAATTTTTTGGACACTTGACACTAAGTACATAGTGGTCAACAACCTAAGACAGTCGCGGTAACGCGAAAGTAGGTAATACTGCTGGTTTCCGCACGATTCCACGTCAAAGCGCGTATTTTGCGTACGGAACGCGAACGTAGCTAAACTTCTAAGATGGGTTTCCACTACATATACATCCGTATGATTTCCACTTGTATAAGCCTAATCGATTGCTACAATCAATCAATCGATAATAACGATATGTTTACTAATCCTATACTAACATAAATGTAGAGAGGCACGCAATAGACTGAAATCGGACCGCACGCCCGACAATACCATTGACTCTGTGGTTTTGTCATTATGTCCATGCTAATATTTGTCCATCGACGCTCGCCAATCGATTGTTATGTCCACAGCGTGTACGGGTTTAATGTTATTATAGACATGTGGACTGCAATCTCAGAATATTCAACTTTCCTACTTTGTTTTTTGAAAAGTTCCTATTGTGTGTTTCAATCCTCATATTGCTAATTTTAAAGTCATCTATTTCAAGTCAAACTCATTCTCAAGTCTCGTTTAATTTTCTTTTTCATTAACCAAAATAATAAAATTTCAGTAACGCGCACAGATTTTCATTACATTTCTGAAATAATAAGAAAAAATCCTTGTTTCTTTTTTATTATTTGATATCTGTCTGTGAAAATGCTCGTAGTCTCAGAAACACTATATAAGTGAGCTGTTCTTTACTAACAACTTCGAGAGTTTATATCAGAGGCTTACATAAATTCCATAAGGTTAATAGATGCTTTGGAAAACTTGTTTTTATTTCTACTTTGCTTATCGAAATTCGCATCCAAGACGAAAACACCACGCATCAGAGCCAAGTTATAAATACTTTTTATTTTCTTCAATCTTATTTCAAAAACATTTTAAATTGTAGATTGGTTCCATTACTCTAGTCTTTTAACTCGAACCATCTAAAACCTTTTTTTAATTCAAAGATATACCTAATCTCACGAAAGGTCAGAAGCAGAAAAAAGCAATCAATTATCTATCAGAATTTCTAACGAATGAGGCAAGTAACACATAACATCACGCCTGTAATCCCCGAAGGGTTAGGCAGAGGTGTATCTATGGTTCACCCACATTTCGCCAGTTGTTGAAGTCCATGTAATAGGGGGAGCCTATTGCAATAAACCAGGCACAAATCAAAACTCCAAGCTGCTACTGAGAAATTCCACATAGAAAACCCCAATAACACTTTGCCCACACTTGCTTTTTGAATGATGATTTTAATACCCTGGATAACTAGTTTTCACTTCAATAAACTACTAAATTCTCGTTGGTTTTTTATAGTAATAGTATTTAAGCACCATAAGATTCTTGCAAATATTTTAGATTTTTTTTCGAAATCTCTTTGGAGATCTTTTCGAATAATTTACTTTAACATAAGAAGCATAAAGTTACACAAACTTTCTCCTCGTCATATCACGTATTACCGAATATCGGAGACGTATCAAAGTAAAAAACGTCGATAAACGCTCAAGTGGCTTCATTTCCCAAAGTGATACAACATTCTGTTCAATCCACTTTTATGTGAGGACGAAACACGTAGGTACCTTTATTGGAAGAGTTTCGGGGCTACCAGGTGTCTATAGAAAAAATGTCAAATTTATCTGCGAATAGAGTATCTCTTGCCGATTTATTTAGCGCAGCCATAATATTATCATCACATTTTCCTGTTGTATAATAAAATTGACCTGTTCAGTAAGTCCTGTTGATCTTTAATACAACTTTCGGTGATAAAAATTGGTTGCCTGTAAAGTCGGTATACGGGCGAAAGTTTTACGTGACAACGACTTTGAGTGGTAAAATAATTTTAATGTGAATATTCATTCGTATAGTAGGAAGAAGGATGAAATAATAGTACTTAACAATTTAAAACATTTCTCGCTCTGTCTCTCTCGCTCTTAGGCGGGCTAACTGTGCTCGAGTGGAAGGGACGCGTGCCTTTCACTTTTTATGTCTGTCTCTCTCGCTCTTAGGCGGGCTAACCATGCCCGAGTGGAAGGGACGCGTGCCTCTCACTCGCTCTCATTGTGAGCGCATAACGTGAGCGGAGCGTAACGCAGTTTCTTGAAGTGTCACCCGGCAAACCAATTTATAAGACGTTGTCACGTCAAAACTGATAGACAAACAATTTGCTTGGCAAACGGACTGTTAATCTTTTCAAGCACTATTTGGGTACATATCGCACTAAGGATTTATTGTGTTTAAGGAACAGGTATCGCATAAATAGAGTTCATTAAGGTAAGTAGATACCTACATATTTAAGGTACAGTTACGTACAATGTGTACTGCATTCAAACAGACAGACAAGCTATTGTGGATCAGTCACTAGTACAACTATGACAGTTGACGTTGCTTAATCACACACAAAGTGTACTGTAATGAGGGTTGGTACTCAAACACGTGGACACACTTTGGATTACCTTACAAACGGACATACCCTTAGGCATGTATAATAATGGATATGGACAACATGAAGCTGAAAAGTCGCCTTTTAATCCTAGACGGTGGTGAAGTCATTTAAACATTATTTTCTGGGGAGAGAAGAGTCGAAAAGAGTGTGTTTCACTTTTTTACCTGCCTAGTAACAAAAAGTAAATGAGTAGATACTTTTTTTTTAATTTCTAGTTTCCCTAAAACTTAATCCTGGTATCACCACCGGCTTGGTATTGTCCATTCGTCACACGTAACGTCTACGTATCGTCGGCACGTAGCGTTCCGTCGAAAACTTTTATTGCTTGCCGTAATTGGGACATCGAAATACAAACTACTTGCGTTAAGGCTAAAGTTTATTCGACAATTTTAGACTGAAGAAAGATTGTACTTCTGATATGATAAAGATACTGCAGAGCTTCAAGAAAATAAATTTATTTGACCCAGGTAAGGCACAATATTCGCACAAATACAAAGAACAGAAAAAAAATAGTATATTTGCGCCTCACGGCTGCGCCAAATAATTATTTTTATTCTGGTCCTTGTATCCACCACCAGCGTCCGGCACTAGTTGGTTTTCAACTGGACCTTATGTTACGAGGACGTCTTACGGATGTAAATCAGTTTTATATTGTGTGTAGATGTTTAAATAAGTAATAGATAGATATCTGTAACAACTAAAAATAAACTCGATTAGGTATTTGTTCAAAGATAATTATTGATAATTATTTAGTAGTGTTTAAGAAAAGAAGTAGAATAGTATGGTTGCACAAGAAAAATGGATTAACGTCAATAAATAATAGATAACAAAACCATGAATTTAAAAAAAAATATCAGTGCTTTTTAGCACGCGGATTTCTTAATACAACCTCGTAGTTAGTTATTTACACTTTCAGGCTATATTTTAAAACCAGGACACTGTTTATTTATGCACAGAATGGCGTGCCAAACTATATTCCTAAAACCGCAAATAAAAACAAAGTTTCATTTTATTTACGTTCATTGCGAACATCGTTCGGTTACTCCACGAAACCCTAATTTGAAACTTAGTTCGAAAACGTGGCTAGATTTTACGATCACTACGTTTAACAGTCTTTACTTTCATGAATCTAAAAGAATTCCACGATTTTCCTAATCAATTTAGACCATTTGTTTAGGTAAATATTACTTTGCGGCAACCGAGCCTATATTTTGCGTGTTGAATTGTTCTTCAAATTGTAAGAAAATCGTTTTCACGGGGGAATGGTTTGAGTGGCTGTCATTCATCGGGTATTGGGCAATATTGAAACCTGGTTCTCATTTTAATTAAGAATGAAAAATGGTGGATGTCAATCACGCAATTCGTTATGAGCACCCCAAGACCCCAATGAATAGGTATCTGTCTGCTTTCAGGTGGTTTGTTTGATTTACGTTTTATTTCAATTAAGTTTTACTAAAATATTTACCGTTTTTATGGCATTTTGTGTTTGTTAGCAATATTCGAGGCTCTGACTTCGGAAGTTCCCAGAAGTTTCTGGTCATACCCATGCTTGCATAAAGACGCGTGTTCCCGGTAAAGACAAGTCGGTACCGAACAGTGCGGGTAAAACAGTCCCCTAATTACCTAATCATGCAAAAAGAAACGGTTAAAACATTGTTACTTTTTCTTTCCGTAGAGCAATCTGCAGCGATGTATCGCAGCGACCGGAAAACCCGCTGCTATATGCAAGTAGATACCCATAGGTAATCATTTGTCCATTATTTTTGTTTTAAAAACTGGTACCTATACATAGATCTACCCTTTACATCATTATAAATAAATGAAATCCATCTATATATTTTGATAACGGAGCTCCTAACAAGCGTTCTACTGTCGTTTCCTGTAGGTAACGTAAAGTTTGGAGGAGCCGCCAACTCATTTTCATGTTATGGTTAATTTTCCTTGTTTATGTGTGAACTTCAACAGTTGCGGCTAGTTAGACGTGAGTTGGTTTACTATTTTGATCAAAATGTTGTGTTATTATTTTAAATGTTAGGTTAACATAGCTTAGTATTTTTTTGTTAAAATATAATTAAATTTTTGTTTGAAGATTTCATTAAGATACCTACCTATACACAGTGCACTGATGACAACTTTGAGCAATCTCCAATTTTTGAGGTACCATCGGATAGCAATAAAATAGACCTATATCATTTATGATATAGGTCTATTTTATTGCTATCCGATGGTACCCGGAATTACCTCATTGAAAACTTTAGTTTTCAATAAGGTAATTCCAATATTAACAACCTGTCATTTTGCCCACAAATTAACCTATCGAGACTATTACGGCAATCAAAGTCTGGCCCTAATCATAACACAATACTAAATTGAATAATAGGATTATTTGTAATGGGAAACTAACAGGTGTTGGTACTTAATAAGAGTTCCTTGTATTACACAAAATGTCCACAACAGGGAGACATTAAACCTTAGTGTCGAAGCTGAAATCTATACACACATTACACCATGCTTTCCACATAACATAATATAATATACCTATAGCTTCTCTAAAAATAAATAAAAAAATTAGAGCCGAATGCAAAAGAGATATTATAATTTTAAATGATTTTCTTTTTTTGACTGAATTGTAATAAATAACTATAACTATAATAACTATCACCTGAAATTACCCATGGCTGTCATTTCTCATTTATTTTCTCTACTTATTTTATGAGCATCATTATTGACTCATTTTTTTATGTCATTCTATTTAGTTTGTCCTCTAGTAGATCCTCTGCGAGTCCCAATAAATTCTTTTTCTTACTTTCATAGCATAGCAAGTACCTCTTCATAATATTCAATCATAAAACACCAAATACAATCTTCTCAACACACTCCATTCCGTGTCATAACATTCTTAAAAAAAAAACAATATAAATATAAAAAGAGCTGCGTACAGCATTAACAGTCGCTTCAGCAAACGTCGGCACACTCTTTCAAATGAGATGGCAAGTAATTTCGTGAAAACCCAGTTCTGAAATAAATTATTCATCGGCGACGAAACGCCTCAAGCCCGTATTCATTTCATTTCTGAATCTGAATTCTACTTTTCTTTCGCGTTTTTTGCCAAACCTTACCTTTAATAAATTTTATATAAGCCCTAAGATTAAACAGCGAAGTGCTACTGGAAGGCTTCCGATAATATTGGAGATTGGTTATGTAACAAAATTTTAACTAGTACTACGCTGTACAGTGAATTGTTAAGTAGAGATTTTTGTTCTGGGATTCTGTATTGGCAATTTTCTTACGTGCACATTGGGAAGTAAGCACTGAGGGCCTAGACAAGTAACAATCGCCTCAAAAGCGTTTCGTATTTCTACAACGACTTTCAACAGGATTGACATAAGGTCTTCGATAGCTGTCAGCCCTATACATTTTTGCCTTTTCCATCATCGTTATCGCTGATAGAATGTCACTTTTTCTAGGCCCTCAGGTTTTAATACGTTCGCATGTTTATTAAACGGGTATTACGAATTTTTTATAACAACAGATGATAAATTATGATGAAATTACACATTTAACCAATTTCGAAAGAAGCAAAATGTTCTCAATAAATCTGAAATAAATAAAAAATATTCTTCACTTTTCAAGAATGTATTTTTACGATTTAATTTTTGGCCCACTTTGTGACCGATTTTCACTACCTACCGCAGTCTCAGACGGGTCGAATTGAATCCCGACGAAGTATCTGTATTACATACATAGCTATTTTTCAAATCCTCGTGCAACCGTGATGTATTAAAAAAGTTTTCAATTTTGCTTGCGTTGACCGGTTGCCAGTTCTCCTTCACTTTAAATGGAAATGTTGCTTGAATTCCTACTACGAAAAAATACGCTTTAAAAAAGCGCTCTGGTAAGACAAGCTGGTAGATAAAAGTTGGACGTTTATTTATAACAACGTCAGTCATTTTTCCTAACATTTTGTATGATTGGGAATCCGTATGTATAATATCATTCCTTTTTAGGGTTCCGTAGTCAACAAGGAACCCTTACAGTTTCGCCATGTCTGTCTTTCCGTCTGTTCGTCTGTCCGTCTGTCCGTCTGTCCGTCTATCCGCGGCTTAGCTCAGAGACCGTTGGTACTAGAAAGCTGTAATTTGGTATGGATATACATATAAACAACGCCAACAAAGTGGTAAAAAAAAACCTAAAAAATATTTTTTTTAGGGTACGTCCCCTACACGTAAAGTGGGGATGGTTTTTTTTTTCCGTCAATCCCATCGTGTGGGGTATCGTTGGAAAAGTCGTTTAAAAATAATGTGAGTTTAGGAAAACCATTTTGGATTCAGGGATCCGTTTGCGGAATATTAAGCTTTAAAATTTTAAAATGCTAATTTTTGTTAGAGCCGAGTGTCCCCCCCCCGCCAGCTAAATGGTTGGGTTTGGATACGTGAAAAAATTCACGGCAGTAGTATATATAATGAAATTAAAAGGAAAACTATCACCGCTACGTAGGCTCCACAAGTTACCGAGTAATAATCGACCAACTTAAATTTGCAGTTGTAAAAACATGTTCGCCCATATATTCTGTATGGGAGAACAAGTTTTTCAACTACTATGTTAAGTTTGTTTTATAAATTCATCCCAACTACGGAACCCTTCATTGTGCATGGTTCGACATGCACTTGGCCGGTTTTTTCAATGATAACTTTCATAAGAATCCACGGGATTTTTCTTTAAATTGCAAATTACATTTAAAAAAGTCGGGGGGTGTCGTCGGACACCCGGTAGGAACGAAGTTGCTTTTTCTGTATTTATGTATTATTAAGAGTCATCTAGTTTGGTCTCAAGTTTCCGCCCGAAGAAGAGAGTCTCAAGAGTCAAACACATTTGACACCTGAAACAGACTTTTTCGGGCTTATCGCTGTTTCGTTACGTGACGATTTCTACTACAAGCCGCGTTAAAGAACTTCGTTCCAAAAACCTCCTGCATACTTACTTAAAAAATAAATCATCCCCATAAAATTCAAACTATCGCTGAACAGAAACTCCGGCCCATGAACGGTCTCATATCCAACTGAAACTTTCAACCGTTATCAGCGCCTGTAATGGCGGCGATCGGTTCACGCTTGCAAACTAAACTCATTGGCAGGCGTCTCAAAATATTACATAATGATAGTACAAGATAACTGGGACACATAATTGCTGTTTACAATGGCTATGGGCCGAGGGCTATGTGCCAATCTTTAGGAAACTACGCAAAATTATCCGTATTACTATAGCTTAACTTTCGGATATTATTTGTTGATTTTATGAATTGATAATTTTGTACCCGAGTTTAGTTTTAGTGGAATGTCGTACTAGATCAATAGATACTGGTTTTGTAAGAAATTAGACGTTTGGTACTAGCACTTATTGATCAACTGTAACGGGTGTCATTAGGTATTAATTCGGTATCGATTGATTTTAGGATTCATTGAATTATAGTAACTTATTTAAGAAAAGAATGTCGTCATCGTCCCAAAAAACCTACCAAATTTGTTTTACCTGCTGTTGATGAAATAAGTTAAAAAGCTAATTTTAACTTATTTCATCAACCCAAATCTTACACAATCAAGAATTTAAAAAAGACTTTATTTCGGCAGACAAACAAAAATAAACATTTCTACGAAAGCTACTAATATTTTGTAATAATAAAAACGCGTTCCCGTCCAAGATCTTCATCCACAAATATAAAATATCGCCACATTGCGAGCTACTGTTATTTTTTCTCCCTTCCTTACATAATTCTTCGGTCCTCAACTTATTGTTATCCCTCGGCTCTCATTTTCCAACATAAATCAACTTGCAACAGCTGCAGCGTTGCAAAACGACTAAAATATGAAATAATACGGTCCTTTAATGTAGGTACCCTTTTCTGACTCGGATGGAAACTCCATCTGAAACAACACGATTTAGTTTAGTTTTTTTTTTCCAGAAAGCAACATTATACTTGCCTTATCTACCTAAGAAGAATAATGTTCTTGTAAGAAGTAGGTACCCAATAAATCGTGTGTTTATATGAATGCTATTAGCAGGTATTTTTTAATTATTTAGCTATCTGTCTATCCCTTGCACCTGCAAATTTTTGTGTCTGCATCACCCAAGATTGATTGGGAGAAAATGCCTTAGGCTGCCTTTGTACCAGACATAAAGTTCATAAAGTACTTATTATTCAGTACATAAAGTTTAAATAAAAACAAATGAAAAACCACCTAAATATATTGTAAATTGTATACCTTTGAGATCAATCTTAAATTCAATTTAAGCCCCCATTATTGCTATGGTTAGATCCAGATACATACAATTAATTCGAAACGTAAACCCTATATCGAATGCTGAACTTAAAATATTATCTTATTAGTTGCTAGTAGCCCGCGGCTTCACCCACGTGGACCTTAAATCTTTTTGCTTTTCTAAAATAAAAGTAGCCTAAGTTACTTCTTATAACATTAGATATCTGTCAGTGAAAAACCCGTCAAAATCAGTCCAGCCATTTCGGAGATTGGTCGGAACAAACAGACAGAAAAACACAATAAAATAAGTTTTTATTTCATTAATATCGTTCAAACTTTTTAATGCATTTAATGAAAAGCTGTTCTTTGACATTACAAAGAGACACTTCAATTTTATTTGTTTGTAAGTATGTATAGATTATATATAATACAACCAGAGTATCAACTCCGGTAGCCTGCTCCTGAAATATATTTTAGCTGCCATTCAGTTATTTACCTAGCTAAAAATGTAGGTATAAGAAAAGCAAAACAGCAATCGCAAGTTCAATAATTTCATAACAACTCCAACTGAATCCCTCACACAGGACACAAGCAATATTTAATTACGTAACGTGCACTAGCAATTTAAATCTGATCGGAAATTGGGTCTGTAATTTTATTAAGCTGTTGTGAGTGGCATATTGGTGCGGTTTAATTAACAATTCACCCCAAAATACGGGCGGACCGGCCCATAACTCAGCACTGACATGGATTCCTGTGACATATCCGATATATGGCTGCACCTATGCGACTAAATGTAAGCTTATCTTGAACGTATTGTGGACTTTTGTTAGCTTCTGTTCCTGTTTGATATGTATGTTTCGCATCCATGGATTTTTATGAGGACGGGTTGTGATGATTTATTTCACAATTTTGAAATTACTCATTTGTTTGGGCTATAAATCATAGCCCAAACAAATGAGTCAATTCATAAAATATTGGTAGTTAAAGATGTTGCTGGAACACTCCTGTCATTTGCTGGTCTAAGGGCTGATTTTATCAAAGTCAGATATCTTTATCCGTGGGATAAAGTTTTTGTATGGAAAAGCTGTAAAAAAAAAACCAGACCAATACTCTACCAGACTTATACTCGGTATAATAGTTTAGTAAAATTCGCCCTAAATTGTTCTAATTCTATGGTCTCGCACGCGGATTATTTTGTATCGGTATTGATGTATTTTATCGGCATAAATGTCTTTGTTGGGTTTCCAAAGGCATACCATACAATTAGTATCACGGCTTTGGCAAGCAAAGTTAGTTCGTTTATAATTATTCCAGCTTATTGTTCATAAATATATTTAAAGATCCGTTTAAAAGTTACAACAGTGATTGATTTTCTTTTAAGCTTTGAAGGCAGTGTTAACATTCGCGTCCTGTACCTAATAAGTATTTTAAGTGAGAACTAACTAACATTTTTCAAATTAAGCGAAGTTATTTTTGAAATTACAACGCGTACTAAAAGTTGGGTCAGAGCTTAAACTTTATAATTACATACCTTTTTGCTTTGAAATTTTAAACTTTGTTAATTTAACTAGAACGTAGAAATAAAGAATAATGATCAAAGTAAATGATAATAATTTTAAAATCTTTGTGGTAGATTTTATTTTATTTACGATATAAGTTAAATTTACGTTTGACAGTAATTAAGTTAAAGTATCTTGGGGTTAATACAAAAAAAAATGTTTTATATTGCTAGATGTGGTTTCTTCGGAAAACAGAACAAAACAGGACTTGTATGGAACCGGAGTAGAGGTGGCGTTGTTTTGTCATTTATCAGGACTAAGGGCTTCTCCCGAATTCATTTCACCTCTGGAATGAAACCACTTGGATTTTGCCGGCATCAGAGAAGTGTACTCATTATGGAACTGTCACCAGAAATGCTGCCTGTTGTGCTGGATTCTCTTCCAGCGATCCAGCCGCGTGATGTTCGCTTCGTTCATCTGAGGATGTGGTACTGATAAAAATGGCCGTCCAATTAGGAAGTGAAAGGGAATGAGTGAAGAAAATTCAGCGTCTGAAGAAGGAAGAACAAGAGGGGGTGAATTAAAAGCCGCCTGTATGAGAGTGACACAGGGAGGCTTCTCTTCGAAAGTGAAATGGGATAAACTCAGTAATCGTTCTAAATGCTGCTTACATGATTTTACAGCAGCTTCAGCCAATTAATTGAAACGAGGGCTGTATGCAGGCGTGAAAATAAATGCGATACCATGCTGCGTCATTTCAGATGCAATATTTGATGATGCCAAGAAACTATATATCTTATTTGATGCGCCAACGAAGTTAGTCCCGTTATTGGACATGATGCTTCGAAGCTTGCCACGATGGGCCACGAAACGATTTCAAGTGTGTAGGCCTCAGTGGTGAGTTCGGTGACGAGCTTCACTTACTGATTGTGATCTTGAATCATGAATATTACGTAGGTTCATCTAGGTACTAGATATTGCACAACTAACCACTAGAATAATTGACGCAAAAGAAAACATTACTGCATATATACTCCAAGAAATTCACCGAAAGCCAACACAGACATAAAGATGAAAAGAAGTGGCTAACATACATGAACCTACAATTCTTTACAAAATATTTTCCTCAATAGCGGTTTCACAAATCCTATCTACACGAAATGTTTAAGCTGGGTTAAGTACGGCCCTCATTTTTGGCTACCATCCGACGTTTACCGTAGTAAAAAAAGTTACTCATAATAATAAATACCAATTTATCCAGCGGTAAACGTCGAGTCTGGCCATAACCATGGTTTTTCAAAACCTGCCCTGAACACGTCCGCACAATCTAGTTCCCTTATATTAATCCGGGAAATGGGAAAGGAAAAGTCTATGAAAATACGTAGCCCATGAAAATTCATGTTACTTTTGTAACGCGCTACTGTTATTTCTAATAATAACGTTGTTTCAGCTTCATTTTATTTCTGCAAAATATTTTATATACAAAAAACTAATAAAGATTTTTTTTTCTTTGTTTTTTTCACTGTCTCTTCAGATATTTTAAATTAATTAATCAGATTCGTACTCCACTGAGTTTAATTCTCAGAATTTTTAATCACAACACCGCCACAGGATCGTCCCGTTAAAAATACAAAAGAAAACTCGGAAAAACGGAAATTGTAAAAAAACCAACTGTAACGTATTTGTCATCAATTACTCACCCGTTTAGGTCAACAGGGCGCTCCATTAAGTTCTCAAAACAGTGAATATTTTGCTTGCACGCGCTCACATAATTTTAATCAAAAATGTATTAATATTTGCCGTTCCTGGGAACATTATACGTTATGGCATCGCCAGTTACAAAACAACGAACATGATACCACCCTACGCGATAACTTCGTTAACGCAAAATGGGCCTTCAATAGCTAAAGTTAAATTAGGTTAAAACAAAATAGCAGGGGTAAGAAAATAGCTGTTTACTTTTCTACTTACTTTGTATAAACAAATGAGGTTAATACGTAATCAAGATCTGCGTGATTGCGAACGCAATTGGCAGGAAGTTCGCGACGACATTGTTGAAGTTTTTCTGCTTTAAATGTGCCCCAATTGTATTAGTAACGCTCAGTATTGGACTTTTGAGTTTTCACAATTCAAAATGTTGATAAAGTTTTTATTTTTTGAGCATTATAAGTATTTGTTACAGATTCTGTAGGATATTGAATGCTTAAGGTGGCTACTCACGATCCGAACATTTGCCATGCGGCATGGCGCTCTTCGTGCCAACAAAATGTGTGAAGCTTGGCCAACAGCATATGGAAAATTTAAGAGCAGCAAGCCTAAGCGGAATTTAATCATGTTCTTATCTATCTAGTTTTAAAGAAAATAATCTTATTTTAGTGCACGAAATGAATATAACATAGTAATATTTCTTATGTATCCGTTAAAATATAATTTTTGTAATGGCATAAAATTCCAATATATCTTTGTTGATTTGAACGATATTACAATGCAAACATTTTAATATTATTATGATATCGTGAAAGAGCTCCCTTGAGTTTTCCTTGGATGGCACATTACGTTAATTTAGTGCTTTATATGATAACAACCTAATTTGTTTATGAAAAATCGTTGCTACCACGCAAGTCAAAATTACACGCGACTTTCGAAAGACAAAAATAGTTAATTTTATATTATTATTATGTATTTTACACAATATTTTTTTTATCCTTACCTATACTTTTCGTGTAAGGTGGTTGCACACCATTACAGTCTAGAGTATAATTTTCACTGAAATTCTAAAGTAAAATTGGTCAAAACCACTGCTAAAATCAACATCAATCATGACATCCATTTTCAGGTTTCCACTTAGAACAGCGACAAATTGTTAAATAACTACACAAAAGCTAGTTATTTTCAAATTCAGAAACCATTTGTCACAACTAGCACAAAATTAACAATCCGCAAAGGTCACTTAATTCCCTGACGCACACCTTTTAACATAGAGTAGTAAGTAAATGGAGTAACCAGTTGACAACAACAGTCAGAAAACGCCAATGAATCAAATGTCGTACCTAAGTCTCGGAGCGTCGCGGTCGATTGTCCAATGAGAGACGATTCTTTCCCTCCACGATCCATGCGAATTTGAATACACTTTAGAAACCATTCCATTTATCCTCTACTCCGTGGCTTATGGTACAGTAGGCGACATTTTTTCGCCAGCTCTTTAATATTTTTCACAACGGCTAATGTAGTAAGTGCCAACATCGATCAATCATGGCTTTATGTGGGGATCAACGATATTCGGTTGCGTGTTTGCCGTGCGTGACATGGTAGTACTTGCCGACATCAGTTCATATTAGCCGAGTCGACCCACCTAAACTAGACAGATAGGTATAAACGACTGCGTTTATCGAATTACGTTACCCGTTTATTTATTGCGGTATTGAAATATGGATTATGTGGATAACGATGGGTATTTTGGAAACAGTTTTCCTTATGAGGCCCTTACTTTTTTTTGTGTGTTGTGGTGCTTATTTTCCTTTTTTTGCTAGAAAAATCGAATTATTTCCCTACAATATTTAGTTACTACATTTTTAATGTATTATTTTCAGAAAAAAAACGTATTGTAAGTAAACTTGTCGTCATTAATAATGGAGTCTCGTGATATCGATAAATATTACTTACGACAGTGACAACAAAAGCCTTTCATGAATTGTTTTAATGGCCTGAATTTTCCTTTTATTGCTGTGTCACTAACTTCGCTTGACATCAATAAACTTCGTGCAAATATAAAATCGAAACGATCACCACAAACTGATCCGCACAAAAGTGTATTGAGATCAACACAACTTGATACATGGCAGCGAATCTACGATAAGTGCGGCGCCAAATAAAGAGAACACCTCTAAGAAGGGCATTAATCGTAATCACTTAGCCGAACGGCCACTACATCTATCACATAAAGAAGTCGAGTCACGAAGTGTGTGCGAGGTTAAAGTGTCGGATGCTCACTTGTTTGAGAAAACCGCAAATAAATATTCTCGAGTACGACTAATTGGTTCCCGTTGGATTCGACAGGCGTCCGGGTCCCGGTACTGTGGTCCGCCGCATAATTTATTGGGCTGACTGTACCTCCCCGCTGTGGCGCGGACGGGACGCGTATTTACGTAGCTCTATTCAGAATCATGCACCTGAATCTAATAGTTACGTATTCTGCGGCTGTTATTAATATCGAGATGGGTACTTGTGGTCGCTGAATAAGAAATGGATATGCGGGGTGTTTATTGCGGCCCTGTTTGTGTGCGGAGGATCAGCCCTTTGTGTTGAATGTGTATGCGTCTGTGTGTTTGCAGACGTTGTTACGTCAATGAACGAACTCGGTTGTTCAGTTTTCCTTAGTGATGCAGTATTAAATATTTTTTCTCGAAATGTCTTCTCGCTCTCACATAACCTAGAAACTTATGAAAAGGTCAATTATTATTTTAATCCCTTCAATCAAATTAACGACTCTTCAATAAGTACCTAATGATTACTCTCTTAAATACTGTTCTCATTAAGAATTATTACGAATCCCAATAAGCGAATACGAATAAGTGGGCACTCAATTACAAACAAAATAATGCAGCTATTTAAAATGAAAAACTCATATACGGCCTATAATACACAGGCATGAAATGTTACATAATGAAAACAATCGCAATGAGGACAACAAATGTGAATTTTATTTTCATTCTATCCACGTTGCGCAATCATTAAAAGCTACGATTCGTAATAAATGTTAAGTAGGTGACCACTCCAGACCTCAGTTCCGGCAGACTGTTGGTGCCATTGTTAATGTAATATCCACACTGAGGGCCGTCCGCTTTAATTCTTTACAAAATCCCCACTGAAAAGCTAACTCGTAAAACATTAAATTGATCTTGAATAATTCCGCTCGTGGAAAATTGTAGATCCGTTTTTCACTTCTTTAGCTCAACGTTTTTGCCCATTTGGATTCCGGAGCGTATCCAACTGAGCCTGTTATCCTCTAACTTTGCCTTCTCGTTGAAAAACTCATGCTATTACCGTAAATATCAATTTGTATGAAACTAGAGGGAGGAGACGTTGCCCCCGGGCAGCACAACTTACTGTGCCACAGTCAGTTACAAATTGAAGTGGCTACTTACAAGGATTTAGGATTTTAAATGTCACATTGGCTTACGATAGAACTTTAAATTGGGGAACATTTCGGGTCATAAAAGTCCGGAGGTTTATTATAGTTACCGAACAGTTTCGCTGGCGCTCGTGCTATGTAAAGTCCAAGTTTTTTACTCATGATTAGGTAACTATTTATGAGGTTTTCAAAGTTCTAACTGCATTCGTTATGAGTGTGCGGAGTTGTTCCCTCTATGCAGTTCGTTTCGTTTGTTAGCCATATAATTTTATGGTGGTAGGAATTCTATCATGCGTTGAGTTCTACTGAACTAATCAGAATACTTTCTGAACTTATAAAATCCTTAATACTCCAATAACAGTAGTAAATAAAAGATGATTCTTTCAAACTAAATTTTAAATTTTAATATCCATGATACACCCTGTTTTTTTAGTTTGATCAAACAAACCAGCCTGTGTAATTATTAACATCATTCATCTGACATGGCTAACCGCCTTTGGTACCTTTTACATGTTCACACGTCGAATAATGAAAACAATTGCAAAATGTTTCTCAGTTCCAACCAACCGATTGTATTTCAATTCAGAACCCGCAAGTCTGTATGTCCTGACTTGAGCTTGAATAAGCCAGCTTGAGGCATAAAGTGACTTACCTATGTCCCGCACAATCTTCCTTGCAATGTCTGCTAAGAAAACGTTTGTGTCGACCGCTTTCTTAAAGTCACATATGGTAGCCCGGTCGGTGATGCAACGTCCTGTCGCGGCTTTGGAGGGAAACGTGCTGATTACCCATGACGAAGGGAGCCACGGCTCTGACCCTACTAAATAATGTTTTGAAAGCATGAAAATAATATGATGTGCTTTTTTTGCAGTCAAAGACAGCCACTATGCAAATAAAAATACTTATAAAAAAGCACTAACGCTGCCTCGTTGGTCTAGTGGTCACAAGCGCTACTGCTGAGCCCTGGGTTCGATTACCAGGTCAGGCAAAGTGTTATAAAAAAAAGCGTTTATTGGCATTACAGTAGAAAAAACTTTTTACAAAAAAAATAAACCAACTTCCAAAAAAAAACACTCAAAACTGAAAAATTACTTTAATTTCGGAAGTCGGTGTCTTTGCTTTTCAATTTTCGTTTTTTGCCACCGACTTCCGAAATTAAAGTTATATTTCAGTTTTGAGTATTTTTTTTGGAAGTCGGTTTTTTTTTTGTAAAAAGTTTTTATTTTTCACTTTTTAGTTGTGGTACCTACCCCACACAAATCCTAATACCACTAGCTGATGTAAATAACAGTGAAGGAGTAAATGAAAACATCGTCTAGATAAACTAAGTGGGAAAAATATGTAATATTGAAGCTAACTCCAAAACTACACAAACAAAGTTAATAAAATGACCACTTCGGAAGCATGCCCTACTATACAAAAAAGAATTATCAAAATCGATTCATAATTAGCGGAGAAATCAAGTAACAAACACACAAAAAACAAAAAAAAAACGTACAGACGTATTGAGAACCTCCTCCTTTTTGAAGAAGTCGGTTAAAAAATACACCTTAAAACAGAAAACAATGATTAGAATACCAAAAGGGTCTCAGCTCAGCATAATGTCAGATGGTGACACAGTGACGCTGACCTGCCGCTGACTATTGGGTTTTCTATCTGGTATTTCTCAGTAGCAACCCGCGTGGAATTTAGATTCGTGCCCGGTTGATGGCAATAGGTTCGCCCCATTATACATGGGACTTAAACATAACTGGCGAAATATGGGTATACTACAGGCACCACCTCTGCCCAACCCTTCGAGGAGACACGACTTGATGCTATGTTATGTTAAAAAGGGATGACTAAACTAGGTAAGTAGTTAGGACATATTTAAAAAATACCTACCTATATTAAAAAATAAATAAAATACAGAATGTCCCGTACAATTCAAAAACCAACCCGAATGAATAAAACTTTTTATGAAAGCATTCTAACTGCGGTTTGGCACTAAATTCTTCCATAACAAAGGTAGGTGCGATCTGAAACGCTGAAATAGTTTTTTGCATACACGCTACACGCGGTATGGGGGAGTGTTGCCCCGCAATAAATTGTAAGTACGTTTGATTCCAGTTTATTTTGCTGGTTTTAAAATCGGAAGAATAGGAAATATATTATTAGTTCCTAACACATAAATAATAGTTTATGGCCCATTTAGAACATACCTCCTAGAGTTTGCCGCATTCATTTGTTTATATAATTATAAAAAAACCATCGGACAGTTTTGAGTTAGAGCGTTATCACACTGACGATTAGCCAGCGTGTTTCTAGCGTGTTTGTTGTGAACGTGCTCTCCGTGGGTGCCAAGCGAGCTAGACGCGACTACGCGACGTCTGAGTTGCGTTTTCACAATATTATACACTCGCATGTCTCGCTCTCTACTGTACACTCACGTCAATCAATCTCGTTACGCAAACGCGACGGATACGCAGCGAGCGCGTTGAGCAATCGCCTCGCTGATAACTCGCTAGCAAATCGTCAGTATGTTATAGCCCTTACACCGATTGACTGGGGCAGAAAGACGCACTTTATAAACCCTCTTACAATCTCTCTCCAAAAAATAGTTTCAATCAATTCTCCTTAAAAAAACTAAATTCTTTCTACGTTTTGGTTAGCCACGTTTTGGTACTAAATTCTTGCAAAAGGCACGATAAATGTTGGAATCGTTTTTGCGTACGTTCAAACCACACGTGGAGGTGGGTCGCCACCACTATAAATTGTACGTAAAGTTTGATTCCAATTTATATAGACAACCGTAAAATGGGAAAATACTCGTTGTGTGTAGTTTTTTGTTCAGTCTACGTCATCCTGAAGATTTTAATGGCACCAGGCATCTTTTTCAATCGAGAAATTGCTAGATAAAACGTTAGTAAACAGCAATTTCTTTTTAATATTGCAGCGAGTGATAGTAAATAAAAGGCGTGAACCGTATTTCCATCTTTTCAGGGTATGTTTTTTGTAGAAAAACAAAAAACTAATTTGATTTAACTTAACGTACCAGACTAACCCTTTCCCATAAATCTCCTAAATCAAATAACTTTCAGCTAGCAATTAACATGGTTGTATTCCGAGTGTATTAGAGCCGTAATTAACACAAGCCTACAGAAGCATGCGTGTTTTGTAAACGACACGAAATAAGTACAATCTCAAACTAAAGCTCCTATGCTAATGAAGCGGTTTTCGGAGCCCTGCACATTGGACCCTTGTCAACAAAGTTTGTGTATTAAACAAGTATAGTGCAAGCTATATGACCTACTTCCAACTAACAATTAGCTGGGTTTAACGGCCTTTGACATAACTATTACATTGAATGGTATGTACTTATATAATCGTTGTGTAATTGGATGGGCTGGTTTGCACGCTATCATTCGCTTTTTTTTCGTTCTATTTTTTAAGTGTAATGGGGAAGCGAATGAAGCCATTATCCTGTTTTATTCATTGAGTAGGAATGCTTTTAAATCGTGTTATATCTTGAAGCTTTGCCTCAGAGAATTTTAGTTGATAAACCTTTATTGTACCTCTGTTCCTAGGTGCAGCTAACTTGGTATATAATACTCCAACTTAGGAACTACTTAAATTATTTAATTTATCTTGAACATAAAAAAGTTTGAGCGAAAATGTGAACCATATACATAATTATATATATTTATAGCTCACACCCTGTAGATGAGATAAACTTGCCCTACGGTGATTCTTTCCGGTCAACTTTTCCACTTCATTTAAGTTCTATACTTAAATTGTACTTAATGGCG
The DNA here is from genome assembly GCA_948473465.1 of Lithophane ornitopus. Classification (NCBI taxonomy): domain Eukaryota; kingdom Metazoa; phylum Arthropoda; class Insecta; order Lepidoptera; family Noctuidae; genus Lithophane; species Lithophane ornitopus. Next base: position 9,665,916 of record OX419624.1, on the reverse strand, counting down.
AAAAGTTGGGGACTTCACAAAGATTTAACAATGCTTATTTTGAAGGGAGCTCGCCCTCCACGTTTCCGATTTATCTGAACGAGGCTTTGTTACTTCTAAACGTTTATTGAAGGAAAGTCATTTCGTTGCTTAATTGTAAATTTTACGTATTCATTAATTACTTATGAAATGTTATTGTTAATGAAGAAACTGCGAGATTAAACTGGAGTACCTAATTCGATTTAGTACTAACTCGAAATAATAAAGACCTGATCAAAGCGCGAACGGGCGAAGTCTCAATAGATGAATAAAACTCCACAAGATTGCCAAGTTTAATTATGAAGTTAATTAGGTTGGTTTGATGAAAAATTTAAATCCTCACTCAAGTTAATTTCCTCAGGAACCCAGGATCCATTTTCTTATTCACATTGCTCCGGACAAATTTAATCCAGATGAGAGAAGATTCTTAGAAGTCATTATTATTTAAACTTTTGAATTTGAACTGCTGTGCATTTGAATTAAAATTGCTTTTGTGTCGTAACCAAACAATATACTTATAAAATAAAAAAAACAACTGACTTCCAAAAAAAACACAAAAAAAGTGAAAAATTACTTAAATTTCGGAAGTCGGTGTCTTTGCTTTTCAATTTCCGTTTTTTGCCACTGACTTCCGAAATTAAAGTTATTTTTCACTTTTTTAGTGTTTTTTTTGGAAGTCGGTTGTTTTTTTTTTTGTAAAAAGTTTTTATTTTTCACTTTTTAGTTGTGGTACCTACCCCACACAAATCCGAATACCACTACCTGCTATGTAAATAACAGTGAAGGAGTCAAACAGGATATCGTCCAGATAAACTAAGCGGGAAAAATACGTAATATTGAAGCTAACTCAAAAATTACGCAAGAAAAGTTAATTAAATTTATATGGGACCACCTCGGAAGCATGACCTACCAAAAAAAAAAAAAAAACATCAAAATCGTTTCATAATTTGCGCAGCAATCGCGTAACAAACATACAATAAAAAAATAAAAAAATAAACATACAGACGAATTGAGAACCTCCTCCTTTTTGAAGAAGTCGGTTAAAAATACGGATAACAATAACGAAGTATAATAAGTAGTAATAACAGACTATTATAGCTTTTCAGTAGATACAGACTCCCCTTTGAAACCTTTTTGTGTTTGGCAATGTTGCCGCGCCTGCATTATTCACATCGCAGGTAAACGAATCCACATTCACTATCTCTGTCAAAACTTAGGTAAGCTATTGAATACTGAAGGCGTAAAAGATTTATAAATCTAGATAACCGGTTTTCGTGTGAATCTCAAATACCCAAATAACTTTCCTCCAGTGATTAATTAGTCTAATTTATCAAAGATTTTAGGTCAAACGTGTCTTAACATTCCAGTTTTAAATTAACCCCACGCGTCTTCCAACCAAAGAAATAAACAAACCAATTTTTGGTCACGGCCCTTTTTATTTTCGAAATACATTATTAGTATAAATTAATTCAATGTGCGACCATATTAATTCAACGTAATGACATCTTTATGAGCTGTGACACAAAGTAGGACGTGTATACGAAGAATAAATCTGTCAGTGAAGTTAACGCCCGGTCACAAATTGTAATTTACCGTCACATGTGCCGAAGGAATAGTTATATTTCTATGTTACTCATGTCAGTTGTGTATGGCGGGCATCTTAACGAGTCAAGCAATGCTTAAGCGATAATATCAATAGAAACATTTTCTGTTGTCGTTTTGTGTTAAAAAATGAAAGACCAATTTCATGTTTGGAATTTAACCATTCAAATTGATAGGTGCAACTGGAAAACGAATATTATTTTAAATATGGTACAGTATTTGTTTACTTATGTATGATACACTACAATTTATGAGTTTATTTAACGCAATGGTTGGTAATTTGACAAATATTTTATCATCGAAAATAATATAAGTCTTGTTTCAATTAATGTTATAAATTAAAGTGTCCTGTAACTTTAATTGAAACTGTAGGTAGTCCAAAATGTGGTTAAAACCAGCATCGCCTAACGGCTCTTCATGTTAACAAAAAATATCTATTAGGTACTCTATGCTCACAAATTCAGCAGTCCATGTGTCACAAGCCTGAGCTAATAACTCTAATGCGCTTATTACCCGTTGCCCTTGTAATATTGTAAATTATTTCACAAGTCACACCATTTAACAATAAATCTTTGTCTAAATCAAAAACCATTAGACACGCTTATTCATAAAGATGGTTCTTCTGTTAATTCTATTAAAACATACACGGTGTGAGTCGAAGCTAACCTCAAATTGGATCCGCACCGAACAGACTTGGGCTCTAGTTTGTCAACTTCAATATTTAACTTGTCCCCTGTAGTTTCCAAGTTCTATCTGTCATGAACACAATGGTTGAGAACAGTAGACATACTTTAGTGTGTTTTGCGATCTATTGCTTGCTATTATGTGCTCTCCAAAGTTTTAAGTGTTACAGATGCTCAGAAAAACTTTGATTTGGCAGCAATTTTAGTGTAACTATACAAAACATATTTGGGGCGAACAAAGTTTTGATAAAGATAAAACCACTGTTCCAATGCTTTTGATAGATTGTGCTTGAATGTCAGCCAATTCAGCTAATAAAGAAGTAATAATCTTATGGAGAGTTGACGAAAATGTGACAGATTACTGTGATCGTCAAGGAAGACGCCAATCTGACACCAATGATTGATAAACAAAAAAATATCTAACGTTCGAACTGTCTTTTATGCGTTTAATAGTTATTATGGAAGCCGTTATTTAAAAACATCAGAACATGAGTTACCAGAAATATTATTTTGTATTGTTGAAAAAAATCAGAAACTCCATTTATCACCACACTAATTGCTAATCCAAAATAACTACACGGAGAAAAACATGCTTTAATATCAATATCAATTCCGACATCATTTGTCAATACCCTGTATTTTTACACGGTTCGTTTTGAAATCGAAGCGGTGAATCGGTTATCCAGCAGTCGATTCCCTGGCGACCAGCGCGCGACAATCTAATGAGCTCCCAGGGGAAAGACGTTGCCTTCCATTTTCAACAGATATCGTCCGTACGCTTATATTTCTGATAAATATATTCACGTAAAACCTGAATATTCTATCAGGGAAGCGTTGGGGATTGGAATCAATTGTCTTATGTTTCAATATCTTTTGGTATTTCTAGGATAAAAATGATATGTACATTTTTCGTTTTATTTTGTTATCGTTTTCGGAGAATAATATTTACCTATATACAAGCTTATACTATCATTTAGTTCATGAAAGTCCCAGATGAGTTCTGCCTTCATAGAAAAAGATAAAATAATAATTATTATGGTAAAGGTGAACTGCAAAACAATGAATGTCAATTTTGACGTTATTTTTTGCTGCGAAATTATTAATATTGTTATAAGGACCAATAAAAAATATAGACTACGCAATACAAATCTACTGCAGTATATCATACTTGATCCTGCCCATTTTCATGAAAATCAATTGAGGAAACAGAATTCACAATATTGATACTTATAGACAATGGGTTGGAAAATAGCTTACTGCTTATAACCCGATGCTCTCCAACTTAAATAATGGTAACTTCGAAAATCTTTAATGACACGTACAATACTTATTAATACAGAATAGACTGGAGATGATTTTTAGTACGTAACACATTTAGTAACATACAAGTGTGGATTCTAGCCATTTGAAAAGCCAAATTATAGTCTCAATTAATCTACTGACAAACGTAAATCAGGGAAGTTAATTGTTTATCAAATTGGCTATGAACTTCAGTTGTCCGTATATTCAAATCACAACTGTGCGGGAATCCGTTGCCATAGTATGGGCATGTGATGCTGAGGAATGAGGAAAATGTCGTGAGGAAAGTTTTGAGTACGAAAGTCGGTCTATAAGAGTAGGGGAAGACCTAAGAAACGATGGATGGACTATATGAAACATGATATGGCTAAAAAGGTGGTGACTGACGGTGGTGACGAGATGACGACTAATTGAGAAGTATGAAAGGAAAGGCATATTGCGCCGACCCCAAATAAATTGAGATAAGGACAGGAGAATGATCAATGATGAACTGTTAAGTATTCGTTGATTATATATGTATGTATGTAGGTATTAAATTCCCTTAACAATTAATTTCTCTAACTATACAAATGACCGATTCGATTTCATAAAGCCTTAACTAATCGGTTTTGCAAATCGTGTGGGAAAGGACGTATGTAGGCTCTATAATGATTTGATATTACTCCTAGTTATACTTCCAGGTTAATTGGTGCGTTTATGTGTGTAACGGTACCAGCTATCTTACAGAACATAATAGTAATTTATTTCCCTAACCATAATATCTCGGCTGTCTGCTGGGAATTATTAGCTTTTATCTACAAAGCTATTAAAGGCGTATTCAATTTAGTATTAGTATCTACTCAAAGGAATTAGTTGAATTTATCATCGCTGTGTTTGTAGGCAGATCTGATTTATAAAGCTGTTTAACGAACGTTTTAAACGATACTTTGACGGTAATTGGTAATGAGGTAAATAAGCGTTTTGCTGTTTTACGTTTTTCATGTAGTATTTTCCTGTTGAAGACTATTTCCATCGCCTAAGCTATATATTACTTACTCGAGGCCTAGACTTCCTAAACTTAACTTGAGGGACTAGTGCATCAATTTCCACTCTCCATAATTCATTCTTCACCTCTGTATATGTACCAAAAATGTCATCTTCGTGCACAGAAACATCACCTAGTTTGTCTTCTTCTCCTTCATTCATAAGTATAGCTTGTCTACTCTCGCCGCGCCTCACCCACGGTATTGCACACGCTTCGCACACGGTAATACGGATGCGGTAGTAGAGCGCGTCTTTTCAGAGTGGACGAGTCTTACTCGCTTACCCTGGTTCTTTGTCTTCTAATTACTGCGGAGTTTTATTATGAAGCACCTAACTAACAGATAGAACATACGACTACACATGAAGACATTAAAGTTAGCCATATAGTGACGTATCTCCACATAACTAGGAAAGATAGATGTGGCGACTAACTTACTAAACTTACTCAGAAACTGCAAACAAGATCTTATTGTGGTCGTGTGCAGTAGATTGTTTGCAAGTGCACACGACCGTTGATGATTTAATTTAGCTACTACTGCCTTTAGTCTCTGAGATGCAAAAAGAGGTTTGTTGGGTTTGTGAGTTGAGATCTATTGAAGTGCTTAAAGTAGAATAAAGAAGTTTTAACACACACACCTAAACTGTAGGGTTAAATGAAAATAAATATGTAAGTACTTAGGCTTTTAAATACAATAGACGTAGATAATATATTTAGTAACCAATTCCGCTTAGCTATTCTTCAAGATTCATAAAAACCCTGTAAGAAATCGAAAGGTGTTTCACCTCTCAACGAGGCATCCTCAGGATGACGATTGATCAATTGCAAACCAGAACACGACGTGTTGCCACACCGAGCGCTGGACGCAGAGTGAATCAAACTACTAACTAACGGCTACTACTAAATAATTAGGCTTTTGCCAAAATTGTTCACTTGTCTTTTCCAGATTCCCATAAAATAGTTAATACATATTTAACAAACGCCAGTAACAACCTAGAAATAAAGTCAGTGCTCAGTAATCAGAATCAACTAAACCAGTCATAAACATTAACACGTGTTGACAACTTGCTCGGCAACAATACAATACTTGGAACAAGGGATTATATCCTCTAAACTCCTAAGTACCTACATTTACTTGAAAAATGTACGTAAATCAATTCGCTGTAGTATAACTAAGAGTGAAGAGAATGAACTGCGCTTCGTAGTTTCATTTCCCTGGAGGGTTCGTTTCCTACCAGTACGGAAACGATCGACCTCCTTTGGCTTTAATCATAAATGAATGCTGAAGTATAAAGGTAGAAGGTAACTATAGAAGGTAGGTATATATATTTTTTTTTTAACAATGTGCATGAATGCGGAACTAAAAAATATTGTGTAGATTATCAACTTTTAAGAATTCAACTTCACCAAAAAGGAATCGAGTTTGTAAAAACCTCAAGACAGAAATTCCATTTATCTACTCCTTTACGTCCAACATTTTCCAACGTAATGATCCCCAAGAACTTTAGCCCATCAAAACTAACGCACCACACCAAAGGCAGAATTCAAAAAACTTATTCGTCCCATTACCTACATAAATAAAACAGTAAGTAACGTGCCCATCTACCTATAGTGTACTAAAACAACTATCTTAGGAACCGGTCTATCCATTCTTTATCTTTAACTACCCAATTCCGTCAGCATAAAAAGCGCTTTCTTGCCATTTAGCGCTGTTTTCGTCCTTTTTTTACCTCAAAACCGAGGCTATAACACCTCTCCCGGGTGCGGTAATATTTGCATTTAGAGCGAACGACTGATATTCTGACCTTATCAGAGGGAGATTGTGTTTGAGGGACGAATTCTGATGACGCAAGTGGCGCGAATCACTTAGATCGACTGCAAGAGAGACTCCCGGCTTACGTGATAAAAATATATTCAAAATGGGAGATCTGGTCTGGTTCAGAATAATTTTAAATTATTACAAAGTTCTTGAGTAATTTATACTTCATTTGATTTATGATGCTGCTAGGAGAGCTAGTATTTGTTTGAAACTTTAATTAAGATGTATGTTTATTTCATCTTCTTCGTCCCAATATTTTGTCGGTCTATTGCTAAAACTAAAGCTATACATTTTGATAGTGTACAACTAAGAAAGCGCACTAAATCAACTTCAAATATGATCGTGGGGCAAGTACCGACCAACTCTAGTATTCCACTAGAGAGCAACTCCACACAATGTGAAGTTATCGGATTCTGCTGTATTGCCGGCTCATAATTATGAATTCATGGAGTTCCTGAGAAACGAGGATTTGCACAACCTACCTATACCTATTACCTCAATAAAGAAATTGAACGTTATACAAAGCGTTATAAAAGAGTTTTGACAAATATAATTTAATCGCTATTTACCGTCAGATGACATTCTGTTTGCATAGTAAAAATAATTAGCCAAACATTGAATCTTAACCAGAAAAAGAGAAAAAAAAAAACTAATTTGCACGACAAAAAACAGTAAACCTATTATCACAAAATTAATTAGTGAACTCGTTGGTAGGATCTAATTCTAATTTAGGTGTTTTCACGATAAAACGTTTGAAGCTACCACTCCCCCTTCCCCTCTCGTTTTGTTCAAAGGCGGCTTAGCTCGCGAAGTTTGTTTAACTTCACTGTATTCTTATTTCTGTAATTTAATTTGTAAGCTCTTGGTGCTCTCGCTGAAAGGGCCAAGTTGTTATCGATTGAGTGGATTGAAGTTTATTAAGACTGATACTGATATTATTATATTGACTTATTGATATTTATTAATTTTACATCGTATTTACATACTGTTTATTTACATTACCTACCTATTAAGGCTCCCACAAACAGGCGCGATGTCGCGGATGCGACAAGGGGTGCGCTGCCTATTGCGATCGCGATATCACGCTAGGATGCACGAGGTTTTATTCACAGGTTGAACTTTGTCTATTTGTCTCGATCGGCTTTTGTTTTCTGTTTGTTTGTTCATAGAAGCTTTTATGATAAACTGCAAGTCAGTCATTTTTTCCTCATTTGAACAAGTGTTCATACCGTTTAAAGCGGCATGTTAGTCTAATATGGGTCAGGTAGTGCTTAGCAGTGCTCGTCCATTATTCAGTAGGATTCCATTCCGCGAGCGGAGCGGTTCGCACCCAGTTGTTATGTTAGGCCACTGTACATTCTATAACTCTTGTAAAAAAATACATTCCAACCACTCGGCGGCGGAACCTATAAAAATAACAAATCCCTCCGCTGAAATTACGAACCAACAAAAAAATAAAAGTGACAAAAATCCAACGGCAAATTCCTAGCAACAAAACACGCATTCAAATTAACCACGAAACAGGATGCTCGTTACGTAGAGAACAAAAAACAAAAACATTATGAAACAGGTGAGGGGGATACGGCTCCGGAATATGATAATCATATTTCAGAAGGTTTCAGTCCACTTGTTGCCATTCAAAATGTTCCCATGCAATTTGTCCTAGTTATATTTCACCGTATTGTTACCATTGTACGGACGTCGACTACTCTTCGTTGACCCCATTCCCCTTTATTTAAACTGAACCTTTTTCATTGCTTGCAGCTCAGTTTTTATTACTGCAACATAATTGGTGGTGTCGCATTACTTAATACCCCCAATTACGCGTACGAAACTTTAAGTAAAAATAGTAAGTGTATGAAGGAGTTACCACACGCTGAGTTACGAAGCTAAAAATAAAACACCCCATATTCATGTGGGTGTTGTTTAGTGCTGACTATGGTGACTCGGAAGAAAAGCATTTGTCCAGACCTTTTTTTTTTTCCAAAGCTATCTAATGAGCATTCTGACGAATTCTCGGTCATCACAATTTCGGTAAAGAAAATGCCTAGTTAGAAAGTGGCATCATGCCTAGTAAGAAGTCCCGCTGTACTAAATGAATAAACTTGTACATTATGTAAATGCACCAGTAAAAACAAAACCAATTTCCATCTTCACAGCAAAAATGTCACATTAGTTTCCCATTTTAGTGCTAATTTTCCGTGAAAAAAAGCAGGCCTTGGTCCAGCAAATCCACAAAAAGGATTTATAAATAAATAAATTCCTGCTTCTCCTGCATAAAATCGTGACGTAAGCTGGCATAAACTGTCTGCCCAAGCACACTTAACCCAAATCTAGATTTTTATTATAATTGTTTCCGTCCCTTTCTCGCAAGGGTGAACGTTGAAGCTGCCGGAAGATTAATAGCAACATTTATCAGACTTTCGTTTGTTTTGAGTGTCGTCGGGGATAACCGGAATTAGGTTGTTCGCGAAATGTGCTGTGAAAGTAAAATAATCCAATTTAAATTATTGCGCGAACAACAATTGTTAAGCTGTGGAGCAGCTTTCAGTTTTGTGACAAAAATTATTTAGTGATTTGTTATTGTTTTCGATTTGGGTGTACAGAAATTAATGTTTCAGGAGAGTGATATTTGGGCTGAATATCTGATTCTATTAAGTAGGTACTTACTACATGTAAGTCATTAGGTAGCTACCTAAACAATACATGATTGTAGTGAATAAATACATTATCCTAACTAATATTATAAATGCGAAAGTGAGTTAGTTTGTTTGTTTGTTACGCTTTCACGTTAAAACGGCTGAACGGATTTGGATGAAAATGGGACAGAGGTAGACCTTGACCTGGAAAAGGACATAGGCTACTTTTTATCGACATACCACGCGGGCGGAAGCTAGTACGTCCATAAAGCCAAAAAACAAAGGACTTCATAAATTGGCTGCATAACACACAGTATAAACAGTAAAACAGTTTGTCAACACAAATGTTTTAGTTGAAAATTGCATAGAAACAACATTAATTATTAAATAACGCACACAACCACGACTTATTGTAAGGTCACTAAACAAAAAACCCGTATTTTTTATAAAATTACTTAAAAAATAGAGAAACAAAATACGTTTTTAACACGCCATTTGCTGTTCTTTTTGCTGTCACGTAATTTGATTGCTGTCGACCGAGTCCCACGCAAATAATTTGCATACATTTGCAATCGGAACACCTACTGTCTAAATTAAAAATAAAATTGTCATTGGAAGGACAGCGTAACGTTTTTTACTGTTTATAAATGTCCTTTAATATGTAGGTTAGTGCTAATAAACATGAGATTGCTTTTAGAGCTAAGTTATGTCTCTATTTACAGGCGTCGGTTATGGTTTAAAATATCGTGACATTTAAATCGAAACTAGTATATTATTACACCTGAGGTGGGAGATGGTTTAAAATACAATGGCAGCTGCAAAATTAAGGATAACATTTTTTTAATCTTTAACCTCTGATACTATTTTGACGTAGTGGACATAATGTCATACTTTTAGATTTTTCCCTCGCATTCCAGCAACTACATAGTTACTTATTTGGAAGATTTTTTCACAAGCTTTATTATTTTTGTACTTAAAATTTTATTATAGTAAAGGTACAAATACCTACACAATAGTATAACAAATACATAAATGACATAAATGTAGAAACTAGTCCAAATGTGTACATAAATACACGAATATTCAAAATGGGCATGATTCTCATTAACCGTCTCCACCATCCTGGTGAACGAGACATTATGTACCTAGATAGAAAGACATACACAAACGGCCTCATTATTGAACGGGCTTGGTGATCTCATTATCTATCAACACCTTACCACATAACCTATTTACACCATAAAGAAAACATCCCATCTTTACAATTTTCCTTCAATACGTGCCTATCTACTTCACAGCAAACAAAGTCTTTCGGTTACAGGCACAAGGGGGTACCGAGACGTTTTGTGCGAGAGCTTCCAAACCGAGGCTCTTATCTCCATAGCGCTGCCCTTGAGCTAGTTGCACCCTTTTGCTTTGCTCGTGACCTGTAAATACCGTGTGTGGCCCGCTTTAATTTGGGTTGAAGTTTGTTGTGCGGTCATGTTAACGAATATTTTTTTGGTAGTTTCGCCTTTTTGTTTTTGATGTGTTTTTAATATGGTTTGTTTCTGGGAATAACTCACGACCGAACCACCTTGCCCGTAAAGTAGGAATGATCGATATAATATTGCTTTTTATTTATAATTTTGCGTCATTTACTAATTGGAGCAGATACTAGATCTGGTTCAATTAGTAAATGACGATTTACTAATCAAAGAACAATAATTAACAGTGCTATAATAATATGCTCAAATGTATAAAATTGTTACAAATTCTCAAGCACGCAAGTAAGTCCCTCAATAAAATGTTCAAATTCTATGATCGTTTTAAGTAAAACCGATCCGATAATTCATACAAAAAAACGACGTTCAGTTTTCATCTAATTTGAAGACTTCCCGGGAAACATTGGTGCCGATTCTCTTGTCACAAAATTCTCTAAACTAAACAAAAAATCACTAAAATTTAGTTTAGTCCTGTCAAACGATTAAACTCATTCTGAAATAGACTTTAAATGACACAACTTAACTATAACTTAGTAACTGAGATTAGTTTAGTGAAAATGCTATTCTGAATTTGAAGATTTAAACTAAAATTTTGTCCTATATCTAAAATCCTCTAACTAAATCTGACTATATTTAATCGCGATTAAAAAGGTGTGGAATAAAATTAGATGTCATGAACTAAAATTCAAACCAACACCTCGACTTCAGTTACAAAAAACAGTACTGTATTTTTTTATTTTCTTTTGCTTATATCTCGAAAACGGTGTGTCCTATCGCAAAAATAATGAAAATTTCGACCCCCTTTAGGAAACTCTTAAACCCCTAATTCTCAACATGATGGTAATTATTTTTATTTTTTTTTCGTTATTTTCCATACAAAAACTGAAAAAATCCATTAAAAACACGTCGAGGCTGCCGAGCATGCGCGCCTCTGGCTCTAAAAAAAACACGGGGTAGAGAAAACAAGTAACAAGTGGAGGCGCGCGGTTGTCAAATTTGATTTTAGTTGTGTCAAAATAAGTTTTAAATTTAGAGAATTTATTTGGCAGAATAGCTCCAAGATTCCCATAGTCAAAAGTAAGGAATTTTAGTGATAGTTTAGTTAGTTTAGTTCGGTGTACAAGAGAATCGGCACCATTTTCAATTTTTCTTTCCATAAAAACATGATTCGGACTATTACGAACATAAAAAAATAGCCAAATCGGTCCAGCCGTTCTCAAGTAATGCTTACCAGCGAATAGCATTTCATTTTAGGTTTCTAAGTAATAATTCTCACTTTAAACATTCATTGTTCTTTCCGACCCCAAGTTAACTACACTTACGTATGACTTAAGTTAAAGTTCGTGCCATGAAAAGTTCATTCACATCAATCTTCGTCCTTTTAATTTCTGTCGACACTAAAACGGATGCCATACTTTTGAACCACGGCATAATTTCACTATGAAAGTTTATTGAAGGCGCTCGTAAAAAATTTACGATCTCCTTATTACCATAGAGAGGAGAAGCGGTAGGTACCATAACATTAGAATGTTATATTTTATACTCGGCATTGTTTCTACTTTCAATGCGTCGTTTTATATCGATATTCGAACATATCGATTTTATGGCGTATTTTATATTGCCACTTTTCATATTTATTTTGTATTTTAAATACCGGATAGCCCGCTAGTATGAAATCAACTAGTCATGGACTGTTAAAACTATTTACAAAACGTATTGAAATATTCCGGCTTATTATTTACCATTGGATATTGTAAACTTTGCGCTTATTTTACAATACAATATTATATTATATTGACCTAACTGGCTCTTTCATGTGGCCAGGCTGGCACACTCCGCATTTTAGATATGAAGCTACAAGTATGCTGCGTGCTCGACTTGTCGGGCCAATTCAGTGAGCGTAACGTATTCAGAAGGTATCAGAGTTACGCGATAGAAAGAGAGGCAACTTCTAGGCACTGTAGCTAATTAGCGCTGTGCGACCTGAATTGCACTTTATTATGTCGTGCCAAGAGTCGCTATTTATTTAAATGATTTTGCGGAGTGAATCTTCTGTACTTGTACTATTATGTATTCTGTGACGTGGATATAAAAGCAACATACGAGAGATTACATTAAAAGGATCAACACGTTCACCTATTATTGTAATACCACCTACCATCATAGGCAAGTAGGTACTTTAAGTAATCCGCCTGCCAAACGAGGCTATTATGGCAATACCCCTTTAATATCCATTATTGTAGCCTACACAAGTCCATGTTGAGCTAGGGAAATTAACGAGCTGATTAAATAGCATATTGTGGTTACCAACACTAGAAACTAATGGTATTAGGTGACGATCGGTATAAGGCAAAGCAAGAAACGAAATTATGCAACAAATGCCTTTAAACAATTTAGTTGCATTTGCATTAAATGCCAAAACGGTAATTACGCAAATGGGACAACGGCAGGTAAACAAAATCGCAGATCATTCTTAATCTGGTTTCACAAAGTCACTTTTACGCCCGCTTGCACCACACAAATCACTTAATACGTTTAACGCTAAATATCAATCAGCGAGGTAATTGCGCAACACTAACAGTAGCAATGGCTTTCATTTTGACAGTTCAACAACATTCATTGCGTTATTTACGTTGTTGAGCAGACAAATTGTTCGAACATATGAAGCAATGGATTAGCAATATCCTTCAAAATCATTCAGATTGTGGTTGAAAGTGTGTTACGCAATTTGGGTGCTGACTAATTAACTCTCTGAACAATTGACAGAAATAGAAGAATGTTTTAAAATAATTTAGCGCTAAACAGTATTAAGTCTTTTGTGGTCCAAGGAGACCTTACAGCTTAAAAGTCCGCCCAAGTGTTGATTGGCCTTTTAAAAGACCGATAACAATTAAAATTCTATTGTGTCTCGTTAGTGACAGTTGGAGGTTATATCATTTTTGGCAAAGGTTGCAAACAGTCTCATTATAAATTTTTGGAGGCTTTCATACCTAGGTACCTACTCCTGAAAGTATATTTATGGTCTCGTAAACAAAGGGGCCCAAGGCCCAAGGCCCAAGGGGGGCTATTAGGCTCCGCTGTCCGTCCTTCCGTCCGTTTGTCAAAGTGCTGTATCTTTTGAACTGTAAGAAGTAGATACTTGAAATTTTCACAGTTTGTGTACTACTATGATCGCTATAACCTTAGTTTGCGAGTCCGACTCGCACTTGGCCGGTTTTCTAAGTAGCGCCCAAACTTGGACATGACATGTATCAATGGAATCTTTAAATAACTCTTGAATTTATCTAGGTACCTGTTAATGTAAACATATATTTACAATGTTTAGGTACCTGTTGTTTCTTGGTACCATTTGATATTCAGACAATCAATCAATCTGCCTCGCCTTTTCCCAACTATACTGGGGTCGGGTTCCAGTCTAACCGGATGCAGCTCAATCTCCACAACCCAGTTACTTGGTAACACGATATCCCTTGGTAAGACTGGTTGTCAGACTGGGCTTTTGAGTACCCGTAACCACTGTCAAAGATCTAAGAATGACAGCCATCATTCAGAGAAATACTACCTAATATCTTTAAAAAAACGTCTTACTTTACAACCACTTCTTTCTTTCTTTTTAATTAAATTACGTCACGAGCATCAGTCGCAAAACTTCCATTATGGCCGAAGCCTTAGTCCGGTTGGCCGTGACTAACATGCTTGGAAATACGCCAAAGCAAACTCCGCTCAACTCTAATATGATTTCAGTTTAGTTTCGAAACAAATCTCGTATTCGGCAGAACGTTGCGATTAAAACCAGCTAAATAAATGTTACTGAAATAGTGTTGCTTTGAAATATTAGGTCCGGACCTATGAAATTGGTGTTTTGTATGGGGAATTTTAAAGGAGTTGCATTTTTCATACTAACATTTTCTTAATTTATATAACAACCATAAACACTAATGTTTTAAAACTTTTATGGACTAATGTTTAAAAACTAAGATAACGTATGCAACTTAGATTAAGCGACAAAAATAAGTTATGGCTAAGTTAAAAAAAAATAGTGGTCATTTCTGCTAACAAAATTAAAAAACTAAAACCCAACTACGACTAAAACGGTATAGGTCGTAGTTGGGTTTTAGTTTTTTAACTTTTTTTTTTTTAAATTCTTTTGTGGTTATATTATATATTTGAAATGTGCTCATTATGCCCTTTCATTTGATACCCAACATGGTACGGTTAAACAAAAACAAATGTTTAGTTCCTGACTTTATGTCCTCTAGAGGGCGCCATTTTTAACGTCACACGTCACATAGCCTATAACCAGCGGATAATCAAGACGCTTCCAACGATACCTCACTTGTCAAATTGTGATGAGTGGTTTGGAAGATATGAGGGAACAGATGAACATACATACATACATACATACATACATACATACATACCGGTCAAAATCATAACCCTCCTTTTTTCTTCGCCGTAGTCGGGTAATGAGGAGTAATTTTTAAGGTATTTTTTATGTTTAGAAAACTATAAGTAATAAGGTTTTTTTACTATTGGTAGTTGTCTATGATGGTCATAATTCGATATAATACCAAGCAATTCATGAATATTTTAAATCATAGAAGTGACGAGGTTCTCTATGTGTGAGAAAAAACCGCCAATTTCATAGGTGGGGACCCAATATTAGTCGGGAAGGTGTAGTTCTAGAGTTATTTGCTGAGTAGGGAACATGCGTGACGTTTTCACATCAGCCTGTAGATGTAGACTGCTATTCAGCTGCATAATGTGCTTATCACATTTCTACCCTGACAATATTATCGTGGGCGTCCACGTCACGGCATCACGATAACACAGGGAAGTAAAATGTATGGTAATATATGAAGACGGTTATAAATGTCCGTCCACGATAACTTTATAACGTGCACGTATTTCGATACATTTTACTATCGTGACGTTAGCAATTATAAAAGCGCAAAAATGGCTTCTTTACAGATAGATTGATAGAGATCTAAAGGTAGATTAATGTCATAAATATTTTAGCAGATATAACAATACAAAAGTAAGATTTTTTTTGAGAATGCTTATTAGTCCGACATTGAACAAAATATGACAAAATTAAAGTTACATTCATTTTATGGGCGGCCCAACCTTTCATCGCCAAAAAAAAACCACAATTATTGTACTATTAGATTCAATTCCTTGTAGGTGAAGTACCTAACTTATGTATTTCAACCTTTCAAGCAGCTACGATATTCAGCAAGAAAACGTACGTTGACGTCAGAGTGGCTCAGAGCCCGAAGAGTACCGTTTCACCTGAAGGCATAACAATATAAAAGAGCATTTTATATGGCAGGGTCACGGCCCGGCACTGAACCTCTATACCTAATTTACATTTTGATCACTACAGACTGCTGAATGCTGTTGGTTTCTACTAAAGCAGGAAAGTTTACTTTGGGTTAGAATTGGGTGAGGCAGAAATTCTAGGATATGGGCTATATAACTTTTTGCCTTTGCCTGTAATTTGTGAAAAGTTGTAATGGTATCCTGGATCATGAACGAGGACGAAACAAAACGACTATGATGTTATGAATTGTAGCGTGTGGCGTTCTGTAGTTTCTGTCTACCCCACGAGAAAAAGGCGAGAGTTTCTATTTTATTTCAAGCAGTCCAAATACATATTTGTACTGCTCGGTTAAACAGTAATAAGCCCACGTTCACATTTCACAAAATATCTCCCCCAGGTTTTGCAGCATGACTTTAAATTTATACCTAATGATGATGAACTACCCGGATTCGCCAGAACAGTTCTGATAATTCGGTGAAATATGGCATCAGTAATTAAAACTTTTTTATTACCGAGCTCCCTTTATGAGAGAAGGGAACTTTTCCGAAAAGTCCCATCAAAATTTGACTTCGTTCTACATTTTGGGTTGTTAAAGAACAATTTTGAAAATTACACAGTAGATTCCCAAACATTATGTCCATTTTGACGCTAAGTTGACAAGTCGTCGTAGTCGTACTGTCAGGAAGTTGATCTTCATAAAATGGTTGTAATAAGTGATTTTACAAATAAATAACAGAAAATGCACCTAAAATTCTCACCACCACAAACTCACGACGACACTTTCATCACAATTTTCTTAATACACGAAAACATTTTCTGCAGTAACTCGAGTTTCAATTGAGAAATAGTTTTTTTAATGTTTTGTTAAATGCACGGAGCGTGGTGCAGCGGCACACAAAAGACTGCTATATTTCATGGGATAAGTACCCGGCTCATAATGCACATTTCTTTCACTTATTTGAAAAATGGCACAGCCATAATTTAGGTCAAAACTACATACTTTTATGTTCTTTAAACCTTGTATTTTATTAAGTATTCAGCATGGACTTAGTAGAAATGCTGAAACTAAAGGGAATTTTAAAATCGTTCAACTAACGATTGGTAGTAAAATATTACTGAAAACGTTAGTAAATTCATTTGCATCTTCGTAAATTATTAAAACTGTCTTAAAAATGACTATCGTATCCAAAGAAACTATCTTTAACGCACGTGCTTTCTCGTAGAAAACTTTAAAGTGAAATAAACTAGAGAAATGGGGAGAGCTCTGCGAAGAATCTCAGTTCTCTTCAACAACAATAAAGCGGTTGTCACATAGAAAGTTAACACTATATCATAAGGGGACACTTTTGACATTTTAACCGAACTACAGCTGCATGGGATTTTTTGTAATGGACGTTCTTCACATGGGTGAAACTTATTGAAAATAATCGGTTATGTGAAATTTTGTTACTACATTTTGTTAACACGTTACACCTACACATTTT
Organism: Lithophane ornitopus; assembly: GCA_948473465.1. NCBI lineage: Eukaryota > Metazoa > Arthropoda > Insecta > Lepidoptera > Noctuidae > Lithophane > Lithophane ornitopus. The sequence goes on along the minus strand of OX419624.1, from coordinate 9,648,544 downwards.
CCTATACAAGGAAATCCTAATATATGTGGCCGGAATTTCTGTCTGAATTCAAAATAATCGGAATTCATAGCCTAAATTCATGTAGGTACTACCTACATATAAATAATACCTAAGACATGGGAATATTAAATTATGAGTTCACAGAGATTTTCCGACGTTGGTCTAAAACCAGAATTCTAAGAAGAGCTGTCAAAAGATTTCTTCTGAATTTAATACGCCATTCAATATGTTCTAACTGGAGAAATGGTGGGTGACGTGGGATTTCTACAGGTACACCACTGCCTAACCCTTCGGGGATTACAGGCGTGATGTTGTGTGTTCAATTTGTTATATTTTGTATCAACATCAAATCAACACTTTCCAGCTTTTAAATGTTCGCTTTTTGTTAGGATTGCGTACCCCAACGGTGCCAAACGGAACCCTATAACTAAAACTCCGCTGTCCGTCCGTCTGTCTGTCAGCGGGCTGTATCTCATTAATAGTAGACAGTTGAGATTTACACAAATTGTATATTTCTATTGCCGCTATAACAACAAATAATAAAAAATAAATAAAGTTAATTCATAGCCTAAAGTTTTTAATTAAAAGGGGGTCTCCATTACAAGAAACGCTTTTTTATTCGGGTTATATGGTCGATCTTAATACGGTACGGAACGCTTTGTGTGCAAGTCCGATTCGCACTTGGCCGGTTTTGAATACCTATTAAGTGTGACTTGACTTGACTCTTTCCCATAACAGCGAGCTTAAAGTGACGTCAACACAACATGCTTATTTCAGCACCTTTCATCGCAACACAATATAATTATTTCGGTACATTACAAAGCCTTCCCTCTAATTTTGCGTGGGAAGGGCCGCAGCTGATGCAGTGTTTTTCTTCCATTACAAGATCGGTATGAACATAATGATTTCATACAATACTTAATACTATAAAAATATACGTAACATTAACGAAATGGATGGAACGGTTGACCCGTGATACAGACGGTTAAATTAAACTCGACGGCTATCTTTCCCTTCGGCGGTAGATTACTGAATTGCAAATTTGTTGGAAGATTTAAAGTGCTGGAATGGTCAAGGACTCTTTTATGGAGGTCCTGCTTATATCTCTTGCAATAAGAATGAAATATACCTAACTAGCTGCGCCCCGCGGTAATCACCCGCGTAAATCTCGATCCCGTGGGAATATCGGGATAAAAAGTATCCAATGTGTTAATCCAGGTTATAAACTATCTGTTTGCCAAATAAATCCATTCAGCCGTTTTTGCGTGATTGAGTAACAAAAATACAAACACACAAACTTTCAAGTTTATTATATTAGTAGGATTATTAGTAGGCATTTTTATTCAATATAAGTATATTGAATAAAAATGCCTACTAATAATCCTACTAATACATAATATTTTGTTATATTTTACAGAAACTGCACAAATAATAGGTTCCAGTTTAAAAAAGTCAATCAATCAGGACCTTTAGCATCAGATATTCTATTCAGATTTTTCGAATACTTCGTATCCAACCGTGTTTCAACAAGTGTTTGCATAACCTACAGAGGCATTTGTTTCGAGGTCTAGAATTAAAGCGTCTAGAAAGGCTATAACAGCACCGTTAATAGAAGTTATGTGATAAACAGACTGATCTGCTGAAATACGTATTTTGCATAATATCATTGAACAAATCCAAGGACTGTCACATCCAGTCGAGTACCGCATTTAGTCGTGACCCATCAGAGGTGGCTCGTGACGCTCGCTTGTCTCAATTCAATACGGCTCACATGCAAATTTGTGTTGATTGTCGTCTGTATCGGCAAATAATCGACCGAGGCCTGGCGGGGCCCAGGCCCTCTGATCGGCCAGAGACCCCGGGCCCCGCACTGCCCTTTGGAGGACATTCTATTGGGTAATAATATATTCGATGGCAGATTCGGATTCTGTTAGCGAATTAATGGTATTAATTTATATTTAAATTCGGTGAGAGGAGTTATTTGAATCGGGCTGAGAGAGTAGAATATTCAAAATGGTGTAGAATTTGACAAAAAATAATGGATTTATTTTATCATCTGAATTAACTCTATTTGTAGTTAATTACTGGGTAGAGGACAGCCACTCAATATTGATTTGCTAGTTAGACTAGAAGCTGACTGTAACACACGTACAAAAAATGATATCACCAGAAAATCATGACGATATTTTGCAGTCCATGCTTTAACTGGAAATCCGAAACAATGACAAAATTACTATCAGCAAATGACAAAGATGACAAAGACGTCACAAGATGATGATAAACCATTTCCCGCCAATCAGGGCGCCGCAATATTCCAGTGATTAGGGGTACTGGACAGAGACGCGTCATTAGTTCGAACCCTTACAACGATGCCGAAGCATTCATCATGTTGATTGACATCGGATTAAGTGTGCCAGTTGGAGGACAAAGTATTAAAATAATATTTTAGTAACAAAGTATTAAAATGTTGGTAAGAGGTAAAAAAAAAAAAAAACCTGCCTCCCCTACACGTAAAGTGGGGATGGTTTATTTTTTCTCGTCAATCCCTTGGTGTGGGGTATCGTTGGAAAGGTCGTTTGAGTTTGTGAAAACCATTTTTGGATTCAGGGATTCGTTTGCGGAATATTAAGCTTTAAAGTGCTAATTTTTGATAGAGCCAAGAGTCACCCCCCCCCTCCCAGCTAAATGGTTGGGTTTGGATATGTGAAAAATTCACGGTAGTAGTATATATAACGAAATTAAAAGGTAAAAAACTATCACCGCTACGTAGGCTCCACAAGTTACCGGGTAATAATCGACCAACTTAAATTTGCAGTTGTAAAAACATGTTCTCCCATACATTCTGTATCGGAGAACAAGTTTTTCAACTACAATGTTAAGTTTGTTTTATAAATTCATCCCAACTACGGAACCCTTCATTGTGCATGGTACGACATGCACTTGGCCGGTTTTTATGTTTTGAAATTGGTCGTAGTAAGATTAAAACACAGGGCTGCTGCGTCGCCAGTTCTTTTCTTGAACTTGGCTTAACGTACCAGACTACTTATCATGACTAATTGATCCTTAATCAACTGCATATTGATAAGGATAGTCAAGAAAACTACTACATATTCTAATCATCAGCTTTACAATATTATACAAACATCTTATACCTATTATTTTCCTACTATCCCCATAATTTATCTTGTTAATTTTATTTTCTAAGCAAATATTATATTTATGTTTATTTTCTTAAGGCGAAAGCTTCAGGGTAACTCGCGAAATTCAAATTTTCTTCCGTTTTTTGCTATTTACGGGTCAGTATCAGGTTATTATGTTGATCTAAGGATTTGCGGCCGTATCAAATATTTATGACATGACATTGGAGGATTATTCTAACTTAAGGAGTTGTATTGCTGAATCTTCTGTAAACCCTTATTTGCTACAGTCGCGAATGATATTTTAATCAACATACAACGTGACACTGACCCGCAATTTGCAAAAAAACGTAAGAATTTCGTGGGCTACCTTGGCACAGGTTAAGATGAATATTAAATTTAAATTCTAAAGATGGCTGAAATCTCAAGTATTCATTATGCACTTCAACAACACATTCTCCCCTGAAAAGTCCAACCAAAGCTACCCAAAACAGACTTAAGTCCTCAGTTATACCTACATAATATCACTATTGTATTTAAGCCTTGTAATCAAAATAGGGTGTGTACATAAAGTGGGTGGTTATTATGCACAACAACTTAATCCTCGACACGTGCTTGTTTGCGACACGTATCTCTTGCGAAGAGGATCGCATTCTATACTGCTTGGTGTATAAGTATGAGAGTAGCGAGAGATTTTAGGTCGAGGGAGACTCATATACAAATTCATGATAATGCCAGTGCTCTCTTGGTTAAAAGAAAAGAGAACAGAAAGAATGTCTTTTGAACTTGTGATGACTGCTGGTTACCGAAAAGATGGAACGAAAGAGGCACAGGAGATGTAGCCATATTACGATGGTCTGACAAAGAAAATAATGCACTACAATTAAACGGCCAAGGATCGTCTCAAAGTCGAGCTCATCACGACGCCGACGCTCAGCAGTGAGTAAACGACTAACCAAAGGTGGATAAGTGACTTAGTTGTAGATATTGAAGAAACTCAACAGCATATCATTACAATCAGCGAGATGACATTTTACACTCTACCAAAAGAGATACTATCATCAATATTGGGCTACTTAATACGATTTTTCCGCGAAAACTTGTCAATTTAGACAAGATTTCGTGGCAAAAACGAATGAGTAAAATTACACCTTGTCTTCTCATCCATTTATGAGTAAACGAAATACTATGATCATTCATTAATGAGAAGTTCTCTACTTTATGAATTTAAGATTTCTATAGCTTGTCCCTTGTACCAAACTCTAAAGAATATCCAGCTTAAAACGAGCTTAACCAACGTGCATTGTACTGAACTCATCACAGCTAATAGAATTCATAAACGCAGCGAATTCTGACTAAATAGAATATTTAATTAACACAAAGCCATGTTTATTTATAAATAAATGGCTTTACCGCAACGTTATCATAGTTTTTTGTTTTATGACAAATAGGTTTTGCACCAAGTTTGGAAACCAAATATTTATTTTACCTACCTGAAGCTTACTTTAAACTTGGAAATAAACCTATAACAATATCAAAGTGAGAAAACATTTTAATTAAACAAAAATGAAATCTAGGTCGTATTGTGTTCATTGTGTGAATGGAACACTGCGCCAATTTTCAGATTGCCACGCTTCCACGAAACATTCCCATCCAAAGGGTTTCATGCAACCATCAGTCAATCAACTTTACGTCCTCACAGTCAGTTGTCCAGGAACTGAAGGGTGGCGTTAAAATAGTACTGTCAAGCCGGACTGGCGAGACATTGTCAAAATACAGGATTGTCAATGGGAATTTAGGTCGGGTTGTCGTAAAAATGTAGGTTATTGGAAATGTTTCAGCACTTTTCTCATTCTTTGCTGTCATATACATTTTCACTGTGGAAACATAAGTGACGTTTGACTTCACTTTTGAGCGCGTAAAGTAACGAAGATATTTACTAGTAATAAGCTTTAAGTTAAAACTAATTAAGTTCAAAGCTTCCACTTACATAGGTCTTCTACTGCACAAATATAGGTATGTACATAGAGACATTTGTGAGACACAAAATATTGTATGATAAGTTCACCTAAGATAAGTTTCCCAGTCTAGCCTAGATTCACAAAACTATGTTTAGCAAACGGAATAACAAAAACAAACACTTCCCGCCATGTTGGCTTACATTACAATTTATAAATAGGTTTACAACAAAAAGCGATGCGGTCGGGTCCGGTCGCGACCTTAGCTGTTAGGTACTCGTAGTTAGACTGTAACAAGCCAGTCCTAGTTCACCGCAAGCTTGTTAGACAAACGAGGCCAAACATGTGTTTGTTTTGCATTTTTTACCCTTGTAAGCAGAGGTAGGCACACTACAAAGGCGGTCACATTTCACAGACCTAAAAATCCACGGTAGTGTTTGTATTTGTTTTGCGGATAATCACAGAGGATAGAGGATTTATTTTTGTTTACTTAGGTCTTCTTACGCTTGTGTGATTCGCCAAAGCCTTATTTGACTCACCTTGACTTCTGAAAGAAGCTTTTTGTCGTATATTTTTCTCACACAAGTCTTGCAAAAAGCTAGACTTATTTCCTTTCCCGTAAATAAAAACATAAATCCCAACACCAACATTGTCATAACCACTAATCCAATCTCTACAAAATCCGTCACTCGAACTAAGCAGACATAACGAACAACAGCGAGGCAGGGCACAAAACTAAACAAAAACGTCCCAGGCCACAGCGCAAACAACAAGCAGTTGAACAATAACTAACAAAAGGCTTACATCATTTCATTCGTGACAAATTCCCGTACAGATTTAATTGATGGCCTACGTCATCTGAACTTGGTCCATAATTGGGCGATGGTGAGTGGCGCGCTAACGAGGTCCCGACCAATGCACATGCCAAAACACGTAGAATAGACTTCCTATATCTTGTGTTGGGTGAAAAATTAAATTACCCGTTTTAGACTGAAGGATTGTTTAGGTCAGCTGTGTCCTGGTAATTGGATCATGTCAGGATTAAGGTTAGAGGGTGAGTTGTGGATGTAGTTTTTGGGAAATGCATTTTTGCCATACATCGAACACGTTTATCTATTTTCTACAAAATATTTGACTATGCATATATATCCATTTTTAAAGACACAATCTACGGTCATTTTAAAATAATAAATAAATACTTCGAATGCGGGAAGTAGGTACAGGACCGTTTGTTGTGGCGATGGTTTGGGGAGGCCTATGTCCAGCTGTGGATATATTTCGACTGATTTATGATAATGATGAAGTAGACTGATGGCAGTAGAGAATCCTTATGTCCTACAATTAATTATTATAATCATCAAACTGCAGTGAAAATATAAAAGCAGATAACAGTAAACAGTATCTGTCTGGCATTAATGCTGAAATGAACCTTTTTGGCGCAGCCGTGAGGCGCACACTATTATTGTTAAAACACTATTTTTTACTTTAGATTTTGTTATTTGTATTTTGTGTTTGACGAACTGTGTCCAATTAAACGTTATTCTTTCTTTCTTTTTCTTAAAACAAACACTGAATATATTTCAAAATCAATCTCAACTTCTAATAATACATCTATTAACAAATAAAAACAATCAAATGAAACAGCACAGTAAATCTACTAAGTTCAGAAAGTGAAGTAACAACTACTACCTTCGTTAACAACTGTTAATAGGCTTAGTAATTCAACTAACTGGGGCACAGAGGGGACAAATGGAACTAAAAAAGGCATGATGGAATTAATCCCTGGTGCTGGCTTAGCCTAGTTAACTCTCAATAGGCTAACTTTAATCTAGACTCGAGATCAACCTGGAGCTACTTTATTTTTCATTTCCACTTAAAACGGACCCTTATTTAAAGTAACGATTGGGACGTTTCTCTCTAGAACTTCTTAGGTAACGTTGTTAATTTTTGAATTTTGAACGCAGGTTATGATTAGATCAAGATTTATTTGGCGGTATGCCTCCCATCTCTGGTAATGTACACCCGCCAAAGGAGATAAGTAACCAGCCACGCACACTACAAAACTATCGCTGCTGTGTAAACGATTAATTACGTACTGCTCAATGACAGCCACGCACACATAGCATTCGTAGAGTGAGTGCGTTAATGTCTTCTAAATGATAGTATATCATAATTTCGCCACTTAAAATCAACTCTCTCGTGGCGCATCGGGTAAGCATTCAGCCCACAGTGACAAATGGTTTGAGTTCGATCGGTTTTACTTATTTACTATTTTTGAGATTTTGTTACTTAGAATTAATATACTAACTGATAAAGCAATATTCTGACCAGTTTGAGAATCTACCACAAGTTTCTCGCCTACTTAAAATTATTTGCCAGATTAGAAGCTAACTACCCGCTTTAAAAATATATTCCTGACTTCAATTGTGAACTTATGTATGAGTCAGTTCGCATTAGCAACTACACCAACACTCCTTCTTTTGCACTTTTACGAAGTTTGTGATTGTGATAAATTGATTAACTCAGACTATGCATCATTTAACAATATTTCAAAAGCTCAGATTATTGTTTTGCAAGAGCAAAACATTTCTGTTAGTGATTTCGCAAGGTGCCTCATGATATCGGTAAGTAAAATTATTATTAAAAATATTGTATTTTATTGGTGACATAATATCACCGTTACCCAGTAATTTCAATGAGTATGTCTGTTGTGTCTCATTTAACGAATTGTAGTGATTGATGAGTATTTGAAAATAATAGGAAATTACACCGGAGTATTTATTTATTAACTGCATACCCACTCACTATATCGATATTTAATAATTACCATTATCATTTTACACTGTATTATAATAAATGTTTCATCTGTATTTCGTAATAAAATATTGAAAAATATAATGATTATGTTTGTAAATGAATAGGAGATAATAAAATAAAATAAACAATTTTGAAATGTTTTTTTTTCTAAATTATTTTAAAATGTAAATTGCATATTTTATATGGAAAATAATCAAAGGATATTTATTCTAAATATATGCAGCATTCAGCAATTAATAATAAATTCAGCACTTTTTAGATTTAGATAAAAATATTTTTTTTATGTGAATACAGTCAATAATATTGTGTCTTATTATTTTTATAAATGTATCCCATTCAATTCTATATTCATATCATTTCAATAAACTATACCTATAATTTACGTATAAGTATATGAATTGTCTTTATATTATATAAATATATAAAACTATATTCTCTTCATTTTATTTATATTGTGTAGGAATTTTTAATTTCTTTATCATAATTTGGGAGGTGTATGTTTATTTCTAATAATTATTTTCATTTTTTTTTTGTAGAGAAAAACTGTTCGACTGTGGGTGCATCGTCACGCTGAGACAGGCGAAATACATTGTCGCCTGCCTGGACCGACACCATTGGCTTACACAAATGCTTCGCCTCGGCACCGTGAGATTTTTGCCACCCATACATCAGATCCATTCGCTAAGACCAGTATAACAGCAGCAGCACACAACGTCACTATGCCACCTGCGAGCGGACGGCTTGTCATGTTGCAAACCGAAGCGGAAAATTTTATTATCCACCGTGCACCGTCATAATCGCGAATCGAAGGAATATCGGCACTTCGATTGGCAAAACAATGTCGTCATATTATTTACTGATGAAAAATGTTTCAAATCAGATAAGGATGGACGAAAAATACTATGGAGAATAGAAGGAGGCCAATACACGGATTTTTTTTTTTAATATCTATTATTAATTACGGATAATCTTGAGAGAGTGTAATATCGACAATTACCGCCGACTTATCGTAACATTTATACTGCCTTTAAATTTCATACATTTTAACGAATTTAAATCTAATATTTTCCTAGAAACTATGTTGGTAATAATTATAATACTGTTCCCGATATCGGTGGGTTACTATATTTTATATTTTGAAATGTTGTTATTTTTACATTAATATTTAAAAATGTAATTTATATGTTACAACTGAACTATTGACACTACTGTCACTGTTACTTTTGTTTGTGTGTTACTACTTGCTGTTTGTTATTTTAGCTGAATAGACGAAATTACTATTCGTCAAAACTTTACAGCATTATATTTTAGCCATGATAAAATAAGTCGGCGGTACTGGACTGTGAGTGATGTTATTGTTACTGGATCAGATTATATATTTATCTATGTGACATGTTTATTCACTCCGTCCATTGTTTATTATGTAATTGTATAAAAAGATGTAATGGTAATTATGTTCTAAATATATTGTGCATTTATAATAAAACATGTTAACTTGTGATGTTCTTTTATTTTTTAAATAAAGATATATAATAAAAATGGTTTTATTTATTAAAGCTATTTTAAATAATTAAAACCAATTCTTAACAAAAAATCTTCCAATTGCTTTAAAATGTTAAATCTCAAAAAGAATCACACCTTCAGGGAATCGAATCCACACAGAAATATTCTGAAGTACATGTATTATTCGTTGACCTACGAACGCTATAGGTTTCAACGCGAAATTATGTTATAGTATTGTAGTGACCTACACTCTTAAATCTAATCAAAATTAAAGTGAACAAATTAAATATAAATTATATATTTCTTAAATAAAATTAATTATAATTTATATTCAGATATTTACAAAAGAACTTAAAACTAAACTTAATTACAGTCAACATTTATAATAAAACTATTTACAATAATTCAGTAACTTAATATTCTATATTAGCAGTATGTCCACTGCGCGCATAGCCTTATGTTGTGATACCTTGCTATCCTAGCTTCGCCGTGCTAACCTAGAATCTTGTGCTTTCGTCTAACTATCTATCCGTGCTGTTCTCTGCTTCCTATATTTCTACCACTCCTTCTGAACTAAGTGGAACTCTTGTGTGTGTGTGAACTGTAACCTGTGTCTGTGTACTTAATAAACTTTCATTCTTCTTCTTGTGTACTTGGGACTTATTTCTTCGCTTCCTACTCGTATCTCCACACATACACATCATTCCTACAGTATCATTATTAGAAGACATTTGCGCACTCACTCTACGAATGCTATGTGTGCGTGGCTGTCATTGAGCAGTACGTAATGAATCGTTTACACAGCAGCGATAGTTTTATAATGTGCGTGACTGGTTACTTATCTCCTTTGGCGGGTGTACATATCACATACCCATACATTACCAGTCGAAAATGATACGGAGGAATGTTTCGACGCGATTTTTTTGTTTGTTAATAGTTGTAGTTAAGTTAGGATATTATAATTTATTTTATTTATTTATTAGGTACCTATAAGTTGTTATATGTGTGTATTTCATTCTGAATAAATAATATGATTTTTGAAGGTAATATTATTTGATTACCGACTAGTTAGTGGTAGGTAGTTATTGTTATCAGATGATAATTTGTTTCCAAAATTTTTGCATGCTATTCAAAACACTCCTAAATATGAAATAGTTTCCTACAGCAACGCTGAATGCTGAAGAGACATAACGACTTCAGCAAAAAAACTTGTGTAAACTGAATCTACGAAAACCGTGATTCGCAACCCTCTGGTGACTTTTTGCCAAAAAAATTGTAGCAAGTAATTTGTACTGGTTTAAATAAATTAATCTCCTTTCAATAGAATTACTTATTTTATAAAGAAATCGTTAAAGAATAAAATTCATCATTTTGTAAATTACCTACTAAAATCATAATTTCCTTTTGCCAGCCACAAATCGTTTGAAACTTCTTACGAAAATGATGTTAGTCTGGAGTCCAATTATATTGGAACACTCATCTGCCGAAATGTTTTTAATTACTTTTTTCATAAGACAATAAAAATTTAGTTAAAAACAACTCCGGGCTTTAGACGTCGTTATCTCATACTATCCTTGTAAACGACGAAGGATAATTTAAAAACTAATTACTTTCTTTGAAGGGAAAATGTAAATAAAGTTTTGTAAAGTTAGTTTTCATAAAGACGTTAAACGGAGTTGAGTCTTGGGCAGGAAATTGAGCAATTTTGGCATTAGGTATGTAGTGTAGCGTGCGCGCCTTCATTGAACTAAATGTTCAAGAAAACAGATATGTTTTAAGATAGCTAAATGTTTACGGTGCGTACTTTAAATGCAAATGGTTGTAAATATATTTGAAACTTACTTAATACAAATAATTTATAGCCTGTGCTATAGGCTGGTCCGGAATAATGTAGCTTTCTGCAAGTGAAAAAAACAAAGACACCGACTTCCGAAAATAAAGTTATTTTTCAGTTTTGAGTGTTTTTTTGGGAAGGTGTTTTTTTTTTTGTAAAAAGTTTTTATTTTTCACTTTATAATTATTTCAATACCACTAGTTGATGTAAATAACAGCGAAGGAGTTAATGAAAACATCGTCTAGATAAACTAAGTGGGAAAAATACGTAATATTGAAGCTAACTCTAAAACTACGCAAGCAAAGTACTCGGAAGCATGACCTACCATGCAAAAAAACAATCATCGAAATCGATTCATAATTGGCGGAGTAATCGCGTAACAAATATACAAAAAAAAAAAAACATACAGACGAATTGAGAACCTCCTCCTTTTTGAAGAAGTCGGTTAAAAATTCAAAATGCTTTATTAGATATTTTTATTAAAACTGGATTCCAATAAAATGCAATAGTTACATAAAAAACAGAGTGAATAGACGGAATAAAACAAATAAACGCTTTGTCAGGAATTAAAAGCACTCTGGATTATTCGGAGAACCCTTCTCACCAAAGTTCGTGAAACCCAAATCAAACGGTTTTTGTGAAACAACCCTAATTCTAAGTTTAAATTAATATAATCAACAATCTAACACCATTGGTCAATATTGAAGTTCATATTATTTTATTTGTTTACTCTAACTTTGTGTTGATGGGAAACTGGGAGGTAAGTAATTGTTGAAGGTCAAGGCAATTTATTGTTTTGACTTCCTTCCTTAACTCTGTATTGTAAGTCTTACACAATATTGATTGAACTTTTATAAATATTTGTCAATAGGTAAAAATACGCCTTGAAAAAACTTAGCATATTGAAGCAAAATGAGATACTTTTCCCCCTGATTGATAAACGTCCCCAACCCGTCAAAAACCACAACAACAAAAGTATTTTATTTCCAAATTGACAATATAATTCATAAACCGGGACAAATGAACGCCACAAAAATAGCCGTCATAATAAACAAAATACCCTAGTAGGAAAATTTATTAGCATACTCCCATTACGACTTAAATGAGGGGCAACAGATAGCGGAGGAACGGCGTTGAACAAAATTTCAATTATATCAGTGGAGGAGTGTAAACGGGCCGCGCTTCCTCCGCCCCCTGGCGCCTTCAGCCTGAAGTTTCTGTTTACATTTTGTTAACGGAATGAGAATTTAAAGCGAAATTTCTTAGCAACAAACGTGCGTTAAAAGTCAACGCAGGAGTGGAAATATTTGTAGCGTGAAATCGTCGACTGCCGGAGGTCGTGCTTCGAGACGCGTGTGCAGTTTGAATTCGCTCGCGAATTTTAATGTGGCTGTAATTTAATTTGGCTGTTTTCGCTTTTAATTTAAGTTTCGACAGTCTTAATTTCTTAATTCATAATAAATTGTAATTACACTCCGCGACGTCGCGACGACTGAAAGAATGTTTTTGATGTTACCTCATGCTTTCCTGCAATATATGGGATTGATTTCGTGAAAAGAGACGGAAGTGTGTAACAGGAAGCCGGGGAAGCGCTCGCTATTTGATTTGACCAATGAACGCGCGCGGTTCTAGAGTTGGCCGTCAATTGGTACCAACTACCAACCCATTTTCCGAGAGTTTGTCTGCCAAGATCTTAGATATTACACATCATTTATGCGACTACTGCAAGCTTCGCGTGTTTTTTTTTATTGTGTTTCTGAAATTTCTCCAACGGCTGTTGCCTGTAAAACATTACTTACATCTGCAATTAGTGGCTCAGCACTTTTTGCACCAAAGATTTCCTTGTTATGGCTACTACTAAGTCATCCTATGGCTGAAATAATGTTATTTAATCAAACAACTGAACGAACGAATTGTAGGTACTTACTTACTGAAACTTTCTTTATTACAAAATAAAACACCCATAAAGATGGCCACATTTTCACCCAAATTAGTTGATTGCTGAAAGTAACAAACTAATTTGGGTAAACTATGTATAGCTATATAGCAGATCAAAATAAAATAAACAACATCAAAAACTGTGTCTAAAACTCCTATTTTCACTAAATCGCTCTTCAGCAAACGATGACTAGTTTTCATTCCACCACAGAGGATCAGAGACGTCGTTAAAACTTTTCGGACGGATAACACGGTTACTCTTTTTTTACCCGACTACGGCGAAGAAAAAAGGAGGGTTATGATTTTGACCGGTATGTATGTATGAATGTATGTATGTTCATCTGTTCCCTCCTATCATCTAAACCACTCATCACAATTTGACAAATGAGGTATCGTTGGAAGCGTCTTGATCGTCCGCTGGTTATAGGCGATGTGACGTCACATTAAATTAAAAATGGCGCCCTCTAGAGGCCATAAAGACAGGAACTAAAAAAAAAATGTTTAATCGTAGCATGTTGGATATCAAATGAAAGGGCTTAATGAGCACATTTCAAAAATATATATAATATAACCCCAAAAGAATTAAAATAAAATTAAAGTAATAAAAACTAAAACCCAACTACGACTAAAAAGGTATAAACAAGACACCGCAGACAGACAAATAAAAAATCCGGAGTCACACGTATTCTGTTCGATTTATGCCCTAACACGTGTGACTCCGGATTTTTTATTACTTTATTTTTTTGACTTTTTTATTACTTTATTTTTTTGGATTTTTTATTACTTTATTTTTTTGACTTTTTATGTACTTCTATTTAACTTTCTATATACGGGAATTTAGTTAACGTGTAGGTACCTATTTTCGAAAATACGGTAGAGGTAACTTTTCCCTGTATACGAAAGTTAAATTAGTCTATACTTTGTGTAAATAAAAATTATCCTCGCGTTTACGTTATATGAAAATGTTAACTCATCGAGTGAGTAAATACCTGAGCCAAATTATTAACTTTCCCTAACAAGCTCTACTTCAAGCAAACGTCATTATTCCATTGCCCTAAGTCAGTTTTTGGCGCTGATAGCCGAAATACAGGTTTTCGCCTAGTTCGGCTACAGATGTCTCAATCATTTGTCACAAGAAAATATAGCCTATAAGACATGTGTATGACAAAATTATTGAATAAAATTATTATTATTATTGTATTATATTATTAGTTTTAATCAATGTACCTAAATATATCACGAATCAACAAAACAAACACTAAAAATCACGAGTTTTTCATCGAAAAGTCTCCAAAGAAAATCTTTCATACATTATTCAAGCAGTTAAAGGATTTATTTGGAATGGGCAAAGTTACGGGGTCCAGATACTACCAATTACTTAAACTAATTAATTGCTTGTTTTCCTGGATCGTAACATCAGCATACTTTTTGCTTAATGAAGCGAGCAATAAAGTACTGCAAGAAGGGTAGGGTTGGCACTCATCTAACATTATAATCAACATTTGGAAATTACTATACAGGGTGTTAGACACTGTTATCCTTGAAACTAGTGGTTTGGTGTCATCTATAATATACTTTTTCTATGGGACCAACTTTGAAATCGCGAAAAAAAAATCAGCTGTTCCATACATTTTGTCGATTTAAGTGAACACAAATGTATGGAACAGCTGATTTTTTTGCATGAAACAAATAAATGCATTTTTTTGTTATATTTATTTTGGTAAGATACCTATAGGTACTATCTAAAACTTCAACCGAGTAGATGGCAGCCATATTGTTTGTTGGTATTCAAACAGTCGAATAACTGCAGCCATTTAGGAATCAAAATATCTACGGATATTCTCTCGAGTCAAGAGCGGGCCCGATTTTTAACTACAACATGAAATTAATAATTATACACGAACATGTTGTTTCCATTTTTGTACGTACAATGAATAATTTTGCGTTTATTAAGCGAGATATATCCCAAATAATTACCTAATATAATTTAAACAGTTGAAGGACACTGAACGAGATACAATAGACGTTTTATTGTTACTACGTCTGGGGGCGTTTAGTGTCCCGAAAAGTGTTAAGTAATGCACACACTACGTACTTATTTTAAATCCAAATAAAAATTGCATGTCAACTGTTGCATAACCAAACTGTCTCGTAAGAAATTAGAGACAACCCTAAAAGAGAATTGCAATCTCAAGATGAGTCCGGCTCTTGCGAGTTTCCATACAGTCGCCGCCATTTTAAATGAAAAATTCGGATAAATTGTTCATTTTCCAATAGCTGGCTTCTTCGCTGTAAAATGGACTTATTTGTGTTTTAAAAGGGAGTTCATATAACAACTATTTAAATTTTTATAGGTATTTACAACTTTGTAATCGATAATTATTATATTTACTTTTGGTAGCTACAGTACGTAGAAAGTACATAGAAACAGGTTTTAAGAAGTACATAAAGTCTCTAGAACTAATGTGCAATCTCAATAATTAGAACGTACAGTATCTTGTTACATGTTGCACTTAATCCTAAGGAAAGTAATTGAAACATCGGCAACGAAGAATGGACTACTTTTCTTTTGCTTTCTTTATTGGTGTTCTGTTGCTTTTGAGCTAATTATATGATTCTGGCTTATCATTATTATTTAAGCAGCTTTTTATCCCACATTGAGCAAAATAATGTGAAAATGGAAAACATTTTCCAACTTTTGACAACATGCAGACACTCTAGAAACAACTGCCTCTTCATTTAAGGCGAAAGATTCAGGGTAGCCCGCGAAATTCAAATTTTCGTAAGTTAGGTAATTCAAAAAACCCGGCCAAGTGCGAGTCGGACTCGCGCACGAAGGGTTCCGTACCATTATCTATAAAAACGGCAAAAAAAACACGTTTATTGTATGGGGGCTCAAACAAAATTTGATTTTTTTGCAGTTTTTGCCCTTAAATATTTATTTTATTCTGTTTTTTAGTATTTGTTGTTATAGCGGCAAGAAATACATCATCTGAGAAAATTTCAACCGTCTAACTATCACGGTTCATGAGATACAGCCTGGTGACAAACGGACAGACAGACAGACAAACAGCGGAGCCTTAGTAATAGGTTCCCGTTTTACCCTTTCGGTACGGAACCCAAAAAAAACGTAAAAAAAGTAATTTCGTGGGCTACCTTAGCGCATCCCCCTTAACCTCCCACTTAACAACACCTTTATGGAACTCAAACAAATTCTCCAGCAATTAGACACATAGACACGTTACAACGTAATTTACCCCACAGCTGTAAAATAAATTTGTTAGACCGCTTCGCCCAAGGACGAACTCAGACTGGCATGAAATTAACAAAGCAACACGGGAATGGTCGACGGCGTTTAACGGTTGATGACAGGCCGCGGGCGACGCCTCAAAACAAAGGACTGCTGTAAACTGGACCACAAGGGAACATGTGCGTGGTTCAAGTAAAGAGAAATGGCACTTTCATTTGACAGCTGTGTTGAAGTCAGCTTTTGCACTGTGATTGTGACACTAGTGTTTACATCAGCGTCTCATTTTGCTTTTTACCGTAGGTATACAAGTAGAGCCTGGCATTGGGGTTGCGGGAAAGTCCGAAAGGGATACCGGGACCTTGGCAACAGGCAACTGACGGAACACGAGTGGGTTTTAGTCAGTAAAACTCTGACACGCCCTTCCGCTCCGCCCAAAGAGTCATTTGATGATTTCCCACCATGAAAAAAAAAAGTTATACAAGTAGAAGTGATTAAAAATTAGAATACTGCAGCACTAAGATCTGACTGAGGTTTTCATTATGGATTCAAATATTTGTTACTTATTTTTTAAATCTATCTACTAGCATGTATCGTCCCACTGCGAGACCAAGGCCTCCCGCTTCTTTTCCACACAATTCTATTTACTTCTAAAAATTCATTCAGTAGGTACCTATGATTGCTATAGCACGATAAAACGTCATAAATGAACTCTCCCTTGAAATCTCTCTTCTTTCTAACTCTCCAGTTCTCTAGTTCTACTTCCACCATGAACAAAATAACCATTTGTATCACATATATCTACTAAACCATTAAACCAACCCGCTGTCAGCTCATCACTTGTCAACATGTCTCAGACCACAACTACGCGAAGCTCTGGGCTACACCTGCTGGCATTTCAGTACGATCTCCAAGTTTTAAGGGTGCAAACTGTTTGGCTATGAATGTTTGCATTAATATAACGTTATGTCAACTTACATGCGTGGGTGTTTATTTATCTTTTAAATGAAGGATAAAAGGACAGACAGATAATAATTTAGGTACCTAAACAACAAGGGATTGATGCACAAATTAAATAATGTTTGTGATAGCGTCAGAACACTTATGAAAATGTCTTAGAAAATGAAAATAATTAATGATAACTCTGAAGACCTTCATCTACCTAATGCGCTATGTTCTTATTTTGATGAATAAATCATTACTATTAGGTATTTTTGCGGAGAAAAAGTATCAGAACATATTCACTATCATGCTTGCGAAAGAAGAATATACTTTTCATGTTAGGATACTAACATGAAAAGTAGTTTCTACCAACTTCCATGGGAAAAAGGCGTTACGTAACTCTGAATGTAAATGAAACTATTCTATTCAAATACCAAGTGGAATGTTTACCCTGAAACATTCACATAACAGTTTTAAAACCGCATTCAAACACAAAATTCAAATATTCAGTGTGAATTTTCGCTCCCACCTCAAAAAGTCGTTAAAAACAAAACATGAACGTTGGGAGATAACGATATCAACTCTGCCTAAACGCATAAACATTTAGCGGTTGTAGTATCAACTAAATAGCTTCCTATGCGAATGAATACCCCACAATGATCCGGTCATAAACGCTTTTACAGTTTAGGCTGTGCGCACACCACATACTTTCTCGTTATGTCGTGTTTCCTGCACATCAGAAAACAAGGTACTTTTGTGTTTTATAAAAAAAAAACTTTCAAATTACAGTACACAGTTAAATATTATTCCATAATACTGCACGATTAGTAAAAAACATTTTTCAACGTCAATGCTGCAACGGGACGCTGATTTTCTGTGACGTCACTAGGCTACTACTACACTAGATTTTCTGTGATCAAAATCATTGATTACACTTTCACATAATTATACAAATCGCGCATTAGTCGCAAACACAATAGTCGATCATGTGTGTCAGGCCAGAGTCAGTAACCATGCCAAAAAGTTACTTCATCACAATACATAATATCCAAAGAACAAAGTAGGTAGGTATAATATAAACATTATAGCAGACATCATGACTGGCAGACATAAACATTTTATGGTTTATCGACGAAGCAGTATGGGAAATTCACCTATGACTTATGAGACTTTTTGAATAAGTACGTCAAATGCTTATTTTTATCATTGCATTGGGTCATAAACTATGAAAGTAATATTGTAAAGAAGAACCAACGGAGGTAATATTTGCATCCGGGGGTTCGCGTAAAACAACGATTCTGGTTGATGAAAAGACGATGCTACATTCAGGTTGAATTTTTCTAGTCTGGGTATTTAATAAACAAAATATTATTGTAAACAGTTAATTTATTTGAGGGAATGTAAAGACGTCTTACAATTTTAGGTGCTAAATCTTAGGAACGAGAAAAGCAACAGGTATTTAAGACAAAATGCAGTCAGACCGTTTTCAGAGCAGTTTGAAATTTAAATTAACTCCATACAAATGCTGTAGTCATTTCAGTTCAAAATAAGGCAAGCAGAAACTCCAACAGTCGGATTGTGTATTCCAATATAGCAGAAGTCTCGTCTATTCCGAAATATAAAGTAGATAGAGAGTTAATTAATTACAAAGTCAGCATCATAATGCCGATTAAATTACGTGGATGAGACAACACGTCGGTTCTGGTGCGTCGTAAATACATCAACGGTACACCACACCACACATATTCCTACGTAACTATCTTTGCTAAGTCACCGGCTAATACACCGAAACTTTGTGAGCCTATGTGCAGAACTATGTACTATGTAAGTACCTATTGTATGCGTATGGTATCTGGTATTAAACTTAAAATTAGTGGGTTTATGATTTATTTGGGGAATTAGTGCCACTTTGTCGCCTGAAACCTAACGGGCTTCCATTGATTTTACTTGTCTTTGGCCAGCCAAAGACTGTCGAGGAATAATTAAATATTATAGTATATTAGTATTATAGAATAGTGGCACTTCTGTATCGATAGAGAAAAACACATGAGTAAGTAATCCTCCCGACCGTTTAGCCAGGTACGCAGGACATAGTGCACAAGTTTGTTCTTTTATTCTCATAGTCTGATGGGATGGCATCCAACACGACCGGGGAGAGATCAGGCGCAAGACCAACGGCTTTTACGTGCTTTCCGAGGCATGGGGTTATCACATCACTAGGTAACTTCGGGCTGCTACTGAGAAATTTCTAAATGGAAAAACCTAAACACTTTGCCTGACATGGTATTTAACCCCAGGATCCTACGCTCAACAATCGTACTTGCGACCACGATACCAACAGAGTAGATAATTAGGTAGCTGGTAACAACGAAATAAGTATATGGCCTTGTCGGTTTGTACCAGACTTACCTACTATATAGAAGGGAACCGAATCCTTAAGCCAATCAACTTTTACGACCTGTGTGAAGCTTATGACTCCATACGTATACCTACGTATACAAAGATAGGCACGCACAAAATAAAGGTTCTATAAATAAACAAAAAACGTTAACGTTCTGACATCTGCAAAGTGAACATTTCAGCGGCTGTGGTCACGAGCCAATCAGTCTTCCTTGACCACAAATGCACGAATGAAATTAAATGGATGTGTGTAAAACGTAATAAACAACAATGTTAAACAAAAATGGATGCAATATATTTGTGAATGCCTTAAGGGAAAGTAAGGCTTTTCGTACCTAACTTAGGCGTTCATCGGACGTATACGCTGCAATAAAGCGACGCTAATGCAGCGTCAACCTGACTTTAGTTCGATCATGTCTATGCGTCGATGCATGGTGTACCTAGCGTTTACGCACCTTCAACGTGACGTCAATAAAAACCAGAAGCACACTAAATCTAAAGTCACACATAATTTGGATTGTGAAAGACAGATTCGTATCGTAAAGAAATGAAATACTATCACAAAAAAAGTATTGCTATATGCTAAAAACCAAAAGTCTTAAACGAGCATGTAGTAAATCATTGAGTGTCGTCCACAAAAATGTTAGGTCTTTACGAAACATGTACATATGAGATCAGCGAGCTCACCCTACTAAACATCCCCTATGAAAGGCTAGGGGACACTTTATGACCTAAAGTGCTTTCAGTTTTATAGACATGGCCGACGGAATTTGGGATCATAAAGTTAGTACATAAATATACATATAAAACGGTATTTATTATATAATGAGAGTTTAAGTTAACGTTAGTGAGTATACTTCAGCAGATGTGCTAAGAGACAAAATATTAATAAAAATCGTCAAAGCTTATTCTGAAGTCGATTGATATAGAGGTCTCCCTTTTTTTTCCAAATAAATTGTTCATGTTACTATGGCACTTATCCACGATATTTCCGCATTAACTCGACATGAAACCACATCCAGAATAAACACCCACATCGCACCTGAGCTTATCATACTTTTTCCAATACCAAAACTGCTTGCACAATAATAATAGCAAATAGCCCACGTACAAGGCAATATTAGTAATAAATTCGACACCTCATCTCGTTCTAAATGTATCTCGATTACCCATAATGGTACAATAGGGCCATATTGAATGGAACTCGAGTTGGCACCTGTTTTGCCGCTAACACCGCCTTGCTTGCGTACCTCCGCTAACAATGGGTTTGTTTAAGGGAATTTAGGCGTTTTGTTACAAGATTTGTGTAATGTTATAGAGAGATTTATATCACAAACATATTGGTGATTCTGAAAATGTTACGGTGAAGTTATTTGCCTGTTTGGTTATGAAGTTTGATTGATAATAATGCATCGCATCTCAATTTTCCAATGTCTAAACTTTGTATTCTGATGTAGATTATCTTCGTTGGCTTAATTTTTCAGAAAATTATTTTATTAGAAATTCTTACAAATATTTACATAATATTTGTAAGAATTTCTAACAAAATAATTTTCAGAAGAATTTCAAAGCCTCGATAATATTCCAACAACATATATTCTTACGAGCATACCTTTTATAAACAAGCTATATCGTACTTAAAGAAGCTCAAAGAAGGAATTCTGATAGCATTTTTAGTCTCGTCTGTACGCTTATGCTGTGGTTCCCATTCTATGGACCGCGTAGAAATGTTTGTGCTTTTATGCTGTCACTGACTTATTTGCTTTTAATGCTTACATATATATATATTTTAGTTGCAACTATTCCATACTACCTCCCAAGTATTTCACAATACAGAAACACCACGCAACATTTCGTAAACACAAACTTATAGAATGACACATACTCCTTTTAAAATAACCATTTATCATGATTCAATTTCAAGTTATTTCTGTTCGTAACTAAGCTAGAGAGCACAGTCGTTATTCACGAAGTAATCTTTAAATTAATAAAACAAATCGATCCGACTCCCGTTCAACTGGTTACGTTTGTTAAGACATGTCAAAACGTAATCTAGTCGCGGACACTTGCAAATGAGTGTGCATCACTCCTTACCCACTTACAACAATAATTTTGCCATCGAACAACTAGAAGTTGGTCTTTGTGGACCAAAATAAAAGGTGGATTCTCGGTGAAAGAAGAATTCGCGAGCGGTAAATGAAAGTTGTCGAGTATTGCGAAACTCGTTTTTTACCGACTGAAGTAGGGACAGCATAAAAGGATGTTAATTGGTGTTCCTTACTTTCTGAAGATAATTGAGTCGTAACTAGGATGCTAGACAATGCGAATAGCTGGCAACATAGTCGCACATTGCGTACCTAACATTTGCATACAGAGCCTTTTAACTCACAAACGGCGAGTAGATTCCTTGGTAATTACGTGTTCTACAGACCCATTAAAATAGCGATACGTTAAACACATGTTCACGAGTCGATTGTGAATGTTATTAGTAATGTTGGTGGCGTAATAGTAGCTATTAAATCTTTGATTTGATTAGCCTACTTTGATTTATCTTGTTCTGATCAGGCGCGAATGTCTGTTATACCTTTGCCTGTCTGGCAAATCGGGAATGTTAATTGTTGCTTTATCTTTTAGTTCCAATTCAGTGTGGGACATTCGTATTTGTGTCATGATTACTTACTAAATGTATTGCGAAATTCCAGACAACACATAGGTTCGTATTTATTACGGAATCAATAGGATTACTAAAAAGTCTTACATTTAGTTCCAGCAAAAAACATGTTTTTTTTTTACAGATAAGTGTAAAAAAAACAGATGGTGTAAACTGCGAATTCAAATAATGGCTGTGTGTTCCTCTAACATTGCAGATTGCAGCATTTTAGTTTTTTTTACTTCGATAGTTTAGTTTGATTGCCAATAGATAAAAGGATGCATAGCAGTGCGAACATTTACCGATTAAACCCGGCCTTTACAAATACAGTTTGAGCCCGATTACTAAAACTATTGGGGCGACTAAAACCGGCTATTTGTGATCACTCCCGTATTCAACGTTTTACTTTAAATCAAGAATTGCACAATGGTGAAATAGATTAGGTTTTTACTTACACACAGATGACCTACAGTCGTGTAAGCAGAAAAAACATAAGGATTACCAACCCTTACCAAACATTTTACCTTCACCTTAGTTAAACCTGATTAAAAAACAAAAAAAAAACACTCTAAAAACAATTATTTTCCATCAACAGAACCGCACATACTTTTAACAAACCGCTTTGAAACATGCCTCATTAAAACTAAGCATACCTAAGACTATAAAGTATTTACCTCAAGTAGCTAAGCGCATCCCACAGGTATGTCAGTTGTTGGATAAACAACCGCCCTCGAGTTTGTTGGCCAGTTTAGTTGTAAACAAAAGAGACGCAAAATATACCACAAAGCGTTCTTGTGGTTGCTTTGTATCGTTTTCAATCTACGTTATGAAAGCTCGTTGTAACCGCTGGCCTTTCACAAAGCAATATGGCTGAAAGCTTAATATGTATTAACTGCGACCAGGGCTTCATATGCTAATATCAATATTGTTTTATGTGTTTTTGGGAGTGTATCTGGACAGGTTTATCTTTAATGTTGATGATTGCTCGACTATTATGAGCATAATGTATTGAATATGAGTGAAAATATTCTGTTGAGTTGTATCGACGCAACGCAAGAGCTACGACGCGAATGCATGCGTTTTTACGCAGCATCCTGCGTTAACGATTTGCGTTTAAATTGCTATTACAATGCCGCAAAATATTGCGTTGCTTTGCGGCAGAAATATGTAATTTTTTATTCAAGTCACCTATAGGTGGTACATGTAACTGAAATGAACCATGGGATAGTCCCCTTATGGTTCATTTCCCAATTTAGTTTAGTACTACCTATTGAGAAAGCCTTGGAGTACAGGTTAGGTTCAGTAGTCACGAATAACACTGTTGTCTACGTAATACCTTTATCGGCTAAGGCTAACAATGGGTGTATCCGAATGTAGGTATGGAGACTATTATAGAGACTGGAGAATCATGTCTATTATAATAGTGTGACGGTTGCTCTATGTTGTAGGTACATATTGTACATTCCATGCATACCTAATTAATTTGTCTTGTTTATGTTAAAGTCGGTAACTGAATTTGGAAAACTTAGAAAAAACTTCTGAGAAAGGGATTTCAACGCAAAGCATTTCAAATTCTTAACACAAATGTGGTAAAATAACACAGTGAGAAACCATTTTAATTACGTTTCGGACTTTCAATTACAAAGAATTCAAACATCAAAGTGATGTTTCTAACTCTGCTTTTTTAAATGAATAAAAAATAGCTTGAATTTTTTTTTTGTTTTTCAACTGGGCGTCCGCTTCAGGAAAATTCCTATTCAAAGAAGTTTGAAAACAATTTCTCGTTTGTAAAAATATTAGAAATTTGTTGTGTTTTAATAATATTTTACATCGCGCTGAATTTAAAGTTTAAGGCGCATTTTCTCGTTACTGAATGGGGTGAAGCAAGGGGCGCGAGGGGTGACATCAAAGTGAATTAGCGAATGTTGTCTAGGGGCGTCCGTTTGTAAGCCGCTTTGAAGTTAGGACTACCTGCAGGGAGCCAGGGAAGTTCGTTGAAATGTGCCAAAGCGTAAGGCGTTTTATTTTGATACCACTCATAAGGGCCCGCGAACGCAAACGCGCGAGAAAAATGTAACACGCTAATTTTGCCATGAGCATGCTTATTACACCGCGTTTGATGTAAGCTGGAACATCAAAAGATAATTTGCGTTGTTTTACAGAATTTAATTTAGAAACAATTTTATGTGGCTTTGTGAAAATGGGTATATTTCTAGGTAGACTCAATATGCTCGGAGGCTGGAGGGAACAAAGCGTGTAGTAAAATTCTGTTTCTTAAAATAACATTCAAATTAAATATTAAATCTTCCAATATTGATTTTTACCATTCGCATCTTCCATTTTCGTTGAACGAGCATCATCATTCCGTTGCTTTAAAATTTAATTTAATTTATACTACTCTTTTAAATAAAATGCTCAGTTGTAAACTCAAACGAATTTTAAAGTAAACGCTCTCTCTTGTTATGAAATCTGAATTCAGCAACTGCATATCATATATATAGACCTAGGCAGGTACACTTATTTCAGCGGTGTCAGAAGAAACGAAGGCTCTCAAAGGCAGCGTAGATACGTCTTTCTTTTTAATACAGCGTCTAAAAGGGTTCCAAAAAATGCTTTTTGCCCATTTTTCTATGGGACCGAGGAGAGTGGGGAGACATTGAGCCGGGGCCGCGGAGTCGCGATAACGTTGTGGTGGGAACTCGCTTTAAATGCAAATCTCTTCACTACCAAATTCGGAACGATGTGGTAGTGCCGTGATGGGTGGTAGATGAATCGAAGACAAATGAGATGCGACGACTGTATATTGCTTCCAGTGAATGGATTAGATTTAATCGTTGCGAATGTATCGTTTGTGAATACGGGAGTCTATTTTCCGACTTCGCACACCTGGTTTTCCCAGTTAGTGGATTTTGTGTGGGTAAGTGTCATAATGAAATACAAAACCAATGCGATTCTGTCACTAAAAATGTCCTAGTTATGCATTGCTCTTACCCTATTCATAAGTTTGACATGACATCTTTTATTAGTCGGATAATAAAATACAAGGAAATAATCCTTGTATTTTATTATCCTACTAGTCATATTCTGAGCCCGGAAAAAACACGCAGTTCCTATAAAATACTGAACGTAGTAAACATCCAATCCTGTATGCCACGTAAGTAAATCTTAGAGGAAATTACTGGAAATAAAAGAGCGTAAATCCAAAACTACTGAACCGATTTAAATGAAATTTGGTACGCAGATAGTCTAGAGCGTGAGAAAAGACATAGGCTACTTTTTTATCGACATTCAACGCGGGCAGAAGCTAGTAAAGTTATATTTGTAAGTCTTTAGACTCTACTTTTCCACCTAATAGACGACTAAAAAAGTTCAGAGGCTGCACTTTATGAACTAATAAATAAAAAAGATTTAAGAAGTCACATTTAAGAAGTACGGAATAGCCAGGATACAAAGAGAAGATACGCCAAAAAAAAAATGAGTCTCTAACAGGTTCTGATAGCTAGCGTGAATAAAAATATCAACACCCCAACCCTTAAACGCCACAGTTTACCAAGTACATAAACACTCAACAATTTCCACAGAAAGCCGCTCGTTATTCCAGTAATTTTTATAATCCAGCCACTCGGTTGGAAGAGTTCCCTCTGCCAAATACTATTAAGTAAATTTTTGTAGATACAGAACAGTGGCTTTTGTTAGTTTCTTGGCTAGAACCCCGGTAAACAGACGATTTTTCACCATATTGTAAGTAGAACACATCCCGAAGCAAAACAACGAAATATATCCGCCGAACAATAAAGAAAATACGTTGAAAAGGCTAATAGTAATACGTTATACCATAGTACTTGTTAGTTTAATTTTAGGTACTAAATGCCATTTCGAAAGTGCTTGTTTATTCTTCAATAAAATTAATGCAGATAGCATTTCTATAGTTATAGTTATCTCATTTTGGTATGATGATAATTATCATTGAATGTTTTGATGTCATCATAACTGCTAGGAAGCATGCCTCCTCTCTGTGACGGGGAGTGGGCTGTAATCAACCACGCGTGGGCCCAGTACGGATTGGTAGATGTCACATGTCTTCGAATTTTTAGCTCTAGGAAATCACGGTTACATCAAGATTTTTTTTTCACCGTTTTGAAAATAGTGCTGATTAAATAAATTACACAAAGTAAAGCGCCTGCCTGGGTTCGAACTTTCGAAGAACAACTCTTAAGTCGGCGCCGTTACCACTGGGCCACCACTGTTCATCATGTCTTGATGTATTTATTCAACAGCAAATAAATTAAAACTACTTAAGCTTGTCCATCAACCGGAATGACATTTGTTTCCACGGTTTGTTTCAGACTACGGTATTGAAAACGGTACACTTGCTGCCATCTTTTACCTAGAAAAGAAGTTGATTCCAGTTACCATCGCGTTCATAACTGAAATAGTGGAGATGTATTTCCCAGAATCACTGGGCTTAACTTGGGCCTCACTCTGACCTTTAGAACTTGAGAACTAAAATTAATATAGTGAGCAGCCAGGATAAATAGTTTCGACAACAGGAAACAATTAGAACAGATTCGAAATACCTGAAGAGATTTGAGTGAAGCAGAAACAATTACACGTACATATATCTTTATGTGGCAGTTAGGCCACTTAGAAATACATACCTATTCAGATAGTGTCCCGACGGGAGAGTTTCCCGGGGTAGTCCCGGCAGCGCCGCCGCCCAGAATGCAAATGCAGATGAAGTGTTTAAATTATAAGCGGATGCGAAGGAGGCATGACATTTTAAAGGATCGAGATTGACCACGTCGTTATTATGCGGTAATGGATTTTAACGCAATATTGATCAAACGAGGCAGAGTGGGCCAATGAATTTGGGCAGAAACTATAACAGAAAATTAACGTTGTGCATACAAATGCCTCAACCAAAAACGTGGCCAAAATCAACACACCTGCCAACACTGCACATCAGTCACATAATGATACACCCTAAGATTACAAAAGCCCAACATAGAAACTGAATGCTGAGCGGAAATAATAGTGATAAGCAGACTGGCTACCTATAATAATGGGCCCATTATTTATTTATTTATTTAGGAAAACTTTATGCACAAGTAAAAAAAAAATACTTTACAAAGGCGGACTTAATGCCTGAGGCATTTTCTACCAGTCAACCTTAGGTTGATGCAGAGACAAACATGGCAGGTACAACATAAGGGATAGATAACTCGAAAAAGGATGAATATTGTAGGTAGCATTATTATAGGTAGCCATTATCAACGTCGTTGGCATCATCTCTCTACCTTCTATAATATGCACCATACAACAACCGCAGGCAAGCCAACGTACGCCAGGGCTCCACTAGTCTTCATTTCTCTTCTTTATGCTTTGTAAACAATATCTCGTGTCCGTCCTTGGCATAAAACTGTGTTTGAATAAAAATCAGATCAAACTAACCTCGCAGATGCTGTAGTATCTGAACAAACGTGTCATTTCTTCGAAAGGTCCCACAAAATGGTAAAAGGAACCCTGAGTATGTGAACAATACGATGATAAGACTTCAAAAGAAGTATTGAATCGATTGAGCTATACATTGTTGAAGATAAAAAAGGTAAGTTGTATTGTGTTTGTATCCTATTCAGAGAGCGGATATGCATGCGAATATTTCATGCATGCCAGTGTTTGCGTGTACTTTTTCTATGTTGTTTTTTCAGCCAGTAAGCACATCCACTGTCGGTAAGTAGTGCCAGTAGAGGTGCGAGCACTGCTCAGTTAAGTACGGATCCTAATGACCATTAATAACGATTGACAAAAGGATTAGTCGTTGGATGACGTACTTATTGGCACTCATGAATCAGACAGGCCTTCCTCTTCATTAAAATCCTTTCGTTGCCTTTTTGATATTATCATGGCAACAACAACGATTTAATTCCAAAAACCACATAGCAAAAAATATCATTATAGTGTATGTACCTAAGTCAATAAAACATCT
Organism: Lithophane ornitopus; assembly: GCA_948473465.1. Lineage (NCBI taxonomy): Eukaryota > Metazoa > Arthropoda > Insecta > Lepidoptera > Noctuidae > Lithophane > Lithophane ornitopus. Next base: position 9,620,132 of record OX419624.1, on the reverse strand, counting down.
AATTCTTCTTCCTCACTATCCTTTGCGTAGATTGTTAAAAATAAGTAACATTTGAAGAAAATTCACTACACTACACTGCAAGTAGATATTTCTTCGAGAAAATATGACTAAGCAGTATTGGAAGTGGTCACGTGGAAAGTTTGTCCAATAACAAGCTCTAGACGACGTGCACGTGAGACGTCCGTCTGTCACACCGACACGAATTTAACGATATTATTATCGACCACAAATCGTTCGTACACATCCACAGTTTGTCTCAAGCCTGATTTACACGGTGTGATTGAATTTCCTGTGGCATATCATAAGTTTAAGCAACAATAAAAGGTGCAGCTTCTAATTAATTTTATTGTACGCCATATGTAACAAACTTGCATCGTGTAGATGAGGCTTTACTCAATCTGTAGGTATGTTACTGCAGTACACAAAAACAGTAAAAAGGTAACACAATGTGAATTTGTGATAACAATTTCGGTAATTGCTTTGTAATGCCAGGGCATAACTACTCCTGCTCTATACTCCTGCTTGATCGACCTATATTAATTTCTTTGTCACTGCCTTCCAGCAAAAGATTTCCTTGTTACTCTTTAATGTATGCGCAGTCGATCAAGCATAAAAATAAAACGGGAAAGATTTTAAAGGTGATATTTTCTTGCTGACAATTCTTCAGTCTGAATTTCTTTTTCGTTCCTAGATTTCAGGATTTTACCGCAAAAATCAAATCTATTTGAGCTGTGTCGTTCGTTTTCGGCTTGTTGTCCAAAAACCAAATGTCGAAAGTTTTACGACCGGCGGACATTCTCTTCGATCGTATTACGCTACGTTCTGATAGAATGTCTTCTTTAGAGTCCCGCAGACAGATTGCTGACGAGTCGCACCATTAAAAGTTTCTGATTCAGTGATACGTAGCTGCCTACGTAAGGATAAGGAATTCATTCTCTTTGAGACGATCTCAAAATTCTGGTTGTCGAGCGTAAATCGGGTCACCTATTGTTGGAGTTTACGGTATTTTAAGAAAAATATTGCCGAAATAGAATTTCAGATGTGTCTAAGAGAAATTTTGATTCTGAAAAGATTTTCTGACATCCAAAACCGGAGAATAGTTTATCTCCAAATTGAATCCGAAATTAACGATCATGATTAAAACACTTTACTCACTCCATGATTCACTTGAAGGTCAAATTGAATTAAACCTCGGGGACGTATTTGATCGCCATTATATCACCCCATAAGTAATTAGCGCCGTTAAACATAATTACACCATTCATTACTCGTTCATTACAACCGCCGATGGTTCGTCGATAAACATAGATTTCCATGCAAAAAGTCCGATATTTGCATTTAACTTAACGAGTGTAATAGAGTAAATAAATAAAGCAACAAATTAAAAGGCATTTTTAATTGAAGAGTTCGATAATTAAGCATGAATGTTTAAATTAATTAATGAATTTCGTGGAATCGAACGGGCTGAGCGCTCCCTCCTATCGACTGTAGTGTTCGCAAAACGAACATTCTTAATTAATGTGAACAGAACAAACGTTTCGCTATTGTAGATGTTCAATAATGTTAGCCAATTTTAAATCGCTCCATTTAATCCGTTGTTCATTTAGATTGATTAAGTTAGAAACGGTGTGATTAAAAACAATTTTCGGGAGATCTGTTGTTGTAGACAGCTACCGTATTAATTTAGAGTATTTTAGAGCGACTGAATGTAGAACTTATTTATAGTTAGAGAATATAATGTTAACTGAAACCTTATTGTTTCGTAATAATATCGTATCAAAATGGTCCCCAGGCAGTAAATTCGTGGAAAATATGACGGCACTGTTTAGCAATCCGTATAAATTTCGCAAGCGAGCGAAAAAGAGAAAGTAAGTGTGTCGGATACGCGTCAGCTGGGCAGCATTAGTCAGGCGATGCGAGAAAATTTAATAAAAGCACTCCTTATCGCCCAGTCGCCCTGTCCGCTACTGAGAACAGTTTTTGCAGGCTGTGAGTCGCTCGAAAATTTCAAAATGGACAATTTGTTGAACAGCTAACAGCCACTGATGTACTTTTTATTCTTCTGACATTACTCCGGGTTTTTGAAGTCGAATAGAATTGCTTTAAAGTCGGTTAAGTGTTTGGGCGGATTCTCTCCCTCTCGGTTTTGCCGAATCTTCTTGGCGTATTATTGTTGTTTACATAAAAAGTGTTTCAGTCTGTTTCCGCTGGCGAAACATTTCAATAAGGTTGCTTATGCCATTAACAAAGCAGGCAAACAATTTCCCCCTCGCTACATTGTAGAGCCTGCAACATTTTAATCAATAATTATTTTTCGTGCAATTTTATTATTATTCTATAGTGTTCACGGCGATGTCGCCGTAGTGAGTGCTCCCCGTCATTAGTATTCAAAATGCAAATTGCTGGCAGCACTCAGGGCATTGCCCCCGTCTCAGATCTTACTTTCCCAGAAATAATTTCATTAACATCTGCATACTTGCATGTTCCTTGCAGAAATTCCTTTCAACTCGTCTAGAACCTCCTCGGTACGTCTAGCTAGGTGTTTGCATTGTGAATGCATAGAAAACTTGGTTTGTTATAACACGTTTACTATGTTAACTAGATTTTCTTTGTCTCCTCTTAGCAGCTTATATTCAAGCTGAACGTTTTTGCTGACCGTAATACTCGTTAAATAAAGTCTCCTTTGAACTGTTTGTGTAGATCAGAAAACGCCTGACCGATTTCTTTATTTCCTGACCTACATTTCTAGGATTGTCTTTACCAGCTAATTCAGCGTTTGTTTTTGCTTTGCAGAAACAAGTAGGTAAATCCCTGCGATTTTGCTGGTCAGCTGGGATGCTTCCAAAAAGGAGATGTGTGTAAGTGGATACGAATTTACCTTTAAAAAAATACCTACCTACTCTTTGAGGAACATCAACAAAATATAATTTTATTCGACCAATTTCAGAAACCGAATCAAGAATTCCGTATCAACTACCTACAGATTGTAGATTGTTCGCGAATAACTAAATTATTTAACTTTGTACCGCTTTAAAAATATATTTTTAATTTTTAACTCGTTTCAGTCGACGTCATCAATCCTACTGAAAAAGTCGAATAATTTAATATTTAAATTGTAACCGAAAAGATTCGTCTGAGCTGACGTGTTTGCATCACAACGTTGTGATTGTTAAATATTTATATCGTATTACGTAGCCCGGTTGATTGCAATTAACTTCGGCTATGGAATATACATTATCAATCTTCTCTCACAAAGGGATACAGATCGTATTGTAACAATATCATATATGGAATAATAATAAGTGTGCTTCTCGGTCTGTTGGCAATAAGCTGTTCTCTATGGTGAACCTGTATTAGATTTCTGAGTAGAGTCAATGTTATTTATTTTGATCAAAGATTTAAAGAGTGCGGAGACGACAGATGACAGAGTTGGGGACTATGTTCAGGACACATATCGGGACCACTTCTATCGCTACTCTATGAAGAATCATAATCTTTCTATAAAAAGCAAGATTTCTTTTCTCAATTCTTGGCATCGCGCTGTAGAAATCTTCCTACAGTCTGTCATTCTGTCTTTCGTTTTCGCACACATGCAGCAGTGGAAAAAATCAAAAACTGAAACGGTTCGGAATCTACTGTGCAATATGTAGTGACTTGAAATCACCGATAGACAGAGAGGCGAGTCTTGCGATAGATCTTGTCAAGGTCTTGTCTTTGGGGCTGCATGACACCTGTACGCTGCGTCATCTGTCTAAGCCACAACCACGTCACACTGTGTCGCATCACCCCTGTGTCGCGTCACTCCTGTGACTTATGCACTATGACGTATGATTTGATTGCCAAGTAACTGCTAAGTCTACTATGATTAGAGGATTTTGTTCCATGGCACAGTGGTCCCGGTTCCTAAGAAGGGCTCATAGGGGTTGCAGGTCGGATTAAAAATGAAAGAATAACTTTCTACCTAAGAAATGATTGTTCTGAGGATATAACAAGTAAGTATTTTTTAAAGCAAGTAATATATATTCTCAAAAAAAAGCATTCATCCATATTAAAATATAGGTAGAAATAAGCATCACCTTTGTACGTATTTTTCTGTTCTTTTCTTCTTGTCTGTTTTTTATTTGTGTACATAAATGGTTTTATAAATAAAAAATAGTTAGGTAAGTAGGTAACAATTAAATTGGTTTTGTTGGCATATAAACAATAAAGTAAAGAGTATGCTAGCATTCCAAACACTTCACGAGATATATCTGCCTCATTTTCTTTATTCGTCGCAGATAACCAGGTGTGTTTAGAACAACCATTTGAGGAAAAGAACACTTGATGGTGGCCCCTGCAGAATAAAAGAAAAAAAAATCACTAAAAAAAACCTAAGGTATTCAATTTACCTACATACGACCTAGTCCTTTCAATGAACCTATAGCAATCCTCGGCGCACTTTGGCGCACCTAAACGTTACAGTTTTAGAAACTAGACAAACAAGAGATTATTTTGATATAATATGTTTCATCTTTGGGGATTCGTTCCTTCCTAAGTAAAAGTCTAATTGAATAAGGGAAAGCGGCAAAAAACATAGAAATCGGAAGTCTCTCTTTGACGGTGCTGGTTACCGATAATGACAGGGTTAAAGTAAACACAATTAGATTAGAAATGTCGTACATACCTTCTTTTTGAATATCCATGGCACAACAATATCACAAACAATCAATTTTCGAGAAAAACAACACTTTGAAAACAATGAAATTTCGTTGAAAATATAACGCTAACGAGCACTAATGAAATGTTACTTGTGTATCCTGTAACGATAAATGACATCATAATTTGACCATCGACATTTCAGCCCTATGAGCTATGGCGGGACCTATGGCAACGATGACCTAGTTTTGCACTCAGGGATTTCGGGATCAGCTTAGTTCAACAAATTGAATGTTTTGATTATTTACCTGCTAACCATTTGTGCCAGAAGGCGAAACCTAGCAATACACAATATTAATATTAATCAAACAATGCAGTATCAGTGCATATATTATATAACTACGTGTGAGTATTCAACAGATTTGCTTGTGTTTCACTAACATAATATTCAATAAGCTATGCCTTTCTATGAACTGCAAGTCGTGCATAGAATTCTTAGTAGGTAACTAATTTATAAAAATACTATCTTCTGCCCGCGACTTCGTCCGCGTGAAACTGACAAACCGCGTCGCATCGCATCGCCCGCCCGCGCTATTACTTCATTTTTGCTTAGCGTTCCTTCGTACTTTTTTTCTTTTTGATCAGCTCCTAATGGTCGTAGCGTGATGTTCAAAAGCCTATACATATAACCTTTCTTAAGAAACCTTTCTTTATCAAATGCAAAACGATTTTTTCAAATCCAACTGGTAATCCAGAGATTAGCGCGTTCAAACAAACAAACAATTTCTTCAGCTTTATTATTAGTAGGTATTAGTATAGATTTAATGGCTTATAGTTTTTACTATAACTTGTCATAGAGTTACCATAAAATAAATTACAAAACTTCGTCAAAAGTATTTTTGAACAAAATGAAAGTACTCAAATTCTTCACCCCTATCTTCAAGGGTGCAGACGTCATTAGTCAGTGTAATACTCACAATCAAATGCTTAAGTAATCCTACAATTGTGACTAAGTGCTAGAGCTTCATTCGACTTTGATTTAATTAACTTAAGTGCATTTGCATTAATTTTAATCTTGTCAGATGTTAATTTGTCGCCAAGCTAAGAGCGAGTAGACTCTTGATCTGCGAATAAATTATCATTCATTTTGTTTTGAAATGTTCTTATTTATTTTTATGTTTTTGACAACATGGTTTATGTGCAGGGATTACAAGATTGTTATGTTCGGATTTAACTACCAGCATAGTACATAGTCACTTGTTCTGTTCAAACTTCTTGGAGAGAGCGATCTATCGAAAATTGGGTCAGCTTGTTGTCCTGTGCATGTTTGTAAAATTGAATGACCTTAGTATCACATTGCACTTTACTTGCAAATTAGGCTAGAGTATTCAAAGGATTTTGTATTTTATACAAAATCTTCTGTAAACTGGGTATTCCAAGAATTAGTTACTTGATTTCATGTAACTAATTTCAATGTTGAACCTTACATTCAAAGCAAATAGAAAGCCTTCATCACCAAACTTTGCAGACATTGGTGACCGATTTTACAAATTCCACTTCAAGGAATAAATAATTCAAACGTATTACATAATGTAATGTACTCGCTAGTACATCTAAAGTAATGTTGTTGACAGGAATCCGATCAGCTTAAATCTAAGATGTTCGGAGATCAGAAATCCAATTTACCCTTATAATAAGCGCGTCTCGTATCACTAACGGAGTGATACCTACTCAATACCTACTCGTTCTGGTGAAGGGAAAGTGAAATAAGTAGGTATTTATGGCTATGTAACGAAAAATGAGGAATGTTTTTATGGTAAGCTTGATAATAAGTAAGTAAGTTTGTAAACGACCAAAAAGATCATAAAAATATGTAGGTAATTACACTTACTATTTCACAATCTTTTAAAAACTAAGTAAGACTAAGGAACGAAAAAAAAAACAACTAAAGAAACACCAAAGGGTTTTTCCAAAGCAAATTGGATTGAATGAAGTAATTAATCTCTGTTTAAAATAATTATGGTATCTACTGACTGAAAACGAGCTGACTACCTCGATGGTCTAGTGATCGCAAGCGCTACTGCTGAGCTTGAGGTCCTAGCTTCGATTCCCAGGTCGGGCAAAGTGTAACTGGGTTATTCCATTAGGAATTACTCAGTAGCAGCCCGGAGTCTGGATTCTCGCCCGGCTGATGGTAATAGGCTCGCCCCTATTAGATGGAACTTAAAGATAACTAGCGAAATGTGGGTGTACGAGTAAAATCTCTGCCTATCCTTTCGGGGAAATACAGGCGTGATGTTACATTATAATGTTATGAAAACAAGCTTGATAATGTAAACGAAAAATACTTGGCTTCCATAGTTCTACAAAACCAAAGTAAACCACATATTCCATCACACGTATTAGTCAAAGCGTACCTATCTTCGTTCAGTTTTACTACCCGTAGCACGTAAAGCTTACCTACGGTACGAGTACTTCACAGTAGGCGTAACTTATTTACAAGCAAGTTATTAGCAGTAGAACCCAGCCATTTACATAGTAATCCTTTCAATAGCTCAGCCTACCTTACTGAAACTTTACGATCTAAGTACTCACACGGCTATACCAATTTACGTGTATAAAACCTTTGTATGTATGTATATGTAGTATGAACTTCATTGAATATTCAGTATCATATGTTTTTTTTTAAATAACTATGTAGGTTCTAACTATTTAATGAAGCACCTATGTTTATAGTTATGTAGTTTGTGGGGTCGGAGGAAAAATTCGGCTTCAAATTCCAAAAATAATTATTCATATTACATCAGTAGAATAAGTCTTAAATACAGGGTGTAAGGGTGAACACCATTGTCACTCAAACCATGGGTAGTTGAGTTAAATATAAAATTAAATGACCGAGTAGAGAGTTTTTTTAATTCCTATCCGACACCTTGCTCGCAAGCGAAACAGCTGACTGACTGAGGGAGGGGTCGCCCTCGCGGCCGGTCAGGTCACGTCTCACGACCCCCACCCGTGTTGAGACGCAAGTTCGTTGCCCTAGCGCATAGGTGAAAGGGTGAAATACTCGAGTGGTAAAATTTCGTAATTTTCCATTGATTTTACGTTCTATAAATGACACCAAACCACTGGTTTCAAGGATAACGGTGTTTACCCTAACAACCTGTATATAACTATCTTCGTTTTTTTTTCTTATGACTTGACGAATAACAAATAAATTGCTCAGGCATACGGCTTGAGCAATTTTTATGAGTACAAGAGAATATAATTTTGGAAAACCAATGAACAACTAATGGAAAACGAGTTTCCCGGCCAAGCCTGCCGATTGATAAAATTTTAACTTTGAACGTTAATTGTGACAGTCATAATGAGGCCATTGTTTTGCAGCTTGCCAGTCTGGCGTAATGAATTTATAATAATAAGCCCAGTCCAACCTAGTCTATATATATTGAAAACTTATACCTAATTGTTAGTTATTTTCTCACGATGTTTTCCTAACATTTGAACTTGATAACAAATAAAGCATGGGGCAGGGTTCAACTTCGTGTTCTGGTGTACTGTATGGGGTAAACACTGTTCACACACATCGCTAATAAATGCCGTGTGCCCGCTGGTTTAGAATAGCTAAAATGGGCCACCAACATGGATATCCTACCACATGGCGTTGTATATAGATACTATTTCTTACAACACCATGTGAAGGGTATAGGTCTATACCTATACCCTTCACATGGTGTTGTAAGAAACTAGGGTGAATAATTGGGACATGAATTTTCTTTGAAACCACAGTATGTAATGCACAGTTATCAAACTTGGTTGGTTAGTTATTGAAGTGGTTGTTATATCTTGTTTTTTTTTCCAAAACCGATCTCTTCTACAAAAACCAACTAGCTTTTTGAAAGCATTAAACTCGTAGGTACATCAAAAATAAAATGTCACAATCACCTTATAAGTCAGATTTATTTATTTTTTAGGATCGTCAAAAACGATTTTTAATGTAAGTCATTGGCAAACAAGAGGATATTAAAGTGCTCTTGAAAGTCGTATTTTACAATAATTAGGTAGCAAACATAGGTACTCATAGTTTGCCATGTTCGTGATTTATCTGTAGTAAAAGAATCTCTCTCTAAAATCCAATTTCGAGTTAAACAAAGGTTCAGAAAGAAAGTTGTTCAACAATTTATGTGGCATCCTTAGGGATATCGTTTTCGTTACACTGAACAATTCATATGTGAGTGTTGTTGGAGGCCACTCATAATATTTGCCGAGCGAAAGTCGCTTGGGTGGTATTAATGTTCTTTCGGCTATTCTGTCTCCCTATTACTCGTAAAACCTGAAGATTTTTGGATATTACGAAGACAATGGGTGGTAACATAAAATGGGAAGGAATTTCTCGTGTCTGCGTGTATTTGATTGCTTTTCCTAGATTTTAAGTACAAGCTTGTTAGTTAATGAGTATCTTCGTTTCCAACAATTTCTTTAAATAGGTACTTTAATAATAAAAAGTGTTGTTGTCATGCAAACTGAACTGAAGATTCCCTTTCTAAGAAAGACGGACTTCGTTATTTTATAAAGATTTCAGCTTGAGCGTTGAGCTAAAACTCTAGCTCACATCTAAAGCGCTACGACGAAGTGCGAATTTCACCAATAAAACTTAACACGATCAGCAAATAAACCACGTTTAAGACCTATCTGTGTCATTATTTTCTTTGGAATATTGACAATGATAGCTCGTGAACTCAATTAGATTTTATTTTATTGGTGAAATTCGCCCTAAGTATCTGTCGCTCGTTTTATTGAAACGAAAATGATAAAGACAGAGCAACATCATCAATCCAGTTATAAGTTAAGTTTTATGATTAATAGGTAGCTTCTCATAAATATAAGGATTTCCTGTACCAACACATCCTACCGTAAAGATAAACGGATAACAGAATCTCAATCACCATTTCAACACTGTCAGAATTTATATGACTAGGTAGTTGAACCGAATAGAATACTGATGAAGTATCAATCAACAGCTGCCCACGCTATCGGGAGCCTCAATACTATATTAGATTCATATCTTAGTATCGAGTACTCGCTAAAAGAAATATGAAAGGGAATAAGGCCGCGGCTGCACGTTCCAGACACGCGAGATCAGTGAGAACGTGCGTGCAGCGACAACGTAAATCGCGACGTGTAATGTAATGAGGTGACGCAAAGACGCATTGCCCGGTGAGTAGTGTTGTGCGTTCACGCCCTTAGTAATTTTTATGTGGTGTAATTTGCAATTGATGATCAAATGTTGTGGTTAATAGCTGAAACAACTTTGGCTTTGCTTTTTTTGTTCAATTTATTTTTAAATTATTGGTCAAGTTACGAGAAAAAAATACTATTTGCGTTTATAAGATGCTTTTAGGGTTCCGTAGTCAACAAGGAACCTTTATAGTTTCGCCATGTCCTGTCTCCCCTCTGTCCGTCTGTCCGTCTGTCCGCGGCTTAGCTCAGAGACTGTTGGTACTAGAAAGCTGTAATTTGGTATGGATATACATATAAACGACGCCGACAAAGTCGTAAAAAACAATCGTCAAATATTTTTTTTTAGGGTAGGACACTTAAAGTGGGGATGGTTTTTTTTTTCTCGTCAATCCCATAGTTTGGGGTATCGTTGGAAAGGTCGTTTAAAAACAATGTGAGTTTGTTCAATCCATTTTTGGATTCAGGAATCCGTTTGCGGAATATTAAGCTTTAAAGTGCAAATTTTTGTTAGAGCCAGGTGTCCCCCCTCCCCTTGCCAGCTAAATGGTTGGGTTTGGATATGTGAAAAAAATCATGGCAGTAGTAAATATAAAGAAATTAAAAGGAAAACTATCACCGCTACGTAGGCTCCACAAGTTACCGAGTAATAATCGACCAACTTAAATTTGCATTTCATCCCAACTAGCAAAAAATAATCTTACAAAAATCCCAAGAAACATATAAGTGTGGATATGGGCGCACTTTATAAGTATATTCACCCTTACAATTGCCTTGTAATAGTCTCGCGAAGTGTATTTTCAAACTTACAAAACTCTTGCTGATACGTTTATAATGAAAAACCAACTTACAAGGTGTCTTACCAGGACATGCTTTAAGGGCAAATAACCTTAAAATCCTCTTACTAATGCTATTTTAAGTGTAATATCGCTAGTAGTCCTCTTTGTGATCTCCTAATAAGAGTGTAATCTCAATCCGCCGTGAGCTAAAGATAAACTTTGCGAAAATAATAAAAGTCGCGTAAAAACGTAAGCATTATATTTTATTTCATTTCTCACATACAACGCTAGAGTGTAAGCTATTGTGTGTAGATTATTAGATTGCGAAGTAGTTCGGAACCATCAAAAATATTGTATGTGTCAGTTGCACGAGATGCTCGGAAAGACACTGATTTTTGTATTAATTCCAAGTATTGTCTACGTACGTTCTCGTTTCGTTCATGTCGTCGTTTTATATATTCATCCCAACTACGGAACCCTTCATTGTGCATGGTACGACATGCACCTGGCCGGTTTTTTTATGGAAGATTTTATAAATAAAAAGAAGATTTAGTTTTGAATGCAGGAGACATCCTCCACAGCTTGTTAAAAAAATGCAACTGCAGAACTAATTTGAATCCATCGGAACACAAGCACCTCATAAAGGCAAGAAATAATGAGGAGACAGTTCTACTCAAATCATAATCACGATGCCCTTCGGTGAATAATTAACAATACTTTATTGAAATCCATTTGATGATGCGCCTGAGGCTTGGTGCACACGTGCGTCGTAATGAGGCGATGAATTGAACGCATCAGTTGCTGGTGTGCACACGGCCGGACCGATGGCTTGCAACGCTATTACATAGTAGCTAGTGCGATATATATACGGCTTGATGTACATAGCTTAAACTAAATGTCTTGTACATACATGTATAACGAAACTATGCTCAGCATGCAGAAATTGGAGATGCTTGTATATGTAGTTGAAAATTAATTTGGAATGTTTGAATGTGAACTAGATTTTGTATTATACTATGGGAGAACTGGCGTTTCAAGCTTGGGTTATTTAAAGAACACACATAACATATTTCCCCAAAGAGTCAGGCAGAGGTGTACCTAAGAACTCCTCCCCACTCCCTTTATCCCTCTCTTAGGTGTACCTAGGGCGTAGGGTGGTATTATTTTGATATAAATTAAGAGATATTACAATTCTCTAACGAATCTTAACAACTTTTCAATACTTTAGACGGACAAAAAGAAAAGGACTATCCTTTGATACGATAGCTAGGCAAGCCATGTGCACTATGCAGTCAGCCAATAAGATACGATACAAGTAAAAAATAAAAAAACAAGGCACTTACAAAACTCCATATCACACCACATACAACTGTAAGTATTCGATTTATCATCAGATTTTTTTGCGGCAATACAAGTCGCGATTAAAATGTCGGCATCATAGATTGTGTCGACTTTTTCTTCAACTGCTAGAGAAAACTACCTCATCCATAAATTCTAACCACGTGGTTGTTATCTAAAACGGCAATGGAATGGATATACCTGTCCATTCAGAAACTTGTATAGCCGGTACATACTTCAAGTCTCAGACATCCATCATGGGGACTGACACCCGACTGAGTGCGTCTGTATCCCCCAATCATACGATTTATTTATACAATTATATGTTTCAATGCTAATCTTGGGATAAACTTGCCATGTATAAGAAAGCAGTATATGATTGGAACTTGGAACCGGATCAAATATTCAAGTTTTCAATCTAGACTTCATACGTCTGTCTTCATCATACCATACCGTTTAACTTAAAGGGCCGTTTAACAAAGTCTTTTAAATTGGGGCAATTAAATGCACTACACTCCTGTAAGTCAGAACTTACAGTATTGTTCAAAGAAAAGTGAGTCCCCAGGATCAATGGTCCCAGGAAAATGATTCAAATGTCGTGTAAGCCCACAAGCACCGAACACGGTCTTTGAATAACCATTGGGCAATACTACTGTAACCTCTGAAGGTCATCAGCATCAGTACAGCAGCATCACTGATTTATAGGAACAGAATCCTGAATGAGCTTGCATTGCTAATTAGACTCAGCGACAACAAGTTCGTACAGACTTAACTAGAAAATGCTATAATAATTCACATTTTCCTACTGAGATAGCTCAGTAGAGCAATAGAGATGGAAATACACTCTTCGGGAAACATTTCATTTAACTAGCAATTATTTTGTATATATCAAGCAAAATTCTTCTTAAACGGTTCAATCGAATGGATGGTTTTCTCTATCAGCCTATTAGATAAGGTATCCGCTGTAGACCATTATCTGCCTAGCCTTTCCCTAACTATGTTGGGGTTGGCTTCCAGTCTAACCGGTCGCAGCTGACCAGTACCAGTAGCAGTGACCAGTATTTTACATGGAGCGAGTGCCTATCTGACCTCCACAACCCAGTAACTGGATACCCCCTTGGCAAGTCTGGTTGTCAGACTTTCGGGCTTCTGACGACCCGTCCCGTAACGACTGTCAAAGATCCACAAATGACAGCCGGGACCAACGGCTTAACGTGCTTTCCCAGACACGGAGGAGTCTCGGTATGTAAAGATGGTCACCCATCCACGGATTAACCCCGGCAGGCGTAGCTTAACCTGAAGGATCGACCCGTGTGGCTGTTTTTACTTAGCCACGAGCTCCCCGCCTGGTCGCTGTAGACCATTGTCCTGGTATACTTACTACTTCTATTGTAGAGGTCTTTACCCCAGCAGTGGAATACAATAAAACAAGAAATAGTTAGCCTTCGCTCATAATATTGCTCATGAGCGTAATGGTGCGCATCAATCGGATTTTGATAATGAGATTATTGGTGACGATCATGACAATTTTAAGTCTAAAATAAATTCCTATGTTTTGGTCCACCAACAATATACGATAGCAAACAATACAGTCTACGCAACGTGATTCAATCCTTTAACTAGCCACGAAGGTACTTAGACGTAAGGTATCAGTTACGTGATATGTCCTTACAGGGCGATTATAATCAACAATTCATTCTGAGAGCATCTAGTCTCAGGCGACTGCTCTATACCAGTGATCCCAACATAAATCCTCCAAGTAAAGACAAATGACTCGACCTTTTTTTTTCCTTTGGATTCCCGTAGGATAAAGGGTACCAACAAATCCTTAAGAACGCGTCTTTTAATGGAATGATTACGCATTCCTAGTCATCTGTGCGTATTTATGTGTGTACTTATATGAGTGTTTCTTAGATCAATATGGAACTGCTCGAGTTTAATGGGAAAAAAGGATGCATGTTCAAAACAAAAACGTTTGAAATAGCTACTGTCCTTTGTGTTCTTTAAAGCTACATAAAAATCTGCGATTTGAAATATTTTAAGATTTCCACGTTTAGCACGATAACAGACGAACTAAAATGATTGAATAAACCAAATTAGTAAACAACAGTTTAGGCTAAACTAAAGATAAAATATTTGATAGTTCAAAGCCATTTCGAAATTGTTTGAACAGTGGTGCTTAATTTTCTTGAAAAATCACTGAACTGAAATACAAGACCAAAACTGAAATAGAAAATTGTAAAGCAACAGGCCTAACAAGGCACCAAATTGTCAATAGTATAATACCAAGACCTTTTTCTCTAATTCCCAATTTGAGAGGAAAACGTTCAAGTCTGTTAGGGATGTTTAGGATAAATACACGGCAAAAGGAAAGGTCATCGCCGCAGGGGAGACAACGTAAAATAGATGATAGCAAAGAATTCTACGGGGGCTAACACGTGCCTAAATATATGGCTACAGGGGTTGTTCCCTAAACATATAGAAGAAATAAAGAAAGTAAATACCAAATCCTCTGAGGTTAATTATGATACAAAGAAGACTTGCCTACCTACGTACGTCGGTATTGTACTTATTTGTAGATACTGTATTTATTTACAGTGACTCGTTTATAGCTATTGAAGGTGGAGTTAAAAATACATACAGGTGTTTGGTAGAAGGACCATCACATTTTTTTTAGGGATAGCGGGAGTCATTATGCTATAAATTTTCACCCATAGAAACTATGTTTTAAGTGGTATGGTAATTGAGATGTTTTCTTCATGTCGTCATATCTTTTTTGTTTGTGTAATAGAACTTAATAACTTTTGGTGTTATATTTGCAATGCACATTCTAGAAAATTACTACTTACATTATGTGTTTCCAGTCTTAAAATATTGTTAAAGGACGAACAATTTAATTTAAAATTCATTACAAAAAAACACAATTTTATGCTAGCAAATGACACTCCCTATCCCTCAAAAAATTGTGTCGGTCGTTCTTCAAAACAGCCTGTATATATCGACCGCAATGCGCTAACCAAATAAAAAATTATAATGATTCTTTGCCATCCTCTAGTGGAACTTAGGCTGAGTTTGATTGAAGTCCATCCAATCGGCATTAAAGAGAGGAGTAGTTCGAAGAGTAAGTTTTCTAGCGTCTGTCAGAAATGTCATACCACCTCTGCAACCAACGGTCTTGTTATCCATATAGAATAATATTATTGTATATTAATATGACAATAATTACCATGAGTGCTTCCAAATACACTGCATAATCATAACATTACAACACACACCGTTCCCTGATTAAATTATTCCGATAGTTTCCACAGACGTTAATGTAAGAACATACGTGATTATCTTAAGGGTTTTTATCTCTAAAAGCTCTTCAAATCTTATACGACTAGAACCTATTCAGATACCTAAACAAAGAACTAAACTTTTGTCAGCATCTACAGCACCACTTAACAACTTCAAAAGCTTAACTAGATATTCTTTATTGTAATATTCATGTCCTCCCCTTTTGGTAGAACATTCATTACAATGGAACTAAATACGCATAATGAATGTCGCCTAGCGTTCTATTTTAGCAGTTTTACAAGTAGATAGGATCACGCGATTTATGAATCCATTGTCTGAACCAACTATTCTCATTTACGTCTACAAGTTGGGCGATGCACCTGAATATATATGGATGATTTCTATTTTAGTTCGTCCTTTTGCTTTCTATTGTAAACTGTTTGTATTTCTTTGTTTACAGCTTCGTAAAGTTCTGCGTAATTGAATGCAATTTAGATGGTTATCGCAGCGTAAAACTTTATGTGTTGAAAGGTAAATTTGAGATAATTTACAGAGCGAAAAATGCACTAAAATCCACTGTATTCCATGAAGCTTTTAAGCAAATGACAGCCGCAGCAATTGCCTGCCAAATAAACTATAGAATAAAATAATAACGCACATTTTGGACCACGTGTAGCTCCATCCATCGCGGTAATTGCTGACAGGCGGAAGATAGCAGGAGAGTTATGACGTCACATAACGTGCTAATGACGTCATAACTGCATTGCCCCGGGCCCTCGCTGACTTACGCCTCTCTCTGGGTGCAATGGATGCGATGCAATTTACTAAGCAAATCCTGCGCGAGACATTTTAACTGGTTTTACACCTTGCCATTAAAGGCACGTAATGACATTACGTGATAAGTGCACCTGATAGCTGATACTGGTGTCATTTTTTTGTCTCCCACTGCAAAATAAAGTGGGCATAGTCATGCGTACTGGATGTTAAAGATTTTTTATTGGAGCAGATGCTTTAAAGACATTCGTGCTACATTTAAAATAAATATTTCTGCACTCTCTTGTTTTGAAAATAAAGTGATACAGTAGCGATACAGATAAGGTTACAAATATAGCAATAATTTATTGACATGCGAGTTCATTTGCAAAAGGATCTTGTTAATTAAGATGAGCAATTTATTAGCTCCTATAATAATAGATAACGTTTTGTTTAATACTCTTTTCAACAGAGCTAAGAGTAGGATCTCTTACGAAGATTTACGTACGACAGCTGCTGGTAAAATACCTACCTTGCACCTAATTATATTTATCTAAACTTAAAACTGAAATTGTACCTAAAGCAAGTATCGTCTAACTCCCAAATGCTGACACGAAAAGTGCATAACACATTGTGACAAATAACACATGCGGTATGTAACGGAACAAAATTGTTGGTGTGTGCAGATCGAGGACTATTCTGTGCAATAAACGTCAGCCGTCAGGTTGAGCCACTATAAATCTACCTCGTCGTCGGTTCCCCTCATGAATCACCCAACGAAATGCCAACTTTTCTGCTACTTCCATTTGGTAAGGAAGAGTTGACATTTTTCGTGTTTAAAAGTAAAGTAGATGCGAGCACAGGAGTGTAAAGGGTGTCTTGTTGTGGCACTAGTGGCATAATTTTAAGAACAGATCTATTGATAGAATACTCTTTAATACGTAAGTATAACTACCTTAAAATTTTCACAATCATTTTTGTTTTATAAATAAGAAGTTAAGTAATGTAAAATCATGAAATTCGAGTAACTATTGATTTTCAAACAACTATTTTAATTTATTGCAACTGTAGGCCGGAAGACTTCAGTGTTGTATGAATATCTGTGCAAAAACCCACAGCTATTTCTTTCATTTCATTAGGGATTCCGCGGGGTAGGTAATAATTGCGTAACAAACCTACCTAATTATTTGAAAACTAGGTGAAATATGAAAATAACCGGTTAAGCTAGCTTAGGTAATCATAATTTTTCATCCAAGCCGTACGAAACGGTTGTAGAAAATGGAAAACAACTTCAATAATTCAATTTTATGAGGAAGTGAAATAGCTGGCACGTCATGCTCTTTTACAACTCACATAAAACTATAATATTTCTAGCTTTATGCATAAAGTAAGCATACAATACGAATTCACGCAATGCAATTAAATCCGCCTACTACTGCGGGGTTGAAGCCCCAGTTTTCGTACTAAGCAACGTTGGTATTTTTATTGGCAATCATTAATTTGTTGCACATCTATAAAAATAAATACCTACCAAACATTATGGTCCTTACGTTGTAAAATAAAGCTTTTAAGAATAAAAAGTAAAGGCGGAATTGAGTAATATCGATAGAACTAGTGCTAAGTAGTTATACGTTTGTACCGACAATTTTTCCCAGAATTATGTCAGGATAGCAAGTACCAGGCTGTGCTTAGGTACTTTCATTCATTTCCAAAAATGATTTTACCAGTCTAATTAAACATTATAGAAATGTAAATACTAACAAAGATCCATTGATGATTTCAAAGATATTGCCGTAAAATCATTGCACTAGGAAATACACTTATTATTTCTCCTACTGCAATTTCTTTCCTATTAAAAAAAAACACTTAAAAACGCATTACTGTTGCCTATAATTGGTTGTTTCACCCTCGAAGCCTTATAAACGCTACGGAAAAAAGATTACGAGCTGCCGGCATTCAGAATATGTGCTATTAACATACTGACTGCATATCTGATAAAGGGCGTTTGTGAAAATTTAGTGGATGCCTGGTAATTACTGGATCGTTGATACGATCGCGACGACACGCCCCACCGCGCGCCTTTACATGCATGCCAGTGTATGCGTATGCAGATGCACCGAGGAGGTTTAAGGTTAGTACGGGTTCAAATAAATTCACAAAGCTTGAAGAAAAACAACATAACATCACGCCTGTATTCCCCGAAGCGTTAAGCAGAGGTGTAGATCCAGTTCACCCAGTTTTCGCCCACTTATGTTTTAGTCCCATGTAACAGGGGGCGCGCCTATTGCCATCAACCAGCCACGACTCCAGACATCGGGCTGCTATTGAGAAATTCCAGATGGAAAACACAATAACACTTTGTCCGACCCGGGAATCGAACCCAGCACCCTAATTGCGTAATATACGACTAATCAGAATTGGAATCAGTTCGAAACAAATGTCTAATAATTTGTAATTGTATTAGTAATTGCTTCATAAGTTCGTAAGTTACGTTGTTGGGCAATTTTTTTTTCGAATTTATGAAGCAATGGACATTTGTTTCAAACTGATTCCAATTCTGACCGATCGTGCACTATAAAATTTGTGTTCTGAGGCCTTAGACAAAGTGACATTCTATCAGCGATAACGATGATGGAAAAGGCAAAAATGTATAGGACTGACATAAGCTATCGAAAAGCTTATGTCAATCCTGTTGAAAGTCGTTGTAGAAAAACGAAACGCTTTCGAAGCCATTGTCACTTGTCTAGGCCCTCTGGACCTCATGCTCAACGAGGGTCTTGACTAAGGTTCCCTTTTATTCTTTATATTTAGTTCCTCTGAAACAAACAGTCAATGCAAAAGATAGTCATAGACAAGAAAAAGATGGACTTTAGAATAGAAACTCGTATAACTGATATCCAACCTGCTTCTTGACTTACACTCGTCACTGTCAAACGACATGGCACAACACGAGATCACTTAGCGTAGTAAGATACCTTTCACATCTGTATTTTCTAACTTATGTTAAACAAGAATGAGTCACTGTGTCCACATCGCCGCTGCACGTCGCATAATTTCACATGTCACTTCTGTTTCATTGCACCTTACAACCCTTTGGCTGTCTGATGGAACTCTAGCTTATGTGCAGAAAGGACATTTTATTATCAACCTCATTTTATTGTAAGAATGCAGAAAGCTTGTAATGCGATCTGATATATTAAGTACAAAATGTCTCAAAGTATTTATAAACTTTTATGGACAAACAGTTTGTATGTAAATATTTTCAGTTATTTTTATTGGGACAATGTATTTCGAAAAAATATCGAAACTCCAATAAGTATTCACATACTCTTTAATGTGCAAAGCATTTATCGCAATCCCCTAGAGACACAAAAAAGTAAAAATATTATTCAAATCGTAATCATTAAAACAGCAAAGATCGTAAATAACAGTAAGTATTAAGTATAAATAAACCCAACAGAAAAATACACGCATTGCTTGGTTAAATTATAAGATCCTTGCTACAGATAATGATATGTACTGTATACTCCGCCAATATGAAATAATAGATAGTTACTATGTTACCTATCTCCCATCCATTTTTTTTATATTCTTCGACAGTCAAGTACCTACTGTTGAGGTGTTTCACCTATAGAATACTTAAAATTAATACTACCTCTAAGGTTTAATGTTTTTGCAATTCAGATGGTCGGATGCTGTCATGATTCCGCGAATTCTTTTACCGCCGCGCTTAATGTTTTAATTAACCCGTGGTTAATCCTGACTGCCAAAAAGACCCAAAGGCCCATTTTTTTTTTAGTTTCGGCACCAATGTCTCGTCCACTTGTTGCCACTTCCCACGCAAGCGATCTGCATACATTTGCAGGCTCTTTCATCCTCGTACTTAGCATAAAACAAGCCCGACACCAAGTCATTATGCAGTCTCGGATTTCGAAGTACGGCTGCATAAATTTACGCCATTATCAAAATATCGTGAATGAAACAAACCGAGCATGAACGGATTTAACCAGTTTAGGGGTCATTAACGCACGCAATGCGTATTGTTCTGTGCTTATTTGCACGTACGCCTTCGTAGGGTTAATACGAGTGGAAATTGACGCATTATGATGAATGTTCCAAATTAATAAATATGTAATTAAAGGCAAATTCGAGCGTCCATTAATTTGTAGAATTAGTATTTGAATTTTGTAAATAATAATAGGAACGTTGTTAAGCGTTTCAGCTTCGTGACGTCACGCCAAATTAAACTTGCGTAGGCAGAAAATGTAAAATTGTTTAAGTCCCCTCATCAGACCACAGTGTAGGGCGCTTGAGATGTAAAGATGCCGCCGCCCACACAAATCCTTTGCTCGCTTGACCTAAGGGATTCGTGATTCCACCTCAAATATTTGGCACATTTCTCCACGAGCGTTTAGATCAAAGAGCATTGAGCAATGACCGTCAAAAACACTCATTGTTAACTCCCTTTGATGATCAGTACTCGAGGTACCTACTCCATTATTATGAACGCCGCTCGAGGCGCCGACCTCCCTAACAATTCACTCAAATACTTAGCTTGAGATAAACAGACGAAAATTCGGCTTAGATATACCCACCGGCTCTCTTCACTAAATCCAATGTTTATGAAAGAGGTTGATTTTATACCTAGGTACCGATACTCGTTTAAATATTATTTCAAGTAGATGTATCTATACTAAGTACAATGGTATCATATATCTCATCTTCATATTATTGCCAGACATTTTATCGTTGAGCCCGTATGCAAGCTTCATTCTGTCATATCCATATTGCCTGAATAGACCTATCATAGCTTTTCTTTACGGTTTATCTGGTTGTTTCATAAAAACGCTAAGAAAACATTCAATATGTCTTTTGATATAAGTACTATGAAACCATTAATTACATTCCCAAATGGGACCGAAACTGTCACCGCCATAATAAACACTACAAGGCAATGAAACGACTAATTACAACGCCAGCTGTATTGTTACAGACCGTAACACCATTATCCTTTAATATCGTTTTAAGCAGTGATCGAATTTCACTAAATCCCTATGACAATGAATATTCATACGTGTTTAGTGGAGCTATTACTTAGCTCAACGCGTCGAGCCGCTCAAATCTGCCGATCGCGCAATTTGGACGCCATCTCAGGAATTATGTTCAGTCAAACGGATTCCACAATAAAATTAATGTTCTCGATAAAGTGACCAAACAGTAATTACGTCATAAATCCCTCAACGATAGTTTACTTTAGATCATATTATCAAGTTGTTAGTTTCGCCACAGTGCTATTGAAACCCTGTTATCTGTACCAATTTAATGGTAGCGAAATTTGAGCAGAGTAATTTTCTTAGTTAGGAAATGAGTCAAATAAAATTAGATAAATTAATTACCAAGAGATACCAGAGAACTATGTCAAGGAGTTAATTTCGAGGATAAGGTAATCTGAAATACAACGCGAAATAATTAACTAGCGTCAGAATCAACTTGAATGCTAAATATTTCATAGTACCTACAGAATTACAGCCGAATATTAAAATGGCCTTTATTAAAAATACCTATACGCATTGTTCTGAGAGCACGAATTAATATTCGATGTGCTTATGATAAATAAAACAAAATAATTTCTGAGCGAAGACGAGTTCGGCGCTTTTGTGTTTGCTTTGTTTTGTATCACGATTGCCAGGTGGCGACAATTCCAAACTTTTCAATGAGGGCCGTCCTCTAATTAATTCTTGTTTGTAATTCTCGGAGACTCTATTCATTTTAAGTCTCGAGCTCGGAGTGTACAGGCATAACTCATTAAAAATTTCAACCAGAGAAGTATTCCGCGAATGTTATTATAAATTCCGTCCGTACGGAACGCTCTGCGCCGCTTAACTTCACCACAGTTTACGTGTAACGAAATTCGTGTCATTTTATAAAATTTCGGATGATTAAAAACTCTGGAGGTTTGATAACGAACGCTGCTGAAATTTTCAAACTGAAACCAGAACAAACATTCCGATTAATATTTCAAAATGTTCCGTTAACTTTACCATTACGTTACCACAGAGCCCAGCATTCAAATAACTAAGCAATGTAAAACAAACAGTTATTTAACCAAAACAAAACCTGAATTAATTGAATCTAAAACCTTTATAGGTTTAGGTCCAGTTTGTTCAGGCTACAGACTCAAGTTTCACACATAATTCAACCACGAAATAGCTGTGGATTCTAACCACAAATTGGTTGTAATAGCCGATCCAAAACTGAATGATATAATTCTGCTGAAAGTTAAATATAATATCTGTATTGTATTTAACTATTTGTGGTGATTATCATACAATTATAAATGCTCATCATATAACTAAAAGCTAACACAAGCCAATCAGAAATTTGTAGCAAGAGGTATTTTTTGACTCTTCACGCAAAATACTAAAGGCTAACATTTAGCTAATAGCTGGTAGCATTGTAGCCTAAAGGCACAAAACAAATAAAATAAAAAACGAAACAAAAATAACCCTTCAATGCGTCCACAACATGTTTCTAATCGAAGCCGCACGCAGCAAAGTTCTTAGGAAACCTAATCAACTCCCCACGTTCAACAGCAAAACAGGTTCCTTGTGCACGTATAACCTAGATTCTTTAGAAATTAACCGAGAGCCGTTGAATGAACTAATAAAGAGAATAAAGACATAAGACAGGTCGGATTGAAGTGTGTTCACGACGTCATAAAGTGTTTTTAAGGCCAATCTACGGCGTTTCATCGTGCGGTCGACGCCTGCCTGTGTGCGTACAGCCTAAAATATGACGAGAAATCTCAGCTGAATTACGCACTTAATGTTAGACGTCTAATATATCACCCGAGCTGTTTGTAACGTCGTAAATTGTGTAATGGATAAATGTCAACTGTTAGAAGGTAGGCAATAAAGATGTATGGAGGCTGTACGTAATGTTTCAAGCCAGCAAGTAAGCATGAAAGTGCTTTTGCAAAAGTGTGATACGTGAATAAGTCGAGACTATGTTGAATAACCATTCACACAAATCATGAAAAAAGTTTTTTTTTAAAGAAATTGTCGGCGATATTTTACCTAAATACTACTTTATGTAAGCCTTCAGCCTAGCTTTTACTAAGTTCGTAGCGGCTTATCTAACCATATGAAAAGAATCGGTTATTCCGAGCTACATCTGACATTCACAACTTAATAAGTGTAGTTTTTTTTTTTTTATCATGCAAAAAAAGCCTTTTTACATCAAAAGCCAGTACATTACAAGCGACCTCCACCTATTTCTAACGAATTGACAAAACATTGAAATTAGAATTAGAAGAACAACGCGGTTAACTTAGATGTACGGCAAAATTCGTAAAACCGATCACCATCCGAACTGAATGCGCCTTCAAAATCACCTATCTTTATTACCGCTTTAGGCGAAAATGATCTTTACACATACGCAATAACTTGTAAAGTTATATAACCAAATACATTCGTAAAATTGAAATGAATGAATGCAAATTTTCAAATAATTAAGCTACTTATATCTAAGTTGTGTCGTACTCGTCGAAAAGCGACTTCAATTTATACAATAACTATGTAAAGATAAGTACAATAGGTTGATGCAAATATATTCCAACTTGCTTGAATCAATATCGATACGAATAACAATAACTCTCTGAATTCCTCAGCTTCATTCTTATTCAAGCGGCCTATCATTTAATCAATCTAATTCTAAGGTTAGCATAACTAACGGATGGGTTGCGAATACTAGATATCCACTCAAATTACGTGCCTCAGTGCTTTCATTGTAAACAGAACCTACTGTTGATGTAAAGGGTTGCGCACATCAAGGGTGACAGGCGAAGCTAAAGCGAGAAATCTTATTTGAACTTGATTTAACGAACGGTGTCTTCTTTAAAGATGTTTCCAGTCTGGAGTGTTTTACAACTTACAGATTTAAAGATCATCGTGATACTTGCTTATTATTTTCATATATCAGTCCAATTATAAATGGTAAGCGAAATTCTCGACCTTCATCTTAACTAATATTATAAATACGAAAGTGAGTTTGCTTGTTTGTTTGTTACGCTTTCACGATAAAACGGCTGAACGTATTTGGATGAAATGTGACACAGGGGTAGACCTTTACCTGGAGAAGGACATGGGCTACTTTTCATCCTGGATCGCAGGCGAAGTCACGGGCAACAGCTAGTATTTTTTTTTTTTTTTTTTCTAGCTTGTGCTTAGTGAAAATTCGTAGTCACTTGTTTATCGCGTGTAGTGTGATACACCTTAACTTGTTTAGTTTTATGATTTAACACACTACTAACACTGAGAAAACAAAGTATTGTAGTGGAGCACTCAGTTAATTAAATGATCCACATAGTTGTTAGTGACACTGAAATAGAAATTAGAAAGTACATCCCAGCTTGCATATTGTTTTATTTTAATTATACATAATATACAATTAATACTAGTATTTTGAAACTATAAAATAAATCGTAACATCGAAAAAAATGGATTTTATCAAACAAAATAAATAGTAGTGATGGATTTTTTTCGATATTTGACTAGATAGAGTGACTAAACTATTGGATATATTTGATTGAATTTTTGTATACAGACTGGAAACGTCATTAGATACACAAAGTTTATTTTTTTCGTGGTATCGTCCCCATATTGCACCTATATTGTATATTTAGTTAGATCGTTTAACAAAACTAAATCCTTTCGATAATAAACCAGACTAACAACCGATATAAAAACTTCCAGTCTATTATAAAGAACCATAAAAAGTACAAAACTGAATTTTCGCCGTCCATTAGCACTTAATAACCTACAATTTAGCATAAACACTCGTTTGCCTGCTACACTTTCAGTTTAGTAACAATTAAAAAGTACTAAAATCGTAAATCACTAAGACATGCAATACACGAATTATGACATTGGCAGAGTTCGCTCGCAGGGCTCAACAATCATATAGGTAGCTGGATATAGGGGTGTCACGCAGAATATTTGTATTGCCATTGATTTGATTAAAGTATCATCATTTATTGCAGATAAAACAGCACCTTAATAAACTGTCCAGGGCCCGTATTATGAAGTATTAATGCCATCATTATTCCACTGCCAAAAAAGGATGGTGCTAGCGGCCTTGTATAGCTCCGTCTCTCACTCACACTGGAAAAATGATGGCATTAATACGTCATAATACGGCTCCTGTTTCAGCGTAATATGCTGCTGCCTCTGGTAGCTAAAACTAACAACAGCCTGTCATTACTAAATGGTTAGCTATATAGCTACTATGCCAGCCAGAATGTAAATCCAGCCATCAATTCGTCATCAAAGCAAAGCGGAAAAACATTGTCCAGACGAAAGTGTCTTCATTTTTGACGAAGTTTGTTGTTCAGATCAGTTCAGAGTTTCAGGTTGATTATTTACATTATAAACTGACTTGAATATTTTTTCTACATTGATATTTGGGTTTATAAAAACTGACTAGATTTTTATCTAAAACCGCTCATCTGCCTGTGACAACCCTAACCCGCACGAGAACCCTCCGGTACGGTGCTGGTGTAATGACGGCGATTATAGCCCACCCGACTGTGGGACCGACTCCACTATTTGTCTAAAATCATTTAAAAACGGTTGCATGTTACCTAATGCACGTGTTTGTATTAGCTCTGATCATACGTGGATGAACGTGTGTGAAGATGTTTTGAAATAATTGCTGTCGCATGTCATGTACAGGGTTATGAGCTATGAGCAATAGTTGAAACAGTTTGAATTAAATGAAACTTTGTACCCTTATGAAAGTTTCAGCTTGGTGTTGCAATCAGTTTGATATTAAAATCTTGGATGAATAAACACATCGCCACGTCATCATCTGTCTAGCCTTTTCCCAACTATGTTGGGGTCGGCTTCCAGTCTAACAGGATGCAGCTGAATAGGTATCAATATTTTACATGGAGCAAGTGCCTATCTGATCTTCTCAACCCAGTTACTGGGTAATTTGATACCCCTTGGTAAGAATCATCGCTACGTGTCTTCTGGAACATACCTACCCCATTGCAATATAAAAACGTTTTTGCATCATGTTTACCGAAACAATACGTGTACCGAATAGAAACAATGTTATCTTTCGAGTATCTTAGCGATAAAATGATGTAAAATTATCAAAAATATTTTGTTTTTAACTTACATCGCCAACAATGTGAGAAAAATAATACCTATTAATTTTCCCTTTCACAGTATGAAACTCCAAACTGAAATGCTTTTATTCATACCATGAAAAGCAGAGTTAAATAATAAACAGTTTGGATTTTCCTTTACAAAAATATTTAACATTTTCGAAAGTTATGTGACCATGAATAATAAATATAACAGGACTGTCAATTAATTTCAGGATCTCTAGATGAACAAACTATAAATTAAATTAAAATTCATTTATTTCGGACAACAGTGATCCGTTTTGTAATGTGTTCTAGGTATAGTATCACACACCTTAAGCTTGATTTAAAAAAAATGTTATAATAATTAAAACATTTTTTTTTAAATCAAGCTTAATTTAAGATTATTAACTATAATTACTATATTTAATAATCTGACTCAACGTGACGCAAGAAAGTCATTTATCATTGTATAGTTCAAGATCATTCATATTTGCCAAACAAAAGGCAAGTGCCAGATATTGATAATCTTATCTGCTGAGGAAAAAGGTGACAGGTACTTCTTACGTGTAAACATAGTAACAACTATTGACTGATATCTGATAACTTGTGGGTTTCACGCACTTTTACATCAGATATTTCAATAATGATGATTCTTGTTATAGTTGATAGTACCTCAAAGATGGGTCAAACACATAAAGATACACGATATTATTATAATAAGATTTTGGATACATAACAGAAAGGTACCTAATTATGATAATTATTTATACAAAATCTTATTATTATAAATTAGGTATCTATCTTTTGGGTCGTATCTATTGTAAAAAAAATAAAATGTATGTTTAATATTTACGGTGTTATGAAGATTAGTAAATAAATGGCACAGAGCAGTGGCTCAACTAAATGAGTTCACATTCATGCATAATGCTAATTGTGATTGCAGTTCATACTCGACAGGTGGTGGAAAAACGACACACGAACAGCCAACTTTGCCTTTTCAGCTTTACAAACTGTTTTTCATTGATGCAGAAACAAAACACGCGTGCAAAGAGAAAAAGAACAAACTCGAATATTTCTCATATTCTCGATAAAATATTTAATCAAAAACACGTAACAGAACTAACGAGCGAGGTAATTAACTTTCGTGCCTTTATTTTCACTACACACTGCAGGTGGGAAATCGATTTTTCTTCAATTTCCTGGAGTTGGTTTTAAATGGAGGGTGTTATTTCGTTATTTCCGTATCGAGTACGTTAACTGCCGCGTTTATGAGGACCACCCGAGTGTGGGAATATTACTGAAACTGTAACCGTTAACAGAGCAACACGCGGTTATTTGTACCGTAACCGTGTTTGGCGCACGAGAGATTAACTTTAGCAAATTGAATACTAAATTGTTCGCAAGTGATACTTTCGGTCTTTTGCCGAGTTGTTTTAATTTGGTTTTAAGCTTATGTATGCAAATCTCGGACATTAACTCGCTTGGCAAGTGTGGTAACTTTTGTGTTTGAACTAAGAGTTAACTTTTTCTAGTAGTAAATAGATACAAAGGTTTCATTGAGTTTTCAAAAAACCATAATTTCAATCATTTAGAATAGAAAAATATCAAAAATCACCATACCTAGTTTTACAATTCAAAACACAAGTATAAATAGGCAGTTTGACTTAGAAGTGGGTGAAGGGGGATTCATTAACCATGCACATAAAATTGCGAGTCCAAACTTTGACCCCGCGATGTTTAATTCAACCCCTTTTTTTAAAGATAACAAAACCACAATCAAAATGGAGCAAAGGACAGAATTATAAAGTAAATAAATCATAACAACTTTATAAAGTTTATTCTGTCCCTCAGAGAGGTTGTTATCATTTGTTTATTGTTTGCTTGAGCCCAATTTAAATGTTTGCTAAGCCCTCCCCGAAATAGCCGTGGACACACTAGCGACCTCTGTGTGTTTGCATTTTAAATTCTTTAAGCGTTTCTTAGTATCACACAAAGGAATATAAAAGATGTCAGAAAAATGCTTCATTTTTTGGAGGCTGTATGGGTTTTGTCTGTGTACCAAAATGGGACTTATACAGCACATTTTCACCTCGTAAAATTTGACAGAAAAAAAATATCTAAGAAGATACTCCGTTGCTATCATAAAAACAGTACATACAGTTTAATTATAAATCCATATTTTTTTATTATGTTCCCAGTTCATTGTTAACATCATCAAATTATGAAAACCATTTTGATCACACAAAAATCTACAAGTTCCATAACCAGACCTCACAAATGCCTATTTAAGTTCCTAAATACCTCACTTGTTGCTTCCCAGGTTCTATTATACCACCAAAAAACATCTTTTGAAGTGCCAAAGCGGCTTCATACAGGGTCCATTCATTAGGCCAAGAGTATGGCCACCGCGGGTTTGTCGGCTAGCTATTAGGCTATCATCAATCTTGGGCTACAATGATCCCCTAACTAAGAGCCGATGACACCGAATCATTCAAGGAACACACAACATCTATCTATGGTCACTGTTCGGTTGCCTTTCACTGTTTGTGAACATAGTATGGGAATGTGTGTGAATTTTCATTATACGCCAACGTTACTTAACATGCACGTTTTTAAGGTAAATACATACTTTTGGGAAATGGGTTATTTGCGTGACTGATTTTCTTTGTTATTTTCTTGCCTGGTTATGGTAAAATAATTTGAGTGTATATCATATATATTATCGTGGTTTCTCTATTATCTAGGTATCTATACTGACACCATGTGATAGCTAATTGGAGATATGGGGCATAGTTGGCATAACTACCAAATATAGATATGGTAAAAGTACTGTAACTACCTGCCCACAAGGATCAGAACCACCTTAATACCTAAATGCTGAAACTGTTTATGAAAAACCGTTTCCGTATTAACAGATTATTCTGAAACCTGTCTTTAACTGATTTATAAAAATATACGGCTATTTAATCATTCATCTATTCATCCCAGTGCGATACGCAACCAAAAGCAAACAGTTTTATTCGGCGCTTGATCTAAGTGACTGATTATACAATGGATCATCATTAAAGGTGCGTGCGCACTGGGCGATCAATGCTGCGCAAAAGTTATCGCCAGCGATGGTTTGCTACATGGCTGAAAAAAAAAACAACGGAAAGTGGTCTAAAGCGTGATTTGTTATATATGATTAACTTACGTCCTACAAACCTTCGTAGGTACAATACCTTTATTAAGATAAGGCTTTTTAGAACTTTGAAACGTAATTTTTTTACGCAAAGCATACTTTTTCGATTATGTATTTATAATAATAATATTACTAATTAACCGGTTATCTTATTATATGATTCGGTTTCTTGGCCATCTCACATCCTGCGATGACAGAATTCATTACAGGACAATTTCCTCATTCCTCATTCAATAGTTTTTAATAGCCAGTGAATACTCATCTTTAACAAACAGTTAAGGCAACGGTGAAGCTCTCAACAACATTAATCATTAGTGTTTCTCATCAGTCATACATTCAGTGTTTATTGACTTAAAGTTCACAAAGAGAGTGTGAGATACTTTCACTTAGACGTTGTATTCGTGAGGCGAGTTTAATAACCGTCTCATGGAGAAGCCAAGTTGTTGCTTTAATTTATGCTGAAGGTATTTTTTAACTAACTTTTTAGAGACAGAATTGTCAGATGGCTTGCTATTAACCTAATAATTATCTAACCTCATCCGTTTTCAACGGCAAAAGTACGTTTGTGACAACTTAGAGACAAACCCGCAACACAATATCAATCACAATCTGATGGATTTTGAAGGAAATTCAAATCAATTGCTTCATAATAATATGTTACATTTTAGAATAATATGTTAGTTCAGAAAATGACGCAATAAATACTGTCAAAATGACATATGTGCTCACCCCGCAGATATTATTATGACACATGTGCTTATTAAATCTCTGACACCCAGACCCTTCAATGTGAATCACTGTAATCCTTGATGCGAGCATTACTTGATGGAAGGAATTTGGCTTTCCTACGCAAGCTCTTTCACGAGGACGTTCAAGAATGTGAACTTTGAAATATTCAAAAATCTTGTTTTCTTGTTTAACCGCATAGACTTAATAATTATTAAAATAAACTATGCAGAACTAGGGCCAAGCTATTTTCTAGGCTAGATATTTAGCCTATAAAATACCAGTCTGACGAGACGACCATTAACAAGTCAATCTGAAAGAAGTCCCAGAAAAGCGTGACGGGCGATAATCCTTCGTCGTTTTCCTTTCATTTGCAGATTGGTTCAGAAAAATCCCGGGCTATCAAGTTTTATAGCCAGATCCTATTATATAATAAGTTAAAGGCTTGAATCTCAACGATGTTCTATAAAAGCAACAATAGCATGTACGGAATAGGTATTGGAAATCATTACTCAACAATGACGTGTACATTTATAAAAATCGATTGTGATACACAGTGGCTGCATCGATACAACGACGGCGACGTATCAACATCGATACAACGTACCGATTGAGTGTGTGTAATCGTTGGCCACATGAATATTTATTGTTAATTTGTAAGCCCGATGCCCCGATAGTCCCAAGGCACACTGAAAGCAATATTTTATAATTTCGACATTATTATATCAGTGTTTAATGGTCCCCGGTTAACCGTTCGAGTTATGTTCGACTTTCAAATTCACATTAATGGTCACGAATTGACTTTGCATCGATATTCACTATACGTGGTGTATTTATGGGTTTCGTGATTCAGTCGCGGAGTCAGTAGGATATTTTGTGTTAATTGAGGACGCTTTGCGGATGATACAATATACTTACTTATTTCATTTTTGCAGTTGCGCATCGCGGTTGTACTCACAAGCTATCGATATTTTAAGTTTTGGCTGTGCAAAGCTGCAGTTTACTGAAAAATGAATAATCATGCCGTAAATATAGATATCCTTAAACAAACTTAGATATGTGCGAAGTAAATTCAGTACCTACAGTGAGATCTTGCTTTATGCGTCTATGCTATGTGATAAACGGACATTCATAGGACTGCATTCACTTTGTAAACAAACAATAAAAAACGAAATGGCGTGGGCGCTTCATAAAGAACTTTAATCACAATCCTTCGTTAATAGAATACGACAGACAGCGCGTGGGTTGAATCGCTTTCGATTTGAGTCGATTGTCGAACATCCGAGATATCGATACCAATTGATTAGTGCCGAGATCAAAGATGTGCTTCCGCATGACGGCAGCTGATCGTAGTCCTACGATTAACGAGTAGGTACTGGGATGTGCAGCATCATATAGGCACATACTTATCGTGTAGGTACTATACCTATGTATAGTAATGTATGTAGTTTATAATCTGCTATGCAACCAAGTCGTGAAACTGCCGCCTAACGTGTAACTTTGTATAATGTGTTTAACAGTTTGTTTGTCTGTTCTAATTCCGAATGTGGGAGCTTTTGTAAAGGGAATTTTCATGAGGGCAACACAGATAAGCACTGTTTATTTTATAAATAAGCGTCACTGAAATGTTTTTGAAATCTATCGTAGATTTCAAAAAAGTTTTATAAATTTCCCTGCGAAGTTTGAAATAAGTATCAATTTCATTGTACTACATCCCCAACTATTAATTTATAAGAACCTAGCTAAACGCAAATGTTCTTGTTTAAAATTCAATCCGGTGCACATCGATGCCTACATTGGCTTGCGTGTCACTATCTCCTCTGTTGGTACCTCTAAATATCGGAAAGAATTCCTTGGAGCCATTCCGACTCTTGCAAAGATATCATGGTGCGAGCATCTCGAGAGCCACAGTTAAACCGGTTGTAAACTCGTATCTATATGTCACAGTCGTACTGCCCGATCTGACTTACCACAATACGCTCGTAAATGTCCTAGCCTAATTCAAATAATTCCTAATTTATTGGGGTTATTGATTTATTCATTTACACGAGTAGGTTAAAACTCTATTGACTATATGCCAATAGGAATACTGGCCTACAATTTTAGGTCTGACTTCCTACTATGTAAATCATACCACAATAAAGGCAAACCAAAATACAATGTTGACACGAGATTTCCATCACACACGTGTATCCGCAAACGTCAGCTTTGTGGCAATTTAGCAAACGCTCGTATTTACAATTTGATAGCAACAATACAAGCTTTGAGCGGACGGTACTACCAATTAAATATCTTAGTTTTATTTATGTGCACCGTGTTAAGTAACCGTGTTTGCTTTTATACGCTTTTCGCTCGCGATAACTTCGGCTAGTTTATTCTATTTAGACAGGGGATAATAATCTAGTATTATTAAAGCTACCGGCAGGACGAAACCTGGCCGGAACGTCGTCGAGCGATCAATTAATTTGCATTACTTGTTCTATTAAATATGCTTCCGGCACTTCGTCCAATAAAAACGCATTTTTATTGCGATCGTGAGCAGTCTTATAGCTTCCGTTAATATTTTATTCTATGTTAAAAGCAACTAAGAGATCATGATTGAATTAAACATATCCTTTGTTAATTCACTATCGTAATCTCGATCTTATGTTTTACACCGTGTGAAAATCCAACACCAATCCGCCGCTAACAAGTTTACTTACAAGCTGTAATTGAACTGCATCTTACAATACGGGAGATGGTATCTCGTCGGGTTAATTGATAGAGTATTAGTTACTATTTGTTTTGGCTCCCCGACATAACAGTAATGGGTTAACTGGCGCAAAACACTTATCATCATAACCACATCTTGACCCAATAGTTTTAATGAAAGCCAACCGGGGACCAGTAAATCGATTAGTTCCATCTAATCCGATAGCATCGGTAGGTAGTTAGCTATCATTGTCCGCGGTACGGCCCGTTACCGGTAGTCCAGAGATTAATGATACGAGCCTCATTGTTTGAAATGTTAGAAAAATCATCTATTAAATCTACACCGTCCATCAATGACACGGCTCCAGACGAGCTGAGTGGGTATTGTTTGATTATATTTCGATGACGTGTATCTAGAGGTATTTTCGACAGCTAACTTATGAACTTTGCGGAATATGACAGCAGTAATTTTTAATGTCCCGGACTTGGGAAATATTTGAAGTGATAAGGAATCATTATTCATTGTCACATTTTGACTAAAAAAATATTCAAAATGATTTATAATTAAGTCTTTGTCGATGACGACATTTCTCTATCAGAGTCGCATTTTTTAAAGGAAAAATCTAGAACTCGTTTAACACAATTTAAAACAAAAACTCATCAGACGAAGTTTTTAACATCACCTCATTCGATCCCCGTTTCCCAGTAGCATAGGTCCACATCGCCGACTCACTTTGACGACAGAGCAAAACATTTTTCGATCAAACTTCGAAATTAATTTTGAAGTTTCCGTCTGACCAGCGTTCAGCTAGATCCAAGAGCCAGTCCCAACTGTCGACCCGTCTGCAAGTTATAATTTTATAGCCAAGTTGAATGTTACGAAAATACAAAGACTAACTTTTAGTGCGACTAAGCTTATACAGTTTTATATAGTAGTTACAGAGTAGGTACAGGGTGGTGACAGACAATTTGATCTTGTTACAGATATGAACTTGTATTTTACTTGCCTTATTTGTATGAGTAATGATTTAATCTTTTATGTTGAGTAATTCTATTACATTCTGTCAGTTGCTAGTTTGAGTCACGAAGTTGCTGCTTACCTACCTACGTTTATCTTCTTTTTCAGAATTGACGAGCAGCTAAGTTCTGCTTTAGATACCAATGTGAGAACCAAAGCCAGGTTGATTTACAGTTAGAAACAACCTAGCTTTAGTCCTCTAAAGTTTAGACAATGAAATACTGAAACGCCAGATTTCAAAGCACAGAGTGGGTGCTTAGTAGGTACTTACTTAGGTACAGTACGACACAACTTAGATATAGCATAGAGCATATGCTATATCTAAGTTGTACATTCATTTCAATTTTATGAATGTATTTGTTTATGACTTAACAAGTTTGCGTAAAGATCATTTTCACCCAAAGCAGTAATAAAGATTGGAGATTTTGAAGGCGCATTCAGTTCAGGTGGTGGTTTTACGAATTTTGCCGATGCTACATGTAAGTTGTGTCGTACTGTACATGTATTTTAACGAAGAAAAGGAGTATGTAAGGATCGTAGCTGATACAACCGACTTCCAAAAAAAACACTAAAAAAGTGAAAAATAACTTTAATTTCGGAAGTCGGTGTCTTTGCTTTTCAATTTCCGTTTTTTGCCACCGACTTCCGAAATTAAAGTTATTTTTCACTTTTTTAGTGTTTTTTTTGGAAGTCGGTTGTTTTTTTTTTGTAAAAAGTTTTTATTTTTCTCTTTTTAGTTGTGGTACTTACCCCACACAAATCCGAATACCACTACCTGCTATGTAAATAACAGTGAAGGAGTCAAACAGTATATCGTCTAGATAAACTAAGTGGGAAAAAAATACGTAATATTGAAGCTAACTCAAAAATTACGCAAGCAAAGTTAATAAAATTTATATTGGACCACCTCGGAAGCATGACCTACCAAACAAAAAAAGAATCATCAAAATCGATTCATAATTGGCGGAGTAATCGCGTAACAAACATACAAAAAAAAAAACATACAGACGAATTGAGAACCTCCTCCTTTTTGAAGAAGTCGGTTAAAAATTCTGTAGTTTCTGCCTACCCCCATGGGAAAAAGGCCTGAGTTTGTGTATGTATTTCAGAAGCTCAGCTGGTTTATTATTAACAAGAAGAAGGGTTATTCTACTTCAGAACCATCCAGAATTGTCTTTTCGGCTTCACAGACATACGAAAATTCCCAATAAATCAAACGTAATGATACTTGAACGTTACGCAGTACGTGAAACAAATTCGCCATATATTTTTATAATATTCCCAATTCAATGTTTCAGGGGGACCATTTGCAATTTAAATTCCCTCGCTTGTGAGACGCGTGTCTCCAATATTGACTCAACGGATAGAAGGACGTTCTCGAAGCCATGAATACATTTCACTTACTTTTCGTACGTGCTAAATAAACTATTAAAAACTAACTGGAGATATTGGATCGTAAGGGGTGAATAAGAGAAAGTAGTGGGGAGAATAAATGAATACTAACTTTCTGCTTGGTATTCAATGGAAGCTTATGTTTATGGCTTCATCATTATCGTAAAAGCATCTATGGCTGAAAAGGATCGCCACAATGAACGTTTATGGAGAAACAAAGAAAGAAAGAATAAATGTCATGATAACTACGCTGGGTGAACTAGATAGTGAACGCGGTTTGTTTTTATTTGAAGAAGGATGGTGCTGTCCGTTCTCTTGACACAATTCCATAATCTTCTTTAATGACAACTGTTCCACGAATACATGAAGAATAGGCTATACCATTTCTATTCTTCGCAATAAACCACTTTTGTTTATGGTTTAAACAAAACTTCTTCTATCCCCTTTAAATTGCCATTTCCTTGTTAATCTATTTTGCCAACAACTGCAGACTAACTTGGTCACACAATATAAACACATAGGTATACATATTTTCTTCGCCTAAACAATTGACATCCGCCAAAAGAAAAGTCATGCCACGCTGGAAATGCGGCTTCATCTTGCAGTGACCTTGTTGACATCATGTTTATGAAAAGGATAGTCAAGGATGGTGGTTACCAAACCCTGTTCAGATTATAGTCTTATAAAGTCCCTTACTAAAGGGAATTAGTACCACATTCGTCGGCATTTAGAAGATTTCACTTTTTTTCTAGTTAATCTAACAAATTAATATTGTTTGAATAAAACATTTAAGTATCAAATTGAATTTGAAGAATCATTGCCGAAAATTGAGGTTATAAAATCAACCTTAATTAGTCAAATGCAAAACGTTAAGTGATTTAAAATTAGAATTTCGGGTTCAAGTATTCAAATATAATCAAATCAAAATACTCAATTTTTTTTTTTTTTGTTTTGGCACTTCAAATTGGCATTCCCAGATATGTTTTCAGATCCATTGTTTACATTTTCATTAGATACTTTTGAACTGACTATGATCCAGTCTGTCAGGACGAACCTTAACGCACATCCATCCACCGCCCACTGATGATGACATAGCGCTATTAAACGACTGCATCATTCAACGTAAAAAATTGATTAATATCATAAAGAACTAAAAGAGCTTGCCACTTCAGAGTAATTTACTCACACGCTTTATGCATAAATTACCAAAGATAAACATCGAGCTTATCTTTAAATGTTCTGCGGGCAAATGAACTGAATAAATATAAAATTCTTATAGACTGATAGCAGATTACTTTTGAACATTAAGGTAAACTACAAAGAAAAAGACTTTTCTGGAAAGTCAATTAAAACCACAAAAGCGGTTCGGTCGAATAATTATTGCCAAATTCAATTCTAGACGCAAACTAATATTAGTTTAATAACAACTATTTTCAATTTGTTGGTGCACGCAATATTTTTTCTACGAAAAATCATAAATAGTAAGCACAATTCTAACTAAAATACAGCAATCACACTCTAAAGAATGTCAATCCTAAACCATTTTACCTATTGAAAAAAAATACCACTACTTAATAAGTATTCCATGAAATGAAACACGACGGCATGCACCTTAAATAGACAAATTCCCGTTACTTTATCCAGTTCATTTTAATTAATTATCTGATATAGTTTTATTAATATCCTTAGTACAAATACGGTAGGAAATCAACGGTATCGCCATTAATTCAAGCTCAGTATTAAGTGTTTCCTAGAGACCGACAAGCGCCATCTTTCCAATTGGAACTGAACTAGGAAGGAGTGGAGGCTAGCTGTTACTATCCATCACAACTTGCCTTCGATCGATTATGCTCGATTCCTAATGACTTTCTGACCGTGAATGGTTAAAACTAACACCCGTTGTTCGCCAATAATGAAGCGTAATTTATTACTATTATATTCCTTAGAAGGGAGATTTCACATAATCTCTACTTATATGTAGATACAAATCTTGTTTTTAGTTAAGATTCATGTTTGAGCATTGTTTTAGAATACAGACCTAAAAAATTCTAAAATCAAATGACCACCATTACAAAAACCACGTCATTGCCAAAAACAATGGCTGAAAAGCTTAGAATTCGAATTTCTTTTTTGTAATCATTCGACATTCGAATGTGGCCCGTTCATTAACATTCATGGCTCAATGTAGGTACAGTACAGACGGCCCGGAAATACTTTTCGGATGTCCGCCGGCAATGCATCTCGCTTTTCTAGTGATAGATCGCATTTTACTGATATGTACGATACACATTACCTACCAGTTTGATATGCGGCATTAGTTTTTGCTTAGCGTTGAGCAAGATATGAAGATCGTACTAAACGATATAATTGATTTAAATTGATACGACTTATGTGCTTAGTTTATTCTGTTTAGTTTTATAAAATACTGTAGGTATTGACCTTTTCCAAAATATCCAAAATTATACAAAGACACATTAAGATCAAACTCTTTACTTTATCACGATGTTAACGACAAGGTAATACAGAACCACTGAGTCAAAGCAATTACAATCTAACGAATAGATGCTAAATTCCTAACTAAATTAAATGACGA
Source organism: Lithophane ornitopus (assembly GCA_948473465.1). Classification (NCBI taxonomy): domain Eukaryota; kingdom Metazoa; phylum Arthropoda; class Insecta; order Lepidoptera; family Noctuidae; genus Lithophane; species Lithophane ornitopus. The sequence continues at coordinate 9,582,359 of OX419624.1, read as the reverse complement.
TAGGAAATTGTCGAGGCACGATAAAACACCGTTTATTTTCCACTGGCAATAAATTTCATAATATCCGCTTCTGGTTAACGTAGCCCCGGTAGCTTCACTTAACTCGAGTTTATAAATTAAAAGCCGTTAAAGAACCAAGTCGATCGAGTACCATTCGAGAAACATATTCTCGAGTAAAATATTCGAATTTCGTAATAAATACTGTTGTTTCGAGTTGTATCCCATCCCTATCTTGTTTTAAATGAACAAATTAAATTAAGTCAAATTGATTTTCATTTTCTCGACCAAGTACAGATTAACTTGTCTTGTGAAAAGTAATTAAGTATTATTTTCATAACCAACTTTCTGTAAATAAATCATTTTTTAAACCTCTAAAGTTAATAAAAAATCAGAGTACTGGCCTTCAATTAATAAAGTAGGTCGTAAATAATAGGATTCGGTTTTTTATTAAGAGTAGCTAACGTACAGGTATGTTGGAGGTATTTTATCAAAAAAATTCATAACACGTCTAGCTACGATTTAGATCTCTTTACAAACGTAATAAGTGTCATCATGCCGGTAATGTATGCCCATTGAATATGAGAACTGGTATTATATTATTATGTAGATTTTTCTAATTCTCCTCCTCGCGAGGCCGAAACGGAGATGAAATTGTATTTTATTTTAACGCCATCATAAATCTCCCCATACACGCTAAGAAATGAAAGAACCTTCATCATCAAAACATACCCATGTGTAGAGAGAATATAAATTCCACATTTTCAGTAGGTACACGCATCATTACAGTGTAATTTCAGAGCCATTTCCCATTACAGGAAAGTTCATACGCTAATTGAAATATAGAAATAACATTAGATGAAGCTTGTCACAAGAGTGCTGTATATGTTTCATTCATGATTATAATATGTAAATAAATCATGGTTTAGAATGTATGCGAAGAATTTATAATGAAAGCTGGCAGGCGTATTAAAGACAAAAAAAAAGTTATTAGGTACTCTTCAGTGTCCCTCTGTGCCTTTAAAGTCGCAGACATTTTGTTATTCGAGTCACTTTCGAAGTTCACGACCTAGATACATGACGACTCAAATTATGAAGGGAGCTGAGGAGCCCTTTAAATTGAAGACACATCCAAAGCGCACATACGAAGGTGGATTGAAAATAATCCAAGTAGAAAATTAATCCTTGATTACGTCCCACTCCTCCTGCTCAGATTTGAGGGGTAAGCCAAAGATGTCAGACGAGAATGGATGAGATTTTATTATAAAATTACTTTATTTTATTATTTTTACTTTTGCAGACTCTAGGTATTATTTAACAAAACCATAATTATTATAATAACCTCGTAAGGCTTATTAAAATAATTATATAACTCGAGTAATAAATACGATAGCTATTCGCAAATTATTTTATGAAATTATTCTTTCAGTAGCTAATGCATGTATTTTTCTAATTATACCATTCAATAACTTATCAAAACAATGACGCAAAGTTTTCTTCTGAAAGACAAAATAAAATCTGTTCTAACAGCTGGAAAAATAAATAAGAATATTCTCATAAAATGTAAGTAAATCCTACATCAAAAGTTTGCTCACACCTTACAACACCCTAATAATTCACGCATACATACATAAGTTTCCTTCGCTCCACACTTTCGCGCTTCCTGTAATTCAGCATCAAGGGCGCGCCTAAAGCTCTACCTTCATACATTTAAGGAAATCGAAATATTTCACCTCTTACCTACTTCATGCCGCTGGAGATTTACTTTAAAATTTTCAAGCGTAAATCTGCGATGGATACTTTATGTATATTTATATCGATGTAGGTTGTTAATTAAAAACCTCATTATTCTGCGGCTTACCTACATACGTGTGTGCCTACGTTTGTTATTAATTAAGTAGGTATCGTATCGTATATGCTAGGTTGGAAGGTACGTTGCCCATTGTATAGTAATGAGTAATGCAAGTGGGTAGTTTATGAACATTGAATTGCCGGGACTAGAATACAATTATTTTTTTGTTTTTCTTATTTGCAGTTGATTTAGTAACGTCAGCAAATAAAATTAGTATACCTATCAACTAATCTATAACTAAGCTATACCCATTGCATATTTTCTAATCTGATTTTACACGTACGATAGTAGTACGCTAGTACGGTGTAGTGCGGGCGGGGGGCCTGTAGTGTAGGTTACACGCAAACGTTTGAAATATCGGAAGATAAAAACGCAGCTGTGTGCAAGGAATCGGGACGCATTACTTATCACAATAACGCTTGCGTTATTATCACGCGATAAAAACGCGCCTGTGGAGGAGAGGCTTAAAATAAGTCCGAGGAGAAACAAAGCCAAATCTTTATTTAAGGTAACCGTGGCAATAAATAATATTTACTTGCGCAGGATTATCAGTCCAATGACCACGAAAAACCAATTTCCCTCAGTTCCCTAATAACTCTCGCTTGACAAAATATTTTCCGTTACCAGTGAAGCAGTGACCATTGTCGTTCCCCACACTTAGGACAATCGTTAAGCGAAGTACAAATACTTTCGCGTCCAAAATTCAATTGGAGCGTACCTAATATCAATACGATAGCGTGGCAATTTATATTTTCGTTGAGGGATCCCCTCACTAAAAGATCAATTTCGCGCTTGGACAGGTTTAATGTAAACTTAAGTGCCTAGGGGAGACACCAAATGAAAGCCAGCCCGGTTGCGCTAACAAATGTCTCTATGTTATTGAATTTTTCGCCTTGGATCAGGGGAATGCTGATCTTAAATTACTTGTGTGTTTATAACTGTTTGCTCGTGTAATGGCCGGAAGTGTTGATGCTGCAACTGTACCTAATTGAGCTGGGAGTGAGATTTGCAGATGTATAAATGTTAAAATGGTTCAGTGTTTACAGTGAGATGATCGAAATGACTTAAAAGTCCGCATGAATTATTCTAGATTAAATTACTCATCAAATTATTTAAAAAGGTTCATTTAAAAAGTGCTCATACAAGATTAAAGAAATCACGAATTTGCTATTTTACTTTTATTACTCAAATCCTTTAATTTCACAGATCAGAAAATATGATTCAAAAAGCTTTTATAAAATGAAAAATTCTTTTTTATTCTCATTTGAAATATAGTCCCGGAGGGAAAACAACAATCAGACATCTAAAATAAATATTTAGAATGGTCTACTGTTTTATTTCAACCTAAAAATCTGTGCAAAATTTAACATAAAAATGTCCGTAAATCACAAATTGTCGTATTCCCAGACATGGCATTTTGCGGAGAGATGCCTACGCTCGTAAACTCCCACTTGTCTGTAGACGATGAAACGGAAAACTTTGATCGAAAACCGCACGTAGCAAGAAACCTTGTAGCAAGAGAAAATGTTCTCGCTACGGAACTTTCATGGATTTTATCGAATATGCTGCAACCAGCACGCTCTAAGCCAAACAAGTTCGGAACACTTGGCGTGTTTGATCTCAGATACTCGTGAGATGGATTCTGATTGATTTTATGCAGTCATGTTTGTGTTGAGAAAAAGTTGCGAGCGTCATAGCGATATGTTGGCGATGTTCGTAAACTACGGAACGATGTGTCTACAGTCGTCAGCGCCATACGGCTACCAACTCATTAAATGAAGGAAAAAGTTAGTATGTGTAACACGTATGTTCTACATTTGTATATTTAACTACTTCGCTCGGACCCTTGTCTTAATCCAACAAGAGAATATAGTGGGAAACTTGGAAAACTAGGTTGTAACTTTAGTTGAAGTTGGGATTCAGTCTATAAGTCCAAATACGTTTTATTAACTTTGAAAACTTGCGTTCTAAAGCCCGTAGTTCATCATTGAACATGAAACGCTGGCTGTATTTCGAAGGAAATTCAGAAATATGTCTGACAGCCATCATAACTTAAGCTTTAAATTATGGAAAGAAAATTATGTTGCATTTGTAACCTGACACAATCAATTCAAGAGAAATGAAATATCGAACCATAATATAATATCGAACACAATAAGCAGCAGACGAGTACCGATTAAGATAAAACTAATTAATGACAAAAACGTCAAACCGAACAGCAACATTTGTCTGTGGACAAATAGCCCAAACAGCAGGTGTAGACCCTAATAGAAAGCCATTTGTTTACCGTCGGCAAACTTCACCTCGTAACCCTAAAATCTAATTGGATTTAATTCCATTAGCAAAGGTCCAAATGGGACCCCTTAATTGTGCTGACCGATGCCGGTTTATTATATAGCCCAGGTTGGACCTTGCCGGAGAACGTGCGTCATTTCATTATGGAAAACATTCGCAAACACGAATATTGGCCGGTATTACGCGTACTGTAAATTGTAATGTGTGCACACCTTTATATATCCGCGTGTAACATATTAAGATCTTTGTATTTTGGATTACGTCAAGCTAATGTTTTGTAATGGGTCAAGCATTATTATTTAAGTTGAAATACAAAATCTTATGTCTGGAGCTAAAGGCATTCGAAAATCTGACTATCTTCCTAAAATCTTATTATGTTATCTGTATCCTCGAGTAACTGGTTTGCGGATATCAACTTGGTAAAAAATACTAGGCTGATAATAAAATTGCCAATTTGGACTCCAAGTTGAGACAAATAAGTTGTATCCTACAAAACTTTACTTAGCCTTAAGGCGCTAACATAAGGCAACGGTAAAAGTAGGCTTAACTTAAACAAAAAAAATGCCAAATCTATGTAGTTTGTGTTAGCGGAAAAAATATTATGAACATCATTATTATCAACACCTTGAACATATATCAGAACTTAGTTGTTGCCAAAACACGTTTTGAAAAAAAAAACTCGATACAAATGAAAGGTAAACTAACCGTTTAACTTAATCCAAAATATCTGCATTAAATATCAACGTACATTGGTATTTTAATTAATAACATGAACGTCATAATTGACTGCAGAACTTGGTTGTTTTTAATTTCTGATTATTCAACGCATTTTTGAATAAATCAATAACCGCCCCTAAGACTACCCACTGACCATTGCATTCATATTTTGCAATAAATTACAAGCTTTATGTCATCGCACTTGTCTTTCTTTTCTATGCAATCCCACAGTGACCTTGGTTTATCTGTTGTTAGCGTCTTAAATACACAGCAATGGGCAGAACATTAATTTACAAAGCCAATAGGACCTACCCTTCTAATGACTCTCAATTTCAGATACTAAGCAGATGGTGATCGAAATAATCATTAACTTGCTGATTTACGATGTTTTACAATGTATGTATAGGTATCTTGAGCTATTTGAAGACACACATCGCTGAATTTGTCATCTACACTGTCTAGGTACACATGATTTTTACACCTAACACAAAATTCACAAACACTGATCACAATCACAACAACAACTATATACAATACATCCATTATTACACATTAAGTCTATTCCGTACGTTACGTAACACTGACGAAATACCCTACATCAAGTTTTTTTATTTTATTAATGTCAAAAATTTCTGACATCTCTATTTGTGACGGCTGTGCGCACAGATACCATATTTTAATTTTATGTTTGGTCATTTGATTAGAAAAGAAAAACTGATGAAAGAAATATAAAATTTTTATTTTCCATTGCTACAGTATCGCTGCTTCCTATTACTTACTCCAACCTTACTTTAACAGGCCCATTACTTAGAACCAAAACAGTGAACGTTAAATATGCAAACCACACTTGACCTGCATTTCAATGGAGCCTTCAAACCTTACTCAACGTGAAAGATATTAATAGTATGTAACTATTTGATCGATCCTCAATCCAACATAGCCGACCCGAAGCAAATACTACATTTTATTCAGATTTCATTCGTCTCGTGCCGATCGGCAAAATCCGTTCGGCATCTACCTTCGCTGAATTGGCATGTTGTAATTGATTTTATACCACTTGGCTATGCCGAGTCGAAAAAGTGATTAGCACGCCTTGGGACCTTAGGGCTTGGTTCTTTAACTTTATTTATTTATTATAACTTTCAAGTAGGTGCAGATCATCTAGGCTGCATTGCATCTGTTTGAGGTGATTATTTATATTATTATTTATATTTTTACAACACTTAGTCAACTACTTAGTCATAATGTGAGCAATATTTTTTTCCTGTTGTTTTAATTAATCATCAAATTCTTATTATTCACCCCAGCAATAGGAAGTATCGCATACTAGCTTCTGCCGGCGACTTCATGCGCGTGTTTTAACATAAAACTAAAATGTATTGTAAAACAGTCGTTAATCATTACTTAAATTTTAATCGCGCGCGCGTAGTTTGGTTTTTTCTTGTAAATGAACTTTTGTAATCGCATGATACCTTCCAAAGATTAATAATTACCATAAACAAAAAAAAAACCTTTTTAGAACAGTGTAACTAGCTTCTGCCCGCGAATTCTTCCGCGTAAAATTTCTCGTTGTTTTCTTTCTTGTTCTTTAATAGAAGGAAAACAAGATTTAATAGCAAATATATAAAAAGTATTCAGTAGAAAAAAACCTGATACATATACTTACCTATTAACATTTTTGATATCTGTCATAATATTTTAATCGGAATATCTTGATAAAAGTAATCTTTCATTAATATTTTCATGCTGTTTATCAATAATCTACGATAAACTTTACTGGCACTTCACTAGGAACGATTGAGGCGCGCGCGCAAACAGAAAAATGTTTTCATATAATAAATCTTTACTTTAAACTACCTCTAGACTGTGATATAAAAAAACTGTTTTATGTAGATATTCTCAAAATAACTGTGATATATTCGTATTTATTTCCTTTGAAAACTTGTGTGGTAGAACAGTCAAAATGGTGTCCTCAATGTTTAGTTATGAAGAAAATAGTTTTGTTAAAACCATTCTATCATCATACAATGTGTTGATTCACCTTCTGCTGGGAGTAATGGTAGCGATACCACTACTCTTCGCAGTTGTCAAGGAGTTCAATGCTACGTCTACTCCAGATAACATAATTATGGTTCATATCCTGCTTTGTGTACCTGGCGTAAGTTATTCTTCTTCTGCATGCTAAATTAGGTCACAATCATTCAGTTGTGTTATTAAACTCACACGAACGGTAACACCTTAGAACGCCAACCATCTTATCAACCTTAGGTATCGATAAATTGATGAACACATCTCCAAATTATTTTGTAATCACTATGATAACAAATGCACTTTCCACAACCCATGTTCGATAATTTTATGATTGTATTTTCAATTTGATATTATATCAGCATGGGTAATTCCATCATCGTGATGGAAGAATTTCCTCATTTCTCACGAATTTTTCCATCGCTTTTTTTTTTGCTCCGATATTATAAAATACTACAAATTGTTTCTGAGACTGAACCCATCACAGTCGTCTGTTTATCTTTCGATAGTACGTCTAAAGACGAATAAAATATTTCATAAAAATTATGAGCAGCAATTATATCTGAATCTAGTCTAGATTATCTAATACTACTACTAATAATAAACTATAATCTGATCTTATACCTTTTAATCAATTTTTAAATCTGATTAATGTTTATTACCTACTATTATTTGTTAAAAAAGCAATTCATATTACTCATAATAAATCCCTATTTCTCATTCCAGTACCAACTGCTGACGTCACAGGCGTTCCTCAGTCTGTGCCCCTACAACACGTGGTCTTCAAGTCTCAAAAAGAACAACAAAAGACGAGCGCATTGGATCTTACAGCTGTTGGGCTCAGCTATGGCCATTACTGGCAGTATCATCATCATGTTGTATAAAGATGTGAATTTTAATACAACGCATGGAAGAATTGGTAGATTGATGTCCCTTTCTTTATATTATACAGGCGTGCATGTTCTACAACACTCAGAACACTTATACATTTCATATCGCTTGATCTCTTAATCAGATTAAACGTGGACTCAACTCAACCCTTTGGAAGGAACTTTTAGATTTCAAATCGAACTCTTGACATTTTTCTTCAAATTACGAGTTTGGCACTTTTAAGCGGACGGGAACTGTCGATTAACTTTTTTTTAAAGACATTAACTATCATAGTTTTAATAAACTAGATAATATATTATTTAAATTGTTTAGATAAGCACACTTGTTTAAAAAATTGTCGATAGGAAGCTGATAAACGTGTAGGTAATCTATTATTAACTGGATTAACGAGATCCACATCCAGGATATTGATATTATACTCAACCCTCGTATCGCCCGATATGACAGTTTGCATCCTTGTTACACCGACAGTGGCATCGAGGTATCGCAGTACTCTATCATTACACACTCCGTTTCAAATACATGAACTTGATTATTTTCCATTCCATCAACTTTACAGCCATAAAGGACGACTATGACAAGATATACACCAAATTGTATTGTAAAAAATCTCGCGCTCGGCTATTTTTTGTCGGGGCAGATTACTATTCGAGCTCTTCAGACCAACTTTTCTTTAAAGAATGATCTCCGTCAGCCGACTTCTTATGTAGGATTTTTTTTATTTGATCTAGACTTCTACCCAGGACTTGTACCTACTACTTAAACCAGTGGTGTTCAACTTTACGCATTGACTTTGTTTGCTATTCGATCAATGAAATTAGTATAAAAACCACCTAGCTAGATCATAAATATATTTCTGAATGTTCACTAACACAGTTATTAATCTATTTCCAGGATTGGTCGCTGTAATATTCACGATATTGAGCCTATTCACCGGGATACCATCTCTCTTCGCTCATTCCTTGAAAAGGTTCATTCCAAGCTCCGTCTCCAAGCTGACCCATATTGTCTTGGGGATCACCACCTTCGCCCTTGCCTCCAGCTGCCTCTGCTACGGCTACAATAAGGACTCCTTTAGAACCTGGACGGGTGACCGAGTGACCTCTGGCGTTATGGCCTTCACTGGCATCTTCACCTTTATTATTATCATTAATCCTTTGGTCATGATGTGTAAAAGAATCTATAGTGTTGTTGAAACTATTAGAACTAGGTATTAATAAAGTAGATCATGTTCGATTGTTTTTATGAGCTCCAGAAACCGTTATAAAGCAAATCTGCTGATCTAACTGCAGTGTAAGACATTTACATAATACAGTTCATCGAATTTTTCGCACTAAATATAATCAAATATAACTTTATCATCCTACAAGATGATGATAAAATGATATTGTTCATGTATGCAGAGAATACCGTCCCATTACGGATTCAATTACTCCTAGCACATACGGTGTTAATACTGTAGGTGTGATATAATAAACACTTAGCTTGTGAGGTCTCGGTTTAATATAGGTCACCCTCCCACCCTGAAGGTGACTATAGAATTATGTAATTAATATCGGTGTGATGGGCAATATTGTAGCACCTTTAAAAGCTGAAGTTTCCTCAAGTATTGTAGAGTAACTTGTAGTCTAAGTGAGCCTGACCACCAGAACTGACAGTATTTAAGAAGGAGCATGTCTAGCACCAACCCGCAATGAACGCACGTCGTAAATTTCGACCCACTGGATCTAACAGAGGAGAGGCCTGTGTCCCAGCAGTGGCAACATTATAAGCTGAATAAGATATATCTGGCCCCTATTAGTACCAAAAACACTACGCACTACATACTTTACGGAAGTTCTCTGTAAATAGGTACGTCTTTCATTCCTTTGAACGTTGGAGGATTTTAAAGGTGGGTCAATCAGTGAATATTTATTTTTGCTGTTTTTTCAATTAGTTTTTTATCGAGTAATCACGGACCTTTTTACATTTATACACGATTTGAGCGATTACTAATAAACTACTAGATATCTTTACTCAGCAACTTGCAGACTAGCAGTGATATTTATATCAATAATGTCGATCAAAATCTAAGTGATTCTAATAAGTAATTCTAATCTGATTAAATATAATCTCAATCAATCTGCCTAGCCTTTTGACAACTAGGTATGTACAGTTGGGGGTAGGCTTCCAGTCTAACCGGATGCAGCTGAATACCAGTATTTTACATGGAGCGACTAGGCAGTCGCTCCATGTAAAATATTGGTATTAGATTGGCTATCTAACCTCCACAACCCAGTAACAGCAGGGTAATACGATACCCCTTGAAGACTGGTTGTGACGACCCGTAATGATTGCCATGAAAGATCCACGAATGAAAGCCGGGACGAACGGCTTAACGTGCTTTCAAAAGAAGTAAAGGTCACCCATCCAAGGCCCAACCCCGGCAACCGTAGCTTAACCTGATGGATCGACCCACATCTGCCTAGCCTTTTCCCAACTATGTTGGGGTCGGCTTCCAGTCTAACCGGTTGCAGCTGAATACCAGTATTTGACATGGAGCGACTGCCTATCTGACCTCCACAACCCAGTAACTGGGTAACACGATACCCCTTGGCAATAAGACTGGTTGTCAGATTTTCGGGCTTCTGACGACTCGTAACGACTGTCAAAGATCTCCAAATGTCGGCCGGGACCAACGACTTAACGTGCTTTCCGAGACACGTAGGAGTCTGATGGTCACTCATCCACGGACCAACCCCGGTAAGCGTAGCCTAACCTGCTGGATCGAACCGTGCGGCTGTTATTACTTAGCCACGTGCTGCTCGTTTTTTATTAGACAATCGAGGTTAATTTCAAACATTACATTCGTCGGTGATTTTGCAATTACGTACTATTTAATAATATTATTCAAACAATGCTGTAATGGTGAGATATAAAGTGGAAACCCTCTAATGTGTTATTATTTAGTGAGTGATTGTGTAAAAAAAATATCTGAACAGGGGTCAACTAAACCCCCGGGTTTGTTTACAATTTCATCAGATACTTTTAGAAAATACTGTAGATCATAATAATCATTATTGTTCTTGTTTCGCTCCGTGCTTTGACTGAGGCAGAGTTTAGCTATAGTTCATGTTTAAAAAGAGAACCCGGACACCCTGTTACCTTGAAACCGATGAGTGGATAGTAATTATCTGGATAACGTAGCTTCATGGACGTGACTGCAGCCATGCCTGAGTTATACCTACTTACTTACTGCCAAGCACCTACTACAGTTACTTAGTTTACAATCGCACTCAAGTGCTCTTGTCGTAAATTAATATTATTTGATTGGGGATATCTTATCTACTTCTAACTTCTTCAAGGAGGTTATTAACACAAAGTTTTGTGTAATTAATTAAATTCAATGTAATTATTCAAAATTTAACTTAACGGATACCGGTAATCAGCAGTCAGAGACCCTACTAGCTAGTCGAATAGGTATTTTAGTTTTTCACCTCAGTCGACAAAAAGAAAATATGAAAGAAAATATGTTTAGAATGAAGAAGCCTGTATTACGAGCCAATAATGCTCATACAGAAAAGTACTTGTTTGCGTACGAAATTCATAATTACTTATATTCATAGCATATAAGCATAATCAGCCTATACCTAATGTCCATTGGTAAAGATTAAGCTTAAGGGGAACATACATGAAACAATGCTGCTGTCTTGTATGGATCAGAATGTTGGGCCACAAAAGGGATGAATGAAAGGCAGTTGCTAAGATGAGCAATTGCGCAGCTGAGATGAGAATGTTAAGAGGGATTATGTATGGTGTTATTCAATGGATAAAATAAGAAATGAGTACATAAGAGAAAATCTGAATAGTGGCACCCGGCGACTGTAAAGTTGTGCGGAAATCGGTTTTCATGGTATGGGCACGTGATGCGAAGGAATGAAGAAAATGTTGTGAGGAAAGTTTTGGGTATGAATGTCGATGGCTATAAGAGTACGGGAAGACCAAAGAAACGATGAATGGTCTGTGTCCGGTCTGTGTGAAAGATGATATGGCTAGAAAGGGGGTGACTACCGAGATGACGGCTAAGATGTATGGAAGAAAGGGACATGTTGCTCCAACCCCAAATAAATTGGGATAAGGACAGGAGGATGATGATGATCTAATGTCCACTGCTGGGACACAGGCCTCCTCTCTTTGGGAGGGAGTGGGCTGCAGTCTACCACGCGGGCCCAGTGCGGGTTTGTAGATGTCACATGTCTTTGAATTTTGGTTCTAGGACATGCCGGTTTTCGGAGAGCCGTAGCTTCCGTGTGGGGTGTCACTCCTCAGTCGATAGTCTAAGTCAAGTTAAGTGTAATACGTACCTACGTCGCAAAACCGGCACATTAATTGATCATTACTTGTGTGCGCAAGCGCACAGCATGCGGCAATTTGTTCTGACATCTGAAACTAATTGCTCTAGTAAGTTTGAAATCGAAATTGAATTTACACATCACGCTTTTGGGTGGAGTCAGAAATAAACGATTTTGATGATAAAAACTACGTGTTTTACTGATAAAAGACAATAATGTTATCATTGCATTCGTTGTATAGATACAACGAATGCAACCTATACTTTTATCAGAAATATGTGGTCATATTGAAGGGTACAGATCATGAAACTGAACAACTTTCTCCATGGGACCAACATCATAATCGCGTAAAACGTATCAGCTGTGCCATACATTTGGGTCGAGTATTACAGTTAGGTACCTATTGAAGTTTTGTATATGGCAGCTGATTATTTTTTCGCGACAACACAACACGACACATTTCTGATAGGTACACACCGTATAGTGATTAGGAGTTAGTTATTGAATGAAGTACAAAATAAATTCCGCAATTCAAACGTCTTTTACTACTAATACTAATACTAATATTCAAAGGATTATTATGAAATTAAATGAAATTGTTTATTCTGTAAATAGGATATTAGAATCACTTCACTGAATAAAGAGGATGGCGAATAGGATCATCAAAATAATCGATCATGATCAATTATCATAATGATGATCATTCAACTCAAAACCCAAAATTAGTGTAGCATATTTAAGAAGATTCCAACAGTTTAATTTCAGAGGCTTATTGTTTAGATACGAAAGTAAGTTCGATTGTGAGGTTTTAAAGAACAAATTACGAGTCTCTGAGGCATTTTCTACCAGTCAACCTGGTATTATGTCCGCCTAGGTAAATGTGTGCTTGAAATATTAAACAAAAATAAATACATAAGTAAAATGTTTATGACATACTAGGCATTTTAATACAATTAACACATAAAGTACACAATTCAACCGAAAATTGCTGTAAAACTTTAACTCACTGATATCGATAATGTTTGGAATTTCCATAATTCATGTAATATCTTATCAGTAGATTGATTTCATGATTCGTTATCTTTACACAAAATGGTTTCGATATCGTATAGAAATACCAAAAATTCAACATTCTTACGTTTGTTCGTAAAACTTAATAACGTACCTATTCTGATAATGTCCTTAAATCTAAAAATCATAATTTTTTTTTTAAAGTAAATCCATTGCTTAAATTAACATTGACGTGAGCAAATCAGAGGGCAATTCCCGTAATTTTTAAAAACGTTCGCATTCGCATCTCAAAAATACAATCAATTTACCAACATTTTTGTCAAATTTGACAGATTGCGACTTGAATGTGAACATTAAGTACGAGAATTGGAATGAAATGGAAATAACATACATTATGTAAAATCATGGTGCAGAAAAAAAAAAGGCATGCCGAGTCAAGTCCTATAGTTAGTCTCTGATAAAATTATCAACAGTTATTTCATGCCGATATTTCACCTGACGCCTTCATTCACAGTCTGAAGCTCAAGGTGGAAGTTGGATAACTACTTACTAGTTTTTAAACTGTGAATCATGGATACTGAAAACGGAATCCAATCGAGACCAGGTCCAGGACCTTTGTCAGGCGCTTCCTACCATTTGAGGACGTTCAACGTCTCACTGAATCTGCTGAGCCACACATTAATTGGCATAATAGTTGGTGTAATCTTAGTCTACGTGTTCAGAAATCCGAAGCCGCTAGGAGATACACCTATACATATAATATTATGTGTACTTGGGGTGAGTGGTTTTCTTTGCTTATTTTGACTTGATATTTCGAGACCCTTAATTTCAATTGACGTCGTCAAACCGTATTTTTTATCGTTAAATCGCTATATACAGGGTGTAAGGGCTTGTACACAAAACTGCGAATTCGTGCGAATTCGCAACGCAGAAGCTAAGCGCAGAAGAAAAATCTTAGGGTACCGTCGCAGATTTTTGCGATGCGACGTCGCAACACAGTTTTGTGTACAAGCCCTAAGGGTGAACATCGTTGTCACTCAAACCATGGGAAGTTGACTTAAATATAAAAATAAATGATCGAGTAACAACAAAAAAAAACGTTATTTTCAATAAAATATTTCAAAAAGTTTATTTCCGACACCGTGCTCGCAAGCGATACAGGTGACTAACTGAGGGAGGGGGCACGCTCGCGGCCGGTTAGGTCACGTCCCGCGCCCCCACCCGTGTTGAGACGCAAGTTCGTTGCAAGTTCCTAGCGCATAGGTGAAAGGGTGAAATACTGGAGTGGTAAAACTTCAATTTAAAAAAAAGTCGTAATTTTCCATAGATTTTACGTTCTATAAATGACACTAAACCACTGGTTTCAAGGATAACGGGTTTACCCTAACACCCTGTATTTTTCATTTGTAGATGTTAACATGACTATGTTCTGCTTTTCGTATCCTTTGTAAAGGTAGTATCGCCAAAATTTCCCTTACGCCAATTATAATTTCGAGCACATATTTATCGTTTTTTTTGTTTTAATACTTGAGAACTCGAGAAGTGAGAAAACTTAACAACCCACTAAATGAAGTCAAATTAATTACACATTGTTTGTACTTCTACTTATAAATTGTGCATCATGCACCTATTATAACTAATCGAAAAAAGTCCTTTAAAACAATAATCAAATTACCTACATGCTTTTTTTTTTTCAATTTCTTAAGAGTCAATTTCCGTTTATTCACCCCAAAAAATCACCCTAAGGTGGATACTCGAAAACGTATATGTCTGAGAATCCACCCTAAGCCTATAAATTCCGTTTATCCAACTAGGCCTAGGGTGGATTCTCGGACATCCGTTTCCAAATATCCACCTTAGAGCCGATTTTTTGGGGTGGATCCATTCGTCGGGGCTATTCCGTTTCGAATAGCCCTATTTTGGAAGTAGCCGTTAATTTATAATTGTCTTTTAAATCTTCTCGACTTAAACTTACAGCGTGTGAAAGGAGTTGATAACAACAACAACAATAGCGACAATATTTTTTCATTAAATTAGTGACCTACTTTACCTACTGACACAATAGTTATTTGTGTAACAAGAGAGCAAAGTTGTTTTTTGGTGGGAGTGTTGATTTTGAATCCCGAGTAAGCGAAGGATTCTATAATTGTTAGAATCCTGAGCACAGCGAGGGATTCAAAGGCACGAGATGCAAATAACTTTGGTCTCGTGTAACACATACAACTTTTCACCTCAGCAGCGAGAACATATGAGATATTAGAACAAATTAGGGGTTTAAATATGAATTTGCCGTTTTGTACTGAAGAACGGAAACCATTTTTTTTCTGAGGTAATATATATTTATTTAATCAAAGTATTTTCCCCATTGTCTACGCATTTCTGCCATCTCCTGGGAAGGTCATTTATACCTTTGCGGTAGAACTCTGGGGACCTGGACTCAACAAACTGAGTGAAGGCATTTTGTATTGAAACCCCTTAATTTCTGTATAGGTTCAACAAGGTAGGTAAGGCAAGCTTCAACACGCGGTTCTCTCTGCAGATTAGTCAAATCATGCGACCACCTATTTTGCAAGCTTTTTGTCTCACCGATTGATGCAAATTGGTCATTATTTTGGATATGCTTAAGCTAACATCAAACCGTGCCGCTAGTTCCTTGGTAGTTTGATATGGAGCGGCTTCTACCATCGCATCTAATTCATCGTTATTTACCTTAGAGGCTGGTCTTTCTCGGGGTTCAATCTTCAAATCGAAGTTTCCACTACGAAAGCGATTAAACCAAAAACGCACGGTGCTTTCATTTGCCGTATCCTCTCCAAACACAACATTGATATTGCGAGCTGTTTCCGCTGCGTTAGTTCCACGTCGGAACTCATATTCCAAAATTACTCTTATTTTCAATATAAGTACAGTACGACACAACTCACACGTTGCATCGACAAAATTCGTAAAACCGATCACAATCCAACCTGAATGGGCCTTCAAAATCACCAATCTTTATTACTGTTTTAGGTGAAAATGATCTTTACGCAAACTTGTAAAGTTATATAACCAAATACATCCGTAAAATTGAAATTAATGAATGCAAATTTTCACATTTATGCTACATCTAAGTAAATAGTTGTGTCGTACTGTAATTATCTTTACTGTTAAAAGCTGAATGCAAAAACAAAAATCGAATCTTGTGAAAAGTTTCACTCTGGAATCTCACCGTGATGCAAGTTTAATTTTAATTCAAAGTGGCCAGTACGTTACTTATTACATTTAAAACCTGTATGTTTATCCAACGTTTTATTGGTTGTTTCTTTTTTGGGCCTACTAGATATCGAAATTAAAATCGAACTTCGAATCGACTTGTTTCTATCTCTCGCTTTTTCCGTATCGAAGTAAAAGTGACAGAACAAAGTGAAATTCAAATATTTCGAATTTTGTGAGTAGACCCATGACATGTTCTCGCAATTTAGAAAAAAAAGAATTAAAAAGTTACTTTGTCTCACGCTCGCACCAAAATTGAATTTTGCACACTGTCTGTAGACAGCAAAACCTGCTTGTTTGAGGTGCTGAGGTGAAATAGTTATTTACAAATCGTGTCGTGTAGTTCAATATTGGATACAAAACGCTGCCCAATCCAGGAATCGATTAAA
The DNA here is from genome assembly GCA_948473465.1 of Lithophane ornitopus. Lineage (NCBI taxonomy): Eukaryota > Metazoa > Arthropoda > Insecta > Lepidoptera > Noctuidae > Lithophane > Lithophane ornitopus. The sequence continues at coordinate 9,565,596 of OX419624.1, read as the reverse complement.
AATAACAGCACCGTTTATTTTTCAGTACCAACTTCTGATGGCACAAGCCGTCCTCAGCCTGTCTCCATACAATACCTGGTCTACACATCTGAAACTGATCGACAAAAAACGAGCGCATTGGATTCTTCAAACTCTTGGGTCAGCGTTGGCGATCGCTGGCAGTTTCGTTAAGATTATGGACAAAGCTAATAATCCAAACTCTACTAATTGGGATACCCCTCACGGCATAAGTGGTAAGTACTTTTTTTTACAATAAATGACATAGAGGTAAAATATCTCCGAGATAAGTTGAAATAGGGGAGCATAACTAAAATCGTAACCTCGCGAGACGATACACAATCATGCCTACTTATACAAGGCGTCCCACGGATATGCCACATGGAGGGAAAGTACCTTGAATAATTATTGGAGATGGAACATTTTACTGAAAGAAGACATTATTTGAATTTAAAAAACAATTTATTTAAATAATAACATGGTTGAACCGGGAATCGAACCCGTTACATGAGAAAAATAATCACCCTGTAGCTTTATCATACCGATCGAAAGGCTTCATCATAAGGATTATTTTTTGCTATATAACATAGTGTCACAAATAAAAGGAAATATCAACCACACCAAGATCAAAAATCGACAGGGAGCGAAATAATCAAAAGAGTGCGACTTTGTATTCAACAGGAAGGGACTCATTTTGAGCATTTGATAAATTGATTAATTTTGTATTAAAAATGTTAAAATTCATGGTCTTCCTTTTATTTGTGACACTATGTTATTTAGCAAAAAATAATCCTTATCTACAATATACAATATTCAAGGTACTTTCCCTCCATGTGGCATATCCGTGGGATGCCCTGTATATTGGTACTGTGCTCCCTGTACTTGGTGGAAGAAGCTGTAAGCTATGTATATAAAACTTAAAAAAGGAGTTCTGCATAGTAACCAAGTCATTGCCGAGTGTAGTTAAAGAAATTATACTAGATTTCACGTTCATGAAATAACCAAAGATGTGTTGTGGGTTCCGACAACCTGGCTGGAGCTGGAATTAATGATACGAAGATATCCAAGTCAACTTTTTTTTTTTAAATTCCCTTCTCTGTACCTTTCATAAACATTATATTGACCTTCTAATCTCTAATATTGACTTAGTGTAAATCCTAGAGAGCTTACCTTATTATTTATCTTTCTAGAAAGATCACTTGTAGTCAGCAACAAGGTAATATCTCAATTTGACTCGATTTTAATTTGTTTTACAGCGTTGGTGGCTCTAGTATTCACAGTGGCCAGTTTAATCAACGGGCTAACATCGCTCTACGCTTACGAGCTCAGAAGGTGCCTTCCTTCCAAGCTATCCAAAATCACCCATATTTGCTTCGGGATCGTCGCCTTCGCGGCTGCTAACGTCAGCCTCTGCTACGGTTTTGAGAAGGGCGCGTTCAGAGGCTGGGTGGGTACCGCGAACAGTGACCCAGTAGTCTACACCCTGATTACGTTCACCTCTCTCCTAACTGCGGTCATTATCGTCGCTCCGTTGATAACGTTTTTCCAGAAACTCAAGACCAACTAGTTCTAATCAAATGATTACTGTGTACTTGTAAAAACTTGACTGGTTTCGAAAAAACGAAGACTGCTTAATTGAATTATAAGTTGAGCGACATACAATCTATGCTTTCTTTTTTGACAGATCTTTTGCAAAATCTTATTTACATGGAAGACGAGTTTATTAGTGTAAATTACCTATGTAATACATTTTTTTTTTTATGATTTGTACAAATAAAAGATAATTCTTAGTTTTAAGGGTAATTTTAATAATTATACGTAAACAAAACGAACTCATTTTTTTCTTAATCATTCCAGAAAGTAGCACAGGTTAACCTTGATTTATGAAATACCCGCATAGGTTCTAAAGAAAATAACGAATAAAACAAAGGCATGCATGAAGTAGAGGACACATAATAAAAACTAAAAGCGATATCGTTAAATTCGATTGAGAACAGGTAGGTAAGCGATCACAACGGATAACTAGTCGGTGCGCTACCACCTATCTTTATGGCATCTAAACATATAAAGGAAACTCGGGGAAGAGTAATGGCCCTCGATACGCACATTCTGGAATAGAGTATTGTTGCCATTGCTAATGTTTGAGATGTACGACCATATCTTTTGATAAATGCGACACTACGTGCAGGAGTGTGTAGACCTTTGACCGGGAGCCCACTGCGACATTATTCGTATTCTATCGGCCGATTCGAGATCCACAAACGGTAGGACATGACGTATTACATTATCAAATGCCTCAGATGACACTTGCCTGATAAACGGCTGAAGCAGAAATGTATCTTCGACCTCTGATAATGGGGCTAAGGTACTATGTAATATATCACTTTGGGCATATTTAAATAAGTCGATTGCATTCCAAATTCATGTTATTCACATAGATTTAAAATGTCGATCATGGTTTCCATTGAAACAAGTAATCAAGAATTGATTAAATCACCATTAAATAACTAAGTCATATCCTATTTTTAAAGATCTATGAAGTTCGATCCTGTATTCAAAGAAAATAATGAAACTATTTTGCAAAACAGAAACGAGTTTTCTATTGTATGTTTCGCTGTATGCCGATGCAGAGGCGATTATAAATTATTGTTTGTTAAGAAATCACTGTTTATTATTCTCAGAGACTACATATAGAAGAGCTGCACTGCAAGGCAATTAAAAAAAAAAACAAGTAGTATAGAGGGTTGGGATGGTTGGGACAAAGAGTATGAATTGACACATATCAAGATAACAGTAGGTATGATAAATTGAAAAACATTCCCAAACTTCTATTGTATCGCCTATCAATACCTACTCAATAAGTACTTCATCAGGTATGATAATGACATCTCATTATTGATATTAAGAAACTTCTTACCTAACAGCTACGTCACCTTTAATCACTTTTTTTTATTAATGACTAGCTGCGCTCTGTCGGTTGATATTCCCATGGAACCGACACCCGCATAAGTGTCGGTCCCATGGGAATATCGGGATAAAAGTAATGTCCTAACCCAGGTTGGTCTACCCATGCGCTAAATTTCATCCAAATCCATTCAGCCGTTTAAGCATGAATGTGTAACAAAAAACAAACTCACTTTCGATTTTTTATTAGATAAGATTAATTAATCATTTTAAATTATCTTCGCCTTATCACAAAAAGTTTATCAGGGACGCTAATGACCGCCTAAGCGATAAAATCGTAATTATTATCTGCTATAAGAGATAACTTAATGGATTATACCTACATATTCAATTTCTTGCATAATCAGCCGATGATGTTCGAAAAAAAACAACCTTGAGGCTATACCTCTCGGTTAGCTGTACTACGAGATACGCGACCCTGTTCGAGACACTGGAGACTCCCACAACGTTGTCACAAAGGGATTTGTTTACCAGGATCCCGACTTCGCTTTGAAAATATAAAAGGTGGCCCGATTCATGGTTTATTGTATCCTCCCCTTCTCTTCGGACTTCACTGAACCCTAGAATGTGCCACCTTATTTTTCTGCGCTCATCTTCTAGCTGCACTTTTACCATTTGTAACCTGGGGATTCTTCCCCTACTATGCCATTACCGTGACCGCCGCCAAAATCAGAAATAGCAAGGCAGCCGGGCCGTGGTTGATTTTGGCCTGCCATTGGTGGGTTTGCCCATAATCGTCACGTTGAGCATACTGGGCATACGGAGTTGGCGATCACAGATCACAGCTTCTCGCACTAGTGATGCTGCTGCCCGTCACTAGTCTGCGCCATTTAGCTGCAAAGTTTTATTCAGAAATGGTACCGCCATTTGTCGATTGCCAGGGCCTCGTTTATTATTCAGCAGGGTACACCACGAGCAGGTGAGGTTGACTTGGGGCACTGAGATGGTAAGTGTGCTCCCTTACACCAGGGGGTTACACCAGGCACACATGATAAAGGTATAAGAAAAGAAAAAAGATTAATATCTAGAAATAAAAATTTAATAAGTACAATAAACTTTACAAAAATCTAAGCTTACATCTTCTGTAGAGTGCTACATGGATCTGTTGGCGGTGGAATGACATTGACAGGGGGGCGTTGATGGTGAACATTAGTGAAATTGTCACAAATAATATAATTATTGTCAAAACAAGATGGTGCCATTAGTGGTGCCTTGGGTAACTCGCCATAATAACCTTGTAGCGTTGTACACATTTCTTAGATGTAGTATAGACAATGAAAAATGAGTAAAATATTACAAACCCCACCAGAATATCAACAACTGGTTGGCCAGCCCATTTCATGAACTTGTCCTGGACTAATCCGAAACACAAACACAACGTGGACATTAGAAAACAAGCTATACCAAATAGCATGTGAATTAAACCTATTGAGTATCCACCCGTAAGGGCAATGGGGCCAAGTACCCAACTCGTCCCTGTCAGAACCAATGTAAGCAATCCTGCAAAGTTATATTAATTTTAACAAAAAATGCTTCAGGGTTAAAACTATAGGTGCCTACAGATTTGCTCGATGTTTGATGATCGACGCATGTAATCAAACAAAATACCTTGAACCGCAGCCGACAGGTGATCGACATTGTATTTTTCAAGCAAATCTGTAAGAAGTTGACAGATCTCATTAATCATCAAAACACAGTAGGTACCTTATCGAGCGTCAAAAATGGAACAAATCTGTAAGCACCTTTAGTTTTACGGTTCAATGGGAGAATACTACAAACGATATTATAGATACCTACATTGATTTCACTAATAAAATTAGACACGTGTCTACATATTTGAATGACAAAAACCATGGCTTTATCTGTTTTTATTAGTAAGTGTTCTTATTCCAACTTGAATCCCAAGGAGCAGGCGAAACTGATCTGAATCTAACCAAACTGCATTGGAAATACCATTTGAGTTCGCAGCTATATTGTCTTAATGATACATGACCATAGATCTGCGCACAATATATCGTCGATGATATATAGTGAAGTGAAAGCGGTTACTGCACAATTGTACGTATAAGTAGTTACCTGAAATCCCGTGAATGGTATTCGACTGTGTCATACGAGGCACTGTTATAGCCAGTGCTCCGAATACAACGCAAGGTATTGCACAGATTTGAAGAAGTGCATGAACATATCGACGATGGTTCCTCCGCATAGGCGTGGACCAGCCGTTTATAAAACTCAGGCTTAGTATAGCTTCCGCAGCCAAAAAATTATACTGAAAATAATTATTGATTAAGTGGGGCTGTTTTTCAGTAAAAATTTTGATGTTAACTATCACTCTGAAGGAAATAAGTATGTCTATTATAATTCTGAACACTAAGTCTGAAACACAAAAGAAACCCTTTTCATATTGGATAAAACCCCACGCGCTGAATTTTATTTCTCGTAATCTAAGTTATTGTACTTACATTTTAACAGGGATTAAGGTAAAATTCTCGTAATAGGGTATATAATTATTAGGTTTTACCGAATCCTTACTGAATTCAAACAATATTCCATATTTTAATGAGAATTTTAAAAAAATAGGATTTGAAAAGGAATCAATGTGACAACATTAATTATTAATTGAATCAATGCATCTATTTTATTTGCCTAAAGTAAACCTGCACATGTTTGTAACTTGTATAAGAATGTAAACTTACTGCTATACTAAACAGAGCTCCGTGAAACTCTCCTTTGTGTAAAGAATAAATACTTGTGGACATAACAATGGCGCCTATGAGCACATGGGAAATGCCTATACCGATGGCCCACCCAACTGTTAGAGAGTATTTCATCTCAATATCTGCAATCACACGAGTACTAAGAGGGCCTGCAAACCTTACCCTATTGCTTCGTACTGTGTTTCGACTACCAATACTCTCAGCACTAGACAGAGCATCGTCAACAGCAGGCTCATGCATTACAACAAGTGGTCATGTTATCTTTATTCAAATCGGAATTATTTTATAACTCATTCTTGCTATCCTTGATTGATGTTGCTGCCATTTCAATGATGACCAAAGAGTATAGTAATAAAATGACATATGGACATATGAATGTCATGAGACATTGGGAAGATATCAAAGAAGTTATTCATAAAAAGGTCCCTTATTTTATTTATTGGAGGAGCTCGTGGCGTATAATAACAGCCGCACGGGTCGATCCATCAGGTAAACACACACAAAACTGCTTGTACACAAAACTGCTAATCGACGCGATGCGAATTCGCAACGCAGAAGCTTTCTTAAGAAAATCGAAGGGGGACCGTTTTGTGTACAAGCCCTAAGCTACGCTTGCTCTCTTTTCGTGAACTACTCTTTACACCACATAGATCGGTTTCTTTTATGTCTTTTCTGATTTTTTTGTCGCCATTAATAAGCCAACTATTGCCAAAGAGTCATAATGGATGCCATTACCGCGCATCACAACACATCAGGACCGGACGGTCACTTACAGAAATGATATCGCTAAAGACAAAGACAAATTTGAGCCTTGTGTGGTCAATACAAACTAGTGCAAGTCTAAACTTCCGGGAGTATATCGTAACGTGTATGGCTACCATCACGGGTGCATCGATCATTAAGATCCTGTCAAATTAATAATCTTTATAAATACTTCTACTCCTCATTCTACTCGTACGAAGCTTCTGACAAACAGAAAAACTATGCAAGTTGAATATCTAATAGCGTATTTTTATGATAGGATGTTTTTCCGTGCTAATCTTCACTGATGCAACTTTAGAATCATGGTCAAAGATGTGAAACTGAGACTTACCGCTATAGCAAACAAAGCTGCATGACAATCTTGCATGTGGGAAGAATATAAAACAATAGATATAATAACTGCACCAATGAATATATGGCCAAGTCCAACCGATGCAGCTAACCACACTGCCATGTAGTATGAGTCTCCACTGCGGCGGTGGAGGCGATCTTCTTCAATCGATCTTTTGTAAGCCACGCTAGCTATTGCCATCGCTTTATTGAGTTGGAGCTGCAACTTTCTAAGCTGATCGTACTCAAATTCATTAGTCATTATGATAGACTGTTTTATATGAAAACTTTGCTATATATCTTGGACACATAATATTCTAGCTGTGCAATGTTTCGTATGTTTCTATAATTGGTCTGAGGTTTCTATGCTATTTATAATTTTATAGTCATGATCACAGATTTTTCGTGATGACGTTTTCAATCGATGACATATTTTATTATACTCGTTACTCATCTGTGGCGAATACAGATCATAAATTAATAATCCGTCAACATGAGCGGCCAGCGGGAATGTACTTGGGTGAGTCCTAGGGGTCCTAGGACTAACTCAACTGGCGATTTTCGAGCTCATTTGCTCAAGCATCGTTTGTTAGACCATGGTCTAAGTTTCGTTTATACGATGAATTTTAACAAATGAGTGTGATAAATCGCCTGACGATTCTCGACTAGGTACGAGTTTCGCAAAGTCCGCATTCTCGCCCGCCGATGGCCAAAACTCTTATGTAAACTAGTGTGCAGACTACAAACTATGAACACAAGCAGTAAAAATTACCTTAGCTTTGCGAGCTAAGCTAAACTTAGCTTAGCCCTGCAACCGGCTTTAAACATAAAAATTATTATTAAACTTGTATAGTTACACTTGTATAGTTATAAAAACTAACTTTGACCTACTAATCTCACGGAGTAGATTAATCTAGTACAAAAAGTCGAAACCCATAGTATGTATAAATATGCTTAGCCTCTTCCCAATTATGTTGGGGTCGGCTTCCTGTCTAACTGCCTATCTGACCTCCACAACCCAGCAACTGGGTAATACGATACCCCTTGGTTAGACCGAAACCCATAGTATGTATGTGTATGTTATATTTTATAACTATACAAAAAAGTAACCCCAACCCAGTTCAGTTTCCAATCCAATGAAGAGACCAACGAAAAAATATATTTTTTAATGGAAAAATATTTACAAATTATACTTTGATTTCAAATACACAGAGTATACAGCACCTAAAGAATAAAGTGAACATAAAAAAATTAAAAAATATGGCAAACCTTTGTATGGCGCCCAACTCATGAAACTTGGTTTGATCAATCCCTGCATAAAACACAAGTTACAGAACAAAAAAGCGGGCAGTGCAAAAAATTTGTGCATACCCCTGGCGAAGGTCCCGAAAGTTCCCGATGCATTTGTGGCATATGCTGAAGGTCCCATGACAAAGGCGGTTATAGCTAGCATTGCACCTGATAAGCCTGGAATCAAAGTATGTATTTCAATTTTCACGTTTTCAGTAAATACAATTTAAACTGAGGAAAAAAGTCATCAGCTTCCGATAAATAGTTAAGGGATAAAAGGCCCAAACATGTTATCCAGCCAAGAGGTACCAGGCTAGCAGTGCCAGGTAGGCTAGGTAAAAACTAGTTTCATATATACTTGAGGGATCAATCTATTTGGGGTATTCCTCGAAGCGCACCAACTTTGAAACGCACAAAATGAAGCGCAGCTAAAGTATTCCTCGAAATTCACCAACGATGATACATAGAGAAAAGCATAATATCAATAGACGTTTTAAAATTCAACTGTCCTAATTCTTTATTTGTTAAAACTACCAGGAAAGCAGAAATGAAGTAGAAATAGGTGCTTAAAGCGCCGTACTGCTTAGCTCAATTTTGGTAGGTAAAAATACCGGTTTGGAATTGAATTATTTGTTGTTTTGAAAAGTACCAGGGTGACAGAAATGAACAGAAAATAGATGCCTAAACGTAACTCACTAAATAAGTTGTGCATCAACGATGAAACACAAAGATGTGTTCGGTATTATTCACTATATTGATAGAAGTCTTAAAACTGTCCTATATCTTACCTATATCTGTCATATCCTATACCTAAAACTATCAGGAAAACAGAAATAAACTGAAAAAAAGAGACGAAGAAGAGAAAACGACGAAACGCTTCGAGAAAAGGTAGGTAAGTAGTGCCCTTGCGCTCCGCTTGCCTCGTCTTGGCGTTTGGCTCTTCTTTATGTTTCATCGTTGCTTGGTGCGCTTCATTTGGTGCGTTTCAAAGTTGGTGCGTTTCGAGAAATACCCCTGTTCATTAACAAACTTATTGCCATAATTAGGGTTTCATACCTTAGAAGGAAAACAAAACTATTTAAAGATCTCTTTTGCGTTCGTCCGTTCATCTGTCACAGACGCTCTTCACACAAACTGTGTAAAGTTAAACATTTTTTAACGTTCGTTCAGCGTTGTTGATTTTTTGTGTTTTCTAAAATGGTAAACCAAACCCCCTAATCCATTTATAAATGAATTATAAACAATCGGTAAAATGGGTACTAACTGACACAATATTTGTCATCTAATAAGTAATTTAATATTTTGGCGTAGCAAGTGGTCATGACTATTATAAACAGCGTAGAAACTTGCGATTACTAGGAAACTTGCCTTCTCAAGCGCTTGCCTTCACTGAGCTATCAACGATTACAAAGCAACCACGATCCTACCTAACGGATAATTAAGTGGCCTAAACGAAAAAACCTTTTGAATGAAACCATATATTTTAATATTTTCAACTTTTAACAGTCGTATTTACTCCTCAAAACCGTGGAATAAACAGCAGTTCCAGAATATATGAAAGTCAATAGGATTAATATATATGGCAAATGTGTGAACGGCGCCCATTTTATAAAACTGTCTTTTATCAATGCCAGAGCAAAACAGATTGTACCCATTATAAAAGTGGGCAATGCGACTCTTTTGTGTGACTTCTTGTTAAACAGCCCGAACAACTTCTCTGTATCTGCGGCATATACGGAAGGTCCGACGAGAGTGGATATTATTGAAAAAACTGCAGCGAGGAAGCCTGAAATCAGAATTTTATTTAAATTTTCATGTTTTCGATACAACGTTAAACAAGAGTCCAGTCCAGCCCAAACGGGAGTCGCGCTTGGAATTTTCGCAAAGAATTAAAAGGCTCAAACTACCAATATTCAAGCTAAAATGTTACGACCTAAGTATCTTATACGGTATGACGTTGTTGCCTTGGATGGAGGGTAGGCCTCTAGTGTGGGACTCAACCTGTGTCCCACAGTGTGGGACGCAACCTAGCACCGGCGGCGGCGAGCTGTGCTGGCGCCACTGCTGCGGCTGCTGAGACTCTCAAGCGGCGCAAACCTTATGAGCATCTACAGTTTTGAGCCATTTGGGGTCGAAACGCTCGGGTGATCGGGCCCGAGTGCGCGTCTCCTTTTTAAGGAAATTTCTCACCGGCTGGCCGACACTTCAGGTGACCAGAGGGCTGGCTTGTTCTTTGGTCAATCAACGTGGCAATACCGCCAGTCTTCTGGGCACGTTTCCGGATGAAAATCTTTCAAATGATATACAATAAGTTAATTAAAACATTTTTTGTTTATCTGAATCAAAATGCTTTATTTGTAAGCAAATATTTAGAGTTATAGTACCTAATCTGTGTAACATTAAGTAGGTCTTTGGACCAAAACAGCTGGAAATCACGCGGGGAGGCCTTTGCCCAGCAGTGGAATGATAAATATTAATAATAATAATAAAAAAAAGTTTATTCTGGTAAAAAGGTAAACACTAAATACAAATTTGCTTAAATCTACGAAAAATCCAACAGTTTTATGTGCCTGAACTAGGTCATCCTGTGTTTCAGGCGAGGCAAATAATCACATACTTAATTATAAAAATCTAGTCATCTAATAGGTATGCAAAAAGGTGTAAACAGGAAAAAAAAAAAAAAAACTTAATACTTACAAAACCTAACTTAGCTAAACTTAATTAGTACAAATACAATTTTTATTTAAGTACAACTAATAATTTCTCCGTATCTTCATAGGACATACTTTGAGAGCTTCTTTGAGAGTTATTTTACAATTATTATAATTAAGTGCGTAAATTTTGGCTCTCGCATTAAGTCTGTTATAAAGTAATGGTCCTAGAAAGACCAAAAATTTGGCTGCAAAAGCATATTTTGTACTTTTTGTAGGGCAAACTATGTCTTTCCGTGTAATTCAGTCAGTAAATTCAGTGCTGTAGGGGAGGGCTGCGTGTTGTTTTAATACAATGCTCCTTATGAATAACTGTCGAGCTGTTAGTACTTCACAGGATTCATAGAGTAGGTTAGTGGGAAAAAGGAAAGGGCGGCAAGTAGACACCTTGAGTATTGCTCTTTGGGCTCTCTCGATAGGTAGTAGCAAACTTTTACCTGCTCCACCCCAAGAGGTAATGCAGTAAGTCAAAATTGACTGACAGAGAGCAAAGTAAACTTGCCTAATTAATTTTGGGTCTGCAATATAACGTAGTTTTTTGAAAACGAATATTAGCTTACGAATTCTATTATTTAAAGCTTCTATGTGCTGTTTAAAAGATAGGGTTTCATCTATTATAATTCCCAGATATTTTATTTGATTAGTTATATTAATATTAGGGCACGTGAGCAAGCAATCTGCAGGGACCATACAACAGTGAGCATAGATCGTTGAGGGCAAAACAGATGTTAGTTTGCGCATTGAAAACTTAATATAATTTGTCTTAGCCGTTTTTAGTGTTAGTGAGTTATGTTGAAGCCACTTATTTACAATATTAAAACCGTGTTGCGCAAACTTGTAGACTTCATGTTCCGATTCAGCAGAAAAAAGGAGGGCAGTGTCGTCAGCGTAGGATATTATAGTGCCGCGCTCTAGGTTTAGATAACAAAGGTCATTTATGTATATCAAAAATAGAGTAGGCCCTAAAATACTTCCTTGGGGCACACCAAAAGACGTGTTTTTTTCATCTTCGCTGAGAACATCGCCAATCTTTACGCACTGGGTTCGGTCTTCTAAATAACTTTTGAGAAGTTTCAGTTGAATGCCTCTTATGCCAACTGACTCAAGCTTGCGCAACAGAATAGGAATGGAGACTGTGTCAAAAGCCTTGGCGAGGTACGCTGACAATGCGATGCAAGTAACATGGCGTACAAATATTAACAATGATTAAGGCTCCCGCAGCCAGGCGATGCGACGACGCGTCGCAACACCGGTAGATCAATTTCCGTGAAGTTTGCATAGAAATTGTTCCACCAGAGTAGCGCGCCTACCCGCGGGGGCCTTTATAAAGAATTAGGCTAAGAGTATGATGAGACGCAGGTGACGCAGGTCTGCACGCAGCCCAGGGCAGACCAGATTTTGTCATGCATAAATGTACATGAACACAAATGTCTGCGTCATACGTGGCTGGGCCGCAGCGTACACAGCTGTCAGTACGCATACGCTGATTCATAATTTCGTTGCAATCGTCTGTACTAGCTAAGACGCAAACGTGTCTGTGTAGCTGCATCGCAGCATGCACTCGCGGCCTATGTCTGCGTCGTCCACCCTGCAAAATCTGTGTGTTTTTGGTTTTCAGTTTTCGTTTATTGCCACCAACTTCCGAAATTAAAGATATTTTTCACTTTTTAGTGTTTTTTGGAAGTCGTTATTTTTTTTTTCACTTTTTATTTGTTGTATATATATAAATTCGAATACCACTACCTACTATGTAAATAACAGTGACGGAGTAACTTTAAGCATCGTCCATTTAAACTAAGTGGGAAAAATACGTAATATTGAATAACTTTAAGCATCGTCCATTTAAACTAAGTGGGAAAAATACGTAATATTGAAGATAACTCAAAAACTACGCAAGCAAAGTTATTAAAATTTATATGGGACCACCTTTGATGACCTAACAGTGACGGAGTAACTTTAAGCATCGTCCATTTAAACTAAGTGGGAAAAATACGTAATATTGAAGATAACTCAAAAACTACGCAAGCAAAGTTATTAAAATTTATATGGGACCACCTTTGATGACCTACCAAACAAAAAAAGAATCATCAAAACACACAAAAAGAAAAAAACAATACAGACGAATTGAGAACGTCCTCCTTTTTGAAGTCAGTTAAAAATAAACATAATCTTTAAATAACTGTTTGTTTAAGTACGCATCATCGAGAACCAAACCATTCGTTCGTTCTTTTATTATGGCCAATGTAGGTATATAAAATACCTACATTACGCATTATTTATAAAAACCTCTGTGACAGACAGACGTACGGACAAAAACGGTGATCTTATAAAGGTTCCGGTCAAGGTTACTCTTTCAGGTATACCTACTTCCTGTTAATAAAATTCCAGAACGGAAAGGTCGATGGCAAAAGCTCGCTATTACAAAGGACTTAAATAGAACTTATTTTAGTGGTGTACAATAAAGAATATATATATAGAACTGGCGAAATGTGGGTATAGTACCTACTATTTTTGGTTTAATTGTTTGTTTGGTATACTTCAGCCTAACTCTTCGTGAAAAAACAGGTGCGGAAGGGTTTTCATATATACCTGTTAATGCATGTAATGTAAAATCCATGTCTCCTAACACGATAACTGTCCCAAGAACACCAAATAAGACGGCAGATGTTTCTATGAAAAAATGCTGAAACTTCCTCTCTGCGGGTTTCAGATGCATTGACCCGCCAAATAATGTGCTGAACATCATAATCCCTGTCGTCATAAACACCTGGAACTGTAATAAAGTTGTATTATTAGATTAATTATTTAGGTAAGTACTGCTAGGCAAAGACATCTTCTTATAAACCTCTGTTAGGTGCGTTTTTGGCCATGTCTGTCCTTCAATAAGGTTACGGTGCAAAATGAGAAGTTATTGGCCTAAATGTGGCAGTATAAGAAGGTACTTACTCCCATTGTACACAGCACAACATGTAAATTCATACTAAATGGTAGTTGAAACTTCAATGTGAAGAAAAACACTGTGAAAACTGTAGCTCCCAATAACATCATTACAAGTGTAAACACAGCTGAGCCCCATACTTTACGACTATGGTCCACAGATGTTGTTTCAACTAATACTATTTTTACGGGACCAACAAATTCACGATTGCTTGTCGATATGGGACCCTTGCCTTGGCATTCCAGGTCACATGCCCCTTTGTGAGCCTTTGGCATAATTTTTAATTTTCATAAAATACTTTCGTACAGATTGTTGTAAACATACATTAAATTATTAACATAAATAATATTGTAATAAAACGTGTGACATTTCAAATTACCGTCAACCCATATAAAAATGTAGTCTGTGGTCAACCCCGTCAACTGAACGTCACGTCAAGTCAATATATACCACAGACAGGGTTCATACACTATGTTTTTATAGCAAACAGATATTATTCAGCCAGATTGAAAAGTTCCCTTAGATACAAAGTGTTGAGCACGCAACATAAAGCCATTTTAATGGATCTTCAACGTTAAAATCTTACAAACGCACGCTGAACAATTAATATTTGAAGAGGATCCAATGTTTTGCGCAATGCCGGCCGGACGGGCCCACGGGACGTTTCAAAGTTTCCCGTTGCATCACAAACTTTTATGCAAACATATTTACCTCAATTTTCGACTTTATTCCAAAGGAGTGAAGATTCAAAGACACACATAAACAAGTTTGTGTATCAGTAATTCAGTTATGGGAGCGTGAAAAAGCGGATCGCAAGCGTACACATGGCGCTATCCCTTGTCGTCGATGTCGCGTGGAAAGCAAACTCCATTTGAAAATGAAAAAAAATTGACAAAATTTCAGCGTCCCGAACTAAAAATATACGATCACAAAACTTTTCAATTTTCAACTTTTTGTCAAATCTAAACACATAATACAGGCACAGTCAGCCCCAAAAAGACGTATGTACACAGCACAGGTTCAAACATAATGCGTGTTGTCAACACATAGAAAATGCGTTTTTTTTGTCTTATTGTGTTCAGATATTGATACCCATCACGTATAGGACATTTCACAAAAAAAAAAGATTTGCTAGTTTCCGTATGTACAATAACTGCGGTCGATATCCGAAAAGAAGCTATTTCGCTAGCTAATTTAATTTGACCCTGTATAAATCGACAAGAAGAATCTTCGTTCTATAATATTGCATTATAATGTTTTTTTTTTTAATGCAATGTTGGTGATTATGTAATTTATTGTTTACTGTAATATTTCTTCGAAACGCTACGAAAAAAATCTTCATAATATAAAATTAATAAAGGTATACACTTACTTTAATTGAGGAGCTTGTAGCTAATTAATAACAGCCGCACGGGTCGATCCATCAGGTTAAGCTACGCTTGCCGGGGTTGGTCCGTGGATGGGTGACCATTTTCACATATCGAGACTCCTCCGTGCCTCGGGAAGCACGTTAAGCCGTTGGTCCCGGCTGTCATTTGTAGATCTTTGACAGTCTTTACGAGTCGTCAGAAGCCCGAAAGTCTGACAACCAGTCTAACCAAGGGGTATTGTATTACCCAGTTACTGGGTTGTGGAGGTCAGATAGGCAGTCCACCACTTACTTTAATTATCTTAGGCCTCAAAGGGATACTTTTATGAAGTCACATACACATTATCAATACAATGGATTATCTACGCTTACATACAGTTATATTATTATGACTGTAATCTTATTTTATTGACAATACGTGGATATCTAGCAACAATAATAAATATCGTAAACTACTAACACAGAGAAATTAAAGTAGTAAATTGTAGGTCACAACTACCTATTTAATTAAAATGATCATACTCCACCGATAAGGTAACCGTTACATAATACGTCTCCAGTCCCTCCATTAAAGGATTTCGATTACGAACACAGTGAGGTCTCTTACGTCACCTACTCTAAGAGACTATCAACAACCTACGGATCTCTTCTTTATAGATTTGAGAGCAGGGTTCGCGCGAATCCGGTAGTTATCATAAAAAGTAATGATGCTAACCATCATATCAATAGCTACAAATTGTTTTGTTTTATGATAAAATCGCCATCAGTGTCAAATAGTGTGTGTATTACAAATGGTCCAATAGATACCGGATACGGATCACATAATCAAATGGGACCATTATCCCACATACTCTTTGGAGAAAGTAAAATAATATTATATTCGGAATACAGGGACATCGACGCACAAGCTGTAACCATAAATTCAGTACTGGATTCTAGGCCCACCAGAGGGCCTAGACAAGTATACAACACTTCCAAAGCTTTTCGCATTTCTACAACGACTTTTGCCTTTTCCCTCATCGTTATCGCTGATATGATAGAATGTCACTTGGAGGCCCTCAGAGTTGAAATTTTGCGTCGATTATTTACAAAAACACCAGCCAGCCTAGACAAGTGACAATCGCTTCGAAAGCGTTTCGTATTTCTACAAGGACTTTCAACAGAATTGACATAAGCTTTTCGATAGCTTATGTCAGTCCTATACATTTTTGCCTTTTCCGTCATCGTTATCGCTGATAGAATGTCACTTTGTCTAGGGCCTCTGTTCCGTCAGTTTTGATCTTGACCGTTTGTATGAAACTAGCTGCTATTATTAATTCTGTAAGAATGTCACCATGAAAACTTGGGAGAAGTGAGCTTGATGTGAACTGTCATTCTACTGCTAGGGACTGACACTATTGAAAGTTCACTTCACCTATATCTTCACGGTGAGATTTTTACAGAATACACCAGCTGATTTCTTTTTTGAAGTCAGTTCTCAATCATAGTATCAGTTTGCGGCTAGCGCGTCGATGTCCTGTCACCGCGTGACCTCAACGTCAACCATTATCCACTTATTTTATGATTGCATAAACAAAGCAAGAAAATTCATTATTATTGAAAATAGAAATTAAAGTGGCTTAAAGGTGTTAGATAGTGTATAATATTTCATACACAAACGTGAATAAAACTCATGGTTACCTTTGTTATATTATTAACTTAATTCATTTCTATCGTTTTCTGTTTAAAACATACTTTTTATTAGCTGCACGAAATTGCGTTTATATCAAATCACCATGTAGATTCTTCTTAAAAATCATCAGAATCCGAAAAAAATCGTTAACTTGCATTGGTCCAGTACTGGATGTAACCATTCTCCATCTTCGAACTATTTTCAATAATATGCAACTGTCACATTCACATACTGGGCTAAAAGACCAGTGGTCCTCCAATAAGTTCTAAACTCTATCCTTCGTCATTATCATCAACATTTCAGCCCGGAATCACCCACACCTGGGTATAGGCATCACCTTTCTTCTGCCATACTACCCGGGTCCGTGCGCCCTTTCATATAGACTTAGTATGTAATCACTCTTATTTTGATAAACACGTAATTATATCGAGACAATGCGAAAATGACCAGCTTTGTGTTTTTAATGCTCATTCGGGGATGAAGCCATAATCCCCAACCAAATGACTCCACCTCAGAGATTCAACCTTCTCCTGACAAAACGATACGACGCCTCGCCTACCACCATTACCTTTTATTACTGCAAAGGTACACGAGTTTGCTTTTTTGACGTATAAATATAAGAAATTGTCGTAATAAAAGTGAATATCTCGGGTCGCCTTAATACAAAGAACAATTTGTTTGAACCTAAAAAGTGTCGCAGAAAATATTTTGGAGTAAACAGCGCTTGTAAAATTTTTATGTTTGTGGGATGAGGTAACAATCTGGTTTGTGAAAAGACGTAGTATTTGTGCGTTTGTTGGCACAAAAGATTTAATGTTTCGTTAATATCCAACTGGCCTTTGGGTCCTCCGTGTAATTAGTTTTTTTTTTTTATTCTATAGGATTAATGAAACCTACTTCCATTCCCCAGGAGCTAAGTAAAGTTAATTTTATCATTAAAAAACTTAACTAACTAACAAAAACGCAGCTCATTACCATTCGCATTCATTTAAAATTAACTGACCCGTCCTTGTCAATCAATAAATTTTACCAAAATTCCATAGAAAAAAGGACGTTCAGTTTTTAACAAATTCGACTATATTACGATTATATTTGGCATTCGTCAGAAGCCCGAAAGTCTGACAACCAGTCTTACCAAGGGGTATCGTATTACCTAGTTACTGGGTTGTGGAGGTCAGATAGGCAGTCTCTCCATGTAAAATATTCAGCTGCATCCAGTAAGACTGGAAGCCGACCCCAAAATAGTTGGGAAAAGGCTAGGCAGATGATGATTCAGACTATTACGAACATTTTAATACAAAAATTTACCCAATCGGTCCAGCAGTTCTCAAGTGATGCGCTTACCAACGAACCCTACGCGATAAAGCAAGCCCGGTTTTATTTGTCAAAATTGAACTCAATGTACAGCATATAACGCTAGTTTAATATTCGATTTGGAGCCTATTTACAAAGCCGGTCACTAATCCAATGACACTCCATTTGTCTTAATCATAGCCATGCCATGCGTGCATGCTTAATTATACACTGATAGACCAAACAAAAACTGCAATCGTAAGTATGTGTGCAATCTACGTAATAATATGACAATATCTCCCTCTAAGTAGAATCGATAAGACCACGTAAAATACAAAGCCAGAAACCAATAAACATTGCAACGTTTATCAAATTGCAATAAACTCGAACACTATGATACACAAACACTAGCAATTGTAAAACCCTTATAAATTCCAGATAACACTGCATAACGCAGTACAATAAACATTTAAAAATATGATCACTATAAATGCATTTTAAACTTATTGATAACCCGGTAGAATCAATTACAAAAACTGTACCATAAAATACTAAGCGAAGGAATTAATTCGATTGGCAAAGCAATTACGGCCAGTCACGATGGCCAGTGATTCATGATCTTCATTACGACGTAAATCATTTATTGTGGACATGTGAATTTACATAGGGCCTACAAGAATTTCTTTAAACATGCAAATTGATAAGGTGAAAAATTTGCGATCGCCAACGGGACATCGTCGCGGTTTTTATTTACTTAAGGTTCCATTCCGTAACCGACCGCAGGCGGCAACAACAGCGACGCTACGTGTTGCAGTGACACGACTGGTTTCTATGTATTTCAATGAAACCGACGTGTCGGTACGTACCTTAAGGTACCTTTTTCATACGGCGCGCGGTGCTACGGTTGTTTATTGAAGTTGAACGTTCGTGCAGTTACTACATTTTGTCTTTGTAATCTCTTGATATATTTTGTGGTGTGCGTTACCCCAGCAAAATAATGTCGAAAATAGTCATTTAAATCTTACTCCAGTGTAAGTGTAACTTTATAAATGTGCGCAACACATTTTTAAAGTTACACTTACAGAATCTGGGCAACTAATTATCTATAAATTTAAATGACTATTTTGGACATTATTTTGCTGGGGTAACGCATACCACAAAATATTATAACGCACACTATATTTTGAGGGTTTGGCAAATAAGATTCAGCTGTTCTGTTTCTAGAAGTAATCTATCAGGAAATCGAGCTTACTCATGATTTTACATTATTTTATTATGTGGGCTTCGATTAGATAGTGATATACGCTTGTTATTGACCCGGATCTTATATCTGGAGTAAGCATAAGTCGTTATCTAATCGGATCCGGACTAACGTCATGACATTTATTTATTTAATAAACACAAAAATTTTATACGTAAACAACATTTTAAAAGCTATTTTCCTCGCTATAAATGAATGCTCGTTCACAATTTACTACCTACTGAAAGCTTTCAGTTCAATTATTTGCTTTGTTTTTCAGTTAAAGTGATACTAAATAATGTTAAATTAAATTATTATCATTGGCTCGTTTATCGTTCATTTACTCAGTAACGAAGTTTAAAGGGAAGTTTTATAAAAATGTGACTGTTTTTTTAGTAGGTATATTGTGGTGTCTGTCGACTTCCACGCGAGCGAAATCGCGGGCAGAAGCTAGTTATTAATTTTATATAATTATCACTATCAGTGTTATAAATCTTTCTGCACTTAGATAGAATAAAAGCAAGTCACATTCGACATAAATTCAGTTTTGTTATTGTTATTGTTGCATTATCAGTTTTTTTACATGGTGCATATTCATGAACATTTCCCGAAAACTTCGGAAAAACTCTTTATGGAAAATGGGAATATATGAGCTGTGGACCCTCCCACATTAAAATCGGTTAAAAGCATTGTCTTGTTTTCCCGCGCAACGAGATGTTGGGGTCTTAGCGGCTTTCAAGATTCCTGGAAGTTGCTGAAAGTTCTCTCACATTTGTGCTTTCCGTTTAACGATGTATCTGTCTTTTGAACAACATTCTCATGCTTCTGAGTTTGATAAAGTATCTATTTTCGTTTTTCCGAGCTTGATTAACAGCGATGTTTATGCCAAACTTACGTGAAGTGCCTACTACGTAACACTTTTTGTTGATCACCAAACCTAACGTGCGAAATGCTCTCAAGAATATGTTTATAACATCGATGGAATGGGCCGCATACACAACAAAACAACCATTCCCTTACTGAATAACAAACATATAAATAAACCCAGCAAGTTTGGCGATATTTTAATGATGATCAAACAATCTGCGCAACACTATCCAAGCGTCACCATGATTGTTGCTATAAATCTCACCGCGTGTTTCAACAATAATTGCATCCATAAACTTCACGGTTGACATGCAAAAAGTAATAAAAATCCGTCCGAGCACAGCTTTAGTGCACTATAGTTGTATGGAACTGCGTATAAACTACGGTTGCGCGTCGATAGTTACATTGTCAGCTGATTTGTGCATTGTTAGCTTTTGTTGTGAACTTGCGATCTATATCAGAAACTGTTCAACAAAAAGTAGAATAGAAATAGGTTTTCATGAAAGCACAACGCCAATCCTTCCCCAGATAGATAGCGTGTATTTTTTAAGCCTATCATAGATACTTACAAAGTTATTTTAGCCTTACATTTAACTAGTAAGTCAATCGATACACTATAATATGCATAGCAAGCCACTGCACAAAGTGATGTGAACAACTCGACATTCAAGAGAAGCTCGTTTCAAAATATTACCAACGCATTGTTTCAAGAGAATATCTGAAATATATGCCAACCCAATGAAATACCGCGCACAGTGTGGAAACTATTCTTAACAATAGAGGTCTTTGATTAAGCCGCACTCCGTTCGTGGTACACCCAATCTAAACTGTACGAGACGGAATAAAAACGTACGTCTGACAAAGAACTTTACATTAACTTAGCCAAGTCTATAACAGCGTCGTTCGCCTCCAATTTGCGTACACCCTCTGTTCAAGTTCCAAAGCGGTTTTTGTTTCATTAAGTTCGCTACTCTAGGCTCGAGAATATAGGTCCTAGGCCATTGTTGTCTCGTCTCATTGTGATATTCAGGCTAGTGGCAGTCAACGAGCAATTTTCTCATTCGCCATTATGCGCTGTTATTATTCTCATTGTTTCAGACACTACATATTGTCTTATTAACGCACGCTCTAATGCGCCAGAATAGTGGCGTTGAATAGAAAACTATTGCGGGTTTGTTTTAGAAGTAAAGGGTGTTTTTTTTGAGACTTTAACTTACTACCTAGGGAGAACTTTAAATTAATTGAAATCTAACACAAAAACATGTTTCTTATATACCTACATGAAATTGGCTTTATTTGACAGATAATTTTATGGCCATCTGCCCGAAATTATTATAGAATCATTAATTAATGACATTAATTTGTCTGTCAAATAAAACCAATTTCATGGATATAAAAAAAAACTGTGTTTTATTGCAATATAAAGACCTCGCCTCTAAAAAAAAACACCCGATATATTGCAATTCAGTTGTGTTGCAAATGTTGTGCCGATAAAATGTTGAGTTTATACATTGCAACGGAATTCTGAAAACTCTTATTAAGTTTGTAGTTTGATAGATATTGAATTAGTTAAATATTATCATCGATTCGTCGTATACTTAGTTCCTTTATGAAAATTCAACAGACTATGATGTCCTTCTTGCCACAATATATAAACGTCTACTCTTTCTATAGTCGGTATCTATGAGGAGTTTCTTCCGCTTATTATTTTTAACAGTTATTTCCCCTCTGACCCGGTGCTATCGTTAGTGGGGCGGCGAGCGACCCCCAGGTGCCATCCTTCATTAATCTTATTCCCTTGCGCGGAACTCTAAGAATCTTAATTTGAAGTTTCGACGCTCCTCTTTATCAGAACTATGCGAAAAGAATCCTCCGAAGGTATTCATTATAACGAGATAAGGGGGAAAAGGGAAATTTTTCATTGTTTAAAATTTTCCTTCGGCTGTGTTTGTTGGGGAAATTTTTGGGTTTAATTAAACAGTTTATAATCAATCCTCATGTTTTCAGTAGATACCTATAAAAACCGAAAAAGCGGTAAGTCAATGACGAAAACAAACGAAATACATCGTAACAGAAAAGTTACTTGAACACCGAACTGTGCCAATACTTAGCAACTAACGTAAAAGTGTGACTCGCGGTTGTAACTCACTAATCTTGTCGGAGATAAAATAACGAAAGTGGAGAGTAGGTACATCTTTAGTTAGCAACATTAAGACGGCATCTAAAGGTGCTCGAGCATGTCTGAGAGCCCAACTTTGACCGGTGCAGGGAAACCGTAGCGTCTTAATGAACTTCTGAAGTTCCCCCAACATTCCCCACGATACATAAAGGAACTTACGGCTTAGATAATAAGTTTGTAATTCCTATAGCGACTCCTGAGTGATGTTAAATTTCGTGGTCAGTACAGAGTTGTAGTAGAGGTCACATTGGCTTTATATTAAACAGAGATGTACTTGTACAAAGCTAAAACGTACATTAGGGAATCATGTAGGTTGAGGCTTATGCCCAGCCGCCATCAAGGTAGCTCTCTAATTTTGTTATGGATAATCAGAGGAAAACTGGATCAGTAACATCTTTTGTTTAATCTACAGTTGGACTCTTCATACATTTCTCACGATCTAAAGATTTCGCAATCTTCGCTAAACCGAATCCTTGCCTAAAAATGGAAGTAATATTGATCCTATTTTTTCTTTTGAAACTAAAAAGAAATAAAGGCTGTTCCTTTTATTTTCCGATCAATTAAATGGCATAGTAAAATAAAATCAGTATTTCGCTGTAAGCTCTAGAGCTTCAAAACTACCCACATTTTGTCCCTGATCCTCCGTTCTCTTTCATTACCTATAGAAGTGCTTTCTAAAAGATAACACTAAAGGACTCGGCGCCTTTAAACACTAAAAGAGCAATATCGAGGAATCGTTTCGATATTCTGTTTCACTTATCAAAACAATGGAACTGAAATTCGTTAGCTACCTTCAAGAACCATTTCTTCGACCTATTCTAAACAATTCACAAAAGACTTTATTTATTAACAACAAGTTGATTGAAAATTAGAATTTCAGGTTGAATTACCTATTCAAAATAAGCAAATCAAAGCACTCAAAATTGACATCCACTTGTACGTTTTCTGATCAATTTGTTTACATTTCCAACTGATACTTTAGGAAAAAACCATACACACACATGTCGAACTCATAACTCTTACATTAGCCGTAATCGCGTAAAAATAATGGCCCCAATACAAACACTCCTAGTAAAATCCTGACATTACGAGGTTATATCGTTAAATTTTATTATTCTCACTTATAGTAAGGCGATATTTATGACATAGGAGAAAAGGCCTTCAAGTTTATTGTTTCATGCTTGAGAAGAGACGATGAATAAACTTGGCAATTTATGCCAGCTGTAAAGTTAACAGTAACAGTAAACTCAAATAACAATCGCGCAAACCTTCAAAGCTATTCATTGCGTTCTATTTGTTAGTTGCCTCGTATAAACTGTTGAGAGGCATTGGTACATTTTGTGAGTTTTAGGGGCATGAGGAACTGATGTGGCGGTATCTACATCGCCACATGCGAACTACGCATCAAAGACCTGACGTCAGACAGACGTCACATAAATCCTGAATCGCGCAATTAAAGTTCACTCATACTCCATAGAAAAGGAAGGATCCTCCGACCAGACGGGTGTTGTGTCTGGCGGGCAACTGCTCAACGATTGATCTTGGGTTGTGGTATATATGTCCACTGCACGGTAAACTTTAATTGCGCGATTCAGGATTTATGTGACGTCTGTCTGACGTCAGGTCTTTGATGCGTAGTTCGCATGTGGCGATGTAGATACCGCCAATGAGTAATTCGTCAACTCGTCCTACATGCCATTTTTAATTTTTTTTTGAAGGTGGGAAATCATCAGATGACTTCTCCCGCTCTGGGCGGAGCGGAAGGGCGTGTCAGACTCTTACTGACTAAAACACGGGTAGTGTTCCTTCAGTTGCCTGTTGCCAAGGTCCCGGTATCCCTTCGGACATTCCCGCAACCCTGGCAGGGTCCTACATGCCTACGGCCCATTTAGGACGTTCTTTTGATTTTCTGCAAGTCGTTCTAAATGGGCCGTAGGCATGTAGGACGAGTTACTCCATTTTGTTTGGTGCAAAATACTTTGTAAATCAACTTATACTCGAAAGGTTTAGGTAGTTAAAAAAACGTAAACAAATCGTAAAAAGGGTTTATTATAGTTGACACTTCCTTGTTTAAAAATACGTTATAACAAAATTAAATTTATTTCCGATTACAAGATAGCTGCCTCTTTTAATATAGTATGTTAAACTTTATCATTTATTCTTAAAGTACACTTCGTAGATGTAATTGCTTGAGCACATTTTTTTTGTTAGATTTATTATAATGATGTAATATTTTGTAATATGTCTATTGTAAAGAGCCCAAAAAGACAGGTTCCCCAAACCTTTTAGACACTACAAAGAATAAGATAACGTTGCTAAATTGAAGAGTACAACTGTGACGTAGTTTGGCAACAACCGTTTAGTCGGTTAACCCGACGCCTTTGTTGATAGCGCTAAAAGAAGAACAGAAAATGTTTAAATTAGACAAAATAATTGATGATACCACTGAACGCTTTATTATTCATGTGACCGATAGTTCATCAGATTCAGATTCAAAATAGAGCCTATTAATATGTGACTCTATATAATATGATTTTAACAATTGAAATAAAAGGTTTAACATCTATGAGTCACGTGGTTTTTTTTGTTTACCATTTTTTAACTACCTAAACCTATGAAGTATAGGTACCTGAATTCTATTTCTCTAATGGCTTTCAGCACGTGTGTGCAATATTGTAAACGGTTATTCTTCTTCTCTCATAAATCGATACGAACAATATGAGAACAATTCATGTTCATTCCCACATGATCTGACCAAGATTATGTCTGGACTTTAAAAGAAACTGTGGTGACCTCTGAGTTATTGTTCCGGCTTTTCTTCTCAGAGTAATCGGAAAGGAAACGCCGCCCTCACCCAGTTTAAAAAAATGATTGACTTGTAAAACTGTTTGTTTGCCGTGCGTGCAAACCTAGTTAAAGAAATATAATAATTTATCATATAACATGACGTGGCAAAGATGTTAGCGAGTCCGCAAAGCTGGGCTGTTTGCTCAGGAACAGCACTTGTGGAGAATATGAAAGAGAAGTTAACCGAGCCTTATGTTCAATCAATGAAAAGCAACCACCACCTCCGAACACCAAACGACAGCATAGTTGATCACTATCGACCATACTTACCATGAAGATATATAGGAACAGTTGGCCGCACCTCAGTGATAACACTTTGACCTTGAACTGGACTAGCGTAGAACGGAGTTTCAAGAAGAGGTAAGAGTAAGAGGCCAGCGTACAGGAAATGGTAACATTTTGTGTGTTCTAATAATAACACAAACAGCAGTCTCCATTTCGACGCCCCCAGCTCCGACCGACGACCTTAAGCGGGATGCGCTAAGGTAGCCCGCGATATTCAAATTTTCTTAAGTTTATTGCAATTTGCAGGTCAGTGTCATGTTGTATAATGACCTGCAAATTGCAAAAAACGTGAGAAAATTTGAATTCCTTGGGCTGGCTTGGACAGAATTGGTTTATTTTGGTGTTATGGGCAGTGGCCCATGTCCAGCCGTGGACTGCGATAGGATGTGCTGATTGATTGAATCACCATTAGTTTGCTATCGTGTGTTTTATCTTTCATTAAACTAATATCATTATTTGTCGTACTTTAATCTATTGTGACGTAAATAGGTCCGTTACGTGTAATATTCGATTATTTTATTTTATCTGTTTTCATAATCTTTTCGTTATCCTATCATAACATTCCTTCAATAATTTATCTAGTTATTCCGTCTACAATCGCTATGATAAATTGATTCACTAATAACAATGTCTTGACTTGTTTTAGGGTTCCGTATATTCATGTAACTGTATAATATATCTATTATAGTGATTTTTTGCGTAATTATATTAGTTACATGTGTCGGTATCTAGTACGGTTTGCCGTTTTTCATTGATGGCTATCAAGGTCGACATTTTCACTGATTGCAGAAGAAAAACTCGTGGTGCGGAATAATTTACGCGAGTATGACTCGCACGCAGGTGTTGTTCTATATTTATTATCTGTTATAAATCTGGTAGGATTAGTGCACACAAACAAAACTAGTAAAGATAATATTTTTAACTGATTATTTTAATAAATATTTACAATTACTGAATTGTTTTCAATCACGTGAAGTAATCGTGGGTTTGATAGTTCATAGTGATTGGGCATTATTTTTGAATAAATAATTTAAAGCCCAGTGACAGATTAACACAATGTTTCATATATACCGTATTTTAGTTAGGTAACGACTTTGGAAATTCAGTAATATGAAAGGAAATAAAAAAGTGTTTATTCACAGACAATGCGATCAATCAAAATACAAAATTATCCTCTTCCAAACTGCACTTATTAGTTGGTACTTATAAGTACCTACTTATTTTCTAATCAAACTTTTTGATTGTAAATACACACACTATTGGACACACGAAAAGCTTTCCCAAACATTCGATTAAAAAGTGTCCAAAATATTTATCAGCAGGTGAATCAACAAAACCAATAATTAATGATTAGCGGAATAAAGAAAGAAAGTACTAGCAAAATTCAGTGGAGACCGGTAATCGATTCGGGTCAATGTCAGCAACATCAATCATTGGCTGGGGGCTTCGTAAAAACTGAACGTATGGATCGCTTCGGAGCCTCACTCATATATCACTCGTCCACTCGTCACTTTTATGTGATTGGCGTAACTTACGGCCTGTAGCGGAACAGTGAGACGTAACATATGGCTTATAGCGGAACTGTGTCGCAATCAAAATGGCCATTTTATAAATCCCGTGGAAAACCAGTGACAATTGTAGAGGAGCAATAGGTAGGTTTATTTCGTAGCTCGTAGTGTGTCAAATGTATTTTTGTAAATGTTTATGCAAAGTAACCTCACTCATATATATATATATCAATCGTCCTCTCGTCACTGTTATGTGATTGGCGTAAATTATGGCCTATAGCGGAACATTTAGACGAAACTTACGTCCTTTATCGGAACAGTGACGTTATCAAAATGGCCAATTAATAAATTTGATGGAAAACCAGCGAAAAATTGTAGAGGAACAACGGGTAGGTTCTAGTTTGTATCAAATCAAATCAAATCAAACGTTTATTTGCTAGAATTACATTGTTTTGATACAGGTAGCTCGTAGTGTGTGTGAAATGTGTTTTTGTAAATTGCTTTGGCAAACTTAATAAACTTTACCGTATATATTTTACAGGATGTATTGTATGTACTTACCTACCTCGGTAAAGAGATAGGTATTGTAATAAAACTGCTTCACTCCAATATATGTATTTATTATTCTGATATTACAATATAAAAACTCTTTGCTATTACAATAAAAAAGCTCTTAACAAAATACGGCTGGAGAAGAAAATGTAATAAACCAATTGTGCGTCCGATCTCCGAAGCGACCGACCGAACAAGAGACTTTCTCCAAAGTGTCCCCCGCCATTTTATTTTCCACTGACAGCTTTTCAAAGAGAATTCGGTGTTGCCAGCGCAATTAGTCGATTACAAATAATCGAATACAAAAATATAATTACATAAATCACAATAAATTGCATCAACCAGTCTAATTATAAATCAAAACCTAAAAGTATATATATTTTTTTTGTAATGCTAACTATCCTTTGCTAGCTAAGGTGCCTACGCAATCGCATGGAAAGGATCGCATCAGGCAGAACTGTTCTTCAAGTTATACTTTAGTGCAAAAAACTTAGGTATAATCAGTACTTACGTTTTAGCCATGCAATTAATAAAATGCGACCACTAAATAATGTGGCTTAAGAATATTATCCTATTTGACCATCACGTAACGTTAGTTTGCATAGTATTAAATAGAAAATAATATTATGCATAATTCTATCAATTAACAATATGGCTACCTATGTCACAGCAGCCCCATATAAATGAGATAATCAAGGAGTCGTTAAAAAGTTAGTGTAAACTAATGTATGCATAGCTTATTATTCACGAAGTGTATCGCGTGATTATCATTGCAAATGCTCACGCATAGTCGTGAGGGACCGAGCAGTATAAACGGACAAATGAGATTAGCGTCCTAATTCCTTGATTGATGCTAAACCACCCCTCCCACGTAGCGCCGTATGCATAGTAAAGTCATAATTTGAGCTCATGGAGCATTATGCTAATAATGCTGGAAATGATACGATACAAAACAAAAAGGTGGCCAAATAATGATGTTGTTTTTTCCGACTTTGGTTTTTTATTGAAAGAATAAAATTCAACGTACCCTTTCGGCATGCTTTGTGTGCTGTCTTGATCAATCAATCAATCCAAAAATTCAAGGGTACAAAAATCGCAAATACAAAAATATCGGCATCATTAATTAAAGAGGTTTCAATAAATGCCGTTACCAGTCATTAAATCGAAGATATGGACCTCATTAATGTTAAGCCTGTCCATTTTCCCTTAAACCAATTGTTTGTATACTTATACGTAGATAGTCAATTAATTGCGGCGAATACACACAGAGATAAAATTAATGTGCAACGATACAAAAACAATGAGTTTCTTAATCAACGTGCGCGCGGATAAAAATATTTACAGGCTCTTCCAGCTATATTTTATTATTTATTTAGTGTAGTGTGCGCGGGGCGTCAAAACGGGCGTGCGGTTAATATTTCACGGTGCCGACGTTAAGTCGACGGAGATTTATGGAGCGGCAATAGCCTGTGTTCTACAATTAACTAGCCTCGAAACCTGGAACCATTCGGCTTCGGCCTATTGGCTGCAACGCGCACCAATAATTAGGGACGGGCTCAACCGTACAATTTAAGAGCAACTATTGGCAATGCAAACGGGAAATGAATAGATAGTGCTGGTTTTGAATATCGATAGAGCAAATTATTTGTTCTATAAACCGTGTTAAATAAGTAACGTTGCACTTGCCTTAACAAAATTGTATAAATAATTATTTAGTTGGACAAGGAAAATAATTCAGTCCAGCACCTACTGAATAGATTTAAATTTATTTTCCAACGGAAGTACCGTTGGAAAATAAACTATAACAACCTTTTTAGAGATCTCTTGCACTAGACGGCCACGACCACGACCAGTGGTTACAGCGACCAGGTAAACTATAGAAATCGATACGAATTGGTCGGCTAGTTGGCCATTGCGACCAAGCCCGCGATTCGTTTCTAGTAAAAGGTCGTCATCGTTTATTTTTCACTGGAAGTAATTTAAATCTATTCCACAACAAGTTTAATGCATATATAGGTACTATACTTAATACTATTATTTATCCAGCTGAAAAAGTTAGAAATTCATGCGAAGCTTTTTGATAACACATTCGCTTGCATCAAAACTGATGTCATGAGATAAATCACATGAATTCACATGAAACGCATAATATCGGGGACTAAATTGAATATCCATTCTAAAATATAACTGACGAACAAAATTCTGACACATCTGTGTTGTTTATTTAGCTACTCTAAATAGAAATGACATCTTGACAATACGATGGAAAATGCACTGTGTTATAATGTAGCAGAATATAGAATGAAATGTATCGTGAAAAAATAGGACTGTATGGTGATTTTACTAGATATTAATTAAATTAACTGCCTCGTCCATCGGAATAGTGGTCGCAAGCGCTACTGCTAAGCATGAGGTCCTGGGTTCGATTCCCAGGTTTGACAAAGTGTTATTGGGTTTTTCCATCTCGAATTTCTCAGTAGCAGCCCGGAGTCTGGATTTGGCAATAGGCTCGCCCCCTATTACATGGGACGTGAAATGTGAGTGTACGATAAGTACACCTCTGCCTAACCCTTCAGGGAATACAGGCGTGATGCTGTGTGCGTTGATGAAAATAATTCAGATAGAATTTTTCAAAGAAAATACCCAATCTAATATAATTTTCATGCTTTCCTTGGATAAACAACATCGGTTCGACGTAACTACTCCATTAAAGTCCTGTAATCAATAATGTCCTGAATTCTAAGTATTACAAATAAGTAGGCCTAATCAGAATCTCATCTTTTGATTCTAAACAGGCCATATGCTTTTATTCTGTACACAAATCTAAACACTGAAAGCTCCATCACTATAGCCGTGCGCCTAGGGTTTACGTTTCAAGTACTTATAGATTTTCAACATATTAGTTTGTAGGGTGAACGTCACAATAGTCGTCTAATGCGGTGTCGTAGATTACTGCGAGTAGCCTGCCTTAGCATCAACCGCAACAGACATGGCTGCACGTTTAGATGACAATGCATTATTATCGTCGTCTTCTCGTTTGAAATCTGACTGTAATGCCATCTACAATATTAAACCGTGGTTCGGTTTGGCCTTTACTTCCAGACTACGTTTCGTTCAGAATACGATCTTACAGTATTCTAAATGCGATTAATTTTCTACGAAATTGTAATCTAATTAATAGTTAACTAGCCCAACAAAAAAATTCTAGGCAACATTCAACGATAAATAATTCCTTACCACACTAATATCACTATAATAATTATTAAGGGGGATGCGCTAAGGTAGCCCGCGAAATTCAAATTTTCTTACGTTTATTGCAATTTGCAGGTTAGTGTCAGGTTGTATGTTGATCTAAATATGATTTGCGGCCCTAACAAATATGGATTTACAGAATTACAATCATTAGAATCAGCAATACAACTCCTTTAGTTCATATAAGTGCCAAATGTCATGATTTCATGAAATAGTCATTCAATGCACTTAACTTATAGAGTTGTACCATCAACTCGGCCTTGCACCATTGGACTTGGAACACTCCAAAGGAAAGAATTACACTTCAACTTCTGTTATAACTCTCAGAGCATCCACAAAAAATACTCGTGAAGGCAGTTTCACTCGTCACGACAAAAAAATCAATACAGGTAAAGTCCATTACCGTACAAACAATAATTAAATACTCCTGCTATCCCCCCACTGGAAATAACCGAGATAATACATTACTTTTTATAACTCGCAACTGTAATTAGCAGCTGTTTAATAATCTTTTTAACGTTTTATCGCAAACAGTTTACGAGGGAAAGGAAATGGATAACCATATTAACTTTACATACTATTTGTAAGCGATATCGTGAAATTGTATGTGCTCTGGGCTCTGCATTGTTTGTGCATACTGTATGCTGGATTCGTAAGAGCACTTTTTCCATATTTTCCTGGAACTTTTGTGTTGATTAAGTCGTGTTTGCGGACGGTAACCAGTGCTCATACCTCTTCTGGATTGCGCATTTTGTTACAAAACCTCATCAGTTAAATCCATACTAATATTATAAATTCGAAAGTAACTCTGTCTGTCAGTATGTGACCTTTTCACGCCTAAACCCCTGAACGGATTTCGATAAAATTTGGCAAGGAGATATAGGGCATCCCGGGGAAGGACATAGGCTACTTTTTATCGACATACCACGCGGGCGAAGCTACGGGCGGAAGCTAGTGTAGCATAAGGCATAACGCATATTTAAGCTATAAATCGAAGAACTATAACTTATTCTGATCTCTGATTTTCTTATGTTCTGGTGACAAATTCTTTCTGGCCATTTATTCAACTAATAATAATATGACAACTAGACGACATCCTTTTAAAGTAAGCATTGTTACGTATTCCTAACTCACTACGAAGTTTTTTTTACCCAGCTATATAAAACCGTGATGATACTGGTAACTTGAAAACCTAATTCAAACTTCGAATCCCATTTCATCGACTGTTGATAGAACTATCCGTTGACATCAGAGATTTAGTTGCGACCCCAGAGGTATCACGGGGATGACCAAACTACCTAACATTTTTGTATATCCAGTAAAACTTTTAACTTTAGCTATAACTCCATCGACGTCTATTACTTTCTCCTATTGAGCCGTGGCGATAACTTTTTAACCCCAGTTGACGTGGGGTGAATAACTCGCGTTGACAGTTGTAAGGGGTTCGCGGAAAGTTTCCTCCCCTAACGCTTATTGACCTCTTACCCTACGAGAAAATGCATTCTCCAACTCCCGGCCGAATATAAAGCCATATCTTTGACAGGGAGATGGAAATTCCAATGGAAATCGACAAAATAGCATTTGCGTTATAATATTTTGGTTAGGGGAATGGAAATGCATAAATCATTTTATCTATTTTACGATAGCGTGCTATCCAATTTTTTTATTCTAATGTGTGCTATTTCTATTCCCGATTCTTTGAAATTTTGCTATAATATTTCTTCCTAGACCCATAATTCAGAAAGAAACTCTGGCAAATTGCCACTTAAGGACCCTAAAAACTTCCACTCGCAAAACCCAACTTTATTTCTTGTACAGCTTTCGCACAGATTTTTTAATTTAATGTATTAGATAGCGCAGATCCACCCCTTTGAATTTATAGTGAAGTAAAAAAATAAAGCAAAGATAAGCGTATGTACGTCGGTTGTAATGTCACGCAGCGCGGCCACATTAAAATGTATGCCACCTTTTGTAGTAGGAAGCATACAGGTCGGATAGCGAGGTGTACAAATTACACCGGTGCAACAGTGACTGAATGTGGGCTCTTGACCCATTTCGGTGTCACATCTAGTCGCTATACATTACAACCGGCACTGGCTTCCACCTAAATGCAAGTGAAAAGCGAACTTTAGAATTTTCGGTGCTAACTTCTCATGAATCGGGATTCAGTTTCGTTAGAGCTCGGCTTTTGTATGAAATGTTTTTGTTATACAACACACTGTTTCGTTGAAAACGTTTCTCTATTAAAGGCACAGTGTTTTCTACTCGTCTTTTGATGTTTAACGGGAGCGCTTCTAGTGAACTTAATAAATAGTGACATGTGTACGATTTTCTATAAGGTAGTTATATATCTATATATAGGTAGATATATTATGACTTTAAAAGGTTTTCCCCTGTAGGGGGGACTCCATATGCATTATGGACCCTTAGTAAGCCAAGCTTTACAAACTACTTGCCCGAAGTTGGAGACTGCTTGATGCTAAGAATATGACAATGCATATTGCATAACACTCACAATAGGTATCCCTTTTCTGTTCGAATTTCTTTAAAAGTTCTCAAAATCACAGGTGTTCATAATGTTCAACCATAATACTGGCCTGCTCGTACATGTACAGATTGTAATTTCTTAATCTAATATTACCTAGTCGTACACTCGTACATAATATGCGGTATCGTAGCACCGAGCATACGTGCACTGCAACTTGTTATTTCTAATATCGGACGCAAACTGGCGCTGCTAGCTCATTTCATTTGTATTCCACAATGTGGGGCACATTTCGTACAAACATTGGTAACCTCTGAATTGAATCCGTAATAGTAGGTACTGTAGTAAAACGTTTCCCTGGTTTTTATTGTTTCAGGTTGTAACAGGCTTTTAAAAGAGAAGGAGAGAAGTAAAAGAAAATGGTTTAGGATTAGATTTATTGAAAACCTTTAAATTAAAGACAGTCAGAAAATCTATTTTCTCTTATTTCTCACCAATAGAATGTTTATCCAGTTTACGAACTCAATAAAGCATCAAACGCTGAATTTGATTGATACATTGGAAATACTTGGCTAGAAGTTTATTTTCTTTTATCTCCGGATTGGTTTCGAGCAGTCAGATAAAACCAACGTTGACGAAGCAATAATTATCTGCTGAAATCCTCATTAAAATCAAAATAATCAATCATCCAAGATACGGGTACCGTGTATAACTTGTGATTGAAACCACATACAAGATAATATCAAGGTATGTAATAACAAATTATTATCCCATATAAATAATGTATCCTACAGAATAATGAGAAAACTAATCTCAGATTTAATGTGTTCAACGCTAAAACTTAATGCAAACCAACACGGAACATACTTCATCTGATCTTCTACCTACTATAGGTATGTACACAGTGTTTTGTTGGAAAACAGTGGCTCTGCATTCTGTGTTCGTTACCTCAGTGACATGTGTCAGCTGACTCCAGTTTATACAGACTCGCTATAACAGCCGCAAACTAGTTGGACTGTCGTAGAAGATGGTCTGTGAACTCTAATAATACGAACTGAGTGAGTCTTTAAAGATTTATGTGACGTCAGCTCATCGATACGGCTTGCTGTGTTGCTAACAAAGGTATGCGAACTTTGTTTGTGTTCGATTATGCTGAAGAGTTGGTTGTAGGATTGTCGTTAAAGTTAGAGAAAGTGATTGATGCTAGGTTTAACAAGCGTATGGTTATTTTAGATTGTTTTCAGCTGTATGGTCTTTGGCAAATAAAAAGACATTCTGTTGCTTATAATGCTTATTGTAGGTGAAGGTACTGAGTATAATTAATTTTTAAAATACGATTGCATTATTAAGGTTGCGGGAAATTACTTTTTCAGCCAGGTTACTTGAAGGTCAACATATGTTTACGAATTAACAGTGTATAACTGTTAATATTTGTAAGAGTACACGATACAATTCTTAAACATATTTGCATTTTGCTGATTGACACATAAAACTGAATAAAACTATGTTCCATATTCCATTTCCACTGCATAACCATTTCTTCATTCACAATTCACATTATAATTCCCACATCTGCAATCAGACATCTCGTCATTCACGCTCTATCTCGCAAATAAGGCGAGGACGTGACAGTTGACACAACAGCGTGTTAGTTGTCAACACGGCTCACCTACTACGCAAACAAGACAACTAGTTTAGGCACCCGATGACAATCCAACAAGACGCTGAACCTCAGACGACTCATTCAATACACCTAACTGACATTTAGGCCCGTTGGCACCACAAGCTACTACATAGATTTAGCGCTAAATGAGTTTAAAAAATCGCTAAATACGTTTCAATTGTATTAAGTTAACTGAGACATCACCAAAATTAAATCCGAAAATAGCTTGATTAAATGTCGGTGAACACGGGGCTTGTATTTTAAAAATTAATTGTAATGCTCATCCATTTTGCAAAATTAGCAGTAGCTAATTCACCCAATCGGGCTCCCACGCAAATGCCACAACTAGCAATCCTGAAGGGATATTGCATGCAGTAATTAGCTGGCATAGCAGTCTGATTGCTAACCGCAGTACGACACTGCTGTCAATGCACCTAATTTGACATCAAACACGAAAGTAATTGGTTAAACCGAGATCACACTGAAATCTACTAATATAATCGTTCCATTTTATAATGAAATATAGATAGGTACCTACTACGGAAGGAATTGTTGTTGATCAATCACACAGGCGTGTATGGATATTGATAAAATGTAAATAGGCAGGATAAAATAATTCACAATACCATTTGGTACCTATCTGTATTTAAAATAAGACAGCCGAACCTGAGAGTAAAGTGTCAGCGATAAAAAGCGTAATTTACATGAAAAATACGAAAAAATATTCCTAAACTATCGACTTTTAACCGTAAAAAACCAAACATGTTACTTTTATTAATATTTGCAACACTTGCGTTTGTACTGAGACTCGTAAAATTTTGAGTTTACGGCTTCTAAGTAGCCAGGCAAGCCACGGCATGGTTCCACTTGTTCAGAACAAAATGAAAACTTACGATGCTTAAAAGCACCTAAGTCAGAAACAAAGAAGTAACATAACTTTTACGTCGGGACCAGGAAGTAAGTTGTAAGTAAAAGTTAAAAATTATAGTGGCTACTTAGTCTAATATAAACTCAACAAAGAAACTTCAAGACTTTTACTTAACTCAGTCTTCTTAGAATCTTGATGCTATAATATGTTTATGGAGAATATTACGGAATTTGTAGATAAAATAAATAAATAAAATGTTGTTCAAGGAAAATTTTACATACATTCACAGGCTTTATTTAATACCTCCACTTTCATAGATTTATGATATTATGTTTTTTTTTTTTTTTAAATGAGTAAAATATTACATCGTGTACGATGTAATAAACAAAGTAAAGTAAAAGGTGATAACTGTTGTATTATGAAAATTGATATTTTAAACGCATGTTTTGCATTCTTTGTCAACGAACTCTCCGTTGAGAATGCAAAATAAGCGTTTATGGAATGACAAAATTAAAGAATAGAAAATACACCCTCTTTATTATGTACACCATAAAAATTACAGACATAAATGTAGAAATTTTACATAGGGTAACATAATGGGCGGTCTTATAACTTAAAGCTATCTTTTACAGACAACCTTTGAGAGACAATGCTGCAAGTAGGCAGTGGTGTACCATTTACATATACAATAAATACATAAAGCATATACTTATTAATTATGGATATTGAGTATCTTTGTAGGTATACATTAAGGGTTGTGGTTGCACCGCAAACATTAACAGTAACGCCCGTTTTCCTTCAGTACACTAGTATAAAACGCAATGTGTCATATGCCTATTGCTTTTCAACATGCATACACGTATGAAATGGCTGTAAAATTATTGTACTCGCTTGTTTCAAGCTACGCTAGGCTAACACCATCAATGCGTAACTCTATGCAGAACTGTGTTACGAGTGTTGCCATATGTCGCAGTATTTGTTGGAATATTTATATATAGAAAATACTAACATACAAAATACTGACTACATAGAAAAGTCTCTCCATTTTTTTTATTTCACTGTTGATTTTCCGGTTAATGGAAAATTTCAATTCCTTGGTGAAAATGACTTGCTCGACGTCATGTTAAGAGCAAGCACTGACCAACGACACGGTTGGCGCAGTGGCTGAGCGATGGACTGCTGCGTAACGTGTCGTGGGTTCGATTCCCGCACGGAACAAATATTTGTATGATCTGCAAGTAGTTGTTCCGGGTCTGGGTGTTTAGTGTATGTGAGTTTCTATGTTTGTAAACGCACCCACGATACAGGAAGAAATTCCTAGTGTGGGGCAAAGTTAAAAAAAAAAAAAAAAAAAACTATTTGTCTTTTCAGGCCATTGTTCTATCAATACTTTGTACTCGTTTGCAACGAGGTATGTCTTCGATATTCTAACGGCTGTATTATCTACAATATTCTCATGATACTATAAAAATATACCTTCCATTTACTTAAACATTTTCTGTATCTTACGTCCCTTCCACTCCAAATCCCTAATTCTATGCAATTGCGAATGGCAACACCGCCGGTGTGACCAGCGGAGCGTCTCAAACTAACGCATCGTAGCTGGTGAGTTTATGCGACAGAGGCGCTGTTTATTTGCCTGTGTTGCCATACTGAATTTACACGGTACACTCATGAATGGCCACGACTGACTAGCTATTCTTTCAGCTAAATTTAGTGTTTTCAGATGATTGAATAACGACCAGATGAGTTCATTGTTATGAAAATTGTGGAATATTTTGATGTGAATGCTGTTGTATGAGTGTGATATTCGGGATTGTTGCAATTTATTTTACAACTAACTCGTACAGACCACGAGCACAAAAGCTAGTTAGAACTAAGCCACATGCAAACTGTTACTGTTAGCCTATATCATCCCACTGCTGGGCAAACCTCTTCCCAGGACTTTTAGTGCTTGTGATCCAGACAGATCGAATGTAGACAACTGGTCGTTTGTTTTGTCCAGTTTGTCCCGCCATCTTCTGCGGGGTCTGCCGCGACCCCTATATCTCATGCACATGCATAATCATTATTTTTATTGCAGTTCAAAATAATGTCATACAAGCATTAACACAATTTAAACCCGTTTTATGATGCACGGACCTCGGTTTACGTGTTCAAAGGAAAATCATATTTTTCCGCAATAATACATCAACCATAAAAATAATGAAAGCAACAAATGAAAATGTCAATCTATCAAGGTAAAATAAGACAATCGAAGAAAGAATGGTCATATTGGAGACACGCCAAACGTTTTGACAGTTTTTGTCGACAATAAGTAATCAGTTATCATTTATGATATTAAAAAAGTTCTTTCATTTTCTTGTTACATTTCTTGCTGATTTGGCGGCGGAAGAGGATTCGACAATGTTTTCCCTGTTATAGATTTTCAAGTTATTTCCGGTTGTGGCAGTTCGGACTTCATATTATCCATACATACTTACATAATCAGCCTATAATGTTCCCACTGCTGGGACA
The DNA here is from genome assembly GCA_948473465.1 of Lithophane ornitopus. NCBI lineage: Eukaryota > Metazoa > Arthropoda > Insecta > Lepidoptera > Noctuidae > Lithophane > Lithophane ornitopus. The sequence goes on along the minus strand of OX419624.1, from coordinate 9,527,290 downwards.
CAGGCCTCCTCTCTGCGAGAGGGAGTGGGCCGTAATCTACCACGCGGGCCCAGTGCTGGTTGGTAGATGTCACATGTCTTCGAATTTTTGGTTCTAGGACATGCCGGTTTCCTCACGATGTTTTCCTTCACCGTTTTGAGAGCAGTGGCAATGAAATAATTTACACAAAGTAAAGCGCCTGTCAGGGTTCGAACCTACTTCCTACAACTCGTAAGACGAGGCCGTTACCACTGGGCCGCCACTGCTCTATATATATACATATATATATGCTCTATATTATCCATACCTTACTCATAACTCAATGTTTTCTGTAACCAAACACGAGACTAGTCTGATTTCTAAGAGATGTAGAAGGACATTATATCTTCTGTGTATCGTCTTTAAAAAAAACAACCGATTAAATGTATTAAATTGCACACCATTACCATCCCATCATCATTAATTTCTAGAAGCTTTAAATAAACGTCCACGACACACATTTCAAGTCGGGACTCCCAACCACTTAACTAGAAACAGCTTAGTTAAAAGACTTTCAAAGAAATTACGTTCAGAGTGGTAAATACTAGAGCACTCCCGTAAATAACAACTTAGTTCCCAGTTCCCACTTTCCCAGTCTGGACGTGGTGCACTGAATAGAACACACAAATGCCACAGTTTTTAATTTTAAAAAGCTCTCCAACTGATTGGTCCGTAACAACCGTTACTTTGCAAAGTAAACTTGAGTTTTATCTCGAGAGATAAATCTTTGGGTCATTCGCTTCAGCCAGGCCAGTACACCGAAGAAACAACAAACAGATTTTACGTGCGAGAAAATATTATATCTACTTTCGTGTACAATAGTTGAGTAAGCAATGTATTAAAATACATATAACAGCCTCAATATGTCAAAGTGAAAGCAATTTTTATCTTCAACGCTTTTAGCGAAAACAAAATTAATGTCGGCGTCACTTGTATTCACACACAATGTAGATACTATCGTATTATTTACAGTAAAGTTCATAACAGAAACACGTTGTTATCCATAAAGACCACCCGTTGAAGGGACGTCGCCGCCGTCGTTAATATTTATATTGGAGAAAATTTTAATAAATACGCACATGTCCTCTCATTTCGACTGCGAGCCAGCAAGGTATATCCGTAAACATTATATTTTGGTCGTAAAACATAACAAGCTTATAAAACCGCTACATAATCGCGAAGGGTCCCGATGAGAGTCCCTAAGGAACCATTCTGTGTGGCTCGCCCCGAAAATTACTCGGCCAACGTAATTTTGAGCTTTTTCCTTTTGTTATTCTTTAAGGCCTCCCGAGATTTGCGACGTTATGATCTCATTTTGAGTTATGAGAAAAAACTCTTAGTTGGTCCCGCCTCGTGAAATCATTGTCCATAGGATTAGGTGCTCACTGGGAATTGAGGGTATTTTAGAAGGAGGATTTATCTTTGTTTCATGCTACAATTTCCTTGTTTGGACGTATTTTAATTATTCAACATATTGAATTTCGGTTTTTTTTTCGGGCATGTGTCAAAGAATTTTACACCAACAATTGAGCCCGAAGTAATTCTCTGAAAGATTTATTGTTTTTAAGACTTAAGATATAACATGTTTTGTAAATATTCAAGCAATTATACTTCTTCTGTCGTCAAACTTTCTTGCCCACTACCTGAAACCTTTTCAATTGGGAATCATAAAATAACTATTTCCCTTTTATTACAAACGTGTCCCCAAGTTAGTGGTAACTTCGACTGCCTTTCTTATTACCAAAGAAAATAAAAGCAGAACTTCGTGCGGAAGTTCCGCTAGTCATTATTGCACCGCATCTTCGAACGACACCTCTGGGTCGCATTTTGTCCAGGTTTTATCTATCTTATTTACTTTATGTTGCTACGGGTGCATTTGTTATTTTCACTTCACATTCAGTCTCTGCAAATATTATTTCATACTAGCTGACCCGGACAGACATTGTCCTGTCCAATAATTCATACAAAAATCCCATAAAAAAAGCACTTTCAGTTTTTCCCCATAAAATCATAAAAACTATTAAGAACATTTTAAAACAAAAAAATAGCCAAATCGAACAGCATTTCATTTTATTTATATTATATATATAGAACCTACCCACGAGCATCAATAACATACAAATAAAAAACCTATTCTAAAAACAATATGTTTTGTAACACTCGCTCCAAATTGACGCACTTTATCGTTATTCCTGAAAATATTTCAGGAGCACATTTATTGTGTGACAAATATTGAACTAATTTTTAAAACAAATAGTCGATGATGAAAATGAATCTGCTGTTTTGTGATGTCAAACACAGGGTTTGTACGGCAAACCGGGTCACAGCAATTTTTAAATTCATAGATTTAAAAGAGAATCCGGTTCGATTCACACATTTGTTATCACTCCAATTTGGTGGGACGTTTCGCTACGGCGCGAGCGCGTGTACACTGTCCCCCCGCATCCGCGCGCTGGATGAAAGCGGCAAATCTGTTGTAACATCGGCTTAACAGCTTGAACTTGACGCGTGGCGCAAGTTACGACCTAACTTAAAGTGTGTGTTTTAAAGTAACGACCTCACTTGGTAGCTTGTGTTAAGTTGCTCTGAAGAATTAAGCTGTCTGCTGTCTGTAATATATTTCAGGATGTTACATTTGCAGTCTTTTAGTTTCAATAATAGGTACAATTGCACTGTTATCTTGAAATACTTTGTATATAAGTATATGTTTATGTATGGAAAATGTTTTTAGCATGTGAAAACTTTTTACTTGCATCGTTGTATTCAAAATTAAACGCTTAAAAGTAACCTTTCCCGTTTTACATACCTACTTCGAAAACGATCCCAACGTTTTAGGGTATGCTTGCCAGTTAGAAAGAAAGAAAAATAAGTTTATTAGTTACAGAAAGACGTACAAACAAAAAAGATAATTAACTCGAGTAACAACAATTAAACGAAAAACCAATAAAAGAACAATTAAATAAAAACAATAGATCTAATATAATCACACAAGAAGAGCTTCCACTCAGCATGATGCTGTGCTATGGGGACACACAGCACAGCGCTGATTTTCAGTGTTCACCCGAAAAATACGTACGGAAACCAAGTTAGGTTTAATGAATTGTACATAAATAGGTAACAAAATAAAATAAAACAAACAGTACATAAAGTAGAATGCTATTATTCAACCAATTATATGAGTAAAATATGAGTGGTACCTACTTAAATATGATTAAATAACTTATCCAATTATTCGCAGGCATTAGTGATAGCATGCATAGATGATACTGTTACATAAGTCTCAATAAATCCTCTACGCCTATTAAATCGCTATCCGCTTCTCACTTACCCCACTCCATCTAGATAAAAGCACTCAGCAGTAGCAGGCAGACCCGCGTCCACTAAAATTGCAGTGTGCAGCAACAACAGAACCTTGCAGCGTCTCGGTGACAACTAACTGCGACCTAATCCGAACCGACATAAACATAACTTGACAATACATTGCTGCTCGTATTACTGTGAAGTGTCAGTGTTAATGTGTGAACAGGCAATGGTTTATATACATAATGATGGGCAGAGCTCTACTAACTTGATTACCTATAACATACAAAATGCCTATGTATTATGTATCCATTAACACATCACGTAAAATAGCATCACGCCTGTAAACCGATGGGTTAGGCAGAGGTGTACACTCACATTTCGCCAGTTACTACTGCCATCAACAGGGCATAAATCCCGACTCCAGACAGCTACTGATAATTTCTTGATGAAAAAACCTAATAACATTTTGCCTGACCGTGGAATCGAACCGAGGGCCTCATGCTCAGAAGTACCGCTTGCGACCACAAGACTAACGAAGCAGTTGAGAACGAGGCAACGAAGTATCAATATTTTGTGGCACACAATCGTCCGGCTATATTATGAGCTTATTCCACCGAATTACTTAATAAATAACAATAGACTCACATGGGACTTTAAACATATCTGGCGAAATGTAGGTTACTATAGGTCAGCTCTGCCTAACCCTTCGGAGACTATAGGCGTGATGTTATGTTATGTGTGACTTGACAAAAATCAAACAAGTACAATAAGCCAAACTGAAATAATTCAAATTCCAAGATAATATTTACTTACAGTCTTAGATAATAATATGTAGGTACAAGTATATAAATATGAATAAGATTAAATGTAGTACCTACGCTAAGTTTATTTATAAAAAAGAACTGCCACGTCGACGTACCTCAGCGATTTCCTAGAACTATATATAAATGCAACAGTACATAGATTATAGATGTGCAACAAAGAGCTCTTTATTGCACACCAATAGTTTTGCAAATTCCCTTGGTAAATTGAACATGAAGATATAGATAAACGAAATGTATCTCAACCTATTTATTGACAAGGAAATGTAGGTCTTATCTTTCCTTACAGGTTCCAAGAGACAAATTAAGGAAACGCGGGTTATTTACACCATTAAGTAACTAGTTTCCTCTCAGTTGTTCCTTGTTCAAGATACGCACAATCTATAGGGCTCAGGTGCCCGATCGATTTGAGGTGGACAGCAGTCAATGATTGGAAATGTAGACTATCCTGTTGTATACAGGGTGTAAGGGTAAACACCGTTGTCACTCAAACCATGGATAGTTGACTTAAATATAAAAATAAATGACCGAGTAACAATAAAAAAAACGTTATTTTAATTAAAAGATTTTAAAAAGTTTCTATCCGACACCGTGCTCGCTAGCAAAACAGCTGACTGACTGAGGGAGGGGTCGCGCTCCCGGCCAGTCAGGTTACGTCCCGTACCACCCACCCATGTTGAGATGCAAATTCGTTGCCCTAGCGTCCTAGGGTGAAAGGGTAAACTACTCTTGCGGTAAAATGTAGATTTTGTTTTTAAAAAAAGTTTTCCTTTTCCATTGATTTCACGTTCTATAAATGAAACCAAACCACTGGTTTCAAGGATAACGGTGTTTACCCTAACACCTTGTATAGAATAAACTGTTCATGGTGCTTTTAGAAGTTTAGACTGATGCATCATTTACATGGCAACAGGTCCTGTACCATAGTCGATATCAATACAAATCAAACATACGCCTAGAGAGAAAGATGGTGGCCTAGTAGTAACGGCCGCGACTTATGAGTTGTAGGTCGTAGGTTCGAAACCTGACAGGCGCTTTACTTTATGTAAATTATTTCATCACCACTGACTGTAATACAAATCAGCAATATCAACATAAACACTTGTATATAATGAACGACGGTAAATCTCCTTTCTTATCAGGTTTAATCATATAATCTTTACACTCCAATTCACAGCTCAGATTTGATTTCAAATAGAAGTCCTATTTGATACCTACCCAATATCATTTTTACTGCACCGTCAGTCCTTAGAATGTTACCTCGTTCTAAAAAAAAATTTGAGATTTCTTCAAATTATATTGGAGATATAATTTGAAGAAATCTCAAACTTTTTGATCAGAAGAGGTAATTCGCAATGATTGGGATCTATACAATTTCACAGTGAGTGAACGCAAATTTCTTTTAAAATTTCTTTGTAACCGTTCCTCGGTCCAGACTTTTATAGTCGTCTAGTGTCGGTGGGGTTGCCAACACGGCCGTTATCTTCGGATTTGTGAGGAAACGAGACATAAAGCCCGCCTGAACGGAGCTCGAAATAAGGATTTTGGTGACACACACAGATTCCTTGTATAGATTGCGTATCAATGGAAACGTCCGCATCTTCAGAGAATAAAGTTTTCGAACAGATTGTGGCCGATTTTATTAACAACCTCCAGGGTCTGTGGGAGACAGAAAAAGTCTTTATTTTAAATTCGTTAAGCGTCAGTGGTTTCTTATAACATTTATTCGCGTTGACTTTTGCATCCATCTTTGATTTAATAAAAAGATATCCCTTCCAAGTATGTAGATACCCTTGAATTGAAAGTTATTGCAGCGCTTTGGCCTATGGAATGTCAAAATTACAAGTTGTACCCATTACCTTATTGAAAGCGCATTAAGTAATAAATCTGAGCTTAGCAACCTTTTTGTTCCACGAAACATCAAAACTATATCCAAAAGTGGTCCTACGAAAAACAAATAAAAAGGAACGCAACATTTTATTCTTGATCATATATTTTATAGTCTCCAGAAATCTTAACGATTGGCCCCTTAAGGAGTTCCATGAATAACAAGACTTGGGCGATGAAGATTTCATATGAATTTAAGATGAACTTAGCTTTGTCGAACAAAGGAATTAAATATTAATAAAGAAGCTCACATGCGTACTTGAGATCGACGAAAAAATATTACCCGAAGGTGTCAGACAGTTTATAATGATTTATGAACATAATTTATGTCTGATATATTAGGTATAACATAATTCATGCCTGGTGTTTTTATATATAGAATAAAAAGCTTTTAATTTTTTTTCCTGAAAATTGTTAATGATAAAGTGGTAATGGTAAGTAGAAACGTCTACTTACTTATTTAATTAATAATTTCGAATGAAAAAAAAAATTCTGTCCTGTCATGGCCACCACAGAGATTTACTAAAATCTAAAACTCTCATTAATTTAAATGTATAAAATATTAACATATTATTATGATTAACATTGCGATTTTAATGGAGTTGAAATTGTTATTATAAAAATAAAAGACAAAGAGATTTAAAAGTTGATGACGGTAACGCATGAACACCCCAAAAGCCCTAAAATTCCTTTAATTTCTACATTGCAGACAATAATCACGACGCAAATTCGCCATTCGGAAGCGCTACCTCACAATTCTCGCATGAATATGGAATAACATCGGCGCTAAGTTAATATGTATGAATGTAACTTGTTAACTCACACCAGCGCCGCCAGATGGCATCGGGTCCCCAAATGTCCCACCTCACTCCACTTTATAATTCAAAGATTTGCTCGCGACGAATAAAGAGGCGTCTTCACTAAATTATTCATGCTTAGACACTGCGTGCACTTGTCTGCAAGAGTTTTAATGTTTTTACCAATAATCTTTTAGGAAGGTTGGGGACTGCATTTCTGTGAACTTTGAGGGGACTACCAATTTGATAGTGGTGGCTGACAAACTTTTCCACAAGACTGAATTTTTTTTTAGAAACAGTAAAGCAAGACCAACGCTGAGACTTGAAAGGTTGCGGATGATGAGGTAGGGTTTAAAGAACCTGAATGGTGTAAATCGACAAAATAAAAAACCCCACTAATCGAGTTACAGTAAAAACAACGATAAAACCTTACTATTATGAGTAAGTACCTACAGCTAGCTCTGAAAGCAAATCCTTTCTTTTATGAATAGTAAAGTAAATGCAGAACATTAAAGTAGAATTAACTACTTTAACGTTATTAATTCCATCACAATTTTCTCCCCCGCTGTTACCTTTTCTGCTCCGTTTTACGGTGGACGTATTACTGCAGTCTGCTACGAAGGTAAAAATAATACCGCTCAAAAAGGACAATTCTATTTCTTTTTGAAAAAACATGCTAGCATAAAGATCTTTATACATATTCAAGAACACAATCAGGCACTCGTATAATTTATTGACAACAATACTTTCCTTCTGTAAAGTGACAATATGTTGGTGTTCACTGTTCAATATCGAATCGGTCCCGTGTAGGCGTCGTTTTCCTAAAAAGGAACGATGTTACATCCACGAACGATAAATCAGATGCCTATTGTTGGAGGAAAGTCGCAAATCGTAAGCAAAGCCGCGTCGGAATATTGTAAGACCGCTCTTTTGGAGTCGCCCCTCAATAAAATCTCACAAATAAAACCGTATTTAGGGATGAAGCTTCTTGCAAGACATATACATTCATTATTTAAATATTGGATTATGATGGGACAGTAGTATACAATATTATTTATGTTTTCTATAGCCTTCTGTGGCATTGTCGTGAAAAAATGGAAGATTTTCTTCTAAAGAGATGTTATGATTGATATTATAAAAATAAGAACTATAAAACATAGAGAAGAAGATTACTTCAGAAACTATGCTTACTTTTAAGTAATATAACAATATGACCGAAAAAATGCGGCGATTTTTAATTACCACATAATTTGACTCTCAGTAGGTATGATTCTTAACAACATCGGACAGAATTTTTGTTACTCGCTGTATAGGTCCAATACAAAATACTGTGACTACTTCAATTGGCGAGATGGAGCGCGCGCTAGATTTCTGCGCCCTGCCTACAAAAGGACTTAATATCGAAACCGATAGAATTTTTATCCAATAAGAGGGATGAATAGATGCCAAATTGATATTCAGGAATTCAGTAAAAATACTAATGTTACGAGGCAATGTTATGGTGAGTATTAGCTTTCTAATACATCCAATCAACACTCATAAACAACAAAATAATTGCTTCAAATGATCTTTTTCAAACTGCCATAAAGCGTAAACGAACGGAATATGATAGAAATGTTACCAGTCTGCATTCATATACTCTGCATTCTGTTTTCATAAGCACAATGTGGCAGCTCTAAAAGCACAATGTGGGCGGACTGCAGGGTATATAAGAAATGTTTTAGGACTAACTTCAAGTTAATGATAATCTCGACAAAAACTCTCTACGATGAAGTAATACGAATATAAACAGCCTGCAATACTTGAAACGAGAATTAAACGTTTTCCGTAGACATTCGAAACAATGTAAGGTCGAAATGTGACAGAGGCGATCTCAACACTATTTATCAGCCACAGTTACAATCTCATGATGTAACGGAAGATTTTTTTGAGCAACATAACAAGTAGCCCTTTCTCACGATCTTGGATTCTCACCAGGACCTCAAAAACGATAACGGTAAAGAAACAATGCGATGATACAGACGGTATCGCAGCGTTTAGTAATAGTATCCTTAGATGTATCGGCCCGATGGCTCGGATAGAGGGCGATACAATGCGGCTTGCTAACCTAATGTTATATTCAGGCGTGCGCTGTTATTTATTACATGTAAGTATTTCCTTGGTTTTGAATGTTGATTTTATTTAGAAACTTTTCATAGGTTCGATCTTCCTACTTTTTATTGGAGTACCGCTCAGTCCGGTTTTATGACCAAAAATTGGGTATATTCCAATAAAAAAACCTTATCATCAAGTCAACTAAGTCCTATTAAGCAAGGGCATATTAATTATGGAAAATCAACTAATATAGGGAGCATGAGGTCGTCGGTTCGATTCCTAGGTCGGGCAAAGTGTGTTTGGGCTTTCTATCTGGAAGTTCTCAGTAGCAGCACAGTGTCTGGATTTGTGCCCAGTTGATGGCAATAGGCTCGCCCCTAATTACATGGGCCTTAAGCATAACTGCCGACATGTGGGTGTATTATAGATAGACTTCTGCCCAATCCTTCAACGGAATAAGACTGATGTTATGCTTACAATATTTATTTTATTTTTCCATAACGAATGAACATATTATGGCGTTATCTAACTCGTCTCATGCGAACTACGCATCAAAGACCTGACGTCACATAAAAATCCTGACTTCACATAAATCCTGCATCGCGCAATTAAAGTTTACCGTGCAATGGACATATACAAGAAACTAACATCAATCGTTGGGCAGTTGCCCGACAGACACAACACCCGTTTGGTCGGAGGATCCTCCCTTTTCTATGGTGGATGAGTGAACTTTACACCCTGTTCCTCATATCCCTAAATTGGGACCACCACAATATATAAGATAGCTCAACGTCTTGTACTCGCCAAGAATATTCAAAATTGCTTCGATATAAAATAAAATTCATGAGCAATATGCTATACATCAATAATAAAAAATACGCTCATGAAGATACGAGGGCGCGAATATATCGAACGCACAACGCAATGTACCATCCATAATGATATTTGTACCAATGTGGACTATCAAATTGTAACAGATTGCTTATTTATTACATTTTCTTACGTTCCGTTCACATTTCCTTGCGATTTGTTACCAGAGTCACGAGGGCTTCATTTAACCGTGTTCTTGGCAGATTTTTGTACAGATTGATAGTCACAATTATTTCTAGGGATATCACAAAAAACTCATACTCATTATTGATGTTCATTGCACACGTGGAACTAAAACCTGTAGTTATTTCTCGTCTTTTTGCCTTCAAAGTGTTATTTCCGTCACTTGCTTTCAATTCAACAACGATAGAGCCAGATTCCATTACACTCTGTTAAATTAAATTTTCGAATACGACTCCTTTTTTTTCCTCTACAAAACCTCCGTCTAACATGGCGTCATCTCATAAAGGTCAGTTCACACTCGCACTCCGAGCACGGCGCCGCGCACAACTTCGTGAATAAATTCGAGCAATTCCCGACCTGCCTTTTACGAGCTGAATGAAGTATGAACTCAGTACGTGCAGAGCCTCTCTTTACTGCGCAGAAAATAAAAAAAATCTAATGAACCCAACTTTATTGCTGTTAATAAAACGTAACGAAAGTAGTTCGCGCCGACGCCACTAAACGTTACACCTCATAGTTGCTCGATTTGTTATAACATTGGCTTTAGTCTACCGTCAGGCGGATAACGAGCCATTTTATGTGTCCAGGTCACTTTCTTTTAGTACTATCATGAAAGATGTATGATCTTTCATGATAGTATTTAAGTCATAAAGTTTATTATTATATATTAATATTATAAAGCTGAAGAGTTTGTTTGTTTGAACGCGCTAATCTCAGGAACTGCTGGTTGGAATTGAAAAATTCTTTTTGTGTTGGATAGTCCATTTATCGAGGAAGGTTATAGGCTATATAAAATCACGCTACGACTAATAGGAGCGGAGTATAAATGAAAAATGTTGCTAAATCGGCATCGACTTTTTGAGAGCATCCGTTGCGTGCGCTGCGTAAACGGTTTAAGTTACGCAAATATGATGTATGACGGAAAAGTTCCTCATTAAAAGTTCTAAAAAAAAGTCCGAGACAGCATATGTCTATCTTTTAAGATTGACTCACTATAACCTTTTTTTATGCTAATCAAATTCATCAAATTCATCAATCGAAATTAATGCATTATTAGCAAAGGAGTTTTATCAACATCATATTAATTCTTATTCAAATAAATAGTTTTAACATCAAGGGTATTTATGTAGCAGTAACATACTTTTTAATTCATTTGAATCGGACATTTAATTTCGAAGTTATCACGAGTATAACAATGCAATACGCGAACCGTTCGAGTTCGGTTCGCGTAATACATTACGCTACCGCGTCGTTCCCTACTCTAGAGGAGAGGATGGGCACACGGGTAGACCATAACCTGGAATAGGACAAAGGATACGTTTTATCCCTATGTTCCCACGGGATCAAGACCAACGCGGGTGAAACCGCGGGGCACAGCTAGTTATATATAAATATACTCTCGTCTTTTCTCTCTCCTTAAATAAAGGTGCCATAAAGTACGAATAGCTCCTTAAATAAATTATTGTGGTGATAAAATCTCTATTAGCAAACATTTTGTTCTGAAATGCGATGATTTATAAATATAATAATAATTATAATCATTTATAATAATAGTCCCAATCAAATTCTGAACACAAAAGGCCCTCTGATATTGATAAACTAAAAAGTATCATATCCCTAGGCTTCTTTTTAATAAAAACCGGCCAAGTGCATGTCGACAACAATGAAGGTTTCCGTAGTTGGGATGAATTTATCCCAAGAACAAACTTAACAGTGAAAACATGTTCTCCCAGAATGTATGGGAGAACATGTTTTTGCAACTCATAACGACCTTTCCAACGACAACTCACACCATGGGATTGACGATAAAAAAAACATCACCAAGTTACGAGTAGGGGCGGTATCTACCCAAATATGATTTTATTTTTCGGCGTGATTTATATGTATACCCATACCAAAATACAGCTTTCTAGTACTAAGAGTCTCTGAGCTAAGCCGCGGACAAACAGACAGATAGACAGACATGGCGAAACTCTAAGGGTTCCGTGTTGATTACGGAACCCTAAAAAGGTTGTGTCCTTTCCAACAATTAACGAAAGCCAGCCAATCCAACAATGGTACCACACAAACATAGCATATACACCGACTTCACTTATTAATTCCGCTCACGTTCCGCCTCGGATTATATTTACTCATTAACTAAATCGCTGGACTGATCGCTTTAATTTTTGTCTTCCCATTTAATTTTGTCGTGTTTTGCTATCTGGATAAGCTGTTTTAATCTGGGTCTGGTCGGTTAATTTATTATAAAGTGTGTCGGAAAGTATCGATATAAAGGGCAGCGATAAAAGTAAAATTAATTTGCACTGTGTTATCATAACGATATTATCGTTTAAATGATAATCGTAAGTAGAAATTAAATGGGCTGCTTTATTACGCAGATGGCAGTTGGCAGTTTAATTGAGAAAATTATAGTTCATTGACTGAAGAATGGTTGTAGTTAAAATCCAGGTAGAGTTTGTACTTACTGCTACAATTTTAATTGAAATAAAATACCAGCTTTGAAGTTAAATTTTACCTAAGCGTGATCCTCTGATAGCATATACCTAGAATTGTATTGAGAATAATAGCTTCATAATAATTGTATGACAGTTGAAATATCATTTTCAAGACTTAGAAAACCTGTTACGAAAGGCTCTTTCATGTGGTGCCCAGCCTTTACCGGTAGTAGGTACCCAATGATTTGTAGCTGCAAAATGTGTTTTTCTATTTCCCAATCTAATATTATCGTGAACCGTTATTCGGAGACTAAACGTTTAGCATGCATAATCAGCCTATAAAGTTCCCACTGCTGGGACAAGGGCCTCATCGAGAGGGAGTGGGCTGTAATCTACCACGCCGGCCCAGTGCGGGTTGGTATATATCACGTCTTCGAATTTTTGGTTCTAGTACCTATGCCGGTTTCCTGACGATGTTTTCGTTCGCCGTTTTGAGAGATGTGGTGATGAAATTATTTACACAAAGTAAAGCGCATGTTTGGGTTCGAACCCACGACCTACAACTCGTATAAGTCGGAATCGCTACCACTTGGCCACCACTGCTCTCTTGTCACAATTATCATGGATGACACGTAACTGGCTGCATCCATGATATCTTTCTTTCACTCCGAGATTTGCAAAGTTATGTTTACTTTGAAACACTGCCGCCCACAATCAGCCCGTATTCATAAAAAACAGAGGCAAAAGCAAACTGTTTAACATTATAGCGAGTCCACACGTCGATTGCGTTACTTCGTTACTGACGATTTGTGCTTTCCTTACACATTCTGTTGATTAACGCCCAAAGTCCGGCAAATATGACATAACATCCGTACGCCTCCGACAATCTTGTTTTTTGGCAATTTCCCTAAATCGCTGAACTAGCAAAGGAAAGTTGTTCATTGTCAACACGAGGTACAATCATGGACATAAATCAGCAACAACATTAACATCCTGTACCGTTCTTTGTTTTCTGAAAACACGCCATTTATTTTGCTTTACCTTGCCAAAGTCTATTTTTAAAGCAACGTTGTTCAAAACGATCCTTTGAAAAACAATTTCCGTTGGCCCGGCTGGGTCCGGGTTCGCTGTACAAGGAACAAGATAGATAGCCATATAAATCTCCCATGTGTCTAATTGACGGGTACGAAGTGAGGCCACCCCGTGCGAGCAGACTTGTAGAACTGATTCACTTACCTCATTTGGAAAGAGTGTTGTAAGTAATGTTACAGTCTTTGTTTCCACCTTAACTATCTACTTCGGGTTCGGACGCGGAAAGTTTCTTCGTTTCTCCGTGAAATTGCAGGATTAGTGCGGTCAACTTGTAAGGTGAGGTTCAGTCGATTGAAGACGTGGCTTTCTTACGTAGCTACATGAGTAGTCGTGCTTTCATTTACGTGTATATTACGTTCGTCCGACTGGGACTACGGCAGTGAGACGAACTGGAATACACGTAAGAATAAACGAAATAAAAGTCCACGTGAAGGTACGTGCTTTATTTACACACGTTAGGTATATTATAAATGAAATTGCTAAAACGAAAACTTATACTCACATAATGTATTTTGTTTAGTATCATACATACTTCTATACACATTATAAATTAAAGTCGCTTTTCGTGTTTGTCTGTATGTCCGCGTTGTCCTTCTAAACCACGTAACATATTTTGATGAGGTTTTCATCATCGTTTAGAGAATTTATTCCGGAAGGTTTGTGTACACTACGATAATATTTAAGTTACACATAACTAAGAAATCTCGATGTTTTGTCGAGTCGTAAAAACCGTGCGAAGCAGGAGCCGGTCGCTAGTTTATGTATAAAACTTTCATGACAAGTATAATGTAATGTAATGTGTCTGAAAGAACATTTTCATAATATTTCAGGACAACAATGGGTATTCTTGATTCTAATAGTTTGATACTTTAATAATGTTTCGTAGAATTGTGCAAGAAAAGTTGAAGATTTTCTCGAATACTTATATACTAGGACTATTATTTGTAAACAAGCAAAAAAAAAAACACAAACGATAAGCTTAAGGCATGATTAATAAGTTTTTTTCTCCAAAGGTTGAAATACGATGTGTATGTAGAAGCTTTTAGCCGGGCAGCACATTAAATATTCTTGGCCAAGTTTATGTGGCTTCTCCCAAAAATCCTTCGTAAGAAAGTTATTTATATGTGCGTTCACCTCACTTAACCTTGTTGCTTAAATCACCACGCTAGTTAATGAGATGGCTCTTATTTAGTGCGTGCTCGCTAAGAAATATCGTGCAATACAACTTTACTTAATTGTATTGCTGTTTTCCAAGTACAATGAGGCAGCGTTCCTATAGCATCATCTTAACCGAGCAATAATAAAGTTTTTTATGAACCAATTAGCTTACTTCGAACGCTTAAGCGACCATGCGTAGAATTAATTGTCGTTGATTGCAAATCTCATCAGTAATGTTTCTGAGGCAATGCATTACTGTGGGAGCTTAAATGAGAGAGCTTGCCATTTAATCATCGTAAAAGGGACATAAATCCCAATTACACGGCTTATTATTTCGAAAAAGGCTCAGAAAGTCGCAATGTGACGGAGTCCGAGGCAGGACAATACAGTACCGCTGAAATATTAGCTCGGGGACCAATGCGATGCCGAACGAAGATCTAGTCAGCTTTACCAACAATTTAGTACTAAGACTATGTCGTTTTATTTCAGACATTATCCATCTCTCATTGAAGAGTAAAGTTTTCCTTATTAAGATCTTGAGTTAACTCGTTTTACTTAATGCTTCTAACAAACGATTTTCAGCCTTATTGTTTGTATGTAACCATGCTTACTGTCTTCTTGAATAAATAAAGGGTTCTTTGTTTCTCCTCAATATTCAAACAAACACTCAACATACAACTATAGGTACTTAAAGAAAGTCCAGAAAAAATAACTATCCGAATAAAATGTTTGAGGTCCAAGAAACCGCACTGATTGCACAAAGGGGTCCCGCGAGACTGAATTATCGTCACGTACTCCTACCACCCCAGTTCGTTAGTTCGCGTGATGACGTGTGCCGAAACATCCCCCCCATACATTTACAATTCCATTCACAAACTGTTACGATCATCATACATTTATTTGGTGAAGCGTTTTATCTGAGAGTCACGAAGGATGATGTTGATGGACGAGTTTCATCTAGGCGATTTTAGGTGTTCTCGCGACTGTAGCCTTTAAAATATAGTCCTCCATACCGTATTTCGGCCATGGCGGCTAATCTCAATAGGAATAGCCTTCAGTGCGGGAGATATTATAGTGCACAAGTGTGTTCGCAGACACAAGTGCACACTCTCTTCCCTCACTCTCATCTAGGCATTTTAGGTGTTCTCGCGACTCTAGCCTTTAAAATATAGTCCTCCATACCGTATTTCGGCTATGGCGGCCAAGTGTGTGCGCAGACACAGGTGCACACTCTCTTCCCTCACTCTCGTAGATAACGGGTGTGAAAATGCGCATAACGAAACCGAGAATCAAGACTTGAACTTATCGTCATTATGATATTTTTTTTTACTGAACTACACCTTCTCGTCGTTACTTTAGATATTGAACGTCAAAGTTCCAACTATTTTCATCTAAAATTAACTTTAAATACCCCAACAACTCACAAGTCCTGGAATGTTGCATGCACCAAGCATGCACCCAAAAGTTGTGTGCATTAGATTGTGTGCTGCCATGAACAGCGATTATCTAAATCAAAAATAAAAGTCGTTTTTTTACCCGACTACGGCGAAGAAAAATGGAGTGTTATGATTTTTACCGGTATGTATTTATGTATGTATGTTCATCTGTTCCCTCCTATCTTCTTAACCACTCATCACAATTTGACAAATGAGGTATCGTTGGAAGCGTCTTGATCGTCCGCCGGTTACAAGACACCACAGACAGAGAAATTAAAAATCCGGAGTAACACGTAATCTGTTCGATTTGTGCCCTAACACGTGTAACACAGGATTTTTAATTTGTCTGTCTGTGGTGTTTTGTTTATACCTTTTTAGTCGTAGTTAGGTTTTAGTTTTTATTACTTTAATTTTTTGCTCAAAAAGTTTCATCTACGGATTGCATAGATGACGGCAGGTCAAGAACAAGAGTATAAGACAACAAATGTTCTACAAGTTCCACCTAGAACTCTTAACAAATGAAACATTCTTCTTCGTTTTACACGTGGCGTGTTTCTAGATAATTGAGCGATGTCGACGTAATGAAAGACAGTATTGAATCAGGATACGAGATCGTGGCGCCCGCGGCCTCGGGGCGGTTACATTTGATTTCTATTAATGAATGCTTACTTAAACCATGTTTTTTCTGTTTATTGTTAAGTAAACCTTGTACATGTTTAAGAACAGAGGGGACAACATTCAGGGAAAGGTTTTTCGGGACTAAACTGGATGATAACCATACATTGAAAATATATTCATATTCATAACTTTACTTGCATTTTACCATGTTTAAAAATCTTTCGCTTAAAGCTAAGGTACATATAAAACCTGTAGGGCACAGCAAAACTTATAAAATTAGTTTTTATATTCATTGAGCTACCTGCCCAAAACTAGGACTTAGACTAACAATAGTAATTTTATTGTAGGTAACCTATTTTTAGATTTACAGCCGCTAGGTACGTCCTTCGACGTAGCAACATGGGAATACAAAGTTGTGTTCGAAAAATTACCATCCAAAAATAGAGCAGATTATTCTCTCTAAAACCTAAGATATAAATCACATCGCATAATAAGTCACTTTGGTAAAACTGTGGTCCTTGTAACAAACTCGCCGGATATGACCAGGAAATTAAGCTCATTCCAAATCTCCTTTTTTTCGTCAACATCCTTTAATATTAACCAGGACTTTCACTCCTGTGGGCACATTCTCCTTCAAGCTGTTTTTCTTACATAAAAAAACGATCTACTAACAATACCTATTATCACGACGGTATTTTCCGATGGGATAAACAATTATAGGGCTCAATTTTATTGAGAAAATTCGATTACACTAAGTGCGAATGTTGTGCGTTAGGTCCTGTTATTTGGAATGTCTCTAAGTAAAAGACAATAGTCCTTTCTTGAAACCTAAGATTGTCATCTACCGAGGGTAACCCAACATATTAACAGATAACCTCTATCTTGGAGTAAAACGATAACCCGGTTTACAGATTGCGCTTATAAAAATTCGCCATTTCAACAAAATGTTGACTAACTTTACCCCGCTAGGTAATTAGCTAATCAATATCACATGAAGCCCCAAAAATAACTCAACATTTTCAAATGCCTATAATGACTTCTTTTAATTAACTGCGGCAATGCATAAACTGCGTTCGTTGCTAATTAAAATACAGCTATATTAATTAGAAACCCTTTTGGAAAATATAATTACTTATTTTAATAGCGTCGGCTGCCTAAATGTAACACAGGAAACGCGTCTAAAGAAAATTCCCGCGGGATTTGAATAAAAACGCGGGGTTTACGTTAAAATAAAGTATTACTCGCCTAATTAGGGAGTTTTCATTATAAAAATGTTCGTCGTAGAGCTTTTGTGGGGAACTACAATGCGCTGGGAATTGCATTTGATCACTTTCTGTGTTCTGTTATTAAGAAATGTATACAAAAGAGGACAATTGCAACGATAACGAATGAGAGGGGAGAGGAAGGAGCTTTGTGCAATCAGCGCGTTTTATTCGCCGTCGACGTGCCGGGGACTCTTCGCTGGGGGTAATTGTGATAACACGATGTCGTCGACTCTCCAAAACGTGTCTGCAATCGCGATCATCATTTGCACGTTTGGAAATCTGAAAATCTTCGTAGCTTTACAGATAGCGAATCGGAACCTAGGTAGGGAGGCCTGTTTGAGTTACCTTTTGTACATACATATGCATGGAATTAGCATTCGTTTGTTTTACTTTGGAAGGTTTGATTTGAATACACTCACAGCACTTTGTTTTAATCGTTTCAACAGTTAGTCGAGTTCTCTATGGAAAATTAACAAAACACAGAGTACCTATATGAACGAAAATACGTAATCAAATAACTGCATTATCAATATAAAATACCAGTTTTTCTTTTCAGTTAAATGGCTCTAAACGTGCATTTGATGTTTTGGTGCCAAAGATAACAAAATGCTTGCGCATACTAATGTGTCTCAAACGGCTATCGGCTAGCCAATGTCCTATATTATATCGATTCGATAAGTTTTACTCTAGTGTCGATAGTAAATCGGGAGATATATGAGTGGTTTGTGCAACTTTATGGTCGATAAAGAAGTGTTTTGCATATTATCTCGTTGTCTGGGCTACTGTTTTTGAAAAGGAGGTTAATTAATTAAAAGCACTAGACGTGTCCAGAATCTGTTTATGCAATAGGACAGACTTACATTATCTACTTTACTGCATTATGTGTATGTGCGTATATCATCATCATTTTATCCGAATGACGTCCACTGCTGGACAAGGCCCTTTCAATTGCGATAAGCACCGCCACTTTGACCGGTTCTGTGCTTCCCGCACTCAGTGGATGTGCGTATATGAAGGAAGGAAATCTATATTGTACGTTCATATTTATACGCTGCACCAAGAGCCATTAAACTCCAAACTGAATAGAATGACAGCCAAATAATTAATTTAACCTGCAATAGTCGAGGAATGGAGTGAAGTAGTTAAAAACATCGTTAAGCACATTGTCGGAGGCGTTTAAGTCGGCTGAAGTGAAAGTTTTCACGTTACGAATACTTGAAAAGTCCATTACACGGTTGACGGCGTCGACGTCGGCCTTACGACGCCAACTTGTTTGTAATTACACAGACATAGCTCCGAGATTTCATTTAAACTTCGTGACAGCACCCGCCGTTGACAGCTCTTTCTGCAATTGTTAACTTCTTAGAAAAATATTATCATAGTCGGACCGGACCGAGGTACGCGAGAGCGCGGAACACCTGACTTGACGCGACTACTTTATAACTGCTATTTGCGGTAACCAAGACTTTGATTATGAAGAGTCTCTTTTGCTGTTAGTGGAATATCTCTTTGCTTTATATTTCAAAGTAATTTTAGTCTTCGAGTGCTTTATGATTTTGATAAGGATGAGTTTCATTAAGCCTCAAGATTTCAAGATGTTTAAGAGTGGAGCCGATTCTGAAATAGTAGTCAGACGATCCTTTCTAACAAAGCAACCTACTAGACATCAGTCACAGACTCTATGTTCGATACAAGATTTTTTTTAAACACTTTCTAAAACTATCCCCAATCCCATTATTCTCAACACGACACACTATTTTCTGGAGCAATTCTAACAGCTCAAACTCAATAAACATTTGTCACATTCGTTCTCCTTGTGCTAGTGTCAACAGTGTCTACACAGCTCTACGACAGTGCCGACACTCCGACAGTAAGCGGATTGGCGTGCCTACATAGTTGTGTAGTGAATTAATAAGTTAGTAGTTCATGCATATTAAGGGCTTTAGGCAACCGCGGGTCTCCATATTCATATACGAACTGTTTTAGAACAAACTTAACACCTTGAGAACGTTAAGATGGGAATCCGATTGAGGCTATGTACGTCGGCGTGTGTCTTCTTAAAATGTTGTGAAATGTAAATTAAAGTATTACAATTATCTCTTTGGCAAATATTTATTATATTCCATATTTTAGTTTGTTCAATTGATTTATTCTTTTAAAATAGTATTGAATCTTTATTTCTTCAGTTGCTGTTATTCCAGTATTTTTCTTCTAGTCAACATTTCCCTTTTTCTGATCACTATTCTAATATGCATTCTATAAAATGTACTATTCTGAAGTCGTAACTCAACCCACTCCGCTTCGGTAACTTTCTTAACTGTGAAGTAGAATTATATATCTTTATCTAAAAACAATAAGTCATACACCATGAGATGTAATAAACGTAAACTAATGTCGTGTCTGAAAAGAAGAAATAGATGATAAAGCCTCCGCGGAAGATCAAGAATTTGTTACTTGAAAAGAGAGTTAAGTAAGTAGATTGCTAAGTGCACCTGGTGATAAGTTGCACATCATAACAATGATGATGGTCTCTTGTCAAAGTGGTATTTCTTAGTATCATGCTCACTCAAATGTCTCCCTGATGGTGGCACATGTGGTAGATCATTCGGTTCCCTTCAAAATGGTTGAGCTGAAAGGTGTTGATCTGATCCATGCGTCATGTTCGTTAGCGGGCGCCGTCAATTGATACTGGTAATCTCTTAGCTGTAATGGCATATAATTTATATTTTTATTGTTTGCTGTGGCTTATAATGTGCTCGTCTTTCTACGTCGTTCTCACATGTATAATTTCAACTTCATTGATGTAATCAATATTTTGATTAAAAGAGTGGCCATGGCGTTTCTTGAACCTACCACGCTTTAGAATGGGCAATTTGCTTCATTTTTCTGACTAACCGACTAGCCACTCCTTGACAATTTAAAAGTGATAGGAATAAATGCTTTGGGTTTGAGTACCATTTGCTTTATAGTGTGATATTTACTATCTTCTCTGCATCATGCTTGCTTGATTTTGAAATAACTGGATGTTTAGACATCTCTCCTGCCATCGCTGACACAGCTGCACACCAGAAAGGCTTGTCATTACGTCCAACATTTACCTAAATATCCCAAAAGAGATAGATTCACTATTAGTCAAAACAAATCCAGAATTCCACCAAAAAAATCTATAAGTTCTTACGTATTTTCACTGCAACGTAGATGGATCACTCAAAAATTGGTTCCAATTAAAATTCGTACGGTTTGAGTGGTATACCCGCTCCGGCGGGCGCAGCCGAAAACATCGCTATAACCAACCTAGCTTGCGAACCTCTTCGCGAACGTTGACCCTACTATTACTTCTGTTTACACCAATTTACCTTAGTTTTGCCCATAACAATTTTATCGAACCACCTGAGAGCTCCCCACCTGGGCACGCGCTGCCGTGGCTGACTTGGAAATCTCTAAATAGACTTCGAGCCCAAGTCGGGTGCATGGACGGCTCAGATCTCAAAAAAATCAAAATCAAAATATTTTATTTCACATAAACCTACATGGGCACTTATGAAACGAAGAAGAACAGAAGCTACACTCAAATGCGTATGCGGCATCTTAAAACTCGATCGATCAACTTTCGATCGATCGAGTGTTGATCGAACAATCTTCCATCCTGGGACACATGCCCTGTCACCTGCTGGCCAAGTCTACTAATTTACAAACGTTCCAATGGTCTCTTTGTGAGTTTTTGACAGATATTCCATACAAAATCTGTCAAAAACTCACAATGGCGAGCCATTGTAACGTTGGTAAATTAGTAGACTTAGACCCCTGTACATTTGATGATCTTATGCATCAGTGAGTGCAGTTCGCGTAGCTGAATTTTGGACCAAACATAATTGTTTGTTTTTTAAATCTCTAAAGAAGTGTTTTTTATTATAATTTTGTTGTAATCCTACTTCTTGAAAGATATGAATTTCAAAACGATAAATTTTATTTTAAAACGTCATTTTCAAACACATAACCATTTCTGTGTTAGAAAAGGACATTTTAGAATAGCTAGTGCGTGGGTTTTGAGCAGTTGAGTCTTATACCCAGCAGAGCAATTGGCTGGTCGCCAAATAAAGAGCTAAGTACATTATTTTCAATGAAATGAAAAAGAAAATACCTACCTAATGCGGTATGCCTCTACGTCTATTTACTCCTCAGTATCTGACAAAATAACAAAGCTTCGTGATATTCTGACAACATACACGAAAATAATCCGACAAACAACATTATTATCGTTCGTAAATATATTGTTGATTGTATGTTAGTTATGTTACTATGTGGGTACCTACTGACTTCCACGGGGATCCTAATAAAGAAAAAATACTATAAATAACACGTAATTTTTCTCCTGATTCATTATTTACTTTCGGTAGGTAAGTACTCGAAGTATGAACCTGAAATTAAAAAAAACTGCTTTTTACTTCATAATTTATGAATAAACTAAGGACTTCTTAATACTCTCCTAAGGTCGGGAATTCAAATAACCATCATTATAATGATTTATGAAATCGCGCCCTAATTAGGACAGTCGACGTCTTTCAACCGAGCTCTACGGGGAGTTGGGAAATAGAAGAACAGAAGATGGGGTCATCCATCTGACGTCCCAACTTCATCTGAATCTGCGGAAACATTTTGAATTGAAAGCGATTGATGCTAGCAGTGCTTATATAATGCTTTTATTGAACTTGACTTATTTCAGGAAATGAATTGGGGTACCTCATTTCAATATGTAACTTAATTACTTTAAATACGCAGAATGTTTAAATTATTTAATCTTGCTTTTATGATAATAATAGGTAAGTATATCGCGAAATATCGTACTTATAACTTATTTATTTATTTATTTATTTATTATTTATGTACACACAGTAAAATACAAAGAGATATGACATAATTATGATATGAGTACAAAGGTACTGCTTATTTCTTAAGAAATTTATTCCAGCAGACCTGCGAAAGGAGAAATGAGAAAGAAATGTAGACAATAGTGTGTGAGAACAAGAAGAGAAAAACATGATTATGCGAAGTCTTAACTAAAATATTAAATATACCACACATACGCAAGAAAATTAACATATACTTAAATAAATACATAAAGCTTAAATATATAAACATAAATACACTATAGGTACCTATATAATTATATACTCATAGTTGAGAGGAAAGATAATGCTCTTTTACACGAACTTATGTTTAGCTTTGGCTTTTATTTTTGTCTACCATACTTGCCTTCTATGAAATATACGTTACCACCCCTCAATCCAAACTCAGAACGTGCAAACCTTAATTGCATTCATAAGACCGTGAAATATTCATGCACCTTCAGTGTAAGTATGGGTAATCGATCTCAATACGAGGCATGCAATAGCAGCTCTACCAGCACTTTGAGCTACCTGTATACTCTGTTCACGTAGATACATTAATATTGCTTCGAGACCAATAAGGCTGTTTACAAGCGCGCTTTGTACTTTGTGGCTGGCTTGCAAACAAGCCTGTCCCATTATTGCACCATTGTGTGCCATCCAGTGTCTGGAAATTTTGCAATTAACATGGGTTTGTAACCACGGTACAGCTGATTAAATTCATGTGACGCCCACTATACTGTCTATACTCCATACTCTATATGCACTATACTCTCACCGAGAGGAGGCGTGTGTCCCAGCAGTGGCCTGCAATGGCAACAATATAGGATGATTATGCTTATGCCACTATAATGTATAATATTGCGACCGTAGTCATGGTTGAGATTGATAGGTTAATACCGAATTAGAAATTGTGTTTCCATAATTATAGAGCCTTATAGAGACACTAGCTGCGCCCCGCGGTTTCACCCGCGTAAGTCTCGATCCCGTGGGAATATCGGGATAAAAAGTGTCCTATGTGTTAATCCTATAAATTAATGTGTTTGCCAAATTTCATCCAAATCCATTCAGCCGTTTTTGCATGATTGAGTAACAAACATCCAAACACACAAACACAAACTTTCACATTTATAATATTAGTAGGATTTGTAAAATATGGCAGGTTAGGTAGGAATGACAACAACACATGAAAACATTTAGGACGAATTTCATCGATAAAACTGAACGCGATCAGCACATAAACCACGTTTATCTTGGTTGACGGGAACTTAGTTAAGATGGTGCTGATCGCGTTCAGAGTCATTGGTGAAATTCACCCTTAGTTAGGTACTTCAGTAACGTTGGTATCTAGATAACTAAAAGACCTTGTACCGTTGCACTTTTCATATTTTATCAGTAGCTACTGCCATATTTGTGACTGATGTCTATGCACGAGTAGGAATCATGAACACAACGTTCAAAAATACCCAGGTGTATAACAACATAGTGTACCTACAGTCAGCCTCAAAAAGTTGTAAACATCGACAAAAAATCATTTGATTGACTATAATCTGAGTTCCATAGTATTGCATCAATGTGTAGCTACAATTAGGTAAGTACCTACCGAATGAGTAATACGTTTTGTGGCTACACATTAATACAATACCGTCAAATGAATACTTGTCGATGATGTTTACATCTTTTACACAAAAATAACGAATGTTTCTACCTAAGAATATGATAAATGT
Source organism: Lithophane ornitopus (assembly GCA_948473465.1). Lineage (NCBI taxonomy): Eukaryota > Metazoa > Arthropoda > Insecta > Lepidoptera > Noctuidae > Lithophane > Lithophane ornitopus. The sequence continues at coordinate 9,502,697 of OX419624.1, read as the reverse complement.
AATTAAACGTAATAATGTTTGAGCGCAATAGTGGAGAATTGATTGGTTGAGAGACCGCGGAGTGCGGGCAGGCCAAACTTTCTTAATTAACTCGTTATTGTGCAGTGCACGAAACAGCGCTGTACTCCTACATCCATAGCATATAGCCATCCGCACTTAGCAAATACTACCAAGTTATTATTTATTGTATTTCAGTTGTTATTGTTCTGCTGCTATAAATTATGTATGCTGCTCACTAACTTTGCTTAGCCCCACACTATGTATGGTTTCATTTTATTTTAAGAATCACAAAGAATGAAGAATAACTTAATCACAGGTCATAATCATTCAGCCGAAAGACGTCCACTGCTGGACATAGGCCTCCCCCGAGCACCGCCACTTCGGCCGATTCTGTACTTCCCGCATCCAGCGCATTCTCGCGGCCTTCACCAGGTCATCGGTCCACCTTTTGGGGGGCATTACAACGCTACGTGAGGTACGTCTTCCGGTACGCGGTCGCCACTCCAGAACCGTTCGGCCCCATCCTGCGGGCAATGTTAACACAGGTGCGTAGTTTTAATCATTTTTATAAATGAATAAATTCCTTTCCATCCGGTCTGGTGATATGGAAAATGACAACAATTTCCGTTCTAAATCCGTTCCATTTTATCAAATTGTTATCCAATGTTAATTCGGTATTATACGAGGATTTCGATACCGTAATCGGCTAAGCCCCTTGATACGAAACGATCCAAAAGAACTGAACATAACATGCACATAAGAGACAAGACTACGAACCTATTCGGATAATAAGGAAACCCTTCGCAGTATAAAAGGTCGAATTAATTATGTAGACCGTATCGAAAGGATGGGCCGACGGAATCAATGTCAAGGTTTTTCAGACATTCCCATATTTGTCCCTGGCTGCTCACACAATGCTCTTTAATCTGACCATTAATGACATGGCTCTCACCACCCTACGCCTTATTAAGGCCCGCACTTTTATTTTTATAGTTCTGTGACAAAAAATTCGCCTTCATGCAAGTCAATGGAAGTAACAACGGTATTAAATCCTCATTAATTTAACGTCATTCGCTATTCCAAAGCCGTAAAGTCGGAATTTGATCGGTTTTGTTTATGTATCCTGTTTACGCCCTAGACCACACACAGCTCCACAGCAATCCGGTGGGTATAAATGTGCTTTATTAGATTTTTGTTTATTTTTAAACGTTCAGTGGAGAAGGTCCTATAATATTAAAAACTTTGAATTTGAGTGTGTCGAAGAACTTAACATACCACCGCTTTCAGTGCTTAGATACCTAATAATGTAGCATGATGAGATTATGCCGCACATACCTAGGTACGATATTTTTTAAGGTACCACCTTAAAATGTCGTTTTCATCTAAAAAAAAGTTTTTAATATTATAGGACCTTCTCATTTTCTGAAAGCTCACAATTATATCCCTTGTTACGTATTGTCCAAAGAAATGTATATAAAGCGAGGTAAATGAGGCACATGCACACCAATGCCTCCAACTCCACATCTCACACAAAAACAAGCCTAGCTCAAGGATGGACACCGCCAACTACTAGGTACAATATAAAGCCTTTTTTTCTTAGAGTAGGTATCTCTATATAGGGTCATTACAAAGCCTTCCACATCCCCGCATCAAAAGTTAATCAGTAGGCAAAGCGCTACTCCGCAGCTACACAAGAGGGCCTAGTCCACAAAAACGCTTTATTAAAACGATAAGTTTTTCAATGAGGGATTTAGCAAAAGCTTCTTTTTTCATCCACTTCGTTCACCCATAAACGAACGCTGTCAGCCATCGCCATTGAAATCGGTCTCCTTTAATTTTGAAGCCAATAAATTTTGTAATCCGCCAACTGAATTTATATCGGCCATTTAATGTCAATAAAAGCGAAGACGCCAAGCTACGCCAGCTTTTTGCCGGGCCCGCCAAATGTCACCGAGCTCATTTTACATACAAAGGTGATGTGTCAATGATTATAGTTCGGTTAGTCGGGGCCTGAGTTGCCGAGTTTCTTGCATTCCATTACAAGGCAAATTCAAGGATTTATTTAAAAAAGCACCTCACACACTGATCTTTGGGAGTTTGAACGCTTCACCTTTTCCCCTACCTATGTGGGTTAGGTACCTAGATGCCTAAGTAGGTATTATAATATATAATAATATAGTTCTCCAGACCGTGGCGGCCAATCTTAACGAAGACTAGCCTTTGGCGCGGGAAATATATAAAGTGCACAAATGTGTACGTAGACACAAGTCCACTCACTCTTCCCTCACTCTCATAGTCTGATGGGACGGCAATCCGACACGACCAGAGAGAGTTGTCGTCAAGTAGGTGTTATAGCAGTTTCGAGTTATTTACATAGGCTTATATTATAACTTGTCCGTATTACGCTGGATTGGATTGATTGAAAATCAATTCTCTCAATAAATCATATTACAGCAATCACACCATCCAGACTGAACGTCAATATTTGCGCATTAATACAAAGCGTAATGTAATTACATCCCCAACACACCTACGTGTGCTATCGCCTTCTCGTTTAATTATGTCTAAGTACTTACATAGTACATATACGCATGTGTAACTATACAAGGCATCCTCAGGTTCCATTAAACCGTCGATCGTGGATTGAGAACTCGGTTGCGTATGACAGTATACTTGTTCAAGTCTAATCGCTTGACGAGGGAGTCATGTCGACACGCACGCAAATTGCACCGCTTGTTTACGACACTGTATACCTACCTAACTCAATTTGCGTATTGTAGTGAACACTACGTACGTAATCGCTGGGTAGAACACCTTTGTCTTGCTGCATAATATAGAATTGGAGTAATTGGTGGCAGGCAAAGCAGAATCGAATGTCAAGCCTGATTGTGTCTAGAAAAATATAATCGATATCGTTCAACAACGCTCTACTTTCTCTTGTTTGCTCAAGCAGCTGCACTTCGTGTTATGCATTTAGATAAGTTGGCTACAGAATAATCGAACAGACATTGTAGGTAAGAATCTTGAGAATAATCATCTTTTTAAATTGAAACGCCAAATGGCATTTCCATTGAGCAAATGGTAGAGCCGTGCCGCTTTGTCGTCAGCCATTCGCTTCGGATTGAAAGGGCTGGATTCGATATCGTATGGAGCAGCTAACTGCCGATCGCAGCGACGAATGAATACCTACACCCGATACAAAGAACTGATCGGAATATTGAAGCTTACTCGACTAGCGAGTCAATAGTGTCGGTACCTATAAAATACGAAATCCTCATTTGGATCTTGCATAGCAGCTTTGAAAAAGCTCTACTATATCTATAAAAGTATATTAATACTATAAATTAAAGTCGCTTTTCGTTGTATGTCTGTGTGACCGCCTAGATCTTCTAAACTACACTATATATTTATGCGGTTTTCACCATCATTTAGAGCATTTATTCCGGAAGGTTCTCGCACATCAACAATTTTAACTGATATATAACAAAAAAATCTCAATGTTTTGCCATGTCGCCATTGCGCCCTTGCGAAGTTGATTTTTAGTGCTCCGTAGTCAACAAGTTTAGTAAGGAACTCTTATAGTTCCGCTTTGTCCATCTGTCTGTCCGTCTGTCCGCGGCTTAGGCGCTTAGCTCAGAGATTGTTAGTATCTACTAGAAAGCTATTTGGCATGGGTACTTATACATAATAATCACGCTGACAAAGTGGTACCTATAATAATAAAAATAAAAAACTCGTCTATCCCATGACAGGTGGTGTCGTTCGAAAGGTCGTTCAAACATAAAATATTGTGAATTTCAGAGATCCGTTTACGAAATATTATATTTTCTGTACTATTATAGTTCTGTTTCTAAAGAGATTTATGCCTATACTATTTTGAGATCACCAGGGGATGCGAACCTTCTTAGTAAAGTTTGGTTTTAAAGACTTTTTCATATTTTCGTAGGCACTCATACCAAATGTTGACATGTTTGACATCATAAGTAGGTTTTGATAAAAATACCTAATATTTCGTAATATAGTATATTCGGAAAAATGGGTCTGTAAAATTAGGAAGTAGGTACTTTTTATTTCTTTTTTTTACCAGCATTCAAACATGTTGGTAAAGCCGCGTTTAAAGTGCGAAGGTTGCATCAAGCCGGCTGCGCGGCGCCTCGCCCTGTTCCAAGCAAAGGACGAGTATGAATGCTATGCAGAGAGTTATGTCAAATGTTTCTGGGGGCTGTGCGATCTACACAAAAGCAACGAGGATATCATTCGCGCACCAGATATTAAAGGTTAGACTAACCTTCTTTCGATTATTGTACTATTTCTACCTATGGTTAGGTTTATGATAACTCTCCATGCCGGCCATGGTTCTCTCTATAGTGTAGTCCAGAGCGAGAGCGCGTAGACCACTTTAAGATGTCGTTGCACTATTCACTAGAATAATGGGGCCAAACTGATACAGCAGCAAATCTTCTTATATTTTTTAGTTGGTAAAACTCACAGCAATGAGATTTACTGTGAATCACCGTGCATTCGGTTGCGGCCGCCAACCTTCCTAAACAGACTCTATGGGACATCGACATCTTTATAATCAAACATTCGTCACTCCTTAGGATTTGGGGCTTCACAGTAACATCAACCATTTTGTTCCAGTAGTAACAGATCAACCAAGACCTCAAGAGCTGCCGTACAACAATGCGAGAATAATGAATGATATTGCTGTGAAAACATAAAGAACTAGCAACCTCTACAAATCAAACTTCAATCAAATAGTAAATATTGCATAATATTCATTTACATGGTTCATAAAAATTACAGTGATATGCTATTTTGTTTTTCATTTAGTACTTGTCTTACATTCATATTGATTCTTGACTCTTGGATGTAATTTCTAAATGTTTCCCATTTCTTATTGTCTTCATTTTCCTTCATAAGTGATATAATATCTTCGGATTGTGATATATACTTAAAACTAGAGTTTTTAGTTGATACATTAATAATATCTAATTCATCCCAAGGGGACTCTGTGGCAGGTAAAATTTTAGGTACAGCATGATAACATAATCTGGCCTCCTTTGACATAACTACTATGTCTCCACTATTTATAAGTATTGCTGATGGATCTATTGACTTATCTTTGCCTCCAAGTAAGAATATTGCAGACTGGCCAAAACTGAAACAGCAAATTGTTATAGTTACTTATTGTTTGGAGGAAAACCCAGAATTATTAATTCTGTCGAAGCCTTATAAACAACTTCCTATCTGAATATAATGCCTTATGAATAATTTATAACCTAATAGGCTGTCATTTATTAGACTACAAGAATCAACTTTATAAAACACTAGCTTCCGCCCGCGACTTCGCCCGCGTGGTATGTCGATAAAAAGTACCCTATGTCCTTCCCCAGGATGCCATCTATCTCATTGCCTTTGATGAAATCCGTTCAGTGGTTTAGGCGTGAAAAAGTAACATACAGACAGAGAGACAGAGTTACTTTGCAAATTAAAATATTAGTATGGATTATACTTTTATTTAATAATCTAATAAGGTAGGTACCTGAATGAAAATAAAGGTGCGTCCAAGTTGACCTCTGAATGGTCAGTATGAGCAGACAACGTGGAGCTCATGTGGTAGTAGTTCACAATCGCTGCCTCAGCTCTGAAGTTGAAGTAGCCCAGGTACTGAGCCAGCACATCTGACAGCTCTGCCAAGTCCTCAGGAAATTGGGACTTGTTCTGTTCTGTATAAACCTGAAATGTTAATAATGCATTTTAATTATCAGAACAATGTGTAGAGTACCTACAGGGTAAATTAGAATGATTATAATCAGGTTTTCTAGGACAGCAATAGATTTTAAACAGGATTTTAAGTAATAGAATTAAGTGGGATGAGCTAAGGTAGCCTGCAAAATTGTAAGAAACATAAGAAAATTTGAATTTCACTGGCTACCCTGAAGCTTTTGCCTTAGTGTAGTATATACCAAAAGAAAATATTAACATTTTACTTTTGTATCCCAGTTGTGATGATATCCTAATGTTGTCCAACGAAGTTTCTTTTGAAGCAGCTTGTCACATTTTCCATTTCTAAAGCATTCTTCCCACCAGTCTTGTAAATTAATTTCTATATCTATATTCAACTTATTTGGTTTCCTTGGGTATTCTTCTAGACATCTTCTAACCCAATATCTTTGCCCTAAAGTCGTGAAAGGATTTCTGATAAATAGTAAACCTGGGTGCCTCTTCAAAGCAAATATTTCCCATTCTTTAAAACTCTTCAATCCCAATAGTCCTGTTCTTGTATCTTCAATGACATTACCTAGAGTAATATGGGTGACCTATAAATTGATTATACACATTAAAATTGGTGGAAAATTTTATTTAAGATAGAAGAAACCTGCGAAAATAACACCTTTTCAGTGGAGCATTTTTCTATTGATATTACGTCTACTAACGACGGCTGAGGTGTTTTTGCCTTGTAATATTTGAACGTCTTCATAAATTTATCTTCTAAAGAAGATAGATGCTGATTTTCTTCCATTTTTCCAAAATATCTTAGTCAAACAATAAACACTTGCAATATCACATGTCGTGTTTTGACTTCATTGTTGACATTTGGTTCGACTTTGCCCACTCCTTTCGTTTGACAGAAAGTTTGTTTGACGTATAGGGGCGCGTTTGAATACTACCATCGTGAGCGAGGGTAGATTAGTATTCAAACGATAATATCACCGGGCGGCAATTCGCTGGCGATTCCAAAATCCTATACCTCTGCGTTTGTATGTAAGTACCTACCTAGCATGTCATCATGTCGCGTCGTGAGCGAGCGTGAACCCGAACACGTTTCGTAAGTCTAATGTGAACCTACCTTAGTACATCATAAAATGAAACAGTTCTTCAAACAGTTCACAGTGTCAAACTCAAAAGTTTTTGACATTGACAGTATGTCAAATATAGTGAAAATATTGATAGTAGTATTTTGTATGTGGCTGTTAAGATTTTTCTACAAATTACTTGCTTGAACCTATAACATCTATTTAACTTTCAAAAGTAACATGAGTAATACAATTTCGGAGCAATCAATAGATGCTGTCAAGGTAATAAACTTCTAACATTTCTCGATAATAACAGATTTAAGTACCGGAACCTTTACACAATACTTTTCGTAATTACTCTGCTATAATATTATATTTAGTAGAGCTGGTATTTCATCCCATGGACTTGTATTTATAATATATTTTTTCATTTTTTAATCGAGCTTCGGCCCTCTTATCATCTCCAGGAAAGGACACATTACAATTCATTTCCAAAATTGTTCCCCACAGAGCACTATATAATACTGTTGTTCCCTCAATATCTTCTAATGTATAATTGTTTATAAAGATATCTTCAAACAGTTTTATACACAAATATGAGTGGTTCTCAATACAGAACTTGGTTTTGAATCTATGTTCAAACTTTTCAAAGTGCTTTTTGTAAGCCCGATTCTTGCTGATTGTTTTTTTAAAGGCGCACTTTCTCCTTGATTGAAGAGATTGACTTCGTAGGTATAGTTGGTGCATGGCAATAATTATGGTCATTGACTAACTTATAGTTCTTTACAGATTCTAGTATGTAAACAGGAATAAAGCCCGTCAACATACTGAATCAATATCTCTCGCTCACATCAACTTTTTTCATGAATTAATGAAAAACAAATGGTTTTATGTTCCGATTATTAAAATGTGATATTAATAAACAACCTCTATCTATAACACATCAACTGTAATTGGTTATCTTATTGTTGTGTTTTCTTATGAATTCCAGAATGTTGAAGATGGGAAAGCTAAATTAAAGAAGTGGCTGAACATGAACTTTAGAATAGAGATGACAGATGGAAGGGTTCTGATTGGAGTATTTTTGTGCACAGATCGGGATGCCAATGTTATTCTAGGTAAGGAAATAGCTTCTGATTATTTAATAACTTCTATGTTAAAATATTAGTAGGACAAGAAGAATAACATCAATTTGTACATCATAATATCATTCAAATTGTTTTTCTTTTCTAGGAGCTTGTTCAGAGTACCTGAAAGGCAGTGATGGTGAAACAGAAGAGCCAAGAGTTCTTGGTCTTGTTATGGTACCTGGTCGCCATATTGTTTCTATTCAGTTAGATGACACTACTCCTCCGCAAATGTACTGTTATGATGAGTGATTCCTCCCCATTGTCCTTGGTTTTGTAATTAAATACCCCTTTTTATTAATAAGCCTCCTTAGTTTGATATTGTACATGATATTTATACTTAATACTAATTAGTTTTTAGTTTTTTAAGAACAAATAAAACAAGTAATCAAATAAAAAAGTCCAGAAGTTTATTTATATATTAAACAGTATTCAAGTTTTCAATCAATTGTTTTAGTACATCTGGTTCAAGGTAAATATTTTTAGAATCATTTGCAAATGGGTTGTACTCATCTGTACTGTGGTTTGATTGTAATATTTCTGATAATTCTTTTACAAGTTCGTTAATTAAATGCTGAGATCCATTAAATGCGGTACACAAAAATTTACTACTTAAAATATTATTTAAACAAACATATGGTTGTACTACTGCTTCATGTTTACTTAGTCTAAGATAGAAGTTCACGCTCAATTGTCTCGCATCCTCATCTTCATCTTGCAACAGTAATATTGCACATTTGATTGTAGTAACTTTCAATGAATCAGGCAAGTTATCAAACTCATTTGCAAGTTCATTGTTAGCAATTGCTGCTATGCATCTCATATCCACATCTGAGTTTTCATAATCACAGAATTTACTTAGGGTTTTCATCAAATTCAATTTATTATCATTCTGAATGTTTGCAATATTTCTTGCTAACAATGGGATACTGTATCTTATTATGTATACTGATTCTTTTTCCTGTAAATTTTTCAGGATTTCTGCTGTATCTAAATGCCCAGATAAATTAATATTTAGAGATATTTCATAAAGTATTTTCCAAATAATACTGCTGCAATATTTCTTCTCAAATGCTAGCAGTACTTCAACCACTTTCAATAGAACTTCTACTTTACATTCCTGTGTTTTAACTTTCAATAAAATTAATTCACAATACTTTTCGTAATTACTCTGCTTTAATATTATATTTAGTAGAGCTGGTATTCCATCCCATGGACTTATATTTATAATATATTTTTTCAATCTGGCTTCTGCCCACATGTCAACTCCAGGAAAGGACACATTAGTATTCATTTCCAAAATTGTTCCCTCAATATCTTGTAATGTATAATTGTTTATAAAGATATCTTCAAACAATTTTATACACAAATATGAGTGGTTCTCAGTACAGAACTTTGTTTTGAATCTATGTTCAAACTTTTCAAAGTGCTTTTTGTAAGCCCGATTCGAAGAATAATATTTATGGCATAGGCTTAGCAAAATTAAACTACCATGTAGAAAATTTTCTGACACACACACATGGTATAATAAAAACCGTATATTATCAGAGATATTCTCAAATTCATGAATGTTAAATATGCATTTGGCTGTCAAGCGTCTGACTGTGTGTATGGGACTGTCAAGGAGTAAAACCAAATGATCAAATAACTCCTCGTTAGCAGTTTTCTGTTCTACCATGTCATAAGAAAAGTTGTACCTCTTCGCACTGTTTGCCAATAAATTCAAAATTGGTACTAAGTTCGAGTGAGACTGTACTATATCAGGTTCATTACTATCTTTCAATTGTTCCATGATATATTTCCATAGCTTTGGTGAATGTGTTCGCAGCTCATCGCACGCCACAGTCGCTGTAGTTTGCTCATCACTGCCTGAAGCTTTCTTCTCACCTATTTGTTTTGGTATTAAGGCTCCGTACAACTGAAGAGCTGCATTCCTGGAAATATTAAGGACTAATATAGAGGTAAGTAAATTTGATAAAAATTGTAATATAGAAATTGTAGTTTGTTTGCAGTAGGTAGAGCGACGAAAATGTACCTGATTTGCCAATGATGACTTGTAAGATTACTGAATGCAAGTTCAGCCAATTTGGCAAAGTAAAACATCATGTCTGAAGCTAAACTGCTGTCAGTGACTATTCTCGTCATAAAATGAATATAGATTGCTTTCGGTAAGTCAATCTGATTTTCGTCATTTTTCTTTGGAGTGTCTTTTGTGGTATCACATATTTGTAATAGAGTATTTATGAAGTAATGGAATAAAGGCTGAAACAAGCATACAATATATTACAATTACGTATTATAATTTTCTAAACATTATATTTGAAAATCAATTATGTACATGTATAGATTATCTTACTTTTCCCTTCTTCATATCACTCGATACTATTCTGTGTACCATAATAGATAGGCCTGCACCCCTTCTCGTTATGGACGCCATTTTATTGGTTTCTGATATCAAATCGTTCAATTTGCATCTGAGTAAAGTGTTTGGCACTTCTGAAGCTTTATTTTCTTCAGGCAAAGATGATAAAAATTGAATGCCTTTACCTAAAATTTAGAAACTTGTTAAGTATCAATAGGGTTTATAAGGGCTACGGGCAGTACGATTTTCACTGGCAAGCAAGTAACCTTGCAGAAATTGACTTATAGTTCAAAATAAATAAACTTCCATTACTCCGCGGGAGCATCGAAGCAGATAGAGGTACGCGGTTAAGGTTATTTGCCATATTCTATAAGCTAAAACATAAATCGAATGAAGATCTATTATTTACCCAGAGAAGCTCCTGCAGCTTCAATGGCTCCTTTATGACGAGATGTCTCCAAAACATGTGTTATTATGTTCAGGCACTTCTCACACATACTGGCATCATCCTTATTCAGCTGTACCAAAATCGATGCTAAATCACAAGATGCCTACAATAATCAAATCATCAATTAATTACAATATAAAATATACAAGAAAAATAACTGTTCAAAAGATTATAAGGAGAGTTACCTTAACATTCAACCAAAGGGAGTTCAATACAATTTGGTGTAAACCAGATATTTTTGTCTGATCAGCTTCATCGTCAATACTAAGACCAGAATTATCAATCATATTTTCTACCATGTCACTCATTTTAGAAAAATCTGAACTTGTTGAACTTTCTTCCTCCCATGCAAACTGGTTGGATATACTTTCTAAGACCTCAACAAATTCTGGCATAATTCTATAAATATCAATTTTGTAGGAACTTGAAACACAAGTATCCAATACAACTAGCATAATATTCATGAAGGAATGTAACTGTTTTCCTGTTTCAATAGACTTCACTATATTTGTTTTTGCTTTATGTTCACTAATTAGCTCTTTATATGCAAAATAAAAGATGTCTTCTACACTTCTGTATTCTGCTATGGAATATTTATCTTTGATTACTAAATTGGTCAATAATTTAAACATACTCTGGCCACAACTGATCTCATAGAAGAACTTGCTCTTCATGCTTTTCAGAGCACCATTTACTAGATGTTGCATAGTATTTGGTTCTTTTAGTTCCTCAGAGTAGTGGTTTAGCAATAGTTTTATCACATTTTCTCTAACATCATCTGTAGGGTCTTTTAGTAAGTTTACCAGCTTTACAACAAAAACTTCAGTGGACAGTAACCAGCATCCCTTTTCCTTCCCATACTCTATCAGTGTAATGTTCGCAAGTTTTGTCTGACCTCTTTTCTTACAAGGAATTTCACTAAAACAACTTACAATTGTGTTGCATAGTTTCACACATGTGATCTTCCTTTGATAATTACCATTCAAGTTAATTGAGTTAACAACAAAGTTCTGAATTCTTTTACAAAATTCTAGTAAATCTTGTAAGTCCTTAGTACTCTCATCTCTGATCATCACAATTAAAAATATGGAATGAAGTTGTGTTAAGAAGTAGTTCAGGCTGTTTAACATGCTCAATCTCAACACAGTACAATCTGAATTCACATTGTTGTATAAGAAGTTCAATATTAAATCATATTCCAATTGACTTGGAACTACCTTCCTTTGTGACACACAGACAATATCAAATGCTAACATTCTAATGTAATAGTTGCAGTGGTCTATTCCATTCAAAACAGTGTTTTCAATATGACCAAAATTTTCAGTGGAACCCCATTTTTTTTCTATGATTCCAAGTTTATTAGCTTGTTTCAATATACACAATTGGCTGCACAGATTTTGTTCCGACTTATCCTGATCTTTTAATTCATCAAGTAATACATAGGGTAATGTAGGAAATTTCTTCATGGTGATCAAACACCAGAAGTTTTTGAAATTCTCAATAGCTTTGCTGCTGGATCCATTTAAAATTTTAATGACTTGGCATTGGAATAATTTGCACCAATCACTCTCAAAGTTGATTTGCTTGAGCAAGGCATAGTACATATCAGCTCCAGCAGAAACCAGTCCTGGTTTATGTAGGCTGTATATGAGGCCATCAACCCACTTGTTGTCATACACTAAATAGAATAATTTTCCTTTTTTGTGTTCAATAATTTCTGAGAGCATCAGATACTTTGCTTTGTTCCAATAAAACCCATTGATTTCCTTTACCACAGTCTCATACATTTCATCATCTATTGTTGAAATTATAGTCTGAAATATACACCTATTCAAATCTCTAATTCCAGTTACAGGATTTTCCCAATTGTGGTTTACAAAGTTAAGCAATTTGATTTGATTTTCTTTACTGAAGATGCAGTCTTGAAAATCTGTGCCATGTGCCTTTTTGAATAATTTTATTGTCTTAAATGCTATGAAAGTAAATTGAGAGTACTCATATCCCATTAGTAGAAGTAAATCAAATATTGATTTTAAAACAGGTGCAGTTTTTGAGACGTCATTGTAGGTTTTCTGTGTAAGAAAAGTCGATTGAAACATTCCATACATCATAGACACCACATTGTAAATTTTGGCAGACTTTCCTTCATTGTTTTTCTTTATAAATAATTCTTTGTCAATCATTTGTAATAATTCAGTTAAATAAACATTTTGTTTATCAGTCAGTGTTATCACTGTATAAAAGCATGTTGCGCATAGCAATTGATCATCAAATGTTTTGAATCCTGTTTGTAAATGAGTCCATAAAATTTCAGACACTTGATTCCAAAATTCTTTATTGGTGTTAGAGTTTTCTTTGGATAATTTTAGCACATCCTGAAAATTTTATAGAATAAAAATGGTTAATACAATGAAAATAGGCAGTTCATTTTGTTGATTGATACTAAAGTATTAAAAGCAGGATCAAGAAATATAACAAGCATTACCTGTATAGACTTTATCTTCAATTCACAAGTTGAAATGTTAATCTCCGTTAAAACGTTAACATATCTCTCCATTGTGTAATATTAAATTACCTATCTGAAAAAAGTAATCATTTTGTAGTGTTTAAAACTACCAGTAACTATAAACATTAATTTACAAATACATCATAATAATTTTACCTACTTTATGCATAAGGTTTGTCTGATAAACAGACTAATAAAAGACTAATTATACAATTAAAATAAAAGACAACAACTATTCATGAAACATAATTATTTACTACATAGGTAATCTATATTTACAATAACAATCAAAGGATAATAAAACTATGACTCTTTAATGGGTTCATATCCTTCTTTCTGGATTTTCTCTTTATAAACGTTAAAGTCTCTTTTTCTATCGAAATGCGAGACCCACTGTGTAGGGCACGACTTTTCAAACATTTGTCTTAAATCCAAGCATGCCTTAGGTTTCTCTGAATTGTCTTTAACGTTTTCCTTATCTAGGCATTCCCAGTAACGATCTCTGGAGTCCCAACATAGTTTTCGCTGCTGTCTATCGGGAAACGACATTTTCACCGTTTTTTGAGCACCTACAATGTAAATTTTTATTTCTGTAATGTGTGCCGCTAGTAGTAATCGATAATTGTAGAAGCAGTAAAAGAATGTAAGGAAACTCACGCACGAGCACTCCAGAAATTATTACTCGAAATAATATCTGTAGTAATTGCTATTTACCACAATTTATAATTGATGATATTATCGCTTTCTTTACATCAGCCCCGCATAACCTAAATCTTGCTTATTGCCTGACAGTTGTTGACTTGACTGACAGTTCAATTTTAGTTGACATTGACGTGATTGACGGCGAGCTTACGTTCCTTTGTACGTTTGTATTAAACAAACAACCAGCTTGCTAGTCAACAAACACAAAATAACCTATGAATTATAAAATGTTCATAATTTATTAATCTTTCAACTAAAGCTGTTTTTTTACCAAGTGATAGACGTAGCTCGTCTTTTAACTGTGCTACACTCCAAGTCATATACCTACCTACATTTTTATCAGTACATACACAACAAATTGTCTCGGTTCGTATTTACAATAGTGCTGCCACAAGGCTGCCACCTATGACGAGTTTTCATTTTTCAACCCTATTTGCAGCTAATTTGTCCATATGCATAGCGTTAGCTATACTTTTAAATTTAGCAGGTGGCTAGCGTCGTAGTAGTAAGTAGGTACCATAATTTTCTAACAGAAAAGTTTAACAGAGGCCCGTTCCCTGTACCTAGCGTTTAGCTACCCCGCATAGGCGCAGAATAGATTACCCAGAAAACCCTTAGTCTCAGAGGGCTCCTTATAATAATTATGATTTCAATCATTGTCTGAATTGCTGGTAGCCAGAGGGCCAATTCTCTATACATAAAAAACGTTGACATTCAAGTGAAAAAATTTTGGTAAATTGATGTTTTTTTTTTACAGATCGCGAATGAGATGTGAATATGAAAGTTCTTATAGTTAAGAGAATTGCCCCGCAGATACCTACCATTAAAGCTTAAAGCCTCAAACCAGTACAATGTGCACTGGCTTCTCAGTAGGGAAAAAGAAAAAAATGAGGATAAACAGAATTAGTTTATTTCTTCAATTAATTTTTGAACATTTTCCAATTTATTTATTGTAAAGAAATGAAAATGAGTCGTGTTACATTTCGAATTTAGCTGTTGTATTAACTGCTTAACTATTTCGGTGCAAGGTTTATTTACGTTCTGTTTATTAATGGCGGCTTGCAACAAATCATCAGATACCTTTATTCTACACATTTTTATAAAGCCCTCTAGCTGTTTGGGTGATTCAAAGGGAAATACTCCAGGTATAACTGGTACATCATAGCCCATTTTATCAATACGTTCTTTTAAATCATTAAACGCATCAACATCAAAGAATGCTTGTGTCAAAATAAAGTTGGCTCCAATTTCAATTTTATCTTTAATTTGCATCAGTTTTTCATCAGAGCAGCCGGGGAAGCCCGCAATACCAATACAGAAATATTCATCCGTCTTCTCCCTTATAAATTTTATCATTTCCGAAGTGTTTTTGAAATCAGAAGTCTCAGGGTCGTATCCCTCTGAAAAAGATAATAAATCTGTTACTAAAAGGTATGAGTTACCTATATCTACGTATCAGCAACGGAAGTCAGTCACTACAACTGATCTAAATCATAAGCCACTTAAATGACTTAGGGTAACCTGATATGGCGAAACATGTTTTGCTGACCCCATAAGAAATTTTCGGTCGACTGTTCAGGTTTCTAGTAAGAATCTAAATCTTACCGACCTATAAATAAGTAACAAACTCAAAGTAACCTAAGTATGTCCAATTTTATACATGATCCAATATGAAACTTGATAGAATTAGGTACATTTTCCTACTGCCAAAGATTTGCTGACCCCATAAGAAATTTTCGGTCGACTGTTCAGGTTTCTAGTAAGAATCTCAAACTTACCAACCTATAAATAAGTAACAAAGTCAAAGTAACCTCAGTATGTCCAATTTTACACATGATCCAATATGAAACCTGATAGAATTAGGTACATTTTCCTACTGCCAAAGATTTTATTATTGGAACTTTACTTACCTCCCAAAACCAAGAATAAATTGCGAATATTATTTTCTTGAAGTAAAATCAATAATTTATGCAAATAAGTCGTCTTCATCATATCACACGATAGGTGCAGTAATACTTGCTTCCGTTTTCTCCTCAAAAGACTAGCAGTTCTTATAGGATCTATACTCAGGTTTGCACATTTGTGGGTCTTTGCGTGCCAAGTCACCGAGAAGAATACAGGATCCACTTTTAAGTTATTAATATCTTCTTCGGAAACATCAGGAGTCACTTCAAATGAGTAGCTGAATTTTCCTTTGTTTTGAATCAATTCAGTAATTTTCATCGGTCCTTCCATGTTTTAAGAAAATTACAGAAATGCTCCCGAAAAACAGACTGAAACGTCGCGTTATTTTATTTTTCATCCAAACAAACTTTGACCGTCAGCTGTCAATGATTTGTAGTTATAATCTCTTTAGTTGCGTATTGTCAACGTCATATAGGTCACAACCTGTTGGTAAATAACTCGGTAGGTAAATAAAAAACTTATGACACACTACTCAAGCACACTGCACAAGCACAAGTGAATGACCGTAGAGACCTAGGTGCGTCTGCGCCGCTTAGGTACGATAAGACGGAAGCAATACACATTTTTTCGCCAGTAGGTACGTGATAGATAACAGGTGCAGTAACTAGGTCCTTATCTGGGTAAGTATTGATAACATTAAAAACAGTATATTGCTCGAAGCCTGGTCTGCTGTGCCAAAAATTAACAAAACATGTTTACCAAACATTGCAATCATGTGGAAATTTTGTAACAGTTGCGATGTTCGAGAATTGAAAGACGTTACTTATTTTATTAAACAATCATCTGATTTTCTATTTGTATGTACTTAGATATTATTGCAAACAGCATCTTCTACATAACATAATCTATGATACGGAGACGTTGTTTGGAGATTTTCTCTCAATTCATCTGAATTAGATACAAGGGTGAGAAAATAAATGGTTTAGGTAAAATAAAACACAGTTTTGTTAATTAGGTATTGTATTATGACTGCTCTATACATTGATTAACAATCAGCCATATACTTTATCACAACCCAAAAGGTACAATCAACGAAAAACTGTATATAGGTAACGTCACTACAAATTCTTCAAAGGAAGCTGTTAAGCCGTAACATGTCGTGTCATACTCGTACAATGAACATATTGCTGTCACCTACGTCTTCTACATCCTCCATTATATAAAATTGTCTACTTATCTAATGCCCTAAGATTAATTATTAATTGCGAATAACATGAAGTCTGCTCGATAATGTCAGAATATAATACAAGTGGCAATATTCTAATTGTGTAAAAGCCTCCAAACACCTATTCTACGATCCTCTACATAGTAATGACTTATTGAAAACTAGTTCCATTTTATTAATAAGATAATTCTTACGTATGTAAGTTATTGTTACGGTTCGGTAAAGCTTCTTAATGATCAATGTGGCACTGATCATAATGGTAATTTTGATGGCGAATCGATTGTTTTTTTATCTACTTAGTAGATAATAAATGGACAGTGATAATAACAATAAAATGCGTCGATATACCAATGCGTCGATATACCAATGCGTCGGTAAAATGCACGTGTATTTGGGACTTTAGAGACTATTAAGAATGGCCACAATTTGCTCACCTACTTATTTATCTAGTCATTTCATGTTGGAATATTTCAGATCAAGTTTTTTTATTGAGAACTGTGGAACAGTCAATAATTATTGTATCAACTACTCTAATTTATAATCGTGCAGTGACGTTTACTAACAAACTGTGATATGTCCTAACTTCAATCGTCACAAACACGCTTTGCTAATAGAAAACATTTCTGCAAAGTGACCTTAAAAATTAAATTGTCTGTGCTTAAAATTAACAAAAAAATCTTCGACTTCGGATGGTATCGTGTGACAATACATTGTTCTGAATTGACACTGAATTCAGTCTTGTATTCGAAGTTAATTAGAGGTAGTTTATTTACAAGGAATATTGTTATCTTATACAAGATCGTCATTCGGAAAAAAATATAAACAAATCTATAAATTACGCCAAATGCAAGTAAATTTTCTAACACACTATGGATTGTGTTTTCTAGTTATTGACTCATTTATTAACACTATTCTACAGTAAAAATTGTGTCTCTCAATCCATTGCTCTTAGTTTTATAATGTTGAACCTTTTTTGGTAGGTATACATAAAAATACAACGGTAGGTACAGTCGCCAGCATATCAAGCAACTATAATCTGTTAAATTTCTTTAGTAGATTTTAAACTTTATCGCTAAAATATTAGGTTCAAGGTTGATTAGGAATGTTTGACAGTTTCAGGTAGCTTGATGTGCTGGCGTCTGTACATGGATTTTTGGCGTGTGGCCAAAATGGGAACTAACGCCGCCATCTTGTTTTTTCAATACAATATCTGTGACAGTTTCATTCTTATGTTTACCAACAACGCTCCCCGTCATTCAGGCGCCAAAAGATCCTTGTAGCACTCTGGTTATTAGAGATAGTCGTATAAAGCAATAAGTTAAGGAAACCTACATAATTTATTAGGCTTTAGAAACATCCGTTTTCTACAATTCAATCAAAACTGGAGCATGTTTGTTTAAGTTTCTACGACATACACGACTAGGTATACCTCTTACACTAAGATTAAGAAGACATGCAAGTCAGAAAGTCACTAGTACTTAAATGTCGGACATGGCCCCATGTCCATGGGACAGGACAGAGGACATGCTACATGGGGGACTCACTTCTACGTATTAGTGTCTTAATAAAAACCAGGTTATATAGGTATCTTTATTTGCAAGTATATCTAGGCTCTTACAAGCCTCTTCTTAAGTACAGCGGCCATAGCAGATTTGATCATCCGAACCTTTTGATGGACTTCCAACATTTCACTGCAGTATAATGGACACGGCTAACGTATTCGGACGCATTCAATACACCTCAGAGATTATAAAAGTAAATTCTTTTGAAAAATAGAGTGCATCGGTTGATACCAAAGGTTGATACCTACATGCATTTTTAATTTTATTGTCCAAGCAATCGTAACGAAGTCGAGAAGAGTATCATAAAATTCATAAGAGATTTTCAAAGTTGCTTAGAAAATTAAAACGCATCCATGTAACAACTTAACCTATGGATATTGTCGCGTTATTTATCACTAAATTAATTTAATATAAGTACATTGGGATTTTCGCCATTTTATTGACTAACATAGTGCATAGTTATACTAACAATATTATAAATGTTTACTAACATCCTATAACAATTGCGTTATTCTAAATAATCATAGTGTTGTCAACCGTTTCGGATAATAGTCCTATTGTGTCGTTGATGAGGACAAACCCAGTAGGTTTTGTCGCTACAGTCTATTGTATACCTACTTAATAATAAATTCTGTTTCAGCGGTATGCCCCACTGATTATAATGGACAATCCTTTGTCAATAAAGTGAAGCTGACCATGAAGAGATTGGTTATCGGGCAGGATGTGGGGAATGTGACGTCAACTTATTCTTCCGTTATTCTTTGCCAGAACTCTTCGTCTGGAAATATATTTTACGAAAAGAAAAGCATCACACGTCTTTCGCAGAAAGAAGTCAATTTTCTCATATCAATGACACAATTCGACCACCAACATAATTATAACAACGTTTAAGGTAAATACGGTTATTCAAGATTACAATTAAATGGACTCCATTTGTTCCGTGAGCTCCAGAATTGGGCTTTCGCTGAGAGGTAGCATGCCAGCTGTGGGAGGTAGACTGTGGCCTTGCCAGTTGGACTGGAAAAAAATTGTTAAACTTCGATCAAGAACACATTAGAAAAGAGTAACAGGTGTGCCGGTATCAACGTGTCGGTTCAAAACACACGTTCTTCAGCAATGCACGTAGTTTGTTACGGCAATATACTGTAAGCTTTGTTACAGTTTTCCAGCATGTTTAAACCTTAATTTGAACGTATTACAGTGTTTTTAGCTTGCCTTATCTTGGTAAATATACATTGAAATGAAAATCCGGTTGTATCGGATTGCCGTCCCATAGGACTATGAAAGTGAGGGAAGAGAGAGTGCACCTGTGTCTGCGCACACTCTTGTGTACTATATCTAATATCTCCCGCGCCGGAGGCTGGTAACTGCTGAGATTGGTCGCCATGGAGGAAATTTGGTCTGGAGGACATCCATGTCCCAGAGACTTCGTGATAGTTTTACCTTCCCGTTGCCAAGTAGGGTACGAAAATTTACATGCTAGTGGCATCTGTATTGATATTTCAGCTTTATCCTTTTCGCTACTTACTTTTTTTGGTTCTGCATCCATCTGAAGGGGTGTCGAAAATGTTTCTGCCTTGCCAGTTGAAAATCCGCGACTAATTTCCTAATGCTTGCTGTTGCATTTTACTAACTCCTTAGTAGAACGTCATAGATGACGGAACATTCTACTATTTTTTTAAACATTTGCCGGGCTTTTCTTCAGCTTTCATTTTTTTAAACAATCGATCTCTGCATAGGTCAAGCTTCGGAGTTGGTAGGAATATCAGGTTTTGAACCATTAGCTTTTTGGTATGACACACATAGTATTTACCATTCAAGCATAAAATAATAAATATGCATCTAATGCAAACGTGCATAGCAACTGTGTCAACTACGAAAAAGCTATTTGCCAAAAATAATAAGGTGTAAAAATAAAACTAGTATTATAAATTTACAATAACTTGTATTTAAATAAAACTTGCCTCTAAGTAAAGCTATCACATCTTACATAAATTATTTTATTATTAGCAAATAATAACAAAAACTATACAGACTTTCACAAAGAAAAAGTACAGACTCATATCGTTTAACTTATAATATCTATAATAAATAGATACTTAGGTCTAAAAATGTAATGTAAGATGGAGAAAATAACGAACAAATATGTAGGAACATTCTCATGTGACGTCGTAGTCTTAGCACAAGTGGGCAAATGCAAAACATATATACAACTTCTATAAATTAATACAATACTTGGCAAGTAAAAATGTATAAATGGAATAGCTAGGTTATAGTATATACTTATACGTTACTATTTAGTGATGTATTTGCTTTATTTAATGTAACGAACAACAGGAATGAATACTTTGTATCAAGGTGTTGTATATTTGTATTTAAAATTTATTTGGTATAATTATCAAAATTGAGTGCATCTATTATATCGATACAATGCAAATTATGCTAAGAAATACATGACTATTTTATTGGTGTTTATATTTTTTATTATAAAGGTACTTAACGGCAGTTTGGATTATATTGCAGTGAACCACTGATCTACTGGTGTACTATATAATTTTAAAGCACTATTATTGTCATGCACTCTAAATATACGCAATATATCTGTGAAATTACAATTTTCTACGCATTTACATACTCACAGTACGAATATAAATCATAATGAGACCATTCTTTCATCTAGCGAAAACACTGACGTGGAAACCGAAGGTCTTATTAGAGAACGGATTCCATGCCGTGTTTGCGTAATCCACACTACAAAATCTCTACTCTTTACGTGGAGTTCTACTAATTGATCTGTTGGAATACCTGGAAGCAGGGCTGAGGCTGGAATAGCGCAGCGTTCCACTGTCCCGGCCACAGCGGCGCGTCCACGGCCGCGAGCGCGCCCGCCTCCCCCTCCGCCTCGCGCGGCTCCCGCGCCTCGCGCCGCCCTGCCAGCTCCGATATCTGACAAGCACTCTGCAGGCTCGATGGCAAGTTTGACCAAGTCTCATTACCCAACCTTTCCTTATTCATTATGCTGATCTCCATAGAACCCTGATATGCAAATTTTGCCTCCTCCGTGCTTTCCTCCTGCTTGTGCTTCGGTGTTCGGTTCGGACCCTCTACTATAGCTTGGAAAGCGAGTAAATCTCGGTTCTCCGTTTCCGTTAGTGGCAAGGGAGGTAAGATTTGTTGTTGTTGAGCTATTTTGTAGCTTTGCTGCCGCAGCATTTGCCGCCTACTAAGGCCCACTTGCAGAGTATGAATGCCCATGTCATGAGCAGGGATGTTAGGTGGAGTCATTTGTTTCTGTAGTAGCTGTCGCTTTTGTTGGAACAGTCTGTGTTGCATGAGCTGCTGCTGTAAGGGAGGTTTGACTTGTGAAGCAGCGTGTTGCAGCTCCACCTGGTCTTGTAGTTGTGCCACCATTTTGGGACTGGCAGGCATCGGTGGCGACGTGCTCGAGTAAGTGAAGGTTTCGGGAAGGCTGATACGCTTTGGTGTAGGATTTTTTGTATCTAAGTAATGCGGACTGAAACTCGCCGCAAATTGATTGTGTTGTATTTGTCTCTGTGTCATTTCCTCTGCAGGTATCGTTGACTGGTACTGAGTTTTTAACTTCTGAGCCTCTTTCTGGACTAGATGTAGTTCCAAAACTCCTTTCGCCTTACAATTTTCATTTAACCGCTGGCTGTTAAAAGCCAAACTGTTCTTTTGTGATTCATTGGACTGTGCGGCTTGTTGTGCTACGAGGCCATCGCTCGCGCGACGACCTTCCCGAAAGTCAACCGGACTCCGCGTGATTGCTCGAGGACAATTCTTATTATTTACTGATTGATAGTTCAATGGATTGTGCCGCGCAATAAATCCCACGCCTGGGGTTTTATTGTTGTAAGAAGATATGTAAACGCATGGATGCATTGGACTCGTGTTCACGAGTGAATTGTTCTCGTAAGCCAATTTTTCTTCATTGGAGGTACAGCTAGGAAGACTGCTAGCCAACTCACTGGAACAGTCGGACAATTGGTAATCCAGGCTTTCGAATGTAGAAAAATTACTTTGTGACGAATCGCAACTCAGATTTTGACTGAGGCTTTTATTATTAAAAAAAGTGACAACACCGCTACTAGAACTGGAACTTGCGTAAGAGCTTAGCCTGTTTTGAACTCCGCTGGTTGCGTTCGCGACGTCCTCCATATCTGTCTCGCAACCTTCGTCTGTCGACGAAGAATACTGTTGTTGAAATTTTGTCGCTTCCGCTGTATTGCTGCTACCTTGAAGATTTTGGGAATATGTTTGACCTGTAGTATATCGGTTAAGAGAAAATTTGCTATCTGGTCTATACAGTCCAGTCGGAAATAAATCACCGGTACCTGTAGTAGTCATAGAAAAATTTCCATCAGCTGTACTCGACATCGGTGGCAAGACAGAATTTTGCAAATACGCATATGCAGGAAGATGATGATTCATATAGTCTTTAAATGGTGGCGTACTAGTTTGGAGACGATTAAGATCTTGTTGTTGCGCTTGTGATACAAGTCTAGTGGATTCAAGAGGTTTTGGTTGTTCTAAAACACTGCTCAGTTTGGGTTCCCCAAGCTGTGATGGGATAGGACTTGTGCTCAAGTTCACAGTTCCCTTTAAAGGCAACGGTGACTGTTGTAAAGTATTCATAAGTTTAGCTGCTTCAGAACACATAGTGAACGTTGTTGAATTAGGTAACTTCATAGTTTCAACATTGAAATTAGTCGCTGAAGCAGAATTTTGTAGAAAATTTGCTATGGCGTTATGATCAGTCGCGGAGGAACTTCTTCCACCGTCAATAGCACACTTCGAATCAAAACTTGATGAAGTTAGCAGCCTAGTACCGTCTATAGTACTTTTACTACTCTCAGGTCCCACGGTCGTCGACTGTTGCAGTAGCCGTCGGCAGTCTTCGCTCGATTGTTTTAGTATATTTTGTTGTTGTTCATAAGTTGAGGTGAGGAGCCTATGTGTTGGTACATTTGTCTCATTCACTTTAGCACCTAGCCTTTGGTTTGATTGAGTTACATCAATATTTCTCATGGAGAGTAGCCTTGTGGATTCTGATTCATGACTTCTGGAGATAGCATCAAGGTTGCCGACTAGAAAGCTCCTATGCGTATCCGAAGGGTCGGAGTTTCGCTGGAGCAGTCGTTGTTCGGTCATATTGACGGCCGCGAGGGACAGTAGTCGCTGCGTTTCGGCAGACGATGAGTCCGCCGGTGCAGTGGATATTGTCGGTGTGGCTCTGTTGTACTCCCGTGATTGAGAATCGCCAGCATGAAGAAGTCTGAAATTAAAATACACAGCATTGTAGACTCGTAGCTTAAAGTATCTTATATTAAAAACGGTCTGTTCTAAAGGGTTGTCGGAATTCGCAAGCCCATCGCCGCCAAGGGCATGTGTGTCATTAACTGTCTTTTCATAGCATGATATAGCCTACCTAGTGTGATGTTCCCGCCGCGCATCATGAGCTTCTTTGGCCAATGCCTGGTCGGCCACAGAGGACGGTCGCCGTGAGGGCCTGGTGCGAGCTTCCACATTCGACACACTGGCCCCACTCGCCGCTCGCGCCCGCAACCTCTCTAGTAAAAGCAAGTATATCGCCGCGTGGTGATCGTAACTGTTGGATCTGAGGCTCTGTGAATACAAAGTTCAAGAATATTACAATCAACAAACATACTCGTACCATCCTAGACTTAATTTAAATATTGGGGTCAGTTTCTAAAATAACGAAAATCAATGCAGCTTCCTTCACTTCGAACTAAAAATTGTATTACCTACCTCTTTAGTTTTAATTGGGTCGATTCCTAAGCTCTGCATGAGCCTTAGCACTTGTTCGTTAGGCTCAGTATGCGCCGGCGCATGTGCTGGACTCCGTGCAGGGTCAGCCGATACTGTCGGCACAGCATAGGGCTCTGCTGCCATCCACCGGTGCTTCTTTATCTGTTCTATCGTGTACCTCTTCATCGGCTCCAGGACTAGCATCTTGCGAATCAGGGACTCGCAATCTAGAAAGAAGACAGCATAATGTTAAAACTTTTTTACCAGAAACACAATCTTTGCTAAGAATCTTGACGCTTTAAGTTACGGTGCCGAAACAGGGGCGTATAAGACAATTTACAAAATGAAGATAGAGGCTTTGGGCGTTAGCCTGCGAGAAAGCTATCGAATGAACCATGTTGGTCTTAAAACTCGTTCTAAGATCTGAAGTCCAAGAGACCATCTGGTTATGTCCCGGTGTAATAAAGTATACAGGAAAATATTCATCAAACGGCTTTTGATGTAACAATGAACTCATAGCTGCTCCATAAGTGCTTTTTTACAAATTTAATTATAGACTATTGAAGTATTGACGTTACAAGATATTTCATATTCATAACCTTTGACGTGATCCAAGTCTGGTCATTGTTTTATATTACGTAGGTACATCCATTAGCGCAATGTGTTTCTCATAAAACAATTGACGTGCGATACGTAGTCTACAAGATATAGGTACCTATAGATTATATAGCTCAGTGACGTACCACAATAGGTTCAGTCCGCGTTAAGAGGTAACAAAACGCTTAGAATGTTTGGCTCTTTGTCAATTACCTACGTACCTACTGCAGAGTTCAAGTTTTTATCAGCATCGGTCATTAACCTGAATAACACCAATCAGAAAGAGGGAGAGACGTAATGCGACACGTGATTATAACAAAATACCTACGATTAATACGTCTTGTAAGGATTTGAATCTGTAAACAGGTTTCAATGTTTGCTTTCCTGCTATAAACATTATTGTTAATCAAGAATCTTCATTAACCGGTTAGGTATATGATTATATTATTCTACTTATGCACCTACCTACGCAATGATTAAAAATTCCTACAGCTTCAGCTACTTTCAGGTTACGCTATACCATATACCTTTTCGAAGTTCCTTTTCTAAAATTATTCCCTTTACACCTTATAGGTAAGCCGATTTGCTACATGTCTCTCCTAAAATATTTGCTTTCAATTGACCTACGTCTATCATAAAGATTTCAATAAGTATCATACAATACCGTCTAATCAGAGTCCTCCAGTTAAACCTCTCGAATGACGTCATAAACGGAGTAGTAGGTAAGCACGGCTAGGTGCTCGCTAAACACCGAAAGGTCACAGGCCGGGTGACTTCGTAACGTGACGTCAGACCTCTGTAGCCGAGCAAATACGGTCGTTGCGCCAAATGACGGTCACATCCGTTGCAAAATGTACGAAGCGTATGAACCTCTAACACCTATGTACCCTGCTTTTTAGGCACAGGGGTAATATTCAGCGTGGAACGAGACGCGAGATAACAATATTATGCTTTACATCCTTCTACAAACTCGTTGCTATAAATATGTGTCAGTACTCAGCTATTATGTTTTTTTTTTGACGTGAGACATTGGAGACCTAAAATAATACAGGATTAAGTTTGAGTGTACAAAAATAAACCACCAAATGCCCCCCTTTCCAGCTATCTAACTGCGTAACACATTTTCGTAAACGATTAAGACTAATCTGTATCATTTTGACAGTTCAACAACATTCATTGCGTTACGTTGTAGAGCAGATTTTTTTTCGAACTTATGTAGCAATGGATTATAATATTACCAACCTGTTTCAAAATGATTCAGATTGTGATTGATAGTGTATTACGCAATTAGGGTGCCGGGAATAGACTTTAAGCTTGTTTTATTTTATTCCATTGAAAGGCTCTTGATATGGTTATTTAGCTCTATTTACTTATATCTATGTGGCTACATCGCTAATTCACTTACAAAGGCTAGGTTTGCGTCACATGGAGTAATGACATCAACTCTGGGATCAAAGTACATATTGGCCGGATGACAGTGAGCCGATGACTTAGCACTCACGGTACAATAAATAATTATAAGAGCTTTACCTCGACATTTTTTGTGAGTGCTACGCCATATCTTGTTAGGTAGAGAATAATGGGCAATCGTAAAAAGTTTAGTCAAAAGTCTAACTTTGTTTTTGTACATCATACTAATTCTGGAAATTGTTGACTGCGGTCGGCCTTCGCGGTTTTTGGTCTTCCTTTTCGGGAAGCTGTCGTAAGGCTGTTTGTACTTTCCCGGGAAAGTATTACAAATAATTACTTAAAATTGTTAAAAATACTACCTACTTAGTTTGAATTTACATTGACTTAATAAAACAACCAAAGCAAGTCCTCAGTCCTTGCCGCCTCAGGGGATGTACCCTTATACGCCTGCGTAGGTATAAGAACTATAGTAAAATACCAATAGCTTTATAAATACCGTGTTAATTAAGTCTTATTAGGTATCAATTACTTATAGGTACAAAATATTAGAACCACCATAATTAGACAGGTTCCATATTGTACCTATGTTGTTTTACACTCAAATATTTGTTTATTTTGAAATCCTTAATTAAATATTTAAATAAATAAAATCAGTCTATGCTGTGTATAGCATATTCATAGCATTTTATTTAAAATAACAATATTTATATAATCATACAAATTAATTAATTAAGTAGCCTCTACCTACATATTCTATCGAAAATAAAATTATAAGTTCAATAATTTAAGAGGTCGATACTTTTCATGCCGACGGTACACACCACTTTTTTAGGCGTTTTGACGACGTAGTATCTCGCAATATTATTCGGGCCAAGTTGACTCAGGCCGAGCTGTCCCTGACCCACAGGAACGTCGTTGTTTCCATGACGTGTTATAACCCTCTTAAAAGCCACTTAGTACGTAATTTTGTACATTATAGAGCATTTCATAGGTGCCATGTTCGATTTCCTACCTAGTCATTAGTACCATCTGAAAAGCCTACTTCAGCGCTAAATACTTATATAAGTAACAAGTAATAGGTAGGTACAGGATAAAACCTCCTAGCTTAATAGGTTACCTACTCCTAGTTTAATATTTTATTTATTAAAGTTCCGTCTAATTCTAACCGTATCTAAAGTTCCTACCCCAATCTATTAACGAATATAGATTTTAGACACGATACCTATTTAGAAATTGTCGTCCTTTCCAAAACATTCAGGTCATGCGTCATTCCATCGAAAATACAAATATAATTGCTTTCATGTGCCGAAAGAGAATGACGCCCGTTGAGAAATAAATAAATCCAATACCGAAAATAATCTTAAGTAAATATTTCATTCGCAGTACTCCCTCTTTACTTGGCATTAACAAAACATCGATTCGATTCGAGTGACGAATACGATTATAAATATTCGTTTAACCGCACTTGCGCGCTGAAAATAGCCAACCCGCGTCCAAAATCGCGCTAACAAAACACCACGCTGAGAGTAATTCTGAAGATACTATTTTATTTACCTTCCTTCTGCTTTCTAAAATAAAGCCGATGAGTGGTCGACTTTTTGCCAGGCGAATCTATTAATAATCGCTCGGACGCAAATATCGCGTGCTTGGCTTGACCATTGACGCAATCGGGTGAAAAATGTGCGGGTGTTATTTAATCAAACGGAGGAAAGTCTGGTGGGTGGCGGCATCAGCGGCGCTGGTGTTCCATGAACTTGCGCGACTTTACGAGCAGGCCGTCACTCGCGTCACCGGCGCGACTAACGCTCGCCTGCGCGTCCGTCGCGTCGCTGGCATTGGCCCGCGCCGCTAATGCCGCCAATTATTTTACAAGCCATAAAGCTCATGTAAACATAACCATAAGTCAGTTGATCAGTTGGTCAGTTGCTCATTACAATAACATTACAAAATCACGCCGAGCTCCAGCACTCAAGACATCTTTGCGCCATAATATTGCATAGATTGTAAACTATTGTTTGTTACCCGACTGCCCCAGAAGGAGGATAATGTTTTTCGAGAGTATGTATGTATGTCTATTTCTTTGGCATGCTCTGTAGCCTAAACGGCTGTAACCTGAAATATGTTGAAACTTTTGTTTGTCCCCCGCCTGCAATTCCTTACAAAAAACAAAGTTCAATGCATGTTTTTCTCTTTTCGGTTTTTGCAGTCGGGTTTTTTGTTTTTTAAATAATTTGTTTTTGAATATTTTATGATTATTGTGCTTGGATTTTTATTTAAATCAAAAGCTTATACGTTAGTCAGGTTTCCACATTTTCTTTTACGGTTGACTGCGGTTTGCCAGTCATTTTATACAATAAATAGACTTACAGTATTAGGTAAGCCTGTTCCAACAGTGAAGTAAGCAATACAGACCCGTCTCGTCTGTTTACATCAGAACGGAATTACCGAGATTTATTTAACAAAGACATCGTCTCTAGCTAATAAAATGGCAGCCTTGAGATAAAAACAGTACTTTAGTATTGTAAATATTATGTAAATACCTACCTGTAATTAACTTTTATACCTAATGTATAAATAACTTTATTATCCCGTAATTAAAGATTACTCAATTCAAGAGATTCAAGATAGAAAGCAGTACAACACAACGTACTTAAAATTGCAACAGTTGCAACGTTTTGCAGCTCAAAAATCATTATTGTAATTTAACTGTCCGGAACGAAGTGGTTTTCACGTTTTCAAATTAACTACGAAGCATGATGTATTTTCTATTTTTTTCCCCTATAATAGTCATTAATTCAAAAAAAGAATGTATAAGAAGGTACATTATTAAATTTTACAATAAAAAAAATTAGGTAGGTACCTATATATTTTTGTTTCAGAAAATGAAAATTTAGAAGCGAGTTGGTTTTCTGATCGCATTTGCATGAAACGCTAATATTTCGACGGTCCAAGCTGCTAACTTCGTCAGAGGCGGACAGAACAAACGATCGCCTCTGAAAGAAAATACATTTTTCATAATGTCGTCCGGTATTATGGCGACGCGAACAAACGACGGACTTGTGGATAATAGCAGGCCGTCTGGATGCTTATACACACGATGCAATTTAATTGCCTGAGGCTTACCATAAGTTGAAGCAACAATAAAAGTTCCACCGTCTAAACAGTGTTCAAACGATGCAAGTCATGTTGCTTCGATTTTATTATATGCCACAGGCAAGGAACTTACATCGTGTAACTGGGGCCTTATCCCATACGTTCGAGGTTTAAGGCGCGGACTGACTACGATTTTAAACGCTAGAACTGCACTCACACAACCGCGTCTGCGCGCTATACGGTAACGCACACACGCAAACACGGTTGTTTGTGTGCTCATGAAAAGTTGCATAGTATATGTAAGGAAGAATCGATATAAAAAAGTAAACCACACATTTTGCATTTTAATCTTAACTTTGAAATTAACCCAACTCTCTTTTCACCCAGCAAAGTTAAACATTGAATACCACAGTTAAATAATGAATTATGATTTGAGATTTCTTTCAGTTTGTTAAAAAAGTACGTTATATCTATAATTCTTCTGCCGGTAATCGCAGCGTAGGTTTGTTCGTTTTCCGGTTCTATAGAATATATTTCACCAGTTTGATTTCTGCAACAAAACGAGTCAAGAATAATCTATCGGGTTTGTTCAAGCACTTATAACTCGAGGACTGCTGAGTCGATTTTGGTGATCTTTGATTTGTTGGATTTGTTTCCGCCCAGTGTAGCAAAATAACTATTAAAACACCAGAAAAAAACACGAAAAAAATATATAAAGAAAATTCATTTTCTCATACATTCTTTATAGAATGGCTTTTTTTATTTAGGTAAGCATGTAGGTAGGGTAGGTAGGTAGGCAGCGCCGTAATTAGTCTTTTATGCGCCCGGTGCGAGTTGCTATAACCGCGCCCTTGAAAATTTTTCTAATCATAACCGGGTCTTGTTCTCTGTTCGAATTGTCTATAAAAAATAATAATAGGTATTGTTAGTGGCCTTGGTCTGGTCATTTTTGCGCCACTCCAAGGTTTGCGCCCTGTGCCTGGGCACCGCTGGCACCGCCCTAGTTACGGCACTGCAGGTAGGTACGTAGGTATGTAGGCTAGGGTAGGTAGGCTAGGGTAGGTAGGGTAGATAGGTAGGGTATGTAGGTAGGGTATGTAGGTAGGGTAGGTAGGTAGGGTAAGCAGGTAGGGTAGGTAGGTAGGGTAGGTAGGTAGGGTAGGTAGGTAGGGTAGGTAGGTAGGGTAGGTAGGTAGGGTAGGTAGGTAGGGTAGGTAGGTAGGGTAGGTAGGTAGGTAGGGTAGGTAGGTAAGGTAGGTAGGTAGGGTAGATAGGTAGGGTAGGTAGGTAGGGTAGGTAGGTAGGTAGGTTAGGTAGGTAGGGTAGGTAGGTAGGGTAGGTAGGTAGGGTAGGTAGGTAAGTGGGTAGGGTAGGTTAGGGTAGTGTTACCCGTGCATAAGAATCATATCTTCAACTCTAAACATTCTGATAAACTGACAGACAGAGGAATATCCTAACATTTCATAGATTTGTTTTTATACTTACTCAGCATAAATTGCATTATTTTGTCCATCCTCATTATTAATAGGTGCTCCCTCAAAACCAAGACTTGTCCTAAAACATATTATATTGTTATTATATTTATATAAAATTTTATATAAAATTTATAAATATAAGTTTTTATCTAAATCAGATGTAGTACTCACACTGTAGAATTCAAATTTGGCACCACTGGTACCAGTTCAAATATGTCAGGTTTCGTGTTAACTGGACTGCAACTAAAAGAAATTGTATGATATGATAAAGTAATTTTTGTTTAAATTGAACAATAGTGAAACTTGTTCATATTTATAGGAACTACATCGAAACAACACTTACTCTCTAAGCATAGATTCAGCTGACCTACTGGGTTGACCGACATCAGTATCATAAACTTTTCTTTTCTTTGATCTGATAACAAAAATTAATATTTAGACACACATACCATAACGCCGGTACTCCCCGAAGGGTTAGGCAGCGGTGTACCTATAGTACACCCACATTTCGCCAGTTATGTTTAAGTCCCATGTAATAGGGGGCGAGCCTATTGCCATCAACCGGGCACAAATCTAGACTCCTGGCTGCTGCTGAGAAATTGCAGATAGAAAAACCCAATTACATTTCGCCCGACCCGGGAATCGAACCCAGGACCCCATACTCAGCAGTTGTAGCGCTTGCGACCACTAGACCAACGAAGCAGTCCACATAAAGAGTACCTAAAGGTAGGTAGGGTAGGTAGATAGGGTAGATAGGTAGGTAGGTAGGGTAGATAGGTAGGTAGGGTAGGTAGGTAGGTAGGGTAGGTAGGTAGGGTAGGTAGGTAGGTAGGGTAGGTAGGTAGGGTACGTAGGTAGGGTACGTAGGTAGGGTACGTAGGTAGGTAGGGTAGGTAGGTAGGTAGGTAGGGTAGGTAGGTAGGTAGGTAGGGTAGGTAGGTAGGTAGGGTAGGTAGGTAGGTAGGGTAGGTAGGTAGGTAGGTAGGTAGGTAGGGTAGGTAGGAAGGTAGGTAGGTAGGGTTGGTAGGTAGGGTAGGTAGGTAGGTAGGGTTGGTAGGTAGGGTAGGTAGGTAGGTAGGGTAGGTTAGGGTAGTGCTACCCGTGCGAAGCCGGGGCGGGCAGCTATTTTATAATTTATAATATAATATTAGTAAGGTAATTATACCGGTATGGAAAAATGCCGGTACCGACCGACTGAGATAATATTTACAGGAAATAAACAAAAACAAAAAAAAATAATCTGTAGGCAAAGATTCTACTGAAGTACTGGGTTGATCAACATCACAAAGTTTTGGTTTCATTGATCTAAAAAAGCAAAATATTATTAATATCATCCGAATGTGTTTTAATGTTTTACTAAATTTCATAATGGAACTCATTTCAAAAAAAGAACATTGTCATGCACGCGCTTGTCACTACCAAAGCGCAGCGTTATTCGAATTCGAAAAATTCAAATTTTATATTCCGCAATTTTTGTTCGATATTAGTAATGCAAAGAACCTTATACAGAGGACTCATCAAGAAACTAAGTTACTACTAATAACTCAATATAAGATTATATAAAATGGTTTATTTTGTTATTATAAAATGCACTCTGATTTATCTGCAAGTTTCTTCTATACTGTGGGCGGGGCGAAGGTCGCGATGGTTGCTTCGACCAAGGACGCTTGCACTAGGCGCATTCAAATATGTATTCTATTGCTACGAAGATAGAGTGCTCCTATTTGTTTTTGGATTTAGCAAACCTTTGTAGAAATTGTCAGCGCATTCAAATATGTAATCTATTGCTATCAGAATAGAGTGCATCTAATGGTTTTTGGATTTAGCAAACGTTTGCAGAAAATGTCAAATTCATACCGTAAATAAAAACAGAGAATATGATACAATACCGTAATAATCCCTGTACTTACCCAAACATTCCATCATTTTTTCGAGTTCTTCGTCTTTTCCTTGTAAACGCCTTTCGCACCATTTTATTACCAAAAAAATTCTCGTACACTACGAATATTAAATTACGACACAGAGCGACCGGGACCGTCCATGCGTGGCGGGCGCTGCCCGACGACTAACGTATGAACGCGTGATCTATTTTCACAATTAGAGAGCGTGAAATAAGGTTGAAAATTTAATAAATATTTTGGTTGACGATGTGACTAAGCTGCGAATGGGCATTTATTTTACTTGTTTTATTTAGATTATTCGGAATATACACATTAAATTAAATAATAGTTTGGTTAAAGTTTTAAAATAATGCTTATACTATACAATTCTGAAAAAAAAAAATGTTGTTATCGCTGAAAATACAGAGATATTCGACGCCAAAGTTTATTTTTTGAAGCAATTTTTATTGGAAATATCAAACAATTTTTTACTATTCTATTCGGTTAAAATTTTTCTTTAAACCCTTCTCTGTCCACTGTAATTTTTACGTTGTATATTTTCATTGCGTTACGTCATACTCGACTATCTACGAAACCAGTTTTTTGTGAATATTGACATAACACCGCGCCTTAAAGATTTTTTTAAATCCTTGTCTGGTAAACGACCATTACCTAAATCGATATTTTCGTTTAACCTTTACAAGTGAATAATATTGAAATCCAAGCAGGTTAGGTATTTTAAATTGTATCTGTTTGCTCTGGCTTTAGAAATAATAATAAAATACGGTATTTTTTACTATCTACCAAAACAGGTCGCAGGTGGTCGCCGATATGAAAATACCTACCAGACAATGATTTCAGCGAGAATCAAGTATAATTAAAACTCACAAAACGAAATTGAATGAACGCATCATTAAAATCGAAATAGCATTTTATTTATGTAGTAATTAGGTGTAATATACTATGATTAGATTTTTCATAATCTCTATCCGCAATCTTAATGTGCACAATGCAACGCACACTAGGTTAATAATAAACATTACAAACATGCTAGCATGAGCGTCCATACCAATTAATTTTGCAACGGAAAGGAAATCGTCAACGTACATGAGCATGTAGGGAAAAAGTAAATTATACCTACGCACCTCAAATATACTTTGTTTGAGGCGTTAATACGAACACGCAATGGTTTAGTAGGTATTATAAGAAGTGAGGCATTACTGCCAGTCGCGTGAGAAACGCTAACCGAATGCGCTTGTCATATCCGGAATGTAATATTAAATGTCTTTTATTACTTTATTGTAATACAGACCGCTTTTAATAACGTACCGTGAAATATGCCAACATTGCCCCCAAGGGAAACTTTGCCCGTAGAACGATTTATAAGCATATGTTTGATTTGCAAAAATATCTTAATATTATGGCAACATTGATTCACTTTGGTGGAAAATAGGTTATATGTATGGCAATACTGACTATTGTTGCTTACTTCGCTTAGTAACTTGTTGGAACTCGTCAAGTAAGGTGCGTGCTTTTGCGGGCAAATTTTTGTGCAAATTTGAAAGTATATTCTGCGAGATGGCGAAAACACAGGGTAGTTTACTTTATAATAGACAATTATTTGTAGAGTATAATAATGTTAGTGTCAGTTTAATAATGCTCAGGGTCTTTTAAAACTAAAGTTATGATGATGGGCAAAGTTATCTAGTAATGTTCCGACCTACGATTGACAACATTGCCCGCCATCAAAAAAGGCTTAGGGTTGGCACGTTACGAAACCTTGTATTTTTTTTTTTTTTTTTTTATGGCTACTGTTGAGCTTATTTACTTTTAAACATATATAAGGTATTTAATTACTAAAATTCAAAGATGACATTAGTTATTGGGTACTGAGTGTGTACCTGCTCCACACTACGGTATAATTTGAACTTTTTTATTATTCTTATACTGGTAATAAGCGTGAAACATATTTCTTGTTATTTGGTATATAATACCTAAACACAATCACATTCTTTGTAGAAAGAAAAAAAATCAGAATATTTTTTACCATGTGCCAACCCTAGCATTTTATAAAGGCGAAATGTGGAATGTATGAAAAAGAGAAAAAATGTAAGGGTAACATTGCCCAGTGGTTTAAGTAAGAAACTTTTCATAGTGTCGTCTACATTCCTAAACTAAACGCCATCTTTACCAAAATTCTTTTACTGGTTTTTATGTCATCTGCATAAAGGCCATATTTGCGTCAAAAATCAATATGGGCAAAGTTGGGTAAAAGTCGAGATTACTTTGACCGCCAACAAAATCGAACAAATATTGAATTAAATGTTGAAAAATTAAATGTAGTAAATTTAGCTATACTAACAGATGCACATAATCTTAGGTACAGTTGTATTTGATGAAGGAAAATAGTTACGTCTCCATAGACAAATCGTATTAAAATTGTAATTATTCGAAAAAAGTGGGCAAAGTTGGCATGTTTCACGGTATTTAGGTGAGGTGACTGATGTACACTGTACACGGCATACATAAGTCCTATTATTCAGTACAAGTAGGTTCTTATAATGTAACTAGGTACATATAAGTTCTCCGCACGTCTTTGAGGAAGACCAAAGAAACGATGGATGTACTGGGAAAGTGGGTGACTACCGAGATGACGAATAATAAAGAAGTACAGAAGAAAAAAACATGTTGCGCCAATCCCAAATAAATTGGGACAAGGGGAAGAGAATAATGACGTCTATGTAAATGCTTTATACCTACACCAACCAATATTACCATTTGCCAATGGCCATTCATTAAACAGCATTAACTTCAAATACGTAAATAAGCAAAAAAATATACGTTTTGCCCTCTGAGATCTTGCTTTTTACCACAACTCAGGTAGAAAAAACATCTGCGAATTTCAAAATCACGGATTTCAAAAGCAAAAAGAAGACAATGATCATAGACATAAAACACAGTCTGTTGTTGAGAAACCTTTTAATATAAAAGTAGATAGGATAAATCATTGGCTGACAATCGATGATGAGTAGCAGGTTGAGAACAAATTGAGACATCTACGTCTTCAAACCACGAGCTCACGTGTGAAACACATCTGCGCAGTCGACGCAATGTTTTGGGGAATAAGATGCCTACCTGAATATAAACATGTTTTCGTGGAAAAGTTGTGGATAGTATGCTATCTATTTTTAATTGAACATTTTGTACGTGTAGCGCAGAGTAGCGCTGCGAATCGCCGCAGGTACAATATACATGGTTTAAACTTTTAATAAAAGCAGTGTTAAGTGCTCCTAACGTAACGTGAAAGGAAAACTGAATGAATTCCAAAAGCTTCTCATTCTTCGCTCCCTCCGCAATTTGTTTAAAGTCTGGGTATCCGTTTAGTCAAAAACATTCAGTCCAAAAGGAATTTACAACTTTTATTACACTTCTGATAGAAATCCGCAGTCTAACAAGTTTAGAATTGAGTTAACGAAACTTGTTTGGATTACTAGTTTCCTACTTAATTCAGGAAGGGTTTTCTCGAATTATCGAAACTCGTAAATTTCCGAAGACAAGACCAAATTTTCCACGACTCGAACTTCCTATTAAGAATCTGAATAATTCATAAAATAGCCTTGCTCGTTACCCAAATAATAATACGTTCTCTTTTTTTTTTTAAGTTTTCAATTGTAGGGTAAGGTCGTTAAAATATAATATGAGAATAATATTTTTATGTAAAAAAGGAAAACTTAAAACCGACGATTAAAGTTAGAGATTAAGATCCCTTAGGCGACCTCAATCTTTGTGCCATGGAAAAGGAAATAATCCGTTCATTAGTGCTATAGCGTGGAGACGAATGGGAAGGATTTTTTTAAATTTGTTGAAATGGACACGTTTGTCCCCGCCGGCGAAGTTACAAGCACGGCTCATGATAAGGACGCAGACAAGGTGCTCCGTGGGCGAAGGGCATAAAACGCCCGCAATAAGGGCCACAGCCGACTGACTACAACGGTCTAGAGGACGTTTTCAACCGCACTTGTCCTCTGAAAGCACTCCACGAACTGGACTGATTAAAAATTTACGGCCAACTAAAATTTTACGCAAAAATGGACCAATTATACATTCACTAAATGTGTTTGTTTATGAAACGAATGACAATATGGTCCAACTAGTCACCAAATATGGCAACTGTCTTTCAACATAATTGACGAAATGTGGGAGTATAGGTACACCTCTGCCTTATCCTACAGGGAAAACAGGTGTAAGTGCTAAGTGTAGGTAGTCAAACGACTACCAAAAAACGCAAATAAAGTTATAAACAATGGTAGCCATTTTCGCCGAATGCCCTTCGCTGTTTCCTAATGTTTCTATCAAGCAACAAATTGGTAGCCGCGGCACGTAACATCCTCTACCACCTATTATTACCTGAACAGGACCGAATCTCTGAAGGTCGGTATGGGTAATATTCCCTGAATAAAATAACAGCATTTCCCACTGTTACTAGTGGAACGTGACAAATAATAATTTACTGTGTGTAAAGAAATTGAGCAGAGTTATAATTTTGTAGCTGACTCAGTATACTTCGGTCAAAAAGTATTAAAAAAATCATTAACTTTCGGTTGTATGTTTTACTGTATTAAGTCATCATAAACTTGATATTTAATTAAAAAGGACCTTATTTGATTGCGAGAAGGTCTTGATCTTGAAGGGCATATTATGGATAACGAGGTGATATTAAAAAGTTCCATCTTTTTCGTATCTGTCTGGTAATCAAAATAAAACTCCTAATGACCCAGTTCCAGCCACCGCCTCCCAAGATACAGAATTTTTAAGAAATTACCCAGTTTGGGCGGCAGGGTACCTAGTCTAATTGGACTTTCGACCTCACTACCTACCTCTTGTATCCAATCTTTGTATATTCCTACTTAAGTTAGCTTACCATTCTGTATACTTTTCAAAGTATAAGTTTGTTGTGATTATAAAATATTATTTAAATTAATAGCCCTTCAACTGACAGCTGTCAAACGAGGCTAATATTATTGATTACTAGTTTGGCTTAAAACTGGCAACAAACCCAAATATA
This sequence comes from Lithophane ornitopus, assembly GCA_948473465.1. Lineage (NCBI taxonomy): Eukaryota > Metazoa > Arthropoda > Insecta > Lepidoptera > Noctuidae > Lithophane > Lithophane ornitopus. Next base: position 9,464,750 of record OX419624.1, on the reverse strand, counting down.
AAATAAAAGAAACTAATAAAGATAACTTTGACGCTAAAATTAAGTTAACTAAAGATTTCCAATGGTTCCAAAAATCCTGCTCGTAAAAGCAAATTTAAAAAGCTTAAGATATATTTTTATAACTTCTCATTTATTCCGTGTTTATACAAAGTCATTAACATTTCTTGCGTCAAACCTTCGGCGAGAAATGTATCGACGTACTGGAGTAACGTCAGCACCCACTATTTCTGGATCACGCCCGTCATCGGCATCAAGGTGCTCATTGAATTAGCTAAAAAGGACATGCACATAGTGAAAGACGTTGCCCTTTTTAAGTACGTTATTGGGGTGACTTTGATTCGTCATCTAGACAACATCTCTGGGGTATAAAATAACAATTATTTCATAGCTGTTAGCTCTTCTCTGTCCTGCGCACGTGAGCTATGAAAACAATTTAACATTTGAAAACGTTTACATGGATTTTCTTGTAATCCAATAATCTAATCTCGTGTACCTCTGTTTACGTCAGAGTTGTTTATCTTCTTTTGTTTAGTTTGTCTTTAGCAACAGTTAATATTATTATGTACCTGAATACCTACGTAACAAATGACCTAGTCTAGGTAATATTGATAAGATAAATATTTTCATGACAAGGGTATTAAGACCCATTTCATCATGTATATATCTCGTGAAAATTCTCTAATTTTCCCTTGCAATCAAAGCAATGACTATTGTTCATTGTAACGTAATTTTTGGCATTTACGGGATAAGAATTTGCGAATGAAGTACCACCTGTCTGCGTCGTCCAGAATGTTTAGGTCTTCACTGCATGTAGAGCCGGTTCTTTGATATGAAAAACCTCTACAGAAAAACGATAATCTTGCTGAAGGCCATGAAATAAATCTTAATAACAATGTCACACTCACGAACAGTGATTTGACTTCAAAAGGAGTCGTTTTAACTTTCTTATCAGTGTAATTCATACGCCTGAATCACTCAACATAATAGAAATCCAACGCTCCTTGGTAATCGAATCTGAATTAATAGCTTTTGGCGTCGGCCCATTTCAGGAAATTTAAATCATAATTCCATTGGTTACTAGTCTTACAAGTTAATCTTGCCACTTAGAAAGTTCTTTGAGAGCCAGTTTTGTGTCAATCGTATTTCAGAATTGGGTTGTCTGAAATATTGTCTCAACAAATCTGTAAATATAGATAAAGTCGAGCAATTCAAGTTGTTTCCACAAGAATACGTGCTGGCCAGTCATAATTTATTGGTCCGTGTTCGCGGCCGGTCCACGGGATGCATGATTGAACAAGCCGATGACGCAAGTGCCGGCCGCTTATCGATTTCATTATTTTTTATCTTCCACGTTCATAATAGTTTCCAGGCTAGTGTAATGCTTCATTAAGTCCGACTAATTACGGGTAATCCTTTCGGATTTAGAAGCATTTGACGTAAATACCTAAAACAATTGTATACGCTGATACGCAGCAGGTATATTCTGACAGTTACCTAATACGCACTTACCTACTGAATCTATTGGAGCTGACGGAAAAATATAAATTGAACTGCTATGACAGTGTTACTACGTGACTACTACGTACTGCGACTTGCGTGAGCTGTCATTCCACCTGATGCTAGGGATTGACACTATTGACAGTTCACTTCGACTTCGAGCTCACTTCACATATGCTTTCACGGTGATATTTTTACGGAAAAGATCGACTGCTATGGCAAAAGTTGGAAGTTGTTACTCAAGGACGTTGTTGCTCAAGGACTTCTTCACCGACTTCGATGTTTATTTAAGGAGATTTTTTTTTTCCTTAACCTCGTTAAATTAAGAATTGTTATGGTGTATTTTGGGAAGGTAACTTTTACGCTATTTTTGGCACCAAATTGTTTTTAACTTGATTACGCGTTTCTTCATCACGTTTCTGAGTCTCGTGAACGTAAGTTTACATTCACGAGACTCAGAAATGTATTTTAAGTAAGTAGAGCAAGTTTAAAAATACTTGTAAGTATTCATAAATCTGCTCTACTTTAAATACTATAGAGGGTTGTAGGACCATTGTAGGTTCATGCGTAACTTTTTTTTTTTGAGGCTGGGAATTCATCATATGGCTTCACCCGCTCTGTGCGGAGCGGCAGGGCGTGTCAGACTTTTACTGACTAAAACCCACCCGTGTTCCTTCAGTTGCCTGTTGCCAAGGTCCCGTTATCCCTTTCGGACTTTCCCGCAACCCTGGCAGGCATCGGTCCTAGCGGACCCCGTCAATTGTGCTGTCATCTCTTTGAGGCGCGTGTGGAACACAACGCGCCATCGACCCGGGCCTGGTCCTTATCGGACGGCGAGCTATCCATTGCTCGCCGTCATGCGTAGTACCCTGGTACTACTATTGTGTATTCTGTGGTTTATGTAACAAAGTTTTAGGTATATATAACTTAAATTGAAAATATTTACCTAATCGTATACTGAGACATTTAACTTTTCTTTAACTTTATGCTCCATTCAAAATCCTGCTCATCACACGTTTACCACTTACATTATTTTTACCAGTAATCAAGATAGAATCTCATTATTTAAATACGACTGTTGATATTTTATTCATAGTTATATTTTCATGTTATCAAGCAGTAACAAGTGATTAACAAAAACATAAATAATCGCTTCAAAAGTGTCTCCTAGGCTGAGTAATAGTGCTATTTCATTTCAGTATCAAATTATAAATTTAAACGAGAAAATACTATGGTTGTTGTAAAAAATGGTTAAAAATCAGATTGAATAAGAAGCAGTGTATCCAAAAGCTTATACAACAGGGGCTTAATTGAACAAAAATAAAAGCTCTCCATTTTTTATCGAAGTCTGCGTAACATCTCAAAGCTATTAAGACACTCGACGTGATGGCTACAAAGAACCTTCTTAATTAGAAATAAAATTGGTGAAGTTAGTCGAAACGTGTCAGTCAGCCTGAGTCCTATTTAATCTCTCGGTAACACTTGAAAACTTGCTCATACAGAAACGGTTTTCTTTTCAAACTCGACGCGAGGAAAGTGGCATTGTTACTTGCATGTCTACCTTTTTGAGCAAATGAGTTTTCGCCTACATCGCCCTTTAAAAGTAAAGCGAAATTGTTAGTCCACGAACGTATTCAAAACGAATAAGTACCTACGTGCTTTGAAACTTAAATAAAGGCGAGATCTCGAAACGTTTAGCTAAAATAATAACGATTAGCAGATCCGCCGATAAGCATATACGTCATCCATTTGTAGAGCGTCAAGGGTAATGTAGTTTACAGTTTCGGTACGATAGTATGACAATGCTGTGACGTAGATCTAACCTTGAGTGCTCTTCAATGAAGAAAGCAATGTCGAGGCTCGCTCAGCGTACAATCACAGAGATATTTTTCCTTTCCATTCAATGTAGCACAATCTTCTATAAGAAATGAATAGTGATACATACATAATGTATATCGGCTGGAAAATGCCACGACGGCTTCACGCGTATCACCTACCTATCGATATAACGACACGCATTGAAACTTTGATAAGTTTCAAATTGAGACATAATGAGTTTCTTGTCGCTTACCTTCGCTCATAAAATATGGTATCCTAAATCTGCCGGAGAGAACTCTGTCCCTTAATGACTGAAGAGTGGAGCCGTCGAAAGGCAGTGCCCCGCACACGAGCACGTACAACACCACGCCCAGACTCTGAGGAAAGTACATCATCATTAGTCTTGGAAACTTGCTTCGTTGTCTATCTTGGAAAAAGAAAAATGTAGGTACATTATAACCACAAGAACTTTGAAGTGTTTGCCTGAGCTTGAAAATTATTAAACATTTTGCATTGAAGTTTCTTAGTGCAGCTTTTATACATAACTAGCTTCCGCCCGCTTTTATACATAAGTAGCCTATGTCCTTTCTCAGGCTCTAGACTATCTGTGTACCAAATTTCATTTAGGTCGGTTCATTAGTTTTGGCGTGAAAGTGCGACAGACAGACAGAGTTACTTTCGCATTTATGATATTAGTAAGGATTTAATATTACTAATAGAATCATTCAGAACATTTTTAATAAACCCGGAATCTAAACAGCCAGCCAGTCAACTTTCAAATCAAAATTTTGCAAAATCTTTCGATAAAAATAATTATATGACATCTAAATTATCGAGTCGTAAATAATAAAACTAAATGTGCTATGACGTTATAATGTAAGAAATATAGTTCCTAGTGCGTAGAATGTGACGAAATAAGAAGCTAAATTACGTCTACACTCCACCCAGCTGTGAAAAACCAATTACTCGATTGGTGATTGGAAAAATCATTTATGTCTTGTCTTTGTATGTTTCAAGTAGCAGGCTTGGTCTTCTTTCTTTTTCGTTTTTAGTGACTAACCTGGTGTCAGAGTTTTTATGTCGCCTGTGGTGGGCCTCTGACTTGGCTTCACATGCCGTCGAGAATATCGTTTTTGAATCAAGTGATAATTATAGCAGGCATGGTTAATGGTAGGCTTACCCATATGTCAATTTCTGGGCCAGTGTATCTCTTGCCCTCAAAGACTTCAGGAGCAGCATAGGGAGGAGACCCACACCACGTCGCGAGGAGCTCGCCTGTCGCGTAGTAGTTACTAAACCCGAAATCTGCAATCTTGATGTTCATGTTGGCATCCAGTAATAAGTTTTCCGCCTAGAAGGAAAAGTTTTATTTAGAATGACTGAATCAGAGTTGGAAAAAAAACTGTTTTTTTTTTCAAATTTTATAAAACAAACAGTTCAAAATGTTTTAAACAAGAGTTTTTTTGGTTTTTTTCCTGTGAGCGATTATCAACACAAATCGATCAAACCTAATATAATTCATTTTTAGACTATTAAAAAAAAAAACAGAATATCATACTAGTTATAGTTACTTATTACTAACTATTATTGTACCTATCTGATCTGTGAACATATACTGAACCAATTACATACACAAAGTATATTTAAATAACAAAGAAGAAGTCCCAAAAACAATTGAGGGGAAATACCTCCTTTAGACAAGCGACAGAACGGGACCGGCGTCGAATTATAGCTATACCTACATAGGTAAAACGGACTGTGTTCAAATATGAGGAATCCCCAACATAGTTGCAGGGTACTACTTACTTCATGAAAAATATGCCAAATCTAATCTACTTTCTAACCTTTTTAAATTCTCTTCGAGCTATTTAAAGTCCTGAACATATTTTGTAACGTTTCATTTATTTCCATTCATTCGTTATTCAAATTTGATTTAAAACCATGTTGTTTTCTTTGTATTTTAAACATTGTTTAAAACTTGTTTTAACAGTGATTTTAAACACTTAATAAAAAACATGGTTTTATTTTAAAATGTTTTAAACATTGTTTAAAATACGTGTTTTAAAACAACTTCTTTGTTTTATGCCAACCCTGGACTGAATGAGTGAAATTCTAGGGCCCAAAAACTTTTTGAAGTGAATACTTCTTTAGGCGCGTTGAGCACTTGTTGGGTGAACAAAAATCATGGAACTCGCGTCATCGTCCCCGAACGCTTGTTGGGTGAACAAAAATCATGGGACTCGCGTCATCGTCACCGAACGCTTGAAGAAATGAATGAATGTTACTTAGTTTTCACTTCTATCGGCAATCCCCAAAAGACTGCCCCGCATGTATTTTTTTAAATTAGTGACCTACCATTCTAAAAATGTTCTATGCATAGGTATTCATTTTATGAATAGCCTCATTCATGGAAGACTATATTTAACTTTTTACTTGGCTATCGTGTCGCCACTTTTCCCTTGCGCCATGAATAATATGCAAGTCGCGAGTATCCTCAAAGTGCTACACAATTCGGTAATATACCTATTAATAGTACAGAATTACAGAGGTTCATAATTGTGTACATGATTCAATGTTTATACATCGAATCATGTAGGTACCTACACAATTAACAGGAATAACCAAAAACCCGTATTTCCCCGCTGCTGTCTCTACAATTTCCGTGGCAAACAAAAGCAACATTTTCATGATTATTTTCTGTCCAAACAGCTGTAAAACTTTTATAATAATTTCCTATTCTCTCTATATATGTACAAGTTGTTCTATTAAAGCTGGGAAAAACATTTAAACTTCTCTCTTGAAAAGAAACTTCAAATTAATTTTAGACAACCACAGCAAAGAGGAATTAACTTATTTTATTGTTGAAGTTGTGGATTTACGTAGATGTGGGACGGTTGGAAGGTCACTGAAATGCTCTCGTAACTACATTTTAACATTAAAAGCGCGTACTCGCAAAACTACTCGGAGTCGACTAACTAAAGTGAAGTTTGATAGATTTATGCAAAATGCTTAGCCAAACTGTTATTTTAGTCTAGTTCCGAACTATGTTCAGTTATACTAACTACTAGATACATTTTCAGCCGTCCGACAGACGTTGGAAATGTAGGAATATATTTTTCACGATAGGTAGGGGGTAAGGGCTTGAAAGTCCCTTACGTAATTAAGAATTATGCCGGTCCCCGCAATGATATTTTTATTTTTTAATTAACCTGTTCCCCTGCCCGTCAGTGTAATAAATACGGGTTATATAAATGGGTTAGTATTTCAAGGCTTCGCGCTTAACTTGACCGGCAATAAATTACCCCGAGTAAATTACCTATTCAGGGTGTTAGGGTAGACACCGTTATCCTTAAAACTAGTGGTTTGGTGTCATCTATAATATGCTTTTTCTATGGGACCAATTCTGAAATCGCAAAAAAAAAATCTGCTGTTCCACACATTTTGTCGATTTAAGTGACAAAATGTGACACACAAATGTATGGAAAAGCAGATTTTTTTTTCGCGATTTCAAGACGCTTTGTACACGCCACGGTTTCTTTACCTACGACACGGCATATAAACCGCGCCGTAGAAAAAACGTCAACAAGTTTCCAATTAGTGATCCATACAACACTGACGACCGTGCCTACTCGGCGAATAAACCGTAGTTTTTCACGGCAAGACAAACATGTGTGTGTAAAGGGCCTAAGCTTAACTCTGCCTTGTACAAAAGTATAGTTGTACAAAGTAGTGTTTTATCAATCTATCCACTCCTGTATCCTGAGTTAGTTGTTATTTCAGTCTAAGATATATTATCATTACAGCGGACCACTGGAGCGAAGAAGCGAGAAGAGGAACGGAGCTGTGCCAATAATCCGTGGTTAATATTGGCATATGCTTCGCTTCTCTTCTCTGCTCCAGTGGACAGGCAGCCAACTCATCTCCTCCACAAACCTTGAGATCTCTGTGAACGATGCGCCTCTCATGACAGTACTCCACAGCGGAGAGAATCTGCCAGAACTTGCGCCGCGCCGCCTGCTCCGCCATTCGACCGTACCTCGCGATGTAGTCTGCAAGCAACATGTTGATATTAACTACAGAAATGTAAACATGCGTCCTGTCTCTGTGATGTTAATCAACATTATAAAGGTAAATGAGAGACGATAAGAATCTACCCTGAATTAAATACTTAATGGCCATTTCTTGAGATGGTTCTGTGTAGTCGCACGCGCAGCGTAAAGGAAGAGATGTTTTGGAAAGTTTTAAAGTCATCCTAACCTTTTCTCAACTATCTTGGGGTCGGCTTCTAGTCTAACCGGACGCAGCTAAATACCAGTAATTATTTTACATGGAGCGACTGCCTATCTGACCTTCACAACTCAGTTACTGGGTAACACGATCCTTGGTAAGGCTGTCCTTGGTAAGACTTTCGGGCTTCTGAGTACCCGTAAGTAACGACTGCCAAAGACTGTCTACGAATGAAAGTCTAAGTACTATCCGATATTTATTGGCAGGGTGTAAACTGACGAACGTTGAGAAGAGATGCCACTATGACAGTCAATCGTAAAGATTTTGCAACTCTTCATAATTTGGTAGGTAGTTGAAGTATGATGACATATATATATATGTCGTAATTTTCAGACTGTTTGACAATAATCATGTGTGGCCAACAATGAAAGACCACACACCATTATATACGATGATGCAATGCCTTTGTACATTATGTTTTTACATACCTACAATAATTCAAACAATTTGTCATAAATGACAACTCGCCTGTCGTTTAGCACTTTATGTTATTGTTCTACGAACTGTTATTATCGTTTCCGGTAAAATGTTGATGCATCTGAATACAAAGGTATCTAGCTAGAACATCTCGTACAAAAAATTAACGTAGGTATACCGACTAGGGTTGACAAGTTTTTTTATATCAAATGTAGTATTTTCAAAGCCATTGTCTGAAAAATACCTATACATAGTAGGTAAACAGAAAAAAAAAAGAATATTAGGTTAGTATGTTACTTACAAAAATATTATAAATATAATTTGAACCTTTATTATTTTTAATAAAAATAAAATATGTCTCATAAACTCTTAACCAATACCTTAATACACTCTAAATTAGGGTTACAAAATACCATTCAGCTTTTATGAGATTAATGCGGCCTATTGCGATAATATCGTCGTTTTGTATTGAAATGAAAATACATAGGTAGAGAGTAGTTTCGTAGTTTTTTTTTTATTAAGTACAATAGCATACTATAAATTATATTGTAGGGTTGGCAACCCTAGTACCGCAATACATAGAAACATTAATAAGTACTTAATAAAGAACTGAGATAAGTATGTGCGTATTTTCTGTTGTCGCACGCTGAAACTACGTCATAAATTGATCGTATAAACTGATTATAATAATATCGTGAATGTAGGTACCTACCTATCAATATAAATAAAAGAGGACTCAGTAAAATGATTGCCTATCTGACAATATGACATTACCTATCTTACCTATTTTCAGGAAAGCATAATTTGAATACCAAAGCGAGATTCGACGAGCCACTTGCAAGACAAGCCACTTGTACCTACAAAACATTTATGTAGGTTCAAATTCAACTAACTTAATGTGTTATTTTTACTTATGTAACGAAATCTTTAGACAAACCTAAAATAACCCTCCTTTTTTGGCTTCGCTGCAGTCGGGTAAAAACAATTAATGTATTCTGATACCTTTTACTAGATAATAACATTGTAAATTCTTTCCCTTAAACCTATTAATATTTTTCATACCTATAATCATCACCTTCACTTCGCATGTTGAGACAACATTTTAGCCAATTTCGTAATACAGGTACGTACCTACCTAATATTTATTTCTTTAATATATTTTTTAGATTACCTATAAATATCATCAAAAACTTTTTGATATTTATAATACAAAAAACAATATAATAGGTACTACAAACCCAAAAAGTTTTTAACATTGTGATCTATTACGTAACAGCAGCTGTGTTGCAAAAACCAAGCACTTATTATTTATAAACTAGCTTTTGCCCGCGGCTTCGCCCGCGTGGATGTCGGAAATTATCCCACGGGAATGTGCTACCGGGATAAAAGTATCCTATGTCCCATAACCCACGTGGTCTGTCTAGGCAACCTAGGCGTTACGGCGTAAAAGTAACAGACATGAGACAGCCAGTAACTTTATATATTAGTGTATAATATTGTATAAAGATTAATGAAAAAACTATGGCATATTGTATGGACGATGGAAACTAAGGCGAAAGCTTTGGGGGAGCCTGCGATATTCAAATTTTCTTATGTTTTTTGCTTTTTACAGGTCAGTATCATGTTTTATGTTGATCTAAATAATGAGTCGCAGTTGTTTCAAATATTTATTTATCTAATCTAACCAATATTGCAGGAGTTTTATTCCTGTATCTAATGGTTATTATTCTGTAAAGCTACTATTTGCTACGATCGCGAATCATATTTTAATCATATTGACATTCGAAACTTACCCATTAAACGATTTAAAAGCTGTATTAAAACCAAACTTTGTAAAAAAGGGTACTATACAATTTCAGATTATTTAGAAGACAAAAAGCATGGGATTGAGCTGCTCGCTCTGCTAACATTTTGTTATTTTGGCATTGTGACATTTTGAATAAGTGAAAATCATTAAAATATACCTAACAGTTTTATATACAAATTCACATTATTGAATATTATATGTAGGATATTGACAAAATGACATGATTGCTTTGTAAAGTATTGTATTATTGTGAATGTGAGGACTATGTGGATGTTTATTTTGTTTTTATTCTTATATATTTTCGTTCTCAGTTAGTTTTAACAATGGTCTGGCAATTTGAGAACTTGATGCGGCCTACACAAATGTCCTTTCTTTGGTATTGTTCGTCGAGTCGTTGAGCTCCTTAAGTTCTGAGCTGAGCTCCACTATTACTGACAAATGCTTGCAGTGACAGGACAGGTTTACTCAAATCTGTGTGGTTCACCATTTCAGACTCTAATCTACATGGCCCTCATAGGGCCTGACCAATATGCCAATATCTGACCTAGGTATGTCCGGACTTTAAAAGAGACTGAGTTTGTTTCGGCCTTTCTTCTCAGAGTAGTCAGATAGGAAACGCCGACCTCATCTAGCTTAATTTTACAATTTTTTGATATTATTACGACGTGTAAAAGTGATTCCAATAACCTATTTACAGAATAAACAATTTCATTTTAACATACAACCTGCCTGACACTGACTTGCAAATTGCAAAAAACTTAAGATTTGAATTTCGCGGGCTACCGGCGGATCCCCCTTAAGAAAATCGCATCATTTGCACAACGCCATCTATCGAGTAAGTACTCACTGGTAAACTCAAACTCTTCGTTCCAAGCCAAGAGCCAAGTAGTAATAACTTTTGATTGAGTGGACAGATTTTCAAGATACGGACTATGACTATATTCTCAATCCCTTAACGCTCTTGAAGAGAGTCCCGCAAAATAAGTACTTACATGTGAATTTTAAAATCAACAGGGTAAAGAAGGGTTTTTACCCTCATGAGGGATGATTTTAGAAAAACGTAACTCTTTGTTAGTTACAAAAAGCATAAATTTTCACAGCCCTAAGTTTAAAAAAAAACCGGCCAAGTGCGTGTCGAACCATGCACAATGAAGGGTTCCGTAGTTGGGATGAATTATTTTATCAAACAAACTTTCGCAAAGTTTTATTGTTATTACGTCTATGGGCGTTTACTGTCCCTCAAAGTGTTAAAAAACTTGTTCTCGCATACAGAATGTTTGGGTTTTTGCAACTGCACATGTAAGTTGGTCGATTAAAAGTTTTTGAGCTAAGTCGCGGACAGACAGACAGACAGACGGACATGGCGAAACTATAAAGCTTCCTTGTTGACTACGGAACTCTAAAAATGATAGGTTTCCCATAAAAACTTTCATCCCCTATATCCCCCCCCCCCCTTAAATTTGTTTTTGAGAAAATAATTGCCTATGTTCTTCGCCGGGATGCCATCTATCTCTTTACCAAATTTTATCGAGATCCGTTCAGTGGATCAGGCGTGAAAAGGTAACATACAGAATTACAGACGGACAGACAGACAGAGTTACTATCGAATTTATACTTTTAAGCATCGATTAGTATGTGTTCAATTCAAAATGAGGCAAATGTTCGATAATTATGAATTCGGCGAAAGTCATTCTTCTACGGAGACTATTAACACCGCGATTCAGAAAATGACGTTAAATGAACAACGCCATCTATCGAGCACGAAGTGATACTGTCAAAATATATGGGAAAACGTTCGAACACTGCAAGCTATGTAGAAAAGACGTAGGGTTCCATGACTGACTTGACCTGACTTGACCTGACTTGACCTGACTTGACCTGACTTGACCTGACTTGACCTGACTTGACCTGACTTGACCTGACTTGACCTGACTTGACCTGACTTGACCTGACTTGACCTGACTTGACCTGACTTGACCTGACTTGACCTGACTTGACCTGACTTGACCTGACTTGACCTGACTTGACCTGACTTGACCTGACTTGACCTGACTTGACCTGACTTGACCTGACTTGACCTGACTTGACCTGACTTGACCTGACTTGACCTGACTTGACCTGACTTGACCTGACTTGACCTGACTTGACCTGACTTGACCTGACTTGACCTGACTTGACCTGACTTGATTCGGATTGAGTTGAGTTAACCTTGAGCAGGTATATTTTATCGCAGCAGGTACATTGGTAGTTGAAAGAAAAGTAGATTACATACCTTGCTAAAGTGAGTAATGAATGCACTCGTGTTTATTTAGTAAGCGCATTCGTGCCTTAATTACTCACTTTTTGCTCGATGTAACAATCTACAATTTTTAAGAAATTAAAATTTATCACCATTTTTTCATGATTAATATTTGTATCATGATTTAAAAGATAGATAGCGCCACCTATGGCACTACTACCAAACAATGGATTTGGAAAACTTGAATTAACCCATCTTTAGATTGGGTAAATTCACAATGTATCGCGTTATGTTTCCGCGCGAACTATGTGAACATATGAAGATTATGATCGTGTGTTACACACGTTCTCACAAACCTACCTGATTTTACGCTAGTGTAATTTTACGACAATAGATGTCGTTACGTGTATCTACATTACGTACCTAATGAAAATTTCTTCTTGAATACTTTAAACTCTTATATCTTTTGATATTTTGAAGCGATTGCGATGAAACAAAGACTAAATGAAACATCGAGTTACACACAATATTTGAGTTTTTAAGTTAACCATATTGATTTCGTACTTTTTACGTGATACTGGAACAATCAAACAAACGAACAGACAAACAGACAAACAGACAAACAGACAAACAGACAAAAATTCCAAAAATGGTAGAAATGGCATCTGTTGGTTATTCTTGGACACTCCACCTACGTCTTTTTTTTTTTTTTTCATTGTACAGAAACGCCTCGTCTACAGATTTATTATATGTATAGAAGAAGATAATTTGCCGTAGAGATAACTTTAGCACTGAGTTCATTAAAATTAGGTACCTAACAGGCCTACGTACAGAATATTTACGTAAAGACGATAAGGATAGTCTTTCTTTGGCACAACGTGAACACTACAGGGAACCCGACCCGTTTATTATTAAAGTGGGTCAGAGTTTATCACCCAATCAAACTGTTCATCCACTAACAAGAACAGCTGCGGACCTTGAGGTCCAGAGTTCGATTCCCAGGTCGATAAGTAGAACTAGGCTTATGAAAATTACCAGGAAATAAATATCCGACCCAGAAATAAGGCTCGTCCTAAGGGAGGTATAGGTAATAGGTCGTGTGTGTGATTGGCCCCAATGGATCTAGGGCTTACCGTAACAACGATATTGGAATATGACAGTAAGTAGAACATTCTGTCCCCTGGAGGATCGCACGCTACCACATGTTATGTTGCGCCAGAGTAGAACATAGGCACAGTAGATATAATAACAAAAGCTGTTGCGAAACAGGAATTGTAAATTCATCCGCTTCGATATGAAAACACCTGACGCAGGTGTTGATAAAGTCAAACAAATGCACATTGTGGCTGTGTTCTCATCGACTGGTAATCGCGTATTAATTACCTCCCACATACCAATGTACTATGTATATGAACTAAGTATACACATCTGTTTGAGAAGACGGGACAAAGTGCAGCGGACTAAACGGCAAGGCGGATCCGGCGAGTAATGAAATTCATCACGCTTGCTAGAAGCAGATGCTGAGCCCAGCAGTCCCCTGAAGAACTGATGCTCATAACAACAGTGTGTAATAGTGACTGACTGTGACTACACTTCTACAATGGCTTTTTGAAGAATGGACCGATTTTCTCATTACTTCTTCAGCCGCTTTTGTATGATGTAGAGCTTTATAAAGCAAAGCCGAATTAAATCCTTGGTAAGTGATAATAAAGGAAATCTTAAAAAGGTTTCCGCTTTAGCTAATTTTAATTAAAAGGAGCCTTATAATAACAGTGCCAATTAAGAAGATATTTCCCTCTCATTAAAAATGATGAATGGTAATAAGTGGAACAACTTCGCAACTTCTGTAAAACCAGGTAAATATGATTTAAATATAAAACTACTTGTAAATCAGAAACACTCATTTAACATAAAACTCTTTTGGCATGAATCATAATCTCTGATGAGTTCATATTTAATGAAATTCATGCAAAAGAAGCGGGATTCGTGCCTTGGAGATCGCAGTTGGATTTTGGGGGAACGTAGTCAGCTGTGCGCGAAATTGCTTCCCTCTTCCACCCACTCCTCTTGCCACCGTCAGCGACACCCTGCCGGTGACGTCACGGCAGGCCTGCTTACGTCATAGACAAAGCGGCCACGAACTTACCGAACGAATACCCTTAATCGATTTCGAGGTTATTTACTACGTTTTATTTTTGGTTGCGTTTAGGAGAAACTGTTTACCTATTCGATGAATAAATACGAATATATTGTTGGCATCATACAGATTCATAGGCGTTTTGTGAATCAATGAGTTAGAATAAGAAATGTTCATATGAGTTCACTCTACCAAAAACCTGTTTCTATTAAAATCAATGTCGGTACATGTATATTACTTAAGTTCTTTCAACACGACTATACTCAGGTTGTAAATGTTTAATTCATGTAGGTATGTAAAATAAAAACATGTTAACATGGCAAGCTACAATGACTACAGATTGATGATCTCATTGACCGTATTCTGGAAACTTGCCAATGTTAAATCCTTAACGCAGACTGTCTGAAAAATGAGATAACTAACGAGATCGTATGACAAATAAACAATGCAAATAAATGTAGGTATGTCTGTGAGTATAATGTTTTTCCTACAAAACTCTTAGGTATCTACCTAATTGATAAAGAGAGTCTGTAACTAATTTTGTCAGCAAAATTTTCATGTCTTGCATAGTGAATCGATTTGAATGAATAAAAATGTATTTGGCATTTGCTTTGGATCCTAGTCATGCTTGGTAATAACTTGGGTATGTAAGAGTGACAAGAGTGACAATACCTAATTGTTTGTAACTTACCAAATATTTCTCCTTTGCTTGCATATTCAGAAACTATGTAGATCATGTTCTTCGTCTCCATGACCTGAAACAATTACAAAGTTACATGTTTTGGATATAAAATAAAACACTAGGGACCTACACGATATGTCCAAACTTTCAAATCATAAAATAGTAAAATTCTCTCGATAAAAAAACATCACGAAGTTACCTCTCATTATAATTCTCATTTTTTATTGAACTTACAGGAATTACTGCTAATTATCCCTGACTTATTAAGTTATTATTACATTCATAAACTAGAATTGGTAGAGATATTTTGCACTAGTTTAGAACGCCTCTAAAGTCACTAAACCTGCGGATTAACTAAGTACCGATGTTAGTTAACAAAAGTTTTGTAACTTAAGCTTATACTGGGTGTTACACCGTTATCCTTGAAACTAGTGGTATGGTGTCATCTATAATATACTTTTTCTATGGGACCAACCTTGAAATCGCGAAAAACAAATCAGCTGTACCATACATTTGTGTTCACTTAAATCGACAAAATGTATAGAAAAGCAGATATTTTTTTTGCGTTTTCAAAGTTTGTCCCATAGAAAAAGTATATTATAGATGACACCAAACCACTAGTTCTCTAGAAGCTCTTAATAACCACACGAAAAAAACAGAAAGAAAGAAGAATATATGAAGACCATTTTATACATTCTCAAATAGTCAGTCAAATATACAATACTTATACCCCATTTGAAATAAGATTAGACATTAAAACAAACCTTTTTACATTCTGTTCAACCGATTTTGACTTCTATACCGTAGGCATAGGGATAGCATTAAAAGCAAAAAAAGTTACACAATACCTATCTATCACTACTACACAATATCTATCTACTACGGCTGCCATTTGTCATGCCACCAATGCAATAGAATTCAAAATCGGTTGAACGGAATGTAAAAAAGGCTTATCTATACGTCTAATCTTATTTCAAATGGAGTATAAGTACCTGTCAATCCCTGTCATACATACTCCTAGTTCAGGGGTTGAGACGTCATTGATGTAACGTGTAATGAAGTTTGGAAATAAAATACTATTACTATTACTATTACCTAATATATTAGGTACCTAACTACTAGAGTAATATGGGTACTAGTGGTATGACTTCAGACTAAACATAGAAATACAAGTAATCATAGCTAACTACGCAGAACCAGCTTCACTGTAACCTTCTTAATTAGGTATGTATGATACTTACCTATGTGCTTTAGTACATTTACAGTCCCTTATGAACGCTAAAACCATGGAGTCGTTAAAATTACGTACCTATGTAAGGTTCGCTTATTAAATGCTGAGGCTTATTTAATTAGAGCTTTGTAAGAAAGGCTTTCACTTTGTAATAATGGCCGAACAGATAAGGTAGCAGATGACACTTAAATAATGTGCCTTACAGCTACATGTACGTACGATGACATTAATTAATTATCTTCCTAACCCTTTTTCCAAGGTATTTTAGTGTAAAGTAGGTACCTACGCTATTATTGCGTACTTACCTAACTATTTTGTGGTCAACTTAATACCAGTATTTTACGTGGAACGACTGCCTATCTGACCTCCACAACCCGGTTACTGGGTAACACGATACCTACCCCTTGGTAAGACTGGTTGCCAGACTTGAGATTCTAACTACCCTTAAATACTGCAAAGGTTATAAATGACAGCCGGGAACAGCTTAACGTGGTTTCCGAGTTTCCGCGGTATGCAATGGATGGTCACCCATCCACAAACCAACCGTGGCAAGTGTAGCTTACCTACCTACCTTCTATCTAGCTACCTTCGATCAGCCCGTGCGGCTGTTATCATTTAGCCACGGGCCACGATCCCCTCGCCATGTTCGTTTATTCGTTATTATTTTATCATCAAACCAATTACCTACTTAATAAAGGTAACAATTATCCTTTCACAATCGCAATCACTGGGAAAAACATTTGCAGAATACTTACATAGGTACCTACCCAGATTTTAAACCTTCGTGTTGCATGATTATGTAATAACTTTATTACAACCTACATAGTTAATTTATTACAAAACGAGTGATTTATGGTAAGTTCATGTTAATTCTCATGATGGTGTAGCAGACCAATTCAACAAAATTCTAGTGACCTGATACGTCATAGGTACCTACGTCGTGAAAGTACCTACACCTATTTTATTATTAAACCAATCACGATTTCATTAGCTTCTCTTGTCCTCATAATCTTTGGCTCTACAAACATTGCATGAACTCCCAAAAATAGAACATTGTTTATTAATAAAAATAAACTTCATTATACTCGCGACAATCTAACTATGCGTTTGCACCAGAAAACATTTAACATGTAGATGTTTCGAAACATGTCACATGAAACAAATCTCATTACTTGTTTTGTTGAACTTGCGTTCGCACTGTACGAAACATGAGTAAGTCTTAAGACAGATCTCAAGATTTGTTGTAAACTGCGTTCGCACTGTCTAGAAACATAAACAATAGACATGTTTTGTATAAAGATTTGTCACGTTTGCGTTCGCACTGTTATTTGTTTACGTCAAATTATGTCTCGCAACTTGTCTACTGCTTGATGTTTAGTGTTATCCGAGTATGGTGGTAAACATCTCGTGTTTATATCGAAACATAGAGTGGTCCAAAGTTGACACGACGAAGTTTATTGAGCTTTGGCAAGGTTTTCCATGTTTGTGGAATACAAAATGTGTGGAAGATTTCTTTTGACAAACAAATCTTACAACATGTTACTAGATTCATACAGATACATTTTGATACGAAATTGGGAAGGACATGTGGCGAAACATGTCGAGTGATATGAAACGTCACACATATTTCGCGTCAACAAGTTGCGTGACAATGCGAACGCGAGTCGATACATTGAATGAAAACAGAGATTTCAACATGTTTTTATGTGAATGTTTCGCCAGTGCAAACGCACGGTTAGAAGTCCGTTTTGACAGCTATCAAAATGCTTCGTGTAGCAAAGAAAAATTTTTTTTTTGTTATAAACTGATTCTCGAGACATATCGATTGAACATACTTAGAGAGTTTGTAATTTACGACTTATCTACATTGATAAAAACTAATTCTCAAGGCTTAACGTTTTATTACATGTACGAGAACGAAACGTCAAAACGGACTTCTTAGATTGTCGCGAGTGTAATTACCTAAACACGGATGAGCAAAGGTCCATTTAAAAAGTACAGGCTACACACACAACAAACCTGTAATAGGTACATTCTGTATCTGTGCAGCATGCAGAACTGGGACTCTGGGTACTAGAGTGCGTTTTTCATCAAAATAGTTCCTATGCCCTAATGTTGGCTCCTCTGTTGTAGGACCAATACTATTCGTATTGGTCCTACAACAGAGGAGCCAACATTAGCTAAGCCGCTTCGGAGCTTCCGTTTTTTTAACCGACTTCTTCAAAAAGGAGGAGGTTCTCAATTCATCTGTATGTTTTTTTAAATTTCACAGTTGAGCCAACATTACTGCAAAGGAACTATTTGATGAAACGCAATCTACATAGATATACAAGTCAGATTTTTCAACTTCTAAGACAACGTTACAAAACTTGAAACGATTAATTATGGGAAAACTCAGATGAAACTAATTTATATGTAAATAATAATGATAAGATATGTATAATTTAATTTCATTAATTACATAACTTAATTAATTTTCACACATATCTAATTTATTAGGTAGGAACCGGAACCGGTTATCATATTTTATTAATTATACAAAGTCCATAGACTTTGTATAATTAATAAAATATGATAACCGGTTCCGTTTATAGCGTATGCTGAGCCTATTAATTATTTTTCAACAAACATAAATTAATCACAGCTGTTCGTATTATTTTATTTAACAAAGATACCTGCATAGATACGCGTGAAAAACATAACCCGTCTTTGCTGAGGAGCAGCCGGGTAATAAAAGAGATTCATTCTATTTCAACGAAAAAAAACGTGAAAAATGAAGAAAATACCTTAGTTAAAGTTGTAACTACATCAATACGCGAACGCTTAGTTTAGTTAAGAAAAAAGACGTCTGTAAGCGTCAAGTCAACACGAATATCTAAGGATTATCTTTGAAGTGAAGTCAAGTGCCTTTCGTCCCAATAACGTCCCTTAACGCCACTTAATAATTTTGATGGGAAAGTTCCCATCTCAGGATTCAATGAGGGCCTTTTATAAATCCAGCAAAACTTTCCCGTATTTAAATGCTTGATTCAAAATTTCAAATCCTTCTTTAAATTACTTTGAGATAGAAGTGAAGCGTTTTATTTTCTCATTACTTTTTTAATTGAAATAGTTGAATCAGCTAGGTACTTGACAACTTTTAATTTCTTTCGTTACTTAATCTGAAGACATCACATAGTCACGTAACTCACGTAGTCTCAGAGTGCGCATAGTAAAGTGTACACCTTTGCGCGCTTTTATAATTTGTAACGTAACGATTTTATCGTGGAAATCCACGTATACGTAATGAAATGTATGGAAATACGTGCAGTCGTGCACGTTATAAGAGTTATAACGTTATCGTGGACGAAAAAAGCGGCTTCATAATATAATATATTTCATGAATATTCCATACATTGGTACACTATACGATGTTGTTTTCCATTTTCATCATCATCAGCCTCTTGCCCTTATCCCAATTTATCCCTATCTCTCTCTTTTATTCCATACTTCTCTACTACCTAGTTGTCATCTCGGTAGTCACCTCCTTTCAGTCACGCCATATCAATTTTCACACAGTCCATCCATCTGTTCTTTGGTCATACTCGTATAGCCATCCACATTCATACTCAAAAGTTTCCTGACGAAATTTTCATACTACATTTAATACATCGAAATACGATAACTTATTGGTCCTTGGTATATATTTTCTTAAAGCAGTGATGTCTTAAAATTTTGTTAGTTCTCACCACCTACTGGTTTTTAAGAGAACAAAATGTTCATAAAGTCAATCTATTCTAACTACATTATACTCACGCAGTTTATCTATCGGTAAATGGAATCTATTAAGGAAACACCACTTAAGCCTCGAGCACTTTAATCCACTATTAAAATAGAGGTTTTCGAGATTAGTCAGATTAACCGCGCCCGTGACCTCGGCCTTAAATTCATAGTTATCACTAAAAATACGAACATGACTCAGTATTTCTGTTCTGTCTTTCTAAAACGGCTTCCAGCTGTTCAGAAGTCATCACTACGCCATCGAAATGAATGAAAAGCGTGCTGTGTTGTCTATAAATAAACATTGTGGGGTAACATGATTGTTTTGTAACTGAAAACAACGGATATGGGTGTTTGATTGTATAATGATAACATCTCAACAAGCGGAAACGTTCTCTTCCCGTGGGTTAGGACAAAGCATAAAACACTAAGTGCCATTCACGATGACAATGTTTGTACACAAGGAACTTGGTGCCATTCAAGCTTTTAATAATAGTATCAAATCCATTCATACTTTGGCACGTGTTACGAACCCAGATTACGTAACATTGCATTGTTCCAATTACAAGAATTGGTATTGTGCTGTAACCTATTTGCCTGGTTAGTTTCATCCGTGCGACTGTTACTATGTTGAGATCAGTATGCACGCGGGATTACTTCGTGCATACTATACTACAACTGATTTTAGTGCCGGTTTCTTAAGTAAATTCCAACGTTGAGAACATGCTATTGGAATGTGTTTATTAAATGCAATAATATCAAATGATTAAGTCTACAGAGCCTTCTCCATTCATTCATAATGGTTTCCTACTTTATTAAAACATTCTTTATAGTATGTCTGGTCTGGAAGCATTTCTTATGGCGCAAGTGCTGCTTTCTATTCATACTCATTTAGCAATAGAAAGTATCGTGTGCATGCAATTATAATGTCATATGAGCTCATCCACCTCGTAGTCCTCATCCCACATGAACTTATATGACGCATATCTAATCATACAAATATCTTTGTTTCTTGGTACACCAGTATCTATAATTTGAGTGTTTTTATCGTTTCTGGTTCATCATAAAGCTATCCTAAAAGTTTTTCGGATGACAACCAGACTTCTTGGCTGGTTAACTGATAACTTGATAAGTAACACAGCATTAGCATTTGTTTCTCTAGTAAATTATAGGTCAGATCTTACCATCGAGTTTAGAGCTTATTCGACCAATTTTCTCTATTTTGTCCGCCGTGTAATCTCATTCCGAAAGCTCAGCCTATACCTAATCGCAGACCAAATAAAAAACCAAGACAGAGCGCTGTCAACAGTGACGTGAGGCCGGTTTCGTAAACATGTGTGCACATATTTTGGTGTATGTTGATTGTAAATGTGTGCGTTTAAGCGTCTATGCATAGAGCAGTGGTGTAGTTTTGGCATGCTTCACGGTATTGTTCGCAGCGCTCTGTCTTGGTTTTTTATGTGGTCTGAGTACCTAATGTGTAAAGCGCAGGCCACACTGGGAATGAAGCTAAGTTCGTTTAGCTTCGCTCATGTACCTAGCTACCGCATCTTTTCATACTACGGCTCATAGTTCGCAATGTGAACCGAAGTTTATTTGTTAAAATTTCCTAAAATCCAGTACCGCGATGTTTTTTCAAAATCTTTGATAGTTCAGGAGCCTTTGTTTGTAGTAATTTTATCATTATTAATCATCTTATGCAATATACTCGAACTATATTCCCAAATGTAGATTATTGATTTGTCACTTGTCTTTCAGTGGCTCGGAGTGTTCGTTAGCAGTAACGTGTGGGTGATGCACGTCTAATCAATTAGGCACGTCGCGTTCCGCACGAGGCTAGGTCCTCGCCTTCAGCGTCGTTAGTGCTTCCCGCTCATGTATTTACCGAACAAGGACCGAGCAATATAGGTTAGCTTTTACTAAACTTAAATGGCTTGGTAACGTATAGGTTAGAAGTAACTGATCCTTAAATAATAAAACTGGTGACAAATTAAATTTTTGTCCTAAAGTGTCTACATTGACCTGCTTAGATGTTCCAGCTGTATTTTTTTGGATTTCAATCATTAAAATATGATATTACCATTCCCAAAAGAGCCCTTAATCCTATTTAAGGTTACTCATAATATGAAGCCTACGTGTTAACCTATATATATCCTCACCAATAAGAAAGGTATACATGTGAGTTACCAAATTTCGCCGTGAAATATGAGAGCCAAACATGCGATTGCTGACGTAAATCGCCACATACGTAAAAGCGATTCACATTGACTAAGTTTCTGACGCAAAGAACATTTTGAAAGACATAATAGGTATGGTAGGTTCTGTAAAAAATACATGCAAAAAGCAACCTTGTGTCGTACAGACTGATAGAAAAATAACTCTGGTTGCATTCGATCATTCAAGCGAATTGGGAATTAATTTTAAATACAAATTAATGGGTTTTTTTTAAAGAAAAAACCATTGTGTTAAAATAGACGCGTAGAAGAGTGCGACGTTTCTCTGAGATAAGATGACAAATATAAAATAAATATAAAATAAATCGATCATCTATTACCCTACATAGAGGTATGTTGGACCGCACCGCCGCTAGTTTTTGTTGCAGTTATATGAGTAGAAGACCGACATTTCTTGCCATAAATGGCGCTGAACGATGTATGTATGTGAGTCGGTCTTGTTGCCACGTAATTCATATGTGCAAAACATGGCCTTACAAGCAATAATATGAATCCGAAGCCGTCCCATTCCACTAGCTTCAGCTGCCAACATAGTAATGTCACGCGTCAGAACAGCTAACGGCATGTCGTACTAGTGGCTCATTTTGTCGGCTAATGGCATTATTGTCGCATTATTCGGAGCGAGTCTTATGCACGACGTAATAGGCATATAGTATTCGCTCCATCAGGCCGGTAAGTCTGCTAATTCATATACATATGTTCCGCTGCTTAACGGTGGCCTCAGGAGTTTCTCTTTTCCGACCGCTACTGACCTATGTTGATCCCAATAACCGTAAAGCTAACCGTTTTTACAATAGTTTGCACTAGGACCAACTATAAATCATGTATGACATCATCATCATCGTCACTCTCAGCTTGTTTATACCTATCACGCCACTGGTGGGTGCAATGCAGCCTCATATTTACATCTTGTATGTAACATCCCACAGATGTACAATTTTAGTCTCTATTTACTATATGTATGTTTATGGATTAATTTTAGAACTCACCTGGTAAAGCTTAATTATATGAGGATGATCCAGCCTCTTCATGATGTCCACCTCTCTGTAGACTTTTTGAAGATTGCTGGCGTCTAATTGTGATTTATCTATTATCTTAATTGCTACCTGCAACAAAAGTAAACATAACCTTAATTCACAAGTAACGTTAGTAACAGTGATAATTGAATTATCGTCATTTAGGTGGTGTAGGTATGAATGAAACACGTGCTCTTGGAAATATTAGAGGTGAAATCTTGGTAATAAATAACAAACAAAAAATATCAAGAAAAACTAATTTGCTTGCTCTTGCTCCAAATGTTTGTATTGCCCGAGATCTTACAAATTGATCGTGACTGGTAACAACAGTCTGCCAAACGATATTCGCACTTAGTGTCGGAGAGCCTAGACGGCTGCCTAATAAAGTTTTTTCAGTGATCGTAACGGAACAATACCGTTACTGGCTAGTGTGTTTCCAGGCTTACAAAGGGGCGATGACGTCAAGACGAACGTCATTCCCAACGATTGAAGCAATTGACGTGATTGCGCCAACGGATCTGTCCACCGCAGTTGGGTTAAGTTATGAGACAGCAAAATACCCCAGGAAAAGAAAGCTCTTGCAGTATTACTTATTTCTTACGAGGAGTTCGTGGCTAAGTAATAACAGCCGCATGGGTCGATCCATCAGGTTAAGCTATGCTTGCCGGGGTTGGTCCGTAGATGGGAGACCATCTTTACATACCAAGACTCCACCGTGCCTCGGAAAGCACGTTAATCCGTTGGTCCCGGCTGTCATTTGTGGATCTTTGACAGTCGTTACGGGTCAGCTGCATCCGGTTAGACTGGAAGCCGACCCCAAGTTAGTTGGGAAAAGGCTAGGCAGATTGATTTTTATTACTTATTTCTTACGGACACTGCAATCTGCGCAAGCAAAGAAAAGGTATCCAAGAAAACTGAAAAGATATCCTTGTAAGATGGATAGATGAACAAGAATATCACAATGGTTTCCGAATGTTTTTATTTGGTCTGAGTTCGGAACTACTATTATCTGTACGACTGCGCTTGCGCTTGCTTTGAGTTTATAGTATCCCCGGGGAGCACAAACTAGATATTGGAAACAGTCCGTATTTAAACAATGGTAAGTAGCAACCACTTAACCAGCTAGGCTTTGTTATCGTTTCGAAATGTGGCGCACCGCAAAAGATAGTCAAGAAGTGTCTTGCAAAATATTTTGATAAAGCCTCGGCAACATTCCACAACTACTTTAAAAACAGTGTCAATTATATGCGCAGTGATATGTACGTGACATGTATCTATTTTTCTCAATTGGTAAGTATAATCTTAATTTTTATTCGAGTACTTTACATATCCATTCGTTTCAGATATAACTACTCAAAGAACGGAAAATCCACAGCGCACTGGAAATAATACCAATAAAGTAAATGTTGTAAGTAACTTGACTTCGAATCATATGTGTTTATTCTCTTTTATTCTACAAACACGGTTCCTTGGACATAATATTATTAGAACAGAACACAGGGACAGTTATGATTGTAATTGCAGTAATAGAAGCTGAACTACCGGTCAGCTGCTCTGACATTGACCTCATTGGATAGATAGTGGCATTGCGTACACGACTGTCTTACGTCACTGTACTGGAAACACCCCCTTATTCCAGATACACACTGGGACTTACGTACCCTGACAAGGAAAGCTTTCGTCAGGTAATTACGTATTTATGTACGTATTTTATTTCAGTACCTTCAGTATTAGACTTCCGAAGGAATTCGTATAGTCTTGCTTGTTCAGGGATGATTTCCGTAACTAATATAACACGGGTATCATTAGCGCATTACTAAAAGGCATCGTAGAGTGGTATTTGCATTAAAGTAATGTAAACTACATATCCTGAAATTTCTAGCAATATACCGTGCTAAATATACATATTTTAATTTTTGGCCGATAAAACGTAGAAAGTGACACGAAGCGTGGGGGACTTGACAAATGAAAGAGAAAATGTAAAGACCAATTAAGTGGTAATCTGTTAATTACTGTATAATACCGACATTACTCACTGTCCACGTGACAGATTACAAGCTAGTTGTTTAATGGTCTATTGTTAGTCCATTCAAGAAAAAGCGTTAAGAGAAAATTGTTTGATTGAAATTGTGATATCATTAAGCCAAGATGGGTTGATGTCATTCAGGAGACTGGAAGAGAAAACGTTTATTGATAAAGTTGTAGAATCCAATGAAAAACAAATATTTAATTCCTCGCACAATGTTTTTTTTTTCGCAGTTATCTATCCTGTTCCGGCACAAAACACCAGCTTATCAATTCAAAATACTTACATTGCTTATGACTTGCAAACGGACAAGAGAATGACCTTATTCAAGTATATGCGTCATGTGTTACCGAGTAGAATTTTCCGTCAGTAAGGATTCACTGTAAATAATGTAGTGTAGGTACCAAATTATTTCATCATCGCGTTCGCGACATCAAATATATTATCTGCAGATAACACGTAATGCCACAGCAACCGTCACCCGAGGCCCAATGTTGTTACGTGCTGGACATAATATTATTAAAACATCGGATATACGAATGGTCAATTTCCCACAAGAATTCAATACGGCCTGTAGCACCAACGGTTGGTTGTGGGTAGAGGTAAGTGGCCGGCACGGAATCTCGATTGCACAACACGGAAAGACTTTTCTAACAAAATGAACCGAGGACGCTGCCAGTGCCTGGCTCCCCATCCGGATGTGGAGTATCACGGATACACCTCAAACCTCCGTTCGTCATGCGATAACCTCCATGGTTGGGAAACTTGAGGTCATTGGCCGCTAACCCCATTGTTTAGAATTAAGTTCTGGGAACTTATCTTTGAACATTGGGTGTTGCAAGAAAAATATTCCCATATGACAAACCGAACGTAAAGAAACTGGGCATTGTGCATGTGCACCTTTACTAATTATGTATGTGGATATTTTTCAGGTTTTCCTTATGTATTTTGGTGAATAGAGCATATCAATATGTTGATTTAAATAACAATATATAAGAACCTCGCGACGCCTCCGATTAAAAATATAAATTACGTAACTCTATCGTTCAGTGATTAATTACGTTTTTTTGTACTCGTTTCCCGTTGCGTAGATACATAGGTATCTATTGCTGGTTTTTACAGGAGGAAAATTGTTACTTATTTAACTTACGTATTTAACATTATTGCAATTATGAATTTGTGCAATCATTTTGGTTCACACTAAGTTTTGTTACTTAATGTTCAACCCACGATTATGATTTTAATTTCTATACACTGTCATTTAATATCAATCACAGGTACCTAAGTAGTTACGTTACGTTACGAGTTACGACAGCACTGGCCCTGATATTCCAAGAAATAATCATCTGCATTAAAATCATTCTTCTTGAAAACAATACCTGTCACATCCTAATTAAGATTCGTAGAAACAACCACTTAAGTTATTCATAATCTGATTATCTAATCAGTCACTTTGTTCAATCTTCGATATTCATTCGCTCAGTCTAGATTTGTCTTCCAGTCTAGATAAGTGGGTACGTAATATCTACTTAAACACTATACCCAGACTTTTCGGGCTTCCGACCACCATAACAACCGTCATAGATCATACTAATGACAACTGGGATTTTTAACTTGGTCATAGCTAGGATGGCAGTGTGATCAGCCCATGCATAAAACTAACCCGCGCAGTTTATCCACGCGACTGTTACACGCCACGCCCCTCTTCTACGATAAACGACAAACATGCTAAAATTACCTGTTAGATCTATGCATAAGCATAAGCATAATCAGCCTATAATGTTCCCACTGCTGGGACACAGGCTTCCTCTCGGGCCCAGATCAGATCTTTTATCCAGTTAGATCTATGGTCAGCTATTAATACTAGTGTCACCGCTCATACAATACGTATGACGCATATTGGCTATGAGTTTCCTAAAGCCCGAAACCCTAATAACAATAATTAGGAGGCCAGTAATAAATTAACATTAGTGTCCTAACGCAGTGACAACGACTCTCATATGTTTCACACCTTGTTGCTAATCAGACAGAACGTCTTGGCGGCTTGGCGATGACTCGAAAGTCGCTACTTTTGAATTTATTGACATTCTAACCGCAACGTGATTTACCTGGGTCGACAATCAATAGAAGCATCGAGTTTTTCTAATATCGCTGGAAAATTTTGCAGCTTCGCGCGGGATATACATACATAAATGTTCCAATGAAATAATCTGCATAGACTATATGAATACGTATTTATTAATGATTTTGATCCTTAGTAAGAATAACATTTTTATTCAAGTAAAAATTCATAATCATCAAGGTCGTGGTCCGAACCACGGATATCTATGGTTCTAACCCAGCCAGGCGCTTTACTTTGTGTAAATTATTTCATCATAACTGCTCTCAAAACGGTGCAGGTATAACAACCCGCACTGGACCCGCGTGGTGGATAGCCTTTGTCCCAGCAATCGGAAATTGGAAACATTAGGTATAAGCTAATTATGATAAATAATCATTCCTTCCTTTTGTGATTTTACAGGTCTAAAACTGTTTTCAGAGCTTTCATTATCATACTTTGCCATTCAAATTAATGTTAGCTTTTTGTTAACTTCGAAGAAGATTGAAGATACTTACTTACTTATTTTGTATTAAGATTTTCCGCATTTGCACCCAATTAGGTACCCTATTCTTATGAAAATAGTTATTTGTGCAACAAGAGAACAAAGTTGTTTTTTGGTGCGAGTGTTGATTTTGAATCCTGAGTAAGCGAAGGATTCTATAATTGTTAGAATCCTGAGCACAACGAGGGATTCAAAGGCACGAGATGCAAATAACTTTGGTCTCGTGTAACACATACAACTTTTCACCTCAGCAGCGAGAACATATGAGATATTGGAACAAATTAGGGGTTTAAATATGAATTTGCCGTTTTGTACTGAAGAACGGAAACCATTTTTTTTCTGAGGTAATATATATTTATTTAATCAAAGTATTTTCCCCATTGTCTACAAATTTCTGCCATCTCCTGGGAAGGTCATTTATACCTTTGCGGTAGAACTCTGGGGACCTGGACTCAACAAACTGAGTGAAGGCATTTTGTATTGAAACCCCTTCATTTCTGTACAGGTTCAACAAGGTAGGTAAGGCAAGCTTCAACACGCGGTTCTCTCTGCAGATTAGTCAAATCATGGGGCGCCTATTTTGCAAGCTTTTTGTCTCACCGATTGATGCAAATTAGTCATTATTTTGGATATGCTTAAGCTAACATCAAACCCGCTAGTTCCTTGGTAGTTTGATATGGAGCGGCTTCTACCATCGCATCTAATTCATCATTATTTACCTTAGAGGCTGGTCTTTCTCGGGGTTCATTCTTCAAATCGAAGTTTCCACTACGAAAGCGATTAAACCAAAAACGCACGGTGCGTTCATTAGCCGCATCCTCTCCAAACACAACATTGATATTGCGAGCTGTTTCGGCTGCGTTAGTTCCACGTCGGAACTCGTATTCAGAAATTACTCTAATTTTCAATATAAGTACAGTAAGACACAACTCACATGTAGCATCGGCAAAATTCGTAAAACCGATGACAATCCGACCTGAATGCGCCTTCAAAATCACCAATCTTTATTACTATTACTTATATCTTATATATATCTTTATTTATTACTGCTTTAGGTGAAAATTATCTTTACGCAAACGCAATAACTTGTAAAGTTATATAACCAAATACATCCGTAAAATTGAAATTTATTAATGCAAATTTTCACATTTATGCTACATCTAAGTAGTTAATAGTTGTGTCGTACTGTAGTTATCTTTACTGTTAAAAGCTGAATGCAAAAACAAAATACGAATCTTGTGAAAAAAGTTTCACTCTGGAATCTCACACCGTGATGCAAGTTTAATTTTAATTCAAAGTGACCAAGTACGTTTAAACGGCAATTTTATATTTAAACCCATATTATTGCCTAAAGGTAAAAAATACAACATGGTAAACGTACACCACATGGTAAACAAACCACATGTATATATGTAAAACGAACAATATAAAAAATAAAAAAAGTTAAATTACTTATTACATTTAAAACCTGTATGTGTGTTCGAACGTTTTATTGTTTGTTTCTTTTTTGGGCCTACTAAATATCGCAATTAAAATCGAACTTCGAATCGACTTGTTTCTATCTCTCGCTTTTTTCGTATCGAAGTAAAAGTGACAGAACAAACTGAAATTCAAATATTTCGAATTTTGTGAGTAGACCCATGACATGTTCTCGGAATTTAGAAAAAAAAAAAAAGTTACTTTGTCTCACGCTCGCACCAAAATTGAATTTTGCACACTGTTTGAGGTGCTGAGGTGAAAAGGTTTAAACTTCTTACATACCTAATGATAAAAGAGGTCTGTTTTGTGATAATATCTATATTATATCATCCGGTGTTAACAAATATGTAAGTAAGTACCTAATGCTGAAGTTTTTATTTGAATGCACATTAGATGTCGCGAAACCGTGCTCCCAGAATTTCTGTCATATGCACCTGATTTGGACTTAGAGTTTTGAATATTGTGTATCACAGCATAAATCCAATATTGCCAGACATAAGGAAGTATGAGCATAAAATACATATTAACATAGGCTGTGTCAAACAGAAAAGGAAGAAACATTGTAGTTTTAATACCTACACATTTAGCCAACTTGGAAATGGTTAAACATTTTCCCTGTCCGCAAGGTACTTAGACACAATTAGTTAAATAATCAACCTGAACCATAAATGTCGTTCATGAGACAGGGAAAGAGTTATGATATTAAAACATACCGTCAATACAATACAAATTACGTCAATACCAGCTGTTAATCTCTGCATTTGTTATTCATCTAATCATGTATTCATGTCACTTTTATCATAATTAACGGCGAATTTTGATCGCTTAATTATGATAATTTTAACAATGAAGAGATGTTTGATTAGCTTGCTGTCGTTATTGACGCGTTTAATGAAACGAGTACATCCACACTAAGAAGTGATGACAAACTATTAACCAAGGATAATGACGACATAAAAACATAAATTATATCCGTGAGTACCTACTGAGTGTGCATGTGATTGTGATTACAGTGGTCGTCAGGCACTTGAGTTGAATTATAATTATACTAACACAGACCAACAGAAAAATTAACAAGACGATATTATACAAGGAAAAAGCGTCTAAAAATACACGTGGAAAACATTTCCTTCTTGAAAAGTTGCAGTAGAACTCGAACAATATTGAGCTCTTCAAAAGAGTTCTTCGAAGATTGGATTCATAAGTCTTCGAAAATAAATCACATATTTTTGCTCCTAAGCAGGAGTCCAAGCTCCAACCGAATTCAGGGACGTTAAGCCCTTCAGCACAATCAACAAGTCTAGACGACGATCAATATACTCGCTAAAGCGAGACAACATACGTGGGAGGAAGATAGATAATATTCATTTTCTCCTCTACTAACAATCCTTAGCAAGGGTGTAAAGGAAATTCACAAAACGATGTTCGGTAATAAGTTTCTTTTGATAAAGGTTGGTTGTGAATAGAAGATAAGATTTTACAATGTAGAGTAAAATGGAAACGTATACGTGTAGAGTTTGATCAAAATAAGTTGGGGGCTGGGGTATGGTTCGAAATCCAAAATGTATATTTAATTTACCTATGGATTTTGCCATTAGGACAGCCAAAGGTTCGTTTCAAATGATTTTAATAAGAGATTCGAAACTCTTATCGTGATGCCTAAATTCTACACTTGTAACTTAAATATTTTCACACTCGTCAACTGTGGAAAGTTCTTCTGCCTTCGCATTTCAAAACAATGGACAGAAGAGTAGGCAACTTCTAGTAAATGTAGTACATACGAAGCGACGCGACGTCGGGGAAACGTAGTACCCTCCATTCTAGTGCCCCCCTTCTATCATGTCGTCCGGACCACTACAGACGACTTTTTCAAGGATAAAAACGGGAGACATCACACGGAGCATTCAATTTGTCAGGTCTTGTCTGCTTCCCTGTTACTTTCCTATATGTCTGTTTATACAAACCAACATGAGTAACATACCAAAAAAGGAAAACTGTGAGCAATGCAAGGTGTATTATATATTGTTACTTATTATGGCCAATTCGCATTCGGTATTAATGACAGCAAAATGAATGAAGCTTAAGTATATGGCTGGATCGTAATACTGGAATCATAAAGCCGCAGCAACAATTTAAACACTTCAGCAATACGTCACCACACATAATTACGCCAATTAAAGAGATCTTTTCCTAACATACAATTTTATTACAGCCATTTTCAATTCAAAATGAACAATTGACGTCATAACAGGAGATAACTACTTATCGAGAGCAAACAAACACGCGTGTCTCCACGTTATCAGGTTGAATTATCTGTTGATAAATGGATCCTAGTGCGAGTAATTTCAACATATCTATGAATAGTTCAATATGTACCTAGTCATGTATGGACAAAATATAAAGAGAAAGTTCCGAAACTAAGACGGAGAAGACGCCGAGGGTGACCGCCAGACTGCGAAGTGTAGATAACAACCAGCGACTGACGCAGAGCCCCAAAATAGATAACGCATTTGCGTCAAGCGCACATTTTTCAAGCAGTAAACGGAGCGCGTGCCATACTATATGATTTCCTGGCAAAATATTCGCCAGACTTGTGCCGATCACGCATCTCCTTGCTGACCACGCTTTCTTTATTTTACCAAGCGCAACGCAATGATTCAAACTGTCTAGGCATAGGCACACATTTTTTATCAATTCTACACCACGATAGATTGTTTGTGTGGCATTTGCGTTAACTGCCTGTCGTATACTTATAGAGACGTCAAAGATATACTCATCATCATCATACAAGCTACCTACTGAAGATTAGCAAAGATGACTAGATATTCAAGAATACAACTGAACATAGGTCACTCATGCTGTTATGTTACAACTGAATGAAATGTTTCTCAATCTGAGCTACGAATCCGGTGACTCCACAATCGGAGCGTCGAATGTCTGGCCGTCACCTTGGTGTTAACGGCTCGCACTGAAAAAAGTAAAATAATAAAAACAACACGATGCGTGCACAGAAGGCAAGGTCGATGCCGTGGTATTTCTGGACGCGGCAGCTCGCCGCCGGCGCTCGTTTCGACCTCATCCAACCGACTACGCTGAATCACTGATTGATAGCTGCGTTCCTCGAAACGAAACGTTTCGCCAAGTTTTTCAAATTACTTTTTTGGCGCTTTGTTTATATTTACATCGGTTTTCAGAGCTGCTCACGCATTTACTGGTTAATTCATATGTTTAAATTGTTGAACACCCGTTGAGTTATGTTAGCAACCTAAGGTCAATTCAATTCATAAGAGCTCTACCACGCGTATATTTTTTTATATTTTATATCCAAAGCAACAAACGCATCCTACTTAAGATTGTGTAAACATTAAACCGGATTCACGGTATCTAAACTTGTTAAAAGGTAACCATCTGCATATCAAACACAGTAAAGCACCAGTGAAGGCCGAGGGCGTCCGTTCTGTTATTTTGGTGCATTCATTCAACGTCGCGTCCTCGTAAGTCACTTTCTGTAGTGCGTCATCTTCAACGTCGATTCTAAACAAACGTCTTTATTTATAATCTGCCTTATAGTAGCAAAAACCCTGAAATCGATGTAATCGCCAGTTAAAAAGTCGTTCATAAACGCAGGCCGTGCGCCGTGAGTCATTCACAGCGACGCCGACGACGATGTACAGTATTCGGCCAATGACCCACTTCGGTGCCATAGACTTGTACGACTGTAAGTAGCCTTTTGTACTTGATGGCTATTGAAATAGTAATTTCTTCAGTTTAGGATTTAAACATCGTTTAGCTTTAGCAATCTGGAATTGCAATGCGAGCCTTCGATGGGAATTTCAAATTATTATGAGCAAAAGTTTAAGTTTAAGTTGCTTCTTTGAATGATAATCTCAACAAAAAAAACAAGTTACTTTGCCTTCTTACTTCGCCATTTAGAGCCTAAAGAGAACAAGGGAAGCAATTAGGTAGGTATCAAAACCAAAAATGTAAAACTGTTTGAGCCAATTTTTCATCATACAATACTCGTGTAAAGGCTTCTTCTATCGTTTCTGTATGTGCTAAAAGTTATTTCAAATCATCATCGGATTGATATAGCTATACAGTAAAGTACTACGTAAAATGCAATCTGCGTCCACCGTATCTGCTACAAACATACTTCAGTTTGAAGTTTACAAATAGAAAATGACCTTTGCAGCGACATTTTGCTCCTATCGCTCTTGAGTAAAATTACTTTTCGAGTTCCATTGCTTCTTTAAAAATGTAGGTGAAAAATTCTGAACTTTTCTTATTTGAACTAGGTATTTCGAGGACGGAAATCGTGACTTTAGTGTGGACCTAACATTTTAGAGCTCACGTACTGAGAAAAGCTCAGTTCCTGCAATTTAACAATGACTTGTTAACCAGACGAACGGCCGCTGACACTTAAGAAGACTCAATCGTTCATTCTATATCCCGCCTGGTTGCTATGTACTTGCCACTGAGATAGGACGTTGGCATACATTCGTTGCTCTAGTCAATTTAAAAGGAATGTCGGTGTCACGACGAATATTAGTTTCTCAATCAATACTTTAAGTTCAAGTTCCGTTAAAGCGAAGTCTTCTAAAGTAAAACAACACATTTGAACAATGGTTTTCAAACATTTCACTAGTAAAACTTATATATGGGTACCCGAACTGAAGTTGAGGCATACGGCTTAGAAACGACACTGACTATGTTTGGAGAGCTGGTATACGTTTGCATTGTGCCTAGTTTACTTTATTCCGATGATGCAATGTAAATTAAAGAAGCCTCTTCTGAGTCCTGACGTTGCACAACAACATTTTTCTCCTCTTGCTCGTGACGGTGGGTCGGGTTGGCCATACTCCAGGATGCCGAATCCCAGACAGTTTTTTGATGGGGTATTTCCAATCTGGATATTTTCCATTAAAGAAGCATCAAGTGGTCTACGTTAGCAAAGCGACTAATTTTGTGGGAGAGTAGATCATCTGAGAGTTTCTATTTCGTAAAAGTATATGTTATGTTATTCTCCATTGAGAGTCATAGGACGTTAAACACTTCCAAATAGCCTTCGAAAAGACTTTCCAGCTTTGGCAATTATTGCTGTACAGGCCAATAGGGTGCTTCGGCTGTCTTCTTTCTCGAAGTTGTATCGAGCAACAAGATCTGCCCGTTTTTGAATTATTATGAATTCAATATTAGCTTTGCTTTATCTGCATCAGATTCTCTGAATTCGCCGTTTCATTTGCACAAACATACCTAAGTTCTAATTCATATAATTTGTCAAACCAGTATATCAATAAAGTTTTCTGCATTAAACTTAGGTACATGCATATCTTCAGTGACTGAGTATTGCGAACAGGCTACACCTCGCAACACTCAAAATATTTTACGATTCGAGACATCTTGCACTACAGTTTTCGAAACCTACCAAACGGCTTTTTCGTCATCATTAAGTGTGTTATGCGTCATTCCCACAAGTTTGTCATCATTCAAGTCGATAAACTTGTTAGTTCCACCCACGGTCTCTTATTGTGGTTATACCTACCTATTGTTTTAATTAACTGTTCATTTAGGTTTCTACTTTCGCTTTTTACGCATTAGTGCTAAGCCAGTCCAGTTAGTCAGAAGGATCCTGCGTTGCTTCGCCAATATGATTAATAGCTCATTGTTTACAGGATGGTGATTACAAATCGTAGTTATTTTCAGTGTAGGTATGATTTATTAAGTGCGGAATCGTGCGGCATTGATCCTGTGGTTTATATACATATGTAACAGCATAATATACCTTCCCAAATAAAATTAAATGGGAATTAGGATTAAAATCAATTAATCGTGTGTTAAGTTTATGAAAGTGAAATAAATTGTTGTAACACCGAAATTAATTATGCAGAAATAAAATCTCTGCTTACGATAATGAAAATCCAGACAATGGCAGATATGGCACTGCCATTAACGATGAGATTGAAATAAAAACATTTCGGAACAAAATGCGATGTATGCTCAGGTTTATTAATTGACCCTTTTTACTTTTTTATTAAAGAAAAATTCGGCGTAAAAACAGCGATGTACGCTCCTTCCTATTGTA
The DNA here is from genome assembly GCA_948473465.1 of Lithophane ornitopus. Taxonomy (NCBI): domain Eukaryota; kingdom Metazoa; phylum Arthropoda; class Insecta; order Lepidoptera; family Noctuidae; genus Lithophane; species Lithophane ornitopus. The sequence continues at coordinate 9,429,436 of OX419624.1, read as the reverse complement.
AAGACTTGGAACAAGTGTAATGACAACAACTATCAAGGCTTATCTTAAGGAAGGTAATAAGTAGCTAGGTAACTAAGTGTTTTTATTACCTACCTAATTACCTCAGTTTGTTTGTCTTTTATGTTTTAATGAAGACTTGGATTTCCCAGGTGATGCTCCGAGTGTTATATAATATATAATATATATATAATCATGGTTCTTAAATTTGCGATACTGGATAATCCTGATTTAAAGTAGGTATCTTTAAAATATCTAGGAATAGGATATGTAGTAAACGGAGTATACTGTCTATTATGTCAGTAACTCAACTACCCAGGATATTCAACTAATTAGGTACCTAGGTAGTTACTAGAAACTAGATATCTAACGATTGTTGATATGTAGTATACAGGGTGTTTGGTAGAAGGACCGACACAATTTTCTTAGGGCTAAAGAGTCATATCCTAGTTTTCACGCATAAAACTGTAGGTAATTGAGATAAAAAAATGTTTTTTTACTAGATACCCGAATGTTTCAACGTTTTTGTTTGTGTTTGAAATGTTGAACGCAACAATTTTTGGTGTTATCCGCAATGACATGTATGTAGGTAAGCACTTACGGTTAAATCTAAAGTTAAATCTAAAAAAGTATTCTAGTAGGTAGGTATGTGTTTCCCGTTTTAAAATTGTGTTAAGGAACGAAAATGATTAAATTCATTTTAATACTTAACGAAATATAACAATTTAGTGCTGCTAGAAAAGGAGGCGACGAGGAGGGATTGGGGATCCCTCAAAAAATGTAAGTACTTATCGGCCCCTCAACCAAACACCCTGTATATGCCATGTAGGCATGCTCCATGTGCATTAGGTGTCGAAGTTATCGATTGCTTTTGCTATCCCTTACCTCAGTCTTCGTTATTCGATGTCGTGCTAACTTAACGACGGCAAAATTTCCCTTGCCAATGGTCCTCTCGATGTCATAAAAACCCACCCTAATGGGGGTTTTCGCAGGACGTTCACGGTCCGCCATTGTTGATTATATTATAATCATCAAATTCCAAATGGATTTTTTAACACTTCGGAGGATTTATATAAAATCATCCGTAACACTTTTTTGTTTATATCCATCGACGGCAGTCATTAACGCACACTAAAATTAGAGCGAGTTATCAAGCACACAATATTGAACGAACGTTTAATCCTCTAATACGTCATTCAATAAATAAATACATGTTTTGATTGTGAAATACGCGATTCGTTACTCCCTAGTAGAGTAAATCGTATCAAAGACACTATAATATAACGTGTTCCGTATAAATAAACAACACTATTGTTTTTAAAAACAGCTTAGTTAATCCACACTAAATAGTTAATGTTTTTCATTAGCACGTTATATATTTTGTATACAAAATTTATTTACAATTTATAGAAAATCGCGCAGAGGCGGCGTGCGCGTATAACACGCTTGGAGTACCACGTCACGCCGCCGCCTCACCGGCTGTCAACCGGGTACTGAACTCGAGTCTCGACTTCTCGAGTCGATCGAGTCGAGTACTCGTAGAATGAAGCACAGCACCTACCGCGGCGATACACGCGCGCGCTTTCAGTCGCCTACCAGCCATGTTGATTCTCTTCATGACGTCAACAAGGCGTTCGGCGCTTAGTTGAACTACTTAGTTAAAGACTGCATGCTTGTAATGTATAGTTTAAAAGCATACGCATACAATTCTATATCGGTTACACAAAATCGTATCCACGATCTTCCAAATGGATTTTTTAAAGCACCCTATGACATACATAAAATCCATGTTATTTCATCACCTTAATACCTGCTACCCCATAAGGGTCAGCCACTTATGCGCGTCTTGTCTAATGTCTACCCATTCGATACCATGTAAGTATTGTTTTATGTGTTAGATCCAAGAAGAAAATCCTCCTATTTACCAACCTTAACATAGATACTTACGGCAGTAAATGATTCAATTAAACAGTTAAATGGGTAGCATTTAACTTCCTGCAAAAATTCAAAATACCCGCTTTTTAACTAACAGAGACTAGAGTGAACATGGCGTAGACAGAGAATGAACATGGTCAGTTGCAGTTTTTTTTTTTTCACCTTTTCGGCTCGTGCAAACAGACGCGAAATCGCGGGCGCGACAGGCAGCGGTACCTTTGTCGACAAAGATACCGCTGCCTGTCGCGCCCGCGATTTCGCGTCTGTTTGCACGAGCCTTTATTTGTTTGGAAATTCATACTTAGAGTGCGCGCCACAAAAGAAGGCCCGTGGAAAATTGAGGAACTAATTTTTTTTAAGGTGGATGCGCTATGTTATCTCGCGAAATTCAATTTTTCTCACTTTTTTTGCAATTTGCAGGTCAGTATCAGGTTGTATGTTGATCTAAATATTATTGGCGGCCGTAACAAATATGGATTTACAGAATAATAAACATTAGAATCAGCAATACAACTCTCTAAGTTCATGTAAGTTCAATGCACTTACATTCAATGCACTCCAATAATATTTAGATCAACATACAACCTGTCGTGTTAGCGAAATGGTAAAATTAATTGAATGTTTCTAATAAAAGTACTTCTTTTTTGGTAAATCTTCATAGATTCCCCTCCTAGTATTACCTTCATTTTGTTAAAATACATGACTTCGTTCATCGTTGCTTTTTAAATAAAGAGCTATATAGAATAGAATATAGAGCAATAGATGCTTATTTCTGGTCAAACTTCTGATAAAGCAAAGTACACACTATCGGAAGCACCAGCAAGTTTATTTTTGTAGCAACACCTTGCCGCTTTTGGTAACACTGAAGTGCGTTTCAGGTCAATAATTAGTTCCGGAATTTAAGCGTTTGGAATTTTCTTTCTTTGTCTGATTGCATAAGTATTCCGCTATGAATAAATGAATAACGACGCCAAACCAACTACAGTTTTATGGTACTGTAATGCGACTGATATTTTTTTGCAATGTGATTGTGGAAGGCATTGGACTTATTACAAATTTCGTATATTTTCAAGGAATATTTTCAGAATTCTTATTTATTGTCTCATTATTTTATTTATTTATGTCTACTTTATCCTAAGAACGCACATAGATACAGTCAGATCAAGTTTTTATGGGAACTGTTGCTTTTATACTTACCAAGATGTCGGTGATACTCTTCTACAATTTTGACAAGAAAAAGATGTATGTATCGTTATAAAAGCTTATGTGCAATTTATATGAGCTTATAATCGTTTGAATGTGTAAATAATTATAGCTAGAATAACGTCAATATGAATCAACTTACCGAAGAAAATGTTCAGAATATGAAGTGCAGTCAAAAAAGCACGAATATGAAAAACAAAAGTAAAAAGGCCAAAGATCCTTCTGAAAATCCGGACGAAATAAGTTTATCTAATCAAGAGAATTTAAGCGATACGTTAGCCAATACTCTTCATATTATTAACATCAATAGTAACCTAACTAATGGAACTAGTGATCATCCAAACGGTAGTCCCGAAGTTCTGAAGGATAAATCGGAAACTCAAGAAGATGCTCCGAGCGAGGACGTGAAAGATGTAAATAGTGTACAGTGTAGTGATGGAACATGTCAACGAGAATGCAAAGACACTGCTCAACAAACAGGCAGGTGTATTTTCGATGATGCTTTAGAAAACCTCGAAAATGCTATCAGCAATGAGGAGCAAGAACCTCAAGATGAAATTGAAATAATATCGTACGAATCTGAGCTACAAATGCCAGAGATCATGAGACTTATACAAAAAGATTTGTCAGAACCCTACTCCATCTATACTTATAGATATTTTATACACAACTGGCCTAAGCTTTGCTTTTTAGCAACTCATGAAGGAAAGTGCATTGGTGCCATCGTTTGTAAGTTAGATATGCATCGCAATGTTGTGAAAAGAGGCTACATTGCTATGTTAGCTGTTGATGAAAAATATAGAAAGAGAAAGATTGGCTCGAGACTGGTTCGAAAAGCAATACAGGTATTTATGGTTATGTAGAATAGTATATTAAGAATATTTATTTACTAGCGGTTGCCCTTGACTTCGTCTAAGATACAAGATAAAACATAGCCTATGTCCTTCTGGTGATGGTCTACCTATGTAAAAATTTCATCTATAACCATTCAGCCGGTTTTTGCGTGAAAGCTTAACAAACAAACTCACTTTCGCATTTATAATATTAGTCAATCCATACATACATCAAATTGACCTTGTATGTATGTAGGACACACCCTTTGGTGTCAAGTTGTAGTGTTCTATTAAGGCTGGTGGAAATGTTCCTACAAATCATTTACTACCCAATTCTAATTGGAGTAATTAGTTTCCAATTGCATTTTGATAGATGTATTTTTCTAGATAGTTACCATCATTCTCTTGCTCTTATCCCAATTTATTTGGAATCTGTGCAACATGTCTCTTTCTTCCATACTTCTCTATTAGTTGTCATGTATTTTTCTAGGTAGTATTAATCCTGAATGTTTTTGTTTCAGGCAATGATAAATGACAATGCGGATGAAGTAGTTTTAGAAACTGAAATCACAAATAAACCAGCACTGAAGCTCTATGAGAATCTTGGCTTTGTGCGGGACAAACGCTTATTTCGATATTATCTTAATGGTGTAGATGCATTGAGATTGAAGTTATGGCTTAGGTGAAATAAGTAGGTATCTCAAGAGAAATTCTCAATGTTGTGTTACATACTTCTGGAGGTCATGCTGTCTCAAGCATATTTAAAGCAAATGGTGTAACCTTCTATTGCCATCCATGAGGATTTAGCCAAATGTATAGTTTGTTTCAATTATGTTTTAGTCATGTGATAATATGTTTATCTAATTTATGTGTTAAAAATTGTTAATGAAATATTTTCACCAATTCTTTTATATTTTGACTGTAAGATTTTAAAGTGGTTTATATCCAAACTAAATACACAACTTTGAAGAATTATATTGTAGTCACTGTTTATTTATACTTGTCACCCTGCAATATTGATTTTTATCACATAAATCAATATCGTTTTTTCATCATACTAACTTGACAAAGTAGACATTTTGTATCTACTTGATTTTTATGTACTGTTAAATAAATAAATAAATATATGAAATCCTTGAATTCATAGTAAAGTATTTGAACAATAGCATTCATTAGATTTTATTTTTATCCCTGAGTCCAATAAGTACATAATAAAATCCCATATTTTGTTTTATAATAATTTATTATCAATTGAGTAGGTATTCATTTAAAATGTAAATGTAGCAGTGTTAGTTGAAGCAGCATCATATATAAATGTATTATTCACTGGCTTATATTGTTTGGTAACAATTTTGATAGCTTCATGAGCCACACAGCCACCTAAATAGGCTGACACAGTATGTATTTCTGCTCCTCCATACCGACACATTTCATGAACATGATCATCCTTTGGGAAAGGAGAGCATGACACATCACTAAGAAGCTTAGTTACACAAGCCTTCAACTTAGCAGTGTCACCTTCAGGTTCTGTTTCACCCGGAGCTCTACAATGTTCTGATGCAAACATTTCGGCTGCTCTTAATAAAACATAATGGACCATCATAACATCAGGCTCCTCTAAATACCTGGCTATATAAGATGCCACAGAACTGGTCAGTTGATACTCTGAAGCAATGTTTGATCCACTAATAAGATGCAAGTCATGTGCATGTCTACAGAACAATTTCACATCAGCTTCACTGATGGTGTCACAATGTAATTGGGCAACAATTTGTTGCACTTTTCTGTACACTATTTCTGTATCCATAGCAGCTTGGGTTCTATACAAATTTTGTAATTTGATATAGTGGTCTGTTGAAGCAGTCATATCTGGCAAAACTCCTTTCACAGGGAGTTTTCCTTTTCCTTCACCTTCAACAAATCCTCTCAATGCAGAACACATGATCCAGAAAGTGGTACTTTCTTTTGTTAAATTGGTAGCAGCACTGCAGTATAAAAGTTCTTGGCTCTTTACAGGCAAAAATGTGGGCATTAAAGCAGTATTAACTGCTCTTATGGCTTCTTCAAAATTTTCCTCATTGATTGGAATATCATTCTCATCTCTTCTAACAAAGTCTTCAATAATAGCTTTGATCTCATTCTTCTCTTTCCTGCTCATTGGCCAGCGATTTTGATTACTGCCTTTCCATTTTTGAACAGCTTTGTATATAATTACAATCCATGGTATATGACCATGGTCTTTTAAATCAACTGCATCTATATCAAAACTATCTAAGAAGTCAGACAATGCTTGAAATGGATAATCTAACCTTAAATCAGTTTGTTCATTATCAGGGTGAGTTTCAATTACTGCATGTTCCCTCATCTGGATTCTGAAAGATCCTAGAAACCCAATAGATCTGCACAGGATGAGTGGAACATTGATATCCCACAAATGTTGGGATAGATCTTGAATGGTCTGTTCTCCAAGTGTGGTGGCTATAACTACAGTGAAAGACTTAAAAAAATCTGGATTTTCTTTGAGGATTTGGTCTGGTGGTTCCTGAACTGCATGACCTTGTACAGCCGGATTTAATTCTAATAATAACCGCAGGGTCTCTGATCCCCTATTCATACCTTTACTAGAACACTCCAAGAAAAAGTTACTCCCAATATCTTCATCACTTACGGTTTTATCATCAACTATAGTTATTGCGCCAACACCAGGAAGGACTATAGATTTCAATACTTCAGTACCCAATGCCGTGGCGTTTATCAAACAAATATGTCCATGTTCAAGTGCAGATTGGCCGTGATCTCCCCATAAGCGAAGTTGCCGGTCGTATTGTTTTGTCTTTTCACTTTGTTCCGGAGACTTCGGTGACGGCGAAGCCATATTAATCAAGAAATTTCAAAAGTTTAAAATCACTTTTATCAAATACGTATGTATAGTGCCTACAGCTTCTGCACAAATTACTCAAGTTTTATTAAATTTTTTAATGCAGTAGGTGCAAAATAAATCCGGCACAGGGAGAGATTGACAGTATTGACATTACAAGACATTTATTTACTTGACACTGACAGAAACCAATCATCATGGAATTAGTAGGTACTACTACTAATTAGTAATCAGGGGAAGAGACTCGCACAAACCCAGAGAAGCATGCATGGCCATGGACTCAAGCATGGCACAAACGGGAAGTGGCCTATACTCAGCAGTGGATGGGTGGAACAAGGCTGCCGCCTGCCAATGATGATGAGGTTGCCGGTTGCCGCTGTCAGAGGTAAGATAACTGTGAAGGGATTGTAGACCGATGGCTCACACATTATATCCAAGCTTCATTGTTCGGGTTGTGCCATTAAGTCAGGATCATAACTATGTATCTACCCATTTTGAATGCCGGAATGAGGCGGTCGGTTATATCCGTCGGTTGTAAAAAGACGCTTAGCGAAGCCATAAGTCACATGTTATTCCCGTCATTGTGATATTTTTTTTGGTCTGGATCGTACTTGGGAACCTTCTGGTTACGAAGATATTGAAGGTCAAAGTTCCAACTTTTTCAGATGTTTTTTAAAAGAAAGCAAGTTTTGTAACTACTCCCACGAACCCTGAACGATTGCATGCACCCATATACACAATGTTTTGCGTGCGTTACGTTGCTCACTAGCACTACACTATCGTAAACAGCGATTTTTCACACCAAAAATAAAAGTCGTTAGTGTCGTTACCCAGCATTTATTTTTCTGCAGTTAGTTATGGGTCTTTTTACAATGAATCTGTATGTTATGTACAAGTCCACGCATCTTTGGCCAGTTGGTAACCATTGCTTTATTTTGCTGTCTCCATCTTCATCATAGAAAGTGGTAGGTAGGTACCTACCTAATGGTTTCATCAGATGGGTTTGATTATATTATGTAATCTGTGAACACATTTTGACGTAACATTTCGTAGTCTGTGGTTTCTATTTCTACGTGATTTCTACCTGCAGCTGATAAAATGGAATGGCTCTTGTGTTGTGATTTGTGAGAAATTATCGAATAAATCTAATTATTCAGTCATCAAGACCTGCTTTGTTTAAAGTGAGATGTTAAAAACATTCTACATTACGAATGTGTATGGAAATGAATTTACAAACTTTATTTCAGGATTTTAATCCTAGGTAACGTGTTATTAATTTGTATGTTATCGAAATGACTGGTAGATGATTCGTAAAGTTGTTATTATATTGTTTTTGTTTTTCACAGCAAATTCGTGGTTCACAGCTGTTTGCTGATATTCACTGCATTATTAGCTTTAAAGTTAGATAACTCTATAACATGGTCGTACTGGGCCGTGTTTACGCCAATATGGGTGTGGAAATTTCTTGTAGTTCTTGGTGCCACAGTTGGCACATATGTTTGGTGGCAGTATCCTCACTTCAGGTAAGTGGTTCAACACTAATCAAAGACTTGACAATCCAGTTTAAGTTACATTATTATGTAACTTAAACTGGATTTAAGTCAAGTCTTGACACATACAACATACAATCAAAATAAAAACAGTGAACAGATTTACATAAAAAAAGAAAGGTCCTTCCAGTATAATATTGCTTACCTTGAATATATTTTTTGTTATTAATAGTTGTGGTATCAATACATACAAGCTATTAAAACGGCTGAACAAATTTGTAGACTTAATTTCATAAATCAGCTATTTTATAGACTTAATTATTCTATGTCACTTTATTTAGTTTGAGTGTCACTGCAGAACTTTCCAATAAAATATGAATGAAAAAAATAATTACCTAATTTTAAAAGATTAGCGATTTAAGATAGACTGTGTTTATTTGGAACAGTTAAAGCAATCTGATGAACAGACTGACAGATAAAAATATTTTTTATAAAAAATCTATCAAAGCGCAATAGGTATTTATTCCTTAGATAAAAGTTATCTGATTATTGAAAAATCAGTCCATCATCATTCTCCTGTCCTTATCCCAATTTATATGGGGTGATCGCAACATGCCCCTTTCTTCCATACTTATCTAATAGTTGTCATCTCGGTAGTCACCCCCTTTCTAACTATATCATCTCTCACGCAGTCCATCAATAGTTTCTTTGGCCTTCCCCTACTCTCTACTATAGCTTATAGCCCTTATGATCTTTAAAAACATCTTTATTTGCAGGTTGGAGGGTGAAGCCTACATCCATTACAAAGCTATGCTGATAAGTCTTGCCATTCACTTAATTCTGCTAATGTTTGAGTTGCTTGTCTGTGACCAGTTGACCACCGGTCGCCATGTGTGGATACTAGTGTTTATACCACTTATCTTCATAAGCATAGTTTCCATTGCCATCTGTATATGGTCTGTGAAACATGATCGCAGCTATGAGGTTTGTATAAATTATTCCTTTTATGTAAGGGTTACGTCATTTCCTGATGCTTAGTATGTGATTCTAGATTTCCTCACATATTTAATCTAAAGATTAAATAGTTATTTTGCAATAGTAGGTAATAATATTTGAACTCAAGACCTATTTATCAAACAATATTTGTTGGTAAATGCTGCATGTATCAAAGTCCAATAATTGATTGTTTTGATAACATTAATTAATTGGACTATGAATTCAAAACATTAATCAGACAAGCGATAGTATTTTTATCTAATGTTGATTATTTTCCCCCAAATGCACAAGCCACCCTGTGCCATTCATATTTACCATAAAATGTTGATTTTAATGCCATACTGTCAGTCAGATTGCTAGCTGTAACTATCAAAGCTAAATTATGTGGGTGTGCCACTACACATTATAGGGTTGCACCTATTGCAATGATAAGATAGAGTTCAAAAGTAATTTAAAAAACTAAAACACTGCAATACCAAAATACTATAAATTATTAATTATTTTTATTTCTTATTCCAAATTACATTTAAACATATAATTTGTATAATAATATATTTTTGTAATAATTTTTTAAAACCCTTCATTTTGATACCCCCCTCTCGATAGTTTCGGGAGTTTATTTTTTTAAACACATCTGTTCCTCAGTGACAATCGCGGAATAAACCGGAATCTAACGACATAGCATTCATCAGAATCGGTTCAGCCGTTTAGTAGTTACGGGGGAACATAGAGACGGATACCTATATACACATACATACAGGTTAAACACATAACTCTCCTTTGTCTTCGCCGCGATCGGGTAAAAATAAATAAATCAACATTTCTATTTAAAACTTTTTGTTGCAGTTGGAACTATTTTGTGCTGTAAATATACTTCAGTTCATATTTCTGGCGCTCAAGTTGGACGAGTTCATAAGCTGGTCGTGGGAGGTCGTGTTTGTGCCTCTGTGGATACTGATGTGCCTCAGTCTTGTAGGTGAGTGTATGTACGGCTTTATTCATGTTTTTTTAGGGTACTTTAGTATTATTAGAACTATTGTCCGACCGAAACACGATTTTTAGCCGAAACCGTAATCGAATATTCGGTTCCTCTTCCAGTTAAAAGTTAGCTAAATTGACACTATTTTCTGAGATCCATTTTTCGTAGGTTTGTAACAAAGTCGTTAAGATGCTTTTGCCCTTAATGCTTGTATCAATATTCCGGAAAGCGAACTTCACTACTCGCTGATATTAATAACAGCATGTGTGTTAAGTAAATAACTTCTATTTATAAAGAGACCAATTTTTTTGGGGTTTGTACAAAAAGGTTAATAAAAACGGGACCCCATTAGTCTATATATCTGTTAGTTGTTCCTATTCTATCAAAACCAACCGGTCACGAACGGCAGTTTCGGTTGGGTCGAAGGTTCGGCCGAAAATGGCCTAAACCGAAACCGAATTGGACACTATAACTAACTACAGTAACTTAAAACCTGATAAAAAAGAGATTAGTCTATGTAATCTATGATGAATATCAAAGGCTCAAATGTGGGAAATACGGGATACCGTCCACAACACCACGTCAAACCGCGTATTAGAGTCGCGAGCTGTCAAAGACACATGGAATACTTACGGTCAGTTTCTTCATCAAAAGTAACAGTCAACTGTTCTTCCGCGCTGTTGGATTTACAACCCTCGCCTCAGCGCCGAGGATTGAAAATACAACAGTGCAAAAGAACAGTTGACTGTTACTTTGGATGAAGAAACTGGCCGTTAGTAAATACTAATTTTGTTTCTTTACAATTTCAAAATATTTTATCCATAAAGCTAAACTAATTAGTAGCCACGTGCCACTCACTTCAACTCACATTATTCATAAATAAGATTAGTACATTAGCTGATAAAAATGATCTGATAGTACTAATACAATCTAAATGCTAATACTTTACCATTATTCATAGATTATCTTTTAATTTGGGTTCGCCCCACTATTTTCGCACTCAAACATACCAAGGCATCATCAGCCCAAGATTATAGGGAATCGTAAAACCACCTTTTTTGTAATTATCATTATTTATTTGAAGATGTTTGATGCATTAATCATTAAAAGCATGTCTTCTATTCCCAGGGGTCCTATACAGCATAATATTCGCTGGGATCTTGCTCCGAACGCCCGAGGTCAACGTACAACAGCGGCGGACAAGCTTTAACTCGGCGCTAGCTTACACATTCACAGTCATACCTATATTAGTATTTCAGGTTCGTATCACGACTCTTTTATTCATAGGAAATAATCATTTAAACAGGCACTAGAGAGGTGTAACTATAACAGAACTTACGTTCTGTGGTATTTGGTAACAGTAACAAGTAACCTGTTCAGTTATTGTTAAAATTAGTAATTTGAGAATATAGTTGTTGCATTTCACGAACGCGAGTCCAAATCGGGGTCATTGTAGTTTAAACCTTATTTCAATAACATAAAAGTCGCATAACGCGATCGCCTGAGCTTACATATTGTAATAGTGATGAATACTCATTTTAATATGGCTCATGTAAGGAAGTCTGTAATTATTAGAATTCCTAGTTTTGTTGATGTTGAACTGTTGGAAGACTGGCGAAATGCCAAGCAAGTTCGTCATTTGATATATGTACTTTTACTTATATGGACATATATCGGTGATAGATGGAGGATATAATGTATATAACAAATAGATTTTAATAAAATTCAAAATAAATCAAATTATCTTACTTGGCCCAGTTTCTGATGTATCATAAAATATTAACATTATTCAAATCGCAACATTCAATAAAAAAGAAATATCCATTATTATTCAGAAGTAAGGAAGGTAAGTTTTCTATAAAAGTACTTTTCAGAATAATTTATTATTTTTGTTTAATTTTGCTCTGTTCGTCGTTTACCTGGCATGAAAATATTTCGGCCCAGTTTACATCTAATACTTACCCTAGTTCTTATGCTCAGTGCTTTTATGATCCGCAGGTGCTATTAACAAACAAGCTGGACGATGGACTCCCGCTGTCCTACACGGTGGTTGCCAGCCCACTGTTCGTCAGCTACGCCACCCTCATCATCATGTCGTTTAGCTCCAAAGGCGGCAATAAATGTAAGTGTTATCCTTCCTTTCATATTATAACGTAGCGTTTCTCTGTCCGCCTTAACTAGAGAACCATTTATACGACTTTACAAGTATTTTGTTTTGACTTTACATGTATTTTTTCATCGCGCACTGGATTTTCAACGCACTGCTTAGCTCCGAGAGTTGAAAATCCAACAGAGCTTCAGATAGAAGCGCTGAGATGCACTGGATTCTCAATACTCGGCTCAACACCGAGAGTTGAAAATCAAGTGCGCGATAAAAAATCGTCGCGTAAAAATGGCCCGTGTGAACCTCGTCCGTCATCCCGATTCATAGTGTTTAGGCTTGAATCGCTATTTTAAAAAACATTGTGGCTGAATAGTGTTTCCGCTAAACCGTGGTTATAATGGCGGCAATGCGTCATGAATGATTCATTACGCTTAGTGACACTGATAGACTGATAGTGGACGGATATCCATGGAGTCTACAATAAACACGAACATGGATTGATAACGAAATTAAGGCCGCTCGCCAATAATGAATATTGTCCAAAAAAAATGTATTTATTTAGTATTTCGCCATATTAGCAATTCGGCGTACCAAACGCGAATTTTTGCTTCGGAATCTAAAAGTTAGTTTTGTCGCGTAAACTTAAATAAATGGTAGTCAGAAGCCCCTTTATTCATAAATGTTGCCCAAAGTTAAGTAATGATTAGCGACTGTTAAACCATACATTTCTGACGTTTAAACGTCTCATAACTTTAATCATCGATTATAAATAAAGCCCATTTAGTCGTAGAAACCATTTTAAGTTATAAAGAAATGTAAATTCACAAACCTTGACCGATACATCAATTCGCTTTATTGATTTAACTATTTCAGTCTCCAATACCTTGCTTACCTTTAATAACGATAAATTTTATAGCCAGGCTGGGCATAATTTTCTAGACTCGCATGTTATCATGATCACAGGAGTACTAAATGTATTTTCGTCTACCTGTCTATTGTGTCAGGATAGTCTGAATTGAAATTTAATCAAAATCAAAAGTCATTCAAACTAGGCTGAGAATCAGCACTTTTTGAACATCAAAATTACATAAAGGCGCCCTTCACCATTTCTTAGTTGTCCCACTCTTTAGCTGGGAAGACAGCTGTCTGTTCTTTTAGAAAAATTAAGATAATTGTTGCATAATCATTTATTTATTTTCAGGGTGGTTCGGTATCAGGAAAGACTTCTGTCAGTTCCTCCTATCAGTATTCCCACTGCTACAAGAGTACGCAAACATTGCGTACAACAACAACGTCAACCGCGGCGCCAACGTCGTACCGAGCGACCCGCCCGAACCTTACCGAGACGACGAAACACAGAAGGTCAAAGAAAGCAAAAAATCACAGAAGAATTCAAAGAAAAACGAATTCATGAAACCAGTAGTGCCTATTACGAGTATAGACATGCCAGATTGATGTTTATATAGCTTGGTAAGTGCTGAAATGTGTGTTCACTCGTTAGATGATATCTTCTGTAATGATCGGGCTTCTAAATATTACAATGAAGCAATATTAAACATTGTTAAGTTTGATATTAGGGCTAAGCTACACGTTCCGTGTTTAGGTTAAATTAGAAAAAGATATTACATTGTGTACATTATTTTTTATTGTTATTTCTATGTAGGCTAATTCATTGATGTTTATTATAGAACAGTTTTTTTGCTGCTATGTTTCAAGTGTTTCAACCGGCCTTGTCGTTATATTACCCCACAACCCAGTTTTTGTAATACCAAATAGCACTGTTTTTTTTTACGGCTCCTTTTTCATTTTTCTGGTATAATAGAATACGATTTTACATAGACAATATACAGAATGTATCAATGAATTATTTTGGTATAGTTAAATATTTTGCAACATATTGAAAGTGATAAGTAAAATTTAAAAGTATTTTTATAGGAGGTACCTGTGAATGAATTAATCTCTTATTTAATGGAGTGGCTTTAGTATTAAACCTGCCAGGTAATGGTGATAATCGTTAGTCATATCAAAATAAGCAATCTTGCTGTGTAGCGTCTAGTATTGTTGGTTCTCGTCACATTTACTACTTACTTACCAAGTTTTAACACATATTTTGCCATTATTTTTAAAAGCAAAAATATTCTAAAATTTCAACTCTTAGGCGTACGAATTAATATTTATTTTGCAAATCATGTGCTTAGATAAATTTGTAGGATATAATTATAATTTTAACTGACGGGCATAAGAGTATACTTAACCATGTTAATGTGTTTGCTTTGCACACAATTATAATGCCGGTCATAGACGTTCAAGAAATGTGATCAAATTGAAAAACGAGAATTTATATTTGTTCATGCCATTTGCCAACTCATTTTGATTAAATTTTCCCACACACATTCATGCCAGTTTTATCAAATGATAAAACTGTTTGAACCAGCTTGTTTGATCAAATTAGTTGATCGTCTATTGCTCGCATAAACGGACGAATTGTCTCAATGACAATAAGTATAAGAAATTAGTATAAGATTATTGTAAAACTTGCCCTTACGTTTGCGAAAGTATATTATGTGGGAAGTAAGTGGAAAGGATCTTTCTTTCTTCCTAATGTTTGAATAAAGCTATTTTTTGCCGTCGAAACAATATGATCGATTTTATTCGTGGCTTTGACCCGGTAGAGTATTTCTTAGTAGATGAATAGAGAATTTAGGAAAATTTCCAATTCCTACATAGGTAGTATGTAAGGAATGTTAATAAAGAGACGTGTTCCCATTTTTGAAAAGTCGTAAACGTTCTTGTACTTCAATAACGCCCACTTGCACCACGAATCAATAAATTCGTTTAGCGCTAAACTTATCATCATTCTGCCTCTGTCATTATTAAACGATGGACAGAAATAGAAAGATGTTTTAAATTCGTTTAGCCTTAAATGTTCATTGATGTATGGTGCAAGCAGGCCTACAGTCCGGCCGTCGCGTCGAGAGAATTCATTCTTGACACCTGTCAGTTGCATACTAACGAATACGTGTTTTGCGAATTTGATCCTTATTACTTTTGAAGTTGTACAACTGACAGGTGTCAGGAACGCATTCTCTCGACCCAACTGTAAATGTTATAATGTTAAGATCGATACATTATCTATTAATTCATTATCAAGTGTGAGTTGGCCTTTAGTGATCTAGAGCAACTGTCTTAAAGTCTTGCCAGACTTGAATGAGACTGAGGTATAAGAACACAAACTCTTTATTATGTAGACTCGACGTTACTATCTCTCTTAGTTTTTCTACAGAGAACTGCGTTATATTAAAATTACTTAATATAAAATTAAAGAGCTCAAACTACCCTGCGCAAAAGAAAATGTATAGCTTACGAGCTTTTAAAATGAATGTATCATATTCGTAATGCAAGTAAAAAATCATAGGATAAAGAAATCCTGGCCATATCTTAATTCATATACTATTTTCTACAATATGATGTTATAACAAATGAATACTCGATTCAAACTAAACATCCAACCAATGTCTTAGTTTGAATGAATTCAAATTAAAGCAGTAGCTGCTTCCATTTAACTTTTCGGTACCGTCTTGTCAGACATGTTAGAAAACTACTTTCGATATTTAGTTGTGCTGATTCAGATATTTCAAGATATCAACGCACGCACATACCGAGTATCTTCCATAGTTATTGAGTGAGAGTATAAGGTAATTTCTATTTAACTTTCATATTTTGCTGATGAAAAGAAGCGATCCTATGGAATTACTGGATTACCATTTATCTGTCACAATACCAAGACATGGGCGATTTTTTTTAAAGAAGTCTGTATACCGTAGTCTTACTCCTATATTACTATGCAAGCACGTCAAAAATAGGTGAACGATACTACAGTACAAGTTACGTGATAACTAGCCATCAATGTAGCACGAAACACGCAGTCATATTTCAACTGGGTGGCGATAGTGACACCCTAAAAGGGAACGCGCACGCATCGCCTATGAGTTATTACCACGACACTATTTGTTCTGGCATTTCACTAAAGGCCACATTTACAGCTTATTTCGCCATAGACCTAATTTGTACTACTAATCTAGAGCAAATAAGCAATAAATGTAGCCTTCGTGTTAAACTATTTTTAACAACACAAATGTTAGGGTTCTGAACAGCGACAACGTGCTTTGTCGCGAACATGATTTATCTTCTGTCAGGCAAAATTAGTAAAACAAATGAAGAAATTATCATAAAATAACCTTTGCATGTCTGTCAAGAATAATAATTATTATTATCTGAACTGTATACTTAGATACTTACCCAAGAATTCAGAACGAAAGGAAATTAACCATTTACTAAAGAGATAATTTCTGTCTTGCCGCGTCAGTGAAACGCTAAAGTATTTTGTCATACATTCATGTACTAACATAGTCATGAATTAACATACATGCATGAAATATCCTTTACACCGTACAGGGCTATCTATAAATTTTGTTACTGTGATATTCTCTTCCTATGATGTCGTAATACGCAATATCGTTCGAACAATTACCTGAATATTTTGTTAATAATAATGTTTGTTTATATTGTTTCGCAAATTATTAAAAATACTTATCAACTGTACATATCCAATGTGTTTTGTTTATAAATACCAATTTTCACTTTTATGTCGCTCACTCATCTGCATAGTACGGTAGTGATTTTTTTAACTGGTTCAGTTCCGATCAAATCCCATTTTGGCTCAATTCGGTTCATTATTCGTTTGAACGATGCGATCAAAAAGGAGAAAATAATATGACATTCACGATCAAAGAATGATTCAACCATATGTCCGCAGGTTCTTTATGTAACCCAAACAGCTTATGATCATGCGAGGTAAAAATTGCAGGGGGAAGTAAAATATTACCCTTTTATTCGTCGATTATACCTGCAATAAAGATAGTCAACGGTAGGCCAGTTTTACAACTTGCGTTTTTCACCAAGGATGCAATTTCGTTCGCTGCTGAACTTTCCTTGACCCGTCATATGAAAGTCTGGTTTTGCCAGGAAACATCGATTTAAGATGTGTGTGGGTGGCTAAGTACTCGTTGTACTATTGTGCTCATTGTCCTTTGTAGCCGAATTTTAAAAGATTGCTTGTATTAGCTTGCATTTGACCACTATCTCGCCTGATTTTAACCTCGGCAGGTTCCTGAAGTTCTGAGCTGACGCTGAGTAGAAATTCGGCAAAGCCTCATGGGACTGTATTTGTTTGTCTTAAGTGTAAACTATGCACGAGGTAGGGCAACTGTGAGACAGTTTTACCATATTCCTTATTGAATTCCATATTCTCGGTACGTCCCTGTCCTTACAACCAATTTGAATATCTAATTTGTTCAGTAAATAGAAATCTTTGAAAAACTTTACACTCAACAATTTCCCTAGTCATAAATTCAAGGTTGAACACTAATAAAAAGTTTAACGATCGCAGTTCGCAAGTTGTCCAGCAAGGGTTTAGACGCTTCGTCGGAATCACCTCGGGCGACTGGCACCGACGTCGCTACACATTGATTTTGTACACAATACTATGCAGTGATTCAGTCGTTACCATGATACCCTCTAGCTAGTACGGGCCACGTAGATTTTTTTAATTTTTATTTTCGCTATAAAATATTTTTTTGACAATGTTATCTACTAAAGTGACCAGTAAGAAATGGATAAGTGAGGAAACTCCGGATGAAGAGGAGCTGTTCTCTCATTGTCGAGAGATGGAAATCGTTTGTTTTGCAGTTACTAAAGTTATATTAGACTCTGACAACAAATGGAAGGGCGCACTTGGCAAGACTAATTCACATTCATTGTCCAACCGGAATTATATTATGGAATTAGTGAATATACAGGTGAGCAAGAATATTACCTTAAAAAAGAACCTTGATCCTACTTTATATATTTGTAAAAAGCAAGATAGCTACTTGTCAAGCTTTTAAAACTAGGGAGTAAAAGAATTAAAAGTAAACCAGTAAAAGCAAAACAATGTCAGCTGATTCATTCAGTTCCATTTATAATCATCCATTCAGAATCGACAGCGTTGTAGAAACCAACAAACAAGGCGTTAGGTACTACGTAGAACTGTATAATTTCCGTAGTATTGTTTTTTTTTTTAATTACAGGTATTAGATCAAATAATAGAATATTTAACGAAATTACTGAAGTCATTTTATAAATTGAATCCTAAGTTGGCACGATTGAAAAAGGATAATGGGCTTCTTCTGAGCAAACATGATCATATTTTTGATAAATTGTGTAGCATACGATTTGTGATGTTACAAACTATACATGGGCTTATAACAACAATATTGAATACTTGTCTGCATAGAGAAGACTCGAGGAAAATGATTGAATCGTGTTTGAGGTAAGATTTTTTAGGATCACAGTACCTACTTTTTAATAGGTACTTCTTTAATTTTACTTTTTGATTGTGTTACTTTAGGAATTATATTTTTCAGTTTGGTGGGAATATACAACGATTTGATTGGATTAAGTTATATGAAATTCGCAGCAAAATTTAATATCGGAAGCAACTCATATCCTAACATCATTAGCGAAACCAAAAATCTCACACTGACGAAGATTGTTCAAGTAAATACCTACCTAAGTAATACGTTTTCCTTTTTTTCGACAGCCGTATCTACAAACGCCTATCATATGTTTCGTCGTACGGGCTGTAGTATACCTAACCCCAAACACCAACGGTACCGTCCTATCAAGAATCTTTGAATTGATTCTACAGATAACATTATCATGGCTCCCTGCATAAATTTGTATAAACATAACATTGTAGATTTATATTATTTTAACCATCTCGACTTAACGCATCGACCGCGTTTGGCGCTCCAATTGGCCCGTCATCAGTGAAGGCCATTGAAGGGCCAATCGGAGCGCCGAACGCGGTCGATTGCGTAAAATCGAGATAGTTAAAAGAAACTCACACTAGGGCCTCAGTGAGCACAATCTATTCTACGTTATAAAATATTCATTATTTATACGTGGGCCCTGAAAAAGAACAAGTGGGTATTATAACGAAGGGCTTAGAGATATTATGTAGATACTAGTTTTGAAATGAGCTTTTAAAAGTTAATAAAAGCTTAATAGAGATTGACTGAAAATTAATTTCTTTATCGGCCAAAAAAAATGATACTTACATCATTTTAAACCGAAAACCTAATATTTATTTTCACAGGTTCTAGCCAAAAGCCGCGCTGAAATCAACTGCCAACGTCTGATAAACTGTCTGGTGAAAGTTTATCAACCTGCTCCTAACTCCGACAATGATTCAAGTTCTAGTTCGGCCGAGAGTTTAGAAATATATCAGTAAGTAATACATGTATGAGAATATTCTACTGGGTAGGTATCCTATGTCTAGCTGTGGACTGTGAAACGCGGTTGATTATGAAAAAGAAATGCTTGATACTTTTGCTAACTAACCTAATTAAATGTATACTAATTTTCAGCACCTTAACGAAGCACATAACTCCACCTACATCCACAATGTCTCGAAACACTGTTGATAAGCGACGAGACGCCTTCATAGTGAATAAAAAACTAAAAATGAAGCAAGCGCAGAGCCTTATCGAGTTGAAAAACGAACACAATACAAGACTAAACGAATTGGTGACTACGCAGAATTCGGATACGGAAGTGCCGTACTTGTCACTGTTGACTAATGAGTACACTTTAGAACATATTTTTAACAACGAAGGTATTTTTTACAATTTTGTTGTAAATTAAAGGTTTCTGGAATCTCATCTTTTTAAAAAAATACATGAAAACTTTTTTGTTTCAGACAATATAAACAGTATACTGCAAAACGAAGAAATGTACATAGAAATACTTTTAGATACAGTTGCACATATGGCACCTAATCTACTAGGACAAAATGGTGTTAAGAAGTTGAAAAATGGTAAGCAACTTTTTATGAAATTCCAATCAGCATCATGCATGCCATGTCAACACGCTGGACTTTGCTGATCTTAGAATTTTTTGATCTAGATTTTTTTTCACAATCTTGCAAAAAAACATTTAATAAAATTTGGTACCGTCGTTTTTTTTTCTAAATTTGGTTTTTTATCAGACAAAGTGAAATACATGAAATAAAATAGAATTTAACTAAATATGATTGATTTATTTTTAATTCAAGTCACATTATGTTTAAATCAATGAAATTAGAAATTATACATACAGGTACTTAATATTATGAACTTAAAAAATACTGTAACGTTCATCAGTGCAAACAAACATTGGGGAAATCCCCATCCGTAAATGTAAACTTCTCATATTTTTATTATCGTTATTTTGAAGAAAAAAACCTAATCCAGAATAAAAAACTGTTTGTTTTCATGTTTTTTTTTTCATCTCGGAAAAAAAACCGTTTTTTTACAACTCTAGTTGAGCCACCTATTTGAATCTACGACGCGACGCTCATAAATATTTATAAGTAGCTCAATATTAGTTGCAATTTTGCAAATGGACATGTTATATTGATAAGTTCGTTTTTAGGACGCATACAGGCCAGCAAGAAGGCGGCTCATAAAGTGACTGAATACTACCAGAACATACTTTGGGGCGATGTTGGGAGTTGTCTCGAACATATTGTCCTATGGTGGTCTCATTATCCCTTGGCTATGAGGTAAACAAATTAAATGAATGAAATATTAATACAGTAATAAATCGGTATTTATTTTTTATTTGATTGCTTTCAGATCACCAAACACAAGCCAAAATCTACGAGAGTGGTTATTTGCGACTTTCAATGTTAACAGTAAGTATACTTAGTTATACTCGTTGAAAAAGCATATTCATTTATTTTTATAAAATTAATTCCTCTATTTCAGATACCCCAGAATTAATTCTATCATCGTTGAGAATATTAGCAGATGCTCTAGGATGCCATGTCACATCAACATCTTGGGATAAATATTTTGGGTGGGAACCTACCTAATACAGTTTATTCTAGCTCATTTACATTGTAAACACCTACTTGAAATCTTATAACAACGTTTTTTCATCTATTTTAGCGCAACTCTGACTACCAATTTACAGTTAACAACACTTAAAATCAATCCTGAAATATCGTTATACATAACTGAGGTAAGTATTTTGAATAAGCATTTTTATGGTATCAAAAAAATTGAATACTAGGTACTTTTTAATACTTTGTTTTTCGTTCAGAGTACAGAATCTGGAGCATGTTTCGCGTTGATGTTACAAGCATTAGTAACGCTGAACAACCAATGTGAAGTTACATGGGACTACATTCTAGGAGCCCCATTAGAAGACCTACCCATTGTGGAGCAAATACCTATCCTACATCGACTAGGTAAGTGTCAATGTCTGTGCTACAAAGAAAAAAGGTCAGCTACCTGACTATACAAATATGACCATTATTAATATACAATTAATATTCATATTCGTGTGAAATGATTGCTCACTTTCGATTAGAAGAATATGAGCATTACACGCATAATATGGTTCATATTCACACTTATGAAACGCTTACTTTGCTTAGCAAAGTCAAAGTGCAGTAATCTGGCCCTAGGGAACTATCCATACAAAATAGGGTCCAGGGCTTTGCGGAATCCGGGCCATTCCGACGAACTCCAAGCACGGAGTCTTGGACCTTTATCCGGCACTATGAAATTAGAGTTTAACCCGTTTGCATTGTTTCAGATCATTCTATCCACACATACAGACTCTGGTGCCTAGCGGAGACGCGACGCCTAGCCAACTTATGGGAGATGAGAGATTTCTTCCGAATAGCTCACAATGATATGCAAGCATGTATGGAACAGCTCATTAACTTGAGATTTGCTGATCACTCGGTCACTATCGAGTCAGGTATTTTTGTTTTAATTACAATTTACATGCTGTAAAAAAACTTACTGGTTCCAATTTCTGTTTGCTAACTCTCAAAATAAAATAATAAACAGTATTCTATCTAGCTATATTTCAACTTTTTTTTGCAGGGAAAATTGGAGTACACGAAAACGTTTGCGCCAAAATGAGAGAGAAATTAGTATCGGAAGTCAAAGTCAATATACAAAAGCTCAAGGTAATGAAGTTTTGAGTAATATCTTAAGTATCAAAATCATATCCCTGAAAAGAAGTCAGGTTCCGCGCAAGCCTTTTGCCTTAGTTCTCTCGATTGGCACAGGGCCGCCTATGTTTGAAAAACAATGTCTCAAATATAATTACCGTCATTATAAACGTATATGCGCATTATTTCAGGAAGCAACAGAGGAGATAATTCAGGTGCTATCATCAGTATGTGCGACCACGAGTTTGGCGCACCTGACTATGATATTCCCGAGTAACGCGGAGTGGCGGCTTGTTACTAGACCACCACAAACTACCAACTCAATTTATGTACATGAGTTCCTAAGTAAGTTCTACAAACTATGATCTATTTTATTAATCCAACTTCTACCAGCGTACCAAAATAAAGCGCAGCGCACAACTAGGCGGGCCGCAGCACATCGCAAAAATCTTCCTGCAACACATTCGAACATTTTGTATGAACTATTTGCAATATTATGTTTTCAAGATTTATTTCCACTGTTGCAGATAAAATGTTGTTACCAGTAATAATGGCAACACAAGACATAACTACTTTGAATATGGTGCTCAGACTAATGTGCGAGTCGTGGCTACATCATATATACGTCGCGAAAGTTAAATTCACGTAAGTATTTCAAAGACGTTTCAAAAACCAATCAGCGTTTTTGAAGCATAACGAGACGAAAAATCTATTCAAAACGATTTGAATAACTATGAAAATAATTCTCAACGAATAATTTTTGTTTCATAGCAAAGATGCAGCAATGCAACTGTTGCATGATTTTAACGAAGTAAGGAACTGGTTGAGCGAATGCAAACATCTTGCCACCGCATCGAGAAAACAAATACTACAAAATGAAGTCCTAAGGTAAAAAAGAATAATAATTATGGACCTTATACCTTTCAGGTTAAGGTTCATATAATAATAATTTACGTTAAATGTTTTTAGGAGGTGTGAAGGTGTGGGTAGATTGCTACTACATGCTCCTGGAGATCTGATATCGATGCAAGAATCCACTATGCAGTCTGCCCAGCAAGTTCGGAAGGAAGGTCAGTAATCTAACAAGCTGGACTCGGCTAGAGTTGTACTAGAGGAACTGTTGACGGCTCTAGGCCCTTCTGTAACTCTATGACGAAATTGGAGTTATTAGGAGTGTCTAATTGGCAAAATTTGTAGAAAAAAGAATTTCTTCGTATAAATTAATCAATATAGCGCTACAAAGTTATTGTGGCACGTAGCCAAAATCGGGACTAATGCTGCCATCTTGTTTATTGAATACAGCTCATGTGAAATTTCAGAAAACTATTGCTATAATATTTACCAACCAATGTCATTCAGGCGCCAACAGATCCTGTAGCACTCTACAGAGCGTTCATTATAACTTGACCCGAGACGCGATTGATAGCAATGAATTTTGCAGTCTAAGGGCGTTCGTCCACTATAAGGAATTTTAGTCCGGCAGTAAAAATGTGAACCCAGCAGTATTACTTGGAAGTACGAAAACAGACCTTACTGCTTCGAAATAAAGGTGCTATCAACATCAGACCGTAAAAAAGCGGACTGCCGGACAAGTAAAATTCCTTGTAGTGCACAAACGCCCTTAGTTTTAATACTAATAGAGTTCAAAATGGCGACTGACAGAACAATACTACCAAATACATGACTGCAAAAAGCAGTGCTACCAATCGTGTCACGGGACAAGTTATAGATAACGGTCTGTAGTAATTTTTACGTACTTAAATAGAGAGAACAGTACCCATGTGTAAAAAGTTCGTGTTTTTAGACAAAAACGCGAACTTTATCTAAAATCCGATGTGGTATGTTATCGGTGGTAAATTATCAGGTATTGCGAAATAGGAGATACCTTATTCTTTAATAGGCCTACATGCTCTTTAAACAATGTTCATTTTCCTCTTTCCAGTAACAGAAAACGATACTCCGGAACAACTTATGCCTGCCGAGATGTATGTTCCCAATCAGAAGCAGTGGCTAACATTACGCGCTAAGAAAATGAAAGGACCAATTGCTTTTACACTATGCTGCATCGTATTAAGTTGATGTAGGTAGAAAATATAAATAAAACATATATTACAACATTAAATGTCATTTATTATTTGTCCTTAACTTAATATTGAGATGAACTTATTACTAAATGATTCTACATAAATGAATATTTGGAATCTATTTTTTTAATTTTGTTAATAGATGAATAAAATTGATCTTAAATGTTTTGTCGCTACACACCACAGATTTTTTTTTGCTATTAGATAACAATAATTTTTTTACGATTAGTACATATTTTAATTCATTTATGGGAGCAGGTTATTACATTGAAATACACGGAAAACATCGATACGATATAATATACACAACTCGATGACATTCAAAAATCTGTTCTTACTATTAATAGATTTTATAGAGAAGCGGAGAACTAAAATTGCAACTTTAACCAAAGTACAAAAATTATTTCAAAGTCAAACAAATTTTGATGTTTCTTACTTAGTAGGTAGTATTACGATTGGCAAGTGTAGTAATATAATTTGAACTGAATTGGTCACGCTTCTATACCTCCCAAAGGTACGAATCGGCGACTCGGAGGTAAAAAGACCAATATACTTAACTTATGTAATATTATAGCTTTACTGTGCAATTGATTAGTATTGTATTGAAAATACTACTGGAGTGTCAAAGCGTCTTGATTCATCTAATACATTTAAATACGAAGCTTAAAACTAATGACATTTACTACACATTCAGTCAATGACTAAACCAGTCTCGATTAGCATTTGATGCTTCATCATGTCAAATTCTCTACTTACTGGTCAATTCTAACGATGGGGTTATGAACCGAAGTGATAGAGTGAGACAACGCTATACAGAAGCTATATGATCGAAAGAGAGCGAACTAGTCCCGAGCCCCATCGCTAAATAACTTACCCGTACGTTGAAGGTGAAATTCCAGAGATTGACATTTTCCTGTATCTTCATCCTTTTTTATCACTCAGAATTGCACTTCGCTAGAGGAACAAGTATCTTTCTTCAATGCGAATGAGCGCGGATGCTTGCGAGCGGGCTTGTCGCTCTAACGAATGACGCCTCTATTACTCCCATATTAGACACATTCATTTTTGTTTCACATTCAGATGACACCGACAAAATTATATAGGAATGGTTTGTACATCCGCTTCTTTCATTACATTTTTAGATTATTGAGTAGGCGAGTGCAAGATGTGGCAGTGCCGCGAAATACAACAACGTTGGATCGGTTCACTAATCAATTCATTTTTAACTTTAGATTCATTTTGTGTTCAGATGTTTCACTTTGAGTGGAAGAACATGAAAATGCACGAAAAGTGAAGCGTCTGGTATCAGCCTAAGCGGCAGAAAGAAACGGAGAAACACAAAAGATCCGAACGTGATTGTATGATTTCACCCCTAAGCTCATAATATCACTAATCTTCATCCGAATCAGATCGTCGACACTTTTCCTTCAATTTCTCATACTCATTCCGCCTAATCAAATCCTCTTTAATCTTCTGCATATCGCTTAGAAGGCTGCTTACCTGAACCTTATCCAGTTTCTCGTTAAGTATTGAAGAATCGCTATCCAAGCCTGAATCGTCGTTAGATTTGTTCGGTGCGTTGATTTCTTCGTCTGATAATTCGTGGCAGGATTCTTCTGAGCTCTCGTACTGCTTGTCGAGACGATACGCTTTGGGCACTTTGTCATCGATTTTCTTGCGATTACGCATAGATGCGGCGTCTTGTGAGGGACTGTTACGCCCGTCGGCGCGCTTCTTCTTTCTGCGCATGCTCTTTGCGATTACTCTCTTCTGGTGATCCAGTTGTGGGAATAGTTCTGTTTAAAGAAAAAAATGATTGTAAATGTTCGTTCTGAAAACGTCTTTACGTTAGGCCGATTTGATTGATTGACCTTTTATAGTATAACCCTTTTGCCAATGGTCGATTAAAAACCTATTTTTAATCACCGTTTCATTACTGGTGGTGTTTGAAAAGAAAGTACTACTAGTAAGACTTGTTGTGAAGGGAGGACTCGTTATTGCGGCTCTCTTTTGCCAAGTGTTTCTAATATTTAATTGTCAGCAGAATGAGTTTTATTCTTGCGAGCCAACGAAACTTCTGTATGAATATTATTGCGCACACGCACTATCTCATATCACTAAAGACTAGCAATACAACTAAACTATCCAACGCTATAAACAAATTATTCTGCAAGTAAAGTTCGTTACGTACCGTGCGCACAGCTCAGAGCCTTCTCCGCCGCATTCATCTCAGCCTCTTGTATGGAGTGTCCGCGCGCCGCCGCCAGGCGCTGCCCGCGGAAGTACACGCCCACTGTGTATACTCGCGTGTTTGTTGGGCCTAAGCACTCAATGACCCTGGAAAAATCATTCATGATAGATTATGGAATATGCATGTGATTCAAATAAGGGTCAAGTATTTTTTTAGGGTTCCGTACCCAAAGGGTAAAACGGGACCCTATTACTAAGACTCCGCTGTCTGTCTGTCTGTCCGTCTGTCACCAGGCTGTATCTCATGAACCGTGATAGCTAAACAGTTGAAATTTTAACAGATGATGTATTTCTGTTGCCGCTATAAGAACAAATACTAAAAAACAGATTAAAATAAATATTTAAGGGCTCCCATACAACATACGTGATTTTTTTGCCGTAACCCTTCGTGCGCGAGTCCGACTCGTACTTGACCGGTTTTTTATAAACTATATTACTTCAGAATTATGCCTCCATCAATATTTTTGAATAATATTTCTTTTAGAGCGAGAAATCATTTTTTTTAAAGTGCCAAAAAACTGTGGGAAATTCAAATACTTGAAAAGGGACGCTATTGGTCAGAGCGGATGTGACGTAACAGTTTATGACAAAAATTTAAATGTCAATGTGTTTCGTAGGAGTTTTTGACATTGACTTGACCCTTGTTTGTTTGTTGTCATAGACTGTCACGTCACCACACCAAGCGCTCCAAATGGAGGGCGTTTAAATAGCCCAGGTCGGTTGCATATTTGTAACATTTTTTTTAAGTACTTTAAATTGCTTTTTTGGCGTCGAACGTTTTTTTTAACTATTATTTGGCGATGTAAACTATCGAATAAAAATATAAAAACATACATGTATATTCCTTATTGAAATTAGGTACGGCTAAAGATGTTGTTACAACCATTTATAACACAGCCAAAAATATGATTTGGCCATTAACTTCGCAATTACACTTGAACATTGACTCGAATTTGGATGCCTACGTTACTTAGATTAGCCACCGAATGCAAATAAATACTGACGAATAGTCCCGTTTGCGGGGCAACGGGTAAGTTCAGTTCAGATTCATCAGCTTAGTCGTGCAATAGACACCCGAATTCGTCAAGACAAAAGTGGCAAAAGTGTGTCGGGCGCCCAATTTGTGTATTTGCGCCTTGCCTCTTGTGACTACAGGAGATGATATGCATAACCTCAAACTATCTATGGTATTCATTTTTAATAAAAAGAAGAATAAAAGAGACCTTTGCCTCGCAGTCGTAAAATAGTATAATAAACATAAGACTTACTTGTACACCGGTATATCGGGTTCCCCTCCCTCCATAGAGCGCAGTGTGAGGCAGCACTGCTGTAGTTTGGACTTCGGGTCGTTCCAGTCCTGGTTCATGATGAACTCCTGCAGCCGCGGGAATAGGCACGCGTTGCAGAACGCTTGGCAGTAGTCTAAGTTCTGAAATAAAGTCCAGTAGTGATACTTACGTACGTACTGGTAGGCTTCTAAGGATTCTTAGTCATGTACGATTTTTAAATGCAAATTCGATTTGATAATAAAATACCACTTATAGAAACTATCCAAATGATTCCCATTAAAACATGAATTTTTTTTGGCCACCTACATGAATTGAGAAGAGGACCTATGAAAATCATTTGGAAAAACAATTCTGTGCCTCCTGTGACAAGTGATACAAGTAAAAAATCAACACTTTACAGGAGAACAAAAACAAGATTTCAAAAATTCCAGTTCGTGGACTAAGTGGGCTAGGCTAGACATAAGTACCTTATTTTGTAGATAAAAACATTCACTTTCACTGTGCATTTTAATTTTTATGTTACATATTATAGTTCTAAAGTAATTCATGAAAAACCTGTAAGTTCTACCTTTTTGTATTTCCAATATGTGCTAAAATTACGTTATAAATGATACAAGTACAGTTATATTATGTTGCACCGTTGCAAGTTGTCGATAAATATACTGAATAATAAAATGTGAAAATTAATATAATCGCTCTTATACCATGAAGCACGAAAAAAAATGTGTGGAGCAATTACCTATAGGGGTTACAACTTGACAATGACATATATCTAAATTCACGATTTTTTGGCCAAAATCCTGGCAGTTGTGTCCTTTTGCACCCAACTATCTCCGAAACTATAGCAGATAAAAGAACGTGAGTTAGACCAAAAAAAACGAAAAAAAAATCTGATTATTTCTATGTAAAAATCACAAAAAGGGTACAACTCGACTAAAATCACTCATCACAGGAGGCACAGAATTGATTCATGAGAATGATCATTTATAATTTTCATGATGATCTTGGGCTTCGATCAACAATAGCACTAGATTAAGGATGAGGACAAAAAACCATCAATCAAGTGGCCGCGATTGCGTGGAGTCTCTCAAGAGTGCGCGTAGCCAGTGATTACCTATGGCACTGAAACGTGGTCGGTCACAATGGGCCTTTTTAGAAGGCAAAATGTCACCCAAAATGCAATGGAGAGGGCTATGCTTAGAGTTTCCCTAAGTGATCGAATCAGAAATTAAGATATCTGCAGGAGAACCTCGGTAACCGACATAGCCCGAAGTTAGTGGCATTAGTAGTTAAGTTGCAGTGCTCGCAGAACAGATGGCCGATGGGGCCGACAAGTTCTGGAGTAGCGACCGTGTACCGGGAGACGTAGCGTTGGAAGGCCTCCCACAAGGTGGACCGATGACCTGGTGAAGGCCGCAGGAAACCGCTAGATGCGGGAAGCTCAGAACCGGTCGAAGTGCCGGTACTTGGGGGAGGCCTATGTCCAGCAGTGGGCATCTTTCGGTTGAAATGATGATGACGAGGCATAGGTATACTCATTGTGTGCCACCACATTATGCTAAGTTAGTCCTTTACTTACTTTGTCAATATAAAGTGCACCAAGGAACGCTTCAAGCAGATCGGCCTTATGTTTCTTAGTGGTGGGCTTCGCTTTAGGATTGTTGTATATCGCGTAGGTAGACATATCGAGGTCGTCGCACACCATCGACTGAGTGCGGTTGTTCACTAGAGATGAACGGAGTAGCTGTCGAATATAAAATACAGTTAATAACGTAGAAACAGGCGGAAATCTGTTTGTTGCAATACAAAGTCAACACTTGCCTAGACAGAAGAATCTTTCAGACAACAGAATATTTCTGTAATAAGATTTTCTTCCCGTGTCTAAGCATAAGGTAAGACCAATAATGGTTGAGACGTTTGGTTGTGTAACTTTCGACTAATGACAGATACCTCTTTTACCCTGAAAACTTTACCGAGTCGCCGAAGAATATTTTGGTTGGAGTGTATGTTAGATAACTATATATATTAGATGAATGTTACTCACAGACAGATGACCTTCGTGATGGTCGGGGAAGTGTCGGTACAGTCTGTCGGACACGACCAGCTGTAGCACCGTGTCGCCAAGGAACTCCAGACGTTGGTTGGAGCCGAGTGTCAAGTGTGTGAAGCCCACGGAACGGTCGGTGAATGCACGAGCTAATAGACGAATGTGTTTGAACTGGACGCCTAAGGAAAACTAAACATAATTAACGTCTTCAAGAAATCCGTATATCGTGTTGAATAAGTGGATTATTTAACCAAAATATGTACAGTTGCGTTCATAAGCGCGAATAAAGTAAGAAAAAGCGAAAGCAGTTTTAAAAACAATACGCTTAGACATCTTTTACGTGCAAGCTATCGTAATCCCTGAGGTGAGACTAAAAATAAAACTTTCTACCTTCCTTCTTGCTAAAAAATAAGTGTGATTTTCAACATTTCCAACACACACGGTACTGTAAAAACTTTAAATACACCAGTACTACATAGTATTATACGATTTGGGTTCGGGGAAGGTAGATAAGATAAATCGTTACAAAATTATCGCTATAGCTGTATGCTGATCACTTAACGGACGTCTCACGGCGGGTGACAAGGCCGCGCATCGTCTGTTTCCTAAACGGCTTCTAGAAGATTCTTTTTCGGATTGTGGCGGGCGGGGCCGCTTCGATGTGTTCAGAAATAGATTCGCGTTATAACTTTTATTATAATGACAACATACCAATAGAGTTTTCAAAATGTATGAGCCGCTGTAGAAACTCGAAGTCCTTGATATATTTCCTGTCGCCGAGCGGCTCTTGTTCTTGCAATGGATGCGCTCTATCCTTCACCCATACTTCTAGCAAGTCTGGCTGGTTGTGCCATAGAGCTAGAGCGAATACGCGGTCTGCGACCTAGAGAGAGAATTTCATTATGTAGGTAAATGTCAAACGGTATTTTAAGGGGCAATGAATTTTGTCTGATTTAGGATACATTTGCGACACCTTAGCAATATTTGCGGAAAAAAATCAGATATATATTAAAACCAAATATTACGACTATAATCTGAATGAGTATAACGTCTATAATAAATATAAAATGAATGAATATGGGCGTATCAAATTTTGTTTTCATTAGCTGCAAATGGGGTCATTTGCAGCTAATGAAAACAAAATTTGATACGCCCAGATTCATTCATTTTATATTTCTATATTGCTAAGCATTGAGGTTCTTCACAAAATGACCTTATTGCGAAACTTCTCAAGATCCTGTCATTTAGCTCTAGTCTCTATGACTGCCAAAGCACTCTAGATATCTTCCATTTACCAGCTGCGGTTCGCCACTAGAGTATTAAATGTCACTTAGTTTGGATTTATCAAAACTACACTTACATCTATCCCAGCATCTAAGAACAGAGATCCCATGAGCGCTTCGAAGCAGTTGGCCATAGCGTGTCGCATCACCACTTCGCGACAGAGATCCGAACCGTGTGCATATAACATGTACTGCTCCAATTCTATGTTCTGTAACGAGTTAGGAGGGTTAATCTAAAGTCTAAAAGTGATGTTTATTTGGGTGCATTGAAAATGCCTCTACAGATGAAGATGTTTAAGTAGGTACTTACACTTACTAGGTGCATAAGGTCATTCTTCATACCAACCTTGCTTGTTGGCTAATACAAGCCTGAAATGGAATTTCTCTGGCCGCTCATTGGCCTAACCGTCCCCCTCATTCTCCAACATCTTATAACTAAATTGATTTGTTTTTTTGAGAAAACAAAATAATTTAGAAAACGACAAGTGCAGGCAAGTATGAATAAAGATGTGTTGTAATTGTATTTTTTTATTTGACCTATCAGAACTCTTCATTGTGGGATTGCCTGTTATTTGCTTCGAAAGCATCAATACAGAGGTTCCAAAAACTTCATTCAAGTGTCAAAAATGTTTTAATTTTTCTGTACATTCGTCAAACTCACCTTAGCCAGCTGCGCCAAATGCTGGTTCTGTACAATAGAAGCCCTGTACGTGGCCAGGCCTCCTTCAGCCAGTCCCGGGAACATTCGGAACAGGTGTATGGACGACAGGAACTCCACCACCGCGTCGCCAAGGAACTCCAGGCGCTCGTTGTGCTTTATGTCGGATTCTGTCTCACTGTGCTTGCCGAAGCGGGACATTATGTTTATTAGGGTTACGATACCTGGGAAAGAGTTAATGTCATTTAATGAGTGTATAACTTCGATACTTAAACTTAACAACGATATAGGTACTAGGTTAAGGATTATGAACAAAAACACATCGCTCAAGTGCCCGCGACTGCATATATCTTGAATATAAACCTTAACACTCAAGCATAAAGTTTATTTTCGTTTGCATTATACATTTTACTACTTTAATTGAAAAGTAAACGTATTTTTAAAATAATAACAAAAATATTTATGGAAAAGTAAAACATAATTTCTAAGCAATAAGGTTGAAAAAACTATTGCAAAATAAGACCACAACATTATTATTTTTGCGGCCGTTTTTGATGCGAAATCTAGAACTTACTATTATTGATCGCAGGTGTATAAACTTACAAAAACCTTTATATAATTTTCTTCTGTACATTCAATTCACTTTGCACCATTTGGGTTTGTTTACCAGTGCAGAGTTAGTGCAAGCGGTACATATTGCCGAATTGATCTTTTTTCCGGAAAAATTGCGCTAAAAGTACATAAAAGCTTAGGTACCTACAATATTTTTGTTCAATGCACGGAGACACCTAGCATTTTCCTCGCTGTAGTGAGGTGAAAAGTTGTTGTTTCGCTCGGCAGCAAAGTTTTTCTGGGTGTCGTACCTTTGAAACCCTCGCAACGCTCAGGATTCTATATTTGAACCATGAGCGTAACAAATAACTATTGTCATGCAACACCAATGTGTGAGCAACATTGTTGCAGCAATCTGCAACAATGTTGCTCAACATAATATTTAACTTAATCTTTCTACATGCTTGCAACTTCGAGCAAGTGATCACATTGATTTTCATTATTATTTTAGTTACACTTTGAAAGAAATTGTTACTTACATTGAAAAAAAAAAACAGCTTACCCTTCTTCCTAGTGTAATGTATCCTCCTATCTCCATACTCAGGCTGCCGTATCCCACAGTTAGTAAGACTGTTCCTAGCATGGTCAGGGTTTGTTCCAAAGTTCTCCCTGTATGAAGGGTGGGTTAGGGCAGTTTGTAACAGTGCCCGTTGTTTGAACACATAACCTATCTTCCTCTCGAGACTGTCCAGGGATTTGTGGAAACGTAGGTGCCTGACTAGAACTGGGATTAACATGGCGTGCTGAAAATTAAAGTATTATAATAAGGATTAAACCACCTTAGATGTTTTTTGTTGTATTTTTGGACTCGCTCTGTGTCTACTTTGTGGAATTCATGCGGCTAATTTTATGGCGCGCTAATTCTTTTTTGATCATTTTGGCGTGCACCGAAGTCAGCACGTATTTTGGAAGGCTTGCGTATAAGTGTTACTGACTTACTGCAAATTCATGTTGTATCATCCCAGGGCCAGGTAAAGCCCTGCCCATGACTTAAAATTTCGGTCAAAAGCATTAGTATTCATTAGTATTGAGACTGTGGCGGCATCTACGCATCACACTGACGACACGCGACATCGCGCAAGCAGGTTTTACCGCACGATCAGCATATATATAACTTCCCGACATCAATCGTCGGTCACTAGCCCACCAGACACAACACGCGTCTGGTCGGAGGATCCTCCCTTTTCTATGGAGGATGAGTGAACTCAAGTTCAGAGTAAAAAAATAGACAAGGGGAATAAAATAGACAGCAGTGAGGTCATATTATAATTATAACTTCCTATCACTTCGAATTACAACGTCGGAATTATAGAAAACGAGGGAAAGGTACTCAATCATGGTCTCCAACGTTCTTTGATGTCAACTATGTTTCAAAATATCCTAAAACATCCTAACTAACCTGCACAACATCACACATAAGACCCGTAGTGTGAAATCCTTCAGAAGAGATTGCGACCGTGACATCTCTCTTCATCTTACTTTGAGTCCTCATCTCTTGCAACTTGGCCTCTTTGGCGGCTAGCTTCTGACGTTCCTTGAATGACGGCTTGGCCATGTTGGCGATTAAGTGCCTGTACTTTACGTAGTAACGCCAGGCTTTTTGGTATCTGAAATATTTACCAATATTTTTTAAATGACATATTATGCAACTGTACTAACTGTGTATACTTAATATTATTGAAATGATAACCTAGAAGTTAATACAGCTTGGTGGCTTAAATGTAGACTTTGTGATCTTGGCTTAATTAGATGGCTAATTTATTATTTATTTATTTAATATAAGGTAGCTTCACAGCTGACAGTAAGTACAAAATTATTATTAATCGAAACATTACGCCAATTTAACCAGTGACCCGAGAAAACATCGAGATTTCTCTATTATAATTATATAACTTTAATATTAATGTTTTAATCAGATAAACCTTCCAGAATAAATTCTCTAAATGATGGTCAATACCGTGATGTGATGGTGTTTAGAAAACCAACGCGGTCACACAGAGAGACACAAAAAGCGACTTTGTTTTGTACTATTTATAGATTGGCAATTAGAGAGATTTAACAGATAACTTCTTGACTCTCATAATGTGACTAAGCAGACTTGCAATTTATACCAAAAATCAAAATGAAAACGTATTTATCCGAGACACTTTTCAGTTACTAAAAAACTTTATATTTCTACATGTCACATTATATTATAATCCTTTTCTTGACGTACTCAGGGTTCCCCGCATAACTGAGTTGCGGTGGGCGTATACCAAAGTGTACGATCTCTGGGAAGTACGTCTTTAGATCTGTAGAACATCCAGGATCATCGTATGACGAGGTAGGCGGACTGCGGTCTAACTGGTCCACTCGCACGGAACATGGCTTCTTGCCTGGGTATGTTACTATCATTCCTGGAATATAGAATCTTTGTTTGACTATAAATCGAGTGCATATAGAAATTCAACTTTGATGTGACATATTAAGGTTCAAATTGCAAAAACTACAATTAAATGAAAAAAAAGTACTTGTGTATTACTAGGAGAGAGTATACTTTATGCCCCTGCAATAAAGCATAACCTCTGCAGGGATATAGGTTCAATATTGAACAATGGACAAATGTAACTTATTTGTAAGTCGATTATTTTATAACACTGACTTTTTTACGATGTTGAACAATTTAAATGAAGCCAAATTATTAATAAGAAATCAATGAACCTTTAATCCTGTCAACGAACTTCTGCCAAGTATAATGGTCCATTTTATGAACATGTTCCAATGTCCCTGGTGCTATCAGTAATCCACTTTCCTCTATCAAGTACTTCAGCACTTCGCACATTGATAAAACCTGGAGTAAAAAACACACATTTCAAATAATCATAAGTTTGTTTTTTTTTTG
The DNA here is from genome assembly GCA_948473465.1 of Lithophane ornitopus. Lineage (NCBI taxonomy): Eukaryota > Metazoa > Arthropoda > Insecta > Lepidoptera > Noctuidae > Lithophane > Lithophane ornitopus. The sequence goes on along the minus strand of OX419624.1, from coordinate 9,393,866 downwards.
TTTTGGTTGATGTAATGAAAAAACTTAGTTATAAGAATACTTGACTAAAAGAAAATTGTTTTCTAAAGTCTACAGTAAAACATTTAAAGGGTATAATCAAAGAGGAATTAAAAGGCGTAATTAACTAAATAAGGATAGCCATAATAACATACACACTGACCTTAGACGCCTGACCAAACACGACCAGTGAGCATGTATAAAAATAATGATAAATGTGGAAGAAGCAAAAGAAGTAACCCTACGTCCTATGTGAGCGACAAACGCTGTGTAATTTATCAAACTGTAGTTCATTTCCTTCCTAGCTGCAGGTAACCACACTTGCGTGCAAAACGATTGGCCCACACCGTGCTCTCTATTTGAGAGACGAAGATTCCTGACAAGATCGATTGGTGTCTTTAGAAGTCTTCATCGCTCACTTTTTTTGGAAAAACAGCATGACTTTGTTTTGTCAGGGAAGTTGACAAAAGCTTTATTTTGTTTATTTGTATTCGTTTACTAATCATTTTTATGTTGAGTTTTTACCCGACTGCAAAAAAAGTTGGCACTTCATTAGAGCCGTATTATTATAAGTTCGAGATTTTCTCTAAAACTAATGAATCAGTTTTGATCATTCTTTCACTCACGTAATCTATCACTTGTTATATTGTTTCAAATTGAAGAACACGGGGTGAGTCAATTTGCTTACATGCAACGCGAGAAAATGCGACATCACATTATGGGACATCGTCAGCATCGTCTTCCGTTATGAGCATAGGCGTTGATGCTTCGTAAACGCATACGCTGCGTAGTAAGTGTTGCGCTGACGTTATTGTCTCGAAAGTTCTTCTCGGTCGAACGCGGCGTTACCGTCGCATCTACGCAGCGTATACGTTCCAAGAAAGTTTACGTTGGACCAACGCTAAATACGAAGGCTCACTACGTGATTTCGAGCTACATTGGCATTGGTAGGTTTCTGATAGGGTTTTTTGCCTACTAGTTACTTCAAATAAAACTCATAAATTGTTTTTTTTTTTATCTCTTATGTCGCGCACCTAGGACGAAGGCAAAGGACAGTAAAACAGTTAGTAGTTATATAAAATTGATGACGTTATGAAATAAATCAATGACGTTATGAGACATTTAGAATAAAAGAAATAAGTCAGTAGGTATACCTCACATCCGCCTTCCGATAGGTATCTTACGAATCTCGGCATGAAGTGGAACTGCGAGCATGTTGTGTCGGTACCTTTACCCAAGTCTAAATCGACGAGCTCCAGCAGTTCGTAGAATAAGAATTCCTCTGAAAAATAAATAAATGATGGTCAAACGGAAATATTTAATAAATACATTCGGCAGACGGCGATATTCGCGACAGTCGCGAATGTACTTTGTGGGAGACGATTAAACGAAGCGAGGTTTTTATCATACACGGCGAAGCAGAGCATGTACTTGCTTAGCTTCACCGGAAAACAGAATTTTCGACATTTCGCTCAGCGCATCTACCTCGCACAGCTTTGTGGAAAACCTAATTAGAGCGCCATGGGGTCAGGTTGACATACTGGGACATTAAGGCTCGTGCAAACAAACGCGAAATCGCGGGCGCGACAGGCAGCGGTACCTTTGTCGACAAAGGTACCGCTGCCTTTAAAAGGTTTTATTCTTAAATGTCGTTTAGAGATAACCATAATTAAAAGAAACACTTACCAAACAGATCCAATTCTTTCACAGTAAAGTTCTGCGGCGGTGGTTCCTCCACATACAGGATGGTGTATTCAATATTGAACCGTATCACTTTACAAGTTGGCAACTTAGCTAGTTTGTAGTGAGAAAACATCGAGAAGCCAGAGAATAGGAACTCGTGCTCATCGTGACCTATTATAGTTGGAGATTTTATCAAGAAGTTTGTAGGTGGCGATACTGTTATTCTGGAAATGAGAGATATGTGTTACAGTTTTTTTACGTGTTTTGTCGACGGAAGAATAGAAAAAATGACAGATAAGTAGTGATTGTTTATCTGTCATTTTGACTAATCTTCCGTCGACAAAACCCGTTTCTACGGTGGTCATGATATTCACCTAGAGGTTTGCCAATGTGTTGGTAACATTCGAAATGTCTCTTTCGTTTATGATTTTACCAGCACATAACTTTAATATGAAACATAACTTTAACTTGAATACAGCGCTTTTTGGCGGCAACAACTATGAATATTATTTTTTATCAGGGCCAGATTTAAAGGTGTGGAGGCCCTGGGGCAACCAAGAAGTGGAAGGCTCAAAAATTTTATGGAACATCGGAAAAAGAAAATATTTAATTTGGTTTTCAGTATCAACGTATTATTTTTCAGGACAGAACACGAAAAGAAAATAAAATTAGAAAGGTTCCTTGTGAATGTGCAACTTTTTTCTAAAAATAATCAAATTTTGGAGGCCCAGCCCCCATATTTTGTGGAGGCCCGGGCCGTGGCCCCTGTTGGTCTTAAATCCGGCCCTGTTTTTTATATTCCTTGATATGCTCTTAGACCTCTACTGAGCTTTCTTTTTTAAACTGCTTGAATTATTTGGTACAGACAAAAAACTAAATTCGTAAAAACTTTTCGATCAAAGATTCTAACGGTCTGCTGCTCGTAACATAGGTCCCAAGCTACCATATCTCAGCAGGATTCCATTGGGCTTAAGTACTAATTTCTCAGTGGCGTTCCTTCCATAGAAGCCCAAAAGCCCGGCTTGCCTTCAAAATTAAGAGTATCAATTCAAAAAACCTACAACATAGAAAATCCGTAAATCGCTCACTTAGCAATTTTTTTTTATCGTAAGAAACCTGTCTGTTTGCCCTGATTTTGAACCCTAGGCACGCCACTGTAATTTCTCACCTGTAATGATACAGCTTGTCAATATTGCTCTGCGTCGGTATACACTTGGGGTAGACCTCTTCGCTTGCGTACACTCCGTGTCGCATGCCCTGACGTCGTGCACGCGCACTGCACCGGCATAGCGGGCCGCCGTTCATTTCGCCAGTGTTGTTGAACCTTCCGTTAGGGTAGGGCGTTTAGAATTATTACAAGAGTAAGGTAAGCAGTCACAGGAAGAACATAAGATCACTAAAGTGTTTTAGCATGAACAGTAGAAGGGAAAAGATCATGAAAGCTTTACTTTAAGCGTTAGATTGTTTCCTTTAAATCACACTGGATTGCTTCTAACGAAATTGTCATAAAAAACCTTGATGGTTATGAGGGAGAGAGAGTTTGATACTGTTTGTAGCTCTATCTCCAACACTCCTGCGCAATTAAACTGTTTTGCCTTTTACTGACCACATCTCAGGATGAAGTCTCCTAGGATGGCTTTGCTTCCTCTGCAACTCCAGCATAATCCTGTCAGTGTAACCTTGAAGACCATCTTCATCCAAGCATTCATCTTCACTCTCTGATGACGAACTTCCGTCTTCAGCTTAAAAAAATAAAGAAAAATAAATGTAAAAACTGCAATAATGAAGGACTCTTGCAGAAATAAAGTCTTTTGGAAAAGCAAGTGTGGCCCTGCTCTGTTGTCTATGAATAGTAAACAAAACTGACAACTGTCTCACGTGTTTTTGATTTTCAATGGAACTTTTACCAAAATGCACCATTTTACCTAAAAGAGCATAACCTGGCAAAGACTATAAGCGTAGTTGATTGATAAGAGATATAAACTTACATGTATGTTTGCACATGGCAACTTTAGAGGGCTTCAAAGGCGGCAGCTCGTCTAGTTCAGGCCTAGCCTTTTGCCCCCTACCAATCAGTTGCTTGAAGAATGTGTCACAGATCTTCTCTAGCTTGGGAGTTTGTTGGACACCTGCCCCATCATCTACTTGCTTGTAGTATAATTCTGCTGGGGAGCTTCTGTACCACATTTTTGATCCCTAAAATTGTTAAATTGGAATGGAAAAAAGGTCTTTTTGCGCAATCAGTGTCTATATTTTTCCCATGATACATTCTATGATTCTGTCTAGAATTCATTTGCTATCATACCCAATTTCGCGCTAAGCTCCAGTATGCCTCGCATTTTTCATGGTACGTTACGTAGTTCATTATTATAACTAGGATCAATTTTTGAAATATATTTTTAACCCGTCGTATGCCGTAATTACAGACACAATTAAAAATCCATTGTTTCTCTACGAGATCTACGTTCCGGCATGCCAACGGTTAATCTCAATGTTAATATATTATGTATTTTGAAAACTATTTTCACTTTGATTTTGCACAAATTTCACTTTATCAAACAATATAATTATTAACTTAACTTTAGTACGAATACCAACTCTAGTATATATTATTAATATTTTCTGTTCATTTGTTCATACCATCTTTTTAATTTTTACCTGTGTGTCATAATCTGAATACCTACTAACTAGTTTTATTTTTATAAGCTTAAGACTAACTGTTGTTTCTATAATGTTATATTTACACCGTTTGCTAATGTTTTTATATTTTATTGTTATGGTTGTCTGTAATTGTTGCAAGACTAGAATTGTTCTTAAATAATTATTATTATGTAGTAGTGCAGTGTTTGATATTGACAATCCATAATACAATAAAGAAATAAACTATAAAACAAGCAAAATTAAATTGTAGTAGAGCTTATTTTAAAGATTATAGCCTGAAATCAAAGAGGGGTTGAAAATTTGAACTCTATGAATAAAACCAATATGTACCAGCCAGAAGGGAAACCTCAAAATATCATTGAATTACCTCCTCATCATCAGAATTGTGTTCCTTTGACCACTGCTCCATTTTTTGTATGAAGTCCTCAGAAGTTTTGCAATAGTTTTTCCTGTAAATTAAAAAAATATTATTGTTTTGTAATTCAAGAGTGGCATTGACATTCAATTTGGCAGTTTTTTCAAACCTAGAGGCATTTTTTTTTGCAATTTCCTTCAAAATCCTTCGGATTGTGGTAGAAAGCATGTTACACAATTATTAGGGTGTAGTTTGCAACAAAAAGATGTAGACATATTTCATAAAATCAAAAGTAGAGCTACAAGTGTGCATTTATTTGTAGTGTTGTGGTATACTAGAACTTAAATCGTACCTGAATTCTTCTAAAATTTTCTCACGGTCAGACAATGGTTTTGAGGAAGATTCATGTCGTGAGTGTCTTGATACATGAGACATCTCCCTTATCCGGCTGCGAAGACGAGAGTCTCGGAAATCTCTGGTGGGTGATCGCTCACTTCGCCTGCTGGGAGTCCTAAGCCTTCTTGAGTCACAAGAGTCAGCTCGACTGTGACTTCTAAAGTCCCTGCTCCGAGACGTGCTATGATGTTTTTCATATTCACATCTTTTTCTCTCATACTCTTGTCTTTCATCAAATCTTTGCCTGTATGACTTTTCCCTGTCTCTATGGCTCATGTGTGACGGACTACGACTGCGGCGACTGTCACGACTGACGACTGTCTGACGACTTGGACTACGACTGTGTCTGCGTTCGCGGTATCTCATTTCTCTTTCTTTTTCACGATCTCTATCGTAACTTTTGTCACGACTCGGAGAATAACTACGTTTTGATGTAGAACTGCGAGAGTATCTGTCAATTGAATCCCTTCCTGTCCTAACATCCCTTCCATTGTGAGATCCTGATGATTTTGATTTTTCAGAACTAAAAGGGTCTTGCCAGTCTTTAGAGCCACTTGCTGTTGGTCTTATATGACTATTACTGAGGTTTACGCTGGAGTAGTTTGGTGGTTTGGCGTAGAAGGGTGGCGGCGCTGAGCATACGTCTATTGGCATCACGGGATACGGTCCGGATGGTGGAGGTACGTTCATTGGGGGAAAGGTCGTCATGGGCCCGTAGGGCGGCGGCGGCTTGTCAATCGCTGGTAGGGGGGGCGGCGGCGCGTACGGTGGTGGATGGCTAAATATCAGCGGAGGAGGCGGCACACTCGACGGCATTGGAACCGGCGGTGGTATGTCCAACCGCGGCGGAGGAACGCTGTAGTTCACTGGTGGCATAGACATTTTCTTTGCCAAGTTAACAACTTTATTGAGTTAGAGTCAAACGTATCCTTCTCATATTTATTTTTAACCAAAATTTACATTACACCCAATACATCATGGTCGTGCTCAGTTGCTATCAGAAATTACGATTTTCATGATTTGAACTTTTGGTTACGATCAAAAGTAGGAAAACTGATGCAATTTTGCTTATGAGAAAACAAGAGAATACGAGATTCAAAGCTTAAAAAATACAATTTATTAATTTTGTTTGTTGACTTTGACTTTGACATAAGACTTTTCCATTCCATCCATCATTTATATAAATCTGCACCCACAGAGCACTAATTCTGCACCACAGACTAAGTGACACAGAGAGCACTATATAATACTGGTACATGGATCCGCAAATAGCATCGATACATTATCTTCGATACCTATACCCCATTTCAAATAAGATTAGACACTAAAACAAACCCTTTTACAGTCCGTTCAACCGATTTTGACTTCTATACCGTAGGCATAAGGATAGCATTAAAAGCAAAAAAAGTTACACAATACCAACTATCTACTGCGGCCGCCATTAGTCATGCCACCAACGCAATAGAATTCAAAATCAGTTGAACGGAATGTAAAAAAGGCTTATCTATACGTCTAATCTTATTTCAAATGAAGTAGGTATAGTTTTATTAGTATATTCGATATTTTAGTTTCGACCTCTTACTCTCTCTCGGTTGAGATACAGATTCCGCTAAAAACCATACCTTACCTTTGACTACAATGTGTCCATGTCGTATTATATGTATTTTTTGTAAGTATTCGGCAATTTGCCGATGTTGATTATTAAAACTTTTTAAATGGAATTATACCGTAATCCTAATTGAAAGATATATAATAATTTTGTACACAATAAATCTATCTTAGATTGATTTGAAAAGAAAGCAGTGTTTCCAAACTTATATTTTTTGGCTAGTAAATATTTGGATAATACCGGGCACTTCAGTCCCACCTGAAAGTTTTTTTTCGAAAGCTGGGGCGACGGTGACCACGGCTCGGAACCAGCTCACTGTGTCACGTACCTACCTAAACAACTGTTTATGTCTGACTGCATTGAAGAAGATTGAGGTTTTTAAGCCTCAATCTTCTTCGATGCAATAAGCACTGATAACTTTAATTTTAATTAAAATTATAAGTACCTACCAATATTTTTGCCTGCATTGTTTATTACTGTTTTTGCGATGATATAGTTTTTAGAGTGATCAATGATCATATAGTACTCGATACTGAGTAGTATCGATACTTTTATCGATATCGATACATTCTTCTGCGATATGCGGTATCGATACTTTTGAAATTTGGCAGATCCCGTGGAGATCACTGGTTGTAGTCTTTCGTAATGGTTCGATTTCGATCAATCGAATTTATCGAATCACAGACAGTCCAACAAAATGGTTTTTTTTTACTTGAAGTCTTAGCACACTTCAGCACCACTTTTTTTCACACAACTTTCATCAATAAATAGGTAGTTTGCATTGCATGACATAAATGTCCTTGTTACAGCTTTAGCAAAATACGCAATTTTGATTTAGACCGTTGCTGCTTCGCTTCAACCAGACTGAAAATTCGGGCCGTAGTTCCTATTCATAGAACACTATTCATTATTCACTATTATTCATTCGTTTTATGCCCGCCGTACTAGTAGATGGATAGGATTCCGAACTATCAGACATGATCTCACTAGGTATACTTAAGTCTAGACCAGAGTTATACTTACTCGTGCTATATGTTCAAGAGTTTCCATAATCAAAACAAACAACATCTTGTAAAAATTCATCAATAGCCATCCCTTCATACAGGATGAAGGAATGGCTATTGATGAATTTTTCAATTTCGGTCGAATGTCACTGACTTAAGGTATGTTTAGAGAGGTACTTAGGTATTAAATATACATACATGTTTTTTAGCTAACTCCTCGGTAATCTTGGCTACCACAGATTAGAAGTAGTACTTTCACCGCGGACAGATAGACAGACTGATAGATAATATACTGGTTGTTTCTTCATTAAGTGTGAGTTGGACTCGCGCACTAAGGGTTCCTTAATACGGAATCTATCATGACTGACTTCCCTTTTATTATTTGCCATGAGAAAAACCATAGTATCACGGTCTAATCTGTGAAAAACGGGCCACCAATTCTTGGCACCCTTTGGGTTCGGCAGGATAAAAAGGAACCAAACTAAAACAAATTTTGTGAAAACTAACAACTTTATTCAACAGTAAATGCTTCATGAATTCAAAGGATAAACTAAATTATGACAAATATCCCTTATCTTGGCACTCCCAAGGCATTCTCCATCCTTATAAAGGACTCCAAATTGTCCTTCAGTGAGAGCCCTTAATTTATTTTCTAATATTATAGTAAGTCCTTCAGTATTTTTGACCACTCTACAGGCTGTGAGAGGTTTAGTGTGTTGAAATCTGAAGTGACAATTTAATATATTATGGTTGACTAGTACGGATGGTTGACTGTGAATCCAATGAGGAGGGCCCGTAAAGCAGATGTTATTCCACAGAGCAGGATGCTTTGTGCCCGACACCTGAAAAAAAAGTTAATAAAAAAAAGGAAAGAAAAGCTGGAAGAATTTTGGGGTAGCTTAGTGTATTTTTTTATAATCTATGTTGGAAAAAGGTGAAGGATAGCATGGGGAGAATGGATGAAGAAAATGTTTTGCATCACCCCATGGAATAAAGGCAGGAAGATGATGATGTTGGAAATAGTTTAATTAAAATGTCCACATGACATACCACATAAATATTGTTTGTATCCAAATCTTTCTTGAATATGAAGTAAGCCTCTTTATAGCTAGGCACACAGCATCTCTGGCCCACTGTCCATTTGTGAAGCCCTCCATGTTCACCCACCACTTGTCCTGTATCAATGTCTATGAATGATCCTTTTTTTGTTTCTATGTACTGTAAAATAAAAATGAAATTATAACATCAGACAATTACATCAAGAATAAAAACCATCTGATTGAAATAACTGTTTATGTAAAAAATATTTAGAGTTGCCACCAATAATTGAAATACTTTTGGCAGGATTAAAATCACTATTTTAGGTCCTGCAAAGAGGCTGCATCAGTACTTACTTCTTCAATGAAATTCTGAAACTTATTTTTGCCAATGAAGCATATTCCTGTACTATCCTTTTTGTTGGCTACATTCAACAGGCCTTCGGTTTTAGCTATCTCTCTGACTTCCTTCTTCAGTAACCCCGCTATGGGAAACATGCACTTCCTGAGAGAAAATTGCTTCACTTGTGATAGGAAAAATGTTTGATCTTTGTGCTTATCAGTGGGCTGTAGTAACCTAACTCCTGAAAATCAGTAGTAATAATTAACTTTTAAATCATAGTGTGTATAAAATTTACATTGATTGGTAGGTACTTAGTGCAAAAATATACCTTCATTCTCATTATACTTTTCCAAAAACGGGCCAAATGATGTATTTGCATAGTGGCCAGTAGCAATAGCATCAATTCCTAAATTGTTCCTGCAATGTTGGAAAAAGCTATCAAATTTAATATATCTATTGCACAATATGTCTGGGTTTGGTGTTAGACCCGTCTCATACTCTTTAAGTATTACAGTGAATACATCGTTCCAATATTCTTTTATAAAGTAAACTCTATGCAAGGGAATATGGAGCTTACGACAGACGTATGTTGCGTCTTCAAAATCTCTTTCATCTGAACAGAATCCGGCTTCATAGTTGTTATCCCAATTTCTCATAAACACGCCTTCTACTTGGTACCCTGTAAGTATTATGATTAAAGTCATAAATGATGATAGCTTTGACGACTAGAACTCGACACAAAATGTTACATTTTGCCCTTTGAAATTACCAGCTCGTTTGAGAAGAAGTGCAGCCACGGCACTATCGACACCTCCTGAGATACCCAATGCAACTTTTTTAAACATAATTGATTTATAATATAACAGTCTTCTGAATTCTAACAATGCTACAACCTCTGAACTAGAAGTGGAAGGAACCTCCTGAACCTCTCGCCTCTCGGAACGACGACGGCACAGACCACAGCACAGACTAAAGTAGTCTGACGACCACTGACGACGGAACGGAATCACGGTGACGGAACCACTCTCCGGTGGCTCTGGCTGTCAGTGTCACTGTGTCAGACTGTCAGTGTTGTGTGTGTGTGCAACATATACCTATTATTTACCCGTAATGACAACGATATCAATGATGAAAATTGGCTTGTCTATGGTATGGAAAGGACCTTAGACGACCAATCTGACTGGGATCAGGAAAATGATTTAGTACTCCCTAACCTAGGTACACACGCAGTAACTTTAGTTACCGGTGGTGACTCGCTAGCGATTTGCGATTTCAAAATCTCTTGTGCACTTACAGATTTTGACGGCCGATTTGTCGTTAGCCAATGTCCAAATCTGTGTTTGGACAATAGATTCTGTCATCGTCGGCGATCAAAATCGTTGCGTGTGTATCTTGCATTAGAGTAAGAGGCAATGACTGCGACCCCAATAATCTGTAATTCTGTATAGATTTCATAATCTGTGACACTCGGTGATTTGACGATTGTTTGTTGAATGAAGTTTGCTTTGCCTGTACTGTGTGTAACGTAGGTTATTGTTGCGGTATTTAAGAATTTTTGGGTATATTTATTCACCAAGATGTCGAACATTAATCTGCAATGTCTATTAGGAATACAGTGTAATGATTTCGTTATGATAGCAGCCGATCAGAGCACTAGCCACAGTATTATGGTGATGAAAGACGGTGAGTTAGCGGTTTTTGATCATGGAATCATGGAATATAACTTTGCCATGTTCCTGCACTTATATATTTCTAATCGTTTCTAGATGAGGATAAGATCCACAAGATATCTGACAAACTGATAATGGGTGTGATTGGCGACCAGGGTGACTCTACCCAGTTTGCTGAATACATTGCCAAGAATATTCAGCTGTACAAAATGCGTAATGGATACGAGCTAGGACCCACTGCCGCCGCCAATTTCACACGCAGGAATCTTGCCGAGTATCTTAGAAGCAGCGTATGTATACATCCAAACAATATCTTATTAGATTAGTCTTAAGATGAAAATAATGAATATGAGAAAGCCTTCAGAAACTGCCTAAAACTAGACAGGTCATAATTAAACTGTTAAAACAAATCAAGATGAAGCATTCAAGTCTTCATATCAACATCTTTCCTTGCACATGGTTGTTAAGGAAATAATTAATGTTTCAGACACCTTACTTCGTGAATGTGTTGATGGCTGGTTATGACAAGGAGAATGGTCCTGAGCTATACTTCATGGATTACCTGGCATCCAGTGTGAAAGTTCCTTATGCTTGTCATGGTTTTGGTGGTTACCTCAGTTTGAGTATCATGGACCGCTACCACAAGAAAGGTGAATATTGTCCACAGGACCATTATTATCTGGACGAGCAGAGCAGTGAAATATGTTACATTGTGTATTGTTATAATAGTACCGTTGCTTACTTCTAACCTATACCACACTATGTATAATCTTAACTTTTTCATTTAGGTATCCTTTATGCACTGCAAATAATTATGATCTTTCACAATCTTGACTATTGTTTGAAGGTCTTTTTTTTCACTTCTAAATATTATGGTAGTTATTTCATATTTTCATACAATCATTACTTTCCAGATGCCACTCAAGAGGAAGCTTATGAGATACTGAAGATGTGTGTGAAGGAGGTCCATAGGAGATTGTTTGTTAGCCTGCCCAACTTCCAAGTGACTGTTGTCAATAGAGAGGGCATCAAAGTGTTGCCCGTTATCAACTCAGAACTGTTGAAGTAATTTTCTTAATAAAGTAATATTTTCATCATAGTTGTTTTCTTTATCTAGAATTAAAGGGGAACGGCCTGACACTTGTAGTGGGGCCCGCGACAGTAACCCCGCCGTAAGGGTCTTTTTCCTGTCACTTGCATGCTCCTGCAAACTCATACAAAAAGTGTGTATGAAACTGGGAATATATATGAAATAGGTGTTGCGGACGGCACGCATTCGGGCATGACAGTGGACACAAACCCACATGATAAGAAAAACGCTCTTATCTCACAAAAAGGGCTATAATAGCCTCACTATGGACTGTTGCCCTTCATGAGGAATGTTGTTTCAAATCAACGCATATGCATGACCACCTCATATGGTCCTCTCCTGAATCGAGTCCTCTGCATAGATTCCTTATAGCTTCCTTATAGATTTCTCTTTCCACCTTAGGGTCAGTTCAGACGCGACGCTGCGTGCATTTTTTTAACAATTATCGAACTTATTTTCTTCACGAAAAGGTACAATTTCAGTGCGAGGGTTGACATGTGTCAAAGTACGCTGAGATGCGCGGCACGTGTACCTTATTGTGTAGTAAATAAGTTCGATATTGTATCGGATCATAAAAAAGTGCGCGTCACATCACGTCTCTGTGTGAACTGACCCTTATTCGCGTCAAACGTCGCAGGAATCGACAGCATCCCGCGTACTCTCACTGCTGACCATGGGACCATGGACTGACCACCAACCAGGAGTACGATTAACCACTTTTTGGTAAACTCAATGCTGATAAGTTTTAAACTCTATTTACCAAGTAAATTGTACCTAGTAAAAAAATTAAAGTACCTAATTAAAACTAAAACCCAACTACGACTAAAAAGGTATAAACAAGACACCACATACAGACAAATTACACGTGTTAGGGCATAAATCGAACAGATTACGTGTGACTCTGGATTTTTTTTAAAAATTCTTTTGGGGTTATAATATATATATATTTGAAATGTGCTCATTAACCCCTTCCATTTGATACCCAACGTGGTACGATTAAACGATTTTTTTTTTAGTTCCTGTCTTTATGTGCTCTAGTGGGCGCCATTTAATTTAATGTGACGTCACATAGCCTATAACCAGCGGACGATCATGACGCTTCCAACGATACCTCACTTGTCAAATTGTGATGATTGGTTTAGAAGATATGAGGGAACAGATGAACATACATACATACCGGTCAAAATCATAACCCTCCTTTTTTCTTCGCCGTAGTCGGGTAAAAATCAAGTCATTTATTCAAACTAGGCTGAGAATCAGCACTTTTCGAACGTCAAACACATGGTGTAATAAATATAATCAAATAAAAAACGAAATATCCTTAAATTGTATTTTAATATAAATACTAAATCTTTCCTTAGCCTAAAAATAATATGCTTCTAATTTATTTATCCTCCAGCCTTGCTTCGATCTGGGCTAGATGCCATACTCGTGTCCTGATTGTCCATTTGTGAACTATTGGGGTTTTCGCCATCGCCCATGTTGTCACCTTCATTGTCTGATGGCTCTGTAACAGATATTCAGATTATTATAGCAGGAAACATAGCATCAAGAAGAAACAGAGCAAATGTGCGATTTTTGAGAAGCATGAAAAATTCTTTGAACATACAACAACTTTTCACTATACAGGGGAATCTATTCAAAAGGACTAAGGTCCGTATTACAGAAGGAAACTCAAGTATTGATCTCTGTTTAAAACTAGTTTTAAGTCCAGTTTTAATTTTAGAACGTTGCTCAAGCATAGATTCATTGATCTTAATTCAACTGAGTTTGGCTTTATTTTAGATCGCTACTCAGCTACTCAATCGAACCCAAGCAGTGATCAAATCTGTAATCACCCAAGTGTGGTCGAGACCGCGCTTGAGCATAGATTGTCTAACAAATTGTCAATATTTCTTCTGTTCAACTAGGTGAACTATTAAATTTCTCCGCAATACGGATCTAAGCAGCCTTTTTGGTTACTGTGCTGTCATTATCAGTTTTTTTTTATTTTCTATTACCTATATGTTTAAAGTCTTTTAAAATTTCTATTAGTAGTTTTTTTTTCCAAAGTACTAAAATTTTTCTTCCGTCCTGCCATTTTAAAAGTGTTAAGTATTAGGAATAAAATCAGCTAAACAATAATAGTTTAGGGTTCCATAGTCAACAAGGAACCCTTATAGTTTCGCCATGTCCGTCTGTCTGTCTGTTTAAAATATACAAACAACAAACTAATGTTTTTCACACTGATGTTTTGACATACTGACATTTTAAATAGCATACTTATTTAAGGCCACAAATACAAGTCTTTTAAGCTTGACAATTTTGCTTACAAAATTACTATACTTCACTACAAAGAGTTCTACTTCAATAAATGGGGCATTTTACTATTCAGGAATGAAATAATAACGCTGATTTCCTAAATAACTGGGTTTCTATGGTGTATTTTAATATTTCTAATCTAGTGAAGATCTGATCAAAGTCGGTTATAAATCGTAAACGAAAACAGGCTGATGCATAGACAATACACATCTCTGCTTGAGGCTCGATTTGAGTCTCGATTCAGCTGAGTATAGATTGATTACCATTCTGGAATAAGACCGATGCTCAAGTACTGATTCTATACTCAAACAGTGATCAACTGATTGCAGATCAAACTGGACTTGAGGAACGTTCTGTAATACGGACCTTAGTGTTGTTTACCTACTTATTATTGTTGAGCTGGATAAGGCCAAGTCAACCACCAATAGGGTATTTTACATATTGTGGAATAAATAATTACCTACTGATAAAGAATATTAAAATTACCTTTCTTATCTGCTGGCATATCTTCAGTTCTATTGGCAACTTGGAAGTGGTACTCCAGCTCGTCAAAATCAAATACTTGGTCAGTTGGTAGCAGACATGGTAAATATGCTGGGAATGTGGGCTTGCAAGCTATCACTGAAAATAAAAACGAAAATAATTATAATATCACCTCACTAAACTGTATAATGCAACAATGAATGAAAAAATGCATTTTAGTGCAATATTTTCTTTTTATTTAAAACTTTAAGTACACAAATGTATTTTATGCATTTTCTACCAGAGAACCTAAATAACTTCTCTTGATAATGCAATGACCAGTTATGTTTCTACTTACAAGCTTTTATTTGTAAATGGCAACAAATAAAAAACCACCAGCAGTACTTACATGGGAACACTTGATTGTCCTCTGTATTGAACAGGTTGTGTGTCTCACTAGTCTTCGCTAGGAACTTAGTCAATGCTCTCTCAATGTCTCTTTTCTGTGAGGCTGCTTTCTCTCTTATTGCTTCATATTCTGTTACTGGCTGTTTGTGGGTCTGAAATTTATATATTTTTTTTACATAAGTTTTTTTTTTTTTTTAATATTATTTGTTCTGCAATTTTTGATGTGTTTATTAGGTAGTGTCGATCAGCGATAATAGAACGAGAATTGAGCATAAAATTTCAAGGACGCGTCACGTTTAGGCACGTGTTCATTACATGAGCGAGAAGAAAGATATAACTCTCTGTCTCTAACACTAAATCTCTCTTATTCTTTAACTTCTTTAAGTCACATCTATCACATACTGCACGCGCAATTATTCAATTGAGTTATCAGGAGACAGAAAATGCTGAGGAATTTGATTAAAACTTTCAACAAGTTGGAAATACAACATTGATAGTTTTTTGTACAATTAAAGTTTTTATTTAAAGATTGGTGCATGCCTTAGCAACAGAAAGAGATGTATGAAAAGCTTTTTAAAGTAAGTACATTTTTTTTAAAGTAAACCTTTGCCCAGCTGTGGGACAATACATTCAAGTTTAAACCTTTAGCATCATAGGTCAGAACTAAAGAAGATTGATAACAATGGCATGATGAAAATGTTTTCAGAACTTACTGGTGTCCTAATGTAGGCATGTGGATCAGGTAAAGGTGGCAGGTGAAATGGTATATGAGGAGCAGGCTTGGCTTTTGACCCTGCTGACAGCATTGCTGGTGTTCGTGGAGCTGGGGCCTGCTGCGGTGGCTGAATTACATGTCTGTTGGGACGGGCTGCATACTGTTCCAGGCCTTGTAGGCTGATACCTGTAAATTGACAACAAACACTGTTATCAGCATATTTCATAGAATGAATGAAGGACGAAGCTGTGTATCAATCAAGAAAAAAAGTAACTCAAATCTGGAGAGTTTGGTTCAATTCCTCAAAGTAATCAGTACTCAGAAGTTTTGTTAACTATTAGTTATCCATATCTAACAAAATGCAATTTATTTCTGACTGGCTGTTGCCCATGACCTTGTTTGCGATCCAGGATGATAAGTAGCATATTATTATTATGTCCTCCTCGAGGTCATGGTGTACCCATGTACCACACTTCATCAAAATCAAAAGACATTTATTCAAACTACGGTGAGAATCAGCACTTTTCGAACGTCAAAATTACATAAGACAGTCCCCCAAAACGCTCACCCTTCACCACTTCCTAGTGCTTTAGCTCGGAAGAAATGGCGCAACAACATCCAAATCCATACAGCCGTTTTAGCGTGAAAGTATAACAAACAAACAAACTGAAACACTTCACATTTACAATATTAAAAAGTTCAGATAGAATTGATGGTGAAGTAAAATAAAATACTTACCCATATTAATGAGGGACATAACCACATCTCCCAGTACTGGTTCTACTCTTCCTGATAGCTCACAGTAGCCTTTAGCTGAGTTTCCAACTTCTGACAGAACTAGAAAAAAATAATTCTATTTTTTAATACTATTGGTACAGTTGCAGAACTTTCAGAGAAAATTAGCATTTTATGGGGTAATACAGATGGTATATATTTTTATTTTTTCAAAATCTGTTTATATGGAGGTTGTGCAGGCAACCTATGTAGGCAGTAGGCCAGTAGGCACATAATCTGTACACATTCTGTACATTGGAATATTTTAACTTCCGGTAAGCAAGCACATTTTTGGGGTACCTACTATTACAAATAGCCTTTCATTATTTTAATCTATTTATTTATTGGTAGATTCACTTACAACATTGAAGCATTTCTGTGAGAGTTTCTAGTGCCATTTTGTTAGCAGCATCGAAGCCAGTTTCTAGCAGTACAGTGGAAACTGCTATATTTAGTATTCGTCTCCGTGCATCTGGACCACTCTCTACTTTTTCCGTATTTTCTGCCATATCCTGTAGTGCAATCGTGAGTAATTTAGAAAAATTACAATCAGCAAACACAACACCAACAAACGAGTATTTTATTTTGCTTTTTGACAGTTTTTTTTTTATTGTTGCTGCAGCATTTAAAACTTGGCCTTTTACGCAGAGACATAGATAAAAAACAAAATTGTTCTGTAATGCTATGCTATTTACACACGCAGCACGCGGCGGGGCGACTGGCTGGCGATTTCAAAATCTCACGCCCTCACACAAATTTTGACAGCACATTTGTAGCTATCGATTTCAATAACTATTAAGGTGAATACCATAGGGTAGCCTGCGAAATTCAAATTTTCTTAGGTTTTTTGCAATTTGCAGGTCAGTATCAGGTTGTATGTTGATCTAAATATTATCAGCGGCCGTAACAAATATGGATTTACAGAATTATAAACATTAAAATCAGCAATACAACTCTCTAAGTTCATGTAAGTGCATTGAATGAAAATTTCATGAAATCGTCAGTCAATATTCGCGAGCCACCCTAGCACATCAACCTTAACCGAGGCATTTCGAAACGACGACTAATTAATTAAATATAAACACACTCCTTTTCTCTAGGAAAACAAAACAAAAACGTTAACTCAACACAAAAAGTTGACATCCGTTATAAAATAACATTAAGGATTTGAATACTATTTTTATTACTTATAGACACGTACTTATTTACAAATTAAAAGCTTACAGACTTAAAATAATAATGATAATATGTTTATTTTTTATAGTATCATTTTAATTTAAAAATGTAGTTACATATGAAAGAAAATAAATAAACGAATAATATTATGTACAAATAAATCAAAAAAGGAATTAATCATAGTTCATCAAAAATTTTGTCCGCATCGCAGTCAAAAGGAAAAGTGCCCAAAAGGCTGGCAGCATTGCCACATTCTATGGCTATGCTGATCCTTTGGCCAAAAAATAGGCCACCCAGCCCTCTGATCACGTGCAGTGAAGAGTCGACCAACCGCTTGGCGATGCCTTGAAAGACTAAGGCCCGTATTACAGAACGTCACTCAAGACTCAAGCTTTACTTAAAACTCGTTTAAAGCCTGTTGATTGGTTGAAACTAGTTTTTAAGTAATGCTTGAGTCTTGAGTGACGTTCTGTAATACGGGCCTAAGTCAGTCAAGTGAGCACTCACTCACTCGGACCCCATGGCCCTAGTGTTTCAACCCTAAATAGGATTTGAAATTTTGAATAATATAAAAGTCACAGGCGAGCTCGGAGAGTAGTAGTATATTTTTTTATCGATACTATAGATTTATATGATACATGCGACTTACGAGGTTCACAATATACCACATTGAACAGGCAAGATCGTCAATTTGCGGAGCACCCCAACCGGTTCACTTCGCCTGAAGCATTCGCGAAGCATTCCTCGCTCCTTGCCATGTCTGGTCCTGGCGTTAGGTTGCCTCAGATTAATTGATTGATATTGTTAAAAATGGTAAAAACGACAGGATTTTATCTTGGAACACTGCCTGATTTTCAGTTTTGACTTTGACATTAATGACAACTTGACTGACACTGACACATTGCGTTTGACGTGTAAGCGTAAGCACAAAGCGTCGATTTCGTCACAATTTATTACTGATTTTTTGCTCTTTTTAGTCCTACCTTAGTTAAAATGTATCCATATTGAAAATAAGCTCATTTTGGAGGTTTGTGTTCAAGTTTAGATAAGAAGTTTACTTCGAATTAGCTTATGTATCACTCACCAAAGTCACCAATTGGAGTAGTAAATTGGGTAAGTGCCTTGCCTAATCATAATTGCATTTGTACAAATCTAAATTTTCTTATATATTAGAGCAGAATACCAACCCATGAAGACAATTTTGTATATAGAATCATAAGAACGCTATTGTATATCTGTCTGATTCTGTGTTTTACATAAATATTATAAACTTTCCAATAATTTGTAACTTAGAAATAGTAATTAGAAAGTGAGATTACAAAAAGAATCTTTGCTTTGCTTGTTATTAACGTTAAATTTCGAGTGATCTTATTGTACTTATTTGCAATATTTACCTAAATGATTAAACCTCAATTTCAGTTAACTTGGAGTACCTGAAGTAGTTTATTTAGCTATCAAGATGGTTAAAATCTATGCACTGGGTGTGCTTTACAAAGGTGTGAACAGTGCTACCCTCCTCAAAGCAGCATATAACTTGCAGAGTTTCAGTATATTTCAACGAGGCTCAGTCCAAGAGTTTATGGTATTTGTTAGTAAAACAATAGTAGAAAGAACTCAGCCAGCGTCTCGACAGTCTGTTAAAGAGGGAGAGTACATGCTACAAGTGTATGTGAGGGCAGATAACTTAGCAGGAGTCCTGATATCTGACCATGAGTATCCAAACAGAGTGGCTCACACATTAATTACCAAAATACTGGACGACTTTACTGCAACAGTGCCTACCAGCCAATGGGCAACTGGTACCGAGGACACAACTGATTTCCATCTTCTACCAGAATACTTAACAAAATACCAGAACCCCCGGGAAGCT
This sequence comes from Lithophane ornitopus, assembly GCA_948473465.1. Lineage (NCBI taxonomy): Eukaryota > Metazoa > Arthropoda > Insecta > Lepidoptera > Noctuidae > Lithophane > Lithophane ornitopus. The sequence continues at coordinate 9,374,315 of OX419624.1, read as the reverse complement.
GATGCATTGACTAAAATACAGAATGACTTGGATGAAACTAAGATTATTCTACATGATACTATAAAGGCGGTATTAGAAAGAGGTGAGAAATTAGATGATGTTGTTGCTAAGACTGAGAGTCTATCAATGCAGAGTAAATTGTTTTACAAGACTGCCCGAAAGACTAACAGCTGCTGTAATTTCTAAAACATTTGGATGGTATAAACCTGACTTGGCCATAGTTCAATTAATTTATAATATGGTTTTGTTGAGTTAAGTGGAGTTTGAAGGCTTGATTAAATATTATTGTGGCCATTATTTTACCCACTGTCACAGTTATTAGTTAAAATGTTAGATTTATTTATGTGTCATTCTTTACTTTCGTCACAATATGTATTTGATTATTTAGGTATTACATAAATATAATGTTTTGGGGTTCCATGTATTATTGGAAATGTTTTCAAATAACTTTAGGTGAGATCTCCTGAGACTCCTATTCTCATTAAAAACGTTGCTATGATGCCAAACCAGTGTGATCATCACAATGTTATTGATAAAGATACAAGTGTATCAGTAATAGCTTTCACTGTGGCCTAAGTGGTAAATTACAATAATTCAAGAACTTTATGTCTGCACACATCCTACCGTGTATAGATGGACCATCATTTAATATAATCTCTCTATCATAATATATATGACATTGAACAAATACTTAGTAATTATTATATTGAAGTTGTGATCTGCTTGCATAGAAATTAAAAAGTCAGCTAGTAATGTTTATAATAATGAATTTTTGCCCATTTTTTCTCAATGGTATAGTGACTCCATTTCAGCAGTAGTTATAATTGAATTTTTTCACTAAAATAAATGAAAAATATTGAAAAAGAGTAGCACGCGTCACATTGAAAACCCGTTTCTATGGTGGTCATGCTACACATGCAGGAGTACTAATTGTTATTGTTATAGCCACTACTTCTTATTGTTACTAGAAATGCAGTTGTAACTTTTTCTGAAGTTATTCTTTTTAATTATTTCAAAATGTATATTATTAATGTAATAGTCACTATACCACATGTAGAATACAATAAGGTTTTTGCAGAATGCTATGGATGTGTGTAAGCAATATTACCTATAAATAATAATATGTATGTCTGTAATGTAGTAACTGTTAAAAAGCTAGTATAGTGTACTGAGTGTCATGAGATTTAATGTTGAAAACAGGAAGTAAAATGTATTTAACGTATTTTAATGTTTCTAAATATAAAACAATAATAGAAGTTGGTTCATAAAAAAAATACCTATAGGTACATATTACTCGGCGCACAGTTCATCATATAATTTTGTATAATTTATTTGCTAGACAAATTCAACGACCTTGTTCCCCACCTGTCTAAATTGCCAATTATCTGAGATACTTAATTTTATTTGCTACTTAATTTTTAATTTAAATGACACAGCTCATTGATGTAGTAGTGATTGTAGTGACAAAAATGGGATTTGATAAAAATGACGTGCGCCGTCATGTGCGGAAATGCGAGGTCTACTGTGAGTTTCGTGCGCATTAAAGTTTATAGTGAGATTCCTTTGTGACGCAATAATAATACTGGTTACGATAATAGTCTATCACCTTTCTAATTTGAACAAAAAGACGTAGTAAAAAACAAATATAACAAATAGTTATTAGACCTACATTGCAGTGTTTGCCCGATTTGCGACGCAGTCATGACGTCACGACTAACTTATTCAATGTTGTTGATACGTATTATAAATTAATGTACGACGATCCGTTTCTTTGTAAATATATCAATCAATAAAAGGATGGTAAGTATATCAATCAATATACTTTCCCTTCTATATTGTATAACATTACCTACCACCACAAGAGCCACGTTGCCATTTAGTATTGGTTTAATTATGTTCGGCGCAAATGTGTGTACCTATCTATCTATAGTCGGTCATTTTAAAAGCACTCAGCAGTTCATAAACTGTAGTTATTGCCCATTTATATAGGACATAAAGAGGTGGCGGGAGCACTGACACGAGTCACATTTTACCAACTTATCTGACCCAGTTCCTTGAATTTGACCTGATTTACATAGCGGCTGCATTTTATTAGTACAATCAACAAAAGAGATAGGTAAAATACAGGCAATGAAATTCAACTGTTTACCCGACTACGGCAAAATAAGGGTATTAAGTTTTACGCATGTTGTGTTTGTGTAGATGTAGAGTAGGTAGTCAAGTCTTTGGCATCGGCGATCCGAGTGTCTTTATTAAGTTGTAATGGACGCACTTTCAATGAATAATATCTATAGACAAAATAGGTCAAGGATTATATTTTTTGTTTGTAAACCTAACTCTTTTGATGACAGTAGGTAGAGGAAAATCAGCTTTTAGACAAAAAAAAAATACATTCCTACTTGTTGGTAGTTAGATCTGTAAATTGTAAAAGGCAGCCGGGCCCTTGCAGATATTATGTTATACAAATGAGAATAAGATTTATTTAGGTTGTATAGGTATGTATACTAGTTTCGAGAGAAGAGAGACGACACGTCTTGATAAGGGTCGGTACATATTTGTTTAGGTAATCGAGTAATTATACGTCAGTGTTCATTTTGGCACTAGTATACCAATGTACCGTCCTACGGGAAGCAAACACTATGCGATTGGCTACCACTTAGCGACACTCAGTCGTGTTCTCGGACCTATCGATTTAATACAATGTGTACCGACCTTTAGTAATGTAGATAGAGAGGAAACTAAGAATACCTTTTGTGATTTTTGGATGTGGTTTGAAAATTTAAATATACGTGTAATATCTACTTTGTATTATCATGTTAATGGAAGTTGATGTTATTTATTGTAGTATATATTTGCTTCATGACGTGTTAGTCAAATAAAATCGGTATTTACAATTTATTCTCAGTACTTTTATTACGGCATCGGTTTTATGTTACTTATTTACAGTGGGTACAGTATGTGTAATACAGTCTGTATAGATATTGGCAGTTCGGTCCTCACGTAAATAAAAGTCAGATATGAAATAAAAATACATATATTAATTACATCAATTAATATTATAAACCTAACATAATCATGTAGGTTACAATAATAAAATATACCTATATAATTTTATAAACAAAAATAAATAATAAAAACATTGATTCTTCCTTATTAGTAGAGTTAACGCTAAAATCATTGACTCTTAGCAAACGCATAGTCCAGGTAACATTTAAAACAATCCTCCTACAAGCAAGGGAGAGCTCACTTATAGTATTATTATGGAATTTACTCATTAATTCTATGATTAATTAATAATGAGTATTGATGTCGGGCGAATCAGCACATGAGCATACTTGTAAACAGCGTCCATTTGTAGGTATTTTGTGCTCTAAAACTATCTCCTACACATAGACTACGATAAATACAGTTGTAAGCATGCTAAGGGGTTTAATAGTTTTTAATTAAAACTGGAGTTCTTATTGGACCTAGATACTAGGTATGGACTAATACATTAGCTGGAAAGTCAGGCGCCGACTCCCCCGTCATCCTTTAACCTAAATAGAAGGAGACTGGTACATTATTACTGAATAATAGAATTTTTGCAGCTAAATTTTTGGCATCAAGCAATGAAATAGAAAAAAGAACATAGAAAACATAAGCTTTGGAATAGACCACCAGTGAGATTGTGGGGTACACTCAATACTTATAAGAATGAGTTAGAATAGTAAGCTGTCGTCCAAAGTCAACTCTACACCAGTCCAACAGGCCCACGAGTGGCATGTGGGACGTGGTCTGGAGTGGTCGTCAATTTCTTTTACCTAGGTACTTGTTTTAGAATATCTACTGTACGTGACCCAATATAAAGGTCACATGTCAATGCTTTACGAATCGCGTTGTCGAGATGTTGAAGTGTGCGATAGTTTTAAATTACCAAAAATTAAGTTAGATTTTTAAATCGCTATTTTGAGTGCATCCTTAGTTCACTACCGACCCATATATGGCCATAGTTCTACCTACGTAGAAAGGTAGCATAATACATACACCTGCTACCGAAGCAGGTATGTATTGCGAATTTGCAGGCGCGGTAGGTTAAAATATATATGCCAGGATTGCGGGAAAGTCCGAAAGGAATACCGGGATCCTGGCAACAGGCAACTGAAGGGACACGGGTGGGTTTTAGTCAATAAAAGTCTGGCACGCCCTTCCGCTCCGCCCAGAGCGGGTTGATGAATTCCCACCCAACACAAAAAAAAAAGGCGCGGTAGGTTTAATATCTACTCAGCTGGGCCAAACTTCGGAATACTTAACTCTTCCGAAAGTCTGGATTGGAAGATAAAGCGCTTCGACTCCATGCGACTCGGAAGAGCCGATAGTTACCAGATGAGTGTCAAGTGATCGGAGTCACGGCCCAGGTTGCAAACTCATAGCCGACTTGTTACCTAACTATTGTATCCTTAGTAGCTAGCTAGCAATATATTCTAGCCGACATCCATGTGCGCATCTCAGGATTGTACTAAATAGGTTCGACCTAAAAGTTTTATATAATAAATAATAGGAAAAGGTAGGTAGGTACCTACGGTTTTAGGAAAGAAACATGAAAAATACTGTAAACTGCTGCTTATTTGGTGTGTACGATTACATCGCAAGACTCCAGAAATTCTAGTTATCTATCGTTAAACGGAATGCACATTTCACATGAATCGCAGAGAATATTACCTCCATAGTTCGGAAATATCATTACAGTTAGCGGTTACAAATCTCACTGGATAGATAACAAAATAGCAAATACTAAAACAAAATTATAGTATGTACAAAAATAATAGTCAACACAATATAGAGATACATTGTAGGAAATAGTGAAGGCAGGAAATGATGTAGGTAATAGATAAGTAATCAAATTGAAACGTATAAATGCCCATTTAATTTTCCACACAGGAAATATAACGTTAAATATATATTCTTTATTTCGATCGCACTACTTAAAATTATGTTTCTAATGATAAAGAGATTTCACTATTATAGTCTTACAATATATCTCTTTAACACCAATGTGTTTTTTTTTTGTTTACATCTATGCACTAATATTACATTTAAAATATGTTACAATGTTCCCATTTGTTATTTTCCGTAAATTGTAAATATTGCCTGACATGTAAATGAAAAAAAAAATAACTTTTTGAATTTAGATGAAGGTAATGTTGCTAAATAAATAAAATAAATCGGCAACATGTTAAATTTTCGCAAAATCAGTCTTCCTGTAACTACTCTGGACCGGTCCTAATTAAAACAATTACTTGCTACTTTGGATTTAAAAGGCCGAAATGCAAATTTAAAATCAATTCCTTCGAAGGCAGGGTTAACGTTATTTACTTTCGTTCTATCGTTTAATTGATATTATTAAAAAGTTTAAAAATCTACACGAACGCGCCTACGGGGAGGTTCAGCTTGTAGGCAGGGTGGCAGGGTACACAATACGGAACTTAACTGAGGCAACCTTCACCCCGTTATCCGATTAAAATTACGTTCCTATTTCATAAAATTATAAAACTTGCAAAATTTGTGATGTATCAATAACTACTTAATTTAATTGTTGACTCTTTGAAAGAGTCACGTATATTTTAGAAACTTAAACAGTATGGTTCCAAACGATACGTTTATCGAGAGCTACGTTGCACCGTTGTCTGTGATGTATCAGACCGCGAACACAATATACAGAAGAGATCCAATCGCGACGATTCTGACATTGCTCACGCGCTGTGTGCTCTTAAATAATAAAAGAATAATTTAATATAGACTCTACCTTGACAACAATACACAGACAATATAACTAGATAATGTCTGTGCAACAATATAACAAATAGGTACATAATTAAACATAAATTGTAATAATTATAAATGCCTTTTCATTTTCCGAGTAGCCAATTAAATATTAAATGTCATACAAAATCGTATCAGCTATACAGAATAGCCATCGAATCAGTACTCAGCATTTCTCATCACTTATGCAAGAGTGAGAATAAATAGGACATTCGCTCATCTTAATTTCAAGCAAAAAGAAAAATATATTGCTATACATAATTATGCATCTTCTTCAAACATGATTTCCTTACAACTACTTACACATTATAAAAGGCATCCTTTGATAAAAATAATTATTCATCCAAATTATTTGAATACCGCAAATCACTGTAAATCTAAATACGAAAGAAACTTCTACGACAAATCACGACACAAGCAACAAAACTGACCGATCGGCGATTACTAACACAACGATTACGTAGTTTATCTTCACATAAAATGGCCACAGGTCACACATTCTACGACTTGTACCCGGGAACGCGTTTTTGTACTAATTTAAAGGTTTGCGATGAGACACTACTAGATAAGAAATTATCAAGTCTGTAGAGGACTGGCGTCCTTCCACCGTCTTACACCGAGCTTCATGAAGTACCGCCGACAAATAAGTGTTAAAACTTCGTAACGTAACTTTGGTGTTCACTTCCTTTAGATAAAATATATTATAAAAATTTGTTGTGACGCATCCGCAGCGCGTCGACGCCTCATCCTCGGTGCACAGATCGACACAGATCTTACGAACGATATCCAGAGGGTATCGTGCGGGGGTTCATTTATTGGGTACGTGTATCTTTTTGGATCTGAAGTCGTATACTTTGCGGCAGAAGAGCACGAGCTCGGGCGACACAGAGGGCGGCAGGCGACAGTCGTTGGGTGCGAATGTCGGGTTGACCTCACTGGCCTGCAGGGGCGGCACGATCGATGAGGCCGGGAAGCCTTCCTCAGCTGCTTTTAGCCGTTTGCGGTACCTGTAACGTTAATTAGACTTTTAATTCTCAAAAAGTTTCTAAAGTACATACGGTTATATGAGTAATATGGTCTACATAGCAAGCATACAACTGGCTATGTAGACCATATTGCTCGACGCGACAGGAGTAGGAACTGACCGGCAATACTCGTTGAAGGTGAGTACGTAGCACTTGTCCTCGATGCAGGCGACGGAGTTGGCGTCGCGGTGTCGTGACGCGAATACTTCATCGGGCGCATCGGCTGGTTGTCGACCGAGTTCCGTGTGCTCCGGCCGGTAGTACCATACAAGAGACACCATCATTTCACCTGCAGAGGAAAAATAATACAATTGAGTTCCTATTGAACAATAGAGTCCGGAAGTCATTCTCTTTTTCAAAAGCTAGTTTTATAGTAATATATGAATGGTTCTCACGGTTCTCACCATCATCAGGGTTCTCCCACAGACTGGCGACCCTGGCGACGTAGGGCTGCGCTCGCGCAATGGACGCCCGCAGTAGTACGCAGTCGCCTCGCGCCACACTATCGCCGCTCGCGTGCGTCATACGCGACCAGCAACGAGCCGTGCGGTCCAGTCGAGAGTCGTTCTGTAAGAGTGAATATGGTTCATCAAGGTAGATCATGAAATAAATGGCAAGTCAGATGAAAAGTTTCGTTAATACTCACATTGAGGTAGACTTTGGATAAGTAATGTTCTCCGTCCCAGTTCCAGCCGTTGCTCCAGCGCGGCGGCGCGTGCGGCTCGAGCGCGGGCGGCGCGGGCGGCGCGGGCAGGCGGCGCGCGCGCCGGGGCCCCGCGCCGCGCCGCCGCGCGCGCCGCCCCAAGGGCGACGCGCACGCCTCCTCCACCACCAACGTCGCTTCGTCTGTCTTTATCGCCGGCCTCTTTGAAACCAACAATTTTACCACTTTCTCCACATTTTTAGCCTTCAGCTCTCCATTGGACAGCTTGCACCGCTTCACAGTCGTCCTGTCCAGTTTTACTGTTTTCGACTTCTCCTTTTCGACCTCTTGCATCTTTTTCTCCTCGTCTTCAAGTTTTTCCGTAATCTCGGCTTCGATTGTCATTTCCTCGACATCTAGTTCAAAATCTTCTTTTTCCTTTGAAACTAAAGTTATCTGTGCAGGTATTATATCCATATCCAACGCAATAGCGTTAGCGCAATTTTTATTGTCTTTTACTATTTCTGGTACATCTTTTTCGATTTGAGGTAAAACTACTTCTGATTCTGTCTTGGCACATGTCCTCAATTTGTCATCAACATCATCGGACTTGCTTAAGGGTTTACAGTCTTCTTCGGAACCAGATTTTACGGTGGGTGTTTTTAATACTGATTTTACTCCATGAGTAACTTTGGAATCAACTTTCTCTACTTTACACGCCATTTTCTTGCCTATTAGTTGAGACACTGCAGCAAGTGTATTGGCACGAACTCCATTACCGGTGTTTGCATTCTCTACGATATTATTGTTAATATTTAAAGTTTTCTTGGCTGAATTCTGTGCGATATTTTCAGTGGGAGAAAGAAATAGTTCAGCAGGATTTAGCTCAGCATCCAAGCCCTTTGCGTCAGGCCTGTCGATGCTATTTTTTCTTATGAGATTGTCGAGAAGTAGGGCGCTTTTATTTTTTGGTTTTGTGGGTATCAGTTCATCCGCCACTGCAGCGACATTTTTAAGTCTGGCGTCCTCTTCAGCAGGTTTATCGAGTAGCATCTTTTTTGGTTTAGGTCCACCCGCAGTGCATTCAGATTTCCTTTTCGCGCTCTTCTTTTCACTTGTCGGCGATTTGGGCGTTCTTTTAGGTAGTGTTTGTTTTTTCTTCGGTTCCTTAGTAACTGTTTCTATCCTTTGAATATCAGTCTGATCACCCGAAACCTTTCTCCGCTTCACGAGTTTGACATGTTCACCAATTCCATTCGTCTTGCAAGTTTCCTCAAGTTGAGTATCTTTCATATCGATCTCTAGTTTAGGCTTGGAATATCTTCGCTTTACCGCTTTAGCCGCGTCAGTGACAAGGCTAGCCTCCATAACAGTAGTACTGTTATGTTCTCTAAGAGCCTGCGCGTCTGGTTTTCTTGCTGCGTTATATGTCGGTCCTTCATTTTCCTTTTTGACATCGACTAGGGGGGTCGACCTCTCGTCTGACGACGATAGATCAATTGGAGCACAAGTCGGAGGTGAAATAGCGAGAACGTCGTCATCGGCGTCGCTGTGGTGCGCTAGGAGCGCAGGTTGCGGCGTGGCCAGCAGCAGGCCGGTGTCGTCACCGGCGAGCGAGCGCCGCGCCATGGCCTTGCCCAGGCGCGCGCGGCGCGGGGCCGCGGGCGGCGGCTGCGGCGCGCACGCGCCGGCCGAGCCGCGCGCCGGGGACGGTGGCCCGAGAGCTTCAGCTGAGCCGGGAATTTCACTGGCGATTCGTAAATTATCCCGGACATCGTAGATCTCACGTTTAGGTGACACGCCGCCCATGGCGGGCATAGCACACGGGTGTGGAGCATCCGCTGCAGCTGGTGGTTCCAGCTCTAATGGCGGATCCTGTAACAAAGGCGTAAACATTAATCAGCACTACGATTTTATTATTTGAACGTTTGTGTTTAGGACAGGTGTTTTGTTTTAATAAGGCAAAGGCAAATACATACAGTGTGCGTGTGAGTGTAAGAAGAAGAAAGACAAAACCGTACCTTGCCGCTGCCATGTGTGTCTGCGGCAGCGTCGACGGCGCACGCCCGCACCTTCGGTCGGAAGGCGGCCCCGGGCGGCGCGAGGGCAGGGGGAACGTCTGCTGGGCCACCACCGGTTGGGGCTTTACCAGTAGCGGGCCCAATAAGCACGTTTTTTGGACACGCGTTTAATGGGCACGGGCATCCGCGATATTCTGTAACAATATAAACATAAAACATCTGGCATGATCGTGACGTGACGAGGGATTGTCTAAGCACATAGAAGGATTAAGTACAGCCGAGGGGACAGGACGGGACGTCTATTGTTTTGATTTCAACTTTGGGCAAGATTGAAACGATTCTACATGGGAAATTACGTACTAGCTTTGGAAGTTTTTCAACCCTTGAGGAAGTTTTAAAAAGGGCGCTGTTACTCACCTACGTATGGTATCCTTTGAGGTGAATGTTGGTAACATGGCGGAGTACCATAATACTGTGGTGGTGGGTACGGTTCACTACCAACGCCAACCATCTGAAATAAAGCAACTATAAATTAGCACTAACGTAGAGGTCGTCAACAATAATATCAAGATGATCCTAAAAAAATATGATGAACTTAGGAGTGAATTAACAGGTTTGTTTTGTGTGGCTGGTTGTCCTTTTGAAGATTTTAGCCATTTTGAGGGTCAATGTGCTGTTTGTTTCTTAATAATTCGTACCTGCGCATCTGGTTGTGGTGGTGGCATGTGGTAAGATCCCGGAGGCCTGTAGTAGCGGCCATAACAGAGGTCCGGGTAATATGGCGGTCCATATTGTTGCAGTACCTGGGAAATAAAGAAAAGTGTGATAAAAACACAGGTGCCTCAGATTTTGGGATTGATTTTCATTGGTCAAACGGCCGTCCAAAATCTGCTGTTAGTAAATTACTATAGCTCATCATCTGCCTAGCCTTTTCCTAACTATGTTGGGGTCGGCTTCCAGTCTAACCGGATGCAGCTGAATACCAGTATTTTACATGGAGCGACTGCCTATCTAACCTCTACAACCCAGTTACTATAGGTAACACAATACCCCTTCCTTCGTAACATTAGTTGTTAGACTTTCGGGCTTCTGACGACCCGTAACAAATGTTTAAGATCGAATGACATCCGGTACCAACGGCTTAACATGCTTTATGAGGCACGGAGGGGTAGATATTGGAGTTTTGGTATGTAAAGATGGTCACCCATCCACGAACCAACTGCGGTCTGATCTGACTGACGCAATCTGATCGATCGACCCATGCGGCTGTTAATATTTGACCGCAAGCTCTCCAAGAAAATGAGTTACCTACAATAGCTTAATACGACCTTTTTACGGAGTTAAGACTGTTTAATTTTTATTGCCTGTTACGCTGTTAACCCTATAGTGCGAGTGCGACCACACACGAAACATAGATTATGGCCGATTGCTGTGTTACTAAGCCACCACACAAAGCCGCTTGGGTCGACAATCGACATTGATAAGTCAAGGACTGAATTATATGCGAATTTCATCGGAGGAATCTTTGTGTATTTTCTAATATTAGCACGATCAGCCTATAAAGGTACCGCTGCTGATGGCACTCTGGCAAAGAGGGTGCGGGATGTTAGTTTCTTTACGATTTTTTCTTTCAAAGTTTTAAGAGGTAATCACTTCTTAAAACGGTAAAAGAAAAAATCGTAAAGAAATTGAAAAAATTAATTGCGCAATGTGCATGCTTTGCTAGCTGGGTTCTACCTAGCTAGCAAAGCATGCCCACGTATGCTCATACCCAGAACCTCCATGTTCCCACTGGGCGACAGCTGCTTTGCTTTCTCATATATGCTTTTGGTATTTTTGGGTGGGGTCTATATACAGCCTACCAGATACTTCTGGGACCATCACCAATGGTATGGTGGTGATCAAGTGTTAGATTATTTATCTGTGGTGCTTACCGGTGGGTGCGGCGCGTGGTAGTGTGGGTGGTATCTGGCGAGCGCGCGCTCTGCGTCTGCGCTCGTCTCTTTGATCAGCGGTCCTGCCGGCTGATAATAACCTGTAACAACGAGATGACATGTTTAATACATTGAATTTGTATAAAAGATAAACAGTTTCGTGGCCGAGGGAAAGAAACAGCCAATGATGACAAAAACATGGGAAAATATTAGGTATATCTATAGATAGCGTGTAATAGTGCATTGAACCGGTTCTGAATACCTTTTCAATGCACACTATCAAACGGAGCATATAAACTTTTACGCGAAGTTCTGGGCAACGGCTTGTCAAAGTAACGAGCTTTTGATCAAATGTGTGGTCAATGGAAATCGTTCTACGAAACATTTTTGGGCGAAAATGTAAGCGGGTTAAGTGAGTTATCGTTCAAACGAAGCGTCAGTGGATGATGCGTTCGTTAGATAAATGGTTTTCGATCTCATGTTCTTTCGTTCACTCAGTGCTTCACTGGTCCGCTGTAGGAAGATGTGGTTTCCTGTTATGGATTTTTTTATTATTTTTAGCTTGTTATGTTTGACCTAAAATTACGATATCAAGCACGATGATATCAAGAGACCAAAAATAACGATGAAAAAAATCCTAGTACATTTGAAATAAGGCTCGTGCAAACAGACGCGATATCGCGGGCGCGACAGGCAGCGGTACCTTTGTACAAAGGTACCGCTGCCTGTCGCGCCCGCGATATCGCGTCTGTTTGTACGAGCCTATACGATTAGACATTTAAATACCTAAACGTTTTTTACAGTCCGTTCAACCGATTTTGATATATATTGCGTTGGTGGCATAACAAATGGCAGCAGCAGTACACAGTTGGTATTGTGTAACCTTTTTTTCTTTTAATGCCATCCATATGCCTACGGTATACCGTACCGACTTCTATAGAAGTCAAAATCGGTTGAACGGAGTGTAAAAAGGTTTGTTTAAATGTCTAATCTAATTTCGAATGGAGTATAGTAATTTTTCGAAGATTCAACCAGTGCATAAGAACACTGAGATGTTCTGAATATGGTACCTAGGTACCTAATAAGAAATCTCCCGAATTCGCAGTTATCGACATTTAGGTCCAGTGAATGCTTTTTTTAAAGACTACGGAATATTGCCATTCGAAGTGATGATGATGATCAAGATCAACAACCTACTCTTTAGTAGGTAATGGATAGGTGATCCCCGTTGTGTTGGAAACCAACTAATGTGTGATATAAACAAAGGAAAAACTTGCAACAGTTTTATCATGGCCGCGAATCGTCCATCTGTCGGATGTGGTCAGTACAAACGCGACGTGTTAACTTCTAACGTCCCGTGTGCACGATCCGACGACGGCACGACTTCACACCGCATTTGTAGATAGTGTGCGCCACCACTTCCGACGCAAATGTGTAATTTTAGATTTAAAACTGTTTTATGGGCGGTTGCTTAGAATGTTTTTTGATGTAAATAATTTTTAATTTAGGTTGGGAATTAGGTAAGTAGGTAAAATATATAAAATAAAGATGTGGGAATTTTGATGTTACGAGAACATCTGAAGTGCTACAAAATATACATAGGTACTTACCTTATTTATAGAATTAATGATTGAATGTGTGATAATAGTTTATTTGCGGTAAATAATAATTTTATAGTTAATTGATTCAGGCGTGACTTTGAATTTGATTACTTACTGTATAAAAATAACAAAAGAGACTGAGTAAAATCATAAAAAACATTACATCACTGAACTGTCGACATAGTTCCGGTAAATTCCGCGCGGCGCTAGTGTGCAGTCGTACCGTTATTGCGAACTTCGTGGTCGGCTGATACCAAGGGCGGGGAGGCGGCCCTAAGTTGGAGTACGCCACTCCAACCGTACCGCCTCTCGAACTGTAGCGGGCCTTGCTTGCACGATCCTTTTTACATAATTTGCTTTACAAGATCATTGTTTGTTACTGTTAGATCGTTGGAAATTGAGTTTTTACGTATTTTATAACTGGAGGCTAAATCTATCAACTCCTACAATTTAAATTATTGAAGTAAGTAGGTACTTAACTGTATAAAACTAAATAATCAAAATCTCGCAGGTCAAAATTGCGCAGACCGACCGACGGATTGAATTATAATTTTAACGCAGTTTTATGTAAGAATCATAATTTTCCTAGTGCCGCATGAACGGCTTTACCTACTTGTTTTGGCAGTTTTATACGAATTATCTACTGATTTAATGACCTAATTTCAATTAAATTCAATCATACTTTCTGTAAAAATTCAATAAAGCTTTCATATCTAACATGATAAGCCTTATAAGTTCATAACTAAAAATTAAGCTCATAAAAAAATCTTAGGTACAATATCGTAAAACAACGCCGCAGTGTTCATTAATTCATTCAGATCACAATCACACCAGTAATAATGACGATAAAAACAAACATGTGATATTATAGAAAGAGAGCCCTATACGCCCTATGCTGGAAATAATGTGGGAGATGAGGACGGAGATATCAAAGTAGTGGGCAGGTGCGTTCAAAGGAATAAAACCAGACAGAAAAATGCGAATAAGTGAACATATTTTAACTTAATTCTGTCGGACTTGTACCGCCGACTGCTGATGTAAAATCACAATAAGTAGGATAAACGAAAACGTTTCCGCTTTTACTATTTTCTAAAAATAAATATGTCTTCTTTTCGTTTTGTTTTTGTGGTAAATAGAGTCAACAAAAATAAAATAAATGACATTCAGCAAATCTTTACAAAATAGAAAAACACATGTTTCCAATAAATTCTTCCATAAATAATAATAGAGCCACAACACCCATTTTGTCGTCGGCTTGCGTAAATTAATTAAATAGCGACTTCCATTACAGTCCATAAACTAAGAAGGCATTTAAAACTTATCCGTGCCATTGTAAGCTCTAGTCTCTTTGGTAAAAAGAAAAAAAAAAACAATTTACGTTGCAAAACGGGGCCTAAAAGAAGCGGGCGGTTTGCCTTGAGCCGGTATGAGGGCAGCTGCAATTCTATAAGGGGCTCTATTTCTGAAACAACTTTTTGTACTTATTTTATTTATCTACCGGTTTCATTGTAATGTTACAGGAGTCAGGAGTGCGCGCTAAATCTTGTGACACTGCTGTTTTTGAAATTAGAATTCTTATTTTGAACGCGTTTTACTAAAATAGGTAATGCCACATAATATACGGTTCGTTTTCTAGATCGTTGATAAAGTATCAATCAAGTAGGGTCTGATAATTTCGAATCGAGATTCATGCGGGCCCAAGTGGTTATTTTTAATCACCTAAAGTAAGCAGACACAAGCTTTCGAAGTTTTAAGACAATCGCAATGACCATAAATTAGGTAAAACAGTTACCAGTCCTAAGGATATGTGTGTGATGTCCGTCCTCAACAACGATCTGAAGAAACGTCTGAAAACGAGCGACGAGGTGACTCGACCCTAAATGAAATGGGATAAGGCTAAAAAGAGCCAAAGATAGAGTACAATATAAGAAACATCTAGATATCGCAATCAGCTATCTTTTAAACTCTTATAAGATTCCGAAACACTACGTCACCCAGTTCAAGCAGAGGAAAAGTAAACCAATCAAACAGCCTATCGAAAAAAAGACCTCAAATCCGCAAATCACATTTAATAAGCCGCTTAATCGTTTAACAAACACGGTTTGGACCGGTACCGGCTATCCGTTCAATTAGCGACAGAGCGGGCAATTAGACCCGCCGCACACTGCACCACAAAAAGCGGGGGACGAACGGCCGCCCGACACTTGCAGGCGATTAGCAACCTAGTACTGCTTAGTACGTATTACGACAGACAATTTTAAGACTAAACTTATTGCTGCAATACGACACTTGAATATACAATTCATGGTTCTTTAAGACGGGGTTGATGAAAAGGAGAAAGATTCTGGTTTACAATATCGTAAACAAAATGTTCAATGTTGGTGTCGTGACGCAAAATCTGTTTGTGAAATCATTATTCTACAAAAAAAGTTCATTTGTTGGGAGATCGCTAAAATTAAAACAGTAATAAAAGGCGCTTTTCTTGCACAATTTCATCAACAGGTTTCTTATATAAACGAGCGAGTATTGTTCATTTCCACTCCCTTGTTGCTATTTATAAGATGTTTCCAAACTTGGAGAAGTCAGTTAAAATCTAAACTTTACCGACCCTGGATGTTTGTTTGCACAATGCTAGCATAGAATGTACAATACTATTTTAAAGTCTTCATTTAACCTCTAGCGGGTTTCTATCATTAATATTTAACTAGCCAATCTTAGCTGTGCTCCGAGTTGGAGGTACTTATAATATGTTTTAAACACAATATCCCTTCATTTTAAAATAGCTTTGTACAGTCATGGCTTGATTGGTAGTTGTTAATAACGGAGTTGTAAACAAAGCTAGAATTTAATATAGTCACAGTGTATTTACTCTTGTACTTACTTCCCTTTTCTAAAACTGGTTTGTATAACAAAATCTAAAGCGCAAGAAGGTAGTTCGCACAATGCTAAGCCACAGGCTATAAGTACTTATATGTACCACTATACATATTTGGATTGATTGAAGCAGCTTGCGTGCCTCTTGCGTCATCTATCTAACATAAACAACAGCTACACAGCTGTCTCTAAAATGTATCGTTACCAAGGATTTTTCAATGTTATTCAGTTTGTAAACGTAGGCAATATGCGATAGAATTGATTGCTTTCATTTAATATGGCCCTAGGCCATGTATACAGGACTTGAAAGGCGTTCCCCTCTGCCTAAATTATATAACCGAATTGCATATAACCCTAATTTATGAATTGCTGATTTTTTCCAGATTTCGAGAAGTAATCCATCAAGTGACGATGTATTTAGATAGATAGATAGCTCCTTGTCCTAATATTCAGCGCAAAAAGCAGCCCATTTGAATTGGAAACATTGCCAAATCAACTCATTTTCTCTCAATCACTCAGCAAAATTTTGCAATGTTTCCATGCACGAGTTTTGGTTGTATGGTTTCTTACGTGGCTTCTTGAACAAACTCTGTGGTAGATCTATCAAGCTGAAAAGCGCGCCTTAGTCTAGTAAAAAAATAACATTTTAAACTCGTCATGCTTGTGCTAGGTTCCCAGATCTACCGCTGATCCTATTGCCCCTTATTTTGAGTCCTTTAGTTCGTTTTTAAGTGACATTAAAATATTCCTGACCTATTAAATTTTCCTTGCAGCTCATGAATTTAATGTCTTCATACACTAAATGATTGCGTTAACTTCCCGAAGATTCCTCAAATTGTTGCTTTATCCTTGAAACGCTAAACAATGTTTGAGCGTTCAGTTCACTATCTAGAGCTTCTGAAGTATTTCACAGTCGATGATCAAAGAACCACCAAACGCATGCAAAACAGCTGCATGGTTTAAAATTAAATCTTCACTTAAGCAATACGTTCTTTGATATCAATTTGTAAAGTAATTTATTATGAGACTATATATATTATATATAAGAATTTATTAAGGGATTTAATCCTCCCCAAGGCACAGAAACGGCTCCTGCAGACGCGACATGTTTTCGCGCTGTCGAGCAGCGCCTGTCTGCGGAAAGCTTAAGGGTTTCTTGTTTATTTATAAGTTTCAAGATTAATCCCTGTTATCGGAGATATTGGGTATCAGAAAATGATTTCTGGAAGAAATAATATCCGACTGAATCGCCGCATCGTAAATAAAGTCTTCCAAACCCCTGATTCGAACTTTCAGACAGATTAATAAGCCAGACGTACGATGTAATCTACGAGCGATTGAATGAACAAGATTAACCGAACGAACGGTAGCGGTATGATCGCGCACTCACAACCAACGTTTTAGAAAATGATCCCGACTCAGCGCGGGCTCCTCGGACCTCGGATAGAGGCATAATTTTTCAAACGCGAATTTGTAACGGTCGCGCAGTAGCGTAATGTGCGGACCACCGAGGTTGATGGATGATGCCACCGTAGCAAATGCTACGATCTATTGTATAATTGACGCTTGCGTGGAACGCACACTTTAAATAAACGTAATAGACGCAAATTATGCAAGTTGTATTTTAGATGCGATGACTAGTCCGCTTGTTGCTCTGTGTGTACTGTACACACAGGAAACTTTTAAAGATGTTACGTGGGTTTGAGTAGCATCTAAGAAGGTTGACCTTAATTGTTGTTTTTTTCCGAAATGTTTCCTTTTAATTCAATGCGATTTTATTTTTATTTTATAGGTTTTTTTATTAACGTATAGACGAGAAGTGCGTTTTTCAACGTTTACTCGTTAATACGAAGATACTTAATCTTTAAAAAAACTCACAGCAGTTGAGGTCGTAAATGGTTTTCAATGGAAAATAGTTTTGCGTGCCCGACCAGAAACATTCCTTTATAATAAACTTAAATATCACTGTGGATGACCATCTCTCAAATCGATATCAATAAAATTTTAAACTGGCCCACAGAAAATGCCGAGCGCTATTCGAATTTTGAATTGGTCATTCGATATGATTTGAATTTAGAACCGTGTCGCGGAGTTTATTCACACTAGTCAGATCGACCGTGAAATGAAAACAATCTAGGTATCGCCAACGTTCCGTTCCGGTGCAGTAGATATATTATGTTAAAAAAACTCCAGTGCTGTAAATGGCGGGCAAGCGTTTGATTAAGTAAAGCCAGTTTTTTTGCATTAGAATATTTTATCACCTCTGTATGCGGATATGATTTGCCAAATAAAGCTTCAATATCAATAATCACCAGAAATAATTGAATTAAATGCAATAGGCGTCTTAATTGGCCGTTTATTGAACGTTTTGTTGTTACACAAAACAGAACTAAAATATTTCCATTAAGGATTTTGGATAATTGCTACGGGCGTTAGATAGTTTCGGTTGACGGCCCGTGGGAATAACGTTTCTATAGAGCGAGGGCAGTCGTTAGAAAAAACCAATTACCTCGTACAAAAGTCAACATAATAACGTCATCGAGTGATTGCCCCTCACTAGGAATCAATCTTGTAAACAATTAATGAAACCAGTTAGGAAAACGAATCAATGAATGGTATTATTTATCGCACGAGTTTGGGCGTCGTGTTTGTCAAATAACTGTTATTTAGTAATGTTATAAAATATTTTAATAAGAAATATGAAATGTGTTTGGCAGTCCTTCTTGTAAAAGCGACTAGTGTGTCGCGTTTTATTAGTTTTACTTTTAGAAAGTTTTTACTAGTGAACACTAGAAGTTTGGCTTGGCGTAGGTTTGTAATGGGGAAAACTGAACATTTAACGCATTTTTAATTTTCATAACATCAGCACCCTAATTTCGGAATACCTACATGATCAATCAGATTTGGAATCGGTTTGAAACAAATATCTAATCTATTGCTTCATAAGTTCGAAAAATAAATCTACTCAACAACGTAAATAACGCAATGAATGTTTTTGAACTGTCAAAAAGAAACAAATTAGTCATACGCGGTTACGAAAATAACTTTCGCAATTAGATAGCAGAATTACTTTACAGACAAGTAAGCTACTTATCTAAATTAATTATGCAGTACCTGAGCGGCCGAGCTCTGCTCGGGTGTAAATAGAGAAAACGAAATCGTTAAAGCTGTTTTCGAGAATGCGATTACAAATACTATATATTTAAGTATATAGAAATATTGCCCATATAATACTTAGTATAGGATAAAGTATGAAATCGAACGTAACGTAAGGTAGAGTCGTCACATTAAGTATACAAAGTACCAACCAAAATGGTCCATTGCTACTTTAGGTTAATTAATGAATCTGACTCTTGTCTCTACATCTTCCCTTACAAAGTCACAACTACAATGTAAAGAGTACAGACGGCCCATTTGGAAAGGGGGAGGTAAATAAATGGATACCTATAGAATTTTTAGATCGAAAATTCGAAACACACCGACACACATGAATAATAAGTGTAGGTACAGTCACGGACTTTAATTGATAAGCCACTTTCAAGCTTTTCAATTTTGCAGTGTCAAACTTTCACGAGATTACACGATTAAACACGAACTCAAACGAAACGAGCGTGCTCGTAAACAAGATGACATATTACTAATAGTCTTATCCATAGAGGTTGGCTAATAAGTTCTCAATGATAAATCAATACAATGTTGCATTACGTTTATCCAATCTATTTGATACTGACCTCCTTTGAATCAGAGCTCATTAACTCGGTAATTCTTTTAAAACATAACCGAAGCCAGTGACAGTTGAAATGTTGATGTCAGAGACGTTACTTTCGAAGTTGTGGAAATGACTATTAATATTTTCTTCGTACGCTAACGTTACTATGGCTACGCTAAAACAATCGTCGCTAGGTTACGGTTGCTAGACCTGCAATTGGTTGACTTTGGGTAGTCACTCTATTGTCAAGTTTGTAGTTCTGGCTCTCAGGTTAGCCAACCGGTAAAGTTAAGAAATATTATTTTCTTCTTCTACGAAGACATATGACTTTCCGTGTCTGGATGTACGAGTAGACCCGAATAAACCCGATTTGTATTACACGACTAAAATACGAACAGGGCCAAGTGGCTCATTAATTAAAGTCCGTGACTTTACATAACGTACTATCTTATGAAATTTTCTTACATCACACAGTATTAGTCAGTAATTTTTCTTTTATTTTTTGTATATATTTTTAGTTTTTGATATTTAATTTATTTTAGTTTTTGATATTTAATCGTGCTGTTGTATGTATGTTGTGCTGACTTTTGTGTGCACCAAATAAATTAATGATTTATCATCAAAAACTGTCTCAATAAAAAATATAGGAAGTACTCGATACCCAGTAAGTACAATCACGGTTATTTCAATGGGATTTCAGTCGGTTGGGGTCAAGCCGCAATGTGAACGATCGCAGCCAATTGTGTGGCAATCGTATAATCATTCAGAATAATGAATACTTAGTGAAAAACAGCCATTATAATAACAATGTTGCCAGTTCATGTTTGTTATTAATCCGTTTTTTCTACGACTGAAGTTTTAAGAACGCTATATTTTATTCAAATTATTTACGTAGGTATTACACATCTGTGTAATTTATGCAACATAAATAACATACATAGTACACGTAGACGGACATATAAATATAATTGTGAAACAAATTCTTCTCAGTAAACTTTTCGCGGCGAATTTTTCATTTTACGACATGACAATTAGGTTTTTCACATTTCCGGCTCGTTAGCAACAGTGTGATGTGTGCTTAGTTCCAATTGAATAATCGTAGCTTGTCATAAGACGAAAATTGAATGTCTATTTATAGAATAAAGCGCATAATATAATGGAGTTCATTGTAAAAAGTTACACGGTTGACGCACGAGTGTGTATCCAAACGTGGAATAGCAAAAAGTGTGTAGGTACGCGGATTCGCGAGGTCAACGCCCTCGGATTGGTTAGACACGACTACACGCCGCGTTGTTTTTTTATCGCGACTTTTTGTCGTTTTCGCGTGCGTTACCCTCACATCATTGTTTGTAATAGGTCTTTCCTGTACTTTCCGATTGAAGAGTCGCGCGTCTCTGTGTTAAATAAACTTCGTAGGCAGAACTATTAATACATTAGTTGAGTCTCCGCCAGATTACTAGGCACGTGGTAGGACAGACTCAATGAGAAAAAACGACGACTGGACAAAGCATTAATTTCACATCATTAGCCGTTTAAAACACAGTCCTTGGCGAGACTATTAGAATTTTCCAATATGTCTACTTACCAACTTCCTATGCCTTATTTATAGTTTAGTGCACTTTTATGTAGCACAAGGAATATATTTTCCAGAAAACATGCTTAATCGAATTTAAGCATGTGAAGCAATACCAAACACAGGTTCAGGTTTCGATTTTAGGACGGAAAGGTATAGTTAGGTATATTAAAAACTCATAAGTCCATAACATATTGCTCTATACTGTTATTTATCCACCTAAAATCCGCTTATCGCAACAAAAACTCAATTTAACTGACAGAAATCACAATAACATTATAAACGTCAGCACTAATCTTACAGACGAGTCTAAACAACTTGTATTTCTATCAACGTCTATAACCCAAACCGGGTTATAAATACTTACAAAAAATAATAAATAACAAATACCTACTTACTGATATAAAACCTACACGCGTGTTCATACATCCAGATGTCATATTTACAAATCGGCGCTGCAGTAATAACAATTCCAATGATCGCGTTTCGCGGAAAACGTTAATAAAAGTCGTTCGGTGAAGCGAAACGTTCCTGTCCTAGTGTGGCCCATACGTATTTCGATTTGCCTCATAGCGCTTCGTACACTATAACCGTCAGAGGCGGCATTAACTTGGACACTACGCCGTCTTCATTGCGGCGGCAGGCGGCGGGCGAAGTGTTAATTTGCATTTATCACTTCAAGATATAATAAACGTGTGGTATTGTAGAAAAACTGTAGTGTAGATATTTATTATATTTGATTTAGTGATGCAACGAATCCAAATATTCGTATTCGCCGAATACTTACCTAATTAGTGACTTCCTAGAATAGAAATCCCGTTAAGATATTGCGTTATATTTCTCGATAAAACCTTCCACAGTGCTATTTTGAACAGCACGAAATATAACGAGAGAAAAAAGGAATCGTTTGTCTAAAATAAAAATTTACCTATACCTACCTAGTTTATTTTAAAGTAGGTACATGTAAATATTTATATTGCTTAACGTGTTTAATTTGAATGAACTTCCTTTCACCCTCTTTCGACTAATAATTGCGTGCAGCTATAGTAGAATCAGGTAGGTACCTATTCGTATTCGGCGAATAGTACTATCGGTATTCGTATTCGGAATAGCAGTATTCGTTGCATCACTAATTTGATTACATTTTATTCATTTTGTATTGCATGGGTAATACGTAGGTATTTGTCATCGTTACAACACTTACGTTATAAAATTATTTGGTAGATAGATACGTGTATTAATAAAAAGGTTGAAACCCAACGTTGTTAATTTATTAAGATAATAAATTCAAATACCTGTAGGTACCTATCCTACGTTTGTTTTTAAGGCTACCTAAACCTAATTCTAAATTAAAAGTTGAATGTCCGCCCAGCCATATAACTTGACATACAAATGACGCATTTCAGCTCCACAAGTTCTATGATAGCATACAATCAATAATTCCTAACAAAAGCAAATTCAATCGAAAGCCAATTTACTAAAAAATACACGAATAGTGTTGTAACAATGTCACTAAAACGTTTATTTATTCAGAAAGGTACGGAACGTACAAAAATAAGAGGCGCGCATCGTAAAGCGTAGTGTACATAAATAAAACAAATTGTATACGCTGGTGCTCACCCCTGCGACCTTGAGCGGGTAGGGTTGGCCCCCTCCGATGCACGAACCGATTCATCGAGTGGTTATTATCGTGCAGTAAACACTGTACATAGTTAATGGTTTTATAACTGTAGCCACCTACATCACTATCAACCGCTTTGCCCGCTTTTGTCACGAACAAAAGACTTGTATCCGAAATATCCGACACCAAACTAATGTATGTGGTTAAGAATGGATATTATTATACAAAAACTATATTATCAAAGATAAAAAGTAAATGTGAGATTACATTTTTATGACATATTAATGATAAGATAATTTTCTTTTGAGGATATTAGGCTGATGATTAACAAATCTAAGTTTTATTATGCTAAAGATTATTAAGGATTAAACTCGAGAGCCTTGAATGGAGCAGAAGGCACTATTTTCGGGTACATAGGCACTCGTAGTCATTAAATTTGCAAACGATGTAAAAGGGAGATAGTTCCAAACAATGTTAGTTAGACACTAAAAGCCATTGTAGGTAATGTTTAATCAATAACAATATCCGGATCCAATCAGACAATTAGCAAGGACTGACGAGTACGATCACGGAACGCTTTTATCGACGGCGACGTGGGTAGGACGGAACAGCGACAGTGACATAATTTCAGCTAAGTAACGTTTGACATCTGCACTGAACCGCCATCTCCAGCCATCAATTGAGCTTTGACAGAAATTAAAGTCCATTTGAAATACTGCCATAAAAACTCTTCAATGGGGCTTACGGGGTTTCAGTTTTCTCATTATGATCAGAGAAGCGATTAATGTTTCACACACCATAAATGAGACACGTATTTTATTGTTCATAAATATGATTCAAATGTGGATTGAGCATATGTCATTGAAAATGAGCCGTTTATACCAACAAGTGGTTTCTCATGGGAATTTTAGTTTTGGTTCAGTACTTAAATCAAAAATAAATTACTTACGATTTAAACGCGAAAAAGAGCTTCACGTATCGAATTTCAAATGGAGCCAATTTAACATTCCGTTAACTTTTAAAATATCATTCGAAATCCAATATTCATGAGCTTAGGTACTATCAAAAAGCGACAATGTTTCAACGACAAAGATTGAACAAAGAAAGGACTAGACCGTCTGACTATAACATTACCATAAAATCTAGAATAAGGCGTGTTGTCTACGCCCCGTTCTAAATATAATCGCCTAAAAAGGGAAGTGTGTCGATGTCCTGAATGGAACTGGGTGATGACGGTGGTGTAGACAGAATATTGACAATGGGCTTGTCAACAGCGGGCAGTCGGCTAGTCGCGTCTGTGCGCAAAATGAGCACCCTGCGGCGCCGGCGACCCGCTCCATATCCCATGCTTAGGGTCACCAGGACTATGTCTACGAATATAATATGCTTTTAGTACTTACATAGCACACTTTGTGAATGTGGTTGAGACAACCACCCACGCAAACAAAGTTACACATTGGAAATATATATGCTTGCATTAGGAAATCTGTACATTCAGCTAGTTTGTGAATAGGAATATAGTAACTTTAATGTAATGTAAAACACCGCAAAAGGAGTAAGATGCACCAGATGCACCAGATGGACTATAATTACTTACTCGGTGGATTAAATAAAACTTTTGAATTAGCAAAAACATACTCAAATTATATACACCAACGAATTTAATATAGATAGCAGGTAGGTACCTACCTACCTACTATGAATATTGTTTATCCAAAAGTGTGGGTTTACTAAAAGAATACATAATTTAAACCATTCAAGTATACCTAACGACATAATAAAGAACCTACAATTGCTATTTCATTGCGGTTTCAGTAAACATTTTCCTGTTCATATCGATACCGTTTACACTAAAACTATTAGCTGTTTAGAGACTTCGATACGGTTTATAGAGTCGGGCGAATTTGCCGAATGGATATTTTCGGATATTCACCGAACGTTCACCTCGTCGTGCTAAAAACTAGGACGATGTCCGTGCGATGGAGCGGATGGCAGCCCTAATTGCGACCAGACATTTGAGTGATCAGGGCGAAAGAGGCCGCCTGTAGTCTGTACATATTGAGAACGATACCTACTGCCTAAACAGACAATATGAACTACAACGCGCGATTTCTTTAGGGAAAACGGTTGTAATATTCGTTCGTTCAGATGCCAACAATGCTCATGAGTTAAAGTTATGTTACTAAGCGCCTTCCGTATCAAAAGGATTGATTGCGTTCGCCACACTTTTTGCAGCGCATGAAAAATTTCGCACGCCAATAAAAACTATACTTAATTGTATGTTTACAGTGAACGTGGTTATAATATAAATATGCCTTTCATCCTAAATTACTACACTTTTAATATATTGCGCGATATAAATCAAGTGTTCAATTAGCATGTTGGCTTTGTGTTGTATGGAACATAAAATTGTTCGTTTCAAGGCCAGTGGGTGTTATGTACACTTGAGTAAACACTGACTGCCGGAATCTTAATGAGTACCAAAATCATTACCTTCTGCGATGACGTGTTAACTACCTCGTTATTGACCTATCGCTAAATAATGTGGAGCTTCAATTCAATGCATTTCTGTAGGTATCCACATAATTTATTTGCCATTGTTTGCTATTTTAGGTAAGTAACTTTAGTATTCAAACGTTTATGAATAATAGGGAAATTGAGTTTATTTCTGCTCAAATAACCTACCTACTATTTTAATGTCGCTAATTTGAAACACGTTTCAAACAATAAAACATTTATTGGAAAACACTAATTTTATTTAAAAAATGTAGATACATTTATTTCTTTCATGGCGCCAGTTTAAGTAGTTTTTTATACTTATCAGGATAAACAATTAATAACTATAAAATTCGTCGTTTAGCAATACATAATCTGTGTTAAAATATTGGCATACTTTATGTCTGTTTACTCGGCTCAATTTACATTGCCACGGAACTGAATGGAAGGGTTTTGAACAAGGGTTTGGTACAAAGCGTAATGAACTTTATGTCAATTGTGTAACGTACAAACTAGATACGAGGCGCTTGCTACGGGAATTCCAGAGAATGCGCGACAATTCTCCAGAAGACACGCGACCTGTTTTTTGGCTCGTATCTAGTTTGTACTTTACACAATTGACATAAAGTTCATTATGCTTTACACAATTTCTTTACAAAAATTCGCTTCGATTCCGTTCCACGGCAGTGTAAATAGAGCCTAAGCCCTGTCTTACTAGCGAGTGATTTGCATGAACAAATCATTGACCTTGACTGTGGACGGAACATCATCGTTACGATAAAAAAAAACTTCTTTGATGCCAATGTGGTGGTAAGGAAACTTGATTTTTTATTTGTCCATTAAGGGAACATGTTTTGGTGTCTTTTTATTAATTTTAAGTAGAGATTATCGAACTTAAATATACGATTTATGATCCTGATAAAGATGTTATGGAATTCAAAGTTTGTTCAACTAATCGAATCAAACTTCAATAAATACTTATAAAAAAATTCAGCATCACCACATAATGTATTCTTAACTTTAAATACGCACGTTATTTAAAACTTCACGCCAAAAGTTTAATTAAGCACATTATTAATTAGCTAAGTGGGTACTTACAAAAATTAAGTGGAACGATAAAAATATAAAGCCTTACTTCAATTACCTTGTAATAACAACGCGCAAAAAGTACATAAAAATGTCGTAAAACTTTAATTTGGTAATACAAATACGAATAATAGCATTAATAACTTAATTTTCACAAGTATCAGAAACTTTTCAAAACTGTCTCTTACTACCTTGTACAGCGGTTAAGGCAATTAGAAACTTCACAACTCGGTTAAGAGATTAAAGATAAAAGAGTATGTAAAGTCATTGGCACATCGCATCGTGCTGGCTAACACGACCCGAAACTGAGATAAAATCTAATGTTTTTAAAGTCGTCCGTCTCACTGTTCCAGTAACATCGTATTCTACTTGGGAGTTCCACTAGAACATTGTGTTTGTGTACCAAGTATCCTAGGTTCCAGGTTAATTCCTAATTTGATTGGACGTTTTGAAACCGAAGCGTCAGTTTGATTGGTCGCTAAAAAGAATGAGAATTTGTGCTACGCCGTAGCGGGTCTACGAGGTCTACGAAGTTGGCTGTGATATTCAGTAGGGTAGTTTGCCTTTTTTTAGGGAAGTTTAGATATTACATAATTAGATGACACTGATATTTTTAGTTCTAAAAGCCAGATAAGTTGTTTAAAACAGTAATGCATCAAACTGTCCGACGTAGCTTACGTATCCGCCTTAGCATGTCATCTGATAAAATTAACGGAGTAATCCTTTTATTTATTTGTCACCTCAATCCTTTTCTATCCTGCCAGTCTCACAATCCTAGAAGTCAGTTAAGGTTAGTCTCATTACTAATCCTGGATTTAAAAAAAGAACGTTGTAAAAACATTTCCCGCGTTCCGTTGCAGAGTTCACCTCGAAAATGGGTTACTAAGGTAGGTATTCTAAGGCGACATTTATTATGGCGAATAAACTGTTACTACTGCAACACCCGGTACTGAATTCTTGGGATTTTGGCCTTAATTTAGTTTCAATTGAAACGGTGGTTTAACAGATTTTGAGAAGGAACTTGGTTGGTTAAGGTTTGAAAATATTTACTAGCGTTACGTAAAAGAGCTTCCGAGCTTTCCAACTACCTACTTAATCAATCTGCCTAGCCTTTTTCCAACTATGTTGGGGTCGGCTTCCAGTCTAACCGGATGCAGCTGAATAACAGAATTTTGCATGGAGCGACTGCCTATCTGACCTCCACAACCCAGTAACTGGGGTACCCCTTGGTAAGACTGGTTGTCAGACTTTCAGGCGTTTGACGACCCGTCACGACTGTCAAAGATCTACAAATTACAGCCGGAACCAACGGCTTAACGTGCTTTCCGAGGCACGGAGGAGTCTCGGTATGTAAAGATGGTCATCCATCCACGGATCAACCCCGGCAAGCGTAGCTTAACCTGATGGACCGAACCGTGCGGCTGTTATTACTTAGCCACGAGCTCCGACGAAAGGAATGAATTATGTTAATTTGTATTTTGTTATGTCATGTAGGTAGACTAGTAACTATATATTTTCATAAATAAAATATCTCAAAGCAGTGACGTACGTGACAAAATATATTAACATTCGTGTATCGTTTTGTTTTGTGGCAAAATATCCATTATTAACTGGCTCTATGTGTCCGGTGAATCCACTAGAGAGCCAATGACAGCGATGCTGGATGCTGGCCGACGACTGTCTAAATTAAATCCGAGCCGACAGCGAGCCTCACTGAAATGTATATGGATTACATCTAACTCAAATTGTTCGTTAAAATTAAAAACAGAACTCGGTATCGTTATAAGTTTTTTTTTTGTATGATTTTAAGTGAAAAATTGTAAAACATCACGGCAATAATTTCTAGGAAGTTATTTGTTATTTATTTAGTTTTTTTTTTGAATAAGTTAAAGTATTACAATAGACAAAAACAATTTGTAAAAAAATAATTTATGTATTTGTGAAGGCTATGTTTAAAAAAAAGTTATTACTATTCCAAGTACTTATATTTGTTGTTACGTGTTAGTAAGTTAAATGGTATAAAACTTAACAGCATAAAAACACCGCTTTGCTCTCCTTTTTCAGAATTTCCTCTATCAACACAGAATGCCCGCCCAGAAACATGCCAAAGCAGATAGAATAACGATACATCAAATTCATTCAAATCAAGATGGTGGCTATAAAAAGTATTATGAATTCAAAACTCGCGCCCAAGTGCCAAATCCCTGACGGGCGAAGAATTTTAAACAACACACAGTTATTGATAGTTGGATTCGTTCGTGTTTTATTTGCCATTCTGTTAAATGTGCCCGAGGCGACTTTATTGAGAATTATCGTTTTGAATTTATGGTAGATCGCGACGAAAAACTTTATTATTGTCGTAAAAGTTACATTCTAGATTAATACTCGGAATCTACTCATAAATGTTGCTAGAATAAGTTATTTTAAATGTGAATTGAAAATCTTCTTTTTGTGATCCACTTAACATTTTATATTCATGAAACGCATACTGAGTTAAGTGGAAAAGCAAAATTATGCGGATTTTAGGTCAAAGGAAGGTTAGAGCAATTTCAGTTTTATAAATCATATTTGGCCGTATGACGTAACGTGTTACTGCATTATCTAAATCTAATTGCGGAAACAATGTATGGCGACATCATAATTTTATTGTTCGTGTGAAATAATTTTCGTGTTCAAGTTCAGATTTGGCAAGTTAATTCACTTTGGCGAGTAGCCTTGTGTCGGTGGCATTTACAAAACAACCAAACAGCTATAAAACATCGCGTTGAATAAATACTCTTGAGAACTCCTCAATATGGTTGGCAAAAAAGAGTTGGCAATTATTTGACATGGAACCTCTAATTAATTGGCGTTCCCTCAAAAAGTTGGCAATGGCTAACGAAATTGTGGCAATGGTAATTTAATTTTGATTAAATTGTGCGCTTTTATAATTTCTGTAACAATATTATCGTGGACGTCCACGTCACGGCATCATGATAACACAGGGAAGTAAAATGTATGGAGATATATGAAGACGGTTATAAATTTCGGTCCACGATAGCGTTAGAACGTGCACGTAAAATTATGGAAGCGCACAATTAGAGTGATTTAGGCACAAAGGTAAATAGAGATAGCCGAGAGTAGGTAGGTAATATTATATTTTTTACTACATAAACTCTATTAAAATAGAGCCTAATAAGGACAATTGAAAACTTGTAAATACCAGACAAAATAAAATAAACGCCTACTTACATACTTTGCGTAAAAATTTGCTCTTTAACCCAAATAACCCTTTGGAAATTCCGTTTCGGTCGAGTGCGGTGCTCGGGCGTTGGGTGAACAACATATTGGATACGACAACCCTATCCACAAGGTACGGCGGTTAACACGTCGCCGGCCGCCCTTTGATTCATAAGAATTATTATAAAATATTTAATAGTCTGAACATACACGGTACTTAATATGATAATTTTATAGTGTTCGGTTGAAAATAATTATCACGTAACGATAGATTGGTCATGCGGTCATTCATTAAGTTTTTGATAAAACATAACTTTATTATTTACATAGTCAACGATTTTAATCAGTTTGGCAATGTGATGAATTTTATTATTATTTGTTTTGTAGGATTCTCTGATTACCCCATGATATATTATTATGGGTCTAAAAATGATCGAGAACGTTTTTGAGTGAAGTTGACCTGTATTTAAGGATGTTGCATGTGCACTTGTAACTTAAAACATTTATAAGTAAAATCTAGAGTAACTGAAGTCTGAAACTGTGTAGGAACTTCTTGGAAATTCAATTACCTACTTGAAGGAGTTTTAATAACTAAAAGTTGTTTTCATGAAACTGCTAAGATTTTACCTCGATAGGAGCCAAATTAAGAACGATCGCCAGAATTGATATTAATTGAGGTTATACATATTTACAACAAGATATTTATGAATAAATTAAGTGAAGCAACTTGATTAGTTTTTAATGCTATTGCATACGATATTGTATTTGATCGCGAGTAATTTATATATGACTGCAATTGAATAAATGGCGCTTGGACCACTCTCACTGATTGTTTTTATTGAACTTTTCAATTGTGCCATATCGTGGGCCCGAGTCTCACTCTATTAAGTACAGTGATAAACAAACTAAACTCATTATCTGAACTCTGAAGTACAAGGAAATCGTTAGGTAAATAGGTACCTACTTACACAAACATATTTTTGTTGCTTAATAGTTATTTGTTATACAAGAGTGCAAAGTTGCTTTTTAACCGCGTGTTCAATTTTGATGACCGAGCAAGCGAAGGATTCTAAAATTTAATCACGAGCGTAGCGAGTGATTCAAAATTAGAATCCTGAGCGTTAGCGAGGGAATCAAAAGAGCACGAGGTGAAAAATCTTTGCACTCGAGTGCAACACGTAACTTTTCATTCCACCTCAGCGAGGAAATGACTAAATGCAAAAAAAAAAACGTTTACAATCACAAGATAGGTACACTTTTATTTCAGTTTAGGTATTAATTACTACATTATGACAGGTAAGTAATATAGAATAATCTTTAAATTATAACAAAATATTACTAAGGTATAATTAAGAAAATTTTAAAGTAACGTTGCTACAGTTATTTAAATTGAGTGTAATATTTTTGTTTGGTACTGTAATATTGGTGTTAGTCACTTGTGTACTGTTTTTCGGTAAACTATCTGTCATACTTAATAGTTGTACCGATTCATCGGATTCCCTTGGCGTGAATGTTGGAGAGAGAGGGAGATGGTTAGGTGTTTCATAACGGCTTATTTTTGATGTAGAAGGGCCAGTCCAAGGATCCGATTGAGGCTCTTTCAGTGTAATGGCTCCTACGATGCCTTCACATATTTTAGACTTATTTTGGATGGAATCCTCTATGTATCCCTCTACAACTGCATTGGACTTCCAGCCTCCGTGGCGCTTAAGGGACAGGAGATCAGCTCCGGAATCAGCCAAAAGTGTGGCTGAAGTTCGTCGGAAACAATGACCCGTGTACAACAGGGGTTCTGGAAGTTCAAGAAATGTTGCTATTTCTCGTGGGATACTGCCAATTTTATTAGTACCCATAGGCTGTCTAACACACTTTCCATTGCGATACTGTAGAAAAAATCGATTGATTGGAGTGTTAGGCGGGCGTAAGGCTTGATATTTCTCAACAATCGTTACGTATTCCTTGCGAATGACGAAGTTGCGGTCTCTTTTTGTCTTTGTATTAGGTAAATTAATTAATAGTAAGTCATCTGAATGTTTCTCAATGTTTTTGACATTAAGTTGTGTTAGTTCATTAGTTCGACATGCTCCGTTTATTCCAATAATAAGAACAACCTGTAACGTAAAGAGTATTGTAGTAGATAAATGAATAAAATTGATATGAACGCATAATTATGCCTATCAACATCTACTAAGTATACTATTTAATTGAGATTAATATACTTAAGTAGATACTGAATGTGCAACTGACTTACTTTTGCCGCCAAATATACGGAATCGGGTGCTTCGTTAAGAAACTTTTCAATATCAGATACTGTGAAAACCTTCGATTTTTTTGGTTGATGACCAGATGAGGCTCTTTTTAAAAATGCCACTAATTTAGGATAGGTATCGATATGTTTGTCTTTTTTCATCTTTATTGTTGCTTTTAGCATCGAATACGTACTCCATAGAGTGCTTGCTTTCTTGTTCTCGGATAATTCTATAAAATATGCCAGCAAAACGTTTTCTGAGAAAGTTTTGGCTCCTTTTGCTAGTCGCCACGTGTTGAACATATCGTACTGTTTTAAATACTTCTCGCGTGATTGTTGAGGGAGAAAGCTCATTTGCGCATTATTAACAGTTTCAGTTAATTCTGTTGGCGTCAAGCAAACTTCCTCGTCGCTAGAATCACTCATTTTAGTTTTTTCACTTGTTTTCAAGTTTCTTGTTTTTAATATAAGGTTTAACAATGACGTGAAAAAATGCCGCGTAAAGAACCGCGTACAAAGCAAATTGAAAAAAGAACACCAAGAAGGTTCCGAGTCTGAGTTTTTAACAAATTAAAAAAAAGTTGTATGATATATTCGGCACCATAGAGGTAGCAGTAAATAGGTTTAATGTTTTTTTTAATTCACAAACTTAGTGCACACGATGTTCTAAATTCAATTTACTTTATCCTCTAGAGAATAAAAACGGCTTTTCCACTCAGATATTGAAGATTAAAAATACTCTTTCCGAGATGGTGGGATGAAAAAAACATGTTATTGTAGGGAATAACGATTACACTATAATCGTTATTCCCTACAATAACATGTTATCAACTTATCACCAATCATGGGCCGTGCCATGAATAAATACATTCAATACTTATACATATTATTGTTAGTCGGTATGTAGATTATCCTTAATTTATCAGAAATTGTAATAGGTAATGTAGAAAAACATTTAATTAAAAGCACCTGGTAATAATCGTATTTTTTTGATATTTTTTCTTCTATTAACCAAGCTTTTATTGTAAGCAAAATAAATTAATTAGTAAATCATTGTTAAAGTTTGCTCGAAATATAAATAATAAACATTAGATATGTTACAGAAGTTATATTAAATATCGGTATTATGGTTTCTAAAATTATGTTTTTAATGTAGGTAGGTTGTACCTACTTAATAAATACACGGACTAATATGGAAACGAATGGCAATGAAACGAGCAGATGGAGCCTGAGTCATAATATTATATATAATTAATAATAAGGTACCTAATGGTAACAGGAAGGTTTTCATTATTACGAACAAATTAGTTTATCACCTCAGTGTTTCTAATTGTGAACAAGGAAAAACACGCGCAAAATAGAAAGTTAAAAACAAAAAATAAAAGTGTTAAACAACAATCAATTTAACAATCACTTTGACACTTCCCGATATGCGATTAGACAACTCGCGTGACGAAATTGATCAGTCATTCAAGGTCGAGCGATACAATGAGTGAATGAATGAACGGACACCAGACGAATGAACAAATAAAATAAAGATTCCTCTTTGAAAAAAAAAACAATTTAAATAGACTTACTGGCTTGGAGCTTTTTCCACATATTGATAATAATAAATAAGTAACAGTAGTTAAAGCTAATACAAGTTAATATCGCGTACGCGTCTAACCAGGGCAGTAGGAAGCCACAGAAGTAAAGACTATCAAAAGGCAGTTAGTGCGCATATCAAGATATCACGACAATGATAAACGCGAGGTCGAATCTGCTTTTTGCGAGGTCTCGACGCGGCCTTCGCAAAAATTAGCGCGATTTACATAACGCATAGGTACATTATTTACATTATGTGGACGAGTACGGATATTGATAAAATAAATGAAGATAACGGCGATGAGATCACATCTAACGAAATATGAGGAACTAGGAAATGACTAGGACAAACCTTGCTATTGTTATAAGCAGCAAATTTTATTATTTACGACATATAAATGTAATAAGATATATATTTAAAAAATCTTTACGTCCTTTATAGGATGCTTCATTAAATTATTTGAATCATACAACATATCTAAAGCTACTTATAATAAACACAAAGTAACTCCTCCATTCTAATGTAGAGAACATTAGAATAGAAAGCATATTTCATTTTGTTCACAAGTTAAACCTAAAAGCATCGTTTGAGTAAATCATCCACATTGTATTGTGGGATTGTAATGTAATCCTCAATGTCACTCGACTCCCAAGTCTGTCATTAACCAGTAACGTAATTACAGTAGTATGAATAATAGAAACGAAACATGTAATTACAAAGTGTCTCGTTAACTTTTAAAAATAGACGAGTAACCCCAATCACTATTTTTAAAATATTTGAACACGCGTCGTCTTTTCGTGTGGCAAATATACGGACACCTAATATATTAGAACTTAGAAAAAGCGTCTAATTAACCTAATTAAATTGTTTCCTTTAATAAAATGACCACCATTTACTGGCTGATGTATTAGGAGGTGCTACATTTAGATTAATTGACGATAACAGATGCGACGCCTTCTATTATTACCATCAATATTTAAACACAACCTAAAATAGATATTTTATATCGCCAGATGAACGATAAACGCTCCGAAAGAAGAGTAAGCACGATTTTATTTAAATCGTAAAAAGGTACCGTGGGTGGCGACGCCGTGATTGCCTCGTCAAAGTATACAGATGAGATTCCCTACGGCTAATTATATCGACAATCAATCGAGAAAGTGCCGCTTGCGACATGAATAGAATCGCTATAATTATAGTAGTTGAAATGAAATAATAGATTGGGTGTAGGAGTGCTTGGCTGGCTAGCGACGGGGACGCCTGCCACCCCGATCACTCCTTTTAGAGTTATTAATGTACACGATGCGGGCCAACAACTAATATTATTTATTAATCACCCAATGGAACCGAATTATGTTGAGCACGAAGACGTATAGTTAAGTTTACCGAGGGAAGCAACCGGTGCGTACTTCCTCTCAACGAGCCGAGGGTTGCGCCAACGAGAGCAGCACCAAATGACGAAATTAAATTGCCGTCAACATTTAACCGAGCAATTAGCGAGCGGGTTTATTGGGCCGGTATTAAATGACGTTAAATACAGAGCACTATATGATTAAGATATGTATGG
This sequence comes from Lithophane ornitopus, assembly GCA_948473465.1. Lineage (NCBI taxonomy): Eukaryota > Metazoa > Arthropoda > Insecta > Lepidoptera > Noctuidae > Lithophane > Lithophane ornitopus. Next base: position 9,339,314 of record OX419624.1, on the reverse strand, counting down.
GGAAACTGAAGTCGATTCTGAAGGCCGACGAAACGCAATCAACTATGGTTTACATTGACATGTGAAAGGATACAATCGATTTAATGGTATTTATGACTGCGATTGTCAAATTCAAAAGCTCAGAAATAATAGAGGTCACTGCATAATAAAGTGCGAAACTCCAGAAACAACACTCGCTTATAAAAGATTCCGCGGTTTATTCGACGTCGATCTATGATAGTCTCACGCGCAAGCAAATAAGGAAACGGGAAATAAATGAATTGCGAATTTGCGAACGTTGAACGAATTTGAATTTACATTTTAGTATTGTGGGCTGGCAGTGAGACGTCGTATAGTGATATCATTCGGGATAAACAAAAGAGTTTAGTGTTTACGTGGTGCGTAACATAGGGGTGAGATATTTATTGGTCGTTTTTATCGTCAGTTATATTTGTGAATAATGTAACATGGGGAGCGCGGCGGCGGTGGGAGTCGGGACGATGCGGGCGCGCGCCGGGACGGAACGACCCGCTGACCCACTCTCGTACCCACTTGATTACTGCACCGAGGATTCAATTGGACAAAGGCTGAAAACACGGTTAATGCGTTTATATTCATAATGCTCCCTTACTGAGCCGGTGACGTTAAATATGCAAATTGGCCTGTAATTTGCAATCTCTGTCCAAAGAGGTTGAGATAAAAGTCAAGGTTGTTTTATTGTGAAACTCACCGTAACTCGAGGTACGAGGCATTCTGTCACATAAGCTGCATGTGCAGGTCGGCTTACCTGAAACAAAATGCGGACTTGTTAAACCACTACACCTACTCGACTAACTTAAAGTTAAATTACATCTACATGTGTCATAATATAGTCATATACAGGTAATAAAATTAGGAGCACGTATTCAATTTAACGTGACGACAGAAATTACAACGTCGCTGCTGTAGGATTTAAGTCCGTCTGAGCCTAGTCCCAACAACTTTCTGCATAGAAATTGAATTTCTATTGTATGGCCGTCATATATCAACTTAATATAATATGAGCTTTCTAAACGCTGCAAGAATATGATTTTCATATCATATTATAAAATTTGGAACAGTATAGTTCTAAGATTTTCCGTAAAGAAGGGCCGATAAATGTAAAGAGAGTGAAGGTGCTGCATGTAAAGAGGTCCATTACTGCGAGGAGTTTTCAAAAGACACGTTTAAGGCTAAGCTTAGTTTGCCTCCAAGAGTGTGTCCCGTGATACTCTGGAATAGCAAATAGAATCTGAATTGGAAACTGAGGATTGTATTATATAATACAGCTCGATTAAAGTGCAATACATTATACATCACATGCTAGGGAAATATAAAGAGAGTAAGAAAGGGAGTCTCAAAGAGAGGTAGGTATGTAAAAACAATTAGCTCATCTAGTTTCGATGATAGAGAGACAGAGAGCAGCACACGTAGCATGACCACCGTAGAAACGGGTTATGTCGACGGAAGAATAGACAAAATGACAGATAAACAATCATAATCTGTCACAATCGTAATACTACGCGTGCAGAGAGAGTCTATTGAAAATACATTAAATAAAACGATAGAGAATAAAACTGTGATATTGATTTTGAATCCGTTGTCTCAGATCATCGGTATCGTCAGTGTCTTTAGATTGATCATTGTATTTGTTCAGAACAAAAAGCCGCGTCTTCTTTAGCTACTACGTTCCTTTAAAATGTCACACAAATACTTAATAACTTTTTACAAGCAACATAAAGTGTTAGACACGTCTATTTGCACGAGGTTATTAAGATTCTAATGGATTCTCAACAGAATGCCGTCTGCATGCATACGTAATATCTAATGATCGGCTATATGGCCGCGCCTGCTTCTAGCAACGCCTTAGTGAACGATAGCCTTTCATTTAGCCAATTAGGTACTTCTTTAAATATTACTAAGGCTTGATTGTTTTTTTCTGTGTTTGTATTGCATTGCATGGGAATTACACAAATTCTTACAGCTATATCATTACCAGGTGTTTCATTTCTCTTGTAATATAAATTACTTTGTTAGTTGAAGTAGTTTCGCATTTATTCTCTCCTTTCTTTGTTTCTGCTGAACTTCGTAAACAATTACTTAATTTGTTATTGACTCACTTTTAAAATCGTCTTACCTAACATTATTTTAACGATAAAAGCAATTAATTATAGTTATAGGTATGTCAGTTTAAACTTAAGCTAATTTGTCATAAACATGTTTCGTTGTTGCTCAATTTTGTCTGACACACCTACAAGACCTCAATGCGTAACACGACAAACAGACAAATGATTAAATATCGTTCAACATCAAACTACTATTAGCTACAAGTGGCCGTAATGTTTTATGATATCTATAATTCAATATGTGGCATTGCAAAAGCCGCCGCAGTCAATACAGTAAATAAATAATTCATTAACGTGCCCTTATAAATGCCGCGGATAGCTGGCAACGAAAATACGTTTCACTAATTAATAATTATTTTTTTAACAAAAACATGTCCGAGGAATTTCATTATTGTGTGTTGTGATGATTCGTTTAAACCAGGCAATACAATTTTATGATGTCATGAAAGTCATAATTACGTTAAAAAAAAATTGATATAAAAAGGGTTAACAACTGAACATCGCGCAATGTAGGGTTTAATTTTAGAACATATTATATATTAGTGTAAGAATGTTATAAATATTCATGTTTTTTTTATTGAAATTACAAAAAGCTTTTGCCTTATGCATAGCGAGTGTTTAATGTTTACGGTTGGAGTGAGAGGGCGAAGGAGGGCGTAGGGCTAAAGGGCCCGCTCGACTGATTATTGTTTTACTTTACTTTTTATAGCCCATCACGCGGCCACCATTCCCTGTTCCGTAGGGTTGTATTCTCGTAGTGTTGGACCGAATGTTCTTGCGTGTTACAAAGTTATTTTCGTAAGAGCAGTTTTAAAACTTTTAATTGAGTTTTAGTTGCTTGCGGATGTTATTTGTAGCTTACGGCATTAATATGGGTTTATTAGCATTAAATAAACGTTAATTTAATAAAAGGTTATTTGTTTTCATTTTATGAACTACCACCTTCTTACGTCAATATTTTTAAACCAGATGTTTAATTTAATTAAGTCACCAATAAGTTTTCATTATGCCCAGTCAAAAACCTATTACTTTTTATTTTTATGAGTTCACTTTTTGTGTTTTTTTTTTTGATAGTGTCTCAAGTCTATTTTCAAAAGCGAAACAAAAATAAAAATAATATTTAACCCAGAAAAAAATTTGGTAGCCTACAAAAATCCAGCGAGAATATTCCCGAAGTGTAGTGAAGAGTCTAGTTATTTCTATTCCCACAAAGTCGAACATTCGTGAACCTGTGTATTGGATCGCGCCGAGAGGCGGCACTAAACTGGAGTGGCGGAATAAAGCTCACCATGCACAGAATACAGTTAGTATTTTTTCCGGAGAATTGATCTACTTACTTCTTCCGAGTACTTTTATATCGGCTAAGAGAGATTTGAATTAATTCTCGAATACAGTTTTCATGTTTTACATAAATATGCTCGAAATCTGTAGAAGATAAACGGCCCTGGAGCAAACTGAGATAGGTATGTGGTATTGTATTGAATATTTTGTTTGAGATAATCGGAATAGAGGTTATGTACTTAGTGTTTCCGTTTTTTGAACAAGATTTAAGTAGGTAATAAATATAAAAGTTTCTCAATAAATTAGATCCTAAGTATTTCACAACAAGATTAAAATATGCTAAGCTGTATTATATTAATAATTTGAAAAAAAAAAAAAACTTAATAACACTTACCAGCACAGAACATCCCGAAAACAATTTTTTTATTAAAATACGAAAGAACGTTGTTTAAATAAGCGTATGAATGAATAAAATGCAAAGAGAGACAATCCACTTTCCGGATGATTCTAGATTCGTGTGAATTAATTCAATGAGTTGATTATTCCCCGACCGTTTCCTGGAGCAATAAGAACGATAATGTAGCGAGCTCTATCTCACTCACTCGTCAAACGTTAAATGAGGAGTGAGAGAAAAAAAAAACGGGAAGAGATTATGTGGTGCCAGTGAGATTTTTGTGAGTCACCGCACTGGGGGACTACCCGTGACGTCATCAACTCATGGTTCAGTGTAAACATTGAAGACCAATTTAACTGCCTTATCGATTGCATCAGTAAAGTGCCTTTATGATTCTAACAATGGATGCTTTGTTTCTGTCATGAACTTAATATGGCCTGATGACAGTTTTAATACGAGGGAAAAGATCAATGATTTGCCTGATTTTGTGTCTTAGAACTTAGGGGAGCACGTGCTGAGAATGCAGAGTTAGAAACTTCTGGAAGAAAAGATACACGTGTATATTGTCATGATTCTATTAAGATTCATTGCAATTACTGGTAAGTACACGGACTTTATTCTAATGGGGCTATTAGAGTCTATAACTGTAGGTAAACCTATTAGATGCGATACGATGCTGACTGAATTCTACGGTAGATAGACACATAATTATATAATATAAAACTGTATATCTTTTGCAATATATCATTATACCTACCTACTTTACAAGCGATAATCTGTTTTTATATAGGATACGTAGAATTGTGTGTATTTATAAGCCCTATTATACCAATTTCGTGACAAAATGAAAAAACTAAGCCTTGATATCAGTGTTATACCTACAAACTTTTTGTTGCTGAAACCACATGAAGCGAGAAAGTTTCAGGTATAAAATCTAGGCAATGCTAGAGTGATGGTACCGCAACTAGTCCTATTTTCGTATTTACTAAAGTCGAATATTCCAGGCATATTTTCATGAAGCCTATTTTCATTTAGGAGATATATTAGCTACTAGGAACTTCGATGAAAGCAAAAGAAGTTTACAAATCTGCTTTATTTTCCTTATTAAGTGAGTCTGATTTGTTTAATTTTCTTTTTTGTAGTGTGATCAGTTTCAAAAATTTCATTTGAGCATAAAACTGCAGTGATTGTTATCGTATCGAAGCACTAATTGGCTCTAGTCATCATGATAATACTGACTTATAATGTAGGTATATGTAGACTTATAAAGTATCAATTTTATTATGATCTACGTTTCTCATTATCTGCTTACCTATATCCAGTTTAGTTCCAACCTCATCCATCGTTTTCCTCAAGACATAATGTAACTAGTTTACTACCCAACAGACTTTGAAAGCATATCTGGGCTAATTTCTTATTACTTAGCATTCTCCCGTCACTTTTATATGATACTAAGTGACGTGTGCTGACAACAATATTGTCTGTCATTGAATCACTGCATCGTATCATGGCTCGAATAAATCTAGAAGTGACAAGAGACATTCGAACAGATCCGGATTTGCTCACGGATCTGCGCGAGGTCGGTTCACATCGTGCCGACGACGTATAATTTGCGATAACATTGGAATAAACTAGATAAATGCTCGCTAGTGCTTTAAGCTTATCGTCCACATTTACAAATTCTAATCGTTAAATATTTCACAGTTCGCAATTAAAACAAATGAACGTTCTTTACCGACTCGAAGTTGCCGCTTTCATAAAAACATGACTGCGGAAAGCAGAGACAATCGGATCAACTGTGACGTCATCTTAGTTCCTTTGTTTTTATCAAAGCTCTCTTGATGCATTAAACCTTTGATCCAATGTTGGGTTAGCGAACATGATAAATGCCTTGTTGAAGAGATTACTAGTTATAAAATACATAGATTAATACTTCTTATCAGATTTCTCTACTAAGTATCCTTTATAAGTGCGAATTTATAGCCTTGTAACATGCGCAAATCCCTATAACGAGTTATTCGAATAGTCGCATAAAAATCATAATATTATCGATAAGTAATAAAAAATGATCAAACGGTTAAATGTCTAGATTTGCTATATAAACGCTAACGCTATCCTAAAATGGTTCGATATGAATGTAGGCGATGCCGGATATTAAACGCCAGCTTGTCGATAGTTATATTTAAACTTGTCGAGGGCCGTGTAAGTTTTTAATAAAACTAAGTTTCCGCAAATTTTGATTTAGGTATACTTTATCTGCAGCATACCCATATTCCGCAAAATTTCGCCTTATTGGCGACAGTTTGCGGAACATTCACGTTTTGTCGTAGAATACTTATTACTTACGTTTTATCAAAGAAACATTAATATGTGCACTTGTAATAAGTAAATTAATGCTGGATATTTAAGTGTTTATTGCTTCGTGATAATAATAAATACATATTAGCCACCAAACATGTAATTACCAGGATGTAATATCAATTAAATCAATTCAGGGCAGTTTGGTCCGTAACGTATTTTTTCAACAATATATAATAAAATTCGTATTTATATCGCTTCCTGTGTCTAGCCATGGATAAAAAATGTATGATAAAACTAGCGTTCACAATTTGTTCAGTGACTCACTGGCTTGCATTTTAACGCGTGTTGTATTAAATATCATGTTTTTTTAGTCTCGGTTCCGCACATTGAAAAATGATCTTTTTTCATGTATTTTTCCGCGATATGATCATTGCGCAGTTTCTTTAACAAAGCGAACATACACAGACAATAGTTACTGGTTTATGAACAAAGCGTCATTGACGCAAATTGTGCTGCCTACTTATGCGCATACACAATTACACATACAGGCACATAACGCTACAATATATTAACTTACAGTGATACAGTGAATGATACCCAACTTTGAGAAATCACATAATTAATTCAATGAAGTATGGTAGCATTAATAAGCTCATGTTAGTCATTTTCGGCCATAAAAATGATAAATGCCGATACTTTTTGCAAAAGTTTTTTAATTACGCCCCGTTTAATAGAAATGATAAAATTAATTAGCATAATGATTAACGGAGATGCGGCGTTAATTCTCATTTTGATAAGAATAATATTTAAAATGTTATTCGTTGTTTTTGTTGTAGCAAAAACAGGGATATTTATGGAACAATTGGATACGTAGGTAACTGGTCTTTTAAGTTCACAGATCTGTCAGCGCGTCTGCATTCGGGGAATACAATAAGTTCCAAGGTGTCTCTTTGGGAATCCCAATTCCATCTCGTTAATCTTTTCAACGTCGTTTAAATGCGATGGATTTGTTGTTAACGGTATTTTCTCGATTTAAATTGTGGCTTCAAACAGGTATTTAAAATGTTGGATGAAGATTGATTGCCTTGAAGTGTCTAATTTGAGGGTAGGATAAAAACTTATGATAAAAATCTGTTTATTGGCTGCAAAAGAGAAAACTTCCACAATTAACATTATTAATAATTACACAGTTAACGTTAGTAATCTAATGCACGGTGAGCTGTTAGTGGGAGGTGATATATCAACTTACTTGTTAGTGATAGAGGTGTTAATAGGTACGTGCGAACAAGTGTGTGGTGCACGATACTCACCGCTGTTGGCGTAGAGATCGTGAAGCGTATACAATGGATAATCACCTAGTTTGAACAGGTAAGCTGACAGCAGCACTGCATCGTGTCGTGGATCCTGCCCCCCCTGGCTTGCTGCCGGCCGCATCAGCGACGATATAGAAAAATCCGTCATCCCCTGTGCAGCACCACCCCATCCATTCACACTACACAACTTACACTCCTCCTTCATTGTTCCAATAACACTAATAAATATAACTCTATAATCCGTTTTTTTTGTACTCGGTTTGTACTGGGCACTAGTAAATCACATATAAAAATATCCGTGGGCTGGCTCGCACATCACAGAAGATATCACAGCAGCAAGTTCGGCGTCTGTAATCCGGTCCTATTCAAAAACAGAAATTCGTGTTGAATTCCGCTGTTCAATAGATATAAGTCTAAATATAGACCATATAACTATTTAACGCGTGACTCGAGTTTGGACTAACTTCCCTTTCCTAGGAACGAAAGTCCGAACACGCGGTTTACCAACACATACAAATCGCCTGTCGTACATCCGCCAACATCTTAATCGTTGCATATTTAACACTTTTGACATGTACAACAAATTATCTTGGCGACTGTACGAATTTAATCGCAACCTGTAAATTTATACTCCGATGTAAAACAGTTTCGTACAATTTATCGGTTACGTTTCATTTATCTCTCAATAAATACATATCATGTATCTAACTGTGACCTTTGATATTGAAATGTCATCTCCCCACACTGAAACCAATATGTTCCTCAATTCGGAAACCGATAGCTTTATTTGCGTCATATATAGCACTTACATAATCGTTAGAGATGACACTTTAAACAGCGTATTAAATTATAATGTAATTTAATATTATGTTTGGCTTGATAATGTCGAATTTATTAGCCGCTAATGCAATTAAAAGGAGTTATTACGCAGTACCGGCGACGTTTTGCGAAGTAAGTTTATTGGGAGATGGCGACGATTATGCATGTGATGGTAAACAAACATAAAACGTAGTTTGGTGTGGTGTCGGCGAGCGCTGCATTGCGGCTTTGTCGGGTCAGAGGTGCAATGCCGTCAGACGATTTCAGTTGCGAGCGATGCGCTATTGTTCCTCATCCCTGATCCTACAGTCAACGCCTAATCAACATACCTAGGTTACGATCCGTTATTGTCTAACTAATTTAAACCGAGTCTTTCATGTGTTATACGCATTGATCGTTGTTCTCAGACAGCCTTGACGTCATCTTCACCCAACTGTTCTCATTGCAAATTCAAAATAGAATGATATACCTACTTACTTGGTGATAAATGGTTTTTAAATATCAATAGTTTTTATGATCGAATTAACGAAAGTGACACAAAGTTCTAAGATTTTGCACGACAAGATGGACCGTAATCTGCATCATCCATCAAATTATCCCGCCAACGAAACCGCTTTGAACAGTTAGCTCGATTCACATCTCGAAACTCAATTCCTGCGAATTCAAAATCCGAGTCCATCGATGATTCATTGTTGTTTGTTTACACCACAAGTTGTGGTGATTGTATCATATTATTGCAAAATATTTTCATCTGATCTGAATCTATTTCGGAGAATCGGCATTAAAGCGTTATAAATAATGTGAGTAGAGTTGAGCCGCGGCTCAATTTTCAGTGCTGTCAGACAATTTTTTTTAATTCGCGTTATCCATCGCTATTCGCTTACGTGCACGGAATAGCGTCGCAATAATGCATGTGGCCTTGAGTCCGCCGGTAAACAAACGCAAGCGTCACGTGTGCGCGCCTGTAGAAATACATATTAAAAATCGGTGCTCGCGATCTTTTCATACTGTTTTGTTAGTCTTCTGCGTATGTAAGTCACGTGCTAGTTATACACAAGTACAGAGGATTACTTATCGTTTGCTGTAAAAATATATTGGTAGGTAGACAATGTGCGGTGATAAGTTTTTGTGTACGTGATTACCTAAATTTATAGGTTACCTAATAATAATCATCCTTTATCTGACAACCATTCACGTATTGAAGTTACGATAGCTTCTTTTAATAACTGCCATTGTAATACAAAAGGGAAACAAGCTACATGTGTTGGAATCTTCCGTAACACTTCCAAAGTTTTCGAGAAAAAAACAAACTTAATAATAGGTGTAGTCGCACGTGCGATCGTGGGGTAGGCAGCTGCCGTGACAGATGTTGTCGACGGAAGGTCGCCCCCCGCGACCCTCCCCGCGCTACCTGCCCCACCTGACTCACTACTTCACTCAATTCAACATTATTATATTATTCAGAACCACACATCAGTATCCAAGGACCATAACATAAACACGATCCACCCTAATTAATCAAGTCCTTAAGTGCAACAATTATGGGCCGTAACGATAAATCAAATTATGATAAAATTTGCAGAAGAAAAAAACTTCAGGAATTCTGCGCAGTTTTATTGTAAATAGCCGCAGAAGTGCAGACAACATTATAGCATATCCGATTCTCAGAATCAATAGTTATTTCTCACGATTTTGATCGCACTAAAGGAATTCTTCGTATTCAGTTCAATATAAACTGAAGCTTCAATACAAAGTTCTAGCCTTAGCTAATGGCGACAACGCTGTAAATATTTTGGCAATGTTTTCTGGCGGTCGCCCAATAGGACAAGCATTCATTAAGGTCTAATACCAAGTGCCCAACACTTGATAGCTCTGCTCAAACGATGAGCTTTGCTTGACGCCCGTTCGTCTGTATATGTCACGCGTGTTTGCACTTCTATGATATATGAGCTTGCTAGTTTCATGAATTCGGTTCACAATAACTATTGTAGTTAAATTCTTTTGGCAGAGTTCCTTGGCTTCTTCCCAAGGGCATCATCACCAATTCCCGATGCAGTTTTATTGTTTCGTTCTGGTGCTACTGGTGTGTTCGATGGTATTCATTTTGTCTTTCAATAAATATCAGCTTTCAGGTCCAAAATGTTCCGTTGATAAAATCAATCGCTCGAAAGGGCAGCCCCTTCGATGCAGTTGGCAACCAATGTTGGCGAGAACCCAATTTGTGCCAACTACGGCTGTATACTTGCATCCACTCGAACTAGATAGTGTTATGATATGTTATTTACCAACTTCTACAGACTGTATTGTTAATAATTTATTTTTACCAGTGCCTATGTAGATGATTCATTGTGCTATCCGAATATATTATTTGAGTTCGTGACCATGTGCCCATAACACACTTATAATAAATTCGACATTATTTCACTGATACTATGTATGTTTAAGAAACGATTCAGTGAGAGTTACCTTATCGCGAGTGAAGTTATCAGTATCGATTACTGCTATCGTGACAGTGCGATAACTCAATACAATGAATAATAAATAATCTAACACTTTCCTTCATGTATTTATGGCTTTTGATTTGTACTTTTTACTGCCGGTATGTTAATATCAGGGTGTAAAAATAGAAAAAGGAAAACCATGTTATGATTTATTGGACAGTCTGTCAGTAGTTGTTTTGATTTTACTGATAGGTAATTCCAAAAGAGCATCACGATCTCATTAATCATTATTAGCAATTTGTCGATGGCCCGTTCTCCGTAACCCGAGTAACGAAAGCACACTGGTTGGTTTCACAAGCATCACAAACTGCTTACATAAGGCATAAGGCGACTTGCGTAAACTCCACTTAGGTGCACAGCTCTATCGTAAGTTAGCTTTAAGTTCACGTACGTCGGGCCGTGCGAAATAACAGATCGATTATATCGGCCCTCCTTATTGCCCAATCGGCTCCATAAATATTGGAGCTCGTTGAAGGCTGTTGAAAAGAATTACAATGGAGGTCGGATCTGATAGTGAGAGTTTAGAAGTAAATAATGATTTATCACAGTTTAAATCATTTGAATTTATTAATATCTGTCTGAAAGATGAAGCATTGAAGACGATAAAGTTATTAAAAGTTTCCTTAAAATAATTTATAGACAATTTGGATCATATTTGGACACTAATAACTTTCCTCATAAAATCTGGTCACGGTTATAGTCGGGAAATTATCGAAACATAAAAATGGGAGACTAACAAAGCGATTCGTGACGACCCACATACGTGAGGTAGAAAGGGGCAATGAAAACTCTCTTGATGTCGGACGACCATCGGACCGTGTCACTCAGGCTAATTTGTGCCAATCATGAGAACATACATTTTTGTATCAGCATTGGAATAATATATATTTAGCAGGGCAGTATATAGCCAGAAATTCATTTCCGGGGGGGTTAGGGTTGGCAGCTTTTTTAGAATTAAAGTATTTCTGATTTCGGAGAGGGTAAATAAAGAGTAAAGATATGATTTTACGATCTCAGACATTCTAAATCAGAATTCAAATTGATGAAGAGCTTAGTTATTATCAATTTCAATGTTTCTTTCTTTCCGCCACTATGCAATTATGACGAAAATTAGGGACATTTGAGGCCACTTTAGCGTAATGGGGCCGCTATGGAGGATATAGAAAGAACAAGAGCGAACGAAGCGAGATCGAAATTTTTTGCAGCCCGCTTCGAATAAGTTAGGTTTTTCTTTCTCTTTGACCGTTTTGAATATAGAAATAGAAGTAAGTTGATCGAGTTATGCAAGGGCGAGCGAAGCGATCTCGAACATTTTAGCTCTCCGCCTGGGATAAGTTAGACTCTCTCAGAGAATGCTGAATTCATTCAATACAAAGTCAGAGTCGATACAAATACAGTATTTAAGCATAGGTACTCTTACTGCGTTAATCCTAACTAATATTATAAATGCAAAAGAGAGTTTGTTTGTTTGTTTATTTGTACCCCCTACTCGGGTTGCCCCTGTCTGCGGCCGTGATATTTAGACCTAAAATGATGGGCCTAAAGTACAAAGACCTCATCTGTGTTGAGTTTGGTAAAGTACCTAATCTCATCAATCCTTTCAATTGATAAACAAACTCAGTACAGTGTAATTAACCAGATGGTAGATCCAGGACTACCTAATCCGCACCGGTAATTAAAGCATAACAACTCCTTACTCAAAGGTAAAGGAAAGCGCAAGAGATAAGGTTTCTAAAGCTATTTATCAATGTAATTGATAGCTATCGGTGTTAGGAGAGTGTGAAATTTTGCAATAGAGCCACATCGTACAAGAGGGCCGGAGGGCTGGAGAAAGTAAGCCTTTCACTCGGGCCTACCACGCTCCGCGGCACTAATTTAAACAATCATACGCAATCATGCCTATTGTTAGAGCTACCTATTCATTTCAAGATCACAGCGATGGATAATGTTCCAAAAATCACGGAATTGTTACAGTTAACATCGCAATATCAATTTTATTGCATTCAACTCTTTTTATCCACGTATCGTTAAATACAAAAGTCGCTTATCGCATCATCTAATCGATGAAATCCCTGCCGTCAATTCGTGCGGTTTTTTATAAAAACAATCAATGTTTTCCGGCAATATTACTGACAACGTCAGTTATTTAACGTAGATATTACGATCTTCAATCCAGTTGTGCAAATTCTAATGAATTCTTTTGTATTTATTTTAGAATCGTGTAATTTAATTTAAACGGGGAATATTAAACTCAACAGGCTGTGGTTTGCACTATTAAAGCAAGCTAAGTAGAAGATTAACTTGAGAGTCGAGAATGGCGATGTGAGGTAAAGTTTAAGGACCACAAAGGTTGAAGTTTGAGTGCAACCTGCAGCAACAGACCGCAAACTCGCTAGTGAACACACAAAGCCCTAATGAATTACATTATATATGAACTACTCAGTTATGAGCTGAACTGATGTTAAAAGAAAATACGGGGGCAAAGCGTCCTCAAACTTTTCAGAAAGCAATTTGCTTAAAATTAAGAGAACAAGCGGTAGAAATTCTTGATAATACAATTACAATTGATGAAATGAAATCTTCCTTAGTTATTTGACGTCTATAATCTTGCTTTAAACGTATTAGAAGAATTTAAAGACATATTTAAGTGCTTTTATTACGATACTATAGATAGGTTATATTCTTCACAAGTAATTTGAGAAGTACGGGTAGGATAATAGATTTTAGTTTTATAGGCAAAGTACAAATTCAAATTGCCTAGCGAAGCGTAGAACAATGATTTTAACTTAATAGCATCCTTAAAGCCTCTGGACCTCTATACAGTCTAAAAGGGATTAAGAAATTCCTTACCAGAAATCATTAACTCCATTCGGAATAGATATTATCGATTGATGTATAATGAGCCCAATGCCAAAATTTGTCTAAAATGCTCTCTTCCAGAATTCCAGATTCTTATGAATTCAGAAACTTTCAATAAGTTGACGGGTATGCTGATGGCATAAAAGTTTTCGAAGCAAAGCAAATAGTTAAATGTTACCTATATCAAAGTACCTATCCCATGATCCATGATTTTTCAGTAAACTTGCTCTAGTATTCTCCAAAACTTTTGTTTCGATGAACAAACAGGAATGTAGTGTTATATCTTGTCTCTAAACAGAGCTTTTAGTTATTGCTGCAAATAGCCGTGTCTTAATCTCCATAATCCTAAACCAATTGATTATACTGGTGTATTCCGTATTGGTATTTAGTGGAGAGCCAATAACAGCGTTCCGAATCGCCCCTCTATGCCAGCGTAATAGCTTGTTTGCCGCCTTTTGTCTAACTAGGGCACTACCTCGATGGCATTAATTGATAGCATTGACAAACTCGGCTTACAGCACAGATTCCACGGAGGTTCACTCTGGATCTGGATACAGCTTGAAATTTTAGGTGAATTCAAGGATCTTGTTACAATATTAATTTAAATATGTTTCTTGTGTTCATTTACTGGATGATCCAAGCATGCCACTCAGTATTCTTGCCATCCCAAATGAATTTTGACCTCTTAAGTTAGTAAACAATTTTGTTTTGAGATTGTTTTGGTAAATAAGATTAGGGAGACCTTGAACATGTTGATTATTCTTCAACAAGTGTACCAAGCTTTTCGTGACTAAGATAAAACGTTTGCGGCATGATTACACGTTCAAAGATAACATTTACAAGGTATTGAAATGTGTTACATTAGCGATAGATAGAGTTAACATTAAAGCTGTGTTCTGCTGACCGAGTAAATATTTTATCGCTTGTTGACATTCCGTGAACATTGTAATGTGACACCGTGTGCAACGTCCATTTACGTCAAACAGCTTATTTGATGATGCCGGCACGATAGCAATCATAGGTGCGATGAAAGCGCCGGCCTGCGACACCCAGTAGCCGTATGTAGATTCGGTAGCTTGTGCGATCTCGTCCAGCAGAAAGAACCCGTTTCGCACAATACCACAATGCCCACAATTTCTTTGCACGATCTGATCAACGGCACTCGCCGGCCGACACCACACCGCTACATACGCGACACTTGTGACATTTACATGTATTGGAAGTTCAGTTACGTTTCACGATCCATAAGAGTATCAAAACATCCACTGGTTTGGCACAACACGACACTAGATGTGAAATGTTTCGCTGAATTCAGGTTAAGTCGCGAACGGAAGCACTGCTCAGATAGTGCGTCGTGTTTACAGTTGGCGCGGCGTTTTGCGGTTTGAGCGTGTACGAAGCGACCGCTCGCTTCCGTGGTTGACAGTCGACTGGCGGCGTTCGCGGACGAAAGAAAGCTGTGTCGTGCGCGGCGGGGCGAGGGGCGGGCGCGGGGCGGGTTGCGGGGGGCGCGGGCACACCTGCGGGCGGCGGGAGCGCCTCTTGCCTCGGGCGACGCGGCGAAGCTTCCCGCTGCTACGCAATAAACGCTCGATAAACTTTCTCATTAGGCGCGCCTAACCGTGTGACCGTAAGCTCGTTTCTGCTTGCACATTAAATGCAATGCAATACGACAACATTCATGTAGGCAATTCACACTCGAGCATGCACTAAGCTTTCGCCTCGTGCGCTAGCTTCCCGCCGGAACCCATGCGTGTGCGCACTCTATTGAATTTCAGACTTATGTTAAACAAATGGCACATAACTCGATGAATAATGCAAGTGCCCAATAGATTATTGAATACTCGTTTAGCATAGATACATCTAGGTACTAGTATTACCCACTTGTACACATTACTTACTGTTGTTCGTATGTAAATCCTATTTGAATGATAACCATAAGCTGCTAAGATAAACATTTATTGCTGTTATAAATGTCAAGCCAAACATAACTTTAGATAAGTGTTGTAGTTGTAAGAAACTTAATCCGGGCCAGGAAAAGTACTCCTATTTCTGACAGTACCTACCTAGTTTTTAATGTTCACCTAAAGGTGCGTTAGTGCGTAGGTAAAGACAACTAATTTCACAACCAAGATCCATCGTATCTATATTAAACCTGAATTAATGTTTTTGTAAAATAATACGCTTTAGACCCACGTGAGTCATACATAATAATGTAGGTATCCTTTTCAAACCAATTAGTCTCAAGTTTCATTAACATCGGACTAAATAGACTAAACACTTTTTAAAGATGTGATGTCAAACCACATCTCATTTTTAGGGTTCCGTACCCAAAGGGTAAAACAGGACCCTATTACTAAGACTCCGCTGTCTGTCTGTCCGTCTGTCACCAGGCTGTATCTCATGAACCGTGATAGCTAGACAGTTGAAATTTTCACAGATGATGTATTTCTTTTGCCGCTATAACAATACATACTAAAAAACAGAAAAAAAATAATATTTAAGGGGGCTCCCATACAACAAACGTGTTTTTTTTTTGCCGTTTTTATAGATAATGGTACGGAACCCTTCGTGCGCGAGTCCGACTTGCACTTGGCCGGTTTTTGTCTTATTATTGTTTAAATGAGTATAATTTGATATCGTTCCTCTACGCGGTGAAAGCAAGGGTACCTATTTCTGAAACACGGGAAATGCGTATACGGAAGTAGGCTAGTGCCTATCCTCTTGAGTTCTTTACATCTTCCTCATTCATCTTGCCTAGTCACAGCAGCTTTTAATCCAGTCATTAAATAACAATGTAGGTACTAGGTACACCTGCCAGGGTTGCGGGAAAGTCCGAAGGGGATACCAGGACCTTGGCAATAGGCAACTGAAGAAACACGGGTGGGTTTTAGTCAGGAAAAGTCTGACACGCCCTTCCTCTCCACCCAGAGCGGGAGAAGTCACTTGATGATTTCCCATACTCAAAAAAAAAAAAAAAAGGTACTAGGTACAGCCACCAATTGCCCGGAAAACGTGATGTTATGGCCGCCTCCACTTTGACCGTCCGTTAAAGCGGTTATTGGGGGGTCCAGCACCCTAATTGCGTATTACACGATCAATCACAATCTCAATCGGTTTGAAATCATTGCTTCTAAACCATTGTTCTAAGTTCTAACAATCTTCATAAGTTCGAAAAAAAAATCTGCTAAACAACGTAGATAACGCAATGAATGTTGTTGAACTGTCAAAATGAAACGGATTAGTCTTAATCGGTTACGGAAAATAGATAAGTTCCGCAGTTAGACAGCAGGAAAGAAGAAGAAGAAGTGGATAATGTTAACGATTGATAATGAAAATTAATTTATTAATTATAGGAAATTGCTACTAAATAGTTCGTGTAGCTGCCTTTTGTTTTTTTTTTGGGAATCTCCAAACTTTTAGGGTAGCCAGGGCGAGGTAATCATTGTTCAGGAAGCTCAGTAGGTACTCTACATTAGATTGGTCGTTGGTTTGGATGTTGAAGACAATAGGCGCTAAAACACTTCCTTGGGGCAGACCATTCTTCTGAGGTCTCCATCTGCTCTTTTCGAAGTTTAAGGTGACTTGGTTATGTCTACTACGTCTACGTAGCATCTCGATACGACTATGACATCGGCACGAGAAATGAGGCGATAGTTGAATGAGGGTTGTCAGGCAGTTTTACTGATTTAAGCAGTGCGGTGATTGAAGATTTCCTACAGAATTTGGGGATCTTGGAGCTTCAATGCAAGCTTATGAGCGTGTTAGTTTTACTGGTAAACTAGTATATACGTATATTTTGATGGAGATATGATAGTATTAGAATTATAAACAATAAAGGCTGGCAAGTCATTACATTAGAGGCGCAAGTTATTAGCGCACGAACCTGAATTTATTGTCTGTGTACCTAACATAAATTTTTATCGAGTCAATAGGTTGAAGTTTTTCAAGATACACAAGTGTTACAAAAAGGATGACTACCTAGCTAAGTTATTACCTACAAGACTTTAATTTATGTAAAGTAACCAACCAACCGCAACGTTATGTATTTCTGAACATAAATTGATTATACTATTCTAAGTAGGTACCTGCAAGTTTTATACTTAATACAATAGGTTAGGTGTACTGTGCACGAGACAGATCGGTATGACTATTATGAATACAGAGTGCATCGGTTGGTCCGAACGTTAGTCACAACATATCCGTCTGTATATCATCAAGCTAGTGACCACGTGGACACGGCACGTGGAACAGGCACGTGGCCCCACTGCCGCCGCTGGTACCTAGCGAACACCGACTGCGAACGAACAAACACTTTATTGTACTATCTCATTACACTCGGTCTAGTCTAGATTAATAGACATAAACATCAACTGGCACAATTCACTGGTATGCCTTTTAACTGATTAATGCAGCGTTAATATATCAAACATCTTTCCTGGAATTGTTAGATTTTCCGCAGGGCGAAAATAGAACTGACGTCACTCGGTACTGCGTTACATTTTACTACTCACGTTAACTAAACCCACTGAGATCGATAAAACACCTAGGGCTCGACAGGAATTGTCCTAAATGAATTACTTTTCCGTCTCGGAAAGACGATTATCTAGAGGGGTTGACATTTTAAACCCCATTTTCTTAAATGAACTGTAATTTAACCTGAAAATGTGGCTGAAATTAATAGAAAGTTTCAAATAAAAACGATAGGTATCACATCTCAGAAATGGGGCTCGTTGAAACTTAAGACATTGAGGAGGCTTTTAGCTCCTTAAACATCAGAAAGACATTAAAAGACAAGTCAGTATACTTGGAACGAAAAATTTCATGAAGACAAAAGAGAAATATGCAAAATAATAATCTAGAGATAAGAACAGTGTTCAAGCTGCTATGCAAACTTTATGATTGTGATAAATGGTATATTAGTGAAAATGGCTTTGAGATAAGTTCGATAAGATATCACCATCTGATGTCGAAAATTTGAAATACGTAACGTAACATAAATGTGAAATAGTTTATGCTAAAGGAAGTATAGGGTTACATTCAATGTAAATAAACAAAATACCCCGACATAAGGAGACAGAGTAGAGAAGCGCCAAGATTCCAACAATAAATTGACGTTTGATCTTCACCTACCCACTTCAAACTTTGACATAAGGAGAACTTGTTCGCCATTATAATACGTCTATTAAAGATTTGGTACCAAGTATTTTGGGAGTACGTCTTAAAGATGAAATAGAGCGTTGTGTGTACTTGAAATGTTTGTAAAAGAAAAACCCTAAGAAATAAAAGCAGACGAACGGGAAACAATATTAGAATAGAATAGCATACTCTTCATTATGTACACCATAAAATAACAGATATTAGGTAATGTATAAATTTTATAAAGGGTGACACAATAGGCGGTCTTATCGCTAAAAGCGATCTTTTACAGACATATTCCATTTTTGTACACGTACACCTAGGAATGCCTACAAAGAGGGTACAAGTCTTTTAAAAAAAAAATATATAGTTCTAACTATTTATAGAAAAGCATAGAGCACAGCTAGCTGCTACCTAAATATATGCTAGACCTGAGTGATGTTTGTTCACATAAGTAAACACACAGTCAGTCACAATCTGTTTCATTTTGACAGTTCAACAACATTCATTGCGTTATTTAAAATTTTTGAACGTTTTTCCTTTAAAATGATTCAGATTATGATTGATCGTGTGTTACGCAATTAGGGTGCAGCTGCGGTTACAGGCAGGAAAATTCAGAGGAAAAGGTATTGGCATGTTAGGTTTACGTACTTATTGCACTTGCTGGCATTCTTTAAACCTGTAGTCATCACCAGGCATGGTGATTAATGACTATGATATTCTATGACTTAACACAGAAGTACCTCATCATCACCAATAACGGAATTCATTAGACATAACATACTATCACGCCTGTATTCCACGATGGGTTAGGCATAGGTGAACCTGTAGTACACCCACACTTCGCCATGTTTAAGTCCCATCCCATGTATCAGGTGACGAGGGTTTTTTTTTAAATATTAGTTATCTTAACTTATTTATTATATTACTTATTTACAAAAAAGAAAATTGGTAAGTACCTGAGTACTTTATTGTAGACGTACCTAAACAGATTGCGTAGAACATTACACCTATAAATTGATTATGCGTTGGCGCATAACGATGCGAACCCAAGGTCGAAGCAAGCCTGCCTACCTGCAAGCCATTGCTTAGTGCATCAGTACAGTACTACTACGCAGGTAATAGGAAAATATGAATAAATATTAGAAAAAAAAAAAAAAACGGTATTTAAAAAAACTGCAGAATGAGGCTTACAAAAAATATGGAAATAAGGAAAATATGGAAGGAGATAATTATTATATTATATATATATTATTATAACTAAATAGTACGTGTCATGTTATGTGTCATAAATTCATAATATTAAGACAAAATATAATACCTATACAGGGTTTTTTTCCAAGATATATTTAATACACTAAATTTTCCCAAAATAGTTTCCATTAGGTTCCTTCTTTAATTTGGAAAACGGATAAGATAACCCAGCCTATCAAGGAATGCAGTTTTTAATTTCAATCGAAACAACAATAATTATAATTGTTTAAAATAAAAATAAACGTCGAACAGAGCGTGCATTCCGTAAAAGCATTTTCATTTCACATGGAAAATTAATTAGTTAACCTTGCATTTCACAATTAGTTCAGTCAAAGCGTAGGTGTAAAATAAATCTCGCTCCGAGCTATTTGTTGTTCGTAGAAAATTGTTCAGCTTTCGGCTAATTTTCAGAGAATTTCAGAATAAAACTGTTTTCATTTTGGTCTAGTTAACTAGCTTTTATTAGCAAAGTTAAGGTTTTAAGCTCTAAACACGTGATATGTCAGGAGTTGCAATATTTCTGAAAAGAGTGGGTAGAGCTTTCTGCTGTTGGGGTAGGTAGGTAGGTACTAGAAAAAGGGCAAGGGGCAAAATGGATTACGGCACATTTGGAGATATAACAGGGACATCTGGGACATAGGTACGAGCTTCCATCTTTTCTGAACTTTGTTTTTGAAGTAAATATGATTGTGTTAAGGTAGGTATAAATAAAAAAGATAAAAAATTCAATTAGGATATCAGATTTATTTTATCAAAATAATGGATAACGATACACTTGAAACAACAGTCAAGTCAAGTGCTCTTTAACTTAAAAACATAAAATAAAAAATTAAGTCGCTTAGAATTTTGATCTACAAGATTACTGTTATCATGACATGATAAAAAGCGAATTTTTTGGCAAAATTCTCATATGAATGACTCTGGAATAAGAAAATTTGTTCTGTTTTTCCGAGAGAACCTTACCGATCGACTGTGGCTTATTTTAGAAACATAAACCATTTTATGTACTAAATTATCAAGTAAGATAGAAGATCAAAGATTGAGAGTTTTTAAATCTGAGCACAGTAACATTAACATGAATAAAAACGATAAATTCAATCCACAGCATATCAAAGACAAGCAAATACTTAAGCAATCAGATCCGATATCTCCGTAGAAGTGTACGACTATAGTCTCTGTATGCAAAGGAATACATATTTTAAGTTCAAGCAAGTTGAATAGCGGCACAAGACCGACTGTAGATCTGGGTCAACACGTTTGGCATAAAGATACAATCACTAGACGTCTTAACTTTTACACCAGAATGGAAAACATCATTTTACGATACCCCCTCAGTACTTTGCATAGAGTTTAGTACTGGTTTTATGAAAATGCTGTGTGATATTTCAATGTTATACTCTTGAATTTGATTGGGATCAGAAGTTCCGAGATATGAAACTTTTGTTTTAAAAGCCCTGTCGGTCGGCAAAATGACGGACGATTAAAGTTCTACGACACAATATCATTGTATTTTATTTATTTTATTATTTATGTACACACAGTAAAATACATGGAGATACGACATAATTATAACATGAGAACAAAGGTACTGCTTATTTCTTAAGAAATTTCTTCCAGCAGACCTGCGAAAGGAGAAATGAGAAAGAAATGTAGACAATAGTGTGTGAGAACAAAAACAGAAAATCATGATTATGCGAAGTTTTAACTAAAATATAAATATACCTACACGTATACGCAAGAAAATTAACATATACTTAAATAAATACATAAAGCTTAAATATATAAACATAAATACACTATAGGTACCTATATAATTATATACGCATAGTTGAGAGGAAAGATAATGCTCTTTTACACGAATGTTAAATAGAGAAACAGTTTTTACATCACGAATGCTAGGCGGAAGTGAGTTCCATAATCTTACAGCATGGACAGAGAAGCAATAAGAATCATTGTATCTTATAATCATGATAAAACATAGGTATTATTGGCATAGAGACTGGAAAAAAAGTTTTATGGAGTCTATCTATTAAGATCAATCTAATTAATACCTGTGTGTGTCACGTGTTTATAAATGAATTGAACCCGTTTTGCTACCGCTGTCTCGGTTTTTCCATACAGCTATTTTTTATATTCGATCAATTATCAGATAGATCTCGATTAATTTAATGATAAATGTCCCTATTAAGTCCCTAATGCGCGGTAATTTTTTTCTCACCCGGCCTGTCAGAACTCGTTGCCTCCATCATCAAATGCATGAAATTCCCTATCGTTAAAGTTTTCATTATCTAACATCTGTTAATGACACGAGGAAATACGAGGGAGGGCTCACCCGATTGATTTTAATTGCTTTCATGACTAACCTTGTAAAACAATTTAAACGCACGGGGGTGTCATCCCATCGCCTCAGGACAAAACTGCCAGTGCCTAATTGTCCATATATTCCATTAATTCGTGGATTACACGGCGCAATCAGTGAATCTGTTGATGTGAGCAGACAATTAATTAGGCTAAATATCGATTTCGTAATTAAAGAAATCGATATTTAGCCTAATAAATTTTCTGCATTCGAAAAGATTATTTCCACAAATTACAGGTCCTCGACGGCAGGAGCATAATTTAACACGCATTCTACTGAGGCTTAATGCTTCATTAACATTTTCCGTTCCCATTACGGAAACAGGCGCGGGCTATTCGAAGCTAAACCGCGCGAAACGAACCTCTTTTTGTCTGTGGAAAAAGAAAAAGAACAAAAACACAAAAGTTCCAGCCAGCTGCGCCCGAGCATCCTGTCGACGTCACTACACCTTTTTGCATCCATTGATCACAACGACAAGCAGCTATCCTTTGCTGTCGAACCGCGCTATCCTGCGGGGAAGCGAGATGACAGTAATGAGTGGTTTCTCCATCGAGATAATAACGGCAGTCTTCCGCAAAGCGCCTGTTCTTTGATAATGCGTTTTGTTGCAGAGCTTGTTGATTTTTATTTGGGTGTAAACGGGTCCGGGGCGCCGCCGCCGCCCCGGGACGAAGGGTGGTCGGTTGTCAATAAATTGTCATTGTTATGACACAATCGCTTAACACTTGGGGTTCTGTCAAGCTCATTATATAATTTGCAACCGCTGCTAATTGTGGAACATTGTCTGTCAGACGTCACTCGAGCGATCGAGAACGAATTGAGATAATGTCGTTGAAACGTACCATGAACGAGGCATATCTAGCATGGCATCTGTTTAATTAGTTAAATAGACAACTTCAAATACGTCAATTCGTGTTATAAATAGCTTGTTTTTAACGTATTAAATCTAATAGGTAAGTGATAATCGCACATAACTGCGTAACATCATTGTTATCAGTAACTTGTCACTCATACTGATACTGGACATGAAAGGCCCGGTTCTACTTAGCACAGTTTATTTAGGGCTGTGCAACACCAAGTTAAAAGAGATACATACAATTAAAAGCCACATGATCCAACGAGTTTTAAAGGTTAAGGTTAATAAAATTTAAAATCGTTAAAGCGATTTATTGCGAACGTGTACGATGATGAAGTACCTACGCGGAAAAGAGTTTTAGGCCGGCCACATACATCTCATGGCGGCATGGAGTGTCGCAACCCGTGCTGGGCACGCCACAATTGCAGCGATAAGTCCCCTCTTTGAAGTAGCTAGAGAGGCGCCACGGCGTCCTCAACTTCTGCCTGACGCAGGTCCTCACCGGAAATGGCAGCTTCGGGAGGTTCCTATGTAGGATTAGGCGGGAGGAAACGCCGGGTGTCACCACTGTGTGGATCACCCGGAGGACACGGTGGAGCATACAGTGGAGGTCTGCCCTGCCTACCATTTTTGGGAAAAAGTTTTAAAAATAAACTAATATTTCAACTCCACTTACTTGTATCATAATTTCCGAGATAACACTTGTCGGGCAGCCCTGTCCACAATCACTAAATATTTGTCGTTGACTGATAACAAGACTGTACAGCGGTTAAGGTCAAGTTTTATCTGAGTATGTCACCGTCGTCGTAGTGCGGATGAAATCGAGCCGGAATGTTACGGTTACGTGCCTACCTACGTACTACTGAAGGAAGAGGAAGTACCGAGATACATTCAAGGCTCGTTCAACGAAGACCAAGTATTAAATTATGTTCTAGTCTTCCGGTGTAGAGTTATCAATAGGAATAACGGTCAGCTTCCTCTTAAGAGATTGGAATTAGACTGCTGTTTGTTTTTGAACAGTTATGATCGTCTGGTCGATCTTATTCGTACATTAGCACCAATTTGTTGGACTACTGAATGCTAAATATCGGTGAATGGTTCCATGTGATCGTTAATTGTGGAACCCCCACGATGAACGTCATAATTATTTATTTCTTCTAATCTTGTGAGATAGGCGGCGCTAATTTCTTGATCTATCTTACCTTTACTTACCATTTAATGCACGTAAAACATATTATCTTAT
Source organism: Lithophane ornitopus (assembly GCA_948473465.1). Classification (NCBI taxonomy): domain Eukaryota; kingdom Metazoa; phylum Arthropoda; class Insecta; order Lepidoptera; family Noctuidae; genus Lithophane; species Lithophane ornitopus. Next base: position 9,314,872 of record OX419624.1, on the reverse strand, counting down.
TTTTCTTTCATTTTCTTTTTTATCAAAATAATACTATTTACACCATATTGTTATAAAAGCACAGCGACCACATGATAGCTTATAATATAATTACATAGATTAGGATAAAATATACGGGAAATCCAAGTAGCAGGGAATTGCAATATACAGGAATTAAATTCTGACAATTATCCAAACTAGGTATTTATTCTATTATTGAGTTATTTCATGTGTTACCTAGCATGGTAAGTTACACACTGGCTGTTTGAAAACACTATTAAATGGGCAACAAATATTGGTCCTAACCAATAGAGCCAACGACGAGCCAACGTTTGGTTTGAAATTCGAACTTGAAGTCAGGCGCAAGCGTTTCGTCTTGGATTCTTGGCCCTAAAAGCTGCCACCGTGCCAATGTATGGTCAAGTAACTCGTTCTTCTCAATTGACTTACGACTTTAACAGCAAGAGAGGCAGGCGATAAATCTTGTTTTTCTTTCATTGCTAAGTCAGCATGGAAATTGTTTATTTCACTTATGTTTATGTAAATATATATTGCTGTGTTAGCAAACAATTTTGTAAAGGAACAGTCATGATGGCACAATAAAGACAGATAAAAAATTTAAAATGTTTGTTAGATACAGTTTATACTTACAACAAGTAGATAAACGAAATATTTTTTAAGGAAACAGAAATAAATAAGCAATTTCTCATTATTTTATAAATACATAGGTACTTACTAATATGACGTTTCAAAGTATGTTAGCTTAACTTCAACATGGGCAGGTAAGGGAAGCTTATAAGGCTATACCACCAAGAAATTTTTTCAGGCGGCCCTAATGTTTCGCTCTCAAATTTTTCTTGTATGCTATTCTTTATCCACGTATTATACCCAACCTACAAACTTCTCTTAAAAATACCTATTGTATCTATGCCTCGTTGATACTGTTTAGTTCCCCGTTGGTCTCGTGGTCGCGCGAGCAGCGACTGCTGAGCGTGGGGTTCCAAGTTAGATTCCCGGGTCGGGCAAAGTATTATTGGATTTTTCATTATGAATTTCAAAAGCCCGGTGTTTGGAAGTTGACGGTGTGATACCCACGTGTCTCGGCCTGATCTCTCTCCGGTCGTGTCGGATTGCCGTCCCATCGGACTATGAGAGTGAGGTAAGAGAGAGTGCACCTGTGTCTGTGCACACACCTTGTGCACTATAATATCTCACTCACGGAAGGCTGGTCTCCGCTGAGATTGGTCCTCGTGGCCGAAATTCGGTCTGGAGGACCGCACCAGTAAAGTCAAGTCAAGCGAATAGAAAGAAAGAAAGAAGGAATAACGTTTAAAACAATGAATAGAACTCCGTTATAATTAACATCATCTACTAAATCAACTAATTAATATGAGCGTATAATGACTGTTAGAGGCTTGGCTCCTATGAACTCCTATCTTAATTAATGAGAATAATTGTGGCGTAGATTTAATTGCTATAGTTTAACTGTTCAAGTTGTTTCTTATGGATACATAAATTATTAATTTGATAAACGAACTGAGATTTAGATTTTTTCAACCTTCCTTGGCTTTTACTTTTACCGGTCTACAGTACTGTGATAGCTCCAGTTATCCCGCCAATTCTTTCAGCACATGTAGCAGGATTGCTATAGAGACGGGTATTGTCGACGGAAGAATAGACAACATGGCAGATTGTGATTGTTTATCTGTCACTTTGTCTATTCTTCCGTCCACAAAACCCGTTTCTACGGTGGGCATGCTACGGGTGCTGGTATGAGTAGTAAATACGTGCTTGAAAATTACAAGTGGGGTCTGGACACTGGACAGGTAGTTTCGTATCGCATAAAACAGTACTTATTATATCCATCTCTACACGGTTTTGACAAGTGAAAGGGTACATAAAATAGCAAATATGATAACCATCTAATTACAGACAATCTAGAATAACGGTACAACGTAACAATAGATAATAACGGTTACCTACAATAATAAAATAAATAAGGGCACATCACTACGACGACGTTCGATCATTAAGGTTAGTATACCGCAACCACATTGAAAAAACCGTTAAGAGGTAACAAGTAGGTACCTAAATAATAATAGGATGTGGCCTACTGTACACGGAAGCTCAGTCTCCCCTAAGGGGTTCGAAATTCGAATCTCAGCAGGTACAAATGGTAGTAGTACGGAACCAGTTTAACGGTCAGAGTCAGGACCGTTAACTGCGAAATCGCTTGTCGACTGTATCACGAGGTAGTAGTCTGTGAATAGTTAGCGCCACAGATTATCTGTTGTTGGTTTTGTTTTGTTATACTGTTTTTGTTACTCTGTGTCCGATGGTTATGGAACAAGTTTATTTATAAGGAGTTTGATCATTTGATGATTGATTGTTATTGAGTGGTAGGTTATAAAAACTAAGATCTATCGGTCTGTAATATAGAGTTTAAATGAATGTATCAGATAAAAAGGTAATAAGGTAGATGAGTAGGTAAATTAAATGCTAGCAAACAGTAGCTCAATAAATTATTTATTTTCCAGTAAATTTCTTCAGTCGAGCTATTCAGTTTTAATGAGAACGGACAAGTTAAGTTTAGTTTGAAACTTGAACGAATAAGTAAATTAACTAAGGTATTTTTAGTATTTCGTAAAACCACTGACGAAGTTACGTTCTGCTTAAACTCGCAGTTTCATTTGAAATTCACTGGGCTGAATTCGACTGAATGGATATTTTGTAACCGAAACAAGTATTACGTTTCGAGACTGCCCCGATCATAGAAATCTTTCTTATATCTATGGCCCCTTTTTATTTTTTTTGTGTTTGGGAATTAAATCATCAAATGACTTCTCCCGCTCTGGGCGGAGCGGAAGGGCGTGTCAGACTTTTACTGACTAAAACCTATCCGTGTTTCTTCAGTTACCTGTTACCAGGGCCCCGGTATCCCTTTCGGACTATCCCGCAACCCTGGCAGGATATCTATGGCCCCGACCATAAAATATGTTATATTATGCTTATAGGTAACTATGTTCCCAAACGGAGCGGACTGCATCGCCGTCAGTAAGCGGAAAATTGTTACGTGATATACACGGTTAAATCAAACATGATAATAATAATACCTATATTACTTATATAACGACGCTACAAAATCTAAAATCTTTAAAATTAATAATACCTACTTATCAATGTTATTAAAATTAATTAAATATGTATAATCAATTTAGTAGTAAAGTAGGTTAGGTACCTACTGCAGGTATGATATAAATAACAAAATGTTGAATAATTTGTATGGTAACTGTGAAAAAAGTGTTACATTTAGAGCCTGTATAAAATGAAATATGGTAGGACGGTACGGACTTGACGGTAGGCGCTCAATTATAACAACATATACAAATATTAATATAAGCTCATTAATATATTACTTCTATATTATCGTCGAAGTAATTCAACCGAGGAGAGAACTCAAACTCAAAGCATTTATTTCAATTAAACCATTTACAGGCACTTTTGAATTGTCAAAGAGTCGGTCAGTTAGTCAGAGAGTTGAAGCTAGTTGCCCATTCCAAAACGTAGATCTCTATGGAGAAGAACGGGCAAGATCCTCCAAGGACACTCTTTTAAAAATGGATATAGATATTAAAAAATCCTGGGTACAGTATTCATGTTGTATCTATATGTGAGAACAATGTAAAACAAAAAAGAATCAAAAGCAATTCAAAATTTAAGATTAAAAATAAGCTCTGGCAAACAGGTTTCAGAGAAAATAATTCAACGTTATTTTTTAACTTAAAACGTTATTAAAACAGCTGATTTAAATATCAGATAAGACAACAGCTGATAAAAAATATTGAGACCGATAAGATATCGCTGACTTAATAATGAGATTAGAATAAAATAAAAAAGAAGACTCGACTTTGAACGTGGATTGAAATTAATTTAACATTTGAAGTTTTAATTGTTGCTGGAAGTTTCTGAAAAGCAAAAACTATCTCACAACTTTTTGAGTCAGTTTCTCGTCCCTACCATTGCAACTTCTGTAATCCAGAATACAAAGCCTGCCGACCAACAAAAAAAACGCTGAGACAAAAAGCTAGTCTCAGAATAATTATTTAGGTATCCACCCGTTTTGGAAACTGTAAAATACAAAGAGGCACAAAGTAATGGTCACAACAGGAAGTGAACGTGACTGCGTTCACTCCATCAAATCACAGAAAAATAGAATTAGTAAAATACTCTAAAAACCAGGCAAATGGAGCCACAAAGTAATGAGGAGTTTCCAAAAATTGTTGGTCTCATGAAAGCAACGAAATTCTAATTAATTAGGAAAGAAAACATGGACATAAACATTTCACATCCATAAGCAGAAAATAGCATAACAAAATAACAAGTTAAACTATCACTAATAATTAAAGCTCGTTACGACACGTGCCATCTGCGTGAGCCTGTTGATCCTTGCTCGCGATCCATTTACCTTGTTAGTTCACACTTCGCCCCTTCCGATTTACGGAGTGCGTCATTTGAGCGCACCTTTATAATTAGAAGAGGCAGGCAGGAGTAGTGGCAACGGCATTAACTTACAGTCTTGGGTCTGTTATTTGGTGCATTATCACTGCGCTAAAGATGCTGAGAGAAAACATCCGTGATGAAACCGACATGTCCCAGAAGCAAAAATTTTAAGAAGTTTAGGACATTCATCAACCCACCCCGGGTTGTGGAATACAGCCCACTAGAGAGCCAAACAGTGGGAACAATAGACGCAAAAAAATAGGGTTTTTTTTTCATCAACCCGCACCTGATGTTTGTATACGGCCCACTAGAGAGGCTTCAGGCCCAAAAGATGGATACATAGGCTGTATGTCTATGGGCCAGTTTCTCGAATGAATGAATTAAATACACCGATCCCAACGTGGTTTAACCAGACTCGATAAATTTAATGAACCCCAGGATTTGCACTAGCCCCTGGAGCCTCATGTTTCATGGGGCTACAGAGGCCATTGCATATCAAGGAATAGACCGGGTGGCGCGGTAATGGTAGGGAAGAGACCGTGCCCTCAGGATAAGGAAGGATTTGCGAGCCATACCGGATATGCATCCTTGAGTAGGCAATGGACTAGTGGAGAGACGGGTGATATTTATCTATGGATGGGCATCTTTTTACGACGTCGCGTCGCCGTCAATTGCCTCCGCTCTATCTTCACCGGTGAATCCTTTGGCGGAGTTAAGGCTCGTGCAAACAGGCGCGATATCGCAGGCGCGACAGGCAGCGGTACCTTTGTCAACAACCGTACCGCTGCCTGTCGCGCCTGCGATATCGCGCCTGTTTGTACGAGTCTTTATGCTGCGTTCTCGACTATTTTCTATCTATTGTGTAAATTCTGTATTCCGTGAATCGTGGAAAATTATCGTAAAATTATTTTCTTACGATAATTTGTTGTTTGTGACAAATTGTGAAGCGCGCGTAAACTGTTGTCATTGGTTGAATGATTTATCAACAATCAATCGGAGCAGTTAATGCGGGCTTGACAATTTTGCGATAATTTTCGTTCGAGAAACCGGCCCTGAGTACGATATAATTAGAATGAGGAACAATATAATCAATTGTGTCAATGAATTGTATAGATATGCCTCGCATGTAACAGGTAAGTAATAAATTATTTCCTGAATTGAGTGCAGTTTGGAGAACGTGGTTATAGGTCAGTACCGAGTTACATACCTACGCATTTATTGTTAAAAGTGATTATGTTTTTTTTTAATCTGAGGTATGAATTGTTGTGAACATTGAAGGTGTTGTAAAAGGGAACATAATTGCTTTTAAGCAAAATTAAAATTAAAGCAAAACAAAAAAGCGTCCTGCGTTCGGTGTGGCGTAAATAACGTCGTGTTCTGATTCGTGACTGGTCAATCGTCATCCTGAGGATACCTCGTTGAGAGGTGAAACACGTGTCTAGGGTTCAGGGTTTTTAATGACTCTTGAAGATAGTAAGTTAAGATAGTTAAGCGGATTAGGTTATTAAATATATCTACGTCTATTGTATTGTTTTAAACATGATTACTTATTACAAATATACTAAATGGTTTTAATCTCCTGTTGTTTCGCATAAATTAATTACATCACCCAAGTAAACGACCTCTGGATGTCCAATTATTATTTTAGCATAAGTCATTGACTTTTAACTTCTTAGTCGTGATGAAACTATTATTGTGCAAATTTAGATAATAATAATGTTGAAGTGTAGCTTTTGTAATTCGATGTAGGATGGCGATAGTGTTGTTTTTGATGGATTTTATTGAATTTACAATAGTCTTGAAAGAATCACGTAGGTAGTGGTGACATGAAGAGCCTTGATAGTTTATGTTTATAGAGTATCGCACATATCGGCTTTACGACTGAAACGTCATGGCTGATTGATTTAGAAACATCGTCTATGTACATATACAATAACTAAGTATATGCCTTTTATACAGTTTTGCAGCAACAGATGTACTGAAACATACATCATACCTAATAATGTAGATATTACAGTTTCAGTTTTTAAATAAATCGCAACTTTAAGTGCAAAATACACACGTTTAGTACTCACGAAAAGATGGTGAGTAATAGGGAGCCAAATTACATAAAACCGCGATAAAATCAGCAGGTAACTGTTATAACAATTTTAATTTGTTATGATTCAAAACTCGCATAGTTTTACTAAACAGCAAAACATGCTTTTCAAGCACTATCCCTATTCAAACACTGAAGGACGTTTATCGCGTGTTTACGAAAATTTCAGGACCAAACATCCTCAGTACCTACTGTTTGCTGTAACGAAATAAGTTTCAGAAGCGCATTACAGTACTTGCGGTTTTAACACGGATAATTAGTTAACTTTGTTTTAGGGTAAATACTGTTTTATGGAGACGCAATTTACGAAGATAATTGTTTTAATAATTGTTTACGAACATGTATAAAATAAACAGTTACATTTAGAAGCTGTCGTAACGGTCCCAATAAGTCTTAGTCGTGGGTTCGAACCCAGGTAGGCACTTTAGTTTATGTAATCATCACCACTGCTCTCTAAACTGTGAAGGAAAACATTGTGAGGAAACCGGCATTTTCTAGAACCAAAAATTCGAAGACATCTGACATCTACCAACCCGCACTGGGCTCGTGGGGTGGATTCCTACGGCCTGCTTCTCACAGAGAGGGCCTGTGTCCCAGCAGTGGGAATATTATGGGCCGATTATGCATTGTTTCATAATTTTATACGAACATGTATAAGCTATACCTAAGTAAAGTACCTATAGTAATCATTCATTTATTTATTTTATTCAAGACTGTAAAGTGTAACTTTCTTTTTAGAGTACATAGCCATTTGTTAGTACATCTATGTGCTAGCTATTGGTAGCTACTCAACTGATGTTATCCAAGTGAGCTTTAAAGTATACAAACGTACTTAATAAATTAAAGCCAGCAGAAAAGGCTTATTCCATAAACTTCTTTGAGCACATAATATCTCTATTTGTTTCTTGGGCAAAATCCAAATAAGTTGTTAATTAAGCTACTTACGTAGTTTCTGCCTTTCTCAGTCAATAAGTTAAGCTTACGCGAATACTGGAAAAATATTACTCAAGTCTGAATATGGAAGTATGGACTCCATATTCATACATCACGCCTGTATTCCGCGATTGGATAGGCACGTAACGCGCAGTCTACGGTGGGGTATTGTTGTCTACCATCACTTTTGGTTGGTTGGTTGGTATATTGGCGTGTGCTAGCTGACATATGGCTAGTAATGAGGATTTAGCATACTATAGAATCATTATTTTTCTAATAGAACAGACAGATGTGCTGCTGGGGAGTTTATTGCGCCACTTCCTTTTCCCAAATAAAGCACTAGGAAGTTGTGAACGGTTGACGTTTTGGGGGACTGCCTGTATGTAATTAAGATGTTCGAAAAGTGCTGCTTCTCAGCCTAGTTTGAATAAATGACTTTAGATTTTGATTTTGACTGTGCCGATTCCAATATAAGTCTAGCAAGGCGTCCTAGTGCAGTTTTCTGGAAACAAATTGAATCCTCTGTGTGATGCTACTGTGAACGGTCTAACGGGAAAACCATTTAAAACTTTGCACAATTTGAAAATTGAAACCAAAAGCAGACTCTATATTTTGTAAAGCAGTTAGTCTGAAAACATATAGTTTAAAAAATTATACTCAGGGGCCAGGATCATCAAATTGATACACTATTTGCCGAGCTATAGAAACATATATCCGTGAGAAACATACAACTATCAAAATTACAGTTGTGATTTGAATTATATGGTCATAAGTTGGTAATTACGATTTACGATAGGTTGGTTAGGATGTTTGGAAAGATTTGGTGGAGGCCTTTGCTCAGCAGAGGGACAGTGTAGACTAACAAAAAAAAAAAGTTGGTAATTTGTCAATTTGATAAATAATATTTTTTTCTGACTGTACCAACTGGTTTCCCAATAGTACGACACACGTGGCAAAATGCTCCTTTTTTTAAATCCAAATATGTATAAAACTGTATAAGTGCGTAGGGGAGTGAGTGGATTGGTGCGTCTGTCGCCGTCGTCCGGCAATAGTCCCGTCCCGCGTCCGGAGCCCGGACACAAAGAGGGATGTGTTTTTATTTCTGATTGTGCCACAAAGAGGTCCAACTGTCGAGCATTCACTCACTTTCCTAGGGTTGCCATAACTATAGATAACATTGTTTTATGCTCTGAAAAGAGATTCGTTTGTGAGCCGGTCGTTTTAAGAGTATCTATAAAGATGAGGAGTCGCTATAAACGGGCAATGTGACGAATTTTCGGAAACATTTTATACGGCTTCTGTTTTTAACCAGAAATAAACATTGCGGATTTTCGGCTTACAATATTGTGATGCGTTTATCAAAATAGCTGTGTTTATCGTGTATCGGGTACACAAATATATGAATAAATTGTAGATGCGGAATATTTTGCTTTCAATTCGTATAAAAATCGAATGTTAAACTGATCATGGTGGATCGTGTAGCCCATGTATCTACGGGGGGGTTCCGCTAAAAGTAACGCCGGCATTATAAAGCCAGAGCGGATTTCCGAATGCTCCTCAAAGCTTCGGAGAAGATAACATTTTTGCGTTCAAACGGATGTAAGCACTCGCGTTCCGGATGTTGATACAGTTTTAAATCGATCCATGATTCCATTTATGATATTTTTCCGTATATCCGAAAAACTGTGTGTTGACAAGTTGACATAATATGTAGAGACTAATCTATACTAATATTATAAAGCTGAAGAGTTTGTTTGTTTGTTTGAACGTGCTAATCTCAGGAACTACTGGTTGGAATTGAAAAATTCTTTTTGGCTTGGATAGTCCATTTATCGAGGAAGGCTATAGGCTATATAACAGCACGTTACGACTAATAGGAGCGGAGCATAAATGAAAAATGTTGCAAAAACGGGACAAAATATTCATTTTTGAGAGCTTCCGTTGCGTGCGCTGCGTAAACGGTTTAAGTAACGCAAATATCATGTATGATGGAATTGTTCCTCTTTAAAAGTTCTAAAATAAAGTCCGCGACAGCATATATCTATCTTTTAAGATTGACTCACTATAACCTTTTTTATAGTAATCAAATTTTGTCGAAGTTAATGCATTATTTGCGAAGGAGTTTTATCGACATAATATTAATTCCTTTTAAAATAAATAGTTTTAACATCAAGGGTATTTATGTAGCAGTAAAATACTTTTAATTCATTCGAATTGGACATTTAATTTCGAAGTTATCACGAGTATAAAAATGCAATACGCGAACCGTTGGACGCCGACGCCGCGCCGCCGCGACGTTCCCTACTCTAGAGAGGAGAGGATAGACCATGACCTGGAATAGGACATAGGATACGTTTTATCCGTATATTCCCACGGGATCGAGACCTACGCGGGTGAAACCGCGGGGCACAGCGCGGGGCTTGTAGGTACTTCCTTATTACAAAATCATCGTTTTCAAAATCATTTTCATGCTGAAATGAACCTTTTTGGCGCGGCTGTGAGGCACACACTATTGTTATTATTTTATATTATTTTCTTTTTTATGTCCAAATGGACATAGTTCGTGAAACAGAAAATAAAATCAATTAAATTAGAAAAAATATTCTTAAAGAGTTATTAGAATACTGGAAGTATTAAATAGATTTTAGAGTTTGAGTTTGAAAGACACTTTATCAACATGTCGCTTCGCTTGTCTACCTAATATTCTGCAGATAATATAAAATGATGTAAGATATGATCTGGCAAACCGTATTTTTGCGAAGCTAATTGATAGCAATTATGGAAATTGCTATAGGACATAGCGTAAACGGTAGTTTAGATCGAGTAGGTAGGCCACTAGGTACCTATTCATTGAGTACAGAATTGTTGATGCTGTAACTGCAATAATAGGAATTGAAAACACAATAATCAGTGGGTTAATAATTATTAACGTGTTATTTAGGCTCACAAAAGTTGGATCTGGATTTTCCATATTGCTTGTACTGTGAATAGGTCAACAATTAAGGAAATAAAAATATATTTAAGTAATGGATGTAAATGACGATGTATTTATATAATTATGAAAGTGAAGTTTTCGGTTTCACGGGGTTGACTGATAGCCTTTAATCGACACAAACTTGAGGAAAACCCAGGTTTTTACAGTAAGTACGATGTTTTTGTTGTTCATTCGGTTGCCTATTTTATTAAAAATATAATGTATAAAGCCATATAAGATGGACCCGCCATTTTCCTGACGGAAAACCTTTATTAGAAAAGTAGTTAGGTACCTATATTTAGAAATAAAAAGAACATGCAAAAATACCTCATAATATATGGTGATAACTCCCCATCTATTAGCATTAGATAAAAACGAACACGTGGAGCGGAAACAGCGAATATATCAGATAATAACGTGCTTATGATAACGCTGATTTGTCTATAAATTTCAGTCACGAGATAAGGAAAAAAGTCGTAAAAATATTGTTTTCGGTAGCTCTCCGAAGATTTCCCTTTATTGACATAAATGAAAGGGATATTCATCAACCGTATAATATAATATACTTACTGGCATCAAAAGAAACTGCTCAAACGATTTTCAACGAGTCTTACCTGAAACAAAAAGGTTGAGTTTAATTTGCTGGGACTTGTAATAGATATAGGTAGGCTTGCGTGGGTTGAGTGCGAGTCGCCCACTCTACGGGAGGGTTGACTTTCATGAAGGTATTTTTCTATCGATATAAATGTATCAGTTCTGGTAGTTCAAAAGTAATATAATAAGTAATACTTGTTCGGCTCTTACTTGTGATAGTTACTTTGCCAAAGTATCTAAAATCGTACGTAGTCTTAGTATTACCAATTTTGAAATACCGCATGCCAAGGCATTGGGTTAATTAGATGACCTTTCATCGGTGGGAAATGGAAATTAGGAAATGGATGAGTAATTCAGGACGGCATAAACTGAATTAATTGAAAGATGTCATCAATAACCTTTTAAGAAACGTGAACGAACCAATATATTTTATCATTTCATGCCCAGACATGTGCTAGAAAATTCAATCATTCAAAGGAAACGAAAATGTTATGTAAGTTAGTGCAGGCAAAACAAGAAAACCTCATAAATACATATTGAATACAGATCGTGGAAACTTACACTTATAAATAAACTAGCTTTTGCCCGCTGCTTCGCCCGCGTGGATGTCGGAAAATATCCCACGGATTCGTACGACCGAGATTAAAAAAGTACCCTATGTGTTAATTCAGATTATAAACTATGTGTGTGCCAAATTTCACCCAAATCCGTTTAGTCGTTTTTGCGCCAATCTGGAACATACATCCAGACAAACTGGCAAAATATTGTTCGTTACTATTTTATTAATGTATACCTAGATATGTAGGTATAGAAGATAGTGACGAGCGCAAACCGCAGAAAAAATTGAAAAATAAAACGTTTTTATATCGCAAAGATTATGTAAAAGTACGAGATTTCATCCATATTACGTACGTTTTTTATAGAAACGAGAACATAAAATCGCAAATAGGCAATCGGTGTCCGCTTGGATGTTTTATGTGTTCCGTATGTATCGGTAATGCGTAGGAGCGAATGAGTCACCGCACTATTTTTGTAGTTTTCCGTAGACCGACATTGAAGATTGGTCGGCAATGAAATTGTGATTATGTAATAGAAATTAATTTTGTTTGTTATTTTTTTTATTTATTGCTGTTCATGGGCTGTTATGGTTATACAGATATAGATCACATTCATAGTGTTAATTTAATATGAATGATAATTAAAACTGTTTAGTTGGAATTGAATTTTGAAACTTTCTTGACCACTTATCTAATTTAAGCACACGACACACTTACCTAATTTAAATTGATATTATGTAAGTAAATGATCGCCCACCGAGACACTGGGTGGCACACCCGTAAACCAAAATACACGGTACAAGTGTATCATATAGGTCATTCCGCGGTATGTATATTTGCTCATAATTTCCTTTTGAAAATAACTGCGATCCAGGATGAAAAATAGCCTAGGTCTTAACACAGGTCTATGCCAAATTTCATCCAAATCCAACCAGAACTATTTGTGTGATTTAGGAACAAACAAACACACTTTCGCATTTATAATATTAGTTAGGTGGCGATAAAACAACGTCTGTTTATTTTTCATGTCCGACTACTTATCGCGTAGCAATTATTAAGAAGTTCTACGAACTGATTAATGGCTACCCAGCTCATTCGTGCGTAGTTTATGTTTGTGCAATGGTAACACTCGAAAGAAAAACTCCGCATTAGTTTTGGAACATGCACTAATCTGACTCAGCGGATGATTCAGCGCGGGGAGTGTTAGGAGTATTTGTGAAACATTATGACGTAATCATGACTGTTGAGGGTCTCTTGTAAGACCATAAATCACCTTTAATTATGTGAGAGCAAACCTTTAAAATTTGTCGAACAAGCAAAAGGACTAAACAACAATTAATGACGACAAGAGAACTAAAAGGCATTCATTATTGAATGGAGACGAGTCGGGTCGGGCGCCCACTAAACCATTCATCTTCAAAAATATTTACTGTAGGAAGTTCCCGGATTGCGGGTGACGTCTCGGGAATCCCGGCGGCATGTTCCCGGCTACCTGTCCCGGGTGGGGCAACACTAGATCCTTCGATACCGACGAACACAAACACGCCGCCCGCCGCCTCCCGCCAACACTATGTAATATGAACATTGTATGTTCACAGGCGACAGTCACTGTTCTCACTGAACAACTACTTATTGTATGTATATTTAAGCTAAGCGCAATCCATTTGCTTTGCTCCAGGATAAAAGTATTCATGGAATTCCCCGAGACGATATCGTCGGGGAACTTAAATATGTAAAACCCGAAGCATTTCTTATTGTTATCGCAAACGCAATATGGTTTTTATTGAGTGAAACTTTACTACGAGGTGAGAACTTTTTCATAATACTACACATTTTTTATGTTACGCTTATTTCAACAAAAACCCTAGCATTTTCCCGTTACATAGGAGACAAATTACCGTTTTGCACGCAAAAGGTGCAGTTCAATTTAAATCATGGTGGGGCACCCCACAACGAGCTCTGGGGAACACAAAAAAGGGAAAAATGTGGGTGCTACTTTTTCAGCCACCCCTTTTTGAAAAGGCTCACGTATCACGAACAAAGACGTGCAGTGCTAATAAAAACACCGGATCATTTGGAACAAAACAAAGCCACGGAACAACGAAAGGAAATCAATCACTCACCATACAGAACCAGTTTACGATAGCACGTCGTACCAGCGACTCTGAGAACTTGACGCTTGTAAACAAGAACTTTAATTGGTCCAATGTTTTGTTTGTATTTTGGTTTAATGTGTTTGACTAGGTTCTCAACACGCTCCGAAACACGTCTATTCAAATAAAATAACTCTTTGCTGAAAGTAATTGAAACGCGTCCGGACTTCCAAGCGAGAACTGCGATAGTGTTGACTATTCAAGTTTTTGGGCTTCCCGAAAAAATACGCAGCGCACTCATATAAAAGCTCAATATGTTATCGGTAGAAGAGTAGCGAGTTTATTTTAAAACTGTGAATATAAATGTAGAGTAATTTATCCACTTTGTAGAGTCAGCGTGAGTTTACGGTCAGTAGTCCGCCAGTGACAAATACCATGTCCAACTGACGCATGTCGGACTGATTCATACGAAATTGCAACCGCATTAATGTATTGTTATAAATAGGGATATAAATGCAACAAGTGAAAGGATGTGTTTTTATAAAGAAGAAATTGTAGAATTTGTTTGTAGTGGGAACATTATTGCGGTTATCATGCGCTTTTGATATGGTTATCTTATCAAAGCGGTGCGAGGTCAGAGTCATGTTCAAGCTTAGTGATCACTTGTAAAGTTTTTAGGTTACGTTACTAGAGTTATTGTAAACTTGCAATGGTCCTTGCTTTGTTATGTCAATCTGCCCAGCCTATAGCAGTCCATTGTTCAGCATTGCAGCTTAATCAGCCTATAATGTTCCCACTGCTGGGACTCAGGCCTCCTCTCGGTGGGGAGGAGTTGGTCGATTTTTTGGTTCTAGGACATGCCGGTTTCCTTCACCATTTTGAGAGCAGTGGTGATGATATAATTTACACAAAGAAAAGCGCCTGTCAGGGTTCGAAGCCCCGACCTACTCGTAAGTCGCGGCCTCTACCAATGGGCCACCACTGCTCATTACAGAACTCTTTTAATTTAACCCGGTTCTCCTCCTTCGGAATACAGACTCATCCGTATTTGCTAAATATGTGCACAAACACTGGGATGTAGTAGCCCCCGAAAAAGGCTGTCATTTTTCGATCGTTACTGCGATATTTTATAAGAGGCCCGTTCATTATTATATACAAATCTCAGTAAGAATGAAAGTTTATAACAAATCGCAGCTTGTTCAGTATTCTTCGGGTTTCCTTGAACAAATATTTATAACTATTGAATGAAGCCGTTACTGACACTTGTCAAGTAGGTAAATAGTAATTAAAGATTCTGCTCTCGTACTCATCATGATAAAGGATAATAAAACTTGTGTAAACATGAATAAGCAATGTCCGTACCGATATGATCTATGTACGAGGTAGCTCTGATCTGAATCACTGGACGTACCTACAATATATAATTACACCTACACAAACAGAGTAATCGTGATGAAATGTTACAAATATTGTAGGTACCTAAGTACATAATGTGATGTAAACTGAAATTAATACTAAATCTAGTAATAATTCGAGTTTAATGCTCGTGTAGGTATGAATGAGGGAAGTGGGCGTTAGCATTAGTTGTATGCACAGGAAAAACAATCATGCAATTAGAATTCGTAGTTTTTGTTCTTCCAAAACTTAGTATCTACCTATAACAATAGGATATTATGAAGTTTATTATTCTTTCAAGTAAAAACAAATTAAACCTCTTTCAAGTAAAAACAAATTTGTTTTTACTTGAAAGAGGTTTCGCTAAGCCGGTACGGTTTTTACTTTGTCAGTTACTTTTATTGAGCAAACAGAGTTATTATTATAATATTTAATACCTACGAATCATAGGTGTAAATAATACTAGCGGACGTAAAAATAAATACACATAGCCATTATGGTGCAGAGCACACAAAATTACATTCAACAATATTGAAAATAGACTGCCTTGGTCGCAAGCGCTACCACTGAGCATGAGGTCCCGGGTTCGATTGCCAGATCGGTCAAAGTGATATTAGGTTTTTATCAGGATTAGTAGCAGCCCGGAATCAGGATTTACTGTTGGTTGATAGCAATAGGCTAGCCCCCCCTTTTACATGTGACTTAATAAAGTAAAAGGCGATATGTGGGCGCACTATAGGTAAACTTCTGCCTAACTCTTCGTGGTAACAGGGGTGATGGTAATATTTAAAATTATAATAAAACCAAAACCAGACGCTTGGAAAATCTAACGTAAACAAATTCTGGCCAGCAATATCAGCGCGCGTTTCCCATCGGGCAACAAAGCCCTGTATTATGTTTATTTTATCCAGCGTACAATTTAACTGGAACCAATCACAAACTATAGCATAAGTATGGTATCAATTAGCACCATAACGCAAGCTTTGTCCGTGGATAACGCGGTCAATGAGTCACTTCACACCGCTAAATGCCCATTGTTGCATTATGGCGGTATTTCAATATCGAAGGCTTATTTATTTCTATTTTAGTCGTTTAACTAGGCGTTAGCTCTAGGACAATTGTCGAGCATGGATCTTGATCATACGAGCCTATAAGCTGACAGATTTTTATTCAACTACTAGACAGAGCGGACTGGGCGTCCGTCCGTCCGGCCATGTCCGTCAACGAAGATATGGGCCCATTCGATCCGTCAAATCAAGTGATGAATTCAATTTTTCGGACAGTCTCACACCGGCCGTAGCGTCAATAGTCTAATCATGTTGTCATGTCCGTAAGTGATACGGAATACGGAGCACCAGTAACTTCGGTCGAAACAACGGACTTTGTGCTTAATGAATAGACCCTCAGTTGTGTGCCAATTTAATATTGGGCTTGCCTGTTATAGACTATTCTCACGACTTCATCTGTCTGTCTGGTTCGCTGTTGCCGAGATCCTTTACGTTTTGCATGCTGGTCATGAATACTTCACTGTAAAGATTTACCGTATACCTAATAACTATCCTCTTTAGAAGTTGAGACATTATAATACAGGAGGTACAAGGATAAAGGATGAACATTGTCCTTATAATTCATTCAAAACCGTCGTTCTTGAAATTGTATGCATATCAAAATAAAAATTAGCCATGCAATACGCATTTAATATTTTTTACATTTTGATTGTTGTTGATTACGAGTAGATAATATTGAATTATTTGTCGCCTTAAATTAATAATGAATGATGCATAGATGATAAGTTTAATTCCTGATGATGCACTTATAACACTTTATACCCATATTACGCATTTCCTATAAGTTTCAAAATAATATAAATATATTCGGACAAGATAAATTATGTAGGTATATAATTTAAAAGATTTTACATAAATTATGTATATTACCTAAATAATATTATCTTGTGTGTCTTAAAATTATAATATTGCGTTGTCACGCTGTATGGCGATGCTGATTCTTTGGCCAAAAAATAGGCCAGCCTTCTGGTCACGTGAAGATTCGACCAACCACGTGGCGATGTCTCGAAAAACCAAGTGGGTCTAGTATTTCAACCCCAAAAGGCTCGTTTGTTTCAAAATTGCTGCCTTCAAAAACCGATTCTTTAGAAACAAAGTAGCTATGAAAAAACACTTTAAAAAGGTTAAAAGAAGATTGTTTAAATATTGACCAACAAACCGATGTAGATACAACACGCACCTTGACCCAGTTCAACACAGACCCCGCGGGAAGTAACGTTATGACGTCTAAAGCAAAACTTTACTATAACTTGGTACTACACTCTGAAACTGACCATGATACCAGGGACTGGCAATAAAGGAGTATCTTTAACAGTTTCATTCATATCAATACATAATCAATGATGATGAGTTTGTTTGTGTGTTTGACCGTGCTAATCTCTTTGTCTTCGTAGAGTACCTAGAAATAGAAGTGGTGATGCAGTTATGACTTGATGTGGATTGTGGAATCAGTGTAGTTTTATATGTTACTAGCTTCCGACCGCGGCTTCGCCCGCGCGGTATGTCGATAAAAAGTAGCCTATGTCCATCCCGAGGGTGCCATCTATCTCCTTGTCAATGTTTTCGAAATCCTTTCAATGGTTTAGGCGTGAAAAGGTAACATACAGACAGACAGACAGAATTACTTTCAAATTTATAATATTCGTATAGATGGATTACCTGCGCCCCGCGGTTTCACCCGCGTAAGTCTCGATCCCGTGGGAATATCGGGATAAAGAATATCCTATGTCCTATTCAAGGTCACGGTCTACCCCTGTGCAAAATTTCATCCAAATCCATTCAGCCGTTTTAGCGTGAAAGCGTAACAAACAAACTCACTTTCGCATTTATAATATTAGTTAGAATGAAGCCGTTATATCTGGAGTCATCAAGTGCATTCTAGTCTGACGCGAGATTGAATCTAAGTGCCATTATAATTATACGGCATGCGTTTAATGGGTCCGCAGAGGCTTATGTAGAATATTAAATAACGTAATTCACAGTATTCCTGTTAAAAGTTCTCTTAGTTTTGTTAGAATCATCATCGTAGTACAAGCATAGAATATGGTTATAGTATGAATAAAATAAAAAAAGGGACTAATACAACAAATGAAAAACACAAGGAGAAAGCCAAAGAAGGTTAAGATAAACAAGACCAGAAGAATCCAATTAGTAGACTCAACGTTGAGGCACAAAAAATATCTGCATACGATTTACTCGCAAACAAAATGCAGTAATTTTAAAGTAGTCCTTGAAACTAGTCCACAGACGCGATAATTGTGCGCCAGGGCCGGATATGACGTCACTTAATCTTTATGACCACCACTTTTGAGAATGTACTATAAACTCCTTTGAATAGATTTCAAAGAGCTTCATATAATGTAATGTTCTTTTTAAGAATTTTCGTGTTTATCGTCTTGTGTCTAAATTGAATGGTTTGCAATGCTGTCTTAACAGAAGGTACTGTTTAAAAAAGACTGTACTTATTTATTATACAGCATTTATCTGAAATTCTGAAATCTTCAATATTTAGACAAATGTTTAGTGTAATCATATCCGAAAGCCTAAATCCAACAGTGTTATCGGATCGACTGCATATTGCCCTTTCGGCAGCTAAAATCAGAAAACAAAACATCTACCGGACAAATGCAAACAACACAGATAAAACGTCATAATCCCAAAAACTGCATAACAAACCAACTATCACATCCTTTATGAGCCTTAAACCAACCAAACAGTTCGGCGAACTCCACAAAAAACAAAGAGACGAAGAGAATCTCGCTGTGCATGCATTATTTAAAAAATTTGTACCTCTAAAATTGCAGAAACCGTGAAAAAGGCGAGTGGCGACGGCGACGGCTAGTGGGAGGTGGCTGGGAGCGTGCCCTATCGCGCAGACGACTCGCCTCACTGCTGTTAGTACCAGTATTACTCATTGCTTATGTGTGTGTGCACTTGGCTTTAGCTAACATCAGATTTTGGGATTTATCTTGAGGTATATTTGGAGTGTGCTGTGCTGTAGTTTTTTTTTATTGAGTAGAGGGCTTTAAAGCTTATTGGTAGCTTCATCATTATTGATAGCCTTGTTTCACCCCATGCTTGTCTCGTCTGTGCCTCCTTTTCCTGTTCTACACACAATCATAACCAGGTCTTATCCATGAAGTTTTGCAGTTCTGCATTTATGTACGATTTTATGTCCACTGTTTGTTGACTCATTGTCAATTTTTGTTTTTATCACAGATTTAGGGAAACACGCTCAGGTACCGGGCTTAGTCACAATTTAAGAAAGAAAACACTGTAACAACGTATCTAAAAATACTGTAGACGTCAGTGAGACGAGTGTACAGACACATGAACTACTGAATCAGTTCTGTTTGAGTTCTATTTGGGTACCTCTACCATTGTAAAACATTACCTTATAAAAACTTGGATATAGGTACCTACTTTGGATTATCCTGAGATAAAACTTATTCGTCATAATCTGGTTTCTTTCAATGTAATCTATTTTCAAATATACTGGTTTTTTTTACGTCATTTAAAGGTCCATAAAAACATGTCGAATCATGATGACTAGCCAGTCTTTACTAATTACTATATTTGTTCATAGATTCAGATTCATTTATTTGCAAACATATCATAAACGCTTACATGCTTCAATATTACATAGTAGTGAAATACTAGTAGATGGACACTCGTAAAAATACACCACAACATTGCTCGAAAACATCTCTTAGTGGTGAAAGCTCTAACAAAATCCAGCGAGCAATTTGCAAGATTTGTCCGAACATACATAGACGACAGTCGTCGGGAAAATTGTAGAGATGTACCTCAAGTGTACATACGTTATAAATGGGTATTTGACGCTATCACTGCTATGCATGACAATAGAAAAATACATAACTAAACTTACAAAGCTAATAGAGCCTTCGTCGTAAATGGATTCGGTGGATTAGCATTTTAAATACATTCTGATTGCCTACTTAGATCTATAAATACTTTCAAAATAAATATTACGAAGTGAAAAGCTCTACAAACTTCTCCGAAGTTTGAGCTTAAAACTTGACATCAAATCAGAAGTTTACTTACGTATATCAAAACATTACTTTACACAATATTTACATACGTTTAACGACGGATGAAAAAGAAATAACACTTGGTTTAGAAGCGAGACTGGGCGTTTCTTACGCTCTGGATAATCGCTCGATTTTGCACGCATTTGAACCATTCAACAGTAACTGTTTAAGATTTGAATCGTCAAAATACTGACTGTTCAAAAATGTTACACAGAAACTGTATGGTATCAGCGCAATTTTGAACGAGTTTATAGCTAGAGTTTTGCATAGAAACGAAGTATAATATATCGTTATAGACTCGTGGTTATACCAATAGGTATGAAAGATGACAATGAAATCGTAATAGAGATGAAAGAACGTCGCGTAGGTATTCAATAACTGGCACTTGGAGCTCGGCTATTGAAAACACCAAGATTGCTCCAACAAAAGATTTTCTATTCGAAAATGAGAACTTTTTTCAAAAATTTCGGAATTAAAGTTGGCGTTAGGGTATGAAACTTGCACGGGGAAATTGATAAAAAACTTCAAGCAGTTTAAATCAAAGATTATTTTAGTTGAGTGTACTGATAAATGATTTTATTTCTGTAAGTAGGTTTGAACAAATACTTTTATATGTCATGTCAAGACTCTATTACCAACTTATTTATTCTTCTGCCTCGTTGGTCTAGTGGTCGTAAGCGCTACTACTGAGTATGAGCTCCCGCGTTCAATCCCCAGGTCGGGTAAAGTGTTATTGGGTTTTTCAGTTTTCTCAGTAGCAGCCCGGTGTCTGGATTTGTGCCCGGTTGATAGCAATAGGCTCGCCCCTTATTACATGGGACTTAAACATAACTGGTGAAATGTGGGAGTACTAAAGGTACACTTCTGCCTAACCCTTCAGAAAGCTTACAGTTTAATATCTATATTTGTGGACTTTTTCTTTTTATACCTGCTACTAATTTTCTCTGCTACACACAACCGAATAAAAACTATCCTATGTTTGAATCTAGGATATAATGTACTTGTATGCAAATTGCCGTTAACATCATACAAAAACACAGTAATTTGGCATTTGTCCTTCTGTGTGTAAATTTGCTTGCAATGTCGATATGTTGTCGTTATGATAATTATTAGTGTTTGGTGGAAACATTGATTAGACTTCTAATTTATTTGAGATAGCGTTGTTTTGAACGAGACGTGTCAATTTTCACAAAGCTGATCAATTCAGGTATTCTCCGAAATGATAGTGATGTGGGTATCGAGTATCCATTTTTCCCAAGTATTCGGTATATTCCTGTATATTGCCATTTATAAAGAATACTCCCAAAGTTAGGGGTATTCCTGGGAATTTCGTAATGGGAAAACCAATTAACAGTTTCTCTGGGAATCGGACCACAGGCAATCGCGGTTTGCAACCACTGGGACCTAGTAACTAAGTAGTTTCTTCACATTTATATTGTTGAAGTGAAATAACATTTATGTGAAAAGCAGTAACCAAAGCTCGCATAGATACCATATGAACATAAAATAATTTAAAATCTTTTACTTGCTTTTACTGAATACTCTCTTCTCTCTTCTCAGATTTGAAAACAGTAATTGCACTTCGTGCACCATTTCCTCAATCTCAAATTCTAAATCAAATAATTTAATTTTATTAACATATACTCATTATAGGCATAATAGGTACTCACACATTCTTTAAAAGTACATTCAATTACCATACAATTCATATACATTTACGAATAAAATTAGAATAAATTGTTCGTATTAAATTTAAATTACATTTATCCTTCTAAGCGTGGTATGTGTCGCTTATAACCAAGCAAAATAAAGCAATCAGATTAATTTGTGGTGTTTTACAGAAAGTCCCCTTTTAAGAATTTTCGTAAATAAACACAGCTCTTCCGTCTTGTCCATAAACGATCACTACAATAATAAACAGGTAACAATGTAATCTGTACCTACTACTAAGCGCCGTATCTATGTCCAGGCTGACACATTTACGAGAACTATGACCCACTTATCGTACATTAGAAACGGACCACGGCACTCTAACTTTGTAAATAAGAACCGTCGGTTTCAAGTTATGACTGACCCAAATACTTTAGAAAAATATACACAAGTAACAAAGGACAACTCTTAAAAATTCGGTACTTATTCATTGTTGTAAAACACATACTGTTCGAGCTTTTGTTGAAACAGCAAACAGCTACAACAAAGTTGTTTATCACATTTAGAGTCAAATAACAACGGCGTAGAGAATCGCAATAATAAATTAATCTCGAAATATATTTAACAAATAAGTTGGGCGTTAATCCACGCGCGGGCCGCGGTTGATAACTGCTTAGCAAGGCTTTCCGCTTAATGAAAAGCCAGTGGCTGCTAGATGCGGCCCGCTTTTCTCTACATCCTGTATTCCGCCGGCGTAGTTGCTCGGTTGCATTTTCGATTCGAGTACACTCCCTCATCACTAATGCTTACTGGCCAGTATATTATTTAAATTAGCTTTGCATTTGTGCTTTTAAAGGAGCTTAAAGGCTGTAATAGAGTCGCTTACTCAGTTTTTTGTAAGCAAGATTAAGTGAGACGTGCCTTTTGCATAGATGCTTTCAAAATTTCAACTTTTACAGATTGCTATGGTGTGCAGTCACGAGCATAAATTCGTTATAATTACGGAATGGTGAAAAGTGATGGTGTTACGAATATATTATAATTGAAAACATACTGCTAAGAAACTGATCTTTCCGTAAAGTTGTAAATCGTATTTTCCCGAGAAATTGGCTTTGGAATTTTGCTCAAGTGTAAGGTAAGGTGTTTATGCTCGAGACTTTACCTACGATGTTGTGAAGGATCAGAAACCAGGTGAATTACCAAACCAAGACTAACTTTTTTTAGTCAGTTAGTTCTTTCGCCACGAGCAAAGAGGACTACTGATTGTGTTTTTATTTTGTTTTTAAAAAGCCACGAAGTTTGGTAAACAACAATAGGTTAATTAATAGTGACTGGACAAGGATATTATTGTGTAACTTATAATTGTTATTAGCATTAACGCTATTTAACATGTAAATAAATGCTACATAGGTGTAAATTTTCCTCAATTGGCTCTCGTTGTTGAGAATAATTTCCAACACGCCAAGTTTCCATAAATTCTAATAACACCAGGAAAAAAAAAGTGAATTAAGTTTTCCTTTCAGTTTTAAAGTCCAAATTAATTACATTTTTTTTATTCATGATGTAAAACAACGTTATTATTTCAGTATGTGTTTATTGTTTTCTTTACTCATTAAGGTGACCGACTGACAGACGTAAAGTTGTATATTTTATACTTTTGATAAAACACTTAGGTACCTACATTTATTTTTACTGCCGCCCGTTTTTGTGTTAACTTAATCGATTGGTTTTTTATCGACTACAAATTGAGGCAGCAATAATTAATCTAGGTATCTGAACGAACGATCTCGCGTTATATAAATTAAATTAAACTCAATCATTTTAATTTTGTGGGCGTGTACCATTTTTTCATGACATCACAAATCGTTTGTTTTTCTCGTCTGTTAGTCGTTTTACAATGGTATGTGATCAAACCTCAATTATCATTCCACAAAGTTGTATGAAATCGCTATAACAAGGCAAATTCACGTATGGTGTCAATTTCCTTAGTAATAAATTTCCGTGACTGTACTTATACTTTTGTCAAAGTGCCTTTGACATATCTAAGTGATAGACATAATTTTAATACCAGAAATAAAGATAAAATAGATGAACCATTTTTCAGATTAGGTAAAGTACAAACATCTGGAGGACTCAAAGATCATGGGGACTGCGTTAAATGTTATAACAAAATACCTTGTGATATATTGCAATTAAATGAAAGAAACATATAAAAAGTACACTTTGTAAACAAGCCTATTACAAATTAGAGGACTGTATCCAAGATAAGAATGCTTGGAAACATGCTGGTCTTGCTCCATAGGACAATTTAGAGTCTGGACAAAAGCAAACTGGTTGCTAAATTAGTTATATCTCTGTGATTACTTTAAACTCACGCACTGACTTATTAGTATTACATATAACAATGTTAGGAATATTATAATATCGTAGGTATACTTCTACAATGTTTGAAAATATGTGAGCACCATGTACCTTTTGTGGTACAGTAATCTTATTTTATTGTAGGTGCATCGTCTTCACATATAATTATATAATTCATGTATACATACATACATACATACATAATCAGCCTAGAATGTTCCCACTGCTGGGACACAGGCCTCCTCTCTGTGAGAGGGAGTGGGCCGTAATCCACCACGCGGGCCCAGTGCGGGTTGGTAGATGTCACATGTCTTCGAATTTTTGGTTCTAGGACATGCCGGTTTCCTCACGATGTTTTCCTTCACCGTTTTGAGAGCAGTGGCGATGAAATAATTTACACAAAGTAAAGTGCCTGTCAGGGTTCGAACCTACGACCTACATCTCGTAAGTCATGGCCGTTACCACTGGGCCACCACTGCTCATGTATACAAAATATTGTAAAACATTTTTTTAAAGAGTAACGGTGGAGTTTCTTGCCCATTCTTCTCCATACGAAAACTACCTTTTGGAAGCGGCAACTAGAATCAGTTCTATTTCTTTGTTTTTGACGTTTAAAAGTGACTTTTATGTGCCTATTTGAAATAAACTAATTGACTTTGACTTTATCTAAATCAATGGCATTCAGTGACATGTGACATAATCATCTGATGCGCATGAATGTCGATTTTCTATTTTTATACCAATCTAAAATTAATGATCTGACGATTGAAACTCTATTTTAAGCTCACCAGCTACATTATTATTTTGGGGGAGGCGAGGTAATGAAATATTCGAAACTCGATATAATTATAGATTGTTTTGCCTCATGGATGTTACCCTATTTTTCAGTTCTAGCATTGGTCTTACTTAAGTTATAATAAAAATGTAATTGATGCAAAGGTTTTTTAAACGCGTTATTTTCATATAAACATTATTATTCTATACCTTCTGCATGAAGGGCGATTGGTTTATATGAATTTTAACTAACCAATAAATATCGTGGCCCTTCCCACCGTCACATTATTACTGAATAAAAGATAACACAAATCAAGAAAAATATAAATTAGAAAGTCGCGCAGCAGGTTCTTCAGAAAGGTCGTTTAAATGGACGTATCAATACTCGATGTATAGGTATTTATTAATTGATGATTATTATTACCCCTTCAATACGCTTTGACTTTTATGGGTTATTAATTAAATTATTATGGCTGTCAATCTTTTCTTGAGATGTCTTCGCGTCATATGGTTGTACTAAGTGTATTTTTTTTTTTTTGGTTAGGTTATCATCAAATGACTTCTCCCGCTCTGGGCGGAGCGGGAGGGCGTGTCAGACTTTTACTGACTAAAACCCACCCGTGTTCCTTCAGTTGCCTATTGCCAAGGTCCCGGTATCTCTTTCGGACTTTCCCGCAACCCTGACAGGACTTTCTCGCAACCCTGGCAGGAATCTCCTTTTTGTAATGGCGACTATTTGTATTACTAAAAGGAGCGTGAGAAATATGGATTGTAATTGGGAGTGAACAATTAACTCAACTGAAAATAAGGTGAGGCTAAGCGTTTAATCAAAGCAGTGGTGGCAGAGTGGTACCGGCTCCGACTTACGAGTTGTATGTAGTAGTGAAGTCTCGTTTGTTTCTAGGCAGTGAAATGCCTTCTCATTTGGAGGTTCGTCTAACAATCCTAACCGATTTTCCCTAGATACACTATATAATAGAACTCAGATTAACATAATAAGTATGTTTCACCGAATTAATTAGCAATTAACATAAAATAACAACACACCTGTATTCGCCGAAGGGCTATACAGAAGTGTACCTACATAGTACATCCACATTTCGCCGTTATGTTTAAGTCCCATGTAATACGGAGCGAGCCTATTTCCATCAACCAGGCACAAATCTAGACTACGGGCTGCTACTGAGAAATTCCCAATGGAGAAACCCAATAACCTTTTGTCCCACCTGGGAATTGAATGTCCCATCTGGGATTGAACCCAGGAGCGCTTATGACCACTAGACCAACGGCCAAGGCAGTCGCAATTACTTAACGCAAATATACTAAAACCAATCTTATAAACGTTTCTTAACAGATGTACGAATGTAAGTAGTATTTATTAGCGCTACTTTACGGCACCGCTACGTTTAGTAAATGGCTCGCTGTATTTATTGTTTCGAGCGATAGGGAAGCGGTAATTGGTGCAGGTAAACAAAATTAACACTGTTTAAAACCGGTTTCAAATTAAGACATTTAATCGTTGGTGAGTTTCGTTTTATTTGGAGACTGTACGACTTGGTTTTTTGGACAATTAAGTACCTAATTAAAGGTTTTTAAATGTCGTATTTCTTTTTCTGTTTCCTAAAGTAACAAGGAATGTTACTTTACTGGAAAAGGGAACAAGAAGAAATATTGCAACATTTAACGAGTTGAACTATAAAATAAGTTTGCAAGTAAAATCATTTTAAGTGAAATCATTTTTTTTGACTAAATAAAAATAATAAAAGTTTAAACCTAATAAAGCTGCGTAAGCCGCTTGTACGTCGAATATCCTAACTTAGTATTTATGCGAAAGTGAGTTTATTCGTTTGTTTGTTATGCTTTCACGCTAAAACGGCTGAACAGTTTTGGAATACATTTGGCACATGGGTCTACCCATGTGCCAAACGTACCCATGCCCTGGATTAGGACCAAGGATACTTTTTATCCCAATATTCCCACGGGATCGAGACATAAGCGGGTGAAACCGCCTAATAACCTTTCGGATGACGTGACTCCCATCACCCATGACAGCGTTTTTCCAAGCAAAACAAATAAGGTGTTTCTAAAACAAACTTTTCCCTTTAATAACTATTACCATTAATATTTCATGTCACAGCAAACTAAATCCACACCATCGGACCCCGTCATCACAAAAACAAATCATGGTAAGGTAAAGTTTATTTCGATTCGTTTTTACGCCAATTTAGATTTCGGGCAGCGATAGAGCGGTAGGAACGCGTCGCCCCCAAGCCCCCAATGAATGGGGGACGGTTGTCAACGAATTAGTGATAACACAGCTTTATTAATTTTCTGTGAAGAATGTTTTTCTCTCATTCAAGGGGGGTCGAAGTCTTTAAAATGATTGTAAATGTGCTATTATTTAATTTGTAGCTGGTAGCAGCATGGTTTCCAACCTTCGACTACAGAGATGATGATTTTATTTGTCTTTGAAAGAGCTGAACATGATTTTTCTACTTTTTTAGTTTAAAATAATTGTACACATGGGCTATTATTTGATTTGCAGCTGGTAGCAGCTTGGTTTCCAACTGGGGGGACATGGATATTATGATGACGATTTTATTTGTCTTTGAAAGAGTAGAAAATGTTTTTTTCTGCAGCCTAGATAAATTAACTCTATTTTCTAGAGTACCAACTAAACGGAATCAAACTATCAAAGATTTGACTCAATAACCGAGCCACAAATTCAAAAAGCACTCAGAACCACGAACTCAACGTGGGACTAGATAATTAATAGTGGGCTTATGGCAAGGGAAAGTCAAGCGGACAAACATGGCGTTTCGTTATTCCGCCATTGTGACGAACAATGGCCGAACCGCAAGCTGTCAACCCGTCGCCGGCGCCGGGCGGCGGCCGGAATAAGGACACGCCTAAAGGTGAAAGTGTTGATCATGTTGTCATTGAGAACAGAGAGAACATCGTGCTAATGATATGTAATTGTTTTAAATTCAAACGAGCTTGGAAGTTTGTGTTTGAGCTTTAACGGTTGGTTTTTGTTTACTAAGTTCTATTTTTCTTTGTCGAAATATTGTTTTATTGATGCGAAAGCTTGTATGCGTATTCGTATTCGTAGATAATTAAGTACACATAACATAGAGGTGAAAAGAGAATAGGGCGGTCTTTGCCCAGCAGTGGGAAAGTAATGGTTAGTAAAAAAAATAAAAAACATAGATATAATCGGCCAGGCACATGTTAGGAAAACTGAGCAGTTATTTTTTTTAAAGTAAAGTCACGGTAGTACTTACACGTAGTTGCTAAGTTATTTTTCGTTATATTGGAAGTGTTGACGAGAAGGATGATAGTATCAACGATATAAGGTTATCGGTATCTCATAAAATAACTTATGAATTCTAGCGATGCCGGTATCCCAATATCAGTTACTTCTATGCTTTTAGAGATAAAACATGATACAGTTTAGCTTAGTAGTAATTTATTTTTCAAACTTTACTTTACTAGCTTAGGGTTGTAGTTTCAGAATAAGAGATAATAAATAATGATTCCATGTGAATTAGTCTGAATTTTCAAGAGATTTGTGTTGCCTTTCTCTTCACTTGATTAACCTCAGACTTGAACAAATATTAACTATTCAAATGTAACTTGCATTAATGAATCTAGAAATAACAATTTAATGTTAAACAATCTAAGAAGAATGGCCCAGTAAAGTGAAGCTATTATACGAAATACGAAATTTATGAAGAAACCTTTTTACGTAAAAAGAAACACAAATAATATTTCTCCATAATTGGGGTTACAAGAAGTGTATTATTCTAAATTTTTTGAAAAAGTTGGTTCAGCATTGTCTATCGCAAGGCTTTTGTTATAGAAAAATCTTGGAGTAGGTAAAGGTTACGTGAACCGAAGTGGAGTTGATACGGTCACGCGGCGGCTACGAGCCGTAGCTGGTCAAAATATCGAACGAGCACTCAAAAGATAAGTTTTTGAATTTGGAAGAGTTTTTTGCGCGTCTTCAAACAAAAGGACTTGGGAGGAGGTAGGCCAGTGATTTTTTTTCAGGACTTGACAACGATTTTCTCTTATTTGTTGACGTTTGAAAAAGTACCGTCCTTTCACAGTTATTTACCTCTGATTTTGCATCACTGTCAAAATCTGTAATCTCTATTCTTGATATAATAAGATTGCTGATGTGTTGTTGCTGATCGCTGTCAAAATCACAGCAGTAACATTGATTGCTGCTGTCAGAGATAAAATTACTGTGGCGGAACTGCATATTTACTGTCTGAATATTTTATTTATTTATCTATATATCAGTTCGTAGATACAATCTAGATTTAACCAAATCTCCATTGTATTAACTTCCACACAACATTCACGAACTAAAATGCTCACTATGCCCAGTATTAGAATTATAAGTGCGCTTCAGATCTCTATCAGGCAAGCATAATTGCAATTAGCGGCATGGCACTCGTGGCTCCTGGTTTACACAATGTTGGACGTAAATAGCACGGGTTTGCTAATGCTGTTCTGTTTGTAATGAGGTTGTCAGACTATTGTTTGTCTCTGTCTGTCATCGCAACTTTAGGTGGTATGAGAAGCTGGCTACAGACTGAAGGCGGAGATTGTGACGTAATTTGGGAAAGGCGTATGTGTAGCAGAAAACTGAGATGGTCCAATTGTCCAAACACTTTCACTGTTAGCGAAACAGACGCAATATTTAAACAGTTACCATAAACAATAATAATATGGGATCGCAGGACAGTAAAAAGGTAAAGGTAAAACTTTTAAGGACCCATCAACACAATACATAATGAACTTTAATTATAATGTTTAATTTCTCAATACCTAGCAACCCGGTGTCTGGATTTATGCCCGTTTGATGGCAATAGGCCCTATTACAAGAGGGACTTAAACATAACTGGCGACATGTGGGTGTACCTACTATAAGTCACCTCTACCTAACCCTTTGGAGATTACAGGCGTGACGTTATGTTATAATGTTTAATCTGAAAGTCCAAACATCAAAAACAGCAACAAAAGTAATCCAACAGAAAATGATATTAAAAACACAATTTCATTACCGTTACATTGATTCGTAGTTGAAGCACTCCAGCTTGAAGTACTTGTCTTATTTTTGTGGGAAAAAATCTATTGTTGCTTCTCGAAAACGGGCAGAAAAGCTACCGCACGTTTTAATTATACAGGGAAAGGTAAATTAAAAAGCAGCCGTCCGTACCGATCGGCGTAGTAAAGGAGGCTGTAAACCCGGACTCATCTCACTTAGTGTTTGCTTTTTGCGAAGCTTTTGTACAAACAATTGAACGCGTTGGCAAACAAAAGATTTCATGTGTTGTCGCTGTTAAGCTGGAGGATACTAATGTCCGGATGTGTTATGATGGCAATAAGGGGTTATTTTTAACCAACTTCTTCAAAAAGGAGGAGGTTCTCAATTCGTCTGTAAGTTTTTTTTTTTTTTTTTTGTGTGTGTACTCGATTGCTCTGCCAATTATGAATCGATTTTGATGATTCTTTTTTTGTTTGGTAGGTCATGCTTCAGAGGTGGTCCCATATAAATTTTATTAACTTTGCTTGCGTAGTTTTTGAGTTAGCTTCAATATTGCATATTTTTCCCACTTAGTGTATGTAGACGATATATTGTTTGACTCCGTCACTGTTATTTACATAGCAGGTAGAGGTATTCGAATTTGTGTGGGGTATGTACCACAACTAAAAAGTGAAAAATAAAAACTTTTTACACAAAATATTATTTAAACAAAATATTGGTTTTGCTAACCAGGTGTGGTTTTATCACTCTCTATCTTAAACGCTATTTATATATCTATAGTCTTTATTTTTTTTTTAAATTCTGTTCGTAGTAGCGAACGTACCTATCATTTGAGTACGGCTGGACCGAATTGACATTTTTTTATTTAAAATTGTAATAGTCCGAAGTAGTTTTTTACGGAGAGAAAAACTTTCTAATTCGGGAAACACTGAACGTCCGTTTTTCTATGGGATTTTTGTATGAATTATTGAAGTTGGACCGGACAACGTCTGTCGGTTTATAGCTAGTACCTAAATAATAAAATATGCTTATTTTTGGTCATTCTTATTTCTGCATAACAATTTAAGTACCTATTAATATAGCTATAAAATATTAATATTGTTATATTTCCGTATATAATTTTATTGTAAGTTAAAAAAACATTAAATGTTCCTGTTATCGTTGAGAATTCAAACCGCATTGTACTGAAAACCGCATGATACACCACAATACCCAGTTTGCGTCAATCGGTCGTTGGGTAGGTAGCTATGGATTGTTTTCATACGATAATGGAATTCATTGCAAAAACTTTTAAATGTACTTAGCAACTGTAAAATAATGCGCAATTTAATTTAAGTACAAGGAATTCACTCAGTTTTAAATATGTTTTTTTATTAAGCTTTATCCCAACGCGGAATAGTTATGTAAGTATATAAGTATTACTAATTAGTTCATTATAGTGATTAGTGTGATTAATTAAATTGCCTTTGAGATTTACGCATAATTACATGAAGCGAATCCGAAATTTGCGGTATCAAAGCATTTAATCGACAAAAGTCGAATCGACAAAAGTCGAATCGACAAAATAAGTATCGCAATTAGATCAATAAAAAAGGAATATCAATTTGTTAGAAATCCTTTCACTATTCTTGTTAATTTTAGCAAACTTCATTAAAAATGAGTTTATTAAATCTCAATATCTTGAATGTTTACGTGAATGGAGATAACGGCACGGCAGCTGTGTTCCAAGCGCCAATCTCCGGACCCACCCTAGCGGGATATGCGAAGGAATTGGGGAATAATTTATTGCCCAATTAGTAGACGCTTCGAACCCAAAAAAAAAAATGAAAATCAGACCTTAACAAAGCCGATAATTGCTTATTTACCCGGACCCTGATTTTGCTGGACGTGATGGGCCCAAGAATTTTCATTGGTTATGAGTACTCTTAATTAAAAGTACATCGTTTGCACGCCGCTTTACGTGACTCTGATAAAAGCTTATTAATTATTTGAATACCAATAACTTCGAAACTGTTAAATTAATTTTGATGTAGTCAAATGGGAATTTAATTTGCTGATTAACTTCTGTTGACAAATTAATTTTGAATGGAATTGAAACGGCTAATTTATATTGAAATTATTGTGGGGTGTCGGGTATTCTGGTACTGAAATGTGTTTGTTTTGCTTTAGTGGTCAGTTAAACGATTATATGGTGTTCAATATTAGGCTGTAATAATGAATAATGATGCTATATTAACACCTGACCTAACTCGTTACTATTATTCAATTGTACACACGGCTACACGTTTCCAGTATAAGCTGACCTCGCATTGAACGGAAATCCTATGCATTACGAGATCAGCATAAACTGGAAATGTATAGCTTGATGTGTAGCCGTATGTACATAGTTCCAATATTGACAATGACTTTTCCAAAACAACACTTAGTTTCACAGTCATCACTAAAATTGATATCTAAAAAACCGATTATTTTACATCCAATCTTGTTTAGATAAGTCGGATAACGAGAAGCTAAAAATGTTTACATAGTATAATGTGTCAACGATAACACGGTGTTCGTTTATTATGTGCCGAAGAAAAAGCTTTCTGATGTCGGAAATTCTCCGAAAACGGTAGGTACTTATCTCTACATCCGATATTAATCTCCAGAAAAAAAAACAACATTTCTATGATTTTGAAACGTTTTGTTTTTCTATCGATACAGAACTTGCGAGATAAGAGATGGAAGACAAGAGAGATAGAATTTATGTTCGATGGAGCTTAGATTAAGAGCGGAAAGAAATTTTTATTAGAGAAAGTGTTCTTATAATACTTTCTTATTTATCCAATTAACGAGGTTCGAACAAACATTTAAATCGATAGATTCGCCCTACCGATTCAAAAGGTCGCGTTTCTGTTTTATTTTGACACCTCTTACACAATGACGCAGAGACTTAATTGGATTGTCATATAAACACTATTTAATCATGTGTGAGCTCACTCTTCTCAGTATGGACACTTTTTCTCGTGACTATGTACGATGGGCAAATCTGGCGATTTAAATCTTTGGGTTTTGAATCAGTCTCCTAAACTACAGACAGTTGGTTTAATTACCGATAAATTATTGTAAGAGAATGTGCCGGTAACGGCTAGGAGCGGTTAATTATGTGTTCGCCATAGATGAACACATGAGTGTGATAAAAATTGTCGCGACATTTAATTGATTTCCTGGTTGCTCTTTACAGACCTTTTCCATTTTTAGAGTTCTAAGGATCGAATACTTATACTTAACTCCTGAACGATATGAGTTTTCTGAGATAACTAATACTATAAATGCGAAAGTGAGTTTGTTTGGTTGTTACGCTTTTACGCTAAAACGGCTGAACGGATTTAGATGAAATTGGCTGAACAGATTTGGCACAGGGGTAGGCCTTGACCTGCAGAAGGTCATAGGCTACTTTTCATCCTGGATCGCAGACGAAGTCGCGGGCAGCATTTAGTTATGAATACAGTTTTCATTTAATCGTTTTCACTCTCCTCTGTTTTCACAATCCTTCTGTTAATGTCCATCATATTCCTATTTCCATTCATGCTCAAGGGATGAATGAAAATAGTCATATAACACCACATCACAAGATACTAAGCCCTCCCCAAAACGGCCGTCAGTCATCCCTCCAAGCGATCCGAAATGGCGGAACCTTATCATTCCCTTTACGTGATCTTCACCCGACCACATTGTTATCAGATTTAACTACCCTACTATCAAAGCTTACGGAATCATACATTTCCTTCCTTGAGTTATTTTTGTGGAAAATGTATTGAGGAATAAAATTAATAGTCTAGGAGCTAAGCAATAGTTTATTTTTGTATTTTATATGAGTTTTTATTTTGTCATTAAAAACTGATACCAAAGAACTAAATATCACCTTTTTATTTTTCAAGTATAAAAAGAACACTGGTAGGTATGTAAATATATAATTTTAGAACCCATTAACGTCAGATACTTAACCATATTTTACGGCCGTCTTTATCAGATAACAGAAAAGCTTTTAAAGATGTCACATTATTGGACAAAACTTTAGTTGATAATATCGTCTCGTTAATTTATCAACAGAACAACTTGTGTTGTCCTAATCAGTCTTATCGATAACTTCTACAACGTGTCTCATCTTATATGATAGTAGAATAGTGAGTTGATTGTCACTTGACAGTTCGACACTCTCCAGCCTTCTGCGAATGGTTGTAATCGATATTGAAATTGTCGATTCACACGTAAACATTCTGTACGATCAGATGGCCGGCCTCCCGCTGTGTTTTGCTCCTGTCACAACTGGGTCAAGGCATATCGTACTGGTGACAATAAAACTTTTTATTGCAGGTATGTAAGGCTCGCATTCGGTCGACAGATTTCAATCATTCCTTTTTTAAATTCTTTTGCTTATGCATCTACGGTGGATTGTAATTATCGATGTAATTATTTGCGGAATTGAATTATCGATTTGTTGAGGAAACTGTGTGTGACTTTACTTTAAACATGACTGGCATTAATCAATAAGTATTGGACTTTAAACCCTTAAAAGGTAAAAGCCATTGTTCATGAGCTATCCAATACATCCAAAAATATGATTAATTTGATGACCGTAGCCAGACGACATATAAATAATGTCACCTGTTACAAAAATAGTTACTAAAGTGGCCAATCCACTATCGGAAATGTCGACCAATTTGTCGATGATGAAGTTGCGTCTACGATATAGATCGACAAAAGCATCGATATTAAACGAAATGCAATTTGTGTCGCATTCGTCAATACTTTTTTTTTGTCCGTCTGATACCTATTCTAAAATAAGACTCATTATTTTTATAAATGCGAGCGTATGACTGGAAAAAGGTCGAAGTATGTACTATAGTAGGTAGGTATGTATATACGTCTGTGTATGTACGTCCTTTTCTTGGTCAATAGCTGCTATAAATAGTTCACTCATATTATTTTACGTATTTGCAAATGAAAATCAAAATTTTACCAAAACTGAAAGATTAAAAAAATAAAATTAGCGCTAGATTTTCTCTACAAGTTTGTTTCTTGTCAAACAACAATCATTTCATTTAATAACCTCGTTTAAATATCACTTCTTTCTTTATTTAAATTAAACACGGCTCCAAGTTAAATTATTTGGTTATTAAGCTCGATGAGGAAACGAATAAAGTTATGTTAGCATCTGAAATTCGGCAGAAATCCAAGAAAGTTGGATGTGATTCCCCAACTCGGGCCCCTAAACTTATCAAAGTGATTTGGCAAACTTTGCGTGAATTCTTTGAAGATGCTTCCAATCGAAAATGAATAGGAATGTGTATGGAATTGAGAATTTTTCAATAACATTGATGAATATTTAGAATTTTGACTTTATTCCAACAGATAAACTCGTTAAGTTTGAAATAAGTTACCAAACTACGATAAAATTCCGATCGCCAGACCGGATTCAGTATCGTTTGTTTCGGAGCAAGCCACAACAATAAAACAGTGGTCCTGCTAAGCCACTATTTTGTTGTTGTGATTCGAAAGTAGTATCGGGGTTAAGCTTTAAACTGGTATCAACACGAGGTGTATTACACTGAAAGCTCACAGCTTCAGAGATCACAATACTGACTTGTTGCTGGCTCTTTGCCTACACGTTCTACAATAAGTTTTCCTTGAGTTGACTCCAACTTGCACGGTGACAAACAGACGCTTTCTTTCCCAGTA
The DNA here is from genome assembly GCA_948473465.1 of Lithophane ornitopus. NCBI lineage: Eukaryota > Metazoa > Arthropoda > Insecta > Lepidoptera > Noctuidae > Lithophane > Lithophane ornitopus. The sequence continues at coordinate 9,279,065 of OX419624.1, read as the reverse complement.
AATAAACGATAATAACCTGTATAAAGAGATGTCTTACAATACTCAAAATCGATAGGTATGTGAATTCGAGCGGATTTTAAATCTTCCACCAAACTTAATATCAATATTTCACAACACGTTAACTTCGTATTTTTCAATTTATTTCGCCGCACCAGTTTACGTTTCGATTGTTTTGGCGAACATTCGATTATTTGTGTACATTCGCCCACGCTGTGGTCAATCAGATCTAAAATATTTGTTTCGAATACAGTGCGCCGAAGCTAATCTCTTCTGAATACTCTGATCCCTACATCACAATGTTTGAATCGGGACCATTTGTTGTGTACGTGTGTTGTCATTTTTTATGAATTTGATTGACGTTGAACAAATGGGTTTGAATGTTAAGAAGAAAAATGCGTTTCACCGTAAAAGAAGGTACCTACTTAGACGCTGTGAATATTGAAGGCAATTGTGAGTAGTATGACAATCTTTTGGACTGGGACCGTTTGAACTTGCTATAGACAAACATATGAACGTTTGTGTAAAGTATTGAATGAAAGAAGAAAGTCTATATAGAAAGTGTTACATAAAACCTAACTTTATATTTAGTTGATTTTAGTCGAGACGTCAGGGCTCAAAAATTCTCAGAACTCTCAGAATCTCCTTCTACGTTTAGACGTTTTTCAAGAAGCGGTTTTTATTCTAATCAAATTTTAATTTATTTTAATATTATTAGAGGAACTCGTGGCTAAGTAATAACAGCCGCACGGGTCGGTCCACCAGGTTAAGCTATATACGCTTGCCGGGGTTAGTCCGTGGATGGATGACCATCTTTACATACCGAGACTCCTCCGTGACTCGGAAAGCACGTTAATCTTTCTTTGACAGTCGTTCCGGGTCGTCAGAAGCCCGAAAGTCTGACAACCAGTCTTACCAAGGGGTATCGTAGTACCCAGTGACTGGGTTGTGGGGCAGCCTGGGTTGTAGGCAATCGCTCCATGTAAAATACTGGCATTCAGCTGCATCTGGTTAGACAGGAAGCCGACCCAACATAGTTCGGAAAAGGCTAGGCAGATTGATTGATTATTCTACCAACAATATATATTGTAGTTGCATAATACTGAATATACTAATAACACTTTTCTTGGGAGGTTTATGTAAGTGTAAATAATTGCGACTGCCGATGCCACGAGCTTTTCGCCGTCGCGTCGGCGCGGCGCGGTAACTTCTAAACAGGGCCCTACATTTGTCCTCCATCTCTACATCGTATTAACTACAAAAAACCGACCAAGTGCGAGTCGGACTCGCGCACGAAGGGTTCCGTATCATTATCTATAAAAACAGAAAAAAAAATCATGTCTGTTGTATGGGAGCCCCCCTTAAATATTTGTTTTATTTAAATTTAATTATTTATTTAAAGTGATTATAATTATAACTAAATATTCTGTGAATATTTCAACCGTCTACCTGTTGTCGTTATCAATATCGAGCAAAAAAATCACGTTTGTTGTATGGGAGCCCCCTTAAATATTTATTTTATTCAGTTTTTTAGTATTTATTGCGGCAACAAAAATACATAATCTGTGAAAATGTCAACTGTCTAACTATCACAGTTCATGAGATACAGCCTGGTGACAGACGGGCAGACAGACAGCGGAGTCTTAGTAATAGGGTCTCGTTTTACCCTTTGGGTACGGAACCCTAATAAAAACAAACGCATCCCAAATCGATATTTCTACTCAATAACAATTTGAGAAACTGTTACGCTCGTTGGTTCAGCAAATTCAGCGGCACCGACGATAGATGACAGTACTCGTAAATATTTTGACAGCACAGCTGCCGTTTGAATGCAAATGGCCGATAATGCGATTAGCATCGGTTACAAATCACATGATAGCTCCGTGCTCATCAAAACGTAAGGAAGCGAGAGTTAACTCGAATTATGCAGTGGACTAGATACACTGCTGTAATGTTATACTGGGTGGGACTGTTATACAACTGTCATATGTAAGTCAAAGCTCCATTTACACGTGCTAAGTTGAATAGGTGACCTTGTAAGTACCACTCAACAAAAATTCTAGTTTCGTTTCTTAAATTTTACAACGGTCCTTTGTAAAGTTTTAGAAATCATAAGCTTTATTAGGGTCTTATTAAGACTAGTATGTCGCAGTGAATTCTAAAATAAATGAATTCTATCAAAGCTGAGCTTAGTTTCTAAGCTTTTGAAGGCGTAGCGTAGGTATCAAATAAAATATGGAATAAATGACGTTTGGACTCGTTTTTTCAGAGAGTTGATTTTACTCTTTACTTAACTTTTGAATTTATTTTGAAATATTTACTTTTAGTAATATTAATGTCCAAACTAAATACCTACGAGTGTCAAACTAAATAGCTCGTCTCTTTAGTCTTTACCCAACTTGGTATCTGTATCACTGAAGTGAAACTTTGACGGCTTACATTTAGCTTTCCTTGTTAGACTTTAGTTCTGAATTGAAATTGTGCCTTTTATTAACTACTAGCTGCACCCCGCGGTTTCACCCGCATATGTCCCGATCACCTACGAATATCAGGATTAAAAGTATCCTATGTCCAGGTCATGGTCTACCCATGTGCCAACGTCCAAAACCGTTCAGCCATTTTAGCGTGAGAGCGTAACAAACAAACTCACTTTTGCATTTATAATGTTAGGATGTATTTCACTTTTATCATAATAAAAATTGCATAACATGACTTAGTTGCCTTAAATTAAACAGGCAGATTTCAGAAATAACAGAAACAATTGGATTTTTTTTTCTGTGTTGTTTACCCTGTATTTATTTAGATTTCTTAGTAGTATTTTGTTCAGAACCAGGATCGTTGCTCATCTTTTATGTAATCGCACTTGTGCTACCCTTCTGCTTATCATAATCTTTCCATGCTCACTGCTTATTACAATTTGTACCCGAAAATCACAAAAATAACAAAATTGTCGGTATGACTATTTCTCCCGAGCCTAGTTTGGACCGACCCAGACGTGTATACGACGTATTAGGCATTAGTGGTTTATTACGGTCGATAACTTTTGCCTCGTGTCTGTTATATCTAAAAGATTGTGTCAATTGTCTTGTCTCACTCATGTAGAATACATTTTGGTTTATATCCTGGGATACCTACGTAGCTATTTGCTCGATAGAATCTAGATTTTTTAATATATTGATCATGCAATATCAAAGAGACAGCATAGTTTAAACGTATCGAATGTCTCAGGTAGGCTTCATATAGCGAAGCTTATATTCGTACAAACTTACAGATACGTTGAGTTTTTAATTAGTTAGAGTAACCTATTCAAAACGGCTGAGTTTATCAAAACTCCAGCAATTTTCTTCTAAAATTTCCATTCACTGCCAGTTTTTTCCTAATAAACTCTTTTTAAAGTTTCGCTGTGAAGTAACGCTAGAGAATGTTCCACTCCTTGGTTATTCAGGCTAAGTAAGCTAGTAACAAATATCCTCTGGGAAGGAAAGTGGACCAGGGAATGTGGGGAATAGCCCGTTACGTCATCACCGCGCTACTGACGCGTCGGCGTCGTCCATCCTTTTAGTAGAGCAACCTTTCATGTTTAAATTCAAGACAACATGGCGTCAATAAACTTTGTGTAGAGTTACGACTTACGACGGCGACGGTTTATAATTACGATGTATAGAGCTTTCTCATCGTTCCCAGTCGTGACAGATTTCCATAAGCAGCGGAGTGAATGGTAACATACACGTAGACGAAAAGAAGCCTCGATTAAAACACATAAATAAGTGGGCTAATGATGAAGAAAATGTAGATGTGTTCATTATGTTTTAAACGTTTAGGGCAGCCATTTAAATTCAATGAGTTACTTCAATAAACATAGTTGATGTTTAGTTTGATACATAGATTCGTCAAATAGAGTATTTTACATGTAAATATGGACGTGTTCAAGTTAAATAATAACACCATCGAACGTTTACCTAGAATATTCGAACAGAATTTTCCGGAAACGTGCAAACGTTTATTTATTTAAGCTCAAATTGTATTACTTTAAACTGGGTCCATTCATCGGGTGACCTCACAGCATTATTTACAAACAAAGGAGCACAACAACACCCCGTGCACGGATGTAACCAATTTTCCTTGTAACGATATACTCGTGAACTGTGTACCAGGAGCACAAAGATCATAGGAAGCACTGCAATAAGCGTAAACCATATTCATTAGCTATTAATTGAGACGTGACGAGACAACCGTCGGCAAACATACGTCACTACCCCCACGTAGTTCAGCCTTATAATCAGTACAATAAGGTTCATTTCTCTGCCACCAATTGTCGATAGGGCTGTGCGATGCTATCGGCCACCAGAACAACAACTGTTAGCTTGTTCTCACGCCCTATTTGTGGCTTTCAAAGCCCTGCTGTTGGCAAGTATAGATTCAATAAATGTTTTGACTGTTTCTGATTGATCGGAATTTTGCACTGTTCGGGAATGCTTTCGTTTTAAACAACTTTATTTCGCTTTAAAATACATTTAGATTCGGCATTCCTTTGTGTTTTTTGTGCGTTGTCATTTTATGTTGAGTTTTATTTTATTTCTGAACTAGTGTTTTATTACCACAGTGTAGTGCATTGCTTGAATAGTGTACACTTTGTGGTATAGTGTAGGAGTCTTGTCTCAAAAATAGGTGCGCTAAAAATTAAATTAGTTGTGTAGTTCTAATTTCAACAAGCAGAGGATACGTATTAATGGTTTCCCACTCATAGGCAACCGTTGGTTCATCATAATCATTTCAGCCGAAATACGTCCACTGTTGGACATAGGCCTCCCTCCCACAAGCACCGCTCTTTGCCGGTTCTGTGCTTCTCCTATCCAACGAATTCCTGAGGCCTTCACCGGGTCATCGGTCCAGCTTTAGGATTTCCAACCGTAGGCTCTATTCTTCCATAATCAAACACCAGGAGCCAACACGGTAGGAAAATACCACCGTAGAAAGGATAATGTTCTAATCTAAATTTCCCTACCAAAAGACAGGTGATTAGATTTTTCATGCGCAGTTGACACAACATACACCACTAATGTCTCCCAGTTAGAACAGTTTACACAAATAGTGGCTTGTCCGTCGCTAGTTATGTTACTTTACGTTTCTGAGCTGTGACTCTGTGAGCAACATTCACCCCAGTTTATTCTAAACGACGTTTCCGGTGAAAAGGCGGATAACTTACTCTTGTGCTTTTCTTTTCAGTTTAAAGCTGAAGTTTAAGAGTGGGTTGTCTTTGCTGTTTGCTGTATACTGTGTTTAAGTGTTTGTGATCTTGTAGTGTTAATAAGAGTTGCAGCTGACTTGACAGTTTCAAAGATTTTGATCATTTCAAATGAAAAACCAAAATTACTTAATCATTACGAATAAATTACGGTAAGCTTTGGTTTCCTAGGAAGCGGTTCCATCTTATAACGGCTGTCAAGAAAATCTATCATTTTCACCATTATTTGACACTAGCTGCGCCCCGCGGTTTCACCCGCGTAAGTCTCGATCCCGTGGGAATATCGGGATAAAAAGTATCCTATGTGTTAATCCAGGTTATAAACTATCTGTTTGCCAAATTTCATCCAAATACATTCAGCCGTTTTTGCGTGATTGAGTAACAAACATCCAAACACACATACTTTCACATTTATAATATTAGTAGGATTAAGGTGTTAAAATACGCTCTGTATTTGGACAGTTATTTTGTGACCGTTCACCTGTTTCTTATGTATGAACGGGGTCGACGTAAAATAACAAGTAAAGATCGTTACTTAAGACAATGCTGTCTTAAGCAACGATCTTGTGATGATGTGATTGACTTGTTGTGTCAATTGACTTTAGTAACGCCTTCCTTCTATGCAGAAAGAAGGCGTTACTAAAGTCAATTGACACAAAACTGATTGATTTTCTTTCTCAGGAAAACAACAAGACAAGTACCTAAACAAATAATGTGAACGTACGTGTAATGTAAAAGAACAACATCATTTCACCAGCAGCATCTGGCAAGTCTCAGCCCTGGAACGCCAGACTAATATAATTGAGGCACAAAGATGACTGTTATCTGTAGTCTAAGGCACCGCCAGGCACCCCATTCAGCCTTCTAAAGTACTAAGTTGACGTACTATGTTGTACTTACTTGAATAAACTTATTCAAGTAACGCGGTACTTACTTAGTAAGTTAGTAGTTGGCGTTCTATTAGTTGGACGGTTTCGTGTCAGGAAATGGAGTCCAATTTTCAAGTTAGTTTCTTTTGATTTGTTAGATTTGGAAACGATGTAATTGTATAACATAATAAGTAATACCGATGTATGCTATGTTCGCAATTCAGTTTCCAAACTTGTAAACAAATTCTTAGGTGTTTTTGGAAAAATAACTTTAATTCGCACCCATAAAATTCAATTTGCGCTACAACTTAAAAATTCTTGATGACTTTTTCAATAGTATTAGTGATTCTGAAATCAACTGAATTAACACACGTTTAAAGATGATATTATTTGTTTAGGTGGAATCAACGTCAATCGGAAAAAAGGATTCGAATAATATGGAATAGATACTGGAATCTGTAATGCAGTGATCTCGCAACCAAGAGACGGAATTGTGACAGGCTTATTAATGGTTTTCCCTACAACAGACCCTTGTCTTATATGGGGAGGGTAATGTTTGCCAGTGTGGACATTCAGGGGTTAATATGGCATGATGATAATGATTGGATGTACCTATTAGACCTACATTGAAAGATGTACAATATAAATGATAGGTACATCAATCTAATAGGTATTTGGATTCGCAATTATCTACGAAATGTCAAATGAATATGTAAATAATTTTTTCCTGAAAACTGCTAAGTAAGTATTTCTTTGTAGACTAAAATGTGGTTTCCGTTGTGGTTTATTTTTAGATTATTTACAAAAAGTTTATAGACGCGACGGAAGACCGCCAGCGAGGCTTTGTTTTACTTTACAGCAAAAACTGAAAGGACTGAGGTAGAATATAGCCATTTCAGGCAAAAGTGCGTATTTTACGAGAGAGTGCAAGGTTTCTCTGCCTTTTCAACCGAGAGTTTATGATTTACGTAAGTAAAATATTTAGAAAAACATGGCGCAAAAAGGGAATTCGTAAATAAATTAGCCGTTTTGCCCTATAAATCGTTTATATTTACATACGCAATTGTACACGTACTAAATGTAATTCAGTAGCAACGACAAATTTCCTAAAACCCAAAACCACCCTCATCCAAACAATATGAAACGGCAAAAACAGGAAACAGAACGTTTACAGGATTGTCGGTGTATAAAAAGCGATTTTCTACATAGTCGGGTTGGCGGCGTAATGGGCCGCGCAAAGAGTGTCGTCCGTATTTCGCAGTATCGAGTTCACGCTTGCTCTCTCCAAATAAATTACCACCCAGATTGACCTAGAAAGCTTCTGGCTGTGCGGAACAATGATCTGCACTATGTTCGATAAAATCTGTTGATTTATTTACGGTTCCCTATGAAAAATACCTACTGTGACGGACTCGTTGTGGGCGATAACCGTTTGTTTCGTATGCCTCTTACGTTTGGTTGACACTAATCTTCTGTCTGCTTTATAGTTCGCAGAATGTCTAGTAGATGGGGGACAGCGATAACACCGCTGAGAATTATACTGTCGCTCGCAAATTAAATAAGTATAAATAGGATCGAGGAATTAAGCCAATTTGCACAAATATAAGACAGCAAAAGTTTATGATTCATTGCTATTTGCGACCTATAAACTAATATTGTTGTCATATAAAAGTTACCAAATGCTGGCACACGTTCAACTGCGTTTTAAAAACTTTTTCACGGTTTAAACTACGAAGCTCATAAATTCCAGTTAAAAATCGGATGTTACCGTTTAGATATATTTGTACCAATATTTAAGTAATTCAATGGTTATAATTTGAGTTATTTGTAGCGTTGAATTTAATTCCGAATGCATTGCGTGACGCAATTTTCTCGTTTATTTATCGCGAATGCCGGCGTGAAATATTTAGAAGTTTTGTCGTCTATATGGAAATAACAGCTGAGATATTTCTTAGCTTTCCGAGTCCTTGAAGGCTTCACAAAAGAAAACTTGGTGCGCTAATTTCATAAAACATGTCAAGTATGTTTTCATTATGATCTAGGAATAAAACGAAATATTTTAGACTGTAGTTGTTTATTTTGCCAGCTAGTTGTGACTTACTTCGGCTGGCTCGGGAAAATGAACCAATCAGCGTAGGGTAATGGATTGCTGGCTACGTTATTCGTCCGGCGCGGTTGGTTGATCATCCTTCATGTTTATGCACTACATCGACTTTTAATCGTTGATCATAAATCGTATAATCGTAGTTTTGAATTTAAATGTTTTGGTTAGTTCTTGCAGTTTGTAGGTAGGTACTTTTAAGTTATTCATTCAGTCAATAAATTCACACAGTTTCACTTGATTTGTTGTTGATATTGTAGTGCAAATTGAGAATTAACTAAGTAATGTCCAATAGTGGCCTGTCATACAGGCTGATTAGATTTGACACGGTGATAAAAGCCGGACTAGGTCAATGATTTAATCAATCGATTGAATATCTAATTTTAATCAATATTCCATATCGATTACATCATTATCTAAATCTTTAGCATCGATCTACTAACTGCTTAACGATAACCGCTACTAGACACGTGCGGTCGAACTGAATTGAATAAAAAGTCAAATATGACGAGGTAATATCGAAAGCTTCGACAGAACGGTTGTTGATCGATAAACGATAAGAAAACCAGCATTTCTGTCAAGAAAATCCGCAGTAATATCTCAATATTGTATTTACAATAAAGAAGTATGATCGCAAGAACAAATATTATTCGATAAAGGTGTATAATTCCGCACATAACTCCGGGGTTTGAGCGCATGAAATGTATGAATTATGTATGTACGGTTCGGGTGTGCGGCGCGCGGCGGGGCGGTACGCGTTACGGACAGCGATACCTCTACTAATAATGTTACTACAATGCTATCCGTACCGTTTACGTCATAAACTATAGGTAGTGACTAGGATGGAGAGAGTGATGTTACCAGCGCATGTTCAGGCTCTGGTTGAGTTCGAAAATAGGGACTAACTATCATAAAAGTCTTTGTAAGTTAAACCTTCTTCTTCGCGTTTGAATATTATGTGGTATTCACAGTAAGTAAAGCTTCCTTACTGTGAATACCACATAATATTCAAACGCGAAGATCCAGTACCTACCTAAAATAGTAGGTATAATCAACACTATCGTGTTGCCAGCCTGCGGCGAAGTTAAGTTAAAAAATGGTTCATTGTAAACAAACAACAACATCTCGGTTACCTAAGTAAACTTGTCAAATGTAAGGGAATTCGTAGCACTAACTTTTATTTACCTTTTTATCAAGTTAAAAATAAGTTAAGACGGTAAAGAGACCAAGTATGTTCATAAAACGATGGGTTTCTAAAGTCTGTTTTTATAATCTCGTAGACTAAATTGACATTTCCAGTTCCAGATAGTTGTTTGTTTTTTCAATTTGGAGTTTGACATTTGCACCTGTCAAATTGCTCTACGAGATTAAAAAACGGACAACTGTTTCAGGCAACTTACAGCCAATATTTTAGATAGCCCATTGTAGGCAAAAGGAAGACCTTTTCTTAGAGACCACACGAATAGTTAATAAGGAAATGTTTCGTATTATTCATTCTACAATATTTATGTCTCTACAATATAAATATGGTGATTTGTATTAGAAAATGTTCACGTAGCAACGTTTCCTTGCAATAATTCAAATATAATATACACCCATTTCGTGTATTATACTTGGCTGTTTCCGTTATTTTTTGGCTCCATTCCACAATTCTCAGTTTATTATCCGTTTTTGAAGAATCTCTCTTTTCTGAGTACAGTATATTTAGTTAAAAATCTTATATACATCACTATTATAAATGTTAAAATTACGTGCAAGAACGCGAAAAAGATTCATCTCTGGATTCTGAAGTAGACTTATACAGAGATGTCTGTCCATTTTATAAAACTAGTGGGTTCAAATCTTGACATTAAGCTTTTTTGAACACTCAGTTTAAGGAAGAACTTTGACTAAATACCTAGAAAACTTTGTCGACTCAATAACTACTGAGAGTTTATTTGAGTACTTCACAAATTTAACTTAAAGCCCTTTTTTTTTTAAACAGAGATGATAGGTACAAGTTTACAACTATAAAAAGCACACTTCAAAAGGAACGGTGGCGAAAACTTAATTCAATTTCCATGAGGCTGAATGATATGAAACCAATTTAACGTGGCCATCGGCAAAATTATCGTGCCGTGTGTAAGCTGAGTACCAAGCTATTAATGTCGGTTTCGTATAGCGGCTACGGTGTTAAGGTACCCATCCACTTATCCACTTACATGATAAATTAATACGTGATTCTGTTAGTCACTGACTAAACTACAAGAAAAGTGGTGCTGTCTTTTATTTTCAGGGAGAGTCAGACAGAGACGAGACGGTATTAAAAAACAGTAATTTAACAGCTTGCAACTGATTTCAAGCTCTCAAATTGCTGTTTTTAGTTGGCAGTTTCTGACGTGATTTCCAAACCCAGTGTTTGACTGTTTTATTTTTGTTCAGAGGTGACAGTAGTCAGGGTGGTCTAAAATAAAACATGATCATTGGCACTATCGATAACGAACAATAATTAATCTGCCTAGTCTTTTCCTAACTATGTTGCGGTCGGCTTCCAATATAACCGGATGCAGCTAAATACCAGTATTTTACATGGAGCGACTGCCTATCTGACCTCCACAACCCAGTTACTGGGTAACACCCCCTTGGTAATACTGGTATCTGACTTTTTGGGCTACCCGTACCGCTACTGGCAAAGATCTATGAATGACAGCCACTACAAACGGCTTAACGTGTTTTCCGAGGCACGGAAGGGTCTTGATATGTAATGGATGGTCACCTATCCAAGAACCGACCGCGGCAAGCATAGTTTAACCTTCAGTCGATCCGTGTGGCTGTTATTATGTAGCCACGAGCCCCTCGACTATCGATAAAACACATGCACTCTAATTGAACTTCGCACAATTTTATGTTAATTCGCTCAAGTCGCCATAATAATGCACGGCATTGCGTTCTGTCTTAACACTGCCGACTTCCGATACGTCGTAGTCTGGAATAAGTGCACGCACTTCCACAGGAATTCAGACGGACAAATCCTATGTCTGCTATGCGGTCTATGCTATAAATAGACACTGAACAACTTCCCGTAATTGTTCTAAGTCTTAACATATGGACTTGCGGACTATAATTGTATTGGACTTGATTGCATTGGAATTTTGACTGCATCTATCAGATTTATTTGGTCTGGGAAAATATTCTAAACGTTTAGTGCCTTTTAGCTAAAATTCGACAAGATCTGCAGTATCTATCGGTTTCTGGCTGATTAAATCTCTGATCAAATAATCTGCTGTTAAGTCTAATGACAGCCTGCGGGGTATTTGCGTAACGCACAAAAAATGACAATTGATCGCTTTTTTTTCATTTTGTCAGTTCAGCCACGGTTTTTACATTGCGTTATTTACGTTGTTGAGTAGCTGAATTTATTAAACCTATGAAGCAATGGATTAGAAATATCCTTCAAATGGAAAAGAGTTTTCACAAAATAGAGAATTGGAAAAGTTTTCAGAATCCCATGTACAATGTGAGCATGTGAATACAATGAAAAACAGACCAATTACGCATAACCTAAATCACTTATCGACACGACTTAAAACGTAACAATATTTTTCTTGCCAGTTAATCTCTCATAGGAACCTACTATGATTTGGAATGGGCAAACAATTACTTTATCTTACTGACTAACCCACTTCTTGACAATTCAAAAGTGCCTGTAATTGGTTTAATTGAAATAAATAGTTTGAATTTGAGTTTGATTATTTGTATATGAAACTACAGTTGCTAATTTCTTTAACCTCTTATTTGCAATCGCGATTCATCTGTTACACTGCCGTTTGCGAGAACCTTTACGGTGTCAACGGTATTACCATGTATTACGGAGTGGGCGGGCGGCGTCAGTGACGTCACGCCGCCCACCGCAACCTGCAGCTAGATTACTTTTTTAATACTTTTCAACCTATTTGTTAATTTAGTCAGCGAGACGTTGCGGGGATTTTGTCTTTTGATTTAAAATGTTTATGTGGTGTGGTTAAGTCAAGTAAACTTTATTTATCGTGGAGTAACATCATTGTTCTTCATAACGTGGGTGTTATGTTCGATTCCCTGGTCGGGCAAAGTGTTATCGGGTTTTTTCTATCAGGAATTCCTTAGAAGCCACTCAGAGTCTGGATTTGTGCCCGGTTAGTGGCAATAGGCTCGACTCCTATAACATGTAATATTCATATAACAGGCGAAATATGGGTGTAATATACACCTGGTTTGTCTATACCACTACGGGAGACACAGGCATGATGTTATGTAACATGATTGAAAACAAAACTCAGCCACTGTAAGTACAACATTTATTATTGTAACAATGCCCAATGCCAAAACCTATCAAGGTTAATAATACTAACCCTATCATCCCCTTACTAAAATAAGTTCACAAGTAACTAGTACATAACAATATCTATTCAATACTTGAAACAACAACATTGCAATTGATAGCGTGTGGGCGTTAAGCCTGACATTTTCAGCGCGTGGGAAGTTGCATTAATCGGATTCTGACGTAGGTACGAATATTCCTAAAATAGTATAATAGGGTAAGTCTAGCTGTAAAAAATTAGGTATGGGTGGGTATTTGTAATGAATGGACATAGGTTTTGAAATGTTGATGAGACGTGTCTAAATGTTACTGTATCTTGTGGCTCTTAGTGCCAAAAGATACAGTAACATTTACAGATACGTTGGTAAGTAAGGATATATCATCGCCTACTTTACCAATAAGACTTTAATTACAGTTGTTTTTTGAAAAAGAAATACTTAGTGCCTAGATTTAGGGTAGTTTATGTCATTTTTTTCTAGCTTGATCTGTCCCTAGGAATGTAAGAAGTGCCAAAATCGATATATATCGAAACGATATTTAAAAAAAATATCGATATCGATTTCGATATATCGAAAAAAACATCGATATATCGATATATCGGTGACATTATGAAATTTTCAAAAAAAAAAAAGAACCTTAATTGATAATTAAAAAAAAAAAAAACTTTTTACGGCTCTGTATTCCGGAGAATATATTATTGAAAAAAATATATCATTTTTGATACATTTTCGATACTAGATATTTTATACTGATATATCGAAAAAAAAAACAATATATCGAAAAAAAAAAAAACGATGTATCGATATTTTTTCTGCAAGCCTATCTGTCCCACTCCAGGGCATAGGCTTTTTCCCATTGTCTGTCGTTCCTAATATGTATCGGTAGTAATCACATTTTCTAGGCTTTAATGATTGTTATTAACATATTATATATACATATACTTACAAACTCTAATTGCTTACATTTCAATTATGCAATATAAAAAACTTAATTCAGTTAGCCATAAACCTGCAAATCCAAACTGAACTATCGGAATTCCATGAATTTCATAGCGATACCTCGACCTTTTACAAAATAATTTGATTAACAGTCTTCAAATTGAAACACGCTGTGGGCGGGCCGTATATTCTAACATTTTCCTATTCACGTGGGTAGATGTCTTAGCTCGTTTATACGAAGAAGGTACTACTATTTGGCTCGTCGAGAGGCGAGAATGTCCATGCGATTCTCGCAGTCGAGACAATGACTGGCGTTTACATTTACACTGAAGCTAGAAAGAATAACTTATTATTTTGTCATACAAAACTAAGTAAAAGTAATATTTTTTTATTGATTCAAGCAATGTATATACAATCCTTACTAATATTATAAATGCGAAAGTGAGTTTGTTTGTTTATTTGTTTGTTTATTACGCTTTCACGCTAAAGCGGGACATAGGATACTTTTTATTCCGATATTCCCACGGGATCGAAACTTACGCGGGTGAAACCGCGGGGCGCAGCTAGTATTAAATAATTCTCTGGCTTTTGCATAAACTTTATGGATTTTTTGTATAAACTGTATGGATACAGGAGCCAGTTTTTCCCCAATATTGGTTTTTTAAATTACATATAAAACAGTCACGTAATTTTCTCGAGCTGTCATTTGGAAACTCGAACTACGTTTTGTACCCGGACGTAACCAATATTCCGACGAGCCGATTGTCGCCCTTCGACATACGACTTCATGCGAGTATCGAGAATGTTTACAACACGTATCAATATTTTCATCTTTTATCGATGATCGTGCATTCGAGGCAAGTAGTTACTCCTCGTGTAAGCGATACTTTACGTAACAGCATCCGACACGTTACGTATTTAGGTAATACGGTGAAGTACCTACCAATAACAATTTCCCAGAACAGACACTGGTGTTTATTCTTGATTCTCTGTTTCCAGTTATTTGCTTTCAGATAAATTGGCACCACTGCACCAGCTATCATCGATATTACTTCGAAATTGTTACCTTTGCGAGGTGCAAAATAATTATAGTTGGAATTTCGCTGAATTTAATCTACTACTGCTACTATAATCTATTCTATACTAATATAGTCTACTTCGTGATGTTTCAATTAAATCTTAATCCTAACTAATATCATAAATGCGAAAGTGAGTTTAGAGCCTAACCCTGCGGGGATTACAGGCGTGATGTTATGTTATTACGTTATGTGAGTTTGTTACGCTTTCACGCTATAACGGCTGAATGGATTTGGATGTTTGGCACAGGGGTAGACCATGACCTGGAGAAGGACAGGCTTTCATCTTGGATCGCAGACGAAGTCGTGGGCAATAGCTACCTAATTGTCACCATGTGGGCGCTGTTAAAGCTAACCACGTAGGTACTTACTACCCTTGTAACTTTTAGTAGCATAAAATAAGTATTTTTTTATTCTATGTAGCAAGCAAAGCATTTTGCGTTCTGTATCGCGATTGGCTAGCATAGAGACAACTTAATTCAAAGGTTGACTGCAGATGGAGCTTCCCTGTAGCGCCCCTTAGCCCCCATCTTTTCTCGGTAGTCTTCAGGCAAGGTCGCGTGGGTAGGTGTTTTCCATGAAGGGTATACAAACGTTATTATATGTATAAACACGATGATGACGGAACTGTCGTATCGGTAAGTAATTTTTTGGGTTATGTATTTTGCAATTCAAGTTTTGAAGTTTAGGTAGAACAAGAAGAAGCAACAGTCATTTGGAGGATTCGTTTGTATTTTTTTTTTAATAAAAATATCGCGACCTTACTCTATTAGAACAATTTCTATGAAAACTACATGGAAATTGTTCTACCAGAATCTTGTCGCACCGAAGCGTCGCGACTGTCTGCTGGAGTTTTAAAACTCCCTACAAAAGGGCAAGTCATATTCGACCTTGATTTATTAATAAACACCTAAATGTAAGTGATATACATAATTACATAACAAGCAATCTAAAGCGATGTTTAAAATTCTTCTACGATAGGAATTTCATACATTTTAATATTATGTTAATTAAGGTTGTAAAGTCGATATTATTGGTTGATCCGAATATTCGATATAAGTAAGCAGTATAATACCAATCAAGATACAAGAACGATAAGGTAGCATTTTCTTTAAACAGGTTTTGTTTATAAAATATGGAATAAATTATAATAAAAACTCGTGAATCTCGAGTTACATGAGAAATCGTGTGAAAAACTCTGCTTGTCATAAAACTGTTAATAAAAAGAGATGTAAAATCACGGATTGTCATTAAAAATTAACCTAAGAGCGTTTGAGCATTGAGCGATAATATTGATTTGGATCACAGTTCGTGCAAGTTTAAGCTTTTTTAAACATATAGTGCAGAGCGTCGAGTTGAAGAGCTTTGATTGAAAACGTACGTTCTCTCGGAATCTTAAATAATGAAGAAAAAAAATCTGATACTTGAAAACTTCTTGCACCTACCTATTAGGGTGCGTCCAGATTATGTTATATATGTTATGGACTAAGTGATTATTAGGGCAAATGAAAAAATGCCCAATATGAGAGGGCAGTATGATAATAACTATTGAAATAATCAAATCGACCGGGCATTTTTTATTATGCTAGTCACCTATGGGGCAGCACAATTAAAACCAGGTTTTATTACTATTATTTTGATTTAAAACGTAGAATCAATATTTAAAATCAAATAAAATCTTTCCATTCGTAGACACTCTGCAGACCTATGATGACTTTACCATAATTAAATACCTGTGTATTATCAGATTGCCCAAAGACCACACGGCAATATTTATACTGACGTGACGAGGCAATGTGATAAATAAGGAAGTTCAAATTATAATTAATTATTTCGCCCTAAGTAGCTTGTCATTATTCATAATGCGCGGGCATTATGAAAAATGCCCCTATTTATTACTTGGTCCATAACATATATAACACATGAACTTTTGTTATACATATAACACGTCCACATTATTTAACATTGCTACCCTCTCTATAGAAACTATATTATGTTAATATATTGGGTGGACACACCGTTCGTAAATATAAGATAGCTTACAGCAGGGTAATTACGTAACACGCATGACAACTGATCGCAATGGGTTTAATTTTGACAGTTCACCCAAATTCATTGCGTTATTTACGTTGTTGAGCTGACGAATGGATTAGCAATATCCTTCAAAACTCTCGGATTGCGATTGAAAGTGTGTTACGCGATTATGCTGGTTACTATTGTAGAGCAAAAGGTTATTCAATTAAAGTAACATTACGTTCCCGTTAGTCTAAAGAAGTAAATACAGTACAACATACGAATTACATTCGAGTAGCAATCAGTCACAGCTCTACGACAATAAAACAATAAATAAATCTCAGTGACGACTCTATCTTATTTTTTGTCGACATCTTGTCAACTTAATGTTTTTTAAATCAAACAAAAAGTTATGTTAAATGTTTGAATAATAAATTATTTTGTTAACAGATACATCCTAATCAACGCTTTACGATTGACAATCTGATTACATTTAAATATTCATCAGTCTTTTGTTTTGTTCCGTTAATGAACTAATGAAGAATTTATATTTTTAGTCCATTGCATTTAACTGGCGAATAAGTAAGTAGGTATTCATTTATTTCGTAATACAATGATTTAACTTACATTATTGAGCAGTGGCGGCCCAGTGGTATAAAGGTTACGACTTACGAGTTACGAGTAGTTGCTCGTGGGTTCAAACCCAGCCAGGCGCTTTACTTTGTTTAAATAATTTTATCACCACTGCTCTCTCTCTGCTGCTTTGAGATCCTTAAGCTCTGAGTTGAGCTCCTCGGTTACTGACAAATGCTTGCACTGACTGGACTGGTCCACTCAAATCTGTGTGGTTCTTTCATCAAAAGACCATGTCAGACATTAATCTACATGGTCCTCATATGGCCTGACCATGATTATGTCTGGACCTTAAAAGAGACTGCGACCTCTCCCAAGTAACACATTAGTGAATTTTGCAACTTATCTTATAGCTTAAGTTGTAAATGAGTGGTATAACAGTATTTGATAAAACTTATAGCTTTAAACACTACTCATATTTGTATATGAGTACCTATCACTCGTAGTTGCATAAGAGTATATTTTGTTTATACTTTATTTCTTATGGTTGCATAGAGTCGATTTTGTTACTTAAAGTTGAAAACGGGTTTTAATTGTTACCAATTTAGAAGCAACAGTGGTATATGAGGCCTTTAAATCTCTTGTAAGCAACTGTTCCATTTAAGCTGTAACATACCCTTATTTGGCACTTCTATTTCCAAACGAATAGTATAACAGAGTAGTATATCACCTGTAGTGGCTATAGGGATCATTTTGCAACCTTTTTGAACCTAACGTGATTGCATCTTTCAGGCCTATTGTACTCTAATATGCCACTCCAACGCGTAAATAAATTTCAATAGTGGGTTCTTGAAAACCAACAGCAGCTATTTCCACTTATTTGAAACCACTAACGATGTAACAGTTTCCAAAATACATAATTGTGACCTATTATTACTTAAGTCAGATCGTCCTGCGCGTCACTCTGTTAATAGAATTTTTTGTTTCTGTTGTTATAAAGTTCATAGTTTAAACTACTTCATCAAAAATGAATTCCGTGAAAAGGAAAAAAAATAAGCGATGTGGTAGTTATCATCGGCAGGTTGTACGTACTTTAAGTCTACACTGGGAGATCTATAATAGACCAAATTATTACTGCTGGTAGTAGCATCCACTGGTCAGCCACTAGCAACATACAAATAAGTGATTTTTAGACCTTACAGTTCCAAATAGGGAACAAATAAATGAAAATAAATCTATGAGATGCCATAAACATCGCCATGTTTAGAAAATGGTTGTCCTTGAAAATATTTTGTTTTGAAAGTGTTTCATCACACTGACGCATAATCACTGAGTTTTGTTAATTGTAACTGATGTACTTTGACATTATATTTAGTCTAAAACCATTACGTTAGGTTTTTAACAGCCTGTTAGGGTTAATGGTTGGACACCAAAGTAAAGACCGTTTTAAGGATTTCAATAATACGTTTATTATCCTTTTCTTTTTAGATTGGAAGGTGTGTTCTACTACTATACTATTTTTTTATACTATTATTTTGCCAATTGACTTAGCACACTTTATTTAATTGTTCTTGATCATATCGAAGGCGCTTCGAAATTTAGAAAGAAACCATACTATACTTTCACAGTAACAAAACATTCGCAAGGATTTTGTGCTGTAAACCAATGCCTGCATAATATCAGTACACGTGAAGTTTTAATACTCAGCAAATAGATGTAATCCAAAATGAAATGGCTGTTCACAGCCTAAAAAGCCTAAAAAGAACTTAGCGTTTCATTTGTCACTCAATGAATGAATTGAAACGTCATATCATTCAATCAACCGTTCACTGCGTGCAACTTACACCTATAGTTCTAATTGCCACTTAAGGTGATCGTGAGAACTCCTATGGATTTCATTTGGAACCAAAATTAAGCTGCAATTTTTCTCCAATTGGTTCTATATTGGTGGCATATGGGTTCACGCCACCCATATAGAACTTATTCATGCCTATATATTTCACTCAAGGTTACAAACAGATATGATATGGAGCTGTTTTACCACCCGTTGTGATACAACTGGAGTTTGTTTCGGCCTTTCTTCTCAGAGTAGTCAGATAGGAAACGCCGACCTCATCTAGCTTATTTTTTTTATTTTTATATGACGTGTAAAAGTGATTCCGATATCCTATTTACAGAATAAACAATTTTATTTTATTTCATTTCATTTCTCAAAATCGTAAGGATTGGCATGTTCTAGAACAAAAAAAATCGAAGATATTTGTGACATCAAGACACCAATCCACACTGGGCCCGCGAGGTAGATTACGGCCCACTCCCTCTAGAAGAGACCCCGGCCTGTGTCCCCAGCATTGGGAAAATTATGGGTTGATGATGATGAATTTACATACTTAGTGGTTAAAAACCTATTGAATTATATTTTTATCAATAAAAAATCACGAAATTGATTTTTATCTAAATCCATTTTGTCTGCAAGTATACCTATATACGTTGTGTTCGTGTTAAAAATTTCACAAAAATACTAGGTTGGAAAATGGTAATTTATACTCCATTCCGCAGTATGTCACAGTTCAATAAACCCTTATCACCAAACGCGATATAAATAAAACCTTAGTTTCATATGACCTTTGTGTGGGTGTAGTTCCATACTTGATGACCTTTGACCTTTCTGCTGGGAATACGTGGGTGTTGGTGGGAAAGGCGAAATTTTGGCAGTAGGCGGCCATACATTGTTGTTACATAGAAACTTAGCCATTCCAGTAATTTTGGCGTTGTTGTTGATAATATGGTGGATTTAATTTTGGTTCGTTTACATTAATTTAACTATGTTGGTTTGTATGAACGGTTACAATAATAATGTAGGCTTGATAATATAATTGTGATGTAGTTTTAATAGGCTTTAAATATCTAGATAAGTATTCCTTTATTTTTTGAGGGTTAAGAATATTAACCTTCTGCGTTTTTCTGAAGATGATTATTCATTAACATGACCATTTAAATATTTCATACAATACGCTATTTCGCCGACTTCCGACACACTCGACATTTAAAACAATCATGTCGAATTGTTAGCGGTCCAATTAAAAACAATAATAATTCCGTGTTGATATCACAATGAAAACAGATGAAACATTTAAACCGACCGACACAAGGTAGATAAACACGTGATAAACCTCACGCGACGACATTTACAAGTAATAATATAATCGTTATCGATAAAACGTAGATATCTATGAATAAGAACAAAAGGTGCGCGGGCGACGGTTATGACACTTCCGTTCTTTACATGTGTGACTGCCTTATTAGGGATGATATGCGTCATGTCATTTAATTTCAATTCGCTTAATTTGGTATTGCATGTTGCGTTTTTTTTATGGTGTTAGGTAATATTTTCCTGTAATTTATGTAATGAGGTAGGTACCTATATATACTCTATACACTACCTATTTATGTGTGACTGGGATTACCGGTTAGGTGAAACAGGGAATACTGCTTTTACTTAATTTACTAATGAACATTGGTAAACAAATTAGAATAAATGCAAAGGTTTTGTTGTAGAATGTTACATACAAGCTAACCGCAACTGTAAAAAGACGATAACAATAAATAACAAAGAGCTTGACCGTGCAAAAAGATCCAATAAAACTGAAATTAGTTTAGCGAAAAACCTGAGTAAAAAACGTGCAACTTTAACAATTTTAACAGCCGAACAACCTACAATAAAGAGCTAGCCTTACCCACTTTATACTTTAAAAATGTATTAGGTAAATATGTTATAAGCTATAAAATTCCCATTCGCGGGCTCGGGAAATTTGGCCGAAGCAAGCGTAGTGTGGCCGAGGCAGTAAGGTATTTTACGACGTTCAGCAAATTGGGTCACTAGAGACGGGCTGTTTAATTTACCATATAAAAAGTTTAAACGTGTTTTTGATTATAAAGTTCTAACGTGAATCGTGTTTGTTAACCCACTGATACTTCGTGTTCGTTATTTTATTGCGCTTGACGTTGTGCGGGTCATTTTAAGGAAGCCATTAAAATATTTTATTGGCTTCGAAATGACCGTGAAACTTGTTTACGCGGACAATTTTTTAACATGTATTCCAATAATTAAAAACAATGATGTGTTTGTTAATTCTATTATTTAAAAATGTTCTAAAAACGGAAGGCGTCTTTTTAAAATGTCGGTAACACAATAAATAAACAGGTAAATAATCTTCTTTTAAGGGTAATTTATATAAGGGCCTGCGGCTCCATACATTTCGAACAACATTAATTTTTCCCACAAGTTCCATCAGTGCTTGGAAACTCAAGAAACCCAACGAGTCTTTTCTCGGAAATTCAAAGTAGGAAGAACAGGACAAATTAATAGAAGCTGAATTATTAGAACTTGTGATTACATTTCAGACAGAGATCGAAACCGTAAGGATTCCAAGTAGGTTCTGAACTTACTCATTTCAAACAAACATTATTGATTTAATTTTATAAAACTCTTTGAAGTTGCTTTTAAAGTTTTGAGAGGGAAAATTAATATTTCCACCAAACGATATTTTTCTAAAAAGCTTAAAGAGGGTTTTGCGGTTTTTTATACGATACCATTTATAATGAGTCTAGCTTCTAGGAATAATATAGAACACGTAAATATACTTCTGTATAATAAATATGTAAGTAAGTAACGAGAAAAATCTCTCAAGAAAAAAAGGTAAGAGTCAGAGGAGATAATAATTAGGTAGATAAATAGGAATGTCGAGATTTCAAGATTATTCGCAAAAAAAGTCGAGCTCAGTATTATGTAAAAATTGGAGCTTTAACTCAGGAACAAAAAGTAAAATAAGTAGAGCTTCTTCGAAGGTTATTTAGAAGTTATTTGCGGTCAAGATTCCCAGACGTAAAAAAACTTCAACATCGTTTTCTGAACAATTATTAGGGAAAGTAATATTTTGATATCAATAGGTAGGTACTATTTATATTATATTATCTTCTTACTTTCTTATTAAAATAGATACACACATAAATACGCCTTTTTCCTAAGGGGTAGGCAGAAACTACTGAACTGCCACCTGTTACGGTCCTTACATAGGTACTCTTTTTGCTTCGCTGACGATGCCTTTCAGATGTTATTTTCAGTTCGTTATTTTGGAAAATCTTGTGCAAGAAAGATAAAATAATCCCATGTTATTAAAATGAATGTCATTCTAAACACATAACGAAGGCTCATACATAAACTGCAAGTCTTCAGCAGTTTCAGGTACTGCGCAGTTTTGTAGGAAAGTGTCGGTCTAGAGGTCGCGACCGTGTCCTGTCTGACCTCTCTGCCCTGAAGCGACTTAATATCGCTTTATCAAACACATTATAAAACCATTTAGAATTATTTCTAGATAGACTTTTTTTAGACTTGTCCTATAACTTTTTAATTTAATGTGGGTTAATTTTACGTAATCAACGGTGAAAATCTATGGATCTCTGTAAAAGTTACCTGAAAGGGTTTTTAGATTTAGGGTGATTAGATAGATAAGGGACACAAAGCTTTGGGGGAAAAATCTGATCTACGTATAAAAGAATATTAAGTTGAGATAAGAGAGAAAAATAACATTGCAAAAAAAAAGTTGTAAATACTTCTACAAATACTATTCATGACGAACGACTTTCACAAAAAACAGTAGACATACACACCGAATTTCTCATTAACAGTCACCTAACCATAGACTTTCACAATAACCGATGGATTATATTATTAAGATGACAGACTGAAGAGGCCTATACTTTAAGTTTTTCTGTTTACATTATTTATTTATCCCCATTATAACTATCAGCACGTGTTATCATCATTACCTACCTAATGCGATAGTACGGTCTCATAAAATGCATTTTTTTTAAATGTTATCATACACTGTCCCACTGCTGAGCAAACGCCTCCCCCAAATGATTCATTAAATCCCCAAAAAATGCATTTAATATTAAATGTGGCCTTCAAACCGGTAGACTGGACTGCAGAGAACCCTTGGTGGACGCTTTGTAACGCTGATAATAATCGATGGCGATTAAGGTCGTGTCCTTCAACGCTACACGTATGAAGTTGCGTATTTCAGTATAAGCAATGTAGGACACGTTGAAGAAATAAAGAACATTGATATATTGAGGGACATTAAAGCATTGAATAAAAAGGTTGCCTCTTTATCGACATCGACCACCTTTCCCGTCAAACTCATCCTGTACTTCAGATGTATTTAAGAGGCTTTTGGTTCGTTGCTTTCTGAGAAAGGTTCTTAATATATCTCTTTTACTTTCTCTTCTTTTTAAATCCCGAGTCTTTTCTCCCTTACTTGAGTAAGACCTCCTAAATTTAAGCGTTTCCATTCTTTAAATCCTCATATTAAACAGATTCGTCGGTCAAGGTTGTGAGGTCGGCCCAGCTCATCTTTGTTGTTATTATTGTTTAGGTTTTCTAGTTTAATTCGTTTTATAAACTGAGGAGTTGTGGATTCTATTTAAAAGTTGCTTGACGTCGTGTTAAGTTGAGACTTAGGGCATGACTTTTTTGTAGTTAGTTACTTACAGCTAGTAACTGAACTGAGCTAAATTATTTGAAAATTATTTTCTTAATTTTATACATATATCTACCAATGATAGTTTACTCTTATTATTACATATGTATACATTCACTCTATACATACAGCAATTCTGACCTTTGGTTTCTCCCACCCATCTCATCTTAGTCTACTTCACTGACCATCACTGAAGTGCACATAATGATCGATGCCTCAGCGTTTTCACCACTATACATTTCATATTTAAATTGTACATACTATACATTCTATTAATTAATTAATATTACTGTACAAGAAGCGGTATATTCAATTATATATGATAGTAACTGTACCCCTCTATCACATGTCATTTGTCCCAGTAATGGGGCTATAGTGTTCACGACTCCATGACCGAATGTCTGTAATTATCGCACGAAGTGTGGAGAAAATGGCAGGTGTATGACATCACAAGCTTCATTCATTCGTTCGATTAGCTGCCAGAGAACTATCATTAAGTGCCTCTTTAGTCTCTCGTAGACCGATTGACTCCGCCTCTAACAAAATGCATCGCATCCATTTATCGCATATCTTGACTTTTTTTATCAAACCTCAATCACATTGTAGATGTTGTTGTGTGTACTTTTATAATCCACTTAATTCAATTGCAAATAGCTTTTGCGGTTTTGAAATGTATTTCTTACAATGTATTTTCGTATTGGAGTTTTATCTAGGTATATTCTTCTTATTTTATTTATATTGATTACGTGCACTTTAAATAAACCCTACAATGAACAATCTGCCGTTTAAATAAAAAGTTCCGTGACTAAACATTAATAAAACACGAAGAAAACAGCAAACAAATCTACTTAAGCTTTAAACTTCTTAAGCAACATAAAACTTCGCAATAACTTCCACAAAAGCGTCTGCTTATCTGCTTAACGTGTGGCGCAAGGAAAACAAAATGAGTGAAACAACTCGGCTCCATATCAATTAGCGCGGAGCAAACAATTACTTTATGTCACTTGCGAGACACTCCACAGACTTTGTTTTGTGGTTTACGTAACAGACACATAATCATGTTATTTGCGTAATCTGTTGCGACCCATTCATACGTGTCTACTTGTTATTTCTCTCGTCGTAAATCGACACCAAAATAGGGAAACCACATTGTAAACAACGAGCAGGGAAAGCAACAAGTCGCGGGGGCGGTGCGCGATAGCTCCCGCACGACCTCTTCCGGCCTTTTACGACATTTACGATATCATCTATCCTTATCCACCACCCACGAGTTATACGGATCAGACCCACTGATGCGTAATAACCCCAATTTTCATATCAAACATACGTAGGCAACTTTCAGGAAATTGGCCGTCCTCTGTGAACTCTGTCAAAGCACGTAATTGCTTATCCACCTTTTTCCATGAATGCACTTAAGTAACCACGTAGTATACTTAATAACATAGTATGTATACGCCGTGCGCTTACTACGCCGTACGCTTACTACGCCGTATATACTCGAAAGCTTTGCATACGAGAAAAACAAATAGTGGTGTACCATTCGCATGTTGCCCGGCCCGACACTGCGTGAGAGAGTCATCGTTGAGTTTGGACTGACGTTCCATCGCTTGCATCGGCGGCAAGTCAGCGATCATCGTGCCGAAGGATTTGTTTTGATGTCGAGCTCAAGCCGCGTGGCGACGCGGCGCAGCGCGAAATACAGACTGGCGCGCAAATCGCCAGAAAGGGATAGATACGACGCACGCATGCGCGAACACAAACGCGGGAAGCGATTTCTAGAAACGACTTCCGCAAACATGCGCTTCACAGGGCGGCGCGAGTCGTGGCCATTTGATTTTTGCCGCTTTAGGAGGCTTAAAGGATCTTCTTCAAATTAAATGGCTGCATGTCATTTAACCAGAAGAAACTGATGTAGACTAGACATAAAGCTTTCGTTAAAGTTAACGTAGTCCGCACCTAAAAGCTTATTTGTTTGCCGGAGAAAATATTATTGTAAGTGAGCGCACTTATTCATGAGGAGATCGAAATTGGGCAACTGTTACGTAAGAAACACAAACATTGGTCGCATTTCTTTTATTTTTCTCTTTGTCTTTAGGGTCGGAAGACATTAACTACTATGGTTCTTTTAGTTGAAACACGGCCGAGCTTTTGATAGACCGCTAGGCGGTCTGTAGTCCTTTGAGTTTTCAGACCAAAAAGGATAGCCCACCAAAATTCCTAAAGTAGTTGGCGACTCATAAAGAGCTTATGCAGCTATGTTTAAACTTAACTTTATGGATACTTCAATAGTTCAAACCTTCAAATGTTTAGGACATAATATTCTGCATTCCTTTCTGTTTACACAGTACCTGTATCGGAATCAAGTATTAAAATAGTAAAATACATAGTTGTTTGAAGTTGTCAGTTTGACTCTAAACTTCTTCGAACACCTTGCCGTTTCCAGTAATCGCTATAACAAAATAAGTCTTCGTATAACTTCGTTCGATGCCCTTGAAGCCTGCGTAAGGTCAAGATTTTATTTTAAACTGTGTAATTTTAGGGCGGCAGGTTTTAGAATATGAAAGTAGGAAAGATTGATTGAGTGAAAGATGATATAATATCATGCCTTGTTTCCCCGAAGGGAAAGGCAGAGGTTTACCTGAAGTACACCCACATTTTTATGTGTGTAATAGTGGGCGAGCCTATTGTCATCAACCGGGAACTAATTCAGACTCCGGGCTGCTAACGAGAAATTCCAGATGGAAAAACCTAATAACATTTTGCCCGACCTGGGAATCGAACCCAGGACCTCAGCAGTAGCGCTTGCGACCACTAGACCAATGAGACAAACAGGATAACGTAAGTACTACTAGCTGCGCCCCGCGTTTTCACCCGCGTAAGTCTCCATCCCGTGGGAATATCAGGATATACAGTATTCTATGTCCTATTCCAGGTCATGGTCTAACCGTGTGCCAAATTTCATCTAAATCCGGTCAGCCATTTTAGCGTGAAAGCGTAACAAACAAATAAACAAACAAACTCAGTTTCGCGTTTATAATATGACTAGCTGCGCCCCGCGGTTTCAACCGCGTAAGTCTCGATCCCGTGGGAATATCGGGATAAAAAGTATCTTATGTGTTAATCCAGGTTATAAACTATCTGTTTGCCAAATTTCATCCAAATCCATTCAGCCGTTTTTGCGTGATTGAGTAACAAACATCCAAACACATAATCTTTCACATTTATAATATTAGTAGGATTAAATAAAAATAAAATAATGGTTAGGATAGTTAGGTTTAGGATTTAGAAAGCGGGTGAATACTGAGATGACAGCTGATAGCGATGAATGAGAAAAGGTATGCTGCGTTGAAAACAAATAAATTGGGATCTGAGGACATGTACCTGAACTTAAGTTCTATTTGAACCATCAGGT
The DNA here is from genome assembly GCA_948473465.1 of Lithophane ornitopus. Classification (NCBI taxonomy): domain Eukaryota; kingdom Metazoa; phylum Arthropoda; class Insecta; order Lepidoptera; family Noctuidae; genus Lithophane; species Lithophane ornitopus. Next base: position 9,251,963 of record OX419624.1, on the reverse strand, counting down.
ACGTACAGGTGTGGTGCTAATAAGCAGCTGATGCAAGTATTACTTAGTTAATGCCTTCATTCAGTCAAATTATAGGGTCACTTATTACTATTATAAGTTTTTAAGTGGATATTACTTTGCACCTGGGACGGTAATTGCCAATTGGTACAACTATTTTCTTTTTATAGAGCGGGTACTCCATCTATCGGTATTACAAGAGTTTTAAATGCATTTTCTTTGTGTTCATGGAAATAGGTTGGAATTATAGGTTTATATCATCATATTGCCTCATGCTGTGTGTGATTTTAGTACTAAATAAATATCATCAAGTAATAAGTAGTTTTTTTATAAGAAAAATTGGCACAATGAAGGGTTTCGTAGTTGGGATGAAATTAATACCAAAAACAAACATAAAATTGTAGTTGACAAACATGTTGTCCCATACATCGATATACGTCACGGTCAATTCTCCAACTGCAAATGTAAGTTTTTAATCGCATTATTTTATTTTTATTTGATGTAAGTTAAATTAACGATTTTCGCACTTGTTCCTGTATTTGTGCTGTGAGACCTTGCTTCTTGCCAAATTGATGATGATTCAAGTCAACGGGAACCCAATAGGTTTTGATTTATTTACAAGTATCAAAATATGTCGCATAAATGTCCAATTTTTAGGGTTCCGTACCCAAAGGGTAAAACGGGACCCTATTACTAAGACTCCGCTGTCTGTCTGTCTGTCCGTCTGTCACCAGGCTGTATCTCATGAACCGTGATTGCTAGACAGTTGAAATTTTCACAGTTGATGTATTTCTGTTGCCGCTATAACAACAAATACTAAAAAACAGAATAAAATAAATATTTAAAGGGGCCCCCCCGTTTTTATAGATATATAGTACGGAACCCTTCGTGCGCGAGTCCGACTCGCACTTAGCCGGATTTTAAGTAAGATGTAATAACCACAGATTACGTAATACTAACACCTAAAATATATGCCGGCATCAGCGATGGCTGTGTGATAGTGCCGTCATAATCTCGATTCGGTGGTACGGAATCCATAGTGCAGGTTTACAATAAAACACGATGATACAGCGAATCGGTTAGTATTTCACATTCAGAATAATTATCACAGTACAATAATGTTCACGCACTACTTTCTACATTCGGGCAAAACGACAGATTTGCATAGGAGAAGTGTAGGTCTGCATCCGTTCGTTGCCCTCATAACACTGACTCGTCACTCAGCCACTTCCTTTAACACGACTCTGTACACGTGCCTCTAGTGAATGCGTCACGGCGTTTACGGCGTTTACCCTCACCTTAGTACTACAATAATCAATTGAGAGACTATTATCGCTCAACTTTCATAATCTGCGATTAAAAAAAAAAAAAAATACTTACTTATTTTTATTTTTTATTTTATTTATTAATTTCAACTTGATACCTCCGCGTTCCAGAGAAAAAGGGTCTTGACAGACAGACGGACAACGAACTGATCCTATAAGACATCCGTTTTTTCCGTTCGAGTTACGGAACCCTAAAAAGGAAAAAGTAAGGACGGAAAATAAATTGACTTAGTTGCTCCAGTTTTCTCCACACGCGGTTTCCATTATAAATTCCTAGAGAGAACGTATAAGTTATTAAATTACTTAGCCACGGAGATTTCCATTTTCGTATAGAAGCCTGTTTAAGTAGCACATTAGGTCAAGGATGGTTCCGTGTCCCCGGAGTCGATTCCTTGACTAATTCAGCTTCATTATTAACTAGTTCCCAAGTTAAAATGTTCTTTGTTATGGCCACAATTTATTGCTTAACTTAGTAATTGGGATTAATAAAACAAACATAGGTTAAGGCGAAGTTGAGTCGTTGTCGGCCGCACGGGGATTTCGGATGGATAATAGCGATCGTAAATTCGCCACTTGGAAAACCAGATTTTTTCGTAGTTATCGCTGTATAAGACATTGCGTTTTTTAACCTTTAAAATTCTAGAAGAAAGAAGAAGAATTCCGAAATATTGCCACTGAATCTAGCATAACGTTAACTTTCACTGTCTCCATATTGGTGGGTAATTGAGTACCTAACTCTAAATTGGTTCAACAACATTCATTTCATTATTTACCGGATCTAATATATTTTTCGGATTGTGATTGAAAGTGTGTACGCAATTACCCTACTGGTTCCAATATATAAATTGAGACAATGAAAGTTGATGCTGAGGGGCATTTAATAGCACAAGTTACTAGAAAGTACCAGTCAATAGGTCCACGAACGATGTGTAAGTTGGAAGGCGGGATTCTAGCCGTGATAAACAGAAATCCAAGTGAAAATATAACATAAAGGTCTGCTAGACGTCGCCGCATACCTCCAAGCGGATGCTATTTAAACGATAAGCGGGGGCAGTTTTTCACAATCCCCTTCAGATGATGTCTTGAATCTTGAAGGTCGTTTAGCATGACCGAGATCACTGATATTACCCTAATATAAGTGGAGTGGATGTTTTACGAGCCATTCAGCTCGACGGCCACGGAGATAATTTGCGTGAACGTGTGATAAAATCGCCGGGTCCTTATTTAAGGCCCGGTTCGTACGAGCTGGCCCATTGTGCTGTTTAAGCGACGGTTAAGTGGTGATTAGGAGGAGTACACATCTGTGATACGAGGCAAGATAAATATCAATAAGTAAACATGGGTTACGGTATATTTATGGTTGAAGACATGAGCGAAAAATGTTTTGGATGTACCTACAGCACAGTACTTAATTTGAATAAAAATAAATATTATTTTATCTGATTATTACGCACGAAGTACTTTGTTCACTTGGGTATTATTTTATGCTTGTATACCGTGTTAGTGCGCTGCATAAATAGATACAAAATACTTACCTTACTTTTATAACTCGATGAATTTCAATTTCAAAACCCAGCTTACCTGAAACAAAAATAAAATATTCTATTTAAATTTACTCTTTAACAAATCCGAGCTAACGAACTGTAAGTGAGAATTTCCATAAAATAAATGGTGGTATAATAAAGAGCATCGCTTTAACTATCGGATTGAGCCATGGACACCGCCGGTTATATACGGGTTACGGGAATATTTGGTTTTATTTTCGATTCTGGACGGCAGATCGAACCGTGCCGTTTCGAGGCAAAACGCTTAATTGAAAAATGCCTGTAGTTTTCAATCTATTTTTGTTTCCGATGCTATCTATGAACATTGTGTAAATCTTTTTTATTGGAGACCGATAAACGGTGTTCGGAAACAAATATGTTTGCTGCATATGACATAGCGATGTTAGATTGTTTGTCTATCTTTTTTGAATAGTTTTCAACAAATACAGAAAATTCATGGTTTACTTGTTTCTCTAAATAAAACAATATAAATACTTGTCGAGTTTTGAGGTTGTTGGACCATCTAAATGTTTTGACTAAAATACCAATTCGCAAACACTGGAGGCGGTCCACGTAAACAACATACTAAACAATAAGTAAACACTTATGCGCTATCGAGACGAATAAAAATCTGTACATTATATTTCTGAGAACTAACTAAATTGTATTCGTAGGATAAAGGTGGTCTTGTCCCAGAAAGTCCATAAAGCAGAAAGTATGACCCAAATATCGGCAATGTTTGTTTAGGATCCTTTCTCGTGGAACTTAAACCATTATTCAGGATTCTATCGGTAAATGATATATGTCGAGTGTGATAGTTTTATATACAGATATCAATGATTTATAGGTGTGTGATAGGTGTTATAATTGTGATTTAAATAAATAATATTATTATTATAAAAATGAAATGCTGTTCGTCGGTAAACGCACCACTTCAGAACGGCTGTTGGCTATTTTTTTGTTTTAAAATGTTCGTAATAAAACCTGACTCGGACAATCAGGTTCTTAAGGAACAAAAAAAGTAAAGTTCCCAAAATTAGAGAATTCGGGTGCATTTTCTATTGGATTTCTTAAAATTTGGACATGGCAACCTCTGTCGAGTCAGCTCAATAAATTATATTTGTTAAAACCGTAGATATGTATGAGTATTAATCCATTTATTGGCGTCATTTAAAGATATTAATCAGATTGTTGTTGATTCGTGTGTGTTCGTAATATCGTCGTAGATTAGCCGTAAGTCTATATGTGGATATTAATTTTCCTTCCTTTTGGCATATTGCCCGGAAAATTATCCCAATTGACTCTACATAGCTGTATTAATACAATGTTTAGTTCATTATTATGAACCAAAAATTCGAAGACATGTGACATATACCATCCTGCACTGTGCCCGCGTGTTAGATCAAAACCCACTCTCGAAGAGAGCAGGCCTGTGCCCCAGCAGTGCGAACATGATAGGCTAGGATTATTATGCTTTTGCTATAGAGATACAGGGAATATAATGTTGGTATGGACAAGCCGCGGGCCTTGTGTAATTAGCCTCTACTATCTGTCGTTTCTATTATGCGTCAATTAAAGGCGAGATCCTTGTCTGCTCCTATTTGCTGTTAATTAATTTATATGAACTTTGTAGCTATGTGAGGCATTTAAAACAATCTGACATTCCTATCGCATTGTAGAGTAGGTACGTTATTTAACTCGGTCATTATGAACTGAGCACGGCGAGCGGGGAGCGCAAACCGTATTAAATTAAAACACTAGGTCACACTGAATTCGTCTGAATTTCATTAAAAGGTACGTTATACTAACGCCCAGTGGTATTTTGACACGAATATGAAAACAATAAGCCGCAGCGTAATCCATATTAAATAATCAAAGCGGGGTGAAAGCCGCTGACGTTCGCCACAATATGAAAATTTGCCATTGTGCTGCACCGTCGCCGCGTCGGTACGTCGGTTGGTACACATTTTTGGCGATCCCATGTAATGGGCCACGTAAATACGACTGCGACCGACAGCCCACCAATTACAAAATCATTAATAAACACCCCGAAATATGAAGTGGTGAAATAATAAAGTCGGAACGACTCGCCGCGCAAATTGTCGGTTACCAGCCGTTGCTTGCGATTTATTCATAAAAGTAAATTGGCCACGTGTACCCAATGTTGGTTTATTGGATAGCCATGGTAAAGGGTATTATTATTAAAATATTGATCCTTTTTTAGGGGAACTGCTGTTCAAAGGAGCGGAGATATTAGATCATTTCGGAGGTGTAGCACTGAATCGTGATATCATTTAGTGACTACGCAAAGAAACTTAATTCAGAATTTCAGACATTGGTTTATGGAAAAGCTGAACAATCAGAATTTCAGACATTGGTTCTTGGAAATGAGAGTGTTCAGAATTTCAGACATTGTTTCTTTGAATAAAATACAAAACATGCAAAAGTAAGACGTTCAATGCCTTTGGTCTAAGGGTAATTTCTTAATACTTAGCATGGTAGATAAATAACTAGCCAAATTATTGTGTGTGTTGATAGTGACTCATTATATGAATGTATGCAAATACATCCATCAATATTCAGTAACCAATGAGGAAAGAAAAAAATCTGCTGTTTCTACATTTTGACGAGCTATGTGAACATAAATGTAGGGAAAAGCAGATTTTTTTTTCGCGATTTCTGGATTTGTCCCATAGTGAAAGTTGTTAATAATGATGAGTATGAGAGAGAGAGATTTCGTGTATGAAAAGATACACCTTATATAAGAAGATATATCAACACAGAAGATCGCGGGGAAGACCTGGGTTAGACTCGCACAGACCAGGTAAGCAATGGGTCAAATAAAAACTTATTACAAAAAAAAAAAAACAACCGATTTCCAAAAAAACACTAAAAACGTGAAAAATATCTTTAATTTCGGAAGTCGGTGTCTTTGCTTTTCAATTTGCGTTTTTTGCCTCCGACTTCCGAAATTAAATTTATTTTTCACGTTTTTAGTGTGTTTTTGGAAGTCGGTTGTTTTTTTTTTGTAATAAGTTTTTATTTTTCACTTTTTAGTTGTGGTACCTACCCCACACAAATTCGAATACCACTACCTGCTATGTAAATAACAGTGATACACAACAAACAATATATCGTCTACATACACTAAGTGGGAAAAATACATAATTATTGAAGCTAACTCAAAAACTACGCAAGCAAAGTTAATAAAATTTATATGGGACCACCTCTGAAGCAACAAAAAAAGAATCATCAACGTCGATTCATAATTGGCGGAGTAATCGCGTAACATAAACACAAAAAAAAAAAAAAAAACATACAGACGAATTGAGAATTTCCTCCTTTTTGAAGAAGTCGGTTAAAAAGGAGGACTATACTCAGCAGTGGATTGAACAAAGCCTTGTTCATCATCATCATTGGCAGCCGCCAATGATGATGATTTTGATGTATGGAAAAAACAGTTCCTTTTACATACGTATATACCATTTGTAGCTTCTGGCAGGTATTGTGGAAAGAATAAAATCAATTTTACCGGCACCCGACTACGGCGAAGCAAAAAGGAGGGTTATGATTTTGACCGGAATGTGTGTATTTATGTACATGTGTTCCCTCATAACTTCTAAACTGCTCATCTTAATTTCACAAATGTATCGTTGGAAGCGTCTTGATCGTCCGCTGGTTACAGGCTCACATAGCCTGTAACATCAAATCCTCACATTAAATTGAATATGGCACAATCTAGAGGACCAAAAGTCATGAATAAAAAAATGATGTCGTGTTGTGTGTCAAATCATCATCATCTGCCTAGCTTTTTCCCAACTATATTGGGGTCGGCTTCCAGTCTAACCGGATGCAGCTGAATACCAGTATTTTACATGGAGCAACTGTCTATCTGACCTCCACAACCCAGTAACTGGGCTGGGTAATACGATACCCCTTGGTAAGACTGGTTGTCAGACTTTCGGGCTGCTGACGACCCGTAACGACTGTCAAAGATCCACAAATGACAGCCGGTTGTTGTGTGTCAAATGAAAGGGCTTAATTAGCACATTTCAAAAATATTATGTTATAACCCCAAAAAAAAAGTTTAAAACTAAAACTCAACTGCGACAAAGAAGTCAACTAAAAAGATGCAAACAAGACATCACAGGCAGACAAATTAAAAATCCGGAGTCACAAGTAATCTGTTCGATTTAAGCCGTGATGTGTGACTCCGGATTTTTAATTTGTCCGTCTGTGATGTCTTGTTTATTTTTGTAGAAACGAGAGAATATACTCCAAAGAGATGCAGATGTCTTCCTACTCTACTGCCCCATAACCACAGAATTAATTGCTTATCTACTTAGCTGCAAACCACATACCAACTAATTGAATAAGTTAAACATGAACAATATCAAACAGAATACATTTAGTAAACTTGCTCACTGTAACATTGATTAATTTAACCAACTGTTACACGTCTCACGGCTACATTAGTTTATAGATACGTTTATAGATAAGTAACGTACTAATTTAAGTATCTACCAGTTCTTTGCTATTAAAAAAATAATGCTAAATCCTTAGCACAAATACTCTATAAATAACATTGAAATAATATTATTACGTAAATAGATATTCTACTACCTTTACTAATACAGAAAGAAGCAACAGGAAGAATATCTTAGTGATATTTATTTTAGAAATTTGAAAGTAGATAGGTAAGTATAGTGTCGTATTATTTGTTTTATTTTATTATGTGAATTGTTTTTGTTTTATGTATTTTGCTTTCTCTCTACTCTTACACACGGTATCTACATCTCTTTATCTACTTTCCTATCGCAGGTACGCTGGAAGAGAATTCTTTAGAAATAAGCATCACCTTTGTACGTATTTTTCTGTTCTTTTCTTCTTGTCTGTTTATATATGTGTGTACATAGATGGTTAAAAAAATAAAGAATATCTAACCCGGAAAAGAAATAAATACTTACCGTAAACAATGTGATTTTTTAAATTAATGGAACTTCGCATTGAAAACCTATGGCATATATATATGTATGTAGAGAAATGTTATGTTATCAGTCTTTAATAGGAGCCTTCGATACCTTTGCCCACTTTGCTCTACATTATATTCACCCCAAGGCTATGAACATGGATCAATTTTGGAGCTTGCGTCATAATTCAACCCACGTATTCCTAAAACTTCTAAAATCAACAATAATTCTCAACACGATGTAAAGAAAATATAGCACCGGTAAGTGAGAGAGCATTAGTTGCTTATCGTCCATTCTATGAATCACTTGAATAAACCGATTTCCTCTTAATGGAACTCCTACGCACTCCGTATTAGAGATTTACACCCAACTCGTTATCGCCTTAACTGTTTTCTATCTAGATATCGTAAAGATCTTCGCCTATCTTATAAAGGATATAGAATTAATAAATATTTGCACGATGAGTATTTACATAGATATTATTATGTCTTAAGTTTAAATAACGTTTTGTGTTTTATAAAGATTGAGACGAGAAGGCTCCTGGCTAAGTAATAACAGCAACACGGGTCGATCGCATGTCGCGATTAGTCCGTGGATGGGTGATCATCTTAACATACCGAGACCCCTCCGTGCCTACGGAGCACGTTTCTTATATGTAGGTTTTCCTGTTATCTGTATTTTTTATTTATTTTAGTCTCAATAGTTTCGGAGATATTATGAAAAAAATTCATATTTTTTTATTGTAATTACATTTTATTTAAAAAAAATTGAGACCCTCACAGTAAGCCCTTTTCTATGATATGCCACGCGGTATAGTTAGCAAAACATTATTTTTCTTTTCTTATTTGCCTGTCATTCTGTATTTCGGCCGTTTGTGTTTTAAACTTCACGCATCGGATTTTGATGCGGTTTTCACCATTATTTAGAGAATTTATTCCAGACGGTTTATATTTATATATATATAGATAAAGAAATCACGATGTTTTGTCATATAAAAATCGTGCGAAGCAGTGTGAAGCTAGTGCAAACGAAAGCATAAATTATTTGGTATTTTCGAAGCGCAGTCTTGTCATTATATATTTTTAGTACTACAGCCAAGAAATCAATCCTTTGCAGACATCGCTGCCAATTTATGGTAACAAGTTTCAGTTTTACGATACGCAAAAATAACGGTATTACTCAGTGATTTTATTTTCTCTAGAGTCCATTCGTTTGGCCACATGTCCAATAAATTCGTGGATACCTACTTGCAAATATTGTTATACTAATTCCATGGAGATACGGTTTTATGACTGCTAGAAGTGTCGCTGTTTTGACTTCGTGAATAAACTCAAAACCCAGCTTGGCTGTAATTATTATTGAACCTTGTTCTTATATAGGTACATATCATGGTAGCTATCATTATTTAAAAAAAACTTATAAATATAGGTAAGTACCTACTTCACGCATTATACTTCAAAAATTTAATTAAATTGTCAGGGCAAGACTTTTATTCTTCCAAAATTATTGTTAAACTGATGTTGCTGATTTTAACAAAGTGTCCAAAATGAAAGGCTGTTAAAACTGTCGATGTTTTCCATTGAATTTCAGGTTTAATCAAAACGTTTTCAAGTACTTATTTCAATTTGTACAACGCGTTTAATTAATATTTGTATTCATTTTACTTTTTCAATTTTATATCTGATCGTAAGTTTTTATTAAAACAATACTTTATTGTTAAAAAAATTACGCTCTTACAGTGCATTTGTTTTTTTTTTATATTGCAAAAGATAAAGTTTACAAAGGTTTTTTAAAGCCAATTTTCAGTAGTAGTTACTATAGTCAAATATATTTTTGGTAATACTTTTCATATTGAACATGTGGGTAAGGTAAAAAAACAAAAGGGCTTTAGCAAAAAAATTAAAACGTAATTAGAATTTCCAATTATAATTAAAAAGAAATTGATTACGTTACCAATTTGTTGTTTTCAAAAGGTGGACTGTTTAACGTAACAGACCCTAGGGGAATAATAATATTTCTTCGATCGCCAAGATCGGGGTCTAGTGAGTATAATTAGACTGATTAATATCCGATTGCGTTGGCTTCATTTCAATCAGATAAGGAGTTTTTATTCCATATCCTGCTTTAATAAGTAGTCATCGATGATAACGAGGCACAATAATCATTAATACTAACCAATGAATACATTTGCAAAGCTCAGTACGGGTACTTATAAATTAAAAGATTTTTTTTTACCACAACTTGGGAAGCTCTTGGCCTGCATCTCATCTGATGGCGAAGATCAGGCCGAAGGTGGAAGCAAGTTTCACCCGGAATCCTCAACCACAGAGGTACTGACATTTTTGTTATGGGGACAGATTTAGATAAGATGGTGGTAGCTAGCCAGGCGGACTTAGAACAAGCCCTACCACCAATCAAACCGAGCAGACAATATTTTGCCCCCACTGGGATCGAACCCGGGACCTCTGTGTCTGATCCAGGTGGTCTAAACACTAGACCACAGCGGCGCTTAAACTTACTTAGCTACTTTAGTTCCCTCCACTTACAAAAGAAGTCTTTTGAAACATAATTTCAAAGATAGTTTTCATTTGGTTCATAAATGCGCTCTCAGAGATTTTATCCGACCATACCGTATTCATGGCTACTCACATTTCCGTCGCAAATTTTCCACGTTTGCTGAAAATAATTAATAAAGTCTACGTTGCCTTTTCAAGTTTCAGTTTATTTGTTGGTCGGCCAACCGGTTAATTACAGTTTTATGTTTAATTTTTTTATATCCAATAAAATGTTCTTGGTTTTATTTTTATAAGAAATTCTCTGCGGACATTCCGAGTTATTTCGACTTTATATTTTTATACTTTTGTAAGTAGAACAGTTAAAGTTTGAGCTTTTGTTGAGTATGAAGAAAAGAACTTATGGAATTTGGTCTTAGTCTAGCTAGTCCAACAAAGCGTGTATTTTCTGAGTAATTTCAACTATGTAGTAAAATTCTCTACTAAAAACATTTCCATGATATCCAGACTAATTTTAAATACAATGATGACAAAGCGCCTTGTTTTTTACTGAAACACATTATACGAGGTGCAGAGTGATAATACCCACTAACAATGAAATAAGAGACCCAAAAAAGCATTTCATTTCGTCGTTCACTGTGAAGAGACGACGAAAACAAGACAGAAAAAATAAATAATGAAGCCCAATTAACTAAGAAAAGAGCGACTACAACGGATTAGGGATTCTAGATGAGATATGCTGAAAAATACTGTATGTTTTCTTCGCAATGGCTGTTCAAATATTATGTAGCACTACTTAGAGGCTTAATTTACCCAATTTTTTAAGATTGCATGACAGCAAGTAGTAAATATATAAAGGATATTTATATGTCGCATGAAATACAGTGTTGCTGACTGAAGTACTCTCAGTCGATGCGCTATGACGGAGTCTAAAGACCGGAGGCTGAGGGGGCGGGAAACGACAGGAGCGCCAGTCACCCTTCAGCCCTAGGAACTGTCACACGTTCATAAGACGCGTGCGCACATTATTCTTCTTCTTTTTTTTAATAATTAATGAACAAGATTAATTAGGACAATACTTGTTAATTGTGATTTGTGTAACCGTAGAAACTAAGTGTACCTACATAAACTAAGAGTAAGAAGCTGATATCATTTATTAATTGGCTGAGATCCACTAACAGCCCACAACAATGTCAGAGGACGGAACCATGACCCCTCCCCAATGTCCTGTGGCGACATATAAATTATAACATTTATAACCAACTATTTATATTCCGTGTTCCTGTTTTTACTGTTTATGAATAAATTGTTTATTAAAGTTGTTGATTTAACAGCTTATTAATTTATAGGAGAAACGATTTAAATTAAATATTTCATCAGTATAATTTAAACAGGTAAAAGGGCATTACAATAATGAACTTTAAACGATATATTTTATTCAATTGACGGCGCTGCTCGATTTGTTTACTTCACATGTATTAGTTATGTTAACCATGTCAGAGTTAGTGTCCATCATAACGAATTCTTCAAAAATGTCCAGTTTTTATTTGGTGTTGCAAACTAAATATAAAGATTTATAAACCTATCATAAAGTAGCACCACGCCTGTATTCCCCGAAGGTGTACCACTGGGCACAAATCCAGACTCCGGGCTGCTACTTAGAAATTTCAGATGAAAAAGCTCAATAACGCTTTGCCATACCCGGTAATCGAACCCTCATGCCTAGCAGTACCGCTTGCGACCAACGAGGCAGGTACAATTAAAAGCCCGACAGATTTCACTTCTAGTAAGAAAGCGAGTATCCGTGTCGGTCTCCATGGCCTGTGTCCGAGATATTTTGTTGACGTAACTCGGATGCCTGTCTTTGTGCCTAATTTGTACTTGCACAGGATTGCGCTTTAAATAATAAAACTCAATTATTTTCTGCACTATTTTTGAAGAGACTCTTTTTCGCGAAGCTTTTCTTTGTTTCTGGCGCTATGTAATTTTGCCGGTGTTGTTCTCTGGAAGGTTACGTGTAAGCATGTTTTAGATGTAAAGATTTATGAAACGAAATAAAGAGGTAGTGCCAAAAAGGTAGGAATGGTGAGAGTAAAGAGAATAACTCTCAGTTCTGCAAGCTTTCAAATCTTAAAGTCTGATTAGCCGAATAATAATTCTATTTGAATCAGGATTCTATGGCCCAGTAACATTGATCTTGTATCTATGTACCTACTGTGTTTGTCACCGCCTCACCGGTAATCCAATATCCAATAAGATGATGTAACAGAATATTAATATAAGTCTTCTATGTAGGTATGCTCTTATAGGCATAATATGTATTATCTCTCCTTTTGAGAGGCACATCAGTTCCTGCGAATGGCCTTTACATAGTTATAGAGAATCAACCTCTATGATTATTACACTACCTACCAGGTACCAGGCACACAGTAATACACAGGAGATAATAATTGAATCGTCTCTTTCAAGATCCAATAACACAAACAGCTGAGTAGTTAGGTTCCTACTTGTATTATTAGTATCTCCTATGTTAATATATATAACGTACAGTTTACCAGGAACTAATTATGGGATAGTGGTCTGTCCATAGAATTACTGGTCAATCGACTAATGACGTTTGTAATTGGATATGTATTGCATTCCGCATATTGATATCGGCTTGAGGGATTACTGCGTCTGCATAGCAAATGATGTGTGTCTAACGGTGGTAATTATAATGTTAATTTAAGTGGGGCAATGGCGGGGAATGAGATATGGCTTGCATGTAAATTAAAGTACAGTAAGGCAAATATAAACAAAGTTTTAATGATTTAAATTCGGATCTGATGATTTTTTCATTGAAGTGGATTATTTTGTATAGGGTACAATGTCTGCAATTGAACTCAAAGGCTCCACAAACAGGCGCAATATGGCGGGCGCGACAGGCAGCGCTACCTTGTCGCGCCCGCGATATCGCGCCTGTTTGCACGAGCCTCAATTATAACGTATGGATTTAGGAACTTAAAAACTATACAAAACGACGGTGTCTGTGCTTTCATTATGGGTAAACATGCAGGAGTTGTTTGATAGGGTTCTGCAAATTATAGCAATCTACCTTGAGACAATTTATAAGCGCGTTGGCACTATAAGCAGCCAAATCATAAATATGGAAAGCTGGAAGCCCTAACAAGTCTGAACACTCTAAAACACCGAACTGCTCTTTAGAATATTAGGTACCTCAAAAAACATACAAAATAAACAAGAAACAAAAAAGCTTTTTGTAATAAACAAAAAGAAAGTCATACCTACGCATACCATCTAGTTAGAGCCGTCCAATCCCTTCCGACTACATCTGTACTAACAGACCCGACAGCACTCGAAATAACGGTATTATCGTGTTAAGAACAAAACAAAGCTTTTCTATTATCTCCGAGGTAATCACGAGACGGCCCGAGTATTCCCGAACCATAATTCCGTCCAATAATCCTTCACGATGAAGAGTTGAATAAGGCTGACGTGTTATGTCATATTCCAGAGCGTCGTTTCCTTAATAATTTGTCTCAAAGTTAAGGCTGGCGGCGTTCTACCGTTGGTTTACGAATTTGTGTCACTTTGAATTTAGAACTTACTTCATTGGCCAGTTACAAAACATGGCTACTTTGATGTTCTACGTACGAAATTCAACTTATATAAAAATAACGAATTGATTTTGTTGAATCGAAGCGATCAGAAGCTTGTATTGGATTTCAAAGAGCAAATGCGATTGGTTCGCCCTCACCCCATGGGACCTAATCTCATCATTGCCGATCTGTGCCGTGGCTGTACAATGTACAACATTAAACCTTAGCTTCTTTATATCACAAGTGTAACGCTTATGTCATTATTGTTATCTTTAGCGTGTAATCTGATATTGATTAGTATCTTAAGTGTATAAATCGCCCAATATATCCTGGACCTCCGTAGTGGCGCTGCTTGTCAAAACACAAAGCAATACTATGGAAAATACAGTAGATACTCTTTTAGTTTCCTAATTTGCCGCCTGTCAAAATATACTGGGCATGATGTGTGGTACAAATTGCGTGATGTAATTTCTGCTTAGCGATTTTTTCGCCAAAATATTGTGGTTAGTCTGTTTTTGTTCTAGTCAGTTAGGGTTTTTTGTAACCATTTTGTATGGGATTTTTTGACGGAAATAATGATTATGGTCTTTATTGGGCAGTGTTTGTAGTGTGCCGTGGGAATATTTAGGTCATGAATGAGTACGCTACAAATTTTTGAAATCATCAATTAATTAAATTTTTAATGATATTTCTAAAAGTATTGTAAGTTAACCTATCCAAGATGTTCAATCTACGCACCCAAATATAGCCTATATTTGGGTGCGTAGATTGACACCAAGCAACATAATTATATACATTAGGATGTACCTATGAACCTACAGTTTAGACTACGGGCAGATTCGATCATTCAACCTCTTTGTCACAGGCCACAACCGAAATTCTCTCGGTTTTCTGAATAACGTGCAGTTTATGCTTTGTTAGAACTCGCGTCTGCTTTGTCCGCCTACTAATAACGAATATTCGATTATATTGCATGCACCCTCTACATACAGAATACCTCGGAATTTTGATTATGAAACTGTAGTTGGGGTATCGGGGGAGAAAAGTCCGGGGGAGGTGCCTACCCTACCGGACTAGGTCAAGGGTCACTGGATCCTCTGCCCGGCAGGGGAGGCCTCCGCCCCAATGTATATAGGATAACGATAATAGCCCATTGCGGCCTCATTACACCACCATATTGGTCCACTTATCACGTACTACATTTCATCATTTCGAATCGTACATTCACACATTAATTATCGCGCGTCATTCATGCGACGTAATAACGTTTGTAAACAAGTAATCGTCGGTTGAAATAGAGCAACAAACGCGCGGCATGTGATAAAGTAAAATTGTGGTTTGCGCCTGCTTGATATCAAATATTTATGCTCGAGCGTGGAAAGCCGCGGGCAGCGAACGCCTCGCAATGGCGCGGAAACGGTATAGAGCGTGTTATCCGACTACAAATAACATTTTCAGTGAAAAATAACATTGGGAAACTGACAATGTTTGCAGTAAAGTGGTCTTGAAAATGAATTGACTTTTTACCATTTACCCGACGCCGTCAAACGAGCGGGAAACGCTATTCCACACATCTCGCATTTCCTCGCCTCGCTCACCTTTACATTTATAAATTGCTCCACAGATGTATCTTTACACGATTACAGCAGAGAACAGACAAAAATCTCCTAAAACCTGACGATTATGCGAAAAATAGATAAAAATCCTTTAACCGACATAATGCGCGCCTAAATCCGGCTTATCGCAAACCCTCTGGTATTTGCTCGTTTCTGAGAATTATTGATACTATAAATTGTTTACATCAATAGACTGGAAGAGTTTTACCCAGAATTTTCGCTAAGTAATTAAGGCGTAACATTAACCGCTTTCGGCATTAATTAATTCGTTGTTTATTTGTTGATATAATTAGTCAATAAAAGAATGTTAAGTAGTTTACGACGGCTCTAATTTACGTGACACAGCATACGAGGAGCTGATGTTTAGCGGTTAAATATAAATTCCGGCGGCGTAACAGAGTATTGCCTTCATAATAAGCCTCTCCTGGACGCCGAGACATTTTTATTCGAGTCTCGTTCTCACTTCATTTTATTTTTATACAAAACACCGCCATGCATATTCGAGCTTTTCGGTTGTTTAACTGCTGAAATCATTGCTTAGACGACGGGTGAATTTCAGCACTGTTTTTTATAGCTAGATAAATATTTGGATTGGATTGTTAATCCCCCGGATAATGCAGGGAATATTTTATTCCTTTTTCGTAAAAAAGTGAAATCGTAACGGATATAGAATCGGACTTATGAATATAATAAGGAAAACCTCAAGTTAAATAGTTGAGACGTCTTAGACTAGACTAAGACTCTTTTAAATATTTGCAGTAGATTATAGTCACCATCTGTCTAGCCTTTTCCCAACTATGTTGGGGTCCAGACTAACCGGATGCAGCTGAATACCAGTATTTTACATGGAGCGACTGCCTATCTGAGCCCCACAACCTAGTTACTGGGTTGCAGTAGATTATAGTGAACATAACATAAATGGCTATGACTATAAATAAATGTAGAATCAACAAAACATTTACGTACAGACTGACACTAAAAGCAAAATGTATTTCTATGGAAATGCCGAGCAGACTTAAAAATCTCATTTTCCTTCCTGTCCAATTTCTTCAACACCTTGGTTACACTTGCTCATATAGTTTTAACTAGGAAAACCCATTTCTTAAAGATCTCGACAACAGCTAATTCAGAGTTCACGAGAGACCAAAGAAATTCAAGCCGTTTACGAACTAAAGTCCCAGTTTTAACATTTCAAAGTGCAAACAAGTCTGTGAAACTTGTTCCTAGTTGTGGGACCACACGGGACGTGTTTATTGCAAATAGGAGCTCAGGACGGTAGTGGAACTAAACTAAGCGGGGATTTCGTGCAGTGTGCGCCGGGCCTCGCTCCTCACATCTGTTATTATTTTATTTGCTTGATGGATATTGCTTGTATCTCTTAAAAGTGTATAAACGAAATCTAAAAGACTCTGCGCCGGGCCTTTGAACTCTTTTCTGTAGTTTGTTTTGCTTTTCTCTCGGGTAATGGATAGATTTGATGATATATGTCTGCAAAACACACTGTTACAATATAGTGCGGTAAAGAGCGAGGGTTGTGTGTTTGTTTATAGATTGACGGTAGAACATTTGGAAGAGTCTCAAAGTTAATTTTGTTTTGGAGACAAAGGATTATTGGCGCTTCGGCTTTTAAAGATGGATAATCTAAATAATTTAATCCATACTAATATTATAAATCATAATGAACTCTGTCTGTACCTATGTTCCCTTTTCACGTATAAACTACTGAACGATTTTCGATAACATTTGGCAAGGAGATAGATGGTATTATGAGGTTACTTTTTGTTTAAAAAATAATAAAGGAGATCCTAAAGGGGGATTTTTTTACGTTAGAGATAATGAAAATCCAAACTAATGTTTTTGGTCAGAATAGAGAATTAGGTAGGTAGGTAGGTGTTTCTGTGTTTTTGTAAAATCATCCCCCAAGGGCTAAAATAAGGAATGATTTTAAAATTCACAAAGTAACCATCTGTGCATGTAACATTGAAATATTTGTGTAGGTACTTACCTACACAAAATAAAAATAAAACTTATTTAGAGATTTAAGGGATTGGAAATATAGTCATAGTTAGATGAGAGGCTAACGGATAGACTATGGCCAGGACATAGGATACTTTTATTTTATTCCGGTACTAAGTTCCCGTGGGATTAATTCCGATTTCAATGCGGGCGAAGTTCCGTGCAAAAGCTAGTATGCTATGATGACGCTGAATAAGTGTACACAAGATTTCTATTTAGTTTATCCTAGTTGTTAATTCATCAGGTAAGTATTGATAATAAAAAAATGAGACTAAAATAGCCTAAGTTTAAAGTTGTAAATACAATTAGTATTAGGGGAGTAGTGGTGGCCCAGTGGTAACGGCCGCGACTAACGAGTTGTCGGTCGTAGGTTCGAACCTTGACAGGCGCGTTACTTTGTGTTAACTAATTCATCACCACTGCTCTAAAAAACGGTGAAAGAAAATATCGTGAGGAAACTGGCATGTCCTAGAACGAAAAAATCGAAAACATGTGATATCTACCATCCCGCACTGGGCCCGCGTTGTAGATTACGGCCCTGTCCCAGCAGTGGGAACACTATAGGCTGATTAAGCTATTCCTATACTAAAACATCAAGCTTAACTTTCAAGTTAGTAGAGACAACCATTATTAAAAGACAAATGCTCACATCAAACAAAAGAAATGAGTGATAATAACTCAATTTTGTAATTTAAACAAATAATTAACGTAATGTTGACTGATGAAGATCTTAAAAGCTTAACGATGTAAGAATTTCCGTGTAATTGAGAGACGCGGCAAATATTTGTAATCGTTACGGATCAAATTAATTACACAAAGGTATTAGGGAATAATACAGTTGTTATTAAAAATAAATGTATTTCCTCCAAATATTTTAAAAACGAACGTTTGTATTTCTGTGTGTTTGTATGTTTGTTGCTGAATCAGACTTTTAACGGCTGAAAGGATTTGGTTGAAATTTTGCATACAAGTAGACCCTGGAGTCCAAAGAATTATTTTTAACCAGATAAGGAATCATTTACTACAATGTTATAGTATACAATATTTATTTTTCTAAGTAGATGAATATATTTTTTGTTTTTAAATTGCGGTAATTTAATTCTTAAGGTCCTCCAGAATTAATTTACCAACTGACTGTTAAGTTGTAGATTTATTATTTTAATTTAGAAAATTTATGAGGATAACGAGATAGAGAGATAAAAACATAACGAGATGGCCTTATAAGGACCAAAAGTTTCACCTTTTCGAGTAAAAACATACAATTTTACAACACCATTATATCGATGAAATAACAAATAATTCAAAGTAGAATAACGTTCAAAAGTCGACTTTATAACATTGAAGTTGACTACTTGATTTATTCAAACAGAACGGCAAAGAATTAATTACTTAACCGAGTGTCGGTACTGAAAGAACTTCCAGGCGCTTGAGTTACTGCAGGTTGGTGCTAGTACCGTCAAACAAAGAGATAAGTATACCGGTTGCTAACTCGCAACTGCTTTTTGACAATGCTTCGTCTGCTTTTAAAGTCTATGGTATACTATTATGAATTTGTATTGAATTACTTGGGCCCAGTAAGCTAAGCAATCAAGTGTTTTAATCACTCATTTTTTATTTGTTCAAAAAATATTTTATAACTTTAAAGCTTAAGTTTAACCAAAACCATTATATGCTAGAAATAATTATTAAAACGAAATAAAAAGGATTTCAATAACAAACTTAATCAGTACCTACGGACTGTAAAAAGTTAACTAATAAATGATAGGTATTTATTACTGTAAATTGATCACAAACACTTTTACTTACACGGCGAAAAATATAATTTAAAACTAACTAGATGAGGTCGGTGTTTCCTATTCGACTACTCTGAGAAGAAACACCGAAACAAACTTAGAGACAGTCACTTAGAGTCAGTGAGAGGGTCACAGTCTCTTTTAAAGTTCAGACTTTGTCTTGGGCAGATCATTTGAGCTATGGTCTTTTGAGGAACGAAACACAACGCTTTGTGTGGACCTGTCCAGTCAGTGCACGCATTTGTCAGTATTGCGGATGCAACAAAAGTTGTCATTGTAGTAAGAAGAATATTTTTGCTTGTAAACCTATTTGTTTGCCTGGCGGTACCGTAGAATCTGCTACCTTATAGTGACGTCACTTGCGTGCATTTTAATGGTGGGTAGTCCATTTAATTAGGCGAACAGTTGCTACGATGCTTATTTGCGGGATTATTGCATTTTGTTTGACTTACAGCGCGAACGCTTGCGCTATTTGTGATGACGTCATTAGCCCACTTTTGTTTTGAATTGCGAACGCGAAATGTTTTGATAATTGTGTTTTGTTTTTGAGTTTACCGTTTTTATTGGTCATACTTACCTATAAAGGTTTGAAGATTATTCGGAATTGTAATTAGCGTTTTGTTTTAAGAAAGTCTGTTATATGAAAATAATTATCGTCCAATTACATAATCTTTTCTAAACTAAATACATCACACGTTAAGTGTTCAGTCAATTATTTTGTAAAAAGTTTAGCCTAATTTTTGGCCCATTATAATTCACTTGCTTACAGAGTGTGTAAATATCCGTCTATAATAACTACAACTTGAAGAATCATATAAGTAATTCTACTTTAATAGGTACACACCTATTTCTTTATTCACTCCACTACACAAGCTAGTTTATTATTCATAAGTATTGTACGTAATTGGCTCGCAATAAATATCAGTTACGAGTTACGACTGCTTTTCTATTGCGCGTCATTAAAAGTGCTGAGAAGTGCTGCACTTGGAAGTTCCGCCGATATTTCTAAAGGAACGGTGTCGTTAAACTTTATAGTTATGATTAAACCTGGTTTTTTTCCACGTCTTCACATCTACACAAGTAGGTATCTATGTAGAAGGTAATTCAGCAGAACCTTATCAAATACACATTATAATGGCTTTAATACCATGATTAATATCCCCGTTGGGTTTGGGTCTTGCTTAGAAGCAAGACATTTCTGTGCTCTTTCTGTGCTCGTTTCACCTCTACATTTAGGTGCAATACACACATAGTACAGGTAGGTTAAATGTAGAGGTGATGTAGAACAACCCTGCCCCTGACCACTGTCTTACTGTGTAAACACGAACTCCCATGTTTAACTGATTCAAAACTCTTTAAAGACAAATCACCGCTCCGTGAAAATAATTAATATGCCCGCCCACACTCGCAACAAAATAGTCTCATAAGTAGTCAAGATTATCAAAATGTACTGAAAATCAGTTTTGATACAATTGACAAAACTGTTCTGTCTAATAAAGACAAAACTGTTTTGCTTCTAGTCTGCGCACTGCCTAACTAGACATGGAACTCTTGCGCAGAGACTAGGGTGTCTGTCTGTATTATTTCAATATGTTGAAGTTTTCCTGAACATCCGAACCCTCAAGAGGTATATTTACACATCATAACATCGCGCCTCTAATCCCCAAAGGGTTAGGCAGACGTGTACCTGTAGCACTTCGACATTTCACCAGTTATGCTAAAACCCCATGTAATAGGGGGCAAGTCTATTGCCATCAACCAGGTATTAGAGGTATTATTCTGTAGTCCATACAAATACTAGTCCCGTGGCAGAATCAAACTAGCTAAATGTGGCGGAGGCCAATCTATCACCAACATCTTCTGTACCATCTCTTTCTCCAATGGTAAAAATAATTGCTCCATTAGAACAGAAGATTAAGCAATTTTCCTCTAACTTGAGTAATGTACCTCCTCTCTGAACAGTCTATAAATTAGCCTCGTAGACAAATATGAAATGTGGAGCCTTAGCCGTAGATCATTAAAATTTGTCATACCGGTTATTTATTGATCGTTTACGACTCAACTATTTGACTTATGTCCATACTTTACATGCAGTGTCGTAATTGTTTATAAAATTGATTTAGCTTCAACGTCTGGACATTATGTGAGACATGCTTAGGAATTTCTTGGCGTCATCTTAGATTTTTATATTTTAAAATGTTTATGAATAATCTCGGAAGATTTGTTACAAAATTAAACTACTACATAGGTAGGTACGTATATGTATAAAGTTTTATGGTAAGGATACAGTATATAGCTCCATACACACGCGCCTCGATAATTTCATTTAGACCAACTCGGAGCAGTGTGCAACCGGGACGCCACGTGTAACAAATTACGGGATCACATGAGCTAGGTGAGCTACAAACACGAAGGTATTCTCTATTCATATATGAGTTTTTTTTTAAGTTGTTCTGTCGGTCTATTCTTTAAAAATCTCATTCAAAACTCAGGTGAAGTGAGCATGAAGTGAGCGCTATTCTGTAAATATCTCACCGTGAAAACTTAGGTGAAGTGAGCTGTCAATATAGTTTCAATCCAGCATCGGGTAGAATGACAGCTCATTTCACCTAAGTTTTCACCCTGAGATTTTTACAGAATCGGCTGTTATGCTGGCTTCCCATTTCGGCAGGTGTAGCGCAAACATGTGAAATACAATAAAGTCGATAAGAATTGGTAAGGTGGTACTATAAATATTAACGTAATCCCATATTAACTACTAACCTTGTTCATGATGGGAAGCGGTCGACGGAGCGGAGAATGCGCTGGAGCAGCCAGGGCGACGCGCCAGTCCTCCCAGTTCTGGCACTGCGCACAAAATACACAAATATTACTACTCATTACGATGACAATTAAACGACTAATGTAGGAGGATCTTGTATGTTTTCGTAAAATCTTATGGACAATCAATCGGCTCATCACCGAGAGTTGGAAATCCAACAGTGCGTGTTGTGTAGTGTAAGTGAAAACGGGTTAAGACTATTAAAAGTTAGTAATTATTTCACCACTCACTTGGTTAGTTTAATTAGATTAAAGTGAACAGTCAGGTTACAATGTTACTACGAATTAAGCGCTCAACTAATTCGTGTATTTACATCGTGGTCACAAAAGTAATGGCTTTTACTTCAATTTATTCGGCTGACCCACTTTAACCACTCCCAGATAGGTCCTACTCATGAATTTCAGATATCCCGTTCCAGAGTTATGCTCTTTGAATAACAACAGCTAAAAAGTTTCAGATTCAAGAATTCAGTATAAATGTTCGTAAACATTCAGCGAAAGAAAACAATGTCGATTCCGATTCCTAGAAGTCTAGAACCGAGTTTGAATTTTATTTAGATACGGAACACATTTGCTTTGTTCTTACAAATTCTAAAATTCCTTGAAAATATAATATTCTTTGCTAACACAAAAGCAACACAAGGAGCCCGTTAAACAAAGAAAACACAGATAAATATACTTCAAACATATCTCGGAGTTGTCATACATTTATCCCGACTGCAAACAACACAAAAAGTGAATCCGGAGCGGCGAATGCGAAGCGATTAGCGTTCGGCTTTCATGATTAACTCACACAACTTCGCTCTCCCTCTCGTCCTTCGCTATTTTGTTGTTCGCCTGTCCCGAGAAATGTTCAAATGGTTTTTTCTCAGCAAGATAACAAATAGGCCACGGCCGCTTAGACACTAATCGGGTTTCACCGAAATGGGATTTCGCTAAGCTATGAAAATTAAATGCTCTGCTCTCAAATTCGAATTATCCCGAGATAAAAATTAAATAAATTCAACGTGGCCTGTAATTTAAACCTCAATCTGAGCGAACTTTTCTCTATCCGACTGCGACTGAACTCCGCAGTGTGACTTTCAATTGTTTTATATTGCCGGATTTACTGGATAGTTTGCACGTGGATCTTTTTATAACTACAACTTTGTGAATCGGCGGAGTTTAATCGAGTCATAATTTTACCAAATATAGGAAGTAATAAATACAGGATGTTCATTTTTTGCGCGGCCGTTAATTTGTACCTAAATTGGTTAAAGTAAAAAGCTTCGTGTGTTAAAGCGCTGTAAAATTTCACACACGTAAGCGCTATTCAATTTAGAATTATCTCGGAACTAAATTAAATTGAATATCAAACAGTTGAGATAGTGCTGATTTGGAGTCTGTGCGGTGAGCGGGCGCTTAGATAAGTGGCTGCTATTTAATATCTGCAAGATAGGGGGTTGGCGCCGTGCCACCGGACTACGACGAATTACAAATAGGCACAACTCATAACTCGAGAACGCAAGAACTTAACTCAATTAGCCAAATAACTCAAAAGAAACAGTTTATGGTACTCGAGACGCTTTAATAGAGGCGATAAAGTAATGTATTGCTTATTACCCGTCAGAAATCGCTTTACAGCCCTTGTTGTGAAGGGCAAAGTACCCATGGAGTATAAAATGAAGACTTTTTATCTTTTGTTTATCATGATGTCACAAATTATGCTTTTAAAGGGGAAAAAAGACAGGCGTTTTCTGAATAACAGTCGTTTATCATAAGTATGCTGTAAGTGTAAGTATATTAAGCGGTGAAAACATATTCAATGTATTTTGCAAATCTCTTTGTGTATGCAAATAAATTATTAAAGGCACCCTTGGAATAACGGCTGGCAGAAATAACGTAAAAATTAACAAGAGTTTAGTTATTTTCTCTGAGGTTAATTTTCGCCTATGATTTTAAAGCTTATAGCATTAAAATAGTATGAATAAATAATTAAACCCAAACCAGCCGTAAAAATGGAAGATAAAAGGCACAATCTTACCTGGAATGAGGTTAGGCAGATTAGGCTCGAAGCCTGAGACAGAATGTGCTGAAGAGGAATTGATCTTGCCATCTGCCCCCACTAGGGGAAATGGGGCAAAAAGAAAAAACACGTCCGTTATTTATTTACGGTCAGATCGGCTGGGAAATTGAACACAGAAAGTTTCTTAAAACTATGTTTATTTACACCCGTAAGTTACTTATTAAAATAAATTAAATATGAGAGGCAATGCTGTAGTGACCTAATTGAGCGTAATGGAGAGGAATTTTGACTGCCATCTGTCCCAGCTAGATGAAATAGGACAAAAAAAAGAAGACACAACCCTACATTTTTCGATCTTTTTCAAATCGGCGCGGGGTATTTAGAATAGAATAGAATCTCATTATTACTTTGGTATTTACTTCGGAGAAAATGGGTTAGTAATATAATTATAGGTTAAATACTTATAGAGGCCACAGTTACAAGACAGAGATACAAATTTAGGTATTACCTGGGATGAGGTTAGATGTGCAGCCTGTCACAGTATGCGGAGGAGAAGAGTTGTGTCTGCACTCAGCCCCCACTAGGGGATCGGGACACAAAAAGGTACATTATTTTATTTACCTATTAACTTAGTATGATTTGAGCCCAGCTCACCCTCTGTTACATGTGGCTTAAGTTTAACATTACATAACTTTCGAAATGTGTGTACTTACATTTGTCCCAACCCTAGAGGCGTTGCTTTATGGAACTACTTACAGCATGTTAGCAATTCTGTTTATTCTATTAGAAATTATTACACCTAAACCATTGCAAATTCCCGCAGAGGGTAAGGTGATTAAGTTTTAAGGATTGAATTTTAGAGAGGAAGAAGATGGCGATTACTGTGGCTGATAGATATTTAACAAAAATAGTTTGGAATAAAAGCGAAAACTTAAAAATGCCCATGTTCTCCATGATAATTGCATAGCAGTGCGTAATATACATAATTATGTAAGCCCATCAAGTTAAATAGGTACCTAGGTAAGATGCCATCATACCACCAGAGTGAGTTTTATGCCCGTTTTACTAACACGAGACAGACAATACCTAATTGTGCTAAATGAATGCCTAAATAAAAGCGCGCTGTAGGAGTATCAACTTTCGGCGCTGAGCTGAGCGTTTATTTACACATTCATTTAGGTTTCGCCTAGTGTTAGTCTAAACGGGAATTAGACGTGTATCTTGCTATGAAAAGCAGTGAGAAGAAATTGTACCATATCACCGATTTACGAAGAAATTAGCACAAATGGGGAAAAATTTGTATCCACAAATTCACATTAATAATATTATCGAATGACTTGACTCTCTTAGGTATTATGGAGTAAAGAATGAAAATTCCAATAAGATTATTAAAGATTAGGAAAATGTTGCTTCATTGCAAAGAGGATAGATTAAAATTAGTATTAGATAATATAGGTAAGACAGCCCCGTTTAGAATTGTGTTTGCTAGAGTTATATTGATAAAAGCCTTTCCTTTTTACAGCATAAGCGGCTAATTGGCCATCACCTCTATATGGGTAGCGTAGTTACAACGTCTTACCTGGCGTGGGGTTAGGCGCGCAGCCTGCGACGGATCGCGGTGGAGAGGAATTGTGTCTGCCCTCAGCCCCCACTAGGGGAAACGGGACAGAAAGAGAAGGTACATCAATAATTTGACTTCACAAGATCAACAATCCTAAGGTGCTTAAAAAATAAGTGATCTCATGGCCCTCTTTGGCATTAAGTTTGTTGTGTTAATAATCTTCCGTTTTTAGGGTTCCGTAGTAAACAATGTGGATATACATATAATCGACGCCGAAAAATGGTAAAAAAATCGTATTTTTTTTTTTTTATGGTACACATGTTCATACACGTAAAGTGGAGATGGTTTTTTTTTTCTCGTCAATCCCATGGTGTGGGGTATCGTTGGAAAGGTCATTTAAAAATACGGCAGTAGTATATATAACGAAATTAAAAGGAAAACTATCACCGCTACATAGGCTCCACAAGTTACCGAGTAATAATCGACCAACTTAAATTTGCAGTTGTAAAAACATGTTCTTCCATACATTCTGTATCGGAGCACAAGTTTTTCAACTACAATGTTAAGTTTGTTTTATAAATTCATCCCAACTACGGAACCCTTCATTGTGCATGGTACGACATGCACTTGGCCGGTTTTTCAAGTTTAAGGTACATCAAGGAGTTAATTGACATTGCATTAATGTTTTCTATTCCGTTTAGAGATTGATTGTAAAATATTATAAACCTACAAATCTATCCTATAAGCATGAAAAATCGATTAGGTACTGGACAACATTTAATTAGGAGTCAAATTACGCATTGCAGACATAATGACAAGCCCAGTTCTTAAAATGCCCTATACAGTTATCTTCACACTTAAAGTATTAGGTACTTACATACATTAAAGTACGTAATAATGTTAGGGTAATTCTACTAAAACTCGCCCCTTTTGCGAAATCAGCGTAAAAGATACATAGAAACAATGTTGGTTTCTGTTTACGTGTTTACATGCCATTAAACATATTCTTGCTTGCTTGTATAGCTTTGTAATTTCCTTTGTTTCTTCCTTGGGTTTTCCTAGTGCAACCGTATTACAAAGAGAGTCTTTGCTATTGTTAAAAATATCTTGTTCGTTGTTTTCTGTTGGTATTAAGATCCACACTATGTGACTATACCAAAAAGATTTAACATTATCTATAACGTTAAAAATAGCTACTCTCACTAAATATGTTATTTAAATCTCTTCAGTGTCCAAATTAATTATCTCGTAGTTTCAGTATCATTATCCCGTCATTAAAGTATTTTTGTTTGTCTAACACGGAGTGTCAACTACCTACGGCTGAGTTGTGCTCGCAGCGGTTTTAATGTTTGAGCACAGTTCCAACTAAAGGGATTAAAAGTTTATTTTGCACTGACAAACACGACCTCTGTCGGTCAATATTTGTAAATGTTGGACCTATTTCGAATGGACGGAAGATGTATTGGATTCAACAGAAGTCCTTGTTTATATTGTAAATGGATCTCTTGTTGGTATCTAACTGTTTTTTTAAACCACGCTTAGTAACATAAGTAAGCTAAAGATAATATAAAATGTTAATAGTTTGAATCTGTCGGAAGTAAGCATATCTTTTCAAAAGGCAAGGATAGATTGCTATCGATATAAGAAAACAGAGGTCGGTACCTATGTTTTCTTAGAAAAGATAAACAAAACACTGAAATAGGACCTTGAAACCCGGAGTTAAACCATAACAACATCAAAATCTTTCCAGAACAATGTTTTTAAACGAAGTAAAACAGCTTTTTTCTGTCCAAAGTCCAAACATTTATTCCGCGTAATCCTTAATTGACTCATCAAAACAAGAAACCTAAAGCAAAGACTCAGACTACAAACAGAAGCAGACATGTCTAGGGATCACAGAGGACATTAGTTGGAAAATGAGACTAAAACATAAGAGATTATGTTAATAGGTGTTATAATATTCTCCGGGAAGAGCCCGGGGAGGCCAAGATTCTGCTTCGACATCTGCAGGCTTGGCATCACGCCAAACTAGTCGTTATACATACTCCAGTCGGTACTTAACTTACACTGTGTTTATAAAATGTTTAGAATCCCTTCAACAGAACAAACATTTTTTCGAATTCGTTATTCCAAGGGTAATTACGGCCAACTGTTGTTGAAGCTATCTCTGAAGTATCTTATCTTTTTAATGGGGTAATTTAGGTTCAAATGTATCAATTAGAGTGATTGTAATTTTTATTCTAAAATATCATGATGAAAGGCTAAAGAACGTTTGCGCCTATGAACGTATAAACTTTAAAATTAATTGCTAATGTATTTTTATGAAATAGCAAGGACAAGAAATAGTGAACGTGACACTGAAAGATTATTTATTTGAGAACGTATCATGCTCATTCGCTTTGAAAAGTTATACTGTTGAAGCAAAACAAGGTTATAATAAAATCAATTCATTCTAATTAAATATTAAAAAAAAAAAAAAAGAACTTAACAACTAACAAGCCGACATGATATAAAAATTAATAACCAAAACGTGAACATGGTGGCACAACACAACCAATGAACGAAGCGAAACGAACAAAAAACGTCCGGCGGCGTGTGTGTGAAACGCGACACATCGGTTGCGCTTGCGACGCCGACGGTGCGAGGTCGGTGCTCGTCGAAAAACATTGACCTATTAATGTGCGATATGAGGCAACCGGTCACGATGATAGATACACTGAAATCCTGATATTTTTGCTTCATCAGCACAATTAACAAGGCTATTAAAAAGAGGCAGACCAAAGAAAATATATAATTGGATTGTGTAAAAGACGTCATGCCTAGAAAAGAAGTGAATTGTGAGATGATTGCTAATAGAGTCGTATGGAAGAAAAAGACGGGCTTTGCAGACCTCAAATATGTAGATTGGGATTAGGGCAGTACCTACTCTGAATGAATGAAATTTATAGAATAAAGAATCCCAAAAATGACGTATTGTAAAAACATATCGTTTTACAAGATCATAAAGTATGAAAGGAGTTATAGAGAATAAAGTTTATAATAAACATGTTTGTGATGATCTACGGAGGTTGATATAATAAAAGTACAATATAAATATGTCTACATCACGTTATATCCCTGATATTTATGGTGAATATTATGGATTAATAAATAACGTAAAAAGGGTCGTTAAAAGGTAGCTGTCACTTTGTTTTTGTGAGTTCGGGCCGGTCTGGGTAGTCTGGGTACAGACATTTCTACATTCAGGTTCACGTTTCCAGTTAATTTGTTATAGGTCAGACGTACTAATGGAAGTCGTTGTTCGTCTGAATGGTCCAAATACGGATTGTTTGACTAACCAAATGAAATATATTATTTACCTACTTGGTAATGTCGTCAGCTAAAAGTCACACAAGTGTCTTTTGAAATTTAAGGCAATTTTACCTTGCTAAGCAGTTGAAGAAACAACACAGCGTTTCGATATTGAAGGAGACAAAAGGTAATTCTTTCTTCTGTTATTGCAATTTTGAATGTAACCAAAAGAAAGAAATTATAGAAAATCCAGTAACAGCCATTCTGGAGTATTAAATAAAACACTTTTTCCAAGAACCTCGAACCTCGTCTAATAATTTTTCCTTTATATTTTAAAGAGCCTAGAAGATCGACTGAACAGTATGTTTTAAAGATCTGTGATTAAGTGTTCGCAGCTGTCCTAATTTATTATTATAAGCTTAAGTTGTCCCACTGCAGGGCAAAGGTCTCCACTTTTCCAGGTCTACTGTGATTGCGGGCCAATCCTTTAAGAAGGAGTTCAGCTCATCCCACCATCTCTTTCTAGGCCTTCTGCGTAGTCGTTTCCTGCTATTTGGAATCTGCGTATTGCTGCTTCTACATGCGACAGATGTGGCCATGCAGCCCAGTTCCACTTTAATCCAGCAGCTGTGCGGCCAGCGTCCGTTATTTGTGTTTTGGAACGAAGTATAGAGTTCCTAATGCGGTCAGTGAGTTTGACACGAAGTATACTTCAATCAATAGCCCGTTGGCAGACTCCAAGTGCGGACTTTTGACGGTTTGTAAGAGAACATGTTTGCGCTCCGTAGGTGAGGATGGGAGAATGCACATAACCTAATAGGTAAATCAAATCGATCGAATATACAAGCTCTAAGTATTCGTCAAGGTAGGTATATTAATTTATCAGCGAGGAGAGAGTTACCAACTGCAACGAGAAAGTCCAAAAATCGAAAAAATCCAAAGCATGCTTTTTATCATAAACAGTAAGTGATGGATATATGACTTGTTGTACAAGATAATTGTTGTCATTACTATTCCAACGCCCCCTCACTTTAAAGTGTTAACATGAGCAATGAGGCGTTGTAGACTTGAATTTAAAACTGTGCTCCCACACATAGACAAGACAATGCAAGAATTGCGTACAATGCTAGTTTTGTTAAAATGTGCTTAATCAATCTGGCAACCAATGAGGCAATGGACGTGTTTGTTGGCGTTGGTGGCCAATATGTGGTTATATTGAAAGTCATGGCTGCACGGCTCAATGCCCGTGTTAACACCGTTTAAAGCTTAGCTAATCCGAGCCGGAAAAAAACGTACGTGAAAAGTTTAACTGAGTTTAAACATGATTTATGGTTTCAACAAGAAATAAAACCTAAGCTCATGGATTTAATTTGTTACAAACAGATTTAAGTTACGTTAATTGGCGAATTTATTAAACTGAACATTGCTACTCTTTGAGAATATTACCATATTGATAAATACACAATAAATATATTGTTCGGAAAAAACGCGCGAATTCTATCATAGTATTACAATTTCGCGGTAAAATGTTTTCCTCTGATATCAAAATACAAATAATATGTATTTGCTAGCGATTGTGCCTATTATTATTATTTGTTTACAGAATTTACATATGTAATAAACGGTTTTTCATACCGCTGTCATTTACAGAAGCTTGACGTTTTTCCGGATTTGATTCAAACTCAAAGTAAGAAATGTTGTCAGTCTCTTTCATAACGAACTTGAAACCGCAACTCGACCAAAATGTTATATCTTTTCCATCTTACTTACTTAGTAATATTAAGTTTACAGGTAGAATAATTTAATTTTAACTAATTGGATAACGGTCTCCATTTCCAGTAAAATCGAAATTAAAGCTCAAAGCTACAAAAAAATATTCGTGGAGAACTTTTTTCAGCTTCGGTTACTCGAAAACAATCACACGGAGTTTCACAGTTTTCGCTTTTTAATAAACGAGGTGGAACGCGGAAGTCACGTGTAAAAGCCAGTAGTTATTAATAATGCAAAGGAAAGGATTGTTCGTTTTATGTTTTTATGCAAACATGATCTATGGGATTCATGTATGTATGGAGCTTTCATCAAGGTTTGATGGATAGGTGAACGTTGGGAAAAATCTGGTATTGATACCGTTGAACATGGCAAAAAGTTGCAGTATATTGAAAAGGGTCTGCTTATTTCCTATGGTCCGTTACTTGAATCAATTGCCTTATTAGATCTTTAACATCTATGTTAGTCAGATAGAAATCTAAAACACTCTTTTTTATGTAGGCACACCATAAAAATTACAGATATAAATCTAGTGAGCCAGATATAGATTTATAAGGGTTAGGGATAGTAGGTGCTGTATGTGGAATACCTCAGGTGCCATTTAAGCGGGTGCCCAATGTGGAATACGTCAGATTATAATCCCCCAATTCAATTCGACATTTAAAGCATGAATGGAGTAATATTTGAAAATTAAACAGATTATGTAGCGAAAAATATTTCACCCACAGATATAACTTTTGATAATCGTCAAACATAAAGTAGCAATTTAAATGGGGTGATCATGGTAAACGCCTTCCGGGCTTACAAGTTTAACGAGGGCGTTAATAGTAGGAAAACTTGGGCTATACTTTTAATATTGGAGTCTTGGAGTCGTATAGGAATATTACACTGTGCGGATCGTAAGAATTCTAATTAATATAGCCCTTATTAGGGATAATGTGTACTGAAATATACGTAGAGTACTTGATTTTACTTCTGATAGTGCCGAATATGCAACTGATATGTAATAAACCATTTGATTCTTAGGTATTAATAAGTTTATAATGCAGTGAAATTGAACTGTTGTTAAGGTGTAAGGTATTTTTATTATTAACTAGCTGCGCCCCGCGGTTTCACCCGCGTAAGGAACGATCCCATGGGAATATCGGGATAAAAAGTATCCTATGTGTTAATCCAGGTTGTAGACTATCTGTGTGCCGAATTTCATCCAAATCCGTTAAGCGTGAAAGAGTAACAAACATCCATCCATCCATACTAACATACTTTCGCGTTTATAATATTAATTAGATTAGATAAACCTATTATTCAATTTCAACAAGACGGTAGAATTATCCTTTACTTACATAATAAATGTTTTACTAAGATGGTAATTATGTTTTGTCCCTTAACTTTTCAGAACATAATTATAAAGATTTACATATTTTTCAATAGTCCAGAACATGTCCAATTCGGGAAAATGATTATAAACCACTAAAATATCACTTAGTTCTAAAATTATTAACATAATATAATAAAATTCTGATGAAGATTTACGCGACCGTATTATTTATTCCTGAATACATTGAATAATAATTAATAAAATACATCGTGCGAGAGAAACGGGTTTCATAGATGTTATCGCCATTGATGGGCTACCGACTTGATATGTTATTATTTATATTACTTGTCTTTATGTTCATACACTTTGCAATCTACCGCCAGTGGTATCGTCGTGTAGATCGCGGAAAAAAAACTGACGATCTAAATTAAAATATCACTAGCGATGCGCATATCGCGAGCCTTCCAATTTATCTGGAGACTTCGAAATCATTACGATACCGCGGTGGTATAGAAAAAATAAATCACAAGTACGGTACGGATGTATGTGAGAATTTTTTTCTTTCGATGTCAGAAGAAAATTCACATTAATTTAAATACCTACTTATCCTTTATTTGGGGAAACAATTATTTTGAAAATAATTTCGTATTGGTGAATTGGTGGTCTTAAGTGTGACACACTAGCCTAAAAGATGCCAATTTACTAAGCTGTTGAATCTGCATGAGATTTAGCACTATATTCCAAATATATTTACCTGGATGGGGATGATTGTGTTCGGCGGGCGGCTGCATGGATGACAAGGCGGAAAGTGGAGTGTAGCGGGCTCCATCCTCACGAGAGCATCCCTCCTGTGGATACAGTAACGTTGTTAGCATTTATTATTTTATTTATTTATATTTAATTCACAAGTAACATGACTCAAAACGTTAGTAACAATCTTTCTTATCAACTATGTTAGTACACTTAACCTAAATACTTATCTAACACTGCCTTAAAGATATGAGAATCCCTGCTACAAGCTCAAAACCGATGTAGAAAGCTTGCAGCAGCGATTCACACACAAGCAGTCCAGTCTGCTCGCCACACACTGCAGTATAATGTTGGGGCTGGCCCGCACCCGGCGCACCAGGGAAGCGCGTATTTAACACGGTAGCTTAAATAATTAGATTTATCTAGTTGTCTACCTTACCTACACGTAATGTTGTCTCTAGTTCAGTAAGAATGAAGCACAACGAGCGAAAGGGAGAGAGCGTCGACGCCAGCTAAGATAGGATTACATTACGCCTCGGCGCAAAAAAGGGCTAAAGTGAAATATACCTTCGGGAGTGGGTATGGTACGTAGATCAACAAGCTTGTATTATGCATATCTATTTAGGATCCCTGGCGCTTCTGAGAGTTTAACATAACATTAATAAGATTGAACGCGTCAGACGATATAATCTGCGTCAAGGGTAACATGATGGTTTCTCCTTTCACGCGTAAATCGTTCACGCCTTAATTGATAATGAGAATGCAGACGAAAAAGAGCGTTTACGTTAAATACAAAAAGCTTATTTTTCTATGTAGGACCTTCGCAAGGCAAAGCGATGAAGGATAATGTGTGGATGAGATCCCGAGGCGTGTTTACATAGAACTTACTTCATTACCGCGTATTAATGAGAACCGAACCGCCAGCGGGTGTATAGTCTTTATTACGTATGGGTAATACGCTACTCGATTTACTAACTTCCCCGATGGTAAGGGCTCGTCTATCCCCATCATTCATATTAACAAGTATGACAGATTTATTCGAACTCGATTTTGGATTAGAGATTTAACTGACAACTGATTAATCTTCTTACCTTTTCGCAGTTCGCTGTTGCTGTGGTCTGCGTATGACTTGTTGATGAAATGCGATACTGCATTCCGGACACCGTGCAAAACCCCTCATGGTGGTGAGTAGCATATACCCCAGTTATGGTCACATCAGTGTCTTGATTAACTATAACTTCCACTTTTTGTTTTCTATCTGACACAGCGGATTCATCACTTTCGGATGGAGCTTCATATTCGTTTTTTGATTCCGACTTAACGCCGGAACTTACCCCGTTTTTTGACTTCTGAGAATAAGATTCATCGCTACAAGAGTCTGATGTAGTATCATCTTTGTTAGATTTGGGCGAACGTTTTTCGTAACTAGCTGCTAGAATTGCTGTGGCGTTAAGACTTGCCATTCGTTTTTGTACGACCATGTCTTTTAGATCCATTACTACTTCGTTTCTGTTACGCTTTTTCTTGAGGGGTACACCGGCAGTCTTTTTCATTTTAGCTGGTGGTTTGTCTGAATCCACCTTACTCGTAGATGCTTTAGGTGAGGCTTTCTTTTTTTCTGAAGTTGTCACTTTCTTCTTAGTATCTTGTTCACTATCTTCACTGGAAGAGGTAGATGATTTCGGATCCCAATACTTGCCCGCACTTCTAATACCAAGTCCACGCAACGATCTCTGAGGAGGGTTATCGTCTGAACTTTCGGAACTGTCTTCTTTCTTTTCTTTTTTGGCTTCGTATTCTGATTCTGAAGTACTTTCTTGTTTTTCGATTTCCTTGGGCTTAGTTTCTTTCTTTTTAGGTGACACAGTCTTAGATGTGCTTGGTAGAACTTGTCTATCTATAGTTTTCATTAGACCCAATTCCATATGTGTTTTACTTTCATTTTCATACAAGCAATGAACTTTTGCTATCGCGTTTAGAGACGCCATTCGATGTTTTTTAGGCCCAGACCACATTGACAAAAGTTTAAGCCGCCTCTTACTAGGTTTTTCGTTACCTAGCAAAGTAGAACTTTCTTTGAGATCAATCAGAGAATCTTTTGATAGCTCTTTTAATTCTTTAGACGGAGGTTTTTTCGCACCGTCCGTGATTCTATTCTTCTTGAACTTTTTATTTTTTGCTCTCTTATTTTTTGGGTTATCAGATTCGGAAGACTCTTTGGTGTCATTATCATCATTGGACTCGCTTTCTTCAGATGACGAGTATTGGAAAGCCTTAGTATTCAGAGCAAACTTAGAATTATCGATATCTTCATCTGAAAGGCTGCTTTTCTTGGTTTGCTTTTTAGTTTTTATCGGAGTTTTCTTTGCATTCGGATTTGGCTTGACAGATTTTTCTGGTTTCTCATTTTTACTTGCCGCAGTTTCTTGTTCAAGAAATTTTATGGGACTAAAAGGTTTTCCAGTTATGCTTGATTTTCGAGCCACCATTTTATAAGACTTGCTAATAATAGGTTTTGGTTTTTCTTCGGCTTCTACTTCATTGTTACCTGGATTCGTTTCTACGCTAGTTGCAGTGCAAACACTTTGATTTTGATTAGCATTTAACTCTTCTGATCGTTTATTCTTCAACTGTTTTACAACTTCTTCGATAGGTCTATGAGGCGAATATTTTTTCTTTTCTGATTCAGTTTTCTTGTCTATAACTGTTCCTTTTACTCTAGCGATAGGTCGTACTCTGCCAACATTCTTGTTAACAGGACTACGAAAGTCGGACAGTATGCTTTTTGGAGAGTCCACTTTTTCCGTGAAGGTATAAACATCAATCTCTGGTCCTTGTGATACTAATGAAGAATTCGAAGAACTTCTGTCTTTAGGATTGTCTTCCACTTTGTTTTCCAACTTCATAGAAACAAATCTTTCTGAAACACTAAGGTTGCCTTTTGAATTTTTGCAACATTTCACGTCTATATCCACTGTACGCGGTGATCTAGTAGATGTGAAAAATTTAGGAGGTCTTTCTGTTTCAGCTTTTGGAGTTTCTGGTTGATTAGCTGAGGAAGTTTTAGGAGGCGTTTTACAAACTGCAGAATCAAAAATGTTTTTAGAATCGACTTTATCATCAATTTTTTCTTCAGATGTACCGCTCTCATCATTACTTTCACTAGGCGTATTTGACTTGTTATTAACAGAATCATCGGTGCAATTTTTACTATCATCATTCTTTTTATCTTTTTCCGTTATTTCTGGTTTTGTTTGGGCTGCACCTTTCTTTTTGTCATTATTAGCAGCATTACCTTTCTTGATAATCGTTTTAGCTTTGGAGAATTTCGGTATTGTTTTCTTTATAACATCTTTATTAATTTTGTACTTTACATCTTTTTTACCTTTTCCGCACTTTTTTACATTGGCTTTAGAAGGTTTGGGTTTTTTGACCGCCTTGGCTGCTTTTTTCGGAGGCGCCTTCTTTACATTGTCTGAAGTATTTTTAGGCGCGTCCTTCTTCTCCTTGGGATCTTTCTTGAGCTTTTTTGTTGGTGAATCACCTCGAGACGTAGACGCTTTACATGGTGCAGGTTTATTGGATTCAGACGATGTTTCATGTTTATCAGAAGTTCCGGCATTATCATCATTTTTGGAACTGGAAGAGTCATCTTTGGATGAAGTTTTCTTAGGATTTTTGATCAATGATTTATTTACCAGATTTTTAACCTTTTTAGGTGACACCGATTTTTTTGCAGCTTGCTTGCTGGCAGTTGAGTTTTTAAATGATGTTTTACTCAAGTCACCTTTCTTAGGTAAGGGTTTTGAAGCCTGTGACCGCATTGTCTGCTATAATCGTATGAATTTTGTCGTCATCGATGAAGTGATTCCGGTGATCACATTCTGAAACAAATAAAAAGAAACAATTATTTTTAACGAATTAATTAAGAAACACGACACGGGACACTGATAAAATTAATATATATATAATTGACAGCATGCCAGCTGCAACCCGTTTTAACTATTAAATCTTGCAGCCGTCTTCAATCGAGCAAAAAAACCTTTTGTTGTATGATTTGCCCCGCGACAGATGGCCGTTATTGTTACGCTTGGATTTCTTCGAGTAACGGAATCATAGGTAATAGTGAGGAATGAAAGTAGTAATGCAAGCTTTTGTAATGTTATCCTGAGGCTTACTAGAAAATTCCATGACAACGCGAGGACTACTCAGAGACTTGTCGTAGCAAAACCATGCAACCATAATTTTATTGGATATAACTTAAAGGAATTTATCATTATATAAATTGGTTAAACTTAATAAGGTCTATATAGAATAATTTAAATACAAATAAGAAATAATCGTTTATCGATTAACACGTGCTAAAGGTAAATAAAATATAAATTGGGGCTAAAGCAAACATCTGCTTTGATAACTTGCGCTGGCGCACATAAATAAACCCCGGCCTACACCAGGTTAGGGTATTTTTTGTTGGAAAGGGAGCGAAACTAACCGAATTTTATACCTGTGAGCACGTGCCGTCATTAGTGAATACAAAAAAGATAAGATAACCGCCATAAGCTAACAGAAAAATAAAAGATTATGTTGCTGGTTGTCCAAAGATGGCTGCGTAAAAAAAAAGGTAGCCCTAAAGTGTGAATATTATTTAAATATGTAATTAACAATCTAATGTAAATGATCATCAAAAAATATTACTATTCTAGATATGGCTTTGAATAATTCTTACTTTTAAAACTAAGCTTTTAGCTTTTGAAGGCAATAATGCCGTAAGCACTCACGTAAACTTTTAAAACACACACTTTCATTTATTTAAATACGTTCATTACAGAGATGAAATAAAGCCAGCGTTTCAAAGTGGAATTTTAAGACTTATCTGAGCATTGCTTGAGCTCAAACACAGTCGTAAAAAGACTGATGTTCATTGAGGTCAAACATTTTGAGCGAAAGCGTCGGTGTGGCCGAACTATTTCAATAAAACTTTTTGAGCGGCCTTCACTGGCCGCTTCTGTGAATATTTTGTGGCGCTGTTTTGTAATGTTTTATTAAATATTTTGCTCGAATATGTGCTGGTTACTTTATTAATACGAAGTTTGCTTGGTTGTATATAAACTTTGATGAATAGCGTGAGATAGTAACTAGAATTTCTAAGTGGATGACGTTAAACTTAGATATTTTCTGCTTGGAATTTTTGATAAAAGTCTACCTGAACTAAGGTAGACTTAGAAGGAGATAACGAGGCACCAGTAGTTTAACAACTTGTATTAAATTGCTGTAACTTTATTCTATTTGCCAAACTCAAAGTCAACATTCCGATGTTTTCGATTACAAAATCAACATCCTTTCAATTACATGAAATCGAAGATGAAAATTTATTTTCTTTGCAAACCATCTTTAATAAACATAAAAAAGCATAAAGAAACACGAATGCTTTAATAACATTTCTTGTGTAACGTAAGCCGTCATAATAAGAACTGTTGTTTGCAATAAAGCAAAAAAGACTCCTTTTGCTTAAGGACCGACTCCATTGTGGTATCATTTTCCACTTTTCCAAAGGGATATTGTACATTATGGTTTTTATTTAAAGCTGCTTTCAACAAAACCACTGATTATACCTATGTAGCTGTTTTTATTTTACTTACATTGAAACACTCGTATGATGTACTACCTACAAATATACTTTTGTATATCTTCATCATCATCATAATTTCTGGTCTATGATCAACATCGTCCAGCAGACGACGTCTTTCAGTAGATTCTGTTAAGTTCTAGTTAAGTTGAATAGGTCCAAGTGAGAAGAAAAGAAGTTTTTAGGTACCCAAAAGCCCTTAATCCAACACCATTATTATAAACTTATACTCCCTTTTCTAACAACACTTTACCAGTTATTACCTACATAAATACGCTCCTATTTTAAAGGCCAAAGATATCCTAGCTACTGTACGCCTTAGTAACACGAGGTCAATCTTATTATGCAACCAGGTTCTCTGGGGGTTTGTGTGACCTTTGACATTGGAAAATGAGAGCAAATACACCGCATGTCTGTTTCCAAGCGGTTACAGGGGATTCATTGAGCGTTTTTATCATGTGATTACTTTTCTTTAACGGTTATATAGAAGGTTAAGTCCATTTTTTAACGGTATTTGCATTTTCTTTTCTGTGAAGATGGGGAGTCTACGATTTCCAGTTACTTATGCTTTAATTTATGGTGGATAAGTTTTTTATTTCAACTGTGGACGAATTTTTTGATGCCCTATTATGATTCTTTTCCCTCCCTATTTTATATACATGTCCATAATATTATTATTATTTTAAGTCTGTTAGCGTATATGTATGCTTTAATTTATGGTGGATAAGTTTTTTATTTCAACTGCGGACGAATTTTTTGTTGACCATGATTCTTGGCCCTCACTTTTCTATATACATGTACATATTATTATTATTATTTTAAGTCTGTTAGCGTATATAGTATGTAAATATTATCTTTTTTAATAAATGCGGTTTTTACCTTTCAACCTCTAAACTAACATAACAAAGGAGTCAAATTGATAGTTTGTAAGAGGTAATGCCTGATCCGATTACAAAATTCCCTTTGACTGATAGAAACCTACTACTACTTCACACGGACGAAGTCGCGGGCAGACGCTAGATTTTAATCATTCCTAATAATTTCATAGCAATATAAAGGAACTAGGATGAACTTTTAAAATAATGAAGTAATATAATATATAATATATAAAATATTATAAATATATATTCTACACATATATTCGTTTAATACTCTGCGAAAAACTCTTTACAAAAATTAATGCTGTAAATGTTTTCTAAAAATAATTTATGACATTAAACCGTGTCAAAATAACAGTAAACATGATAATATCAACAATCCATTGGTTTACAAACATAAAGCAGTAACAAGCAATGTTTACCCAGATGTTGAAAAAACAGTCAAGTGGAAAAGAAGAATAAGAATGGCTGACCCTATTTAGGATTATAAGCCAACAAAAGAGAATAAAATTAAAGCAGAACTTCTTCAAAATATAATTGAAAGTGCAGCTTGTTTCATAATTAAGCGTCGAGTCTTTTGTCAAGTTAACCCAATAGGGGGTGCCACAGCACTTGTTATTATTCCAAGTGCTCTATTTTATTTTTATCTCCAAGAAACTAAGAGCTACTCAGGCAAGTGTTTGTTTGTCAATGGACTTACAATACGTGAAAATGATACTGGAAAGTTCTACGGATATGTTTCTTCAATTGTTTAAGTTGGCTAAAATTGGTGTAGTTTTCATTGAGAGTAAGGATGTGTTAATTTATGTGAATGTATTCTTATGAGGATAAAGTTATGACAAACTTCAAATATTAATAACTGAGGATGAGAACTACCTCAACTCGGGACTGAGAGACTTAAATAGAAAATATAGAATAAATAAAAACATAGCCACCCATAAAAACTATTTCAAAAGGAAGTGGGTTGGTTGCCGCTGTTCATATGCCATGCCATGCGTAGCCCGCAAGCTATCATTACTTCATTACATTTGCTGAACTTCAACATAATTTATTATATACTCGAAGACTACTCTTTGGGTGGCCAAGTGGCAAATTATGGGAGGCGCCGCCCTATATCGTCCCTAAGGTTAAACGGAAGTCAGTTCCTATCAAAGCAGTAATTTGCCATAAATCAAGAACCAAGAAATGGTCGAACGCATACTAATAAGGGACCAATCTATTATTTTAGGTAAGGCCTGCCACAAGGAGATATCTTTGGGCCCAATAAATTTTATCCTACATTAAGTATCAAGAGGCGTTGATTTCAGAAGACAAAGGGACAATTTGGGAAGAATTAATACAAA
Source organism: Lithophane ornitopus (assembly GCA_948473465.1). NCBI lineage: Eukaryota > Metazoa > Arthropoda > Insecta > Lepidoptera > Noctuidae > Lithophane > Lithophane ornitopus. The sequence continues at coordinate 9,211,231 of OX419624.1, read as the reverse complement.
AATCGTGACCTAGACAAAGGTAAGTCAAGAAGGATTGATGATGGTTGTTTTCAAACATCATAAAGATATTTTTCCCCACAAGTCCGACATAGACCCGACTATGACAAATGAGTCTAACTCCAGACTGGAAACTTCATGTATGACTTATGGGTCTTTAAAGACTTTAATGGAGAATAGTTGTCACAGGTGGCTAGCTTGTCGCTAGCAACGACCATTAGGGCTCAATTCTGCAGCGCCCTCTTCAGAATCTATAGGTTCTATCAGATTCTTATTGGAAAGTCTTTGTTCCTACAATTTTTGCAGTACGATTCCTATTATTTTCTTTATTGGTAAATTGAGATTGACGGACGGCACGGAATTCCATAGCTTGGTAAAAAAATTGCAAGAATTTGATATGTTTTTATACTTTTTATGTAACATTCCGACTGTCTTTTCAAATTATTATTTTCTCCTATTGCGTTTAATCCAAATGATACGTTTAGTAATTAAAAAGATCCTCATGTAGACAGCCACACACCCACGGTCCTCCATTCTTTCTTTATGAACATAGAAGGACACCACATTGTATTTTTCTTTAAAGCCTTTTCTTTCTTTGCCTGTGGCGAGTGTTAATTTCCTACTCCTCAAGTATATTGCTAGCGTCTCGGTTCCGAGTAAGCCACTTTATTCAATCTGTATCTTGAAAGCGAGTATTAATGGCTGTAGGTATTTTACGTCAGCCCGTACGACAACTTTGACTTTAGTATTTATTGCTACTCTAGGTTAGGTTTGATTCCTAATTGGCTACTGGAATACGCTATGAAATTAAGGATTAATGCCGCAAATATAGTTTGGTTTAGTGTAGAACTTAAATTAGAAACTCAAACAGCCAACCAACAATTCCAGATCAAATTCAAATACACGATCAAATACCGATACAAAGCTCTAGTGATTCACAAAGGAATCGGCATCATAGAAATGAACTATTTCAAACAGATTGTTGTGATCCCCTTTGCGAATAAGTTGAACATTTTTCAAAGCCAGTGATTTCGTGAAAGCATGGTTGTTTCTAGCCGAAAGAGGGGAGGTAATACGCGCGCGAGGGAGGGACTATCGATCTGGCTCGCGAGCCAGCGTCCTAACATCCGAGACGCCTCAGATTCACTTTTACGCCACTTGCCCGTCAGTTACAGTTCCTTAAGGCTGATAGGCAAGTGTTGACAGTTACCGTGCAATGAATAGCTTGCTTGTCAGTAATGAAGAATGGACTGGTGTCGAGTATTGAAGTGGGATGGTTTATAGATTATGTATTTTATATTCCGTTATATATCCGAGGGTTGCAGGAAAGGTAGTTAGGGCAAGGTCTTGGTTTTTAGGTCAAACAAAGTGGAATTTGTTTTTTAACATTTTAGTTTTTTTATAGTAGGTTTCTGCAATTAAAACTGCCTTTCCAATGATTCACGTCTCTCATTTGACATTTAAATTGTGGCTGCACTCTTCTGACTAACACTCCAGGTAATACAGTCCAAAAACCGACTACATCTACATACAAAACTGCCAAATAACCTATTAACAAACATGAAACAACCAATAACTTGCATAGCCCGTACCAATTTAATTGCATTATCTAGTGCCTGTTGCCACATCCCGTCAATTACGGCCAGCCTGATGCTCTCCTAGTGCTGACAGTGACCGGCTTACGTGTTTATTCTGCAGTAAAGGCCGCCACGCGACGTCTGTGACGTCAGCTGCCAAATAAGGTTAACTCAACTAACTTGCTAGTGACTAGGATGGATTAGATTTGCCTTCGGGTTGTAAGGTTGTTGTATTGACGTATTGGTGGAGAGCTGATTAGGATAACGTAATTGTTGAGATATAGTTGACTTTATGAAGGGTAAATAATATATCCTTCATCGTACCTTTCCAGTAAGAATCTAGTTCGAATGTTTAGGTAGAGTCATCAATAAAAATCTAATTCGCAATCCATTTAGAGTTTCCATTTCCCATGTCTGTTAACGACATCTTCACGCTTGTTTTCCCTGAAAGATTAGGCAGTGGTGTAGGTATGTACTGTAGTAGCTACACCCGCATGGCGGTTGCTTACGGCAAATCCTGTTTTGAAAACAACACTTAGAAATTAAAGTAATAAAAACTAAAACCCAACTACGACTAAAAAGGTATAAACAAGACACCACAGACAGACAAATTAAAAATCCGGAGTCACACGTGTTAGGGCATAAATCGAACAGATTACGTGTGACTCCGGATTTTGTTTATACCTTTTTAGTCGTAGTTGGGTTTTAGTTCTTTTTACTTTTTTTTTTTTAATTCATTTGGAGTTATAATATATATATATATATTTGAAATGTGCCCATTAAGCCCTTTCATTTGATACCAAACATTGTACGATTAAACAATTTTTTTTTTTAAGTTCCTGACTATGTATCCTCTAGAGGGCGCCATTTTTAATGTAATGTGACATCACATAGCCTATAACCAGCGGACGGTCAAGACGCTTCCAACGATACCTCATTTGTCAAATTGTGATGAGTCGTTTAGAAGATATGAGGGAACAGATGAACATACATACATACATACCGGTCAAAATCATAACCCTTCTTTTTTCTTCGCCGTAGTCGGGTAAAAAAAAGCTAATGAAATAAACAATAGCAAAGTAAACGAACTAGACACAGAAAAAGCAATAAAATAGGTACCTAAAGATAAACATGTTCGCGAAAATTATTCTTCACAACTAAGACATTCAGGAAATGAGTCACTCTATTTAATACATAAAGAGCGTAATTCTCAGTAAGTGGTTACAGAAACTGGCAGTTATTTAATTAGTGCAAATGACTCCCGATCTAAGAGCTAACGTTAATGAAATCGTCCATTGCGTCTTCAGTACCGTCTCAAAGCTTTTGTTTGCGAACTAAAAGAGAAATGAACAAAAAGCGCTGCGATATTTTCAATAGTTTCTTTGTCAACTTGTTTATTATGAACTTTTATCGGATTAGCCTTTTTGCTTTAGCGGGGGTGTTGAATGAATAATAAAGAAAGAATGGAGGATTTTATTGACTAATTTTTTTCGTGCTGTAGCTCTAACATCATTTTGCTTTTTGATATGGCGTATTCTGGCGTTTCGTTACCAAACTCGTAACCAATTTAGATTTTAAATGCACAACTGCAAATAAGGCTTATTCTAAACATTAATTATTCAGCACACCGGCTAACAAGCAGGTGCGTGAGTTTTTAATTTGTATGCTTCAATTTCCATTTAGAATTGCATTTAATGATCCGTCTTTAAAATCAACAAATATCTACAAATTATATGTTCTGGCATGGCTTCCTTTATGATTTTTGTTTAATTACAAAGAAAATAAAAACAATTTCAAGAAACAGTGTGGATTATTTTATCTGATCCTGTTGAAGTTTCATTTACAAGTTATTCTTGTACCTTCAATTAAATAACAAATTGTTACATTTTAACCTGTAGTCTACACCGACCCTGCAATTACCTAATATTACGACACATTATGGAGCTACCAACAAATATTCAATTACACGAATTACAGGGCTATTGTAATTGCTGTAATTTACACATGTTTACCTTTTGTAATTATTTTACAAATTGTAATTGTAATTATTTAATGGTGCGCCATGGCGTAATAATGTAGTATCGACGCGACGCGCCGTGAGCTCTTTTTAATGAGATAATTATTTAAAACTTTAATTATATGTGAAAGGTAATAAAGTTGATTGTTGCGTGCACTTTTATTTGTGCATTTTAATCATAAAGCAGCGGGGTACCGTCCGAAGAAAGATTTATGAGGTCTGAATAAAGAAATCAAGTGTCAAAATTACACGTCGCCGCACCGTTCGTCGCAAGCGCACGCACGGAGTCTTTTATCATGGTTTATTATACGTCCGCTATTCATTTTCACTTTGAACTCGCAGCTCGTCTCTTGACAATTTTTCTCCCTTTTGTCGGGATAAGGAGGCTTGGAGGGCCCACTAGATATGAATACTGCTCCTTAGGGAGGACTCACTCAATCCACATTCACATTATGAACATGAATTGAATAGTACTCTCGCGGTTTCGCACCGTGAATGGTCTAAAATTACATCTGTTAATTAAGCGATTTAGTTAAGAATATATTAAGTAAATAAGCTAAACATTTAATTGGTCACTTTGCACATTCAAAAACTGAAGGTGGAGGTTTGGAATGTTATTGAGAACTGGTTTTGTATTAATTTAAAATTAAGATGTCATGAAGTAGGTATTAAAGGCGTATCTTGAATAAATATTTTAGCATTAAATAAATTGAATTAATCTAGAGTTTGTGTGCCACACGAAGCTTTTGTTCAGTTTTGATTTAAGGAAAAAGGTCCTTGAATTGTGGAACTAGATTATTTTCTCAATTTCTCACTGAATGAAGTAGCTAAAAGTGGAATACGTATAATACCCTATAATCACGCGGAACAAAAGCTTCGTTAAATCGATTATAAGACTTCTCGTGTTTAATCGATTACTTATCTACTGAAAAGCCACAGAAATACTTATTTGAAATATGCCATTCAACAATTCTTGTTCCTTGCTTATCCTCATCATCATTTCAGCCGAAAGACGTTCACTTCCGGAAATAGGCCTCCGCCAATCATTGACGTCAACCGGGCACAAATCCAGACTCCAAACTGTTACTGAGAAATTCCCGTTGGAAAAACCCAATAACACTTTGCCCGACCTAGGAATCGAATCCAGGACCTCATGTTCGGCAGAAGAGCTTGCTTTTAACAACTACCTATCTAATGAAAAGCCACGGTGATACTTGTTCAAAATAGCACATTTTTACTTGGGTAATAGTGCCTAGTATCTAAAAATATTAAGTAAAATAGTGTTGTGGTAGGTATCAATCAGGCTTTATACTGTCAGTCGTTTGTTTTATGTATAGTAAGTCGTAAGTCTCGATCCCGTGGGAATATCGGGATAAAAAGTATCCTATATGTTAATCCAGGTTATAAACTATCTGTTTGCCAAATTTCATCCAAATCCATTCAGCCGTTTTTGCGTGATTGAGTAACAAACATCCAAACACACAAACACACAAACTTTCACATTTATAATATTAGTAGGAAGTAGGATAGTAGGATTGATGTTAATAAAAAATCGACAGCTATTATTTTCTCGTTTTTAGCGATCCGTCAGATAGCTTTAGATAGCATTGTAAAAGCTCGGTGCCGACAGCACTCTATTGGTTTAGATATCCATTTGAAATTCCTGATACTGTAACACGTAACATGTTGTTTTGAAATTCAAAAAGTTTGTTGTAAAATTTTATGAAATCAAAACCTATGAATCACGTTGTGATGTGTTTGTTGTTTATGACAAATTGATTTTTCATTGAAACTTATTAACAAATTTTTACTGTAGGTAATAAACCAAACGAACGTATGACTAACAAATGAGAAAGCTGCTTTACGCCGCGCTATGAAATCTTGAAGATACGTATAACTGAGGGCCTAGACAAGTGACAATCACTTCGAAAGCGTTTCGTATTTCTACAACGACTTTCAACAGGATTGACATAAGCTTTTCGATAGCTTATGTCAGTCCTATACATTATTGCCGTTTCCATCATCGTTATCGCTGATAGAATGTCATTTTGTCTACGGCCTCTGTTATTTTTATAATGAAATTCGCATCGGAATAGATAACCTAGCGTGTACCAAAACACAAAAAATAGGTACACACTTAGATTTTATTTTATTCCTACTTTTTATCTTAGTAACGTAAACCTCTGCCTAACCCTTCGGGGGTTACAGGTATGATGTCAAGTTACTATGTTCTCCATGAACATGAAAAAAACATAACAAACGCTATTTTCAATCACGTGAATTGCGAACCAAATCAAACTCCCGCCAATGAATTTTTATCGGCATATCCAAGTGCACAGAACGTACGTGATACAATTTGAGCGAGAATAACTACGGAACCCACGCCAGGCAATTATCCGGTAAAACGCCTGTTACCCGACATTATCCGATTAACTTAATAAACAATTAGTTGGTAGGAAATTTTAATTAAGGTGTATATTGTTGGCTTTTATGTGCCATCGAGTTAGGAGAGCGTATGATGCTGAGTCGTTCGCCTCAATTTGAATATGGTTTAATGCGGTGGGTTGGCCTTAGAGTATAATTTTTATACTCTAGGGTATGCTAAGGTTTGTTACCGTGTTGTGGGGATAAAGGTAAGGTAATCGTAGATGTTAGGTACTGTTACGATATGCTTGTTCTTGTTTTGGATAGTTTCATATACTTGGCAGTCCCTTGATTAAATGTAGAAACTATTACAAAAGGGAGGATGGTTATGAGCTTTTTTTTTTTGTTTCTACTGATAACGAGTAACTACGAATATGTACACGTGAGCCAAACACGATGATTTTAGCACCCTATTAATATCGTTCATTATATTTGCCGATCTAAGTTCCTGCAGACAGGCGCAATTTCTATGAAAACTTCACGGAAATCTACCAGAACTGTGTCGCATCGTCGCGTCGCGTCTGTCTGCAGGAGCCTATAAAACCGTCACCGTGAAAACTGAGGTGAAGTGAGCTGTCATTGCACCTAATACTAGGTATTGACTTTAATGACAGCTCAATTCAGGGTCACTTCACATAAGTGTTCACGGTGAGATTTTTACAGAATAGATCAGCAGGTCATCAGCAAAGATATACATACTCTATACAGGACATTAACGGCTCTTGGTAATCAAAGCTACATCAATAAACTAAGTAAATAACGGTAATTAATAGTTATTATGCTTAGCGTTTAAATCACTAACTTACTATAACATCGCATGTCATTAAGTCACGTGACGTTAACTTAGAATGTCAACTCGGGGATTATAGCGTAATTGATATGGCGAGCAATAGAAATTATTGCTGCACACCTTACTATTATTATCATGATTAGTATGCATAACTCAAAGGCGAAGTTATTGTTAGTCAACGTGTAAATAATGCGTTTTCTACTGCCGATGAGCGTGAGTTTAAAATCTATGTTTTTGTAAGACTTTTTACAGTGGACCTACGCATTTATTTCTTTTAAGTTAGAAAGTTGTTGTACTACTTAATCTATAATCTGTTTATCATACATGGTTCGTGCAATTTTTATCTATATTCTACCTATAAGGCTTTTTTTTACAGTGGTGCAGTGCTTGCCCCTAGCAATTACTTTAGTTCAAGGTATAGAAAGCTTGTGTGTCCAATTTGCAATCTGCGATTACCAATCTGTTTATCAAACATGTTTATTGCAGTGCTCATAGGTGTTACTTTAATGTCTTTATTTTAATTTTTTTTAGGGTGGTGTGGTGGTGTGTACGCGGTATTTTATTGTATTTTTGTAGGAATGTCTTAGTAACAGCCCGGAGTTTGAAAGTTGGCGGTGTGATGTACCGCCAAGTTGTGCCTCGGATAGTACGTTAAGCCGTTGGCCCTGCGCCCGATCTCTCTCCGGTCGTGCCTTCCCATCAGACTATGTGAGTGAGGGAAGAGAGAGTGAACCTGTGCACTGTAACACCTCCCGCGCCGCAGTCTGGTCTCCGCTGAGATTAGTCACCATGGCCGCATTTTGGTCTGGAGGACAAGTATTATTTATTTTCATACAAGTTTTTTCATTAGTCATTCATTTGCAATTCTCAAAAACTGTAACACGTAACATGTTGTTATGAAATTCAAAATGTTTGGTGTAAAAGTTTATGAAATCTAAATCTGTGAGTCTTGTTTATACACTACGTCGATGTATTTATGCCGTGTTGTATTGACAACCGTGTTGCTGTCGCTTGTGTATACTTTCAATCTGAGTTCCCTTATCTGTCATGTCATGTCAAACATGTTTATTGCATTTATCGAAAGTTTGCGGGAATACGCTGGTTGCGAAAATCGTTGTGGAGGCGCTCATGATGATGGATGATAATAATGAGATATTTTCTGATCAGTCTCAGTTACAAGTTACAAGTTTCAATCCTCTAATCAAAAATATCTAACTTTTAACCCTTTGACTCCAATCTAAAACTTCTGATCCAAAATAAAACATCAAACCCCGTAACATTTCATTCCAGACCCATTTCCCCTATTACTCTCCGTGTTTGTCATCAAACGTACGTCACTACAAACAGTTGGCGCTCGCGTGACGTGCGTCCCCCGGCGTATCGCTGATGACGTCAGTTCCTGCCCGTCCGGTTTGCTATCGCCTTCAACGAGTCAACTACAAACCGCGATAATATATGGTTTTATCAGATTTAGACTTTTTTCAATTTTTTATACGAAGAATTTTTTTTATCACAGTTTAGACTTTTGGTTTCCTAGCTTTAGATAGTTAGCCTGAAATCTGGGTGTGGATCTGCTAGTTTTCATCCAGAATATTTGTATAAAAAATTGTAAAATACAAAATATACGCAGACAAAGTCGCGCAACACGAACGGGTAGTTGTTTATACAGGAAATCTTTTCAGTCTCTGCAGGATCTATTTCAGTCGACCAATTTTTCTATTGCATAATCTTGGTGATTCCATATTTACAATTTAGAAAAGCTTAGTGAAAATGCTCGTTCGAGAAATGTTCTAAGCGCGGTTCTCACCTGAATCTGTTTACACGATGATAAAAACTCACATCAATCAAACGATACTCAAATACGATTGTCGGAGATGACAATCACCTACTTTACACTAAAGGCACAGGCAACCAATGTAATGTTGCTAGTTGCTACGCAAAAAACGCGTTTGAAAGAGTGAAAAGAAGATCGCATTTAGTGGATCGAGACGAGACTTTATTTAAAAAAGTAAAGAAGCGTAGAAGAAAAGTTTAATAACCCTTCAATGCGTCTGCTGATTGAGCTGATTATGATCTACTTAGGTACCATCGGTCGAAAGAAACCCTCCCAAATAATGCGGTCACTTCGCCAAACATCATGCTCTCGCCCTACTTATTTCTTTCAAACTGTTATGTGACACATGTTTTCATAGGATTTCACAGCACACTTTTTTGCCAACAAAAATATCTCTAAATAAGTGAATCATGAGATCGCGTTGCGTTTTGGGGTGCAGATCCATTCATAACATTTAGGGTGCTCGGTATAGGGATTCCCATTCACAGAAGCGTATGTAATTGGAAATGACGGGCTTTGAATGCCGGTTGTAATATGGTACACGTTTGTCACGTGTCAATAAGTGCATATTTAGAACTATTGAGTGATAAGGAGCCAGATTTCTAGTAAATTTTTTGCAGTTTACAAGGGAACACTGTAACGAATGACAAACGCAACTCTTAACTTCCATTCCTTATTATTATAGAAGAGAAGTTTCTTTCTAAGTTTAATGGACTGTAGATTTGTTGAACAAGATCTTCTATTTTGTTAAACTAAGTATCTGGTACTTGTCTGAAAGGCCTACATTGTCATCCCATGCATACTTTTTTGTTTTTTTAGTTTAGTAAATCATCCAATGACTTCTCCCGCTCTGGGCGGAGCGGGAGGGCGTGTCCGACTTTTACTGAAAACCCACCCGTGTTCCTTCAGTTGCCTATTGTCAAGGTCCCGGTATCGTATTATTTATAGTAGTTTATTACCACAAAACGGCACAGTATCCCTTTCGGACTTTCCCGCAACCCATGCCTAACTAACACTGTAATTTGAAAATATTGTAAAAGCCAATTATTTTTAAAGGAGTAACCGTGGAGTTTCTTGCCGGCTCTTCTCCATAGGAAACGACCAATTGGAACCGTGAACCTAGCTTCTGACGTTTCATAAGTACTCATGTAGGTTTATGTGAAATAAAATATTTGGATTTAGATTTTGATTCTGGACATCACTGCCATCGGTGTAGGAAAAACATCGTGAAGAGACCTTTTTTTTTTTTTTTTTTTTTTTTGGGTGGGAAATCATCATATGACTTCTCCCGCTCTGGGCGGAGCGGAAGGGCGTGTCAGACTCTTACTGACTAAAACCCACCCGTGTTCCTTCGGTTGCCTGTTGCCAGGGTCCCGGTATCCCTTTCGGACTATTCCGCAACCCTGGCAGGCATCGGTCCTAACGGACCCCGTCAGGTGTGCTGACATCTCTTTGAGGCGCGCGTGGAACACGACGCGCCATCGACCTGGGCCTGGTCCTTATCGGACGGCGAGCTGCCCATTGCTCGCCGTCCGCAAGCCCACGCCTATGGTGGCCGGGAATCCGCCTGGGATTCCCGACGCCCAGGGTGATCGTGAAGAGACCTGGACTTAGGTATAGTTAATATTAAGTGTGAAATCGCTAACCCGCCTTGAGCAAGCATGATGATTATGCCTTCTCTGTTTCAGAAGAGTCCTTTGCCCTGCAGTGGGGTAATAATAGGCTGGTATTATTTAAGAAAAGAAGCTGACCCCAAAGTAGTTGGGAACAGGCTAGGCAGATTGATTTTTGTTGTTATAGAACAGGGGGCTTAAAACAGTCACTTTGGCAGAATCATAATAGGATAAATATTATGAATCATCGTAAAATGTCATAAACTGTCAATTCATAATATGATCTGCGTGCGATTCATAATACGAAATAATTCATGTGTTTGACAGGTTTCTATGGAGATTCGTAAAATTGTCCAGATAATATGAATTGCTTCTTTGTCAAATTAGAGGAATTGCTGATGACAGCTGGAAATTCAGGAAATGAAATGCTCGTAAAGGAATTGCTAATGTGACCGTTTTAGGCCCACAGACGATCATAGAAGCAAAACATTCACTTTATTTCTTAGTAAAATAAATAAGTCCTTTGTAATCTAGTACAGACACTTAACAATCAATTAAGTAAGGAGCTTGTAGCTTTTCTGTTAACCTGTCTAGATTGGTAATTCATGTAGATTGCACAGTTGATAAATAGAGTCTTGACAAAACAATTCATTTATATTTTACTGAAATCTTTAGTTTTTGTAGAATAGCGTGTCTTTACTTTTAAACATGTCTAAGTAAAAGTTAATGTCTGCTTATCTTAAACAAACCTTCTTGTTCATTAAAGGATTTTTTTTTTTACGACTCTTACCTTTCTCGGGGCCCTGGGGTCCTGGACCTTTGGAAGGCCGAAACCAACTCGCAGGGGCGGGTTGACGCATTTAATTAAACAAGGCACCAACGTACGATTATCCATGTAAACACTATGCAAGTATTCTCATGGATAACCCCCGGTTGGTTTAGGTTTATTACTGAAAGTTAAAAAGGTTGCAACGTGGTACAAGGTTGTTGGACCGGATCTTTTATCTGGACTTCAGCAAGTTTGAACGAACCGATGCTTGAAAAAAAGCCACCTACATAAAGATAGGAATAAACTTATTAAAGCGAATTCAAGTTTTAGATTATATTTATGAATCATTAATTAAAATTAATCTTAATTCAGATACTTGAGACTAAAATAACAATAAACAATCCTAAGTTCTACTAAAGTAATCTGCTGTTTGAAGAATGTAATTTATCACACTCGACACAATTAGCGTCCCCTTCGCTATTAGCTTACGCCGCGCAGGGGTTGCGATGCTTTTGATAAAGCTTATCGATCGCTTGACATTTGACATGACATGCATTTTAGTACAGTCTTAAATCTGTCACATTTATTGTGATTTAATTTAATTTTTATGTGTCTTGAATATTTACTTACAATAGTGCATTGGCACAGACATTACCTACTCATTGTTTAGCGATAAGGCACATGAATGATACCTACTCAGCACTCGAGAAGGAAAACACGCATTTTCCTGTAGAAAACCTGCGGTTTGCAAACCAAATTAATGAATAATAAGGAAAAATACTTCACGAAAAACAACCGCACGTTCCATGGGTCCCTATGATTTGTTAAAGCGATTCCGGATTAGGGCTCACAGCCGGTGTCGGGTAAATTTCGATTTCCGTCTATTGTAAAGGTCTGCGAAAATGAAATCACTTGTTAGGTTCGCCGAAACAGAATCACTTTTACGCCAATTCGGTTCTGCTCAGCCAATATATCCGTAGTCAGTTCAAATGGCGATTTTGCCGCCATTCTCTCGCGATTTATTCATGACGGCACAGTATTATATGGACGTGTATTTTTTTCAGAACTCCTTTATTTATTCGCCGTTGTGCTGAAGTATTATGGCTTATTGCTAGACTTTTACTAGAAAATAACGTTTTTACGATGACAGAGGAAAGAAATACTGCTGCGTGTTGTTTGCGAGTTAAGACTCGGAAGAGTAAGTATCGGTTGTTGTGATAAACAGACTTTACTCAGGCATCCTAGTTTATTTGTCTTTACAGTATAACGCATAAATATAGGTAGAGATTTCGATCTATACTTACATAGACTAAATACCTCTTTAACTTGTCTTCCCCAACAATATGAAACATCAGGAATAATCAGGATCCTTACAATGAAGATTTCAGCATTGCGTAAATATCATACTTCTTTATTAGTCTCCATCTCAGTAGTCACCACCTTTCTAGCCATATAATCAGGATTGAATAAATAAAAGCTTGTATAAAGTTTGAAATATCAGAACTGGAATAAACCATTCTAGTATAAATAATTTGATAATAAATCAGAATAACGGACGTTTTAAATATTTCCAATTATGGTCGCTATAGAGTTCTATACTTTGCCCAAACTTTTTTTTAAATATTTACTTTTTTTTTCTATATTTTCCCAATGCTTTTGGTCTTTTGCTTATATAGATGTAAAACGTAGAAAAACTCTTAAACAATTTAAATTACAAGTCATACTTATATTTGCACATCTCTTTGAAGAAAACTTTTATTTCTCAAGCAAAGAAATAGCTAAAAGAAAGACAAGAAGTTTATTACTAAAGTTTATCTTCTTCGCTTCGCTTGCCGAATTGGTTATCAAATAAAACTTTGGAAGAAAACAAATGTGTTAGGTTAAAAGTGCGGGTCCTCCGCTCGGGTTTCGAACGTATTATTTATTTACACAGTTTACCTCTGAAATTCAGATAAGTGCCATTAATTTACGGCGGACAGGCAAAGCCGATTTGGTATAAAAATACTTTGATATGTATGTTTGTTTATATTAACTTTGTGTGTGAAAGTGGTATGTGTCGGGAGTGTCATTGCTGAAATGCTTTCCAATAGTGTTTCACTAGTCTTTTATCTCGTAAGTATTTTTAAATCTCCTGGCGGTCTTCGATCGAGATTTAAAAATAAACATTCCATAATTCAATATTTCTGTTGCCGCTACCGCCTCTGTTACGCCCCTTGCCCCGCCTACCGTCTGACGCCGCGTTAAGCACTGGATTACAGGATCCTTTGCGTATGCGCTGCTGAAAGTCACAGGACTGCTGTGAATGACGAAAAGTGCTACCGAGATATATGAGTTCGTTACTTACTGGTCACAAAAATAACTTATACAAAGCTCCGCTCAGTACCGAAAGTTGAAAATCCAACCGCGCCTTTATTTATGTGAAAACGATCATAACAATTATCAAATAATAACTGTCAAACATGAGATAAAAACAAATTGAAATTAATAGAACCGGTCAAACTAATCGACTAGATTGTCGTGTGTGTGTAGGATTAGGAATTTAACACTAATTAAGACAGAATAAAAAGATCACAGACATCATACCTAAGTAGACTATGAGAATGAATTTTATTAAATCGATAAGTACCTACAGCTTATTTATCCTCAAATAAAATCCACTAAACAATTTTACAAGAAAATGGTTTAAGAAAAAGCGATAATGTTCTCAAGATTAAAAAAAGATCGCTGGAAGTAATTATCGGTTTGCGGAGTTTTAAAGCGCCGTGTTGCCTAGAAAATATGAAAATACTGCGATACTCAGGGGAAAAATATTCCAAGAGCTTTATTATTAAGTTATCCCTCTTCTTATCAATTTAATTTGCTCACATGAAATATTCAGCTCTAATTTTTAAACGTCTTTATTTTGCATAACTTAATGATTATACGAAGCGACGTCTAACTACATAGTTTCATTATATTTTGTTGCTAAGATCTGTATTTATTAGGCAAGTAGGTAAGTACTTGGAATAATTTATGAACTGAACTAAGCCATTTTAATTACCACTCAGACAGCTGCACCAACAAATTCTCATAACATCGAGGTAATAATTAAGGCATTTAAGCAAACTGTATAGCTTTATATTAACGTTGTACAAATTAGCCTATCTCCCACCCGAATCTTAATTTCTACTTCGCGCGGGACTTATCTTGATGGTGCACGAATCGCGAACGACTCGATGTTCTCTTGAGTACCTACACGGACATCTTAAAACAATACGTTAAGTACTCGAAGTATTCGAACACGTCAAAACTTTCCCCTGTCTGCCAAAACCCAACACATGTTGACGCACTCATTTAAAATTCGCCGTTGTAAATCGTCTGTTGAGTTGGCACAATGTCAAAATGGCGGAACAATTACGTTGTCAAGTCCATAAGGATTACACGTCGTCACGCCACGTTTCATGTCGACCAGACAACTTGGCTCGTCATTTCACGTCAGATCCGGGACCGCCAAGCTCTTTACCACTTTTATACCTCGTTTTATGGAAGATTGTCAAAGTTACGCGCGAAAACAATGGGAGAGCACGCCAGAGCACGCCGAGAATTGCTGAATAAAAAAAGAATAGCTAATAAAATGTTGATGCCGGATGTTGTTTGTGGGTGAACGTCAATTCTTTGCTTATAAAAGCTCGCGGTTGTTTGTGAATGGCTGTATATTAGGGATGGGCCGAAATTCGGTTCAACCGAATTTCGGCACAAGAAAAATAATACCTACTTGTATTTTGACTGAAACTAAATTAAATAGAATTAGAATAGCATTACTGTAAAATAAAATTATGTCTTTTACTCACTCACGGTCATTTATTTTAGTTAGGAACATTGTAAATGTAAAGGAACTTTATATTAAATTAGTTCTTTTTATTAGTCTTGAAATTCTCTGCCTAATTAATAAGACATAAAAATTAGATATACTATTACAAAAATGAAATAAGCTTAGTTTTCTTCTAACAAACATCTGGAGTGCCGCCCTCGAGAAAGCCCGCGAAATTGAACCCAAGTTCGGCCGAACTTCGGTTCGGCCCATCTCTACTGTTTATTTTATTATTAAATTTTTCTATCTTACGAATGTTTAGTTAGCAAATTATTTTAATATCTCCCGCTTTTTATCGAGGTCGGGATTTTAGAGGTAAACATTATGACACTGACGGTTAGATTTACGATGGAAAGATGAAACATAATATATGTTTTGCAGCCGTGTTTCTGAAGTACCTTAACTACTTTTAATCTAGACTCTTAGTTTGAAATGACCCAAGTTTTCTCTTTTAAGGTCACTAAAGACTTATAGAACTCCATTTAGCCAATTATCGCTAATAGATCACGACAAGACCCTAACCGATAAATGAAACGGATCGATTAAATGGGCAATAATGTATACATAACATGAATAAAATCATAAAGATAATGCAATAAGAAAAATATAAGTTTAAGTGTAGTAAACATGGCACAAAAAAAGAACACAAACACAAAAAAGAACAAGTTGGGGGAAAATATGCGTCACGTCCATGCAAAACGGCCATCGCTCAGCATAATGCAATCTTGGTGAACTAACAAATAATTCAAGCCAAAGCAAATCCCATAGAAGTGAGGATTGGGAGCGGAGCGTTTGAGCTTAGCGGAAAAGAATAATAGCTTAGCTCTAAGCGTATTTGAGGTAATGTCTGATAAATGATACTGCAAGTTCAGCTAAAATTACGGATGGAAGAACATGAACGGAAGAGCACGAATAAGTGGGACAATCTTTTGCTATAAAAATATAAATACCGCCCCCGCCCCGCCTACCACGAGACGTGTGATTAGCACGACATTTAATTCAATTTTTAATTTCATCACAAAGAAAAACTATAAACAGTTAAATTAGTTACGTAGCTATTGTACTGAAAATCAAAGCTATTTAAACGCCCCAACTTTGTTAATCCTAGCAAACAAACCGTAGCTGCATTGTTTAAACTCACATTTTAAAACAGATTGTTCACATTTTTAGTGTTCTGTTCATTTTATAATTTTTTTGGTCATACTTTATGCTGTAGTTCGTAAAATAAACTTCTGCGTGTTTTAAATAAACGTGTTTAAAAAACAATGACACATACATACTGACGTTTTTTTACGTAGGATTGAGGGGTCATTAAACTGCATTACGAAGTGGGTGCCTAATTAAGTGCCTTTCGTTACGTCATGCCGAAGTTCCTCGCTGTCGCTACGTCGATATCGAATTCAAAGCCGGTTGTACGTGTTTTTGCAAAAATTATCATTACAGAGCCAGAAATCCTTGTTGTCATGAACTTGAAACTGAAAAATACATGCATACGTAGCCTGATATGGCCTTCGAGCTAACTCGGAAGATAATTTAGCGGATATTTAGACTCCTAAGCCTTTAGGTACCAAAATTTCGACAATGCCTTTCTGGCCTTTTTGGGATTGTCATATTACCCGTCCCTCTTTTTGTCCGTCCTTCTGTCCATCCGATAACCTGGTTCCGTTTCTTGATATGGTTATAAAAAAACTTTAAACGATGTTCTGATAAAAGTTTCAGAACAGCTTCTCAGCATCTCAACAAACGGTAGTACCTAAATTAACGAACTTAGTATCAATAACCTTGTAACTATGTTATCCAAGGGAATTTGATTATAGCGCGTCCTTAGAACTTCAATATAAAATCTAGTGCCATGTTTATACATCACTTTTACATTCACACTTGCTTTGTAACCACAAGCTTGATTTATTGGTAAAATTGTATTGACAAAGTTACATTATCATAGGTATCACACGGTTCGATTTTAGTTGATCAACTGCTAAGTCGAAAGCGATTTGAACAGTCGGAACAGACTTTCAATCTTTAATTTCAAATTCAAAGTATTTTTTCTTAAACAACGAAAGTTGTCCAACTAAAATCGAACCGTGTGAACCTATAACGGCGAATATATACTACCTATTGGTCAAGCAAGATAGGTAGTACACATGCCTCAATTTAAGCTAATAACAATCGAGAACTCGACACGAGATTATTTTTAAAACTTATAGGTACGACTAGTTCACTCTGTACCTACTATATCTCCGTGAGTTCGATAACAAGTTCCTCTGTTTTTCTAATTCCTACCTCTAACACGATGGCACGCGCTACTTATGAATCGGTTTATAATTGACACGCGGGCGACTATACGACTAGATTGCGCGTACGCCGATTGAAATGCTTGCCAGTCTCGCTACTGACTCATTCATAAATAATACCTACCTATTTATTTAATCGTAGACATGTTATTGTTTTCCTTTATGTTACGTTGCTTTTGTTATTAATTTGTCTATTGTTTTTATTTGACTCAGTTTTTTTTATCTCTCGTTTGAAATATAACTGTATTTTAACTTAAAATATCTAGCTTTGTATATTTTCTTGCATTGATTTATAATGTAGCGTTAATTTTTAATATCTTGATTATAATAATACTATTGTTTAATTACTACAATAATATACTACGTCACAATAAAAACGTTTATCGTAATACTTTTCAAGTAGATCTATTACGATAACGTACTTATATTGTTTTATAACATCATTACAGATGTAAATAAAATAACCAGCTGCTAACGTCATGACGAATGGTTTGTTATTCCATTAATCTGTACAAGTAACAATTATGACGGCCGGTAATTGAGTGGATGACTATTTTATGACACTCGAGCTCCCCTCGATTGTTTGCCGCCATTCTTGAGGGAATTGTAGTCGTAGTGGACTCGTAAGTATGGCTGGATAATGTAGAAAGTTTATGGGGGTTTCCGAAACAAGGTTGTTTTGTTAATTAGAATCGTAGTTGCGCTTTCATACGCATTAGGTGACTTTTGTAATACACAAGTTTGTCACGAAAGTCACCTAATGTGTGTAAAAGTGAAGCGGATGTGTATTACTGTGTATCAATTGATGATTGCTTACTTACAAACAGTTACAGTATGGTTCTAAAACCAAGAGAGCGACCAGCGAAAAGCCAGCATGATGCTTTTAAATCAGACTCCGTTCGAGAACGAAATAAACAGATTTGGGTTATACCGAAAAATTAGCGTGAGTAAAACATTGTGACCAAAAAGAAGAACAATAGGTATGAACATTCCAGATACAAACTACTAACTAACACAGAAATTGATAAAGGAAGACAAGACTATGAATTTGACATAGCTTTGTCAGTTCATGAGAATCTCATCTGAAAATAGGTGGCCCATCTCCGAAGGCCTGAATGCCGTAAAAGGCCACTAAGTGATGATATAAACGTGGGTGGGAACAACAGGATCCACGTGTAAACTTTTAAAGTCACCTACTTTTGTAAAGGTAGCAAAGTTTCAAGTTGCTCCGAATAAATCAGAAACTAGATATTTTCTTTTGATAATTTGGTAATAATACCTTTTGCCGTAATAGATCTACTTGAAAACGGTCTCGGTTTTCGTTTTCTTGAATCTTTAGTTTTTGAATTCAAGGTCCATTAATTAGCGTTATAGGAAAAGAAAGAAAAATAGAGTTGAATCGTATTGCTTACTTTTTTTTCTTGAAAATAAAAATTAAGTACAAACTGATGGTCAATAAGTACACCTCTGCCTAACCCTTCGGGGATTATAGGCGTGATGTTATGTATGATGAACTGATGATACAAAACTGTTTTCAATATAGCCGAAATGCCTTTTATAGTATGATATCTAAAAATAAATGTATTATTGTATTTGGTTAAATATTATCCACTATAAATGCGATGATTAATAATTGCCAAAATACGCCATTAATCCACGAAATTATTGACCTAATTGATGTTATACTGGAACCCCGTGTAGTAACCAAAATATTCATTGGCTCTCCATGTTTTCAGTAGCACTTACTGAAATAATGTTTCCACAAATGTTATGATAATGAAAAGCTAATCTCTCGTTTGTGCTTGTTTACCGTGTGGTTGTTTTACGAATACCGTGTTTATTAGGTATCAAGTCGGGTAACGGGTTGTAAAGCGAATTTGCGTAGAGGAATTTAAATCTTCAATTTAAGCTAACAAAAAGGGTCGGTGGGATGTGGGAGCTGTCATATACATTTATATATGTTTAAGGATGTTTCGTAAAAGGGATGAAGGCATCGTTTTTGGGTCCGGAAACCGCTGGCTTTGTATCTTAAGCGTTCAAAAGTTGATATACACATGCAAGTCGGAACATTTTTGGCAAAAAGGCAAAGCTTTTGATTACTGTTTTCGGGTTGACGTATTCGGACTTCTGAAGTTTTCAGGATAAATATTTGGTACATAAGTACTACTAGTTTCTTTAAAAGCTCTTTATAAGGATGAAATTGAGCTATACTTATAGTTTATAATTATTCAATGTTTAAAGAGCATGCTATTGAATTCCCGAATAATCAGTACTTAGGATAATTTTTAATGTTTTCTGAGGAAACATATTTTGGTAGTTACACTAATATAGATGCACGCACAATCTATCGATCTAACTATAGGTACTTATTTCTTCATAAATATTGATCACACCTAATCACCTTTAGACTAAATAAAAGGCCAGCGTGTGTAGACTATAATTCCCATCCCACACGCCAATGGCACAAGACAAAAAGAAGCTCTGAAGTAAGCGGGTTACTAGGAGCACGTCGATTCGCTCCGGTCTACAAACCTGTTAGGCTGTTACTACTTACGCACAATCACGACCTTTTGCCTCAATAACTTGGAATACACGTACATATACTGGTTTCTTGCACCATGTGAAATCGATTCTCTACGTAAAGAAGATTATATTTAAACTTTTTATTTAGAGTGTGTCGTATTGCTTGGTAACGAATAGACAACCGCTAAGCAGAACGAAAAAATGATAATGAAGAAAAGCAAAAGGAGACTGGAAGAGATTTTAAAGAAAAATTAATGGATTTTGAGAGGAGCGAATGGGGAGACGAGCGAAGGGGCGTCTAAAGAGGCTTGACATGGAGGCTTCGGTCCTTCGAACCTAATTGAAATCTATTGGTAATAATCTCTTCAATCTTGGCATGTGGCAAAAAAATAAAATATTCTTCCGTACCTTTCTAATTTAACCTTCCAATAAATGATACACAGTTAGTTGAATTTATTAGGCGCTTCAAATCGACACAATTGTAGCTCGTGGCTCGGAAACAATCCAAAACCCTGCATACCTACCTCGCATCCGCTATCCGAGCACGCTATCCAGTTTGTTACGACGTGTATTGATCAATAATTCCATTCATTCGTTGTTTGTTTATGACCAACATGGCTATACATTACTTATATAATATTCAATGAATGTGTGAAGAAATATTACATTAACATGTTGAAGAGAGATACAATCGATTTTTCTGTAGGACTAGTAGGATATAGGATAGGATTAGTCCTACAGAAAAAAATATTGTATTGTCTTGGTGCGAAATGTATAAGGTCGGCAAAGCGATCGTCTACGATCTTTTCGACTATTTATCTTGGCAAGATAGCAGCTTAAATGTTAATCCAAATACGTACAAACAACTTAGATATTTCTTTTACATGAAGAATCCACGTTCTTTGAGAATAAAAGGACGATTTGTTTGTTTTCAATCAACTTCAAAAGGGTAATGTATTCTAAAAGCGTTTATCTATATTTAATTCCGACATCGGAATCTTGTAATAGTAACCAATAGTTAGTCTGGCCCTATTCCTTTGAAATCGCAAAGCATGACATTTAAGGCTGCCAATGAAATAGAAGTCATAATTGTATATAATTTACGGCTGCCTCCGTCTATATGTAATGAACTAATGACTTTATAATAGTTTGAATATCACTGATGTTTACATAATTGAAGTAAAGCCTATATCAATATTGTAGGGATACTAGTTACCCAAGGATTGGAACTACTGTAACGTTGTGACTTTACAACTGAACTTAGTCGAGTACTTACTAAATTACTAAGTGGTTAAGCACAACACTAAAATACATGCCCAACACTAGTTGACTGACATTACTCGTTTATTTCATCTGCAACCATATCTATAGCCATAATACCGGGTCATCATGAAGAACCCCTAGATATACACCATGTGCCCCGAGTCTAGGGTGAGTTCAGCATTATAATAACTAATTAACTATACTGTGTGCTCCTAAGCTGTTGCGTGAGCCATCTGCAATGGATAAGCTCTGTAAGCTTATAACCTATAAATCCACCTGTCATTCTGCCACGCTGTCATTGCACTCTCCCTCTCTCTGCCTGTAAGCCGCTGCGATGTATTAAACTCACCTATCCCCTCTGCTTCCCGTACCGTTCTTGGTCGCTAAGGAAGGGAAGGAGGCTGGCACATCGCACGCGGCTGCTGCTACCTGCACCGCTTCTGACATGCGCTCCCTAATGCACTTTCAGGGTTCTACGTCCCGGATTCTACGTCAGGGCTTCTACAGCCCGGCTTCTACGTCCCGACAAAGGAGTGGACACGTGCTACCACCTGTGCACGCTACCGAGGCCTTACCAAGGCCTGGCCTACCTGCGGCCTACCGCCGCGACCTACCTGCGGCCTACCTCCGCACGCAAACTGCAGGCCCACGGGTCTACCACCCACCACGGGGTCCTACCGGCCTTCTGCTGAGCGTGTGCTAGCAGGCCACTACATCAGATGACCAAGGACGGTACCCTTCTACCTACCTAGCGAGTGCTCGGAAAGATCAGTGACCTTACCCGCGACCTAGCTGTGGTAGTCTTCTTACTTCTAACCTAACTTATTAAATGTATTAATCTACCTAGCTGGTTTCTATTATCTCCTCTACACTACCTACCTTTCCGTTAACGGCCTGCGCAGCCTACCTGCAAAGCCCTAGCCGTTACACTACTGAAAGATAAATTATTTAGTTTGAACAGCACTAATATTAGCTGTTACCTAGCTTTTGTCAACGATTATTTTGTCGTACAAACTTTTACCCATCGGACTACTAACAGGTTGAATTTCCTAAAATCCTTGCACCTCCTAACTAAGGGGCATGACTTCCAAATTTTATATTTATATCTCCACTGTCAATACCTAGTGTATGCTGTGCATTGGTATGTGTCTCTGTCAGTTTGGTAGGGAACTGTTTCATACATAACGAATAGAAGTAAAAAGCGAGGGCTGTCATTTTTTTGTTTTCTTTATTGTTAAGCTATATATATGAACAATAACTGCTTCTAACCACTCAATTTACCCGAGATCAATAGTTAAACATTTATTCTAACGTTACCAATGTAAATCTATCTAACAGGCCCGCTATCGGCATACATCTCACTCACCAAGCGCAGTTCATCGCATCCATACATCGTCTGTTAACCGACGTGTATTTGCATTTCTCATAGACCAGTTAATCCTATCCTGCCTTAGATCACACACGCGTATTTGCACCTGTACAATAACGTCAACGGTTCCCTCGTTTACATGTGCTGAAACAAAGAGACGAGATTCACCTACTAACCTATTTCGCTGTAGTTATCTTTGTATAGCCACGAATTGACTGGCTGCCCGAGCTATTACGTATCTACTTAGTCAGCCGCGTTGCATTTGCAGTTGCTATTGCCAAAATGTTTTAACGTGTTCACTTGTTTTATTATGAATATGAATGTAGTGTGAGTTGCATTTTAATGTTCTATTTTAAAATAGTGTTTTAATTACAAGCATTTCTTTATTTATTAACAGCGAATAGAAAAACGATCGCTTTTAAATTGACGTTGTATATGTCAATATTGAATTGTAAAGTCCTTTATCATTAACAAATTAAACAAAAAAACCTTCACAAAACAGCAAAAACAACACGTCAGTCACTTCGAATAAGGTTACCCCAATGAAGATAAGTGATAAACGTCAAATCGTTATCTGTTTGACGTATCAAAGTCGCGGTCGCAAGTTACGTAGTGGGAGCAGGCGTGTTCTCCACAGCTATACAGTTAATTACTCTTGTAGGACCGCCGTTCAACAATATTGGCCCGTGTTATACCGACAATACGTGCATGTATACGAATAGTTTTAGCTTATATATGTACGTGAATTATTCACGTGAAATTGCGTTGCGTTGCTGAATTTAGGATTTTCTTACTGGATATTGTGGTCGTTTTATATATTTAACTAAGCTTGTTATTTTAATCTTTAGTTAAATTTGAAACAACTAGGTTCATTCTGGTTTTAAAGTTAGAAATTAGCTGTATCAAGTGTAACCTACTCTTAAAAAAACGATACAATAAGTAGGGGGAAAATTTAGTTCCACTGGACCCAAAACGTCACAAGTAAACTTGCTATTTTGTACTCCTACGTACGACATACGAACAAGATGGATAATCATATAGAGTGGATAATTGATTTTTAACAAGTCTATTTATAAAATTGAACCTGTTAAAAACCAATTAGGAACAATGTAGATGCTAACTAGATCATGTACTTTCGTAGGTAACTGAGAATTTCCATTTGGAAAATTGACAGTTTGTTAATATATGCCTTAGATAAATTGGAAATCAACCTCCTTAGAGACTGTTCCCAAAATGTATGAAAATTACTTTACAACATATCTATTTGCTACCGAATTAGTTGGTACTTAGTAGATATTCTCACTGTCATGTCATGATGACAATGAAGAAGAGAGAGTCAGTCAACGAGGCTCCTGATTTTTTTTTGTTTCCAATTCCTAGGGTTTTTAAACCGACTGCACGGGAGGGAGGGTCATGTTTTTTCTCAGTGCGTTTTACCCTACATTCGTTCTGTAAGAAAAAAAAAAGAACGAACCGACAAATTGAAATACATCAACCAATAATTACATCGCTATAGCAAACAAAACAATAAAAGGGCGATAGTCGGCTTATAGCGATCGCATAACAGATGTTTAGCCCCGATCTCTCGGGGGCATGGGGCATCCTCCTACTCCTAATAAAACACTATTAGTTTCCGCTAATATCGGGCGCGATCCGACAACTTGTGGTTACGGAATTAATGTTTCACGGAACATTTGTTTGATCAAATGTTTTGGTCGTTATTGAATTAAGTTTATTTTTTGAGAAGTTAATTAAGACTTAGACATTTTACCTTTTCTATTCTTCACCCCTGAAAATTAACTTACTTATGTTAAATACATAAGTATGTGGCGGTATCTACATCGCCACATGCGAACTACGCATCAAAGACCTGACGTCAGATAGACGTCACATAAATCCTGCATCGCGCAATTAAAGTTTACCGTGCAGTGGACATATATACAAGAACCCAACATCAATCGTTGGTCAGTTGCCCGCCAGACACAACACCCGTCTGGTTGGAGGATCCTCCCTTTTCTATGGAGTATGAGTGAACTTTACACCCTGTTCCTCATGCCTGCCCCTAAAAGTAAGTTAATTTTCAGGGGTGAAGAATAAAAAAGGTTATAGTCAGCTTATAACTACCGCTTAACAGATGTTTAGCCCCGATCTCCCGGGGGCATGAGGCATCCTCCGACTTCTAATACAACACTATTCATTTCTGCTAATATCGGTCTCCAATTCGCCATGCGACAACTTGTGGTGACGGAAATAATGTTTAACGGAACATTTGTTTGAATAAATGTTTTAGTAGTTGAATGGGTTATTGAATAGGGGTTTTTAAGAATAATGCGATTATACCTACTATTCTATTAATTAAGTAAGGTAATTCATATTAATAGTTGAAGATAAGAAAATTATCCGACAGTTTAAACAAGAAAAATCTGCGCGTGAAAGGATCTTAGTTTTTCTTTCCAGATTTAAAAGTATCTTTAAAAGTTTCCGGAGTAACTAGATACTAAAACATCTCCACCTGCTTTTGAAATAGTTGTGAGGGTGTTCTACTAGGGAATGTTCAACCACGTGTAGATAGTAGAAACGTGTAGTTTTTACTTTACTTTGCACGGTTTTACGACTTAAAAAAACATCAAGATTTCTATACTATGTAAGTTACATACCTATTAATGAAATATAAACATAAACCATTCGAAATAAATTCTTTATATGATAGTGGAAACCCCATCAAAATGCATTGTTTAGAAGAATAACGCGGTCAGACAGACCGACACGAAAAGCGACTTTAATTTTTAATATGTACTTTGATTTTTAATGGAATTTGCTTTATCTATTGGGACCTATACATAGATAAAGCAAATTCCATTAAAAATCCTCATCAGAAAATTCAGAATATCATGTACCTACGCACATTTGAAACGCATTGTTGTAACCATACATTGTGTATTTTTCATACTATGAAAACCTTATCGGAAAATTCTGCTATCGCAAAAGAAAAATGTAAGAATCTCAGTTTCATATCGACACACGATTTACGACAGACCTATTTATAATTACACATTCCATTCATTAAATCGATACGATTTTATACGATGTTTCCGATACTTTTTCTTAGTTGGTTTAATGTTTTTAAAACTGGCCACTATTGTTTGAGAATTTTGCATTGTTATATTATTTAATTTTATAAAATTGCGCATATTTTTGAATCGTGGCTACCTAAGACGCTAAATCTATATTCATACTAATGTTATAAATGCGAAAGTTACTCTAGCCGTCGTCTGTCTGTTACCTTCAGTTTTGAATAAAAATATAGACACATGGGTAGACCATGACCTGGGTTAGGACATAGGATACTTTTTATCCCGTCAGTAAGTTCTCAGGAAGAATTTCCGACCTCCACGGGGACGTACCTAGTCACGGGCAAGCTAAGTAAGTTCATAACAATTTAAGTAGATACCTAGGTACTGTAAAATCGTAGGTCACATGATTTTTTTTGGGTGTTTTAACGTACAACATGATCATAAATCGGTCCCGGTATTCCTTTTTTACCTAGGTACTTATTAGAAATCATGGTAAGTGACTACTTACATCATATAAATCCGAAGGGTATATAAATCTCACTCTCTGTCTCGCTCTTTCTCTCCAGTAAGGCTTTAAAATAAACGAGGAGAGAAGCCAAATACTCCAAAACTAGCTTCATAACACAAGTGATAATAGTAGTTTGCACTTCGTAACTAAAATAAGCTATTAATTATGTATAATGGCCTAAACAACGAGGATACGGATGTCGTCACCTTATGTGGAGCCAATAGTTTCCTTGCGGGGAGTCGCAGGTGTCATATTGCCGGATACATTAATCAAAATGGCGGGCACTAGTTTGAATTATGTCGACCCGACCACCTACGAACATTTTGTCGATTTATTGTGCAAATAACCAAAAATATTAGTCGTCACTGACACTTAAGGAAAATGTGACAGAAATGTCTTTATAGACATCAGTTTTTTTGATAAAAATTAAGTAATTCGTTTGAGTATTGTGTTGTGGTTTTCCGCATTGTGAGTAGGTATTTAAAGTGTAATCGGGCGAGGTGTGAAAATGTTTTATAAATGAAGCTGAATATATTTCCCAAAATAATTATTTAAAACAAAATATCCTTAAATAATTATTTAAATGTTTTTGGTGCTAATCCCACTTAAGTACATGAAGTTAATGTGCTGTAAAATAATGTTTCCTATATACATATGTATATATATCTACTCCACAGTAAAATCAAAGCAAATAGAAGGTTGATAAAAATACATAATATGTTTTGAAACCGTAGTTCCTCAGAACGCTTCTATAAATTGCCTTTTCAGACTGATAAAATAACAAACATATCGATCAACTCACTATGAATAAAATAGAAAAAAATAACAAACATGTAACAAACGGTCGCAGATTACACTTCGTTAGATAACCCTAACTTTGTCTGTGACATCCACACTCAGGATAACTAAGTCTTTCATAATTTAAAACTTGATAAACAGCACTTCTCACTGAAGTCTCGGTATCATCGTAGCGGTTTTTCTTATCTCCTCAACCACAAAGGAACGGGAAACTTCCCCTTTGTATATAGTAATCCTGAGAACGATCAAAGTTGACTTAGTTGAAAACAAATTCAAAGTTGGAGGGGAAGTCGGGCGTGATTCGACTGGTCTTTTACAGCACTTTGTCAAACTATCGAATTGCAAGCGCGCACGCATGATACTTTTGATGAAACCCATTAATGTTGAAGTGGGTTGCTGAGGGGTAAAGTTTTTCTTGTTTCGAGACCGATATTGAGGTTTTAAAAATAAACTGATCCAGTTTAAATTAGGATGAGATATGTTTGCCATATATTTTAATTACCTACTTCCAGAACTTGTGAATAAGCAACCAGTACCTAAATCATAATACTTAATTGATATTTTTATCCAGTCTATATTTAATCTAATTAACGTAAATATATAAACCTTATGTAGGTACGTTTATGAGAACTTCTTGCAATTTATCGAGTCATTACCATCATAAAATAAGGGATGTACCATCAAAGAATAATAAGTACGTACGGCTCGGATAAAATCACAATGAATGGTATCGAGATTTACACGACCAAAAAATTGGGGTGCATTAAATAACCCTCCGTGTATGGTGATAATACGTGCAATGTTTGTCTGGATAACCTTGCTCTTTAACAAGACATAAAGTTTATAGAAATATTATGGCTTGTAGTTTTAAGACATGAGACGATGACGTATCAAATTAAGACCCCCGTTGTAACTATCGACAACAATCTACAAACATCTGCCATCCCTAATACCATAGTACATTATCTCAATCTTAAACACAGCATGCACTCCGTGACAAGCCACCATATAATTTTGCAGCTAGTGCGGCGCCAACCGCAACGATGATCTACGCACCGACTAAGCTACATACAAGCCTGAGGAACTAACCCTACCTAATCTATGTTATGGGGACAACCCTAACTTGCCTCAAGTTTGCCGCGTATAA
The DNA here is from genome assembly GCA_948473465.1 of Lithophane ornitopus. Taxonomy (NCBI): domain Eukaryota; kingdom Metazoa; phylum Arthropoda; class Insecta; order Lepidoptera; family Noctuidae; genus Lithophane; species Lithophane ornitopus. The sequence goes on along the minus strand of OX419624.1, from coordinate 9,183,384 downwards.
GCTTTGATGGAGCTGGGTTACGGTAGGGTGATTATTGAAACGAGAAGCTTTAGTAAGTTGAAATGAAGTGATTTTGGTTGAGTCTCTGTGCTAAGTAGTAACTAAGATAGTTTTTGCCTTAGCTTAGGGTTTAACTATTTTTAGTTTGCTACGCTAAAATAATATTTTCTGCGTAACCAGTCATGTGGTGTAGCCGTAGCATATAAGCCTACGTAACACGCGCTCTTTTTAACGCGACGTTTCTTGCCGCGCACTGGATTTTCAACGCTCGGCATAGTGGCGTGAGTTGAAAACCGATTGTGAAATTTTTCAGCGCGTTATGGGTGCACTGTTTTGGATTCTCAACACTTGGTACAACGCCGAGAGTGGAAAATCCAGAGCAAAGTCAAAAACTTCGCGTTAAAAAAAGCGCCCGTGGGTATGTGGGCTTACAAACTATTTAGAGGTAATTAATTCCTTGAAGCGTTTTTCTTGTAATTTACAACTGTTACTTTGTCCGTTGAAACTAATTTTTAACATGGAAAAAAAATGTCCGCAATCCGTGATTAGTGCAAATCAGTCATTTGTCGTGATCGCAAGTGTAACCGCCCCGTTAACCTTTTTAACACTCCGTTAATCCTTACCACGCGATCAATTTAACCACGAAGCGTTTGAATGGAAAATGCATAGTTTAATTAACGCAATATTATGTTAAATTTAAATGCAATTTAATTCCTTTGTCCTATTCCAGGTCATGGTCTACCCCTGTGCCAAATTTCATCCACATCCGTTCAACAGTTTTAGCATGAAAGCGCAACTAACAAACAAACTCGCTTTCGCATTTATAATATTAGTTAGGAACTAAAATAACAGTCTCATATTTCAATAAATTCCTGCACTATTACTTCGTTTTCACAAAGCGTTCTTTGTGACTTTTTTCGTTTTGCTCGGCTCCTAAGGATCGTAGCGTCATATCGTTATCGTAGTATATATTTCCTTCCTCAAAAATTAGGCTATCAAATACAAAAAGGATTTTTCAATTCCGACACGTAGTTACAGAGACTAGCTCGTTCAAACAAACAAACAAAAAAACAAACTCTTCAGCTTTGTTATTAGTATACTTTATTTATATTAGTATAGAGTATAAATCAAACGTTTCGCCGACCCCAAATAAATTGGGCAGGAGAATGATGATGAGAGTATGCAAATGTAATTTAAATTTAATTCACGTTTATACTATAAATGGGCAACCAATTCTGTTTGCTACCGTACGTTTAAACTACCAAACTAATTCCACGATATTAATTTCATCAGGGCAATATTTTCAGCCACAATTTGTTAGTTTAAATAATACAAAGTTTAAATCTGCATTTTTGGTTTAAATTAATTTACGTAATGCAAAAGTTTATAAATGGATTGAAATATTGATTTTTAGCAGTTCCTTTTATGGTGTGCGTGACCCAGAGGGTATGCAGTACTATACTTTTCTTTCGGGTTCGACAGGTAGTAAATACTGTCAATTAACGCGCCGCTTGCCTCAACACCTACTGGTCACTCTAGGCGCCGGGCGCGCAACCCCGGCAAAATATATTTTTTGCTTAAAAATAATCGACTTAATCGACACCGAATTTTTTCCTACATTGGCAATAATATGTGTAAACCATATACCAAAAAACCTCGAGTCCAAAACGTGTAAAAATTAAAAGAACGCGACCGACTCTAGGGATTTTGTGCGGGACTCCAGGGATTTCGCGCGGGACTCTAGGGAGCGCGCGCGCAATCTGATAGAGGACTCTTAAGGTTAACCTCGGTAAAGTAAGATAAATTCACGCAAGCGTAACCACGGGCCACGGCAAAATTACAAAGCAATATCAACATTAAATTACACAAACTTTCTCTCAATAAAACAAGTTTCTAAATAATAATAAATCTGCGGTCGATTTGTTTACTTCCAAAGAATAAAAATAAAGCAAAGTCTTTGATCACAAATTGCGATTAAACTTGCTCGCTATAAATCTTCTTTAGTAAGAAGTATAGCTTTATAAGTCCTCAATGAAGCACGGTAATGGCCGACAAATTGGGTGTGGACCAACGATCAGGAGGTCGCTATTAGGAATCTGACCTCACTGAATTAATATGGAGACTATTCACGTAGATATATATCTATACAATTAGCTCGGTGATTGGATTTATCGAAATATGTTTACGGAATTATATGAATGTATATGGAACTTTCTTGATGCTGATTCTTTCAAACTCCGACTAAGCTGATCTATAGGTTGGTTAGGTTACATAAAATAACACCACGCCTGTTTTCCCCGAAGGGTAAGGCAGAGGTACCTACACTCCCATTTCGCCAGTTATGTTTAAGTCCCATGAATAGGGGCGGGCCTATTGTCATCTGCCCGGCACAAATCCAAACTCCGGGCTGATACTGAGAAATTCCAGATAGATAAATCAATAACACTTTGCCCGTCCCGGGAAACGAACCCAAGGCCTCATGGTCGGCACTGAACCATAAGTTGGTTAATATTAAAATAACAAATGACAAAACAAATAAACGACGACATAATTTTTATAGCTCTCAAACAGTTTACATTTATTAAACTTCAGAGTGTTTTATTATATAACAGTTTAAGAGCCAAACAAAATTGGGGCAGTATCTCTTCTCAAAACAGATTTTAGGAAATGGGAGGTTCATAAAAATGGTTTAAGTTTATTTCAAAGTTTAGAAGAAGAAACACTTCATAGTTCACCAAAACATAAACTAAAACCAAAATAAAAAATCCGGAGTCACACGTAATCTGTTCGATTTATGCCCTAACACGTGTGACTCCGGATTTTTAATTTGTCTGTCTGTGGTGTCTTGTTTATACCTTTTTAGTCGTAGTTGGGTTTTAGTTTTTATTACTTATTTTTTTTTTTTTCTTTTGGGGTTATAAAATATATATTTTTGAAATGTGCTCATTAAGCCCTTTCATTTGATACACAAAATGGTACGATTAAACAATATTTTTTTTTTAGTTCCTGACTTTATGTCCTCTAGAGGGCGCCATTTTTAATTTAATGTGACGTCACATAACCTATAACCAGCGGACGATCAAGACGCTTCCAACGATACCTCATTTGTGAAATTGTGATGAGTCGTTTAGAAGATATGAGGGAACAGATGAACATACATACATACATACATACATACCGGTCAAAATCATAACCCTCCTTTTTTCTTCGCCGTAGTCGGGTAAAAAGATGTAATTCGGTAAATTCATTGTTATCCATCAACAGACAAAAACAATATCAATTACATTTATCTTTTTTATTTTTTCTTTTATCTTTACATTTAACGTCAAACAGATCAAAACGTTTCTGATAGGAGCTAAACAAGATCACGATTATTAAAATCTAGACTATTAAAAATATAATTAAAAATTCTTAGAAGCAGATCTCGGTAGCATCTTGAACTGTTGACTTCATTCGAGGCGAATAAACCTCAAATACAAATACGGATTGTTGGACCACTTAGCAGGAAAACTAATGAGTAAACTCTTTCGTCAGTTGTTTTTTAAAAGCTTTTATCCAACTAAGTTTATTAGATAGTTGAAATTAATACGCGAGAATTTTACAGTCGCAACTGTTTAACATTTTGTTACTCTGCGAGTTTCAGGTACTTTGTTAGTTAACGAGTCGTAAAAAATATTGTTGTTTTGCAAGCTAGACTGACGTCAATGAAAACTTGAAGTATTTCAGTATACACAGTACTTCATTACAATTTAAAGCGGCTCCGTGTGACATAAACTGCGTAGATGTCGAGCATCTCTGGTGAGACAATGTAGCATTACGTTGTGCAATCTTTTGTTCGTGACGTCAGAGAATCAATGATGCATAATATTTCGCTAAAGAACAAGCCTTTCAGAAGTGATGTAAGTGTAAAACAAGCGCTGACCTTCTCAAATGTAAAGGAGGACGTTTACAAGGTTGTTACGTACATACATGCCTACATGTTATGCATGTACTGTCGTATTTTATTGTGTTACTCTGCGGACCTGTCACCTGGTCACGTGTTTCCTTTTTTGTATTGTTTTTGTTCATTCATGCCATTTGTTTCGTTTATCAGTTGTTTCATAAGTGGAAGGTCATAAATTCATGAGCTTTCATTTTTGTGCACGTTTCAATCTAAGAAGCATCTACATACAGGCATAAACTTTTTTTTTTGAGTAATGAGCTGAACAGGTTATTCTACAACTTAAAATAACAAACAAGACATAAAATCATTGCAAAATACTCTCAGTAACTAAATATAACCCTCTATTCTTTGACTATAGGTTAAATGTAAAAATAATGGTTAGTCAGCATTGCATAATGGATACTATAGCCTCAGATTACAGATGGATGAGAAAGCTCTGCTCTTTCATAAATCACATTTTAAGTCTCATAGAGATATCTAATGGGATAATAACACATTTAAATCATAATTACTGTGTATTAAAATTATCTTACACACAAAGTTGTGGATTTATTGCGAAGTAGAGACCCCCCGTGGCTTTGTATGTATGGATTCGATGTTTACTTTGAACATGTATGATTATTAACGATTATTAATTTAGCTATTTATTAGCGAAACATTGGAAGATATTGTGACAATGTTGTCAGAATTTATACTTAAATATGTTATTTTCTTCTTTATACATTAGTTATAATCCAACCCAAGCTTCTTCGCACTGACCGTGTTCAACGTATGCTGCGCTAACGTCGCGTAGACTTGGCGTAGCAGCGCCTACGCTGCGTAGCCGTGTCGTAGCAGCGCTTACGCTGCGTAGCCGTGCCGTAGCAGCGCCTACGCTGCGTAGCCGTGTCGTAGCAGCGCCTACGCCGCTGCATAGAAGCGGCGTAGCAATGCCTACATTGCTTAAACGTTTGACTAAACCTATACGCAATACCACCGTTACATAGAAGGCACCTTTGTAGCTTTTAAATGAATATTAAATTCGGACTAACATAATTATAAACGGGGTAATAGTGATCTTGAGTTTTCTTGTTTTAATATTATATTATTGAAATGGAAACATTCTGTCTGTAAGCATCCTTATTGTCTATGTCAACACTGTAATCATTCAAATGTTATATAGCACAAGCAGTACTAGTGCAGAGACATACAGATTAAGATGACGAATTGCCGTCCGATTGTAATCCGCAGATTGTCTATTAATTTATAGCGATGAATGTTGCTATGTCTAGTTAATATCTAGATACATAGATTGTGAGTAATCCTAACTTTATAAATGCGAAAGTGAGTTTGTTTGTTTTTAACGCTAAAACGGCCAAATTGGGCACATGGGTAAACCATGACTTGGATTAGGACATAGGATACTTTTTATCCCGATGTTCCCACGGGATGGAGACTTATGAGGGTGTAACTGCGGGGCGCAGCTAGTATTGGATAATTAATACTAACTGACAGTTTTAAGATACAGACTCGGCAACCTATAGGGGTTTTATGAATACAGGCACATTAGACATTTGAGCATGGTCTCAAGACTTTTTGCGATGGTAAAGCCACTGCGATACTAGTATTACAGATGAGCGGGGATGATTACCACATAGACAAATAAAAGGTTTTGTTATTTAATATTGGTAATAAAATACCAAAAAAAAATATTAAAGTACTAAAATTGAACCAATATAGTTAAGCGGTCAACCAGCAGCGCTCGGTAAACACTGTTGACTTAATAGCTCCGTTTTCTGTGCTAACCCTATTAACATCCAACCAAAATGACTTTGTATAAATTATTTAAGAATCCATATGAAAGTTTATGTACTTAGGTACCTACTTGTCACGCAAATTATCCATCGAAATTCTGTTAAATTTGAAAATAAGTAGCCCCGTAAAGTAAGTGTGTTGTTAGACAATTAATTCAGTTTTTAACAACACATTCTATCTAACCAAAATCATCAACACTAACTATGACTGTCAAAACAAGACTGTCAGACGCCATTAACTAACGAGAACATAAAAACCTTTCATTAGTGCAGACAGGAGATAATTTTGATCCACAAATAGGGCGGTATCTACACATGTCACAAATATGGCGATATCTACACGTTTTTTGATGTGTCAGGAATAGAGATGTGGTTCATTAAAACGTTAAAGGTAAAAAAAAACATGTCAAATTAAAAACTAAAAAGATTCACATATGCCTTCGTCTTATTATTTTACTTGTGCGTTAAGTCAAATTATAAAAGTTTTATCAATAAATGTTTAATTAAAAGTTACACAGTTGAGTGAAATATTATAGGTAGGTACAGTACATTCATCCCGACAAACAAAAAGTTATTTTAAAAGTTGAGTTACAAAATAAAAGCAATTTTTACGGCAATAAGACTCACAATTCTATACATCATAATTATTGTTAAAACTATGAAGTTAAAACCTTTAAAGACTATCTTGGTATTTATTATCATAGTTTCAAATTAAAAAATAAAATTATGTTAAACGTTTAAACCGTTTCATCTCTATTCGGGAGTGTCGGGATGTCTCGGGAACACCGCTGCACTAAAAATATCTCGAGTCGTAACGATAACCGACGGATCGGTCTTGAAAGAGACGTATCAACACCGGGTTAATCTTTGGTTATAAATAGAATGCCGTATCTGTCATTACAACATGAATGTGTTTTCTTTTTTTTCTTTTTTGTTTTGATACAGTGTTTGATTGATAGATGTAAATGGGATATTCAAATTATTAATAGAATTTACAACTAAATTGATATATTTAACGCTTTAAAGGGGTGATAGACGTGCGAGCAAGTACGCGTACTTAAGGCTCGGCAAGCTTACTCGCCCGTCTGTCGTCGCCGCGAGCCGCGAGCTAATTTGACAATTAAATTTTGAGCAAGCTTCACGTGTGTCACCGACGACGAGCCGTGCAAGGTCGCGAACTTAAAGACTGCGTACTTTAAATGAAATAAAATGAAATTGTTTATTCTGTAAATAGGATATCAGAATCACTTTTACACGTCATATTTAAAAAAATAAAATAAGCTTGATGAGGTCGGCGTTTCCTATCTGACTACTCTGAGACGAAAGGCCGAAACAAACTCAGAGGTCGCAGTCTCTTTTAAGGTCCAGACATAATCTTGGTCAGGCCATATGAGGACCATGTAGATTAGAGTCTGAAATGGTCTTTTGAGGAAAGAACCACACAGATTTGAGTGGACCTGTCCAGTCAGTGCAAGCATTTGTCAGTAACCGAGGAGCTCAACTCGAGAGCTTAAGTACGCACGTTTATCACCCACTTTAAGAACAAACTTTCAACATAATAATAATTCTCATGCCTTTATCCCAATATATTTAGAGTCGGCGCTTCTTGTCTTAATTTCTTCTTCTTTCGTACTTTCTCTATTATTAGTCATCTCGATAGTCACCCGTTTTCTAGCCATATGACCAAAGTTTATAATATTTCTATTCATCCAATATTATCTAGGAATAAAAAAAACATAAAAGCTCTAGCAAGTTTCCGTACAAACTTCTTCAATGTTAATGATAACATAAAAGTACGTAACCATGTTCAGACCAAAATGTCTTTCCCAAGTATAGGTTGCAAAAAGAGGAAATTAACGCACACGACATAGAGTGGTGTGTTTTAATTTCCACTACAGACTATTAATTAAATTGATAAATTGACGCTCAAATGTCAATTATAATTGTTTCCGATTAAATATGATGTACATATTTGTAGATACGAATCGAAATATAACTTTACTTATCTGACATTTAACTATGATAAACACCGACAATTTGTAATATGTATACTTAATATAAATAATTATGTCTGTATGCGTGAAACATGTTTTGCAGTTGCAGCGTAATTAACATAGAAAATGTAAACAGATTTACTGTTAAAAATACTGATGATTTTTGATGTTTTACCCGATATTATATTATTATGGTAAATATGTTTATGAATTTTCAGGGTTGATGTAAATTGCCGCTACGAAAGGATTCAGTCAATGGTCTGCAACGTTATAGAGATCATAAAGGGATGGATGAATATACTCGGTGTCGTGATTATTGCAATATTACCTTAAACAAACATAAAACCTTTGCTGGTTTTGATAAACTAGCATGTAGGTATAGGCATACCTATGCAAGACATTCTGAATTCTGTATCTCTGCATATTATAAATTAAAGTTGCTTTTCGTGTTTGTCTGTATGTCCGCGTAGTTCTTCTAAACCACAAAACATAACAAAAACTGAGATAACGAGAACGCAGGCTCATCCCAAACAGTCTTTGTTTTTTGTTGGTATTTTACCCTCTCATGTCGTCATGCAGTACGAATGAACGTTTTGTGTGGCCGGTGAAGTAGCCATAAAACACAGCAATTATCAAAAGTGCAGGCGAGCGCAACGAAAAAACAAATGAAAAAACTTTTAGGACATTGAGGGACACACAGGTATAATAATGTACTATAAAGTATCCCACTGTGCTTAATGTTTATACACCAGCCTGTATATGCGAATGTGAGAGTCATTAACGTTTTTTATTTCTTGATTTATGTCCCTGGTCCACAGACGCAGCGCGTGCCAAGTATTTATTACGATGATTGAAACGCGGTTAAGTATCTAAGTTTATCCAGCAAGAAATACAAGCTCGATAATAAACTTTCGTTTTCTGTATGCACTCCGAAAATATCTCCGTTCTCATGAAAAATTTTCGATGTAAATATTATTCACTCAATTTGCGATGAATCGCTCGGCACATTCATTGTAAAAACATCGCTTTCGTCATGTGGTGGTATTCCCACGTAGACAGTTTCCCTCGCCCGCGTCACGGTGACAGTTAATTAATAACAAGTTAGAATCTCCGCTCCGCAGACGCAATTCGCGGCGTAACACTCTCATTCCTAATGTTAAGTCCCTAAGTACTGTTGCAGACTTTTGATTGGGACTCCCGGGACACTCGCCGGAATTCGTCGACGAGGAAACTCGACTATTTGTCGACTGTTTAACGAACGAAATAATTTACTTATGCCTTAATGATAGCCCGAGCGATCTGTCAGCGTGTTGAGTTATTGAGACATTTATTACGCTCGGTTGACATTTCAACGTGGCGGGAGAGAATGATATTAACGATGTATGTGCCATTGGTCGCTTGTACCGTTTTCTAAACAATAAAACGTGGCCGTCGTCAGCTAATCGATCTCAACAGAGCACATGAATTGACTGGGACTGACTCAGCGCTGTATAAAGTGGCGATAAATTTACTCGGAGTAACGAGTCTAGCCAGCGGTCCCGAAGTGACAAACGAGAGATTTGCCGGTGGTTTACTACACTAGCTTTAGAAGATTAGTTACCACTAGTTCTCTCCGAGCTTACTGGAACTTGACTTGGAAACTCAGTTACGCATCGATACGATGTCAGATATAAATAATTAATTTACTAACTTTGCGCGCTTGTGTCAAACCTGAACTGTGTTTGTAACAATATTCTTGCCTCCTCACTTACTTGCTCTGTCATTACCATAAAACTTTAACGGAGCTTGTTATACTCGGTGCGTTTGTTAACTTACTGTTTCTTTTGAAACTTAACGTTTGCTCAAACATTCAAAATAGTCGTGTTAATTAACAATCTCTTTCTATAGATCTTCCGAAACCTTTTAAGCACCGTTTCACGGTTTGGTTGTTTTAAAACAAAACACAGTTTCGAAACAAGAGACAATCTTTGACGTGTACATAGAAAGGGGTCCATTTATCATTATCTAAAGTTGTGTAGGTATTTACATAGTTTGTTCGTCCAACAATACACTCTGTATCTACTTACGCAAATTAAGCGGTTACTGATTAATATCTAGTGAGATAATCTTTAAACAAGGCGGCACAAGTTTGATCAACGACTTAACTTTCCCAATGACACCTCATAAATTTCCGAACCGAGGGTACCTTGTGAATTAAAGTTAAAAGGCTTTATGGTCATGAATAAAACGTGTCGAGGGTACTATTAAGTTTTCCAGTTAACTTCTCATTATGCATGGGTTCGCGTGCATTTTAGATGCAGCGCTCTTCATAACTTAATCCTTCAATATTTTCTAGTAGGTAGTCACTTAGCGGTTCGAAAACCCCGATGAAAAAGTACCTCATGTTCATCTCTTGTTAATTTTGTCGTCAGATTTAGATACTAAATACAAAGCCGAAGCTAATTGGAAAAACTTATAAAGCTACATATTCATTTCAGTAGCCTTGCTACTTAGCTAAATCTTCTTTAACTTAATTATCTCTGTGAGCCAAGTTAGGAGGTTTGGTACTTGTAGCTTAAACTATGGAGATACACAGTTAACGGATAAAGCCAATTAGAGTAATCAAATGCGCATAAATCTTTGTTTATAGTTTAACACACTCATCCTTAAATCAAAAGCCATTGTAAGCAACGTAAGCTAAAAGGATAAGTCATCTGCTACGAAAGTTATTTGACATACTATGAGGGTTTGACGCGGAATGTGCACTTCGCAAAATGTGCACTTCACAAAATACGCACTTCGCAAAATGTGCAGTTCTCAATACGAACGATGAAACTACACATAATATGATGTGGTTTCAAAATTACTTTGAAAACCAATGGTATCCAAAAATGTTGCCATCTATTATTTGAGCATTGTTGCAGCGATGCCAACCTTCTAGGGCGTTTGTTGTCCTATGCCACTGATGTGCGCTGCTCAGAATAGAACATTGTTTTTCAAAGTAATTTTGAAACCGCATCTGTGAAATTTGTGTTGAGAAGTGCACATTTTGCGAAGTGCATATTTTGCAAAGTTCACATTTTGCGTTAAGTGCACTTTTTGAGAAGTGCACATTCTGCGTCAAACCCCCTTACATAGCGCAGGAAGAGTTCAAAAGGAACGATAATAATAATTTCCATACTAATCGGGATTAAGTGAAAGGTTAATAGTTCATGGTATACACCTAACCTGTATATGGACTGTTTATTAACCTCAACGAGCATAAGATAAAAAAAAACGTTTATCTGAAGAAAAACTACTCAGACTATTTCAAAAAGAAACTCAGGATAAACCCATTAGGATTTGAACACTTCTTTAAATAGTGTTTCTTCACAAACATAAGTACGCAATACACGTAGCGAGTGCACCAGCCAATATCAAATAGAAAGTTAAAGTATCAAAACAATAAAATAGCAGACTTGCTTTATTGTTTGGCGCGTGAATGTACTCAGTAAGCGCTCTCAACTTTTCTAATACTCCGTTTGGACCGGAATCCAAAATCGAGACTTGACAATAAAGTTTTAACTTCGCATACATCAATCGCTGACTCCACAGATTTGCTAGAACGCTTCGGATTACACAACAAACAAATAGATCGAGGGACATTCCGACTATCTGTCGGATTCTGACAGGGCGAATCGATCAACTCGACCCTCGCAGATAATATTTAAACTGAAATGGTCGGATTTCTGCCCGTCAATACCACTTGTAGTTGTGATAGGCGCGTAACGCCCGCTGACTTGCTAACCAAACTATTTGTGCGGCGAAGCCACTATCGGTATAACTACCAACGGAATGGGGAACGGAATATTAAAGGCGCGAGACTCAAGTTCATTAAACTGCCGTTGGAGACTGGTTTCATCTAGCATTGTTAGAAAGATGCCTTCAATTGTCCTATTATGCGAAGATTGAAAAGGATTAAGAACATGTTAGAAGAATCGGTAATCAAAAAATAATTTAAAAAGTTTAATTTGACCCCGAGGTATTTTTCAACCCACGAATACGAATTTTAAGCCAGATAATTCCGCTGACAACAAAAGTACTTGTTTTATATCAACTACACCGAAAATGCTCCGATTTTAGCATTTGAGCTAGTTACAATATATGTCGTGGGTGCCATTACGGTTTTCCCAGACATCGTGGATGCTCTGTAGGGAGGTGTACAAGTACTGCGAGTGAAATGGCCGTCGCGTGACTCGAACCACCTGAACGATAACACTTCTTTAAACTACAAATGTGCCAGTACATTTACCAACACTTTAAGTATTTGGGGGAACGAAATAAAAGTGTTTCGTTCGTCGCTTATCTTCCAAAGTTCTTTGTCATTTGGAAAAGTGGATTGTTTTATTGCTTCGAGCGGGTCGCCAACCCGACACGGTTTGTGGTGTAAAACGTTGTTGGTCTCGTACAGAATGATCTATGTCGGCCGTATTTCATTTTCAACATGCATGGGTTACTAAATTAATATTTGTTGGGTATTCTGCGTGCGAACTAGGAGATGAATGTACTCGTAGTGTGGCCAAACATGCGCTGTAAATGGATATCAGTAAACAGGCTTTGTAACAGTTGCAGTCATTTCCAGGCCTATTTTATTTTTAACTGATAACTTAGCTGTAAAGCTTTGGTGTTTGATTAAAAAAGATTTAAGAGTCTATAATACCTCAAATTGATCCACCGTTATATCGAAAATAATGCAGCATAAATTTTGAAATAAATATGATAAGGTTGAGGATTAATGTTAAGTACTATGTTTGACGAAAAAAAACTACCTAAACCATTGGCGCCTTGGAGCCTTCTCCCCGCCGTCGCTCACAGTCTCGCTCTCACTCAGTCCGCAAGCAGTATTGTGCGAGCGAGATAAAGAGTGAATTTAAGCTGAGGTATTATGGAATCTTAAATCCAATCTGTGTGGTGGCTTTACTAATTCCGGATCGAAAAATACCAGGTTAAGCACATTTATCACTATGGGAAACCGAAGAACCTTCATGCAGTACAGAATTTGTATATTCTGTGCTGCATAAAGGTTCTTCGTTCAAATTAAATTATCTAGCGAAACTCCGCGAAGGGTAAAATAAATATATTTTCCAAGGTGCTATATTATAATTGATTTATTCACGAAGCCGAGATCCCAGATCCCAATTTTTAATGTAGGTTTACTTCAAAAAGATTTTATCTAAAATACGTTTACTTTAAGCAAAATGGAAGCAAATGAAGTGAGAAAATTTGGAAACTTTTGATTTGAGATAAGATTACAAGAAAATGTTAAACCTTTTGACATTATTTTAAATTCTCAGCTGGCGTTTTATATTTCTCACGGGCAAACAGAATTATTTTAGAACAAAGGTGACGTTTTTGCATTTTTTCTGCTTTGTTGGATTTGAAAAAATCGTATAGGTTGAATCCAAATTCGTAAATAAGCGTATAGGAGCATTTTTAATGTTAAATATCCTTTGATGCATTATTTTTTTCAGTCCACGTTCTTCAAGTATGTACTTAATATTGAGATTTCAAGATACAAAAAACTTTCAATTATCTCCAATTAATCAGAAGAGGTTCTAAATTACCTACACCTATTAATCCAAAAAGGATCAAAGCAATGCTAGAAATTTCACTATATAGCGACAAGTTACCAGGATCCTATAAAGAGGTAAGTGTTGTCTAGTCCATACCTTAGTGTTCAAGAAGCCTGTACTTAACTATAGGTATAAACCCCGCTTACGCGAAACAATAGGAAGCTCCACACATCGCGTGCGCTTCTTTTACTGCTTTCTATGCCAAAGTAACATAACAAGCAACGACGTAAACAGAGATTACCTTCTCTCTAATATTAAAATTGTGGTTCATGCAGTGTTCGGTTACACAAAAATAAATAATTACACTTGTACGTTGTAATGTCGGGTATTAGCATAAAGAGACGGGAACAGCATTCAATAGTGGTCAGTGAGGATAAATAACAAGATTCGCGCCGCGAAATACAGGGTTGTCGCGAGTACGAAACGCAAAGATTCGCGGCAGTCGCGGTCGTAAAACGTGCGAGTAGGACGGTGAATATTTAATATCTAAGAATTCTATGCCGAGTTTAGTGTCATCTCACTCCGACGTTCGAAGACCGCAGCTGCCACGAATGTTTGCACATACCGTAGTTTGTCATTTTGCGACGAAATTAGTGTTAGTTCCTCAGTTCACATTAAAATAAATAGTTGCATTGTATCTATTTTAGTGGTGGCTATTAGTATAAAGAGACGGGAACAGCATTCAATAGCGGTCAGTGAACAAAATAACAAGATATGCGCAGCGAAATACAGGGTTGCCGCGTGTACGGTAAACGCAAAGTCATATGGGCGTAAAGTCGCGGAATTTCAAAATTCTCTTTAGCGAGTCTCATGTCATCTCGCTCCCGCATTTTACGACCGCGGATGCTACGGACATAGACGTATACAATAGTTTGACATTAAGCATTCCAGTGAAATTATTATTATTTCCCCAGTTCACATTAAAGTAAACAATTACATTGTGTCTATTGTAGTGCTAGCTACATATTAGCATAAAGAGACGGGAACAGCACTCGATAGTGGTCAGTGAACATAAATAACAAGATTCGCGCCGCGAAATACAGCGTTATCAAGTGGTTTGCTTTGTAATTTTGCATTCCCGGTGAAATGCAAACTGATCAGTTTGCATTAAAATAAATATTTACATCATGTGTGAATTGTTATGTCCGCTTTTAGCATAAAGAGAAGAGAAGAACAATTAATAGTCTGCTAACTCATTATTTTATTTTTCCCACTGCAAATGTGCAGGGCTGTCATTTTGTTTTGACATTTAGAATCCTCGGGTACTTATTTATTACCCGACTACGGCGAAGAAAAAAAGAGGGTTATGATTTTGACCGGTATGTATGTATGTATGTATGTTCATCTGTTCCCTCCTATCTTCTAAAGCACTCATCACAATTTGACAAATGAGGTATCGTTGGAAGCGTTTTGGTGGTCCGCTGGTTATAGGCTATGTGACGTCACATAAAAAATGGCGACCTCTAGAGGACATAAAGTCAGGAACTTAAAAAAAAAAAATGTTTAATCGTACCATGTTGGATATCAAATGAAAGGGCATAATGGGCACATTTCAAATATATATATATTATAAATCAATAAGAATTAAAAAAAAAAAAAGTAATAAAAACTAAAACCCAACTACGACTAAAAAGGTATAAAAAAGGCCCCACAGACAGACAAATTAAAAAGTCACACGTGTTAGGGCATAAATGGAAAAGATTACGTGTGACTCCGGATTTTTAATTTGTCTGTCTGTGGGGTCTTGTTTACACCTTTTTAGTCTTAGTTGGGTTTTAGTTTTTATTACTTAATTTTTTTTATGTTCAGAATAATCTGTAGCTTACCGAATGCCGCCGAATCTAAAAAAACTGAAATGCGGTTCGTTGGTAATTGCATGAGAATGGTTTGACCGATTTAGCTATTTTTGGTCTTAAAATGTTCGTTATAGTAGGAAATAGGTTTTTATGCAAAAAAAAATTGGAAAAGTTTCCCAGAAAATTTTAAATTCGGGAAAAAATTTACGTCCTTATTATGTGATTTTAATTTTTCGTCCTTAGTTTTATAGTACCTACTGTCACTTCCTCATTCCTGAGTAAATATTTCATCCGTAGGTTCCTACTACAGAGAGATAAAACAGTAAATATTTTCAAACTTTCCGAATCGTACCGTACACATGAATAGAACCCGGGTTTATTTCGCGTTTGCAATTTTAAGGCACTATATACCTTTTATTCTCGACGTTTCGGCCAAATCGGAATAAAAGGTAAATGTGAAGCAGAACGGAGTCTTTGTTCTATAAAACGTAGAAGCGGACTTTTATTTATTCTGCAGTAGGTGTCAAGGAAATACTGCAAAAAACAACATCATAATCACAATATTGTTCAATACAATAATAATCCATAACTATGAATAGAAATCAATCTGCCTTATAGTATTTTCCAAATAATGTTAAGGTTTGGCTTCCAGTCTAACCAGATGCAGCTGAATACCAGTATTTTACATGGAGCGACTGCCTATCTGACCTCTACAACCCCAGTTACTGGGTAACACGATAGCTCTTGGTAAGACTGTGTGGTCAGACTTTTGGGCTTCTGACTACCGTAACGACTGACAAAGATCTACGAATGACAGCCGGGATCAACGGCTTAACGTGCTTCCCGACTTTCCCGAGACACGGATGGCTCAATATGTAATGGATGGTTACGCTTGCCACGGTCGGTTTGTGGATGGGTCCACGATCGACCGCAGCAAGCGTAGCTTATCCTTCAATCGACCAGTGCGGCTGTTATTATTTAGCTATGAGTCTCTCAACTAAATGAATAGAAATAACTTAATCAAATAGTAACTCATTAACTCGAGTTTTCTCGGCAGACTGGGCAGAATATAATGAAGATTTATTAATAATTTAATTATGAAATGTTCGCCAACCCTATTCCTTATTGCCTTTTGTTTCGGACACGTGCGCGCTTTGTCTATTTTCTAAACATGGAGTGTTGTACTTAGTAAGATATTGTAAGATATGTTTTTAGATAATATTCCAATTCTTACTGGTCCATAAAGGTTGTTGACGATAGTGTTTCTCGGCATTATTAAAATAATGTCGGATAAAACACAGTCCTACAAGTTTTATTTAACACAAATAATTATATAAATCTTTAGGCACAATAAAGGAAATGGATATTCAATGTCATATTTTCATAATTATTATTTCTGAAAAAAAAAAATGAAAAAAAATCTTTTCCAAAAGCCTTCCCGATACCAAATAGATTACAACATAAACAAGAAACATTTCAATAAAATTCAAATAACCAATATAAAATTACGTCTTATCTGTTTAATAAATCACTAAGCAGACAAACACAGCATGCAAATTAATTATAATTATTGTATAATATAATTACAATACTTATGAATATTAAATTTACAAATACGAATAAATTTCCGAGTCAATAAAGGGAAATGATTAGTCAAATGTTTCCTTGTACATCGCGGGAATATTTGCAGTGGAATATTAAGTTGTAGGCACACAGAGATAGTCGGAAAGTCGGAAGACAGCTGGAAATGGTTGATTATTAAGTGCTAACAAAACGGCGAGCAGCGGAATAAACAACGTTGTACGGTTGGAAGGAGATGTAGAAATAAACACTATAGGTGATAATTGCACTTCTAGTTTCAGGAAAAATGCGGCTTTAAAGAGCGTTGTCTCTGTCAATCATATTGTGTGTTAAACGTAGGCCACACTGGGAACGAAGTTAAGTTCGTTTAGCTTCGCTCATATAGCTACCGCGTGTTTGCATACTTCGATTTATAGTTCGCGGTCAGGACCGAAGTATGCAAACACGCGATAGCTACTTACATGAGCGAACCTAAACGAACTTAGCTTCGTGCCCAGGGTGGCCTGCGCTTCAGTCTCATTCTAATCCGAGATAATAACGCTCGGGTACCTAATAAACTTATCTCAGTATTATTTTAAGCTTTAACTAATGTTTTGGTTTGGTGTAAAAAAGGGAAGCTCTAAATATTTCATTTTGGTGGGGCTGCTTCAAGTAAGAAGGTAAAATACAACAAAACAAGCAAATATATTTCTACTTTAAGATACGAGTTTCTGTATACACAAGCTGAGGGAAAACCTTATTAAATAAATCAATAAACGAACACAGGAAAATAAATATTAAGAAGAAATATTTAGTCTGCAAACACTCGACATGACACGATATTACCACTTGTAATGCATTACAATTCTAAATATAAGTCCTATAGGTAAGTCATTACCTTTTACCAACAATAACTTTTACCTATGGTATATTTTAGTAAGTACCTAGATACCACATTAAGTATAGTTTTCTACTATTATGTTCATGGCTGACCCAGTTCCGAAAATAAAATATACTTAGAGCATATTGTTTCAATTTCTTAGTTGAAAATATCATCAATCCATACCATGTAGGTTCTTCAAAGTTTTTAGTACCTTACATACCGTATATAAAATTCATTTAAAAAAATCATGAAGTCAATGCAAATGTTATGAGTCATTCATTAGATTAAATTAACCTGAGTAATTAATTAAATCCAATGTTAATAATAAAATGTGTCTTAGGAATAAGTAGTAGTAGTGTTTTAATAGTAGCAGTACATAATACCTAGTATAATAAGTAAGCAGTCACTAGGCACTGATATTATCCATTACCAACAAATGACAAATGCTTAATTGGCCATTATAACACCTAATCATTATTCTACCATAATCATGTTTGTATTTACGCTAATTAATAATCAAATAATTATACAGAGGTTGCTGAAATAATACGTAGATACAATTTTAGTCCACTGACAGAATTAGGGGAAATTAAACGTTTAAAATAAGGGTAATACCGTTTGCTCGGATCCGTTCGTAGCTCGTCACCCCTAAATATATAAAGTAAAGCTTAAGTACCGAACCTTCCTTAATAAACGACCAAAAACCTCATGAAAATCCGATTTCAGGTTGGATATACTGACGGACCCTTCCGTTTTTAATGAAAAACATAAGACCTCAGCACTTTAAAAATATAGGATTTTGTGGCTCAAGTAACGTAAATAACGACTCAGGAAGTATTTATTGGAAGTTAAGTAACGTAAATGCAAACTTTACAGTTATAATGTTATTTAGTTGAGTAGAACAACAACATTATACAAAGTTATCTGCGCCGTCGAGTTCTAGACAAAGCAAACAGATGCCACGACTCTATAACATTAGTTGTCATGATAACCGCAACATTGTAAGACGTTACGTACGCCCGGTAGTCGCCGCCTTAACAAGTATGCTAAATTAACTGTTTACTTTCCTCACTTGATGCCTTCATAACTGATTAAAAATTAACTTTGATCACAGTTAATATCAATCAAAGCGCTGGAATCAGTGTGCTTCACTTCCATTAAATTAAACATGTATGTAAGCCGAACTTAAAAATAATGTAATTACTTTTTTTTAAACGCGGGAGCGGATACGGCGCGGATATCAAGGTAAAGCGAAATTATTAACGCTTTTACGAGCCATCTTGGTATTAAAGAATTCTTTTAAAGTCAAACATAAAAAGATACTGCGGATATGGTAAAACCAGTTGGTTAAAGAGATCCGTTTCATTAATACGTTTAAATGTTCTTCAAGTTTATTAAAATATCATTCAGAGTTAATCCTTCCAATGAAAGAAAAACGAGCCATGATTATTTGCTCGCTTCATATAAATGAAAGCCCGAGGGAGATGCGGCAGATAAGATAGAGAAGCGAATTTAAAAATAACACTTTTCAACTAACATTACTGAGTTGAAATTGTGGAAAATACTTCCTAGAAAGACTCCACTATGAATATTAATTACTTAAGCGATCGCTTTAGTCTCATTTAATTAGAATTTCAAGCTAGAAAGTGTTAAATTAAAAAGTTATTCTGAACCCTAATTGTGGTTGTCTCTCAAACGTTTTAACAATTTTCAGTGTGCACTGAACAGACCTATTCAAATCCATTTAATTTAGTCTTATTTTTTTGAATACGGACTTGATAATTAAAAATGTATTACTGGGGCAGAGTCCATAAAACTTTCTTGAATAAAAAATTTGCGAGAATTGGAACTGTCAGATGGACTGATCCGGGTAAATTGGATAGTTCAGTTATTTTCTCAATGCACCAATTTTATGTTCAGCTTAAATCTTGTTTGTCGTTTATGTAAGAATCCATGTCGGTTTAAATTCATTTGGTACCTAGGTACCAGGTTGACCTGATTATGCAGCCGCATTGCAGTGGATCTCAGTGGATTTGGACAACCTCTTATAATATCAGTGTTGTACATAAGCCGCCAACTGTAACGATTGTACATTTTTAATTCCAAGTTTATCGCTTCCCGCAGTTTCATTTTGTTCTGTATTTAACGCGAGTACAGTTGAAACATTACTTTCAGAATTGTTCGTAATAAACAGAAATTCTTCGTCTGGCTGAAATGAATTAAAATGATTACTTTAGGGCACTGGGCACCGCTTTAGCGTCTTCATGGGAGTAATTACGTACACTTTGGATAAACAATTTGTGTAATCTCATCGCGTAGGTACGCAGTGTCATGTCGATCTTCATACAGAATGGTTCTAAATAATTGTAGTAATCAGCGTTGCGACAGACCCCTATACGTCAAAGGATAAAGGAGATTTAGTGCTCCCGAGCAGATTAAAGGACCCATTCCATGGAAATCTTTATTACTTCTAATTTATTTGAATAGCAAATAATGACATTATCTGTAGACAGTAGGTCGTTTAGTTAGAGTTCACTAAATCTGAATGTGAATTAAGATTTGTGATCTACTTAGTCTATCCTATCGGATCATTAGCCCTTGCGTAATCGAATTTTGAATTTGGAGAGCTTCTTAAAAGTTTTTTGATATTCTTTAATTTGTTACATTACCCAAAACTCCAAATCTGACCTATCCAACAATAGGACACTAGAATAACTTCTAAAAGCCAAAAGATTTTAACAACAATGAAATTGCCGTTTCTGTAACAGCACCGACCGCCACGCGCGAACAAAGAACTAAAAAGTTTGCTCGCTCGTACACTGTGCCAAGCCGAAATGTTTCTCCATTAATATGTTCAGTGTGGATTTTAACATTATTATCTTGAATTCTACTACGTCTAGCTAAATTAATTACACTCTTTGCTAACTTCCGTCTTCAAGATAATTTTGTTTCTCCTTGCCAGTCTTTTGCATCTTCAAAAGATGGTTTATTAGCTTTCATAATATCATCTTTTTTAACATCTGGTTCTGTTTTATTATTAATGGCTTCGCTCTTAGTATTTATAAATAATCATCTACGTTATGTAAGCTAGATTCTTTATTTATAAACTTCTAGTATTACTAGTAGTTTATTACTCTTCTGCTATCGGTTTCTGCTTTAGGTCGATCAAAATGCCGATGACAGGTAAGATTTATATGCGGAAATAAGTATTTGTATTAACTCTGATCTCTCCCACGAATCGACCTCTGGCATTTCCCGCGGGCTTTATAAAAGGCCACTCAAAGATGTAAAATGATAATCAGTGGCCCTGTCAATACCATTCCTCTACTATAATCGATAGCTGTGGAGTTAGGTAGCTACCAGCTACATAAATTGATTTAAAACTACATAAATATTAGGGATTTGTGGAAAGAGCTCTACAATACCGCGTACTGGGTAAACCACAAATATTTATGCGAGCAATACGAGGGTTGAATGCACATGCACATGCAATAACAGAATAAATATTGACGAAAGTTCACGTTTCGACACAGTAACTACACAAATATAGATACAGTTTTGCCTAACTTGCCCCATTCGCGTTGTAGGTATGAATGAATTTACATAGTAATACATTAATTGACCGAAGCTATGGTTTAATTAATGACAGTCATTAATATTCATCATTTATTCCTAAATTTAGTAAATTACGTTAACTTGGGATTCAATTTATTTATTTGGTAAATGTTTTTTTTTTTTTTTGCCGTTTGGGTATTATTGGCTCTAACTGAAAAACATACTTCGTGGTGGTACGCTTTTTAGCAAAATGGTGATCTGTGGTCCCTGATTCATTCGTCAAGTGTAGCGATTAAAGATAGTATGTTGTTAGGACACCAAACGCAGCGATGAAACCATATTTTTAAACGATCTTATAATAGCTTATTTTTAGCTCGTGGCTACGTAATAACAGTCGCACGGGTCGATCCATCAGGTTAAGCTAGGTTTGCCGTTGTTGGTCCGTGGATGGGTGACCATCTTCACATATCGAGACTCCTCCGTGCCTCGGAAGGCACAGCAAAAGCAAAGCAGGCGTTGGTCCCGGCTGTCATTCGTGGATCTTTGACAGTTGTTACGGGTCGTCAGAAGCCCGAAAGTCTGACAACTAGTCTTACCAATCGGTAAGGGTATCGTATTACCCAGTTACTGGGTTGTGGAGGTCAGATAGGCAGTCGCTCCATGTAAAATACTAGTATTCAGCTGCATCCGGTTAGACTGGAAGCCGACCCCAACATAGTTAGGAAAAGGCTAGGCAGATTGATTAAATAGCTTATTTTTATTAGCACCTACATATAATTTGTCGATGATTGCGGCAAGCTTACTATATAGCCTGTTTTCCATTACAGTAACGTATAGTTATTGAGAAAAACACTCATCCCCATTTGTCTCATAAAATATATGACGCGAGCAATACTATCTTAGACCTGACTTAAAAAACCTCGAGTGTTCGAGGATCGTAAAAAAAAGGACAAAGGATATTGAAATTTTATGGCTAAACCCATGTTTAAACTATGACCCTCAGTTAAATGCCTATAAACATGAAGGCACTGGCCATTTTTCAAACAAAATATATTATTTACAAACATTCTAGAAGCTCTTCGTATTAAAAAGTTTGTTACCGTGTCTACTCGTGTGGTCGGGCTAATCTCTGAAACTATTAGGTGTTTTCTAGGAAAGTTTCACATACAGATTTCAAACAAAGTTTTCAGTGGGAGCTTCATTTATTTTATCACGAGAAAAACACAATACTATTTCTAAAGATAGTAGCAGTGATATTTTGTAAAACTCACAGGAGTTTTACAAAATATGCTGTGAAGATAAAACTTATTTGCCAATCGACGGTGAGATTCAGAAAAGATGTTTAAGAATAGTCTGGTTAAACTTTAAATAAAACATTTCATAAAGCTATTATTTTTAATCTTACTAATTATTTTAATTTTACAGTACAACACCTACGTGAGCATTGCCATAATTTTAACATGATATTTATATTTCAAACATCGAAAAAATTTGTTGTTTTTTCATTAACAGGAAGTAATCTCTGTTAGCAAGGCTATGTCCTTGTTTACGATATCTAATTAGTTCTCAACTCCTAATGAACTGCTATTAAGCACAATATAAATATTTACTAACATTAAAACTCTATTATTCGTAAACGATATTTATTTTGTAAATGAAAAACAAAAGGTTTCTTTGTATTTTTATGTCAGGACTGTATTTAAAAATTTACGAGAAGGATTTGCTTTGTTAGGTAATGAGAATATTACTTAGGTTGTTGTATATTTCTTAAATAACTACCTACTTAAAGTTACCTACTTACTTAGTACCTACCTACTTAAAGTTTTAAAATTAACTAAGCCAACGTACCTCAGTTTTCTGAAAGACTATTTAATTTATAATACACTAGTTGATGCCCGCGACTTTGCCCGCGTGGATGTCGGTTATTATATACTTAAACGTTACTCGAGAACCACTCTATCCATACCAATG
Organism: Lithophane ornitopus; assembly: GCA_948473465.1. Classification (NCBI taxonomy): domain Eukaryota; kingdom Metazoa; phylum Arthropoda; class Insecta; order Lepidoptera; family Noctuidae; genus Lithophane; species Lithophane ornitopus. The sequence goes on along the minus strand of OX419624.1, from coordinate 9,160,298 downwards.
GATAGAGTGGTTCTCGAGTAAGGTTTCCTTTCTGGTGAAAACAGCATGAAAATCGGTGCAGTAGTTTTGAATTTATCGCGTACAGGACAGACAGACGCGGCGGAGGGCTTTATTTTATAATATGTAAGTATAATATACTAATATTATAAATACCTATACTGAATATTATAAATGAGAAAGTGAGTTTGTTTGTTTGTTTATCTGTGACGGAATAAACGGTTTTGGCTGAAATTTGGCACATGGGTAGACCATGACCTAGGAGGACATTACTTTTTATCCCGGTTGAGCGTTCCCATGGGAATTTTTCCGAACACCACGCGGGCGCAGCCACATGCAAAAACTAGTATAAAATATCATAAAAAGTAGAAGACACACAAATTAATGCTAGAATGTAATGAAAGCTTGGTATGTAAAAGCTTTTAAAGCTCGATTAGTGCGATTGATTAGTAAAAGCACTTTGCAATTACAAACTAATGAAGCAACTGCAAAAGTGCAAATACAATCAACGATCAATGTTCTTAGATTCTAATTTTAACTTGTTTTTAATTAATTGTTTTAATCAAGGTCTTTATTATGTGGGCACCTACATATACATATATCTATACATATAATAAAATAAAAAGAGGTATTTGTGAGTTTGGATGTAGACGGTAATCTTAGGAACTACTGATCCGATTTAGAAAATTCTTTCACTAATGGGAGGCTAGAGTATTGCCGAGTGTCATCCATACTAATATTATAAATTTGAAAGACACTCTGTCCGTCTGTCTGTATGTTTCCTTTTCACGCCTAACCCACTGAACGGATTTCGATAAAATTTGGCAAGGAGATAGATCCCGGGGCATCCCGGGGAAGGTCATAGGCTACTTTTTATCGACATACCTACCACGCGGGAAAAGCCGCAGGCGGAAGCTTATAACATCGGAAGGATATAACATCTTATGTTAGAACAAGAAATTTCACGCGGACGATGTCGCATACAGTTGCAAGTGATTACTAATTTATTTATTTATTTAATTACAACGGTTGTTTTCCAACCAATAACAGTAACTAAAAATCAAAATTACAGTATCTAAATAAGACGGGTAGTGTAGTCACTAGTCTGGGTAGACTAGAGACTTAATTTTGAGTAAGTAATCAACTTCTGCGTCGCGTCAGTCCAATATAACGGGTAATTAGTGATCAATACTTAAACACGTGATTTAACTCATCATAATGAGTAACTATTAGTATGGGAACAAACGTGAAATCGCGAAAGAGAACTCGTTATAATGTAGGAAACTGCAGATTTTTTTTCCGCGTTTTCTGGTCTTTTACCTTGAAATCGCAATGCCCTCATTAAATCCATTACACTAAAGAGAACGAATCCTAACAAAAACCATGAAGATGAAGCAAATGAATAAAAAGCTGCGATAGATACGATTTATTACAAAGGTGATTAATAAAATTAACACAAAAGCCATTGAGTTAATCATCCGAAACAAAATATCAAATGGCCGTCAAAAATGGTGTAACAATTATTACGAAAGACTTTCGATACAGCATTTAGTAGAATTTCGATTTTAATTGCAATATTTTGCTCTAGAATAATTTCGGTTTTTGCTAAAACTTAACAAGAGTTTTTTATGGTAAGCTGGTTTTGTAGACATTATTAAAACATCGTATTTCGAACATAGATCCACGCGAGACACAATGGCTTTCTAATTGTTTCTGTAATTACGGCATACGAAAGGTTACCTACCTATGTGAAATACATACAAATAAAAATGAAATGCTGTTCGTTGGTAAGCGCATCAGTGGAACGGCTGGACCGACTTTGCTATTTTTTATTTATTTTAGAATGTTCGAAATAGTCCGTGTTAGGTTTTCATGGTGAAAAAAATTTAAAAACTTCCCAGAAAATTTCAAATTCGGAAATAACTGAACGTTTTTCCTATGGGATTTTTGTATGAACTATTTGGACAGTACAACGTCTGTCGGGTCAGCTATACTCCATTTGAAATAAGATTAGACATTCAAACAAACCTTTATAGAGTCCGTTCAACCGATTTTGACTTCTATACCGTAGGCATAAGGATGGTATTAAAAGCAAAAAAGTTTACACAATATCAACTGTCTACTGCAGCTGCCATATTTTGTCATGCTACCAAGGTAATAAAAGTCAAAATCGGTTGAACGGACTGTAAAAAAAGGTTTATTTTAAATGTCTTATCTTATTTCAAATGGGGTATAGTTTATTATAAATTAATGAAGATAGCGCGCAATAGGTACAAAGTTCTTACTACAAATTTCTCTTCAAAAACTTTTGTTGATCTTTCGCAGCATTTTGCCTAGATCTGCTTTGCTTATCGGAAATACCTGGAATCGACTAATAATATTCATTTTATCTCAGCACAAATTGGCTGCTGATGTAAATTGCTTTTCGTTCATGAAAGAGGAACGTTCTATATCAGCATTTGGATTGCCATATCGAGTTGGATTTTGATATTGTGTTATTTTGAACACAAATTCAAAAACAATGTGATTCAATCAAATAAAATAAATCCTAACTAATATAATAAATGCGAAAGTGAGTTTGTTTGTTACGCTTTCACGCTAAACCGGCTGAACAGATTTGGGTGAAATTTGGCACAGGGATGGACCATGACCTAGAAAAGGACATAGGATACTTTTTATCCCGATGTTCCCACGGGATCGAGAAATAAGCGGGTGAAACCGCGGGGCGCAGCTAGTATTATACAAGTCAAAATAATTTTAGGTTAGCAGACACAACAAATAAGGTAGTAAAAGAACTTTGTCCTTGTATCGTGCCCAAACATTTACCTTCGCTCTCTTTCTTGTACCCTCTCCCTTTAAGTGAAAAAGAGCAAGAGTATAAGTATCAGCGTTTATATTGACAGATTAACTTAATAGGCAGTCAAGTACTTTAAACAGCGTTGTCAGTGTTGCCACTTTCGAATAAGTTACAGATGGAGGGAAGAGTACTTTCTTCAGTAATCAGCGGAGCCGTTACCGAGACGTGACTTCCCTATACGATGGATTACCTATGCAAATCATTCATAATTATATAAACATCATTACATTAACGATGTTAGATAAGAGACTAATAAAGCTACCGGTTAATAGAGTTAGTATTATGTAGACAAGCTTAATAAAACCTTGTTAATTTTATCAATGAAAAGTCGATAAAATATTGGAAATGAAAATACAGTTGCGCCCACTGCAGTTGTCGTTGTTGCCTGTAAGTGATTGTTGCACTGTTGCATAAGCATTCCTGTGTAAACAATTTTTGGTGAACCAAAATGAAATAAATAAACAGTTACACAGTAATGAGGCTTTAAAAAACAACCAAAATTCACTCAATCTCACCATTTCTGGGAAAGTTAAATGCATAAAATATTTTTCCATTTAAGCATGAAATCGTTAAAATACCTGCACCAAAAATCAGTTCACTGGTTTTAATAAGAATTTCGGAGAAAATGTAATTTATTAATTGGTAGATAGTATAGATAGTAGCAGTATCGGATAAATTAATTATTTGTGTTAAAAATTGTTATGTCATTTCTTTTGTTTCTATGTTTGAATAATCAATATTCTCAGTAACGGAATTTTAACTAAAAACAAGTTTTAGAAATACCGTGAACACTAGAAAATGTTAGCAATATTAAGAAGATTAGTAAGACGAAACATTTCTTGGAAAACAAGACAATTGAAACGTTGAAGCGTCTATAAAGTAATGTACTTACTAGACTAGGGAGCGAAGCTGCTTCTATGAAATGTGTTGTTAATATTTTAAAATGTTGAGTAAGCCCTTTGAGAGTGGAGAGAAAAATATTTAAATGAAAGTAAGAGATTGGAAATTCATGCGAACTGTTCGGGACTATGTCGAACAGATACAGCGAGGATATAAATTGGATATCTGATTTCACGTATATATGTTCAATTGATTTAAAGATTCTGCACTATCCCACCGCTCATTAGATAGATGTTTACAGCCTGCAAATAGACGAAGAAAAGTAATATGAGTAGAAGATAAATGCCGATAGAGTAAAAACCTTTGTCTTTCTTGAAAGGATACGTAAAGGTGTTTATATTTGAAATTTATTACTGACAGTATCTGTTCAAATATCCGAGAGTAAATAAATCCCTTGCTTTCAAAGTATTTGCGAAGGAATCTTGTTTGTTTAGCGCTCTCCAAAAGGTCAAACACGTTGATCTCTATGAAAATTAAGAATACTTAACTTTGGATTCGGTGATAGGGATTCAATTTTGGGGGTTTTATTTCTGGAGTTTGCATTATTTGGGTAAAGTAAAGATTGCCAATTTTATTGGTTCGCGTTTTATGTCTTTTTCAGATTTCATAACATTGTCTTAAAATAGACTTTTCCTTGAAATCGTGTTTGGTTTTTCGAACTGTAAATTCTTCCAGTATTTAATTTCTCTTAGCGAATTCTTATAGTACTTTCACTAGGTATAGAAGGGACATTACTAAAGATGTAATAAAACTTAAGCGGGCATTATTGTTATTATTTGCATAATTCGGCATTTCGCTTTGCATAACGAGTCCAGAGCCATGAATAACGTCTACATTCGCACTGGCGCACTCACCCTCACTTCACTGAAAATATTATACCTACTTAATTATACGATAAAGTATACAGATTTACATAGGGTACAAATTACAGATTTATGCAAAAATAAATTGTTTTATTTTCACACTCCGTAAAAGGCCCTGATTTAAATTTTCTCATTCATCGGGAGCAAATTAAAGGATCGCGGCGGCAAATATACGTTACAAACGAAATTCTCGGCAATTGGACTCAAAGGAAGTTATTACCAGGTGGTCCATGAATGATAAAATCCCATTTTCCACGGCATTAAGCACTGAACAGGACAAAAGATTCGCGGCAAATTGTCCTCACGAAACCACGTGCGGCGCGGCCGGGTTCCCAACGTCTAACTGCGCACTCTGGCTGCGCGGTTACCCTTAACGTAGGTACCCTCTTATTAATAACCTACCCGACCTCCTAAACAAAGGAACTCAAATCAATTAGGGTCAAACCGGCAGCCTTACAATTAGGGCCGAATCCAACCGTCGCATACGAAATGCATTCGTTCATCGAATACACTTTTGAAACAATCCAAACTACGCTTATGCTTCGACACTGGCATATGACGCGGCAAAAGAAGAAAAACGCGCAATATGCGCCGAAAAGAGACGGAACTATACGTATTAGCTGTTCGTCAGAGTAAGACAGCATCAGACATTTTGTAAGCTGATAACCAGAGGCAGCGAACAGAGCGAGGGGAACCATATTCTCGCGCGACTCTGCATGAATGTAATGAATTAAAATTCAATGGAATACAAGCAAGACTTGGTGCGTGAGTGAGAATCGCTTTTAACATAAAGCTCATCGTATTTGTAATAAGTGTGTGATTTTATAATGTAAAATGGCGGGTTTTGTAAATTCAATCGGAAACCAATTAGAACATATTAAGACGTCAGTTTTTATTTTGGTTTTCTTATCTGTATTGAGTTATTATCAATTTAGTATCAGTCTATCAGGATCTTAAATCTAAACTGCACATTACACAATGAACCATGGAGGAAAACATTTCGTCAGACAGAGTGTTACTCAAGGTCCAGCCTCACTCATTCATTCGGATAAGGAAACTAAAAACCGGCAAGCTCATAGTTTAATTCGCGCTCTTATCCAATGTTATCCCCATCGATTCAAGGATATCTCCTTACACCGAACTACAGAGCTAAGATGTAAAAAGAATTAAGATTAACAAAGCAACTGACCAACAACGAATTGGTTCATTATACACTGCACAATGGGACAACGCGCAAGTATAGGTGAACAAAAATTTGCGGGTGATTTTTACCTATACATCCATGGAAATGCAATCCATCATTGGATCCTCGCGTATCCACGGCCGCGGCACGCACACAGGCGCCAGCGCGCACACTCGCGCACCGCACCTCCTCACGCGAAGGGAAAATCTTCACACACGACACAGATAAACATGTCAACTGCTAGACATTGTTACCCTAAAGTCCTTTCACGTTTTTCACCACAAAACCACCATACAACACTTATGATAACACAAACAGCATAAATGAACACAGAAACACTGGATTATTTTGCAATATCACCCGCGTTCGAGTCACGAAGCCGACGGTTTCGACAAAAATACGCGTAGATATTGTAGTGTCGATTCGGCGACTGTTCTCCCCGCCCTGTTCCAGAGGCGAATGGCGCCGCCATATTGAATCTCGCTACATCGGTGCACAGTGGAGCATCTAGCGGCAGGTAACGGAACAAAATACTGCGCTCCCGTACCACATAGTGCTCGAAATTTATTATTTACTCCTTCTTTAGGCAAAATAAAGTTTATGATGTGGTAAAGGATTATATAAAATATAGTTAAGATCCAGTTTTCTCAAATAAAACTGTCGGAAAAGCGCTTATTTCAGCTGTACCAGCGAAATACTGAAAAAGCGGTGCATATCAGTTACGTATCTGAGCTTGTGGTATCGCGCTGAACCGCTAGATAGCGCTGACAAGGTCAAAATAATATACAATCACATTATATTATCAATATTCATGTTTATGTATCAGGTTGGAACATTATGGCACGCGCTTTGTTGTTCCGAAGGGTTTTATGTAATCCAAGCGGTGTAATGGGAACATTATTTCTATCGGAATTTTATCAATTTAGGCTAATCAGTAACGTTCTAAAAAATGTGGTATTTAGAGATTTAGGGTAAATTGGGTAACAGTTTATTTTGAGAAGTTTGTATAACGTACTTTATAACAAAATTGAAGCCGACAATTCAATTGTGAGAGCAATATAATAGAGAATCCGTCCGGATATTTGAGGTCGGTTGCCTTATTCTTACGAAGATGAAATATTAAATCAATGGATGTAAGTTGTTATAGCATCGATTGCGGTCGACCCACATGCTCGGCGTTACGCTCACGACGTGTTTTATGCTCCTCCAGTGATAAAAGCCTCGTCGTTGGCTTCCTTAAACCACGATATTGACGTTAAATTAGCTGTCAGCGGTAAAAAAGAAATAGGGCCCTGGTTTTGTTTAGCGCGCTGTGCGGTTGAAAGATGTGGTTGAATAATGTACTGTTTTGTGAATTGATGTTTTTGCAAGCGTCATGAGGGTGTTGAGTTTGAATTGAAATAAACTTTTTGTGTCTGAGGCTGAAGCTTTATTCGATAAATTGCAAATGGTCTACGTTTTTTCCTAGATTTGATAAGTTAAAAAACGTTTTTTTTACTTATTTACCTCTAATTAAGTAAGTAATAAGTTTCGGAGATTACCTCTTCTCTGTCTCTCTTTACTTATATTGCGGTGCATTTATATTAAAGTAACATTACAGAATTCTATTTCCATGCATTCCTTTACTTAACTTGTGTGCTCTCTGCAACCAAATGTAACTTTTAGTGGGATTAAAGTTAAAACTTTCTCTAAATTGCCAAAATAGTTTTGCATGCCCACAAAATTCTCTATTGGCGATAAGCCAGTGGTTAATATAGAAGTGATTGTGAGTTTAGTCATTAACGACGATGAGGTCGTTCTACTGTGCAGGCCTTTTGCGGGCAAAACTTGTGGGTTTTGCACACTGGGCCCGGGCATTTGAAGGGGCATTACGCGTAATAAAGTACGCGTTGATTAAGATATTGTTGAGTTGTGTTTAGTTTTGCTATATGGGCGAGGAATATTATGTAATTTTATGCCGAGTTGCTTCTCTATAATAAATGAATTTACATGAGAGTGACAAAAAGAGAAATAAAACAATGTGAAGTAACGAAGTTTCTGACAAGTTTATTAAGACAAAAATATATAGCAGAGTAGTAAACTGGGTAAAGTTTTTTTTTTTTAAACACCCAACAAAAATGACTAGCTGTTTTAATTTTCTAAAGTTTCATGAACGCTCTTACTCCTGACCATGTCGTCAGTAGTCATGCTTTCAAAATGTCTCTTTTCGCCGTAATGTTTACGTATAGTTCACTACTAAAATTGTCTCACTCCAGATACTTACTTACTGTTCACACGACAAACGGTACGGCAGCCAAGTATGCAGTTCCTATATGTGTACAACCATCTTAGGCTGCCATCAGACGGACTGCATTTGAACTGCACTCCGACTGCACATTTGCAGTTTGAATGCAGTTACAGTACATTACGATTTATGCAGTCGTACTAAACTGCATACAAACAGCAAGAATGCAGTCCGTCTGATGGCAGCCTTACTGTGTTATCTTCGTATTCACCTCTCTTCTGGCCATTTTCATGTTTACACCACACATAGCTCTTTGTAGTCATTGCTCAAAACTTTGCTCACGAACTTAGGACTCAGAAATATACCTAAGTAAATAATATTGATTTTTACAATCAAATTAAGTCAAAAAACCGTATGTTAATCAAAGGTAACGAGCTTTGCTTCAATTTACTAAAACTACTACACCTACAGTCAATCATAGTGACGGACAAGAATTTAAATTATAGTAGTTTAGTGTTATCACTGAAATAATATTAGTAGACTGAAATAAAATTAGTATAGGTACTTACAATTTTCTTAGCCGTAAAAAGGACGTAAATGCTGGTTGATCAATCAGTCTGCCTAGACTTTTCCCAACTATGTAGGGGTCGGCTTCCAATCCAACCGGATGCTGATGAATACCAGTGTTTTACATGGAGCGACCACCATGGACTCCACAACCCAGCTACTGGGTAGCACGATACCCCTTGGTAGGACTGGTTGTCAGACTTTCGGGCTTCTGACGTCCCTAAACGGCTGACAAAGATTGACAGCTGGGACCAACGGCTTTACGTGCTTTCCAAAGCATGGAGGGATCTTGGTGTGTAAAGATGGTCACCTATCCACGGACCAACCGCGGCAAGCGTAGCTTAACCTGATCTATCGACACCGAACGGTATTACCTAGACACAAGCCCCCTCTCGAAAAAATATCAACAAACCTATCACCAATTTCTATTTTTAGTTGCAGTAACGACCTATATTGCAAAAATATTCAATTCACTATAAGAGATAACTTATCTACGTTTAATAAACCGTTAGGTATATTATAGGTTATCTCGTATCACTTACGTTCGAGTACATTAAACGAGAACTAAGTTAGTGCTCAAGTATTCGATATCTTATCTATGCTTCAAGTAGGCGTTAAATATAAGAGCTCCAAGAGGGTTGGCCACCAACATTGTCTATAAAATAGTTCCTATTGGGCTGTTGGGCCAACACTTGTGCATAATTTGTGATAGAATCTGTATATAATGCCACCTCATCGTCATGCATGCATGCAGATTACGGAGGAACAAACATGATATTGTACTCAGTGTTTGTAATATAAATGGGATTTTATTTTGCTACATTTCATAGAAGAAGACTACTCCATAATTGTTATGAACATCAAAAGAGGTTTTCTATACCTACATATCCTTACATATTATAAAACAAAGTCCTCCGCTGCGTCTGTCTGTCGTCCTGTAAGCGATAAACTCAAAAACTACTGCACCGATTTTCATGCTGTTTTCACCAATGGATAGAGTGGTTCTCGAGTAAGGTTTTAGTATATAGGTAACAACCGACATCCACGATATTATGTGTATAATACGATGATACTATTAAAGTTACAAATAACTAAGATGTTTTGTCAAGTCGTAAAAACCGTGCAAAGTAGGAGTGGTTCGCTAGTATTATTATAAAATCAATTGACATGGATTAATATACACCTGTCCCATGAACCATTCATGTTTAAGTAGGGTCACAATTTAATTACCACTAAGTCACAAGTTATGTAACCAATAATCCGAGCCAGGGTTTCGTCGCATCGTGGCTTCAGCATTGTATATGCTTGATATTTGGCATATAGTGAGTAAACACTCAATTTCAACACCACATACAAACAAAAAATCCACTACATAACAATGTAACGTCTTACTTTCAAGTCAACAATTTAGGTGTTACCGACAAAAAAATATTCGTAGGCTCTCTTACTGTGACACTGCGCACTGCAACATTTGGCTATTACCTGATTGGTTCCGGCTGGGCGCCCGATTCGCTATAGTTGCGCCTTCTCTAATATCATAATTAGGAACGAATTTTATGTTCATGACGTTTAGAAATCGCATATTTTATGCTGTGTGAAATTATTATGCCTTTTAGTAGTTCACGTCGTTAATATTTGTGTCAAATGAATCTGCCATTACTACAACCCGTGCGAATTAACATGGCACCTGGCTTAATGACATTTAGAGCTCCCCTCGCTTCCCCGCACGGCGACGACGGGGCGCCGCGCGGGTAGCGGGGCGAGTATTGAGTTCCGAGCCAGGTGCCATGTTAATGCGCACGGGTTGCACAGGGAGTTGTGCTGGTGCACAGATTCAGGGAACTGAAGCATGACGTCATTTTATTCACGTGTTTTACAAGGAGGATTCTTTGGTGGATATACAAGGTTGCAAGATTTTTACCTCACTAAAAGCATAGGTACCATTTGTCAGTACCTATATGCGAAACTGAAAATGATATCCGATATAACCGACGAAGCATTTCCGATCAAAATGGGCGAATATCCAAATAGTTAGCTAGAATAAAATTCTAGATCCATTAGTCATTAGACAAACAGACAAACGTTCACAGTACCACAGTGAGTCAACAAACGCCTGCACTGCGAGATTCCTTTAATAAGTTAAAGGAACTCGAACACATCGTTGATAGCCACTTCTCGCATCCATTCTGACCCAACTCTAACCACCTTCCTAAAGTCGTATTTTCAATTAGCTCGAGCCACCTCTTACTACTTTTCCCAACTTAAAGTTTCCTATCTCCGAGATTCAACGGTCCTTCTCAAAACTTACGATGTTCAGTACGTAAGTAACCGAATGGATCTTTTAGTAGAACTTTAGAGGTAACGTGCCTCTGTCGGTGTTCGCTTTGGTTATGCTCTATTTTATATGCTGTTATGTTATTGTAAGCTATTAGTTATGCACTACTGGCATCTCGAAACCGTATGCTGAACAAAACCAATAAATCTATATTACGTTGTAATGTACCGGCTGTTACGGCAAAGATGTTTGCTTATGGGTTCGTCGAACGGATTTGCCTGACTATTAGGCCACTTTGTCCTGAATGGAATAAAATCTCAGGTGTATGGCTACTGCTATTTTGTAAATAAAACGTTGTTATTTTCTTAATCATTTCTACGAATATATTTCTCTTCTGAAAAAGCAATAAATATACAAGGCTTCCAATTTTTTACAACACTTGAGGCAATTTGTTCGTTACATCAGTAAAAACGTAAAAGAATCACCTTTCACTGGTGTTGAGGCGTCGTAAAAAGTGTGAGGAACATTAGTTTGGAAAGCCGGTGCGCCCGCGCAAACCTACACTTTGTTATTGTTTATACTGTAGGAATGTACAAGGTATAAGCGGCAGCAAGGGCGGGTAATGATTGAAAAGGTAGAGTTATAGTAATATAGAAATAGTAGAGACCAAAAATATAGCTGTGTTGTTGTTATACTACCTACAAACTAAACGTTTTTTTTTTTTTTTTTTTTTTTTAATTTTCGTTTTTATTTTTTTATGCAGCAATAGGACTGAATGATCCTATTTGAAACGTTTTCATCGAATCAAGTTGAGTAAACGACGACAATTTTAACCGACGAAAACCACACCATATGACTGTTTTTGTATTTTCCTGTTGTTTAAAAAAGGACCCCCTGTGGTGTGCTGATTTCTTTTACTAGCCGCATGACGCCACTCACTTCTCATTATACATATTAGCGTTATAAAATAATAGGAACGTATTCTGGTTCCAATATTGTTAAATATTGTGTTTTTGAGTTTCCAAAAAATTACGAATTCATAGCATAGTTATTATTAGGCACAGATTTTTGAAAAACTTTCACTACAACATTATATTCATATATACAAAGTCATTTTACATATCAAAACACATTTTTCCAAGCTGTAGTCCCTAACTTCCATAACTTACCCCACACATCATGATTCATGCTTCATTGGGCACATTATCGTTGGGCAATTTGCATGCTTGCCCCAGCCACCGTATAACGGTAGCTACATCGGAATATTGCTCGTCATATTTCATATCATTCACTAGATCCAGCTAATCTTCCTGCTATCGGGTATTTGGATTGTGATTAATCGGTTTTTTTCTCGAATCGTTTTGCAGATTTTTTTGCGTGTTGGTTTGGTTTGCGATGTTTGTGAGAGATTGGTTGTCGTGAGAAGTTTTTTATTAAACCTTTTATTTTTTATAAACGTTTTACTTGCTATGTAGGTAAGGTTGTTACGGCATTCTTGATGAGTCATTCTGGGCGCTACTTTATATAATTTAATTACATATTAGGGAAAAGTTAAATTATTTATTTATCATAATTTAAAATTAAACAAAATATTAGGTACTTTCAGCTTTCTATGTTACGCAGGAAGGTATATTATATTATGGTTTAATTTAATCCACCAATCTACTTACAAATGCGGTGATGAAATCGTGCCATAATCGAGCTAATCGGTTGACATATTAACGATATCGTGCGGGTTTACTCGATGTCGATACGTGACGTCATACGACAAACGATCCAGATTTTTTGTGAGTACCGCATTTTATGTGTGGAGTTTTTATTGCGAACTGCTACTATGAGCTTCATACGGGTCAGATTGTTGCCATCGTAAATAAAAGTTATTTCGTCAGTTTATTACAATGCAGTAAAGATATATTATGGCACAGATGCGCAACGCTTCCCCAAAATAAAATGGCTGTTTGTCTGATTTCATGGATTATTATACGTAATCAGCGCCTTGCATTCATCGAAAACCAATTATATAATCGTCCCTTATAAAACGTTCGCGTGTAAGCAAATTATTGGTTTATTACATGTTTCTAATTTCTATGAATAAAGGCACATAAATCTTCCTTAATACATGCAAACGTCAAGACACGTAATAAACAAGATTGTTTGATTTATAAGATACTAGCTTTTGCTCGCAGATTCGGTCTCGTGTCGGAATATATCCTACGTGAACGTACGCGTACTACAGGGATTAAAAATACCTTATGTGTTAATCCAGGTTATAAACTATCTATGTGCCAAATTTCATCCAAATCCGTTTAGCCGTTCTTGCGCCAAGTCGAACAAAAATTCTACGTTACTATTTTAATATATGTATATTGTTTATTTGTTTTATTAACTTGCAAATGTAATTGACTTGTGCAAATGTAATTGATCGAAACACATTAGTTCACATGCAAAGTTAATAAATCAATTTGTTTGCATATCTATTGAGACAATAATATGATTAATTAGCGACTTATATCGAATGAGTCAGTATCTATTAAAGGATAAGGCTTACTAATTGATATGAGTCAGTAATTCGATCGTTTTTGTTGAGTACCAGGTGGTCGCCTATAAGTGTTGTGAAAGGCGACGAAAGAATTAGCTATTATAGAATATTATTTTCAGAAACCATCTTATTTTGAACACCCTGTTACTATTTAAAAGTTTATTGCATATATTTTATGCTATACAATCTATAAAAATAAATAAAATTGAAATGGCTGTCTATAAAGTCAAAATAGCAGATTTTCACTAAACGCATATAATATGAAAGTATATACGGTAATTATATATATAAAAAACTGTTTTTAAAATTTTTGTCTGTCTGTCTGTTGGTTTGTTCCGGCTAATCTTCGAAACGGCTAGACCGATTTTGACGGGGCTTTCCCTGGCAGATAGCTGATGTTATCCTAACTAATATTATAAATGGGAAAGTGAGTTTGTTTTTTTTTTACGCTTTCACGCTAAAACGGCTGAACGGATTTGGGTGAAATTTGACAAGGGTAGAACATGACCTGGAATAGAACATAAGATACCTTTTATCCCGATATTCCCACGGGATCGAGACTTACGCGGGTGAAACCGCGGAGCGCAGCTAGTAAGTTATAAGGAGAAACTTAGGCTAATTTGATTTTAGAAAAACAATTAGGGTCCACCCAAGCGAAGCTGCGGGCTAGTGTTCAATATAATTACTATAATTAATTTATAATTATAATTAATTTTGTTGCTTACATAAATATCCTTTTAAAGTCTGTGTGTATGTATTTATGTATGTATTGTATAGCATATATATATTATAGTATATTGTATCTATTGGTAAGTTTAAGTACCTACTTATTATTTTGCACCAATGACAACCCCATTTTTTATGTCCACGCAATCACTGTCCATTCTAAGGTTGCCTGGAAGAGATCGCAGAAAGCGATAAGGCCGCCCATTGTATATTTTGTAGTGTTCAATTTATTTATTTTCGCTATGTATTTTCTGGTGTACAATAAAGTATAACTAAATAAATAAATAATAATAAGCCTGAGGCGCAGTGTTGCATTAAATATATATTTACAAGACAAATACCTACCTGGTACTCCTTGCTACCCAATTTCTGAAACTTCATTGAATTTAATCTGTATCAAGCCTTTGGATAGTGATTTGATCACTCAATCGCAGCAAGTTTCAACTTAGGAGATTTGACAGTTCATGACCTAATCAGTATTGATGGCTTTTAAAAACCGGGGATAAAATGAAATGTTAACGTTTTGCAATAACCATTTTTTTAATAAAACAAAATTACCTAATTTATCTTTAGTAATTTTATTTTGACCTTGTATTCACCTTTTTCAGTAAACTATTGCCTCACGCTTGATTAAAAGTGCAAGTAAAACCTGCTATGCTTAAAAATTATAAAGGTTGTATATTATAATTATGTATTGAGAAACTCAGCTCACTACTGCCAATTGCAGTTGTGTACAGTGAGAAAAAAATTACAGTAGTCCCATTTACAGTAATTACAGCAGTCCTGAGAATAAATTACCTTACACTTACGTAAAAAAAAGATTTTCTTCTCAGGTACTATTAGATATTTAATGGTGTTACGAATATAGTATTATCCTAACTATACTATTATGAAATAGGTAGGAATTTTCTCAAAGTTTTATTCACATTTTAAGCCGGTGCCGGCGCCAGACACCGTCACATATTTGAACACTTGTTTAAACACTTGTGAGGTAGGTACGGTATTAAATGTGAGATCAAACTTTGATCAAATACCCAAACTGCACTGATCTATTAGTATTACTTGTTTATCAATGTTAGGAATATTGTAATATCGCTTGCTTTTACAATGTTTGTAAATATGTGAGCACCATGTATCTACCACATAATTAATTTACTTGTCATTGCTCCATTTATAATTATTTTTATTACCTTTTGTGGTACAGTAATCCAGTAGTAAGTGCATCGTCTTCACATATAATTATATAATTCATGTATACAAAATAATATTATAAAACATTTTTAAAAGAGTAACGGTGGAGTTTCTTGCCCATTCTCTCCATACGAAAACTACCTTATGGAAGGGGCAACTAGAATCAGTTCTATTTCTCTGTTTTTGACGTTCAAAAGTGCCTTTTATGTGCCTATTTGAAATAAATGATTTGACTTTGACTTTGACAAACACCCGTGCCTCACATGTGTTCAAACAAGTGTTCAAATAAGCGTTCAAATGTGTGTTGCTGTGTCGGCGCCGGTATCACGAGAAGAAAAACGCTTTTGAATTTTTCGTAAACGTTAGGTATTTATGCTCGTGATTGTACCTACTTACTTCGTGTTAGGTACTCATTTTGGATCTAAAGTAATTGCCGTGTCGTAGAAATTATTTAAATCTTCTTTCTTTTTTTTCTGAGAACCTTCATAACCTGCTGGGACACAGCCCTCCTCTCTGTGAGAGGGAGCGCGCCGTCATCAATCCCGCAGGCCCAGTGCGCGTTGGTGAATAGTGTGGATTGGTCGATCTGGCCAGCACTCAAGGTAAAATGGAAATATATTTTTATGTGCTACGTACTTGAAACTGTAATTCACAAACTAGTGTTTGTGAATTACAGTACAAACAATGTAAGTCAGGGCAGCAAAAGGTATAGTTACCTTTTGCTGCCCTGACTTACATTATTTATTGCTACTATTGAGTTCTAAATAACATCAACAAAATATTTCCTCATCTCTAGTTGTGAATTATTATAATGGAGATGTTGATTGGCGCAACATAGCTAACTGTTGCATCTACCAACTATGTTGCGAAGCTAATTCCTGCGTAACATATTATCAACTACACGCACGATATACTTTACAGCCTCTAAGATAACAGTCTGAAATAGTACCGCTGTACAGTTAATTTATAGTTTTAACCATTTACAGGAAGCCGTGCACCATTATTCGAATATGTTAAACTTAAATAACAAGTACAAATTTTTATATCACGCTATAATTAGGTCATGAATTTATTTGCGCATTCCGAAAAGATTGGACTGTTTAATATGATTTTTTTAAGATTATAGTTACTTAAATTATTCGACATTGACTCACTTGTATCTGCCTAGATAGTTAAGCTATACAACATTATTTTTTCTTTATGCTAAACCCGAAAAGGGTTGGGGGGCGAAGGGCGAAAAAAAAATCAGCTGTTCCATACATTTTTTCGATTTCAGTGAACACAAATGTATGGAACAGCTGTTTTTTTTTCGCGATTTCAAGGTTTGTCCCATAGAAAAAGTTGTTCAAAATGATGAGTACAATGACCCCTTTTCGGGTTTCGCATAAAGAAAAAATAATGTTGTATAGTAAAAATATTTTAATATCAACCAGTATTTACGTTCTTTTTCACGGCTAAGATAATTGTAAGTATACTAATTTAACATATTTCAGTGACAACTTAACACTAAACTACTGTAGCTTAACTATTCGTGGGTCACTATGATTGACTGTAGGTGTAGTAGTTTTAGTAAATTGAAAGCTCGTTACCTTTGGAGTAACATACGGTTTTTTGACCCACTTAATTACATTTACACACGTAATCTTTTGTGACATTGAATGGAACAGGTTGTTAGTATTATTAACCGTGGCCGAGATAACATTCGTATTATTATGTGTAATTATTTTTTCTTATGAAATATTGCTTTATAACTTCGCTTGTTACAGTGTATGGTTATGTTAAGATTTTTCAGATTGTGTTTTGTTTAATTAAATTGGTCTATATTGCTGTGAAAGGATTACTGTCGGTCTATCTAGTAATAGTCTCGGTATCAATCCACCTGATGATTCTATTGACAGCTCACTTCACCTAAGTTCTTCTTCACGATGAAGCTGTACCTATTGGTAGTATTAATTTCAACTGCAATATAAAGTAGTAAGTATTAACGTGCTCTGGATTAACCCTTACGACGTACGAGTGTGGATACTGGAGTATGACGGTCGGCGTAACCCAGTTAATCAGCCCCGCTACCAGTCTTGCTGGCTGGCTAATATTTTTAATCCGGTTAGAAAAGGTTTTCAATCACTCCACCGACAACCAAATTAAGTGTAAGGAAAATGTTTATATAATTTAATCTATCTTTATACAAAACAGGAGATTCTTCATCACTAAACAAGTGAAAAATAAACTGATTTAGACAATACTCCGCTAGTAACTGTAACGGTACCTACCTAAGTTGAAAGCTGGGTGGTCTACACGTAAAACAAGCCGCATGAAAGTAAAAACCAATAGTTTTCAAAGCTATGCCCACAGTTATTCAAGCAAATAACCAGTTTTACGTAACACCATACAGGTTTACATGTGAAAGGTCGTAACTCCCATGCGTGTGGTATGGCGGGTTTTCATTTTACGATTTTGTTCCTCTCAGCGCGCTCGAAATAAATTCCCGTAAATTTTCCAGTATTATTTTTTTCTGTTTTCACTGTACTGTGATGGAATTCGAAGAATATTTTTTTAATTTGTTGCTAGAATTCACCAGTGACCCTCCCTGATGAATTCCAGCAACACAACAAATAAAATAAAATATTCGTCGCTTTTGTTTAATTAACACACTTTTACTATGCTGTTTTTAACGTTTATAAAATATATAATTGATTCCAAGTGAAACGTTTTTATTTGAAAACAACTAAAGGATTTTAAATTAATTTTAACATCTTACACCAAAAAAATTAAAACAGTTATGTATGAATATACTAAACACACATACATAAAGTATTCTTTTAAAAACTTGTTTATTCTTTCCTTCATGCAGCCGGTAACTCGCGTGCACTTCGCTTTAGGTATAAATCAAGTACATACATAATTCACTCAACTTCCGGTTTTATTACATCACAAGTCTTCAGTGTGGAGTTAATTAGTAATATATTTTATGAATCTATTGTAAAAATAAAAACAAAGATAAGTAAAAAATTAAAAGTGGGATTTTATTTTTATTTGACTGTGTACATGTTTCAGTTGCATTAAAAGATGCTTATCCAACCATGACACTGTCACTTTGTCTTCCAAAGATAGTTAAAGCTAAACTATTTTTGTAATAGCATTATTTGGGTACGATATTTAGCCATCTTGATTTCAATGCTTGTTTAACTTTAGATTTCACTCACCCGTGCTCACAATCCTCAAAAGACCAAACTCTACCATCATTTTAGTTACCAAGCTAGCAAGCAGCAGAGAAACAACAATAATTTCATGAAAAGTAATTTCAAATATGTAAAAAGCAATATCCACAACCCGAATAGACCAATTTTCAGCGAGCGCCGTCGAAAGTACTAAATATTGATCCTGAAAGTGCCTGAAACATATCATAGCACAACAAAATAAGCGAGTGAATTGAATATTGTTTCAATACCTAAATGACGTCGCCCGCAGCCGTCCGGTTAATATTCATACCTCTGATTGGTTTGTTTTGTATCTATTTTTATTATGAATTTTGCAATGCTTTGTTTGGCAAAACGGCTCGTGTTTACAAAGTGTGTTTTTGCATTTCCCTCACGTACCTTTTGTTAAAATATATGGGCCAGTTTTAATGAACCCGCTCGGGGGAAAACAAGTGGCTTCATTGAATTGGGTTTTAAAAACAGACTGTACTGTTTTTGTTTACAAATTAAAGCCATAATTTTTTAAATTTTACTTAATTTTTTTTGCGGATAATTGTATTAAAATCTCATTATAAGGCCTGCCGTCCTCCAGGCCTTTATATGTAGGTAGGTTATTTCATATTTCAATAAAAAAATATCGAAAGCCAAAAACCGTTTTACTCAACTTGATAATTAAAAGTTGGCTGATGTGAAACGACAGTAACACCACTATCGCCAATCAATAAAAATATTTACTCGCATGAAATTTTTATTAAACGATTAAAATCATGTATAATTAGTTATAGAATACCGGTAAAACAACGTAATTAATATACGTAACTACCGCAATTAATAAAGTATCAATAACCGTTAGTTAAAATTACCTAACGTCTAATTATAAAGCCGAATAACTTGATTGAATACTCGATTATAACTAACACCTTTTGAATTGTTAAAGTGCGGGTACCGATCAATGCACTGCAACGAAATCGTGATTTTTCATTGATTTCGTAATCGGTTTTCACGCATTAACCGGTTAACCGTTGGTCAACCATAAAATAAATAAACTGCTGCATATCTTCGGTAATGCGCTTATCTTTTATGAATGCTACGTTTTTAATTCACTGTTTGTACGTCTAGGAATTGCTGAAAAAACTATAATGGAACTGACGTGCCGTTAAGAAAATCGACAGTTTTTTATTTTAGTATTCTCAGGTTCCTATTATTCTCAGTCAAAATTAATTTTAAAATGTGGTAACATTGTTTTGCATTCATATTGTATTGTGATAGGGTCACACTATATTTCTACACGTGGGTGTCGACTCATTTGCGTCGTATAGTACCAATCTAGAGTCATACATAGGACACCACTTTGGTACTACTTATGTCCAAACAGAACGGTTGTTCAAAGTAATGCTGGTATAATTTGCTGCCATGTTAACGCGTAAAGTGTCCCTCGGTGACTATTACGCCACAAACAAAAGGGTGGCTTTTATTTGCTAAAAACAATAGAAAGTATTACCACTTTTGTGATTTATTATACACAGTTTACATACATACAATATTTAATATAGTTACAGTTTATAAACTTCGTATATCCGTGTAATCAGAGGTCTTTCACCTCGGAGAATGTTAGATGTTTCGCTTTGCACAAATAATAGCTATATTACGCAACAAACACTAGACACTATTTACTGTCTGCACAAATACAATTACATAAGCCTTGAAAAAGAGGAGCTTTTCAATTGAAACACCAATTTGGTTAGCAGGATTCAGTTATGTAGGGTATTTGCGCATCTAAATGATGTTATCTAACTTTTGGTAAAAGTACCCATAATGGTAAGTAAATATAGTTTTCCTATAAATACTACCGGTTTAAAGTGATTTTTTTTACGATTAGTCTGATCGATACGATAGGAATCGAAAATATCATGTTTGATAATAACGCTAAAATTATAAAAACACCTTCTCATTACCAACCATACAAAACATCCGTTTTTTTATTGAAATAAAATTTATTTATTATTTTAATATTATAAATTAATTTTAAATTAATTAATTAATTTTATTTATTTTTTAATATTATAAATGAAATATTATAAATATCATAAAATATATAAATATTAATCCGTTTTTTTATTGAAATAAAATTTATTTATTATTTAATATTATAAATTATTTAATTTATTTTATTTATTTTTTAATATTATAAATACGAAAGTGAGTTTGTTTGTTTGTTTGTTACGCTTTCACGCTAAAAGGGCTCAACGGATTTGAATGAAATTTGGCACAGGGGTAGACCATGACCTGGAATAGGACATAGGATACTTTTTATCCCGATTTTCCCACGGGATCGAGACCTACGCGGCTGAAACCGCGGGGCGCAGCAAGTAATAAATACTTTTTTTAAATATTTAAAATGTAAAGACTATTAAAAAATCGAAGCACGCCTACGCGGCTACGCCGTAGAAAATAGTCGTAGCGCAAGGTCCTTTTATCCTTTATAATATTTTTATTACAGTTCGTTTACCTTCACAAGGCCATTCAGGAACAATGAAGTCTTGTAATGCAACATTCCACCACACTGGTGGATAAATCAAAAGACAAAAAATAGACTCCCGTTATTATTATTCCTTTACTCAAAGTAATCAACAAAGACTTCATGTTCATGATACAAAGTTTCATGATTGTTAGTTAGCTACACTTAGATTTTAAATCACGTTGTTCAAAACAAATTCTTATTTTGAAGTCCTGTTAAAAACCGTTCGACGTGTGAAAATTCTAGTCTGAACTCAGAAAACGGCACTTAATTTCTAAATGACTCTTGCACTGAAGGAGCATCTAGGTGCACCTACTTATCGCAAGTGGCCGGACACTGGCACTACCGCATGCCAGAGCTCGCCAATCCTGTATAAAACAGGAAAAAATCCCGCTATCCCTCCCTTATTTAGAGATACACTACACGCTCGCCGCATTTTGCACCGCATTACAATTTTATCTGAAAGTCATGGTGAGCTTAAATTCTTGTGCTAGTGTAGTGCGGTTTATTTTTGTGAGGTTGCGCAAAATGAGACTAGTTTGAAAACTGTTTATTTATTTAATCATTTATGTTGAAAGCGCGTTGTATGTATGATGAATTTAAATTGTTAAGTAATTGGCAAATAATACGTGATGCTGAAACTGATTAAATCAAAGCCTTCATGAATTCAACGATCAATTTAATAATTTACCGTGGGTGGAACATATTACCTACACCCACACATGTGTAAATCTCTGTAGCCATTGTAAATTGCCTTTAAAATTGTTCGAAATAACGGTAGTTCTAAAAGAATAAGCCCGAAGGAGGTCTAAGTAATCAAGCTAGTAGTTAAGTCTCTACAATTCATCCATCCATAAATTATACGTTCTTAAAACTGCCACTAGTCATTAATAAGGTCGTCGTGTTCATTGTAGCTATTGTAGGTAGATATAATGTTATGGCTGGAGGCAAATCAGTATTTTATTTTGCCGTCAGGTTTTATCTACCATGTGAAGAAAAATAGCCGACTTGCAGTGCGGCATTCCTCGGCAGGCAACAGCCGTAGTCTCAAACGGCCGCAGTAGCGAACAGACTCAGTTCGAAAGTAGACTCACGGTTGTGTGGACGCCCTCGCGTTGAACAAACGCGCACGCGCGCTCTAGGAATACGGTGGAATTCTAAATTCAAATCTGACATACCGAAGTTTTTAACTTTTTTTATATTTTAAAAATAGTGTCCAGTGCTGTGCTTTGAATTTGACTAATTGGATTTAAATCGGCCTGTACATCCGACACCCGAATTGGATACCGATTAGTGTATCGATACTCCGATATTGGATTGTTTATTGTGTAAGTAGCCATCCATCATTATGTGCGTTAATTGCGATAAATTACAGCGCTAAGTTTAATAGCCGGTGTTTCAGATTTCCAAACAGATTGTAGGTAATTTTGTTCGAGGATATTTAGTTCGCACGCATCCGCAATTTACTCCCGTCGATCAATGTAGAAACTAAAACTAAAATTGATTTAAGCATTCAGGTTTGTGCTACATTATTAATAGCCTTGTGTAAGTAACTTATAAAGATAACCATAACTGCAATGCTTTTTTACCATGTCTGCAACTGTTCAGTAATTTCAATGAGACCTGTAAAAAGCTGTTATTTAACCATTCTACTTTCAAAGCAATCGGTTAAATAATGTAGCAATTACGTTATCAGAATAAAATTAAAACTTAAATTACTCTGCGATCCATGAAATTCAAAGTTTTGATACATACTTACGTATTATTTTCCCTTCATCATAATGCGAAAATAAAGAAACAACAGACTATTTTTCACGAAACTACTTTTCAAGAAAATTGTTTTTAGGAGCTTAATGCTACTCTGTTCTTTCTAAAATTAATTGTAGTTTCTAGTGATTATAGCTAAAACTTATTTATATTAAAAGCTTGTTGAAAGGCGAACAAATAGCATAGCGAGATAAAAAAATTCGCCTCAACCATAAATATTTTACCAGATTCAATTTACTTTAACTCCTTTCAATCAACGACTATCATCTCGTTTTTATCGATAAGTATTTATAGCAGATGATTTCGCTCGTAAAGATTTATTCAAACGTGCCTAGACATTTTCACTCGCATACTATTGCTCGATTTGCATCGGAATCGAATATGTTTGCGGAGTCGATTTCACGCCGACACTCCGGATGCCAAACGGCCTAGATGCGGTTTCCATGCACAAGTGCGAAAACTCAAATGACATGTGAAACAATCTAATTTTACTATCATTGTTTCCATTCGGTTTTGTGGCTGATAGAATGGATAGTATTGAAATTGAATAGATGCTACGTTTTGATCCTGCGTCGACAGTTGTAGGGCTTTGCGTAGCTAGTGTAAGCAGCGCCGATTATGCGATGAATATGTCAATGTCTTTAGTATCCTATTAAAGTTACAACGCTCTTTGACCTATTCATACAGTAAACTCAAGCGTTTGCCATATTGAAGAGCCAAGAAAAATACCAATGGGCAAATTAGGATTTTCAATTCCGGGGTATGTAACTGAAGTTTTTTCTATAGAGAAAATTATTTCTGGTAAGAGATCAAAGATCTCAGAATTCCTTAGAATCTCATCAACTGTCATAATTTCTTCAAACAATAATGTAGTTCTAAAAATCTTTTCTCATTCTGCCGTCACAACCAGTACATGAATATAGTCGTGGTATCATCCCACCCACTTCATCCAAACATCCGTTGTTTTCTTACATCTCGTGATCATCATACAATAGATTCTCGTACGTATGTATTTGTATAATAATAAGCTACGTATATAATTACACAAGTACCTATCTATGCTGAAGAGCTACTGCAGGTTTCTACCACGGATTAAGTATTTCTAAGTTTATGTCTAATTTGTTATACTTATATCTATGCTTCAGTCTTAGTAAAACTAGACTCGCATAGTATCAGCGCTAATTAAATTGTCATACAATTTAATAATATATAAATAAAATAAACAAAATAAGTTTAATTGGAGTAACCCAACTCATAAATACAAACAGATTCATAAGAGGATATAGACAGGATATCAAGCACATACAAAAACGAACATAATGGTATGAAATTGGCAACACCAAACTAGTAAATAGTAAGTCAAACTATTCATTGATAGAGGGCCAGCGTTTATCAAATACAAGTCCAATCGTGTGCCCTAATCAACTGTTTCTAATTGGAGACAGCAATCACAATTTGACCCAAAATCCAAAACAGAATTCTAAACCGAAGTTTACTATCTCCGAGATCCACGAGACAATTTGCATGCTCCTAAATTAAACGCCACTGTAATGAAACTGTCGACAGAGCTTCCTATTGTTTCGTCAATAATAGACTTTAGTACCTACACAATGTGTTAGGTAATAATTATTACAGTACATGATGTTACCAAAATGTTGGTTTAAACTAAAGACATTACGGAGAAGACTTGTATGAAAAATTTTAGTTTCGAAGACAATGGGACATTCCTACAAAACATTGAATAAAGATGATAAGACTCTGTCCTTGAGAATGTTTTCTTTATCTTTCATATCTTAGACTTCCGTTTGAGTAAATAAAATTTCTAGTGACGCCAATGTCTCGGCCGATATTTTGGTGTCAAGACTTCCGGACAAACATGGAACTTCCGACGTTGATTTTGTTGTTTTATGTTTTGAAAATTTTGAAGGAAGTGAAGCTACGGAATAAATACCACTTATTATTAAAGGAACGGAGACTTTTGAAATGCTAGATGCTTTTAAAAATAACTTTGATGCACATAGTTTAAAAC
Source organism: Lithophane ornitopus (assembly GCA_948473465.1). Lineage (NCBI taxonomy): Eukaryota > Metazoa > Arthropoda > Insecta > Lepidoptera > Noctuidae > Lithophane > Lithophane ornitopus. The sequence goes on along the minus strand of OX419624.1, from coordinate 9,135,465 downwards.
CTTCAAGTATTTGGGGACATGATGAAGCATCGGTAATTAAAGATCTTTATGAAGAAGCATGACGTGATACTTGAACGTGATGCACCGGATAAAGATTTGTTCCAGATGTATGACACCTTGAACATCCTGAATTAAACTATTTCAAAACTATTTCGAGCATAATACCAAGATTTAATTCCAAGACACGACTCAGAGAATTTCCATATAATTCCTCACTATTAATATTTAGATTAGTCTTGTAACTCACAGTTCTCATAATACTAAGACTAGAATTATGTTTAACAATTGACGTCTGTTTTGTTCGTTTGTAATTAAATATTATTATTAAACATTGGCTTTGGGAACAAGCAGCTGTTTTTACACACCTCCAATTTCGATTCTTGGTTTGGTTCTCTGAAGGTCAGAACCCTCAGTTTTGAGATAAAATGGTATCATATATATTGTCTTTTTATTCTCTTCTGGGGACTCAATGTATTTTTCGGTCTATTATTAATTAAAATAATTAATTTAAATCACCTCACTCCATGAACGAATGCCTGCCAACAGAATTAATTTCAGCAGCTAATTCTGTTACATCAATTTGCTTGTAATGGCGTTTTCAAGCATGATATGACGATTTTACGCAACATCGCTCCGAGCGCATTTTAGTTAGATTACTTTGTAGTAGTAAAATTAATATTTAGTTAAAATGGTGCTATTGATGTTGCAGTATTTACATCGATTAATAAACGAATAAAAACATTATGCACTGTTATATCACATTGCTTATTCGTAAATATCTGCATGTTCTTTGCATTAAGTATGTATATCCATATTCAAATTAATTTGTAATATACTTGTAAATAAGAACGACAAACTTGCAAATTATATTCACACATATATTAATTATTTATTCTTCTGACAAAAACTTCAATACACGAAGGTAACATGCAAATTAATCAGACCTGCATAATCCATAGACTGAGATGCACTTTGTTGATCAAAACCATGTAATTTAAAGATTTTTGATAATGCAATGTCGAAGCACCTAAGTTTTCTACAGTTTCCAAGATTACCCTAACCAATGTACCAACTGGACATATTCAACATACTTGCTTACTTAAATACCTAACTGTTCTTCAAACCAACGCAGATGACTTCACAGAAACATAAACAAATCTTCTCAAAGCACCTGACGTAGGCATAATGAGTGCCAACTAATCTGCTGTCCTACATTTTAATAAACGAGTCGTTAAAGTTACCGTTCCCATATAATAGCTATCCGTTGCTTTTATTGTTCGTGACTTTTTAGCTGACTGGCTCGAACGCGAGGCTATTGTTTAATATCCTTATCTGAAGTAGGCTTGTGCTGATTTTTGATGGCATGGAAGATAATACGTATGCTTTAATTGAATAACAAACGAGGCTCTGACAACCTACAAATGGCGGTATAACCATTTCTATATAAAACTTCGCAACTAAATGGCGCAGACTAGTGACGGGCAGCAGCATCACTAGTGCGAGAAGTTGCGATCTGCGATCGCCAACCCGCATGCCCAGCGTGGCGATTATGGGCAAAACCTCCTATGGCAAGCCAAAATCAACCACGGCCCCCAGTTCCCGGCCGCCTTGCTATTCCTGATTTTGGCGGCGGTCACGGTAACGGCAAGGTAGGGGGTGCGAAGAATCCCCGGGTTACGAATGGCCGCCAAACCCAACTGACCTTGGCGACGTATAACGGACGCACGTTACGGCTTGACGAACACCTAGTGCAGCTAGAAGAAGAGCTCGGAAAAATAAGGTGGCACATTCTTGGGTTGAGTGAAGTCCGAAGACAGGGGGAGGACACAATAACCCTCGAATCGGGCCACCTTTTGTATTTTCGAGAGGGAGACCATCTATCCCAGGGCGGAGTCGGGTTCCTGGTAAACAAATCTCTTTGTGATAACGTTGTGGAAGTCTCCAGTGTCTCGAACAGGGTAGCGTACCTCGTAGTGAAGTTAACCGAGAGGTATAGCCTCAAGATTGTTCAAGCGTACGCACCGACCTCGGCACACTCGGATGACGAAGTGGAGGAAATGTTTGACGACATTTCCAAGGCTTTGCATTCCACCACTAAGGCCCACTACAACGTTCTCATGGGGGATTTTAACGCTAAAGTGGGAGTACAGAATTGCAGCGAATCGGTAGTAGGATCCTACGGGTTTGGCAGTAGGAATCATAGGGGGCAAATGCTTGTCAACTTCCTTGAGAAGGAGGGGCTTTTCTTGATGAATTCCTTTTTTAAAAAACAGCCCCAAAGGAAGTGGACTTGGCGAAGCCCCGACACTATGACGAAAAATGAGATAGACTTCATCATAACGGATAAAAAGCATATATTCAGGGATGTCTCGGTGATCAACAGGTTCAATACCGGCAGTGATCACAGACTTGTTCGAGGCTCTCTGAATATCAACTTCAAGCTCGAGCGAACTCGTTTGATGAAGTCTAGGCTCCGTCCAAATATGCTCCAAACTATGTTGGGATCTGAAGCGTTCCAGTCAGACCTGGAGAACCGATTCGCTGCCGTGGAATCCACAAATGACGTCGACCAGGCGTTCGACCAAATGGTGGAAATCCTCAGGGAAGAAGGTACGCGATTTTGCAAAATGCGGCGTAAGGGCAAGAAGTCGAAACTTTCGGAAGAGACTCTGAAGCTTATGACGGAACGACGTGAAAACCCACCTATCACTTCGTCAGAACAACGGGCACTCAACAAAAAAAAAAAAAAAAAAAAAAAAAAAATTAGAACATTGGTACGACGTGACCTCCGACGCTGCAATACACGCTCTATAGAGAAAGCGATTGATGAAATTAACACGTTCAATTAATTATTATCCAAGCATCTGCGCTTAATTATACATACGATACCATTGCAACAGTTAAAAACCTGTTTAAATATGATTTGCACAAGTATTTGCCAAAGTAGGAAAACCTTACGTTTTCAGGCTTCTCCAACTGAAAATACGTTCTCATGAAACCTCGCTACACCCCATCTATAATACCAAAATATTTTATTTTATTAAAAGCCGACGAAAGTAAGGAATGTGAAAATGAATTTAATTAATACATTTTGTTGTAAATGCATAAACATCCGCCAAACTAATTTGTTTGTCAATTATCTGTGCGAAGTACCTACTGCGAAGCCAAGTTCAGTGGTATGCTAGGAGAAGTTTCCAATTAAGTTATGCGGAACGCCGCCTCGTGAACATAAGCGATACATCATGAAAACTGGAAGATTGTACATTCTACCGTTCATAGCACGAATATCGTTTTCTTTGACGTGTTAATAGATATTGTTTGCTGCACGAATGTTTGCGATTTTGTTTGTTGCGATCGAAATGGACTGTCAATTTCTGACAAATTTTTGCGGAAGTTAGATAGACTGTTTGCCTTCCCTGGTTTATTTATACATATATTAAATTATTTAAGAATAAGAATAAGAATAAGAATAAGAATAATTTATTGGTCCATTGTTACAAAGTAAATTAAAAATAATAACATTGTATGCTTACTGTAACTAGAATATTTAACATGTAATTAAAACAGTGGTCCCCAAACTAGGCAGCGCCTGTATCTTGGGGGCCTGAGTTGCGTTATCTTAAATTTTAAATTGAGACATGGTTTGCGTTAGCTATTATAAATCTTAAAAGGATGTTTGACAATGGACAGAATTCGTAATAATTAGCGAACTATCAAGAGATAAAAATAAATTGAACAAAACAAATAATTCTAAATAATGTTGTAGTGTGCGTGTGTGTGTGTGTGTGTGTGTAAGTGTGTGTGAGTGGGGGTGCATTGGTGAGTTGTAGATGTGGGTTTTGTGTGAATGACTTGCTTGTAATTTTGGTGCTAACTAACCAAATCCTCAGTATCATTGTATGACAGTGAGAGAAGCCAAGTTTTAGTCATATTTTTATACGAGTGGATGTTAAGATCTTTATTATTACAGCGCTTGCTTATTTTGTTGTAAATATAAGTGTGTGAGTAAGAGGGGCACCGTCTGGCCAGAAGACTGATTGCATTAGGAAGAGGGACGTGTAAGATACGTTTTGAGAGCAGGCTTTGGTAGTCAGGTCTGTTTTTAATAGATTTGTGTGCATGCAGTGCGGCACTAAGTATATATAGTTGACGTACTCGGAGAACCGGAAACTCATTGTATAGTAGATCTGTCGGGAATCTAAAAGGCTTTCTAAGCATCACTTTAATTACCGCTCTTTGAGCTCTTTCTATTTCAATAAATATGCTTTTCCCGGCTCCGCCCCAGACGGAAATTCCATACTGGAGTACTGATTGACAGAGACCTAGGTATATTGTTCGGAGAATTTTAATAGGTGTGCAGTCTCGTAGTTTTTTCATAACGTAGACTAGTTTTCTGACGCGGCCCGCTAGCAAGTGTATGTGAGGTTTAAATGATAAATTTTCGTCTATTGTGATACCTAGATATCTAAGGGAGGAAATGCGGTCTATAGGAGTACAGATACAGTTTGCGAGTGGTGGATTGTGATCGTTGCGGCATGTGTGGAATTTGAGTGTCAATTGGCGAGGAGGACTGGAAGCTATGGTTTTGAAGAAAGTGATCAGCTTAGTTTTTTTTACGTTAAGAGTAAGTAAATTTCTACTAAGAGTCTCGGAGATAGTAAGCAGACCATTTTCGGCAAGATGAAACACCTGTTCCCAAGTTTTGGCATGAAATATGATAGCTGTGTCGTCTGCATAAGAAATTATTTCAGCGTTTTGAAGCGGTGCATTAAGGATGTCGTTCATGTAGAAGGCGAAAAGAGTCGGGCCGAGAGTACTTCCTTGAGGAATTCCAAAATTAATTGGTAGTAATTCACTAGAGTAGTCACCTATTTTTACTAGTTGCTGGCGATTTGTTAAATAACTTCGAAACCAATCTAGCGCGTTTCCTCGTATTCCTATACCCTCTATTTTAGACAGGAGTAATTCTATCGAAATTGTGTCAAACGCCTTGGCTAGGTCAAGGAAAACTGCCAAGACGTGTTCGCCCTTTTCAATGCAGGAAGCTATGGAGTTGGTCAATAAGATACCAGCGTCCTCGGTCGACTTTCCTCTTCTAAACCCAAACTGTCTTTCAGATATTAGATTGTTATGTTCTAAAAAATTTACTAGTCGCTTGTTTACAACTTTTTCGAGAAGTTTTGATAGAATGCACAGGAGTGCGATAGGGCGGTAGTTCTCCGGTAGTTCTTTAAGACCGCTTTTATGAATGGGACGCACACAGGCAATCTTCCAGCAGTCTGGGAAGATACCATTTTCCAAACTCAAGTTAAAAATGTGAGTGAGTGGTTTTAACAGTGTTTTTTTAAGAAGTAAAATTTGTCTGACACTAATATCATCCAGTCCGCCGGCGCTATCAATTTTAAGTTGATCTATAAGTTTTTCTATTTCGTCCTCATCCGTTGGGTGAAAGAAAAAAGAGTGTCGTGGAGTTTCACGAGGTTTATATTTACTCGCAAGGGATGCTTGGGTTTCAGACAGTCGCGTAAGTATGAGATCAGAAAGATTGTTGCCCAGCGAAGTGAAATAAGCATTACAACTGTTTAAAGAGTCGACAGGGTTCTGTGCGTTAGACAGTAACTGGGAGGAATCACTTTTTTCGGTATTTGGGTTGTAAATAGATTTGATAGTGTTCCAGAGCTTTTTCGGGTTGTCTTGGTTTTTTATTATTAGTTGACTGTTATAATCCGTTTTAAGTTTATGTAGCAAGTCGTTACAAAAAATTTTGTACCTAGTGTACACCAGGCGTCGCATTTCGTCGTTTGGGTAGGATCTTAAGGCTAGATGAAGATTATCACGATGCCTCATGCATCTCATGAGGCCTGGCGTTATCCAGGGTTTTATGTTGTATTGACTTCGACTGACGGTGATTCTACGTGAATTTTTAGCGATTGAGTTGGAAATAGTTTCAATTAGTGAGTTTACGGAGGAGTTAGTGCAATTGGTTGTTAAGACGTTCGACCAGTCTGTGTTTTTCATCTCTGCGGCGACTGCCTGTTCATCAATTTTGATTTTATACCGGGTTTTAGCTTTGGTGAGAGTGTGTTTTTGGGCTATGGCAGCCATGGTTATATCATGATCTGTAATGGATGATTTCCCTATAATCCCTACAGAATTAAAGTTTGACTTGACAAAAATGTGGTCAAGACAGCTGTACCCTCTGGTAGGCTCGGTTATCGCAGGCAAAAGACCGTGTGCTGCCATTAGACTTAGATATTCAGTGTACTTGTTGTTGTTTGTATTATAAATATCTATGTTAAGGTCTCCAGTTACTATAATAGTTGGGTACTTTTTTAATTGTGTAAGAACCGCGTCTAACGAAATCATAAAGTTATCAATGTTCGGGAAAGAGGGAGAGCGGTAAATTCCCAGGACAGCCACCTTATCGTCTAGTATAGTAAGAATACTGTCCGCTTCTGCGACTTCTGTATCCAAAACAGAAATATTCCAAGAGGTTTTAGTGTAGATGACTACACCTCCATTTTTATTTTGTTGAGTATAAGTGCGGGATGCGGAGTACCCTGGTAGTGGATCAAGTATTGTCATGTCACTTAACCAACACTCAGTCAAAACTATAGCGTCGAATTCGGTGTCAAGGCGCTGGAAGGCTGTGTAAAAGTTATCAAAATTGTGCTGATAACTTCTAATGTTAAGCGAAAGGATTTTAAAATTGTTAAAGTTAGGTAGTAGTTTCCTACATTCTTCTAATTGATCACATGTGAGACAAGGTATAGTAACATTTTCATCAATGTCTTGGATGATGTCAAGTAAAGCCATTGGTGTAGTTGATGAAAATGTTATATGTAGTTACTTTAAGTTTTGTAATTGTTACTATAGAAGTTTTGTAAAAATGAAGATGTAGGAAAGTAATATTGTGAATATGTATGTGTAGGTGTGTTTTGGTTGTGTTCGTGAGGTGTGTAGGAGTTCGTGAGTTTGTCATAATGAGAGTACCGTAAACTACGGAAAAGTTTGTGTAGGTGTTATTATGTTGCGATAATATTATTAAGGTACACAGAGTGTTTGTAAATTGCAGAGAAATGGCGTCAGCATTTTTAGACATAAAATAAAATTTAAAAGGAATATAAAATCTAAAAATATTGAAAATATTGGGCGATCTTAAAGTTAAAGTTAGATGAGATCTTAAAGTTAGGTGAGATCTTGATATAGGAAATCTAAGAATAATAAAAAGTTTGTACGTTACGTCACACTGGGGTCGCAGAACCCAGGTGGCGGTCCAGGTCTTCAAAGTTCCGTATGTGGATGGAAGGGTTGCCTTCCTGCTTCCGAACGAGGACGTTACCATATTTAATCCAACAGAACTTGTAACTATGTTCCTTCGCAGCAAGCTTGGTTGCACGAAATAACTGCCTGTTTCCTTGGGTGAGGCGCTCATTTACGTAGATGTTTCTCGTTGCACCAGCTATTTCGATGTCTGTCGAAGTGAGAGTCCTTCTGGTTTTAGCGGCCTTCAAGAATTCTTCACGCTTGTAGCGCCGTACAAAACGGACAGCAAGTGTGCGCGGTGTAGTTTCAGCTGAGTCTTTGGATTGTTGTCGGCGTGGACCCGCTCTGTTCACGTAGTCTAAATCTTGTTCCCCTATGGAAACTCCTATCTTGTGAGCCAATACGCACACAACATGAAGCAGGTTTTCATTTTTGAACTCGTTGATACCGGATATCTCTAGTTCATTCTTCAGTGACGATTGCGCTTGAGTGTTCAGCTGTTCGCGTAGATTAGCTATGGTGTCGTTGAGGGAGATTATTTCTTCTTCGCGTTTCTCTAGCAATTTTATTCTTGAGTCGTAGTCGTCGAGACGAGTGTAGCATTGCGTTAGGTGTTCGGTTAAGGATGTAATATGAGACTTTATGTCTACCACATCACCTCTAAGCAATTTTATTTCAGTGCTAAGAGTGCGTAAAATCTCCGAGTCAGTAACTGCAGTGGTGGATGAGTCAAGTGACGAAGCGGAGTGATAACGATCAGTTGAGTTAGGCGTCGTGACGACAGTCGGCATCGGCATCTCGGGAACTGCGTCGCGCAAGGGGGTAATGACTCTCTTTGTAGCCTTGCTTTGACAGGATGGACAAATCCAGCTCGACTTTGTTTCTCCTATTAACTTGGACTGACTCCCAGCATTAGCACACACGACGTGGAATAGTAGATCGCATTTGGAGCATTTTATATTCGATGATCGCAGTGCTTTGTGACATGATGCACAGTTGTTAACCATTATTATTGTTTATTTTACGTATTTATTAAAAAAAATCGGTGACACAAAATTCCAGGAATCTAGGCACACCTGCGTCGGCCGCGGCGAGTAGTAAGTACCTTTCTCCCGGTAGTGCGAAAGAGATGAATTATATTTTCGGCGCAGTCCGTCTCGTTCACTCGAGGTGAGGAGGGGCCTACCTCAGCGCACAGTGATCCCGGGCGCGAACTTTCTTATTGGAATATACACTGAACTGTGACACTAGTTCTTTTATCGATAAGGGTCAATATTATGTAAACTGTTTATTTTTAATTTGAGGACAAAACAATAATTTTTTTCGAAACACGTCCACACACAACAGGGCTTACGACGCAACTCCAAAGGTTTGTAGGTAAATTTTGTCTTTGATACGTTATAATACACCGAAGCTAATTCATACGTTGGCTAACGGAAAGTAACAAGGTTTTCGAATTGTTGCCACTTTACAAGTAACCTGACACTGATATCTATTTATATAAGTTAGTCCTCCCTTGTAACACCCAAAGTAACTACCTCTGTGAACCATTCCAATCCAACTCCTTACTTTTGTTCCATGATAACACTATTGACATTACAATTTACTTGCATACTGACAATACCTTATCAGCTTCTTTCAGCCAATTATCAACTCTGTTTCTTTAACAATACAATTCATATAAGCATGTTCTCTTACTACATTGAAATCGTGTCACAGTTTCGAGTGTTGGTATAATACAAAGCTTTTTGTACTAACATTACAACTGCTGTGTTATGTTAAGAGCGTTACATTTAGCGTTCGTTAACTTGCCATGCGGCTGAAACTGTGACGTCATACAGAATATTCGGAACAGTGCTCCAAATACAAGATAAGGTTTCATCATCATTAATTATTTGGCTTAGTCTGACTTTGCCAACTTCTTAAGTCCTCAACTAGCACTAACTAAATTTGCCAGCTTCTTAAGTCCTCAACTGGCACCAACCTCTGCATTCAGCACTGCTATAACTATATGTAGGCCGATTTTAGGAATAGGCCACCCATTTCGAGTATCTTCTGCGTCGTCTTAATCATCTGTATCTACAGCCACATCTACTTTCAGTTTTGCTTCCATCACCTTCCTACTGCAACGTACATCTAAGGAGTTCTGTTTTGATTTGTACCTCTTTGTTTTCTTTATTATTACTTTATTTCATTTATGTATGTGTATATATCTAGTTTCAAAATTTGTAACCTACTTAAAAATTATGTTGTTGACCTAACGTCCTCTGGGTATCCCAGCTTTGGCTCCACTGAATTAAGTCATGCTTAAAGTAATAAGTAAAGGACGATTAGACAGGAAATAACGGATTATTCGTATACTTTTATTGTTATGTGAGACTTGCGAGTATTGAAGAATGACACAGGAAGTAGTGTGAATGTGTGATCTGAGATCGGATAAGATGGTAATCGGATAAGATGGTAACAGTAGTAGTAAGATGATAACAGTAGTAGACTCAGATGTTTCTTGCTAGTTATATATGTAAATTAAAGAAAAAAAAACTTTAATCGTTATAAAATAAAAGTTGTTTTTATATGGCACACCAGATGGTCTAAATTATGGTTGAAATTCATAGAAAGTGCTACCACTGCTATGCAATTTCAATAAAATATTATTGATTGTGTTCAGTGGGAGCTTGTTCTTTGTTAAAACTTACGCGATGTTCCACAGATTCAGTTACTAAAGTATAATCATATAATAAAATTAATAGAGGTATTGCTATGTAGCTCCTATTATTTTCCGATACAGTCGAGCTACGCTAAGATCAATATTCTCGAGAACAATGAGAGTGAGTCAGATATTTAAAAAACAAGTCACTGACCTCTTGTAATGAACTTGAAAATGTAAGCACCAACTTCTGACCTCATCGATTTAAATCTGGTGGAGTAACGTAGAGAAATTAGAACTTTAAACAATAAAATCATCTAACTTTTTCCCAACTGTGTAAGGGTTGGCTTCCAGTCTAACCAGATGCAGCTGCATACCAGTATATTACATGAAGCGACTGCCTATCTGATCTCCACAAACCAGTTAGAGTTACAACCAGTTGGATAACCCGATACTCCTTGGTAGGACTGGTTGTCAGACTTTCAGGCTTTTGATTACCCGTAACTGTAAAAAATCTACGAATGATAGCAGGGAGAAAATTAAAATGATAATAGAACAGTTCAACTGATCGCATACCTCCTCAAAAACTACTGAACTAGTTTTTCTTTTGTTGTTTAGAATAAAAATAACATACGAAAAGTGTCTGAATAACAAACATTTGACTATTTGCTTATAATTCAGATAAATCCAATGAAGCAATGAGTTCAAACATATTTTCGATTTAACCCAGACCTAGTTTATAGATTTGTTTATTTGCAAAAATCTAAAGTAGGTTAACATTTTGGGATACATTAGACATATGTGTTACAATATTAATACAGTGTTTTAACATTTAGATCAATTTGCGAAAATAAAAGTTATTTTATTTTAGTTACTAACAGGTGTCAGAGTTTTTATACCACCCATGGGCCTCTAATTTGGCTTTATTTTATTTACCTCACGGAATCGAACATAACCTTATTATTTACTTATTTTTTTTTAATGGTCCTTACATGAACTATCGCTTCTGAAGGAGACCTTTGCAGTGCGCATAGGTTAATTAAAAAAATAATTTGTTTACGTTAGTTGCCCCATAGGCCAACACTTAGGATTGATTCAAAGAAAAAAACCCACCAATACAAATCATCTAAATATACTTCCGTCATTATACCACTAAATACTAATAAGCATTACTTTATGCAATTAATTTATATTTTCTGTTCTTAATACTAACATTATCGTGTCGATAATTGTATATTTAACCCAAATTATGTGGCTATCTAGACGATTATTGCCAATCAGTTGCAGTCAATTAATCACTCTAACAGAAGCGCTACATTTTAGAGCTCGATGAACTAGGAAAAGTGGGCCGTGGTAGAAAAAGAACACAGTTTTTTTAACAGTTTGAAAGTATGTATTCAACATTTTCTTTTAGAATTTACTACTCTTAGGCATAAGTAAGAATTCCTGTTATTCCGTAGAAAATGGAGTGAATGATAGCGTGACGGTTGACAGGGGAGAATGGAAAAAGAAAATGTGTTGCACCGACCCCAAGTAACGTGGGATGAGGGCAGGGAGATGCTGTTGAGGTATAAGTACCTACTATCATAATCCTAAACTGCCAGTAAAGTCACATTTTAATGCAGTTTTAATTGAGAATAACGAAAATACACCTAAACACTCAAAATACTTCTGAGTTCTCCAAATACTCGTGAATATATATATCTACTTAGATCTACTTTGTTTAATTTTCCTGATTAATAATTTTTGTAAGAACGTGTTTCTGTGACAAATAAACCTATTTACTTTCTTTCTTTAAAATCCCTAGATTTTCTTCAAGACCTACTTCGTAGAACCTAGAATAAAATTGTTTATGTAGGTCTTTTCCACGCAACGTTAATAATTTGTGCCTCGGAGAGAAACCCGATTTATAATGAGTAATTTTGGTTATGATGCCAATCTTAAATGTTTTTTTTGTAAAACTGAACGACAGATCATACTTTCATTATACTTGTTAGGACTTGGAAAAAAAAAATTAATTCACTCTTCAAGAACTTAGATCGCTTTCAAACTTGTTCTTATTCTGCATTGAAAGACAAACGGCCTACTATCCATAGTTTACAATAAGACCGAGTACAACTGACCACCTCACGTCACCACTTTCTTCTTAGAAGTGCTAAATCACTTGGCACCTGTACAAGTTTTCCAGTGATAGTGCTTCCACGTAAGAAACTTATGGAATAAGGAATCCAACTGTATTAAGATATTTCGGAAGTAGCACTAATCTAACTCCATTGAATACCGAATGCATACGTAAACTCTGTGAATATAATATAATTATATTATAACTAGCTTTTACCCGCAACTTCGTCTGAGATCAAGATAAAAAGCAAGGTAGCCTATATCCTTCTCCAGGTCTTGGTCTACACATGCGCCAAATATCATCCAAATCTGTTCAGCCGTTTTAGCATAAAAGCGTGACAAACAAACACTTTCGCATTTGTAATATTAATGAGGATAAAGATCGATGGAAATCAGCAGATATCCTAATGATTATGATGAGTAATGATAACGATGAAGTCATATTTTTTTGGTGTAATTGCTGAATGACGTTCCATTGTGAGGATAAATAAAATAAATAATTAATGTATTTTTAATCTAACTTTCCGTCGTCTTCTTTAGCAACAACCATTTGGCAAATGGATGGACTTATACCAACCACTTGCCAAAGGGTTGTATCCTTTTGGGCATATCCAGGCACCGAGGGTGAAGGCACAAATCTGCTTACAAGTTTCCTAAGTTGCTTAGAATGACAGACACATATCCCGTAGTATTTTTAGATATTACATAACTTCAATCTGAAACGTATGTATGCACTATGCAGTTCTCAATCACTTTGCAAGTGTAACCGACTCCGCAGTTGTAACGTGGCATGGCTTTCAATGGACAATGTTCTTTGGGTCGTTTTCGCTTCATTATGCGATGGAAACTAACTGGGCGTTCACTTGTCTTGTCATTACGTTGACACCGTTAAGGCATTAGTGCCAGGAAGTGTTAAAAGTAACAAGGTGTTGACGACAGCGGTACAAATTAACATAGCTTTGAAAGAAATGGAGTTAAAACTAGTTAAAATGTTGGAGAGTAATTGGAAAAAAAAATTATCGGCTACGCGAACGGTTTCATCAAGAACATCTTTTTTATCATACTAACAGCACGGGAGTCCACAGACCACAAATCTCTTCTTTTTACTCATCTTCTATATTTTGTTTCAATTTAGTAAACTCACGGTGTCATCTCCGTTGATACGTTTGATGACCTTACTAACTCAACGGTAGAAAATCTTGTCCTAACCTGCCTTGCGAGGGGCCTCCAGTTAAATGTGTGTCCAGGCATATCAAACCTGTTATTGTTACTTCATAACATTTAATAGTCGTTAAAACTAAATATCATGTTTCAATAATATTAATGACTTACTTGGATAATATCCTCAGGCGCTTATTTGTCGAGCCTTCAAGAGAAAATGTATGTTTCGACCGTTTCACCTTTAATCCTACCGACTGTAAGGCCTTTGGCTGTTTTTTAGCTCTACGATATCCATTACATTGTTTTTGTATCTTTAATCGGTTTATAATGAATTTTTAATGCTATAGTATTTCGCATCTGACAAAAAATTACGAGGAACGCAAAACGAATCTTATTTCCTTTTTTATGTAATTTGGTCTCAATTTTAGGAAAATATGCTTGTTATTGTAGCATTTTCTCTTTTGTGGCTTCCGCATACGAGGATCTTCAACTTTAGCACTTTTTTTTTTAATATTTGCTTTCAAATTGACGCACGTAAGACCTCCTATCGATCTACAAAGCACTTGTCTAGTTCTCTAAGTTCTTTACATTTTCTACTACTATGGCAAAATCTTAAGTTGCAAACGTAATATCCATCCACAGCACGTATTACAACCCAACCATAACAATTCTATCAATATCACCAGTTGCAAAACCGTTCCGCTCCTAACTTGCGCCGATCCGGTAAACCGCGTGTCCAATGGTGCTGTCCGGCGATTTGTCGTGCATCGCTTAACAATAAGCACACGTAAGTCGCTCTGTCGCAGTCGCTATGTCGGTACTTAGTGAAGGAGGCACTTCGATTTCACGTCGTAAGTGGTCTAATGGGTCTTATCCTTTAATAGTATTTAGTGGGGCTGCGGTATGTGCGCTGTTTCCACGGTATTAGTTGCAATAGTGGGATTAGTTGTTTCATCGTTAGAAATAGCATTGTCCATCGTCTTTATAGTAATTATTATTGTTTTCTTGTTGGTACTAATATTGGTTTCGTGTAAAAAATCTTCTGCTTTATTTACTCATTTTGTTGCTAGTAACGGATATTAAAATTTTACAGTTGGTTACAATTAATGATGTAGATATAAAAATTTACTTCGACACCTTCCGAGGTTTTATTACCTCATTAAAACATACTAACTTGAAAGATTAAACTATGACTATGAATATGAAAACTTAAACTATGCTAATAAGAGGAAGTGGTTCATTATAATACTCTAACAATCTTTCAACAAATAATTTAATAACACTGGGTTTTATTCAATTATAGCATGTTTATTGCAGCTTCTTCCGAAAAATGGCTCCTGTTTTTAACCGATTTCTTCAAAAAGGAGGAGGTTCTCAATTCGTCTGTATGTTTTTTTTTTTTTTTTTTTTTTTTATGTTTTTTACTCGATTACTCCGCCAATTATGAATCGCTTTTGATGATTCTTTTTTTGTTTGGTAGGTCATGCTTCCGAGGTGGTCCCATATAAATTTTATTAACTATGCTTCCGTAATTTTTGAGTTAGCTTCCATATTACGTATTTTTCCCACTTAGTTTATCTAGACGACATCCTGTTTGACTCCTTCACTGTTATTTACATAGCAGGTAGTGGTATTCGGATTTGTGTGGGGTAGGTACCACAACTAAAAAGGGAAAAATAAAAACTTTTTACAAAAAAAAAAACAACCGACTTCCAAAAAAAACACAAAAAAAGTGAAAAATAACTTTAATTTCGGAAGTCGGTGGCAAAAAACGGAAATTGAAAAGCAAAGACACCGACTTCCGAAATTAAAGTTATTTTTCACTTTTTTAGTGTTTTTTTTGGAAGTCGGTTGTTTTTTTTTTGTAAAAAGTTTTTATTTAAGTCGGTTGTTCGTTACAATTACCACAATTATACAACTTAATTTATTCATGAAAATTATTTAACAGCTCTGGGTAAAAGTTAACAATAGGTACTAAACTAAATGGTTCAAAATTTTAGACGTCATAGGTCAAAAGTTCAAGCAAATTCGTGAAAATGTGAATGAACTAAGAAGGCGCGACGCAGCGTGCGAAAGAGATCATTCGCGCGATAACGACCAAGGTCAGATTATCTTTTTATAAGCAACCACGCCTGGATTATATGTTTTGATGTGTTTACGCGAGAATTATGTGTTTTTTGCACTGCCTTTTGTTTTTTGCGTCAGCTTAAGATTTTTTTAATGATGGGTTAAAAATGTCCGTCCTTTTTTCTATAGACCCGACGGACTGATCATCCTGACTATTTTGCGCTTCAGGTGTTGGTTTGATTTAATAAGTTTATCTTAAATCTATAGTCGACTCGTGTAAAATTTTATGAGTTGATTTCATCTTGAGCTCTATTTTAGGATTCCAAAATAATTCAGACAGTATTGAGAGCAGACAACTCTGAGTTTTCGAACATAGAAGAATATTTTTTGCAACAATGGGTCATGCAAAAAGTAACAATGAAGTTAACCAGTAGGATAAAAGCCTACTTGCTATAACGGAACGCAGAACTTTAAGGAAAAAGATGCGGTTTTTGTCTCATCAAACAGATTTAGATTTTTTTTCCTCTTTCTAAAAACTGAAACAAAGCATATACATTATGTTTTAAAGCTGAACTAAAAAAGAGCGATATAAAACGTTAACCGGCTATTATACGTATACCCAAATAACCTATAGAAGTTTTGTAAAAAAGTATGGCCCACTAAGGCAAATAAAGACATCAAAACTAAACGGGAATATGAGTAAGGAGTATCGACCTCCATCTTTAAAGGAGTGAGAGGAGTTGTGAAGCACATTCACTCCTTTCTCGGTCCGTCTAGTTTATTAGAACCAGTAAGTGCAACATCGCCTTATATTATTGAGACTACGATTAAATAGGATATTTCTAGTATAAATAAGCTACAGTCCACATAGTTCCTTTTATTATTTACCCAGTTTGGAATATTCGTGATTACTTATTGTTACTATCCCTGTAAGTATATCATTGGTGTGCCTTGCTTAAAAAATAAATTATTTTGTGAACTCTGATTGAACACTATAACTATGTATCCGTCGCAGTAAGATGATGATGATGATGAGTTATATCCCTAGAAATAATCCTATATCACGGCTTCAACCATTATTGCGACATATTTATCGATAGGTGACTTCCATTACAAAATCGTTGGAAATAGCAATGACCCTTCGATCAAGAATTTATGATCGTTCCCATGACCCAATAAGTATCAAACCCAATTTCTAACTAATTCAATTCAGACTATATAAATATGAACATTCTACATTTATCGCTATTAGCTAGATATCTTCCAACACTATAACATAACACAATAACTCACCACACACTATTGTCTACATTTCTTTCTCATTTCTCCTTTCGCAGGTCTGCTGGAAGAAATTTCTTAAGAAACAAGCAGTACCTTTGTACTCGTACTATAATTATGTCGTATCGTATTTTACTGTGTGTACATACATAATAAAATAAATATGTAATAACTTCACAGATGATCTATTTTTAAATTATTAAATTATGTAATAATTTCACACGAGATTTAATGCTAATTTTTAAATTATCTAGCTTTATCGTGTTGCGCGACTGTATAATTCTTTTCAGTCTGCATTTAAAATCTCAGAAATTGCCAATAGCCCATGAAGCTCTATAAAAACTTCTAAACATGGCGACTTTCCTATAACTTAACAGTTCACTTAAAAAGCGACGAGTGTGTCCAAGAAAGCGGAAAGGTCTGCTATTTGCGAGTGGGTGTTGAACGTGAGGTTATTGCGATCCATGTACGTGACAGTATGCGCTCGCGCACGAATTGATTGTTCCTTACTTGCTTACTACTCCCGGGAGAGTAATGCTATTTAGGTAAACAGGCCACTTGTTTGTTTACAATGTAGGTAAGTTATAATACCTAATATTATGTTTATGTACCTACAATATCGGCAGTTAATATGCCACAGTATAAAAATTACAGTTTCGTAGAACGTCCTCTAAGTCATTCTTACCTATATGATTGTCTCTTTCTAATTGTCGAAGTGCTATACTAACTTTAACTTGGATTGGGTACTGTAGTTACCTACATCATGATGTACCTACATGTGTGCCACAACTGTTTTTAATTCAAGTTTGAAGATTTTACTTTCAATGTTCTTATGGCATTTAGACACACGTATACTACGTGCAGTGTTTAAACGTTTACAAAATGTACACGTTTCGTACATATACGGTTTCTCTTACATTAGGGTAATGAACCGCCTCAGAGCCGTTTGTAAGGCAACCTGTACATTTGTGTGGAAAGGCACTTAGTTTAAACAGCTACGTACTGAGAATATGGATTTGTTTCTCAGAATGTTGACTTACACTATTCCGTAGTCATGTAGGTATTGTAAGTGTTAAGTTACGATATTGTGAAGTTTCGCATTCCACACACGAATTTAAAGGTGTACCAAAATGTGAGTTTGCCTTTTACTTTTTTGGAACGGGCAAAAATATTCAAATATTAGCCTGCCTGCCTAGCCTTTTCCCAACTATGTTGGGGTCGGCTTCCAGTCTAACCGGATGCAGCTGAATACCAGTATTTTACATGGAGCGACTGCCTATCTGACCTCCACAACCCGGTAACTGGGTAATACTGGTTAGACTGGTTGTCAGACTTTCGGGCTTCTGACGACTCGTAACGACTGTCAAAGATCCACAAATGACAGCCGGGACCAACGGCTTAACGTGCTCTCCGAGGCACGGAGGAGTCTTGATATGTGAAAATGGTCACCCATCCACGGACCAACCCTGGCATGCGTAGCTTAACCTGATGGATCGACCCGAGCGGCTGTTATTACTTAGACAAGAGATCCTCTAAAAAAAATATTCAAATATTAGCAATACTATTAAAATTCCAGTTCTTAGTGAACTACGATGTTTTGTAATGACTAACTCTACAGTAAGTTAGGTTCGATGACCAGATCAAACGTGACTTCGTTTCGATCACCGTCTCATAGGTACCAATTACCTACAATCATGAGTTATCTTAATAACATGGTACCATCCCATCACGAGAGTTCTGGAGCAAAACTTTATTTTAAAATCGCTGCACGCAATGTTATCATTAACGGTATCTTTGTCGAGGAATAACTCGGAGATGGGAAACTAAGAGAAAAATTACCATCACATATCTTCCTAGCAGGCTGTTTAAGTTGTGAACACATTGGAAATGCGCCGCGAAGTGTACATCAATAGTATATTATTTACCAAGGCCATAAAGTCATATTTCACGGCCTGGCCACGGATTAAAAAGATTTATAAATGAAATCATAAATAATTGTTTGTGTCCCGTGTGCCTTTGCTGATATTCAATTGTTTCAGCCTAGTTTTATTCGGTAATATTAACAAAAAAGTTCTTCGTTTAGTGAACTCACCGCTGTAGCTTTTCTAGTGTGCCAGCGCCCTTATGTGTTTGGAAATGGAGTACAATATTCATGATCTTTCAGAATATGTAACAAAATTAGTTATAATTCCTACTACCTACTACCTACTAACTGATGATTTTATTATTAAATAATAAAATCATCAGTTAGTAGGTAGTAGGACTTCACTGTTTTAATTGGTACCTATAAACAAATATAGCTTAATTACCTACCTACTTTACGATAATACAGGGTGTTAGGCGAAAAAAAAATCAGCTGTTCCATACATTTTGTCGATTTAAGTGAACACAAATGTATGGAACAGCTGATTTTTTTTTCGCGATTCCAGGTTGGTCCCATAGAAAAAGTATATTATAGATGACACCAAACCACTACCCTAACACACAGTATATTGTGTTCAATGTTAGAATTTCCGAGCATAGATACTAGGTACTGTAGAGGCTTTGAACCTGACATGGTATTTGACATTTAATCAATTTTAGTTCAGGCATCAGCTAAGATCGAAGTTGCGAAAAAATATCCGTGATTTGTAGTTTTTATAGCACCTACAAGAATTCATACATTTAGGTACTCAAAGCGTTTTTCTCAAAAAGTTAACGAAAGGCTTTTACCTAGCAAGGAAGTCACTGGTCACTTTTTTTAACATAAATCGTGTCATACTTCTGTTTTGCAAAGGGACATTATATTATCTAACCATCTATCACTATCTATTGTACTCACGTATTATGTAATAACGAGCATAACGATCTATTAAAGATAATCAGTCGGTTAGAATGAAAGCCGCTGTTGCTTAGCAGTAAAAGCGTAGATCCTTATCGTCTTCCGTTAGCGTTTACGGTTTATAGAAAAGTATACTTTATTACAATTATTTAAATATAATTTAGGCACTAAGGCAGGCGTTATAAATGTGTTCAGCGATGTAAAGAATAAACAGCATTACCTACATACGATAATTTCCAGTAAAACACTAAAAAAAAAAAAACAGATCATCATAGCAGGGATAAGTGTCTGCGGCACGGTCGCCAATGGTCCCTAAAAAGGTGACCTTGGTTTGTTGGTTGGTTTACAACTGTGTAGATGATAGTTTACTACCTTTGAAACAACTCTGCCGGTCGCCAGCCAAGGTCACCACCAACCAAGTCAGGGACGCGGTTGGCGACCATGTAACAGGCACTGTATTCTCATTATCATCCCACTTGGCATATCGTTAATTGATTGGTGATTTATCATAACCAGTCATAGCTTTAGAATTTTCAAAGTACTACATATAAGAATTTTATGTCAGGGAGCGACATCGACGCGCAACCTGTTACCATGGATTTAGTACATGAACCAGGACGCAGGCAAAAAAAGCTGTTCCATACATTTTTACTGCGAAAATGGCGTGTGTTTTGCTAATACATTCATGACCGGTTCCTGTGATCAAATAAAGTGGACCTTTGTAGGCAAGTTCTTTTATCCGAGACATTACAGCAGGTACCTGCTGTCCCAGATAAAGATGTAAGTAATAAGATCATACGTACCTACTCCAATTCAGGTTAAAATGTATTATATGTATCGCAGTATACCTAGACAGCTGAGTCGCTCAGGCCAAAACAGGTCTTTCTGACATGCCACTCCATTCCAGTCCCTTCTGCTTTCCCAACCCTTATTTCTCCTTTATTAAAAACTATCTGCATCCCGCGGTTTCACCCGCATAAATCTCGATCCTGAGGGAATATCGGGATCAAAATATTCCTATTTCCTAACCTTGGTCATGGATTACCCATGTGACAAGCCGTTTTAGCGGAAAAGCGTAACAAACAAACAAACTCACTTTCGCATTTATAATATTAGTTAGGATTAGGCTAACCAAGTTCTTAATACTTAATTACAATCTAGCCTATATGACTATTAAACCAAATTTTTTTGTGATAGGTACATATTTTACGCTTTTCCCTGCCCTGACTAAACACAACTTTTTAGAACATAAAATCAAACCCATTTTGCCCTTCCAATACTGTTAAATAAATTCAATTTTCAACCGTTCATTGCTTACAAAAAAAGGCCGTCAAATCTATCAACGTTTCAATGTTCACCTTTGCCACCTGTTAAACACATTACAAATTGCAATTTTGCGGAAATTAGCAAGGAAATGTATGAGAATAGTGTTATTTCATATCGAATCGAACACGAACGTGCTTGGTGGCGTGTCACGTCGATTTCCTTACGAATTTGATAGCGCTCGCGTTTTTACTGTCAAGGCTTTGTAACCTTGCAACTATATTAATTGTTGTTGTTTAATTAAAGTTTTAGGATAGTAAATATTGAATTCTGAATAGGAATTGTTCAATGTTAGTTTGCAACTCAATTTGTTGTTGGTAATGATTTTAGCCATGCCTCTAGTGAATGGGATTTAAATTCATTGCCAAACTTTAAATTTAAAATATAATACCTACCTGCCTACCTTTTGAGAGAAGCGAGGCATCCCAAACAAACCACCTCTCTCTGAAACAACAAGATTTTTCAAATTAGTTTTTGCCTCCACACGTTTAAAGCCGTCATATTGTTTTTCGACTTCCACCCGGACGAAGTCGCAGCTTCATTTAGGTAGGACATCCACGATCGACGCAAAACTATTAGTTAGTCATTGCAATGTAACTCCTAACTCGGTAATGTAAAGTATAAATTAGCATAATTGCCGACAGTTTTATCCAACTCACAGCAATCATTCTTATTTATATTTTATTACAATATGACAAGAGTTACATTGCAATGACTTACAAATGGTTTTACGTCATTCAAATTGGACTGTGAATGTTGTAACTTAGTATGTTAGTTACTATGCGAAGTACAATACGAATTATAATAACAAATCCTGTAGTTATTATCTATCACCGATAGAAAAGCTTATTCCCGATACAGTGTTTGAATGGTTTCCGTTGGCCATATCATAAGCTGTTACTCGCTAAATAAGGATCGCATTGCGCATGCCTACCAAACAAAGACGTTGGCTATGTTTCCGATACCATTCCGAAAGATACCCATGCACACGATTGTCCGCCTGCACTTTATTATGAAAATGAAACCTTAATGAACGGTTCCAAAGGGATTGTATATGATGGGTCAAAAATAAAAAAGGTGAAGGCAATAATTAGAAGAATTAATTAAATCCAATAACTTTGGTTTCGTACGGATGCTTGAATTAATTGGTTAACCCTTTTTTTGGGTATTTTAAAGTGTGAGAGCAGAGTAGGTACCTACACTACGCTCTATAAACAGAGTAATTCTAAACGCCTGAAAGCTTCTGAAACCTGTGTTCTACGCCAAACTACAGTGTTACATCAACCAAAACAAAAATCAAGTGGAAATTATAAAAAGAGTATAGTTGAATTCAATTACTGGCCAGTACGTTTGCACAATAAAATTGTCTATTACTTTTTACTGAGATAGCACCACTGATGATGACATAATAATAATTTGGTAGCCGAGTGATAGTTCAAGTTTCAAACACTATGTGGGTAGTTACGTAAGATAGCTCGGTGATGTTGGAGGCGTCTGAACGATGGAGTTAGGCGGCTAGATTCTTCAGTGATTAATCATGTTTTAGGTACATCCCATCTTTGTTACTTATGTTTTTGTTAGTCTTGCTGACTCTGAGTGATGTCCTATATTTTTGAATGTTGGAAGCTAACTCAATATTGCTATTAACACCAAGTGGACATTACTTATCTGTTAGCAGGAATTATCAAAACAAAATAGCTACGCTTAGTAATAGTAAAAGGCCAACGGCTCAAAAAATCTCTTTCCATTGTATTTATGATCACGTCCACAACCACAATTTTTTTGATAAACTACTAAAAGGCCTTGAAACAATAAACAAAATCTAGTGGCTACTGGCTACTTATGATACGTGACCGCAATGAATAGACCATGTGCATCCACAGAGTAGTAAACGAATGGAGCAATAAGAATAAAATAACTACGCGTCCACTCGCGTAGCACACAAAAAATCGGCTGCTGTAACAATTTGTAAAATACTATAATATTAAGATTTACACAAACAACTAAGATACAATTACGAGCTAGTCCAACCTGAATCCGTACCATGACAAATACGAGGTACCTACGGGCAAACCACGTACAAACATTTTGTATGAATAATCATAATTTTCAATATGGAGAAGTACCGCAAGAAAAAGACATGTTGCGCCGACCCCAAATAAATTGGGATAAGGGCAGGAGAATGATGATGATTAATCATGATTATTTGAAAACTTGAAACAACAGTTTCGTTTTATTTCTATATTCTTCATTAGTACTCCATTTATTTACTTCTCCGTGAACTCCGGTAAAACGAAGCGTTGAATAAATAACTACTTATGAAGTATTTATATTCGTTAAGTCAAAGGCTTCCTCTTTCCCTTTCCGAGGTTGCAACGTTAGATATTGCTTACTTAATCGGTTATGAACGTAAACATAATTTATGTTAGATTTATAGCCACTTTGCTGGTTCTAATGAAAGGAATAATTGAATGAGGAAAATGTGATTGATTGTACTTAAAGAAAAATCACATAATAAACGCAATATTTATAGGTTACTTCATTGTAAGCGCAGTCACCTTCCCTTCATCCTTAGAAAGTGATAGTACCTAAGTAGTAGTAGCTAGTAGTTAGCTAAGGTAATATTATCAAGAGTCGATTTAAGAAAGTTTTAGAGTTTAAATCCATTCTACAACGACGTAGTATCTGGTATTTTTATTCGGGTTGAGTTAACGCGGGCCGAGCTGTCACTGACCCGTATTTTCTTGCTGCCAAATCTATGCCTCATTATTCAAACAGCGTCATCTCATATTATCAAAATGCAATTAATTAAGAATTCACATTCCTAGCCAAGGTATGTCATACTGCATAATAAAGAATACCTTCATTAGGGCATTGATTTATTCCGTTTCTTTTCGCGCTTACTTCAATATTTTTGGTAATTTATTATAATTAAAAACACATTTTTGGCCTTATGTCCGCACTCTCTTGTTTAATGATTTTTATGACAAGAATATGGATGAAATTCTATAACTGTAGAGATATGTTTCTTTTCGCGCTTACTTCAATATTTTTGGTAATTTATTATAATTAAAAACACATTTTTGGTCCTTATGTCCGCACTCTCTTGTTTAATGATTTTTATGACAAGAATATGGATGAAATTCTATAACTGTAGAGATATTTCATCACACTACAAATTATGCCTACCTGCTTATTCGAGCTTAGAGACATTAATTTCTTTAGGATATCGCAAATCACCTTACTTACTATATTTATACGGGTCTCCACTCGAATCGTATTTCATTTATAGCTATAATATGTGTGACAGGCGGAGACAGGTTATTCAAGTTTATGAAACTACACCAATCAATAATATTTTACTCTATAATGTCATATGCTGGAAATTATCTACAGATTGACATGACGAAAACTGATCTATATTCTTAGTATGACTATTAAGGATAATGTCCATAAGTGCACCATTTACCTGGCCATAATTGTATACCTGCTTTGGGTTAAGTAACTTCTGGTATATAATACCAGTCGTGTGCAATTTACTCTCCTTTTATAGGTAATAATAATAATTTAGCTCTACATACAAAAATAAAGGTCGGTAATATCTGCAGAATCTACAGTAAAAATGATCATTGTGACTTCATAATTACAATGTATTTTAGTTTCATATGTTCTTCGTCTTTATTTGTAAATCCATCGTCAATAAACGAGGTGAGACATCCATCCAAAATCAATCGATGCTGCATAATGCTTTTGTTCACTGTCAATCATCATGAGCGATTGTCCGCAGTTCTGTCAACGAGCCGTTGAAATATCGATGAACAAAATCGAATAGATTTGCAAACACCGTAATCGATTAACGAGATACCTAACTGAAGTCTGCGTGATCTCATCAGGTATGAACCGTGGCCTTGACTGAGTAGTTACGTTGGAAGGTCATGCGCACGAGTTGTAGACAATCTTATACATTTTACTGTTAACATCAAGTAACTAGTTCTCATTGAGGCGAATTTTCCAGTAATTGATCAGCACCTTCCTTATTTGAGTAGATGCTTTTTACTCTTTGAGTATTCCTTTGTATTGTTAACCGTGAACTTTTACTTTTTGCACATCCTCTTTCTTCGTCATTATAGCATCTTATTGATTATGATGTTCATCTAATTCAATATGTATAACAATTTCATTTTCTACGACAGACTTTATAATTTCCAAATGTAGATTCAATTTAGAAACATTTACAGCAAAATGTTCACTTATTCACACTAGTTATCCAAAACTAACAATCAAACAGTCGTTTGCACGCACAACTATCTCATAGTTTCGCGTGTTTAGTTCTCAAGTTGCGAAACCGAAACAAAACCAAAGCTGTATTATTTCCTTCAATTATCTCTCTGCCAACATTTGGTAATATCTGTGTAGATAGGCCTATATGGCAAACAATGGTGCCGAGCCTACGGGCACTTCACGCACAAAATAATGAACGAACTCAAGTATATTGATTCCGTTGTATTTGCATCCTTGACAACTTCAGCTGGGTACGCGTCTAGCTAATTATTTCGTTATAAACAATACCAACTTAAAAGTCTAATCTGAGGAAAATAACGGCTTATGCACACAAGCTTTTAGCATAACATTGATAAGAAGATTATATAATTGTATTTGATCACCGTGGGACTGCTTGCATCTTTGCTTTGTCATAATTAATTTATCACTGTCAGAGTATGGTAGATAAAAAAATACTACTCTAATGATAAAAACTAGACAAAAGTCATCAAGTACCTATTTTGATTTTCACATTTCTATTTATTACAACACTACCTTGCCTTATATACCTCCTTCAATCATTCTCTCCCCAACTTTTGCATTTATATTACCTCCGTTATTTTCACTTCTAAAGGAAACAATAACTTAGAGACTCATAGACCAAACATTCAAAGCCATTAATTTGAATAAGTTTTCCAAACCACCGTTTCCTAATTAATCATTCCAGCTATTTCCTTCGTTATAAAGGTCTGCAATGATATGCGTGTCAGTGGAATAGATTATTTCTATTAGTATTTTAATTATGTGCTTAACGGATGCGATTCGAATCTAATTGCTCGTGCTATGAACAATTTACGTAATACAGAACGTATAATACAGAACATATGAAATACAGCTTAACACTGTTTCGTAATGGACCGAAAATCAACAAGTTTTAGGGATACATTACTAGTTTGAGTAATGAACGAATTAACATGTTACTAATTCAGAGTTGTTCCTATTATTGCAGTTCGATGGGTACTGTATATTTTAAAATTGCATGGTTGACCTCCTTTTTCTTGTTTCACTAAATCATCAATGCAGGTGGTCGATTCGTCACAGCTGTAGTCAGCTGGTTTTAATATTCGGTTTCATAATGTGAAAAATACTTCTTGTGGAGTCTCCACATGCGGTTTGAAGAGAGTAGACATAATATTGTGTCACTTTATGTCTTTGCCGAATGACATTGTTTCTAACCGCAGATTTTCACCTTGCTTCCTTGTTTGGATAAAACTTTCGCAACGTCAACCGAATTTTTTGAAATGGTATCTATTTGTACTAGCACCGAATGTTTTGCAGTAGCCAAATACAAAAGGAATTTAAGCATTGCATGATATTGTTGCAAAAAAATGTGTGTTCAATTTATGGCTCGTCCATCAAATCAGTTTCCCCTTGCACTTATGAATTGATAAGTGACGACCTTCTTGATACGATGGCATGAAGTCGGCCTCGGAGCACATTGAATAGTAATGCGTTTCTACGAGTTTCCATTGCTATAAACGACACGTCAATATAAACTACTTTCTAGATTTTGCATTGGTAATTTTATCTCCAGAATTTGCATATATTCAACGCAATGAGTGTTTATTTAGATTTTCAGATGCAGCGTTGATCTTGAGTGCATCTTAACATTTTATGTTGTTGCATGTTTTATTTGATTTGCCTTTACTTTATATGCTAATGGACCATCACGTAATGTTTTCGTATGCATACGTAATAGCATTTTTATCACAAGATCTTGCTTCTCTGACAGTTTTATATTTGCAAAGTGGCTCAGTTTTCCAGTTTTCTCCACTTTGCGGAAGCATCGTTTACATAAAAGTTTGTTGTTACTGAAGAATTATGCGGTTTCGAGTGCAATGGATTTGCGTAAACGATTTGTTTGTAAACACTGAGCGTCCGTCAAAGACAATTGACCCACTTCAATCGAGCCTACTTTGCCGATATCAATCGTATTGATCAAAGAGTTCTGAACCTTATGTCAACTAAATAAGAAAGTGTTATCGAATAGGTTCGTTGCATAGTTGACAAAAACCTTGTTGAAAAGAAAATTTGGTTGGAGAAAGTAACATAAATTGGAATGATGATTAATAGACACGAGTGCATTTTAAGTTGACAGGTGTGAAGATGGATTATTCGATTATAATTTTGAGAAAGAAATTTCAATTTAGACCTTAGCATTATTATTTCACATTACCATCATCAATAATTTTCTAGTCGTTGACGAATTTAGCGATATCACAAAAGACTCTAACACTAAGCCAAAGAAACTCCGTGAATCAAGATGGCGAATTTGCCACAACCCAAAGATATATCATGTGTTACTATGCTTTGTGTACAAAGATTACAATAACCCACTTTCTAAAGCCGACATTTGCGAGTTCCAAAAAAACAAGGCTTACATTGTAGCATAGAGCATAAATGTTCTTTTTTGCGGAAACCAATACTTTTATCTACCATCAAGACGAAAGTTCACAAAAAGATGGGTCACTAGTCAAGTAGTCAGTAATCACTATAAACAGGTGATTTTTTAAGGCAATCTTTTAATTTTTGTCATCTTTATGATCGTATTACTTAGATATTAAAGAACAAATTATTACCCAACTTTTCTTAAATCCATAGTTTTTTTACGAACCTCACTAATTAGATAATTAAGGTTTTTTTTAGTAATTTTGATGTGTTGGTCAAAAATTACCAATTAACATAACAAACTACATAATTCCATTCGCAACATTAACTGTCAGTTGTCCGTATGTTGTTACTACTGGTAGCAATCAACCGAAGGTTCGGCGACGTGTCGTAACACTGGTTAGCGGTTACTGGAATGTGATCATGATTTACGAGTGTATGTTTTTGTTTGTTTTATAGCCGTTGCTGAACAACTGGTTTGGTTTCCAAGTTACTTTTACGTTTTGGTTGGATTTGTTGGTTAGTTTGAACTGATTTTCTTGTTTTTCGTGGTTGTCTTGTCATTTACAGAGACGGTTTTTCCGGATGGAAAGTAGATGAGAGAAAATAAAGCTAAGTTGGAAAATTAATGTTGGTCGGTCATGTCACAATTGTGTAATATTGTCTTTTAATTTCAGGACATGTTAGTAGATATAGAGAATTTATACCTACCTACGTATGTACTTAGATACAGCGCAAGCTTACTTAAATCTTCTAGTGTCAGTATCTTGCTCACAACTTCCCATGTTTTCATGATTGAAGATGTTGTAGGATGTCTATGAGTAATTAAATAGACGATAAATATTTTAAATGGACCACTGTATAAACCAACAGCACCATTAACAGCCACCAACAACTTACAATACCATAAATCTCCATAAGCCGTAACGCATAATACGATGGCAACAGAAATTTTCTTGATAATAAGTGGTATGCCGTATAACAGGAAGCAACGGTTGGCAATAAGGCACGATACTAAACAATGAGAAGGATCAGAAACCCAACTTGGAGCAAGACTGTTCTTTCTATTACCCTAATTAAACGAAAAAGTATTTAAACTCAATGAGAACGGCAACCGTTTACGCCCTTCTAGATATTGAAGAAAGAGTCCCAAATCGGCTCACATGATCACATATACAACGTGCCGCTACAATGGCGACATTAATTTAACACACGTTTACGATTTCGCGTATTCGTTTTATGAAAATATTTGAATTTCATTACGTTATTATTTATTGATTTATTTACAATTTTCTAAATTATCATCCTGGAGCAACCTGTACTTAAAGAACTGTAGCGGAGATGTCATTTGCCGGGGTCACGGATCATATGTAGGCGAATAGAAGGAAAGCCGCGCAATTTCTTAGAAGTTATGCCGACAAAGGATCTTGACCAATAGAACGTAAGCCAGCTGGTAGGTAGCTTCATGAATGAATCTTTTACACAGAGTGATCTCAATTTTGGTTATGTTTTTATTATTTAGTTTGTTTGAAAATTTAAATTTTTCAATTTACGAATTATTTTATTTTATTATAATTTTTATGTTTACTGGCCACTAGCCCTACCGTGTGTTAAATTAATGTCGCCATTGTAGCGGCACGTTATATATCAGTAGCTAATAAAGTCACCTCAAACTTAAGCTTTACGACAAACATACAAGTAGGTACAGCTTCAACTTCTTCTCTTGATATGAAAATAGCTCTTGCCTTGATGAAAATAATACTGAAATTGTGCAAATGTATTATATGGCTGATGCTTCACTGAAAAGTGAACCTTCTTTTTGTCTTCATTCCATAATGTCAGTAACAATTTCCTAGCAAATTGAATGGTGACGTGAAACAGGCGTCGCGTGACGACTCCGTAACGATGTTGACAACAAAATACTGTTCAGCAACACTCATTGAGTAAAGAAATTTATGGAGAGATTGTTTCCCTGTTTGTAATATTACTTTATTTTTGTTTTGGTTTTTGTGAACCGGTCCGTGCTTCTCTACTAAGTTATATATAATGGATTTGTCGATAGATCTAATTTTGGGGTCTAGATAGATTAAACACTTTTCAAATTCTTCAATATATATCTGTAACGGAAATCGGGTACCACTCATCTGGCAGAGTCAAGGTTACAACAGCGCAACATTCTAAAGTCCAGCTCCTTATTTTTATTTTTTTGAAGTTTGCACCACTGTTGCAACACAGGTGGTATAACTACAAGCTAACACCCATGTACATGATAGGTACTTAGATAAAGTCACGCTTTATTCACATGCACAGTGGGCAGAAGACCAAGTGGAACCGGAACAGGACGTGGGTAATGGGTTGCATTTGCAATCACTTGATGAGGCTTAGAACACCTTCCTAATCAATTTACTAGATTATCTCTTACAGCGACTGCATAGAACATGTTCAGTTTAGTAGAGCTCAAAAACTTTTAAAATTGTATCTACTCTATCCAATTTCCTCTCGCTGCAAATAGAGCGTAGCCTGATGAAATTTTTATGTTCTCTTGAGTCATAACATAACTGGTCTTCAAAATTAAGAAACATACATGAAATACATCATAAAAACTTGCATCTGACAGACAGTCCAATCAAATATACGTATATGTTCTCACCTGCACAAACGCCAATAAATTGTCAAACTTTACAACATCTAATTACATGCAGAAAAAGTCAATGAAACGAAACAATGCAACGGCCAAAAAATAAGGCATTGTACTCGATCATAGCGAAGCCCTATTCGCAAGAGCCAATCATAGTGGTTATGAATATTATGCTGTTTGTACCTGATGGAGAACGATAAGAGGATACTTGAAAAACCAATCTTGAGAGAAGAGGTCCGGAAGGCCGTAGATGAAAACTAGAGAAAAAAGTAAACTGTGGAAAAGCTGAATTTGACAGTTGTAGAAAAGTTTTTTTTTTAAATAGTATTATCGGTCAAGCTTCGGCTGAAATATGGTAATGCTGATTATGATGATGTAGATATAACAAACCGTATCGAACAAAAGTGATTATTATTCCATTGACGAAAGATGCTTTGAAAATTAATTAAGAGGGTGCCTTCATTCAGTGGACAACTCCATGCCCCACTGCACGTACACTCAAATGTTTATGGCTATGTGATGCAAGGCGATGGCATCGCAAGCGCTTATGACCTTGGCTCCATATTTATAATTGCACGTTACAATCATTGTCCCACGAGGTATTTCATTGCTATGCCGATAGAATCACTGATCATTGATAAAATCAACACCAACTTTCACCCATATTATGACTCCTTGGTCGTGTTAAAGATGATATTAATGATGTCATCATTTTCGCGGCTTCTTATGCCCGTTGCTTATTCTTCTGTAATTTCAAGATATCGAAATTCTATTGTTTTATTTTTCCATTCTGTAACATTCAAATTTCCACGTCTACCAATGCATATTATCTATTACTTAAGTAAGAAGTATTATTTTATTATTTATCGTTAAATCGATGTTCTATTCATTCTACAAAAATCTTGTGATATAACAGACTTAAAAATCTTCGAACATAACGAGGTTACCCATGTTAGACCATCGCCTTTACAGCCAAAAGGTCATGCTTAAGAACCCAACGGTATATTCCATAAAACGTTCCGTTATTATTTTCTTCGCGATACCAGCTTATTATATGTTATGGAATCCCTCAATGACTTTGTCGTTTTAAATCCCATCTGCGTTTGTCGCAATTTTTTGTATAAATTTGATAAAGTATTCCGCTGGTAATGTAGTAACAGAACATCTTCACCGTGGGAAGAATGAGGTCTGTTATGTTATAGTAACAATACAATAATTATTTAAATATCACTATTAAAAATACGTGAGATGATTTGCAAACTTAATTAAGTATATCTAAAGTTACTCTACAAAGTCAAAGTCAATGTCAAATAATTTATTTCAATTTGGCACATAAAAGGCACTTTTGAACGTACGTACGTAACGTACAATATACCTCATCTTGCTCGTTGATGTAGCTTAATGACATAAGCAGCTCATAGATGGGCACTTGTCGATTGCAAATCCAATCGGTAAACCAAAATTGAATAAACCCGCATACATTCATAAACATTAGCGTCAATCTTAGAACATTGCTATTAGCCTGTGTATAGGTTGTTTGTCCATTTAAGCAAGTTTTAGCGATATATAGAAATCGTGCAGTAACGACAATACAAAGATGTACCCTGCAATTTACAGCAATTTGTCTCTCAATCAATGTCATCTATGATTCAATTAATCGCTCTACAGCAAATTAGGTCACCAAGAGCAACTCTTAACCTATTGAGGTATGCTATTTGCCACTTTGCGCGAAATAATTGAACTTCTACTGATACTGTAACGGGCCTGTTTCAGTCTCCTCCTTTTCCATTTTCAATTTCTAAATTTGAAAATGGAAAATATACGTAAGAAAAGTTAAAAACGAAATAGAAAAGTGGGTGTAGGAGCACCTCTGCCTAACTTCCTATCTGTCTCGGGGATTACAGGCGTGACGTACCTAATGTGTGCGTAAAAGTTACACAGAACTTATGCACAATTAATTTAACGTTATTTTATCCCTAATATTAAAGAAGGGGTGAAAATTACGTCATAATGCCACACAGACCTGTCAATGTTCACCGTATCCTGACACATGTCTTCACATATTGTCCGCACACGTAAATGATGGTGTCATTTTCATAGACCACACAGCAGCAATAATAATTATTGATAATAGCATTGTAAGCAATAATATTGATAATAGTGACACATTATTATTATTATGATTACCTAAGTAGTGTGATTTCAACGCAATATGTCCCATGCTTTGACATTATTAATTTTCAAAGTCAAATCTGTATTTGTGACAAGGTGACAGGTATAAAATTGCCTGGTCTTATCAAAATTTTCATTGTCAGGTAGTACTGGTTTGAAATAACAATGTAACCAATGATCAAAGAAACAGGTATATTATGTTCTTTATGTAAATGAAAAAGGATTCCATTCTAAAGATAGTGATTTCGTAATGGATGATGTAGTTAACGGGCAATATAAATATTTATTACGTAAAACCTGCTCATACAACTGACCTCTAAATCATTAATAATTTTCTCGTTAGTTCACATTTTATGGGCGCTATGCATTACCTAATAATTACTTTTTTAACAACCTTTGAAAGACGATTCTAGAACCCACTTAGGTCCTACAACTTTTCTGGGAAGCTTATTTTGAACTCATAATATCTACGTACCTATTATTTGAATGCTAACCAGTATTTTTGTATTTGTACCAAAGATTTCAAAAATAATGTTCAATTAACCTAGTCAATAACAATTTTCAGTATCGACCTAATACACCACTTTTACATAAAATATCGTTCAATACCTATAGATAGCGAAACACTAAATTAAAATCCTTTTGAAGCGGAATAACTAAATATTTTTCCTTATAGAGTTCAAGTACATAATTATCGGCTTGTGAGACGCCGCACCTACATATTTAACCTACATCCGAGCCGTTACGTCTAAGGGCATGCCCTTATGGGCCTCATGTAGTCGAAGGCAACACTTCATACTAATTATCACTTTATCGCCTCACCGATTTGTGGGCTTTTAGGCCTATAGTAGGTTTGATTCCAGAGGTAGTGGAAATGTGAAGTATTTGCCAAAACAATTGATGGAATGTGATATTTCAAGCGGAAGGAGACCAATTTAATTGTAAATGGGGACACAGGTTTGATATCTTGGTCCTCTTTTAAGGCATGTTTTAATATATCCCTCTTTAACAGATAACTGAAGAAACATTCTTCCAAGTGCCCCCCATAGTTCACAATAGGACATTCTTGATTCTCGTCTGGCATATTACCATCACGTTTAGTATGTGTGTCGTCTGTTGGAATGTGTGGGAGTGGTACGTTTGACTCGAAGCGACCGCTAACAGCCGCGCTAAGTGTTGTACCACGATCTATGTATAATACATCATTCGGCTCAGCACGCGAATTATATGAGGACGTGTACTTGTTCAAAACTTTACGGGAAATATTCGATGAGAAAATAACGATTGCATAAGATTATATTGATGAAGAAGCCCGCGAAAAGTGAATGAAACCCAATGATGGAGAGGCGGGCCCTGTCAAAGCTGGAAATAATAAAACTGAACAGAAGGATCTTTCTTGCACTTTTATTAGCACGTGTCTGATTATCTTATTTTGAAAAATAATTCCATAGTACTCGTAGGATCACGAAATAAGCGTGTATACAGGGGTCTGCTTCTAATTATATTAGAAAAAAAAACCGAGAATACAGGTCGTCAGAAGCCCGAAAGTCGAGCAACCAGTGTTACCAAGGGGTATCGTGTTATCCAGTAACTGGGTTATAGAGGTCAGATAGCAGTCGCTCCACGTAAAATACTGGTATTCAGTTGCATCCGGTTAAACTGGAAGCCGACCCCAACATAGTTGGGAAAAGGCTGGGCAGATGATGACTTTTCCCTGAATACAAAGTAAAGTAGGTTGCAGTCGCATTCAAAAACAAAAATTTAGAAACATGGCGAGAAAGTTACGTATCACAACATAACGTAAGCGTCTACAAAGTTGTTGAAAAGCTCGTAAGAGCGTAGTTAATCTCTCTTGTAACTTGTAACCAAAGTTGTCCAATCATTCTCACGTTGTAGGCATGTCTATAAACTAAGCAGTCACGCTGCCAGGCAAATACCGATGTTTAAAATGTCAATTTGATTGCAAACATCGAAGATTCCACAGACCTTGCAGATGAACCTCATGACTTACGAAACCTGTTTGATGTGCACTTAGAATAAATAAATAATAAAGGTACTGTATATATAATCGTCGCGCAATTATGTAGATAATACTCGAAGGACCTAAACACTAATAAAGACGATGACGGCATGAACTCTCCTGGGACAGAATGCGAGCCTGATATAATCGCGATTCTTATCTCATTGTCCTCAAGAATAACTCAGTCTTGCTTAGTTCTTGGCTGACAAAATTTAGATTACCATCGAAACACCAAAAATAATTTTGGATTGATAAGCATCTCATAGAAACTGTTTTAACTATTATACTTGGTGCATTATTATTTATGGAAACATGGTTGTATGTTTCCATAAATAATATATAAATGTAGAGGACAATTATTGAGAAGACCACTTCCCTCCAACCAGAGAACCAACTCCTACATTTTCATTACTCACACTACATTTTATACAGATTTTTATTAAATAAATCTGTAGAAAGTAACTCAACAGTTGATTGTTAATTAAAATGTCTATAAAACAATATTTAAGCTGCTCCGTACATATTTTATTATATCTGTATATCGTTCACGCTTTCAAGCCATCAGCAGATCAGTAAGTAGTACAAGAATGTCCCGTGTCTGATGATTGTTAGTTTAAACTGTAGGTATACTAACTACCAAGTAACTGGCAATTAGCACGATAGAGTAATATACAGGCTAGCGGAAAATTAATAACACGGAGCTGAAGTAAAGAAATCTTCATGATTTGTTACTTTTAGTAAAAATATTTCTAAATTCGCAGCGGTTATACAGATTGTGTTTGAAACTGACGGTCTACATGAGGTATTTCTAGTCTCAGTCCTTAGCTATCCTTGCTATTCCTACAGTTTATTATGAGGTCATTTATCCATTGTTTTTTTGTTATCATTGTTTTCCTCAATTTGATCACTTTTGTACCCGCTGATTAACAATGCAATTTCATATAACAGACCAGTGGTAGCCAAGCGGTAACATCCCCGACTTACGAGTTGTATGTAGGTCGTGGGTTCGAACCCAAGTAGACGCTTTACTTTGTGTAAATTTAATAACACCAACGCTCTCCAAACGGTGATGGAAAACATCGTGAGGAAACTGGCATGTGCAAGAACCAATAATTCGAAGACATGTGACATCTACCAACCCGCACTGGGCTCGCGTTGTAGATTCCAGCGCACTGCCTCTCGAAGAGAGGAGGCCTGTGTCCCAGCAGTGGGAACATTATAGGTTAATAATGCTAACAGAGCAGATACATAACTCCCGTCTTCAACGTCTTCACAAATATATTTTGGTCTGTATTTTGGTTTATTTTGGGTTTTTTTTTGTTTTTATATGTCCTTAGAAAATACCACTCAAGACTGGTACCTAATTTTCACGCCACTTATTAACGACTGGTCGAGAAATTAACTCATAATACAAAAACGACATTAAAGCAGTGTGTTAAAAGCATAGAACCGAAGTACTATTAGTAGTTAGTGGTAACTGTGCGGTCAGCGAAATCGCCATTACAGTATGTGGGTAGTTGGGCACACAACCGTCCATTACACGCTGTTTAACGATGATAAGCGGCGCAAGCGCTGCTTTTCTTTTTTCAAGTTGAATGTGTGGGGTATACGCACTGGCGGGTTAAGTGGTAGTCAATTAATTAACAGAATTTATTAGAATAGTAGATTAATTTTATTTTAATGTTATGTGAGAAAGATTTAAAAAACTTGTGTCCAAATTGTAGGATTTTCCCATGAGGATTTTGCAGATACACATATCACCTTTATGACTAAATTACGTGTTATGAAAGGTGGTAGTTGGCCAGCTCAATGTCACGCCTATTCCATGTTTTGACAATAAGGAAAGTATTCCTTTGATGATCTTCCACAGTATTATGTCTTATGGCGTTCTGCTGTGGGGATCGGCAGCAGACGTAGATTCAATTTTCATTTTACAGAAGAGGGCAATCCGCGCGATCTATAAAATGGGTCCTCGCGAGTCCCTTAGAAACAAATTCAAAGAAATTGATATACTGACTCTGTCTTCTCTCTATATCTTTGAAAGTATTTTGTATGTTCGCAAAAACTTAGGAGTTTTCAAAATAAGAAGCGATTTCCATAATATAAATACACGTAGTAGACACGAAATTGTCATACCCAAATTTAGATTAACTAATACAAGCAAGTCATTTCTTATAAACAGTATCCACTTTTATAACAAGTTGCCAAAGTCGGTTACAGAACTTAGCGATGGAAAGTTCAAAACCCATATCAAACGTGTCCTTATCAAAAAAGCATATTATAAGTTAAAGACTACGTTGATGACAAGGAAGTTTGGCAATAATTCCTTATAAACGGCATAATTATGTAAGAGTCTATTAACTGCTCCCAAATTACCATGTTTATTTTCTTTACATTAATCCTTGACATAATCATTGTATTTGACATTATAGGAATAATGTCAAATACATCCTTATAGAAAACTCCAATTTAATTTCAACTCCTAGTGGCTTTTGTGGACATGATAATTATTCAATTTGTTACAGTTGTAATAACAATCACGTCATTTGGCTGAAATAGGTTTTTTTTTTATTGTTTGTCTTTTATATAGATTATATTCTATTTTGTGAATGTGAGAACTTTGTAGGCTTATTGGACTGTAGATTTATTGAACATCTATCTATGTTGTTAAGTACCTGGTACTTACTTGTTGAAAGGCCTACATAGTCCTCCCATGCCTACTAACACTGTAATTTGAAAATATTGTAAAAGCCAATTATTTTTAAAAGAGTAACCGTGGAGTTTCTTGCCGGCTCTTCTCCATAGGAAACGACCAATTGGAACCGTTCACCTAGCTTCTGACGTTTCATAAGTGCCCATGTAGGTTTATGTGAAATAAAATATTTTGATTTTAATTTTTGATTTTGCTGGATATAGTTTCATGTCGTCGAAAATAGATTATGACGGTACTTCTCTAGTGTAAGAAAAAGTAACATCAAGATGTTATGTCATTTATTTTATGTGTTCATCAGTGGCACGTGTGTCTAATTCTATTCAATTTCCGCTACAGTGCTGATGGGTACCACGGCTACTACCCATTAAGTGTACCTTCATTCATTGTCTAAAGTTATGGTAGATAGGTAGGACGGGTTTTTTAATGCATTGGAATTTGATTCGATCCTATGGTGGTTATATTATGTATAGTCTTTGGTAAAACTAGAGAGTCCTAGTATTTTATAGTGTTATTTTCAATGACCATAACTTTGGCCCTCAAAGGATCAGTGGGTCTAATTGTAGGTCTTCTGGACGTAACTTTCGCAGTATGCAAGTTTAAATATGATAAAACCTATTTAAGTCTCTCGTAATTAAAATTTATTTAATTTTCTAATGTTCTTAATATCTGCTTACTTACCGTTCCATTGATCTCTATATATATTTTAGCCATAAAACTTCTATAACCGTTGGTACTTCAAAGTAAACGTTTTTATTACTATTGCACGTCAAATCTTTGATGTTTTTAAACTATAGTAGCTACATGTTTAGAAGCCATTAAGTCTTATTAACAACATTTTTAAAACACTTATGTTTACTTTTGTAATTTTGTATACATAGTTACAAATGTAAGTATGTAATGTACACACATTATACTTACATAGTTACGGAGAGTGGAAACGTTTTCTGAAAAGTTCATACTACTTACGTGTTTAAAGTTAAGAAAATTCACACTAGTGTTCAAATAACATAACATAGCATCACGCCTTGCTTCCCCGAGGGGTTGGGCAGAGGTGTACTACCAGTAGAGGTATACCCACATTTCGCCAGTTATGCTTAAGTCTCATCGAGCCTATTGCCATCAACCAGGCACAAATCCAGACTCCGGGCTGCTACTGAGAAATTCCAGATAGAAAAACCCAATAACACTTTGCCCGACTCGGGAATCGAGCCCAGGACCACATGCTCAGCATTAGCGCTTGCGACCACTCGAATTGCATTCATGCAATGAACAGTTTTTATTTGTTTGTCTTTAAAATAATATATGAAGTAGAAGTAGTAGTGTGAGAAAAGGTGCTTGGCAGTGTTAAGCGAAATTAACGGCACTCTCCTAAATGGCAAACGGGGGTCAAACGTAGTGAACAAATATTTGCAACGTAATTAAGGGTATGTACACATCACTTGGCTTTTTAAGATTTCGAAATATCTTGACTTAATAAAATACCAATGCAAGCATAGGAATTAGGATACTATTTATCTACTATCTACATAATATTCTATGTTAACTGCACCTAACCGCGACCTACAATATCCTCTCTGAGAACGGCTGGACCGATTTGGCTAAGTTGGTTATTAACATGTTCGTGATTAGTCTATATCTGGGATTATTGTATTGGACGTGACAACGTCTGTCGGGTCTGCTAGTAGTTTATTTATAACAATAACATCTCAAAAACCTATATATCTTACCAGAAGTATAACTCAATATTGGTGTTGTGTTCAACATTGTTATTATTTGTTCCAAACCCAGTATCCGTTCATTGTACTTTAAATTAAACGTATTATTATATTATATACTAAGTACATGGTCCATTTCCTCCGATTCTTCCTAGCCCCGCCCACACTTGGGAGGACGATTACCTCTAGGAGGTCATTGAACTTCTCTCTCTTTGAGAAAGGACGGATACAGGCATTTAGTTACAGCCCGTTTATGTTAGCTGTTCGATTTTTCAGTGTCGGTGATTGAAAAATCCGTTTCTATTTTGACTGATCCGGCAAATATGCATATGCATTGCTTAAAAGAATCGAGTTGCTTGACTCTTGTTTTTGAATAAACTTTCTTCTACAATCATTCATCTGGTATTTTGTCCGAATTTTTTGGTCCAGCTTTTCTGTGCTGTTGAAAAATTTACTTTTCGGATTTCAATTTTTTTTTTCTTTTAAAACTTTTGGTTTTACAATAATAATTTCGCGAAAAAAAACGGTTTTTTAATAAACGTCCTGCAGTGTAAAGATTCTCCACGGTTCGACGCGTGATGGTGACTTCTTGTTCGTTTTTTGCAGATGAGAATGGAATTCATTTTGATGGCAAAAAACAGGTGCATGGCAATATTATGCAAACTCATTGTGAATGTTATTGAAATATTACGGGCTGTATTGTAGATAAAATAACTTATTAATATTTATCTTTTATGATACAAATATTAATTTAAATTGAGTGTGGTGCACGTATTTGTTTAGATTGTTTTGTGAAACTTAATTAAGTTTCAACTTAATAAGTTTCTGTTATAGTTGGTCGAGTGCTTAATTTTTATTAAAATATGTTGTCTTGCATTATGCAGTTTCGTATAGGTGGCTTTCTAATGAATCGTGTGTCATCAATTCCATTTGAAGAGTTCGGTGAAAGCAGACCATTACGTCACAGTAAAAAATATACCGAATGACTTGATCAAGTTTAGTTGACTTTACTCTTTTATACGATATTTGGTATGTCTATAGAAGGTTTTGTGATGCGATTGCCACGTTTTCCTTCATACACACATGAAAACTTATAACTATATTCTTAATTCATTGCTATGACAATAGTTACTTAAATTCGAGCTAAGGAGAAGAGGTTTATGATTTGTTCAGGAGTTGATAAAAGACTGAAAAATTCATAAGTTCCTCTTATCTACCGAAACCAGAAATGAAGGCATGAATAAGAAAGTTATCATATACTAAGAGATAGTTTTGATAAAAAGTTTCTACTAGAGACTTGCGTAGGTAATCTTATGTCCATTTAACTGTGAACAAACGGAAATGATGTCTGATAAAACAACACCTGTGCGGGATGTTACACGCCTCATACATTCTAACTTCCTTTTATTCACTATTTTCCCATCAATAATTCTGTACACACGACAACATTTACTAACACAATCTAAAAGAAAACGCGACTCGGCCGCTCATTGTCCAGTAGAGAAGTCGCGGGTCCTTTACTTTCAACTTTCACTGATGCGTCGCGACTCGTGGACACACCTATTGACCTTACTGAATGGACACAAACAATAGACTAAGGTACTATGACCCACTATAATACAGCTAAACTACAAAAGGTATGCGCTTCGGTAATCTTCGTGTTTCCGAATTGGCACGAACGTCATGTCACAGAGTAACCCCCCATAGAGGCAAAGTTTTTACGTTTTCTAGTGCCTCGATTTGTATTAATGCAGCTATAATTTCGCATTTATATGATGTTTCTCTACTCCGGCCACACCTCGTCAGCTGTCACCCAAAAGTTTTTTTTTTATATGTGTCATCTTTCCTCTCGCTCGTGAAAAGGGACGGAAGTGTGTAACAATGAAGTGTGTACCAATCTCTTTTTCGCGAGGTTGGTACCTACTGTCAGCCAAGATGTCAGTATTACACATCATATGTGACTACTGCAAGCCTCACTCGTTTTTTTTTAAATTGCATAGTGTTGTTATTTTATTATTTTCTAACCATATTTATACAAAATAGACACGTACTTTTATGGTTGTATCAGCTCAATATTACATCACATATAGGCGCTTGAGTTCCGAAGATAGACGAAGGTTGCCGAAGTGCATACTGTTCCTGGGAAATCTGTAGGTACTCTATGAAATTCCTATAATATCTCTTATTTAATCAC
Source organism: Lithophane ornitopus (assembly GCA_948473465.1). Lineage (NCBI taxonomy): Eukaryota > Metazoa > Arthropoda > Insecta > Lepidoptera > Noctuidae > Lithophane > Lithophane ornitopus. The sequence goes on along the minus strand of OX419624.1, from coordinate 9,094,621 downwards.
GTGCATTGTTACGTGAGGAATCCGTGGACTCCCGTACGACAACGAAAAGAAATTTCATCTCGGTCCGCGTAGAGACTGTTGAGAAACCTGTTTTGTTTCGCTGGATAGACCCGCTTTTACTAAAGTAGGTACAGGTAGAATGAGTTACGATGATTTCATGCTGATTAACTTACGTAATGTTCAGGTAACTGATTTGTTTTGTATCTAGGATTACGCACTAGGCTCAATTAACATACATTAACATAGGAATCTTCGAGATAGCATTTGCTGAACTGAATAAAACAAAACCAAGTTTGGTGTAATATTTTTGCAGTAGTTATACCTTTTTTTTTTTTATTGGGTGGGAAATCATCATATGACGGAAGGGCGTGTCAGACTCTTACTGACTAAAACCCACCCGTGTTCCTTCGGTTGCCTGTTGCCAGGGTCCCGGTATCCCTTTCGGACTATTCCGCAACCCTGGCATCGGTCCTAACGGACGTCAGGTGTGCTGACATCTCTTTGAGGCGCGCGTGGAACACGACGCGCCATCGTCCCGGGCCTGGTCCTTATCGGACGGCGAGCTAGCAGTAGTTATACCTAACTCAATCATTGGTTATAAAACTCAGGCAGACCATAATTCATTAGGAAGATTAAAGGCTCGTGCAAACCGACGCGAAATCGCGGGCGCGACAGTTTGTACGATCCTTAATAAATCTTTTCAATCCATTTTTTTTCGCCACTATCTTAAAAATATCTAAACGTCTACCTGTATAATTAAAAAGTAATTTATACAATAGACGCTGGACAAAGTTGAGATGATATCTCAGCACATTACGAAAACAATGGATTTTTGAAATTGTTTGCAATTGTAATAAATTGTGCGATATGCATCAACATATTTTCTATTTACGATGCTGTTTATTGCAGTAACAGAGGATGTTCTAACATTCGGACCAAGGTCTAAAATTATAAATGTTTTAAATTGTAAATTATTAAAGTGAAGCCGGCGTTTTCTAAACATTATAGTTTTTTTAGCAATGATCTTGAAACTTTCAATGGATAATTATTAATTATATCCAATCAATCTGCCTAGCCTTTTCCCAACTATGATGGGGACGGCTTCCAGTCTAACCGGGTGCAGCTGAAAACCAGTATTTTACATGGAACGACTGCCTATCTGACCTCCCCAACACTCACAATTATTAATTATATCCATAAATAAATAATTTGTGTACTTAAGTATATTATTATTTAGATTATTATATTGAAAGCTTGCAGGGTCCTGGATCTATTCTGTATAATATTTGCTTCTAAACATTCTTACAACTTACATGTTTTACCGCTTAAAAACAAATTAGCTTCATAATAAGTATCTAAGAGCTCTTACTTAAGCTATGTGCTAACTACTAAGTAATGCAAGTTATAATTAAGTAACACCTACTGATACAAAGATTTTCATACTTTCGCGTTAATTTCACTTTTACTAAGCGTATTTACATTTAATTCAGGTAATTGGTCAGGGTAGCGGTAGAGGTAATTATTTTGAAGTTTACACACAGTCACGGTCAGTAAGCGTATGTGTTTGTTCACACATTAGGTAATTGAATAATTGCACACGCGGTTAATCTTGCGGTTGGCTAAAATGGCGCTTGATTTTGCATAAAACAAAATGGCTGAAAAGTTTTGTTTACCGTATACAATGCGAAGATGACAATACTACACTAAATTAAACTTCGTAAATCTAATGATGTCCCAGTCTGCATAAAAAAAAAACACATTTATCCAATAGTTTAGTCAATATAGCTAGTTTGGCACGTGTAGCAAAGATTGGCATGACCTATAGTTGGCCCATCACGACTAGTTTTTTTTATTTTAATATCTCGATTTCAACTCCGATGCTAGGATTTATTTGATAGTTTCAAAATACTCCAATTCATTAGTATTGCCAGTGTTTCCATTTATTGCCGTATTCACATTGTATGCTATGATAATATAACTTTAAAAAAATATCAATTAACTGAACATTTCCAATAAACATTAGTCTGAAAGAAAAATAACGCGTGTGCCTATTTTCGTGACCATCGCACATAAGTTACAGTATTATTACCAACAGTGTATCATTGCCTGTCAATTACGCGTTCTTATTATACGTTGAAGCGAATCCATTTCACCAATTTCACTGAACTAGAGTGGCATTTATTGATATTATGACAAGCTTCCAAGTATCAATTATGCTAGATTATTGGAGCATGGATGTGAATGACTGGTTACAGAGGCAAAATATGACTATTTATAGGTTAAGTTACAAGATGCTTAAATTAACAAATAACTTTTGTTTAAATGAACCATTATGAGAGGAACTCGAGATGATTCAACGGCTCGAGGGTGACAAAACACAGGACCGAAACATTAAACATTCCCACACAAAAAAATAAAGTGTAAATATAAACAAACAACAGCATTTTAGGCCCCCGTTAGTTACACCACGTCTGTATTTGGATGCGCTCGGTCTCTTTCAACTTTTTGTGTTTTGTGGCCGAAAGTGAAACTAAACAATCGCACAGTCGTCAGTTACGCATGCGACAAAAAACGCATTATGTTTGACGTATAACGTATTAGGTAAGTTATGACCTGTTAAGTTATCACTTAAGACGTGAGGCATTGCGGGTATGTTTACTTATTATGTGACTAATGATTTAAAGTTTACACGTGATTATGAGCTACAGATGATCGCAGAGACTTTTTTTGATATTATAAAACGAACTTTTAATAGGGAACTTTTAATACGGTGCAATCAGGGGCATTCGATCGTGCAAAAGCTAAGCAAACTAAAATTGTTATTTAACGTTTATAGTACCTTTTTTTTTTGGATGGGAAATCATCAAATGACGTCTCTCGCTCTGGGCGGAGCGGAAGGGCGTGTCAGACTCTTACTGACTAAAACCCACCCGTTTTCCTTCAGTTGCCTGTTGCCAGGGTCCCGGTAACCCTTTCGGACTATTCCGAATCCTGGCAGGAACGTTTATAGTACCTACAGTTTGTATCAAGTAGAGTTATAATGGCCGTAAAGGGTTTTGTATCCTCCTACTCACACTAGAAGGACTGGATACAAAATTCTCAACAGTAACTTTTACTTCCAGATTTTCCTATTTGTTTTATTTACAAAAATGACGAGCTGCAAAAAAGCCGGTTTATAAAGAAAAAAATAATTTATGAAAAAATCTCCTGTAGGTATCTAATTTATAAATGGATGCAGTAGGTAGAACCTAAACGAACAAGTCTTGTACATATGCGTACAAACTCGTAAAATAAATTCACAACCTATCAACTGCTTATAAGAAGTACAGTTAATAACACAAGTCCTCAGTCATTTAGATTTACATTTTACATTAGCTAAAATATTGTAAGTTATATTAATAGAACACGTTTTCCGGAAAGACAACTTTTATATATATATACCTTGGAATATTATGCAAACATGTATGCGTCAAAAAACGTAGGTAAAACATATGTTTTCGCATACAGTTATGCAAATATTGAAATGTCTACGTGCCCAATCTGATCATATTCTAAGTAAGTAATCATTTCAACACAATTTATTTAGTTAGGCACTTATATAGTCTGTTCGGTAAAGGATGGGTTGCACGACACTTGCCAAATGCTTATTTTAGAGCTTTGGCACTAACATAATTACTGTTTTTTGGCAATAACTACTACATTGTGGCAGGACATCGACGCGCAAACAGTAACCATGAATTCAGAAAATATACAAAAAAATCATCTGTTTCATAGAAAAGTATGGAACAGCATTTTTTTTATTTTTGCGATCCGACCTAAAAATTTAAACGATTGGGGTTCAGAATCATGTCCTATGTGTGTGTGTGTGTTGTCCCTGCCACCCTGTATAAAAAGGAATGTTTGTTTTTCGAAAAACTATTACCTATTTGTTAACCACAATTTATACTACCAATATTACTTTAACTGTGCAAACTGCAATCTAAATAAAAAGGCTTTTTACGTGTCAAAAACCTTCACAAAATGAGCAGAGTATAATAATCATCGAAATGTTACCAGGCAATCGAAAAAGAAATGTCTCAAGGCAGCATAACAATCGAATTAGTTGTGAAATCGAGACAGTATCGAATCACTGCGATAATAGGGTATCACCACACTAACGTGTGGGCGTGTAATCACACCGTCTGAATATTAATAACTGTCAAGGGTGCTTATACGGGTGACGAAGTATGGTGCAAGTTATGAGACGTGGCGAGTGATTTATTCGCGTAGTGGTGGTAGCCTTTAGTAGCGAGAGGAATAAATTAAGCTGTTTAAGGTTGAGTTTTGAGTTTGAGTCACAATCGTGATGAACGTTTAGCTACTTTTGAATTATTTAAAACCTGACGAAACGCCCCATGATGGAATGTCCCATCGGCAAAAATTACGAACTTTTATTTAACCACTTTAGGAGATCAATTTCCAAAAATCCTTTTTTTAAATCCGTTTTGGCACGCGCGCAGCCCGTTGGTAGCTTAGCGGTTGTTAAATCATTGATCTCCGCTGCACCCACTACTTGCACCACAGTGAGTGTTAGGCAACGGTAACGTGTCTATAACGAAACGGTCCGCAACGATTCGCCAGCGCGCATGTTATATCGCACGGACGTGTAATAACTAATTGACTGTACTTAGCTATCATTGGCATCGTATACCAACGGTTTTACATTCTTCTTTTTCTTTTCGTGTGGTTAGTGACTTACCTACCTGGTGTCAGAGTTAAAGCGGCCCAAGGGCCTCTAACATGGCTTCACATGCCGTAGAGAAATAAATATCTCTCTGGCATGCCGGTTTCCTCACGATGTTTTCTTTCACCGTTTTTAAAGCAAGGGATAATTTATACAATACGCATATGAACCCGAAAAGCCGGTTTTAGGTTAGGCGAGGCGAGCTAGGGTTAAATCTTGCTAAACTGGCAACATAATATATTTTTACCCGACTACGGCGAAGAAAAAAGGAGGGTTATGATTTTGACCGGTATGTATGTATGTATGTATGTTCATCTGTTCCCTCCTATCTTCTAAACCACTCATCACAATTTGAACCGCTGGTTATAGGCTATGTGACGTTACAATAAATTAAAAATGGCGCCCTCTAACGGACATAATGTCAGGAACTAAAAAACAAATATTGTTTAATCGTACCATAATATCGTACCATAATGAGCACATTTCAAAAAAAAATATATTATAACCCCAAAAGAATTTTAAAAAATTAAAGTAATACAAACTAAAACCCAACTACGACTAAAAAGGTATTCATAAACAAGACACCACAGACAGACAAATTAAAAATCCGGAGTCGCACGTGTTAGGGCATAAATCGAACAGATTATGTGTGACTCCGGATTTTTAATTTGTCTGTCTGCGGTGTCTTGTTTATAAATACCTTTTTAATCGTAGTTGGGTTTTAGTTTTTATTACTTTAATTTTTTTGGGAATATGTATAACGTGGATCATCATCAACGGCATCTCCAACTACCTGCACTAGATATAAAAACTATATTTTTGTGTGAACCAGCAATTTCAGGCACGTCATACTTAGGAACTACAATATTGATTATTGAAGCTGTCCTCCTAAACAATGGGTACGCCCAATTGATAAACATTCGTTCACAAATACTTCATTCAAATCATACAAAGATTCATTGTCCCATTCAATCTATTAGTCTTAATATTATGAATGATAGCATTGTATTCTACACTAATACTTACTAATATTATAAAGAGAAAATATTTGTATTTTTGTTTGTAATGATAAAACTCAATAACTCCTTTTAATCATTCTTTCATCAGTTACTTATAGCATTCTTTTAATTATCACTGAATAACATTATAGATATCACGCGGAGGAAGCCGCTGGTGTAAGCTAGTAGCAATATAAACAGAGAAGTAAGTAACTAATCTTGTAAGACGGTAAATATGAAAAGTAGCCAACACTTTAGCATCCCTAAAACAGAAATTCATAATGATTAAGGGAACGCTAAATTATTGGTTTCTTTTCTTTGCAGGTCAATCGGCGTAATAATTGGTTTTTTTTTCTCATAAACCGTCTCAAATCCCTCATCATTCACTCCATTTCCATTCATTTCCCTCAAAAAATCGATATTTTCTTTGGTCTCCCTCTCGCCTTGCTTATTCTGTACCTACCTACCCATTTTCTACTAGTGATGATGAACGTTTTTAGATCTTTTCTCTGATAGCAGAAGAGTTAAAAAAAATTGTAAGCTCAAACTCAAGTGGAAGCCTCCCCTCTATTTTCATCACTAAGATGACATGACTTCACATGACATCATGGTTTCACCACAACTTATCCATGACAAATAATGAATCACTTACACACCCAGGAAGTACAGAGACGAAATCGTAGTCAGAGAGTAGAAATTGTAAGACATACGAGACTTGACGCTTGAGCTTGAATTTCTTTCACAAAGTAATAAAGAATATACTACTACTTTTATATCTGTAATTCATAGGGTGGCTCCCTCTCACAGAAAAGAGGCCTATGTCCTGGCAGCGGGAACATTATATGCTAATTATGCTGATGCTTATTATGGTGTATATGATAAAGAGTATTTTATTCTGTTTTATTAGTTAACTAAGTTAGTTGAATACTTCATATGTTGAGCCTAACTGAAGATATACATACTCATTTCGAAACTATCATGACAACTTATTCCAAGCCATTAAATAGATTTTGACACTGAAACTACTCCCAAGCGTCTTTCGTCATTCGTCAAGCGTCATAAGACTTTACGAGAGAACACACGTAAGTATTACAGCAATTCCAATAACAACAGTCCAAATCCAGTCATCCTATCAGTTCTGAGAACACATATAAATGGTACTGGTACTCGTATTTTATTGCAAAACGAACAACACAGACGGGATGAATATCTCGCGACAGACTTACAGGATATGCTAATTTTAGCGGCATCCATTTCGAGATCTTGCTTGAAGCGCTTTATAGTCAGGAGCGATTTAAGAGCCGGTTATGTAGGCTTGTAAAATATGATTCATCTATGTCTTAGCTGCTGTTTTGTATAATAAGTCTGTGTCTTTGAACGAACCGCGAAAGCATGTTTGTCTTATCTTAGATTTACTAGGCGTACCGTGCGATAAAGCGCAACTTTGGCTGATACTGTAATGTGGTTCTTTGCAATCCAGCATATCTTTCATAGATAATTTTATAGATCTGCAGATAGACCACAGTTTTCTATTAGCAACCACTCAGTAGATATATGTATATTACTACCTATATGATACCTAACCCATAGCCAAGTTTGACGAAACCATTACATATTAATTTCATATATGGACCCATGATACCTTTCTAGTTAGACCTACATTCTTCGAGAACCTTTCCCTTAACCCAAACATTGGCCTTTGTTTCGGTCTCCGACATTAATATTTTTGCGGCCATCAATAAGAATGTAGGTACACTTGGTACATCCTTAACTACCACTTGAACTTGTTTTATTTCGACTACTAAAGCGAATTCAACTCGGTGCCGCGTAATTTACGCAACTGCATCAAAGGGACAAATAAAGATCGAGGTTCATTACGTTTTCGAACTGAAACAACGGTTTAGTGCACTCGATTTAACTATTTTATTTTTAGTTAGTCTCTTCTCTGCATTCGTAAATAAATTAGATACTAGTTTTCTAAATACTCCATCATCCTCCGTCCTTATTGTTTATTTGGGATCGGTGCAGTATATACCTAACTACCAACCTTGGTTGCATATATACATCTTATTAGCTGTCATGGCCGCCGTCTCAGTGTTTACATCCTTCCTAATCATAATATTATCATCTTTCACATACTCAATATGTTCTTTTGACTACTGTTTTTCTGATAGCCAAATCTCAATAACCTACGTACCTATTGTCCTGCTATATATCACTTGTTAGCTGTCGTTTCCGTCATCACAGTGTTTATCGGTGTTTGTCTGTAAAAGATCGCTATCTCCCATTCTGTCACCCTATGTAAAATTTATATATCTGTAATAATGAAGAGAAATTCTATATTCTATTCAACCAGAATATCATCTTCCAAACAATCAATCTTTTCTTTTGACGATGTACTTACTTTCACTCTGATAGCCAATTCTCAATCAACCGCCCAAAGAAAAGCAATCACAATTATGATTACCCAATTATGATCACACACAAAAACAATCACTTAAACCTTCATACACACACATAACATCACGCCTTGTTTCCCCGAAGGGTTGGGCAGAGGTGGACTTATAGTACACCCACACTCAAACCTATGTCTTAAAGAGAAAAAGACAAACCTTCCAAAAAGTTCTAAATTGACAAACAGTGACAAACTTATTTGTTCAACAAATCGTGATAACATCTCAATGACAGCCTCGCATCAAAACGTGCTAAACTACATTAAACTATCAATCACTTACAACATCTGACCTTGATCTTGCGTTTATGATACTAAACAAAAAGACACAAGGCATCTTCTCCCACGTTTTTGTGCGTCTGCGCTGTTGGATCATGTCGCGTAATGATAACATCGTCTCTATTTAACTATTACTCTCATGACATCGGATTTACAACGTTTTGTTAGGAATATATGGGAGATTATTTAATCAATGTTAACTACTGTTTAGCTTGCAGAATCTTCGAATATCTTTCTGGAAGGAGTGAATTAACGGCTCAAATATAAGGCACTATGTTTCTTACATTTTACGAAAGGCGAATTTAAATCAAAGTTATGAAAACTTCATTGGATACCGATCCCAAAATGAAGACAATAATAAATTATCGGATTCCATTTCATCTTTTGATTATATCAACCGCTAAACCAGAAACCTGTCAATTCACAGATCACGAAGCATACCCAAATAGACGAATAACGAAACATAAGCGACCCCTTAGTACCAAACACTAGCACCCCGGTAACAAAGTTGTAATGTTTTTATTCGCTAGCTTTCATGCGGAACAGACGTCAAGTAGAAAAGGACTTTCTTCTAATAATAGGGGCCTATTACAAGAGAAACCGCACAGCTGTTCAATAGTAATGGCCGGCACATTGATATCGATTATTTCATTCGATTGAGCATCGATAATGGTTTCGATCTCTCTAGTTATGTTAGTTGCTCTTGCTAGTTAATATAAAATTGCTAAGAATAAACAAGTTTACAAGGTAATTAAACGGCTTTAGGTCTTATGGAAATCTACCAAATAAATAGGTACTGTAACTTAACCCAACGATATTGATAGATTTTAGATAGAGCCTTGGCGAAGAATCGACTGGAAACTCCATGGTTTAATGCCGGTCAAAAGCAGTCAAGACCAATAGGAATAATCAACTTACTTGAACAAAAACATAACAATGAAATTGCTTGATTACAACTACATAGCTACTATTCGAGACACAAACCTATAAGGCGTATTATAATGCAATTGAAATAATGTTAGGTGAATATACGTAGGTTCTTGGCATTGTTCCAAGTTATAATATAAGTGTGACTATAGAAACAATGATGGAAACTATTCATAGGGATTAATAATAAAAAAATCTTTATTCCCGTTTTAAGTTGCGAGTCAAGGATTCCTTCTTATATGTAGTAGTAGGTAGGTAACATCAATATCCGGCAAATGTTTAACAAAGATAGTTGTTGCTGCTACAAAATCAACGCAGTATGTATGAAAATACATAGCAAATACATTGTGGAATGCAATAAAGAATTGAATTGAATTTTGCAATTAAAGCTTATAGTTTTAAAATACATTATTAGTACCAATACTTAGTTATGATTGATTATTTTATCAGTTAAGACCTATGTTCATGCAAAAAACCGGATTTTTTAATTTTGCCAGATAATGAACACCTTTTGTCCACTTAGCCTTAATTGGCAAAAACCTCCATGATACTTATAGGTAAATTCTCCATTGATAAAATCGAAAGGAATGCCGTTGACGCGACACCGGCACCAAACGATGGGAAATACATTGTCTGACCGACAGACAATAACAAACAAAGTGGCAACCATTGTGACCCGTGTTTATGAATCGTATGTCAGCCACATTTCTCGCTAGCTGTAAACAAACGAATACCCACTAAAATATAATTAGTGAGCAAACGCACTTTGAGGGGTTTATTTCAAAATGTATGAGTAAGCAATCGCTTATCACTACTTTACTTTAAACAACTTTTATAAATAAACCTCATAATGTAGAAAACGTAGCTGTTAGCTTATTTTAAAGGATCAATACTGAAATAGCATAAAATAAACGACACTTCAACATCTCAGTCAATAGAATCCATCAGAACAGTCAGGATATCCTAAAAAGAAGCACTCATTCTGAATCAGTAAGCCGCCCTTGAAAACCGTTTGCTTTATTTAATATTTAATTTGGTTTACATTTTTTATAACGTAAAAACAGCAAAAGAAGGATCACTGAGAAACTGTCAGACTACATGAGAATAGAATGACCGACTTGAAATTCATCCATACTAAAAGAACAATAAAAAAACTGAAGGAAACATTTTAACGAGATTAACATGAATCAGCAAACCCTAATTTCCTGCAATGAAGATACTGCCAAGAAAAAAATCCGAACTTCGCCTTTGTAACTTTTACATAATCCAATATCTTAATTCAATCTCATGGTCTTGACACTGGCATTGTAAACAGTTATACGGAATTCTCCACAATCATAAAATAACGCATAATCCCACGTATTCTCTCAACCAGGTCAAATATTTCTGATTCTTCGTTGCGTGGCTTTAGTACAAAGGTACTTATTATGATGGATTCTTATTCTTCGCCTTAATCAATTATTCATAACCCAGATTCCTTAATTCAATAACTTACTGCACGGTTGATCAGTTACGCGATTTTATGTAATGATTCGTGACCAGTGTTGGTCAAGTTATTTCAGTTATTCTATCTTCGCTATGTAATGAACCATGAACCTCTTTTTTTCGTGAAACCTACACGTAAAGTGTGGGTATGTAAAATACCAAACAAATAAAAAATATAATTAATGGACTGGTAATTACACCTACCTAGATGATGAAATTTAATAGGTATGATTATAAGAACAATGGGATGACGCAACGAATATTAAGAGACTGAAGACGATTTAAATAGATACTCTGAAATTACTCAGCAAAAGATACCAACAAATAGATAAAATAAGTAATAATTTTAGTAAACCGGTACCTACTACAAATCTCCGGAAAGAAGCGCCCTAATTAGGTAAATGTATGTATGTAGCGTTGGAAGGACCCCCACAAGGTGGACCGATGACTTGGTGAAGGTCGCGGGAATTCGCTGGATGCGAGAAGCACAGAACCGGTCGAAGTGGCGGTGCTTGGGGGAGGCCTATGTCCAGCAGTGGACGTCTTTCGAGTGAAATGTTGATGTAATAGATTGATGAAAAATGAGAGAGTTGCAATAGAAGAATTATCCTACCTAACAGTGAACTGTTAATTAAAGTTCATGCTGACGCGAGTTCCGAAAAAGATAACGAACACGTCACGACTCACGATACACAATATTTGCATTGTGATAATCCCAGCAGCTATTTGTAGAAACTATGGTTCAGAAGACTAATGAAAATCTATCTCTTGTTACAGATCAAGTAAGGAATAATGGTCGCGCACTGAGCCAGCAATGGACGCGCTCACGTGGTTGTCACTCGGGCTCCAATTCGCGGCACTATGCTCCATCGTTGGGGCTCTGCTGCTGTACCTCTTGAGGAAGGTCAGGGTAGCTGAAGTGCTGCCTGCCGATAGCGCCAAGACCGTGCTTGTCACATCCGTTGATACGGCACTTGGATTACAAGTAAGTTGCGAAAGATACAATTATTTTTTTCATGAGATGAATTTGTCAAGGCCTTCAGTCTGTATAGAACGGAGGGTTATTTAAGACCTCAGGGAGTTCTTTCTGCCACCAAGAGTTCGAAGTGTAGGTTTCACATGCACCACACCCCAGTATTCTGAGCCTAAAAACCTTAACTTCCAAATAATAAGGTAACAGAGAAGAATAAAAAGCTATTGAATAGCGCCCAACCTGATGATGTTGAAATTGATATATTCTTTGCTGAACAATCTCCCTCCGGACAAATAACAAGGAGGGTAGCGTCAAAATAAGCATTTCTACTTGGCACGAAGATTTGTGACTACCATAAAATGTTATTGGTTGCAGTTAGCACCCACCTAGACAGATGCCACTGCACGCTGTTCTGATTTAATGTCATCTCTTGCAACACTGGGACGAAACGTGTTAGTTCCAACCAGTTCGTAATAGTGTTAGTTTGTTTAACCGACAACCATAGGATGCGACTAAGTTTCAAAACTTCTCAGGCAACACTCCTAACAAAATATCAATATCCCGACAAATGAGAGTTAAAAACTTTTTCAAAATCTAATTATGTTTTGTCTTAAACGGCTGACGATGCGTAGGTACCTATATAGCCCATAGCGTCATCCTAAAATCTCTTCATGCGAGGAACTGTTCCTCATCGTCATAACTACCTATTCTTTTTCCTATTCCCTGATGATGATAATCTTCTTTCGTTCCAAAATTTCCTAATTATGATCATCTTCCACAGATCGCAACATACCTAAGTAGTAAAGGATGGCGGGTAATCGCTGGCTGTAGGTCGGGAGGTCTTGGCGCTCGTCTGGCCGACTCCTGGCTCCAGGCCCACATCGCCTCCACGCCCGAAGACCAGCCAAAGCCAAGGCTCGTCACCCTCGAGTTGGACGTGGCTAGGGAAGATCTGCTGGAGGAAGCTGCAAGGGCTACTGCCCAGCATTTGCCTGCCGGAGAACATGGTATGTAGCCTCAGTACCTTTAAAAGGCAAAGAAATTACTAGGATAGGATTATTTCGTCATATCTTGGTAACTCAACTGGCAGATCAGTAATTAACTAAAATTCGTTTTCGTTCGTAAGTTTATTTTTTTATGGTGTTGGCTAAGATAAAGTGAAATAAATTGCCTACTTATCTTTTTCTTTGCAAAATACCTTGCAATATTGCACTTAAGATTACAGAGATTACGTACCTAGATATTATGCAAAGGCTTAAAAAGCATGTTAAATTTGCTTAATTTTTAGATCCGTATGTTACTAACAATAAAATGCACTACTTGTGTGAAGTTGAACAGAACGATATTTTCTGGGACCTTTTAAATTCAGCATACTTCTCATATTAATTTCATTGTTAAAAATTAATCAACTAACGTATTAAAAAAGCAAAGGTGGAATAATGATTAAATTAAACTTGGTTACAAAAGTAAAGGTTAAGTGCACTGCCCGGGAATCGAACCCGGGTCGCAAGAATGGGAATCTTGCATGATACCACTACACCAGCAGTGCTTGTTGTTACAATGCGAAATAACGCTTCAATATCTATCAAAATCCTTGTTAAATATTTGACGTTAAATAAGAACAGAATCATTTTTTTAAATCGCTTTTAAACATTAGTTTAAAGAAAAAAAAACTGCAGAAACAGTTACCGACACAAAGGATAATTTAGCGCCATCTGTTGAAGTTTACAATAGCTACTCACATTTCCCACTGTCAAACGATGTAACGCGATACGATACACGATGACGGATGACGTAGGTAATTAGGTACGCATCTCAACATAGGTGGCGCTTTAAGTGGTTTTAATAAGGCATGAAAATAAAATGTAAGATTTATTTCCATTTACTTAGTACATATACATTACTTACATTAATAGATGCAACAGTAAATAAAACACTGGTAAATAAGAACTATTAGGTAAATATTTATTGCAATGCTTCTTTACCAAGGACTATGTAGCTGGTCTAAAGTAGGATGTAGATAACAACAGATATACCTACTCTGCCATGATAGGCCCTTGAATCGGAAGTTTATTTCACTAAGTGATTATACTTATGTTAGTATTATCTATTATTAACGTAGGTTTCCTCAGGATGTCACCTTTGCCGTTTGAACACATTGTACCTACTTACCTATCAATAATCATTGTTTTCAATAACATTCGCTGTGCTACACATAACACTTACACTAATTCGCGTATAATTAATGATCTACTCAGCGTCCGTATTATCTGTAGGTATGTCACTGCAGGGATCCCACACTATCAGCGTCAGGTATATTTGCCAAACACATCCTGAGCTTACATTTGATACAACCTTGAGACGCACACCGCACTTTGGTTGTTCTTTACTTGAACTTTCTTTCATATTGTGGGTTTTTTTAACCACCGAGACACCAGCTGGTACACCCGATAAGTAGGTAGGTACTTATGTAAAATACCACAGACTACATAGTAGTATCTCTATGTAGTCTGTGGTACCTACTATAAAACCAGTTCTATCTTTGGTGCAAGATAAATGCTTTTAGCTAACTGTTAGCTAGCTGGTTGTATTCCCTTTGAGATAAAGTGCCATCAGCTTTCCTCGATAGTAGCTTTTATTTTATACCTCGTCGTTTTATCGACCTTATCCTCTTTGTTTCCAGGTATCTGGGCGGTGATTAACACAGCTGGCAGCAGCGGGCGCGGCGGGGCCTCATGTTGGGAGTCAGCTCTCAGAGGCAACGTGCTCGGAGCCCTACGAGTCGCAAGGACCTTCTCGCCTCTACTGGCTGCCGCAGCCGCCGATCATCCACATGCTGGCAGGCTGTTTTATATAGGTATGTTAATAACTACTGTAATTCGTCCACAGTCAAGAGATCATAGCAGAAATATTAGGTGAACTCTCTCTTCCCTTACTCCCATAGTCCGATGGGACGGCAATCCGACACGACCGGTCAGGAGTCAGAGATACCATATGCTCAAGCAGACAGTAAGAATGGCTAAATTGTAAGCTTTCGTTTTATAATAAGTATAAAATATAACAGGACGACTATTAATACCCCAGAAAGCGTAAATAGGTATAGTGAGGGACCTAAGTAACTAATCCGTACCTATGTTATGGAACTAAAGCAGCTAGCTATGTATATAAGTCTTCGCATTATTGGTGTAATTGGTGTTCCAGTTCTAGGATAAATAAAATTTATATAAAACCCTCATTCCAGGATTAACATCAGACACAGCTTGCGAGAGCCTATCGCGCGTCGAAGTAGGTGAAACTGGCGAGAACAGCGCGGGCGCAGCGGCCGCTCGTTGGGGCGTGTGGGGCGCTGCGCGTGCCCTGCGCGCCGGCCTGCGTGCCCGTCGGCTGCACGTCGTGTTGCTACACGCGCCCGACCTAGCGGCGCAGGAGATTTACTCGCCGCCGGCGCTGTTGCAGCCGCCTAGCCAGCCAGCCAGGTAAATTGTCATTCTCATACTGCTCTGCGACAATGGATCAAGGGATGTACTTTTCCAGCTACTGTCACAGACTCACAGCCACTGTAACTAAATTAGTCATGAGGTCCTCATATTTTGAGAAGGACAATTAAGGGCGGATTTCACCAACGAAACTGAGCGCGATCAGCACATAAACTACGTTTAAGGGCTGTCCCCCGAAAACATCAACTCGTGTCTTGTGTTGGGTGAAGTCACGTAATTTACAAAGTGCTTTAGATCAGATTTATACAGAATTCACCTTTCTCATCAGAAAACCTTTCTCATCTTTCAGTCGTCCTGAAACCCCAAGCTCAGAGGTGAGCGCCGGTACCGCCAGCTGTGCGGTCACAATGCCAGGAGAAGCAGCTGAATACAGCGCAAAGATCCTGCCGACCAGCGCTCTGAAGGTTCTAGAAGATGCCCTTACAATACCCTCACCAAGAGACGCCTACTATCTGAAGGTCAAACAAGACTCCTGGTTCACCAGGATGCCCTCGTTGAGAGTCGCGCACTGAAGGAAAGGCGCCCTCTTCAGTTTGTACACTGGCAGTACAGGTCGCATGTCACAACCAAGTTATATTCTGATAATGTCCGCAACTCCGCACAGAATGTATGAACGTTTGCTTAACTAGTAAGAGAGTTAGATGAATCAGATATTTTTGTAAGTTTTGTGTAACTATAACCTAACCTACACGTTAAAATAACGATAGTTAAGCCAACGCTGTTTTATTAACGATATAATCAATTTGTTGATGTTGAATGAATATTTCTTGTCTGATTTTTACACACGATCACCAATACTAAGGTGAAGGGTCCAAAACTTTGTCACATCGAAAAACTAACTTCTAATTATTTTATTGTTATTTCCTATGCTTTAATCGAGTCAGTTTTTAATTTTATATTTTATTTTGTTGCCATTCGGGCTGATTTTGCAATTTATACTCATTTATCTGTACTTAATTAAGTATAATATATAATCGTATGTTATAAGTTTTTAGCGACCCGGTAATCCCAGATATATCGAAAATTCGGGAGGACGGAAGTAAAGCGCTTTTAGGTGCTTAAATATATAAACGATGTTTCTAAGAGTGATATTCCATGTTTTACTTGGAGTAGTGCCTTGTCTTACACGGTGACTGAAAATGTTTGCTTAGAGGAGCATTCTTATTTCATAAAGATTTTTTTTATTTGTGGGAATTGTACATAAGTATTTTCAAGCTCACAAGGTGCCAATTAAGAAACTCTTTGTTTCAAGAGTGTGGAAACTGTATATTATACACTTTAATATCGTAGATCCAGTGAAGCCAGTTTACGGTTTCATATATTTTCTGTAGTGTTTAAACGATTTTCTGAGTTGTTTGTTTTTATGTCGTCACTTGCGTGTTAAAACGATATGAATCATAATCATGTAAATAATGTTTGTGTTGTATAATAAACATTTTTGTCTATAATTTTTTATTTTTTATTTAATTGAATGAGACATTGATTTTCACATTCACAGTTAACAAGTAAAGGACAAACAACATCTTACTATCTACCTTGACCCCGAAAAAGCTTTTTACATTGTCTCCAAGATCTTGCTATGGGTAAATCAGTAGCATACTAATATGAAAATATAAACTAATACTTTTCTTGCAGGTCTAAAAACTCATCGACCACTGTTAAAATTAAAATAAACTATACTATAACAGCAGTTCCTAATTCTTAAAGTGGCCCAGTGCAGGGAAGTGTTCTTGGGCCTACCTTTTTTTCGTGGGGATACCTCATGGATACCCTCCGTCTTGGGAGGAACCGAGGGTTATGTCGGACTCCTACCGACTAAAACCCCACTGTTCCTACTACTACTATGAGTCAGTATCTCCCGAGCACCCGCCCGGGAGATACTTGTACATTCGCCACACCCCGACTGGTATCAGCCCGCCATGCCTAAATAGCTAGCCCCGATTAGGATCTATATTTTTCAGATGCTCTAAACATTATCAGCGCATCTAAAAATAGACTCACTGATTTATACATATAGTACCTAACAAGGGTGAAAATTGAATTACAAACCATTTTAAATATCTTCAATTATATTACATTCTGGTTCGTTTACTTTCAAATTATCAAAAACTAGCCAAACTCGAAAATGAGTAACGCAAGCAATCATTCCTCCCATCGATTTGCGGAGTTGGTATTCTATGTTCCCAGTGCACGTCCAATATTGCTTCTTGCTAAGGCCTTTTCTCTGCCAAAATCCTGCTGTGCTTACGGCGAAGCCCATACTGTCTGATGAATTCTTTATATAGTAAACAGCGTCCAAATACTTTAGGGATATTGAGTTGATATTACGTAAGCTGAAACATTAAAATAAGTTCAATAATCTAAATAATTCTACAGTTTTCCTGGCTAGTAATACGCCAATTATATTTGTGGAGGAGGAGGTGCGGAGGGGTTGGTGAACTAAGGGGTTGGTTAATACCTGTATTGTTTTCCACAATAAACATTCTGATGTTCCCTGTGACCGTACACGTCCATGACGATTTGTTTAGATTTTGCGAAGCTCTTGTATAGGCAGCGCGAGTCCCCGGGGCTTCGGGCGAACAGTACTCCACTCAAACTCTTGTGCCTTGTCACAAAGTGTAGGCTTTTTGTTTTCCTTCTGAAAATACAATTAAGGGCGATTTTCACCATTAGGTCCGTGATTAGGTCTATCTGAAAGTGATCACCACATAAACTACGTTTAAGAGCTGGCAGTGTCATTATTTTCTTCGGAATACCTATTGACACTGACAGCACTTGAACTCGGTTTAGATGTGCAGATCGCATTCAGTTTCATTGCTGAAATTCGCACTATGTTTTCTAAATTAATATTCAAAGAAGGATGAAACGGCTGTATGTTTCACAGTCGACAAAAAGTGGTCAAACTAATGCAAAACTAATTTAATTAAAGTTTCAGAAAAAAAACTATTGCTCTCGTAAGAAAAACAAATAAGAACGTTCATTTTCTGCAAAAAATAATGTTCTTTCTTTAATTTCCTTATGAATTTCAGTGAGTGAATTGTGTTGTGCATGGGCAATGTGGAGCCGATAAGAGTTTTAAAGAAACAGTAAGTAAGTATTTTATCAAAGTAAATACTAACACAAAGGTCCTGGATATCTTCGGAAGTGGGGACAATAATGTCTTCCAGTCTGTTAGAAGGTCAATCTTTTGTGGTATGAAAATCCTTCTTATATAAGGCTCCGTCTGTTTAATAGCTGCAGCTAATGCGTTCAGGGTGGGCAGGTCCAATGTCAAGCACATAATCATATGGCCGTTTTTTAGCTCTTCCGGTGGAAACATCGGGGCACCCTCTGAAGGATGAAATTGGATGTTACATTATTTTATATCAGAAGATACTATAAAGCCAGTGTGACCATTACGTTTATCAAAACAGATAATTCTTAGAAATGTAACACAGAAAGATATTTTTTTTATTTAATTGAAGTCAAATGAGCTATATCTTTCGCTAAACATACATGGGGAGTTTCAGATAGCCAACGAGTTTTTAACCTCCATTCATGGGCCGCCCTGGTTACATCTTTATGTCGCAGTAACATGGTTGAAGCCGTGATAACTACTACTGTATTTATATCCCTAAGGATATCTAGGAATATATATGTCTTACTAGGAGTATAACTATGATACGAGCACGATCTAATAATATAAATATTACACTCCGATCAAAGGTTAGGTTAAAGTCTTTTTTATAATCTCGTAGACTAACTTGACAAGTGCAAATGTCTAACTCCAAATTGAAAAAACAAACAACAATCACTTGAAAAATCAAAGTAGTCTACGAGATTAAAAAACAGACTTGGTTAGAACTGCGACGAACTACGTCGAAATTGGTCGCAGTACCTTCTCGCAGTAATAAAATTAGGGCACTCAGTTCAACAGTTATGAACCACTTTCATATACTTAACTATATTACGGTATATAGCTATATTCCTAGTGATATAACTATATTACGGCTTCAACCATCTTACTGCGATTTATACCTACATACAAATATAAAATTGAAGTGTCTGTTTGTAATGTCAAAATAAGAGCTTTTTAATTAAATGTTGTAAATTCATGTGAAAGTATAGGTATGCCTCTTAACAAAAAAACTATTTTGAAATTGTTGTGTCTGTCTGTCTGTTTGTTCCGGCTGGATTGACGGGCCTTGTACTGGCAGATAGCTGATATTATAAGGAGTAACTTAGGCTTTTATTTTAGGAAAAGCATTACGGTCCACGCGGGGAGAGCCGCGGGCAGCAGCTAGTAATATTATATGTATCTAAGAAATAATAATTCAACACTAAAAAAACATTGCATGAATGATTATTGTTACAACTGAATCCTTTCTACCAACAAATGGCACACTATACATACTGGTGAAGTCCGGAAATCCAGGGACAGTATGTCCGATCCATATGCCACCAAACGAATTGGCCATCATTATTCCACGGGAGGCCGATCCCATAAAGTCCCCCATAGGCTCTTTTCCCTCGTAATCCGCGATCGCTATATAATCTGCGTATTTATCCTGTAACCATTAGTACTTAGGTTTTTATAAACGAATGTAGTGGACTAGTGGTGTTCGGTAGTGGAACCCCTAAAGACGAGTCGCATCCTGAAAGCGTCGTGGCTTTACTGACAACGCATTGTGGCTGTTTCAGCAAGCGCCACGAGACGACAAATTTTGCGAAGTTGGAAACTCAGACCAAATAAAAAACCAAGACAGAGCGCTGTCAACAGTGACGTGAGGCCGGTTTCGTAAACATGATGTGTGCACATATTTTGGTGTAGTTTGATTGTAAATGGTTGTAAATGTGTGCGTTTGAGCGTGTCTGCACAGAGCGGTGGTGTAGTTTTGGCATGCTTCACTGTATTGTTCGCAGCGTTCTGTATGACCTGAATGAAGGGCGGGGCGTGTTGTGGGACTGTATTATGTAATTTTGACGTAGGTACAAAAACTGCTGATTCTCAGCCTAGTCTGAATATATGTCTTTTGATTTCTAATCGTGACGAAGGTGGAGTCTGCGACTGTAAGCAGGCACGAAAGGCCGCATTCAACAGACTTCCCAAAAAAAAATGGCTTGTCTTTGTTATCGTGTAGGTACGGGTAGTAAATAGGAATACTCACATCGAACAGAGGAGCCGTTGTGTGTCTGAGCATGGAGTCACCGAAGATATGTTCTCGGGAAGGCGTCCATCGTCTAACAGTTTCCGGTGTGATGTAGGAGAAGTTCGTACCGGTCTCCAAGTGTGGGCCCACGTTGCTCGCAGGCTTGTATATGTACCACCTTCGTAGGTACATTCAAATTCATAGTAAAACACACATAATAATCATATCATCGATCCGGTTGCCAAGTAATCATAACAAATCCCGCTTTGAAAATCATAATGTACGTTGAAATATGGGCTCATATGCTGGTGCAGAAAACAAAAATTAACTGCCAATTAATCTATATGTTATCGTTATGCAGGGCCGTAGCCAGAATTTCATATCGGGGGGGGTTAGGCTTGCTACATTAAAAAAAAATGTATTTCTGATTTCAGAGGAGGTAAAGTACAGTTTTATAAAAAAAAGTATTATTTATTGTTATTTTTAAAACATCATTTTTTGTTTTTTTGCGGGAATCATTAAAAATAAAATATTTTAAGATATTAGACATTTTAAGTCAGAATTCAAATTGGTTCAAATAACGCTCTGTTTCTCTTTTCCCACCACTTTGCAATCATGAACAAAAAACAGCGACATCTTTAATAGTAAGGCCACTTTAGCATATTAGGGCCGCTATAGAGAATATTATAATGTTTAAGATGCAAGAGCGAACGAAGCGAGCTAAAATTTTTAACATCCCTTTGACCGTTCACACAGAAATAGAACTAAGTATAAGTTTATCGATTTATGCAGTAATATTAGAGAATTAAGAGAATGTAAGAGCTCGAAATTTTTTCAATACAGAGTCCATAAAGAAACATTACCGTATAAGCGCATTCTTACTGCTTTTGTAGATTATAAAGTCCGTATAAATATGTAGATTACAATCTCTATTAGAGTACGGAACTATCCTAAGGTCGAACTTGGATTGAGATTCTGGTTTCTCACATTTCGGGGGGCCCAGCCTACGGCCCTGTCGTTATGAAAATATTACGCGAGAAATCAATTTCAACATTAGAATGTACTAGTTTTAACTTATCCTCATGGATGTTATCTTGGACTCCTACCGACTAAAACCCGACTGTTCCTACTTCTACCATGAGTCGGGGGCCCGGGAGATACTTGTACATTCGCCGCACCCCCGACTGTAACAGACCGTACTGACCCCCTGGCCTTGAATCCCTGTCTTAGCATTGTATTTTGGACGGTTGCTCCAAGCAGCTAAAGGTAACCGTGCCATTGCCAAGATTTACCCATAAATGTCATAAATTTTTCCTCAAAGAAGAACCATTTGTTACCTAAAAGTACCTACCTAACACAAATCGAGCGATAACCAGGGTTTTGGATCAAACCAGTTACACAAACTAAGTGTAAGAAGCTGATATTAACTTTTAATTGGCTGAGATCCACAAACAGCCCACAACAATATCAGAGGATGGAAGCATGACCCGGTGACCCCTCCCGGATGTCCTGTGGGAACATCATCATATTCAAGGTGAATTAAAGATTCGTGAATATTATTTAAGTACTCAAAATCAAAATCAAAATATTTTATTTCACATAAGCCTACATGGGCACTTATGAAACGTCAGAAGCTAGGTGCACGGTTCCAATTGGTCGTTTCCTATGGAGAAGAGCCGGCAAGAAACTCCACGGTTACTCTTTTAAAAATAATTGGCTTTACAATATTTTCGATTTACAGTGTTAATAGTTATGGGAGGACAGTGTAGGCCTTTCAAAAAGTTTCAGGTAGATTAGGCTAAGCCTAAAATGTTCTCACATTCACAAGGTAGAAAAGAATCTATATAAAAGATAAATAAGATACTATAAAAAAACCTATTTAAACCAAATGACATGATTGCCATTACAACTGTAACAAATCTGATTAATTATCATGTCCACAAAAGCCTGTAAAGTATATAAATGTCAAATAATATTATGATTATGTCTGTTAGGGATGAATGTAAAAAATAAACATGGTAATTTGGGAGCAGTTAATAGACTCTTACATAATTATGGCGTTAATGAGGTACCAGGGAGGCCACATGTGCAGAAGGAATTATTGCCAAACTTCCCTGTCTTCAACGTAGTCTTTAATGTTATAGTATGCTTTTTTGACAAGGACACGTTTGATGAGGGTTTTGAACTTACCATCGCTAAGTTCTGTAACCAACTTTGGCAACTTATTATAAAAGCGGATACTGTTTATAAGAAACAACTTACTAGTTTTAGTTAATCTAAATTTGGTATCACAATTTCATGTTTAGTACGTGTATTTATATTATGGAAATCGCTTCTTATTTTGAAAAGTCCTAAGTTTTTGCGAACATACAAAATATTACTAAAATCTATTTTACCAGTCTATAGGCTCATTGTCATTATCTCTGCATTGTAGATTTAAGAAGTCCCATCCTGCGGCAAGTTGCAAGCAAAAATAGCACTTAAGTAGAAAAATACACAACAAATAAATGTACGACATTATTTCATTTTAAAACCACAACCAACGAAACCAGTGGTCACTTCATTTTTTATCGGTTTATTTTCAATTGAATTCTATATCGAGTCGTAAAAAAGATTCACGTATAAAATGTTGTAACCAAAACAATGAATAAAATAAAAATGCAACGATATTATAAGTATTCCGTTTTATTACAAAATTATACTAAATACTTAATTATTTATAGTTATAAAGTTAAGAAATCATGGTAACCGATAATTTAGAAACATTAACGTAGCAAAACCTGAAAAAAGTATAAAACTTCGTTAAACGGTGGCGATTAAAAAGAAACGTCGTATTTTATTAAACATATCATAACATCACGCCTGTAATCCCTGAAAGGTTAGGCAGAGGTGTACCTATAGTGCACCTCTAGTTTGTAGTAGTGTAGTATTATATTAAACGTAGACTTAATTAAATTACTCATAGTCAATCTTTTGTAATTGATAACTTTATCATACAGTATTTTTATCTCACAAAGCGACGCGCGCTTTAATTGCGGTTACCAAATGTACAAACACGCTGTGAATGTGCGTGTAAGCGCAGGAGCTCTCGGTACCGTCCGAGACAACGGCGTAGTTGGAAGTGTGTGTGTTCGTGTGCTACTCCTCTTCACGTACACGACATTCACAGCGTGTTTGTACACTTGGTTACCATAAGTAAAGCGCGAGTCGCTTCGTGAGATAAAAGTACTGTACAATAGTTACAGTTGACTTCGTAATTGCTTTAACAATTCCCATTCATTTGAAAGTTTACTAAGGTTGAAACTGCCAAATATTGCCGTAACCTTGCTGTTACATGATGTACAGGTGACATTTAACCGGTGATAAAGAAATTACAAGGTCGACTATACACTAGGCACATTTTCAAAGACATCATCTTATGACTAATAATTCAACACAATCGTACCCCATGATCACAGATCATAAACCTTTTGTACTAAAACTATATTTTATTGGCATTTTCTCTTATTCCATATGAAATATATAAACATAAGGGAATGTTACAATGTTAACAGTCATACATATTGAACCAAGGTGTACCGTGCTTAGACATATCATAATTATGCGAAACATTGCAAATCTGAGGCGATGTCCTATTAGAACGCTAATAAATGAAATTACGATACACCCTTAAAGTTCACAGTCATTCAGTAATTTTTTTTTATTTGTAAATGAAAAATTACAAACATAAAAAAAAGAATGTCATTTTTGTGATATCTCTATAAATATTACTGTAAAGCCTGATTTAAACGGTGCTATTTAATTCACTGTAGCATACCATAAGTAAGAAAGAACAGTGGTGGCACTGGTGGCCCAGTGGTAACACTGGTAACGGGCCCGACTTACGAGTAGTAGGTCGTAGGTTCGAATTCAGGCAGGCGCTTTACTTTGTGTATTTATTTTTCATCGGCACTGCTCTCAAAACGGTGGAAGAAAACATGTGACAACTACCAACCCGCACTGGGCCCGCGTGGTAGATTACAGCCCACTCCCTCTCGCAGAGAGGCCTGCATCCCAGCAGTGGGTACATTATAGGCTAATTATGCTATACTTAAGTTGAAGCAACAATAAAAGTGTGCTACTTTTATTGTTGCGTGTTTAGACGAGGCGAGTCATTTGTTGCTTCAATTTGATTGTATGCCACAGACAAGAAACTTGCATCGTGTAAATAAGGCTTAAGTTACAACTGCATAACCTATAGCAAGGAGAAGACTAACCCGGCTAAGGGTTAGCGCAGACATAGAACAGCAAATTGCTCAAGCATTTTCATGCCTGACAAGTTTTGAGCGAACATATTATGCCCGACCACGCGCCACAGGGAATCCTCTCTTGCACACTATTTTGAACTTTATTTTACTTGTGATTTAGCTCATTATCAATGATAAACTCTTCGAGGATTTTGTTGCTATGCCTGCCCTGACCCTAGGAGATCAGGTTACAATCAAATACTGTTTTATTTTAAGAATAACGTCCATCGTTTCTCAAGTTATAATCAAACACACAACTATTTCACAACATTGTTACTATTTACACATAAAACTTTAAGATTCCATATTTAGGGCAGACACGATACTTTTAGCATCGGCGTTATCAAATGCTTTTTGGCCCTAAATGGAATTTTTCTAATTATGAATAAATTAGCTTTTAATATACATGAGGATAATTTAATTGATGCGTTTCAGCTCTGTTACCAAACTGTGCTGAATCGTATCTTTGCACCAAGGCGATGAGTATATCTCGTGCCAATACGCAAAAAGTATACAAGGCAGTGTCATGTAGGGAAACCGGCGAAAATATCTGATCACCGTTGTAAGATGGCATTTTTTTAAAAGCTAGCGAACAACGCCCATGAAGTCAGTGCTATATTACTATAGTTTTATGGCAATTTTAACAACTGTAATGAGAAATGTAGTTAAAAACTCCGTGGTATTACCTGAATTTCCAACATTATTGGTAACAACTATATTATGAAACGGTGGCCCTAACAGGAACTTAGTAATAAAGGGCTAGTTACACGTCTGTACAGATTCTATGAGATGAGCGAAATTCCCCCATAGGATGGGACCCGAGGTGCACACTGTCCCGCCACCGCGTGACTCTTGTGGTAACTGAAACAAGTAAATCATATTTCAGATTTGAGGTTAATAGTTTAATTCAACGGGATCCAACACTCTGGTCAAATCTATCACAAATCGATTGGGCCGGCCAAGTCTGTCGAAAGACCGATGGCCATTGAAGATGAAGATTCCTTCGCGAATTAGCAAGTGTAAACCGCACAGCTCCGCTAGATGGACCGAAGGCAGTTACAGTCTCACATCACTTTCTATCGCGTAACTCTTAGATCTTCTGACTACGTTACGCTCACTGAATTGGCCCGACAAGTCGAGCTCGCCGCGTACTTGTAGCTTCATACCTAAAATGCGGAGTGTGCCTTCTGTACTATTCTGTGCCTCTGATAAGATATGCTCCGTTACAACCCTAGTTTTTACCACGCAAATACCGCTCTTGAGGTGGTGGTGGTGATGAGGAGACAATGGAAAAGGGTAATATTACCGCTCTATTAATATCTCCGACGCAGACCCAGTAGTCTGCGACCTTCGTGTCCTGACTGTTGTGCATCTTGTGCGCCACCGCCACCGCCCACTTCGAATGGTCGTTGTGTGACGTAAACGACATCTTAGCTATCGGAAACTTGAGCCGATCTATGTTTCGCACTCTGAAACAAAAGTTACTATGAAACTATGCGTGAATAAAAAGTATAAAACTAAAATTACTATAATATAACTATTGACAAAAACGCTAAGACATCACAGTCAGACAAATTAAAAATCCGGAGTCACACGTAATCTGTTCGATTTATGCCTTTATTACATGAGGTGTGACTCCGGCTTTGTAATTTTTATTTCAATTATTTTGGGTGGTCTAAATCTCTCTATTGAGTATAAATTTAACCTGAACATGGTTTGTTTACAATTTAAGTCAGATATTTTTTTAACAGACCATATATAAAACTTCATGACATAATTAAGAAGTAGGTACTCACTGGAAGTTTCGAGAACACTCCGAGTCCAGTGTTCCTGGTCCATTAGTCCAGGACTCGACAAGAAGATCCGACTGTAACACCTCAGCTACCAACCCGCTGTACAAGTCATCGTTGAACATCGCACTCTTCGCAAACGACAGGAACTTTCGTCCCACCAGCGTCTCGAAACTCTCTATGTGGTACCTGAAATGATGAACATTAAACGTGAAAACGGTGAAGGTAAACATCGTGATGAAACTGGCATCATAACATGACCTAGCTAATGCCAAACTTCGAAGAAATCTTCGACTTCGACTAACCAGCACCGTGCGCGTGTGGATTACAGCCGTGCTTCCTCTAACAGAGAGGAGGCTTGTGTCCCAGCTAACAAAGCCAAATGACAGACTAAATGATTACATTATAATGATTAAATAAACTATAAGTCAGCATGACCTATTTATTTTCGGAACAAAAGTGTTTTTTGGTAATGGTCTATGATTACATGTCCTCATTAGTCGAGCGTTTTTAGATTCTGGGTCGAGTTTAATCGATCACGACTATCATCTGACCCCCTAATCAAATTACGTGGGTGAGAACAGAGCAGAAGTCAGTTTCTTTATCAGACGACGAAATCCTGCTCTGCGAATCACAAAGAGCGATAAAGTAGGTATGCAACAGATACATGCCTTAAATTGACAAAAGTTACAAAGTAATTAGTTGCATAGAACTGTAATTAGGGCTGAAAGCGAAGAATAATTACTTGCTGCACGTCAATCTGCCAAGCCTTTTCCCAACTAAGTTGGGTTCGGCTTCCAGTCTAACCGGATGCAGCTGAATACCAGTATTTTACATGGAGCGACTGCCTATTTGACCTCCACAACCCAGTAACTGGGTAATACGATATCCTTGGTACTACTGGTTGTCAGACTTTCGGGCTTCTGACGACCCGTAACGACTGTCAAAGATCCACGATGAGAGCCGGGACCAAAGGCTTAACGTGCTTTCCAAGGCACGTAGGAGTCTCGGAATGTAAAGATGGACCCATCCACGGACCAACCCCGGCAAGCGTAACTTAACCTGATCGATTGATCCGTGCGGGTGTTATTAGTGAGCAATGAACTCATTACTTGCTGCAAGTGTGAGAGCCTAACACAGACTAAAATAATGATAAAACAAAACATCCTGCTAACACCCTATGCCAAAAATTGCAAAAATTACCGGGCTGACGGTATATTGACAAAATCCCTACATTTTTCCCTCAAGTGTTATGATTTATTGTTAGCAAGTATTTACAAACAAACAGACAACCGAATTCGACTTTGAACATTGCATCGTAGCCGTTCATAATACGACTATGATGTCATCATGCGGTTTCTGGTTGTCTTTGTTGTTTTAAATTGACTCATTGATGATCCTTTCATTCAAACATGATCGCATTACGCGCTATTGTGATATTACTTATTGCAATCAATTTCATTATTTGATGGCATCCGTTTCATTGTTTACAATTTAACCAAATGTTTGGTCAAAAAATTTAACGTTTTTGTAATATAATCTTAAATATTTTCGCTTTCACTTCACTTCAGAAATACTTGCGTAACAATAGGCATTGACTAGCCCAGAAAAGATTACTTAAGATTAAAGAGACAATCACTATGTTCGGTTGTTCTAAACACAAAACAAATTCAATGGATGTGCTGAGAAACATTTTGTCCTATATAACCTTAGAGGACACAATAGTGCTTTTACGATTTCAATAATACTGTAATCCGTCTTCTCAGTGTCGTCCATACTTCAATTTTCAAGGAGTCTCAGCTCCTTGTCCAAATAAGATTAGCAACCGTTTTAGGTAAGGAGTTTCGTATAAACATTAAGGAGCGTCCACACCAGCGCACGCACACGCGCTCGAACCGTGCACGCTAGTCACCTGGAATGGCTATGGACGCGTCACATCATAAGCGCGCGCGCGCATATTACGAACGGTTCGCGTACAAGTATCCACCCCTGCGCAATTTAAGCTCACGCGCACGAACTGTGAAGTTAAGGTGTCCTTACTATGTTCCTAAGATGCACGCGAATCGCACTGTTCGTGCGAGAGGACGTCTGCGCAGGTGTGGACACTCCTTTATACTGAACAAAATTTACTTGCCATTCTGCCAAACATTCAGTCCACTGACGACTTCCGAATATTCCAAAGATAGTTAATTTATGCATCAAGCGGGGCACTGATATCTTTCGAAGAAGATCGGTATTTACGACTTGACAAAACATAAAGATTTCTTTATTACATACTAGCTGCCCGCCCCGGCTTCGCACGGGTAGCATTATGTACTTATCTACGGCGGACCTACCCTACCTACCTACCCTACCTATATACCTACCTACCCTGCCCTACCTACCTAGCCCACCTACCTACCCGACCTACCTACCCTGCCCTACTTACCTACCCTACCTACCTACCCTACCTACCTGCCCTACCCTACCTACCTATCCAACCTACCTACCCAACCAACTTACCCTACCTACCTACCCTGCCTACTTACCCTACCTCCCAATCCTACCTACCTACCTACCTACCCTACCTACCTACCTTACCTGCCTACCCTATCTACCGACCCTACCTAGTCTACCTACCCTACCTACCTTCCCTATCTACCTACCTCCCCTACTACATACATACCTACCTACCTATCTACCGAGATAACATCAAAAAAACCATTGTATACTAAATGTATGAGGCGGTATTTTTTGGAGCTATAGTTACATTTTTAAATTCGTGTTGTCTTTCGAATAGAATGTCCGAATTGAATAATTCAAAGTTATATAAAGGTATTGAATCAGTCTTAAATATGAAGGTATTTATTTTGATAAGGATGAATACCAAGATACAAATAAAAAGCCTTTACTAGCGGCATCATTTCAATTAAATTTTCAAAATAAAAGAACACTTATTGTGGCATAACTATAATAGCTAGACATATGCTGTCGCGACACTTTTTGTTAATAATAATGTGTTCTGCAAAGTCGTAATCTATTATTTTATTCTATCCTCGATAGTTTTCGCAGCGCACGCGATGTAAAGAATATTTTAGGTATTTTTTTACACCTTGGGTTACATTATTGGAGTTTTAGTAAGGATCCCTAATCTTTTCTAGCAATAAATATAGTCAGGTGTCAGCCTATGTTACTCAGGGTGAATGTAGCTTTCTAATGGTGAAAGAATTTTTGAAATCGGCGCAGTAGTTTTTGAGTTTATTCATTACAAACATACACACAAAAATACAAATCTTACCTTTTTATAATATTAGTGTAGATAAGTTAAAAATAATGTATTTTACACATAAACCTTCCGGAATAAATTCTCTAAATGATGGTGAGAACCGCAAGAAACACCACGAAATCGAGTTCAATTTATAATATATTATGTAGAAAAGATGCGCTCTTCACTCCAGAGGAAGTCCAGGAGACCAGGAGGCCAGCACACAAGCTGTATAATGTTAGCTGTTTTGATTAATCAAAATAACAAACACATCACGTCCAATCCTGAGATATGCTAACAAGGGATTTTGTTGAATAGACAATCAGAAATCAATGACAAAGTACGTAAATATTGATAAGCACGTAGACAGTGCCATTTTCTATTGTTTTAGCCATACAAAGGTTAAGTTCATATTAATTTTTTCTTTAGCACAAGTGATATGGTTGTAAAAACTCTTTTTGTTGCGAGACAGAGATGGAACTAGATGATAAGGATAGAAAGCGGTCGAGTACCGATATGACGACCAATAGAGAAGTATGAAGAAAAAGATATGTAGGGCCGACTCCAAATAAATTGGGATAAGGGCAATATAATGGTGAGAGAGATGGAGCTACACAGGACGATGAGCCCCATCTCTTGTTCGCAACAAAACAATGATGGTTTGAACAATCCCTCGAATGGCTCCAGGAAGTATTATTGTTGTGCATTTGTCAAGCAATCTACATTGATTCATGGGAACGCAACAGCCAAATCGTTTGAATGAAACTACAAACTTTAAACATAAACATCCGAATCTAAACTTACCACGGCGATGCGTCGATTGTCTTGTTTCGGACAACATCGACTAAGTTCGGCAGTTCGTTTTCAAACTCCTGCGGTATATGCGCCCAGACCAGCAATGGTTCATTGTACTTCAGTTGGGTAGCGATCTGGTTCAGGGTAGATGTTTGAACGGACACGCAGAGGAAAGACTGGCCGTATTTCATGCCGCTGGACGGATAGTCGTAGGAGCTGACGTTGAGGCCATTTACCGCTGGAAATTCGAAAATCTTTTATTAAAATTCAATTTCAATTCAAATGTAAACGATATAAAACTATAGGTACCCTAAAATCAGAGAACCTCGGCGCGTCAATTAGACGGCAATATTATGAACTAGAAAAGGGAAGGAAAGCGAGTTTCTTGCATAGTGCTAACATAAGGTGCTAGAACCTTCGTTCGTCAAGCGGACGTAGATAAAAGTGAGAAGGAGCGGTAGAAGGCATTGAAAGGCAGTTATGTGAATATTCTACAACCACTAAAAATACTTACGATCTGGAATGGGCGGGAACCGTGGAACAGAATGCACCAACCACAGCGAAGTAAACTTGTCCCCTAATATAACGCCTTTGGTGTGCCCGCTCTCGACCCTGGTCTTCATGAATTTGGAATGCATCTTACACATTTCAGCCAAATCATAGTCGTCATAGTACTTGTCACCCAATTTGAACTTCTTGAACTTCTTTATTCCTTGTTGCTTGAGTTGACCTGAAAGATGTAACAAAGGATTTTAAACTGGTTATTCGGGTAAGGAGGGTTAGACTTGCGAAAGGATGAGATGGAGCTATATCAGATTTTTATCAACTAAAATTCCACATGAGTTATGTGAATAAGCAATTAATGATACCTCTTTTGCTATTGGAGTACATATTAGCGACCGATTGAAGGATGTCTGGCTGATGTTCTGAAGCCGGTGGCTGATCATTGTAGATCAAAGAGATTATATTTCTATCCTGGAAGGAAAAAGTGCCATATTAACTACAAGTCCTTCGGATTTAAACATTATCAACATAATTATGTCTGGGTCAAATTGTATTTTCTTTCTTTCTTTTATCTTACAGTTAATTAAGCAAGTCAGTGCTACTTCAATTTTAGCGATGATGTTAACGACAGACAAACTTTTTTGTATCGTTTTTTTTTTTTTGTAATACGGAAGGTAAATCAATTAAGTAACAATAATTCTATACCTAGGTCACTAAATACGTCCGACTTTAAAATAATGCTCATTCATTCGTTGTTGTTAGCAAAATTACCTGATAAAGTGGTGATAACGTCTTCCCCACCATTGACCGTGGGTCGCTGATGGCCAGATCTGACATGATCCAGCCTCCTCTCAGTTTTGACGGCGTTAAATGCATATACGCAACCCCTCGACGAACCAAAGGATTCAAATGGTTCTTCTCCCTTGGCAACTTGTAAACGTAGAACCTGCAATTACAATATAGGTAACAATGTTGCATAAACATTTCACCTATGGGGAAAATCCAGCGCTAGGCTAGGGTATCAGGGTAGGTGCATTGATATTGTGTGAAATTGCTCACTCATGTCCAGACTCTGGACCGTCACCGACACACGGCTACACATCAAGCAATATATTTCCAGAATCAAGCAATATATGACCTCGCATTGTACGGAGATCCTATACAATGCGAGATCAGCCTAAACTGGAAATGTATTGCTGATGAGATGTGTAGCCGTGTGTACACGAGTATAAATACCTTACACTAACGCAAGATTCAAGAGAGATGATGTTACGAACATATTGAATGTAAGGTATTTAATTATTTATGCTCTCTGCCAGCGTTGCTGGAAAGTCCGAAAGGGATACTTGGCAACAGGCAACTGAAGGAACACGTGTGGGTTTTCAGTCACTAAATGTCTGACACGCCCTCCCGCATATCTGTTTATATACTACGCATACTTGTGTCCGGTGGGTGACATAACCGAAGTTTACATTAGGAAGACGGGCGACAGCATGCTCTTGTTGCAATAAGAACAATATCGCAGCATAAACAGCCTATAATGTTCCCACTGCTTGCACATAAGCCCGATTTACATTGGTCAAGGACAGTGGCGAGTGCAAGTATAGTGGCGAGTAGCGAGCGCCTGGACAGTGACTGTTTACATTACAGCGAGTCAAGTGGCAGTTCTCCGTCACGATGGACGAAGAACGTAACAAAAAAACAGTACACGTGCTTCGTCCTGTTGCCGACCACTAATACACTGTACTAAATTTGACTGTTTACACTACGCCAAGAGGCGAGTCAAGTACCGCGCAGAGGACTGACTGGAAGCGCGGGGGGTGCCACTTGCCTTGCACAGCTTGTAAGCCAAGTTGACTCACTACTGTCCGATCTGTTTACACCACAAACTGTTCTTACTGTACTTATCAGCTTCGCTAAACACTTGACCAATGTAAATCCGGGCCGTTATTCACCAAGTGGGCCCAGTGCGAGTTGGTGCATGTCACAGCAGTTTGACATAAATTAATCAGAAAGAAGTTTTCAAAAATCGAATGACACCGTTTTAGTTTTCATCAGGCTCCTTTGAATATCTTTCGCTATTTCTCCTAGTTTCGGATTTAGTCATCCACGCATAGGTACAGTCACGGACTTTAATTGATGATCCACCTGGCACTGTTCGTATTTTAGCCGTGTAATGCAAATTGCGGGTTTATTCGGTTCCCGACACGGAAAGTCATAATGTCTTCGTATTAGTAGAAGAAAATTATATTTAATAACTTTACCGGTTGGCTAACCTGAGAGCCAGAACTACAAACTTGACAGCAGAGTGACTATACCCAAAGTCAACCAATTGCAGGTCTAGCAACAGTAACCTAGCAACGATTGTTTAAGCGTAGCGATAGTAACGTTAGCGTACGGAGAAATATTAATAGTCTATTCTATTTTTATATATGGCAATGGTGCCGATGTCGACAATTCTGCCAATGTCAGATGTGTTAAGAGAAAAGGTGCGAAGGAGAAAAAAAAAATTCAGTACGCTACTAGGTACTTGAGTTTACTGTGAGACTTGTTGACGGGTATTAGTACACTGCAACAAACAGATAAAAAAAATATTGTTAGTGCTAAATAATTATGTTGAAATAAGAACACAAACTACACAAAAATCATCATAATTTGATATTATTGACGCGGATAAAAAACATCAAAGCCTGAAAGAGCTTTGGGGAAGAATGTGTTAGTAAGGATGGAAAGTTAGTTGGGACAGGGATCTTTAATTTAGGGAGATGGCTATACAAGTCATGGGCTGGGTTGTTATTGGAGCAGTTAAAAAAGATGTGCTCCAAAGTACCTTCATCCGACCCACATTCACAGAGCGATGTATCTCTGACCCGGATTTTGTGAAGGAAAACCGGAGAACAGCAATGGCCTATACGAAGACGGCAGAGAATGGAAATTACTTTCTTCGATATTTTTTTATACGGATAGAACCAAGGCTTGGGTGTAACGTTAGGCTGTATAGAGTGATAAAAGGCACCTTTCCGTTTGCTTGAATTTTGCCAATGCACCTGCCATGAGGTAAGCAGGCTCTTTTTGGGAAGGCTTAGCAAGTCGCAACCCTGACACTGGAAGTGTTTAAGATCTGCGTCTTGAGACGTAACAGCATCCTTTGCAAGAGCATCAACATATTCGTTTCCTCTTATGCCACAATGACTTGGAATCCAAACCAGGTGAACGGTTTTGTGATTCTTGGCACAAGAGAAAAGAGACGTTTTGATTTGGAGGAGAATTGGGCTATGAAGTTTACTTTTAAAAGGATTCTGCTCCAAAGCTTGCAAGCAACTAAGTGAGTCTGTAAAGATAACACCAAATTGAATGCTATGAGACTATTAATAGACACGCTTCTAATATGGCCACGCACTCACCCGTAAACACTGAAGATTGTACAGGGCATTTGAATTTTAAAACAATTTTGGAATTTTGGTAGTATACCGCAGCACCAGTGCAACTTGCTTCCGATAATTTAGAGGCGTCCGTGAAAAATCTATCAAAATTGTACCAGCGCTCACCAACCGCCGCGTTGAAAATAGAGTCCGCCGAGGGAGATTTTTTCGAGATGCCAATATTGTAGAAAATGTCTGGTTTAAAACAGATAATTTCATAGTCGAAACTGAAAATAGGAAGTTTTGGGAACTGGATAACGGGGGAATCTAAATTTTGATAGCAACGGAAGGATTTTAAAAACAAAGGGATTTCTTTATGGCTCCAATAATCGGAACTCAAGCATCAATACAGCATCCAATTCGTCCACTTTTTGCACAAGAGGGTGGGAGGATTTAGTAATGACTCTAGCCCAAAATCTCCCTGCTAGATACTGCCTTCTCAAGGCAATATATTAATAGTCATTCCGACAACTTCGAAATTAACGTCTCTGACATCGACATTTCAACTGTCACTGTCTTCAGATAAGTTTTCAGAATAACCGAGTCAATGTGCTCTGATTCAAAGGAGGTTAGTATCAAATAGATTGGATAAACTTAATGCAACATTTTATTTATTTTTATCATTGAGAACTTATTAGGTCAACCTCTATGGATAAGACTATTTCCGATTATAAGTAATTTATTTGTCATCTTGTTTACGAGCGTGCGGTTTGAGTTCGTGTTTAACCGTGTAATCTCGTGAATGTATGAAACTGTAAAATTGAAAAGTTTGAAGGTGGCTTATCAATTAAAGTCCGTGACTGTACTATGAAAATCCACCCTGTGATGTTTGTCATTTGAGACAATTGTTTACCTACGTGTTCTATTGTTCTGGTGAGACAAAGTATCTATATCATTACTGTGCAACAACACAGTCATACTTTGAAATATGCTAATCGTTATTCATATTGAACCTAGTACGTGCCCAATCAAAACAATTAAGAAGCAAAATTAAAAACTACATCCGATTGCCAATACAAACTTTAAATTAAGATACAATTCATATTAGATTAGATTACTTGGCATATATATTTTTAGTTTTTTTTTTTCCTTTAGAACGGCCATAAGGTCTATTATATTTTAAGGTTATTCATTCTTTACCGAACACCCTGTTTATACACCGCACCACAAAATAACAATAAGAGATCGTTGTTAATGTGACTGTACCAACCCGTAGCTTCTGAAATCCTGATCACTTCAAGTCAAATGATTGGCTAATGGTATTTTGGTGAACCAATCACAACATTACATAAATTTTAACAGTTAATTTCAACTTATTAAGCTAACATCTAATTAGATAATAATAAAGTATTTTATAATATTCAATTACTTACTTATAACTTTTGAAACATAATTTACTTAATAGAGTAGAGCATGAGAACTAGTTATCAATTCAAACATGAAATACAAAACACAATGTCAATGTAAACAAAGAACCGCACCAGATTAACAATAAAATATAAGTTAAGTTTTATATTAAAAAATAAGAATACTAACCAATCCACTGGCTCTCCCTTTTCATTCCTACATTGCGGAGTCAATCCCGTACAAACAGTCACAAAAATGGAAAACACAAATAATACAATATAAAAACACATCGCGATGCGTGTACGAAGAACGACTAACGCCATCGAAGTAATAAGACACGCAGGAAATTCGCGATACTCGTATGTTTATGATGTCATTCAACACAATCGCATCACTACCGGGAATGTATCAAACAATCACTTTATTTACACAACATACACAATTATTTGCCTTCAATTGTTACGTACGCACGACTGCCGAAAACCGAATGATTTCATTGTGTTACAATTTAACTTCAAACCGTTGTATTGACAAAGGAATGTTGGTAAAAGGTTAGGATACTGTATTCTGTGTACTGTAGTCTTTATTTATAAATACATAAAGACTGGTATTAAGTTAATAAGTAGCAAGTTGCATCGGCCAATGAGATCATCTCACTGACGATTGGTCCATATTACATCCGATGCGTACGCGCATGTGAATTACGCGGTTTATTTAAAGTTTGCTGACATAAAAGAATCAAACAATAATTATTTTTTTTATTATAACATTAAGCTGGAAGAGATTAATTGAAAAATAGGCATTATCTTTTCTGTCCTTGCTTCGTGTGCTATTTGTTATGTTTTTACCTAAATGGTTTAATAAATAAATAAATAAAACATAATTATAACAAGTAATATTTTAATATAACTTTTATAAAAATATAAAATGAACAATATGCTTAGGTGTGGAAGACTTAAATTACATGGCATGATATAAAAGTATTTAGATAGTAAAAAAATAAATGCTTAAAAATTCTTGAACATGTATATATAAAAATAAATACATACGCTAAAAATACGTTATTTTTATTTACTGTTGTGTAGGCATAGATACTGCAGCCTTAGCGTGGGATACATCGCTCTGTCTCCAGAAAGACACAACAGTTTTTAGTTCAGTGAAGAAATCAATGCCTTGTTTGCCGCAGAAGTGATTGGTACCAAGGAAACTGCCTCGGGAACCAGTGAAAGAGAACATAGAAAGAGGGACAGGGATAGGAACATTAACACCGACTTGTCCGACATCGATTTCGTTGGCGAACTTTCTAGCTGTGGCACCGTTGGTTGTGAAGATAGCTGTTCCGTTTCCATAGGGGTTTGCGTTGACCATTTGGATGGCTTGATCTAAAGTATCTACGAAGAGGCATACTAGTACGGGTCCAAAGATTTCTTCCTTGTAGCATTCCATGTTGGTCTTAACGTCGGTAAGGATGGTCGGGCCGACAAAGTTGCCCTTTTCGAAGCCTGGGACTTTGACGCCGCGGCCGTCGAGAACTAATTTTGCTCCTTCCTTTACGCCTGCAGGGACAAGGAGAATGGTATGATTAGTTTTGGTTCAAAATAGTGCGCGAAAACTTCTAAGGTATCTATTCTGCATGAGATCTACATTTAGATTAAGGGGAATGCGGTAAGGTAGTCCGCGAAATTCAATTTTTTTACGTTTTTTACAATTTGCAGGTCAGTGTCAGATTCAATCTGCCTAGCCTAACTATATTGGGGTCAGCTTCCAGTCTAACCGGATGCAGCTGGATACCAGTATTTGACATCGAGCGACTGCCTATTTGACCTCCACAACCTAGTAACTGGGTATCCCTTGGTAAGACTGGTTGTCAGACTGTCAGACTTCTGACGACCTGTAACGACTGTCAAAGATCTACGAATGACGGCCGGGACTAACGGCTTAACGTGCTTTCCGAGGCACGGACGGGTCTCGGTCTGTTAAAATGTTTCCCCATCCACAGACCAACCCCGGCAAGCGTAGCTTAACCTGATGGATCGACCCGTGCGGGTTATTATTATTACTTAGCCACGAGCTCCTCGTCAGTGTCAGATTGTATGTTGATTAAAATATGATTCGCAACCGTAACAAATATGGCTTTACAGAATTATAATCATTAGAATCAGCAATACAACTCCTTAAGTTCATATAAGTGCCAAATGTCATGATTTCATGAAATACACTTATATGAACGTAGAAAATTTGTATTGCTGATTCTAATGTTTATAATACTGTAAATCCATATTTTTTACGGTCGCGAATCATTATTTTAATCAACATACAACCTGATACTGATCCGCAAATTGCAAAAAAACAGCGGGCTGCCCTGAAGCTTTCGCCTTAATTAAGTTATCTCTAGATAGCTATTACCTACAAAACTATTTGTTTAAGCATTTTATAAATACAGCTAACTAAAGTTATAAATGTGCATAGTTCGAGTACTAACGTTTATAAGACTATGGTGATAAGAACACGGGAGTTCATTCTCTTGAGAATTCTTCTTCAGTGAGTATGATAGTTCTTACCATGGTAAATAAAATATCTAGTAAGCATTGTCCGTATATGACTATACTAGCAGCGCCCCGCGGTTTCACCCGCATAAGTCTCAAACCCGTGTGAATATCAAGATAAAAATCCTGTGTTAATGTAGGTTATAAACTATCTGTGTGCCAAACATCCAAATCAGTTCAGTAGTTTTTGCGTGAAACAGTAACAAACATCCATCCATCCTTACAAACTTTCTGAATTATAATATAATAAGTAAGAAGTAGGATGACTGCCTAATGTGCAAGAGACGCATAATTCGCGTCTTAGGTATTTTTGATCTTGTGTAATTTTTTACTGCCTCGTTGGTTGGTCTAGTGGCCGAAAACGCTACTGCTGAGCATGAGGTCCTGGGTTCGATTCCCGCGTCGGGCTAAGTGCTATTAGGGTTTTTCCATCTAGAATTGCTCTGCAGTAGCCCGGAGTCTGGATTTGTGCAGGTTAATGGCAATAGGCTCGCCCCCTATTTCACGGGACTTAAACATAACTGGCGAAATGTGGGTGTACTATAGACAGAGGTGTACCTATAGGTACACCTCTGTCTTACCCTTCGGGGAATACAGGCGTGATTTTATGTTATATATCATTTTTGCGAGGAGCAATAAACAATTTTACGATTTTTTTTTATTATTGTACTGTGTGCCTTCGTCTGGGTCGAATAAACAAATTTTCTTTCTTTCTAATAATACTTTACCTGATTCGACAAGTCTTTCGATCCTCTCTTTAGCCTTGACTGAGATGACGGGTCCAACATCAGTGGCGGGCACGTGGCCGGCGTTCACCTTCAAAGCCTGCGCACGCGCAGCCAGGTCGGGAATCCAGTCCTTGGCTTCACCTGTGAGGGAAAATGTATCACTTAGTAAGTCCTTATAGAAAAAAAACTATAATCAGATAAAGGGAAAAGATTGATTTTATATGGGGGCAGGGGACGTATCCTCATAACCATAGTCTAAATTATACGTCCACTTCACCTAAATTATATTATCCATTCAGAGCCGATATTAAATAAAAGTCAGTGCTTTCAAGGCTTCTACAACAGAAGATTGGAGCATAGTCGTAAATAGCAGCGTACTTACGAGAGAAGAAAAAAAGACGTTCTGCAGTAATGTCTATTCTGAAAGTATATCATGAAAGTGTAAACAAACCCTGTTCAGGTTTAATTCAATCACGCAATCAATCACTAAACGGAATTAGTATCACACCCATCTTTCATCACTTAGAAGGTTTCAACTATTATGTATATCTCACCACTTTTTCCAACAATTATTGATTGAATACGTTATTTATTAAGTATTAAATTACGACTGAAAAATCATCGACGTAAATTGAGGTTATATAAAATTAACTTCAGTTGTTAAATAAAGTTTAAACAAGAATTTCGGGTCAAATTATTGAGATATTCAAATCAAAGCACTCAACTTGTAAGTGGCACTACAAATTGGCCTCCACAGGTAGGTTTTTTTATTCATTTGTTTACATTTTCGACATATACTTTTGGAACAGACCATAGATGATTTCCTGTTCTACTGACCCACAAACACCGCAGTACTGAGCGCCATGCACCTCTGCCCGGCGGCTCCGAAGGCGGCGCCAGCTAACTGGTTGAGTGTGTGTTCTTTGTTAGCGTCGGGCATTATCACGCCGTGGTTCTTAGCGCCCATGTTGCTTTGGACGCGCTTGCCTGGAAAAAACAAAGAAAATTACTATACGAGTCGTGGACACAAGGAAATGGCGGAAAATTTTACATATAATATAGTCTGAAATATTATCGTAATCCTACATTCCTACTCATATCAACAAACTAATTGAATAAACATATCGTTTTTTACCCGATTACGGCGAAGAAAAAAGGAGGGTTATGATTTTGACCTGTATGTATGTATGTATGTTCATCTGTTCCCTCATATCTTCTAAACCACTCATCACAATTTGACAAAAAATAGCGCCCTCTAGAGGACATAAAGTCAGGAACTAAAAAAAAAACTTGTTGAATCGTACCATGTTGCGTATCAAATGAAAGGGCTTAATGAGCACATTTCAAAAATATATATATTATAGCCAAAAAGAATTTAAAAAAAAAATTAAGTAATAAAAACTAAAACCCAACTACGACTAAAAAGGTATAAACAAGACACCACAGACAGACAAATTAAAAATTCGGAGTCACACGTAATCTGTTCGATTTATGCCCTAACACGTGTGACTCCGGATTTTTAATTTGTCTGTCTGTGGTGTCTTGTTTATACCTTTTTAGTCGTAGTTGGGTTTTAGTTTTTTTTGTTCATCAGACTAATTTTATGTTGCCAGCTAAGATTTTTTTTTGTGCCATGACTCACTAGCCAAACCTTAGTGATCAATTTGTTCTTAGGGGAATCCAAACCTACGACTTAAAACTTCATCGTGAGAAAAAATGTAAACGCGCTGTTTTGCGACCTGCCCGATAGAACATAAAAACTCGCTGCCATCGAAAACAATCTTCAACCAAGCTACAAACTATCAATGTTTTTGCCTCTCTTTTAGCACAAAACGAAGAATCAGGACTCAGATATCAGTTCTCACACATACATGTCCCATACCTGCACCAGAAGCCCTAGTGTAGATATGTTTGCCGGCCGCGTCGCCGCCGACGAACGAGACCGCCTTGATATCAGGATGGTCACAAAGGAAGTTTACTGGGTCGTGAGTACCGTGGATAACCTGAAATGTTATCATTAAAGTTAGGTCATATTACACAACCTTCATCATTTTATATCTGCTGTCCGGAGATCAATATGATCTTTTATCATCTAATAGAAATCAGTGGCACCGCAGGCCATGCTTGGTCTGTTCGTCCAGTTATCATCAAGTTTGAATAAAGCAAGATGGTATAAATGGCGTTAGCAACATGATCTACAAGACAATCATATTAGAATCATGATGTATGTCAAGACAACATAGGTCACATCCAGTGTGGAGTAGGCAATAACCGCGTTTTATGTGCTTAAATTGTCCATACCTACATGGTCTGCAGTTCGACAGTTTTGTAATATCGCTGAAGAGTAATTTCCCCTTGCGATGTGCAAGTTTATAATAACCAAGTAATACTAACGTTAACAACACCAGGTGGTGCCCCAGCCTCGTTGAGCAGCTCCATCATCATGAGAGTCGCGCCAGGGTCCTGTTCCGAAGGCTTGATGATGCACGTGTTACCAGTAGCCAGTGCCGGCGGGAACATCCACAGGGGAATCATCACGGGGAAGTTGAAGGCAGCCACACCTGGTTAATTTGGATTTTATTTTTTAACTTGGCAACTATAGATGTAAGACTAGAAGCGGACTGATGACTGACAAACCACAGCCACTGACCATAACTCAGCTGGCTGAATGCGGTAAATAAATACTTGAATATACTATAGCAACGCAACTGGACATCTTTTTTCGATAGATCTTTTTCCCCACCTCATCCTTTGCTGTGTGTCATGTCATTAATGTTCATAGGAAATAGTTCTCAATGGCTGAGTCGACCAAATTTCCAGCTACAAAGTATTTAAACTACATAATTAGTGGGACATCACAACTTTTAAGAGCCCATACTGCCTCAGCTTAAATTGACTTTTTATCTCGCCCGCACCATATTGCTCGGGGACTGAGTGAGAGCGAGACGTAGAGGGGTGCTGGCGGCTCCAAGGCGACAATAGTTTAGGTAATTGCTCTCTATGGCGAAAATAATGGTAATTAATAAATAAAAAAAATACGTATTCGCTGCTTTATAGTTAGTTCAGTTATTATGCAGTTTAATGATCTAATATAAACTACTTTTTGATAGAAAAAAAATGCAAATGTATAAACCGCTGGATTTTACCTTTGAAGTTTTTTTCTATCGAGAAAATTTTATGGAATCGTGTTTTCTTCAAAAATTTTCTTTCTTTATTTTTCTTCATTCACAATTTGAGGTAGTATAGGCCCTTAATAATAATTTAAATGACCTACAATCTATGCAAATAATTTTTACTTTACTTTACTATGCATAATAAGTAAGTAAGCAAAAGTGCCACCTTACAATGTTACTTTACCTATAAATACTACAATTAGGTACTATTAAATGCATAAATTGACCCAAGAGATAATAATGCGTAGGAAATATTGCTCGTTAGTGTAGATTATGTGTGACGTAATGAG
Organism: Lithophane ornitopus; assembly: GCA_948473465.1. Lineage (NCBI taxonomy): Eukaryota > Metazoa > Arthropoda > Insecta > Lepidoptera > Noctuidae > Lithophane > Lithophane ornitopus. Next base: position 9,052,033 of record OX419624.1, on the reverse strand, counting down.
TAAATGTGTGTTGTGTTAGCATAATTCTTAGCCTTAACCACAGCAATAAATAACCACAGTTGTTTTGATCTGCATTATATTTCTATTAGCTTTAAACAAATAATAAGATAAATAAGGATGACATATAATCGTTTTGCAATAAATACTTATTATAATAGTAATTATACTTATTTTTAATTGCATGTTTCGTTATCTTGTTTGTGATATTTATTATTTTGTTTTTCATAGCAGCCAGGAATGTAACGAATTACTAACTATTACAATATCTACATATATTAATCGCCTTATGATTATTATATAAATAAAAAAATCACTTTTATCTTTCTAATTAAATAGCAATTTAAATAGCTACTTATAAGAAATAATTTGCGATCCTTATTTTGTTTCAAAATCAATATCTAGCAAAATAGTCAAAAGCAATAAAAATCATGCTCATTTTGCTTGGTGTTAGTTTTCATTTATTTAATCGGTTTTCAGTTAGTATTAAACTTTTTTTTTTAATTTGTTATATTAGTATCACTCACCTCCAACAACGCCCAACGGTACTTTGTAGCTGTGTGTGTCCATATCCTTAGCGATGTTTTGGATGCAGTCACCCAACTGAAGAGTTGTGATGCTGCAGCTGTTCTCCACTGACTCTGAAGATAAAACAGATAAAGAGTGCTTTAGGAATCAATCATTGCGTTGAACTAGTTATCTTAAAAGACACAATATCTCCCTAGCCTTTTCTCAACTATGTTGAGGTCGGCTTCCAGTCCAACCGGATGCAGCTCAATACCAGTATTTTACATGGAGCGACTGCCTATGTCACCTCCAAAACCAAGTTCCTAAGTAATACGATACCCCTTGGTATGTAAGACTGGTTGTCAGATTTTCGGATGTCTGGCAACCCTCTAACACTGACAAAGATCCACGAATGATAACCGGGAGTCCCGACCAATTGCTTACGTGCTTTCTGAGACTCAAGACTGTTTATTAAAATATAGACTGAAATATTATGGATCAGTCAAAAATAATTATCAGCTCCTTCTCCAAACATCTACAAAATCGCGCTATTAGCCTGCAGCTTTGGGGCGTATGATACGCCAGGTTTGGCTTTCAAATTAAGAATTATTCTATGCCGCGGGTTCACTTCGTCCTATATGTAACTAAATGTAAATCCAGGAAGAGTACATTAAACTTACGAATGCCTCTGAGAACATCGCCCTCAGCATCAGCTAGAGTCTTGCCTTGCTCTTCAGTGATCTTGGCTGCTAGCTTGCTCTGGTTCTCTCTCAACAGACGGGCGAATCTGTGGATTTAATATGATTTATATTAAAACTATTTACTTTATGGTTTTTGCTTATATAAAGTAGGTTAATTGGCAAGAATGTAACTTTCAGATATATTTACAAGCCACAAAAATGAGCATGTATAAAAACTTGAACACGTACTGGTACAATTTACCCGGCTTTACCACCGGGTATCCGGCGCTGACTATCCGGCAGCAGAAACTTGTGAAATAGTATGTTATGAGGCTAATTTAAAAAAGGCCAGTTAGTACAAACCTGAACATGAGCTGTTGTCTGGTCATGATGGTGCTCTGGCTCCATGATTTATATGCGTTCCTGGCTGATTCCAAGGCTGAGTTCAACTCATCTTGTGTGGCTTCTGGGACCCTGTAAGTAAATAGTAATACTTATTGTTGAACAGCATCATAAATAGTAATACTTTTTATTGGATAGCATCATCATTCATCCTCTTTTGATAGTGAGTAGGTATGCATATTGTTACATGTGGCCTTTTAATCTTTAACTTATCACAAAGATAATGGGTGGTTAAAAATATGAGTCAATTATATCTACAAATGAGCAATAATGAATTAATTCTTTAATAGTGGTGAAGAAAAAGTTTTTTTTCTTAGTGGATTAAGATCATTAGGTACAGTAAAAGTAAAAGTTTCTGAGCCAGACACTATTAAAATGTCAATCTGAACCTATGCTGAAGTATCTCTAAGAAAACATAAGGTATATAGCTAGATTTTGTTTTCCATACCTCCAAAAAATTGGTGGGTATGGTTTGTTAGGCTTAGTAAAAGAATCATACAAAAATGCAAGACCAAATTCACATCACAATATTGACCAAGAAGTAAGTAAGTATTATATTATGTTTACTGTTACATAACTACTTAAGATAAAGCAATTAAATACGTAATTGCTCATGGAGGCAAATAAAACGAGATACCAACAAAAAAAACTGTGTTATCAGTAATCAAGTCACATATAAGGCCAGATTTGGAGTTCCTGATAACGAATTAGTGGGTAAACTTTGATTAAGGTGTGTCGCTATGTCACAATTACCGAAAATAGGCAAACAATGGAATGATATAATGAAATTACATATTCTGAATGATACTTTGCATAGTGGATAGTGACTAATGCAAATGCAAATTAGGATGTCTTTCATTACAGTTGAGGATTGGAAATGAATACAATATATTTATAATGATGCAACTTCACAACAGATACTGAAGTTTTTAAAATAATTAACATTGATTTCCTGTATTACAAAAACATAATTTCATCAGAAAAATATGTGTAAATATCATTAAACCTTGTTGTACCATTTCTAAGTAGAATCCAATAACACTTCACTACTAAAGGGAATAGATTCCTTTGGTCCCAAGACATATTTTTATTGTCAGATAGCTACAAGTTCCCTTCACAGTGTGGCAATCCATATTTTTTATGTCTTGAAGTAAGCACTGAACAAACAATTATAAATGGAAAGAAAAAGGAACGGAACACTTTCTTCTTTAAAGATAGTTGATTAAAAATATAGGTTCTTCAAGGCATTATTCAAGTTCTATTAAGTGTCTAAACACTGTGAAAAAGGCACTAATGATCAGATAAAAAAAAAGAATTTGTATTAATTGTATTTCCCCAAGTTCCCCAAAAGTTAACACAAACTTATTTGTAAAAATAAGCCATTAATCACTTATATTACCTGCCAATAACTTCATTGGTTGCTGGGTTTGTGAGGTCAATCCAGTTGGTAGTCTTGGACTCAACATATTTTCCATCAATGAAGAGCTTTGTCGTGGGTGCGGCACTGCTGTAGCTTCTACGCAGAACCAGCTGAGACTGAATAAGGAAAGATATGGTGTTAGAACAAATTGTAGATAGATTTGTGAACATAATTGTAATTGATTGTGCTTGTATTGCTGTGAATTGTAATGCAGGGTGCTATCTTATACACTTATATACTTAATTATAGACACCACATATACTTGATTGACACACTGCGCTACTTTACTTACTAGACCTACTAATTATTTTGTCCTGCATGACTGCAGTGTTTCGCTCACCAAATGTTACAAGAAGTAGTTTTAACTGTGTAATATTTTCTCTTCTGAGCTAGAACCCTTCATTACACTGCAAAGAACATATTAAAGATTTCTGATGAAACCATTCAACAATTCTAAGTCTCAGCCCCGTATTACAGAACCTTACTCAAAACTCAAGCAACCAATCAAAAGGTTTAAATGAGCTTTAAATGAGTTTTTTAATTAAACTCATTTAAAGCTCATTTAAACTAGTTTAAGTAATGCTCGAGTTGTAGTTGAGTGACGTTCTGTAATATGGGCCTTAGTTTGATTATTAGAGCAGTACAATGATATAGGTCATTTTTTTTTTCTGATTATTAACATTTCAAACTAAATAATGCTTGAATACTTTTTATCAACCTATATGCATCTTTTGCTGAACCAACGGAATTGTCAATGATGGTTATGAAACTGCAGCAAAGGAATATTCCAATACTTAGCAACTTAATTGCTTATGCAGTAGGTACTAGGTATGTTGTTTACGTCAAAAATATACCTCTGCTCATCCTCTTGACATACTTACACATCAATATTGCATAAACTCAATGAAATTTTCAAAAGTGAATAAATGAAAGACATGTTGAAACTAGAACATCAACATTCAACTGCGCAACAGCCTATCGGTATCAGTTATAAATAATGTAGCCAGTTTAAATACCAAATTATGTGAATGTATAAACCCTCTTTGTTTGTCTATAGAACAGCTACTTACTGTCAGTAAAAGGGAAAAGAAAAATCAAGTATGACATCCTGAAACTATTCTTGTATCATAAATATATTTAGTAAAAGAGAATGCAAAATATTTACCATAGATTATTGACAAATAAAAAGAAAAACAAATTAAATAAATATGTAAAACAAGCTTTTAAATAGGTTTATACTCAAATTAAATTGCAAATTGCACATTATGATATTATGTGCATACTGGATAGTGCCAAACACTTTTATTTTTTATTTATGAATACTGGTACTGTAATTCCTTTCCCATAATTTATTATACCGGTCAGAGCAGTTCTTGTTTAAATATTTATAAGCCGATAACGTGACTGCGCACAACGTGCGGCGTATAATACACATGTTGAATTAATATTAGCTATCTATGAATAAAATCAAAAATGAAAACTTACTTCAGTTTTCAACAACTTCAGCATAGCAGAGGCCATAGTGTTTTTTTTTAATTCAACCGTACTAAAGATATGCAGCGAAATATGTGAGCGGCCCTTAGACGTGAAGGGGGCAAAGCCGACTGATTAAAATACATTTAACTGGCCTTGAATTGATAAAATTGAATTTCATTTGTCGTCATATAGCGCAAAGTTAATTTGTTTTGATTTTCGGTTAAATAATTTGACAGTAACGCTCCATTTTAAGTGTAATACTTGTAATGAACAACCAAACTTTTTAAAGAGTAAAAAGATTTAGTAAGCTAATGACCATTGTTTATCATTAACAAACGTTCACATTTACATTTGCAACCACTTTCAGGCTTTATGAAGTAAATAATTAATTAATAAGCAAACTATAACATGATGAATAGCAATAAAACTTTTGTCGCATTATTGCAATGGAACGCAATAGTTCTTCTTTGACTTTGACAATGACATGCGTGAAACTGACATTAATGACATTATCAAGAGCGTTGAGTGTTACCCGTGAAACATTCAAGAGCAAAATATTTTTATCTTAAAATAAAAAATAACGAAATTACATTAAGCATTTATTATTAAAAAATATACAGTTTTGTATATTTGTAACTTACCATGTATTATTAGCAACTCTGTCGATAAATACGTGTTAGAATCGGTAAATTAATTATACCATTCACTATCAGAGGGCGCTGCTAGTAACGAATTCATGCAAACTTATAATTTTATTTGTTTAAGCACTCAATATTTAAATCGAGTAAAAAATATATGAAAAAACACAGCGACTGCACTTTGCGTACTAATGAGCCACTGTCCCTAAGGAGGATGCCGACTATAGATAAGTGGTAGGTAAGATCTCAAAATATATGGTGTTAGGAAACTAAACAAGGGCTTATAGACATGTTGCGACATGTATGTACAATACTGTTGTTATTTTAGAAGCACGTTTTGCATCCGGTGGGGTTGTCAGGGTGGTCACAAAGACCCCGTTGATTGCTGGCTGGAGCACAGCGGTCCACTCTGTTGATAAGCCAACACTTGATCAAACAGAGACATAGTAACTCTTCTGTACGAGGTATTTATGTAAGTATTAAAAACATATTTTCTACATAAATTCATATTACAGTAGATATCACGTAGGTAGAGTCACATGTTTAGGTATCTCACCTACAAGTAAGTACCTACCTAGATACCTACATTCAACTGAAGAATTGAAACAAATTGCATTGCAGACTCTACGTCATGCATGCATCAGCTTCAGACTGACTGGATATTTATATGGGAAGTAGTCTTCTCCTCTCCCTAAACTGACAAAATGATAGAATAAATTACCTAAGAATATGAAGCGATTAGGGATTCAACCTTCAACCTTAAAACCGAGGTATTATTTAACTTAGGAAATAAATAATTAATCCGCAGATTTACCCACGGAAAATCAATTCTCTTTTAAATATCCAAAATTGACTTGGGCATTTGCACGATGGCATTGAGGCACGTAGGAAGTTTCTTAAGCTGATCTAGGCACCTAAGGAAAATAATTGGGTACCTATGTGTAATGTCTAGCTGTCGGTTTTCCAGTGTAAAAGATCATTCAATGCAACGTGGAGGCGCACGTAGGTAGCCTGATAAGAGGGTCAACGACCGGCCTATCGGTCATGCACACAACGACTCACCGGAGCGAATGAGTCTACACACACATGTGCTGTAAGTGAAATGACTGATTGAAAATGCGGATGAAAATTTAATATCGTAAAGCAGTTTCCATTCGCCGCTTACGGCCCTGATAAAATATCCAACGTTACCTACACAGATTCGAAATAAAACTCATTAGAAACTTATGGAGCTGCGTAACGTGTTACGTATTTTACCTACCTATGATTCATTTTCAACTTGTTACGAGACAAAGAAAAATATATTTAAAAATTATAACAAAGAGCAACGTCCGTGTAAATCATGAAGTAAATGTACGCTTCAAAAGATTGACCATTACCATTTGAGACTTGAGTAGGAAGAAACCCAACTTTTCCTAGGTAAACAAGAACATTATCCTATTTTTAAATCAATAAAACAATACCTCATTACACAAAATCAAAGCTCGGTTAAAAAACGAATCAAATAAACCTTGCGGTTCCCTTCTTTTGAACTATCTATGGTTAGCGTTGACTGACAAATGGATTAATCTGTAGATAGTTTAAACAAAGAAACGAAATCGTTTTTAAAACATGCCAGCCCTGTTAGGGAAAATATCGCATTTGATTGGCTGTGTGTTTCCAGTAAAATAGGTTATATTACGTACATGGTGCGTGTGTAAATCTAACAATCAGCAATGCTGTTGCGCTGCATTGGTTTCGCTACTTCAGCTGAACATAAACTATTTTATCTCACTTTATTATTTCACGGGTGTAAATCAATTTAGACGCAAGGCATATTAAAATGTTTACGAGCTTAGCTATAATAGTGTACCTACCTGCTGGCTATCTATCTTCTGGCTAGGAACTTATTTTTGGCTTAAATAAAATAAAATATTCGCCAACAAGCAATTATAGGAGAGGAAGGAAGGACAAATATAATCAATTTTGATGTTGGACTTCTTTCCAATAATAGCTTAGGGAAGGTTACAACAATGTTGAAAGCATTTTTATAGAATACCTAATGGGAATAAGTGTAAATGTGGTTGGGAAATCCATACTACATTTCAATCGCTTGTTTTTCATTAAAACATGTTTCATTAAGCTTTAATACATGAACGCATTGTAAATAAATGTGACTGTTATGCGCATATCTCCCGATAAGGGAATCAATGCGTTAATTACATTATGCGCTGAGGTATATTGCGCAAGTACCTACTAGTTGTTATAAACAATACAATACACAATAAATAATATGACAATGTTTGTGAAATATCACGTAAACACAACTTCTACGTAGTTGTCATAGTTACTTGTAATAATCGGCTATTTATACAAATAATGTCATTTGCAAATTATTCTTTTGTTATGACGTATTAAATTAATCTGAACTGTATTTCGTCATTGTGTCGAGTCAATTTACACGATTTTTTTCTTTGTCATGATCCCGTATGTATGAAAAATGCTGTATCAGTTACTAAAAACTGTAAGACTTAATTAAAATTCCATAAAGGAAATTAATTCATAAAAATAAAACTCACGCTTTCTTCCCATGAGGGTAGGCAGAAACTATAGAACACCACCTGCTACGCTCATTTCCTACTCCTTTTGCCTCGTTTACGTTCATACATGGTCATACACGCACGCCAATTGCGAGTATTACGTACCGCACCTGACCTTTCTGAAGAACATCACAATTAGGTCATATGTCCACCTAGAGCGTCCCCGTGTTAATGTTAGTCGCCTTTCATTCATCCCAATTCATCCTCTCAACATGACAAAACCATCTAAGCATACTCTTATACATTTTTTCCACTAGGTACATCTTCTATATGCCCATCGGGGTCACTGTGGCTCAAGTACCTATAGTTTTTAGTTAGTAAGGCATGTAAATCATTTAGTTTCTCGGCAGCTTGAATGATTTTGGTGGGGTCATCATGACCCCCAGGACCCCCCTCACTCGGATCGCGCCTGAGTGAATATAGGGTGTGGCAAAAGAAGCATGAAAGTAGAAGGATGAATGAAAGCCGACTAATAAAAGGTATTTACAAGGATTAGATTTAGATGTGAGTAGAAACGCCGGAGGGGACGCCATAGGAGAAAATATAGTGACCTTATTAGTGATGTTATTCAGAAAGGTCAGTTGCGTAGTACTCGGCGTGCATGTATGACCTGTGGGCCTAAAACGGTCACATTAGCAATTCCTCTAAAAGCATTTCATTTCCTGAATTTCCAGCTGCCATTACCAATTCCTATAATTTGACACAAAAGCAATTCTCAAACAGATGAATAACCTATTTCGTAATATGAATCGCACGTAGATCATAATATATTATGAATCATCAGTTTGTGACATTTTACGATGATTCATAATATTTTCCTATTATGATTCTGCCAAAGTAACTGTTTTAAGCCCCCTGATGTATGAACGGAAACGAGGCAAAAGGAGTATGTAAGGATCGTAGCAGGTGGGGTTCTGTAGTTTCTGCCTACCCCCATTGGGAAGAAAGCGTGAGTTTATGTATGTATGTATGTGTAAAAGGTGCCAATAATAACATAACCACGCTATTCCCATAAATCATTAGCAGACAGACCGCATCCAGCAGCTACTCTGTATGAAACTTGTAATCTCCACGTCTACCACACAAATTATTACCTCATTAGAATACTGAATTTCTCAACAACATTGTTAAGGACTCCTGAGGCATAAAGTTAGGTCAAGGAGATAACCTCTCCCGTCTGGTCTGAAGGTATTTTCAATTCATACCAACTTTGTATGCAAACTCTATGGATCACGATTATCATGCAAATATTTCACGGTGCAAACATACCTACACACTTGGTTGTTTAAAAGATAACACATCGAATGTTTGAATCAACAGCTTGTTTTGTTGTTGTGCTTTATTTTTAAGTATAGCGTCATGATTGGGATATTACGTTCTTATTTACTGCGTATACGCGGCTATATTTTTCGGAGAAAAAAATGAGATGATGACTATGGTCACTTTCAATTATTTTTACCCGACTACGGCGAAGAAAAAAGGAGGGTTATGATTTTGACCGGTATGTATGTATATATGTTCATCTGTTCCCTCATATCTTCTAAACGACTCATCACAATTTGACAAATGAGGTATCGTCGGAAGCGTCTTGATCGTCCGCTGGTTATAGGCTATGTGACGTCACATTAAATGGCGCCCTCTAGAGGACAGAAAGTCAGGAACTAAAAAAAAAAAAAGTTTTATCGGACCATGTTGGATATCAAATGAAAGGGCTTAATGAGCACATTTCAAAAATATATATATTATAACCCCAAAAGAATTTAAAAAAAATTAAAGTAATAAAAACTAAAACCCAACTACGACTAAAAAGGTATAAACAAGACACCACAGACAGACAAATTAAAAATCCGGAGTCACATGTAATCTGTTCGATTTATGCCCTAACACGTGTGACTCTGGATTTTTAATTTGTCTGTCTGTGGTGTCTTGTTTATACCTTTTTATATACTCGTCTAGAGTAGACCGTGAATTTCTCTATGACTCAGTCATTCTAAGGTATTGAGATGGTCGACGTAGGTGACTGTTTGTATTCAATAAAGTCACATCCGTTTCTTATCATCAACAGATAAGAAGAGCAGTGGTAGCCCAGTGGTAACGGCCGCGATTTACGAGTTGTGGTCGTGGGTTCGAACTCAAACAGGCGCTTTTGCTAGTAGTAGTGGTGATCGATTATTACATCACCACTGCTAGTAGCATTATATTCAACCTGCATCCGGTTAGACTGGCATTTCTTAGCACAAGGTTGCTAATGGTTTGAAATCACCAACATCCTACACCAAAAAAAAGGTCAAAAAGAGGCAATTGAACTTATCAATACTGGTTCCTTTACTATGTGAGTTCGAGGCTTTTGTCTTGTAGAAACTTATAACTAAACTATAACTTATATAGAAACCATCACCATTACTTTTTTTTATGTTTGTCTACACTGTCCCACTGCTGAGCAAAGGCCTCGCCCAAATCCTTCCAAGCATCCTTTTCCAGGGCCACCTCGATCCAACGCTTGCGGTATGCATCTAGGTGGTCTCGCCACCTCTTCCTGGGCCGGCCTCGGACTATTACAAGCTGTTATTACATTATTATAGCTGCAATATTATATTATTTAGCTGTTATTGAGTATTCTATTCTATTATTCACATTTATCGTACTATCAGCTTAGATAGATTATAATCAATTTGTTCAAGTTTGTACGATTAGAATAGAATGAAATAATTCGATAAATAGGTAGGTACGAGGTATCTAGAGATGAATGACCTTTATTAGTGTTGCCAAGGCAACTTGATTCATTAATAATGTTGTTATGATGTTTATCAGGGTGTCATAACATCAGATTATTTGCATAAATTAGCAAGATTATTAATTATTTTGCTGCAGGCGAGAAGAGCATAGCTAATTTTGTTACTTTATGTAAAAAAACAAAAACTTGCAACGTCATTGTTTGTGACCAAATATTAGCATATCTCCAACGATAGTAGTAGGTACGTAAATGAAAGTCTTTGTCTACAAAAATTGATAATACATAAGTACAATAACAATGTCATAAAAATTATTCAACCAAAATTCTAGTGACAGTCGTACCTATATAAATAAAAAACCAAGACATAGCGCTGCGAACAATAGAGCGAAACATGCTAAAACTACACCTCCGCTCTGTGCTTATACACTGACACGCACACATTTACAATCAAACTACACCATAATAAGTGCACACATTTTTACGAAACTGGCCTCACGTGACTGTAGCTTTGACAGAGTGCCGTCTTGGTTTTTTATTTGGTCTAATGACTGAAGACTATACTACCTAAGTAGGTACTTAAGTACCTATAATCTTTAAGAAACATTTTGGTATGTCTTACAAAATGTGCGAGTTTTGTAGATAACGGGTATCATCTCATTAGTAGGTACTAGGTACTTGAGACTTTTGACTGATACCGTGGGTGACGCAGCCATTTGATAACATTGTTCTAAATACACAATAAACCACTTCTTAACTATTGTTGTTGCATTTTCATTGTAATTATAGCGTTTGTGAATCAAATTGTTCGCGAAATTTCTGTGGACCTTGCTCCGTTCACAGTTTACACAACTGATAATTTCTCATGTTGAGTTTTCCAACAAGTTATAAGAATATACAATGAAATTAACTCCGTATGAAATTATTAATAAGTATTCAAATGATTCAGAATGTTGTTTGGTAGTATTTCGTTAATAATAATTAAGTAGCTGTTTTCATAAATAACAAGATAATTATTACAGATTTTAAGAATTAACGGACTAAGTATCTTGACTTGGTTCACGAGGTTGTCGACATGTGGGATGTGGACTCTGCGATCATTATGCCGATAGTCGTATCAGCCAATGGCTTAATTGCCAAGAGCCTCGACCAACATCTACGGAGGCTCTCGTTGGGCATTAGACTGGATTAAGGGCTTGATTCAGAAAGCGGTACTTCTGGACACGGCCCGTATTGTTAGAAGGTTCCGCTCTCTGGAGCCCTGTTCCCGATACCGGTAGGCTACCTACTATTTTTTATATTTTTAATTTTTTTTATATTTTTGAATTCTAATATTTAAAAATGTAATTTATATGTGACTTTATGAAATAAAAGAAAATAAAAACGGACTAATATTAGGTTTCTTTGCGTTGAGATTGGCCAGGCTAAAGGGGGAGCCTAAATAAGACAGGCGCGACGGAACAGCGCGACCTAATGATTAATTACGAGAGTAGCAAGCCATATTCGTATGTGCTCGTAATAAGTAAATAGTATTTTTTTAATTAAATCTGACGTTTCTCCATTGGCAGGGGGTAGTTTTTACTAGGATACGTCCACGGTCAGTAACTCTGGAGTGGTCGATACAGTTGGAGTACGATAAGTTGAATTGAATTGAATTTGAATTGAAATTGTACTTACCTACTTAGATAAGTACTAAAGTAGGTAAGTTATATATTACTAGACTAATACCCAGATCAAAAAAATAGATTCGACCTTAGTGGCGATTTATAGGTAAGTATAATGGACCTCTTGGAAAATCCAGAACTTCCAGTGAGTTTATATAAACTCATATTACAAAGGAATAGGTGCAACATAATTATTATTGCAACAAACTGTTTTAAGTATTATTAAACACGATCTAGTCTGTCGTTGAATTTTCCGAGAACTCAATGATTCATAATTTCATACAGTGCACTGTGTTCCATGCAAATCACGAGTCTTCCTGCTACAGTACTGCAGGTACCTCCTTACTTTAGTCAGCGGAAATAACTATAGCAAAGTAACTTTTCGGTGTAGAAGCTGAAACTTTGCAATTTTAAGCTCAAGGAAGTGTTAAAATCCCGTAGATAGGTAATGTAGAGCCCCGTAACTACTTCCGTATTCCGTAATGTTGAATTAGCATAAAATGTAAACGTCACAGCATTCAGTGGTAATCTCGCAGAGCGATCTCGTAATTGGTGCGCAAACGCATATCAACGCACAATCTAATTCTAAACGCAGTAGGTACATACGTTCTCTATTTGAGAGCTAGGTCAACGCACGCTATATCGCTCATTTAGCTATAAACAAAGTTTATCGAACGCACACGCACAACACAATGGCACTGAGCGACATTAAAATCACCTACAGTGCCTACAGTAACCGCATAACACAAGGTATTTTTCAGAGCATAAGTATGTAGGTAGGTACTTAGATTGAGCGTAAATTAAATTGATTACTTATAACTTTTTTTAAGAGTTAGTATCTAAGAATACAAAATTATCTAAGTATCTAATAAAAATTAAAAAATGCTGTTCGTTGGGAAGCGCATCACTTGAGAACAGCTGGACCGCTTTGGCTATTATTTATTTCATAATGTTCGCAATAGTGCGAATTACATAGGTTTTATGAAAATAAAAATTGGAAATGTGCCCGGAAAATTGGGAAATTCGGAACTGAAAGTGGTTTTTTCTGTGGATTTTTTTCAATGAAGATTTTTGGAAATCAAGACCATAGCTAGTTCTGCATAAAATTCTATGACCATGCCTTAGGCCATGCGAAAACAGTCCTGGCCGTCATTTCAGGTCCAAGTATTTTGCTGGGTTTCATACCGGTAAACAGAGATAAGTACCTAATTAATTAACAAAATAATTTAATACGTATACATAATATTTTATTTTAAAAATTATAGAGTATGTAGTATCTATAGATAAGTTTCCTATAGAATATTTTTCAAAGATACCAATGAAACAAACAATTTAACAAAATTTTGGTTTGATTACTATCTCATGATGTCATTAGATAGGTAAGTAATGTAAGTAAGCATTAAAATAATGTATTATTCATGTGGACTGCTCTACAAAGCGCTTAATTTAATTCTGCCAAATAAGACCCCTTCCTCTTGATTACTCCCTGGACGACGCGTGTAAGATAAGCAATGAAAAAAACATCCGGTAACCAGTTTAACCACCACAATTAAAAACCTACGAAACTAGCCTGACTCGACCTCTTTATCTTCAAAATAAAAATCGAATTTAAAATACATTAATTAAGAATGCAATAATTTTAATAACAAAGATTACAGACGCGATGACGGAAGCACAAAAATGTTGACCGATAACAACCTATTTTGGTGTAGACTTTTTAAAAACAACACTTGAGCTATGTATCGCGGTACTTACTTATGTTGTTGTGGCACATAATTCATTACTAAGTTAATACTTATGTGGTATAACAAATGGCGAACACTTGAGTAAATATCCGTATTGTCCTCAATTCGATACTTGTCTGCCACTTGTCCCTGTACCTGTACCTATCGCTACTGCATTTATTAGGTGAACAAAGCATCGTGTCATATTGAATTTGATACTTTTTAAGTTTTTACCAAAACAATGCATTATTTAAGTAGACGCGTCTTGATTTTGAAAATATACTTACCTAAAACACCTGCTTTTTTTAGCTCCTTCTCATACGAAAAACCGGTATATTCGCGCCATGTAGATTTGGTGGGTGGGAGCCGTCGAACTACAACAAATCGAGTTGTAAGCTTAGAACATAGAGTTATCATATCTTTGTGTGCCCAGCCATAATGCCTAGACGTTTTACTTCGTTTGATGTATCATTGTTATTAAATACTTCAGTAACAAGCAGTAGTTAATACCCCATTACACACCACCACCATACCACAATTGACCATTATTGTGTACAATCAAAGGGTATGTGTTTTGACTGACTCAAAGAAATGTAGTGACACAGGTGTTCACTCTATTTAGACACGGCATACCATTTCCTAATGTTGCGATGTTTGCTTCACACAAACACATTCACATTTTATTATGTCATCCTAACATTTGGTTTCGTTTGTTCTTCGGGAATCCATGTATTCATTTGTTTCACTGCATAAATCTTTCCTCATTCTTCGTACGTAACTACATATAATAGTGAATCATAGTGTCTTACTAATTAAATTACCATAACACAACGGTTTGCTCATTTTACTAGACGGTTGACCTTGAAAGTTAAAATTGAAGTTTCTAGGAGCTGAATTGATAAAAAATGTTGACACTCATCGATGTTGACCCCTTGTTATTTACTGAATGATAAAGTCACCATCAAGACTGGTTGAACAATCATCTTTTATTGGATAAATCATCGGAAAAAGTCGTTACACGCTATCTTATCAATATTAAATTATGACTCAACAAATGAACGTGTAATTCTTTGTTAAAAAGGAGTTTGTTACTTCGACCAAACTCGGTAATAAGCGCAAGATGTCGTCAGATCGCGTTCGTTATTATTAATGACCTAAGACTTCACAACGTAACGGATAAACTAACACTGAAATTGCAGATAAATTGTTTTAATTTCATAATATTGTGTAAGTAAATATTGATCAATGTTGCAATTACAACTACCATTACACGATACAATCGTAATTAACGATGATTGCGTGTTTACTTGTTGATATCTTAGTTGCGTGTGCGCAGGGAACCACGCGGAACTGCGAAACAATTTTGTGTCGATTCAATACATAGAGCCACCGGAAATAATAGTAAATAAGTAATAATACAATATTATTGTGTCACTTTTCATAAATAATGTAAACGTAACACCAACATTCCGTCGTATCTTCAGACTTCAGACTAATAATTCCTCAATAACCATGTTAATGGAAGGAGATAGGTATTGAGACAATTCGAGTACACTTATATCGAGATTATCGTTATCGGCTATAAATATTATCATTATCAATAAAAGCACACAACAAATTTTCCTTCACGCATCCGACGCGATGCTTGATTCATTGATGATGATGACAATATTAAAAAAAAAATGTTTTCTTTCAATGTTCATTAATCAGTTCTTTTAAGTACCTACATTAATAAACACTGAAACTATTACTGTAATTAATTGGTTATCTAATGTTACTCCGCAAGAAAATGTTCTTTAACAATATTTTTTGTGGAAATCGTTTTTCGTTGAAATCACATAGAAGAAGCCATTTCCACGAAAAAAATTGTCTTGATCGAGTGAAATGAAAACTGCGGACTTTATTTTATGAAATTAAGTCAGTAGGTAGAGTAATTATCAAAGGTTATTTTCCAGCGCTCTGGTAGGTACTTAAAAATGTATAAAATCTCTAACACACGATCAACTACTGTAGTTTTTATTTCGACAGTTCAACAACATTCATTGCGTCATTTACGTTGTTGAGCAGGCAGACACATTTTTCGAACATATGGAGATTGCTCCATATGTAATATCTAATTAGTAATATCCTTCAAAATGATTCAGATTGTGATTGATAGTGTGTTGCGCAATTAGGGTGCAGAATAGCACATTCATAGAAATTACGCGGCGGAGTACGTCGCGTAGTCTGTAAAGAAAACATGAACATGCAGAATTTCCACCGCGTAATTTTCGACACACGTTGTGTCTAGGCTAAGGTTTTTCTGCAGTAGAATAGTATTGTGTCTCAGACCTTAGCGCTAGCTTCCTATCTTGAAGTGGGCCTCTGAAATTATGTCACAAAATACGTACACTAGATTAGGTATAACAATCACAAGTGATACTTACTTGTTCATTATTTTTAGCAAAATATATCTGATAACTCGCTAAGTGGGTTACTGCTGTCGAAGATAGCTGACAGGGAGACAATAATGTGGATTTTATTACAAATAATAATATTCTCTGGTTCAGCTATGCTACCTATAAATTTAGTTCTTCGTCTATTTTCATGAACCAAAAAAAAGGCTATTTGAGCTCTATTTCTACATAATTATTTGTATATTACAATGTACGATCAAATCTTTTGAGATGTTAGGGGTAGGTAGTCCTCTGCCAGGGTTGCGGAATAGTCCGAAAGGGATACCGGGACCCTGGCAACAGGCAACTGAAGGAACACGGGTGGGTTTTAGTCAGTAAGAGTCTGACACGCCCTTCCGCTCCGCCCAGAGCGGGAGAAGACATTTGATGATTTCCCACCCAAAAAAAAAGGGGTAGGTAGTCCTACTTTTATACGACGAAAATGTCTGCGGAGTATAAAGTAATACAATGACAGTTGACAGTAGGTACATTGATATCGGACATACATTCCTGTGACCATAATCTACTTAATTAACCCTAACCGCAGTTAAAACTTCGATAGCAAAATAATTTTGAATAGTTAACTTATATGTTTTACATTGTTATCGTCATTTTCAGCAGTTAACTTATATGTTTTACCTTGTTATCGTCATTTTCAGCAGTTATTTTCAGCCCTATCAACAGAATTGCAACATATTTTCTCAGCTAACAGGATGATTCAGATTCTACATTCATGGCCGGATTTAAGGCAGGGCAACAATTTGATATTTGTTGGATAAAAAAAGTGCAAGGAACCTTTTTTAATTTTCTTTTAATGTCCAGGGCTGATGGTCTTAAAAATGATACGTATAAACTACGTTTCTCGTCTATTCCATATAATTTTCCGGGGCCTCCACTTTTTGGTTGCCACAGGGCCTCCACACCTATAAATCCGGCCCTGTCTACATTGAGCAACTCCCGTCCATTATACAGCTTTTTGAAAGAAAGGACCATTGTTGAACTAGGAATTCATCGGATTTGAGGAATTTCGGTCATAGACTTGTAGGAATTCCCAATACTATGCTCTATGGTCAAGAACAGCTTGTGGGGGATAAGATCAATAGCGACTGGTCATCATCCTTCTGCCCTTATCCCAATGTTTACGCTGTAAGCCTTCTTAGTTATTCTTCCATATAATCTCTTATATTATGCGTCATCTCAGTAGTCACCTCTTTTCTAGCCATATCATCTTTGGCGGTGGGTAAGACATTTTATAAGACGGATTTTATCAAGCCTCTCCAAACAACTTGACTAGATCGCGACTCATGTCTTGCTGGGAGGGAATGTGTACTTAGCTTACTGATAACTTGATGGACCTATGTATATTGTACTTACATTATGTTCTTCCCGAATTCCAAGATCGAAAAGATAAAAGTGAGATAGATTTTCCCCGCTACAACATATTATATGTAATGACTGGGTTTTATGGTATTTTTTTCTACGAACATCATTATGTGACGTCAAACTGATTCACGATCGAATATATTTTTTATGTAAATAAAGCAATTATTTCAAAGCGTGTGAATGATGCAAAAAATTGCAAGATAATAACATTAATAACAGCGATGAGTCAAGCAAGTAACATATTGACCTTTCCTTATATACCCACGTTTAAATCCTTATATGGACTGATTCACATTATTTTTTTGCAGAAACTAATGTTTCAGATGAATCCTAAATAATATTATCAATGCGAAAGTGCGTTTGTTTGTTGCTTTGTTTGTTACGCTTTCACGCTAAAACGCTGTTTGGCACATGGGTATAACATGACCTGGGTAAGGAAGGACATAGGATACCTTCACAGGATCGATATTTATGCGGGTGATACCAGGGGGCGCAGCTAGTATGACATAAATTAATTTAAGAATTCAAATGATTAAACTCTGACACTCCTTATTATATTAATTGCATTACAAACATGTATTTGGTATGAACAATATCATTCACTAACGGAGGCAGTGTTTAGATTTAAATCGAATAAACAAACAGTAAAAAAGAGGAGTTAAAAGAAATGCGAAACCACGAATACGAAACGAAATCTTGAAGTAGAGTAATTCGTCAACTCGTCCCACATGTCAACGGCCCATTTGGGACGTTATTTTGATGTTCTGCAAGTCGTCCTAAATGAGTAGGCCGTAGGCATGTAGGACGAGTTGACGAATTACTCTTGGAGTAAACTTGAAAGAGGTTCTTACTATGTATCACAAATCACTATCATCTAGCTTCGACTAAAATACTCAGTCAGTTCACCATAATTACTGACCGACGAGCGACAAGTCAATATACAACCTATAAATTATAGAATATATTTAAAGAAGGCGGTGTCAAAAAATAACACGTAGCTTCAACTACACAAGTAAAAATATTACAACAGCTAGAATTTGATCAATGTTGAATCGAAACAACTAGAGAAAGAACTCATATTTAGTTAGTTAATAATAGCATAGAGTAGATAGACAATGGGCTAGTAACTTTAGACCATAAGCATTGTAATGATATTTAATTAAAGCTACATTGACAATACACACATCGTCAGCATTTTGAATTCTAGTGTACCCCTATGGAAAAATACTTAAAAATACGATACGACAAACATAAATTAACGGTCAACAATAAAAAATACATTTAGTACTTCCACGTATCGAATATCGTTGTTCTGCGCGTGTGTCAACGTTTTTAATATAAAAATATGATGTATTATGAATATTAATAGTTTCACACAAATAGCGACGGGTTTCTTATACAATGGTAAAAAGTCTACGTGATTCGATGTCATCTATATTTTCGCGTAGGACAATGGCCCATCTGATAACTTAATATTATAAATGCGAAAGCTAGTTTGTTTCTTTGTTACGCTTTCATGCTAAAACGGGATTTGGATGAACGGTATGGGGATACTTTGAACCCTGGAGAAGCACATAGCAGGGGCGAAGGCTCCATATAAGCCCATTCCTATCGGCTTCCCTTCTGATATTCGGAACAAAACCATACCCAACTATCGTCATTGAAAAATGACACAATCGAATCAAATCACACTATAGGTATTTAATACAGGTACACCATCAAATTAAAACTATACAAAACGCCTACATTCAATGTTTTGACTTAGTAGTCTCCCAACAGCAAAAAATGTTTCTCTAAAATTAAAAAATTAAAAACCCCCGACAAAAACAAAGCATTTAAAAAGTAAAAAAATAATATGTATTGGCCCTTTACGTTTAATATAAAAGTTGTAGGTAATATTTTGATCCAAGCGTCGTCGCGTCGGGGGACGGCTCATGAAAATAGGAAATTAACAGCAACTATCCTTTCTACAATAGCATATATTCATTATTCCTAGTGTATGTTGGCGTTCTCATTAGCCGTCCCCCGACGCGACGACGCTTGGATCAAAATATTACCTACAACTTTTATATTAAACGTAAAGGGCCAATACATATAATTTTTTTACTTTTTAAATGCTTTGTTTTTGTCGGGGGTTTTTAAATTTTTAATTTAACTTTTATTCCCAGCTTTTTAAATTTCATATTGTATTACTAGTAGAAACGCTATGATCAACCCGTGGCTCGCCGAAATCTGCGTAGCTGTACGTACTTTTGCCACAGTGTAGCTAGTTTATAATTTAGTCTCATTTCTCTTTCCTACTCCATCATCAGACCCTGATCACCACCCCTATTTTTTGAGTCCTTTCCAATGAGCCCAAACACGATACCTCTGCTGTAAGTTGGTGAGGGAGTTGGGTATCCTGCATCCAGGTGATGCTGCAGCATCAGTTCAAGGTTACTATATTCTTCTAATATCATTGAAGTAACAGAATTCTAAATTTCCGATCGATTAGACCTGTGAAAGATGCTCACATCCATTCATCAACTAGAAAAGAGCTGATAATCTTCAAACGGCTGAACCGATTTTCTTGAATAATAGCTAAGAACACTCTCGATCAAGTCACCTTTCAAACAAAACAAAAAAAAACAAAATCGGTTCAGCGGTTTGGCAGCTACGATGGAACAGACAGACACACAGATACACACGTTAAACTTATGACACCCCTCTTTTTCAGTCGGGGGTTAAAAATAACTCGGCGCCTCGATCGGCTTTTCGATCATTCATAAATCAAGGCGTCATGACGTCACTTTGGTCACGTGACACCCCGGTTTCGTATGGGCCTTAGCAAGCCGGTG
Organism: Lithophane ornitopus; assembly: GCA_948473465.1. Taxonomy (NCBI): domain Eukaryota; kingdom Metazoa; phylum Arthropoda; class Insecta; order Lepidoptera; family Noctuidae; genus Lithophane; species Lithophane ornitopus. Next base: position 9,031,560 of record OX419624.1, on the reverse strand, counting down.
AAGATCGAGTTATGGTACATACAGCGATCGAAAATTGCGTGCGCGTGAACGAGATGGGGCGATATCCGTTCGTTGAATGTCGTAATGCGTTCGGCTCGGAGTTCGGACAGGACACTACGCTAGACATTGTGTGGTTGATGTTTGACGTAATCGAATTATAACATTTTATTTTGTTTACACTAGCAGTTAATTTGCATTTTATTAGTATTATTCATTGAAATCATTAGTTTATCAGTACGAGTATCGTAATAGTAGTATTTGTTTGTTGGTATAAAACAGTGAATACAGTGTTTTGAGTTTAGTGAAAGTGTACGTTGTAATTAAGTATTTGGGGTAAGTAGAAGTAATTAGTACGATCAGTAGGATTAGGATGGCGGCATTAATAGCTTTAGATTGTTGTTTAACAGATTATTTGCTTTGTGAGGAAACATGCTTTTCAAGGTTAAGTTTCGAAAATAAGAAACACATAATTACGTTGGGCCGTGCTCGCCCTTTTATGACTATAAATTTATTAAAAACGATACCCTTTACGATAAATATCCATGAATGACTGGCAGTTGTAAATTAAATAATAAAATGTATTGTTTCCCGTGTTTACTTTTCTCCGATTCTAGTAGTTTATGGAATAAGGGGGTTTTACAGATATTAATAATCTGACGAATTCATCTTCAAAGCATGTTCAGACTGAAAAACATATTCGTAGCTGTTCGGAGTTACATGAGTTCGGGACTAGTAGGATAGAATCATTTTTGCTAATTCGCTTGAAGCTCATAATAGAAAAGTAGATCGAAATAGGAACTTAATGAAATGGTTTATTGACACCGTTATTCTGTTAGGGAAACAAGAAGTAGCTTTTCGCCACGGCTGTCCTAGGTAAGCATTTCTTGCTCCGGGTTACCTCTCCCAAAAAATCAGCCTTCGCCACTGGCACATAGTCCACTTTTTATCGACATACCACGCGGGCGAAGCCGCGGGCGAAAGCTAGTTTATCTGATATTTGTCAAAAAAATACAAAATTGACCATTTTCACGACAGGTACTACGGGTTAATTGCGTAATACCTACACTTACAATGGTAATGCCTTTATTTCGAAAATTCAACAACATTAATTGCCATGAAAATTCGTCTGTTCGACAAAGTAAATGTCGAAATTCGAACTGTCGAACAAACTTTGTCGAACAGACGATTTTTTTTTTTTTTTTTTTAAGAGGTTTATCTAAGAGGTACAATTAGCCTTGTTGTCTTGCATATATGCGCAATCAAGATTACTCATACAAAAAATACAAATTATATAAGGTAGGTACTTATTTGTAAAGCATTTCCGACAATTTACTGAAAAAAAAAAAGATTTATTCAACGCGTGAAAATCATTTTACCGCTTCAGAAACTCGGAAATAATCAGAAAAAATATGACCTTCTGCGTGATTTTAATTACCTAATCTGAGTAATTTTTTTTGTTAATTACGCTTTAAGAAGTAAAAGTCGTTGCTATGTTAGGTGTATGTATATAATTTATATAATATGAACATATATAAATTATATACATATTGACGATCATGTACTCGCGCATAATAATATAAACAGTCAAATATTATGATTAATTATAATTAGATAATATATAATTAGATAATTACAAAGATAGCCTAGGAGTGGGCTATCAAAGAAAAATACGATATAAGTAACCATTATTTCTTTGAACTCCGTGTGCAAATGTTAATGCATTTCATACTTACTTACTTACACAATTTGAATTTCTCACCACGTCGAAACTGTCAAAAGAAACGCTATGAGGAAATAAAATTAAATGAAAAGAAATGATTAATGTTTCGCCTCAAGGACAGAACAGTTCCATATGTGTTGCCCAGGAATATATGAACTGCCACTGCAGTCTACCACTAGCGCCAACGGCCACGCATTTACTACAACAATTAATGAACATAAGCTATAATTGTCAGAAATCGACCTTTTATGACCAATAACTTGAGAAGTTGACGTCGAGAATAAAAAGTAACCGCCTCATTCATAAACGCTGTTTAAAGTTAAGTTATGAATTATCAACTGTTTAACCATACATTTTCGAAGTTTATACGTCTTTTTAACTTTAAGAAACGTTTATGAATAAGAGGGTAAGGCATTAAGTGTACAAAGGTCATTGTCATTCTTCTACAGAGTGCAGTCACAAGTAGTAGGATGGTAAATAATGAACAATAGTAAGCTGAGTCAAGCTGAGGGATGAGTAAGAGGCAGCCACACAGACTGGTCGCTCTGTCGGTCGCGGACTGTGGTCGGAGGCACAGAACTGGTTCAATCCATTAAATTTTTATTTTTAGTAATGAACCAACCTCTTGCTCGGTCAGTAAGAAGGAAATAACACACCATTTAATACGCAGTAGGTAATAAATGCATTGTTTATTGGTTCAACTTTCCTTTGAGCTTGTCGAAACTTCGAAAGACAGGTATAGCCGTAGCCGTAGAGGGATTTAATTGCCTTTAATGATGCGTAATGACTTTTTATTTTCTTTAATGCACAGCATATAGTCATCTTTAGTACTTACCTATTTAATTAAATAGTTATTTCAAGTTGATAAGACTTATTGTACCATTTCATATTTGTTGCAATAAAGGAGAGCGAATCGACTATGGACCGGTTGCGTGTGCCATGTCGCGATTAATAATAATAATAACATTTTCAGATAGCATATAAATTAAAACATGAAACTAATTTCGTTACACCATGCCTTGTTAAGATAAATAATTACCAAGATAAACACGTACAGATAGACAAATGGACAGTAAACGGCTGTTGTTGTACTTATTAAGGTACACACATCGTGATAACTTGTAATTATTGTGTTCTTCATACGTTTATAATAGCAATCGCGGTAAACAGGAAAATAATAAAGTGTATGTTTAATTTTCATTCCATGCAACAGCAGCTGTGATCAATTTGCCATACCTACATAACTCCAGGGACAATTTGTGCTCAAGGCTTCAATAACTTTGTGTACAGATAGCAGCAAAATGAACGAAATGTATTAAGTACAAAAAAAAATTGATTACTGTCCTAAAGAAAGACAAAAAGCGGATGGTGTGCAGCCAAAATAGAAATAGAGCCAATTTTGGTTGAGTTTTGCGTTTCAACGGACTGGAAAAATATGATTTTTTATTATTGTGCGTAGTTACTGCTAACCACAAAACTGTGAAGGAAAACATCGTGAGGAAACCGGCATGTCCTAGAACAAAAAAATCGAAGACATGTGACCACCATGTGTCTACAAATCCGTGGGCCCTTGTGGTGGATTACGGCCCAGTCCCTTTTACAGAAAGGCGGCCTGTGTTCCAGCAGTGGGAACATTATAGGCTGATTAGAGAGAGAGAGAGAGAGACAGCTAACCTTCGCTAGTCGCGGAAGCATTTATAGCCCATCAAATGTCAATCGGGCTTTTAAAAACCGATAACAATTAAAACTCTATTGTGTCTCTTTAATGACAGTTGAAGGTATTGCAGGAGAAGGAGAAATGTCTGAACATATTTGACATTTCACTGTCAACCTATATGTGCTGTTTCTTACAGAGTTACTTTATTATTTAAGTAAACAATTTTTGTACTTATTCCTTTTTGTTTCTCGATAACAACGCCGTAAGTGGGTCAATATTCTGAATACTTTATTCAAAGTAATAAACACCGATAAAGCATTTGAAACGTTTTTTTATTCACTTTGATATTGTAACTGAAACAATTCGGCCCATAATTCACAATAACATTTATGTAGGCATTTAGAGATAAACGACGTTATCTGACACACACAGGATTATTAATAAACATGACCCAATTTAAGGCCGAAATTGGAGATTTTATGTATTGGTGTTTACTTTGATAATTTTATGTTAATTGACAGATAAAACATTTCATGAAGGAGCTCGTGGCTAAGTAATAGCAGCCGCACGGATCGATCGATCCGGTTAAGCTACGCTTGCCGGTTTGGTCCGTGGATGGGTGACCATCTGTACATACCGAGACTCCTCCGTATCTCGGAAACCACGTTAGCCGTTGGTCCCGGCTGTCAATCGTGGATCCTTGACAGTCGTTACGGGTCGTCAGAAACCAGAAAGTCTGACAATAGCCTTACGGGGTAGGGTATCGTATTACCTAGTGACTGGGTCGTGGAGGTCAGATAAGCAGTTGCACTATGTAAAACACTGGTATTCAGCTGCATCCGGTTAGACTGGAAGCCGACCCCAACATAGTTGGGAAAAGGCTAGGCAGATTGATTGCCAGATAAAACATTTCCTTGGAAAAGAAAGGGCATATGTTAATACACTAATCCCACCACCATAAACAGAGAAGTCTATAACGACATCGACCACTGCTGAAAAGTAACAATCACGTTAGTAATAACAGAATTTCACGCCTTGTATTTCCCGAAGGGTTAGGCAGAGGTGTACCTATAGCTTATTATAAACGGATATACTTTGAATTAGACGCACATGAACATTGATGAGTAATTTCCTAATGTCCGTGCCTTATAGGAAGGAAAATTCCTTATTTTTCCTTTTAATGCATTGCAAAAATGGTATAATTAGCTTACCTTTCCAAGAACAACGTATTTTCCGTCAAATGTTGTTCACATTTGACGGAAAATACGTTGCGTTGAAGATAACTAGCGGAAATGTCGTTCCTTTTATTGCTGACCGTCATTCTTTTGAAATATGGAGTGCGAAATAATAGCATTTGACGAACATTCGATACTCGTTGAAACACCTGTTCGCTTTTGTATAATCGTGTGGTTTTGGTAAGGCAAAAACGAAAGTCGGTATCCTTGCAAAAAAAAACGATCTTACCAATATTTTGGTAATTATAGGAGACTTGGCGAACCTTGCACTATAATATTTTATAATAATTGAGGATCGACGAAACAACTCTGTTCTATAGATAATTACAACAATAAATAAAGTGATATAACATCACGCCTGTAATCCCAAAAGGTACTTATAGCTATAGTAGGTACACATGCATTTCGCCAGTTATGTTTAAGTCCTATGTAATAGGGGGCGAGCCGCCTAATGTGTAGTACCTAGTAATTACAAAATTAAAATGGCGAAATTCTTCCTTAAAAATGTCGTAGCATTCGTAGCAAACTGCTACGTCTACGTAGACCCTACAATACGGCCGATGTAACTTGGCAGTTGCGAACTTCGCGCAAAGAGCTGCGCAGTAACATTCTTTAGGAACCAAAGGGGCGAGTGTGAGTGTGAGAACATGCGCGAAAGTTATATGCGCCTATGTTCAGACCTGCCAAATCATAACGGCCGTATTGTACGTAGGCTGCCATATTAGATACAAACGAAAGGCCGTCCTTGGACCCCGTGGGGTTTCTTACTTTTATACTATTTCAGTAGAAAATGATGACAATCATGACATGATGATCTTGATGCTTTGGGAATTTGGGTGGTGAGGGTGATGTTCATATTTTATTTCAGTAGACATAATTTTAGTCTTTGTAAAATTCTGCTTTCAGGCGCCATATTGAAAGGAGGGATTACTAAGCAGTGGCAGTGTTTTTATTGCAATTGAAATATTTATATACTACTTGGATGGATGTCATAAAATTCTTACCACGCCTTCTAACCACCACGTTGCCAAAATAGTTAGTAAAACGTAATATTCAATCAATCGCAGTAGGTCATTTTTGTTGTAAGTATTTATTTTTCACGGTTTTTGCTTGAAGATGTCAAAGCTACTTAGAGGTGACAAAGTTCTTCTCGCTTCAGTAACCTTACCAGATGTGTTACTTAGTTTCTAACATGCATTTAAGTTATTTAACAGTTGCATAATTTTCCCACCGCATATACAAGTTTAGCATAAGGCGAGTTATTAGCATCCCATATGCTAAAATTTATTTTTTTCACTTGATATTTTTAATTCTACCTAAAAGTGAAAACATGTGCTCAAGGGTGTACGCCATAGGTTATGGATACTGATTCAGATGGTTTTATGTAATAGCGTCCTATAACAATGTAAATTCCAGGTTTCTCGATTCCTCTAGCAAAAATCCAAATAACTGCGTTGCCTGTCCAGAACCACAACCAGCATCTTTGTTTAAACTTCAGAAAATTCTTATTCGCCATTCTCATTACCACTTTACTAAAGCAGGCGGTTAAAACCAGCGGTTATCAACCTTTTTTCGCGCCAACACATTCAATCAAGCATACACTCGTAATAGTCGTTATGTTAACATCGGCCCGAGCACACGTATAATGCGGTCTCCACTTATCGCGAGCCCGTAAATGATCATGCAACCACCGACTGCGGCTAAGTGTTGCTTAACTGCAGTGATCTAACTTGGTGACGATTACGAACGTAACTGCACTTTGAATGCACCTGTTAGTTGTTTAGAACCCCCGGATATGCTGTGTATTTTCTGTCGTTTATTTCAGAAGAGTTTTGGTTTTAAGCTAAGTTTTTGATCCTTTGTTGCAATAAAAGTCTGCATAACTCCTTATTTTTTATAGCTTACTTACATTTGTTGTACTACAGTAAAAAGTTCTCGTATACATAATAGCTTAGGCAAACATAGTTTCAAGAAAAAAATTCCATAAATATACCTAATTTCAGTTATCATTCAGTAATTAATCAAATATTGGTATTCAGCTGTATCCGGTTAGACTGGAAGCCGACCCCAACATAGATGGGAAAAGGCTAAGCAGATGATGAATGTATCAAATATTGCCCCACATACTGCCACACAAAGACTATGGAACCGAGTCTACAGATTATTCAAGATTTTCAATTCCGGCTAGCCGACCTCTTTATCACTTACTACAAAATATCTTTATCGGTTACTTACTATCGTACTTTAAAACGCTTTTTTATCGTATTTATTGTTGGCTAGCCATATATTAAAGCGGCATTAATGGATCAGGACAGCGATTATTTGAGTGTAAACAAACTGTTTAGGCATTTACATAGTAATAATATGTAAATGTCTAAAGCCTACAGAACTAGGGTTATGAACTGTGCTGCGCGCTTCGACATTGTTCTACAGGCAGTGCGGACGAAGTACCTATACGAAATTTTCGACGAAAGCGTATTTCTTTAATGTTTCATAAATTAAAAATAACTCATGCACTGAAAATGAAAAATAACTCAAGCAATGAAAACTGCATTTTGCTATTCTGTAAAAATATCACCGTGAAAACTTAGGTGAAGTGAGCTTGGAGTGAACTATCACTGCCTTAGCATCAGTAGGTATCGATGACAATGACAGCTCACGCCACGCTCACTTCACCTAAGTTTTCGCGGTGAGATGGTGACAGAACAGCATTTTTGTATTAATGATGTGTAGTGGGAAAATCCCATCAGTAGCATAGAGGGGTTTTATTTATTTAACAATAAACGTAATTTGGGATCTCCGTTGCCGTAAAGCTCATCATCATCATTACTTAATTGTCAATTAAACGAAAATTGCAGCCAAATGTTAAATATTACAGTACGAGGGAAACTGGTGACATCATCGATAGTGTTGTAAAATAGCGGGTTATCGCTAACAACGCCCGGCCCACACACTGCGCTTGATTTATACTCAAGTTAGCAATGGTTTAAATATTCTTCTCTTTACGATCAATGCCAATTTGACCTTTTATTAATTATATTGTACTCACTGCCTGCCTCGCCCGATGATTACATAAGCATATTGTAAAGCAATTTTAGAGTGTTAAACCCCTCGTTGTCTAGATATATGTGTTAATTATCTGAGTGTTATTATCGGATCTACAGAAACCTGTAATTTCCATGATTATAATTCTAAACTTATCATGATCCAGCCTAATAAATCTTTACTGGATAACGGCCACAGAGTCGTTGACACATAATAGAATTCATTTACGGTATTTCAGAATTTGATTTGTACCTTTTACATGAACAAATGGAATATAAATATTGTATTTATATGTGACACACTTCTGAACTGATTTGAGATTTAAAATCAAAAAGACTGTTATCTTTTACCACGTGTCAAATACTGATGTCTATCCTCTTACCTCTAGCAGACGAAGCTAACCCTAACAAGTAAAAAGTTCGGCTTTTTCAAAGTCATGTCTGGCTAAGATAGAGCTGACTTTTGGCTTGACTTAAATTAATTGCTATTATTATATTCTTCGTACTCGTAGCTAAGTAATAAGCCGCACAGGTCGATCCATCATGTTGAGCTACGCTTGCCGGGGTTGGTCTGTGGATGGGTGACCATCTTTACATACCGAGACTCCACCGTGCCTCGGAAAGCACGTTAAGCCGTTGGTCCCGGCTGTCATTCGTGCATCTTTGATAGTTGTTATGGGTCGTCAGAAGCCCAAAAGTCTGACAACCAGTCTTACCAAGGGGTACCGTATTACCCAGTTACTGGATTGTGGAGGTCAGATAGGCAGTTGTTCCATGTAAAATACTGGTATTCAGCTGCATCCGGTTAGACTGGAAGCTGCCCAATTTATTATCCAGCTTATTAGCCAGCTAACTTATTTGGGAAAAGGCTAGGCAGATTGATTATTATATACCTTGATCATTACTTATTTCAGTATAGGGGCCATTAGAAGACGAAATGTTGAGTTTCAGTGAATGTTATGTTGATTTTTTGATACGTACAATCTATTATTTCAGAAGGACTGCCCTGAGAATGAAGTATTTCGAAATCTGGGTTACTTCTGATTGCTAAGGTTTGAACTCAACTCTACACCCAAAACAATGCTTCATAACGGGCAATTAAGACCAAACAAAAAAGTGCATGAACCTTGTGCAGGCTTAGTGCATGTGAGTGCGTATGAGTGCGTTTGAGTGCGCCCGAGGTGAGTGCCTGAGTTACGTAAGGCGAGCGATACGTCGCGTATCTTTACGAGCCTTTGTCTCGATTCCTGCCAACCGTATTGCTCGAGTATACTTCGCCACAAAATATTCAATTAACAAAAAATTTGAACTTTTATTTGGGGTTTTATTTTTGACTTTATTCGATGTGATTACTTATGTGTTGTTGAAATTAGCGGCTTGCCAGGGTTCCGTTTCAGTAAGTACTGAAATCTGAAGATAGTTTTGTGCCATATTCAAAACTCAAGGAGAATAACTTTTCATGGAATTGATTCTACGGTAGGTACCTACCTACTTATATGGATGGTCAGATCATTAAGTTATATAAGCTCACACCTGACCCTTTTTATCCGATTCCCAGGCTTGAGGCTAGCATGGAAATGAATTTGCACATATTTCTGATTACTGCGAATTTAAATAACAATTACTTGATTAAATAATTACCATACAAATTGTTTTGATTTTAGCCGAATGATGCCATGGACTTAGAAGCAACTTTTGTTTCTTAAACCAATTACCGATTTTGCGATATTTTTTCCTTAATCCATTCTATTTCCATGCCACATCCGCAGTGATTTTACTCTGTCTCTTGGTCAGATAGGCAGTCGCTCCATGTAAAATACTGATATTCAGCTGCATCCGGTTAGACTGGAAGTGGAAGCCGACCCCAACTTGGTTGGGAAAAGGCTAGGCAGATGATGATCCGCAGTGATTTTACTGTTTTTTTTTTTTAAGTTTTTTTTTTTTTTAAGATAACGCTTGTGTTCCCGATGGTACAAGCATCGAGCAGTAAAATTTATATTGCGTTCACCCGGTAGCGGGTCACTTGTCGCCGTGCCTAACCGTTCATACAGCCTTCTAAGCTATGCTTATTGTAATGGAACATGCGCCGCAACTTTCCTAGGGCTATCGAGCACCACAACGCTCCTAGGGCTACCAAGCACCACAATGCTCGTAGGGCTACCAAGCACCACAATACTCGTAGGGCTACCAAGCACCACAATGCTCGTAGGGCTACCAAGCACCACAATGCTCGTAGGGCTACCAAGCGCCACAATGCTCCTAGGGCTACCTAGCACCACAACGCTCCTAGGGCTACCAAGCACCACAATGCTCGTAGAGCTACCAAGCACCACAATGCTCCTAGGGCTACCAAGCACCAGAATGCTCCTAGGGCTACCAAGCACCACAATGCTCCTAGGGCTACCAAGCATCACAATGCTCCTAGGGCTACCAAGCACCACAATGCTCCTAGGACTACCAAGCACCACAATGCTCCTATGGCTACCAAGCACCACAACGCTCCTAGGACTACCAAGCACCACAATGCTCGTAGGGCTACCAAGCACCACAATGCTCCTAGGGCTACCAAGCACCACAATGCTCCTAGGGCTACCAAGCACCACAACGCTCCTAGAGCTACCAAGCACCACAATGCTCCTAGGGCTACCAAGCACCACAATGCTCGTAGGGCTACCAAGCACCACAACGCTCCTAGGGCTACCAAGCACCACAACGCTCCTAGGGCTACCAAGCACCACAATGCTCGAAGGGCTACTTAGCACCACAATGCTCCTAGGGCTACCAAGCACCACAATGCTCCTAGGGCTACCAAGCACCACAATGCTCCTAGGGCTACCAAGCACCACAATTTGTCCAACGTCACATTAATGAAAAAACTCTACGCTAATTCAACTGTAAAATCTGAGATTATAACGCTTAATGAAATCGTTTAAAAATTTCACTTCATTGTCAAGCAGGCAGATCTTTAATTTTGTTTCAAGAGAAAACAGTGACGTTGCGTAATAGTGAGACAAAACGTAAACTTTTAATTTAGTGAGCATTTATGGTTGTTGATATTGTGTATTTTAACGATGGAATTGTAATACCTGTGAGCAGAAAGTAGTGCATACCTACTTTCCGTTCAATTTTGTAAAGTAATCGCACTGACAGATATTTATCAAGGTATTTATAAACCTCTCAAGTGTCCCGTTCAATTTACTTAGTTTATCAGTTACCTTCACAGTCACACTACCCGAAGCTTGTATATTTGTATGGATACCTCGGTGAATACATACAAGAGTACCCTCAAAATCTCTTATCACGTCCGTTTGCCCTTCTGTTAATCCCATAAATAAACACGGAACGGCCAGGCTTGCCGCTTGACGTTTCGGAATGCAAATCTTGTGATTTCCTTTTTTACAACTACCCTTGAAAACGTGACTTTCCGAATATTTCGCGGCATTAACAGGACAGGAAGCGGACGTGAGGCGTCCGTCATTCAGTTTCACCTCACCTCTATCAGTTTTATGTCAATATAAATAACTTTCAGTTTAATCCGTCCACATGCATTAAAGTGGATGCGGTTACTTGCAGTTATAAATATGATTCATTTTTCTTTAGCCTTTATAATAATACCTACATAAATTATTTATTACTTCGCAAGAGGTTCACTCAATTATGCATAATATAACTTTCAGTTAATTCTGTAATGATAATAATGCGGAAGATGAAGCTTCTGAGTCGATCGACTCATTAAAAGTAATACGTCATTACAACAGCATAATTTTTTTAAATCTTATCGGTCGTAAGATGCAAATCAGGAAGTATATTTTAAATGTTCAGTAATGGCTAAAATTATTCAGTAATGGCTAAAAGTTCTTCAGTTAACTGTTTACATCATTTCCAACAAAGTATGCCTTCTCAAATTGCCATCAATTTAATCGTTTTAGTGACTCCACGTATTTATACATCTCCTTCGCTATCTAATCAGTATTCTGTACAAATATTAGATAATAGTCGCCCTAACACATCCAGCAGTAATTATTATTATCGCTGAACCAACATCGAGTTAAGTATTTACTTTCTTAGACGTGATAATGTCGGTTGATATTACGAACGAAATGGTAGAATTTGACTAGGTTTTGGAACAACTGACAGTGCAGTTCACATTCCAAAAGGTAATCTTCCATGGTGGTTTTGTTTACGGCGATGCGGAACTGCAAACGTCATTGAGTGTTGACAATAGTGTAAATTGATATCAAGGGGATCGTATGATCCCAAAGCCACGTGCAGCAATGATTGCAGGTTTTAGATTGCAGTTATGGAACAAAAGAAAGGTTACAGTTTGTACGTTGCAGTCTTGCAGTTATGCTTCAAAAGTAATAGGTTTAGTCCCATCTACGTTCTACCTGGGTCCTGTCCTGATCCCCTCCCTGGGTTTGATGAGAAATGAGCGCTTTTTCTGGTTGGATTTGATTCATTCCCTAAATCGCTTTGAAGAACAGATTTAATTTTATGTTACCTACCTATGTTAGGTTCTGGGTAAATACCTACATATTTTAGCGATTTTATTGAATTAAAATAATTCAACACCACGTGGTAATTTTATTTCTTCCTGGCTTAGGGCAACAATGCGTCACTGTTCCTCAGTCGTAATTTTAGCATTTATTATTGAGCTAGCTACCTAATTAAGAGACTGCCCTTATGACCCCTGCATAAGCTCGTTCATTATTTTGTTCATCGAGCACCAGATTATAACGTCCGTTATACATTACTAACAACTTCATCGTTGCGTTTGTGGAAATTATTCTATGGAATTATGGACTGTATGTGCTTAGTTTAAAGTAGTTTATGATAAATCGTGAAATAACTATTGGCTGTCGTTACTGTTTTGTCAAGGCCAGTCCTTATCTTCGTGTTGGGTTACAAGAGTCGCCGACTCAGCCGGAGAACTCAACGCGGCTGGCTTCGTTATAAACAAGGATCAATTTACTTGCTTACAACGAAACGAACCTCTGTTCTTGACAGTTGCGCATGATTCGTTTTATATTTATTAAAATAATATACACGTGTAGACCATAGGCGCCGGCAGGTTTATTTTCAGGGGGGGCGCATCTTCAGCTCCACCAAGCAAGCTCGATCATTTTTGCAGCTCACCTCGGATATGTTAGGTAATCTTTTGAACATTCATACAAGAAGTAGCTTTGTCGACTTATGCAGAAAAACTTAACAAATACGAGAATGTAGGATTCAAGAGTAATCAAAATAGTAGAAAGCTCGATAATTTTTGCATCTCGCCTCGAATGGGATACCTACCTAGGTGGGCGAGACAACCGATACCCAACCGATAACAGTTTGTTTGCGAAATCGATTTTGAACTGCAGCAACAGCTCCGTGTTGTTCGAAGGGTGACTGTGAGTGACTGTACAATTAGAAGAAGATTGAAGGAACGTGGATTGGTACCACACAAGCTAGCCAATGGGCCGAAATTAACAACAGACCATCAAACTCAGACCAAATAAGAAACCAAGACAGAGCGCTGTCAACAGTGACGTGAGGCCGGTTTCGTAAACATGTGCACATATTTTGGTGTAGTTTGATTGTAAATGTGTGCGTTTGAGCGTGTATGCACAGAGCGGTGGTGTAGTTTTGGTATGCTTCACTTTATTGTTCGCAGCGCTCTGTCTTGGTTTTTTATTTGGTCTGAGCCATAAAAGAGCGCACCTTCAGTTTGCATGTGAGTACTTAAATTGGTCATACCTATGGAGCAATATTCTCTTCTGATGAGAGTAGTAAAGTGATGCTGTATGGTAATGATGGAAGGAAGAAGGTATTGATAGAAGAGAGGGATAACGTTGCGCAGTGCTGTATTGAGAAAAAGTAAGTTATAGTGGCAGTTCATTCATGGACAGTTTGGTATTGTAAGTACATCGGACGGAAAAACAGAACTCGCTTTCGTATCTGCATGCACTAAACGAATATCGTTACCTACATCGAAAAATTTCTCACGTGGTTTTCTATGCACATTTCATTGGCGAAGACTGCATATGCATGCATGATAATTGATAAGTAATGCCAGACCCCATACCGCAGGAATGGTACGAGCTTATCTCAGTAAAGCTGTATCTCCGTTATGGAATGGCCAGCGAGAAGCCCGGACATGAATTCCATAGAGCACCTGTGGGATGAACTAAACAGACGAGTTCGAGCAAGAGATCCTGCTCCAGATACTCTTAGCCAGCTGAAAAACGCAATTCAAGAAGAATGGAATAACATTCCACAATATGTAGTCGTGCCTCTCATCCGAACCATGAAGAACCGTATGAAGCAGTCATAAGGACCCGGGGAGGGAATACAAATTATTGAATAAATTGTAAGTAGGTACTTAACTTTTTTATTTACTTACGTGTTTTGTTTATTGCATTTCATACACAAGGCCGCTTTAAGGCGAGGCAACAGGGGCCAGGGCCCCGGGCCTCCACAAAATATGAGCCTCCAGAATAAGTTTTTTCTTAGATAGGTACTATTTATTAGAACAAAAAAAAAATATTCGCAAGGAACCTTTTTTATTAATTTTCATTTCTTGTCCGGGATTGTCTTAAAAATGATACGTTCAATTACTTAGGTACCGAAACCGGAACTAGATTTTTTTTTCTATGTAAAAAAAACCGGTGCCCTTCTTGGTTGCCCCAGGACTGGCCAGGACCTCCACACCTTAAAATCCGGCCCTGTTCAGGTTAGAAGTGACTTGTTAGACAAAACAAGAATTTGAATTTGGGAATTCGAAACCTTCTAGGTACTACAATACCTATTGTTTTAGGAAATTTACATAATACTTTATATGGTGCCGATTCTCTTGTCACAAATTTTCTAAACTAAACTAAAAATCACTAAAATTGAGTTTATTCCTGTCAAACGACGATGTCCCATTCTGAAATAGACTATAGTGACACAACTTAACTATATTTTAGTTTGACAGCACTAAGATTGCACTGAGTTTTAATTTAGTGAAAATGCTATTCTGAATTTTAACCAAAATTTTGTTCTGTATCTAAAATCCTCTAACTAAATCTGACTATAATTAATCGCGATTAAAAATGTGTGGAATAAAATTAGATGTCATGAACTAAAATTCAAATCCACACCTCGACTTCAGTTACAAAACAGAACTGTATCTATTTTTAACCGACTTCTTCAAAAAGGAGGAGGTTCTCAATTCGCCTGCATGTTTTTTTTTTTGTATGTTTGTTACGCGATTGCTCCGACAATTATGAATCGATTTTGATGATTTTTTTTGTATGGTAGCTCTTGCTTCCGAGGTGGTCCCATATAAATTTTATTAACTTTGTTTGCGTAGTTTTTGAGTTAGCTTCAATGTAACGTATTTTTCCCAATAAGTTTATCTAGACGATGTCTTCATTTACTCCTTCACTGTTATTAACATCAGCTAGTGGTATTCGAATGTGTGTGGGTGGGGTAGGTACCACAACTAAAAAGTGAAAAATAAAAACTTTTTACAAAACAAAACAACCGACTTCCAAAGATTTTTCAGTTTTGAGTGTTTTTTTTTTGGAAGTCGGTTGTTTTTTTTTGTAAAAAGTTTTAATTTATTTTCTTTTGCTTAAATCTCGAAAACGGTGTGTCCTATCGCAAAAATAATGAAAATTTCGACCCCCTATACAAAATTCCTTACCCCCAAGTCTCGATATGTTGGTAATTTTTTATTTAATTTTTTCGTTATTTTCCATACAAAAACTGAAAAATTCCATTAAAAACACGTCGAGAATGCCGTCCCTGCGCGCCTCTGGCTCTGAAAAACGAACACGTAGGGAAAACAAGTACCAAGTGGAGGCGCGCGGTTATCAAATTCGATTTTAGTTGTGTCAAAATAAGTTTTATGTTTCATCTAGGTAATAATTTTTCATATTTTCAGTGAAAAATTCCATACAAAATACGGTGAATTCGCCAAACATGCGCGCCTCCGGCTCTAAAATCATGGAGTAGGGCAGACAAGTACCTACCACGTGGAGTCGCGATTGTCAAATTCGAATTTAGTTGTCAAAATAATTTTTAAAGAATTTTGTTTGCAGGATTCTCATAGCCAAAAATAAGGAATTTTAGTACTTAATAGTTTAGTTAGTTTAGTTCAGTGTACAAGAGAATCGGCACCATTATTTTTTATTTAAGAATCCATTAAAAACATAAAATTGAGAAGTACTTATTTCGATTTTTTTATGAGAAATGTAGGTATTTATGTTGATTGACTGCTTAGCTCCACAAAGGTAGGGGCGGATAGCAGGATGATAATTATTTACAAAATTAAATCGGTAACTATCAGCAATATCCTAACCTCATTTGAACAGAATGTATCCAGTAGTATTTGCGTGATCCTGGACTGGAACATACCTACATTCAGACGAACAGAAAAATTCTAAAAACTATATTTTCGGCAAGAATTGGGACATCGTAAAAAAAAACTGTACAGTTTTCACTCAGCTATACGAACGTGTAGAAAGGAAGTAGGTACCTAATGTAAATGCTCATCCAAATGACTGACTTGGTCTTGAACTTTATGACATTGTGCTTAAGTTCCTTGTTTACCAATATTATGAATGACATCGATTATCTTAACATTCTTGGAATTAATAATAAGTACTTATTATTAATTTTGTTGGCTCATACATGATCAGGATTTCAAGGACATAATATTTTTCATGCTAGCTATCTAGATTTCTGCAGTGAAGTCGGTGAATTTGATAAACATTATACGTATCAGTCACCTACAAATTTTTAATTATTATCTACCCTCAATTACTGCGCAGTCCAACTGTTCCAATCATCCATTGCAAACTAAACAACAGTAGCTATTGCGACTTATCATTTTTTGTTCGACGTTTCCATTATTTTATCGCAACTGTTGTCTGTGTACAATGCAGGTAACGAACTGCCAGACTCGGTATGGTACTTACAAATATTCGCTTTCGTTATTCACTAAATAAATAGGTAAATAGCATTTTGTAATTTCGCTGCGTAGAGTAGGTACCTACTTACTAGATTTTCCTCTTAGTTGAATGCCTATGCCTAATTAATCTGTTAACTGATTGCCAAAGCATAAGGTGATATAGGTACCTGTAAGTTTTTGTGGGTGTTTATGGGAGTAGGTACCCTTTGAAAAAAACTGTTTAGTTTTAAAAGGATTAACCCGTTCAAAACGCATGATTGGGTTGGAGGGGTAAGCCTATCGAAACCCCCTGATTTAAAAGTGTACCTATTTATAATTTTTAATACTTGTAGGTATTGATGTAGGCTCGTTAAATTAAGTATTTAATAACCGCTAAAAGCGAGACTCAGCACGATTTTTAGTCGTGTAGGAATTGTATTTTCTTTATCACAAATAAATCAACGACTACTAGGTACTCGCTTCTATTGTATGTTTATAATAAATACCCACCTAGACATCTACCGAAGTTTACACACTATCTACAGGTGTTTTTTTTTCTTATTTACCTACCTACTTCATATAGAAATTACGCCATTCATTGTGCTAATGTTTATTCATGAGCAATTTCCGTGTCTGTCAAATTTGTTAATGTGGGTATTCCCATATTTAAGAAGTTCATTCATTAAATCAGTTGGTGATTCAACCTACAAAATAATCCAAGGAACTATTGGGTATTTATTATTTTTGAAGTAGTTCAGAATCAGAAATGTTAACTACCAGTTATTATGAATTTGAATTAGTCGTTTTGTATGACATATTGTATCACTGTATGTGTATGTAATGTGTGCGCCTGTGTACAACAAATAATATTGTACTTAATTAATTACCTGTGTATGTCATGTTGAATGAAATTACAGGGATAGGGATAAAACAAAGGAAAACAAAAAAAAAACAAAATTAAACATTACTTTGACTATAATTCAATAAAAATGCAGATGGAAATAAGGAAACTTACAAGAAAAATGTCATAATTAAGCTTTATACTTAATTTGTTTGTCCATAAGAAAATAGAATACGTAGTAGTCATTTTTGGAAGATTAACTTACATTGGAATTAAATTAAAAAATTAAATACTTAATTACAAGTGTCGTAGGTACTAAACTAACCTGTTATATTATATGACTCATGATATATTACTAACATTAAGTTACAAGAATTCGTACAACTTAAATGTCGGTTTAAATACAAAAGAAATTAAATAAATCAGTTTTTAATGGTTTATAATTTGTAATGAACTGATAATAAATAATAATCGTGATCTTTATGAACGCTTAAAACTAAAATTTCCTTAACATTAGGTACAAAATTATTATCTTGTGGTCACCATGCAACGACTCTCTTAGAAAGGGAGAAAAACTGAAACTAAAAATAGTAACACAAAATAAAAAAATACCATCTCGGTTCTATAAAGCTGAATAATAATTAAACACAAAACCAGTATTGGTCAAATGTCGTTTTATTGTAATATATTATTTATATTATAAGAACTCGTAGATCTGACATGTAACAAAAATATCATCAATATGTGGCGCGAGGATACAGTCTCTTGGTAAGATTCGATAGCATACGATGGTTCTATCAGAATTTCTCCTAATCACTTACATTGGTCCCTTAATTAAAAGTTTAAACTTTGTTTTATATAAATATTATAAAATATCACACTTTAAATTCAAAAGAAAACTATGCTACTTGGAAACTAATCACTTAGCTCTGTCAAAGTAGGACTAAAGTTAAACTGTGCCAATTTGAATATTATATTCAAAAGGAGACAATAAATAAACAATAATCTATCTCGATCAACTAAAAATTAAATAAATCGATTTATCTCGTTTATAAAGTAAAAGGCACACTTTAGGCGGAGCGCGGGCGAGCGCTGGCTCCGCCCGCGCCCCGCGCGGCGACCGCTCGCCGACAACAATTGTATAAACATGTTTCATATATTATTGTGTCATATCTTTATACAGGTTTATCGGTACGAGAGCTCGGGAGTTCGGCGGGCCTGCGCTCGGGAGGCTCGCTCCCGGCGCTTTTTGCGAGGCGGACGCGAGCGCCGAGAGGGACTCGGCGCGACCACTACAAAAATAATCACCTAAACTTGGAACCGGTTTCGGGCCGTATCTCGTCCTCCTCGCACGAGGTAAAATGAAAAAAAAAAAGTCCTTGGCAGACTAGTCGAGTGCGGAGGAGCGTCGTGCCGATAGTTCTCAGATGGGCCGCGGAGGAGATCGCTAGCGGTGTCGGCTAGCCGGAGATTATCGCACGGCACGCAGCCACAAATGAGCACTTTCGGTTTTGTCAGCCGAGGTCGACTATAATATTCGAGATTAATGAAACTGGACTACTCTATCCACAAGCCCATCAAACTCCCGAGTTGTAGACCGACTGATTCTGTCCGTAGCGTGTAAGTATATCGGTGACTGTATGAAAATTTCTTTGACTGTAATTCATTTGTGATCAGGTTCAGAATCAGTCGAATTGGTGTATGGTAACGAGCCACGTCCCGTCGACGCGGGCCTCGTCCGTATGCGGTGCGGCATCGCAGCTGCTAGCTACAAAATAAAATAATTATTACAGTTAAAGAGACTCAAAATAAATAATAAATTATTATCTTAAACCCTTAAAAATAGATCACGAGCGCCTTCTCGCGGTACAGTACCGAGCGCGGATAGGCAGTACGAAATAAATAAAATGTTCTATAAACTAACTTTACAGAGACCACCGCTCGGCGGAGGATCATCGGGAAGACTTCCGCGAGCTACACAATAAATATCTAATATTATAAGGTGCCATTTACAAGTGCGTGCCGATAACTAAAAACATGTAGGTACGAAACCACTATACTTCACACCGCAAACTTTCGAGACGCCAGAAAATACTTCATTTCGTTAACTTTATAAATTACAAGGCGAAGTAGCAAAATAGCATCGACAAACTGGAGATCATTCGTTGAGCGGGTGTGCGTGTGCGCGAGGCGCGACGAGCGGACGCCGCTCGGGCGCTGGCTGGAAGACGTCAAGTAGGCACTAAGGTGACGGACGATCCTTAAGCTATGTTCGGTATAAGTTAACTTAGGACTAGGCGGTCGCAGGGCCCTAGGCGATGACGAGGTCCCCGAACGCCGACGACAGACGGTTGAACACAGGGAGTCGCTCCTCTTCAGGATCAGGAGATTGCGCGCGGCGGAACGCGAACGCGGTGGCGTGCGCGGGAGGAGACATGGCGGGCGGCGAGTGCGGCGCCAGCGGAGACTGCGGCGCCAGCGGAGAGTGAGGCGAGCGCGGCGAGCGCGACCCGTCGCTCATGTAAGACGCCATTGAGCCACCCGACGATAGCGATGCCAGCGACCCGCCGGGAGACGTCGACTCGCGGCGCCGTGCCTCCTCTGCGTTGTGCACGAAGTGGCAGCGCGGCCCATACGGACAGAATCCCACCGAGTGGAACGTGCGACACAGCTCCGTCTTGTACTTGGGGTGGCGTTGCAAGTTGCGCAGCTCGCGCATGCCGTGCGCAAATTGACACTTGTCGCCGTATTTGCAGACGCCGGCTTCCTCGAAGGGTCTGCAGAGTTCGGTCTTGTATCTGCTGGTGGCGGGCGGGGGCGGCGCGGGCTCGCTGGTGGTGCGCTCGAGCCGGCGGTGGCCCAGGCGGTCCAGCAGGCCGGCGAGCGCGCGGTGTGCGGGCACGGACGCGGCGCGGGCCAGCACCGGGTGCTGCTCCCAATTGACGGCGCCTGTGACCGCTCCGGCTCCTACCGGCCCGATGGTCGCACTCAGTGTGGCGTTCATTGTCTGCACTGGCCGAGATTGGTTCTGAAAAATGACAAAATAATTTGTTACTAAAAGCTTTTCAGGGCTCAAGGGCCATTTTGACAGAGGCCAGAAAATAAGAAATAATTCAGAGGCTTTAAAACGGATACGAACTATAAAATAAAGGCCAATTTTATATTATGTTTTGGGCACACATGTATAGAATGTTTCACAAAAAAGACTGTGCCAAAAGGTACATGAGAATACGTTATTTTACAAGATCGTAGATTTATTTTTGTAGTATAAAAAAATGTACACAATCTGTCTAGAAGGGTCGGCCGGTACCTGCTTTTAAAATAACAAAAAAAAAACTACCCCGAGAGCTGGTTTGGTCTCTACCTGCTCGGATTCATCTCGTTTTCACTAATGGTCTACATTTGTTGAAATGGTTAATGCTACCAATTAACCGAGCCTCAAAATGGTGTTTTTGATGCCCCAGGGTGTGTCGAATTTTAATGTTAGGTTTTTAACGAGCGCCGGTCGTCCGTAACCCTACCATGAATTATTTATTTCGGTAAATTTCCCAATTGCCATCAATATTCCCTTTCTAGAAGAATAACGTTTAGAGATGCTAATATGTGGCGCATCTTTTGTTTTCACAGAGCGTCGAACCTGAAGCTACAGAGCATCACCATAACAATGCTGGTGTTCACGCGAGAGGCAGTTGACACGGGCGCGGCGGCGACAATCGCGGTGATTGTGCACTATTGTTCAGGCATCGCTTGTCGCCTCGCCACTATGACGAATAATTGTCGCCGAGCTGTTTGACGACAATTCTCCGCGCGAGGGGCAACGGTCGGCGCGTGTCGTGTTAGATAACAGTACTCCCATACAGATCTATTCAACGCCTTGTATTTGATTGGCTGTCATGTTACTAAGTGCTGCGCTTTAGGGTTGACTGCACAAACGACGGCTGGCTAGTATGACGAAGAATGGCAAGGGGTCCTAGCCTAGCTAGCTGTTGTAAGTGCTGAGCGCCTAGTAGGAATATGAGTTAGCAAATCTTTGGCGAGACCAGAACGAAGAATCGGACGATGAAGGTCGGATCGGATAGGAGTTGGACGCGGAACACGAGCTCTATACATAATGTATGATACGCCGCATCTTGTATGCGGCCTCAATCGATGTGAATGACACGTCATTGTATATTCTATTCGCCTCCGCCTCGTCCGGGGATCGTAAACACGCAAACACTTGTGTTTTGGAATACAACGGACAAATTATTATATGAAACTGCGCTCTTTGTTTGCATGATGCGTAATAGATTTTTCCCGACCCTATCTTTATTTCTCATAATCTCTAAATTAACTACTTAGTAAATAGTAGTAATACCTACTCCCACCAGGTATAGTCCTCGTATTAATGGCTCATGCCGACAAAGTCTATACTAGACGTTAAGCCTTGCGGTTAGCAGCAAACGGTAGGTAAACAATTACACACGAATGCTTTTAGTGGTGTATGAGCACCTATTGTTCGCTATGTGGGCAATAACCGACTACTCTTAAGGCTGCGTCTGAGCAGTAGCTATTTGTCCTTCATGAGAGATTGTGCCTGTCCTGTTCACATTACCAAAAGGTAAACGTTGGAAAACTGACAGACAATATAAGTAACAAAGGAAAGTCTTTGTCCTACTCCAAAAATGTCGAGAAGCAAACTGTTCTGTAAGGAATTTATTGTCTACAATATATTTCTGCTTAATGAAACAATATGACTGTAGAGTAACGTCAAAGGCGAAAGTGAAGCAAACAAATGAGCGTGTCAGTACAGTCGCGGGTGAAATGTTGCAGTGAAAAGCCAGGGGTTAAGTTGGTGGCGGCCAAGTGTCGACGGAAAACGGTCGAAGCGTAATTAGAGAGTTATCAGAGCGGAACATTGGTTAAACGCTGCTTTCCATCGGACGTTGCGCTCGCGCAACCGAGCTCCAGGGAAAATTGTAATCACTGTCGATTTCAAATGGCCGCGGTCGTTGCGTCCGAAGCTGAGGGTAATCAGCCGGCAGCGCGTACTCCATGACTATAATAACACATGTTTAGACATTGGCTCTACGTCAACAGTTTACACGTTCGGGCCAACAAACTAATCCATAACACTGTAACGGGTGTTTGTTTGGTAAATATAATTTTGGGTAAAGGCTGGTGTAATGAACGTTTCCAAAGATCCGGCGGGCACAGGTCGCGCCTCATGCTGCGATGTGTACGGTTTTGGTTAGCGCGCGATGTTGTCAACGTGACAAACACGCCGACCGCTCGAGCCAATGTGTTTGTGCTTCTCGTTATTATGGTGGTAGCAGGTTGCATAATGGCGAGACTATTTTAAGTTTAGCTCTAAGTACCGATTACATACCCATTTAGGCGGAAAATTAAATACAAGGAAGTCCATAGCTGATGGTTACAGCCGAAAGCAAGTAAGGCATTTAATTTAAAAAAAATTGTAGCTAAGAAATGACTAAGCATTCAAATTACAGTCGTAAAATAGGTATTGAAATAGTAAATATTCAGATGTTAATAATTAATACCAGAACGTACTGAGGGCAACGACTTTCTGACTAATAAAAACAAAACTTGTAAGTAATTTTTTGGAAATTATTACATCGCAAAGGTGTGACCAGCGAATTTAAGTCTGTTCACTTAAAAATATTAGAAACTATCCCAAATAATAGAGCACTACTACGGTTCCTTAGAACAATTTTCATCGAGATGATTAATGAAAATTGAAAAATTGTGTAGTCAGTAAGGTTGTCGAACTCGGAGCATCGCCACGCGTGTGCTCGCGTATTTACGTTGGCAATCACTGAAAATTTACACCTCTACTTTAGTGTCGATGCTTTCCGAACTCGAGGTCTCGCTAAATATATTCTCTTTCTTGATAACCTCTGAGGGCAACGGCATCAAACAACAACAAACGTAAATTTAGGTTACTTATTTCCAGCAGATTCAAAGACTTCAAACTTATCTTTTCAAATGACTGCTGCTGAAGCAAAATAAAAAAAAAAAAAAAAAACATAGTTTGTAATTTATCTAAGTTACAATAGCCTAATGTCAACTGCTCATCACCTTATAAAAAATATTACTTTGCCCGAAGCAGGGACGTTAATCGTTGAGGAGTTCTCCTGGTACTCAGCTCCACTTCGCCGTAGGATTTGTGACGAGCATAAATTGCTTGGCAACTTAATTAAAGTAATCGAACTGTATTATAATTTCATTAAAAAAACCTTTACCTTCAACCCAATCATACCTTGTGAACGAATTAGAAACCCCTTTAAATCAAACAGTTAATATAGGAGGGTAACCCTTAGCTAATAAACGGGCTAGTAAGGCTCTTGAAAACCCCTTATACCTAGAACGGGTTATCAATAAGAACCCTATCCCTCGAACGGGTTTATTATTATTAGGGTTTTAAAAAGGCTCAATGAGTTAGCTTTCAAACGGTCACCTATAAAGCTTAACCGTTCAAACTTCAAAGTGTTATGATTGGGTTTTCGCTTCATTATTGGGTTTATAAGGGTTAAGCCATACAAGGCGTTACATTTACGGGTAACCGAATGAACGGGTAACCCTTTGAACGACTTAAGTAGGTTTCTGCGGTCCCTGGTTTCTAAACGACTTAAAACCTTACCCTATGGCTGCAAGTTCACAATGAACTAACCTGACCTTTATTTAGTATCGCAATCATTATAATTATCTATTGAGTGAAGAGTTTCTTTGTGGTCATTTTGCTAGACCGTCGTACCCGTCGTAAGTAACGTAACGAGCATGAATTCAAATCATTAAGACAGAATGTCTCGCGACAATTGATACGACTATATAACTCAAACAAGAGAACTGCTTAATTGAACGTTAATTGGTTCTAATCAAATGCGTTCTATATTTAAATGAACTTTTAACGATTTAAAACTCTCGGACAGTCACAATGCTCTCATCACGACAGCAGCAATCAAGACAACGCCACACGGATACGTAAGTACCTAATGATAAAACTATATACCTACTTACCTGGTAAAAATGAATACAAAACAATGAGTTCAAACTACAAACGACCGTTGTGCATTGTAGTATCAACTATTAGAAGTGGTTCATTTCTTTGAGTCAAGCGAGGGGTCTTGGCGATTGATCCCATCACGTTTATTGAATGATTGCGCGAAAACGATCACAGTCGAGATGTTGCGGTCCCCTCTGACAGAGACCTAACAACAATCTCCCAATAATGACCAGAGTAGTCATTAACCTTTCAGTGTCTGATGTCGTCGCCCCCTGGTTGCACATAAAGTCGTTTATTTCAGTTTGCATACAAGTCTCTGAGAATATTGGTCCCCCTCATTCATTTTCCGGTTGTTGAAATAATGGACGTGGTAGAGATTTCCCTCAAATCATTGAAATATAGAAATTACCGCTTAGTGACTTAGTGAGCGCTCACGCGAGATCGTGAACAATGGCTGAGTATTATATGATTCACGCGGTGTCACTGCGTACTGCGTAGTGACTGGTTTACTGGTGTATCTAACACTTATGGCTATTTAAGTGGCGCATTTTACCACAATTAGACCGACTTGTCTACGAGGCACGCTTTAAGCCGATACAATTATGAAACACATTTAATATAGCTACGCAAGCACCACAAATAACAACGCGATTCAATGTTCTCCCACATAGTCCAGACATCCGTTCAAACGGTCACCATATGATTCGAAACAGTCAGATAATTGTGTCGCTTGATTATTTATTAACATAGCGAACGTTAATATTACACTCATTTATGTACGTAAATAATTATGCTCATTGCTTTTGAAGGAGGTTTTTTGAACTTGCTATGAGATAAGGAACCAAGATTACCTATCTGATGCTAATTAGCCAAAATAATGATCTAAATAATAAAAGCTTACAATAAATCCTTATATATAGTTGCTTAGCTTGTATGTACAGCATATGAATATGGTAAGCGTATCCACGCAGTTCACATAGTTAGCGACTGTTAGATGAGTAAGACCGGACGCCGGGCGTACCGCACGCATGCAGATGGGCACCACGCCGTGATTGCAATGCGAGAACACACCGGCTAAGGTATAAATGCCATCACATGTCAACCGCTCCTCTTTATTTATATTACGAACACCTACCAAACGATTGTCTGCTGGTTTATTATATTAGACGAAACAATGGAAATGTATTTGAAGAAGTAAGTAGGTAATCATTAACATAGCGAAAAGGAAATCACGTAGTACGGAGACAAGTTTCGAGAATGTGTAAAATCGCCTATTTATATTTTTTCCTGGTAAAATCAATAATAAATTACAATGCGTGGATATTAAAACGATTCTCGTGAAGGTTTTAAGCAAGGACTGGTACGGGGTTGTAGACGTTGTACGTCTACAACCCCGTTTAAGACGTTCAAAGGCTTATCCGTTCATTTGATAACCCTTACGGATTTTAAAGGGATTGGGTAAGGGAGTTAGTAAAACCCCTTTACAGTGTTTGATTGGGTTTAAGAACTAACTGGTAGTAAAGTATCGTAAGAGTTTTTAAAAAACCCTGTAGAAAAGTCTTTATAGTTTTATACAGCTTACCGAAATGGTACCTAGGATTAAATCTTTGAAGATATTGATTTTATAAAGTCGGTGTTATGTCGTAGTAGTGAGCTAAACGTGATTTGTGTTGTTATGGCGATGGCGGGTGGGCCTGCGTGCGCGCATACAGACGTTCACCTCGTCGTTGCAGGCGCTGGCATCGCTACGGGTGCTGTGTTTATTGCGCGCGCGCCATAAAGCTCGCGACTCGAGGTGAAGCGGCCGTAAAGCAAATGTCAACAAAGGGCTTCGTTCAACTCGAGTATGTTTACCCCCCGGCCGCTCAAAGCGAA
Organism: Lithophane ornitopus; assembly: GCA_948473465.1. NCBI lineage: Eukaryota > Metazoa > Arthropoda > Insecta > Lepidoptera > Noctuidae > Lithophane > Lithophane ornitopus. Next base: position 9,005,265 of record OX419624.1, on the reverse strand, counting down.
GGAAGCACGTCCCCCGGTCGGGCCGCTTTTAGCACCTCCTTATTTATACATAGATGCAACAAGACAACGCCGTCTCGGGGTTGATTTGCAAAACCGGACAGGTAAACAATTTGTTCGTGATGATCGTTGCAGTTGTTGAAGGCGTTCAGAATTCGAAATCTAGATAAAGAATATAACGTCTGCATTATGTTTACTATTTATGACGTGTAACGTGGCTAGCTGAAGCGTCATGACAACGGATCATTGTTTAGCGGTCATTAGTGACAAGCTGTTGGCCCTTACGTCAGCCGCGGGTCTAGTTGCAACAATTCCTTTGTCCGTGTAATTTTTATTGTTGCGTCACTACCGGGTTAAACTTTCCCCGCAAATCGTTCGACATGTATGACTCACGCAAGGTAATAACATAGATAAACATTTTCTGTGACTAATGCATCTTTGGCCCTTTTTGAGTCACTGTTTCGACAAGTATGGCTGTGGGCGACACCAGTCTATTATTTGGAATGGACTTATTAAACTTTACAATTCTGGGTATCTATCTAATTGTCTTGATATACAAATTGTAGAGTGCCCGATCAGAAGCACTCGGTTGTCAGGCATGTTTTCTTGGCAGGAAATTTACAAATTAAACTGTTAGAAGTGTTAGAACAGTGTCATACCAATGACTTAAAATTTATGTTAGGAATTATTGCCTAACCCCCAACGGGTTAGGCAATAATTCGGAACATAAATTTTAAACTACATTGTCTAGATTAATCATAGCTCTACAAACGCCTGTTAGCGGTTTTTGTTTGTGTTGTACTGTTGTGCTCTGTTTGGTTATGAAAACTATCCTACTTCTTAATGGTCGGTTGCTGTGGGTGGCATTACCTACATGGGCACTGCTTTAAGCTCCTTTTGGGGAATACTGTGGTACCTACTTTATCCGAATAGACGAATGCTGGAAAACTGTAAAATGGAATAAACAGAATAGGATTTAATCCTAATTCTGTGTTCGATAGAAGATCAACTAAACTTACAATGATTGTCATTTCATCCAACTCGTAATCAGGACTCACCTGTGAAAAAAGAAAGAAAGAAATTAGTAAATGAAAAAAATATATGTTAAACTGAAACAAAACATACCAAAAATAATCAACTTCACAATAGGAATGTTGAATTTAAGTAACTATTGCTAAAAGTGGCATTAGTTGGAATGCTTAAAGTTTCTTAATGACTAAAACGCAATCCGCAACGATTGCTTTAGTATCGGATTCCTTAGCTTAGGTAAATACAGTAACGTATTTTTGTTTATGTAAATGTCAATATTACCTTTTATTTATTTGGTTATTGTAAAACTACAGGCGGCTTTAGAAATACCAAATCTACGAAAACGATTACGTATCAATTGCAAATCAACATTGTTTGCAGAAGGTATTTCCAGTAAGTATCAATATTCTTTTACAAGCTAATCGTATCCAACCCCAATATACCCAGCGAGTAGATACTCTCAACCGGTCTGCGTTGAAAGCGATAGCACTTCCTATAAGAAAGTAAAACGTACTCCGCTAGTCGTCCGGAAAACTTACACAGACGGCCCGATATAACTGAACTGATTATATTAGACAGAATACACTTCTCAACGTTTGCCAAAGCGATGGTCTGCTTATAATTGAAAATAATTGCGAGAGTAATACAGCAATTACTGCTTTACTGGAGTTTTATGATGTTTTTATTGCAACTGACTACACTTCATGGTTATTAGCCATCCGAAGTGTTATGCAAGCATCTAATAAATCAGTTATGAAACTATTACTTCGGTATCGATATTAGGCTGTTTATGTATCAGGTTCCTGACTTTATTGATATGTTGTTTACGACCTAAATATGGTTTTACTAGTTCACGTCGAGTGAATAAGAACAAAAGATGTTGGAGTGATATAATTCTACGAGTATTAACAATAACACACTGTGCAAAAGTAGAATGTACAAAATACATTGAGAATTTATTTCTTGTCTCGATCCAATGTGTATTGAACAATGAAATTTCGATAGTACACATAGCATTAATTTGCAAACGTCCTTCACACGTAGCGATACAATGCGATAATGCCCACCTTTTCCGCTCCTAGTTACGTACAAATAAGTATCTACTTGTGTTCATTCCACACAATTAACTTCTAAGTTAGTTGCACGTGAAAATTACTGACAACAATACTGATATTACGCCACCGCGTTTAGACGTGCGGTGTCACGACCCTAGCCGGTAATGGGAGACTTCGTTTCTAACGCAACTGGGTGATCTCTAATTGAACCCGGCAGCGCGCGAAGGTCTTGTGCGGATCACGAACTTAGCAACACAATCTTATTGACCGAATGAGCTCTGTTGTTAGCGAGATTTTTATACAATGAATAGATTTTACTTCAAAGTTACGTAAAAGGAACTAATTCTAAAGAGCGAGCGTAAAGTCTCTTACATACTGGAGCGATTTGTCGCGCGACGCGACTTTTAAGAAAACAATTTCTGAGAAAAATTCACGGCGAACAATACGGCGGCGTCGCGTCGCGCGACAAATCGCCCCAGTATGTAAGAGCCTTAAGGCGAGCGACTTGTAAAAGCTGAAAATTTTTCATTTGTCGACTTTTCCGGATTTTTATTGTTATTATTCAATTATGTGCTTTTTCTTTAGTTTCCAGTAACGTATTACATTCTATTTCATTTGTATAGGTTACTATTTAAGGCGCTGCCTTGGTTGGAGACACGTTCAAAACTTGTTTATATCTAAGATTCGTTAGGTGCTTACCCACCAGCGCTCAGCAGTGCTAGTTCCAAGCCAAGTGACTAAATAACTTTAAAACTGGAATGATTTTAAATGATGAATTATTATCTCTTGTCATAATTCGTGTTAAGCTTACTTTATCCGACTTCCTTATTACAAGCACACATGAATTTATCATCACGTGTCTGTTAGTAGCAAGTATTCATGGCGCCTGAGTTTTGCGACGATCGTCGGGCACCGGACTCGATCAACGAAGCAATCGGGGCCACTTGTGCTAATGAAACACTTCAATTGAATTGGGGACATTAATTCAGCAGGCGTATCGCGCTACTGTTTACATTGGTACTAAAAAAAATAGTTCTGCATTGCATATGGAAAAGTACTGAACAGACAGACACAGTAATAATTATTATTAATATAACCGCAATTAAGTGTCTTACTTTACTCACTTGGTGTATTCTTAATCTTGTTTAAATATAAGAAATGTAGAACAATATTTGTTCAACTATGTAAATGGATGATGAACTAAATAAATATCCTCTGTGGGAGCTTTCGTGATATCATCGCATCCTTTAGGTAAAATTTGCTTCATTTAATGAGGTGACTCTACTAAGTAATTTTATTTGAAGGAATCCATTGCATTTAGTTTAATACGTTGTTGCTTCACACTTCAGTGTTAATAAGACGTGAGATTAGGTGAAGTAAGACAATGAACTCGCAAACAAGGCCGCAGTGGCAGAAATCACTTATGTATTTAAATTTAACTTCTTTTGTGCAAATGGAGGCCGAGTTTCAATTATATTTTCGAGGCAGCAATAAATTTGGTGAAAATTATAACAAAGTAAGTGGTTTTGTATGACATATTACGCAGTATTTTGAATACCCAATGCAATATCAACAGTATATATTGTTAGGTAGGTAAGTATTTATTTTGAGTACTTATTTATGACTAACTTATCAATCCATATTCCGATACGAACTTGCTAAACTATCTGCTTCAAGTGATCAATTCACGAGCGATAAATAATTAGATTAATAATAAGTCAGTTGCATAAAGGTATGTTCACAATTATTAAACATTATCTATTTGTTACGAGACTAGCTGCGTTGCCAGCGATTTCGTCTACGATCCAGGATATAAAGTAGCCTATGTCCTCCAGGTCATGGTCTACCCATATGTCAAATTTCATGCAAATCCGTTCAGCCGTTTTAGCGTGAAAGCGTAACAAACAAACAAATTCACTTTCGCATTTATTAGTTAAGGATTATCGCTGACAGGTTTGCCTTGTAGCAACAGAAGTTCGATTAAAATAGTCCCAAGTTTACTTATTCATAACGAATTTTACTAGATCAACCTAGAGTTATCATTTTTTTTATGCTGGCATCTCAGACAAAATAAAAAAACCAAGACAGAGCGCTGTCAACATTGACGTGAGGCCCGGTTTCGTACTTATCTATAGGGCAATTAGTGAGGTGTAGTTTGATTGTAAATGTGTGAGTGTGATGACATTAACTAGAGGGCATCATAAACATCATAAAGTTAACATTATACATGATAAATACGTATTTGAAAAAAATACGACCACAATATAGAAAATAACACTAGGTTTTTTATAAAAACAACTTATAATGAATCTATCTAGAATATCTTACCACTATAATTATAACAAAAGAAGATCCTAAAACAGAATTGCTTAGTTAAAATAAAAAGATTCAAGTTCAAGCTCTAAGCATTTGACACAAATTGGTATTCAAATAAGAATGAATCTACAAAAAACTTAAAAGCCAATTGACTAATATTGAAGATCAGCCGTCACGACCTTGAAGCTACAAAGAGTTCGCCGGCCAAATATTAATTAATTATTTATAACATAACTCGTTTGGCCAGTCCGTGGCTTGCGTGTTGATTCTCCACTCCACATTAAGATCCGGACACTGATCAATAATATAGAATCGACACAACACTACGCTTTTAAACTATGTGCCTTTGCTCATCAGTCTTCATCAATGTTTGTGAATAACTGACGTTTGAAAGGTTAATTACTTTAACAAAGCTCTACAGTCACGAACACGATCAATTTATGAGTAGGATGAATCTTGTCACTTGTCAGTGCAAGAAACCTGGAGTTTAGGATGGTGCAAATGGTGACAAGACTATATTTAGAATATGAAAAGTAAGGTAGATAACGAAGACCGGCTATGTGTTGCGGCTTGCAGCGCCATTTGAGAGAGGTATAATATGTGTAGCAGTGGACGGCTTTAAGGTAGTTTGAGAGAAGGTATTATATGTATAGGAGGCAGAGATAAGGCTTCCAATGCGTCAAAAACAATGTTACTGAGACATTAGGTTATGCGGATCTACGGTACGGTTGCTACAGCGTGATGCACGCGACGATGACAGCGACTGCTGGTGTTGCAATCACATGTAGAGACTGTCACGCGACCTCTGTTTAGCAACCGATTTAATCATCGTTATAAATGTTAGATTCCCTCGACCTGTTTTTACACTTTAGAACACCCGTAGCAACCTTTATACAAGTGGCATGTAAATCTGTGGTTTGTTTTAGATTGAAAGCAAAATTCAGAAAACTTGGTCACTCTCTAAGGGTTTATCAAGGTGGAGAGGTCGGAGCCTTATGACGTTTACATGTTAATGACTGCACGACCAGTGCCCTCAACCGAAGAGGACCTTGACAATAGGTGGCTGGGGAAGACGTAGAGGTAAAGGACGAGGCAGAGGTAGATTGGATGAAGAAGATTACACACAACAGCTAATATTAATTTGATTTGATTAAGTACTGTTTTAATTCCAAGTTCGCTCACTTTATTTGCAGTTTAAATAAAAAAATATTTATTAGAAAAGTATCGGTTAATTGCTACGTGCAGAGGTCGAAAGCTGTTAGAAAGACTAGTATAATTATTATTACGTGATGTTTAATCGTCCCGTTCTTGGTTATTCGATTTCATTTGTAATTAAAGACTTGTGAAACGATGCCGTTTACGCAAAGCCATTAAGCGGATAAGGGCTTGTCTATGGAAGACCTTCGAATTGCCTATGAGTGTTCCACGTGTTAAGTAGCAGGTATATACGAAAGCACAAAGTTACAATTTGAATTGTATAGTGATCAATCTTGTCCAGGCCCCGGAAATGCATATTGGAGGTCGGGTTCGGACGAGACGAGACGGCCTTGCCGCCGGCTGTGCCACTTTCTCCGTTGCAGATCAAGAGCCCACGTGCGTTACGTATACTCCACAAAACAATACATGTTCCACAAGCTCTGTTACGCCGACGCATTCTTTGGAACAGCTGACATAATCACCCAAAATTGCTGCGTTTCTATACACGGACAATGCGAGGACAATTCAGATTACATTAGCGTTGGTATCTTCAGCAGCTTTGTTAATAAACGAAGCCTTGGTCTCCAACTGTGACGAGACATTCTCTTTCCATAATAATTATGACCCACAATGTTTCGTAACATTATGCGTATCATATAAACATCCATCTAACCCTAGATTTGGAAGGTTTACCAGCTTATATAAAAGTTTTCCATTGGTAATTTGCCCATGTCCAAAACCATATTATGCTTACATCTCTGTAAATTAAAATGATACAAGTTTGGTTTCGATAGCCACTTATTTTACATGGACCTACACTTAACCTATTTCACCATAATTGAGTTTGATTGAATCTAATTATCTTATTGTGAAGTTGCAAACTTGCAAACTGGTTTTCAAATAACTTATTGTGAAAAGGTTGTTTAAGTATAAATAAGATAACTTACTGCACAACGTGACGTAAAATTCTTGCCGTTCACTTTATTTGGAAAAACGTTATTATTTAAATATTAATTGAAATGAACTCTCTTCATATTTGACACTGAATGGAGGAATCCTCTAAGGTAGTCTTTGGCACAAATAATTATAATGATTTTATCAAAGGTATTTTAGCACAGCATCATTCCGCAGCGGAGATCTCAAGAGTCAATCTAATCTGTGGCACAAGAGCGCGTGTCCGAGGTCCGAGAGGAATAATAGAGCGCTGATTTGAATGCATTTGATAGCGACGCGACGATGGCGAACCAGGCTAGAGCAATTTGAATACTAATAACATTAAATGCGGTCACCAAAATATAGGCTTCTTATGTAACTGACCACAGTCGGCCACATCTAGGCAAGTGTGAAATTGCCAAAGAGCGTAATATAGTGTAAACTGTGATTTACGTAAAATTTGAAAGACGTGGTCATCGAAATTGGTTTTGACGAACAAACTCTATGTTGTGTTAAAATGGGAGAAATCGAAGGTTGTCTTACGACGCAATGGTGGCGTTGCAAGCTAGTTTCGGCAAATGTTAGAGGTAGGCAGGTAACTACGTGCCGCGCCAGCAACCGCCGTCGTTAAGCAATATTTTCACAATTCACTGAAATAGTGGATTAGCCACATTTGCCACGCAGCCGATACGCCCACTTCGTCGCGGACTTATTGGCATAACATTTAAATTGTAAAGTGCTGCCGAAGAGGATAATGTCGCCAATTTTGTAAACACTTAAAATTATGGCCGCATACTGTTTTGGCATCATTCAATGATACAAGAGAAATAAAAACAACATCTCTAGCATACAATAATCAACACTAAAATAAATTTTCAGTACGTAAAGTCACGTATAAAGTCAAGTCATAACAGTTAATGAATAATGAGCAAACACAAGGTAGACAGATAAAGTTGATTAACAACAAACTGTATAAAAAGAAGAGCGTGTTTATGAAGCCTAAATATTTTTATTTTACTCGCCAAGACTGGTATTTAAATCTGACATTTTGTGAATGGTTAGACATTTATTAAAAAAATAACATGCTAATTTATTACAATAACGCAATCGGCAACAGAAATAATATAAGTTGAACACAATCAACGGTCGGCCGCGTCGTGGTAAGGTAAGTAGGTGTGTGAGCGGGTGACCTTCGCAGGAGGAGCAGGCGAATGGGCTCATCAACGCCGCTCCACCACTCTACACGTTTAAAATGGCTTTAATTAATACCACTTTTATGTTAACGTATACATAAAAATGTAAGGCGATACCTTCTGTTTTTCTGTTATGTGAGAATATCTTGAACATCCGTTTTTTTAATTATTTGGGTGCGTCGCGTCGTTTATGAATGTTAATTAATGCATACCTAATAAGTTTTGGTTACAATTAGTTTTTTTTTTGTTCCGGCCTGACTTAGTAGTCCCTCGACTCGAGTGGTGTTCATCAATTGATGAATGAGCGCACAATAATAATTCAGTTCGTTTAGGGGTCTTGGTGTTGGTGTTTGAGGGGTAAGATGTCGTGGGGGGGCGACGGAAGCGGTCCAACGTGCGGGACACATTGTGCGAACATGGCCGCCTTCACTGGACGACGTCTTCCTTTGCTAATTACTTGTTATTATGTCTCCAACAACAGATGTGCAACATCCGTTCCTAACGCGCTTTAGTCCTTTTTCAGCGCAAATTCATAATGATGTCTTCATAGTCTTAATTCGCTATGGGAACGATTCTGAGTCATCAGGACTTCCGTCACTCAAGGAAGACAAAAGTATAAATGGCTCGGTGCATAGGTGTTAAATCTTATGGTTTGAAATGTAATTCATTCCAAAGCGCGTTTAAATCAAATTATTTATGGAGTTTAATTCAAGATGGCCGCGGTTGCAGTCGTCTATGAAATATGGAAAGCAGTTTATCAAAGGTTTTAGTCGCATGTTGTTCATGTAGCTTGGATAACAACAAAAAATAAGTAATGTTAAAGTTGTCTCTACTATGAACAGTGAACCATAGAGAGTAATGTACAATGCATATTACATAGTTGATCGGGATATCGGCTGTGCCTGTGGTTCAAAGCGCGTAGATTAACAGATAGCTGTTGGCTGGGCAGGCAAGTAGTAATAGCGAGCGGTTCTATTACAAACAAAAATAGAGAACAAGCGGGCGATTACATCTAGTTTCACTTTCGTTGGAGGCGCATGCGGGTCAGCGCGGTGCATCGATGCGCCTGGGCCGCCTCCGCCCGCGCACGCCGATGGTGGCCTCGAGTAGTCGAGTTGCGTTCACATTGCGTGCACTCACTATTTAACGTGAATATTACTAATTTACTATTGACACGGCAATAATTAACAGCAATGTATTGTTACAACGATAAAAATGTATACGCTTGTGTGGTGATGATAGAATAGACGTTTGCCGAGCAGCAATTTGTTAACTGCATTTTTGTTGTTTGTTCACCACTACTTAAAGCAAAAACAGTTGGAGCACTTCTATAAGTCTCTAGGTAGAGCTAATTCGACTGGTTTTAGTTTAGCCATAACCAGTAAACAGAACAGTGGTGGCCCAGTGGTAACGGCCACGACTTACGAGTTGTAGGACGTAGGTTCGAACCCTGACAGGCGCTTTACTTTGTGTAAATTATTTCATCGCCACTGCTCTCAAAACGGTGAAGGAAAACATCATGAGGAAACCGGCATGTCCTAGAACCAAAAATTCGAAGACATGTGACATCTACCAACCCGCACTGGGCCCGCGTGGTAGATTACAGCCCGCACCCTCTCACAGAGAGGAGGCCTGTGTCCCAGCAGTGGGACACAGGCTGATTATGCTATTATGCTAAACAGTAAACAAAAAACATTGTGATGAAACGTAACATAAGTTGAACAAACTGTCATAAAGTAACCTCTCGGGGTAGTGATATGGGCAGTCGTCGGGTCAACACAGATAACTTCTGAACTGCCTGTACTAGTTTTGGATAAGTTATCAATGTGCGTCACAACACGATTATTTTTTAAAGCTAGCCTACATTTGTGTATGCTTTGTTTGTGCACAGGAAAATGGTCTTTATACTCTTCTAAATATTTTGTGGTCATGGAAAGTCAGTCACAATTACGTGAAACTTGTAACGTATTCGTTATCGCAACCGTTTTCCACGGGTGCCGCTCATCGAAGCATGGCTTTCCACGCCATAGCATAGACCACGACCACCCCATTTGTCACGGTGATGCCTCTGCCTATCCACTTGGCGGGGTCTGCAGCTTCGTATTAGTTACACAATCATTTAACAATGCTTACGATCAGCAGTTTCTGTTGGATGTGAGTTTTTGCATTAATCTACGAGTTTTTGAAATTACACGTGTTATTTGCATATTAATGTGTGTCCGCTAGATACATGGAGGGACTTTGCATCATGTTGGCAATTATGTGGATGTAATCGCACATTTGTTGCAATGAGCTTAATTACTTTGCTATCCTAGTACTTAATAAAAAGGTAGATATAAGGTCGAGTTATTATTTGAGAGCGAGGTAATATTGTGGGGCAGGTAGTGGTGGTGCATTTCACGGGCCCTTGAGCACGCAGGTACGTTACACCGGCAGGGAGCAACGATGCGCGGACGCACCGATTTGATAATGCACAGTATTCTTGCATTGAACGCTTAGAGATTGAACGCAGTTAGGGCAAGTTCCACCTGTTCAAAACCTGTTACTTATTTTAAAATATCACGAGTCACGCTCAATACACTATTTAACTTATATTCAATGAATAAAACATTTCTTACTAAAATAACACAAAAACATCGTCTGCGGTTGAATGTCTAGTTTTCTAGAGTTAATTTGATGATTAGCAACCATTCTTGATTATTCAACAACAGTTTTTTTAATGCAAAGTTAATCAACTAGTTCTTAACTTTAGAACAACAGAAATGTGTGCCAAGGAAAAGAAAATAAAAGTCATGAGACCTAAACAATGACAACACTAATTCCGGAAATTTCACCTTTGCATCGTCCTAGTCTAATTAATAATAGGTTCAAAGCTAAATGAACTTTAAACGTTGAATAACAATTAATTAGTGGCCGGTATATGATTGATAGTCATGCATGACTGGCCACAAATGAATAATCTTAGCTTCGAACTTAGAAGAGTTACGGCACGCTGGCTCAGCTCGTATCAGACGAAGCATCTCTAAGCAAGCTCGGATAGTAACCACATTACGTAAGTTAGGTTTTGTGGAGCTTTTTATATCATCTATCGAAACGCGGATTAAGTCATGCGTACCTATTGTAACTTGGAGTTTTGTTAAGCTGTATGCATACAGGTAGGTTCTGCAATGTTAATATTGATTACTTACAAACATTTTGAGACTATTTTTAAAGTGCATATATGTATTTTTGCTTTCATTAGAACGATACAATACACCTCGGTTACCTAGAAAGCACCCTGCTGTTATAAGTAATTTTATCAATGTAGGAAGTTTTCTATAAATAGACTGTTTAAACGCAACTTTAGTAGTAAGCAACATCTGTCAGTAAAGTATTTTTTATAAATCAAATAAGTAATCAAATTATTTTTGTTCTCGTAGTAATTATTATGTAATTCATGTTTCATTAATTTCAAGAAACACGAACAACAAAAACATCTAACCTCAAATGATTTCATTAAGTGTAATTTTAAGGCGTCAAGATTATAGTGTAGACTCCGCCTATAGACGTTTCGGTTCGTGCTCGAACTCTCGAAGCAGGAAGTGTTGTGGCAGCGAGACCTTGCGAGGTTCAACGCCTGATGATGACAAGACCCACGCACCCACTGCGGCAACACATTTTATATTCCCTTCCGCTACAAGAGAAAACTGACCTATGAACCTTGCTGCACGTTGCAATCAAACGTTTCAGATTCTCTGCATTATGCAAGTAAAAGTACTAGTGACTTTAGCTTAAGAGAACCAAACTTGCAGAATATTAGGTAAGTACCTACCTACCTATGAGTAATTAGTAAATTTTTGATGCATCACTGCATGATGATGAACATGCACTTTATTATCCAACGCCTTATACAAATTGAAAAACTGAAAATTATACGGAAGTATTTGAGCAATTTTTATTTCTCAAATATTCATCTAAGTTTGCCGTAGCAAACTGAGGTGACTTTTTAATTAACAGTTAACAGAGTCGACTATGGTTAAGTAACAAAGCCAGTACAGTCATTTGAATATTAAATACTGGTAAGCTTGAAATTGCTGCAATCGGTTGGCCGATAACATTTATGCAATCGATAACACTACCTACTTTGATTTGCTGTATTCCGGTATTAGGTACTGTGAACTTAGCAATAAACCGAGACTAATCATTAAGTTTAAGTTGAAATTGGAACGATGGATGTGCTTTATGACATGGGTTACGTAAAGGCGAGTGGACCGACACTGACCTACCGAGGACGTCGGCCGCGCCACTTTCCTTTCATTATTGACACACTATCTATAAACGGACAACCACTATCGCTTAGCTTAGCTACGTGATTGCCGATATAAACACGACCAACGCCATATTAAAAAAAAAAAACAATGGATGTGGTCCAAAATCGTTGTTTAATTGCCCTCTATTCACTCCGAAGTTAACTTAAAATCGCGTTTGCTCGCCATGTTAGATAATATTTACAAGTTACAGCGGATGTGTGATTTTGGCCCGCGTGAAGCTTAACCGAAGTTTACACTTAGGAATTTGTGAAAAATAAACAATACCACATCCAATGTTTGTATCGTGTGTTTTATCGATCTTTGTTTTCATAAGGCAAACAATCTTAGTCTGCGGGTGGCGGGTCTTCAAGTGTTGCGAAACGTTACACAGCAATTATAAGTGACGTGATGTCCAACGTAATGAGGATTGCAGCCGTTTGATACAACGCAACGTGTGTGTACGACACGTATCTACACGCTTCGGTGGATATTCAGCACTAGCTGCTCACCCTTTACGTTATAATACTATTGCCACAATATCGTATCATTCACGCCATACTGCAAACAATCATACACTTATCTGGACACGATAGCGGATACAAATACTATTTATTGTGTCCACGGATTGTACGACCGCTACAACAATCACTTTGTAGTTCCATATCGAATTGAATAAATATCTGAAGTAAGGCCGGGTGCCCTAAGAGCTACTCGAGTTGAACACCAGTGTTCAAGCGACTATACTGGAGCTGTTAAAATTCTAATGAGTCTGCGCAATGACTAAACACATAATAAGTAAGGTTAGTGGAACCCGGACACAATTATACCTACTTCGCTTACAATACAATAATATATCGGGTCGGGTGACTCATCCAGTGCGTACCTCGTAAGGTCGTCCGATAGCAACCCAGTTGCGCAGCAAATGTTTTAAAATATATGTTAATACGAATACATACAATATACAGGGCAATGAGTTGTTTCACATAATTGTTCTACATGGACACACGTATACAGAGGTACGATTTGATTTGGATACCTTTCGAGTAGTTTTCCATCGAGACTGCCTACAAATGGGACAGGATCTCCCCAACTTTTTTTCGGATCAACATGGCAAAAAATTAAATATTACAATGACAGCAATCTACTATCCACTTACAATGTAAGTAAGTACTAACTCTACTAATTAAGTACCGTACTTAAAATTGAATATTTATTAACAATAAAGGTAGATGCAGCGTGAAGTAACGTTGCAGTAGGTCGGGGATTATGATACCATAAAAAGTGAAAGAGTTCGAAAGTTCACTTCCTGCAAGGCGAGTGCATAAGATACAGCGGCACGCGCGGATTATAATCACATCGCGGTACCTAACTCTGCGCTTGTGCAACACGCGCATTGCAAAGTGCAAACTGCAATAGCGCGGAACACGCGCTATGTATGACAATAAGAGCTGCTGCTTCACATCGCGACTCCAAAGAAAGATGGACAGAGATTTTATAGGACAATGTCGGTGAAGGCGCTGCCTGACATCTATGGGTTGGGCGACCATGAAATGATACGGTGGCCGATTAACTTAGTTCCGCTTGAAAGGCACGATCTGGTCCCTAATTTTGAAAGAAGATGCTTTCCTACCGTGAAATAACAAAATACTTGATAGTGACCCATCGAAATGAAAAAGTTAATGCACAGAAAGCAGCTTGTGGGGAAGCAGTGGATGTTGGTGCCACCGGCGCCAATGCTGATGTTTCCAGCGACAGACTGGCGCGGCGCTGGGCCGAGACAGCTCCTCTCCGCTCGGCCGTGTTATTACGAAACAAGAAAAGAAAGTTAAGATCGTTTCGACCGAGAGAATGTAGCTCCAGTGGGCTCATAGCCAGCACTGCAGTGTTGTGCCATATTACATCCTCGCTGTCCCCGCTCCGCTCGTGACGCAACGGCTTTACGGCAACTTGCACTTTTTTGTTTGTTTACCGAGTAACGAGCACACCTCGACTCGTTCTCCATTCGAATTGAGCACAGCATCTCATTACACTGCTTTAGTTTAGTAATTAATTATTTATGATGTCTTCCTAGGCGTTCTGGATTAGGAAAGAAATGAAATGAATGGACTAGAGAGGACTGAATAATAAGTTCATATCAAGGAGTACCTAAGCGTCATACTAACAAGTTTTGGTGTGAACTTAAGTACTTTTAAATGAGGACAGATTAATTTATTATCCCTCGCATCGCATACGGATACGCTTACTCAATAAATACAACCAAACTAAACCAATGTTATAAGTAACTGAATTTCAGTAGCAAACGCAATCGAATAAATTCTGTTAGTTAAATAATTGTGCAAAACCTAGTTCTTCGACCTAGAAAACTGACCCTCTTAAACTTAACCAGAATATCAAAATGTTTTGCTATTGCATAACTTGATGTGTTCTTTACGAGCAATTATGTAAAGCGGTGGATCGCGTCGAGCACAAGTAGGCAGGCGAGAGGTTGCCGCGGCGGTAATGGTAAAAGTGTTACGCGGTGTGCTCGATTCTGCGCGCGCGCAGTGACGCAACGCGAAGCGAATGTATGCCAAAAGTGCAGTCAAACCTTCGATATTAGCTGGCGAGATGAAACACATGTCTTCTCTGCTTCGTACTACTTACAATATTTCGCACGGTAATAATGTACTGGAATTGACAACAGTGTTTGTTTCTATGAAATAATTTCACCATTTCAGGAAAATCAATTTCGGAAAATTTCGAAGAATTCCTGAAGCTTAGTAGGTGTGATATTGAACTAGAATGATGACTTGTTCATATAAAATAATATGCACCTCATATTGCCAGTTCAGTTGACATTAAAGTAGGCCAACAAAATAATAGCAACACCATGTGCCTTAAGTTATTTAGGGAGCTAATAGGTACCGGTTTTGTTTGATAAAATGCGGAAAGTCACCTTCAATTCGACATTAATGTAACGTTGCAAAGTAAAAGGAAAATTAGTTAGATGTTTTTATTTTTGAATGCTTTAAATAACCACGTTGTTTTCTCACACAACACTAATAATGTTTCCAGCCGTTTATCAGCGCCGTGATAAGATACAGTACAGTACCCCTTTGTTTATGCGTTGCACTTCAGCATAAGACCTTAGATAATGCATTATCTACATAAGCACAGTAACTAGTTATTTGCTTACTCACCCGATGCTTACCTACATCTATTCTTTGTCTGTCTGGGAATATTTGAATGAAATACAAATGAAATCTAAGAACTTGTTAAAATAAATTTAAAATATTTTACGATTAAGTATTCATATGTGGTCGTATCGTTTTACTTGACATCAATTACATATAATTAATTTTAAAGCAACTATATTTGATCATCAGAGGTCGGGAGATGAATCAAGGTAAGGTCAACTAAATAACTTTAACCTATGTTGTTAATATGCCATAAAAAGGTAAACCAAATAAATATGAGGTGTTATTTCAAGGAATCTGACAAGGACTCTTTATTTGTTAAATAATGTATCAAGAAACGTTTGTTTGATATGTTGGGCGCATTATTCATAGTGTTTACTTATCATTAACTAATCAGCAAGTTAAGCAGACATCATGCCATGTTGCAGTACTTATCTATTTCAAAGAAAAGTAAAGCCAGTAACTAATAACTGTGTTACCATTATGACTTATCAAAGATATAATGTTATGCCGCTCGCAGATATACCTACAACAGTTTCTTGTGATGAATTGAATACTAAAATAAAATTAAGTAACGTTGAGGTAACTAAAATTGCAGATAATTAATAGTTGCACAATTACATCGCAACCGGTTTGTACGTTTCATTTTGCTATAGTAAAAGTGAAGAATCACTTTCTACTTTGGTTACCTCTCTACCTTGACCCACAAAACCGCCGCAGTCCGCATGTCGGTCAAGGTTCAGGAATCAGAAGCAGTTTTAGGAGTTGCAGTTGCACGTACGTATGTATTGCTAATGCATTTCTAAAGTTTGGAAGTCCAGAATCCTACCCTAAACACGTGAGTGCCAACCAACAACTCAAACATCATCTTAAAATTCTCCAGAATATAAAAGGACTTTGTTAGTCTTCGAGATTTCGGCATAATGGTGCAAAGATCTGGTTCTTTTTAAAATCAATAATTTCATAACTGGGTTCAAACGGATCATAAAAGGCACATCACAGGCATGAAGTTTGTTTCATTTAATAATATTCTGTTAGCTAAAGACACATTAAATAAAACTCATCAAAGACTTGTTTGGAAATACACACAACGGCCGTGGGCATGCATGCGACAATGTCGTTTGGCCGGCAATGAACTCTCGCATTTACTCTGCCGAAACAATTAGCGACGCGTCGCGAATCTAACGAGACTATTTACACAGCAAACCTCTTGACGACTTAGTAAAGGCTCACTTCGGCAAATTCCAACACTGTAGGACAAAATATGAAAAACAATAACTTTGCGGACACATCGATAAAACATACATCTTATTTCTATTTCAAATGCAGACAGATCTTGAGTTACGCAATGTTATGGAGTCTAGACGGTCGTGCTAGCAACGGATTCATCAGTATTGTACACATAACTGGTTCTTAATGGTCAAAAGTTAATCGTTTGGATGTTAATTGTATGTGCGACCTCTTTATTTATATGTTTACCTTGCTCTATGCAATGACTTTGTTACAAAATGCCTACCTATTTCAAAATGCGGCCAACTTGGAAACATTAATGATGTGGCCAGTTTATTCATAATTTTATTTACTTTGATCATTTAAAGTTTTAAATTAGTACGCACACAACTAACATTATTTATTACTTACATAATTTTAAATTAATAGACTGTTTCCGTGTTTATTATTCTTTAAAAATACAAATATCTTGCCTGTATTGTCCGCAGTGTCTAACAAATTGAATAGATGTCGTGTGAAGTACACAGCATTCACTTTTCCTTGTCTAAACAATTGGTTACGAAGGGGACTTATAATGTTATTCTCAAGATTATGGTTACCTACATGAAGTTGCGCACAGAAATGGATTTAGTCACCGATTTCAATTTTGAAATTACATTCAGCTGAGGCCTGAATTAGGTTACTGAACTGAAAGGTCATGATAAAAAGCGTGATTTATTAAACTATAAGTTTATAGCATAGTGACAAGATTTTATAATCAAGAGGTGCAAAGTCTCATAAATATTCTATTTGAGTTCGAAACTATGTGGGTAGCGAGGCGATTGTCGCAACTTCAATGACAGGCCGTACTGTGAAACCACCAATCTTTACTTCAAATTAGAGTCTAGTGTTTATATGAGCATCGGAAAAAAATGGCATCTCCACATTGAGCAACGAAACGTTCAAGGCGAGCTACATATTAAAAGTCTAAACAATATTGAGGCATGTTTGGAAAGCGACACCTTGACGTCTGTTGACCACATCAGAGGGACGTGTGGTGAAGTAAACGGGCAAGGCGTCCTCACTTGAGGCCGTTGCGCTTCGGGGGAACAAAGGGTTGAGTCACGTCCGGGCCCCAGTCCGCGGAGAAAGGAGCCGGGCTAAAAATAGTACACTGGCAGTTACGAGTGCGGCCGTTGGACCTGGCCTACGCAGATCACGTCCTATACTCTTGTCCTGAGACAGGCTACCCAATTATCACGCCACGGCTTAACACATGCAACAATCATTAATCATAAGAAGGTAGACTTTAATTGACTTCATTTATTTTAACCCAAATGGCCGAGCCGTCTAAAGGGACCTTAAATCCTGGAGCCCTGAAAGAACATTGTACCTACTACTTATGTATCTATCTTATAACCGCATTCATGATAATCAACATTATTTTTTTTATTTTCATTATAGGACGACCATACAAAGAATTCCCTGAATGAATACTGAGTCTATCTAGGCAGGATAACAAGTTAAGCAGTCACATGTCCCACGCGGCGCGGCATCGCATTTCGCCAATAGAGCATGCGAGGAAATGCTCTAAAGTTACTTATTGTGTACTAACTAATGCTGCGCTAGCACTACTGAACTCCCACGATCGACACTTATTGTTTGCGTTGCACTCCAAGATTTCTGCAACGTCTAGGTGTTGGGAAATGATGGCGGAGGTGTCGACTTTGAGGTTAAAACCGGCTGTTTGAGAAACCTTTCGAGTTTACATTGCGAAAAGCGTGGAAAGCTTGTATTTACCTGCATAGAATTTTATAAAGAAATTGTCTAGTAAGAGAATGACCAAACAATTGACAGAAATCTTAATATTTTGCGTAAGAAAGGAGTTAGGAAATGTAAGTGTGTCGCATGATTGTAGAATTTTAAGCGTCACCTACTCAACGTTTTGTGCAAGTTTGCGTACCTATGACGTCAGACAACATTTTGGGTAAGTATACACCAAGTTGCCATACAATCAACCTTTATCAGCACACGTGGAGAGCTAATCGCGTCGCGTGACGACCTCCACTCCGCAACTACCAACGCATTTTTTGTTTATTTTGGATGCAATTAAAAATATTCTATTTTGATGGCTTGGATTTAGATCGCAACTCCTAGATACCAAGACCAACTTAGGTATCTATCTTGAATAACGGCATTAAGTGCTTATCGTATAAAAACGTAGCCTGCAACACCGAACATAATTACCGTAAAGTAGGTACCTAGGTAGGTGTATGCAATAATGAACAAGATAATGTATTATGAATTCACGAGTTCGTGCATGTTCAAGCGCATGTAGTCCGCTCTACGCTGTATTGCCAATCGTAATCGGACGTTCAGAAAAAGATGCACAAAAGTAAATAAGGTAATAGGTGATGTGTTGCGATTTTACGAACAATATCGGCAAGTTGCGTGCAAGCGTGCCACGAACACGGTCTGCCGCCCCACGTGATTACACGTCTTACTGACCAACTAACTACTAGCGAAATATTTAACACTACCAGTCGCTTGAATTTTTGCCACAATACAATACGTTTAATGTACCTACCTAATTATAATTTTTAACAAGTCCAAAACCATTATATAAAAATGTAAAAACCTGCCAATAACACATGGTCTTAACTTAACTCCTGGTACGAAATTATGAAGGAAAGCCAAAATAGTGCTGTCAGGATGCACTGTGAAGAAAGTCTGCATCAGCTTTACGATATTGGTGTTGATTATCGGTTGAATTCATCCTTACTTCAGGATTAGGATGTTCCGAAGAATTCACAGGATGGAGTTCTAAGTCTTAGAAGATGATAATAATCCAGGAGAATAGCCTGCCTGATTGTTATGCTACTATTACAAAAATAAATAAATTACCCTGAATATTCGGACATGCTATTTGAGGATACCAAACTGCAGTTTTACAAATTGCAAAACTGCAGTATGGCGCTAATGTCCGTAATTCCGAATATACAGGGTTCTTTTATTGGTCACGAACTCGCGATCTCATGAAAGGATTGTGAAAAAATGTTCACTTACATATTGGGTAGGTACCTATACCTACCTAAGTAATAGGGCTTATGGGATATTGCGTCTTGCAACGGCAACAGCCCTTTCTTGGAATCGGTAGGTACCTATAACCGTAATCCTGTATATTACCTTAGATAGGTATAACTCAGAAATACCTGGGTTATTCCAAAGGTCTTACAAAAAATTGATTTAATTATACAATAAATGTATGTAGGTCAACAACGAACTAAAATAAAATATTCAATCCATTACATTACGAAAATACCTAACATAATTCAAGTTTGGCAGTTGCAGACAAAATCTCGGAATACAAAATATTAACAGGGCCTTCCCACTACCAGTTTTGGGACAAAGAGGAGACATGGAACAAAAAGCTCTTTATCTGGATCTCAGAGTGGGACAAAAAATAAAAGCAGCGGTTGTATTTGTAAATAGATGGCAGGTAGAAGGTTGTAGGTGTATTCAACGGTTTAAAAAGATTTTTTTTGAATCGAACTTACATGCACGTAAAAAAAATGCTACACGATGCACCTTTCGAAATTCCCACTGCAGTTCTATAGTACGTTAGATTTTATTATTGCACTGAAAGTAAATGATTATGTTGCAAAATTGCAAAATGATTTTAACGACTTAATTTTGCCCTCCAAATTGGCATATATTTAGTTATTTAGATAAGCATTTTTTTAAGTTTTGCTAGGTTTTAATAAAAGCTTTATCTGCAGTGGACTTATGTATTTTGCGGTTTGAAAGCGATTAGCAAAATACATGCAAAAAAACTTTTAACACCAAATACAGGCAATAGCGTTCATATTGTTGAGTAACCTCATCAATTTGCTCAAATAGATTCAAAACAGATTCAGAAATCACTTGTTCATAGCATATTATGTACAACTAACCCTCTTCACGTGGCCTATATACTACACAACCCAACACAAAACAGAATATCCCCGAGCAACAAGTGTCTTTTACGCAAAGTAAAAGACCACAAAAACTTCGAGCAGGTAGCTTATGCGAGGGCCAAACCATTTATAACCATACCGAGTTACCAATAGGACCGGTTTTTCTTCATCATTACGAATAGCTTCCAAAACTGGCTTCGTTAGTCGATTTTGATCCCTATCAAGATAGCTTTAGTAACGTTTCATGGAATCGACGACCATGCCATACCACTTAGCTTCGTCTGTAACTCACCCCTGCCGAGATTTGAAAAGGATCAAGCATTTATTTAAACACACCAGATAGGCATGCATGACTATTATAATAAAATCCTTCTTACTGAAATATGACAAAGATGAAAACAAGTTTATTTGAATGCTGACTAAGCAATGATAGCCTACAGGTAGGCTTCAGGGGTTCCAGCGAATATTGCTTTTATCAATTATAATTATTTCGTAGCCGCATGCGAAGTTTATTTGTACTTTTTGACTGTTTATTACATGACTTTTGACTGAGATTTGAATAAGAAATCCTTACGATCGAATTATTATTATAGCAGTAAAATCTACATGAATCAAATTATTAACACCTTGTTTTATTTTTATAGAGAATGTAGATAAGCATAATTATACATATAGGTCCATATGTATGTCAAAGGTAACATAGTCAAGTAATCAAAATATTGTACATTTAGTTCAGTCAAGCTGTTGATTTTCATAATTTAGGAATACATTATTGATAAATTTGCAATACGGGTCGTGCCCATAGTTAAATGTGTTTGTGTAGGTACAGTAAATTAAACTAATGACTACCGGTGCCTGTGCGGTAATCAAACGTAACCTTATATTAGTTACTTTTACTTTCCTACGGAAACTGCCTACTACGAGCAGTCGTGTTAGATTCCTAGGTTGACTACCGCACAGCTTGAGGACTTATTCTATGCGTATTATAATTAATATATATTAATTATATTGTATTATTTATATATATATATTTTTTTAAATTAATATTGCTGGTCGAAATAATAAGCACTAAGTCTTTAATGCTTGTTGAGCAGGGCAAACTATTTTTTTATTTTCTCGGTTGGTGCCTACCTAAGTTTGTTCAAACAGAGTAGGTACTAGAATGACTTGATTACATTGAATCGTAAATAACTTGTAGGTACGGTTGGTCATGTACATTTTATCGGTTTCGAGAATAAGCCCCCGTCTTGCAACTTTAGTAGCTACATCATGCGGGTGCGCACGCAAGTCACAGCAACTGGTTTTGCTTATTTTCCGTAACTTGTAATTATGGTGGCAAGAACATTGACTTAGGCGGGAAATTAACCGCTCTTGCGATCACTACGCCAGAAACGAATTGAAAAATACAGTATACTTACCTAGTTTTACAACGAAAAAATATTGCTTTAAACAATAAAGTTCCAACGTAGGTAATTAATTGTTGAGTTCTCAGAATAAATAAACGCTGTGACAATTATCCCCATTATCCCGGTCACAAATGATAATTTATGAGTTTTGTGACCCATAATGTCTGGTCTGTCTTCCAACTTTTAATAAGTTAGAAGTTCCCAGAAAAGTAACTTAAAGTTACTTTAATAAGTAGATAGTTACGTCCTTTTTCCTACTATGTACCTATGTATGCAGATACGTATGATAATTACGAATATTACGATTGCCTAAACTAGAATCCAGATGACGCAGTTCTTCTGTATGAAATGCCGATATTATTTCACTTTGATAGTCGAAATATTTTAAAATAAGTACCTACTTACCTACCAAACAACAATAGGTACAATTGTATGCTACACAACCATAATAGTGGTCAACGATAGATTCTATTTGACTGAATAAATAATGTTATTGTTGTTGTGTTGACTGTACTAATAGGCAAGTTCGTTACGAGGTATTTTACGTTTATACTCAGTAGATAATTCGCTATCTGATTTATAGCTTTGTCGATACCTACTTGTTTGTAAAATTAAAAGTTAAGTATTTTTTACGTAGGTGTAATCTACCAAAATAATTGAATAAAAGGTAGATTCAATAAACCACGTTCTATTAACCACAGTGTAGGTATATTGTGGTTACAGCATTATCTAGGTATACCTAGGTCTACTTGTCTTTGTCTACCTACATAAGTAAAAGATTAATGGGACATTATAGGTATAGTCTAAGCACATTATTTACCTACCTACTAGGAACAAAATTTCTGATTGTTTGCTGTCACAATCTGAGAGCAACAAGTTATTATTTAATTTTGACTGCAAAACATGATCTAAATAGGCATAGGTATATGTATGTAGCTTTTTAAAGAGAATTTTCTACTTAATATGTAGGTATCCTTTTGGATTGTAAACGGTCGGGTCCCTCGTTTTATTCATATACAGATTTACCTAATGGTATTTATCTAATAATTTAGCATGTTTAGGACGTCTGGGATGCATGTTGGATGCAGCCCTGGAGGTAGGTCGGCCGGTAGGGTAACTTTTCCAACAGTTTTTGAACAAAGCGCAATAATATCTGCTGGCGTGCCTATTGTTATGGTAGGAAGGCACATAAAATAGGTAATTATGTACCAACGATGTGTAGGCACACATAAAATTGAAAAAATATTGATAAAATTACACAAATACTGTAATCAGAAGCACTCAAATAGGTACATATAGTCTTGCAAATAAATAAATCAAACATACCTTCAAGAACAGATCACCAAAGTCGTACAGCGCAGACTGATGCATTATGGCAGTAGACATCATGCAAAACCAACTCGACACTTAATCCAGGTTTTAATGCTATTTGTCGTATCAAAAATCTGCAAACTGACTGATCCACTGAAGCACGAATTTGTAAGGTCGACGAACTCACTGTAATTTTTAGGTTAGCCGATGAAAAGTTCACGATACTTTTAACGAGAATTTTATGAAAACGTTTATAAATATAGTCCTTGTTAAAATCTAGTAAAATCGTTGCGTTTTTGTTTTGTCGTTCGGTGACCACAGATTGTGTCCGAACTAGTTGGCCAGGGGCAGTGTTTTTTTTTTAATATGCCCTCCACGATTGAGCCAGATCAGTATTTTTGAACACAATTTCGCAATCGTTGCGAAAATGTACAAAACAGTCCTTTGTTTCGAAATGTCTCCTTCACTTTTTTCGCGTCTATACGGAAATTCACAGATATTGGTCAAAATTCTGCGCGAACTGTCACGAAGTCAACTTTTATGATAAAAACTCTTTTTAGTTTATCGACTGTATACTCCAAAACTTTTTAATTCTGGCCGTATAAATCGTAAGATAAAAAATAAATCGCAGAGTTAACGTCCGCGCAAGACGCACCACACGTACATTCCGTATCACGCTTGCTCGCGCACTGAACTGACTGAGCTCTTGTTGTTTTCGCCTTCGCCCGTGAAACGCCGGCAGCGGGCGGGTGGATTTTGTTTTCAAATCAAACAGCACGATCACGTTTTGGAGCGAGATTCGTTTTTCGTTCGGATGAGCTCGGCAATATTCGGCATTATTCGGCGGTATGTTTTGTTGTTGCTCTGCTAGCCAGCCAGTCCGCGTCCGCGAAGTCGAGTCGGATCGCCCGCTATTCCATTCCCGCCCGTCAACAAAACTTCAGTCATTCTTATATTAAAAATATTTTGATTGATTTGATAACTATAAATGTTAGGAAACCTATACTTAGAAAACCTACATAATTATGTACCTTTGGGGTAATAGGAAAAAGGTAGGTTGGCGCTCTGGAATGTTGGATGGAAGTATTGGAAGTTTACTGAAGGTTTAGAGACTATTAGTTATTTACGAATTTATAGCACAGATTAAGTTAAAAGTCTGTTTTTTAATCTCGTAGACTAATTTGACAGGTACAAATGTCAAACTCCCTGCAAAAATTGAAAAAACAATCACTTGAAGTGTCAAATTAGTCTTAGTTATTTCTTGTTCTTGAGTAGGTACCCGTATTTATCTCTAACAAGGAGCCTTTGATTATTTATGTCTATAATTAACTCCAAAAATTATTAACCTTTGATAGTTTAATTTAAAACAGCAGTATTTACTTACTTACATAGGTAGGTAGGCAGCTAGTGCAGCTGAAGACTTTTCATTCAACTCCTGACCTTGTTTGGATTCTCCCTGAGGAGTGGGGAGGTGACATGACAAATTAATCGTACTTCTTGATAATCCTCTAGGTACGTAATCTATAATTCTATCGTCGCTTCCTTATCTAAAATATAATTAAAAATTAAATGCTATTCGTTGGTAAGCGCATCACTTGAGAACGGTTGGCGTTGGATTTGGAAATTTTTAGGGTTCCGTAGTCAACAAAGAACCCTTATAGTTTCGCCATGTCCATGTCTGTCTGTTTGTCTGTCTATCTGTTTTTTGGAGTTCCTCTTCCACACGTAATGTGGGGATGCTTTTTTTTTGTCGTCTTTCTCATGATGTGGGGTAGGTATCGTTGGAAAGGTCGTTCGTCGTGAGTTTGTAAGAGCCATTTTTGGATTCCGGGATCCCTTTGCGAAATATTAAGTCCTAATTTTTGTTACAGTCAAGTGTTCCCCCCCTTCCAGCTAAATGGTTAGTTTTGGATATTATGAAAAAATTCACGGCAGTACCTGATCTAAATAACGAAATTAAAAGGAAAACTGATGATGAATGGTGACCGTTTTCCTTTTAATTTTGTTATTTAGACTAGGTACCTACTGCCGCGAAGCAGTGTGCAGCTAAATAAGCTCTCTATGTAAACGAGTAATAGTAGACCAACTCAGTTGCAAAAACATGTTCTCTCATACGAAATGTATGTATATGCATTTCGTATAAGAGAAATGTTTTAACCGACTTCTTCAAAAAGGAGGAGGTTCTCAATTCGTCTGTTTTTTTTTTTTTTTTGTGTGTATGTTACGCGATTACTCCGCCAATTATGAATCGATTTTGATGATTCTTTTTTTGTTTGGTAGGTCATGCTTCAGAGGTAGTCCCATATAAAATTTAT
Organism: Lithophane ornitopus; assembly: GCA_948473465.1. Lineage (NCBI taxonomy): Eukaryota > Metazoa > Arthropoda > Insecta > Lepidoptera > Noctuidae > Lithophane > Lithophane ornitopus. The sequence continues at coordinate 8,979,883 of OX419624.1, read as the reverse complement.
TAACTTTGCTTGCGTAGTTTTTGAGTTAGCTTCAATAATTATATATTTTTCCACTTAGTGTATGTAGACGATATATTGTTTGACTCCTTCACTGTTATTTACAGACCAGGTAGTGGTATTCGAATTTGTGTGGAGTAGGTACCACAACTAAAAAGTGAAAAATAAAAACTTTTTTCAAAAAAAAAAACAACCGACTTCCAAAAAAACACTAAAAACGTGAAAAATAACTTTAATTTCGGAAGTTGGTGGCAAAACACGAAAATTGAAAAGCAAAGACACCGACTTCCGAAATTAAAGTTATTTTTCACGTTTTTAGTGTTTTTTCGGTTGTTTTTAAAAAAAAAAAAAGTTTTTTTCAACTACAATGTTATGTTTAGGATAAATTCGTCCCAACTACTGAACCCTTCATTGTGCCGGTTTTTTGTGTTCAAAATAGTTTTTGTTGTAAGTAAAGAAAAATTGGATAAGTTGCCCGGAAAATGTTTAAATTCGGGAATTTAACAAATTCGGAAAAAATTAACGTCTTTTTTTTCTATTTTATGAGCAATACTGTTTGGACAACACAGACAACGTCTGTCGGGTCAGCTAAAGTCTGTTTTTTAATCTCGTAGACTAATTTGAAATTTCAACTGATTGTTGTTTGTTTTTTCTACTTGGACTTTGACATTTGAACCTGTCAAATTAGTCTACGAGATTAAAAAGCAGATGTAAATAATTAAAGTTAGACGCAAAAGTAATTTTAATGAAGATCTGTAGTTACGATTTGCAGAGTCTGCAGCCGCAGCAGTTTTTTTTTTTTTTAATTTAATAATATACATTCGAGTAGGTATTTAAAAAATAATGTAAGGATAATTACTTTACCTAGGTACCTCTATCAATATTGCAAGACTTTAATTAATGTTAACTATAGCTTTTTAGCGAGGAAGTCAGAGCGGATACCTAGTAAATATGAGTGGTTTTCACCCTGCACAAAAACTTGCGATTTTAGAGCTGGTTCCACCAATCGAGATGTCTGCCAGTCACCTGAGCAAGTAGCGAACATGGACATAAGCGGAGACGTGGGTGTTGCGAGTTTGTGACGAAACTTAGAAGATGTCTATGTCCAGCAGCGGGCAGCGATAGGCTGATGACTGATATGAAAGAGCGAAGAATACATCACAAAAGTCTGAAAGGGTAAACACCTCATCTTTGTGCCTGCTGTGTTTACAGACCAATTTATGGAAGTTACGTCCGCTTTTGGACTCTTCTATCACTATGATGAAACACTGTTTATAGTAAAGGCCTCGAAGTTATACTTTTTATTAACAGGGGGTTGTTCCAGTCTTGTTCGGGTCGGCATACATCAGCACGATTGCCGCATGGGCTATGTTGCCGCCCAACTGGGTGTGCCGAATCAGGCCGGGCCCGAGCCCTTTTAGTTATGCCCGAGTTAGAGGTTCTAAAGTGTCCAGCACTTTAGAACCTCTAACTTAGGTAGAACGTAAACCTGCTTCAACATGTCTTTTATCTCGACACGATTGAGCCCTACGACTTCTCATAATAAAATCTCAAGAGCTTGCAAGTTCGCTTATTCTCAACAACGTAGCCAACCCTTTACCGGCCCGCGTCCGTGTCTCTGGAACAACTTTTTATTATAGCATTCGTTGGTTGCAAACCCGTTTGACGGTTTTAGTGTTATTCGCTATGTTGCACACACCAAGCTTAAGGAATTGGAATCAAGCTCCGAGTGCCCTGAGCCCTTACATTGTTGAGAGAATGGAACTATTTTAGCACGTAATTGCGGACGATAGGCTTCGTACGAGGTGTGAAAATTGTTTAATAGCCTTGTTTTTTGTGCTTTAAAGTTTGCAGAAAAATTGTGTTATGGGAGATTATTGGACTATGCAAACCTAGTGCATGTTCCCTGTATACCCCCTCCTCCTTCAGTTGCTCACAAGTGAGCATCGAGATGTGATCTCTATTCATTTTTGTGGTGAGTTTGACGATTCCTGTTGCCTGTTGTAGTGGCTCGGAGATCTTGATGTTTAATCGTTTCTTTACTTGATTGGCCATCATATAGGCGATGTCCAATGCCTCTTTTATTTTCAACCTTTCCAGTGGCACATAAGTTTCTCCAGGTTCTCTGTTTTTTGGTGCCGTTTATTACTACATGGGTAACAAATTGCAAAACCTAGCATCCTAAAGCAAAGTTTCGAAACAAGGTTCTCAAGACACTGCTGAAATGTAGGTACCAGGTTTTCGCAGTATGATGCTATCAGTAAGAAGGTGGGTGCCACTGCCCATTGTCCTGCTGATATAATCAGCTATTATGACACCCACTACAATGGATGGGGACGTCGTTCTTAACATGCAGAGGACCACGTGGTGAATCCTTCTTGTTTTTCATATTCAAACCATTCCTCCTTACATAAATAATCAAATGGCGAGAAAGGAAACCGTTACACTCATTATAATTAAGTTAATAAAGTAACTGGAGCTTATCACAGGAAACAAAATAACAACGCACCTAACTAACTAGCTTTATTTTTAATCTGCTTACATTATTAACGTGACCCGCAATCTAACTTCCTGTGAGAATTTTAATTAATACATTTATTCCTCTCTAGTTTTTTTTTTGTTTTTTTAAATGTATATTGATGACTTATGCAAGTAGGTCGGGTTATAAGTTGAGACGTAAGGCAAAAGAAAGAAATATAATATTCCTTCAAACATAATATTGCTGGCTGAAGGCTGGCAGTCTCTCATGGGAAATATTTTGAAACGCGAGCTGAAATATAAACTGGAGCGATGTATTTAGGGGTCTCTTGATCATAAGTAATCCCACCAGTACGGGCTTATTTTGTTCCTTACTGAAAACTCCTCTCATTAATTTTTAATTGCTGTTAGCTACGTAAGTACAAACTTTTGTAACCTGACGTCATCGCACTTTTAACAAGATTTTATGGATGTGAGATGTTGATTCCTTTTGTTAAAATATAAATTTTTGCATGCTACGTTATATCTTAGCGAAACATGTTGAGCTACTGTAATAATATCAACATCAATGTATACCATGTTTTTCGCAAATAAATGATTTACTTACTTACTTACTTACTTTGAGATTACATTGCGCAAATTGGCTTCTTCTATAAAGTTATGTTTGTGAGTGTATAGTAATACTAACTGATTTCACAATGTTTCGCAAAAACGAATCATCACTTCAGCCTTTGGTGACGTCTACTTATTGGATAGGGCCGCGGTCAAATATATGGGACTAAAAATATGAAATATATTATAAGTCACGGTTGGTTTATGGAATTACGGAAGCGATAAGCTCAATATTAAGTTAATTGTGGCAGTCTCTTTAACTGCAACAAACCTACTTGTATAGTAGGTACCCATTACACGGGTGTTCAAGAGGCAATATTTTAATTTTCTGAATTGTTTCCAATGGACGTCTTTCCGCATCGTTTTCACAAGTATAATTTCAACATGAATGATGTTACCAATATTTTGATTTAAAAGAATGTCCGCATAGATTTTTGCCCGTTCTTCTCCAACTAGTTTCATCTTTCTGACTGACCGACTAGGTACTCCTTGACAATTCAAGAGTTATTGGTTTAATTGAAATAAAAACGCTTGATTTGAGCTGAACAGAACAGTCAAAACATTTAAAATAATTTATTCACGGAACCCAACGTCAACAATTGTTTGTTGTGCGGCCGTCTTTATATAGTATGGGTCAGTGTCATGTGTCGGTCACGTAGTGCTTAGTCCTAAACTTATGGCGCTTGGTAATACAATATATTGTGTGCAAACACTAGGTGATAGCTCTGTTGACAAAGCTATACCCAACATTAGTGAATCAGCACTCTGTTATTATTTCATATTGAACCTTGGAATTAATCAATGACACAATCTCCTCATTTGTTTTTAGAATTAAGATTTGAACGAACAGCATATAATTTAGAGACCCATTATTATGCATACGTAATACTTCGATAGGTCGAGATGTATTTGTATTCGTTTCATACGTAACGTTCCGCAATTAAAATTATAATCTGAAGCCCAGTCACACACTGAACTAATTTTATTTTCGAAACTAGTTTATCTTTGGAGAAGGGAATAATAACGTCTTGAATTTAATGCCTACTACTCTTTGGATGTTTCTACCAGCAATAAGGTTTAGTCTATGTATACCTGTAAGGTTCTTATTTGTAGCTTTGGTTGCCGTAAATAAATAATAGTTTACTGTTTATAGAAATGTTTTAGGGAGGTTTAACTTTATTCGACCGTACAGTCTTAAAACTTGCCGTAAAATTTATTTCGGCTCAATAAAACAAAGGAAAATATCAGGTACAAAAAGGTTAGGGACGACCCTGAATATTCAAACAATCACTTCCTCTAAGGTAAATAATAAAACTTAAAAATGTTACCTAAACGGACCCGTATTTAACAATACAATTTCCTTTGACCCAAAAGCAACTTTCGTAATAATTTTACATAAATAAAGGAACGAACTTTTAAACAATATGCTTGTAAATTTTTTTTTTTCCAAAAAGAAAGACCCTCAAAAGTTTTTTTGTTACGTTCTTAGACCTAAGGGCCAAGGATATCGATGTGGGCCCAAATTAATACCTACGCTCTGTGTTTATTTATTCTGGTGTGCGTGTGATCCATACATTTTTGCAGCAGTACAAAAGGAAAGAAAAAGCTATTTTATCTAAATCATTGTAGCTTTTGCTTGTGGCCTCAGTTGCATAGCCCGCGGAATTGGTATATTTATTGCTCGGTTATTGCTCATTCATTGCAGATGCATCTCAATCTGTTGGCCACATTGTAACTTCATTTGATGGTCAGAACTTTGAGGTTTATATTATTGCGAATTTAATACTTCATTTGTCTTTGAATTTTATTAGTATGGTGTTATTTTTACGTATTTTTAGATGATTTTAAGTTCGCTTCATATTTTCAATGTAATTTTTTCCATCTTCTTTTTCCATTTTTAATTCATGATGTAGCTATAAAGCAGACGCAATTATAGTAGGTACCTATGTATAATAACCTGCAATTAATCCTCAATAAATTCGTTTTGCTTGTCAAGTGCATTTTAAATTCTTTCTTAATAGGTTTAACACTGAAATTAAGACTCGAAATTGATATTGCCTTGAGTAAGGCCTCACTCTTTATTATACTACTGCTGCTTACCTATTCTATTTCAGTAATTATCGAATACCTATATAAAATGTACTTAAAATTATCAATGTCTTGAAAATATTCATTTGTCAGTCCACACTTACCGATAATTACGACATTAATGTGTTAGAGCCGCGATAAAGAACAAAGGTGACATTGTCATTCATTTTTACCTGATATCCTACATACACCACCATTATTATTTACGACTCAACTTATTGCTATTTTATTACTTTATTTTAGTGTAATGATGGTCCACCTGCATACCAAGAGTGTTCAATTGTTTTTTGTAACAATCAAACGTAAAGACCATTGTTTTGCAAGTAGGTAATTACGTTTAGGAACGGTTTGTAGAATTCGTTTCAAGTCACCTAAATATTAAAGGAAAATATATTTACTTACCAGCCGGTAACGAAATGACTTCGATCATTGGTGAAACATAAACGGCTACGAAAATGATTTGTGTTTTTTTTATTCACGCCGCCAGTTGGCGCCACTTTGATAAGAGGTCTTCCATTTCGATAATGATTAAAAAATATATGATGACGTTCATCATTCGTTTCATTCATTCGGTCATCATTCAGTCACGACTAAACACACTTTTGACAGGTGACCGGACCTGACGGCTCAGTGCTGCCACTTATTGAACGTCATTTCAGTAAACTCATTGGTAGATCCACCCATTTTCTTTAGTCTATGGTCCATCCAGCATTAGCGTTCTCGCTACGAGAGCAATGCACAATCCACGGCAGGGTTCGCCAATAAACACCACGCTTGGCATGCAGATAGCAATCGCATAATGGTGTTAGTAACGAAAGTGGAAGCTGCTGCCCTTCCTCCGGATATCATTATTTCCTCTTACGAAACCAACGGGAAGTCTGAGGTGGTTTACACTCACAATCAACTATGAAGATGATATTGTGGACTTGTGGTCGTAACTCTGAATCTAATCGTTCAATTATAAATACAATAATATTATAATTGATCTAGCTTAATCAATCGTTAAATCGAATTGCCCCCATTAAAAAATAAATGACAAGTTAATTTAATGATTAAAGAAGATTCCATTGTACTGTTTTCTGATTGTTTTATTTTGCTAAGAGCTAGACGTCTACTTATTGCATAAAGTACTGACGGAGTTGTGACGTCAAGGCTTTATGATTGATAAAATCTTACAACGTGTCTGCAATTTAATTTGATGACGACTTGCAATTAAAATTATATCCATAATATCTAGATTGCTCATGCATTCGAGTACCTACGTATTTCTTTTTTGATAGTGATGTATTTTTCCCCATTACGTATTGCACAATTCGTTTTCGTCACTATATTCTGCAAGATTTATTTAGCGTAGATACATGTACAGTTACGTTTTAATGGAGTGAGATGGAATGGAAGTTGCGTAGAATAAAATGTTATTGCTGTATGACGTAAACAGTGGCGTAGAGTATATCTGACTTCTATGGTTGTAGATACGAAAAACTCAGTACGAATTACGGAGAATGTAGTCTTATCATGCTCAGACCAAATAAAAAACCAAGACAGAGCGCTGCGAACAATACAGTGAAACATGCCAAAACTACACCACTGCTCTGTGAATACTCGCTCAAACGCACATATTTACAACCATTTAAAATGAAACTACACCAAAATATGTGCACACATATAAACCGGCCTCACGCCACTGTTGACAGCGCTCCGTCTTGGTTTTTTATTTGGTCTGAGTTATCATGATATTTGAACCAAGCACGTATTGTCTAATTCGTGTGCAATTGAGTTCACCCTAACATTACATGCTCATAGTAACTGTGTAATGTTTTCAACATTGTGTGAAACAATATGCGGGCGCGACGTCCTTATCATCGAAAGCATTGCAGTGTGCAATGCAGAGCGATACCCGATAATAATTATTGTTTTACATACTTATGTAATGAACCTAACATAACAAATAGTGCAATCAACTTTAGCACGTTTGTAAACTATCATTTGCATTCTGCATTTGTGCAATGATAAATTATGTTTTAGAAGTTATCTTGTTTATTAACAATACCTTGCGTACTGTGTTGTTCTCATATAAAGACTGGTAACATATCTAGAGTATTATAAGAATAATCCTTGTAGGATTAACAAAATGTAGCGCAGCGATAAGACACGCTATTAATTTCTTTGTCTATTATACCTACTACGATTTCAATCTCCAACGACAAGCCCTGTTAAGCTGAGCTTAAGTTTTCGTATTCACGATATTTTTGCCATGTGTTATAAAAAATATGATAAGGACGAATATTTTCCATTTGATGAATATCTAAGTAGTGAAGCTGCTTGCCAGATTTGGGCAGAGTGCTGACTATATATATTGTCGGAACACATCGGCATGATTATGTGCTGAATGGCTGATGTTTTCAGGCAACGGTTCATGAACACTCATTTACTAGATGTAATCAGGGTCTGGCGTACATTGTGCGTTCTCAGAAGAAATCAGGAATTTGTATTTTTTTTACTTCTACGTAGTTTGAGAATTTAGATGGAGGCACAAAAAGATTTAAGAAACTTGTGCAAAATACTGTAGAAAAAAAAGATTCAACTCATGAAAGTATCTACAAAACATTTGGAGAAGAAACTTTACTTTACTTCTTATTCTGCTTCTGGTGCTTCTATAAAGAATGATGCGAAAGTGGACTTCTAAGTAATGATAAGCCCTAGCCGTACAGATTCCAGATCATCGCGGCCCTTGCTCTCCTTGTCTCTCTTGTTTTTTGACGGGACCCCCATTCCTATTTCATACGTCAAAAGAAACGAGCTGACAACGTGCTTCAAGTACAACAGGTGAGTGTGCAACATTTAATGATAGATCATTATAAAGAATACATTACAATTCACCTCTGATGGAGGTGCAATGATAAGCTTATTATTGCACGACACGTGGGGCGGTGCGTGCTGTTGTGAACAGACTTCCTTGCACTATTAACGTGTATGATATCACTGCAATCATTCATTAGCACCGAGCAAACAAAGGTAACTTTGTTGTTGCATTTCGCATATAATTGCCGCTTACTACAGTTCGATTCCAGGTTTCAACTTTTCTTTTACCTTATTTGGATTAAAGTCTGTTGACAAGATCTACAAGGTTTATTTATAAAAAATATGCGGCTATTTCTGCATATATTTTCAGAAAGTTATAAATAAACTATAGAATTGCAAAAGCCAGTTAAACTTGAATCACAAAATATATGGCCCTTCCCAGAAAACGCGACGTGCGATTTGTTGAGCATATCAATCATGACGTATGTATGAATACCAAATTGAGTACATTTGCAGATGATGACGTCGATATAGAAGGAGGCTCTAAAAGTCATAGGGTCTTCAACCTGGCCTTCCTTATTTGACCAGAGTAGCCAGCCCTACGCCACTCCCTTTATGGTGTATCGGCAGTTTGTAAAGGGCAGCTAAACGATTACCTCGAGACGACTCTGGTGACCTCCTGATTACTGCCGGGTTCTCGTTGCTTGTACACATTCATAATGGATTAATAATAAAAAAGATGAAAGGCCAACTGAGACCGGCGATACTTTCAATAGGTGCTTGTGTACGTATTTGGTAGATCAGGAAGCGTATTTCTCTGTTTCCTGCTGTACTGCGTAGCCGAATAAACAGTGTTCCTTTCCTAGGGTTTTGCAAAAATTATGACTTGCTTCCTCATATTATAGTTAAGTTGTGTAAGATTCTATTTTCCGTGTCCGTACTGTCTTATAACATTGGTGAAATATGGTGTAACCGTGTAACCACCATATTATCTGCAACACTTTACTGCGTATTTCTTCAACAGTAGCACATTGAACTACATACTTTTGTTGTACATGATGGTGGATTCTTGAGACGGGCAGTAAGGAAAGGCTTAACCGTTGCAGCTACAGGAATACGGTCTTAGGAGCCTGGTTAACTTGTTGATACATTTTGAAAAAAGTACAGTAAGCAAAAAAAAATTCAGTTTTCACAAAAACTTATTTTGATGTCAATCGATCCTGTTTCTTAAAAGTCAAAAATCTATTGGACCAACTGGCTGAGGTTTTAGTACTAGTCAGAAATCGTAAACATATATTCTACTGATGTCATAATTATGATATGATGTATCTCGCTCCATGTAAAATACTGATATTCAGCTGCATCCGGTTAGACTGGAAGCCGACCCCAACATAGTTGGAAAAAGCTAGGCTAGATTGATTGAGGTCATATGATATGAGTTCATATAAATGTTTATTTTATTTGACTGTACCTACTGTATTTTTATTTTCATTTATTATTGAAATAATTTACTCATTAGGCACAATGTTTAATTTAAGGAGTTGTATTGCAATATGTGGTTCTTGCCTGAGCAACCGGCAGCAAGTTCGTCATGCTCCCTAATACTCGGTTCCTATAAACAATGACGAATCGTTTTATTAACCAATGGTAGCATTTTTTATTGTCAAACTGGGCATTACATTCGGAAGCTAATTTTATCTGTGATAGCTATTTAAGAGTATGAGGAACAGGGTGTAAAGTTCACTCATCCACCATAGAAAAGGGAGGCATAGTATTCCTCCGACCAGACGGGTGTTGTGTCTGGCGGGCAACTGCCCAACGATTGATGTTGGGTTCTTGTATATATGTCCACTGCACGGTAAACTTTAATTGCGCGATGCAGGATTTATTTGACGTCTGTCTGACGTCAGGTCTTTGATGCGTAGTTCGCATGTGGCGATGTAGATACCGCCACATCACTCCCCTCCGGAGACCGGAGGTCGATAGTGGGCTGAGTCTTGTATCTTGCGATGCTTGCCAGTGCCAGTTGTGGTTCCAGTGAGTCGGAACCGGGTGCCGCATTGTTTGCGGTGGGTCGGAACTGTTTGCGGCGGTTGTGGTGATTGAGGTGATTCCCCAGTGGCTCGGGATGATGAGGCTGAGGGTGATTTCCACGAATGCGCGTTCGCTGCATGCTGGTGGTCAGGATACCCGTTGAAGCCACGGGTGTTGGCTTGGCTGTGTGACTCGTCTCACTGAAAGCTTGCGGGAGTGATGATGATGACATCACGCTGGAGTAGTTGCACGAAGGCTGCGTTGACGTTCATATTCGGGGTCACCAATTTAGGGGTATGAGGAATAGGGTGTAAAGTTCACTCATACTCCATAGAAAAGGGAGGATCCTCCGACCAGACAGGTGTTGTGTCTGGCGGGCAACTGCCCAACGATTGATGTTGTATATATGTCCACTGCACGGTAAACTTTAATTGCGCGATGCAGGATTTATGTGACGTCTGTCTGACGTCAGGTGTTTGATGCGTAGTTACTTCCATATGGGAGGGTCTATTATACAAGTATTATACTGTGAGATTTTTACTTCATTATTGGTAAAGATACAAGGCTTAATTTTAACCATAACGGTCCGCAAATTATAGGAATCGGCCTTGCGGTAGCGTCGGGGGTCGGGTTGCCTCGTGGCTCCTTTCCTCAAAAATGGCGAGAGGGGTAATGGCCGATCTCAGATCAAAACATCTCAAAACTTAAGGACACTGTCCTAAGACCGTTTTCTTGCGACAACGGTAAAGGTACCTGTCCTTACTGCTCTATCTCAAAAATCCACCCTGTGTATTACGAACGGACGTGGACATAATAACATGCATGTTATTATTACGTAGATAATTCAAAAGTAAGTATGTTAAGTACTTAAATTAAATCCACTTGACGTACCAAAAGAAATAAGAAGCCAAATAATAAGAACTTCCGCATTAAAAGAAAAAGAGGCTATTACGTTACTGTATTGTCACGTTTTTTAAACTAAACTTGAGGAATATTTATCTATATATCCGGAAAATTAATTTGTAAACAAAATTACTGGCTAATTAACTGCATTACTGCTCACATCATTATTACCATTGTGTAATAATTACTGAATTACAACATGCCCTCAAGTTTGTACTATATTTGTGTATGAAATCGTGCATTGGCTGCACGCACAACACGGCGAGTGTGTGCGAAAAAACATGGAGTTTACGTGATCCATGCAATTAGTCCCATGCGAGCAATCGTAATCGTTTCGTCACAGACCAGCTTAGTCAACATTTGCTGTTAGATAAGGTTGGACTCAACAACAATCATAGATGTATTATTTAAAACTAGCGTATAGTATATACTTATGTAGTATTTTAAACTAGCGCATGCATGAGACAACATCGACAATAATATAACACGTGCTCATAGATTAAGGCCCGTCAAAACAATTTTTGGATAACATTAATAGGTGAGCCAGAGTAGCCTAACTTTCATTTTTTCAGAACTGATTTGAATTGAAAATCCTGCAATAAAGTATAACAACAGGGCTTCTGTTTTTTCCTTACTACTGCTGGCTCTCATGGCCTCGTATATACTTATGCGTTATTTAGTGAGGGCAAGACGACTTCAGTAAATTATAAACAAATCAGTATATCGCAGTCCATGGCTGAACATTGGTCTCTCCAAAGAAGGTCATAGTATTCCTCTGCATTACATTTAGACAAGTTTAGAATACTTACAAATTAAAATATGTTTTCAAATCACACCGCAAATGTGACCAGACTATGTTTCCTCACACCTTCAGAAATGCATTCCTAAAAATGTGGATTAAAATTGATATATGTATTGAATGGTATATACAACAGATCTGAGACATAAAATAACTATCATGAACGAAACCATGATACATAATATGAATTCCAAATCAGGTTTCTTCACTGGTTTCTTAACTAAAAACATCAATAAAAACAGCCAAGCAAAGGAATTGCTAGTTATCCAACGATATTTCATAATGTATTCACGGATCATTTAATCCAATGATTCACTGGATTGCCGGAACTGAAACAGCTATAAAATTCAGACCTAAGTATTGCAGGAAAAATCTTCGCATAATATCCCAGGTCTTAACGTGAATAAACTCCTCTACTTGTGTCAGACTGGTTTGTTTAATTTTATTGTGTTACAAGTCGTTATTGACCCTATATCGAGTCTTCCAAGAAAATAATAGGTTTATCTTAATGCCTGAGGCAAAAAGTTAACTTTGTGTGTTATGTCTTGTCAAGTAAACTACCAAAAGGTCCAGCATCATTATCGTGTAGTGTACATAGGTGGTATTGCGTTGTTTTAAATCGTAATCTACTAGTCTGCTTGGTTATGTTTAATATATTACCACGATACTTCGTATGCCGCGCAGAATATGTATAAGAAACTTTATTAAATAAAGTATTTTCTTACAGACTTACCGATATAATTAATCTAGTCGGTGCGGTTTGCCCGATTGGTCAGGCTGGCTGAGAAGGGCCGCAGCACACCTGGCAAATTATAATGAAGATTCCAATAAGACAATACTGAGCCAATGCCGATTACCCGTTCTGAACATACACGCTTAACGAACAAATATACGACAATACTCTTAAAAAACATATATATTTCTGGTTCGCTGTGCACGCACGTTATCTTGTTTTTCCTTTTGCGAGAACAAAACAAGTTACCGTGATAGGAAACGAATCGTATGTAATGCTAATATAATAAGGTAAATGTATGTAAAATGGCAGTGTGGGATTGTTAAGATTACGTTGCTTTATTTCAATTCTCGACAGGAGAAAAACTGCTGATTGGAAAACCCAAATACCAGCAGGTTTGGATTCCACACTAAATTGATGGCGATTCACTTTAACTATCCCCTGTATTAGGTACATGTACGATACATTAAATAGGGGGGTGTGACGTTCTCCGCTACAATGATCTTTGTAGACTAACTCTTCTCTTTTCTTTCTCATGGCATGAACTTGATGGGCTTGCCAACGCAAGAAAAGAAGACAAATATACCTTTTATATTCACACACATTCAGTACTTTCACAGTCCTCTATTTGTAGATCTGTTGGTTAGCAGACTAGCTTCATAAAATATTATTCAACCTCGATTCTTTCAGTCAATTATTGCAACCAAGTATGTAGACCTACACAAGAAATAATTTGCAATGTGGTCAGGAACAGTGTTTTCTGGCAAACATTATTCACAGAGCCGCGGTTTTCCTCCACAAACGTAAACAATTGATTAAGGACTCGTTAACCTATTTTTAATGAAACATTATCGGCAAGGATATAATTAGCTTACGTTCGATTGTGATACACAGTTTCAAATGTATACCTACTAATTGGATTCTATAATAAATTACTATCGCATGCCGTTATCGGCTCACGTCTACTTGGCGTAATTGTTACCTGAACTGGCTAGTGGAATTGACTCACAAATGAATTGCTTCTCAATATTATCACCATCTGTTAGTAGATTATCTATATTCTTTTTTTTCCGCTCACAGTTTCATTCCACATAATAATGTTTCTTGTATTCCTATCGTCTGTGTTGTCGTGATGCACATTTACATAACAGCTTTGTTGATATCCTAGGTATTTCTCGTATATACTTACCTACGATAAGATTATAAAGTCTAAGTATTTTCCGTATCTGTTGTAAGATCTGCCTTTAACTTTGATACAAACTAAGGACAATTCTACATTATCTCCAGTAATAGCTTATTATCATGTTAATAGCTCTCTACAGTTTAATGAATGATCATTCTAGTAACGAGAGTTTAATGATCGTTAATTATGACGCGGTCTATAATCACTTTATAAATTAAATATACCTTTAATAAGTTTACAGATTTTTTGCCATTTACGTTCCATACTATGATCACGCTGTACTTATTTTTTGTAAACATTAAACAAAGCTATAATGAACAGGACCTGACTAAAACCAATTTCACTTTTGCAATGGTGGTTCTATAAGTGCGGTATATAGGTTACACTCAGTATTGTTTCGCGTTCAAACAACCGGTAAACCAGCGGAAATATTTGTTGCATAACACAAATTGGCTAGTAGACACTGAGGGAAACTGTAAAAGTGTAGAAAATTACGCTTTTCATTCAGAATAACGAGCATGTACTCACTCAGTTCTCTTTGAGTCACATAATAACAGGTAAATGTATGAAAAATATATGGAAGCTAGTATAGGTACTAGACAGAAACCTACACTGTATTTTTCCATCATAATGGACACAATTATAGGCGCTTCTGGATAATAAACTAGACTTACGCAATTTATATCATATATTATGGTAAGGTTTTTTTATCTATTCACCTCAGGTTTGCATTAGAAGTCCATTTAACTCGTAACTAGAATAATCTGCTTCTTGAGATTGATATGCAAAGTCCTCACAACATAATTATGTCATTTAAAATTCTCTTTAAAGATTAACGATAGAGCAAGTAAGTGTGCAGATAATATCAATAGAACATATCGGGAGTTCCTCAGGGCGAATTGTAGGTTCAGCAATGTTCCTACAAAATAACCGCTTATTTCCTCTCTTGCTTCCGCTTTCTCGTCAGATAGCTTGTGAGGGAAATTTAACCATAATGAGATCCAGACGTCAGTCTATCTGCTATACGATCCACAAACTTATTGCGAAAAGTAACAAACGTTTTCTTTGAATGAAAACATTACAATAGCTAGTTTGTCATCTAACTGGTTTTTATTACATTAAAGATGGTTGCGTTTAGGAAGGTTTTTAATTACTGACAATAAAGAACCATCCCTATTTCTATCTTACTATTTCTACCATTCGTCAAAGATATATTTCCACTGAATATGAAAATGAACAATGAAATGCCGAAGAATACCTTGATTCTGTAAGTCTGTCAGATCGTGTATGAGTCTTATGCAAGCATATTATTATCCAACATCAACAAAAGTACCTACAACGGAAGGATTGCGAAATGAAACTATACTGTGCATTACCTCCGTGCAAAAAAGTACATATAGCGAAAATTCACGACGGAGAATACAAAAACCCTTTTGAATTACAAAAGAAAATGAAAACGAAAATGAACTGAAAAGTTTTTTCGGTCGTTTTTATCGCAGTTTGCTGCAGGACGCATTAAAATTTAACCCAGAGGAAACGAAGTTCAGCGTTAACTCGTTAAGTTGTACGAGATTCAGAGAAACGTAACAACTATTATCTCAAATCAACTGCATCGAAACTAAAGTAAAGACCCTTAGGAATAAGCAGATATAAACGTGTCGGCTGGTCGACTCACTAATAGTTCCAATAACGCTGATCGCTCATGAGGAAGTTTAGGACCGGTTCCACCTCACAAGCGACGTGGTGTCGCCGACGATATACACATGCCATTTATTATAATACCCCCTTCTACTGACAGTTTACAACTAGGAAGTATTGGTACTCGCATGACGCGATCATTGCAACGTTTATCGTAAGTTATCGCTCGTTACGGAAAGTTCTGGGGCTCTTTGTTTTATTTTCGTGGCTATGACCGGTTGACAAACAAGTTTCGTAGGAGCTATGATTATGTGAACGCGTGAATAAATAAAGTAATTAATTTATCGATTTAATCCTGAGCAAAAATGGCGATCGGTCGGTACAAATAAAATGCAAACTTGAGGAATGTTACTACGTTCATTCGAAATACTGGTATAAAAACTTTGAAGGTAGTGTTTGAAACTGCAAATCCAGCCCGCCCCGAGGACCTAATCGCGGTGGAATGGCTCGCCTCGAATTATAACAGCACGCACTAATTTGAATAATGAACAATGTTACCCCCGCAACCGGTTTGATCACGCGACCGCGCCGCGGCGTGCCTGCGCGAGCGCTGCTTTACGATCAAGGGATGCTGGCCTATAAACGTGAGCAGTAAAACCTTTTGCCATTCTCTCGAATTGAACATTAAAAGAAATGAAAATGTAAAGTTTTTGCGAACCGTTTTACGAATCCCACGTAATGGTAGAGTTCATCGGAAACGTTGGTTAAGATCCACGAACAAGTCCGTGGAAGCATCATTAAAGTTACATCGCCAGCGCTTCATCATCGGAAGTTTTTTGTTTGTTCGTTAGTAAGAGATTCGAACTAACATAATTTAAGAACAAAAGGGTCTAGGAAAAAAACTGACGCCCGCAGAGTTGGGACGAGAACAAAGCGTGCATTCGCCAAGTTATGTTTTTAGGTACAATCTGAAGTAGGCCTGGCCATTTAAACTGCCACATAAATCGCGCCCGTGTGGACGGAAACAATGAGAGCAGCCATTTATGTTTTGTTTTTTTTTGCCAACGAAATAGTCGACTAGCGGGATATTACGTAAGATCGCTCGGCATTCGATACCACTTACAAACGTCCGACTGACTCCAATCGACCGGCTTTGTGCGTGTTTGAAATAAATCCAAACTGGTATTGCTTATTCGCATTGAGTCAGTCTGTATCCAATCCACAGTCAATTTATGTAATTAGCATAATGTATATATATTAAGATTATTACTTTGTATAAATAAGAAGAGGAAGGAACCGATATGATATGTGCTTGTCTCAATATCGTTCCAATATTGTATATTAATATTATTAATTGATTATTAGTTTTTTTTTCGCCGATTACTTATCGCAATTACAGCAAAGTGTGCACAATTGAGTTTATTTCTGCTACAGTTACGAGATCACAATCATGTTTTCAGGAAATAGACCGCAGCATCTTGTTATAAACAAGTTTATCTGGTGTCCAAATTAAACGGATTGTTTTCGCTTTCGTAGAGATAAACAATATTATTACTATTGAGTTTATCGTCGACACCATTAATTAATATTGCGCTTATCAACTCTTAAACTGGGTTGCGGTTTGGCCTGTGATAGTTGAATATTATTAATGCCTACTTATTCTTATTTCCGTTCCTAATATTCAGTTTGTTATTCCACGTTATTGATTGATCCATTTTGAGTCTGTCGAAACTTCAGCAACCGCACAATTACGCAGTCAAATTGTGAGATCACGATCATCGCGTGAGCAGTTTTTCATTGACTTTACAATTACCAATTTGAATTGGACGGTTAACCAAATAAATTAAAAAACAATATGAATGGTTATCATTTGAATTTCATAAACTAATAGAATAATAGGTTAGCGGGTTGAATCATTGTTCGTTTCTGTGTCGTAGCGGAAGTTTCAACAACTCACATGTGCTAAAATGTGAACACTGTTACATATTCATTAAGTTCGTAATATTATTACCATATTCTGATGAAGCACATTTTGCTATGTTTAGATAGGTAGGTATGTATATTTCCTTTTCGTTTCGTTTCTCCATTCCATCTAACCATAAACAAAAATCTGTAAAAAATGGGGATTAACCTGACCTTGATTCCAAGTGAAACATGGGATTTTCATATTCAAAACACACCGCACAAGTAAACAGAATACGTCACAAAGTTGGGCCATGGGTATCATGTTTTGATTACAATGGCGTCAAAAATTTTAAATTCATCGTTTTTGAAAACATGTTAATAAAATGTTAATTAAAAACCTTCTGTTGCAACCATGTTGTTTACACATTTATCAAGTCGGTTAAGCAATGGTTGTCCTAGCCGAGATTTGGATTGGTGACTCTAAATTGGTTTTGTATTTGGTCGTTTCATCACATTACGCGTCTCTTCAGTATGACAAATTCATCTGGAGTCGGTCTGGAATGTTCTTTCAAGATATGGCAGGTATCCTTTAACCTACCTTTAATGTATGTTTGTTCGTGTGTTTCTTTTGTTAATGGTAGGTATCTCAGACTCAGACTAAATAAAAAATCATTTTTGATTTGGTCTGAGGGTACACATCAAGCTAAACATTTCTAGTATAAGCTGACCTCGCATTGTACGGAAATCCTATACAATGCGAGATCAGCATAAACTGGGAAAGTATAGCTTAATGTGTAGCCGTGTGTAGGCACTTACAAATTGTTCCAATGCAATAGTTCTAAACTCCTACCACGTGGTTTTTGTGTGGCGCTGGCGCTATAATGATAAAAAATTCTATATTTGTAATGGATTAGGTATGAACCTAATAGGTATTTTATCAGAATATTTCCTTGTAAGTAGACACGTGGCGGTTATGTATGAAGGCTCGTGCAAACAGACGCGAAATCCCGGTTGCGACAGGCAGCGGTACCTTTGTCGACACAGATACCGCTGCCTGTCGCGCCCGCGATTTCGCGTCTGTTTGCACGAGCCTTAACATGACCTAAACGTTATTAGACATAACACTTAGGTTAGGTAGGTACATACGTCATACATAACCCAAAGGCTTAATTGGCAAGGCATTGTTGTTTCAATTAATAACTAAGTACCTAATTGTGAAAAATATAAATCATCTTGGTCAGTTTCATACAAAATTATAATGGTATGATGTTTCGATTCATATACACGTAAGTACCTTACACTCAATGACTGGAGGCAGTGAAGGCTAATAAAAAAAGCATAAATCTCGCATTGTAATTCTAAATGAGTACCTACATTCGATTTAACATCTTACTTTATCATTGAAGTTAATAATTGAAATATATGGTGTGAGTTGAGACGTGGAGAGGCGAGGCCGATACGCGCTTATCACAAGCCGACGACCCCAGCCCGCGTGGCCGATAGCGCACCGGCCGCGCCGCCTGCGCCGATATACACCGCGGCTGTAGCTGTAACCTACCAATATTATTCCAAAATGTTATACTTACGATCATTATAATCCACGGTTTCGATATCGATCTTTTTTTAGACCAATGTAAGTACCGGAATGAAGTACACATAATTGGCACAACCACCTATTAGTCTTTATCAGTGTAACAATCATAGATAGTTGTCTATGAATTTGATATTCTAGGGCACTCAGTCTGCGGCAAATGATTATTAGGTATTTAAATGCTAGTAGGTATAATTTCAACACAAAGGAAACTCAAGGACTTGCTAAACAAAAAGCGGCATATTAACAGAAATAGGAAGCACAGTACGCTGCAAATGAGAATGTTATTTATAGAAAAATATCAACAACACAATCGTATCGTTGGGCATCGACTCGCTACGGCCAGCTCAGTCGTCGACTCCACAATTAGCCATCAATTGACCCCAGCCGGCTGGACCAAAGGCGCCACTCCACCAATCACGCAGCTCGTAGTGGCCTTGGTACTCATAGAGCATCGCATGGAGTCGTGATGATCATGAGACGTGCATCTGCAGACCTACAGCTGATACTATAAGTGCATCTCTTCAATTTCAATTGCCAATCAAACAGTTGCAGGGTAATGTCGTTCAACGCGATAGTATGTATTTGCGTTTGGTCTCGTGACACAATGTTGTATAGTCTTGATTGTCTGAACTGCTGCACCTTTTTTCTTACACGAGTGTCCGTGTGTGTCATTAGCTGGTAGTGCATTTCAATTGTCTCATTTAGGTTAATATGAAGAAACAACGACTTTGATCATTAATTTTAAATCAATCAATTTTATCACCCCCGCTTTCTTTAGTTGGTTTTAATTCTAGCCTCTTGAATTTAAACATTTTTTTTTCCGTGGGGAAATCCTCACTCCAACAAATTCTGCAACTTCGTGCAAATTAAAATGTATAGTTTCACTTCAAAGAGTACTTAGTAGGTAATACGGTTTCTCGTACGTAATCAACATTTAAAACTGTGTAGGATGCTGTGAATGCAGATGACAATTAGCTTACAAACTATTTATTCTTGATTTTGTATAGGGCGGGACAATCTATATGGTTTTCCTTAATTTATTAACGAATATGTCATTAAAACCAAATTTCATAGAATTCTTGTATGTGTAAGAATACTTTCTACACAATAGCCAACATTTTTATGTAGTTCGTATGGTAAATTAAGTATCTGTAGTTATAATAACGAGGCTCGTTGAGCCAATTGCTGAGTTTGCTCAGTAGCTAGCCGGTCGGTCGCTCTCGCGTCATTGCGAGTTGACCAATACAAGTAATGACACTAGTTGTCTGTTTATATTGACTGATGATGACACATTCTACGATATTTGCATAATCGGTTGAAGGTCTGAGGGTTTTTGAACTGTTCGTGACATTGGACATTTTATTAACAGTAATAAATTATTCTTTTAATTTCATAAGAAAACAGCTTAGTTACTTATGTCGCACTTGTCTATCTTGGCTTGTTTTTATCATTGTCAAGGCGTATACCTAGACATGCCAGAATCTAATTCAGTTTACATTTATTAATTTTAACACACCACCATAATAGGTTCTTAAAAAACTATAAAGCTCAATTAAATGAACTCTCTGAACCATCTCATCATAAGCTGACTTTTAGACTCACACTTAGTATATACTTGTTTTTTATTTATAAACACCCGGATCCAAGATAAAACCAGTAAATTTTATATGAACGAGTACTAAAAAGATGGTCTGTTCCTCATCATAACAAGTTGAAATGACTTTGACATGTTCTTAAGCTCGGTACGTTTCAACGTTGATTGAACTGTTCTCCGAAGAAATTTTATCCCGCGCCAGACGTATTGGAGCTGATTACTCGACTCTTGTTTCATTGTTTCCAATCTAGCTCCATTAAAATGATCAATAATGTTTGGTGATACATTTGTGTACTTAATTTTCGTAGTCCCACTTTAAAGAGGGCTTCAACATGACTTTGTATGCGGCTTTTACGCAATATCTAGGTCACCTAGATCCTGTGTGCTATTTAAGTTTTACTGTTGACCTTTCTCAACTTTTGTCGCGTAGAATTTCAAGTATTTCTTCTTATTTAAGTTTCGAATTGGATCTGAAACTTTTTCCTGAAATGTTACTTGAAATACGATCTAACGTGTGTTAAGATAATAACACGCTTTTATTTCCAATTTCTTAAAGAAGCTGTTTGTAAGTTGAAAATATAAAAAGGCATGTAATTGAGTTTAAAACTAAATAACTGTGTAAAGGCATTTTCTAATTCCATTTTAGCGCAATAATATACCTATAAAAACAATATCACTAAGCTAGGTTTATGTACCTAATACCTACTGGAAATAATTGCTGTACACAATACATTTTATGATATTATTATATCTTTACACAACAATAAATAAATCAGAACAATAGTAAGTAACGTTTATTATGATTAATATGCGTAATTAGTTGTAATGAGTAATAAAAGAGACAGGAAAACAAACAAAATGAATCAAAGCTTGTAATGTAGCAGCATTGCAGGTCTATTTCAGTCAATGACGTAAACTTAATGTCTTTTGTAGGCAGCACAGGCAAAACCAATACTTAATTGACAATCGGTGTTAACGAACAGCTGGCTTGCGATAATAAGCCAATAAAAGGCGCATGCTGCAAAATGCGGAAGCAATACATGTGAAAAGAGAAGTATACTTACTTACCTATGGACAAAATCTTCTAACTTAACAGATACCTAGATGTACTGTTGTTGCGCCACTTCTTCTTTTGAGAAGCGCGTTTTGGGGTCTGTCTGTCTTATGTTATTTTGCTGCCCCGTTGGTCTCGTGGTCGCAAGCGCGACTGCTGAGTGTGGGGTCCTGGGTTCGATTCCCGGGTCGGGCAAAGTGTTATTGGGTTTTTCAATTTGGAAATTCGTAGTAACAGCCCGGAGTTTGGAAGTTGGCGGTGTGATACCCCCGTGCCTCGGAAAGCACTTTAAGCCGTTGGTCCTTCGCCTGATCTGTCTCCGGTCGTGTCGGATTGCCGACTCATATAATATCTCCCGCGCCGAAGGCTAGTCTCCGTTGAGATTGGCTAGTCGCCGTGGCCGAAAATACGGTCAGGAGGACTATTATTATTATGTTATTTTGACGCTCATAAAGTGCTGTCATCAATCAGCCTAATTTTGAATACTTAAATAACTTTTAATTTTGAATAACTATTTTTGTGTCGGTTGCAGCTCTACGACAAAAACTAGCTTATAATGACGTGGTAAAAAGATTAGCGAGTCAGCAAGGATGGCAGTGAGGCTGATGGCCCCAGGCGCCGGACGTACTTACGTATGACCAACGTAGACTCTTCTCAGAAGCATCCGACCCATGGGTGTGTACGAAGAATAATAATAGCAATTATGGTAGTAATACAATGTTGCGCACAACACTTAGTTTTGTTGTTTGTCCACATTACTCTGGAGTCCATCCTTTTTCGGAGGGAGGGAGTGGGCTGTATTCTAACACGCGGGGCCGCGTGGTAGAATACAGCCCACTCCCTCCCTCCCCTCCCGGTGTGAGTGCGGGTTGGTAGAACTCCCTCTCGAAGAGAGGAGGCCTGTGCCCCAGCAGTGGGAACATTAAAGGCTGATTATGCTATGCTTATGCCATTGCTTGTATCATCATTACGAAAGACCTTCGCCGTTTGACATAGATTGTAATAATGGTCGGTCTTGTGCTATCCGCATCAAGCTGATTACGAGGCCTGTTCCAGATATTCGGTCCTATATTGGGTGCTTGTGAATATTAGTATGAATTTTAATATGGTGGAAATTGATAAGTTTTATTTGGGGCTTAAAACAGCCACTTTGGCAGAACCATAATAGTAAAATATTCTGAATCATAGTAAAATGTCACAAACTGACAATTCATAATATGATCTGCGTGTGATTCATATTATGAAATAATTAATCTGTTTGACAGTTTTCTATGGACATTCGTAAAATTTACCACACAGTATGAATTGCTTTTGTGTCAAATAAGAGGAATTGCTACTGACAGCAGGAAATTCAGTTAATGAATTGCTTTTAAAGGAATTCAGGCGCGGTCGCAGCCCATTATTTTGGGGGTGTCACCATTGGTGCTGAGTAATATTTTTAGGGAAATGGTGACCTAATTGATAAGTACTCTAAAAACTTTTTTTTTGTAGGTATATGGCCATCGGGGTCACTGTGTCTAAGTACCTACAGTTTTTAGTTAGTAAAGCACGTAAATCATTCAGTCTTTCGAGAGCTTGAATGATTTTGGGGGGGTCATGACCCCCCTCGGACCGCGCCTGAAGGAATTGTTTATGTGGTCGTTTTAGGCCGCCTGAAAATAATACTGATGGACACTAAAAAGGGGGCGATGATCTGCAGACAGTGGTTCAGGCGAGTTTATGAAGGTAATTGAAAAAGAGGATACGAAGAGCTAAAGACCGTTAAAAGTACTTAAGAGTGGCTTAACAGAAAATAGGCCTTAGGGGATACGTGCTGAAATCATGATGATGGAAAGCACCGAGAGAGACGTTGGTAACTTATGGAGAGAATGTAACAATTCGTTATGATAATATTATGAGCGCGGAATTACGACATCCCTCTTCTGAGTAGAAACTTGCGGTACAATTTTATCACTTACTTATTAGATGTAAACTGTGAACTTGTTTGCTAACATGGTTAGCAAAGCCTTCCTATTTTCAAAAAATATCCTGTTTCTGATCTAAAAATAAAAGCTAGATCTCGCTGCTTCCTAATTTAGGAACCTTACTTGGAAATTGTTAGAACCTGCTTGTATTGAATTAAATGTCAGTATCCTGTATAAGTTATTTACATCAATGGTGACTATTGCAGCAATTATTATCTCAGTAGTCATTTCCAGGTTCCAGTTCTATGAACCTGTAACACAGTGTTTCATTGCATGAAGCTGGATCGTATCCTTTTACTTGGATACTCACGAGAAAACATGATCTCTTTAGAGTTCCTGTTTATTTGATCACTACGTATTCGCAACACTAGGGTCACGTTTGGATATGAAACAACTAAAAACAAATGTCAAAAAATCCTAAGAGACCGTATCTTTATCTTCATTCGATCTTCTATAAGGAAAGGATTTCAAACCATAAACAAAGTGATTCAACAAAAAATAAAACAGAACGTTAATCTGTTAATATTTGCTGTATCCACGTTCGTAAATCTTGCCTTTCTAAATATTGAAACGCAAACGCATGTTTTAAGTACATTTATTTTGTTTGAAGCTTTAAAACCACCAATCTAACTTAACTTCACGGAAGTTATTTCCTTATCAAATTATAGGCTTTCTTTTCGTTGAAGTTTGCTTAACAATTTGTTTAAATGCGGAAAATTGCCGTCGGTACACCCAAAGCAATTTACTTGAGAATTATTTGAAAATAAACTTTGGTATGAAGCATAACAAGTCAACATTACTTAGTAGGACTTGACGTCAAGGTAACTAGAACGCCCGTATAGCTACAATTACAAACAACAGTTTTGCTGGTATAAACGCGTTTAGTACTTAATTACGGTTTCGAATGACAATATTAGGGCTGTTACAAATTACAAGCCGCCAGTTTGCTCTGATAAGTGTCTAGCTAGTCTAACAGCGACTAGTGTGCAACTACTCACAGTTGCGACACAAGCATTACACCGCGGAAATTTGTGTCCATTTATTTATCCAACATAACCAAACGTATACTCTATAGACAGTTTATTGGCTCGCCGTGTATCTTATTATGCCTAATCATCGTAACGATGTTATAATTGTAGGCGTTACTACACCGGCATCCTTAGAACGCAACATTTTAAAAGCTCCTTAAACTTTTTGTTGAGGAATCGTTAAACTGGCGCGACGAGTGCTCGAGTGTTGACTATTTTACTTAGTACAAGAACCTCAATGGTGGGCCGGACTGCCGGAGGAGCTCGTCTTAGCTCCGTAACTCGGTAGTTTATGCGCGTTAAAACGTACCTTTCACTGAGCGAACGAACAGCGGCGGAAGCTCAGTTATGTCACAGCGAGGCTCAGTGGGCCACCGGCTGACCGTAATGGTCGCGGCACACTTAGCACGACCCACGAAAACAAGCGTTGCGTCAACAACACATGACAACATATTGCATAATTTTTGATATTTCTGTTCAGCTTATTATTTCTTTGATGGATTTTCCCACTGCGGTCTTCCGGCACACTTGTGATTGACGAAATTATAACAAATGAGGCTGGTGTCGTAACCTGACCTTAGCTTTTCCATAGTGTTATGTTCTACTTAGTGACTGCTAAATATAGGGACAGTGTGAATAAGGTTTATTTACCTACTTTTGCACATAGGTTCAACATGTGTGATATTTTACGAGCACTCGGCACATATTTACTTTACATACCTGTGATAAGTGTATGTGGCTACCCAGTGATATTATATTAATACACAGAGAATGAAACAGCATTTTACTTAAGGTCTCATTAGAGAGCTGATGAAAACTGATTGATAGTGCTTTAAGTGCTTTTACAGTCATGTTTGACTTGAAACTTGTTCAAAAGTAGGTATATAAAACTAAAAAACGTGGACATACGTATAAGTAGATAAGTATCTCCTAAATGTCAAGATGTAACATCAGAGTGAGGTCATCGCGTGCTTCTGTGACATTTCGACGGCGCCGGCGGATAAACGAGAGGTAACACAGAATAAGCTTCAATAACCGATTGTAACTATTTACAAAACTTGTTCAGAATTGTATGTTATCCGCCTAACCTCATTTTACCGACGACGTCGAAGAATGTTGGTATAGAGCGTGTAAAATGGCAAGTGACGTCATCGAACGTTTGACTGCTTGCTCGCTCGAGCACTCGGAGTTATGCATTACGACTAATTACGAGTTACGACGCCGACTGAGATGGATGTTTACGTTATAGAGATGAATTGACGACATTATTACACTTGTATCCGTAATCCCGTACGCAAATTGAAATAGAGATCGTAAAGTATAATAAGTTTCCATTATTAGATAAGTTTCTTCTACGTATGTAGTTATAAAAATAGTCTCAATGGCAACATTAAGGAAGAATAATTATAAATAATAATACCTACTGCACAGTCTACTAATTTAGCTGAATATCATTAAATAAATGAACTTGTATCGAATATTTATTCAAATAATTATGATGCTGTGATTTAGTCCTGCTCTATAAATCTAGAGCGGGTCGGGTTTGAGCAAAAAATTTAAGACTGAAAATAGTTGAGCGGCGAAGCGTGACGACTCAAATTGGGCAGTGCGTGGCGTGCTCCACTCCACTGCGCAGGAGTTGACCAGTCATCGTCTACCCTAAACACGGACCTTGGGTACCATAGCACCAAGATACATAACGGAAGGTACAATATCCAATCCAAAACAAAAAATCTTTGCTCTTAAAGAGAGATACAAAAAGCTTATGTATTATAAATAATATGCATAGTTATTATTGCTACGCCATTATATTTATAGCTATACGGATTCTCATTTAAATTGCAAAACTACTTGTTGTTGTTAATGAATGAAGTAATACACAACAATCATGCATACAATATAACAAAAACATAAAACTTCTTAACATCACAAGAAAATGTAATAATGTGTTACCATAACCATAAAGCGTTATAAGTAAAAAATGATAATATGTATCCGAAACAGCCGTCGAGCTCAGGCATTATGTAAATAATGCACAAAGATGTTACATAAGCGCACGAGCGAACATAGCGTGTCAGTCAAAAGACTTCAACGCGCTTGCTTATCTAAACATCATCGAATGTAAGTAAATGTAGTTATTTCACGCACTTCCTTATAAGCTGGCTTTAATCTTAATAAGGAATTAATAAATATCCAGTTCACCTGGAACTTCCTAGTTGTTTACTTGAAAATCAGCATCAATCGTCGGCAGTGAGAGTGGAGCGAGTCGCCGCGCGGCGCCTGCGCACGGCGCACCGGCGCGTTACGTCAGCGCTTGCCGCACACACTCACACTTTCACTGTTAGATAATGGCTCAACACTACGCCACTGCCTTACTTACACACTTACACTTACAATAGGAAGTTGTTCTATTACACGTTTATACGCTGTACAATTTTAGTGCAGAAACGTCTAACGAACAAATTCGTTATGTAGCGATGACGCAACGCGACATTTAATAATTGCCGATAATAATAATAATTATATTTAATTTGCTGTAGAATTCAACAACAGACAGATGCAGGTCGATAATCATTATGATGTAAGTCGGTGTTTAATACGTACTAATTATGTTATTATTTAATTTAGCAAGATTTTAAAAAGGAGGTTTTTGCAGCTGAATAATAAAAATCGAGTAAGTACTGCTCATTATACAACGGACCTTCTCTCGGATGCGCTTTATGTATGAACAGATATTAATCATAAGTTATGTCATTGAGGCGCTCATTTGGTTCATGGCTTGAGCATCAATTTATCTCGTTAGACGTGACCGAGTGGCTGCAACAATCAAATTAGTGGACGCACAAAAAAGGCAGGCATTCGTATGTATGTAACTGGCGTGAGGTGTTGGAGCAATTTACTTCGCTAATTGATCAAGCGGAACTTTGTTCGATAACTCATAAGTTCATAACTATTGGTAACATCGTGTGAATTCGAGCGCTTTTTTGTTTGATTCGTAATGAGTGTGCGTGTACGCAACACGCTGCCGCGCTGTACAGACCCGATCCACATAATCGTTTTACGGAAAAGCTCTCGATTGCTATCATAAAATGTAACTGCTGTTAGCTACTATGTACCTGCCACTATTACTTAGCGCCACTTAGCACACTTTAATTCGTAAGAGATTCGCCTATCGCTGTGTTAACTAACACTTCATTAATAACCTCTTAATCAAGTATCTTTAATTACATGTTATTAGGTAGCATGATGATTCTTCTTTTAATTAGGCTAATATAACCAATACCAGTTTTATATTACGTAAAAATTGATGTTTAATGCAAATTAGCCTCGCTTATCTCTTGCACCAATGCGAATAATTTATGGCCACATGACACAGAAATGTGAAATAAGGATAGTTATTCTTGGCAGACAAGCTTTTGTACCCGGTGTTACATGGACCAATACACACCCACGCAAAATATGGAAATCCACTATGATCTAGAATTTAGTATACGAAACATTTCAACATTTTCTCTTACAAAACCTCAATTTGGGCCATCTACCACCTAAGATTGTGGTAGTCACCAAAAAATATTAAAATTATACGTAGGTTCCTATCGTACATTGAGATCGTAATTACGCAGATAACAATTAAGCTAATTTTCCATTCAGAATAATAACCTGAAAAATTAAAAGCAATAATTACTAATATGATGAACGATCATAGATCTCATCATATCGTCCTTGGCGGTGTACGGAGATCTGATGATTTAAAGCACCTTACTTACTTAAGAGTAAAGTCAGCAAAATAGAGGCTGCTAAATAACTCTTTTTTGACCCAATTTTATGCGTCTGCAGTGTAGTTGAATTCGAAAAATCGTTCGTCTTTCGTTTCAAACATATTACGGACGGTATGGTCCTCATTCTGCGTAGCCTTTTCCCAACTATGTTTGGGTCGTCTTCCAGACTAACTGGATGCAGCTGAATACCAGTATTTTTTCATGGAACAACTGCTTATCTGACCTCCCCAAAACAGGGTAGAACGATACCCCTTTGGAAGACTGATTGTCAAACTTTTGGGCTTCTGACGACCCGTAACGACTATCAAAGATCTACGAATGACAGCTGGGTTCAACGGCTTAATGTGCTTCCTAGGTACAGAGAGGCTTGGGTATGTCAAGATGGTCCCCAAAAGGGAAGGAACACCCATCCACGTACCAACCGCGGCAAGCGTAGCATAACCTGATCGATCGACCACAGAGGCTGCCTGTTATTACTTAGCCAAAAGCCTCTTATTACGGACGGTATGGTAATGTTTGCAAAGTGCAAACTGCAAAGATATCTATTGCTTGCCTGTACACCAACCTCTTTCGTCGACTGTACACACATTCGTGGGCTGGCAACACCGCACGCCGCCATATCCGCATGTGGTTCGACCTTGACTTGAGTCGTTCAGTAATTTTATTCCGTACTTAGTGTTCCGTATCATGATGAACACTGTATAGGCGTGTTTAGGTGCCTAATGTAGTCGTGGAGCTCATTTGAGTGTATGACGCTGTAATTTACATAATGTAGACGAGCCATTCCACTTATATTGCCTCGTTTTTATAGTAAACTTGGTTACACAAAGTAATGTAGTTTGTTTTTTGGGCAGAGTTTGCAGTTCATTATTTGATATCACAAAAGGAAGCTAAAATCCACTTCCTGGAGTCTCTATTGTGACTTGGTCAGAATCTTAATTAACTTATAGTTCTTTGTTTAACTTACCTAACTTATTTCCTCTAGTTCACTAATAGTCATAAACATGAAATTAATCCCAGCTTTCAATTTCAACTGAAAGTTATTTACATCAACATGTACTTACTTCCCATTCTGTTTCTATAGCCTGTTCTACTGGTACGTTTTGGCATTCCGCTCATTTCCTTCACTTACCCTTTCGTGTACCTCCGTAGTTACCGCCATTGATGTCGCTACGCCAGTTTGTGTTTTCTGGGGCCTATTTGCAATTACACGGTGATTTTTTACCATTATTCAAGTTTGGTCACGAATATCAACAAAAAGTTTTATCTTCAGAACATAGCCTTGATCTTTTGTTAGCCATTTAATTACGTTGAGTCGAATATGTTCAGTGTTCACTGTCGGGAAATCAAATAGCACACTTGGAAAAATTTCAATTATTTCTGACAACATCCTTGATTCAGTGGTTATCAGTGGATTGTCGGCTCGGAACTGGTTCGTTTTCAATGAGACTTTCCTCCTTGGAAACGAGGAAGTCAAATAGCTTAGTGTTGCCCTGTAGCATGCTATGCGAAGTTGAATAATGGCCTGATTATAACTAAGGAAGTGTGTGAGTCATCGGTTAAATACATCTTGGCTTTGTGTTTAGATTTAATCAAATCTTGGCAGGTATAGGTACTTATGCTCCATTTTCATACCATCAGACAACTATATGCAAATGGTAAAAATATTACATGTCTTATGATTAATATGACCATAAAAAATGGAGTACCTACCTATAACTAGATAGTTCAAAGTTATAATGTTTTATTTTGCTTTGAAAAACTTTAGGTTGGGAAAACAAAATCGATTCTGAAAGTAGCATTTACGTTCCAAATTATATTGCCATACCATAAAAGATGATTGGCATTTAGCACCCTCCGTTCAGTTAAGAAATACGCTAGATACAAGACAAATAGCCCTCATTTTAATGCGTCGGTCACGTTCCAGCAGTATCGAAACCAGTACAGCTCGATAACGAAGGAGTAATTGATTATAAAAATAATATAACTTCGTAGTCCTATCAGCCTTAATTTAAAGCAAGTCGGCCTGATATAAATAAAGTAAAAATATCTAGTAAGTAATAAAATAATGACCTTTGTCCTGATGCCCTCATCTCGGTCGACTTTAACGACTTCTACTGGATATGTTTATCATGCAGCTGATAGGAACGGTTTGTTATTCTTTCTCTTTGATAACAAGGAGGATCTTTCGAAAACAATAAACAAATTCTAAACTTTAATTTACCTACAATTTTTCCATGCTTATTATTCTACTAAGCCTCTGGAAGAAGGAACGATGTGAAGCAGGGTCTTATTTTTATAATTAGCATAAATTCACTTACAAACAACGTAAACAAATTCATCTCAGCGGAAACAGTATTACTTCAAAGTAAAGCCGCAGAAAATTGAATGAGGCTCCGCTCGCCCGGGAATCAAGTCGTGAGTCGTGACCCTAATCGCCAACTACCTAGATACTTAATTACGGCGGCGGCGCTTAAGCGTAAAAAAATATAGTTAAATTGCACTTCCCAAACGAGATCACGCTATGAATCTTAATCTGAAACGAGCGACGACTCATCAGCACCATCCGACGTCCTCAACCGTTGTGCAACACAAGTTTCGACACTATTTTATTACTACACAATCGATTTGCTTCTGATATTTCAAAAGCTATACAAGAAGAGTTTAAAATTAAACCCGATGCCACAAATCACTCTTACCTAATTATACCAGAGTTAGCTACAAATTAACGTTCAGTGATAATCACACAAACAACCCAATAATTGGCACTGAATTTGTGTGAATCCGAGGTTAGAGAAAGTACTGATTTATTTAGCGCGTCCTCATTTCGTTGGGAAAAATTGTGAAATTCCAATTCTGGATGCGATTTCACTCGAGAACAGTTAAGCAAGAATATTAAACCTGAGGAAGACTGATGGTCTGATTTCGAAACAACTCGTTACAGTTTTGAAATTCAAAATTTTTCCACCGTCCTGCGCAAAAACCATTCCTCTCGCTGCTGGATTGGCTGCGGGATCCGCATTTACGAGGTCGGGATTAATATTTATCAGTTCACTGGTACAACAATAACAGCGAATCAAGGTATCGGTGTGTTAAAGAGCTTATGAATATAAAGTGAAATTTAAATGCGGGCTTCATCTCACGCATTCATGTATTCGTCCATTATGTTATCGATAGTTGTGGGATTGATTGGCAGCCAGTGGTCTGGACGGGGTCGTTGCACGATAAAAACCAATAAGTATTTATCGAATTCATATCTGTTAACAAGTTAAGACAATGTAATCGCTCGCTACGTAATTACAACACAAACAGAGACGACACGTTTTATCTGGCCGTTGACTTGTGATTCATGACAAGTGCCCCTTTAAATGTTGTAGGTACTGTACTCAGTCTAATTTTAGACCAATGTATGCGTGTGAAGGAGTCCATCACATTATTCATATCGTTTAAAACGTCAAGGTTTCAATAAACTATCATTTCAAGGCACAAGACAACCTTAAAAGTGATACTTATAACACGTTACACTTTATGACTTGGGCGGAGGAGTTGATGGATAAAATAAAGTATTCCCATAACGAAACCGCGAAGGCACATAACTTTATCGTCATACGGCGCAACAAAAGTGTTCGTAGCCGACAGCATTCATTTGCGAATAATGATTGTAACAAAAAGCACCCTCGGTTCTCCCATACGGGTCGCGTGTTGTGCGCGTGTCCCACATAACACGCAAATTTGAACATAATAAAAAGTTCAAATCGACACTTGAAACACGCATAAACTTAGTGATGAGCTGTTTGTGTAAGCGGTGGCGCTTTATGTTGATTTGAAGGGGTGCGCTCGAGGGAAGGTGTCAATGATCAAGGCTCGCTCATGAACACAAATAGTGCTATTAGCATACTAAAGTTGGTGTGTTTTGCAAAGAGTACACCGGTTGATATTTGCAAACCTGTTTAGTGGCTTATATAGATTTCAATAAAAATGTAAGTGTTCGAGATAGATTAATTACGTGCAGTCCAGATTATAAGGTTATACATATATTCATAACTGAATTTTATTATGTTTAGTATATTAACCATTTATACACTCTTTTTATTGCTGGCTGCTAACAGGACAGCATTACATCCTTTGTCTACAGTTTCATTCCCCATTAAAATAACAGACGTTTCCTTTGATATAGCACTAACGTCATGACTATTATTTTCTCTCCATACAGTTAATATAAGTTCATATTCCAAGGAGCTAAAAAAATGTTTGCCATGAGTGAGTGGAGAGTTGGTGAACGTTCCGAGCGATCAACCCTGTTCGTTAGCTGCGTAAGCGCGCTAGATAAGTGAATACGTTAACCTTTGTCCCCCAGCTAGGGGTGAGCCACGACCGTTGCATGATAACCCCAGCGATTAGTAACGTGTCTCACCCCTAATAGATATAATAAGCTGTGAGGAAACCATTGTCTAATCGCAATACTTCAATATTTACTCAACTGCCTGCAACTATCGAATAAAACCAGCACAATAGTCACATTTTATTAATGATACGGATCGCGCTGTACGAATAACAGTATTCGGCGTAATATAATAAATATGACGAGCGGTAATGACGTAAATTACGATTGTTACAACCTTCGTAAGATTACA
Source organism: Lithophane ornitopus (assembly GCA_948473465.1). Classification (NCBI taxonomy): domain Eukaryota; kingdom Metazoa; phylum Arthropoda; class Insecta; order Lepidoptera; family Noctuidae; genus Lithophane; species Lithophane ornitopus. Next base: position 8,947,064 of record OX419624.1, on the reverse strand, counting down.
CGAGAACTTACGTATGTACGTGTCGAGTCGATACTCGTATCGACGTAATAAGTTTCATTTCGAAGTAGATTGCTTCCGTAATGTGTAATTGCTTTAGTGCACGTCCACATTGTGCTGATAATATATTCGTATAAAAACCGTTTTAAAGTCGGCACTCACTACTGAACATGGGAGTAGCTCTTTTAATTGTAAGAGCTGCATTCTTTTGTAATCACATCTTCAATGCCTTCGCCAATAAGACACTCGATGTGTCTTATTGAGGAGAGTCAGGAACGTGATAAAAATACATAATGGATCGTGGGTTTTCCGACCGGCTGTATGTTTTTGCACATAAAAACGATTTAATTTGAAGTAAAAAATCAATCGGCTTTTCATTATCACTTTACTGCGTTCGATACCCTCTGGACTTTGGACGCAACAAGTACCCACTGACTTTTATTTTCATGTTATTTCTTAAAATAAGCTCTAAAGACCAACTAAAAGTTACCTACTGACGTTTTTGTAATTTTTGAAATGTAATTAAGTAAGTAATAACAAAAAGCTATCAGAATCCCACGTTAAGTTCCCATGACATCAATCTTCCCTGTTTTGATTTCTCCATTAAAAGCAGATTGCTAAAATTTATACAACGTGATACTGAAATTAAACTTTACTACATTGCCTTAGGGTTGACATTCTATTGTAAATAACATGGTATACTTAATAAAAAGTTCATTGTTGGTCCAGTCGCGCCTCGTAGTGAACCCGCATAATTGTACCCGTCAGATTACAGTTCCACAGTTTAGGGTGGCATACCCTACTAATCACGGGGAAAGCACCAGTGAAACATTTAGTTAAGGACCATGTGGACCAAATGTCATGGGAAAAAATGGGCTGCAAACAGAACAAACTAAATCAAAATGTAGGTATATGAAAATTAAATTTTTCAGTCGAGTAATACTACAATTGCTTTGAAATGTTGCAAAGTGTAATAAATCTATTAACCTGATACAATCTTATTAACTTGTGAAAAGATAATGGAAAAGATTTGTGACGGGTCGTTAGGTTAAGTTTGAACCATTAACTTTTCAAAGTAATAAGGAGACGGAAAAAAACATTGCGGTGACTACATAGTGGAGCAATTAAAAGTAATTTCATGTTATAATTTATAACGCGGGCTCGTCGCTTATCTTAGCGAAATCAATATGGTAATTGTTGAATGAGCGACCGCCAACGGTCACTATATAAAAACGGCTTCCATGTGGGGAGGTAGGGCATGAAGTACCCGCATAAGTGTTATTAGCGGTGCGCCAATCTAGCGACGATTCCCCTTCACGAGGGCTATTTAAAACTAGAGGGTGTCGCTCCACTGAAATGCATCAACTGTTTAATTTCAAACAAACGTTTACCCATTCATTTTAATTTAAAATAACTTAACTTTAACAATCCTTTTTCATTGTTTCATATTTATAAAAAAATACAAAAATAAAACTGAATTTTAAAAAACAATATACATATACAACTGTCACGCAAGTAACAAATTATCATGTATTTAACCTTTTACCTTTGTTAACATCGCACAACACATGCTAAATTTATTTCCAGCAGTATGTAAGCCTTGACATTGCAGGGCATCCTTTTGGGTAAATAAGATAATTAATGTTTGTTTAAAAATGCAAAGTATGTGTTAAAAAGATCGTAAGCGCGAGTTGTAAGCTTATATTATAATACTTATAAGTTAAGTGTGAGAGTGGAAATGGTCTATTTTTAGTTAATTTGCGTGCATCTAAAACTCAAGTCACGTTCAAAAACAAAGGGCCCGAGCGCCGACCACCGCAGTTTCTGAGAACAGCGAGAACACACTCGTAGCATATTTAGCTCGCAACTTTGAGCGAAAATAATCTCGCTTGAAGCTTTTATATAGCTTCCTGTCGACGACATGAAACACACACAAACTGTTATGTCAACACTTCGGGAGTATACACAAAATAATAATGTCAAACTTAGTCATAAATGGTTCTAATCCTTATACACCTTCTAAATAATCTTAATTCAATAACAAAACCTTTTATGGTGCGAAAGAGTTATTTAGAATATTGTATAACCATTTACAATTTTCCTAAAAGACAAACAATCCAATTGTAGTATATGTACCTACCATTCCAACTTCGTCAGCTTCAGAATCAGAAATACAGATAAACAACAGTAATTTTGAATTATACTTGGAAATTAATTGCCTTTGTATTCAGACCTCTGCTTCGATGTTAATTGAAATTTTACAATGTTGACCTTGTGAAATGATATTTATTTCACTTACCAAAAACATAAAACAAAATAAAATAATAATAAATACTATGGCCGGGCCCGGAATGATAACTTACGCGTACGTTAAGTAGGTACATATTTTGCTGTTTCAGTTTTAAAACAGTTGTGAATTTGTTATATAGGTTTATTCATTCATTCATATAATATGTAGTTGAGCTCCACCATTACTGACAAATGCTTGCACTGACTGGACAGGTCCACTTAAATCTGTGTGGTTCTTTCCTCAAAAGACCATTTCAGACTCGAATTTACATGGTCCTCATATGGCTTGACCAAGATTATGTCTGGACTTTAAAAGAGACTGTGACCTCTGAGTTTGTTTCGGCCTTTCTTCTCAGAGTAGTCAGATAGGAAACGCCGACCTCATCTAGCTTATTTTTAATATTTTTTAATATGACGTGTAAAAGTGATTCCAATATCCTATTTACAGAATAAACAATTTCATTTCATATATAATATACATTCTATCTGGCAAAGAATCTTGCAAAGTTATCAGACGATACAACTCCATATTTTTTCTCCTTTCTTTATGTGACGAAGATTTTATTGACCTCGACTTTAGGGATTTATTAATATAATTTGTTTCTGCTTAATAACAATTGATTCAAAAACAATATAAGGTAACAATTACCTTTTTAATAAATATGTATTTGTTAATATTTTAAATAAGAATATATTAAAAAAATAACATGCAATAAAGTAAGCAACGCATTAGCAAGTCTTTGCATAAGCGCAACCATTTCTTTACGCTTATTAATACTTCTATTATATTTTTTTTCTTTTATTTATCATCCTGTGAATTTATATCAAGCTTATCTGACAAATTATCATGGCATTAGTTCTTAGTATGCATTTTTCATCCTTCGGATAATCGGCTGTTACGAAATTAAGTATAGGGTCTGAATCAAACAAGAGACGAGCGCGTAGCGGCATAAATTATCAAGCATAACCTCCACAGTTTTGTATTAATCAATCCAAAAATAGGTGACTAACTTATAAGTATATAAATAATATAAATATTTAGAGCTTTTTATACATATAAATGAAGTTTACTTCCCAAATCAGTCCTTGACGGGGCTTATGATATTTATTATTTACTAAATATTTAAAGCCGGCTGTCTGTTTGTGTAGGCTAGTGATATGATAAGTTCCTCGTGTACATGGAATATGAATACGGAGACTATTTTTAGCAATAGAGGTGGCAAAAATATCCCTAAGTGACATTTAGTATATTTTACTATTAGCCAATATCATCCCACAATTAGTCTATTCTTGGAATAACTTATTCACGCTTTGGGATTTCTAAGTTTAAGTAAGTAAATCTTACTTCAAGTTTAAGTAAGTAAGTCACTCAGATTTTATAATCCGTACCAGTCTGTGAAAAGATTTAAAAGTAAAATAACACAGACAATAGAGTTGAATTAAAATAAAAAGCATGACTGTAGCCAAGTATGAGGATTTTGTGCTTTCTATTGTTTATTTATATTATCACCACTAGAAGAAGTTTGCTTAGATATTCTGGAAATTATTTAAAGAGTTATGAGATGTTTGCATGATTTATTATGCATGTTTAAGGCCTAAGCCGTAGGCCTTAAATTGAAAAAGTTTTAATTACCCTTTGTTCAGCAGTGGCCATCGCATACTAATGAAAATCGGAAAATAAATAATTTTAACATATCTTATAGTTGCAAATATACATATATAGGTACTTAAAGTTTAGTTACATGAACGATTGAAAAGCATAAAAATAAATAGAAAAATTACTTAGCTATACATATTACTTGTTGTTTTGAACAAGAAAGGGTCTCACGTTAGCTAAAGTATACAATAACTGCCGACAAATCAAAGAGTTTATGATGAAAAAAGCTAACGCTACACTCAACTTCTGCAATTTCAACTAACGCGCAATTTATTTGCAACGGAGTGGGAAGCGAAATTAGAGACTTGTGTTTTGTGTTTCTGTAAGATTTGATGAGGTTTACCGCCTGTAGGTTAACAACAACCTATGCAAGTTTAGAGCAAAATAAATTTGACTTCTGTACGTATATGTAGATTGCTGGAACTATGTTACCTTAGCAAGCAAGATAACGATCAACGCTCATTTCTATTCGACCCTTCAGTGGCAATACTATTATAGACCCACACTGCAAATATGATGTTTCGTAGTTCTGAACTTCTGAATATAAGTTTGTCTCATTATACCAACTGATACCAAGAGATATGGTAATACCACCAAGCCAGTCCTCTAATGCTGAATGCTGCTGATGTTCATCACTAGTCTGGGAAAATTAGACTTTCGAGTTGCATCATAGCTATTGCACTATGTTCCGTCAGACGATTTATCCAGGTAACACAATATTGCTTTGACTTCTTGGACAACGGCCACGGGCTTCAGTAAACCAACACAAACCAATTGAGGGGGATTGAAGTTGATAGTACAATCGTCACCTGTAGGAAATATAGGTGTAATTTTACTAGTTTATTGCACGTCTAATAAGGAACCAAACGAATTGAATATTCCTTTTGTTGTCTTGCCAACAATGTAATGAAGGAAATGTGGCCTAATTAGTGAGTACCTACACTTAGCGGGAGACGTGACTGACGTATCTTCAACTAAGTATACGAGCATGTATGCATTATTATAATTATCATATCAAACTGCTAGCCCTGACTTATTTGACCCGGCACTGCACTGGTGGTCTCAGCGGTTTAGTCATACTAATAAATCATGTCCATGACTTATTTTTATCACTCCTTGGCACAGCATTATGTACTGTCGATATCGTTATATACTTACACAGGATAGGGGTACAACATTCCCAAACTTTATTTGCTGTCAATAAAACCTTTATAGTTAGAGAAATATGGCCTGTTTTACGATGTTTTAATTGCAATGTGTAGCGATATCGGCAGTGAGAAGCAGGGGAAGAGGTCGAGGCTATCTACTGATAAGAGAGAACTGAACGGCGGTGGGTTGACTGAGCCCAAATGACAAACATACGACTGCTGATATGCAAGATTTGGATGAATGTTTACCGGTATTTACATTTTAAAGCCTGTTTGATTTTGAAGCATGTATAAAGATGGGTGATTCACGAACTGTGTTAAACTGCAACGTCATCCTGGTTGACGCATTTATACATAAATGTTTTGAAACAGTTAATCTCACAGAGACTGAGTATCTATCTACCTAATAAATATCAAGTAGAAAGTAAAAGTTGGAAATGGAGCATAAAGCAGCATTGGCACTTATTTCCTTTTATTGGCTGCCAGGGATACATAAGTCTGAGTTAACAGGAGTTACAAAAGTAGGAGTGAGTTGTGCGCTCCTGTCTGGTTATATCAGGGCCGCTCGTTATACAACGTGGAACCGGTTCCCGACTGACGTCATCCTCCAATCCCTCCATTTATTTTTTGTGAAGTTACGATCGAAAACATCGATGCAATTCCCCATGATATTTTATGGCTGCGCAGAGGAACGTGGGCTATGAAATTAGCAAATAGATCGATGCAATTTATAACGCAGAAAGAATCAAAGAACCCATATCGTTGATAGAGATCAGTAAGTTGGCGGAACTTCGAGAAACGCAATGCTCTATGTGTATATGAGAAGTTTTAATGTATTCCTAAACCGAACGCTTAACAGGGACTGGTTCTCGGATAATGGACACAAGTTATACAGCATGATGCACAAGATGCTACATTACAGGCTGTTTGCTTTACATAATCGTGTATTACCTAATGAGATGTTACGCAAAAAAGTATTTTTCCACTTATCCTTGCGGGGAACAGGATTTTCTAGCGGAATAGAGAAATTACTGCTCATGGACACTTAATTCAAATCTGTATGAGTTGGATCATTAAAAGAGGACGGGATTCTGATAACTTCTACTGGATAATAAAGTAGAATAATCCTTTATTTATTTTAAAGAGCGATATTTTACACTCGACCTACCATCACGTATGTTTATACCGGATAAACAGAGGAAGTATTAGACATTTTTATTTAATTTAATTGTTGGCTTATTGCATTAATCGTTTGGTACTACTGATTCGCCTTCAATTTAGTATGCCCTGTCTTATTGGCTACCAGCTTCATTTTCGGTCACGTCAGTGAGTTCTTCTTCTTTATTCGAATGTTTTTATGAACGGGGTTCGCTCGAGTTGGAACTTTCCGTCGTGCATTCATTATCGGCTGCACGATCAGTTTTTTCATCCCTGACGTGGCAAGTTACCGGTTTTACGCGGTCCATCTACCGGCTGAGCAACCCAATCTTTAGGGAAAGACTGCCAGAGACGATTTTTGTAGTCCGATATTACTGTGTGCATGTGTACAATACATACTGTATTTAGGTATCGGTTACTGTATTTGGTTCTTTCAATACTTGTGGATGATGATAATGAATTGATCTGTCTCCAGGAAGCATGTTTTTTTTACAAACTGATTGTTTAATGCGGACATATGCGAAAGATCATTGTGGATATGATCATTATATTCAATACACCACAAAACGCTTTTTACAATTATTGCAAAAAGTGATTACAAAAACCTCCGAACGCTGCTTGATTTGTTCTATAAACTTGCTTAATCGTGCAATATCATTTGAACATTATCACATGAAGTAAGATTTATTGGAAACCTTTACAAATACAAGTGAAGACGTAGTTTGTTTCATAATATTCAATCCTAAGACAGAAAAGCGTTCACTTTTACTTTCGGTGCAACCGCACCGTCCTCACTTCCCTCTTAAAAAGAGGAGGGATGAGGTATGTGTTTGTCTCTTTTGTTCTCGTCTTCTTGGGTATGCTGGTCTCTTTCGAACTTCCCTTTGGCATCATCCTCGGTCATACCAGTTTTGTTCGCGCTTAGTCATCGCGGGTCAGAGATAGTGGTTTCAAATGTCATTACGTTACTATCGGACTCAATAGCGCTCCGCGACATTTGATTTTTATTCATACGTAACTTATACATGTAACAAGACTACGAAATAAACTGACAGAATATTCTGATGCAATATGAGTCTTGCCTTGACTGAAATGATTACATAATTCTATCTACGGTACGTGTTTTCCGAAGACCCTACAGAATTGAGGCTAAGTTTTTTTTATTATTACGTTAGCCCCTTTTATATTCCAAAATATATAAATATTGATCACGTTTATCGAACAAAAAATGACCTACAATAATATAACGCCCATAAAAATGTTACCATGGAATAAAAAACACTATACCTGTGTGCTAATTACACTCTTTCAAATTGATGTGGGCAAGTTTGATGGGAGTCAAATTAAACACATTTGAGAGGAATCTTTATGTTTCCGAATACCCATTAATTAACTCTGTATATTTGTGTTTTATTAAATATCAATTCACATCAAGCTTTATTCATAAAAAGTACGGTAGAGGCTAATTAATTACTAAAAGGCTGGTTATGTCGGTGGAATCGTCCTAGAATGCATTTGTTGTGTTGATGGAAGGTAACCAAGATTCATAAAATCATAGGTCATTTTAATATATTAGCCATTAAGTTTTCTGAACTCAAAAAGCATTATTTTTATATATTAATAATACAAACGTATTGATTACATCTCACTCCAACCAGATGTGACCGAGTGAATCAGAATTCCACGATGCATTACTCTACTCATATCTTGTTATGTGATATACATTATATATATATCGAGATTTATATAAAAAACGTGTGTACCTATTCAGTTATCTCGCACGCAACACACTTCATTAATCGTTATTTATAATTAAGTATTTATATGCAGGTGGGTAATGTTTACTTGTAAACAATGTTATGAGCAGTACCTAATGTCAAGCTAGTCATATAACACGGATTACCATCAACCATTAATACGTAGACACTATAGGTACTATAATATAATTACTTGCGTGATCTTCGCTTACAAAGCAGCAATTAAGGTTTAATTAATGTGTAAAGTAAAGGCCTATGGGACTTATTAATGGAGTGTAAACGCTTTTATGAACAATATTGAACGGAAATAAAGCAGTGATTTTTATAGTGGGCAACAGTGAGATTTATCAGGTTCTAGCAATTTTTCTCAGAACATAACACTTTGATCCCGAATCAACCAGGCAACGGAACACGGATCACGAACTAGGAGGAATAATAACATAAACACCAATGTATGGTATAATTTTGAACACGGTTAGTTCCTGCGGGATACTTACCCATATAATACAGCGGGTTCTGTTATATCCCCGTAAGTATACGGGGATATAACAGAATCCGGAATAAATGACCTAAGTTTGTAATTCATAACTGTATTCGATGCTCTGTTTTTTGTCTAAACGCCATCTGAGGGCCTAGACAAGTGACAATCGCTTCGAAAGCGTTTCGTATTTCTACTACGACTTTCAACAGGATTGACATAAGCTTTTCGATAGGATATGTCAGTCCTATACATTTTTGCCTTTTCCATCATCGTTATCGCTGATAGAATGTCACTTTGTCTAGGGCCTCTGATGACTGAATCATAACAAGGAATCCATCTGACAGAGCCTAACCTCGTTAAGGAGCCAGAAGTTACAGGAGATAAGTAGGTTATATACCGCTTTTTTCTGAATTTTGTGACTTGACAGTATTTTTGGGTTATAAAATAAGCAGAGAGTTCAAGAAACTAGTGTTTGAGTGTTCAGGAAGTAGACAAAATAAATGATGTTGACATTTCAGCTAGACAAAACTGTTACAGGGACGCTACTATAAGGGACAGAACGGTTCAATTTCCGTACTTTTCGTCACATTCATATGTGTTTATAAAAAAATACGTCATATTGTTCCAAAAATATAAATGTATGTCAGAACCCTTCCGTGAAGCGAAATATATTTCACAACAGTGCGTAGTTAACGCCGTTGATGAGAAAAAAACGATAAATAAAAGAAACAGCCTGAGATGTTAGCAAACACCATCTGAATATGAAAATCAACGACGACGTGAACAAATGACAGTTGAAACATATTCAACACAACGCAACGCAATAGTATTTCTGCTCTAAATTTTAAATTGCTAACGGCCGTGTTACATTAATTTCATAGTAATGGGTTTGGTTGCAAAACTTGGATATTTGAGTTGTTACGTTGTGCTCACAGATCTTATCTGACCACTATTGTTTTCTATGTTCATACGCCTACTGGCTTGATTATGCTGTATCATTATTTCTCTCAAGATGGAGTCATTCAGTCTCTCTGAAAACATCTGAGGGGCAAGTCCCGTATTTTAAGAACGTTCGCATTCTTATCTGTCTCAATCTGTCAAAAATACCTGCATTTTTTACAAGATTTTGTAATTTTTTGCAGCTGAGATGAGATTGCGACTAGTGTTTTTTAATACGGGAATTGGCCTCCTGACAATACTGCATAGGACATTTCTTGGAGGACTCTTTCGATATAGGTCGGTAGAGCTACATTATTCGGTGCTTGAAGAATATTGTTATTGCTATCGTCCTATTAACTAGCTACCGGACAACACTTAGTGAAATCGAGAGCCTATTCTGCTGTCTACATGGCTGCAATACGCGCTTCATCAATGCTAGTCTTATATTACCTGTTAGTAAGGACTGTGAATTCTATTGATTTCGATTGTGATTCGATGTTATTGTTCACAATTTCGTCAGATCGAAAACTTTCAACACCCCCAATGTAATTTGGCAATTTTATATTGTGCGTGCTTTTGCAAGATCAATAATAAGTTTTCTTGCTACAGTGCTATTCATGGTGCTGCTTCAGTCTCCTTTATCCTTTAAAGAAATACCAGCCAGATTAAATATCAGATCCTCCGATACAAATGGTTGATGTTTATTTTTGGTTTAACTTCTCAAGTTCTGATAAGTTATTTCATCCTTGTCTGTTTTTTAGCTAAGATATACGAGCTGGCAACGTCGCTTTTCGAGCATTTTGTGACTTCACGTTCATCCATAAAGGTTATGGAGATCTGACATTTATCAGAGGACCCCAATATTTTGTGATAAAAAATGATGGTGAGTTTTTTATATCATCTTCGAACGAATAGAAATCTTTCACCTGATATAATCCTTTAAAAGTTTAAATGTCTTTTACGACACCCTAGAGAAAAGGTAAGATGACTAATCGCGGGGACCGAAAACTTTGCTTTTTGTTCTTTTTTATGATACCGAGTTGACTAGATATACAATAGTATATGTCTGAATTTAATTGGACACTTGGACTGGACAGTCCTCCAAACAGACTCGTCATGGACGAAAAAAAGGCTGAATATTAAACTATGCCAAAGTTTTTAGTTCCGGACGCAGGAGCAAGAAGAAAACCTAAACCGACGGATTATTTTTGGAAACATCGCATTATTATACCATCGTTTGGTCGTATTTAACTCCGTTCAAATTGGAAGATTTTTTCAATTGCTGGTAAATTCTTATCGTTCCGGTCTATATTCCGCAAGTAATTCGATCCACAGTATTAGTCAGGAGCCAAGCGACACCGAACTGGTAGTCAAACATTAGTAAGCAAGCAGCGAGCACACGTCCAAGGTCAATTGCTCCACGCAACGCACCATCACTTCCTCGTTGGCAAGCAACTCGCCGCTTGAGCAACCACCTCTCACTAGAATTAGGCTCCCGGTTACAACACGACACATTCACACACATCAAGCCACTGCTTAAACTCGAATCACTATGTATATGCGCACCTACCGGCGATTTTTTCTATACTACCAAGATTTAAGATTGCCTCGTGTTCGGAATTATGAGTCAACTTCTAGTTAATTCGATGAGCTGATGACTTATCGAGGAATTTGAATATTTGAATTGTTCTTCAGTCAAATAAATTGGTTGGTTGAATGTCGTTGTATTAGTTTCACTAAGTGAACGGTGCTAATGCTAAGTTCGTTTCCTAATCTCCGAATGGACCAGCTTTTTTACTAGCGCCTAACTTTACTTAACTTTAATTATAATCGCTTTTTACGGTGTTACTAACTTATTTATAAAACAGTTTTGTCATGCCAGGTGTTAAAGTTTAATGCAAGTTTACTCCGGTATACGTGTAAAACGAAATAATTTATATGCCATTATGTATGTGCCGATCATCTGTCACCGGCAGCCTCGAACATATTAGAAAACATACTGTCAGATTTAATTAATGGTATCTTAATCTAATACATATTCCTATAGCATTAATATTTCCCATTTGTATAATATAATCAAAACGCAAAATCTAGTCAATAAATCAAATGTATAATGGTACATTATGATTGGTTAATAAACTGTATTTATAATGTCGTGTTACATAGATAATGGTAGGCATACGTTCTATTATGTACATTCTGTGAGTGCAACACACTGGGTCTTGTCGAGCTGTGATAGCGTCTAGCCTCATTAATTAAACTATTTGATAAAAAACCACTCCCAACTTTTCTTTGGACACGCGTTAGCTTTGGGCTCTAGCGAATGTGCAAATCAATTTCTGCCGTGTTTTTCTTCTAAAGGAAAAATTATACCTTTTATGTAGGTATTTTCGGCTCGAACACGATGAGAACATAACATTAATCATGATTGACTTTGGCATCCGATTCACGGCGACTATTCCTAGGCAAAACGATATTAATTAATTCTATTCAGTTCCAAGAAATGTTAAATAGGTCAATGGTTGAAGTTTTCAAGGGATTAGAGTTATCGATCACTGAGCTTTGTTTAAGTTCGAGGAAAGAGAGGGCTTCTTAACCAAAGATAGAGTACTCAATATAATTAAAAAGGAGTTTTTAAACCCATAAACATTAAAAGTTAAAAATTGAAATTGAATTCAATAAAGTAATCTAAATCAATTCAGAAGAGTAGGAACTTTAAACCACCAAATTAGCGTTATTAACTGAGGGATTCACCTGGAACCATGAATGCTGCAAATTGACATAAGAACTTCACAATATTTACTATAGTTTTAGCACCTGAGCTAAAACGAACAAATAGTGTAAGAAATACATTATTTAGCGATCGAATTTAACGCTAACCAAAATAAACTGGTGAATATGTTAATCTTGTAATAAAATAAATTAACATAAACATTGCTGTGTGTAGTGGCCGTTTATCAGCTCCGCAATGAAATTCAAGGCTGACACCGGGTGTCATGTTGTCCAATACTTGATAAACTAGGAACAAAGCACGCTAACTGCGCTCGCGCAGGTTAATTCGTAAGCAGTTGTCGGCTATTTCAAATCTCCTCGTATATCTATAAGCTAATATTTTGTTACGTTGTAACATTACAATGAGTAGGATTTTCATTCGATTTAAGTTTTGAGTTTATCTTGGAATTTGATACAATGAATCACTGAATGTGAATTATAAACTGATATGACATAAATCTCCAACATGGACGACAGGACGAATAAAGTAGGATGAATCCGTAGAGTTAATAAGTTGTCGCCCCATTGGCCTAATAATAACAAAACTTCGGACTCAGACTGTGTTTGAGAAGTCCTTCGTTTAACTCCGAGTTTGAACTAAAGTTTAATTGGGTGGCTCTCAGAATAGATAATTGTGAGATAAAATGAGTCGCAGCGCAGTGGCCGCGCCCAGTTGAATACTAATCCCGTACATCTTGGCGACCCATTTGTGGATCTTCAGCACAAACTACTGTTTTTGATAGGTATAAGAACTTGCTACTATGATGCACTATTTCGAAATACAAACCCGGCAACTGTTTCATTTGGGGAGTACTAATATTTCACGTTCCACTTGGAATTCTATTTGTATGCTACTGCAACGTTTGAACCCATTAGGTTATTGCAATACGAGGGTTCATATCATGCTAATATATGGGCCTCATGTTGGCAATAACCGAAGTTTCTCTGCTTGCTCCGTACTTATATAAGAATGATTTCCATACTCATTCACGAAAATATTTGTGTATTATGGAATTGTCCCATCAAATATCAAATATCACGTCATTATTCGTATTTATACAAGTGCTTTGTGCCGGACGGGCTTGATCGCTGGACGCGAAGTGTTCAAGGAGGGTGTAAGCCTAGCCGGGTTTATCCCTGTGTTAGGGTAGGTCTCTTCCAGTCCAGGCGTTGCTGATATTTTCGTGAATCAGTGGCTATGTTCAGAAGTCTTGACGGAAAGGGGTTTCTTGACGTAGAAATAATAACACCGAAATGATAAGTCTTCATAAGTGTTGAGGCAACACTTGTGGGACCTTCAAGGGTACTAGTTGAAATCTATGCTATATGTAATTTACATCATCATCATGTGCGCTTAACTACTGACCACCTTTACCTTATCGAGAACCGCAAGTCGCTTCCTGTTTTAAAGTTTTATTTTATCTATTTTTTATTATGTTTACATTGCATCCTTACGTCTGAACACTGTGAAATATACAGGTACACAAGCCATGTTATATATCACAAGATTTCTTATAAAATTATCTATCTACTGAGGCTACTATAATTAACTGTATCTATTCCAGCTGAAAAGAAACTTCAGTATAAATGGGTTTTACTCAATATCACTAAATTATTTGAATTTGTTTATTTAAACTAAAAACTGTTTTACAAGTTATATTACTTGAAAAGTAATGAACCTATTCCCAGTTACTAGAAACCTCAGGCTGGTCTATTGACCTAAAGAAATCTAGTATTTAAAATGTTAGATCTAGGTATTTTATCACGTGCCGTGCCTTTGAATGCTAATGGGCAAAGCCATATGTACAAAAATAACGAACTAAAAATTTTACAACTCATTTAAAAAGGCTTTGCTAAAGGAATAGATATCGGAACTGTAATATACTTTAAAAATTTTGGCGACGCATCGTCGTTAACATATTTTAAATTCAAGGTATACTCATTATCATTGGTTCCACTTCAACTCAGTTATTTGAAGTGGCGCGTGGTGACTGAGAATTTGTGTGGAAATCGGCTGTTTGTTGTGAAATACGGAGGAATAAGGAGCATATAGCGAGGAATCATGTGAGTATGTATGTAAAGAGTTTAAAGTTTTAAGAGTAGAGGAAGATCAAAGAAACGATGGATGGAGCGTGTGTAAGATGATAATGGAGAGCCTACTGAGACGAGGCTAAGAGATATATGGGAATAAAAAGACATGTAGTGCTAACCTAAAATAATAAGGTTGCAATAAGGTTTGTAATGTATTTTTTGGTTTTACAATAAAGTATATGCAGGGTGACAGGGTAAACATCGTTGTCATTCAAACCATGGGTAGTTGACTTAAATATAAAAATAAATGACCGAGTAACAACAAAAAAAGTCGTAATTTTACATTGATTTTACGTTGTATAAATGAAACCAAACTGCTGGTTTCAAGAATAACGGTGTTTACCCTAACACCCTGTATAAATAAATAAACAAGGGAGCTAATCATCTTTAATTATAGTCCGTTTTTCGTTGTTGAATCAGCGAAATTCGGAGTGGTTTATTCTTATTTACTACTTATTCATGCGTGCGACAGTTTGTTAGCAAAGAGACACTAAAGCATTTTAAACATCTTGGCATGCTCGTAACCACTAATTAAGAACCGCGCAGCTCTCGGTACGAGTGTTTTAAACAAAAGGTTTCAACACATTAATACATTGTGCACTTAATAAAACAAGGTGTAGGGTGCCGGATGTTTGCCCAAAACAAACGCACGCCAAAATAGCTTTGGATGTGGTCCCAATATGTGGTCTTTGTTTCAGAATGCGAGCGTTAGTCAGCAATTAAATTATAAATAAACATTTTTTACGTGCCTTGTGTTATTGCAATTTAAAAGAATTGCAATAACACAAGGCACTTTTTTCTCATTTGTTTAATGGGCAAATATTTTGAACAAGTTGATAAGTTGGAATACATTGCATGTTTGAACTGCTGCCGCTGCTGGCTGGCGAGTCGCGAGAGGTATAAATGCGGCGCAAACAGAGGTCTGAGATACTTGCTTGATTATTGTCTCTTGGACCGCATATAATTGCATTCCAAGCATGAATGTGTAGGTCCGCGCTCCGTGAAATTGCCAGCTACAGGCAAATTCAAACATTGCTGTACTGATTCTCACACATTATAAATTGATAAATTTCGAGTGCCCGTGTTTATAGAAAGCAAAATTGAATTCAAATGACTATGAACCTGCTGCTCTTTGTTGACTACTACATTCAATTGAACGCTCTTCGATGGAGAAGCATTCCATTCAACTCGTTATCTTTATAATATGTGACAGGTGTGACATACAACCGGTAAGCCGTTTATGCCTTCAATGGTAAACGATTGAAATGTAGGAAAAAAAATATTTCGCATTCAGAATGTGTTAGTTAACAAAGTGGCTACGCAATACGCGTATTGCGTAGATGATCAATTTTACCATTTAAATTGGTTATTGAGAACAAAGGGGCATGTTTATAACCCAGCTCAAGGTTAGATTTTGATTGTAACGTGACTGTAGGCGCCACAGCCAGGTACCTTCAGATTCCACCACGTGGCAAATTGGCGTTACAATGAGATTATATCGGCAATCATTTTTTCTCTGGTCATTATGTTCCGATGAAATAATACCCGTGAGATACAATAATACCAACACTTTTGTTAAATCTTTGTTTAACCTTCAAACTTGTAAGTACCTACGCTAAGGATTAAAGGACCCGTGTTTGAAGTGTGTGTGTTTGAGAACATTAAGGCATGCGCCTTGGAAAGAGCTTTAAAGCACTACATTTTTACACACCACGCTACATTTTTACTATCTTCCTTTTCTTCTTGCGATTTATTAATCTAAAGTCAACTTCTCATTCTGCAAAAGTGTAATTTAAGATTACTCAGAATTTGTGAAATGCGATTTGACATTCATGTCTTCGAATTGTTTGGTTCTAGGTTATGCCGGTTTTCTCACGAGTCCACGCAATCCATAAGCCTACCTAAATAACAGTAAAGATATTAACCTCAACTGTCCTACAGACTCATTGGTATCCACATTTAACGTACACACTTCTATAAGAGACCTACTTACCAATTAAAAAGAAACAATAGTACAATTACAATTTCTTGACAACATGATCACCTCTTAATGATATAAGTATGGACTGATTATTTTATTCTGTAACAATGGCAATCTCATATCGCGTAATCGATTCAATCCCATCTGATACATTGTTAATTCTTTATCAATAACTCAATTATTAAATCGTAAAACTAACTTCCGTGAAGAAACTTAACTAAATAGGAGAAAGGCACGAAATATCTTAGCTCCTTATTAAAATCTAGAAAGGAAGCAGACAGACGGTAGCTAAAGACCTTTCATAGCACAAACTGTTGAAATTGCATAACAATTTGTCGTCATAATCACTTGGCTATCTCATAAAGTTACCAACAGCAAAAGAGGAACGTCTTGGCTCACACCTTTTTTTTTTTGAGGGTGGGAAATCATGAAATGACTTCTCCCGCTCTGGGTGGAGCTGGGCGTGTCAGACTTTTACTGATTGAAATCCACCCGTGTTCCTTCAGTTGCCTGTTGCCAAGGCCGGGTTATGCCTTTCGGACTTTCCCGCAACCCTGTCAGGCATCGGCCCTAGCGGACCCCGTCAATTATGCTGACATCTCTTTTTGGCTCGCCCCTTGGATTACCTTTATCGGTTTTCACGAGAAGACCCGTTCAGAAATCACCATCAGTCAACTTTCTTTTTCTCTGGTCTTGGCCCGAACTATTCGATACCAATTCATGCTGATCGGCAAATGACATTTCTCAGACTTCCAAAGACATTTCCCGTTCAGCATGAATTGTGGTGGGCTTGAATAGCTACCTACCACTCCCTAGGGTGTACTTGATAAAATTACGTCTTCACTTGTGGTGCCTCTTTGTTTAAAGTTACAATATACTTGATTGGTCGGTGATTCTATCTATCTATACAATGTTTTTTTACCAGTTTGTGTTACATCCTTGTAGGCCACGAGTAGCAAAAAGTCTTCTGGGCGGAATGCAAATGTCAAACAGCTATTTTCTGAATAATTTGTGTCTATAATGTTGTGAATGCTGTCATGCAAAACAACAAATCAGACTCAAGACTCAACTTATTTTGAACCTGTTTCTTTGGGATATTAAATCATAGGTCAGAATGGTATTTCTTGTGTATCAATCAGTCTTTATATTTTCATATTATTCTAGAGTGAATAAACTGGCGAAACTTCTTAGTCTTAGATGTGACTGGCGGGTATTTAAACATTTAACATATCCTTTCAAATAGATAATGATAAAACAAAGGGTGATTTTTAGGGTTCCGTACCCAAAGGGTAAAACGGGACCCTATTACTAAGACTCCGCTGTCTGTCTGTCTGTCTGTCCGTCTGTCACCAGGCTGTATCTCATGAACCGTGATAGCTAGACAGTTTAAATTTTCACAGATGATGTATTTCTGTTGCCGCTATAACAGCAAATACTTTACGTTCCTGTAAATAAAAGTCGCTTAGATCAATTAAAAAATAATTTAATAGAAAAACTACCGGGTTTGCCTTATCACAACGACCCGGATCAAGCTTATACTTTACTATTTAACCTCATCAATTGTGAGTTTAGGAAGGTTTTCACCTCAAAAACATTACCTGTTTGTGACCGCGTTTTATTTAGTGATTGGGCAACACCAGGTTTTTACAAAAGTAGGCAGAGGTTATATGAATTGTATCATGAAAAACATATAACCAAGATCAAACTTTTCAAGGATTTGTTAAAAAATATTCTAAAATTTTTAAAAGAGCCTGTTCCTCAGCAAAAGCCATACATATTAAAAATAAAATAAAATCTTCTGGGAATAAAATTAAAACAACTTGGAATATTATTAATTCTGAAACAGGAAGAACGACAGTACGGAATCGTGACTTCCATCTAAAAATCAATGATGTAGATATTAAGGCAGACGGGGAGGTGGCAAGTGAGTTTGAAAATTTCTTCACTAATATTCCAATTTTAACAACCAAAACTCTGTCATTGTCGTCATCCACTTCTGCTTATTCAATACTAAAAGAATGTGTACCAGAATGTGATAAACTTTTTGAATTTACAATTGCTACTGCTAAAGACATTATAGAATCTTTTAAAGAACTCGATGTGAAAAAAACTGCTGACCTTTGGGGATTATCAGTACATACTATTTTTTGGCAATTGTTTTTAACTCTTGTATTGCATCTGGTGTATTTCCTGATCTGATGAAACTTAGCAAAGTGATTCCACTGTTCAAGTCTGGCAGCACAACTGATCCCACGAATTTTCGGCCTATCTCGATATTACCTACGTTGAGCAAAATATTTGAAAAATTAATTTTAAAACAGATGTTAAGTCATTTCAATACACATCATTTACTTCATCTGAAACAGTTCGGTTTTACAAAGGGTCGTTCAACTACAGACGCGGGCGTGGAATTACTGAAGAGCATATTCGAGGCTTGTTGAGTCGCAGGATGCTCTTGGCATTTTCTGCGACTTGTCCAAAGCTTTCGATTGCGTACATCATGATACTCTCATCAGGAAACTGTACCACTATGGTATGAGGGACAAGGCTCTCGACCTTCTGACTTCTTATCTGAACAACAGAATTCAGAGAGTCGATGTTAATGGAAAGAGATCTGCAGGATCTTCGGTCACCATGGGCGTTCCGCAGGGTTCAATTCTAGGTCCTTTCTTATTTCTCATTTAAGGGATAATCACAAGATCGTGTTATTCGCAGATGATACTTCCCTCATTTTTAAAATAAATGTCAGTTAGTCAACTTTGAACAAGTTAACGATGCACTCTCTAAAGTGGTGCATTGGTTTAATGTAAATAATCTTCTCCTGAATGAGAAAAAGACTAAACTCATTAAATTTTCAACGCCAAATGTCAGGCAGCTATCTACCAATGTTAAAGTTAATGGAATAGAGTTGGACCCCGTTGAGTCGACAGTTTTTCTTGGAATAACCATTGACGGTAAATTACAATGGGGCCTACACATAGAAAAATTGTCAGGAAGGCTTAGTTCGGCCGCCTACGCCGTTAAAAAAATTAGACAGATAACTGACGTAGATACAGCCAGAATTGTTTATTTTAGTTATTTTCATAGTCTTCTGTCTTATGGGATTCTTCTCTGGGGAGCCTGTGCGGACATTAATGCTATCTTTGTTTTACAGAAAAGGGCTATTCGAGCCATTTACAACCTAGGTCCAAGGGATTCCCTTCGAGAAAAATTCAGATAAATAGATATTCTGACTGTAGCCTCACAATATATATTTGAAAACCTATTGTATGTACACAAAAATATATCTAATTTTAAGAAAATGTCCGATATTCATAGTTTAAATACCAGGAATAAACACAATCTTGCTGTACATCGCACTCGTCTCCACAGAGTAGGCAACTCGTTCATGGGTCAATGTATACGCTTTTATAACAAACTTCCCATTGACATTCGAAACTTACCCATTAAACGATTTAAAAGCTGCATTAAAACCAAACTTTGTAGAAAAGGGTACTATAAAATTTCAGATTATTTAGAAGACAAAAAAGCATGGGATTGAGCTGCTCGCTCTGCTAAGCATTGTAACATTTTGAATAATATGGAAAATCATCAAAGTATATCAACCAGTTTTATTTACAAATTGACATTATTGAATATTCTATACAAAATGACATGATTACTTTGTAAAGTATTTTATTATTGTGAATGTGAGGACTACGTGAATTTTTTTTTTTTTTTTTTTTTATTCTCAGTTATCTTTATCAATGGTCTGGCAATTTGAGAATTTTATGCGGCCTACCCAAATGTCCTTTCTTTGGTATTGTTCGTCGAGTTGCTGAGCTCCTTAAGTTCTGATTTGAGCTCCGCCATTACTGACAAATGCTTGCACTGACTGGACAGGTCCACTCAAATCTGTGTGGTTCTTTCCTCAAAAGACCATTTCAGACTCGAATTTACATGGTCCTCATATGGCTTGACCAAGATTATGACTGGACTTTAAAAGAGACTGTGACCTCTGAGTTTGTTTCGGCCTTTCTTCTCAGAGTAGTCAGATAGGAAACGCCGACCTCATCTAGCTTATTTTTAATATTTTTTAATATGACGTGTAAAAGTGATTCCAATATCCTATTTACAGAATAAACAATTTCATTTCATTTCATTTCATTTCACTAAAAAACAGAATGAAATAAATATTTAAGGGGGCTCCCATACAACAAACGTGATTTTTTTGCCGTTTTTATAGAAAATGGTACGGAACCCTTCGTGAGCGAGTCCGACTCGCACTTGGCCGCTCTTTTCCCTCATTTCCATAATTTAAAAACCGTTCATTTACACAATTCTTAGTTTTTTGGGTGAACATCAATCAGATGGAATCATCCTCCCACTATCGCTTGAGTACCTATTAATTGATTATTATAATATTTGGCCTTGAAGTTGTTGTATGACGAATGCAAAATCAATATTCTTTTATGCAGAAATTCGTCTATTTGGAAACTGACAGATAGATGTTTGAAGATTAATAAACAAGCACCTACTATCACAGTGATTTTGAACTAGTTCAATAATAAGTGCATTACGACGATTTGCAGGCAGCTTAATAACAATGCGGACGGTAAGCGAATTATAAGTAGTTCACAATCATTGTAGACAGTTGTTATCTATCTAGTTATTGCTTTAAACTTTACCATTATACTAAACTAATTGGTTCAGCATTCAGCAGCACGGACTGTTGGACTCTGCCAACACTCAGACTTGATTATTATCTCTGTACGAGGGAAATAACTTGGTTTATCTAGTTGGGATTTGCCACTTACCCAATACCCATTGTTATACTGAAATATGTATAAGTAAGAAAATATAAAATAAGTAGGAAATCCGGAAATCTGAGGTTTTCCATCCTTGAGATCGAGTCATCGCGGATTTCTGACACACCGTTTATAACTGTCAAAACCAGTTAACGTAAAATAAAACCGACTAATTTGGCAAGTTTAATTAATCATTCAGTAGGCAGGCCTTGTATAATAACTTGAATTATAATATTATAAGTTTAGAACAAAAAAACTGTGACGTGCTGTGAATCCTTGAATCTCTATAAAAAATCTTTTTGCCACTTCCTTGTTGTTTTTTTAGCATAGCTAGATGCTTTATTTAGTCAGTAGTCCGATCGAATATCCGGGTCATGTTAAATAATAATATATCGTAATTATCTCAGAAAAACTATACCCACTTATAGTTTTAGATTTTCCTCTCTTGAAACAATGAAAGGAAATACTTGTAGGTACACACAATTTGTTGGGTTCGTACTATACCCAAGCAAGGTCGAATAAGGTACAGGTAAATACCTATATTTAAAGAACCTTAACATATAATTTTTAAATGGTAGATTGTCAGTGTTATAACTATCGTATAAAAAATGCTCAATCACTTTCATAATCGTGTGTAAGGCTGAGTTCACACGACAGCCATACAGATCGATTTTCTTTGTATCATGTATTGTTTTCTCGGTATTTAATAATGTCATAGTGTTTGAATAGCTACTATTATCTACGTTAATAAATTGTCTATTTGGTTATAACTAAGTTGTGTCATAAAATCGAACCTTACATTCCAGAAAATTGCGGAAAACTGTTTCCGTAACTTGTCCCTGTCTTAGATTTGATATGATTATTTGCACACGAGTATAACGAAGTAGTCTGACTCATAATACTATTATTTGGACAATTGTAAAGAGACTGGAGCCTTTCTGAATATGTGTTTATTGTTTAAGTAAATGAAGAGGTACTGCACAGTTCAGTTACCTCGACACGAGAAGATTTTCCTTCTTCATTAACGACACTTTTCTCGTGACTGTTTGCGTTTTATTTTATTAGACTCTTATTTGTATATCGTTATTAGCACCTAGGCGGATGTACCCAATGCTAAATGTTGACACTCAACAGAACAATATATTTTGAGCATTACCTATTCATTAATATCTGGTAAAAGAGCATTCCCATAGTCTAAATGACGATAAAATAAAATGATGCCTGTGTGAGTTGTGAAAATGTATATTGACTCAAATAAAATTTTTGGTTTTCCTACTACATCGTCAACAATGTTTCATTAACAATCAGTAAGAACTTTCTCAATACACGATAAAATATTGGCTTGACGTCATCAAAACGATAGTGATCGTAATTAGAACCGTTTCATAAACAGACAATACGATTACGGTTAAACTGGACAGTATTTCCTTATGCAATCTGATAAGGAGATAGTGCATAAAATTATCTAACATTGCATGACGGATCTATCGGCAATCACCTATGAACCGAGCTACAGCTATAAATCGGTCATGGCATGCGATCGCAACAGTTTATACAGCGTAGGATTTAACGACTATCGGCACAGACGAGATGCATAATGCACCGTGCATATACATAGCCATGCCTACTCCGTGCCAGCAATGATCTGCAAACAAACTCCACTATGAATCATGAGCAAATAGGTATAATTGAAATGGAAATGATAATTCAGTTTCACTTTTCAACAGCAATCCCTTTGGTCATATAATTATATAGATACAGCTGTAGCGCAATGAATATCCACTCGAAGCCGGAATAGTATTTAGGATTGCGTTTCACGGATCGTTGAACTTTATCAACAAAATCGAAAACGATTAGGAAAAGGTTGGGAAACGTAAAAAGTAAATTCCGAGGACGGTGTTTATCATCATAATTGAAATTGTTTCAGACTATTATGAATTTATGACTGTGATGAAGATATGATAAGAATAGAATTTGGCAACAAAATTATATAAGAATTATTTGGTATATAATTTATTTAGAATTAGCATTGCCATTTAACGTGGCAATGCAGCCAGTCTTCTGGGCACGTTTCTTTTAATACTTCGACGCCTAAGTGTCCTTTTTTTATTTAGTTAGTTAATTTAGTATAATAAGTTCAAAATCCCCCCCTCGCTCGCTCCCCGCCGCCTGTGTATGTCCCGACTCCCACGCCTCGTCGCTCCTATACACTTTGTATGAAATATGAAAGGAGCGGCGCAATGCCCGCGTCGCATCGTCGCCTCGATCGCGCCCCTGTAACATGGTACAAAAGTGACATTGCTGTGCTCATATCGTGTGTATATGTCACGGTATAATTATGAACTTCATTAGTTTATAATTATATATTAGGTAGGTATAGTTGACATAATCTTAAATACAATATACAATCTAACACTAAAATATATATATTATGTACTTATCAAAACAAATAAAGGGCATCATCTAATTTAATTGACATATAGTATTAATGTGTACTGTGAAGAACTGAACACAATGATGGAGAAGCTGGCGCATCTCCAACCAGCATTGGTCAATCGCTCGTCTCCGCTGCTCCTGCACGACAACGCGCGACCTCATACTGCACAGCAGACGGTCTCCAAGTTGCAAGAACTGGGGTTGGAAGCTCTCCGTCATCCGCCCTACTCACCAGACCTTGCGCCTACAGACTACTACTTTTTCCAGAATTTGGATAACTTCTTAGCGGGAAAAAAATTCAATACCCGAGAGGCAGTACAAAATGCCTTTGAAGAATTTGTTGCCTCCCGTCCAGCTGATTTCTTTAAGAAGGGCATCAATAAACTGCCACTGCGATGGCAAAGATGCATTGATTGCATGGGTGATTACTTCGATTAATACAAATAAAAAATTCATGAAAAAAAATCGTTTAAATTTTTTCATACAAAACGGCAATTTCATAGGTAAAGACCTATTATTTTAGTAAAAAAATTGTTATTCAGCTAATATATCCTGTTTGTTGTTTTCTATCGTTATTGTGTGACCGGCACAAGATAAGCATAAAAGCCCAAAGGGCAATGATATGATAAGAGATGGTATAAATACTCCGACCTTCTCAGTAATTTTCAGTTTCCAGAAGTAATCACCCTGATACCGTACTAAACAAGTAAGTTATACAAATGTTAGGAACTATCTGTTGTCCGCGACTTCATCTGCGTATATTTTGTATTTCATTATTTTTTCATACAAATATGCAGGATTAAAGTACCCTATATCCGTCACCAGGTCCCATGCTACCTATTCCTCAAGTTTAGGCGTGAGCTCCCATTTCTTTTTGGCTTTATTGGCCGGCTTGAGGGGAGATTCGCAAGAGACCCTGAAGCTGCGTTTGAACTGTAAACTATTTAAATAAATCGTGTATTCACCACCCACCGCCGTCGTCCCACTGCTGCACTGGTGGGACGAACGGGAATTTAATCAGATAATATTAATTTATTCCCGTTCGTCCCACTAATTTTGTTGGTGGGACGAACGGGAATAAATTATTATTTATTTATGAATTTTATATTTGCTGAAATCACATTCGTGGGGTTTCAGCAAATATAAAATTGTCTGGTTGTTCAATGGTAAACCACACTTATTTATCCTAACTTAATAAATGCGAACGTGAGTTTCTTTATTTATTTGTTACGATTTTACGCTGAGAAATTTGGCACATGGGTAGACCATGAGCTGGGTTAGGACATAGGATACTTTTTATCTGCTAGTACCTACTTTGCATTCTTAAAAGACGGTATTCTGTTCACGATTCGTTGTGCACAATTTCTGAGCAATAACCTAACAACAAGTACTCGGCTTGCATGATTTCACGATAGTATTTCAATCATTAGTATTATACCACTAATAGGATTTGGTCGGGCACACAGATCGTTTATAACCTGGATTAACACAGGATACTTTTTATCCCGGCAGTACGTTTCCGTGGGATTTTTTCCCCACCTTCACGCGGGTAAAAGGAGTTTTGATGTGGGTCTTAGTTGTTACGATCAGTATATACAATTTTCTTACGCTCAGTAGACAGAGATGCTTCTGCGTACAGAATTCCTATTGGAAAACGGTATGGTTTGTGTAACAGAGTTTTGTGGAGTGCGCGCTGTTGCATACTGAAGTTTAATTTTTATAATTTTGTCTTTATATTTCTTACAATTGTTACAGTCACTACATACAATCTACTCTGAAGGTATATATATCAAAATGATGAAAATGAAACATATGCTACTTATCTTGGTAATTATCGCATTGTTGGCTTGCAGTGTTTCTGGCAAAGAAGAATGCGTAGTAGTCGGTGATAAAGTAAGTATAAACGACACACCAAGTTATTAACTAACTTTTATCATATACCTATGCTAGCCTGTTAGCTTTCATAAAAGGTAAAACAAATATAAAATTTTGAAAAAAAAAAAATGTGATTTAGGTATTTATTTCCTCTAGGTAGGTAACCCCTGCGAAGGGTCATAACCTAAAAACTTTGGTACTTGATCAAATCATATTCAATCCGTACTGTGGCTTTTATGTCAAACTTAATGGAACCTTATCCTTTATATTGATAGGTTAATCATAAAGAATGAATGAATAGTTCATTCCATCCCAGAATTGTAACTGGTTTGTTGTAATTCCTTCATTATAGACAAAAAAAAAACTTAATAAACAATGTTTTTTTGCAGTGTAACGTATTCAAAAGCGGAGAGTGTTGCGGTGGTATGGTTTGTAGAGTTATACTCAGTAAATTTACTTCACAATGCCAACCCGAGTAAATGTCATTGACAAAATTGGCAGACTGAGTTAGCTTGGATTTTGTCTACCTTCCCCGTCTCACCGCTCACACACCTCTGCATGCGTAGCATGACCACCGTAGAAACGGGTTTTGTCGACGGAAGTATGGACAAAATGTCAGATTGTGATTGTTTATCTTCTTCATTTTGTCTATTCTTCGGTCGAAAAAACCCGTTTCAACGATGGTCATGCTACGCGTGCAGGCGATAACTGAAGTCCCGCGCGGACTTCAATCAAACTTACAAACATTTTCATTTAATGTAAGAAATAAAATCTGTATAAAAAAAGTTGTCATTGCCGTTCTGTGGAACACTTTTTACACGACTGTCCATAAAGGAGTGTAATGTTTTTAATGTACTTAAGTGGTCACCCGACTGCAATGACAATGGGCAGTCGTGTTTTTTAATTATTTATTTTTATTTTATTCATTTTAGTGACAAGTTTTATTCTTTGGGAAGTTTAGGTACTGTTTTGTTAACCGCTATCCAATAGTTGGCATTGTGTATTAACATTAGTTAACAATTTTTTTTTATACTTGCCTATTTATACTGTGTGATGATGAAAGAATTCATAATAATAATAACACAATCATCTACCAAACCATTCACTCATTTAGACATTTACAGTGTTACTAAAGTCTGATTAAATCGTTTGCAGCCAAAAATGAAATGTTTTTTTTGCATGTACACCCTAACTATGTAAAATTTATGCAAATAAATTATATCGGTTTGGAATGTGCTCATCAAGGCCTTCAATTGGATACCCATATTGTAAATAATTGAAGATATTTTTTATTTTACACATTTGAAAATGGATAAAGAAACTCACGTACATAGGTACATATATACATACATGAACCCTGAAAACATTACACTCCTTTTTGGGCAGTCGTGTAAAAATAAAAAGCGTTCTTCACTTTTTAACTGACATACTACAATCTCAATGCTCAGTAGGGTTGAGATGACATTACTTATGTATTTACGTAGCGTGCAACTTATTTTCCTAGTTTTCAATGTTGTCCTATTATGGGCCTTTTTCATCAGAAAAAGAAGATGCAATCATTCATTTAGATTTAAAACACTATGCTTAGTTTTTTTTTTAGGTGTAATATTTTCATAAGTTATGAGTGTTGCAACGGTCTCACTTGTGAAATTGGACCCAGTCTCACAGTTAGAACACAATGTGAAAATTAAAAGTTCACTTAACGTGAACAACACATTAAAATTAAAAAAAAAACAAATTAAATAAATGATCTTATCCTATACTACCTATAGACGGTACTATGATAATTGGTTATTTATTCAAACTAAGCTGAAAATCAGCACTTTTTGAACGTCAAAATTACATAAGACAGCCTCCAAACCGCCCGCCCTTGACCACTTCCTAGTGCTTTAGGTGGGAAGTGGCGCTACAAACACCCCAGCAACACAGCCGTCTGTTCAGTTAGAAAAACTTGATTCCATACAATAGTATGGAAAGTAATTAATATTACAAAACACAAAACATTACATGTCATGAAATTATTTGCAATATGTCAGCTAGCACACGCCAATATACCAACACTTGACTATACTGAATACTCCTTTATTATGCTTAGGTGGAAAATTCGCCCTGTATCATTACTAGTAGGTACCTAATTGCTAATTACTACCAGTACCATATCAGGCTATCTTCCTTCAAGACTTGTAAGAGTGGATGCATGTAAGGGAACGGGTTACTTAATAGTGCTAGTATGCAATGAGCTGCAACTGCTGCAAGCCGTCACTTGTGCAGTATTGCGTGAAGTGATTGCTATTCATGTCTCAAGCGGTATTAACACACCTAGCGAGACAGACGGTAGTACACACCTCTGCTTTCTCCATTTACTAAAAAGCGTGATTGTGATTGATAGATAACTCAACCCACACATATCACTTATGAAATTTAAAATTAACACTTGTCTGAAACATAATTCATCATTCAAGTATTTCCAACACTATCCCGTTGTGTTCCTAAACATATTTTATGTTCGTGTTTCTCAACTATTTATATTAAAACATTTACACAGTACACAAACGTATTTATGTGACAAGTACACCGTGTTAACAGCTCGTAGCTAGTGTTGAGTTAAATATTGTTTATATGTCCATGTGACCCATGGATGGAAACCAATTTCAATAACTTTAATGCAATAAAGTACATCGATTTATATCTAACTGTAGTTGTATTATGTTGTATTAAAAACCAGCAAACTTGGAGATGTTTCAAGGAGTTTGGTGCGAACCTTACGTACAGGTTTTGCCGTCTGATTCCCAACCAAACTGGTTCCTTGTCCTAAACGCCCGCCAGTCTGCCTCGCCCAAACAATGATGGCGGGCAAAAAATACAACACTTACGTATAATAAACATATCAATGGCTGAACTTAACGAGAACCAAATGTTAAAAGTGAACAACTAAAGAAATAACATTTAAAAACTAGTTGTACTCGTAAGTAACACATGTTTTAAACTAAAGACTAATGATAAAAAATTCCACGCGCAATTACAAGATTTCAAGGTTTTAGAGTACATGTATTATTAATTAGTTTGAAGTTTAACGAAGCATGGTGACTTAAATAATCAACACCGTGGTAGTTTCAGTTTATTACTTAAACTTTAGAACATAATACTAAACTGTATCGTTGGAGTAACACTGGGAAAAGTAGTATAACAAGAGCACTTGGTCTTTCAAGTACTTACAACGTACAACTACTATCGCTGGTAGCAGATGCCAAAACGATATTAATATTTGAGGCTCCGAGACTGCTTGTAGCAAGTGCAACTAAGTATTAAGTAGAGTAGAGCACTTAGTTTCCCTCGACAAGGTAATATTGGACAGGCTCTATTGGTCTACTTTGAACTCTCCTTTCGGTTGTGAATATTGGTGTTAGAAGTACCTACCTACGTCTAACATCATTCGTTCATCATATTCAAATGATTTCAACAGTATTATTTATCTTACTTCAATATTCTGTAGTTAAAAACAATATTATCTACAGTATCTAATACAATTTCAAAGTTAAAGAAGGATTTGTTTTTGTGTAATTTCTAATACTTTAATAAAGGTCCTGCGAGTTTTGTAACAATGTCGGAGTTACTAGTCCTAAGAGATTTTAGGAAGCTTTCGATAGCTTCCCTGTTGTACAACACATTGGCATTGGTTCGGTTTATTTTACCAAGTTTGACAAGCTCTTCCAAATCCTTTATAACTGAATTCTGACACAACATTTCTCGTTTTTTGTCAATAATCAAAGGGTTATTTATTTCCTACCATATTCTAAGATGAAGTCAGTCTATTTTAAATATATAGGTATATTCAGCAGTCAAATAAAAAAATGCTATAAAATATTATCAATGTACATAAGTGGTATATTTAATAGCATTGCCACCTGAGTGGAGCCTGAACTGTTCTCGAGGTACTTAATAGATCATATAATTGAGCTTATTATACAAGACAATATCTGATCAGCGTTGCGGTAAATACATTTAACGATAATAATGTGGCAGAAATATATTGTACATATAAATTATCGTAATTAAATTGATTGTCGATATTCTTAGTATTAAGTACTTGCTATTTTGCTACGTAATTCTGTTCTCGCCACGAATGTTATTGTAGGTACAACAATTGGAGCTATGCATACTAATACATATACTATGCTTACATACTAGAAGGGATTTATTAACTACTAGCTGTTGGTTGCCCACGATTTCGTCTGCGATCTCGGATAAAAAGTAGCCTATGTCTTTCTCCGGATCATGGTCTACTCATGTGCCTTTCATCCAAATCCGTTCAGCCATTTTTGCGTGAAAGCGTAATAAACAAACAAACCAATAAACAATCAAACAAACTCACTTTCGCATTTTTATAATCCTAACTAATATAATAAATGGAAAAGTGAGTTTCGTTTGTTAATTTTCACTTCTTCCTGTGGCAATCTTGATAATCAGCTAATGTCTGTTTTTGTTGTCTATCATTTTTGAGTGACAGCCCTATTTAATAAAACTTACAAATTGTAATTGTAAATTACAGGCTACAATTTTACAAGTTTCTGTTTAATAAAAATTAAAATGGTGGAAAATTTACAAAATTGAAAAATTTTACCTATAATTTTACATATTTCTGCTTAATAAACATTTTCATTTTACAAGTGTAAGTTTACATATATAAAGGGAATACTACTTTAATGAACACTTAATTGTAATTACAAGTTTACATATTTTGTAAATTATAGTATAATGCTGACAGGTGGTTTCACGGTGTGTCAAAACTTTAAGATTTTGTGCTTCAACTAAAGAAATAATATTATTGAAAAAAAAAAAATGGTTCTAACAACGAGTAGTTAAAGTAGTGATGTTAGTGATGATGAATATGTGATTGTATGTATTTTTCGTAAAAGGATACTTTTAATTTAACAGATTTTAAGTTCATCGAAAAATATCGGGTTTAAGCAAGACTACCGACGGATATATAACAAAAACAAACAATAAAACGATAACAAAAAGAAATAGGGCATTTACTTGAACACGATAAGAAGAGAAATGTAGCCCATAGGGCTCAAACACATAAACACGTTGCGTCGTCGTAACGTGTTTATGTGTTTGAGCCCTTACACCGACCCGATCGAGCAAATTTTGTGTGCCTTGCACTGGATGCCTGTGGCTCAAAATACCAAGTGGTAGTAGATGCACATGGTGTAACTAAAGGACCGTTCCTTTAGTTAACCAAACAAATAACAAAGTACCTACTCCGTGAAACATAAAAATTCTAAACTGTTTATTAACCAGCATTTATAATAGTAATAATTGTAAGTTACTTACTTGTTACTTTCTTACATATTTCTAAGGTTTATTAAACAGCACATGTAGTAAAACTTAACACATATGTGACTTTTTTACAAAATTCTAGGATTGTAACGTTTATTAAACAGGGCCGAAATAAGTATATAAGCCAAAAGGTCAATGATGTGATAAGAGATGATACTTCGATCGTCTCAGCAATTTTTCAGTTTATAGAAGTAATCACCCTGATACCGTACTAAACAAGTAAGTTATACAAATATTAGGAACTATATATCTGTTGTCCGCGACTTCGTCGTGTATATTTTGTATTTCATTATTATTTCATACGAATATCTAGGATAAAGCCCATATCCTTCTCCTGGTCCAGGGATATGTATCTGTCATGTTTAGGCCCATTTCTTTCGTGACTTTATTGGTCGGTTTGAATGGAGATTAGCAAGAGCTCTGAAGCTGCGTTTTACCTACTTAAATAAATCGTGTATTCCCCTTCGTCCCACTGCCGTCATGCCAGTGCTGCACTGGTGGGACCAACGGGAATTTAATAAAATAATATTGTAATTTATAATTGAATTGTAATATTGTGTTAATATTTATAATTATGTCCATTCGTCCCACTGAGTTTGTTGGTCTAACCGAATCATTTAATATTTTTATTTCCTACTACTACAACAAACTTATTTTCCGTAACAAACAATTACTTAATTTCTGATCTGATTGATGGATCACGTAGGGAAACTCCAAGCCTAGCCATCTCCATTGCCCTCGTATTAATAAATAAGGGATCATATAAAAAAAAACTTACAGAAGTAATTTGAAAAGTTTACGGTGCAATATAACGATTAATAATATACACCATGTGGGACGATAGCACTAACCTTAAAGAATATATTCACATTCGTCCCACTAAAATGCTGAGTGAGACGAACGGGACTACATATACAACTTAAATCACTCCTTTTCGAAGTTTTAAGTTGGGTATTTTCAGGCAGGCATGCTTCTGCGTACAGGATTTCTGTTGGAAAACGGTATGGTTTGCGTAGCAAAATTTGAGGTCTGCACGTTGAGCTTTTTCAAGGAATCATACTGCAGTTTAATGTTACTATCTTATTATAATTTCACTGCCTCATTGGTCTAGTGGTCGCAAGAGCTACTATTGAGCATCAGGTCCTGGGTTCAATTCCTAGGTTGGTCAAAGTGTTATTGGGTTTTCTATATGGAATTTCTCGGAAGCAGTCCGGAGTCTGGATTTGTGCCCGGTTGATGGCAATAGGTTCGCCCCCTATTACATGGGACTTAAACATAACTGGTGAAATAGGTACACCTCTGCCCAACCCTTCGGGGATACAAGGCGTGATGGTATGTTATGTATAATTTTGTCTTTATATTTGTTACAGTTGGAAACTACTCTGAAACTATTTATTTCAAAATGATGAAAATGAAACATATGCTACTTATCTTGGTCATTATAGCATTGTTGGCTTGCAGTGTTTATGGTGATGAACCATGCAAAATAATTGGTGCAAAATTAAGGATATGTATAAACGACAAACCAAATTATTAACTAAGTTAGGTACTACTTCTTTTGTTATATGCTTTAAGTTTTGGTAAAAGTTAAATAGATATTTAAAAAAATTTAAAGCTATTTAGGTATTTATTTGGTAACCCCTACGAAGGGTCTTATCCTAAAAACTTGAATACCAGATCAAATCACATTCAATCCGTGTTTAATATCACACTTATGTCAAAGCTAAGTATAGGTAAATCATAAATATTGAATGAAGAGCACATATCATCCTAGAGGGAAGCATGTAATGATTCCTTCATTATAGACAAAAAACTAAAGTTAATAAACATTTTTTTTTGCAGTGTAGCATATTCAAAATAGGACAGTGTTGCAATGGTATGACTTGCAGACTTGCACCCAGTTTAACAAGTGGACAATGTGAACTTTAAAGAAAATTTACTAATGTCCGCGCGCGACTGTTAGTCACCGCTGAAACGGGGAAGGGCGCTTTCGACAAAATTGGCAGACTGAGTTGGCCTGGCGTTTGTCTACCTCCCCTGTCACACCGCACAAATACCGGTGGCAGGCGGTGACTAGCAGTCGCGCGCGGACTATAATCGAAGTTACAAAATACTTTGTAAACAATTTTAATGTAAAACAAATAAAATCTTATTAAAAAAATGGCGTTTGTCACTTTTTAACTGACTTAAATGAACAAGTTTGGCACTTACTTACAATCTCAATTCAATGCTTAGAGGTTTGAGATGTCATTATGTGTTTACGTGGTGTGAAATTTATTTTCCTAGTTTTCAATGTGTTCCTTAGGTATGATAAAAAAAAAGATGTAATCATTCATTTAGACTAAAACTGTATGCATCACAAGCACCATGACGTTTCGTTTTTTTTTTTCAGTTTAAATTATTCATAAGCGATGAGTGCTCCAACGGTCTAATTTGTAAAATGAAACCTAGTGTCATAGTTAGAGCTTAATGTGAAAATTAAAAGAAAATTAACTAATCAATTCAAAGTAAATGAATCATCTTTTCCAGAATGTAGTACTGTTATCTTAATTGGTTTACGGAATACGAACAAACAAACTCACTTTCGCATTTATAATATTACTAGCGACCCGCTCCTGCTTTGCACGGTTTTTACGAGTTGTCAAAACATCGAGATTTCTTACTATGTGTTTGCACCAGAAAACATTCAACATGTAGATGTTTCGAGACTTGTCACATGAAACAAATCTCATTACTTGTTTTATTAAACTTGCGTTCGCACTGTACAAAACATGAGTAAGTCTTAAGACAGATCTCAAGATTTGTTGTAAACTGCGTTCGCACTGTCTAGAAACAAACACAATAGACATGTTTTGTATAGAGATTTGTCACGTTTGCGTTCGCACTCTTGTTTGTTTACGTCAAATTATGTCTCGCAACATGTCTATTGCTTGTTTAGTGTTATCTGAGTATGGTGGTAAACATCCCGTGTTTATATCGAAACATAGAGTGGTCCAAAGTAGACACGATGAAGTTTATAGAGCTTTGGCAAGGTGTCCATGTTTGTGGAATACAAAATGCTATGGAATATAAAAACTATAAAAACCGACCAAAGTGTCAAAACAAATCTTACAACATGTTACTAGATTCATAGAGATACATTTTGATACGCAATTGGTTTGTAAAGACATGTGGCGAAACATGTCGAGTGATATGAAATGTCAAACATTTTTCGCCTTAACAAGTTGCGTGACAATGCGAACGCGAGTCGATACATTGACAGAAAACTGAGATTTCAACATGTTTTTATGTGAATGTTTTTAACGTATACTTAATATTATAACTTTAATATTAACTTATAGTACACATAAACCTTCCGGAATAAATACTCTAAACGATGCAATGGTGGCACCATTGCATCTCATGAAAATCTGTCGCGTGGTTTAGAAGAACAAAGAGGACATACAGACAAACACGAAAAGTGACTTTAATTTATATATTTAGAGATATAATTTAGGATTCTTTTTCTCCTTTTCAATTATTTTATCAAACAGGTGCATTTTGCGAAACTGGTTAACTTGAAGCTAAAAGTCTTAAGATCTAGAACAGCTTTATTTCTAGAGTCAATAACATAATATATTACATTCTTTATTAATACTAGGTTGTCTACCAGCACGCGTAGCATGACAACCATACAAACGTGTTTTCTACGGGTTTTTCAGACGGAAGAAAACGGTCACTTTAGCAGAATCATAGTATGAAAATGTTATGAATCATCGTAAAACTGACAATTCATAATAATTATGATCTGTGTGTATTCATAAATAATTCTTACGTTTGACAGTGTTCTATTGTGACGCAAAATGGTCCACAAATTATGAATTGCTTTTGTGTCAAATTAGAGGAATTGCTATTGACAGCTGGGATTAAGGAAATGAACTGCTTTTAGAGGAATTGCTAATGTGGCCAGATTGTGATTGTTTATATGTTTATTCTTTTTGTCTATTCTTCCGTCAACAAAACCCGTTTCTATTGTGGTCATGCTAAGCGTGCTGGTAGTGGAAAAAGGCAGTCATTCGTAACAAGCCTACTAGTCAGAATCAACATCAATTTTCTGGCGACTTTTCCCCAGCATTACGTTAAGTATTACTGTCATTCAAAACGGTACCTATCCTTCCTTGCTTCTATTATTTCTACCATACAATTTGGCCTGTCAATGTTCCTTGTCATAGCCACGTAACAAATAATGTTTTGTAATACATATTTTATTTCGTAATCATAACAAATAAGTGGTCTGTTGGTATATTCAGTGCAGAGTCCTTCACGTTTGGTTAAAAAAAATAATCGAATTATTTCTATAGCAGCTAGTTCACTGGTACCTCGGCCTTAATAAAACTTCATATTCATTGGGGTGCCGACGTTTTTGTATTGACAACGTGGTATTAATTAAAAGCTCCTATTATTATTATGTTATTAACATTTAACATTGCCATTCAAGTTATTATTGCGTATTTTCTCGTATATTACTAACAGAAATAACATGTTCTATTTGAGGAAAAGTTGAGTTGTTTACATATGGAAAAAGTTATGCGTAAATTTGGTCTGAGGCGTAAATGTAAAAAATAGCTTAGTCGCACTAATGACTTTGTAGTAAATAGCAATGTTCAAGTTTTATTTTGCGAACTTCGATAATTGGTAATTGTTATGTAGGTAGCTACTTTAATTGTTATCAATGTCGCTGACAAGTGAAATTTATGGGACCTTGACATTGTCCCTATTACATTAGGTAGAGATTACATCACCGAGGTAACACCGTGTAGAACATGTCATATCGCCTTACAAAACTATGGCTATACCTCTTACTGATATATCGCGGTTACGAACGTGCTCAGAAAACTAAAACTCCCGAACCAAGCCGCGGAATTACGTCGTACCAGGTATATATTGGTGATTTATTTCAGTTGCAGTTGCTTTCACGTATTACAAACACGCATTGGACGTGCAACATATTGAAAACGACGACTGTGAGAATGCGATTATAAGCAGAACATATACCGAATACGTTGTGCATACTAACACTTACCTCCGTATTCTAGATATATTAACGTTTGATCACACGTAATAGACCAGCCGCATCATTAAATGAATACTTAATTAATCGTATTCACAATTCGGGTGTGTGATAAAAAGTAATAACATATTTTAATTTTATTTTATAACCAGTTAGAACGCCCACGCGTTGAATATTTATTCAAACCGCAAGCATGCGATCCTAAAAAAACTTGAAGAATAGACTGTGACGTCTGAGAACATAATAGATAGAACATTTAAGAATGTGATAAGCCACGTTCATCACGTCTGATGTTTCGACAAAGAGTGTTACATCCTGGTCAACTTTTATTATCTATAGTTCTGCATAAGCTTTTCTGTACACATCAGATTCTTTAAAAACTAAAGAACATAATATGAAATGTCGATTACCTAAAGTGTTATCAATAACGGAACAGATTAAGCCACTGTGCAGTGTGGACAGTAGATAGCAGTTATGGCACTTAGATAACAAATTAGGGCCATCAATAATACACACCCACAGGCAGCCGGTTACACGATAAACTGAAGTTGCTTGTCAAAAACCTTTCCTGTAAAGATAATGCGAAAATGGAAGGTGGAATGCTAAAAACTGAAGCACAATAAAACTAAAACCCAATTGAGCTTCATGAAAACGTAAATACATCGTAGAGCAAGGTAACAAGAATCGATCTAGTCACTACTGAGAAGAAATAGAATGATAAGAAACAACTGACACACCCTATTCTCCATTAATTTAAATTAATTATAAAATTTCCAGCACAACAAACAATTACATTGGACCTTGTAGTCACTACAAAACCCACGTTTGAGGTAAATTAAACATCAAAATATACCGTCTCTAGTTGACAATGTAATTGTATACTTATACATATACAGTCAGCCCACTATCTGTTGATTCACGATGAATAATTAGAAGGTATCTGCCAATGCCTTGTATAATACTTTTATGTACTCACACCTAAAGATATTTGACCAAAATATACAATCATGGAGGTTATTCTTGGGTACCAATATGTGTGTATTTGGGTACGTGGTTATTTTTTGCATGTTTTAATAATTATGTTCAAATAATTGCTTAGTGACTAATTGCAGTTTCTGGGCAAGAGGAAACATAAATGAATGGAGTCGCAATCCAGCTTAAAAATCAAAGAATCTTTGTCAATGGTTGCCTTTCGAATATTCAACGCCTGGCTGAGCCAGGCAAGCAGCATCCATCGCCTGTATGAAAAGGCTAAGTCTAGGATTTCAACGAGATGGAGCAAAGACTAATAGGAATAACAAAGTCTTCAACAAAATAAGTCGTCTTAGCCAAAATAACAAAGTAAAGCGTCTTAGCCAAAATCTTCTTTCTCATATTCCACCAATAAACAAAAGGCCTCCTCCAATAGACCAATGCACTTGGTTCACTTGGTGATTATGTTTAAGAGTACGTAGAATTTGAAAAGGATTGTGCTGAATAAGATTTTGTAAATTTTATAATGGATGCAAAGCCATATAATATGGGCGATGACGACAACATACACAAACACCAGTGTCCACACATTGCAGTCAGGGTCGAGGGTTCAATTCCCTCACTAGGACGAAAATGTTTATCGCTGCAGATGTTTCATCCAATTTATTTGTGTATATGTATAATGTAAGAACGTCATAGCACCCGTCACGGCGAGAGGAACTAAGCCAATATATTTAACAACTTTTTGCTAGACTCTAGAGGAACATGTGAAAACTATTTTGTGAACGAGGAGGAAAATCTTCATCAAAATGTTCAGGTGTGTGTTGTGACGTAAACTTGTTTCAGAGAAAAAAAACTCGTGAGACAAAGTTTCACGGAAGATGACATTACTTGAAGAAATAGACGTGACAACGGTTGGGAATAACGTGGTGACAGGTAAACAATATGAAAACCAATGAAAGCAGAGATGGGGTAGGCAGCCGCGGTACCAACTAGCTGACTGGCTTACTTCGTATATTTAGCACAGGCAAGTTTCTTTCTGGCATCCGATTGAGCTGAAACTTGGCGTACTCATACAACTACCGAGACATTTTGAAAAAATAATACCATGGAGCTGGTCTGATGATGGAGCCGGAAGTTAGGCATAGGAACTCCTCAATTAAACAAGACAGCACCATCGTGTTTGGACTCATTGGTCATGTATTAACAAGTGCTTTGTCACTAGGTGGTGTTCAGGGTCTGATGATGGAGCCGGAAGGTGGCCATGAGAAAACCTCAATCAAACAAGATAGCACGATCGTGTTTGGACTCATTGGTCATGTATTAACAAATGCTTTGTCACTAGGTGGTGTTCAGGGTCTGGTGATGGAGCCGGAAGGTGGCCATGGGAACTCCTTAATCGAACAAGACAGCACAATCGTGTTTGGACTCATTGGTTATGTATTGACAAGTGCTTTGACACTTACTAGGTGGTGTTCAGGGTCTGATGACGGAGCCGGAACGTGGCCATGGGAAAACCTCAATCAAACAAGATAGCACCATCGTGTTTGGACTCGTTGGTTATATATTGACAAGTGCTTTGACACTAGGTGGTGTTCAGGGCTTGATGATGGAGCCGGAAGGTGGCCATGGGTAAAGCTGATTCGTTGGTTTTGTGAAGGTGATAGAACAGATATTTAAACAAATCCTAATGCTAAAAAGTAGAAAATAAAATTCAGGGTGTTAGGGGCGACACCGTTATCCTTGAAACTAGTGGTTTGGTGAAACAACTAGTTTCAAGGATAACGGTGTCTAGTCTACCCTAACACCCAGTATAAGTAAAAATCTTTTTACTTATATTTTATTTGATATATTGTTTGCCTTAACATAGGTAGGTCAAATTTTATTTTCTTTCTTGTGCCAACACTAGAGAAGAACTTCATACAAAGAAGTCATTTGTCGTTGCTAAGTATTTCATAATCGTAGATGACCCTGCCAATATTGTGGAGCGTCCGCTTTCATACGTTCAGGGTTGCGGGTCGGATTCCCAGAATTCGCACTTTGAAGTGACGTGTTTTATTTTGTTCCGAAGTGAGATGTTTGTTTGTGTGTAAAGGTGGGGTTCGACAAGTCGAAATGTATGAAAATATGATGACCTTTATTTATTTCACATACACCCGGTCCCACAAATAACAGAATCCTAGGGTGGGCGCGGCGGTCCATACAAAACCAATTTTAGACACAAAATTAAAAATAAATGTAATAAATGATCATCGTTCTTGATAACGATCCCATAATTATAAAGAACAATTAACAGATTCACAAAAATCAGTACTTCGTACGTCTATGAAATAAATTATAAGGACTGATCCCATACAGGCATTTTGGAAAAAAGAAGATACTAAAAAAGGTTGACCAAAACCTAGATTAACAGTGCATGCAAACTTATATCTTGCATTCTTAAAACATAATTTTAACGAGTTATGCATATCGCGGCAATCAGCAAGCATCTCTACTACCCTTACAATGTCAGGGCTAGAGGCAAGAAGATGTTGTAAATATACCAAGTTAGAGTTAAGTACTAACTTACTAAAGAACCCAGCTGATGCAGTGAATGTTTACGCAAACAACCGTATTGGCTTCTCAACTTAGCGACTCCCTTAGATTGTTAGTCGGACAGGAGCGGACTCGGGCGCACATTGAAATAAGTTTATGTTTAAGTTAATTTTAAGTTAAGTTTGTTGCTATACTTTCAAAAGCTAATTTATGGTGATACAGTAGTTGGCACTTTATGATTTAATTAATTAGGTACTTCCTGGTCCGTTATTGAACATTATTTTCATATAGAGGACTCCTTGACATTACATTTAATATTTTTCTAGAACGACTGGACTGTCGTTTTTTTAATTTGGTATAATTAAAAACCAACCAACCAATAATACTAAATACATAATATAAGAATCTTCGCGCGGTTAATAATTAACATAAAATTTATTATGCTGTTAACTTGCAGAACTCATTAATTTTATATGATAATAATTATTTATTTCATAATATATCTCTTAATATTTAATATTAGAAAATTATTTAAATTATGTAAGTTATTAGTACGTGTCGTATCACAGAGGATAAAAATAATAGCATATTTCCAGGATACTGTTTTGCATTTAACATCAACTGTTTTTTACCAACACGTATAGACGATATTACTTATCAGCATTCACATCCCTACCAAGTTCTTTCTCAAAAATACGAGCTTATTATACAATAAGCTTGTCTTAATTAAGGCCATTTGGTGAAGTGTAACAATCTTCATGAGATTTTAAGAACCACCCGGTTCCGTTTTGTTCTACAAATACAACAAAAATCTAATACCTTAACTATATATTCTTGCTTAAGCACTTGGCAATAATGTGGCTTGTTTAAAAAAGCCACATTATAACCAAGTGCGGCCCTGTACCGCGAAGCTGACACCTGGGGACCGGTCGCACTCGTTTTGTGGGCCCACGCAACGCCCGCCGCCGTCTCTGCCGCGTCACTTTACCTCACTACAATATCACCACCAACAGAGAATAAACCCACTAAGACAACATGCATTGAACCATTGATAGGTGCAGTGGTAACTGATCAGAGAACAAAAGCGGCAGTGTATGATGAGTTAATCGCAGAGGTCAGGTGGTGTGTCAGCCAGTGCAGATTATAAAAGCGCAGGTTCTCGAGTGGACACCTAATAACAGCAAGTTAGTTACCAAACTATTTGCATCCGAAGGTATTTTTCCTTGAAACGCCTAGGCTGCCTTATTTCACTTACCTCACGAGAAAAGTTAACGGTGTAAGACCGGACTATAAATTGTGTTGTAATCGCAAAACTTATTCCGTGAAGTTATTATAAATTCTCGAATATTAAGATTCCATTTTACCAGTCTTGTGAACTCACTTAGGTAATGCATACATAATCACATGTGGAACTGGAAATCTAGATCTTAAGATAAATCCTTAGATAGCTTTCCAAAGTGTATACGGAAAATTCTAAGAGTGATCCCAGTGGTCCTACACATAAGGCACCACACTGAGGCCAATCGGAAGTGACGCAAGTCTTCCGTCTGCACCGACTTCCGGTCGGAAGTGGCAGGCTTCCTGAGACGGCATCACGGCACTCCCGTCGAGGCCGGTCGATGTTCCGCATTATATGTCTATAAATCTTTTATATATCTCATTATCTTATGTAGGTACGTCGTAGGCTAGTATGACAATGTATTGAACAAGAATGTTCGAGAATATGGCTCTTGTGTTGGCGAATTTGGAGAAGAAATGTTTGAAACTCCTAATTTACATAAAAGGGTCTGTTACACTAATCATTAGTTTAAATCTTTTCAAATGTTTTGCCATTTATAAAAATCTCAAACAATCACTTTTTATACCTAGTTGTACATAAAACGTCATACACCGTCATTAAAAACTGCATTTACGTACGATGACGTCAATTTCATCGAATTCAGTCAAACGCATGACGTGTTGAAGGTAAAAATCTCAACATGTCGAAAACAAGTTAAAATGCAATCCCCTTTATATGCAAAACAGGTTCGTTGCATATTTATTTACTGCCTTTATGTGGAAATACGTTGATATTAAAATTTGTATCAATTTACAACGCCATAAAGCGTAAAACACATCGAATATCCATACCTTTTATGGGTAACTAAGATAAATTGAGAAAGATCTTGTCTTTGATACGTTTCGTAACGATTCCAATCTTGTGCAATATGCCCCCTGACCGGAATTTGCAAGGCCTATTGCTGAAAGATGTTATACAATATTAGGTTCTACGGTTATGTTCGATTTATTGTCATAATAAATTCTCTGAACATTCCTTGCTATGACTATGTTGTCCTAGGCCTCATGGGATTAATTGATCGTAAATGTCTAAGTACAAAATAATTGAAAATCCATAAAACTTATCACAACTGCCAGTTTTTTCTGAGATACACCTCGCTGCGACAAGGGTCCTTTGTAGGAATATTTTCTACAGAGGCCTAAAGTCTCTGCTCCAGGTTTCTCAACTGTAGGTACGCTTCCTGAAATAAGGCTCTATTCTATTGTAGGTATGACGAAAGTCTTACGTTACTGTGTACCTAACCTCTACATATTTTCCTGAATCGGGAATTATTTCTCCAATGTTGTCATTATTTTAAGTTTCTGTATTTGATTGAAACTGTTCGTTAGTACCTCGGTATGACTGATGGGTGATGACATGGATTATCATGATTTATGTTTTCTGAACATGATTAAATTATCTTAAAAAACGAATGTGAGCGATACTTTTTATTTTTTTCAAATCAAATCAAAAGTCATTTATTCAAAGTAGGCTGAGAATCAGCACTTTTCGAACGTCAAAATTACATAAGACAGTCCCCCAAAACGCCCACCCTTCACCACTTTCGCCCTATTTTATGAAACAGAGTTTTGTTCGTTAACATATCAACAAAACGTTACCTAAACATACGAGCGGGAGGCAGCGCCAGAGCCTTGTTGTTTCAACTTCTTCTTTTCATGTTGTTTTATTTTGAAAAATGTCAACACAACAGCGACACTAGAATGCATTAGCGCCCGAGCGACGTAAAAACTAGCAACACTGACATGTGCCTTATTAGTGGAGCTGCGAGAACACGTCATATTTTTGTTCGCAGAAGCCGCGAGCGTCTGTGACGGCCACAAATATTTATCTGATATTTCTGGTAAATTCCTGGCCGAGGCGCAATTATGGCGCAAAACTTGATCAGAGCATTGAACTCTCAGATACAAAATTTTTATTTTATAAAATCCATTCTTGCATATTTGTATTAATCCTCTAAATGAGAGGATCGAATGTTTCATAAGGTTCTCATTGTGATCTTGATGCTATAATCTTGAGATTCTTGTAAATTCACTGCGAGACTTGAATTTTATACCACCATAAACTGAAATTAACGCTTTAAGTTTAGCGTGCATTAACTACTAAAATAAACTAACGTTTATTAACCGCAGGAAACGTTAGCGATGAAATAATAAAGTCTATGTAATGTGTTGCGAACTCGTGAATACTCTCGCAGTGTCGGAGAAACAAAAGCTCAATTAAACCGTAAATCCGTGAATGTTAACATTCACTTAAATAGGAATGTTTTGTTTAAAATAGACAATGACTAATAACCAACCTGACTTCTTCCTACATTTTTGCCAGCGTCGCGTCTCCGAGAGGTGAATATCTAAATAAAAACGTACGCACTCATATTTATCAACTCAAGCTGCATTCCAGAATCTCACAAGGGGAAACCTTAACTGTTGTTTAATACTTCGCTAATATTACCCACCGTCAGCCATCACAGCCGCTG
Source organism: Lithophane ornitopus (assembly GCA_948473465.1). Lineage (NCBI taxonomy): Eukaryota > Metazoa > Arthropoda > Insecta > Lepidoptera > Noctuidae > Lithophane > Lithophane ornitopus. The sequence continues at coordinate 8,903,984 of OX419624.1, read as the reverse complement.
GCTTAACTACCAACACTTCATAGTAAATTGCCGATCATATTGCCGGAGTATTTAACAGGAAATCGTAATATTAATGATTTGCATGCAAACGTGTTTATCTACGGACTGTGAATCAATGGGTACCTGCTTGCAACAAAGTTACGATTTGCGTGCTCTCTCAACTCAACAGAATTTAAATTCATTGAATCATACAGCTGGGTATCGATGATTTAGGATTGTAAAATTTCTGGGTACTCTTTAAGGGACGCATAGAAATGAGCGTATAAACAGCTCTGAAGTTCACCCATCTCACGTCCTCCATCTAATCAATAATCACGAACTGAATAATCTAACATGTGCTTATATAACAATGAACAGGAACAGGGCTAGGTGACGCTAACTACATTCAAAATAAGTCATTATTATAACTCTGAAGCTGCCGACGACATGTATTTATATTTAAAGCCTACTGACAGTCCAAACGGTCAGATAAGACACCCATTTGCCACATCCTTATTCCAAGGACAGTCAGCTCGGCCGCCGCCCGCGCCGGCGAATCGCGAACGAAATGCTAATTCGTTCGCTACGGTGAATACCTTATGTGATCTTAAAAAACTACCATACCTACATACTAAGAGACTGCCATAGGAAAATGCCGAAGATAAACACGGCATAGGATACTTTATATGTACACACAACGACGGCCAATTACTCACGTTAATTATTTGGACACGAATGGGACTTCAATGAAAACTGGTATCGATGCTAAACTCTGTCAAATACAGGCGTCTGAGTAAAGAGATCATTAGATCATTACTGATCAGTGCTCAGAGGTCTATGACCTACATAATCTAGATTCTGGCGTAGAGCAGCTCAGATATAGTACTTAATAGATAGAGATGTTTACAACGTTTCATTGATGACGCTCCTTTAGATACGATGTTTACTATGTAGTATAAATCCATTAATACCATCACAGCTACATCACTCAGAGAAAGATAAACAACTGAAAGCAGCAGGTCGTTGGCAACAAGAGCTCGCCGCATCCGCCAAAAATAAAGTCCTTGGCCTTCGTGCTCCGAGTTTATCTCATTTAAAAATAAAAGTAGCCATGAACTTCTCAAAATGTAAGTGCGAGTACATTGCTAGTGTATGTAGGAAACTCGTTGTCGCAGAGCTGGCGGCCTTCGGTGGTTCACGAACAAGGCCCCTTTGTGTCGCATGCATGAGTTCAAGCCGCCTCGCTGCCTCGCCGCCTTGCCCGCCGCGCCGCCTCGCGCCTCGACTGCCGGCTTATAAAGCACTCGGTATCATGTAGAGCGAGGAAGGAAGAATGTAATGATAATAGATTACTTTTACAATCACTAAAATCCTATATCAGTTACTACATAGTACTGTAGCGGAAAGCAACCATGAATATAAATTGATTTCTTAGAAATGACTTCCACGTGCCATAATTTTTGTTTCCTTGATAGAGGTGAGATCTATGTAGGCAATTATTATTTTTAAAACAACGCTCTATTTAAATGGTCCTAGCAACACTAAACATATCCATTTTCAAATCATAATAAAGTACCACACAAAGTTTTAGGCAATTTCACGCTTAATGTAGAGTCGTACTATAGGAGCTTTGTGTATAAATGTACAAAGTTCTTGGTATTTCTCGGCCGCGGCACCAATTAACTTCAGCGCAGAGAACTCGAAACAGCCGACTCTTTGTTTCTTGCGAAAATTTGGCACGTCTCGGCTGTTTCGGCTGATCTGATAACGACTCAGACAAAATAATATATTACAAACGAATATATTTTGATATACTAGATATACTAACTACTCCCTTATACGGACAGGAATGCGACTCATTTTCTTTGAGAGATCAATCAAGACTAGTAAAGTCAGCTGATCTAGATGCTTGTCATGTTAGTCATTTTATCACCATTTGGGGATGTTGACTTTAATATTTATACGTGTAAACGTATAAAGTGTTATGTCGTTAAAAAACCACTGCAAAACTGATTAAGTAAATGGAGCTGGCGCTTTTCGAACGAGCACACATTCTCTGGAGTTATCAAAGAGAGCCGCGAGTCGTGGGACCAGTTTTTAGGCCCTCCTGGTTTGAATACCGCCTAAGGCTTCTGTGTGTAAAAAATAGATATGCTTATATGCTTAACTAGAATCTCTCAAACGAGTTTTGTGCATTTGAACATTAGCAACAAATAATTATTATAATCTATGGAGAGGAGAGCTTAATCGCCCGTTAATTTGCATGATACATTTTATGAGTTCTATTAAGTATTCTGGTTTAGTCGGTATTTATGTAAACAAAGGCCGTGTCCGCGTGATTTTGGTAAAACAGACGTTTATTTGTAAATATTCGATGAACAACATTAGACACATGAGTACATGCTTGTAACCTCAGTGACCGGTCGACATAGTAATTCAATCAATGACTTGACACGACGAAAATAGAACTTAGCATTTATATGCAAGAACAATATTGCGCATGCTGCCATTAAAAACACGACTTTGCAGATTTTTGGCTCTTTGTATGTAAAGATAATGTTACTGTTTACATGATATTTTTAAATAAGTTTGTCGTCATCTTAATTTCGTGCGCATTATGCACATGACAAAGAACAATAAAATGTAGGAACTAAATAGTGAGCTTCCTACACGGATACATGGCGAGGTCGCGTCGGCTTCCTGACTGTTGGTAGCATCGCGTTACCATTTCCTATATTAATGTCGTCTAATTTCTTAATCATCATGCTTTCGCAAATTAAAGTGCTCGACCACTTTTTGTAAAACTCGGAAAATTCGAGAAAAGACTTGAAATTTTTCCAAGTATTGGTTTATGACTTTTATGAGTTCAATCTTTTGAATTGAATCTGAAAGGTTTTAATAAGATAACACCTAGAGAGGACATCATATTTATTTGTAAGTTGGTTAGCTTAATTATCAGAATTCCTTTAGAGGATATTTCTTATTAAATATATCTTTACAAAAAAAGATAGAAAATGAACATAAGTAGGTAGTATAACTTACACTCGATGGTTTATTACAGAACTCTCAATCACCAGCTATATCTTAAATTAGGTAACTTTTAAGTTTTTCCCAAGTTATAATCAATACACACTATTATGGCGCCGACCCCAAGTAACATGGGACAAGGGCAGGAAGATGATGACTATTATGGGAAATAATTATTATAGTACCTAGAAGTTTTGTTCACAGCAAATAAAAGCCTTATGTAGAATTTTCCGAAAATCGAATTCATGGGTTATATTACAATACATGAAATAGTAGGTATAGTAGACATCTATATATATAAAAGGCTAGGGTGACTAAGATATCAACGCACACCCTAAACCGCTGGACCTAGAGACATGAAATTTGGAGGGTGTGTTCATTATGAAGAGTAAGTTTCCTCTAAGAAACGATTTTTCGAAATTCCACCCCTAAGCGGGTGAAATGGGGGGATTTCGTTTGTATGAAAAATCTTATTCCTTGAGTTAATAGACTTGAAACTTGGCACGAATACTTATTTAAGTAAATGATAAAGTTTGTCATTTTTAGTTTTTATAAACTACCCCCTAAACTGGGATTGGGGTGTGTCTAAGTTTGTATAGAAGAATTTTAACGCGCTATCCGATTAACTCGAAACTCAGTTTTTATACTTAAAACCAAAAATAAAGAATAATGTGTATCAGGGTTTTTCAAAAATCTATCCCTAACGGGGTAAAGAGGGGTAGTCTACACAGCTTAAACCATTGAACGGATTGGGCTGAAATTTTGCCAACAGATCGTTATTAAGATGTGGGCATTCACTAAGAAAGGGTTTTTCAATATAGGAATCTCGTTTGTAAGAAAAATCGAATTCCTTGAGTTAATAGAAACTTGGCACGAATATTTATCTAAGTAAATGATAAAATTTGTCATTTTTTGTTTTTCTATACTACCCCCTAAACGGGAATAGGGGTAAGTCAAAGGTTTGGAAGAATTTTAACGCACTGTTTAATTAACTCGAAAATCAATGTTAGTATCAGGTAATAATGGATAACAGGGATTTTCGAAAATTCATCCCGGGGAAGGACATAGACTACTTTTTATCGACATACCACATACATATGAGTGTATAGCTTTTTAACCGAATTAAAAAAAGAGGAGGTTATGCATTCGGCGAGTTTTTTTAAACTAGAACTAGATATTTAAATAAAAATTCACTGAACAGAATAAATTAATCACAGTATGACCGAACACGAATATTAATTATTAATTAAAACACAAACTCAATGAATAAATCAAAGAAATCAGTACCTATAATTATTAATGGAGGACTTCTCAAAATATGCACAAAAAATCTCAGTTTACAAAAATAAGACATACATAGTTCGCTTAAGCTCTTCCGAATATCAAGCACTTTTTTCTAATTTATCTTTTTTTTGTTAAAACCTTGTAAAACGATTGTTAAAAACCTTGTAAGTTGTGAGGTTGTAAACCCGCATAAGTTTACCCGCAAAAAGGGGTTGCTTTTTATATATAATTAATTACAAGTTCTAAATTACATTTTAATGAAGAGGTTTTGCAGTACTTAACTTGTTCATTCATTACGACACGATTTTATCACTTATGATATCATAATTTTTCGCAAAAAATACGCACAAAGGATAAAATTATTTTGCTAACTATAAATAAAATACATTTGAGAAATACATCGTGTTGTAGATATATCCCACCCAAGTGGCACACGTCCCGGATATGGCTACTTAATGCTTTTAGCGATGGACTAAGCAACCTGTTATTGCGTTACGAATGCGATCTTTATTAATGCACATGAATCAGCTCAATATCATCGTAACACATGTTACTAACACAGTAATTAAGAATAAACTACTTGAATTACCTACTAGATAATTGTTTCCTTTCATGTTGCAGCATTTACAGCTGAAAGCCGAAACGCAGTTGCATCTAGTTCTAGCCGGTTCAAACTAAATGCAACCGCATTTCAGCTTTCGTCCATAACATATGCACAAATAACAAAACACAGCCCTTCCCTTCATTCAAAAAACATACGTATAGAATTATAGATAACAGGTACGCCCTTAGTTATGCGAGTAAAATGTTTATGGTTGTTTTTGAATAGCTTTTTAAAAACACAAGGTATACATAATATAATATATGCTGTAACGTCTGGAGGACAATGCGACGGGACGCGTTTAGGGAAGTGCGTGACCAGCCTTATAACTTGCGGTTGGCGATAGGGATGTGCCACTGACTCAGTTGTTAGAAATATTATCGACTTTTAGGAGCTTTTGAATAACGAATGTATGGCTTATGCATAAGATTTTGCTCTCATACAACGTAAATAAAATGTTTTTAATAACAATCAGATCACATTATTATACTTGTCTATGCATGAGGGAAATGGCCGGTAGAGAAGCATCCCATTTAAAATTCAAATAATCAAATTAAAAAGTTACCTATATTTTAAAACTAAAGTGGTCAAATCCAATTTACAATTTTATTCAAGTGCATATTGCATATTACAATATTATTATTAAAAGATAAGTGAATACTTAAAAAAAGTGATGTAAAGTTCCACCATAATTACTTTGTTTTCTTCATGAAGGAAGATATGCCAACCATTGCATTTAAATTTTTCCTCAAGCGATAAAGTTGTCGCAACGTATTACATGTATCGATAGTTAGGTGTCGAGCAGAGGTCAACACTCCTGCGGTGTGCTCCACGCGGCTGGCATACTATAAAAGTGCATTGTACACCTCTTGGAAATCATAGTACGTCATCTGAACATATTTACATACAGGCTATTACTACATCGTTATATGGAGGTGCTATCATAAAATAGCAGCGAACTTCGTCGAACTTCGTCGCCGATGTTATATAACCCTATGACAATATTAACATTATTTAATGATCCAATACTTAAAGTTCTATGTCAAACGTGTAAACTGTTTTATATAAAGCTCTATAAAACAAACAAACAAAAGCTTCTACTTGTGTGGCGTGGCGACTGTAAACACTGAAGCTTCAGCTCTGAAATGAAAATGATTTATAATATTTTGATTTATTTTACTGAGCTACTTTGAATCACTGCTAATAGGAGCAAAAACATTTACAGTTTAATTAAGTAAGTGTTACGGAAATACATTGGAACAGACTGAATCAGAATACCTATAGGTCATGTTATACAGACGCGTTTAGTTCTGTAACTAAGTACCTACATGTTATTCATTACAAATTCTCCTTAAAGCTGTATTTACGGAGAATTTGTACAAATACACATCACAAACATAGTCTACAATCCTGTGATTGTTATGTTAAACAAGCTTCGCCAATTCTTGACACTACTCTGAAATCGTGTTCAGCTTGCAAAAACTTAAAATATAGGAAGCGAAAAAATTTTGAAGGCCTCTACGACCATGACTGCAAGGATCAAAAAAAGCCTATACAAATCTAAATATTTCCTGCATTCGAACAAAAAATTAAGCACAACCATACGGACGTGTGCTCAGAACTCATATGAGAAGTTTTTGTATGAAACCTCTTTGTGGATGCAAGCCTCGACCAATCTACTTTACTTCTCCGAAACGTGACAAAGGTGAGAGACAACTTCTACTAAAAAACAAGACAATACTTTAAACATGCTCGGCGTTGACCCCAGTCCTAGTGAAGACAGAACATTACAAATATTACAACATCCATTAGATAAAATCAAACTGCGAAGTGGACAAAGCGCACTAATGGCGACATAACTTGGAACTTTAAGTAACCTTCTCGTTTCTTAAACATTGCAGCACAATATTTACATACACTTTTATAAATTTTGTAAAACATGTTACACTAAATATATGCTAAGCAAATAAAACGAAATTGACTCTTGCATCACTAACGCGACAGGGGATTGCGAAGGTACGAATGAAGGTAAAATAGACGAAAGAAAAAGAGGATACACGTCATAACACGCAAAAAGAAACAAACAGGAATGTTATTCGATCTAGAATCTAGATATTGGATTCAAGAACACTTCGATATAAATCCTATATGGCAAAGAGGCACTAGGCACGATTGATTCGAACAACTTGACACATCGCGTCTCTACGAAAATCACGCGTGACGTGAGGCATACGTACTCATTAGTGTATAGGCAAGAAAAGCAAACAAAAGCTAGAAATCCCATATTGTTTCATTGTATTAAATCACACCTTAATGACATACAATACGGTCTAGTTAAGAAATGGAAAATACACTATGAATAAACTAATGGTCCAGTTTAGTGGGAAACACAGCATCAGTGTAACATGCAGCCAGAAATTTCGAAGATCAGGCTTTGTTTCATATTTCATAGATTCTTACTTGAAAGCATCAACAATTTTGTTAAAACCGCAAGATACATTTTACGAAGGAAACTATACTGTGAAGCTACATGTCTAGCAGAAATCTGATGAGACAGCCAATTTAACCTATTACGCTCATCCTCTGGACTGAACATACTATCTCGACACAAATAAAAATGAAGGTGTGGACCATCCTGTACCGGAAATCATACGACAAAAAGTAAATCACAGATGAATAATTAATTGCGTTATTAAAAATGTCATAGATAATCTAAGCAAAATGATTTTAACCGTGTTTATGATTACTATTTCAATTAGCGTTAATTTTATTCATTTATTAATAGTAATATTATTCATTTATTCATATCATAAGGAAATAAATGAGGTGGGGATCCTGTGGATACCGTCATGCGGGTGTCATCGTGTATCACCAACAGGATATGGATGTAATTGATAATCCCTTCGACAATTAAATCGTGCGAGAGTTCTTGTGGGTTTTTTGTAAGTTCAATAACAAACAACAATAACGTTTCTTTTCCCAGGTCGGACAAAAGATTCACTTTGTTAGGTTTTTCTCGTTTTTCAGATAGATTCTGACATAATATGATTGGGATCACTGAGCTTAAGGTTAAGTACAACACTTTTCAACCATACGCTATAATCTATACATAGGAATATGTAAAGAGAAAATCTTCACAGTGAAAATAATTATACATAAAGAAATCTTCATAGAGAGCCAATTTTGGCGGAACGTTTTGCGAAAATCTGGCAAGCTTCTCCAACGTTTTTCCCCACATCCTTCCCAAGTTTTTCTCATCTCCATAACAAGTTAACTTAGTTGACACACCGTTATGATATTGCGAAAACCGGGCTTTTACACATATATACATACCCGTTAATCCTCGTGTAAGCTCAAACCAGTTCATATTACGTTATGTGAAATTGTCGGCCGATCGGTACAATTTCCTCGTGATGAAATATTCTTGCCAAATACTTTTCCGTCGGTTTACATGGCTCATTTCGTTTCGACAGAGAACCAAGCCACGTACGAATGTAATCAAAGAGATCCGCCTGTGTTTACGTGAGCGAATTCGATAAAGGAACTTTATCGCTTTTCATAATTATTTTACCTGTTCACTAATCCGTTTTTGGAATTTGCATGACATATCCTTTAACTCTTGTATAAGTTAGGAAATGCCTACTGTGTATGTAGCCTAGTTATGGTTGCTTTTAAAATGATACTTGCAAATATAAGTACCTATATAAAGTTTTCCAGTAAAAACATTGCGTACAAGACTTGATGTAATTGCTCTGAAGCCGATCAGGAAAATCAAGAATAAATGTTTAGCTCGTAAATATGTCCAATATCGCATTCTCCACATGCGAGAGAGCCTGGCAATCAAGCCGGGACAACGCAGCCAATAACAAAACAGCCAATAGAATAAAAAGTCAAGTAACTTATTACGTAGTCTCTGCACGCATAACTTTTATATAATACTTACTTTCTTATTCAATATTTTTACATCGTTACCAACGAAAAGCTATATGAAGATAAGAAAATAGCACTTTTGGCGAGAACCCAGCGTGTCGGGTGTTAAAATATTCACCAAGACACCTGACGATTCTCACGACACAATACCATTACCTAACTTCTCATCTAGTTTCTATCAGGTCCAACTTTTGTTACATACAAAAAAGAATGTTATCTTTGTTTTTAGAGAGCGGATAATTAAAATGTGCACAATATAATTACCACATCAGAACTACCTGAATTGCCGGGACAGGATGTAGCCACGCTATTCCAAAATATATCACAAAAACATTATGGCAAAAGCAATTTACGTTGTCAAGTGTAAATTTATTATAAACCACGCGGCTATATTTACGACCTATTAGTAGTCCTCCAACCGGGGTGCTTAAGAGTGAGAAATTCAATAACAAAATTCTTCAAAACTCGTCCTTATGAAGGGTCGTCGTAGAAAATGTTCCGTTGTCACCATAGCGAAGCTTGTGTTTTTTGTAGCACCCGTCAACCCCACCCACTTTGAACACAAAACAATTTAGTGATGGGCTCGACCTCGTTCACAAATCATGATATCGACATTTCTGTTATGTTTGTATGTGTCATGCGAGTATTACATTACCCATAAACAATTACAAATTAATTATCTTTGCAGATTCCAACACATGTTACAAGCAGTTGATTATAAACCTCCCATTTTAATTGATACTTTCTGTCATTCGTGTTTTAGTGGGTACCTAACTAAAACGTGAGGTGCTTTAACAATTTTGTAAACAAACATGATGCCAAATTTAATAACAATGATAATTGCCGGCAAAATTCAATGGCGACTATATTCAATCATGTAGATTGAAAGATAAAGACTTATTGAATCGATACATCTGTGTCGTCGTAGTTCGTAGATGACATCACTAGCTAGTCGGCGGGAGTCAAACTTACAAGTGCAGGGTTGGGTTAGGTCAGGTGACACACTCCAATGCACATGCAGACGACACACACCACACACTAATACAAATCATGCTTTGTTTAGCTTTGATTTTTTGCTCGTTACGAAACGCTCTCAAGTGGAGTGGCCGAGTGGCCCTGTACGATGGTTTCATCAAACACCCACTTATTACATTACACGTGGTTACAGTATGTTTTCACTTGTTTGTTAGTAATCACTTTTAATTAGGCTGAATGGGACTAGAATTGAAAAATAATCCATAGATAATTTAGGTAAGATTTTTATACGGGTGTATTCCTGAAATAAAAATGATTTAATTTTGATTTGATAGTTATGTCCTTTGTATAGCGTGATTATTTAAATAGAACAGTGATAGAAGAGACCCATTAAGATATCGTGTCAAAACAGTTTCCCGTTCCGACCTTCTTGGAAAAGTTATTCAAGCAAAAGTTATCGCGTGGCCATGAGGTTATAAGTTAAACTTTAAAGTTACTATACTATCGTAAAAAGCAGTCAAAGTTAACGAGTTTTACGAACTATACTAAAGAAAAAACAGCCAGGAGCGCGTCGGGAATCCATGCGATAGAGTTGTGTTGTGTTGTTCAGGATTTAGTAGTATTTACTGAAACAATGTTGGACTTAATCACATTTCTATTCGACCCGTGTGGTCTCGAGTCTCGACTACAAAAATATACGAAGCGAGTGCAGCGCTAGCTCACACATTTAAAGCATAAATAATTTTTCAACTTAAATGTAAAATCTTTCTGAGCTCCTAACATACCTACAGCATGTTATTCCTATATTCCTGCGTTATGAAGAAATAACAATAATTTCCAAGCTTACGAAGAAACATCCTTTAACACAAGATAAAGGTTAATAATTATGACAGTCAACACAGGGCTAACTAGATAGCAGGACAATTTTCTAGTAAGTGTAAGAGATCGTGATAAGATCTGCCATGTATCATGTTGCAGCAGGTGTGGTGATACGAATCTGTATGAAGCCATATAAATATGTTGAGATTTTCAAGACGCCCCGACATCTGCGTAATTGTAAATCTAGATTCTAGGGGGAAAGAGGATGAAAGCTTCAATTGTCTGTTGAAGCTTATGCTCTTTTCTGAATATTCATATTCAATTGAGAATACCTACATGCTTCCCTAGGTCTTACCGAAATAAATGATTATAATTTTCCAGGATGCCATAAAGAATTTGATTTTTTAATGCCAAAGAGGGTTTCTTCATTCTCTAAGGATACTTATTTCCCTGAATTAACTAAAGTCAAGTTAAGCAGCGTAGATTTACAAGTTAATCACATTAAAGATTATGAATTCAGAAATAAATCTATAGGAACTTAAATACCTACGGCTACATTACAACACACAACAACAGGTTTTAGCATACACAATAACAAGACAACAATTCGCCAAACTCACAGCAAACAAAATAAATTATGTTAATTACAAGCATTCTATGTGGCTCCACGATTCAGAAACGTTATTTCTGCGAAGCTCTCACATGCAAAGGCTGATAATCTTAGCTAGTAAACCGTTGTTATACGCATGCTTATACTCCCATCTGGCTACAATATAGGTACGCTTCTTTATGAGCCAAGTCTCGTAATGATTAACAATATATGCCCATGTGATGTCTCTAACACAATCCATTATCATATTATTACCGTCTCTGTACGTAAAACTAATCTATCAACCGCACGTCAATTGTTTCTTTATCATTTTTTTAACAAAACGTTTAAAGTTAGGGTTACGTAGAGATTTTCTGATTGCATTCTGTGCTCTTGGCAATTGCTCTTTTGTTAAAACGAATTTATAACAGCAAAATCACATTTAATCTTTCTACTGATGTGGAAATAAAGACAATCTGAAAACAGCGTGTGAAAATACCAGCATATTGTGCATACCTATTTAATACGCCTTCCGCATTTTTTTGCAATATAAAAGCCTTAATTATGGCATTTTAAATCAGTGATGTCATCTGATGTCTGAAGTACTAAGCAGGATGCATTACGAAGTCACTTTCATATTTCATTAATCAATTGCCCGTCGATCAATTAGCGAGAATCGTCAGTCCTGAAACTCTGGGCGTGAACATATTACGAGCCCGGGAGGTAAACAATCACCAGCATAAGGTGACCTCCATCATTACAAACAATAACACGACGCTCAAATTTAAATTATAAGGGGATGGTTCACATTACAATGGTCGACAACACATGGTGCGGGAGGCACGGGGCGCGGGGGAGCGAGGCGTGGGAACGTCGCAGGCGCACATATGGACCGCAGCTTTATCTTACACCATGCATATTACGTGACGTTTATAATAATAAAAACATTTAGTTAACACGATCTACGCCGACCTCGTAATGACCGAACACTTGCACATTTAGATAATGAACTACGCACTACCACTATATAACGTTATATACCGGCCTGTGGACCTGATTGTGCCATATTAGTCCCTAATGAATATATAATTAAATTGTAAATTGATTGCATAAACAAGATTTTTATGATTTATGGTGTTTTAGCAAGTTGCTACGTTTGCATACATTACGTACCTATAAACATTCCAGAATAACCTAAGTATAATTTTACTTGGCTGGTATTATACAAACGTGAGCCTTCAACGTAATCATTTATTTTAGCTTCGTCAAAGTGTTAAACGTTTACGCAATAACTACTCATGAGACAAGACGCGACATAACACATGATTCTTACTGTCAATTACCTCACATTTCTTAACCTGACAGAAATTACAGAATGAGTGTGTTCCACGTGTGGCACGGGCAGACCTGACAGGTCGCCAATGACGGTATGATGTCGTCCCCTGCCGTCCCGTCAAGTTCAAGGCAGATTATTTCGGATGATCTGTCGCACTGGCAGATATCCAAAACATTTGTGGAAATTTTTAAACGGACCCATACTTTCCCTTGTGGTGGAGGCCCTTGGAGCTTTCGCAATAAAGTGCTATGATTGTAACTACTATGTTTATTATATGTATAAAACTAGCTGAGCCCCGCGGTTTCACCCGCATAAGTGTCGATCCCGTGGGAATATCGGGATCTATGGGTTAATCCAGAGGTTATATATAAACTATCTGAGTGCCAAACATCCAAATCGGTTCAAGTAGTTTTTGCGTGAAAGAGTAACAAACATCCATGCATCCCCAAAAACTTTCGCGTTTATAACATGAGTAGGATTTATAAAACATTTATAAACCCAAAAAAATACGTAAAAATGTTTTTTAAATTGCTACACGGTAGGTACTTATGTCATGCAAATACTATGGCCCACGTAAAAATCAACATGGTTACTTTTTTTTTCCATAAATACATTATGCCCCTAACCAACCCATTTGTAAGCATATGTTATTATCAAAACCAAATATATTGAAAAATAATGGTAATTACATCAATATTAAAATAAGATACCCAAGGTTTGTAACATTAGGTATGTTAAATTGTAAATGCATTAAAAATCATGTTAATTTAAAACATGTTTATTTCATATTACTTATATACTTATATATCCGATACTGTAAGTACACACTGTACACAGTTAACTATACTTACTATCATCAAAATAATACGATAATATATCTCCTTCAAATTTATCGAATTCATTAACGAACCAAGTAAGATATTTTTGTCGTAGCAAAGTGCAACAAAAAGCTTGTATTGATGCAGATCGTAATATTAATTGAACTACCAAAAAAATATGACACATAACTAAAAATCTTAATAATTGTATCTTACGGCTAGACACAGCTAAGATCGGACAATGCACTTGCACTTTCAGTCTCCCGCGTATATACGCCCATATATCACATGCGCCGGGTTCAACGTCCTGAACCTATGCCAATGCCAACAGTCCTGGCTGCCAATACCGTCCTGTTGATCCACTGTTACAATAACTACTAACTACCCACCAACTGCCGACTTGATGACAGTTATAGTGAAAATCATCATGGAATTATACACTAACTTTGTTCAAATGAGAGTCAATTCTTGAATGATACCCACGCCTCGCTATCGACCTAAATTTTAATTATATTTTATGGTAACCATATTGCGGTGTGTTCTAAATAGACTTCAGTAACTGGAGCAACTTCTTAATCACATCTTTAACCACAGAACACAATGAAAAGAAAAAAAAATAGCTGATTTCGACTAACTGTGACAATAGTGACCAAATATAAAGGTAGAAATAAAGGTGTATGAATAAGCACTTTCTGGAATCACTAAACGGTTCCTGAAAATAGCCGTCTCAACAGTTTGCGCAGAATGATGATTTGCTAACGATGCGGAAGGGTCCGGGTGTTGGCGAGGTGCCACCGGGCCGGTGTTCAGCGAATATATCGTGGCATTGGGCCAGCCAGGGTCAGGAGCGGCCGATGCACCCAGCGCCGTCACGCTGACAAACATTACTGACACCTAAACACGTAAGCCTAAACAAAAGATCAACACAAGCCCAAAAGTTATTTAAGACACAAAATCACTCAGAAACCCTTTCGTAAGTAATTAAAACTTTAAGGCACTGTCGAGATAATTATCAATTCAACCGCCTTATCCGAAATGAAAAGCGTTTTTATACAAGATTGAGTCTAAAATATTATCTTAGTCAGCCTCTTGGGGATAAGATAAGCGAAAGAGGACTTATCTGAAGGCCCGGGATCGAAACACGAAACAATATTTAGAAAGCCCTAGCTGGCAAAAAAAGTGTAATAAAAACCTTTGGTGCCGTTTACAACGCAGCAGGTAGTAAAGTAACTTATAGTTTCTTCCTTCGAAATTGTTTTGTAAGTGGATGAAAGAACAATATTGGTGTGGCAATAAATAGAGTTTTTATGACAAAGGAGGTTTGCTGCACTGGTCGCCCTCGCCGGCCGCCGCCAGCATTAGCGACCAAACACGTGTTCGTGAAAATGTTTATTTAGGCAAACCTCGTAAAACTCGCTTACAGGATGTGCTTTGAACCCTCAAGGTTTCTGAGGTTACTTAAAATAACTACATATTTACTTCAAAATGTAGTATTATCTTTATTAAACATACCTATTCTAAATTAAGGTAAAGATTTATTGCCTGTAACATATTCGTGAATGTAACCAGTTATTATTAACGAATACCATTAACATTTTTCTGCATTCAATATAGCGAATTCTTCAAAACTAGAATACAAGTAAGTATAAATATATTTCATTTTACAGTTGATTATAATAAGGAAGTTTATATTCTGAACACAAGTGTTCACTCGGCTTATCCTCACTCGGTGTGTTGCTCTGTGTCGAGCCATATTTTGTGTCGATAGCTTCCTACAGGGCATTACTAAATTTGTCGAAATCGTCCCGAAGAGAGCGCAGCATGCGTTTGTCATGTACGTTTATTTACGCGATGCCCCGCTGCGCTGGCCGGCTTCCAGCGGCTTACGAAAATAGCTGCTTTGTCGATGTCATTGTACTAGAGCAAACGACGCCCTAATGCAAGCCACGGTAGAGTCCAGCGTTGTGCTGCACACGACGAACATTTCATTGATACATCTCCTGCAGTCTTACGTTAAATAATATTAGATCGTTATAAGAGTAGCTTGTAATACCGAGGTACATAGGCAAAATAAAAACGATGATGAATTTGCTACACATACTCGTATCTTTATGAATCGAGTGTGCGTAAAAGACTTCTCTATGTAGAGTGTGCCAGTAGCCACAATTTAAATGAGACTACACACATATTAAATAGGACATCATCACACGTGGCAACTGATGCCAACAAATATGGTTACACAACTTTTAGCAATTCATACGAAGCTTACATCATTACAGTTGTAACTTTTTCGTATGTTATCTAAGTAAACACATCATGAAGTTTACTTAATTCTGTCTATTTATGTAAACAGATGTGGTCTACCGCCTCAGTGTCAGCAAGGCTTTTGTAACATCGTGAGTATTGCTAAAACTAGGTTTGCAAGGCAGCAGTTGAGAATATTGGTATTATGCAAAGTCGAATTTAAATGGCTACGAAATATAACCTTAATATTATCAAACACCAGTCTACAGCAAATAATGTCGCTAGCGGGAAAAGATACGGTATGTAAATGACCAAAGTCAATATTGTTACTGATAGGAAAAGCTCTATAAAAGATAACGCTGATGTAAGTTTAACGATATCAAAATCAAAGAATCTGCATATTGGCTGTTAACAAACCGTTTGGAAATATTTCGCTGCCTGTTAACATAATGCGCACAATTTTAGCATTAACTGAATGTTTTGTAAAAGTCAAAATGTCAGTAAGTACAAAAGTAGTAAGTACAAAATGTCGTTCGCTTATACGCACTTTGTTATACAGTGATACGAACTTTTCCTCGTCCTTATTAAGATAACCATGGAATTCCTGACTGCAAAAAGCGATTAGAATAATTAGTAACAAGGAAATAACTCCAAATTGTAAAGCTGATTACACGGTATACACCTACCTAATGAATGACGATAGGGATAGAATTAACAATTCAGCAATTCGAATCGATCCAACCGCTAACGGGTTACGCCTGTCGCTAATGTTATACAATACACCACAGCCATTTTGAAAATAGTCAAGAATTAATAATATACCATCGTTATAAACACGGAATAAACTGGGTACCTCTATCTAATTCAACGCTTACGAAATTCTAAGTAGAAAAAGATGGTGGACCAACAAAAAAGCCGGGACGATTCGTCCGACCAACCCTTTTATTCGGTTTGGCCGCCCGTTCTCTTTTTACTTTTATTCTAAAAATATAGCATTCACGAACCAATTTCGAAAGGAAACGTGATTCTGTTGAAGGTCAAGTGAATTAGTATTCGTATGGTGTGTTCGCTGTTTGACCGGCCGCAAAAACATGTTAATATACTCGTTGTACACTTTTTTCTAAGCTTTAATTAGAGACGGTTGGTAGCCGGTTGCTATAATCTTTTAGACGCGAAATGATAGTTTGGTCTTTCGGAAGGTGAAGCGGGTAACTGCCTGTTATTTCTTTCTTGTGAAGTTTAAAAATAAATCTTCTAAATGCAACTTACAATGATCACTTGATGGATTAACACTTGCAGTGCTCGTATCTTTTTTCTTTTCCGTATCTTTGAGAGATGATTAATTTTTGAGCTCTACCTTTTTTTTGCATGGAGATTATTTTTGATTCGTCAATTCTGAAATTATATACTTAGGTAGTTTAAAAACTCTTTTTACCGATTTTACATCCATAACAGTAGACAGCTTTATCAACAAAATGATCTGGACACTTATCTACAATGCAGCAGTATTGGGTACTTTGGGTAGTGAGCCGATCCAAAACCTGCTATATTTACATGATAAATTATCCGTCATTGCATTTGATCAATGCATGCAAAAAAATAAATGGATGGAAGTTGCCCGAAACCGAAACAGAATCATGCACTCGTAATTGGAAAAAAGTTACGTCGTCGTAATCGTGACTCATATCATAATTTTCGTCAGAAGTCTGCAATTTGGACAACATATTCTACAAAAACCCTACGATAAAAACACATGCTATCATTCCATCTAAATGTTTGGTACAAATCAAGTTAAACTTAGCCACGCTAGATTAACTCGGCAGGCTGTAGGTATTGGCTTTCGATTACATTAGCGAAGTGGACCCGAAATAAATTTTCCGTTTCATTCAACAGCAGCAATTCGGCGCACACAGAAGAAGCTACCTCATTCAGACGCCAGTGTTGAATAGTCGCTAAAGCTCATCCTCGCTAATGAGGCGAGGTAGATACCTACTTGAAGAGTTTGTAATGTTATTGTTATTGTCGTGCGGCGTGATGTAAAATAGAAGCCGGCTTCTAAGTCATATAACCTCAAAAGCTCGGGGCCGTCGAGCCGCCGCGGATAGGGGACGCGCAGCCGCTCAATGTTGTGGCGCGTGCGCGCTGTGCCCGCCAGCGCCGAGCCGACGACGCTGCACAAAGCGCGAGTGGCCGCGATGTCTCGCACCGACTCTTCACGTTGATGACTCGCAAAACTGAGACACGCGAGCACCGCGGATCCATCTCAGCACTGTGAAAATACGAGCATGTGATAAGATTTAGTGTGACTAGAAAACGTTAACGTAGTGTTTCCTTTTGTGATAACTAAGTAGGAGCAACAGCAAAATGTACAAGACAGTGCGACACGGCGAGAACAGCCTCCAGTACACTATCCTTCCGCAGACCGAGGAAGTGTTGAGCAACAGCGGCCTGAAGGGCAAAGGACGAGACTACAGCCCCTCAATCCATGTGCGACGGACTCGAAGGAAATCAGATTTGAAATATGCTTTATGGATAATATCCAGTATGGCAGCAACACTCGTTCTAACTCTCGTTCCACTTTATATTATTGATGCAAGGAATCAGCAAGCCCAGGAAGGCATCATCATCACCCCTGCACCCATGGCATCCGCTGCACGTGAGATGGTAAAGTCTCGAAAAAAAGAGCTGAAGATGTTCCCAGAAGTCGTGTTAACCGTAGGTCAGAAATTCGAAACAAGTACTCCATCGACATCGCCCTCAACAACCTCTTCTACTGTTCCATCAACTGTTACTGGCGACAGAGCGACTACGCCTCCTTGGACTATGCCAGCGTTACGATCGTGGAAGAGCTCAACGTCCTCTACAGTTATTCCGCCTATTCCAACAGACGATAACGTTATTCCTCTAATTGGGACTGCATCTAGTAACAATAACGATGCATCAGTTAAATGGGAGAAAGACATTATAATCCGCGCGACAGTCACTCCAGAACCAATCACGCTACGCACCGTGTTAAGATACTACTCACGAACACAAGTTCCCTCAGAGAAGTCAGTATTCGCCACAAAAGGGTTCGACGACGTTTTGATTACTACTAAAGCTACTACGACTAGAACTCCAGTAACGACTGAGTTCGCCACAACTAGCGAAAATTCTAAATTAAGAGATTTAAAGGATACAATGCTGTCGGTGGATGACGATGATGAATTTAAAGAGTCGCTTGAAGTAGATGAAGTGTTTTCTTTGCCACCATTGAAGCCTGATTATGCGGCTCCCGGCACTGATTCCGATGAAGTGACAGTGTCAAAAGCCGGCGACGCCGGGTGGTACGGAGCGCGCTGGCCATTCGTAGACACGTCTTCTTACTTCCAATGGACGGTATGTACTGCATTATTAACTAACTTATGTAATGTTTTCCTACGTATTTACTTAATCATAACGCCTGTGCGTGTTTTACATACCCAATCATAACAATTCTTCGGTAACAGCTGTGGTAGTGAGAGCGGACATGGAAAATGTAGTTGATTTACGAAATCCATTGTAGATTGTGTACTTATGTAATGCGATTCTGATAACTTGCATTATGTAGGTAGGTACATTTTGTAGCTGAACGCAATGTGGATATTGATTGTCTGAAATCCATAATTCGAGAAAGTAGACTTTTAATTAAGTTCCTACATTTGCCGGCCAAGAATGTGTTTCGTCGAAGGGTTGTTATATTGTAAAACAGTAAAGTACTCTAGAAATATGATTTATTACTCTTTCGTTATCTTTAACATAATGCAATACGCGGATGAACATAATATTTAGAAGCAGCAAATGCTGGGTTTCAATTTAAAACATATATTTTAATCCATGTGCGTGGAATGTATATAGCTTTCGTTACGTTGAGATACCTACGATGATTCTCGAAGACAGACATACCTACTTATCTACAAACGAGAGCTTCAACTTATTGATCCTGGTTCAGTACACTCTTAATGGATGGTAAAACCCATTAGGTGCATCAAAATTCTACTCCATGTTTGTAAAGACCTTCGTTTCTACCGATTCAACTATTAGCACATAGGCTCGTAATCATAGATATGTAAATACGTAGACATTATGTAGCTTTGCAAATATACCTACCTCTCCATATATCTTCTCTAGATGAACTCTACTTTTAGACCCTCAATAAATAGGTAGATAACAAACAAAATGTTAATAGGCGTTTCATCAAAAATGTACGAAACTAAGCGAATAAGTTAGTGGTCATAAATGTGATTGTGACTGCCAATTGTGCAAGTCTTATTAAGTCTTTTAAACGGGGGTTTTTTTGGGTCTTGGATATTTCCCAAAAAATGGCAATAGCTCGCCCTTCCTAACATGAATATATGGAACACTTAGCGGCGAAGAGAGTCTGTCTTTGCATTTGGGAAAACGCCTGTTTTAACGCCGTTTTTATCTGTTTTATCTCTAAAACTTAACAAAAGAAATGTGTGTAGTGAGGCAGTGACGAAACCATTGTTACGTTTGACTAATCATATTTTATGAAATCAAATCAAGAACGCGGAACTACCAGGCTTTATACGCAACTTTGAATTTATATGTTTTGGATTTCCGAGGTTCCAAATCTTTGGAAAAGTTGCCTTTCAGCATTATTGTACGAGAATAATACTTTGTTAGAGATGTGAACTGCAGAACATAAGTGCTCGATTGACCACATGTGTACATGGTACAGTATAAATATAATCCGAATGGCCTATTAAGTAGGTATGACATTAATGACAAATAAATTATTACAACACGCAAGAAACATATGGATTTCATTATACTCATAGGACTTGGAAAATTGGCAAAAAACCGAAAGGTCGGAGGATTTACCATAAGCTGTAAAGCTCAATATCCGTTGAGATTTTGTACTTACGAATTTCATCGAAGTTTATTTTTCACTATAGATCACTAATCAAAGTATTTTGTTCCCACTCCTTGGACACAGGCCTCCTCTTTGTGAGAGGGCGTGGGCCATCCACCACGCGGGCACAGGGCGGGTTGGTGGATGACACATGTCTTCGAATTTTCGGTTCTAGGACATGCCGGTTTCCTCACGATATTTCTTTCACCGTTTTGAGAGCAGTGGTCATGAAATAAATTACACAAAGTAAAGCGCCTGCTAGGGTTCGAACCCACGACCCGTAACTCGTAGGTAAGTCGGGGCCGATACCACTGGGCCGCCACTATCCTCCTGTGTTTCTAGATACCTACTGAGGGCTGATTTCACCAATGCAACTGAACGCGATCAGCACATCTACCTAAACTGAGTTCAGGAGCTGTCAGTGTCAATTCCCGAATAAAGATGACACTGACAGCTCTTGGTCGCAATTTAGATGCCAAAACGAATTTTCAAGGTACTTAGTAGTAATTTGCTCCGTTGTTCTCCACTGTAACTTCCCAACAAGCAAAATAATCCTGGTATGCGATATTATAATGCTACGTGGACTTATAAAACTCCGATGATAGTTTTGGTGGTTGCTACTGCGCTTTTAACAGCATAAATACATGCTGTTTTTACTCAAGTACGTTTAATCCTACAATTTGTACTTATATCGGTATATAGGATTATATTTCCTGACAAATATAGGATCAAGACTCCTATAAAAGCATGAAACAAGTAATTGCACTCAGGAGTAATTACTCCGGTAACTCAGACTTATATGCGCCTATAAGATCACATCTGCGGACCATTTTAATCTTAATATTCCTGTAGCATGTACTAGGAAGATATGCACTGAGGAGCAATTACTCTTGTTATTTTTACTTATAACCTCATATAAGCTAATATTTTTATGTATTGTTTATGACCAATTTAAGTAAATTAAAGTTAAATTACTGTAAATCATTTATGTTTCTGGTTTGGTTTACATAAACTTAAAAGTTAGTGATAAATGAATTACATATCCACGTTTTAAAAATAATAAATCACCAAGATTATAACAGCACTCGGTAGGATAAAATGTTCTCTATCGATTTATCGTATGCCGTTTTAAACCTAGACATACTTATATAGGCATTCCACAGTAAATATCAATCGGAAAAATGGCGAATCTTTTTCGGTTTCGATATAACCCAATATAGAGCCAATATACTTATATTGGTACTGTGTCACACTTGGAAATGCTAAAAATACTTATTTTAGCACTATGTCATACTTGGAAATGCTCACCAAGAAAATGGCAGCTTCCTTCATAATATTTATTTAATATCAATTAATACTAAAATGTAGGTAAATAAGCAAATTTCAAGAGGCGCTTTAATTTTTTAATCAAAACCATGATAGATTTCACAGAAAATTCACATTCCCATACGAATAAGCTATAAGACTAACAATTTGACAACCATAAGATTTTGTTTTTCTAAGATTGACATTAATAAATTCTGATTCATATAAATACCTCAAGATATTACAATATTTTTTTACAGAGCACAACAAGCGATACACTTACTTCGACTGTTCACAATATATTATAGAAGCATTTCTAGGCGCGTATTAATCTCATTTTTGACTATAACTTACTTATATTGAGATTTACGCCCGTATTACAGAACGTCACTCAAGACTCAAGCATTACTTAAAACTAGTTTCAACCAATCAAAAGGCTTTAAACGAGTTTTAAGTAAAGCTTGAGTTTTGAGTGACGTTCTGTAATACGGGCCTTACAGGAGTAATTGCATTGAAGTAACTCAATTACAGCAGCATTAAAGGCGTATATGGCATTTCAGCGGTCTAATATAAATACGTTATAAGTAAAAGTAGACTTATAAAGTGGGCCCTTTTCGAGACTTATATGTGGATATAAGTCTCATATAGTCCTCAATAAATTATGGTTCTAGGATAGTTTAAAAACCACTTTTTGCTAGTTGGGTTACGTTTGGGATTACATAACAGTTATGTTACTCGTACGTAGTAGATAAGAGATGGTATTCCATCCTGCAATGAGTAGACTTTATACATTACATGCGTAAAGTTAATAAAGAAATCGAAGTTTTAAACAGACGATGGTCGTATCCGTCGCCAACGGATGTAATCTTTAACCCGGCTGCTCTTACCGGAGTTGCGGAACTGTGGAACTCCGCTTGACGGTTTAAATTAGCGTTTA
This sequence comes from Lithophane ornitopus, assembly GCA_948473465.1. NCBI lineage: Eukaryota > Metazoa > Arthropoda > Insecta > Lepidoptera > Noctuidae > Lithophane > Lithophane ornitopus. The sequence continues at coordinate 8,881,246 of OX419624.1, read as the reverse complement.
ACTACATGTTGCGAAGTCTGACGCATATTGCACTTTTGCATCATGTTAACGTATAACTTGCTATAGAAGAGGTCGGGTAGGAGACGCAATTTTTTTTTAAATCTATTTCTTATCGTCTGACGTGCAGTTCGAATCTTACTTTCACATGCGTTTCCGCCATCGCATTCAGAAGAGCTCGCGACTAGGTATTTTAAATTACTTTAAAGTTTTAGACTTCTAAAACTGCCGACTACGTATTTTAAATTACTTAAAATTTTTAGACTTCTAAAACTGCCGACTAGGTACACTTTAAGTAAGTAATTTGGAAGTGGATGGTATTTCTGGATATCTGACATCAAGAGTTACTAAAATATCAAAACTAGGGATTTTCAGTTAGGTAGGTACCTACATCGTCTTCGCATAAAAGTATAATTAATGTATGATATAGGTACCTACATTTTGTAAAAAATATTAAAAGAGTGAAAATAATGAAGTTTCTTTCCCATTCGAAACTACCAAGGCATCTAGAATCATTTTCTTCTAATTTTTTTCGTTCAAAAGTAGGTAGGTACATTTTAACGGCCTAGGTTACTACCTACATGAAATTAATTATTTGACTTTAATTTGCATTGTTCAGGCGCCGTGCTGCCGCCGCCGCGAATATCCGGCTTAACGTATTTCTAAATGCACCTTTAAGGGCAACCCAATAACATGCATATTTACCTACTTTCCTTTTCAGGGTTACTCCCCGGGTGACAACCTGCTCCTGCCGCTGTTGGTAGCAGCGCTGTCGTCCATCGCCCTGGTGCTGCTGCTGGCACTAGCGGTCCGCCGGCGCAAGCGCTCGCAGATCGCCTCCTCGAAGCTTGGGGTACGGGCACAAACGCACTATTCCTTTTAACATACTTCACGTACAAAATGTGGCTCTTATTGCACCGCTTTTAGGTTCACATAATACCACATTCCAATTTCTGCCTTTTTTTTATACAAGTTATTGTTTTGATATTTCTTTAAAATGGTTCAGACAACTGTGCTGCTAGGGAGTTTGTTGCGCCACTTCTTCTTCCCAGGTAAAGCACTAGGTGGTGAAGGGCGGGCGTTTTGGGGGACTGTCCTAAGTAACTTTTCGTTCAAAAAATGCTGATTTTCAGCCTAGTTTGAATAAAATGACGTTTGATTTTGAAAAGAAGTTCTGTTAAAAAGAGAGTGGATAAACAAAATAGGCTGAATAGCTAAAATGAACATCGTATCGAATTACCGTGAAAATACATCAGTCAAAGGCAGAAATTGGAATCTATTTCGGGGTTTGCCGAAAGGCATTGGTCAAACCTAGGATAAACCAGTCATTCCGCGAATAGGCTGTAAAACGATATTTGACTATTACATTTACAAACCACATAATCGTAGCACTTGTTTCAGAAGTTAACCGCCGATCTTCAAGCTGACGACAACACCAACCTGTTGACGGCTGAAAACGCCGAGGACGGCGAGGGCGACGAGTGAGCGTCGCGCTCCGACACGCTTTATAGCTTGTTCAGCAGCCGCCAGACGGCAGGATGCCTCGTGTACAACTCTGGTACATATCGTACATAGTTTAACTACACACTCGTCTAATAATACCTATAACTTTCATTTAAATAATACCTAATAAAATATATATTTATACGTATATTGGATTACTAGTAAACACTATTCGCTAAATGCTAGAGCGTGAAGTGTGGAGCAACAGCGGCAACTCAATCATTCATAAGTTCTTAACCAACCATCAGGTCAAGTTGTGACCCCTGTCAGTTGCCACAACCACTGAAACTGTTGTAAGCAGAGAGACTACTTGACATGCGTGACTAATAACCTATTGTGTTTATATTTAACAGATTTTTAACTAAATTATAATGATTATAAATTGTATAACTTAAATGTTGCACCTAAGAATACTCAATTTTGCTTGTGTGTATGACTAATAGGCATTATATATAATGAATATAAACTGTGATTATATCGGCATCGCTGTAATAACGTGCACGCGTCCTTGTCACCTCAATTGTACATCAGGCATTCCACGCACTTTGTAATGATTTAGCCGCCATAGTGTAGATTCTCGAAGTCGCATTAGAAGACCTGTCTGTGTTCGTCTTCTTACACACCGATCATATTTCAAACTTTCAGTGCCTATTGTTTGTATATAATGTACGATTCGGCTGGTCTCGTACCAGCGAAGGCCAGGAAATGGTTCCATGTTCAGAGATACGATATAATATGTAAGTATATTTTGTAATCGCACTAGATATTCGATGGTAAATTTAGGGACGTTCGTGTCAAATGCCAAAATTGCTAAAAATATTTTTGTTACAAATAAATTACTACGTAGATACTTTGGTCGCAAGGGGATGGTGAAGTCAGGTTATTCTATTCTATTATTCATCTGTTTGGTCAGACACCATTACAGAGCAAACAGGTAAGTACGTTTTCGTGTCATGTCAATACATAGCGAAGGTCTCCTACAGCTTCGAGTGGTCAAGTAATTATTAGCTAGAGGTGGTCGACGTGATCCAATAACTGATTTTGCCATTTCCTTGTGACTCACAAATGCCAGTCGGTATGGTAATAAAACATGACAATTAGATATTGATAGTGTACTTATGAGCTTGCTAGAAACTAACTATAAAGTGGTGGCATTCGGAGCTTCTGTTCATTCATTATTAATAAATGTAGATACGTTGTAACGGTCGAGCTCGGCCACAGTCGACTCAATGTTATTCGCGCTATCAGAATCTTTATCAAGCGGCACTGTCCGCGACACACTGCGCACTTGTCGCTGCACATAACAGCAGTATTGTTGGGCTCGACGCTCGGCTCGCGATTCATCGGCAACCTTCGTGCTATGTATATCATATCTCTGAAAGTTTCGATTGTATGACTCGTCAGTATTAACTAAACCTGTGGTACTTATAAATCTACATAATAAGCATACTCATTTATTTTTTGTGTAGCCTGTTAGGATAAGATGAAATAATATCAATCTCGGTGTAATATTATATCTGTGTTTTAACGTCGCTCTTTTATTACTAATACATTTCAATTATCTAACTTACATTTCAATTAAGTATTTATATAATTTTAAACATAGTTATAAGACTGATATATGATTGAGTTTTTTAGGATTAGTAAGTTTTATTTAAAAGACGTGTAATCTGTTACAAAATTATTTTATAACGGCACTATTATTTTCAATTTATATGTAACTTTGTGTGCTAAGAAAATATAAGCACTTACGCGTATTATGTAATTCAATGTTAGGTATGTAATATGACTGTACAATCATATGTGAGAGGAGAGAGGGGAGAAGTGTTAGTTAGAAATTAAAATGTGATACCTCTGTAGTATCTTTGAATATTGTCGTTTCCCCTGTAGAAGGAATTGTTAGTCTCTTGCACACGGTGCGATTTGTATTTATGAAATCGTGTCGAGCGCAAGGAGTCGTGTTAAGGCGAAGTTTGGATATAATTAATTACCTCTATATTAACATGTGGATCATTATAGTTCATGCTAACATTTTGTATCATGCAAAGTAACATCGCACAGTAACGTATCAATAGTATTTACGTTTTATCAGCTTTATGTTAGAATTAGTTTGATGAATGCCTCGAGCAGTGTGTTTATTTTGTATTTGCTGAGAACACACTCCATGTACATAAGTAATGAAATAAATTATGTTTTCCCACCTGAATATGGCATTTTTGTTGATCCCAGTCTTAAACCTGTATTTCGAGTTACGTGGCGTGACCAATGAGAACACTTTATCTCGTATAAACTCAATTAACATGCCGGTGAAGTGTTGAACATGCAAACATATTGTTTTACAAATAATTCAATACCTATGTGCAGTTAAATGATTATAAAAGCTCATGTGTTTGTTATTCACCAAGTAACTACTGCGTGCATTGTGCATCCGTTCAAAATCTATGATTGAATGTAATGGTCGCCAGTTACAGTATGCTACTCTTTCGTCTAATAAAGCGGAAATACGTTAAAAAGTTAGTTTAACAAGGCTTTAGATTTTCCCTAAGATATTTGAAGTTATCAATAAAACATAAAAAGTATTTATACATATTTTTATTTTATTTATCTAACAGTGAAAAACTGTGCAATACGAACCTAATATTTAATATTAAAAACTATAGCATACATTTTAAATTGCCTTTAAAATACTATAAACAAGTTTTACTCGTTAGAGCAATTGACTTATATGTCAGTTTAATTAAAGGGGATCAGACCCACTATGTACAAGAAGAGAACAATAAAATAATCATAAACAACATATTAAATATGAAAATATATTGCAATAAGATCTTTTAACATAATATACTTCATGAATGCTCTTTGTAGTGTCAATAAATGGGTAGAAAACCCAATACTATCATATGTATCATAAAAGTATAAAATAAGAACTATCTTTTTACCTCGATAATCTCGTATATATTGTCAAGCCGTTCAATGTTTAGCTTTCTTGTCCTCTATATACAATTAATAAATTAACATAATAATAACAAGAATATAATCAAATCATTAGTGTTCCCCTTTAACACCTAATTAATAATTGGTTTTTATTTACATCATATTATTAAAAACCTACCTTCGTTTCATCAGTTTGAAACCCGAGATAACCTCGACCAATACTAATTTTTCAGTTCAAAAATAAATAAACCAATTTTAATAGTCAAATTACTTTTATACAAAAATATTCTGAATTTAAAAACTTTACAACCGAGTCGACCAAAATACTAGATTTGTACAATAAGGTAATATTTTAATGTATATAATAATTATAAGGAAACGAAAAGTTAACCGAATTTTGTCTCTAATGGTACAAAACAAAATTATATTTTGTAAGAAGCGTATTTATGTTAGTATTCTCTATGTTAGCTATAGCTATACAATCCTCGAGAAATATGTTGAGAGACATTGATATAAAAAACCAATACACAATTTCTTCAAATAATGTTGTTGAGTGTCTTCGCCAGACCAAATCAAAATCAAAGCTACTTTACTTGGTAAAAACAAATTCGAACTTAAAACAACCGGTTTTTATTACCAAAATCAACGCAGCTCATGTTACGTTTTTAATTTGCTATCCTAACTAATATTGTAAATGCGAAAGTGAGTTTCTCTGTTGGTTACGCTTTCACGCTACAACCGCTGAAAAGATTTAGATGAAATTTGGCACATGGGTATATAGACCATGACCTGGAATAGGACATAGGATACTTTTTATCCCGATATTCCCACGGGATTGAGACTTACGCGGACGTTTCTAAATCGCTGAATGTGTATCTCGGGTTTTTTTATGTATCAATGTTGAGAGAAAAAATTCAAATATCTTTCAAGATATGGCAGTGTGTTGTTATTGCGGCGGGTGAGCCGGCCGCAGTATCCTGGCGAGCACGTGGCGCCCTCCCACTAGTTTCAGTTGCTGGCCGTCCATTAGTACGCTGCGCACGCCGCTAGAGGTCGGCACTGACGCACTTGTCACAGCCTGGAAATATTACAAACAATATTTTACTACAAAAATAATGTATAAGTATTTATAATATAAAGTTTCGTTTAGTAAACCGCAGAAAGATATTATCTTAGTTTTAGTTACATAGCATTAATCGTCGTTTTATTAACATCAAGTATTCACAAAACCCTTTATTCTTAAAATGCCTAATGTATTGTTATTGCTGTGTGGGGGCATTATGGCTCTCTCGCTTCATTGAAAAAAAAAAAAAGATAAATGTAGAATTAATAAAGGTCTTTGAGAGGATGATTTTAAATAAACACGCAAAGAAAAGATTTTATTAAAAACTGTGTTCGATCTTTTTGCAGCTGACAAGCATAGTGAACGACTATGCTTGTCAGCTGCAAAAAGATATTAATAATATGACAAACCCTTCTAAAGCAGGAACCCTTCTCACTAAGATAAGATCAGACTCAAAAAGGCCCTGCACCCTAATTGCGTAATACACGCTCAATCACAATCTGAATCGTTTTGAAATAGATGGCTAATCAATTGCTCGAAAGTTCGAAAAAAAAATCTGCTCAACAATGTAAATAACGCAATGAATATTTTTGAACTGTCAAAATGAAACAGATTAGTCGTTTACGAAAAAGTGTTACGCAATACGATAGCAGGTTTACAGAGGAAGCACTCAAAATCTCTTACTATCTAGTTACTGCCACCTTACAATCTACCGTATTATTAGGTTTTAAAATAAAGGTTTATGTAGGAAGTATACTTGTTATAAAAGTAAAGCAAATGTCTTAAGTATCAGTGAAGATAATTAATTGTTAATGTGTTTTAAATAGACCCGTTCGTCGCAACCAATCACACATGCAATCAACTCTCTTTAGTGTTTACAGACAAACAAACACGTGGCATACCAACTGCAGATTGTGATATTTTGAATGCAAAGTCAAACTAACTGCATTGTAGCTGCTAGGCATCCTCCTGAATTCTCAAAAGCTCGAATCTGAATTCTTAATTCTATTTGTCGCTTAGGTTTATTTTAGAAATACTTTCAAGAACGTTTTAAGTTAAATGTTGTTTGAGAATTCGGGAGATAGATTCGGCCTATGACAGAATCATGGAATGGTCTAGCATAAGAGTCAGTTTACACCGAGACGCGACACGCATTTTTTTATGATCCGACACAATATCGAATTTATTTACTACACAATAAGGTTCACGTGCTGCGCATCTTAGCGTACTTTGACACGTGTCAACCCTCGCACAGAAATTATACCTTTTCGTGATGAAAATAAGTTCGATAATTGTTAAAAAGTGCGCGCAGCGTCGTGTCGGTTCATGTCGCGGTCTGAACTGACCCTTAATCATACTTCTCGTTGGCTGAAGCCGCCATGCAGTTTTAATGCAATCAGTCTGCCTTCTTGGTTGCACCTAAACTACATTTTGCAGTCAGTAGTAATAAATCTGTCAGTCTGTACCCACATTTGATCCATGCAAATCTTGAACTACAAAACTCAGTTCTGAATCTGAAGCATTTTTCAAACCATGCAAACTGTCAAAATTCACCTGTTGAATTTTTATTCCTTGCGCGAGTTTAACTTGTTGTATTGGATTCACCTAAAATAATGATAAACAATATATGATAATAACTTATTCTGGATGGAATCGATGAAAACAACTTAAAAATGCGAGCGTATTCAATTTGTCAGAAATAGTTTTTACCTGTTGTAGTTTTAAAACGGGCGCTGATGTTGATGATGTCGTCACCGTTTGACCACCTATGATATTAATAAGAAAAGTTATTGATAAATAAAGTTCAGCAACAAATGCAAATCACACAGGATTATGAAGAATACTTACCAATATTACTTAAAACTAAAGTTTGTGATGACGGAGCGGCACCAGTCGTAGTTGACCCCACCCTGATTGTATTGCCATCGCTTTGCTGAAAGAATAAAATACACAAATATTTAACTGGACATTTCCAATCGAACCAATCAAAGCTACCATTTACAAACAAGTCTTACGGCTTTATGGAGACTGGCAGAGTGAGTTTATATTCGGCCTTCATAGGAGTTCAAATTCCCATTCTCTGGGCAGTATTTTCAAAACACGCCAGTTCCGCCATAAGCCAGCTTTTTATTTATTTATATATACTTTATTGTACACCACAAAAATATATAACAAAAGAAAATAACAAACACTACAAAATATACAATGGGCAGCCTTATCGCTATCCGCGATCTCTTCCAGGCAACCTTGGAATGGACAGTGATTTTTTAAAATAAGTTATTTACTATTTATTTAAGGGATCTTAGATAGCATTTATGTTACGTTTGCACTTGCCTGCAATATAATGTTGTGCAGCGGCTTGGCGGCCGTGAGCAGCAGCGGGCGCGCGAGCCGGCCGGGCGGCGCCAGCACGCGCACGCCGGCGCGCGCGCGCACGCCCGGCACGTGCAGCGCGCGCGCGCCGCCCGCCATGCCCTCGAGGGACAGCATGGCACCCTGCTGACACACCGATATTAAAATGACTCTATAATTGTATACAAAAGGTCTCTCCCCATAAAGACATGCAGTATGCAGCCTCAAGAAGCTATGGGATAGCACAGATGTGGTATCTTAGCCTAATTTCCTATAAACAAAAACGAATCGTTTTGTTTACCAATGGTAACATTTTTATTGATTGCCAAACTGGGCATATACTTAAATTGATTCGTAAACTAATTTTATCTATGATAGCTACTTCCAGATGAGAGGATCTACTATGTAAAACTATGGTCTTGGCTTCATTATTGGTAAAGATACAAGCATTGTAATTTTAACCAATAATGGTCCGTATATTATAGGAATCGGCCATTAGAAACATTCATTGCAGCAAAAAAATACTCTGTGAAGTGTGACGCTGACGCCGATATGGCCGATAGTGACTAGTGTTCAGGACACTTCAGTCTTAGGAAAGACCATTGCTCTTGCTTGTGTAGTTTAGTCTACATAGCAAGTTTTCTCATGATGTTTTCCCTCACCAAAAGACAGTTGGATCTAAGATAACCTTCTGATAAATATACAGATGAATGTAGACAACCTTTTTTTGAAATGATTATTGATATCATTTTTGGAACGAAGTTCTTTTACACGGCTTGTAAACTTTCAGAAAATGTAACGCTAAAAGTGTTCATACTTGCGACTGTCTTTTTCTAATTCAAAGAGAAAGAAAGAGAGAAAGACAACGACAGAAAAAACAAAAGAAAAGACGAAAGTGATTACAGTGCCGTGGGATGTACACATCGACCCGAGTACACTGCAGAAACTGCACTGAAAGTGTGAATTTGGTCAAAACGTAAATTGATAAACAAGATGGCGGCTACGGAAATCGTAAAATTTTTCATAATGGGATCGTTTTCATGATTTTCGAGGGTGCTAAAGCCGACAATGAGGTCAAAATGTAAATCCAAGATGGTGGCCCTGAAATTTTTAAAATGTTTCGTCGTGGGCGTCGTTTTCACAGTTTTCGAGGGTACTGAAACCGATCGTGAAGTCAAAATGTAACTCTAAGATGGCGGCTGCAAAAATTTTGACTTGGTTTTAAATACTACGTGAGAAGGAACTTCGTTCCTGAAAGGGGTCCCCCGAACCCACACCTTTTAAAAAAATTAAATTATTATTATTTAAATTGCACCCAATAATCTTACACACTTCTGCCATAATTATGATTAATAAATTTATATCAAAATAAATAATTAATTAATGATGTACTTCGTCGATAATCTAAATGATAAGATTAATTTTAGCTCTCCCACATGGCCAAACTCATGAGCGGTTATTTCAATAAACTGCAATATAAACTGTTGTAATCAACTAATCGGCAATCACTTACCTGAGCATTGGTCAACAGTTTCGCCACTATCGGTTGCGCGGTAGTCGTCTTGTCGCCGCTCGTCTGACTCCGCACAACTTGCGATAAGGACTTTGGTGTCTGGTTAGCAAGCTGTACAGTCTGTCCGCTTGCCAACTGCAACGTCTGCCCACTCGACAACTGCACAGTTTGCCCACTAGACAACTGCAGCGTCTGCCCACTAGGCAACTGAACTGTCTGACCTGCTAGCTGCACGGTTTGACCACCTAATTGCACCGTTTGACCACCTAACTGCACAGTTTGACCACTCGGCATTTGAACACTTTGACCAGATAATTGAACGTTAGATCCACTTAACTGCACTGTTTGCATATTGCCACTGGCTAACTGGACGGTTTGACCGCTAGGTAGTTGAACACTTTGCGATGGCAATACACTTTGGCTAGCTACTTGAACACTTTGTCCACTGGGCAATTTCACTGTATGCCCTGTTAATTGCACACTTTGTCCTGCTAATTGAACCGTTTGTCCGGCGATTTGAACTGTTTGTCCTGCTAATTGTACTGTTGAAACGGGTATTTGGACGGGTTGGCTCGTTTTGATAGTTGGTGTGGATTGTTGTGCGCGCGAACTGGGGGATTTGACTGCAGCGTTGGAGACGCGGACGGTTTGTACGGATTGCGGGTTTGCTAGCTGCACTGTCTGTCCGCTGGGCAGGCGCACGCTGTGCGTGGGCAGCTGCAGCGAGGACAGCTGCAGCGTGTGGCCGCTCGCCAGCTGCACGGCCTGGCCGCTCGCGAGCTGCACGGCCTGACCGCTGGCGAGCTGCACGGCCTGGCCGGCCGGCAGCTGCACGCTGTTGGCGAGCTGCACGGTGCGGCCGCCCGCCAGCTGCACCGTGCGCGTCGACACCGATGACGTCACGGCAGTCGGCACGCTGCTCACGACGGCCGTCGCGCCCGCCGTGCTCTGCGATGCAATCGGGTTGATAAGAATTTGAAAGCCGATTTAGAGTAATCTGAAGGCAAACAAATACTCTGACGTTCGTGGTAGTGACAGTCGCGGTCGTAAAACGTGAGAATGAGCAGACACGAATCCCTTACATATATCCACCATCCTACTCGCATGTTTTATGACCGCGACTACCACAACTCTTGATTAACATACTTTTAAAACTACCTGTGCAATCGTTGTGACAGATGCAGTAGTTGGTACGGTGGGCCGCTTCTTAGTAGCAGGTGTACCTGTGAAAAAAAGGCAAATGTAAAATGCTGTCTTTTTGAAAAATAAAATAAAATTGATATTAACAACATTTTTTGTCGCTCATTGTATTTTAAATAACAAGAAAAAAGTTATGACATTTTTCTTTAGACTATTAAGCTATATTACCTTGCTGCATCAACGCCCGCGGAGATATTAGTGACTTCCCTGATGCTGGAGTGGCCGGACTTAGCACTCGGACTACGCCGCGCCTCGTCGTTGGTGTTGCCTAATAAACAAAACAGTTTATTTACTTTCTTTTTTTTTTTACCCTTTATAATTCTACTGCGTAATTTGATATCTAGGAGCTCGAGGCTAAGTAATAACAACCTCACGGGTCGAACTATCAGGTTAAGCTACGCTTGCCGGTGTTGGTCCGTGAATGGGTGACCATCCTATCTTACGGACCGACTCCTCTGTGCCTCTGAAAGCACGTTAAGCGGTTAAGATCGAGACCGTGAAGATCCACGAATGACAGTCGTTACGGGTCGTCAGAAGCCCGAAAATCTGACAACCCGTCTTACCAAGGGTTATCGTATTACCTAGTTACTGGATTATCGAGGTCCGATTGTTGGCAGTCGCTCCATGTACAAACAATTCTGGTATTAAGCTGCATCCAGTTATAATGGAAGTCGACCCCAACATAGTTGGGAAAAGGCTAGGCAGATTGATTGCTTAGTTTGATATCCTCTGAATGTTTTACTGGTGTACTATAAAGAGTTTAATAATAAATTTCAAGACCATCATTAGAGTGTTCAAAATACGATAGTTTTCCATGAAAGAGCGATATTTTTTTTACATGATAAGAAACCTTACCAGCGTGAATAACATGATAGTAACAATAATAAATTGCAAATTTAAGCCTAAACAGATAAATAGAAAATATAAATTAATCTATACTTAGCAACATAGTTTTAATTAGTTACTCAAAGTTTAATTTAAGTAATAGTTATTATAATGTACCTGTGTTGAGTGTGTGGATACTACAGCCGTCACAGTAGTTTGCACTGGACTAGGTCGTATCAATAATGATCGCGTACCTTGAGTCCCCTGTAAAATGAAAAGATGTGAGGAGCGTCAGGGTGACAGAGTGAGATAAGGCTATTTAAAAGGAAGGATATATTTTGTAGTGCCACTACTAAATATTTATGTTATCTAGTTAATAGAAAATGAACTTTATGCCTGTTTTCTCCGAAGGGTTAGGCAGAGGCGTACCTACAGCCACATTTCGTCAGTTATGTTCCCGTAGTCACATGTAATAGGGGGTGAGGATATTTATAAATATTTTGTATAATAATACGCGAAGTGAAGTGCCAGCATAAAAATGAGTGCTAATATACAAGTAGGGGTTATGGAAGCTCGTAAGTACCTTATTCTGCAATACTTGAACAGTAGTGGTACTGGATGGCTGAATCACAGGCGTCGACTGTAAACTTGTTGGGTTCGCAACAGTGCTTGTTATTATCTAGAAAATGCAATAGTTTATGTAATATTTGATTTGTAGAAACGTACATTCTGGATCTTTGATAAAATAAACCCATATTTACCTGAGATTGTGACCCTTCCACCTTCTGTAACGGCCTTTGTTTGATGAGAGGTGATTTATGCGGTGTTGCGACTACAGGCAATGACTTTGACAATTGTGTTGCAAGACTTCCACTCTGATTGACAATAATCTGCTTAGTCTGTTGCACTTGACTCTGCTTCGGCGACTGCGACGCCGGTATCGTCTGACTGATTTGCTTCGCTTGACTAGTAGCTTGCTTTACTATAGTCGGTGGTTTAATAACTTGAGATATCACAGTTCCTTGTTTAGATGTCTGCGTTACGTTAGGTTTCGGCGTTTGAGGTGTCACGTTCGTTTGTTTCGGGGACTGAGGGACTGAAGGTTTGACTGGCTGTATGACTGTCGTCTGTTTCGCTTGTACGTTACTTTGTCTTACTGCTTGTGCGAGCAAGTTGGCCTGTTTCGCTGACTGGGCCATAAGTGCGGACTGTTTAGTGGCCCCTTGTTTCGTAGTTTGAGCAGTTTTCGGTGCTGCATTGGCTTTTGTTTTTGGTGGTGGCGTGGCGACGAGTTTTCCTTTAGGTTTGGGTGGTAAGGCTACTGGCTTCCCTTGCGAAGCTTGCGTGGCTTGCATGAGGAGCTGAGCCGACGACAGGTGCGGCACGGAGGGAGGGGGCCCACTGTCGTCAACGTCGACGTCGCTGTCGGAAGCGTTTTCTACTATCTCTTCGACGCTACCGATTTCTAGCTCCAACTGTGAGACATAAAACATGATATTATGATGATGCTTGAGGAATGATGTATCGAATAAGAAATAAGTGCAGTTAATTTTCTTATCCACTGGCACGGTTATATTCAGTTCAGGCAGGCATTAACCCCACACGATCCGACGGAACAACCAACGCCACGGCACGAATATTTAGGTATTTTTCATAGAAGGAAATACCGAAATTAATGAATTTATCTGTGAAATTGACTGCGGGTTTCGGGTAGTAACAAGAACATAATCTATAAAAAGTATAAGTAGCGTAGCAAAGTCTTAGTCTTAGTTCTTCTAAGCTACTTCTGTATTTTGATGCCATCTTCACCATTATTTTGACCCATTATTGTTAATGTGTATAATACATAAGTAATTAACTAAGATATAACACGGAAATCTGTTTTCGCATGTCACCACATCAGTGGATCGCCCCCGTACGAAGCATAGGCGGGTCGCTGGTATGTTAACAGATCCCAAGCCCGCCCCACGCCCCGCGACTCACCCCGGCGCCGAGCGCGCCGAGCACGCCGCGCGCGCGCGCCGCCTGCGCGCCTGGCTTCGCGCCGCGACTGCGCCCGCTCGTGATCTTCAGCCAGTCTTCTTCACTCCTGGGTAAAATGGTTATTGCTACAGGGCACCACAAATCAATAAAATCGTTTAACGCTAAACTTTAAAACTTCGTTCTGTTCCTTTCAATTGTTTGAAAATGCATTTAGTCATTTGTGGTGCAAGTTAGACTTAGTGTGAGTTTGCGTTGCACAAGAGTAGTATTTTGTAAACACAAAATACGAATTTAACAGTTATTGTAAGGGTAGCAGAGTTTCTGTGGTTTGGTTTGTGGACCAACAGACCTGAAAACCCAAAGTATCGTTGATGGTGGTATCAAATTGTCAATTAGAAATGATGCGATTAGATTCTGGGAATTATTGATCGACGACGATAGCAATAGTGTGTCAGATACTCAATGTGACTGGTTTCAATTGCAGGGCTTAAAATTGAATAACATAAACGACATACCTATGCCTATGTAAATAAGTCCATACGGCGGTTCTCTGGTCATACTTGACGACAGGATCTCGTTTTGCTGACAGTAGCCTGTCTAGTACTGAAGAAACTGCATTCAACAGTGTTTGTTCATTGCACGGCGCAACCCACTGTGACATCCTGTGGAACAAAGGAGATTTTAGCACATATATGTATAAGAATTTGAAAATTAAATACGTTGATGTAAATCATTGCACACGCTAAGTGTATAAATGGTATTAGTGTATGTGAGTTTCTATGTTTGTAAACGCACCCACGATACAGGAAGAAATTCCTAGTGTGGGGCAACGTAATAAAAAAAAAATAAAAAAAAAATGTCACAGCCGCTAGATTGAATCCAGAGCGTAACGGATTCTAGTACTCCTGAGCGAATCCTGAGTACAGCGAGGGATTCAACCTCAAGCCATGACGATGTGATCACATGGTGCCGCGTGCCCTCCCCGTTGGGCAGGCACGCTAGTGCGTCGCGCACGAGCGCGGGCAGCGCGGTGTGGCGCGGTACTGTCACACAACATAGTCCTACCTGAGCAGTGTGAGCACATGGTGCCGCGTGCCCTCCCCGTTGGGCAGGCGCGCTAGTGCGTCGCGCACGAGCGCGGGCAACACGGCGTGGCGCGGTACTGTCACACAACATAGTCCTACCTGAGCAGTGTGAGCACATGGTGCCGCGTGCCCTCCCCGTTGGGCAGGCGCGCTAGTGCGTCGCGCACGAGCGCGGGCAACACGGCGTGGCGCGGTACTGTCACACAACATAGTCCTACCTGAGCAGTGTGAGCACATGGTGCCGCGTGCCCTCCCCGTTGGGCAGGCGCGCTAGTGCGTCGCGCACGAGCGCGGGCAACACGGCGTGGCGCGGTACTGTCACACAACATAGTCCTACCTGAGCAGTGTGAGCACATGGTGCCGCGTGCCCTCCCCGTTGGGCAGGCGCGCTAGTGCGTCGCGCACGAGCGCGGGCAACACGGCGTGGCGCGGTACTGTCACACAACATAGTCCTACCTGAGCAGTGTGAGCACATGGTGCCGCGTGCCCTCCCCGTTGGGCAGGCGCGCTAGTGCGTCGCGCACGAGCGCGGGCAACACGGCGTGGCGCGGTACTGTCACACAACATAGTCCTACCTGAGCAGTGTGAGCACATGGTGCCGCGTGCCCTCCCCGTTGGGCAGGCGCGCTAGTGCGTCGCGCACGAGCGCGGGCAACACGGCGTGGCGCGGTACTGTCACACAACATAGTCCTACCTGAGCAGTGTGAGCACATGGTGCCGCGTGCCCTCCCCGTTGGGCAGGCGCGCTAGTGCGTCGCGCACGAGCGCGGGCAACACGGCGTGGCGCGGTACTGTCACACAACATAGTCCTACCTGAGCAGTGTGAGCACATGGTGCCGCGTGCCCTCCCCGTTGGGCAGGCGCGCTAGTGCGTCGCGCACGAGCGCGGGCAGCGCGGCGTGTCGCGGGCGCGCCGCCAGCAGTACGGAGCCGCCGCCGCCCGAGCCGCGCGCGCACGGCCCCACCACCGAGCGGTACCTGCCACAAAATATAGCTTAACCTTGGGCAAGGGCCCGGTAGATTGTTGGCGCTCAACAAAGATTCGCTTGCGAACGAAAATTTGCACGCCGCGACAAGGACAGACGCTTCTGTCAGAGCAAATGTCATAATCAGAAGTAGATAACATATGGAAGAACTGCCGCGAAGTGCGCACACCTTTCAGAATAGGCTAGTTCACAGTAAGAAAAATACCTAATGAATTTTATATTGTAGAATAGTTGTGAGCTAAAATTATCAAAAATCAACTTAACTTTGCAAATGATTTTAGATTAATTATATTTTTTGAGAAACAATTTCGTAAAAGTAAAGCCGCACGTAACAGTAAAGGAAAATGGAGCCCAATAGCGTTAAGATATATACCAATGGAAAGATCTCATCAAGAAGAATATTTCTTATTCTGAAGAGTTTTCTTGATCGTTAGTACGAAAGGAGCTACAGAGCTTTAAATGTGAGTGATTAAATATTATTGGAATTCTGGTATTTCGTCAATTAAAGAACTTTTAATGATTCAGTGCCCTGCAAACATCATCTTTGAAGCCAAAAAGCGAAAATTTTAAACATTGGTCTCCAATAGATGCCGTTTTAGGAACAATGTTTTTAAGAGTCGGTCGACCGGACGGATCGTTAAGCCTGACGGTTACCCCAATAAAGTTGAGACGTATGCCAATGGGAAGATCTCTTCCATGCTAATATTTTGTGATAGCACGCTTCTCTCGATTGTTAGTACGAAAGGAGCAAGAGCTCTAAATGTGAGTAATTAAACATTAGTGAAATTCAGGTATTTAGACAATTAAATAACTTTTATTAACTTCGAGCCTTGCAAACATGATCTTGCGAACCTATAAACGGACATTTTAAAATTTTGGCCTCCTAGATGCCGTTTTGGGAACAATGTTTTTAAGAGTCGATCGGCCGTAAAGATCGTTAAGCCTGCGAACTACGCATCAAAGACCTGACGTCAGACAGACGTCACATAAATCCTGCATCGCGCAATTAAAGTTTACCGTGCAGTGGACATATATACGAGAACCCAACATCAATCATTGGGCAGTTGCCCGCCAGACACAACACCCGTCTGGTTGGAGGATCCTCCCTTTTCTATGGAGTATGAGTGAACTTTACACCCTGTTCCTCATACCCCTAAAATGCCAATGGAAAGATCTCTTCAAAGGAAATATTTCGTGATATGACGTTTCTCTCGATTGTTAGTATGAAAGGAGCTACAGAACTCTAAATGTGAGTAATTAAGCATTACTGAATTTCATCATCTATTTAGGTCATTAACTCTGAACTGACTAATAATAGGCAAAAGTCGTGTGTGTAGCAAAGGTTATCCCTGAAAAGCTCTTTTCAGTGGTATATATCTAATGGCTATTGGACGCCAAGAATTCCTTAACTTCGGTGCGCAATTTATTACCTATTTAGGTCATTATCTCCGAACTGACTAACAATTTGCAACATTATGTTAGAAGCAAGGGTTCTCTTCGAAAAGCTCTTTTCATTGGTGTATATCTTGTGGCTATTGGGTCAAGAAAATTCCTTAACTTCGGTGCCCCAGTAGTAACACTTATTTAGGTCATTAACTCCAAACTGACTGAAAATTTGCAAAATTCGTGTTAGTAGCAAAGGGTCTCCTTGGAAAGATCTTTTCATTGGTGTATATCTTATGCCTATTGGGTCAAGGAAATTCCTTAACTTCGGTGCCCCAGTAGTCACCTATTTATGCCATTAACTCCGAACTGACTAACAATTGGCAATAGTCATGTTAGTAGGAAAGGTTCCCCTTGAAAAGTTCTTTCCATTGGCGTATATCTTATGGCTATTGGGCCAAGAAAATTCCTTAACTTCGGTACCGAAATAGTGACCTATTTAGGTCATTAACTCCAAACTGATTAAAAATTGGCAACAGTCATGTTAGAAGTAAAGGTTCTCCTCAAAAAGCTCTTTCACTTGGAAGGAATTTTCTTGACCCAATAGCCATAAGATATACTTATGGCTATTGGGTCAAGAAAATTCCTTAACTTCGGTGCCCCAGTAGTAGTATTTATTTAGGGCACTAGCTCCAAACTGACTAACAATTGGCAGAAGTCGTGTTAGTAGCAAAGGTTCTCATTGGAAAGCTTTTTCCATTGGTGTATATCTTATGGCTATTGGGCTAAGAAAATTCCTTAACTTCAGTACCGAAGTAGTCACCTATTTATGCCATTAACTCCGAACTGACTAACAATTGGCAATAGTCATGTTAGTATAAAAAGGTTCCCCTCAGAAAGCTAAAACAATTGATGTATATCTTATGGCTATTGGACCAAGAAAATTCCTTAACTTCGATGCCCAAGTATTCATACCTACTTAGGTCAGTTACTCCGAACTGACTACCAATTGGCAAAAGTTATGTTAGTAGGATAGGTTCCCCTTGAAAAGTTCTTACCATTGGTATAAATCTTATTTTTATTGGGCTTCAGGGCAGAACCCCATAAGCAGGGGCCCATTCTCCTTTAACGCGTATCAGAGACCTACAGGTCACGGCTTTCAGTTTCAAATTGTAAATAGAAACAAACTTTATACGTCAAACGTAAACTTTATTTTACAATACTAATGGTGACTGGTGTTAAAAGCAACAACACTGATTGGTAGTATGTCCCTCTCGCACAATGTGGCAGTGTTCATTATTCATCATCTAAAGTAGTAGCATTTAGTCATATTTTGTGTAGGCACATAGAAAGTTAGGAGAGAGAATCGAAATCGTCTACCTACGGTTGTCAAAATAGACATTCACAAAAATATTTTTTTTTCTGCTTTGAATATAATTTTTTAAAGATTTAAAAACGTTGTTAAATTAAGTCTAACGAATTAAATAATAAAAAATGTGTGCTTTCTTTAACAGTGTTGCTAACACTTAAAAATACTCACAGATTTGATAAACTGAAAGTCTTGAATACACTTGAGCCACCATGACAAAATGCCGCGTTTTGACAATCAAAATTAAATTACTTTATAAAAATAAAATAAAAATTGTCTGTTTCGCCGAAATATTCATATGTATTTTGAAGTAAATAAACCACAAGGAACATTATTAATTGGTTTTTCAAAACCCTGCTCCTTTTTATTTATTGAAATTTAAGTTGTAAAGTAAAGAACACTAGAGACACATTGCTTAATTGCAACTCCATGAAAAATTCAACACTTAGGCTAAGATCTATAAGCGTAGCCCGTGTTATACGAATATGAATCTTATTCTTATGCGAATCATTTTCATTTATGCGAACGTGATCAGTTATTACATCAAAGACACTTTTTAACGTCAAATTTTCCAAGGAACTTTAATAGAATATTGATTCTAGTTGCCCCTTCCAAAAGGTATTACTACAGTATAATAGGTACAAAGAATTAAAAATGAATGTGTTTCAAAATTAACTTTATACGTATAATGTTCATACTCGTACGAAACACTTACTTGGCAAAGTAAATTCTGAGTGCATATTATTGATTTTTCAAACCTAGAGTGCATATTTTTGACTAGCTGCGCCCCGCAGTTTCGCCCGCGTAAGGCATGATCCCGTGGGAATATCGGGATGAAAAGTATCCTATGTGTTAATCCATGTTATAAACTATCTGTGTGTCAAATTTCATCCAAATCCGTTCAGTAGTTTTTGCGTGAAAGAGTAACAAACATCCATCTATCCATACTTACAAATTTTCGCGTTTATAATATTAGTTAGATAGGCAAATTGATAGCAAGATTAACATTCGAGCCTACCCACTTTTCATAGAGTTCATATGGGTAAATAGGTTGACATAGGTAGAAAATCCCTATGGCATTAAGTCCGCCTATGTGAATTTGTGTGCTTAACTTAATCAGCCTATCGCAGTTCACTGTTGGACAGGGCCTCTCCCAAATTGCGCCACAACCACAACAGTTTGTACCATATAATCGATTTTTCTGCTATGGCATAAGCATGAAACATTGATCGACAAACATAAAAAACATCGATAAGATATAAAATAACGTAACAGTTGCAGAGTTATTATGCTTAATATAACGAAGTATGCACTGAATAACCTGTTTGCGCACACTCTCTATTATTTTAATAACACATTCTTAAACTCTTTAATTATTAACTAAAACTTACCCATGCTGAACATAAGTGAATGGTTTGGCGGCCATTGAAAATCTCCGTAGCTCCTGCGATTGGAATTCATCCAATTCTGCTTCGGTCGCTGGACGGACTGACCAAGTCGTTGGATACCTGACGAAGATCAACCATACCATCAACAAGTTCAATTCAACACGAAAATATCCATTCACTATGCACTATGGCGAGGCTGCTCATCGCTGAATCAATTTTGATTTCGTGATATCCGGCAGGCCATCTTTTGTAAATAAAACTGGCTACAGTTGTGGTATTAAATACCCAATTACCACAATAGTCAATTCCCTGGGCAATGTTGTAGAGGAAGTGGTTTTATGACCCATGAGAGTAAGTGATAGAGAGAGGGTGGTTATTATTTTGTATGCAATTTATACGTTTATTCGTCGCAAATCTGTCAATTTTTTACAGCAATGAAAACAGAACTGCCTCGTTAGTCTAGTGGTCACAAGCGCTACTGCTGAACATAAGGTCCTGGGTACGATTCCCGAATCGGGCAGTGTTTTTGGGTTTTTCCATCTGCAATTTTCAGTAGCAGCTTGGAGTCTGGATTTGTGCCAATAGGCTCACCCCCTATTACATGGCACAACAAACATTACTGGTGCAATGTGGGTGAACTATAACTACACCTCTGCCTAACCCTTCGGGGAATACAGGCGTGATGTTGTGTCATCCACAACGTGCAGTCAAGTTTTAAGGAGAAAAAAAAGAATTTCGCAGATGGTTACAAACAACGCCCCTCTGTCAATGTCATTCAGCCGTCAAAAGAAATCTATAGTTATGTTTCTGAAAGGTTTTCATTGAGTTACCTTGGCGGCGGAGGTTCGCTCTGCGGCGGGGGCGGCGAGGCAGCTCGGAGCCAGCGCTCGCACAGGCGACCCAGGATAGCGTCGCAGTCACGACCCGCGCCGATCCATTGATACATCTATGTAAACAATATTTTTATTATTCTAATTTATTGGACTTTTATTAGTAGGTAAACTAAAAAGATCAAAAAGCATTGAAATATACGGTTATTTTGGCGCGTGACCAAAATCGGAACTAACGCCGCCATCTTTTTTTTGTATACATTTCAAGTGACATTTCACAAATGTTTACCGACAGCGCCTTGTCATTGACGCCAGCGCCAAAATATCCATTTAGCAGTGAAGTGAATGAATGAACAAAAACAAAAAAAAACAAAAAAACAATCTAGACTGATTTAAACTTTTGATAACTTTACTGCTTGGGTAAACTTGTTTATTTTTATAAAATAACAGAATACAAACCTGTGATTCCGGCAAAAATTGTAGATACGGTACATAGTCATCAGGATGTTGTCCTCTTTCTCCTGCGAGAAAGTCCAAGGCAGAATCTAATTCACCAACCCAATCACCCGACACTGAAAGAAATATAATATTCTTTGATAAAATATGAAGCACTACAAAATAAAACTAAGAAGCATAAAAAAGTAAAAGAAAGCCAATGTTTGCAAAAACGCGGTCATTAAACGCGATAGGAGATGATGACATGAGACCGACTTATAAGAAATTCTTTACTAAATATTCACCATCCTACTCGCACGTTTCATTACCGCGACAACCTGGCGTTTACTATAGAATAACATCAACTTACAGTTATACCAAGTATTGAGCGGCGCTATAGGCGATCTCATGACAGCCGTACATCTCGCATGCAACTGTTGTTTAGAGGCTCTATGCGCCGCCCGCGCTGGGAACAATGCTCGTACCAAAGACAAGAAGTTTGCATGTGTTGTCTCTGTAAGAGACTCGTCAGGGTCCACTAGGGGAATCTCTTCCACTGTTTCAGTTGATGTCTCCACTTGAATCACTTCCCCTGAGTCGTCTGCTAGTTCCACTGGAAGAGCCATCATATCTGAAATGAAAGGATTTCTTATTGTGAATGGGTTAACAAGGGGTGTCTGTCTTCCAGGGTTATTTAGTAATTTTAAAACATAATCTTTGTACCAGAGTTACCCAGAGAATTTGTCACATGCATTATTAAGAATTTGTGTTTTAATGAGAAAGTAATTTGATCATTTTAGTAGAAATGAAGAAAATGCATGAAAAAGCGGAGAAATTATTAATTATTTATTTAATAAATAAATAATTGGTTATAACCAACACTGTGTAAAGCAAATTGAAATGGAGAAAAGAAAGTTGAACAACCAAAAGGGGAAAAATAGACAAAAGTAATAAAACTTATAATCATACTTAATTTAAAAAATCTAAGCAATTAAAACATGAATAGATGATGAAAGAATTAGTAGTGACATATACTTACCATCCAGTGTAATGTATGGCAACTTACCAATTCCATCCAAATCCTCTAGTTTGATGGGCACTGCTTGATGTATGCTCGCCCTTGCAGAGTTTGGAATGGGCACCATTGAATCTGGAGGCTCTTGTTTCACTATGCTATCTAACTTTACTTCACTGTAGTTTAGACTGTAAATACATTATAATTTATGTAAATTATAAAAAATATTTAATTACCAAAACCATGATTGTTGGAACAATTAGAAGTTGAAGTAACCAACTTATTTATTGACAAAGATGAAAAGATACTCACTTTGATATATTACTAGGAGGATATTTTTCAATGACCTCTTGTTTAATCTCAACCTGTTCAACCCTCTTTATTGATTTTGGACTAGTCATGGGGTCCACAAATGATGAACTTTCTGAATCAGACTCTTCTCTTTCACATTTGATCTTTATATTTGGCAACAAAGGTTTATTTTCAACACTTTCAAATGATTCTTCCTTTCCCTTTTTAACTGTTGCCTTGTCTTGAGCTTTACTTTTACTAACACTATCTTTCTTTGGCCCCCTCCGTAATTTCTGTAATGGTGATCCACTTTTTTGACCACCAAACATTAGTTTTTTTGCACCATTCACTAAAGCAACTCTCTGCTTTATGTCATCAATTGATATTCCTGTTGTATTGAGTTCTGGATGACTCTGAAAACAAATAGTCACACATTTTAGTTACACAGAGATGTATCAACCTTGTCTCGTCCACAGAGTAGAGATACTAGTCTATAAGCATGAAACTACGCATACATAACATAACATGACACTTTTATTCGCAATAGGGGTGTGCAGAGGTTGCACACATAGAGTACTCTCACATTTTGCTATGCTAAAGTCCATGTGGTAGAGTGCCAAAGCAAGTAGGTTTTTATTAATTTTAAATGGAATAAAGTGTAACATTTTTATTTAAAGTTTCTAGATAAGATATTATACCACACACATAATGTTTACATAACAGTAAGTTGATCAAATGTAAACATAATTTCCAACAACAAAATGTATACCTCTCTATACTGCCTTCTTGTCCTATGAGCTGCTAAAACATTCTTTAAACACTCTAATGATGTCAAGTTTGACTGATCTGAACCTCCTAATGTCCCAGATACATTTCCATCCACAGTCTGAAATTAAGTGATATATTTTAAATTAAATATTTTGATGCCAGGGTTCATGTCATTTTCAGCTTCATGTCCATGGTAACAATTTAACATTGACAGCACTCTTTATGTTGTACCAATAAAGGTTGTTTTGAATATACCATTCAATTTAGCGATTACCTGTCCCGGATTGAGTTGTTTCCGTTTTCTGATAGACTGTTCTGGAGGACCTTCAGGATAATTTTCATCTTCAGATTCATCCCCTCCAACCTCACTACGTATAGCAGCCAGCTCTTCAAAATATCTCTGTTTAGCCCTCAAATACAATGGCTTAAAGTTATTCTTAGATGAGGGTTTTGGCGGCAATAATGGAAGACGTGGTATGGGACCTGGTGGAGCTGCTTTGGCAGCTGCTAGTAGGCGCTCACGGGATATTAAGACTTCTGGTAGTAATTTAGCATAGTACGATTTTATCTGAAATAATTATATTTGGTAGTCAAAACTTAGTCCTAAACTTACTGTTAAAAATATTCACAATTCTTTAAGTATTTGAAAGAAGAAAGTTTAACAGTTATATTCACCTTATGTCTCTGCTGTTTAGCCCTTGCTTTCATTAAAAACTTTCTCATCTTAGCTATATCTGGCCTATAGTTACCCTGCCTTAAATTGTTATAAAAATCACCAAGAGGTGATGTAAAATGAAAAGGTTCATGGTTAAAAAGCATTTTTATGGTTTTTTCCTTCTCCTCTTCTTCGTTCTCCGTGAATTTGGGTAAGAACTTACTAAGTTCCTCTTTGTGTTTATCTTCTAAAGCATCCCAAGTTTTCATAGAGAAGAACTCTTTGAATACAGAGTAGTCTTCACAGAGCTCTTGAGGAAGCTCTAAGGACTGTCCCAAGATGCGCACCGGCTCCAACACCTCGTCATCTCCTTCCGAACTACCGCTTGATGTTTCGGAAGAGCTACTGCTCTCCCCACTGTAACTGTGTTCACTCTCCATCTTTTCTTCCATTGAGCACAGAGATGTTGTTCAACGTTTAGGCAGTCTTGATGAAATGCCTAGGTTTTCCACTATATACAATAACGATTTTCCGCCCACTTCATTGGATTTTCACGTTGTTTTGTTCGTGTTGTTTACGAAAAACCTAAGCAATGGTATAACAAAATCGAACACAGAGCCATGAAGTTTTTTTAAACAGCCGTCAAGTCTTGTCTAAAATAAAATAGAACGCACACGCCAAACCACGGCGTTTCATACATACTATGCGCCAGAACGGAACATTACGATGAGAAAATAGCTTGACAATCAAGAACAGCGACATTTTGCCCGCAAAATAGAATTTAAAAATAAAAAAGGGATTGTCTATGATTTGTGCTTTGGTATTGTCTTTGGAATCGGTATGTGACACTCTTGAAAAAGGTCTGTCCACCGAACCATAGAGTATTTTTATTTTTTCGTCTCTTGTAGGCTAGGAACTATCGTCTCGGGCCGCGGGCCTCCCGGCGCTGGCCCTCTCAAGATTTGGGACCTCCCCAGACCGCCCCCCCCCCGGTCCTGGGGAGGTCTCAAATCTTGAGAAGTACTTTAATATGTTCAATACAAGGCAGTTTGTTTGTAATTCGAGGTCCCCTTCGTACGCAAAAAAAACATAGAATGCTCTAAGTAATTTTGAAGATTTCAAAACTTTTCTACGTTGGACACACAAGTAGTAAAATAATAACTATTCCTCCTTATTCCTTCCTCCTTATCCTATCCTATTTATTTCTGTATGAAAGAAAACTCTACTCATCCGAGGCGGATGCTAAAATTTTCGAGGTCACTTCGCTCAATTTAGCATCCTGCATCCTACGTAGAGTGATCGTTTTGTAAAGTTAGGATAGCTCGGAATCAGAGGCATGCAGTTGAAACTCTGAAAGCTACCTTACAAATCGTCGTCAGTGTGTTCGTGTGGGAAACCTTACCAGCACTGACCGTCAAGTCACACACGGGGTTCCACAGGGTAGTATATTAGGGCCAACCTTGTTTCTTGTATATATTAACGACCTTACTAACATAATACTTTCCCAGGGCGAAATCATATCTTTTGCGGACGATACTGCACTCCTTTTTTCTGCTGATAACTGGAACGAAGTATTTGATGCCGCTAAATCTGGATTTGATACTGTGAGAAAATGGCTAAATGATAATGTCTTAACATTAAATACCGGCAAGACTAAATACATTTGCTTTAGTATTAGATCAGACTTGGGGATAAACCACGATCATGCCATTATCCCACATGAGTGTACACCGCATGATTCTTGCTCTTGTACTAAACTAGAGCAGGTTGATTCCATCAAATATTTAGGCATTACTATAGATAAAAATCTTAATTTCAAGGAACACATAAGAATTTTATCCGGACGGGTTCGTAAACTCATATATATCTTTAAAAATCTACGACACATTGCTGATCCTCATATCTTGAAACGAGTATACTATGCTCTTTGCCAGTCACTCATAACATATTGTATATCCGTTTGGGGAGGTGCTCCGAAAACTACACTCAAGTCTGTTGAGGTTGCCCAACGTGCAATACTAAAGGTCAGCACCTTTAAACCGATACTTTTCTCTACTACCTTACTTTATCAATTCTGTGGAGTTCTAACGGTGAGACAATTATTTATACTGAAAATAATCATTATGCAACACACTTGTACAAATTATGACCCTCAGATTTTGAACACACGTAGAAATTATATGGTTTGTACATAACATAGGTTTTACAGCACTAAATTTAGTTCTAATTCTTTAATTTCCTTGGTCCCTATATCTATAATAAACTTAATAAAATTCTTAATATTTATCCACTCACTACAGATCGTTGCAAGAAAAAGGTATCGGAATACCTACAAGGCCTTACATGTGATGAGACTGAGCAACTACTAATTGTACCAGGATAGACAGTAATAATGTTCAATGTTGGCAAAAATTCATTATCTCTAGACAAATATATATACATTTATATTATATACATTTTCACTATATCCGCGTATCTCACTAATTCATGTGTTCACTCATAAAAACCACAAGCACACTCACGAATATACACACCCTCTCACACTCACTCATTCACCATTCGCATCACACAAAGAGAGGTTCAGACCGTTAATTAAACCTTATAAACTATTAATATTCCTTTGTTTTGTAAAATGCTAGCATTTAAGAACTCTAATCTAATAGTAACTCGAGGGGATTGGCGCTGTTAGCCGAAATACAGGTTCCTCCTAGTTCGGCTCCAGATGCTAAAACTTTTGTGTACCTACTTTTGTTATAACATAGCACTGTAATGTAATCTAAGTACTGTTTTTTATGAAATAAAGCTTATTATTATTATTTATTTTTTTAGTGTAAAAAAACACCTTTATAATTTAAAATCAGTTTTAACAAAATATTTATTAATAGGAGAACCAACAGCTATAACAGATGGATAACAAAATAACAATACAAAATTATAAAATAACAATCACTATTTCTTTCAACTTTTTCTTTGGACTTTGATTTTGTACTTAGTATATTATCTTTTTGGTCGATATTTGGTATTGGCAGTTGGCAGTTACATTTTATTGCCTCCTGCTCCTGAAAGTAAAGAGTAGTAGAATATTAGTACTAAAGTTGCTGATAGACGTGCGTACTTAAAGTACGCGGTCTTTAAGTTCGCGACCTTACTCGGCTCGCCATCGGTGACACACGTGAAGCTTGCTCAAAATTTCATTGTCAAATTGGCTCGCGGCTCGTGTCTCGCGGCGATGACAGACGGGCGAGTAAGCTCGTCGAGCCATAAGTTGTACGCGTACTTGCTCGCACATCTATTACCCCTTTAATGACGAGGAACATTTTCAGTGATATAATATTCTTTCGTCCCATCACTAGTGGCAACTGGTGGCAACCTTACCAACAAAAACTAGAATCTAGCTAGAATAGTCAAGGCTTCATTTATTTACATAAATTGTAAGCTTCTTGGTTACACCCGTTACGTTCAGAGTGATATTTACAAAATAAGGATAGAAACCGTGTACTTAAAAAATATTTTGTTTTCGATATTTATGTGAAATGAAACGCAAGACTTAAAAACCAAAAACAAGCAGTTCGCGGTGGTGGTGTCGAAAGATTTGACTTTTTGACGTAAATTATTCGTGTAGTAAATATGGCTGACGAACTCAATGTTGACAGTCTAATTCACAGACTTTTAGAAGGTAAAGATACATTTATTTGATTTTCTAATGTGTGCGTTGATTCTCCGACTCTGAAAGTTATATTCTAACATAGTGGATCCTCGCTCAGTGTGCTCTTGTTGCGTAATTATCATCGAGTATGTAGGTATAGAAACGTCAAACTCATAAATAAATCGATTATCCCCAATTCTTATCTGATTCTGCATTGGATGTTAGATCTTTAGATGACTCTCAGGCGACTATTTCCGTCTTAGAAATAGAGCAGACACTGTAAATAGTTAAATTATATACTTAGCTACAATATATTATCACACTACTTACAATGATGTCAGATTCCTTAGCATGGAACACTTCCATGGGCTATTGTTAAGCTTTTATTCGCTTTCTGTATCACTTTATATGATTTAAACATGTTTATTTCACTTTATTATGCTGCTTTTTGGTGGGTTACCGCAGTATACAGACTGCAGCAGGAAACAGCAAGGCGAAAAGGGAAATTGAAAGACATCTTTTCAGGAGAATGTATGGTTATATCCAGAATTCTTGCCAAAGTATTAAGCTAGATTCATTACTTTCTTCCTTTAGTGACCAATCCTTTAACAAATGATCCCATTAAAATTTTAAATTTTATTTTTACTCTTTTTTACTTATTTTATTATGCCTCATAGGTCCTAAAAATAGCCCACTTTAAACAAAGGAAAGCTATTGGTATTGGAAGGCCACATTATGTACCTTGTCCTAAAGTAACACTGTTATTTGACCACCTATTACTCTATGAACATTAATTGTTCACAAGAATTTGTGCGGACTGTACAACAATAATTTGTGACATCATTGATTTTTCTTATATTTTCTAGATATAGTATT
The DNA here is from genome assembly GCA_948473465.1 of Lithophane ornitopus. NCBI lineage: Eukaryota > Metazoa > Arthropoda > Insecta > Lepidoptera > Noctuidae > Lithophane > Lithophane ornitopus. The sequence goes on along the minus strand of OX419624.1, from coordinate 8,853,149 downwards.
TTTTTCAATTATTCTCTTTGTTTTTTTTATTATTAATGAAATCAGGCATGTTATATAAACAGGATTGAAGTTTTTGAAAGGGTCTTGGTATATTCTGTTTCATTTTATATTTTACAATTAAATATTTTCATTTTTATTTACTTAATCAGCTATTCAAATTCCCGAAACTGTTGTCCAAGAATTAATGTTGTTTTGCGGCTATTCAGTTTATGTTAAGATGCATGTTTTAGATTGAAATTGGATTTATTTGAGTTTAGTTTGTGTATGATAAATGTATTAAATAGTTCTATGTGTATTGTACAGTGTTTCTAGCAACAATTGTCAGATTCTTTTTTCATCAATTCAAGTATTACTTCATCCATGCATACTTGTGAGTGCTTGAGATGTAATTGTATTATTTATTTGAAATATCATTTAGTATTTTTTTTCTTAGTCATTACTCTTCACTCTCATTAAGTACATAAAGTATTTTGGTCACACATTGGGTTGCCATCTGGGTTTGTCTGGATTTATTTTTAGGGAGTCCAAGGAAGGTCTAGGTGAGTTACCCGGGTGTTGGGCTTTTTAAAAAGCAAGAAAATGTCCAGGGTACATATATATACTCTTTTATATTATTGCTACAGATGGCAGCCTGACTCATTATCATATTGGAGCTTCGTATTAAATTTATTCAGCAACATTACACTATTGTTCAGCCTTCATGTCAGAAGTATTAGATACAACAAATTAAGTAGTAATTTAATGTTGTCTCAGTTCGAGGATGCAGGCCTGGGAAGACAGTGCAGATGTCGGAGTCAGAGGTGCGGGGCCTTTGCACCAAGTCCAGAGAGATATTCCTGCAACAGCCGATACTACTGGAATTGGAAGCACCACTCAAAATTTGTGGTATGTCATTTTAGACATATAAATTTTAATTAAACTCCTATAAGTTCTCAAATACACCTCACTTTAAAGTTTCCATAAGATATCATTCTGTCACACTTTAACATGTATTGTAGCAAAAAACTTCTTTTTCATAACTATACTTCTTTAAGTTAAGGGTATTGAGTATTTGGAGCACACCATTAAAAGAAAAAACAAATTAGTCCATATGATATGATTTTACGCATGTTACCTACTGGATCTCAATCGTTGACGATAGTGGAACGAACTTTACTGATTTTTTTCTTTATTTATTAATAAAATTTATTGGTTTCCATTTTTCCAAGTTTCCAAGATCTGTCTATCACAGAGATTAAGTCTATCAAATGAGGGTGGCAGACTACAAAATAAAACAATATTGACAGACAATTTAAACCTTAACAAGATAACTCCTATCAGTCAGTGATCATAAGCTACTCCACAGATAAATTAAATATGGGACAGGTTTTCTAATTTTCAGATTCTTGTAGAAGGATTCAATGAAAGAACAACCTACATCAATTATTGAATTAATCTCATAGCAAACAAAGGCTTATGATTTTTTTTCAGGTTTTTATTAGTCACAATTAAATTCATAATAAAAAATCATAATTCATTATTTCAATGTTTCCACAATTGTTATTAATTTCAGGTGATATACATGGTCAGTACACGGATTTACTACGTCTGTTTGAATATGGCGGCTTCCCCCCCGAAGCTAACTATCTATTCCTGGGAGATTACGTGGATCGCGGCAAGCAGTCCCTTGAGACCATTTGTCTCCTGCTCGCTTATAAAATCAAGTATCCTGAGAACTTCTTCCTTCTCAGAGGCAATCACGAGTGTGCAAGCATAAATCGCATTTATGGTAAGTGCATTTAGAATCCTACTTCCTACTAATATTATAAATGTGAAAGTTTGTGTGTTTGGATGTTTGTTACTCAATCACGCAAAAACGGCTGAATGGATTTGGATGAAATTTGGCAAACAGATAGTTTATAACCTGGATTAACACATAGGACTTTTTATCCCGATATTCCCACGGGATCGAGACTTACGCAGGTGAAGCCGCGGGGCGCAGCTAGTTAAAAATCATTTTAAACTGCTTGTTTTTTGCGTGTAGTGAGCAGGTGAGCTCTATGATAGATATTTGTATGATGTCTAAAATTAAAATCTTATCTGATGAGATCAGATTATATTCCGATTTAGCCATTATTTGTAAATAAATTCCCTTTCTGTTTCAAGAACCTTAGTGTGTAGGTAAATACTGAGTAATGTTCATTTAAAGTTCTAATTGAAGTTATACTTGACCTCACTTGTTACGAGTTTGTCAAGGCTTATGTGCCATAGATTGGAATCTTTATTAGATAGATGAGTTACGATTGCAAGTTGACACGCTATGTACATCCATCAGGTTTCTACGACGAGTGCAAACGCCGATACAACATCAAGCTGTGGAAGACATTCACGGACTGTTTCAATTGCTTGCCAATAGCAGCTATCATTGACGAGAAGATTTTCTGCTGTCATGGCGGCCTCTCTCCAGATCTACAAGGCATGGAGCAAATCAGGCGAATAATGCGACCCACTGATGTCCCTGACACAGGTAAAGTGTCCTGCTAAACGTCGAAAATAAAATAGATATAAGACATGACTAATTGATGAATCATGTTCATTCATCCAACGATTCGCTTCCGTCATTGACATGCTCCATATCATTGTGTCTAACAACTGTACAGTATCGGTTACAAAATGTATGAAGTAAATCTGGATTATTTGAAAATGGTATTATAGTATTCTACTACTGTTTTAAAGCTCTTTGAATTGACTAAAAATTACATTTAATTTAAAAAAAAATTGTATCCAAGTACTCAAAACAAAGTCTAGAGCTGGTTGTGAAGACTAAATCATTATGATCGATCCAACTAGTCATATCACCATACAAATGTTTCAGGACTACTTTGCGACCTACTATGGTCAGATCCAGACAAAGACGTACAGGGTTGGGGCGAGAATGATCGCGGTGTATCATTTACATTCGGTCCAGATGTCGTCAGTAAATTCCTCAACAGACATGACTTGGATTTGATTTGCCGGGCTCACCAGGTATGCACTTTTCGTTAGATTGTTTTATAAACTGTAGTCCTGTAAATAAATAGCTCAGCCATGCAGTGGTGACATGATTCACCAGTCAACCAGATTACTGAAGAAGATTGTCCAGTTTCATTATGCATCCAATGCGGGGTGCATTGGATGCATAATGAAACTTCTTCAGTAATCTCGTTGACTTCATGCTTGAATTCATGCTCTGGAAGATCTTCCCCCTAATACACTAATTATTACGTAAATCCTCTGTAGTATGTTACCTAACTCAAAAAATTAAAGATTACAATTCACAATTTTTGAACAGCAGAGATAATATTTATGTATAATGTTCCTTATGTGGTTTTTAGGTTGTGGAAGATGGATATGAATTCTTTGCAAAACGACAACTGGTGACACTATTTTCTGCGCCCAACTACTGTGGAGAGTTTGACAATGCTGGTGGCATGATGTCTGTTGACGAAACACTGATGTGTTCCTTCCAGGTATTTATATTATTATTTTTTTACCTTTTTATCACATTTTCAGCTTCTGATAGCTTGATCCTTGGGAAAAACAAAATAGTCATGACATTTGACGGCAGATTTACTGATTAGAAATAAGTAGGTCACTTTTTCAGAAACCATTCTAAAAAGAAAGGACTTCATTCAGACATTCTAAATTATTATTGTAAAAGGTCTGATGCAAAATATTTTCCCTATTACCTGTTTACGAAGTAACGGCAATCATAGACCCGCGTAGGGTGAAATTTTGTTCGTATGACGGTGTCTTAAGAACTTACGGGTCGATTACTGTCGGACCAAAGGAGGACGGCGCAGGTACTGGTTTGCTTTTCTATAAATAATGATGCTTATTTATAGAAAAGCAATTTGATCGAAATATAAGTGGCGTCCTGTGAGCTGCGCGTACCGCGTCGCCGAACTTATCAATAAAGTGTTGTAGTGTGAGCTTGCCTTGAGAATTTGGTAGTTTTCTTTATTCATGTCTTGGCATCAACGCGACAACACAATGAAAGTTACCAAAGACTAATGCGACATTTATTCCTTCAGATACTAAAGCCATCTGAGAAGAAGGCAAAATACCAGTACAATGCTGCCCTGTCATGACAATACAATGTAAATCGGAAACAACTTTTTTTTGGGAAAACACAAATATAATTTTTTGAGGTTTTTCGTCAATATCTCTATTATTTTGAACTTTATGTATTAACTAATTTTGTAGGAATATCGGTAATTAAATATTCAAAATGACCGTATATATTTTTTTTACCATACTTTGTAAAAAAGTATTTTAAAGCGGGTATGCTATTTTTTTGTGAAAGAGTACAAAGTAATTAGTACTAGAATGTTTTACTTTATTAATACTGTAATAATTTATGTTATTTGTTAAAGTAATCACGTGTTTGAATAGCGCAAAGCAAACACTAATTTTATTTTTATCGTTTTGTAAAATATTGACTGGAATTTTAGTAATGCGACTAGGTATACCTTACGCTTCAGGATGGCGAGTGCACTTGTCCAATGGAGGATATTATGTTGGATTAATGTACAGTTCGCGTCAAATAACTTTGCCGCTCTGAAGTTAGGCTGCGCATGCATGCTACTGTTTTTAACTAAGAACTACTGCGCAGTCATTTGTAGCCTACTTCAGAGCGGCAAAGTTATTTGACGCGAATTGTACCATAAATGTGATAATCCATATTTATTATGATTTAAATGTAAGTACCGAGTTACGAAAAAAGAGATCACAAAATGAAAGTGAGTCGCCATCCTGAGGTAAGGATGGCGGGTGCATCCTTTAAGACATAAGTATATGTTAATACATTTATCAAACAATTTCCCTCAACTGTATCTTATGTGTCACAAAATGAACCAATTCGTTAATAAAATTGACGTGACTTGCTTTTTCATTTTTGATGTAGAGTAAGAATTCAATGAACTCTCATAAGAACATCCTCGTTATGAAATTTAGAACTAGCAACCCGCCCCTTAGCACGGGTAGCAGAGCATAATGCCTACATTTTTTTTCTGTCTTATTGTCGTATCTTTGCATACCCCCCAGTACCTCGGAAAGCACGTTAAGCCGTTGTTCCCGGCTGTTATTTGTAGATCTTTGACAGTTGTAATGGACTGGTTGTTCCACAACCAGTCTCACCAGGGGTAGGTATCGTGTTACTCAGTAACTGGGTTGTGGAGGTCAGATGGGCAGTCGCTCTATGTAAGATACTGATATTCAACTGCATCCGGTTAGACTGGAAGCCGAACCCAACATCAGTCTGTTGCGTCAAGCATGTGGGTTGGATTAAAATGGAACTGATGTTAATCCTACTTGGAGTATTCATCGTATTCATACATCGTTATATTTCAGCCAATTTACACAAAACCCTAATGATAATTTTCCACATGAATCACTCCATCCATTGGTGAAAACCGTATGAAAATTCGTTCGGTCGTTGTTGAGTTTACCTCGTTCAGGCAGACGGACAGACCCAGCGGGGGACTTTATTTACAATATGTAGTGATTAACCATCATCGGGGTTTAACATTATACCGATATTTCAATTTCGTCACACACACACACACACAAAAACTGACAAAAGTATGATCCGTGTCCGTGCCGTTTATCGAAACTTACAAGCCTTGTATTACCAAATGTAATTTTTTAGTTCACAAGTTTTATATTCGTGATTTTGTTTATCAAAAAATTTTAAAAGTGTAAAAATGTAAGTACTTGTGAACTAAATAATGACATTTGGTAATACAAGGCTTGTAAGTTTTGATAAACAGGCCACTGGTCTACTATAATTTTAAAATTAATCCAGGGGATGCATACCGCGCACGTACCGGATTAGGTCTTTTCTGGGGCAAACTGAAAACCATTAATTAAAGCTTACATTGCATTGTTTACTGTTGCCCTTGCCATCAAATCACACTAGTCGTTACTGGCTTAAGTACAACTACTGGACAGCCAGAACTCTTTATTGCCAACGATTTACATAAAAAATACTAAAAATTTCACCACACATAATATCTACCTACTATAGTGGCTATCGCTGCGTATCACTGGCATGGCTGGTGGCCATGTCAGGCATTAATTTTTATGAAACAAAATATTTGTCGCTTATTAGTCGAAATTTGTCGCTTATTAGTCTAAAGGGGTTCGGGCAAGTTGGTCCTTATGACCAATGGACTCGAATCATATATCGATGAAAAAAGAAGAAAAAAAAGTTATTATGGGGTTACATAAGGATTCGTTATCCGATTCGAGATATCGGCTTAGAAAAGATGTGTTTTCAGTATCTCGGATAGTACGCAAAAAATCAATAAAATACGTATTGTGTAGTGATTACTAAGCTGGAATGAATATGTGAACTCATTCCACATCAGCAAAAACTACATACAAATATTTATATGGGTACGTACCCTGTTTTTTAATATAATATTCTTCTTCAAAATATTCTTTCATACATTCTCTATGAACGAAAGAATCACCACTTGTCACTAACACTGACAAGTAGAGATTTTTTAATTCTTGGATTCTCTCATTCAGTTTACAACGATTTTGACCCCTGCATTCTTTTGAACTCTGTTTTCTGCATCTTACGTTGACCCTGGCTTTATCTATTACTACCGAAGTGCTTTACGGTTGGACTATTTAACATAATGGAATCCTTCCGTTCTTGTGTGATGTGCCGAAGAGGACTACATCGAGCCAGAGATCAAGAACATATTTTATCAGAAAATCTGCCGAGAACTCGTCCAGAATTAGCAGCATTCATACAAGAAAATGCTGTTTTAGAAGTTAGTACCTAACTAGTATTGAACATCTAAGTATGGAATAAATGGATAGGTAGTTATTTGTATTAAGCACATACATAACCAAAGAGTTCAAACACGATGGTGCTATCTTGTTTGATTGAGTAGTTCCAATGGCCAACTTCCGGCTTCATCATCAGGCCCTGAACACCACCTAGTGTCAAAGCACTTGTCAATATATAACCAACGAGTTCAAACACAATGGTGCTATCTTGTTGGATTGAGGAGTTCCAATGGCCAACTTCGGGCTCCATCATCAGACCCTGAACACCACCTAGTGTCAAAGCACTTGTTAATACATGACCAATGAGTCCAAACACGATGGTGCTATCTTGTTTGATTGAGGAGTTCCTATGGCCACCTTCCGGCTCCATCATCAGGCCTTGAACACCACCTAGTGTCAAAGCACTTGTAAATACATGACCAATGAGTCCAAACACGATGGTGCTATCTTGTTTGATTGAGGAGTTCCAATGGCCACCTTCCGGCTTCATCATCAGTCCCTGAACACCACCTAGTGCCAAAGCACTAGTCAATACATAACCAACGAGTTCAAACACGATGGTGCTATCTTGTTTGATTGATGAGCCTATGGCCAACTTCCGGCTCCATCATCAGACCAGCAACATGTTATCATTTTTCCAAAATGAATCCTATAGTAATGGAGAGATTATATCTTTTATTTAAGATCTAAATCATTAAAATCTATCAAAAATACTTGAGAGCTATAATCAAAAAATTATTTAATATTCAAGCTAAGCGTACTCAGATCGGACAACAAATCAGGACAAGAGCCATAACTATTCGTGCTCTATGAGAATATACCTTTCTAACGATATACTATTTATATCTATTGGGTCCAGGACCAGAGTCCATACATCCGTGCCCGAACCCCTTTGTCGCCAAATATCAAAAGTTGTCGGTCACTGGTTCAAAAGTTATCAAGAGGTTTTAGGTGGTCGATCTGGAGAGCATCTCCCCAGCTTGGGCCCATTAAGCTAGGGCATCTAGCGAAGATCTGTTTTCTCACAAATTTAGTCGGAATCAGTCGCCAAGTCACAGATTTAGTTGGGTCTTAGTTTAGAAAATATAACAACTTCAATACTATATCATAGTCCAAGAACTAGATCGCAGAGTTTACGGGTTAACTCTTCGATCTAGCGCTTGGACTATACCTTAAAAATTGAACTATATATATCTTCTAAACTAAGATCCGACTTGAGAGGTGAAACACGTGTCGATTTCTTACAGGGTTTTTTATAACTCTTGGAGAATAGTTAAGTAAAAGTCAAATCATTTATTTCAAATAGGCACATTAAAGGCACTTTTGAACGTCAAAAAAACTAAGAAAAGTAAAAAGGAAACAGTTAAGTTAGGTTACATCACATTAAAGATAAAGTAAAAAACACTCACTCACTGAGCACTCTTTAATACACTGTGAGGTTGGGAAATAAAACAAAATTATATAAGTTGGCAAATGATTATTCGACGAAATAAAATTCGGCAAAACGTTAGTTGCCAAATGAAAATCTGGCAAACAATTTTCGGTGAAAGGGCAACCAACCCAACGGAACCCAGATAGGCAGTCGCTCCATGTAAAGTACTGGTATTCAGCTGCATCCGGTTATACTGGAAGCCGACACCAACATAGTTGGGACAAGGCTAGGCAGATTGGCAGATTGACTACAGCGGTAGTAACCGAAAATATCCCATATCTCAAATTTAATTATATAGTAGTAGTATCCCTCGTTAAGGTAATTTTACTTTACTAAGTACACCACTGTTTAGCGGTGCACAGATTACCTTCTGTCCAATTTTCATCGCTGAGTAAATTCCCTGAGTAAAATGGCTGTGTGTATAACATCCGGACGGACATGACAAAATTAGAAGGGTTCTGTTTTTTTTTATTAGGCAACGGAACCGTATAAACCGAGAGCTCTTAGGACTCTCCTCCTACTGAGTTAGAGCTTGTCCAACGAAAGCTGTCCAAGAAAAATGGCGGCAATTTAAAAAAATCAAGAGCTCTCAACCCACTGCATATTTATTATTCAAGAAAGACATAATAAGCGATACTTAGATCAGTATTTCATATTTATATAATAATTAGACATGTTATATTGTATTTAGAAGTGAAGTACAATATTCAACAGATAATAATTCGTGGTCAGCTTTCGGTGGACAGACTATGGAAGTAGTAGACTTCCATAGTCTGTCTAACGAAAGCTGACCACGAATTATCTGTTGAATATTTTACTTCTGTAGAAGTGAATATATAGGTAAACGAACGAATATTTTATTATGTCCTATAGGTAGGAATTTCTACAGAAGAACAAACTAATTCTGTAGTCCTATGACTGATTAGCGACCACTACTTGAAAAAAAAAATGTCTTTATTAGTAGGGTAGATGAAATGCCTAACTATTGCGAAATAATGCCTCATCCAAACACCACAACACAAACATACAACATATTAGCTGCGCCCCGCTTTCCGTTTCACTCGCATAAGTCTCGATCCCGTGGGAATATCGGAATAAAAAGTATTCTATGTCGTATTCCAGTTCATGGTCTACCCACCATGTGCCAAATTTCATCCAAATCCGTTCAGCCGTTTTAGCGTGAAAGCGAAACAAACTCACTTTCTTATTTTTAATATTTAATAAATAATTAAATATAGGATTTTAATTTTAACTTTTATTTCAATATTTTTTGCAATGTTTGAATATCTCAACCATAAGCATGTATCACTCGCGAAAGTAATCTATAAGAAACTGCAAGTGAAACCTTCCCCCGGAGTAAAATAAGTCAAGTAATATCAATTAAGACTTGAATTTAGCAATTCAGGTGTTGGAATGTTTGGTAACTAAATGTCTCATAAAATAAGTAAGAGTTGGTAGATAGTAGTATTCTAGACGTATTTCGAGATAATACTGTAACTGTACTTAACTTACTAGTATTGGAGCGGTGGGCGATACAATTAAAGGACTTGTAATAAGATTTATAAATTTTCCCCCAGATACTAAAGCCATCTGAGAAGAAGGCAAAATACCAGTACAATGGCATAAACAGTGGGAGGCCAGCCACACCTCAGCGATCACCACCTAAGAAGAAATAACTGACGTTTGGGATCCAGTGTGCTGCACAGTGAGAGGAATGCTACAAATAATTAATTATATCATGTATTATAATTATTATAGTATGGTCATTAGACATAGCCGAATAATATGTCGCGTATTGTTAAAATTTATTTATCGATTTGCTTGTGCCTTCTTATTTTTAATTTTTATTATTAATGTGAGTGATATTAATTTATGAATTTAGTTCTACAGATTGTATTGAGCTGACATTATCTATTCGGCAATGCCTTGGTGACTATTGCTTTTTCGATCCCTGATTATAAGGCAGCCTTTAAAGAGGTACTGTACCCTGTTGTGTTATTGTAACATGTTGTGTTATGTAACATGTTGATGTTGTAGTAAATTGTTTCGTTAATTTTAAAATGTTTGAGGGGTGGCAAGCGATCTTCAAGATGCGGGCATTGGAGACGAAAGCGTCGTTACATTTCATATTACCTATTTATTAAGTTGTAGTGGATCGAAAGCACATTCGCTTGGTTTATTCTGTAACTAATGTGCCTATAAATGTAAATTATATATAGGTCTTGAGTAAGTGACGATAATTGGTTAATTTGAAATTTCTAGTTTTATTGGATTAGGCAAAATTAAAATGAATGATCGTCCATGGAAATTCATCCTTTGATTATTTTAGTTAATTATATTTTGGTTTCTATAATCCTATTGTGGAGCTGGCCTAAGACATGATATTAACCTTCACCTCGTCATAGCAATAAGTGTTTTTTCTGTTCTAGGACTCCATTGCAATCACTTATGTATTAAGGAGGGAGAGTGAAATTAATGTTATTTTGCACTCAGTATTATTCTAACCGATTAAGTAATCTGTTCTAAATTTGACGAATGTTCAACATGATCTCCCTTACTGAGGCTTTCCTTTCAAAGTTTACTGTTAAGTCTCAAAATGAATTGATATAATTTAGAAAATGTGGTAGAAGCAGTGTAGTCCTCGCAACAATAGTGCAATTGCTGTATTATTACTGTTATATTATAAAATTATATGCAGGTTTTGCATTGTACAATTTTATTTAGCTATGTATGATTTTTCATTAATAAATATCACTATTTTAAACTAGAGGTTTATTTTTATTTTATTTTCAGTTTGGTTTGCATTTACAAAATGTATTTTTGTTTAAAACTAACATTTTATGTATGTACTAAGAGAGTAAATGTGACTTAATCTATTTCATACTTTTACATCACTTGATGCTTATTAAATTTGTTGTTAGAAGATAATTATGTTGCTATAAAATTATATCTGTTCTTATTTTAACTATACTTACTGTAAAATAATTAGCTGGTACAGATAGCAGCAACATTAGAACTTATGTAATTTACTGTCACTTAATATTTAAAATTTTATTCTATTTTCATCTACACTTAGAGAAAGATAAGTTTCGAAAGCGATTGAGTTTCAAATTATATAACTTATTATAACATTTTGTTGTACTTTTTATCAGGTGTGTACAATTTTCTGAAATATAAATTTTATTCAAATAATATCTATCAATTTATTTCATTGATTTCCATATCTTTCTCTTTCCAGTTAATCTCTTCAATATCAATTGTATCTGCTAAAGTGGATTTGATCAGATTGTGGTGATTGTCCAACTTATCATTAATTTTTAAAATAACGTCTTCATTTCTTCTCTGGTATTTTTGGATATCGAGTTGTAGAGCTTTCAGATAACCTCTCTTAGCGGATAGAATCTTCTTGAGCCTATTAACTCTTGCTTCGTATTCTTTTGCCAAACATTCTAGTAGATTTTTTTGTTTTTTCAAATTGGCTACATCACTGGCTTTTAAATGCGCTTTTACATCTGCCAGTTGTGGTCTCCTTAAGAAAAAAAAAAATTGTTAGCTGAAAATAGACCAATAAGAGCAATGATAGCCTAGTGGTGACTGTCAATCAGACCCTAGTCACGCACCTCTGACTTTTCGAATTCATGTGCGTATTGTATAATATCACTTGCTTCAAAAACCGAGAAGGAAAACATCAGCATTGTGAGGAAACCAAGTGCCTGTGAGATATTTCTGGGTGGCATGAGAAGCCAAGTCAGAGGCCCATGGGCATCTAAATGTCTGACACCAGGTTAGTCACTAACCACACGGAAAGAGGAAGTAAATAGACCAGACGGCCAATTCCTGTATTTAAAAAAACAATCTAAATCTTTTCACTATCTCATCTAAGCTATAACCAATGTCAAAAACTTATGAAATATGTAGGTAAAGTAGAAGTATTTTTTAAATGGGAAATGGAAATCATATTGCGTAGTAAAAATTACACAAAAAATAAAAATTGAAATATGATCAAAGAGAAGGCGGAAATAAAATTTCTTAATTTAACAAATCAATTTGTTATAATTTCATTCATATTTATGTACTTAATAAAATCCCAAATAGACTAGCATCTACCTGATAGACCAGTTAACACAACCCTATGCTGATTCATAGTCTTAACCTGAATCTTAGACAATAACTATGAAAATGAACCAAATAAAAATATACACACAGGTCATGTTTTAAAACATTACTGTAAGCTTCTTTCACTGTACATTCTTGACGTTTGTCTAAAAAATATGTCTGCCTTGTGTAATCAAGAATATACAAAATGTGATAATAAGCCAAGAGTTTTCATTTTTAAACAAGAGGCCTCATGTGAACTATATACCCTTTAGGTACCTACTTATTAGAAATGATTCATATCACAGAACTTACCATAAAGCTTTGTCAGTTTCCAAGTCCATGAATTTTTCTTTCTGCTTTTCAAGGATTTCAAGTTTTTGAGGCATGTTCTCGTACTCCCACATTGTACTTAACTCTTGAACCATCTCGTCTAGAATGCCTTGTTTCAAACAGTTGAACATGGGAATCCATTTCACGCGCCTTAATTTTGCTTTGGGGACAGTTTCAATGAAATCTTCATTCCTTGAAATAAAAAGTGGTTGCATGACAACTTTTTTGGAGTTTCAGGTGATCTGGTTTGTCTGTCTTTAGTTTTGATTACGACGTCGTTAAATATAAAAACAATTAAACTTACTGGAGTTTGTTTCGAGCAAAAAGAAAATGTGTCAACTATACTTACCGGACCAGATTTACGATGTTTCCGAATTCCTTTAGAATAGTAAAATTGTCAAAGGTTATTTCGGAGTCGTTAATCTCCACATCATTCACGAGATTTTCTACTTTTTCTCCCATTACTTTAAAATAATCTGTACAACATGTACAAAAAACAACAAAACAATGTAATTGAAAATATTGAATTTTTTAAACAGTAACGTATAACGTTTCTGCTTTTCCTGTCAGATTGGTTTGTTGATTTGTTGACCAATGACCACAGACTAAATATAAAAAGTAGTACTGGTTTGACTCATAGTCTGTGGTTTGACTTTGTCGGACTTGGTTGACAAATGAGGCAGAATAACACGCTTATTTTTGGGTGACCCGTTTTGTGTTCTGTATGACGATCGATTTCATCATAATTTTCCTTTCAATAGATATGTGAGGAATTTTGTCTGATTTAAAGTGAGGAATTCATTTTTGTTAATTTTTAAACAACTGGTTGCCCTGTAAAAACCATAGCCTACGTTTTTACTTTTTGCATTTCAGTAGTTTAGTACTGAGGCTTTTAAGGAGGATGCTGGACTAGTGGTCCACTGTTAGATAGCTGCTCAGTATTGAATGTTGATCAAAAAATTATAATATTAACGACAGTAACGAGTATTTTAATAATATTAAAATCATATGATACAAGACAGTTCTAATTGGTCGAAGGTATGATTATTTTTATTTCAAGAAAACATTGGTGATTAATTTCTGTATTCTCTTGCATTGTATTCTGCGTAAAGACAATAAAGTCGAAAATTGTAAAAGTGTCAGCTTCATGAGCATGACCCTGGTAGATTAATCGACATCGGATCAGTCAGCCAAAAAAAAAAAATGTGCGGGAAATTTTAAACAACTTTTTCTCCAAAATATTATGTTATCATGTGAATCCAGAACATGTGTATTTTTATCAAACTTTTTTACTTAGTAAGTATTCATCATCTGCCTAGTCATTTCTCGAACTATGTTGGAGTTGGCTTCCAGTCTAACTGTCCGTTTGCACTGGCGAAACATTCACAACAAAACATGTTGAAATCCCTACGGAACGGCTGATTTTTTTTTCGCGATTTCATGATTGTTCCCATAGTGAAAGTTGTTCATAATGAAGAGTACAATGACCCCTTAAGGGATTTCGTGTATGAAAAGGTACAGTCACGAGCAATAACATAGAAACGCCCTTAAAATTCAAATTCAAGTAAGCAACATTAAATCGCAAAAATAAGTATGCTAACTGTGCCTAATAATTATGTAAACGTTAAATTGTGTCAAAATTAACTACACATTTTTATCAAATTTTCGTTAACAATAAGATTACCAAAAAATAATATTAACTTTTAGTTACATAATTATGTACCTACCCAAGGAAATTTCAAAAACATGTATACATATAGTACAGTTTCGAAATTATGTAAACAATTACAAAGCAACAGTTTCAAGCAGCGAACGAGATTACGACTTATTTCTGAGCTCAACTCAGAAATAAGTCGTAATCTCGTTCGTTAGAATCCTGAGCAAAGCGAGGGATTCAAAGACACGAGATGCAAATAACTTTGGTTTCGTGTAATATATACAACTATTCATCTCAGCAGCGAGAACATAGGAGTTTAAATATGAAATTGCAGTTTTGTACTGAAAATCTGTACAGGTTCAACAAGGTAGGTAAGGCAAGCTTCGACGCGCGCTTCTCTCTGCAAATTAAAAATCCGGAGTCACACGCGTTTGGGCATAAATCGAACAGATTACGTGTCTCCGGATTATTAATTTGTCTCTCTGTGGTGTCTTTTAAATACCTTTCTAGTTGATTAACTTTTTTGTCGTAGTTGGGTTTTAGTTTTTATTACTATATTTTTTTTTTGGGATTATATATATTTTTGAAATGTGGTCATTAAGCCCTTTCATGTGATACCCAACATGGTATGATTAAAAAATATTTTTTTTTTAGTTCATGGCTTTGTCCTCTAGAGGGCGCCGTTTTAATTTTGTCTTCACATAACCTATAACCAGCGCACGAACAAAACGCTTCCAACGATACTCATTAGTCAAATTGTGATGAGTCGTTTAGAAGATATGAGGGAACAGATGAACATACATACATACATACCGGTCAAAATCATAACTCTCCTTTATGCTTCGCGGTAGTCGGGTAAAAATTAATTTTCTCTAATTTTCAAAAAGTATCCTAGTAATCTTTACTTTAAAAGCTGAATGCAAAAACAATTGAAAATCAAAAATCGGGAAAAAGTTGTTGTACACTTTCAATTTCATTGTAATGTATCCATGACAATTTCTATAACACGTATACAATTGTATACATATATAATTAACATGGATGCACTATTAATTGCTTATTATGGTATAGTAGAATCGCACTTACGTTACGGTGTAATATTCTGGGGAAATTCAACCGAAAGAGAAACAGTTTTTAAAGCCCAGAAAAGATCCTTACGGGCTATGTTTAAGCTTAAATCCACTGATAGTTGCATGCCATACTTTAAACAACACAAAATATTAACACTTCCTAGCTTGTACATAATGGAGGTAGCTGTGTTTGTGAAGTCAAACCCAAATCGTTTTAAACGTCTAGCCGACGTAGTCCCACGTAATAGACGCGACAATAACCAAGTATGCTCCCATCCCGCCAAAACGGCACTACTGAAGCATAAAATTTTGCACAAGATTTCAGTAATAGGTATGTATATCAAAAGTGAGCACTAAGGAAGGATTTTTGAAAATTCGTGCCGTTACTTTAAAATGAGAAATGGGATGTAAGTTTGTATGGTTTTTTTTCATTTATGGAAAAAAGTAAAAATGTTATTTAATTTATTTACTTTTATAATCATAAACATCACCTTCCTACATACCTTGGTATCTTTAGTAATAGCTTCCTTAAAAACCTAATAAATCAAAAACCGTATTCCTAAATAAAAAAGGTGCTAAAATATTACTAGGTAATATACCTACTTACGAGTACATAAGGTAGGATGTAAGTAGGTATTTGGCAAAAAAATCGATGATATATTTTTAAAGAAGGGATAAAAGAAAACAGGAGGAGCTCGTGGCTAAGTAATAACAGCCGCTCGGGTCAATCCGTCAGGTTAAGCTACGCTTGCCGGGGTTGGTCCGTGGATGGGTGACCATTTTCACATATCGAGACTCCTCCGTGCCTCGGAAAGCACGTTAAGCCGTTGGTCCCGGCTGTCATTTGTGGATCTTTGACAGTCGTCAGAAGCACGAAAGTCTGACAACCAGTCTAACCAATTGGTATCGTATTACCCAGTTACTGGGTTGTGGAGGTCAGATAGGCAGTCGCTCCATGTAAAATACTGGTATTCAGCTGCATCCGGTTAGACTGGAAGCCGACCCCAACATAGTTGGGAAAAGGCTAGGCAGATTGATTGGATAAAAGAAAACAACGTCGCGTTTTTAAGATTTTATTGATTTTTTTAATTTATGGAATAAATAAAAATATTTAGGTAATAAAAACAAAACTTTTGTAACAAGTTCATATTCGTGGCAGTGACTATGTTATTGCAGTCTTTGAGATCTTGCGTGATCACTGATCAAAAATTATTATTCGTAATTTAATTTGTAGCTTAGTTTAAAATTTATTGTTAAATAATTGTTTTAACATAGTCAATGTATAACAGAAAAAGTTTATAAAATATAAATTAAGTTCTTATAATATTGTGGGTTCGGTGTCGCGCCCCTTAGAAAGCAGCAGCTGGAAAAGAAAACAGAAGTGAACCTAACTGATATTTCATTGTTGAGTACCTTCTTCGTTATTAATGACGATATACTTATTATCATTTTTATCTGAAAGTTTTTTGGAGTGAATAATAAGGTAAGTATGGATATTTCGATATGCAAGGAATAAAATACCTAGATTTATTTTAAACAATTTTAAAAATAATTTAGCGGTTTTCTTAAAATTATTCAATTAAGTAGCATGCACGTTAAGTTGAGACTCCTATTTATCTTACTCCCCGAGATAAGTAAATGTAGGTAGGTAAGGGTAGGTAGGTACCAACACCATTTCCCGCATGTCTCAAGTTAAACGTTCTGCTTATTTAAAGACATACTTATTTACCTATGGGAAAACCACCATGTACTTACTTAGATAATTATGCTGATATATGTTTCTAGGAAATTAGCTTAATTAATAAGGTAGGTGCATTATCTTAATTACTTAATAATAATGGTCTTATTTACAGTTTGATTAGGGTTTATGTGTGTATTTTTAAGAGATGATACTTTGTGCATCCAGGCGTATATTTGCGTGCTTAAATAATTATGACAATGATGTGGTGGTCTTATTAATTCGAGATGATTCGATGAGTGACTACAAAACAACGATCCAATAAAATTGCAAACCCGTTCCTAAATAATGATCACAAACAATGTGGATAGAAATAAGATAAAAGTATTTTCTTCGAAGGTATCTAAATTACTTTGAAAATTAGGTAAAATGTTGCTAAAATCAAATCTCATGAAATAGTTTTGGTTGCAGTAATGATAAACGGAAATGTCAGTGATCTACGTCTATTATCCGTGTAACTACCACAAATGAGTAGGAAAGACACGTGAACAAGACAATAGGATTCAAAATACATTCACTTGCACGACTCTAGGGACAGATACCTGCTTAAGTTTGCATGTTTTATAGACTACGCATGAACGGTAAAGTCCTGCTTAGAGCGTCCACGGTGAACCGGTCTGCCAACATTAAATCTGCCGTAATTAGAGATATAATATTAAAACACTTGTAAATATTTGAGATATCAGCTAAATGTTGGATAGGTAAACCAATCAAAAGTAACACGCGCAACGCACTTACTTCTAAAGTTGAGCGTCCGAATGAAAAGTAACCGACTGCAGCGTCTCATCGTCTTATTATAGCGACATTGGTTCAAAGTTAATAAATGGCGATGGTAATCCATGTCGATGATGAAGTAGTTGAGAGGCCAGTTTGTACAGCTCAGAAGACATCAATAAAGCTGCAGAGTGACGTATTGCGTATTTACAGCAACCCACTAACCTAACGGCCTGATCGGATGTTTGTCCCAAAGGAAGGTGCGTTTGACTGGCGACAGGTACGAATCACGGATGTAGGAGGGGCTGCGGTCCCATCGAGCCATGGGTCTCAGCTCCGGCCAGTCGTACCAGAAGGGGTCCCGAGTGATGGCCGAGTACGGTAGATAAGGGCTTGGGTTGAAAATGTCAGCCCATGGCCTTCTTCGGAGTCCGCCAGCGTTGTACAGCGGTGCACCTATACGCCACAACTATAACGTTTAATGCCGGGACAACAGACATACTATAGCTGCACTTCGTCATCGCCCGCCCAAACAGTGTTAACTAAGCAAGCTTTCAACACAGCTGCGTGACACTACGTCCATGCTACAATGTTAGTTATTTACGAGTCCCACGGACATGGAAATAAATAAAATTAATTTATTTTAGGAAAAATTATGAGCTGTGTAAAAACACTACCTACTTCCAATAATTTTATTTTGATCCTGAAAAGGTTATCTTTGTAAAAATTAGATAACAAAATACTGACGGCAGATGAAATTAATTGTACTGAATCTCACATGGTCACTTGAACATACAAATCAAGAGTTGGTGCAAGCTAGAAATGCGTTATCTAACTTAAGTCGTTTATCAAATCAACGAGCACTCTAGCGCCATGACAATGTGTTTAACACAACAAGATATATATTTTTTTAAAGTAGGTAGTGTAAGAACGAAGGACTCTTAAATAAACTGTAGTAATAAGTAAAATGTTAATATCAGCAAACTAATGAACGATACGAAGTGATTAATGTGATTGTTTTTATTTTCGCTTTCACGTCATGCGATTTTCCAGCAAAAATGACATTTCATGTAAAAGAACACATACACTCATTGAACAGGACTTCACTTAAGGATAGTCTTTAGGACAATGTTAATTATTATTAGGTATCTACCTACAATAAGAAAGATTTTGTGAATAAAAATGTCCTGTTTTATTATCCACTTGGAAATTCAAATCAATAGAAATTAGAAGTAAAACGTGTAGGTTATAATTTATATATTAACTACAGATGCTAAGTCTCACACAGCTCTGAAAAATTAGGTGCTTCTACACTGAACTGGGGCTTCGGACGTAGAAAGTTTGGTTCTGACTTAGAAGAGTTCAATAACCCAGACGGAAGAGTGGGTCATGACGAAGATACAGGGTGTACAGGAGTGGTCTGTTGCCCTTACCGTCGGCATCGTATGCGACCTCGCAGTCGCGCGGTTGGCTAATCCTCGGCTTCACGGGCGTCGGGGACTTCCCTCGGAGTGAGCGATCAAAGCCTGCCCATTTTTCGGCTTCAGCGAAAAATGGGTCGCTTTTGAACGCGTCCGATATCCTCGCCGGCCACGCTCCTTCATGGCAAGTCTCATAATCAATACCTTTCTCAAATATACACGTCGGGGATTGTTAACAAAATCCATTGACCACGTTGATAGATACGTAAGACCGAATAGAAAGATCACCTGTCTTATATTTTATTTTATGTACTTGTAGAGTGTAGTGTTCTTGTATGCCGAGCATGAATACCGAATACGTAAGTTAACATTCCGGAGCGAATGTTGCTTTGCTCATATTTACAATGCAGCTCATGCAAACATGTTCATTTCAAAATATTGATGCATGAAAATTTCATCTCTATTTCAGACTGGCGCACATTTCTGTGGAACAGGCTAGAAGAAGGTATTATTATAAATATGTTCGTGAAAGATTATGTAATATACAGACATAACTGGCAGGAATGTGTGGCAGTCTCAAGTACCTACGTAACTTTAAAAATGTTAATAAATTTTGTGCCAAATTATAGAAAATATTTTATAATTAAGTAATTTAAATTACAGCGGAGAGGTACTAAACTACTAAATCAAAATACGGGTTGGTCTTTTATGTTTTAATACAAAATATATCGTAGTGTTAGTTAAATGTTCTTAAAACTTTGTACTATTCAACAAGTTATGGGAAAGTATAAAATTATTTCTACATATATCGTAACAAATACAATTTAAAATTTCACTCAATCAGAAAATAACGTTTTGATGTAATTTTACAATAGGATGTCAGAATTTATATATAGCAGATGTAATGCATCAATTTTATCTATTGAAGCTCTACTTATTTACAATTTTGAATTTTGGATGGTTTATTTATAACAATGTACTAGGTAAAGTAATATGTAGGTACGGATTTAGATTTTGTTTGGTACCTGTTGTTTTTATTTGGATGTACCAATCAGATGAGATTTTACTTACTTTAGTTAATTCAATAAGTTGTTGTTATAGCTTCTTGTTTTCCTCCGGACATCGTCATACCACACGTATTAGATTCAACTATGATTGAATCTTACAGGTGAATGGAGTCCCAATAAGTTCTTATAATTATCTGAATCCACGTGAAGTGCTATGTCCGGGATATTCCAACTAGAACTGTTATCTTTATTAGATAATTTATGTTTAATATAATTGGTATTCCGTACTTAGTCTCCGACATGGATCAGCAAACAGCCGGGATTCGCCTGTACTTTATTTACAATAAAAATCAGTCCATCTCAGACACGAAAGACGACTACAAATAAGTTGTAGAAGTAAAACTTGTACAGATAAACCGCGGCAGCGCTTATTCTAGCTTATCCTATGTGTTCGTGCATAAAGTTGTTAGTATTTACCTGTTCCCCAGTGGGGCTTGCTGTCGGGCTCATATTCGATGCCTTTAAGGCTCTTGGGTGCCAAGGGTGTGGAAAGGGGAACGTTAAGGTCGGTGATGGGGTATGCCCGGTCCTTCAGGTAAAGACCGTAGCGAGAGGGGTACAGCCTGTCGATGGCTGCCAGTCTGTCGAGATGGTCCTGCCACGCCTTGTGGGCATCGAAGGGGTCGACGCCTCGTCGGACGCGCCTTGGTACGTGATATACTGTCAGTGGAAACAATTATAAGTTAATTAAGTTTGATACAAAATGGTACACTCTAGAATGCCAATGAATTGGTTTGGAACCATATTTTATAAGTGTCCAATTCTACTATAACATAGGTTACCCTCATTTCGAAATGTTATATTAATTTGTGCCATACATATTAATACGGATGACCCAAAGCCAACGTTCACTGCCATTTCTATTTTTAATATCAAGACATTAGATTCGTCGATAGAATCATTTAAAAAAAAAACGCAAGGATAACACAAATCAGTTTTTGTAACCTTTTGAAAACGAATTTCTTGAAGAAACAAACTGTTGAGTTGTAGACTGTGCTAAAGAAAATATGGAAAATGTTATTATAAAAACCATTTCCATATGGTATTTTTAAACTATTAAAAATATGTCTATTAAAATAATGGAAGGAAATGATCTAGACATCTAAATGTTAATTCCAAATAACTTAGTAGTTGATTAGTTTGCTGAGCTAAGCTTTAGGTATTTATAGTGAAAATGTCGGGGGAACCACAGTAAATCATGAAAGTTATTCATAGAACTCACCTCTACATCAACTTGCCGGGAGGGCGCGAAAAAGAAAATCATTGTGGGCTAAGTCACAATTAGTATTATTTAAAGGGGTAAATAATAATATATGTAACACCTGACAAATGCTAGAAGATCAATGCAGTACTAGTGACGTCGATGTAACATTCATGGACTTTACAAGTGTAGAGTAATGTTATGTAAGAAGAGGTGATTTCTATCAAATGACGCATGCGTTATATTAGTAAAATAATAAGTTGTAACTTGCACAAGCAACAACATCAAATGCCAGACAGTACGGACGTATTTGAACAGAAGAAGCTAATATTTTAATCATGAACACCTTTACATTTATGAAAACGACTACCTTTCTCTAGACATTTCAATTACCTACGTCAAATATAACTAATCACAAACAATCCTTTTTCTAGGGCCTAACGTGATAAAGTTAACAAGCATTACGTGATAACGTTAACAAGCATTACGTTAGGCATTACGAAGAAAAAATATTTCATAAATAATAAATAGAAACGAATCTGTGATTGTATGTAGCTCCATGTAATGTTAAATCGATTCATCCAATGTCAATCTTCGAGCTGATGACAGGTTATACATCATCTTAATTTCATGATAAAATTCTTTATTTATATAAAACTTTATTACATAGTAAAATATAGCCAGCAGAATAGCCCGCAACGACTTGTTATAAAATTATTAAAAATGGCTTCATTCGCTTTTGTAAAAAAAATGACGATCATTTTTTGATAATGATAATATGTCACACAATGTGACTATACATTATTTATGTAGTGTTCGTAATATACGAAGTCCTGAATTTTAATCTACACTCTCCCGGAGCCCTTTTGTGCTGAAACAAAATGTTGATACAGTTCTAGAACTGAAGTGGAAACGTCAGAACTAGATTAAAGTTTACGTTCAACACAATAGTGACCCTGCACAAAGCACATTTGTGTAAAACTTTTGTGAAAGTGATTAAATGTTTTCACTATAGGTATGTACAGTATTATTCATAACTGGAGTAGATGTTATATTTACAGTGAACATTAATTTTAGCATTGATTTCTGATTCTGATTGTTATTACAACACTTTTATTTTTATGCAGACTAACTGAGTCGGACATATCACCTTTGATTGCCAAATTGACGTGTCATTGTGAGTGATGCTCTTGCCAACCGATTACCTATTGAACAGTTACCAACAGATGATCTATCAACATTGTCTATTTTTGTTTAATGAAGCTTAGCAATCATAATAAATGCTCAAGTTCGGTGGTCAATTGGCAAGTCGGTTAGTGTAGCGTGTGTGTGTATGTTGTGGAGTGTTTGTTATTTACACTTGGTACTAACCTGGCCTGTACGAGTCAAGGGAGCGCGGGTAGTTGTGGGTGTAGATGGGGCGTGGGGAGTATCCGTAGGTCTCACGGTGGACGGGCAGGTAGCGGTATCCGGGGACAGTGATCCTCTCAGCGGCGCCGATGGGGTCGTCGTAGATGGACTTGCTGTAGGGGTAGCTGGTGCTCAAGAGCTCGGGGAACACGCTACGGCGGCTGGGCCTGTACCTCTCCTCGGCTCTGATGTCTTCCGATCCTGGGGTAAAAGATGATAGACTTCTATAGTTTCATAATCTTTCAAGAATTCCTTTAGGTTCATGCCACGTAATCAAACATGAAGCATTTTATATCTTAATGTAAATAAATTGCTGTTTCTCCTGCTTACCTTTTAGAGATCGCACGAAGGATTGCCAAAATCTGGCTTTCTTCGACGGCGTCTCATTTCTGCCAATCATTTCTAAATGATTTTTAAACATTTTGGCAGTTTATGTCGTGCTCGTGGTCTGTAACAAAATTTGTCTTTGTAAACATTTGTTGTTATAAAATCAGGTTGAAAAAGTTGTGCGAAATGTTAGTCTCGCATGTGTTGTCAATATGTCAAAAGTTAACCTTGAGTTTGCCAATATATATCTTTTAAAAATATGTCCAGGTGACATAATTGAGTACGATAGCGTGCTCGTGCCTCGTAAATAGAGCAGTGACGTACGCAAGAGTTAGCAGCAGGGCCGCAAATAGCCGTCTCAGTGGCTGGCTCGTGTCGAATGGCCCGTGGACTTGGACACTCGCCAAACTAACTGGTGTCGAGGAGAAACTTGAAAACAGCCGTTTTTACGAATGTCTACTCATTGCTCTGCTATTTTCGAGTTTGTGACGACCTTGTTGCGTGTAACGATGTGGATAAGTCAGCGGCCTGCCGCAATTTCTAATTACGTAAGCTTCGAGCTTTAAGTATGCGAAGACGAATTGATGAGGGTTTCATGGCGCGACCTCGAGGTATTTCAAGAGCTTCCCTAATCTCTTTGTTCTTTTGTAATACGTATGCTTGAAGGCACGTTATTTTGTTTTAGTACGTTTTTATAGATTTTTAGATACGTGGATTAATTTTTTTTGTATACTAGCTCTGAGATTAAGCTCGCCTACATCATTGTTATTTTGAACGCTATTCTCACTAAACAAACCTGAATGTAAATTGTGTTACTGTAATTTTTGTTTCGATTAGAAGCGAAATTTAAAAACGATCGTATCTACAAATATTTTTCACAACACAACCTCTGGATTTTGTTCAGTTTATTCATTGACGTGCGTCATTGGTTTAAATATAGTAGAACAGAAACACCATTCATCAGCCATTCGGTTCAGATCGACGTTTGTGTAGATAAGAACACTTCAAGGATCTATGGAATGCACATTATCTTTTATTTTCTCGCTTGAAAACTGTACGCACGGGTATGTGGTTTTGTTACGGAATGAACCCTCATTACATTATACATTATCGAAGACTAGATGTTTTTTGAGTGGATGTAGTTTATGTTGATACCTTACTAGATTAAGCTTTTAATGTACCTAGTTTATGTTCATAGTTTCATTTTCGCGATATTAATGAGGTACTGTTGTCAGCTGTAGGTACTGCAGTTGACTTTCAACTTTTCATTTGCACATACTTTACCCCTTTCTACAAAAATTTGTGAAGTGTTTATGAGAAATCAGCTCATTTTTATGATTAATCAAAAATATAACTCTGAAATGTATCATAAGTAAATCTCAAAATTTCTCAATATCGAAAGGAAAGTGATAAAGTATAGTCCCACCTGTCATTAGAACTCGTGCCAAGGTAACCCGGTAACATCATCAGTCATCACAGTTAGTTAAAAGTGAAAGGAGACTTGCCAACAATTACATTAAGGTTTCAATTAGATCGAAAACAGGTAATTTATAATTAAATGTCAGTTATTTGGGTCAAGTCTTAATGTTTTAAATATTGGTTAAGGGAAATATAAGCTCCTTAAATATTCTATGAGTTAGTTACTACTTGTGTTTTCATTACTTATACTGTATTTTCCATCTTCAATAACCTTTGACCACGTTATTTTAAATGAAATGAAAACTCAATAAATCATCGGCCAATTGTAAAATTATTTATTTTTGGTTTTCAATATATTACCAACTGCTAACTGAAAACGAATCTAGCGACAAGCTGATTTCAAATGGAGCAAATAATTGACAATAATAATGATGAATTTAATTAGTCAAAAGGCATTCGATAATATTAAATATATTTTTTATTAACTAAATGTAAAATTCTTTTATCGGTTATTTAGTAAGTATCTCTAATCCAATCATCAGGATTGGATCCGGATTGATCTTAACTTTTTTTTTTTTTTTTTTTTCTCCTGCCCTTATCCCAATTTATTTGGGGTCGGCGCAACATGTCCCTTTCTTCGGATGTTTGATTGATCGGATTGATCTTAACTATGTGCCTATTATTACAAATTAGGTCAAGACTTAAGGCCAATGTCAAATATGTTTTGCTACATCGATTTCCATGCTCCATTCCATAGTACTACGAATGCAGCAGCTGTCATTGGTATCTGTATAAAAATCCATGGTATCTAGTCCAGATAGAAATTGAAGGTTAAGTATGTAGGTATAAGGGCGATGTGGATTGGCCGTTAAAAAAAAAGCTAGTCGATTGTGAAACGGTTATAAAAATACATGGAGGCGCGTCGATTTGGCGGGATTGCAAATTTGGCGCGGGATGAGTGTGGCTGAAAATAGGCGCGCGCGCGGCCGGATCGGATTCACAGCATTCCCGGATCCGGCGCATTGTCGCAGGCGCAGGTGCGCCTATACCCGCGGTATCTATGATTTGACACACTATGTACCTGTACCAAAGGATATGTTTAATGGAGATAGGTCAAAACGGATTGAATGTATTTTGAGGGGACAGTGCACTGCTTCAGTGAAGAAACTTTTTGTACACATAATTATATTGCAGTAGCCATTGCATAGAAATATTATTTTAAATAAGATATTGTATTTAGTTAATGTATGAATGCACACTTTAGTTTAGTATAACGGGCTCGGTTTACTACACGTCTAAGCGATTATTTTGCGTACAGAATACATACTTAGTAATAATGCCATTGAAAGTAACGTCTCTACATTTTACGCAAATATTTAAAGCACAAAAAACGATTTCTTGAAGCTGAATGTTCATTAAAATATACACAATTAACGTCACTTTTGCTTCAAATTACAAATATAAAATATTGTTAACTCATTTCTAGGTGTAGCTCCTTTTCAAAACGAGTTTCAGGTGTGAAGCAAATGAATAACTGCTTATGATTATCACTGAACACAGTGTTTACTATTATTCCGTAAATGCTACTAGAATTGTTTTATAATTGTTTTATAATTTCACCTTATTATGGTCGTTCACTGTCGAATAACGTGTGAGTAACTTACGTGCTGCTGAACAAATGTTACCGTATCTCCGCTTATCTCGACTAATCACCCGCGAGAATGCAAACTAGACTTAAGTCGAAGTCGTGAACCGAGCGAGACGAAGTTTCAATTGCGCAACTTTAGAGCGAGACGGCGCGAACTTCGGGGTGACATCGTGAGACGGCGACCACCCCACGTGGGGTACACTTGGCACAACCCTTGCGGACTTAGCGATGGAACACTGGGCAGTTTCTTACCGATTAAATAATGGTCGTTAAAAAATAGAGTTGTGTGGTTTCGTTGACGAGCCGACGTCGAGTGTCGGACCTGGGCGGGCGCGCACTGGTCGCGGCGGGCGCGATCCTCACTCGCCGGCCGCCCGCCCTGCCCCGCCGCCCGCCCGCCCAAAGCATTCAATAAACATTTTATTTTGCCCGTATTTTCCTACTTATGTGCCTACATTGGTTCCCGGATGCAACCATTTTCTAGTTACACGTTTAATCGAATTAGGGAAGATGTTGATTACATAAAGTGCAGTCAATTAATGTTGAAAACATAAATATAAATGTTTAAATTATTAGGTTTCGTTTTAAAAAGTTTCCTTCAAATACTTATTCGCTTTTCTTTACTTTTCATCAAAACCAAATTCGAATCATACATATTCATATCATAGCATTGGTAAAGATTTCAGCTGTCTAAATTCCGGTATTTTCATAACAACTTTGAATGTTATTCTTATTTGTTGTTTTATCACATCATTTGGAGTAGAATATTCTGGGAAAACGATTAAAACCTCCCACATTGCGCATACATCGTTGGTGTAACTGTACAGGTACCCACGTATAGCTTCGCCCGTGAAAGTACTGAAATAGCGGCGTAACGGCGTCCACCTGAGATTATCCAACTTTGTGGGTGATTCAACTTTACATTCCACGTTAATGAATCGGCTTTGTTTATAGACTCAAGTACCTATGTGATAATGCCTTCTTGTTATGAACTTTTCAAACGTGCAATTTTTGCAAGTCACTTCCGTAATATCGAATTAATAGGCATAGGTAGATCAAACTCGTTAAATTGGGAGTACAAAATGTTCAAAGGATCGAACTTCTATCGAGCCTTCAACTTTACATTTACATTTTGTATTTAATTCATTTGATGATTTAAAAACGGAATAGATACCTATAGAGTTCTAGTTAACAAAGTAGTCGCTGAAAAGCATGTGATGTTGTTTTTTTGTGTTCTCACTGAAATATTCTAGAACTGTCAAAAAACGTTTGCGTCGATATTCATAACAAAAAGATAGAACTTTATGTCATGACATCCACTACTTATTTATTTATTATTATTTACTTATAACAGCAAAGTAGCGCGATCGTTTTTGAAATAAACTTGTCAGTGATTGCAGGGGGCTTAAAACAGTCACTTTGGCAGAATCATAATAGGATAAATATTATGAATCATCGTAAAATGTCACAAACTGACAATTCATAATATGATCTGCGTGCGATTCATAATACGAAATAATTGATTCTGTTTGCCAGTTTTCTATGGAGATTCGTAAAATGGTCCACATATTATGAATTGCTTTTGTGTCAAATTAGAGAAATTGCTAATGACAGCTAGAAATTCAGGATATGAAATGCTTTTAGAGGAATTGCTAATGTAACCATTTTAGGCCCACAGAACAAAGATACCTAGATGCAGACAGGTATTCGGCAATAACATTCCGAAATCGATGTTTATAACCACTTTAGCTACTGCAAACTTATTTTTATCATAATTATACTACTAATAACATACTATATACAAGGTGGAGACGACAATACGACAAAAAATGAAACATAATAATAATAACATATGTAATGACGTTCTCGGTCTACATACAAAAAATTAATCAAATACATTTAGCCAATAGTTTAGTTACGATAGCTAGCCAAAGATCGGTAAACCCCATAGGCCCATCACTACTATTTAGTTTGTTTTCCATTTTCTAATTCAAGATTTTTATTTTTTTGGTATAAAATAACGTCATTAACGGATTCATAACAGGATGTTTATAATGTAGACGATATAATTTATTACCAGTACAAAAAATGTTTGATGCGATTTTGTGTATTTTATTTTTGTGAGAGTTTACAAGGTCGGCGCCATCGGCGACAGGTGACCTCGTATTGATACTTTTAACATTCGATTTTTCTTCTAGAGTATATTTTCAAGAACGGTGAGGCTTCTTTTAAACAAAAGTTGAAAAAAAATAAGCTATAGCTATACAAGAAGCATCATCCTATCGTGCAGCCAATTTCACTAAAACAAAATTAATAGGCCTTTCGTAGCAGCTCTTAAAAAGTTACAGTTATTAGGTTACAGTTGGAACATCACATCAAGTGCCTGTTACTGATTGACATAGTTCTCCCAATCATTTAGTTTTAGCTAATCTTAACTTAATCTACTTGTTAAAGGTAGGTACAGTTAGTATAATTCGATGACATGGGTGTGATGAAGTTCGTTTTCTTTCACGATAATCTATCTATCTATATATTTAAAATCAATTGCCGTCGTTAGTCTCGCAAAAACTCGAAAATGCCTCGACCGATTGAAACTTTAGCAAGTTATGGTGTCTGAGAAGGTTCCTAAAAAGAATGAAGAAGGCATTGCAACGCATGTCGGGCATAAGCTAGTTTTGTATAAAAGCTTTCGCTAAAATCATTTATTTCAAAACATTTAACAAACCCTCGTATGCTCGTGGTTTCCCACTTCATTTATTTTTCGAATAGACCCGGATTCATTCATATTTTGGTCAAACTTTTATAGTCTGAAGTTCTGAATCTGAACTGATCTCCTCAGACTTTTTATTTTTGTTTGATACATATCTGTTATAACGTTTTGCATGTGGCTTTGTTTAGGTTTGGGCTTGTGTCACTTCGAATAAGTACTGGAAGAGTTTTTTAGTTTATTCAGTGATCCCTCAAAGACGAATCGGTCACCTTGTTATTGTAAGACCACCTTATTGTGGACCACGAAGTATGACGTACACGCGGTAAGTACTTGTACGTCATCAGTTGGAAATACTTCATTCAGTGAAACGTTTTCAATTTCCTTTTTACGGTTGTTATGAGTGTCTCGTGTGTTTACATTGGATAACCCTACTTATTTTGGTATGTGTGTTGTCTGGCTGTATGGCGTCATACGACCCACGTGCATCACCCTGAAACATCACGTTTTATCGAATTTTGGCCCGCATTCAACTTGTTTTATAAATAGATTTGCTATAAACAATTGAAGCTCAGACTTTAAAACAACTTCCGATGGTAGGCATATTCTATTTCCTCTGTTGTCATGAGACGTACGTGTTCATATTTCTCAGTAGTAACGTGCCTGCTTGGTTAGACTTGTGCTGTAATGAATAGCTTTTTTAAAACGTTCTTGAAAGTTTGTTAGTCTTGGATCAAGGAAAGTAGAAGTGCTGTGAGGTGTTTGCCCTTCAAAAAGCGAACGCGAGCTAATAATATTATTATATCTTATTTTCCAGGTCGACCTTGTTAGCTACTTTTAGGACAATCCTGTCACTTTTGTGGGCGTTGCAAAAGGTGACAGAGGGATTATATTGGGAGGTTTACTGTGGCCATGTCCTCATGTTTACCAAATTATCATTCTGCGGTGTCGTGAATGTAACTATGTCATCGAAATAATCAAGCAGGATCATTCGATCTAGTGAACAAACTTCGATGTGTCGAAGTTTTTTCATTTCATTGAAGTGATTTAGAGAATGGGCAACAGTTTTTACGGTCGTTTCTTGACTATTTATAGCAACAAAGGCTTGTTTACCACCTCCAGAGGCTGTAGAGTGCATTTTTTTTTTTTTTTTTAATAACGTTGTCGTTTACAAACATAGAAACTCACATACACTAACACCCAGACCCGGAACAACTACTTGCAGATCATACAAATATTTGTTCCGTGCGGGGATCGAACCCGCGACACGTTGCGCAGCCGTCCATCGCTCAGCCACCGCGCTAACCGTGTCGTCAATGCAATGATTTGAAGTAGCCATATTCTCATTTCTACTTTTATTTACTTAGTTAAATTTAAGTCGAGATTATTCTCGTTAGCCACCAGTTTCAGCGGGTTATTTTAGTTCCGCAGTTTCTTACAAGAAAAAAAAAAACATCCAATAAAGTTAAGCCAAGCTAACTTATGTAGAGTAAAACATCTTTCTAACATAAAACTATATAGTCCAAACATGAGTACTATATTTACTCTGAAAATGAGATCGATCGGAGGAATAGCATCTCATTATCGTAAATTCCCTTACTGATCCCTTTGTTATTGCCAAGCACGATTAAAGGCCGGCCTGAAATTACTACGAGCTGTTCAAACATACACAAAATAATTCTCACAATAGATAGATATAATTAGAGCATCGGGAACATTAGAACATTTCGGGAATGAGTCGTCTGGGTTGTCATTATTCAGTGATCGTACCGTATCGTCTTCTTTACAGGTGAGAAAAACTAAGCTGATCATTATAATGCTCTATCGCAAAATTAATACCTATTCGTAGTTATCCAATATCTGAAATATCAAGAACATCCACCCACGGGTATACCCAGATTACAAGATGGAGCAATAGTAGGTAGTTGAGTATAGCATAGTATAGAGCAGGGATCCAATGTTGCGGATATTCGCATCCGCATCTGCAATTGAGGGAGCTTCCGCATTTATTTAGACCTCCGCACACATCCGCGGATGTAAGAACATCCGCATCCGCAACATCCCTGCAGGCGTAGCATGAGCACCGTTTTGTCGACGGAAGAGTAGATAATAATGACGTTTCATTTAGACCGTACGACCGCGACGACGGCAGCAAAGTAGAAAGAGTCAACTGCACTTTTTACGAAATTCACTCTTTTACACAATACGACTCAGAATTTTTTGTTTTGTCATAGGATTTTTTTTCTGTTTGATTCTCAATTTTTACTGATTTAAGTCACGACAACTACAAAAAAAAAACTGAAAGTGTCGACGTACCGTATTTTGGATCAAACAATTTTACAGTAATATTGGCCTTAACTATTTCCTTGGTACTTATAACTAAATGATGTAAAATAGGAGAAGATGGCTTTGTTCTTCTATTAATTATCACAGTTTTGCGTTCAAAACGCTCCCTTGTAAAATCATGATTTTGTAGATAACCGTTTATACTTTGTGGCCGTCGAGTAGAAAGTTTTCTACTGGCGATTCAAAAATCAAATTGTTTTTTACTACTATAGACAAATGTCAGTGTGATTTTGACAGTTTGAGTAGAAAACTTTCTTCCAAACTAGTCTACATATAAAAAGACCTAGACAAAGATCGTTAGAAACGAAAGACAAAATTACAGATTGTAGAAGGATTTCTAAGGTGCGATGTCAAAAATGACGAAATGAAATGTCACTTTGTATAGAAAAAGCTATGTGTATTCTTAGTAGAGATAGAAAGCGTCATGCTACGCGTGCAGCACGCGTAGCATGACGCTTCTACGACTACAATCTGTCATTTTGCCTTTGGTTTCTAACGATCTTTGTCTAGGTCTTTTTTATGTAGACTATTTCGGCAGAAAGTTTTGTACTCAAACTGTCAAAATCACACTGACTTTTATATAGTAGTGAAGACAATTTGATTTTGGAATCGCCAGTAGAAAACTTTCTACTCGACGGCCACAAAGTATAAACGGTTATCTACAAAATCATGATTGTAAAAGGGAGCGTTTTGAACGCAAAACTGTGATAATTTTTAGAAGAACAAAGCTATCTTCTCCTATTTTACATTATTTAGTTAATAGGGCATAAGTACCAAGGAAATAGTTATGGCCAATATTACTGTAAAATAGTTTGATCCAAAATACGGTACTTCGACACTTTGAGAATAATTGTTGTAGTTGACGTGACTGAAAATCAGTAAAAATTGAGAATCAAACAGAAAAAATATCCTATGATAAAACAAAGAATTCTGAGTCGAATTATGTAAAAGAGTGAATTTCGTAAAAAGTGCAGTTGACTCTTTCTACTTTGCTGCCGTCGTACTGTCTACACGAAACGTCATTTTTGTCTACTCTTCCGTCGACAAAACGTTGCTCATGCTACGCCTGCTGGTATAGAGTAGACTCTTATGATAAGCAGTCAATAGAAAAAGGAGGCACTACCCCTGTCAAATAGTGGTAGATTTATTCCTAGGTACGAAAGATGAAAGCTAAGGTAAATAGACTCTAAGTAGAACAATTTTTGAATGTGATATCACTTTAAATCATTCTAATTTAATTCACGGATCATTGTATCTTTCTCAAAGCAATTTATTATTCATGCAGTTTACCAAAAATAAATCGATAAACAACTACATTTCTCACTGCAAAAATATTGTTTTGCCAAATATAAATATTTTCGCCTTTACATGACGTGTTTAACTAATTTGTGACATTTTGAAATTCATACGGGGGTGTGAAGGGTGAGCGAGTCTGTCAGGCATCGCTACGGACGATTAGCGACACCTCAGCTACGAGTCGTAGACCGTTACCGATGCGACGATGCGATGACGACACTCATTTGTTTTATTTATACACTCGCTCGTACTAGAACATTATTTGTATCTAAGTGATGTAGCCAAAACATTTTAGATATTAATGATGCAGGTTGTTTGGAGATAAAATAGTAATTATAGAACATTACAAGAGGCAATTTATTTTGTCTGTGACTATTTGTACACGCACTTAATGTCAATGATTGGAACACTAAACGGTTCAATATTTTAATGTTCATTATTTGTATGTAATTGTCTGTATAATTTTGATTAATCTAACGCTTTGTTCGGTCCAAAGAGAGCAAGGAGATATAGGTTCGATAGTAATGAGCTTAGAAAAAGGGCCAACTGACAAGGCTAATTAATGAAATAATTATGACAATCATGTGAACTGCAACAAACAATTTATCTCAACTTAGATAAATAAGCTGAATTTAACATTGTCAAGTGCAAATGCTCAAACAGCTTTATAATTTTCATGTTTGTAAATGCACGTCAAAAAAATCTTTGGAAATTCTTCCACGAGGCGCATTTTCAATAGTTTCAGTCAGGTCATATATTATTATGAAATTACTGATATTACCTACGTTTATCATGTCTAGATACGACTAACATGTAATAAAAGCGTAACTTCTTCTTGGGCGGGCGGGCGATGCGTTTCGTCCGCCCGCCCTATCTGTGAGAGAATCTTAGAATTTAAAGTTTAATACTTTATTAGTTCATATTATATCGTATAGAAATGGATTTACATCTGTCATCTTTGCTCATTATAATAATGTACTATGAATTTTATTATTTTAGCATTTTTTTTTTTTATATGTACGAATGTGTCTATAATGTGAAAGCTGTACCTATCTATCAATTTTCATGATACGTTTACATAGTTTAATTCGTTGTGACATAATGTTTTGGCAAGTCGGTAGTGTTTCAGTAGTGAATGACGATTTACGAAATTTTCCATTGTGAGATTTTACGTCCCCTTGTAGGTAATGTAATAAACGAAAGGTCAAAATCAAAGTTATCATAAAAATACCTTCATAAAATGAATACTATCTACTTACACTTGAGTGAAGACACGTGTAGAACTAGAGTTTATAATGGATTCGAATGTAAATAAATTGCAGCTAGTTTTGTAATAGAAACAATGATGCTAAACAGAAACGCGAAGATAGCCACACGCCTGCAAAGATATAGCATCTGTTGACACGTGAACAGACAACTTTATAGCAAACTCTATCGCTACCTTGTCTTATTTATAGAATTAGAAAGAGATAGATGAAGAGAATTTGTTGGTTTTCTTAGGAACTTTCCAATAATGGAATATTCGTTGTTTTGGCTCCTGCACCGCATTGGCAAACTGTGGATACCTTTTATGGAAGGTAGGTATCTAAATACTGTATAGTTGTTGTCTGAACATTTGCTTACGGAATTAAATCATCAAATGAGTCAGTTCCCCCGCTCTTATATTATATATGTAGATCAATCATCACGCCAAGACGCAATACCTGTGTACATAATACCTGTGTACCCACCTATATATGTGCCCTGCAAAATAGTTATGTTGCAATAGCAGTGGTAGGTACTGATGAATGATTCACGTCTAGCTTAGGTCGATAGGAGTTATAGGCTGTAGTGATAGCTGCAAAGATCAAGATGTAACATATAAAAGGTAATGGTGAGGATACATTTTTACTATACATTGTAACAGCGACTCAATTTTCACGCCTCCCCCTTAAAACCTTAGCCAAATATTTTTTGATATTCGGGTAGCTCATGACCTAAAAAGTGCCAAAAGAATATGAATTAATAATCTCGACTAATTAAAATGTTATACAACAATGCGTTTCGCAGGTATTTACTCGTTAAATTACAATCAATTCCTTAAGCAACCTATCTGTTGATGTTGTTGATGATTTATCTGATTATTTCCAGAATACGCTTGTGTGGTGCTGCAAGAAATAAGTCTATTTTGAAGTTTACGTCGAAGCGCAGGCATACTGGGCTGACTTTTATTTTTGGTGTGAAAAATGGCTGTTCACGGTACTTAGTGCGCCGTAACGCGCGCAAAACATTGTGTTTATGGGTGTCGAAGTTGTCGAAGAAAAAGAAGTCATCGACATTTTGGAGAACGTATTCTATGCTTCGGTGGACTATAAAAACAAGGCATTGACAACATTGACATAATAGCATCCTCGAAGTTGCAAGTTCTTTTTCTCGTAGTCATGGTATAAAGTATAGTATGCACCTCTTGAATAAAACGGATTTATATCGAGGGCAATGAATAACTCACGTCGCTCAGGATTCTAGAATCTTTCACTTGCTCGTGATGCATCTATGGCCCTCGCTTTAAATCCGTCCTTTATTCACTAATTGCATAATATACTATTATTTCTCCGCCACATAATGAACACCAAGTTTTATACAATGGCAACAAATCCGGATACTTATGAGTCTTTACTATCCAATGAAAATCACCTACCTACATTATTTAACTTTTAGCCGACTTTCCCAAGAAAATAATTTCACTTACCTACAAACTGCTTCTTATTTCCTGAAGCTATTAGCATGTTTAACAACCTCCATGACATTGTCAAGTATAAATACAGCCTCACCAGTAACACAACTCATTTTACTATCAATAAACGTCTCGCGAAATCTGTTAAAATAAATCATCTGTGCAATGCGGAACGTGAACACAACAAGAAATGTTTCAGGAATCTAATCGATGCTAATTATATGGACGTGCGGTACACCACAACACGCCTGCACATGTTTGTCTACAACTCCAAATAATTCTCCGAACTGTTAATGTTCAGTCGCACTTAGCAAAGGGCGATTAAATTCGTATACATCAGAGTTATGGCCGAAGATTCCTCTTGTGCATCAAGCATGTTATTCGCTATAAAAGCAACTGGACTGCTAAAATGTCGACGGAATTAGTCACTAGTCAGTATGGTCGACTAATTCCGCGTTGCCGAAAGCTAGCGTTATCTAAACTGAAATGTGCATGAATGATTGTAATCGTTTGAAGTGTTGAAGAATAAGCAGCTGGGCTGATGATTTCTCGCGCGTCAGTCTCAGTCGTAAAAGCTTGGCACATTCACGTTGATGACATGCATCCAGTGTGTTACAAACCATTTGGAGCATACACGTGTTTCACACAATTATTTAATGGCAGAAGTGTGTTTAGTTACTAATAAATTATATTAATATTACATTGTCTATTTAATATCTCAATATTCGTAGCTCGTAGCTGGCTGCTACGAGGAATAAATTGAAGATTTAATATTTGCAATGAACTATTATAGTAAAGTGTTTATCATTTCTAAATAAACAATATATTATAACATAACATCACGCCTGTAATCCCTGAAGGGTAAGGCAGAGGTGTACCTACAGTACACCCACATTTCGCCAGTTTTTAAGTCCCAGTAGGGGGCGAGCCTATTGCCATCAACCGGGCACAAATCGAAACTCCCGACTGCTACTGGGAAATACCCCATGAAAAACCCAATTTACACTTTGCCCGACCTGGGGATTGAACCCAGGACCTCATGCTTAGCAGTAGCGCTAGACTCGACCAACAAGGCAGTCATAAATAAAAATATATAACTGACTTATAGTACTTATACAAGTAAGTCAATTAGAGAAAATAAATTATTTGTATTTGTATAAGTCGTGAAATGCAAACTATGATCTTAACCTACCGAACTCACCACGGATATGAACTCACCTATATTCTATATAGTACCTATTTACTAATTCCATGCCTATACTACGTTCGTAAGCTGCTACGCAAGCCGAGTGAACTTTTCAAATATCTTTGCATGATTTTCAGCACACTTTTTTTCTACAGTCAACCATTATTAGAAAGCACGGAAGCTTCAAAACAAACTAGATAAACAATAAATAACGTCGTAAGGAACCAGGAAAAGCACTACTATTTTTTTTAGTTTTACTACTTTGACCTTGCGAGCAACACGGCACAAGACACATAACAGTTTTTGTGAAGAATGCGAGGTCAGCTGATTGACACAATAGTTTCAAGACTAGTCATCTGCTTTTATGAAAAAACTTTATTTCCCGAGAATGATTTAAAAGTAGGCAAGAAGCTTCGCCCATTCAGAATGTTTCGGGACTATTTGCATAGACATTCTTTGTCTACATGAAGTCATGAATTAAACTACGACTAATAGCTGAAAAACGTGTATCTAAGTACGCACCATTAAAATACGATGTTCAAAGAGGTGGTAAGGGATGGTATTGAAATTAAAACTAACAGTATGACTCGGTAGGCGCATACCTAATATAAAACCAGAAAAGCAGTGCACTATAAAAGACAAGACCTAATCGTAGCCCGTTGCGTGTCCAACCTCGGATATAAGACACAAAATAAAAAGTAAGATTATAAAACGAACTGCGCAGTACTGCTTGGATGATTTATTACCCTAATATCACTCAAATAACATGGCTCTTCGTTCGAATGTTTTTAATCTGCTCCGTCTATTGACCATGGAATATCCACTAATCTAATTAGCTTGATATTTTTTCCGTCACACCAAGGTACGCGCCCAATCGGTAATCAGACATTTGCATTAGAGCTGCCAATGACTGCGAATCTGTGGGATAATTGCGTAACGGACTTACAGTGGCAATGGCTTTCATTTTGACAGTTCAAGCCTTCATTAATGATGCTTTTTTTATTATTGTATCACGTTTAATTTACAATTTTAAATAAAATATACAATCTAAGTCTAGCAATATGTACAAAGGGAAAAAATTATATATGAAGGAAGGGCTCATAGGGAGTCAAAAAATTCTTCCACATCGCTGTCAGTGGGAAAAATAAAAATAAAGAAAGAAAGAACAAAAATATAGCTACCAATAAGGTTGTTACATTTGCGCCGTTTGAGGTTTTCTGCACCTGCAACAGCCGCCCCAGCACAGCCCGCCGTGCTAGGAAGATGGGATGGCGCGAGGGTGTCGACACAGGTTGCATCCCACACCAAAGGCCTACCCATCTTCCAAGGCATTATGGTCATTCCGTCTGGTCTCCTCCCATCGTCGCGTGCCAAGCCATTGGGTTCTAAAACAGCTGGCACCCCGGCGGTGACAAGAGCCCGACGGATGATGTAATTAATGCTTGCGTGCCGTGCCAGCCGACCAGCGCTCTTGCTGCAGGAAAGGCCATGGTGTCCGAGGCGGTCGACTGCTTCACCGCACTGACAGCGATGTGGTGCCCCACAAGGAGCGCCCAAACGCAGACTTGTAGCGAGCCGGAAAGTGGTGTCACCCAGCATAGTGCCTATGTTGAGTGACGGCATTCATTGCGGTATTTACGTTGTTGGGCAGGCGAATTGTTCAAACATAAAGCAATGGATTGGCAATTACCTTCAAAATGTTTCGGATCGTGATTGAAAGTGTGTTACGTAATGATGTCTTGCTTTTGTCCACTGATAAATCGTAAAGGAGTTGAGATACCTAGTGTCAAAATAGGTGACTCATTTAGGAAACAACGATAACTTACTGCTTATGAAAAAAAAACCCACAGACAAGAGCTGTTGTGGTTTATTTCTTTTATCGATGACAGGAAAGTTGTAACAAGTACTTAGTTGCTCCAATTTAATATAACTGTTGTTGCTATGTCGTTGTGATAAAAAATCGAGATGCTTTCTTCATTCCGGTGTTACTGAAAACGTGGCATATCAATAGCTAAAAACATTGGCAAACTTCTTACAAAAAAATAATTAAAACCATTAAATTCATGAAAAATAAATAAAACAAAGAAAACTTTTATGGCATCTTATCTTTTTTGACAACAAACGGCCTGAATTATCTTGTGCATTTTTAATTAATTACTACCTATGTACGTTTGCACCAAATAGCTTATATTACCTACTTACTTGTATTTATTTTCAAATACATATTTGCATGCAGCTGCTTACTTCATTTTAGTGTGACTCAAAAGGTTGCATACCTATTTTTCAAGTTAAAAATATTGGCAAGCTTCTTAAAAAAAAGAAAACAAATATCTTTATGAAAAATAAATAAAACGAAAAAACTTTTATGGCGTCTCATATTTTTTTGACAACAAACTGCCTGTAGTATCTTGTGCATTTTCCATGGAATTAATATTAGGTCTTTACCTATGAAATTGCCGTTCTGCAGTACTGGCCATTTCAAATCAAAATAATTTTTGTTTGGCTAAGAATTCTAATTTCAAATTAATTTTATTTTAAAAACATGGATTTTTTTTTCCAAAAGTAGTCATTTCTTTATTGATTAGTGTTACATTTTCATCGCATTTCAATCTTTTTCGTCATCATGGATACGTTAAAAATTCGAGTAATTATGGAATATGAGTACCGTCGTGGCAGCAACGCGGCACAAGCGGCACGCAACATCAACGACGTTTACGGAGCTAACACTACAAACCAACGCACCACCTGTTATTGGTTTGCTCGCTTCCGTTCTGGAAATTTCGACCTGTAAAATGAACCTCGCGGTCGTCCGAAGACTTTGGTCGACAATGACGAATTAAAGGCGATTGTGGAAGCTGATGATACACAATCTACGGCTGAATTAGCAGCAGCTTTCGACGTTAGCGTCAAAACAATATTGGTCCATTTGCGTCAAATTGGCAAGGTAAAAAAGCTTGACAAATGGGTGCCCCACGAACTCAATGATCGCCAGCGCGAAGTACGCGTCGAGACGTGCCTTGCACTGCTCAACAGACACACAAATGAAGGAATTTTGAACCGCATTGTTACCTGCGATGAAAAATGGATTCTGTTTGATAACCGCAAGCGCTCAGCAAGTTCGTTGGATCCTGGTTCAGCACCTAAGCAATGCCCTAAACGAAAACTTACCCCTAGAAAAGTGATGGTCACTGTTTGGTGGTCTAGCGCCGGTGTGATTCATCACAGCTTCTTACCAAACGGGGTGAGCATTACTGCAGATGTGTACTGTGAAGAACTGAACACAATGATGGAGAAGCTGGCGCATCTCCAACCAGCATTGGTCAATCGCTCGTCTCCGCTGCTCCTGCACGACAACGCGCGACCTCATACTGCACAGCAGACGGTCTCCAAGTTGCAAGAACTGGGGTTGGAAGCTCTCCGTCATCCGCCCTACTCACCAGACCTTGCGCCTACAGACTACTACTTTTTCCAGAATTTGGATAACTTCTTGGCGGGAAAAAAATTAAATACCCGAGAGGCAGTACAAAATGCCTTTGAAGAATTTGTTGCCTCCCGTCCAGCTGATTTCTTTAAGAAGGGCATCAATAAACTGCCACTGCGATGGCAAAGATGCATTGATTGCATGGGTGATTACTTCGATTAATACAAATAAAAAATTCATGAAAAAAATTCGTTTAAATTTTTTCATACAAAACGGCAATTTCATAGGTAAAGACCTATTATTATGTACTATTGAGGGGGAGGTATGCGCCAAATAGGTTTTTTATTTTTAGAATTAATAAACAAAACGATATGTTTTTCAGTTTAATAATACGGTTCTACAGAAAATCCACTTGATATTATTTAATTTGAATGTTTAATCACATCTTTACGTTACCTACTTTATGTACTCCAAATGGTACCCACTGTTGTAGCCTTACTATTTTTTTGAGAAAATTAGACACGATAGGATGGTAGGTGGTATCCTATAGCAAAATTATTAGCATATGTTTTACTTGGTGTACACAGTAATATACACTGAGATGTTATAAAAGCTAATCGGAAGCTGCCGGTCACCATCAATGAAAGCCACCATGTGTGAGAGAGTATTAATGCCTTTTTGTTTTTGGCAACACTGCAGACACGTTTTGTTCAGAATAGCGATGACGGGACCCGTGTCCACCATGATTTACGTCCACACGAACAAGGGAGCCAACATCTTGTATTAAATGTATAAGTAGTTACATTTTGTTTAACGACGTCGCAGCTGGAGTTACAATTGTTTTATGCAGCCAAGGTAGTAGGTAGTATCTTTTAAGATTACATTTATTTGCTCGTATTTCGATTTTCAGATTACTATTAAACGTTACATTAATATAGCAACGGAATTATAATTTTCTTAATGAACCAGCCAGCTTTTCCAGCATCTACACACAAACAACCATGACGATATATCTGACGTTGTAAACATCGGATAACTTTCAGTTTTGATTGACCCACGTCCTATTACTTAGCACTCGGACAAAATCTTACTAACAGGCGAGGCGTCTGTTTATCCGGCGAGAGTGACGCGGGCGCCGATATGCGTGGGCACATACACAGCGATGGCGATCACTATATACAACCAGTTGCAATAGACCTCCCCTGTCTCCCGAACCTACTTGTTAAATAGATAACGAAGAAGTACACAGAGAAAATAGGAGAGATCTCCGTAAACTGGTACTGTTTCGCTGAAATATAATATCTCCTGACCTTGCTACGAATAGTGCCCGCCTACGGATAGACTGATGATGCGTTTGCATGGTTCTACGCTTCACTGATCACTATTTCAAATACATGTAGTTAATACATTATTTTATATAACAGCAGTGGTGTCCATTAGTTTAAATTGTATCCGGTTATATGTTCCTTCGTCTTTAAAAAACTATAATGTCTTAATTGAAAGTGGCGTCCATTAATTGGAATGTTGCATCTCGTGCCAAAATTAAAATTTTCTCATCAAGTATGACATAATCATTTACAAACGCGCTACTACGGCTAAAAATACTACGAAAACAATACCTTTGATACGAGAAAAACGATTGTGTTGCATGTGATACGATGGACGTTCGCCTCATCTAAGAAATAGTTATATCTACCTACATATAGCGGGTCCTTTGATACGATAATACAAATAATAGTTATAAACTAAAGGGACCGGAAACATGAAACATAGGATGATTTAGGGATAGGTACACATGTTTGAAATCATCATTGAGAAATGTTCATTGCGTCAGCCGTGGGAGCTAGAATTTGGCGCTGGATGACTTGTCGACCATCCCTTATCCAGTAGCGTGTGTAGGATTTCACTTTCAGTGATTAATTCAGACATATTTACAGTGATTGTATGTGGAATTATATTTGAATCATACAAGTGGGCAAATTGGGTCATATCGTGTTTACGCGCTGCCGGCCATGGCCTGAACATTTTCAAGTGTTTAACGCTACCACATAACTATTATCTGTCTGTTACTCATGTTATGATACCCTACCTACGCATTTCATTCGTATATACTCGTTGAATCTATATTAATCTTTCTAGAAAAGATAATACCTAATTGTTGTAAGACAAGCCGTTATTGTAAACGTTAACGCACCAAACAGTCTCTCTGCAAATAGAACTGCGCCATACAATTTTCCTCAATCGATGATGGAATAAAAAAAGCTGCGTAACAGCGACTTGATTTCCAAATACAATAATAAATCTTTCATCGAGAACTGAATTAATAAAAAGACTCTCAAAGAAACTAAGATATCCCCTCATGAGTTGACAGCTCAAGACTTTTTGAAGAGAAGCCGGAAACACGTCAGTAGTACGGACAGTAGAAGATGGCGCCACAATAGCGAAGTTGTCCGAGCCCCGCGAGAGACGCGCGCGCTCCTCCACTTCCGGTCGGGAGATTTGCGCATAGAAATGGCAACATTACACATTGTTACACAAAACTTTTCTAGCATAATGCCCTCTACGTTGGCGTACTTCACCCCGTAATTCTTCAGACGCTTCCTCTTGCACAAGTTGTTCGATAAACAGAAAACTTGCCGCACTATTTTCTAAAATCTATTTTATTATAAGTATCTGAACATTGAATAGAGCTGTCTGGCGTACAGAATACGAGGTTTGTTTATTGGTTTTAAACTACAGTTTTGGTAGGAAAGAGTTTCCGCAAGCAGGTGGACATTGTTCTTGGATAAATTGCCTAATTGTCCCGCATAATTGGGTTGATTTAACTGTTTACATTATGTTTGAGATTGCGTAATTTTATGTTCTAAGCTAAGTAAAAAAGCACGGATAAAAAGAAAAGCTCTATATAAAAATAAAAACTATCTGAACTTTCTGTAAAATAAAATACAGACAATCTAGTTCAAGACCGCAATGACTATTCTATTCCGGTTGGCAAATTGACAAAAACTATAAGTTTAGACAAATAGCGTGCATACAGATAGTGCAATTTCACTCGAACTCGCTTTGATCGTTCTGAATTTAGTGCTGCACCGACACGTAAACATAAAACACAAGTGTCTGTTTGGACTTCACGTTATTTGCATATATTTTGTAATAACAAGCTTTTCCGTCCATATATCAAAGTTTTTGTAGGTATAGGCGTTACTTGGTTGCTAGTTTGGCATCTTCTACGACTACGTCTACGACATCTTGTCACTACAAAATATTAATAACACGCTTCGCACGGGTACAATGATGTGGATGTAAAAACATCGACATTTATTTGCTAAAATCTATGTTAAATATTGGCCTTTACACATAATACTTTCGGAAAAAAAATCTTAAAATAATAGATTGTATCAAAACCCATTGTGTAGTTTAAAAGGGTGGCAGGAACATCGACGCGCAACTTGTTACCATGGATCAGTACAAGATTCTGAAACCCCTGACCTGACGAAAAATGTGTACTTTTTCGTCGATTATTAAAAAGAAAATTGCTGTTCCATGCATTTTGACCGCGTAGGTTGCACTTTTCTATGAAACAGCTGATTTTTTTTGATAACTGACGATAAATTTCTACGCTAATTGGGGGTGTAAAATCATGTAGGTACTGAATTCATGGTTACAATTTGCCCGGTTGATGATGGACAATTTGGTTGATGATGTCACCCTGTTACTATGTGTACAAATAAAAGGTATATGTAAATATGTAACTAAAAACTTGAACGGGGGTATCTGTACTAATACTAATCATTATAAACAACTTTACCATAGTATGGGACTAACCCTGAAATCGTGAAAAAAAATCAGGTGCTACATTTGTTTGCTTAACTTGACAAAATCAAGGGAACACCTGATTTATCTAGGTACATTCATATCAAATCATTATTTTCTTCCATCATGGATACTGTAAATAATATTACCTTGTATTTCATATTTTCTAGATCAGCTGTGCCCACTAGGTATTTTTTCATCAGCAATTATCTCCTTAAGCGTCCGATAGTGATGAAGATGCAACAGCCAATCGCAGACAACTACTGAATGTACATACACAGGTTTTCTTAAATTCGGTACAAGGAAATCGCCTTGCATTCGCTAGGTACTTAGCTCGTCTTTGGAAACAAACGTGGATATAGTGAACAAACAGCGATCAAGAGCACACATGGGGAGTGGCCGCGCAAATGTTTGCCATGCCGCCGTGACGCGCCGCCTCTGTCCGCCTCGTTTGACGTTCTCATATCGTGCTTGCTCTATTTGTTACGGTAATGGACAATTTAATTGCTTTCCATAAGGTCAGATGTTGTTTGACTTCGACACGTGTGAAATGTACCA
Organism: Lithophane ornitopus; assembly: GCA_948473465.1. NCBI lineage: Eukaryota > Metazoa > Arthropoda > Insecta > Lepidoptera > Noctuidae > Lithophane > Lithophane ornitopus. Next base: position 8,808,755 of record OX419624.1, on the reverse strand, counting down.
TTACTTTTATGTATCTAGATACAATTTAAGGTTTGTTTCGCAAGTATTGCGTGTAATGTAAATGCTTATTCTATCGGATATGTTCCATACAAAATTCTGTTTCTAATATGTATAGGTGTGATTTGTGTGTTGCTTGTCTTTAACGGTTCCTTTATTTTATATTTTTATTTGAAGAAAGAATATGGCACCAGCATTATCTAACATAATGAATATGGCACCAGCTAAGCATTACGACCCCATAACCGCTGTTATGGGGTCGTAACAGTAACCTTATGTTTTTGCAATTTTCGGTCGTTTATCTAAACTGCCCATTTTTACAAACCTACTAAAATGATTTGTTTTTCATTTCTCATTTAAGTTATCGTTATGCCTTTGTGATTTCCAGTTGAACTAGCGAAGGCGATTGCATAAACACAGTAATAATAAACCTTCCTTGTCAGTCGGGTAAAAAGCAAAAATGACTAACTTCGCGTAATAATACTCGTCCACCTGACCCCTCCATCACTTTGACTATTCGTAAGCTGTCGACGTGACTTTTAATTCAAATTATAGTCATCCTGAAAGCGACGGTCGTTCAATAATACACTCGCCGCACGAAACATGTTCCAGATAATTATTAAACAGCATTAGTACAGCAGACAAAACAATCAAAGATTTTAGTGAAAACCAAAAAAGGACAAACGTAACTCTTATCAATACATTGAAAATTATCCCCTATTTTGGAACTCTTAAAGTTCTAAATAGTATAATCGCTCCCTCAATTTGTGCTGTGTTTTTCTTTCTGGCAACAATCGTCAATTGTTGTAGGGTGCAATTCAAAGATGGCGCGCCACGCGTCGCGCTCGTGTCGGAAGCGAGGCCCGGAAGCGCGGGAACGCCGCCCTCGCCCGCCAAAACAATACCATCCTGTAAATTGAAATAAATTGATGCACTCACATTATTTTGTACAACAATAACTTTCGCAGATCATCCACTAAGATGCTTTAAAGTGTTAGCGCTATTAACGAGTTAAGCTTTAAATTGACTACTAACCTGTTTCTTTGTCATAGATTTTAAATGTTCATATATTATTTGCCCATAGAATATTTGCAACTTTATCGAAAAGCTTACTCTGTAAAAATACCAGTCACAAAAAGCATTAAAAAAATTCTCATTTTCCGTAATTTTCCCCCTAAACCGAAGTGAGAGGCATTAAATACCAATTACTTTCCTAAAACAAACAGCGGTAATACGATCATCAGCAGGCGCACTACACAAACAGAAACAATTAAAAAGTCTCACGGGTGTAAAACACTGAGGGTGACTCTCTCCCGCGCCCTCTGTGACTTGTCACGCTAATTACACAATCAGTTCTCACAATTACCTGTGACACCGTGACACCAACCCACGCCCCTGTCTTATCTACACATAAGGTAATGTTTCCGGTAAATTTTGAATGGAAATACCCTATTTTTTTCTCAAACATGCTTGGAAATTCACATTATTTTGCAACCTTTTTTCGCGATAAATCGAAAATGTTGTACTGGTCAAATACATGCGAGTGCCTGGCCGGCAATCTTAATATGAAAATCCATAACTGTCGTGTATTTACTTAGTTTGAATTTCCGCGGATTCATTGAGATGAGTACCATACAAGCCTTGGCCGCTACCAGGCATGCTTACGACTCACATAATTATGCTTTCGTCCATCATTGCCCCTTTTGCAGGCCGCTGCTTTAATGTACTATATTCGAGATTTATATTTTTTATAAAACAATTTTTGTACTGTGTCAAATTGAAGTCTGAATATAAACGTAATCTAAAAAATAACAATTTTACGGAAAAATCATCATCATTTCAGCTGAAAGACGTCCATTGCTGGACATAGGCCCCTAAGCACCGCCACTTCGACCGGTACTGTGCTTCTCGCGTCGAAAGTCCGAACGGTTCTGGATTGTCGAAAAAATACGGGATAAAATCTTAAAGCTGTCTATTAATAGGCCGGTAATGAATGCCTACGAGGTGATAAATAATGAAAGTATTTTCATGTAAATTTTCTTTGTGTAATGATCACACCGAGCGCTGCAAACGGTAGTGTAGGTATATCAGCACTTGAGGCCACGTGTATCGGGAACGTGCATAGTTTAATGATAACATCACGCACTAGTTAACATCTAAATTCCTATAAGCTCTATTATGTCGTTATTTTCTTAGGCAGAGAAGTTGGTTAGATAGAAGCAATTATAAATATAGGAACCTCCTACGCGGCTCCGTGTAAAACATAGAAAGTGATTACACGGATGGGTCGTCTGTCGGTACCTATAATCTCAAACGTACGAATAAGTAGGTCATCAACTGCTTAGCGTTTTCCTTTTTAATTAGGTAAATTAGATTACGTATGATCAGTACCTACATTGTTAAATTAAAATCGGTTATATCGAAAAAATATTTCGTAGCACTTTGCTACGAGATTCGTAGACCCATGCGAAATACTATTGGCTTACTAAACGCTTGAAAATAACAATTTAATGAACTAAAACTACTACAATTATATATACCTATATAATATTTGTAATATTGCTACTAATATTTGTATGCCAGTCCATGACGAGACATGTAGATCATAACCCTATTATTAAGACCATTATTGTACCTTGTTTAAATGCCAATAAATATATTCTACTCTATTCTATTCTATACGAATTCATCATACATTTGGCTCATTAAGTGTAGACCTGAAAGCACTCTCAGTTTGCGCAAGCGTCGACAAGGGTCCGGGTCTCAAATGAATAATAACTCGAGGGGAAAAGTCGACCATTAACTATATTTGTAACAAACAAACGGATTACCGATTACGGAATCTAGAAATGAGGAAACTGTAGAAGTGTTTTAAGAATGTTGTTTTCAGTTTTAGCATTAAATTACTAAACATACCTGTTAGATTTATTATCAACAATATGTATTAGTTGGTATTTTAAGAATCAAATTAATTCCCGAAAATGACAAGCTTTGATGTCACATTTTGCTCTCGGTCAGTCAAAGTCATAATTCAGGATCAACTCACGACTTACAAGATTAAAATCAAAAGAAATATATTGGTCAAAAGTGACCTATTTATAAAAATCGTAACGGAGAAGCGGTACATTGTATCAATAACGACTCTTTTTACTCTATGTGATTTGGAGATGACAAATACCCGCCGGAAGCGATCCATTTTGGCGGGAAACGGTACGCAGGAAGTCGATTCGCCGACCGCGAATGTTGTCGGCGCCACGGTCACACTCCCAACAGCGGGTTATTGTGTTTTTAATTTTTCTTTGCCATTTTCAGTCGCGGAAAAATACAAAATAACAAATTGTACAATATGTTCTTTGTATAAAATACATGGTCAAAATTAAGTCCAGCAGTACTGAATATTTGCCTTGAGATAAAACTGATTGAAGAATGCATGCAAACAGTAAAGTAGGTAAATCACCTTGATGCATTATTATCAGTAACTAAGTATGACTAACCGGTGGAAATCACAACGGCGATAATGCAATCGGTAAATAGCGGTCTCATAAAACGCTCTCATGTCATCCTATTATACGTAAAGAGATACATAGACTGCAGGGGAACCGACCAGCTGCCGCACGACCCGCCTACCGGAACATCTGCATGTTTAAAGAACTACTTAAATAACATTTGAAGATCACATAATATAAATTAAACAATCATTCACAAAAGTAGGTGCGTTGCGAATTGTGCTATAGGATAGGCGTACCTCAGTATAAGTTAGGGTCGCGTGGTAGCCAGGTGCTCACACAACTCAGTCTTGGATGACAAATTATCATTGTGTTATATAAAAAGCCCGAATTTTATGACAATAGCGATAAAAACGATGACACTTTTTTTACTTTCCTATTTGACTTTTGTGTTGAAGAATCGTAAAAACTCTTAATTGCCTACCCATTGTAGGGTGGAAAGCTCCTGAAACCATTTTGATAATGACACACATAAAAACTAACTTTGAAAACTCAATGGCACCATATTCATATTATGGCATAGTTCATAAGTGGCACATATTGTGTTTTTGATAGGTTTGAATTGACATTTTAGGCGGCCCTTTTAGGTTAATAAGTATTAAAAAGAACTTAAAAACTATACATGTTTTGGATATTGCTGGAATTACCGATAGCATGGTAATTCCAGCAATATCCAAAACATGTATAGTTTTTAAGTTCTTTTTACTCATAGGAAAGTTCGTAAGGCCGTAACCAACCAGAATTATCACTCATGTACTAGTATACACCCTATTCTATTTGCTCTTACCTAACGACAAAGAAACGTGAACGTACGTACTAAAATAGAGCATCATAAATCCTCTAACACTTGCGGCAGTGTTCTATTTCAATTAAGTTCCAATTAGCTTCAGGCGTGCATTAGTTGGCGAGGCTTCACTAGGCCGGCTCAAGTCTGACGGCAGTAGTTAGCGTGTTACTTACGAACTATTAACGCCTTACAGCGGCCGATTCAACTGGAAACCAGACCTTTGATACGTTAATTGATCCATTGTGTATGTAAAAATGGTTTCAACTCCACCTTAATCGTGAGATCAAATGTATTTTTCTTTTGTATGCATAATTTAATCGTTTAAAAAGGGTTCGAGTCTTAACCATCGTCTTGTTAAAAAAGCAATTCACACAATGTTTTAACTTACTAAAAGATACTGATAAACTATGTAATAATCGTACCCTTCTACGGCGTAGACCCTCTACGGCGTAGAGGGTCTAGTACAAATGTTAATTCATCCGCCTACACGTTTATTGTTCTTGAAGAAGTTTCTAGAACAATAACGTTTTGTGTCTTTAAAATTATACACAGAATTTCTCCGTGCACAATATGGCCTTGCAATGCCCATCATGTATGACTAAGGAAAGAAATATTTAAACTCATCGTACTAAAATAACTGAAGACCTTACTCTCAAGGATATCAAAGGCAATAAAAGCGTTTCTTGATTATTCACTTCTTAAAATTAGACGCATTAGCTGCAGTGTTTCCGACATAGTGTTGAAATTAATTTCCCATTTCACGGGCAGTTTTCTATTGCACTTGGCAGCTTGTGAATTCTCCTATTTTGATAGCCTACATTTCTGCTACATTTTATTTATTTTCCATGCTGCTTACGGGACGGTGTTTTGCCCCATTTGACAACAGATATTTACTAGTATAGCTATCATGCTACGAGTTTCGTAATGATTACTGAACCTCGAATGTTGATTATGAATCAATAAAAACCTATTTGTAACTTGCAGACTGTAACCACATTGCGGGGTCCAAACATGTAACAATGACAGGCCAATTTTTCTATTAAAATAAACCGAAACCTTCAGGGATCGTTACACTTTTCAACAGAAAACTATACAAGCTTGTATGCGCAAAATTAGCTTCAACATTTTTGTGAACTATTACGCAAAAAGTTACAACGCATACAAGATCATATATCTTCTATTAAACACCTTTATTGATTGATTGCCGAGTCATCACTCTTAAAATTTAACTTGTACGCAACAGTAGCAGCTCTTTTATGTAAGATCTCTTTGTGCAGGCCGAGTTTGGATGCTAATCGAATAAAAATGATTCACTTCCTTCCTATGAGGAGAGAATAGCAGAGAATGTGTATTGTCTGTCGGCGAGCGAGTCAGAAAGGGCGTAGCTCTTGTACAACACCGACAAACGTATTGTGCTTTGTGCAATGACTTTTCTAATGGACAGTTTTTTGCTACTAATTGTATTATTCCGATCTGTATGGTATTATTGAGTGTTTTACGTTTTTCATTTATAAATTGTATTAAAGTGATTATGAGAGTGCAGAGTGTCTTAATTTATGTGAGATGAGAGATCATTTCCTTTCGAAAACAGAAGTTGAATTTAAAATATTTTTAGTACATCCATATTTCCATACTAATATAATAAATTCGAAAGTAACTCTGTCTGTATGTTACCTTTTCACGCCTAAACTACTGAACGGATTTTTGACAAAATTTGGCAAGGAAATAAAGAGGCATCCTGGGGAAGGACATAGGGTACTTTTTATCGACATACCATGCGGGCGAAGCCGCGGGTGAAAGCTAGCTTGAGTATAAAATCATAGGTTCTACCCATCGTAGAAAACTTTAAAGCTTTTTATGCTCTAATGTGCCGAGTGCTGTACCGAGTGGATCGCCATTGCACTGTTCCTATTCCTTTTTTTGTTCCCAAATCTTTTTACATTAGAAAAATTCTACTTTTTATACTGTCAAAGTGTAACAGTACAAAACGGAAACGAGTTCCCCTCACTCATAACATTGACTTAAATAGCGAGCAGAAAATCAATTGTATCTCGACATGCCCATCGTATTGTTGCGATGACCAAACTGATGCTTTTGTGTGCTGCCCCTGACACGCAACCCCGGGGGTAGGAAAGAGTGTAATTGACGCTATCGAGTTATACAAAAACCATTGCTGCTTTTCTATAGAGGCTGTTCAAACTTGAAGGTGCTAAGACAGTAACGGTAAGTGTATAGAAAATTTTAGTTGTAAGAATCGGTCGATTGACGATCGTAGTAATGAGATGGTCTGAAATTGACGACTAATTACATGGTGCGCGGCGGGCGTTACGATTTGCGATAACAGTAAAAGTCCTATAATGGCCAGTTACACGGCTCGAGTCAACTATGTGGCACTTTCTTAATGGTCCACGCCGCGAGATTAATTGTGACGCTATAAATTTCGTCCCCATTTTATAGTATGTAGTTTTAGGTGGGTACAGAAAGGGTTTGTTTATAGAACTTTATGTTCTGAACAAGTCATACAATTTCCTCAGATCACTCCGATATCTATTGGCCGGATAAGGTTTTCGATATTAAATACTTCCTTACATTAATACTACTATTATAACTAATCTACTATAGGGTCTAACTGTTAAAAAGAATCACACATCTGTGTGTACACGCCACACGTTATTGCCAATAGCATCAATGACCACTTTTTATAAGCGACACTACAAGTGCCTCAGTAGTTCCTAACTACGTGAAGTCATTTCCGATTGTCCGTAATGAGCGATGAGCATGTACCGCTGACTTGTGGGTGGAAACATCCCCTTCGACAAACGACAATTCTTTGTGTCGATTGCGTAAAAAATCCGCGCACTACGTTTGTCGGACAAGACCGACAAGACGACGCGAATCGCATCCGCTCTTCCGACTTTTGTCGGCCTTCCTATTGTCATGTCCGATATTTTTGATAAAATTACGTCACACAATGAGACGGCCGCTCAATAGCTTGTTGTTCAATTGTTGTAAGCTCATTGAACGAATGATATATGGTCGGGGGTCTATTCGATACGAGCCGTTCCTTCCGATCTCATTTGGCTTGGTAATGTTATTGCACAATAGTCCTATGTTTACTGAACATTACTATCAATCAGAGATAGGGATAGATGTTTAATTGTCATGCGTGATATAAAGCACGTTATTGGAGTTAAGGATTAACACGCATTTGAAACGAGCACCTCCTTTATCAACAGCTGTTGTCTGTCTACGAGTAATGAATATCATTACATTATTTTTATAGATTACAACAAAATGTCACAACATTTTTGTGAACCGTTCTCAGAACAACCCTTTCGACAACTCCACAGTACTTTATCAGAATTAATAGCCCGTGAATGCGGCCCGGGTTTACAGCACACTGCCACAACTTTTCTGATTTTCGGATTGTTTTACGCATTATTAACTTGGCAATCCAATTACGTAAATAATATTGAAGAGGATTTGTTTACTTTGCATTTTTACGGAGAAAAATATGTAAATCATGAATCAACCATGACAGGATAATTGGGGCTAGAATGCATTATTCAAAAGAAAGTTAAAAAATATTCTGCAGCCGAGTTTACCTTTTAAAAGAGGGTAGCCGATATTAAAAAGTAAACGGACAATTTAAGTCTCCTTTTAGTAAAACATTTGTGCTGTAACAATGGGGAATCAATCTGCATGTGGCGGGGTACCGGGCGCGATATAAAGCGATGAACGCTAAAACAACTGGCAGTTAGTAGGGTGTGAAAGCGGGAATGATTAGGCAATATCCTGCGGAACCCTCGCCTCGCCCTCCGACCCCTGCTGCTACATCTTACTTAATGCGCCTCAGCTATTTTGATCGGATATCTGATTTCGGATGACTACGATATTGGCTTTCGATATCGAAGCAAATTTTATGGTTTAAGTTGATTATGCTTGTAGCGATGTATTATCTGATTATAGACTTGTTTTGTTAAGTTGTAGACAGTTTTATTATACCGCCGAGAACATAAGTTTTGGCTCATGATGCTCAGCTGTTTTATTCAAACATAACAAACGTTGTACCTACTTAGCTAACTTTTAGTGACATTATACATGGAAACGGTAAAAGATGAAAATTACCCATGTGTGCATTGAAAATATCATGGGAAAATAGGTATGTATCTAAAGTTTCAGGAACCTACGCAAGAAGGAGCCTGTATTAAGTTAATGCCGACTGCCGAGTATGGTCCTAGTCTTACTTTAATAATATTTAAATAAAGTGAGCTCGAGGCGTGGCTAAGCTCGTGAACCGGAGCGTTTATTAAACGGATCCATCACACCAGCTTTGCGGTGTCACCCTTTATTCGCTTAATTAGACAGTCATTGTTGACAGCCGCCACTACATACATACAGACAGACACCTAGTGTTTGATTTTATAATCAGATTGTTTCAAACACATCTGTTGGTAAATAGCAGTGAAACTGTATAGATCAATTACACGTTTGATTGAATTAATAGTATTTGTTACAAAGCTGAAAAAATCCCCACCAACTTAACATAGCATTTAAATCTCTTTAATTTTGAAAATCAATTAGATATCTATTGCTTCGTATGTTTGATTTTCAAAATTAAAGAGATCTAACTGTTTTCAAGGCAATGTGTGTTACGCAATTAGATCGCTAGATTGTGTATATGCAACTTGTTATCTTACTAAATGTTTTTTAGAGTAGATGTTATATCACATCATATCACTACATCAGGGAGGAAGAAACGAAAATATCATCAAGATTCCCGCAATTCTAATGCATGCTATAATTCAACACTTCAAAACAATATTGTACAATATATTCTTGCTTCCACTTTCATGTGTACTTTATTGCCAGTCTCCGCAACTAATATTCCTCCCAATATAACACATGCAGCTTTATTTTTATCTATAATTTTTTTCTAGACTTTCAAGTCTAAACTAGTCTAAAACTAACTTGCTGGCACTGTTGGTGTAGTGGTTTAACAATCGGCTTCTGCGCTACGGTTCGTGAATTCGGTTCCCTATTTGTACGACCTTATAAGTCTTGGCCAATCAGGAGTTATAAGGTCGTACAAATAGGGACAAATAGACAAATAGGGTTGATATTGCATTGTTTCGTTAAAACGTCACACACAATAAGTACCTACATGAGAAGTTCCAAGTCCAAAATATAAAGATACAAAGAAAGAAGGAAAGAAAGTATGTATAACCAATGATTTTCACTGTCACTACATCAAACGCTTAACGATTGTGTTCAGAAAGCGTCATTAACATCGAAGGTGACATCCCACACAACATAATGTCAGTTTGATTACCGACAGACTTGATTAAATCTTCGCCCTGTCTTCACTTCACCAGCTTGGCTTTCATGGAAATTAAGCTTTCATAGGTTGCACGATGGTTCTTAATTGAATGGAAAGTGGAGGTCTATGATAATTGCTAACAACCTGGCTATGTGCTTTAAAAGGCTTACACAGACAGTTTTTAAAAAGCTTAAAACACTTTCAATTTTTTTTCTATAAAAACATAGCAATTAATTGTTGGTATTTTTATCACGCATATTTACCGAAATTACAGAACACGATTTAGGGAAATTAATATTTCAGAAAATATGATGTCGCTGTGGAAGGGGCAACCTCGTACGTTGTACCTGCCTATTATCAAATCAACATTATAATGTGTTAATCAAAGTTTTTTGTCATAATCTTTGAAGTGTCGGATACAGAACACAATGCAATTGTCGCTCATATTTCCCACCAAACACTGAAAATCAAGTCAAATTATTCAAATAAAAACTCCTCGTGAGTAAATCCTCATGGGGCGTAAATAAACGGTTAGTTTTTAATAAAGTTAACACATAGTTCAGTGCCAAGCATCGGAGAGCGATAGACATGGGCCGGGCTCGGATTAGTTGTAAATCCGCGCATGGGCTCGCATACAACGAGGGTGCTAAAGCTCACTCACGGCACAACGGTACAAGTTATGAGTTTAGGCGACTACTTTCGAAATAAATAAGTTGATAGTAAAAAAAAAAGTATTAGACAAAAACTGAATGACGGAAAACAATGAAAATAAATAATAAACAACCTAAAGCGGTTGTCCGTCTAAAAGTTCTTGTGTAATTTATTATGGTGTTTCTACATAAAATAAAGATGCTACGCATCGATCTAAAAATGATCATAAATTAACCAATTTAACATTAGGAAAACCCGTAGAGGTACATAACGAAGGAACGCTATCTCTATCAGCAGAATCTCTCTATCAGTTGAATCTTTTTGGTTCTGCAGTCACTCACAGTGTTCTTAATTATGTTTGGAATATTTTAATAATTTAATAGTTTATTAATACTAGTTCTTAGTTAACAATTTCAGGATTCTAAGTCCTTCCCCGCCTCCCTCTTGCTACGACTTGCACCACAGCTCTCTTCGACAGCCATGACTTGCACCAAACACAGAGAGTAAGGGGTGCCAGCAACACGACAATCAAATGTACTGGCGGTTTTAATATTGTTGCCGATTTATAAGGATAAGTCACACGAGTAAATATTAAATTTGTTAGCGATACTCCGAGATTAAGTGGGAGGGCCTTTCTCTTGGATAGGGAGTCATGGTCATTTATTATTATTTAATGCTTATTAATAATGGTAAACTAATATTTACTGTAATGCTTATAAAAACGTGCGAAATATCCGTGCAATTAAAGTAGGTTTTCTTTCATACGTCTTAAGTAAATTTTCTGGACTACTTAATATTAAATTTTGCGTACTATAACTACATACCTATATTTGAGGACATTTATCATCTTTGACATCTCTGAGAATTCATACTCAAAAACTTTTGACACCGCCCACAGAAGCCAACAACAGCTGGGAAAAGGAAAAAATACCAACATGTTCTAACGTATATAAAACTGCATAGAGAAACACGGATTCGTATTAAGATTACATACCTATCTAAATAAAGCTCAGCTTCCAAAAATATCCAACAGTCATATTTCGGGAGTTTCGTTCCAAACGTCGGAATCACCTGTTATTTATATTTAAAGCGTTTCGAAATTCTGTCATGGTCTTATTGCGTTCATACCGTGTCCAAGACGCATGCTGGCCTGGCAAAGCTTCTACTATCAATTTCGACTGCATAGCATTAGAATAGACATTTAGACAACTTTGCATTGATACGTTTTATACGCAGCCTATATATGAAGCCGCCTGTAAAATCCAAAACCCTGTACATTTTTAAAAGTTCAGTATTTCTACTTGCAATGTTGGTTCTGTGCATAAAAATCATGTCTTAGGCGGGATAATACTAACCATAATTGGTAAATAAGACAACTCTCTTTTCTATGTAAGTTTCAGGTTTGGTTGCATTGAAGTTGCTTGAGACAAGATTTTACCTTCACTCATTTGAACCATCGTCATATTTCATCGTTCTAGCTACCCGAATTTAAATTATTTTTTTAGAAAGAAACCTATAATCATAACCTGTAAAGTCATACTGTTAAGACAGCAAATATTACAGTGTGCACGATTTGGCCTGATTTAATTATTGTTTGAACAGGGCGTTCAAACAAGAACGAAATCAGGCCAAATCGTGTTGCAATGGACAATGAGCAATGGTAGAACCATTAGATAATTTATTACAGTGCAATACCCAACACCATCTATAATGATTAGAGTCCGGCGCCCTTCTGTCTCACAGTGACGACTCGAAGTTCAAATAACATTAGGTCAAACAACTGTTACTGGTACATTTTATTGGACCGATTTAGCTGTTCACACCTCTATAGCTGTTACAATGTCAATCGGGATTCCGGCTAAGTATAGGATAGATATGGTATGTTCTAAAAGTATCTAGAGAAAGTGTAAACAAACCCTGTAAATCACCGAATAAAGGGATTTCATCATCAACATTTAAGCCGAAAGACGTCCACTGCTGGACATAGGCCTCCCCCAAGCACCGCCACTTCAACGGGTTCTGTGCTTCTCGTATCCACCGGATTCCTGTTGCCTTCACAAGGTCATCAGTCCACCTCGTGGGGGAAAGAGAATTAGTAACACATTTTTTCCACCAGTTTTTCCATCAATTAGAATAACATTATGAAATTGTGATTGACTAAAATCGTAATGAAGATTACCTCAATTGTCACACATATTTACGGTGGTTTAAAATAAGAATTTCTGGTTTGAGTTTTTAAATTAAATAATAAAATCTAAGAACTCAATTTGTAAGTGGCACTAGATATTGGCATCCACAGATACGTTTGTTGATCCATTTGTTTACATTTTCCTCCGATACTTTTGGAATTGACTATATTTCTCGCTGTTGTTATTAGCCTATTTATGAATGAATTAAATAGCTAATTTCATTAGAAAAACAGTTGCGTCTATCAAAATCATCACACATTCACCGAAAAGTAGGTATTACGATAATATTATCATAATATCATAAGTAGAAAAGTTTGATGTAGGTAATTTTAAATAGTTTGCATTTTCGGGGGAAACAAAAAGAACTTTCCCTTACACTAAGTAGTTTCCATGTGAAAAGTCGTATATGATGAAAATCTGCTGTCAGTGTTTCACAAGACTTTTTTAATATAACGACCCAATAACTAGGTGCGAGTATAATGTTAGCAACGATGGAAATAAGTTGCGTCATGAGACTTCCTCCTAAGCATTCTCGGTACATGGGGAGGTACATAAATCTCCACATATTGCTTGGCTCCGAGTATCAGACTGTAAGAGAAACAGCCAACCCTTGGCCCGCTCGTTATTGAGCTCTCACTCCCAATATCCCTGTCCCTTTCACACCAAGTGTGAAATCCTAAACCGTTGATATCTACCGTCTCCCTCCAATTTCAATTTACTCGAGACGGATTTTCAGAGCTTCATAAGATCGCATGACGTAGCATATGCAATAAAAAGCGATGATTTTCTTTTCTTTTTTCCGGTATTGAAGTCAAAGCTAGGAATTTGTTACTTACTAATATTTTAAAGCCAGAAATACTCCATTACATGGATAAGAAAATGTCTACAGCAGAGATCGATTAAAGCCGATTAATTATTCCCACTAATCATATAACTCCACCTATCAAGATGGCCACGCGTTTTTCATGTTTCTTTTCAGGTTTTCGTCTTGCTAAATAGGTCGATGTGTCATTAAATATTCTGATTTAACTTGTGTATTCGATCTAAATACTCAGGTTTGATTAAAAATCCTGAGCTACTAATGAATCTTTATCCACATTATGTTGGTATGTAAATGTAGGTAATCTAAAATAATTCATCCAACACAAAAGCTTGCCCTCATTTTACCCATATTGCCTGTTGTTCATGTCAATTACATCAGATAACACGAACAAGAACATCCCGTCCTCAATTATTTAATTATGTCGCAACAAAACTCAGTTTATGATCAAAAGAAAACTGATTTTTATATACTTTTTACAAGTCTTACATCATTTATTGGATATTAAAATTTGTCATTTACTGTGGTCAAATTATAATTTCAAATATTCACTATTTTCACAATCTATTCATAACATTAAATATAAGAAGTTCCTACACCCAATTTTATTATATTCTCTGTGTTTTTGCTTGTACTATGCGTCGCTACGCGATTCGTTAGGTAGCTAATAGAGACGACAATCTTTTGTTCTTGTTAGAGAGTAAGTGCCTATATAGATGTTGCCGTCTCGCTCCCACACAATGGCGGCGCATAAATCCACTGAATTCGGAAGCACCATAACGAAGGAAAATCCTCAAATGCTTTTAGTATAGTGCTTTTCTTATAGCACATAAAATTAGGATTTTAGAAAAGCAATCTTGAAATTAACATTATTGTAGGAGTTTTATTTCTGCTATACATTATTGATATACGTATACTACACGCATTTCATTTAGAGAAAACTTGCCGAGTTGAAATGAAAGTCAATGAAAACTTTTGTTCGTTACGATAACTTTTTTAATTTTTATTTAATTTTATTAGTACCTACTTACTAACATTTTCATAAAAACTTTTGTAGAGGCAATGATATAGATAGAGAGCAGCTACAAATACTGTTTTTTTAAAGTAATTATGAGCAAATCTCTACACACAAAATCTGCCTAGCCTTTTCCCAACTATGTTGGGTTCGGCTTCCAGTCTAACCGGATGTAGCTGAATACCAGTATTTTACTTAGAGCGACTGCCTATCTGACCTCCACAACCCAGTAACTGGGTAATACGATACCCCTTGGTTAGACTGGTTGTCAGACTTTCGGGCTTCTGACGACTCGTAACGACTGTCAAAGATCCAAAAATGACAGCCGGGACCAACGGCTTAACGTGCTTTCCGAGGCACGGAGGAGTCTCGATATGTGAAAATGGTCACCCATCCACGGGCCAACCTCGGCAAGCGTAGCTTAATCTGATGGATCGACTCGAGCGGCTGTTATTACTTAGCCACGAACTTAAATATCTACACACGTGTCTGAGAAACCTATGGTAGTTGGCACACGATTGCAATTTTTTCATTGTCCAATAAACCACAAGATATCAAAAGAGACGCATAAATTGCGTAGGTACTATTGACAAAAACAACAATAGTTCTTCATTCAGTCAAAGGGATTCGAAGTTGACCGTGCCTTCTGAGGGCGGAGAAGTCATTGCGCAGGAGTGGGTGTGATCTTCTGTGACTGTTGCCGCGAGGGTACAAGGATTGATGGAATATATTATCTGATATTGTGTATAGGTTTGATTATATAAGTAGTTTTTACAGCCGTTAAAAAGCGTTATTTAAAGATAACTTTTTACTCCATAATAGTCCATAACAAAATAACAACTCGAGAAAGACCAATACCAATAGATATATTTAAAAAAAAAAATTGCAGCACTTGAAGTGTTCAAATGATGACTGAGGCTCACTTAAAACATAATTTTAAATGTTTGTAAATGTAGACAACTGTTCTGAAAACAGCACCAAGTAGTCACGAAATGGATCAATTTAATGCGAAAACTTTATAGGATACCTAGATAATGAGCTATAGAAAATGGTACAAGACTTTATAGGATGCCTAGGTAATGAGCTATAGAAAATGGGTTCTCACCGTCCATTTCTTCGGTTCAAGTTCCTTGAGAGTTCCATGCTTTGTAAGTTTTTTGCCATCTAAATAACATGAAAAATTAATGTAGGTTACTGACATATTTTATTTGCTTTATCTCCCAAGAGCTTTCAAGTTTCTGAAAGCCCGAGTCATTGCTATAATTTACAAGCTAAGTGTTTCTACGTCGTACCGTAGGTAAGGATGCGCGTACGCACAGAGTGTGCGGTCGCCATTCAAGATCATCTCTCATTGTCCCTTTGTCCGCTTGTCAGTGGCGGCCCAAACATGTATTCTCTCAGGCGTTAGAAAAAATCAATGTTTACCTTTATAGTGGAGCACATATTTTTATACAAAGTATGGTTCATAATGAGGAGTTTACAGAATAACGCCTGTCCACAATAGATAAATGTGGGCAGGAATTAAAGGTGCCGTGATCAATGGACACGACTCTACGCATGTATGGGAGCAAGAAAGTACTGAACATTTACGTATTGTAACTTTGCAAGTATGAGACAAGGTCTTTGCGCATTGAAATTTAAGCTGACGATGACGTTCATATATGCAATGCTTATTTATTGCTAATAATGAATATTTAAATCAATATTTAAGCTTTATCGCACACGTCTCTGTAAATTTTGCAATCAGACAACATTTATCATTAGGTATCAGTGAAGCATACACATCAAATGGGCACATTAAATATAATTTGACCGTCAAAAATCTGGAACAATGTTATAAAATAAGGTCGAAGAAATGTTGGCACGGATCCGCCGTCACTGAGAACATGAATACGTAACTTACAGAAACAGTTCCCGTCATTGAACGGTCAATTATAAGCAAATGATGTTTTACGAACTAAATATTTTGTGCCAAAATTTCATAAAAATAACAAGCAACTTGTCTGGGAAATATTTCATTGTACGACTAAACAAATTGAATTGTTAGAAAACTATTTGACCGAGTATCAATTTTTTTGTATTTTTCTTTATTTTTGTTTATGAGGCTTCTTCAGTAGCAATCTAATTTTAATCTGCTATCTACTGAAACTAGTACTTTTTATTGTTGGGGAACGAATATGTTAAATATCTTTAATGTACCTTGCCGTCATAAAAATAAACATTATTTCTCTATGACAATTATAACAAGAAATAAAATATTGCAGGCAGTACTTTCTTGCAGCCATACTCCACTGCAATTGGCTACTCGACCGCCACACTATGGGTGGTCGAGGAACTCATTCATTGATCAGCTTTGTAAGCAGGATCAGTGTAAACAGACCACCGCGGACACCGCCGGACACTTCCGGACGGATGTTCCACGAAACTAATTGTATCAACTGCTTCATTGTATGAAGAAAGTTTATAATTGCAAATTAAATAAATAAACGAAAAATTATCTCCAAATTATTTTTTTCGTCGAACATTATATTTCCTCAACTACTGAAATAACACTTGCGTCTGAGTGGGATTCCTGTTGAGTTTCATGCCTATAACATGCTTAGGTACAGATGTAATTTTTTTTCTAACTAGGAGGGAAAGTTTACCATAAGCCTACTAAAAAGCTGCTTCTCAACAGTCACAAGCAAGGAAATATCCTTCATAAATTTTTATTCTTTTATTGAAGTTAATTATTAACTTATTTTTAATTTTACTTTTTGTTTTTATGCACCTTCTGCCCCACGGATATCTATCTATGTTCTGCCCAATGTCTGTTTTATTTTATTTAATGATTTTTTTTGGGTTTTGTTAATTTGGGTACACATTACCAGTACTACCTTTCCTAAATACTTTTGTAAACCAATGTTGAATGTCTAATATGCTGTTGGTGTTATTTAATAAATATATAATTAAAACTTAATCTTTCTCCAGATTATTTGTGTTGCACACAGATAATTAATTAGGAGTGTAGAATAATTATAATATCTTATCTACATATAATTTCATGAGTCTACCCTCAAATATTTTAACTTTTGGCCGGCCGAGCTAAATCGCTCTTCAGTTAAGTATAATAGATTGTCAGTTTGATAGTTTTGCTTGTAATTTTAATATCGGTTACCTATCAATTGTTTATTGCGCCTACGCAGATTGTAGACGGGCTAGTTTTCTTGCAGGAAGTCTTGGGTTGCGCACCCGCAGTGTATGTAACAAAATCGTCCCCGTGTCATAAACTAATAATAAAGTGAATTATTTAAGTATTTGCTGCGATGCGTTGCCGAAAAGCCAAGCGGTCATAAACCAGCTGCACGGAGTCCACAGGAAGAAATAGTCTTCTTCAGACTTATTATTACTTATACCTAGTGTGTCTGTTTTAGGAATTTGCTTTGGGGACAAGAGCTTTTAGTAAATACTAAAAGCGAGCGCGAGCGCAGCGATTACATTTAGTGGAGGTCCAGTAAGTCTTGTATTTCGTTAAGGATGCAGAGAAAGAAGTAGATAGGTGCGTGAGGAGCTGCTAGGTAAAAGGGAACCTTTCAGTACCTAGATACACCTACCTACAGTGGTTCACACATCTATCAGTATTAGTAAGGTCTGTTTTCCTGTTCTGGATGTAAATAAAATACATGAAGGTATTTGCATATAACTCCATTGCTCCATATGATTAGAATCCCCCATTGATTTGGAAGCCCCCATTAATGGGGATGCGCCAAAGCAGCCCTCGATACAACTCCTTAAGTTCATATAAGTACCAAATGTCATGATTTCATGAAATAGTCATTCAATGCACTTACATGAATTTAGAGAGTTTTATTGCTGATTCTAATGTTTATAATTCTGTAAATCCATATTTGTTACGGCCACCATAAACGTAATGACCTGCAAATTGAATTTCGCGGGTTACCTTAGAGCATCCACCTTAAAGAGTTGGGTTAAGACTAGGCAGATGATGTGTTCCTGTTTCGGCATTACGCACGCAATATTGTTATCACTCTTGTAATTTGCACATTTTCTAAACTGTAGAAACCTAGATAAAACTCTGGTTTTCTCTGAAGACGTTGTGTCATCAGCAAACAATTACAAGATAATGACGAACTCTAAACAAAACACGCAAACCCACATCTGTTGCCCAAACTACAATTGGTTTCTTCTCGCCTCCATCCCAAACACATGGCGCTTTGTTCCTAACAAGGCGTCCGAAACAATCAGGAAAGGGAAACAAACAAGTGCTGGACTTGTCACTTCATAAACTATTGTAATAAGTAACTGTCCACTCGTGGGAACCCTGCCTTACCAGCGTTCGCATCCGGATCTGTACCTGACTTAAGTTTTTGCAGGATCGTCGTAAAACACTCGTCGGTAAATGGGTGTCCATTGATCCATTCAATACTCTTGTCTCATGTCTTGAGTGTCGGTCTCTCTGAGTGAATGAATGAAGATGAGGAGTTACTCATTCTCAACGATTGTCAGTTGTTGAGAATACTTGTGTGTTCTTAAAACAAATGCTCCAAGTTTTATTGGAGACATTTTAGTCGAGCTTGAATACTCGTAGAGCTAATAAAGTCGAATAGCATAGTATTTGTCATAATCTAGCTAGAACTACTTAAACTTTCTTGATTATTTGAACTACATAATGATACCTATCTGTAAATCATCATATTCTATCACGCAGTTTATTATCTTTTGTGATCCAACACAACTATTCAACAAAAGAGGTTCATAAGTTAATTACAACGAAAAAGCTAGCAATCTGGATAAACACAAAATCAAACGAAATGATTTCAAAATTCATTCATAAAGATTGTCTACCTGCGAATCCGTTGCTTGTAGTACGTGCAGTTGTAAATTTTTATGAATGAACTCCATCCATAAATGAAGGTGATCAGATAGGTAGAGGCTTCCGCCTTCTCAATACAGCGGATTGAAATCAATTTCATGGTCCCGCGCCGTTGCATAAAACTAAGTTCTAACACAAACAGACACCGTGACAACACCGCATTTTTGCGTGCGATTTACTCGAAATAACAAATTGTATGAATGAACGCCTCCAGAGAATAAGCTGAATCGAAACATGGCCGCGATCAGGGACTCCATTTAACCGAATAAAATGTCATTCGAGATTATGTACGAATATTATTTTATTGTTGTTGTACCCTACGTGTAATGTGGCCATTTAATTTCAATTGTAGATGTGACACTTGGGGTAAAACTCTGAATATTTAAAGCTTATTCTGGACTGTTGCAAATCATAGGTACATAGTATACAAAATACGATGTCATAGAATAGGTAGCATTATATACCTGTAATCAAAGTAGGTATACCATTAATCAATTACCAATAATTGCGATAAATTTTATCAAACAATACCAATAGATTGATATTAAATTATTGTTATCATTATTGTTTATTTTATCTTTATGTATAGGTATTGTAAAAATGAGTGCTTGATATTAAAGATAAAATCAGTATTTCTTATCGACAACTCCTTGAACAACTACTTTAATATATCTAGTTATCTAGTATAACCTATCTAACATCCTCATATAATACAATAGGTATTAGGCATTTAAATTATAAAGCTTATAAGACTATAAGTACCTATTTTATTTATTGGAATGTGCTAACTAATTAACAACTTTATTTTCGTATAGATAATGTTTACTTCTCCACGTAAGACCTCCAACGTTCTAAAATAATCATAAACCTGCTGTGTCTTTATTTTTTGTGTCCCGACGGCGACACTCTGTCTGGAGTACAGAATCCTGTCCCATTATTGTGGCAAATAAATATTCTCACTTTATTTTTGCCATTACAAATCCTTTTAAAGGCGCGATACATTGACGTGGGTCTCCTTTCCGGTTGACGAATAAAGGAACCAATTATTAGAATTACCAACGCGTAGCCATCCTCTCAAAAGGCCCTCCACACAGCTTCCGAATTTCAAAGAAACGCGCGTAAAAGGATAAGGGATTAGCGTAATTTAGATTATTCAATGCAATAAAAGCCGAATGCGAGGTAATCAAAGACGTCCAAGTGTGACGTATCTTTTATTCCACGTCTGCTAAAAAACAGCGTCGAAAACTTACCAAAATAATCGGAAATATAAATTAGCTCGTGTTTTTCTTCGCGAACAGATAATATAATATATAGGAGAGAAACTTTTTGTCGTTCCGTTGTTAAGAAGTCCTGCGTTGCCTTTGTCAGAGAATATCCGAGTCTCGGAGACCCCCCGCAGCAATCTAATTCCCCCCGTTCAGATGGTCAATCTAAAAGTTTAAATGTTTTATTTGTTTCTTCACATGAGGAGGATCTGCCAGACATAACAAATTACAGTAACTACAACAAGCGTTTAACTGCTTCTACTTAATTTATTTTTGTGGGTGATCATCATTAGCGTGAGATGGGTGTTAAAACTTATTTGTATTCAAATAATGCTGTTCCGTACTTCACTACATTCAAACGGTATACGAATTGTTAAGAAGTTATGAAGATAACTTGTTGTTTATATATTTAAATTACCAAAATGTCCACAATAAGTAGTAGGTGGTTAGTTAGTACTTCGACAAAAAAGATTTTTTTTTATAAGATTATTAGCGATCCGCTTTTGCTTCGCACGGTTTTTACGACTTGACAAAACATCGAGTTTTTTAGTTAATATGTAGCTTTAATACTAACGTAAAATACACATAAACCTTCCGGTATAAATTCTCTAAACGATGGTGAAAACCTCATCAAAATCTGTTGCGTAGTTTAGAAGAACAACGCGAAAAACAGACAAACACGAAAAGCGACTTTAATTTACATTATGTATAGATCTACGTTATGCCTACTCTTTTAATCAATAATTGACACACTTAACCTGCCCTTAACTGACTAACGCAGTTTGCAATTACAGGCTGCAAATCAGATAAGATTAGCGAATAGCGATATGGCTAGACTATAGGAAAAATGCAACGTGCGGCGTGCCATGTAATAGGTGGGTGTAGCCTGTTCTAAAAGTATCTGATGAAAGTGTCAACAAACCCTGTTCAAGTTAAATTCTTATGCAATAACTCTAAAGGATAAAGGTTTCAACTTTATATTTCACCACTTTTTCCAACAGTGTTATTGAGTATTGCCATGTCTCAGTAGCAGCCCGGAGTCTGGATTTGTGCCAATTTGGTGGCAATAGGCTCGCCTCCTATTTTCGTAAATAAAAAATCATCAATAAAACTTGAGGTAATAAAATTAACTTTAATTGTCAACTGAAACACTTCTTTAAGATGATTTTAAATTATAGTTTAAGTATTCAAATAATCAAATCAAGGCAGTCAACTTGTGGCACTGCAAATTGGCATCCACAGGTTTTGTGATCCAATTATTTACAATTTCTTCAGATACTTTTAGAACAGACCATACACAGTATATCTACCTATGACAGGTATTCTAGGTACCCATCGCAGGTTATTATATCGCACATAGATAATGCATATTTCCAATGCCGACCAGATAGGTGCAGTGATATGCAATGACTATTTATATCGCTATTCAAGGAAGTAGGTATAACGAATGATCCTATTATCTAGTAATATCTAGTTATCATAGATGTCTGGTACTTATTTGTCATAAAATTTTCTAGAAAATCGAGTAGGTACATCAATTAATTAAATTTCTAAATCAATGCTAAGACCACCACAATATGGGTTCCTGACAACGTCCAACGACTTCGCGGTAGACCCCGGTATACATGGCGGGATGAACTTGACATTGGCTCAGGATCGAGTTGGGTGGAAAAAAACATACAGAGTTGACCTTCCCTTTTTGAAGTCGGCTAAAAAAGCAAAGGGAGGCCCTTGCCCTGCAGTGGGATAATACAGGCTGATTATAATTATTATAATGCTGACAATTCTAATAATTTTTGTTTGAAAACTCCAAAAAAGTTTAAGTTATAAGAAAATGGAAGATGATAGCGAAACAATTCCCGTCACTGTTATAATACCTATTTTCAAAAAAGCTCTATTACACCACAGATCTTACAGGATAGTACCCTATAAGTTGCAGCCGTGCTGTTCTGCAAAAGTCTCACCGTGAAAACTTATACTCCATTTGAAATAAGATTAGACGTATAGATAAGCCTTTTTTACATTCCTTTCAACCGATTTTGAATTCTATTGCGTTGGTGGCATGACAAATGGCAGCCGCAGTAGATAGTTGGTATTGTGTAACTTTTTTTGCTTTTAATGCTATCCTTATGCCTACGGTATAGAAGTCAAAATCGGTTGAACGGAATGTAAAAGGGTTTGTTTTAATGTCTAATCTTATTTCAAATGGGGTATAGGTGAAGTGATTTAAAGTGATCCCACAACATCAATAAGTAGAACTATGACAGCTCACTTCACAAATTTTTACCTGGATGGACAATGGATAGTCCTTAATTTAGCTATAGATTAATGGCAAAGGCTCGCCCCCTATTACATAGGACTTAAACATAACTGGCGAAATGTGAGTGTACTATAGGTACACCTCTGCCTTACGGGCATTACAGGCGTGATGTTATGTTAAAATACACAAGTTCGAATTAAAAGGAAGCTAAAGTCCCTTGACTTTCATTTTATTTCCCCATATTTCTAAAACACATCTCAACTGCCGCATCCTCTATTCATAAAATAATGTTCCTAACCTAACCAGCTCTCATCATTGAGCCATCAGCTGGCTCGGGTGGCTCTGATAACGATAATTAATCATGAGCGCACAGAGCGATGACCATTAGCAAGGTGCTGACTCATCGCGACCCGGTGGTCGACGGACGGTGGACCAGATATAACATGTTATATTTCTATGATGGACTTGTTAAATACTCTTTAACAGGGAAGAGTTCCCAGCGGTTCAATATTGATACAAATGTGTTTGAATTTGTTAATGTCTTAAATGGAATAGGTACTTGTCGGATGAAAAGTTTTAGTCGCATATTAATTTTAGATTAGACTTCTAAACTACAAAATGCCTGGCCCGCTGGCCGGGTATAATCTCGATCCTCCGTAAATCACCCTTTCTTTTATTTCTACAATGGTTTGTACTGCTCAGTTTTCATGGTAGCACACGTTTAGCTAAATTGAGTCATTTCAGCTGCCAGTAGGTAACTGGCAGTTTTTGCCTCGACGCGTGTGTCCAACACTTAGGTGGTCATTGTAAAAGCCGTAAATTGCTGAAAGCTGTGGTTGGTATTGGTAAGAACTAACAAATCTGTTAGTAATTAATTGGCGATGTTTGACAGCTCATTCACAACAAACAGCGGGGAGCGTATTGTGGCCGCGTCCGGATACGTCCATATTGACGGCTCAATTCCGCACTTCCGTACGCGTGCGACGTACTAAAAGAATTGTACTGAGAAATATTAGTCATTTTGTTAAGTAACAGTAGTAGTTTGAGTCGGACAGGCTGTATAATTTATTGCAAGTTATTACTTGGATACATTATAAAAACGGCTTCGTCACAGGAAACGAAAATCTAATCCATGGAATAATTTGAATCATCAGTTCTTGTTAAATATTTTCATACTATGTTGGCTTTGCACTAAAGAATGAATATCTGCTGGTTTGGCTGAATTTATTATTCGATCAAGAAATTGTTAAACCAACTACACGTACTTTCCAATAAAACCAATAGCAGATTTAGTTGTCCAATGTCGCCGAAGACAAAAGTGGAAACTTTTAAATTGGACGGACGCGGCGCGGCGACGGCGACATGTAATAAACGCAGTGTTCACTACGTTTATCGATTTTCTGATTTAGCCTCCCCCAGCAGATAACGACGACAGGTAACAGGCCACCACTATTTACACGATAGACTCACTTTAACTCTTGCACCATTTAAAATACATTTTATAAATTAGTTTAGTTTAGAAGCTGTTTCTTTTTCGCTATTAAAACAAATTGTATCTGTTGAGGACATTCATGGAGCGATGATATTGTTCTAAGCAAAATTTCATCAAATTAAAATAATTTTCACTATTCAACATAACACCATCATCAATAAAATCAAGTATAACTCAAGATTAAAGTGAAGAAGCAAAAAACTGCCTCACAGTGGATAGTTATCAATTAAGCTAAATGTATAACAACAATACAACCGATAAAAAGCCCAATAAAATAAAGTGTAACATTAACAAAGATATACGACGGACGAGCAGCAGACTTTCCTTTGATTGGACGCCGATTTATTGTGCGGAAATGCCGTTACTACGTAATATTTCCGCCCCGCACTATTCATTTTCCCTTTTTTACAGAAAAAAGGGCGCGATACGTCTTAATCGAAGCATCTACTTTGTCGAGGGCGAGCGCCGTATCGCTCCGCGTCACAGACGAAATGTTTCTATCCGAAATCGCTACAAATATCCGCAGCTATCAAAACCGTTGCTACGGAACTTTTTTAGCATGTGGTGCTTTGTGTAGGAATGAGGATAACCGTTTTCGCAGCGGGAGATTGTCAGGGAAGTATTGCTAACTTTAGCATTAGTGTTTTGTCAGAGGAAGAATTCAATAAAACGTTCCGTTGCTTGAAGTTGAAGTAAAAACTTGTTAGGTATCCAAGTCTTAAATAAACATAAAACAAAAAATGCTAGGTGCTACGCAAGTGCTACGCGTGAATGTTAATGAGCTACCGAACAGAGTGGCCGGAAACAAACAGTATCTACACAAATGAATTAATTTATTGGCAGCAAATAAGAAAACTGCCCGTTAATCCAATCAATAAGACAAATGATTCTGAACCTCGCCCTGCGGAATCGAGACGTAACCCCAAAACGCTCGCATCCGCAAGGATGATATATGCGAGGGTATTTCCTGACACCGGCCAGTAGCTACTTGATTTAGCGGAAAGTCAGATAAAACCTAATGCGCACAACAAAAAATATATCACAATACCCACGCCATAAATATGACGGCCTGTCGTAAACCTTTATGTCTGTGCGTAGTAGCTGGCACGTGAAAAATGGCTGTTGCGATACATATAGGAAAACTAAAACATTTTTGCCAATGGTGGAGACTAGGAGAATTATTACGCTACAAAACATAACTTGGTTCGTAAAACAGGCGTATGAAAAAACTACGGATGGTTCCGTAAAAATCGCGAATGGTTTTTCCAGTGGAAAGCGCAGATTTACCGAGCAGTCATATTTTTATTAATGGCTTTTCTTATTTCGAGCTTTAAAATATTCATATTCGAATAGCCAGCTAATCCGTGTAAAAGCCCTAACGACGTGACGACAAGCAATAACAAAAATGAAAATCATCGGGCGCTCCAGGAAGTCAGTTATTAATATTCGTTAGGTATACAACATAACGTGTTTATTAGAGAATGGCAATAAATCGAGCGGGTCGTGGGGGTGCGCGGCTCAGGGTTAGCCACAAAATGGCTCGAGCGCGTGTCGGCTAAGCTCTAACGATGTTCTTCAGATCCTACTAACATATTTGATGACTGTGATTTACTATCAGATCAGATTAGGAAGTATATTTTGTTGAAATAACTTGTGAACACGTGACGAGGGACAGGGTGAGTTTGGATTTGATGGCGGATATTAATTTTTAGTGTTAATAAAACAATAATAGTGCAGAGTGTTCACAAGTTATTCAAACACGTAATTTGAACTTAAAGTCGCTTCCATTTTCTACAAATATACTAATTACAAGCTTTTATTTCGTAGATCAGTGCTACGCTGCGCGCCGCGCCGTAGAACAAAACAAAAAAAAAAACTGTTTGCTATTTATAATAATGTTTCATTAAAAGCACTGATCGATAATATACATTTGCCTTTATTTTTTATGTTTCAGAGCTTCCTGTCTTACTACTAAAAGCAATGCTCCTCTTTCACAAACCAGGTGCATAGTTGATGTGGCCACGTTATCTGTTTGCAGTCGACTGCGCGCTGACCGACCCACTGCTCGTCCATCATAACGATATTACGCTTACACCGACAATATTGTATTTCATATTGCTGTTTCGAGACACCCCAGCAATCCAAAATATACCCTAACTTCCACACAAAAGGATGGAATTCCCTCGAGCTTTTAGAACAAAATCAATACACCCCGCAGTCATTCGGAACAAACCATGCACTATCACCATGGATTATTGTCATGGGAAATTGAATCTTATGTCAAGATAATAGGAGCAAATATCGCAATATATTTACGATATTCGATAACGTTTTGTCCAAGCGACTGTAATACGCTAAGTCATAAATATGAAGCACTTATTAGGTCATATCATGCTTACAAAAGTGTCAATGAATGGGATGAAGATAAGTTGATGCACCCCCTGCAACCCTGTAAAGTACGCAAAATCACTTGTTTTTCCATGTCCATTAAGACTTTACTGGCGCCGGGGTGGTTTTACTAATATTTGTACTCTTGGGAATCTAAAGCAGAGGGTTCGGTTGCATCTTATAAAGTTTTTCTTTTAGGAACCCCAGTATTCAACCAGAATTTGTAAGAAAGGTACTTTCGTCCTGTGAGCAGATAAGACTGACTTGACACACCCGGAAACTATCGCCAATTGTAACTTTGATTTCTTGAATAGCTATTAGATACATGCATGCCTTGCAATGCAACAAATATCCCATTTTTTTCGCTATTTCAATCTACTACCAATTTCAACGATAGGCCCACACGAACCGTTTATAATAACAAACTGACAATCTGTCAGCTTCGTACCGAAAGCCTGTATTTCTTCATGTTGTTGTATTAAACTAATCGGCTTATCCTCCGCTTCAACAATCAACCGCTTCCATTGGGCCCTTTCACTGCGACATATTCGAAGGCGTTTCGAGAATTTATTGAAAATAATTCTCAGTTTGTTTGCCATTGTTGAGCTACCGACGACTTCAGTCCTTTGTGCTCAGTTATTATTTATTTAATAAACGGCTACACCTCTTTGTTGAAATGTTTTCGATCAATGCCATAGAGGTTCGATTCATTCTCAGTTTTGTAAGTCGGAGATATTCACACATCTTTAATCAGGCCTTTTTATCACCCCTACAATAGTTTCCAATTGGCCGTTTATATTTTATTTTATATTCATAGTAAAAACTTCTAAATATTTGTATTGTCTTTGTAATTGATGTTCAATCGTGAGAGTTTCTCGGATGTAACTCCCCTGCTTATAATCCATCGTCCTTAGTCCTTCTTCTCTTGTTTCGTATGTTAGGCCGGGCTTTCGTAAAAATATTACAGTTGAGTTATTGTAAAGTGATCCCGATCAATATATAGTTCTCCTATCCTAAACATTCTAGGTGATTCTAGTTTGTAGATTTTATTTCGTACAAACGCTTTTACACGTCAATAATTTATTTAAATAAAAAAAAATTACAAAAAAAAAAGCAACCGACTTCCAAAAAAACACTAAAAACGTGAAAAATAACTTTAATTTCGGAATTCGGTGTCTTTGCTTTTCAATTTTCGTTTTTTGCCACCGACTTCCGAAATTAAAGTTATTTTTCACGTTTTAAGTGTTTTTTTGGAAGTCGGTTGCTTTTTTTTTTGTAAAAAAAAAATATTTTTCACTTTTTAGTTGTGGTACCTACCCCACACAAATTCGAATACTACCTGGTATGTAAATAACAGTGAAGGAGTCAAACATTATGTCGTCTACATACACTAAGTGGAAAAAATACATAATTAGTGAAGCTAACTAAAAAACTACGCAAGCAAAGTTAATAAAATTTATATGGGACCACCTCTGAAGCATGACCTATCAAACAAAAAAAGAATCATCAAAATCAATTCATAATTGTTGGAGTAATCGCGTAACATACACACACAAAAAAAAAAAAACATTCAGGCGAATTGAGAACCTCCTGCTTTTTGAAGAAGTCGGTTAAAAACTAGATGAGTTCGGTGTTTTCTATCCTGAAGAGTGATAATCATAGGCATTATATACCTACCTTAGGGAGAGTTCGATCACTCGCAGTGATTTATAACAACACTAACGTAAGAACGACGCAGTACAGAAGTAGATTATACCTTTCAAGATATGATCCTAACAAGCTTTGAGTTTCCATAATAAGCGTTAATTCTACTAACTATATCATAACCATGAAATTTTGGTAATGGTTGCTTGGCAAAACTTTATGATCATTGTTGTACTTGAGTGAAAATGTAATAGGCCAATTTTAAAAAATGGCCGTTCACAATATTGCTATAAGGAAGAAAATAAAATCGCACGTAATTACAGCTTTCAATTTAAAATATGATTACCTCGTAGACAGCCTCGTAGCCTCGTAGACCCTTCGTAGAGGGCTACTTTTAAAAACATTTACCCTAGATTGAACTCCATGTAGAAATAAATAGAACAGGTGAATAGAAAACACTACAGCCACAGGTATTCCAGTAATCGGGTCGCAAGCTATCGCGGTTGGCAGCCGACGATTAGATAAAGGGCCGGGACTGGTAAATATTGTAACGGTAAACAATGATCGGTCACACAGTGACTTGACTTGTGTCGTCCGTACTATTTGCTCGTAATGTGGACTGTTTGATCGGGACATCCTTTGTTTGTTGATGCAACCAGACATTCATATTATATGTTAAATGAGTTTCAAAAGAATCTAGACGGATGTAAGTCACCTAAATTATTTAACTTTCTGGGGCACATTGAAGGAAAAATACGAACCTTTTTCCCGCAACACATTTATATTAGGTACTAATTCAGGAGATTTTCAACAAAAAAAAAATCTCCTGAATAAGATTATTAATGAATCCTACTCTGGAGTTTCCAGTTACATTTTTGCCTAAAATTACATCCATAGCACCTGATGCATTTTCAGTCTGTATTTCTCCACTAGCTAACTCAACAGTTACCCAAAACAATTAAACATTACATTTAAAAGCCTTATACCAACCTTCTTTGATTTCAATCTTCAGTATTCTTCAGCCTCTCGCTTCTCACGTCACAGTTTGTTGCGTATGATTAATAAATTGCATTGACCTTTAGGGACTATTGTTATCAACTTGAATGTTCAAAACAATTAGGAAACAGATATATTTTTTAATTATTATCTATACAATATATAAAAAATAAGAGGGTGTGAAAGGAAAAACAATGAGATAATTTCAATCATTTTAATATGTATTCTGATAATAATTTATATATAACACATTTTTACAATCTTGTTTTATCTTCTAGGATGGGGGGGACAACCTTAAACACTGCGTGACGTTGATTATGGATATAAGGATGGGTACAAATGGTACAATGTAGTGAATATGTTTTATTATTATTTTCTACTAACATTATATACTATTACGAATGTTCATAAACTAGACAATATAATTTCTATACCGTACGGAAATACTTTATATTCTCGGTAACTAATCACACAATTATGTACATAATATACATTTACCGTTAATTAACCTAAATTCATACGCATGTACGTATATTAATATAAAACTTTCATTTGAATATACATAAATAACTATTAACTAGACATATTCGACTATGATAATACTGAAACTTACATCTAGATATTGCATTCTGATAAAATCTGGTCATTTCTCATAATATTACTTAGCTAAAAAGTGACACAGGTTTTTACACAAATATACAAACTCCAATCAACATGGAATGCATCGTCATCACTTGAAGAGCGCCTGTGACAAGGACACTCTCAAAAATCAGCTGAAAATTTCACTTGACTCATTAATATTAGACATAATTATATTACAAATAAGTAGGAACTCCAGATACCTTAAATTTTCCAATCTAAGTACGAATAAATGTACTTGTAAGTCGTATTCGAGTTACTATTTGAATTGAACAATACTTTTAACAATTTCATAACGAAAACTACGAAACATTTGCTCATAATTTTTAATGCCACTCGTTTGGGGAAATCGGTTTTGAATCGATTAACTATGTACTAGGAATTGATTAAGTATCCCGATGGGTGTAATGGAAAACAATGTCTCATCTCTATGTAGAGCAATAAACGACACATTAAAATTGGTGTCTCCGGTGCTTTCTATTGAGACTATTGCAATGAACTCGTAAGACTGTGGTGAATTATTACTGCGTCAAATAAACCGAATTTCCCCAACTGCGACATATGGACTAGGTAATCACTTCAACTCTTTGTAGGTATGTAAGTTTCACCACCAGCATCCGCCGCCCTGCGCATGACCAGTCACAGGCGGCTGGTGGTGCATGGACTGATGGTACGGCGGCAGGGACATGCCCAGAGGCGGCAGACCGTCAGGCTTGCCCACACACGGCCTGCCATCCTTCACCAGCACCGGCACGGCCACCCTCCGCGGAGAGTTCAGCCCCCCTACATTCAATTCATGAGCGCCCCCCTTCTCCTGAACCGCCCTCTTAGTCTTGTACCTGTGGTTCTGGAACCATATCTTGACTTGCGTCGGCGTCAGTCGTATCAAGCTGGCGAGGTGTTCCCTCTCGGGGGCTGACAGGTACCTTTGTTGACGGAAACGTCTTTCAAGCTCGTAAGTTTGTGCTTTCGAAAAGAGTACTCGTCGTTTGCGTTTCTTGTGTGCGAGGCTGTCGGAGCCGGGGTTGACGTTCGGTTCGTGGTCGTGTTCGTCGTCGTGTTCGATGTCGTGCTCGTCGTCGTGCTCGTGCTCGTGCTCGTGGCGCGCGTCGGTTACCGGAGGCGAAGAAGCCGACGGACCCACGTACGATAATTCCGAAGCACGGGATGTGCTGTCCGGGCTCGCTTGTTGACCCACAACACCTATGACAAAAGAAAAATTCTCATCAGTCAAGCGAATCATCAATTATTATTTTATGTTAAAACTATGCAAATTAGGAATTAGTCGGATTACTTATACAAGAGTGAGAAAATTTTCAACAACCAATAAAATTATCCACAAACTAGTAGCAATAAATCCACTGAACAAAACTGCGACTGTACCAAACACTCACTCTAAATCTCCACTTAATCTCACGAGGGTGACGCTCTATTTAACTCTAACTAGATGCCATGTTCCAACAAATAATGGGACGTGAAAAAATCACAGCAAATATTACATTGTTCCGTATTCACCCCTCGAAGGTTCAGTTGTTTCACACGGATATGATAATACGGGCGGGCGGGGTACGCCTGGGCGTGGTGGACCACCGAGGGGGTGGGTCCCTAGCCGGGAGGGGGGAAGGGGGGCAGCCACACCCACCCCCTGGCAGCTGGCAGCTATTGTTCAACGATCGTCCTGCTTACCTTCATAAGCGCTTGCAACCAGGAAATTTAATAAAAGTATCGAGTCACGGATTCTCTTTATCTCCTTACTTAGTAGGTTATTTTGTGGCATTTCAATAAGCTAACGATGGGTTCCTAAACTTTCATTTAACGTTGTCGCCAAAAGATAATACGAAATCGAAATCTAAAATGAAACAATTTCGTGAAAAAATTATGAATGATATCGTTGAGAAGTTAAAAACCCTGTATCACAAATCTTGCATAACCAATCATTAATCACACAAACTGAACACGGAAAAGTACAAATCCATGCCCACATTACATCGTCATACTGTCCTAGATAAAAGCTCAACACAATAAAATCTATAACTGTCATCGAATAATGAACAAATAGCATCCCTAACAGCCGCAAACATGGTGTAATTGATAGCCGACAGCTGGCTCCGAGCCCCATGAGCCCCATCACCATCTATTGGTGACAAATTTGTTCCGTCTCACCCCTCGCGCTAAACAATCGCTGGTAGCTAGTGTAGCTCCCTCAAATTACCCCGCAGGGCGTGAACTGTACACAACCCTATTTAAGCCTCATGAGATTTTATTTATTTTGGATTTCATTGCAATATCCGGTGACATCGGAGAGTTTGAAATCTATCAATGGTGATTTGATTTAAAAATCATTGAAGTATGACAGAAATTATGTAAGTATTCCATTTGTCTAAATGAATGTCTTTCTACATTGTTCTCACATATATAATTTCAACATGAATGATGTAACCATTATATTGTAACAATATTTTGATTTAAAAGAGTGTCCATGGAGTTTCTTGGCCGTTCTTCTCCATAGGAACCTACTACGCTTTGGAATGGGCAACTAGCTTCATATTTCTGACTGACTGACTCCTTGACAATTCAAAAGTGCCTGTAAATGGTTTAATTGAAATAAATGCTTTGAGTTTGAGTTTGAAACATAAGCAAGAGCTCAGTAGTGCTTAAAGTAAAGCTTGGGGCTCAGTCTGAACAATTATTTTTACCTAGACAGTGACATGATTGCAATGAAACCATATTTATAGAGATGGAAAGTAGCATAACAATTAAAGTGAAGTTACCCATTCATATAAAACATCACATCAGTGCCACGCCCACTTCCACAGATATTTGAATACAACTATCTCGATGGTAATGAGCCACTAAAACTCTCAAAAAGCCAATCAATCAACGCCAGATAGAATCGGCTATAAGCAATCCAATGCACAAGTACTAGCAGAATGAGCCGAAAGTGTTCGATAAGCGATAAAAATAATTAATGACAACACTAGATTAGCGGGTGAAGGCACTTGAATGAAGGAGCATTTCAAAAAATAATCTCGGCCTCTCCAACGAGTACCGAATACACATTACTTTCGAGTGGGTCAACTTATTTGTGTATGATAATTCAGAGATGACTATTTTGGAGATAAATGCCGCTGATATAGGCCTATGCTTGTATCTGAAGTGGATCAAAAACCGACGCGAGGGACGCAGACGGTTGCGCTTAATTATGTATATGGTTTTTGATGTTGTAGTTTTGCTTGTAATTTGGACTTAATAACTCAAACTAGGTAAAAATCGACATTTATACATAAACTATATGTCCAAAACCCTAAATGGGTTTACACAAATGTCTGGACTTGGATGCCTGACGAAAACATGACAACAAAATCTATGGAAAATACCACCGTATTTCGAATGTTATTTACTTATTTACTTGGATAACAAATTGATATAATTCATCATATGTTGTGCTGAAGGTTCAAACGATACTTTTTATCATTTATCTTCGGATAAAAGTGCCTATAATCTTATGAGATGACGACTTTATAAACTGGGCGCTAACACTGTCCATAAGGTGTTGATAACAGTTTCCAACTGATAGTTTTATATATTAAAATAAAAACGTATTTTAGGCAATTATTGAAGTTATTTCAAAAGTAGTGTCCCTACAAGGAAAGCTTTTTATTGTAAATCTTTATAAAAATTACGAATTCGCTTGCTCATCGATTCAGAAAATGATGGCGTTTCAAAAATATCTCAAAACCAGCCAATAAAGCAACACGAGCGTATTTCCAGTTAATAATCTGTTTTAACATTAGAAATCGACACTACTACCAACATAAATATAAACTGAAACTCACCGGAACAGACTAATCAGTAATGATTTATTATTATTATGCAATTTAAAACCTAATATTATGTACTTAGGTACAGAGCAGAACTACTATTTCCGTTTCTTGATAGTCATAGTGTTTGGGTTTGCATCAGATTTCTTCTAAACTCATGGAGTGTTTTTGTTATGCTTAGTATGACCCTTGAACCTCAGACCAAATAAAAAACTAAGAAAGAGCGCTGTCAACAGTGACCAACAAACTTCACCAAAATATGTGCACACATGTTTACGAAATCGGCCTCACGGTTTCGTAAACATGTGTGCACATATTTTGGTGAAATTTGGTTGTAAATGGTTGTAAATGTGTGCGTTTGAGCGTGTATGCACAAAGCGGTGGTGTAGTTTTGGCATGCTTCACTGTATTGTTCGCAGCGCTCGGTCTTGGTTTTTTATTTGGTCTGAGCCTTGAACATATAGCTAGGTAACACATCAATTAAACTAAATGTGACACCAACATAGCTACAACAGGGATTAGATTACTCGCCAAGTGGCCACTCAGGCAGGTTTTTTGTTACGTACTTTGAAGAGGTATAGATTTATGTCAAAAAGACGCTGACCATAGAATAAAGATAGTTTGTTCGATTTAAATACCTACTAATTAGGCGTTACAAAGAAGGGATTTAAAAGTAGGTAGGTTTGAGACTGTTTAGTTTTCCAATCACTTACTATTTGAATTACGTTTATATACGTCAGCTATCGAGAGGATAATCACGATCAGCTGCGATAGTACAACAATTGCCAAAAAAAATAGTTAACAATACCTACTAAATAAGCATCTAAGGACGAAATTCACCAATGAAACTGAATGGAATCAGCGCATCTAAACCGCGTTCAGGAGCTGTCAAGGCAGTGTCAATATTCCGCAACAATGATGACACTGACGGTTTAGATGAACTGACCGCGATCGACAAATAAAAGTGATTTTATTTGATTTGATTTAGTTTCATTGGTGAAATTCGCCCTAAGTGGATACAATCGGTCCCGTTTCAATAGTCATAGTCAGAACTTCATTAGCGCCACTCAGTTAGACCACACACTAGTGTTTATTAGGGCACTCTCCGTCGAAAGCTTATAACTTGAATGAAGCATCGTAACTCGTTAGAAAACTCTTCAATGGAGAAGCTAAATCAACACTAGATTGTTGTTTGTTTTGAACTTTACTAACTAATTTGAGTACCTACTTGCTGTACTTGTTAACTGCCGAGTTAGCGTTAGTAATGAGAGTATTATTAAGTGTAGATATAGTTAAAACCTTCAAAGCTGGTTTAAAGAATCGTTGACCTGTTATAAAATTACCACTAAAATCGAATTTGTACATTGATAGTAAATTTTATCGTACTAACCCAAATGTAATGTTTTGAATAATAAAAAATAACCCTATGATACAATTTAGCAATTTCCCTAATTAATTGATCAAGTTCTTCATCTCCATACATAATCCTCAAAACATAAATGAACTATTTAACCTAATGTACATAGGTAATCTGGCAAAGTACAACGACCCTACAAACAACACAATCACAATCACATTAACAAACACAATCACAAAGCATATGCTGCATAGAGTACTGGATAGATTAGATTCCTGCTAAAACACTGATGAAAAAGATTGCAATCAATTAGGAGATGCATCCATTCCAAATGTCATCAGGACGGGGATGGCCACTGGGTGATAGTTTTCGACATAACAGCATCGATAAATCCTGCGTGAGTAGGTAAGCTTGAAGCTAGCCGGCATTCCATCTGATGCTAGATATTATCAGCTCACTTCAAGAGTTCAAGCTCAATTCTTCAAAATTTTCACCGTGAGATTTTTCCAGAATAGATCGCTTCGATTTCCACACGATGTAAAAAAGCAAGAAGTACTTACAGTTGTTATGCGCATCATGATGTTCCAACGACAGCCAGGGTTGATGGTGCCTCAGCAGCTCATGGGAGTAAGGATGATGAGGTGGCGCGTACGGCGGCAGCTCCAAAGAGCATCCACCGAGTGACCCCTGTGCTGGCGCTGACTCCAGGCCCTTGCCCTCATTCAGACCCAGGATGTCTGAAATCTGGAAACCAGGCCGCTGTCCTGGCATCTTCATGCTGTCCAGCAATCTGCGACAAAGGAAACTGTGGATTAGAAATTATGAAAATCGGGAATAATGGCAACACATGTTATGTTCAAAATTTCTGATCATTTTACTATGGGTATAATTCAATAATAATGAAATGTAACATATTTAATAAGTCAGCATCACAGTACGCCCCTAATAATATAACTCGTCTATGTAATTCAGCAAAATAAGCTAATTATGCACCCCAGCGCTTAAGTTTCAAGTGTGTGAATGAAAGATTTAAACGCGCACAACTCAATTTAGGAAAATCTGTAGTTTTTTTTTAAATCGATCGTAATCAGTATCTACTGTTTATCATTGATTTATGTTAGATAATGCTAACATGTTTTCACTTGCATGTTGAAATAAACTGAAAAAAAAATGAAAATCCTTATCAGAAACTGAAATAATATAAAAGCTTCTGAAAACAAAATCTTACCTCAAGAGACCTTTAATAAATGACGTAGAAACCTACCTACATAAAAATATTACTATTACTCTCACGCCTACAACTCTAGAAAATGTAAAAGGATCACAAAAAAATCCTTTTGAAGCCCGTAACAACGTAGTCCGAGCACCCACTCCTTCACAAATAAACTTCAAACCTCACGTCAACTTTAGAAGCGACAAGTCTCGACAGTGTGTAATTGAAAGAAAACATTCCAAATTCCATCAATTCAGCCATTATTGTTAAAGAGCACCTCTCGAGAATACGTGACCTAAATAATAGAAGGTTTCTACATTGAACGAGTGTTCCATCGGCTGTGTCAATCAGTGTTACATGTAGCTGTGAGGTTCCCGCGGGTCCAGTACGTGATCTGGTGAATGGCGGCTCACATAACAACCTGCAGGTTGTAAACAACGCTATTAACAACCTCTCACTAAGAGAGGTGCAAAAACTGTCACGTGGAATGTCACGTCACGATCCCGAGGGACGAGGATTAGACGTGTTGGAGACACGGACGGAAACGATTGAACTTTAGAGACTGCAAATTGCTAACTAAGTGAACTTAACTTTCCCAAGACGACTACAAAACCAGCTGATTGAATAATAATTTAATACCTACTTGCATTTTAGAGTCAGAACCATAAATTTCAGAAAGATTAAAAAAAAAACGAATCCTTAAATACGCATCAAAAGAGTAAAACGCGAATAAACTAATCACTGGATCACTTTGATTCACTAATGATCACATATCCGTATCTCACCCGGGAAACGCGGATCGGAAGGCAGCCGGGTAGAGCGCCGGCAGGAAGGCCGGGCCCCACGGCGGCAGCAGGATAGGGCTCCATGCCAGCAGGGACGCCGGCGGCAGTAGCGGTGGCGGAGACCGCGCACTCTCGCCCTCCTCGCACTTCATCTCCCGACCGGGAGAACTCGCCTTCGGGATAATCTTGACGGCTGTAGCTACACTCGCGTCAACACGTGCTGCGTCTGGCGACGCCGCGTCCGCACTAAACAACCCTCGAGTGGTGCTCGGGGTGAAGAACACCCCGCGCCGCCCTCGTACCTCGACAGCCTACTCAGCTCCGGACTTGCGTCGAGGGTGCTCCACTGACCTCCGCCAATGGCGACGCGCCGCCGACTGGGCGGGATTCCCGGCGACCAATGGCGCCGCAGCCGAAGCCTTCCCAACAAAAAAAACTGGAGTATACACTTTGAATAGAGGAGCTTTCGACGTAGCGCGTTATGTTATGTCGCTTTTTGTAATGAGTGCGAGCATTAAGCCCATTGTTGAGGCCGGGTTCGTTATGGACGCCGCTCCAAATGCCCGGATAACGATTTTCATTTAGAGTGTTTTAATAAGCCCGTGTAAGCTTATGTTAGCAAAATATTTGAAACGGATTTTTTGTTGCCTATGCGTAGTTCATAGTGTATTTAGGGACTTTGTGTCCGTACTTATTTTAAAATACCTCTCCATTCGATTGTACCTTTTTATAATAGTTAAATAATATTTTTCAAAAGCAATTCTAAACATCCTTTCATTTTCTGTTTTCTCAAAATATCCTACTACTTTTGACATAACATGACAAAGTTTTTCAATTTTGTTATCATGGTCCAGCCAGACAGGATCTTATTCCTGAAAAAATATCAAACTTGCCCACACTACCACCACTGTTCCTCATGTACTCTATCTAAACGTGACCACGAAACAGTACACCAAACTAGTTCCTTTTTCAAAATCTACTTAAAAACATCCGTCGGGATCCAACACTCAAATCTCTTGCACATGTTGTAGTACTTAGCGTATTGAAGGCGTGGAAACAATACGGTGTTCTTCGAACAGGTACAGAGCTCCACAGTTATCAGTTGCACGTGTGCGCAGGCGATTGTTTTCGGTGCTCCTTTTCGTTATAATAGGTTATTGTTTCACTAGTCACTTAAACGTTAAAATTAACCTTAACGGACACATGTTGAAACTTGAATAGAGCCCTGGCTTAGGTTTTCAACTCTTGTTGGTAATTAAGTTTGCTGTCATTACTCATTATAAAATTGAACACTGGTTGGTGGTTAGGTATAGATATTATAGGCTGTCAATTATTTTAACATGCTTTCGTATTCTCATAATGATATATAACCTGTGTTTTCATAAAAGGCTTATAAAATTGTAAACGTACCGTTGACAGGATAGAACAAGACGAAGACCTTTTTCCTCATGCAGATATTAGTAGATACCCAATTTAGCATAATCAATATAACGTTAACGTTCCCACCACTGGGACACAGGCCTCCTCTCTGTGAGCCGTTATCCACCACGCGGACCCAGTGCGGGAGGTTGAACTTGAAATCCATTTCTTATTTTTTTTTAAATTATAACATATGACATTATACAAAACAAGCCTTAGCCACCACTCAAACTACTTGCTAAACTAACGTTGAAGTACGGGTACCTACCAATAAATTCCAGTCATTAAAATGAAAACAATAGAAGTTTGTTTTACGACTTGCAGGTGTGCAATTGGAGATTAGTGGGTACTTAGAACAATACGGCCTAATTGTGTTAAAGCTCTCGGATTTAGCTTCGTCGAAATCAGCTACGACGGGGCTACGGCGTAGCTTTACAGGGATTTTAATAGTTTCTAATATTTCCGTACCCATCTATAACTTTCTCCTTACGTTCTAAATAATATACCTCCCGAATTGCTAATTATATTTTCCCCTGAAAATACCGCCGAGTGGAGCTAAAACAAAGGCGTACCTACCATACTTTTCCCGAAGCCATTCAGCACATTTTATTTTCATTAGAAAATCGAAATATCATCATGTATTCGATAGGTATTCATGTAGGTATTATTTTCAGTTTTTTTGTAAGAAAGTCAGGTGTTAAGTAATATTTTTTTTGGAGATTCCATAGTGGCGGGAGCACGGTTAAAACTTGTCATAATTACATTTAATTGATTAAAATTCCGACTGCCTATGGGTTGTTTACGTTACCTTTTTATGGGCCTAGGCCCAACTTTAAAAATAACAAAATATTCAAATGGTATTTTAATCACATGAATGATAAAGTCTACGATCCTGATGAAGTTACTATGAAAAACCACATTTTAATAAGAAGTAAATTTTACGACATGCAGGTGTGCAACAGCGGATTAGAGAAAAACAATAGAGGTACAAGATTAAACCTTGTGACAATAAGGCTATTTATTTAATCTATGGCTGCACTCAACTATTCTAATACACGGAGGGATATCGACGCACAAACTGTTATATATGAATTCATAACATGAATCTAGACACCAGAATCAAAAAATATCAGCCGGTTAAAAAAAAAACCGGCCAAGTGCGAGTCGGACTCGCGCACGAATGGTTCCGTACCATTATCTATAAAAACGGCAAAAAAATCACGTTTGTTGTATGGGAGCCCCTAAATATTTATTTTATTCTATTTTTTTTGTATTTGTTGTTATAGCGGCAACAGAAATACATCATCTGTGAAAATTTCAATTGTCTAACTGTCACGGTTCATGAGATACAGCCTGGTGAAAGACGGACAGACAGATAGACAGACAGACAGCGGAGACTTAGTAATAGGGTCCCGTTTTACCCTTTGGGTACGGAACCCTAAAAATGCTCTCCCGTACATTTGACCGTGTAGGTATTGCACTTTTGTATACAACAGCTGATTTGTATTTCAGTCTCTGGTAGTATAGGTACTATGAATTTAAATTTCTCCTTCAATCGAAGAATTTCGTAAGTTGCATTGAAAAGCCATTTAATTTTTCTGATCCATAATAAATAGAAATAAGTTTCAAAATGAGTTTAATACAAAGAGATAAGAAAACCTCATACAGAAACGGTTGTTCATATATGAGACTAACTTATCATATTTACAGGAAACCTACAACAAGGAAGGGTAAAACTGTTTTGCAATCAAAGGAGCCAAATTCTATTAAAGGGCCCAAACAAGCGCTTTTCCTTCAGGGTCGTAATCCTTCAGAGCGCATACGGAAACTATTATTTTTATTATACGTCGATGTCTAAAACGGTAAAGATATTCAAGAGCCAAGTGAGCCAACAAACTGACAAAACGAACAATAACCCGCGCCACGGCCATCCCGCGTAGCTCGTCGGAGCCCTAGTCCGTCTTCAGTAGCAAGCCTAGCCTAGCCGTGATAAGTAATAAATAAAATCGCAGGTCTGCTGGAAGAAATTTCTTAAGAAATAAGCAGTACCTTTGTACTCATGTTATAATTATGTCGTATCTCCATGTATTTTACTGTGTGTACATAAATAAATAAATAAAAATTTAAATAACATAACATCACGCTTGTACTTCCGAAAGGGTGGAGCAATGGTGTCCCAGCAGTGGGAACATTACCTATAGGCTGATTAAGCTGTATGCTATGCTGACCATAAAGCCCTAATCGGAAATATTATTCTTAATTCATGCAATTTTTGTACTGTTTTGTGAATTTGTTTTTATGTTTATACATCTAATTATGATTTAAAGCTTATTTGACTTACGATCTTGTTTCATTCGTAAAGTACAATAAGTAAGTAGAACCAATTCCAACAAGGCGTCATGCTTGTAAGATTCCTGTAATGAGATTTTTTCCAGTTTAGAATTGTCTAACTCCTTGAATATCTTGGAAGTCCTATAAGTTTCCCAGTAAACAAATATAAACTTTTATTCGAAACTGATAAACAGAATAGGTACTAGGAAAGCCGTAAAGGGCAACGGGCATGCATCATTTTCCCTGTGAAAGCGCAGCAATAACAAAGGGCAATTATTTATATTGGAACGAACCCCTAAGTGGCGTGCAGCTCACGAAATGTTTAATTGACTTATTGAGAATGAGTTTTTAAATCTATCGCTACAATCGCTTGCGCGCTCATCGCTTTGTGTGGGGAGGCAGTATATGACAAGTAATCAGATGATTTATAATTTAATTTCGCCTTCAGGTTTTGCTCGTGTTTCTTTAAAGCTTTTGATGATGCTAGATAATGCTAATCTATCCTTCAAGAAGACATTAACTTCATTATCAGTCAACGGCTTACCTATGCTCTCTAACTAAACATTATTTAAGCAGAAAAGAGATCGCGAACGAGAATCTGGAAAAAAAATAATTTGTCTTAGCATAACTGTTTTCTAGTAGGTATAGTCTACGTTGCCATATACAAATGGGATCTTGCAATGCATTCTGGATTTATGCTAAATTTTTAGAGAATTTAAGCTGTTACAAGCTTAAATTCTCTAAAATTAGTACCAGACGTACTGGACTTGATATAACGATATGCGATTGACGCGTTTTTTTGCTAATCTCACTTCTCGTAAATAGATGGCGCATGCCAATGCCGACGGCATAATAATAATTTTCTTTACAGTCTACTTAGAATTTATTTATTTTCCAATTTACATCTATCAAGTAGGGTATCATAATGCGATAGTGTCCTGAGGTTGAGAGTGCGGAGTGCACGCGTCAGTGACGCCTTGCTTAAAAGATTGGTCCGAGCGCGCGGCTGCGCCAGCAGCCGTAGCTGTCGTCGTCGACACACGTACTCCTCCGAAACACATATACCTATGTATGTACCCTAAAATGTCCGCATTAAGTACCTTCCCTCTAAGTACATTGAATACGAGATGAGTACGAGATCCCTCCTACCCTCAGTTCGTTATATCCGACCATAATACCCAAAATAAATAAAGTTGGGTACGAATTAAAACAAACTAACTGCAGCTATAAATATGACTAATATGAATCATTTATTTTATTACAAACGATAACAGAGTAAAGTAAATATAACACACCCAAAGTTATGAGAAACAGATTACTGGCAAACTACAATATTAAATAACAATACAGCTAAAGTTATTTCTGAGTAGTTGCCAGTCGGTATTACGACAAGAACTGTCACCAGGCAACACCTACGCGAGCTGGCAGATATGACAACAAAATAGTGGCCATCGATTATCAAAAACAAGTCGTAACATTTGAAATAAATAATTCTTATTCAGCCTATGAAAATGATATTCTTATTGGAGCTCTTTTAAATGTTTTATATTGTTGTTTTATATTATTTTCCCTTTGAATTACACACGTTTACAAATAGCTGATAACTTTTATATTATTATAACGACCAGTAATGCGTTTTTCTCCAGAATCTGCCAAAGTGTTTTCTAATTCTATAATATTAGCAAGACATATAACTGATAAATCTATCTATCCTTCCAAAAATAGG
This sequence comes from Lithophane ornitopus, assembly GCA_948473465.1. NCBI lineage: Eukaryota > Metazoa > Arthropoda > Insecta > Lepidoptera > Noctuidae > Lithophane > Lithophane ornitopus. The sequence goes on along the minus strand of OX419624.1, from coordinate 8,766,261 downwards.
TATAAAGTCTATACAGACAATAAAATTATTTTAATACAGAACTAAAGAATAATTTTCCTGAAAAGATGCAAAATCAAAATGTTATTTCACATAAGCCTACTAGAAGCTAGCAAGGTTCCAATTTAATTGGTCGCTTCAACATACAAAATCCGATATATTCTAAAATATAAAGAAAAGACAGAGTCAGCAGTACGAATCTTTGAATTTCTTTCGACTCCGAAAATTCAAAGATTCGTACGTGATTCGTCTATAAGTGATGATACATTTAAATTAGATTCATAATCAACATTCTCCACAAATTCAATCTTCTAAGTTATTCAAAGTTCTAAGCTGTAAGTTACAGATTTTATGTGTATTTTTACGTATACTATAATCGAGAGGTAAGCTGCGAGGGCCAGATTTGTGAGGGGAGGGAGGCAGGTGCAATAGCCCTCTGTTACACGGGTCGCTAGCTTTACTACAACACATTGCATCTCCCACCCAATAAACGTAGTAGGTACTATAAATTAATCACAATTATTATAACTTCAAAAAATAATTGAGTAGGTAGGTACGACACATCAAATGAAAGATTAGTTCTTGTCTTGTATAGGTACTGTTTTGATTCATAAAATTTTACCAAGATAACTAATGAAACGAAATCGTAGAGCTTTTGTTTTGTTTATCATTAGCAAATACAATACAATATTGATACTAAAAATAAAATAAATATAGTATTTGTACGGGAGGGTTTAATACTAATGAAGCTGATGCGCCGGCAAACGCTAACCCGTAATCAGTAAGGGCGGGGTGTATAATGAATCATAATTGTTCAAGTTCAAACATCAACTGATCATGTTACTTTATATCATAATGTGCTGCAACAACTATAGAATCTAAATCATTTTCAATAAGTATAAGAACTATAGGTAATATATTATAGTAGTAGTATTACCTACATTAGAACGGAATTTTCTGAAAGATATGCGGAACGATACGTAGAGCAAGACAAATTACATAGTGAATTAGTCACTGAAAATAAAAAGGCGATCGTTTTATATTTGCATTGGTTAATGATAAAATAATGGGGGTTGATAGTAAGCACGATAGAAATGTAATTTGTATAAAAGTAGAATATTGTATTGAGGAGCCGCGCCGTTCGTACCAAGCGCCGCCGCCGCCGTCGCGAGAAAAAATTACCTTATGACCAAACTAACCTGCAACCATTACCCGAGCTAAACAGCACAATGTCAACAAATTACACAACAACTTTTGTATAATATCAGATTTTATGAACTGCGAAATGTGGCTAAAGAAATGTAAGTTCAAGGGTATTAAGTTCGCATATTAGAGTAATAATCATAAATCACGCGAAGCTATCACACCGCATTCGTGACCTACATAGTTTGGCGGAAAAAGAAACAAACGACACCCGGCAACACGTCAGTCAGCACCTATGATACTTAAAGCGAATTTATAGCTGGATGAACTGCTTTATCCAAGTTTGTACGCCATCGCGAGTGAATAGAGTAGGTCGATGGGGTTTCACGAATATTCCGTTATGGCAATCTGGTTAGGCGCACTGAGCCTAAATGGGTGAAAGCACGCTAACCTGCGAAGAGGGTTTCCAAACCAATTAAGGGCTCCACGAAGGCATGGGAGAGCTTGCAGCTGGTGGATTACGAGCTCGATGGTACTCACTGCGCCGATTCATCGCCGACGGGACTATAAGTGTGCGACACGCAAACCCAAACCGATCGACCGGAACGTTCCTGCTACCGGTATTCTCAATGTAACAATATGCTTATATTTTGGAAACGATTTATTAAGGTAATAAGGTAATTATTACCTTTACAATAGCAAAATCGTCAACGAAACGATTCAGATAAGGAATCACCACCATTATCCTAGAATAGATGTCGTAATAAAACATTTCGTATACTCTTAACTTAACGGATTTTGCGACAGTAGAGTAACCTATACCTATCTATATTTCGTCCTATAAGTAAGTAAGTACTTCTAGTTCAACGTAGACCAGTCAAATACATGATGTACCTAAACGCCCAAATTTTATATAACTGCGATCAAAATAAATGATTCACCTGTTATTGTGAAACATATCTACATAAGTATAACATAATATACCTAATAAATATCTATCTGTCGGTATTCAAGACGGTAGCAGTTCGTTGCTTGTCTCTTCTAGGAATCCATCCACATGGTCGATTATTTGATAAATACCATATTAACTATTTCAACTAAATTGTACATTTAAAAAATCAGCTGAAAATAGAAACTTACCTACTTTAGACAAGCCCTGCAAAAACAAAACTAAAAATCTCATGAAAAGCAGGTACGAAAGCTACGTTTTACTCTAATATTATGATTTCGTATAGAAAATTCGTTTCAATAAAGAAAATAACATGAATATCATGCTGAAAGACAAAGTTGTTTCACCGCGCTCGTTGTCAATTTCAGTGCACTCAGTTAAATTCGTCCGCAAGACATTTTTCAACGACATTGTCGGGATCGCGTGCTGCCAGACAATGCACTTCGTTTTCATAAATGCATGCACGTCTGCGAGACTATAGTTTGAGTAGCATCCATGGTATTTTACCTGATAAGAAGTTCCTTATACAATCATTATGTCAATGTGTTTTGTTTTACCGGGAATCCCAGAGCTGTGACATCAAGTATCTCTATGTAACGTTTCATTTATCAATGTAATTAGGCTTTATTTTTCATTTATCAATGTAATTAGGCTTTATTTTTGCACTTATTATGTGAGCATGTACTAAAATAAATACTCACGCATAGGAGTTGTATTTATAGTCCTCCTCTATCTGCGGCTGTCGTACTTGGTACCCCAGGTCAGCTCCATAGTCCGGCGGGATTATCGACCAACTGTTCTCGTAGTTGTAGTAGTCCCCATAGACCATCTCGCCCTCACCCATCATTCTCATCATACACTGTCAACGTCCACGATATTACTGTTTATCCTACACTGAACACTCAAAAACTATCGTTGACTAAAGAAGAATTTGTATATAAATAAAAAAAAAATGTTGATTGCCTCAAATCACCGCTGATAAGGCAAATTCATAACAAAGCTTAATTATTTAATAGATAATGATTAGTGCGAGCGCAAGGAGCCATGTAGGGACCACGACCGGTGAGCTATCGACTGATCGATGCTTCACCGGTCCTTATCAATAAAATTGTATCGTTATCATATCTAACAGCTTTCCCCCGCGATATGGGACTTTTATAATAGGTACACACTACGACAACTCGACGCCAATGTTGTAGGTAGATAGTTTTATCTGTGTCAGATGTAATGTGCGAGCGAAACGTGCCAGTGTCACCGCTCGTGTTATGAAATCCTGGAATGACAGGTGATGGACTAAGACTTGATAAATAGGCAACGAAAATGTTTGGTTATCTTCCCCGTACTGTAACCTGTAGGCGTTGAAGTATGCGGTTTATATGGAATAGATTAATGGCATGTATAAGTAGGTTCTTGGCAAATATACGAACTTAAAAACTGAGGTAGATTGCATTCCTTCTTGAGGTTTGACAGACAGTCTGTTGAGAACACTGCTAAAATAATTTGCTGATTGCATTGAAAAAAGCAAAAAAAAAACGAATTTTATTTGTACCTAAACATTATCAAGAGTAGGTACTTATTATTTAATTAATAAGTACTCTTGATAAAATTGTCAACCTACAAATCTGTAACATATTTAATTACCCAAAAGCTATGAATGATCGATGCTTTCGCTTTAATACTAAGTACATTTACAAACGGACACTTACAAAAAGGCGGTTGTGTACCTCTGGTGGGACTCGAACCCACAATCCTCGGCTTAGGAGGCCGATGCCTTATCCATTGGGCCACAGAGGCGAGCGGCAATGAGACGCGAGTAGACGCACCCGTTCGGCGGCGCTGACGGCGTCGTTGCGTCACCGCGCGTCATCGGGCGCGTGCGATCACACACACATATACCTACCTACACTGATTATGTATTACATTATCATACATACATAATTAATGTCAATACATAAGTTCAATGTCACATGGTTAAAAGCAGAGCGAGCTGGACGTAAGTTTGCCTCTAGAAGTGCAAATAGTTCCGGATTGTGCCCGCATTCAACTAGGTACCTATTTGTTTTTCTAATATGTTGTGTTAAAATGTACTATAAGTGACGTCGCGGCGGACTTCCAAATTTTTTTACAGTATGTTATCTTACCAGCTAACAACTATTACATAGGTACCTATATCTATGTACCTAGGTACCTACATATATGTTTCTATATTAGAAAAACAAATAGGTAATTTGTTTTTTATAATATGTTGTGTTAAAATTTACTATAAGTGACGTCGCGGCGGACTTCCTAATTTTTTTACAGTATGTTATCTTACCAGCTAACAACTATTACATAGGTACCTATATCTATGTACCTAGGTACCTACCATATGTTTCTAACTAGGTACCTAATGCTTATACGGTTAGAGGTGTGTCTAATGTACTACATACATCTTATTAATTTGATTGATTGTTGGAACTGCGAGCTATCAACAAAAAGTGGCATACCTACATAAACCTATTTATTATTATCGTATAACATTTGTTACTGATAATTTGATTCTTATCGGTTATCAAAAAATCGTTAGGCACATGCCTGAAATCTGTTCCAGAAGAATATTTATTTTAAATTTTGAAATAATCTGCTCATTTTGTCATTCTGTTTTCCTACAGACACATATTTAGTTTTCAGTATTACGAAATACTTACGTACCTAAATTAATTCGAAAAACTGGCAAGTGCGAATCGGACTCGTGCACGAAGGGTTCCGTACCGTATCTGTAAAAACGGCAAAAAAAAATCACGTTTGTTCTATGGGTGCCCCCATAAATATTTATTTTATTCAAAGTCAAATAATTTATTTCGTGACAGACTGACAGACAGACAGACGGACGGGCAGCGGAGTCTTAGTAATAGGGTCCCGTTTTACCCTTTGGTACGGAACCCTAAAAAAGTTGTTTTTTCTATCCAAAAGTGGTTCAAGGTGAAAGCTTCGCTCTAAATGCGAAAAGAAATCAATATCTGCCAAAACACATTTTTTATTTAATTTTTTCGATCTTCTATTTTTCATCGATGTGGACTAATTTCTTTTGAAGCAATGGGGTAGCAATCAAACAAATATTATTTGAAATAAATATATAATTTTTATTTTATATTTAACTAATTACTTAGTTATTTATACATGGGCTAATAACTAATTAATACTATACAATATACCTATAACTACCTACGGCTCGATCGACGCTCTCAGCACCTTAGAAGTACTGTACAAAATAGGTGTACATATTAGCAAAACGTAGGTACAATAAATGAAAATATTAGTAGCAATGTTCTAGAAATATCAATAAATTATAAGTACCTATTGTTTTTCTCATTAGTTAAACAAACAAAACATTAGCTGGTAAAGTTTTCGTTTTTATAATTAGGTCAGTATCAAATAAATTGGTATTCGGGCAGAAGAATCATGATAATGAAGGTCATTATGGTACTTATCTAGTAACATTTAAGATTGTTCCTACTGTAAACTCAACCCTAAATCATAAATCAAAATCACAATCATCAAACGAAAAACATACACAAATCAGTTTTTTTTAAATTAAAGATTGTTTACAAATAACATTGTTATTTGAAAATGGGTAAATGCAAAAACTTTTTCTAAACTAATGATTTAATTTAGTGAAGATTGTGAACATTATACTTCTAGATCATAATGTGGGTAAATAGGCTGATTTCGTTAAAGAAAAGTCAAATCTACCCACATTTTGGTTTTATTAAATTTTAGTGAAATATCTATTCGCATACGATTTGATTATATTGACGGCCGAGCTATGCAGCGCCGGCGTGACTAGTTTGGACCACAGTGGTGTACAGTACAGTCGATAGTGATAATAGTTTTCTGAGATTGGCAGCATCCAAGAGACAAATTTTCCGGTTCTTGAATTGGTTACTGTCGCTGTGCCCGCAGTTGTAAATGTAGGTAAGTAGACAATTTTGACGCGAAAGTTTCTTATTTGTCAAGTCTACAACTGAAATGAACGATTTTACCGTTGGGGTATCTGACGAAGGCGCTCTGGTTGCCGAAACGTTTCTTGCACACGGGACACACGTCACCGTCATTAATAACGATGCTCTTCGATTCGTGGAACTGTTGGAGCTCTTGTATCTGTAACAAGCAGAACACATAATCCATATTATACTAATCAACACCTGCCTGCCTTTTCCCAACAATGTTAGCGTCGGCTTCCAGTCTAACCGGCTGCAGCTGAAATTTTTCAAGAAGCGACTAATACTTAATAATCATAAATGCGAAAGTAACTCTTGCTGTCAGTCTGTCTGTTACCTTTTTACGCCTTAACAGCTGAACGGTTTTCGATAAATGATGATGACCTGGGTTACGAGCTTACGACATATATATAGAATACTATTCATTCCGGTAGTAAGTTCCCGATGGATGATTTCCGACCTCCACGAGTGCGAAGTCGCGAGCAAAAGCTAGTATATTATATTAACACTATCAAATACTTATTACGGTTCAAAAGATACAGGCCTTTGACGGATAGATGGACGGACAGTCAGACGGTTTAGGCTTAGTAATTAATAGGGAGCCGTGGGCCGTTGGCTGGCTTTCAATACTGCGTGCCCGCCATATCCTGGATACGTAAACTTGGAACATATTTTATGTCAAGCTCATATATTATAGGTAGGTATGTAGGAGGTATATTACTTACTATTAGATAATGACTTTCGGGTATGACGACCAATCTCAGCGGAGGTATATGTGTCGACATAAGAGAAAGCAAATAAAGGGCGACTCCCAAGAAATCTGCGTCACAATCACACACGAACATTCAAATTGAATCGATATAGATCCGAAAACTATTCAGAAAGGCAGTGATCTGATACCAAACAGCACTTCAAAAGATATATATCGCACAAACCTGCACTTGTTCAGTGTACCACAATCCTTTGATGACCTGCATGCGTCGTTTCAACGTGAGCTGTCCGTCCATAGCGCACCCAAGAAAATATTTCAGACGATCCAGGGGGACTGAGTCTGGCAACACTGAAAGGGCCTGCAATTATGCAATCAATCGATAAATGAGTTTATACATTACTGAATAAAGGATTCTACCGTACCGAACACTTCAATTATTTAGTTAAAGTTTTTATTATTGCTGTGATTGAATTATGCTATCTTAACTCCTCATGACGACGCAAGACTAGGTTGATGAGCGTGACAGCGACACCCGTGGGATAGGTATTAACTAGGTAGTTCTTTGAAGCCCCATCGTGTACGCTTCATGTGAGTCATCAACCGGGACGGGGCGTCTCTCCACCACCGCATTTTAGGACAAATCAAAGTAGCGACAAAATAGAATCTGTTTTAAACCAAACTTACTTTCAAGGGCGATATGTGGTTGGCATGTGTATCCAAGATATTGAGGGCCATCTCTAAGTTCGGTATAGCTGTCTCCGGATGCCTCGGTACATTAGCTAAAGATTTTCCGATGAAAGCACTGCTTTTATCAGGGTTTATGAGAATTTTCATCAGTATCACATAAACGTCTGTACCCTTGAAGTTTGGTCTCGCGCGTACATCATCGCAGTACTTTAATGCTCTGTCTATATCGCCTGCAAGAAAATAACGTTTATCATTGCAAGCTTGCAAGAGTAAAGAACCTAGGACTTGCTAGGTAGATTTGCTTGGTATTGGAATTTGCAAATAGGCGGTTAAAAACAGTCGTAAAACAGTTTTACTCACTCCTCGTCCGTTTCTTGAATGGACAAACTGTTTATATTTACCTCGAAGTTTAAAAGGGACCTATTGTAGCTAAATTCTGTAAAGTGACATTGTTGGTTGATGTTTTGCAGCAGCTTTGGCTAACATGAGACTAGACAGCAGATTTTCCCCGAACTAGGAAAAATCTGATTTTCCAATCCATCCAACTCGTGTCTCAATCAGGAAATACTAAACAAACGCCGCACTTACCCAATATCAGCACATAAATGGCGAGTGCCTGCTCGTGTCGTCCTAACTTTCCGTAAATGATAGCTCTCTCCTCAAACAAGCTGTCTGTAGGGAAGTGCACAGCAACTCTCTCAGGAGTGTAATGTGCAGACTTTTCTAGAAACGCAAGTAATTTCAACCTAATGTGTTGTACCTCTGCATCTGTTAGGTCCACTTTCTGGTCAGTTATTTGTTCTCTGTACCTTTTAATTAAGGAGTTGTGAAACGAAGAAGTCGTATCATTCCAGGTATGGACGACATGTTCTAAGTAAGGTATCACCAAAGATTCATGTTCCTTTATAAGAAAGTCGAATATCTCTTGACGAGGCAAGATTTCTGCTTCTACGTTCTCCTCGGTAAATATCTTCAAGCCTTTTTCTGGATATTCTTTCAATATCCAGTCAGAGAACTTGAATATTAAATGTATATGTTCAGCTCCTAGAAAATAATTATTATTAAGCTGCGTTAATTCAACCAATACCTAACACGGACCAGTAATTATGTCGCTATCCAAACTAACCAAGTTTTTTCAAATAATTTATAGTTTCTTGATAAATATTCAAGCTTTCTCCGTGTTCCGTGGCCTGCTCTCTTAGTAGCGACAGCAGCTGCAGCGCTTTCATATGCAGGCCTTTATTTTGGTACAATATCATCAATTCGCGGTGCTTCCGGTGCTGTAGCAATACCTTCTCGGCTTCTTCAATACGACAATTATTGCTGTTTCTTAGAAGAGATGAAACCTCAGCATTAATCTGAAAGTTTATCACAATCATTCTTACTTAATTATGGCAATAGCTATATAGCACATGGCCTGCGTTAATCATGTGTAAAAATAACTTTACCAATAAGTAGCACTTTAACAAAGTAGTATCTATCAACTCTAGTTGTTGCGTCTGCGTCGCCGACGCCTCGTCTTGACCGGTGTTACTGTCTATGTTAGCTTTCAACTCTTTCAAATACTCTATCAATGCATTCAAAGCGGTCTGTAGATCTTTGCCCGACAATTTCTTCGTTTTGTCTTTGTCATCATTGTCTAGTTCAGGGAACAGTCTTATGACTTCAGCGGGATCTTTTTTTAGTTTAGTAAACTCCCTAATAGACTGTGAATATTCCTTATTGTCGAAAAGTTCCAATGCGTACAGGATTTGTATTTCCTGTATGTTCTGCTCTTTCTGTTCGGGTGTGCAGTCTGTGAGGTTCTGTAAAAATTATGGGTACTTATGTCAAAATCGTATAAAATAAGGAAGCATTATACTTTTAGTAGGTGTACCTTCCGGTTTTGTCCTCATTCACTCCTCTTTACTGTAGGTGCTGATGTTCCCGATTTACCAGTCTACATACGTTAGTCACCAAGTTATACTCGGCTATTAATGGAGTATTTAAATCATGTACCTAAGTAACAATTTTTGTTAAAAGTTCACGGCTACGTAGACCACTTCTTACAATGTCGAGTAAACTGCATAACGACTGCCGCCGACACCACAAACTACCAGTCTATATACGTAAACTTACTCTTAGATGAAGCCACATTATTTAATTAAACACACGATCCTCTATATGAGCATTTTCACTGCACTTGCACCTAATAATGCGTAAGTAATAAAGAAAATGAACTTACATTTAAAATTTTAATAATTTCTGCTTCTCGTTTTTTAATTTTGGTGCGAAACATTTTGGTTTTGCTTGTAACAACACGTCCTTTAGTTGCACTGAACTCTTAGTACTCAATAATGATTATTTTCAATAAATTACGCGTTTTCCTCCTTCCCTATTAATACGCGTCAAGCGCATTCATTAGATTTAATTAATATTTGCCATGGCGTACATCACAGCCATACATACTATATTATATTTTACAGTAAATAGATAAGGAAAATACCTACGGTACCTAAAAATATTATCAAAGGAATATTAGATTCTAAAATCTATGACCTATTAACAAACGTAATAATATGCAGTTTTTTTAAATGATAAGGTAAAATAAATAACTACAACAGCATGTGAGAGTAAATCCCGTACTGCATATAAAGGTAGGAAGGAACACGGTGGGGTTTTAGTCAGTATTCAGCCTCAGAAATGGTCTTCCCCACGAAAAAAAAAAGGGTGTTGTGTATGGGTAGGGTGGTACTGGCAACAGGCTTTGAATGCTTTGATATCGTCGAGGCATTTATAAGTGTGTAATCTATGCCCTGCCCTAGAATGAGATAAGGGGGGCAATAACTTATAACTACAATTGCAGATTTTTCGGGACATGGTTCTTGCGTATCAGGCAAATCAAGTATGTGGGCAAGTAAGGCGATTTCAATTCGGAGGAACCTTGTGGGGTTTCACAGGATTCGATTCTTGGTCCTCTCTTGTGAAACCTTGCATAAATATGAGGTTGTTCGGTCTGATCATGCCACTGGCGTAAATATCGTTTGTTATGCGGTTATATTAGTGCTCAACACCTTGGAAGGTACCATCCTGCTATCCTAGCTCGGGATGGAACGTAGCTGGATTCTGCGGGTTGGGTCTGCGAAAAACACCTACTAACTCTCAACCAAACCGCCACGATCCCAAACTGTAGAAGTGTAGAGGAATGTAGCCTCAAAGGTGACTCGAAAATATATAAGTTTCAATCATAAGCATAACAAAACCACTTTCTGACCTTTTAAGGAAATATAAATAAGACAAATATTGTTGCATACAAATTTCATATATTATAATTTCAATATTTTTATACATGAGCATGATACATAGGTTAGATATAGTTACACTCTGTACATTGATTCTTATCATAAACTTTTGAAACAGCTGTACAAAATTAGCTAAATATTTCATATGTATGAGAGGCATTTAAAATACATGAAATTATCGGAAATGAAGCCTATGTCCAACAGGGACGTCTTTTAACTGGTTATTAAACGATTGTCATCAATAATCATCATCGAACATGATGATAATAAAAAAATATAAGTTTATTCTAGAAATCTGAATGGATTTAAATGTAAGTATTTCCTACATCATTTATCCGATGTGTCTTACATTAGATCATATTGCATTTTTTCTAAACATAAAGTTGTGGTGCCGCTGTAGAAACAAAAGGAACCCATTTCATTTTTTTTTTTCATTTACTTCACTTTCCAGTGACGTTTACACGTATTGTTTCTACTGAAAATTCATCATCAAATCACAGCCAAGAAATGAAATCGAACCCATTTTGTTATAAGTAACTAACAAAGGTGTTTGGTTAACCTCAAATCCGTAAAACTGAACATCAGGTCCCTATGGGGTTAGTAGGATAAAGTATACCAACATTTCAATAATGTTTTACATGAAGTATGAAATCATGAAAACATATTTTACTTGTCGAGTCTACAACTGAAATGAACAATGTCACCGTTGGGGTATCTGACGAAGGCGCTCTGGTTGCCGAAACGTTTCTTACATACGGGACACACGTTATAAGCGTTTATTAATACACTCTTCGATTCGTGGAACTGCTTCAGTTCTTGAACCTGTAACCAACATAACAATTTTATGAAGTTTATCCCATCCAAGTCATATCCAATACGTTTACTGATCTACCTAAAGCAATATTTAGCCATTGAGCTTATATTGTTTTTTTTTTTCTTATAATTATGATACAAACAAGCGCCATAATCTAAAGTAGGAGACATTTCGGTCCTAAATTCAAAAGATTTAGGGGCTGTTTACGGGCAAAAACGCAGCATTGATAAACTCCTTGCAAAGTTCTCTACGTGCCCGTAAAAATCCCAACCAAATGGGTTTTCCAAAAATAAGCTCGGAAACGCACTATAAAGGATATTACCTGCATATGTTCAGCGTATAACAATCCCTTGAGGACTTGCGTGCGTCGCTTCAACGTGAGCTGTCCGTCCAGAGCGCTCTCTAGGAAGTGTTTCAGTCGACTCAGCGGGACTGAGTCTGGCAACACTGACAAGGCCTGCAAATAAATCATTCATGGTTTTAGAATCTAAATTAAATATCACAACTGAAATACAGGGCAAATTAAGGAGCTAGCGAAACTCTGCAGACCTGATGGGTATTGCTATCTAAACTCGATAAAACCTAAAACCGGCCCAACCCGAGTCGATACTTACTTTCAAGGGCGATATTTTGTCGGCATGTTTCTCCAATATTTTGAGTGCCGTCTCCAAGTCCGGTACAGCTGTCTTCGGATGTCGCGGCACCTTGGCTAGGGGGTTCCCAATGAGCGCACTGTCTTGTTCAGGGTTCATGAGAATCCTCATCAGTATCACGTACACGTCTTGGCTCTTGTCGTTTGGACTAGCGCTTACATTTTCGCAGTATCGTATTGCCCTGTCGACGTCGCCTGTAGACAATAGAATGGTTTAAGGCAACATGCTTAAAAAAACGTATATTTAGTAAGCATAAAAGCCGCACTTACCCAATATCAGCACATAAATGGCGAGTGCCTGCTCGTGTCGTCCTAACTTTCCGTAAATGATAGCTCTCTCCTCAAACAAGCTGTCTGTAGGGAAGTGCACAGCAACTCTCTCGGGAGTGTAATGTGCAGATTTTTCTAGAAACGCAACTAATTTCGACTTAATGTGTTGTATCTCTGCATCTGTTAGGTTCGCTTTCTTATCAGTTATTTTATCTCTGTACATGTTTATTAAAGCGTCGTGAAATAAGGAATTTGTGTCGTTCCACGTATGGATGACATGTTCTAAGTATGGTATCACTAAAGATTCATGTTCTCTTAAAAGAAAATCTAATATCTTTGGACGGGGCAAGTCTTCTACTTCTGTAAATATCTTCAAGCCTTTTTCTGGATGTTCTTTTAATATCCAGTCAGAGAACTTGAATATTAAGTTTATGTGTTCAGCACCTGGAATAAAGAATTGTTGCTTATAATTTTACAGAAACATTTTACATAAACAATAAAAAATTGTGTAGGTGTTATTAGCTCTTGGTTTAAAAAAGTACAATTTTAAATCATAGCTTATTGTTATTACTAACCAAGTTGTTGCAAATAATTTTTCGTTCCTTGATAACCTTCTAAACTTGAGTCCGGCTCTTTAGCCTGCTCTCTCAGCAGCTGAAGCGCCTTCATGTGCTGCCCTTTCGTTTGGTACAATATTATTAATTCGCTATGTTTCCCGTGTTGCAGCAACATTTTCTCGGCTTCTTCTAGGCGACAATTGTTATTGCGTAGTAGAGGTGCGACTAGAGCATCGTTTATCTAAAAAGGTTACAACAATACGAGGTGTAAGAGACATCGTAACGAAAACGAAAAGTTTAAAACAAAATTATAAACATAATTTCAATCGAAAATGTACACGTGTTATTTTTTATTGACCATCCGTAGCAGCATAATCAGCCTATAATGTTCCCACTGCTGGGACACAGGCCTCCTCTCTGTGAGAGGGAGCGGGCAGTAATCCACCACGCGGGACCCAGTGCGGGTTGGGAGATGTCACATGTCTTCGAATTTTTGGTTCTACGACATGCCGGTTTCCTCACGATGTGATGATGTTTTGAGAGCAGTGGCGATGAAATAATTTTACACAAAGTAAAGCGCCTGTCAGGGTTCAAACCTACGACCTACAACTCGTAAGCCACAGTTACCACTGGGTCACCACTGCTCTGACCATCCGTAATAACGTTTAATCATATCCTCTTGATTTACCTGTAAGTAGCACTTCAACAAAGTAGTATCTATCAACTCTAGCTGCTGCGTCACATTCCTCTGCTTGGTCGCCTCGTCTTGACCAGTGCTATTTCCTATATTAGCTTTCAACTCTTTCAAATACATTATCAATGCATTCAAAGCACTCTCTAGATCTTTTCCCGTCAATTTCTTCGTTTGCTCTTTATCTTCATTTGTTTTACAGTCTAGTTCAGGAAACAGTTTGATGACGTCAGCGGGATCAGTTTTGAGTTTAATGAACTCTTTCATTGACTGGGAATATTTCTTGTTGTCGAAAAGTTCCAATGCGTACAGGACTTGTATGGAATGTATCTTCTGCTCTTTTTCTTCAGGCGTGCAGTCTGAGAGGCTCTGTTGAAATAATTGGTACCAATAAATATATTTTAGAAAGCTGTTTGTTTAGTATAGTGTGAACAAACCACTTTCTGAAAATCGAACTATCAGTATACTCACTCCTACTAGAAGGCCTATTGTTGATATACGATCCTTTACTGTAAATGGCATTTTCACTGCACTTGCATCAAGTTAACAATAACTCAACTCGTTTAGTCAACTGGCGAAATGTGGGTGTACTATAGGTACACCTCTGCCCAATCCTTCGGGGAAACTAGGCGGGATGTCGTTATGTAATGTTGCATCTAGGTCTAGTAGAGCTACAAACATCTAATATTTAACTCACATTTGTGATTTTGATAGTATGTTCATTTGAGTGCCCATGATAAGATTTTTATTTATTGTGTATTGTGGAATAAAAACGTTCGTATTTACTTCGAAATTAGACCAACACCTTGTATTAAATAGGTATTGGGTAAAAAACACTTAAAGACCGACTAATATTTTAATTTATTAAGTAAACTACGTCATTAGTCAATTCAAGACCAATAACAAAAAATTAACACAAAGAAATATACTTATTTGTTTTTTTTTTAGCCACCGCACACAAAACACTATATCACAAAACGTTTCAATACACCTCAACTGAATAAATTATGATGAAGCTTAACATTACTGATTAACAACTCTTTTATAAAACACCGTGTTTAGAGGAAAATAAATGGTTATTTATTTTCCTTGCCAATGTTTTGCCGCTGATACTATTTATTTCCATGTATGACTATGCGCATGCGACTGATTTATATGACATTCCGTTATATAATACATAACTTTCATATTATGTTAAAGCCTCGAATAGGCAGTGAGATGAGCGATGTCATTCGTGCATTAATAACAGTATTCGTTCCTTCATAAATAATAAGTCAGTTCATTCGTTATATAGTGTTCAGACACAATTTCAACCATATTGAGATAAAACTAAGATTTTGCCATTAAAAAACGCTAGTCCCCGCAATCACCAGCTGAACTTTCGACCACTTGCAGCTATTAGGTATTTATGACTTATTGTTCTTTATCATTTTAGTTAGGATAGCGAGGGTTGTACAGTCAGCGTATTAATAAAGGAACTAGTATGAAAATTAAACTTCAACACAAAACCAGCACTTGCATACTGTGTTTATTTTGAAACACTCCTTTTGTCATTGAGATAAAGTTTAATTGCCTTGATAAACAATTAAAGAATCATTTTGATCAGCATCAGGCTGATCATATATAAAATATCGGGTATTTTAAACGCTGACTGTGCAGTTAGGAGTAGGATGTTAAATGTTCTGAAACTATTTAAAATAGGGCCAGACGTATGTTTAGTAATAATCAATTTTAAATTTCTCTAAGACTTACCGTTAGTTCTATTGCAATTTGGAAATGTTTGTCTTTCAGCAACTGCTGCCTTTGCTTGGTGATGTCAACGGAGCTGAGGCACCAGACCTGGCCTACCGATGACACGAATATCAGGCCTCGCTTACATCTGGAATAAAATTCATGGTTCTACACTGAAGCAGGTAAGGATGAAGTGTCCTATAAACGCATCGGTCATGCCGTACACCGCGTCAAGATGCTTTATATGGGAATGTACTCAATATGAATATTTATTATGTACTGCTGCGGTCTCTCTGAAACGCTTACAGAAAGTGTAATACTAAAAATACCTGCTGAGCTGACGCCAGATGTAGCCGATGACGTTCATAGGAAACTACACTGATACAACATTTGTGAACTTATTTTGCCAAATTGTGTTGAAAAACAAACAAGATGGCGACGTAAGTTCCGATTTTGGTCACGCCAAAATAACGTGGTAGCACTAAATAGAAAATTACAGGACCCAGGCGTAAATATGACACATCCAATTATTTATTTATTTATTAAAACTTTATGCACAAGTAAAAAAAAATACTATACAAAGGCGGACTTAATGCCCGAGGCATTTTCTACCCGCCTTAGGGTGATGCAGAGACAGACATGGTAGGGTAGTTATTCTTTCTCACGAAGCGACGCGTGCTTTACTTGTGGTTGCCAAGTGTCCAAACACGCTGGGAATGTGTGTAAGCACAGAAGCTCTCGGTACTGTCCGGGACAATGGCGTAGTCGGACGTGTGTGTGCGTGTGTATGTTGTATGCTGACTGCTACTCGTCGCTACACGCACAAATTCACAAAGTTTTTGTACACTTGGTGACCACAAGTAAAGCGCGCGTCGCTAAAAATACTAAAGAGGCTGTCACACAGGTATGAGAGACCAAGAAGTCACTCTACAAAGCCGAACTTCTATAACATTTACAGCTGGGTACTAACTACTGTACTTCTACTACTTTTGGTGAAAGAGAGTAACCTCACTGTGGACAAATAATTATATCAGGAGTTGTAACATACGGCAATTTCGATTATTCTTACCGATACATCAGTCTTGCTTTGTTCAGTTCAGGTAAGGTTTGTATGAACAGGGAAGGCTCCACTGTCTGTACAATGACTTGGTCTGACAACAGCCCTAACACAAATGGCTCATCCCACACTGGAAACAAATATTATTTATTATTTAGAGAGTTTTATAGTTTTATTGAAATACAACTGGCTCACATTCATCATGAAAATAATATAAAATTGAATAAAACTTGGTAGTTTCTGATTCAAGAAGCATTAACGTCTTCATAATGTATTTTAACTTCCTGAGTACTGTCAGAATGTATATCCCACTGCTCGGCAAAGGGCCATTGTATATTAATCTTGACATATTAAAAAATAAAGTTCATTTTCGTGTTCGTCTATGTCACCGTGTTGTTTTAAACTACGCAACGGATTTTGATGCGATTTTCACCATCATTTAGAGAATTTATTCCGGAAGACTTACATATAATAAATAAATCTCAATGTGATGTCTGTTGATCTCACTTGTCATGTCGTAAACACCGTACGAAGTAATGGGTCGTTAGTTTTCTTATAAATAAAAAATATCGTCAATAAACTCTTACCGACACCAATAGGCGCTTCGGACCATTTGATAGTTTTCTTTATATCTATATTTTTGGCCTCTTCCACGAGTACCGATGTCTGATCGCGACCAAGTAGAAATGAAGTTTCGGAGTACTTCGCTATTGTTGGCTCAAGAGATTTAGAACTGCTTGTTGGGAATAACTCCTGTGGCTTTCCTGATGAGAGCTACACATAAAGTATATTATACTTACAATCGGCTTACATAGAATTTTTGTAAATCAAACTTACGATAAACACATGAATATACAAATTTGTGCTCATAAGAAATGGACTTGGTATTTATTCAATGTGTTCAGTGTCAATTTATTTAGTGCTTTTTCAAGCAGAAATAAAATTAGTGTATGCAATAGAAAATTCGAGGGTTTGTTATTAAATAATTCTGTTAAAGTAAATTCAATTTGATCACCTACATCATATAGCACATATTCGTTTTTGAATCCCACACACACATATTGTTGGCCCCATGACATGACCTTCGGCACATCAGGGATTGTAAAGTCAAACAAGTGTTGTTTGAATTCTCCATTCTTTCCATAATACAACTGTAGTTTTCTCCTCACAGCAACGCACAGACGAACAACGGAATTGGATTCTCCAGTCATTGATGTTGTGGGCTGTGAAAATACAAAAACTTTATCAGATAAAGTAAAATAAAATGTTTGCCTGAGAAAAAACTAACTTCTTCAAAATCTAGAATTTATGTTCTGTTCTAAAAGTGTGATGATGAGTATGGTGTGGTGTGTGTGTGTGGTGAGTGAGTGAGTGTATGTGTGATGTGTGTGTGTGATGTGTGTGTGTGGTGTGTGTGTGTGGTGTGTGTGTGTGGTGTATGTATGTGGTGAGTTTGTGTGTTTGATATGTAAACAAATGGATTAGAAAAGAATTTGATTATTTTAAAAGTAAAACTAAAAATATCTAATTTTTAATGACCTTTATGATGTTTTTCATTTTATAATTTTATTCAGGTCAATTTTATAACCTCAATTTTCGTTGATAATTTACGTTGATATTACATTTTAAATTAATAAGTTATTCAAACCAAAATTTTTTTGGAAAAAGATAATATAAAGTGAAACCATCTCATCATAAATAAAATGTATGTACTCTTATCAGGTACTTTTGGAACAGACTAGCAATTCACATTCAGGAATGGTTGATAAATAATGGAAAAATTTAGTTATCTTAATATTTTAATAAACACTGCAATTTTTCAATAATTGGCAAGATTTAGGGCTGTGTGTAATATTCCACTGGAACCTAAAAACCTTCCAATTTGATAAGGAAAAGTTCAGTATAAGGTCAAGGAGGTCTAAATATTATAACACTTACCGTGTTGTCTAATGCAAACAGAGAAGCACCTTTTGTTTGTTCAAAAGTCTTCACCATAGGAAAATTAACACCATTTATATTGTATGTAGATAGAACACTATCCGTTAGGCACAGCAACAAGTTTTCTTCTGTAACAGATATTAAAATAAATCATTAATATTGATGTAATTCAGAACACAAATCTAACCGCCCCCTGTGGTTTTACCTGTGAAACAATCGCCTACTAGAAGCCATTTGCATGTAAGTACTCAACCAACCAAGATTATATTTATTGTTGGTTGAAGTGCACAAATAGTGTCATCCATGAAGATGTGCACTATTCCTGAATTGAAAGCTGTACTCTAGTACGGAGCTGAGCAGAGTGGGGTGGGTGTTTGCGGATGGCACTATCTATATTTTTCTTATGAACAATGGCTCGTTCATACATTTTGTTGTTAGTAATAATCATCATCATTATGAAGGTTTTAATGCCACCCATGGGTTTCTGACATGGCTTCACATGCCATAGAGAAATAACTGGGATGTTGAAGTAGGGCATTTAATACCAGGGCACTAGAGAACTCACATCACCACGTTGGAGTTTCTTTATGAAAAAAAACTAATTTAAAAATTACCTGGTATGACTTCAATTTGTTGTATAGGTTTTTTACTAAAATTTTTACAATATCTGAGAAGCTGCAACTCATATTTCTGATTTCCATTTGTTTGAGACACTGAGTACATCAACAGATGACCTTGCCTTGTTCCCAGTAACAAGTTGTTATCTAAAATAAAATAAAAAACTGAATAGCTTAACACAATATGAAAATAATATTTTGTCATTGAATTCTGTATTTATAGATTTTTGCAAGCTAAAACAGTAAAAGAAATAAACAACTTTTTCCTTCTAAGATTGGAATTGGAATCCTAAAAATGGTATAGCTAGTAGGGTTGCTGATCTTCATCAAAGAAGCCCTAATTACTAGCAAACAATAATTTATTATTTAACCAAAATTAATAATTGATGAACATCTAAGTATTGGTACTGTGGTTTTTCAACCGAATAGATCTTGATCTGTATTATTTTATATGCATCAAAAAAGATGAGGTGTATCTTTACATGACAATAAATGCTTGATAATATTGTTAACAGATGTTTTAATAATCTGTTTGTGTGACTCAATTTATCTTGATTAGGTATAGCAAAGGGTTTGTTCCCAATAACTATGTTTTTACTTACCATAAGCAGCTATAGCCTCTATTTGTACGGTTGCATTAAGCAAGTGAGATATCTCGTACGCTTCGTGCATTGTGAATAAAATTTACGATAAATACACCTCCTCAATTATATTACAATGATAAACCCATAACACTTTTTTATAGAAATATTCGTGTTTTATGCCCCTCTAGTATACAAAAACTTTATAGCAGGCACAATAATTTATATATTATTCAATTATTAGCATTATGCATTGTTTTTGTTTTATTATCATTAGAAATTATTTATTTTGGATTATTTCGCAATTCGTACCATCAAGTCAACACTGACGTAAATTAATTTCGTAATTTGACATTTGTAGTGAAGTGAAATGGGTCGCGATCTATGGTCGCGGTAATATTTTTATGATTCGATTTTACCATAGTCGAGTCAAATTTGATTTTATATATTTGTTCAATTCATATTTTATAAAAAACCCGGCCAATTGCGAGTCGGACTCGCACCCGAAAGACTCCGTAACACCATATTAATTAGCAAAAAAAGCTGGAAAAAAACATGTTTCTTGTTTTAGGACCTTAGAGCATTTTTAACATGGAGACCCCTTTCATTTTTTACTTTTAATTTTTAACATCGTGTAGATATACTAAGTGGGAAAAATACGTAATATTGAAGCTAACTGAAAAACTACCCAAGCAAAGTTAATAAATTTATATGGGGCCACCTCTGAAGCATGACCTACCAAACAAAAAAATAATCATCAAAATCGATTCAAAATTGGCGGAGTTATCGCAAAAAAAAAGGATAACATACCGCCCAATTGAGAACCTCCTCCTTTTTTAAGTCGGTTAAAAAAGGTCACATTCACAAGGAACCTTTTCTAATTTTCTTTTCGTGACCGGGGTTGATGGTCTTTAAAATGATACATTGGCATACAATGGTGCCGATTCTCTTGTACACCGAAATAAACTAACTAAACTATCACTAAAATTCCTTACTTTTGACTATGGGAATCTTGGAGCTATTCTGCCAAATAAATTCTCTAAATTTAAAACTTATTTTGACACAACTAAAATCGAATTTGATAACCGCGCGCCTCCACTTGGTACTTGTTTTCCCTACCCCGTGTTTTTTTTTAGAGCCAGAGGCGCGCATGCAAGGCAGCCTCGACGGGTTTTTAATGGAATTTTGCCGTTTTTGTATGGAAAATAACGAAAAAATTACCAACATGTTGAGAATTAGGGGTTTAAGGGTTTCCTAGAGGGGATCGAAATTTTCATTATTTTTGCGATAGGACACACCGTTTTCGAGATATAAGCAAAAGAAAATAAAAAAATACCTACAGTACTGTTTTTTGTAACTGATGGTGTTGGTTTGAATTTTAGTTCATGACATCTAATTTTATTCCACACATTTTTAATCGCGATCCTCTAACTAAATCTCTCGAAAATCCTCTAACTAAATCTGACTATATTTATATAGTCAGATTTAGTTAGAGGATTTTAGATATAGGACAAAATTTTAGGTTATATCGTCAAATTCAGAATAGCATTTTCACTAAACTAATCTCAGTGCCAGCTTAGTGCTGTCAAACTAAATTATAGTTAAGGTTTTTATAGTCATGGCATTTATAGTCTATTTCAGAATGAGTTTGATCGTTTGACAGGACTAAACTAAATTTTAGTGATTTTTAGTTTAGTTTAGAGAATTTTGTGACAAGAGAATCGGCACCAATGACTCTGATAGCGAAAACCGAATGAAATGGTACCTATTTTTTTTCGTCTATCCCGTAAAATTCTCGGCGCGTCCACTTCTCGGTTGCCTTAGGTCCTCCACGCTTTTAAATCCGGCCCTGTGTGTAACTTTATTATATAAAAAAAAATATGATACGACGATCACCGGAGATCAATCGGTTAATATTTCAATCGAGTACTTTTACTGGTAAATCACCGGTTATTCTCCGGTACTCACTGCTCCGGTCAGTGTTGCCAACCCGTACGATAATTATGGGGGCGTACGATAATTTGGCCAATGGTATGATTTACGATAATGAATGTCTAATGTACGATAATTTTGAGATTTCACAAATGTTTACCAACAGCGTCCTCTTATAATGTTATCAAGCGTCAAAAGATCCTAGTAGCACTTTATTCATCTATTCCCACAGTTACTATCTAGTCTGTGGGACCGACGCGAAATGCACAAATGGTTTTTAGATTAGAAGCATTTAATATAATTTAGATTATAATAGAAAAAATAAAAATTTGTGCTGCTAGCGCCATTAGTGGTAAAGCTTGGCATGTACTTCCCCTTTGACTCAAGTATAAAATTATTGATTGTCTTTTGATAGCAATTTGAATTAAAGTTTTACGATATATATTTTTTATTTGGATTTTTCTTTTGTACGATAGTTTTGCCCAAAATACGATAATTTTGCCGTGGGAAGTCGATAATTTGAACTTTTGGAGTTGGCAACACTGGCTCCGGTGCAAACCTCTAGAGCTAGCCGTTTAAGGTTGATGCGCTGTAAGTGTATTGACTGACGATTTCATGAAATTTTGATTCAATACACTTACATGAACTTAGAGAGTTGTATTGCTGATTCTAATGTTTATAATTCTGTAAATCCATATTTGCTACGGCCGCTAATAATATTTAGATCAACATACAACCTGATACTGACCTACAAATTGCAAAAAACGTAAGAAAATTTGAATTTCGCGGGCCACCCTAGCGCATCAACCTTAACGGCTGCCCGCTGACGGACGGACAGCGAAGTCTTTAAATAAGGTTCCGTTTGTCACCCTTGGGTTATGGAACCCTTAGACTAGAGAGAAGGTACCTACATACTTCGCCACGTTCATTAAGGTTACCTACCTAAAGTTCGTTTTTAATACCAGTTAATAATTTTAAATTTTAAATCTTTGTTGTTTGTTTTTTCAAATTAGAGTTTGACATATATTATGCACCTGTCAAATAGTCAGGGAACTCAGGACCAATAAAAAAAAAACTGAATTCGCCAAAAAATCTGCTGTTCCCTGCTACCTATTTATGTTCGCCTATCTCGTCCAAATGTAGGGAACAGCTGACTTTTTTTTCGCGATTTCCGTGTTTGTCACATAGTGAAAGTTGTTCATAATGATGAGTACAACGACTCCTTGAGAGATTTCGGGTATGAAACAGATAGGTACTTGGTGTCCTGCTGGAGTCTATAACCAGGCGCGGTCCGAGGGGGGGGGTCCTGGGGGTCATGACCCCCCCCAAAATCATTCAAGCTGTCGAGAGACTGAATGATTTACTTATCAATTTACCGAAAAATATTCCTTGGCACCAATGGTGACCCCCCCCAAAATCTTGGACTGCGACCGCGTCTATAACATTATTGTATCCATTCAGTTCGCAAAATAAGGTTAAAAGTTGGTTCTGCAAAAACTAATTGTTAAGGATTTTGAGTTCCCATAAAAACTTAATTATTTTTTTAGGCCTCGATTGGCAGGATCGTATTCCGATGTAAAGCTCCGTCTATGCGACGCTAACCACACCTTGTGTACTAGACTCCCACAACAAAATTTAAGTCTCATTCCGAACTAAAGAAATTACTGAAATAAAACTGCAAAACTGCGTTTGTTTGTTTATGCAGAATAGTAGGGTTTATTACTAATGAAAAAAATAAAAAGCCATGCTTACTATTCATTTAATTATTTACTTTTAATAATTATGTTATTTTCATTCATAACTAACAACGATATGAGGGTTATGAAGTATTTAAATTCAGTAAAACAAATATGAAAACAAAATACAAATTTCACTCACTATTAAATTTAATATTATTACAGTAATAAGAAAAATTTACTTTAAATAATTTATATAATAAGTCATAACTCCATTTCGAACTATGTATTTTACGGAAAATTCTCATGTTGTAAATGTGCACGCAAATCGTGAAAGTGAGAATTCAGTGGGATAAAGATTTTAATAACATCGCTTCAAATATTCAGGTCACTAGTATGTCTTATAACTTTTTACACAGAAGGTCTTAAGAAGCAACGTCGATTACAAAATTCATATTAGATAGATAGACTTAATAAAATACATGTAATATCTAAACTACTGCCTCTTACTGAGCCCTGCGGCCGGCGACATGCGCGACCTCGGCACGCGCTGCGAGCGAGCCGTCCGCTGCCACCCACACGCGTCACTCAAGAGTCGTACCATAAAGATAATTATAATATATTTACACGAATTATATGGGTGTTCCAGCAAATTAATAGCCTTAACGACAAAAACTAAGATCCACTATTATGTGATTTCAAAGCGAAGCGCAGAGCGCTTGTCTTAAAATACAATAATTTATAAGTAATAACAGGCATACCTAACACTGAACTCGATCCTTCACAAAGCAGAGACACGGCGCAACAAGAAACAGGCCCACCTCAACACCGCGAGCTATCGAGGAGAAACACCGAGTTCAGCACTGTCCTGTTGTAACATGGTACACAATAAAATGATACGTTATAATTAATTATTTTAATGGTCGGGCCCTGGTATGGATAGTAAACTTTAGATTGAATCAGCCAAAGCTTTTAAAATTATGGATAATGAGAATGTAACAGTATTCAACTGAAATATTGATTAGTTATTAGGTTTCTGACTCAATCAATATCATCATGCAAAGCTGATGTGTTATTATGAGTTGGTCCAAATAAGACTAAAATATTATGTTAATGTATAATATGCAAAATCGTGCTTTGCAGCTGCCTGAATTTTAAAATACCAGGTTTTTCTACATAGTGGTGCAAGAGGGAATCGACATTACACCAATAATTTTTGCGTTTAGGCTACTTCTACACCATGAAGAAAAGATTTTGTTAGTCTATACTTAGAGGTTTAAACCTTTCCTAATTTGTAACTGTATTCAAAATCGAAGTGCAAAATGAAATTACTCGAATACTTAAAACTATGACAATGAAATTTTATCATTATTTAAACATCGTTTCATAAATGACTACTAATAACCATAGTGTTCTCAATGACAAATTTCATATAATAGAAATATCATTTATTGAATATAGAATACAATATTATCCAAAAACTATGTCGTTATAATTAGGACACCGACAGTGCTATTAAATAGGTACATTACATTTATCCAGCATTGGATAATTCAAAAATACACAGCAAAAAATGTTTAACATAGAAGTTGCCGAAAACAAATATATATGTGTAGTACATCTAAAATTTATATCCTCTGAATTGTTTATACAAATATTCTGAGATATCATATCATTATTATAAATTATCTTGAGAGATCAGTTTACGCTAGTTATAAAAATTTACAATGCGTACTATTGTTGCAACAAAATATTCCGTTTGCTAAGTTTCATCGTTGAAATAACACTAGGCATACGCTTCGTAAAAGTTTGTTGAGTTAGTGATACTTTTCAACAATAAATACTCTAATACACTACTGAATATGTCTTCCCTACTGATTACACGGCCCAAGCAAGGTAAGTATCATGTTCTACCCCTCGATAGGTGATTCAAGTGAAACAAACAGGTGACTAACCTCTCTCTATGATAAAACGTCTCACACCGAGTACATTAAGGCTACAGTTATAAGCGAAATCATTTTGAAAGAGACAGAATCTGACGAGATATTAAAATGAAAATAAAACAAAACAATTTATCCAGACGGTAATTATCTGTCGTTTACTAAATAAACATTCAAACTCAGCATATAAGGTATGTACATAAGGGGACAATTTGAGCTTACAAAAGTACAAAGTAATCACATCGCGACGGTTTAGAATCTACAACGGATTTACCCTTCTTACCGACTACGACAGCTCAAGCTTTATCGACAATTACACTACAGTATCACACGATTACTCGCCGAAAACACCTATTATGCATGTAATTTTCCCGATGGCCAACACGAAAGTAACTATCACTAGGTCGCGCGCGGCCGTGTGTGCCTGCGCGCACGCGACGGGCCGCGGGCGCCTACGCGCGCGGCTCGGCCGTGCCCGGCTCGCCTACGCGCGCAGCTCGGCCGTGCTCGGCCGTGCCCGGCTCGCCTACGCGCGCAGCTCGGCCGTGCTCGGCCGTGCCCGGCTCGCCTACGCGCGCGGCTCGGCCGTGCCCGGCTCGTCGGCCGGCGCCGCGCCCGCGGCCGCGTCGGCCGGCCCGGCGCCGGCGCGCGGCTTCAGGAAGTCGTTGAGCGACGGCTGGATGCTGAGCTCGTACTCGGTGAAGTTGAACAGCGGCGGCAGCGGGCGGCCATTGGGCAGGCGCGCGGCCGGCTCGCGCAGCTCGTCGAAGAAGCTGTGCGCGCACGCCTGCAGCGGCGACAGGCGCGCGCCCGGCGTGTACTCCAGCAGGCGCGACACCAGCGAGATGGCGTCCGGCGGCGTGCACGCGCGGAACACCTGCGACACACACGTACATACATGGCTGGCCTGCACCCGACACCGATCCGAGCCATCCGACCTGTCTGCGACTCGTGTCGTGACTCCGCGACTTATTTAAAAGCGATCGCACACTTCACTTTTTGTTCGGAAAATCGGAAAACGCCCTCTGCGGCGTGCTCACGGGTGTAGGTTCATCGAACAAAAAGTGACATACGAGCACGACGATCGCATATTCGCGCGACGATCGCTATTAAATAGGTCGCCGATAAATCGCTAAAGAAAATGACTGCCGTGAGTTCTATACAACCCATAGAACTCACGGCATCATTATAATTTAAACTTTATTAAAATGAGGTAAGATATAATTTGCAAAAAATAAAAAAAATCGTGAATGTGTTTCAAATTGTGAATATTGGACATGGTCACAGTCCTAGATGATTTGGGAAGACTAGACGTTAAAATGTTAGCGACTGAAATAAATCCTTTCAGTTACACACACGAAGTAATATAACGGTATTTACAATGTTAATGGTTAGAGAAAAATCATTGGATCTCGATGAAATGATTTAGTTGAACCTATAATGATCAAGTGCCACGCTGCAAGTTTGTTCCTGTAAGAAAATGTTCCTCTAAAAAAAAAAAAAAAACCTATACCGAATTAGTGAGTTTTAGAAGGTGAACAAATGTCAGAAACAAACTGGCACGGAGTCGCACGGTACGAATGCACACTGAACACCAACAAACAAGAGACAGCTTCAACTGATTAGTTATATGTGGCATTCTGTTCAACTCATGCCAAGGCTATTTTCAAGTTCAAAATTATCTACTCTAAATGTCTTCATTTTTGTAACCTGGTATGAAGTATTGAAGATATCATTTGACTGAAAAGACGTAAGTATTGTTGTAGTATAATGAAGGCATCTAGATACTCCTCAGTGCGATATCTTACTCGGATGCGCTGGTGGTCAGTGGCAGACTTGGGCGTGGACAAACGCTGCAACATGAACTGCAATGACGCGCGCTGTTTAATTATATATGTCGCACTAATTACTGTATATTTATAATAATCAAATGCGCACGGAATAACAAGAACAGTTGTTTCCGCGACATTAATAAAATGTATGTGTTAACAATACATATAAATTAATTATTAAAAATATTTCGAAGGCAGATTATTTACCTTCATTAACACCAGTTGATTGTTTTGGTTATGTTTAATTAGGGTGACGATGATCTCACAACTTGCATAAATCATCTATGGTCTGTTCAAATACTTGTTTCTGAATGATGTTATTTCCACTTAAAGAAATATTAACTTTAAACTGGTGCAAATTAAGTTGATTTCAGAATTACTAGTAAAGTCATAAAATAATTGAAGTTATAGCGCATGCTGAACTTTTTTTCAGTTAGTCCCGTTTTGTGCCATTTAGTACAAATATATTTAGTCCCAGGGACAAGGCACACAATGTTGGAAAATATTTGTAAGAGATCAAATTAATGCATGAAGGCGCGCCTTAATTTAGGTTCCGTAGTAACCTTGCAGTGTGCTGACGGCCAGAAGTTAAAATTTTGCTGAAACTAAGAAATTTTTTAACATTGGATAATCCCAATATAAGGACTTAATCAATGATGATAAATAATGTAATTATATAATTCAGTAAATTGTAATAGATGAAAATGGAATTTTACAGTGCGTATAGTCAACCGCATGTCCAAGATTGATCTTAACAACGCCTTTATTTCGTAGCAGTAAGGGTAGTTTTCGTAGTTCAACTGACTATTACGTGCGCTTGCCCGTACGATTTCAGACTTTCGAGTGGCTACGGAACCCTAAGACGCTGTCTAGGGGCACTATCTACCTGCAGACTTAAAACCAAAGTAGCCATTCCAATCTGTACGTATATTTCGTATTTGTGTGTGTGTTTGCGTGTGTTATTGGCAATTTAATTCCAGGCGTGGATTGTGCGACATCTGGACGAGTTCTAACAATGTTGAGAAAAGAAAACAAATTAATGCTATTTGAATGTATAATCATGTAAACGAGATGATTATGTATTGAACTAATCAGGAACCTACATGCCGCGGGATTATTTTTTAAACCCAGGTTTTGGTATCCGTTGATTTAGATCTGACCATGGAATTCTTCGTAACTCCTTAATGAACTTAAAGTTTTTGATAAAATCTCTAATCATTCATGATCCTTCGACTAAAGGCACGGCTACACGTACCGACTTACATGCGCAGCGCAAGCAACATCCACACACACCATAGCAAAAAGTTAGCACGGTATACCGTTTTGCCGTCTAACCGATTTATGCTTGCTTGTTCTAATTGCAATTTGCGCAAGTAACATGGAACGTGTAGCCGGGTCAACACAGAATTTAATTAGAAGTCGGTTAAAAATATGTAAAAATTACCTTAGCCCATGGGTGGCTCTTGATTTGTGGGAATTTGAATTCTGTATAATTAGGATTCATCTCTCGAATTTGTTCTCGGGTCGGTGTACCTAGTACCTGCATAAGAAAGGCTTCATTAGAAAAAAATCTTAAACAATTAATAATCAGTAAAGGTAGACAATAAAATCACATCATTACCTTGATGATCTCAACCAATTGATCAACACCAGAATCTCCTGGGAATATTGGCTGACCCAATAATAATTCTGCTACTACGCAGCCAGCGCTCCACACATCTGCGTCAAGTAAAATTAATTAAAATACAGACATTGTTAATGGCATTGACAGGATTGATAAAATAATTTCCCCCATTTCTTGTTAACCCATTTCTCACCCGTTCATAATCCGAGTGGTATATTTTAGAAGCATAAACCGAAGGTTGGAGTTCCATGTCATTCGTTTGTTACAACTAAACGATAAAGAGTAACGATCACAATCAATACCAATGACAACTGTACAAAGGATTCACGTTGTATTGATAGCATCTGTACATAATGTACAGTGTATCGGAGAACAGACTGAGATAACAATGTATCCATCTTTGCAACCGCCTGGCAGTCTAATCGCGTGGCCTGAGTGTTGATCCCTATCAGGCATTGACGTTTGAAAATTAGTTTCTAGGCATCTACTGCGCAGATCAGTCCGACGGCGTATCTAATCAACTTTGCATGACTGTCGGCCACCAGTAGTTGCTATTTAACCTTTGGGTAGACATACGCATGCGTTAAATACTGAAGTTACACTACTTACAAAGGTCAGTGAGGTTACCGAGGTTAAAAGTTTCTATAAGCCCGATCTACATGAGAAAAGAATAGGATGGTATTACGTGATTAAGGATAATACACGGAAAGGTTTCTTGACGTAAAGTAAATTAATTACCGATTTTAGTGGTGTAATCTATGGCGCCAAAAATGAGTTCTGGAGCGCGATAGTATCGGGAACAAATGTAGGACACATTAGGCTCGCCACGAACGAGATGTTTCGCCGAGCCAAAGTCGCAAAGTTTGAGTACGCCCGTCTTAGGATCGAGGAGTAGGTTCTGTGGCTTGATGTCTCGGTGACAGATGCCCAACGAGTGTATGTACGCGAGGCTTCTGAACAACTGGTACATATATAGCTGTTGGAAAGGCAAACAGATTAGTATCACATATCACCTATCTACGTCGTCAGGCGCTACGTAAATAGATCTACCTTTATAAAACTAATGGGTATGGTTTGTTCATCTTTGGAGTAGTGACGTGCCACTTTATACACAGTCTCGGGTATGTACTCCAGCACCAAATTCAGGTACACTTCGTCTTTCTGTAATGAAGAATTACAACACAAGTTATATAAAAATATATTCAGCAGCCACAACATTAAATTGTACCTAGCGATGCTCTTGTAAATAAAAATGAGATATTATGTTAATATTGCAAGTTGTATAATTCTGCATAATGCTTCATACGTATAGGAATGATAAAGAAAGAAAATCTTAAGGGATAAAAAATAAATATGAGGCAAACATCGTTTACTACGAAAATGTAAGAAAAGACAAATATTGGAAAATACATTAAGGTATAAAAAACACAACTACCGCAGTTGAAATACTTTTCCATTATGTACATACACTTTGGAAAAATATGCATTAAAAGAAAACTGGTGCAAGGAAGAAATCTTCAAAATTTTTGGAGCTTTCCTGAACTTTAGTTGGGAAAGTTGAAAAATAATATTTAACAAGGCGAGTAGATTTCAAAGTTGAATTTAGTCCAAAGGTTTTTGGCTCTAGTGATACGCAACTCTGACTTCTACTGCTGAAATTCAAACCTTGAACTACACACGCGAAAAACATAGTGTTCTAAAAATTTACACATATACATACTTAAAACATTTGTGTATGTTTTTGGAAGTCATCAGTACAAATCTGTTTAGTACCTGACCTTCTCGTGCGTCTTGGAAATACATATCGTAGCTATACATATTTGCCTTGACTGATCTTAATTTTGTTAAATGTCCTTTCTATGTATCTATATGGTGAGTCAAGGTTTATTTAAATATTTAGCACGCTCCACGTTTTTCATTAGCACGTAGTCCAATTAATTCGTTTTTGATTGAATTTACTACTTCTCAAGTTACAAACAACTTTAAAACAGACTTTACCCTAAATATAAATACTCGATCTAAATTGATTGTTTTCACCAGATGATATAGAAAACATTCTTAAAATTTTTAGTGTGCGTGTATATTACGTTACGAAGATTTTTTTCTGTTTTCACAGGCGAGTGCAAATAAACCACGTACATGGCAATGAAACACTAAAGCTGTCTGTAAGAAAACAAAATGTATAAAGCAAGCATCAGTTAGAATCATATAACACAACTTGGATGACGCAATACAGAACAAGTTAAATTTTATGAGATGATGATG
Source organism: Lithophane ornitopus (assembly GCA_948473465.1). Classification (NCBI taxonomy): domain Eukaryota; kingdom Metazoa; phylum Arthropoda; class Insecta; order Lepidoptera; family Noctuidae; genus Lithophane; species Lithophane ornitopus. Next base: position 8,735,335 of record OX419624.1, on the reverse strand, counting down.
ACAGAACATAGTGGGCATCGACCTGATCAGATGTAGAAGCTCATGGCTGAAAGATTACGGCTCATGACGTGAATAAGACTTGCTCTCAACAAATCATGTATGCACACAACTGTTTGACGGGCTGTCACGGTTACCGACCGATACTTTTTATTCGATTACACTAATCAATCATGTAAAATATGAAATGTTCAAACCACAAGAAAAAATATTGTTCGTTAACCGTAGCCTGAATTGGAAGGCCTAATTTGTGCGTTAGCACACTAGCGCAACAATCTAATTGATTCATAAACGTACTGCGACATCAAGAGACTGCATTGCGTTTAACATTGAGCTCACTGCTGCGGGCACTGCCGCCTTCCCCCAAATAAAACACACAAATAATACACCCTTAATAAAGCGAACTAAAAAAGGTAACTTGATCACATCAAAATACACAGTAAGTAAATCAGTTACTTATATTGAAGAAATAGGGCTCAAAGGAGATGTCTCATATCAATAACAAGGAAGTTTGTTCAAACAGTATTTGAATAAAATGTTATAACTTGAATATTTCCAACTACAAGATCCAACATAATTATTACACCTACACATGACGCTCATAAGCATGAACTACCAGCACATACCTTACAAACAAACAGAGGAACCAAATCATTTGCACAACTATTAATAGCAATTGACGGAAAACAATATTAACCAAATAAACTAAATGAGATATCTCCTTTCTAGTTTGCAGACCCTTATAAACATAAATTTTTATTGGAATTCATAGTAAAAATGGGTCCAAACCAGAAGTTAGATCCAATAACTACTAGAAATTAAAATAGTCTAAGAAAATGATTAGACACATAAATAGGTATAGGTGTATAATTATTAAAATGTAAAACACTCACCTTTTCTCCACTGGAGTAAAAGAAATATTTCAATTTGACAATATTACAATGCTCCAGTCGTCGCATGATTTGAAGCTCTCGGTTCTGCAATGTGTAAAGTGTAAAACATAATTAGTAAATTAACAACATAGACATTACCCCTGCCCTAACACTTGACATACGACCTGCATACAAAAGCATCAAGACGCTCTGGCAGTTCTAAGTATTGATGTCAATGATGAATGAAATGAATTGGTGGTGATGGATTGGAAATTTTCAGTTGCTCAATTTCACGGTTGCTATGTCAGTTTTCAGTGCTTACAAACCTAGGATTTCGAGGTGTTGTTCAAATCGAAATTACCTTGGTTTGGTTCACTTAGATTTAAGCTCCTTTTTGTTAATTTATTTCTGGAAAAAAATCTGGGCAAATTCAAATAGGCATAGGTATACAAATTGAAAGTTAGTGGTCAGTAGAGGGCTCCTTTCTTAAATTTAAGCAAAAAGTGCGGATGATTGATGATTTAGATTATTTTAGTTTGATTTTGAACTATGAGTCGGATCCTAACAAACACCAAACTTGTCTATCAATTCAACGAATCAAGCGATACTTTCGTAAAATTTGATAGAGGTATCTGAACTAAACTTACCTTAAACCTCTTATCCTGGAGCACCTTCTTGATGGCGATGAGCTCGCCGGTGTCGCATAGTTTGGCCTGGTAGACGACGCCGAAGCTGCCGTTTCCGATGAGTTTCATGTCAGCATAGCTCACCTCCTGTGGCCGGTCGGGGCCTTGCCCCGGCGTCGCCACCACAGTCGTCACCTTTGAGCCGTCCTTGCCTGAAACACGAATAAAATACATTTTAAACATGCTTTCTAATTTATAATTATGTTTTATTAATGTTAGTTAGAATTTAATTGATTAAAAAAATGGGAGTTAAAGAATAAAATTGTGCCAAACTCCTCTTCATGTGATGTCGGATAAAAGAAATTCTACACAATTTGAATAGCCTCTCTAATGCAATTGAGTGGTGAGGTGACGTAAACGAATCCATTTCACAGACGGTAATAAATAGGTGGCGTGAGCGGAGGTGGACGTTTAATTGTAATTTACGTCGAGACAGAATAACCAAATACCAGTTAATTTCTATGTACGAGTTAACTTAAAACACTTTCAAAAGAAGCCATTCTAGACCATTTACAAACGACTCGATCGACTGAGTCCGGGAACTAACCTGCCGTGTCTGAATTATTATTTCGTGTATAAGAACAGCGTCGATCATTATCCATCATTTTTTTTAGTTTTTAAGCGATTGAACTGAATAACAATTTAACTAAAAATAAAATCATTTTATAAAATCTTGGCCATCTAGATATTTTTTGTGACAAGGTCGCAGACATTTAAAACCGGCCAAGTGCAAGTCGTAATTGCGTAATTTGTCTCAAGTGCCAAGAGCAAAACCTAACTTAACTGTCGACTTTTAATTTAACTACACCATAGAGCTTTTAGAAAGACACATTTATTGAAATCCTAACTAATATTATAAATGCGAAAGTGAGTTTGTTTGTTTGTTACGCTTTCACGCCAAAACGGCCGAACGGATTTGGATGAAATTCGGCACATGGGTAGACCATGACCCGAGTTAGGACATAGATACTTTTTATCCCGGTAGTACGTTCCCGTGAGATAATTTACAACCTCCACGCGGGCGATGCCGCGGGCAAAAGTTATTACCTAATATTTCTGAACTTCAGTCAGCTGATACGGCAATTTTTTTAAAATCTGATCTGAAAAGTCATAGTTTGGAGACACACCTTTTTCAATTTCGCTGAAATGTTTTTTTTTTTCCTCGTTAGAAAAATTCTTCATTGATGTTGAATATTGGGTGGTCACATTACGCACTTACAAACAGACACTACTGTCTGTACCGCAAATTATAACTGGGAATTCTAAAAATACAATCGGTGCTCTCGTTTATGATATAGAAGGATTTTGAAAAGTAGCGTTCACCAGAAAAGAGCAGGTGCGGCATGCGACATGGGTTTAACGCATGGCACATTTGTTTACGCTCGGCCGCCTCACTTCAGAGCACCACGAGCGCGAATACAACCAAAGAGCGAAAATATAGATTTTAGACACAAAGGAGCGGCACGAACTGAATGTGCACGTTGGCGGAAATCAATTTGACGTAGCTGCTATTTAGTATGGTAATACTACATTTGGTAACATATGTACAGTTAATTTTACGTTTTCTGTAGCAACTGAGGCATTTGAGTAAAGCTAAAAGTGTACCACTTATTTGAAAGAACCACCTGGGTTCTTTCAAATAAGTGGTGGATTTTCAATTTTTCATTCGAATAAAATCGTATGGATTCCAAAATATGCAACGTAAGATCAGACGACCCTAATATATTGATTGAAATAAATCCACTCCTCCTTACCTGCGCCATGTTACTTGGGATCGGCGCAGTGTTTTGCTCTTCTATTCTCCCCTGTCAACCGCCACCTTATCAACATCATTCACTTCTTTTTCATTTAATTTCATACCATACAATCCATCCATATTTTCATTCGTATCGGGTCCCGCTGTCCTTCAATATTTTTTTCATCTCTAATTAGTCACTACATGTGACTACTTATGAACGTGTGTGTGCTGTTCATATGAAAAGCACCCCTTTTCAACCTCATGGGTATACCAAGGCAAACGGCTCCCTTTCGACTTTTCCGTCACCGGCGCGCGCCACAGTCAAACTTTCTCTAATAAACTCATTTCTTACCATTGCATATATCCACCTCAACATTCTCATCTCCGCTGCATGTTACTTCTTTCAACTGTCTTTTTTAAGATCCTGCATTCCAATTCCGACAGTAGCTTCTATCTGTGGGTCTCAAAGTCTCAAGTTGCTTGTGTGACTCCATTTCACCCAAGCTGAGTTAATCGGTTGTATATAATGTACATATCTATGTACATTCTCAATATGTACTAATCAATGCTCTATTTAGTTTTCTGCCCTTTATTTGTTAAATGCATGGATCTTTAATTATCGACAAAAAAGAATGGGGAAGCTTGTGTAAAAGACGTGGTATAACCATGATACCTGTTTATGCCTTTGGAACTCAAGATAGAAATACATTGAGTGAAGAGTTATTGAGCAATAAGTTCTTTTAGCTTTCAGCCATCATCCCAAAAATTCAGCAAATAGTGCAGTAGTTCTTAATTTTATAGATGGCTAATTAAAAGATAAAATTAAGTTACTAATCTAACTATGACAATAATGTAATTTCAACCTTTCTCTATCGAGAACATTTAATTTTTCTTATTTTTTTTAAATTGTAGGTATTCCTAGTCTTACTGTTGTTAAGCCCAGTCGTTATGAATGACTACAGTATCCCTCGGCTTTGACAATGCCTCACCTGTCCTGCGCGCTGCGCACTTACACCTGCATTTTAAAAGACTTGTGCAAGGACATATAGTGCTGGCAGGGCCATTGGAAATTATGGGCGTCATCGACACAAGATAATATATATATTTTTTTACACGCTTTTACCATTCAATCTCCTGGAATGCTATCAAGTTAACGCTCGTAGTCGTAACTGTTAGATTATCAAAGCATCAATTGAGGTCAAATACAATGACGTCACGCTTAGGCACATTATATAAACAAGGCACTAGTTAATATATCGCACATTTTGCGTCAGTACCAACGAATGCTCATCATTTCACTGGGCTCACCAGTTGCACTTGTTTATCTTAATAAGTAGGTGCATGTATCAATAACATCCAAATGTCTACGTGTGTAGTCATTAATAACTATGGAGTTAACATCTATTTCATAAAATAAACTAAAGTAACGTACGTTGTTTTCAAAACGTTAGCGCCTTCGTCATGTAATTAGTGCCAGCACTACCAGCTAATTAAAATAACGTTACTGAATACTAGGTTTTAGTTTTGTTAAATTGAATCGTGTGGTTTACATTTCAGTATAATATTTTTACAATCCTTCAAATTTACGTTACTAAACAAAGCTCCCGCGGCGTTTGCATAGTTAATTTTAATCCGCCATGCTATATTGAACAATCATGGGGGATAAGATAACGCTAACAAAATCGAAACGCAGCAGATGAATTGTGATTACAATTTGTTGCTATGCTAAACCATGAACAGATATTTCAAAGCGCCCAAATCGATCAACTGCAAAAATTGAAATGTACGTTTATACATATAACCTCTGACCTCGAAAGCCTCTGCAGACTGCGACATATTTGGCAACTATTTGACGTGACCTATCCCGCTTTTGTTGATACGTTTTACCTTAATGAGGTAGACGTGGTCAAAGTTTACACAATTACAACACTGACTCTACCTACAGCTAAATACACCCCAACTTTTCTTTTGAGGAATTAAATAGATAGGTGTCATGTTACTCCTGACAGCCACGATAAGTTATCAATATAAAGCCTGTTCAATAGACAGGCAAACACTAGGCTTAAATAACACACATTACTGGTGTCTACCAATTATAGATAAAGCTGATCGATACTTTATACGTTGCCAACTCTTCGACGAACTGACTGCAGTGATTAAAAATTTCTAAGGCAACCATTAAATTCTCAAATGAAGGGCTTTTAACGTAAATGAGGGTAGGCTACGTATATACGTCATCGAATGATTGCATCGCGTATGTTACGTTTAGCAGTAGCAGTACTAATACTAATAGTGGCAAATGGACTATATCAATCATTCCACCTTGAAAGAACTCGGAGCATGTGGTGCCTTGCCACACCCATAGCCACCCTTATTGACGTAAACCTAAGCGCACTCCACCCTTGTTTATCAGCTTTTTATCTAACAATTTCTTTCAATTTTTTATGTCAGGAGGTATTTTTATAATTCTACAAATAAATTGGTCGTCGATCGTTCCTACAAAATATCACAAACTGGTTATATCTATCCATAAAATTCTATTTATCACTGTTAACAATGCAACGTCACACGTTGTGCAATCTTTCAATTTTTACGTTCTTATTTTAATAATAGAGTGGCAACGGTAACACGTAGCGTGATAGTGTGAATTATTTAGAACATGAGCATAAATATTAGAAAGTAAAGACGAAGGTTCGTTACGCCGCAGTTTGCAAGTGCAGACGTTCACGTGTCCACTAGCAGGAAGCAAAGCAATACGGAAAATAATCGACTTTCCGCAACAAGCCAAGTAATAAGCCAGTCCTAGAAAAGATTTTTTTTAGAAGATAATGCTCAATTTTTTGCTCTATTGTTACAATGTAAAATAGATTTCCATTGAAATTACGTTGAACCTTGGATTCTTTTGATATAATTTCTTGCGATTACGATGATTTACAACAAGTGCCAACATTTTGGATAAGTATGACACTACCACCTCTTTGTGTTGTAATTTGGCAATACGTTTAAAGATAAATAAAAAAATAACACAATTTAAAAACAAAAACCGGCCAAGACCACGCTTTGTCCCTCACGGAAATTTAAGAGTGTGGTTGAAACCCATGTTCTCCCATACATTCCAACTGCATCTATAAGTTTGTACGCACAATATTGAGAGATATACCATGTTATTTTAGGACCATACATTTCTTATAGCTGTAAATAAAGTAAAGAAGCAGCCTTGGTATATTTTTCAAAATTTTTGGCTCATTACTTACGGAGATAAGGGGTAGTCAATTTACATCTATTTTATCTATCTTAAACATCTTTAAAACCTACTTATTTATTTTAAAATTATTAATTTTCCGCTTTGCACCCGAGAACTGCACCATATTCAAAATTAACTTGTGTGCTGATTTTTCAAATTGGCTGTGACAGACGGACAGCCAGACTGCCAGCCAGCCAGACAGACACACGAGTGGTCCTATAAAAGTTACGTTTTTCCTTTAGGTACAGAACCCTAAAAAGAAAAGGAGCGGAGCGTACCGATGCAATGTGCGCCCCATGGAATACTTATCTTAAAGCTCCAAGGTTTGCCAGTCCTATCGTATACCTTGGGTCAAAGCCTTCTTTGTATTTTGCCTTCCTTAGCATTGCTAAGGAATTGACCTCCTAACATTGGTATGTTATACATTTTTGGAAAACCCATCTGCGTATTACTAGAGTACTAACGTTTTAATCGATACGATGCGATCGTGCATCTACATACACATACTAATCAAATGAGTTACCCTTAGAAATACTTGTATAGTAATAGAGTTTACCTCATTAGGATCTCCTAAACTTAACTTTTTCCATATTGGCAAACTGCTAAGTACATTCAGAAAGATGGAGCGAGACGCATATCACTAAAGCAGTCGAAAAGCAGGAGTCAGTCAATCCTTATGTTTGTTACTAGTGAAGTCTGGAGTGCTTCATCTCCGCTGCGCACTACATCTAAATCTAGTTTGTTCTCAAACCACATTTGCAGGATCTTTTAAAAGTTTTAGCACCGATATCCGTTTAATATATTTGTGAATGGGCTTGCTCTTGTATTATATTCCAGATATCGCGTTTTAGCATATTTTTGTCCTTTTCTTAGCCAAGTTACTTACTACCTAGTCTGGCATCGAGTACCACCCGCATATTTCGTCCGGATCCCGTCAATTTTCATCCTAATGTCAAATCAAAACTAATCAAATGATACTTCTTTAAACTATGTATGTATAGCGATACTACAAGCGAGCGGCACGTAGCGGCGGGTGAAGTAATGAAGTTCAGGATGTTCGCATTTCGCCATTTAAAACTAGATTAGGTGAAAAGAAGGCCCTTCTATTATAGGTATTTTTACTGTACCTACAAAGGCTACAACACAGCTTCGAAGTACCAACTTAATGTGATCGCGCTTGACCGTCTTAAAGTCATAAACTTGATTTACGCGAAACTCAACACTTATGATGCTTTCTGAAACAACATTAACATTGTTCTGACATATAGAAGCAACAAGATTACTGTACCCAGGATTTTGTAATATCTATATCCATTTTTTTTAAAGAGTGTCCTTGTAGTTTCTTTCCCGTTCTTCTCCATAGAGATCTACGTTTTGGAATGGGCAACTAGCTTCAACTTTCTGACTCTTTGACAATTCAAAAGTGCCTGTAAATGGTTTAATTGAAATAAATGCTTTGAGTTTGTTTGAGAAAATCAAAATATGATTTTGCTTTATTAATACAAAAAAATACATTGTAATTAAGTACGGTGGACAGCTAGAAAAAATCATTTTCGACGTGATTACAATCATGATGTTTGTTTCAGATTTCGTTTTTCAGACGCACTTATCACGTTGTTTTTCATTGTTAACTAGATGATCCGATAGACGTTGTTCCGTTACGGACAAAAACAAAAGGACGTTCAGTTTTTCCAGAATTTTAAAATTTTATGAGAAACTTTTCTAATTTTCCTTTCCATAACTACCTAATCGAACTACTTAATACAAACATTTTAAAACAAAAACCGGTGCGACTAAGGGTTCCGGTTGGCACCCTTCGGGCCAGCCGTTCTCAAGTGATGCGCTTTCCGTTAATTTACATAATACATACTACTACTACCTTATAGGTTATTGTTAGTCCATATAGGTGCAGTCAGCAACTAAAGGCGATTAAGATTTATAATTAACATAGCTATTAAGGCGAACGCTTCAGGGAAGCCCGCGAAATTAAAATTTTCTAAAGTACGTTTTTTTTCAATTCGTAGGTCAGTATCAGGTTGTATGATGATTAAAATATGATTCGCGACCGTAACAAAATTGGATTTACAGAATTATAAACATTAGAATCAGCAATACAACTCTCTAAGTTCGTATTGAATTACTTTTTCATGAAATCAGGACATTTGGGAGTTATTCTAACATAAGAACTCCCTGAAAACTACAAAAAACGTAAGAAAATTAGAATTTCGCGGGCTACTTTAGCGCATCCCCTTAATGAAAAGCAGTTTATCGAATAATTTTGTATCAATTTAGGACTTTCGCTGGTAACCCTAGTTACCTTTCTTATGTTTTTTGATTGTAATTTTTAATTACTTGCATATTTATCCGGGACGTGCTATTTACTAATTCTTATAAAAAATAAAGATAAAATGAAATCAAAATTTACTGTGCAAAACAACTTTCAAATATTCAAATTATCAAAAAAAAAAAAAACAACTAACAACGTATAAGTACAACATACATACATAGTTATATGCTTTTTCCCATAGATTAGTATTTTATTTGAGATTAAATGACAATTTTACAAATTCTGTCTTTTTTGGCACTCTGCAAAACACTCACAAACTAAACATCAAGATGTTTCCGCAAAATTGCAAGAATTTATAGTTAGCATAAGTACTTTACTTGTGCTGAGTCGATGTGCAAATTAATGTGGTATGGATTTATGTATACCATGACAATGACTGATGGATGAGACAGATGTATTCAACAGGCCCTTACCACAAGAATGAGTACGTTATAGTTTTATATATTAATATGCACATGTTAACTGGTTTAATGTTACCTAGCGAATGAAACGTGAAGTAAGAATTAATATTCAAACGTATAGCAAGCCCACACATAATTTTGTAAGTAAATACCACAACACAACTAAACTAATTAAGTAATAGAAAACCTAAGTAGATACATTTAGAAAAAGACGTAACCCACATTATGATCTACTAACATCACAACATCAACAATCAGGACAAATACAAAAGGAACACAGACAAGAAATGATAATAAAATGAACTTATTTTAGTCACAATACGATTATCCTCCAATCTTTACAGAACCCAGGTTAATGTCTCCAATATTATACTGGACACTTGATAGCAAATGGAGGACTCTCGCTTTACCAATAATAAAAATGGTGGTGAATAACTAAACAGAATCATGTGGCACTACAGCCGAGCTAATGTGCGCGAAATCTAACACTTACGATGCGAGGACGCCTTCTTTTCCGAAGCCAGCTCGTTCTTTTTAGGAGTATCCACGTCGCCTGCGTGTCGCAGCAAAACACAAAAGCAGCATTAGAACATTGGTGGTGAATATACAATACATGATGCAACGATACATTGGCGTTGGCGCGAATTTAAAATAGTGCGAAACTGGTGTGATGATTGCAAACGAGAACCGAATAACACCGATCGGGGGGGCTATACACAAGTTTAAAACGACAGAGGAGGATATTTGTGCTTATATGAACACTCACTGATGGTACGACGGAGTTTTTTACAGAAAGAGGAGAGACGATCACGGGCACGGCTTAATTGACCACTTTTTTCCGTATCAAGTAATCGAAGCAGCGAAGGTTCGGACCGAGCGGCCACCTCTCCTACGGGGCGCTGAGCCACCGCGGGGGGACCTTCGGAAACTCCTAAGTTGTCGAAGCATACCGGCCCTGCGGAACACTCCAGCTTGGCAGAGGATCGCACGCGAGCGCGCGTTGTGGTAGACTGCCGGCTGAAGGCGCGGGGACTAATACTGCCGCCCCGCCCCGTAGAGGTCGAGCCTCGATACTACAGCATGTGGTGCTAATTCAAACTTCGCGACTAAATACTCTCCAGCCAATTCTAACTGTCATGAATATTATGATAGATGGAAACATGAATACCTTTAACAAAGCCAACAGAAAATTACCAAGGTAAAAATTACAGAAAACAGATAACTTTACCTAACTGTTTTAGGCCTAGGTATACTTCTAATGTTGTGAGGTTTTCATGGTCAGATTTAAATTCCAAAATAGTTAATTGTATATTATTATGTGGATCATTGGGCATTTGGGTAATAATGGGAAGCATTTACCAAATAGGACTAGATTACCTATGTACCTATAATATTAATTTTAGCATTTTTTTTAAAGCAGTATCATAAAATTAATTAATTTAATTGCATCCAAGTACCTATGTTTTAATGAAAAAAAAATTAATTCGAAGCAATAATTTTATTTCATAAACCCAACTACAGTTTTTATTTGACTTGATCTACTATGTATGAGTAATTAGAAGTAGAAAACATGAAAATAATATAAACACGCAGTTATTGTAGTCGCATTTGAACTCTATCAGTATCACATCGCATGCGCGCGTGTCTACCTTTTTATAGAGCCGGTGATAATTTAGACGTGACGTCACTCACTGCGAACTCTAAATAATTCTCAACTTTAAATGATTATGTACATAAAATAACAACGACAAACTAGTGCACTCTATGGCTTAGTTCCCTATGCAAACACAATAAATTCAACGTCAAAATACGTCATTACGTTGCACGAGCCATTCCTGTCCTACAACTTATAGTGAGGTAACTATGAACCTAAATTACCTAAAAATTTATGTCGTGAAACAATTTATAAAAATATTATCTACTCACACGAATATCGAACTAAGATAATAAAAAATTCAAGACTATGTCCCAGTCTTAAAGTCAGTCAGGCCCATTAAGTTCGGTTGCAAGTCGACGTTACTTAAAATTCTAGTTTCATACGTTTCTACTATCTGCACTTTATTCCATTTCTTCAGAATCCTATTTAAAATTATACTGTGACAAAAAATGTTGGTACAGTAGAGTCTACAACACTACTGATTTCCCTATGTTTACTGTGAAGACTGTCAAGGTTCCTCAACCAGTCTTCAAAATGCTGTTCGTGAAGAATGAACAGTTGCGCGAATCAGCAAGACTTAAAAGTCATGTAACAGGTGAAACAGGCTCCGGAGGAAGCTGACAATGTGACGCACAACTACATTATGCAGAATTGCACTAGAGGTACGCCAAACGCTGCGCTCACATTATATTAGTAGGAAACTGATAGGTTGAGCTAAAAGGGGATGGTTTGGTCATTTCTGGTACATTATGACCCCTCTTCCTCAAAAACATACTGGCAATTTGAAAACCACAAAACGAGAAAGAGTAAGCTCAGGATTTCAATGATCGATGAGAAGAAGACGGTTTGAGAAATTGATGTAACAGAAACTTGGAATGCAATCACTGGAATATGACATATTGAGTTGCTACTAAATAAGCTAACTAAAGTATAATAATAAATAGAGACCTTCCTTCATGGTGGTGGTGAGATTATCTCAAAAGAAGCGATGAGTAAAACCATTTTTTTTATTCAGTAGCCGTGAAAGAGTGTAATGTAAACAAATATTTTACTAGCCTAATTTGGACTAAATAAATATTTCGGAATTATGAATATGATTAATTGAAGTGTACGGTTCAAATCAATAATATAAGGGGAGGAATGTTGGTTATTTATTACACACAAAGTAATTACTATTACAGCTTACAGCCAATAGGTAAGTACATAGACACGCTAATAGAATTATGGTTGTCATGGACTCGCGGCAATTGGATTAGAACTTTTGGCGGAGTTTGTTGGGTTCTCGGCACGTGAAAGGCCTCGGGACCACGGACCTATCATTCGATACGCTTCCACTTCAATGCTACAAATCGATTTAGTGTCATCAGATCCAGCGTAAAAAAAATCGAACACCACATAGTTGTATCTACGATAGAAAATATTGGTGAACTGTATCGAAAAAAAAAATTTACATCTCTAAAAATGTAGTCAAATTATTGACTCTTTATCAAGGCGAAAGCTTCAGGGTAGCCCGCGAAATCCAGATTTTCTTACGTTTTTTGCAATTTGTAGGTCAATTATCAGGTAGCATGTTGATTAAAATATGATTCTCGACGGTAACAAGTATGGCTTTACAGAATTATAAACATTAGAATCAGCAATACAACTCTCTAAGTTCATCTACCCTGAATGACTATTTCATGAAATCATGACATTTGAGGATTAGTCTAACATTCGCATTCTCGCTCTGCAGGCTTAGCATGACGGTTTCTATCTCTACGAAGAATACACATAGCTTTTTCTATACAAACTGACATTTCGTTTCTTCATTTTTGCCATCGCACCATAGAAATCTTTCTACAATGTGTCATTTTGTCTTTCATTTCTAACGATCTTTGTCTAGGTCTTTTTATATGTAGACTATTTCGGAAGAAAGTTTTCTAATCAAACTGTCAAAATCACACTGACAACTGACATTTGTCTATGGTAGTGAAGACAATTTGATTTTAGAATCGCCAGTAGAAAACTTTCTACTCGACGGCCACAAAGTATAAACGGTTATCTACAAAATCATGATTTTTCAAGGTAGCGTTTTGAACTCATAATTGTGATAATTAATAGAAGGACAAAGCTATCTTCTCCTATTTTACATCATTTAGTTAATAATAAGTAGTTATAAGTATCAAGAAAATAGTTAAGGCCAATATTATTGTGAAATTGTTTGATCCAAAATACGGTACTTCGACACTTTGAGATTTTTTTTTGTAGTTGACTTAATCAGTAAAAATTGAGAATCAAACAAAAAAAAATCCTATGACAAAACAAAGAATTCTGAGTCGAATTATGTAAAAGAGTGAATTTCGTAAAAAGTGCAGTTGACCCTTTCTACTTTGCTGCCGTCGTACTGTCTACACGAAACGTCATTTTTGTCTACTCTTCCGTCGACAAAACGACGAAAGCACGACGAAAAGGGTTTAGGGAGTTGTAATGTTGATTCTAATGATTATAATTCTGTAAAGCCATATTTGTTATGGTCGCGAATCATATTTTAATCAACATGTTGTAACCTGATACTGAACTGCAAATTGCAAAAAACGCAAGAAATTTTGAATTTCGCGGGCTACCTTATCGCATCCCCCTTTTATGCAGGGAGATTGGTGGCATAAAAACTGTTCATTTAATTTCACTTGGTGCAAAGTCCCATTTAGGGAGCGACTTAAAAAAAATTGATGCTCTTTTTAATAATGAAGTCTCATTTGAGATAAATTATATTTATTATTAAAATTATGTGTCGTTCGGATTTCATGCCTTTATGTAATACTTGGGTGTAAAGAGGTACTTTGAGCGGAACAATTTTCAACCAATAGCATTTTCGGATATTAAATAATGTCATACTGATCTCAGAATACGAAATCTACTGTCTGTTTATTTTTTGTTGTCTAGGTTAGCTAGAAACACATACACACATAATAATATTATAGTGGAGTCAGTATATTTTAATTGCTTCCATTGCATATTGGGATTTTTTATAACAGGTGCAAGGTGCAGTGCAATGTCTAAAATTTGGAAATCGATGGCCCAGCTGACCAGCTCATATCTGAAATCCACACGGTTAAAGCAAGTAGTAATGATTCAGTTTTATTTAATTAATATTAACATAATTATTGTACCATGCATTACTTATTTCGATAACTGATGTTAAAACAGCTAACGCGAGTTTTTTTTTTAGCAAATTGCATCCAAACGACGACAATTAGTTAACGACGTTCATGCACAATACAACTCTCACTGCGCACAACGTGCTTGCTTTAAGTACACGTATGTGGAGTGCACAGCACCATTGTTCAATGTTCATGTAAAGCGACACCGTGTTTGCGGTTCTTTACGCTTAACGCGCACGCTCTCCGTCTCTGAATTTGACCAAGGCCCTATTGTCGCAAGAGACTAACCGCGGATAATGGGGGAACCGGTCGTGCCAGCTTTATGACGCATCGCTCACCTTATAACAAAATGCGCCTTCATGTTGCTAAGCTGCGTAGTCTCCTGATGTTCGAATTGGAACAACCCCATGTCAAGTCCGTAGATTGTATTGATATTTTTGTGTATTTAAGCATGTGGATTTAAAATCAATGACCGACTGTAAGTTTATCACGCAGCGATTTTGTAATAGCGTATTCTTTTAGGTTCAATAAGGTCAGCCACATTTGTTACGGGGTCCCTTCGGTGTTTTTCCAGTATTTATTAATATTCAGTATTTACACCTGATTATATTGGAGTACCGTTATATCGTACTATAAAATAATATTTAATAGGTATGCTTGGAATTCGAAAGTTATTGATTGGAATATGTGACAAAGGACAGTACCTAAGTTGATGTTGAGTCCACGATGGTCTCCTATTTTTTGGTGACCTTACTTCCGCCAAAATCTTCTTTTTTTAAAGGGACGACAATCCGCGGACATTTTGTTGTCCAGATCTATTGGGATGGGTGGGCTTCATAACCATCCGTAAAAGTGTCTCTTTCTATCACCAACAAAATTTGTCATTATTATTGAGTTTAATTACAATTTTTCACATTTAAAATTTTCGTAGGCCCAGATTATTTTGTATAATATAGCTTAATTTTATATTGCGGTAGCGTCTTCAGACCGTATCATTTTAAAATTACCGTGAACAAAACGTCCTAAATCTAGAATTACAGGAAAGTAGCACCACCAGGCTGGCATACCTACAATACATTGCTCTGAATCAAATTTCTTCGCGTCGCGTTTAACTTTTGGATGAAAAGAACACCCACTTTGTTTTTATAAAAGCTTAGTTGAGAGGCTTTCTTTCTTTAAAATATGACGCCGCTTTTCTAATTATATCGCTGTGATTTATCTCTAGTGGGGTAAATCTGGGCGCATTTCCAAGGAAGGCCTTCAAGACGACTTATTGTCGCAGATTTTGTAAAAATAAAGAACGCGTGGATTGAGTAGGTTGAGCTGATTGCGCTTCATAAACCTACAGAATTTATCAAAACGCTGTTGTAAAAAAAAATCATTTAATTACGTAGAGCTAGAAATTGAGACACAACTGTCTTGATTGAGTTCATAATTACTTATTCCTACTGCGTGAGTCTTCGTACGCTAGTAACAATAAGCGATGCTAATCACACTATGCACAAAGGACATGCGTGACTCTTCTATTTGTTGAAATACTTTTGTTGGAATGACTAAATAATACTACTGATTGTTAAATCCACTTTGTCGAATTCGATCTAGAACACAATATTTATATCTTATCAGAATATCATGTGAAATATTTGTAATGATATATTTTATTGTTTTATAGTTTATAGTATAATACCTATTTAATATAATACTTATACAATTTAATTTTATTATTAATTTTGAATCTTTGATCGTCACTGTATGACGACGACGATCACTTGGTTATCGACGGCACCTTAAAGCTATTAGCTAGCTTTAGTTGTTTAAATCAAATTATGAATTCTAAGCTACTAAACTTTAACACCTTCCATATTACTTTCCATGAATATGAACAAAGTTGGGTTACACCAAGCGTACCACATCATCTCATCTCAATGTAGTTTAACTTGGGAAATGACCTTTATCCCTACTACGACGTAAGTTAATTACAGAATGATTAGATATTTGATATCTCGGCTCAGAGGTTAGCGGTTATTATAAGTAGTTACGAGTTGTCGTTTCAACTGTAAAATAAAACAGTGTTTCTTCGCACTTTAACACGACGTTGGCGGATCGTACTCGAAACAATTGCATTGTTCTGAGAGTATGCTATAATAAAACAGAAAGATTTACAGAAGTTGACATTACAAACATATCTAGATTGAGTAATTCACAGCGGAAGATGATAACTTGTAGATAAATAGTTATATAGTAGGTACCTTCATACATTATCTTAACTGTTTATCAAGATATCAATAAGATTTCTTTTCGTCACAAAGTAGTTTCTACTCACGATAATATTTTGGCAGTTGTAAAGTTTGACTTCAAATATCACAATGTTTTTACGATAATGTTATGTAAAAGTTTTGGTGATAAATTGTTACCGACCTATTTTTTTGGTAACCAACGAGGGTTCGACTGGTTTTACTCTGCTATGCCGATTATCCGGAGCAGCATTGACAGTATAAGTCCCTCTGCGTCGTAACATAATTTTTATAGAGTTTTCTGCACAACAAAAGGTCTTCCACAAGAGGCACAGCACAGATTACTATCATTCTCATTGACCTTTTCACTGAATAATCTTGATATAATATAAAATATGTATCACTTCACGTTCCACAAATCGTAACCAAGTAAATGATATGTATACCTAACTGTAAAGTTCCACTGTTACTCACTGTAAAATATTTGACACGTACGTAAGTATACTTATCGAACAAAACGACAGATTGTTTTCAAATTACTCGCGTACCGGATAGCTGCCGCAACGGCGCACCACTGAGGAAGTGGGTTAACGAACCAATTGGTAATTTTGCAACATGCACCGGCTCTGGCGACCACGTCGGTCGACTGTGACCGACCGTCGGGCGAAAGGCAACTCGAAAACCGAGAGTGCGTTGGCACGGTTCTTCCGCGAATGACAGGATGGTGCGGTCATGCCGAGCGCGAGATAGCAAGATCGACTACAGTCACTGATAACGCGGCCGATAACCGTGAACAATTGACTAATACCTAATAAGCTAAACGTGATACGTAGATGCAAATAAAACTTATCGATACCCTATTTATTGCAGGTAACATAAAATACGAATCACTACCTGCTGCATAATCATTTATAAATAATTAATAATGCAAAAAGGCATGCTTTTGTTAAGTGATAAGTTTCCTCAATCTTTAAACGATTTAGATATTGCATGTAACCAAAGAAAAATAAAAATAAACCCACACTTTAAAGGTTATTGAATGTTATATATGCAAAAATATAACAATAAAAGGATCTGGTTAGTAATAGCCAGGAATCGTGTAGTCAAGTTTGATCGTAATGTTTTAATCACCAAAGGTGCAGCTTTGCACTAAGTATGCATTGTCAGTGTTATAATTATTTGATATTTTAGTGTTGAATCATAATACCTACATGATAGTAATTGCGTGCTAAGTTTCATTGGCTGCAAGATTAATTAATCTTTTTTTTTTTTATGAATTACATGCTTAAAACTGTCTTGGGGATATTTACAGTGTTATAAAACAAATTGTATCTCTAATCTTAATCTTCTGTTTTTATCATTATAACAATATTGGTGCTGAATTTTATAAGACTTGGTTAGTTGTTATAGCTACTCAGTTTTTATGTAGTGGCACTGGCAGGTTCCTTAGACTCAATATTATAAGCTGTCAGAGGCATCATGTACCTACCAGGAAATCACGGAGAGGGAATAGTATTTAAAAAGTTTAGGTATGTATCCTACTCAGCTCATACTTAAAACAGCTTACATAATATTATGATAATGTTACTTAATATTGTAGGTTTATTGTTAATAAGTATGTTCAAAAAATATAATGATAATATAAGTCAATAATAGATAAATTAGGGCCAAAAATCAGTCAAGTTTAAATATAAATCCTAACAAAAACTGAAGATGATTCAGTAAGTAGGTAACAAGTGCATGTAGAACTAGACTGGGGACAGTATTTTTGTGTCAAGGAATCTGTTTTTTTTAATACATAACTTTAAACAAAGATATTATTATCAAAGGTATCTCTACTCTCTTTCCAATTCTCTCAATGTAAGGCCACTAAAAATCGGTCTCTGTTGAAGGAAGTCTCTTTCAACAAACATTGGTTCTTAGTCGCTTACATCGAAAGAATTCCATCTATGGAGATGGCAGAATGAGCTGTCTAGCTCATCCTGACATTTCCATCTGGGCCTGCCGTAATTATGCTTACCCCAAGCCCAAGCACTCAAGGCACTCTGAACAAAAATCCTAATACATAGCCATTAACCTTAATTTACCACTTTACTACTCTTCCTAGAATTTTATTTGACTCCCATTTAAAACAAGTTTTTAGTTTGGTTTTTCAAGAAAACACTACAAATTAAAATGAAGTTTTCATTATAACTATATATAAGAAAATATACTAAACCTGCTACATTGAATACAATATTGGATATCCCATTTATGTTAGTTATACAAAGAATATACCTATTATTGTACAAGGATAAATAATATGTTATATTGCTTAGTTATACCTCAGTACTATTGTGAGCATTACAGCATACACACTTTCAGCTTAGTAGCATACTACATATTAGATAGATAGATAAATAAAACATTTATTCAGTGCACACAAAAGCACAACACCCATGATGACAAACTCACATGACAAAAAATTACAGGAATAAAAATTAAAAAAATTAGATGATACACAAAATAGTAAAAATTAAGAATATGGAGTGGAAATTAGGTATGTGTGTAATCAACTAATTAGGGTGTAGCAATACTAAAATATTATTAATTTGTGTGTCACTGTTCAAGCAATTCAATCACACTCTTATTCCCAATAATTATTGCTTATCAATGTATGTCATAAAAAAATATGATCAAATTATATTTTTATGTATCAAACACAGCTTAATACCTAATTAAAATTCCTTCCATAATTTCCCTCTCCACTTTATGCATAGCTTATACCAATAATTTAGGAATAGCTTGCATTTTTAGACCTGAACATTAATTAAATGTGGTACTTGTGTTGAGCTATAAAATATAGAGTAGATTATTAAAGATTATGAACTGTTTTTGTAAAGCTTATGTTGCTGTTAATTTTTATACCTATGTAATGTAAACTAAATCTTCTTTTAGTACAATATATCACTTCTTGACAGGTAAATGAATTAGCTGATCAATAATCTGGAGCTTTATAACTTTCAGAAGATTCTGCTCCATCTTTTTCAACATAGATACAATGGAATCTAACAGATTAACATTATGCAAATGAATTGGATCAGAACTGAATAAGTTCTTGATACTAAGACAGCAAGGACTGAGGAACTGAAGTGGAACACAACATGATAGATGAGCCTTCACTCATGACAGCTCTCCAATGAAGCTATGGCCATATACTTGTACAGGAGGGGAACAATTACGTTCAAAATTCCATCAAGTAATTAATGGCTACTGGTTTTATACAAAAAAACCCTAATTTATTACGTCATGATAGATAGCAAGTAACCTCAAAGACTCATTAGTAATTTCTATAAAACATGAATTCCCGTAACTAGGCGAAATATATGAAATGGATTCGAGATGATAGAAAAACAAAATCAGAACTAACAATTTCACGAAATATCCGATAGATAATCTAGAATACGACGCATTTCTCCTCCAATAGATATTTTGACACGATTTATCTGTCACACGCCAGGCATATGTGGCAGAGGCTAAGCACCGCCTGTGGCCATTTTTGAAATACTGCGGACATAAAATGCTGTCGATATTGATTAACTCACAAAATTTTGGTAAATTACGTGCTTAGAAGTTGAGTTTGTGGCAGTTTGCAGCCATTTTTAAAATTGTCAGTATCGAAATACGTCACAGGCGTAAGAAATCACGATGGCCGACAAAAGAATGGTTAGGTGGTAGGTACTTACTACTGATTTTTACGCCTCCAAGAGGTGGTTTCGGTGGTTGATTATCGAAAGTCTTTCGAACGGATTTGCTGCCCTCGGCGAATGACGTGGTCCTAGGGCGTCCGCTCATTATTATAGGTATAAAATAAACGGCCTTAGAATCCTGAACTTCATAGATGCTTCACATTTCTCGTTACCACCCTTGCACTCGCACTGAACTCACTTTGCCGACAAAATACAAGTTAAGGATGGTATAGTCAAAACAATATCACTAAGATACAATTGAAATCAAAATAAGACTGTCTTATTACGGCTTTACAATATCATTTTGTTAATTTTTCAAAATTTACATCACTAAAGTGTACGACAGATTTTAGTTTCTTCAGACTTGTAGTCGCTCGTTCGGCTAGTTTCGGCATTCACTCGGACCTTCGATTACTGAACGTACGAAGGTGACGTCACGTAAACGCTTTACACCGCCATCTATTGGTACTACAGATTCCTTCCATGATCTCATTCGGTAAAACAGTTGCGCCACAGATAATCATGCATGATAGATAAACGTAAATAATGATATTCTCGATAGTGTTACCAAAAACAATTTTGTATCTAATTTTTTGTAAGCTTTCGTAAAAATAACAACATCACGGTTTCACACTTACGTTCACGGTTGCAGTTTGTGATGAAGTAAACGGCTTTACTCCCAGGAAGTTCCATAACACAAAAAACGAGTGAGTGATAAACAAAGTACTAAAGGTTGATTTGATATTGATTGAGAGGCTCAAATCACGCAGTGAACGCAGTCCTGTGTTGAACAATGCGATGCATATTGCAAAGAAGCGAGTAAATTATACCTAAAGCCTAGTTTACATTATAGCACTACAAGTTACTAAAGAACGAATTCTCAATATAATGGTGGTCTGAAATCCTTCATTTAATGTTGCACCAATAATACATTTTTATGCTCCCTGGCACTGAGGAGCATCAATTTTTTTTCTTACCAACACTTTTCTTTCGACTGTACCTACTAACCTGATTGGAGTCGTAACAAATATTACTGTGAGCATTGTTTTAGTAGGACTAGATTTTTGGGGTCAGGTCCTTCAATAACAACTTATTGCGTTACATTATGTAACACAGCAGGTTCCAATATATTCGAAACATTGGGTCTGTTCAAATACGATTCTTATTCAATAGGATTGATACATTGCGCGCAAATAGGCGATATTCATGCTCTATGAAAAATCGTTTCTCTGTAGACCACGCAATGTATGTCAAGTGTTTATTTACTTCACTTGCGATTGTGAGAAGTTTTAATCAAGTTGAATACATATGTACGCAGACGCTATCGCTCTCATGAGTAGTTGCGCGTGCGCCGCGTAGGAGGCGAGCGGTCCGCTAGCCGCTGTCATACCAGTACGATGTGATTTTAATCCTCTGCACCACATCAAATGATACCAATACGAACTTATCGCGACGCAGTTAGAAAAAATGGAATGTTATACATCGGATAGCTGTGACAGTGACACCAGGGAGCAGAAAACCCTCGATCTGTCGAGTCAACTGTTGGAAACGCTCAGCCTATCATCGGAACTAAAAGGCATTGTTGAAGAGAAGGATTGCGCAGAAAATTACGAGATAATACTCCTCTATAACAATAGGATAAACGCACTGCCTGAGACGATAAACAGGTTCGGCAACTTGAAGATATTAGATGTGAGCAACAACAGGCTGACGATACTACCTGATATCTTCAAACATTGTCAGCTAACATCACTTATAGCAAAACATAATCAACTCACGAATGAATCGCTTCCCAAATCGTTTTTTAGTAATAAGTGTTCGCTGCGAGAGCTTAATTTGAGCGGAAATCAGCTGAACTTTTTTCCAGAGCAAGTTTTAGATATAATATCTCTTAGGTATCTTTACTTAGGTGGTAACAACATAGTCAACATACCAAAGGACATATGGAAACTTAACAGGTGATTATTACTATTTTTTTTCTAAAAAATATCAAATCTATCTTTGAAGGTACCTACTTAGGTAGTTTTTCTACGAAACTACCTGATAATTGTTGCATCCGTAGCATGATATGTTTGTGTACCTATCTGTACCTATCTATAGAATTACTATAACTCTACTCTTCCCACTATCTTCTCATAATAACAATCGCGAATTTATAAACATTAAACATCGAAGCTCTTTGTCTAATCGCCTACCTACGGAACATTGTGGACATACCTACATATTTTACAATCAACGTCAGTACAAAGTAGCGTCTTACCATTCAAAATGACGCCCTATTCTAACCTATACTTATTCAATTTAAAAGTCTTGCGAAACCGATTTAGTTATACAAGAAAATACGGTACTAGATGTATAAAATAAAAATAATGTCTTCATTATCCGGTCTACGTCGCTGCCAGTAATTTTCGCATATCATGTCGAAACTGATATAAATTTTGTTATCAGTCGGTTCAAACAGACAAACACTACAGTTTCTCTGGGTATCAAAATGCTGTATCATGCCATTATGAGCAAAATGATAGCGCTACATCCCAGCCGACTGACGACATATTATAGATAAAATATACATAAATACTCAGCATAAATATACTAAGTTTGTTATCGTTTATTCCGTAGCTAGACGTCGCAAATGTGTTACAATGAGATGAGGCGAAACCAAATATTGAACATGTTTTTGGCTCTGAACAAAATGGGGAATAATGTAGTCGATTTGACTAGGTACCAATCAATCTGCCTAGCCTTTTCCCAACTATGTTGGGGTCGGCTTCCAGTCTAACCGGATGCAGCTGAATACCAGTATTTTACATGGAGCGACTGCCTATCTGAGCTCCACAATCCAGCAACTGGGTAATACGATACCCCTTGGTTAGACCGATTGTCAGACTTTCGGGCTTTTGACGACTCGAAACAACTGTCAAAGATTCACAAATGACAGCCGGGACCAACGGCTTAACGTGCTTTCCGAGGCACGGAGGAGTCTCGATATGTGAAAATGGTCACCCATCCACGGACCAACCCCGACAAGCCTAGCTTAACCTGATGGATCGACCCGAGCGGCTGTTATTACTTAGCCACGAGCGCCTCGATTTGACTACCAACGTAACGTAAAATCCCAAATCTATGAATGTATAATTAAATTCAGGAATTTCTCCTGTAGGTATCGTGGACGAGTTTTCCCAAACAAATATCACATGCACAAACACCCAGCCCCGGAACAAAAATCTGTAGGCCATAGAAATATCTTGTTCCGTGTCAGAAACGGATCCGCGAACTAGAGCAGACGCCGATTGCTAACCACTGCGCCAAAAGTGCCGACTTGAATCTGTCGCTATCCCTACGCTACGAGTTTCTGCCCGCGACTTCGTCCGCGTGAAATATTAATATACTAGCTTTTGCCCGCGGCTTCGCCCGCGTGGATGTCGGAAATTATCCCACGGGAATGTGCTACCGGGATAAAAGTATCCTATGTCCCATAACCCACGTGGTCTGTCTAGGCGACCTAGGCGTTACGGCGTAAAAGTAACAGACATGAGACAGCCAGTAACTTTATATATTAGTGGTAGTCCATATCTATATTGTGGTGATAGTGTGGATAGTATGGACAGCAGTATGAAACTGTCGGAAGGATTAATGAAAAAATATTGTATAAAGTTTAATGAAAAAACTATGGCATATTGTATGGACGATGGAAACTAAGGCGAAAGCTTTGGGGGAGCCTGCGAAATTCAAATTTTCTTATGTTTTTTGCTTTTTACAGGTCAATATCAAGTTTTATGTTGATCTAAATAATGAGTCGCAGTTGTATCACATATTTATTTATATAATCTAACTAATATTGCAGGAGTTGTATTCCTGTATCTAATGGTTATTATTCTGTAAAGCTACTATTTGCTACGATCGCGAATCATATTTTAATCATATTGACATTCGAAACTTACCCATTAAACGATTTAAAAGCTGTATTAAAACCAAACTTTGTAAAAAAGGGTACTATATAATTTCAGATTATTTTGAAGACAAAAAGCATGGGATTGAGTTGCTCGCTCTGCTTACATTTTGTCATTTTGGCATTGTGACATTTTGAATAAGTACTATGGAAAATCATCAAAATATACCTACCAGTTTTATATACAAATTCACATTATTGAATATTATATGTAGGATATTGACAAAATGACATGATTACTTTGTAAAGTATTGTATTATTGTGAATGTGAGGACTATGTGGGTGTTTATTTTGTTTTTATTCTTATATTTTTTCGTTCTCAGTTAGTTTTAACAATGGTCTGGCAATTTGAGAACTTTATGCGGCCTACACAAATGTACTTTCTTTGGTATTGTTCGTCGAGTCGTTGAGCTCCTTAAGTTCTGAGCTGAGCTCCACTATTACTGACAAATGCTTGCAGTGACACGACAGGTTCACTCAAATCTGTGTGGTTCATTCCTCAAAAGACCATTTCAGACTCTAATCTACATGGTCCTCATAGGGCCTGACCAATATCTGACCTAGGTATGTCCGGACTTCAAAAGAGATTGTGAGTTTGTTTCGGCCTTTCTTCTCAGAGTAGTCAGATAGGAAACGCCGACCTCATCTAGCTTAATTTTACAATTTTTTGATATTATTACGACGTGTAAAAGTGATTCCAATAACCTTTTTACAGAATAAAGAATTTTATTTCATTTCATTTCAACATACAACCTGCCTGACACTGACTTGCAAATTACAAAAAACTTAAGATTTGAATTGCGCGGGCTACCGGCGAATCCCCCTTAAGAAAATCGCATCATTTGCACAACGCCATCTATCGAGTAAGTACTCACTGGTAAACTCAAACTCTTCGTTCCAAGCCAAGTAGTAATAACTTTTGATTGAGTGGACAGATTCTCAAGATACGGACTATGACTATATTCTCAATTCCCTTAACGCTCTTGAAGAGAGTCCCGCAAAAATGTCAATAATAAGTGAATTTTAAAATCAAGCGGGTAAAGAAGGATTTTTACCCTCATGAGGGATGATTTTAGAAAAACGTAACTCTTTGTTAGTTACAAAAAGCATAAATTTTCACAGCCCTAAGTTAAAAAAAAACCGGCCAAGTGCGTGTCGAACCATGCACAATGAAGGGTTCCGTAGTTGGGATGAATTAATTTATCAAACAAACTTTCGCAAAGTTTTATTGTTATTACGTCTATGGACGTTTACTGTCCCTCAAAGTGTTAACATTGTAGCTAAAAAACTTGTTGTCGCATACAGAATGTTTGGGTTTTTGCAACTGCACATGTAAGTTGGTCGATTAAAAGTTTTTGAGCTAAGTCGCGGAAAGACAGACAGACAGACGGACATGGCGAAACTATAAAGCTTCCTTGTTGACTACGGAACTCTAAAAATGATAGGTTTCCCATAAAAACGTTCACCCCCCCCCCCCCCCCCTTAAATTTGTTTTTGAGAAAATAATTGCCTATGTTCTTCCCCGGGATGCCATCTATCTCTTTACCAAATGTTATCGAGATCCGTTCAGTGGATCAGGCGTGAAAAGATAACAAACAGAATTACTGACGGACAGACAGACAGAGTTACTATCGAATTTATACTTTTAAGCATCGATTAGTATGGATTATCAAAATGAGCCAAATACTCGATAATTATGAATTCGGCGAAAGTCATTCTTCTACGGAGACTCTTAACACCGCGATTCAGAAAATGACGTTAAATGAACAACGCCATCTATCGAGCACGAAGTGATACTGTCAAAATATATGGGAAAACGTTCGAACACTCTGTAAGCTATGTAGAAAAGACTGTTTTTAGGGTTCCATGACTGACTTGACCTGACTTGACTTGACTTGACCTGACTTGACCTGACTTGACTTAACTTGACCTAACTTGATTTGGATTGAGTTGAGTTAACCTTGAGCAGGTATATTTTATCGCAGCAGGTACATTGGTAGTTGAAAGAAAAGTAGATTACGTACCTTGCTAAAGTGAGTAATTAATGCACTCGTGTTAATTTAGTAGGCGCATTCGTGCCTTAATTACTCACTTTTTGCTCGATGTAACAATCTAAAATTTTAAAGAAATTAAAATTTATCACCATTTTTCATGATTAATTTGTATCATGATTTAAAAGATAGATAGCGCCACCTATGGCACTACTACCAAACAATAGATTTGGAAAACTTGAATTAACCAAACTTTAGATTGGGTAAATTCACAATGTATCGCGTTATGTTTCCGCGCGAAGTATGTGAACATATGATGATTATGATCGTGTGTTACACACGTTCTCACAAACTTACCTGATTTTACGCTAGTGTCATTTTACGTCAATAGATGTCGTTACGTGTATCTACATTACGTACCTAATGAAAATTTCTTCTTGAATACTTTAAACTCTTATATCTTTGGATATTTTGAAGCGATTGCGATGAAACAAAGACCAAAAGAAACATCGAGTTACACACAATATTTGAGATTATAAGTTAACCATATTGATTTCGTACTTTTTACGTGATACTGGAACAATCAAACAAACGAACAGACAAACAGACAAACAGATAAACAGATAAACAGATAAACAGATAAACAGACAAACAGACAAAAATTCCAAAAATGGTAGAAATGGCATCTGTTGGTTATTCTTGGACACTCCACATAGGGTTTTTTTTTTTTTTCATTGTACAGAAACGCCTCGTCTACAGATTTATTATATGTATAGATAGATAGGTGATCTTATGACACTCGTGCACTCGGCAATACTGTAGCTTCCCATTAATGAAAGAATTTTCGGAATCGGATCAATTTATGTTCCGGAAATTACCCTCTACATACAAACTCACAATTTGTATCTATTATAATAATAGAAGTATAGAAAAGCAGTTCTTAGTTGAGATTACGTAGGTAGGTACTACCAAGTAGGATAAATAATATACCTACTTATCGATTATCGTACCCATGAATGTTGCTAGTGCTACAGTCCAAAACATTTCCGATTTTGTACTTCGCTTTCGAACCCGTTTACGTTTCTGTTGATTACTTCCCCATTATTTTTTGGTTGTTTGCTATTTGCATAATGAATGACCTATCGTCGATTAGCAATATTTGAATATAGTTGAATAGTTAGGTGTTCAGGCAATAAGTACCTACTTACCTAGGTACTTTTCTCATTAGGTAGGTACTTACTCAAAGTCTCCCAATCACACAAGCGATATAAATTAAAAGCTAGTAAGAGTATCAGGGCCGTAGGTAGGGGGGGGAGGGGTTTGGGGGTTCAAACCCCCCCCCCTAATGAGAAAAGTACCTAGGTAAGTAGGTACTTATTGCCTGAACACCTAACTATTCAACTATATTCAAATATTGCTAATCGACGATAGGTCATTCATTATGCAAATAGCAAACAACCAAAAAATAATGGGGAAGTAATCAACAGAAACGTAAACGGGTTCGAAAGCGAAGTACAAAATCGGAAATGTTTTGGACTGTAGCACTAGCAACATTCATGGGTACGATAATCGATAAGTAGGTATATTATTTATCCTACTTGGTAGTACCTACCTACGTAATCTCAACTAAGAACTGCTTTTCTATACTTCTATTATTATAATAGATACAAATTGTGAGTTTGTATGTAGAGGGTAATTTCCGGAACATAAATTGATCCGATTCCGAAAATTCTTTCATTAATGGGAAGCTACAGTATTGCCGAGTGCACGAGTGTCATAAGATCACCTATCTATCTATACATATAATAAATCTGTAGACGAGGCGTTTCTGTACAATGAAAAAAAAAAAAAAAACCTATGTGGAGTGTCCAAGAATAACCAACAGATGCCATTTCTACCATTTTTGGAATTTTTGTCTGTTTGTCTGTTTATCTGTTTGTCTGTTTGTCTGTTCGTTTGTTTGATTGTTCCAGTATCACGTAAAAAGTACGAAATCAATATGGTTAACTTATAATCTCAAATATTGTGTGTAACTCGATGTTTCTTTTGGTCTTTGTTTCATCGCAATCGCTTCAAAATATCCAAAGATATAAGAGTTTAAAGTATTCAAGAAGAAATTTTCATTAGGTACGTAATGTAGATACACGTAACGACATCTATTGACGTAAAATGACACTAGCGTAAAATCAGGTAAGTTTGTGAGAACGTGTGTAACACACGATCATAATCATCATATGTTCACATACTTCGCGCGGAAACATAACGCGATACATTGTGAATTTACCCAATCTAAAGTTTGGTTAATTCAAGTTTTCCAAATCTATTGTTTGGTAGTAGTGCCATAGGTGGCGCTATCTATCTTTTAAATCATGATACAAATTAATCATGAAAAATGGTGATAAATTTTAATTTCTTTAAAATTTTAGATTGTTACATCGAGCAAAAAGTGAGTAATTAAGGCACGAATGCGCCTACTAAATTAACACGAGTGCATTAATTACTCACTTTAGCAAGGTACGTAATCTACTTTTCTTTCAACTACCAATGTACCTGCTGCGATAAAATATACCTGCTCAAGGTTAACTCAACTCAATCCAAATCAAGTTAGGTCAAGTTAAGTCAAGTCAGGTCAAGTCAGGTCAAGTCAAGTCAAGTCAGGTCAAGTCAGTCATGGAACCCTAAAAACAGTCTTTTCTACATAGCTTACAGAGTGTTCGAACGTTTTCCCATATATTTTGACAGTATCACTTCGTGCTCGATAGATGGCGTTGTTCATTTAACGTCATTTTCTGAATCGCGGTGTTAAGAGTCTCCGTAGAAGAATGACTTTCGCCGAATTCATAATTATCGAGTATTTGGCTCATTTTGATAATCCATACTAATCGATGCTTAAAAGTATAAATTCGATAGTAACTCTGTCTGTCTGTCCGTCAGTAATTCTGTTTGTTATCTTTTCACGCCTGATCCACTGAACGGATCTCGATAACATTTGGTAAAGAGATAGATGGCATCCCGGGGAAGAACATAGGCAATTATTTTCTCAAAAACAAATTTAAGGGGGGGGGGGGGGGTGAACGTTTTTATGGGAAACCTATCATTTTTAGAGTTCCGTAGTCAACAAGGAAGCTTTATAGTTTCGCCATGTCCGTCTGTCTGTCTGTCTTTCCGCGACTTAGCTCAAAAACTTTTAATCGACCAACTTACATGTGCAGTTGCAAAAACATACTAAACTAACTTGCATTAGGTAGGTACTTACTCAAAGTCTCCCAATCACACAAGCGATATAAATTAAAAGCTAGTAAGAGTATCAGGGCCGTAGGTAGGGGGGGGAGGGGTTTGGGGGTTCAAACCCCCCCCCCCCCCCCCCGAAATGCGAGAAACCAGAATCTCAATCCAGAGATCGAGCCCTAAGGTACCTCCTTATACAGATAATTGTAATCTATTTCGCATAGGCGTACTTTATAATCTACAATACCCGTAAAAGTATGCTCAAATACTGTATTTTTAACGACTCTGACTTTGTATTGAATCAATTCCTACAACTTCAGCATTCTCTGAGATATACTAACCTCCCCCAGCCTTCTCCCAGGCGGGGTGCTAAATCCTAACTTATTCGAAGCTGGATGCTAAAAATTTCGAAAAAAGAGGAAAGTACTCTTTTTTTTTTAAATCTATATTTATTATTTATCTACCCTCTCTGAAATCAGAAGTAGGTAAGGTCTTTAAAAAAAAGATTTGCAACAACCCCCCCCGAAATGAATTCCAGGCTACGGCCCTGAATTGTATCTAATAATTTATGGATCTTCTTCAACAGTTTGCAGATTCTATCATTAGGAGGTAACCAAATTATCGAAGTACCGGAGTCCGTTGGACACCTGACTGGGCTCCAAGCATTAGTTTTGAGCGACAATCTAATAGAACAACTACCGGCGAGCATTGCTAGATTGAATCAACTACGCTCATTGTTGATCCACAAGAACAGATTGAAGACTTTGCCTACACAAATAATTAAACTCAGATGTTTGACAGAGGTGAGTAGGATACCAATTACCATCCAATTACATTCCATCTACGGCGTCTTTATTGGCATGTATTATTCACATTTACGATTAAATATACCTAGACAGATCTCTCTCTGAGCCCTATGTATGTGTGATCGCTGGTCTTGATTATTGTTATACTCGCCTGCAGGCTGTAAGGTACCTATGTTTTAAAGTTTGTGGAATGTCGATATGTATGTCATAAATCCATGAGGTATCTACGTATACAGGCAGCTTAACGTAACTATATATTCAGACATCGATGTCGTCTGAATGACAATTTTTAATCTTGTTATTTTATACAACAGGTGACTCATTGGTTATTTACATACATACCTACATACAATACCTAGGTACTTAATATAAGTGTCACAATAGAGCTGTTGAATAGTGTAAGTGGTAATCATATAAGTACCTAAGTACTTACATTAGGTAGTTACCCGCCAGTCAACTTAATTACTTTCGTTAAAGTAATTAGGTACCCACTGGTAGAGGTAAGTAGGTACTTACTACCACCCATTCAACTTATTATGAACAGTTTATGGATGAACATCTCACCAGTCAATTCCTACGATCGGTCGGTCGAAGGCATACCCTACGGCTTCACCTGCCCAAAAGTCCCGCAGTTGCTACGAATGACTACTTTAAAGGACAAACTAAATTAAAATATTGCATACAGCATATCTAATTCAAATGCCTATAGGACTAGGTACATACATTAACATTAAAATAATAATAAGTAAGTATAATTATATTACAGTTGAGTCTTCGCGACAACCCGCTTGTAGTGAGGTTTGTCAGAGACATGACTTTGCAGCCACCATCTTTATTGGAACTAGCTGGCCGCACTATCAAACTCCATGAGATCCCGATCCGGGCTGGTGAAGTGCCTTTCACCTTGATGAGATACCTCGGAGCTGCTCAATGCTGTGTTAATCCCAAATGCAAAGGTACCTAACACTAATATCTAGATCTATGACATTTTCCGTACAATGAGAGGTCAGCTTTAAACTGGAAATGAATAGCTTGATAATGTAGCCGCGTGTACAGAAACACGGTTTCAGAAAATAGTTGCAGGCAACCTGCAGAATGTAAGGAATGTTATGTAAGAAAGAATTGAATCTTTAAAAACCTCCCAAGTGCATGTCTAACCATGCACAATTAAGGGTTCCGTAGTTGGGATGAATTTATAAAACAAACTTAACATTGTAGTTGAAAAACTTGTTCTGCCATACAGAATGTATGGGAGAACATGTTTTTACAACTGCAAATTTAAGTTGGTCGATTATTACTCGGTAACTTGTGGAGCCTACGTAGCGGTGATAGTTTTCCTTTTAATTTCGTTTTATATACTACTGCCGTGAATTTTTTCACATATCCAAACCCAACCATTTAGCTGGGGGGGGGGACACTTGGCTCTAACAAAAATTAGCACTTACAAGCTTAATATTCCGCACACGGATTCCTGAATCCAAAAATGGTTTTCAAACTCACATTATTTTTAAACGACCTTTCCAACGATACCCCAAACCATGGGATGGTAGGGGAGGTACCTACCCTAAAAAAACCTTTTTTTACCACTTTGTCGGCGTCGTTTATATGTATATCCATACCAAATTACAGCTTACTAGTACCAACGCAATGGTCTCTGATCTAAGTCGCGGACAGATGGACAGACGGTCAGACGGACATGGCGAAACTATAAGGGTTCCTTGTTGACTACGGAACCCTAAAAATCTCCAAGCGCAAATAGCAATTATAGTGTTTTGCAGAGCACTCTCTCTAGTGTCAATTAAGAAACAAGTAGCAAAGCTATAGGCTATAGGTATCATCCACTTACATAATGTAATTTTATTAATTCATGACCTTTCAATACAGCATAGGTAGCTAATAGGTAGGTAGGTACGCCTAAATCTTTCAATTCTCAGAACTCAAACTTATTATAATAGGTACCTACGGTCAGCAATGAGAATAAGTATGTATAAATATTGAAGAAGAAGAAGCCAATTAATTCGAGCCGGACACGAGCCAGTCGATGCTTTTATTATTATTATTATAGCACACATTCCGATAATATATGAAGTAGGTGAATGTGCTTGCAATTTGCAATAGATAGAATACGCTCGTGGAGAAAGCACAGTCATGTTTCGTTCGCGCTCCTATTACCGGGCGGGAATGGCAGAGATATCTTGTAGTATGATAATAAGACTGACAAAACGCCACTATATTTATATGTGGATTTCAAATAAGTAACCTACACCTCTTCAAAAGGTAGTCGTAATGGTCATCATAAATATAGATAAAAGCTAATTTCTGAACTCACAAGAAAAACAATAGAATGCTTGTGATCAGGATGTCAGCTCTCATCATTGCGATACAAAATGACCTT
Source organism: Lithophane ornitopus (assembly GCA_948473465.1). Taxonomy (NCBI): domain Eukaryota; kingdom Metazoa; phylum Arthropoda; class Insecta; order Lepidoptera; family Noctuidae; genus Lithophane; species Lithophane ornitopus. Next base: position 8,702,922 of record OX419624.1, on the reverse strand, counting down.
GTCGTGGCCTCCGTCAAATCGGTCACAATCAAGTCTATCTAGCTAGTGCACTGAGGACTGCAGCTTTTATGTAAAACTAGCTGCGCTCCGCGGTTTCACCCGCGTAAGTCTCGATCCCGTGGGAATATCGGGATAAAAAGGATACTATGTGTTAATCCAGGTTATAATCTATCTGTTAGCCAAATTTCATCCAAATCCATTCAGCCGTTTTTGCGTGATTGAGTAACAAACATCCAAACACACAAACCCACAAACTTTCACATTTATAATATTAGTAGGATTACACGTTTTTAGGCTTCGTTCTGCGAATCTGTAGTAATAGTTTATGATATTTTCGTTTATACAAGTAAAACATTAGTGTAAGGTGCAGCGCAGACGACACACTTTTTGTGCGTGGAACAATCGTTTCGCGTTGTTCCATGCTTTGTAATCATTTGTTGGAATTGAAGCGCCACAGACAAGATCGCACTAAAAGTGTGTAGTCTGCGCTGAACCTAAGTCAAACGCTCTTATAAAATAAAATCTTACTTGCAGGTGTTTTCTTCGACAACCGCGTGGAGCATATAAAGTTCGTTGACTTCTGTGGCAAATACCGCATTCCGCTTCTGCAGTACCTGTGCAGTTCTAAGTGCATCACTGGAAGTTGGGAGAGTCGCGAGGTGGACTACAATTCTCATCCTCATATGATGAGGAAAGTTCTTCTGGGGTGACTATGAACAGGCTTTTGTCTATTTTGTCTCTGACCTAAAGACTGCTGTACATGGAGAGATCAATCTGAACAGATGAATCAACGCTAGAACAACTGACCGGATAAGTGCATGTATAGCTGAAAAGATCCCACTGTTTACTTCTAATAGTAATGGTTCTGGAAGTCGTAGACTAAATAAATAGAAATAATCTTGAGGCACACTAAGAAATTTGCTTAGATCAGATGGATCTGTATGAAGAACTGATCATGTATGGTAGCCTTTAGACATCTTATTTCATAGTAAGTACAACTAAGTTCCACAAGAATAAAAGCTGAACAAATTAGAAATGTAATAAATAAATTATGGCATACTTATATTTTTTGATATTTTTATATCACTCAAAACTTTATTCTGTTAATGATCCCAAAATTTAATGTAATTTTTAATTAAAATTTTATATTATGTTGCCAGATACATACACAGAAGAACTTAGTTAAATATTGTCTTGCTTTTAAGATTATATCAGTAATAATACCTAATAAAATATGTTTTGTTATTTGATTGTTATTGTTTATTTTGCTATTGATGATTTTAATTTCCAAAATCCTAATGCCCATACTCATAAGTGTGAGAAATCAATGTAAATAATATCAAGTATACTACTTCATAACAAGAATGGCATTCACTTCATTTTAGAAATGTATTGGTGAATTAAATATTGGGACCATGATCATATTAATATGATTATTTTATCCTAAAGCACTTGTATGTGCCATTATGTGATACGTATTTTAGTAACCAGTTATATTGAAATAAAATATTATATTTGTATTAACTATTTTAATTACACTTTCTCCTAATATACAACCCTTTTAGTTGTTTTCTTGTAAAAATTTCATTCTCTCTTCTTTGCCTCTACTTATGGCAGCTTTAAATAATTTACAGTATAGTTCTATGGCGGCTGGAGTGTCATCATTGCCTGGGACTGGGTATGTGATCAGGTTGGGGTTACAGTTTGTGTCAACCACTCCAATTGTTGGTATCAACATTTTAGCACTGTCTCTAACGGCTGTATGTTGGTTCAGAATATTATTCTGCGTGTTTAAAAATATACATAAATCAGGCAACCTTGTTACTGCGCCAAATTGGTGGTTTGCATTTGTGAAGATACCTCCTCTCCAGAATCTTGTGTGCGCATATTCTCCACACTCTTGTGCAGTTCTTTCAACCAAGTGAGAGTTCAGGGAATTTCTGTTAAAGAAGCAAATGATCCCTCCTCTGTATGCAATATGTGCTGTAAAGTTGAGTGCTTTCCGTAAGTGTTCTGCAGTTATGTCTAAATCAAATATTAAATGACCAAGTCTGGATCCATAAATGTATGGTCTCATATAATCATTTAGTGAACCCTCCTTGTGTCCATAATGAACTCTTGCCTCAAATAAATCCTTGACTGTGAATAAGTTATGGACACTAAAATAATCTGGATGCTCCAAAATTTGCTTCTTGGCCACTTGATCTGAAAATAAATTAAATTGAGCATGAGTTGCCTAATGCATTGGAAATACTGCATAATATTGTGTGAGTGTTTTATTTTAGGGCTTTTGTAGAGACTAATAACAGCCAGCCAGTCTACTCATTATAGTAAATTTAACCAGCACCTGAATTTTAAAAGTTGTAAACCTTTACACAAGCATACCTACAAACACATTAGGGAATTGGGTAGCCAACTAATGCATCCATCCTTAATCTTCACAAGTCTGTTAGAGGGATATAAATTATGTAAAACAATTATTTATACTATACAGTTCCTACACATTTATGCTACAGGTGACAACAGTCTATTATTTTAATAGGAAATTAAAAGAAAATCCATTTGCATAGGTAAGTAACATAAAGTAATATTTACCTTCAGATAAAGCCGATGGAGGCACTGCAACAGGTTCTGTGGCAGTAGAATTATATCGTACTAAAGGCACAGTACGAATAAGCGCACGGTGTTCTGAAAATCACGGATAATTTTAAACTTATTAAGTAGATGAAACAATTGAAGTACTCCACTACTCCTGAATTCAGACCAAATAAAACTCCTGAAGAATAAAATAATTAATAGCTTTAAAACAAACACTTACTTATACAATTTGAAAACATATTAATAGTTCTAGCTTATGTACTTCTAAGTATTTTGTTAGGATTCACTTTTATTAAAATAAAACGCTTTGAAATATAATAACAAAATTACAACTGTCAGCTGAAATGGACTGACTGGAAGGAGAGGTTAGGTTATAAACACAGGTTATAACTGGTTATAAAACAGATTATCTAAGAACATTTAGAAACTTGGTTGTCAATTTCAAAATCGACTAATAGTTGAAAGTTTTCAAAGCAAAAGACATCTCTACGAAGTAAAAACATAAGAGTCAAAAGACTAGTGTCCAGAATTCAGCGTGCTAAAACTTCGACGAACGAATAATAGGTATATAATAGATATATAGATAGAATAATAAATATAGAATATGGTGATATACTGGCTTTGGCTTTTGCCCGCGCCTTCGCTGAATTGGAGGTCTGAAATTTCAAATTATCGCACGGGAACGTACTACCGTGGCTAAATGTAAGCGATAATAAACTCAAACTAGAAAACATTTACTTATTTTGAAACTCTAGCTCCGCCATTGACCATGTTATTTTCGCTTTTTACGTGGTTACAAATACTTAGTTATTTTATTACTTTCAATTATTGTAATAATCACCCTCTGTATCACCTCTTAGATTTTAGGATTATTTTAGATTCACAGTAGCTTATGTCCAGCCAGGTAGAATAGCTTTATTACCCGGAATTCTCTTAACCTGTTTTTGCTAACCCTCATAACATTTAACTAAAATGTCTACATTTAGATCTGCAATTTTATAGTGTACTTATTAAAAAGTATTCTATTCTTTTCTATGTCCTTCAACAGAATGTCATCTATCTCCTTGCTTTTTATCGACATCGACATCCATTCAGTGCTGTAAGAGGCGTGAAAGGGTAACACACAGACAGAGTTACTTTCAAGTTTACTAAGGATTCATAACTGTCAGTGTCAAATGCATCAGATTGTCAATGTCAATTTTGGACAAATGTCACGTTGTTGTGAAATCAAATCAGTAGGTACAGTTCTAAATAAAAGTACTCTGTGAAACCTGGTTATCATTGTTTTTAGTCTAATATTCTTAGATAACAAAGAAATTAAAAATTGATCTGCGTGCACTATATTGAAGTATAGAAACCTTTCCCGACATGGCACCCAAAAATATCGAGGACGTTGACTTATACGCCGTGCTTGACGTTCCAATAACCGCTACAGAATCAGAGGTATGTTTAATCCGACGATTATCTTTTCAATTTATCAATTCCTTTTATATGCATAGCTTCTCTCGTATTTCTTTTGTGTTTTAGCACTGATTGTTATGTTTTCAGATCAAAAAAGCTTACCGAAAGAAAGCATTGAAATGCCATCCTGATAAAAATCCCGACGATCCCAAAGCTGCCGAGACTTTCCACTCGTTATCACAAGCATTAGAAATATTAACAGATGTGTCTGCTAGGGCGGCTTATGACAAAGTACTTAGAGCTAAGGCTGCAGCAAAACTTCGGCATCAAGAGTTAGATAGTAAGAGGCAAAAACTAAAGGAGGATTTGGAAAGGCGGGAAAGAGAAGCCGAGTCGGGCACTTCTAACCTCACAGATGAACAAAAACTAGCTGCAGAAATCGAGAGACTACATAGAGAAGGAAACAGGTTATTAATAGAAGAACAGCAAAGAATGAAAGAGGAAATACGAAAAACTATGGGTCTCATGACTCAGCCTGTGTGGGATTCCAGTCTCAATAGAATTAAGATAAAATGGAAAGCAGACAAGACTGACTCAAGCAATGGTGGTTATGATGAAGCTACTCTTAGAAGATTCTTGAAGAAGTATGGTGATATTGTAGCCTTAATTTTATCTCCAAAGAAAAAAGGGAGTGCATTAGTGGAATTTGCAAGTAAAGAAGCATCAGAACTGGCTCTAGAACTTGAGAAAGGTAAATAATTTGCCTTAATTTTGTTTGTAAAACTGCCAAGTGAAAAGTGGTACTTAATTACCTATACCTATTTTTTTTTTTAAGTGTTAACTTATTAAACAACTTGCACTTTGTTCTACAGCAAAATTTTATCATAATTTTACTAAATCATTATAGCATGCAATGATAATAATTTTATTCTATTTTAATTTCCAGGTTTGCCACATAACCCTTTAGAATTAAAATGGGTAAATGAGAGACCAGTATTAACAACTAAGAAGGAGGTTACTGGTCCATCAGTGATCTCAGATAGAGATTATGAATCTCTGGTTCTTACAAAAATGAGGCAAGCAGCAGAAAGACAAAAAATAATAGAGGAAATGTTGAAAGAAGAGAACAAATCATAAACAAAAAGATTATAAGTGATAAAGATTATACATTTTTACAATGTTAATTTGGTTGTTTTAATTACTATTTAACTGAAAACTCCTTGATTTAAAGTTGTTAGAGTATGGCCGATGAATCACAAACGGTCTGAACTATCACACATGTCCTCTCACTCAGTTGCTTCATGTAAACATTAGGTTCCTAAAAAAAATTTTTGTGCATCCTTCTGCGCAAAGTTTGGACCCGTCAAGATTCACCAATCATACTGTAATTGTATGAGGATACAAAACAAAAATGGTTGCCAATCAGTAAAGTACCACCACCCCTGGGATGGGATCCCAAGTAAATTCAAGAAAAAATCGAGTTCATTTATCATAGTGTATTTATTCAAAGTAATTACAAAAAAACATGTTGGTACTCACGTCACTTAGGCTCCTCGCACACGGCGACTTTTTGCAGCGATACTTACGAAACGCGCGACAGCATCGCTACAAAGCCTTAAAAATAATCATGGCGAGTATGAATAATTTGAATACTGTCAGATAAAAACATGTTCTCACCACCCTTATTTATCTCAACATCATATTACAGGCACTAGTTAGTAAGATGCACAATCTTAAAATAATAGAGAAAGGTGTCTTGAGGTAGGAAGATCCTGAGTTACAGATCACCCGGCTCTCTTAGATAGGACAAGTTAATTTACAAAACAGTAGAGTCAAGATAATAGGTATAACAAAAGTTTGAAAAAGTCAATAAAATTCAAAGAAATAACAATTTATGTACCTATAACTGAATGCTTGATTATTTTTAAGTGACAACTTTGAGTGAAGCTGTTAATCCTTATTTTTAACAGGATCAAAAAGTTTCCATTCTTTGAGAAACTCCAATACTTTCTTTCTCTGTATATCTCCATACTCTCTCTGTGGTTTCCTCCATAAGGTGTGGTCTAAATCCAAAATCCCAGCAACAACTTCCTGAAAAAAAAAAAAAAAATGTTTCAATATTAACTATGAAAGGTTTATTTTAATTTAGTAAGCAAATAATAATTTAGTAAGCTGCTGTCCCACAGGTTTTTCTTGTTATAAATATTTACCTCAGCAAAGGTTTTTGGGAACAGTTGTTGATCCTCAATAACATGAGCATAGCCAGGATCCATGCCGAAATCTACCCAAAAATAGGGTAATCCTTTTGGTATTCCTCTTCTTATATTTTTGCCTTTCAAGTCCACAACTTTTTTATTCATAGACCATTCTGCTTCACACTCTAGTAAGGCCTTTTTGAAATAGATTGCAGCCATGTCACCTACATCTCTAGGTAGAGGCACACAGTTTATTGTCATATGAGGCTGTTTATGCAATTTTGTTGCTGTTTCATAAAACACTACATCCATACCTTGAGAATTGTAGAACTGTGTTAGAGCTTTTCTATAATTCTGAAAAAGGAAACCATTTTGTTTTAAATCTAGTACCTGTGTATCAGAATAAATTGAGAATACCTTTTGTCTTTACTGAATGAAACACTTACCATTATTTCCTCCCAAACATCTTCATCTATGGCTGTGACACAAGTAGCATGCTGAATGGTAGTTATTATACACTGATCTTTAACAATAGACTTCCTTGCAGGCAGTGCTACATATACTTTGTTTCCACAGCTAACCATGAGATGCTTTAACATGTTCTTAGAATCTATACAGTGTTCACATCCTTCTAAAGTCCTTTCCATTTTAACATGCTGGCTGATTGCCTGCTGTTTCTCGTTTTCACTTTCCTTTGCAGCATCTTTATTTCTTGATATTTTATCCATGAAAATGTCTTCAATATCGTCATTAGGATTTTTATGTTTAGCAGCCAGTTTGGCAAACTCTGCCTCATCATTATAATTATTTCCATATTTTTCTTGTTGAAACTGAAATAGAATAAGAATTGAACCCATTATAACAAAATTACTTGCAGACAAAACCATTGCAAATATTGTGCAAAATATATGTCTATATATGAAATAAACTTACCATTTGTGCTAAATTATACTTGTCATCATCACCAAAGTATTTTGTCCTTTCACCAGAAACATGAGTTTCTGCCTTTCTCTTACCACTCTTACTCCTTGGGTCTCCCTTTTCACTGCTGGCAAGTGGCCTGCTGTTGCCAGACATACTTGTAGATATCAACATTACTCTGTCATCCTCGTCTTCTTTACCAGCATCAGGATTCTGTTTTCTGTATTCCCTAGCAGCTTCTAACTTAGATTTAAGTTCAGTAACAAGTTTTTCATCACCAAGTATTTCAGCCTTTACAATCTTAGCAGCCAATTTATTCAATTTGTCATCACTCAGATATTTATTATCTTTTGGTTTTTCTTGAGGAGCAGACATCTTTTCAGTGTTCTTCTCTTTTGATACAGGTACAGGAAGTTCTTCTTTTGTTTGTCTCTCTGTATCATGTGTTCTTTCACTATTTTCACTTGTTTTCCTCCAGTTATTGGACCTTCTGTATGAATCTCTGCCAGAATCTCTTCTATCACTATGATGTTCTCTGGGCTTTTCATATGAACTTCTGCTTGAGTATCTGTCAGAGGTGCTTGGCCTGGCGCTCTTGGACCTTGAATAATAGTCATCATCATCCTCAGAAGGTTTAACAAATGGTCTATTTTTCCGGAAGGTCTCTGGTGTCTGCGGTATTCCTGTCCCTCCATTTTTCCAGTATGGATTTAGTTCTCTACTACTAGTTCCTGGGTTGTATGAATCAATGTTCTTTTTGTCTTTTTCTTCTCTCTTCGGCCTGATGTCTTCTTTTGAGTATGTCTTAAGCATACCAGTCATGGACATCCAGTCCTCTCTTTGTGCTTCATTGATCTTTCTTGTTTCTTGTTCTACCCATTCATCAGATTCTGAACCACTTGAGCTTGATTGCTATAAATAAAAGTTGAATAGGGAGTTATTAAAAATATCACATTTATAGTAAACTAGCTTTTGCCCGCAGCTTCATCCAAATCCGTTGAGCCGTTTTAGCGTGAAAGCGTAACAAATAAATAAACAAACTAACTTTCGCAGTTATAATATTTGTTAGGATAGCGATCAGTGAGTCGTCTCAGGGGCAGAGTTAGGATAGCAAATCTGTGATATTCTGATGAGAATACAGTTATTTAAAATATTGTAATGTAATGTAATAAGTAAAAAATGAACATACACTCTGCGAAAGCCGTTTACTTTTTTTTTCGCGATCTTTGGGTTTATTATGCTTGCTTTTCTTCTGTTTTTCTTTCATGATATAAAGATGTTTTTGGATATGTACGGTGTTCAATCTACGATATTGATCCGTTTTACAATAATCAAGGAATAAACAAACAAAAACGCAAATGTCGCAAATTCACAAAATGATGAATGTCACTATTGTTAATTTGTCAGTACCACACTGTCACACTCACAGACTGCATGGAGATAGATTTGCATAATAACTGTATTTAGTCTGTGGTCACTTGTCAGGTAATGCCAGACCCATACGCTTGACACTTGCTGGTTGTTGCAAACTACTACGAATCTCTACAAACACACACTCAAACTACCTAGTGTACGCAATGCATCGCAACTTGCGTAAGAAGGATTCTGATTTATGCACAAACACAGATAGGTACACCCGTTAAACTTATAACACCCCTCTTTTTCCGTCGGGGCCCGGGGGTTAAAAACCGACATGATTGGATAGGCAGCAAATGAGTTGATTGAAGTGGCAAAAAACGAAAATACAGAACCACATAAAATAAAGAACGACTTCCGAATTTTCACTTTTTAGTGTTTTGTTTTTTTGGAAGTCGGTTTTTTTTTTGTAAAAAACGTTTTATCGATAGCTTTTGTGTTCAAATATTTATTTTGGTGCATCACTATGCTTCACTTCATGGACATGGATGCTGTGGTTGTGTGTGTGGTTGTTTTTCGTTCGTTGTTGGTTGCTGTCGTTTATCGTTTACAAAAAACTATTCTGTTGAATTTCATAATCTTACCGTGCAAAACTACAGGTTTTCTTTGCAATATAGTCTTTCCTAATTAAGGTACAGTGTTTTAATCTTTGCCGAGGATAAGGGTTGTTAATATCATTACGTTAATTTAATTTGTTGTGATATGTACCTGTGTAGAGCATGGATGCCTGCTGAGGAATGTCGGAATACGCTGTTGATTTAGTATTCTGTGTGTGTTCTTAACTACTTTAAGCTCGGAGTACGGACCTCGAAAGTAACTGTGAGTTGTTTTTGTTGTAGAACATAAAAGCGTAGCAAACTAGCCGTGTCGAATTGAGTGTCGATTGGTGTTATCATAAAAGAAAGTATCGGTAATCGGTAAGCTTTCTTTTTCATTAGTATCGTTACATGGATTGATAAAGTAGTGTTAATTTCAGCAATTAGAATAGCAGGTAAACATTGAGTTGCCTTAGTGATGAATGTTTTGTTTTCAGTGTACAGCACACTATGTTTTCTAAGAAAAAGAAAAAGCCTCTGATTTCGCCGCCAAGTAATTTTGAACACAGAGTACACACGGGCTTCGATAAACGAGAGGGAAAGTTTGTTGGACTTCCTTTGCAATGGGCCTCACTTGTAGGCAATAACCAGGTAAGTACTTGCGATTTCCACTATTTGTGAGCTACTATACTATAGCACTATAATATCTTTTTATCCCTCAAATGGAGTTACACATTAGTATAATCTTGTTGTTTTCACATATAAATCTATTTGAATACTATTTTTGAACTTATTGCCTAGAAGATGACTGATTGGATCATAGTATAATCATATGAGTTATAATTATGCTAACTAACACTAATTGCATCTATTACAGATATTAAAATCAACAAACAGACCGCTACCTCTGGTAGACCCATCAGAGATCACACCCACCGAAATTCTAGATCTAAAAACTATAGTAAGAGGTGACCATAGAATTACCTCAGTATCATCAATAGCACGGCCATTACCTTCAAACATACAACCACAACTACCCGTGCAGAATGGAGTTGTGTTGCCAAAGACATCAAATGTTGCCAGGTCCAACTCATTGAGGAGTTCAAGCCCACCGAGAATCAGGAGAGACTTGAGGAGTCAGCCTAATGTTCCTCCCTCTGTACCTGAAGAGTCACCGCCCGTGCCACCTGCCCCACAACAATACCTCAGCTTGAGAAGAGAACACAGCAACTACACATTGAACAAACCTATTGCTGAGTCCCCTGTAGAATGGAGCCAGCATGCACATGAGGCTACTATCAGACAAGTACAAGAAATTAATGATAATCATCATGCGCCCATGACGTATCAGAACATACAGAATGCAAATGTGCCTTATCAACATAATCATCCACCACAACCAATGACTCATGGACCTCATGGACTTAATGGAAACAATATTAACATGGGTATGAATTTTTTATTCAACTACTTAATTTATATATAATTCTAGCTTCGGACTGCGGCTTCGCCCGTGTTGTATGTCGATAAAAAGTAGCCTATGTCCTTCCCCGGGATGCCATCTATCTCCTTGACAAATTTTATTGTCCGATATTTTATAATCCGTTCAGTGGTTTAGGCTTGAAAACGTAACATACAGACAGACAGAGTTACTTTCGAATTTATAATTAGTATGGATTAACCTTAGGTATATCGGAACGTAGATCTCGTTGAGACACAATGGATTTTTAATTGTGTCTGTAATTACGACATACGACGGGTTAAACTAGCTTTTTGTAGGATTACTAAGTCTAAAATGAATGGTCCTTTTTTACTGTTTGTATTTCCTGTGCCATTCTCAAAAATAGGCCTTAGGACTCTAAGGTAATCTATTTTTTTCAGTTGTTATTTAGTATAGTAATTATGTATTTATAAGACTAAGTTGATGAATGATAATCTGGTAATAGATGTGTAAAACATGCAATTGTATTTTAAATCATGGATTCATTTGCATTTGAATAATCCAGATCCTTAGAATTAATGCAAACCGTTACACATATCATTTATTCTCCAGGGAATATATAGATGTAAATAGTGTTGCACTCCAAATATTTATTTCACAACAGCCATGATATATGCTATCATACAAATTGTAAAAATGATTTTTACTTTTTCTATTTTTTACCGGTAATATAAAGGTACAAATCTTGAAGTAATCTCCCATGTTATGATAAATAATGTTTACTACAGCAAACAAACTCTAAACACAATAAAATTTGTCATTAAACTTGAAATACCTTTGCAATTATAAACCATCACCTCAGATTTCATGCCATACAAAGCTTGACTTATGCATTCTTCGCCCTTCGCACGCATACAAGCTCGGTGCCCCTCTACATAAAATTTAAGTTAGATGTTGGGAATGAGTCACCTGACTTCCTTATATAAAATTCTCCCCGATTCTTGCGTATGCGCGCGTTTTGCGACTTGTGTAGAAAGATGTGTTGGTATAAAATATGATCAGTTTTATTTTTAGCTATATTTCAGAATGACCTGTAAATTAAAGGATGAACTCGATTTGCCGAGTGTTTTAACGGTACATCAGACAACAATAGATTCGGTCGTGCCCATTACTCGGTTTTAAATGACTGAGGATATAATTTTGAAATATTTTAGTAATCTAAACTGTGGAAAAGAGGTCTGGCTCTTGTGATGATGGAAATCCTAGTACTAGACCCAATTAGTGTCTTGAAGTGACGATGATGATTTTATTATTTATTGAAAATGTTTTATCCATGTCAAGGTGACGCGTACGGGGTGTCGCGTGCGCAAGGTGCCCCGGGCGCGGCGACTCACCTGCCGCTCGCTGCCTCCAAACATGAACTGCGATTGACGCATGAACAGGTATCCAACGTGTTATGTTACGTAATACGTTCATATACGACTAATTATCTCGCGATAGCCATAAGACTGGCTGTAAAATAAGAATTCAAATTATTTATCATAGAATACAACATTTTATAAGCAACATTCTCTTAATTATAGAAAAAATTACCTAAAAAACAAATCGAAAATAAATCATCTGTCCATTATCATTATGGCCCCTTTTTCGATGTTTAAAAAGAGGGCAAAAGATAAACTAACAGCTAGAGTTCGCGCAGTATCGCGCTTGATATCCGACACCTATCTATTTAGCTCACATTCGTTGACTTAAATACAGGTTTCCTTCATGACGACACCCTTTTTGTTCCCGAGCTAGTTATAACATACACCTACATTAATGAAATATATTATCTTAGCATAGTATTATAAATACATGGAGGTCCATGGTGTCTGATATAGATATCAAGTTGCAATACTTGCATTATTAAATCTCTTGTTTCTTATTGTATCTTTCTGGGCGGTAAATGATGCGAGATTCTGCGACAGGAATCCATCCTATTGCGATTAAGACTATTCATAGCAGCAGTTTATAACGCTTATTTTTAAAAATCTAATATTATAAAAATATTCCTATCACACACCGCGCGCATCACTTTATGTATATTGGTCTTATACCACCATTTGTAATGTTATGTATGATGTTGCGTACTGATGCACAATGAATTATATCAATCTGTCTCCTATCTATCTATATCTATACATATTAGAAATTAAAGTCACTTTTCGTGTATCTGTGCGACCGCGTTGTTTTACTAATACTTAACTAACAAATTATGATGAGGTTTTCACCATCATTTCGAAATATATTCTGGAAGGTATATAATAAAGATTAAGAAATCTCGATGTGTTGTCAAGTCGTAGAACCGTTCGAAGCAAGGGCATGTTGCTAGTCTTTACTAAAATCATCTCATTTGCAGTTCCGCGCGGCGCTGCGCCTCGTGGTTAGCGAGGGAGACCCTCGCGCCACGCTGAGCGGGTTCAGTAAGATCGGCGAGGGCAGCACGGGCGTCGTGTGCGCCGCCACAGACACACGCACGCGCCGACGAGTCGCCGTTAAGATGATGAACTTGAGGAAACAGCAGAGGAGAGAACTGTTGTTCAATGAAGTTGTAAGTTCAGATGGGATTTCCCATCGGCAAAAATGATGAAATTCAATACAAATTTTCTTCTTCTCTACAATGGGTTAAATTTGTAAGATTACTTTGTATCATATGATTACAAATGTAATCTTAAAAATGTAACCCATTTAAGGGATGAATTCTCAAAAATCCTTCCTTAGTGTTCAGTTTTGCAATATAAGGCAGTCTTGTGCAAATTTATATGCCTTGGCCCACTATTACTATTTCTGTTCTTACATTATATCTTTGGTTAATCAGAATGTATTTGTAGCTAATTAAAAAAAAAAAGTTGTAAACTTATACCGAAGATAATTCATTAATTTCTTTAATCAAAATGCTGATAAATCGGTGTCTTTCTCCCATTTCCCTTTATACTTGCTTTTTCCTGTTTAGCAGTTCTGTTTATTGACATGTGACATGTACAACTACTGTTACTGTTGAATAATAGGATTATAAACGCTCAACTGATTGAATATTATTGTAAAAAATTCGTTCTTCAGGTTATAATGCGCGACTACCCTCACCCGAACATCGTCGAGATGCACGCTTCGTACCTCGTGGGCGACGAGCTGTGGGTGGTCATGGAGTACATGGCGGGCGGCGCACTTACCGACATTGTGACGAGGGCTCGGATGGACCCTGAACAAATCGCTACCGTCTGCAAACAGTGCTTGAAGGTAGGCCACAGTTTTATTATGGTCCTGTGAATAAAACAATATTTAGAAGATGGCAATGAGGATAACAGAGTGCCTGGTGCAAAAAAAACAGCTGTTCCCATTTTTTCGATTCTTTTTCGCGATTTCAATGTTGGTCCCACAGAAAAAGTTGTTCAAAATGATGAGTACAATGAAGGGGTCATTGTACTCATCATTTTGAACAACTTTTTCGGGTTTAGCATAAAGAAAAAATAATGTTGTATATTAGGTATTTTAGTTTATCAATTAATTAAAATAATTATTATTTTCCCAGGCCCTAGCATTCCTACACAGCCAAGGAGTTATTCATCGAGACATAAAGTCGGACTCCATACTTATGACTGCCGACGGCCGGGTGAAATTATCTGACTTCGGATTTTGTGCTCAAGTCTCAGAGGTAAATACAAACTTTTGCATAGTTTCTGCTGTTCCATATTTAACCATTGTATGGACCTTATTTGGATGTTTTTAATTTCAGGAACTACCTAAACGAAAATCGTTAGTGGGGACGCCATATTGGATGTCGCCAGAAGTGATATCAAGATTGCCGTACGGCCCTGAAGTGGACGTGTGGTCACTCGGTATCATGCTCGTGGAGATGGTTGACGGGGAGCCGCCCTTCTTCAACGAGCCACCTTTACAGGTAAATTATTTAATTGTACTGTTTATGGAATTCTCGAAATGATTTCTCCTCCTTCTAATTTGATATTCTATTTTCCATTCGTGGAAAATTTAACTTTTAGTCCCGGTAGTACGTTCATATCATTCATTTGTGGTATCGCAGGCGATGCGGCGCATCCGCGACATGCCGCCGCCCCGACCGCGCGGCGCGGCGCGCTGCCCGCCCGACCTGCTGAGCTTCGTGGAGAGCGCGCTCGTGCGCGACCCGGCGGCGCGCCAAGCGGCCGCGCGCCTGCTCGCGCACCCCTTCCTGCGCCGCGCGGGCCCGCCTGCGCTCCTCGTGCCGCTCATGCCGCCCCACCACGCCGCCGCCGCTGATCCAGCCGCCAGTTAGTATACACTCAACTTGTAGAGGCTCCTCACGCACCCCTTCCTGCGCCGCGCGGGCCCGCCGGCGCTCCTCGTGCCGCTCATGCCGCCCCACCACGCCGCCGCCGCTGATCCAGTTATTTGATTTGATCCAGAGATTTTTAACGCGCGAATCTCTTTGAACACGCTAATCTCTGGAACTACCAGTCGCGAACGAAGTCGCAGGCAGAAGCTAGTATAATGATCACTATCAAAAGCGCTTAATTTTGTTCTGGTTAGATTGCCCCGAGGTCAATGACGTTTTCCAAAAATATCTACGGAGCTAGTGGTATTTCTATAGCAAAGGTAAAATTTCAATTTCAGATTCGATGCCGCCTGGTCCGCCTCGGTCAGATCGATAAAAACTGGTCAATCGTTGAACATGAACGGCAGCTTATTATACAGATGTACTTCTAAGTTATTAGTAGATAGACGAAAAATATCGAACATGACATACCAAAGTTGTTATAAAGCAACTTGTTTAAGTTTATTTTGTGTGCAGCATTAAAGTAAGAGAAATACTTAGACACTGCCCACTGCAGCCCCAGTGACCATTCCATTATTATATGTATTTACTTAGAAACAATATGGTATTTATCACATTCCTTCGTTTTTTTGTTGTATTCTTTTGTATTTACAAGTAAAAGGTATACTGTTGCTGTTGAAAGAGCCTTTTCGGTATCGTGATATCTTTTTCATGATACATAATATAATATTTAAGATATTCCAAATTTCAGCCCCGTCCAGTTTAGCGTACTGTTGAATACCTTATATCGTAGTATATTTCTATGAGAGTAAAATTAGCGTGTTGTGAAAAATACATATTATTTTCTTCTACTCTATTATCTAATTCTAAATGGTTAGTGTTCGTTTATAAAATCAAATGTTTTGTAAAAAGTGTTTTCTTTAACTGTAATTAAAATTAGAACCATGAAGTGCCAGAAAATTATGAAAATCGATTATAAATCAGTATTATGGATTGCCTTGTACTTATAATTAAAAATTTATACACTTTTCTTTAGGTTAAGATTTAGCGAATCAGTAATTTATTACTTTCTAAACTAGCTAACATTCCGAAAAAGAATCTTTCTATGTGTTATTATACTTTCAAGATGATGGTCAGTCACAAACATTTCCGGAGTCTTTTATATACATTATTATGTTAATAATTATTATACGAGAATAATGTTACTTATTTTTCTAAATTAGTTGTAATATTTGGTCTGTAATGTACTGTGATTTGCGCCTGTCTTGTCGTGCGTTACGTTAACATTTCTATTGACGTTTTACTCATTATAACAGAAATGTACCTAATATATTAAAATTTCATATTAGTGTTTATTACTGTATACAAATAAAAGCAGCTAGATAAGAAAAAAATCATACATTGATTTATAATTTTAGATATTGACAACGCCTTATTAGGATTTGTAGTGCCTTAATAAAGCCTTTATTGTTTATAGTAAACTAGTTATTGCACTTGATATTATTTGTTACAATATCTAAGATGAGAATGACATTGTTAATATTATATGATATTATAAGCACATCACAATGATATTCATCTTAAGTCTCAGTCGATGAAGTGAAATCTATTCTAATTTATTGTTTTACATTCACATCATTTTTTATAAGGTATTATGCCAAATATATTGTATTATTTCATATTTGTAAAATCACATTGTTAAGAACTGTTACAGAATATAGACTTTGAAACTATTTGTGGTATTAGTGTTTTATTCAGTCATGATGGACGGTAAGAAATATTCCGCTTTCTGTTTGGCTTTCACGTACGGCATGTATTGAAACAGAATACATGGGTGTAGTCATAGACCACGGAATCGTGCCAGCAGCGTCTAGAGACAGCTACACTAACACAATTCGTGACTCCGAAAGTTGTAGAGCGCAGAATTTCTGTCGCGAAAGCCACGAGTCAATGGTGATAGGTATGGTTTGTATTTACAGTGCCGTGTGCCTAGTAAAGATTTGACTCTCCTTTTTACGTCGGCAAATATTCATGGGTACCCTCTGCTTTGTCACGGTGTACAAAGTCAGTTGACGTTACTCCATGTGCTCTCTCTGTACCATAGATATAACAGCAATCGGAAAGCTTGGTGTGCTCCAAAAGTAGGTTTGATGATAAAATGTAAAAATATGGATCGGAAAAGTTACCTGTCGATGGCAATAAGTATGTAGTGCCATTTACAATTTGAGTGTTTTGGCTTTGATTATTATTTGATTAGGGTTTGTTTCTTTACATTTCCATCAGATACTTTTGGAACAGACATTAGAGGTAACAAATGCCGTGACGCCCATTTCGGGCGAGGCAGCCGTACCACCAAGTAGTAGCAGTAGCACCAACCTAAACTGCCGCCCAGACCGAAATGGGCAGTCCTGCAACGTATACTGCGCCGTATCCTCTACGCAGTTGGGTTCAAAAGAAACATTTTTCACGTGTATT
This sequence comes from Lithophane ornitopus, assembly GCA_948473465.1. Taxonomy (NCBI): domain Eukaryota; kingdom Metazoa; phylum Arthropoda; class Insecta; order Lepidoptera; family Noctuidae; genus Lithophane; species Lithophane ornitopus. The sequence continues at coordinate 8,685,630 of OX419624.1, read as the reverse complement.
TAAGTTTATTATTAATTACAATAAATTCAAACAGGACAATTATAGACGAAGACGAAACTTATTTGTAGAATTCATATTCACTCTCATCCTTCTTGATGTTGTTCTTGTAACCCTTCTCGAAGTCCTTGGGCAGAACAATATACCTGAAACGAAGTATTTCAGCCTGTTATAACGGTAAAAAGTACTGTGAATAGGCTTTGATCTACGCCTAGTATTAAAAAAAAAAAACCTTGTTCATCAATTTCCCTTGAGGCATTCATTTTCAAAAGTTAGTCTTCGTGGGGAGTGCCCCATATTGTGTATGCGTATGAGTTAGTTCAGTTTATTTCTAGTGGGCAATTTTTCCCCGAGTTGTGTGGAATAATTGATCAAAGTATTAATCAATGTATTTCTCACCTATTCTCTCGGACGGCGTGCATGCCAGCCTCTTGACAGATGGCGTTGATGTCGGCACCAGACACGCGGTCCGGTCGTGCCACGAACTCTTCCAAATCTACTTCTTCTGACAGGTTCATCTTAGCCGTGATCGTCGAGAAGATCAGACGCTTTTGACGCCTGTGGAAGTTTCATTAAAAAGTTAGGACAGTTTCACAAGATAAATTTTACAACATCACATCATATCATCGCCTGTATTCCCTGGAGAGGTAGGCAGAGGACCAGATATGTTTAGATACACATCTATACACCTGTGTGTGAATGTGAATGTAAATTACACCTCAAAGGATTGAGTGTATTTAAACGTACACAAGGCTAAACTAGTGGTAATTTGACATACTGAAATTAATCATATCATAGACATTTGTGTTGATTAATAGTGATAAGATTTCTGGGTATATGATAATTGCGTAACGGTACTTGCCTGTCAGGTAGAGGGAACTCGATCTTCCTGTCGAGACGACCAGGTCTAAGAAGGGCAGGGTCCAGAGTATCAGCACGATTTGTTGCCATAATCACCTAAAATAACAGTAAAATGTATTAGAGAACCCGAAATAGGTAAAAGTGTCTTATTTCATCACTAGCTTTAGCCCGTGGCTTCGCCCGGCGCGTAGATCGGGTATTATCCCACGGGAACGTACTAATGGGATATATAGTAGAGATATTCTATGTCCTAACCCAGGTCATGGTCTACCTGTGTGCCAAATTTCATCTAGATTCGTTCAGCGGTTAAGTCGTCAAAAAGGTAACAGAAAAACAGACAGAGTTACTTTCGTATTTATAATTTTAAGTATGGATGTTTACCTTGACATTAGTGGTTTGATCAAAACCATCCATCTGGTTCAGCAGCTCAAGCAAGATTCTCTGTACTTCTCTGTCGGCACCAGTCTGTGCATCAAATCTGGAAACATTATTAACATAAGCACAGAACCGGTTCTTGTGGCGCTATTTGGGTTAGGCCTAAGTCTTTTGGCTGATGTGATAATTAAGATTGAGCAGAAGAGAACAAATAGCGAACCACAACCAATTCATTTAGATAAGCTTTGAAGAATTATTGGTTTTCTATAAAAATTAAACTGGTGAATAATCGAAGAAATTACATACGAATACTGCCTATAAATAGTGCCATCCACGAAGACGCGCCCCACTCTTCTTCCTGAACGCGATTACTGTACTGTAAGCGTGGGGCGTGTAAGAGGGGCGCATTTTCGTTGGTGGCACTATCTATAACTATTGTAACTGAAAGAAAATACACACCTTTTAGTGGCGATAGCATCAATCTCGTCAATGAAGATGATGGCAGGGCTGTTCTCTTTAGCTAGACGGAACACATCTCGCACCATACGGGGCCCTTCGCCGAGATACTTCTGTACGAACTCAGAACCCACCACGCGGATAAACGCCGCTGAAATTAGAAACATGATTTTTTATTAATGTTAAGCCCCATTAACACAATGCAAGTTGATGCAACAATACAAGTTACACCATCTAAACAGAGTTTTGACAATGCAAGGCAAATGACTTTAGAGGAAGGGAAGAGGCTTTAGAACATAACTGGATGGTTGAAGTAATACATTTACATAAGAAATGAAAGTGTGTGCGTTTGTAACCCCACCGTATTTAGGATTAGCCAAGTAAGCAATATATTAAGATCGTTTACGCTCTATCTATATGAAGACACAATAAATCGAGTTGTTATCCAAATATCCAGTGCAGATGTCTTTCATTTACCACGACACTTCTTGGCGTGCCCTGCCATTCAAGATCACATCGCGAGTGAAATTTGGACAATAAATAAAATAATTGTGATCAATTGATCATACAATCGGACATTATTACAAAATAAGTGGTTTTGTGTTGTAAATCATGTGTCAATCTACTCAAACGAAAGAAGAGACGATCATCGATGAATCGACGATGATAGTTCAGTGTATGTAAGAATTATAATACAATGTGTAGACTGAAAGCTAGACTACATCTTTGGTATGTAAATAAATAAATAACTAACCTGTAGTATGATGAGCTACAGCTTTAGCTAACATAGTCTTGCCGCAGCCGGGAGGTCCATACATGAGCACACCTCGAGGGGGCTCGATACCGATCTGTCGGTACAACTCCACATGTGTGAGTGGCAACTCCACAGCCTCTCTGATCTCCTGCTTTTGTGTGTCCATGCCACCAATGTCGGCGTACTGAACATCAGGCTTCTCATCTGTTGAACAAAAGTTGATTTATATAAACTGCTTATTTTTTTGTCGGACTTGTTCAACTACTTATGAAGTTTATTTTATAATAAATCTTTTCATCTATACATGTATTATTATTAACATAATATATAAAAGTTGGAGATTACAATAAATTAAATTTCGTGTATCTAATGATATTCCCAGTCTGCATACAAAAATTCAACCAAATATATCCAATAGCTTATTCACTATGGCAAGTCAAAGATTGGCCAACCCCATAGTCGGACCATCACTACTATTTATACATCAAAATTCAGGTGATTTTTTCAAACTAACTATACTCCATTTGAAATAAGATTAGACATTAAAACAAACCCTTTTACAGTCCGTTCAACCGATTTTGACTTCTATACCGTAGGCATAAGGATAGCATTAAAAGCAAAAAAAGTTATACAATACCAACTATCTACTGCGGCTGCTATTTGTCATGCCACCAACGCAATAGAATTCTAAATCGGTTGAACGGAATGTAAAAAAGGCTTATCTATATGTCTAATCTTATTTCAAATGGAGTATAGTTAGTTTGAAAAAATCACCTGAATTTTGATGTTAGGAGTTATTTGATAGTTTCAAAATACTGTTATGCATTAGTAATAAAAAAAAAAATCGTTTATACATATATTATGAGAAATTTTATTCCTTTGGTTTATAAACTCATAATTTTCCACAAATACATACCTAAATAACAAGTTCAAATAGTTTGTATGAACAATTTCATTCTTTTGGTTAAGAAACTTGAAACAGTTGGCACAAATACTTATTTAACAATACATTTTCTAAAAATATCCTTTAAATGGGGTAGAGGGGGTGTTAAAGTTCGTAGGGGAAAGTACAAAATCTACGCGAACGAAGTCGCGGGCGAAGTGCTAGTTCCATATAAATAGTATAATTGCTTTGTGGAATTTCTAATCAGGATTCAATTTAAAATCCATCCTTCTATGTTCGGTTGTAGTGTGACTGTTAGTGGGTTTGGTGTCCATGCACGTAGTCCTTCAGGCAGACCATTGTGCGTTAAATAAAAAACCTTAAAAATACTACAAAAAAGACATAATGAGACGTACCAGCTTGCAACATAGAAATAGAGCTGTCGGCTTCTGGCGGCAACACATCCACAAGTGCGTTGGAGTGTTTATGCAAGGCCACCGACGCGGATGGCTTCAACAGCTCCCGGTCGATTGTTGACAAGATGCGGACATAGTAGTTGGAGCCCGTAGTACTGCCAACTGTGGAACAAAAGCAAATAAAATAAAGTACTGGACAAATATAGAACAGTGACCATCTTTTAGGTAACTGAACTGTTGATTATAGTGAGGCACACAATGCTGTTGTTAAAACAAGCTGTTGCCAAATAAATCTTATCCTTTCTTTCTTTCCTGGTGCAATTAGGTACTTTCGGAGTTCAAAATTATTTTAAACCTTTTGTTTTGAGGCTTCCATACACTTTGAGTCACTATGGCCAGCCTCATAAGGTCAAACATAGCATAGCAAAATTAATAGCATGCAGCCTGCAGTGGCAGCCAGCTTGCTACTAATTCCGCCATACTAGCTCCCACTCACATCTATTTTAATAATACTTTTACCAATATTATCCTCCTCTCCTTCAGATCGTCTCATTTTGTTATATCATACATAATTTCAGGGAATTATATATACTCCTGCACTCTTCAGACAAAGGTCAGCTTATTATTTAAGTCAAGACTAACCTATGCCAGTATTTTGGTCCACAGCTTCCAGAAACTGTCCAATCACAAGTGGTACAGACTGTATGCGCTTCACTTCCTCTTGAGCATGGAGGTATTCTTTCTTCAGGTTCCTTTGTTCATCTTTTATGTACTCCTCTTGAACTTCCAAAAATTCTAGCATGCGTTGGAGTTTCTAGATATTGGAACATAAAATATAAGAATTAGGTACTTACATTTGTTTAATGACTATTGCAAAAATAATGGTGAGCCTTAAACTGAGCTTCTTGCTAGTAAATAGTTACTACACAAAGATCAAATAAAATTATGCGGAATTTCTTTAATATTATGAAGAAATGTCTTACTATGAGTTTAAATTCAATTATCGCTGTTTGGTCTACCTACTACTGAACTGTTTCTTTATAAAGACATCGGCTTAGTAAATTATAAAGACTGTTTAGCATACCTTGTATTTCGTGTACAGATCCTCAGACTCCAATTCTTCAAAAGATTGTGGTCCCGCGAAAGGTAATCCCTTGGCGTCAGTGACTTGATCATCCTGAAAGACAATGATTAGTGTTAGTAATAAGTTAGCATACAAATTGTAGTTTCACCACTGTAGATTAACATTACCTTTTCCGGCAGTATAATTCCAATTTCTTCCATTCTGATACTAAAAATTGGTTTGTATTTTAATCTAAATCAGTTGAATAAAATTAAAAATATTACGAATACTCCTTGCTGTGGTGGGTCAGTCATAGAACAAGCAACATGACATTACAAATTATTTAGACTGAGAAAGAGGATACAGAATTTATAGAAAGAGTAAAAGAGATAAAAACAATAAAATGTACAAAATATCATCTAGTCGGAACTTGCACATCTACTGTTCAAGTCAAGTTGTCAACTTCACACAACTTGTCAAACCTTCGAAACGCATTGTCACTTTACGTTCCTACTTACGCTAAAAGTACAAAGTACTACATCATCATGAAAATCGAATGTACAGGATTTGGCCATTTGGCAGATTCCTTGATAAGCGGCGGTGCCGTTTCCGCCAGTTTCCGGCGACCACAGATCATGTTCATGTACGGTCAGCGACAAAAGTCGATACTCGAAAATCGATTAATCAAAGTATTACTGAAAAGTAGTGTATCAAATCGAATATTTTTTTAACATGTATAAAGTTAAATCACATGCAAAAGTAACAGTGTCCAATCTAGTTCTGTTCTTTAACTGACCGTACAAAAGAGAAAACAAAATAAATGAGTTAAAGAAAATACTTTTTTTTTTTTTTATAATACTTATTTTTGTGTTTGTCTGTATCGTTATAATTTATATAGATCGATTGCTTATCTCATAACGATTGACTAAAAATATATTTATGATGCTAAATTAAATAATTGGTAACATTAAACTCGTGTTCGAAACCCTAAAATGAATTTGTGATCTCTCAACACTTTTGACTCAAAATTTAACCTCAAATTTGAATTGGACTAACCAATAGCCAATATTGCCTATTTTCATTTGTTAACTGTTTATAATCAATATCTTCGTGTATTGCACTGATAAATTATTGCTATCAAGGTCGTTTATTTCACCAATTTGTGGAAATGGCATCTCCACCTGAGATGAGTGAGGCTGACCAAATCAAAACAGTAAGTCGATTTCATCGTATAAAAAATTCATTATCACGTTAAATATGTTATTTAATTAGGCCAAGTCAGGGCATATGACCCGTGTATCTCACTGAGTAAAGTACCTATGTTTTGTTTAGTAAAGTAAGGAGGTTAAAGTCTTCTAAAGATAAGTATGTCTGGTCTCCTTTCAGTTCAAAGATTTCCTGGTCCAGTATAATAAGCTGTCCGAGTTATGCTTCAATGACTGCGTACATGACTTCACCTCCAGAACGCTCAAGCCATCCGAGGTATGTATGATTTAATAAATAAAGGAACTTTCTCATAGTTCATCATCAACAAAATTAAAAACTTTCAACAGAATTAATTAGTAGGTATATAAACGTAATATTAGTGTACAAGCTTATAATTTCAAGCAAGCTCAAAATCTTATTCAGGGGGCCTACCACTACAGCAGTATTATTATGACTTCAGTGTAGGAGAGAGATGAGCTCTACAGGATGTATAGCTCCATCTCTTTACCCCACAAGTATGATTAAAATAATACTGCTGTAAGCGGTAGTGGTAGGCCCCCTGAAATGTAATCCCTCAGCACTATCCATAGACCATTTTTACCTAAAATGTAATTTCATACAATGTGATAAAAGCTGAGCCAGAAGAACCAAAATAAAAAATGTATGTCCTGATAAAATTGACTTTTGTTTTCAGGATCGATGCACACTTAACTGTATGGAGAAATATTTAAGAACAAATCAGCGAGTTTCACAAAGATTCCATGAGTTTCAAATGCTTGCTAATGAGAATATGTTGGCTTTAGCACAGAAGACAGGTCAAAGTTAAGTTTAGTCATTAATAATACATGATGTATTTATTTTATTTTGTTATAGATTTTTTGTCCTGGGTGTTAGAAAAATAAACTGTTGAATGAACCCCAGTGAATTTTATTATAACCTTTCCTTAAACGTGTCTACAGATTTGCTAAATTTTTGACGATCCACACAATGATAATATCACTTTATTATTGTGTGGTAAAGCAAATCTATCATAAACTGAATTCCCTCAGTGAACTGCTACAAGAATTACAATTACATGCTATTTGATACACACGCATCACTGAGGGGGCGTCCTGGGGGTCATGACCCTCCCCAAAATCATTCAAGCTGTAGAGCGTGCTTTACTAACTAAAAACTAGGTACTTGAGCCACCCCCATTGGTAATATGCGCATATACAAAAAAAGTTTTTAGAGTACTTATCAATAAGGGAACCATTTCCCTAAAAATATTCCTTGGCACCAATGGTGACCTGCGCGACCGCGCCTGACGCATCAGCTAATTAGCTGCTAGTGTGTCTTACCAAATAATAATAATAATAAAAAAATTGCAATTCTGGTGAGAGTCAAAAGAGCATGGCCCTAAGCATTATTGAGATAAACTTCTATTCAGAGTTTCCTCACACCATGCAGGGTAAAATAGAATGATCGATAATCACATTGGAAGTTCTGGCCTGGTAAGTAATGTTAGGGTCAGCGCAGACAGCGTCAACTGCTCGAGCGAGTGGTTCCTGCGACTGACCGCATCGTGAACTCGGCGGACACAGAGGATGCTCGAGGCACAGGTCTCCCCCAAGCACCGCCACTTCGATCGGTTCTGTGCTTTTCATCCATCCATCAATCCAGCGGATTCCACCTTGCCTTCCGGTAAGCGGTTGCCACTCCTGAACCTTTCAGCCCCATCGGCGGCATCGGCTGTAAATTGCTCAATTTACAGCAATTCCAAGATCGTATTGTGCCAAGAATTGGGCAATTTACTGGCAAGAATAAGGGCTACCGTGTAAGAGCACAGTAAGCGCACCATAAGAGCACCGTAAGAGAGCAATAAGGGTTGTATCATCTAAAAATTTGTTGCGCCAATTTTATTGTATGCCGCAGGCAAGAATCTTCAATACAACTATCTAAGTTCATATTACCCTGTAGAATGACTATTTCATGAAATCATGACATTTAAGGCCAATTCTAAATTACGGAGTGGTATTGCTGATTCTAATGATTATAATTCTATAGAGCCATATTTGTTACGGTCACGAATCTAATCAACATACAACTTGACACTGACCTCGAAATTGCAAAAAACTTAAGAAAGTTTGAATCTCGTGGGCTACCTTAGCAGAATTAAAACCCTTAAGGCGGGTTTTAGAGTCACGCTGAGTCACGCTGAGCATCGGCGCTGATGGCGCAATATGTATGATTATCGCACTCGTCATAGCGCTGACGGCCGTCAGTGCTGAGCTGCGCTGAGTGCGATAATCATACATATGGCGCTGTCAGCGCCGACGCTCAGCGTGACTCTGAAGCCCGCCTAACAGAATTTCAGCTATCCTAGTCTTGGAGGCATTGAAATCATATTGCAAAGTTTCCTACTTTGCAATATGATTTTAACGGCATCAAGGTACCTACTGACGCCGTGATGACGATTAGGATGAGACAGGCGTACCTATGTTACCTGATATGTAAAAAATAATCACCATAACTATAAAAAGAGTCGGGGGTGCGCGCGAATGTACGAGCATCTCCCTGGCCCGGTCTCCAGGGTATTATAATGAGACCATGTCAAAGAATCAACAGTAGGCATGTTTTTTTTTCTTTTTTATACGTAAATAATTCGACAAAAACACGATTCATCTTATTTTCATTCCTTCTTATGTCATAATAATTAAAGTATAATAATACTGTCCACATTTTGTTTCATTGTCTGGAAACACTACCTACTCTATCTATTTTCATAGGATTACTAAAATAATATTATCTCAGCTAAGAGGAAAGCAATGCACAATTTTAGCATTCTATTATTTAGTAGAAAGTTTTTACTAAAAGTTAAGTGCTTACCAATAATACTTACAATACAATACAATTAATACACAAGTACTACAAGTAATAGTACTTTCCAATAATCCTATCGTCAAGCAGGTAGCACACGCACTTGTGTCAGTGGAGGTGAGGATTGAGGGACCAGTATTAATAATCACTACCTATCTTCAAATTGCGACGATATTTCTGCTCCATTTCTTTTTTACAAAATGTATTAATACTTTTACTAAAACGTTGTATCGAAAATTAACGGTTTTATTTATTTAATTCGGTAATATTCACTAAAATATTTATCTATGTTGTATGGACTGAGGGACCACAGTTTTTATATTTTTTTTATCTTAATTTTTTTTGTGGTTTGTTATTTAGTAAATATCTTTACAAAATCTTTACTAAATGTCTGTAATCACAAAACCTTAATTTTCGAGATACCTACTTTCCGAGATTTGGCTGATGGTCTGTGAGAACTGAGGGACCACACTTTAAGGGTTGTAGTTTTTAATATATTGTTTTACAAATTCTCAGATTCGCTCTACAATTGTTTTAGGACTAGGTACTACTAAATCATAGGACTTTTTTTTTTTGTGATTCCCAGTTTGGTTCCTCAGTTCACACACACATGATAGTTTTGGTGTTCCTTCGATGTCACATATTTGTGCTAGCACTTTTATATGTCCACAAATTATTACATATTATTTAGCGTCATAATTAAATGAATAAATAAATCATTCAATCGGATATTATTGCCGAGCCATTTATAATAATACCTAGTTATGGTCGTGACTGTACCTACTGGAAAATGAGTAGAGATTTCAGATTCGGACAGTAACATTCCGTGTAGTGTCAATCGTTTATCGTGTTCCTTGCGGCCCATGTCTGTCACGATTTTGCAAACTTCTTCGTTCTGTACCTACCTACTTGTCGGTTCCAGCGGCTCTCCGAAAATAGAAAAAATAAATGAAAATTGAAATTGTAATGGGATTTATTTATTAAGTTAAATATTAAGTAAAAATCTGTAAAAGTAGGTAATATTTGAAGTTCGATTTGATTATGATATAAACTTCAATGTGTGAGCACCAATCCTTTACTGAGACTGCAATATAGTATGTATTGTGTCAATTTTTGTATAAGACCTGCTAGTTCATCCGATATTTCGTATACTTCAGCGAAACAAGCAAAATATATGGCATTCATACCTACCTAAGTAATTTTATGGAACTATTAAAATTAGATGTAATTTAGCAAGGCCTCCTACATACACCCTCTGGCATGCATATGATGCTTCTCTTCGGACATGGCCTCGGACACCTTTGGTCAGGCGGCGCAAAATCTAGTACAAAAGATGATTGAGAACTAGTATAATCGAAATGATAGTCATTATATTTCGCTTCTACGCTGTATTTAGCTGCTGGTCTCTTCGCTCCTTTTTCAGTGGGTCCAACAACCTCAGGCTCATCATAGTCGGTGTCAAGAACATATTTCAGTGGGTAGGGTCCCGAAGGTGCATTGCTAATGTTAGAAGGTTTGGTGCAGATACTGTAGTTTCCGCCGTGCCTGATGACCCTTATGAGAACTTGCGGCCCACACGGGGCTTGTTTGCAACAAGATGGGGTCGATGGGCAGATAGAAACGCACTTGGGAGGCATGCAGCATGATTTGTAGCATGGGCGGAAACACGCTGAAGTGCAAGTGCCGCATTCGCCAGTTTTCCCACAGTTGTGGGCTTCGATCTTTCTGAGAACTGGGCAGGAGATGTGACCTGGACGCCAGCCACACCTCAACTGAAAACATTAATTGGGTACCAACTTTACACTTGTTTGGCGACTGTAAAATAAACTAAATAATACTAACTATTTTATGTACCTAGCCTGCATTTGAAGTAAAAAGAAGTAATTCTAAATAATCCTACGCAAGCTATACATTAACTTACTTGATGTTCAGGGGCGTCTCTAGCGGTGTACAGCCATCCCATATGCTTGGGCACCGGTCCCGGTTTTACTTCCTCTTTGTCCAAGCATCGGTGTTTAGGTAGATCGCATCGGCCCAAGCAACTCGCCGAAGATTTATTTGCTAAATAAAATAAAACAATAATTGCATGAGATAGCTATTACTAATTTAACAGAATATTTAGGTATAGGCCGACATTTTCGTTGGTTACAATCCAATGGTCCGAGGCTATAAACATCCGACCTCACAAGGTATCTGGGGGCAAGGTAGTGGCGCCGCCAAAACGAGCCGAAAATAACAAATAGGGGGGCACTACCTACCATTTCTCGAAGCGTTTCGTCATATTTTAAAACCCTCATAGTTTCGGCCTGGATACTGCTAGAGAGCTCAAATTCTCAGAATAAGATGTAGTTAGCACACTTATAAAATACACTAAGTTTCATTTGTCTAGCTTTTATTTGTTGGATTTTATTAATACCTAAAAATGACAATTACGTCATTGACGACTGACTGACACACTCACTCACTCATCGAAACTTCTAGGGTAGGTACCGACTTTCCGAAGTCCTGGAAAGCTGTAATTTGTTAAGCAGGCTAGGATTTGCACACAAACATAAAAACATGAAGAATTTTGGTACTTTCACCCTCCAACCCGTAAAGGGAGGTGCAAGTGCAAGTCATTATTTATTACGGATAAGCTTGTCGGTAATGCGGTAGTGGGGTGCGTCATTTCAGACTGAACAAGCTTTCCTTACCTTCAAAAAGAAATGAAATTCCACCAAAAAAAAATCATGTAAAGTAGGTTGCCACAAGACTCACATTTACTGTTACTTTTAAAAGTTGTCTGCTATTGTGTAACACATTTTCGTAAAACTTATGAAAAAATGGATTAGCAATCTGTTTCAAAACAATTCGGATAGTGATTGATCGTGTATTAACGCAATTAGGGTGTAGATCTAATGTAGAGCCAAGCCCCTAACTCTACGAGGCCTTTTTTTTTTTTTTTTTTGGGAAATCATCAAATGACTTCAGACTCTAACTGGCTAAAACCCATCCGTGTTCCTTCAGTTGCCTGTTGCCAGGGTACCGGTATCCCTTTCGGACTATTCCGCAACTCTGGCAGGCATCGGTCCTAACGGACCCCGTCAGGTGTGCTGACATCTCTCTGAGGCGCGCGTGAAACACGACGCGCCATCGACCCGGGCCTGGTCCTTATCGGACGGCGAGCTACCCATTGCTCGCCGTCCGCAAGCCCGCGCCTATGGTGGCCGGGAATCCGACGCCCAGGGTGTCTCCAGCGGCGGCGGTTAGGGGCGTGAGGGCGCAAACTTTGCTTCTCCCTCACGCGCTCCGCCTCCTCCTTCGCGAGCATTACTGCTTCGCAGAAGGAGGTGACGGCTTCCCATGCCCTCTCGCTCCGTACCATGGCCTGGACCAGGGCCGGACGCGAGAGGTCATTGCCGCCAATCGCCTCCACGAGGACACGGCGCTGCTCCGCCCAAGCAGGGCACACCTCCACCGTATGCTCCACCGTGTCCTCCGGACGATCCGCACAGTGGTGACACCCGGGCGTTTCCTCCAGCCTAATCCTACACAGGTACCTCCCGAAGCTGCCATGTCCGGTGAGGACCTGCGTCAGGCGGAAGGTGAGGACGCCGTGGCGCCTCTCCAGCCACTCCTCAAAGAGGGGACTTATCGCCGCAATTGTGGCGTGCCCAACACTGGGTTGCGACAATCGGACTCTCCATGCCGCCATGAGATCCTGCCGGAGCTCTGTCCGCTGTGCCGCGATTTCTCGCGGCAGCGGAGTTACGCCCCGGGCGCTTCATCTCCTCGCACCACTCCCAGATGTGCGCGAGGACAACTCTACGAGGCCTAACTCTACAAACCTTACTCGGTCCAAATTGACTTGGACGCTTCGCGGCCGTTGAGACACTCTTATGGGCTTATGGTAAGAAATTCACTGGTCTTTATTGTTGTGTCATGCAAGAGTTCAATGGAACGGCCAAGCCAAAATAAATTCGTCAAAATATCGAAAATTCAGTATCAAGGCCCTTAGTTCCTAATATTATAATTATATTAGGTAAGTATGTAGGAAATGATGCTTACCTCTACAAGGGTCTTTACAACAACAAGCCATATTTATAATTTATGCATCTGCAACAAAGACAAGAGGTGGTCACAAAAATCAAACGCAAAAATGTATTAATTCCTCAGACGAAGACTTTTACTTACGAAGATTTTTACTTCGTCTGAGATTAATTCCTGTTCTGATTTCGCTAGATTGGTAGCTCTATTATTACCAAAACCATCAGAAATAATTTGTTAACCATAAGAAAAGGATCACGAATTCACGATATCTAAAGACACTGGCAGTTCTTTTCCTCCAAACTCTAAACCGAATTCACAAAAGCAAATTGCACTGCAATAGGTTAGGTTCGTAATCTGGCAGGTGGGTACAGTGGTTTTTATTATGAGCTACAGATTAACTTACTTACTTTTTGGAGATGGGAAGCTGGACATTGTTTAGTTTCTTTGTGATCCATTAGATGCATAAATATTTAATTCAAATGACGATTTTCATTTTACTACGTAATATCCCGTAATTGAGTTACTTACATGACTTTGCTTTTCAAACTGTAGGTGACAGAAAGACATGTCGAAAATTCCAAAGATTTTCGTTCTTCGAACGTGTTAATTTTTTTACCGGACTTTAAAACAATGTAAACTTTTTTCTTCCCAATAATCCTAACTATAGGGGCTACCGAAGGAACACGGATGGGTTTTAGTCAGTAAGAGTCTGACACGCCCTTCCGCTCCGCCCAGAGCGGGAGAAGTCATATGATGATTTCCCACCCAAAAAAAAAAAAAAAGGGCTGATTTCATCAAAGTCAGATATCTTTTATCCGTGGAATAAAATTGTCGTCTGACAGTTTTCGTATGGAAAAACTGTCCAAAATTCAACATTTATTCGCTGGATAAGACTTATACTCGGTATAAAAGTTTGGTGAAATTCGCCCTTAATATTATAAACGCGAAAGTTAGTTTGTTTGTTTATTTCTTACGCTTTCACGCTAAAACGGCTGAACTGATTTAGGTAGATGAAATTTGGCACATCGGTAGACCATGACCTGGAATAGGACATAGGATACTTTTATCCCGAAATTCCCGCGGGATCGAGACTTATGCGGGTGAAACCGCGGGGCGCAGCTATTATAAACTAGCTTCTGCCCGCATTTTCGTCCGCGTTAAAGGATATTGACCGGTTTGAACTAAATGCTGCTCAGACATTCCCGAGTACTTCTAAATAGTTCCTTGCATCAATTAATACGGGTTCCCATGGGTTAAAAAGTTTTGTGTGTTTTTTAAGGTTTTTCTGGTAGTTTTATTTATTTACTAGCTGCCCGCCCCGGCTTCGCACGGGTAGCACTAAGTACTCATCTACGGCACCTACTCTACCTACCTATCTTACCTACCTACCCTATCTACCTACCCTACCTACCTACCTACCTACCTACCCTACCTACCTACCTACCTACCTACCTACCTACCCTACCTACCTTCCCTACCTACCTACCCTACCTACCTGTCTTACCTACCTACCCTATCTACCTACCCTACCCACCTACCTACCTACCTACCCTACCTACCTTCCCTACCTACCCTACCCTACCTACCCTACCTACCCTACCTACCCTACCTACCCTACCTACCCTACCTACTCTACCTACCCTACCTACCCTACCTACCCTACCTACCCTACCTACCCTACCTACCCTACCTACCCTACTTACCCTACCTGCCCTACCTACCCTACCTACCCTACCTACCCTACCTACCCTACCTACCCTACCTACCCTACCTACCCTACCTACCCTACCTACCCTACCTACCCTACCTACCCTACCTACCCTACCTACCCTACCTACCCTACCTACCCTACCTACCCTACCTACCCTACCTACCCTACCTACCCTACCTACCCTACCTACCCTACCTACCCTACCTACCCTACCTACCCTACCTACCCTACCTACCCTACCTACCCTACCTACCCTACCTACCCTACCTACCCTACCTACCCTACCTACCCTACCTACCCTACCTATCCTACCTACCCTACCTACCTAACCCTACCTACCCTACCTACCCTACCTACCCTACCTATCCTACCTACCCTACCTACCTACCCTACCTACCAACCCTACCTTAATACCTACATATACATACATACCTACATACATACCTATCTACCTATCTACCGAGATATCATCAAAAAAGCCATTGTATACTGAATGTATGAGCCGGCATTTTTTGGAGCCATAATAGTTCATTTTTAAACTCGTGATATCTTTCGAATAGAATGTCCGAATTGAATAATTAGGATAGCGGCGTCATTTCAATTAAATTTTCAAAATAAAAGAACACTTATTGTGGCATAACTATAATAGCTAGACATATGCTGTCGCGACACTTTTTGTTAATAATAATGTGTCGTGTCGTAGTACATTATTTTATTCTATCCTCAATAGTTTTCGCAGCGCACGCGATGTAAAGAATATTTTAGGTATTTTTTTACACCTTGGGTTACATTATTGGTGTTTTAGTAAGGATCCCTAATCTTTTCTAGCAATAAATATAAGTAGCCTATGTTACTCAGGGAGAATGTAGCTTTCTAATGGTGAAAGAATTTTTGAAATCGGCGCAGTAGTTTTTGAGTTTTTTCATTACAAACTTACACACAAAAATACAAAAATACAAATCTTTCCTCTTTATAATATTAGTGTAGATGTAAATTTCTAGCTTCCGCCCGCGGTTTATGTCCTTCCCCGGGATGCCATCCATCCAAATTTTATCGAAATCCGTTCAGTGGTTTAGGCATGAAAAGGTAACATACAGACAGACAAACAGAGGTACTTTAGAATTTATAATCAATTCATCAATAAAAAAATACTCAACAAAATATGTTTTTCTGTTTCAAAACTCCTCGGATAGATTTTGACGAGCTTTGGTTTTCAGATCTTGGAAAAGAATCATTTCACTACAGCGTACACGTGATTCACGTACGTATCTATTTTAGCATACAGCTATTAGAGAGAACGATAGTCGCATGGTGGTTCACACATTCAGTAGTATTATAACATCTTAGTCAACTAGTCGTGTTGTAGACCATCCAACGTGCGTGTATGTAACTGAGACACATAAGTTTTAAAAGCTTAATTAACTTAAACTTTTAACTTAGGATTATGATGAAGATATTTACAATTCTGAGTTTTTACTTCCTCGTTGTTAAATGTGAAAGTTACAAAATATTGGCAATATTTCCTCACGATGGACGAAGCCATAATTTATATTTTACGGCACTAGTAGAAGAATTAGCTATGAGAAAGCATGACGTGACAGTGATCAACTACCACCCTGTGCCGGCACTACCTACCTTGCGTCAAATTTCCCTACAGGATAAAGAAAATGCAAGTGATCATGTTAATATCGAAGAACATCTGAAATTCCTCTCTATTTCAGACTTCTCAGTAGCATACGATGAAGCTCAATCATATAAATACTTGGCAAACAAAAACTGTAAAAAACTGATGAACAATCGAGAAGTACAAGAGCTAATATCATCGGCGGTGCATTTCGATGTGGTAATAGTTGAGCAGTTTGTGACGGACTGTGGCTTGGCTGTTGCCTACAAGTTCAATGCACCCGCGATTGGAATGACCGCTCACGTTCTGATGCCATGGACCTACTCAAGGTTAGGTGCGCCAAATAATCCAGCGTATGTACCAAACCACTTTTTTGCTTCCGGACAGAAACCAAACTTATGGAATAAAATAAAGGGTGCTATAATTAACTTTGGAATGAATATTTACTACACACATGTGATACAGACAAGTGATCAGGAGATTGTGAATGAAGTGTATCCCGACATACCACTCTTAGAAGACCTTGGGAAAAACATGTCTTTGATAATGATAAATCAGTATTTTCCTTTAACTGGTCCACGTTTATATAGTTCTAATGTTATAGAAGTTGGTGGGATGCACATTAAAGAAAATGTTCAAATAGCAGATAAGGTTTGTAATGTTTTGGGCAGAAGTTGTATAATGGCTCATTCGTATTTATTGAAGTAAACGTATAATAGTCCTTATGATCTACTACTAAGGTTATTATTAAGGTTATTTTATTACTACTAAGGCTATTGACATGGAGTTTTAGACAAAGGGGGTCGGGTCGTTTTGCTAAAAACTGCATGTGTCTTATCAACGGCTGCGTTCTATAGATAGGTACTTACCGATTTCAATTTTCCAGGGCCTACAACTTTTTCTAGATAATGCAAACAAAGGAGTGATTTATATTAGTTTTGGAACCGTAGCAACAAATTTCTCTCGCAACATAACAAATGAAATAAAAAAGTTAGTGAAGGAAAATAGCGATATGCGATATGTTTGGAAAACAGATTTGAGAGACTGGTTACCCCCTAGCAATGTGTTCATAGGGAAATGGATGCCTCAAAAAGCTATCTTATGTGAGTGAATTTTAAGTACAGTTTGCACTGATTAATATAGCGATACAGTTAAATTGTTGTATTATATGGAGAAACTATTTGCAATCGTATATAAACATTGACCTTGATGTCTCTTGGTAGAGGCAGCCAGTTCTAGGTTAGGGACGAAAGAAGCATTTATTTAATTACTTAAGTTTATTTTGTAGGTCATCCAAAAGTGGTTGCATTTATAACACATTCTGGAATGTTGGGAACTTCGGAAGCATTTCACTGTGGGGTGCCTATTGTGGGGGTTCCTCTGTTTGGAGACCAGCACGCGAACGCACAGTCGGCTGTTGAAAGTGGTTTAGGAGTTACTGTTGACATTCTTATTCTAAATCAGCAAGTGCTGGAAGATGCGTTAAACATGATTCTTGATGAGAAGTAAGTTGGTACATATAATATTGTATTATCTTAAAGTTAGTCATATGTGGCTATAGATATCCGTATGTGGCAGATTAGTACCTACCTAAATTGAAACCAATAGAATAATAGAATATTCGTACAAATTAATAAATTACTACATAACTGAAAGAAATTAGAATCGAATAGATTCAATTGTCAATAATTATATATATGTAAAAACATATTAAACGATTAATCTATAACATGGTCCAATAAGATTAAACCTAATTGTCATCATATTTTTTTTTGTTTTCTCAGATACCAAAAGAAAGCAAAAGAATTGTCTCGAGTCTGGAAGGACAGGCCTCTCTCCCCGATGAATACAGCGATATTCTGGATTGAATATGTAGCCAGACATAAAGGAGCAGTAAACTTGAAGCCGCCGACTGTTGACATGCCACTCTATCAATACTTGATGCTTGATGTTATTTTTGTCGTGGGATCAGTTTTTATGTTAATACTGTTCATAGGAGTTAAATTAATGTCATTGGTTATGAAAAAGTCACCAATAATGAAGAGTGTTAAGAAAGAAAAAAGAAAGAAGAATGAATAGACAGACCGGCCAAGTGCATGTCGTACTATGCACAATGAAGCGTTCCGTAGTTGGGATGAATTTATAAAACAAACTTAACATTGTAGTTGATTTAAGTTGTTCGATTATTACTCGGTAACTTGGTGGAGCCTACGTAGCGGTGATAGTTTTCCTTTTAATTTTGTAATATATACTACTGCCGTGAATTTTTTCACATATCCAAACCCAACCATTTAGCTGGCAGGGGGGGACACACTTGGCTCTAACAAAAATTAGCACTTTAAAGCTTAATATTCCGCAAACGGATCCCTGACTCCAAAAATGGTTTTCACAAACTCACATTATTTTTAAACGACCTTTCCAACGATACACCACACCATGGGATTGACGAGAAAAAAAAACCGTCCCCTCTGTACGTGTAGTATGTGTACCTACCCTAAACAAAAATATTTTATATGATTTTTTTTATGAGTTTGTCTGTGTCGTTTATATGTATATCCATACCAAATTACAGCTTTCTAGTATCAACGGTCTCTGAGCTATAATAATAATTTTTATTTATTTCAATTACGTTAAATATGAATAACAAATGGTTGGCAAAGAGTAAAGACAGGTCTTAAATAACTATGCAGTAACCACACGTTCTGTACATGAATAGATTGAGCCCTGCCTCTTAAACTAGGTTTCAGCTATAAGGTATCTTATAAAATAAACAAAAGCTTGTGAAATGTGTCAGTTGCCATGTATGTGTTTGTATAAAATGTTACTTTTGTAGGTATGTGTCTTGCTTAAATATAGTAGGTATGTATTTTCCTAAACATAGTTATGATAAAAAGGGGGAGAAGGGAGTGCAACTCAAGAATGTGGGAGAATGTGTGTAAGTGTATGTAATTGCAACTGCACACCCATGTGTATATGAGGAGTGCAAGCTAAGCCGCGGATAGACGGACAGACGGACAGACAGACATGGCGAAACTATAAGGGTTCCTTGTTGACTACGGAACCCTAAAAATAACAATTTATGTCAAGAAGACAAGAATTTAATGTTAAAACTGCTATGCTAAGCAAATGCCATTTACATTAAAGAAAAAATCAGCCAAATAAATAGGTACTGTTATTTTTATTTCTCCCGTGTTTTATCACTGAGCTACTGCTGAGCGTGTGGTCCTGGGTTCGATTCCCAATTCGAGCAAAATGTTATTGGGTTTTTCCATTAAGAATTTCTCAGTATCAGCCCGGAGTTTGGTAGTCAGCGGTGTGATACCCCCCTGCCTCTGAAAACATGTGAAGCTGTTGGTCCTGCGCCTGACCTCTCTTCAGTCGTGTCGAATTGTCGTCCCATCGGACTATGAGAGTGAGGGAAGCCGGAAGAGTGAGTGAACCTGTTTCTGCGCACACACATTGTGTATGTACTAGGATATATCTCAAGCGTAGGTGGCTGCGATTGGCTGCCATGGCCGAAATTCGGTCTGGAGAACTATTATTATTTATACTAGAGGTAACAATTTTTTGGTAGAATTACTTCTTAAAACAACTTCAATGCACGTTTAGCTGGGTTTAACGATGTCATTATGCTGTTGAGCAACTTGACTTTGGTTTTGTCATGCTTCAAGCAATACCTACATTGTTCTACTTGTTTTTGTTGTTGTTTTTTTTAAATAATTTCGAATGTTGTTTTGTTACACTAAAAAGCTAAGGTTTTATTAAACTGAATATTTACTCAATGCCGTGTGGTTTAAGTAAAAATTGGATTTAATTCCAATAATCCTGGTTATGTGATTTTATTCCACTCAATATTGTAAGGCTAGGTTAGCCGACCTATCATGTGTCAATCGGGCTTTTAAATACCTATAACCATAGTTATATCTCTATGCCTATAATAATTAAAATTCTATTGTGTCTCGTTAATGACAGTTGAAGGCCTATCGTTAAACAAATGAATACTTCCTAAAAATATGTAAATCATGATTTATTTACTTCAATGAATCGCTCAAGCTCACAATTTTTAGGGATTTATTAAAGTACTTACTTATATAAGTGGCCCCAACCGGACCTGGCCCACTGGCTGGATTGTCTAAAGCGTCCCTACACCTGCATAGAGAAGACATAAAATACGCCTTTGATATCGATTGATGAAATATGGTTCAGACCTGCCTAACAAAATCTATAGAGTCATCATCGCTCTTGACTTAAATTCGTTACCAACTGAAATTATTAGGCAATCATCACCATTTCGCGGTCAATAGATTAATGTTCATAGCCAGATTCCCGTCCGATTCTTTGTAGTCACTTGTGTTGTGTAGTTAGTTAAGGTTTATAAAAGAAGGATGCAAAAATTCATAGTATTTTTATTCTTTGTCGTTAGTTGTGCTAGTTACAAAATACTAGCTATATTTCCGCACAATGGACGAAGTCATAACATATATTTTACGGCACTAGTTGAAGAATTAGCGACGAGACAGCATGATGTGACAGTGATTAACCATTACCCTGTGCCGGCACTGCCTACCCTGCGTCAAATTTCCCTACAGGATAAAGAAAGCGCAAGTGATCATGATGTTAATATAGAAGAACGTCTGAAATTCCTTTCTACATCAGACTTTTCTAAAGCATACAAAGGAGCTCGGGCATGTCAATTACAGGCAAACACAAGTTGTAAAAAACTGATGAACAATCGAGAAGTACAAGAGCTAATATCATCGGCGGCGTATTTTGATGTAGTAATAGTTGAGCAGTTTGTGACGGACTGTGGCTTGGCTGTTGCCTACAAGTTGAATGCGCTCACAATAGGAATCACCACTCATATTCTGATGCCATGGACCTACTCCAGGTTAGGTGCACCTAATAATCCAGCGTATGTACCAAACCGCGTTATTGGTTACGGAACAAAGCCAAACTTATGGAATAAAATAAAGAGTGCTATAATCAATTTTGGAATGAATATGTACTATACACATGTGACACAGAGAAATGATCAGGAAATTGTGAATGAACTGTATCCCGATATACCACTCTTAGAAGACCTTGGGAAAAACATGTCATTGATATTGATAAATCAGTATTTTCCCTTAACTGGTCCGCGTTTACATAGCTCTAATGTGGTAGAAGTTGGTGGCATGCATATAAAAGAAAATTATCAAATAGGGGATGAGGTTAGTGAAGTCTGATTCCTTTGCGAATGATCAAAATCAAAATCTATACGAACTATTCCAATGTTACAGGATTTAAAACAGTTTTTGGATAATGCAAATAACGGCGTGATTTATATAAGTTTTGGAACTGTGGCATCGAATTTCCCTAGCAAAATAACAAATGAAATAATAAAAGTAACTGAAAAAGAAAATAGTAATATGCTATTTGTTTGGAAAACAGATCTAGCTGACTGGGTACCTCCTCGCAACGTGTTCATAGGGAAATGGATGCCACAAAAAGCTATCTTATGTGAGTCTTATTTTATGTATTTTGAGTAATTTTGTACCGACTTACCTATATATATTGCGATACACTTTATTTTTTGAAGAAATCCGAAGATATTAATATTGCAATATCTTACAATTCCTGATTGTAATATATCGGTGTCTAATTAATAAGCTGGGGCATATGAGTGGGAATTTAATTAGTTTTCCTTTCTTAGGTCATCCAAAAGTGGTTGCATTTATAACACACTATGGAATGTTGAGTACCTCGGAGGCTTTGCATTGTGGGGTGCCTATTGTGGGGGTTCCACTGTTTGGAGACCAGTACGCGAACGCACAGTCGGCTGTTGAAAGTGGTTTAGGAGTTACTGTTGACATTTTAAATCTTAATCAACGTGCGCTGGAAGATGCTTTAAACATTATCCTTCAAGAGAAGTAAGTTGGTATAGTATTACATAATATCATAGTTAATCTCTTTGCCTTAGTTAGCAGCTTCGTAACGTATAAGTAATTAGATTATTATGCACATACCAACCGACATCATCGCATACCTTCAGGTGAGAGTGGTGTAAGTGTAGTGGTCAAAGATGAGTCTATAAATAATAATAATAAAAAAATAATGCATCAACTGTAAACAAAAGAACGGGACCGAAGAATTCAATATTACCACGAGGTCCGCTATGATTAAATATGTAACTAATTAAGTGTCATACATATTATTGATAAGTACGGTGCTAAATATACTTTTTTTGTTTTCTCAGATATCAAAAGAAAGCAAAAGAATTGTCTCGAGTCTGGAAGGACAGGCCTCTCTCCCCAATGGATACAGCGATATTCTGGATTGAATATGTAGCCAGAAATAAAGGAGCAGTCAACTTGAAGCCGCCGACTGTTGACATGCCACTCTATCAATACTTGATGCTTGATGCTATTTTTGTTGTATTAGTTTTTTTGTTAATACTATTTAAAGGAGTTAAAGTTGTATCGTTTGTTTTAAAAAAATCACCAACACAGAAGAGTGTTAATAGAGAAAATAGAAAGAAAAATGATCAGAAGAGTGGCAAGAAAGAAAATTAGACAGGAAACATTTTTATAGGTAAGTAATATAATTTCATTATAATTTATAATAGGGCCTTGTTTAATTAAACTAACGAATTTTCGAATTAGTGGCAATGGGCCAGCCATATTAGCCGTAGAACCGATGACCGTTGGGGTAGACGTGTTCTTGAGTGGAGACCGCGAATCGGCAAACGTAAGGTAGGACGCCCTCAGGCTAGGTGGAGCGACGATCTTCGCAGGGTACCTGGTAGCAGCTGGATGAGAACTGCCAAGAATCGAGCTGAATGGCGTGCAATTGGAGAGGCCTATGTCCAGCAGTGGACTGCTATAGGCTGATGATGATGATGATGATGATGGACGAACTTTACAGACGTGGTTTAGACTTTCAATATCTTTACAAAGTGAGTTTTTGTTAACCATTAACCTGAAAAGGTGTATTTGTACTCGTCATTATGAACCACTTTAACTAAGGGACCAATACTGATATAACGAAAATTAAATGTGGTTTTTCGTACATTATTAATTCTATCCACATAAATCGACAAACAGTAGATTTAAAAAATATTAATTAATCTGCCTAGCCTTTTGCTAACTATGTTGGGGTCGGCTTGCAGTCTTACCGGATGCAGTTGAATACCAGTATTTTACATACGACTGCCAATCTGACCTTCACAACCCAGTAACTCGGTAATACGATATCCTTTGGTAAGACTGGTTGTCAGACTTTCGGTCTAGAAGAAAAAGACGGCGGGTAGATAAAAAAATATACCTTTATTATATTGGCAATGATTTTTTTTTCGCTTGAATTGCTTGTTGCGATTCGAGTCTATAATATCCCGGATGACATGTCAGGGAGCAAAATGTAAGTGAAGGGGATGGGGGGGGTGTAGCATTTCTCAATAAGAAAACAATGAAACATGGTTGGCTGAAAAAGACATGCCAGGGGTCTGTCTGTTTCCTGCCAGGGTTGCGGAATAGTCCGAAAGGGATACCGGGAACACGGGTGGGTTTTAGTCAGTAAGAGTCTGACACGCCCTTCCGCTCCGCCCAGAGCGGGAGAAGTCAATTGATGATTACCACCCAAAAAACAAAAAAAAAAAGGTGTCTGTCTGTCATCACTATCTTTAATTGTCAATAAGCGTGTTATAGTGGTGATAGATCGATTGGAGCGTCGCAATGCCGATATCACAATGCCTTTTGGCGAAAATCTCGTGAAACCTAAGGGAAAATCACATTATATTATCTTGACTGCATGCGAGTTGTTCGACATGTGTAATATGGACTAACAGCCGATTGTTATAACGGCAAACGGTCGGATGGCCAAGACCTTTACCTCATGAGGCTCCGCTAGCCTGATTCAGAACGCAGTTCTTTTCGATACCTATTGTGAATTGTGAGGAGGATAAATATTAAAAAATGTGATTTATATTATATTGATATAAATCACATTTTTTGTAAGTAAAGAAAGTAAGACTATATTATATTAAAATATGCACATGAGCTTCACATTTATAATTGTTTTTAACATCTTGAACCTTAAATGATGACTTATGAATTATTATGAATAAATAATAACTTGCACCTGTATAATTATTTCTTATACTTATAAAGGTACATTGTCAGCATGCATCCATTAACGAGAACAATAGTCATTCGCAAGCTAATAAGTTTTACCTATAGGTATGAGGTTTTCAGTCAGTATTATTATAAAATTTTAGTAAACTAGCCGCACTGAAGATTGGCATATATTTTTAAATTATTAAAGTAATCAAAAAGTTAAGAACTTAGATCCCTCAGGTTTTAAAATGAGGTTATTAACGATATTGAGTTTGTTCTTCCTTGTAGTTAAATGTGAGAGATACAAAATACTCGCAATATTCCCTCACCGCGGACGAAGTCATCACATATATTTTTCGGCACTAATTGAGGAATTAGCTATGAAGCACCATGATGTGATAATGGTTAGTCACTACTCTATGCCGGCACTACCTACCCTGCGTCACATTTCTCTACAGGATGAAGAAAACGCTAGTGATGGTGTTAATATCGAAGAACATATTTCGAAAGTCCTGTCTCGATCAGACTTTTTGGTAGCCTACGGAGGAGCTCAGGCATGTAAATATTTAGCAAACACAAATTGTAAAAAACTGATGAGCAATCCAGAAGTACAAGAGCTAATATCATCGGCGGCGTATTTCGATGTGGTAATAGTTGAGCAATTTGTGACGGACTGTGGCTTGGCTGTTGCCTACAAATCGAATGCGCCCACAATAGGAATTACCACTCATATTCTGATGCCGTGGACCTACTCCAGGATAGGTGCACCTAACAATCCAGCGTATGTACCGAATCGCTTTTTTGGTTACGGAACAAAGCCAAACTTATGGAATAAAATAAAGGGTACTATAATTAACTTTGGAATTAATATTTACTATACACATGTGATACAAACAAGTGATCAGGAGATTGTGAATGAAGTGTATCCCGACATACCACTCTTAGAAGACCTTGGGAAAAATATGTCTTTGATAATGATAAATCAGTATTTTCCTTTAACTGGTCCGCGTTTGTATAGCTCTAATGTTGTAGAAATTGGTGGCATGCATATAAAAGACAATGTTCAAATAGATGATATGGTTTGTAATCTAACTTAATGACATTAGTTATCTATAGAAGTTGATGTCAGATGCATTTTAAAGTTTTTATGATCGACTACGTTGTGGTATTCCATAAATTTATTTGTACTAATGTTACAGGGTTTACAAAATTATTTGGATAATGCAAACAACGGCGTGATTTATATTAGTTTTGGAACTGTAGCATCAAATTTATCTCGCAAAATAACAAATGAAATAAAAAAGGTTGTTGAAAGGGAAAACAGCAATGTGCTATTTGTATGGAAAACAGATCTCACAGATTGGGTGCCACCTAGCAACGTGTTCATAGGGAAATGGATGTCCCAAAAATTTATCTTATGTGAGTCTTATGGCCGTTTTCATTTACATTATGCGACACCTATATATCATGCCTAATTAAGCACACTGTTGGATTTTCAACGATTGGCTAAGCACTGAGTGTTGAAAATCCAGCAGTGCAATCCAACAAGCTCTGCGCCTGTTACAGAAAAGTTGAAAGGGAATCGTTTGTCTTAGTATAGGCATGAGATGAAGATGGATGATACGTATGTAACTAAAAGAGTGAAGAATAGAAATGTTAATGGATGGAGAGGTAGAGGAAGACCAAAGATAAGATAGATGAATTGTGTGAGAGATGATATGCAAGAAAAAGGAGTTAATGATGGAGGACCGGCAGACAGGGGAGAAAAAAACATGTTGCACCGAACCCAAGTAACATGGGATAAGGGCAGGAAAATTTACGTATATTTGTATCATAAAATGTTAATTGCTATGTGTAAACCCACAGTCACAGTCGATTGTGTGCTTCTCGACGTCTAAATCATTTCTGCTTTCTAGGTCATCCAAAAGTGGTTGGATTTATAACACATTCTGGAATGTTGAGTACCTCGGAGGCTTTGCATTGTGGGGTGCCTATTGTGGGGGTTCCACTGTTTGGAGACCAGTACGCGAACGCACAGTCGGCTGTTGAAAGTGGTTTGGGAGTTACTGTTGACATTCTTACTTTTAATCAGAGTGTGCTGGAAGATGCGTTAAACATGATTCTTGAAGAGAAGTAAGTTGGTACACAATATAGTATTGTATTATCTAAAAGTTGTATTTTGTTTGAGCTAAATAATAGAACTTGTGAACAAATCCATGAATAGATTTCAAAATACTTTTAAAGATGTACAATTGTACATAGATACTACCTACTGTGAACAAAATAAAAACCCATTTCTATGTAAGAGAAATTCAATTCCATTGAATTTCGTAGAAAGCGTATCAAACTATTACAGCTTGATTCAGTAAGATTTTAATTATGTAGGTATTATTTTTACAAATCGCTAACCACTGAAACGATTTCTTCTTTTGATTTTCAGATACCAAGAGAGAGCAAAGGAATTGTCTCGAGTCTGGAAGGACAGGCCTCTCTCCCCGATGAATACAGCGATATTCTGGATTGAATATGTAGCCAGACATAAAGGAGCTGTCAACTTGAAGCCGCCGACTGTTGACATGCCACTCTACCAATACTTGATGCTTGATGTTATTTTTGTTGCAGGATCATTTTTTTTGTTAATAGTAGTTATAGGAGTTAAAGTTGTATCGTTTGTTTTAAAAAATTCACCAACACAGAAGAGTGTTAATAGAGAAAATAGAAAGAAGAATGATTAGAATTAAATTGTCAACTTTTACAAAAGGAATAAGTACATAATTGCAGCGATGTAATGTAGGTATGATTGTATATACAACCTGCTTAGTTATTATGATTCTGATTAAAACCATTGTTATAAAATAATAGCTATTATAAAACTTAAACATATAGAAAGCTTAAGCATAGAGAAAAGGCAGATTACTTTTTTAATTTATTACACTCTTATTTAATAATGGTGTGGTAAAATATACAACATTAGTTTTTGTTTTATGCTAAACCCGAAAAGGGGTCATTGTACTCATCATTTTGAACAAATTTTTCTATGGGACCAGCAGATTTTTTTTCGCGATTTCAAGGTTGGTTGGTCCCATAGAAAAAGTTGTTCAAAATGATGAGTACAATGACCCCTTTTCGGGTTTAGCATAACCAAAAACGAATGTTGTTTATATTGGTTGGGTGGATCGAATGAGCGATTTCCCACCCGTACGCAAAATACGCGCTTTGACGTGGAGTTGCGGATGCCAGCCCGTATTACCTATTACCTATATTGGTTAAACTTTATTTATTAAATTAATTAAAACTAAATTAAAGGACTTAAAAACTATACTAACTATACCAATAAAATTGCACTTATTTTTTTAAATATTGTTAGTTTCTTACAATAAGTTAAACACGTTTTATGCTCAATGCAGTACACAATGCAGTACAGTACCCAGGCGTTAACATGACACATGGAGTTTTAGAGAAAGAAGCTGTGAAAACTTAAAAATAGTTGGAACTTTGGCTTTAAATACGCATAAATTAATGTAGTACATATACGAGTATGTTCTACATTAATCTAGACGGTTTCCCAGTTTCCTATGGTATGGACCGGTAAAATAAAACGAATAGTAGTCACGGAAGGACAATATCTAGGTGCAGCATAAACTCCTGGCTTTGTTATTATTATGAAATAGGTAATTGAAAAAGTAATGAATACATATTATTTTTTGTAAATACGTGGTTTATCTGACAAGCCAAATAAATTATCTAAATCTTATCTTATCTTATCTAAAGCTTCGGTCACACGCAGCGATTACTCGCTGGGAGTGAATTCGCTGCGAATTATACTCGTAGCTAGTATTCGCTGCCTGCCTCTTACACACAGCGATTTCTACACGCGAATTAATTATATTTAATTTACTTAAATACTTTTATATTCTTAATTTTTCTTTTCAATTGCTCCAGTGTGGCTATTTCGAATCCCAACTCGATTAATTCATTAAACAACTTTATAAAGCCAGCTACCCTGTTTTTTTTTTTTTAATAACTATTGTTTGTGTCCCACTGCTCCTCATATTTCTATACACACTCAAGAAACGAATTGTATCGAAATTTTCCCACTTTAGAGAATCTTTTTCGGTTACTCATTGAGTATACACACACTTACTTAGTTATGTATGACGAAAGGAAATGTAGCACGGGCGTGTAGTCGGTGCGGCGCGCTGAGTAGAATGGCTACTTGCAGCGAGTACCCTGGCATACACGGCGAATGCTCACGGCGAGTGCGTATTAGCGAGTAAAATTGAACTTGCTCAATTCTAATCGCGGGGAATTCAACTCTAGTCGCAGCGAGTTCTCGCTGCGAATGGCTAATCGCAGCGAGTAGTCACTGTGTGTGACCGAGGCTTAAAGGAAGTATTTAGCTCTAGCGGGCACTGTTTTATTTCGTATTAGTTTAACATGCAGCTGCTAACGAGAACGATAGATAGTCGCGAGTGAATGCATTAAATGCTTCACAGACTGATTTATTACAACTAGTTTTAGTTGCTTGCTTTGTTGTAGGTATCACTCAAGTGCGTGTGCGAGAATAGAACACTTTCGTCATTTCACTTTCAAGTTTTAAGTAGGTAACTATTGTGAAAAGGCAGCAAAGCCTTGGTTTTAAAATGAAGATAATAATACTAATGTTGTACTTCATTGCTAAATGTGTTAGTTTCAAAATACTGGCTATATTTCCGCATAATGGAAGGAGTCATCATATATTTTTTACGGCACTCGTTGAAGAATTGGCTAAGAGGCAGCATGATGTGACAGTGATCAACTACCACCCTGTCCCGGCACTACCTACCCTGCGTCAAATTTCCCTACAGGATATAGAAAATGAAAGTGATCAAGTAAATATCGAAGAACATCTGAAAATCCTATCCAGATCAGACTTTTCAGTAGCATACGAGGAAGCTCACGGATGTGCAGATTTAGCGAATACAAATTGTAAGAAACTGATGAATAATCGAGAAGTACAAGAGCTAATATCGGCGGCGGCGTATTTCGATGTGGTAATAGTTGAGCAGTTTGTGACGGACTGTGGCTTGGCTGTTGCCTACAAGTTGAATGCACCTGCAATAGGAATGGCCAGTCATATTCTGTTCCCATGGACCTACGCAAGGATAGGTGCTCCTAACAATCCAGCATATGTACCGAATCACTTTTTTGCTTCCGGGACAAATCCTAACATCTGGAATAAAATAAAGAGTGCTATAATAAACTTCGGTATGAATACCTACTATACACATGTGACACAGAGAATTGATCAGGAGATTGTGAATGAAGTGTATCCCGATATCCCACACTTAGAGGAGCTTGGGAAAAACATGTCTTTGATAATGATAAATCAGTATTTTCCTTTAACTGGTCCACGTTTGTATAGCTCTAATGTAATAGAAGTTGGTGGCATGCATATAAAAGAAAATGTTCAAATCGAAGATAAGGTTTGTGATCTCTCATTAGATAGTCACCGAATAGCTGATGTTGTTTCTGATTTATTTGTGGGTGATCAAAACCCCTTGCTCAAAGTATTTATTAATATAGAAAGTGTAGAGCTCATGATAGACTACAAATCTTAGCAACTCTACTTACCTACCTCAACTTATGTTGCAGGATTTACAAAAGTTTTTGGATAATGCAAACAAAGGTGTCGTTTATATTAGTTTTGGAAGTGTAGCATCGAATGTCTCTCGCAAAATAACAAATGAAATAAAAAAGGTGGTTGAAAATGAGAATAGCAATACGCTATTTGTTTGGAAAACAGATCTCGCAGACTGGGCACCACCTAGCAACGTGTTCATTGGAAAATGGATGCCACAGAAAGCTATCATATGTAAGTCTTATTTTATGTGTTTGTTATTAAATTGCGTTTTATTTATTACATAATTTCAAAGATACGAATTACTATCGAGTAAACCTACAGCTCATTATCTTTATACCTCGACGTCTAAATCAATAAGCAGAGGCAAATGTGGGAGTAAATTATTTGTCCTTTTTCTAGGTCATCCGAAAGTGGTTGCATTTATAACTCATGCTGGAATGTTGGGTACCTCGGAGGCTATACATTGTGGGGTGCCTATTGTGGGTATTCCACTATTTGGAGAGCAGTACTCAAATGCACAGTCGGCTGTTGAAAGTGGATTAGGAGTTGCTGTTGACGTTTTAACTCTTAATAAACGTGTGCTTGAAGATTCCTTAAACATAGTTCTTCAAGAGAAGTAAGTATGATATTGCTTCATTGGTTTATTATGCCTTGGTATCGAAAATGTAAGCAATATAATTCGCGTAGTATATTCATTTGTAAAAACTTGATTATGAACGTACACAGATATAGCTACAGTAAGCTAAATAAAATAACTGACGAAATGCAATCTTAATTGTATGTACAAACGTATAAAGTAGGGGCGGCTAGAATTTTTGCGCCCAATTTTATACCGAATCATTTAATCATGAATGTGAGAGTCAGCCGAAGCACCAAGGGGAATCCAAAGTTACACTATGTTAAAGTTTACATGTCAGGATTTCATACCGACTTCTGGGATCATCTTCAACGTTAAAAGATTAAGAAATATTCAGCGGCATGGAAGTAATGGGAATAAAGGCCAGTCACGTAAACTGACATAAAAATAAAAAAAAACATAGTTAGCTGCATATCTAATGGGGAAAAGACTGTCTGCTAGCGCATCTGTTGCTCTTTATACCCAGCAACATTGAGTTCACGGTGATTTTATTGTTTTTAACATGTTGCTTTCCATGGTGGGTGAAAATGACCGCCATTTGAAAGACTCAAAGGGGCCATGAGGCAGTAAATATTCAATGACTGGTTGTACGCCGCCGAACAGTATTACATTGGTTGAGCAAAATTTTATCATCATAACTCCATTGATTGCTGAACAGTGAAAGAATATTTATCTTGTTTTTCGCAGGTACCAAGAAAGAGCAAAGGAGTTGTCTAGAATCTGGAAGGACAGACCACTATCCCCGATGGATACAGCGATATTCTGGATTGAATATGTAGCCAGACATAAAGGAGCAGTCAACTTGAAGCCGCCGACTGTTGACATGCCACTCTACCAATACTTGATGCTTGATGCTATTTTTGTTGGAGTATCAGTTTTTACATTCATAATTTTCATAGGAGTTAAATTAGTATCGTCGGCTTTATCATTGCTTATAAAAAAATCACCAACACAGAAGAGTTTAAAGAAAA
Organism: Lithophane ornitopus; assembly: GCA_948473465.1. Taxonomy (NCBI): domain Eukaryota; kingdom Metazoa; phylum Arthropoda; class Insecta; order Lepidoptera; family Noctuidae; genus Lithophane; species Lithophane ornitopus. The sequence continues at coordinate 8,654,075 of OX419624.1, read as the reverse complement.
GAAATAATAAAAAGAATATATAGGTAGGTAGGAAAAAATTGTCATAAAAGAATTATGGAATAATTTAGCTTATGACATTTATCCTACTAATAGTGTAAATGTGAAAGTTTGTGTGTTTGTTACCTAATCACGCAAAAACGGCTGAATGGATTTGGATGAAATTTGGCAAACTGATAGTTTATAACACATCCCACGTGATCGAAACCACGAGGCGCAGCTAGTTTTGAATAAAAATAAAGAATAGTCGAAAATGCGTATTATTTTTATTTTTCCTGCAGTAATATGACTTTCAGAAGAAAAGTCATAAATAATCCTGATTATTCCTATTTAAAAAATCTATTGTGATACTCGGTAGGTACGCGTAAACCTTAATAAGCAATATAATTATGTTTTTTATTTTGAGTTTTAGCTAAGTTTGTGTTGAACTTACCTATAGATAATATCGTGAGCGCACCAATCAATGTGCCTAGCCTTTTCCCAACTATGTTGGGGTCGGCTTCCAGTCTAACCGGATGTAGCTGAATACCAGGTTTTTTTACATGGAGCGACTGCATAGGCAGATCTTGTACAGAAATATGAGAATCTGAATTCTCACATTTCTGTACAAGTTGAAGAAAATTCTACTCTTTAAGAAGTTAATATCGAAGAACAATTGAAAATCCGTTATAGATCAGACTCAGTACAAGAATCAGCTCAAGCATATCAATATTTAGCAAACATGAGTGGTAAAACATTCATGAGCAATAGTGAAGTACAAAAGGTAATAACTTCGGCGGCGCATTTCGATGTTATAGTTGAGCAATTTGTGACGGACTGTGGCTTGGCTGGTGCCTACAAGTTGAATTCGTCCACAATAGGAATTAACACTCATATTCTAATGCTGTGAACCTACTCAGGGTTAGGCGCACCTAACAATCCAGCGGCAGTGTAAAAACTAACCGGGGTGTAGGTTACATTAAAAAAAAAATGATTTGATGTTTTTTTTTTGGAGAGCGATCTTAACTTTTACAACTTTGGTACCTATTCCAGCAACTTCTGTAGGTACGAGCAAGTCAAAACTAATAAACAACTGTTCACACTGGAAATTCTCGCGTTTACACTCGTACAACCGAAATAGTTGGAAAGCAAGGATTGAGCGCCCCAGCAGTGGGATCATATAGGCTGATACCAACCAGTAATAGCCATTTTGTTTTACTCTGTGGGTGGAATTCTGAGAGGATGAGATTGAAGAGAATCTTGATCATAAGAGAGTATATTGTCTAACAATCATTTATTGTAGCTATCTATTGGAAGGCCAATGAGTAAAAAAAAAAAAAATTTTTTTTATCAGTGCCTACAGCAATCGTCCCGAGCTGAAATTATACCTAATAAATTATTATCTACGTAAAAACGTGAAAACGGTCTTTGAACTTAAAAAAATTGACTGATTACCTACTTGCTCCCGATAAGAAAGCGTTTTATCGGAGGTCATTAGTTTTATGCGTGGATCTGCGCAGGCGTTTATTAATAATAATGAGTCTAAGCGCCTAACTACACACTCCGGCTGCCGTATAGCCGGCGCCGGTTATGCGCTGTCGAAGAGTATGAGTAAAAGGAGTGATTTCACCGTACTTAGCCATAAATTCGTCACCAGGGACACTACACCTTACAGCTTGTGATCATCTACTCATAATAAACTACTTAAGTAAGTAATTAATGATAAAGTATGTTTTAGTCCTAGCAAGCTACATATTTCAATACCTACATATTTTTATTTAGCTGGAATCTTGATTTGGCATTAATGCTCGAATAACTCTATGTCATGTCGCCAACAAATTAGTAGCGATTTGATGTTGTCCAGAACTTGCCTGATACCTACTCGTAGCCGTAATGATGGTGACTCCAATACTCATTCATAATTTAGTCATGAAATCTGAAATGAACAAATATTAGAGGAGAACTGTATAGGTATATTGAAAATTGAAATTGTTCTTATGATTTCAGACTCCGGGCTGGTCTGCTATTGAGCAAAAGTAAAATACAACAAAACGTTGTTCCCCAATCTGTGAATCGAACGCCAAGCCGGGCTTGTGACCACCAGACCATTGAATCAGATTTAGTAAAAAACCATGATTTGATTTAAATCATTGTTTTCAAAATAATGATCTTCTTACATTACATGTTTTACGTGAGATAGATAATTAATTTTATGCTACAAATTATTTAAAGAAAACATTGAATCTTTTTCAGAAGTAAGAAAAACTGTATTCAATCATTTTTGAAAAGTCACTCGGCTGAACCGGGAATCGAATCAACGCAAATGCGAAAAAAATACACCAGATTTTTTTTGATACCATTCGATAACGTCAATCATAAGGATAATAACATAATGTGAACATACAAAACAAAATATACGTAAGCATTCAGCCAAAACTGGTTATGTGTGAAATATAATGAAAAAAAAAAACAATCTGCAGAAAACCCAATTCACCAAAATTCAAGGAGGACATTCAAGGAGAAATCATGTGTGACTCCCGAGAGACACGTCACAATAGATAATTAACGGTGGCTCATTAGTCAGGGTGAAGGAACCGGTGTAGCGCGAGCCACCATCACTCTTGAGTTTGACTCATATTGATAACCTAACTGAAATCATTAAGCAATCATCATTATTGCGCGGTCAATGGGTTGAAATGTTCATAAACAGACATCCGTCAGATTCCCTACGGACACCCGGTGTTGTAGAAAATTTGAATATTTAATTTAGTTTTCAAACCGTGCGGTAATACGCGTTAATTATTTAAAAAATGAAAATATTCGTATTATATTTTTACTTACTCATTAATTGTGATGGCTACAGAATCCTGGCTATTTTTCCTCATAGTGCCCGAAGTCACCATATTTATTTCACGCCCCTGATCGAAGAATTAGCAGTACTACATAATGTGACAGTGATAAACTACCATCCTGTGCAAAATTTACCCACTTTACGTCAAATAACTCTCCAGGATAGAGAGAATGGTAGTAGTGCTTGTGTTGATATAGAGAAACGTATGGAAGTCCTAGCTATTTCTGACGTGTCTTTGGCGTATGCTACTGCTCAGGTGTTCAAAAATATAGCGAATACAAACTGTAAGAAGCTGATGAATAATCGAGAAGTACAAGAGCTAATATCATCGGCGGCGCATTTCGATGTGGTAATAGTTGAGCAGTTTGTGACGGACTGTGGTTTGGCTGTTGCCTACAAGTTGAATGCACCTGCAATAGGAATAACTGCTCATATTTTGAGCCCATGGACTTATTCCAGGTTAGGTGCGCCGAACAATCCAGCGTATGTACCGAACCACTTTTTTGGTTCTGGAACAAAGCCAAACTTATTTAATAGAATAAAAAGTGTAGTAATTAACTTTGGAATGAATATGTACTATACAAATATCATACAGAGAAGTGATCAGGAAATCGTAAATAACGTATATCCCGACACGCCACTCTTAGAAGACCTTGGGAAAAATATGTCTTTGATAATGATAAATCAGTATTTTCCATTAACTAGTCCGCGTTTATATAGCTCTAATGTGGTAGAAGTTGGTGGCATGCACATTAATCAGAATGATCAAATATCAGATAAGGTTTGTCATTTTAAATTATTTTAGCTTGTGTTATGTAGGAACTGTGAATTGCAATGTAGAAGTGTCATTCATCATCATCATTTCAGCCGAAATATGTAGTTTATATGTAGGAACTACTTTATGATTTTGTTATCATGGTTTTTGATTAAGTTATCAGTACTTTGCAAAAATAACTGCTATTTATGAAATCTCTAAGATCTCATTCTCAAAGATCCGCCAAGTAAATTAAAATCTAGGAACGGGAATTCGTAGTAATAAAAAATGGTAATACATGGTGACTGTTTATTGCTTTTCATACTAGCGAGTTTAAGAATTGCCTAATATATTTTGGGTTCAAGCGGAGTTTCTAATAATTAATTAGCTGATCATGTGGCGAACTCACGAATTGCTGAACTTGATTATGTTTCCCTTTCATACAAGATCCGGAATAGAATCATTTATCAAAAAAAATATAAACTGTTTATTTTACAGCTTTTATTAAACTTTTTGGATTCTGCAGACAATGGAGTGGTTTATATTAGTTTTGGAAGCGTAGCAACAAACTTTCCTCGCAAAATATCAGATGAAATTACGAAATTGGTCGAGAAGAGCAATATTCGATTTGTTTGGAAAACAGATATTTTAGAATGGGTTCCACCTAGCAACGTGTTTTTAGGGAAATGGTTGCCACAAGCAGCAGTGTTATGTAAGTATACTTGGATTTTTAGTAGAATATTTATTTTCAATTCTCTGGTGAAAAAATACTCTAGAAATGTAATGTAGGTATATTTGTTTTTTTTTTATTATGGTGGGAAATCATCTAATGGCTTCTCCCCCTCTGGGCGAAGCGGGAGGGCGTGTGTAAAACCCACCCGTTCCTTTAGTTGCCTGTTGCCAACGTCCCGATATCCCTTTCGGACTTTCCCGCATATTTGGTATAACAAATGATTCTCTAGTGTTTAAAATATGCATTAATTGTTGGGTGTGATGAGGGTTTTTTTCTATTTCCAGGTCATCCAAATGTAATTGGTTTTATTTCTCATTCTGGAATGTTGAGTACGTCGGAGGCTATGCATTGTGGGGTGCCCATTATAAGTGTGCCGCTATTTGGAGAACAGTTCGCGAATGGAAAATCAGCTGTTGAAAGTGGTTTGGGAGTTTCATTGAACATATTGAGTCTTAATGTACGGGTGCTAGAAGATGCTTTACGAACAATACTTCAAGATAAGTAAGTGTTCGATTTTTATTTATTTTTATGGAGAAATATCACCTTCGAGTTAAAGTATAAGTTTCTATACATACAAATTGTTCTAAATGCATTTCAAGAACACTAGTTTGAATATAATTGACAGGGCTTTATCAACTAGCCCAATCATGATCCAAGCAAGCTGAAGTGGCAGTGGGCTGGCGATGTTTGTCGGAGGACCGATGGCCTGTGGAGTAGACGAGTCTTAGTGTAGAGATCGCGTACCGGCAAGCGTAGTGTGGGACGCTCCCCTGCTAGATGGACCGATGAGCTTAAAAAATTGGCTGTAACAAACTGGATGCGGAAGGCGAAGGACAGGGTATTGTGGCGCAGCTTGAAAGAGGCCTATGTCCAGCAGTGGACTGCGATAGGCTGAGTTGAATCCTCCAATGTAAGAGTGAATTTTGGACCATTGCGATATCTACATGTATTATCGTAAACCTCATTTCAATTATTACAGGTATCAAAAGAAGGCAAAGGAATTGTCTAGAATCTGGAAGGACAGACCACTATCCCCGATGGATACAGCGATATTCTGGATTGAATATGTAGCCAGACATAAAGGAGCAGTCAACTTGAAGCCGCCGACTGTTGACATGCCACTCTACCAATACTTGATGCTTGATGTAGTCCTTTTAATGGCATCATCTATGATTGTAATAGCTTACGTTATATGTAAAGTATTATCGTCGGTTTTGATAGCACTCTTAGGAAAACAGATCAAACTAAAGAAAAGGAAGATAGATTAGAGTTAAAATAAGAATTAACTTAGTTAGGATTTATTTAATAATATATAAAATAAAAATCTTACAAAAATACAAGAGTTAACTAAAGTGACCGAATCGTGACTTGTATCAATTAACTTTATTGCACTATCCAGGACACAAAACAAATCAGAAATATTTTCGTTTTGCTAAGGAAACAACATTATATTTTGAAATAAATTGTGCATTTATTTTGTGCCTTTGCGTCACAAATATATTTTTTTTGGTGGATTTATTTGACCGTTCGTACAATTCTTTTAAAGACACTGTAACATTTAACGTTTGAAAGCCAAGCATCCAGCTTCTTTTTAGAAAAAGCTGAGAAAGGCGGTGCAAGTAATGTACTTGCCTCAATCAGGCTATTTTCCTTATTACAGATACGCAGTGAATTGGCGAGACTTAGGTTTCAAAGAACTTTGTTATTAGTCTTATTTCTTTAGACAGAAATTTAGTGCAGTGTCTGTTGTTAAGAGTAGCGTTTCGCCTAGACAGTTCTTTTAAGGTCACTTTCATGATAACAGGTGAACTCTGATTCAGTGAACTCTATTCTGTATCCTACACCAACCTACTTTTTCGAACGCATATCTATAATTTACGAAATCGTTTAAGCATTTCAGCCAAACTGGATCATCTTCTTTCATTACTTATTAATTTTAATTGTCTGTGAAACTCTTCCTCTATGTATTTCCATAGTATAGTTTGTTTTGTTGGTGATATTTATCTGAACAGCTTCGCTACTTTTCGGAATTTATTAATCATATGTTCATAAATAACTTCTTATTTTTACCGTGACTTAAGTCTCAAAAGTCTCGGTACTCCCGGGACTGAGAATATCAGTCTCCGAGTCTCGAAAATACCAAAAATTCGTCGAGACACTCGAAAATTTCGAGACCGAGATTCCCGGGATGAAAGCCCTAGTTATCATATTACCAACTATTTTAATTACGTACATAAATTCGTATCTACGGTAAGTGGTGTTGTGGTGGTTCCAGTTATTTTGTTCTATGTCAATTGTTCTTTTTTCGGACAGTATATTGAATTTATTTCTTCCGAACCCATTTATATAATCTACACACGTTTTTTCTTTGATGTCTTTGTTGTTGTCTTTATAACTTTCTTTGACCCGCAGCATGCTTTTAGGATTGCTATTATTAGAACAAGACATATACTAAACATTCCAATTAGCACCACCGCCACATCTAGGTTGATGTACTGGTAGAATGGTACATCGGCTGCGGCGGTTCTGAAGGTGAAGTTTGGATGCTTAGCAGCAAATTCTGTCCAATATACAGCGGTGTCCATGGGAGACATTGGACGATCATGCCACGCTCTTGATATTTCCTTCACTCTTTGCCGAAATCTGAAAAACAATTAAATTGTTTTGTTAAGTTTTTTAAAATAATTTTGATATTATGTATGACACAATCTCAGCTAAAATAACATTTTATCGTTAACATTTTTGACCTTTTTTTGGTATTATCTGATATAATAACGCCATATTTTGCTAGAATTAACATTTTAGTATCTTTATGTAGGTACCTACGATATTGTTAATAGTATAATAAGCAATTAGTGAATAAAGGATGCATTAAAAGCGAGGGCCATATATAAATCACGAGCAAGTAAAGGATTCTAACGACTGAATCACGACCGTAAGGAGTGATTCATTACTCTCGTGATTCAAGTGTTAGAATCCTGAGCGACGCGAGTAATTCATGGCCCCCGATATAAGTCCGTTTTATTCAAGAGTTGAATTCTATACTTTATACCATGACTACGAGAAAAAGAACTTGCAACTTCGAGTCACTCGCGTCACTCAGGATTCTAACACTTGAATCACTATCTACGGACGTGATTCAGTCGTTAGAATCCTTCACTTGCTCGTGATTCATCCATGGCCCCATGGCTTTAAATCCGTCCTTTATTCACTAATTGTATAATATACTATTGTTTTTTACCAGCAGTTGGCAAATGCATTTTTGTGTTTTAGAATAAAAACGCAGAATATATTGTCTTCCGTTAAATTCACTATTTTCACATGCAAGTGGACAATTACTGAGTTAATGTTGTTTCGTGAAAATTCAACAAACTGTGACACCTCATTCCGATTTTTTGGAGCAAGATACATCAGTGTGACACGGTAATTAAACACCCTATTGGGTATATGCTTATTTATCTGTTCAAGGAGTCAAAGTCCCCTGATGTTTTTTTATATCTACTTATTTATTACAAAAGATGTCAATATTTTTTTTAGCATGAAAAATATAATTTTTTGTTGAAAATGATTACTTTGCTTTTGAGGTATTTGTTTTGATTAACAGCAACCCTTATCGAACATACTTAGGTAGGTACTCAGTAATGCGACCCGTAAAAATCTCAATATTGAAAATTGAAATACATCCACCATACAAGCAAGTGAGTTTAAAAGAATATTTCATATTCTGTAGCAGCAAAACTGTTTTGGCAACATCACGTTTATCAAAAAAACATGTCTTAGGTACTTTTGTGATTTTTTACATATATCGAAACAACTTGATTCCGAACCCAAATCAACAGTTATTAGTCACACACAATAATCTAAAGGATTAGAACCTTAAATTCTGTCACACAACGTTCATAATTGCGTAATCAGAATTAAAGAATCTTTTAAAATGGTGTAAATGTAGGTATAGGTATAGTAATTCGCACCGGCCGAACACACATAATGAAAAGGTGCTTAATTTTGATTGTAATAAGGTCTGAATTTGTATGCCCCAATTCTTTGAAATTGACCTACGTAATAAGAATAACACGATAATATTTAATCGCTCTGATGTACCAATAAATGATGAAGGCCGAGAAGGCTGCGCCCTACAATGACATCACTGACCTAATGAATACTGCTGTCCTTCACAAAGGTCAGGTTTGTAGTAGGTAACTGCTCGTAATCGGCGCATGCGATTGCTCAGATGATTGAACGAAGACGAACGTAGAGAATGTAGACGACGATTGGACGACAAAGTTTATGTAAGGATCGTACTTAGAAAGTACGTCACGTTTTGTTATTTGAGTGTATAAATATACTAACTTGGGATCCAATACGTTTTTGAAAGCATTCAGTAGATTTTCCGCAGTTAAGTCTCTAATTTGTACTTGCACTCCAAGGCCGCTTTCTTCGATGGCTGCGGCGTTAGCAGGCTGGTCTCCTGCCACAGGCATGGCTACCATGGGTACTCCATAGTGTATGGCTTCTGTCGTTCCACCGTTGCCAGCGTGAGACAAAAATGCTAAGGTTTTCGGATGTGCTAAAATTTAACAAAGTGACTCGAATTACTCGACGCTATGTTACTTTTATTTAGGTTTATTTGTTATTTGTAATTGTGAATATTATTCTCGTCCTTCAAAAGATGGTTTCAATAGGACGTAGGTTCTAGTTCCCACCATTGTTTGAGCTAAAGATAGAAAACGAGAATTGTTATTCTGTTCGCTGTCATTTTCATTTATTTGGTATCATAATTTTATTTTGGATTTATTTGCAACCTACCTAAAATATCCACTTGAGGTAGCCAACTGTTTGTGTAAAGTTTATTTTTGTCCACCACTAAAGTTTTGTCCTCCCATTTCCATATGAATCTTTGTGGCAGTTGCTTCATGACATTTAAAACTTCCTGTACTTTGTCAGCCGGCATCGTGGAAGCCTTCACGATGGATCCGAAACTGATGTAAATTACACCGTGTTCTGCCTCATCTAAGAACTTTTTAAGATCCTGGAATCAATTTTTTTATTTTTATTAAATTCTTTATTTATTATCACTTTATCAGTTATTAAGTACTACCAAAGGTGCTTTAAAGAGTGCCTACCAGCCCTGTTTGTCAGACAACTGCCGGACCCTTCATCTGCCTCAGAGAACGCTTCATCATCTTATTGTTCGTCCATAGTGGACATCTCGTTCAGAGCCAAGTTAATTGCTACTCATGGGTCTCGTATCAAACAAAAGTGTAGGATCCTTGCTTGCCCAGTAAGCAAAGGGATTGCAGTCTTAACTACTTAAACGTTTTGTTGTGCACGGAAAGATGTTGATCCACGCTGATATGGAACAAGTGCTTCAAGTCAACCAGCAGTTTTCTTGCCTCAACAAAATAATAATAAAATGGTCAGTGTCAATACTTACGCCAATTAATGGTTTGGCATCAATTACATGAAAACCTCCAATTTCGATGACATTAGAAGGAAATAGTCTCGATCCAGTTAGTGTAAAGTGATGATACAGAAGAAGAAACTTCATTTCTCGAGCTAAATCTTCTAGAGGCGGGATATCATCGAAATATTTTGCAAGAGCGTTTTGGTTGCTTCTTTGGGTGTAGTACTGGTTAAGTTTTCTAAAATAAAAGTCTAATATTGTCCTTTCTACTCTTTGAAATAGTGTGGGTTTGGTGCCTCCCTCTAGGAAATGGAAAGGAACATAAGCAGGATTGTAAGGCACACCTAATCTTTGATAATGATAGGGCATCAGTATGTGGGACATTATACCGACCACCGGCGCTTGGAGCTTGTGGGCAACACCGAGAGCACAATCACTGTTGAACTGCTCCACAACTATTACATCGAACTTCGGTTTTTCTTTAAATAAACTTTGCACTCGGTCATTGGCCAACATTACATTGCAGTTTTCTATTCCGGCATTTGCAAGGTAGAGACTGACAAAGAACAGCGTCAGATATGAGCTCTCAAAGGGTGACTCGCCTTCAATGGCTTTAATGGTTCCAGCTAAGCTAATGTCATGATAATTCGCCGGTGGGTCTTGTTCGGGGAAGTGAGAAATAACGGTCACATTGTGACCTCTTCTGGCGAGTTCACGTAAATAAACACGGAAAACGATAAAATGACTTTTGCCGTGGTACGGAAATATTCCAAGGATGTTAAGACTACAAGCGTAGTCCGTTAACACTAGTAATGATAATGTAGCGATTAAAACACTCGGCTTCATCTTTAAGAACTTGAAGGCCGTCGGCGAGAGGACACTCAAACGGCGCCGGTGTGTACTCGGCCGCCTCCGGCAGCGGACTGACTTGCGAACGACTAAACCACAAGTGTGATACCTTTCAACGAGTTTATTAAATTATTAGTATATGACTCGACGGAATTCAAAACTGCTGTTAGCTAAAATATAATTCATTGTTGAGATAAAAAATGTATACCTTCTCAGTTATTTTTCAATTTCAGCTTATAATCTTTATTACCTGATTGGCACCTTATTCAACTAAAGGCTATATCGCACACCTAGATCTAAACAGAGACAACTCAAAAAAGGTAATTTTTCAAGATACGATAAAAACGTATACCTGCCTTTTTTGTTAGGGACGTTATACAATTTAATTTGATTCTAGATAATAAATAGCTTGTAAAATGTCACTGTATATAAACTGGGGCTAAAATTCAATCTTTTCTATCGATAATCACTGTTTTTCGAGTTGTTACACTTTAGGGTGGTGACTATGTATAAAAAATAAACACTTTATCAAACAAAACTGGAACAAGTCAAAATATCCTTATGTAATATAGCAGAACAATTCACCAACACCATAACAACTCTAATTAACCTCGCGTATACGTTTCGTCAAAACTGTAACAATTCGAAATATCCGCGTTTTCGTTCTTGATAATACGTGCACTCCTTATGATTTATACTGAAGGTCAACTCATAATAGACTTGTTTAGGTGGGAGAGGGTGACAGACGTTGATTCATTAAAAGAAAGTTAACGCCGTATAGCGATTAATTTTATAAGCATTTATTGAACCTGTCTTTTTGGATAGTTGCGTATGATCACCGAGCATTTGAATACAAACATAACTCAAAATTAATGATTTTTGAGTTGTCTCAGTTTAAATCTAGGTGTGCGATATCATTATCAAGTAGTGCGTATGCAGTACTTGATAATGATATGGCCTTACATTTATAAATAATTAGCAGGTAAACACTTGATATTACCAGTTATCACCCGTCTAGCCTTTTCCCAACTGTGTTCGGGTTGACTTTTATGTCTAATCGGATACAGCTGAATACCAGTTTTCTACATGGCGCTACTGCATAACTGACCTCCACAACCCAGTAACTGGGTTACGCGATACCCCTTGGTAAGACTGGTTTTCAGACTTTCGGGCTTCTGACTACCCGTAGCAGACCTACAAATGACGGCCGGGACGTGCTTTCCGACGCACGGAGGGGTCTCGGTTCTCGGTATGTAATGGAAAGTCAGTGAAGAGTAATTAAATTCGGTAATATTTTTTTCTTAACCAAGTGTGTGTAGAAAGAAAATCACTATTAATATGTCATGAAGACGTCGCAAGGCCTTGAAGATTTCAAAAAATGGTCGAAAACATAAGGCAACATGGCCTTATGTTGTGCGATCAAAAATAGAACGATCATTAACACCAACACCAACATAATTAATTTTATCAACCCAATTGCTTAGGTTTTATTTTATAATGAACCAGCGACCGTCCCCTGCTACGCACGGTTTTTCGGACTTCATAAAACATGATGAGACTAGATGTCTTTATTACTTATTTGTAAGTTTAATACCTAGTAATTTAATACGTAATAAATGATGGTGAAAACCGCATCACAATCAGTTCTGAAATTATTTATTATGTTAAATAATTTTATTATTCCATAATATGCGAATAATGGATAGTAAATGTAAGGATCGTAGCAGGTGGCCTTCTGTATACAGGGTGTTAGGGTAGACACCGTTACCCTTGAAACTAGTGGTTTGGTGTCATCTATAATATACTTTTTTCTATGGGACCAATTTTTAAATCGCAAAAAAAATCTGCTGTTCCATACATTTTGTCGATTTAAGTGAACACAAATGTAGGGAACAGCTGATTTTCTTTTCGCGATTTCATGGTTGGTGCCATAGAAAAAGTATATTATAGATGACACCAAACCACTAGTTTCAGGGGTAACGGTGTCTACCCTAACACCCTGTATAGTTTCTGCCTACCCCCATGGGAATTAGGCGTGAGTTTATGTTTGCATGTATTATTCCATTTGATATACCTATGCAAATTGGAAAAAAATCTGATATAGGTTCATAAATTGTCGTTTCCTACTGAGTTGTGGAGATTTTTTTAAAGTAATGCATCTCGCAGGTCATCTTATGTGGTCGGCTGCTTTACCGGGCCATCCTGTGGATTCCTTAGTAATTAAGGCCTGCAGCTAGGGCATAAAACTTATGAACTAAACGAGATTATTGAAATCGCCCTCTACACTCGCTTTCCGACTTCCATTCCTATTGTAGTTTCTATGGCTCAGATGTAGTTCGTACCATAGACCATAGATGGCACTTTAACCTACCAGTGTACAATATTTAATTTTATTGAGAAATTAACAAAGCTGATACAAACATTAGGTATTTCACGTTATGGGTATCATGCGTACCAATATGTATACCTATGTGTAGTTATATAATATGGCTCAGATGTAGTTCGTATCATATACCATAGATGGCACTTTAACCTACCAGTGTACAATATTTAATTTTATTGAGAAATTAACAAAGATACAAACATTATTTCACGTTATGGGTATCATGCGTACCAATATGTATACCTATGTGTAGTTATATAATATGATCTGGTGCTATCATTTTTATTAAAATGTACCTACTAGGTACTACCTACCAACCAACCTAGTTTGTGAGCATTAGTCTAACCGTCACAATAATAACGTTTTTTCGTTTAAGTTCGTAAGTGGGTGATTTTCAAAATTTCTGTACATTTTGTTGTGTGAAAACGTCTGCGTGAATATTATCCAAGAAAAATGCATTGAAGTGATCAAACTAGTATTTATCCTTGAGCAACATTTTTTCCAGATGGGTTTCAACATTTCAGATCATAATATAAGGTAATTAAAAAAAAAAAGATGTTTACCTCTTCAGTTTCAAAATATTTTCATATAGCAACCTCGTGTCTCTAAGCACAAGCGCGTAACAAAAAAAGACATAAAGAAGAAACTTCTCACATATTTACATGTTCTAGTTGCACAATGGTGCCGATTCTTTTGTACACCGAACTAAACTAACTAAACTATCACTAAAAATCCTTACTTTTGACTATGGGAATCTTGGATCTATTCTGCCAAATAAATTCTCTAAATTTAAAACTTATTTTGACACAACTTAAATCGAATTTGACAACCGCGCGCCTCCACTTGGTACTTGTTTTCCCTACCCCGTGTTTTTTTTTTAGAGCCGGAGGCGCCCCTGCACAGCAGCCTCGACGTGTTTTAATGGAATTTTTCAGTTTTTGTATGGAAAATAACGAAAAAAAAAAAAAAAAAATATTGCCAGCATGTTGCATGCCTGGGTGTCCTAAAGAGGATCGAAATTTTCATTATTTTTGCGATAGGACACACCGTTTTCGAGATACAAGCAAAAGAAAATAAAAAAAAACAGTACTGTTTTGTAAAAGTCGAGGTGTTGGTTTGACTTTTAGTTCATAACATCTAATTTTATTCCACACATTTTTAATCGCGATTAAATATAGTCAGATTTATTTAGAGGATTTTAGATATAGGCCAAAATTTTAGGTTAAATCGTCAAATTCAGAATAGCATTTTCACTAAACTAATCTCAGTTCCATCTTAGTGCTGTCAAACTAAATTATAGTTAAGTTGTGCTATTTATAGTCTATTTCAGAATGAGTTTGATCGTTTGACAGGACTAAACTAAATTTTAGTGATTTTTAGTTTAGTTTAGAGAATTTTGTGACAAGAGAATCGGCACCATTATCTTTATGACTCTAATTATGATGTAAATTATATAAAATATAAATAAATAAGCTAATGCATAATAATAATAACATTGTTTCAATATATGTTTTCAATTTCGTTCATTTTTGTTATTCTTTATTGTAACAACAATATTAATAGATATTTGGGGTTTCAACTGGCAACATTCTTTGGCAACATTTAAAACCATCCCATCAGATGACAACAGAACGTCTGTCCACCATTTTGACAGCGGGTGCCACTAACAAGAAAAGTGTGTTTGTTCCAGTGCAGTGTTTTTTCAACAATAAATCTTTCATTTTTGTTGTTCAGCTATAAAAACAACGGCTAGCTATTATTATTTTCGCGTAAATTTAAAGAATAATTTTGACCAACAACTAAAAAAAAACTAGAAAACTTCAATAAGATTCTAACCTCCAAATGTTTGACGTTATAATTCAACTCATGGTTGATTTAACGATTTGTTACGTTTTTTTGTTACGTAACAAAAATGAAGTAAAGCCGATTTCATACAGAATTATTATGTTTATACATATTTAATTAGATGGATGATGCTTTGTTTATTCATTTTAATCGCATTGGAAAGCGCATACGGAAGCCTTATGCAAAAAAAAAAAAGTAGATCCGCTTATGCATTACATAAACTAGCGCCTATGTTAAATATTGATGCTCTGCTATCATGGTCTAGTGTCATGTAACTTAAGATATGGAATTATCTTTTGGGGAAACTCGACAAATAAAGAAGTCATTTTTAAAACGCAAAAGAGATGCCTTAGAGCTATGTTTAGCCTACAGGTTACTGAGAGCTGCAAACCGTTATTTAAAAAGTATAAAATATTAAAACTTCCATCAATGTACATTTGAGAGACCATTATGTTTGCCAAATCGAATCACTTATTCCATTTAGTATCAGAGAAGTTTATTCGAAATAGACGTGACAATAGCAAGCTTTGTATCCCTCAATCCAAGACGGTTTTATTGCGCAAAAGCATATTCTGTATGGCACCAATTCTTTATAATACGTTGCCAAAACATTGGAGGGAATATACTACCCAAAACAATTGCGAAATAGACTAAAAAGCCTTTTATTAGACAAAGTGTATTACAGAATTGATGAGTTTTTAAATGATAAGTTAATTTGATTTGTATGACATTTAATCTGCACGTTTTATTTTTATTTAATTGTATTTTGTTTTTTGATTAGACATTATTATGGATTTTAATATTGGCATCTCTAAGACTATATTTTGAATTGAATCTTATATATTTCTATACTGTGGAATGCGTTATGTACAAATCATTTGAATAATAAAATTTATATTTGTACGCCGTAAAGGCAAAACATGACTGTGACATAATTTATTGTAACATCTTGCATGCCTTGTGTTTGTATACTCGTGTTTTGGACAAATAAATGACTTACTTACTTACTTATTTAAATACACATTATTTTTTAAATATTTCAAAAATAAAATAAGTCATAAAATATTTAAAAATGTAAATAATAGTAGCCCACCAGTATCAGGAATACGTACAACATCGTAAAAATTAATAAATTATTAAAATGCGATATCGTTGTTTTAATTATCTTCTGTGAAATAGCCCTAATATTTCTCTTTTGTTATTTTTTTGTGACATTGTTCATTTTTGTAACGGTACTCGTTTTTGTTTCACTTTTGTATCTGTACAAACATTTTGAAAATCACCCAAGTACCTGTAATTGTATTGACTTTCATGATGCATTGTGTGTGCAAATAGTCCATCTATTTATAGAATACATAACAAAAAAACTTAAACTTGATAAATATGTGTGACTGACTAAAAGAAAACTTGCGCTGTGGGAAAATCTTATAGTAGGTTATTCATTAAGGGAATAAAGCAGTTACTTAATGTCACGGGCGATATTTTGAATTTAGAACGCAACGAAGGATTCTGGATCTCCCGAGCGTAGCGAGGGAGCTGTGAGTTACCTCCTGAGCGAAGCGAGGGAGTGCAGACTAATCCTAACTCCTGAGTGCAGCGAGGGATTCAAGCTTGCCCAAGACGAAGACACCTTTATCCCCGAGGAGAATACTCTACTTTTCGCACATACTGCGCGGTAATACAAAGCCATTCGATTTTCAGTATTACTACTCATGTAGCTCTAACATTACTATTACTAGATCACCGAAAAACATGCATAAACTCACACCTTACCAAATACTGAATATTTTTATATATAAAATTAATACAAAATAAATTAAAAATAATTTATTACAAAACAAAAACTTTCATGAGAGACTTATTTAGTTTTCATTTTACGTTTGACTTGCTGTGATTTGTCCTTCGTGAGCAAAGCGATTATCATTTTCAGAGAGTACAGGATTGCAATTATGATGCTTCCGAACACCGCTATGATATCCCATGATCTGTATTGGTACAGAGGCACTGCACTCGCCGGAGTCCGGAAGGTGTAGTTGCTAGTTCGAGCTGTGAACTCAGTCCAGTAAATTGCACTGTCCATGGCGGATTGCGGACGGTCGTGCCATACTCTGGACAGATCCTTTACCTTCCTCCTGAACCTGAAATAAAATTGACACTTGATGAGTATAAATTATGATCATCAAATAAAACTAGTTTGTCATCAAATGCTCTTTTTGCTGGAAGTATGGTAGGGCAAGGTAAGTTTAATACATACAGTTATTACAAGGAAATTTATTTTTTCATTAAAATGTTAAGTAAATAACTACTATAATTTTAAGCATGTTGCTTTGCAAGCTTTGTGTAATATACAATAAAGATATTTCAATACTCACTCAGGATTTAGAACAGTTTTGATTTTTTCCAACAAAAGTTCCGAAGTCAATTCTCTGAAGTGGATCTGAACGCCTAACCCGCTCCCTTCAACGGCTCCAGCATTTCCTGGCTGGTCTCCGAAGACTGGCATGCCAATCATGGGTACTCCATGATGAATCGCCTCGGTGGAACCCAGCATGCCACAATGAGAATAAAACGCCAGAACATTCGGATGCGCTGAAATTATGCGTAAAACCAAGAATTGAATATGTCCCCTCAGACCAAATAAAAAACCAAGACAGCGCTGGTCAATTCATTGTAGTTTGATTGTAAATGGCTGTAAATGTGTGTGTGTGAGCGTGCATGCATAGAGCGGCGGCGTAGTTTTAGCATGCTTCACTGTATTGTTCGCAGCACTCCGTCTTGGTTTTTTATTTGGTCTGGTGTGTATAGTTTTGGATTTTTTAAATTAAGAATAGTATCGTCTGCTGCTTTCAAATTGCCTGCAATGTTTTGTAAGATAAAATGTCATTAACAGCTTGTTTTAGTTCTGAGAGAGTTTCTCATCTTTGGTTTCATATTCATTATCTTTCATGACTGTTACGTTTCTGTATTAAATCCACAAAATTGATAAATCTTATCAAAGCTAGGGTCCAAGGTCCAAAATAAAAGATTTACTTTTATGAATGCGTTGATGCCTTGCTGCTTTATATCAAACACGCAAGCAATAGCAATTTTAATGGATTAACACCCACTTATATAGTTATATTGTCGTCGGTTTTATCCTGTAGACATTTTATTTCTATGATTAATGTATGCAAATAGAATCTTGAATCCAGATACCTTGATAAGAATTATAGTAAGTTTATTAAGGTAATATCATATTGTTTACCACGTCTAAGTTAATTAGACCACCTACAACCAACTGCATCTGGTTGCAGCCGGCTTATCCTAGGTGTAACCGCACTTAGGCCTTAGCAGTAATATACAAATAAGATTATTAAGCCTGGCTGGTCTAGCAGAATTTGCTGTTGAAACTCATTGGACACGCTTGAGCAAATTACTAGTTACTATTAAAGTTGCGGATGGCAAAAAACAGCACTAACGTAAATCTCACACTCGCACTTAATTAGAATGAAAATACAAAAAAAAATGCAGCTTTTAATATGGAACGAACTCTGAAACATAAAAAACTCATCCGTTCCCAACACTCCCTTAATGTTCCTCGTTTAACCTAACCAAGTATATCATTATATCGATATCTAAACTATTTTTTTTTTATCGAAATCGAAAACTTACGGGATTTGAGCCTATATTTTCTCTTCATAGTATCGATAGTGTTTTGGTGAAAGGGTTTTCCCTTCGGCGCCGAGTAACGAGATATCTTATTACAATCTATCCTGAGGGGAAATCGTAACGGAATAGCAATGTAAAAATATAGCAGTGAATTAGCAGACCTCAATATAACTGGGAAAAGGCTAGATGGTGAAGATTCTGCAGTGTATTTACGAGTATTGCGCAGTATGAATGGTTAAACAAAGAACACATTCAACGAAACGTCGATAATTTACGCTCACAGGTGACGAATAATTCGCAAAGAATATCCCGATGAAAGTCTTGTGTTAAGATCCCAAAGCCATCCCTTTTTCGACTGCATCGGAATAGGGAATGATCCAAACTGGGCCTAAGATGGACAGAACTTTAACGTATTTGACCTATTGTATAATTACGTCAAATTCTAGTCAAGTCCTACTTTTTTACATAAACGTGAGCCAAATACTGTCTTCACCCTTGAATATGTCCCTCATTAAACCAGCCAGCCTGCGTAATAATATTTATATGGTATCCAGTTCCTTATGACAAAGAATCTTAATCGACCCTATCAAAGGTTATATTTCCTTTGGTGTCGTACTTTGGTTCAGCTGATTCCATTTATGTTATATTCCTGTTTACGTTTTTTTAAGATTAAATAGGCTAATTTGGTAGACCTGGGCTTTGATATATAGATACAGGTACGTAAGTAATAAAACTATAGGTACCTAATATATCGTTTTGAGGCAGCCAGTTTGATATGTATATATTTTTCGGGTTCCCTGGCAAAGTCTTCTCCTCCCACTTCCAAATGATTCTCTGCGGTAACTGTGATACAGCTCCTATGATGGCTTCCAATTTATCTTTGGGTGTTGAGGTGGCTCGTAACATCGATCCAAAACTTATGTAAATTACACCATGTTCTGCTTCTTCTATGAATTTTTTTAAGTCCTGGAAAAAATATAGTATATTGTTTACCCGAAAAAGAATGCTTATCGTACGCACATCTATTATGAAATCATGCGCACAGCGATAAATTCGGTATATGTTTTGGATTAAGGGCGACAGTTTTGTCATCGATTTTAAGTAGATAGATAAAAATTTTATTTATGTGATTAAGTAGTACCGTACCCCGCGTCCTAACCAAAATAATTGTACGCGCGAATACTCGATCGTCGCGTCAATACCTATATGTTACTTATTTGTTCGGAAAACCCGACATTTGCACACTGCAACCGCTGCCGCCTGTCAAAGTACGACCGCGTCCGACCCGCTGTCGCCCCGCTGTCGCCCCGCGCCCGACTCGCTGCCGCTCCGCGCCCGCGCTCTGTGTGAACACGATGAACATCGCGGCTCACGCGCTGAAAACGACCCGACCCGATCTCGCCCCGCATCCGCTTTGTGTGTGTTTTGAACTTAAGCGAACGGGCGTCGTGCTCTTTTATATGAATATGACATAGTCGTGCGATCAATCAAGTCGTGTATTTACGTCATTATTCCGACAAATGATCGCGTACTAGCGATTTCACGCGACACCGACAGTCGCTTACGGTTAGGACGCAGGGGAAGGCCTCGAAATTGTAGTTCAGATTGGTAGACAACGCAAGGATGTTCCGAAGCAATCACCTATAATTTATATATTGGCGAGTAAAAGCCTTATCTCCCAAGTAATGACATTCCAATTTGCTTGCAGCGAACGTCAAAGATTTTATAAACATTGTTGATATGCCATGTCATTTAGTGACTTGTTGTAATGACAAGCAGAAACTGCTAAAGAGTGTGTTTACAGTCCTCTGGTCACACACTTTACGTAGGTAATAATGATATAAGCATGACTAGTAGGTTTGTTACATAGTAAACTGCCTGTTACCATACACTTAACAATTTGATTATATGATACATGCAACGTCTGCAGCATGTTTAATTAATTTATTATGAACCTTATGTTACCTGTCTTGAATCTTTCCCATACTATTTTTTTACGAGAATACGAACTTTTACAAACGTCCAGAAGTGCATGTCCGCGGGTTGCTAGTGATACATGGAAGTAGTTTAATGAAGATAGATATATGGACCGCAACAGATAGATACCAACCATCAGAAATGGGAAGCTTGGAAGGAAGCGGGACTGGAGGCAGGTTTACTCACATGTATAATTTTCACATGAATGATGTTACCAATACATTGTAACAATATTTTGATTTAAAAGAGTGTCCGTGGAGTTTCTTTCCCGTTCTTCTCCATAGGAACCTACTACGCTTTGGAATGGGGACTAGCTTCATCTTTTTGACTGACCGACCCCGTGACAATTCAAAAGTACCTTTATTTGGTTTATTTGAAATAAATGCTTTGAGTTTGAATTTGAACTAAATAAGTATTGTATTATCAAATATTGCTTAATTGAAATTGTCATTTGAGAATTTGGGATCTAATGACGCTTACGACAAAATTTACATAAGTACTGGACGAGATTTGATTTTAATCGAATTTTAATAGCTACATGGGAAATAAAGAGTCAAGCCACTGACGCTCTTACCTTAGGCAGTTCTTTTGGTTTGGCAACGTGGTATCCACCCACTTCATGCACATTAGGTGGGTACAGACCGGGGCCAGACAGCACGTAATTTGTGTACAGCAACATGCATTTAACACTTCGAGCCAATTCTTCCAATGGCGGTATATTGTCAAAAAATTGTGCTAGAGTGTTCTGACTGTGTCTCCGGCCAGTGAATTTAAATAAATAAGTAAATAAATTATGGAAAATGGTCCTTTCGATTCGTTGATATAACGTGGGCTTTGTACCACCTTCTAACAATAGGAGAGGCACATATGCTGGGTTGTATTGAATCCCGTAGTCCTCGTAGTGCCAGGGCATCAGCACGTGGGACGTCAGTCCAACTATTGGTGCTCCCAGTACGTGGGCAAGACCCAAGGCACAATCACTGTTAAACTGTTCCACAAGCACTAAATCGAATTTTGCTTTAGATTTCCACAGATTTTGCACATTCTCATCTTCCAGCAAACTTAAACAGTTTTCTCTTCCCGAACTAGCTAAGAACAAACCAATTTGTATTATGTTCCAATACGAACTCTCTATTGGAAAAGCATCTTCTAATATTTTGGTTTTTCCACCCAAATCTATATCATGATAGTTTTTTATTGGTTTTTCCTGAGGGAAGTACGATATCACTGTCAAATTGTGACCTCTGTTCGCTAACTCCCGAAGATATGGTGCGAATACGAAAAAATGACTTTTGCCTTGGTATGGGAACACTCCTAATATGTTAAGCGTTAGCACTTGGTGGAAGAAAACACTTATGAACAGGACTAGTATATTATATAACTTCATTTTATTATTGTCAACACTTGACGCTAATTAATCGTAAGGTTTTAGCGACAGTGTGTTCATTGGTGCTGGTACGTTTGGCCTACTGAAGTATTAACAAGCCACAGTCGGTTTTTAAATAAAGATAAGACTCCCGCTCTATTTGGAGAGGATGAAGTGTTATCTATACATAAACATAAGTGATTCTACGTAGATGACATTTGGGCTTGTTATCTGATGTCATAGAATAAATAAGTGTTAAAACTAGTTACCATCAGTTTTTTTTATTGGCAAGGTTATCGGTCTAAATGCTTCCTAGAATCAACAAGTAGAATTACATTTTACTGAATATCCGGAACTTAGATATTATTGACAAGTCAGAACAATATAAATTAAAGCAATAAAAACTAAAACCCAACATCGACAAGAAAGTCAATCAACTAAAATGGTATAAACAAGACACCACAGACAGACAAATAAAAAATCCGGAGTCACACGTGTTAGGCCATAAATCGGACAGATTACGTGTGACTCCGGCTTTTTGGGGTTATAATATTTTTTTTTCTGAAATGTGCTAATTAAGTCCTTTCATTTTTGATACGTAACATGGTACGATTAAAAAATATTTGTTTTTTAGTTCATGACTTTATGTCCTCTAGAGGGCGCCATTTTTAATTTAATGTGACTTCTCAAAGCCTATAACCAGTGGACGATCAAGACGCTTCCAACGATACCTCATTTGTCAAATTGTGATGAGTCGTTTTGAAGATATGAGGGAACAGATGAACACACATACATACATACCGGTCAAAATCATAAACCTCCTTTTTTCTTCGCCGTAGTCGGGTAAAAATACAACTGCAGGGGTGGTATTCGATCCGGGTTGACGGCACCTTGTGTTCCACGCGCGCCTTAAAGCGATGTCAGCACAACAGAAGGGGTTAGGGCCGATGCCTGCCGGGGTCGCGGCAAACTCCGAAAGGGATACCGTGGTCTCTGGTTACATACAGGCAACTGAAGGAACACGGGTGGGTTTTAGTCAGTAAGAGTCTGACACGCCATTCCGCTCCGCCCAGAGCGGGACAAGTAATATGATAAAACCGCATCCAAAAAAAAAAGAGGGGTGGTATTCGATGGTGGGTAGAAAAATAATTATTATAATAAAAATACCAGCCTATTATAGTCCCACTGCAGAGCAAAGGCATCTTCTCATACAGAGAAGGCACGAGCATTGATCACCACGCTTACTTAATTAACACTTTGACAGCCAAGCATTTTGAAACGCGCATTCCCCTCTACGCCGGCCATTTACGGCATTGTTGTAAATTCTATAAATATAAATAATAACTAAAAAGTTTTACCCCATTTGCCTTTTAGCCATTTGCTTCTTTTTGTATAAGCTAAAATAACTAAATTAATTTTATAATAAAAAAATAAACCAAGGTACATATATATATATATATTTTTGTGTTATTTTATTAAAAAAATTAAAACAATAGTACCCATTTTCAATAAAAATAAATACTGTTACACAGACACGGCCAGCTCGACGCATTCCTTGAATCCTTGCACCCACACGTTACGTAAATTTTTGGCAGTCAAAGTGTTAAAATGGGTTGGCGAAAGAAAAAAACAAGTTTTTATGGTTATTTTAATTAACAAATAATAAATAACGAAATTAAAAATCCTAAATTACCAGTCAAGCGTTAAATAAGAAATATTTTTCTGCTGCATTTCACCATGAATTCATTTAAAATATTTTCCACAAATAAAATTATGCAAAACTTCTCATTCAAACTTCACTCTTTTGGATGATCTTCTTTCTTCTTCAACGAACTCTGATTGTGGGTCATTTTGACAACAGCAGCAGCAGAGTACAGACAGAATCTTGTACACTACATAGCTCAGGATGTACAGGACCAGTCCAATAAATGCTAGGACGTCAAGCTGAAGCTGTTGGTACAGAGGTACTTTAGGCGCTGCTGGTTGGAGATTTGGTGCCCCCTGGTAACGAGCCACGTATTCTGTCCAATAGATAGCAGATTCTGAAGGTGACATTGGTCGGTCATGCCATAATCTTGATATAACTTTCGCACGTTGCTGCCATCTGTAATTACAATAAGATAAGATAAAAATTTATGTGTTTTGGTTTATTTTTTCATTCATAACGCGTTGCGGCAGATTTCGTGTTAAGATTACATTATGACATTGCCAAAATGCTAACCTTAATCCTGGTTAATCAATAGCTGATCATGGGTCAAGTTACCGTTGCAAAATGGCAGTTAAAATTGCTATGTCCAGAAACAGATTGTTTGGTTTGGTAACTGTGGTTTTTGTTGCTTTGTTGATAGATTAAAATGGTCCCCTCAAAAACGTTGTGATGGAAAATATGGAATCAGTAAATGCTTGAAAAAATTATATTCATAGGTTCTGTTATCTGTGCGAAGATAAATACTAGAAATCTGTATTCTGTGTTTAGAGCTCATGGTTCCTTTTTGTGATACACTTAAGACAGCACTAGACTACATTATGCTGTTTAGTTTGAATCCGAGGCCGGGCGAAGACTATATTTATTTTTCCTTTAAATAATAATTATCCACTATAAATAAGAATTTGGAACTGTGCCCGATAGATAACGAAACGACACCAGCTGTGTAAGTGACAGTAAATCTTAGTGCGGGGTCAATTCACGAACCGATTTTTTTGTAATTGGTCTATCGCAGGGCAGTTAGAGAATATTAAATATAACTATGGACCAAAAAAAACACGTACGGACTCAACTCGACTAAGACCGGTTCGAGCACCGATATCAGGCTAAATCTAGAGAGGATTGTTTTTTTTCCTATAACTGATAATTTTTGCATTCACGACTTTATTTAATTGGATTAGTGACAAATGAAGCCACAAACAATCTATTCGTAGAGGAAGTGTCTCAAATTTGCCTTTGACAGCTAAGCAGTATGCTTTTCGAACTTGATCTACTTTCAATTAGGTATGTAATGTTATCTTAACAATTTTGGTTAGTTCGTACTACAGATATGTGATTAGTTTCAGATTTCTCGTTGACATTGGAAGTTTCAAGTGTAAACTATTTAACAGAATACGTGGTCTTATGAATTTTGAAGTTTTTCTCTGCTTTTTCCATCATCTATCACACTAACGACACGAAAAAGAAACATCTATTGCATCAGTATTGTAAAATTAAATGCATGTCCACTAACACAGGGTCCAGAACATCATTGATGGCATCTAACAAATATTCCTTCTTCAGATCTTGGAAGTTGACGATGGTAGCCACGCCAGCATCTTGCAGGGCTGCTGCGTTGCCATACTGGTCTCCAAAGAGAGGGATGGCCACGACTGGAACACCAGCGTCCACTGCTTCGATGGTGCTGAGGATGCCTGCGTGAGACACGAAGGCCTTTACGTTGTCATGTTCTGAAACGTAGAGAAAAGATGTTGTAAGTTCGGTGATATTTTGGGAAATCAGTTCAAGAATTCAGAAATATTTGGTACTAGCTGTTGCCGCGACTTCTTCTGCGTTCCACGATAAAAAGTAGCCTATGTCCTTCTCTGGGTCATGGTCTACCCATGTGCCAAATTTCATCCAAATCCGCTCAACCGTTTTAGCGTGTAAGCGTAACAAACAAATAAACTCATTTTCGCATTATAATTTTTAGTTAGGATTCTTGTATTCTGTCTATAACTCTACAGATAATATGGTAAACTGTGATATATTTTTCGGTAACCTTGTAGCTACATTAACCTTAAAGTTTGTAGATAAGATGATGATGAGATTTGATATTATTTGATAATTTAATTGTCATTGAGCTAAGAAATCCATATCTTAAAGCTTTAAAAATTCAATAGAATCACTGGAAATTCCTCTACTATTGAATATCATACTGTGTAATCATGTTTGTGACAAACAGAATATTAATGAAGATTAGTTGCGTGACAGAAAGTTTTGAACATGATTCATATTTTTTAAATAATCGTATTGATTTAAGTTGGCCAAAGATATGTAGGATGGATTTTTCCATAAAAAAATTAAATCATCATCATCTGCCTAGCCTTTTCCAACAATGTTGGGGTCGGCTTTCAGTCTAACCGGATGCAGCTAAACACCAGTGTTCTACATGGAGCGACTGCCTATCTGACTTCCACAACCCAGTTACTGGGTAACACGATACCTTATTACCCCTTGGTAAGACTTGTTGCCAGACTTTCGAGCTTCTGACGACCCGTAACGACTGTCAAAGATCTACTAATGACAGCACGAAGGGGTCTTGGTATGTAAAGATGGTCTCCATCCACGGATCAACCGCGGCAAGCATAGCTTAACCTGATCGATTAACCCGTACGACTAAAAAAAGCTCCTTAAAAACATTTAATATTACTATTATAATATTCATAAGTACCTCATAATACTAACTTATCATTCATGCAAAATACTAAGAGCTTAGCTGCTAAGCCCACAAACAGTCACCCGTATTACTAAACACATGTGCGTATACTTACTCAAAATGTCGTATTGTGGGAACCATCTCATAGTCATAACGTTTCTCGGCAGTTGCAGATTGCCTCCGTCCCATTTCCAGAGGACCCTCAGAGGCAATTTACCGAACGTTGATAACAGTTCGTTTAATTTATCACCGGCAAGCGTGGAGTCCTTTACCGTGGAGCCGAGGTTCACGTATATAACGCCGTGTTCGGCCTCGTTTATAAATCTCTCTATTTCCTGTAAAGTGATAGCATTGAAAGATGAGTTGATTGTGCAAGCATCTTGTGCTATTGGTGCTTGTGGATATGGACGTGTTAAGGTTTTTTTTTACGTTAATTTTAAATTAGTATTTACAGACTTTTAGCCATCACGTTCTAAACAGAAAAAAAATTATAATATAGGGTACCTAGTAAGTAAATTAGTGTTGGAATTCGTTATTATTTTTTATTGACAACAAGTGTGGTGCACGCTAGCAATGGGAAAGCGTTTGCGTTCCGCATTTTGAGTTGTCTGGCAAGAAGCTCACGTCATGACGTCATGCAACGTTGCGATCACTACCCAATCGAACGCCGTCGGCTGAGCTCACTAAAGAAAAATATCGATTATGTCAGCGGCTAGGTAATATTCTCATGCTGCGTAATTCAATCGTTAATTCGAAGAATTCATAATTGTGCCACACGTAGTGGCTAGTAGAGCAATGGATTAAATGATGATTAACGTAAAGGCTCCCGCAGACAGGCGCGACGCGACAGTGTGATGCGATTTTGGTAGAACAATTTTTATGAAGTTTTCATAGAAATTGTTCTACTAGAGTCGTGTCGTGCTTGTCTGTGGGAGCCTTTGTGTTGTTGTTATCTGCTTATTCAATCATCATTAGTGAATGTTGATATTACTTCCAATATGCTCAACGGTGTGGCACACCCAATACAAACGTGATACTCATTAAACCATCACTTATTTAGACTAATAAATAAACATGATAAAACAAAGCTAGCGTCTCTTTACATAGAGATTGTCCAAATTACTCACCGTCGGAATAATTTTCGGCGGTCTTACGTGAATACCACCAATATCAATTACATTATCAGGTCTGGCAACACCGCTGTACACTGACTGATGCGTGTTTACAAACACTAGGCTAGCGTTCGATGCAATACTTTCTAGAGATGGCAGCGCATCGCCCAGATACTTGTACAGGTACACATGGTCCGTTACTTGTGAACCCACGTAATATACCCAGTTCGTAAGATGATACAGCACGTAACTCTTTAGCCGCTCAAAATACCAAGGTTCCTTTCCGTAGGGCAGGCCAGATTGACTTACATACGCAGAATTGTAATGAATACCTAATCTGTTATACTGCCACGCTTGTAGAGGCTGCGGGTTGAAGGCAATGTATGGAGCACTGAGGTTTGCGGCCAGTGCCAGGCCGCAGTCACTGTTGTATGACTCGACTAGTATTACGTCGTAGCGAGGCCGCGTGCTTATTAAGTGCAGCACTTGGTGGTTGTTCATTAGAGTCTTGCAGTCGTCGTTACCCGCTTTAGTCGCCACTAACGTCTCGAACGGCACTCGCGACACTTCGTTCACTATCACAGATTCATAAGATAACCCTTTATACACTTGGTGTAAACTGTCACTCAATAATATATCTTTGTACGAAGCCGGTGCATCTTGCATTTGGAAATGGCTGATGAGAGTCACGTCATGGTCGCGATTCGCCAATTCCCGAAACAGTCCGCGGTAAGTGAGGTAGTTGTTGCGATCCAGCGATGGGAAGATACCGAGGATTTTGTAACTGTCCGTAGCGAATATGGTCGCAATAAAATAGAAAACGAAAATTGTGTGTTTTGTCATTTTCGATGCGGACGCGTTCGAGTTGCCGCACAGTTTGTTGGTTACTAGGGCGTAAATGAAGCCGGCTTACGTAGCTATCTAATAATAGGTAGATGTTATGAGGTAACCATAGCGCTGACGACACGATAGTTTCGTAAGAAACAGAAATATTCTGTGACTACACGCAAGTCATTGATCATGACCTCGATTTACATGTTTTTGTGAGAGCGTGCGCCTGCAACGGTGTCGAGTTATGAACTGCTGTACGATATGCATACACAATTAGATGCAGATTTATATGCATTCTTACGATAAAGTAATGTTTATACATTGTGATAAATTATCAGTATGATTTATTATTGGGGACTATCAATAACATTGTAGATACTAACCTAATTGTTTTATAAGCAAGTTGAATGACATAAAGATGAACATCACTGTTAAATTTTCTCATAACACAGTTTTGCCTAACTCCACCTTTGTTGATACAGTAACTATAAAATATTTGTCTATTAGATTAATGTGTGTGTTCATTATCGTACTTATTTATATGTTTGGGGGTCGGTAGACTGGAAACTATTGTGGGCAGCCAAGCGCGACCTTACGATGTTGCATCACAAACAATGCTATTGTTCACAGCTGCCTAATAAACGGACATACATTAGAACAATGCAACGTATACGTATGTATGTTGTTCTCTACACTAATGTCTGTCGAAATGATGTCTGTTTGATTGGCTCATGCTATCCTAGCTACATGTATTACTTAAGCCCCATCTGTACAACGAATTTAACATGCTTTCGAACACAACGAAACTGAACGTTTTCCGAAGATGATACTCGATGTTCGTTTGATGAGCAAGCGGTTATGTAGTGTCTCAAGTACGAAAGTGTGGCTACGTCTTTAGAGAAAGTTAACTGTGACAGTAGGTACTTTGCGGTCCCCGACCTTACTGACCAGTGTGGGGACTGTTGGCATTGTGTCCCTATTTACATACCTACATACAACGAGGGCCTCTAACAAGAATATTTCTAATGCAAAACACACTTAAAAAAAAGAATTAGATACTAATTTGTAACTGGAAACAC
Source organism: Lithophane ornitopus (assembly GCA_948473465.1). Classification (NCBI taxonomy): domain Eukaryota; kingdom Metazoa; phylum Arthropoda; class Insecta; order Lepidoptera; family Noctuidae; genus Lithophane; species Lithophane ornitopus. The sequence continues at coordinate 8,624,864 of OX419624.1, read as the reverse complement.
ATAAGAACAAAGCAAGTTAATAGACGCTTTTGATAAGATGTTGGTGCAACGTTTTTATGATTACTATCTATGTACCTAATTGCATGATTTTAAAACCAATTAAAAAATTACTTTGCACGTTATAAATGAAGAGTCACAGATTAAAATTAAATAGAACACACTTTCACAATATTGATAAAAGGGTAAAATTGTTATTGACTTCTAGAGATATTCCTATAGTGAGTTAGAAGGAACTCACTAGAGTGATGTGACGGTACCAGGATTATTGAGAATATTTGGAATTTTACTATATAAGTAGGTAAGTCACCAGAGTTCCCATTTCACACAATGTTTTCAATATTCCCTGGAGCGACACATCTATTGTCAATATTAATTGAACCTACCGAATAAAACGGAATACTGTGACTAAGAACTTCTTACATAACACTATGCTTGTATTCCCTGAAGGGGTAGGTACAGCACACACTTAGGGGGCATTCCCTACAAATCCAAAAACATTGCCAGTATGTATCATTAGACAAAGTCCCAATAAACTTATATCCGTGATAGGTAATTGACACCATTCATTTATCAATAATTTATTTGTAGCCTGTGCTATTTGCATACATTCCGAAAGCGACACTCCTCGTATTTGCATTCAATCGTTATATGCAAATTTAATGTGTTAATAATAGATAAGTGTTATTGACTTTCGCAGAGACAGGTCATATTTTACTTTATTTGACAATAAATAAAGTTCTTCCCTAAAATACCACTTTATTAATTCGAATAAAAAGTAAACGATTGCATCGCAAATCTTAATGACTTTGTAATGCTGATTGATAGCCGAAGCTGAGGGGAAACAATAATATTAACCAATCAAATTGCAGTGAAAATAATGAAATCGAAATAAAATAAATGCATGTCAGTTGTGTTGTGTGTGCGAAACATTGCTATGTCACCACCGGCCAGACACTGTCGTACGGTTTCATTCAGGGTTACCACCTACTATAATCTCACTTATATTTGACTTGCAAAAGTTTATACTGGGTGTTAGGGTAGACACCGTTATCCTTCAAAACTAGTGATTTGGTGTCACTTATAATATACTTTTTCTATGGGACCAACCTTGAAATCGCAAAAAAAAATTTGCTGTTCCATACATTTGTGTTCACTTAATTGCAAAATGTATGGAACAGCAGATTTTTTTTTGCGATTTTAAAGTTGCTCCCATAGAAAAAGTATATTATAGATGACACCAAACCAATGGTTTCAAGGATAACGGTGTCTACCCTAACACCCTGTATAGATGTGTAACAGCTGAGTTGGATTAGGAAGAATCATCACCTCCTGCTCTAAGCCCAAAAGCGATGTACTAAAATGGTCAAATGATTTTATGTTTAGGGACTGAAAACTAGTATGTAATTAAATTATAGTTGATGAATCTTACTTTTTGACTTATGGACGAAAAGCAAACCATAGATTATTATTCTTATATTAGTAGGTAGATATAATATTGTAACTTGTAATAGCATTGTGGTACCTACTGTTTATCATTTTGATAACGATTATATTTCACCTTCTCCAGGTGCAGGAACACCTTGGAGCATAGGTAATTATTATAAATGATAAATAATTTTATTTCTGTTGGTAGCTTTGTACAAACTCTTTTACATGACAATCTTATTGTTTTAAACTAGATGAGGTCGGCGTTTTCTGTCTGACTACTCTGAGAAGAAAGGAATGAAACAAACTCAGAGGTCACAGTCCCTTTTAATCAGATCATGTGAAGACCATGTAGATTGGTGTCTGAAATGGTAATTTGAGGAAAGGGCCACCTATATTGAGTAGACCTGTCCAGTCAGTGCACGGATTTGTCAGTAAGCGTGCAGCTCTATTCAAAACTTAACGATTCGATGAAAAATACCAAATAGAGGAGATTTGGTTAGGCCATATAAATTACTCAAACAATGACATAGTCTTCACAGGGTCATAGGGAATTTATCCCACTCAAACTCATATGTACAAGAAAGGTTCTTTTAGCGCGTGGCGAACATTGGAACTAACGCCGCCATTTTGTTCTAATTTCGCAAATGTTTACCACCAACGTCCCCCTGTCAATGCCATTCGGGTGCCGACATATCCTTGTACTGCTGCAGCATACGTAGGTTACTTGCCAACCCTAGAAATTGTTAGAAAAAACTCCAGACTGTCGGATTAAGAGGAATTATGGTCTATTACTTAGGTAGTGTTTACTTGTAACCTGCTTACCCTGGCTTAAATAGGCTTTAATACAAGCTTTTATTTAGTTTAGCGTGTACAGCTCAGTGTGTTCGTGTAATATGTTGACAAGATAATTATGATACACACCGATGTAAATGTAACTTTTGGAGCTCAACGAAATATAAATAGCTGATTTCTCAGCGCCTACTGAGAACTATATGCAACAATTCGTCAAACATATACTTAACTCTATCGATGTATCGGTCGTATGTAGTTGTGTCGTGATTTATAGAAACTTGATATAACTCATTCTCCACTCTCGACTTACCAAAAATGCTCCTTACAAAATAAATTCGCTATCTTGTTATCTATCCGATATTCCTGTAGAACGTATAGGTACACTGAAAGGGCGCGGACCCTGAAAGAGATTTCGCGTCCAAACCGCAGCAACTCTATTATATTCGCATTTGTAAGAGGCATTAGCACGAAGCGCGGGTCTTCGACAACATAAAAATGTAATTACAAGTGGGAAGTTCGCCCACTTAAATATAGATTTACCCTTTGAAGAGCGATTTGATGGGCCCGTGAGGTGTTAGATCAATCATATCTCGATTGTGCCCACTCTCAATTATTCCCTCCTCAGGATTGATAACTTCATTCATTTTTCAAACGGATCGCTCGCCTGTTTTTCGGAGATGTATTTGTTGCGAGGGAGAGTGATTTGCTAAACGACATCCTATCTTGTTAAGGTTTTGTTATTTATTACGGTTTTATTTTGGTGTTTTGTTTATTTAATAACTTTTTTAATGTTTATTAATATAATAGGTAACGCTTAATGAATTACGCTTCATAAGCTGATTTACCTAGATACAGGATTGAAATGGATCAATGTGAATTAGTCAATTCCAGACGATGTCTGTAATGCTATTATTTACAAAATATTCTTTATTAATACAAGGCATTTGAGAGTTATGTGCTGTAGAATGTTGGAATAATAAAACAATTACTATTTTAATCGAAATGTTATTTAGGTATTCCACAGCGATGCGCTCAGTTTCATTATTGGGAATGAATCCAAGAAACGAAAGAAGTGACTCTTGTGAATCCCGAGGGTAGTCCAGCTTGGCATCCAGAATTGGCCGTGAAGGAGCCTACACCGATCTAAAAAGAATATAAACGATTTTAAAATTAGTTGTAATTATTTTTTAATTGTTAGTTTCTCTGGGGCACCGGTGAAGGCGTACCCGCAGGACTGACGAATGAGAGGTCGTGAGGTCGAATTACACTCATTGCAGAATTTATCAATAGGTACGAACCCACCCACATTACAAGCATACTTAGCTTAGCCATAATGGCTAAGCTAAGTAAATAAATTAATACACATACTATTTATGCTAACTAAATTAATACACATACTATTTATGCTAGCAGAATTTTTACGAACAATTTGGCCTGAGCATTTTAGGCAAATAATGCGCTTGCAAAGCCATTTAAGTTCAATATAAACTAGAGAAGCTATTACAAACAAAAGATGTGTCCCCGCGGAAGTAAAATGTGACGACCGCGGTGTATACGTATACAGATATTAGACTGAGACGGGACTACAAAAGTCCCGGACAGCAAAATGTTGCTTAGAAATTTTGTTCGCGGTGGCTGCTCTAGTTTACATTATCTCAATGTGCGAAGCCTGGCGATTGAGACTAGGCAACACTTGGCAGTTACGATAAGCCCACGTCCAATGAATATAACCATAGATTTGCAATACATACCAAGATCCTCCTACTATTGACAGTGGCTACGAGTGGCCCACCGGTGTCTCCACCACAGATGCCTCTTCCAGCGCCGTTGGTGCAAAGGTGATGGCTCTGGATGACACTGTAGGTATTCGAGCACACTGCGTTGGTGAGCACTTGCAAGCTCACTGAATTGATCGTTTGTGTCAAGCTGACGCTGTCACCTGGAATTGGCACAAATTATATACAAAGATAATGTAATATTGAAGGGTACAATCCATAAAATCCTTACATATTATAAAACAAAGTCCTCCGCCGCGTCTGTCTGTCGTCCTGTACGCGATAAACTCATAAACTACTGCACCGATTTTCATGCTGATTTCACCAATGGATAGATTGGTTCTCGAGTAAGGTTTTAGTACATAATAACCGACATCCACGTGGGCGAAGCCGTGGGCATCAGCTACTTATATAATATAATAAATGACTGTTAGAAAAGCAGAGAAAAGTACCTAGCTGGTTTCATAGATTTTATTCGTTTCAAAACGAATGACAAAAATACTAGTTAATCCTTAATACAGTAACATCTTAGAGTATAAGACGCCCAGTTTTTCAAACGAAAATTATTGACACGTCAAAATTAAACGCAAGTCAAGTGATGTGATTGGCTGTTGATAACACATTCAACCAATCACAGCAGGTTACACGTACCTGATGATTTGTTAGCTCATTTTAGTTCTAGAAACTAGGGTTGTGACAAGCCATAAATCAAATTGTAAAGAAACAATATCTATTAACTACCTAGTAACAGAAGATTTTTTAAGAGCACTGAATGCATGTCAACATTGATGGGCGGGTTCAAAATGAAAAGGTAGTAGTAATAAGACAGATAAAACACAAACCGTCTCTAGTTATTCCATAGCCGGAGGCAAGAGCGTTGGTTCCAGCGTAATCCGAGTTGAGTTCGCTTCCCGATGGCAAGTTAATTGATTGAATTGTCACTGGAAAATAAATACAAATAATATTTACTTAACGGAATGGGCTATTGATCCTCTTTTGATAAATTAAACAGAATAACAATTCAGATATAGCTGAAAGATTTTTCAGAGTATAAGCGACAATTTTGTCTTGATTATTTAAGTCAAATATGTTTGACTAAATGAATTTCGACCTAGAGCTTCGGATCCTTCAAGAGTTCAAATAATATCCCATGAAAGGAAATTAAATGGATTTATTTATTTTGAAACTAAAATGACTTTAACTCGTAATTTCTTGAAAAGCTAGCTGGTGTAATTATTTTGAAAACAAACGAATTAATTCGACTTCTTGAGTCTTCTTTCTTCTTATTCGTCTTTTTTAAAGTAAACGATAGATACATTCACAAAGTAATTAAAACAGCAACTTACACGAAAAGTTAACCCTGGAAATACGGACGACAGCGATATCATTAGCAGCGATCCAGGGGTTGTACCCTGGGAACAGCACGACGTTGTTTGTGTCGAGTCTGGTGCCTCCAGAGAAGAGGAAGTTAGATCCTAGGATGACTTGTACGGATTGAGCAATGTTGTTGCCATCGTTGATGCAGTGAGCCGCTGTAAGTACCCTGGAGTCAGAGATTAAGGTACCTCCACAAACTGATGTGAATATCAAGACTCTTAGAATCAGTCCTGCCTGAAAAAAACGAGAATAATTTTACTACTAATGTTTATAAATAATTTTAAATGCCTAAAGCTGTTAAGTTGTGCATATTCATGACATTATTATTTATAATAATATCATTTATTTCAGGCTACGCCCTTAGTGTTCGTAACAATGGTCTTAAAAACTAATGTTAGTAGACATACAAGTTTAATTATGTTATGTTTGGAACCATGAAATAGGCTGTCAGGTTCATAGTATCGGAGGACACGGTGGAGCATACGGTGGAGGTGTGCCCTGCTTGGGCGGAGCACCGCCGTGTCCTCGTGGAGGCGATTGGCGGCACTGACCTCTCGCGTCCGGCCCTGGTCCAGGCCATGGTACGGACCGACAGGGCATGGGAGGCGGTCACCTCCTTCTGCGAAGCAGTGATGCTCGCGAAGGAGGAGGCGGAACGCGTGAGGGAGAGGCAAAGCTTGCGCCCTCACGCCCCTAACCGCCGCCGCTGGAGACACCCTGGGCGTCGGGAATCCCAGGCGGATTCCCGCCCACCATAGGCGCGGGCTTGCGGACGGCGAGCAATGGGTAGCTCGCCGTCCGATAAGGACCAAGCCCGGGTCGATGGCGCGTCGTCTTCCACGCGTGCCTCAAAAGAGATGTCAGCACACCTGACGGGGTCCGTTAGGACCGATGCCTGGCAGGGTTGGTGAATAGTCCAAAAGGGATACCGGGACCCTGGCAAAAGGCAACTGAAGGAACACGGGTGGGTTAAAACCCACCCGTGTTCGGAGTGGAGCGGAAGGGCGTGTCAGACTCTTATTGACTAAAGTCAATAAGAGTCTGACACGCCCTTCCGCTCCGCTCAGAGCGGGAGAAGTCATTTGATGATTTCCCACCCAAAAAAATAAAAAATAATAACGGTTCATAGTATTATTAGTTATCAGTTTTTTTACACAGCACAAGTTTGAGATGAAGTAATTACTTGTAATGAGTTACAGCACGTCTATACACATACATTTATAAAAATCAAATCAATTTACCTGGTATGGCACTGACAAAATAGTCGTAGAGGATCCGCCAATAATTCTGCCCTGGGCTTCAGAAGATTCACTTTCTTGTTTTCTAATCCTGAAAGCTTCAGGTATTCCAAATCTACGATGGTAGTCATAAACGCCATTTTGAAGGGACTTTGGCTCTTCAGCAGCCCTTGCAACTGCCACACAAAATAAAATCAGCCCAAACACTATCTTCATATTGATACACTGGTTTTTCCGAAAATGGATTCTCCACAGCAACACCTTGTTTTTAAACCGAAAATTGGTCCTCTTAATACGATAAACAGTAATTAATTAATAATCAGTGATTAATTGGTTTTATCTACGCTGCATGAAGGTGGATTATGAATTATGTTATCTCAGGCGTATTTTACGTTAATGGTGGAATTATGTTTGATAATATAGGGTGCGTACTTCTGTAGGTTATTGCGTCGGAGTTAGTCACTAAAAGTCGCAAGTAAAATGTAGGTAAATGATTATGCCTATGGTATACACGATATGAAATTGTTAATTAAATTCTGAGTACAACTGGAGTTATCACAATACTCACGATATTTTTGTCTTCGAAAGCTTCAAATAAAGTACTGCTAAATCATTTTTAATTGTTTATCCTTACATAATATAAAACAAAGTCCCCCGCCGCGTCTGTCTGTCATTCACGATAAACTTAAAGGGGTTTATTTATAAACGTTGCTTAAAGTTAAGTAATGATTAGCGACTGTTTATCCATACATTTTTGACGTTTGAACGTCACTTAACTTTAAGCAAAGTTTATAAATAAATCCCTAAAACTACTGCACCGATTTTCATGCTGTTTTCATCAATGGATAGAGTGGTTCTCGAGTAAGGTTTTAGTATATAATAACCGACATCCACGCGGGCGAAATCGCGGGCATCAGCTAGTTTTATCATATGTGTAAGATGGAACATATTATATAATTATTACATTTCAACTATCTTTGGTCAGTCAAGCACTTTAAAGTCAATTTAACCATCCACGATTTCACTTTAAATTTTCAGTAGGTACTATACGCAATAATCAGTACCTAGGCTACGCAGTACGCAGTAGGTAGTCAGGCTATCAAAACGGATAAAAAGTGTTATCTACAGGAAGTGAGCGGCCTCGATATCTAAATAACGATATTAATTTTTCAGACATCCGAAGTAAAATTGAGTAAATGACAGTTGGTTAGATAATCATTCAGAAACTGATTTCGTAGTAAGCGAGCTAGGAGTTCTCACAACCAACAGGTTCTAGTATATTGGTACCGGACTGAATTTTAAGAACCACATATATTAGCCAGCACTGCATCATCTAAAAGCTAAGACGCAGGAACAACTCCCATTAGATCTTGAAGATTAAATGGATGTGGACGACCGCCGTATTATTCCTAATGCTTCATAGAAACTATTAGAGGAATATTGGCTAATTGGGGCACGTACGGTACTACCTCGTTTCACTAAGTGCAGGCGCTGCGGCGACCGCTTTTAGAGCCATTTATAATGTACGCCGACAGACTTGGGGTTGCTCTCAGTAGCACGTGTAAATACAAACGGTAACACTGTTATGTGTAAGTGTATGCTTCATTACAGATTTACTCTAGTAGGTTAATAGGCTTGTGCTTGTGTGTTGAATTTCTTATGATCGCCCGAGAATCTAGACTGCTCAAGTTTGATTCGAACTCCCGGTTTATGATGAGCATTGTTGTACTCGTCTAGGTGTAGGTCATTTAAAATGATAGATAGTATACATTCATTACAGGAAAACAAACTGTGCTTTCTGATAGTTTACTCAGTTTTTTTTTAAAGTATCGTAAAGAACACGGAAAATCCAGTCCAGAGTTTCGGCAGAAATGTTGAGTTCAAACAACATTCTCCTGTCTAGTAAGGGAAGGAGTGAAAGATTTTCTTCTTTCCAAACCCTAAAATTTTCTTAAATTTTATTCTCTCAATAATTCGATTTTTAATCAGATTAGTCGTCCTTTTTTGGTCTTGGGTATATGAGTTAGAGTCTAAAATAAGAATACAGTCCATAAAGGCCGAGAGTTTTAAATAAGTTATTGTGAGTCTGTAAAGTAACACACAAATTAACTTTAATATATTTGGTGTCATAAAAATACAAATCGAAAATGTTCAGCGGACAAACTATAAATAAGTTTTAAAGCCAAATTATTGAGATTGGATCCAGTTGATGTAAGAGGTAACTCTGCTGTAGGCGGAAGGTAGACCAGCCTCGCAACCGAAACTTGAACCGAATGATGTCACGCCAATCTGTAACAAAATAAAAATATGGCAAAATCAAAGCTAATTAGTTGCTTAGTTCACACTTTTCTCTCTATATGAATTAAAAACTTTAGAATTTAACCACAAAATCAGAATTCGGATGATTGAATGATTTTCAATCAATCGGACCCTTTTGAGTAATGTGACGATGGTTTGGTATGTTACAATAGCCATTGGACATTAGTTACCACAAATCTTCTGCTTCCTGTGTGTACGACGAGAGGTCCACCGGAGTCACCGCTGCAGGTTCCTTTCCCACCAGCACCACTGGTACAGATGTTAGTGTTTCGCACGAAACCCATGAACACCTGGTTGCACTCGTTGTTGGAGATGACTCGCAAAGTCACAGAGCTGATTGGCTGGTTGTTGGGGATGTTGCCACCTGCAATTTAAGAACATTATACCATACATATAACAATATGTTTTATACAAAACTGTGATAATAAATAATACAATGATGAATCCATAGTTTTATTTTGCACACCATACAAATTTTGGAGCAATTGGGAAGTAACCCAATTCAATCGAGATAGACAAATTATTATAGGCTCAATTTTTTTTCTTCTTTCCCTCATAGTCGATAGATCCATCTTTTCAAATTTGCAATACTTATTCCACGAGAAAATTGCTTTTGCATATTAGTGCGCATGATTATACTAGATTTGCAATAGCAAGGGAAATGTGGGACTTCGTAGAACGTCATTTTATATACCAGAGCTAGTAACGCCGAATCCAGAAGCGACGCTTGACCAACCGACGAAGTCGTTGTTGATCTCACTGCCTTGCGGGAGACTGATGGGCTGGATGGATTCTGGAAAATATTTACTAATCGTAAGCAATCGAAATCAACGAAATTGTAAATAGACAAGTTGAAAGGGATTTTAATGGTAAAACTAAACATAAAGTTTACGTTTAAATTGCTACTTGGTTTTAGGACAAATATGTTATGTATTTTTAAATCAGATATTAGAATTTCATGATCCTTACCGGTAAAAGTGACCGCGTTGACACGTATGACAGCGATATCATTAGCAATATTCGAGGCATCCCAATCAGGATGAACCGCGACATTATCTGTTACAATGCGCTGTCCACCACTGAATAAAGTGTTTGACCCCAGGACGACGGTGAAGAATTGAGCGTTGAAGACACCATCGTTTTGGCAGTGAGCAGCAGTCAACAGTCGGGTAGACGAAATGAGGGTACCTCCACAAACTGATTGGAAGAATGATAGAATTTGGACTACGATTCCAGCCTGTAAGATATCATGCATATAGATGTTAACTTCAATATTTTCTGTAGCACTTAATTTAGCGTATCATGGAAAATTCAGCAGTCTGTAGATAGTTATATCGCTCTAATTAAAACTGATTCAATTGTTTTATCGTAAACAGCGGTACTAAGAGACCTTAAGATGGATGGAACGAGCAAATTCAAATTGTTTACTTAAGCGAACTGAATAAAGACATAGATGTCATATAACTAAAAAAAAAAAAAAAAACCAGTGAGCAGCCTTACAGTAATTGCATAAATGATGTGTAATATCTGACATCTCACCTTGTGCTCATTGGTCAAACCAAATAGCGAACACTTCTCCGGCTTTATGTTACATACTTCCGTCGCTTTTCACGAAATCACTCCCAGAGATTGCAGGAAAGTGAGAGGAAAGCCACATCAAAAGTTCTTGTACTCAATTTTGAAAAATATATAAATCGCAAACAACTTTACACAAAAAAACGAAGCAAACAAAATAAATATACCACTAAAAGACATACCAGATAAGGAGTTTCGGACACATCATTAACGTGGCCTCCAACGATTTTGATTGATTCTAAATTTTGTATTTTTTGGGCTTCAGGTATACCAACACGTCTGTGATAGTCGTAGACAGGATTGAATTTAGTTGTTATCTCCGCTACAGAAGCAGCTACTGTCAAAACCAAGCATACAATTCCAATAAACAGTCTCATTATGAAAACAAAACTTGAATTAGTAGTAAAATGTATCAACTTATATAATTGTTTTAAATCTTATCACGAAACGAATGTAATCCTATCTATATTTTATTGATAAAATCGGCCAGTATTCATATGAATTATGCAGATATTTATTAACTACTACTACTAAACTTAAACTACTATAAATATATATAAAACTTGGATAAACGAATCATGCTTGGCCAACTTATCGGTCAATTTGAACTGGCTTAGTTTAGTTTTGTTTGTTTGTTGTTCCTTTTATTTTTTGTATATTCAGCAGGTGTACTAGAAGGTAGCCGTAATCTATCTGTTTGACAATGCGAAACAGAATTTGGTTTTTCCTGGGTTTTCCCAACCAATTCGATTGATTGATTGGCAAACGTACTTACTGCGTAAATATTTATTATCACAAAATCTTGATTATTAGTATCGTTTTCATTATTTTGTCCATGAAAGTTAATTTTACTTTTAGCTTTACAACCTAAACCTATATCGCTCGATATAGGTTTAGGTTGTAAAGCTGCTATTTTGGTAGTGAAATTAAAGCATACGAGAATCGTGAATGAGAAGATATGTGGTAGTAATATACACCACTACACGGAAGTGTGTGTGTGGGGGGTCCCGTGATACACACACTTCCGTGATACACCTACTTCCGCGACCAACATTATCTAAACAAAAATCTGTTTTTATTACTGTTAACATTTTATTATTTCATTAATATACATATTAACGTTTACGTTTTTAAATATTTTTATAAAAACAGTAATAAAATACATTTAAGAATATAAAAAATTGTAGCCCATCGGCATCAGGACCAAGGTGCCGGTGGTCAGGGCTCTAGAGAGAGAGGAACTTCCTCGCTATGCGTGCTGTGTCCAGGAGTACAACTTCCTGAATTAAACCCTTTCTGGGTCAACCCAGCCCTAGAATGAGAGCCTCCTGAGGTTGAGGCTCCCCGGATTATCGGTACAAAATTGCAGAGTCTACGTCCCACATGTGCTAAGTCAAGATATTTGTTCTTTTTTTCTCAGCTTTCACAAGATTCTGGTCATGAGGGACCGCGATATCAACAATCATTGCACGGCGCTCTCGTCGATCTATCACCACCAAAAATATAATAATTGGCTACAATAGTCCTGTCAGTGCTGATAAATCGATCCCAGTACAAGGTGGCATAAACAATAACTATTCTCGAGAACTGGGTCGGGGCGCTTACTTGTAGTATGTTATTTCGAAATCCAGAAGGTTATATTGTAAGACAAGTTGGTGGTGGATTGTGTCTTTGCAAGTACTTGCCGTTAGCAAGACGAGAACAACCGGAAATATTAAGTCGGATTGATTCACCACCACGGTGGCCCGTCATATGTCAACTTTACCACTCTTGACTTCATCCATAATCTACAGACAAACAACCTTCAATTTTCCAGTTAACATTTATTGTTATTTGATTAAGTAAATTAAATTATTATTAGTTGGTAAATAAAGATATGAAACAGAAGGGATTTGTATTGTGTTGCCGATGAGGAAATAAAATTAACGCATGTTGATGGTCGACAGAAAAATAATTTATTTTGAGAGTAAAAGGACATTATTGGGACAGGAGCCAGCTGACGTATGAAGTGACTCTGGCAAAAGCAGCGGGTAAGCCAATGGCACAACCGTCCGCGGCACCGAATGAAGTCACACCGACCTGTAAGCAAAGTACGGAAATGTATTAAGATCCATTTATAAATTGAACCTTATTTATACATTTTCATGGTTCATGTTTGGCACTTTTTGTTTTGTGTTTTCCTTACCAAGATCCTCCTGTTGTTGCTGGTGACAACGAGAGGACCGCTGGAGTCACCGCTGCAGGTGCCTCTGCCGCCGACGCCGCTGGTGCAAATGTGGCTGTTGTGTACCCATGGGCCATATACGGCAGCGCATTGGGCATTCGTGATGATGGGCAGGGTGACGGAGCTCAGGCGTTGGTTGGAACCGATGCTACCGTCTGAGGAATAAGGGATATTGAACTGTTACAGCAGATAAATGCGTTAAGCAGCTGAATCGCAAACGCTAAGTAAAAATCTTAATGACTTCTGTGTTATTGCCCGTCATGGCTTCCTTTTAAAACCAGGTCATCGCAAATAACACTATGAAAACTAGGCTACGAGCCTAGTTTTCATAGTGTTACATGAAAAAAGGATCAATTCATCTTTCAGGAGTATTTACAAGGGTTGCCTTTAGAACATTTCTAAAGGACTAGTAAGCTATAGAAAATAAATAACATTTAGGAATTATTGATCACGGGCTATTATGTGTATGTAAACTTACCGTCGGAAGTGAGGCTGTACCCGGAGGCGAGAGCGTTTGCGCCATAAAAGTTGTTGAAGAGCTCGTTGCCGCCAGGAAGGGTGATGGCCTGGATCACGTCTAGAAACAAACAAAGAATATGGAATACATTCTTGATCATCTCGATGTTTCTAATCAAGAACAGTAAATCAATGAAGAGTTACGGTTAAAAGAAACAGAGTTGATGCGGAGTATAGCAATATCATTAGCAGCGGTGGAAGGAGTCCAGTTGGGGTGCATATCGACATCTCTGGTTGTGGTGCGGGTACCACCGGAGAATAAAGTGTTGGAGCCAAGGACTACAGTGAAGGAGTTAGCCGTGATTACACCGTCATGGTTGCAGTGAGCAGCGGTCACAACGCGGTTTTGAGAGATGATTGAAGCGCCGCACACGGATTGGAAGATAATCATAACTTGAATGACGAGACCAACCTAGACAAAATGGATGATAAATATGTTGCTATCATGGGTGATAACAAAATGACGGATACTATTTTTTATAGGATGAAATCGATAGTAGTATTCTTTACAAAAGTTAAAGGAATGTGCTCGTTTACTTCAGACACACACTCTAGACCAAAATGCGTGTACCTAAATACGCTCTACGTGTAGGTATTGGTTTATTTTTTGTTGGTTTTGAATTATTCCTCAAGAAGGAAAATAATGGAATCGAAACAAAATATTACCTGGTATGGAGTGGCGGATATATCTGATACGGATCCACCGACGATTCTTTGGCCATTGAAACCCGCATCTTCTATTGAAGCTTCTTCAAATTTTTTGATCTTAGCAGCCTCAGCAATACCAAATCGCGTGTGGTAGCCAAAGACCGGGCTGTCGGGTTCAGAGGTACCAATCTCCACTGCAGATACAGCAGATACAGCTACGGCCAAAGCCAAGCACACTCCGAGAAACAGTTTCATTTTTTATACAAATCAGACTAGTCAGTGACTTTTTCCATAAGAGAAAGCATTATTTATAGCATAATTACTACATTATCATCTAGTTAATTACTTCAAATCTAAATCTGTTTAGATCGCTATGATTCAGTATAAGCAATCGTATCAAAAGCCCTTCAAAATTGCTCTAAGTTCACGACCATGTCAAATGCGAGTTGCGCGAGAATTGCCTTCTAAGTTTAAGCTAACCAAACATTTCCCACTGTTGTTATGGTAATTATACTCATCTTATACTAAATTTTTTTTCTTTAAATTATTACCGTTTTGACATTATCAACACAAATGTTTCTGTGCAGGTCTAATCAACAAAAGGTTATATTATATGTTGTCACGATATCTGTAATTAATTGGGAAAACCAACAACGATGTCCGCACAGGCAACGATTAGCCACACGTTGGTAGAATCAGAATCATTGATTTTCTCAAACATTTTTAGTTTTAATAGTTATATTGACTATACTTAGTTAAACGTACGTGTTTACCTCACATAATTGTAAATATTGTGATAACATAATCATCGGTTGGTTAGATCTAGATGGAAACACTCCGGTAGGTCAATCATTGGTGTCATTCAAGAACTTTTGGACTTTATGTCTAATTACTAGGGTAAGGTGAAAAGTTCTCGGTCTGACACCTTTATGGCGTTTCAATTACCAAAATTTATGTTTTCCGCCAGGGTGAACGTGCCATTAGTTCATATGACAAATTTCAATTGGTTTTCTCAAGTGGTTTGTTACACGAATTTTTGCAGTAGAGATCTTGCGTTAAAACGAATAAACTTGAACATCCTGCGGTCATAAAATTCTTCGTTTTGGATAGATTAACCCCTAAGGAAATTCATCTGAAGTTGACAAAAGTTTACGGGGACTCTGCTCCTTCCATCTCAACCGTTAAAAAGTGGGCAACTGAATTCAAACGTGGACGACGTCGCTTGATGATAACCCACATGAAAAACGGCCAAAAACTGCAACCACACCGGAAACAATTGAAAAAGTGCATGATATCGTATTGCAAGACGGGCGAATGAAGGTTAGTAGGATAGCTGAGGCTGTGGGGATATCAGAAGAAAGGGTGCGAAACATATTGCGCACAGAATTAGGGTTGCGAAAGCTCTGCGCAAGATGAGTGCAGCATTTGCTGAATGCTAATCAAAAGTAAATGCGCAAAAGATTTTCGTAGCACTCTATCGACCGATCATCCGATAGGGATCCGACCGATTTTTGTGGTGATTTGTCATCATGAATGAGTCACGGGTCCACCACTATATACCCTAAGACTTCCATCTGTTCCTAAACTTGAAGATTTTTTTTTCTGGGAAGCGCTTCTTGTCCAATGAACTGAGAAGGCCGCAAAATCTATGAAAAAATATTCATCTGTGGCGTAGATGAATATTTTCACAGCCTTCCAGACTTTCATTTCCGGGAAGGAATAGTGATGTTGGAGAAGCGCTGGACCAAGTGCGTTGAAGTCAAGGGAGATTATGTAGAAAAATAAAATCATTTTTTACTGATAATCGCAATCATTCATTGTCATACTCGTATATGGATGATAAACAAAAGTAAATAATCTTTCCGAACTTGGCAAGAGCTTTTGACACTGTGTGTCCCACTCCTTTTGTAGAAGCTAAAGTAAGAGACTCGCCGAAGTTTGATTAAGAGACTCGCCTCACAAATCGCATGCAAAGGTAAGGTTATATTACAGTGACAATCATGCCATCACATATGGGATACTACAGGGCAGCTTCCTTGGACCAACGTTATTTTTGTGGTACATTGACAATATCTAAAATTGCGGGGTTGTACGATCATTACCTTTGCGCAGATGACACAGCTTATGTCCTACTTATACCATATAAGTAGAATTTATTACGCACTACACAACTTTACGCTTACATACTCCACATAAGTATTCACATTGACCATGCACACAATTATTATCATGTAAATTGTCACTTGATTGTCGGATTAATAAAGTAATATTCTTTAAATTGTCTTCCATTCCAAACTTTAGTAGTATATGTTTATATAAATTATCTGGGAAGTTAGGCCCAGGCCAAGACCACAGGTATTACTAGTACAGGCTCCAGTCTAGACACCATCATGTATATTATTATAAACGTGTAAGTGTACTGTATGAACTAGTTTTACAATATACAGGTTTACTTGTTATTCGACGAATATCCGTCAGGAGCTGTATATCTCGAAAACTATTGAATTTCGGCCATACATATGGGATTGAATTTGTTGCATTCTGGCCCCTCAAATTACAAGTAACCCTGTATATAATGGACAAAATAAACATTGTGATTTTATTTTTTGAGAAATTAAGAACTTTTTCAATATAAGCCTGGCTAGCGGTTTTTGCGTGTACTTATGAAGAGATTGAATACAAAAACCAAAATAAAATAATATAAGTTCATCATAATAAACTATTGTATTTTTCGAAATAACAGGTAATATTTGAGTTGCAAACTAGGAAATAAAAATAACGTATGTCAATAGAAAAAAATATTTATTTTTAGCATTTTTTGTTTAAAGTTGTAGAAGGAGATTATACGGATTGGAGCCAGCTGACGTATGAAGTGACTCTGGCGAAAGCAGCGGGTAAGCCAATGGCACAACCGTCCGCGGCACCGAATGAAGTTACACCGACCTGTAAGCAAAGTACGGAAATGTTATAAAACGAATACTCATATAATTTAACCTTATTTGTATCTTTTCAGCGTTTATGTTTGGTATTGAATGTAACTGTTACTGTTTGCAACTGTAACTGTTTGCAACAACGTTAACGGATAGAATAATGCAAAAATTGGGTTTGAGCTAATCCTTACCAAGATCTGATTGCCATTGCTGGTCACGACGAGAGGGCCGCCAGAGTCACCGCTACAGGTGCCCCTGCCGCCGGCGCCGCTGGTGCAAATGTTGGTTGCGTGCACCCATGGGCCATACACGGCAGCGCATTCAGCATTCGTGATCACGGGCAGAGTGACGGAGCTCAGCTGCTGGTTGACGCCGATGCTACCACCTTAGAAATTAAAGTATACAAAACCGTTTGAACTTGTTACAAACAACACTGTATCACCGTCATAGAATTATATAGAGAGGCGACCCTTTCATCTTTTAGGAATTTAACGGGTTTTCTTTCAGAGTATTTTCAAAGGTCTAGAAATCAATCTACAAAATAATGTGAATTATTAATAAAATAGAGAAAAAGGACCCGTCTTTAACATTCGTAAATTACACCTATTAGATCACTTACCGTCAACAGTGAGGCCGAATCCGGAAGCGAGAGCGCTCGCGCCGACGAAGGTATTGGAGAGCTCATTGCCGCTGGGAAGAGCGATAGGCTGGATCACGTCTAGAAACAAACAAAAAATTAAATAAAGAAAAACTATAGCTTAAATGAGGTTTTAAAAATCAAGTAAAAATAATCATTAAGCCTTCGTTCATGGTATCCTGCCTTATCGTCGAAAATTGTTTGGCAGATTATCACTTGCCAACCAACGTTTCGCCGATGTTTCACTTTGACAACTAACGATTAGCAAATTTTTGTATGACAACGTTTCATTTGGTAGAATTATTGTTAAGCTGATTATCATAATGACACAAAACGTTTGGGGCATTTATCATTTGTTAAACATTTCAATCTTAGGTTACGATATGTTAGGTTAGGTTAGAGTATGACAACATTTATCATTTGTCAAACATTTCAATCTTAGGTTACGATAGGTTAGGTTCGCGCGAGCCGAGTGAGCGAAGCGAGCGTGCCGCGGCAGCGGCCGGCGATGTGCCAGAAGCGAATCGCTTTTGTAAAAGGAAACAGTTAAGTTAGGTTACATCACATTAAAGATAAAGTAAAAAACACTCACTCACTGAGCACTCTTCAATACACTTACTAATTTTAATTGAACTCTACTTGAAAGTTGGCATTTAAAAAAGTGTCATTATGAAAACTGGTAACTGTGAGGTTGGGAAATAAAACAAAATTATTATAGATAATAAAATTCTGCGAAACGTTAGTTGCCAAGTGAAAATCTGGCAAATGATTTTCGGCGAAAGGGCAGAGAACCTTCGTTCATATAATTATGTCACTTAGTTAAAAGGTGGGACAGTCAATATCTGTGAGATCCTCTATGTGTACTCTTCTAAACCGGAAAAATCTATTAAAAAATACTTACTGCTAAAAGAAATAGAATTGATCCGAAGGACAGCGATGTCATTTGCAGCGGTGGTAGGGGTCCAGTTGGGGTGCATTACGATATCGGTAGTGGAGACCCTGGTACCACCGGAGAATAAAGTGTTGGAGCCGAGGACAACAGTGAAGGAGCTAGCCGTGAAAACACCATCACCGTTACAGTGAGCAGCGGTCACTAAGCGGGTGGGAGAGATGAGGGACGCGCCGCACACGGATTGGAAGATGAAAAGAACTGTGATGACGAGACCAGCCTGGATAAATTAGATAAAACAATATGTTAATTATGTTGTTATAACGGGTGTTTTCTAAATAGCAGATAATTATGATTATTGAAACAGTTTAGGTACATTTTTGTGAATAAGTCAGACGTGCAACATGCAAATGTACGAGTATAATATTATGTTGCTCGACGCAGTTATCGCAAAGTTTAGTTCGGTTTATGCATTTAATGCATGCAAACTCCAAATTTAAAAATCACTACGTGAGACTTCTTTAAAGTTGTCACTGAACCAGTAAAAAATAAACAAATCAGAACAAAATATTACCTGGTATGGAGTGGCGGAGATGTTGGTTACGGATCCACCGACGATTCTTTGACCGCTGATACGTGCATCTTCTACAGCAGCTTCTTCCAACTTCTTGATCCTTCTAGCCTCAGGAATACCAAACCGAGTGTGATAACCAAAGACCGGGCTGTTGGGTTCAGGAGTACCGATCTCCACTGCAGATACAGCTACGGCCAAAGCCAAGCACACTCCGAGAAACAGTTTCATTTTTTATACTAATCAGAATAGCCAGCCAGTGACTATTACCGTAAGGGGAAGCATTATTTATAGTATAATTACTACCTTATCAGCTTATCTTATTGTTCATTTCGTCCAATCTAAATGTGTGCTGATAATCAACGATACATCGGGCTAAGATTCAATATGTTTGTCTCAGTACAGTCAACAAAATAAAAGCAAAATATAGATCTTTCCACTCTACTTCCAATGCTCATTTTACCTTAAATATAATACATATTATAATCTATCTATACAAATACTAATAATAAAGCTGCTGAGTTTATTTTTTCTGTTTGTTTGAACGCGCTAATCTCGGGAACTACCAGCGGGATTTGAAAAAAAAAATGCATTTGATAACCTAATTATTGAGGAAGGTTATAGGTAGGCTATTTAATATCACGCTACGACTCTCAGGAGCTAAGCGAAAATTAATTAAAAGCGCGGGCGGGCGATGCGATGCGATGGGGTGGGACGGCGGAACAATAAATTTCACGCGGACGAAGTCGCGGCGAGAAGCTAGTGTATAATAATATAATATGTATACAAAAAAACGAAAAGAAAGCAAGTGAAAGCTAAATAACGATGGCCAACGTCGCTATCGGTTTGTATGACATCCTATACGTAAAGTACGCCACAGAAAACTTTATATTAGAGAGAGATGTGCGATTTTTTTAATATAAAAACACACACACACACAAATATTTGTTACAAAATTCTATGTTTAATAAATTATACCAGGTTATTTTTCTATGCAAGTGTGTCAAATATCGTCGTTTGATACAGTATTTTTTATCTCACGAAGCGACTCGCGCTCTGCTTGTGGTAACCAAGTGTACTCTTCTGCTATAAAAATTGTTATTGTTCTGACGTTACCAAAACAGGTGGTTAGCTACCTTTTAGTGTGCCTACTTAGTTTAGTGTTTTACCTAATTAAATGTCGATATGACAACATGAATCGGTTGTTGATTAGATCTAGATACCAATATAATAATTAATAAGCATTTGCACGTATTTTCCAAATTATGTAGTCTGTGGAAAAAACGTTATTTAGCTGATACTATCATGTTTTTACTGCTGAATAATCACTAAATATCAATTAATGGAAATCAAGAACTTATTCAATGCAAGCCTGGCTGCGGATTGTGCATGTGCTCACAAAGAGATTGAAATCAAAGAGTGTTCATTAGAGTGTTGCGGTGTAGTCGGAGTTCCCGGCCTGTGAATACAGATAGGATTAAAGTTTTAACTCGTAGGGCGGAGGCAGCCTCTGCTGCAGCTGATTATATTCCATAATTGTATTAGTGTAGCGCCGCAGTGAGTCTGTGTAAGTCATAGCTGGTGACCTAAGAATGCAATTTAGAACTAAAAAAATGCGACAATATGTGTTAATTATCTTACATTTAATTCAATCCCAGATGATAAAACAATAATCTTATATTATTATATGCTAAACAAAACGATGCTACAATTGCAGTAAAAACATAAAATGAACATCTTTTTTTTGTAAACGGACGAAATGTGTCACAACCCAATATCAAGCTACGAATGTTTTTTTCTAAAAGTTGCAGTTTTTCGCTCGAATAATCGTGGGAATAGAAATGTGAAGTGTAAGTGTGAACTTGAAAGTAGGTCAGGAGGCATCTAATCTAAGGCACCGCTGAAGGGAGGGTTGACTTGCGAGGCGGGAAGTCTTCTCAGTGGCATATGCTAACTGCAACACCTATACTGAACTAGTAACTGAGTTCGTACTTTGCAGTCCTTTACATGTGAATAGGTGGAAAGTTCCGTCTCTATTCGTAACTTTGTATTCGCTGAAGTTTGCTTCGGAACGTGTGATTTATAGATTTTTGTAATAAGCTTGTTGAAGTTTTGTTGTTGGATGGTTTTAAAATTGTTGTTGTGATTGCATTGAATTTTTCATCGTCAGCTAATTCGAGACCAGCAGTATCCTACTGTTTCATGATACCCGTAGGAACTCCTGGAAATCTTATCGTGCAAATTTTTGCAAAAGTTCCAAGGATTTAGGCTTTCCATACCCACCATTTTCATAACATTTGCAGATATCACGTTGTGGGTACCCATAGTTTGGCCTGATTTAAAAAGATTGCCATCTAGTTTCAAGAGATTATCCTAAAAGATTTTGGCCCACCATTACCACCATAATTATAATATTGGTGGTTTATTGGTACACAACAAGTAATATATGTCATGTGTACACCTAAGTGATGTAATTTACAACGAGCGCATGGATCAAAATCGCCTCTCACTCTATCAAGCATATTTTTTACATTATTTAGTATTAGAAAGTAACACACTAGATAAGTTACACTAAAACAGGACTTAAAAATTGTGCTCAAGACCCTTAAATAGTTGCCCAGAATAGCAAAAGTAGTGTAGCGTTCAAAGCAATCTTTAAAGTTAGGAGCACTACTTTGTTTTGTTTTTCTTCTAGCTAATGTTATCGCGTAAAATTAACGGATGCACGGAAGTGCAGGAATTTAAAAAAGGCAAAGTTATCATGGTTGTTTTTACAAAGGAAAAATCTTGTAGGAGATAATACAAAGCGGTGCGAGGGCGGGCGCCGGCTGAGGCGGGCGGGCGGCTTGCAATCCGCCCTAACGGAGGACGTACCACCCGAGACTTCCTCTCGAGAGCTGGGGAGACTGCTTTATTTAAATATTTTTTGTATTGATGAGTTTGTTTGAGTTGGTTTGATTTCTGGGATTCGTTAAGTTTTAATACTGTTTATATTGGAAATAAAAATAGTACAGGAGAAAAATAATTCAATTGAAATAGTTTTAAACATAACAAATTGTCACGGGGATATTTATCGACAATTTAACAATCTATTCAACTTCGCGTTATTTTTAAAATTATTATTTTCCGCTGTAATCCCGGACAAGAGGAGTCCATCTCATACTAACAACTCAACTATAACTAAATAACAGCTTGTCAAATTATTTTTTGTGTAAAGTTAAATAATACATATCATAAGTTCAATAAAAAAACTTTAAAATTAAAATATAATTTGATTGACTAAGGACTGACGAGGAATAATTTTTAATTTGTGACAGTTTTTATTTACAAAAACTGTCAGAAGTTAATTTTATTTGATGGATAAAAGATATCTGACGTTAGAAAAAGAAGGTAAAAATGACTACATCAATTTGTTTTCCGCTATAAGCTACTCTATCGATGTCATTATTCCCGGTAACAGGTCAAGTTTAAAAGAGGTTGCACTAAATTTTCGACTCCAACGACAAATCTACGGCGAAATACTGGACCACTATTGTTGGTATTGTTACAGAAGTGGGACTTTTTACTTTGGTTGGGAGGTCCGGAACAAAAGAATGGAAACTTTTTAACTGTAACCATGAAGATTCACGATCTTTTATGGTGCTTTGAAGTTATTTAAGTTCCAACGGCTAAACGTTTAGACCTGTTCTTTACACGTAAATAATTGCTTCTCAAAATAATACTATAGGATCAACGGACCTAAAACTTAAAAAAAAACTACAAAGTGAAAGAAAACTTTAATGTTTTGCCACTTACTTCCGAAATTAAAGTTATTATAATGCTTATAATATAATGATAATCACTTCAGGACCTATTATGTAATGGGATAGTTACCTTAGTACTATCCCATTAAAATAAATAAAACAATGGTATGTATTATTTATTTTACCATTTGTAGTACGGTAATGGTAATGGGCATAGTCACACGGAAGCATTTCGCATACCCTTTATTTAAGGAAAAAATAAAAGCTAGCACTAAGTTCCCGTCATTCGAAAGCCTCAGAATATAAAATTCGACAAGTCTTTGGCCTGGTGACACTCATTTTCTAGTCGACCGACATCAAGTCTTTCTCCGATTCCCATTTCCACAAGGAAATGTGTCCATAAAATCGAAAGAATACTACATTCCCAGCAGCTTATATGGCTGTGTTTATATATTTTAGCTGGACATGTTCACGCTGCATTTTCATTGAGTGTAGGGTAGTTTACACCCCTCGTCGGTAAATTCGTCCACTGGGATGTGTTCCACTCGGTGTCTTTGGCTCGCGAGTGTTTTATAGCTGTTGACTAAATTTACTGCTCAGCGTATACATATGTATGTTATTATATAAATTTGTTATTATGGGGACTGGGGGCGTCGGCCATTTTGGATGGCGCTGATAATAGTGTCAGTCAGAAATTGGTCAGAAATAAGAAGATTTTCGGTGTTTTTTTTATATTTAAATAATTATCTCTTCTCTATCTCTTTTGTTAATGGATTTTTAATCTTTACCTTCTCAATAAAAATAACCAATCAAACTCAATAGATAGCTTCAACATATTGTCGTTTTTAACTTCATTAGCATTGGCGTGTGCCAGGCAATCGATAACACAAGAATTTAAAGTTGTTGTTACTTCATGTGACAGGTGGTACTTTCAGCAGTTGTTCGCAACGTATTGAGCATGATTAGAATATTGAACGTGTTTTCTTACGACGTTTTCCTACATCGTTTGTCAGAGGCGGGAAATTCAAATTGTTAGAAATCTATTAAGGTAACGATTTCCTCTTACGACTCTAACGACACAGAATACCTGTACCAATGTAGATTTCAACTTAGTCAACAGCTTAGCCTGCAACCAAGATTAAAAAACAAATGAGATCTGTCTATGCAATGACAGTAAGAACAATTCAGAACTAAGTTTCTTTGCCCTAAAGCTGCGGATATTTTTAAAGATAAATTAGGAAATCAATTTTGCCGCAAGTTCGTCTCACTGCTAGCCGACGACTCACGGCTTCCAATAATTACTAAAAGTCTATCAATTTCCCTTTGAGTGAGGTCATGTGCTTAATCGTAGTAGATTAAACGGGCGCCCGTGTCATCGTGTGTCCTGTCCCACGGATCTTAAGCCTTAATCCTGTTCGTAATCAAAATGAATCTCGGCCAAACCCTCGGCCCTTATTTCTATCCCGTAAACGCTTACAGAAGTGGATTTAATCCTTAATATGAGACTAAATTTCCAACTAATTCCTCAACAAATGTTTTATAATTCGGTTTATCGAAAAACTTGTGTACAGCTGTTAATTGTAATTAAAACTTTTGTAAGTGGGCGTGTGTATCCCGTTGCCATAGACGAAGTTCACGGGAGCTTACGTCAACAAAATGGAACTCCTTTTGAACAAAATATTTTAATGTGTACTGTGTCCTTTGAATACAGACATGCTTTTTGCGGTTTTCAGTGAAGTAGTGTGTAAAAATAATGATGTCTAAAAACCGCCGTATTTCAGTAATTCTCTTTATTTTATCTGAGAAAATGAATGAAAAAGCAACTATAGAGGTACTGGCTGGCATTAACATATTCCTAGAAGGTGCAAAAACTAGCGTAAATATTCCAGGTAGGACGTAGGTACGATATCTATTCAAGCGTTAACTTGAATTATAGCTAAGTATTTGTTTAGAGCGGCCACCATTTTTGTTCGCTTGTTTTAGCCAGGAAGCTAAATAATTGCCTAATAAATTCCCTGCGCTAATCTTTCCCGCTTTATTTACTTGTACAACTTCAATGGACACTGTGCTACGACTAATGTCTTCACTAGGTTTTTCTCTCGGCTTAGCTTCCGTAGTGCAAATTTTCCTACCCTGGGATATTCATGAAATACTTACATGCTTCGTTTCGTGAGATGTCTTTTAGGTATACTATTCTATAGGCATGAATTTACTTTTCTGAGATTATCACCCGGATTCTGGAACAAAATACTTGAGAAAAATGAGCTATCAAATCGTCTAGCGCATGTAAACTGCTGAAATTGGTTGAATTAATTATTAACAGTCAATCGTATCACTTGACTTGCATTTAATTTTGGTGCGTTGATATTTCGGAAATAAAAATTGGAAAATTATGGAAAAACTACTGCTTTTTTCTATAGGATATTTGTAAGAACTCGACCATGTCGTATTTAATTTTGGACAGGACTACGTCTGTCGGGTCAGCTGGTTTGAAATAATTTCCTTGGAATGCTTTACCAGAGCTCTGCATGTCGGAAAAAGTTTATTTTATTCCACGGTTTTTGTTTTTTGGATTGACATTTGGATTGGACAAAACATGTCATGCTGGCATGTGCAGTAATACAATTAAAAAAGTTAATCAGTAATGCCCGCTCGATTACATGTGTATTATTTGATAAAGGGCCATGATTATGTTTTGATAATTGAATTAAAATTACAGTAGCCAATCTAATCTATCTGTACTTCACATTCAAGATATGTTGACATCAAAAACGTGTTTGTTTGTACCCCTTTGTACATTTTGGATATTTTTGACATTTATCATTATAATCATTCTCACCTTCCTCAACTTTGTGAACAGTGATTTTATTTCGTTATCTGGGGATCAATATTAATCTCGAGGTGATTGCAATCTGATCCAATTATTGGGTTTTGCATATCATATCTTGGTTGGGGAAATTTGGGATTTTCCACGGCTGATAAAGACTGTCTTAAGAGTACTGCATGTTTTGTTTCCTCGGTACTACCTACTTACTGCACTGATGTCTGATAGTCAATACCAATTTATTAATAAGTGGGTACAATTACTCAAATGTTTATCGTCTTGTTATCATAATTCAGCACAGGTAGGTAAAGTGTTGGGCTTACCGGTTTTGACATTATCAGAAAAACATGCGATGTCATATTATTGCGGTCTTTTTTAATGCATCCTATTTTATCCATACTAATCCTAAAGAACTTATTTTGTTAATTTATTCAAAAGTTAAAATAACAAAACGTTTACATAAATACTTCATAACTAAACACCTATAAGTGTAGTGTTTAATATGGGCTTAACATTTAACAGCATGAAAACATTTAACTTATAATTACTTTCTTAAAACATTTCCTTACTATTATGTGCGTTCACTCGCTTTGTTTACAAATGAATACTTTTCCAGCCACACCGTTTACAGACGCATTAAGCTCAATGCGAGCAATAGGCACACCTGCTGGTAACTACTTTAATTACGTTACCCATTAATCCTAGTCAGAGAGCAGGGGTTGTGGACACAGACGGATTGGGCTCAGTCCTTCAATATTTTAACTATGCGTGGAGCGAACGTGTCGGGGAATAATTGGACATGCCAGTAATACCATTGTTTTGCATTGTGACGATTAGTTTGGAAGCTAGTTGACCTATTTGGTGCGTAGGAATAGTCGCGTGAATATTTGTTTGAATTATGTCACGTCACGTGAGACGTGGACGTTTTTATGAGTTGGTTAATCATGATTGATAGTCATGATTTTTTAAAGGAATGGGCCTTCGCTTAACCCTACGATCTCGCCTGATAGAAAGGGATAGATGAGGTCTAACTACAATGGAACGAGGAATAGATGAGGTCTAACTACAATGGAACGAGGATGCCCAGAAGAAGCCTGTTCACTCTTGATTTGAAGGCTCATGGATTTTGGTTTCTAGTACGTTCAGTATTTTTAACTCTTTGTGGATTTATGTGAATCCACGGGAGACACATTGGCTTTTTAATTGTTTCTGTAATGATGGCATACGAAAGGTTAATCGCTTTCAGCTGGATAAGTTTGCATGAAATAAATAATCATATTCATAAAAAAATTAAGCAGCAATTGAATGGTAATCTGCAACATTCTATGCAATGTCTTGTATAAATAAGTATAATAGCTTTCATAAAGCGAATTCAAACCCTAAGTTAAAAGAGGTGCAAGATCTAGTGTACTGCCGAAACATTTTATAATTAAAGGTATCTAAAGAAATTAAGTATCTCAAGAAGCGCGGTGCGGCGCAGCCCTGGGTTGAGTGGCTCTCACACCCCTAAAGGTACTAAACACGTACCTACGTTTCATACGAACATTTTGAGGTTGTTTTTGCACGTGTGCTGTGAACTCAACAGCCGTGTAATGACCCTTCCATGTATTATAAAGTCTTTTTAACCCCTTTTACAGCAGAAATTACGTTCTTTTACATTCACGTCAAGCAGAAAAGTGCCTTTGAGTTTATAAGGATTTTATTTTTTAATTATCCAAAATAATGTTGCCTGCGTAATAGCGTGTTTTCTTGTAAATATTATAAAGTATTATGTCAATTTTATTTATAAAAGAAAAGAAAATATACCCTTGGGGTAGGCTGGCATAACCCAGACTGAATTAAATGTTGATGTCGTCTGGGCCGTAAGTCTGAAGAGCAAGGAGTCGTTAAATACGTCATTAAATGTCTTCAAAAAGCCAGCTTATTCCATATGCACGGACACAGAATATACAAGACATCGTAAATAACACGGGAACTTGCTTAATTTTTCAAGTAGGACTGTAATGTAGGCACAAGTTGGGGAACATAAAAACAGTGAAGGATAAAAGTTTTCGTTTGAGGCAGGAGCGCGTAATCCGACAGTTTCCCGATGTAGGTGCGCCCCTCTCTATGCCGAATAATGCGCACCGGAAACTATGGAGTTGCTCATTTGCATTTTACTATCTAACACACGCAACTTATAAACATTTAGGCAATTTTAGGCATAATTATTGAATGAGGAAGTGTTACGTAAATGATTGGAACTTGTTCATAATTAATCACCTTTAAATTCCTTGGTAGTAAGTAATATTGAAGCGAACCACTTAACTAGCTAATACTGTAATGGCAGCAGGTATATAAACATAAATATAATATTAAACTGTCTCTAATAGAGTGGTATCTAAGATCACTTACGGTTACGTGCTTCCTCTATTCTGAACGTAAATAAATGTAGATAAGGAGACTCCGTGCCTCTGTGTTTCCAAAAGCCAAGTCTTAAGGCCGAACACTGAATTTTCTACTCGTGTAACAAATCCACGTCAGGCCACTGGCGATAATCCAAGAGTTTGTGTCCTATCAGGAATGTTCTCTGAATACCTATATCCGCAAATTGCATCCCAGTTTATTGAGTAACCCGCTACAGCTAATTCTATTAACATCGCAAAATAAAATCCGAACATTTTCTTGAGTTAGGTAGATAGGTACCTACTTATATACCTATATTGAAAATTCTCACACGTTAGAGCATTTTATCAATAGGGCTTTAGGTATAAAATATGTAAGTAGGTACGAAAAAAGAAAATTACGATAAAAAAATAAATCTTGTCAAAATGTCGGCGTTATCACAATGTCCCAGCTGCGACAGACTTTTATTTCGTCTATAATACTGGTGAAATCACAGCGTTGTGGGCCTAACCGAAGCAACAAAAGGATAACATGAAATGTGATTACTCAGCTACGAGTAGTACTGGGGTTTGCATGTCATAAAGGCAGTGAATTACTGGCTGCGGACGCTGGTCGTTTTTTTGTCGTTTTTCAGGTGTGTTCCAACAAAAGTGAACAAAAAGTTATGTTGTCACACGTTCTACGGGCAAGCGACGCCGTTAAATGTTCGCACTCGGGCGTTGTAAACATGTACCGCCCGCCATGTTTGGAATAGAACAAGCTCCAGAAATCCGCGCACGCGTTGTTTTTCATGAAAATTTTTTCTAAGCTTTGAAGTCAGGTGCTTATTTATTTTTCTGGGGATAATTTACGAGAATGAACATTTTGTTTTGTTTTTTTTTGTCAATGATTATAAGTTCATCTTCATTGTTTCCCATCTATGGTCGTTAAAAGATTAACGACCATAGATGAGAAAAGATGAAGTCATAGTTAATCAGCTATCAAAAATGTACTCACTACTTACTGAGCCATAAGCTTATGCTATAAATTATAAGCCCTGAAATTATAGTTTGACTACAAAAGATATTGTCCATCCACCTTTCAATTACATCCAAGATTAGGTACACTAACTTCGAATAAAACCAGTGTTTTGGCGAGGGTTGCGGGTGATGCGGAGTCGTTGCGGGGTTCCGTCCGACAGGGGGCAGCACTAAATTCTTTGCTCGCCAACAAACCCGCGGCGACGTCACCGTAGATAGTGCGCTGTTTTATTTGGGTCAGGTTCGGTAAGGGTGGCAAGTGTGGCTCATCAGATAAGTGGCGCTCGAAGGTGTTTCATTATAGATTTACTTTAGTTTTCTAAGAGTGTGGAATATTTTTATAGTGGTGGTGAATAATATGGAAGGTTAGGTTGTTCATATTTTGTGGTAGTCTTAAAATCTGAATTTAATACGATGCTCATCTTCGCAACTTAGTTACTTGATTAGGTATATCGGCGTCCTAAAGTATCTTTGGGTTCTAAATGCCGGGAAATAAATAAAAAATAGATTTTTGTAAAACGATCACATGATTCGATGGCAAGAACGGGCCCGAGGGTTCGATGGCAAGAACAGGACGAATCACCAATTCAAGGAATGTTTTAGTTACTTACTTTTTGCTTACGAGCTTCTTCTTTCTTTCGAGCTTCATGTCATGATATACGTTCATGACGCACAATTCTATATAACTTTCCAACAGAAAATTCGTCTAATACCATGAACCAAAAGACAAATGTACCACTTATTAACCCACAGAAGCAGCAATAAAACAAAATAACGACACACAAAATCGTTACGAAACAAATATAAAAGCTTGTTGGTACAGAAAAGAGGACACGATATAAGCTACTTCAATTACCCCATAATCTAAATCTGGGGCCGCGGAAGATATGGCGAAGTTTAACTTAAAGTTAAAGCTTTAAATTGGACTGCGGCGCACTCGTTCTCCGAGGGATCAAACTTATTTTAAGAGGTTATAAATTAAAGTAATACGTAGCTAGTCAATTATCTCGGATTCCAGATATATTTATGAGTGAAATGTTTACTTTGCTATTAGGGAGTTTGTTTTATAAATGCTTCTGTTCAAATAAATGTAATTTATTAAGAGAACATTGGGCTTTGGATGTATTTTATATTTTATTACCGGTTCAGGTGTGACGCCGGAGTATTTATAAATAATTTAAACAACTTGAGATCTCTCTTCACGAGAGTGTCGTAAAAGATGGCTAAGAACTACTCGAGGAGATGAGATGAACATGCTATTTCACACATCAGTATTAATGCTGTCTGTTCTAGCAAATGGATTGCTGGTAACTGAGATCTCGAGGTGTCTTGATCCTTCCTTATATTATGTAGCTACTGGTCAAAACCAATCTATATAATATATGATAAAGTCAAAGTCAAAGTCAAAGTCAAATCAATCAATAAGTAGGCACATTAAAGGCACTTTTGAACGTCAAAAACAAAGAAATAGAACTGATTCTAGTTGCTAGTAACCAATGTTTATGAACACGACTTATCACCACGTCACGGGATATTCTCGTACAGCGCTTGAAAGTTCTGCATGTAATTAAATATTTTAGTATGTGACAACTAAAATATAAAACATTTGATAGCTGACCATACTACAGAAACGATAAAAAAGCGCTTTCATCACTCTTCAACGGTTTCCAATACCAACAATTCAGCGACATTTTTAACAGAATATATCGAACGTGTCCTCGTTACTAAAGCTTTGGCGTAAAGCAACACTTGAGCTGTAAATCCCGAAATAAACGTTTGCGATGTCCCTTTGGTTGGTAAGCAAATCCGGATTAAATGGTTCCGAGAGCTAATTGAACCTTTATGCGGAGTGTCCGTATAAATTTCAAAACATGAACATTGATGTTGGATACACGAAGAACGATTTATGCACAAGTGTCGATCTTGTATCGATTCCAGCTTATGGCATCCGTTTTGTAAGAGTTGAACTTAATTGGTACTTCTTGTTGTAGTATTCTCGTCATCTACAAGACGAGCACATCTGGGCAAACCCTATAGGCCTTAAAAAGTCTTTTTGCCATCGACCTCTAAGTCCGTGATCTATAAACGTTACTTTGCTCGTGCTCTGGCTTAGACATGTCTCTATTTTGCACTTGTAGTTTTACAGTTGTACGACAGTTACAGATATGACGCTTAACCTTAGTAACTTCCGCAACCCTGGCAGGCATCGGTCCTAACGGACTCCGTCAGGTGTGCTGACATCTCTTTGAGGCGCGCGTGGAACACGACGCGCCATCGACCCGGGCCTGGTCCTTATCGGACGGCGAGCTAGCCATTTCTCGCTATCCGCAAGCCCGCACCTATGGTGGTGGATGTCCGCCTGGGATTCCCGACGCCCAGGGTGTCTCCAGAGGCGGTTAGGGGCGTGAGGGCGCAGGCTTTGCCTCTCCCTCACGCGTTCCGCCTCCTCCTTCGCGAGCATCACTGCTTCGCAGAAGGAGGTGACCGCCTCCCATGCCCTCTCGCTCCGTACCATTGCCTGGACCAGGGCCGGATGCGAGAGGTCAGTGCCGCCAATCACCTCCACGAGGACACGGCGGTGCTCCGCCCAAGCAGGGCACACCTCCACCGTATGCTCCACCATGTCCTCCGGACGATCCGCACAGTGGTGACACCCGGGCGTTTCCTCCCGCCTGATCCTACACAGGTACCTCCCGAAGCTGCTATGTCCGGTGAGGACCTGCGTCAGGCGGAAGGTGAGGACGTGGCGCCTCTCCAGCCACTCCTCAAAGAGGGGACTTATCGCCGCAATTGTGGCGTGCCCAGCACTGGGCTACGACAATCGCACTCTCCATGCCGCCATGAGATCCTGCCGGAGCTCTGTCCGCTGTGCCGCGATTTCTCGCGGCAGCGGAGTTACGCCCCGGCGCTTCATCTCCTCGCGCTACTCCCAGATGTGCGCGAGGACCTTCGTCTCCAGATCCCATGGCGGTAATCCGGCAAGGAGGCTCGCCGCCTCACGAGAGACCGTGCGGTATCCCCGGGCCAGCCGAATGGCCATGACCCTTCGGGACGCGTTCAACCGGCGGGCTGGCCGCAGCCTAATGGAACGCGCCCACACCGGTGCCCCGTAAAGGGCCATGGACCGCACGACCCCCGCGTAGAGCCTCCGGTAGGAGGCGTTTGGCCCCCCAAGATTGGGCAGTAGCCGCCCCAAGGCGGCCCCGGCCCGGTCCAGCCTGGGAGCCAAACGACGGAAGTGCTCCACGAAGTTCCACCGGCTATCGAGGACGAGTCCTTGATACTTCATCGTCGACTCGACGCCGATGTGAACCCCTTCTACCGTGATTTGGGAACCCGACAGTGGCGCGTTCCGAGGGCTATGAAAACACATGACCTCGGACTTGTGCAAGGCCACCTCGAGTCCCAATTGCCGGATTCTCTCGACGATTGTCGCAACCCCGCGTGTCGCGAGTTCGGCCGCCGCCTGGTGCGACCTCCCTTGCGCCAGGACCAGCGTGTCGTCAGCATAGCAAACTACGCTGTCGCCGCTAGGTCGAGGTCGGCGCGCAGCACCCTGTCGTATCCGATGTCCCACAGATGCGGCCCTAGGACCAATCCCTATGGGACACCGCACGACATCTCTCGCCGGTTCCCTGGTGAACGGGGTAGATGACGGCCCTGTCCGTCAAATAGGCCTCGACCACATGACAGAGGTAGGTCGGCATCCGGTGGTACCGGAGTGCCTCCCTTATGCAACTCCAGGGCAGGGTGTTGAAGGCATTGGCGATGTCTAGAGACACCGCCAAGACGACCCCACCCCGGGCTACAGCATCCCCCGTCGTGAGGGCCCGTACGCGCATGATGGCGTCCACCGTAGAGCGCCCTCTGCGGAGAACCTTAGTACCTACGTGGCAAGTAACGTTTATGGATCTCAGGCTTAATAGCAGGTAATAACCATTAAGTTGGTGGCCATCGTGTTTAAGATTATGATTTAGACGAACAACCTAGTCTGAAAACCCAATACCTATGTACATATTTAATAAAGTAGTAACCTACCAATATTTCAGAAATATAACGTAAAACGAGAAACCCGACTTTGCACCAAACCAACACATGAAAACTGAAACAGACAACTTGACAAGGACGTTACTAAAACATTTACTATCTTGACGAACATTTTAATAAAATAAGCAAATAATAAAATGCAGTGTTGACCTAGAAAATTGTCGGGTCATCCTTAGGGAGCGGTCTTGTCGCTTTGTTACCCGATTCTGTTCTGTTCTGTAATTTAATATGAAACGTGATGTAATTTTAACAACGCTTTTACGTAATCCTCACAAGAGCTTTATGTTTGTAAAATTTTGCGTTTGAAGCCATTATCTTTGAAGGACTTCGCGATTTGCTTACGCTTTTCGTTCCTTTTCAATAATCGCTCCATTCTATCAAAGGATGAATCCGGTGGGTTACTCTAGTGGGGTTTGAAAGATCAGAGTAGATTTATCTATTACGGTGCAAAAAGCCATACGATTTTAGATCTATACTGTATACAAATTAAAGTCGCTTTTCGTGTCAGTTTGGATTTTGCGGCGGTTTTCACCATAATTTAGAGATAGTTAATTGATTCAGGCGTGACTTTGCGGAAATCCATTATAAAATACAATAGACGTAGATATATTTAGTAACCAATTCCGCTTGACTATTCTTCAAGAGTCCTAAAAAACCCTGTAAGAAATCGACACGTGTTTCACCTCTCAACGAGGCATCCTCAGGATGACGATTGACCAATTGCAAACCAGAACGCGACGTGTTACCACACCGAGCGCTGGAAGCAAAGTGAATCAAATCGCCCGTCACCCCCACTTATATAGGATTGCTGCTCGACGCTAATTGGCTAGAATCGTTATCAGTGCGATAAGCGCGATAAGGGGCGAACAATCTCTCTAATACTGACATTTTAAATTTTACATACTTGTGATAAAGGATTTAAAATGTCAATATTACAGAGTTTAGAAATTATTAAAAATAATACAGCGAACGTTACACTGTTGAACGAATTAAATACCAGTATGCCAAGGTCGCCTTTGTTGCGATTGTTCGCCCCTTATCGCGCTAGTATCCTAATCATAACTATCCTAACTATATACATTTAAATATTATTATCCTAACTAATATTATAAATGCGAAAGTGAGTTTGTTTGTTTGTTACGCTTTCACGCTAAAACGGCTGAACGGATTTGGATGAAATTTGGAAACAGGGGTAGACCGTGACCTGGAGAAGGACATTTAGGCCTTTTTTCATCCTGGATAGCAGACGAAGTCGCGGGCAACAGCTAGTTAAGTATATAATATTATATCAGAAATAATTGGGTACTTCAATAACAGCTGTGCAAAGTTATAAATGTCATGTCTGACGTCTCTTTCAGAATCAAAGCTATCCCATCCCAGTAACGTTACAATAATATTTCACGTAACGTTTTTCGTATTTGCTACATCACTGAATCGTTTATACCGTACATAATGTGTATTTCAGCTTCACCCTGGATCACGCTCGTAAAAACAACATTTTTACAAATATTCTTTTTCGTACCAAAGGTATCTATATTTTGTTCGGTAATGAAATATGCGATAAATTGGGCCATGAACTGGGAAATTTAGCACTTTTTTGTCACGCTTGAAATTAGGGGATCTACATCGGTTCAGCCTCGCGGACCGTTGGATCTTTAAAGCTTTCTTTCCGAAATAATATAGTTTTGTTCGGAAAATTGGATAACAATGGTTTATAATAAGGTCAGCGTTATATTCCCTGTCATGTATGCATATTGTGTGCATAACATTTATTGCTTATTTTCGTCACAGTCCTCTTTTATCTCTCTCTTAGACCGTTTGCCAATGTTCGTCTGCTTTTAATTTATAGTTTACATATTGATCGAATAGCCGCTTAATGAAATGTGTCACTCTTAGAAAATGGATTAGCAATCACAGCAATCAAAGTACTGCTAGCTGCCCATCCCTTTAACAAAATATAACATAGGTACCTTACATAAGTGCCTCAGTAGGTAAAGTATAGAAACACAGATCGTAGTTCACAGGGCGGTAGCCGCAAGAGACCCGCCGTGAAGGTAGACGATAACAAATTGCTAATGAAACGCCATCGTACGTACGAATAAATGGCTTCCATGCTCCCATTGAACATTTCGCCGACGCATCGTCTATGCCGTTGTTCATTTGTTTTGTACGCCATTGTTTGCAAAAATTCTAAACCGAATCACTGATAGCTATAACGGTAGACAATACATAAATCGAGCTCTGTTTTTGTTTCGCGACTATTCGCACCTGCCGCGTGGTTTAATTTTTCATTGTGTATTTTGAATTTACGCGTCTATTGTTTACCGTAAATATTTGTTTGAATAGTTCTTGAGTGTCAACCACCTCAGGGTTTCATACAAAGAGTCGGTCAGTTTAGTTACTAATTCCAACACAATTTGTATGAAACCCTGAGGTGTTTGCCACTCAAGAATTGCCTGTAATTTAGTTGAAATACCTTACTAAATGTTTTGAGTTTGCCAGATGAATTTGTTAAAATGTTGAAATTAGTCGTCCTTTTAAACGACAGAGCTTAAGCCGAAAACACTAGTTTTATATTGCTGGGAGTTCCGTTTTACATGCATAAATTATTATTTGCACAGACAGACAAAACCACAGGCGACTTCCAGTTAAATGATGGCTAACTAAGTACATGATATAAAATGTAAAGGCAGAGCGAAGAGATTGCCCCAGTTTGAACCGGGCTCGGGCGGCGCAAGCGGGCGGCACTAGCACTCATCTTGCAATCGCTGTTGCATTTTATTACTTTTCCATTTCCACTGGGGTTTCAATTTCCTTTCTCATAATTAATAGCCTTTCTGCGAGTTGCCTGACGTTTTCTATTGCCGCACCGCAGAAACTTTAACGTTCAATTTGCGTGCCATCTAGGACCTTATTACGTCATCGTTGGCACAACTTTGCTTTACAAATTTTTGTGATGTAATTTTCCGCAAAGTAGCAGCTACTCCTTTGTCAAATAATGCTTATTAAACTATGTATCTGGGATGACTTTTCTTTTCTATATTTTATTCTGCCTACTGTCAAAAAGAGACAAATAAAACAATGAAATTTTACGGTTTATTAGAAAATTTATGGGCCGTAAACACATTGTCGTTATATCGTGAGATATGACGCGGAATGTGGAAAAGTTTATACATTTTTTTACGTGTTATTTTCGCGTTTTCATACCGAATATATATGTTGTATGATTTACTTGAATGAGGTTGATAGCGAATAAATTATATTTCTTCTTCCTGACGTACGATGTAGGTATTTCATTGTAAGTCCCGATTTGTTTTCGAGAGATTTTTATTTAGTGATGTAAATAAATGACTGATTTAAAAATAACTGTCGGAATTTGCCAGTATATATATTTAAATTTTGACCACCCCAAGGAATAAAATCCGTATGTGATTGTGCAGCACTGAATAGTAGAAACAAAATATTATCAATTACGTGTAATTCGAGTCGCGCTTCAATAACGCTTAATGGATTGATAAATTGCTGCCGGAGGATATATTTCACGGGAAATCACATTATTTGTACGCTCCGTAAATAGTCGCTTGATACCGTAATTTACGTTACGTTGTCAAACAAAAGTTAATTAAAATTTAAGAAATATTTATGATAGATTTTAATTACGTTAAATAACGGAACAATTTGGCAAAACATAGATACGATTTAACTGTAGGAAATTTTCACAATGTGATCACATTGTGAGGACAAGTAACGTTCGTATCCCTATTAGCTTTTATTTCAGTGTTAGAACATGGAATCCTACGATTAACGAAAGCGTGCCCTTTATACGTATGGAAAGTGACTTAAATTTAAGTCCCAAGGCGTTTAATTTACATCAAGTTTGATATAAATCAGCCACCTTAGTAAATTAGAAAACATACTAGAGTTCTAAGCGTGAAAACATAATGTTGATGTAAAAACAGCCTTCTAAGCTGCAAAACACATAGTTATTCGCTCCTATTAGCAGTTCTCCATTGGCAGGGAATCAGTCGAGATGGGGGGCTATTCCGCTGGCTTTTATAGAGTTCTCGAAGATCGTACGCCTTAATGGAATTTGATCGCGCGATATTGACACGAGGTGCCGCGGGATATTTTCACACGTTATTGCCCCTTTTACACGAGTGTGGGTAGTGATAGAACTGTAATCTGAGATGATACAGTGAGATGAGATGGTCTTATCTTTGATCTGCTGTTTTTAGAGTATATTTTTTTGAGATTGGTGAATTAAAAGCTTGAGGAAATCGGGAAATTAAAAGTCGCATCGGGATTGCTATTGTGCAGGTGTGGTAACAATAGTTGAGTCAAGAGACAAGAAAGATCAAGGACGAGACGATTATAAGCGGACGGTGGATATCCATACTTCTATCATTTTGTTTATTTTTAACCAATAAGTTTTCACCTATGAATATGTTTCTATTTTCGATAATACCTTTCTATATTTAGTAATTTCTGTATAAGACCGAAAATAATCTCCATCACATAAAGCCCATTTTCACAGTGCACGCGAAAGCATCAGCTCTGCCAAAGAGATCTAAATCTGTTTTTATTTTAGATGTTGATATGACTCCACCCCATGTTATTAGATACACGGCAAATAGGAGGAAATCCTCCAACATACACGAAAAATATTATCTACTATAATGGGATGTGGCACAGTGTAATTTTTAACGAACATAACGCTACATATCGTTATCAATAATGGCAACAACTTTGCTTAAAATTGAACAGCAACTTCTTAATGAGGCCAAGAAAATTCGTGCGCCGAGTGGTAGAACTTAAGGAGCGTGTAAACTTTCATTCGTCGTCATTAAAAGTTTCGAGTTTGAAGATTTGTGCCGACACTAATTAGCTAGACACTTATGAAAAATTCTTACGTAAGACCCCAGGTCTTAAATGCTGGCCAAATAAACGAGACCGATGACGGGATGTCCCCTCCCTAGTTCAATTTAAGTTTCTTCAATAAAAAACCTCTCTCTTTGCCTAGATTCATCCGCTTTTTGTTCGACAGTACTTATAGGTTCGTGAAATAAAGCGCTTTTTATTATATTTGACGTCTTCCTCTTTTCCTTCATATTATTTACTCAGTCGAATTTATAACATTTTATTGCTTCCTCGCCAAGTCTCGTTCAAGTGTAATAATTAGTCAAAGTTATTGCTCATGTTAAAGAATATGAGCGTTAGAGATTTGATTCTGATTGGAATTTTAGGAATCAATAATACACGCTAGTTATAATACCTATGACTCTATACACGCTATAATACCTATGATTTAAGTGAATAATACTCGGAAAGGTGGAATGGAAAAAATACACGAAAAGGAATAGGTTTTTAGGACGGGAATTTCTTAGGCAAAGACAAATCCAATGAAAATGGGGCTGTAAATCGCAATGAATAGGAACCTACTCAGTCGGTGTCGGGTTAAACAGACATCGACAGAGAATTTCTTGGCCTTTATCTACAGTTCCCTAGTAATAACTCTAAATAGGAAATGATTTTCAGAAAGTAAAGAGCGTGTTTCGAGATGGTGGTGTACGGAGCAGCGATGGTAAAGTAAACCAAAGAGTTTAGTTGGTATACAAGCAAAAACATTTATCTTTCCACTACTCTAACAATATTATTTTTGATGTAACTTAGTTATATAGACACAATTATGGTTAACCAATCGCTGTATACTATATTAATTTCACCGGTCAGTGAAGGTGTGAAGACATTTGACTTAAAGAGTGATGCCAAAGACTTGGCTCCTCAGCACAATTGTTTAAAGGCTGTTCTAATTCTACACCGACCTCTTTGTTTGGCTGTACAGTGCGGTTCGGAGTCACGAGCGCCTCATAACTCCAGGACGTGCCACGGATGCACTTCCCCGTGGAGCGCAAAAACTTTAATTGCACCGCGTGGTGGCGCTACGAAAATATTTCTATGGATCGCGTAAACGTCCCCTATATTCTGAAATGGTGTTCTAGTTATAGAGTGTTTTTGTTATTCTGTGTCAGTGTGATTAGGTTGTTTATGTTGATTAGTCTCATTGCATTGTCCAACATAAGAGGCACTGCTAATTCGTAAAACAACTAAAAAAATGTAGAACCGGTTATTTAAGTTTTTGGCTGATCGCTATTGCCGTAGTATTCTCTCATCGTCATCTTCTTATGTTGGTATTTCCTTGAAATAATTATAAAAAAAACAGACATAATCGTGACAAATGGGCTGGAAATCTGAGAATACCGTTATTATCCCAGTAGAGGATATTATTTCCCATCCTTCCATCCAAAATCCTTTCTTGTTTTTACTTTTCCACTTATTACTTTGCAAGTTTTTGAATCCTCTAACTGCACCACTCGTAGATGTTGTAAGAAAGTGAAAAATCTTAATTTAAAAGCGCTGAACCGCCATTTTCACGTTAAAAATCTCGTTTGAACCACAGCCGCATTTCAAGCGTTCCAATAGTCGTTAGCGCAAATGGTGCAATACCGAAATGCCGCAAGAAAACAATTTAGCGACGCGTGGGGCAAGCTAGGGCAACCAGGGGCAAGCAGGGGTAGCGAAGAGGCAAGCAGGGGTATGTCCGAAGGTGCAAAAACACTCTGTGAATGCGACAGCTGACCATGTCAACAGGGACGGACTAAGGGAATGGTGTTTATGCTTGACTGCTGAACATACTCTATACACAGCACAAAGTATAAGAAAGGTGACAACTCAATTCTAGAATTCCTTCATCTATCATTTTACCAATATAATTTTGTAAAAATCGTAGTAACCATGGAGTAAAGACGGCTTCGTCAGGTGCTTCGTTCGGCATATGCTTGAAAGAGGAAACGGAAAATTACATGAAAGGGAGACAATAATGATCTACGATGTAGCAATATAAAAATATTCTTTCTTTTCGCTCGTTTATTGTTGACATTTAGATAATAACGTGAAGCATTTAAGAAGTGCCATTATTGAAGGAAAATTATAATACGCTTAGTCGGTCGTCTAAAGGCTGTCATCTATCTGCAATACTTTCTGCTCTGTTGAGAGCTATGATAAGTAGTTGTTGCACTTCATAATTTCCATAATCTTAGTCCAAATCTAGGTCAGTTTGATTACTTGTGCCATCGCTCACTGGCGCGAGATTGATATTATGCATAGTGACTTTACCAGAAAGTTTTTAAAAGGGGATTAAAGGTCTGTGATTTGCCTTAAATTCCTTTCAGCTCTTGACTGAAAACATGAACAGGGAGACGCATTTATGAACGTTATTTTACACCAAACATGTAATGACTTGTTAGTTTAACCCAACACGGTAAGTTTCCCCTTTAAAATTACGAAAACCCGCCTTACCTACGCTTAACGAAGCGTTTATGACCGAGCCAATGATTTATTGTCGTTATATTTTCCATGTTATCGCGTATTACCTACATTCCGTGCCTGAACGTAGCCCAAACGACGGGGATTAATGGCTAAAGCAATTAAAGTAGTAAACAGAAGGTGCAGTGAAACGTCGGTGCAAACAAAATAGTGTGGGAATCCGACCATCGCGCTTGTGGGGCAACTCAATGATATCACATATGGCACCCCCGTTGTGCTAGCCACGCAGCCACGCTCCAATGTTCTTACGGTGGCTGGCTTACTGCCAGTTAGACGTCGACCGTTCCTTAGCGATATCTATTTCTAAGATACTTATTGGTGTTCGTAGGTAAATAGATTATGGAGAGCTTTGATAGAATCGAGCTTGGAAACGAGAGCAGTTTTAAAAGATTAAGGATAGCCTTAATTTTTATGAATTTATGGAAATGTTGCTTTACTTACATTACATTATGATAATATTCTTTTTTTGGTCCTGAATTTATATAATTTTACCTAGGTCATCATTATCATCTGGGAAAAGGCTAAGCAGATGATGAACTGGTCCTGAATCGTTAATCTAAGAATTTTATTTTGTGCTTAGACCAATGATCTAGTCTCAAAGCCAAGTGCAGTTTCAGTTGGACATCCACCGGCGCACTGCGTCACACCAGAAAGTAAAATGAAAACGGAACAAGTAGGTAATTCCACTGGGGTTCAAACTACGTGTGTCGTGTAAGACGATACCGTGTGCGCAAGGAAATAATCTTCCCGAGTAAACAAACGGTGCACTTTATTTGAACCGATGTGTACGTGCACTGACTTGTAGGAGGTACTGCGAACCTAATCTATATAATAACAATGAAATGCTGTTCGTTGGTAAGCTCATCACTTGAGAACGGCTGCACCGATTTATCTATTTTTTGTTTTAAAATGATCGTAATAGTCCGAATCAGGTTCTTACGTAAAGTCTAATTGAAAAGAATTGCCGGGGTAAAAATTCTGGAAGATGATAGTGCATTTTATATGGGAATTTTGTATGAATTATTGAAAGGAAAGGACAACGTCTGTCGGGACAGCTAGTGTTAAATATAAAGTGAACTTAGTTATGTAGCAGCTACTCAAGGCTTGGGTAATGAGGTGTTGTATTTACTTTTTGCGGTTACCACCACCAGTGGTTGTGGAACAGAATTGGTTTTGGAAAGGAAAATGCTTGTATGTTAACGTCATGGAAAATCGGTTATTCCTTAGTTATGATTTGTTATTCGTAGAGACACGCCTATCAGTAGCTCTAGTAACAAACAGTCCAAAAATTTATAAAACCGGCCAAGTACGAGTCAGACTCGCGCACGAAGGGTTCCGTACCATTATCTATAAAAACGGCAAAAAATCACGTTTGTTGTATGCCCCCTTAAATATTTATTTTAATCTGTTTTTTAGTATTTTTTGTTATAGCGGCAACAGAAATACATCATCTGTGAAAATTTCAACTGTCTAACTATCACGGTTCATGAGATACTACTATATAATAGGGTCCCGTTTTACCCTTTGGGTACGGAACCCTAAAAATAATACAGCAATTCCTTAACATAACTTAGCTGGCGAACCGTGGGTGTGTTATTCCTACCTACACCTCATA
This sequence comes from Lithophane ornitopus, assembly GCA_948473465.1. Lineage (NCBI taxonomy): Eukaryota > Metazoa > Arthropoda > Insecta > Lepidoptera > Noctuidae > Lithophane > Lithophane ornitopus. The sequence continues at coordinate 8,582,929 of OX419624.1, read as the reverse complement.
GTACATCTTCGAGAATTACAGGCGTAAAAGTCGTTCGTTACAACAAATATTGTCTTAATAATCAATTACTGCATACACACACAGAAGGCTTTAGTATTTAAAATTAATTGCTTGCAGACAAGTTCTCTCAGTGAAGGTGAATTCTATTGACTCGAACGATAATTCCAAGGATTGGCGCGAACTTGACTTTACATAACTTCTTGTAAATTACAGCTTAGACTTAATTAGTGGAATGAATAAATATGATATAGACTAGACTTGTTGCTAACCAGCTGGGTTGGAGCTGGTAATTACTGTCTTTGTACTGCTTATAACGCTTATTTAAAAAAAAAAATTGTGTCGCTGCTTGCTGTTACATCATTTAACGGTCATCTTAGTTTACTTCTCAGCACGGTCAATGACGTAAATTCGAGTATCTAAATCGTCTGGTTTTTATGCCAATCATAACGCCCCATGCATCGACACTCCAGATTTTCTGATTTCTCCATATAATAACCGCAAGGATAAATTCATATGTAGGTATTTTGTGGCCAGGTTTGCTGAATTACCCCACTAACCGCCTCAAAAGTTTGGCTGTGATAATTGAACATCTGTAGCACTTAAAAGCATCTCAAGTCGTTTATAGCGCTACAAGGTTATTTTGGCGCATGGCCAAAATTGGAACTAACAACGCCATCTTGTTTTTTCAATACATTTCACAAAAAAATGTTTACCAACAGCGCCCCCCTGTCAACGTCATTCGAGCGCCAAAACACCCTTGTAGCAGTGTACAAGTCACAGCACATAAAACAAACAGTTGAACAACACATTAACGTAACCATAAACATTCTCACTGTTAAAAAGGAAACATAACAAAAAATCGGATCCGGTTCGCGAGTCTTCAGTATGTCCGGACGGCGCGCTAATTTCCCTGTTACCCGGCACCGGATGTTTTAGGGATCGCGGCTGTATCCCCGTTTACCTGCCGGCTATACGGACCGTGGTACAATGAGTTGAGCATAGAGGCTGTTCTTATGTCATGTTGATCAACAGATTTTTTTTGTTTTTCGATTAACACCTATCCGAAAAACAAAAAATAAACGATCTTGTTTTAATATATTTCTGCATTGACATACTAAATTCCGTTATTAGAAGCTATTCTCTGTCAACAGTTATCAGTAGGAACATTCCTCCATTAAAAATCTTCAGGAAATGAATTATTTAGTGTCAATAACGTTATTGTCAAACACTACCTCGGCGGTGGAATTAGTATGTATTATAGACCTTGGCAGATATCAATCAAATAATTTAAAGACAGATATGAGTTAAATCTAAATATCTTAGCTGACAATAGATACAATACAATCACAATAAGTAAATACATGGAAACAAAATGAATATCATTGACATGAATCTCATAATCCCACAGTGCGACCGAAAATACTTGATTATAATATTGAGGCTTATTTATTTATTTATATTTATATATACTTTATTGTACCACAAAAATATATAACAAAAAAAACAAACACTACAAAATATACAATGGGCGGCCTTATCGCTATCCGCGATCTCTTCCAGGCAACCTTGGAATGAACAGTGATTTGCCTGGACATAAAATGGGGCTGTCGTAGGTGCAAATAATAAGTATACAATATACTAAAATAGATACACATATACATACATATCCTAAATAATAGATACATATATACATACATACGAAATAAGTATGTAAGCAACGAAATATAAATGATGACTATAGATAATTACACAGTTACATCTAGGCTCATGGGTTTGTAGAACCAGGCTGCTAATTTAAAACCTGGTACAAATGATTTTAATATTATTATCTTTTAGTTTATCAAAAACATAATTATCTGACTTTAGGTGAAGGAAAACAAGTGTGGAAAATAGGACGTGGTAACAATACTCGTTCCTTCTCTTTCTGAAATGCGGTCTTGTCTTTGCCCTGCAGTAAAATAATTACAGGCTGTTTTTATAATAATTATAAGAAAAAATAATTATATAAATAGGCATCTAGATTAATGAAGCGGGCGAAGCATACGAAGGCGCAGGAAACGAAGAGGCGCTTACCATTCTTCGGTACTAATTAAAGTTGTCATAAGTCATACTGTGGAATACCGGAGATGCATAGTCTTGCGGTCTTTTTATTAAAATATATTTACATGGGTAATACGAAGGTTTGGGATTGAATAGAGTTTTGAGTACCTATTTAGAATACAGTCAAGTAGTTGTCTGAAGACTTACATTTTAGTCTGAAGGATACTGTAGAATGCAGGTTATGTTCTATTCAGTCTTTTTATTTTATTTTTTGGGCAAAATATATAAAGGAAGAGACGAGATAATTACCATTCCTTCATTATTATTAGTTATGATTTATGATTAACAAAATGAATGTAAATGTCAGGAATTTAAATTGGTTTAAGGAGATTTAAAACCACTGAGTTTTACAACGGTGCAATTACTTATGATTACCTCTATTATTATTCATTTGTTCTCGGAAATGTATAGAAAACCATGTCTGGTAGCGAGGTTAGATATGCAAGGATTCCGATTGTTAGTATTTGCCTAACTCACATACAAACATTATCTCACGGTCTGAGCTCAGTAAACAGAACTGAAATTGCTTCTAGGCTCACCTTAGGCCGTGAGAATAACGTATACGTATGATTCCTACTGACTCGGAAACCGTATAATTCCGTGATGATTTCATAATAAACTTCTATATTTTTTCTAGTGTCTATCTAGTTGAAACAATTGAATATAAGCACTCAATTAATCACACTTTTCTGCACTTTCAAGCAATCAGTTCAGTGTACTGAGGCAACAGAGGTGTTCATAGAAAAACTGTTCTATATTAACGCACTGCTGAACAAAAAAACACTGCTGTAAAAGCCTTCTATAAAACCGCTCTATAGGAAAGTTGTAAGAGAATAATAGTCATAAAACAGTATAGAAAAAAAACCCAAAGAGTTATGAACTCCATTGAAGTTAGTCGGAATACTACAAGTGTTCGCACGTTCAAAGAGGAATGAACACTAAACTGCATTATTGGCCCGCTATAAAAACGGGACATTGGTCGGAGTTAATTTTTCGTGTGGTGAGGCACGTCCCGTTCGGATTTATATCCGGGCCGTGAGTCGCACACAAACGGCCCTCGATAAAAACGTGTTACTGACCGCCTGTAGCCTGTAATAGCGGAGTTTGCTTAACGATGACTATCTGCATGATGGAGATGGCCAGATGGACGGTGGCTATCAGTAATTATTAACTGTATGCTGAAAACGATCTTTTCCAGAATTTATACAGCTCAGCTCCATTCTTATTAAAAAAACTAAAAAGAGAGAGGTTTCTCTCTTTTATGAAATACAAGATTATAATAAACCTTCCTCTAAAAATAAACAGCCCGAGCTCTCCGTTTCAATTTCTTTAAAATGTATTCGGGTCATGAATTAAACAACATAAGCTTTGATGTTTTCAGAACAATTTAGAAGAGCGTAAACGTCTTCCCCGTCGAGTAGTGCGTCAGTAATGAAGTTAGACAGTTATGTTCTGACGGAAATACTCCCTTTTACAGCCCAAGCGTTTACGGCCACTAAACCTGACTTCCACTTAACGACTGCTAAACGATTCCCAACTGTGCTCGCTCCAATAATGTGCACCCAACAGTCTTTACTGTGTTCGATTCTAGAATAAAAAATATGTTGAGGTTCCTTCTAGGTCGAATTTCAAAATTGCTCAAGCAGTCTCAACTTTGTGTAGCGATTGGACGAGAGCTGTTTCTTCGTATTTTATTTGTATTCAAGCCCATTTCATGAAGCAAATATAGAATCATAAATTCCTTTGGTTTTCCTACTACGTTAGTTTTCCTGAGTATCGTGTTTTCTTTAAATGTTATGAGAAATGTTAAGTTTATTTGCTTGATTCTCGTATCTCAGATGTAGATAATTATATATTGAGTGTGTTTTGATAAAACATTATTTCTTAATACTTCAGAGCGATTTATAAAAATAGTTTTCATAAATTGCAGTGGTGAAGATGAAGCGTTGGACCGAACGAAGTGGAAGGAGCAAATAAGGAAAGCAGACCCCGCCAGGGGAATAATAATTCTCTGGAGACAGAAAAGGGAAGACAGAGAGATTACGTATGGTTTAACTTACGATATAATTTTCTCAATAAAATAATACTTGGGGCCAGATAATATCGTAAATTTCTTCTATCTCTGAACGTTTTAGATTAAGTTTTCGATTGGACAAGACCCGTTTATGTTCCTAGGAAGATTACTTTGGGCTAAGTTTAGACGTCGTAGGTACGATTCGTAGTTGAAGACCGTCGTACTAAAGTTCTGGGTATCTGCTATGGTACTAACTGCTAAATTATGGGGGATCGGTAGTTAACGTGATAGTGATCGATCATTTCGGTTGAATGACGGCGGTGTAATGAGTAGGCTTCGGAGATGGACTTGTTCAGTTACTGAAGTGAGGGATGAATGAATGATACCAGCCTGTGTACTTGCTATGATAGTCATGCTCATTTACATTGCGTTCGGAGCATGTATTTTTAGTAGATGTATTTTTTTCTATCTATCTACAGTATCTGTCTAAAGGGGAAGTATTTTTTAGCTAATGAAAGACATAGGTATACAGATATTTTTTAACTGAATTTCTTGTTATGGGCATAAAGTTCTGATATTTTTATGATTTGAAAGATGATAATATTGCTATTTATTTAAGACTTGAAGTCATTATGATTACAACTACCATCAACCATAAAAATGATTCGTGATGACACTTCTATAGACTCTTACATATTCTTTATATTTCTTCTTTCTTTCTATAGATTGACCTCGCCTACACCTAGAGCTAAGCCTAATCGCCTATCATCCATCCAACAAAACAGTTAATACAACGTTACATAAAAGGAATAACATTTTATCGATCTTGTCTAGCAGAAGCTTCTGCATTATTATTCTCGTGGAAAACCGCTCCTTACCCGGGGCATGGTCCCGAGGGAACCGGTGTCCGGCGCTGGGTACTTGCATGGACCTGGATACACGATACCGTCGTCTTATTACCATTGTATAAAGAGACAGAGAAGGTCCTCTGCTAATAAAAGAGAATTTAGAATTTGGCACATCACTAGTTGTTACGACGTCGGCGTAGAAAGCGTACTTGAATTATGTTTGTGGTACTTAGATTGCGCAATTTTTTCGAATGTGTTTTGTTTTTAAACAAGTTTTTATGTCGTCTCACTAGTAAGCATTATTCTTGCAAACTTGTTTTGTTTAAACTTTATCTTGGTCTGTCAAGATGGAGCTTAAAATGGTGTCTCTATGTGAGGATAAATAGGTCTTCTGGTTATCTTCTTGTTTTGCGGTCTTACGTTTTACGATAGTAGCTATCTTTATTGCAATGTAGCTAGCTATAATTTGATTTTTGCGATATTGCTCTAAGAGGTATCGTGACTGTACTTGGGGAGTGGGCAATGAAATGTCAGTAAGCGGAGCGAATTCTAAACCAAATAAGCCGTATTTCTTAGTCCTGGAATGTGTCATGTCTCTTCTGTCTTATATCCTACAAAAAGTGTCACAATCCAATCGAAGCATTAAGTTAATTCACAATAAGGCTCGGTTGCTGCACCACGTTTGTACCTGTCTACGTTTAAGTTAATCGTACTTTCCAGTGTCAATTTTAATCAAATTTTATTAAATTCAAATTGAAACCAACTGCGTAGGCGTAGCAAAACAGAAACAATTGAGATCACAAATTCTCTGCAAATACAATAAGGACTGAAGATGACATGTCCTTAACAGTTCAATACCACGTAAAAATGAGCAAACAGAAGTATTCGTAAAAAAAATATCAATTTCGTTCCTAAATTCAATACGAACGGGGTAAAACAAAATCACGAGGCGAGAGTTGCCAATTGGGGAGTGTTTGTCGTATTGGTGCGGAGTGTGTACGTCGGGCCGCCGTGATCTGCACTCGAATGCATCGAAAGGGATGCACAATGCATACAAAGTGAACTGCGGATTCAGTCAGTCGTGATTTTTCCTTCCTTCGGTATATCCTGCCTCAGATTGTTACGGAGGATGCGACAAAGACTGATTCATTTGAAGATTTGTATAGACGAAAATGTATCGGTATGTTTGCATACCACCCTGGATTCATGTTTTATGGCAAATGCCAGTGCGCAAATGGGTTTTTTTCTTTTAAAATTATGCCTTTGTTTCAGTCACATTTACTTTTTATTTAAAATGCTACCAACTCTTTAAAATGTAGTCTTTATTTATATGCTTAAAAATAAATTTTGCTTTAGAAAATCTTAATTGGTAAAGTGTTATGAAACTCGACCGGCGCTTTACTGCTCATAGATTAAACTTTTCTTCGACAGCTCACTTAGCACGGTTGAAACTGCTTTCAGTTAAAATGTTATCGCTAAGTTCTAACTTATGTTAAGCAAAAAATCGCACACTTCATTTTAGTTTCATATAAAACTTGCTCTGGTTAACAAGTTCGATAAAAATATTTAATAATTTTATCGCATTTTTAAAACTACGGTCCAGTCAAGTTTTGCAGCAAAGGAAAAATCTATGAAAGAAAATTTTACGTGATGGAAAGTCGTTATTACTAAAGCATGGATTTTAAATTAAATGTTCATAAAATACCGTGGAAGGCGTTTGTAATTAAAAAAAACTCCTGTAAATAAGTACCCGTTTCTAATTTTTTAATAAGGTCACGAGAGAAAATGTCGCAAAATAAAGTTGAAAAAATATTTGCTCATTTCCTAATTAGCAATCTATGTTAACCAGAGCACTCCATTTTATTTACAAAATAGAACTGAGTTAAAAAGCGATTGCATTTGATGTCCCATTTATGCCAGTTACCGTTGAAATAAATGAGTTTATAGATTGGCCCACTTTCCGCTTTTTACGGCGACTCTAGATTGACTTTGCATTTTATTTCTTACCAGGTGCATTTAGATTTCCATTTCCCATTGTAATTAAATTGTACAAGTTTGCTGAAGTTAAGTTAAAGCTAAGAGTTCTTCGTTATCTTGTAGTTTAGTCGCGATATTTTTTCTCGGACTGCAGAAATAAAGTCGAGGATTATAGAAGTTGTCTTAGTTTTAAACTGTGTAGAGTTTGTTAAATTGTATTATAGTTAAGTATTTTAATTGTTTGATTGTTCCGAAGAATTATTTTATAAACTTAATTTTACTTAACTGTAGAAATAAGGACTGAAAATGACCTCATCAAAGTCAATACTATAAGGTATGACTTTCCCGAAATGATATCACATCGATACAGCGTGGGAAGAGTCCTTTGTTTATCTTGTATTAAGAAAGACTGATGTTATCGATAATATTTAGCAATGCTGAGTTTACTCTTATTAGTAAACTCAGCATTGCTAAATAACTTACAAACGTTGAAAAACTGGAGCACTCTGTTTCGGCTGTTGCCGCTGTGTATTGGACTTCGAAATATAGTAAGTGCAGAGGATGAGGCAATAAAAAGTACAGGAAATATCGAAGCACGTTCGGTTAGTCAAATGACAAATTATTATATACCTTACCTATCGTTTGGGTTACCGTGTTAAAAGCAAGCAATTTAATGCAGTATAATTCCTCGAAGTAGTTATCATGGTGAAAATCTTAAATTCCAAATTGCATGCAGTTTTAGAAGTAACATTGTGTCTTGAGCAACGATGAACCGTGTTCATGATACGTAGCAATTACTTTACCAAGTGATTCTATTCCAAAATCTTTATTTTTTTCTTTACAATAAGAAATAATATTACGTATTGACCGTGATTTCGTACCTGCTTTTGTTTTTGTAAATGCCTAGCTTATTGCTAAATTTATTATTTCGTTGGAACCTCAAACCCACTCGAAGATCGGGACAGTTTTAGCCACCTTTAGGGCAATAACTGATAATAATGCTGTAGCCTCGTAACAATATTTATGCCTTTAGTGCAATAAGTATTAAATACTTAACGGTCGAAGATACGTGTTGATGCTATATACAAATAACTCTCAAAGTAATAAACTTAGTAAAAAACTCAAAGAGTTATACAAGAAAAGAAAAAAAATACTAAATGAAAATGTCACGATGACGGTTCTTCTGTTACAAAAGCACAGACGCATCGTAATTATAAAGGCTTTCATGTCTTTCCGCATTTCAAAAATATAGAGATAGTTATAGTCAGGCGTAATAAATAAAACATAATTTATTACAATAAACACAGTTTATTCTATGATGTTGCTTCATTTAAAAACTGTATGACTCTTAACTTCACGCCAGTTAACTTAATTCATTATTGTAAAATGTTCGCACATTTTAAATAGAGCTTGTTGCGTACTCTGGTTTAGCAATTTATCTTTTAAAATAATAACATTGCTGTTAATTTTATTTGATTGACCTTACATACTTTATTTCTTTTTTTCGTCACTATCTATGTACATTCTTGAATTGAATTCTTTTAAGGTTTTGAAGGGTATATTTGAGATTTCAGGAAGATCAGGTGCGTAGTACTTGCAACCTACGTGCGTATAGTAGGAGCGTTCTTTAGTTTCTCCCTAACCCAATGGGAAGAAGGCGTGAATCCATGTATATGTATTTGAGATTTCTTCTAAATACATTTAGTTGACCAAGTTATTGTCATCAGTGTTATTAGGAATTTGCAAGCTTTTCAAAGTTAATAAATCAAGTCAACAAAGACAGTATATATGTTTTAGCAATGATAAATGTTATTTTAACAATCTCGTGATTTAAGACAATGTGGCCACCGCGGTCAATTTTACAAATTGATCGTCAATTGTGTTTTCGACAACGAAATGGCGTTGAAATTGTTTTCGAATAACATGCGATTGCATCATTGTTCTATTGTGGTTGGATCGGATATAAAACAATGCAATTATTCCTCCAATATTACACCATTACAAATTGTTAGGTCAATGTAGATTCAATAATTGATACCTTACAGTTTCGGAATTTTGATTGTATTTCATAAGCAATATTAACAGTGCTTGTGGAGGTTTCAAAGAAATAAGAGTACCTATGTTTATGTGAAGTCTATGTATATATAACGTTTAAGGTCAGTCCGTGAACAATAATCACTTTAATTTCATATGCCTATACGTTTAATTTGGTTGATCGTGTTTTTCTAAATGATCTTGTTTCGGCTATGAAGTAAATGTTGCGTTTACAAGTACTTAAAGGCCTTTGTATATTATTGAACTGTCGGTGTTTGAACTAATAATAAAGTCGGCAAATGGAAAGGAAGGCGTGGCAGGGCCAGACCGGTTTGGTAGCGAAATATCCTTGTGTTAGCAGTAAGGTGATCTAGTTGGCCGCGGCTTGAGGTAGTTTGTGCAAGTACAGTAGAATGCGGACGCTGCCCACACCCTGTCTTAAACCCGCGTACTAGGAAGTCGGTGTTCTGGTTTTTTATCTTACTTGGATTTATTTTTATTGCATCGGGTGAGATTAAAGCAAAGGCATTAACATAACTGCATAATGATTTTGATTCTGTTATAATGGCAAGGGATTCGGTTGATACTTTCATAAATAAGCAAGTATTATAATTAGGGTATGGACAACAAAATATGAAAAACAGTTTTTCTTGTGTAAGTCTAAGTTTATTTACAAAGTTCAGTTATCGTCAACTGACGCGCGTTCGGCCCACAAACCTTCCTTAGCAACAAAAACGAACCACACATGTATCCTGTCCATTAACTCACAATATCACAGCAAACAACAATTAAGAAATGCTTTTGAGCGGAGTACGCACACAGCCGCCCCTCGATGACTCGGCGAGTTGCTAATTGATGCGTGCTTTTTACGTGTTTCGGCCTTTACAAATCGCCGGAGCCCTCTTTATAAATTAGGTTTATACTTTGTGGAAGGAGTAGGTGTAACCGTCGGGTGCTCTGTTCAGACTGAATTTGCCGGGAGGGAAGAAGCGGGTGGGCTGCTGCGTCGTGGGCTCGTAGTACTGCTGGCGAGCCTGTTGAGGCTGCGAGTACTGAGCGGGCTGCGAGTACTGTTGCTGAGACGACGGCAGGCCGCTGTATTGCGCCTGCTGCGTGCCTGGGTAGATGTTGTTGGACTGGTACTGCGGCTCCGCCTGGTACTGCGGCTGCGGCTGATACTGAGGCTGAGGCGCCGGCTGGTACTGAGGCTGAGGCGCCGGCTGGTACTGCGCCTGAGTTTGGTACTGCTGCTTAGGTTGGTACTGCTGCTGGGGAGCCTCGTAGTTCTGTTCGTATAACTCCGGGTGGTACTGACCGTCATCCTCATTAGGTTTGCCGCCGTAGTTGCGCGCTGGCTCAGGCTGCACGTATTGTTGGGGAGCACTGTATTGTTGAGATTTGTAATCCGGTGAGTTGTAACGTGGGTCCGGGGTGTATCCGGGAGTGGGCGCGGCGGCTTGAGGCGCGGTCGGAATATGGTCACCGCTGGCCTGGAAGCCGTTCTTGCCCGCGACGTAGTTCACTGTTTTCCTCTCACCGCTGGGGTCGATGTAGGAGTAGCTACCTCTCCTGTTGCCATCAGCGTCAGTTTCCTCTTTGAAGTTAATTCCATCTTCCTGTTGATAGGCGGCACCGAAAGCTCCGTTTCCACTGAGGTATCGCGCTTCCTGCACGATGGCTGCTGTCTTCGGGTCACCCGCGTATTTGGGGACTCGTCTGCCACCCTCCTGCTGCTGGCACGTCGCGGCTGCGATCACAAAGGCTGATATAATGAGCCTGTACATTTTGACGGTTCAAAATGTGCACTGCTCGCGTGAAAGTTACAAAGTGTGTCGTTGCGGGCCGGTGAACTTATTATATACGGCGAGTAGAGGCCTTGACGTGTATTGGAAGGGCTCGCGGGCTCGACCGCGAAAATCTTATTCATACAAGCTCGAGCCGGGCTCGGATGTACGGTATTCATCAGGGAAGTGCAGTTAAGGTGAAGAGAGCATGTGGCGTCCATCGGAATGGGATCGGCCCTGTGTAAATGTCAACGAGTAGGCCGGTGATTTTAAACCGAGCTTTTTGAATATTTGTATACATCGTTGCATTTTTTAGTGTTTAGGAAATAACTTTTGGCCAGCATCGTCAAAATGAATATTACATTGCAGAACGTACAGTTTGAAACGTCGAAATATATTTGGAATTTGAAGTTGCAGATGAAATTGTCGATCCGTGACAATTAGCGTATCCGGTGGTCGTATAGCTGTCATGTAATACACCTGTGTGGTCGACCCAATTATACTTTAATTGTAATTAAGTTGGTAATTAATAAATGTGATTAAATTGAATGCATTTTAATATTTGAAAAAGTGTTTAATAAATTCTTAATTTTTGTAAATAATGTGATGATTGAGGAGGGAAAACTCCTGAATTCCGCAACCAGGACACTGATAGAATTAAAACTATTTTGGGTGGTCTACCAGAAGTACCTATTAGTATTAAAAATTGCAACCATAATGGCATAGGTAAGAGGTAAAGTGCAAGAAAAAAAAATCAAAGAACATAAGATGCATATTTCGTAGACTAGCACATAGAACGTGTAAATGCAGCCTCTGCAATTATCGATGAACGATAACACGTTAGATTCACACCAGCGATACAAGACGACGATAACATAACACATGTACTAATTGCAACATTACTTTCGCAATTTCCTCCAAGCCTTCTTATGATAACTCAGTACTTAATTCTTTTGTTCTGCTTAGCATTAGTCCACACTAATCTATTACAGTTCCCACAGCTAGTTTACGTAAGTCTGTCGCGTTGGTTAATATGAATAATATTATTTTTTATTGTGCTTTGTTGATACGTTTAATTCGTTAGAATTAGGCACATAATTTGAATTGTAACGCTTATTACATTCAACCTGAATAGCTATGAGATTTACGTAAAGTGACCTGTCAAGGACGTATGGTTTTTTAGATCATGAATTGGCGGCGCTAATTTTGGAGTTGGTGACTCAGCTTTTCTGTAAAAAAAGTATGTTTACGGTAGGTATTAGTGGCCTATTATTATCTTGATCTGTGAAGATATTTTATCGCTTCGGCTTTGTTTCGAAAAATAGTAGTTGGTTACTATGTTCTTTCACGCTTTCTTATAATTAAATTCAATTTATGTTAGATCATAGTTTGAGGTATGTTAAAATTAATTGCGTTCTGCTCACACCATTGATGAAACCGAGCGTGAAGCTATAATGTTTATAGGCCCCAATGAACTCTTTGTGTTATATAAGGAGTTATAGAATCTGAAGTAGGCAAGCCATTCATAACTCGCAATGATCATTGATTGAAGATAAAATAATGCAATAACACTATCGTCATAATTGATCGTGTAGATTTATATTGTATCGGTAATAGAATCACTAGTGTGTTGAAAAAACTACACACTGCCCTGTTTAATTTTATATTGCGGAACGCCCGTTTTTGTTTTATTTTAGCAACAGGGACTTGTTAGTTCAATAAATAGATTCAAATTCTGAGTTGTTTTTCGTGTTTCTTCGCAGATAGTCGGATAGGAGACCCTGACCTCATCTACTTTTGAAAATATGAGTGTAAATTGTTTGTACAAAGTTACTTACAGAAATAAAATCATTTAATAAATGATTTTATTTCTGTAAGTAACTTTGTACAAACAAACGCCTGTTTGCTTCAATAACGTGATAAGTGCGACAGTTCATTATTTTTTTAATTTGGTATATTAATTGTCGGACTTATCACGTTATTGAAGCAAAGAGGCGTAATATCATATATCTTCTTGATATTATGATAAATGATTGCGGACTATATCGCAGACTCTGATCTCGCTAGTCAAACGGACAAGTTGCTGAAGTTTCCTACTCCAAAGCTACTAGGTACTCTCAGCTCTTTAAATCACTGATGCAACCCAACACCCATGCTCGAGTGCATGGCAATTTAGATTCATTCATGAGATCATGTCGTGGGACGTCAAGCCTGCTGTGGTTAGTCACCCCGGCCCCGCTATGAACCTTGTTGTGTTGTTGACTAGTTCATATGACCAAATGAACAAGGTATAAGCTGCTATTGCAGGAACAGCTTGAATAGCAATTCAAGCTGTGATACATACGATTAACATAATGGATGTCAATCTTAGGTATCGTGGATTGTTAATCTTAGCACATTTGTTGTAAAACGGTGAATAGTGGTCAATATTTTATAGACAGTTAGTTTTTTTTTTTTTTTTTAATCTACGTATCTATTTTTATTTTACCATTTTTTTACCATACGTAAGCTCATTGTTACTGTAGTAATTAATTAATATGAACTCGTTATAAATTCGTGATATTAATTAAAACTAAATATCATTGTTAAGTTCTCAAATAACAATTTTAATATTGAATTGGGTTCTATTTCGGTAGATCAGCCAATCAGATTGACCGACGCTATAAAAAGTGCTGGGAATAATTGGATGTGGCTACCTGAAAACTGATTGTTATTATATATAATGCGTGACTATGACTAGTGAGTGCTGAAAGGTCCTGAGGAATTTTATTTATCCACCACTTATGTACTTGCTCTCTTTACGACAGCTGACGTACCTCAATGTGACGTTATCGGTGATTACTGACGTACTAATCTATGCGTAAACCAGCGTTACGTAGGACAGAGAGTCACAAAGAAAGAATCCTCCTAGTGATCTATTGTTTCACTTAATCCACGGCAGCTTCTAGCTTAATAAGTTATAATATATCGCTATAAATGTCAGAATTAGTAGAAAGAAATAATCTCTACTAGCAAACTATCTAAGATCTATCTACTAGCAAAATCTCTACTACAAAAGACCAGTACCTATGCATAATTATACGAATTGGAAATCGTGTTTCAGCGGTTACATATTTCTTAAAACCTGTGTTACCTTTCTTTTGCAAGTAAAGTAACACTTCCTGTACGAGCACGTGAATAGCGACCTTGTCTGTGTGCCTTAAGTTATGACTTGGAACTTATGTAACTGGACCATTACGAGTATAAGGCAGTGTTTATGTAGTCTAGTCTAGCCAAAGGTGGTGACGATGTGGATTTAAATTGTAAGACTGTGTAATTTACACTGTTTGTTGAGTTTGTTTCAAATGTTCTACCTTCTTACTAAATAGTAATCCTTGTAAAGTAAATACCTTCTTACTAAATAGTGGTCCTTGTAAAGCAAATACCTTCTTACTAAATAGTGGTCCTTGTAGGTACTTTAAAGCAAATGTCGCCATTGTAGCGGCACGTTGTTTAATATCAGCGTCAGTCATAGATTTGAGATATCATTGTGTGGAACGGCTATTTGGGCATGTGCTAACTTTGATCTCATATTTGTCTTTTTGCCATCCCGTTCTGCAAAGTCTTCTAACAAGTGTTCAAATATTTGAAGCTATTTAATATATATGTCGTTTGATTTCATATACAGCAAAAGTGACCGTATACATTTTATGGATGAAGTTATTTACTTAGGTACCAACTAGCCTCTATGTATCGATGCATTAAAAGACTCTTTCGATAAAATTTTTATTATTAAACGAGTATCCTAGTGGGTTCAGATTTAATCTACTGGTGAACGCTGTGATATAACTTGCACTGACTACTCGACTAGATTGCCTTCGGATGTCATAAGTGCGAGATGCAATGTTGATGATTTAATGTCTATCGACGATCGCCCGCTCCCAGGATTTACTGTGTTGGCAAATCTGGATTCTTCTTTACTTAGTTTATGATAAAGATCATGAAATGACAGGTTTTTGTTGTTAAAATACTTGCTTGTTTTTGTTTGCCGGTTTTTTTCTTCTCTTCTTTTTCTGGACTCTTCTTTTTTCTTCGATGCATAAGTAATTTTTTTTCTTCCATGTTTCCCAGTCAGTAAGAATCAGCTTATCATTTACCTCACACTTCTATGGTCGTCGTGGCACACTACTATAGTCATACTCTTATTTGTTTGATTAAATTATTTGTTTTTAAAAACCCACCTAAACATTGAAATACTGCTTCAAAACTTATGTTGACGTAATTTTCTAAATCGACGTTTTTTAAACGTTCCGGTCGACCATGACGAGGTATAATCACTGCCATATTCAATCTCAATAAGTAATTCAATACCTCTGCATACACTTGCTCTAATTAATATGAATCTACGACAAGTATCACACGTTCGAGTCGAGTGTTCACCGAAAGGTCAGTGGTTGCCCGCGATCAAGGTCTGGTCGAACCGAGAAGGCATGCGGCTCAGAATTCCACCTATATAACTCTGACGCATTGGTTTCTTTCGGAATTTAGACTGTAAATAGCCTGGTACTGTTTTGTCTAAAAGCCATAACCCGTATTTTGAAATAACACTTAATTTTAAGACGTTCTAAAATTACCTTATATTTTTCGAGGCAGCTAACGAACTTTCGTGGCAGTATAAGATCATGTGAGCATGAGATACGGACACTTTAGATTGAGTTGCACTTGAAAATTCAGCCGTCAAATTAGGTACTTTAAGTTAAGTTAACAAAGAGAGAAGGACCATGCTCAAATGCACATGCATGAAGGACATTGGATTGGACGTTCACTGATGGATGGGGCTACAAAATGTTATACTTACATTCAAATACATTTTGCTTAACATGTAGCTGTTTATGTAGCTGTTACCTATTCATTCTACTGTCTATCTGTAGTCTTGTATCTTGTCGAAGAATGCTCGCCAAAGACGCCAAGGCACTTTATTGCTTTGGGTAAATTGGTTTCAAAAAACACTTTTTCACATCGAATATAAATAATGCTTTAAAACTTGATGATGTAATTTATGAAGAGTTATATCTATTATGAGGTAATTTATGAAGATTTATATGTATTTCAATAATGTACTAGCCAGGATTTTTAGGACTTGTTTTTTCCGATGTTCTATAAATCTAAAGGACTAAATATTTGCATTTCACAACATCATAATTATTAAATTATGAATGTCTTTTGTCGTTGAATGTACGGTGACTGACAATTCCCTAATTATTATTACTTGGAAAGTTGTACATACAAATACATAAAAATGTATACCTATTGCGGATATACATAATTGAATACGTCACTTTTTTGGCTAGGTATTGAACGTATAGTTATTTTGTACATGGAATAGTAACAACTTCATGATTACAGTAGACGGATACAAATTATGTCGATGTCTACTCAGGTAGGTAGGTAATAGTTTTAAGACTTGATTCCGGTAATTTTAATTAGTCTAATTTTAATTTGTTTTGTTTAATTTTAGTATGTTGTTACAAACATTACTTAATTAGGGTGGGCGTCGTAAAGCAACTAATATTACCTCAGAATGTCAGGGCACTTTAATTTCTACAGTATATTTTTTTTACATTATAAAAAATATATTAAAATAGAATAATACTAGACTTGATTTTTTGTATTTAGGCAATGTTAGGTGGTCTTTCTAGCCATTATCAATAAGTATCCAATGAGAGGCACTGAATTTCAGAATAGGTAAAAGTTAATTTCAGATGATGGAGTAACGACAGCTCAAGTAAGAGCAAGAGTATTTATTTATCAGTTAAAGTTGTTTCCCGAAAAAAAGTAATGGTCATTTTATTTTTTTCTAAATTTGGGAAGTCATCAAATGACTTCTCTCGCTCTGGGCGGAGCGGGAGGGCGTGTCAGACTTTTACTGACTAAAACCCACCCTTGTCCTTCAGTTGCCTATTGCTGGTCCCGGTATCTCTTTCGGACTTTCCCGCAATGTAATGGTCACCAGGAGGTACGTCTTTGACCTACAATGGGGCAAAGACGTACCTACCTCTCTTTTCCACACACTTGCTGTGCTGATGCGGGTCAGTCTTTTCAGCAGGAGTTTTATCTAAATAAAACCACGTATTCCACGTTTATTATTAACCAACAGTGGACAGTTATCATAAATTCTTGGTAAGTCAGTGCGAGGCCCAGTATTTGTTATGTAGTTGTTTCACAACAATACTATCGAGTCTAGCACACAAAAACAGTTTAAGTATAGGATGTAGATACGCCTTTCGCAAGGCACTCGGTAGATATATTAGGTTTCCGCTTTGTTGTTTATGTTATAGTTCACTTGTTACGAGACAAACTAAGACAAACTTTATGGTAAAGTTCAATTATGATAGTCAATTATTTTCTTTCCTTGATAATGCTTCGTCATTGTTTGATAAAGACAGTTTGCTGGTGTTATCACTAAACATAACACCTCCGCATCTATTCATACTTCCGTTTTCGTTTCTTCGGTGTGAACCGAAGAAAGCTAAATTAACATAACATCACGCCTGTAATTCCCGAAGAGTTAGGCCTACTTTCTCCAGTTATGTTTAAGTTCCGTGGAAGTGTTGGGCATAATAGTTGGCGCAGTTAGGTTCAGAGGTCCTTAGCGAACTAGGTCGTTCTATCCGTCAGCTCCCGTGTCGAACAAGAGAACGGCAGATCGTTCGCTCCGTTTGCTACTGGACCTGCATGCGTTCTTTTGTTTGATAAAGTAGCTATTATGCTGTTATTTTTTACTACCTATACATTGTACTTGTAGTATTTTTATTTTTTAATATTTTTTATTTATTTATAGAAATCGAATTATTTATTTATGAATTTGTTTGTCACGCTTTCACGCTAAAACGGCTGAACAGATTTGGATTAATATGTGTGGCACATGTGTAGACCATGATCGAACGAACGAGGGATCGGGGAACTAGTTCCCGCCGTTCTTCTGTGGGAGCGCTCTTACGACCAAGCTCGTTCACGAACTACACAAGAATAATGTAATAGGCGGAGAGTCTATTGCTATCAACCAGGTACAAATCCAGACTCTGGGCTGCTACTGATAAATTTGAGGAATTGGAGGTGTTATCACTTTAGTCCTTGAACTAAGTATTTCGTTTAAATTAACCTATTTTTAAATAAAACTCGTATTTTCGAAAAAATGCAAGCGTTTTCTGGTTAAGGGCGTTTACGGATAGAATGGCTCTAAAAAAATTCCACAAGACCAATAAAATTCCATGCCAAAATTGGTAAGTAAGCAATACGATAAGTTAATTTTATAGACAGAAAACGATTAAGAACCGATTAACTAAGGGTTTACAAATACATTAGTTTTCTAAATCGAAGTTGCGGTTAGTGAAGGACCATTTTAATTATATTATAATGATTAAGGGTGAGCAGTACCAATTGTGGTATACAATTCCAACCTTGGCTTTCAATTTAGGAAAATAGGTAATCGTACCAACCGAGGTCCCAAAATAAACTTTCGTTTCGAAACAGTCGGTACTTATTATGAAGTGGTAATGTTAATCATAGCTATCCATTGAACCAAAATGAACTTACTATAAGTTTGACTTTGAGTGTAAAATTTTTATACTAATCTAAAATATTTAATTAGGTACGTAAATCCAGTTTTCCTAGGCGAAAAGAGGTGAATTATCAGCATTGTAATAAAATACTCACAAATAGGTACCAACCAACCAACCAACAAACCAACCGACCAACCAACTGTAGACCGGTTGGTCATATCAACCGATCGAAGTGGCGGTGCTTGAGGGAGGCCTATGTCCAGCAGTGGATGTCTTTCGGCTGAAATGATGAAGAGGATGATGATCAACCTTTAACATAGGCAATGTTTTAGGTTCATATTTGTGAGTATTTTACTAGGAATTATGAGAAGAATTTTAGTGCTAAGAAATTATTCTCCATAATTTTACAGCTGGTAGTTTCAAATAGGTACAGAACATCCTTCTTTGTGGAAATAAAAACTCGGCTGTTTTTCTTCGTCCAAAAACGAGTTTTGCGATATATAACCAAGTGTTAGTTTTACTTCCCTCCCGAAATAAGTTTTTGCGTGTCCGCGAGTAGTTTTGTTTGCAGTACATTTTCTTTGATTAATTACATCCGCACAGCCTGGTGTCCAATTTAGGTGACGGTCTTCCTTATTTTTTTATGTTATGATTTATATTTGCCTAGTTCTTATGTATTCTGATGTACGTCTTGTTGTTTCGAAAAAGAATTCGTCGGTAGGGATTCACGTTGTTTATCAAATTGTCTACCAACTTAAATTGTCCGTGTATTCGAATCACAACTGTTACTGTCGTCAGTTGTATGAAATGGCTCTAACACTGAAAATTGACTAAGATTGACAAATTGGAAAACAATCAAACCTTTACCTTATTACCACAAAACAGTGTTTAACAGTTGAAGCCTAAATATATTTAAACACGTCATATTATGTATGGAGTTTGACATAAGATTGACATGAGACACACGCTGAACAAGTTTCAAGTTTTTGTAGTAAGACCCCTATTTGCTAAGGTTTCATAATTATGACGTGACTAGGATTTGTCAAAGTGAACGGCAAATGACTAATATTTTAAAAAACCGATCAGTTTTTACCCGGACTGCCAAGGAATTTTCATACTTTGCTTCAATCTTATAACGTGGGATTCGTTGGTGACACTGATAACCCTTCCTCAAACACCCACACTTAGGCTGTACAAATAGGTACTTAATTGTATTTATTCTTTACTAGATGACCCGGTGAACTTCGTACCACGTTTCAAACTCGTATCGGATTTTTCATTTTTTTACTGTTCCTTTGGGTTTTTCCTGTTTTTTTAAAAACAAACTAACATTGAATTTTCAAATCGTTTGAGCCATTTTCGAGTTTTTGCGAGACTAACGCAAGGCAAATATATTGATATATGTATAATAGTTAAAGATGGACAAGTGAGTGTAGGTATAAATACGAATAAATGTGAAATAAACTGAGTTTCAATGATGGAAAATCGTATCAAGTTGGTAAATATGTACCTATTATTTAACCACTTACATTTATTTAAGTAAATCATTGATCGGTGCGTATTTTTGGTTCTGTGTAATAAATATTTTGTTAAATTATTTAAACAAGAAAATAAACGAGAATTTCATAAGGTTTACTTTTAACACTAACGGTTTATTGTAAATACATATTTCCGGTGACGATATTAACTCGCGTACAATAAAGGTGAGTCAATAGCCAATAAAATTATAAAATAAATAATAAACATAAATTAACGTAAGTATTTACATAGTAGTAAATGTTTATACAACACGGTGGAACTGTGGGTTACCCTTGTAGCAGAGTATTGGGCTTTAGTGTTTCGTGTAGTAGTAGTTTGAAACCCGCACGAAACAAAATTTTATCTGTGTGTCTCGGTGTTTGTGCATGTGAGATTTTTTTTTGTATCTGAAAATGCATCCACCATTCTGAAGGAATGTCAATGCAAACATCTCTGTGTTCTGTTCCAAAAGCTTCAGATAAAAGGGAATTATGAACACATTATCTGTATTTAGAAGGTCCCAACTTTATGTCTTACCATTGTTTCCATCAATTATTGGTTTGAATAACATTGTCAAAAGGTAATTGATAAATCATCGATAAAAATTGAGGTTACAATTGATCAACCGCAATTGGCAAAAGAAAAACATCTTTATGGTAATTTAAAATTATAATTTCGGGTTTAAAGTATTCAAATTATCAAAATCTCAAACTGTTTGTAAGTGGCACTACAAATTGGCATCCACAAGTACGTTTTCTGATAAATTTGTTTACATTTCGATCAGATACAGAGCAAAAACTAGTCATTCTCACAATTATTTATCATAGTACGAATGACTCGACAAGCAGCCTAGTATACAACTTCTATTAGGAAATACGTCAGTGTGTGCAATAACAAGGTAAGGGAAACTTACATAAAAGGAAAAAAAAACTTTACTTAACCAACCTACTAACATGCGTATTGTGAGAGTAACTAATCCCAAGTAAAAGAAAAGTACTTCCCAGTTATACCATTTTGTTTTGTGAGGAAATAAACTCCTTAATGCCGATAGGTGAGGGGTTCTACTTACCAGCTTGGGGTAGCTGGTTAAAGTAAGGCTCTTGCATGTGTATTTTTTTATGAGACTTTCATGTTGGGGTACTATTATTACGAATAGAATTAAGTGCAAGAATAAAGTCTTCACTAGATATAGCATAGCCGACAATCAGACCGTCAGGAAGGCCTAGTGTCCTACCACACATATTATGTGAATCAGTCCAAGTGAAAATAACCCTAACCTAACGGGTGTTTAAAAATAAATAAAGTATAGAATTCAATATAAATTTCTTAGGGTATATGTAGACACAGCACATTCCTTTGTTTGCACAGGTAGTTCGATCGAACCTAACACGAAAATAACAGAGCGTTTTAACTTATAAATCTATATACCAACCAATCAAATAGAGCAATATTAATAATCCCAACTATTCCATAAAATGCCGTTATTATCCTTTGTATAGCTCCACCATATTGTGTTCGCGCACGCACGGAGTTCGAAGTGCGCCCACTAGCTGGAAAGTTACTACCCAGTCCATTGTTTTGTTTGTTGCCTTCCTTAGAGGAAAACTGCGAATGGAGATTAA
The DNA here is from genome assembly GCA_948473465.1 of Lithophane ornitopus. Lineage (NCBI taxonomy): Eukaryota > Metazoa > Arthropoda > Insecta > Lepidoptera > Noctuidae > Lithophane > Lithophane ornitopus. The sequence continues at coordinate 8,561,491 of OX419624.1, read as the reverse complement.
TTTATTACGTCGCTGAGAAAACATGGAAAGCGGTGGAAAGCTCTCTATTAAGACGAGCGGGCGGGGAATAGAACGATTAATTATGATTTCTTTTAACGCCGTCGGACGTGGCTGGTCGTCTCGCATCCTTATTACGTGTTCCGATGGGAATTTTAATGTATATTCAGTGCAGCGCTGCAGGCTTTGCACTCATTAATTTCTGCAGTAACGGGTTTTGATAAAAGAACTCAAGTTTACTTAGTAAAGTGTCGTGTGCAAGTGATGTAGGTAAAGGAGTAAAAAGTTGGATCGGATATTTTGTTATGACGATGTAAAGTTATGATAGTCACATTCCAACTTTAACTACTTTTATCTCTTGTGTATATTTGGTAAAAAATCCCGTTTAGGAAATAAAAGATTTAGCTTAATTAATAATGCAAAATTTTGAGATAGATACGGCAGAGTGACTTTGACCTTTATGTCAATGCTCATTTAGATTTTCTGTGATAACATTCAATTACAAAATCCTCGAGATTGCTCAAAGGCACCCATATAAGTATAAAAGCTAGAGGCGTGTTAACAATTGGTTGTTTACTGTAATGACAGGTAGTTAACTTCACAATAGCCCTGAATTTTAATTATTTTAATGATTAAGTACATTTTTGAATTTCCTGGAGAGCTCTCCAACAACTTCTAAATGGAAGACCAATTAATAAACTATACTTTGTTAACCTTGAGTGTGATTGAGCAACAAAATCGCTTACTATTGCGACAGATTCCCATCTCAATACCGAATTCGAACCCGTATTTCTAGAGTTGTCCGCAAGACGTCATCGTCATTTCTTATAATTACTTTTTCCTTTCCGTGAGCAGGCTCAAGATGAATACCGCCTAATTGCCGATCTATTCAGTGTGCTCGTTGCTTTAAGAGCTCAATTAATATCTATTAGGACTTTTTGTGACACCTCACCCATATTTAAATTCATTATCTTTCGGTCGATCCCTGATTAGATGAGATTCAGTTCGATGTTGAATTTTTACGAGGACTCAATTCTCTGCTTCTAAACAGACGTTTTCTTAATCGTAAATATCTTTTCACTCACCCAGCTTGTGTTCGAAAGGCTAGTGCTTACACCTAGCTTGATAACTTGAAACCTACGCTATACCTAGGTCTTAACTATAAAGCTAGGTGTCCTAGACCTGTATTTATCATGTCCCGCGTCTTTGTGTCTTTGTGCATACCACATAGTTAGGTTCGTATCTATTTATTGAAGGTTGGTCCCGGCTACTATTAGTGGATCTTTGACAGTCGTTATGGGTCGTCAGAAGCCCGAAAGTCTGAGAACCAGTCTTGCCGAGGGGTATCGTGTGGAGGTCAGATAGGCAGTCGCTCCATGTAAAATACAGGGTATTCAGCTGCATCCGGTTAGACTGCAAGCCGACCCCAACATAGTTGGGAATAGGCTAGACATATTGATTGATCTATTTATGGAAGGCAAAGCACTGGTAATGAGTGCAACATAAAGGCACGTGTACACATTACACAGGCTGACAATAAAATTGCAGCAGGGAGCGACGTTGCTATGCGTAATTGTGCATAAAAGCCGCAGCCGCGACCGCAGACTTACACCTTTGCCTGGCGTGGCGCCTAGAACCATTTATTTGCTACATACAATAGGTATTCATAATGAAAATAAGGCGTACACTACATTGTATTTCTCATCAATTCCATACTTTAAATTAGGCTTGATCGTCTTAACTCTTACATAATTATTGCAAGAAACACAGGTACCTACGGACTACGGTTATATGAATTACCTACATCAAATACTGATTCGAATTAACCTATTCAACACATTAATGTAGTGAAAATCGAATAGTACTTACGAAACAAACAAGTGTGAAAACAAACAAAACCATTTCGAAAAGATTTAAAATATTTTGTGAGTGTTATTTTATTTTATTGTTAGTATTTTCCATTGTTTCAATTTATTGTCATTCCATTCGCCACTATATCTAAATTATTTTCTATTCGTCCGTTAGCTGTCATGTGCACACGATATGCAACGGTCCGGCGTGATTGCGGTGTGGATGCAGTGTGGTTGCGGCACGGTCACAGCGTTTGTCTGTACAAACTTTTAACAGTTTTTTGTTCTTCGCAAGGTATATAAAAAAAAAATGTATTTAAAGGACTCACAAACCTGGTCCTTGAAGGAAAATATGTATTTCTATCTGCAGCAGAAAACAGAAAATGTCCATTCCAAGGTTGCCTGGAAGAGATCGCAGTAAGCGATAAAGCCGCCCATTGTATATTTTGTAGTGTATAAATTTTTCATTTTGTAATGTATAATCTGCTGTAAAATAAAGTATATATTTATAAATAATAAATAAAATAGCATTGTTATATTCTTTCAGTTGAAATTACAGGCACATAAGGCTTGTGTATTTTGTAGTGTATAACTTTTTCTTTTTGTAATGTATAATCTGTGTAACAAAGAATATATAAATTAATAAATCATTTTAACTTTGTTTCTTTGGCAATGCATCGGTAAGCCCGTTGGGATGTTGCAGGTGTCCACTTTGCAGCAACTTGGCCGCAAATGTCAACCTCATATGTGTTGCTGCTAGCTAGTAAGAAATACTGAAATGTTTTTGTAATATTCCTATGTTTGTCTGTTCAACGAAATGTCCAAACGGCTGCTTAACATTTCCCTTGACTCAAGGGCTGGCTTTTACCTTGGCCAGAGGCTAAGCATTGCCATAAAACGCGGCAATGCAGTCGACAGCGATGCGGGGAATTTTTCGACGCTATATAATCGTTTGTTAATAGTTTTAGTTAGGTTAGGATAGTTTATGCGGGGAATTTTTCGACGCTATATATTCGTTTGTTAATAGTTTTAGTTAGGTTAGGATAGTTTATTTCTATTTTAATAGTTTGTTAGTTAATTTCATATTAAAAGTTTATCCAGTTTAGTGTATATATTTTTGTCAAAGTCCATTAATTTCATTTAATAAATAAGAAAACATACCAAGCCTGCCGTGTTATCTTATCATTCGTCTCACATGTATTCATCTCCGTTTCGGTTCGACCCTGAATTGACATTTCCGGAGTTCCGATTTCATCGAAAGGACTTTCTAAACGATTAGGTAGATGTATCCAGCTGTATATTGAATAGTTCGTTTGTGTTTTAGTATTGTCCTGCATGATTAATGTTTGAATGAGTGAATACTATGTTCTGGTACTGCAAAATGTAACTTATAGCATAGAAATCCTTTTTGTTGGCAAGATACGCAAGTTCTTGTAGTCTTCGGCCGGTTTCGATACAAATTGGATCGAAATCAGGCAGCTTTTCGGCTCTGGTTCAAAATTCTATATAATGGGAGCATCCGCCGAATTCTTACAGCCGGCCTTAAAAACTGTACTCCAAAAAAAACTTAAAAAAGAGAGAGTGATTTCCTTTTCCAAGGGATGGTCTGAGTAATGTAGGTGTTTTTGGCCAAAATAAATATTAATCGTATCAGCGCAACTAAGCATACACTGTGTAAACGCAAACAAAAGTACATATTTCAAACCTTTTTTTTCAAAACTTTACAGTCTAAAAACTTTGCACTTTTCCCGCTTTCTCAGCAGAAATAAAAACTATAGGGTCCTTATATTTTCTTTGAAGCTTTATAAAAATTTGATCAATACTACAGTGTAATCGTAGTGGATTATCTGGAAAAATAATGACTCATTCTATCGTGTTTTATTGCGAAGCCATTTTTCTCTGGCAAATGGGCGCCCGTTGGGAGTTCCCTCAATTTATAGAGAAACGTAGATAGTGGAGTTATTAACGAGGCCCGTATTTTATATCATTTAATTATTGTAATTACATGTGCGCCAGTGGTTATATTAAATATCGTTCTGTTGGTTAATTTTATGCATAATATTTTTAGTGAAATAACACTTTATGCAATATAATATTCTGCGCTGGTTGCCATTAGGTTTTTAATTAACACGTACATATTATGTACGTGTTCATTAAAAATCGACATTATTATATGCTACATGCTACTAGGTACTTCTAATATCATCTCTCTAATATGGTATCTAACATCGATGTGGCAGTCGAATTAACAGTCCTCATCTCAATGAAACCGGCGATTGAGGGTTCCCTGCTTGAGATGAAGTGTTCAGGTCTACATACATACATAAAGTGATCTCTTCTTCCCATGGGGGTAGGCAAAAACTACAAAACGCAACCCGCTGTGATCCTTACATACTCTTTTTGCTTCGCTTACTACGGGTACTACGCACCTGCCCTTTCTAAAGAACATCACCAATTAGGTCACTATATGTCCTTCTAGGGCGTCCAACTCACATCTGACTTGTAAATACTTTTTGTTAGTGGCCTTTCATTCATCCTCTCAACACCACCAAATCAACTAAGCATACTCTTTAAAAAAATATCACCTTATCGTGTTTTAAAGCGCAACATTGCCTATCACATATTCCCCAGCTTATCATTCACAGTTACACCAAAAACCAAAAACGGTGAAGGAAAACATTTTGAGGAAACCGGCATGCCAGAGAGATATTTCTCGACGGCATGTGAAGCCAAGTCAGAGCCCCTTGGGCGGCTTTAAAACTTTGAGACCAGGTTAATCACTAACCAGAGAAAGAAGAAGAATACAGTTACACCACACATGCTTCGCAACGAACATCCTAATTATTTCTACAGCATTTATTCTACTTTCTTTCCTCTTTTGCTACACCCAACATTCACTTCCATACATAAGCTTAGGCACCAGCACACCATTGTGAACAGCCAGTCGAGCCTCTGGTTTAACAGCTGAAAAATCCTGCTTGTCGGCTGAAGACATGTCACTAAATTCTCAAGGCCAAGTACTTAGTTCAACTAGGTATCGTAAAATTATACCACACTAGCTGCGCCCCGCGGTTTCACCCGCGTAAGTCTCGATCCCGTAGGAATATCGGGATAAAAAGCCTGCTATCCTATGTGTTAATCCAGGTTATAAACTATCTGTTTGCCAAATTTCATCCAAATCCATTCAGCCGTTTTTGCGTGATTGAGTAACAAACATCCAAACACACAAACCCACAAACACACAAACTTTCACATTTATAATATTAGTAGGATTATATAATAGTTGGATATTAGTTGGATTATACCACACTAGCATATAGCACTAATAGCACTATTTTTTTTTTTTTTGTGTAAATAATCCTTAAACTAATAGAGTTAAACTATTTCCCAAGAAAAAAATTCAAGAGTTAAAAATCGTTGTTTTTTTACCTCCCTATTACTTAATTATGCCATCAGGCATTGTTTTGATAGATGTAACTACAAACCCATCACGGTTAAGAATCACTCGCAGCATTGCAAACATACTGAGAAGTTACTTTACCAAGAAATTCCAATTTCATGAGTACCTCAATCACGTCGAAGCAATATATAACTGAAGTAACAAGTTCCTCCTAATCAGCTTTTACATTAAGGTGACAAACATACAAAAGTAGACTGTCAACTCACACACATCTAATTGTTGAGCCTTTTCAACCTTACACCGAAAGCATGTGTACCGCCCTTATTTACCATCGCCTTTCTTCAGAACAAATAAATACAAAGGTAGTGTAAAAACCCAATATAAGCCCGAAGTTACACAACAATACGGCCTTATGTAGGGCGCAGGAGAGAATGATGAGGGGTATCGTCTCAGACCATTTATTTAATTAACTATCTCCCTCAAGAATGTCGGCGGAAAGGTCGCCAGTGACTTCTTTTATCTTGCGCTGGAGTGTCGCAGTAAAGAACCTCATTGAATATTAAAATGAGGTAGTATTGTACTTGTTTAGGTGGTATAAATGTCGGATCTTGTACTTCCGAAGAATTCCGTAAGAATTATTGGTTGGAGAAACAGTCGGCATGCACATAGATTATTATCATATTAAGAAATACCGGTGTCGATATGGCTGAATTTTTTCTAATTTAACTCAATATCACGCTTGTTTTGCCCGAGGGGTTAGGCAGAGGTGCACGTATAGTACCTACACCAACATTTCGCGAGTTAGGTATATATATACCTAACTCGCGAAATAAATGTTGGTGTAGGTTAAGTCTAATCAGTAAAATGTAATGGGAGCGAGCTTATTATAAATTTATATAATTATTTTACCTACAGAAAACATGTATAGTAGTGAAGTAAGCATAAACAGTCACTTATATGTGTGCGTTAAATAATTTATATAATTTTAGGGTTTTGTTTGTATATCGAAGTCAAGAAATAACTTATTTTATAGTGATGATCATTGATTCTTCCTCCGTCCTGGTATTCAACAAATATTGATACTATCGTCCGCTTCCATTTTGAAACTTAATACGGTCATTTGGGAACAGAAAGTACACTTCACCCTACCCCTTCTGAATTACAGTGTGTAGCCCACACCGTTCTTGAAACCACAAGCTACGCCAGTCAATGTTAAATACTGAAATGTTTTACTAAAATTATCGAAAGAACGTTACGCGGCTATGCTAAAGGTGTTTCAAGGGATCCCATATTTGATTTGAGATGATTCAAAACACCAAAGACATTTTTGGTATAAATAAAGTTGTCAAAAACATTTCGGTTTCATTTTATTTAGAGAGATATGAACGAAATTGTATAATTGACGACATGTGAAAAAGTGGGTACCTTCTATAGGGTAACGTATAGGGTATACGTTCCCAGTCGTTATGGAAATACATGCGTGTGTTAGAAAGAGTATAAAAGACTATAAATATAATATGGGATATTCTCCTAATTAGTATGGTTTGAGTGTCAGAATGGTTACTAGTTATTTACTGTGTATGAAAGTATATCTACATGGTGTGTAGAGGAAAGGTTTTATGAAGAAAAAGCACATAAAGACAAGACTAGGCATTTATTCCAATTAGGCTTGTCTGTTAATTTGGTAATGCGAAAACTAATTGTCCGTTCCAAATCTAGGTCATCACGGAGAAGAAGGACAAGAAACTCCATGGCAGCTTGTTTTAAAGTATTGGATCAACACATATTTACTTTAGCATAAATCATTGTTATCACATTAATATCTTTGACTATCTCTCAAAGTTATAGCAACTTATCAACAAGAAAAGACGGAACATGAATATTCCCTAATTAAATTTAACACTTAGGACATTTATTATAACATATACAGAAATACATAGCTATCAGCAATATCAAGAAGTATGATCAATTAACTTACATTATTGGTAGTCCATCTTTCATCATAGTTGTATCCAATCAATAATGGCCTCGAATTGGCGGGTACACCCCTTTTTATAGTCTCCAAATATTACTCAAGTACATCTCACATTGCCGCCATTTTAGACCAATCGCAGATGATCATAAATTATTGTTTAATAATCTCTAACATAGTTAATAATGAACAAATATTAAATAGTGGAACCATTTTAAAACTTAATACAATAATTTAGCGATTTAGTATGTACTTATTTTTTATCGAAGAGTAAAATCAGATACGTTATTGACATCAAGTTAAAGTTCGGAGAATCGTTTGAAACTACCTGTGACTTTTGAATTACAATATAAAATCCTAACTAACATTATAATATCGTATTAATTATAACTTAATCATTAATTGAAACTCTAAATTAAATAAATATTTGTTTTGGTTATTCAAAAACCACCAATCATAACTTTCGTTCCGAAACTAGTCTTATAAGTCGCAATATTTCTATTGCGACTTAAAAGGCTTGGCTAGACTATTAACATAAATTATCTGTCTGTGAAATATTAATTCAGGGAGTGATAATTACATAGGTATTTTAAATTAAAACTCTTGTTTCACAAACTATTAATTTAAAGTGAGAATGGAATGAATGAACAAAGTGTTGAAATGGAACGTAACCATCAATCAATGCCATCTGTCATAATGACAGCTGGACATTGTTTATTTACTAAAGTTCTTAATGTGAAAAGTGTTTTACAATATAAACAAACAACAGTTATTCTACTTTAAATATGAGCAATCTAACACGGCCATACTGACTGGTACTTTGCTCTCAAAGTACTTACAATATAATTACTTACGTCCTCATTTTTCAGCACTAAATCTAATTTAATTAGTAACAAGTTTCATCTCTGTGACAACTTGCAACCTATTCTTAGCCTCATCGTATGTGAGCACCAGAATCATAAATATTTGATGCCAGTTTCATCTTAGTGACAACTTGCATCCCATTCTTAGCCTCATCGTATGTGAGCACCAGAATATTATATATTTAATGCCAGTTTCATCTTTGTGACAACTTGCATCCCATTCTTAGCCTCATCATATGTGAGCACCAGAACCTAAATAAGTACATGTTTCATTTACCACATTTGTATCCAATTCTCAGTATCATCTTTGTGACTACTAGAATCTTAAATAATTGATGTCAAGTTTCCTCTATGTGAACACTTCCACCCAATTCTCAGTATCATCTTTGTGACTACCGGATTGATGCCAAGTTTCCCATAGGTGAACACTTGTAACATACAGATCTAAATCAATTAGCAAGGCAAAACATTCTTATTTTTGTTTTCATTTTTTATATCATCATGTTCACAGATACTTGAAACTACTATTTGATATTTACTAATCTAACATGGTTATCAAGAAGAAATAAAAATAAGGGTTCCTTGTTGACTACAGAACCCTAAAAAATGTTATGGCCAATCACAGTCATTTAATACAAAACAAAATAAGTACTTACAATAAAGTTTTAATAATGGCCAACTTTGTATTAATTGCCATTTAAAAAAAAAATCTCTTTCAATAATTCTTTCAGCAAGTCTTTGCATAACTAAGTTTTGTTCTGTATGAGCATCAATAGTGCCCTATTGGATTGGCAAGATCATTTAATCGAGGCTGTACACAATCATGGTATGTTTGCATTACAACTTATCAGTAATTGCAAAGGAGAAAGCAGCTTATTTTGTGAAATTAGGGATAGTTGAACTTTCCATATACGTCTCGGCCAGTCTGACTTATTATTCTGTAGTGAGCATAATATTATTTTATTATAGGTAAGACATAAATAATTTATCTCTTTGCATACCAGTTTTGAGTTAGTGTGGGTAAAACAAAGGAGTGGAAAAGAGAAAGAGGCTTTTGCTCTGCAGTGGAACAACATAGGCTAAAAATAAGTTATTAATAGTTACTTATAGGAGTACTTGTAATTATTATAAAGGTGATTAAATTGCCATTCATTAAATAAAGACCTTATTTGGTTAGTATTGAAATCAGTGCTCTGATCTGTATCAATTAAGGACAGGAGTTCCGAAAACACTGGATTACATTATAGAGAAAATCCATAAATTATGATCTGAATTATGTTTTTGTCCTTCAACTAATGTTGGGAATGAATCTGTGTAATCAAATGAACCATATGGGAAGGTATATACGAGTATTTTTTATTATTTGATGCAAAGGTATCTGTTTCAGACTTGAATGTGATTTACTTTTTGTTCATTCAGGACTAAAGAACAGAAGAAATCTGAAGTAAAGTAAACTTCAAAGCTTAAATCTTGCTATATGGTAGGTCTGTCACTAAGTAAATTTGGGTGTTGACAAGGCTGGAATTACAAAATGATTACTAATAACCTTTGTCTTTGCCACATTCCTTTAACAACAATTTTAGTCTTTCATAATTTCAACCATATTAGATCAAAGAGGAAAATAATATTTCATTTACCAACTTTAAATTCTTACTTTTATAGTTAGATTAGGTTACCCTACATTCAAAACTAAATTTATAAGTAACACATCGGCCATGATATTACCTTTTGTTCACACTTGCATCACATTCTTATAGATTATTTAAACCAATTATCAAGTATTAACATAGTTATAAGTTATAACACAAATTTTCATCTGTTATAAACCAAGCTTAACTTAATAATGTACTAGTTATCTAAAACTATTACACAAAAATCTTCAAATTTTATAATCTTCATTAAATGTAGATATTTCGTTTTAACTTAAGAAAAACCTTGGAGAGGTCTTACCGAATTTTGCTGCTTTTTATTGCTGGAAAGATTCCCGATACTCGTTTAGCAGCTCGAGGTTCTGGTAGACTCAATGCTCGACAAGCAGCTTGTAGCTCCGCAGTTGTGATGCTCGACCAGCAGCTTGCAGATTCGCAGTTGTGATGCTCGACCAGCAGCTTGCAGCCCCGCAGTTGTGATGGTCGTACAGTTATTTGCAACTCCGCAGTCCCGATGTCAGCTGCGGCATGCGGCAGCACGATGTCATCGTCTAGGTGCGAGTTAGATTAGCGGCCCGCAGACACCAACAGCTTCCAGACGATCCTCGACAGTTCCAACATTGTTCATGAAAATAGAAAATAAAGTTCATTAGAAATCCGTTATGTAAGTAAGCCAGAGCCCTGATCCCACTTCTGATGTTAGAAAGAGTATAAAAGACTATAAATATAATATGGGATATTCTCCTAATTAGTATGGTTTGAGTGTCAGAATGGTTACTAGTTATTTACTGTGTATGAAAGTATATCTACATGGTGTGTAGAGGAAAGGTTTTATGAAGAAAAAGCACATAAAGACAAGACTAGGCATTTATTCCAATTAGGCTTGTCTGTTAATTTGGTAATGCGAAAACTAATTGTCCGTTCCAAATCTAGGTCATCACGGAGAAGAAGGACAAGAAACTCCATGGCAGCTTGTTTTAAAGTATTGGATCAACACATATTTACTTTAGCATAAATCATTGTTATCACATTAATATCTTTGACTATCTCTCAAAGTTATAGCAACTTATCAACAAGAAAAGACGGAACATGAATATTCCCTAATTAAATTTAACACTTAGGACATTTATTATAACATATACAGAAATACATAGCTATCAGCAATATCAAGAAGTATGATCAATTAACTTACATTATTGGTAGTCCATCTTTCATCATAGTTGTATCCAATCAATAATGGCCTCGAATTGGCGGGTACACCCCTTTTTATAGTCTCCAAATATTACTCAAGTACATCTCACATTGCCGCCATTTTAGACCAATCGCAGATGATCATAAATTATTGTTTAATAATCTCTAACATAGTTAATAATGAACAAATATTAAATAGTGGAACCATTTTAAAACTTAATACAATAATTTAGCGATTTAGTATGTACTTATTTTTTATCGAAGAGTAAAATCAGATACGTTATTGACATCAAGTTAAAGTTCGGAGAATCGTTTGAAACTACCTGTGACTTTTGAATTACAATATAAAATCCTAACTAACATTATAATATCGTATTAATTATAACTTAATCATTAATTGAAACTCTAAATTAAATAAATATTTGTTTTGGTTATTCAAAAACCACCAATCATAACTTTCGTTCCGAAACTAGTCTTATAAGTCGCAATATTTCTATTGCGACTTAAAAGGCTTGGCTAGACTATTAACATAAATTATCTGTCTGTGAAATATTAATTCAGGGAGTGATAATTACATAGGTATTTTAAATTAAAACTCTTGTTTCACAAACTATTAATTTAAAGTGAGAATGGAATGAATGAACAAAGTGTTGAAATGGAACGTAACCATCAATCAATGCCATCTGTCATAATGACAGCTGGACATTGTTTATTTACTAAAGTTCTTAATGTGAAAAGTGTTTTACAATATAAACAAACAACAGTTATTCTACTTTAAATATGAGCAATCTAACACGTGCCATGTTTTAACTTTTATGAGGGCAACGGTTTTTATTCCAACTACACATATTTTATTAATTCAAACACACAAACTCATGTATTTTGATACAAAAATTAAAACAGCGTACATATTTTGATAAGGTTACGTTTAAATCGAGGATAGCACGCAATCCTACTTTTTCATACAATTTGTTATTTCTACGTGAGTGCTGTATTATAAATAAGCGTTAAGTTATGAGTGCTGACATGCGTAAACTTTGTAATACACCCTTCATAACGTTATTATTATCTGTTTATTTATACTTACTTTATTTAGTTAGTAATTTTACTAATGCGTGTAAAGAAACGGCAGTAAAATGTCTGACATTTTGTGGTTTGTTTGTAAATTAAAATAGTTATGATAAGTAGCATGTCTGTGTAGTACGGCCATGTTTGTTAGTTTTCTAGAACCTTTTATCGTAGTAGTAACACAGTACGCTATTGTTGTATAAAAACAGGTGCAATAATATTTTTGGTGTAGGTACGTGAGATTACACCAAAAAAAAACATATGTGTATCTTTGCTTTTCAATTTCCGTTTTTTGCCACCGACTTCCGAAATTAAAGTTATTTTTAATTTTTTTGTGTTTTTTTTGGAAGTCGGTTGTTTTTTTTTTTGTAAAAAGTTTTTATTTTTCACTTTTTAGTTGTGGTACCTACCCCACACAAATCCGAATACCACTACCTGCTATGTAAATAACAGTGAAGGAGTCAAACAGGATATCGTCTAGATAAACTAAGTGGAAAAAATACGTAATATTGAAGCTAACTCAAAAATTACGCAAGCAAAGTTAATAAAATTTATATGGGACCACCTCGGAAGCATGACCTACCAAACAAAAAAAGAATCATCAAAATCGATTCATAATTGGCGGAGTAATCGCGTAACAAACATAGAAAAAAAAAACATACAGACGAATTGAGAACCTCCTCCTTTTTGACGAAGTCGGCTAAAAATGAGTAAAGAGTCTAACTGCAATTTGATGATATGAAAAAGTTTTCCAAGTTTATTTTATTAGACATTCAATATAAACCTTACGAATTCTGAATAAAAATGAATGATGATTTAGACCATCATAATTACATTCTTCAGAAATGTCTAAATTCAGATCCATCACAGGTGGCGACATCAAACATAATATCCGTTTACCAGTAATTCGGTGAAGTAAATAAATCGTCACACAATTCATCTAATTACTGGGGCGTAGCATTCCAATTATCTCGGCGCCTATCTGCTGGGGTGCTTAAGACGTGGCGCCGTCAGAGGAACGCGACTGCCACCAAATATTGATTTACACTCCTCGATACAGAAATGGAATAAATTGGAATATTAATTTCGCATAACAATGGTACAAAACAAATTAAAGTGTGCCAGATGTCTTGCACAGATCCACCCCTGTTCCCTTATTTATGTAGTTGATTTATTTTAATTACTGTCGTTTTATTTGTAGGTTTCAGTGAGGTTCGCTAAGATACCATTATTAATTAGTGACACGTAATTAAATGTGCATGTAAAAATTAAAAAATAAATGAATATTATTTTGCAATAATTCATGAAGCATCGTGGTGTCACAGCAAACCGCAAAATTGACCGCGGGGCCAGTAATTTGCTGCTATATTATAATATCGACTGGGTATCGGCCGCCAAGCTTCTGGCAAGCAAGGGTAAAGGCCTTTCATGGGGATTATATTAAGCTAACAGTAATCACGTTTGGTAGGTACCTAGTCTGTTAAGTATCTGGGATAGATAGCTTTAAATACAGCGTTAATGGGTGAAGGTTACAAAATAAATCTACATCCAATATACGTAGAGTTCGGTATTAACAAAAGGCAATTTACCAGCAATACACATCAGCATCGGATTGCGGTATCAAATTGTATGTTAAACATGGCCGTAATCTAAATCTGTTTGACCAAATTAATTCCGCGTCAAAACACGTGGAACGAAATTTCCGCGATAAGCTTTGGTAAACTGAACCACAAATGTTAATTAGTACCTACGGTAAAAATGCGGGATAATCGGCGAGTGGCGATAGACACGAGAAATAATTACATTATCTCACAGTGGACGTGTTGTAAGTAGGAACATGTTTGCAAAAGCGAGGCTGTGAACATAGACTAGATAGGTACAGAAGGCCGGCTTCATAAAACGAGAGAAAACGCTCGCACACGCGTCTGTGTGCAGCGAGTGCTAGCGCATTCGCGACTGGCAATCTTCTGAGATCGCATTAAGACTCTCGCAGACAGGCGCGACGCGACTCTGGTGGAACAATTTCTATGAAAACTTTACGGAAATTGTTCTACCAGTGTCGCGTCGCTCCTTCGCGTCACTGCTGTCTGCGGGAGCCTTTACGACGACGCATCTCTGTGTGCGTGCAACTATTTTCGCCCTGTGTATGGAGCCGGTCTTCTCGAGCTATCTATTCTGTGGCGAGGCTGCGAGGCTCGCGTGCCAAGCGGCCGCCATCGCCCGCGCTCCGAGGACTATTGTTATGAATATCTTGCCTTCACACTACCAAAGTGTTGGTTCACCCATTTACATTTTTATGATGGGTATTGAAAAATGTTCTCGTTTAATAACATTGCGCGTGTAGCATCATAATTACATATTAAGAAGCCAGACTTAGTTACAATTAATTTACTTTGTGTATGTATTTATATATTTTTAGCCTACATGTTATCCCACTGCAGGGCAAACGGCCTCCCCTCGTCGTTCCACTCCTCTCTGCCTTGAAACCAAGCTCGTCCCGCCATCTTCTGGGTCTGCATCGGTGTCGCTGGACGTTTTCTGGGACCCACATTCTGGTAGACTTGGCCTATGACTGTAATTTGTTTGTAAATTCAGATGTCAATATTATAAATGCTTTTTTTTTCTTGCTCAAAACAACATTGTAAAATGTTGCATTTAGACTAACTAATAATTCAACAAATATTTTTCCAGAACTTTATGTACCTACCTAGTCTTGATAAAATGACGCTAGAAGTAAAAACTTTTCGAAAACTTCTGCCTAGGGGAGATTATAGTCTTTTGGACTAATCACCGGGTTTCTGGGTAAAACCAGAACAAGGCAGTTTAGTCTCTTACTTGTGTCTATTCTGATTTGTTTGTTAACAAACATTCACTCGTGTTGCTGCACGCTCCAAGAAAATAAATAAGAAAAATGTTCATTTATTCATTTATTTATTGTTTGTCACAGGTGAAAAGACAGTTCTTATAGTTCGCATTATGTATCACTGTAGCATACCCATAGGGTACAATATTAATAATTGTGTCATTATTAATGGCTATGATAAAATAATTAATAATAATACAGTTACACACTTATCCATTGCATTGGTTGTTTTAGTTAATTTTACATTAATTAATACAATAATTATACATAGGTATTGTTAGTATAACTATATAACTATTTTTACTTTTTCTATATATGCTAGAAAAAGTAAAAATAAGTTTAAACATGTCAAGTTTTTCATGAATCTCATATTATATTCATTATTGGACATAGTTATTACGGTCTTAAAATTTACATTAGGTACAATAAGTCAAAAATAAATTTTAGTCAATAATTCGGTCATTAAGAAATTCGTTAATTGAATAATAAGTTTTACATAAAAGAAATGCTTTTAGCTTTAATTTAAAAATATTTAATGATGAGATATTCTTAGTACAGTTTGGCAGTTTATTATAGATTTTAACTCCAATACCAAATACACTCGATTTAAATTTTACTGTTCTACATTTAATGCGTTTCATACATATCTATGTCTCGCTTTATCATCATTGCCGCTTCAAATAATTATGTATTATGAAGTGTTGATGTTTTTATGGTGAATGATGATATACCTATTCCTAGGAATAGGTATATCATCGATTCACCATAAAAACAGTGTTTCGTTATACTCAAAGTTTTAAAGGCGCCAGTTGGGGCAAACCGTGCGGGGTTATATCGGGTACTACCTAGTACATTAATTATTATTTATTTCAAGTATACGCAAAGGAGCCATACATGGGTGCAATGTCTTAAAGGTGAGAATGCGCCCATGAAGGTTTATACTATAGGTTGTAAAACCGATGAATTTTATGAGTTCCATTGTTAAGGGGTAAAGGCACGAGGCAAAACCGTAAAAACATAAGTTTTATGTAATGATTATTTTTAGTTACCTACGTAGAATTGAGAAAAATTAATGTTAAACGAGTGCAAAATATGTATTTTATAAAAAATACTAAATAATATAGCCTAATAAAGTTTATTTATATTCTTTCAAACTTATGTTATATACAATATTTGTCTTAGCGTCCCGATTCTACCCCACTTTTCCATACCTACTTAAGAAAATCTTTCCAAACCAACGACTAGGGAACAGAAAACTTCGTTATTGCGTTTTAGACTACAATATATCTACCGAGAATAACTAATAGCTAAAAGTCTAAACATTAGTCGAACAAAAAAAGTTTCAGTATAGCCTGTAACTTAGGATATAAATCTCGGCGGTAGCAAATCCGACATACTAATGGATTGTTCGCCAGCTAAGTGTGGTCTGTGCCAGTTGGACTGGTGCCTATACACACTGCCGCACGCGGCCATCAGCCTCCAGCCAAGATAATCTACTAAACTGAACACCACCCATTCTTAGAGCCATCGTAACTAACGTCGCTCACATTGAATTATCTATGCTGTACACCCGCCAACACAGTTTGTTATACAATTTGCCAAATTGTAAACTCCCTACTCGAATCAATTTACATTTATGGCCAAATAAACCTTACCACGCACTTTTTGAAATGGAAGAATGTGTTTTTCAAACGTTCTCAGAGCAATAAACACATATTCTCCTACCATTAAACTTCCCTAATATTTTTCTAACAATAGCTATAACTTAAAAGCGTAGTTGTGCAATATTCATGTATGAAATTCTATGAAAATAATAAAAAAATAGATGTTCGACGCCGCTGCCGATGCCGCCCGTGCATCCGACATTCGCATTTTACTTGCAAATTGCTTATATCCATCGATATCGGGATGCCAACGGTCCACCTCACGCTACAACATAAAATATAACCGCATACAGATATTTAGTCCCCCGTGGTACTAGGTTATAAAGCGCGTAACTCGCTGTCAAATTCGTTTGGTCAGATTGTGTTTTCAACGTCTAGGCGTGTGATTTTAGGGATAAATCAACAAGTACATTTTCACATAAATCTTCACGTTAAATCTGTTATCGCGGGAAAGTGTTCGGAATTTTATTTATTCTATTAGAGGAGGTTTAAGTTTGAATTTCCTCGCTGTCAGACAGGGGCGGGGCCGCACCGCGTCGCGCCGCGTCGTGCGTACAATCGACAATTTCTTATTCAGTTATTTCTTGAGAAGTGTTTGGGATTTCCTTTTGGGAGGAAGTTTTAAGCCGGCAGTAAATTATTCCATCGACAGGTGAGGCCGTAAAGGCAAGATTTACGCCTAAGGGTACAGCGGGCGAGCCTCCCCTTTGATCAGATGTATATTACCTAGCGAATAACGTTTCCAGTAAGTATCCATCGGGGATTGACCTACCACTGGAAACTTGAGATCAGCGATAAATTGGAAAACTTCATACTTTGCCTATCAGTGACGTGGGTAGGTACTGGGAACTCTCGAATGGTAGTTGTAAAGCATTACAAAGTTTTGATCATTCTGTTGTTTTCGAAGCTAATGGATTACTTTCGGACACTCGGCAGCCGTCATAAATTTTTGCGCGAACATCCCCAACAGAAAAATGTTTCAGGAATAATAAAATACGGGCGGCATTATCGAGTGTCGTGACGTCAGAAATATAGCATACCCACTCGCTCAGACGGCCTTATGCTTTTATTTCGCGCAATGAAATTCGTTTAAAACTTGGAGAGGGTTCAAACTGTTCAGCGAAGGAGGTGCTGCCAGCGCAGTCTTAATCATTGTTAGCATTATTGCAGGCTCAAGAATTGTTTTATTTTAATACACATCTCTTTGAATTTCTGCCTTAACTCTTACATTTCATTTTGTATTAACATTTCCTTATTTCACTAACGTAGGCTTGGCTCCCGACTGAACGTTTAAAGCCAAAAATATTTAGGACTAAAAAGCTAAAGAAAAGCGTTGGCTCTATATTAACGAGATCAAGTGATGCGATAACTACGTTGGTGCAGCTTTGAGGTGCAGGCAATTTTCCTGGAGGTAGAAAATTGGGACGTAGTGTGTACTAAGGTTGCTTTGAAAGGCAAAACGAAAGTTCGTTAAAACTAAGGAACCGTCGAATTTTGTGAAAGGTCGCATCGTTAATGTGGTAAAGTAAACTGGGGCGTGTCGGGCACGGGTCAGCTTCGGAATCAAAGCCTCGCAACTTGCCCACTCGATTACCATAAACAAACGAGAAAGACGCTCCTATGTTTTAATGACACCGTTTTAAAGCTTACGGCTTGGCTTCGTTGTCGAAAGCGACGCAGTAAATTAGCGGAGCCGGAAATTACTAACAAGCGAACGTTTTGTGAATTGGTACGGCCCTCATGTTTCGTGCAGTGCTGATATAAAAATTTGTTTGACGGTCCAGCTGACGTAGATAATGAACTCTGTTTTTTGGTGTATATTTATGGCGGTACCGTCCTTTGTAGGTTTACTGATAACTTACTTCTTAATTGGGTGTGCTGGAACGGCGTTAATTAGGTCGGAGGCTGTCTAGGTAGAATATCAGAACAATATTATTGTACCTACTTACGTAATAATAGACCAATATTTGGCGTGTTACAAGCGAAAACGCTTAGGTTTAGGCTTTTATAATTTAACATCGAACAACATGACATCTCATTGGTGTTAAACTTACTTACATATTTCCTTTTGCAAGAATAGGAAAGACAAAAAAAAAAAAAAACAATCCATCGCATTCACCTTTTCAATAAAATACTAGACGATGACTACACATAAATCGTTAACGTCACTTTGTTTGAACATTGCCTTTTTTACAGCAGTTGCGTGCGGGCTATTACAAGTTGCGGATGTCACATATCATATCATATAAACATACAAATATCGTAAGAACATACGTATCGTACGGTTATATGAGGTGATATACTGTTCACTCGTACGGACGTGAGTATGATCGTTTACACGCGTACATGCTAATACGTGTCACAACAGTTGCAAACACTGGCGCTAATATAGCTTACATGGCAGCATGTTACGGGGAATTGAAGGTTATAATGAAGTTATTAACAATATTATTGGCGAGGATTATAGTGATGTTGTTCAAATTTTTTATGGCACAGTTTTAAAGTATAATTCTCAGTTACACATAACGGGCTGATTATATAAAAAAATACCAGATTTTGATATTATAATTATGTAAATGACATCCTCACTGCCAAAAATATTCGAATTTACCGAAGAGTTTCAAACGGTCTCTTCAAAGTCAACAAAGAAAGGGTCACCCCTATACTTAGTTATGCAGTACACAAAAGGGAAAGTTACAAGCTGGCACAATGTCAGTATATCCTAGTCCTAATTGTTCCAAATCAAACAAATATCGATAAACATCCAGTACCACTTCAGGATCTCGGAGAATCAGCTGTAGCAAAGCGATCCGGCCACAGCCCTGATTTACATAAGCAGATAAGGGAGTTGGCGCTAATCCACTATTGTTTCAATTGCAAGACCATTCATTAGGAGCGGGCCGGGACCGCCTCGTTATGCTAATGCCCTGCCAATTGTACTCGTGACGCCATCCCGCCAGCCCGCCATCCCATCGTGCCGCCACCTCCGCGTCAACGCGTCATATCGCACACGAGAACGCTTCAACTCTCTCATCTTAAATTCTATATGAGAAAGGAACGCTAGGCAATTTCATGACCTCACTCAAACGTCAGTTTGACTAAAACGTCTAAAAGAGAAGTAGGTAAGATAGGTAGGTACATTAACATGGAACGGTGGAGACCTAACATTTAGACGTAGATGTAAAACGATTTGGAACATTCTCTCAAGCGCAAACTATCCAGGTTTACATTTAAAACAATATAAGCGGCCTCCACAAAATTCTTCTCATTTAATTTATTTACTAGGTGACATGGGAAGACAATAGATTTACTACATTAAGCCACTCAACGGGTTAAATTTATAGGTACAAATTGTCAAGTTGGTCGGTTGAAACGTGCATTTGTTTCAATTGTATGAGCTTTGCCAACAAAAGCGTCGTCTCTATATGTACACGGTATAAGTCCGTATGATATGTGGGTCGTCTGATAAATGGGTGAAATGTTTGGGATTAAAAAAAAGTTAGGTTAGGTATGTATGATGCGCGTTCAAGGCTTGTGGTTTTTTTATGGTGTTGCGTGAGGAAATGTTGAAAATTTAATCGTGTAGGAAGGCGGCACGACCGCATTATTGCTGCCGTCATATTGAGCTGACGCGGACCGATTGGGTCAGCCTTCCGCTCGCTCGCACACCGAAAGGACCGCACTATTACATACTATTGTTTACGTTTTCTATTACACAATGCGAATAAACGAAACTCGCCTGTATTCCAGTGTTTTCTAGCAGGTTCAGCGGAAATAGTGCCAGGTAAAACTGTTTAGATTTCTTGTTTGGAGAGATATGGATCTTATCCAAATGTTTTATTGAATCTGTTTGTATTATTCTTATTATAATATTTATTTATACTTTCTTGTAAGTGTTAGTTATCGCATAGACGTAGCCTAGACAAATATGACATCAATGACGCGATGTAGATTTCAGGTCTACAAAAAAAACCTATCCTATCTAGGTGAACTTCACCGACACAGTTACCCCTTTCGTTCTATTACTGCCCTAACCCAATAAAGACAATTCTACTGTCCGATGAGGTCCACAGTTAAAAATCCAATTGTATGCGGGGTAGGCCCGCCAGCTGTGACCACATTATATCGCGGCGCGGCTTCGCTCGGGCGAACCGGGTCAACTGGCCTGTTTGATGAAATGCCCGGCTCCGTACACCTCATTTTCAATACCGACAGATGTACTGACATTACTTTAGATGGAATTTATTATATAGGGTTGCGGTTTTGGCGTGTTGAGAGTAGCATTAAGGAATATGTTGAAGATAATGGTTTCTAAAGAGGCGTATGAACCTATATACATAGGGACAAATAAGTGGTTAATTATTTACTCATGAGTGTCGCCCATCATAATGATCCTCATTATTATTTCCGTTCAACGGAATTATTAATAAGGATAATTTGTTATAAACAATATTTCATCACAAGTCGGTATTGTATTAATAATAATATTTTATTAAGCCGACATAAGCTGTTTTTGGTTATGCCTATACAAAGTGGAGACGACAATACGACAAAAAATGAAACTCCGTATATCTAATGACGTTCTCGGTCTACATACAAAAAATTATCAAATATATCCAATAGTTTAGTTACGATAGCTAGTCAAAGATCGGCAAATCCCATACTCTGCCCAGCACTACTATTTAGTTTGTTTGAAAAAATGACTTTTTAATTTCGATGTTAGGATTTATTTGATAGTTCCAAAATACTCTTATTAGTATTGCCAGTGTTTTCATTTATTGTTGTATTGTCGTCTCCACATTGTATATATTGTTATTACCTATTTTACTAACTAACTATATATGTTACTATATTACCTAGTTATTTTCTAATAACACCTTTTAAAATACATTAAAATTAAATAGATATGTCTTTGACTTTATTTCTACCGTTACACTTTCGTAGCTGTAGCTGCTACGAAATGCTACGAACTTTACTTACGTAAATATTCCCCTTTATTTAAAAACATTGCTTTATGTTGCAGTCGCTAATCATTACTTAACTAAGTATAAGCAACGTTTATAAATAAATTCAAATATGTCCAAAGATTAAAATAGATTAGATAAACAAAAGAATACAGTTTTAAATGTGATTGTAAAAAACAAAAACAAAAGAAATCCAAGACAAGAGGACTGGTCCTCGTTGAATAGAGTAATCTATTCAGCGAAAGTTTCTTAGGTCGCCGGTAGGTCCCACAATTATGCTAGTCTAAAACTTAGTTTGTCTTTTACAGAAAAAGGCAAAGAAGAAATACGTTGAATTGAAAAGTAGTACTTTCTTTGAGCTTTGACTACGTAGAGAAGCGAACTAATGCTTATCTCGTAGAATACATAATTTATTATCCATGTAGTGCCAAGAGCAATAACTAACACACACAAAAATGTCTTCTTGTTACTAGAAATGGTTTCTTTAACCATGTTTATGTAGTAGGTTAAAGAAACGATTGATGTATGTTTTACGTCAAACGTTACTTATGTAGAAAACATAAATATTTTTTTATGTATCAACAATTATCGTAAAAGGTTAGCTTTTTGTGTTGGCTTAAAATAGACTAAATTAGTGAAAAGCTTACCTATCAATTATTGTTATTAAACTTTATAATTTAAGTCTAGGTTCCGGGAAAATAATCTGGTTGGGTTGCTCCGCTAAAGCCCGCGGGGTTAATTCGTAACACACATAAAATGACATTTCATCACAATGGGTTTCATTTTGACAGTTCACCCACGTTCATTGCGTTATTTACGTTGTAATACAGATGCATTTTCAAATTTATGAAGTAATGGTTTAGAAATATAGTTAAAAACTCTCTGATTGTGATTGAAAGTGTGTTACGCAATTAGCGTACAAGTTTAGAATGTAGGAATTCTTTAAATAGTATTAAATAAAGTCGTTTTTCGTAACTGACTGTGCGACCGCTTAGTTCTCAATTAATTTTAATGCGGTTTTTAACCAAAATTTAGAGAGTTTATTCCTGAAGGTTTATGTGTAAGTATAATAAATTAATATTTAACTTAGTTAAGTATAGCTCAGAAATAAAAGAAATGTTTTGACATTTCGCCACCATTGATTGCACCCGTGATAAGCAAGGGCAGGTCACTAGTTCCTACATAAATACCGATGATGTGACACATCAAATTTAAAGACATTATACATTTACTAAGTATTCTTTTAGGTTGACCGACAGCGATCGACGACAATTTTCTTACAAATTATAAAATACCTGAATAAAAATATTACTTACCTTTAAAAAATACCGCAAACAATTAACATTGCTCTCATAACTGATCCCTTATTGCTCATGCAATGATTTCGCTCCATTGCGTATCAAAACGACCTTTTGAAGTTTCGATATTACGAGTCACACATATATATATTTATAGAAATCGTCAGATTTTGGGTTAAATTAAAACCGTTAAAAATCTTAAAAAGTGTCCCTTACATCAACCATGTTTAACAACGAAAAGTTATTTAAAGTATAACAGACAAATAACACGTTCCTGTTCTTCCGTAACAATAAAGAATTAAAGAAATATTTACGCCATTTGGATACAAAGAGGCATCAGAACACCGCCGCGGGCGTCGTGTAGCCATCGTGTTATTTTTGCTTCGATTGATCTTTGTGAAATTTGAGTAACAACTCTTTTATGCTTTTCGAGGAAAATACAGTCATCTTTTGTGCTTGAATTTTCCTATATCTACTTTAGGGATTTTTTCCAGCGGACAAAAAATACCGCCCGTCGCATCTGATTAACTTTGAAAAAATACCAAAAGTATAGGAAAATGCAGGGACAAAAGATGACTGTAAAACAATAAAGGTACCATTCCGTAGCCGACCGCAGGCAGCAGCAGCTAGTGGCGTGTCGCCACGATACGACTGGTTTCTATGTATTTCTACGAAGCAAGCGAGACGTCGGTTTCATAGAAATACATAGAAACTAGTCGTGTCGCGACGACACGTCTGCTGCTACCGCCTACGGTTGGCTACGGAATTGTACATTTAGACCTTTAGTCCATTTTATTGTTAATCAAAAGCCTTTTTCCTACAGAGCAGGAAAGATCAATAATCAAAGCCACAATAACTAAATCACGGGGCACAGGTCGACTGACGAGGTATCCATAAAGCCGCATGCAAGCCTTTCAAAGCCATTACCAGTAACAATACACAAAGAGCACAACATTCACTACTGGAGGGTCTAATTTAAATAGCTTTCACGTCAACAAAACTCGGACATGTACCAGACATGTTATTATCGTATCTTTTACAAAGCAGAACGAGCTCGTGCTTCAAAACTACGGTGAACAAAGTTAGAGACAAAATAACGGAGGCATGGTACACGGTACACGGTCCACTCAGTGCAGGGACGAATCCCTTTCGGTTTGTTTGCACTACACTGTCCGCCTTCAAAACTTCCCCGTGTATGTTAGGCTTTTGTCACAATATTTGTCTTCTCTGAACTCAGTGCTCGGGACTCCGTCGTCACACATTCGACCGTGCCCTTACCTACCCCATAATCCTCTTTTCAGCTTAGAAATGTTTAAATTTCAAATATTTTCCGAAGCTTAGATTGACGCTCATGATTTTATATTATGTATGGGTGCTGTTGTTTGAGGGGCGTGTGGCTAAGTAATAACAGACGCACGGGTCGATCGATCAGGTTAAGCTGCCCTAGCCGCGGTTGGTCCGTGGATGGGTGACAATCTTTACATACGAAGACCCATCCCTGCCTCGGAAAGCACGTTAAGCCGTTGGTCCCGCTGTCTTTTGTAGATCTTTGACAGTTGTTACGGGTCGTCAGAAGCCCGAAAGCCTGACAACCAGTCTTACTATGGGTATCGTGTTACCCAGTAACTGGGTTGTGGAGGTCAGATAGGCAGTCGCTCCATGTAAATACTGGTATTCAGCTACATCCGGTTAATCTGGAAGCCGACACCAATACAGTTGGGAAAAGGCTAGGCGGATGATGATCGGTGCTGTTGTTTCAGATGAAATATAAATGTAGGTACTACAAATATTTATTTATATGTAACAAAATATTTTCATAAATAATAAGTCAATATTATGCGTTTTCAGTAATGACTTGAAAGGAAAATATCCACGTGTAGGCTAAAGACGAAGAATAAAGAACCTTTCTATTCAGCTTTACGTGGTAACGTGCTTAGGAGTCGAAATTTTTTTCATTAATAATGGAATCTTATTTATAAATGTAATTGAGGTATTTCGATTGAACTAACAGTTGGTTACGAACTTTTTTATATTCAAAAACACATCGAAACTTGTTAACCGGAAGTCAAGTTCGCGAGTTGTTTTAACGACTCTATTAAAGTAACGAACATTGATGTGAAAACGTGGTGTTGATTAGCGAACCCTTTATCGTTAACAAGATCCGTCTAACTTTCTCAATTCGGGGGTCGACAAATCGAAATCGCTTTTAGGAAAACAAGTATTAATTTTGTATCGGCGTCTCGGCCTGGGCGGGCGGCGCGCAGTCTGACGACGAGTCGCGTGCTCCCCCGCCCCGAGTCAGTCGCACCCGCGCCGCCGCCGCCGCGCCACGTTGCCGGCACCCTCGCGTCGTCACACCTGCCGCACACACCACGACACAATACGAACATCTCAACAACACTGCCCACTGACACACGCGTGCACCGTGCGTCGCACACGCTGCACACGCGAGTGCCACCACCTCCCAATATTTACGCCAAGAATGTAAATACATTCAAGAAATACCGTAAACATACCGTGAGATTTTTGATGTAGTATGTGAAATGTCTCAGTGTAGTTAAAGTATTTGATTTCTGTGGATTCTTAACTGTGGATACTGCCGACAGCCGCCTGCGAGACGATGTGCGAGTTTATTAATAAGGGTAAGTGTGAATTAACATTTCAAATGTTTGCATTTACATTTCTGTTATGATTTCTTTTTTGTTGTACCTACTTTCTACTCTCTGTATTCTAGGTTCCTGATAAAACTGACATTATTAGATTGCGTCTTCGAAACATCTGTTATACCGTTTATGCTTTGCTTTTGATACATTAGAATAATATTTACAATTATCT
Source organism: Lithophane ornitopus (assembly GCA_948473465.1). Lineage (NCBI taxonomy): Eukaryota > Metazoa > Arthropoda > Insecta > Lepidoptera > Noctuidae > Lithophane > Lithophane ornitopus. Next base: position 8,535,877 of record OX419624.1, on the reverse strand, counting down.
ATTTTCTGTTTGTATGTCATCAGTCAGGTACAAGTACTATAGACCATTCTGGACACGTCATGATACCTATAGCCCATTACTGGGTCAAATGTCAACTAGATTGATATCTGATACGGAACGGAAGAAATGCCTGGTCTGGTGGTCTGTGAAGATCAATCATCGTGGGAAGTTCTGTAAGCTGCTACCTATAAATTATGTAACTGACTAACCTTATTATAGATATGTATAATAAGAAGACCTGACAAAGCCCACTCCATTAAAATAAAAGCGAAAAATAAAACATCAATGAAGAGAAAAATTACATATCGCACGAAAATATGTAATTTTTCTCTTCATTGCATGTAAGAAAAATTCGGAATTGTGTCATTATATAAACGTTTTACTCATTCACGTGAAAACAGTAGGTCTGTACCGAATGTTGTTCGAAATACCCAATTCGCAAATGTAATCATGACATAAGATTTTTATTCAAGATACTGTCAGAAGGCGCCTGTAAAGATTCACAACGAAGCCTTCGTATAGGAATGCGTCTTTTAGACTCACACTGAAAGAACGAAATCAAACATAAGGGAATCGGAAAAAATAGGAAAATTCTACAAAAGTACACCTACTGCTTGACTTGTTTCATCCAGAATTTTCAATGTTTTTGTAAATAGGCAGCAACGTTCTGCATCTTACCATCGTTATGCAACTATCACCATTTTGTTTGCCATATAGGGTGATCATAGCGATATTCTGTCGCGAACATTGCAGCGATCTAATCTATTTATAATTAACTAGAGACACGCCTGCTTTTTAAGACTTGACAAAACATCGAGATTTCTTAGTTATATGTAACATATAATACACGATGGTGAAAACCTCATCAAAAGAGGCGGCGTGGTTTAGAAGAACAACGCGGACATACAGACAAACACGAAAAGCGACTTAACCGCCCAAGGCCCGTTTAAAATAAATGTATAGAATATAAAGCCTTCTAGATAGAATACACATTCTACCTAGTAGCACAAAAGCATGCTAATTTCGAGCAGAAAACCTAGATCAGAGAGCAGTGTTGACCCCGACTTTGACGACGAGCTGTAGGTCGTGGGTTGGAATCCAGGCAGGCGATTTACTTTGTGTAAATAATTTCATCACCACTGCTTTCAAAACGGTGAAGGTAAACATCGTGAGGACCGGCATGTCCTAGAACCAAAAATTCGAAGACATATACCAACCCACACTAGGCCCGCGTGGCCGCGTGGTAGATTTTAGCCACCCTGTCGAAGGGAGGAGACCTATGTCCCAGCAGTGGGAACATTATGGGCTGATTATGCTGTTACCTAGAAGCATATAATTAGCATGTTTATACGAAAAGTGTGTATTATATTTTTCAGTCACGGAGAGCATGCTGTAAATGGGCATACTACTAACTAGCAAACAAGCGTGCTTTTTATAACCATATGGATTCAGCCTATAACTACAGTATATTTTGGCCCTTCCTGAAACACGAGGTTACCTCACTGCCGTTTTAGGTAGCCCTATTATCAGGAATGCCTGTTTTCAATCCTGAACCTACGAAATAACTAAGAACATTGTTTTCATTACAAGCCAGGAGTTTTGCAAGTTAAGATGAATCTCTTAGTAAGTTACAATTAAGTTAGTTTGAGAGGTCAAGGGTTCTTTAATTAACAGCTACACTAGGTTGGTGTGTAAAATATAGGCATTTTAGTTTTAACTAATATCATTCTTAAAACGTAATAAGAAAAAAAAATCGAGCGAGGCTTACAGTAGTCGCATCTGACATCTCACCTGATGGCCAACTCTAGCACTACATAAACTATTAAATAGCGCGCGCTTCCCCGGCTTCCTGTTACACATTTCCGTCCCTTTTCACGAAATCACTCCCACAGATTGCAGGAAAGCGAGTGGATAGATGTTAAACATCAAAAACTGGTCATGCTAATAAATGTTTGTTTTGTATTGAAGTAATAAAAAGCTTCTTGTTTTCAGGTTAAACATAACTAATCAGTTGTTTAAAATAAGCTTTTTGGGTAGTAGTTATTAATATCTGCTAATGACAATAATTACTCACCTACTCCAGAAAGGCTCGTATCCATATTATAACCTTAACTTAGCGTAGAATAGAAATCTTAAATGTTACTCATATTTAAAATGCTACAACATACCGTCACTCCTAACTTCATATTTCTTTGTGTTCACATGTATACGTCTTCGTATTCATACCAGCACACCTGCGCTGCAATGCTCGAAGCCCTCTAAATATGCGCAGCATGTATCGAGAATACAATAAATATCGCTCATAGGCGATGTGCCGCACATCCAAGTAACGCTAAGCGGTTTTGCCTGTGAAAATCTTTTTAAATCACAAAAGCCAGTCGTCAAGATCGCATGTCGGAGAAGGAAAAGAAAATATCCTGTAGGAATAGCGCAGCTGCTCGGATTTGGCGCCAACTTAGAGTAAATCCGAAATGAAAACACGCCCCGACGCAGGATGTAGGCCATCGAGTTTCGTCGCAAGATAAATTCAAAAAGGATTCTCTGCACACATATTACCAACTCAATAAGGCTTATAACTTCATTCGCAGACGAAGGCTTTAAAACTTTCTCGTAAACGAGGTTTATCCTTTTTAATTATAATATTTACAAAGCTCCTGCTGTCACTTTCATTCTTAGCCCCTGAAAGAGAGACGGCACACATACTTACGACTCACAAGTATTTGAAAGACCACTTTTTGTGTTTAAGCCTTATAAATATTTCCATGTAAACCTCATCCGGGTCGACCCAATTACAGCATTTAGGTGTAGGGGTAATTTAGTGACCGAGCAGATTAAACTTTACTTAAAAATTCACTTTAAACCTTCGTATAAATTAAGAGTTTCTACGTTTTATAACGGAAGTGGGGAATAAAATATACAGCTTCATGTAACATCCATATTGCTCACATAACATTGCCAATATCAATCGTCAAAACCAACCCAACTTACTTTTTAATTGCTAACTGCCGGTTGCAGATCGTTGACAGACTTAGGTGTGTCTACACCCGATCAAAATACTGCGGATTATTGATCACAAAAACCCAAATCAAATATTATAATAGTCAATTAAATAATTGGGTCAGGAGCAAATGCACGTGTATTAACAAAACAATAAGGGCCGATCATGGGCCGATACATTTTGAATGGCGGGGCGTAGCTGATCTCTGCCCCACAGTAGACAAAACGCACTGACAATCTCGTTACAAAGGATATTGTTAATTATTTTATAAATAGGTACGTGTTAAATGTGCGTAAAATGTTAGCCTGTCTATGTTTTGCATAGTTTTATTGTTTGGTTTTGTTATTTCAAAATTCGATTTAGTATTATATTATCACATTCCAGCAATAAAGCGATACTTACTTCGTAGAGTAGTCGGCTAGGAAACACCGACCTTACCTAGTTTTAATAAAAACAAATTGACGTGTGAAAGTGTTATTTTTAACCAATTAATATTATTAATTACTTTTTTATTATTATTTTTAATTATTTTGTCGGTTAAAGTGGGTATCTACTTTTTTTTCCGACAGTACCGAACAAACAAAGTAAAGCGATACAGCATCCCGGAAAATCAGTACCTACTTAAGCTGTCTTAATATTATTATTATTATTATTAAAACTTTATGCACAAGTAAAAAAATACTGTACAAAGGCGGACTTAATGCCTGAGGCATTTTCTACCAGTCAACCTTAGGGTGATGCAGAGATAAACATGGCAGGTGCAACATAGGGGATAGATAATTCGAAAAAGGATAAATGGTAATACATATATACTTAAATACATACATATAAACAGAATAAACTTTGTCAGGAGAAATAACGATAGGTGAAGGAGAAAACAAGCCCAGCAAATCAGCGCCGCATTGATTCTGCCAACTTCTCACGAATATGTTCACGAGCCGCTACTTTGAAAGATAACCGACTCGCTGCCATCCTGATATTCAGAGGGAGCGCATTCCAAAGAAATACCGCCTGGACAAAGAAAGAAGAGTGAATAAAACCAGAGCGATGAGAAGGACATCGTAGAAGAAGATTGTTGGTGGAGCGAAGATTTTTACTATGGGCAGAGCATAGGTATTGAACATGGCAAGTCAGATAAGAAGGAGAAGTGGGTTTGTCGAGTATAGAATACAACATAGACAGCGCCCTCAACTCTCTGCGCTGACGTATGGGTAACCATTTTAAAAGCAAACGGTGCGCAGACACATGATCGTACTTACGAAGATTGAAAACGAATCGAATGCAGTTATTTAGAAGGCGGTCAAGTTTATTGAGTAGATCTGCATTCAGGTCGTAGTAACACACATCACCATAGTCTATTATGGGAAAGATTAGGGACTGTACAAGCATTGCCTTTACGCGTGATGGTAGAAGATTTTTCAACCGATAGAGCGAACGCAACGTTCCGGTGACTTTTTTACTTACAGTCGTGACGTGCTTTCGCCAGTCAAGACATGTGTCGACATTCAGACCAAGATTCTTAACAGCGGAGCTAAACGGGATGACTGAGTTGTCAAACATTATAGGTTGATATCCTACAGGGTAAAATTTAATTCATGGGCATAATAAGGGGTGGTACTCATCATTATGAACAACTTTTAATAAGGGGACAAACAAGAAATCGCGAAAAAAAAATCTGCTGTTCCCTACATTTCGACGAGTTATGCAAACATAAATGTAGGGAACAGCAGATGTTTTCGCGATTTCAGGTTTGGGTCTATAGTAAAAGTTGTTCTTAATGATGAGTAAAGTCACGTGTTTAAGTAAAGGTCACTAATTACCAGTCACCCTATATAGTAATAATAATTGAGTAAGGAAGCCCGAGTCCGAGCAGAAAAAGGTACCTACCTAGATGATCGATTTTTTTACCAGAAAAGTAAAGATGCTTTTTTATTACAGAAAAGTTAGTATTGGGATGCTAAGCTCTCAGTCTACGTTTTAACATCATAACTTATAAGAAATTTACGCAAAACCTCGCGAGGCTTAAACAAAATATGGTACATACACACAAATCTAGTTAACGCTATTTAATTAATGTCAAACTCAAACTCAAAGCATTTATTTCAATTAAACCATTTACAGGCACTTTTGAATTGTCAAGGAGTCAGTCAGTCAGAAAAATATGAAGCTAGTTGCCCATTCCAAAGCGTAGTAGGTACCTATGGAGAAGAACGGGCAAGAAACTCCATGGACACTCTTTTAAATCAAAATATTATTACAATATAATGGTTACATCATTCATGTTGAAATTATACATGTGAGAACAATGTAGAAAGCACGTTAAAAGCGTCCGCAATTATAAAATAAGAACAATTCAAAAATTAAAATAAGCCATGGCAGCTAAGAAATGACCAGTCACAACTGACGGCACCCGTTCACGAACATGAGACCATTCAGCTCAACCATTTTGAAGGGAGCTAAATGATCCCACACATACGCCACCATCAGCGAGACATTTGAGTGAGCATGACATTCCCAGCCGCCAGGGCACATTCAAGTCGTCGTCAATGTGTATACAGGTATTACTAGTTTTATATGATATACGTTTTACTATTCACAAGCAAAATCATATTGCACTTCATGCATAAGCCAAATATTTCAGTACCCATTAAAATTGTAACAAAAATAAATGCATTGCATTAAATACCAGCTATAGGTATGCTGATGACACGTCAGTACATTTTAAAGCCACAAACTACGGTGTAAAAGTTAATTGAAAAAAATATCGACAATACATACATTTTCCGGGTCGTCGATTAAAAGTATCGGCATTTTTCATCGAAACTAGAAAAAATGTAGGTCAGCAATACAATCGGAGAATCGGAGAGATCTTCAAACAAAATGCAGAGCTATAAAATTGAAGAGCTTGCGATGCGAGTCCGTCCGACGTTGGTGGCAGTTACGTTTCAATTTGTACGGGTCCCCTTCCGAGCGTGCTCCACTGTCCCGTTAATGTAATTGGTCAAACGTTAAACATCATGCCTGAAATAATATGTCGATGTTTCCTTAAATTGGTGGATGACTTTATTTTGTATCTGTATCCGTTGCTGTGTTATTCGAGAGAGGTCTTGGAATTAACCTGAAATGTAATTGAGATGATCGAGGTTCACTTTTTACCCGACTACGGCGAAGCAAAAAGGAGGGTTATGATTTTGACCGGTATGTATGTATATATGTATGTATGTATGTATGTTCATCTGTTCCCTCATATCTTCTAAACCACTCATCACAAATGGCGCCCTCTAGAGGACATAAAGTCAGGAACTTGAAAAAAAATATTGTTTAATCGTACCATGTTAGGTATCAAATGACAGGGTTAAATGAGCACATTTCAAAAAAAAAAAAAAAAAATTATAACCTCAAAAGAATTAAAAAAAAAATTAAGTAATAAAAACTAAAACCCAACTACGACTAAAAAGGTATAAACAAGACACCACAGACAGACAAATTAAAAGTCCGGAGTCACACGTAATCTGTTCGATTTATGCCCTAACACGTGTGACTCCGGATTTTTAATTTATCTGTCTGTGGTGTCTTGTTTATACCTTTTTAGTCGTAGTTGGGTTTTAGTTTTTATTACTTAATTTTTTCTGTTCTGGTCTCGTACCTAATTATAGATTTGTTTTGTTTTAGGTACTAAGTACCTATTTGAGCTAAATACTCTTTTTTACCCGACTACGGCGAAGAAAAAAGGAGGGTTATGATTTTGACCGGTATGTATGTATGTATGTATGTTCATCTGTTCCCTCCTATCTTCTAAAGCACTCATCACAATTTGACAAATGAGGTATCGTTGGAAGCGTCTTGATTGTCCGCTGGTTATAGGCTATGTGACGTCACAAATTAAAAATGGCGACCTCTAGAGGACATAAAGTAAGGAACTACAAAAAAAACCATGTTGGGTATCAAATAAAAGGGCTTAATGAGCACATTTAAAAAATATATATATTATAAAACCCAAAAGAATTAAAAAAAAAAAGTAATAAAAACTAAAACCCAACTACGACTAAAAAGGTATAAACAAGACGCCACAGACAGACAAATTAAAAATCCGGAGTCACACGTAATCTGTTCGATTTATGCCCTAACACGTGTGACCAAATTTTCTCTTTCTTTCTTTTCTTGTCTACTCTCCTTCTTCCTCCAGCCCCTTTGGGGTCAGCGCGAAAAGTTTAATCAGCTTTCAGTCATGTCCATCAGTCGCAGAGAAATCAATAGGTATTTTAAGCGGAGCAACTGACTAATTTTAGAGATATAATTAAGTCTAGAGGTTCCTATGAACAACACCACCTTGAAAGCAAGGTTGATAAATTAAGAGTTTCATCGCTTCAATCTGTGTGTGATGCTGCTTGATTCCTTCAATGTAACATTTACATAACTAGTTAAGATCCAGCGATTCTAAGCGAGTAACGAGCGCTTCTACTATAAGCAGTGGATGAATTACTAATTATTTGCTTCCTGGAAACTTGATCAGGTGCTGAATAGTAAATCTGCCGTCAACGTCATGGGAGGTATTATGATTTGTTGAATATGTCATATCCATTGACCATACACGTTCCGTGAGATGTGGTAGGCTTGCAGATTTCATTGAACGAGCTTTAGGAAACTAAGGTGTGCTAAACACAATGTTCTGGAATATTCGATTCGGCAGTTTAATTCTTTGAACAACAAAGCTAACCCGAAGAATTTACTTCACATATTCGGCATTTATTCGGCTCATGCTGATCCAAAATTTCATCTGTCATCTACTTTTGCTTAATCATGTTCGGGTCGGTTTGGCATAATTCGAGCTGAGCCGAACGGCGATTCCCAAACATAATTATATCTACATATATTCGATTTTGCAACCCAGCTGTTCCCGATCATACCGACCCGAACATGACGTGTATGTTCGTGCACCCCTAGGTTGACCGATTATTTGTAAAAGCTTGAAGTTACGATCGATGATGTTTTCCTAAAATACTTCACCATAATTTTGCTTTCAATATTTCAGTAAACAGGTTAAAAAATAATGTATTTATTATTATCAGGTATTCTGGAAACCTTTGAAGGAAGTTTGGTGAATAAAATTACGAACTAATTTGAACTTTTACTTCCCTTTGATGTCAGTAAAATTATCTTGTTTTCTATTATTTGGACTTAAATTCGTTTTTAAGATCATGGGAAATGTCATGAGCAATATTTGTGTTTATCGAGAACTAAAAAGAGTGTATTTTCAGATCTATTACCTACTTGCAAATCCAGTTACCTACCCGGAGTCACCTCGGGTCTATCATAAGTTGACTTCGAGTAGGCTTCTAGGAAGACTAAGTAATATCAAAGAAAAGTGAAGGTCCTTATATTTTTTTAATCCATACTTAGGTAATCAAGTGAATACAATTATTTTAAAGGTTATAAGTCGATTTACCTAAACGTGTTTAATTCTGCGAAGTCTTACTATACATAATAGGTACCTCCTTCCTATTTCAGAGCTTAATATACATATTTTGCTTCTCGCAACAAGCGGGTTCCTGCGGCTTTCAACAGGTTATCGGTTAAATTTTTGGGAGGCCGGGTCGAAGTCGCGATGCTTGTGGCAGGCCTGTGTCCAGCAGTGGACGTTTTTCGATTGAAATGATGATGATGATGATACATGTTGTAGGAGTACTTAATTAAGGATGTAACTCCCTATAAGAAATCACGTAATTACTTAGTTATTTTATTAAATAAAATCTACAGAGCCTAATTTGCAAGACATGCAAAAAATGAAAAAAAAAAGTACATTCCTTGTCCTTAATTAAAGGGCTTCCATTTAAAAAGTAACTGGCTGTTTCAATTTCTCAACAAAAAAAAACGGTCTTGAAAATGATGGCATTCGCGAGTGGCACTTGAAACAAACGGCGTTATCAAATCAGTGCACCCGAGTTTAAGTGCCGGTGAAATAGAAGGGGGCACTTATTGCCCCGCTGAACTGCCGCACACCCCCACACCCCCGCACACCCCGGCCTACACACCCCGACAGCCAATGTTCTATAAATGGCAGCCCAAAACTCGCGAGAATGACAAACTTACGAAATTAGGAGAAACAATTTTAATGAAAAGTGTTTGGTTTGTACAATTCTGTTTAAAATTAAGGGTTGGTAGTAGTTATTTCTCTGTCAAGTGTTTCTTGTTACAATCTGTAGTTGTCGAGTGTTATGTTAATGAAAATTTTAAGTTGCAAACTTCTCAAGCCATCAAGTTTTGTTCTAGAAGTAATGTAATAAAACATGTTGTAACAATGTTATTAAAACTTTAATATATTCAAGTTTTCGGTCCTTTTGTTTGCTGTTGTTTGTTACCATCTTTTACTAAAAGTAGGTTTAATTAGTAGTCTACAGAAACATTTGGGAGACTTCTTTAGGTAGCTAGGTAATTAACGTCTTTATTTAACTTTGTAAATAGGTAGATTCAATATGATTTTCTGCGCACTTCTGAAGAGTCTAAAACCACAAACAATGTTTTCCATGCTGAAAAAGCAGAGAAAAAAACGAAAAAAAGCTATTTAACTAGTTTTTTGCGAACGATTACACTTACTTTACTAACTATTACTAATACCTACTCGACCCAAATGTATGGGACGGCTCATAATTTTTTCACGATTAGGTACTAGGTTGGTTCCATGGACGTAGTTTTTAAGTTTGATGGTCTGTACTGCACCCTTAGATATGATCAAATCTTTCGGATACATACTGTATTGTTTGTTTAGTCTAAAATCTCTAAACTTTAGATTGAAAAATAAAACTAGCTACGGGTATTTTTTAAAGCGCTTTATTTAGATGATCAATTTTTGTGAATTTGTTTGAACGAGTTTTATCAATCAATTGTGTAGTTGGATTACCGCTCACTGAATGGTATTCGCAGATATGATATTGAATGTTTTTGTTGAAAAAATAACATTTTGTTCAATTTGGCAGTGAACGGCCTATGAGATTATGATTAACTTTTTTAGTTTGCTATCCTCCTGAACAATGTACCTATTAGGTCGGGAAAATTAAGTTTGAACTCTGCACTAAATCTTACTGCGATTTTTTTCTTGATATATCGTATTTTTGAACTGAGCTCCACAAATATAAAAATAAAAAATCATTTTCCAGGACCAAGGTAAAAAAAACTAAAATGATTTTTTATAAATAATAATTGAGGCAGAATTGTTAACAAGAAAATTTTATTTACAATAAATGTTTAAAAAAAATTAGATCCAATTAGGTACCTATATTATTTCAGAATTCAACCTTTTCGCCCATGGAAATTTTGATAAAAATAAAATTAGTATTGAGTTTAATTTTCTTGTAATTAATTCAGACAGAGCCTAACAAAAGTAAAAATAAAATTTTATTCTGTTGTTCTTGCCTGAACCCGCCATTGCAAAAAAACTTAAAACAATACCATACGCTAGTACAATAATGTTTAATTTTTTCAGTACGTAACGTATTAAAATATTTAATTAAGTTATTTATTGTAAAAAAAAAACATCTGTAATAAACAGCTGCATGAAAGAGGTACAATTAAAAAAAATCTTAATTTTATTTTTATCGTTTCCGTGTGAAACGTATGAATGAAAAATAATGTTTCATTTACTGACCTACTTGTAATAACTAATCTCTTCGACAAATACTCCATACAAACAAATTTCTGCTTTTCTTTCTACTAAGTAAAAACGTATACGTGGGGGTGAACTTTTCACGCATTTTAACATACTCCCCTGTCCTTGTCCCTACACGTTAAATGAAAAAAAAAAACATTGTTTTATGTAAATGCAAAGTTAGCCTAAAATCTAAAAATAGCCTTTTCCCCTTCCAGTCTTACCGGATGCAGCTGATTTTTTATTATTTTGCATAGAGCGACTATCTGTTTGACCTTCACAACCCAGTTACTGGGTAATACGATACCCCTTGGTAAGACTGGTTGACTGGTAAATTCCCCGGGCTATATTCGATTTCAGTTCAGAAAAAGAATACTTTGTACATTCTAAGTTGTATAAAGTTTAATGCATAAATAAGATTACTTAAGTGTTTTTTATACCTACGTTTATAGATATTTTGGGTTATTGGTTATTGGGAATTTGGATTTTTGTATTAACAATATTATCATTCCCTTTATGAAACTCACTCGAGAAATGTCAAAAGTTTATAGTACTTTAACATTTGAGTTAATGCTTATCTTCGTTACTGTACCTATAAACGTTCTTTACTGTGTTGTTAATTAGAAAAACTAGTTCCTTCATTAGTTGTATTTCTGGATATGTATAGTGATTATCGTAGTCATTATACATTTTACTGAAATATTTTTTTTTTTTTTAATATTTGCTTTTTTATTTTCGATGTCTTGTCGCCAGTTCTTGCTAGTCTGTGACGCTTTGCAGTAAATATCTGGTCTATTTATTCCACGAAATGTATGAAAGCATTAGGTTTTGTAGAGAACTGAGGCATACAATCTAAACGGCAGTTCAGCAGGGGGACAGTTATTCGTACTACTTACATACTATAGTCTGATAATAACAAATATTTTATGGTTAAACTCACTCATACGTACGTTAGGTACCTTTCATAAACATAATTCAAATGGCTTGTACCGATAAATTATTCAAAGTCCACTTTCAGAAAAGCAAAGTAACACCAAGACAAGATCCCTTGAAAATAAATCTACGCATACCTTCACGTATAACGTTCTTTCCACATTTAAAATTGACGAAAACTCACGAACGAAGCCGAAGGGGAACGCTAGTACACAATATATTTAAGAAATCTCTTCGAGCGCCGCTTATGTTAACGCTTGAATCTTCGCACGGCATTGTTATTGAAATTGAAAATTAGAATTCAATTTATTTGCTGTACGGAACGCGAGTGATCGACTCAACGACCTCAACCTGCTATTAGTATGGAACTCTGTGCGAGAATTATTACTGAATCTCTTTTACATTTTACTAGAGTTTTTGATGGAACTATGTGGGACATGCTTTGACATTTCGGCAGTTTAGGAAAGCACTGAATCTATTGCGCGTGTTCAAGTAGGCCACTACAATTATATTTTGGTGAAATGGGGTATTATCTATTCAATCAGTGGAGTGGGGTGCTCCTAAACACTATGCACCATCTGCTAGGGTGTTCCAAAATTCCGTTCACCTGCACTCTTGACGTTCTGAACAACGCCTCTGGCGCCGCAATAGATGTGGCCACCTACTGGGGTTCAGAAAGCGAAAGTGAAAGAAACTTTTGACTATCACACACGGCTACACATCAAGCTATACATTTCCAAATCGGATCTCGCATTGTTCCGTACAATGCGTAGCCGTGTGTACACCATCTCTATCACTTAATACACGTGTAACAGAGATAGTGCTCAACAAGCCGAACTTTTTCGAAAACTCGATGTGCTATATTTACAGCCATGTAACCTATTTATACGTTTAAAAAATAAAAGTAATAAAAACTAAAACCCAACTACGACTAAAGAGGTATAAACAAGACACCACAGACAGACAGATAAAAAATCCGGAGTTCGGATTTTTTGTTTTTATTACTTAATTTTTTTTAAATTCTTTGGGGTTATAATATATGTATGTGCTCATTAAGCCCTTTCATAATTTTTTTTTAAATTCTTTGGGGTTATAATATATGTATGTGCTCATTAAGCCCTTTCATTTGATACCCAACATGGTAACAATTTTTTGTTAGTTCCTGACTTTATATCCTCTAGAGGGCGCCATTTTTAATGTGACGTCACATAGCCAGCGGACGATCAACAAGCTTCCAACGATACCTCACTTGTCAAATTGCGATGAGTGGTTTAGAAGATATGAGGGAACAGATGAACATACATACATACATACATGAATATATACCGGTCATCAAAATCATAACCCTCCTTTTTTCTTCGCCGTAGTCGGGTAATAATGAAAAGCGTAGTGTTGGAAGGCCATCCCACGATGACCTTGTGAAGGCGAGAATCCGCTGGTTGCGAGAAGCACAGATCCGGTCGAAGTGGCGGTGCTTGGGGGAGGCCTATGTCCACCAGTGGACGTCTTTCGGCTGAAATGTTGAATGATGATGATGAATAAAAAGAGTTTAATACTTTCGTGTATATTCCAGATCTATTATTGTTACGCGCAATAACTGTTTTATGCAAACCTAAGTATGTTAAGAACCATAAAACTTATTATTAGATCTTTTAGCAGAGTCTAGCAATTTGAATTTGATATCCAAATATGATTAGAAGCAGTATTTCCACAGCCAGTCCACAAATTCTGCAGCACAACTAGTCCTTTAGATAAATCGGCTGATAGTGTTCCAGAATTTCTGATAGCTCGACTCAGATACAGTTCGCCCGGTATCTATTTCAGTAGCGATTGAAAATTCTGCGTATTAATATAGGATAAATGTTGAAGGCGATTGCATGCGATAGTGGTACGGCCCCGAGAGAAGCACTTTTATGGATATTGTGTTCTTGGCTTTCGACATTCGTAATTATTATTCTTAGAAACCTTTTAGCACGTGGTCTATAAAATTATAAATAGTACTATATAAGTACCCAAATAACCTTTACAAAAACCACTCAAACACTCTCAACGATCCCTTTCAAAATAACTTCCATTCAGAAACGTGAAAACAGAATTGTATTGGGTTTGAAAATGATATTTTTAAAGAAACGCTGAACGTTAATTAAAGTTCAGTGAGTTCAGCGGGGCGATCATCGAATAACTGAGAATTAACACGGCTGGAGGACCGCCATCGAAACTGCACGCGAATAGGGCTGCGCCGAAGCCCTACTGCGGTATCAGACGTACGCTACGCTTAATTTTAAAGCGAAAGGTGGGCATTAAATACGGTATAATATTTGGAATATTTTAGTAATAGCCCCTTTTTTTTTTTTTGTTTGGGAAGTCATCAAAATGACTTCTCCCGCTCTGGGCGGAGCGGAAGGTCTTTTCAGACTCTTACTGACTAAAATCCACCCGTGTTCCTTCAGTTGCCTGTTGCCAGGGTCCCGGTATCCCTTTCGGACTATTCCGCAACCCTGGCAGGCATCGGTCCTAACGGACCCCGTCAGGTGTGCTGACATCTCTTTGAGGCACGCGTGCTTATCGGACGACGCCCAGGGTGTCTCCAGAGGCGGCGGTTAGGGGCGTGAGGGCGCAAGCTTTGCCTCTCCCTCACGCGTCTCCTCCTTCGCGAGCAGTGCTTCGCACAAGGAGGTGACGGCTACAGTCCCTGATGCATGAAGTTTAATCTACTACGTTAATTATAATATTTGGACTATCTTCGAGGCATAGTGACCCTATATTTTATTTCTGTGCTGTTATAATAATCAATTTTTTCGATTTTTATTTTGTAATACATGAATTGATCTCCTCATTACTAACTTAGTAATATGATAATGTAATGTACTAACAAAATATGGATACTTAAATAGTCTGAATTAAACGATATATTTTTTAAATATTTTTGTCCGTGTGAGAAGGCTGTTTGGGCATTTCATACCGTATGTCTGTCGCCAATCAACTATGCTATATTTATCTAAGGGTGCTGGTGACATTACAGGCACACGAGACATTCCAAAGGTTGACGATGTATCGACAGAATTGCTAGACATAGGCCCCAAATTCGCGAAATGGATGGTATACTTCAACACAAGGGTTCGACAAAAATAACTGATACCAATACGTGTAGTACAAAAGTATACTAATATTGCTACTACTACATATTATTATCAGCAATTTCAACAGCAAGGTTCCGTAATCCCATAGTTGCCATAAGGCTTATAAATAACATAAATTAGCATTAAGTGCTACCATAGTTACAGGTTTTATTCCATCCCTACGGACTGCGGCAAAGCGAAAATTTCCCATTGTTCTTCACACCCTGCCGTATGTTGAGGCGTTTTGAATATTTCATGCCCGATAATTTATTGCATGATTTACTGCGCAAGGGCCTTCTATGATTGCTCTCCAGATCCGGCTATCGCTCCTTCCAACTCCCAAGTTTTTACGTTCGTCGAATCCCTTTTTATAGAATTTACATATAAAAATAGTGTACTTTACTTTGATATAGTGCGTGCTCAATTCCGTGTCACTTCGTCGGTTCACTTGCTCTGTATACGAGATCGGGATTTACGTAATTTAGTGCCGCTCCCTGACTATCTGCGAAACGTTGGCGGAGGATAATAGCACGCGTTTTAAAGGTTTGAACATTATTGAACTGGGGCACCACGTTTGGTGCGAGATATTTTTCCACACATTACATATCAATCTGCCTAGCCTTTTCCCAATTATGTTGAGGTCGGCGTCCAGTCTAACCGGATACAGCTGAATACCAGTATTTTACATGAAGGTTCTGCCTATCTGACCCACAACCCAGTAACAGACTACGATACCCCTTGGAAAGAGTGGTTGTCAGACTTTCGGGCTTCTGAAAATCCATAATTGACTGGCAAAGTTCCACGAATGATAGCCAAACCCTTTAGGAAGTACGGAGGAATCTCGGTGTGTAAGGATGGTCACCCATCCACGGACCAACTCTGGCATCATAAATAAGAGCATAATCTATCGAATTTGAGTCTATTTGCGAAATGTATGGTGATTATGTAAACCTACAT
This sequence comes from Lithophane ornitopus, assembly GCA_948473465.1. Classification (NCBI taxonomy): domain Eukaryota; kingdom Metazoa; phylum Arthropoda; class Insecta; order Lepidoptera; family Noctuidae; genus Lithophane; species Lithophane ornitopus. The sequence goes on along the minus strand of OX419624.1, from coordinate 8,520,228 downwards.
TTTAGAAACTGGGCGACTTTATAACAATTAAACCGCGTTTGAGCTTGGAATGTAAACCGTTCTATGTACGGAAACCGCAAAGCCTTATGTTTATTTTCATTTTCCGTTTATATAACTTATTAAATCCACTACTTGAGGATTGTTAATAAAGAGCCTATTTCGAATCCGCTTTTCCGAGACGTAGGTACCTACTAACCTACTTTTCTTACTAACCTACCTACTTTTCTTTTCGCCGAATTTTACGTTGGTTTGGAAGACGTATTAAAGAAATTATCTTTTTATGTGACTTCCTTATTCCCATATGAAATTCTTAATGACTGTTCTATGACATAATGGCAGGATTAATTTGGTCTCAGTAGGGTGGCGTGCGATAAGTGGACGAGCCTATTTCCGCACCTTATCTCCCCCTCCCCGCGCTGATAACACAATTTTGTGTAGAATACCTCTTTAATAGCCGCTCTTACTGGAATGGGCTAACGAATAAAGTCAATCTCTTCGACGTAAATCCTCCAAGCAGTCATAACTCAAGTTTATAGAGTTTCAGGACTTTTTTGCCGATAGAATTTAAGGGAGTTTATGTTTTTTGTTGGCGATGGGACTGGAATACGTATTTTTTTCTATGCGATCTATTTTGGTTGGTTTCCCCTTTCAGTTGAGTTTGACAGATAAATACAGGTGGTTATTTTTATCGCGTGAATTCCATCCCGAGATTTTCTCGAGATAATGGGTTTTCAAAATTCAATAAAAATTGGCGACCTCCTTAGTTAAATGTGACCTATAAATTCAAAAGCGAATTAAGCACGTTTTATATTAGGTAGGTACCTATTTTATTTTCTTCTATACAGTGTCATTGCCCTTGGTGAAGGTTTGAAACATGGCATAGATACGTGTGAACATGATTTATAAAATAATGGTAAAATAAGTGATATTATTGACAACGAACGAAACGAAAAGGTTGAAATTGATGATAAATTAATTTATCTTTATTTGTGTATATTTATTTATGTATACTTTATTGTACACAGCAAAAAAAAAATACACGGCTAAATATACAAGCCTTATCGCTTTCTGCGATCTCCTCCAGGCAACCTTGTTGTTTCCAAATGTACTTGATGGAGTTGGTTTGTAGATTAATGAACGTATTTTTTATAGTATACGTTTTTAAAGTACGCTTACGGTCGTCTTCGACATTGGTATTCGGTATTTAAGTTGGCGTAACTAACGCTACGTTCAAAATAAAAAGAAAGACAATACCTTCCAATTTATTATATTTCAAATACAATTTTTACATTAGTTAAAAACACAAATTGAAATGGTGGGGGTATTACTTACACCTAAGGCATCAATCTTCTAGTACAAACGTAGTGATTACGAGAGTTTGTTATCGAAAACGAATTGGGTCATGATGTCAAGTAAGCCCAAATATACTTTCTTCCATTAGCGGTGACATGTCAAATATAAGCTATATACTTATTAGGTAGGGAGGTACCGAACAAAGCTTTGTAAACTTTGTCAACGAAACCGCCAGAGCCATTGTGATGGCGCTTGAGCTGCGTTTGTATTGGGTGAGTTACTGGAATGTACCTAAATTGTCGTGTCAAAATCTTGAAATGAGAAAACAGCTGATGAAATTGCTAAGTACCTTACCTTTTGAAACTTAAAACGTTTGCGTTTTCTAAACAAAATTGAGAGGATTCATTTGGTTAACATTGTCTGGAAGTTGTCTTTAATTTGTCTGCTTCTATTATTCTAAACATACGTACTTGTTTTTACAATCGACATACGATGAAATATCACTAAGCTTTTCCATACACAGCCATTTATGAACCCTTTCAGTGACTTTCCACTGAAGTGTGCTAACAACCCGTCCATTCAGCATCATCATGATAAAAATAAAAATAAAACCGCGCACTAAAACGTGGCACTAATACAATATTCAAGTTAAACGCGCCTTACGTAGGCATCGCTCATTTCCTAGCGAGTGCGGGGTCGCCATTAGCAATACAAACATAACACGAGCTCCGGTGACACCTGCGCCTTTACGTATTGCGTGAGCATTTAATATTTAATGCTCTATCGCATCGCAATAATAAAGTCCTTTATTGATACTTGTCTATGTTATAGTATTTATATTTTGGTGGAGAAACAGAACAATCATTTTATTTTATTGTATTCGGGAAACTTACAGGTTACTTATACAGTTTTCCTGAAACAATATGAAATCGAAAGCCATTTAGAAGTAACCACCGATAAACAAAAACTAAATATGAATAAAAAATGGTACAAAGTACAAATTACGCTTTCACGTTAAAACGGCTGAACGGATTTGGATGAAATTTGGCAGATAGGTAGTAACATAGGGTACGTTTCATGGATCCTGGATAGCGTACGAAGTCGCGGGTAACAGCTAGTTAGGAAATAAATAGTACCTACACGAGAATCATGCAACTCATACCTACTACTTTTTTAAACTACTTTTTACGCATACAAAGGAAAACATATTTGGTTACAATAAAGGCAATATCTAAACGTTTTTGAAATTATTTCAAAAATAACCATAAAACTAAATCGGAAAATCAGAATAGTTACCGCACTTACTATCCTAAAGCAAAATCCGTCAATTTCCATATCTAGGCCAAACGAGACACGATTGTTCGGCCTATTTGGAATGTTCTAGGCTAGAAGACTGCAACGGTTCATAGTGACGGCCTGTCAGGTCATCGTCCACGAACACTGCAGTAATACATTTTCTTCCACTGCCTCTAGCAACTTGCACGCGAAGATAGGCAGCTGATTCGCTGTATTTTTTTTGCTTTTTGTTCCTAGATTAGGTACTTTACATGGCAGGGAAAACTGTTTTAGAACTGCTAACCTACTTTGGAAGTAGAATCTTGATTGCTTTTATGTGCTTGTAAACGGTTAACATAAATAAAGGTTTTTTTTTCTGAATTCTTCCATTTTGTAACTAAGTACCGACATATGCTAAATAAATTTTTGGAAATCGGATTGCGGAGTAAAATATGAAACTACAAATAATATAGGAAAATGGTCCAAGGGGTCATGAGCTTTCAAAGTATTTAAAATGCAGTTTTGATTATCTTCGACGAATCTTCATTCCCAAAGACATCATCAAGAACTCTTTTGACTTTTTAAATTCTCCTTTATAATGAAGCATTTATCAATGCAATAATCGTTATAAAATTGGCGAAGGCAAATCCCAGTAGTAACATGTCATGTTGAAGTATTTGGCACCTTAAAATGTGTACTTATATTAGAACATTTAAATGAAGGCGCAAGCAATCTGACTTATGCAGGTTGCTTGGAGGATCGGAACCCTCTCCGTAGCTCCCTCTCTTTCCGTCACGTAGACAAGCAATTTGCCCATTGTTATTCAAATCGTAAATTAATTATTCATTCACGTCATTTTCAGACGTGAATTTATTTCCTGCTTATGATGCTAGGATATGCAGGGCATGAGATATGGTATGTCTATAGTCTTTTTAAATTGAATATTGATTTTTAAATAAACAATTTGAAATTAACACCAAATAGCTGGATCGATTTTTTTTTTGATTTTTCCGAGTGTTTAACTCGCGTGTTTTTTTCGGGATTTCCTGACAAGTTTCGAACTCAAATGGAGTCCAAATTCATGAGTAGCTCTTGTACTGGAATCAACCCGACAACATCATTACTACATTGAAATCTAATTCAGGTATACTCACAACCATTATTTGTACATAATTAGAAGACAGCCTAATAATTTAACCTGAGATTTAATGAAGTATATACAGGAATGTAACATAAACAACGATAGGCTACAAACAAGCATTACAGACAGCGCGAGTTCCGCCCGAAGCCACGAGTATAATTCAGGTTCATTATAGCGTTCCCAACATAATAGACTTTACCTAAGCTTTGTGCACGAAATAGGATTACAGCCAATATTATGTGACGCGGTATTTGACATACAGAGTCAAATTAAATTATTTAGCAAAACTCCGCAGACGTGATGGGTATCGGGTATATCAAAACAAGATAAGCAACTTCAAGTAAGTAAACTACCAGCGATCGTAGATAAAAAAAAATTTTTTTTTTTTTGTATCGTCTTGTACACAAATACCCATCATTCGGCGGAGTTTCGCTAGCTAATTTGATTTGAACCTGTATACACATAAACATACAAAGATAACATCTTATCCTATTTTTGTATATCGGAAAACTAAAAAGAAAAGTATAAGACACCCATGTTTCAGGGTTGATAGTTAAGTATTGACGATGTTGATCTTTGACGCCTTTCGCGTCACTTAAGACGATCGGAGAGGGTCAAAACGCAATCAAGCGAGGCTATCGCTGAAGCACTTCGGCGTGTGGCTCTAAGTAGGTTTATGCCCCAGTGACCTGACTTAATGTTTCAGCATTTTATTCAGCGACACGTACGCTGTGCCGACCCTAGCCGCCGCCAGAATTTCCTTACCGAATTTCCTTAGAGACTGAAACCGAGACGTTGTTTTTGAACCCACTTCCTGTTTTATTGCAACTTGAGAATTTGAAAATGGATGGGGCGATATCTATGTCAACTCGGATTGGGAAGTTCCATTTGGTAACGCGGGAAATGGGACACGATGGGCCCTTTTCGTTTTTTGCTTCCATTTCCGTTATGAAGTTTGGGTTATTAGCGATTCCTGTTTGTTCATTGAAGTTTGATTGAGATAGTATCTAGCAAACGCACTATCATCATCGTCAGTGTATTTACTTGCCACAAATTTTACTCGACAGCTTTAATTAGTCACACCAAAAGCTTTTTCCAAATCAGGAATTCACTGTTTTGTATACAATCTCAATAATTATAATTCCGATATCGTTGTTAACTGAAAACTTTATTCATATTCTATAAAATTTATTTCAAGATAAGGTCGTCAAAAGTGGTAAGGTTGAGTAAGTGGTGGATATTCAATTAAAGTGACACGTATTCATTTAAGTGGAGCACATCTCACATCTGTGCATAACGAGATAAAACATTGTTTCTGGGTCCGCTAGAAAAACGGTCAGTTGTTGTGAAATATTAGCGTGGGCCGAAACATTTTTCATCCGTTTTCCTCTCGGTACACCTTCAGTTGGAACTTCATGAATATTTCAAGCGGGATCAATTATTAAAATGATTTACTACTGCCCCGCCTTGCGCGGGGCTCTATGTGTGCAAACATTTTTCCTGAATAAAAGAACAGTGGTGATTTTTTGTCCGTTTTCTTGAAGGAACTTATAAACAATTAAAATTCAAGTCACGTTTATTTTGAGAAGGGTTTCTGCTTTTATTATATTATGTTTATGTCTTGTTTTGCGCAGGCTCTGTCTAGTCTAGGTTTATAGCGTTGTGGTCTGGGTTTATTGTTAGTCCTAATTTTGAATACTAAATAATTAATAAGATCAAGACAGCGTTTGCTATCCACAGCTGGGTCATAAATTAAGAACTCGAAACTCGAAATATCCAAGGTTTATCTTTGCTCTGAGTCATACTCAGCTTTCAAGGCGCCTTAGATAACTCTATCTTCGTAGAATCTTGGTGAACAAGATATTAAGTAACACTACACTCGGTTTATGCCGCCATACTCCTTAACACTAATATTCGAAAGCTAACACCAGCATACTAAAGAGTAGATAAAACTCTATAGAGTGCGCTCCTCGGCATTTCGCTTGCAAATTGCTCGTCGCAGGTAGAACGAATATCATGTTACGTCATGCCGCAACGGAGGCATTAGCATATCGATGCGGCCAAGCCACCTGCTAAAAATGTACTCAAGAGCTGTTAGCCACTGCCTGAGCTGTTGGTCACTTACTACTACGTATGAATTTTTATTCGGAATTTTATTCCGAAGATTTTAGAGCTGAGAGTTGTAGGGTTAATATTTTATTCCTATCACGATTCCTTTTTGACGTTGTTGAAAAACAAGATGAAGACGGTTTTTGATAATGACACTAAATACTTTACTTCTTGATCTAATAATTTATTTATTTTTGTAATAGCAGCGCCCCGCGGGTTCACCCACAAGTCGCAAGTCTCGATTCCGCGGTAATATCGGGATAAAAAGTACACTATGTCCTAATTCAGATCAAGGTCTACCCATGGCCAAACATCCAAATCTGTTCAGCCATACAAACAAACAAACTCACTTTCGCATTTATAATATTAGTCAGGATTAGGTGTAGGATTTTACTTAGCCAATGTTTAGAACATAGGGATGTAGAACCGTCTACCTGGAGCACAATTTGAATGAAAATTTCCGTAACGGTAAACCCGAATTACATTGCTCGACCTGGGGATGAAACCTAGAAGCAACTGTCATTATACAATAACATTGTTGTTTTAATTATTTACATAACTACTTGAATTACTTGGAAACTAAAACTATGCAGGTGACAAAATTTTTGAAATTTCACGTGTTTTGTAATTGAAGTGAACTATATCCCATTTGAAATAAGATTAGACATTTAAATAAGTCTTTTTTACAGTTCGTTCAACCGATTTTGACTTCTATTGCGTTGGTGGCATGAAAAATGGCAGCTGCAGTAGAGAGTTGGTATTGTATAATCTTTTTTGCTTTTAATGCCATGCTTATGTCTACGGTATAGAAGTCAAAATCGGTTGAACGGACTGTAAAAAGGTTTGTTTAAATGTCTAATCTTATTTCAAATGGGGTATAGGTGCTCCAATTTGTCGATAAGGCATTCACTTAAAATATTGCGGAAGAAAAAGTAAGCCCTCTCTATCTTGAAATCGTATCGCGTAAGCTCCAGTAACATTTTGATTGATATAGGATATTTTTTCTTTCAACTAACTTTATTTTATTAAACTATAATATCTCGCCCTTAAAATAACTGGTTTTTATTTACAGGTATTATATATCCCGAGCATCAGCTCCCATGGCCCACATTACATTAGCCTTTTTATGGACCTCGATAGCCTGGCCCTTTATCTTTAACGATAATCTTTGCTCTAAGAGAATATTCTGAATGGGTTCAATTTAATTTTAGGTGCTATTTAGGCTATCATGACGTAACATAAGCCTACGGAGGCGCACCCAGATAGATAGTTGTTAAGATAAAGAATTTAGCTCAGGAGCGGGCGCGTATTTACAAAAGCTCGACATTTACCTGGTGAGGTATTCAGGCCTCGCCGATTGTGCTCGCTCCCTCAGCCGTGCTATACGATAAACGATGAAAAGACCTACCACCGGACACTCCATTCATGTATATCATTGAGTGCCGCACACGGGAGGTAACTATGTAGAAAACTGAGTAAACGTCGCTCTAACATTATAAAAGTACGTTTATGTTACGTTTACGTTTTTCGGAAGGTAGCTACATGAATTAAGTAATAACCAAAATGTTCTTTGTTAATGTTTCCAGACGGAATTTCCCCGTTTCCTTTGAAGCCATGATGACATGTGTCGCGAACTCGTGAGGAAAACGGTTTCATTAAAGGTTTTTGTTTGTGTAACAATGAAGTTTTAAGTCTGTTTTTGTCATGTTGACAAAGGTTGTTCGTTTCTAGAAATAATGTTCTAAGTAGTTGTTATTAGCTGAAAGGTTATCCATATTACGTTACTACTAAAATAAAGAATAAGATCCCATATTCATGAGGTCGAAATCAATCTTGACATATGGTACATCATTATGTAATCGTGAAATACTTATAATTTCAGTTGCTAGGTTATTTTAAAACATTCTGCAAAATACACTCATGAATTGCTCTTAAACCTATTTTCCAAATACTTTTTTTTATATCTGCGACACTAAAACCTTTTCACGCAACATCACATTAGCAATTCTTTTTTTAGCAAAATAAAATATATTTCCCGGGTATCTTATCAACTACATCACCCTCGGCACCCTTCTAAACACTTTTATTTGTATATTTACAAGAGTTACTCAATTGTCCGCGCTTCTTCGCGCGTGGAGTGCGATAAACGCTGAAAAGATGAAATATAGTCGTCGGGACAGTCCAGTGGTCAATGTGTAGGGCGCTGCGGATATATTAGCGCTGTTTATTTTTTACTGGGATTTCGATCTAAAGGGGTCTTTGTATTTACGCGTAAAAAGTCGTTAAACTGGTTATCTGGGTGAACATGATATTCTATAGTTCTGTAGAAAGTGACCATGCGACACTTCTGGTATAATCAGGTAAATAAAATTAATTGCTAAGCAAAGTGGTACACTTCTTCAATTTGCCATGATACAAGTAGCCATTTCATACAACTATCAAAGAACATTGACACTTGTGATTTGAATATACGGACAACTTTAGTTGGTCGTCAATTTCTTTTGCAATTAATTTCCCTGATTTTACACTCAAAATCATGATTTATAGGTTTTTTCCGAAGTTACTTTTTATCTGAAACTTATACGATATTGCGACCTATGCTGTACATATACTTGCAAATTTTCAATCAGAGATAGAGCCATTTGTAACATTAGGTATTAAAGTTCACAAATTGCAATCTATGTTTGTATTTATTGGACCAGCACCATTGTTTGCAGTGTAAAGTAATACATTATCTACACACAAAGCCGCATAATATTACGTAGGTATGATGTTTAGTAAAGCACGTATCTATGTGAATTATTAATGAGCAAATATATCGACAAAGCTCATTATTATTAGTAACATTGTTAATAACTGGGTAGTCTTGACGCCTAAGGCCTGAATTCCTCTTACGCTGATGTCGGTCGCGTACGCGTAGCAACGTAGTACGCGCTAGGATGTCAGCGTCGCAGTACGGTGCTATATAGAACACAATGTATACATATACGCACGCGCGACCGACGTACGCGACCGACGCGGCGACGTACGCGACCCACATCAGCGTAAGAGGAATTCAGGCCTGCGTGTCTTTTTAGTTTTAGTATATAGGTAGGTATGTATCCAGTTATTTATTTAATTTAGTACCTACTGTAATAGTTAGTTGCATATTATTATAATTATATAGTTTATAGGTAATGGAAATAAACAATGTTGAAAGCTATTAAAAATAATAATATGTAGGGCCCTAGTTTCAGTGCACGGAGGAGTTATCTTTGCAAATCGACTTTGAGTGATAGCTTCAACTACCATTGGTAAAAAATGATGAATTTCGTATTGGAAAATCTGCGCATGACTAAATATTGCTATTTACATAGAGGTCATATTTCTTAGAAGCACTTTCGTTAAAAACCATTTATACTGATAGTGCAGCCTGTTCCACAAATAAACAGTTCACCGAGGCATTATATTTCATACTGGCCCGTTAACGTCTAGTACTCGACATTGGGTTTCCGTATACCTACTGATATAACACACCACCAATATTTCCATAATTACCGCTTTGCAAGTAGATTGTGAAGCGTAGCGAACGTACCATGATTGTAAATCTGTTGCAGGTTAGTCGATGTTGGTAATCATTCTTTCAATAATCTTACATCTGAGTGAAGTATAATCTAATTTGAGCCAATAACTACTGATAATATTTGGAAGTTAATTAGACCTTCTTTACCCATGTGTATGGGCATGCATCCACTTGAAAATATGAGTAGTGGAGTGCTCCCTATATGATCAATGTAATATAAGTAGCAGTGGCTGAGTGAACACATATTTTATTCACCGAAATGGGACGCTTCCAACACTAATCTTCCAAACCTAGAGATATTTTTGGAAAACCAATAAGTGTTCTTGTAATTTTTTTTTTTTTTTTTACAAAAACACTTAATAACTCTAGCGATAAAGTGTAGAATAAAATTCATTAAATTTAACTCTGTAGAATAGAAATTCATATCCTAAACCTGCCAATAAGCAATATTACCACAATAAATTAGAATAAAGATCCGACATCCCTAAACGCAAAGGTAATTACAGCATTTATTGACACACGAGGGGAAGACCAATAATGAAAATATTTGTCCATTGATCGTCATTCCGCGCGTGACATAGCCGACCTATTGGCCTAATGACGTTCGATTGTCCCACTCACTCACATTTCAGCGTGACACGTCCCATCACTATATTATCATCTACGCCGTTTTAGCTTGTATGGCGTTAATGAGTTTTTTTGGCAATGTGTGCGTGTTAATTATGCGAATAAATTGTTAGGACCCGTATATCCCATTGGCTGATAATTGCTGTAGGGTTGGAGCATGTTCGGTGTTATTGCCATTGGTGTTTTTAGGGATAGTTAAGATGACAGCTCATAATTATGCTTTCATTGAGTAGATCGGTAAAAATCGAATATACGAAATCCCACCACTCATGGCCAATTTTCAAACGACCAATTAGCATAACGAAAGTCTCTCCTATCTTTTTGGCAGTATTCCTTTTTTTACTTTTTACGAAACCCGCGGGTGGAGTATGTCTTCTCTATTTTGCTGGGTAATATGTACGTTCAAATAGGGACGGAATTTCGACTCGATAATTTAAACCAAATGTTTGTTTATGTATGTTATTTGCATTAATTACTGTGAGATCTGATCCAGAATCAAGCAAACATTAGCTTGGTAATTTCAGTAGGCAATAATCTGGCGCAAATCCCCATGAGATACGATAATAAGGGTGTTCGTAGGTGGACATAACATTGAAGTACCTGTTAATTTGACAGGTAATTTTAACTGAAGTTATAACTGGGACATTTTCCTTTAAAATGTATATTTCATTTAATCGTTTGTCACGAAACCTTGCTAATGAATCCCCAACTTCACACCATTATAATTGTCATAAATCATCAACGAGTACAATATAAGAAGGACAAAACGGGACAAAGTAATCTCAAGTACTAAGTACTTTTGTTTCGAGGACGATGGATAAAACTGCCTAACTAATACTTGCTAAAATTGAATACACGTGAGGGGAATTTTGACCAAGTTACCAAGTACTTATGAAAAATACTCGATGACTCGGTTCCGTTCATTGTTTAATATCGTATATAGAACTTTGCAAATAAAGAAAGTTTTTATTGTAATTAAAGTTGTTTTATGCATTTAAACGCAAATATATCCTATGCTTTTAGTTTAACGACGTTGTAAATGATAGATTGAATGCCATAGAATTAAGCTTTTTTATCGTTAAAATATCTACACGAATATTATATAGAGGTAAGATTTTGTAAGTTTGTAAGTTTCGATGTAGTAGGTAATCTCGGGAAGTACGGAACTGATGGCGAAAATTCTTTCAATGACGAAAGCTAAACAGTAGGCGAGTGCCATATGTATTTTATATTAAAGTTGACTACCAAACGGGAGGAGTCGCGGGCAGAAGCTAGTGATATTATTAATAAATAAACACATTAAATCATTATTATTAGTCGATCTTTAGTCCTGAACGAACATAAAACCGTTGATTTCACCGCATGAAAATAAATGTCTCATAAAACAAAACGTAGGTGCTTCGTTACGCTCCATCATAATATAGGTCATATGATGGCCCATAAATACGATTATTACGTTTCCCCCGAACAAAGCTTTATCTGCGTCTCTGATAGCTGTGGTGACGTAATATTGATGTCAGCAGATGTAAGGGAATCTCCGTAAGTTCTAACGTCATTACCTACCGTTTGTTTGATTGCTTACAGATAGCGGGATGGGAATGAGCCCGAGGCGCTTTGGACTCGAATTACTCAAGGGAACTTACATAAATGTTAACGGGTCCGTTGTCGCCCGTTCTCTAGATATCTGGTTTTATACAGATGTCATATTCCTACATAAAGAAAGAAAGAAAGAAAAACTGGTTTATTGCCACAGAAACACGTGCATATTAAAAAGTTGAGAGCTATTATAGGACACCCGGTTGGAAAGAAGTTTGTTTTGCTGAATGTATATTATGAATTAAATATCAGGCACAATGATACAAATCCTGCCAGGGTTGCGGGAATGTCCGAAAGGGATACCGGGACTTTGGCAACAGGCAACTGAAGGAACATGGGTGGGTTTTAGTCAGTAAAAGTCTGATACGCCCTTCCGCTCCGCTGAGAGCGGGAGAAGCCATTTGATGATTTCGCAAACCCAAAAAAAAAAAAAAAAGCACAATGAAATAAATTAACAACGTTTGAGTGTAATTAAACGAAAAAAAAGGGCCGTGACGGTCAAGATGTTACACTTTTTTCAGTACAAGTGTGCAAAGCATAGCATGTGATAAAGCACTTCGTTCCATAAAGATAAGTAAAGATAAATCGAATAAATAATACTTAGTACCAAAAAAAGAAAAATAGTACCTAAATACGAAAGGTTTACGCAACTTAAATCACGTGCACAATTTAATAGAATTTATGTCCGTGTCAGTGAAAATCGTACAGCAATAATGTGCTAGGGTGAAAATTGTTATAGCTCTTATTTAGTGTTAAGTCCGTTTTTATTACGTATCAACCCTAACGTGGTCCATTTCGATAACATGATTTTTACAACTCAAGGGTAACATTGAGCCATCAATACAATTCAGAGCATCATCAAATAGAAATATATCTTGCTATAGCGAACTAAAGGGGATTCCTACATAATTTATACCTGAGTCTTGATAAAACTTAGAGGGAAATGTACAAAGACGGTAAATTATGGGGTAATACATTCTAGCGTACATTATTCAAATGCAGTCTCAGTGCAGTCGCCATCGTAGATCGAAGTGCTCAATGGATTTATCCTGCCCGTTGTTAATTTATTGCCGATCCAGCAGAGGGCGCTGAATAACAGCTTCCTGTACAAAGCTGTATCTGCGGAATTTACATGTGACTTATTACTTTGGTGCACGAGTGTAGTTTTTGAAGTAAAAGCCACTTGTGCTTGGTTACTTGTGAATGGAAAAGCGTTTTGAATATGTTTTGCAAACTTTCATATTTCTTATTTTTATTGTGACTGGTGATGTTTTCATACTGACGTGCAAAACTGCACATGTAGATAATTAATTAACGTAAAAAAGATTCACGTGCTTTTACATAAGGTTTCCAACAAGATTACGATCAACGTTTGTTACAAGCTTAAGTTGCTGAATAACCGAATCCAATCTAGGAAATGACACCCAGTAGACATATTTTACAAGAACTTGTGTAAGGTCCATAAACGTCGTAATCCAACACATAAACAGTGTCCTAAATAATCCCAACCGTCCATTACGAAGATATTTTACGGTCGTTTAGCTCATAAAACCTAGACCTATTTCCGAGGCGCTGGGGCTCGCACGGCCTGTCACAACCGTCGAGTTTCCCAATTCCTAAGACCGTGCTTTCTTCTAATGCGCTCGCAGTGTTCGCGTGCCCGGACCAATTTGTGTTGGCGCCTTATCGCCCAAGCTAATGTTCAGTGTAATGCCACTTCCGACATGAAAACTGTTCCGAACTCATTGTTCTCCCCATCGGCTTGCCTCTTTAAAATACTGTGTACGGATAAACACGGCCGATAGGAAGCGACCCGTTTCCGTAAATTTGGATTAAGACCTGCTAGTATTGTTGAGATTTAAATTGTTTTCTTTGTTTACAGGGCTGTCAGAGACGATCATATTTTTACGCAATAGTATTATACAAAACACAAGTATTAAAATGACGTGTCTTATTTTCACATTCCCATTTTCACTGCTTTCATATTCGCGTCAAAAGGCGACATTTTTATTAAACAGTACAAGGATAAATCCGCGATATATATTTATCGTGAATAAACATATTTCGCGTGTCAGCGCAAGCAGGTGCTCGCACAGAGTTTGTCCCGTCAGCAAACATAACAGCGGCCATTATTACAGTTGCGTAGTTTCCCTCACCTCGCGACTCGGGACCCGGTCGGCGCATCAAGATATATCGCCGATGTGAGCCACGGAAGAAAACACTTTTTCATTGATTCAGTGCCACATCTGGCGACAAAACGCCTTCGGCTTTCCATTCTGATGACCTGACTTGACATTTTTATTGCTCTCCATATTTTTGTGCGCCTCCAAAGTATTTATGGAACCAGGGTAAAATATTGTGAAACTTGAAGGAGGACAGAACAGATATTATGATATTACTGACACGATATATTGAAGAACTTTTGACGGCGATGGGATGCTCGTAGCACTGGCCTTTCGCCTTTTTTATCGCACTTCTTTTATCTTTTATCGCAACAGTTTGTTCGGGTGAAGTTATGCGTCAAAATTATACCGTTCCATATTGTGCCTAAATGTCTGGGAATGAAATAGGGACATTGTTTTTTCAGTAACTTTCTTTTAATTTGAAAAGGCTGATGATAAATTTCATTTCTGGTATTGTATTTCTGTCTGCAATTCGAATAAAAGACATTTTTTCTTCCACCAAATATTCCATTTGCGATGCAAAATATCCAACTATGAAGATGCTAATGTTATTTTACTCGGCATACGGGATCGGGTATAGGTCTCTACTCATGTAGCTAGCTGATAAGGAAGAAGAAGTTGGTTAATTGAAGAGTTTCCCAATACTTTGCTCGATCAATAAATTAATCGTGTGGATGAGTTCTTAAATTAAGAAACTTTTTGGTACACCACTAGGACCTTACCACAAAAACTTCGCAATTTGTTCAACGCGTGTCTAATGTCAGTTTTATGTCAAACTCCATACAGAAATGTCATGTTTAAAAGGTGTTTAGGATGAACAACTGTTAGACACGGTTATGTGGTAATAAGGATTGTCTCCTGAAATCATTTTCAAGAGAAAAACTTGCTTAATTCAAATCGGCGTGATGACGTTGACGCTCCTATCTACGAGTACACAATTACATATCGACCTTGAAGTTTTTACCAACATTGATTGATTAAACATCAATAACTAATTCGTACTCGTTTATTTCCACGAAAGAAAACTTTTAGCCGAGAACTGTCAAACTTCTTGACGGGCTGCTCTTATAACAAAATACAATTTGTCATGATTGATCAAAGAAGTTGTCCAAAACAAAGACAGATCCCGCAACAAAGCCGTTTTGTGAAATAATTTTTTGGCTAGCCTATGGAAGGCTTTTAAGAAGTCAGACTTCTTTGTTGTCCAAAACTTTTATAATATCAATTATTTTCACGTACTATTTGTGGGCGTTTTAATTATGTTATAACTTGAGACTGTGCTTGTTGTTAGGACGCTAGACTTTCAAATTGAAAATTCTAGAAAAACTGACATCTTTTATCCTGTCGTTCGACGACAGACATAGTAATTCATGCGACACAAAAGTTAGCTTAAATAATTTACATAAGCGAATACGCAACATAAATATAACAAATTAGACCCTTGATAGCTTAGCCAAAAATTTCTTTTTAACTGCGTCCGTATTTACATCTTCAAAGCGTTTCTAAGTACAGGTTGAATTTTCGAGTGAATTGGCGTAAAGGTAACCATAATGTTTTTTTTCAAGCCACTTGGTTTGGGGAATAAACAGGGTGATAAATATTCATGAGGAAAGTAAGCCTTCTTGTCATAGGCCTTGAGGGCCTGATGGATGGCGAGCGTGCTATGATGTTATTATATAGTCACGTATGTAGGTATATGTTTGGTAGAACATATATTTATTATATTTGTATATGTTCTTCCAAACATATACATAGAGGAGGCTCGCGGCTAAGTAATTAGAGCCGCTCGAGTCGATCCATCAGGTTAAGCTACGCTTGCCGGGGTTGATCCGTGGATGGGTGACCAGTTTCACATATCGAGACTCCTCCGTGCCTCGGAAAGCACGTTAAGCCGTTGGTCCCGGCTGTCATTTGTGGATCTTTGACAGTCGTTACGAGTCGTCAGAAGCCCGAAAGTCTGACAACCAGTCTAACCAAGGGGTTGTGGAGGTCAGATAGGCAGTTGCTCCATGTAAAATACTGGTATTCAGCTGCATTCGGTTAGACTGGAAGCCGACCCCAACATAGTTGGGAAAAGGCTAGGCAGATTGATTGTATGTATATGTTCTACCATGTTTATAAGATATTTATTTCAGCATTATTTAATTAAATTAAACTGTATGCTGCTTCACAGCTCAGAATAGACCACGTCTTCATTTAAAATGCGGTTAAGAGATGTTGGTTCGAGGAGGTAACGTTGTTCTAAAACGAGCTGACCAAGTCCATAGAAAATCATTCACCGTCCATACATTTTTGGGCTAAATGTGAAAGTGCCGACAAAATAACAGACGGTCAGACAGACAGACGGACGGACAGTGGAGTCTTAGTAATAGAGTCCCGTTTTACCCTTTTTTTTTCCTCCCGGAGGTACGGAACCCTAAAAAGAGCTATATTCCGAAAGATAACGATTTTCTCTTCATTTTTTATCACTACAAGCTATTACTTTTAGATTATTATTAAATATTTTTCAAAATCGTATAACAGCGCAGGAAATTGCCCTTTAGATTTGGTCCAATACTGAAAAGTGAAGAGAATAATAACATGTTCTAACGGATATATCTTTTTTTTTTTGTTTGGCCGGCTGGCACTTTCGTTATTTAGCCCAAAATGAATGATCTCCTTTGAACAATTCATGGAAAATGTACTTTCAGTTTTGCCGAATTTTCCAGAACTAGGACCTGTTTATCAAAAGTTACAAGTCTACACGTTTATGTCTACATGTTAATTTTCGTTAAATTCCTAGTTCATCTCCATATTTATAATCAGCCATAATGTTCGCACTGCTGGGACACGGGCATCAGGTCATTCCTCTCTTTTGACCACATTTAAAAAAAGAAAATAGAATTTAAACATTTATTGCGGTACTAAGCGAGACACTTGTAAACTTGTAAAATGGAATAGAGAGTCGCCGGAGACTCTCAGAATTTGTTATGATTTTCCACAAGTTGTAATTTACAAATAATTTGTTGATAGACAACATCACGAATAAAAGTGTCACAATATAAGTACTTGTGAGCTAAATAATGACATTTGGTACTACAAGGCTTGTAAGTTTTGATAAACAGGGCACAGTAGTGGTATTCTGTAAAAATCTCACCGTCAAAACTTAGGTGAAATGAGCTTAAAGTGAGCTGTCACTCCATCTGACGCTAGGGATTGACAGCTCACTTCTTCTAAGTTTTCATGGTGGAGGTGTTTACAGAATAGACCGGGAGATCCGGAATATTAGGAAAATTGTAAATAAAAAATTTGCCAAATCAGTCCAGCTGTTCTGAAGAGATGCGTTCACCAACGAACAGCATTTCAACAGCATTTCATTTTTAGAGTTCCGTACCCGAATGGTGCGAAACAGAACCCTAGTACTAAGCTTCTGCTGTCCGTCCGTCCGTCTGTGTCTGTCAGCGTGTGTGTGTCTCATGAATCGGTTGAAATTTTCACAGATTGTGTATTTTTATTACCGCTATAACAACAAACAATAAAAATGAAATAAAGTTAATAATTAAAGGGGTACAAGAAACGTGTTTTTATATAATAAGGTTCGTGTGCGAGTCAAAGTCGCACTTTGCCGCGTTTTTATTGATCGAAGCGATAAAAGTAAAAAAATATAGGGAGAACCATTTATTAAAGAGAGTAGTGGAATTTACAAGTTAATGAAATTTTCAACTGAAAAGCTTTTAATAATATTCTTGGCCTAAAAGCTGAAGCGCTTTTAATGTCCGAAAAGCGTAGTAAATATGTCAAAGACTGCAAAAGCTTTACGTGAAAATTCACAACATAGTGTATTCACATATTGTTCGAGTATACGATACCTTGCTCGGCTACGTTGTTTTTGGAGATTTATACCGTTGTCAATTTGTATGTGCACTCCACAGCTGGACGTTGGAAGGCTTTTCAACACCCTGATTTCCACAAAAAAAAATCCACTTTCCACAAAAAAATATTCTGGATGTCTGGATTTGTGCCTGGTTGATGGCAATAGTCTCGCCATTACATAAGATTAAAACATAACTGGGGAAATGTGGGTGTACTATAGGTACACCTCTGCCTAGCCTGTCGGGGATAACACATGTGTAATGTTAAAATATTGACGTATCTAAAATTAAAACATATTTATATCGCCAAGTACATTCTGAATAGGTAATAAACTGTTAGTGAAATAAAATAAAATCACACTTGAATATTAACTATTTACTCAGAGCCTTTGCATCGGGAGTACGATAAAAGCGCACTTTGATGTCCAAACATTGTGCAATATTTGCTAACTCTACATACTATGCCTGACCCATTTCCAGCTTGCAGCGTTTTCGAGACCTCGGGCAATTCATCATCGTCTTGTCAATTTTTTTCAAGTGCGTACTCAATAAACCATTCCTACTGTGTACAGTCACGATCATAATACGTTACACGAGAACTTACGCAACCTTAACCATACGCAAGATTCAAAAGAAATTTTCTCTTTGAAATTTTCTCTTCAAAAGACATCTTCTCTAGGTATCTAAAGAATAGATATAATTTTTTTAGTGTTACGAGCATAGTAATCTGAAAGCCATCATCATCATCCGCAGCCCGATGTCACTCACTGCTGCGCATAGGACTCTCTTTTCTTTTGTCAATCCCCACGCTCCTGTGCCAGCCTCGCCTAGGTTCTACCCGCGATGGTAACAATATCGTCCAACCATCTCGCCGCCGGACGACCGACACTTCGTCTTCCAGTTTTTGGACACGACTCGGTCACAGCCTTATTCCACCTGTCGTCACTGCGCTTCGTATGTGTTCGGATCTTGACGAATAGCCTTGTGCCAAGCACGGAAGGCTCTATGACTCTCTGTGTAATTCTCACTCTGTACACTTAATATTATGAAATAGGTCTTTACTCAAAGTTCAATCGTACGTATTTATGCTCGTGACTGTACGGTGGGTCTACGAAAATAAGCGAAAAGCTTCTGAATGCTCTAAATGCGATGAAATTTTCTTGAAAATGTTCCGCATTTCACGTTTATAGCGTGTGTGGAAACGTCTGCCAGTGATGTGGCTGAGAATTTTATTCAAATAGTATTAGGAGCAATCGTTTATTTTTATTTTCGATTTGACACTAATAAATTACATGTTGTACATGGGTTGGCTCTGGGGTGAACAATTGAACATGTTATTCAAAAATAAAACAATTTATTCACAATATTACGTTCAATCGTTCGAAATACAATGAGTAATTATATTATTATTAGGGAACTTAAGAAAAATAAGGATGCCTATTCTGTTCTAACTAGGAACGGTCATCGTGACAACGATCAACTTTTTGGTTGGCCAAACGAAAATATTCGTGTACACACTGAAATTACATCAGCCATCAATTCGCTCATGATCGAAAAAACATCACTGAAAAATTCTCTCAAAACACAAAAAACATCGGTTCATAACATTAATCCCCGGGAACGCGACGCGGGCTTAAACCTTATATTGGAGTATTTTTGGCACATCGATCTTGTTGTTCCGCAGCCAAATAATGAGTTAAGCGCTTAACATCAACCGCATCCGCTTTGAGCCGTGGCCAATGGTTCGCTGATTGATTTCCTTGAACCGAGTATCTGCGTCTGCGATTTCCGCGTAAAAAAATGCTTAACGATGCGGTCTAGCGCTGAATGCTTCAGAATCGTATTGGCTTATGTCGATGTTCGTTCTTCAACTGCATGATAGATTTTGTTTATGCGTGCGAAATTAGTAGGTAGGTAGTACCGGGAGGAATATGGCGTTGGCGTTAAATAATATTATGCAATACTGAGTTTTAGCTATTTATTTCATGAACTTTTTTCCTTTTATGCGACTATCACAAAATTCTTTTATTTCACCATGGACGACTCTTTTACAATTTTGAAACTGATTCTAAATTCGCTTGAGTGGTCGGATGCAGCCAAAATAGTTTCTGTGCCAGTCTGGATGTTCCCTTTTGCAGACAGCCTTTAGGGTACATACAGTAGGTATCTATTAACAATTACCTACCTATTAGATTGTATGACTGACTGGAATTTCGTAGCTAGGTATACCGCTTGTTTGCTTGGCAGAAGGTAATTCAAAGAGTTTCTTGTAATGCATGAACAGGCGTACGCTGCGTTGTTCCGTATGTTGCGTTGCAGGTACTGTTTTCAGTTATTTTAGTTTACGAACTGCTGTCTAACTTTAATAACAAAACCAACAATGGACTAACCCAGTTCATGGATGTAGGTTATTCTAGTACACGTCGAACACAGTTCTGAAATGAACCACATAATATAGTTTTATATCCAGAGACCCTTCAACGAAATACGAGTTTTCCAGTTTCATTTTACAGTACATTGCAGTCTGCTGTCAGTTAAATGGCACCGAAGAAATGTTGTAACGCGCAATGGAACGACAACTCTAACTTCATGTCGTGGCCTGTTCGCTGGTTTATTTAGGTTGTATGCCACACGAATTTGAATATTGACAGCTTTAGTTATTGATGTTTAATTAATTCATAAATTCATCGGGTACTGAGCTGGTGTGAAATTTGGTTTCCTGTCGCCAGTTTCAGTTTCAGTTTGATATTTCCCGTAAAATGACAATTTAATTTTACTGTACACATTGACATATATATTACTTGTACATGATTAGTTGTTGCGTGACAATATTCGTTAGTTGATGACAACTCAATTTCGTCGAAAATTGTAATACTGGTTGTGAATTTCAATTGACATATTAATCTTCATCAAATTAGTATGTTATGGTACCTACAATTGGTAGCTAGGTAGCTTTTTATTAAATCCCAGATGTCAATTAATTTTTTTAAGTTCGATTAATTGGATTTCATGATCGTGCTACACAAAACCTTTTTCTTACTCGACACTTTTTGCGTCTCAAATCGATGGATACAATTACGAATTCTTTAAGGCGATCATATTTGAATGTTTCAAAGGGTTCCAGATACGTAAGCCTCCAATAATATAGTATAAATGATGAGGGGCGAGGTGGGGGTGGTTAGAGTGATCCATTGCAGGCCCACGAAGATTTATGATAAGAGCCCAACTTACGGATGTCGCCACCCACTGCGCAACGTCTTGGCTCTCAGTGCCCGTAGAGTAAGGGTTACTTCGAACATCATTTCTCTATCTTGTCTAACCCGTAAAATGTTATCGCAGGTTATTGTTATAAAACATCAGCATTCCTGTGTCAAATGATGGCGAACATCTAAAAGATCAGTATTTTAGTAAAATTGTAAACTATAACATTGTAACTTTAAATAAAATAATTTATTTGCCGCGTAAGGGCGAAGGCCAATGAAACTGAACGTATTCAACATATCAAAATCATGTTCAAGAGCAGTGTCAATATTCCTTAACAATGATGACACTGATAGCTCTTGAACGTGGTTGAAATTCGCCCTAAATTCTCAAAAACTAACAAAATAAAACGAAACACCTGAAAACCTAATCATTAAAAACCCACAAAACAACCGTGGAAACTACTCTCACCACAATCGTACAAAAGTTAATACTCAGCCCATTATTCTCCAACATTTTTCCTTTGAGCAACACATTTGAGCGTAATTTTTGCCGGCAAAGTTAACATTACCGAGCTATGTTAACATTCTGCGGCAGATTAACAAGTAATCAGTACTAATTAGTGAGGCGGCTGACCTCCTGTAATGCCGCATTACATTTTGCATTAATTACAGGTTAGAAACTCATTTGGCGATGCATGAAAGCTTTACAAATCGTTTGTAAAATCGTGCAGATTTATTTTGTGGTTGGTTTGTGATGTGAACGTGAATAGATATATAGGTAGGTACTTTACGCTATTAATTTGCTGTATGGTTTACTGATTATCATTTAAAATGATGAATGTTGCGTTTTTTGGAGTTATGTCCAAATAGGTATGTAAATGCTTTTTACTTGTCCCACCGCTGGCGATTACCGAGAAGCGAGTAGAGCTAGCAGCAAAAAAATAGTTGATGAGCAACGAGGCGCGAGTGCGTACGACTATACTCTGTTATTATACTACTTACTATTATTACTGTTGTTACTATTATTATACTCTGTTGCTGGTATGCATTTGTACCAAGCGCGAGTCTCTCAGCGAGTGTTCTCCCCGCCAAGCAAACGTCGCGCGTCGCTGAGCGAGCACAAGAGTAGCGCTTTGACAGGTCTTGTCGCTGCGACAAACGAGTACTCGCCGGCGGTATGAACCGTCTGTGATCAACGATTAATATAATTATGTATCTTTTTTACTTACACGGAAACCAATCTTTTGTACGTTTCTTCAGCGAGAAAATCGGTGTTAGCTAGTCGCTTATCGCCTTATTGACTTCTTTAAAACGGTTAATTTTTAAGGCTGTCGAAGAGGGCTCCGTGATACGTATCTTATCATTTTAGGTAGTTAATATTTCTGGATTTCACTAAAATCCTTGATAAAGTAAAAGCTTACTCGTTTTCTTCGAGTTTCTCTTTTTTGTCATATATTCTATTTACATCAGAAACTAACGTGAAAGTAAGCACGTCAAAGTTAAAATTATGTTAAGAAAATGGTACATGACATTTAGAAAAATCCTACGTCTTCATGTCATGTATAACAATAGGTATTCCGATTTTGTCTTGTATGAACAAAATAATTTTTAGTTAAATACGTAAAAGGGTAGAACAACATTCTTAAAAACATTAAACATTTATCCTATGAGCCAATACATCGGTATGAACCTAAACCCAAACTACAAAAAGAGAATTAAGACTAAAAAAATATAATATTTGAAGAAATTCGATTTATGTTTACCGTGTGTCTACCAACTGGGGAGGCGTCGTGTTAACATAGGCTAACGGGTCCGGACAATGCTTTCCACGCGGCGTGCACAGATAAACTTCGGAATGATCTCAGAAATCTGTCACACAAAAACCACCTTACATCCGCTAATATCAGGGGCCAGAATCGCACGCGACCATCTATTCGCCCGAATAATCATTCATGTAAATGGCATGCCTCGGAACCAACATTACGTAGTTTGCCCTCGATACGAGAGGCAAGTCAGGATGAATGGATTAACCGAATCCTGCGTTGTTAATGCTGGTTTAAAACCCATATTTTGATATCTCTATTACTCAGCAAGCCTACTCGATATTTTAATAAGATAGATTTATATTAATAAATTATAATTTTGATTAAGTAAAGTATTAATATGTTTAACTATTTTAAAACATCCGAAACATTTTTTTAAAAAGAGCGTTGTAAATAATTCTACTAACACATTTTCCCGGGAGTCCACTGACAATAATGAAATGACAGGGTAACGTACAGAAATATTCGTGGTACGCGCGACGGCTTGTGTAATGCACACGTCTCCCCGTGGCGGCCGCGGCCCTCTGTCATTGCTGAAATATTTCGTTAAAAAACATTCACTTTGTCCCCAGAATATGACGCGTCCATATAACCGCAAAATTTTATTACGTGCTGCTCACGGGCCGTAGTCCCATTCTCGCTTTGCCAAGTCGAGCGTACTACATGCTTAGATTTACGTTTTATCCACTGGCTAGTGTTCTGATTACGAGCTACAGCAGGTATTATGATTTTGCATGCACTTGGAAATTTTATAACGGCGGTTAAAATATAGGCAATTAGAAAGTAATAAGTTTGTTTTGGAAATTGAAGTACTAAGTACAAAGTTTGGAAGATTTGGGTTGCGTCTATTAACCCGTCGTATGCCGTAATTACAGACACAATTAAAAATCCATTGTTTCTTAACGAGATCCACGTTCCGGCATACCAAAGGTTAAAGGTCATTTAGCTATGGAATGTCGAAGGCCAAGTTGTTTATCTAAGTTGCTGCTTAAAACTGACAGATAAAAATGTAAACCCGTTAGTTGCAATCGCGGCGCGGGCGACGATGGACTTCGACAACAAAGTTATCGTGATCACCGGCGCGAGTTCCGGCATCGGAGCAGCTGCTGCCCTATTGTACGCCAAGCAGTCTGCCAAAGTTGTGTTAGTTGGAAGAAATGAAGAATCTTTGAACAAAGTTGCGAAACAATGTGAAGATATAAAAAGTATTAAACCTCTGGTTATCAAGGCAGAGTTGTCGCTTGACGACGACGTAAAGAATATCGTCGTACAGACAATAGACACATTTGGCCGTATTGATGTGCTTGTGAATAACGCTGGAGTTGGAGTCCGAGGAAGCATATTAGAAGGTGTAGAGTTACTTGACCGTGCTATGGCAACTAATTTGCGTGCAGTGTACCACCTGACAAGTTTAGCGGCGCCGCATCTCATCAAGACAAAGGGGAACATTGTGAACGTATCGAGCGTGGCGGCCTTACGACCGATCAAGGACGTGGATTACCTGCCGTACTGCGTATCAAAAGCGGCTCTGGACCAATTTACGAAGTGTGTCGCTGTGGAGTTGGGTCGTCATGGTGTGCGCGTCAACTCAGTCAACCCTGGCGGTACAAATACACCGTTCGCAGAAACAGCTGGTTTTACCAGCGAACAAGTTTCGGAATTATACAAAAGCCGCAGCTCATTGTATCCGCTCGGTAAAATGGCGGAAAGCAAGGAGGTCGCCGACCTGATTCTTTATCTATCGAGCGATCGCGCGCGCAGTATCACGGGCAGTATTTACGTTATAGATAACGGCGAAATATTGGTGTGATGCTGTTTTATAACGTAAAGCTCAACACGAATGTTTGTTTAAGTTTGCACTGTTTGCTTTGCTCCAGTTATTCATTGGAATTAAAATTTTCATAGGAGTGTTGTTATAGTAAGTTTTTAATAGGTAGGTTTTTAGTAAGTATTGAAAACAAACTCATACAGATTAAAGAATATAACAATATTCACGTATAATTTTCATTTCGAACGTGGCGTCGTCCTTTTATTCCGGGAATGCATTACCTACTGACTTTGGATATAGTATGGGACATCACATAAAGTAAATTAGGGGCTTCTAAAGGCTCATGCGACAAACTATTTCCTGATTTTCTTTTACTTAGAACAAAAATAAAGTAGCCTCTGTAAGCAAGCCGTATACTACGAAGAACAAGAACGTAGTACGTGTAAGAAAGGATATAGGGGCTAACATAAACAGGTCAGTAAGTAAGTCTGTAAGCTCTGCAAATATAGTTCCTGTTTACTTAGCCATTTGTCTTAATATCGCATGCAGTGAACTAGAATGTGTGCGAAGCAAAACAAAACTTATGGTGGACGCAAATGAGGACTTTGGAATTGATACACAGAGGATGTGGGAACATTAAACTGATGAACGGCCTAAGTTGAAGGTAGTAGAAATGGTATTTTACCAACTGTGTACCGTGTAGATATATCGTCGCAGGCGGTTAAATATAGGAGTAATACTGTTTGGTTATCTGTGCCTAGTATTGTTGCTAGTGTTTATACTGCCATTACTTTCAAGACATTGTGCGCGGCTGTTCATGAACTTATATTTATGGAAATATAATTTTGGCTCGTTGCTATTGTTTTAGTTCTAGATAGAAGAAGAATACGTTATCTCTACACGCGCAATATTTATATCAGTCATATTTTAATGTTTATTTAGTTTATTTCAGCCCGGAGTCTGGATTTGTGCCCGGTTGGTGGTAATAAGCTGGCTCCATATTACATAGGACTTAAATATAACTGGCGAAATGTGGGTGTGTTAAAGATACACCTCTGCCCAACCCTTCCGGAAATATAAGCGTGATGATATATTTATTGTGTAGTTCACTGCGCCAGTTTTTTTTGGGTCAGTGATAGCTCGGCCCGCGTCAACTCAACCCGCCTAAAAAGTACGTCGTCAAAACGCCTAAAAAGTGATGTGTACAGTCGGCATGAAAAGTATCGACCTCTTAAAATATTGAATATTTTTTAATATATTGATAGATTTTATTGATTTATTTTTATGAATAAATGTAATAAATATTATCATTTTGAATGAAATTGAATGCTATGAACTTGTTCTGCAATAAAGACTTATGACACGTTTTTATTTATTTAAATACTTATTAATCTATGCAGAAATCAGAATCGCAGAAATCACCTTCTTGTCTTTTATGTTCTACTAGACTATTGTATATGTGCAAGAGTGAGATAGAAAACTTTTCTATAGTCATCAGATCCGACGTGTGTCAGGCTAAATAGTCGTTGTAGATAATTATGTTTTGTTGCATTGTATGCAAATAAAAAACCTATATCTACGGAAAAAAATTAAAATACGTAATGACTTATTTTAAAATATCGATTTTCTACCTGACCGTACAACTCAACGTAATCGGGAGTAAAATATCTGGTATTATTCTTAGGGTTGAGTTGACTCGGGCCGAGTTGTCACTGACGCGTTTTTTTAAGATAAAACAAGCAAACAAGTAAACATTGTAAAATAAATTTATTCTTTATCACGTTATCCGTCAATTGCGTATATCAATCATAGTTGACAAATCTATAGGTCATTATTACTATGCTAATGCTGCAAATTGTCCATCTCATTAAGATAATATTTATACCGTAGCTAATACATCATGCAGTAATTTACTAGCCTAATGACAGTTAAATTATTGTTAACGCAAGATGCATCGAATATGTTTGAACCCTATTTACAGGGCCCACTAGTATGTAGGAAGAATATACATACAACGTTATATATAACATAAAGTTAAGTGTTAAATGTTTATAAAAATAAAAACAAATTATTCAAGAAACAAAATACCCGACTGCAAAAACATATAACTGAAAAGAGCAAAACAAGCATTGAATATGTTTTTTGTAAGGTATTGCAAACAAAAGTTACACAATTTTTTCAGATTAATGGTTTGTACATACAAAAACAAAGTAACACTTCATATGTTCAAAATCCATCAAGACGTTTAAGCTACAGAGCATGTCTAAGAAATATATAATAGACATACATACATACACTCGAAAAACATTACACTCATTCGGGGGCAGTCGGGTAAAAAAATTTTTACCCATCTGAATAATTGAATAAATGTTTAAATCTACTTCTCGTTCTTAATAGGCATATTTTGAATGAAGTTATAGCCGAGTCATTCTCAAGGCGGTAGTAAACAAAATTAAAAGTGATTTGTTATGCTATTAGGAAATTGTGAGGGTTGTTGCTATGGTGACGGAAACAGTTTGAACTTCGAACCCTTTGATAAGATTTGTGGATGTGCAGATAACGTAAATAACGTAATTTTCGAATGTTTGAAGCCATTGGGACGGAAATAAAATTATGATAAAAGTCTACAGTGAATACTTAGAACAAATTAGTTTCAATTACTACTTACTTGTTCTTCGTTTGAAAGGCTAACTTGATGAGTTATCGAATAATCAATAATGATCCAGCTGTTTTTCTAAATACGGATTAGACCAAATGAATAAGTAACTAATATACCTATGTAGCTAATATTCAAAACAAATTAAGGTTATCTGTGAATTTAATATCAAATTGTACACATTTAAAAGCATAATACTTGAAACCATTGTTGGTTTCAAGTATTATGCTTTTAAATGTCGAGGATAAAAAAAAAACCTAGAATTCTGGTTTATCCAGGTACTTAATTAGGAGTTTGTACTCCTAAACTTGTGTTGAAAATGATTACATATTTTTAGAAGTAATTTAAGAACATGGCCTAAACACAATCTACCTACATAATTAATATCGTCTGAAACACGGAATCCCATAACAGCATTTTCTGGCGTCCCAATCGTAATTTTGGTCCCTACACTCTAAGCAGTAAAATAAGTATAACAGCGTACAGAACATACTTATTTACACACGACCTGAATATTATGACATCATAGATTATTTACCACACAGTCGTAACCGTTACGCAGCGGAATATTTTCGAGAGTTTGTCGTTGAGCTTTAATAAATAAATAATTAAATAAATAATGTCGGTGTTCAAGCTCTTTGTGGGAGGAGGGATCGTTGCGTGAGGAACGTGAGAGTCGCGACCCTCCGGGGATTTGCGAGCGTGGATTTTTCAATTTTTATTTGCGCCTGTAAGTGCTGCCAGTGTATTGGAGACTGAGAATAGTTGCATTCACGTTCACACTAGTTTTCGGTAAATATCAGCGCCCAAAGCCAATGTCAGCTGCCTGTTTGCACACGTTGGTCTGTTCCACGGATTGCTTTTGAAAATCCAGCCGCAACGCACGTTCTGTGTTGCGTAGTGGCACGTCCTGCGGGCGTTCGCTTAACCAAACACAATCGCTTCGTATTCTCTAATATTACGTCCGTATATGTGCTGCGAAACTTTCTTCTTTTTGCGTTACAACTGTACAGCGTTGGTTTGTAAACAAAATGCAATTTGAGGGTTCGTTTTCACCGTCAGTTTTTTTTAAATTTTCGTTGAGTAACTTTTACAATTACGTACTCTCATATGAGTCAAACAAGTAATGTTCTCAGTGGATACTATTAGGTTCTATTATTTAACTTCTTAGTCATTTTATTATCACGTCATTTTATCGTAAAAAGAACAGATTGAACGATATTTCTTCATTGACTTGGCATAAAATGCTTCCATTGCGGACTTGTTATTTCTTGTACATCGGGCATACGCATGTGAACTTAGTCGTCATAATGAAAATGTATGATCGGGGACAAAAATAAAGGAAACCATTATTATGTACGTGCCTATCGTCAGAGGCATCCACAATTTTGTTTTTGTAACTTTGTCGAATAAAAGGCAATGCTATAAGTTTTGCCGATCGAATGTTTCGCATTTTTGTAAAAAAACATTAAATTAAATGTACCTAAGAGAAAGAAAGAAATGAAAACTTTAACACTTTATAACAAAACAGTATTTTAGTAGGACTTAAGTAATAGAAATCGTCACAAACAAGGGAAATGTTTTCCCAGAAATTCTGTTCAGCTGACCGTTTCCTTAAGCAAAAGGTTTTCCTCATATTTTGAGCTTTAACTTATTCACGCATAATAAAACATGTATTTCGTCAGACCACCCAAGTAACGTTAAAGAGCTATTTCAATAATTTTGGGTACACATTCAAGACGCCCAAATTGAGAGGCACGCGAACATAGAAAAAATGTTTGTGAACATGAGTCAACGCGACTGTACCCAAAGAAAACATTATTTGAAAGGAAGTAAAAGATCAATCGCGACACGAGAAAGGAATTTTATGCAACATTTTGTACAGTTGGCTGCTTTAACGGGCGTATGATGTAAATGTCATAAAGCAAATGGCCCTTCTGCCCTACTCGCGTGTGGATGCCACTCCATGAGTCGCTGTAAAATATTTTTATGCTTTATTAACTTAATGTTGCTATGTTACTTCCTGTACGTAAATAAATTTCCCTGTATATTTTTCTTTTGCGGTGAAAAAGGAGTTCGTTCGAGAGTCGAGAGTCGAGCAACACGTGAAAATTACTATGTTCTTATCAGATGTTGTCTTTGTGAAATATTGTGGCATTAGCGTTATGTAGATCAGTAGAGTAGCTGTCACGGAGGAAACAAAAACAAATGAACGGCTATTGTTATTATGGACGTAACGTATGTGCGTATTGTTTCATTATTAACACACGGGAGCGGTCGTTTCGCTTATTTCCCAGTGCTGAGGGAAATCTCCTCGACTGCCGTTACCATCTGCCTTCGAGTTGTCCGTCTTGCCTGTAATGGATGGTTTCATTTCCCTCCCCTTTCCTTCAAGTGATCTGTACCCGGGCATTCGTCTATTAAGAACCATCGCCGCTAGACGGATTGCTACTGTTTACATTTTGGAACCCTCCGAAATTGCTTAATTATTCGTTTGAGAGAACATTAATTTATCTCAAATCGTACGTCAAACATCAGTTGGGTGTTGAAAAAATGCTGAAACCCGCAAGCAAACTGTCGTGACACGATCGACAATAATTAGTTGGAGTGTTGAGTGCGGAGGAAGCTCAAGATTGATGGCAGAGGCACAAAGGTCTGTCGGTGATAAATTGCCCGATATTAGGTCATGATTTGGGGTAGATATTTGCCTATCGGCTTCACTATCGGCCTTGCATTTTTTGTAAGTAGGGTTGCCGTGAATGCAAAGTGAATATGAAATCAGCTAAGTTAGTTTTGACAAACGATGTGCTAAGTTGTTGTTCTAAGGGCTTGTTCTTACTTGCAAATGTTTTCGAGTTTCTTTTATTATTGGTGGATTTAAGTCTCCCCCCTTTTTCTTAATTGGTTCCCACAATGCCTCACCATTGTGGGAACCAGCCTGTCTCCTATTTTAGAGCCTCTGTCCGGATTTTCGTTATTTGAATCTATTTCCTGTTAAAAATGGGTAGTTCATTCACTTAAAAGGAAACAAGATGTAAAAAATCGCAGCGATAGAGGTTCTCTACATTTTCGCTTTAACGCACACGCAACCATAAACCTACTCCTAACTGAAACACCACAATTCATGGTATTCAGCTGCCGTACGTTTATTTATCAATCGTATGTATTATCAGCATCTGCCAGCCGCGTCCAAGTACAGCCCCTTACGCCAAACTCCATAAAGCTTGTTAAACTTTTCAACGAAACACTCTACACGCAAATCTAAATCTATACTAATCCCTATATCGCAGTTCTGGAGCAACTATTACCTATTAACATTCCCCTAATATGCTCAAATGTCTTTGAATCCATGTATGGGAATTGATCGGACGTAGAGCAATTCGGCTTATGTAAAACAACCCTTATTATGCGGAATTTATGGTTTAGATTCGACCTGTACTAAGGTATATGGTACACTTAGTTCGGTTATTATGCAAATCATGTGCCTCGGAAGTGCCCGACGTTACCTAGTTCCCTTACTAGAGGTGAATTATGATAAATGAAACTGCGCCACTATTCAGATGACGGCTCTTCGCAAACACTTGATGGAATGTGTTGTGATTTCGTGTTTAAACTTGTCGAGTAGTTGTTTAGCTAATTGAGTATTGGAAGCTGTTGTTCTATACAGGGTGTTAGGGTAGACACTGTTATCCTTGTAACTAGTGGTTTGGTGTCATCTATAATATACTTTTTCTATGGGACCAAAGTTGAAATCGCGAAAAAAAAATGTGCTGTTTCATACATTTGTGTTCACTTAAATCGACAAAATGTATGGAACAGCTGATTTTTTTTGTTGCGATTTCAAAGTTCTTTTTTCTGTTCCATTTTACCAAAAATATTATTCTATAAAATTGATGAGACTCATACATAGAATGGTCTTTCAATATAACTTTGTTTAGTATTAAACCTAAAAGCTTTTATTCGATACAGTAGGATCCATACAAAAGAGGTATTACGTACTAATACTAATGCTTTCAACTTGGAATTGGTTATCTTTAATCTGCCCGAGGTAGGCGTACTCTAGGGTAGATACAAACTCACTTAGACATGTTCAGAAACCCCATTACCGGCACACAAGGCAGTTCGTTTGCGACTACAAACACCATCCGAAATTTCGGCAGTACCTAGTGACACAGTTTGTGTTTCATCAACCGCTGAAAGGGCTCCACGGACCGGCCTATTCAAGAGAGAGGATGTGCAAACAACGCTCCAGATCACGTATGTTTACGATCCTCTAATTTCATCCAATCACTGTCAAGATACGGAACACTACATCGGGTAACGACCTTATTTGCCTACGAACATCCGTACGTAAGCTAAGTCGCTTCAACATTCACCATACCTACTCACAAAATGCGTTCCCACTTTTGTCATTTTCAAAGTACTGCGTTAGAGTATTTTATTAAATTTTGATCCACAAATAGGTACACTAAATTTACGATGATGGTTACTTGCTTGCTCTAAAATATCTATCTATAATTCATTTATAGCTGTGTCTTATGACGAAGAAAATATCGGTTATTGCCTTTTTACGAATAATAGTTGGCCAACTTGACACAGTTCATTCCGCCAGGCCGTTCATTATCTTCGGCTGACAGATTTGTGAGGGCCGCTCCATCAATCCAATTAGGTGGAATCGAGAAAAATCACGAAAAATTCCGAACACCCTAGGGACGTACTGGGATGATACATAATATTGGAAATAAGCCATTGTTATTTTTTTTTTTTTTTTTTCTTGCATCTATACTCTAAAGGTTTAGGTAGTTAAAAAAAGGTAAACAAATCGATAAAAGGGTTTTTTATAGTTGACACTTTCTTGTTTAAAAATACGTTATAACAAAATTAAATTTATTTTCGATCACGGGATAGTTTCCTCTTTTATTATAGTATGCTAAACTTTATCATTTATTCTTAAACTACTCTTCGTAGATGTAACTGCTTGAAAATATTTTTTTAGTTAGATTTATTATAATGATATAATATTTAGTAATCTGTCTATTGTAAAGAGCCCAAAAAGACAGGTTCCACAAACCTTTTAGAAAATACAACGAATTAGATAACGTTGCTTAATTGAAGAGTACAACTGTGACGTAGTTTGGCAACTGAAGGGGCAGGTATTACGTTTAGTCGGTTAATCAGACAGCGCTAAAAGAAGAACAGAAAATGTTTAAATTAGACAAAATACTTCATGATACCACTGAACGCTTTATTATTAATGTAACAGATAGTTCATCAGATTCAGATTCAGAATATAACCTATTAATATGTGACTCTATATAATATGATTTTAACATTTGAAATAAGAGGTTTAGCATCTATTTTTTAACTACCTAAACCTATGGAGTATAGGGAATAACCTAATTATTTCTAAAAGCTTATTCAACCGTTTCATGGAACACGTTAGGTGAGGAAAGACTTTCCTCTTTCATTTCAATGAACTACTTCAATATATTATCGCAGCTGGAACATCAAAGCTTACCTTATGGAGAGATGTGTGTGAAAGAAATACTTAATTTACTCAACGTCGGAAATAAGCTCGTTTCGCCATACCATCTGCATTTTTGCGTATAACATTTTACCGACCAACTTACATAATAAATGAGGGTTCAGCGCCAAAAACGGAACTAATGGTGTGTACTCAAACCGACATGAAAAAATACTCACGACTGCCATTAATTTTCATTTCGTTCTATGACCAAGGATTGGTGTCTTAAGGAAACTAAGTGCGAGATACGGGAGCGAAAGTCATTTCATTGGTGTGCAGAATAGTGTTTCCCGGAATAAGATTTACTGAAATCTGTGCGGGACATTTTACTTGATTAAAATGCTGCATTTTTTTGGATTAGCGTGTTGAATGATTAAATCACGATCTTAATAATATTGTGTGATTAAAGGTTTACTTGTTCATAGTAAGTTGATCATCACGCTGGCTTACGATGTATTGGAGATAATGGTCTACGAGTAAAACGGTCACTTTAGCTGAATCATTTATTATGAAAATATTATGAATCATCGTAAAATGTCACAAACTGACAATTGATAATATGATCTGCGTGTAATTCATATTACGAAATTCATCTGTTTGACAGTTTTCTATGGAGATTAGTAATGGTGCACAAATTATGAATTGCTTTTAAGTCAGATTAGAGGAATTGCTAATGACTGCTGGGATTTAGGAAATTAATTGCTTTTAGAGGAATTGCTAATGTGGCCGGTTTAGGAATGAAAATAAATTGTGAGGTTTTAGTATTTCTTAACAGTAGTTATTTTTTTATGAAGAAAGATTGTGTTATTTAATTACTTTCTCATTGTTTTCTATAATAGTAAGAGGATGTTAAAACAAATAACAAAACGGGGTGTCAAAGTTATTTGACCCGCTTTAAAAGTTTTCTTTTTATAAGTATTGAAGTAAAATGCCAAAATGTTAAGCAGACACGCATTTCAACCGCACATAACAATATAGTTTCATTATAAACATACATAAATTATGTTCCTGGCTGTAATTTACTATATAATGTATCCATTACCTGTACAATTGAATAATTACGTGATGTTTAGAATGCAAACTCCGGATTGTATTTACACATCCCTGAAGCGGACTGCCCGCATATTATTATGTTATGTATGTAAAGTTATATGCGGTTAGCTATGTTGAATCCTGACGACTTCATAATCACCCATAAGCTGAATTAGAAGCTGGGTTAGAGAAGTCTTTCCAAGTATGTACAAGATAAAGTCATCTTCATAATTGTTTTACCAGTTTTGGCAACAATTCTCATTAAATTGAAATTTCACTATGTTGAAACTATACAGCTTGTATCAGAAAATAATCAGCCGTCCCAAACATTCTGGTATTGAATTTTTATATGGGACAGATGATAATTTTTTCGCGATTACGATGTTGGTCCCGTAGAGAAAGTAGTTCAGCTTGATGGTCTGGACCCAACACATTTCTAATACACGCTGTATATCTGATGTATAGGAAAATATAGACCTTGTCGTTTTATGACATGCGAGTGACATTCAACCTAGTTTGATAAAGCAGTTACGAAGTCGACTATACCTTCCTTATTAATCTATGACCTAAGTTATATTCACCTACAGTTTATTCAATTCCTTGTTTCCAATAACAATTGATGCTATTTCCACATAAGCAAACAACTTTTATGCTATTGTAAATTAAGTTGATATCAGAATGAGATTCTATTGAACTTTTAAAGTAGGTATTAAAGTTGTTTTTACAAAAAATATATGTCTGATCTTGTTTACATGTTTGGAGACTAAATCCCGAACGCAGCATAAGTGGTTTATATTCGATAATTTTCGAACTGTAATAGAAATTAAGGCCTTGACAAAGGACATTATCTGTAATTGGTTTTCTATACAGGTGGTCATCAAACGGTACCTACCTAATTATTTGATGAATATTTTATTTTCACGAAGCAAACTCTTACCTATTTCTCTTTAATAAGTAGAAAGTAATACATGTATTATTTTCACTGGTCTTTCTATAAAGCCTTGCAAAGTTACAAGTGTAGTGTGTAGTGGAGCGGAAGCGGTTTTGAGACAATATCTTTTAATGATGGAAATACGTGAAAATGGTTAGATCTGTGACAATATCCAACCCTCCCCCAATCCGCTGCCTCACCCCTTGACCAAACTGCTTTCTGTGTGGCTCGCTTCAATCTTATGTCAATAATCGCGGCCAGTGTAGGCCATAAAAGCAAATAGCCGCTGTTATGGCCTAGACCATAAAAACTCGCAGACTTGCGAAATAAAACGTAACTATTAATTTAATATTGACATCTTTCCTATATTTTTCACAATTCATGAAAATGCTCTGTTTATTGGAAAAATACTAAAATGTTTTCATTTTACTGTTCATGATTCTAGATTTATTTCGCACATAATATTTGATCTATAAAAGAAATGTTTGATTGCGAAAAATGTTTTTACTTACATGTTGTTATTTATTCTGTTAAAGGTGCTTTTATTTTAGTTTCGTAGAAACACAACTATCGTTTTCTTAGGACAAGAAAAAATTAAATCTATTTTTATTGCAAAGCTATACTTCATGAATTTGTATTGTTATTTGATTCACAGAGGTAACTAAATAGGAGGAGCTCGTGGCTAAGTAATAATAGCCACTCGGGTCGATCCATCAGGTTAAGCTACGCTTGCCGGGGTTGGTCCGTGGATGGGGGACCATTTTCACATATCGACACTCCTCCGTGCCTCGGAAAGCACGTTAAGCCGTTGGCCCCGGCTGTCATTTGTGGATCTTTGACAGTCATTACGAGTCGTCAGAAGCTCGAAAGTCTGACAACCAGTATAACCAAGGGGTATCGTATTATCCAGTTGCTGGGTTGTAGAGGTCAGATAGGCAGTCGCTCCATGTAAAATACTGGTATTCAGCTGCCTCCGGGAAGCCGACCCCAACACAGTTGGGGAAAGGCTAGGCAGATTGAGAGGTAACTACATAGAAAATCTGGTTTTAAATAAACAAGTTCATGGTTGTTATGAATACTTAAAAACGAAATATGTTCCTATGCATAAGCATAATCAGCCTAAAGTAATGTTCCCACTGCTGGGAGACAGGCCTCTCTGTGAGAGGAAACGGGCTGTAATTACCATGCGCTGTAGTTCGGGTTGGCAGATGAACATTATGAATATGTTAACATGTCCTCCTAATTAAATATACCACACACCTAAATACTCTCCTTCTTCTTTTTAATTAGCTAAAATTACTGTCACGCAACATTACCTCAAATAAGGAAAAAAACAACACTACCGCTACCTATATTTCTTTATCACGTCCACAAACAAAGAATAAAGAACACCGGCCGAAGCAAAGGTATGTAATTTATCAGCCAGTGTCCTTCCAAGAAAGAAAATCCTGGCAATCACTCTTAGCAATTATCCTCGATTTTTTTGGAGGAGACTAATTAGTTGAATGGACTGAGCCGTTCAACGTAATTAACTTTAATGATAAATGATGGAGACGCGAGGACGTGGACTTAGTTGATTTAAGCCGAAAAGTAAGAGTTTAGGACTTAAGGCTGGTATTAATAAACTTCTTTTATATTTATTTTAGTTTGAGTTGGGGTTCTCTTTTTGGATGGAATTCATAAATATTTAAACACCGCCTTTTCTAAATTTTTGTCTTTTCTAAATCCTAAAAAAGAGAGAAGAAGGTTGAAAAATTTGTACTTTTGTATCTTTAAAAAGGTGTTCGACCTGGGGGCCTAAACCGGCCACATTAGCAATCCTCTAAAAGCAGTTCATTTCCTGAATCCCAGCTGTCATTAGCAATTCCTCTAATTTGACATCAAAGCAATTCATAATTTGTGGACCATTTTACGAATCTCTATAGAAAACTGTCAAATAGATTAATTATTTCGTAATATGAATTACACGGAGATCATTATTATGAATTATATCAGTATGTGACATTTTACGATGATTCATATTATGATTCTGCTAAAGTGACCGTTCTAAACCCCCTGTTTCTTTTCAAGGGTACCTGATTACCTACATTCAAAGTATGATATCTCATGAAAAGATGGCAGTTTCGGAGTGGTGTGGATGATCCACGTCACACTAAACGCGGAGCGGTCGCAACCGCTTACAGTGAGGCGGAGGTTGAGAGCGATTTCTTGATACTAGCCTGGATCTCTATTATTCATGACTTGTTTCTATCACAACGTGGTGTGGATGTAAAGGTTAGAGGATATTGTTCACTTAAGCCGATATCTAATCTATTACTTCCAGACATTATTTCATAATAATGGTGTTCTATAGGATTATCAGAAACTGATGCTGACTGATCATTATCTTATTTGAGTAATTAATTACACGTAGCTGATCTCATTCTGCTAATTAATGGATCGCTGTCTCACCACAATCAAGTACCTAGTTAGGAATCGATTACGAAAACGCAACTTCGAAAGAAAGAAAACACATTTTCCAAGTTTGAAACTTATATTTTTCATAAGAGATAATAATATTAGAATAGACAAGCCTACTTTCTGAACTTCTAAGAACAAGCTTGACTCCTTTAATAGAATATTCCTAGTTTAACTTCAGCTTACAGACTTAAAAGCCAAGAAAAGTTTTTCCATAACATTTTGTACCCAGTATTGAATTGAAGAGACTGGACTTAATTTGAGATAAATTTTCATAAAATTAGAAAAGGTGAAGCTAATAAACGTTTGGGAGTACTTGATACATAATTAAAGAGTCTCTAAATATTCATAAAGTAAAAAATAAATGTTTATTTAGGGACATTTAAACGACTTAATTTTTGTGGAATGAAGCCTCGTTCAAACTGGCGTGATATCGCGGGCGCGACAGGCAGCGCAACCCTTGTCGCACCCGCGATATCGCACCTGTTTGTGGGACTCTGTTGACGTCGAAAACTTGGAAAGCTGTTTTTTACATACTATCAGAGATAATTATAATTACTAACATTACGTTATGTATTTTTTTAATAGTTAATTTTAATCGAAAAATAAAACCCTCGCTTCATACCGAGAGGAATTAGTATTGACATTCAAAAATCGTGTCGATTCCAGGAAGTTAAAATAACCGGGCACAACACGATGATATTGCTCTGACTACTTTAATATTTAAATAATTTGTATCAATATGCCTAGCCTTATACCAACTATGTTGGGGTCAGCTTCCAGTCTAACCGGATGCAGCTGAGTACCACTATTTTACATGGAGCCACTGCCTATCTGACTTCCACAACCCAGTAACTGGGGTAATACGATACCACTTGGTAAGGACGCGATGTATTTAAATAATAATATATGTATAACAAAGTTTAATTGCATTAATTTGTCGATTTTTTATTACTTACTCCTTTTGAAAACAGACATCTCGCCATAGGCGAAGCTTCCCCAATATTTCGCCAGAATATGTTTAAGAGCGTTTTCGTGAACACTGGTGATCTAAATCCGAAAATTATTGGTTCGAAGCAGCCGCAGTACTTTTTGTATGAGCGGTTCCACTAGATCCGAAGTTAGAACATTACCAAAGGATCGAACTCGAATTCAGAAGATTGGATTCGTTTCTTGTCCAATGTCATAAAATGATTTTCAGACAAAAGAATAATAACAAGAGCTAATGACCCAACACCATTTGGGTCTTGGGTCATTGGCTGTTGTTATTATTCTTTCAACCAATCACAACAGAAATTAACACGTTTACCAGTAAAATAAGCCTGTTAATAAAGGTGAAAATTCCGCCATACTTTCAGAAAGTCAATAAAAACTTCTTAAACAGTGACAAAACGCACCGAACTCCACCAAAAAGTATACAAATCCATCCCAATCAAAAGATAGATAGCAGTCGCACAGTACATGATGGGAGGTGTATGTTGGTTCATCAACGGTAATGACTACAGTAACAAAGTACCTGTAACACATGTTCCATTTGTTTGTGTCACACCGCTCTCGTTAATTCGTTTTCTACTAAACAAAGGTCGGTTTCATTGATTTTGTAAAGGTAGATTTATTTGTTTTTACTTTAGATTACACAGGTATTTTGTAATCTGATCGGGAAAGTGTTTACAATGGAAGTTCTTGTTTTACTTGACAATCTATTTCTAGACTTATTGTAAATGTTTTTTTGTTGTTGTTAATTTTCATCGTAGAATTTAGGGGAGGATTCCAGGTATAATAAACTAAAACACCACATTTTATTCTTCAATTCGTAGTTATGGCGCGGTCACGATATATCGGTTAGAGTGTCGGTAAAAAGGGGTAACTGTTAGTGACACGCGTCACGCCACTGATGTGGTTATCCGACTTAAACAAACACTAAAGACCATGCTAAGAGTTAGAAAACAATGTAAATCGCTTATTATCTCTCCATAACAACGCGATGTCCATGGGCGCATGACGCATACCAGAGTGTCGGTAATGCGGGCGATCTGTTAGTGACACGCCGCGCGGCACTAATGTGGTTATCTGATCGTGATGCCAGTTGTTTACGTATGTGACCGTCCTGCGGTCCCGTCCGATGCGAATGATTAACGCGTGTGATATGTGCCGTGTAAAACATTCGAGGTGCAAGATGTACGGGTAGATTGATGCCGGTTCAAGATAAATTCGACATTACCTACTCGAAAACGGGACAACTGTGAAGTTTTTCGTTTGAGGATGTTGTTAGGTAAATGTAGCTCGAAATCTTTACGTAACTTAACGTTGTTTAAAGCAGTAACGGTTAATCCAAGAACAGAACGGACAGACAGACAGACACACGAGTGATCCATGTTCCTTTTTTCATTTGGACGTACGAAATCCTAAAAATTCCTTAATTAGAAATATATTAGAGGAAGATAAACTCAGCAAGTGGTCTTATGAACGTACATGTAAGGATCGTAGCGGGTGGCGTTCTGTAGCTTCTGCCTACCCCCATGGGAAGAAGGCGTGAGTTTATGTATGTCTGAACAATCCATTAGGTACCGAAATTATTAGGTAGAAAACCTACATGTATGTATATCTTCTCTATTAAGCACGACATTCAAAATATGTATATAACCTACATCAAGGAACAGAAAGTACAAAAAAGAAACTCATTCAATTTTCAATAAACAGCTCTTTTTCACGTCGAACACACGGGAAATGAAAGGTTTGACGATGAAAAAGACTGGCTGATACATTTACTTCCTCATATATACACTTTATGCAGTTTCGCAGCAATCAATAATAATGAGGGTTAATAAAAACCCTGATTGGATAGGAGCGGTGCAGCCAGACAATCGGATTAAACACGTGAACAAAATGGATATACGTAAAAGCTGTATGTATATCGCCGCTGTTGTTCCGATGTTTAACTAACGAGTAGTTTCAGTATTTATTGTTGAGGTTTCGTTTTTCACTTTGTTAGATTTTTTAAACTCCTTTTATAAATCAAATAACAACTTGCCTTCTATTTTTATGATTTTACTTCATGTACCACCATAAATTCTCGCACAAACGCACATAGACGTAATAACAATAAAACTTCAATTGTGTCTCATTCAGTGTCCGCTAAAGTGTTAATAAGTACGTCACAGAGAAAAACATCATAAAGATAGAAAAAAGAACTGTCCCATGTTTGCGTGTAGAGCAAAGTGATAATGTGATTTTTAAATGAAAAATTGTAATGTGCATAATTTTAAAATAATTTCCGATAACGAGTTCCACATATTCTCATTAAGGTAAAATTTCCTCATCACTGTTAAATCGTATTGGAACTGCACATTCACGTAGCAGAAAACATAACATTAATTAAAAACTGTATCACAATATATTGGTTTCGTTCCGACCATTCGAATTTTTCTTATAAAGCGCTCACGTCGGGTTTGCAACGAGAGGAAAAAAGGCTATTGCTATTAGAACCGCACTGCTCGTTCATCAGAGCAATTCCTGCGGTACTGTGGAGGAAGTATTGCTGATGTTCTTTTTATTTTAGCACTAAGAGCACAATACATTCGTTACAAGTGGTACGTATTCGCTCTTACCACCCTACGGTTCAATCCGCTTGATTGAGTGGCTCAGCGAACCGCCCGGACCAGATTGAGTTATTCGTTATTAGAAACGTTTTCAAATAGTCCTTTTGTATTTATTTACTTTCGAAGCGAATCGGCACGCTTTTAAAACTCCTCGGACAAATAAGGAGCAACTTGAAATGAATGTAAAGCTTGATAAACTTTCCACAACAACTGCTAATGGAATTGGTCGAGATTCGAACCAACTTTTTTTCGAAACAAAGAAAAATTGTTGCTCATAACGAGCTCTCGGTTTCGCGTTGATATTTAACTAAAATGATTTCCAGCGTAATGCGCACAAACAAACACAACTGAATATTTTTTTAAACAAAACACAAATAGTTACACACTGAAAAGCGATTAGAAAAAAAATTAAACGAATTACTTTTCAATTGAATTCCAGCGGTGAAACTTTTGTAAAAGTGATTGAATCGTTTGAATGGCATCTTTTTATACGGCCACGAATCGAATTGCGAAGGATTCGACATTACCCGGACTGAAGGCGATACGTAAGCGCTTTCCACAAACGATAAAGGTTTAACAAAACTCGTTCGCGTTTCGTTTTTAAAATAGGAAGCCGATACACTGTTGCAGAAGATTGATGGAGCTATCTGAAACGAGATCGGGGACTCCATGGTGCCGTCCGGCTATTCCGATGCAATGTTGCAGCAAACTCAGGCACAGATGCTATTTAAAATCAAATACGTGTTTGACGCTGTTGTACGTGTTCGCCTGCCTATAGGATTAAATTATTTATTTTTAGCTTCGATGTTGATATCCGAATCCCTAGAAAGACCTATAACCTACGTTTAAGTCAACCACACTGCTACAGATCTAAATGACTGAAAACAGCTCAATATAATCGAAATAGCACATATGCAAAAAAAACATCATATTAAAACATCGTTGAATACTATACAAAATAATCTCAAGGAGCATGCTAACAGTTTATCACTCTTCATTCCAAGCTCTGATGCTGAAAAATGATAAATGATATCATGCAGCGACTTTACCGATGGGAAGTTACCAGGCGTTCAGACCTGACAAGAGGAAATAAATGAAGTCGTTAGTGCTTGGCTTACGTCTAATGTATTGCAGCGTAGCTCATCCAGCGTCCTATGTGGGCAACAGATGCTATTCGAAATTACGTGAAAGCTTGCATATTATGTGTTTACATTTACGTTGAACGTGCAAAAGATTTTGGCTTTTGACATGTGACACATCATCCACGCAAATTCATTATTACTGTGTTTTCGTGGGTCACTGTTGTGCCATCTCCTGATCCTATTTGTTTGTTTTTGTTTTGTTTTGTGAATTGTGAGTTCTTACTAACATAGTTCGAAGTCTTACTAACCATTTTTGAGTCATGATACTCGAATAAAGATTAGAAATTCTATTCTAAAAATTCTTAATATGCTTTGTATCACACATACTTTGGGGCTATAGGACTTTTGCTCAAATGCTCATCCTAGAAATGCTATCCTGAGACCATGAAGTTGACAAAAACTTTGTCGAAAATAACGTCAATTCGAAGAGGCGATGACGAAGATAGACCTGTGTCACCTGACAAGGCAAGACGAGACAGACAAGGCTTTGAAGGAATAGCTACCATTATACAAATCTCCGCATCATATCGCATTCATACCTCGCACAGGACAATAGTACAGAGCGTCTTCAGCGACGAAGCAAGAATAACATCTCACTACACTCAACAGGTTCGTTGGCGTGTTCTCTAAAGCTTACGATAGAGAATTATTTATGGTTTATGCTCTGACATGTCAATGGTATGGTAAAATATATTACGTTAATTGATTAACGATTTGTGTGACGCTTTTATTAAGTTCAAATCAAAGAAATTATTTCTATTCAATGGATTAGGAAATCGAAATAGCCTTTAAAACAATGTGTTTTTATCAATGAAGTACGTTGGACGTTTTCGTGGAAAACACCACGACGCCGACAGAGTTCGTGTACAATAATTTTATGTTATTAATTATATTAAAAATATGTATGTTTAGGTTAATTATTTATCTATGGGCCTGAGTCGCCTGAAATAAATGGATTATTATTATTTTATTTAAACCATCTCATCTCATCACCATAAATATTCTAAATTAAGGTGAAAAACATGAAAATCCGTTGCGTAGTTTAGAACAACGCGGTCACACAGACAGACGCGAAAACCATATATCATATACCGTAACCGTAACCGTACGTACCGTATGTATCATAACCGTATATCATATATATATATGATATAGATATAGACAATGGTGCCGTTCTGTAAAACTGTCCAAAACATTTGCCCTTACAGTAGTTTTCGGAACAGATTGAAAACTAAATCTACTGGTTGATTCAAAACTAATTGATTAAAACAATAATCGCCTAGGATAACAGAAAATTCAAATTCAGTTCGCTCGTGTCGTTTGCTAATTGGGGCGTGCAGGAAAATTCCCAAATTACGTAATTAGGTACAGGAAGTAGCTACCTTTGTACAGAAAATGCGTGTACCGTACCCTTTAAAATTATGTACGCCGTAATTGGATGAGCCAATCGAAGCATGGTTGTTTTAAATGTCCCACCTGCTGTCGGGTATTTGTGTTACAACCTAATTAGCAACGGAAACCTTGAATTCTCACAGTTCAAGCGTTATTATCGAGAATTAACCCTTTCATCTGTTATGGAATCCGTGAAATATTTGAGTAATTGTTGTAGGAAACATAATGTACCTATACCTTATTACTGTGTTTTTGTCTACATAGGTACTTAGTAGTGCGATATGAATCATCATCATCATCATCATTTCAGCCGAAAGTCGTCCACTGCTAGACATAAGCCTCCCTCAAGCACCGCCACTTCAACCGGTTCTGTGCTTCTCGCATCCAGCGGATTCCTGCGGCCTTCACCAGGTCATCGATCCACCTTGTGGGGGGCCTTCCAACGCTACGTCTTTCGGTACGCGGTCGCCACTACAGAACCTATCGGCGAGCAATATTTCCTGCCCATTGCCACTTAAGTTAGGAATCGATTAATTAACTGTTTTCTTTGGATGGTCAAAGCACTTGGTGAAGTCTTGATTACAAAATAAAAATTGTGTTTTTCAAATCACAAAATCAATGACACAAGGATTTACCCATCAATGTTAAAGTGCTATGAATGCGTGTTGAGGCTCTGTATTTTTCTTAAAAGTATGTTTGGTTCATTGGTACTAAAGAGAATCAGAAAAACAGTTACGATATTTTTCGATAACGTTAAATTTTGATGGCCAAATATTAATTTACCA
Organism: Lithophane ornitopus; assembly: GCA_948473465.1. Classification (NCBI taxonomy): domain Eukaryota; kingdom Metazoa; phylum Arthropoda; class Insecta; order Lepidoptera; family Noctuidae; genus Lithophane; species Lithophane ornitopus. Next base: position 8,476,279 of record OX419624.1, on the reverse strand, counting down.
AAAACTAACTAAGAACAACTAGTACTTGGCCTTTTTCGATCATGCATTCATTTGCAACTAAGCAATGATCAGAGAGCAGTGGTGGCCCAGTGGTAACGGCCACAACTTACGAGTCGTACGTCGTAGGTTCGAACCCTGACAGGCGCTTTACTTTGTGTAAATTATTTCATCGCCACTGCTCTCAAAACGTTGAAGGAAAACATCGTGAGGAAACCGGCATGTCCTAGAACCAAAAATTCGAAGACATGTGACATCTACCAACCCGCACTGGGCCCGCGTGGTAGATTACGGCCCGCTCCCTCTCACGGAGAGGAGGTCTGTGTCCCAGCAGTGGGAACATTATAGGCTGATTATAATATGCAATGATCATTTATTCATATTATTATTCAGCATACATTATTATACACACACACTCAAACATAAACGCACGCCTTCTTCCCAGAAGGGGGTAGGCAGAAACTACAGAACGCCAACTGCTACGATCCTTACATACTCCTTTTGACTAATCTGCGCTCAGACACGCACGCCAGTTGCGAGTACTACGCACCTGATACCACAATGATCAGTTTTTGACAGAATTGCCATACAAAATCTGTCAAAATCTGATCATTGTGAGACCACTGACAAGTTTGTAAATTAGTAGACTTGGCCCCCTGTCCTCCTGTAGCACATCACCAATAAGGTCACTATATACGTCCTTTTAGGTCTTCCCCTCCCGACGTTTCCTCTCATCTGCATTGCTCTATCTAAATTCTAGCTATATCTTACAATTGTGTTAGTATCACCTGAATCTCATTAATTCAGGTTGACTGACAGCTTGTCCAATTATAGCCCAATCGCGTACAATCCTAAACCAATTAAAAACGATGACCGATATTTTAAAAGGGATCCTCTAAAATCCATTATACAAGCTGTTGTGAAATAGCTACGTCATTTGGTGTGTGTTAAATATCTGTTTGAAGTTTGTTAAATAATGATTTAAAAAATAAACATAGTGGAGCTTCTTTTACCTAATAAAGCCCCATTTGCACGATGCAAGTTTCTTGTTTGTGTGCATGCAATGAAATTGAAGCACCAAAGGACTAACATCGTCAAGGGTAATTAAAACACGAGTTTATGAACCGATCAGCAGGCGAGGTTTATAATAGTACTAGTTTTTGCCTGCGGCTTCGCCTGCGTAGAGGTCGGAAATTATCCCTACCGGGATAAAAGGCATTCTTTGTCCTATTCCAGGTCATGGTCTACCCATGAGCCGAATTCCATCCAAATCCGTTTTAGCGTGAAAGCGTAACAAATAAACGAACTCACTTTCGCATTTATACTATTATATACTTAGGATCTCAAGACTGTTTTAATCCCTTGTTAAATGCAGTTTAAGTTTTAGTTTATCATGCAATTACATCAAAAACACAATAAAAATATCGTCCTACCCAATATTGCACCGTGAGGGTACGCGCCACAGCAGCCTCAAAAGTGTAAACACGCACGATTGGCGCGAAACTTCGACTTTGGATATCAAAAAACTTCATTACCACTACTAATTTAACTTGAACAATGGATGAATTTGTCAAATAATTAAATTATTATGTGTTAATGACCTTGTGTGGAGTTTGACTGTTCGAAATCCTCAACTCACCACAGAGACCCTGAATTGTAATGAAAAACCTGTCGAAGCTCAACAACAAAACTAAAAATATTAGTGATTAGGACTGATAAAGTATTTTGTTAGTAGTTCTTGTTGTATTTTTGCAAAAGCTATGTCTATTTTTAGCTGAGGGCTTGCAAATAATACGTTGGCACACACACTTTAGTAAAACTGGTAACCAAGATAGTTTTCCTAGTATATATCCCCAAGTGCTAGTCGGTAGTGGTCACATTGCCTGCGGAACAGTTAGATCGAGTTAGGAGACCACCCGAAAATAATTAAATTCATCCCGGAGTGAGGTTGGCGCGGTAATACTGACCGGAATCTGAGTGTACCTAAGGTGTGTTTAGAAATTAGTTTATAATGTATGTTTTTAATTGTTTTAGTATCGTGTGAAAGTAGTTCTATCACGACAAAAGTTAAATTCAATTTTTTTAAAGGGGTCCTTTATGATCTTCAGCTGAGCGTAGAGGCTTCAGATAATTGTTTAGATACAATAATTAGCTAAATTCAAGAAACACCATAGTGAAGAAAGTTTGATAAGAATTATTAAACTAAAAAGAAAATATTTCTTTATAATTATACTCCATTTGAAATAAGATTAGACGTATAGATAAGCCTTTTTTACATACCGTTCAACCGATTTTGAATTCTATTGCGTTGGTGGCATAAAAAATGGCAGCCGCAGTAGATAGTTGGTATTGTGTAACTTTTTTTGCTTTAAATGCTATCCTTATGCCTACGGTATAAAAACCTAATATACATTGTAGTCCGTCTTCCATTGCGCTGCATTGCTGAGTCTTTTATTATTCAATTAAAAAAACTCTATGTTTCATTGTGAAAATTGTAGTATGGGAACATTATCACGTGAAAACGAAAAAACGATTATTACGAGGAATATATCGTAGGCTCAAGATTTAAAGTTATTAAAGTAAGGTCAAGAAAAAACGCAAGGAACGTAGGTACCTAAGATTTTTCGTAATACCCACTAATGTGTTTTTATTGTCATTGTTATTAAATGGATAATGGTAAGCGGTTGATGGCAATAGGCTGGCCCCCTATTAAACATAACTGACGTTATGTACCTACTATAGGTACACCTCTGCTTAGCCCTTCGGGGAATATAGGCGTGATGTTATGTTATGTTATAAAATATTTTGTGTGTGTACATAATATTTGTATAGGGAATAAATGAATAAAATAAAATGTGTATAGGGTTAGGCGGAGGTGTACCTATAATACACCCACATTTCGGCAGTTTTGTTTAAGTCCATGTAGTGTATCATGTATCAATATCTACTTATTTATTCCTTTGTCTTGAATTTCTTTGTATTGAACGACAATTTCGACAGAATAAGTACGGAGCCTTGTGTCAGCTCAAAAGCGGATATGAACTAGAATTGAAGAAGAAATTGTACTTCCTCTGTATCTCAGATACTGCGGAAGGACCGTGCGGTACGATATACAGTAAGTATATCTTACCTGATTATGTAGAAGTAGATACCCACTTTCGGAATTGTGTTTTAAATCTATAAACAGTATAAAATAAAGTCGCTTTTCGTGTCCTATCTGTGTGTTCTCAAAAACAACGCAATGGATTTTAATGTGTTTTCACCATCGGCATCGTTTAGAGAATGTATTATGGGAGGTTGATGTGTCGGTATAATACACGAAAAATCGGAAATGTCGATGTTTTGACATGTCACCAGGGGTCCTAAAACGGCTACATTAGCAATTCCTTTAATTTGACACAAAAGCAATTCATAATTTGTGGACCATTTTACGAATCTCCATAGAAAACTGTGGAACAGATGAATTCTTTCGTAATATGAATTGCACGCAGATCATAATATGAATTGTCAATTTGTGACATTTTACGATAATAATATTTTCCTATTATGATTCTGCCAAAGTACCTTTGGCCGTAAGTGGATTGTGCCCGTGCGAAGGACGGTCACTAGTAAATAAATAAATAAAAGATTTAATAAACTAGATCGTGTTAAATACATTTCGTGTTTTACAGCTTGACTTTTATAATAATGTAGGTTGTAATTACAAATGTCAAATATCTTTCATCTGTTTATCTAAAGTGAAATTTATTTTGTGGTTATTTCAAGGCAATGGTCATTTTTACATAAGCATCTATGTATGTAATATTTTATATTTCCGGAGGACTATCGGAAGTTACAAACTTCCAAGAATGTGAAAGGCATTGGCATGTAGGACTTCAAGTAAATGTGATGATGTCTGCCATTACATAAAGGCTGGCAACACATCTTTGGAAAGGTAGCGTGCTCGTTTCCCATTCTCCTTTAAAAAATACCGATTTTATTCAATATCTAACACACTATTTCCATTAACAGTATTCTTTATTCGTCTTTTAATAAATTTCCATAAACTCCCAACGATCAAACAAACCTCTGTACCTAACGAAACCATGACGCAGCTACTCTATTAAAATAGTTGTAACCTCTTAATAATAGGGGTTAAAACAACTAATGAAACAAGGTGGTCGGTTGTCACAACTGCCAGCGAGCCGGTAATTCAATTTGCGTTCGCTCCAAACTCCTGGCCGCCTTGTACGGGAAGCTAAGCTGATTTTCAATCTGCTGTAGAATGTTTTACATAGGATTTGAGTTGTGGAGCGATAATATTTAGGGTTTGTTTATTTTTTGGCACCAGGGGGCTTAAAACGGTCACTTTAGCAGAATCATAATATGAAAATATTATGAATCATCGTAAAATGTCACCAACTGAAATAATATGATCTGGGTGTAATTCGTATTACGAAGTAATTCATCTGTTTGACAGTTTTCTATGGAGATTCGTAAAATGGTCCACAAATTACGAATTGCTTTTATGTCATATTAGAAGAATTGCTAACGACAGCTGGGATTCAGGAAATGAACTGCTTTTAGAGGAATTGCTAATGTGGCCGGTTTAGGCCCCCTGGTGTATGACGCTTGTGTTCCTGGAAAGGGTGGGCAGAGTGGTGTAGTACACCAACGTTTTTCGGATTATGATTGTTCTAAGTGTTACCGTTAAAACCAAATCCAGACTCCGGGCTTGTACTGCGACTGAAACATTATTAATGGAAATACCCAAAAATACTTTGCCCGTCCCGGGATCTAGCCCAGGACCCCATGCTGAGCAGTCGTGCTTGCGACCACTTTAGACAAACAAGGCAAGACAACGAGGTCTGATACAGAAATGGATCGTCTACAAATTTTTACTTTTCTAATGTAAAGAATTAACTCTTGATGTGGTTCTGTAGTATGTGTGTACTGAACTTATCATCCTTTTTAAAATGTAGGACGTTACCTCTATTATAATTGGTGCCCGTAGTTCATAATTCAGCTTAGTAGCGCCAAGCGCCTGTTCCTTTCAATTAGTTCGCCCGGAACAATAACGTATAAACAATACATAAGCTGAAGTCGGTACTTGATTCTGTTCCATTTTCGATATAAAACCATAATCAATATTACCTAGTTGGGTATTTTAATTTTTACTAGGTAACTTGGTTATTGTTTTTTCTTATTTAAATAAAAATAAAAATCATTAACTCGATTTTTGTTTTTTTTTTGGTGCAAATAATAATAATTATTATTACTTCCTTACTAATAAAAGTATTATATCAGGTGAATAGTTACACACCAATATCTCTCTTTCAGTCGTTAGTTATTTGACTTTTGAAAGAAGAAGACAAAACGTTGTGTAACTATACAGACGCTATACGTTTAATTACTTCCTTACTAATAAACGTATTATATCAGGTGAATAGTTACACACCAATATCTCTCTTTCAGTCGTTAGTTATTTGACTTTTGAAAGAAGAAGACAAAACGTGTAACTATACAGACGCTATACAACGTTAATTAGTAAAGAGGTTAGTGTAAAACAGTGGTGTAAAAAGTTAAATTAATAATAATAATTAATAATAGTGAAACTTATAAAATATCCCTCACGTAGTATTTGAAGTTTTGTCAGTTAATTTAATCCCAAAAAAAAGACTTAAATCTTATAATGTGTAATTCATTTAAGGATTGCCATGTAAACTTACAGCAGCATATGAATACTTTAGTTCAGTAGGTAGATACTACCGGCTGCCAAACCTTCTCTTATCCCCCGTAATTAGTGTCGGACAGACCCCTTCTCCCCCGTGTGGTTGACGCATTTCTTTTTCGTTTGTTTACTTTACGACATTGAAATTATTTATCGATTGTCTAATTATTTAAATCGTTGTACATGTTTGTTTTTAATAAATGTTATTTGATCCTTTTGCTGTGATTGTTTCAGGTAATTCCATGCAGCTTTAAAACCGCAATGCAACACACAGTAAGCTCAATAAAATTTATTTGAATTCAGTCACAAAAAATAAACCATAACTCACCATTTTAAAAAATCCAGAAAAGAATGAAATCATACAATCCTACTCATACAATACTAGCGGGTTGTGTTTCTAATAAAATTAGACCTTGTAGTTTTAAGAATAAGATTCATAATTGATTGTGGAGTTGTTAAGAGTGGTTATCAAAAGAGTATTCTAAGCATAGCGCTATGCAACGTCCGAGGCTTGTAATTAAAAGAGAATTCGCTCCCGTTGTTTTACAGCAACCCATCGTCTGGAGGCGTATAGTGAATGAACAATGAATATGTATACCCATAGACCAGAGAGGAAATGTGAAGGACAGTGTGTACCTGCCTTTTTTTAGTTTAGTACTTTTTACGCCATCGCATTCGTTCCGTAGTCCGTACACCGATGTAATTAATTAATTTGATGTACTCTCAAATGGTTATTTTGTTACTCACTTTAGAGCGGCTTATAAAATGTTAGGGATTTAGATTTGATGCCTTTTGTTGATCGAAAGATTGGAAATGTTTGGTGTTACTCGTTTTTCGTAGCGGAAAATGGTTTGGTAGTTATACGAGGTTATGTGAGGTTAGCCTTTCATGAAGGCTCCCAAGGTTCGCTGGACGTACCTACCTACTTAAAAACACTTAAAGTTACTGGTTGAGACTGTGTATACAAATGCAGAAAATATCCATTTTGATTGAATCTTTTAGCATATTCATTAACATATTTTCTTCCAAAAAATGATGCTACAAATTAAACGAGACCTGCCTTTTTTTAAACTTTTAATTAGGTGCTGTCTATACTCCTGAATAACATGATATAATCTTGAAAGATAAATGTGAAACTACCTCAGCTTTTCTTATTTTCACGATTAAATTAGGTACGTAGATACGCTAAGGAGCCCTTTGTGCTCACATTCAGGTAGTAAACAGAACTCCATTTAACTAACCGATGCGTACATGAAAGCTAATTGGAATAGGCAGAGGGTATATGAAATTATCTGTTCTACCAACAAAGGCAGTATCAAGCGCCTATTTCCCGAAGCCAGCGATCTAAAGTTTCCATTCACGAATACCACTGTTACGTTGAAAGCCAAACAGGTTATTCTGTAAAACTTGTCTTTGTATGACGAGTGTGGCTTGTTAGGCACGGTTCGGTTGCGCCGGCGTCTTCGCGACGTCGCGTCGCTCGAGCGTTTATGCGACGCGGATTCTGCAAAACCCCATGCCACTTGGCGTATGAATACGTCACGACGTCGCAAAAAGATGCAGAATGCGTGCGCAGGATGCTTCGTGAGGCTTGAATTCCGAAAGGAATTTTAAGGCACTGCGGTAGTTCCCGTTTTCAGTTATGTTTAATTTTTTGCTGGGATATGAATGGGAGAAACAGGGGGTTTAAAACTTTTATCGTTCTAAGGATATGTTGCCTTGTTTTCGCTGTATCACAACATTGTGTATAACAGTTTGTAAAATATCTTTATAAGTGAGAGCGTTTCTCATTAAGATTTTCTTAGAAAATGCAGCACTTGCTGGCTTTGTACTACTTTATATACCGCGAGGGTGTTGGTGAAAACGTAAAAATCGAATAAAACAACTTCCTTCCGTGATTTTCTGGAGTAAACTCCCTTTGTAATGAAAATGACAATCGGTAGAAGTTTGAGTCCTTAGAAAGTCCGAAATACCATTCCAAAACTCATAAAATAAAAATAAAAAAACAATTATCCTCATTTAAAATTATTATTATGTTATTTAAAATTATTATATGTTCTTTAAAATTATGACCTGCTATACTAAAAATAATTATTTATAATGAACGATGAATGCAATTATTTTTATCACTATCCACACCTCATAATTTCCTCACCATTCCCAGTAATTAATAAATAAAAATATAACATAATTATAACTGAACAACCCGCAGCTTAAATGCGTCTTGTAGGTACTCGTTTTCTTATTCCCTACTCCAATTAACCGTTCGTTTTATACAACCTACTAATAGTAGTTAGTAACAACCTTATTACGTAGACGTCGCTTTTGATCGCATAAAATAGCTCTCATTTTCTCCTTGTATACCGTTAAAGGAACGTTTGCATGTTTTTAACGAACAAGTTAAGTTTGAAAAGGTTTTAACATTCATCTGTGAATGGTAAGAGGACCTGGTTAGGGCCGCTCCAAATGTCTTAAATACCCAGTTCTGAATACGACTGCAGCTCTTTGACTTACGCAATCGTGTATTTAATTAATTTTACAGTTGACACAGTGACTTACAATAAATTGGTTTTGTACATGTGAGTAATTCGTGTTTGTGTATGTATCGTAAATTAGTAAGTGTAGTGTATCTATTAGTAGTTATGTAAACACTATCTCATGCATGTCAGCAGTGAGGTCGCTGGCACTAATGTCAACTGTCAGTTCACCAGAAATGGCGGGAACCAGTTGAAAGTGAGGCGGTGCTTGTACGAGAGGCTTTGTGTGGTTATAAGCCAGTGCAGTGATAGGTATAGATAAACAGGATTCTACAGTATGGTACTGAGATTACTAAAGTTTGTGTGAAGTCTGGTAGGTACTAAGTTTTGCAATACTATGATAAGCTTTAATTATAATTAAGTACCTACCTATTTAGTTGGAATGGAGTATTGGAACAGAAACGTGTCGCAAATAGCTGTCATGTGTTTTGTTGTTGCTGTTTTACTTAATCAATCATTCCAAATGAAATTGTGAAATATCGCTCTGTGGTGCACTGAAATAGTTTTAGTTGTAAAAACATCATAAGGTCATCATCATCATTCCAATTGTTTTGTCTGTCTGTTGTATTTTTACACTAACTAAATATTCAGTGTAACGATATTAATAATTGCAATTAATAATCATTATTTTAGTACAACACAAAGCGATAATTAATTAATTTAGTATCATAATTTTATTTAGTAATATTGTTTAATTAATCAAAACAGTGAAATATTCGGCTAGCTATTAGTGACTTTGCTAATTTTCGAAATACCACCCTTATATTCATAAACCATAAAAAACTGTTCTAATTTCAAACCATCAATGTTTTCTAAAGCGCAGAAAATATCGTTCCGAGATCGCAAACGATAGAAGCGTACTGTCGGGCAGTGTACTCAGTCTGTCGGCCCTTGTCTCGTGTAATGGTCAGTCGATCTAAAAGGCCTTCCCTAGGCTGCCTCATTAAATTTGCATCAAAAAGGCGGGCCATTCATACGGTCCTTACCTAGGCAAACATTAAAACTCTTTACTGGAAATATACGATACGATTTGCTTGCAATTAAATGGCGTGTTTTATTCAGATGGTCTAGTAAGGATAGTAAAGGGGTTTTAAGGATTATGTGGTTTGCTACAGAGATGATATATTGAATGTTTTAAAATTACCCCCTTTTTATTTATTCAGGATGGTTTTGAAAGCAGCCTGGACTGAGTGTGTCGTCATGGTTTAAATTGGTTATAAAGAACGGGGTTTCTTTATCAATTTGGGATTAACCCTGCCCAGGTAGAAGTTGAGATTTATGCTTATCTATACTAATAATAAAGCTGAAGAATTTGTTTTTGTTTGTTTGTTTGAACGCGCTAATCCCTGGAACTCCCAGTCGAATTTTTGCAATTGATAGTCCAATTCTTGAAGAAGACTATAGAATATTTAACATCACGCTATGACCCTTAGGAGCCGAGTAATAAGAGAAAAACTCAGAAGGAACGGTAAGCGAAAACGAAGTGATAACGCGGGCGGGCGATGCGATGCGACCCGGTGGCTCGGGGGAACAAAAAAATTCACGTGGACGGAGTCGCAGCAGAAGCTAGTTCAATTGTAATAGTCTTAGTAAATGTATTACTTTGTACATACCATGTGTGTTTTCGTAGCATCATCTTTGTGAACATCAAAATGGTCATCAATGATCATTCATGGTAAAATCTATATGATTCGGCAAGCAAAACATGATATCAAAATATTATTTTTTGTGAATCCTATGACCACTATTGCTGTCATGTGACTAAACTTATTACAAAATGTAATAGCGAGGTTCGCTCGACTAAGCTAAATAAAATTCATTTCCTCTCGTTTCTACGTTCCACATACTTTTGAATAGAACCGAAAATTCTTCATTGGGAAAATATCGGCAATATTTTTCAGTTTCCAATCGAAGGATGCTTCAAAGTCAGGCGTGAGTGAAATAAGCTTTTCGTTTATTGGGAAACGTGTGAATCGTCCGCGTTTTGTGTTGTGTGAAATAAATTAAAATTCTCTATTGACAAGCGCTGAGCACTAAATATTCGGTTTTGTAGTAACGCACCCGAACACGATTTTTTCCGTAATGAAATTCTGTAGTTTTATTTTTGTTTACTGTTTGTTTTGTTCCACTGTTGGTTGGCTTTTGTTTGGTGCGAGTTTTTTGCATTTTTGACGGGCAGCTGTTCTGTTTCATCAGTTGTTATTGGACAACTAAGTTTTTAGCAAAGTCAGAGAAGAAGTTTTCCTATTAATCTGCAGTACCTACCAACTTGCATGTACTTATTTACATACTTAGTAGGAGTATTTAAAAAGCATCCCTTTGGAAATACCACTGTTTCAGTAGCCTAATTATTTGCGCTGGTGGAATTAGTTGGTGGTGTGATACGGTGGTGCGATCTGGAGGCAAACTCAAACCATGGGTAGTCGACTTAAATATAAAAATAAATGACAACAACAAAAAAGAAACGTTATTTTCAATAAAATATTTTAAAAAGTTTCTATCCGACACCGTGCTAGCGAAACAGCCGACTGACTCGCCCCCCGACCGTGTTGAGACGCAAGTTCGTTGCCCTAGCGCATAGGGTGAAAGAGTGAAATACTCTTGTGGAAAACTGTAGATTTTCTTTAAAAAAAAAAGTTGTAATTTTCCATTGATTTTACGTTTTATTATTTTTATTATTATTATAAATAAATAAAACCAAACCACTGGTTTCAAGGATAACGGTATTTACCCGAACACCCTGTATATTATACATTCCTAGTGGCCAGGTAGGGAGAATCACATTCAGCCGCAAAATATAGAATGACACATCGAATCCCGCACTACAGGCGGAGATCCCTTCTTAAAAACATAATTTTTATCAATACAACACAGTGACTTCATTTCCTAAAAAAATATCCGATCTCCTTATTTTGTTGGTTTCTTCGTGATTCGTGCCTTATTTTCTACACTTACAAGTTGTGTTTCCTTTGGGAAAGTTTTCATTTCCTGCAATTACTGTTATTCCACAATTACCGGGAAAACTACCCGCTGGCACGCCAAACTGACAAAGACGTTTTATTCTTATTCACAGTAAGTATCGTAACCATTGCTGGTTATTTCTGCGCAGTAAAAGTGCCACAAATAATAGAGTGGGCATTTTTAAACAATTATATCATAAAAAATTGAAAACGGTTCTAACAAACGTTATATTAGAGGCTTGTTTTGAGTCTGTTAACGAATAAATTTGGTGGTATCTAAATCTAGCTTAGTCACGTTTTATTAGAAATAAAAAAAATATAAAAATGTAAAACTACCTTTCCAAGGTGAACAATGGAATCGGCACCCTCTCATAATAACTCTTTTGCCTCTCAATAAACTTTGGTTTTACTTAGTTAGAAAATTCCAACTATCCAAAACTCATTCTCAGAAAGTGCCTTTATTACCTTGAACCCCAAATCCAAGTGCCTTCAGGTTCTCTTAACAAAGAAAATGATCAATTAAATAAGCCATTTAAATTCCTTTGACTCGGCCTATTTGCCTTGATAAAATACTCGGGAAGTTCTTTCGCTTTATGGTGGGGATCAAAAAGGCACACTCATCCGTTATGCCTGTTTGAACTAAGTAAACTTGACGAGGATTTGTTTATCATAATTAGGTAATGGATAGCTTTAGCTTTGAAGTTTTTTTTTAATACAAAGGGCAAAGAAGTTTAGAAGCTGCATATTTTCTTTTGTCTTAATTAATGGTTTCTATTGAAATTAATAATATTGTCTGATTTTTCATTCTGCTCTGATTATAAATCAAATCTGCCGGCGCCGGCACCCAAAAATAAAACCATTCGGTAAAAAAAGGCACATGTTTTTTTAATTATGCCTACCCTGCCTATCTACTCCATACGCCAAACTGACAACGGCGCCGGCAGCGGAGGCACTTCCTAAATCAAATTATTTTAAATACTGCCTCGTAGGTCTAGTGGTCGCTACTGCTCAGCATGAGGTCCTGGGTCCGATTCCCAGGTCAGGCAAAATGTTATTGGGTCTTTCCATCTGGAATTTATCAGTAGCAGCCTTTTTTTTTTTTTTTTTTTGGGTTGGAAATCATCATATGACTTCTCCCGCTCTGGGCGGAGCGGAAGGGCGTGTCAGACTCTTACTGACTAAAACCCACCCGTGTTCCTTCGGTTGCCTGTTGCCAGGGTCCCGGTATCCCTTTCGGACTATTCCGCAACCCTGGCAGGATCAGTAGCAGCCTTTTTTTTTTTTTTTTTTTTGGGTTGGAAATCATCATATGACTTCTCCCGCTCTGGGCGGAGCGGAAGGGCGTGTCAGACTCTTACTGACTAAAACCCACCCGTGTTCCTTCGGTTGCCTGTTGCCAGGGTCCCGGTATCCCTTTCGGACTATTCCGCAACCCTGGCAGGATCAGTAGCAGCCTGGAGTCTGGATATGTGCCCGGTTGATGGCAATAGGCTCGCCCCCTATTACATGGGACTTAAAACATAACTGGTGAAATGTAGGTCTTCTATAGGTACACCTCTGCCTAACCCTTTGGGGATAACAAGCATGATGTTATGTTATGTTAACTGCCTGTCCCCATAGTAAAGTACCGTAAGTCAAGATAGTGTGTAAGTAACTAAAATAAACTAGCCTCGCGGTATCACAGCTTATATGCTGCTGAACTTAGCCGTTCTGCAAAGATTATCTTTGATCTCGCCAAATGATAACAGGCTTGATAGTATCGGAGGAAATGCTTCAACTCATTTCAAGACCAAAACTGAAGTTACTTATTCCAAGAACATTACGTAGGTACTCGTAGATAAGCCCTGTTCGGTCCATATCGGTGCTCAAACATGAGTGTTCGCTCCAGTAAATTGGGTACCATTAGTCCTTATAGCATATTAGCACACTAGACCTAACGGAAAGCTTTGATGACGTCAAACGTCAGCTATCGTATCAAAGGGAACATTAAAGCGATAACTCTTACTGTATATGCCGTCTCTAAAGCTGAGTTTAGATTACGGATTTATTGAGACTTTACCTGCTAAATGAAACTGAGACCTATGTGTATTTAGCCTTAAGTTTTCGCTTGCATAATTGAATTTTCGTCCTCTAAATTAGGTCGATAAGGAACCGATTACAATACAGATAAGAAGTCATATTTCAATAAACAGTTTGTATGTTTTAGTTTCTTTATGTTTGTGGTAATTTAGTTTCTAGCTAGTTTTAGAGTACAGCTCGTAAATGGTCTTGCTTTACAGAAGAAGCATCACAGTTTCATTGTATGTTACAACTAGAATAGTGTAACAACTATGTTGCAACGTTCGCGCAATGAATGACGAACTCTGGAAGTGCAAGACTCATCTCTACAGAATAATTCTGTTTCCATATTACGAGTAAGTGTTCCAAATATGTAAGCGGCATTATCCTGGGAGAGTTTAGGAGTACTTGTTGTAAGTACTTATGTAACTATTGAGTTTTCAACTGTGATTTCTCTAAGCTTAAATGCTTCTAACTGAGAGCTGCTTCGGTTGATCATGTTTGGTGCTATAGTTAGCTGACATGATATAAAATAAAAATTTCAATGTACTTAACATTGAAAATTTTAAGCCCAGTTCGTATTACTATTATTATTTGACCGTGCTTTTGTATGTTGTGTTATCGTTTGTATGCACCAAATAAAAGTTTTATCTATCTATCTGTCTATCTATCTTACAGAGCCTAAAGACTCAATCATTACTTAACAAGTTTTATTCAACCAATCAAATTGCTTTAAGGTTGATCCGCAAACATAGCGAAATTCAAAGTTTCTTACGTTTTTTGCAATTTGTAGGTCAGTATCAAGTTGAATCTTGATCAAAATATGGTTCGCGACCATAACAGAATTATAATCATATTGTTATATCGTTAGATTTGTTCTCAAATGTCATGATTTCATAAAAATCATTCAATGAAACAAACCTAACCTAGAGAGATATTTTTAGTTATTCTAATGATTATAATTCTGCTATACATATTTGTTATGGTTGCTTTGCTATCCTTCCGGCGACAAAACTCGTTTCTATGGTGGTCATACTACGTGTCCTGTAGGGGCATTAGTCACTCTTCTTCTAAAATATTGCAATGTAAACCAGCCTTTACCAAGCTCTGTACATAGCGGCACATAGGTTTTGCGGCACATGAAATAAGCACTAAGTAAAACTTTAGTAGTAAATCCAACGTTAGTGCTCGAGTTAGTCGGTCGGTATGAAACCGTTCCTCTAGCGGTTTTCATTCTCTCAAGTTAAATTGTATTAACTCTATATGTGCGTGACTGTTGCTACTTATTGTACGTACAAATGTTCCACTATCTGAACTGGTGTTGACTTAATTTATATTGTGTTGTGATTACGATTCTATTAGCTGGGTTTGTTTTGATTGGAGTGTAAGCTTTAGGTTGGTGTGGGACTTTGAGTTGATTTATTTGGAGTTTCAGTTGTATTAATCTTAATAGTTGTACTAAATGATTTTGCTAAGGGAGAATGACGAAAGAGTTTATTTACTATTATTAAAATTGAAACTTTTAACAATCGTAAGAAGATATTACCTACTATAAAAAATATGGTATGAAATAAAAAATTCCGTAAGAATTTTATGAAAGTGTAGAAGAAGTTTATTTTCCTTTTAAAATGTTGCCTCGTAGCCCACACGTGTTTAACAAAGTATCAGCGTGGTGTATGTCATACAAAACCTCCTCTTCTAATCTAACTTCAAAGCTTAAAATTGAGGCAAGGTGAAGCAAGTAGCGAGTTTCACTAGCAAATTTGCAAATATATTATCTGGGAACTGTTATTACTCAACTCTCGTGCATGCGAACTTTACCCAGGACCATATTGCGAAAGTTTTCATTTTTCTCTAACCCAGTTATGATGTCAGGAGTTCGGAGCGGTGTCAACTTTACATTGGAATTTTATTAGCACCTTTAAAAGTTTCCGAATTTGGATTTATTTAATGGAAGAACGCCCTCAAAATTATATTATCTCTAACCTCAGAGTAATGCGTCGACTCTTTGTTATCTTTCAAGGTATCTACCATAGTATCAACCTACTTTTTGTGTTATTTACGCATATAAGAGTCATATAAATTTTACTGTGCACTAATGCACCTCTCATTTTGCACGTCGTAAGTAACATCAGAGCAGTGTTGAAGTCGTAAAGCCGAGCTCATATCTGTTGCATACAAAATTATGGCATTTTTATGCGTCGGCATCCTGTTGGATACGAGCGCCACCTCATAAACCGCCCTCACTGGCAAATTCAATTCAATATACTAGATACGGTTTATTACATCACTCTGCATAAATGGACCTTGTTACCGGGCTGTGCCTTAGCTATTTATAACGGTATCTGCAGATATCGGCTTCCACTATACTCTCCTATTTTATTATATTATCAAGGCTACCGCCCCTTTGACTCGTAAGAATCAGCTTTTATTCGTTGTAATGAAAAACACAATTCAGACCCTCGATAAACATGTGCCGTGTTATTGTTGTATTATTTATCGTTTTGTGATATTAGTTATTTTTACAAACTAGTTACTTTTGTGTACTCAATAGTGAAGTTTTCGTCATATAACATTCATGTTTATATAAATTAAATTAGTTTATGGCATGCTAATAAATAATAAACGAGGTTAATGGTGCTTCCATTAGCAAATACGAATAAAAAACTTTACATTACACTTAGTAACTAAAATTAAAAATATGCGCATATAAACTACTTTACGCTAAGTTTATAAGAAATGTTGAAACTTCCGTTTTACGCCAGTAGATAATTACAAAGTTTCTGCCAAAGAATTTTATTTGAGTAGGACGAATAAAAAAGAAAATTGGGTACACTTATAGCGTAACTACTAAGTAACTTTACATTTTAATCGCTATAAAATAAAAAGGAATATCCGTAACGTATATTAAGTTCAGAGGGCAAAGTTTTAGGTCTTTTTTCATGGAGACGTTTTGCAATATGGCTCACGTTCGCAAACTTCAGGGGTGACCCGGTCAAAGGCACAGAACCGAGAAGAATGTGGAAGTTTCTATTCAACCCTCATCGCTTTCATAATATGAATAACTGTTACGAGGACACCCAGATTTATTGTTTTTTTTTTTGCACCGAATAAAATATAATTTAATTTTCGCTTTGGTAATCTACCTGCAGGTATTTGAGGATACGAGGTCGAATGAACTCTGTAGTGAATTTTTTACATCGAAATATTATGTATAAAAATTTTGGCGTTTTTGATTTAATTTTGTAAACATACATGGTTTTTATGAATATAGGTAATATTTGATGTTGTGGATGACAGTTTGTATTTTATGTGTTACAATTAATTTCAATTTACACCTTCAGTTAAATAATACCTAATAGTCCTCCAGACCGAATTTCCGCAATGTCTACCAATCTCAGCGGAGACCAGCCTTGTACGCGGAAGATTATAATAGTGCAAAAGTGTGTGCGCAGACACGGGTGCACTCTTTCTTCCCTCACATTGAAAACAAATCGCAATATTAGGTATTTTGTTAGTTGTCACACATTTATATAAAGTTTCGATGATTTTTAAATTCGTCTGAAACGAACATATTCGTTTCAATATTTAAAAGGTGTCGTATGGAGGACAAATATTTATTCCATTGACATATTTACAAGCTTCTATTTTTAAGTTCTGTTAAAAAGCTAAAGCAAGAAATAAAGGCACAGGAACAGTTTTACTATCGTGAGGCAGCCATAACGATGTATTTTATGCAGTTCAGTGCCAATACATCATACCCGGGCCAGGTGGCGTTGCCTGTCATTAGGCGGACAGAGAACGCAACACGCATACATTCAGACTTTTATTAGGTACGATTGATATATTCTTCTATGCTTTTGTTTGATGGTCGATTTTTTACAGCGAAGCCTCTGTTAGTTTATCTTCTAGGCTAAGTAAGTATTCATGTTAAGCCGGTGCTATTGTGCTAAATAGTAATACATTATTAAGGATTTTCAACGACAAAAAATTAGAAAATAAAAGGAGTACGACAGAAAAAATCTAGTCTATGCCCTAACCCAGGTTATGATCTATCCTTGTACCAAATTTCATCCAAATCCGTTCTGCCGTTTTTGCGTGATGGTGTAATAAACATCCTAGCACGCATCTTTTAGATTTATCATATTAGTTGGATAGTATAAGCAAGTTTGTACTGCCACAGATGACCAGTCTTCCACACAAATTCATAAACGGCTTATGTACTAGCAAACAATGTAGGTTGGTCCTTTAGGACGGCATTATGTGGTAGTTAACTAAGCTTCCGTGGCGGCATTACCACAACATAACCAGCACTGATTTAATACCATCTGCTTCGGTAACCTTCACGTTTCCTTTAATCCGATTAACATGGTGTTAGCATGGATTACCATTAGTTATGGGTATGATATGTGATGTCTATGGTGGTTGCTCCCGATTAAGTAAAGGCCTTGATGATATTCGTCAAAAATAGATTTAGTTGAATCATTTTAAATGGCAAAGTTTTGTTAGTTCCTAGTCTACTTTTTTTCACTGACTGTTGCTAAAGACGTAATAATTAGGTACATGTGTGATAAACAGTCTATGATGTATTTCTTAGAATAAAAAAAGAAATAAAATACATTTATTTGCGGCAAACATGACGCAAAAACTTAGTGCATAATATTCAATTTGAAATAAATAAATTCATAAGAACAAGCGACGACGCCTAGTTCTCTCCTAGCTTCGACAATGGGTTTTATATTATTAACTATATCATCTGTTCATAGTTACAGGTAAAATAAATTACTAAACGTTGTCAGATTATAACCAAAATAGAAACAAATAAGGTCAATTCACCTGATATACGGCACCTACGCAAACGGATCCTACATTTCTAGCCAAACTGCGTAGGTGTAGGTTCCCAATTAATTCCATATTGGCTCCTAAATCACACTATAAAAATGCCGTACTATCCCACTACGCTATCTAAGGTTTAAATTTTTTCAATTGGCTTATACCTATTGTCATTTAGTATTGCCAAGTTTAGGTGGAAAGGGGAAGAAAATGGAGGTGTAGTTCCAAAGTTTATTTTTAAACCAGCTTTTGCCAGCAGTCCATGTCGCATCCGCGTCCATGTTGGAAAAATCCCACGGACATACTACCGAGACGAAAAGTATCCTATATCCTATGTCCTAATCCAGGTCGTGGTCTACCCATGCGCCAAATTTCTTCCAAATCCGTTCAGCCGTTTTAGCGTGAAAACGTAACCAACAAACTCACTTTCGCATTTATAATATCGCTAGCTGTTGCCCGCGACCTCCTCTGCGACCTAGGATAAAAAGTAGCCTATTTCCTTCTCCATATTATGTTCTATCCATGTGCCAAATTTCATCCAAATCCGATCTGCTGTTTTAGCGTGAAAGCGTAACAACCAAATAAACAAACTCACTTTCGCATTTATAATGTTTGTTAGGAAGTTAGGATTAGGATAGGATTGGATTAAGTAGGATTATTAACTAGATTACAGCCTGTTTCTCAAACTCAGTTCAACTGCCATATTCATAGGGTACCTAGTGTTATGATTTCACCGCAGTGCAAAGTGAAACCCTATGGAAATTGGATTATTCCGTACACGTGTAGCGTGTAGTACATACTACAACCACGTGTAAGTCTGCATTTAATGCCAGCCCTTTTTACTGAATTTGCATTTATACCCGGATTTGTTTGCGTGGAATATTATATTAGCGTAAATAGTTCATGTTAGTGTGAAATAGAAATGGTATAACGGATAGTGAATTGAATTTGACAGTTCATTATTCATATGTGTAATGTAAATGAATTGAATAGTGTTGACTGTTAGGCAAAATAATGTTCGGAAGTGTAATGTGACGTAGTTTTTTTCTCTATGATAATTTTAAATCGTTGATCGAAAATCACGCCTATTTTTAAAGCATTAAGGATTTAAAAAATCAGTCGAGGAGTTTCGTGAGACGCTTGAAACAAAGTTCCTTTCGCTTTTGCACAAAAGTTTCATGAAGACACTTTTGTTACGTAAAAAAGCGTCGTGACGGTCAAAATGTTACACTTTTTTTGGTCTAGCTCGCATTCGCCAAGTGTGCACTGCATAACGTGGTGATAAGGATAATTATTTTAACATAGCCAATAATAATGACATACATAATAAATATTGTACACCCCATGGGTATGTGATAAAATAATGATAATTATAAGAACTGTCTTTTCAACTGTGACAAACAATAAATAAATGAATATGAAGGAACTTCGACCAAAATATTTTTATTTGGTACCTATTTTTCCAAAATGATGATGTTCGTATTAAGAGGCATGCCACACCAGTAGCTAAGTTTTTCTGGTAGTCAATTATGAAGTAACACAGTATAAAACTCAAATAAACACGAAACTAAATATCCTTCCTTATAACTCCCGCCTCATGCCTTCTTAAACTCTAATTACAAAGCTTTTCGCGATAAGTATCACGCAACGAACATCCGTCTAAAACTTGCTTCATTTGTACTTTGAACGTAAACTAACGTATGAGCAGTTACCGTAATATGATCACGTAGATTTAAGGCTAATTCAGACTATCTTACTTGCTAGATAGTGGAGTGGCGGGCTAACTCTGCTCGCATTGTCTTAAGGATATTACTGAAAATTACTTGAAACACTGCATTGCACCATCTCTGAGCAGTGCTACTGTAATTAGCAAAACGTTTTAGAGCTCTACGTAGTATTACAATTTGTGAATGCGTTTAGTTGTATGCGTTTCGCTGTGTTACTTACCTATCATTATTATGTAATTTGTATTTTTTTTTTTACTTTTTTACTATCGTGCGGGTATTACCCGACGGCGACGTCAATTCAACGGTATGTTTTTTTTTGTGTGTTTGTCACGCGATTACTCCACCAATTTAGAATATATTTTCTATTTTTTCTTCTTTATTTCCCACTTAGTATGAATGCGGATGATGTTATAATAAGTTCCTGTCACTGTTATTTACATAGCAGGTAGTGGTATTCGAATTTGTACATTGTACACAACTAAAAAGTGAAAATACCTTCGATTTCGGAAGTCTGAGATAAAAAACGAACATTCAGAACCAAAGACCGACTTCCGAAATTAAATAAATTTTTCTCTGTGTAGAGTTTTTTTCGGAATTTGGTTGCTTTTTTTCGTACAGCAGTTCAACCGTTTCAAACCCGGAAGGTGGTATTATACAACATTACTTTTTGTTTATGCTAAACCCGAAAAGGGGTCATTGTACTCATCATTTGGAACAACTTTTTCTATGGCACCAAAATTGAAATCGCGAAAAAAAAAACAGCTGTTCCATACATTTGTGTTCACTTAAATCGACAAAATGTATGGAACAGCTGTTTTTTTGACCCCTTTTCGGGTTTAGCATACCTAAAAAAAAACTAATGTTGTATATGTTATTCTTTCTTTCTCTAATAACCGATTCAGCGTCACCGACCTAATCGTGACGGTTCAGTTTCGTTCAGTGTTCAAAAACTGGATTATAAATACTTGTTTCTGGTCGGAAAATATCTGTTAAGGGAAAAGTGATGTTTGTACGTTACACGGTAACCCTATAGTGGCTTATCCGATTGAAGTGAAACCCTTACTATCGGATGGTCTGTAATACTGTTACTTGGGTTCGGATTAGGTCATCCGTTGTTTGTATAAAGGGTAACTAATACGATGTACTTTTAAAACTAGTCTTGGATAGTTACGCCTTTTAGAGACTAATGTCGTAAACTACTTACAAGTACAGCAAGAGCAGGGCAATTAATGGTTCAGGATATGGACACCCTACGTTAATTTGCCGTATTATAGCCATTTCATACAACTGTCAAAGAAATCAGAAAGCATTAAGTCCGCCTTTGTACCTTTTTTTTTTTGAGTGCGAAAGTACCCAATTTGCTAAACAATTAATTTCCTTGACTTTATATAATAATGTTTCAACAATATTAATTTAGTTTGGTTAGACTCAATTATCTGCAGAAGTTTCGATACGTTCATGTCGAACGATGATGCCGTGAATTTATTCGGAATTTGATATACCTACTTCGAGTTTGAAGGTAAAGTCGGCCTCACGAAGATGTCAACTTTATATGCGATAATACGGTATCAATGTGTAGCTACAATTTAGAACTCAATGCGTAATAGGTACGTTTTGTGACTACCACACTGGGAACAAAGACAATTAAATTAATTATTGTCGATGTATACATCTTTTTGAGGCTGACTGTACACTAAATTATCCCAATATATTTCATCGGAAACCATTATATCGTTTTAACGGCACAAAACAACTTACAATAATTATCACTTTAAAAAAAATCTACACTATCCAAAAGATCCACCACAAAAAAAGGCGTTTCCACCTCACGAGACTCAATTGATTGTAATTTACTTTAATTCGCTTTGTATGTGAAAATAACAAATTACAAAGCGTCTGTAATTCGTTGTAATCAGCGTTCGAATCGGGAATTTAATCAAAGGGCATCAGTGATTGTACGGACCAATTGAGTATACTATAACTGCGTATGGTCCTATATGTAACTACATACTCGTATCTACGACTGTGTGCTCGAATGCCATTCAACAAATCGCCCAGAAGCTTATCGAAATTTTTGGAAACCCTTTCAAAGGAATTTCGAGTCTCTTGAGTTGTTGATTGGGGTTGAGAAAATGTTTGAAACAACATTTTTTTGTTTGCCGAATGGTTGAATTTTACCTTTTAACAGAAATTGGGCAGTCAGACGTTTAAAGCAAAGATATTGAAGCGTGACGATGGCACTTCATCGTTGCGTATAATTAGCACGAAATATACAAGATCAAAAATTATCAAGTTACTGGGTTGAGGCAGTCGCTTCATGTAAAAATACTGGTATTCAGAAGAAACCGGTTGGACTGGAAGCCGACTCTAACATATTTACTTGGGAAAAGGCTAGCAGATGATGATTTTCTTTTCGTGTCGTTAGTGACTAACCTCGTGTTAGAGTTTTAAAGCCGCCCATGGGCCTCTGACTTGGCTTCACATGCCGTCGAGATATATCTCTCTGGTATGCTAGTTACCTCACGATATTATGTATATTGTGTGCCTTTCAGTCTGTGCTGAATAAATGTATTTTCTTTCTTTCTTTCTTTCTTCTCACGATATTTTCCTTCACCGTTTTTGAAGCAAGTCCAGACAAGCTGTTGCCCGCGACTTCATCTGCGATCTAGGATGAAAAGTAGCCTATGTCCTTCATGGCCAGGTCATGGTCTACCCATGCGCCAAATTTCATCCAAATCCGTTCAATCGTTTTAGGGTAAATGCGTAACAAACAAACAAACAAACAAACTCGAAAAGAAGACGAGTTATTTAATTGAGTACAATATTGTAAAACTTTTCTTCCATATAAAAACTTTTTACAAAAAAAAAAACAACCGACTTCCAAAAAAACACTAAACACGTGAAAAATAACTTTAATTTCGGAAGTCGGTGTCTTTGGTTTTCAATTTTCGTTTTTTGCCACCTACTTCCGAAATTATAGTAATTTTTCACGTTTTTAGTGTTTTTTTGGAAGACGGTTATTTTTTTTTTGTAAAAAGATTTTATTTTTCACTTTTTAGTTGTGCACCTACCCCACACAAATTCGTATACCACTTCCGGCTATGCAAATAACAGTGACGGAGTCAAATAATATCGTCTACATACACTAAGTGGAAAATATACGTAATTATTGAAGCTAACTCAAAAACTACGCAAGCAAAGTTAATAAAATTTATATCGGACCACCTCTGAAGCATGACCTACCAAACAAAAAAGAAGAATCATCAAAATCGATTCATAATTTGGCGGAATAATCGCGTAACAAACACACAAAAAAAAAATACATACGGACGAATTGAGAACCTCCTCCGTTTTGAAGAAGTCGGTTAAAAAATCATGAATAATGTATATAACCCAATTGTGTTTTTTAAATTCATCACTAGTTTAATATGGAGCGTCAAATACGATAATTCATGTTACCAATTTAATTATAGCAGCATTTTGGTGACAGTCGTAATTAGGGCAAAAATTAAAGCCGCTGCCAATATGAATATTGTTTCATATGGATATTGATACCGAACGTGATAGTCGTTAATTCGTTTAAAAGTGAACATTTGCTACCACAAAACCGTGTTTATCAGTTATTTAGCCTAAACACCTTTTTAACATGACATTTCTGTATGGAGTTTGACATAAAACTGACATTAGACACGCGTTAAACAAGAGTGTCTAAGTTTTTGTGGTGAGGCTCTATTTTTTTTAAGTAACAAAATTATATCTGTTACATAGGACCCTAGATATACTTAGTACTAAGCCTAGTTCATTAAGTAGCAAAGTACCTATGAACATTTTGCTTGGGAAGACTATAAGTGCAATTTCACCAATGCAACTGAACACGGTCAGCACAACTAAACCGCGTTCAAGAGCTGTCTGTCTACTGTCATCATTGTTTTGGAATATTGACATACTGACAGCTCCTCGGTAATTTTTTAGACATAATCAGCACTCTAATTACGTAACACACGATCACCGCAATTTGTACTGTTATGACATTTCAACAACATTAATTGCGTTATTTACGTTTTTGAACAGACAAATTTTTCGAATATGAATCAATAGATTAGCTTCTATCTTTCAAAGATTCAGATTATGATTGATCGTGTGTTACGCAATTAGTGTGTAGGACAGACGTGACGCGGAAAATTTCTGAAATTAACTAATATTATAAATGCGATAGTGAGTTTGTTAGTTTGTTACGCTTTCACGCTAAAACGGTTGAATGGATTTGGACGAAATTTGGCATATAGGTAGACCATGACCTGGGTTAGGACATAGGACTTTTATCCCGATAGAACGTTCCCGTGGAATATTTTCCGACATCCACTCGGGTGAAGCTGCGGGCAAAAGCTAGTAAATAATATTTTTCTTTTTTAAGGTTTGATAGATATTGCCACTCCAGTATTGATAGCAACTGTAACCAATATCACCAATCGAGTATTGATTGTCAACGATATCGGAACCTTTTAATTTGTTTTTAATGTCGGCTATAAAGCGTGTACGGCCACTATATGTGACGGTAAGTAAGGCTCTAATAGTGTTTTAATAGCCTCTATGGGGTAATGATAAATGGTGCCTGTGTTGTGAGAACAGAACGAGCCTCCACGAAAGGAATTGTGTATATTTTAAAATTGTAAGTAATAGTTTTATATTGTGTTGTGTACTTGTGTACTTCTGAATTTTTAATGTTTTTGAAGATGATTAACGTACCTAAATTGTGAACATAATTAGCATTTGTTGTACGCAAAATTTAATATTACAGTTCAGTACCCCGCGGTTCCACCAGTATGAGGATTAATAAAGGAACCGTGCCTTTTTTGAAAAAGTATTCTATGTGACTCTAATATTGCATATTGCAATCACCCACAATAAAACTTTCCCACTTAAAGATAAACCACTTCCATAATATATCAAATTAAAGTTACCCTGATAGTACTTCCACCGTTGGCGCCTATTTCTGCCGCCCAGATATCATTTTTTAGTTTCCGTTGGAAGAGGGGTTGGTTTAAAGTCCAGTGATATGACATAATATAATATATTTGAACTTTGTCTGACTACAACTTGCTTGAAACTCACGCGACATCAACCAGTTTGCTGGTGATGCAGGTTATTATAATGGGCAGTAACATGTTTTCATTAGTTTACATTGCACGTCGATCTGTTTTCAATCATTTATTGTATAAACTTATTATATAATATTATACGAGGGATAGTTAGCCCATTACTCCTTCCGTCATTCATGCATTAAACGCACACTATGTAGACAAGCATATTATAAGTTGGATGATTATATCGTAGATAAAAATGCTTAGCTTAATGCTGGTCCTGTTCCACAGGCACTTGAGCTCACTAAGTAAAATTTTAATAATTGGAAAAGTTGCTTCCCCTTTTATTTTTTCGGACATTACGAACTTAATATTTGTTTTTTATTCTTATTTTAACTAATCTAAAAATAATATTATAATAAATCTCTCAATTTCATTGCAAACTATAGTTTTGTATAATTTAGAGGAATTTCTCAATTTTTGTAAATGTGAGTAGGAGCCGTTTAATATGGTATCATAATGTATGTTGACTTGAAAGAGCTTGGCAGATGAGAGTATGTCATGCTCACTTAAATGTCTCGCTGATGTTGGCGCGTGTGTTGGATCATTCGGTTCCCTACAAAATGGTTGAGCTGGATGGTGCTGATCCACGTGCCATGTTCGTGAACGGGCCCCTCAGTTGAGACTGGTCAATTGGTCATCTATTATTTGCCAGAGCTTATTTTTAATCTTATATTTTGAATTGTTTTTGTTTTTTTTTTGTTTTACATCGTTCTCACATAAAGAAGCAACAAGAATACTGTACTCAGGATTTTGTAATATCTATATCCATTTTGAAAAAGAGTGTCCTTGGAGTTTCTTGCCCGTTCTTATCCATAGAGATCTACGTTTTGGAATGCGCTTCAACTTTCTGACTAACTGACCGACTCTTTGACAAATCAAATGTGCCTGTAAATGGTTTAATTGAAATAATTGCTTTGAGTTTGAGTTTGCAGGCAACGTAACGAGGGTAACGACGAATGTAATAGATTACATTCTACGTTACGTGATTAAAATTATCTTACATTGCGTTGTTTATAATTATTATGTCACATAAGCACTCTTGTATCCACGAAAACTCATCGCATTTTGTCACTGAATTTTCATAACACTTGACCTGCCTGATTGCTATCTTCAGTTAAATGTTTAAAATGTTTAAAAATTCACCAGCTTCATTATTTCCTCGGTTGAGAAGCTTCACCGCGGGTATATTATTAATTATTAAAGCATCTCCCTCCCTCGAGCCTTGATTTTAAAAGAGACGTTAACGACTTAAAAACAAAAACCTGCCCTGTTTATTTTGAAAGCTACACAAAATAAAACAACAAGTTGTAAAGACGAGGCTTCTTTTGCAATTTTCAGGCGGAATGGTTTCCGTACGAAATGGGTTGAACAGGGCAGATTTACCTACTTTGATGGGTTTACCCCCCTGTAATTCTGAAAATTATTTATGTAAACATGTTTCTCACTTTTCTATCCCAAAGGAGATTGGAACACTAAAACTTAATTCTAAACTGAAGATTTCTGCAAAAATATATAAATTATAATACAGATTTTACTATTTCCAACTCCAATTTGTAGGAATTTCATAAAACAAATAAACTTCCACCAAAATATAGCGTAGTATAAAACTCATTGTCAAAATTAATTTAGTCTCCGTCGGGTAACTCAATTCCGGGAACACACCTAGGTATGAAAATTACCACTAAATTTCGGGTGAAAATAAATAAACAGGCGTACACACCTTGCCAATTTGATTGCTGAATTATTCATGATGTCTCACACGGCCTGGGTGCCGCATGTACCTAGGGTCGAGGGGGACAGGAGTACTCTCTAAACAACTCGTATCGTCGCTCGGGGGGAACATAACGAAATGGGCAACCGAGACATCGCCTCATTTAAGGGCCCAAATAAAAAAAAATATCTGAACTTATTACGGTGGCTTGAAAGGCACCAAAAGTGTCATTATGATTAAGTGAGCACGGAAATAAGGGGGACCAGGGAGGAAGCTACGACTGAATAACTTAGGAGGTTCATATTATTAAAATGATACAAGATTTTGCTAATTTTGTTGTCAGGTTTTTTTTTACTAGTCGAGTTTTTTTACTTTTTTCATATGACACCTTTCTTTTTATTAATTTACCAAATTAGCAATTTGAAAAGGGAAGTTTGTTACATTTAATGAAAGCTGGTAATGATAAAATGTATTTTATTTAAAATTAGACTTAGATGAAGTAATTATTAATTGCAAATAATTATTTGGAACAAATATAACTCTTTGATTCGTTTGATGATGCTGGCTCCAAAAAATTCATCCTCCAAAAAAAATTGAAACATTAGTCACATTTGACAGCTTATGTAGGAACACTACGAAATCTACGAAATGCAATAATTTATTGGAAAATTTAATTAATAAATCAAAATGGCCTCAGTGAACCGGTTATTGTCGACCGCAATTGAATTTTACGCGGAGTTGCAAGAAGTAACAGACAAAGCAGAAAATCGTCGCCATGAGAGATTCAAGGCTGTGATGATTATGATCCGTATCACTCGAGGATGGCTGATCCGGAAGCATGTGGCGTGGTTGTCAGAAAATGCAACCACCATACAGTGCGCGTTCAGGGTCCATATGGCAAGGAAAGCCCTTAGAGCTGCGCTGAGAAGAGGTGTGCGTGCCAAACATGCTAAACATTACGCAAAAGCTGCGACGAGCATAGAGGTATACCATAATATGTTGTTGTTTAGAATTCGCATATTTACGATAGCCATGTGTAGGATTTGCAAACCTCAATCTTTGATTTATTTGCAGGCACTTTGGCGAGGACATTATTCAAGGCGCACGAAGTTCTGCTACCGCACGTATCGCCGCTGGTTGGCTGCTGTGAAAGAACGCGGAGAAAGACGAGCGGCCGAAGCTGTGGAATTCGGCATCAGAAGTCGAGCAGACGACCTCAGGATTTTAGAAGAGGAAGCCCGCCAATGGCTAGCATTCGTCGTCTTCAAACTGCATCATTTACTTAGAACCTACGTCTGTGCTGGTGTATATTCAGAACCCGCAACATCAGAATTATCTGATTTCGAAAAACTCCTAAAATCTATCCACTACACCGAATACATGAAAAGATTGAAGCGGAAATATGATGAGTTTGTAAGAAAACACCGACCAACTTTCTCGAATAAGAGGTTGTTTCCGATAATAGGAGACGGGGCCGACTATTGGTACTTATCGTTGGCAGAAATGTATGAACTGACTATCCCGGCGCCGCCGAAAAAAGAGGAAAAAAGACATCTGGGGACACATCACGGTAAGATGCATAAGGAGCCATTTTTGTGGAAAAAATATCGACCACCGGGGCGACATGAAGGTCGAGGTCCATTTACACCTCCAATGACACCGACTGCGTCTCGCCAGCTGCCGCCGCCACCGGCGCCGACTCCGATCAGGTCCGGTGGTGACACACTTCACCAGTCTCCTCCGAAGGACCCTCGGTTCCATCTCTACGTCAAACATTACACCCCAGACCCTGCTATCATCGACTACGTTAACTTCCACGTAAACGTACTGATGAGACGAAAGTGTTCCGTCGTGAACATAGATATCGAGTAGAAAACCGTGATGTTTTACGAAATTGGTTCAAATTTTTGTTCATTTTTAACATTAACAACACAGGAGTGGTTTGTTTGAAAACGCTTGGATTTTTACATGGTTGCGTATTATTTCTCCCTTTAATTTATTTTTTGCTCGGAAATCCGTAATCAGGCTGCTAAGTTTGGAAGGGTCGTCCGGATGTTGCGAGCCGCGAGCCTTTTGTTGTTACGCTTTTGTTGTTGTGAATTTTACACTTGTAATTTATTTCAGGAAACGCCTTGGTGAGAAAGAAATTACATTAAACTCTCCAAGGAAAATGTGTTTTGTAAATTAACATTAGGTTTGTATAGGCTTTGCTCGGATATTTTTTATTTGCTGTCCTAAATCATGTTTCAGAGTGTTTCGGTGTTTGTTCGCCCACGACCACGTAAATCAATGTTACTGGTTGAGTTTAGACGACGTTTGCTGTATGTAGGTAAGTGATTCACTGTTTGGTGAAGTGTGAATAAGTATCTAACAAACATATTTACGGGATTACCTAATACTATTTATTATACTCTTGACTGCTCAAAATCTTCTATTTTATTTAACAAAGTTATGCTTTATAAATGTTAGTTAGCATTGAAATGGTTTAAAGTTTTATCAATGCCTATAGACAAGATATGTGCTCGTATTCATATCGCTTTATGTTCTGCTTACGGGATGAAACGAAATCGATGACATTCTCACATATTTCGCCGTAGAAAAGCGTATTTTATTCTCGCATTCAAATACCCTACGTGCTCATAGTGAGAAAAGATGAAGGTAATATAGTGTGCTATATTCGCGTTTGTTTGCGTTTCAGTCTATTATGTCTGAAGTATCTTTACTGTGCGTCTTCAAACTCATTTGTCTGACAATGCCCGTTTGACTCGGCAAATTTATTAGGGTCAGAATAATGCAGGTTGTGGGTTTCTGAACCGACTCCTTATTGCACAGCCCGACTTAAGGCGGGTACCCATTTGTTAGACGTATAATGGTTGACCCACTTTACTTATGTGCCACGAAGCTGCTAGAATAGGGTGTGATTTGCGTCGCGGAACCACAGACAATTATTCGTACCCCTATCATTTATTTAACAATAGACTCTATTGAGACGGGCCTAAATTCAATATGCTGAAGCATTGCGTTCAAATTCAAGGTCACGTAAGCGTGACACGGTATGGTTTATTTTGCCTTCAGTTTTGTGAAGTTTGCGTCAACTGTAACTGTCAGAGTCGCTCGCTGTGAGGGTGTTTGGGATATGAATAATGTATGGGGTAAATTTGCAAGTGTTTCAATTTACACCCGCCGCCACTCCAGCCCGTTGATACGCACCCGAGAAGTTGAAGAGCAAAAAAGAAAACAACCACTCGCGACACGCGTGTTGGGGACGAGACGCTGAGCCGCGCGCAGCCTCACAACCACTGAACTAGCTATTTTCAAATATGTGTGAAGTGCGGTACTGTTTTACTGTTATTTCACACCTTTGTTGCATGATTTTGTTGATTTTTTGTTGCATCAAAATATTTTATGTCGTTTTTTTTGTCTCGCTGATCACGTTTGAAAAGAATGTCTGTGTTCTTTTAGTTTAACCCGTAGCTATGTAGCTTTTTGACATGTCGTGTATTTACGTAATATGATGAGTGTCTTTGTCAGGGAATAGATCAAAAAAATTGTGGGAATAGTAGGTAATTGGAAATATAATTGACTTTGAAATTGTGTACAATCGAGGAAACAATCTCCCAGTTTTAGTTTCATTAACACAATAAAACAATTTGATCTGTTCTCGAAGTAGGTCCTTATTGTATTTCAACGGAATTTACTTACGAATTAAATTACGACTTTACTAAACTTATTCGGTCGTAATTTTCTTTATCGATTTTGTTTGAACCACAAATGAGTATGTCGGCGTTTCAATTTTCTAAGCAACTTTTCAACAATGTTCAGCTTTGTAATCGTTAAATTGGTACATTTAAATAAATTGGCTTTTTGTATGAAAGGGCCCAAAGGAGTATTCAATTTATTTTTTATTGAGTTAACATGGAAAC
Source organism: Lithophane ornitopus (assembly GCA_948473465.1). Taxonomy (NCBI): domain Eukaryota; kingdom Metazoa; phylum Arthropoda; class Insecta; order Lepidoptera; family Noctuidae; genus Lithophane; species Lithophane ornitopus. The sequence continues at coordinate 8,445,679 of OX419624.1, read as the reverse complement.
TTGTAATTGACTGTAGAGAATTGAGAAGTAGGCAATTGAATTGAGTCAAGATTGAGTTATCTTCTCCAATGTAGGTGTTCCATAAAGTGTAGTAGGTTAGTCGTCTATGTGAAGTAGGCATGGCACTTACGCTCATTTTTAAGCGACTCAGGGAAATTATAATAAAATTATTTTTGCATTAAGCTTAGCTAAAATAGGTAAACACGGTAAATAGAAAGAAAACTGTTATCAAAACTCCTACAAGAATTAATTTATCATTGTGCTGCTACGGTTGCTACAAAGTAGAAATTCAATTTAGTATTTGCAAGGATATACCTTATTAAAAATTAAAAGTTATAAAAACTAAAACCCAACCACAACAAAAAAGTCGTTTTTGGTGTTATAATACCTATAATATTTTTGAAATGTGCTAATTAAGCCTTATCATTTGACACCCAACATGGTTTCACTAATAAATTGATTATTTAGTTCATGGCGTTATTTCCTCAAATGGGCGCCTCAATTTAATGTGACGTCACATAGCCTATAACTAGCGGACGATACTTCATTTGTTGCAAATTATGATGAGTAGTTTAGAAGTTATGAGGGAACAGATGTACATACAAACATACTGGTCAAAATCATAATCCTCCTTTTTGCTTCGCCTTTGCATGTGTGCGATGGTACCGTTGCGTTCAGCGGATGTAATGCTTGCCACTAGAAACTCGTGACTGACGTGACTCGTCTGCGCAAAGTTGGCGTTGCGCAGACGTTGGAGAAGCGCCAACGCTAAAAACGCCAGTCGGATGGTGGCCTTATTGTTAAGTATAGTTTTGATTCTGATTCCCCTCTTCTTTTTCCAATTATAGCGACAACTAAACAATATTGCTTTGGATCAAAGCGTAGCTGTTTCTTTCTTCAAGTTTCCATTGAGAACTTTACTTTTATAAGGCTTTTAATTTCATTTCACTTTGACAACAACTGCCAAGAAGTGATTCTCCGAGATAAAACACTAATTCATTATTACAAGACCTTAACTTTGCTATTTTAATATTTTGTGTGTGAGAGTTAAAACGTCAATAGTTGAAATATGTCAAGTTGAAAAGATGCTTTGTTAAGATTTTGAACACAAGATACTCTTTGTCACTGGTGTTACAACCTGGTGTGACCACGAGTCCGGCCCCATCATGTTTTCTGTGAATTGTTTTTACCTTCTAAGGAAAGATTTTGATATTTATACTTTGAGACAACACAACCCTCGACCTTCTCCTGCCAACTCACGGCTGCCCAAACATTCACATTTAATTCTATTTATTTGAATATATTGTCTTGACGTTTAAATAAAAATGAGCTCTCTCTGCACTTTGCAAATATGTCTTATAATGATAATATACATGATAGCATTATTCACCTTTACTGTTCATATTGAGACTTTTAAATATTCTACACGAACAACACCGCCTAAAGAAAGAAGGCATTATAAAAGAAAAATATATTCGCATCACTACTGTTTAGTTACGTACATAATTGCGAACCTTTTCGTGGAGGACAAAGGGGCATTCCCAGGACTGCATTCCGCCGATTCTTAGACGGAACCTCAAGTAATTCCCGGGGTGAACTTCCGAATCGATATCGGCGAGTTGAGTAGGTCCGTGATCTGTATGAAAAATGCGGAAGGAACCGTGGTACGCAGTAATTAGTGGCTCACGGAACGCTTGGGCGCGCAAGGGCGGCGCGCCACTCTAGGGACACCACGTACTCCTTTATCTTGACGGAATGCGTAGGTATTTTATTGAATAAAATGATTTAGATTCTTACCTACTTTATGATGAACTGACTTTGGATTTGGTATCATGGTATCATATCATATTATTAAAACAAATAGACTTTTATTTGTGTTTGTGACATGATACAAGGGAAAATCCTAGTAACGCGGGCAACGTTATTTAGATTTTTTTTTAAATCTTCGTTCCACTTACCTTTGCCTGTAATCTTTAAGGGCTTCAGCAGAGGCATTCAGCTACATTTCACCCTTCTCCTTTATGCCCATTTAATCCCTGTCTTTTCTTATTCACGCGACATGGTTACCCTTCTAGTAGACGTGAACCGTACACGCCTTTCATGTTCGTAGGTGTTGCAATAATGTTGAATGAAAGAAAATTGCTAACCTCGTTACTGTGCGCCGGGGCGGAGGGACTTGTCACACGTACTATTACCGACAGACCGTTTTTACCGACGGTTTTCCACTATTACACAGGTTTTGTTCTAACTGCTTTTTTATTCTAGTTTTTTATGGCTTAAGTACTTTCTTAATGAATAGATTATTAACATAACATTGGATTTGTTTCCCTAAAGGGGTAGACGGATATATCTAATACTTACATTCACATAACAGTGGTTATGTTTCTGTCCTATGTAATACAGGGCGAGCCTATTGCCATTAACCGGGCACAAATCCAGACTTCGGGCAAACAGGGATTGATTGTGTTCAGGTAAAGTGGCTTTTTTTGAGCTGGTTTTAGGCATGTGCCTTGTCTTGGTTAGTAATTATGATCAGACCGGCGGGATTATGTATCTAACAGGAAATCCTGACAAATACTTTAATGAATAAATAAGTTGATTTGTGAAAACAATGATCCTCTTCTCTTTGCACGGTAAGCAAGTGCGGATACAATTTTATTCCATATAATTTCATCAGCTTTTCTATTATGGAGTTCTCAGTTTTCTCAGTTCGGAGTTTGAAACTGTGTTCGATAAATACCAAAAGCCTAACCACCGAGCGCTCCTAGTACCTACTTTATTATAATTAGCTACGTTGCATTACCCATTTCGGCGAACTGTGTGTGCATCCAATGATGAATTTCAGGAATTTCACGTGAAACGTTATGTCATCATGATTTCTGAACAAGCTGCATTGTTAAATTCCACTGGCTAGTTACAGGTTTGAGTTAGTTTAAGTACTCCTATTGAGCACAGTGTAGTAGATCGATATGTTTAGTAAATTGCCTTTTGTGTTTCGTACTAAAATATTATAATAAGAAATACACTTACAAAAACTATTGTTTAATTTTAAATCAAATCAATACTGCCCAAGTTAACTCTGGCATATCTTGTCAGTAAAAAAATGATTCCCTTGAAAACTATATCAGACACTTGTAAAATTTTATCCAGATAAAAGCAAACAAGAATGATCGGACACATTTCAAATATTTCCATCAAGCTTTTAATTGAAAAATACCTTTAACAGAATACGAAATAACAAGTTCAATGAATGCTCCACACTAAAAGCTCGATACTAAACGCGAGGGTTTTCAATTTAGCGAAATTTTAGTTCAGTGTCAGTGTTTTATCGGATGCTTTGAGCGTGTGCAAGTGGAGTGTAATTTCACTGGCTGCTGGCGCCCGCTCCGCTCATGAAATCGCTCGCCCTCGTGCGGCTCACGCGTTTGTAATATATAGTAGTAGTACCTAGTATCTATCTTACCTACCCAAAGTACCTACTATCAAATTTTCCGGTCACTTCGCGCAAAATTACGTCACGCTTACAATTATTTTGATTAAAATCTGTGTATTCAATAAACTAGTTTTTTTTTTAAGAAGCGAAAAAGCATGGTACCTGCCTATTGCCTTCTCGGCACTTTTTTCTTGGGATGCTTTATTATGAAAACAGGTAATACAACTCAAAATGCGTTGTTATCTCGTATTTCAGCCCGTTATCTACAGTAATATTCCAAACAATTATAAATTGCCTTTTTATCAAATATCAGAGCTCTGTTTTGTCAAAACTTGAACTTTGTGTGATGTTTAATAAGACCTTTTTCTAAGTGATTTTGTAAATCATAGTAAGAACATGAGCAGAAGCGTCTCCTGTCAGTAAGAAACCAATCTGTGGGCCTAAAACGGTCACATTAGCAATTCCTCTAAAAGCATTTCATTTCCTGAATTTCCAGCTGTCATTAGTAATTCCTCTAATTTGACACAAAAGCAATTCATTTTATGTGTACCATTTTACGAATCTCCATAGAAAACTGTCAAACAGATGAATTATTTCGTAATATGAATCGCACGCAGATCATATTATGAATTGTCAGTTTGTGACATTTTACGATGATTCATAATATTTTCCTATTATGATTCTGCCAAAGTGACTGTTTTAACCTGTTCATCAAACGATGCCACTTCTCTAGTTCTCACGTTTGTAGAACCTAGATGTTCATATAATTGTTGATGATGACGGTGATGATACACAGAGTATGCTGCAGTGAGGATAGGTATAACTTTTTGAAAATGACGTTTATTTTAGACAATACAACTTCAGCAAAAGGAAAGTTGTTAATTGGGTGTGGTGAATTGAATATAATAGTTAGCGAGCAAGGTACTAAAACTTTGCCATAGCAAATTACAATTGAATATACAGAACAGCATTACATTTGGTACCTATTCCAAATTAAATTAAATAAATTAAATTAAATTGCTTTTCTTTCAGACCATGGTTTCTATTTTGTTAGTAACAATGTTGTTATAGACTAGTGTTAGCAATACTTAAAACTACTCACAACAAAACATATTATTGTAAAAGAAAGTAAACTCAACAATCACTACTGCGCCATTCCATGACAAATGGTGCAGCAATGATTGATGTAACCACAGTCTAGCCGACTAGCGATCATGCTAAGGCTGTTGGCGCTGCCACGTACTTTACGCACCAGGGATGCGCACCTTTTACGGATGATAGCGTAAAAGCAGTCTACGCGACGTCAGCAACATCCCTGATTCACTACAGAATCGCCGCAGCCCCATCAGCACCTTGAACGCATTATTAAATTGGACTCGGAGGGCATTGTAAGACTTTTAATTATAGTCGACCCACAGTGTAATTATTACTTCTATCGAACAACAATTAATTCTTTGTCTTCTCAAACGTTCATAAAAAGAGCAGAGGTTCAAGCATTTGTAAAAGTTGACACGTAAAGACGTAAAAAAATAAATTTAAAAAATATCTATAATTTCAGACAACATAGTTAGTCCACATTAGTAGCTACAATTTATTGACAGTATGACTATATCTATAGTACAATTTAAGACTTTATCCAGTACAATTGACAGTATGACACTACCTTGACAGTATGACACTATCTTGATAGTATGACACTACCTTGACAGTATGACACTACCTTGATAGTATGACACTACCTTGACAGTATGACACTACCTTGACAGTATAACATTACCTTGAGACCTTAACATTATTGACATCAAATTCCTTGATATCATAATCCCTTAAAGGCTACTACTAGTTACTAGCCACATCTCCACAAAATGCATCATCTTTTCTCTGGCCTGCCTCCTGTCTAACCATCCATATTCTTACAACTTCCTTCGCAATATTTTCTAACCAAACAAACAATAAAACACATCGATACAGTAATCTTGTTTGTTCCCGTCACTCTGCACCCAGTGCATTCGCGTCAAACAGTCGAACGCAGTAAAAAGCGATCCTTTAGTACTTGAAAGCGCGAACAGTACTTGTTCCGACACGTTGCTACGTGTGAAACGTACAAACAAACATGTTACTAGTGCTATGTTGAGGTGCGAGTGGCTGGCTCTCTTGAAAGGAGGTTTTGTAAAGGTGCGTTAAGGCATGCTCACATTGGATCCAGTTATTTCTACGGTGATATGATTTTCTTCGTGTTTTAGGTGCAAGTTGCGCTTTCGTTTTCTGTAACGCTCTTTTGATCGACAAAGCCTTGCTTAGATCCTGTAGCAGTAATAAATAATATTATTTTTTATTATATACTTATTACTTATCTTTAAAATTAACTAAAAGCATCAAATTCATGGGCCTTCCTTTTGCAACCTTCTGCAACACGACAATTATAGCCTAATATAGCGATGGTTAAGAATTGGACGGGAGATTGAGAGGTTGTCAGCTTGAGCCCCCACTCGTTGCACCAGTAGCATTATTGGTGACCGTTGCTCCAGTGACCTTGGCCTAGATTGATCAATTGTTCTGACATTCAAATCGGTTCAATGTTGTTTTTGATGTTTAATTAACAGAAATGGTCGTTTATTGAACTATGGGTCATGTTTCAACCGATTTAGATCGTTAAATAAGAAACGTTTTAATGTTTCTCAATGTCTGGTTACAAGATTAAAGGTCAGGTGCATAGTGCTCAGTGCTCGCAACCGGCACGGGTTTTTGACCAGATGCAAGATAATACGAGGGCAAAGCTAATAAGAAGTAGCAAAAGTCGTTTTGTAGTTCCTTCCTACCCTAATCTGGAAAATAAACGTTACCTTATGTGTGTATGTAATGCTCAGTTTTCAAAAGAAAGCATGAGTTTTCATAGCACTCATGCTATGATAACCATAATACATGCGGACAAATCAAAAGCGCAAATATGCAAAATTGGAACACTGTAAGGCCATACAAATATTTGTCCCGGCGTTAGAACGCAAAATCAGGGCATATGGAACCCATTGTGTTGCAACATTTATTTTACATCAATATTCAATTAAATATTCGAATTGAGTAGCCGTTGCTAATGTAAACAAAAATATAAACTGCTATTTGCTCGGCGGGAATGCTGATAATATAACTACATACGCTTTCAGTATTTAGCCTTTTCCAATGACGTGTATTTTATTCCATGGTTTTCGGGTCTATTGCTAAGGTTGAATAAATTGGTAGTTGTACAGCTGAGAGCATTGATTCACTATACAATCGAGCTGTTTTCATAGGAAATAGTTTCTGATCTACCCAAATGACTGTAGGTAGCATGATTGTACTAGTAAGACTATGACGATAAGCGGTCTTAAGTGACCGGTTCCAAGTCTCACGGTGAAACTTTGAACAAGTTTCAAGAATAAAAGTAAATCTTCAATTTTAGTACTACAAATGCAACAAAACAAAAATTCTTCTGCCAAGAAAACAGAATCCTAATTTATTCAAGATCGCAGAGATCTGACGCCACCCTTATGCCAGGGAACATTATGCCCGGGCGCGAAATAAATGCATTGCGATTATGAGCTCTCGTCAAATGGATGTTAGTTTTATAGATCAACGGTGCACTAGTGAGATTATACGTAATTTGTTCACTACCTACATGTTTGTGTACAGTTCTATGAAAGGTTTTTTGTAGACCTATCAGACGATAGGTCCCCCGCGTACCTGAGCTTGTTGAATAAGCTTGCGTATCAAGATCCTGACAAGCAGAAATAATTATTTTGTGTAATATTAACAATACTCTGTCGTGTTGTTTTTGACCGATAGATGTTTTATGATCACCTACCGGTCTGCGAAAATGGGAGTTTATGTAAATTTTCCCTTTCTAATGGAGGAAACCGGCAGAAGTTATTAAAAGTCCGATTTGATACGTACATACATACAACCATCATAATAAAAATTTCTTTTTCCAAGAATAACTAAACAAAACAATGTCCAACATCGACACTCCCATGCTAATTTGCGATACGATACGTCCGCGGTATCCCATAGTTTCTATAGCTCAAGTTGTACGTTACAAGTGGAAACCACAATGCAATTATACGAAGGTGTACCCGTTTGTGCCTGACGCTCGTGTCTGACGCTGTCAGGTCGACCTAGTACTGACCTCAAACCGACGTAACCTATTCAACGGCTGTGTACGGAATCTGTCCACTCATTCAGACACATTCTGTACAGCTAACACGTATTGTAAACTATAAACGATTCAAAAGTTTAATCCTTACTTTTATTTTGTTCATGCTTAATTCAGTTTTTCAATTCCATTTTTAACTTTTCTCTCCAGGCTTGAATGTTAAATTTTTTGCCAATTTTGCTAATTTACCGAAAGTTAACCCTTTCGGTAAATTAGCAAAACGGGCAAAAATCTAATCTTTGACACAATGTTATCTTCCCAGAGCTCAATTTAACACATATATTAGAAATTTTTGTAGTATAATCTAGATAAACAATCAAATATCTGTATTTCAAACATCAGGGACTCTTCCCAGGAAACATGAAACATTGCTTGAAATCAACAATCCTCTCAATTTTATTCTTTGCTATTATTTTATAGCAATTTATCTTTATATACATACCTACCATGCTTAAATTGACTATCTAAGTTTATTTATAGTGTTCATAAAATACTTAAGATAACGCAAAACATAACATCATAACCAATAATATCTTTTTTTTTTAAAAAAAAAACGTTGCCCCACACTAGGAATTTCTTCCTGTATCGTGGGTGCATTTACAAACATAGAAACTCACATACACTAACACCCAGACCCGGAACAACTACTTGCAGATCATACAAATATTTGTTCCGTGCGGGAATCGAACCCACGGCACGTTGCGCAGCAGTCCATCGCTCAGCCACTGCGCCAACCGTGTCGTCAAATATTTATGATGTTGTGTACAGATCGTCCTTGAAGTTCCTCATATGTCAAGGCCTCAGATCCCATCTATCATGGTGATATCTCATTAAATCGACAGCCACACCAAACTTCACAAAATGTTGTTGCCGACATACTTTTACCTACGATCGTGTGTATGCGTTCACATTTTGTTTGTATATTGAAGAGGTATATGTATATGTTTTCGCCTTGGAACGTAAATAGCGCCTTAGAAGATGGTTTATCTCGCATGCCTACTTTTAGCGAATATTGACAAGCTTTTTACGCATACTGTGAGTAATATGAATTTCAATGTCTTCTGGTATGTAAATAACCGCAATATACAAATAACCAAGAATATAGAATGTGCTATTAAATGTTTTTATAAAGGTGCATCCACACTGAAGTTACTTTTAGTAGAGCAATATTTTTCAACATGTTAACATTAAGTAACTTTTTATAACTTTTAGTAAGTTTACAGTTTACTTAACAACTTTTTATTATCCGTTGTTGCTATTAAGCAAGCACTTGCAGAAAGTAACTTAGGTGTGGATCCAATTAAACTCTATAACGGTACCAGAAATCATTTTAAGTAAGAAATTCCATAAAGCATATAAGTGGCGCCTACATGGATGTAGAACACGTGGTGCTACGAAGCTCATCACGATGCCGTGCTACGCACAGTTGGCTACGAAGCCGCGTAGGCGCGTAGCATAAAAGTTTGTTGACGTCAGACGCAATATCTCTTCCTTTAATCTCGTACTTACTAAGCTATATGCATATTTAAATGGGTCAAGGTTTTGTATGGCTGAATTATTTTAAACTAAATATTCCATTGACTAAACCAGCAACCAAGCTAATGAGAATCGTTTCAATTTCCTACAAGGCTCTGTTCTAATTTCGTAGTGAATGAATTTGAAAGGCGTTTTTATTAACAGTGGGCTTATACCTGTACTAATTAGTTCGGAAATTTAGCGCCCGAGTTAATTAGTTTGGGTACGGTCTGAGAATGGAAGCATAACTTGGGGTATATGGCTTATCTTAATCAACTTGGATATTTTGCCTAGGATTAGAATTTAAATAAGAATTAGACGCCATAGATATTGAGGGTACTACGCAGTTTAATAATTGTAAGTTTCTGTTATTAGAACGCATTTTGTTTTATTATTTATTTTTTATTTTATTTATTATTTATGTGCACACAGTAAAATACAAAGAGATATGACATAATTACGATAGGAGTACAAAGGTACTGCTTATTTCTTAAGAAATTTCTTCCAGCAGACCTGCGAAAGGAGAAATGAGAAAGAAATGTAGACAATAGTGTGTGAGAACAAAAAGAAAAAAACATGATTATGCGAATTCTTAACTAAAATATTAAATATACCTATACATATAATTTAAATAAACTTTCTTTCTCAAAATTAAAACACTACGCAAATGGCATTACATAACATAGTACAAGACTTAGACGAAAATCTACAAGTAAACTGTCACACCGTTGAAACTATTGATCACTGCCAAACATTAATAAAAAATACCGAGTCTAATTTCAAAATTCTGTCGCTCAATATCAGAAGCTTCCAGCACAATTTTGACAACTTGGCGGTAATGCTGCAGCGAACTACAATCTGCTTTGATGTTATCATTCTAACGGAATGCTGGCTGTCTGACGGCAGTATTATAGATCCTCTACCAGGATATAATGTATATCGCACATCGGTTCAGTAAAATAAAAACGGAGGTGTAATTTGCTTTGTTAAAACTGATTACAACACTATAGCAACTGAACCTTCAATACTAGACGCAGATCGAATTCTCATATCCATCGATGATAAAGTCGCAATCTTAGGCATTTATAGATCTCCTTCTTTTAGTAATATTGATCCATTCCTGAACTCACTGGATACATTACTGAGCTCACTGGCAAATAGACAAACACGAATTGTCACTGGCGATATTAATATTGATATTTGCAACCCTACCAACAGTCAGTCATCAGAGTACCTGTGTCTCATGTCTTGCCATGGTCTACTTCCTGCCATAACTAGCCCAACTAGGGATAAAGCGTGCCTAGATCACATATTTATAAAGACTCAGACCGAATTCTTTGGGGTCGTTTGCAAGTCCTCAATCACTGATCATGATATAGTTGTCGCTAATATTTCATTACGTAATCTTTCAACTAGTACTGCAAAGAGATGGATAAGTAAAACTGACACCGAAGCAGTTATTGCTGACCTAAATAGCGTTGACTGGTCAATTATCACAAAAGATACAAATGTTAATACTGCAACTTCAGAATTCACGAACATTGTTTCCTCTACTGTAAACAAACACACGCGCCAAGTAAAAGTTGGTAGGAAATTGGCATGCATCAAACCATGGATCACCCCGGGATTAGTAAGATGTATGATACATCGTGACAAACTCCATAATGACTGTAAATCTAACCCTGATGACCTTATCCGAAATAAAATATACACTCGGTATAGAAACTTTTTTTCCAAACTTCTCACAAAAATCAGGTCTGACTACAATAACCAACAGATTGTTGGTAATAAAGATAATCCAAAAAATCTCTGGAAAGCAATTAAATCAATAGGCCACATATCTTCTAGAAACAAAGAGAGCTCCCAATTACTGAGCCCCAATAGAGAAAAAGAAACACTCAACTCCTGTAACTCACACTTTACCTCAGTAGGATCCCGTCTGGCAGACATGATTCTAGAAAAACTTAATCTATCTCATGAATCTTTAATAAATACATACTCATCCGACGTCTCTAACTCACATTCTCTCCTCCTTGAACCGACAGATGCGTATGAAATTATTAAAATTATTTCAGACCTTAAAGTCGAAAGTGCTCCTGGTCCTGATAAAATTTCAGTTATTCTTATTAAAAGAGCTTTAAAGTCCTTATTAGTACCAATGATGCACATCTTTAACCTGAGCCTTGAGACCGGTACCTTCCCAGAATGTTGGAAAATAGCTGCGGTTTCTCCTATTCACAAAAGCGGTGCCAAACATGCACCAGACAATTATAGACCTATAGCACTACTAAGCTCTGTCTCTAAAATATTAGAGAGGATTGTTAACTCCCGCCTTATATCGTTCCTTGAGAAAAATCATCTCATCTCTGATAACCAATTCGGTTTCCGAAGGAATAGGTCGACCGAGGACGCTGCCACTCTCCTTGTCAATTGTGTCTCTGCTCATATTGAGAAAAATGAAAAATGCCTTGCGATCTTCCTTGATCTTGCAAAGGTATTTGACACGGTATCAACTGGCTTACTTCTCAAGAAACTGGAATGGTTAGGAATAAGAGGAATTTGCCTTAAATGGTTTAAAAGCTACCTGACAAACCGGAAACAGTACACAAAAGTAAACTCTTTCACTAGTGACCAACTCCCTATTAACTTTGGAGTCCCACAGGGCAGTGTACTTGGTCCCACGCTTTTCATTGTGTATATTAAACCTTTCTGTGAAAAATGCTGATACTATAACTTATGCAGATGATACAGCCGTCATATTTCACGGGAAAACGTGGGAACATGTACACTGTCTAGCAGAAGAGGGATTGTCACTAATCGCGAATAACTTGGACAGAAACCTCCTCACGCTAAATGGCAGCAAAACAAAATATATTGTTTTCTCCAAGACTGCCGCTTCAAAACCCCCGGAACACCTAAAACTAAAACTGCATCACTGCTCTTCTAGCATTTCTACTTACCCTTGTGACTGCCCTCCTCTTGAACGTACCACTTCCATTAAATACCTCGGTATTCTCATCGATGACCACCTAACATTCAAACAACATATATCCAACCTTTCTGGCAGGATAAGATAACTCATCCACACCATGCGTAGACTACGAGACAGCGTACCCACAGACACACTACAACAAGTTTACCTAGCGCTATGCCAATCCATAATTCAGTATTGCATCAGTGTGTGGGGTAGTGCTGGAAAGACGTACCTGATTGAAGTAGAACGAGCACAGAGAGTGCTTCTAAAAGTAACTTTCAAGAAGCCCTACCGGTTCTCTACTGACGAACTCTATCGTGAAACGAGGGTTCTCCGAGTCCGCCAGCTTTTCATTCTATCTGCCTGTACCAAAACTCATAAAACTATTAAAAGCAGACCCGACTGCACATCAATCATAAGCAAAAGGAACTATAGAATCCCAACACCTGACACCACCTCTTTACTAGCTAGACGCTCCCCAGCCTATTCTCTCATTAATACGTACAATAAAGTCTGCAAGCTCTGTGAAATCAAAAATACTACCTCGTTCAGTTGTAAAAAAATAATAAAGAAAATGTTGCAAAACTCTGGTTATGACGACTCGGAACAATTAATATAAATGCCCTGACCTGACACTATATCACACTATGGGAACAAACACGCAAACATAAACATACACCCACATACAAACATACACCACACACCACACTCACATCACATATACACAAACAAAATAATATACAACACCTGAAATCACCTATCTAGTCTCCACTCTGTAAGTCGTACCCCGAGCCCCAAGATACAGACTAACTGTCTAGTTTGGGGCTCACTGGTAAATAACTTGTGTAACCTAACTATAGGTAATATTGTAACCTGCAAACCTGTTTTTGTAACCTGTAAACGTGCTTACTGTAATATTACCTGGACAATAAACGATTTTTCTATTTTTTTTTTCTATTTTTTTTCTATATACGCAAGAAAATTAACATATACTTAAATAAATACATAAAGCTTAAATATATAAACATAAATACACTATAGGTACTTATATAATTATATACTCATAGTTGAGAGGAAAGATAATGCTCTTTTACACGAAATTTGGAATAAGCATGGACAGAGAAGGAATAAGAATAATAGCTAGTTTTATGAGGATGGGATTTAAGGAGGGATCTAAGGTGAGATCTACACGGTGCGTCACTAGGACGAGCGTAAGAAAAACGCTCACGCAAGTAGGACGGATAGGACGGGTTGTGTAAGATGTTGAAGAGGAGACATAAAATCCGAGTGTTCCTGCGAAGGCGGATTGGGAGCCACTTGAGTTCCTTGCGAAGGTGAGAAACATGGTCATATTTTCGGAGACCGAAAACAAAGCAAATGCAAAAGTTTTGCAAGCCCTCAAGCTTGTTTAATAGCTCCTCAGTAGCATTCAGGTAGCAGGCGTCGGCATAATGTATTATCAAAATATAAATGTTATTGTTATAATTAAAACATAAAAAATGCGACCTAGTTACTAAACCCGGGCGATGATTTTTATTTCCTGTTTCATAGCAATTACTTGTGGAGTAAGCTTGCATGAGCACATACGCTGCATGTTTGTATTTTTATTAGAAAATAACCGACCAAAATAACCGATTCAACTCATAATATTATTTACCATACAGTTAACACAACACTTCTAAAGATTGTTTCACAAATCTTTATTGCAAGTTGTTTTTTTTCTCTTTTTTTTTTAATCCAGCAGAAATAAAACTAAAACGAATTTATTTAATTAAGTACAAGTATTTATTTCTCCTAAATTACATACTCTTAGCTCAACAATTTTTTGGTGTTTTAAACTAAAAGGAAATCTTCGGAAATTCACTGCCACACCAAATGAATACTACATAATAGGAAAATATTATGAATCATCGTAAAATGTCACAAACTGACAATTCATAATTATGATCTGCGTGCGATTCATGTTACGAAATAATTCATGTGCTTGACAGTTTTCTATGGAGATTCGTAAAATGGTCCACAAATTATGAATTGCTTTTGTGTCAAATTAGAGGAATTGCTGATGACAGCTGGAAATTCAGGAAATGAAATGCTTTTAGAGGAATTGCTAATGTGACCGTTTTAGGCCCCCTGACTGATAGACCTAGCTCCAAAAACAATGACACACAATTTTTAACCCTACACACGTCGCGTAATTACAATCCTTAATACATCGAGTTATGACATTAATGTCACGCCTGACGTCTTATTAATACCGCTTCTCATCCTTCGCCTGTTCGTTATTAATGACGGCCGTAATTATCCGCCTAAGACGAGACTTCTCATTTCACGAGAGGAATACGATTCTGAATACGTGTTTAAACATGATTTATCATCATTAAAAGTTCGACGTGTTAATGTAAGTTGATGAGTCTCGCGCGGCCATGCGTTGTCTTTGTCTGTGAAGTGATTTAATTGGTTTAAATTAATGAAACAGTGGTGCCGATTCTCTTGTCACAAAATTCTCTAAACTAAACTAAAAATCACTAAAATTTAGTTTAGTCCTGTCAAAAGACCAAACTCATTCTGAAATAGACTATAAATGACACAACTTAACTATAATTTTGTTTGACAGCACTAAGATGGCACTGAGATTAGTTTAGTGAAAATGATAAATGATAAATGATTTATTTCTGTAAGTAGGTTTGTACAAACACTTTTACACGTAAAACACATTTTTTTAAATTAGATGAGTTCGGCGTTTCCTATCTGACTACTCTGAGAAGAAAGGCCGAAACAAACTCAGAGGTCACAGTCTCTTTTAAAGTCCAGACATAATCTTGGTCAGATCATGTGAAGACCATGTAGATTGGTGTCTGGAATGGTCTTTTGAGGAAAGAACCACACAGATTGAGTGGACCTGTCCAGTCAGTGCACGCATTTGTCAGTGATCGTGCAGCTCAACTCAGAATTTAAGGAGCTCAACGATTTGACGAACAATACCAAAAACAGGGCATTGCTATTCTGAATTTGACGATTTAACCTAAAATTTTGTCCTATATCTAAAATCCTCTAACTACATCTGACTATATTTAATCGCGATTAAAAATGTGTGAAATAAAATTAGATGTCATGAACTAAAATTCAAACCAACACCTCGACTTAATTTTAAAAAAACAGTACTGTATTTTTTTATTTTCTTTTCCTTATATCTCGAAAACGGTGTGTCCTATCGCAAAAATAATGAAAATTTCGACCCCCTTTAAGAGACCCTTAAACCCCTAATTCCCAACACGTTGGTATTTTTTTTTTTTTTTTATATTATTTTCCATACAAAAACTGAAAAATTCCATTAAAAACACGTCTAGGCTGCCGTGCATGCGCGCCTCTGGCTCTATAAATAAAACACAGGGTAGGGAAAACAAGTACCAAGTGGAGGCGCGCGGTTGTCAAATTCGATTTTAGTTGTGTCAAAATAAGTTTTAAATTTAGAGATTTTTTTTGGCAGAATAGCTTCAAGATTCCCATAGTCAAAAGTAAGGAATTTTAGTGATAGTTTAGGTAGTTTAGTTCGGTGTACAAGAGAATCGGCACCATTGTCTTTGCGCGCTTGTCTTGATCGCTTTTAAAAGAGTAGTAGTAGTATGATAAATCAAAACAAGTTTATCCAGCATCTGTGTGCAAGTTTATCCTGTCTGTGTCATCGCGTTATTCTTATAAAGTACGCAGCGGATTTCGATGCAATTTTCACTATTATTTTGGAAATTTATTCCGACAGTTTTTTATATATATGTAATAAATTTAATATTAAACTTGGGAACGTATAATAAATAAATCTCAATACAAAATATCGAGATTTATGTATTTTATGTACCAACCTAAACCCGTGTCAGGGGTCGCTAATACCTACCTATTGTATCTTTATTCCATCATATTCATCATATATTCTTTATTTGTACACAATGTACTGTTTAAAAAATTCGATCATTTCCAAAGTATTTTTCAAAGAACTGTCGAAATGGCTTCAGATTTTAACACTAGACATAAAGGGTGACCTTTTTAAAATCAATGTTTATACTTTTTAGTGTTAAAAACTGACAAATATGAGAGAAATCTCAAATGAAAGGAATAATGAAATTGATGATTCCAGGTAAAAAAGATTGTAAACGATCATGAACAGCATAATGTCATAATGGTTTTCGTTGTTATTTTGTGTACTTTAAAATGATGTCACTTTTAATTGGCGGCACGTAAATTAACTTAATTAATAATTATTTTGTTAACTTAAATATTAATGGACTTAAATATTGTAAGGTTTATTTTGGTTGATATTTATTGTTATTTCAGGTTTTATACAAAAATTTCCGAAACGAAATAATTTCCGTTATGGGCTAACTGTACCTACATATAAAACAATTTCCTAAAATCTAAAAATGTATTTCCCGAGTGCGAAAATTATTAATTGTAATTTAACCTTTATGCCTTTCTTCATAAGAGTCACATCACACGCGCTCGTGATTTGCAAAGACTATACTCAAATTGTATAGACGTTCAGTATCTACAATATATAGTTAGGACAATAAACTCAGAGATAGGCACATTTACATAAATACTATCGTCCTTTGGGACATTAAATATATTGCGATATACGTAATTACGTACCTATAAACTTAGATACCTATCTATATTATATTGGGCCAGGTATTCAAACCACGCTAACAAGAACACGTATGTACATTATGTACAATGTATATGTATGTAAATGTATCGTTTCTATTCATATTACAAAGCACGTACCTATGCATGGCAGTGCTTTAGTCATTGTTTATTATGTAAACGGATTTTCGATTTGAATCTGTGTATTTGAGCCTTATTTGAGTATGCTGGGAGAGATAGAAGGCATGGATGATTCTTGCACTAGTTATAATATCAAAAGATTTAATGAGAAGTGGAATTTAAAAAAAAAATGCTCTCTGGACTCTGTCCACATACATACCTCACCACTTTATCGTAAAAGTATGTAAGTGTAGCACCCACGACCCTTTCGTACTGATTTGGAACCGTCCGAATTTGATCACACATCATATTATGTGTGTAAAGTACTCATAACGTGGCACGGTCGCGCCCAAATCGTCCCAAAAACTCTTATCACCCGCCAGCCGCCACTCAAACACATAAAATATTCCGCACCCCACATTCTTCTCGCTCATAAATTCATCTTCCATGATGTCACGAGTCACGAGTGAGACAAACACGCCATAACTCAAACATACTGGCCGGCTATAAACAAGCCAGGGAAGATACGGTGTGACGTCACGGACGCCTCTGAATGCAGCCAAGTGACGCAAAACACACGGCCCGTGACCGGCGTGTGACGTCATTTGTCAACGTCACTCACAAGTAACGGTTGTTGTAAATCAGACACGGTGTAACCAAAAATAACACGGTGCACGAAATTGGTATTTCAAAAAGTTCCAACTACCTACCAATGTTTGGTAAAGGGTAAAGGTCGCCCCCGACAGTGACAAACAACTACATAGGTAGGAACTAAATTACGGGTTGATTATATCTAAAATAGTTCTGTTTACCTGGGAAGAGTAATGGTTTAATTAGAATGGTATAATCAAACAATAAGTTTGCGAATTTCGGAGATTTCGTCCTCATTTCGTCACAATTATCTTCAAGGCTTCAATTTCTATAGACAAAAAGGCGGTGGTCTATTTTTAGAATTTTATAAAATAGATTTCTTATGGAAATCTGATAATAATTTAAGGTAAAAGTAACTAAAAGAAATCGGTCGTCGACTACCAGGAAAAACGATCCGCCTTTTTAAACGCTCCTACTCGTCACGTCTGCAATATCTAGGCTAATTAATTTCAGTCCTAAGGGCATGATATACACCTGGTAGCTATTTAATAAAGTGCTGGACACGGTTTTATTAAAAGGCATATTTTCACCTAATGGCGACCTTCAGAGCCACCTTCTTTGCTCCAGAGCTATGACTCAAATTTTTCACAGTAATAATTTCCACGGAGACTTCCCAGTTCATAAAGATAGCGGGACGTTAATCACTGTCAAAATATACAACTAAAAGATATAAATCTTGAGTTCTGAAATTACATTGTTCATCAGCTCATGTCAGATCTCACGTCTCTTATTACCTTTCAACCTTAAAGAGTTTGTTGTTTAATGTGAAACTTTTAATATAACTGAAGAGTTGGCATCTGTTATAATTTCCTCACTCGCGTTATATTTTTTCGGCACATCAATCTTGGTAGCACGGCTAGGCTTCAGTGGTAGCTCTTTATTAAATTTACCGAAGCGCAAGCCGTCATTGGGCTTGGCATCACGTCTCGAGATTAATTTTAAGTCATGTCAAATTTACGTTGGCTTTAATATCGTGAGGATATGTCGCGATAATTACCCTCGGAGCCGCATGTCATGTGTACTACGGTGACATGACGTAACTCTGCTTCCAGCTTAGGCTTTATGACGCGGGCCCCGAACCGTTTTGCTGATATACCGAAGACTATGTTCGTTTTCGACCTGGGATTTGCGCCTGATTGGGCATTGAATATACCTAACTAAGCGAACTTATATATGTGAACGCTGTTTGCTAAAAGTAGTGTGATTTAAATGTCACTATTTCAAATATCAATCTAAATTAGTGTCAAATCAAATATCTTGTTTTAAATAGATATAATAAGCAGTTTTCAATAAAATCATCAAACATAACCGATTTTCCTATAAACATAACGAAAAAAAAGGAAAAAAGAACCTTTTTTCCAAAAAAGGAAAGCTTACGATTTGAGCGCGCGAAGCTTAGTCAGACGGTGTGGTACAGTAAAAAATGTGTTTTTTTATGTCCCCCTGACAATGTCATGGCATGCAGATTGCAAGTACGTGATCTGAAAGTCAATGTCCTCGACCTGCGGGTGACAAGCCGATTAGTGGCTTATAGTGACTGGAGGGCCTGTCACTTTGACGACTGCCACCGGCAGTCGTGATTTTTTAATATACTTTTTATTGGAAGAAGAGATGCAGGGTTTGCTGGGCTGTTTTTCAAGGAAGGGATAATCGTAGGTTAAGGAGGTTGGGTGGTAAACGGAGTGTACCTGGTATAAGCTTAAGTAACGTTAAGCTTTAAAAAAAATATGACCAGGTTCCTTTATCACATGATGAAAATTCTTTGTACATACTTCGCGAGTACAGATGTAAGCAGCAACTCAATTTTGTATTTATTTGATTTTCTCTTTGTAATTATTATCTAGGTGTGTTATTATATTCAGTAAAAAGTATAGGGTATATTTATAAGAATAACTAATATTAATATCGGGAACTCATAATTAGGTCATTTAATTAGTAGCGTAATAGATATTTTGGTAACAGTTTATTTCAGGGAAGAACAGCAGTAGGTATGACTAGTAAATAATATAATTGATTTTGTTGTTTCACTTTTTTAACTATGCATCGAATTAATTAATAGTGGTGTATCGCAGCCATAGATATCCGTGATCGCAGCCAAACAAAATTTTATTATTTACCAATAAATTCAATATGGTGCAAAAACAATTTGTCAATGTAACTTTGATTAATAATTAAATAGTCGTCAACCAAATTTGTTTGGTGACAAGAATTAATTGAAATGTATGACGCGGACGGCACAGCGCCAGCTGTTCACAGCTTTAATTAAGGAGCTAATGTACTGCCACAGTGGATCCTGCCGCCTGAAGGATGTGATTGATGACACGATGAACATACCTACACACAAACCTCGATATTCCCGCACGTCGAATCCAACGACAAATTATTATTTCATTTTGTTTCTGTCAACTGTTTAATGGATTAAGCCTTTGCTGACGACATTTGATTTCGACTGTACCGTGTTCTTTGTAGAGCATTATAATTAAGTCGACTGTGAACGAGAATACCTAGCTTGTTAGACGAAATTGAACGATTTCAAATGACGACGGTCTATTGTTAAAGGTTTTTTTATGTATCGTTATTTATCGTTACCCGTCATGTCAAACGTGTACTCGATTTACGTGAGCGTGTACCTTGTAAAATGTTAACGTTATATAAAATATATCGGCTTTTGATGCTCAAAGGATCAAACGAATTGTTATGAAAGAGTTATTGTGTTTAATATTTGCGAATAGTTGACGTAAAACTTAATATCTTCGACGATGTTAAGCAAAGCGTTTACTTGCCTATACATACGATTCGGAGAAAACCTATAAGTTTTATTTAGATGAAATTCCCGGACAAAAAGCGCGATACCTACAACATTCGAATATAGCCTACACTGGTTTATTGTTAACTACAGGAGTAGGATAGTAGGTACAGCATTGCTATTCTGTAACCATCTCACCGTGAAAACTTAGGTGAAGTGAGCGTAGAATGAGCTATCATTGTCATCGATACCTACTGATGCAAAGGCACTGACAGTTCACTGCAATCTTACTTCACCTGAGTTTTCACGGTGAGATTTTTACAGAATATCACAACTGGTAGGTACTAGGTAGGCTGACATAATAAAATAAGTGCTCGTCATTTCGATTATCACATAATGGAATAAATCAATTATGTGATAATCGAAATGACGAGCCTTGCGAATTGAAATCACTGATCTTATTTGTCAGAATAGTGAGTGTCGAATCATAAATAGGCTACGTCAACAGTCAACAGCATTACCAAAAACCTCACACAGTTCTTATTCAAACAAACCAACTGCTCAATCATAATCATAACATTCGTTCCAAAAAGCCTTAAAAATAAGACATAAATTCACAGTTTTCAAAGTTCGTAACTTCCTAACAGCATTTTTTGAAACAACAAACAATCGAGAATTCCTCGGTTCGCGCTGTGAGCACTGCATTTTTGTTTGAGTTTGAGGCTAACGGGCTAAAAATTGGTCAAGGGTGTGAAACAGCTATATGGTTTCCATAACCGTTCTAGCGGCAACATTTTTATATACTATTTTCGGATACTACCCGACCTTTGTACGCTCAATATTTTTTATTAAATGGAAAATCTAAACGTGTGATTTTAATGTCGTTATGAAACTTTTGGTTATTTGACACTTTTAAAATTATTTCCGTAACGTGTGAAAATTTTACGGTATTTTTCTGTTAAAGTACTTAACATTTTTCACCCAATCCCTTTGTGGTTTCCTTCCATACATAATTGCTAAAGCATTTTCTGTCTAAAACATTTTGGCAAAGAACACTGGAAACTAGCAAAAATAATAATACTAATAAAATATAAGTACCTACGTAGGTTTGCAGATATACTATTAAGTATTCACCAGTTCACCTTTTGTACTAAGGGCCCACTCAATATTCCCATGGATTTCGTTTTCATACCCACTCTTTTATGCACGGGTTTGTACGACATAACTTTTCTCACGAATTTGTTTCACATCTCCTCCGGGACCCACAAGAAGCATCTTTTTGTGAAAATTTACGAAAATTGGTCGGGAATCGTGTGAAGTTATAACAGGAATTGGTAGATTATGGGATGCGGAATGGACCGACAGGTGTATGTTGGCAAGTGAAAGCTTTCAAAGTTTTTACAAGATTTTTTACTTTGCGTTGGATGTAGTGTTTATTAGGAAATTTTATAGTAATTTCATCTTTATTGCCTTTTAAATCATTTAAATATATATATTTCAAACTGAAATAAATGAAAACAATTTGGAAATATGTTGGGATCGACTTCCCGCCGAACCAGATGCGGCTGAATATCAATATTTTACACGAATCGACGCCTTTCTGCCCCACTTTAGTTTTAGGTAGGTAGGCTACACTATGGATAAGTTCTGCAGGTCACTGTTGGTTTCTCTGTGTAACGATGGTAATAACATCATAAAGTACTCAAAGAGTTTACAGCTTGTGTTACGACTTAGCTAACAATGAATAGTTATCGAAATAGCTATGGAGATTAGGAGAAGCTTAGATGCGATACAAAATTATGAATTTTAAACTTGACCGTACCATCTAGCAGTGTAACTTGACAAATGGTAATCATCGTGTGTAATTTTATGTCCAGGCAAATCACTGTCCATTCCATAAGGCCGCCCATTGTATATTTTGTAGTGTTTGTTATATATTTTTGTGGTGTACAATAAAGAATATATAAATAAATAAATAAATCGTTCTATCTTTTCACAAATTTATTTATTTAAACTGTATGCACAATTAAAAAAAAATACTGTTCAAAGGCGGACTTAATGCCTCAGGCATTTTCTACCAGTCAACCTTGGCAGGTGCAACATACGGGATAGATAACTTGAAAAAGAATAGATAGTAATGTATACTGACATACCTACATAAACTCACGCCTCTTCCCATGGGGAAACAGAAACTACAGAACGCCACCTGCTAAGATCCTTATTCCTTTAGCCTCGTTTACGTTCATACATTTGGTCATACACGCATGCCGATTGCGAGTACTACGCACCTGACCTTTCTGAAGAACATCACCAATAAGGTCAGTATACATATGTCCTCTTGGGCGTCACCTTCCTGCGTTTCCACTCACATCTGCCTTGTAAATACCTTATATATAGTACATACATAATTATATACATACATATAAAGAGAATAAACTTTGTCAAGAGAAATAACTACAGGTAGAAGAGAAAACAAGTCCAGCAAATCAGCGTCGCAATTATAATTACCCGCTAGTCCATTTCTAGCTTATTAAAAACTAGCTTCCGCCCGCGGCTTTACCCGCATGGTATGTCGATAAAAAGTATATCCCTATGTCCTTCCCCAGGATGCCATCTATCTCCTTGCCAAATTTTGTCGAAATCCGTTCAGTGGTTTAGGCGTGAAAAGGTAACATACCGACAGACAGACAGAGTTACTTTCGAATCTATTAGTATGGATAAGTAATAAGTATGGATACACTCACATGATTATATATATAGGGCAGTTAGGGCATAAATCGAACAGATTACGTGTGACTCCGGATTTTTAATTTGTCTGTCTGTGGTGTCTTGTTTATACTTTTTTAGTCGTAGTTGGGTTTTAGTTTTTATTACTTCAATTTTTTTTTCTTCTTTTGGGGTTATAATATATATATTTTTGAAATGTGCTCATTAAGCCCTTTCATTTGATACACAACATGGTACGATTAAACATTTTTTTTATTTTTTCCTGACTTTATGTCCTCTAGAGGGCGCCACATTTAATGTGACGTCACATAACCAGCGGACGATCAAGACGCTTCCAACGATACCTCATTTGTCAAATTGTGATGAGTCGTTTAGAAGATATGAGGGAACAGATGAACATACATACATACATACATTTATACATACATACATACCGGTCAAAATCATAACCCTCCTTTTTTCTTCGCCTTAGTCGGGTAAAAATTAACTAAATACTAGAGTAGATACAGATTACCCAAAGCTAACATCTCATCAGTCTTTAATCCTGGTCTACTCGCCGGGACAGGTGGGCTTAATCTGTCTTCGTTAGGGCACACGAAAATGTCCTCCACTCCATACGGATTACGAGATTCATTGGCCTCATGATAGCTCAGCCTAGAACATGATTACCTTTTTAGTGCCGCTATTATGACTCTGTCACTCTTTTTTATTATGATGAAGCTTGAGTTTGGTTTCGTCGGTAAAATGGAAGGAGTAAATGCCTGTTTACAGTACGATTGATTGTGATTATGTCTTGTTTGGTTAATTTAATAGTGTTCGTGATTTTTCGCAGGTTGTTGTAGGTAAATGGCAGGAGGGATAATTGACGCCAAATCTAATTATTGTTCATGAATAAAAATAAAAAAAAATACTTATTATAGTGATGGTAGTTTTTCCCGAAAGTTATTGTAGTTTTGGTAGTAATTATATTCTTCTCTTAAGTCAATATTACAGCTTATACCTCCAAAATACACTGATGTACTTGACCATAACAAAATGACAACTTCAAAGATTTATTGGACCATCGGAAACAAGGGCTCCCAATACCGATGCAATGACGTGTCGCAGGTCGCATCCTGCGCGGTCGGCTGCTGACGTCATAATTCACGGCGACGTCCACCCGCATAGCCGGGCGCATGAAATATGACCGATCCGTTCGATTTACAAACGGCTGTGCTGATTTTGAAATAAATGTCTATAGGAAAATTGAGGCGTTCTCTGAGAGTTGATAGTCACTGTTTGTTGGCTAGTGAAGAGCCGTGGACTGTTAAATTTAAGTAATGCTGGTAATGACGCTTTTTTAGCCTAATTACTGGTTGTTTTTAGCCGACTCAAACTTGGGGACATAAATGCTAGACTTTTTTTGTAGAAAGGTTTTTTAGTTGTGGTACCTACCACACAAATTACCACTACTTGCTATGTAAATAACAGTGAGACCTATACATACACTAAGTGGAATAAATACGTATTATTGAAGCTAACTCAAAAACTACACAAGCAAAGTTCATACCTAAATTTTCTAAGGGATCACCGCGCAAGCTTTCTCTACCAAATGAAACGTAAATATCGATGAACATGTATTAAAATATACACAGATGAATTGGGAACCGGATTAAGAAGCCGGTTAAAAATAGAATACCATATGAATGAAAAGCATTAAAAAATATTATATTCATACTAAACTACGGCTACGAGAAAAAACTGGTTTATACAAAATTATAAGAAAAACGTCTGGAACGTCTCTGGAATTTAGCATCTTTTTACATGATCCTTATAACCCTGGGGGTGGAATATTGAGCATAGGACTTCGGCCTTGACCGATTTCTTATACATTCAACTATAAATATTAGATAAGTTTGCTAAACCGGGTCAGCTGGCTCCTTTGTTGCATTATTCGACAGTAGACAATAAAGATGGACATCTCTATTGACCTTTGCCATTGCCAAAATAAATCAAACAGTGATGGGAGACTAACTTTAATAATATTTTATGACCGGCCTCATTCGTTTTGTCCAGTTCACAGTCTGTTATATTTCGTTATGATTTGATTCTGAATGATTATTAGATACGTGAATTTGAAGTCCAACAGATTATCTTTTCTCAATTCAATAATAAAATAATCATTATCATCAACTTAAGGTACCTAATCAAACACCTAATGTAACAAATAACGAAAAATTTTAAAATATCAAAAAGGTAATCAAATAATGTAATCATTATCATCAACATAGGGTAACTGTTTTTTTACCAGATATCGTAAATCTTGTTCAAGGTCGAGAAAGGTAGGTACTATCGCGAACACAGGTGGTCGACCACTTTTCAATCTTATTGCTTAGGGCATAAGGATGAAAAGAGGTCCACCGCAAGTGTTCGCTTTTGTACCTAACCATAAAGCCGCAAAAACTATACTTGAACCTGCTGTAATTTCCTAGTTTCCTCGTAAGACGTATATGAAGTAAGTACTTCATAGGAAATACAGAAACCGCTAGCTCTATAGTTTCTATAGCTTCCAATACCTATACATAGTGGTCTCCCGTTAGACACACTTCAATACCTACCGCTCTGCTTGAATAGAAACCGTCAGTCCAAGTGTCTGTACTCAATCAATGGATGTTGGATCGTAACGTTGGAAATTGTGCAGAGAGGCCACGAAACCTTGCTTGTAATAAATAATTGGGATAGGTTTGTGTATCTGTAATTGTCGAAGTGCAGAAGGCTTACACTGGTAAGTACTTGAAAACGTTCAAATTCAAGTCGCAATCTCTCAGCGACAATGTCAAAATCTTGTAAAAGTTTTTTTGGCAGAATGAGACACATTAGAATGTAAACGTTCTTTAAAACACGGGTATCGCCTCTCGGAGCAAAGCCATGCGCACACAAACAAGAATTGGTCACCCAAACGTTTCCATCTCACAATAATGTACCTATAAACGGTTATAGGTTAATGAGGAAATTTTATAATTTCGATAGTAAATTGGTGATACTCCCACCCACTAGTTTCAGGTTTTGCGTTATTTAAATTGCTCAAAATATCTACATCCCCTCTCGCACTAGAAATGAAGTAAATACGGTGACATTCAATCAATCTGCCTAGCCTTTTGCCAACTATGTTGGGGTCGGCTTCCAGTCTAACCGGATGCAGCTGAATACCAGTATTTTACATGGAGCGACTGCCTATCTGACCTCCACAACCCAGTAACTGGGTAATACGATACCCCTTGGTAAGACTGGTTGTCAGACTTTCGGGCTTCTGACGACTCGTAACGACTGTCAAAGATCCACAAATGACAGCCGGGACCAACGGCTTAACGTGCGTTCCGATGCACGGAGGAGTCTCGATATGTGAAAAAAATTAAAGTAATAAAAACTAAAACCCAACTAAGACTAAAAGGGTATAAACAAGACACCACAGACAGACAAATTAAAAATCCGGAGTCACACGTATAAATCGAACAGATTACGTGTGACTCCGGATTTTTTATTTGTGTCTGTGGTGTCTTATTTATACCTTTTTAGTCGTAGTTGGGTTTTAGTTTTTATTACTTAAATTTTTTTAAATTCTTTTGGGCTTATAATATTTATATTTTTGAAATGTGCTCATTAAGCACCCACCCATTTGATACCCAACATGGTACGATTAAACAATTTTTTTTTTTAAGTTCCTGGCTTTATTTCCTCTAGAGGGCGCTATTTTTATGTGACGTCGCATAGCCTATAACCAGCGGACGATCAAGACGCTTCCAACGATACCTCATTTGTCAAATTGTGATGAGTCGTTTAGTGATATTATATGAGGGAACAGATGAACTTACATACATACATACCGGTCAAAATCATCACCCTCCTTTTTTCTTCGCCGTAGTCGGGTAAAAATGGTCACCCATCCATGGACCAACCCCGGCAAGCGTAGCTTAACCTGATGGATCGACTCGAGCGGCTGTTATTACTACGGTGTTATTAAATACGGTGACTGTTAAGTCAATTATAATTATTATAGAGCCATAAATAATGCTGCTGTATATAATTATTATCATACTGAAGTTTATCTTGTCCCTTCTTCCTATTGGAAACACGATACGATGGTATCAGCGATACACCGTTATCATAATTGACAACTTTTAACCTCAGACTGGGAGTCTGGTATGTAAAGCTTTTGAATTATGTACTAGGTATACTTATCTTATCAATTAAAAATATAGTTGCTGTAGGTATTGATTGATATTGGCTCGATTGTACTTGAAATAATATAAAATGGTGTGCATTTGTAGAGATTGACTTCGGATTTTCGGAGACATTGCCACTAGATTTTTACACATACATAAACTCACGCCACGCTACGATCCGCACAAGCTACTTTTGCTTTGTTTATGTTCATACATCTGTCATCTTTTCATACCTTTCTGAAAAACTTTATAAGTTACAGGCTTGCTACATCAAATTAGTATAATGTATTATACCTAGTCATAATGTGCTCACAGCCGTGACTTCGATTCCTGCACTGCGGTCATTACCCACAGCGCCATATCATTGTATGTGCGTTATGCCCTACGGCTGTTCTCTCCGAGCCTGAATGAATGTGAATTGAATACATTGTACCAATGACAGTAGGGTTAAAAGTGCGATGAGTGTTAAGTATGTATTTATCATAGCTGTAAATATTCCTTTTATTAAGAACTTGCTTGGGTATTGTACTTTGAAGCTACCTGTAGTACTACGATTTCGTGCGTTTGCTATTAGGTCCACATCTACTTTATGTAAATTCCCTATATAATGTAAACAAAAACTATTTACAACATATTTCAGGACTGTATAAAACATAGTTGCAACATAGTTGCATGCTATCTGTATAGAAATCCACACGAAGCATAGTGTTGTAACTTGGAGGCGACAAAAAGTGCAAATGTTGTGTACGTCCGTTTTTCTTCACGAAACTGGGTCATCTTATTGTGCCTTTCCGCTCGCTGTTAAGTAATGGCATGTTTGCTTGAATTCTTGGTGACGCTATTGTCTTGTGTACATGTAGAGGATATGAGCATCGTGCAACTTCGATTTAGTTCAAATCTTGGGTTATCGGACCTTTTTCCTAGATGCTAGTGCTAATCTAGGCTTTGAAGGAGTCAGTTCTTAGTCAATAATTTAACTATGGTGCAACTGTTTCTTGATCAGGTGCACCTAGAACCCCGCTTTCCATTCCTCCAAATTTATATAGGAAATTTGATTAACAGAAGGTTGTCATCTTAAAATTGAGGAAGAATTCGGATTCGTTCGACGACTTTGAGGTCTGACTAGTCCGTAAATTACCATTACTAACAATATGAATAACTAGGTAATGTTCTTAACTATTCGTATGTATTGTGTCTTTGTACGGCCCCTAGGAACCAACATCGAAGAATCGTTAGACTACTGTCTTGAAGAGGATTAACAAAATTGACAACCTAACAGCTGTTTGTATACCCACGCAGCTTTTAATGAAAAAGGTCACTTTATTTAACCGACTAACTGTATACCTATTGATCATGATGGCCTCCTAATGTTGACTTGTACTTAATATTTGATTATGTAGTTGACTACTAAGTAATTTGACTACTAAATTAATTAGTAAGTAGATATTTGTACTTACATAATTAGGTACTTAGGTACCTACTTGTTTGTCTTATTTTGGGACATGGTTTTAACTATTGATTTAAAGAAAATATATACATCTCGAGTAACAAATTAGGTGTCCACAACATTGGATTTTGTACCTACACAGTCACAAGCAAAAACATGTATACACTCAGCAAAATTTAATACCGATTATCTCGCGGAATTACGATTGCAACTTTGAGATGATACCATTTTCATTCCAAAATACTATGTTCGTTATAACATACAATTACAATCAATTCAGTAGGAGAAAATCACTTTTAAAAGTTGCTAAGTGTATACATATTAGTGCTTATGACTGTACCTATGTTTTCTTGTCTTGAATCTTAAATGTTATCAAGTGTCGTAAAAAATACAAAACAAAAATAATAAAGTACTAAATCTTCATTTGTAAGTACTTACCTATAAAAAAATCTTTCTTACCAAAAATTCATGTTCCACCCCCCACAATATTAGATATTATATTAGCAAATACTCAGCAAATAATATTGTTTGCATCAAAGAAAATGTCCTTTTCTCTAATTTTGCCGTCAGTTCCATTAGGAAATAAGCTTTTACTCTTATCATTTGTATTAAACTTGGAAACAAGCATCAAAGGAACAATCAATAACATCGTGAAAATGCTTTTTCACTTTTGCCGAACAGCGCCATCTATGTTTTGTGGCGTTGCAGTGTTTGTAGAAGTTCACACTTTTCCCGCGTCTTAGCGCTGCTGTGCTAAAGCTGTATTGTGTCAATAGGCTTCACGCCTGGTACGTAGTAACATTACCCCGCCATAGATGGCGCTGAACATAAAAATACAGACAGGAAGGTTGGAAGAGAAAAGTTTACACAGAATGTGATTGTCGCTGTTTGACGTCCGCTATTGCCCAAATTATAAATCACAATAGTTTACTTCGAAATTTCATCAAATAAAACGCAAATTATCTGCATATTTTAGCATTATTAGCTAGGTATGTTAATTAAAATAATAATGATGGTCATTCATTTTAAATAAAATATATTATTATTTAATTCTAAATATTGTTGGTGGTATTAGCAATCTTTAGCTACATATCTTATTTTCGGTGTTTGTAATTTTAAGAACATTTGTTCTGCCTGAGTTCGAGTTTGAGCTGCAACACCTACCAGTTTTCTTAACTAACATAAGCCAACCATTATATACATGTACATTATTAAATTGAAAAATAAATGACTAAATTATTTAAAAAACAAACTTATACTTGGAAACGCGGACGAATTTCTGTATTTAAAAAAATATATTTATTGTATTAAAAAGAAAAAAAATATATGGGTACATTCTTCGACTAACAGGAAAAATATAAATGTTATCGTATCGCAACAACAAAACTTTACCTACCAACACAATACAACTGTGTTATCAAAACCACTTGATTATACATCCAATACGCTTATTTCCCTACATTGTAGGTAGAATGAGTATTTCCCAGAGCTTTCATCAGCCATATAGCCCCTAAAGCAATACTTCAATGTGCGATAATAATCAGAAAAATACCACTGCGTTATTAGCTCCCCCTGGCGTAACAATTAGAAAATTAAATACGTAGGTAACAAGGTGGGCAGGTTTTTTACAAAAATTGTAACAGTGTGGATAAGGTCGGCTTTCAACAGACTTGTCGCCGTTCTTCGTAGAAGTAGGTTCGCGTGCTATTAGCAACAGTAGTCTAGGAACAAGGACTGTGAGAGTTGAATTCATGTTGAGATCAAGTGCCACAAGGATCTTTTGCCGCCTGAATGACATTGACAGGGTAAACATTTTTGAAATTGAGACAGAAATTATATTGCCAAAACAAGATGGTGGTGTTAGTTCCGATTTTAGCCACACGCCAAAAGAACCTTGTAGCGTTGTAGTTTAAGAATATTTTTATTTATGGTAACAAAACGTACAAATTAACCGATACAAAATGTAGGTATATATGGTTTTTTTACATTATTTCTTAATCACTTTGCACGTTTCGCTTATATTATTTAATGTATTTGTAACATCTCATAAAAAATCGGTAAATGTTTTTTCCGTACGTTTCGGAATTTCCGAACTCCTGCTTATGAGTAATTCCTTTCTCAGGGATTCATTTTAAATTGAAAATTTCAAGTAACTTCTGGCGATTTCAAACTCTTAATTGAATAAAAATATTTTAAGTTTTAGTTTGAAAACTTGTGGGATCGTGTTCGTCTTCAGCTGTTGCTATTTCATATTCTTTGAAAAGAAGAAATTGAGCATAATTTAGATTAAAAACCCTATCTTTATATGGATAATTCTGTAACTTTATTAATTACAGGATAGTAGGACTGATCAAATATTTGGTTCTTTCATACGCATAAATTGATTTGAAATGAAA
The DNA here is from genome assembly GCA_948473465.1 of Lithophane ornitopus. Lineage (NCBI taxonomy): Eukaryota > Metazoa > Arthropoda > Insecta > Lepidoptera > Noctuidae > Lithophane > Lithophane ornitopus. The sequence goes on along the minus strand of OX419624.1, from coordinate 8,414,647 downwards.
ATGTACAAAACTGTTTTTCTATTTCATCACGAAATATTATTACCACTTCAGCTTAGTTGCGGTATAACAAAATGTTCTAGAATTGTATTCAAACCCAAAATTTAATATCGAACCCGCTTATTATTTTAGTTTAGAAATTGTTTGAATGAATTGAATTCCTTAAACACGAAGTAGACGTTCTTAAAATTCTGGAGCATCAATTAGCTTTTCGTTTACTACACCAATTTAGTATCAAACCTAGACCTTGGCATGTTTAAGTTGCTGGAATATTATTTTCGAGAATTCCGAATATTTAATTAGCTTGAACAATTTTGATGTAGGAAACATACAATAAATACATTTAATTTCAGTGTTAAGACCGAAAATTATTATTGTACCTACTCTGCCTAATCTTACTTTTGTGTCATTTTACTATCTGTGTAAAAATGGCATTGATATCTATAAGCACTTTTCATTATATTTAAAAAATAGAAAATGCCATCAAAATAATCAAATGATCAATCTATAACACTGTAAAACAACAAACAAGTAAGTATGTATAACGATTACCCATAATCCACGTCAACAAATGCAATAATTCCACACATTATACCCTGAATTACAAAGTACCAATAATTGCCAGCCAACACTTAGCCTGGCTCCCGGACTATAAATATTGTATAGGTTGTTGGTACCATGGAGGAACTTTATCGTACCGCACTGGAATTAAGCAATTACATGCAAGTTCTGAAACTTGGAAAATGAGTAAAACAGAAAACGCCAAACATCGTTTTATTTCTTCACATTTGCAATTCAATGGGTCTAGCTAGTTTAAATGGCTTGACGGCTTTGTTTTCGACGATATCATTACGGTAATATCATTATTGTTTTATGAGAAACGCTTTATTGTTTTAGAAATATTGTTTGCTTATTACATTGTACAAACAAATTAATATTTTAAATTACCCTAATGCGTTAGTACGGGAATGAACGTTTAATTTTCAGACGATAAGTAAGAATTATCCTAACTAATATTATAAATGCGAAAGTGAGTTTGTTTGTTTGTTCGATACGCTTTCACGCTAAAACGGCTGAACGGATTTGGATGAAATTTTTAAATTAGGACATAGGATGCTTTTTATCCCGATATTCCCACGGAATCGAGATTTACGCGGGTGAAACCGCGGGGCACAGCTAGTAATATTATAAATGCGAAAGTATGTTTGTTTGTTACGCTTTCACGCTAAACAGCTGAACGGATTTAGATGAAATTTGGCATATGGGTAGACCAGGATTGAGACTTACGCGGGCACAGCTAGTATGGAGATAAAATTATTTGGTATGTTAACTGTCGGATGGTGGTGGTGGTGGTGGTGAAACAGTAGTTAAACGCATTCCTTTTTTTTAATGTGTCTGTATATTGTTCATTAATTTTTTGCAAAAGTTTTTTTCGGGCAACAGATATTTTGATAATAATTCATAATTATTTTTATTATTAATTATCATGGTTTATTTGAAATAAATGTTTTGAATTTTGGTTTCCAGTCTGAAACATTTTTCCAGGTAGTGACCATACTTTCTACTACCGCTATTTACACTAAAAACACAGCCCAAAAGGACGATCAACATAACCAACCGTTTAGTTACAAGCCCATACTAATTTGCATTAAAAAATATTAAAAGCGGGACATTCGCTGTCGGTAAAATTTCATTATTAATATTTTACGTCAGTCCGGCGAGCGGTTCTTGTATGTAAATATGATTGTGCATGACGCAGGCACCAACTTTACTGAAATGAGTTTGTAACGAGTGGTGCCGCATACCGCGTGCGGAGTACGTGGTCGTCGTTCACAATAGTTTTGGTCGCATGAAAATGTGTAGTGTTTTATTTGCTGTCGTGTTCTGAACTGGTAATGGACCTGGATTAAACTGGCTTATTATGATAGAAATTATTTTCTACCTGTATCTCTTAATTTAAAACATCCATTGTTTTAAAAGACAACATTAATTCTAAACTAATCCTCATTATTCTCTCAGTGAACTATGGGACATGTGTATACGATAACGTGTCAAAAATAAGTCTGTGGTGCCACATACGACATGAAGAAAGAAATAGTAAAAAAAAAAAATATACCTATTGTATTTGTATGAAAATAAGTTTTTGGTGGTAAATTTGATTGCTGTACCATCATTCCGGTTTCTGATACGCCTTTTTATATTTATAGTTGTTAGAGTCAAATACAATTCAACTTTCTCTTTATTTTGCCCATATAGGCTATTTACAAAAGTAAATATGAATAGTTCCCTTCAATATTATCCCTTTCCTGAAGCCTACTCAGTAGTATAGTTTTCCGCATACGTCGAGTAGCTGCAGTGAAGTTATCGCAACTTTCCTGACTTATCTGTTGTCATAATTTATTCACTCGAACTTTGCCAGACAGTCTGCGTATAAATAAATAATAATAAACGCTAGTTGGATTAGCGTAGATAAGATTTTTCATGAAAGAATTAAAATAAAATTAATTTGCTTCAAAACAAAATAATTTTGTAAGAACCTGACTATAAGTTTTACAATATAATTTTCATACTGTTTCAGTAAAAAAGTAAGTAACTTTGACACTTTTTTAATAAAAAAGCCTAAAATATGACTCATTATTTAATCAAGAGTTATCGAACAATTTATAAATGTAAAGTCCTGTTCAATTCGAGTCACAATGAAAACAATGCGTGAATAAGTAATTAAGTACGAAACTTTGCACGTCGTAACAATTAAATACCTCCAATTCAATAGATCAGCATTTCCCAAGAATCGAAAGTCGAGTTAATATCTTCTATTATTCCGCAGACGTAACCATAGCATGGCCGACGCCAAAGGGAATGCGCAGCCTTCGAATTGAAACTGGAATTGCTAACAGAAAGTGCTTCGAGAAACAATGGGCGGGATCTAATTGCGGGGTCCCGGGCGGTGGGAACGTAAACGGAACTCAACACACCGCAATCCACGTAGCCCTGACTACGGCGTAGCGCCGTAGCACCGTAGCACTAACAGATGCCGAAACGTGCAGAATGCGATTGCTACGCAGATCTTATACATACGTGTAGATGTAGGTATCTTACCAACAGGACCGGACCATCAAGTTTTGATTCTTAGTTTTAATTGGAGTTCAGACCGATAAGAAAATAATATACCAAAGTATGATTTAAATAGCACGGTTGCAATAAAATATAAGCATTTAGAGTAATGGAATGTTTGAATTTGTTTGTTTTAACTATGTTTCATACTCGTATTAAACCAATAATTTTATATTGGTTTAACCCGTCGTATGCCGTAATTACAGACACAATTAAAAATCCATTGTTTCTCTACGAGATCTACGTTCCGGCATGCCAACGGTTAAACAAGTAAATATAACTCGATATTGTTTATTGATCTTTCTAAATTTATATTCTTTCACGAACTCGTTACGTTGAATATTTTAAAGTTTAAAACATTTATTTAGGCTTTTATTTCAATCAATAACTGAAAATGTTTACTCCACATTCGAATTCTATAAACAATTCAAAGCCCGTCACAGTTAGACAAACATGAAAAAGAATAAATCATTTTTTTGAATTTGTCGTTATTTGCTAATCAAATAGAAAACATAACATTCATCCACGGGACGTTTGTAATTTGTTTAAAAAAAAAAACCTGTGAGCATTCGTTCGTACTACATATGCCCGAGTTAGCGTTTCACTTATTCAATTATGCAAAGCTACCATTTGTTAACAGATTTTAGGGTAATTCAGTGAATGTCGACTCGGGTATGCTAATCAGCTTAGTGTCCGTTATTTATGTGGTACATGCTTACAAACATTTAGCGGTATAATGTGCCCGTCCACCGATAACGTTATTTCACGCAATTAATTGCAGAAACACTCACTACCATATGATTTAAAGCCGTATTAATATTCGCCGGATTGTTTTTGTTAAACGGTTATTTTGTGTTAATTCAATGCAAATGCCGATAACGGTTGAAAACATTACCGGTGGCTGGCCATGTTTTTGCCTTGATAAATTTTGTTGAAGCCGCTCAATGGGGCTGAGTGGGATCCGGAACTAAACAATAAATAATTATTGTGTTTGTTTTGTTGCTGTTTTTAGAGAGTTTCAGAAATTAAATCATGCACTGTAAAATTTATCCTATAAGCGCAGGCCACACTGGTAATGAAGCTAAGTTCGTTTAGCTTCGCTCATGAAGCTACCGCGTGTTTAAATACTTCGTTCACACTGCGAACTATGAACCGAAGTATGTAACCGAACTGTGGCTTTATAGATTAATAAACTGATCCAATAGAAAAAAGAATAAATGGAAGGAAGAAATGAGAAGAGAAATTAATGATGACTCTTTGCATGAAGAGTAAATTCTCTAAAACAATGATTTAAATTCAAAATCTGCATACGTAACTTCTAAAATACTCATAAATTACTTATCAGCAACTTCTTACACGTCGTTACGTTTGTATGTCGTTTATTATCTTCGCTGAGTCTAGATAAGGGGAAACCGCTTAATTTATCATTTTGCAGAACACATCGTTTCATTTTCCAGCGACGTAAAGCAAAATAAATTTTAATTTAAATCACGAAGAATCTCTCGTAAATACGTCGGGTATGTAAATTGTAACGAACTTATCGTTGAGTTGAATATCACTTCACAAATTGAATGTCAGGTATCGGATTACGAGCGTATTGATTGTGGTCGTAAGCTCTTATTGTGCGCACTGTGGTTTCATTACAGTCACGACAGTTGGCGCTTCCGCGTCGCCTCGCCGCCACAAAAAGTGAGCAATTTTCTGATAGTCATCTGACACGAGAATGGTTACGTTTGACATGCCATTTATATTACCATTTGTCAAACAAAGCAACCTATAGGGTGCGACGATTTATCGGACAGGTACACAGAAAGTCTGTCCAATGTTAATGATTATTTATCTATTAATTCATTAGTGAACAGCAATACTGTTTCGAATATTATGAGAGCTTTTTTCTTTTACTGTGATTAAGTTTATGACTTATTTCGATATTATTATTATGCCTACTGCGTAATGTTGAGGCGTACAAGAAAGAATTTGTTTAATAAATTTTAGGTTTTATTAGATATAATACAATAAAAAAATTCTTAGAATATACGAATACTATATAACTTGTTTTTGTATCTTGACATTATATCAATATTATATTTTATTTATTTCTACATTCCTTAAAGAAATTTTGATCTTAGCTTTTCAGTAATGACAAGTTATTTTACTTAATATACGTTTAAAACAAAGGAATTATTTAAATAGTTTATCATTATCATCATCAGCGTACAGAAGTTCACTGCTGGGCAATTGCACGCCATCCAGCTCGATTCTCGGCAACTCTCATCCAGCTCCTACCAGCCCCTCTGCGAAGATCGTGGCTCCACCTACCCTGAGGGCGTCCTAAATTACGTTTGCTGAATCACGGTCTCCACTCAAGAACTCGCCTCCCAACGGTCATCGGTTCCATGGGTAATATGCCCATTGCCACTTCAGCGTGCTTATTCTGTGAGCTATGTCGACATCTTTTTTGCCGGATCACCTCGTTCCCAGATTCTATCCCTCATAGAGATTAATTTATGGTCGCCGTACAGTGAGTGTCCACGTTTCTGCTCCGTAAGTCATAAGAGGCTCTGTGGAATACGTGACGAGAAGACTCGACGTAGCTTCCCAATCGCTGCCCAGCCCGACTGAATTCTTTTGTTAGCTTGATCTCAAAGTCTCAAAGTTATTCTTACCAAACTGCAGAGTTTTGTTGAGGTATACGTATTCTCGAACAACCTCGAGAGTACCGCAGTTGACAGCAAGTCTATTCCCGTGGCTGTCGTGTCAAACTTTAAAGTTGCGTCTTTGCGTGTGCTTAGTGCAACAACATATTGTGATTACCAACCAGCGTGCAGAGCTGCGTGTACTGTAATTCTCTCATCCTACTACACATAATATTATTATTTTGTAATGATATTATAAATGTGAAAGTCTGTACGTTTGGATGTTTGTTACTCAATCACGCAAAAGCGGCTGAACTGATTTGGATGAAATTTAGCACACATATAGTTAGTAACTTAGATTAACACATTGTACTTTTTATCCCGATTTTCCCACGGGATCGAGACTTATACGGGTGAAACTGCGGGGCGCTGCTAGTAGTAACAATAAATGTAACTTTAGCCTTAGTTATATAAACTTACACAGAATAAACAAACCAACAACCAACCTAATTCTTACAATATCGATTGTTTCAGATGTCAAGTGAACCAGTAATCGATACAGGTAATGAAAACTAATTACAGAACTGTTGTAAAGTGTAACAACTGTTTTCCAGATTGTGCCAGTGGCTATAATTATTAATGCAGTTCAAGTTATTAGCGAGCACAGCTTTACGACTGTGGAGGACGCCTTAGTAATTTGAAATGTACATACGTATCGGACTCATAGCTTAGTACCCTTCTGTGTGAACGTGATTGTACCTACTGTTGTTTCAATGAGTAGGACGAACGGTCTTGATGTTTGTAAGATTGTCGCTTGTTTTCTTTATTTATAAGAATGTCGTTTGTTTTTTGAGACTTACCTACCTCGTTTTAATAAAAGATAGTGCTTTCTTATGGCTAAGCTATAACAGCTACACGGGTCGATCCCTTGCCAGGGTTGGTCCGTGGATGGGTGACCATCTTTACATACCAAGACTCCTCCGTGTCTCGGAAAGCACATTAAGCCGTTGGCCCCAAGGCAAGTCGCTACACAAAAAGAAAGAATATGAATCTCTATAGAAATGATATTAAAATTCCTTCCTGAACATTTTGTCTCCACCATGATTTATTGTACTCAGAAATTTTATTTCCAAAACTTGGACGGTCACACTTCGCATTTTATTAAGCGTTTATAATTTTATTAAGGGCGTAGATTAATTTCCTTATACGAGGGAACTTGAAGAGGGTTTATCGTTCCACGCGTGAAACACTCGCTTGCAACAAAGGGTTACAGAGGGTTACAAAGGGTTACCAACTATACAACTTTTGGGTGACAGTCATGGGACAACTTGATACTTGAAGTCGTCATAAACTTGATTATAATTTCTGTCTTTAAACTTCACAGTGATTTGGCACTGATTGATGTACTTACGCGGTTTGTGGGATCAGTGTGAGTTTGATTTACCTTTATCTAGTAAAGACAATGTTGGCCTTATAGAAAGAAACAGAAAAATAATGGAATTGTGGAACGGTTATTAATTTTATTAACAAAAATCTATCTTGACTTGAAAAACTCTCTTGAAACAGGTACAGTTATCGGTAAAATACGTCGTGTCTATGAAAACTAATTCGATCACACTGGACTTTAGCTTAGCAAACTAGCATTTAAACTTCTTTAAGCTATAATTAATTAGCGCTTAGTCTAAGTTCAAGCAGACAAGCTGGGAAGTCAGTTAGCTACTACCTACATACAATTCAATATCGATCTCTAATTTTGACTGAGAATTTTAATTTACTCTTCTTTTCGTGTGGTTAGTGACTAACCTGGTGTCAGAGTTTTAAAGCCTCCCATGGGCCTCTGACTTGGCTTCACATGCCATCGAGAAATTCTCTCAGGCATGTCGGTTTCCTCACGATGTTTTCCTTCACCGTTATAGAAGCAAGTGATAATTATACAATACGGACATGAAACCGAAAAGTCAGAGGTGCGTGCCTTGGTCTCGAACTCGAGACCTATGAATTGGCAGTCTGACGGTCATACCACTAGGCTATCACTGCTGAGTTTTAATAACAATAAATATTAAACGTAAAAGTTTGCCACAAACTGGCGGAAAAATCCTAGACAGCTTTCACAAGGTACACTTTAAGAAGGATAGGATAGTGCTAAAAAACGGGTATGATAATGTTGACGAAAGTGTCTACCTCGAGAAGATCCGTAAATAGATAATTTTGGCCGCTTTACGATACACAGGAAGCTCTTTTCTCCGTTCCTCAAGGCGTTTTCTTCAGTGGAGTACGGGTACACATTTCGCTATAACATTTATTTCTCGTAAAAAAGTTGTTTGCCTCTCTTAATAACAGTTATTCGGCTTATGCTGGTTTCTTTTTACACGTTTGTGTTCACCGTGAAAAGAAAATTCTCGCTTTATGCCAGTGTATTAACATACAAGATAATAAAGGAGAGAAAAACTTCTCACGGAAATCCTGGTTGAAATTTTTTGTATAAAATTGGGCTTAATGCATAATCTAATTGTGTTGGTTTATGCCTTAGGCTTTGTATGTATAAGCACAATGAGTAAATAAGGATAGGAGATTCTGTTTTATCAGCCCATGTTTGACCTGTACCGAGTACCTATTTTTCATATTCTCATATTTGAACTTTTCTTTCGTATTCAAATTACTCGAGCATCTTATATGTCAAGTATAAATTCAGTTTCGGTAACTTGAAAACAATGTATTCTTTAATCTCTTTTATTTACCCATTTTTGCCGAGGCTCAAGGAGAATCACCATATTTTTCATACCGAAGAATACATTTTTGTTTTTAATATCTGTGTAACATTTATATCAGCAAATTCTTGGATACGTTTAATACTCAACGTATTAAACGTTATTAGAGAATCGTTTTAGAAAGTCAACGGTACTTTTATTATAATGCGAGCATGCAGGCTTGCCTATTAATTAAATAATCGATAAAGATCGACTTAATATTCCTATGAGTATATTCACTTGTTCATTAAAACGGTTCTTCTTTATTTGCTTTTTCCGCGTACATCATCAGAAAGGTTTTAAAAACTTCAAAGAAATAGGTGTCACTATTGATACATATTATCCACTCACAATCCTACAAATTTCCATGCACCACTGTCCTGTACTTACAAGCTGTGAAAACTAGATATATGATTAGCAACTCTAGCTCCCTTTACTTAGAACATTAATTACAATTAAATTACAGCTCAAACTAATTTTCTATCAATTCCTTTTGAGGGTTCCTTTGTGACGGTACCAGTTATTAAGACACAAAGCCAGTCGACGGGGGTTCCAGCGTATAGCCTTCTACGTGCGAATAGATGGTGCGGAAAGGCTTTATCGATTTTAAACTACCCTTATGTTGCAGTTTGTTAAACTCATATTGTTATTGGCTTTTTAAAGAACGCTCTGTTTCTCCGCTTTATGTTCGTGAAGTTTTATTTTATGTAGCCGATGTCTGTTTGTAAGGGGAAACTTTGAGTGGGAGTTTTTGGTTTAGAGTTTGAATTATTGTTTATATTCAATTTAATAATAATAATAATATGTCGTTAGAACCAGCAGAGTAGTTTTATGATCATTAATTCGGCTGCCAAGCGTCCCATATGGCGCGATCTTTCCTGTTAGTAGTTAGATAGGCCCATTTGCAGTGGTTTACATTACAGATTGTTATTACAAATAAAACAGAGATACCGCTTTCCCATCTTAATTTAACAGTCACAAAAAAAAACTGAAGAGCTTACAGCACAGTCATTGAAAAGTTCAAAATACAGAAACTAAAAAAAAAATTGAACGATAAGTCCATGGAAGTCGTTTAAGCAAGCTTCCCTTGATCCTGAGGAGCCGAGTCAGTGTTTTTTATTTTTTAATAATTTTTCGTAGTTTTGAGCAAAGAGCTTCGAAGGCACGGTAAGAGGCATCAAGAGCTCTAGCTTTACTAAGAGTTCGTAATTGTAGAGTAGCTAGTAAAAAAATGCTGTTGGATGAACATCGATTTTGGTGAAGTTTTTAATAGGAGACGTTTATTGAACTTTTAAAAGAGAGTGTCTCGGATTGGAGATCTCGAATGGATTAAAAGAGTGATGCACCTTTGCTTTCTATAAGTTTGCCTATTAAAAGGAGTAAATTTCAAACGGGGTTCGAGTGTAACATACTTACAATGGCAATGCTTTGCATTTCGACAGTTTAAAAACATTAATTGCGTTATTTAGGTACGTTGCCGAACAGACGAACTTTTCAAACATATTAAGCAATTAATACTTGGGGTCGGCTTCCAGTCTAACCAGATGCAGCTGAATACCAGTATTTCACATGGAACGACTGTCTATCTAATCTATCCATTATACCTATATACAGGGTGTTAGGGTAGACATCGTTATCCTTGAAAATAGTGGTTGTGGCGGCGCAAAAAAAAAAATCTGCTGTTCCATACATTTTGTCGATTTAAGTGAACACAAATGTATGGAACAGCTGATTTTTTTTCGCGATTTCAAGGTTGCTCCCATAGAAAAAGTATATTATGGATGACACCATACCACTAGTTTCAAGGATAACGGTGTCTACCCTAACACCCAGTATAACTATCCATTATACCCAAGTGCTATTACAAAAGAAACAGGCTGCACTGAACGATAACACCAGTGAAGGCATATCGCAACTTTTGCGCTATTTATAAACTTCGCTTTGCTATGAGACGTTGAAATTAAACAAGTTTTGCACGCCCGCTATTTCCGGACTATTAAAATGTATTATATTATTGTTATTATGGGAGCGAACGGGGTAAACTCTGACTTTTGATTGCCGCTACGGATGGTATAAGGTTTTCTTGTTTCAACATTATTATGAGCAAGTCCATGTGTAAACAGTCCTTTTGATGTATTATGGTACTTTTATAATTCCTACAGAACCCATTGGCTGATATATTTCTACGACATCTAAGTGCCTACCTACTACGAACACACGACAACAGACTCACGTTGAACGCAATAAATCGTGGGTGATCGTAACGTCTATAGAGGGTGTTAGGGTCAACACCGTTATCCTTGAAACCAGTGGTTTGGTGTCATTTATAGAACGAAAAATCAATGGATCTTTTTTTTTTAAATTACTTTTTACCACTCAAGTATTTCACCCTTTAAACTATGCGCTAGGGCAACGAACGTGCGTCTCAATATGGGTGGGTCTCAGGACGTGACCTGACCGGCCGCGAGCGCGACCCCTCCCTCAGTCAGTAAGCTGTTTCACTTGCGAGCACGGTGTCGGACAGAAATATTAAAAAAATATGAATATAACGTTTTTTTTTGTTGTTACTCGGTCATTTATTTTTATATTTAATTCAACCACCCATGGTTTGAGTGACAACGGTGTTTACCCTGACACCTTGTATACACTATATAAAAAGAAGTTGACGATTCGATACCAAGACACTGTATTTGCCCAATGTTTTGCTCAGAAACAAAACAAACCCGCAACCGCTAGTATGATAATTAACTTTTATTCATTTCTCTCATAATTCCCGCGGTAACTCACGGGACGATTTATTTCGCATATCTCACAGCGAACGCAACAAATCGCGGGCAATCGCAACGTCAAAATCCACAATGGCGCCGCGTAACTGCCATCGCAACGAGGCTCATATTTAATTACGTCCCTATAACTGACGTGATTGCATTTCCTGCAACTGACGTACCGGTTTATTATTTTGCCAATTTGAAACTATATTAAATTCTTGGAGGTGAAACTGGGGCGTGTCCCTAATGTGTTATTAACTTATGTTAGTTTTAGGATTCGTTAATTGTTTTTGGATTGCGATCATCTAGGGCTGTTGTTGTAGTTTAAATTAATTTTTGGGTTTCACAAAAAGGGGTAGTTTTTTGCGATACTTAGTATTGTTCGTTGTTTTGTATTAGAAATATGTAATTTATGTCGCTAGTTCAAATTTATTTAAGTAAATGTCTTGTATGTTGTTGTAATGGCATGCACGAAAGCAGATTTCACGTAAATCCACGAATTGCACGTTCAAATCACTTCCACTCAAGAAATACATAATAATCTTTTTGTTTCATTTCAAAGGACAAAACCTTAACTGGTAATGATTTATGATCCTTAATAAGATTATAATTTTATCCTCATTCAACAGTAACGTAGATAATAATAATAATTTATAACGAACGCAATATGAATTTCATCCATACTAATAATAAAAATGCAAAAGTAAGTCTGTCTGTCCGTCACTTTTTCATGCCTTTCTGCAGATAGCAGAACGGATTTGGAGGAAAATGGCACAACGATAGACCATAACCTGGGTTAGGACTAGGACCTAGGATACTTTTTCGAACGAAGTTCTTTATCGCGGCTTGCGGTTGAAGTAATCTGGTAGAAATCGTCACGTAATTAAAAAGCGTTAACGAAAGCACGACTTTTTATCGAGAGACAGAAAGTGTGAATTTGGTCATGGAGGCTTCGAAAATGTTCAAATTTTTCGTCATGGGTTTGGTCATGGTTTTCGAGGGTGCTAAAGCCGATAGTGACGTTAAAATGTAAATCCAAGATGGCGGCTGCTAAAATTTTCTAATGTTTTCTCATTTGTCTTGTTTTCATAGTTTTCGAGGGTGCTAAAGTGAGGTCAAAATGTAGATCCAAGATGACTGTGAAAATTTTGTTTTGGTTTTAAATCATTCGTGAGAAGGAACTTCGTTCTTGACCGGGTTCCCCCGACCACACACGTTTTTTTTAATCCTGGTAGCAGTACGTTCCCTTTATAATTTTCAACCTACACTCAGGAGAAGCCGCGAGCAAAAGCTAGTAATTCATAACGAACGTAATATGAATTTCATAGCAAATAATAATCCCAATTGCCATCATTAGTCTGCTCTCGTCTATTCAAATACATATTCCACATTACGCTACACGTTCTTAGAAACAGATCTAATGAAAATTCCGCTTGATAAACGCTTACGAACTGTCGTTCACTTATTACACCCTTCAACCACGTACGAGTTTTATCTTTATTCGCTTCGTTCCATACTTTATGTGCTAGTTATCTACAATAATGGCGGCAGTGTCGACTGGAACAGACGTCAAACTTTGTTTAACTCAACGCACGGTTCAATGCTTAGAGCATGAATAAGCTATAGAGCGTAGAATTAGCTCAGTAGAATTTGGATATCAAACAAATATTCCATAGGTAGAAAGGTACTTATGTATTAAAAGTTCAATGTTTTTGTTGTTATTTTTATCTCTGCTATACCTGAGACAAATCATGGTGGCCACCATCACAGAATAGTGTTTCCAAGCAATAATACAATGTTAAAACCGTTTTAGAAAACAAATACGTTTCTTGTATGGAATAATGTAATTTCTTCCCTTTAGTTATTAACTTTATTTAATTTTTATTATTTGTTTTTAAAGCGGCAATAGAAATACACAAACTGCGAAAATTTAAATAGTCTACCTATTACGGTTCATGAGATACTGCCCGCTGAACATCATAAAGACCTTATTGTGTGCGAGAAGTTTATCGGACAGATGAACGGATTGCGGAGGCTTAGAAATACGGTTTGGAACCCGGTGCCCGGGATACGAAACCCTAAAAAGCATACATTACTCAGCTACAAACAAACTAAAAACCGGCCAAGTGCGAGTCGGACTCGCGCACGAAGAGTTCCGTACTATTATCTATAAAAACGGCAAAAAAATCACGTTTGTTGTATGGGAGCCCCCTTAAATATTTATATTATTCTGTTTTTTTGTATTTTTTATTATAGCGGCAACAGAAATACATCATCTGTGAAAATTTCAACTGTCTAGCTATCACGGTTCATGAGATACAGCTTGGTGACAGACGGACGGACAGACAGACAGACAGCGGGGTCTTAGTAATAGGGTCCCGTTTTACCCTTTGGGTACGGAATCCTAAAAACGCAGAGTGTAAACCCTATCTTATCCATACTCTTAGGTGAAGTGGTACGAAATTATGACGAAATTCGTCGTAGAACTCTCGAGTTCTTCAGGTGCATCGATCGAGTGCTCAAGCTTCCCGCGGAACTTTCCCGATGACCGGATTCGAATATTTTCACTAAGTGCAGAATCCTCCTTGAATCGTTCTTTGAAGCAAAGCCATCTCTGTACGCCATGCTTTTGCAGGTTTTTTGGTAAATAGTCTATGATCCGACGCTAAGTCGAATGTTTCGTGTTTTTCTTTATTTTTTTGGCTCATTGATTTGAAAAGTAAGATACACGCAGGTTTATTATGAAAATGAAGGGGCTTTTAATATCATTGACAGAAGCACCCAGCCAGCCGATTTATATTTATTTCCAATAACTAAAAGACATTGTGCATGAATACATAAAATATCGTGATCTGTGAGACTGTCTAGACTTACTAAAATAAAGCTTGTAAAAAAGATTTATTTAAATCAAACCTTCTAGATTTCGTTATATTTTCAATAAATGTATCTAAACAACTAAGAAATCTTTGATTTATTGGGGCAAGGACAAAACTACCTACTCTAGATATAAATAGCGTGTTATGTCGATTTACGTACTTTCTGTGACACAAATAATATCATTCATACAATTTCACTTAAAGACTTACATAAAAATATGTCACATATCCTCATCAAAAATACATACATAGGTAATCACAAACAATAACTGTGAAACAAACTAAAAACAAAGTGTTCCAAGCTGTAATTTGGTAAAAGTCGGCACTGAACACGCTATAAGTGTTTCAAATAATTACAGGGAACAATTATCAAAGTGGCGCCGTTTGTGACTCCGGCGCCGTCAGCTGGTGCCTTTGCCAAGCGACTGTCATTTCTTTTATTTAAACGCCGTTTAGATGGCACGGTGGCGGGTTGTTGTCTCACTTCTATCTGCCAAGTTTCGACATTCCGACTTTTATGGACCATCTGTTGGGGCAATAACAGTATTCAATTGTCGCTGTACTGCCCCTTTGTCTTTATACCTTGCTGATGATAAATGTGATGCTGGCGTTTGAATTGAGAGACGTGTTAAAAGTTATGATTTTGTGATTATGATTTTTTTATTGTAGGAGCATTTATGGCGGATAAAGTTAATGTAACGTTGATAAAGTTAATGTATCGAACCTTTTTCACTTAGTTATTTATGGGGCTTAAGGCTGTGGTTTAGTTTTGTTTGTTTTCATTACTTTCCTTTTTGATAGATAGCGCCTATTCGAATTATAACAATAAAACTTCTATTGTGTTCCGTTTATTGCCCTTTAATGCGCTAAACAACATTCTATATGAATACCTAAATAAGTTCGTAATTTTAATTTTTGGAAACTTTTCCATCTCATTCCATCAGATTGGTAGACTATCTAATTGCTTTATTCATTAAAGCATCGAAACAAAACAAAACAACATATACTCCAAAACATTAACCTCACTGTTAACGGAATAGATACTCCACTAAGTTGAAATTTGACGAGACGCCCGTATTAATTAATATACCGTCCATTAGCATCGCTTGCTCCGTCTCTCAGAGCTCTATCGCTCTAAATGCAATTAGTTTACACCGAGGCCCCGACACCGCCGACACCGCGCGACACCGCCCGCTCTCAACCTAAATATAATTCGCGCCCTAATAAGATTACACTGTGGAGTGTTCATAAGAAAATATTGTAGTTCCTAATGAAATACGCGACGGACTTTTAGCTCCAGCTTTTACGTGAAATCTCAGTACGAACAGTGCCTTGATATCTAATTCTGTCTACGGATTTAAAGATGAAAATGCTAATGCAAATAAAGGGTTATATTTTTTTATATTCTCCGCCTCATCGCTCGTAATTATACAAAGAAATTTTGGTGCGGTCGTAATTGAGATGATTATCAAAAAGGCTTGATTGTAAAATGTAAATGCGTTGTTTTGGAGTGAGCCGTCCATGGTACGGGCCTTGACAATTAGCTTTTTGTATAATAATTTATTCTAAACAGAAAAATAAACTTTATTATAAGCTAGATAGCAATGTTTGATAAACAAGCTTAAATTAGGCAGCCCTGTATCTTCCCGTCGGTCTCGTAAGAGGCGATAGAGGGATTAAATTAGGATGAGGATGTCTACTAATAACATAACACTTCCTAAACATGATTTCCCTTGGGGCTGTAAAGACCAGATGGTAGTATCAAAAATAAAACAAAAGGTCATCAGGATCATCATTATGATAGCAACTTGTAGAATGAGTTGTCGGATCATCATCATTTTAGCTGAAAGACGTCCACTGCAGGACGTAGGCCTCCACCAAGTACTACCACTTCGACTGGTTCTGTGCTTCTCGCATCCAGCGGAATCCATCGGTCCACCTTGGGGAGGGCCTTCCAACGCTACGCGGAAGACGTAGCGTTGGAAGTACGCGGTTGCCACTCCAGAACCTTTCGGCCCCATCAGCCGTCTGTTTTGCATCGGGTCATGCATATGAGTAAGTAATCAATGACGGGAATTCTACAAGTATGACGCTAAGATAAACGCAATGGCCAATAAACGGTGCAAAATAATTGTAATTAATAGAAATGTCACTGACTACGCTAAGATAAACGCAATGGCCAATATTATAAACGGTGCAAAATAATTGTTTAAGTTGCAGTTCATCAACATTATTACGGACCCATCATGATTAAACTTCCAGCTTTATTCACACACTAGCTGTGCTCCGCGGTTTCACCCGCGTAGATGTCGATCCCGTGGGAATATAGGAATAAAACGTATCCTATGTCCTATTCCAGGTCATATCTAATTGTCTACCCGCCTCTCCTCTCTAAAGTAGGGAACGTCGTAGAGGCGCGGCGCCGGCGTCGAACGGTTCGCGTATTGCATTTTTATACTCGTGATATCTTCGAAATTATATGTCCGATTCGAATGAATTAAAAAGTATTTTACTGCTACATAAATACCTTTGATGTTAAAACTATTTATTTCAAAAGAATGAATATGATGTTGATTAAACTCCTTCGCAAATAATGCATTAACTTTGAAAAAATTTGATTACCATAAAAAAGGTTATAGTGAGTCAATCTTAAAAGATAGACATATGCTGTCGCGGACTTTTTTTTTGAACTTTTTAAGAGGAACAATTCCATCATACATGATATTTGCGTAACTTAAACCGTTTACGCAGCGCACGCAACGGAAGCTCTCAAATAGGAATATTTTTTCCCGGAAAAGGAATTGTTTTTGCAACATTTTTCATTTATGCTCCGCTCCTATTGGTCGTAGCGTGATGTTATATATATGCCTATAGCCTTCCTCGATAAATGGACTATCCAACACAAAAAGATTTTTTCAATTCCAACCAGTAGTTCCTGAGATTAGCGCGTTCAAACAAACAAACAAACAAACTCTTCAGATTTATAATATTAGTATAGATATTGTTATCTAGGCGGAAGCTTATCCTAACCTACTTTTTTTTTCTTTTTTTACTTCTTGTGTGCTGGTTTTGACTTTGGGTGATTTGAATGATACCTATAGTTTTCTTATATATAGAATCAGTACCTATTTATAATCAAACATATTTTGTCTATATTCAAGAAGCATCCATCCCCGATACATTTCAGTGCAGAACAGTTAACAAAAACAATTTATTGCACACTATTTATATCTATGTTGAAGTTGGAGCAAGAGCAAATGGCATTAGGCTTCTCTACGGCTCAATGGCTCGAGCCTCGACAGTTTAGCTCAGTGTCGCGACACTGCCGTTGAGACTCTAAGGCTTAATTCACATTTATCACTTTCCAGAGACGGTAGGACCACAAAAAAGTCGCTGTATGTAGAGAGTCGCAAATTAGTATGGAATCGCGACATTGCTCACACACGTAGTACGACTCACTGTTTTCGATTTTGGCGACAGTAGTAATGCCGATAATAGTAGATAACAAAATTGTCGCAGTCGCGAATTGAACGCAACTCACTCGTGCGTCAAACCGATGAAAATCCGCTGGCAGAAGATCGCGCGGCCTGCGCTCCTCACTGTGGTTGTTCAGTGCAGTCGTCCGTGCGACTGCACTCCGATAAAACTTTGCTTGTAAAGTCGTCGATTGCTGCGACAGTGACTATAAAAGGTCGCTGTCGTGTCGCACAACAGTGGTACGTGTAAACTAAGCCTCACACAAATTATTAGCGCAACTTCAACCCCCGCTCCGTTCTTTCGTCCGGTTCGGTCGACAAGCCCTCAATAGATTCATTAAGAGTCTAACGAGATCTTCCAGGGCGAATCACAAGTGCTTTGTTTCACTAAATACGATTTATTTTGTTTGTTAATATTTTGTCGGAGCTGCAGTTGTGTTTGTTTTGTAAGAATTTTGAGAGCTTTTGAAAGCAGATTTGAATGTTGCTTTTTTATTGAATTTCTTTAATTGGATAGGCTTTGATAAAACAAATATTTTGAAAAAGTTTGATTGATCTATTTTGAAGTTTTTATTTATTTGGGGCAGCTTATTTTGTTTTTAATGTTGATTTAGGGTACGATATCTCCACTTTATATTATTTTAAGATGTAACACTCTCACCTTCGTTGGTCACAAGAGTATCCTAATAGTACCTATACAAGCTTTAACCCAGTAATGTCCATAAGGACACGTATTGATTTGCCCAAATGTCCGTTTGCATAGAACCTTAGTTCGCATAAATTAGCTCTTGAAAACTGTATTAACCTTGTGCTTATGAAAATGACCTATGTCCCTTCTCATTTTCTTTCAAGAAAAAGTAATGTAGAACAACATTGGAATCTACAGCCAGTCTTTTCATTTTGCACACGACATTGAAGCCATATTTCGAGCCTTCCTTTTAATCCATCAACAGCACTTCCTAAATCAAAAATCGATCATTATCATCCCCAATCAACGAGCCGCTATATCGCTTCACAAACATAAATCCTATACATATACTTAATATGCGAAAGCGCTTAAAGCCGCCTAATTATCAAAGCTGTCGGTAAAGTAAGTTATGGAGGGTGAATTTTTAATCGGCCTCTCATTTCAGTTGCACGTAGGTTCCTATCAAAACGTATTTGCATGCAAATGTTATATTGATTCAACTGCTAATTGAGATGTGTTTGACATATCTGTGTATGAATCGGGGAGATTTATAGGTAATTGAATTCGCATTACCACATGATGCTGTTGCGATTGAGTTGTAATGCATCATGCTTATAATACCAGCCTATTATTGTCCCAGTGCAGAGCAAAGGATTTTTCTCATACAAATAGGCACGAGTATTGATCACCACGCTTGGTCAAGACGCGTTGATGATTTCAAAGTTATATCTTACTAGCTTCCGCCCGTGGCTTCGCTCGCATGGTATGTCAATAAAAAGTAATCCATGTCCATTCTCAGGCTCTAGACTATCTGTGTGCCAAATGTCATTTAAATCGGTTCAGTAGTTTTGGCGTGAAAGCGCGACAAACAGACAGAGTTACTTTCGCATTTATAATATTAGTAAGGATATTATAAATTAAAGTCCGGAAGGTTTATGTATACAATACGTTACTACTATAGTTACATATAACTAAGAAATCTCTATGTTTTGTCAAGTTGTAAAAACCGTGCGAAACAGGAGCGGGTCGCTAGTTAACTGTAAGTCAAAGTTTCTTCAATTTTGTTTTCCTTTACCAATGTCAGTAATAGTTAATTGATTCAGGCGTGACTTTGCGGAAATCCATTATAAAATACAATAGACGTAGATATATTTAACTTTGCGTCCAGCGCTCGGTGTGGTAAAACGTCGCGTTCTGGTTTGCAATTGGTCAATCGTCATCCTGAGGATGCCTCGTTGAGAGGTGAAACACGTTTCGATTTCTTACAGGGTATTTTAGGACTCTTGAAGAATAGTCAAGCGGAATAGGTTACTAAATATATCTACGTCTATTGTATTTTATAATGTCAGTAATGTCCAAGATAAACTCAGAAAATATTTATTATGAATTAAAAAAGTCACTTGCCTGGATTTGAACCCAAAACCTCGTGCAAGAGAGGCGAGGCCTTAATCACTACGTCATCACGACATCATGCTTAGTCGACTGGAAAATCTTTCTATGAACTGGTATAAAAACAATTAATACAAAAACTTTCCCTATTGATGCTCTAAAGACCATGGGTGAGTTTTAAACCAAAAAGTTTGTGCATACCTACTCTTTTTTTATTTTATTTTATTCAGAACGCATACGTAACTACCTTTAGGTAGATAGAGTGATAAAGGATGTCCACATCTACAAAGCACAATATTCTAAGAAGCTGTGCAATGGAAACGTATCGAAATTACATGGCTTCCTAGTAGGTACTCTCTGAAAGATATTTACCAGTAGGTACCTATGCATGCCGGCTTAACTTGGAAGTCTTATTCATCTATTGTTCCGAGGGTACATTAAAGGTATCACCGACGCCCTCCAACCCTTCAATTCCCGCACCCTTCACTCTCTTTAAGATATCCGCAAATATAATAGAGACTTCTAATTGATAAAGAGATCTTATAAGTGATAACATTAGAGGGACAGTATCTTTGTGTTGCTGTATGTGTAAAAATGTTTTGTGACTGACGAAATGAGGTTTGACATGTGCAATAAAAAACTTTTTACAAAAAAAAAAAACGATATAATAAGTTTTTATTTTTCACTTTTTAGTTGTGGTACCTACCCCACACAAATTCGAATACCACTACCTTGTATGTAAATAACAGTGAAGGAGTCAAACAATATGTCGTCTACATACACTAAGTGGGAAAAATACATAATTATTTAAGCTAACTCAAAAACTACGCAAGCAAAGTTAATAAAATTTATATGGGACCACCTCTGAAGCATGACCTACCAAACAAAAAAAGAATCATCAAAATCGATTCATAATTGGCGGAGTAATCGCGTAACATACAAACAAAAAAAAAACATACAGACGAATTGAGAACCTCCTCCTTTTTGAAGAAGTCGGTTAATTAAAAGCATTTGAAATCAGATTGACGATAGAGAGGTCGTGAGTTCGAACCCCAACATCAACAATGTTGGTGATAAAACATTTCATATTTAGCAGAAATGAATAAAACTAATAATAAAATAGGCAGACGAAGTAGCTTAGAGGGATATATTGATTACTAAATAAATTACTAGCATCTATTATGGCTGTATAAACTGAAACAAAAAGAAATAAGGCATTTAAGTAAAGCCAGAGTACCTACTTTAAGTACTAAAATACCTACTTTAAGTAAGAAAAATCAAACAAGTCTATTAATTTATATACTTATAAATGAAATACTTCATAAATCCTAGTCGTAAACACTTAGAAAAGTATTTAAAGCAATAGATCAAAAGATATCTTAATAAAATTGCTGCTTTATGTAACTTAAGTACCTACCTACTCTCCATTCTCTTTAATTTAAGATAACTGTAACGAAGATACATTAAAATTAAATGGCACTATATGATAAAGCACTACCACTGAATTAATAAAGACCAATAAATTCTACAACAGTAATTTGATAACGGTCCTTAGGCACATTATTTTTGGGTGCACTAAATTCATATAATTTTTTTTACTCAATAAGGTTTTCCAGATTTTGTCCTTACATTTGTAATGAATAACGTATATGCTTGGGAATTATCAGATAAGTCAGGATACTTTCGCACATTACTAACATTTGTAAAAGCTGATCCGGTTCCTCAATCTTGAAAAACCGTCGCGTTTTCCAAATTTGTTATGCAAATGTCGATATTAAACACGTTCATTGTAGCACTAAACGCAAATCGATCGGAAGCGTTGACTCGACGTCTCTCAAATCACGAATTTAGGGGCGAGGTATTTTTCAAGTCGACTGCAACCACGCGATAAGCGCTCGTTCGGAATGTGACCGAATTTCAATCAAATTTATGAGTTATAATAATGATTATAGGTACTTTATCTGCGCTCCGCATAAAATTTGCAATTTCACTGAAAAGGTGAACTGTAGTGTAACAAATGCGTCGGCAATCGTAAGGCGCTGATAACGATTCGGAAAATTAATCTCGCTGAAAAAACGGACTGGGGGAGTTCGGAATGAGAGCGAAACACGGATGGATGGCTTGCGTTTGTCGCAGTTAATATTTATTAGTCACCTTTTACAAGCGATTTGGAACTCCAGTATTATAAATTGGCGAAACGTTGTTAATGTATTTTATTTATTTTTGCTGTGTTAATACATTTTTGGTAGGTATGAGTAGAATATTTTGGAAAATATACCAACATGTTTTATTAAAATACCTTGTTTGTTCATATCGTAACATTAGCAGAAAAGCCCGAGGCACAAACAAGCTGATAAAATGTGTTGTACCTACTAAAATAAGGTGGAAGATAAGAGTGCCTATTTATAGAATTGCTTTTGTATGTTTACGTTAATTAGAAATCCAGATAAATTGGTATATAACTAAACGAAGGAGGTGAACTAAAATGAGGTTAAGCTAAGAGGATCGGAACATGTAAATTTTATTTCTTTCCTGGGAGGAAAATGAGCAATCATCGTAAATAATTCTCCTAGATAAATAGGGCTGTATTTCATTATTATCATTTTAAATTCAAATAAATATCAACAAGATTTGCTTCTAAATAAATTTCACAAGTAAATAACGATTTGTAAAGGTCACACACTCAGCACATTTCGTGGAAAAAGACATTTCTATTACAGCGCTGATATTTCAAACGATTTCCCTATATAATAAGTTATTATAACACTTAGCAGAAGTCACCGGGTGAAATCTTTGTTCTACGCCGCCCGGGGAGCAACCGGACCGCTCGCAGCGATTGAAATTTAAAATATTGTACCCTTTGCCATTATGCGAGCTTATTCACCCTTGAAATATCCCTAGGGGGCGCCAGGTACAACGATTGGGGAAAATATTTTACACTTGTTACTAAGGATGTCGCTTTCAAGTCTGCCATTACAAATTTTCTACCAAAGAAATTTTAAACTTGGCTAAAAGAACATAGAGTTCAAAACTGTTTGGGATTCATCGTGATTTTACCAGAATATTTATGAAAAGCACTTAATTAGTGTGTCGAGAATGAAAAATTGTTATTGAAACCGAGTTGATTGAACTGGCGATTCATAACTATGTCATTTTGGATGCGACACTAATGAAAACGCGATAAATCACTGCTCGGAGAGTGAAATGGTACGCGACGCGTGATTCTGCAATTTGTACTGCACTTTGTTATTATTGCCCTTTCATTTTGCGATTCATTTTTTTCTTAATGTGGTTTTTCAAAAAACTAAATGGAATGGATGTTGCGGTGGAAGGGTTGAGGGTGCCGCCATGCCGTTGAAAGGAATCGATTATTTTGCGATCAATTTAGAAAGCTCGATTTCCTGCTGACGATTTTTTAATTTTGTTTTTAGTTTTTGAGAGAGATTTTTGAAATAAAGGAACTTGGACGATGTATGACGTCTCTTTTCAGTTTGTAATATGCCGTGTAGTATTTCTTTGAAACATAGGCATCAGAAGTTTCTTTACCAGACCGCAAGCTTGCTTAATGAGTGTTGTAGTTGAAGTGCAAGATCATCAAA
Organism: Lithophane ornitopus; assembly: GCA_948473465.1. Taxonomy (NCBI): domain Eukaryota; kingdom Metazoa; phylum Arthropoda; class Insecta; order Lepidoptera; family Noctuidae; genus Lithophane; species Lithophane ornitopus. Next base: position 8,391,357 of record OX419624.1, on the reverse strand, counting down.
GTTTGTTGTTCCATCTCTTCCGCTGCTGTTTATACAAGTATGCAACTAAAGCTGATTACGTTCGCAAAAACAAGACCCTCTAATATAAATTCTTGTATCTGCAAATAAATTAAGCGCTTCCGCAGACGAAAGCACACATTTAAAGGTTAACAAACCGTTTAAAATCTGCACAAAAATAATTAAGCGAATAACTTCACTCATTAGTCGGCATCAAACTCGGCAGTGGTAGGTGCAGAGGGTACTACTTTGCCGCATTACTGCATATTAAGTCCGGCCCACTGAGCGGAATACCAACGTTTACTTGATAAAATAAATTTGAACAAAACAAACGCATCCGCTGCGGCAATATGAATCCTCTCTGAAGTTGTGCTAAGCGGCATGGAAGTGGAAAAATTGTAGCCGGCCATCGGCTAATATGTGAATACTTGGAATACCACTATATGAGGTTTTGTCGCCTATGTGCAGGTATGGCTGAAATGCTTTTTGAAAGCAATCATTTTTTTGAATTGAAACCCGTCTCCCTCTAGATTTTTGCTGTTTGGATAAAATTGTAATCAATGTCTAAAATATCTTGGTGCCTTTTGATATGTTCAAAGAAGTAAGGTCAAAGTACGATATGTTGAAGGTAAAGTCAGACTTGATTAAGGGTTAAACCTTCTGTAACAAGATACCTTTCAACAAAGTAACCTGGCAACATTTAATAATAGTACTTAACGCTTGAGTGAGTAACAGCCCTTTATACTTGAAAATCTACCCCAATCCGTATCTAAGTCACAGGTAAGTAATCAGTCTGAATTCGTATCTCGTTCAACAATCTGCCGCACAAACACTATCGCCGATTTAAATTCCTGACTGAATTTAATCCGAATTGAAGTGTCAAGCGTAACGAGAGACTCACTCATGTCATGTAGGGCGACCATTCGTTAGTCTAACTCTTTTGGTAAAACGACCCCGGGATAAGCCGGGTGCACTGTTAACATTCTTTTCAATAATGATGCTAGGGGAGATGTGAGTACCCTGTGTCTTGTTTATTGGATTTTTTGTTGCAATCTACATATGAATGGAACGCCAATCTGCTGGACGTTAGAGGGCATCGAGTCGCACTGCATTGTTTGTTACTCGGTTCTATTTGGAGCAAAAATAATGTTTGCACGCACTGTGTGCTAGCGTAATGTAATTATCGCATGTGTGCAAATATTTTTTTACAGGTCTGTTTGCGTTTACTATGTTAGAGGTTGCTTTTGGTATTTATAAATTTATTTTAAGTCGATAGCGTTATTTCTATACAAGGTATTAGGGTAAACACCGTTATGCTTGCAACCAGTGGTTTGGTTTCATTTATAGAACGTAAAATCAATGGGAAATTACATCGTTTATTTTAATTTTTTTTAATCTACATTTTATCGTTCGTTGCCTTATGCGCTAGGGCAACTAACTTGCATCTCAACACGGGCGGGGGTGCGGGACGTGATCTGACCAGCCGCAAGCGCGACCCCTCCCTCAGTCAGTCAGCTATTTCGCTAGTGAGCACGGTGTCGGATAGAAACTTTATAAAATCTTTTAATGAAAATAAGGTTTTTTTTTTGTTATGTTCGATCATTTATTTTTATATTTAAGTCAACTACCCATGTTTTGAATGACAACGGTGTTTACCCTTACACCCTGTATTAGGCATTCGAAACAAAACCGCTATCTATTATAATAAAAATTAATTGCTGTTCGTTAGTCCCGCTAAAACTCGAGAACGGCTGGAACGATTTGGATAATTCTTTTTTTAATGTGTTCGTTATTCTCAGGGTAAGATTCGTACGTAAGGTAGGTAGATAGGGTAGGTACTTAGTGCTACACGTGTGAAGCCGGGGCGGGCAGCTAGTCCTTAATAAATATGATACCTATAATATTACTTATATTGATAATTGTTTGTAAAACTCTATAATTTTGTTCTTCAGTTTAAAAATTGGCGACTCCTGCCCTTTTGTGTCTACTTTAAAGTTTTACTGTTGAACAACAACGCGCGTGTTGGTCGCTTTAATAAGTCCCGTGCATGATAAATAGGATCAAGTGCGGGGATGTACGGTAGCTCTGTCCCTATCACTTGTTGGCAAATTATCTTCCGTTCTTTTCACACACGGCTTTGGGGGCATCGGATTTAATACGACGTTTGTGGACTAGAAAACTTAATGAAAGTGTGGCAGCTCTAGTTGTGGCCATCATTATCGACGGCTTTGCACTCAGATAAAAAGCTTTTCGCGGCGTTATGGAAACGTATGCCGCTTTGGGGTTAGTCCAAGCGAAGTGGAACTATTTGAATGTAGCCTTTGTGCGTAGGAGTTCTTTTTTAATCCGTAGTTAGATCGATTTTTTTTTTTGGTGTTTCTGTTTTGACCATTTTGCGGAACCATTCATTTCCTCTCTGCGTAGTAGTTCTATTTTTAACCGTGGTTAGTTAAAAGTTTGATCTTGTTCTCATATCGATCATATCGGTACGTTATTTTTAAACTTTTAATTAAAACAGCAACTGTTGAATGCCATAGCACCAGTCCAGCATATTACATAAGTATATTTTAAAAGATATACTTAAGTAATATTTAAGAAAGACCCATACAGACAATTTTATAACCTACTAAATAAATAAAGCCGTTTCATGCATTTTCTTCATTCCTGCTCAGGCTATTTAAAACCCGTCCATTTTAAACAAACAGAAGCATTCGTTTCCAAACGAATAAATTGCAAACTCTACTACTCTCTACACCCCAAAATTTCTAATACGGATGTTTTTTTCTACCACTAAAACAACATTATGAGCCAGACACACGTGTCATTCAGCCTGATACGCTGACTGTACCAAATTAGTCACGCACACATGCACCTCTTTAATGGGGACTGCGTTGGTATAGTTACCCGCAGACTCATGGAGAAGGAAGAAATGGAGGGTTCAATCCTCTATTGTTGGTTACGTCTGGCGACTTGCGTATTATCGCAATAATAGGATAGGGTTTAAGTTTTTACGATAGTCAATAGGCTAGGTTCAGTCAGACTATAATAGCCTAGGACCCGCTTGCACTATAAATCACTGATTGTAGCTTGCATATAATGTCTGTCATCTTCAAACGACTGATAGAAATAGATATCACAATAAACGATGTTTCAAATTCGTTTAGCGTTAAATGTATTTAGGTGATTCGTGGTGCAAGTGGGCCTAAGTGTTTTAGGCCACCGCAAACCTTCATGTCTTCATCAAACCGCTACACTGCATACTAATGTGAAAGGTATGGGCACTCCATTTATTCATATTCCATGTTCAGTGGGACTCCCCATTAAAGAGGTGCATGAATCGGATAGTGTATCAAGGTCTTAATTTGAATTCCGTACTCCGAAATTGATGAACAGTTTTCGATTGCTCCGTCAATAGTGATTGAGATTTTCGGAAAATCGGGACAGTTGACGTTGAAATACCTTCGTTACGTAGGAACCTGGGTAATTCCATTATGGAAATTGTCACAGTAGGCATACTGAGCCAATTGGTACCGGTAGGACGAATATTGCATTGTGTCAGAATTGTTACTGTTTTCCTTATTTCCTTTCCGAGATATACGTCCCTAAGTATGAGAGGGTCGTAATTAAGTATTAAAATGTTTATTAACTCACAGACGCTTGCTTCTTAAGGAACTTTTCAGACGGATTGTTGAAGAAAAAATGTCAACTTGCACAAAAGTTTATGGTTTTCTTCGGCAGATTTAATCAGGGTCTACTACTGTGTTCGCGTTCCGTGCATAATGTAAGGACAGATAAACGTCATTTGTGGTTTTGACTAAAGTATTCAGGATGTGAGCACATACATGCAGAGGGAAGGGTTTTAAATACTTTACCCCAAAACTATTTGGAAGATCGAATGGAGTCCCAAACAAACCACTCAGACTATACAAATTAAACCATGTGAATCATCCCCACTCCTAATTAAACCATGTGAATCATCCCCACTCCAAATTAAACCATGTGAATCATCCCCACTCCAAATTACATTCGAATTTCCGTAGAATTAAACGACCGAAGTCCTAACCATTTGAAAAGGTCGCATCCATTCGCAACAACACGTTAAACTTACACAGACGGAATGGCCAGTCGACGGAGACAAAGTGACGTCATCAATATAACTGAGTTTAGTTCGGTCGCCGGTTGCTGCCAGGGGGCAAGGAACACCACATTAGTAGTAGATTAATATACTCGTATCGTATTGGATGGCATCGCCTTCCCTTATTGGAGGTCCTTCGATACACGCAATGCCCATTTGAGTCGGTCCGCTCCGTTGGATCCAGTATCGTGATTTGGGCAGATTCATTTTTGGATCAAAGAGTCATATTATTTAATCAAGTAGAAAGGACTTTTGGGGTTCAGTAATTTATAAATAAGCTGGGATGTGACAATATTTCCTCTGGGAACATCTCGTTGGTTTCAAAATAATCCCTGCGTACATTGTGATCCCACCCTCTGTTTTGTCGGTGTCTTATGCTTAGGTTTGCTACGATTGAACATCCCGAAACCTGTCAAAAATATAATACAGTACAAGATGATTTTATGACTATTCTTGTTAATTACGCATAATTTATCCATACTTTTTTGCAAGGATTCAGGTATCTATATTATTTTACCCTTTTTAATTGTGTGAAACCAATTATACAAATGATTTTAACGACTAAATTAAAACCCACGTTTTAATTTCCACCGCAACATTTTGACATTATAAACAGAGTTCATACAATAAATAAAGTAAATTTAGCCGTATGAACAGTAATTATTCATTGGGATTGGTACAAAGCAAACTTATTTAATAAACGCAGTCCAAACCGCGGTTCATTTGGTCATATCCGACGCCTGATTAAACCTATTCAAATACTATATTTCGATTGCTTTATTCGTTATTAATTTCGTCTCGATACAATCTATGTTGATTTCTATAAGCAGGTTGATTATGACTATAGTGTATTTTTACCCGACTACGGCGAAGAAAAAAGGAGGGTTATGATTTTGACCGGTATGTATGTATGTATGTTCATCTGTTCCCTCATATCTTCTAAACCACTCATCACAATTTGACAAGTGAGGTATCGTTGGAAGCGTCTTGATCGTCCGCTGGTTATAGGCTATGTGACGTCACATTAAATTAAAAATGGCGTAGACATAAAGTCAGTAACTAAAAAAAATATTGTTTAATCGTACCATGTTGGGTATTAAATGAAAGCGCTTAATGAGCACATTTCAAAAAAAAAAATATAATAACCCCAAAACAATTTAAAAAAAAAAGTAATAAAAACTAAAACCCAACTACGACTAAAACGGTACAGACAAATTAAAAATCCGGAGTCACACGTGTTAGGGCATAAATCTAACAGATTACGTGTGACTCCGGATTTTTTATTTGTCTGTCTGCGGTGTCTTGTTTATACCTTTTTAGTCGAGTTGGGTTTTAGTTTTTATTACTTTATTTTTTTTAAAAACGTTACTAACAATATTTCAGCTTGAATTTTGGGTGTAGTCATAGCTGGCTCTACAGCATGGTAATAATTATTATTGACCACAATATCTTTTATGCCAAACGCAATACCTAGGCTTCAATCCTACTTATTGACTTTTTTGTTTGGTGGTGGAATATCCTCATGTATTTCCTCTGGCGGAGGGGTCTGTCAGACCTACTGCCGAAAAACCGTAACATAAACCAACATTTTTAACCCTTAACTAAAGACGTCAAACTATTGCGGGACGAAGGACCAAAAATCCAAAATCTGGGTGACAAAGGATCCCACGGTACTTACGGCACGGTAGGCACCTATGGTAACTTTTCCATCCGTATACTCTATTCACTTTTAACACGAATTGCAGTCATCTACGGAGAGTAAGTGGTTGTCTAACTAATGTATCGGGTTTTCACGTATTACTACATTGTCTCCCTGTCTCCCTCGCTTGATTACAAAACTATTTGGTTACTAGAATAAATTCGGTTTCTTCTTAAGTATGTTTGTATTTAATAACAACGAATAAATAATAAACGAAGTATTTAAGGTAATCAGTGCCTCGTTGAGAGGTGAAACACGTGTCTATTTCTTATAGGGTTTTTTATGACTCTCTAAGAATAGATAAGCGGAATAAGTTACTAAATATATCTACGTCTATTGTATTTTGTAATCAGTCCGTTAAAAGGAAAATTCATATATACCTAAACTAGATTTATTACTTCTTTTTTGTCGTATCGATGATTTCATTTATATGTATTTTATCAGAATAAATGGATCATTAGTCATTACCAACATGAATAGGACATGGTTTTTGTTATTGGTCTAGGTTTTCGTTTATGACCATGAGTAAATTGATTAATTGAAATAATGTGACCTACTAAGTCAGTATTTTTTGTCCAACTGACAGAGATAAATTAATTAAATTTTGTCGAAAGAAATAGATAAGTTTTCTTTTATGCACAAAAATAATACTACGAAATTAATTACGTGTATGAATAAATAAGTGCATCATGAGATTGCACATAATTGTGATAAGAAAATATATTAATAATAATAAGAGAATGGATTAAATGGTAAGAATTGTTTATTTTTACACCCTGATAATTATTTTGGAAAGTTATATGTACCCATAGCCATATACTGAGGTATGCAGGGTCTCTTAGGACCAAACAAATTAGGGCCGACCGCAACACAAAAGTAACCTCGTTAATTGATATAAAGTGCATCAGTATAGCGCTACAATTTTAGCGTTCCAGTGCCAAACAACAATGTTTTCTGCTTTTTTTAAAACCGCAAAAATAATATTTTATTAATATCAAAAACCTTTCAAACAAATAGTAGATACCTAATCAAAATAAATGTAAAACATCAAAACTCTTTCATATAAATTCTAAACAAAATTCTCTAATAAATTCTTCAAATTAAATCTTACCTGAACTCATTAGAAAATTAATAGGACCCCTTTGAAATTCAACAAGCACAGAGCGAGTTAGTTCAAGTGTAAAGTAAAATGATTATGTTCTGAGTCCCGGAGTTTTTGCATTTCTCCTTCCCCCTTAGTACCTACGAGAATACGAGCAACCGTATCTATAATCACTAACTTAATTAGAATGGACTTGAAGCAAAAAATTACTGAAGAAATTAACCGTTTAACTCAAGTTGTGATACCGGGGGCTAATATAATTATTAACTTCTGTCAGTAGAGACATCCGCTTAAGAAATGAGTAGTCCCAGTGGCTGTTGTTTTTATTATGATTTATTTATTTGAATCTTGTAATTTAATTTATTCATGTACCTATGCGATTGCATTTTTTTTTTCTTTTGCAATTTTGGAATAAAAATGTTCGCAGGATTAGAAATAATATTAATAGCGGGGCATTTTTTTTAAATAAGACACTGATTTGTCATTTGACTACTTAAACATCTTCAACCCAAAAACTATTTGATGACGTATCACACATATCACCTGTATTGGTTGGTTGGGCTGAGGTGTACATTTGCACCCACATTTCGAGTGATTCAGGAATGGTTACACTTTTTCCTGTTTTTCCCGAGACTCATCATGACATGAAAAAGGTGGAAAATTTTATTTCTTCACAGAGATAAAGTAGGAAGGTACCCGTCAGGATAAAACAACAGTAAACAAGGAGGTAATTGCCTCGCCAAAATACGAGTAATCCTGCAAAATTACAAGCCTAAGCCAGACACTAAAAAGCTAAACTCAAAATTAAGCAGTTTATAACTAGGTCCCTAAATAGAGGTTCCATAACTTTCGACGGAAGTAGATGGAAATATTTTAACGGGAACAGTTGTTTCGCAAAAGTTTCAGTCTGCAATGAATTAGTAATTAAGTTAGATGGGACGGTGGACCAATTTATTTCACCTGGAGTGAAGGACTGTCCCTCAACTTCTATTTAATTTTCTACTTTTATATAGACATTTTGTCTGAATAATGAAGATAAGCTACGTTTATGCTTGTTTAAAAATGGATTATGATTTCGCGTTTTCTTCTACATAAGTGAAATATAATAAATCGCTAAGTGAAACCGTGATATCAATGTGAGGAAACCATCGTACCCAAGAACCAACAAATCGAATATTAGTATTGTGATATTCACTAACCCGTACCTACTTTATTTTTTATATTAGTTATCAAGAAGGTTATGATTTTTATCCATACGAAGTCAAGCCCATCGTACCATACCAATTATATAACTTTAATTGAGGTAACTACATACTGTGTAACTGAAATAGGCCAGGCGACCTCATTAGGCCACACAACGTTTTTTCAATCGCCGATAAACTGGACTTGACCCCCTTCAAGGATGATGGGTCACTGTCTGTCATCATCACGAATTGAAATTATTATTATTTTATCGAAATAAAATATAATAGTGCTTACATAGGTATTATTAATATCCAATGAAATGTAAGTGTCAAGATAAAATAATATTATTTAAATTCACCCGTTTCAGCCGAGTAAATTCGATTGCGAATTAACTAATAAGCCGTATTTTTTTGTAAAATAAAAAGAGCAGAGTTAAAAAAGGAAAGAAAAATACTTCAATTATTTGAATCCTTTTTAATTTAAAATAAAATCATCAATAGACTCCAATTGCAGAATGCTACAGAAAAACCATTTTATATTTAAACAATGGAGTAAGCTTTTACCGATATTTTTTATTCAATTTACAATTTTTTCTCCTTTATGCAGTTTTTTTCACTATACATGAACATTTTCAGCTCACGGTGTAAAATAAATATTACACTTTTTTCCAGTTCTTATTCTATCTACATTTCTCGTGAAAAAGTAAAAACTATAAAGTACTTAAATGTTCACTATAATTGGTTCATCTTTTTTTTTAAACTTACGTAACATGATTCTTTACTTATTACTTAATTCGATCTCACACGATTTCCTCCATTTTCTTTCAGCCAAAGTATAAAATTAACGTTCTAACTGCAAAGTAGAAACAGTAGAACATCAAATCCTCTAAAACTACGCCTTCTAACGTCGTTAACATTTTATATATTAATATAATTAACTTTGAACGTATCGGACTTTGTACTTAAGGCTTGTTTAAAAATTTAGCGCCTGTTTTCTCGGCACGAGTTTGTTGGCCCCCACGAGCCTTCACTCTTAATTATTACTTTGGCAAAATTAAGACTGTCGTTTAGCCCGAGTGCCCACCCGGCTGAAGGTTGTGCCTCTCTTCCATTTATCTAAATGTACTTTATCTTGCCAGGGGCGCTCCCGTTTCGATGCGTGGAGACGACATTGATGTTGCGAATTTTGGGTTACCTACAGATTTTCGGTAGAGATTTTTTTTGCAAATGGTTTAATCATGCGTATTTTACTCACTGTTTTGGTACCTTAGTAGAAGAGACACATTTTGTACTTCCAGAGACAACAGTTTCTACTCTTGAAAAAATACAACAAAGACAACAAGACCGGTTACAATTCACCTGCAATTTTTGTATTTCGAATGAAACATTATCTCCCAGTATCTACAAATAAACATCGACAAAATAAGCCCAAAATCCTCTCTCACCACCAAAACACAATTAGCGACTCCACACCACCCTTATTCTCCATGACGGCTCAAAGTAATGACGATACTAGGCACTACCGCGTTAAGTACATTACCTATTGTAAGTGTTCTTTGAGGTGCCTGCCCCACACCGGCACTGCGTCGCGACGCTTTTACTCTAATTATGAGCTTCAACATTTACACACACCTATAATGAAGGGAATGTACGAAATGTATGTACATTGTTATGTCGCTTATATTAATATAAAGGATGCTTCAATGTTATTTAGACCTTGTGTTCATTAAGGTGTTATGTATTTAGTTTTAGAATTATAATTAGTAATGGAATTTTGTCGGTAAATTAATATTCGGATGTGGTTTTAATATGGACGTGTTCTTATAGGTAAGGATTAAGCCAGTTTGTTTTTTGCTAAAGTGTGAAATACAAAGAATTACAGAATAACTATAATTTTACACGCGCCAATTATGTTCATTTGTTTCTTCTTTACTATAAACAATTCTATTTGCAAGCCAAATGGAAATTTAAATAACCTATTTACCTTCTTGTTTGCCGTGGGTCGAAGTAAAAAAGTTCGAAGTACAGAAGTTTTCTTATTAATTTATTTGACCGCTAAACACGATCGACATGGATTTTCATAGTAACATTGCCGGCCTCCTACTCGCATGTATTTGACCAGTACAGCATTTTCTATTTATCTCGAAGAAGGTTGTCAAAATAATACTCGAATTTCCAAGCATGTTTGAGAATAAGTTATTTTTTATTGCCGAACTTTTTCAGATTTTCTAGACCATTCGACATGACATTCGGTACCTACCTAAGGTTAAACTTTATTGTCTTTTGTCAAAATTGCGAACATAAACCTGCAGTTAAATGCTGAATTTAACGATTAGTTTCAGGTGAAAACGGAGATCGTAAATTTTAGTATTAAAGTCAAGTCGAAAAATAATTTTATTACTCAATTTACTCTGCTTTGTCTATTTGTTATTAATAGTCTTACAGGTTAAACAACCCTGACCTTTAAGGCTATTTAATGTAGTTTATTCAAATTGTTTATATTCCAGTGTAAAATAAACACCGAATTAATACCGGGATACGAAATCCGGATTTCAAATACTGTGTCGTTCTAGAATAATGTTTTCCAAATTAATGGTTAACCAATTTGGCGAAGATTTTCATTTGCACCGCGCAAATTGTGGTCAGCTCTCATTTTCGCTGTTGTTGTGAATAACAAAATTTAATCCAGCGGTTAATAGGATAATGCTAAACGATAGCTAATTGAATCGTACCTAACTACATATTATGATTTGGTAATTAACAGTGTCAAGGGAACTGAGTGTTTAGATAAAGGATAATTTTCCAATGTTTTCATCAATGTGTGGAAAAATAGCTTTCTTTGGAAAAATGTTCGACCACAAAAGCTGAAAAAGGTAGGTAAGTAGATTTCCACTAGGTCAAAGCAAGTTGATTATAAAAGCTGGTAATAAAGCTAATCTTAGCGTTAAAACCACGTACATAAACTGTAAGAAAATTCATTAACTCAACAGATTACATCAGATTACAAAAGAGAAAAACGAAACTCTTTCTATAGCTGTTTTTACGACTTTTTATACCGAGTTTTCTCATTAAAATTTTGAAAGAAGCCGCTAATAGACCTCTTAAATATGTAGCAGTTACGTAGGTATGTTTACTGAAGTATCTAATTTCATCCCAGTTCTCCATCAACAGTAAAATTTTATTATCTGCGACATGAATTAACATTTTTTGTTGCCATAAAATTTTCCGTCTCCTGGCCGGGTCGACGGGAATGGAGATTAGCGTTGCATCTCTAATTAAATCTGTTTTATGGCTTGCTCACTTTACTGCCACTCCCCTTCAATATTTCGCTGTAATAAAATCTTAGAATTAAACATGACAAATAGTACTGTAACTCTTTTAAACGGTGTTCTTCAAATAGTACTCCTTTGTAGTCTAAAAGAGCCTAAAATAATCCAAGAGATGAAAGTAAACACACTTAGAATATATCTGGCTGTAAACAGCGAGTACAAAGCTGAAGTACGAAATGGGAAAATATTACATCAGGATAAACCGCTGCTTACAGTTCGTTGTAAGGTTTTATTTTAAGTGCTCCGTGTGTGTACGTATATTTTTTTTATTTCCGGAGCTCCGTATGTTTCGGAGTAGCTGTCACACAACGCCCGGAGCGGGAAGCTATTGTAGATTCTTAAACATATTTTCAGCCCGTACAGGCATATAAATATTTATGAAAACACTGTCCGAATTAAATCCAGTCTCAACGTTTACGTCGTTTCATATTGTTTTCCTTTTTTCACAGATGTCTGGGCAATAAAACGTTATGTAGTCGTCGACGTTGAATGATTAACTGCTTGTTGGTTTAGGAGGTCGTATGCGCTTGCAAGAGTAGGTATGAACAACTCTAACTAATCGTAAAAACGGATGGAATTGCTTTGTGAAAATATCCGTTTCATGAATGAAGATTTAATTGTTGGTGTTACAAGATTATAAAGACTTTAGTTAAACCACATAGCTCGTTAGTCAAACTGAAAAACCAAAGGAGGTTAAGTAGTAAATTTTCAGATAAAGCTACATAAACAACCGTTTATCTTGTTTCAAACTTAAATGAAGTCAACAATACTTAATAGCTAAAGTTTTGTGAAAATAGCTTGATTTATTGTAAAGTGTATACTTCCCATATATAATATAGGTAACTTTAGTTATCAGTAAAATATGCCCAGGTGAACTTATCCGGATACAAGATATATTAGGTTATCTCCTGAGACCGCCGAGATAATGTACCAACGTACTTCAGACGTAGACAGTGTCTAGGGGGAATCAATAATCCCATAACACACTATCCTTGAAAATCCATTTATGAAATATCACATAAACCAGTCCGCAGGCGATTTTACTTATTCGTATTCGAGCGGAGACAGAAAAGATCAAATAGCCTTTGTCCTTAGTTCCTTACCCCTCTTTACTTATTCAAACAAAATTACATATGCCTGCTTCTGGATCGCCATTGCCCGAAATTTTACGCGTTGGAGATAGTGTCATGAATATAAATCTATCGTAAAGGACACCGCGGAGAGGTTAGCTCAGTTTACGGCGAAGCTCACTTTGCATTCTTTGTACGCGGACCCTTTATGGTCGCTTTATAGACTTAGGTCCTTTTGCATAAAGCCTCGATGGTCGGAGTTGTTCGCCACCGTTGACCGCTCCCAGTCATGAATGTTGAATTTCGCATCACTATTATTGCGACCACAATACGTTTGCTGCTTTTAAACTGCCTGCCCGGCAAAGGATGACCATTTCATGCAGTTGACATCGTATTTATTTAAAATTAATGTAATTATTCCCATGATTTCATTATTGCCACCTGCATTACTGATCGTAATTATGTAAATACTGGAGATGCCAAACTGAATGATGATAAATAATGTTAATTTAAAGTGAATTACCACTTTTACAATTGATTACCGAATAAACATAGACGAGAACAACAATTAAAAGGTACTTGTAGTACGAAGATATAGGTAGGTACTATAAAACGTTCAAGTGTATGTATAGCGCATTCGGAGCTCTCTGTTAACTATTAATCCCGTTTTCTTTCTCTAAAGATAACGAAACTCATTTAAGATATCTCGCGAACGCTTTTCAGACGTTTTGGGGTGCAGCCATGGATTGCACAGTGAAGGGAGTGGAATGGACTTTGGAAACCTTTTTCACAAATATACAAATATAAATATAAAGTGAAAACGTCTTAATGCACCGGATGTTCTAACAATTTGGCACAGATATTATGTATGATTTTTTTATTAGCTTGATGTTGCTCCGGAAATGGTATAAATGGCTTTTTGCAAGAAGACGTGCAATGTTTTTTTCGCATTTCTTCGAAACAATAACTTGACTGTATTCTTAGGGAAGTATCATCTTACTTTCAAGGAAATATTTTGATATTTCTGAATCTCTATGCAAGCTTTATTCTATAATACCTATTTCGTTTTAAGAGACCAAAGGTTTCACTTTATGTCTAATAAAATTTTCTTCAAAGTATCCTTAATTGAAAATTCAAATTTATGCATAAGCTCTGATTGTGGGAGCGGGCTGGCTGTAGGAAGAGCTACGGTCCAAGACACAGCCGTTTAAAAGATCCCAAGCCTTTCCGGGCAAGCTCGGGCTTGTCGACAAATTGCGTTGATGAAAATTACGCCATAGATTAAAAGGAACCGAATTTAATTAATTCTTAGTTAATCCGTAAGAATGATTTTAAACGATACTGATGTCAGCGTATCTGTATTTCCAAGAATTTTCTTTAAAATATTTTAATTTTGACGCAATTTTAATTTTCTATCCATTTACAAAATCCAAAAAACATCAATTTCATCTCTGACGCAAAAGATTTTTCAATAAAAAAAAGATCGATCAGTTTGCTGTAGTACTTTTTTCATCTCTTTTGCTAGAAAATGTTGTAAAAATAGTGATTGATTGAAAGTAAGTGAAACTTGAAGCTGTAAGTTGAGAATGTTGTTAATAGGTATATGAAGTTCAGTTTTTAAATTATTATTATCGTTTATATAAAAATATTTTTTTTTTTTTTTTTTAAACATTTAAAAATAGTAACCTGCATCAGGATCAGGGTACAAGATGCCTGTGGTCAGGGCTCTAGAGAGAAGAAATAATAATTATTATTATGGGACAACACATAACATGCTTGAACCTAATTAAGAAGATAATGAACAAGTTAAAGAGTTTCGAGTTATTTACCGAGTTGATAACTGCAAAGCCTTTTCGTATTAAAGTAAAACTTGAAGTTCTTTCGCTTACTTAAGTTATCCACCTTTGTAAGTCCAGAAAATTCTTTAGTACTGTCTAGTCTTTTCAGCATTAACGGATCGTAAAGTGAGTAATAAAGGTAATCGTTCTGTTGTTAGTCTATTATTTGTTGTTTTTATTTTCTTGACAGTAGGTGTTCTTGCTTAAGAATGGCCGTTTCAAGTTCGTGTTGAATTAAGTTTCAAAGTGTGTCGTGCTTTTACTTTTGATCTTTGCTCATTGTTGTATGACAGGTTATGTTTATTAAATTGTTAAAGACTAGCTTGTAACTGGTTAAAAATGTCTCAGATTAACATAACTTTTATTTGAATTATCGCGTCAAGAAAAATTTTGACAAAGAAAAACGGTATTTGGGATTCTTTCTAGGTACGTGAATTTATAAACTATACTAGCTGCCCGCCCCGGCTTCGCACGGGTAGCACTAAGTACCTACCCTACCTACCCTACCTACCCTACCTACCCTACCTACCCTACCTACCCTACCTACCCTACCTACCCTACCTACCCTACCTACCCTACCTACCCTACCTACCCTACCTACCCTACCTACCCTACCTACCCTACCTACCCTACCTACCCTACCTACCCTACCTACCCTACCTACCCTACCTACCCTACCTACCCTACCTACCCTACCTACCCTACCTACCCTACCTACCCTACCTACCCTACCTACCCTACCTACCCTACCTACCCTACCTACCCTACCTACCCTACCTACCCTACCTACCCTACCTACCCTACCTACCCTACCTACCCTACCTACCCTACCTACCCTACCTACCCTACCTACCCTACCTACCCTACCTACCCTACCTACCCTACCTACCCTACCTACCCTACCTACCCTACCTACCCTACCTACCCTACCTACCCTGCCTACCCTACCTACCCTACCTACCCTACCTACCCTACCTACCCTACCTACCCTACCTACCCTACCTACCCTACCTACCCTACCTACCCTACCTACCCTACCTACCCTACCTACCCTACCTACCCTACCTACCCTACCTACCCTACCTACCCTACCTACCCTACCTACCCTACCTACCCTACCTACCCTAACTAACTTTTCCTGAATTTTCTTTGCTATAAACTTCACGGAGCCCGAGACCTTTCCAACGAATGCAAAACCGTGGAAATCGGTTCGTGCGTTCTGGAGTTATAGTGTCAGGAAGGAAAACCCGACTTATTTTTATATAGTAGATAATTACTAAAACTAAAATACAAGTACAGACAACGTGAAAATGTAGGTATCATTGGTTTTTAGTTGATGCTAAATGATTGTTTGTTCATAAAAATATTACGCATCGATTGTAATCGATACACTGCAAAACAACTAAAACAAGGCTCAATTTTATTTTATTGGGTACAAACTTCAATCGAGTGTTAATTCCGAATGTTCGACGTTAGCCACACTGTGTTATATTACAAAAAACGTTGCTCAAAGTTGTGGAACTCTCACAGCGATGTACAAAGGGTCTTAATTGAATCAAAGCGAGCGAACGAGGTGCGCGCAATGGGGCATGAGTAAAACAAATCGCGGCCAAATGATAATTTAGCGCAGTTTTGGGCCAAATATCTGTTACATTGGGGTGTCACAATCGGATGCGGAATCTCGCATCGCGCCCTCTTCCGGACATAAATAAAATCGGACGTTTATTTCATAACGTCGGAAGTTTGATAAGAAGTTCGTGTGTTTCCGCTGGTGTACCGATCTAGGAAGATTTGATGCTAAGCCCATACACCTGCTGTCTCCGTGTTGTGCTGTTGTGAAAGGACTTTAAAGAATGGAGAAGAATGAAGGAAAATTGATAAGTGGATATTTTATGACCATGTGTTTGGCTGCAGTTAAGTGTCCAAATTGAGTTTTATTTCTTTTTATTTCTGCCTTCCCCGCTGTGGCTGGCTCCCAGGTATGGTACTATATCAATGAACGGTCTTAAGACCTTAGTGTTTTTTTTTAAATTAAAATGCATCAGTCTCTCTAACAGTGTAGATAAAGAATTAATGAACAAAGAAAAATAAAAACTCTCAAACGCATAACTTTTCAGGAAACTCACCAGGTGCAAGAGCTAGAATTTGTTCTTTTAAATAAGAAAAAAGCATTACACACAAATAATACGAAAACTTAAAATCTTACCTGAAAAAGGTTTCAATTAAAGCAAAAAAAGGTTAAATTAAAACGTAAAAACCCAACGCCGGAAATAAATTCTATTCATGGCCTTAAAACACGTTATCATAAGGGAGTATGTGATAGCGATATTACCCGGAATTATCTTCATTAAATACCCGACGTGCCCTTAAACAAATTAATTTACACTGTGGACTCAACATAAAGTGCTTTTAAAATCTCGGACCACAGCAGGTGTTGCCAACATTAGGTAAATTGTTAGCCGTTGCCATAATCTCTTTAGCCTTTGGAGTCATTATTTTTTCTAAACGTCCGTAACAGTTACTTATAAAAGCAGAAATAATTTAATAAAACCGTTATATCTTTCTCGGGTCACGTAAGAAGGCGCTTCGGGGGAAAATTACATTTTGTTTGGCCACGTCCGCGACACGCCGCCGACACGGGACAACTCACTTAACGAATGTTCAGGATTCTTGCTATATTCTCATATCTGCCATCTCTTCAGATAAAACCAGTTTGTGAAATCACATAACAGAGCTGTAAATAGGTTTTATTATGTTATTCTGTTATATGTTTCAGAGAGAAATGTTCGTAATTTTATTTATGTTATTTCTAGCTACCTACTCGTAGTTTGTCAGTTTGTTCGAATAGTTAGTTATGTCCGCACGAGTTATTCAATAGAAAACTGTTCATGTTTTTTTACTTTATGTGCTATCCATTGTCCGAAACTACACGGCATAGTAGTAGTTAGTATACTCAATGTCCGAAAGGGTCAATACATTTCCAAACGAACCCCGTGCACATTAATTCCTTCAACGCTGATGACTCCCGAGGGAAACTTTAATAGAGCTGCCACTATACCTTGTACCGCAACATATAAACCAAAGTACAATACAATATAAATAAAAACTTTGCCGTTCCATTACCAAGGGCCGACTGTACCCGCCAACATTATTCCGACATTAGCAAAAGTTCCGGACGTCCGAACACTCCAACTTTCTACACGAGAATAAAATGCCACAACAAAATGTTAATTTCAACCCTACCCGGCGACGAATTAGGTAATTCTGCAGCGAAATTCGACGACCGAAGGTTTGTACGTGCTGGCGTTTTTTTGACGTATTATGGTTGGTATGTGACAGGTAGGAGAAAGACTTTTTAGCTTAAAATTCTCTGTCGAATGGCAAAAAATAAGGGTATGAAGCACTTGGAAATTGATGAAGCGCTGTAAATTTTGGGATTTCGACGTATACGACACGGGAGATGTGAATAATGTCTTTAATTAAGCATTATTTTTTGTTTTAATTTTTATGAAAGCAAATAAAATTTCAAATATAAGGAAAAATCTAGAGTGCCATTTTCTAGATTCTGGAAATTTCGAGTGTAATTTTATAATGGAACAATAAAAGAACACATTATTATTATCCCACAAATATTTTACCCATTTGTTTATTGTTAGTTTCTCAACGGGGAGCATTAGGAACAAAGTTTAATAACCTATAGAATTTCACCTGTTTTCCTCAGGCGCGTCATTCCCCCTATCAATATACATACCGACCTCTCGATGCGAGCATGGATGCAAGGCTCCAGGGGAAAACAGGCTACGATACTCTTCGCCGTCGGGACGTTACCCCATCCATCGTCATTTATGATAAGTTGGGGTATTTTGTGCACTAACATTGTTATACTGAATACATTATTTTTATTAGATGTTAAACGCCCACTTTACCCCACTCCAGTGCTGTTTAAGATTCCTTTGCTTTATTCCATACGTGTTCGCGGGACATTACGTTTTAGAATTTTCATAACTAGATGATTATAGCAAAAAATATACTTCATTCTTATACTTATGCCTGGTTTGTGGGGTTTATTATAGTTTGTCATAAATGCTATTAGAAATAGTTTGCAGTTACGGTCAAGCTCCGGTAATAGTTTCTGATGTTCCGCGATATACCTTGAATTGATCGTTTGTAGTTTATTGTTTGATTATTTTTCATGAGTAGGTACTATTAAACTCGGAAATGAACAGTGGTGTTGCTCTTTTATATCTGTTTATATTGATATGGGCTCTATAATGTTACCTGGCGAGTTTTACCGTGAACCATTCTACGTCGTGGCCACAAACCAAATATTATAAGGTACGTAGTGATAGCGGTTAGAGATTATCTTTTGATGTGGTTCTTTGAGCAGAAAACACCTGCTCTTTGAAAATAATGATCATCGGTTTTGAATTTACAGCGAAAACTTTGAGTTTTACATTTCCAAATCTTTGTTTAGAAATGGTGGTTATGCAAGCAAAACATTTGAATATTTTATGAACAATAAATCAGAATCATAGCGAAATATCGATGGAATATGAACCCAATATAAAAGATAGAAGGGTGAAAATTGAACACGTTAGATAACAAAGAAATTCCGGTAATTGGGGGGTTCCCAAATATAGAAAGACAACACGTTAGTCACGTTCGTCCAGTACAAACGCGATTTGTTCCAAAGAGGGGGAAAGTAATCTTCTATAATGCCTCGTTTTAATTTCCAACCGTAAATAATAATTTGGTCAATTTTCCACAATTTCGGTTGCGTGTACAAAGTTTTTATTACAATTTTATTGTTATTTAGGCGTGTTTGTTCCTTGTTTCAGATTACATCGGAGGTTTTAAAGGAGCCGGGCGCTAATGTGAGTTTCCGAATTTCACTTTTTGTTTATTATACTACGATGTAATTGAATTTTCCGATTTTATTTTTTTGGTACGAAGTTTTAGTACACCTCCTCGAGTACTAAAGTGACGAGTGCGCACTTACTCTACGTAAATAACAAAGTTTCGTGTCCAGCGCGTCTAAACTCGCACAATAATAAAATCCCAAAGCAGATAGGCTCACGTAATGCGAAACGAAACTAGCGGCCGGCGAACTTTTTAGAGAGGGAAATTTTAGTCAACAGGAAGGTAGCCCAAAACTATGAGCGTTAAGAAACTTTTATGAGCGGGTGAGCCATTTAACCGCGAGTCAAGAGCTAATCCCACTAGCCGGCCGCCGAGAACAACGCACCTGAGACCCGGCTTTTTATTTCTGTTTCACATTTCCACCTAATTTCAGGCCGGTGAGGCTGCCGAGGTGGGCTGAACTTTGTCGGGCGTCATAAATTTATTTAACGGCCCGAAGGCAATAAGAGGCGGAGTGTAAAAAGAAAAATACGATACCAACGTGCCTAGCCGTTATTGCAATTAAACAGAGGAAGTAAATCTTTCAATACGAGCGGCGAGCGTTCGCCTCCCGTTTCCTGCCTTAATTTATCGCTTTGTTTTAGTCAGTGGCGCGTCCCATTGACGGATAGCGATGTGTTTGATTAAAAAACGCAAGTTGATCTCGCCACCCCTTCTAGTCGGGACGTAGCATACTAATCCGACTAGACTCCGCCGCGACTCCAATAAGTGCCTTCCAGTTGGCGCCGTTTTATCACTACTTACCTACTGCTTACCAAGCATGTAGTTCAAGTGGCGTTACATAATATTCATCCTAAAATCCTAACCTACTTGGGAATTGAACAAATACTATTTCTAAATAAATTAAAATACCTACCTAAACACAATGAAGACTAAAATATTTTTACTAAAAGCTTTAGGACACATGAATAAAGAACAGGTTTCTGAAAAGTTTCAAACTATTAAAAACAATTTTGTAAAAAAACTATAAACTTTTCAAACAAAGATGGATTGACACTGATCCATACAGATTGAAAGAATAGTAGATGTGTTTCGATTTTCAAATGAGAAAGAGTGAAATAATAAATTAAATTAAATTCTCGCACCCTCAGCCTCACGTTTTGAAAATAGAATCAAAGAGTGAAATATAACATCTGCGTTGAGCGTATTCAAGCGGGAACGGTTCCGCGCATTATATCGTTGATTTCTTTTATGCTTTTTTTCATTTCCTCGAAGAAGTTCCGATAAAAAACGTCGGATTGGCTCACATCCACAGCTCTATTGCTCTCCACACGTATTTAATTTGTTCACTGTTGATTTATTCCACATCGATCACTTCATTTCTCTTTGACGCAAACGATTTGCCAAACGATTTTAGAAGTAAAAATGATTCGACTGGAATCAGGATAAAATGTGGCTCAGTGTGTTTGCGCTACTTAAACACGTAGAAAAAATTTTGTAGACTTCAACATTCCGCGCGTATATGTAAAAAGAGCATACTTTTACATCTTAATTTAAAATAACACGTGAGTAAAAATAGATTTTCCCGCACAAAAAACTACGCTGTAAACAGAAATTGCGCAAGTAATATTTCTGCAAGTAATACTTGCAACGGTCTTAATAGGTTTCGCGTTCAGTTGTTACACCACTTCTAAGGGCTTGTGCGAGTAAATCGCGCAATTTCTGTGGTAATAGGAAAATGAAGGGACGAGTGTTAAATTCAAAT
Organism: Lithophane ornitopus; assembly: GCA_948473465.1. Classification (NCBI taxonomy): domain Eukaryota; kingdom Metazoa; phylum Arthropoda; class Insecta; order Lepidoptera; family Noctuidae; genus Lithophane; species Lithophane ornitopus. The sequence continues at coordinate 8,370,378 of OX419624.1, read as the reverse complement.
TGCTTAATGGTTCGGAAGCAGGCATTTCATTTTCCATTCGAATTGTTACGTAATTTACCGCCGCGTGCGTAAACGACGCGAGTCTCTTCTTTTGTTTGTGAACCCTGGAAATATGAGTTAAAAATATTAAAAGTAGGCTAAAATATTACTCTAACGTCGTTTGCAGATGGCGATAATAATTGGTTTCTGTTGCAATTGAATTATGTGCTAACTGCACTTAGGTCAGGCCTCTTTTTCCGGGATCATATTTTCTACTTTGCCCGTTTTTAGCGCTTTCCATAAGGTGCTTATAAGTCTTTTTGTTATCTATCAAAATGAAGCACCACGGGAGGCAAGATAATTTTATTTAAATTGTCTATTCCCTCACCGGATGCCCACAACTTCACAAGTTTTGAAAGGCTCTTAATTTTTCCACCAATTTTATTTTTGGGGTATAGCCTATTATTTTCTTGTATAAATAATTTTGATTTACGTTCTAAAGGGGTTGAAAATATACAATGCACAGAGTTCAATTAGAACATAAAGAATGTAAAAATAATTGCCCGGATACATTCAAGTCACGACAACGGTATTCTAAAAATATTTCAATCACGATCATTACGAGGGGTCGTTGATAAACAAAACTATTTCAATTAGACGATGGTCCGGCGCGCGTCAAAAGTATGGACAGCACATAATGCGTTCAAATATTCATGTCGGTATCGATTCCCCCTCGGCTAGTGATCGACATAATACACCCCTAAAGATGGTATCAGACTTCGCCCTTTCAGACAAACGTGTATCTATGGCCTTAGAATAAACAATAATTACCACTAAAATGTAAAGGTAAATATCGCTGCCTTTATTTGGTAGGGAAATTACCTATTTGAAGTTGTATTTGGGCTAATGCTTCAAGTAGTCCATGTATGTGTGTAATTCATACATAAATCAGAATCAATGCTGCATGAACAGGAGTCTCTACTTTCAATGTAAATAATCTGTAAACGATAAGTAAAGGTGTTCCTACTGTCGTAAAATTGTTCACCCACACTACGCCAATTTTTGTGCTTATTAGATACCGTACCAATGTGCCTATCTCCGTTTTCGTGCTCCATTCCAGTCCTTGGCTGCAAATGAGATTTTTTCTCGGAATAACGTAATTACACTTTTATCCTATCTCAAAATCCAATCCAAGACCTTTGTGCTATCTGTGGTCCGACAACACTGCTTATTACCAAACAAGTACCTACTTCGGAACTCGGAAACTTTTTGCCAAGTCATTTCTTACTTAGGATAATGTTTGTGAATGTTTAGATGGAGAGAAATAATGATAAATATTTAAGGCGAACAAAATCCTGAAACGTTAGCTCTTTGCGAATATCGATATTTATGTTTTTAATATAACTGGATGGTAAATAAGCAGCTTTCGTGATAGCAAGTTGTCACCGCCGCGCCGCGTGTCAATGAAGCCTGACTGATGCGATACCTAGCGATACAAAGCTGAAATATCCCATGTGCCTTATACCTGCAATTTCACTGGTCGTCTTTTGCATCGGAATACAATAGCTGCTTTGCGGAAAAGCTCCTTCATAAAGAGGAAAAAAAAATTGTTTCTTTTAAAGACATCATACACCACTACGACGAAATTATGACTCATTCTTTCTATTTTATGAAGTAGTATGTTTATTACACTTTCCATTTATTCATTCAAGTACCAGCCACTTAGTATCAACAACTTGATGGTATGACAACTCCCTAAGGTTTGCGTTCATACCGCTATTGAATTTTGTCATAAGCCATATTAGTACGGGTACTGAATTTTTAATTAAGTCGCATACGGGTAGGTAAAGCAAAGGGTTAAAATGAAACCGAGTTGTCAGACTCGCAGTTTATAAATGAAATTATTTTAAAATTCTAATTGAAAGTCGTTATTAAACTTCTAAATGTGTAGTTAGCTAGTTTTTTTTATCGAATGTAAATAACTGTCGAGTCATTGTTAGAAATGAGATTGATATAATTGTTTTTTGTATACAAAAAATTACATTAATTGAAAATACTGACATAGCCTTGTTTGTTAGGGTTATCGTATTACCCAGTAAGTGGGTTGTGAAGGCAATCGCTCCATGTAAAAAACATTACCCTCCTTCTGGGGCAGTCGGGTAAATACTGGTATTCAGCTGCATTATCATGATGACATAGGTTTGTTTGCATGTTATGTTGTGCATCATATATACCTACATATTATAAATTAAAGTCGCTTTTCGTGTTTGTCTGTATGTCCGCGTTGTTCTTCTAAACGACGCAACAGATTTTGATGAGGTTTTCACCTTCGTTTAGAAAATTTAGTCCGGTACGATAATATTAAAGTTACATATAACTAAGACATCTCGATGTTTTTGTCAAGTCGTAAAAACCGTGCGAAGCAGGAGTGATTCGCTAGTATTACTTACTGTTGCTTGACTACACAACTAGTAGCACAATTACTGCTGCAATAACCAACTACATAGTATTACTATAAAGTTATTATTGCTTTTTGGCCCGTACGTGTACCTATGTTCTGTCTCAATCTGTATTCAAAAGCTCGTTCGTAATCACTTGTAACTTTTTAACTACATATTTCTTGCAATTATTGTTTTACATTTTTAATTTTCAGACCATACCTTAGTACCTACTTATTTTTTTTTAAACTTACTTTCTTAATGATTTTAATTGAAAACAAACTTTCGTCAGTAAAATTATTAAGAGCTAGGTACGCATTGAGTACCTCTGAGAATAATAAATGTGAATTAATAAATTAACATAATGGACCTAATAAATAAAAGTTAATGAATAACCATTCTAATTCATCTTCATGGATTAATAAGAGTTTCTAGTCTATTTTTTTTTGTATGTGTTATTTTCGAAATGCATCGCATACAGAACAAAATGCAGCAGTTTTTTTCACAAACTGAATAACATACTCGTAAAAATAGACTGCAGTGTAGCTAAATAATAACAGTAACACGGGTCTCGAAGGTTAAGCTACACTTGCCGAGGTCGGTCTGTGGATGGATGACCATTCATTACATATCTAGACCTCTCTGCCGTGCCTCGAAAAGCATGTTAAACTGTTGGTGCTGGCTGTCATTTATATTTGACAGTTGTTGCGGGAATTCAGCAGCCCGAAAGTCTGACAACCAGTCTTTTATGAGGTATCATATTATTACTCAGTAACTGGGTTGTGGAGGTCAGATAGGCAGTCTGTCGCTCCATGTAAAATACTTGTATTCAGCTGCATACGGTTAGACTGGAAGCCGAGCCCAACATAGTTGGGAAAAGGCTAGGTAGATGAGTGTGAGGAAAACGTGAATAGAAAAACGTAATGCAATGTTTTGGAGATTACAGATTTTCTGCTGGCCATACATCTTCCTATCATTACCCTCTCCAGCCTGGTCGAAAAAACATCTGCTGTTCCCTACATTTCTCTTCGCATAGCTCGTCAAAATGTGCAGTTTTTTTTTTCACGATTTCAGGGTTCGTTCCATAGTGAAAGTTGTTCATAATGATGAGTACAATGACCCATTAAGAGAATAAAACGAATAAAATTTCACCCTGTATAGCCACCACGTCTGTGAAGTTTCGCTAGCAATTTTTTTATTGACCCTGTATAGATAAAGACACGTTTCAAACCAAATTATTAGTATCATAACCACCAATTGTCACAGTAGTATGGAACTAATCAACGTCCAACACTAGCCGATACTATTATAACCGCGTAAATCACTCTAATGCTATGGCGATATCAGATTGGTTAGACTCAATTACGACGTCTCCAGCTATTACTGGGTAATATACGGGCGTATTATTGTTGTCTATGTAGTATAGATTATCTTTGAAGATATTAATGCGATTGTCAGGACTAGTGGGCTTAGAGCAACTGTGGTGGGGAATTGTTTTTTAAAGAGCAGCGTTTTATCCATGTTCTAGCTACCCGCTATACTATGCTTAGGTGATTTAAATATCAATCAATCAACTAAGCCTATCGCAGTCCACTGCTGGACATAGGCCTCTCCCAAGCTGCGCCACAACTGTCCTCCGCCTTCCACATTCAGTCTATCCCAGCCACTTTCTTAAGGTCAGTCCGTCTAGCGAGGTGTTCCTCGTCAAATATCAAATGTTTTATGAAAAATTACGGTATAAATTACATCAAAATCCTTCAAGTAGTTAAAAGTCCTCATAAAAAAAATTCAACGAACTCGATTTTCTATCTATTAATTACCTATTTAAACACAGGAGTGCTACCAATGTGTAGGAATCTTATTTAATCCAAGACTTCAAAAGGAGCAAGTAACACTAGAATCTATTATAAGTAAATATTCAGAGTTGGAGTCATTACTATTTTACAGACTTTGTTTACTTACTACAACTTTTGTCGATCTTGAAAACTTTCCAGAAGTTAACCTGAAAAGTTTGGTTAAGCTCTACTTTTCTAACTTAGCTTCACTACTTAGCCTTATCTTTTTGGTCGTCTCTCCCTCTACAATTTACCTAACACCCTGGCTGCAGTCCTGTAAGGGCAAATTGATAGATATATCTTCTGCTTTTGAAAGATGCCGTCATCTCCCGTGGTTTTGCACTCCAGGTGCCACTAGTCAAAGGTATATATAAAATTATTTAAAGATATATTTATTATTATTATATTATTGCGGCCAGGTGTCTAGCCGATGCAATACATAGTAGATAGTGGGTGGGTATATCTAGATTTTGTTTGATGTTAATATGACATGGAATGACTGCTATTCTGAAACCCACAAAACCACTGGTTACAACATGACCAGCCTATTATGTTCCCACTGCTGGGTCACAGGTCTCCTCTCATCGTGACGGAGTGGGCTATAATCTACCACGTGGGACCAGTGCCGGTTGGTAGATGTCACATGTCTTCGAATTTTTGGTTCTAGAACATGCCGGTTTACTCACACCACCACTTTACAACTGTTAAATACTACTTAATTACTGGATAACCTGAATAAACTACTAGTACAGGGGAATATGATAACGGGACCGAAAATCTAGGTTATAATGCTCTAGGAAGATCACATATTGTATATGACTTTAAACTATCAGTATTATTTAATCATTATTCATAACTTTACCAGACACACACTCACTCACAAAAATCTGCTCCATATCTACATCACAGATATATAAGCTGGATTCAGTCGCACTCAATCCTTAGGCTTGATTCCCTTTGTGAATACCTCACGTCGTAGTCAATTATAAATAATCATTGCAAACTCATTTTCATCATCGCACTATCATTATGCTGGCCTTCGACTATTACTTGGTCTTGGTTTTTAAATGAAAAAAGTTTAGTGCCTAAGTACTTTTTTTAAGAGCAGGTGTGAATTATTCTTTGAATTAAGTGTTCTTTAAATTAATTTCAATAAAATGGTAGTACCTATGTATAATAGCACCTATAAAAGGCGTGATTCATAAATCGTAGATACAAAAAAAAAAATCCAATTACAATAATCAGAAACAAAGAACATAAATAGTAGGAATGGAATTTATAATACCACAAATTAAGGTACTAAGTAATTGGCGGTTCCACCCCATGCGTCCCGTCAGAAAATTAATAGGCAAATGGAAAAATCGTCATCGGAATACATCCTCATAGCGCGACAGTAATCATTGTTGATGCATTTTTGTGACAAATCACGAATACGTTTTCATGTCCCATTGTAATTATGCAAATGACGTGATGACGTCAATGTGTGTGTATGTATGCAAATCTATCTAGGAACACAGGTGTCTGTTTATCCATCTGATTTAATAACTGGCTCATCGCGAATCGAATGAACGGCATTGTATGCGGAATAGCAATGCCCTGTTACTACGCATTAGTGGAATAGACAGATAGCAAATAGTACAGGGGGGTACTTGGGGTTCTAGAGCCTCGCAGACGTCGCCTCGGGGACCAGATCCCCCCAAAATTAATAATCTTCCCAACAAGTTCTAATAAAATTTATGTAGTTTGATGTCTACGAGATATAAAATATGGATGGAGTTGCCGATTTTGGTAAATGTTTGTAATGGATATTTAGATTAATTTTAAGATCTTCTTGAAATATTCATACATGCATTCGCTGATAAAATGTTTATTTTACAAGATTACGGTTTAAACAGAATTCATGTTAATTTAATTTGGGTAATTTAATTTGGAGGTAAGCATTGTATGAATTATATTAAAAGACATAAAAATGAAATAAACACTCCATTAAAGCCATGACAATGATCAGATTACAAAAAAAAATGTACACCCTCAGGAAATACAGGGGCAACAGCAACAAAAATCTGAAAAAATCAACGTCATTTCCCTTCGTATCTAGAGTTCCGTCCTGTCGTCTACATCAAAACTGATAAGAGAAGGGTGAATGCACGAGTGCGTCCAGGTACTTGGGGTACTGCGGGGCTGTTGCAAGTGGGGGGGGGAGGGTGATGAAGCACGGTTCAGGAATACCAACGTGATTAATGGATTCCGCGCGCCACGATAATGATAATGACCCTGTCTGCGACCGCGGACATCATCGGAATCAATGCCGGGAGCAGCTTTTTGCATAGCTGGCGCGCGATGCGTGGGGTGACGTACTGCGTTGATTTAAAGCAGGCTTACTTGATTTCTGAAGTGGATTTGCATCAATGGAATTATTTCGCGGTGCGCCAGTGGCTGTTACAATAACCAGTTTTATTTTCAGTTTGTATTTTGTACACCTGAATATTGTGATGTGATTATACGAATCCGGGTCATGCTTTTACCCTGAAATTGTACGCTTTTATTGCTGGGATTGGGAGTGTAAATAAATGAACATTGATTTTTAATTACAAATCGATGTCCGAAAAACTACATTTAAAAACTTTTTTCACAGTAAAATGTTCACACGTTTTCACAAAGACAATAAGAGCTCTAATCGCTTGATGTCCATACGGCAGTTGGCGCTTTTCAGCACAGCAACAATGGGTAGGTTCCATTATCGACGCCGCGGCTGAGCGCACCCCTGTCTCTGAAAATAAAACAAATCCTATGCGCAAAATCATTTCGTATTCGTATGGTTCGGTGCACATTCGTGGCTTCACATTGTAGGTATGTAGATTAAATTTTGACAGTCCACTTATCAAAGATAATGCTGCGGTCCGGCCGAGCGATTTAGTTGGGGGCGATGGGAGATCGTGACGTGTGACGTCAGAGCCGGTGGCGGTAGCAATGGGTGACCGTCAGCTGTTTTGGGTTCAGGGTTATTTTGATTGCAAGTTCCTGGAAGTTCATGCAGAAGAATAAATTTCTTGTTTTACTAGCATATCTAATCCAGTGTGAATTCCGAAATCATATTCTTATTTTACGTACCAGCGAGGATTAAAATTTACCTCAAATCAGACTCTTGCTACTTTGTGTATTTAACTCCCGAACCAATAGTGTATACACTATTGCTACTACTACGAAACTAACGAACTATTGTTACTATTTCTACGAAACTCTAGACACCCATCACTGTCTGTATCTAGTGGCGACTAATAAATGTGTTTAACTACTGTCATAATTCTGAAAACCTTTTTGATAGGAATAGCTAATAAAGCAGTAATTAAATAATTCTATTAAATTATAATCTAGCTTACCACTGCACTATTCAATAAAAAGTTGTAAACACACCGAGCTCATCGAATGCTCATACTCCATAAGTCAGTTACTGAGGTAGGATAAGCCGTGAGTAAATCATCCAGCGATGAATACGAGGTCTGCGCGTTCGCTTGATAACGATTAAATATGGCTCGGCCGCTCATATTGTGTGTACTTAACGCGACCCGGAGTTGTGCAGTGAAAACCTCCAGATTTATGTGTGTCACTTGCCTTAGTGGGAAAATTTGAATATAGTTAGTAGTTGGTGTATGTATACTAAGAGATTGTTTCGGTTTTCCGGTATATTTCCATAACGGATTTCTATGTTATTTTTTTTTTCAAAATCTTAATAAATGTATTGTTTTTTTCCACTACTGACCAATATGTACTGAGATATAATTATAATAAACCTATCCTACCAATCATGTACTTAAATGAATCCTCACAAATATGAACACTTTTTTTTTTTTTGGGTTGGAAATCATCAAATGACTTCTCCCGTTCTGGGCGGAGCGGAAGGGCATGTCAGACTCTTACTAACTAAAACCCACCCGTGTTCCTTCAGTTGCCTGTTGCCAGGGTTCCGGTATCCCTTTCGGACTATTCCGCAACCCTGGCAGGCATCGGTCCTAACGGACCCCGTCAGAAATATGAACACTTGAGCTAGACTGTCTGGAAATTAAACAAATCAAAAATGACAATTGTAAATCACTTTCAAAATTAATTCAAATCAAGCAACTAAAACTTTCCTCCTCATAATAATATTAACATTACGTACTTCATTTCCATTGCGTACTAGTCTGATGACTTTTACCCCAAACAGTAAAAAGTTTCCGATAAATTATTGCAACACTAGCTATCAACGCCACGCCATCCATCCGTTTATCCACAATAGTTCCGCTTGAACCAATGTTGCCAGATATTTATAGGCAAGTTCGAAAATAAACTGCGACATTCTCAGATTATGTGTGCCTATATCATTTACAGCATAAACATTAGCATAAGCGTACGTAGCTTCTTAAAAATTGGAAGTAATAAATAAGAAAGAAGCAAAGCTTAAGAAATAAACAGTACCTTTGTACTCATGTTATAATTATGTCGTATCTCTATGTATTTTACTGTGTGTACATAAATCTATACATATAATAAATCTGTAGACGAGGCGTTTCTGTACAATGAAAAAACAAAAAAAAAAAGTAGGTGGAGTGTTCAAGAATAACCAACAGATGCCATTTCTATCATTTTTGGAATTTTTGTCTGTTTGTCTGTTTTTCTGTTAGTTTGTTTGATTGTTCCAGTATCACGTAAAAAGTACCAAATCAATATGGTTAACGTATACACTCAAATATTGTGTGTAACTCGATGTTTCATTTAGTCTTTGTTTCATCGCAATCGCTTCAAAATATCAAAAGATATAAGAGTTTAAAGTATTCAAGAAGGAATTTTCATTACGTACGTAATGTAGATACACGTAACGACATCTATTGTATATCTAGCGTAAAATCAGGTAGGTTTGTGAGAACGTGTGTAACACACGATCATAATCATCATAAAACAACAGTTGTTTTATGATGATTATGTTCACATACTTCGCGCGGAAACATAACGCGATACATTGTGGATTTACCCAATCTAAAGTTTGGTTAATTCAAGTTTTCCAAATCCATTGTTTGGTAGTAGTGCCATAGGTGGCGCTATCTATCTTTTAAATCATGATACAAATTAATCATGAAAAAATGGTGATAAATGTTAATTTCTTAAAAATTGTTAAAAAAAAACATCGAGCAAAAAGTGAGTAATTAAGGCACTAATGCGCTTACTAAATTAACAGGACTGCATTAATTACTCACTTTAGCAAGGTACGTAATCTACTTTTCTTTCAACTACCAATGTACCTGCCGCGATAAAATATACCTGCTCAAGGATAACTCAACTCAATCCAAATCAAGTTAGGTCAAGTCAGGTCAAGTCAAGTCAAGTCGGGTTAAGTCAGTCATGGAACCCTAAAAACAGTATTTTCTACATAGCTTACAGAGTGATCGAACGTTTTCCCCATATATTTTGACAGTATCACTTCGTGCTCGATAGATGGCGTTGTTCATTTAACGTCATTTTCTGAATCGCGGTGTTAAGAGTCTCCGTAGAAGAATGACTTTCGCCGAATTCATAATTAATTTCTCATTTTGAATTGCACACATAATCCATACTAATCGATGCTTATATAAGTTATAAATTCGATAGTATCTCTGTCTGTCTGTCCGTTTGTAATTCTGTATGTTACCTTTTCACGCCTGATCCACTGAACGCCGTTCAGTGAACAGATCTCGATAAAATTTGGTAAAGAGATAGATGGCATGCCGGGGAAGAACATAGGCAATTATTTTCTCAAAACAAATTTAAGGGGCAGGGGGGGGGATATAGGGGATGAAAGTTTTTATGGGAAACCTATCATTTTTAGAGTTCCGTAGTCAACAAGGAAGCTTTATAGTTTCGCCATGTCCGTCTGTCTGTCTGTCTGTCCGCGGCTTGGCTCAAAAACTTTTAATAGACCAACTCACATGTGCAGTTGCAAAAACCCAATCATTCTGTATGCGAGAACAAGTTTTTTAACTACAATGTTAACACTTTGAGGGACAGTAAACGCCCATAGACGTAATAACAATAAAACTTTGCGAAAGTTTGTTTGATAAATTAATTCATCCCAACTACGGAACCCTTCATTGTGCATGGTTCGACACGCACTTGGCCGGTTTTTTTTTAAGTTAGGGCTGTGAAAATTTATGCTTTTTGTAACAAATAAAGAGTTACGTTTTTCTAAAATTATCCCTCATGAGGGTAAAAACCCTTCTTTACCCTCTTGATTTTAAAATTCACATGTAAGTACTTATTATTGACATTTTTGCGTGACTCTCTTCAAGAGCGTTAAGGGATTGAGAATATAGTCATAGTCCGTATCTTGAGAATCTTTCCACTCAATCAAAAGTTATTACCTACTACTTGGCTCTTGGCTTGGAACGAAGAGTTTGAGTTTACCAGTGAGTACTTACTCGATAGATGGCGTTGTGCAAATGATGCGATTTTCTTAAGGGGTATGCGCCGGTAGCTCGCGAAATTCATTTTTTGAGTTTTTTGCATTTTGCAAGTCAGTGTCAGGCAGGTTGTATGTTGAAATGAAATGAAATGAAATTATTTATTCTGTAAATAGGTTATTGGAATCACTTTTACACGTCATAATAATATCAAAAAATTGTAAAATTAAGCTAGATGAGGTTGGCGTTTCCTATCTGACTACTCTGAGAAGAAAGGCCGAAACAAACTCACAGTCTCTTTTAAAGTCCGGACATAGGTACCTGAAATTGTATAGTACCCTTTTTAACAAAGTTTGGTTTTAATACAGCTTTTAAATCGTTTAATGGGTAAGTTTCGAATGTCAATATGATTAAAATATTATTCGCGACCGTAGCAAAAAAGCTTTACAGAATAAAAACCATTAGATACAGGAATACAACTCCTGCAATATTAGTTAGATTAGATGAATAAATATTTGATACAATTGCGACTCATTATTTAGATCAACATAAAACTTGATACTGACCTGTAAAAAGCAAAAAACATAAGAAAATTTGAATTTCGCTGGCTCCCCCAAAGCTTTCGCCTTAGTTTCCATAGTCCATACAATATGCCACAGTTTTTTCATTAATCTTTATACAATATTTTTTCATTAATCTTTCCGACAGTTTCATACTGCTGTCCATACTATCCACACAATCACCACACTATAGATATGGACTACCACTAATATACATAAAGTTACTGGCTGTCTCATATCTGTTACTTTTACGCCGTAACGCCTAGGTCGCCTAGACATACCACGTGGGTTATGGGACATAGGATACTTTTTATCCCGGTAGCACATTCCCGTGGGATAATTTCCAACATCCACGCGAGCGAAGCCGCGGGCAAAAGCTAGTAATAAAATAAATAAATAAGTAAGTAATTAATTCAGATAATAATTTTCCATACACTTTGAACAAAAAAAAAACCTGTTTAACGCCTCTTTTTTCGACAATATCCTCAGAGGCCCTAGTGTGAGTTTCTTATCGAACGCGTTCAGCGCTCCGATTGGCCCTTCAATGGCCTTCACTGGTGACGGGCCAATTGGAGCGCCAAACGCGGTCGATGCGTTAAGTCGAGATGGTTAAAATAAACTCACACTAGGGCCTCTGATGTTTATTATAATTTCGAACTAATTGATGTTTTTAGGAATCGTACAATTATTTTGCTTCGGTAACTTGGTATACAGCCGTTTTTGCTGTACTTTGGAAACTTCAAGCAATTTTTATCCAGGATCTATAATGATAAATCTTCGGAATTATTTTGGAGGATCCATTTATTTTTCTCTAAGTGGCAACACCATATTACCCTATCTCGGGGTTCGATAGTCAAAACACGATTACCACAATATAAATGTTGCATCGATATAACTGCGAGAAATCGCGCCAGGCAGCCCTATGTTCTGCATAGTTTGAACTTGCTACTATTTTGGAAGACCCATGTTCAGCTGACAACACTGTCTATACCTACCGCAAGGTTCGATATCCAAACACATTAACACAACATAATGTCGCATTGAAAAAACTGTGAGAAATCACTTCAGCCCACCGTTTTAGACAGTTTTAACTTTCTACAATTTTGGAAGATCCATCTTTTGCTTGCAACACTGTCGACCTCTATCGCGAGGTTCGATATCCAAACACAATTAATGTCACATTGAATAAACTGTGCGAAAACGCGACAGCCCACCTTTTTAGACAGTCCCACAATTTTGGGGGATCCATGTTTTGCTGGCAACACTGTCTACCCCTACTGCGGGGTTGGATATCCAAACACGATTAACACAATATAAATGTCGCATTGATAAAACTGCGTGAGCTAGCGTTAACTGCTAAATAGCGTGTGACTAATGACTGCGCTCCACGTGCTACTGTATCAACCGTTACCGTTTTATTGCATTGTTCAGCCATTGCTGCGATAGGTCTGGGATGTTATTGCATGAATTTTGATGGGTTTTCGTCTATGTTTTTCGGAGAAGTTGGTCGGAGTTGGTAATTGGAATTGTCGGGATATCGACTCGGCATCACATTAACCTAGGTAAGCGAACAGCTATGGACTTGCACCTTTAGTCTCTGCCTGTAACTTTGGTCATTTTTACTGTCTTACTACTTAGGAATTTTATACCTCTAATGTATTTTATTTGGTTTCGGTTATACAATACTTAGCCTTATTTTTTGTCTCGAATTTTAACAGACTCATGCTCATGTTATAAAATTATTAAAAATTGTTAAAGTCTATTTTGAATTCAATAAACATGTTACTTTGGCTTCAAAAAGTGAAATATTTCTCCGAGCTTAAATTTTGGCCGCTTTTCGCGAAAAAAAAATCTGTTGTTCCCTACATTAATGTTCGCATAACTCGTCAAAATGTAGGGAACAGCAGCTTTTTTTTTTGCACTTTCTGAATTTATCTCCTATTGAAAGTTGTTCATAATGATGAGTACAATGACCTTTAAGAGATTTCGTGTATGAAAAGATACACCTTATAAATGATCAAGGTACTCTGGTTCGAAGGGTATCAAGGACACGCACATGAACCCCTATAAACCAAACTTCCTTTGAATATAAAAATAACGACGTCAACTACCTCTAACGTTATACATAAATACCCATATTGGACCTACTCAATTTTACCAGAAAATAAGAAAACGAACTCAAGCAAAAATAATAAAGTACACAGATAAGAATCTCGTAGTTCTTTAGGAGGTAGTATTTCGTCGGTCCATTCAATTTACATATCATACATTATCATCTTTGGTTCCCCTCGTAGAATTTATTTGTTTTAATAAAATCCCCGAAATGGGATAGTTTTCATAGTGGCGCTGCGTTGTCTGTGGTTATGGACTGTTTACATGCGAGCCATAGACATAAATAGTGCAGTGTTTTGGGCACACAGTGTACACTCACATTCAAGATGGCTGGTGTGGACGGAATAGAGATTGGGCACTTGAACTGTTTTTTTTTCGCGATTTCAATGTTGGAACCTGCCCATAGAAAAAGTTGTTCAAAATGATGAGTACAATGACCCCTTTTCGGGTTTAGCATAAAGAAAAAATAATGTTGTATAGGCGGTAGATAGACTTGTTTTATGTTTTATTGAATTTAATCCATGATTGTGACTGTAAATAAGAACAGTCTGGAGTAAATTACCTGTATAAGAGGTCGTAAAGAAACCAGAATTCAAAGTTGTTAGCAAAAATAGTGCAGTAACCATCAAGTATAAATCAAGCCAAGAAGTAACAAAATTGTTACTTACCAAAGTGTCAGTTACCGCAATCCACTATAAATTAATAAAGTAGTCAGTTCAGTTGTTTCAATAATATTGCAAGTATTCCGTGAATGTTCCATAATTAGTGTGCAACTAAAGCCCCCCACCAATATGGATGAGTTACGATAGAATGGACGATTTACAAAAAAAATATTTTCCTTCAGTTAACTTTAATACTACTGAATAAGTAAAAGTAAAGTAATCGAAATTAATTGTATATCAAATTGACTACCAACTAAAATTGTTCGTATATTCGAATCCCAACTGTTCCTTGGCAGTTCTACGAAATTACTAACCAATTTGATTAACTAACTACCTCGAATATAAAACCACACTGAATGAAACTATAATCAGTCTTTTTTCAGTTTTTAGATATATTATCATTGTCATACAACAAACACTTTTACTTAATCTACACACACAAGCAAAACTTCGTTAACTACGTGCAGGTGCTCTATACATATGTATCGATGATTATCAAGGGGTAACTCCGAAGAAGTTTTCCGTGCTTAGCAACTATTACCCCACGGGCCGCTCACTTTCATTATTTTGATGCATTTCCAATACAATTTGCTGTCTGTAACGTGTATACTAACAATATAGAATGAACATTAGATTTTTTTGGAAAGTTTTATCGATATTCTTTAAGTAGATATGAAAGCTTGACAACACTTTTGTTTGTTTTTGTAAATATGATATCAATTTAATTAATAATATAAAATTAAAGTTACTGATTAGCCAGCACAAAAAGATTTTATTACATTTTTATCTGAAAGCTATCTCAAATGTATATTACAAATGCTAGATCAATATTGTCTTTAAATAAAAATATTATGGGGATAGATTCTGCACCTCGGCTAGCATTATTGATCCCAATACGTACACAGTTGCCATTTCAAAGCTTAATCAAATCTGTTTATAACAATTTTTACTCAAACATAACACATTTTCTTAAAGACTCCTATACTAAATCTTCCTTCTTCCCAACTACATGAACACACTGAACATAATTTCAGCAGTTTTAACCTCCACCGTTAAGCGGCGCAGTTCAGCTCTACTTGGTGTCACTAATCTCATTAGCGAGTGTAGACACAGATGCTCCAGTGTAATCCTGTTGCTCCGAGCAAGGATTTGCATAAACAGTTCATGATTTGTGTTCGGTTTTACCCTTTTAATTTTATTTTTTTCCTTAAAGTCTCCTCGACATTCAATTTTCAACCGTAACTTGGGAAGAAGTAGGTGTGTTTTTACATATACGGTTTTAATTATTAAATACTTGAACACGTGTAAATGGAAATGGATTATCTACCTCTAAGGAAAATAAAATTATTAACTGGGGATGATGTAAGCGGCTTCATTATGAACCACCCCTTGTAGCTTCGTGCTGTTAACCGCATGCTGAGCCTGCAATCCAACGTTAAGTATTAAGGAACTTGGAACTACTTTGCATAGAAAAACACAGGGTAGGTAGTTTTTCGTCTGTTCACAATAAGAGGAGGTGAAGCAAAATGGATTTTAGATTCCGACGCGGTAAGCGATGGGTTAGCAATCAGTCTGAGCTCACTTGTGATAGAGCTTTTTCAAATTCCACGTTCGTATTTTCACGTCTCGTTTTGAGCACTTTCGAATTGGACTTTCCAAATATGACGATCCTAGACATCATTTTCATGTGTGAGATTTCTAACTAGCCGCACAATTCAAACCCAAAACACAGGCTACAAAATCCAAAACCCGTTATTGACACCAATATTCAATTAATTAAATCATCAGCACTATCTCATATCCGAAGGGGAACACAAATACCGGCAGAAACTCAGCAGAAACGGCTAGTGTAGCCCACAGTTGCAAGGCACACAATACCCGCTTGCATCGAAAAATTAAATTGCACCAACATCGACCACACAACTACGGTAATAGGTAAATAATCGAATATATGTATCATAATGTGTTTAGCTAGACAGACAAATCCCCCTAATAGATCTAATTTTGGGATAGACACGTTATACCAGACAACACGGCGCATTGTTTGTAAATTGATTTGATATGCACACAGTTGCATGTTGGCTGGATTATTATTGTTATGATTGCAGTGTATGAATACAGGGCTGATGTAATTTATGTTTGGTTGGGAAATATTCGTTTAAAGGCTAAACTTGTAGTGTCATGAAGTCTGTATGTAAGTCCCTAAAGTTCGTAAGTTCATTGGTAGGTATGGTAAAAAACTGTCAATACAAAGGGAAGCAGTTTCGAAAAAGTTGTTACAACTTTCACTGGAAAGGTGCATGTTCCGGCTAGCAAAATAAAGTGATGTCAAAATATAAAGATTTGGGATAGATCTAATTAGGAACTCAAATTGTTATCTAACGCTAACAATGCAGTAAGTATACTAATAAGTTTCACCAAGAAAAAAATGAAATGAGGGGAAAACCGACCAAGATTAAAAAGGATTCAAGTTACCCTTAGGTTACCCTTAATTACTTTTGGATTGTAATAAGCGTTAGACAAATATGAATATACCGGTACCGACTGATGCAGAAGGTATATAAACGAGAAGCAATACTCAGTCCACACAAGTAGCCCTCAGTTTACCTACTCATTGGTAAATCCGAACTAAACAAACAATGCTTCAATAATATACCGAACAAAAGCTTAAGAGTAGTTGTTGGATCAAATAAAGAAAAGAGCAAACCCCTTAAGTAAATCAACGTACAGGGCAAACAGTAGTCGCGAATCGATTGCAGGCTGGTACAACCCCTTATCTCAGCCGCGCGCACGTGTGAACCCCGTTCAATTTTAATTTCATGCTCAAACAATGACGCTATCGAGCCGGCTATTATTTTGTATAGTCGCCAAGGGTTCAGTTCATCTAAATCCGCCAGATAAGCCCTCAGCTCTTTGTCGTCGCCCGGCCTGATAGCTAATTCGGGAGCGAAGCCGTACATTCGGGACCTGCCGTCTGTTGCAACGACACTTTAGATTCGTCATTAGAATATCGAAATGCTCATTAAAACCGCCTAATTTTATGTAAACTGCTTCCTGTAATCAGTGTTCACACATTTAATTAAATTACCCTGCCGCTCCGGTGTTTACGAAACAACTTCAATATAATTTTCAGTTCAAATGAGATTCCTTCAATTTGCATTCAAATCACGAATACAATCGAGGAGTCATGAATATTGCGATTGAATATTTTTTGTTGGCCTATCCGAAGTCTTTTCACGGGTGAAAAGGTGGTGTGCCGTTTTCCTTTGCCACAATTTTGACACTTCTTCTATTTGCATTTAGAATTATTGTTAAACTTCTAGGATAATCAGTTAAACATGAGTGGAAAATATTTAGGAGTGTATTCCAAATATGTATATATATTTACAAATTCTATGCGATACAAAATGAAATATCGAAATTATAATATTCATACCCTCCATAAATCTAAATTTAATCACAGTTTACAACCACAACCTTATTTTACGGGCTATAAAAACTATTTAACAAAACCTAACTATAATCCAGTTTCATACCTAGATAAGGGTACCTCACAATTCAAATCAGAGAGTACGTGCTTCCCCATCGAGGATGATTTACCAAATTCCCAACTGCGAATCGCATCATCGCTACCCCCCGTGTCTGTGTTTATCAAAACACTTAACGATTTAATATGTTCGCTGAACCCTACCCTCCAACATAAATGATACATGTGCCTGTATCCACGTAGATTATGAGTGTTAGCCCTTGATGAACATCGCGAATAAGATTCTTATCAGTATAAATAGGATTAGTTTTGTTACCTATGATCTTTATGTTGATGTTCTTAAAGACTAATCTCTACCTCCATCTTTATATTATTGGACCCAGCTGCTTTTATCTCCTATCTTTCATTATTTTTAACTATCACATGGTACGTTCAAAAGATCATCGTTTTTCGAAGATTCAATTCAAATTCTAAAGTAGTACCTACGTAACATAAGCTAAAACAGTCATAATTATTTTAAACTACTTAATAAAAAAATTAAGCCCACATCATTCTGCAGGCTGTTTGTTAGCGTTAAACAAGAATATATATATATAATAATAAAATTACCCGTTTACTTTATAAAAGAAACCAAGAAACCAACCGTACATACATGACTATGTGTGGAGGTACGTAGATTTTCTTCCTTGAAACCGTCTGGAACTTTATCCTCAGGGACCTTGAAAGAATAGCTTCCACTTTACATTTACCTGACCCACTTTAGTCTGGAAAGAGAGAATTTCACGTAGAGTAAAAAAATACGAGTAAAGACGCTTTTATCTTTTCTCATATAACTCGTGAAAGTTTGCAGTGTTTGAATCCGGAAAATAAACAAACAAAATTAATCTAATTAGGTGTTTTTACACATAACTGCGGTTTCTTCATTCATGCAAACTTAAGATGAACCGACAAAAATAATTAAAGATCACCAACTTCTGCTGGTTGAGAGCTTCATGCAATAAACTAAACTTAAAATTGACTAAAGTCTCACCGACTACCAACATAATTATACACGTTGTTTGATTTTAATTAGCGGTCTAGACCGCGAGACGTTGGCGTGGCAGGAAAGACCGATTCAGCAATAATTCCTGAATATCGCTAAAATAGGTACATTTTGTCATTAACGGGCGATCATTTCAGCGCCTTCTATTTCACGGATCACAAATTTTTAGTGATCGTTAAAACAAAATGCATAAACGTCGCGTATCTACTGTTAAATTTAAACAAAATTTTGTTTAAAGTTTATTATCAAGAGACTTTAAAACTCAAGTATATAAAGTACTGTAGGTGCTATAAAGCTGTACAATGTACCCTCAAAGTCGTTGCTGTGAAGGTTCGTTTACTTCAGTCGTAGTGTAACTAATCTGAGAATATAGCATCTAGACTTGACCTTGTTAGACTGGAATATACTTAGGCTTTGACACATCCATCAACTAAGTGTGACTAAGTGGAATCAATTTGATTTAGAACATAAGCCATGGGTGATAAACTGATTTGGAATTAATTACTTCACATACTCAGTTGTTATTATTTCGTGGAATATCGTTATAGATATTCCAGTTATTAATTTCATATTCAAATAGATTCAAATTAATAGTAGAGTTAAGCTTCGTAAGCAATGAATAAACACTTATGTTTCGACATAATTTCCAATGCAATTTTTCAATCCTGGTTTACTAAAGTCTGAGAAGAAAACATAATTATGTTTTTAAAAACGTTATACATATCGTGTTCAAGACATGGCTTAACACAAGCTCAACATGTCTCTAATTCATTACTCTAGACATCGAGCAAAACTGTGCCTTCAAAACTTCACACATACCGAAGAACTCCAATTTTCTCTTTGATTTTTATCGATCGGGAATTTCTTCATCTAGACAAGTCGTAATAGGGGAACTTCTAATAAGAAAACTTCTAATAGACCGTTTGAAAGTCCGATCCTGGGCGATATCGGACTAATGAGCTTAAACAGACTGGTGTGCGATGATTGCGTGCCGTCTGGCTACAGGGTGTTAGTATAGTTAGTGCTGTAGTTACACGTGTATTGGTACCCTGCACCGGGAAAGGAGCTCGAGGTAGGATTTTTCGTGTGGGAATTACAGGAGGTAATGTTTTGTTGGCAAATAGGTTTTATAGGTTATTTTAAACATGAGTCTTTATTTACCTCTATGATATTCATCATCATCAGCCTATAGCAGTCCACTGCTGGACATAGGCCTCTCCAATTGCACGCTATTAAACTCGATTCTCGGCAACTCTTAGCCAGCTGCTACCAGCCACCCTGCGAAGATCGTCGCTGCAGCTAGCCTGAGGGCGTCCTACCTTACGTTTGCCGATTCACGGTCTCCACTCAAGAACACGTCTACCCCAACGGTCATCGGTTTTACGGCTAATGTGGCCAGCCCATTGCCACTTCAGCTTGCTTATTCTGTGAGCTATGTTGTCAATTTTGTTTATCTATGATATTCCCACCTACAAATACGTGGAGAAAACATTAGGAGAGTTTGGTTGAAATTTGTTGTTAACAAGAATTTAAAATGTAGGTATGCACACGTTATTACTTTTCAGTTCATCATCATCCTCATCATTTCAGCCGAAAGACGTCCACTGCTGTTCATAGGCCTCCCCCAAGCACCGCCACTTCGACTGGTTCTGTGCTTCGCGCATCCAGCTCATTCAGTTATGCACTTTTCAGTTATGAATAGACAATGGTACAATTCTGCACAAGATTAAAATTAATGTCCCTTTTCACAAATCATAAATTAAATTAAAAAAAAGATTCATATATTTGCTTTGCATTAATTCAGATAAATTCACAAGCTACAAAGGCGCAAAACTTTTCAACACCATTCAGTGAATGCCATTTTAATCTATAAACAATTCCTTTCATGTATGATTGATTGTCCATACTCATTCCGGAAATCACTTAACAAAATAAAAGGAAACCATCTATAGATAAAAAGTACGGATGCATATAGCTCTTGCATCGATTCTTTGTTTACATTATCTCAATTAAGTCTACGTTTTGTTTACACCCCACCCTGTACATAGGATTCCAATTTTTGTTTACATATAATTTGAGTGTACTTACTGTGAACCACCGATGAATAAACTTTATTAACGCTTTCATCATTTTGTCTATTTTCTAAACACACATATTTTATTTATATATTATGTAAGTCTTATTTTATTGTATGCTGATACACGGTTATGTGACTTTGAAGTCACATAAACGTGGCTTGAGCTAAGAAAACTATGTAAACAGTGACGGAGTAACTTAAAACGTCGTCCATAAAGACGAAGTGGGAAAAATCTATTTAAAAACAAGCTTTTAATGAACTAAAAACTACTAAATAAAACTTACGTAAACATTGGACTTTAATATTTTCTTAAAAGCTTGAGGCTTATCTTCAAGTTTTAGTGTAAGACATTTACGCCTCAAGCTTTTAAGAAAATATTAAAGTCCAATGTTTACGGAAGTATTATTTAGAACTTTTTAGTTCATTAAAAGCTTGTTTTTAAATCGATTTTTACATATATTTTATTTTTTACTTTTTAGCATTAGGATGGGGATAGGAGCATTAGGGTTTGTTTAAATAACTGTTCTACCGCCAGATATACAACAAGCCCTATCTTGTTTGATTTAGGAGTTCCCACGGCCACTTTCCGGCTCCATCATCAGACCCTGAACTCCACCTAGTGTCAAAGCACTTGTCAATACATAACTAATGAAGTAATGAATCCAAACACGATGGTGCTATCTTGATTGATTTGGCCACCTTCCGGCTCCATCATCAGACCCTGAACACCACCTAGTGTCAAAGCACTTGTTAATACATAACCAATGAGTCCAATCACGATGGTGCTATCTTGTTTTATTGAGGAGTTTCTTCGGCCCCATCATCAGACCAGCTCCATGGTATAATTTTTTCAAAATGTCTCGGTAGTTGTATAAGTATGCCAAGTTTCGGCACAATCAGATGCCAGGAAGTACTTGAAAAATAGATGACAAAAGGAGTAACCGGAAACAAATACAAACAGAGCAAGCTAATATAAAGCTTGTAATAAAAATACGTAATATTGAAGCTAACTCAAAAAATACGCAAGCAAAGTTTATAAAATTTATATTGGACCACCTCTGAAGCATGACCTACCAAAAATGTATTCTTGTCTACCTTAAAATAATTGGTTAATAATAATATTTACAGTGCTCAATTTATACAAGAATCAATCTTGAAGAGATCTTCAAGATCTTATTACTTTTCATTGTATTCTTTCTCAATCCTCGCAAACAAAACAAAACTTTTCTTGTGTCAAAGTGTCAATTACGTTTCATTCCTCCTCTGCAGCGTTAGAAATTTGTTCAGAAAAAAATTGTTACTGAGTTTTAATCCTACTTCCTACTAATATTATAAATGTGAAAGTTTGTGTGTTTGGATGTTTGTTACTCAATCACGCCAAAACGGCTGTACGGATTTGGATGAAATTTGGCTAACAGATAGTTTATAAGCTGGATTAACACATAGGATACTTTTTATCCCGATATTCCGACGGGATTGAGACTTACGCGGGTGAAACCGCGGGTCGCAGCTAGTTTAATATAAATTACTAGCTGTGCCCCGCGGTTTCACCCGCGTAGGTCTCGTTCCCGTGGGAATATAGGGATAAAACGTATCCTATGTCCTATTCCAATGGATGGTCTGCCCTTGGTCCCCATCTTCTCCTCTCTAGAGTAGAGAACGTCGCGGCGGCGCGGCGACCCACATAATATTAATTCTTATTCAAATAAATAGTTTTCACATCAAGGGTATTTATGTAGCAGTAAAATACTTTTTAATTCATTCGAATCGGACATTTAACGCGAACCATTCGAAGACGGCGCGGCGCCGCGCCGCCGGCGTCTAAAATCGTCGTTAATTCTAGTTTTAACAAAGGCATTTAGTAAAAACTAGTTCTAACTAATGAAAACGCGTTCTTTCTGAAAACTGGATTTAACTGTAACATATACATTTCATTAACATGTTTAAATATTTGTATGCCAGTCCATGGCGAAACATGTAAGATCATAACTATATTAATAAGAACTTAAATGTACCATGTTTTAAAGCAAATAAAATATTCTATTCTATCCTATAAAAACTAATCCATCACTCACGTAATTAAAATGGCAAACCAATCCGTATGATAAAATTTGGTAATTATATCTATCTATTCGTGAATTATTCAGCAATCGACGTTACGGGCTGCAATAATGACGTATCTACATTTAATCACAAAATACTGAAAATGTTTTACTTCCAATAACAATATTAATACTCGCACCTCATGCAGGCTAACAAAAGGGAAAAAGAAACTAAAAATAACCCTGTGGACACTGCAGCGAGCGGAGATGGAGAGCGTTAATTGAAATTAAACAAAGATTAGCTACCGATTGCCGACGGATCACTGCTGCGCCGTTCGCAAGAACCTATCTCGTTTTAAATACCAATTCATGGAACGGGATCCAATGTAGACGGAATGTTTATTGAAAAGTAATGCTGGCATTATAGGGTTAAAGTTCAGAATTGATTGTGATAAATCCTTTTACAATATTATAGAGAGGTTATCATTTTTACTGTAGAGTAAGTTGGTGTTTACGTTTTTAACTCATGCGCATATTATCAGAAAGGATTGGATGGATATTATAGATAAGGTTTGCATAAGACTATAACTAAATTAAGTGGTTATAATATGCCTAATTATGTATTAGTATCTAATTATTATTTAAGAGCCAATCCTTCTAGTAGGTACCAAGATATTTTAATATAGTAGCCAATTATAAATTACAATTGTGTTGAGGTTGAGAGCGCCGTTTCATAAGTGGCATGGTTCTTTGTAAAGGCTTCAGAATAAATGTTTATTCAAATGTGTAGGTCTGTGTAAAAAATCTATGCTTTTATAAAAATGAATGGCACCCTAAATTAGGATTGTTAATCGTGTCTGTAAATCAAGGAGGCAAAAACCTAATTTAATTAAAGGACAATAGGATTAAAAGGGATAAATTATGTACGATTCTAGCACAGTGCTCTCTAGTTACCCAGTTTCAGACACAGATCGATCTAGATAATTAATTTTAGACTAGAATTAAACATGGCTCAGTCTGTACCTCTACAGTTATAACCTTTTACGTTTAAGTACAGTATCTCGATTAAATGGGATTCTTCTTTTTTTATGATCTCAAAGTGCGATACAATTTGTTTTTATTGATGCACTTAAATTCGCAACTTCTAAAAGTAATTTGCAGGTCGTTCAACGAAATTTTATGTTCAAAATTCCAAGAGAAATCTTTACTTCGATCTATCTATAAGTGAGCAGTCACCCATTTGGTTCACAAGTCACTTAATCAACAAACGGAAGGCTTCTTTCATTGTTATCTTCTTTTATTAGCTCCCCACCCTGAATTTATTACGTAGCAATAACTCAAATAAGTGAATTCGCTTTTATGTAGAAGAAAAAAAAAACTTATAAAATTCTGGTCTACTGACTGAAACCGAACAATGGACTCTCACAGATGCCGGTCACGTTTTGTCGCCTTAAAAATGTGACGCTTAAATCCATAAAGTACTCGAAAGTATTACTATTCCTCGTCGGTATTTCCTTTGAACTGCATATTATTATATTAGATTTTTCCTCCACTAACTCCCTTAAAAAACATCCATGGAGGAATGGATTTTTATTTTTATTATACTCGCAATGAAAATTTTGTAAATAGAAGATTATATTCTATTGGAAATTGTAAATTGTTTTACAAAACTATAAGATTTTCCAACTGTTTGTATAATACCAGCCTATGTTTGTCTCACTGCAGGACAAAGGCCTCTTTTCTTAAAGAGAAGGGACGAGCACGAATCACCAAGCTTACTCAGGATTGCGGGTTGGTGACATCAGGACTTACTTATAAATTAAGGGACTACCCAACCTCAAATTGCTTAGCATTATCCTCCGTTATGCCGAAAATACTGCAGCATTAATTTTGAAATAAATATTTCGTAGATTATGAAAGTTGAGCGATAATAGACTCTCAATTGATTATTGGGTGTGGGTTAACGCTATGACGCTCTCGCTAGAGTGGGGCGGCACGTGGACAGAGCCGTGGTAAGGGAAGTGGCTGAGCGACGAGTCAGTGTTGTGAGGGCATCGAACGGATGCAGACCTCCACTCCTCCTATGCGAAACTGTCGGTTTGCCCCAACGTGGAAAATAGTGCGTGAACATTATTAGTAATGTACCTCCTGTGACGATTGTTCTGAAAGTGAAATACTAACTGATTTGCTGTATCATCGTGTTTTATTATAACCTGCACTATGGAGACCGTATAACCGAATCGAGATGATGACGGCACTATCGCTCAGCCATCGCTGACGCCGTCAAATATATGTTAAAGTTGTGGATTGATGCTAGGTCCTATGTTTGCAGAAAACACGATTACATCAAATTTACTCTATAGAAAAAAAATCGAAAGTTACCTCTAAACCGAACTATAAACCACTGGTATTCAAAAAATACTTCAAATAAGATTTATTCAAAAAATACTTCAAATTAGATTATGAAACTTTGCTTAATAACTGAACTAACTATAAAGCAGGTCTCATTTTTTTTTTTATTCCCATTATTTTCACCGTGTATTGCGATTACCTAAACTATTCGAGGCTTAGCTCCGTCTCGCCCTCACTCAGGCCGCGAGTAGTATGGTGCGAGCGAGATAAAAGTGAATTTGAGCTGAGGTACTTAGGCCCGTAACTATAATAAGTCCAGCGGGATAATTACAATTTCATTGGCAATGCTTTTCATCTTGACAGTTCAACTACATTCATTACGTGATTTACGTTGTTGAGCAGATGATTTTTTCAAACATATGAGGCAATGGATTAGCAATTTTCTTCAGTATCCTTCGGATTGTGATTGAAAGTGTGTTACGCAATTGAGGCGCTGGTTTCCTTCAACGATATCAGTAGTGTCAAAGATAAACGCAGAAATAAGTAGGTACATTATGAATTAAAAATTTAAAAAATAATGTATTTTAAATTGGTATCTATTATTTAAAAATAATGTATTCTAAATTCTTATTTTATAATTTCTAAATAATCAATGTTTCATAAAGACGATCAGATATCAGCGGTAACCAGATTAATTAAAATAACGTCTAGATCACATAGGTACAGACTAAGTAAATTAATTTACTAGAATAATTGAAATAATTAACATCAGTTAAACATGAATGTTTGGCGTTAAACTTGAATTCAGTCGAGTTCACTGCAAGGTTACTTGAAATTCGATAAATTATTTGTCAGTTATATCATATCTAGTCAACATGAGTTTTCTTGTGAGAAACTCCTAAAATGGCCATTTTTGCTTGATCATGTACCTTATCCCCATCGTCCTCGTTCGGGCCCATATTTACCATCACGCACTATACGGGATGATTTCGGTAACCGGACGGATCTGAGTATCCACTATAAGGCTCCCGCAGACAGGCACGACGCGAAGGCGCGACGCGACTGCTGAAGCCTCTAAGTAACTCCAACAGAATCTTTAAATATAAGCAGAGTAGCCCGACTGTTAAGGCACAAGCTTAAGTAGCCCGACGGTTAAGGCACAAGCCCAATTATCTAGCTTAGAGGGTCTACGAGAAATATAAATATTGTGAATTGTATTGATAAACCGGAATGAGGTAATCCGGCAGAGAACCAAAGTTGTCGACACAGCTCACAGAATAAGCAAGCTGAAGTGGCAATGAGCCGGCCATATTAGCCGTAGAACTGATGACCGATGGGGCAGACGTGTTCTTGAGTGGAGAGCGCGAATCGGCAAATGTAAGGTAGGACGCCCTCAGGCTAGGTGGAGCGACGACCTTCGCAGGGTGGCTGGTAGCAACTGGGTGAGAGTTGCCGAGAATCCAGCTGAATGGCGTGCAATTGGAGAGGCCTATGTTCAGCAGTGGACTGCTATAGGCTGATAATGATGATGATAAATATTGTAACAGCAAATGTTACAATATTTATCATCATCATTCAGAAGGCAAGTAATCTTTAAAAAAAATCAACACTCCTAAGAGAGGGTATGAAATATATAGTATGTCTTAACAAGGCTTTCTGACAGTTTATAGGTAATAATATTAATCCGAATTGTGTTACAATACTGTTGATTATGAATAATTCAAGCACCAAGCTACACAAACAACGTATCTTGAACGCTAACAAACTGCGGTGTGTACAAACCAATAGCATTGGAGACGGCATACCGATTGCCGATCTGCATATCCGAATAGCTAAGTGATATTCCAACTATCCCGCCTCCCATGCCTGCCTATAGAAACTGAAACATCATAAAATCCAG
Organism: Lithophane ornitopus; assembly: GCA_948473465.1. Lineage (NCBI taxonomy): Eukaryota > Metazoa > Arthropoda > Insecta > Lepidoptera > Noctuidae > Lithophane > Lithophane ornitopus. The sequence continues at coordinate 8,343,482 of OX419624.1, read as the reverse complement.
GGAATGTCGATAACGGCCGACCCCACTCTCTGCGCTCGGCTCGTGTCAATGTATTGAATTTCAAAGATGATTAATAGGATTACTTGAATTCTTGGACCTATTCTATTTCGTTGTTTTGTTTTGAAGCACGCACTATTGAATCATTTTATGGTTTATGGGGCATTTTCCCGCTGCAAATACGTAGTTTTGTATTTGGATTACCTATTCAATAAGATTTTCTGAATATATTACAGTTTTTTTTGTTAATCACCACTAAGGATGTTGCTGGTTGTTTAACCGGACTTTCCTGTGGATGCCTTAATAAATTAAGGCCTCCATAAAATTTATAAACTAGAATATAATAAAGACTTTCCGACAAGTCAATATACCTACCTACATAGGTATTACAGTCAATGGACTACTGAACTGTAAGTTAATTGTCTACTAACATTGCCATCAGCATATTATGTACATCTCTATTGTAGTTGGTTAGCGCCAGACATAATTAAACATTCAGTGACACTATCTAGACTAGAACATTAATCCTTGTGGTGGTCACAGTATAATAAAGTAACAGTATGATATCTCGGCAGTGACCTTGAAATAATCACTTATGGCTACTCGGTAGATAAACCTTTCGCGTCCGTGCGCAAGCTTCGGCCGTTTTCTAGATATAATACTGTTACTTATTTATACTGTGTGGTGGTTTTTGAGAATGCTTTAAATGCGTTCATTTTATGGTTAGCACACATCAATCAATCAAATATTTTCGTTTTCAAATCTAGCTATAAATGCGTACCGTGCTTTCTCGTTCTCGTTTTCATCGTTACACGCGCGTTCTTTCCTGCGTGAAAGGCCTTTCACACGTGGCGCGTGTCGTGTAGAGGCGGCTATTAAGATTTTTGACATTCAAAACTGCCTTATAAGTGCCTAATTAAAATTCCCCGGACAGGTAAAGAGGTAAATACCTACATTCCAAAAATATATATTATAATGAACTAATTTGACAATTAACACTAATTGCCTTGGTTCAACGATTACAGAATAGAGCTGTCCCATTTAGGTTACGTCCATAATAGTTAAAACATATGTACAACTTTAATTAATTACACAGAATTTGTTAACAATCATCAAAATTTATGTTACCACAAGGAATGACTAGCTAGGTTAATATTTGAATAACAAATAAATTCAATTTGATTAATTAATCAGCTCCGTACACAAATTTGTTTGTATTGTTACAATGTCTACCTTGTAAATTGTTTGCCGGATTAATACTTAAATTATTGAAGTTCAAACAATTTTCTTGAAATTATGCAAAGTTTTTGTTATTTTTTTAAGTTGTGTGCTAAGTAGGTACTTGTAGTAAGAATATTGTGTAAAAAAAAAATAACAGCTCTTAATGTAGCTAAACCTGTGTTCTTGTTTCATGATACACAGCTTTTTCTATTCGATTTTTCCTTGAAACAACCTGATAGTGAATAAAATACCCAAATACTGAATGAAATGGCCTCATGTCAAGAGGAAATTTTTCACCTTGAACAAACGTTTAAAAAAAATCTAAACCAAAAGAAAGCAAAATATTTTAAATTCAAAATAAGAAATTGTTAACTTCACAAAACATTACCATGAAATAAATAGTAATATTCACAGTGCATTAACAAAACATTTTTTCCGAACAAAACCTTATTTCACACTGTGTGCACATGACTGTATATCTTGTCTGATTTCTCAAGAGCGTAGCAAAAAATATTTGGCTCACATCAACCTTATTGTTATAACAATTTTACATAAAGGAAGAATATTATTTCTTTATTTTCATACACAATAAGTACTATCTAGTTTTTTTTTTTGTTTTCTGAACAATCCGGTTTTCCCTATGACTACACGTATTTTCAGTTTCTAGGTATATCAAAAAGTTAAGTTATTTTACAGTTTATTTTATTTGATCTAAAGAGAATATACAGAGTTACATACCATTCAAAAACAAGTTCTCTGGTAAAATCCGTGTTGAATAATAAAAGGTTACACTCCAAATCCGTCATTGTTGTCTACATACAACAATAATACAACAACAACGACTCCAAATGAAATATTTTCTCAGTACAGCAAACATTTGTTGAATTCATAAACTTTTCTCATAGGCCGACTTTTTCCCCTGCCGTTTCGGATGCCCGAAAGTGTGAAAGCATGTTGAACAAGTAGAGAAACCCGGGAAAGGGGAATGTCTCCCACATGACAGGCATCACCTCGGGCGATACTGCTTTTTACCAACCACCCTTGCCGTAAAATGGGGACGAAATTGGGCCATCATTCCATATTACAATTTTGAATTAGCCTTCTGCGTAATTCTCTTAAAAACGAGTGGTCTCGTTCAGAACGACTTGTGTAATTTAATGTGCTAAAATAGATATATGTTTTGGACGTTGAAATTCATTAAAAACGTAGCAAAAATCGTCCCTGGTTTAAAACGTGAATTTTCGAACATTTAACGCTGTTATTTCAGCTAGCGTGAAACAATTTTCAGGGTAAAATAAAATAGTTGCAGAAGCTCGTGTATCAAGTTCTTCCACTATATTATGGCGACTAGTTTTAGAATTTCCTCATAATAGCGGCTAGGTAGTCACATAAGCCGGTGTCTCTCCAACTCCATATTTCATACTTGGACGGGGAATGCCTGGCACGCAACGGTCCCGCGTCGAATATTGGTCAGCGTTAGGTATTCCTGACTAGCTTCATTATTATTTTATGGGAAGTATGTGTGGGAAATCTAAGTTGCCGATAGACTTCCTATACTCCTAGCGAAAGGTTGAAAATATTTTTGTAGTCGGTGTACTCTCTGACAACTTTCGAATAAGCATAGCTTTGTTACTTACCTATTCAAGATAGTTAATTGATTCGGGCGTGACTTGCGGACATCCATCTTAAGATACAATAGATTCTCTGCGTCGAGCACTCGGTCTGGCAACACGTCGTGTTCTGGTTCGCGTCTGGTCAATTGTCATCCTGGGGACGTCTCGTTAAGAGGTGAAACACATGTCGACTACTTACTTTTTTTATGAATCTTGAGGAATAGTTAAGCGGAATAGGTTACTAAATATATCGACGTCTATTGTAACTTACCTATTCATCAAATATTAATTAACAACGTTTACGTTTCCCCACTGTAGCGCTGTGCCAACACGTGTAATGCGTAACTTAACACCGCGGGCACACATGCTGACTCTATAGAGACGTATTTTCATAAAGTGTGAAAAAAGGTAAGGCTCTGTTGTTCAGAGGTGCGAACCGAGTCTCATATTACCGATAGACAAAACGATCCGACAGCAAAAACTACCAAACTAAACCAACCACAACTATCTCAAGTTGCCAAGCTGTTTACTACTGTAATGCGAAAACAACACGGTTCTATTTTCATAATAGCGGAGTAGACTTGCGCTGTATTACTTCCGACACAAATTATACTTTATCCTTGAAGACCCAGAATAGACAAAAGTCACCCTGCTTGACGGTCGTCTCCATTCGAATTTAGACTTTATTTGAAAAGAACAAAACTGTCATTTTCGCTCTCGTTTTATTTTAGCTTCCATTGGAAAATGTCATCGCGACAGGACTAGGCGTAAGTGAACGCGTCAAAGTGTAAAATGAGGGGTTTTGCGCCGTGTCAGTGAAAGTCATTAGGAATGGAATGGATGAAAATTGCGTGCATATTTAGGTAGCTCTCTAAGTTAATATGAACGACGTGATGAAATGAAAATGTCCCGGCGTTTTTGTCGTTTAATCTCGAGTGATTTTTTGGACCATTTGGAATTTGGTTTTTTTATTAATTTTGTTCGGCTGGATGATTATGAACGGACTAAGGGATCTCTTTATTTTAAGGCAGTTTCGTAATGTAGGTAGTATGAGGTAGTGTCTACGTGGTTGTTATTTTGCGCGTGCAGTACGTAGTGGGTTACGTGCAGTGCGGTGGCTAAATCAAAGACAACAATGGGTGGCTCGGATTGTCTGCGCGGCGCACTTTGCGCCACTTTCGCTACTTTGTGGATTGTGGAGAGGCGACGGAGGTGGCGGCTCGCGAAATTAGATCGTACCGTCGGAAAAAATGTTTACCTCGCTGATTGGATTTTATATTGATGGCCCGTATTTATACAAACACTCGTTTTCTGCGTTATTTGCGAGAAACTGAGAAGTGTAATGTAAATCTACTTAAGAAACCTTAGAAGAAATTACTTCGAATTTTTCTATCTTCAACATGAAACGTGTTTTTTAGAAAAAAAAATTTAGGTATTTGTTAAATTTAGTTTTTTTTTGTAGTCTTTCTGTGGGATTTTGTCTGCTGTCTGTATTGCTAACCAGACCATTAGAAGCGAGGGTGTGAAAATTCGCAGCTTATTTTCACCGTGCGTTACGGATCTACATCAAGTAGGTACCTACGCGTGTATACATCAGTTTGTCTGCCTCTAAAATACAACTGTTGCGTACTATGAAGTAGTTTTTCAGTACCTAATATTACCATATTTATTTATTTATTTATTTATGATAAGCACACCAACAGCACAGTCACTTACAATTCAATTAATTAACATTTAAAATAGACATTTCAGTAACCATGCAAATGACAGGTATGCATGACATTGACGTATGAAAAAATTAGAGACAAAGAAGAACAATAAAAAGTGTGTTTAGTAAACCTTAAATTCTAATTTTAATTAAATATTAAGTAAACATAAACGGTTAAAAGTTTCTTGAAGGTCGATCCATTGACTAATAAACTGTAATAATGTCGTATCTAATTAAACTATAGTTTGACTATTTCACAATCAAAGGGTCTGCCAGACAGAATTCAACAAATCATTAGATACAATTATTCTTACTGACGTCAATGTCTAACCTACTCCAAATTAACATTCTAATTACACAATAATTACTGTAGATACAGCTTTAAATACAGTCACATTCAATTAATTTCTAATTGATTTAACGTCAATAGCACAACTTTATAAACCAAACGATAAAAAAATCTGGAGTTTTAAGTTTCGATAAGAATATTTTTAATTGAAAATGGAATACAAAAAGCGAACGAACGTGGGGCGACAGTGTAGCAAATGAAAAAGCAGAAATATTAGAAGTGCAGTTTTCTGGAATGTTTTATGTCGTTTCATTTTTATCTGGCAGTTTCTTTTGTGCTTGGCATGTTGTTATCTGCTAGTCTGGCAGTTGGCGAGTTGACGGTATCGTTGCAGTGGCACTGTTTTGCCAAAGACGCAAACTGGAGCTGTCAGGCAGCCGACGATGCAATGTTACTTGTACCTTTGTTTTGCATATACCTTCGGTACACTGACTTTTGGAATGTTTATTGAATTTCATTTTTTTGCTACAAACATCGCAAGCTGGTTATATAACTTAGCTTTAAAAGCGTGGGAAACTTCTAGGGAATTTACTATTGAAATACTTTTAACTTGATCAATAATATCTTCCTCAGATAGACGTTAGACTTCGTCTCTCTCTACAGCCACAGTTGAGCAAAATTTCCATAATCACCACACTTAGCAGGCGGCTTAGTGATCACAATTTCATGTTATTACTCTAGGTAAATACCGCTACCCATTTCCGTGGGATAACCCCTTAGCTTCTTACGACACCCAAGGGAGGTGACGGGGTGGCCGTGTTTGAAACCGGGACCGCAGGATACGTCGCTTAAGTATAGGTGCATTTGGAATATGGAGCTATTTATGGATTAATTGAAAGGATATTGGTGTTTTATTAGCATAAATGGCCTGCTAAATAAATACATGTTATTAATCTCTTTCTATACTATTTTAGTTACTGTTTATGAATATTTCCGTTTTTCATGCAAGGTAAATAGGTACATAGAAATGTTCTTATACAAAACCCATAAGAGTTTATTTGTCAGATGTAAATACAAAAATAATTTTACTTGGAAAAATTAAATACAGCATTTAACAAAAACCCTGTCCAATCCAAAAACTACTAAGTATTTTTTTGTGAAAATAAGATAGTTATTACTATTTAAAATTCACGTTTTTGTTACCTCAATTACATTAAAATTACCCCAATTATATTATAAATCAGAAATATATTATTATATTGAGGAGCTCGTGGCTAAGTAATAACAGCCGCTCGGGTCGATCCATCAGGTTAAGCTTCGCTTGCCGGGGTTGGTCTGTGGATGGGTGACCATCTTTACATACCGAGACTTCTCCGTGCCTCGGAAAGCACGTTAAGCCGTTGGTCCCGGCTGTCATTTGTGGATCTTTGACAGTCGTTACGAGTCGTCAGAAGCCATGGGGTCCCGGTCTTTTGAAAGGCGTGCGAAGGGCCCAAGCCAACTCGCAGAGGCCCCTTAGACAATTTTTAGACTTAGACTTTGTTACTGACTAGGTTAGACTGGAAGCCGACCCCAACATAGTTGGGAAAAGGCTAGGCAGATTGATATTTCTACAGAGGTCATCTAGACACGCGGCAGCGTGTCAAGCCAAAGTTCAAGAAAAGAACTGGCGATGCAGCAGCCGTGTGTTATATTACACGAACCATTTGGAGCTACTTTTCACCCCTCAATAACTCAAAATCTATTTGACGTACACACATGAAATTTGGTTTATTTATTAATACCCCTTAGATTAACTAGAACCCCAAATTTCATAGATATAGCTCAAACTGTTGTCGATATATTAACGTCTAAAAGTCGGCATTTTTATCACTGACTTACCTATATACCTACCTATAGATCAAAAACCTAACCCACTTCCAGATGACCTAGAAAGTTGAAATTTGGTATCCAGGCTGGTAATTGTGTGCATACAAAGGAAAAATCTGCAAACAGAATATTTTTACGATTTAAAAATGTTTTCAATCAATCGATTTTTAACACTCACTTTTCAAAATTATAATAGCAAAATTATTTTCTTTTTTAGGAGAGTTGTTTCTATTATGAAAGGTCGTTTTTATCGTTTTGTATATAGGTACCAGATTATTTTATATAACTTAGATAACCAATAATTAATTGACATTGACTGTTTAAGGTTTCCGCGAGGCGGGCAACAGGAATGCGACGCGTCCGGGGTCACGGGGATTTAAGGGTTTGGAAATATTGTCATAGTCTGTATCTTGAGGTGAAATTTAGGCTTCCTGTACATGATGTCGGAGCCGCACAAGAGTCGGCCCTCAAGGTGAAAAAAAATTCAGATCATCTCAGAATGAAAATGTAATGCGACTCCGGCGCGGCGTCGTGGGCAGGAAACCTTAGTAGTTATTTCATTAATTAAGATCTGTCCACTCGATCACTTGATTTGGAACGGAGAGTTTGAAGTTACCAGTGTACTCATTTGATGACGTTGTGCTAATGACGCGATTTTCTGAATCGTGGTGTCAAGATTTTCCGCAGGATCGTGATGCAGTACGTTCCCGTGGGAAAATTTCCTCTCGGGCGAAGCCGCTGGCTAAGGCTAGTAGCCCATAAATAATATAAAAAATTCGTACTTGTACCGATAACTTACGTATCTTTTTCGATTGTGTCAAAGTCGATAGTGACGTCAAAATGTAAATGCAAAATAGTGGCTGCGAAAATTAATTAAAATGTTAATAAACGTGCGCTATAATGTTAAAAACAAAAAAATATCATACGTGGGGAAGGAACTTTGTTCCTGACGGTTCCTCCTGAGTTCCCCCGACAGCACAGTCACGTTGTTTTTTATAGAACTTTGACAACCAATATTAACACAAACTACAACACCGCACCGGCGCGACGATCTGACATCATTGCGGAAAATTGTAACTAATTGTGTTACGAAAGAAATACATTACATATTACACAATCTTGCTACATAAATTGGAAAATAGATTTTACAGATCACTTTTAGTTGACGAATAATAATAATTTCTTCACAAAAAGTAATGATATCCAATCAAATACTCCTAAAATAAATATCACAAAAAAAAAATATATATATATATATATATAATTACAATGTACTTAATTTAAAATAACTATGCAACTATGATGAAATGGATAGGTAGTGTTCTTTCACTCTTCTTTTAAATACTGCAACAGTTTGGCATTCCCTGATGTCAGGCGGAAGTGAATTCCACAACCGAACCGCGTGCACAGTGAAAGATCTTAATGGGTGCCAAGTTCTATAGATAATCCTGAAATGTATAAAGAACATACAACATTCTAAAATAAATTTAAAACAAAATTTCTCAATTCGTCTGTATGTTTTTTTTTTTTTTTTTGTATTTTTGTTACGCGATTTCTCCGCCAATTATGAATCGATTTTGATGATTCTTTCCCGCGTAATTTTTGAGTTAGCTTCAATATTACGTATTTTTCCCACTTAGTTTATCTAGACGATATCCTGTTTGACTCCTTCACTGTTATTTACATAGCAGGTAGTGGTATTCGGATTTGTATAGGGTAGGTACCACAACTAAAAAGTGAAAAATAAAAACTTTTTACAAAAAAAAAAACAACCGACTTCCAAAAAAAACACTAAAAAAGTGAAAAATAGGTAACTTTAATTTCGGAAGTCGGTGGCAAAAAACGGAAATTGAAAAGCAAAAACACCGACTTCCGAAATTAAAGTTATTTTTCACTTTTTTAGTGTTTTTTTTGGAAGTCGGTTGTTTTTTTTTTGTAAAAAGTTTTTATTATTTTTATTTTTTCCAAATACAAACCACATAAATAGATTCTCAAAATGATTCTTATCAACAACGTCACGGATCGGACAGGTTTTTTTACATTTTGACATTTTGTAGAAAAGTAATAGAACTTACTACCTATTGCTTTGAAATTTGCCTATTTTAAACAATTATTATCAAATATATTTATTCAATATTTATCATCTCAAATTGTAGGACCTACACGTGACATTGTCTGGCATATCGAATAACATGTCATTTTTTAAACAGAATACCGAACGGAACAAAAACCGAGATGAATATCTATCTCAGTTCCTTTCAAGATACGGCACAAAGCGCACGCGTCAGTCTTGTGTTATGTGACGCGCTCTTAAGACATCTAAAATGGGTTACTAGGGTACCAGCCGATGAGGGTTGGCTTTCATTACTTATGCACTATTGTGTGTCTTAAAGACAAGACGACACAAATTCAATCGTTTATAGGAATTGTGTAAATGGAGGAGATCGTGGATATGTAGCTAGTAGGAGAACAAAAGGTAGGTGATCAATACTTGTTTAGAAATTTTAATACAGATATCAGATTATTTGAAATCAAATTCTTTGAGTAATATTGCTTTTGTAGAGAATTACTTCAGTCTCTCATTATTCAGTCTTCAGTCTTGAATACGATTAAGATTTTACAATTGACTAGCTGATGCCCGAGGCTTCGCCCGCTTGACAAATTTTATACTAAAACTTTCCTCGAGAATCACTCTATCCATTGGTGAAAACAGCATTATAATCGGTGCAGTAGTTTTTGAGTTTATCGCGAACAGACAGACAGACGCGGCGGAGGACTTTGTTTTATAATTATGTAATAGTGATATAGTGATAGGTACAGGGGGCCAAGTCTACTAATTTACAAACGTGTCAGTGGTCTCTCAATGATCAGTTTTTGACAGATATGCCATACAAAATCTGTCAAAAACTCATCATTGTGAGACCACTGACATGTTTTTAAATTAGTAGACTTGGCCCCCTGGGGCCTTATTATGACATATTAATGCCACCATGAAAATAAAATGTTGCATGGCTGATATCAGAAATGTGGGTCATATTTAAGCGTGCAGTACAGACCATGGCACTGAACCACTTCCTCCATGGGACCAACATGGGACTCCATTGTAATAGAGAAAAAAGTAATCCACTGTCCCATACAAAACTTCAATACCTACTCGACCTAAATGTAGGTAATTATTTTTTATCCACACCGCATATCAATAAGATAAAGTGAATTTAAAGTACACTTCTTATATCACGAAAATGATCAACAAGAAATAAAGTATCTACCAAACTTGAATCTCCACAATCTTCGCTCTTGATTTTAATTTACAACTTGTTGAATATCGAAAACTAAGTTTGTATACAACATTATTAATAAGCTTTTTAGATATAATGTTAAAAGTGGCGATGTTTATAGGATATCTGGAGCATAACTTCGGAATATTTCATTAAAACCTAACCGTGACGCCAACGCTCTCCAAAATGTTTGTGGTTGTAAGTACTGACTTTAAATAACCTCTTTCGGTGCTTTAGATTTGATACCTGGGCGACCGAGCTCTGCTCGGATGAAAATAGAGTAAACGAATTTTTCACTTACACTTGGTAACCACAAGTAAAGCGCGCGTCGCTTCATGAGATAAAAATACTGTACTACATAATGCCCGGTTCACATTATTCCAGTCCAGCATTCCAGTCCATGCTGGAATGCCACTGGAATAATGTGAACCGGCACTGGAATGCACCTGAATGTACTCTCAATTTTTCATTCCAGTTCGCCCATTCCAGCGCTACTGGAATAATGAGAACGGCCAATCCAGTGCAGGAATACACGTTGAAGAGTCAACATGCATTGTTGAAAGCATTGTCACTATAGTGTTACCGATCCAACAGCTTTTGAATGACTGGAATAATGTTGACGGTATGATTCAATCCAGCACTGGACTGGAATGCTGGACTGGAATGCTGGACTGGATTACTGAACTGGAATAGTGTGAACCAGGCATTAGGCCAGCTCGAGGTCAATGGACTGACTTGTGGTAGACTGTTCCTTTCGATGATAACATTCACAATGTGGAGGTCTGCGGGTAATAAAAACGATGACATTTAGATCTCTAAGGAGTAGGTCGGCCAACAAGCAATCTCGAAATCTATGATAGATGATTCATATTGTAAGCAGAAATGTTACATCTGTTTGTGCTCGTGCAATCCACAGAGAGCATCATATTGTTATTTGTTACGCATTATCATAAAAATCATATGAATAAAAGGCACATTGGATATAATAATTCGTCGCTGTTGCATAACGGCTGCTCGCATTTCCCCGAAGGAAGCTAACGGCCAATATTTCCCCTCACTTATGTTGGTTTTCGGCAATATTTCATATTAATCCGTTGATACGTTTATCAGCTTTTCCTGTATTGGTATAAACGGCAAAAATATATTGCTGAAAAGAATGCTGCTTTATTGACACAAAAGGAAAACGTATTTCTATAATATGTTTCTTATTTAAATATTATCAGGTATTGTGTTATGTAACATTGAGGTAAATCAGAAGGCACAGTTTCGTCTGTACAAAGGTATTAAAATGATATTATGTCAAGGTATATTTTTGGAACATCATTTCTCATTCATTTCGGAAAATGATTACTATTTTAAAACAATCATCTTGCACACATTCGAAGTGTAGCTGTAATTCAATTTTCTCTGTTGCTTGGTGCGCGAACGTCCGTATGTATGAAACCACTTTGTTGCCGGCGTCAGGCCCACTGGATTTCTTTGTACAAAGAGCCATGTCGGCGCCACGTGCATGCACCCACATCGCCGCCCCACCTTTGTAGATAAACCTACGTAGTGCAACTAGCTCAATAGTTTACACTTAATTAGTAAACATTTTATGCTTGTCGTACCGAAAGGAGCTTAGAACAATAATACGATGCCTTCAGCTGGTGTTATTCCGTTCATAAAACGCAATATAGCTCTTGGGACGGCGCAATTAAAATAAGACGGCGGCGAGTAGGAGCCAGCATTGTCTTCCTTCTTCTCGTCCGTCTATAATTTAGATAATAGGCTAGAAAATATTCTTTTGTTCTCCAACAGACTATCTGGTTGTTAGCCGTCGTTCGATTATTTGCCAAGAATAAGGCGCTCTGCTGGCTATCACTAGAGCTTCAGTTTTATGGCGTCAAATAATTCGACAAAGGGACTTGGGAGTTAGCGTCCTTGCATTTAATGGCAAATCATGAGCCTGATTATCTCGAATTGTTGCCAGCTTTGTTTATGTTACAATTACTCAAATCTCGATTGTGTCGTAAATTTTCAAATTGCGTACAATGGCTAAGTCTTAAAATTCATGTAGCTTATCTTGCAAATGATATAAAGACTGATAATTTATTACTTGGTCTAGCTTTGGATTATTTTATAAACTCGACTTCAGGAAAGTCCCACAATGAAAAATACTTATTTTAATCACGGTTATAATAAACATACTTTATTTTCAGCAAAGAATTCTGCATCATAATAATAATTATTGTCGCGAAACGGATTTAGAAAAAGGTTTTAAAATTTTGTATAAAGTGCAATTCACACTGCAATAACTCGCCTCGCTCGCTGCGAGTACCATGAGCGTTCTAACTATTGTTAATGACCCACCGAGGGCATAATTACATTTTTTCACACCCCCTAATAGCAATTTCACTAATTTCGTTAATTCCAAGCGCGAAAACTTACACCCGTTGTGAGAAATTAAATTCAAACGGAGGTTTCAAATGTTAAAAAGTTTTAAATTTTAATTTATGAAGCCAACACACCCTGTTGCTAAAGTAGAATTACAAAAGTATTTCTATGCTAATCTCGTAAAAAGAAAATACGGGAGTATTGTATTATGCAGGTATTCGTGCAAGTTGGGAAAATCGACTAAAAGATAATTGGGGTAGCCGCAACTTTTGTATAATGTAAGTAGATAAGTGCCTACTGCAAAATACGAGACTGAAACCCTGAATTTATTATTAATACAAACAATAAGCACAATTTAAACCCGTTTTCTATTTGTTTGTCAACGTTTTAATCGTCTTTGTAAGTAATTAGAAGTTTTAAATAGTAACAAAAACTAAATTCAAATGTTCAAATACAACTTCGATAGGTATCTGGTATCAAGCCTTTGTATTGACGAAAATAGAACCCTTCTTTTCGCTTCAAACAAAATATTTGTTCGTACTTTCTGATTACGAAATTAATGTTTAAAGTTGGTAACTTTTCGCAATGATTGTAAAACAAACCCCGCAAATCATTTGAAAAGCGGCTCTCTGCCAGGCTCAATTACTTTTTAAAAGATAGACGAGGCTTTTATAACTTTTCTAGGGCGTTTCATTAAAAATTTCCTCAAAGGGACCGGAGCTTGTCTCATTATTATATAGGATTTGAAGAGGACAAGGTGCTACGAACGACGAAACTCCGGTACAGTTTACCTAAGGCGAACGTTCAAGCCAAACCGAGTTGCTATTAATATTAAATGTTCCATCTTTGTCCCTTTTTTTGCTTTTAAATATTTGGTTCGTGCCACTGGGAGTTTATAGAAAAAGCTGCCGCTATAAATCCATCGATTATAATACTTGTGAAGTTTTGACAGTTTTTAATTTTGCAAAGTTTTAATTTAATGATTGGAAACTGAAACTAATTTAAATTAAAGTATTGACTGTAATAAAAAAATACTCAATCAAATCTCAGAAGTTTCTAATTAAGTGTAAAATTGATTGTTACATAGTGGCGCTCTTTTTAATGGCTTGGTTGATTGAGTGTTGCGCTGAATAACCCTTCATAGCATAAAGGCGAAGCGGTAAGGCCAAATAATTACGAACTGGCTCACGGTGGAATCTTTGATGCCTTAATCAGGTGAGGACGGGCAGCCACGCCCGCTGCCGTAATTAGAATGTCTCCTTGTATAGCCAGCACCTTTAACATGCGACTGAATAACGAACGACACTTAATTTGGTGCCGATGAGGTGTCGTCATCACTAGATGGCGTTCGAATAGAGACGTGCTTATTAACAGTAATTAAAAACTATACTAACTTTACAAAAAAGTAGAAGGATTTTTAATATTATCAGTTTTAGCTAGCTTTCGGGCTTTTCGCTAAAGCCAAGAGAAAATCATAAATCATCGATAGGATTTAACTGTCTTGCGGGATAAAACTAAGGAATATTTTTCAAACGATATAGAACAATAGCTTAGTTAATTTGTTGGAGCGGGACAGAAGATCGGTGGTCCCTTTCTCCCGTACTAATGATGCACATTGCAATTACAGCAGCTTACAGCGCGCACAATTACAAACACCCATCTATTATTACGCGCTCTATTGTGCGCATTTGCTTAATTTTACTTTCTGTTTCGTGTGCACAAAGGGTGCGCACTAATACCGATTTCAGACACACTGATTGTTTAGACTATGTACATTATTAACGCTGTAATTAATGAGAAACTAATTGCACTAAATACTGCAGTTTAGAGCAGTAAGAGGTACTATGTGAGGAAACCTGGACTTGGAGCAAAATAAGTCTGAAATTGTTAACCCATCTTGAGCAAGCGTGGTGGTCAATGCTTATGCCTCTGTATGAGAAGAGGCCTTAGTCCTTCAGTGGTATTAATAGGCTGGTAATTTCATATCTAGGTACTTACTAAGAGAAAGGTCCGTCCGAAGGGACAATCTTAAAAAGGTCGCTGGGAACTGGATGATAGGCGGAAGACAGAGAGGGTGCTGTGCCACAGTCTGTGTATCTCCAGCAGTGGACTGCGATAAGCTAAGTTAATTGAGCTGAAGGGAATGGTGTGAAATCAAACATTATGTACTTACCTACATTACTGATAACATTTGTTTGACGTTAATGAATAATGATTATTCCTAGAATAAATACACTAAAAAAATATTTCCTTACAAAAATAAAATAATTCAGGCATAGAATGTCACTGAGCTTGTCTATATACATTGTTACCTTTTATAAAAATATTTACTCTAGAAAAAAAGAAAGACAAATTGTCACCGTTGCTAAAGTAACTCATTAGTGACGATTTGTTTATTTAGGTCCGTGTACAAAAAAAACAAAGTTAAATATTTTACATCAAATAGAAAGTCGCGCTGAAAATAAAGTGTGCCGATATTTTTGCACTTGATTTGACTGTCTAGGGACTGTCTGGTGATGTTACATCGACCATTTATCGAAATCCATTTGTCTTATTTTTGGTGTCTTCAATATAATAGGTATCTACTCTACGTCACTACTTGACGCTGGCAGAATAGTCGACACACTGGCTCAATTGCAAAAAAACTACTTTAAGAGCGATAGTTTCCTCACTGACCTTGAGCATGTGGGCGGAGCTAAACTCCCTACTCCCCGAATACGTAAAACGCGTGCGGTGGCGCGCTAAACTAAAACGGCGATCAAAGAAAATACAAGGGCGCAGAGTTGCGCGCATAGGACGCCTATTTTGCCTACGATTCCAGAAAGGAATGGCGGAGATGCAAGGCTGACATTTGTATAGATAGATACATAAGTTACATATATTTTAAGTTTTTACTGGATATTATTTTTTAGCATGTCTTTGGATGAAAATAAAAGGTGTATCTTTTTATACACGTGATACTTTATGTTCGCATAGCTTGTCAAAATGTCGAACAGCTGATTATTTTTTTGCGATTTCAGGGTTGGTCCCATATACACACGGCTACACATCAAGCTACACATTTCCAGTTTATGCAGATCTCGCATTGTATAGAATTTCCGTACAACGCGAGTAGCCGTGTGTACAATGACCCCTTAAAATATTTCCTACCTACATACCTACCTACCTACCTACATATTATCTACCTACATTATACCTACATACTTTTATATCTACATGTTGTACTTAGTAAACGTTTAAAACTCCAGCACAGACCTACATAACATAGGTTTTTCTGTTGCATTTAGAATACGCGTTATAGTGGCAACCTATTCTTACCATTGCATTGCTAAAATTCGCGTAAATTTAACATGTATTTGTAGCCGAAAGGGGTAAGCAATGGATCCGCAATCGAAGACGTCCGGGATCGAATCCGAAGCGATATTTGTTTTTTGAAACCATCATAATTATTTATAAGTATTCTAAGCAACAATGTAAGTTATTATTTTAACTATTTATGTTTATTTATAATCTATTCATTCTTATTTTTTATTTTTTGTGAAGTTTAATATTTGTTATTGTATTATTATTTAACTATTTATAGATATCAGTATTCAGCAGACTTTATTTAAAACTAATAATATGATTTAGACTTTATGCATGTTTTTTTTAAAAGATAAAGTTGACTTAAATATATAAATAAATGACCGAGTAACGTGCTCGACTTTATTGTGTTCATACGATACGTTACATTAACAAAAAAACATGCATAAAGTCTAAATCATATTATTAGTTTTCAGTAAAGTCTGCTGAATACTGATATCTATAAATAGTTAAATAATAATACAATAACAAATATTAAACTTCATAAAAAAACAAAAATAAGAATGAATAGATTATAAATAAACATAAATAGTTAAAATAATAACTAACATTGTTGCTTAGAATACTTATAAATAATTATGATGGTTTCAAAAAACAAATATCGCTTCGGATTCGATCCCGGACGTCTTCGATTGCGGATCCATTGCTTACCCCTTTCGGCTACAAATACATGTTAAATTTACGCGAATTTTAGCAATGCAATGGTAAGAATAGGTTGCCACTATAACGCGTATTCTAAATGCAACAGAAAAACCTATGTTATGTAGGTCTGTGCTGGAGTTTTAAACGTTTACTAAGTACAACATGTAGATATAAAAGTATGTAGGTATGTAGGTAGGTATTCTAGGTATGTAGGTAGGTATTCTAGGTATGTATGTAGGTAGGTATATAGTTAGGTATGTAGGTAAGAAATATTTTAATGGGTCATTGTACACACGGCTACACTTCAAGCTATAGGTACATTGCCAGTATAAGCTGACCTCGCGTTGTACGGAAATTCTATACAATGCGAGATCAGTATAAACTGGAAATGTATAGCTTGATGTGTAGCCGTGTGCATATGGGACCAACGCTGAAATCGCGAAAAAAGTGTCAGCTGTTCTACATTTTGACGAGCTATGCAAACATAAAGTAAAGTGATTTCAGGCTTGGTCCCATAGTGAAAGCTGTTCATGATGATTAGTACAATGACCCCTTAAAATATTTCGTGTATAAAAGATACACCTTTTATTTTCGTCCAATTTTGGATATGTGAAAAAATTCACAGCAGTAGTATATAATGTATGACGAAATTAAAAGGAAAACTATCACAGCTATAGGCTATACCAGGTTCTACAAGTTAACGAGTAGGTAATAATCTACCAACTTAAATTTGCAGTTACAAAAACATGTTCTCCCGTACATTTCGTATGGGAGAACATGATTTCAACTACAATGTTAAGTTTGTTCTTGGCATAAATTCATTCCAACTACGAAAACCTTCATTGGTGCCGATTCTCTTGTACACCGACTATGAGAATCTTGGAGCTATTCTGCCAAATAAATTCTCTAAATTTAAAACTTATTTTGACACAACTAAAATCGAATTTGACAACCGCGCGCCTCCACTTGGTACTTATTTTCCCTACCCCGTGTTTTTTTTTAGAGCCAGAGGCGCGCATGCACTGCAGCCTCGACGTGTTTTTAATGGAATTTTTCAGTTTTTGTATGCAAAATAACGAAAAATAATTAAAAATAATTACCAACATGTTGAGAATTAGGGGTTTAAAGGTTTCCTAAAGGGGGTCGAAATTTTCATTAATTTTGCGATAGGACACACCGTTTTCGAGATATAAGCAAAAGAAAATAAAAAAATACAGTACTGTTTTTTGTAACTGAAGTTGAGGTGTTGGTTTGAATTTTAGTTCATGACATCTCATTTTATTCCACACATTTTTAATCGCGATATATATATATATAGTCAGATTTAGTTAGAGGATTTTAGATATAGGACAAATTTTTAGTTTAAATCGTCAAATTCAGAATAGCATTTTCACTAAACTAATCTCAGTGCCATCTTAGTGCTGTCAAACTAAATTATAGTTAAGTTATGTCATTTAAAGTCTATTTCAGAATGAGTTTGATCGTTTGACAGGACTAAACAAAATTTTAGTGATTTTTAGTTTAGTTTAGAGAATTTTGTGACAAGAGAATCGGCACCATTATGTGTGGTCCGACACGCACTTGGTCGGTTTTTCTATCTGGGATTGCTCAGTAGCAGCCCGGAGTCTCGATTTGTGCCTGGTTGATGGCAATAGGCTCGCCCCTATTACATGCGACATAACTGGCTAAATGTGAGTGTACTAACTAAAGGTACACCTTTGCCTAACCCTTCGGGGAATACAGGCGTGATGTTATGTTACATTAACATATTTTTTTGGTCTACTTATATTATAAATTTGTATGTAAATTATGTGAATGTAAATAAAAAAAGTATTAATAAGTAATTGCATGTTAAAAAAAAAACTCAACAACAAAGCGCCTACGCGCACAATTGACTTGGGCTCTCTGCAGCGAGCTAGTCTATAAACGCACATTGATACAATTCGTTCGTAAATATTTGCACTAACACACGCAAACGTGCATAGTCGGTCGATAGCCGGGGCGGAGCAGCGAGCGACACAGCCGTCCCGTAGCAATGCTAACTCGGGACTGTCGCCCGCGCCCCGCGCAGAGCACCTCTGAACCTCTATCTCTAAGTGGGGTAATATTCTTAAAAATATTGATTAATTTACATTTATGCAACGAACAATCTGTAGTACCTCTAACCATCAATTTTTCAGTATATAAATATTTCCAAACATCAAAGCCGTTTAGTAGTTATTAGCCAACAATTGTGTCTTGGTAGATATTTTTTTAAGGCAAAAGTATTAGTCTTACGAAAAAAACTGCTCGATTAAAATGTTGTACATGAATCTATGGCAAACATGTATTTTTTTCAGATCTTTTATCCAAGTCGTTAATGAGGAGTAGGCTTTTTAAATTGACCATGTTACGGTACTGAACGGGACCAAGCGCCTTAAGGTTTATAACCTCTTTTTTTATTTTTTATTCTGGGAAATCATGAAATGACTTCTCCCGCTCTGGGCGGAGCGGAAGGGCGTGTCAGACTTTTACGTACCCACCCGTGTTCCTTCAGTTGCCTGTTGTCAAGGTCCCGCTAACCCTTTCGGACATTCCCGCAACCCTGGCAGGCATCGGTCCTACCGGACCCTGCCAATTGTGCTGACATCTCTTTGAGCAAGGTTTCGGTTCAAGGTTTATAACCTCTGAAGCGCAATTTTTGATACAATAATTGTTGGGTTATTAGTTAAACAGAGCGGATGATCAATGTGAAAATCATTTCATATCAGATTAGAACCTTATTTCTAGACAAAAATAATATTAGTAGGGCAAAACAAAATTTCAAAATTCGTTCAAGAAATAAAGTTAGGTACTTACTTATTTCTATGAATTATTCAATATATTTTTTCTCGAAAACCAATTCAATAAATAAAACTTACTTCAATTTTTAAGCAAAAAACTCTAAACCTAAATCGAATTTCGTAGATCCATTTTCAAAATGTCACTCCACGTACCAAGGGATGCATTAGTGTTTAAGTACATAAGTTCTTACACATCAAATGGAAAAAATTTACATACATCACCGAAAAAGCGATCGACGTGACAGTTAATCGAATCTCTGAACAGACGTGAAGCGTCCACTACATTCGGCTTACGGCGCTCAAATAAAAAACCGGATTTGAATTGCTTTTTCCCGAAAACGATAGTGTGAATGAGTGAGACTCTTTTCAAAGGGTGTAAACAACGCGATCCTTTTCACGGTGTGTGTGTAACTATGAAGTGATTTGTCCGCGGGTCAATTTTATGGCATTACGTGTAATATGATGCGATTCAACGCATGTACGCAACGCCAGTATTATAAACACGTTTTTATTGTCTATGGGAGAGATTCCAACTGTGAATTTAAAATGTCCTTTTTGTCAGTTTACACTGTTCCCTATCCTATTAAATTCATATTTGGTATTTATGAAAAAATCTGGGATAGAGGTTACGAAAATGACACAATTTTATATTTGGAAGTTTAAGATAAAGTACCTACCTACATATTTTGAGGAAAAAAAAAGTAATCTTCCTTGAAGGCATCGTTACATAATCACCTATCTGTCTTATTTTTTCTTTTATCTGTAATGTGCTAGTACTATAAGCTTATAATCTTTTTACGTCATGACACTGATTCGGATCGCATAACAAACGAAGGTGAATTGCAAAATTCTGTAATAAATCCGCAAAGATATAAAACTCCATCTAGGTTTATAACAATTTTAATCCACCTTACAAACTTTGTCGTTGGAGAATAAACACCGAGCGGCATTTTTATAATAAAAAAAATTGAATCCTCTTTCCTTTGCCGCGTTATCTTTCGAATCGTACAATATTCAGATGGAGCAGGATTTGTGAGTTTAACTTTTTCCAGTTATTATTCATAAATGCAAAGGCGCTAGATATTAGGAGAACTCACTTCAGAAGTTGAAGGATTGGATTTGCGAGTTGGATTGGATCTTGTCAATATAACATTGAACTGCGCCTGATACTTTCTTTGATGCGATAATGTTTTATTTCGTTGGTTATTCGCGTTTCGTGTTTTTGGCTTATTCGATTCGTTATCTGAAATAGATCGCGAGGTGCCGAGATTTTGTGTCTGTAAACTAGGTACTGAATGTGTGTGTATCGTATGTAGGTAATCGTTACTTAATACGTTGATAAATTCGTTGTTAGTGTGACTTATTTTAATAAGGCTGAACCAGACCTATCCAACCAGAAGGCAAATTCTCTAGCCAAAAAAACGTTTATATTCAAGTCGCAAAGTGTCAAACTTGTCAAACATGTTGGGAAATTGATACAAATTTTGACAGATTGCGAATGAGATACGAATGCGGACGTTCTTAAAAAATACGGCAATTGTCCCTCTGAAGTCGCATTTTCTCGAAAATCCCTATTGATTTAGAACCTAATATTGTCGCATTTTTTAAATTACGTACTAACACTTATTCTTAAAATAGATTTTAAAAAATATTCTCTCTTTTACAGGACTCGCCTGCGATGTGGAACACATAGACTGAAGTAGAAAGAAGATGGACGCTTTATTGCGTTCAGTTCGAAGCGCCATGGCTTTCCTGTGGATCCTGGTTGGATTGGGAGCCGTCCACGCCGTCAAAGTTGTCATAGAGCCACTACCCAAAGGTAAGTCTATACTATAAGACCATTGGATAAATGTTCGCCTGTCAAAACATGCGCTGCAATGTTTAAAAATATTGTTGCAGACAAAAACACATTCGCTATAGATAAATACACGGGTATTCATAAAAATCCAAGAGAATTCACTTTATACACGTATCTAATTTCG
The DNA here is from genome assembly GCA_948473465.1 of Lithophane ornitopus. NCBI lineage: Eukaryota > Metazoa > Arthropoda > Insecta > Lepidoptera > Noctuidae > Lithophane > Lithophane ornitopus. Next base: position 8,322,322 of record OX419624.1, on the reverse strand, counting down.
AAGACTGCAACAGTAGAAATGCACATAAAAATAAAGGAGGTCCTAACCTGTCGCTCACAGAGGGTAAACAGAATCGGGCACCCGGTCTTAATTTAGCTTTTTTTAACTTAAAGTCGTGAACCGTCTCCCCTAAAGTTCTCCCCCAGATGTTGATACGTCTGACTTCTCTTTAGTTACGTTTAATTTCCTATCTCTCTTGTCGTGACGTTTATTACGGACTTGCTCACCCACACCAGTAACATCAACCTACTTTTGTTCTCGGGCACTAATAACCATTTGGAATAAATTTTTATTCGAAGCTCTTCGCTGTCTATTTTCGGACGGTGCGGCGACGCTTTATTGTTTTCGCATTAATTTACAGTCAACAGCTGCGGGTAACGCGGATTTCTAAGGAGTTTTTATCTGTGCCTTCAGTATTCTTTCTTTTGTAAGTGAGAGCTCCTATTAATATTAATTAAAAGTTTGAATAATTGAATGGATTCGGAATTGTCTCTCGTTGTTTGGTTTCCACTGACAGTAAATCACGACAGTAATTAAAACTCAAGAGTCGTTCATTATTCAGTGTTTGTAAGTGACAGACATCGTCGCCCTAAATTACACCTAAAATTTTAAATAATTTGCATGACATTAGCCAGTGAAAACTTTATTAGAGAATGTGACAACATTTTAGGGCATAATTTTAGTTAACAAATAAATAAAATGGTAAGAGAAATCAACTAAATAATTCAAGCAACCTATAAACAACTCGGAAAGCAAGTCACGAAACGAAGGTACAATTAAGAGCTCGCAGTCGGCATATAAAACACGAAGACGCATTCTTTTTGCAGTATTTCAGGTAATTACTGAAGCGAAAAACGTTGGCACATAAAATTCTTTATTGATTTACACAAACAAACATTAGTTCAATGTGTGCAGGTTTAGGACACGGCGCACACTATGCGACATGCGACTGCGAAAGCTCGGTGACTAACGACGCTATGACATGCTGCTACGACACACCTAGCGTCGAGTTGCAGAGTCGCAGCGACAGGCCGAGACAGGGAGTCGTTCGCCCTCGCTACTTGTCGCAGCGTAGATGTACGGTGCACGCGCACATCCCATGACGGTCGCATGCGACAGGTCAGCGTCTTATCGTCAAATTGTCGCAGTCGCATGTCGCATAGTGTGCGCCAAAGTTTATGTACCTATGTCTGCGTGTCTGTGTGTATCCATGTCGCATTACCACTGAGTGCAAATCCATGAGAAATTCGGCTTCATTTTTTTTTCTTAACGTCCTTTCAATTTGTTTTACTACCGTCAAACAGACAAATTAAAAAAGGTGAATGTTCGTTTGAATGCGTCAACTTGCAATTTTTATATTTTTTTTGTCATAGACAGACAAATATTCTCGACAAGTTATTTTACATTTCTCCGCGTTTTCACTTACTGATCTGCGGGATAATTGTGTAACACTCTTACAATGGCAATGCCATTCGATTTGAGAACTCTACAGCATTCATTTCGATATTTACGTTGTCGAATAGACGAATTTTTCTAACAATTATGAAGCATTAGATTAGGAATTTCTTTTAAAATCCTTGAATGTGATAGAAATTGTGTTACCTAATTGAGGCGCTGCGCTGGTTTATATTTACTTATTTTATTTTATAAACCTTCAATCCTGTTATGAATTAATCTCTTTCTTCTTACACTATTTCCCAACTTTACACAGTGGAATTTTTCGTTTCCATTTATTACCACTGTGAACGCGATTGCAAGGCATTTTACGATAATTACAACTTCTGACTTCAGCAAAACGCTTGCAATATAATGTGATAATTGTGTGCGTGGTATATGAAAGCATCAAAAAATCACATGAATATTGTACGTACCTACGTTCATGTACAGTCCTGAAAAGACAGCTGTTGTTAATAAATAATTAAATTGATATCAGGACTCTTGGAGTTCATAGCTCTTCCGTATTGTAACGGTCGCTCACAGACCAGTACAAAACGAATCAAATACGCCCAATTTCGAGCAGAAAACCGCAGTGTAGTGTGGTCCAAGTATAAAGTTTCAGAATTTTTGACATAAATTGGTGTTATTTTAAAAACTATAAATCAGTAATTACTGTCATCATTATACAAAAAATATTTTTAATACAAAAAAATATTTAAGTAAATGGCAAATTATTTGTGCAAGCATTTTCAATGAAAAGAAGTTGCATGTTTGATTGGCGTTTTATGAATAATCCCACGAATTAAAGAGGATTTAATCTATTTTTAATAATCTAAGAATTTACGAGAAATTCATATTGCTGTACACGTGTCTCGTATAAATCTAAAACAGAAATAAAAGTGATATTAATTCCGCGAAGATCGAAGATTGTCGTTTGTGTAACGTTCTAGGAAAATAACTGGAGTACTTATTCAGAAAACGCAACACCTACACGACTAATATCAATTCAACTAATACTTGGAATACTGAAAATACTTAGGTAGGTACGACGTATTGCCTTCATACAATGAGAGAAAGTATTCAGAAGATCATTACATAAATGTTTGCAAACATCTAGAAAATGATCATTGATATTGTAAGTCCATATGATACCTGCATGGAGACTTATTGTGTACCTAAATACCCACAATATCATATATAACCCCAATTTCCTGCTATAACATTCGTAGTTAGGTCTCACAACTGTGTGCACACTGTACACTAACCAGACACATCCGTGTACGCACAACATGACCCAAATCAGTATAACAAAGCAAATTCATCAACATGATGCATAGCCGTCTATCTAGTATGAACTTGTCCCACACTGCCACATAACGTCTGGTGGTGCCTGTACCCTGCAGGCATAGATCTACTGCTGCCAATTAAAACTATAGATGGTAACATGTCGCCGACGAATGGCCGACTCATACAGACACGCTCCGTTTTATATGCTGTCCGCATCCGAATTACTTACAGGGTGTTTTATATGATGGTGCTTTAAAACTATTGCAGTTTTTTACAAAGGTTTAAAATGGTGTAGGTGTTTTGTATTTTTGAAAATTGTTTCCATAAAATGACGACAACGATTTACAGTTTGTACAATTTAATTTGTCGAGGAGTTAAAATTTTATTTTTCGCTTAAATTATTTTTTAATGATACATTATGAAAATTATTGGTAATTCGTACAGAGTTTTCCAACCTATTGGTTTGGCATCATACATTTCAGTCAATGGGGAAAATTAATAGGGATGAGTCGATAAAAGTTAATAGATTAGATACTATTAACTTTTATCCACTCATCCCTATTAATTTCGTCAAACTTTAAAGAAAAACTTTAATATGACGCTAATTTCATTAATAACTTAAAGCATTATTAAATTATTCCCGCCTCCTTTTTTTTTTTGTAATCATAAAACGTAAATCTCACAAAGATTCTGAGGCTTTTACTTGACTTTAACGACAATGCCTGAGTTTAACGGTTAGCTTTAATTACATTTGTACTGTTCTGGGTAATTTCATGCTTCGCTTTCACATTTTGCTTACATTGTTTTAAGTTGATATTGAGTGTTCGCGTAAAAGATATGGCCATTTCACTTCTGTTCGCCTTAATTTGGACGCTCGGTATGAATACAAAGTAACGTTTTAGGATAGTGGAAGACGACGTTGATTTGATGTAGCGTAATCCCAAAGTTCAGCTGTTACTTTATTTTGTAGTGAATTCGCGAAGCGTTTAGCTAATATTGTAGTTTGTAATGTAGTTTTACTTATTTTTAAATAAATTATTGGAATAGTAAGTTCTTGAATGCAAAAAAATAACATTATTGTTTTTTTGTAACCTATTTTGCAAACATGCTGTAGGTATATACATTTATTACACACGTACAGCGACAACTCATGCTAATTTTCATCCTGTTTTCAAATGATTGGTGGAAACCTCACATATTTTATTTTATTTTATTAGCATACGTAAAAAGCCAGTGGGTAACTTGTAACCTCCCTTCGAAAAATACACAAGTTCTGTTTAGAAACACTCTGTTTTTGTTTACCGAGGGTCCCGGCCGGTGGGGGGACGATTTGTGACACTAAAACAAATGACGCGCGCCCCATGCTCGATTGACGACGTGACATGACCAAAATTGCAGTAACCTATGGCAGTAACTAACTGGCCAATATACGTTCTGGTTCTGCATTTTATTTTTAAAATCATAATAGATAAAAGTAAGTGTTTTCGAATTTAGTTATTTGAGTCACTGTATTATACTCTTGTTGAGATAAAAAAAAAATGATAGAATGCGGTCAAGCAAGGTATTTTAAATTTACCAACGTAAATTCGTATGTGTTTAATGAAAACATGATACAGATTCCAAAGCTCACAGACCAACCACGGAGCATCAAACGGGATTTCTTTCTGGGGTATTGAAGAGCGCGTTGGAGGATACCGCGGCGGGACGCGAAGGCATACGACGATATGCGCCGGAGTCCGGTAGCATACGATGGCGGGATCGACGATATATACAGGGTGTAAGGGTAAACACCGTTGTCACTCAAACCATGAGCAGTTGACTTAAATATAAAAATAAATGACCGAGTAACAATAAAAAATAACGTTATTTTCATTAAAAGATTTAAAAAGTTTCTATCCGACACCGTGCTCGCTAGCGAAACAGCTGACTGACTGAGGGAGGGGTCGCGCTCGCGGCTGATCAGGTCTCGTCCCGGCATCACAAATCATCACTGTGCAACGGCAAATCCATTTCGATACCGTCTCCCACTGTCCGCTGGTGTGCACTGGCTTTAAACGTCATAAATTATATAACTAAGCACAGCACTTACTAAACAAGTCCTGGGTCTCTCAAAGGGAAAAAAAAACTCCACAAAGCTTCTGCTATAATGCTCTACTCTAACATTAATGAAAGACGAAACCTACCGAAAACTTAAACGAAGAGAAAGTAGTAAGATTTTCCGTTAATGATTAATAGTTTTAAATACCTAGATAGCGTGATGTGAAACAGCTGTTGTACATCACAATAAGTAATGGGTAATAATGGGCCAAAAGCCCACCCCTATTATGCACTACTGAGATTTTACTATTTGATAAATTAAAGATGAAAAAATACATTTTCAATCGCAATACAAGTGTTTTGAAGGAAATTCTTAAACCATTGATTCATAGGTAAAAAAATACGTAATGCTCAACAAATTAAATAATGGCTGAATTGCGATCAATTGCCATTTTTTTGTGTTACGCAACTGACCCACAGTTTTTTTGGCCCCTTTCGATGCTAAAAACTGTTGCAGCCCGGCTTACCCTTAAAGTGAAAACGAGCAAAAAGATAAGAACAATCATTCTCCTTTTAAATTAAAAACGCAAATAAAAAAAAGGAATTTATTTTTCAGTTAATATACTTAGTGACGAGAAACGTTTTATCATTTCGGCCAGAAACGTCATTGTCTGATAACATGCTTTGGTACGGAAGGAGTAATGTTCTTGAGGAAATGAAGGACGAAATCTTTGCGGACAGCTCCCAAGGGTAGGTGCCCGGGTAGACGCAATGATTAACGTCCTTTACACGAGTTATACCCGTTGTCTGTCGCACAATAACAACTAAATAGACGTATTTTTTTGCTGTGAACGTCTATGCAAGTTAATTATCAGATATTACTGTTAGCTGGAATGAAGGTGATACACGAAAAGAATGTGTTGCAAAGTAATTATGTTAGTTTGGAGACGTAGAGTAAGTTTTGTATTTATATGTGACGGTATCATTCATCACCTACATAAAAAAACACGTTTTCAGTTTCAGCTCGGAAAAATGGTTACTTCTGAAAATCGTTTCTGGGAATTAACTATTTCAGTAAATGGACGTGAAAGAAACAGCCTTTAATTTTCCAAGGCAGTAACAAAAAATATGTAGATAAAATCAACTGTCATTTTATTTTATTTTACCTTTTATACTTTGATACCTATCCCACACGAACAAAGGCCGAACATAAACCAATTTGAATACATTTAGCAGGGAAATAGACAATTCAGTATCACTAACACCAATTTTGTCGATGCACACCACAACAAGGAAACTATACCTATTCAACAAACTGATATAATGGTTCAAAGAGAAACAAAAATAAATCACTGTCGAACTTCAAAACGTAGAGATAAAGAGGCATCTAAAAACAATAGGAGAAGATCTCATTTCAACCCCAAATACGTTTCCGATATTCAATAAAATGCCTCAAACGGGATCACATAAACGTCCTATGGATATAACGTCGCATATAAAACGGTTAAATATCAATATGCAAACAGGTTTTTCTTCTAAGCGAGAAGGCGATATATCACTTCATTTGAACTATCTTTGGTTGTTTATCAAAATGATCTTATGTCTGTTTAATGCCAACGGTATTCGTTACAAGATTTTTATTAATTTTGCTTCGTTATGGACCCTTTTTCTGATAATATCTGAGATTTCTACAAATCTTTGGAATTATTCCCACGCACTGCTTTCTATATCAAAGTACCTACCATTTATTTGTTTAATAGCTATCGTTTGTTTTAGTTTTTATATTCATGCAAAATCTCTTAGAGAGCTTGCAAGGTAAGTCAGCAAACGGCTGAAATCGGAACTAATAAGTATCCGGCGTGTTGTCGTTTATGTAAGGTCAAATTAAGTGTAGAATTATTTAATTAATTAATATTAATGTAAGATTAATAATATTATGATTAATTTCATAATTAAAGTATAAAATAAGTAAAGTATAGAATAAGCACGCTAGCGCCCGCAGTCGCGCGCATACTTACCTTGCGCGTACTCTACGTTCGAATGCTTTTATCAGAAATGCATTCAATAAGATGTCACAGATTATAAACACAAAAGACTTCTCAACTGACGCAAATACTCGTATTGACTTCGTATTTAGAATCAAAATCCCACCACATTTGTGTAATCATATTTATATCTGTATCCATGATTCGATTTTCGAAAAATCTTCGCCCGATCGCATCCGTTTCTGGACTGCCCGTCAACAAAAGGAAAAAGTCGTTGTTAATCTCAAATCCTCGATGTGAAAACATCTGTTTGCTTCAAAGGGAAGCTATAAAATAGAAAATATGAGGTGAATTTTTCATCGACTAAGCTCTTCGGCATGTAAGTTGTTTTACATATTTTCGAAGGTAAAAATATTTTCGTAAAGTAACAATTTGAATAAAAAGTAATTGGATTTCTACTTCGCTTTTACATTGATAAGTTCGTATTAAGTATTCAAATCAATAATCCTAGCATCAAAATATTTACCTACTTAAGTTATTTTTCTACAGCTTGATATTCCAAACTTTCAGAAAGAAGAAAATATCAAATGTATTATGAATCCCAACTAATATTATAAATTAATGCGAAAGTGAGTTTGTGTGTTTGCTTGTTACGCTTTCACGCTAAAATATCTACAGGGATTTGGATGGGTAGACATGTAGACCATGACCTGGAAAAGGACATGGGATACTTTTTATCCCGATATTCATACACACACATAGGCCTCTCGGCCTCTCCCAAGCTGCGCCACAACACCCTGTCCTCCGCCTCCCGCATCCAGTCTGTCCCAATCCCAACCACCTTTTAAAGGTCATTGGTCCATCTAGCTGCTTTCAGAATATTGCGTGATGAAAAAATTACTTAAACTCTTACTAAAAATAGAAAATTAGTAATGTTTCTCTCTAATTCTATGGGCTAGCCATTGTAAGCCGTGTGTGTAAATTATTGTGACTGAAACTTCACTGGGCCCTTTAGAAATCAATGTATATATAAGGTTCAATAAGTTATTTTCGGCAGCTAGATATTGCTTTAGTTAGAGCCCGTTTACTGACCTTGTGGTATAGCAAGTTCTACTCTCTTACTAATCAGAGGTTGCAAATATGTACATTTTGTACATGTGGAGGCCACCATGATACAATTATGGCGTAGACCAGGCCAGCATAGCAAATAAGGTTAATACACGAAAAGGTATAATATACCGTCGTACTCTCGTACCTCCGTACGATTCCTGATACACGATATTTTCCCTGTTTCATGTAATATTATCACGTTGTTAGTGAAGACTTATGAAATGTACTTTGGATGAATTTATTTTTTGTGTCTCGTATTCGTGAAATAGGATATAATAGTATTATTATGAACGTTGAGCGTCTTATGTTTGTTCGAGTAGACGATGCCTACGTGATACTTCTAAAGAGATTTAGAACGATTATATTCCTTTCTCATATTTATTTTTCTTTATTGCTTTTAATAAGAAAATGGGTCTAGTTCTCCAGTCAGTATCCCGCAGCTACATTACACTTATTACAAAACATGGTCCGTCTAATCTTCCTGTAAACAAGTATCTACCTGTTTTTGGTCGTTTGTTGTGTTACGATGAGCATCTCACTAAGAATTCGAATAACTAACAGTAGGCACATTGACCCTACAATGTGCACAAAATTTCAGCTTGTAATATCTGTTTATTTCCTGATCAAGTGTTTAAAACGTTGATCAATCAGTCTGACCAGACGCTGTTTACTCTAATACTGTTCTCTCTGCAAAACTGACCACGATGATAGGGGCGAATTCTGTTAATATTTACGATCACGTAAATCAATAGCGGTCTCTGTCCACATTAGGCGATTTATTCGATTTGTGGTCTACCCTCACAGGGTCGCAAGGGGCTACTACGGGAACTCTTAACGTATTCTAGACAACGCCACCTGCCCGTTCAATATCATTCGCAGTGTAACCGTCTGGGTGGAAAAAGGAGCCGATTACCCTTGTTTACGCACAAAATAAAGTTTTCTTCTCATTGGCTCAGAGATAAAGCAGCACAGAGATTAAATTCGGGTCGTGTTTGCCGTGAGACCCGTGCGCCCCATGTAAACGACCCCTAGGTAAGGAGACAAAATATCATTTGGCATAGCGTAATAGCCTCTGAAGAAAGGTTACTTTACGACTTCTTATTTGGCGTCTTGTAATGAGTTTCGTAACGACAGGGGCGCTGCAAATGCTGGCCGCTTTGATTTTTAAATGATTTTAAATGTAAGCAACGATTTTAATGTTTATTTTTAAGCTTTGCACTCAGTTGTAAGCCTCCCCTCCTGCTGCGAAAAGTTGAATACTAATAGGTCCCCATAAATAGGACAAATAATGCTTTCGTTAATTACATTGCTCCCATTTTTTTGTACCTACATCAAGATAAAAACACTTACGGACGAATAAAAAAGGTTTGATTGAATTTTGTAAAAACTTGACAAAGTAAATCGACTAAAAAGTTGTGCCCTACATAATTCTAGAGTAGTGTATAAACTGAACACTTTGTTGCTCAGTTTATGCCAGCCAAGTAGGCATGTGACAGTAGAAAGGAGTGCAAAGCTCTTTACTCTGTAGAACCAGTTCGAAATGCTCCAGTAATCCTGTCACTTTGAATTTGGTTTCAAGTCGGGACCCACGTTACCTACTTTTACGTTCGAAATACTTTGTTGTGTTTATGGAAAAGTCAACGGCAAAGGACTCTTTTGTTCGCTTCAAAATTTTATGTATTCATTAGTTTGGGAAAAGATAAATATGTAGACGCTTTTGGGGGAGAATACTTTACCAAAATTTAAATGTTTTTTGGTATGTTGTTTTTCTTCTAACCTTAATTAAAGTTTTACGTTACCCACTATATGAAGATGTTTTAAGTATTTTAACCACTGAAATAATATAAAAGAAGAAAAATAAATATGTTAAAATATTAAAACAGAGAGAAAAACAAAAAAAAAAACAAGACACCCAGACATTTGGCACAAACAAAAACAAAAGCACATGCTATTCCATTTTTTAAATTAAATAACGGAGAAACAACAACGAAAAATCTAAAAGCTTACATCAAAACACAACACGTATAGGACCGCTCTCACGATATGATCCCACGTTTCTCTGGGGACCTCGACCCTAATTGGACGTGGTCAGCCTCCGGAATCAGACGTCGATTATTTAATCTATGATACCACATCTTATTCAACTTTTATATCGACTTGCACAAATTGGTAGAACGATTTGCTGAATTTTTTCAAGTTTTTTGTTTGACTGCTATATAAATATATTTCTTTGTTTCTTAAACAATTTACATTGTGTTATGTTTATAAATACTTAAATCTTACTTAAAGTCTTATACTAAATTAACTAAAAAAATAAAGAAAGTCGTTTTCTTTGTGCGAAATTCTTACTTATGAAACTGTGTTTTAGGATTGTGTACCTTATCGTGTTGTTCTTCGTGAGGTGGCAATTGAAGTGGATTTTTTAATGGATTAATTACTTGGTAGCACCATCTATTCTAAGAAAGAAGAATATGATCTTACGCACATTACTCTGTTGCCTGAATCTGATCGTTGGTAGGTATGGTTGAAATCGTAAAAGCAATATGAATCATGAACTGATCCCTTGAACAAAGTGAAATTGGGTGAACTTTATTTTCAGACGCATCAAGTTTATCAATAGATAGATACCTACAGAACTTTAATAATTTGATACCAACAATTTAACGTAGCACAACAAATAAAAAAACGTATGATTATTAAAATCCTGCAATAACCAAAACATGTCCACCCTTAGCTGTACCGTTGAGATCTCGAACTGCAAACACTCTAAACTGTAGCGCCGGTAGCTTACTCTGGCAGTGGAGACGAGTGACGTGAGTGGCTTCAAGATACCTTATCTTCGATCCAGGCTATTAGGGGCCGACAGCCATTGGCCTGCCAATAGTGGCGGCCAATATCTGTTGCACTGTACTGTGATGTATTACAAAATATTGTTAGTGTTATTGGGAGTGTTATTGAACCATTCAAAATAATTCTTGATCTTTTAAGTTACAAATCCATCTGAATAAATATACAACACACCTGAAATAATTTCTCTTATTCTAGTGTCAGCGAAGTTAAACAATGACTCAAGGCTGAGTCATATTATTATAATGACTCATCGGAGAGATTAGTTGTTAATAATGCATGCACAGTTTCTAATTTCTTTAAATAGAACCTTTGGAATTGGCTCCGAAAACGTCTGATAAATCCGATCATTAAACTGTAAGTTTTTCTAAGAAAGTTAAAAATAAAGTACCTCCAGGAGAACTGCAACTTGTAGTTCCTGACTCAAAGAATAGTTTAGAAGACATACTGTGTACGAGAATAACATAAATAGACTCAGCGTTCGATTAACAATGAATAAGCAATGCAAGTAACAGGCAATTGTTCCAGAATAACTTGAACTGAATTGTGGCATTGGATTAACTACTCAGCGCGACCCGATGAAACTTCGTCTGCCTGAGATCATTCCCCATAATATTCAATTTAACTTTGACACTTCGCCCGTCCAACAAAACCACTGTCAGCTTTTTGTTTTAGGATATCATTTCTCACTTCTCGGATTAATTATAATTTGCGACAGAATAATAATTTCACTTATAAAGTAGGCGCTTGGGAGCTCATTTTGAATGAAGGCTTGTCGTTGCCGACTAACTTTTGGGAGTAAAGGCTGTAGTTTGAACATCACTTAGACACACGCTATCCCTATAATAGCGAATCATTGGTCCAGAAATTCATGTGAGTAATAGTAAGTCTTGCGTATAGGCTGAAGGGCCCTGTGCCCACACAAGTCCACGCTAGACACACTACACCATTTATCATATTAGTTACTGGTAGGTAATTAAGCATTAAAATGTACATCCTGTTTTGGTTTCTCTCAATTCTGTCACAAGAATACTATAGCTATAGCATACTCGTACGCTTACGCTTTACGACCAAATCAAAGTTCTTCAGACTATTAAAAGATAGAAAATACTACATGATTTAGGTATACAAAAAGTCCTTAGTAACACACAAAATGAATGTATAATTTCACTTTAGCAGCAAAATCTAAGCTTAACACAATTACTTTCACCTAACTTAGTAGGCGGGCTTACAAAATGATATCTTAGTATTTCAGTAACAGCTGTTGCTTTATGATATCTACACCAACGCAATTGCCTGAAACGCCTTCCACAGTACATTACTACATAATACATTCAGACAAGGCTAATCATAAACTTATTCGCAGACTTCAGTTAGGCAACAATTTCCTAAAGTGGTGACTATGTTCTCTTTGAATAGTAAGGCAAGTGAAATGGATTATCGAATCCGTACGTATACGATTAACTCTATGGACATTTTGTACTCCATATGTTGAATTGTGAATCAATTTTGATCGTCTAATGTTGTGTGAGGAATTTGAGGGTTCTGTTTTCATTTTATTTGACGTTTGATGTACTGTTCGAATCGTAACATCATCATAAAACAGAGGAACTGGGAATAAAATAGATTGATGTTTCTTTTTGCTTTCAATGTAGGTCTTGTAACGTCTGCCACCAAAGTGAATAATGGTTACTGCATTCAAAATCCTTCCTTTGGTTTTCATTTTTAACATGTCCATAGTGCAGTCGTCTGCTAATACTAGCTAATTAACTTAAGTGAAAATGAACTCCTATAAAAATATTAAAAATTTCTCGTTATTTTTAATACTAAACTCGGGAAAAGTATCGTATAATATTCACAAAGACCAGAAATTAATTAAAGCGCAATAAGAAAATTTTGTATTTTTCTCCAGTTAACCTCTTTCTTTATCCTTTGACCAGCGTGTAGTGTGTCTGACAGGCAATTTTCTACATTATTATAATGTATTTATTCTTCTTTAGATTGTTAGGAATTGTATAGTAGTATTTCATCCTTCAGGAACGTTCCTGAAGGATTCTACGTGTATCGAGACATATTTTTTGTTGAATTGTCTTACATTTAGTAGGTAATTTTTACATGCTTTGCGCTACCTTGCTTCGTTCGTATGTGTTTTTTGGCTTATTTGTGCATAATGTATCTTCTCTTTATAACAATATTTGCTTTAGTGTTTATTACAGAAAAAACCCGTAAACATGTGACTTTTCTCGGTGTATTAGTCTTGACATTAAATATAATAAAAGTACTTTCTTTGATTACTTTCATTGGACATCCAATAACTTGATTGGCACCTACTTTCTTTGTTACATTCGATAACAGAAAGCAGCTAACAAAAAAGTTTTTTTCTTATTTTCTGATTAATCAAAAGTAGTCAGTAAGGATTGGTACACACCAAGAAAGACGGCAGGTACTTGAAAAAAAATATCTTAAAATAAAAACGTTTCAAACAAAATACTTATTTTCAGAATAAAAATTTATTTATTTATTTATTCACTCCAAACATACAAATATCCTTTCAGGCAAGAACCAATACGATATTGTAGTAGCCTTAAATTAAATAGAAAAAAAAAAAAAAAACTTTTTATTGTCACAAATTCAAAGAAAGCAAGGGATTGGACAATAACAAAACCAATTCAGACTTACGTACTTAAAAAATTAAACGATTCCACACGTCGTCGTGTATACACGTCCTGTTTTCGCGACAAGTCCATATTCGTTTACCTTATTACGTCGCAAAATATCTCGCAAAACAAATAAAGACCAGCAATATTTGGTCAAACTCTTTAAATGAAAGAAATACAACAATGCAAATTATCGCTTCTAATGTTCAATCACTTCAAAATACTTCAATGGCATTGAGCTTTCGAGTCCTAGATTCAATATAACTTTATAAAATCGATAAACATACAAAATTTATATCGATGCGTGATAGGGCCACATTGGTCACGGTAAATTATAAAGAAACACGCTGTTGTGTAAATGGCTTAATCACGCTGGTGTGAATTATCTCATTAAATATTTATTAGTAATTATTAGTTACCCCATTTCTTGAACCCCCGACAATAACTAATAAAACCTTTGTGAAAATAAAAGAGGTTTATGAAATACTGAATGTATTATATTGTACTGCTAAAGCTTTTTATTTATCCATAATTTGATAGAAATAAATAGTAGGTACCGAAAGAAAATTACAGATAAAATGTCATGTCTCGTTCCTGTTTTTTCCCTGGATAATGGGATATGTGTGCTTCGGCCTTTAGGCATCGCTTTGTGACAGCTAAGCGCCAAAACAACTCATGAGTTAATGAAACCAATTTTAGCTTTAAACGCCTCTTAACGATCAAAGCCTTTGTGCTAAGCTTTGAAAACTACGCTAGGATATTGGGAAGGTAAAAGAGTGACAGTTTAGGCCAATTACAGAAGTCCGGGTATAAATAGCATAATCCGGCCTAGATAGAACAGTGTGAATTACAGAAGCTGGGCAACTAATTGTTTATAAGATTTAAATGACTATTTTCGACATTATTTTGCTGGGGTAACGCACACCTTTTCGACATTATTTAGCTGGGGTAACGCACACGATAGAACACCGTATTCTACATTACCTTTTTGATAGTTTTGTCTTATAATACCTACAAGCTTTTAGGTAGCAACATACCCAAAAGTGAATGTACCAAAAGATAACGTATTACCGACATTACCTCAGATTTCGACTAGAACTTATTTTCTATAGCTAAAGATTCGGCCTTCGGTTTCCATACCCTTTGAGCGATATTGGGCTCGAATCTGGATGTTTTCTACGTGGCTACCTTCGTCCACTCAATCGTTACTGATATCTCAGACCATATAAAAATGTAGGAGAAATGTTACAAGGATGTGGGATTTCTTAGGGAAAGTTATCTTGTATGAAACGTTTTTATGTAATGTCTAGGTTAGGAATGGTCCACTTTATCACTTTGTATGATTAGAGGTGGTTTAGAGGTTATTTGGGAGGATGGGCAGAGCATAGACTGGGATTATAGATACTACCATTCTGAGATTACCAATGTCTACATAGTAACGTTTCCACTACATGATGGTCAAGCGTTTTTATGCCTAGCTTTAAATAAATTTACAAAATTGATAGCATCAACTGATTTGGTTTAGTAATTCTGGCTAGTATTTCATCTAAAACTATGTTTCATTTTAGACCAAAATGAAAACATCTAGGTATATGAAAGACTACATACGCACATAAAAATAAATACTAGTTTGAATTAAATTTAAAATAACACTTTATAAAAGCAGAAAACTGAAGCGGATTTAACTAAAAATAACATACCACAGTTTACTAGAGAAAAGTTAGTTATTTCATATGTTGTTTAAAGTTATAGAAAGTAAATGTTATTACGCTTGTTTGAAATAAAATAAATTGTGAGGTCTGTTCAGCACGAACGAGCTTATAAAATGCGGGGAAATATGTGGTAGCGAGCAAAGATTGTATGGACTAGTTTTATCTATGATCTTTACTAGCGTATAGATCATTATATCTTTGTCGAATCTATACATAATAATATACATAGCATTTGAAAGTTTTCCGAGGACCTCTACATCCGGGCATTATGGTCTATTGGGACAGATTTGGCTTACTTTATTAGTTTACTGAAGCAAATGTGAAGAGAGGGATGATGTTAAGTGGAATAAGGTCAAAACACATTTGTCGTAGCGTATGGAAATTGGTAGCTGACAATTTTGAAAAGTCCTGTAAAGTTTTCTTAGACGTTCATAACTTTAACAAGATTTGAAACAAAAATAACGATTGATTGTTATACTTGCAAACCCAGTCATGCATTTAGAAATGATTTGTGTTATGAAAAATTATGTTAAAATGACACCAAAACACAAAACTCGGCCCCAGATTCACCATTTGAAAACACAACAACATTTTAAATACGAACAAAATAGTTACACGACCTCTATCATCGCTGGCCATTTGAGACAATTGAAGGGTAGTCTATAAAATTCTTTAGTCGCAGATCGAAGTGTATCCGACATGGGAGACAGTTTTGGTTTCGTGATTTCATTGCTATTAGGGCGGGCTGGCCGTTCCACGTTTATTGTTCAAGATACGAGTGGATTTGTGGAAGCAATTTCCTTTATACATTTTGTTTTGTCCTTTTTCCTGCAGTTTGATGGTCCACTTCGTGAGTTGTGGCCTTAGTTCGATTTAGCAAAACTCCCTGAATCGATACGATACGCATCTCGGCCGCAACCTGGTGGTGGGAACTGTGGGGAGGGAAAGAATGTAATTATACAATCCGCTCACGTATAGAGCTGAACGAAAACTAATTTAGCACCGAAGTTCTTTTGGCAAAAATTAAACAGGACCTCCTATTTACTTTTGTGATTTAGACAAGTAAATGGTTTGGCTGTGATTAGGGATTTAATTGTCTTAGTTCGAATTACTAGTAGCTACACACATGACGAAATTAATTATTTTTGGAAATTAAGCGAGGGCTGCCAATAACATAATAATACGTACGTCGAAAACCTTTAAAAAAGGGTCATTTTATACATTTGTCACTTCGCATGTAACAACTGTTTCCAAACAAAAAGTTACAGATTAAAACGGTGAACATAAAAAAATAACACATAACGTACAAAATCTCAAGCAAATACGAACAGTTTTAAAAATTCTCTTTTGGATTTCTTTTCGCAGACTAGACTAGATTATTAGGTCAGTGTTGTTAAACAAGACATAAATTAAACTTCCAAGAGTTGGTTTCTGAATTTACTTTGAAGTTGAAACTGAAATGTTAGCAGCAGAAATAGACATCATTACTTATCTCTGGAACCGGTCGCCTGAGGAAAGTCACTTAGATGACTTGTTTTTCTTTAAAAATTATAAGCTTCTTTATAATAATGCAGGGGACATAGCTTTTCAATAGTTCTAGATAACCAATCCCATCCCACCCAAACTCATAGCCCAATATGTTTTGTTTCCATGTTCTGCAATAGTCCTACACCAACAGGGATAATCGTCGGTTAGGTTGGTGCCTCATTCCTTTTGAAATTGTCTAAGGGGCCTCTGCGAGTTGGCTTCGGCCCTTCGCACGCCTTCCAAAAGACCGGGACCCCATGGTCCCGAGATATGTAAACACATAAAAAAACTAATAAGAATCATCATCGGCCTAGCCTTTTCCTAACTATGTTGGGGTCGGCTTCCAGTCTACCTGGATGCAGCTGAATACCAGTATTTTACATGGAGCGACTGCCTATCTGACCTCCACAACCCAGTAACTGGGTAATACGATACCCCTTGGTAACACTGGTTGTCAGACTTACGGGCTTCTGACGACCCGTAACGACTGTCAAAGATCCACGAATGACAGCTAGGACCAACGGCTTAACGTGCTTTCCGAGGCACGGACGAGTCTCGATATGTAAAGATGGTCACCCATCTACGGACCAACCCCGTCAAGCGTAGCTTAACCTGATGGATCGACCCGTGCGGCTGTTATTACTAGCCACGAGCTACTCAGAAAATATCTAATAAGAATACCAGCCTATTATTGTCCCACGGCAGGGCTAAGTTCTCTTCTCATTCACAGAAGGCACCGAGCATTGATCACCACGGGTTGGTGATTTCAGACTTATATTAACCTATAAGTCCAGGTTTCCTCACGATGTTTTCCTTCACCGATGTCAGTTATGTCCAAGATAAAATCGGAAACAACATATGATTTTATTTTTGTATTTTTTTGAGAAATTGATTGTGAAAACGTGATAATGGGCTACGTCAAAGTTTGCATTATATTTATTCCAATTTACCAACCAATTAACTGAAGCAGCAACGCAAAGAAACTTCTAACAAAGCTTAGTACCCACGGCATAAAATATAAAACTGTTTACCCAAACCCAAGTTAAAGATTCATGTTACTCCTCTTCAAAGTCACGCTTTCTCTATCACAGGTAAGAAAGTGCGCCTCCCTTCAACGCAAATAAACATGACGTCGTCATTCAGATGCGGGTCTTATACAACCTTTAGACCTCGCCTTTATTCGACGGGTTTTTGTCAATTCTTCCTGTCCTTACCCCTGTCCATTTCGTCCAAGTAGCGTTGCATTGACATTGAATTTCGTACGGTAAACTGTTTATGTTTGATTTTGTATGTTTAGCTTTTTATTTGCTCTGAGACGGATAATTTTATTACCTACCCACACACATACATAATGTTTATACAATTTATTACACAACTAAGACTAAAAATACTAAACTATATGACTAACTAACTAACTAACTGTACAAATAAAAACAAAAGGACACTTGCGTCTACGTACTAAGTACTCTGAGACGGTAATTTAAACAGTAACCTCAATTTAAGGGTAGTTTTTTCAGTGACATCTTGTTATTGTTGTGTTTTATTTATTTATTAAAACTTTATGCACAAGTAAAAAAAAAAAATACTGTACAAAGGCGGACTTAATGCCTGAGGCATTTTCTACCAGTCAACCTTAGGGTGATGCAGAGACAAACATGGCAGGTGCAACATACGGGATAGATAATTCGAAAAAGGATAAATAGTAATACATATATACTGTGTTGTAAGTGTTATAAATGGACCTAATACAAAACATGGATAAATAATTCCAAATAAAATTATGCTCTAGATTTCAAAACAAACGAAATTCATTACTGGACAATAGCACAAGCTGCCTTTAATGTTCCCACTGCTGGAACACAGGCCTCGAGAAGGAGTGGGCTGTAATCGCGGGCTATAACCTAGACAATAATAATTTTAAACTTATATTATAAGTTTAAAATTAAATCGCCTCTATATATATAGGCCGCGGTGAAGAACCCTTTCATCATAGAAATACTACTCAAATATTAAAAGACCAATCCTCAGAATGTTTAGTGCCTAGTGTTTGCAATGTTAGTAATAATATAGTACATTTATTGATCAACAATGTTCCTAGATAATTTATTAAGGTATTCTGCTATAATTATTTCGCTAGCGCTTAGTTTCAGTATAAATACATTAATTATTCAAGTTAGCAACCGAGATAGATATCTATTGTGACGCACTTTCAAACAAGACTGGTAAAGTGTGTTGTTTAAGAAAATCCATTATAATGTTATAGTGAGATTCTCGATCACGAAACACTGATTGAAATAAATGTTGAGCCTGTGATTAGGCCCAAATACATAAAAAAAGAACACGTCCTTTGGATATACATAATTGATGTACAGTCGCGGACTTTAATTGATGAGCCACTTGGCACTGTTCGCATTTTAGCCGTGTAATGCAAATCGGGCTTAGTCGGTTATACTCGTACATCCAGACACGGAAAGTCATGTCTTCATATTATAGAAGAAGAAAATTATATTTTAATATATTTACCGGTTGGCTAACCTGAGAGCCAGAACTACAAACTTGACAACAGAGTGACTACCCAAAGTCAACCAATTGCAGGTCTAGCAACCGTAACCTAGCGACGATTGTTTTAGCGTAGCCATAACGTTAGATTAACGTTAAATTTTAATTAGTCATTTTGATAAATTCTTAAATAACGTCTCTGACATCGACATTTCAACTGTCACTGTCTTCGCATAGGTTTTCAGAATTATCGAGTAAATGAGCTCTGATTCAAAGGAGGTCAGTATCAATTAGATTCGATAAACTTTGTATTTATTTTATATTGAGAACTTATTAGTCAACCTCTATGGATAAGACTATTTCCTATTACTAGTAATTTGTCATCTTGTTTACGAACATGCGATTTGAGTTCGTGTTTAATCGTGTAATCTCGTAAATGTATGAAAATAGGGTCCCGTTTTACCCTTTAGGTACGGAACTCTAAAAACGATCTTATTCTTTTGCACATGTTGACTTACATAAATCTTAAAGAATACATTCGTGTCAGACCAGCAAAAATGTATCGTCCAAGAATAAAGCGTAGTCTGGAAACTATACCATTTGGAGAAATCAATCAAAGCCAAACGTTCGCACAATCAGCGTGCGTGGGACGGACGAGCTAATCAAACTAATGGCAACCGGAGGGCCGGCCGATTGGTCCCGACTCGATGCCGCAACAAATCACAACAATAACACTGACGCCTGATTGATTACCCTCAGCGACGGACTCAATTCGATCCCTGTTACACCTGATTGATTCTTCATTAACATGTTCTTGCCTTAAGTACGTCTGTCTAATTGTAAATGAGCTATGAGAGTTTACTGGTTCACTTTTGGGTGAGATTATAGATGAGTCAGCCGAATATAACACAGACATATCTAGAATAGTAGAAGGGATAGTTTGGGTAAAAGTTAGACCCACATTAAGCAAAGTAGAGGTGCTCAGATCGATAGTTGTTACTCCTGCAATGCTAAAATTTCTTAATGGCAAGAGGCATTTTATACTTCCCGACGGTAATAGCCCACTGCCGTTTGCCAAACGATTTCACAAATTAGGATCCGTATGAATTTAATTATTAGCCTCCAACTATAACGTGGATATAATATACAAACGCCATTTTTTTCCAATCTTACAAAAAACCTTCATCATTAACAAAGAATTTGGATCAGAAGACGAAGACATTAATAAAGGTCAACCAGGTGACCAGACCACTTCCATGAAAGGCACTTCGCCGTATCAATTTAAAAGAAACGATGTGTCTGCCACAATTTACTACATAGACGCCTTCAGGTGGAACAACTGCGTCATTTTTAGCCACAACTGGTGCGACGTCAGGCTGATGTCAAGTTAGCGTCAGTGTGGCCTGGTTCCCCTCCACCAGACATTTATTAAGTAGGAAATACGGATGAACTGGCCGGAGCGCTGTTAAATTGTTCAACAATTGTTGTAACAGCGTTTAGCTGATGTTTGTTTTAAATTAAGTGGTGACCTCGTTCTAACTTTCACACTCTGGTATTATCGGGTTTTATAATGCGCAATTTTAAGCTAGGAGCTTAGCGAAATTAATGTGTTCTATCGTAATCGACAGTACCTAGACAGGGCGTTGTACTGTATATTACACGTATATTTAGCATCGTCATCTGTCCTAAATACCATACAAAATAAATTCATTGCCTGGGACTTGAGAGCTATTATCTATATAATTTATTTTATCCGAAAAACAACTCTGTAAATTGTACACAATCTACAAATCCTAACAATTTACCTGGAAGTCGTGTGAACCACCAAAGCTGATAAGTGCTCATACATAACAATAAAAAGTCACTTAGTATTCACCTGCTGCCCTGTATTAATACCAACGGGCTTACCATACAGTCCAACATGCATTTTCGAGTGACAGCCACTGGTCAGACTTTTGCGGATGCAGCACAAAGGCACTTATTTTTTTTTCGGACTAACGTAAAATCCAAATCAATGGTTAGCTCGACTCACTTTTGTTATTGCTGCTATTATATTCTGGCCGTCGCTTCGCCGACTATTTCTGGCTTTTTGGCCCCTCGAAGCCGGCTGTCCGTTGGAACTCCCGCGTAAAAATTCATGGACATGTGAGCGACGCGATCGTACTAACTTTTGATAGTTCAAATTCTTTTATGGCGACATTTTATCCACCTGGAGTTTCAAGATGATTTCCTAGGAGACATCGACCTACGTCGTCACAGTCTCCATTCATCAATGTTACTTAAGTATCCTGCAAAATATTGTATGAATAACATCGTAGTACACAGACGACTTGCCTCCGGGCACAATATTGGCCGACACAAAAGATAAGCACGAAGGACTACAAGTTGAGAGATGATGTCGACGTCATATTTCTTTTATCGTGTCGTAAAGGCAGGTAACATTACGTCATCTGCCGTACGTCTTACTCTGCAGCTCGTACAAAATAAACCGAGAACAGCTGCTTATTGTATCGCTGACAGCAAAGCCGTGGTACGCCATTGTGAAGCTCCTCCGGAGAAATAAATAATAGCGACTTACTTGATCTTGCAAAGCTACAATGCGTCGTCATTATTTCGCGCTTATGGAGCCACAGGCCCTCTTTTCACTCCATGTTCACCGCCTGTGCGAGGCCTTATGTCAAAACAATTGAACGCTATACTGTCGAGTACATTGTCTTGAAACTTCTCAGTTTAACATTTGTTCCATTTAGTTCGACATGTTGTTACGCATTTGTTTCATATATTTCATTATTACTTCATACGGAATTCATATTACTTACCTACTAATATTATAGTGAATGTATAGGAAAAAAATTGACTTAATATTTTATTTTTATGTGCTATAAAACAAACCTGTTCGTATAAAAACGTTCTTAACAGCTGCAGAGAATAAGTCCTTTAAGTGTTGTACTAGAATCTCTTTGTGTGTTTATTCTCGTATGAAGGTTTGCAAAAATGGAAAGGAACGATTGAGCTTAGCACGAGGATTACCGGTATCGCCGTTATATCTCTGACAAAACGGAATTCACGTCTATGTCCGTTGAAGTACTCGTTCCGTCGGGATTTCGTATTCGAAAAGTTAATGAAGTGTACCGCGAACGTTACCCGTGTCAAACCGTCAAAAACACGTCATATTTCACGTGTTATTTTTTGTTTTTTAAGCGATCGCCACGTCAATTTTGTTTAGGATTACGGAACAGGATGCCAGAGGAATGTGCCTATAGCGTTAGCGTATAGTCAGAACGGCTTATTCGTATTCGGGTAACGTGTTAGAAATGGTATACTTTACGGAGTGAGTGTATTGTGCTGTCATTTCGCGTGAAGTTTGACAAAGGTATAAAAATAAAGGGCGCGAACATTATACTACACTAATTTGTGTGTTAGCTACATGGGAAGGGATTGTGTTGTTGTGATACGATGTCGTGGCGCGTTAGCGTCAGGCCTCGCCGCATGGCTCCGGTTTCGCAGAAGTGTTTCGCTTGACGCTCTCCGATTGCACGAACACGCTTTTTTGGATATTTGATACCAATGTGGAATAAAAAATTCTAATTCCACACCACAGTGTAAGATTTATTATAGGAGTAGGTTTAAACACCAGCAATGTAATTTATTTTATTAAAAATAAACAAAATAGTTTTTTAAAAGAATTTTATTAATGCGAAAGTGAGTTCGTTTGATTGCATGTTACGCTTTCAAGCAGCTGAACGGATTTGGATGAAATTTGGCACAGGGGCAGACCTTGACCTGGAGAAGGACATAGGTTACTTTTCATCCTGGGTCACAGACGAAGTCGCAGGCAACAGCTAGTAAAGACGAGTAGTAGAGACGTACCCAACTAAATCTTACTTGAGTTTTTTCAATAAATTTTATATTTGTTTTTTTTTTTTAAGCGGAAGCTAATGTAATGTTACTACAAATAAGAGTCTTTTTAAATACTTGGAATAATGTTTTGAAACTTCTAGTTTTGTTTTTTTTAAGCAGAAAGAAGCTAACCTAATGTACTACAAATAATACTTAGTTAAATAAATAATACAGTCACAACTCATTAAAATATCTCATTGGCCGGTAATTAAATAAAGCTTAATAAATAGAAAGACGAAACCCAACGTGTGTTTAATTGCGCTATTTAGATAACAGAAAAATAACAGGTGTCAACTCTTCATGAAGGGGGTAAAACGTATCTAACCATTAAATATAAGGGTCAAAATAACGATCTCTATTACGTATAATACGATCCCCAATTAAAATAAATTGTATAATAATATAGTTACACAAAAACCGCGTTTTAAAGCAGATGTCTTCATTGTAAACACAGAAAGTAGTGGAGGCGCTCTATGCAAAAAACATTCACAAAATTTTGCAGCATACGTTACTACACTACCTGCTACTTTGTGACATCTTGACGTAAGGATGCTACCTGCGCCTCTGAATCATTTATAAGCTTGCAAAATATGTAGCAACTCTTGCTCCTCACCTTATCTTTAGAGGCTCCATTGTTCTCAAGTTTATTTAAATTTTATTTGTTTATTTTAAGTTTTATGCGTTGATTTATTTAAAGTTTTTTTTTTATATTTTATTTAAATTAAAATAGCTGAAACTGATCGTAAGTAATCTTAAGCATGATTTGAGTTGTTTAGTAAAAATCTCAAAAAAAAAATTACTTAAAAACTTTCAGTACCTATGCTTGTAACTAATTAAAGTTCCTGGTTTTTTATCGCTTCGCGAACTGATCAGGTGACAGCCCTAAAAGCTTCATCTGCCACTTGAACGATCGAAAGGTACGACGGCGCGCCGGTATCAGGAAGGAATGTACAGTGGGTGACTTGAACAGTTCCTGTCCCATTCGCTCCCAACCGGCTTTGCCTAAGCTAAATTTGTACGCCGTCTCATTCATACACACCAACATTTTCAATACTTACCTGCGTAAAATGATATACATCTGTTGCGGTATCAACCTCTCGCTCGCGCTTATGTTCCCAAATGCATTGTTGATATACGCGTCCCGCTCGGACGTCTCATGAACAGGGGGTAGACGGTGTTGGTGCACGTTTGTGTTGGTGTTCGTTTATTTAGTGAACTTGGAAGCTCGCTTTCGTGTTCGTGCATAGGGTGTCGGGCATGAATGTGTGCGTGAATTGTAGAGGCGCGACATAGCTTTGCCGTCTCCATGACTTAAAAGTTTTGTACGGAATGAGACCAGCGAGCTAGTTCTGCGCCGGCCGGCACGCTCGATGCACGCGTGTGGGACGCTCGTGTCCAACTTCTTCGTGAATCTACGAGTACAAAAACTTGTTTTTTAAAACATTATAACTGAAAGTTACCGAACTGTATTTTAGTTAGTGACGCTAAACATTTTGCTGATAAATAAAGTGATTATACTCTCATCATACAGTGTGTTGTTTATTTTTTCTGTGAAACTGCAACGTGTTTGGTTCAACGGACTACGGAGGAGGTTGGTCGTCGTATTCTCGTGTATAGGCTATTGTGCATCAACCAAATAACTCTGGCATATTTTGTCTGTTATTCAAAAAGTTTCTTTTGACAATCACCACCGCAGAACCGTTGATTGAATAATGAAATATTTATTGTTAAGGTATCGTTTAGAAACATTGTTAAGAACCGGGAATAATCAAAAAAGTTCTAGTAAAGACAATACTCGTAGTATGGACTAATGGACTTTGTTGTAAACTTAAGATTTTCAGTAGACTTTACCAGTTATTAGAAAGAAATATTTGTTAAATAAGCAAAGATTTCAATACAAGTTGTCGTCTACTCCTATAATTGACAACAGACAATGGATAGTATCAAAACAAACATTGATTCAACTTTAATCTATAAATAAGGAAAATAAATACCTTTAATATTATTGTGTAATCACCATCACGAATTTTGTTAGCGAACGGCCTGTCGAGTTGAACAACCTTAGGACACAAATAGATACAGAAACAGACGGTACACAAACGCCGGCCCACAAACTGTTCTCCCCTTTACAAATCATTGTCAGGCCTTTAACTTGCTCAAATCATAAACTAGGTTTCACTGTTTCACTCCAAGTAATTCAAACAATTGTCAGAATTAGGTATTGTGGTCTAGGTAGTACTTGTTACATTTCTGGTTGTAGGGTTTTATGCCAGAATGAAAATATTTTTCCTTGCATTGTCACAGGCTAATTTAAAAATAAATAGCAAAGCAAAGAAACTAATTAAAAAAAGTTTGCAAAATTTAAAGGAACTGGAAACCCAAAGCGCTAATTTTAAAGAAAAAGTAAAGAAATGAAGCGAATTATAAACAGCTGCATCTAGTGAATCTGATGTACCGAGTAAATAAAAATACCCTTGTAGCCAAAATTTTTGATAACTCTAAAAAGATTAAATTTTAACGAAGTAATAAATTCTAATGAAAATTACTTTACCAACCTTCTCCAAGCCTTTCAAGTAGAATTTGAAAATTGTAGCTTTGAGTTTGAGAGCTAGATTTGTTTAAATCAAGTTATATAGAAGCTTCAAACGATGAATCAAACTTTGTTTTGGTTACAGTCAGCAGCGTAGAAAATGAGAAATTATTCACAGACAGGAGACCTGGGGGCCTAAATCGGCCACATTAGCAATTCGTCTAAAAGCAATTCATTTCGTGAATTCCCAGCTATCATTAGCAATTCCTCTAATTTGACACAAAAGCAATTCATAATTTGTGGACCATTATATGAATCTCCATAGAGAACTTTCAAACAGATGAATTATTTCGTAATATGAATTGCACGCAGATCATAATAATATTATGAATTGTCAGTTTATGACATTTTACGATGATTTATAATATTTTCTTAATATGATTCTGCCAAAGTGGCTGTTTTAAGCGCCCTGACCTGTGAGACCAGTGTCCTAGCAGTAAAGCCTGTTATGTGATTATGCTCCTGATTTTCAAAGTTATAAAAGTTCCAAATAATGTTCTATCCTATGGTAGGTTACATAATATAGGTACTTAATTGTCTTTTTATCTAATCCAGTTGAAGTTCCACTTTTACGTTCACGAACAAAATTGTCTAAATCTTTAAAATATTGATTTAAGTTATTAGGTAGGTAAACTTACCAAAATCCTTACAATAAAATAATCCTTAAAATACGCAAAACTCTCAGACATTCTTCCTCCAAAAGGATAATAAAATTAGAATTATTCCTTTCTTTTAAATGTTTAACCTTTTAACAAATTGGATGTACGAGGCGTTAAAATGAAATGTCTAAAATGTTATCCTTGCTGAAATACCACGAATATAATATGAAAGCTGAAATTGTGTAACAGACAGGCATCTTTATAATGAGGTCATTAAAATAATTTGATTTGATTTTGGGAAACAAAAATGATAAGACAAGGTTTCAAATAATAATTGTGAAAATACGTACTTAGAGACAGCAAGAAAAACAAAATTATTTTGTCTTAATTACCTGAATAGGTAGCTTAAAACCTCGATCGTTGAGTGGAATATTAAATAAGAATTAAGTATATTATATGATTTGATGACGTCAAAACTCTCCATCAAATATTTCTGAACAGAAGTTATCTTTCTTAAATTAATAACGTAAAACTGCTTTAAAAATGTGGTTGCTCTAAAATGTTTAAAGGAAATGCTTCCTGACTTAAAAAAAAAAAAATGTACAAAACATTTTAAATAATGATTATTAAGTAAACTGTATTTCCAGCCCTTATGTGCTATCCAGTAATTAAAACCTTCGCTAATAGGCACTCCAACAGTGCTGATAAAGAGTAAAACGAACATTGACATAAAATTATATGATCAACGAAATGCATATTCACGGCAAGGTAAACACTGACTCGATTATGATTATCTAAGCCGAGCTCATTTCAATCGGCTCTTAAATACGGTTCAGAGCCGGGTCGACACCATCAAAGAGGTCAATAGCATTACGACGGTCCCGGAGTCCGTAAAAATCTCATTCCATAACACACTAAACTTTACCCCGCAGATATCAAAGTGGTCATAAAGGCCCCTCACATCCCGTCAGAAGAATTACTATCATTGCCACGTTGTTGTTTCTCCTTGTCCTAAACAATTGATATCTCTATTTGTATCAATAAGATGGGAAGCAGACGTTTACGTGAATTTCGTACGTGTTACGAATACAGTGGTGGAGGCTCCGAGTACCGGACGGACGGCAGCATTTATTGAAACTATTGACATTATTTTATACAAGTTTTATGGATCGCTTTTGGGGAATAAACAGGAATCATATTTGCGATAACCGTTTTTATACCGGCTGTAATTTTATTGAAGAATCTATTTGCAGTAAAACTCGGGGTTAGTCAATATTATTTTGTTAAAATGAAATTAAATACGTCGCTTCACTGTTAAATATTAATATGGCGGTTTTTAGTCACGGTTCGTTATTATTCGCAGACAGAATATGAAATTTAATTTCAAAGATTTACCACAGTATGGTACGTTTTCAGCAAAAATGAAGTCCTCATTAAGTCCGCTTTGTTCGTTGTTTGGATCTCATTAAAATTTAATTCATAATAAATAAATCAAACATCATAAAATTATAATCTTTGGATGTAAATCTGCTAGAAACGTGAGACAAGTCGAAAAATTCACTGTAGTAGAGAAAGAGAAAAAATAATAATTGGGACAAGCACATGTAATACAAATAATAATAAAAAACATTAAAACTAACAAAATTATGAAATAAAAATAAGATCTGTGCCAGGCCCAAAAGACATCACAGCATGAGGATGCGATATTTCAAAAATTAATGCCAAAGCGCCATAACCATAATACCATCTTTGACCAAAACTAACAACTCCAAAGCTTTATATGCACGGTTAAGTCCCTTCAAACGATACAAACACAATCGCATGGTTTCCTTAACACAAAGTTAACCAACTTATGGCAGAATTTAATATTAATTTGTGTTTGTATAGATGTGTATAGAGATGTATGTCCATCCCTTTGAGTCTACGAACATTTCTTGAGGTTGCGGTCTGATCCAATAGCTCGGCTAGTACCATTTAATTGATTTTGTACATCAGAAACTAATTAGAATTGAGGTTTATGTAACCGAGCAGTATTAATAAGTTATCGTGTTGACCCTAACATAATCTCGTCTTATTAATCCGTTTTGGATAATTGAATAAGTTAATGTTTGCCTCATAAGCTTTCACGATCGGTAAATGCTTGATAAGATCTGATATTTTAACTTCAAGTCTTCAATTCAGTAGAAAAACGATTTTAAGAGTCAGTAAGTTAATCTTTCTTTAAGAGTCGTTAAGGGTAGTCAGAAGCCCAAAAGTCTGACAGTCTTACGTAGGGGTATCGTGTTACCCAGTTACTGGGTTGTAGAGGTCAGATGGACAGTCACTCGATGTAAAATACTGGTATTCATCATCTTTACTGCATCCAGTTAGACTGGACGCCGACCCCAACATAGGAAAAGGCTAGGCAGAAAGAGAAAGTAAGTTAATCTAAATAATGCTGATATTCAAAATAATATTATGTATTACCGATGCGTTATAAATAAAAAAACAATCGCCATTTTTGGGAAAAACGACGGCTTATCCCATCATGATTGTGTCATTCGGGCTTATAAATACCGATCCCCATGATTTTCGTTTTTATTATTTGGCACTATTTTAAAATCTTGAGTTTTATCTGTAATTATAATAGTCGATTTATCAATCTTACTAATATCCCTATTGACATCTGTAATTGCTTATTAATCAACAACAATACCAATAACAATTAAAATTCTATTGTGTCTCGTTAATGACAGATGATGGTGTATGATAATGACAAAGATAAAAACAATACACACCATGATTCATGAAACAAGATGATGAATTGACAGATTATGAAATAATTTAATTAAAGACAAGGCAAAGTAACACGGTACCCAAACCTATAAATTCTAGTTTATGGAAAACTGAGGTAAAAAAATATATGAAAATCTCATTGAATTTAAACATTATTCTAAACTAGTTAATGCCCGCGACTTCGCCCGCGTGAATGTTGGTCATTATATACTAAAACCTTACTCGAGAACCACTCTATCCATTGGCGAAAACCGCATGAAAATCGGTGCACTAGTTTTTGAGTTTATCGCGTAAAGGACGACAGACAGACAGACGCGGCAGAGGACTTTGTTTTATAATATGTAAGGATTGCATCATGGAACACAAATAAAGTAATCAAAATGGTCTACATCTTTTTTTTAAACATCATTTTTGAGACCGAAACACATTTTATCTTGATTACCCAACCCAGAAGAATTAAAAAAAAGAAAGAAAAGCTCACTGGCTTCTTCATCAAAGTTTTAAGAAACTTTATCTTGGTTACTTCAGTCCCTTCAGTCCCCATGATTTTCGTTTTTATTATTTGGCACTATTTTAAAATCTTGTGTGTTATCTGTAATTATAATCGTCGATTTATCAATCTTACTAATACCCCTATTAACATCTGTAATTACTTATTAATCAACCACAATAATTACCTAATTGCGGTATTCTCTACTGGACATAATCCTCCCTATTGTTGCTACTGGTAGTTCTGTACGTTTGTCTTTAACATTAAGTAAGACATTACCAAGTGTGCCCGTTATTTGTGTTTAGCTTACTATCGGCTCACCAATATTTATACAGTTCCCGTCTAAGAAGCTTACAATCCGCTGTAACAGTACTGTATTAATAATTCACAGCAAATTTCCTGGGTCCGTAATCTATCTCTTGTGGACAGCAAATTCGTTTGTCTGGATTACTTGTTATTACATTTTCGAAACATCTATTAGGTGAATTATTATAAATATTAACGGTTAATTAGTCTTTTCCTTTATATTGGCCATCGTTCCTATTTTTTACTCTCGGCAAAAAAACTTGTTCTTCATCATCAATAAAATTTATATGCCATTATTAGTATGCAGTTAATAATACGAAAAGGTCTCTCAATGAAATATTCAACGCCTCATCAACAATTTTATTGTTGTAGTTAGTCTGTTGTATTGTAATAAAGCCTTATTATCTAAGTTCGCCAAAAAATATTGAAACCAGTTTTGTCGGTTTGGTACAGACTAAATATAGAAAACTATTAGTTTCTAACTCCTTCTATTCTGATGTCTCGTTTCTTCCAAGATGAACTTTAAATTCAATAAAATAATGCTCTAAGCAAGCCATAATCAGGTCAATTTAAATGCGAAACTAATTTGTACTGTCACAAAATCAATTGTGTTTCTCTTTTAGGAAAACTATTAACGCATACACTTTTACTACTCTGTGCTTTTACCTAGATGATTTTTTATCAAGCATTCACCTTAATCAAAGTATGAAATTAAATAAATTAAAATTAGGCATGTCATGTAAGTGTGTAGATACAAAAAGTACGATGGTCAGTCGGAAAATTTAATTCATTTGGTGTCGGTAAATCTTCCAACTTTGGTCTAAAAGTTGAAATGCAATACGTTGCATAAATTATAGCTTTATTAAAATTTAATCGATGCTGTGACAAATTACTACATCAGGCTCTATTTAATAATTTACAAAGAATTTTACAGATTTATCTCGGGCTTTAAGTATTCTTTTTTTTTTAAATGGACTTCCTATATTGTTTCTTGTGTCCCGCTGCTGGGCAAAGGCCTCCCCTTTTTTTTCCAAATCTCTCTGTTATGTGCGATTTCTGGCCATGTTGGCCCCGCAAACATGATTACACACATGGTCACATCACCTTCACCACCAAAGTATTCATATTAATTGTAACAAATTAAAGCTCTACAGAAATAATTTATAATTATCTATTTACGGTTAATTTTTTTAATCTAATTTCTGCTAATTAGCATGTTAGGTGATGAGTTAAAAATACTTATAATTATTAGGTTCATTCAAAATTGGTTTTAATGTTATCTCAATAGAATCCAATTTTCTTTTGAATTCTTTCATGTAAATGCATATAATTATGTAAATTAAAATATCCAATTAAAGAGTTGACTGAAATGTTTTACAAAAAAAAAAACATTAATTTTTAACTCGAATGACTCCCAAATAGACTTGTTTATGTTTAGTCAAAGACTACATACAAATGTGAACAATGTTGAACATTTAACTTTTTATAAAAACGTATCTATCTCAACTTATAACATTATACTCAAAGTACATACTATATATTTTTGTATTACCACGTTATTTAAGCAAAAACAGTTAGGCACAAACTAAAATCAACACAATCTCAAAAACCACGAACACCATTTTAATTGCTGTGCAAGCAAATGTTAATTTACTTAACTAAGATGTGTCGGCAGATATTTTTACCGAGCTTAATGACGTGACATGGATACGGGTTCAGGAGGAAACATCCAGTATTGTGTTTCGGGGCTCACTGGTCTTTATCGAGGCGAAATTTCATTATAATCGTACCCCATTCCACCAACCCACCATTCAATTGGAACACCTTCATACAATTGGGAGGGTTCCCTCAATGGGTTGTCGGATGAAATTTCTTAACATTCTTCGCTCATAATGAGCAGACTCTGTCGTGCAATGGCCAGTAACGGTGTAATTGTACTGCGAAACGAGATCGACAGATATTAAAGCAGATTAAATCCGCTTAATGAAGCCAAGTAATAAAATTACAACATTTAATATTTCTACGAATTTCATGGTTGAAGAACAGACGGTGTTTAATTTTAATTAAATTTAAATTTCGGGTAAGTTTTGAAAAGGTCAAGATTTCATTTCGTTTGCGAAAGGGATTCTTATGGAATCAAGCTCGTCGAAAACTGCTACCAATGTAATTAAATAAACAAAGAGATCGTTGTTAAATTAATTAGAAAAAGTTCAAGAATTATAAATCAAAAACCAAATCACAAAAAAAAACACGTGAAACAATCATCATTCAAAATTGGAATCCTGAGATACAGGATGTAGATAAAGAGAGAAAGAATAATAATTTACAAGATAAAAAGTCGCCTATCAACGTGCATGAGCGAAGTCGTCGTGTAGTGAATCACCTGGTAATGAAGACATCATTATAGAACCGGTTCAGATGGCCGAGGGGCTACGAATTACGGCAGAAGCTTCCAATTTTTTTTGTAGGATTATTTAACGCACGACCTGATCGTTAACTTAAATATTTGTATTTAAATCGTATCTCCAGAGACATGGTTGTATAGATTGTCATCGGAATTCTCTCCATTTCTTATTTCTCGTTAATAAATAAAATAATCTTTATTTTATAGCTGTGCCGAATGTCATGTTTTTCCTCCACGTGTTTTTAATAATGTTCTGGATATCACAGAATATTTCTGCTGTCAAACAGTCGCAAAAGATTTAGAATTCATCCGTCATTTCAAATGAATCTCACAATAAGTACAGTCTGCATCGGATCCCCAAGGATACAAACAAAATAAGAAATGAGTTTTACTATTGATACCCTTTAAGTGTTATTTAAAAATGGGGGAGATTTTAAATATTTACTCCAAAGGATCTGCTGTCAATTGAACAAAAATCGCTCAGGCGTTTAACCCGTGGAGATGTGATAAGTATAACAGATATCATTAATCATACGAAATAAAAAATTTGAAACCCTCCTGTATGACAACCTCTAACCGAGGGTACATTATCATGCACATTTAGGACGACGGATAATATACCTATGACAACGTTCATAAATAAAATATAACATTCTATTGAATTCAATATTTTATTGAAAGTTGGGTGAGTTGATTACCCTATCTATACAAAAAATACAACAATAAATAATAACAAAACCAATTTCATTTCAAATTAAATTTTGTAGTCTTAAGAATTAAAGGGCGGAACTAATCACTCTTGTAGCGGGAACATACGATATTAGTTTCAACGGTCGGTTTCTTCAAGACGTGCTGTTAACATACAATTTGTCGATATAAAAGGCTATATTATTGGGCGACTGTGTGACTAGTTCAGTGTTTATCGAAAACGTGTGAACGACCATCATTTATTCAATTGTCAGTCAAATTCTGATGAAAGGACTTTCAGAACATGTTTAAATATTAACAAGAATAAATGATGAACTAAGTTCCGTGTCCCAGTTCGGATAAACCCAACTTTCTCGACACATCTCTATCCTTTTCATAGTCCCTTTTTTGAAGGGTCCTATCTATTTAATTCATCTCTGGACTCTTTCAACGAGCGATCCCTGACCGCATTCAAGAAAGATATCGGTCACATGACGACCGCTGCGAAAGATTGGAGTTAAATTTAGTAGAAGACATTTATTTACTTATTCAGTGGTGTCCTCGGGTAATCATCTCCAAGGGTTACCTACTGTAGCGATAGCGGATCATCGCTGATAGGTAATAATGTAATGGATTAACTTCAAATGTCTTGGATGAAAATGTTTTGGAGTTCGATTTGGCAGAATGTTGGTGTTTTAGGGCTATTTGTCCTTATATTACTGCCATTGTCAATTTTAATGCAAAGTTATTTAATTATTGTTTTTTTTTTGCCTTTTTTGGAGGAAATTCGTCTTTTGTAAACCTGAGTAGAAACCACTGTAACCAGAAATAAAACATAAATATTAACGGCACATCCCGTCCCTAAACCCATTTAGATCCCTAAAAAGCAAACACATATTTGCAATTAAAAGCCTATAGTCGAATATCTAGCGTGTGGCAATTAAAAAGCAAAACAAACTCAGTATTTTCTATGTTACCGCAATAAAGGGTAGTCAATACCCCTGTTGCATATCGCCATGCGGTTTCCATTACAGAGGTGTGCTTAATGCCATCGGCTCGTGTAATGGTCTTTGCTACCATTACGCTACCCCATAACATGGTACTTTTTTAATGTAAACTCAACAAGCAGAATTGTCATTTTTATTGTCACATAGGCGTACGCTATGTTTTTTTCTCGTTCCCTATAATTTTGCTTTATCGGTTTCATTATATTTTCATTCAGGGGACAATTGGTGGGTGACATTTGTTGCTATATTTGCTTCGTTTGTTATTTCTGGTTCTGGCTTGATGGTTCCGATGATAAATCATGGTCTTTTTACTTTTTATGATATATTGATTGTGCGTGTGCGAACAATGAGTTGTCATTAATGATTGGCCAAATGGCAGTTTTTTAGGTTATTTTATGACCAATTTCTTCATTAGAAATAACCTATCCTAACTAACGGTATCAGAGATTTAACGAGTCTAGTTCGTATATATCAGAGTGTCGTCAGTTGCATGAGAATTTTAAAACTATTGCGGAGTGATAAATAAATGATTAAGTTTGGTTCCTGTATAAGGGTATGCTAAGGTTGGGTTTTCGCTTTCGCCAAAATTAGACTCATGGTTCCTTTGTCCAATTGACTCCTTCATCGTTTAAGTTCTAGCTCTGAAGTCTCATCTCAAATAAACATCATTGTAGATAGGTAAATAGATCATTAAAATCTAACAGTACACAAAATCAATAACCATTTAAATGGAGGCTTTACGTACCTAACTATAATTTCGAATAAATACCTACGTGGTACAAAGCATGAGTAGTAAAATTTGCCAAAGGCACTGTAATTACTTTAGCCTAATCTAAATTAATTGCAAGTTCATAACACTGTGTGTATACGATCAATTTGTTTGCCACCAAGCAATTATTTTAATTTAACTTTTAACCAAACCCGACATTTACGTAGAAGACATTTTGTTTTTTACCATAACACCGTCGCGTCGCTTAGTCAGCCCGAATTTAGGCCTAAAAGTTAAGCATAATCAGCTTACAAAAAGCTTTGACTGTACTATGAGTATTGCCTTAAAAATTTATATAAGGTTTACGGTTTTCTTTTAGATCTGCATTTAGAGCACAGACAAAATAAGCTGGAGGTTGGTTGTTTAAATTTTTTAAGGTTAAATATTTACAAAAGGTATCTTTATTTGCAGAGACAAAATAATGTCGTGGAATTGAGGCGTTGACTTTTGAGTTTAAAGTACTTTTGGTGGTTTTAGTGTTGTGATTAAAAACTATGTGTAAGGTGAATAGTCGGACTATGGGTGCCTTGGCCGTGGTCGTCCGATGGTCGATCCTAATGCTGATCGCTGTCAGTTGGCACGTCAATTCACAGACAGTGCAACAAACTACAGAAGTGGACAATTCTTATAATTTCTACTATGAGCAGCCATGCTGTTCTGGAACTGTTACGAAGAGTAAATACCACATGCGCCACAGACGAGGTAAGTGTTTTTATTACATCTTAAATACAAATAAAATATTAGAAATAACAATGGATTTAATAGGTCCACAAAGAGTTTAACCTCAAACGGTATAATTTGCTTACTTGGTCGTTCCAATGTTTGATTTAAAAAATAACAACAATAAATAAATCGATTTATATCCCTAATAATCATATTACCACGCACCGATATCAGCTAATCAATCCAATAAAAAACATAATGCTTTAAAAATAATGGCACGATTTACATTGATTGAGTCGTCACTCAAAGCTTATCATTAATCTTGATTATTCTTCACTTGAGAACATTAGGTAGGTATGATGACTAAGTCAAAATCTGTGATTCACGAGATTCGTGACACAAAATAATACTCAAAGTCACACACACACACACAAGCGTCACAAGTATTCATATCACTAACACATTCAAAATTGAGACGCTTTCAAGGGTACATGACGTCAGGTGAGAAGGAAATATGTGTAAATATATAGGAGGGAAAGAGATAAAGCTCGCCTTTTGTTTCATTGCCCTCCCCGTGACGGAGAGAGTGAAGATTTTAATACAGTTGTAGTTAATATTTTCTCTTGTGAGTTAGCGATTTGTTATTATTGTCTTATTTACAAGTTTTGTTTTGAAAAAATTATGAAAAAGTTAAAGTATATAAACTAAAACTGGTTTCAACCTACCCACTCCCTTAATTTTTATTTAAGTATTTGATAGGGAAAAAAGATAGGAAAAGAAAAATAAGTAATATGATCGATCGATTGAGAGATCCGTAGCCCATCTTAATAAATAGATAAAGGGTTTGTAAACTTTAGGGCCCAATTGCTTCCCATGGGTGTAGTAAGAGTAGTGACTGAAAGAGACATACCTACCCATAGCTACTTAATGTATATTATGAATAATAGCTTCTGCCAGAAAATTATTAGTTAAAATTCAGGTTTCCAACAAAAATCAAAAAGGCTGTTATTTAAGAAAAGAGGATTAATAATTTGAGCTATATTTAATAACCTTATTTTTATTACACATATCATTTATTAATCATATCGTTTTATTTTTATTTTCAAATAGGTATTTATAATATAGTTCAAAAGTTTTTAAAGTTTTGAAAACATTAGAAGAAACGCCATAACATGTCACTTTTACTAATTGTCCCCGAAACTATTGTAGAGCAGCTGCTAAATGATTATAATGACTAATTATACGTACTAACCATTTTCCAATATTATCTCTGAAATTCCAATTACATCACTAAGTTTACAGGTGACAATTTGAAATTATTGTTATTACTGTTGCGGCTTTAGTTGGGTTAGACGTGGTCATCCTGAACCGTAATAATATTAATGCTAAATTTACCGCTTCCATTAAACATTATTTGGCTTAAACAGTTTGTTGGGGGCTTAATGAATTCCAAACTTGTATCATTAAACATCGCTGCACTTAATGAATGAACACTTTATGTGTAACCGCAGTTTGGACATAGAGATTAATGTTAATGCTAACATTATGCGAACTATTTGCAAGTGAATTTATGTGTTGCGATACGTCCAAAATACGAATTTAGAAGTATTCGTCTTGCAAAACAAATACTTTTTAAATAATTCACACGTGTTTATTCTTACCACTACTTCAACTTTGCCAAATGTCCATAACAAAATTACATTAATTTCAAATAACAAAATAAATACAAACAGCCATTTAAATAAAACCTCTAAACGAAACATGTCCACTCAAAAATATTAAACTCGACCGTTTAAAAAGTACTTAGCGAAACGTGACCCTTTTATATGACATTATTTAACGTTGTCTATATACATTATGTACGAGCACACGCTTGGACAACTTTCGTAAAACATTGGTTCCACTAATGACAGGCCGCCTGAATACTTCACCAAAGAATGATCACAAACTTATTCATCCCTTTATCCGAGCGGGGTATTTGAAGGTTTCAACCCTTGTAATTAGCACCACGCTACTTATTCTGGCTGTTTTATTATTATTGTATGTAGTTTGTGGCTTCATTGGTTGCTGAGGATATTTAAAAGGCGAAGCAGGGTGCTATAATTCCGTTCAAACTGTTACTGCTACATAAAATCATAACTTATTTTCAATAAAAAATGTGCGCATGTTCCGATACTTTTAAATTAGACTCTTCGATATCGGTTTCACATTCGCAATGGAGTATTTTTAAGCATTCTCGTGGTGCATTGCTCCATTTTTTAAATAGGTTCGGGCGGTTAGGCTATAAAATTGCATGCTACACTGTTTTGCATTGCAGCAGGGAAGTTAAAACTGATAAAACTACAACGATGTTGTACAGCGAATATTGAGCTGCTCGAAAAATACATGAGGAGGAATCGTGTAGGTCTGGAGTTAATTATTTTGAACTATGTGCATAAAATGTTAGAACATTCTTTTGCAGTTTCATTTAGCAATTTTGAGTGGTGCAGGCATCGAAATATTATAAAGAAAATAAATACGACTGTATTCTACCTATAAATTGTGCGTTAGAGTTTACCTACCTGGCATATGAAGGATATAAATGTGTTTGGAACAAACATTTTGAATTAGATACATTATAGCTGCCAAAGACATCTGCATCCCCAAATTCTAAAGCTATTGAGATATTATAGATCCAATTTCACTGCCGAGAATATACAAAATTTAATAAGAATTCCAACAAAAAAGCGAATGTAGACATGCATGCGACGTATGCAGCTGACGCCAAAATATGGGCATATTATGATGTCCCTAATCTGCTTCACGGTCTGTTGGCCGGGACGGCTTTCTCGATAACAATAACCGACTTAATACGCCCGATAATCGGTTTTCGCTATTCCAAAACATCCGTGATTGACACTTTTGATGACGTTTGAGCCGAAGCAAACGCCCCTGAGTTCACCAATCGTTTTCCATTACGCTACGAGGGGAGTTTACATTTGCAAATAAAATATAGAGCCGAATGATTTGTGCAAGTGGTTTTGGCAAATAGCAAAGTTGTGTTTGATTAATCGTGGTAGTTATGTATGGACGGAATAATGTTTTGATTTTATTTCGGTTCTATTATCATTGATTGCAAAGAATCTGGAAGCCAGTTTAGTGCAAGAAAATTGCTATAAACTTTACGATGGACTATAAGTAGTCACGTACTGTGGTTCTTTGTGTTTAATTTTAACATTATAATAGGTGCAGCTTTTTATCCTACTAAGCAGCAATGACCACTACTTAAAAAAAAACTCGAACAGTTATAGATACTGTTGAGCGAAAGAAGACTCTTCAATGATATTACTGAACTCTAAAAAAAGCATTCACTTGTTTAGAACTTTACAGTCAAAACAATCCCAAAATAAACTGTAGTCCACCAAGCCAAACAAAAGTCGTTACAACCCAAGAAACGACTACAAACACAAAAGAACATAATATTTAACTAAAGTAGCGAGCTCGCTATTTCAAACTTAAGTGACCATGAACTGAAACACTCAAAACGATCCAAGAGTAAGCTGGATGAGTCTGAGAGGCAAATGTCCATGCTAGTGGCGAGCAAACAAAAAAAGAATACGCACAGGCCGAGTTGAAAGAAAGAGCGCACTCAACCAGGCAAAAGCGAAAAAGGTAAAAAAGAATCACACAATAAGTGAAGGAGGCAGACGGTGCCACGTCCGGACTAGACGAAACTTGGACGAACAACCTGACCGCTTTGACTCACTGACCACTTATTTGATGCCTCCTAACTCGGGACTCATTTACTGCTGTTTTTTATTGTCTTTTAATTCGATCGCAGGTTCTATTGACAATGCTACCGACGCGTTTAATAATAGCATCGAATAAAAAGAGGTAGTAGGGACCTGACTTTTTTACGGACATGATAGTTGGACAAACAACCAACTTTTTGACGAAATTTCCTTCAATTTAGTGGATTACTGCAGCGTAATGTAAAGCAAAAGTAGAACAACATATTGACTTCCAAAACGACTAAAGTTATGCCATCTTCAAGAAAGAAGTTAAACTTTCAAACATACTTGCCGTTTGGTCGACAGACAGTATCCGTCACTTACGTGGAATACATTTTATCCGAAAACTGCAGAAGGTAACCTTACTATTTTCGTACTATTTTCTACGTTGTCCCACACAAAGGTATCTGACACACGACACCAAACGACGTACAAGATGACATTACTTATTTCGTATATAGGTTTGCCACAAAACATTTTGCTTAAAATTTAGTCACGTAGCCATGAGGGGTGTCCCATGTCGCATCTTCAAACCATTGCGATGGTCCATTGTATTCTCGCGAGACAAAAGGGTTGAGCACCCTCCAAGGAAGCTTACCTTCGTCAAACCGCTTTTTGGAATCAAACGTTCAGGTATTTGGAATAGATTGGAACATTTTATCTCGTGTTGTTGGTTCAGGGAGAGTACACGATTCCTATATGTATCGAGTTATGGAGGATGTTTTGTTTCTAATGTGTGTTCCGAATTTGCTACAGATCTTGTTCCAGTAAATTTAATATTACATGCTGTATAAATATGTTACTTAAATCTGGCTATTTATACTTTAGCCTTTTCGGTTGCGTGAAGTTTGGTACTTAGTTGAAAATATTCGACGAACATAATTCAAAGTTAGTTACAGCAAAAACATTTACATGCTTCATTACTGTTTGTTTAGATAAAAATAATAGAAATTCTAAATGATTTACTGTAAATGGACTTAAATTCGACCGTGTAAATTATAGGCATAATATTTGATCAAAATTGCTACAACTAGTTTTATGCTAATTAATATTAGCTTCATTAAGTTTTGGATAGATTTGCACAAGTTAATACCTATACAATATTAGCTATAAGCCTATTCGTTTACCTTATTTCAGTTATTTCGTTCATGTTTGTTTAATTGAAATTCAAAGCACGTTGCAAAGATTTTAAGCTCATTGGCATCGAAAATTATTTTCGAGTCACGCTGACCGTCGGTTGGTCGCCGCGCGACGGTCAGCGAGCGCGATCCCATATAAATCGGTAGGTATGCGACCGATGGTCAGCGCTGACAGCTACGTAATTCTAAACGGTCTCATACATATTAGGCCGTCAGCGCCGACGGTCAGTGTGACTCTAAAACCAGCCTAACCGTACAAATAATTTCAACGAACCAATTTTCAGGTGTTGATTCTGACTTCGGGAATTTTCTGCAACATGGACTTGTTACCCCCACAATTTGGTACCCAGTTTATGTTTGTTATCGTACTCAAAAGAGCGATTAAATATCATAAAACAGAAACTCTAGCTAAACAAACAGTTACTTTGGTCCGCATTCTTCCTCGCCCTCACATTTGCTCCGCAAAATGACCGTATTCAGTAGCAAGCGTTGTGGACACTGCTTTGGAGAAGTTAAATATAACGCAGAACTGTTACTGACGGTTATGAAAAGCGCTTCAATGTAATATTTATGTGACGCACATTAGTATTTATAACCAGAACATTAAAGGAGAGAATTTCGGTTAATGGAGTGTCAATGACAAAAATACTTTATGTTTGCTTTCGAAATCGAATCGGAACTGTGCCTTTTTAACCGTTAAATGATTTAACATTCAACGTATTCCAGAATGTTTTAAATATAGGCCTATTAACGTTTCAAGCATAGTTAAGTAATTAATTGCAGTTGCGTATACTTATTTGGCGTTTTATACTATAAACGAGCTATTTTCGAATACATTTTGTCGATAAAACTGCCCTGATAGCGATGCGACCTCATATGAAAATAAAGCGTTCATTGTTAGTGAATATTGCGTGAAGTAATGGGAAAAAGTCAGGGTTTTATAAAATGGTTTTATGCTTGCATACTCTGTGAGGTGAACAGATAGACCGGGTGGCGTGTGGCAGTCAATTTGGTTGAATGTTTGGTGCATTTATCATTCATGTCGGAGCAAAATCCCCCGCATTTCGTTGAGAACATTGTGGGCGAGCCATTGACATTATTACCTTGCTGGCAAGTACTCACAAATGTATTCATAGGTACTCGAAGTATAAACATACTACGGATTATATGTGTATGTTAACTCTGACCGCATTCTTACTTAAATGCAGATACTACAAGATATCCTACCGTGTTAGCAATATTATTATTTAAAAGTTTCTTTTCCCAGTCTATTAAAGTTATTTTACATAGAGATCTACTGCTTAATTAGAAGGGATTTCATTTACATAATAAGATTATAATATAATTAATGGTATAGTGTAAACAAACGTGCTAATTAGTAACAGTGCATTTGTTCCGTTATGCAGTCCAACAATAATAATTGCGTTACGCCCGGAGCGTAATTTCATCGATAACTTCAATTTACGCGAAACGTTATTGCGAACTAATTAATAAAATTATTTTAATTTACAAGTGCATACATATATATACGTTGGAATAACAATCCGTCACAATTCTGACATAATTAGTTTATTAAAGCTATGGATGTCATGTAAACCGACATGATTCTAATTATGTCGGTTACGAGTTCAAAATTATGAGGTTAATTTTTTAAACATTAACTGCTATCTAATATCACTATGTAAATAAAAAGATCATGAAGTAGATCATTAAAATGTACCAAGCTGTTGCTCTTTCTGATCAAAAATATAAACTATTTGGATTGTATGAACACATAACGTAGGTATTTTTAAGTACCGTACGTTAATTTTCCAGGATACGCTGAAAAATTGCAGCCAGAAAAAAAAGGTTTTAGCCAGACTATCCAATTAAATAATACATTTTCTTTACAACGAAGTTTTCTTCGCATGATACGTGACCCTGTAATACAATTACGCCCTTCATACAGTTATAATATACCACAAGGCGTGCTGTGCAGCGAAATCTAAATTAAATTTAAGTTCGGTATTTTATCTCCTTTGCCAGCGGGACCTTGAGTCAGCCACATTAACTGTATTAAGGCCGCTTTGTTCACTTTAAAACAATTGTGGTAAAGAGGAGAGAATTCACAAATTCCACTCGTAAAACACTCATCAGGAACTCCGCTGACGTCTGATGCCCGCCATTGTTGCCGAAAAGCATCAAAATTCTTCGCGTCTGGAAAATTTCATCCTTTGTGCGGCGAATGGCCGAACATTGAAGCCTCACAAGTTACTTACTTAATCTCTGCTCCTCCCCCTTTGTGTTCCAGTCATCAATACTTTTGGAAATTGCACCTCGAGCAAGTTCTGCGACTGGCTTGTTCGTGCTTATTGGGAGCGGGATTTCGCCTCGCGGCGTGCAGTTCAGCCCTTTGAGTTTCGTTATGAATAAGGCTTTTAGTAATCAATCATATTTTTTTTGTGATTTTCAGATAGTTTGATTTTATTATTCCACCTTTCATTATAATTATTTATTAAGTACTGTTTTTCTAGTTTAGGATATTATAATTGTATTTTTGTTTTCTGACCAAAACTGTATGGTCATCAAATCCTAACTTTAATCCTTAATTATAACATTATCAATTTGAAAGTAATTAATCTGTCTGAATGTTACCTTTTCACGCCTAAACCACCGGACGGATTTCGATAAAATTTGGCAAAGAGACAAATGACATCCCGGGGAAGGACATAGGCTACTATTTATCGACATACCACGCGGGCGAAGCCGCGGGCGGAAGCTAGTATTATATATTCGAAAGTGAGTTTTTTTGTTACGCTTTTACGCGAAAACGGCTGAACGGATTTGGATGCAATTTGCCACATAGGTAGACCAAGACTCGGAGAAGGACATATGCTACTTTTCATCCTGATCGCAGATGAAGTCGCGGGCAAGACTATAAAGATCATTCCACATCTACTGCTGCGTTGCACATTCCCTTATAATCTGTCTTATAAAATTGTACTGCAATCATTTCACTTTAATAAAGCAGTAATAGAAACGATCCTGACAAACCGTTTTTAACGCAATAATAATAAATCTTTCTTGCAGCAGCTTGTCCCCGGACGTTCTCTTAAAATTTCGTTTGCACGAATAATGGAATAAGTTTAATTAGTTTCCTCTGCAGAGGTGCCTAGTCTTAATTAAGCTTTGGTTTCAGCCATAATGTTAGAAGTCGCTGTTTGTTTTCGACGCCTACGAATCCTATTCTACTTGCTAATTCTAAATATTTACTTTAACGAACAAGCCAATTGTTGTTTTCCGTCGCTTTGATTTCGTTTAATCCGTTTGTTAACAACTTTTTTTACAATTGATTACGGTTTTATTTCAAGGAGTTTCTTGATTAGGCTAATCTTATAAAAACTTGTCCAAAAATCTAGGATAATAATATGACTTGAGCACTATTTTAAAGCTTGAGTCTTCTACAACGATGCTGAGTTGGAACTTTGGACTATAGTCGCTTTTGATTAATGTAGGTATCTACCTGTTTAAGTAGTAACTA
Source organism: Lithophane ornitopus (assembly GCA_948473465.1). Taxonomy (NCBI): domain Eukaryota; kingdom Metazoa; phylum Arthropoda; class Insecta; order Lepidoptera; family Noctuidae; genus Lithophane; species Lithophane ornitopus. Next base: position 8,278,605 of record OX419624.1, on the reverse strand, counting down.
TTTTGGTCTTTTAATGCTCGTGACTACGTAATAACAGCCACACGGGTCGATCCATCAGGTTAAGCTAGCACTTGCCCGGGTTGTTCCGTGGATGGGTGACCATCTTTACATACCGAGACCCCTCCGTGCCTCGGAAAGCACGCTAAGCCGTTGATCCCGGCTGTCATTTGTTGATCTTTGACAGTCTTTACGGGTCGTCAGAAGCCTGAAAGTCTACGATACCCCTTAGTAAGACTGGTTGTCCAGTCTTACTAAGGGGTATCGTACTATGCAGTTACTGGGTTATGGAAGTCAGATAGGCAGTCGCTCCATGTAAAATACTGGTATTCAGCTGCATCCGGTTAGACTGGAAGCCGACCCCAACATCGTTGGTAAAAGGCTAGGCAGATGATGATTTTGGTCTTTTAATATTTTGTACACAGAAATCCATATTATTATTAAGCTCCAAGTAGTAACTGTTTCGGTGTCACAAACAATAAAAACAAAGACCGAGCGTCTCCTTTATTGAGTCTCCTTTTATTCGAATGCAATCCGCTTTCGTCAAAGGTAATTCGATACGTGGATCTTGTTCGTTTTGTGTTCGCACTTAAGCATTGCGCCTTTAGTTTGTTTTAGCCGTAACTTTATACTCGCGAACTTCGCGCCCCTATTGACACTTCCAATCAAAACATGTGAATGGAACCAATGGACTGTTTCTTTGTCTTTTTTCAGTTTTCGGAAATCAATAAACAGGGTTGTTTTGTGAAGGGATTAAAATAATGTGAAGGGTTTTCGCTGCATTTGGCTTTGTTGTGAGTTTGGAAGGTAATGGATTTTACACTTTGTTTTCATGTTTTGTCGAATGTGCAGTTGGCCAACTTTGGACTGAATTGTGAGTATCCGGTATAAGTTACCTATATTTTTCAATATAATAAATCGAATCCTGAAACACAAATGAACAAAAATCCGAAACGACCAACAAAAACACTCAATCAACACAAAGTACCTAATATCATAACAAAACAATTGATTCCATTATTCGATGGTTTACAAAAAACAAAGGAAATCATTTGAAAGCTTTGTATTCACTGGATTCGTGAATTAAACATCGATCTTTCTGTATTAACCGTGCGTACGTTTACGATCATCGATATAAATCGTCCGATATCGATGCTATAAAACAAACCGCAGGATTACCGATTTAAATTCGTCGATATCAAAGCAGTTAAAGGGGGCCTTTATAAATTAACGACGCCAATTTCCCTAATGACATTGTAAAAGGAAAGTTTACGATTAACGATTTTGATTTTCACGATTGTATCGTTGTATTGGCGTGTAATGGATAGTGATGTGTAGAGGATGTCCGTTATTTTGCTTGAAGGTTCGTGTAACTTCTTTGATACTGATGCGCTCTGGTAATTTTCAATTTAGAATGTAAATTAAATGTAAAAAATTAAAATCAATAAACTTTTTGTGGAATTTAATAGTATTATATTTGAAATCTTATATAACTACCTACCTGTGTTGAAATTGAAAAACTGAATTTATAGAAAACTAAGAGGGTTTTTAAAATATCAATAAAACAAACAGCGATGACAGGTAGGCACTAAAAAAAATTCCGAGCAATGGACTTTCTTAATTCACAGATAGAAGTTGATAAATCATAACAATAAAAAACCAACAACGTTTTTATTCTGTGAAAATCAGATTGATAAAGATCAAACAGCTCGACAGGATGTTGAAAAAGGGAAAAGTAATAAAATTATGACTTTTCATTTTCGCAAAGAATTTCCAAGGTCAGGAGTTTCGACAAATTAACTTGAAAAACTAAACTTGTAAAGGGACCTTAGGGAAGGAAGAAATAAGGAGTTTTTAAATATCAATACTTTCTTAACTGAATAATTTACAAAAGCCAAATGTCACGCAGACGAACAATTATTCAACCTTGTCAAGTCTGGAAATTAATTATTAAACACCTTGATCAATTAAAAAGAACAGGATATTGAAAAAGTCAATACTAATAAAGTTAAAACAAAAGGACTTTTCATTAAAGATTTTCAAGGTAAAGAAAGAGAATATGAGACGAAAAACAAAAATGTTAAAAGTACCTCTGAGGTCCTCCTCAGAGGTACTTTTAACATTTTTTCTTTCTTTTTCATTTTAATCTTCCTAGATTAAAATGAAAAAGATGTTGATGAAGACACGATTAATAAACTATCTGTAGCAGCTCTGAGCGCAAATTCCTAAGTTATAATTTTTGTAAAGCAATCACGTCAAACACACGAACAAGGTTTCAATCTTGTAAACTCAAGGTAAGGTAAGGTTTGTTAGAAAATTAATTATCAAGTGCCTTTATCAGGTGATCGGCCTGAGGGCTCCGTGTTTCAATCGGGATTTTACGGTATTTACTTAGATTTGATTCGTGCAATCAAAAACAAATGTCTAGAGATTGTAACGTGTAATTAAACTTGGGGCTCTGATCGTGTTGCGTTAGGAAATGACATTGATGATAATTTATGAATTTCCAGGTCGATGATGTGAAGGTTCAAATTAATTAAAATTTTTGAACAGTTTTTTTTTAATGTGAATTTTCAAAAAGTTATCTTTTAAAATATTCTTAACTGTAATTTTTTTGCAAGTTTTTGTTGTAACTACCTACAAATAGTAGGTATGTAATGTTATCAAAGTGTTAATAAAAATAATTTAATCTGTTTCAACGTAAATTCTGTTATTTTTATCGCAAAATACGTGCTTGGACGTGGAGTTGCGGCCACCAGTCAGTTATACTTTTTTTTTTTCTCCATTTAAGAAGTAAACAATTACTACTCGATTGAATTCGTATTCTCAGAACAAAACGCTTATCCATTTGATTCTGATTGTTTAATTCTACCAGCTGTATAAAAAATGCTAATAACTCCCGTCAGATATCCATTACTAGGATTGTCGATTACGCAAACGTCTGCCATTACCTCGTATTCACAAAACAGCGTTGTCAGTATTCAAATACGAGCACTTATGGTAAGCTATTATGAATACAAATTAAGATAATTAATTTTGATGCAAGTCTGGATTAGATAAAATGATATGATATTTCCTACAGTAAGGCAATATTTTTGACATAATATTTCGTATTAACAAAAAATAAAAAATGTAACGTTTCTGAAACGCCGAGGATTTGAACAATGAAAAGACAATTTGAACAGAATCTATGTTGAAAGCTCTGCATTATTATGTTATTCTTGTGTTTATTTCGAAAAATAGTTTTGATTAGAAAACAGAGACATAACTTATTAAATGTTGACTTGAATGAGATAAGTTCTTCGTCTTTCCGAGACCAAACGAGTGTAAAGTGCTGTTACATTCCGAAACTATTAATCATGACGACACCAGGCAACCACAATAATATGAAACTTTTAACTTAATTAAAGCAGCCGTCTGTTATCAAAGATCTGTATATCCCGTGCCTTCATTAAATTAGTGCCAACCCCACAAATAGGTAATGTCGGCTTCCCAAATTATATTACTTTATTGTTATTCTTTTTTACTTTGTTCCCCCAAACTAACGTAAATTGGCTTGGGATCACGCTACTGTTACGATAAACTGCGCTATTGGATTGGTTTGTTGTGGCTTTGTACCAGTTTTTATGTCGGGAATATTACTCAGAAGCGATTTCGCGATCACTGACTTTTTGATAAAGCTAGTAAATAATTTTATTTTGGGATTATTGTGGCGTAACTGTGATGGAAAGGGAAATTCGAAGAACTGTAACAGCCGAATATTTTATTGTGACTCATAAAATTTGCCTACAAGACCGGAAATATTCTAGTGTGTGCGTCGGTTTTAATATTTTTGTGGCTTCTGTTAAAGCTAGCCTAAGGACATACAAGCCAAGCGTACAGACTTCATATTTCTTTTCAGGGCTTACGATTTTAGAGAGAAACCCAAAATATTTGGATTTCATATTTACAGTGTACACCTGACGTACCACTTGAGGTAACAGACGTAGACGGTTTTCGAGGAAAACTATGCTGTAGGCAATCTTTGTCACAACAATACATTTCCATTGAGTTATATAAAATTATCAATCTGACCCAAAAAACTTTACAAGTCTACAACATTGGTCAACATTGTAGAAAAAAAATGCGTAACACAGGAAATAAAAATAATAATATTTATGCGTTACAATATTGTTGACTTGTCACTTGTTACAATTTACATATTTGTAAGGTTTTTTTTTCGTTACAATTGTGTGGTTTAGACTTTTGTTTTAAAGAGATGTCTGTAAATAAATTATATTTATTTATACTTATACATTATTGTACACCAGATTATTATATTTTCTGTATTCGATATTATTATTTTATGTGGGTATTACCCACATTACCCTATTACGACTGTCTTTTTGTACAAAATAATTTCGTTTTTGTTTTTCGTTTCTGTAATTTTTATACGTTAGTGTTCCAAGATACTGATTTACAATAGGTAGATATTAATTTGCAATCCTCGTGTAGCTCAAGCATTTTTATTTCTGTCAAGTTTATAAATATAAATCTAGCAGCCTTTTTGCTTAAAACAATTACAATGGCAATGCTTTTCATGTAGACAATAATTCCACCATATTCATGGCGGTATTTATGGAATTGAACAGAAAAACAAAAAATAATAGAATTATTTATATCTTATAATTAATAATTTATGATTGATTCTAAGAAGCAATGAATTAGAATTAATTTCCTTAAAAATCCTCCGGATTGTGATTGTCAGCCATGTTAGGCAATTGGGGTGCGGGTATGACAAGATTATTAATAATATTGATAAAAGGTGGAAAGAAAATGTGAGTATACCGCACAATGACAGCTTAACCAACGATTTACCGGTATTGACTATCTTTTGTTTCTGCAGAACACAAACAATCCTCACGGATTTCGGTGACACAAAGTGATAAAAGGGTCATTGTTTCGCGGTTTGTCGGAAATAATCGATATCAATCGGTGATTCGGAATCAGTTATCGAGTGGGCGGTGAAGGACTCTCGAATCGGTCCATATGCTCGTGTTCGCACGACCGTCTAGTACATACTTGTCATGTGGAGCGTCCGGAACACACGTCTAGTCGGACTCCTGTTTCAACGGATTGGCTAATTGAAAACCTTTCAACTCGATCAGTTTGAAATTTGAAGTTTTCAATCTGTCACTTGAGAGTGTTAAGATCGGTTGATGCAAATTTATCTTGTGGGAACGAGTTGCATGTAGCGGGACGATTACGATTATTTATTATATCCACTCACGTCAAAATTATGATTGAAAATGCTTGAAACAACAAACAATACCAAGTCGATGCTGTATATTAAATCTGATGCTTTATCCAAAGATTGTTTTTAAAAGATCTCTTTTAGCGATAAGACCGCCCATTGAGTCACTCTATGTATAATGTCTCTGTCTTTTGTATGTGTATTCATTGTCTACTTTTACTATTTATTTATACATATAAGTACGGTATACAGCATATCATACTAAGACGACCGCTACCTACATGAAATTATTTCAGGAACGTTATGGGAATCCAATAAACCTGATTTGTTTCATTACCTCACGCGCAATGTATCTTTACCGTGGCAAAACCCACGTAGCCGCACTCCCGTGATTTATCAATGTAAATTCTGAGCTTCACGCGTTGTTCGCTATAGTACTTTAACATCCATTGCTGGTTTTTTGATTTTAGTTGTTTTATTCACATAAATGGATTGCTGCGTAAAGAGAATGTAATTTTACATTGAAATAAAGGAATAGTAACTAAAAAAACGATAACAAAATGAAAACTTTCCTGAGAAAATTTCCGGTGAAATATGATTCAAAATAAGAGGATGAATGCCGCACCCTGTGTATCCAAGTCTGGTATTCTCGGCCAGTCAATCTTTGCATTTAAAAGGAACACTGCTGTCGAATGAAGTTCAAAGCATCGGCAACACTCGAAGCTTTGGGTCACAAACTCACAATGACAGTGTGATTGTGTACACAGAGCATATGAAACTACAGATTGCTTTGCTTGTTCACATCGACCTACTTTCCTCATTTGACTCCTGCAAATTGTGCGGCACAGTCAAGTCTATAATCCCTGAAACGATTTATAGAGGTGTTTAGTTTTCACACAGAGTGTACCTATCAATGATCATAGGTTACCTACGATATGATTCGATGTTGTCGTTGTTATTCAGGTAGGTTGTTAGTATAATAACCAACAAATTCCTGCAAAATATTAAATAGTTTTCCTAATTTAAAACCAAGATCTTGATCCGAAAATCCTGTGCCATTATCACTGGTGAAAACCTCCGAAAATAAACCCAAAATTTTCTACTCGATAAAAAACAACACAACCATTACACTTCAAATCTACCCATTTACTGAAGCACTACATTTCTAAAGCCAAATATACGTGTTGAACAAACAGAGCGGTTCATCAGTGGTGGTCGAAATCAACGCGTTTCCGTCGGCTGATTGTTTAGATAATCGCGTGTCATCGAGTTAGCCCCGGCGCCGAATTAACACGATTGCAGCCGAAGCCGACCGAACGAGAACTTCAACGAACCGACCGACTTGCAGATTGTGATGATTGGTTTACGTTTAATCTGGTTCAACTTAGTGTTATTGTTGGATATGAAGTGAATTTGGACGGGTGCAGTCTGGGGTTGCATGTAGCGTATAATTATACATAAGTTTGAATAATTAACGAGCTTGTTTAGCAAATTAATCTTGACTCTTATACAATTGAAAACAAACGGGCGACGATTTTCAACTAGCTTCACAGTGGAATGTTTGATTTCTTTCATCTGAGCAAGAGTACCAAATATTTCAAGAGTATCACATAATTTCTAGGGGCTGGAGATATTTTTGAAAGAAATAGTCTTCATTTTATTTCCATTACCTTCACGAGTTGAAGTTGTCAGTGAAAACAATATTACAGACAGTTGGAAAAGATTTCTAAAATAATTCAGGGATAATGTAGTTGTATAGACTAATGGGTTTTCTGAATAAAGTGTCGATCGATCGATTTTCATTTGGGAGGAGTGTAAAGCAATCATTATAATGTTTGCGATTGACAAAGACTCATCACAATGACTGAATGGTTATTCATTCCGATGTGATTCAACAACACGGCCGTTCTATTCAGCTGAGCTCTACGTTTTTTCCTCGGCGTTTGTAGGTATCGACAACTTTAAAATTCAGAAATATCTCCAGTTGAACTGATCCTTTTAATCCACTTTTATTAACAACTTCCTTTTTATCTCTCGACTTAAATATTTAAACGTAGATATAATTTGTCCGACAAACCCGTGAAAGAAGGAAAGAAAACCAAGAAAAACTTAACCGCTGTAGTCAATTACGAAGCTTAAAAATATCTCTGGTATTTTTTGTTCTAATACCCAAAAAGGGTTCTCAATCCTTTAAACCGCTCGAAACAACTTAAGATTCATTCGTTAAACCTGCGAAATCTGTACCGCAGATAAGTATTTTTTTACAAGCGGCTTACCACTTCACTAACCCTGAATATTTTAGGCATTTTGTTAATATCCTAATCCTCATTTTTTCCTCGGGTCGGACTCGGAGGGAAGTCGGCATTCACTGTTAACAGTTTCATGATTAATGACTGAAAACTCTTTGATGGCTTTTTAATTAGAGCTAAAATAGGGGTGTAATACTGGTTGGTAGCGGGCGCCGACATCGGCCGCGGCAAGGTTGCTGCGGCCACAGCTATATTTCATAGAGGGGGAGAGGCGGCATCGAATTTGCAAGGCTAATAAATTGCGGAATACCTAGGCCTTATTGGCTCAACGTTTAATCGTTCGGGCCGCACTGGATTATTTTTAGCCAAGTTGCCGTCGCGTCGCTTCTTTGTGTAACTGTAGCAATTGGAAAGTAAAATGCTAAACGTATTCTTGCCTTTGTGCGCGACTCAACGTAAGAGCGTTTACTTATCGGTAACATAGGAATGAAATTTCTAACTTTGCATTACAAATTTATTTCCTTCGGCCGCGGCCTCCCGACTCGCCTTTCAGGTTATTCCAATTCGTCAGTGAAAATGGCGATTAATATTCAATATGAACAGCCTATTTGAGTGATTGTTTCTGTAGGTTGCTATACAGATTGAAATCGGCTTCGAACAATGAAAATATTATTAATTGGAAGAAATTGGAGGTGCGTTTCAAAATTCTTAAAACAAATGTTTGATTTCTCGTAAAATATTAATCTTTGTCTTGCATAAATATTAAATAATGTCGGTTAGCTACGTAATAAAATACGATCGATTCTTGCTATTTCAAGACAATGTCTTTCTGAGGAGCTGCTGTGTAGATTAGGTACAATGGTTCAATATAACAATAACTTTTCATGTATTTAGGGACTATAATTTTCAGTACTTTAACAAGGTGAAACGCATTTAATAGAAATACAGTATTGCACATTTACATGAAATGTTTTGATGCAAGTAAGTTGTACCTACCTAATGATGTTACTTCGTGAAAGTATTTGCCGATGAAACTTACGGGGCAGTAGATAGTATTCAAAACTTGTGATACTCACTTGTGTACTCAAGTTAGCAGGTACCTAGTTACCTGCCCCCTCGTCTTCAAGTACTGTCTGACTTATTCCATTTCCTTCAGTTGGCTGCTCCAAGATCGCAAACAACTGATACAACCGACTGTTTACATTTTTTACACCGGTTTAACGTATGTAGTTTAAAATAGAAAAAATACATAAAGTGGGATTGTATATTAATTAATAATGGTAGGTATAGGCAGGGTGGTTAAACAATCACGATGGTGATGAATCAAATGCGATAACGGGGCAGGGACAGGAATAAAAGGATAGGTAAGGGATTTTATCATTTACTAATTTCTCAAACAAAAATATAAAAAGTCAGTAAAAACAGAATACAAACTATATACCACCAAACATCCTTTATCCGCTCGTTGCCACCAGTTTTGAAAGTCACGAATTCTCTAGAGGGGTGGTAACCGAAAATATTCGTATTACATCGCAGCGATGTCGAAAACAATGACTCGCGAGAAAGTACGCCTCTAAGCAGCCACTTTGTGCAATTAGGAGAAACAAAACATTTTTATGCGAAGCCCGTTCGGGTTGACTTCGGTTTTTATGCGAAGCCCGTTTCGGTTTACTTCGGTTTTCCTTGTAAACTGAGTAACTTGTTCGCCGACTGGCAACGTGTTAATTGTGCAGATTTAAGGTCATCTTCGGAAAACAGCCTTTGGAAAGGAAGAAAAATGTACTTGGTTTCGCTTAAGTTTTGCATACAATAAAATCCAGTTTCCAATTTTGTTAGGTTTAACTGGATCATGCAAGTCTTTCGATTTTCACAACCCTTTATAGGAAAAGTAGCAAGAATTCATTGCAAGTGCACAATTTAGAAAACAACGCATATAACTTTCACGACTTCACGTAGGTATTATTTGGGATTTATTAACACTTTACAGAAATCTCTTCTCAATTTTTCGCCCACATTCGAACTGTTCATTAGCATAATTGGTTTACTGTCGAAAATACGGCTGAACGTAGAACGTATGAGGTGCAGCTATAAATATATATTGCAGTATCGCCATTATACCTCGTTTGCATAAGTAGTTCCAATGAATTCACCCTCGGCTACATCATTTACCGTTTAAAATTCTTCGACATAGCAACTTTAATATTCCACTTTATATTTCTTTCTGTAGTGGGGTTTTAAGAAAGGCCTACATCTTGTGTCAGATCATTAGTTATAAAAATTATTTTTGTATTTTCTTAGGTAATTTTGAGTTTGCTTCTTATATAGCTACGTTATTCCTTTGGCTGACAATTTCATTCTTAATTACTTTTCATTAACCAACATCATTGCCCTGTCTTCTTATTCTATAATCTCTATCACCTGTCATATATCTATTTACCCCCTTTCTAGCCATAAACAAACTTAGACACAATCTATCCATCGTTCAAGTCAATACTTTCCTCACGACATGTCCCCCTATTCCTCTGCATCACATAAGTTCTTTCCAATATTTTCTTTCAGTTCATTGGTCGAATAATAATTTTCTGAATCTTATACAAGTTTTAAAAGGCTTAGTACTCTCAGAACCAAAGTTAGAGCAAAACAGGCAAACTAAAACACTACTTGCAATACAGTGTACAACTGTTACTAATGTTTTTAAGTGTAACCAAAACCACTAAACTAATACACAAACAATGTTCCAACGCTAGCTTTCGTAGTTAGGACAAAGTATAATATAGGAGGTGTAGCTAAGTATCTAAAATCTATTTGCATTACAACCGACGGGACTCAGATGTTCCGAGAATCTGTCGTGATATATGGACGTTATTAGGAAAACAAACTTATAATTGCACGTAATCCCTGTGTTGTATTGTAAATTTTGTTTTTGTTCGGTTTTGTTGGTACACTTGGTATGAATTATGCGAAAATTGAGCTTTAGATTTTGTTGTATTTGAGTTGAGAAGATTTTCAATTTGTGTTTTCTTTTAGCTGTTGTTCACTTTGTTACTTGGATATTGATTCTGGCGTAAACACTGTCTTTCCAGACTCTCAGTCTGAATTCACTGGCTGCAGAGAATTTGCTATGTTAATTATTTGCAAGCACTAATTTTAAAGAGAACTGTCGCTACACGATGTCGCTCTACGCAGTTAAGTCTTTACAGAAAATCTAGCCTTCAGATGACATTATTTTATTATGAAGATCTTAGTACGCTGTTTTAGAGTAATTAAAACGCCACTGACAATCATGCAAACACCAAGATGATTACACAAGCGTCTCTTTCTGCAATTTTATTCGAAAGACTAAAAGAAAAGGGGTGAAGTTTAACAAGTGGAAAATACCCGTACCATTTAAAAAATCTTGAGAGCAGCAATTAAACTCGCATTAACTAAAATATGAGAGGACCGCAACTTAGTTCCAGTCGCAACTGGTCTTTCTGTTAAAGTAATTTGCCTAAGCTACTGGCTAAATGTTTTCCTTTTCGGAACTCACACAAAACAATTTCTCACAGACTCTGCTCTGTCCATTCGGTATCCGGAGGAGCAAGTTTAACTCCAAACAATAGTTAAGCAACAAAGAAACTTACGGACTGGCGTACTGCGGCCGAATTGTGTGTGTGAACCGACTTACGGTGCCGCCTCTGCGAGTACGCTTCGAGTTGTTCTGTAATCAGTGCAAACACACCCCCACTTACAATGTTATCTCCTCCCAACTAACAACTATTTTCATGCTAATATAAGTCTAGACGATTTCTTTAGCACTTATTTGTTTCAGAGACACTTTTGAAAACTAAAAGGACTAGTGTTTGTGTAGCGAGGCACGTTTCGAGATGAAAATCCTTACGCTTTGAATACCAGTTCCAACGTTTTACTACATAAAACATTCCGAGCAGGTGTTTCGAAAATTGTCTTGTATGAACATTTTTGCTTATTCCTCAAGTTTTATAGTAATGTTGTCAGTAAATAACAATACATAAAACTGGATTACACTATATACAGTGCGTAACACAGATGCAAAAGACTGCTGACGGTTCTTCTTTTAACATCGTAACTTTTGCGTCTTTCGGGGCGTAGCTTGGACAAGGTTTATTTTTGCTACACGACCAAAAACCTATAAATCCGACACGTATATAGCTCACAAATCTAAAAGCACATTTCTGACCGATTTTCGAGTCAACCCGCGCCATGTAAACTTTGCTCTCAGTTGGGAAAGTCTTGCAATTTTCCCCGTATCGGTGTTGTGCGCGTAAGGGTGCTGATTTATTTGTGGGTATGAGGCGTGAAGCAAATGAACTGCCCGTGTAGCGAGATGTACGGCGAGACCGCGTCGTAACTACAGGGTGGAGGCGCCTTAGATCACACGGAAAAGCTATGTACGGAATATCTTAAAACATGTGTAACAATTTTCGCAGTTCGCCGTGAGGTGAACGTGAAATGTGTTGCAGTTAATATTTGAACGTGCGCATCTAATGGTGGCTTGTATGTAGAAGTGTTGTGTTTTCGGATTATATTACCGTAAGTTATTGAATATGGAGTGATTATACCTACAGCAAATTATGGTACAGAAAAGTTGGGATACGTGTAATACTAATCTTATTTTTTCCGACCTATTATCTAATGAAAGTTGGAGATACGACTGAAAGAGATAGATCTTTAAAGGACCCATTAGGATCGGATTGGGGTTCGTTGACAATTTGTCCGTACACCACTTGGTACACAGACAAATAGTGACAGTACTCCAATTCGTTATCCGCCAGCAGTTTGTCACAGGCAAACGCATTAGCGGCTGTGGCGGGCCGGCGACTTGGCTTGCGGTCGAAGCCTCGTCCGAATTCCTCTCACCAAAACTGTCATCACCGACCGACGATTAGTCAAGCTGCTAAGTGCTCCTTCCCGATTGTTTTTCTCTTTGCCACCGTCGGAAACTGTAATTTATGCGACTTTGCAGTTCCACCACAGCGTCGAAATTTGCAATCGGCGTAGATCCCAGCAAAACCGAAGGTTTATTTATGGCATGGAGAGTTAACTTTTGAACTGAAAGTTCTGCGGGTGCAGCGGTCGCCAGACCTTTTTTGTTTGCAGTTGTTACCGACTCCGAGGAATACAGTGTTCTGTGTACACATATATTTTATGTCCCGATTCTTTTTACTATCGCCTTATTTTGTTAATGTGTTCATCTGAAGTTGTTCTTCAGATTCCTTATTCCCGGGATTAAACTCAGTCTGAATTATTTTTGGTGTATATGTTTTTCCTCTGGCCACTGTGAAATTATTATGTATTGTAGTGAGCTGTCCCAGTTTATCAAACATGTACTAATTTACTACTTATTCCTTCAAAAAGGAACATCATTAAAATCGCACACATCTTGCACTGCTTAAAAAAGCGAAAAGCGTACAAACAAGGACCATACACTAACGAATCCGAAGGTGACAAAGTAACAAAAATAGCCGCGAAAATAAACGGCGGGAATCCAGAGACAAGAGTGCCCCTTGTTTTGTGCAACTGTTTGCTCTGTGTATTGACAAGCAATGTTTTCTCTAAAAGAGGTTTGAGCAAATAGTATTGGAGTGAGGGCGTCGACGTGATTGCGCCAAGGAAGCTCCTCCACTTTGTTTGTTTAATCCTCAGCCTTTGATTAGCTGCTTCTAGTTTCATCGGTGTCAAAGGACCGAGGGAAGCAGGGTTAGTTCTGTTTATTGAACTCATCTGACCTAGCTTATTTCTGGTATTTTCTAACAAGAATATCTTAATGTTAAGAATTACTTTCTTTAGCGAGGGATAAAACCCGCTTTCTGCCAAACTTGTTTTTGGAGGCTATTTAGTTACAATTTTTTATATTAGTTAAGAATGTAATAGCGAATCGATAACAAAACTAAATATAGAAAATAATTACTAACTATTCCATCCTAAGAGCTAAAAATAAAACCTTGTAGTTAACTATCATGTGTTGAATTTCCCACAGAGCTACAAGAATCGAGTTATGAAAATGGATTACGTGTGTAATGGGACGCGTTGGCCTGACCTGTCATTACTATTGTAGTCATTCGTCTAATAAGCTTCACTAAGCTGTAGGCACACTGTAGGTGACCAATACGGTTTTGCGAGTACCTATGTTTTCCTTGATTTATTTTTAATAAAATTACCTAATGGCTGTTGATTGAGCCTTTTCATATATTGGGACTTGGAGTGATGTTTGTATTTTTTTGGGATCGTTCGGCGTCTAATTTTATGACAATATTGTCGCAATATTTGAACAACTTCTTGTATCAGAATAAGTCCATTTGCAAACAAAGTTGATCAATACGAAGAATCACATCGGATTACAAAATTGCCAAACTTAAATGAAATAGAAACTTCAAGTCCAGCTAATAAATAGTCGAGGGCAAAAGTTCATCTTACACAAAATACCCTTAAAACGAAACTTTTAGATGCAAAAACCACTCAACTAAGAACATTTTCTCCATTGGAAGTTTTGTTTCGATTGATATAAATGGAAAACTCTTTTTTGTCTCTAAATCTTGGCTAGATACGGGAGGAGGTCGTAACACTCGATCTTCATTCACTCGAGTCATCGCACTCGTTTCCAACCTTTGATTTATACCTCTCCGTCACCGGATAGGCAACAGTAGTATCTCGACTATCAAATATAGGCTCTCATATCGGTGTTGTAGTTTTGTTTACATTTTCTTTGTTGACTTTCCGGGGTCCGGAATTTTTGATAGAATTTGTTGATTGCATTTTTATGACAAATTGTGTCAACTGCTATACATGAAAATAAGAGTGTCAGGTTTCAACGGCCAATAGTTGTTGTATTGTGGGAATATTGGCATATATACTATTTTACTTTCATTCTTTCTTTCCTTCATCAAACGGATTGTATATGACTCAAAAGTATGCTGTATTTATGCACATTTTTTACTCAATTTCTTTGTATTTGTATATTTCTAGTGCTACTTATGCCTTATTACCACAAAAACGTGTTTATTAGTTGTTTAGCCTAAACACCTTTTAAACATGACATTTCTGTATGGAGTTTGACATAAAATTGACATTAAACACGCGTTGAACAAGTGTCTGTGGTAGGACCCATGGAGATTAAGAAAAGTTTCCGTCTTCTGTTTAGATAAAGTCGCAGTCATGTCAATGATTACTGCTCAATCAAACTACTTGCACAATGCAAAGCCACTTTAAAATATCTTAGTAAAATTTTCTGGTGTAGTATTTCTTATTTTGTTCATGATTATTCGATTAATCTTCCTCTTCAGCATGAAGATTCAGAACACGATTTAGTTAGTGGTGGTATTTTATAAATACAGCAGACTAAACTCTGTTCCAGAATTAATTGATTTATCCTAGGCTGAGCCTTGAGTGCGTTAGGGTCAACTAGTTTAGCCTAAGATAATTTAGTTTGTTCTTGTATGAATACTGAATTATTCGCTTAGAAGTGAACAGCGTTTTAGAGCGAATACAATACTATTTTATTGTTCGCTGTTATTTCACAAAAATGGTGAGAGTATGAGATATTATATTAATTCGATATTTAGAAAATAAGCTTTACTTTAGTGAGTTTTTTTTTGAAGGACCAAAGATTACCTAATGGTATTATTAACTTGGAATCAGATAAGGTAGATTCCTCACTTCATTATAAAAGTCAATACCACCACATCCATTGCTACAAATAAACATGTTTTATACAATAAGACCCTTTTAACGTAATGTCGTCAAATCTTGACCGGATTGTGTTTTCGCAGCGGTATCCCCATGTTTTTATACCCGGCGTCATATTTTGCTACACGCCATCTGTATTCAGCATTCGTAATTACAATCGATTACAGCACCTTGTTTATTTGCCAAACGGTCACATATAACGCTTGAATGGTCGCTTTTTGATTTTATTTTATTTCAGTCACTAGAGTTATTCAGTGTTTTCATGATTCTCGTTTGAATAAGCAGTGTTTATTAAAGTAGTTTTTATCACCACTTGTTTTTTTTGGGATTCAATATTTTCGTGTTATGTTAAAGGCTTTATTTAGGAACTTAGAGCCACATTACTTTACTGTCGAGTTTAAAATTGTGGCTTCTCCCCCGAAATTCTCAGGTGGTGACGCATTTTACACCCCTTGAAGTCACTTAGCAACGTAAACCTGAGGGGCTTTAAAATTTTTAATGTTCCTACATAAACTGTGACAGGCTCTTTGGTTATTATTGACGAACAATTTTAATAATCTATATTTCATCTAAATCGATTGTAGCTCCATATATTTTATGGTTCTTGACTTTTATATATAACTTCGAAGTATAATGATTAGGTACTAAGAAACAAAGTGTTAGGTGCTAAAAACAAAATGGCTGCCGCTGCACATAAACTTCACTCCACTACTATGTAAAACTAAACATCGTATGACGCTTGAAATATAAAAGAGTTGAGAGCTTAGATCCTCCCACCTCTCAGGGGCAACAATTAAAACATAAGGACCGGGGGTGAGGGAGTAACTACTGAGTGGAAACGATGACGGCTCTCGCGCTTCCGACGGCTTGTTACACAACACAAAAATACATACTTGGGTAAATTATGTCTCGTCACGTTCGCGTTTCAAATTGAAAAAGTTCGCAGTTAATATTTCTAAAGGGTTTTCCATGCGTTTTGAAATAAAATAGGAATGTGAGGGTGAATTTTTAATTTATATTTCTCACTTGATTCTAGATTTATTTGATGATGTGTGAAAAATAATAGTGTTTGAATTTTGGTATTGTTTACTGTAAATAAAAAATCAGACATAGTCCGTCTCTCCACAATGCCTAAACAAATGTTTAAAAAAACACCGACTTGGTGGTTGTGTTTTTTTTTTAAGTCGCTTTTGTTTTTTGTAAAAATGTTTTAAATTTTTCACTTTTTAGCCTACCTACACACACCAATTCGTATACCACTACTTGCTATGTAAACAACATTCCGCTGGCCATCCGTGGTCTTCAACATCAGTTCAACTTCACCAAATGTTGCTTCCCGAGAACCTATGCACGAGTTACTATAAAAAATACCCAAACCGCTATATATTTGAAGTAGTGTAAGTAATCATATTTGAAGAGTTCCCTCGATTTCTCTAGGATCCCATCATCAGATCCTGACCTGATGACAACGGGACCACCCAGGAAGCTTTGAAACAAAAAAATAGTTTTTTCAAATCGGTCCAGCCGTCTTCTAGTAATCGGGGAACATCTTATTATTTAAAAAAACGACGAAAGGAGAACCTCCTCCTTTTATAAAGTTGGTTAAAAATGGTATATTTTGTGTTTAGTCTATAATAATTGTATGTTTCAAATTGATGTGTCTGAGAATCGGAATTCAAATGAATAGTGTCAAAGTTGGTTTACATAAAGGGTTTCATCGTTCGAAGTGATGCTAAAGATAAATTGCATCTACTCAGTAAACAAGATTGATAACAACAATAAGGTTGGGTATATACGACTTCAACTTTCTGCAAACTAAAAACGGCTTCTAAGCGTAGGGGAGGTACAGTTTATTCCCAGTATCCTGAGGCTCAGCTCCGGTCGGATTTAGTGCTGCTACGTCTAACAACAAAAGTTTATCGTATGTACTACTAAAACAATGAATCCGATGTATGTAAATAGAAAGGGGTGTCGCCGCCACGATAGTTCTCATGACGGCCCACCGATGCGGAAGGAAGCCGCACTCGAGTTTTTTTCAAAATGGCCGTCTGTCAGACGTCATTCTGACGCGCGAAACAAGAAATTCAAGATGGCGGCATAAAAGGGGTTTGCAAGTTGTTTTGGCGGGCTGCGGGCACTCTTCATGAAACCCCGATCATTTTGCTCGTTAAGTTTGTCGTTAGATTTGATTGATTCAACAATGCTTGGAGATTCCTTTGTAATGTATGGTTTCGAAAAGTCCCAATGTTAGCATTTTAATCGTTACAATAAATACTTTTAATAACTTTAAATAAATAAATACTTTTATGGGTTCTGTAATTATGAGCTGCTTACGATTATGCGTATTTTCTCTTATTAATTGATATATTTTCTCTTTTCACTCAACGTAAAAAGCATCAAACATTACTAATTTGTTACCTATTTCCTTTGGCAATCCCTACTGGGTGCTCAAAAAGAAACCAGATTCAAGGTGAATATGGACTTCATTCCTAAAAATAGAACTCATAAAAGAACTCATTAAAACTCGAGTCGCAGCCTCCAGCACATTCACCGCCCTTTAACATTTTTGACACAAGAAACAAAGGCCACATTTTCCATCCACGCTTTTCATTTTGACCTAGAACCTTTTTATCACACGAGAGTGGAACGTTTCTCGGACTGTAGTGTCAAAACGGCTTTTTCTCTTAAATCAAAGTGAAGCAGCTCTCAGGCAGCGGGCAGGGCAATATGAAACAGGTCGAGGCGAGTGATCCGCACTCCAAAGGGCCCGGGCGGTCGTCTCAGATGTCGCTCAGAGAGCCCATTCGCGCGGCTCGGCCACACCCTCCACTCGAGCCGCACATAAGCCT
Source organism: Lithophane ornitopus (assembly GCA_948473465.1). Lineage (NCBI taxonomy): Eukaryota > Metazoa > Arthropoda > Insecta > Lepidoptera > Noctuidae > Lithophane > Lithophane ornitopus. The sequence continues at coordinate 8,260,573 of OX419624.1, read as the reverse complement.
ACGAGCGGCCCGCTTTATTTATTATGTACAGCCATTAACGCCACTGCCATCATGGCGGCGAGTTTTTCAATTTTTAATTTCCCTCTTACCGCCATGGCGACACTCGACAGACGCTTCCCGGATTGACACTTAAGTTGTAACTCATTGCGCCGCCAGTTGCCTACTGACGACTTAATGAGTGTCTACAACGGAAAGAAATTGCTTTTTCATAAGCGGTTTTTAGATTGTTTGATGTTATACAAAATAAGTACTGAAAAGGTTTTCACTTTTCAGTCATGAACATCGGAGGAAAAGTTACTTCTCATTTTTAAGATCTGACGTTTCTTCTTACATGGTCTTGCTTACAGTGGGTCTTGGCCATTTTGTGTACAAATATAATATGATTTGAACTTACTAGGAAAATGGTAAAATACTCATAAACATTACAGCACTAATTCCTTCTAACAAATAGGTATTTCGTTGTTTCTGACAGAGTAAACCGATAAGTCCATTTAATCCACATACGATTTCTTTGACACGTGTTAATTCTAAATACGTAAGCACCTAGTTAATAATGGTTTTTGGTGTTCGTATCTAGTATGGCTTCCACACCCCCTAAATGTGTATCCAAAAGTTTTGTATGCCTACGGCTTCTAAAGCTGCCTGTCTCAAAATGGCGCCTATTCCTTGAACACTCACATTTCAATATAATTACTGTAGAGGGATTTTCAGGGACAATAGAAGAAATCTAGTTAGAAAACGATGCCTATAAAAGTGGTGTTACTAATAGGATCTCTGTTGCTAGGTATCGCTATAGCGAGAGGTTTTGCGATAACAGTTAAACGTAACGGCGACGTAAAGGGCGCCGGGAGCCGGGAGTCCGGCCGGCCGGTCGGTCGCCGGCAGCCGCAACTATCCCCACCGAATGTCCGTCCGGACCGGCCCCAGACACAACTTCCCACTGCTGATTCCGCAAATTTATTTCATTAAATTTAATTCTAAACTCTCAAGGGCCGCCAGGGAATTCGGTCAGAGGCAAACGAGTTAAAGTTCACGAGTACCTACTTGGCAAATTAATCTTAAGGGAGTTTCGATGTTATCCTGCTCCGTGGACTTGAGCGCTAAGTCTGTCGGACGTTATAAATTAACAAACCCTCGCCGGTAATTAAGCGGAGGTGTGCTTCACATCGACTTTAACGAACAAAAATTCAATTAACCCAAATTGTGTTAGAACAATTTTTCAACACAGCATGGTGTATTTACATATCTCGTAAATCTGTGGTCCTGTGGGGCTATCTTCATTACGCGATTTTAAAGCTCTTCTGCATAGAATAATGTTTACAAACAAATCTGATTATAAAATATTGGTGCCCCCGAACCTAACACAATTAACTTTTCTAAAAATAAAAACATCTTCGACAATTTAACAAAATCTTTTCATAATTAATCTCTCGAGCATTTAAATATGTTGGCAAAAATATCTCGCAATATAATCACCCCTCTAATAATGTGTTTTTTTCTTTTCAGGTAAGACATATTCAAATAGTAAAGATACTACGGCCACCATACAAGCTAAACGTAATTAAATAGGTACCTAATTAGTTAAGGTGAGACCGTAAAACGAAAGTCTTGTTTATTATAGAAGTTGTTCTTAATTAAAATGAGCCTCAAGAATAACGATGGCCTCACACTGCCTAATGGACTTGTATTGTTTCTTCAAGGTACGTACACGAAACGCTAGTAAATGAATACAACACAGAATTTCGTATTTTCTCTGAGCAGTCGTGTCTTCAGCTCCATGAACAGACACATCTCATCTACTCTCATCACTCACGCGGACGTGACCTGCAGTGGCCTGTATGGAAAACAATCAATCGACTGCGGACCCAAGTAGGCCGCTGCAAGCACAATCTAGCAAAATGGGGGATAGGATAATACATCCCACAAATACCCAGTGGGAATGCGGTGCTCCTGACCAAACTATGTTCCATAATATGCTAGAGTGTCCAAAGGGTCCACCTGCACTTCTGAGGACCTAAAATGCCACTGATGCCGCGATTGGCGTGGCCTGCACCTACTGGGCCTAACTCGTTTACCTAATATGTTTTACCATCACCTCGAAAAGAAGAATAAGAAGAAGATCATCGTTCTCCTACCCTGCAATATTTCTTCGTCCATACATCTCTATAGTAGCCGTCACCACATCGTCATTAGTCACCCCTTTTCATCCAATCCATCTATCGCTTCTTTGGTCTTTCTCTATTTTTAATAACCTTCCAAATTCATACTCACACCTTTCTTTAAGCATGATATATCAATCCAACAGCCGATGTCCACACAACTTCTCGGTTACTTGACTGAAAATCATTTATGTTAAGCGAATTAAAGCTCAAACTTCATAATTAACTGTTTATCTATTAAAATTCGTCAAATGAGTCGACTCTTCCCTCATTTACATATTTTGCAACGTCCGACGAGACTCAGGCGAGGTAACACTGTCGGTTCATATCCTAGGATTCCCTAGGTGATCGTACTTGCACCGCCTCTGCTCACTTGCCCACGGTATGGAATTAAATGTTGATTAATATCGTGCATTTAAGGGTCGCGCTGCGCTAAGGCTGGGAAAGCCATTCAGGTGTTCAATTTAGAGGCACTTTGCAACTAAGAAGTAGTTAATAGTTGCTCGTCTAGTGGATAACAGCTGAGTATGTATCTTACCTGAGAGCCCTTCGATATAATAGGGTTTCGCTTTAATTAATTGTTTCGAAAGGGTCCGATCTCCTACTATTTGGGCGCTGAAAAATATGTAGCTCTCATTTTGAAAAGCAATATTTTTCTATTGAGTTTTTCACATTAGCCGTGCGAAACTTGTTAAAAAGTTTATCTTTTTGTGGTTAAACCTTTTTAACAGGTTTCGCATAAAATACAAAAACAGTTACACAGTATTTAAATGGAGCAAAACAAAAACTAGTCATATTGAATTTTATTGGCCGGAGTACGTTAGCAATAAGTCACGCAAGCTCGCAATAAAAAATATTTTATGAAAATATGAAATGAATTTATTTCAGCGTCGCTGCAAAATTTCGTACAGCGCTGTAGCCAACCAGCCAGACTATCGTTATGATTTGCCATTTGGACGAAACTAAAATATTTAGTATAATTCTCATAGAGTGTGTCGGGTCCCTACGGGGCCTCCTGTCAATCAGTCGGCAGTCACTCCACAATAGATCCAATAAAATATTTACAAACCTAATCCTGTGTGGCCGCGAATCCATTATAAATGGCCTTTTATAAAAGTTCGCCCTATCATATTGCCCTGGGGTGGCGTTTAATAAGGCGCTTTTACCTCGTAATAGTTACTTATTGATGTTCCCATGTCTAGACGCATTCGGTTTTCCTTCTAGTTTTCCAGTATTTGCTGTCACGAACCTATGAATTATTAGTCGTTACTGCAATTTCACGTACGTGCATCGACGACGGAGATTGATTTAATGATAGTTATTAGTTCCCCTATTGACGGACACGGAGCATTCAAACAACTGAAATTATCGTGAAGTTTTCGTATTAAATGTTCGACTTTTCTTCCTGTTAAAATATTAAGTGATGGAACAGATTTTTGTGTGCTCGTCCATTTCATCGTTGATCATTGTCAAAAAGTAAATTGATGTTTGACAAAGTGAAGTCACCGTTAAAGTTAAGCCGGGGAAGCTTTTAAGGATAATTAATGTGTGCACTGAATTTTGAACTTTGAAAGATTTGTCACCGATAATAATCGAAAATAATATTTTACACGATCGGTGCTTTCTTTCAGTTTTGTTCTACAGTTCTAAAAGTGGATATTCACAGTATGTAAAGAATACAAATAATCAAAATGTTCTACGAATGGAATATTTTACAAGAACAAAGATAGAACTCAATTAATTTCTTTCTTTACATGATATGGAAAGCGATATCTTCGTATGTATATTATTTTAGCACAATTTATCTAGATTACCTAACTCAAATCTTTACGAAATTCAATTCTTGTTTTTCTACGTAAAAATACTTTTTATTTTCTCAAAGGTATGTTTTTTTTTTTTATTATAATTGGAACATTCCAAAGAGGTTGCTAAGTTTACTTATATAAAGATCTTAATAATCTTGTATAGCAATTAAAGTATAATAAAAGTCTTAATAAAACTCAGTAAAAAACTTTTCTCATTGCTTACTGTCAAGATGACATTAAATGTTGTTATCTTACTTTGATAAATATTATGTTTCAAATCGGTTTTTAGAATAAATTCCAAAGAGTTTACGAAACACTCAATTAGATGGAAACTCTTCTTTCTTTGAAACAATTTCACTAAAATGCAATTTAGTGTTCTTAAATAATTTTGAAATTAATAAAACATCCATTCATTTTAAATTGGCAGATTCCTAATAACGTATGAATCTGGCCACTACATAAAACAAGGGTTTCATCATTTTAATAATGTTGCTATACACTATCAAGATCAAACCTCCAAACACAGGGGAAAAGGCTGCTTACTTTAAAGGACTATTTTCAATTTTCGTATAAGCCCGCGGAAATCCCTTTCGCAGCCCAAAAATCCGTCACCCCTAATCTTAAACTTCGGTCTTTTCGAGCAAATGTCGTGCTATCAGCTCTCCTCAGAGTAAATAACGAGTTGAAAAATGACAGTAATAACTATCGGGGATAATGAGTGGGGCGGAATGCCCCCAGGAATACATGGGGTGCACCAAATGTTGCAGCGAGCAGGCATCCCACTGCCGCAAGGTAAACAAACCATTGCCCGCGGTTTTTCCGTTGTTTCAATATAAAATACGTGCTCCTGACATTTTTTGGTTATACTTCCTTTTCACGATTTCACGAAAAAACTACATTTGAAATGTAGGCTTTGTGGGTACGTATTTTTATACTAACATGTTTAAGAAAATATTAGGGGTTTTATAATACATAATATAACTTCTAATAACATCGAGTAACTACGTATTTCATAAAAAAAAGCTGAAAACTAGATAAGTACCTCAAAAAGGTGTGCTGGTTTTTATGGGTGTTGAAAACGTGATTCTCTCATATATAGTATGTTATTCATTCGTGTATATAAGAGTTGTCACAGTCGAAAATCACGTCAAGTCAGCGTCACGGTCCACAAAGCGTTCTTATCAGAACGGCTCATTTCCACTCAATCCTGTTTCACGTGCCATCATACACGACACCGGGGATCCAAGCTTTTTAAACTCTCGACGCGAGGGGAAAAACGAGCGCGAATTTATCAAAACTCCCGTGTTCTTTCCATTAGCAACATCTCAGATTGTCGGCGTTGTGAACGAGTGCGTGTTACGCGAATAATGATGTAATATACGCGAGACTGTGTAATGACGCCTTTTGATGGTGCCTCCTCGTACCGTCATTACAAAAGTCACCATGACTACACGGTGCTTATGTAGAATAAGATATTGTACCCATGATGCGTTTACTTTTTCATGGAACTTGATAATGAACAATTTACAAAATGTCCCAGATAAAAGACGTAATTCGTGTAAAGAAATCTCAAGCAGATTACATTTTCACCATATTAACAGACGCCAATTTTGAAGCTAAATTGGTCGTGCATGGCAAAATGGAATATAATATTAGAATACATTTTGTAAAATTTTAATTTTTGCGGACAAAACAAGTTTGCAGAGGCACAAAAACCCAATTAAAATTGTTTGCGAATGGCTGAGTAAATCTGAGCAAAAATTGCTGCTACGCAAATAAGGACTAGGTAAGCTTCTCCTCAATTTAGGTTCATAATAAGATATTCATAAAGATGTTCCGGCGAAACGACAAAAGATAGCGAGGAGACAAGCCCGCTTCCCAACTAAAATGTTAAATTACAAGAAGCCAAGAGACTTATCCGCAGAGGGAACAATGAAACCCACTTCGGTGCAACTGTTCTATACGAATAAATAACTAATATACAATTAAATAGTCCTAACGAAATTGAAGTCCTACAGATAACACAGCAAGTGTAATTAATTTTGAATCTGCTTTCAAAGAGCTCTTCAAAGGATTATTTGTATACTTCAACATTTTAACAAAATAACTTTGAATGTGTGGCTTAGCCGTTATCACGTCTATATAAAAAACTGTCAAATTAATGTAATTTTCCATCAAAATGTTTCAAATATTATTTGGTAGACTGTTTAGAAGTGATAAAATATTTACAGATAGCTTTTAGCTTAGTCTCAGCTCCTGGTGACATTATAAGCATTAATTATTACAAAACATTATCTTATACGTTGCGAGTAGGTAATTCATAATCTATGACGATGATTTGTTCTTTCATTACTTATCTTAATCTGATTTATGAAAGGTTCTTAATGTCAAACACATGAAATTCAGGCTTCTATTTAACCAGTTTGCCTGTTTTATCACAATTAATAATTTATAATACCTACCTACTACCAATAGTTGTCGATCCAGAATGAATCCGATGCAATTTAATACCGAAGACGTTTAATCGCGTCTTTCGACCCCTAGACATGAAAATCTACTCATTTGTCAGGGTCTCCCCTGAATTGCCCGTCAGATGAACATATCAAATATCATTTGAAATTAATCAGGCCACCTTGCCATCCCTAGACGTCATGGGGTGTCTTCGAACTGTTTTGCTTGTCATTCTGTGTATGTCATTGTATTGTGAGTAAACAAAAGGACTTTGATTTTACCGTCGTTTTAATTGTTCTGTGTTTTTGGGGTCTTTGATATTACGCGTTATAAGGTTTATCTCTTTTCAATGTTCATAAAAAAATCAATGCTTCATTCACTAGACGAAATTGTCTCGGCATCTACCTACTTCTTCCTAAAAGTATATAATGGTGCCGATTCTCTTGTACACCGAACTAAACTAACTAAACTATCACTAAAATTCCTTACTTTTGACTATGGGAATCTTGGAGCTATTCTGCCAAATAAATTCTCTAAATTTAAAACTTATTTTGACACAACTAAAATCGAATTTGACAACCGCGCGCCTCCACTTGGTACTTGTTTTCCCTACACCGTGTTTTTTTTAGAGCCTGAGGCGCGCATGCACGGCAGCCTCACCGTGTTTTTAATGGAATTTTTCAGTTTATGTATGGAAAATAACGAAAAAAAAAAAAAAACAACATTTTGAGAATTAGGGGTTTAAGGGTTATACTACAGGGGGTCCAAATTTTCATTATTTTTGCGATAGGACTCACCGTTTTCGAGATATAAGCAAAAGAAAATAAAAAAATACAGTACTGTTTTGTAACTGAAGTCGAGGTGTTGGTTTGACTTTTAGTTCATGACATCTAATTTTATTCCACACATTTTTAATCGCGATTAAATATAGTCACATTTGTTAGAGGATTTTAGATATAGGCCAAAATTTTAGGTTAAATCGTCAAATTCAGAATAGCATTTTCACTAAACTGATCTCAGTGCCATCTTAGTGCTATCAAACTAAATTAAAGTTAAGTTGTGTCATTTATAGTCTATTTCAGAATGAGTTTGATCGTTTGACAGGACTAAACTAAATTTTAGTGATTTTTAGTTTATTTTAGAGAATTTTGTGTCAAGAGAATCGGCACCAATATGCCTTTATTTAGGAACGTTGCTAAAAATATGGTTAAAAGAAGCGTAAACGTCAAAACATGTATGGTGACGCTGACTTTTAATCGTAAGGTTAACTTAAGCAACGTTTATAAATAAGAGTATTAAAGTTCAATTTTCTTTTACCTGACCAAAGTTACCTTACATCTTACACCATGTCCGAACATCCTTCATCATATTTTGCTTCGTTTAATAACCAGGTATGTTGTTAGTTTCAAATTTCAGAGCAAGTATCATCCTTCCGGCTCTCCACTTAGACGGCTTACATCCCATACCCCAGACCCAGATCATTTTGATCCGGCCCCAACTCGTATTAATATAATCTCAAGAAAGCTTTATTTTATACTCCCCCCGTCGACAAAAGACAGCAAATGTATTGCAGTTATAAGTCAGACGAATTAATCCCTATCACTTGACAATAAAATGAAAGTAACATCACAAGAAGTTAATAGAAATGTATTATTGTCTCCGGGAGATTTTGGGATTAATATTTTGAACTGCTTCGGTGACGTCATATTGTGGATTCTTCGTAATTATGGTTAGGTGTTTATTGTTTGGATTAAATACCTTTTGATGTGTATCCTTGGCACTTTTGGTGACTTCCCGATGCAAATGTTTTTCTTTTACATACATACATAAACTCACACCTTCTTCCGATGGGGGTAGGTAGAAACTATAGACGAATTAATCCCTATCACTTGACAATAAAATGAAAGTAACATCACAAGAAGTTAATAGAAATGTATTATTGTCTCCGGGAGATTTTGGGATTAATATTTTGAACTGCTTCGGTGACGTCATATTGTGGATTCTTCGTAATTATGGTTAGGTGTTTATTGTTTGGATTATATACCTTTTGATGTGTATCCTTGTCACTTTTGGTGACTTCCCGATGCAAATGTTTTTCTTTTACATACATACATAAACTCACACCTTCTTCCGATGGGGGTAGGTAGAAACTATAGAACGCTGTTTACATAGGTACTCTTTTTGCTTCGTTAACGTTTTTCTTTTACTAAGGTTAATTCCGATTCTTACAGACATGCCGTCGTACTGGCTTTGAAGAATGTCTACATTAATTATCATCACTATCTTGGACTTTAACACTAGCTATACTTGCCCCTACAAATTATTCTCCGAAAATAAGAACTAGATTTTCTATATATAATCAGGTCGATACCTAATACAAACTATTATCCTAACCCCTGTAATAAAATATAGAATATCAAATTTATGTTTTCCTATCCCCATCCACAATCGCCTAATTCAGTTGAAATCTCATCAAGGGTTACTTCAGTGAAATAATTTTCCGCTATTCCGCCTCCTTATTGCCCAGTGCACCGCGGACCACATTTCAAACAAATTGAAAATCAATTTAACGAAGGGTCCCTATGAAATATGGGCGATGTCTCAAAGAGGAACAGATCGGGAATCTACAGGGATAAGACGAGAGCGATATTATTGCTATATTAAATCGGGTAATAACAGAGGAATTTTGAATTACTAAGATTATTTGTTCGTAGTTCGTAGCTGCTTAATTTTATATTTATAAGCTAATATAAAAATAAAAAAAATTGGCGAGGTAACTATCATAATTATTAGTTATCAATATTAGTGTCTGTGAAGTTTTGCGAGTCGATTTAATTTGAACCGGCATAGAAATATATTTTTTATACACGTGGAAATACCCCATCGCTTGATTGCATTGCCTCACCCATACCTCGCCGGAATCGCACCTTGTTGTCACGTGGGACATAACCTATCAAGAGAGGGGAAGAAATAGGAAAATACATCACCTTAAAGCGAGTAGGGAAGATTCATATCAGGCAGGATATTCGACTCGCGTCTCGCCTTCGAGCAGTCGATTTTTTGAACGAACCACCTTCGCTTTCACATACGGACTCCTGATTCATGAGTTTTATCTACCATGAAATGTGTGCCTAAGAATTGAATATTACCGGCTTGTCTCCGCGACAGAATTAATGGTAACGAGTATCGATTTTGCCTTTTGTACGAGAAATTTATTGTGGTGGTGAGAAATTCTTCGAAATATTCTATTACTAGCTGCGCTCCGCGGTTTCACCCGCATTATGTCGTGTCGATCCCTTGGGAAAATCGGGATAAAAAGTATCCTATGTCCTATTCCAGGTCATGTGCTAAATTTCATGCAAATCCGTTCAGCCGTTTTAGCGTGAAAGCGTAACAAACAAACTCACTTTCGCATTTATAATATTAGTAAGGATAAGGATAATATTAGTAAGCAAGTAAGGATAAGTATAAGTAAGGATTCGTAGGACGAAGTGAATGTAACGGATGGGAGATAATAGACGGGCTCTAATATATATAAATTCTTTAACATATAAATGGCTCCGACAACGAACTGTTAAATCAAATCCACGCTATTATTCCGTACATAAAAACAAATGCACCCACGTCTACTTTGTATTCAATATTTCAAATTGAAGATAGTTTCAATAAAAAATGCAACAAACTTAGGGATGGAGGTGAATAATACGGCCGAGATGTAACTCAATTTTCCGCATAAAAATTGGCATTCTTTTGTATGTACAGTTAGTTGCCCCATCACGACGATACAGCGATTATTATTACGTTCGAAAATCCATCAAAAGTTACAATTGAAAAGTTAAAGTATTCCGGGAGGGACGGTAAGCCTCCCCCGTCTATCTACAAATGAGTTTGGAAGGAATATTCTTTTGTGTACACACCATGCCGTGCAGTCACAGTTGTACGCTTAATTATGTTTGAACTTTTTACTATTCCGTTTGAAATAAGAAAGCAATTTTCATTTTAATATGCCGCTAGCATGTGAACTCTTTAGAGTGTGCTTTATTTGGCTTGCCCAGTTTATTATTTTTAAGCTTCTGTTTCTGTTTGCTTAGTTCAGATTCTCGGATATTCTATGATAATTGCTGTTCTTTGCATCCAAAACAAACATAAACCAGTAAGTTGAAGTGCGTATTTATTTTCCGCATTGAGCTAACTTTATAAACCCTACAATCGATAGAACATCCACTAGGCGGAACTTATCTCGTTCCGCGCTGCATTCCAAAACAATTTTATTAAACTTTTCTCCCGCCTCGCTATTGTTGGAGCGGCGGGCCCCGATGCAAGTTCCCTAAAATTCTTTTCTGTACACTTTTTTTTCTAAAAACAAATTACCTTACCCTCCTTACAAGCGCACCTTAAAACACGAAAGCAACGCCCTGAATAATTAATACAATGGTAGGTTAAATTCGTCCAAGTGTCAACTTTCCCCTAACTTTTTAAAATACGACACCATCAAAAGTGCGGTCTAAGTCGGCGTCTAGACCTTTTATCTCGCCGGGGGCTGTTTATTTAATTTTGCTTATTTTATTGGAACTGACAATGATTTAGGAAAACTTTTTCCGTTGGGGATGCGGACTTTTTGAAGATACACGTAGGCATTGTAAGGGTGTTTGATCCTGATTGACGAATTTATCCTGTCCATGTAAATAACGTTTGATGCAAAGTTTTTCGCGAATGTCTTAAGCTGCCAAAACAAATTTTGACATCTTGGGGTGAATCGAATTATTGATAATCTGGATGCATGTAGCGCAGGGTGAAACATGTTTAAACAAGGGGTACTAAAAATGTAAACATGTATATTTTGGTACGTAAGACGTGACGTTTTACAAGCTCTACTTTAATTTAAAAGCCAAATTATATTTTTCCCTTTCTTGTAAAGAGAATTTACATATTTTAAATTCACGTTTACACGTAATTTATATTGTTATTCTCACATAGTTGATTTCCTTTACAAGTAGGTTAGAATAATTGGTCACTTCGGTGAAACCAATGGACAAGTAGTAACCAATCGATCAATCAATCTGCCTAGCCTTTTCCCAACTATGTTGGGGTCGGCTTCCAGTCTAACCGGATGCAGCTGAATACCACTATTTTACATGAAGCGACTGCCTATCTGACCTCCACAACCCAGTAACTGGGTAATACGATACCCCTTGGTTAGACTGTAACCCACTATGTATTATAATGGTATTACAAGACATATAGCGTTACCTACTCAACTATAATTAAGCTATATGAAAAATCCCTTGTCATTTTGTAAGTAGGAATAATGATAAACATAGCCCACTTATCTTCCCTACTTAACACTTGAGCTGCATTGCACTAATAGAGCTGTCAATAAAACGTGGATCTTCGATATCGGTCACGTGACCGATACAGATAAAACTTATTGCAACAAAAACTTTCTATTATAAGTACACCGTTTTTTTGTACTTTCACGTAAGCAATGCCCTTTAAATCCCGACAATAATTTCCCTGGGGGCTGCTGGCTGGCCTTTGACAGGGGTGGTCGTGGACACCGAGGGTGACCGGGCCAAGAACTTCGTAAGGGTACTCGGATAGGGTCACTCCTTAGTCGTTTATTGTTCCTCGACGTTTATGGTCAGCAAAAGGGCAAAGCGAAAGGTCAAAACTCGGGCCTGGACCCCAGGTAATTTCTCAACAATTAATATTGAATAAAAGCCTTTCGAAGTACAGAATTTAATGCTTATCTAAAAGGTAGGAAATTAGTCTGCCAAGATTTATTCGAAAATTTGGGAACAAAGCTTGTTTATAGTTCAAAATTTATTTGTGTCGGCCTTTATCAAGAGTTTGGAATACTCTATTGTTGAAATATGGTCATTCTGTGAATTTACTTCATAGATTTATTGTTTCCAGTTCGTAACTTAAGTAGGTAGTTTGGTTGGATACAGGGTTAGGTATTTGGTTAGAGCATTAATTTATTTACTTAAGGTTGATGCGCTAGGGTGGCCCGCGAAATTCAAATTTACTTACGTTTTTTGCAATTTACAGGTCAGTAGCAGGTTGTATGTTGATCTAAATATTATTAGCGGCCGTAACAAATATGGATTTACAGAATTATAAACATTAGAATCAGCAATACATCTCTCTAAGTTCATGTACGTGTATTGCATGAAAATTTCATGAAATCGTCAGTCAATATACTTACATGAACTTAGAGAGTTGTATTGCTGATTCTAATGTTTATAATTCTGTAAATCCATATTTGTTACGGCCGTTAATAATATTTAGATCAACATACAACCTGATAATGACCTGCAAATTGCAAAAAACGTAAGAAAATTTGAATTTCGCGGGCCACCCTAGCGCATCAACCTTAAGAACAGTGTTCTATTATTGCTTGTAAGTCAGTTACAAGTTTGTACAAGAGTTTATTTTACTTTCATTCTTTCCATCATCAAAAAAGATACTAATAATCGATTTTAATACCCTACCAACAAATTCCAATCGATCATTTTTAGCATTCACAATTAGATATTTACAATTTACATCTGCAACTTTGGTAGCACCAGGTATCTAGTTAACAGGCGTATGCAGCCCTGCGGCGTTGTATCCCCGGCGGATCTACTATGAGTCTTTGTGGTGGTCCACAAGCACGAAGCCAATATTTCCCGGCTTGTATGAAATGCAAATACAATTTAAAAGTTTACATATTTTCTCAGTGAGACAGAACTGGCGCCTACGGCCCGGCTCGCATTATACACTACTTATGTAAACTAAACACATAGCGTCGCTTTTATTGGTAAAAGAAAATTTTACATATTTAATGCACAAAAAGTGCTGCTTGCTTTTAGAGTTTTGCGAATTTAAATAAGTTTGTTTTTAGTTTTAAATATTTAAGACTTGCTTTAGGGTTGGTATCAGAAACGTTAAATTAAAAAAAAACCAGCACTGTGAAAGAATCCATAATAACATTATTAATACTTTGATGATTTATTATTACTTGCACCAACAAAATAAGAATCTCTCGGGTCGCCTTAGCGCCTGACAAATTATATTACCCAGGGTAATACAGAAAACTTATTCAACAAACTCTTTAGAAAGTTGAAAGTCAAAGCCTCTTTCAAAGTAATAATCCTTCAGTGACTCTTTGCTAAGTTTTATTCTAACGAAATTGTCATTCGAGTGGCGCGTTTTTGAGATGAAAACTGTAAATTAATTGACAACCAGACTCTGTAATTAAAGGCAATGTTTTATTTTATTTAAGCATTTTATTGTAAACATCACAATCTTATAGAATTTTCAGAACTTCACTTTTCTTTGTAGTAGAAAGAAAAAGCTAATTATTTTCTTGCTTTGTCCGGCGCATAATTATATTGCCGACGCCATTATTAGTATTCATTTTACGACAATGAATGGGCTCGGTCCGATGTAAAACAAACTTAGTAAGAGGACGAAGCATAAAATAAGGAATCATAATTCAAATCGAAAAAAGTTTTCCCGTGCCGGGTAATTTTTCCCATCTTACGGGAAGTTTCTCTAGAGGGGTTGTGGCTCTCGCCTCAAGGAAATCTAAGAGAGGGTTTACATTTTTAGCCTTTCGCCGTGTCTTCCTCTTCACTTTATATCGTCTTTTGATTACTCTCTCAACAAGTTATGCATATTGTAAAAGTCGGCGTCGCGGTTATAAGAATTTTCGGCGTCTCCTTTACGTCTTGGCGTCGTTGATGTCTCGTTTTTCATACCTTTTATGTTTTTCGCTTTAGTATGAATGAATCTACCTTTTATGATGATTATGATTTGTTTTTCTTGTTTTTTCTGTCTTGGATTTTATAATGAATATGAAATCTCATGTGTTATACATACCACGTAAAATCCTTTCATTGAATTGCTGTGCAAATACTGCTAATGTGCGTACAATACCGCAAAGTACGCGGTGGAGTATTCTTTAAAGCAGTGCTAACGCGCTATGCGCTGTTAATTCCCCTTAAGATCCCAGATCCACCCTAATTGTTATCGGCCTGCCCGACCCTTAATGGTGTTTCTAATGCGACTAATGTATTTTCGGGACATTTTGCAGCTTGCCTGGGGACATTTTTCTGTTTGTATGAACACTGTGTCCCCGTCCCTCCAGTCACGGTAACTGTATTATCTGCAAATATGTTCACAATTTCTATTGTCCATCTGAGTGGTGCGAATGCAATGAACATAAATAACAGATATACGTTCAGTATGTTGAGTGTGTTTGGCTTGTCTCTATACATCTTACTTTATTCCATTTCTTGACAGAGGGTAGCTTTAGTATTCATAAATTTTCAGGGACTCTTCTTTTAGCTTCGGACTTAGTAATTTTAGAAAATGTACGTTCGTATTTAAAATATCGTCTTTTTTAATATCCCAAACATTAAGTATTCGTACTTACCTATTGGAAAGTCAAGCACCGAAATGACGATAAGTTTTATTCCTCAGCACTTTATAGCCTTAATCGTATGGGGGAAACAAATAAAAATTCAAAGTATTGAAAATAAACAATACACTCTAGTCAGCGGCACTCGTAAAACGGTTCGTATAAACGTAGCAAGGCGGTAAATTAGATTTTATTTTATTTCTTAAACAATTTGCGGCCGGACACAGACAAAGGGCGCTAGGTTCGATGCCGTGGTCAGCAATTCAAAGGTTTATGCGGGTACGTTTATTACTTACCTACACCCGAACTAGTGGTGCGCGGTTACTTTTTTCTGGTGAATGTCGATGTTTTGTTTAGTTTAATTTTGTGCTTTATCGACATTGTAGCAAATATGGCTATTAAAAGGATTTTTCTAAGAAAACTTTACATCCCTTTTTGTAGGTTTTTTCCTATAACATTTGTGCCTCCGGAATTGATGCCAACTTACCAACATTTTGTTTACAGAAAAAAAACAGCTTTTAATATTTCATAGGTATATTAGACATCAACGCTCCAAAAAAACAATGAAACCTTTTAGAAAAATTTTCACTAGAAATATCGACACGATCCCATCTCTATAGGCCGAACGCGACGATTTCCCAGTGACCACCGCTCTGCCCCAATCGGCGGCCATTGTCCAGCCGTGTTCTTGTTCACATTAAAACGCAGTTAACCATTCTTTATTGTTTTATCCTCGACCATTCCCCGATAAATGTCCTCGACTCATGGGAAATGTTATAGCGCAGCGCAGTACAATTTCGATTTCGCCACACCATAATTAAAGCCACCTTTTATTAGAAATTTGCTGCACTCATTTTGCCTAATTCGACCGAAAATCGTGTTGTTATAGGATTTAGGAGGGATCGTAAAATTTAAATGTGTGTATGGGTTGGCCTTGGTATTTATAGAATTAAATTAATGTTCACATTGTTAAATGAAATTTACTTTACCCTTATATTGTTAATCCAAAATAATTAATTGTTGTTACCCTTTAGAAACCAAAATAATTTAAGCTACATAGGTCCATTAGGGATTTAACTTTGGACCGAAATGTATACACAAAACCATTTAATTTTATACAAAAATACATTGCTATATTTCTCTATTTATTTCTATTTATTAAATATTGAAAATATATTTTATGATGCTACACCATCACAGATTAGCACAGCTACCCAACACATTTTAATTCCATCCAAAGTTGTTAAACTCGAAAGTTCAAAAGTATTTGAACACTAACTCCTGAAGTTAGTGCAAGCGCATCAGACTTTTCATTTGGTTCACCGTAACGTGGTGTTACAAAACCTTCGAAGGAAAACTTTCCTGTCGATAATTGCTGAAGTGTGAACGGTTGCCAATCTCGTGAGCCGCTGTAGGACGGCAAGAGAGCTCAATTTAACAATTATTAGACCGAACTCGTATGGTTGTGGTGTTGCCAAACGGGGATTTATAACGATCAGGACATCATATTATTGGCTGTTATTGATTTCAGATTTCAGCGGAAGAGCCACTAATAACATTAAAAAAATATAACATCTTTGATAGTCTATTCCGTAACTAGTTACTACGGGGATCTTAAAAGCAAGAATATTTTTCTTACTATATTTGGGAACCTCCGTTGTTGTGAAGAAAATATGTGCAACGCAACAGTGTGAAGCGAATCTAGTAGGACAATTTCTATGAAAACTGCATGGAAATAGTTCTACAAGAATCGCGTCACACCGTCGCGTCGCACTTGTCTGCGGGAGCGTAAAAGCAAACGTGAATTTAAAGCCCGTCTTGCGGGGAGTAAAAGACCCCGCATCGATAGTTCTGCCCTATTTCCCCACCGTGCCTCTTAAAACCTCAAAGGACATGTTTATGACTACCTCTTTGACCAGAACTGGTCACCTCCAGAAGTTCGTACAGACAGTAATCCCTCGCCTCCAACTCTACGAAGAAACCACCGCCTGTACCCAGGATGCACCACGAGGAGGTCTTCTAGCATCGCACCCCACATAACCTTTACTTACCATTTCTACAGTCGTTAAAGTAACGCCGGTTATCCTAAATACAATCGTTTGTAACAATAATAGGGTGTTCGCGTAATCGCAGACGATTGGCGACACTACACTGAAGCACGTCTGTCTAGAATCTTGACAGTAATTGCGAGAATTATACCGTACTGGCCTAATACCAATTAGAATGGAAGACAATAGTAATTTATAGGCATTGTACCGTTATGTAACCCCGTTTAATTATAAAGGGCAGTTGTGTTGGACAATAGTTTATGTTGTAGTTATAAGTAGGTATATATTGTGTCAAGCTCATTGGCGGAATGATAATTATTTTGGTGACAATCATAGGTGTTAACACAGCTAATACTTGGTTTAATGATGCAGCTGATCGGATAATTAATTCGATTAGGTACCTATGAGAAATTATGCCACATTGTATAAATGAACTAAGAAATTAAACAGGCATGCTTAGTTATCCTCAATCTCTGAATTAAACAGTAATTTTATTGTACAATGTACACCCTGTTCGCTGATTACAGTATTTCGCTCTAATCTGATAAGGCGAGCTTATCACCATTTACCGAATACGATTCTTATCTTGAACAATAACAAAAAGCTAAAGGAAAAATTCAGTTACATTTGTGGCATGACCTTTCTACCGAACCGCTAATGTTAGCGGTTCAAAGTAAATCCTGCTGAAATAGTGACAAAAAATTGCTATTTGAACACTCATCGTTCACGTTTCCGTCTGAATTGAAAGAGGAACAAGTTAAACTATCTAGGAGGAACATTGAAAGACGCGAAAACATCAAATTAAAGATTCAGGTATTTCTTTTATTCACAGCAAGATATTTCCGACCTCTGCGGAGCGACGTCTAAACAATAGTAGGCAGTTTCGATTCAACAAGAATAGACTGCCATAAGTTAGTTCTACGGGGGGAAAGTATTCCCGTACGTCGGCTGCGATCCCGGGAACTCTTTGAATTATAGATGCGAGGCCCGCCACGTAAGTCTGTCACTCGTGTGATTTTGAGACAATCTGATTTTGTGTTTTCCCCGTTTTGGCCGTTGAATTGTTTATTATATCACTCCCGTACTCACGTCTAACGCTCCGCGGGCATTATCTTGGCTTTGTTTACCCACGTATCGTTAATGTTATCGAACACTTATTCCTGATTAACGTCTGTTACACGTTTACCCTGTTTCCTTAACCACTTCCCAAACATATAAATATTGCATGATTTCCTTTCACGTCGTGATAAGGGTAAGGTTGTATCGTATCAAATTCTCTTATGTTAAAATGGTTGCTTCAAAGCTTACGATGCTGTGTAAGGGCAGCGCAGTTGAGACGAGAGTGTTTTGTTGTGTTAATGTTGCATCCATCAGTCGTTTGTATGCTAATTGTTGCTTTAGTCGAGTCGATAGTGTAAGCAGTTACAAGCACCGAAACCAATTTATATTCAAACATGAACCATGGATGGAGGTCCTTGGACGTCGATCTTTATGTGCTTGCCTCCATCGATTTACAATTGGCTTGTATAATGTATTGGCTTGTTCTGAATCTCCGGTCGAAAGTTACAGGCATTTACCTACCGCCCGAGAGGAGCTCGAAACGTGTCAAACATGTCGTTATCACGTTGTTTTTCGCCCAGAGGCGCGGCAAAACCTGCGATTAATGTATTCAGTTATCCCCTATACGAACGCCAAACTTTTCCTAATTAATTGTAAGATTTTAATCATGGTACTGGCGTAACGAAATTATTATGGACCGTTTAATTTCCTTGCCCTACGCCCTTCGGCGTCTTACTGCGCTAATGCATTATTGCAAAATTTTAATCAAGGGTGTGAGCGAGTAATTAAATTATGCAGGCTGTCGTATGCACTCCATGATTATAAATCTCCGATGTTTGCTTAGGTAATGCTAAGAGTCATATTTATCGTAGTAATATTACAGTGGACCCTCAATGTCAACATTTGGTACATTGCCAGATATATTAGACGATTTGCATTTTCGAGATAATATTTGTGTATTAGATTATGTACCTGCATAGCTAAATATACTTTCTGAATCTTTATTACAACTTTTCGCAAATAGGGAGGAAGAAAGACATTTAAAACAATATGAATTACGTGTCACTCCATAAACTATGCAGAACAGTCATATTCAATTATAATGAGACGCAGCGCGATATAAGCGCTGCATAATAAAATACGTTTATTACTTCAACACGAAACCGCACTTTAGTCAATTTGCTGAACCGCCCTCGGAGTCAAAAGTAAAGGCAGACAGACAGCAATAAACTTGTGTTTATATAGTTTGCCAACGAATAAAGCCGAATGATGCTCCAGAGCTCAGTCCTACTAAAATCTTTGCAACGCAAAAATAAAATTAAAGTCGATCCCAACGAATGAATCGCGACCAATTGGCGTCGTGTTGGGCCAAGATCAAATAATTTTATGAAAATGAACCCCCGGCCCATTTAATTAACCCGACCTCCCCCTATTAAACTGTACAAGAATTCCCTGGTTAAACATTAACATTCGTCAGGAATTTAATTCGAGGGCAGCTCCAAATAGTATACCTTATACTTTTTTGGTCTTAAATATATCTCACACATCACAATGTTAACGATAGCGGAGATAATTAATTTTTATTGGATTTTCTTTTCGCTAGAGAAGTTTTAATTACTGCAGGGCGTGTAACCGTGTTTTATAAGCCGGTGTGCGCTCGCCTCGCTCGGACGCTAATTGTTTGTTGCGGTCGTAATATCGCTCATATTCGCTCGCAGCCCTGTAAATTTTCCGATTTCGGCTACATAATTCATTAGTAAGCATTGCTATTGCGAACACGTTCCCTAATACCTCAATGCTTTTCCAAATATCGAATAATCCGCGCAGCTATATACCTACCATTCATTAGGTATATCGATTAATCGAATCGAATTTAATTCACTTATCTCGTGTGGAAAACAAACAACCGCAGGACGTGATCGAACTTCGATCATATACGAAGAGAGGCGAATAGAAATTAAGGAGGTCGAATCTGAGCTCATCAAACATTAAGCCCTTACGTGTACCTGGGGCCCTTGCTAAATAAATAACCGGAGCGAATGAAAAACATCCACGCTCCGTTCGTATTGAACGAAACAGTGAGAATTCGTCGGAGGCAATAATAAATATGCATAGCGCGTCTATACCACATCCTCTGTGATTAGTCGTGTGGAGGCAAGGAGCCCCCTAGCCACTGATACGGATAGGTGAGTGATAGCGAGGGGGCCTTAGAACTAAGCAACCCCTAGCTAATAATGCTAGTATCTCTCTGTAGTATTGGCGAAATATCTTGGATATTGCCAATATGGGGTGTTCACGTGCGCCCACTTTTGTTTCTGTCAAAGCGCGCCTCTCGGCTGGGTAACGTTCGACGAGGGAATCCGTATTCAAAAGGTAACATTCATATTATGTCTGGGATAAAGATAGAATTAGATTAAAAAAATTACCCACACTTCAATGTGTTGATTTG
Organism: Lithophane ornitopus; assembly: GCA_948473465.1. Classification (NCBI taxonomy): domain Eukaryota; kingdom Metazoa; phylum Arthropoda; class Insecta; order Lepidoptera; family Noctuidae; genus Lithophane; species Lithophane ornitopus. The sequence continues at coordinate 8,240,195 of OX419624.1, read as the reverse complement.
AAATTAAATTAATTGTTATTTTAGTGAACTTAGTTATGTTGACGTTAAACACTAAAAAGTGTTTACAAATATTTTGAACTACAAAAAACTACTCAACTGGCCAAAATCAATGCTATTACCTAAACTTCGGGACATTGTTGGCAATTTTAACTTCACGCTAGGCTCGAATGTTTAATACTAGCGAGAGCCTGGCTTATGGCACCTAATGCCTCTTATATTAGTACCAGCATATAAATTTACAACGTGGTACACTGAAGCATGCACTTTATGACCCGGTTTGGGATGCATTATATTCGGTAGAGTTATGTGCTCTTTGGGCTGTCTTCGTAGAAGAATGACTCCCAAGGCATAGGGCTGTATAGTGTTGGGGAGGATAGAGCCTTCGATTTATTCGAGAACGTATTTTTGTTTATTTCGCTTCAGGTGTGTTGGATTGCCCCGTATGTACAAGTTCTTTGACGTGGCAATTTGTTTACACGGTGCAAGATTATTTTGAAGGAAACTTAAAAAAATGGTTAGTAAAGTTACAGAGCTGTTCAAATGACATAAAATCTGTGCTAATAGAAAATTCGTTGCATATCCTGGAAAATTCTCATGCACTTCATTAGTATGTTTTGAAAAGTAACATTTATATGTACGCGTACATTTGTGAACTTCATCAGGTGTGCAAGAAATAAGTGAGCCAGAAATAATTCATGCGGCGGCGGTTTCTTCACACTCGAGCAGTGCTCTTTACAAAATTAATTCCCCTACGTGACACCCGCGTCAATTGAAAATAGACACAAAATCGCAACAAGGCACTGAACATGGGATTGAACGCAGAGATTCACCTCTAGCGGTTATATTTATTGTTATTGCTCTCCGATTGCGCGAGAACCGTCGCCTAAATCAAATTACGAGTCCGGCACAGTCCTAAACAAATTTTCAATTACGTCCATGTAGGAGTGGTAACCTCCCTAGAGGTCCTTCTGACTTATTGCACAGCATCGAAGTGATGCTTCAATAATGTATTCAGAATAATTGTTTATACTACAGCGGTGCCTGATTCGATTGAACTCGCAGGAGACACTATAACTCTTGATTTATGTCGAGCCCCAGTACAGACTGATCACGCGATCAGACGTGAGTATGATTTTATGAGTTTTATTACATAAAACGGTCCTCGAAAACAGTTGCCGCGTCACGCTTCTTATTGATTTCGTGTAGCAATAAAAGAATCGACGCCGACCTTAGCCTCCCCATATACTTTTTCCAGTTCAATGAGCATAAATTGCAATAGGATTCCACGCGGTGGATGGCCCCGAATATTTCTTGTGAACCGCGCGTACCTTCTGCGTAGAAAAGGTGCTAAGATTTACCTGAAACCCTTATAGTGGCTATCGGTTAACATTAAAATATTTATTTTTAGATAAATCTCTTTGTGTGAGGCAAATACGTCGCTGTGGTTTGGCAGCTGGGTATTGTTCTCACAGCCGAACGGGTGGAATCGCGATAAGTCGCGAGTACATTTTCATCGAATCTGTGGGATTTTTCCGGCATCCAGATTATTTTGAGAGTTACGATTTTTACTAAAGAGCTACCAGTAAAATAGGTCTTGTCGACGATGAAAATGACGGAATCCTATGATTGAAGTTTACCCAATTCACTGCGTTTGCTTAAGATTTTATGTAAATTATTTTTCGACGGCGTCGAATTCTCAGAAAACATTTTCTCTGTATATAAAACGAGTGCCTAACAAATTACAAGCAAACAACTTTAGGAATAAATAAAATGTTACTAGGGAAGAACGTTACAAACCATTTTGCTGTAAAAGGTTTCGAAATTGCATATTTTCTCTTACCTAATTCGCCTGGTATACGTATTTCCTGTGACACAAATCAGTGGCGTATGAAAACAAACCGATTCAAGCTGACATATTGGAAGGGAACCCCTATTCGTTCAAACGACAATAAAACCAATAGTTGTATCCGAGCGCGTCCCGTTCCAATGAATTCTTACGGAAAGGTGTGCGGTGATAGTCAATATAGCAGATGCAAGACAAACAGGTAGCAATATCGAGACATCCATAGAGTACACCGGTGATATCAATAAGCGGCGTGATGCCGCGACGAACTGCCGAGATAAAGTAGGGGCGGTGCGCGTGCTTCGCCGAGATTGGCAGCGATTACCGACCCGCTTCTATCAACTGGGCCTGCTCTCTGTACAAGCGTTACAACATTATGAACTTACTCACAACATCATTAATCTTCCCAAATTAAACTCTGCATATCCGCGCAATCTGCAATTTGAACTCGGATTGTAGACAATATCAAAATAGCTCGCAGAAAAGCAAATACTTTCGTGCCAATTTGTTTTAACTGCCGCTTTCATCGAGTGCAATGAAAATAAACATCTCATTTGACTTCATAATGCAATAACTTTTTTTCAGTTCAGCGTACAAAGCAAAACGATATTAAAAATGAATCCGACGTTTCACGAGCTCAATAATCAATAAGCAGTTTAAATAATGTGCAATAAAACTCAAGCTTTGGATATAGTGTTTCAAATGTTCCATTCCTCCGACACGGGCCATTAGTGGAGCAAAGGAAATCTGCAATCTCAAGAGATTGAAAATCAAACAATACGAACGTTCGTAACATAATACCATTCGTTATTAAGACACAAATGTGGCATTAGAGGGAAGTAAGGCGAAGACGAAAGTTGCGCCGCGCTCGGCGCGAGGGGAGACGCGACACAAAATGTTTATAGAGAGAACAGGTTAAGGGGGTAATGTTAGTAATAAAATTTTATACACCTCAATATTTCGCCGAACGATGAGTCGAGGCGTGTGTGAAATTATGTACCTATAGCGTGGTGGCAGAGTTTATTACTTTCCCCGCGAAGCTGCAGACGTATTTTTTCATTGCACAATGAGTTAAATATTTCCTGTGTTTTATTGTGGGATGCTGCTCGCTATTTTTATCAGCGTCAATTAAATTCACTCCACCGAAGCTGCTCTCATTTAATTCTTAAAAGCCTCAAGTAAATTAATCCCAATGGGCGATCCCGACGTGTTGCGTAAATAAGCATACCTAGAAGGTGGTTTGCCCCCGCTTCAAATAGACGACGTTTCACCGTGTGATAATATATGTAAATGAAAAACACATTTACCCTGTTTCCTATTCGAAGCGCTGACATGTTTTCAGAACATGTTTATTGCCGTGTTTTGTCTTTATTATCTCGTCTCTCGTGTCACTACTTTCATCCTATGTGTCGTCACGCCGCCGTATTTCATAATTTTTGCCGCTCTCGACTGCGAATTTATTTTTATCACACTCTAAAAGCTATCTGATATATGTATGCACTCGCTAAAACCCAGCTAACGTTAAAATGCATTTTTAAATAACCGTTCCTGAGAGCGACTACGGTTTCTTTTGGAATAAAAGCTTATATTAAATTCGTGTAGATTGAAAAAAAACTTAATCAAGTCCACACAGCTATAACAGAAACTAGATATCCGTTTTATAGCTGTTTTAGGAAAAAGCGCCAGTAACACCGCAGAGCGTTTTCTAAATTACCAACGCGAACCTAATAAAGGCTGAGAAGTTTTAGGTGCGCGTTTGGTAAAAATACGGTGTCGCAAAAGTTTTCTTTATTAGTTTCCCCCTTTAATCCGGCCAGGCGTGTCCCAATGTCTTTATGGCGAATTTTCAATCTGAGTCTGGGTGGAAGCCAATAAGAAATCAACTATTTTTCCCTGATTCCCGTGCATCGGTTCGAGGGGAGACTCGCTTCTTTACGACTTCTTTTACGATTGGAGGTGCATTCGGAATTAGTCCGCACCATCGGGAGAGCCTTTTCGTGTCTACGACGAAAGGTAAAAGGATTACAATGACAGAATTTTTCTTCCCTCTAAAAATTTTAAAGCCTTTATTTTATTGAACAATGTGGACTCGTATTTTATCGTAATTTCCAACATCTTTTGTTATAAAATCGATGTGACGACAGCACACAACTTTGATACTTGAAGCGAAAAGCGTATAATGCTCGCTTTTAAACTACTGAAGTTTTCCCTAACATAGCGGGTGAATGTTTACGATATTGTTAGCTTTTTTAGAAAACAATTTTGCGTCGTTTTCCTGTTTCGAAAGTTCCGAACCTTTTTCAACAAAAAGATTTCAGTAGTAAAGGATTTTGTGGATGGCATCTCGCTTGCCGTTGCCTGTTTACTGTTAATCAAGTGAGTGGAGTTATTAAGCAGAAAGTACTGAAGGAGGTAATCCGCCAGTGAATCTGATACTATGAAATAGTATATTTTTATTTACTTTGAGATTGGACCTATTCAGTTTTGGGAGAAGTTTTCTAAACATTACCTTACTTGATTCGTTTTCTAGAATGTTTTCAGAACAGAAAACTCTACTGAACACCATTCATTCATTTCATGTCTCGTATCATGTCAACCTGACTAGGAAACCACGGCATAAAACTTTGATAGATAAAGCTCAACTCATTACTTTTTAATCTTGGATTAAATCACGAGCTATCGCCATATTCCAACATAAAACGCCAAAGTTCCTATACACCAGAACCGGCTTGAAAAATAAAACCTACCAACACAGAATAATTAAAAGACTTAATTCATCAAAAATCATTTTGAAACGAGGGATGAGACGAGATGAAGTTCCGTTAATACTTTATTACGACTCTTTCTTATAACTGGATGACTTTATGGCACTCTTTTAATAGCCACTGTGTCCGGCGCTGGGGAGTGGCGACCTCTACCGTTGGTTTATGTACTATTATTAATATTTTAAATACATTTTGAACTTTAATAACACATTAAAATTTTAAAGGGATAGACTAGTGGGTATTAAGATTGCTTGGTTTATGTTTTTGCTATTAAAAGTTAGTTATTACATGCTGAATTAAATATTTCTTTTGTGTCTTGGTTAACTGAAATGTCTCAGTTGTTATTAATTTACTGATAAACACATGAAATAGAAGGTGACATTAAAAAATTATGTATTATTATTATATATATTTCCTTTATTTAATTGTTTACATATAAACTATATTTTTAAATATTAGAATATAAAAATATAAAAACATTTAAAAATATAAAAAATAGTAGGCCGCAGGTACCAGGAACAGGGTCCAATCTACCGGCGGTCAGCTTATATACATAATTATTATTTATTTTAATCCCTTTTTTACTTAACCACATCATAATTATAAGTTCTACGCTACTTATATAACATTTAAATTATAATATTGCTATTACAATTTCTATGTAATCTAAATTAGCCCATTTGAATTTCTAAAGATAATTTTATAACTTTTAACAAACTAATAACGATTAGTCTTAATTGAACATTTTTCAAATTACATCGCTGCAATTAAGTTAATCTAACAAAAACTAAAAGGTTCGTTAACTTTAATTTATTATTGTTTCTTTGGCTCTTTTTGTAAATAAAAAAGAAAATCTACTCAAATAGTGAAGCTAGACCTAAAAAAACATTGTGCATTAATTATTACAAACTATTATTTATTCAAATCTTGACCCAATTGCTAATAGGCAATAATCGACCTTCTAAACATAGAATTTATGTCTGGTTTACGTATACACCTTTCTCTCTCTCTCTTTCATATACATCGTGTATCCAAAATTCATTCGGTACATTATCTAAACACGTGTCGCGATTAACTCTGTTAACTCACTTCGACTTGCCGACGCCAGTAACTGAGTATTCACTAAGATCGTGACTGAAATATCATATCATAAGCGAGTTAATTTAGTTGCCCCTGCAGATGAGGCTTAGCGATATTTGTAGTTACTACTGCTGAAAAATCTACGTAAAGCTTGTATAAAACTATGAATATTGGATATTAAAAAAAGATATTAAAAAAGACGAGAAGAATTGGTTTACTATTTTAATTTCTTTTCTAAAAAAGGTATTGATATTTATGATTAGGGTACAGTTATTAGGGGATCGTTCAATGAAAGGTGTGTTTTATATTACAGAATCATTATTTTATAGTTCAGTCAAAATATTTTTAGACATGACGCGCTATGTCAGCCTCCTAGCGAAGTCTCTATTATTTTCTAATCTTCCAAATAAGAAATATCTCATAATATTATTCCATCAACTTAAATATTCGTGAAGATCACGAATATTGTCACAGAAAACCGGACAAAACCTCTACAGTACGTACAGGAACTGTAGTCTCATTGAAGTCTGTAAACCTCCAAATGTAGACACGTTTTCTCACAACAAAAATAATTGTCGTCCAATTGAACATGTCAAATATTAAATTTCGACTTTCCAATGTTATTGTTAAAGACAGAACCGATAACGACACGTAGCAAACACCCGCGGGGCGCGTTCTGAATTAATCCAATCCACAGAATAATAGGTCCCTACCTATAACTGAAAGCTAATGGGCCAAAGTTTCCATGTAAGCCAATTGTGTGCCGTTAATCTAATCGGTGCCGTGTATAACGATATTTTGATATCAGAGCGTACAATTGCCAAATGAAAAATACGCGGATTTCCTGTCGACCGTAATCGCGTTGTAATCCATCAAATGAAACGATGGCGAACGCTTTGCTTACCATACGAAAGTCTGCCCTATTACGTATTGTCACGATTTAATACGACTGATGTATGAGTTATTTACAATGTATTTGTTTTTGATTGATTGTGAATGGAATTGGAATATTATTATAGGAAACAACCAATTTACAAACGAAATATTGAATGTACTCGTATGTATGGGACTACATGGGCTTGTTATCTGCAAGCTATTGTCCCGAATATAGGTTACGTGTTCATGAGTTTCTATGAAAAAGACATTAAACTGTATCAGTAACCTAAATACAATGCAAACGAGGGTGTTTTCCCTTACAAATTACAGTATCCATAAAATACATAGCATGTTGTTTGTTCAAACTACCCTTGACCAAAATAATGCCGTGTGATAGGATCTTTGAAACGTGCGCGGGTTTATTATAACTTTCTTCCTAAGAGTTCCAGCTGTGAGGACCATGTCGCACCCCTCCCTGCTTACCCTCCACCCCTGGTTTCCCTTTACCTGACCAATGTAACGGTGCTCATGCGATAAAACAATTACCACAATGAAGTCGCGTTCGGACTACGAAACTTCAGAAACCCTGTATCGTGAAACTTTTATAGTAATTCTAGAAATAAAATTATTGAAGCACAAAGTCAGGTTAATGATATTTGTTTAATCCACGAAAAATAAAACGAGTAATAAAAGCCGTATTTATTGTAATGATGAAAAGCTAATAAAATAACTTTATAATGAGAACGTTATTTTAGTTTTTAAAGTTTAGAGGGTAATTACGGCTAACCCTTACACGACGTATTTAATTTTCAAGTTAACGAGGTGATAGGACGCTCATATAATTGGTCAGGTTTAACCCTTAGGACGAAAAGAAAAAAAGCAAATAAAATACCTACGTCAAGAAACGACCATAAATAAAAACAACCTGCTTATTTAACTTCCACTTCGATAAGCTCATAACTAGAGATTAAGGTATGTAGTTACTATTTACCATATCGTATTATTAAATAAACCTCTAATTAAAGAAAAAATAATCTAGTAGCAACAAAAGGCAGGTTCATAATATTATCAGATCTCGGTTCGTTGTCGTGTTACCGTTTAAACTACTCGCGTGCTGGTTTGAGCCTACTAAGATCTTGATACGGTAAGGCCCGCACTAATTATAGTTTTGCTTATTACTCGCGACCTCGACTAGTTATTTTAGTTACGCTAATAATTTTTAGATTCAGAAATGACCTAAATATTGGTACCTATTGCTGGTAAATAATTTGCGAAAATCTATTAATTTTGAACATAGTTTGGACGGTCGAAAATGCATGAGAAAAGGCTACGTTTCACAAAATAAAACAATTTTACACAGTCTTTGAGCTTCTACAGTTTTTACACGTATTGCAAACATCAAATCCCATATTCCTTATGACGAACTAAAATAAGAACATAAAATCTTCAGCAAACATAATACATTGTACAAACTAGCACAGACTTTGTAAATCTAGTGTGTAGATCATCTATGCGCTGAAAGTCGGGATCAACGTGAATATTCCCGCCGCCGAAGGTTCGACACTAAACTCTACATATTTCATCGCGGCGCGGCGGTTGGCGTCCTATCTTTCATTGCGTCTCCTGTAAGAATCACATATTCAAAGCCAGTGCATTTTTCATCAGTCAATCCTATGTAGAATCACAATAAACTTTTAGTGGGTGTTTCGCAGGGTAACATGTTAGGTCTAAAGTCTGCTGTGACAATCTTTATGATTTATTTGGTTTACTACCTACTCAGCATTATGGAATAAGTGTAAATTAAAGATACTACAGAAATAATGACCACATAAAACGAATAATGCCATGCCGATAAAATTAACAGCGAAAATGAAAAACAATTCAACAGCTACATGAATCCATATAATGAAAAGTAGTTAGCTGAAGCACTGACACGCTCTTATGAAAAATGTATAACGGCATAAAGTTAAAACCAACAGCAACTGTAACTACATTTAATGGGCGATGACATTCTTGAAACGTCTGGTATTATGTGGCTATAAAAACGAATACATTTGTACGATGTTCAGTCTGCCATCATAATAATTTCTCTACGTGCATTCTGTTCATAGTCTCTTAAGTTGTCTTTATTGTTCGTGTTTCTGACTTCTAAGATTTCTTTGTGCATTATTATTTTAATATACGTGGTACAGCTTAGAGGTATTGTTTATTTTTTTCTTTAAAATTGTGTTTCATCAATATAAATGAAGTGACGAATATGAAAGTTTAGAAATATTATCGAATATTTAGGTTTTTGTTGGAATAGGTGTAACTGCTCCGGAGACTTGGACTGCATTAGCATCTTACATACTAATCACAACAATGATCTGACGAAAATTTCATTATAAATCAACACTTGTTAATAAGTTCAATACAAAATGTGTACAGATTCCATAAGAGATGATCAAACCATCTGTATCCAGTGTCTCCTAAATAACAATAACTGTCAGACGGCCAACTTACATCTCGAAGCATATGCAAATTGCTGTAACAACAGGCTCCAAATGGTGTCCCAGCGGCGTCTCGTCTGCAAGCAATACTGATTCCTGAATTCTCTAGCACCTGCCGATACCCTACGATGTCGCCTTGCCAATTCAAACTACATTTCAACAGATCTTCGTAATGTCAAGTCTTTATGGTTCCACTTACATTACACTCTAGACATCGGCTTGTGTCTCTCTATAATACTAAAATGTTTGAGTATTGGGTTTTTCAAAAGGAATACTAGCTATATTATTGTCGATCACGATATTGATCACACGCTGTGCAAATATTATTATGATGGAAATGGAATTTTGAAGAAATATCTCACGCCAATTGTCGAAAATGATAACTTTCGTTTCTCCTTATTCAATTATTTTTTTATTGATAATAACGTTGATCTACGTTTGTATTCGTAAAAGAAAGCTTGCACCTATATTGAAAAATTCTGAAATAAACAGCAAACAAGTTCCATCGACGATGTTCGGTTGAAGGATCAAAACTCGCAGAGCCAGGCAGACATGACGGCTGGCTGAAAATATATTCCATGAAGTAATAGACGCAGGAACAGCTCGAGCAGCAACGAAAATACTTGAACATTTCTAAGTTTGGCGCCGAACGATTTTTGACTCATATTTCAGGTTTTGGAAAGGTGCTGGTTTTTTTTTGCATTGCTAGTAGTTTTGCTGTAGGAAAGATTCTTCTACTTTATTTCTGAAGTAATTATTGAGTATTTTCTTTCTGTCTTAACTTTAGTAACTTTAATGAAAGCTTAAGAAATTGAATGTTGTAGTTTAGGTTTCAATAATATTTATATAATGTATTTTTTATAAATAATTAACAAAAGCTTAATCATAATTATGTTAGTAACAGAAGTTAATTTATGATACTACGTCAAGACGAACCAAATATTAATACAAAAAAAAAACAATAGTCACATTCAAAACTAATTAATGATAATAGATTATAGCGCTTACATGTGTCATAAATCGCATTATAATATAAGTACTTATGTTAGAACTGAAACCAGTTCAAAGTAACGTCAACAACTTATGTACCTTTGATGTGAGTATCTGAAATAGCTGAGATGTATCTCTAAATATGCGACCTCTTTTCAATAGCTCTTTGATCTTCTTTGTGTTTAAAAATATTACTTAAACGTGTTCTTTTACGTCTTTTTATTATTAAATGTAACTAATATGAAAAGGTATTTGGTATTTGCACTCGATTTTTCTTGCTCAATGGCTTTATTCAATTTACATAAAGGTGGATTGCGATGAGTGAATACCTAAATTATGAAATATTTTTGCTTAGGTCTCCGAAAAATAACATTGCTTACATTGTAGTATCGTAATTTTTTTTCAAGGAATAAAATATTATAAAGGCTGTTTAGGTTCTTTTATCAAAGTAACAGTTTTGTTATTATGATTTTTAAAATGTTATTATTTCTTTGAAAATTTTATAAAAGATTTTTTTTAAATCCAATTTACAGAAATAAATCCTTCACCATTTACCTTGGTTCCTCCTCTGCACTGTGTACTCTTAAAACCATGGATAAAGAATGCTGGTGAAATTCACTAATCTCGTGCTACATAACACGACACACGTTTTTCTATTACAACATATGAATAAATACGATAGAACAAACTGATACGATACAATGTCTTCTGTTTTCCTACTATTTTTGATTAACGTTCATGTGCTCATGTTAATTTCTATCTTTCCAGATCATGTTCGGGAATTCTCCTGTGGCACGCTATACTACCGAACCTTCTTCGTGGACTCCAAACGGGACGCTCTTTACGTGGGTGCAATGTGAGTACAACACATTTCAGTAAATACTTAACTATCTCGTTAATATTATAGTGTACTCTATCTATCTATACATATTTGTCTGTTCAGGACGGCCAACGTATAATAGAATTTAATAAAATATGTAATAGGTAAAATTTAAATTACTACTTTCAGTCTTAGATTTACCGACACCGAGACGTGCCGTATTATATTTCAAAATATCAATAAGAATAGATATAGTTTGCAGTACCTGCTCTTAAACAACATTATCTTAACTTTCGCCGCTTACATACAATTTACTTAAATCACCTCAGTGCACTAGTTATTTGCAATATTACGTCACAATATCAATATCAAAATAATCTACACACCACATCTAAGGAAATAGATTTAATAAACAAATATAACATCAATATCTACTTATTGCTCAATACCACAAAATCAAATACGATTTCGATCTTCAATTCAAATCCGTATCCATCATTTTCTTGGCACAAAACAAAAACCAATCGGTCCAATACAATCAAATAGCTATTTTTACGAGTGTGCCACCGTATCAGCTTTACCTTCGGTTGACTACGGTTAACCATCAACCATTCCCATTGGACCCCTGGTAATTCATAGTTTTACCCAACCACCGCCCACTACACAAAGTTTTTGAAGAGTCAGGAGGGTCAACCTACATTGGTGATTCAATAAAAAGAGGTGATATAGGTCAATCGTGTGTGTCACGAACGCAACTAATTTCATTCGGGGAATAATACAGCCGCATTTTGAGCTATAAAACGATTCTTCTATAAACGTTATGGTAACTTTTACGCAACTTTGTAACGTATCCCTCTAGTCCGCAGTAAATTGACTAAACTTTTCCATTCATATAGCCCAAGTTAAAGGAGTTTTACAACGTTCCTTTTATGTTTTTCTTATTGTACTTTTTTTTTCAGGGATCGGCTGTATCGGCTGAATATGAATAACATCAGCGCATCACACTGCGATGTAAGTTATAAAGTAAACATTTAAGTATTACAAACAATGATTTTAGAGTGCAATTCAGAAAATATGTCTGCATCATAAAAGCAAAAAAAAACAAAATAATATTCAAAGAATTCACATTAAACTGAACCTTTTTGTTTGCAGAGAGATTCCATAAATTTGGAGCCCAGCAATGTGGCACAATGCGTATCTAAAGGAAAATCAGAGGTAAGTTAATTAACTGCTAAGTATCCTACACAAATGAGATTAAAACTTCCACAATTCTTGCAAAATTACTCACAACTAGCACTATTTCCATCAAGGGTTAATCCCATTTTTAACTGTGAGCGGCGGGCGGCGAGCATATTTCATAGCGGGGGGCTTACAGCCATGCTCTGCCTTGCTATATTAAGGCCGTTAATTTTGATTTACAATCCCAACGTAAAAGCAATATTTGTTTTATTTCTCGGCGGTCGGAGGCTGTCTCGAAGATCGGGGTTCGGCGATTATTGCGACTTGCCTCGGTGCGTCATCCACTAATTCGATAATACCCACTCTACACGAACCGCTACACTTAAGTGGTTTCCTTTATTTTGGCCATATTACAATTTTTCGATTTCCGCTACAACCATAGATTTATTTATACATCCTCGCTGTAAAAGTAGCGACGACTCAGCGTATGGCGTCGTATATATTTATAACTCTTTGTTGGCTCACTCAGACACGTTTATATCTAATAAGAGAGTCATAAAGCCCGCAACCAGAAATGGGCTGTCTCATGCGAAATGTATAAAGTCTTACCGTGAACAGTAAACCCTCTTTGTGACTCTAAAAGGTGTACCGAAGCAAAAACTGCCGAAAGCAAATTCACAAGTTTACTGCAACAAAATATCGCGGTAACATAAACCACGCAAATAAAAGGTCAAACTTCCGCAATAGCGTGAGAAGAAAAGCAATAGACCACATGCTACCCACTCCAACTCTTCCGATGGAGAAAAAAGTAAATTTGTTTTATTAGTATCAAAGAGGGCTATAAAAAAGAAATATCCCCGAGTCTATCACCTCGATCGCGAATGGAACGGCCACTCGTGAAGGCTATAATCAAAGTTTCTCGCTGTCGGCGAGTTTTCTTTTCTCTAAACACGATGTCGTAACACGAAAAAGGCTGGAAAAATGCCGTCGGCGAATTCCTTAAGGCGACCAGGCCGACGTTCTCCTTGTTGTTTTAACTTCACCGCTCTTTGTGATGCTATTAAGGAAAATTCACTGGCTTAGGTAAATCAGAGAATCGAAGTTTTAGAAAACTAGAGATATAATGTCTCTAGTAAATAAGAAATCCAAACTGCTTTGTGCTTTCCCTTTGGCAAACTCGCTTTTCCATCTCGTTTTATACATTGACTTAAAACAGAACTCAGACAGAAAGTCCGTATTTCATCACCATGGTTTTATATAAATTAGCATGCAATAAAAACATTTTGACCAAAAACGAAAAGCCTAAAAAGAAAAACGACATAAAAATGCCAAACCGCCTTTCAGGCGTACGTCCACAAAACCCACTTACAATACATTTTCTTTTAATTTCCCAGTACTTATTACGACCTTTGTGTACGAGTATCGTGGCAAAAGCAATAAAATGTTCCGCATTGGTAATGCAAATCAGCGCTCTTAAATTCCTAATAAAAACCATTATAGAAAAACAAGAAGCGAACCTTTTGGGTGGAAAAACGCGAGGAAAGCCCGCCGTAAATCTACTTACGTACAAAGTGGCGAATAATTAACGAAATGGTCCAATCGAAGGCATTAGTTCCGAGTGGAGTTATGCGAGTGCTGCCGACTAAGTGCCGTTAAAAGAAACTTAGACGCGAGCTTGATTGTTCTCTTGCTTAATTCTGATTGTTTCTGAGTGCAAAACAGTTCTGTGTTCACGTCAGTACGACGGCTGAGCGCTCACAGTATATTAATCCGATAATTACTTTAGAACAATCTCTTGGAAAGTTACCTCGCCCGGCCGAACCAAAGAAACCGGGTGAAACTTTTTATTAACAAACAAAGCACTCGGTTAATTGCTTACTTACACGTGCCTATTCCAAATTGAGTTTTACTACATTTACTGATTTTGTGTGTGTATAGAAAGTAATATAATTATGGTTCGTTATCAAGTCTACTCAATCAAACAAAGAGCGATATATTGTGTTAGGGGGGTCTGTGTTTACCTATAAAGTTTTTGTTATATTGTTTTATTTTTTTAGGGGTCAAAAAAGTCTATCCTGAATTTACGCATTTGACCTACCTAAGTCAATCGTCGAATTAGAGCAATCGTCACAAGGATAATTCAGCGAATTTCGTACTGAAATATGTGAAAAACAAATATATATCACTGCAGTTAGTCACAATTCATATTATTTAAAAACAATTCATTTTATTTTTGTTAAGTTAATCAAGTTAGCGTCGAATTTCACCAATGAAACTGAACGCGTCCAGAACATCTAAAACGCGTTCAAGAGGTGTTAGTGTCAAATATTCCATAACATTATTTACACTGACAGCTCTTGAACAAAATCAAAATCATCAAAATCAAAATATTTTATTTCACATAAACCTACATCGGCACTTATGAAACATCAGAAGCTAGGTGCACGGTTCCAAATGGTCGTTTCCTATGGAGAAGAGCCGGCAAGAAACTCCACGGTTACTCTTTTAAAAATAATTGGCTTTTACAATATTTTCAAATTACAGTGTTAGTAGGCATGGGAGGACAATGTAGGCCTTTCAACAAGTAAGTAGGTACCAGGTACTTAACAAAATAGAAGATGTACAATAAATCTACAGTCCAATAAGCCTACAACGTTGTCACATTCACAAAATAGAAATGAATCTATATAAAAGACAAATAATAAAAAAACCTTTTTAAACCAAATGACGTGGTTGCTATTACAACTGTAACAAATGGAATAATTATCATGTCCACAAAAGCCACTAAGAGTTAAAATTAAATTGGAGGTATATATAATAGGAATAATGTCAAATACAATAATTATGTCAAGGATGAATGTAAAGAAAATAAACATGGTAATTTGGGAGCAGTTAATAAACTCTTATATAATTACGCCGTTTATAAGGTACCACGGAAGCCACGCGTATTAGATGTGCTGAATGCGCATTTCATTGGTGAAATCCGCCCTTCATGGGCGGATTTCACCAATGAAATTGAACGCTATCATTTTCATACCTCCTTTAAAATTATAATGCGATTTTATAAAACGATACTCAACTACGATGAGCCTAGCTTGAATAAACACTTAAGAACTTTTGCTGCAAAAGCATGAAAAAAAAATCGACCTTGTACCAATTTTCATTCTTAGGTCGTTTCAAAAGTTTCTTTTCTTAGCTGTTCATAATGTCAAATTAATTAAAACTACCCTAATAATTATAACAACACAAGAGATGTTTCGAAACTTTTTAATTTTTCTTCCACTGAAAAAGTCTGGCCTAGTCTTTGATAAAATTTGATAAAACTTTTGTTGGTTAAACTACAATAAAGAAGGCGACAGACATCACTCACAAAAAAAATATATAACAGTCGGTTATTTGATCGCATTTATCCGAGTACCCGTCCGCTCGTGTGCAGATTTCATAGTGACGTAGAGAAAATTAGTTTCGAGCTTGCCGAGTGACCGCGAAGACCACATACCAATCTGCCGTAAAATATACACTTTGATTCATTCGCTGTATGAAAGTTCGGCTTGTTGTTATTTTGTGAAATTTTTATGTTATTTTATGCATGGGGTAACATGAAAGCTACCGTCAACAAAAATTGAATGCAGTATTTGTTGTTACCTATGTGATATTTGAATGCCTTATTAGCTTCATCAGCTTTTAGCCTAACATGTGAAACAATAATTAGATTGCGATAGACCATCCATAATTTTATAATCAAGCGAAGTGAAAAAAACTAAACTAATTTAGCTTTGTGAATACTAAAACAGAAAACATACAACACCAAATCCGAGCCCATTAAACATACAAAAATAAATACTGAAAAAAAAATGGAACTTTAATGAACCGTAATGAACTGAAATGGACCAATATATAGCAGTGTTTTAACCGGTAAAGCGAGCAATGCATTTCTGTCGTCCGGAATATTAATGCCCCGTTTAATATTTATGTCGAAGGCAAATTTGCATAATCACAGGCTGTGAATACTCATACACACCCACGTACTTTCGAATTACTATTATTCCAATGAATTTTGCCCGAGGTAGGGTAGGTAGGTATGCGCATCGCTCGCCCATTGATGTGTTCCGATTGTTTGCACTACAGTTTATTTTTGTTACGTGCTGACAATGGAAAGGGTTTAAATGTCATTGGCGTCTCGTTAAATCGGTTCATTTAAGTTATCAGCTAAATCGGTTGGGAAATTGTTAATCAAGCATTATTTACAGCTCTCAGTACCTACTTTTCGATTTGCTACAAGTTCAACCTTTAAATATGAAATCAAAAATCGAGACCTTGAATAATGTCTACTAAATCGCCTTCGATTATTTATCTAATACAAAAAAATAACATGTTTGCAAAATGTAGCCTTTTATACTGCAAAGAAGTTTCTTAATAATCTCCATCTTAGTAGTCATAAGGGCCATTGCCTGTACACTGTACTAAATTTAAATATTTTCTTTCAGCATTTCGACTGTCGGAATCACGTGCGCGTAATCCAACCGATGGGTGATGGCGCCCGCCTCTACGTCTGCGGGACCAACGCGCACAGCCCAAAGGATTGGGTCTTATATGTAAGTATTACTACTTATTATATTAACAGAATCATCTTGACTACTTGGACTACCGCGCTACTGCCAGAGCAAGAGGTCCTGGATTCGATTGGGCAAACTGTTATTGGGTTTTGCCATCTTAAATTTCTCAGTAACAGTAGTCTTTATTGGCTCGCCACCGCATGGGACTATATAGCGAAATGTGGGTGTACTATAGGTAAGCCTCTGCCTAGCTCTTCGGGGAACCTGTTATGTTGTATATATAATAACAAAACACTTATATTTCAATACTTCGGGTCTTTCATGGGAGAGTCTGCATCCAAAAACAACCAACTGACAAGGACTGAGTTAACATTTATAACAAATACCGTCTATATTATATTGTGGCGAAACCTAGTTTGGTAAATAGGTCATGTTTGTGAATTAATTTCTCTAACCTGCATAATTATAATCGGATAGTTGAAACTACGCTCATCTTCCTACGCGAAAAAAACAGCGATTGAAAGCTAGTAAGTCATGAATTGCCAATATTTAACATCCCACGTAGTGTAATAACTAGTGTGAATTTGTGGGCGGGAAATATGATACGATTTTTTTCACATACAACATATATTACTTCTAGGTATCATTGGTACCCAAATAGGGGCAATAAAAGCATACTTTCGCTTAATCATTCTGGGAACAAAAGTGGCTGTACAAAATAGACCTAATACTTATCCGTCCGAGAATTAACGTGGCACTAACACAATATACCTCTTCCTCAAACTTCTAGGGATGAATGTAGGTGGACACACTTTGTCTTGTCATGTCCGAGAAGTAATGTGGGTGAATTAAAGTACATATTATTATATACATCGTACATCTACCAGACCTTTTCGGGAACACATGCGTGATATTAGGCCAGAAAACATTTTCTTATAGCTTCTGAAGTCAAATAGTCAAATATAACTTTTCAAATGCACAACATTTTAAATTTACTTTAATTAAAGATACAGTTTTAATGTAGCTGCTCGTATATTTCGCGACACTTATCAACAGTAAACATCTAGAGAGCAAAATCTCTATTCCAACGCAGACAAGTGTAAAATAAACAACGGGACGAGACTATTTTATGCGGCGATTTCCATTACATAGCCAACACGGGTATCTCTGCGAACACTCCCGAGCACATGCAACGAAATGCGAGCTATTATCTAAAGACCCACCCCACTCGAACTGATCCCGACATGAGCCTTGGACAGCAGCCAGCGACGCAACAGATCTCCAACAGGTCCCTAACATATTTGTGTTACAGATAAATGCGACAGAATTGAATGTTTTCAGTGATAAATTATGCTGGTGCAAAAGGACCAGACATTTTCAATACCATTTTGTTATCTTTGTGAAACAATCCAAGCATAGAAGTTCTTATGACCCGGAAATATGTTTCGTAGCAAAATTGTTTCAAATTAAGAAAAACTATTCCGGAATAATCTACTTCGCCTGAAGCTGAAACTAACTCCTTTACATTCCCCAAGACTCGCAATTTTCCTAACATTGTACACTGATGCTCTTAAATTTCTATTTCGCCGGTTTATACCGACGACAAACTCAACGAGACGGTATTAAGCGTCCATTCTACATGCAGCTAGATGCATCCAGTACATAACGCACTTCCTTGCTAGCAGGAACCGCGACAAATTTCACGGGTAGCGACTCTAAATGACGCCGTAACGTGAACGAAGATTTTTACGACGTCGACAAATTTCTAACTGAACGCCTTCAGATCCCATCCAATGACGAGTTCTAACTTCAAAGAATTTTCCCTGATAGAAATTCAAAATAAAATTCACCACGACTTTATGCGACCACTTTAGAGTTATTATTTATTAGGCACTTACATTCTGACCAGGCGCCGCTGTAACATCCAAATGGACGCTATTTGAGACCCCGCGATGCGACGATAAGTGGAGTTATTTTCACGAAAATTATTTAAAAAACTCATAAAACCAACTTTTCACAATAGGTATCGAAAGCAGACCGCAATAAATTTTCAGTGTGGCCTGTTCACCTCTCACTTTCCCTGCTCTTGACTTTCATATAATTTTATGATGTATTGGCGGTCGTTTTGACCCTTCACACGTTTTATAGCAGTTCTGACACTGTAGAGTTTTGGGTTTAATAATAGCTGAATAGAAAAATATGAAAATGGAATTATAATGAGATTCACTTTGCGGCAGACTACACTTTTTAACTGCTCTGTAACGTGCATAGAGACTGTAAGTTCTCCTCCCTCCTCTAAAATATTAACTGTGGTATTGTTATGATAGTTTGTTTCAAGTAATATATATTATGTTTTTGATATTTTACTATAAAGTCTTAGAATTGATTTAAATTCCATCGTAGGCCAATAGAACGAGTGGAGAAACTAATCTAAAAAAAATATTACCAACCTGAAACCGTAGATTTAGAAAACAACAAATACAGCAAATAGGTTGCATTGAAAATAAAACACTTATCGAACATTTATCTGTTTCACGTCCCGCAATAAAAATAAATCACACAAGTCGAAAATTCGCACTAATAGGAAGCCAAAAATTGAAAATATATCATCTATACTTACGTAGGGAGGGGCACGGGACCGCGCTGATCCCGTTCGTCGGGACTCTTTTGTACAGAGCACTGTCAAAACAGAGATAGTTGCGCATTTAAATATGACTGGATATTAATTCCCTTTGGAAATTGATTTAATTAACTGCCGGATTGGTTAGAAGCTCATTGGGATTTATTTTGGAAATTGTACGATCTTTATGCTTTCATAGATTTCAACATTTATTATAAAAAATACAGGCTGAAACAGTTGAATCATTTTGAATAAAGCTAGCTAATTGAAATCATTCACAGACTGTGATTTCACATAATAATGCTTTCACATTTTAAAGTTCCATTATTTTACAACAGATTAAAAATAAACTCTTCAGAGTAATTTAAAGGCAAAAACAACTGAAACCCAACACTACAGCACAATGCTTTCACAGAGCAATAAATAAAATAAATACAAAGTGCAAAGTCGCGCGTTATCTGTACTATGAGTAATGTTTCCCTCCTCTTAGGGCGCGTCAGTTTCAAAAATTGAGTGAAATCACATGTACGGGATTGATAGGGAGAATGCGACTTGAACGAAATCGACCGAACGATTCATATTTGCTGCAACCACCAATTTATATCTATTCTGGTACAAATAGCTGTAGCGGATTGGACGGGTATTGGAAACAAATGACGCGGTAGTTTGTTTGTAGTGGTATTTGTGCTTTTTTTTTCAATATTGTGGCTTAAAGGCTGTGGTGGAAAATGGGGATCGGGATTAAGGCATTTGGATTTGGTTTATTTTATGCGTTAGTAAAATACTGTTCCAATTTTTAACTGTTACTTAAAAATGGTAAAATTTATGTATTTCAAAGCAAAACACTTAATTTAGACATAATAAATTAATAAAACCTCAAGCAAAAATTTAAATCATCTCAAGTATTTTATAACCGCGCGGTAAAATATATTTGCTTGAAAATTATAAACGTAAACTTGTAGTTTTTCAGCAAAACAAATAATAACTACAAAGCTATCATAAAAATCTTATTTCATAAAACAAATAATTTCCAAATTACTTTCTAATGTTTTATCTTTATCCAATACTCGTTACAAGACGCTTTATGGTGATTACGCTTCATTTTTCCACCTCATTTGGTAACTGTGACGAAAAAACAGATTCACGTTTTCATTTTAAATGGATACAATCAATAAGGTGGGCTTATCGCATTTTTTACGAGATGAATACGATGTGCTTTAAATCTCCTATTAGGTAGGTACAAATGGTCGTATTGTACGGAGCAGGTAACAAACGGCTCGTGCTTTTATTTTATTTTTTAGTCTGATCACACTTGTTCTTTTAGCCCCGGTGTTGCCAACGGGCGAGCTAAATTGTCTTTGTGTCTCATTCTTTGTGCTCATAACGTTCTACCGTTATTGTTGTTAGATTTATAGGGTTTTATAATTACTTGCTTTACTGTCCCTTCTGTACTATCCATGCTTATATATGAGGCTGTATATCAGTAATTTTAATACAAAAGATTTTTGATTCAGGGTATTTTTAAGCCATTTGTAAAATATAATTAATTATACATATAACTTAGTTCGCTCTCTCACAACTAACAAATGTTTTCGTATTTGCCTCAGATTGCAGTTATGGTTCATAGTGGCGTAGCAGCAGAGTGACCATATTTTGTGCTAAGGGTTACAGATTCTATTTCCGCAAGGGGACAAACATTTTGTATATCCAGTTGCGAACGTGATTTATAGATCTGGAAGTACCAACGTTACTGGAATCTAAGTAGGTACCTGCTAAGCCCATGGGTAAATGTATTTAGTTGGAGATGATTGTATTTAGTTGGAGCTTTCACTATTAATAGGTAGTACGTGTGTACGTTTTTACGCAGTCCCTCTTTTAACTTAGTCTAATTCGAATTTTAAAGATTCTTTACACATCGAGCGCCTGGCACTTTGGCTGTCATGATTACTCAGTGAGACTGGGTGGTACACCAGTAAACCAAAAAACACGATACAAGTACATCCCCGGTTATTCCGCGGTTAATTTGTTTTACCTTTTCTTTTTATTGTCATTATTACCATGATACCGCTCTGTATAATTCATTTTATTTATTTTCACTTTGGGGATTCACTCCTTAGACCTTTATTAACTCCCAGATGATATCCAGCAGAATCAGAATCAGAATCAGAAATTTATTTGCTATGAATGTAGGTACAGGTATAAGATGTTGAACATAAATAAATTTGATCGGCTACAGTCTACCTTACGGCGTGCAAATTATTAGGTACAAAAATTAAAATATTAATACAAACAAAATAATGTCATCAAAACAGAAATTAAGGTGAAGTCAATTAATAACAATATTATAGTCAGGTACATAGAGTCTTACATGGTCAAATTTGGAATTAAAATCAATCATAATCTGGATAAATTAGTATCATTTAGAAAGTCCTTCAATGAGTAATAACATTTGCCTAAAAGTAGTGCAGTGACCTTAGATTTAAAAATGTTTAAAGAATAATCCTTTAAACCATGAGGTATTTTATTATAAATGACAGGCCCCATTGTCATAATACTTTTCTTTATCAGTGCCGTTTTGTAATTACCCGAATGTAGTAAGTTCTTGTATTGGGATCTCAAGGGGCCATTACGCGTTCTTATATTACCCAGGGACGGAAATAAGTTGAGGTTGGTTTTTACAAAAATAAACAGCAGAGTAAACATTTAAATCAGTAGCGTAACATTTTTCCGACGATACCCCACAAAAGCTGAACTAGCTAAACTTGTGTCCTAAAATAAGTTGACCAAGTTTCCAGTGCTGTTTACTCGAAAGTTTACCACGAACACAAACTAGGGGAGGTTTTCATACGGACCTTTACAACTTTCTTTTCTTTACACATCCCTGTAGTTATCATAAGGGTTTCGTGTTGATCTAAAAAGTTTTGCCTCCGATTCCACTCGATTAGGTTTTATTTTCCTTTTATTTTGAGGCAATCTTTTTAGAATTAGTTACCTTTTGAGGTGCTGGCTAAATGGTGTATGATAGGGCTATGGTGGTGATGGGAATGAGTAAGTAGGTATAGGTGCACTGTGGATAGCGAGTTGATCAAGCACAAGCTAAATCCTTACGTTACTAAACATAGCAGAAAGCCAAAATATACATCATGCATCGGTCTAAATGCTAAAGTTTTACTCTATATTTCAGTTCAGTATGATGTATACGCAAACACCAAAATAATCGTTTCACTTCACAAGGAAAATCGATATAAACTTTGTACCTATCTAAAATACCAGCTGTGTGTAGGTACCATACAATAAACTTCATAAACACAATGTAATATCGCTAGGTTCAAACTCGACGGAAACTATCGCGAAACAACCCACACATTGAATAATATATTCTAAAAGTGTGTAATAAATGGTCTAGAACGCTTGATAAGTGGCAGGCCCGCGTTAGGCATACACCGTCGAGCGTCGGCGCGAACCAACCTGCTATTATACTTAAATTATCTATCTTTACACTGCACTGGAATTACAAAGAACAACGTATGTGTTCAAAATTCCATTACCACGAATTGCATTAAACAAAGAGCCTCAAATAATTTTGTGGAATTTTCCATTTTCAAAACAAAAACTGTTGCAATGCCGATTCTCGCCCGACGCACAAAGCACAATCAATATTTCAGTGTCATTTCCCTCTTTGTAATATAATTATTCATGCCGATAGATCAACAAGCTTTTGTGTCATCATACAATCATGTTTATGGCATAATAATGGTGCAAATTCAACTCACGCGCCGCATCGCTGAGTGCACTTCGGAAAATCACTTTATAATCTATGCAACGCCGCATTCGGCTGAACACCGACGCCGCATAACCATTTTTGTGCATTACATGAATGCAGCTGCCCGTAAAATTTTATACAAACAACTTTGGAACTAAGTGTACTTATTTTGTATGTGGAAATTGACTTAGTTTCAAAGTGTGTATTTGTGTTAGTGTACGATGAACGGTTACTGTGTTTTGGAGTTTTCTTTATGATTTTCACACTTAGTCGTTTCCTTTGATATCACACCTTTAGTCCCCACTTGGACAAAGGACAAGGACGTAAGATATTTTCGTACACACGATTTATGTGAACAAGAATGTTGATCTTGAGATCCCAAGAGCTACTTGAAAAACTGATTTAAGTGTACCTAAAATAATATTAAGTAAGTAGAGTGTAGGTTTCGATTAAATCGAGGACATAATAATAATAATAAAACAATGACATATGTGAGGTCTGGATGATCCTTCACATCCTACTGAATGAACAGATGAAACGGAGCTGCTATTTATCTTGTCTGGAGTAATTGTATAAGTTCTCTCAAAGCAATTATAGTAATTCAAAATGTACCGGAATAAAATTGAACGCTTTTCTTTGGAAAACGTCTGTCTTCACTGCATGACAAAAATCAATTCAATATTGACGCCAAGAAACTACTGTTACCCGAACGTTCGTTTCTTGACAAATTGATTTTCACGGAAATGG
This sequence comes from Lithophane ornitopus, assembly GCA_948473465.1. Lineage (NCBI taxonomy): Eukaryota > Metazoa > Arthropoda > Insecta > Lepidoptera > Noctuidae > Lithophane > Lithophane ornitopus. The sequence goes on along the minus strand of OX419624.1, from coordinate 8,216,467 downwards.
TCCTTTGAGCCTAAATTTTTAATCTAACTCGAGTTACCAGAGTCTATAATTTGTGACGTCAACCCACCGACTGTGTGTTCACTCAATTAAATGTTCGTAACTATTGTCTTCCCTTCATAGTTACATGACAGGCTAATTTATTTGAAACCTGTCATACTCCCTCGCTTGACTGGCATATTTGTATCCTCATGACAGTTAACGCAACAGCTTATTATTTACTCAGAACTGTTACCAGGTACTTTAGTTCCTGTCTGTAACTGACATTACCCCTTAGTAAATTAAGTCTGAATATTTAATTTAAGTTTTTCACTAGGAGACATTTTCTTTATGTCTGTAATCACAAGCAATTCACTCGTGACTTGATAATGAAGTTCCTAGTTCTCGGAATGCTTATTCCATTCCCTGTGATTATAAATACAAAGCTTAGTAAGATTTGCTGTTTTTGTATGCTTGCTTAAATGCTTTAGTGACAATTTTGTAAAATGTCAAATAAAATGGATTACTCAAACTACTTTGTCATTCACAAGCATTTTGTCTCGTATGACGTGAAATGAATACGTTTTTTATTGATCTAAAACCCATAGTCGTATTTCACATGGCACTAGTCGGTGCACAGGTGCAATAGCTATCTCATTCGGAATTAGTATCCAATATCGCGTGTACTTTACGATTGCCTACCTCTGTCGCTTTGTAGAGTACGTGCTGTGCTATTTTGTCTTTTATTTTTAGGAATTTTAAGGGTTTCTGATACTGAAATTGATGTCTTGCGGTTTGTTAAATCTTCACAAAAAATCTATTAAAATTAAATAATTTTTCATCTTCATCATCATCTTCAAAAAAAATGTCACTTTGAAAATTCAATATAAAGTTTAGCAATTTCGTTCAATCATTCACACTTAAACGACATACTTATAAAAAAAAACTTTAAAATTTTGAAATATTTTTTCAATTCTAAAGAGCTAGACAATTCTTTAAAATTTAAAAATTTTAGAAGCTTTATTAAGTTTTCAAGTAACATATCTTACATGTGTTTGCAGGTAAATAAATAATATTCCCATACTGCTATCATCCTTATGCAAGCCTGGTTCAACTTTTCCTCCATTCACGTAAACTCTGCTTATTTCTATTTGAAGCTTGCGAAATGTGTTCAGTCTCCGTGAGTGATATGCGGCTACAGAACTTCAAGTGTAACTTGGATATTTTGACTTTGCACATTGCCTAGGTTTTGTCTTCTGGTAATGTTTGAAAGACTTGGTTGTGGAATATTTAGTAGATGGTGTTTACTTTTGTGGATGGAGATGTTGGTTCGTACCTACTTAAAGGACTACTTTTTTTGCATTTGTACCAAACGAAATTTTCGTAGAAAGATTAAATTGTAGGATTTTACTTTTTATTTTGTACTGCAGAAATTAATGGTGTTTCTGGTTGTGAAATATCAGTTTTTTTTTTAAGACTTCACAGATGTTATATGTATCAATGTCTCAAAATGATAAAACAAAAAAATAACAGATTTTCTCAAGTTACACTTCAAGTAAAAATACTTATAGTCTTTGCCTCCAAAAAAAAACATCAATTTTTTTTTTCGTCTTTAGTTCATTAAAACCCTTCACGTCTGCGGAATTTTGCTATCTAATTTAATTTGACCCTTATAATATTCACCAAAGTAGATGTAGCTAGATGTTCTATCTACTACGGTTATCCTAATATTGAATTATTTTCTACATCTATATATCAGTCACTATTTATTATTTCATATTACATTTATAATAACACATGCTCCATCCATATTTTCTAAAGGAACAATTTCGCCTAACTCCTCACAATTTAGATTAAACTCACTTTAAATTAATATTTGTACAAGTGCTTATACATTTGTTGTATCAAGAGCAATATGTCGTTATAAATTCAGATCATCCCCACAGGTTATTAACTGATAGTGACGTGGTTGTCAAAACTTTGCCTCCCCCACAATCTCTACAATCCCGAGATCCCTTATGCGTTTGAAAGTTACTCCTTCCAATACACGCACTGACAAAGACAACTTTCGTAATGTATGTCGCAACTCGTAACATATTCACAACTTGTATAATTATTGTTTAAACACGTAACTAGTTGCTATCAGGAGTTGTAGTGCTTTACAGGAGTCCTCAACATTCATTTTCTATTGTTTCAGCTTCGTTTGTGACTTGCAGCTTGATGATACCTTTAGACTATTCTGTAAGGACACTTTTTTGACGTTTGACTTCAAGCCTCTTTATTCCACAAATAATTGATTATAATCAGCCCACTGTTCCCGCTGCTGGGACACAGGGCTGTGAGAGGGAGTGGGGCATAATCCACCAAACGGGCCCGGGTTGGTTGATGTCATATCCCAAGTAGCAAAATAATGTCATATATATGGTACAATAACGTTTTTTATTTAACTTTTGAAAATAGTTTTATAATGTCTTAGAGTTTTTGGTTCTAGAACATTTCCTCACGATGTTTTCCTTCACCGTCAACTCAAATTACTTACACAAAATAAAATGCCTGTTTGGGTTCGAAACAACGACCTACAACTCGTAAGTCGCGGCTGTTACAACTGGGCCACCAGTGCTATTTCTTTGATTACTAGTTATAATTTGAGTAATTACATTAACAAATTACCCCTGCCGTGCTCCATTATTGCTTGGTTATGTTAGATCCGATATGTGTAGTTAATCACCCATTCAACTAAATTTGTGCTATTAGAACGTCGATGAGAACATACGTCACGTCTGAATCAGGTCAGATTGAAATATCGTCGTCACACAACCGGTTGGTTTACAGGGGTGGTAAGATCGAATGGGGCTTGGAGGAAAAAAATCTGAATATTATAACATAGCTATTTTTACTGAAAATAAAACTTTGTTTCAGTTATAAACCAAACAACACTGCATTTTTTTAGTGCCTATCCTGTCCTTCGATTCAAAGTGATACAAGACAAGTGAATAAATTCAGACCTGTTTTTCTCTTATATGAATCAAAAAGATTTATCTTAAGGAATGACCCGTCTATCAAAGTTTGAAAAAATCCTTCAAGATGGATAGTTACTTCAATTATGGGTATTTAGTTCGTTCTTTCCACCCTGTATTGTATACACGTCGTCAAAGACGCCGTAAACGTTTACTTTTACTGAGTACCAATTTAAAAAGTAAAGCGAAGTAACATCCACTTTCTTGTATAAATATTCACACATTACCTTCCCTCTTCAAACTCGTAGTGAATGTCTCGAAAGTTTCCCTTAGGATATTACATACGTAACGTATGTATTCACAATGTATCGGGAAGCCATTGTCGTATATCATGCGACCGCGTATCTATAGGTGCCAACTATTCTCTTGTCTAGATACCGTGTTTTACTTTGTAGTAACGTTGTAAACTTTTAAACGGCTGTGTCGTATCTTGGCAAAGTTTGTTTGACGTATATTGGGAACATCCTTTGGAGTTATAATGTAAAATAGAGACAACATTGAAGACTCGACCAGAATTTGTTAGCTCATCGTGAAAAATCGATGAGAGAAAACAATCAAGCGCAATTTAGGGCTGGGTCATACGTCAATTAAAATTGACGAACAGACAACCTATTGAAAAGTTTTAATATATCGTTTTCGGTAATTTTGTAGTTATTTGAAGTATCGGCGAAGTTGATGGCAGAAAATACTGAGGAACAAAAACATTTAAAAAAAATATTATATTGAAAATGACGTTAATATCTGTCATAATTTGTCGTGCCAACTATTTTCTAATTACAAATCTATTCCCCAGCGCATAAACAAGTTTGATATCGTAACGAGCAGTATTGGAATAACAACTTAAGACAGTTGAAAACTTGTTTGACTTGGATCAATTAAGAACACTGAATTAGGAAATCTGAAGCAAACTCTATTATGCTCTAGCAAGATCTAGGCACAAAAAATTATCAAAATATGATCAATTTTGTGAATACACAGCCCGATTGAATATAATATAGAGTCTAGACACGAAGTAAACATCACTATCTACGTTGAATAAATCATAAAATATCTTTAGGACGATATTAAATGTAATATCTTTAACAAAATTAGATTATAGTCATAAATTCAAAGACAAAAACCCGCCTCCGAAGTTTCAATTCACATCATTACCGTGACCGAAGACCGTCACCGTTTCTTTCTGTGAATGAAAAGCCTTCTAGATGCTAATTTGGTGGGCAAACAAGCTAAGGCCTAATGAGGGACGCTTGCGGGTCCCTAGACAAAGTTTCTTATTCAACCTTAGGGGGCCCGCGGGCCCTTCCGCCCGGACCATTTGCTTGTTTATCCTGGACTTAGGATCGCGCTTCGATGCTGAAAGGGAAAATAATGTTTGCAAAGAGCTTCACAGTTTGGTGTAAAGTTCGCGGTGTGTTCAACTCGTTAAGGTTTTGTGTGCCAATGGTACGGAAACACCTCAGACGGTCTTCCAAATTGGTCGCATAACGGTCAGTTTTTAAGTCTTAACTTAACTCATAAAGTTTCAAGTAAAACCTTTTAGCCTGTCATTGTTTACGTTTTAACGAACTTAACTAATTATTTGCTTTAAAATTGCCTCACTTATAAATAGCACCAATGCTATAATAGGCCTTAAAGTCCTTCAAATAAAGTGTGAGTGAACTTTGATCTATGTCTTTAAGGCTCGTGCAAACAGACGCAATATCGCGTCTGTTTGCACGAGCCTTTAATCGTAATTTTTATATTATTTATTGAAACAGCTGTCTTGAGGCATTCAGGTTTCGCAATAGTATATCAATAGGTAATAAAAATGTCGGTACCAAAGCATTATATTGCCTATATGGCTTAAAGATCATAATCATGTAGGGGCCTACCAACAGTAACAAATGCGCTTAATATCTTGGGGTGCCGCCGGCATCGACGACTAAGAAGGCTTGGGGTAGCATCAAGAGTTGCAGCTAAGAAACAATTTTATTCAAAAGTTCCTGCATTTTCCAGTGAAATAATGTAGGTTATAATGATAAAGTTAGCAGACACCAAATATTCTTATAAGCGTTTAGAAATACCGAGTAAAATTTTACAACTCCCTAAAGAGCCTTTTTGGGTTAATTTTTGGTTAAAGAATTGATGAAATCCAAGTCAAAATCGGTGGGCATGTAATATCATATTATGTTGTTATCAGGCCTTCAAGTAACAATGGGACAAGGGCAGGAAGAAGAAGATCTAATATATTATAAGCGCGTATCTCTAAAAATATCAACTCTTTTGCAATTTCTAGCAGATTAGGATCGATACGTCAATTTTCGTGACGCTCTACCTGCTTGACGTTTCGTAGTATTTGTGAGAATGCGTAGGTGTTTCAATTAGAAGATAAATCTTGCAAGACATCATTTCAGAGAGATGTTATAATAAGTAGGTATGTTTTTGATCAATTACGACCCACTTACTTAAACGTGGCTTGGGCCAGGTTTATTCAAACACGATTATCAAACACGATTTACGCGTGTCCAGTTTAAATAACGTGTAAAGCTACAAATGGTTTTCCGATAAAAGTCAGAATACAAGTGAGGAGCGAGGAAAATCTTACCCCCGGGCGGTCGGGCCGGCACGTCTTGGCATGCCTAATTTAATCCTCGGCTTATTGAAATAAAAACGACATAGGTTTTCGACAGGTGCCGCGGGCGACGGCCGCGGGGAGAGGGTCACAGGTGGCCCCGATGGTCGCAGCGTCGTTAAAATTTACATAAAGTCTCAATCCACGACGACGGGCGCCGCTGCCCACCCCACGTTTATGCTACATTTAGTAATTTTATGATAATTTCGAAAACCGTACCGCCACCCATCGCATTATACTAATAGAGGAATTCTCCGGAGCCCGGCGCAACGCCGAAAAAATTCAACCGCCTTCAAAATAATAAGTTTCGGTTAATAAATCGCGTTCAGCGCGAAACGAACATAAATTTTTGGAAAAATTAATAGCAGATGTGTTGTTGAGTTGCACAGGGGACGAGCCGGGGGCGGTCCACTGGCCAGTGCGCTGTTACTGACTTTGAAACGCATAAATTCAGTCGTTACGTTTTGTTTTTTAGATATATTTTTGATTAATGGCGCATAAAATCGAAACGTTCACGCGTGGAAATTTAAATATTTTTGGAAACTTTTTATTCACCCTCTACCAACATCCCTACTTTGGTGTTTCAGAAATTGGGGTGTTTGGAAGCTTTAATTAACGTGTTTACCAAAACGCACACCCTTATGCACAAACAATTGTGGAGATAGGTAGGTACTTTATAGGCAGTTTAAATCAGAGGGGTATTAGTAGCGAAATAATTACACTTTCAAAATGAAATTACGTAGGTAGGTAAGGTTAAGTAAAGTTATGATTTAATAACAACGTTGTGCTGACTGTTTAACTTGAGTTTATTGCATTACTTGGTACCAACTACAGCTCTAGGTTGGTAAGCTATTTACTGCATCACATACCAAAGCAAGAGCTTTCGTTTGTAATAAAATAAACTCTGTTATTACTTTGATTGCAAACACAACTCAAAAGCAACACCTGTTACGCAATTTTCGGAAAAAATATACCTACTTAAAGTGCCCATTCAAGACAATAATCTTCTTTTGTTACAGTCCAACTTGACGCACCTGCCTCGTCATGAATACGTGCCGGGCATAGGCATGGGTGTCGCCAAGTGCCCGTACGACCCTGCCGACAACTCCACAGCTCTATGGGTGGAAAGGGGCAACCCTGGCAGCTTACCTGCGTTATACTCTGGCACTAATGCAGAGTTCACCAAGGCGGATACAGTCATCTTCAGAACGGATCTCCATAACTTGACGACGGGGCGGCGCGAGTTTGCGTTCAAGAGAACCCTGAAATATGATTCGAAGTGGCTTGACAGTGAGTATTATTTTTTTATCAGCCATATTTTGCCCAAGCTAGTTTTTCACAGTATATTCTAGCAAACTGGTTTTACTAAAGGCATAATTGTTGTTTCGCTATAAATACAAAACATTATTTTCAGGTTTCGACCAAACTAGACTGTACATAAGTAGGTAAGCCCCGTAATAAAAAAGTACATGAAATATTTTTTGTTCTACAACAATGTGCTCACTTAACGTTTTTGGGCCAACATTTGCTGCCATAAAAAATGTTATTATACCAGTCTAGTGTGGCTAATGTAACTAGACTAATGACTAATGAGTTATACTGAACCCAACATTCCTTTCTAAGTACCAGATCGATATTTTCTGTCTGACTGGCTCATAGTGACCCAGCCAACCGAATGAATACCGATATTGAAATTAAAAGCTACATATATGGAACTGGATGACCATGGTGACGCAACAGTGGTTGCGGTGCTAACAGAATACAACATGTTTCTGGGAAAAGAGTTTTATGTTTGGTGTGAAAAAGGTACTGCGAAACGCAACGCACACAAAATATTGTGCTTATAGGTGCAAAGGTAGGTGCATTTTCACATATCGAGACTCCTCCGTGCCTCGGAAAGCACGTTAAGCCGTTGGTCCCGGCTGTCATTTGTGGATCTTTGGCAGTCGTTACGAGTCGTCAGAATCCCGAAAGTCTGACAATCAGTCTAACCAAGGGGTATCGTATTACCCAGTTACGGGTTGTGGAGGTCAGATCGGAGTCGGTCCATGTAAAATACTGGTATTCAGCTGCATCCAGTTAGATTGGAAGCCGACCCCAACATAGTTGGGAAAAGGCTAGGCAGATTGATTGATTGACGTGCAAAGGTAGGTACAGGCATCAGAGGAGTAGGTATTTAAAGTAAAGTTATAACAATTTTAAACTAGTTTTCGTAAAAACGCGACAAAAAAGTTAGAACTTTGACCTTCAAATATTATATCCCATTAAAAAAAATATTATAATAACGTGAATATAAAGTGATTCTCGACTTCGTCAAGGGTATTTTACACCCATTATACAGCTTTATATCGCGACTGATTGGTTGCGCAACCAACCATACATTTTGTTGGTAGGTCAACCATGGTTGCGCCATCATGGTGCCCCAGTTAATATTGCCCTCAATCAATATCAAAATGCGACCAACCCGCACTACACCCGCGTGGGCTCTCACAGAGAGGAGGCCAGTGTCCCAGCAGTGGGAACGTTATAGGCTAATTATACTATTTAGCAATATCGAAACGTTGCCCAACAAAGGTAGAGTATCCATTAGGCTGAAAGCGAACCGGTAATAATAAGGACAAATGTTACAATTATCGACGCTTACACGATTTACACGGAAATTGGCCTGTTTGCGATTAAACAAGCGAAATTAAACTGTGTTCGGTCTAACGAGCAACAATGTCTCGGTTCTATGACACGGATATTCCTGTTTAAGCTATTATTGTTTTGTATTTATAATCATTTTACTTACCTTTAATCTATAATGCGACAAACTGACTAAGCTGCTGAGTGTGGAGTTCTGGGTTCGATTCCCAGGTCGGACAAAATGTTATTGAATTTTTCCATTAGGAATTTCTCATTAGACCGGTGTTTGGAAGTTGGTGGTGTGGTATCCCCGTGCCTCGAAAAGCACGTAAAGCCGTGGTCCTGCACCTGATCTCTCCCCGGTCGTGTCAGGTTGCCCTCCTATTAGACTATGAGAGAGAGTGCACCAGTGTTTTACACTCCTGCGTACTTGGCTAATCTCCGTTGAGATTTGCCACCGTCACCGAAATCAGTCGGGAGGATTTTATTATAGTGTGACTATTTTTATGTACCGAGATAGACATGATAGACATCAAATCATCCTGATAGACATCAAAGGTGATCTTCGATACATTTCATTAAAAAACACTATCAAACACTATACCCCATTTGAAATAAGATTAAAACAAACCCTTTTACAGTCCATTAGCATTAAAAGCAAAAAAAGTTACACAATGCCAACTATCTATTTCGGCTGCCATTTGTCATGCGAGTCATTCCATTCTTATACCAAAAACTAATACCACTGGTATTTGTTGCAACTCAAATTTATTTATTATTCCGAACGGATACCATTGTTTAAACGAATACCAAAAAAAGTTCGAAGATATAAGGTACAGTCAGTAAAAATGCTTTGTATGTAATTTCATTTTTCGAAGATGTGAACGATCAATCTACTTATGAGTTGGGACACTTTACGAACAAGATATTATGTGATAATGAGAAAAGTCAAATTCTTGAACAATATGAGGCCTTTATAGACTTCAGGGGCTTTTCCGAAAGACGCCTACCAGAATAACAGGTGTTTTTCATAATCAACGACTTCCAGTTAATTTCTGTTTTCCTGATAGTTATAATAGGTATAGGACATTACAATTATAGGTTAGGTATAGGACAGTTTTAAGCCTTCTATCGATATAGTGAATAATAAAGAATACTTTATATTCCACCTTGCGTTTAATCGTTGGTTGTTGTGCAACTTAGTGGGATCGTTTAGGCGCCTATTTTCTTTTCATTTCTGTCACCTTGGTACTTTTCAAAACAACAAATGATTCAATTTCAAACCTGTATTTTTACCATTATTGACCTAAGTAGTGATAAGTCGCGTAAGCACCTAGTTGCAGTTCATTTCTGCTTTCCTGGTAGTTTTAATAACTGAACAATTAGGACAGTTGAATTTTAAAACGTCTATCGATATCATTTGTTACGAATCCGTCATGCTGTTCTATATATATTTCATCGTGGGTGCGTTTCTAGGAATACTTTACTTGCGCTTCATTGGTTGCGTTTTGAGGAATACCCCAAAAAAAGTAGCAAGATGATTCACTTAAACTACTTTTACCTATACCTTCGTAAAAATATTGGAATGAAGCGTATTTGGATAGTATTTTATTACGATCAAATAAAAATATTAGAAAACAAAAATTTGATTAGGTTTGACGGAGCTGACTGATTCAAGTTGTACCAAATTCAAGTTGTTGGTATTCGTTTGAACATTAAATTTATTTATTTAAAGAGTGGTATCGGTTCGGAATAGAAAATAAATATGAGTTCCAACAAATACCAGTGGTATTAGTTTTTGGTATTAGAATGGAATAACTCTGTCATGTCACCAACGCAATAGAATTCAAAATCGTTGAACGGATGTAAAAAAGGCTTATCTATACGTGTAATCTTATTTCAAATGGAGTATAGGTTTGATAAACTTGTTTTAAGTGCTGATGTGCCCACGCAAAAATAACAAAATCTAGATTTAAAAGATTTTATTTCCAACAAATATTATCTCTGCTTTATCCACACTTATCTTATCGGATAATGAAATTCTGATGCTCATTTACATTTTGCGTTGCACACAGTGATAATACTGTCTCTTAAAATAGTTGCAAATTCAACAATAAATAAAATTGTAGACATTTTGTAAAATCATTAAAGTAAAATGTCTTTTGAATTCATAAAATATTAGATCTTCCACAAGACTGCACATTAATTATTTTAATTTTCAAATAATTTCATTTCAATTTTGCAATGGAAAATTGATATCAAATGAAATTAATATTTTATTAACGACCTTTTTAAAGTAAATGGCTTAATTGTTCTGATTTTAGTACGAAATGAATATTGAAACAATTGGGACCAACCCTTTTGCCCGTTAATTTGCGCGGCACAGTAGCAGCGAAATAGAAATTACGCTTGTGTACAAATTTGCCTAATTTTCGTTAATATTGCTCTGTTCATTACACTCGGCCCTTTATTACTAACGTTTCGAATGCCACTAACAGTTAATTATTTTCATTTAATTTTCATTTGTTCTGTAAAACCCTTTTTAGTATTCATCCTAATTTCTAAGTTTCGTTGTGAATAAACTCGTTTCTTGTTTTTAGACCCAATGAGGTCGTAGCGAAATAAAGAAGAAACACAGTATTGATAGTCTTCAAAAAAATAGTTTAACAAATAACCGGTTTCATATACTTAACACTTACTTAATTCGGTTTATAAATACAACACAACTAATTATTTACACTAGGTACCAAATTGAAAAACTAACTGAATATACAAGTAAATACAAAAAAAAGGACGCTTAAGCTTTAGTTTAATGTATTGTATTAGTATATTGTAAAAACTTTTACTCAATCATAAAATAGGTGTAGGTATTCCCTTAATAAAAATAATTATTGAGATAAGCCTGAACACAATACAGAGCTTTTACGAACCTATTGACGTTTATAAGAATAATATACTATTTTGATGGAAACTTACTTGCATTGAACTTGGCAATCGATTGCCCAATAAATAATAACATAGTAACTACATTTTATGCGTCATTATTATTAATGCCTCGTACAAAATATTCATCAAACGAGGGTTTATCACCACTATTCATTAAATGAAGCCAAATTTATAGGCGTAATAATTTTAAAAGTTCCGAAGCCTTATTACTTATTAAAGTTTCTATCTTAAAGCTTATGGTACTGCCATTGTAGCGTATGTTCTGGATGATATTATTCAACAATGTGAATAGTGATATTGGGTGTAAGGCGCGCGTCCGTATTCTGTAATCCGCGCCACGTGACGTTTTCATTATAGGACCAACAAATAAGCACTTATTAATTCTGGCTACAAACGTCCCGTGTGACATAATTGTCACCCACGGCTTCATCTAATATTTATTGCATATCACATGGAATAACAGCAATTTGATACTGTGGAATTAACTCTGATTGTGGGAACGCACGCTCGCCAGGCTATACCTACAAAATATATATTTATAATTAACTAAATTATTACACCGCAACGTAACTATTGTAATTTAACTTGACGAGTCGCTATTAAATAGGAATTATAATGCTTATTATTTATTTAAAACTGATTCCGAAGTAAGTTTTAAACTAGAGTAATTTAAAGTGGTTTTCTTTCGACTATCAATTACATTTAACTTTTAAGTGTCGTAAAGTTTTTGAGTCATTGTCTCTGGGTTATATTCATGAAGCATGTTAATAACTTGGTATTCTTTTGTTCTAGAACCAAACTTCGTGGGTTCCTTTGATGTTGGAGACTACGTGCTGTTCTTCTTCCGTGAGACTGCTGTGGAATATATCAACTGTGGCAAAGCAGTCTACTCAAGGGTAGCAAGAGTTTGCAAGAGAGATACTGGCGGGAAGAACATTCTTAGTCAGAACTGGGCCACGTATCTGAAAGCAAGACTGAACTGCAGCATACCTGGAGAGTTCCCCTTCTACTTCAATGAAATACGTAAGTTTTAATTTGTGTTTTTTTTTTTTAACTGTTATTTAAGTACCTATCTAAGTTATACAACAGTTTTGATTTAAATACTGCTGACGTACAGTCATAAAGCTAATCTCTTTTATGCGTATCAACTAAATTGAATAATATTTATCATACTCCAAACTATTCTAAGAACATTGTTGGCAAAGTACTGTATTTATGTTCACTATCCATGCACACATATTTCTCCACCATTTTCACTTGAGAACCTTGAACAGAATTTCGACTTACCGTTCCTTACACACAAATATTGACTGTCAGTCGCGAGCAAACATTTTGAGTTCTAAATTCAAAAGTGCATAGTACGATTTTACGAGAGTCTAGTCAATTCTACGCTGCACTTGGGCACGGGACCTCCCAGACTGTGTTCATATAATATTAACGGTCGGGGTTCGCGCCATGCCACGGTTTTTCACGCGGACCCACTCCCGTCACTGCATTACTCATGAGAATGTAATAGGTACTCAAGTGCTCAGTATTTACTGTAGGTGTGTTATTTACATGTAGCAATTAGGTTCGCACCGAAGTTTGCGATCGTTTCTCTCTAATAGGGTCCCATTCGAAGGTACAATAGGAAGAATGTCGGCTATAAAGATTCCTTTCGTGTATATTTTTCGTCAGACATAAAATGCTGTCCCGAAATTGCTTATCTACACAATGATTTTTCCTTATTCGGAGTCGAATAGAATGGTTTCATACGTTCCCATAGCTGGAGGACAAATCGAGATGAACAAAAATATGTTCAGTTCGCCATTATAAAATAAATCGCCTTGCAATTACTATGGTTATAGAATTTCAACGCAAACGCTAGTTACATTAATAATAGCATCAACTAGAACTAACTACTGCAACTTTACGAGAGATATTAGGTTGAGAGCCCACAATTATAGCAATTTGATAGTAAACTGAAGTTTCAACAACTAAAGAACAGATTAGACATCATGACGGCGCTTGATAAATTTTAGCTTCAGTTGTCCAATAGTTGGAAATTTAATTTAAATTTAAATTACTTTTGCAGCCTCTTTGATATTTACACCTGGTTACGCATTAAGTTTTAATAAAATAAAACTTTGAAATTAAAACTCTTCGGCCAAATTTTGTTTAATCTTCCATAAAACGATGAAAACAAGAACTCTGGAGTTTATCTAACAAATCTACATTTTCCGCTGCCGCTGCGGCAGCGGAAAACCTCAAGCGGCGAAAGTATAATAGCCTTATAGGCAATTATATTTTCGAGCCGTTTGGGGTTGAAACCCTAGGGCCGTGGGGTCCGAGTGCTCATAGTCTGTTCAGTGAAATCTCCAAACGGCTGCTTGACACTTCCCGTGACCCAAGGGCTGGCTTTTACCTTGGTCAGAGGCTAAGCATTGCCATTCAACGTGGCAATGCCGCCAGTCTCTTGGGTACGTTACCAGCCGACAGCGATGCGGAGGAATTTTTCGACGCCTTACTTTAGTTATAGTTAGTTAGTTCTTTAAGTTTTAGTGTTTTATGTAAATAGTTAGTTGTGTTATGTATATATTATCTAGTATTTCTTGTTAATTTAATTTGTTAAAAGCAATAAATTGAACTTCACAAATCTACATTATAATAATTTAATTTAGAAGTTTTATTGAATATTTATTCAATTCGAATTCAGATAGTATGCTTTTAAATGAAAATGAATCCGAATTATGGACATAAAGCGTATATTATTCAAATTAGTAAATTCACATGAAATAGAAAATAGAATAGAGAGAATAGAAATAGAATAATTAGAAATATTAAATCAGATCTTTGATGGAAGATTTTATAGTCGAATTCATCTCAAACATAAATATTGCATAGAATCTTTGTTGCTACATACATGAACTTAAATATATTTGGAATTCATGCGCAATAGCGCTTAGTCGATGCAAGAACCAAACCAAATTCTACCGCAGCGCGTTTACATAAAACTACGGAGCAAAACCTACATACATACATAATATCATGGCTTTCCCCATAGGAGTAAACACAAACTAGAGGACGTCATGTGCTACCATCTTTAAATACTTCTTTTGCTTTATACTTGAACCTTTTCATACAGGCGTGTTGGTACATACATGTAACCAACCGAACTTTTTGAATGACATGAATTTTTCTTCACCCAAATACTTTGAAACACGATTGGAAAATTGAATCAAAGTGCACGGGGTTTGATTGTCATTTTTCTCTGGCAAACAAATACCATTCAGAGATCGCTCATAAAATAACTTGTTGCTGCTGTGTTTACCGAAGATTCACAATTAACCAATGACACACTAATCATCACACATTATCATCATCGAATCATTACATTAAAAGTCATGCGAGAAAGAAGTTTTATGTGAAGCCACGACACGGACAGGATCCGATTTTTATGAAAATAACTACATTTAACCCTTGCTTTTCCACCAGAGAGCATCTACAAAGTACCCGGTGATGACAGCCGGTTCTATGGCGTCTTCACGACAGCCTCCACCGGCCTCATGGGGTCTGCTATCTGTACCTTCACCATCGGGGACATCCAGAAGGCTTTCGAAGGGAAGTTCAAGGAGCAGGCGTCTTCAAGCTCGGCGTGGTTGCCGGTTATTAGCAGTAAGGTCCCTGAACCGAGACCTGGGACCTGTGTGAATGATACCTCGTCTTTGCCTGATACAGTGCTCAATTTTATAAGGTGAGTGCTCTTTCTGTGAACGCAGGCTACGGCAAATCAGGTTTATATGTTTATTCCACTTTAGGTACGTTCTATATTATTCAGCGACAGAATTTCGTTTATCCATATCCATTCAAATAAATATAAATCAGTTAATTCTGAAAAATACAAATTAAGTAATTAAACTGAACTTCATCAACAAATTGAAAACAAAATAAACTCTCGTTCTCACACTTACACATTATCGGAATTTGCAACGCATTGTTCAATTTATTCATTTAAAAAAACGCCCGTACGAAGCGGAGAATTAATTTATTTTCAAAACGGCCGAGCAGCCGGATACGCAAAAAGAACAAAAGGCGAGACTGTCGTTATTGTAACAAGCGCGCCGGACGTAAACAAAGTAGAAAATCGTCACTTAAAAACGCGAAACACGATCCTGTCGCCGACGAGGTCTCTAGCGATTCCAGAATTCCACGCTCATTGAAATCCACAGGCACTTTTATCTGGCGACACGTCCTGTTAATTATCCGACGCTCTCACCCCGAGAGCGTTCAATTATTTTTTTTCCCGCTTTTCCATGATCCTCATGTGGAAACGTTGAGATTTTAACACTTCACCTGAACCAGTCTGCTGAAAATAGTATAACATTTTTTATTCATAACGAGTGGAGGTTTTAATTAAATGAATGGTATTTTGTTGTTGGCGTCGAAGCAAAGACTGTATTGTGCGACATTCGTGCCGGCGACATTATCGTCGCGCGCGATGTCGCGGGCGACGTCGACGTTCGACGCAACCTTATTGTTATCAACATGCTTGTAATGTTTCCGTCGTTACGCTCCGGTGACTTTTCCTTTATTAGACACCTTTACACGCTGCATTGTTTCCAAATAAATATCTTTCGAAATATGTATTTACTTGGATGAGTTTCAACGGTGTCGATGAATTGTCTTCATCAAACATAATTAGTAACCTCTAAATATTTTGATAGTCGTGTCCAAGTTTCACACAAAAGCTAAGTACGTGCTTTGTAGAATGGTTTGACTATAATAATAAGTGACAAATTCAAATAATAGACAAAGGCACCTTCTAAATTATCAAAATGCCGCCATCGACACGAGTAACAATGATTCATATCGGCTTTTAGTAATACATTTTGAAGTCTGCTGTCACAATTACTGCTACATAATATTATAACCTTCGTGATCCATCAGACAATAGCGGAATACTCACCTGCTTATACATAAAAGACTTAAAAAAAACAAATAAAACGGAATAATTTTAGTCTAGTTAGGCTCTCACTTTATTGATATAAAAGACGTTCACTTTATAAGAGTAAGTAGGATGAATAAGACAAAGAAAGAAAGATAGAAAATGCATTTATTGGCATAAATACAAAAACACCTTACACACCAGACGGTTTTCATCTGTCAAACAAACGTTGCTGAGTTAGAAACTTAACACTGCGCAAGAGCATTCACGCAAGCAGAGGCACGCGGGCTATTTAATAATAAAGATAAACCAAAAACAAAAATGTATCCTGAATAAGTTTTTCAATAAAGAATAGCCATTATAATATTGTGAGCAATACATATAATAATAAACAACTAGTTGGCTTATTGCCGATTCGCTCTAACTTCGTAAATCAATTAGTAGTTTCGCTCTTCTTAAAATATTAAAAAGCCACTATTGCAACTCTCAATTCTACCGCTCCCTTGTCTACCAGCGCCACAGAAACAGTACGGAGTAGTCGCAACTTATTCAATGATATTTTCTTCCAACAGATCTCATCCACTAATGGACAGTGCCGTCTCCCACGAGAACGAGAAGCCGATCTACTACAAAAGGGATCTGTTCTTCACGAGGCTGGTGGTGGATAAAGTCAAGGTCGACATGATGGGACATCCGCTTGAATACACAGTGTATTATGCTGGCACAAGTAAGTACATTATGTTTATTTAAAAAAAAAAATTGGTACTTAAAAATCTGCGTGTTTTTCTAGTAAAAATGTTTTAGTAAGTTTCGCGTAAATCGCCTTTTATTTTACAATTGACCCAAATATACGAGAGGGAACCATAAGGTTCATTTTGTTGAGCAATCAATGACAAAGTTTTTGAAATTTTTCTAGTACCTACCTACCGTTAGAATTATTCCTATAAATAACTGATCTTTCTGTTTCTAACTTGTTATATTCTGTAGTCCATTAGAGTAATATGAAAGTTTAATTTTATTTTATGTCCTCTCCGTCAACCCTTGTAGATACTAGGGACTAAATATGCCTTCCCATTTACCAAATATTATAATCTTTTAGTCACCTCTTTCGTGAAAAGATCAGGCCCTCAATTCGAAGCAAGGGTCCACACCGCACGTAAAATCTTTACAAGAACTCATAAAACATCCTATGTATGCAAATTTTACTCGTCCTAATGGAAAAACCTGATACCTAAAAATACATGGGCGCTTATATCGGAGCATATTCCATTCCTTTGTTAACAAAGAGTAATGGCGCTTTTATGGATCTGAAAAATAAAACATTAGAAATGTAGACGACCAATGGTTGAAACAATTAGCGAATTCCAAAACGCAAAGCAACGCTGCGAACAATCAGTGCACGGATACGCCAGGACATAAAATTTCATAAAGCTCACGAATTAAAAAATGCCTTCCACTGGGAAATTAAAAAGTGGTGGCGAGTGAAAGTGGCACAAAGGCCATAATTCGTCTCGTCCATGACGGCTGCATGTCCGTCTGGATGCCATCGCTGTTTCACCCTCCATACCATGAAACAGGGGATTTAGTTCAAAACATGAAAAACCGATTATACGTTCATTGTTTGTAGCAAAATGGCGTGCGAAACTCTATAGTTTAAGCGCTTTTGGTACTTCAATTTTATTGACTCCTAAAAAGCTCGCGCTAAAGCTTGTAAATCCCTGCGCTACAATCAGAATATCTATAGCACAGGTGAACGGTTCGTTGGTTAAAAACAAACAATGAGGCACTGAAGCTAACATAATTACAAACAGTCTAACATGTTTTGGAAGCCTTTCAAATTCTTATCGCTTCGTTTTCACGAACAACGGCAACAATTAAGATTGTAATAGGCATTACGCACTTACGAAAATGTATCTCGACGTTTATTCCGTCCGCATTTTCGTAGCGTGTGCTACGCCGTAGCGTCGTAGCCGACGGTATGTGCGCGCGGTTTGCTGTAGACCACAGAGAGTCAACGTCACATTTCCATTGCTGCATAAATTCGGCCCGCCAGCGCCGTTCTCTAAACAACGCCTCCAAGTGGTAATTTTCGCCTATGTTGTTGCAATTTTCACCAATTTTCTCGAAAATCGTTCCCGACTGAACCACCCCGCCAAGTGGATTAAACTCACGTAGATATCTAACGAAGGGGGGTTCGTTTACTCAACTTTTACGAAAGGAGAAGCTACGTTTGAGTTGGTTGGTTTGAAATGCTTGTGTGTAGAATATTAAATTGTTTAAACGTTACCTTTGACGCACCCCACCCGTAGCATAGCCACGTACCATGATAATTACTCTAACTTAATCTACACAATATAACTTTGTTCCAGTGCTCTAAGACTAACTAAGACTGTTTTTCCGACCACTACTAATAATGCTAACATTTTGGGAAACAAACAGACTACGACGCAATAGTTTTAAGCAACAGTGTGTTGCACAGTGCACAATATACGTCGGTGTATATTCAAAACCGCAGAGCAAAGGGTAGCGTCCGAAAATCCGAAGCGCTCTTAGTTCACTATTATTTACACTCGAGCGCAAAATAAGTTGCACGAAATTCCGTCACAAAGAGCCCGAGGCGCCCGTGAAAAAGGACAGTTTACTCTTTCAATAAAGAGAGCGCTCGTGCGCTCGCGTCTACCGCGACGATATTGCCTCGCCGCTTACTCCATTTTGAGTACTTACCGCGTTATAATATGCATTAAACTGCACTGGCAGAAACTTGTAGCGGCGCTCGAGGTGCTAGCAGACAATGAGAAATGAGCGTATGATGCTCCCGCAATGCGGGCCCCAAGTCTCGCCTCATTCCATTTGTTTTATCACGCCTAAATCACTGTTGCCAGACAACTTTTGAACGCCCCGCCGAGGTTGATAAAAGTTTGACAGCGACTGTCGTGTACACACCAGGGATCGTGTTTGTCAATGAAAGGGAACGGAGGTATCAAAGACGTTAAGAGTATTTAGAAGTTAACGAAGTTAATTAAATTCACCGAGTTAGACGTCGACGCCGCCACTCTTTAGTATCACGCCTTTGTAAACAAACGAACATATTAATGTTAACGTATCGCATGAATACAGACTGAGTTAACAACCAACTCGAAACGTAATTACGGCGCGTTTGTTGAAAAAAAAAACAAAAGAAATTGTCTGTTTTTTTTAGTTGGCTATCATAGAAAAGTTGCATCGCATACGAAAAACTGAATGTAGGAAATCGAATTGCAAAGTAAGGGTCAGCTTTGACAGCGGCTGCTGTGGTACGGGACTGCTATTAAAAACGATTTAAAATTCACAGAAGGCTTAACTGCCGAACCTCGCTGGAAACGTCACAGCAATTTGATGACGTAATTATGTAAGCTCAGAGTCACAAAACGCTACTAACTCTTTGATATTTTGATATACGTAGGTATGTAGGTTTATTCGAGTTAGTAAAATCACTTTTCATGAAACTCTGTAGTAACTAGTTTAAAATATAGTCTCTGTTCAACGTATTCGGATTTCAGCTAGTCAATTTAAACATTATATTCTCGCTACTAGTATAATGCATATTATTATATTTATTATTAAAAATCATCCTGAGTTTCAATAATGAGAACATTATTTAGTAAGATACTATTTCTGCGTATTATGAATAGCTCAATTTCCCGATCAAACTAATAAATTGCTCTGAGCGGCTTTATTTACCCCCAATATAACACCAGTAATAATTCTAAAATAACTTATCTTGCATAAAATGTAGCGATATGAAGCGTATATCGCTCTTATAAGTATCGGAAACCCATTTGCCTAAGTGCATGAAGTCCAAGTTTTGCCATAAACATGAAATGCGGTCCATGCAAAATGATATGTTAAGGTGTAGGTGAGGTATGGCGGACAAGCCGGGTTTATGTAGAGCAAGTTGCCGTACTGCCGGCAATCGTGAGGAGTTAGTGCGGAGTCTCCCCAACGTGGCATAGGTTCGTGCTTCATCGACGTGTATTGCCCACAGGACGAAAATGAACAATATTTATTGCCGAGTTGCGGTACGATATGCCGGAACGGAATTTCCGAAGTAATTTATAGTTCGCAACACCTTGCCTTCGTTGCTCCGATCCGAACTCGTGCCATGGTTCAATTTTGATTTCACGTCGAGTATAGAAGAAAATTCTTTAAATTGTTCTAAATCGCTCGCTAGTTTGGAACCGTTCGCTATTTCCAGAAAACGAATAAAAAACTTTTGAAATCTTCGTGTCGTGTCACCTACGGTAGCGAAACTCCAATCGAATTGAAAATACATTAATTATTCCATTACGAATAGATATCACAGACAAGGGAAAATTCAATCCGGATTCGTCGCACCGCATTTGAGAACCATTTATAAAACGATTGCGCCTTCACACAAACACAAAGCAATTAGTTATACCTATAATTAGCATTCGAATCGCGTTCACCGGGAATAAACATTGATTTTTTATTCCCCCAAAATGGAGGGAGGCCACGGTTCCGGATGAGATTGGGAATACTAATGTGTTCACTTTTGAACGGTTATTCGCGCCCCGCTAACGCCCAACGTTTTTTGCATAAAACATCTCATCAAAGGATTGCTTAGGTCCCGCAGTATATTGAATATCAAAAGGTGCACGAACGAGAAAGTTTCGGGAGGTGGAGCGGTCGCGGCATCCCTAATATCGGCCACCGTGAAAGCCTTCTTTAAAAATACACCTTTGGAACGTGTTTGGAATAATCGTTCGTTCAACTAAAGCATGTTTATCTAGTAAATCGAAAATGTATTCGAAGATAAAGTTTGAAACTTTTTTATTATCTACTACAAACTAAAGTCGTATAATTTACAGTTTTTTATGAGTAAGGTTTTATGTTTCATTAAACATGTTAAACATAATGAATCAAAGGCTATTCATGATAATGTTTGAAACCAAATAGGTATAATAAATCCAACATTCGGTTCTATTTATCGATTGAACGCGTCCTTCTAAAAGGCTTTCGAACTACAGGGAAACAACAACTTTAGAATGGCTGTTATTGAAAGTTTGACGTTCTAGTTATAACTACGTGAAGAGTCTGAGGACCCAATTATGCATATCGATTGAAAAAATAAATCGGTTTAGGAGATTCATGAACATAAAATTTTCTTGGGACGAATCTTATAAAAGTCAGCAGAGCGCTCGTAGGCAAACGTTAAAAACCCACGTCTCTCGATTTACGGCACCTATAAAATACATATTGCGATTCGTGATAAAAGTCCTTGCCGAATTCGTTCATACAGCCAATCGCTGAATTTATCTGGCCTGTCTATGAAATACATTTCAGCGGTCTCCATACCTACCAATAGCCGCAGTGCTGAATACCGCTCATATCAATATTTCAGCGCTTTGAAATTTTCTTGAAATATTTATTATTTTAGCAGTTCCAAAATTTAAAGCGAATATTAGTAGCAAAAAATGTCAGCGGTACTTACTAAATTTATAGAAAGTAAAACAGGAAAAAGATTACATAATAACAAAACTCTTAGCGACACTCCCCCTCGGAATTTACAATACACTGCCACCCTGAAATATTATGCAGTAAATTTAGTTGCAGGTGCTGTAATGTATAAAATACAAAAGGTAAAAAACGTCACGGTGTAAACGTCGAGATGAGGGGAACCCGACCGATCTCTAACTGGTAAATCTATACGTTAAACGCGGACTTTTTTTATGAAAAGCAATAAAGATGTTAGAGCTACTTTGTGTTTGGGAATTTATACCACTTGGAGGAATAAAACTTATATTGTTCGGGGATCGCAAAAAAGTTTTCACTTAGGCCTGTCGAAGCGAAATCTTTATTGGATTGCGGGATTATTTCTTTTGAGACCGCTGTCGGGAGACGCCGTGATCGCTCGTAAGGAAAATAATATGAAAGATAATTAAAGAGTTGACTTACCTTGGATTACTTTGGAATTATTCGGATTGATATCTATGAGTTAGTAAATTGATTATATCTTAGACAAATAAACCATACCTAAAATTGGTAAAGCGTCTGACCTTGGATTTGAAAGAAGCAAGGCCAGGCCGTTTGTCCAACAGAGGGAAACAACGTAGGCTTGCAAAAAAAAGCCTGTGGCCTCAATATCTGGTTAATTTGTATGTTTCACATGCCGCAAGCGTTGCCGTGGCTATGCTTCGGTAATTTTCTTTGACATTTCAGACAAGATTTCCTTGTTTGGCATTTTCGGGCGTTTCCTTATGAAATTCGTTATTGTTTAGGCGAGGGTGGTCTTCGGGGTGCGGACCCGTCCGTCCACGTCCAATGTGGGATTGTTTAATTATTTTGCTCGGCCCAACCGTGATCGGAATTAATCACTAGAAGTAAATTTATTTATAGACCACCAGCGGATTGGAGATCGTGCATACGTATACAATATGTATGTGTTTTAATTAAGTTCATTAACTTGGACGCCGTAGGGGAATAAATTATCTGTCTAATTTCAGTGTTTAGGTAGGTACCTACTGTACAATAGATATTACTATTTTACTATACATTGATCTTCATTGTGTTCGAACAATAACCTTCATTCTCAAATTCACTTTAGTGCGAAACTCATGTAGGCACTCATTACCAATAAACATCTTGCATTTTCTCAAAAAGTACTCCACTACCTCATACCATTAATTCGTTAACCGTGTCAATCACATCAACACGAACGAGCTTTCTTCCCTAATTACCCATTAAAGCCTAACACGAAAACTGGAAGCAAAATGTCTTAACCCACTTAGTTGTCCAATATTCCCCCCTCATTGCTGTTTCACACCACCAGATAGTGTGACAAGTAAAGCTTAAAACATGTTACAGTGTTTCTCGTAAACAGATTTGAGTTGGGTACCTTGTACCGCCTCCCCACATTTGCTTGCCGACAAGTTTGTTGAATGCTTTCTCGTGTTCCAGCTATTATCGCATCAAGATACTTGTGCGTCAAAACGAGACACTCCCGTGCTGGGAATATTATCATTGTAAGATATTTTGTTAGTGGTGTGAGGTATTCGTATGTCAAGCATTACCTACTTCAGTTTTAATTCAATAATCTACTTGAAGATGTAAAGACCTCTTTTTTGTTTTGATCTTGAAGAATTACTTTAACTTAAAGTACTTTTGCGGATTATTTATAGATAGAACCTACATCCTAAAGAACATTGTGGTAAGGTTTTAGTGACCGAAATCTATGTTATCAATCATAAAAAGAGATTGATTGCAAAACGGCGGCGTTTCAAGTTTTTTCTCTTTATATTAACATCTGATTTACGTATAATTCAAAATCTGGATTCAAAACAATTGAGTGACATAAAAATGGTGACACAAATACCGTGACCTAATTAGTCACCTCCTTTAACAAAGGCTGACACGACACTAAACCAATCCTATCGCTTAGAAATCACGCGTCGCCACGAATTCCACAGACAACACGTACCAATTACGGAGTTCCTTATACGATATTCAGGAAACATAATTACCGTGTGTTGGTTCCGTCACTCACTGGAACTGCGCATACGACGTTAATGGTCCCGGTGTCACGCTGATGTCTCACCTTGTTACTTATTGCTCTAATCTCGCTAATTCTATGCGAAAATTTCAAGTGATTCTGCCTTGAGCTCAAAGGATTAGTTTAGTAAGTTTTCAAGCAAGCTCTATTCAGCAGGTATTTCAAATGGTTGTTGATCTTATTGCAATATCTTTTAGGGTCGAATTTGCTCACTAGCTATAGGTTTCCGTACGTACTCAAAAAAATATTGGCTCTAACAGGCATGTATTAAGAAAACAAATTATGCTTGTTTCAAACCCTATAACAGCATCAAACTTGGAATACACAATATTTCATGTTGACTGAAGACTGTGTCATTATATTTTCAGACCTTCAGGGCTATATTATAACGGTTCACAATATTAATCCTAACTATATTTATATATATTATATCCTAACTAATATTTTAAATGCGAAAGTGAGTTTGTTTGTTTGTTACGCTTTCACGCTAAAACGGCTGAACGAATGTTGATGAAATTTAGCACATGGTTAGACCATGACCCGGAGAAGGATATAGGCCACTTTTCATCTTGGATTATAGACGAAGTTGCCAGCAACAGCTAGTAACACATAAATTGTAAAATAGTTCAAAGAAATACCTACTATAAATTAAGTGATTTGTGATTTATTTTTCCATTAAACATCTACCCTTTGAATGAACATTACCATTAATATAAAACTAATGCGTATGCTACACACTTGCCCGAGTTTATTATCCTTTCTTTAGTAGAATGGGGTGCCGGGAAGTATATTGTTAGTTCTTCAATTCCCACTGGAAATTCGGAATCCGCATCGCAAAAATAGGGGTCGTCGTCGATTTAGCAGTTTTAAAAGCTGAGTGTTGAATTTGGCTTTTTTATACATGTGGGTTCGGCTTTTCACCGACTTTAGATAGTCTTGATATTTAATATAGGGAATTAAATATCGGTATCGGTATAGATACATTCGGTAAACAAGTTTATGTATTTTTGTCTGGGAGTTCTGAGAACTTAAACAAAAGAAGACAATTCATTGGAAATCACTGAGTTTAAAGTATACTAGCTGATGCCCACGGCTTCGCCCGCTTGACAAATTATATACTAAAACCTTCCTCGAGAATCACTCTATCCATTGGTAAAAACAGCGAACAGACAGACAGACAGACGCGGCGCGGCGGAGGACTTTATTCTAAAATAAATATATAGTGATAAAGAATTCCACTACACCGTACAGTAGTAGCTAGGAATTTGAATAATTCCTATTAACATACCTAAGTTTTAAAAGGATTCGCCTTGCAAACCCTAAAATTAATTGTGATCAAATATTTGTCTCTGGTCTCCTTACTATGCTTAATAAATCTCCTAGGTATATCCACACGCAAATTCACCACTACACTCCAGAACAACAATGCAATGCTATGTTTGGACATTGATCGCTTAACATTACGATATCAGTCATTAACCCGTTTCAAACAGACAATGGATACTGAAATAGTCGGATAAAATATGAGCTTTGAATAGAATTGGAATGAGAATGGAGTGTATCATGGAGAGCGGTTGTTTGCCGTGTCAAACCACTTGTAAGAGTCGACTGAGGGTAGGTTATTATAATGTCGTTTGTGTCGGCTGCAGTCTGTCTGTGTTTCTCTTAGACTGTCTTATGTAGCTTCGTCTGGTAGTCTGGTTCGGTGTTGGATATAATTATTTTTAATCCTATTGCAAGGATGAATATTGGGGCATTTGCTAGAAAGAAATAAGTCGTGGCTTCAAACCTTAGCTCTTATATTATTAACGTAAATCAAAGCCTACTTACTACACCACAGTTTGATTGGTGGTTTAATGTAATAAATAAATGAAAACTTCAAATACAATCGATTTTTTCTTGATTTTTTGAACCAGAAATGAAAGCGCGCTCGATTTAAATATTTAGCGTTCATGTGGCAAAATTTTAAAGAAGCAAGCCAAGTATCTATAGCGCATAAAGCAACACTAAGGGTAGACCTGCATCCCCATAAATATGCGGACACAAATGAGCTTACGTATGGATTTTAAGAGTTTAGACTTGCTGATGAGAACATTTCAAATTCAGGTGCCGAGGGGTGACCAGCGTGGTGGACATAGAATTTGAAACGTAAATGTTTTGATCCCCATAATTAAAACAGAATTATTTTGCACTTAAGTGTTAGGAAAATGCCCATTTACAAGCGTAAATATATAATTTATAGTTACAATTTATTTTTATTGTTTAGGCATTGATCATTACTTCTATTTTCGTGCTATTTTTTGCGCCAATCAACTACAAAAAATATAGCACACTAAACATCAAGTCGGAACATAACACGCAAGCTCATTCACATAATCAATGTAGCACATTCATTTGCGACGAGGGCTCCAATATAATTACTGATTTATAGCTCAGCAACCATAACTTAACGAACACAATAATACGGGGCTCGAACCATTCCGTCTTTAGCGACACACTAAGACACGTACCAGAGCATTGTACGTAACACGGTTAGGTAATTTCGCTATATGCCTCTAATCCAATTAGCTATTAAGATTCGTGGCCCGAATATTAATTCGCTCCTGATTCGGCCGCTTTGTAAGGAAGCTGGGACTGCGACCTTATGTACAATGGAGGCTTTTATAGGCCGTGGTCACGTGCCGATTGCGATTGTGCCCATCGATTGTGTTTACAGAGATTGTTCTGTATTTTCTGACCTTCGGAAAATACGCCTGGATTTTTTGCCGAATAGATGGATTCTATTATGATGTGTGATCCGTTTTCTAGCTATTTTGGACCTATATTGTTGTATGTCAGGGAAGGTCAGATAGGTCGGCTGGTACACGACTTTGGCTAATTTTAGACATAAATAACGGTATTCAGAATTGCGTCAAGAATTTCGTTGTCATTCATAATCATTCTCAACAATAGAATAATAAAGTTACTTCAAGACAAAAGACGACGAAGTTCTCAAGTAAGTTTTACATTTTGGAATAGCTGAAATCTAGATAAACAAACAATGGGTTGGACGTTTCGTGACTATTGTAGGGAGGGGAATTAATTGGGGCCATCACTTTGAGTTGTCCCCACCATTTATCAGACAGTTTGAACAAGCTGTTAGAAACGTTCTGTTCGCTTGACATTTGTGAGTTCACACGTTTGCAGACGATCACGAAACCGCTGAATTTCCACCTTGAATTTATAATTAGTCATTGTGTATTGAGTCATAATATAAACTGCTAAAGTAATATTATAGTCTAAGGACTTAATCATCGCGTTATTGGCCCAGTTGAAACATTGTTGAAGAACTATTATATGGGTTCTTAGAATCTACGACGATTTAATCGCTTTGTAATTCCTAGAAATGGGACTAAAGCTCTATAAAATGCAGTGTTCTTGTACTGCTGTCTTCCTTTTATCTATAATGAAAACTCGCAGCGTAATTAGTGGAATCATTTATTGATCGTCAGATCTTATAGAAAATTCAAAGTAAGCTCTAACGACTCTGAAGACTGTCTTTGTTATTACCAACAGATTCTGATTTAATTCAGACAGAAGAAATACTCTCCATAGTAATATCTACTTAAATCTATGTACACTAATATAATAAAGCTGAAGAGTTTGTTTGTTTGTTTGAACGCGCTAATCTCATGAACTCCTGGTTGGAATTGAAAATTCTTTTTATGTTGGGTAGTCCATTTATTGAAGAAGGTTATAGGCTATATAACATCAAGCTACGACCAATAGGAGCGGAGCATAAACGACGTATGTTGCAAAAACGGGAAAAATTCTTCCTTTTTGAGAGCTTCCGTTGCATGCGCTGCGTAAACGGTTTAAGTTACGCAAATATTATGTATGATGGAATTGTTACTCTTTAAAAGTTAAAAAAAAAGTCCGCGACAGCATATGTCTATCTTTTAGGATTAACTCACTATAACCTTTTTTATGGTAATCAAATTTGTTCGAAATTAATGCATTATTTGCGAAGGAGTTTTATCAACATAGTATTAATTCTTTTTGAAATAAATAGTTTTAACATCCAGGGTATATAGGTAGCAGTAAAATACTTTTGAATTCATTCGAATCGGACATTTAATTTCGAAGTTATCACGAGTATAAAAATGCAATACGCGAACCGTTCGACGCCAGCGCCGCACCGCCGCGACTTTCCGTACTCTAGAGAGGAGAGGATGGGCACACGGGTAGACTATGACCTGGAATAGGACATAGGATACGTTTTATCCCTATATTTCCACGGGATCGATACCTACGCGGGTGAAACCGCGGGGCACAGCTAGTGTAGATAATATTAAGGAGAGTAGTGAAGTTCATTAGCCCATAAATTAAGCGTACCCATACATTAACTATTAATCAGCTCTCAATTATAATATTAATCGTGATTAACGCAAACATCGGCGTCTAAGATGTTGCTAATAGAATCCGGAATCACATGACAGGAGGGACAGAAAGCCAGCTCCATACAAGGAGTGAAAATAGGCGAACGCACACACGCGACATAAGGCGATCTTCAATGAATGCTGGTCGTGAGGGCTCTTGCTCGCTGTCTTAGATGCGTGTTTGTCTATATGTGCGTGCGTTTTCGGTCGTTGTATGGAGCCGGCCTTCTGTACCTATCTATTCTGTGCCGGAAAACACGGCGGCGCCGGAATTCCTGATACGTGTCACTTATGTACTGATACTGCTAATTAACTAAATACCTATGTGTATGTGCTTCGTAAATGACATTTAGGTAATTGAGCGTTTTCGACAAGCACTGTTGCGGATCTGATAATAGATGGATGTTGTGTACTGATTATGTTGATAAATGTATTCTGCTTATGTCTTGAGGATAAACTAGTTATAATGAAATAATTAATGTACCTAGTGGAATACTGCTGCGATTTTTCCTCAATATTCAGCCTAATTCTTTTGAGCACAACGAGTAGAAAAATATTAAAACAAATAGACAATTAAGATGAGATGAACTTTTTTTTCTTTCAGAAGTCTTATCACAGAGATATTCATATAAAAAAATCGTTTCTCGTAACATTTTTTCAAGCACCTTACTTATTTGAAAATGTCGACCAATATTCCAATCCAATTTTCAAAAACGGAAACGTAAAATCTAAAATCGTATCACTTTTTATTGCAGACGAAGGCAAAATTCACAAGATAGTGCAATGGAACCGCAACGGTGACAGCCAATCAGCGCTGCTCGATATTTTTGACGTCACCCCAGGGGAACCGATACAGGTATGTCTTTGTTACAATCAACGGATATATGTACGTGTGTGTGCTTTGACGTTTTCTGGTACAGGTTTGCTTTGACTTGTCCTTAGCTTTTTTAAAGCTACTATTCAGTTCATGACAGGAATCTGATCAAAGCTTTTATAACAATTAGATTGTCAATCGCATAGCACCGATAATTTGATTAGATATTCGAGTAAATTGTCAATTGAATTTTATGGTGTGGAATAGGCGCAAAACAATAATAATTCACTACTTAAATAATAGGTATCCTCAGCTGACTTTATTTTTACTTATCGAGAGTTTAGTACACCAAACTCTTGAAGAACGACTCCGAATCAAACTAGCTCAGTCATTTTCTAGATCAAATGAACGCAGTAGCAATTGTTAAAAAGAATTTTATTATACTGAACAAGAAATAACATGTAGTATATTACAAAATATGTAGATTTACCACTATTCCTATAATTTTATTTTTCCTTTTCTCTAGGCAATGGCGATATCCCGAATGCACGGCTCCCTCTACGCTGCATCTGACAGACGAGTACTTCAGCTCCGACTTGCGTTGTGTGCACGACGCTACGACGCATGCGTGAGGTGCGCACGCGATCCCTACTGCGGCTGGGACAGGGACGCCGGCGTCTGTAGGGAGTACATGCCAGGGTAAGTTTAAATTAAGAATGAATGAGATTTATTGCGATTATAAATTGGATTTTTGATTTTTTTTTGGCTTGAAAGTATTAATAAGACACTTGTCAGGGTCTTGCTGAGAGCAAACAGCTTCTATTTCTAACATTGTTTTCAAACTAGACCATTTTTATGAATAATAAGGTCAACAACTGTCGTATTCTCAGCAGTAAAAAGAAACGTATTCTGTAGAACATTTACTCAATATTTGGCACTTTGTAACCGCGACTACGGCGTAGTCAACTCATTGCTACGGCGTAGTCGGCTATGCAGTCCAGTAGCGTCCGGCCTCAGTACTAAATACTAATTTTTTTTTTTTATATTGCTGATAACCAAATAGCTACAAGACTTTTTTTTATTTTCATTTAAAAAGCTATTTATGAAACAACTGAGAACATACCATTTTTTCTAAACAGCCTCATACAAGACGTAGCCAACGAGACTGCAGACATCTGTGACTCGTCCATCGCTCGTAAAAGCGTGTCAGCGACGTGGGGTCAAAGCTTGCACCTTGGCAGCTTCGTCAAGATGCCAGAGGTGCTGCAGCCGAGGGCAGTCACGTGGTACCACTACTCCAGGGAGAAGGGACGGCATCCGATTACGTTCAAGTAAGTTTTCATGTTGTATTATTTAAAATAATAATAATACTTTATTTGCCTTTTATTTTGGCGGCATTTACAAAATTAATCTATCGTAATCATTTATTTGAGTTCCAACCTTAAAAGAGAAACGGAACTTTTATTTGTTTTTTTTCGCATTACTTAGAAAGTTAGAATCTTATTTAAGATGTATTGGTCAGAAGTTTTAAGAGCAGTAAAGAAATTAAGATTAATCGCTACACAACACAGTAAAGTGCTAAAACCCACACCGAACATAAAATCGCTAAAAAGTTAAGTTACCCCAAACTTTCGAACACAAACTTCAGTCCAAATTCACGAGCTCTCTTCAATTAACGCGTAAACCGTGAACTGAAACTCCAACTAAATCTAATATATTTGCCTGATAAACCACCATTTCTTGTTTAATGCATCCCCCGAGCCCAAAAACTTTAAACGTTCCACTTTAAGCCCCTTACAACTTAATTGCCTACACCTGCAAAGTAATTTTCACTCGTACAGTCGCGAAGATAAATACAATTTGGATAGCTTTTAAACTTATACAGAAAATACTGGAAGTGAACACGCATGCAACAACATTAATTAAAGGGCTCCCAAATCTTCGGTTATCGCACTTCCGCCGCACAATTAAAATGCAAGGGGAAACTTCGGTATTAGCGTTTTATTTACCATGTTTTATTCACCCACGGACTTGTTAAGCCAACCGATGGTGTAGGCGAAGTATAAAGTAATCCTTTTGTGCGGGACATTCAATTGGGAGAAAATATTTTTTTTGAGATAGAATTCGCTTTGGGCGGCTTTTTTGGATGCTTTAGTTATATTTATTCTTTACATTTCTTAAAGTAAATTCTTCTAACTAAGCTTGTTTACAAGTTACCATCAATGTCAATGTTCAAAAACAAAAATATTGATCCCCTTTTTTGCAACCAGACATTAATTTATTCTCAGACAACCTTCGTAATGCAACCCCTTATTTTAGAATCGACGAACTCATAATGAACAGATCCATTTCAGATATAGATTAATCACAAAGTGAGGCTATCCTTCATAAATATTGAAAGGCAGGACGTCTCATTAAAATTTTAAACAAAAACATCAAATCTACAAACCGCAATATTTAATACTTTGTAATAAGAGTAAACAATTTTGATCCTTTATAAAAATAATACGTTTTTTTTTTGCAGTAAACCGGAGAAGTACATTGAGACATCGGAACATGGTTTGCTGATTATTTCAGTAAATGAAGCCGATGCTGGGAGATACGATTGTTGGTTGGGAGGATCTCTGCTATGCTCCTACAACATCACCGTTGATACTCACAGGTATAGATTTTTTTGAAGTTTAATAGAAACTTTTCAAAAGTAGTGTATGAAAAATTCATTTCTAATAATTGTGTATTATTTTTGCAGGTGCTCTCCTCCCGAAAAGAGTAATGAGTACCAGAAAATATATTCAAATTGGTGCCATGAATTCGAAAAGTACAAAACTGCGATGAAAACTTGGGAACGAAAACAAGAGGTAATCGTCTTATTTTAACTTTAAAATAAAAAAATAGTTTCATTAAAACAACTGTTATTTTCCATCCTAAATTATCTAACCTATGTTAAATACTAACTCCTTTTTCTTTTTTTTCAGCAGTGCGCGAGACAAAACGACTCGAATCAGAACACACATCCAAACGAAATAGTGTGATAGCTTCTGAACATCGCCTATCTCATGTTTCAGTCTGTTAATTATTATGCTGGAGCTATACCCATACCTTACGTCTCGGCCGGCCTGAAGTACTTTAATATATTCTCGTGAGGAAATCCGTCAATATCATCCGCTCCATTATGATCTCATAGTGACTCCATAGTTGTGTACGTCGAGCTCAAGACTTAGTGCAGTCGACCGAATGTGACTAGCTTTTGTAAAGACGTATTGAAAGTGTAGTGAAACTGACTAGTAATGCAATAGTGCATCGTTCCAAACTCTTGGCGGGAACATGAATAGGTGATTATTGGACACTCGAAATTTTTACGAACACTTTTATTATTGAAAAATTAAATGGAACGAATATAAAGAGCGTTGTGCGTTGCTTTGTTGGTAAATGGAATGTAAAATATTTAGTACTCGAAATTATAAGTACGCTTCGTTCGTTGGCTAAGTGATAGAACAATTGTTAGATTTATGGGATGGTATTATTTTAATGTATTTAGAAGATTTTATTTTATTATACTTTGATCCTATTTTTGCATTATTACTTATATCAATTTCTAATCCTGTCTGTTTAGTTAAGTTTAGTGTATGCAGGTAATGTTTCTTGATCTTGACTTATGTTAACAGATCAAGACACATGATTTGCTGTAAACTAACGATTCAAATACAAAGATACGTACTGCCGTGTGTTGGTACCGCAGTCGTAATTTGAAATCTCCGAGGGTTGTGGGAGGGTTCGCCTCATTATTTTTCCCCTATTTGTGTAAATAGTTACCTAATTTCGTTCGACTGTATCTTTATAAGTGTACGTATAGTATGCACGTCCCTAATGGTAATGAGTATAATTTAAGCCTGTGATATATAAGAAACTCGTTTAGGAAATATATTTTTAAGTATTGATCGTGGACTTATTAAGACTAAAATTATCACTCATTAATATAGCTGCAACATTTATTTTTTGTAAAATCACAAATAGTGCTATAGTAAGTATATACTGAATTTAATTTAAATTAGACAGTACCTATCTACAAAGTTGTGAAGCAATGTATTCTAAACACGTATTACTGCACAAGCTAATGATTCATTTCTGTTCACAGCAATATAATAGAAACTATTACATCGACTTCAAGAGCTCTCATAAAACTGTCTACTGATTTTAATATTAAGGTTTTAAATAAGTTTTGTATTTAGAATTATTTATTAAATAATGTTTATGTTATTTTCTAAATATCCTCAATAAAATGTGTATAGTTGCTCATTATTGTGCAGACTGCATGACTTCAGTTTTTGAAGTCGTTTTCAACTTAAAAACAGTTTTATGAGAGTTTATTTATGATATTATTTAAACTTATAAATAAATATAGATTGTACACAAAGTAGAAAACTTAAGACATTTTTAGAAAAGTATCTCTGAATATTTTTGTACAAAAGTCCTGTACCCATTTTAGCTCACTATGCAAGTATCAACTAGTACCTACTCAAGTTATTCGATTCCATATCATACAAATTGTACCTAAGAGCTTGTACATAATATTCATTGTCACACCAATATATTTACATTCGCAGCGGTCAAAATATAAAAAGTATCTAAATTATATGAGTATTCTATATATTTTTTCTAAACATTTTTTCGAATACCTAATGCCATTTAACATCCGCTGCCAGAACTTTTGTAGTGAATTTTTTTTATGTTTTAATACAAAAATAATCTATTTAGGTATTATAATCTGAATGAATAAAGTCGAATTTACATTACTAAAAAACTATCAATGAATAACTAAGTTTGCGCAACTAGTTTCGTAATGTAAATCCGGCTCAATACTTTTAATTTTACGCTTTGTGATTCCGTCAATACGATTTTTTATTATTGTATTGAGTAGAAATTACTTTTATAATGTTTATATTTTTTGTCATAGATACCGTAGCATAAATATCATAATTTTAAAATAATTATGTGTTCATCCTCACTTAAAAATTGTACTTAAGGGTATTAATTTATTCGATTGCTCATTAAGGTACCTATCTAGTTACTAAAGCTAAATTCCATTTTGTTGTATTTATTGTAGAAAAAGTGATAAAAATTAATGTGACCGTTATTTACAATGAGCCCTTCGCTATAACTGCTAAAGTAGTAATTAATATAGCCTACTAGGTGCTTAAATAAGCTTTCGTTTTGCAAATATTATATAAAAGTATTTTTCAGACTTCTCTCATATCATAATGTACATACATAAATCGAAATAGATTATAAATTCGTAAGAAATATCTGAGCTTCGTCGTTTATTGTATTAGTTAAGTCTCAGTACTTAAGTATTCTAGTGAATAAAACTAAGGATGTCCCTCTTCTTGGGAATATCTTGCGCAATAATTATAAACTAATTACTATTATCTATACTAATGTAATAGCTCTGTAAATTTCACATGTTATTATACTAAGTTAAAAATTCAAAATGTAGCGTTAAGATTTTATATAATAAATCTATGAAATGTATCTTTCAGTTTGTTGGCGTTTCATTTTGTTGAACCCTGTCGGTGCTATTGTTTGTTGTTATAGAGCCATCATAGAAACACGAGGAGAAAATGTTTAAAATAGTGTCGATTCATCAAGTCGCATACCGGGTTGACATTTTCGTCATAACAGACCGGTCCGGAGTCCGGGGGCCCGGGGGCCGGCCCCTCGAGCTACGACCGAGGGACTATAAAAAGTGAGGGCGCGTAATTATATAGTGCCACTAAACTAATTTCACGATACATTGCCGACGAAATCTGTGCTTGGCACCGCCTTGCCTGACGACAAAATGTGATTTTTCTTTCACAACCAAACGCCTGATTACTATTGTTTGGTGTTATTTCATATGAATTGCTAATGTCGGTGGCAACGTGTTTACGTTGAAATTGGTCCCGTATTAATAAGCTGTTGTAGGGACCGGAATTGTTTTGACCTTCGGCTTTTCAAGGTTTTCCTAGCGTGCCTTGTATTTGGGTAGTTGGTTTTGATAATTACAGGGGTTTAACGTCATGCCAAACCATGTTGACCAATGTGATATTGTAATCTATACCTACAGTAATTTACACTCGCTTATCGACGATGATATCGAAAATTCAAGGAAAGCTAGGTATTGAATTATTTTCTCATTAGCGCTCAGTACCTACTTTCTTAGGTAGGTATCGTAATATCGTTTAGGCTTTGAGTTAAGCCTCTCCCCCACCAGCGCGTTTTTATCGCGCGATGATAACGCAAGCGTTATTGCGATAATGCGTCCCGGTTCCTTACACACAGCTGCGTTTTTGTCGTGCGATATTTCTAACGTGTTTTCCACTATAGGCGCGTTTTTATCGCGCGATAATAACGCAGGTGTGTAGGTATAAGATCGTATGCGTAATACAATATGTTCTAAGAACAGTTATCGGAATATCGTAGGACGGAGAGATGCGCGTCCTACTCCTATTGCGGCGTTATTATCATCACAGCAGTGTGTAACTTCGTGGCCGTCCTAATACAAAATGTACTGAAAACAGATATCGCTCGCGCGATAAAAGCGCGCCGGTGGGGGAGAGGCCTTACCGTGCTTATTTCCGATTGACATTAAAAAGCAATTAGGTACCCTTTGTTACAACAGCTAATAACCAACTAAATGCCTTAATCATAGGCACTTAATAATATCTAGAGAGCAGCTGTGGTGGCCCAGTGGTAACGGCCGTGACTTACGAGTTATAGGTCGTAGGTTCGAACCCAGACAGGCGCTTTACTTTGTGTAAATTATTTCATCACCACTGCTCTCAAAACGGTGAAGGAAAACATCGTGAGGAAACCGTCCTAGAACCAAAAATTCGAAGACATGTGACATCTACCAACCCGCACTGGGCCCGCGTGGTGGATTACGGCCCACTCCCTCTCACAGAGAGGAGGCCTGTGTCCCAGCAGTGGGAACGTTATAGGCTGATTATTTATGTATGTATAATAATATCTACTCACGACTGGCAACACAGACCAGACTCAGACTACAAATGTTGCAATTTTTAATTACTGAGTAATGTAACTACAGACAGTCTAGCCGCCCTCTGTGTGTAAAGACTATTTACCGAATCGAAATCAGCAAATGCGCTCACCCTCATACCAATTAGCAATCCCAGTGTCGGTCGATAAAACTGCAATGAGTTATACAGTATCATAAGCAAGGTACCGAAAACCGATTATTTCGTTCCACAAACCAGTGATTCGCACACTCGTTATTGCCTTTATAGGGTGACTGGTAATTAGTGCCCGATACTTAAACACTACGTGACTTTACTAACAATAAGAATAACTTTTACTATGGGACAAACCTTGAAATCCCGGAAAAAAAATCAGCTGTTCTCAACATTTTGACAAGTTATGCGCACAAAAGACAAATAGGCGCGATATCGTGGGTGCGACAAGGGTAGCGCTGCATTTCGCGCCCGTGATATCGCGCCAGTTTACATGAGACTTAAATGTAGGGAACAGCTGTTTGGCCATAAATAACTTCACTGGAAAAGAAAATACCGTCATTATTTTCTAGCTATCTTCTAAAGTGTCTAGGGTAAATGGGAGTTTTTTGCACCACTTTTTCCCAGCTAAAGCACTAGGAAGTGGTGAAGGGGTGGGTGACTGTCTGTGCAAAAAATGCACATTCTCAGCCTAGTTATAAAATACACTTTTGATTTGATTTGTTAAGAAAATGGTCAGCAGCATTTTAATGTACTGACAATAAGGTACGTACCGCAATCATCAATCCATTCGCCGTGGGTACATAAATAGGTAGGTATAGAGAAAAAAAAAATACATAAAAACAAACCTGATGTTTTAGTGTTCCATTGGCACCTAAACCATTGGTAACCTTTAGGTACCTGATTATTGCAATAAAGTAGTTAATAAAATTTTTCATGTTACCTACATCTACACCATGACTTTTTCTGTTAGGCTAAGACTAAACTATGTTATTACTTACGTCTATAAAGTTACCACGTTTCGGCACTAAACATACTAAAAACCCCCGAGTGAACACTAAATAAACCTCCAAACAAGGTACAGAAAACTGATTAGTTCTACAAACTAGTGATTAGGATGCTGGGCTAGCTTAGAACACGCGGGGTTTAAGTGAAGCACATGCATTGTAAGCGAGAACCAACTTGTGACAAGTTGGTGCTTCGTCTCAGGAAGTGTTCTGCAGATTAGATTGCAGATTGCACCATAAACCTACCCGAGAGCTAAGAGATTTATCAAATGTTGTGTTATAGCTCAGTGGTAACTTTAAGATTTAAGAGAAATTATGTGTTCTAGATTTTGGTGTGGAGAACAACCGATTTATGGTCTTTTTATGAGAGCTAATGAACGTTATTATAAACTTGCGGCTAATATAGAACTCCAGCACATATTTTTTTTGTCAGTACAATTTTGTATGTGACTTTTAAACAGTAGATATCAACGTCTGTATAACGGCTCCCCGATCAGTTGGGAAAGTTTTTTATTTAATGACTGTCCCGTAAATAATTTAAGTAATAAATAACGCACATCAAAAACAAACAACGAAAGCTCAATTAAAACATCCGGAACAGGACCCAAAAATTAATTATGACCGTAGAATAAAAACGCGTTAAAAAAAAAATGTTTATAAAGGGTGGGTTCCGAAGCACTGCTGCATAAAAACCGTGTCTTCAATAGCATCATTGAAGCATGTAACGTTTCATTTCACGGTGCGGCCGCCGCGTGCTTGCGGAATTCGTCTCCATTAAATAATTACGCACAGCGTAAAACGGAGCGCAATTATTAATAGAGGGACGTTTAAGATGGATGGGTTTTGTAGCCCTTACAGAAAGTGGTTACCAGTTAGCGATGCTTAATAAAATCATTTTGGCGTGAGCAATATCAAAATATCAATGAAAATTATTTTGGAAATCAAATTGA
This sequence comes from Lithophane ornitopus, assembly GCA_948473465.1. Lineage (NCBI taxonomy): Eukaryota > Metazoa > Arthropoda > Insecta > Lepidoptera > Noctuidae > Lithophane > Lithophane ornitopus. Next base: position 8,178,623 of record OX419624.1, on the reverse strand, counting down.
AAGGAATTTCATTCGATTCGAGAATTTAAATCTAAATAAGTACCTACAAGTACCTACCTAAAACTCGAAGCCAGAAATATGATGTGATTCTGTAGCAGTTCTCAAGGGAGAAACCATCAAATAAGTACTTCTCAAGGAGTCAAAACTAAGAAGTTTTGGAGGCTAATAAATTGGGTTATCTATCTAATAGAGGTCAGACAGCAGTCCCTCAGTGTAAAATAGGTATTATTTAGTTTATTATTGTATTATTTGTTGTATGTAGACTGTATTATTTGGTTACACCAAAAACATGGACTAAATTAACAATGTTCATAGATAGGTCAAGATAACTCAACACAATACAATAAATTGTTTTACTACATTTTTATTACCTTTTTAAATTACATTGTAATTATATATATATTGTAGTGATATTCATTTTAGAAGTATTATATTATATAGTGTATTTATATAGGTACCTACTTCTAAAATAAAAAATCATTTTTTATTTTATGTATGTATTTTGTTTCTCTTCTACTCTTACACACGTTGTCTACATATCCTTTTATATCTACTTTCCTATCACAGGATAAGGTGGAAGAGATTTCTTTAGAAATGAGCATTGCCTTTGTACGTATTTTTCTGTTCCTTTCTTCTTGTCTCTCACGTCTTGTGAGTGACGTCTCTAGTGGTCGAGCGCTTTGTGGTTTTGTTAAAAAGTGGTAATATTTAATCGTTGGAACCATTCTAGCGGTCATAATACGTCAATAATCAAATAAACTTGCAAAATTACTCTCAAGCTAGGCAACTACTTTGATAAGTTTACAATAATTATAGAGCGTTGAGTAAGTCGAGTTGGCGCCGCGAAGCCGAAATAGGCCGAAAGTCAGACATTTGTCTAGACTAATTTTGACAGCTGTCTGTTGAAGGGATGTGTGTGAGCATTAATGGTTAAATAAATAAATACCTTAATTCATTCTGTCCCAGAATTCTTCTACCAGTCTCTTCAAAACGGATATACCTACACTGTACCTACTTCGTTGTCGTCAAACCTGAACAGAAGCTTCCAAACCGAACCCTAAGCAACTAGAGAAGGTCTTACGAAGCGAGGTCAGGCGGCTAATCCGTTATTACATCGGCACGGGATGGGCCGCGGTGTCCCACTCTCGTAAGCGCATTAGTCGAATTAACAATTAGTCATGCCTACGTCTGCCCAAGTTTGCACAAATTTACATAACAATAAAGCCCTTCGTACACCCACGGTTTGTTATGGCGATTTTTAAATTAATTGGATCGGGAACCGTGGAGATTTTGTGGGCTTTTAACTGAGCAGAATGTATTGGGAAACTGGACAGTCTGATTTTTATCTCACAGATAGCATCCTTGTGTAATTAAAAATGGATAGGGTTGGGTTGCATGGGCTGCAATATGCACAGATGTGCATTGTAAGTATGTACTGTTTCGAGTACCTACGATCGAAAGATGTAAGAGATATAACAGAATAGAAACGAGTATGATAAATAGAGTTTTTTTTATTTTATTTATTTATTTATTGGATCGTCAACAGAGGCTACACAGTTACGTGCATGTTAACATAAATAGGGACCAATACAAGTGTGTGCTTCCAATTATAGGCGACCACATCATTCACATAACATCTAGGTAGGTACAACAAGTTTGACAAGAACATACACATTAAAATTAATCACAATACAATACACGAAAAACATAGAAAAGAAAACAATTGAAAGCTAAAGCAAAACAATATGGGTAAAAATTAAAAATAGAAAATATAAAAAAAAAATGCAAACAAAATTCAATTTTAACCAATACTAAAGAATATCCTTATTTGAAAAACAGAGCAAAAAAAATTACTTTGATACTAAGACTTTGAGGTCTTTTTTAAACTTTGCACTTGATAACATGATAAGTTTTTGATTAAGTAGTGTGCCATCAGCAAAGCTTCCAGGACATAAGTTCAAATCAGAACACAACTAAGGAATTCATAAAATAGATTGAGTGAGTTTTATAGTCCTAGGTAAGTGAATAAGAGTCATGTAGTTCTGTTGACTGAACACAACAATACAATACTTAATTTTTCAGCCAACTTGAATGCCCTGCTCCATTAATATAATTACTGAAACACGCAGTAAACAGCACGTTCATTACCCATTATTTGCAACTGACGTCATTAAAACAATCAGCGTTATCGGAACGTAATCTCGTTTTAACTTATTGTGACAACGTTATGACGGGCGACGTTCATTGGAGCGGGGACAGATACGCTCGCGTCCCACGAATCAAATGGGCAACGATAAAAGCACGAAACTAAATCGAGACCGGAATAAACAAGAACAATGGTGGCTTAAATTGTAGCATTGTGAACGAACAGTAGCCGACACGTCCGCGAAGAATAGAGTCATTTGCCTCTAACAACATTAATGCCAGCCTGACCCTCATACCATCAGTTTTTGTTTGTTAATCTACAGAAAAGGGCGTAACTCATTTTGTCAACTCGTAATTTAATTTCACTTGAACCCCAGCAACTCGACGGTAGGCGGCACAGGACATGGGTACCAGCAATTTATGTTGTTAATTTATTGTCTGTTTATGTAACGATTTTAGAACTACAACAAAAAAGGTATTTAAGTTCAAGGCTTCACCTAAAATAACAGCGAGCCGATGGAAATTATCTCAGCTACAGCACCGTATTTTATAAATAGGTACGCTATAAATTTCCAAAATTACAATACGCAATACGTGCAGTCCCATCGTTATCCTGAAAGTTTAATGTCCCTATACAAACCCACCGTCATCCCGGCCAAAGGTGACGGTCGCTTTTAGAAATGCTTAAAATGCAATTTTACGTGAGTACTTTTATTTATGGCCCCCAAAAATGTAAAATGCAAACGTTTTATTGCGGGGCTTTATAAAAATACGAAGAACAAACAATGTTACCGGTATCCCGAGACGAGGGGACGTCGAGGCATATTTGTCCTTTCTTGCGATGCCGATGCAGCGAAACGTCTTAAGTAGGTGAACGGAGGTAAACGAGGGCTTTCCCTTAACTTTTTATATCGTTATTGAGCCATATCAAAGATCCAACGAAAACACATTATGAGAAAATTTATTACCATAATTACATCACGAGAATGCAAACAGTGGTGATTTTAAAGTCTCCGAACAGACCCTTTGAAATGAATTGAAGATTCAAATGAGCGATAAATTTGATTACTCCACTCTACAAAGAGATTTAATTTTGATAAATCAACGCTTATTGTTAGTAGAGATTTATTATGTTTGCTTCTGTGATGTCAGTTTCAATAGAATCGAAGTCAAATTAATCTAGTCGATGATCTCATGAATACAACGTCTTAATCAAGTTGGCGTAAGATTTTGTTAGAGAGTAAAAAATATTGTGTGCTATTATAACAATATCTCAAGCCGTCCAATTAGCTTTTTATATAGGTAAGCCAGCAGCGCTATTCTCGAGTCTACTTTGTCTGACGTAATAGCGGCATTACCCTCTTTCGGGGCGTCGTCGCAAAGTGTGTTGAAAAATGTGAAATATTTAAGATGCAAAATTTTATAATAAGAATCGCCGAGATTACACCTTGTGCTCATCTATTTTTAATGCTGCGCCGGCAAGTGGGACATTTTTATTGCCCCCAAGCTCTAGATTAGTTTTGTTCTGTGAATTTGATGCATATAAAATGAGCTCGATTATTCAACGCCCTGTGCAACTTGCCTAGTATTGTGCCCACTGCAAATATGAATTCGAAATGAAGCCATATGACTTTTATGTCATGATTTATGTCATGTTTATATACTTCGATTATGTTCAGAAATATAATGAATGTCACAACGTCTAAAATATTTTACATTAAACAATTTACCATGCATGTAATATGATGTGTTGTGTTGAAGCGATTCCTAGGAGGTTTATTAACATTTGGGCAACATTTGGGCTGTATATATTGTATTCACAAAATATCATTAACATTGACAATAAGAATCAATAGAAACTATGACGGGTTGCAAGTTATGTGAAACGAACAAGAAATCTATTGCAAATTTCCCCAAATCCCAATCGAAATTACGACAGCAAAGTATGACATTCTGTGTCGAATAATAGTACAAAGGAGAAAATACGAACATGTGCAAAAAATATCTGGCGTATGCATTTGGGAATTTCGCGTGACAGAAAATTTAATACGAGGGGAGTCTAATATTAAACCTCGGGGACCCATCACTTTTAATATTTGGTCGGAGTCCTAGAGGGCTCCTAAATTATTAACCAAATGGAAAGGTAATGGTCGAGGAAGAGTGCGAATGAAGGTATGCAAATTTTATAAGCACGTATTGTTGGCCATAAAACGTGTTAGCTCCTCTTAAATCGGCGTAATGAAGAATTCGCGGCCGGCAAATGTGTTCACACAGCGTTACCCGCCCAACACCAAAAGTGAATTTTGGGTTTATGTCGTAATTGTAATTTATGCTATCGTAAAATGTGGGATAATAATTTGAGATACATAAACACATATTTTTACACATTACAAAAAGAGTAATGCTATTAAACTGCACACGAAAATACACGCTCTCAGTTCTTCTGCGTATTTTTCTAACGCGGAAATAGCATCTATTTCCATCTATATTTTTCCCCAATTTTTAACATATCATTTTCAGCAGAATGTCTATTAAATTCGTATCACTGGATGAGTATAACCATCGAACTTAATAAACTGCGAACAAACCAAAGCGACCACAGCACAGTCGCTAGAAAAATATCCGATTCATACGAGCGCTGAACAAAATTGAATTGTATAACAATTGGACCTTTTAGCTTCGTAGTCGGGAAAGATTTATTGGGAAAAAATCACCATTAATTCGCACACGTGTCCTCGATTAGGGCGAAGGGGTGAAACGGGAGTCACGGGCCATAAAGAGTCACGCATCGTGGACGCCTGCTAATGACGCCGGTAGCATGGACCTGCGAGCAATGTACCTTATTACGTCACAGTTTCACCGAAGTGAATGTAGGTAGGTACATTCAGTTCGGTGAAACTTTGTGACGTTTAACTAGTTTTGTTAATTGCGAAAAATTTAGACAAGGACCTTCATACTCGTTTGCTGGACGATAGAATTTATTAACTAGGGTTAAGTGTTGCCTTTTGTTAGAGTACCTTACATTAAAAGTTTTATATAGGTAGGGATAAAATTACTTATGTAAGTACAATATTATAATAAGTCTGGCCACTAGGATTATTTTCCGTCCTTACTTTCTAATTGGTAATACTGTTCACTTTATATAAACGACTACATTATTTGTTATCTAAAAACGAAAATGAACAGTATAGAATAATCTCCTCAGATATGCTTCTATTTTGGCAAGAAATCTGAGATAGGTACCTACATAAGTATTTTAACTTTATTAAACAGCCGTTGTATAAAACATCTTTCAAAATTGATTACCGCAAAAACAAGACGACTAGGATTAGACAGGCACACGCCGAAAGATGTCTGAAAATGCCTGAAAAGTAAGAGTGACGTCACAATAGACCTATCAGTCTAAGTTGAACAAAGTAAACTTTTTATCTTTTTATCACGAATATTGTATGTCGAAACCATTACTCGAAGATTCGAGGAACACGTTGCGTATTCTTTTTATGTCCTATTCAAATGAGAATACCTTCCGTCTACGTCAAGTCATAAAAAGAATCTTCATGAATTCATGAAATATAATATAACATCTACTTAGTACCGTAATATTGATGTACTTACTTAAATGATAAAAACTTAACTAAGAAATTGAGGTGTATGTTACACGTTCAAGTGATCACTTATTTTTTTAAGTGTCGGATATTCAATTTTTTTTTTATTAGTCTCGACCAGAAGGCCGCCTTTTTTTTTTAAAGTTAAAATTCCAGCCAGTGACGAAGTTACAGTCACCAACACAATCCGTAAGATAAGTGCATCTTTGACGACTTGCGTGTGAGTTTTTACTCATAAATTGTTTATTCGCACATTGATCATGAATAGGTACCAAAATATGATTATGCTTAGAATGCCTACCAATTCGGGTTCATATATATCTATATCTACCAGCTACCTATATCTACCTACTTTCGGGGGAGCTCGAGTCAGTTAATCAGTCTCCAGCGTAGGGGTTCATTTTGTTTATTTGAATGTTCGCCCAGATTTAGTAGAGAGGAGCGCCCAACGACCGAATCCGAGAGGGCTGGGTGCCAAAGATACCTCCTAATAATTTTCTAAAAATGATACCACCAATATATTTTTCTCATGTAATAAAATAAACTGAGGTGTAGCAATAAATACCTAATTGGGTTATAAAAATATTTTCCTTAACTTTTTATAATTATTTTATTTATCAGATTATGTTTTTCCTCCATTTATTTCTGAACCATGAATATAAAGAAGCATTAAAGGAATATTTAGTATAATGTTCCTTCAAATGTGCCATAAACGAAACTACAAATCCACTTAATTAGCTTACCTAATTAACTTCAACGCTCGGGAGGAAAAAATAAGCATTTATTTTCTTCCGAATAACTTCTTACTGGCTGTTTTATATTAGAACTAATGTTTTATAACAGAAAAGTTTATTATACAAACAAACAAACTCATCTACTGAAACAGTACAGTATGATAAAAGTGTGTAATGTTGGTCCTTACACTCGAGGTGATAAGGGAGCCGAGTGTTTACACACGTTTCGAACAGTCTAATGTTAAAAGCATAAAATCTGACTATTTTTGTTATTTGGATGTAGAACACGAAATAATGTTATTTTTTTACTAAAAATAAATAAATTGATGAAAAATTAGGTATGTTAATTTTTTTTAATTTATTCCATAATATATGTAGTACATACTAATTCCATGCTTCCATAGTGCTATGATAGTACCTAGTAATTCCATACTGTCGGAGTACATAGTAACTAGTAAATAGTTATTTTTGGCGCACATCACCGCACTAGTGCGGTAATATTAATTAAAAATCACACGTGTTTAATAAACTGCATTATGAACCCAAAAGCGGTTCAATAAGAGCTACTTTATGAGTAAGTGTATTGAAAATTAATGTTATGTACTTTGTTGTAGGTGTACTTAGATTCATATGCAATTATAGATGAGGAGCAAACTCTGAAATATTAATTCTTGGTGTTTACATAATAATTATCTAACAATACAACATCCATATGGTTGTCTATAATATGGAGTACTACTCGGTTAATAATTAAATAATAATGACTTATCACAATTAGGTGCTTAGGCACATAACGATACCTATCGACTTTAAGTGATTATGGTCATTAGTGCTTGGGCCTTCTACATAAGGGAAGGGACACACACAGGCAGTGAGATGTCGTCACACCGCAAAATCGTTGGACTTTTCATAAAGATACGGAAGAAGTTGTCGATTTTGAGGTGCGATCGCATTACCACATTGTAGATTATAGTATTGTAGATTAGACCTGTAGATATTAATCTACATTCAACATACGTCCTCAACAACCCACTGAATACGAAACCTACTAAGTCTCGAAAAGCTTGTCACAGTCGAATTGAGCCCAACGTTCCATTCCACGCATTACAGTGGTACTGATTATGGTCAACATAGAACGTAAACCACTGTATAACTGTTGGGTACCTGCATTATATGTGCCCATAGATTGGTTGTATTGACTATTCGGGCATGTAATATGTATAGCAGGAGTAAACAACTGTATTATGAACTAAGACTTGGTAAATAAATGAAGGAGTTTTCCTTCATTTATTTACCAAGTCTTAGTTGTGTGTATAACAAAAAACCCGACTGCAAAAACTTATAACCGAAAAGAGAAAAACAAGCATTGAATTGACAAACCGATAACCTGCCTGAAATATGGTGTAACTTTTGTTTGCCCCGCCTGCAATACCTTACAAAAAACAATGTTCAATGCTTGTTTTTCCCTTTTCGGTTTTAAGTTTTTGCAGTCGGCTTTTGTTTTTTAAATATTTTGTTTAATTTCATGTATGTTTTGTAGTGTTCAATTTATTTATTTTCGCTATGTATTTTCTGGTGTACAATAAAGTATATATAAATAAATAAATAAATACTAGCATTTATTTGATACTAATATTGTTGTAATTTATTTTAAAAAAATCCTTCCACTCCGTTTGTTTTTGGATTTGCAGGTGAAATATATAATAGTCGATGTCACTCTCACAATTTAAGACGAATCTAACGACACCTCGTATGTTAAAATCCATCAACCCGTTTAGGCTACAGAGCGTGCCAAAGAAATAGACGTGCATACATGCAAACATACATACATACATAATCTCGAAAAACATTACCCTCCTTCTGGGGCTGTCGGGTAAAAATCTCTTCACTGTTCGAATTTCAAAGATGTTTGCGGTTTAATACACACTGACATACTGGCTGGTCAATTCCGATTGATTCCAAATTGAAAATAATTTCTCGTCAATTGTTTTGTGCAATGTTTGCCCCCTTCTTTCAACTTTTCTTTTGCAAAATAAACAGGTCTTTCTTCATCTTTCCAATTTACCTAAAATTAAACCTCTCTAATCTTCACCCTAAATAAGTTAAAAACACCTATTCAAAGCGAAATAATGAAAACTTTACATTAAGTAGTTTGAAAAGAAATACTAAAGTACTTTTAAGGCTTTGAATTCAGTATTTAAAAGCACCTGAGTGACTGCTGATAGCTCTCCAAATAGATAATTAACTTAGTGTTACTTCAGGCTACCATTAACCTCTTTCATAACTTTTAGGACAAAATGGTTATGACTAGAGCAAAAATGTAAGGCCTGTATTTTAATTTTAATTTTCAGTGTTTCATTCTTTAGCGAGGTTGTTCCCTTTTGATGGATACATTCGAGATTACCATTCGTAAAAGATAATTTCTTCCAATCAAGTTCTTTTCGAGGGTCATGTAAACCGAAAAATAGTCGCATGTTATGTTTTATTTCCAATTTAAAAAAAGTTCTTGGCTTGTAATAATAAGAATTAGATATGAAAACTTTCACTACTCCAGTAAAAGTCGTGTCTACACTCATGTGTCTCAAACTCAATTTTGGGTAATAATACGCCCGCAAAAAACATCGTTTTAATAGTAAAACGAGAGAGAGAACGACAATTAGTAGCGGAACCCCAAAAATCCTAACCCAACAGCTAAACAGCATCACTCAGGCATCTAAACCGCATGCTCGACACCAGCAATGCACACAAGACGTGGCAGACGGGTGTCCGGTTACATTTGCGGTTGCTGAGCGATGCATGTGCCGACCGCACCGTGCCGCCCGGGCCTGTGTGCCGGGCCACTGCCGGACCACCGGTACGCACCCTGCATCACTGTCATTGCTGCATTCTCACCGCATTAGTCCAGGATTGGAATTGTCGCTTTGGTTTTGGGAATGTGACGGGACGTTTAGACAACTTATTTGCTTAGCGAGTTAATAATCTAAGGAAGATGTTAACGTGGTTTGATGATCTACACGATACAAAAATAAAGCCTTGATATCTTTTTATGCAACTGCCAACGGATGGTTGTGAGATAAACGTATTATTGTAACTTTAAAAAAAACCGGTGAAATGCGAGTCGGATTCACACACGAAGGGTTTCATTACACCGTACAATACGTATAACACAATTTTTTTAAAGACTTTCTTGTATGAGACTCCCTTTAATTTTTAACTTTATTTTATTTCGATTATTTGTTGTTATAGCAGCAATAGAACTACACAATCTGAAAAATATCAACTGTCTACCGATACGGTTCATGAGATACAGCTCGCTGGCAGACAGACGGACGGACGAACGGACAGCGGAGGCTTAGTAATAGGGTTCCACTTGGCACCCTTCGGGTACGGAATCCCTAAAAAAAAACTATTTAGAAATTTAAATTCACTGCGACAGTAAGCCTAGAATACGCGATCTTTTTAAACAAACTGAGGAAAATAAATTACTTCGTGATTTAACCTATTTCCAAGATAATTCCAACGGAATAGTTGGAAGAGCGTACAATTTTTCTAGAAACGCTTAGATCCTGACAAGATTGCAGTATCTAACTTCAAGATGGCTACAAGACAAGAGTCTCAACTCGATATATTATACGAATAGATATAGTGAAACAAATTACTTTGTATTATCCGTTCCCAAGCGTGCCAAGTAAAGGATTCCAAGTTCCTCTTCGAGCGAAGATAGATATCGTTTTGTTTTGTAACTTGGTTTGCATACGAGATTACAGAGACATTCTATCATTCATGAACTTCAGAAGTATAGTATTTGTTTAGATTTACTGTATTACAAAACATATTAATAAAAAAATTAAAATTACTGCTAATCACACAATAACAATTGCATAATTTCCAGAGAGTTTTTATTTATATTAATTTTAATTTTTTTATTAATATGTTTTGTTATACAGTAAATCTCGGCTCGGAAGTTGTTTTTTTTTTATGGTGGGACGTCATCAAATGACTTCTCCCGCTCTGGGCGGAGCGGAAGGGCGTGTCACACTTTTACTGACTAAAACCCACCCCGTGTTCCTTCAGTTGCCTGTTGCCAAGGTCCCGGAAGTTGGCCCTGAGTCGACATCGCTTGTTGTGTGTTAAAAGTTAAAACTGCAGACATTACTGTGCATGCCAAGATTATAACAGCAGGCATATATTATTGTGGTTATAATGACCCCTTCATAATTATCAATTACAGTTTTATTTTATTTATTCATCTATATCATTGTACGGCTAAAAGCTTCCATACATAATCTGCTAAGATATTCTGAGTGCGGTATTAAAAAGCATTTCGAAATGTTTGCTAATTCCGCGCCAGAAAAGAACAATCGCGGCGCGTGAGTGCTGTGTGTTGTGCATTACCCTCAAGACTGGTGTAGAATATAGGAGACAGCGATTTGAATGTGCAGCTATTGCTTTTAAATTAAACTCGGCAATGTACCTGCCGATAGAAGGATCATAGCACCATTCAGCATGCGTAGTATTTTCACCTTAGAAACGAAAGACAACATTACAGATTTCAATAAGATTTTTCGCCGCGATGTTAGAAATGAACGATGGATATTTTATTTTGTCTTCGTAGAGTAGAGACATTGGTGGTCATGCGTGACACACATGAACAATCAGTGTAATCAATGTTCATTTTTTTCTCCTCTCTGAGGGTGAGTGGGAGTGAGTTTGCCTTGCATTGGGACTAATCCGCTCAACTGTCGATGTCCTTAAGAAAGCGAATAACAATTAAAATTCTATTGTGTCTCGTTAGTGGCAGTTGCTCCTTAATAACTTTTTAATTGTAGGATTATTAAAATTAGAATTTTACAAATAAATATTTTTCCATTTCATGAAATGGAAATCTATGAGTGGAAAGTTTATATATAGTAAGCTATGGCAAGGATACGTTACATGCATCCTAAAGAAAATTCTGTTTTCACGAAATTGCCAAGCGCTTATTACTTGTACCACACACAATTGAAACAGTAGAGATTAGAGGGTATAGACTAGTACACCAACATGAGCCGGGATTTTCACTACAGCTTTGTACATTAACTTCCTTTATACTCGTGCATTTAAAGACAATGGATTGTTTTATTTATTCTCCCACTGAACGAATATTGTGGCATACGCCAGAAAGCACTTCACGTTAGGATGTTATATTTTAAAATGTTTTGAAGAGTTTTTTGTATATTGTTTCTAGAGTTAAACATTGTCTTTGATTATATTTTAAGAACAAGGCAAGTTATGTACTTCGTTGACTACTAAATAGTAGTCAACGAAGTACCTTCCCGTATTTTTTCATAATTCAAGAATATATTTTTTTTAAATTAATAATACTGTCTTATTATTATTATGCCTGTATTCCCCGAAGGGTTGGGGAGAAGTACCGTACACCCACATTTTACCATTTATGTTTATGTCCCATGTAATAGGAGACGAGCAAATAAAATAAATAAAACAAATACTTTATCGGCCTAGCCTTTACCCAACTATGTTGGGGTCGGCTTCCAGTCTAACCGGATGCAGATGAATACCAGTATTTTACATGGAGCGACTGCCTATCTGACCTCCACAACCCAGTAACTGGGTAATACGATACCCCTTGGTTAGACTGGTGTCAGACTTTCGGGCTTCTGACGACTCGCAACAAAAACTTCGGAACTTTTCGGACTTCTGAAATCAAATACTTTATATTCCTAAAAAAACAAATAAACGATACATTAATTTAAATACGCTATCAAGGTTAAAAGCTGAATGTAATCATAATAGGTCCCACATAAACGATTATTCGCCAAATCATAAATAATCCCAAACAAAAATTAATTTCAGCACTTAATTTAACTTGTAATTCTGACCACCATCTCGATTCCATCCTGATTTCAATCTTCTACAAATGACTTTAACCATCATCCCTATGTAACACCCTAACTATCTGGCCGGCCATCTGACAAAGCGTCATCGGCCGATGTTTGCGAAACGAGATAAGCGTGACCGATCTCTGGACACCCTTGCAGGAAGTGACGAACAGAGTATCGTGGAGTTTATGACGTGTAATAATTTGGTGACTCAATATTATAATTTAATTCTTTATTTACGATTTCCAAAAAAACATACAATACGTTAAATATAAATAATGGGCAACATCGGGTAATAAATAGGTGTACCTACTGCTTCATAAATATAGGAGACCAACGGATTTAAAATGAGGCTAAATAAATCAAAATTAGTCTTTGTAATACTACACAAGGTTGACAAAGAATCTGTATCTACTAGAGTTGTTACTAAATCTACCAATGATTATTTTCCTAACATAATTCAGTACAGCATATACAGGATGTTAGGGTAAAAATCGTTATCCTTGCATTACAACTTTATTTTTTTGAATCTACATTTTACCACACGGGGGGTGCGGGACGTGACCTGACCGGCCGCGAGCGCGACCCCTCCCTCAGTTAGTCAGCTGTTTCGCTAGCAAGCACGGTGTCGGATAGAAACTTTTTAAAATATTTTAATGTAAATAACTTTTTTTTTTTTGTTGTTTTCTGTCATTTATTTTTATATTTAAGTCAACTACCCATGGTTTGAGTGACAACTGTGGTTACCCTTAGACCCTGTATAAGCTTTGTTTGTGCACGCTTTAATAAAGTTACTGCTGTTAATACATAATATGGATAATGCTTCTGAAAACTTCAATAATATCTGAATATCGGAAAAATTTACGAACTTACATTTTGATCCCTAATTCATGGGATGAATTTTCAAAAATCTTTCCTTTTTACTCACTTTCAGTATAAAAAGTACTCTTGTGCCAAAAGTACTCTAGTGTAAAAAGTACACGTCTAGCCAGCGGTTTAGGCTGTGCGTTATCTGCCAGTGAGTGAATTGAAGATTTTTGTAGTTTAAGTAGATATAACGGAATAAAACCAGCGAGGCTTATTGTGAGTCTGCACTTGCGAAAAATTCACATAAAAACATGTTGAAATCTCTTTTTCCTGTACAAATTTTGTATTAAAAATTTACAACATCAACATATTTTTATTCGTGCAAACGCACAGTTTCAGTAGTCGTATATGACGTGAACATCTGACGTCTTGGCTGACAGTACCAACCTCTCGAAAAATGGGTTGGTACCATCTGGCGCTCAACTCTAGCACCGCGCGCGCTCATTGGTCAACTTCATTGGTCACACTTCCGTCCCTTTTCACAAAATCACTCCCACAGCAAGGAAAGCGAGAGGAAAGGTGTTACTCATCAAATATTCTTAGAATGAAACGAAACGAATTCACAGTAATGCAAGCAACGATTGAAAACTATGAACTTACTGGTGTCAAATTTTCAATTAAAAGCCAGATTTCAGTTTACTAAAGCCATTTGATCTTATAGAGCAATATTCTTTACTTTGTAATAGTGTTATCGGCAACTCTACAGCACTTAAGTATCATCGTATAATTAAATTGTTCAAAGTACCGCGCTGCGGCCATTATAGATATTTAATTCAATTTTAACGCTAGAATGACCTCGACTCTGTAACCTTTTTGTTTTAATGCAAACGCTACAGTATTTTTTTACTTCAAGTACACACCATAATAATGATTTAAACTTCAATTTAAAAGCACATACATTTCGTCGACACGCTACTAACATTTTGTCGACGATCCAATATATTACAACCATTTCCACGTAACTACACCTCTTAAATTTACGACCACCAACTGACCCCACAAACACATGTTTTGACACTATAAAACAGTCAAACTTTTTGCGCATAGACTACGAAAAACAGTACGACAAAAGTTATCCAGCTTTATCGGACCGCATCCGGAATCATAACAGTGCATAGTCGGCTCCGTGCCATCGCTGTTCGTGACGGAAGCAGCTCCTCCGGGCAGTAATGCGTTGACCTAGGTCGGCCTCCTTGCGACCGCTGCAACCATTACTCATTGAAAATTATACGAGACTAAGTGGTGTTTCGGGTACATCCAGTCATGCGAGCCCACGCCCTGTTTGCGAACATCGAATAACAACGCAACTCGAATGAAGTTTGCGTGTATCGATTGTTCCTTTAACGATTTATTGCTTTGAATTTTTCGCTGATGCGTTTCCCGTTGTTAAAGTGGAGCCAATCGATGGTATAGAGCAATGGTGTGGAATGTGAATTGGTTGGGTCGATCGATGTATTTAGAATGCTAACTTTACTGTACGTACTAAATGTGTTTTAATATTCATGACTTTATAAAGTTCGATACACCGAATCTATCAATGTACTAATATATTTGTCGTAGATTATAAAAGTTGAGTGATAATAGTCTCTCAATTGATTATTGTAGTACTAAGGTGAGGATAAACGCCGTGAAGTGCTCGCTAGAGTTGGGCTTCACGTGGACAGAGTCGTGAGTTAGACGACTCGTCGTCTTGACTGAGCGACGGGTCAGTATTGTGAGCGCAACGAACGGATGCAGACCTCCATTTCTTCTATGCCAAACGGTCGTTTTGCCCGAACGTAGCTAGTACCTACTGTGATGATTATTCTGAAAGTGAAATACTAACTGATTTGCTGTATCATCGTATTTTATTGTAAACCTGCACTATGGATTCCGTACCACCGAATCGAGATGATGACGGCGTCATCATCTCTATTCGGTAGAAAGAGGCGATGACCGTAGCTGACAAATATTATGAAATAAACTTTTGCAACTGTATCAATAATTCGAAAACTTTTCATCCCAGTCCCAAGTAACAAATCCATTAGCCGTTACATCCTACAACTTTTAACAACAGAGATAACACTGAACACATCAAACTTGTACCAACCCTTGAACTTAACCCTTTCACTAATCTTGCCACAAGAGACGACACGCGTGCTTAATCCATCAGGAGTGAACTAATGAATGATGATAAATAGTTTTGTCAGAGCAGAGAAGGGTTACTTTGAAGAATCATTGAGATTGGATATCAAAAGAACTATTTTGTTACCGTGCCTTTTAATATTTGTTGACGTATGGCAGGATTCTTGCATGAACGTGAATTAATGTGGTTATGTCAGTTACATTACTAAACTTATCTTCTCTGATTGAAGGGTGATTTCAAATTGAAGATAACCCACTATTCAAAAAAAGGCCTGATGGGTCAGGGCTCATACTTCTTATTTATTGGGTCTTTAAAAATTTCATGTGATTATTTATATTTATATACAAAATCTTCTCCTATATAGGCATACAAATATGAGCACCATGTGTACACATTTTCCCAAGAGTGATTTATGTGGCAGGTCGGCTAACCTCGGGTTTAACTCTGCTAATGGTTCGGACAATGGGTTCGAACTATTATAGGCAAGACATAAGAGCTTAACCCTCCCGGGACTTTTGATCTGTCGAAAGAATAAGCCCAGGATTATCGTGCATCCTTTGAAAGTGGAACTATGATGATTTGACAGTCTGAGTGAGGTAATACGAATGAATGGAGACGTGGCTAATAGTGTTAGTTCGCTTGATTGACTCTGTCTGTGTCAACATGGTGTCTGCTTTGTAGGATACGGTATTTTTTGATTCCTTACTAGCCTTTACTGGTAAAAAATAGGACTAGTAGAATTAGAATCTTCTTAAAAGCGTTTGCTGACTCAATTGAATTTCAAATCCGTTCAAACTACCCGGAATTACCTTACCTTTTAATAATCGTTTATATTACTAGCCATGGTGGCTAGTAATATAAACGATTATTAAAAATTATTTATTAGAGCACTGGTGCTATTTCCTGCGACATCGAGTGCGTGTATTTTGTATTTCATAAGTTTTTAATAATAGAAGGACATTGGTTTAGGCATGAAAAATTAACAGACAGACAGACAGAGTTACTTTCGATCTATGTAATATTATTAGTATGGATGGATTGGCTTCAACTTACTTCCTGTTTACGTTTATCTTGTATGTTTTACCATAGGTAAGTTCACCTGTTTGCTTGCTGAAGAAAGTTATAATCTGCTTTTGCTTGGTAGTTCTCAAATCCGTGTTATAACAGAAAAGGAGTTTGTTATTACTTCCTTTATCAAATACCGTCTATGACTAGTACTGGGATTTATTCAGATAAAATAACTGAGACTAATAGTGATTAATGTGCAAAACTTTGGTCGGTGGAGACTTTCGTTCTGTCTATTAGTGCAGACAGCTGTTATTGTAACTGGCGCTAGTATTTTCTCTAGTGTCTATGCAACTGTTAAATATTAGTCTTTTAATGTTATGGTACTTATTAATAATGTATTTATTTGCAGGCCTTTGTCCTGCAGTGTGTCAACACCTTCACCTCCTCCGTTCGCTGAAAGTTTTTGTGCATCATAATTATTCTCCTCCACTTTGGTCAATACCTATCACCTGATCGGACTGGTTTCTTGGAATCCTTGGCTGAACCAAAGAGACCGAGACTCCTAAACAGCCGTTTAGGAGTCTCGGTCTCTTTGATTGCCTGCTCTGTAAGGTTTATATTTTTCTTCTTTTTCTAATTTGCAAAACTTAATAATTTTTCGAGATGCGCATCTAAACAAAGACTACAAAACTATCTCGTGATCTATCCCTTACTTTTACTATGTTATCGTCCAACCCCTACGTATAGGCGCCCCAATCACATCTAAAACTTAATTGATTAAAACTTAGTAAAGACGAGAACTGTATACCAACTTACGTTCGTGAAGCGGTGCAATATTCGCGCCCGTGTCGCCCTCTGTCCATCTAAGTCGAGCAAATTGTTTACGACAACCCAGTTTTCAGGGGAAACTATTTAATTCAGTTGCCGTGCCATCCCAGGAAGTCGGTACTTCGCTAGTAAGTTGGTGGTAGTAGCACTTACTACCGATGGCACACTGAAGGCCTGAATACAACTAGTTATAACGATAATTTGCATGTGACATATTTGTAGGAGTATAGTATTCATGGATTTTGGATTCAGTTTGTAGTATTGTTGAGTTGGGATTTCCTTTTATATTAAATGACCGTTGAAAATGTTTTATGAGTACGTAATTACGTGAAATGGGCGACGGGACGGAGGTAAAAAAAAGTAACGTTCTTTTTTTTAAATCGACAATGAATTCGTCACTTTTCATCGCTGATTAGTATTTTAAGAGTTGAGGAAACGAAGCGGTTCCGCAAAAGACGCAGTGCGTTACACAATATCACAGACGTAGAAATTATGAACAAAATGTTGGTACAATTTTAAGAAAAAGCAAGTTGGAAATTGACGATAACACAAAGTTGATGTTTATAGAATTTTGAAGGTCTACTTTAAAAATCTTGACCCTTTATTTAGGTTCAATTCCACTCACCATAAATGATCAGCTATGAAGCTGATGCTGAACGAATAAGTACCGATATCATTTTAAAAATAAACGCACTGATTGACTCATTTATTCGCCGTCAATTTAAAGTATTTATCCACTGATGCGACATCAATTCCGCATTATAGTCCAGAGCCGGCCAATGACAGTGAAATACGTGTCGTTCGGAAATATATTTTTAAATAAAAGCTCGCGTGAAAAGCCCAATATTAAAGGTGTTTACTTAAACATTATTAATTGCTCAGGTTTAATATTGTAAACTGGCAAGTTGGATTTATTTCTGACTTTTATGGTTTCTTGAAAATATGCCAGCGATTTTAAACTTTTTAATGTATTTTTGCAGTAAAAAGCTATTTACATTTTTTTTGTAAGTAAATATGATGAAGTATAAAGTCTTCTAAAAACGACTGTTTGGTACTGTGAGCAAAATCGACAAGGAACTAGACTGTGGCTGTTTTAAGATCAAAGATCGTATCGATCAAATATATCTACGAATCTATTATCTATTATATCAATTTATAGAAAAATGGTCTAACTTATTTTTATTATAGGTAATTTACGAACCCACACCTACCTAAAATAACTGCAACACAAATATAAATAAAACAAAATCAAAAAGCATCAGCAGCCGACCCTGATTGATGTTATAGTCAGTCGTGTCAAATCCGGATGAAAACTTTAAAACGGTCCGACGTTTTAACCGGTCCGGGCGTAATTGCAGTAACAAGGGTGCTCTAACGTTATTTAGTCCGGTCGCATTAACGTCCCGCCGCTGTCACGTTCCGAACACACTTCTCTTTTAATTATATTTATTTGCCAATACACGTTTTTGTCACTTTTACGGGTGGGAAGTAATATGATGAGATGGTAAAGTGGCGGTGGTAATGCGTTTTTGTACTTTTTGTAACGTCTCGTGCAAGTCAAACTTTTTAGCGTAATTTTTAACTGTTAAGAATTTTCCGATATTTTCTTTTTCCAGAATTTAAGTTTCTGCAGAATTACAGGACCTACTTACCTCTTATGCTGAAATCTTAGTACTAATATAACGATTCTTTAAGAAGTTTTTACTTACATGGGGAACATAAAATATTTAAATGAGAATGTTATGGGAAAAGAAGAAATAGTTACCGACAAATAGTTGACCATTTGTCAAAATAATCAAACAAACATGAGATCTATAAAAATAATCTTAGTAGTCATGTGCAAACTACAATAAACTCAATAATCAAAACGCCATCGATAATAATTTTATCGCACGAGTTATTCACCCTTAAATATTAATCGAGAAAGTCCTTTTACAACCCAACCAATCACTACTAATTAATATGCCTAAAATCAGAGGACCCAATTTCGAGGCTTTTAACAATCCATTGTCATCAAATAAAGTGCTGTCAGCCTCGAAAATTTTGCACACTTAATTATATCGATGAATAGCGATGATTATCGACACCGAAAATAGTTTTCACAATGTAGTTGTTGCCCGTCCCGCCTGTCAATCAAACAAGATCGATTGGCTAGTTATGTGCAAACTGTTGTTAAGCCCGGATTAACGCACTGCGATAATCTATAGAATGACAACACTAGCACGCACACATGGATACTCTCGCGTTCCAAATTTAAATTAGATTACTTTTTAATCGTGGTGTATTGTGTTGTGACGTAGCAAATTGTTTTTACATCTGTTACTGCATTTTTTTATACATTACCAAGTTTGCCATATTCAAAATAAAACATGGACTTATTTTATTTCTTTGTTTTATCAGAAAAATTATAACGATGAAGCAAACACTGCAGCAAAACGTTACTAATAAAAATCCGAAAACCGAAAACTACCTGAAAACATAGGAATCACTGAAAGGGGAAAAGAAATACAAAAACACATTAGCCTACTTCATATAGCTAGTGCCTACCCACATTATTCCCATGAGTAGACACCTATTCTAATTTAGGCAGACGTAATAATAATGATTGATTATCTAAGTGGTAAATCTACCGATATACATCGCATGTTAACTGACTTGCTCGTGGACCTTAGTGAATTGTACTGCAGTGATCCTCCGTTACGACCTCTTGACATCCTGCAATCACTCGTGGCAGACATCTCGAGTCGATATCGTATATCGAACACTCGAGAGCAAGTATCGAGTGAGAGTCAAGAGGCCTCGTAATGTGAACTAACGCACACTTGATCGTCCGCCTGCCGAAGACCGAAATTCGATTAATGTTTGAGCCCGCCGCTACTCACTCCGTTTCAAGTTCGCTACGACTAATCGAATCTCAATTCGACACAGACCCGAAACGTATTCTAGGACTAAAGTTCGTTTCAACTGTTTGCTATGCATCCGCAACAACATACTCACATAAAATAAATTAAAAGAAGCAAAATATTTACCGTCGTATCTAATTGAAAATTCCCCATATCTTTCACCAAATTCTTGCGTTTGTAAATAACACTTGTCACAGTATTAAACCACGATGATGGGACCACAATACAGCCAATTATTCTATCCTATTGTCATACAAATAAACCTCAACCTTTACCAAAAAAGGAAGATAACCAAACTGACACGAGTGTATGCGAATTGAATCTGAATACAATGTCAGCATAACTAAAGAGTTTGACTTTAGACTAAAATGACTGTCCATTGTAACTTGCGCTCCCGTGTGTCCTGCTCAGTCTCAGTTGAAGGGTAAAAAGGGTCATAGGTAAACAATGTCGGGGTCTGGACTAAATGGGTAGCTAATATCATTGGGTTGTTCCGCGCCAGCGCTTGAGTGACAGTCCCCTGTGCAAGGCAGAGACTGAAATTGTTTGTAGAAGCGCATTGCGGGAGAGCCGGCACATCAACTATAAACATAGCTTTCGTGAGCATCTCTTGCAAAATTCACGATTTTTGGTTAAACCTTTTGTATTGGGATTGCCTTTACTGAAATTGTGATTTATGTTAGAATAAAATGGAACCATTTACATACTTCTTTATATAACTTATGCTAATCTTGTTAAAATTATTACAAAATAGGCGTTTCGACATTATTGTTATGGACTACTGGACATACATTGTCTCTCCTATCGCACGTCATTAAACTCGATCCTCAGTCCACACCTACATTACAAACATCCGATTCATATCTTGATAACCAATCGGACATCAATCAAAGGAAATAATTATGATAACGAACTATCAGTGTGATTATAAAAACCTCATTAAAGATTTCTTTGAAAATAACGTAGTCATTTATTTGTTTTTCGTATAAAATAAAGCATTAATCTATTCATTTTTTGTGACGAAGCATATAAGTCCGCCTCACGATGCAGATTTTTGTATCATTTCTTTTGTTTGGAACACTAGTATACGCTGAAGATGTGCAACAACTTTCCGAGCTCAGCCCCGTATATGGGTACATGAAGAACATAGGAATTCCGGCGGCGGAGAGAATTCGGAAGGCGGAGGAAGCAGGTTCAAGGATTGTTGGAGGAGTGCCGGCCGCTCTTGGACAATACCCCTTCCAGGTTTGTTTTGATATCAAAACTGTGAACTGTCTTCGCGATATCTAACTACATATTGTGTCTGATGTTTCGCTCGATAATCCCTTGTGATATTAGCAAAGTAATGCAATGACGTCAGGTCATACGGAGTACATATCTACATAGTTGTTATTGATTTTGGAAACTGGAAATGAAAGAATTAGGAAAAGGCGCTGGGTCTAGGTAGAAACAAAAGTCTACTAAGTCAATCAAAAGCAAGGAACATAGACAAAGATATAAAAAGTAAAACATCATAAAAAAGGCTTGCACAGTTGTGTTTGGTGAGCAATGAGCGGCCAGGGTAAAAGATGATTTGATGTTATGTTACATCCTCTAATAATAAACATGAAAAAATATCTGAGTGATTAAATTTTATGTGTAAAATTATTTGTTGACTTATATACCAATTCTGGATCAATACAATGCTGATAGTAAAAGTATATATCTCCTGTAACGCAAATTCTTTTTGATTGCAGGCTGGTATTCTTGGCGAAATCGTGCTGGGTGATCTAGCCGCTGGGAGCGTTTGCGGAGGCACTCTCATTTCAGCCAGCCGTGTTCTCACCGCGGCCCATTGCTGGTCTGACGGTGTTCTCCAGGCATGGCGCTTAACCATCGTACTTGGCTCCGTGCACCTGTTCAGTGGCGGTACTAGGGTTCAAACTAGTGCGGTCGCCGTGCATCCGAACTGGAATCCAGCCCTTGTTCGTAATGATTTGGCTGTAGCGTATTTTGCGACTCCAGTTTCACCGTCAGGTTAGTACTCAAATTATTGTATTTCGGAACGAACATTATGGCAAGCGACGAATGAGATGGTAGGACGAGTTAAGTACATTCCTTACAGACTCGAAAATAAATAATGTAGGATCACGAGTCGTAAAGGAAGAGGTCAGAAAATATGAACAATAAAATTGATGGACGAAATCAAAATTACAATGACTTTATTTTTTGTTAATTTACAGCTTAGGTACTTTTTATTTACCTAAGTACCTAATACCTAACCTGTTTTATTTACCTAAGTAATTTATAGCATAGGTACTTTTTATTCTTCCCAACCTCAAGAAACCTCAAGAAAAGGTACTTTTTATTTATGGGCCATGATTTAGAAGCTTGCTCAAAAACGTTGTTTCTTTTACAGCCACTATTGCTCCGGTTGCTCTGCCTAGTGGATCTGAACTATTCGAATCATTTGCTGGAGAGAGGGCTATTGCTGTTGGTTTTGGTGTAACTAGTGATGGTAAGTGATTAACTATGCAAAGAAACACTATTTTGTGATAACATTATTATCAACACTATTTTGCGGTAAAACAAACACTATTATGTGATATATTGCGGTAGTTAAAGTAGTTATCTACATTAACTACCAAAATGCTGTTTTTCTAAAACAGAGACGTCTTTATCTTTAGCTGTAATGGTAGTAATTAGATAATTAGTTTTATCAAAAAACAAAAGATGGCTATAACGCTGATACTTTCATTACAATTTGTTCCATTTTCAGGTGGCGCTATTTCCTCGAATCAGTTCCTGAGCCATGTCAGTGTATCTGTGATTACTAACAGTGATTGTTCCTGGGCGTTCCCTATCTTCATCCAAAGTTCCAACATCTGCACCAGTGGACTAGGCAGCGTAGGCTTCTGCAGCGGAGACTCTGGTGGTCCTCTTATCATCAACAGGAATAACAGACAGCTCTTGGTAAGGATCCATGCTATACTTTATTAATTATATATTTATATATAATATATTAAAATTACCATGACCTTGGTTGAACATAGAATACTTTTTATTATCCCGGTAATTTTTAGCGTTAGTGGGATAATATCACCGCGGGTGAAGCCCCGGGGAAAAGCTATAAAATAAATGCGATGTACGAAAAATATTAGAGATAAAAATAGAATGAAAAGTTATTGTTTAGTATACCATCTTGCTCTTGTTTGGTCTTTTAATTTTTGCAACTGAATTCATTTTCCAACATGCATTTGATGGAAAAAAAAAAATGCAAACCAAAATGACCTGTACAAATTGGCGGAAATATAATTACATGATTGATTCGCTGTTGATTTAACAGTCCCATATAATTGTAGCTGCTTATTTAAACATTTTAATCCAGTTTTATAGCAAAAGACAAGTTCTCCCACAAGACTCGGCCAGAACCGACAAAGATGAACTATATTTCATAAAAAAAGAAAATAAATATAGAATTTGATAGTATAATTAGTTTTCTATTTAAAACACACCAAAAAAAGTTTATATAGTTTTTTTTTAAGTTGACCACTTGATACTTCTGATTTGAACGTTATCATGAAATAAACTTATAATTAATTATAATAACTATAATATAATTATATAATATAATTATAATAACTTATTACTTATTAAATTATTAATTAAAATAATGACTTTTAGCACATTATCCTCAGTTTCAACAAACAAGGTAGTCGTAAATGGTAGAAAAAATGGGGTCCAGAAACACAATAATAAACAACACAATACTCACAAAAAAATACGAAACTAATTCGTTGCTCGTGTTATCACGCGGAAGAAGTCAAACTTTTTGACATTGACAAATGCCAGATAGAGTTTTACATCAAATGTTGCCAGCACTTTAATTACATTATTGGGAATAAACTATGCTAAACGATATCGATAATCGAATTAAAAATTATTTTTAATTATTACATTTCTCTAAAATATAATATACTTATTTAAAAATATAACTAAACGCTATTTATTAACATAATTACGAGTTATGATTTATGTAAGTAATAAATTCACTTACGTATCTTCATATTGATATTATTGTAATCGATTTGCAAGTGCAATTTCGTATCAATATTATTATATTTTGGTATTGGTAACATTTCTAATTGAAAATGTAGCTATGAAATGCGTTGTTAAATTAAATAACTATTTAAAATTACTTTTTAACGGTGTGCTTCTACAGATTTTATTTATATTGTACCTATGATTCTTCCTATTTTTTAATATGAATTATCATTATTATAGAAAGTCTGTCGGACACTACATACAATTCGAGCCGATTCTTGGCAATGTCTTTTATGTATAATTTGTTTTTTATCGTTACAGGTCATGATAAATTTAACACTCTCCTTAATAAATTTAAAACGTCGAATAAGTTTGAATAATTATTTTATTTACAGATTGGTGTGGCATCATTCGGTTCCGCTCTAGGCTGCCAATCTGGCCTTCCAAATGCGTACGCTCGAGTCACTTCATTCATGGACTTCATCAACCGACATATTTGAGCAAAAATATCTTACAAAACATATGTATTTTTCTGAATAAAATACTGAACATACAGTTATCTTTTCATTATGAAGTACATACAAATACAATCGAACTCTAGACTGTTTGCTGGATCAATAAATCAGTGTAGTAGTTACTAAGTACACTTAATCCAATTTTTTTAATAAAAATACAATAATATAGACTGCATAGTTGACCGATAATCTTCGATAAATTGTGTTTGCAAATAGAACTGAAGAGGTATTCCAATAGAGAGATAAATATTATCAAGAGTGTTCTCGTATAAGAAAGAAGAACAAATAGATCTTGTTGATACAACCGAACATTTTAATCTTTTAGTATTTATTGGACAATTTAATAAGTGTTTCGTCTTGTTTAGTATAAACGCAGCTATTTTTGACGTTTCACAGGTAAGAAACTATTTTATTATGTAAGTATGTTTTATATATTCTTTCAATACTTATAAAGAAAATGTTTTAAGTTAAATATATAATTATCTCTTTCTTATCTTTATCGTTGGCGCTACAATTTTATCATGCAGTTCATGATGTATGGTCTTTCAAAAAGTATTTATAGATAAGATTATTAGGGTGTTTTTAAGTAGGTAATCACAAAGAGTAAATATTCGGAATGGAATATTTTTTGGGGATTTTAACAATTTTAGCTCTATTTTCGAGAAATTATTTTACCTGCGACAATAATATGCTTCATAGCTGCTGATATCGATACTTAAGCCATCCCGTTTGAAAATTCGTAGTCAGTCTTTCTGTTCAGTAATCATGTTGCAATTGCTGGAGAAATTTTGATGGCACTTTCGTTAAAAGTAGGTAGTGGCAGGCATGTACTAAAATTAGTTCTAGCCAGTAGTGTCTCGTATAACTAAGAACTGGGGTGTGATTCTGTAAGACCTCATTTTAAACTTAGAATCTGAATTCGCTGTGAGTTTCTTGATTGGCATTCTAAAAACTCGGTTGATACACTAGCGCCACCCTTGCGAGCGTGTCAGCGAGTTGAACTAAATTAACCGTGAGATTTTGACAGATAAAGTATGAGATGACTTAAGAAAGGTCATTCAGTAAGGTAATTCTCCCGTCACTTCGACGCTCACTTCGAACTCGAACCCGATTCGAAATTCGAAGTGAGAGTTAATAGCGATGAGAGATGCGAGTTGTTGTTTGAATTTTACAGAATCTTCGTACTGATGTCGCCACATAATAATCTATTATTGGACCCAAACCTCTTCCTACTGACTCTCTAACTTTTATTTTGTAAGCAAAATTATAATTTTTTTGCTAATCGTATTTGGAAACAAAGGCTTCAAGTTGTGTTCAGTCTCTTATGCGGACAGTCTATGGAATAAAATATTTTGTTTCACTTTCATACTAGAAAATACATTGAATAAAGCGATGATATCATGTTTCATTGTTAGCACGAGCATAATTTGATATACCTAGTACAGTAACTGTTGCTTATCCGAAATGACTTCAGATTTCGACATGATATTAAAATCAAAATCAGTAATCACTACACTATCATTAAGATAACTATCGGTAACTTACACTATCTTTAGATTAATCGCATCAGCATACAATAAATTATCAAAATCACCTCTATAAAACAATCTAACAAAAAGATTTGCACCTAGTTTCGGCTGGAACCACGATGAAAACATTTATAATAGCGTGTTTGGCTCTGGCAAGCTTTGCCCTTGCGGAAGAATCCCTATACGGGAATACCGCTTATGGCTACCTGAAGAACGTTGGTATCCCTGAAGGTGAGAGGATCAAAGCGGCTGAGGAGAAGTTCCTTAGTTCTAGGATCGTTGGAGGCGTACCTGCTGGACAAGGCCAATATCCGTACCAGGTTTGTGGTTTTTACCTTAAATTAGTTGTTGTTTCATTAGTTGTTGTTTCATTAGTTGTTGTTTCATTAGTTGTTGTTACATTCGTTGTTGTTTCATTAGTTGTTGTTTCATTAGTTGAGTTGTTGATTGATTGATTTTGTTTAATTAGTTGTAAAATCTGGGCTTAGTCAAAAGTAAAATCATGAAGGTTAAATTGACCTTTGACCTTAACATTTGACAGAAAAGATATACGTCCATATACGCCCTCTTTCGAACCCACATATTCGCAAATCTGATGATCAAGTCATTGAATGCTAGTACCGCTTAAAAAATAACTGCCAAACATATTCTGATAATCAAATATTTTATCGTTCACCAGGCTGGTCTCCTCCTCTCAATCATCGGTTTCGATGGCTCTGGTGTATGCGGTGGTTCCCTGATCAGCGCGAACCGAGTGGTCACGGCTGCCCACTGCTGGAACGATGGTGTTAACCAAGTCTGGAAGGTTACCGTCGTCCTCGGTTCCACCACACTCTTCTCTGGAGGCACCAGGATTGACACCAGCGTCATTGCCATGCACCCCAACTGGACACCCGCACTCATTCGTAACGATGTCGGTGTGATCTATTTGCCCAATGCTGTGCAGCTATCTGGTAAGTTTAACAAGAGTTTAAAGTTTTGAAGAAATTATATATACGTAATTATGATACCTATCGGAAAAATAATCATTCCATTGAAAGTTTTGGACTAAAGGATTAAAGACAAGATTTGCATTGATGGCACTTTTACCAACAACAAAACCACCGCTAAAACGGATTGATCTCGTTGAAAACGGCGATTATTTCAAAACTGGCATTTTGAAATTTTGAAATCAGCATTTTGAATTCTAAATATCCTAAATGTGAATTTTAATTCTTACATCAGAAACTACACACCCAAGCAGGTGGAAATAGATTTTTACATCGTTTTTTTATTTTTGTTTTCAGCTAACATCGCTCCCGTCGCCTTGCCTTCCGGATCCTCAGAGTTCGTTGGTACCACAGCTATTGCCTCCGGCTACGGCTTGACAAGCACTGGTAAGTCGTTATTTATTAACAAAATTGTATTTAATAATATAAATACCGAGAACAACAACATTCTTCAGCTTGTTCTAGCTCTTGAGCTTTTTCGATAAAAGTATAAAATTGGGGTAAAAGCAAATGAGCGAATGCTCACTCTATATAATTCTTTGTGTAAAGAGACACAGAGCCTTCTTTATTTTTTCTATCTTACTCTGAAATATCAGGAAAATAATGCTCTTCCTCTTGCCTCGACTTCTATGCTCCTTTTTAACCGACTTCTTCAAAATGGAGGAGGTTCTCAATTCGTCTGTATGTTTTTTTTTTGTATGTTTGTTACTCGATTGCTCCGCCAATTGTGAATTGATTTTGATGATTCTTTCTTTGTTTGTTCATGCTTCCGAGGTGGTCCCATATAAATTTTATTAACTTTGCTTGCGTAGTTTTTGAGTTAGCTTCAATATTATGTATTTTTCCCACTTAGTTTTTGTAAAAAGTTTTTATAGTAAGTTTAATTGGGATTATAACAATTAAACTTAACTTTAGATTCAAAAGTACAAAGACTATGATTTCCAAGCAGAAGTATTTGCTCACACATGTTTAATCAACAAATCTATGTAGTCCTACTTATTAAAATATTGTGTATTCCTTTTCCAGGTGGGTCCATCTCATCTAACCAGTTCCTGAGCCACGTCCGCCTGAATGTGATGGCTAACAGCGTTTGCAGCATCGCTTTCCCATTCGTCCTCCAGCCGTCCAACCTCTGCACCAGCGGTGTCGGTGGTGTTGGTACCTGCAGCGGTGACTCTGGTGGCCCTCTTGTTGCCACCGAGAATGGACAGAACGTCTTGGTAAATTAAATTAATCTGCAAAATATGTGCAAGAATCCGTATAATTAACAAAACACATGTTATTTTGAAAAATTGAGTATTTTTTGGGGATTTAAATCGTCGACAAAGCATAAAGGGAAAATAATGATACTAGAGATACTGGCCGTTTACCCATTGGTATTAATAGGATGCTCATCTCTCGATTTAATTTTAATTTCTAATGACCAATGTGGTAATTTAACTACCAAACAAAAAAAACGATGTTTCAATAACACGTCTTTTGTACGAGAGTTCTTTTTAAGACTGGCCCTAAAACAACCTACTAATATTTTAAATGTTATTTCTCTTTTTACAGATCGGTGTCACATCATTCGGCTCTGCTTTAGGCTGCCAAATCAACCTGCCATCAGTTTTCGCTCGAGTCACCTCCTTCGTCAGCTTTTTCAATCAACACTTATAATTTTAATACCAAAATAAACATAACATCTGGAACATTAAAGCATATAGAAACTATATGGAATTGTATAATGTTATAAGAGTGAAAATGTCTATTGGTTAACATATTTTGTATTTTAACCCAGAAGACCTAAAAGAAAAACTTTTCTGACAAAAGGATTATGTTGAGCTTTCGCTGTATAATATTAAGAAAATACAAACTTATGTTATTCCTATTTTCTTTTGTTTTTCATAAGTTTGTAATCTTCACAAAACAGCATTATTAAATAGCAAGCCGTGTGCCTATGGAATTTCCAAAAAGCAAAGATCGGCTATCGGCAAAAAGGACGAACTTCCTTACACACTATTATCCCCAAATCCTTGAGACTTTTTTTTTTGAGGTTGGGAAATCATCGAATAACTTCTCGATCTGGGCGAAGCGGAAGGGCGTATCAGACTTTTACTGACTAAAATCCACCCGTGTTCCTTCAGTTGCCTGTTGCCAATGGTATTCCTTTCGGACTTTCCCGCAGCCCTGGCAGAAATCCTTGAGGCTGTGTTGTCTGTTATTGAATGAATTTAACATTTTTATTAAGTAGGTCGACCAAATCATTCTTAGAGCATCGGAAGGAGCGTAACGTACTTCACACATCAGGATAAAGTCGGACTGCCGTGGAGGGTTTGGCCTTTCTCATCATAATTATGGATCCTTCAAGCGGCATTACCAGATTTATGTTAGTTATGTTATAGTGCTAGAAAGCTACCTTAGAAGATCAGCTCAGCTAAGTAAGTATAATTACGATGCAACTTCACGAGTGGTTGCATTTCTAAGACAAGTCTTAGGCTGAGATCTGCCAACGTTACTTAACCACAGGCCGAGTTGGCTTTAGCTTAGACATGTTCCCCTTCTCTCGCGCTAATAGTTTAACAGTTGTGCTTCAGTGACAGGAATAACGCTTAGTTAAGTAACGTTTATAGAGCTCGGCTTTAGTTGATTGTCAAATGCTTAGTTTGGTGTTCTAAAAGATTACCCAAGTTTAAAAACTAGGCCAGCAACTCTGGAGATTGAAAAATTCTAACAAATATTATAAATGCGAAAGTGAGTTTTATTGTTTGTTACGCTAAAACGGCTGAACGGATTAGGATGAAATTTTGCACAGGGCTACACCTTGACCTGGAGAAGGACATAGGCTACTTTTCATCCTGGATCGCAGACGAAATGGCCGGCAACAGCTTGTAATTCATATTTGAAAGGGATGAATTAAAGTTAGAAGTTTGCTATGTTTATCAACAAAGCGTTGTCCTACATAAAAAGGTGTTCTCAATTATTCTGATAAACTAAACGTACTTGAAGCCGCACTTTCGTACTGATTAGTGACTCAATTTCGCTTAATATTAATGATCAAATTAAGGTTGGCCAGTAGATATTAGGTACGCTTAATCATCTTTTGGGCAATTAAGACAAGAAAATTAAGACAAAAATACCGGGAGCTATCTTTCATGGAACTAGCTTGTATTACTCAGAAAAAAAACAGACCCAGATGCAGGTAACAATATCATAAGAAATTTCAGGGCTTCCAATAAGTATATGTAATACCTGTTTTATGTCAATAAAAAATATTTTAGTGATATATTTCAATTCTTATAGAAACCTAGGCAAATCTTTACCGTTTAGTTTAAAAGTTTCGGATTATTGATCTCTTTTATTTAGGTAGGCCCAACTATTTCTGAACTCAAACGGGACGTATACCTTCAAGTCAGGCGCATCACACGGCACTGTCGTTAGTGAAATAACTGAAAGTGAACATGTCTCACAAAAGTCATTACAGTAATTTATGTATTTGGAGGACTTTTTCTTTATTCTAAATACATAGTTGAAAAAGGCTAGGTTAATAAAATATTGAAATAAATAAAAAAACCGGCCGGAAAAATCATGTTTGTTGTATGGGAGCCCCCTTAAATATTTATTTCATTCTGTTTTTTAGTATTTGTTGATATAGCGTCAACATAAATACATCTGTGAAAATTTCAACTGTCTTACTATCACGGTTCATGAGATACAGCCTGGTGACAGACGGACAGACAGCGGAGTCTTAGTAATAGGGTCCCGTTTTATTTTAGGATAGGGAACCCTAAAACGAATAATAATTAATAAAAACGAGTTGGTTTTATCATGTTAAGATAATTATCGATACCCATCGCGTCTGCGGAGTTTAGCTAGCCAATTTAAAATGACCCTGTAAGTATACACTTTACACAGTGAATCATTTTGATATAGCCTCAACGAGTCGCCGGCTTACCTGTTATACAATAGTTAATTAATTATTCATTCATTTAATTAACTATTACTTATGTAGATGCGATCAGGCCAGAAACGGCCAAGACATATTTTGACTAAGGTGTAAGAGTTTGTGAAGTTAGGGCTCGCAGAGTTAGGGCTTGTAGAGATAGAAGCTTGGCTCTACCTGAGATCTGATAACCTTTTAACAGTGCGAGCCATATGGTCTCGTCTTGGCAACAATTTACATAAAAATGTTTTTGATGGGATACACTCTACACAGTGAATCATTTTGATATAGCCTCAACGAGTTGCTGGCTTACCTACCCGAGTATCGTGGTGAATTCAGAATAAAAGTAATGTGATTATTAATTTTTGTGTTACTATGTACGTTCCAGATGTTCCTATCTAATCCTACAAGCAACGTCTGATTTCAAAATCTTTATTTCCTTACGTACCGTTAATTGAAATTGATTGTATATTTTACGTAAAAACCAAATGAGTATAACAATTGATAATGCAAGATTACAAAGTCACATACAGTAGTGGATAAGATTAATAAGGTAATTAAGAAATCACAAACAAAGTATTAATATAAAAGTAACTGTTACTTTACCTAAATACTGCGAAAATAGGAACGAACTGTAGGTATAGCTCACTTTTGTAAGGAAAGTTTTGACGATGAATATGGTCATTATAGTTTTAGGAATAGACGAAGATTAAATAAACTAGAATAGAGAGTCCATGGAGTTTCTTGCCCGTTCTTCTCCACAGTAACCTACTACGCTTTGGAATGGGCAACTAACTTCATCTTTCTGACTGACCAACTCCATGACAATTCTAAAGTTGGTTAAGTTGAAAAAAAAGGTATAAGTTTTGAGTTTTTGACTATTTATGGATTTTATAAAAGATGATACGGCTTATATTGTGATGAATACTGAGTTAACAGCTCTTAAAGATGTATGGAAGAAGACGATTCTAAGAATAGATTATAAGAATGAGTTTACAGCACATATTTAGGAAGGTATACCTACTAACAATAATTCTCAATATAAATCAGACAGATTTTGGACCTCAAATTTATTACCTAGGTCCCAATAAAATCTAGTTTCAAATCAAGATCTTTGTTTCTCGTTCATAATACACAATTTTGTAGTTAATTGATTGAGATTTGGTAAATTGACTCTAGACCTACACTCTGGGCAAAACATGGCAGCAAAATGAAATGATATCATTTTAATCTCGGCGCATGGCAGTGAGGCGCCAAGTTCCAAACCACTTTCTTATAAAGTTAATTCCGTATACCATCTACTTATTTATAGGTTTGAAAATCTTCAGTCAACTTCTGGAATAATTATTCTTCAAAGGAGAAAAAAGGAAAAATCTTTATATGAAAAAAAAAAAATTAAACAGATAAGCTAGCTATGTACATATCTTCCCGGTTTTGACTTACAAACATAAGTGTAACCGGCAAATTAACAAACTTTATTTACGTTCATATGGAGCACGTGGTTAAGTTATAACAGCCGCACGGCTCAATCCATGAGGTTAGGCTACGCTTACCGGGGTTGGTCCCTGGATGGGTGCAAGACTCCTCCGTGCCTCGGGAAGCACGTTAAGCCGTTGGTGCCGGCTGTCATTCGTGGATCTTTGACAGTCGTTACGGGTTGTCAGAAGCCCGAAAGTCTGACAACCAGTCTAACAATTACCATAATCATATTACCCAGTTACTGGATTGTGGAGGTCAGAGGAATATTCAGCTTTCGGTTAGACTGGAAGCCGACCCCAACATAGTTAGTGGAAAAAGGCTAGGCAGATTGATTGATTTACGTAGGTATGGTTTGAAACCAAACAAGTTGTTCTTATCTAATGATTAAAACTGTAGGTTAGCTAAATCTAGAGAATTTTACTGTTATTACAATTACTCTTTGTCTATCATTTATATATATGATAAACGACGACGACGACGACGAACGACGAACGACGTGTGTGTGTCTGTTTTGTGTGTGTGCGCGTGTGTGTATGTTGATGCAAATTAAATCTTAAATGATATCAGATTGGATGATGTTTGAAGCACGGAGGTAAGGCCGCCTTTGGCAGACAGTTGTGTTTGCATACGTGAATTTTGTTATTTTGTCATCATCATCTACCTAGCCTTTTCCCAAATGATTTCCCAATGTTGGGGTCGGCTTCCAGTCTAACCGGATGCAGCTGAATACCAGTATTTAATTAAAACTGTAAACTGTGTTGTATTTTTAATTTGTATTGTAATTTTAATTTTGATATTTTGTATGAACAATTCGATGATATCAAGACCTCTGAATTCAATTTCAAAGCCGTCTTCATTCTCCATTAGGTAAATAGGTACCCTTGTTCAATAGCAAAGGTTTTGGATCCTTGAGCATTGTTTTGAATACTATATAATACTATTATACTGTATAATAGTCTAGTATTAATAGTCTAGTAAACATTATAAATTAACAATAATCATTTGGAAACTCGCTTTAATATAAAACGAACTTGGCGTTTCTTTAAATTAATCTGACGTGATTAATTTTATGTAAGTCGTCTACGTAGCTATCTTTATCTGCATACGTTCTGTAATCTGTTAACGAATTTATATAAATACTAATCTGGTAGCTTGATTCGGTAATCATTCAATTTAAAATACCACAATGAAGGTATTGATTGTACTAGCTTTGGTGACCCTCGCCTACGCAAATGTGAAGCCCTCGATTGAGGGTAACACCGCGTATGGATACATCCAGAACTATGCGATACCATTAGCTGAGGAGATCCGAAAAGCAGAGGAACAGATGTCCCAAGAGAGGATTGTTGGTGGTAATCCCTCTAACACTGGTCAATTCCCCTACCAGGTAAGCTGCTAATAATAATGATAAATACTACATTGATTGGCTGGAAAGGTTTTATTATTTACTATGTTTCAAATTAGTCCAGTAATATAACGCCTCTCTTTCCATGACTATTGTAGGATCAATCGTACCTACATCATATTAATGGAAAGTTATAAAATATGATTGAATCCTATTTTAACCGTTTCATTATTTATGTTCAATAGGCTGGTCTCCTCGCTTCCTACGCTGGTATCTCTGGAACTGGTGTCTGCGGGGGTTCCCTTATCAGTTCAAACAGGGTCGTCACCGCTGCTCACTGCTGGTTTGATGGTGTTAACCAGGCTTGGCTCTTTAACGTTGTACTTGGCTCTACTACTCTCTTCTCTGGCGGTACCAGGTTGGAAACCAGCGCTGTTGCTGTGCACCCAAACTGGCTACCACTTCTAGTCCGTAATGACGTTGCTGTCATCTATCTGCCGACTGCTGTCACGTTCTCTGGTAAGCTATAAAAAAATATGGTACTTAATTTTTGGACGAAGAGTGTTGAAAATCAATTGTTTTCATAAAACATCTTACTAATATTAAAAACGCGAAAGTTTTTGAGGATCACACAAAAACTACTGAACGGATTTGCATGAAATTTGACACACAGATAGTTTATAACCTGGATTAACACATAGGATACTTTTTATCCCGATATTCCCACGGGATCGACATTTATGCGGGTGAAACCGCGGGGCGCAGCTAGTAAATAACTAATTCACGAAATACTTTTGTTTCGTCATATTTTCCTGTATAATAAATTAATTGCCCTTTCGTCATGGTTAAATTATTTTGTTGCAGCTACTATCTCTCCAATTGCTCTGCCTTCTGGAAGCGAACTTCAGGAAGACTTCGCCGGTGTTTCCGCTGTAGCTTCTGGTTTTGGTTTGACCAGCGATGGTAAGTCACAAAGTACATTTATTAGTTTATTTTTCTGCTACTTCAACGAAATTATTATTAAACAATTTTTTATTTTTCCAGATGGTTCTATTTCAACGAACCAGGTCCTAAGCCACGTCAATTTGAATGTCATCACCAACAGCGTTTGCTCGCTTGCCTTCCCCCTGATCCTCCAGTCTTCGAACATCTGCACCAGCGGCCTCGGTGGCGCTGGCACATGCAGAGGTGACTCTGGTGGTCCTCTAGCTGTTCAAGCTGTTGATGGCTCTCCCGTCCTGGTATGTATATTATTTTCCTTGTCTGTTTTTTTTTGGGGCATCATCTTTTATTTTCAAACTGATGTTTACTATATTATAAGCTAACAGTCTTCAAATAATAATAATTACCTGGGCGACCGAGTCCTGCTGATGAAAATAGAGAATGCTCATAGTATTTATAGGATAGTTCATACTAATTTAATGCTGCCATGTCACTATTCTAAGGTAGCCATGTTGTTCTAAACTTTAGCCGACCGAGCTATGCTCGGGCAAAAATACAGAAAATGATTTTTTCCAGATATGAGCCCTAGCTAGATCGATTTTTCGCCCCCGTAAACCCCTATATTGCAACTTACATAGAAAACGTTAGAGCCGTTTTCGAGACTACAATCAATATTTGTAATACATTTGTAATCACAACTAAATGAGGAATATTTGTATAAATATAGATATGTACATGTTTATAAAAAAACTGGCCAAGTGCTTGTCGGACCATTCTCTCATACATTCCAACTGCAAATGTACGTTTATACTCATAATATTGAAAGATTTACAATGTTATTTTCAGACCACAGACTTCTTATAGGTTTTCCTGTAATCTAGAACTATTTTCTGTATATGTTTCAAAATCTTAAGTCTTTGTTTGGTCAGTAGTTTCGGCGATAAGGGAGTGAGGTTTAGTAAATTTTCATCAATTTGTTTAAATAGCTTTAAAAATATTTATCTTAAAATTCACACATCCATATTTGAGACGCAGTAAGCGCTGCCATTTGATATGTCAGACGGTACAATTGGCAAAACTTAAAAAAATACATATTTGTCTAACAAAAAACTTTTTACAAAAAAAAAAACAACCGACTTCCAAAAAAACCACTAAAAACGTGAAAAATAACTTTAATTTCGGAAGTCGGTGTCTTTGCTTTTCAATTTTTGTTTTTTGCCACCGACTTCCGAAATTAAAGTTATTTTTCACGTTTTTTGTGGTTTTTTTGGAAGTCGGTTGTTTTTTTTTTTGTAAAAAGTTTTTATTTTTCACTTTTTAGTTGTGGTACCTACCCTACACACATTCGAATACCACTACCTGCTATGTAAATAACAGTGACGGAGTCAAACAATATATCGTCTACATACACTAAGTGGGAAAAATACGTAATTATTGAAGCTATCTCAAAAACTACGCAAGCAAAGTTAATAAAATTTATATGGGACCACCTCTGAAGCATGACCTACCAAACAAAAAAAGAATCATCAAAATCGATTCATAATTGACGGAGTAATCGCGTAACATACACACAAAAAAAACACAGACGAATTGAGAACCTCCTCCTTTTTGAAGAAGTCGGTTAAAAAGTAAAAATTCATTTATATACGTTACACGTCTTGTTTAAGTCGCTGATTTTTTTATGTGTACCAAATTTCAACTTAATTGGTCCATTAGATGCGGAGCTAAATGGCTGTGACACACAGACACTCGAGTGATCTTATATGGGTCCCGTTTTTTCATTCAAAGTACGGAACCCTAAAAAGGGGCTAAAAGAATCTCATAGGACATCAAAATTTTATTGTCCGCATCGGTGTCAACAGGAAAAGTACCCAAAAGGCTGGAAGCATGACCACGTTGAATAGCAATACTGATTCTTTGGCTAGAAAATAGGTCAGCTCTGTGGTTACGTGAAGAATCCACCAACCGCTTGGCGATGTCTCGAAAAACTATAAGTAGGCACTCGGACCCCATCCCCATGGCTACTACACTACACTAGTATTTCAACCCCCTTTTTCCTAATTACTTTACCTCGATTATGGAAACTGAAAATAATTTGCAGCTTTTAATGTTTATTTTTCTTCTGCAGATTGGTGTCACATCTTTCGGTTCCGGCCTTGGTTGCCAGGCCAGTCTCCCTGCGGCGTACGCGCGTGTGACATCCTACGTAGACTTCTTCAACCAGCACCTGTAAAAACTCAATATTATTGTAGAACAAATATAAATTACTTATAATTTACAGTTTTTATTATAATTTACAGTTGTTTTTACATTTTGTCTTATTTTTTAAATTGTAGGTACGGTCAACTTACAAAACCACCCATACTGAAAACTTTGTCATATTAATACACACGGCTACATTTCCAGTATATGCTGCCCTCGCATTGTACGGAAATCCTAAGTAATGCGAGATCAGCTTATACTGGAAATGTATAGCTTGATGTGTAGCCGTGTGTACGATACAAATAGTGATGTAAAAAATGTGACGTACTTATTCTGTGAATAATACATAAAAAATCTGCCTCGCCATAATTAAACAATTCTAAAACGACACAAGCTTACCTTTTGTTGTTGTCTGACCAGTCGAAAAAAGTTGCAGCTGTTCGCAGTTAATCGGTTTACTGTCCACATGACAAGCTACTTTCAAATGTCAACTGGCGTTTTAAAACAAACTCGTGGAAGCAAATTATTGCGTACCACCTTAAACTGTCCGTATATTCTTAGCACAACTGTCATTCATTAACGGTTGTGTGAAATGGGTATAACATGGCATAGTGACATAGGGTGTCAATCTATTTCTCTGACTACAAATTAGTGCTTATTTCCAGGCACTTAGAGAATCAATTAGGTATTAACATGTAAATTAATTAACATGCTGTCAACTCTCATGTTAACTGCTGTGGTTGGTTGATTGCAATTACATACAACAACCAATCAAATCTCTCTGACATATGATTGGGCAACAGGCTGTCAATCATCACATTTTATAGCCGTCAAATACATACCCCCATTACAAATAATAGCCCCCAAAACGCTTTGCCACTTCCTAGTGCTTTAGCTGGTTAAAGGAAGTGGTAGAACAAACTCCCCAGCAAAAACACGTCCGTCTGTTAAGTTTTACGAACTTCAGATACCAGAGTCGTGGTAAGGGAAGTGGCAGAGCGACGAGGCAGTCTTTTGAGGGCAACGAACGGATGCAGACCTCCACTTTTCCTATGCGAAACTGTCGGTTTGCGTGAACATTATTAGTATTGACCTACTGTGATGATTCTTCTGAAAGTGATTTGCTGTATCATCGTGTTTTATTGTAAACCTGCACTATGGAGTCCGTACCACCGAATCGAGATGATGACGGCACTATCGCTCAGGCATCGCTGCCGTGATATACATTTTTTTTTACAATAAATCGGTAGAAACAGCAATGCTCGAACAATAACAAAATAAATAAAATTAAAGCTTGGGCTAGAAAATAACATAGTTCTTGGGAATTCCACGATAAGGTAGGTACTCGTCTCATTGAGCAACAATACTTACATTTTATCAATATAATCGTCTATCGAAGATAATCGTTTCATATAAATACACATCGGTTTAATTAAATTGTGATACACGGTGATTTGTAAACAGCAGAATGAAGGTCCTATTCATACTAGCTCTGGCTACTCTTGCCTACGCCGATGTTGAAAATGTCAAAGTTGTGGACAGTCCTGTCTATGGCTACATCCAGAACTATGCAATTCCATTGGCCGAAAACATCCGTGAAGCAGAAGAACGGATGATCCCTGGAAGGATCGTTGGTGGTAATCCTTCGCAGCTTGCTGCTTTCCCATACCA
Source organism: Lithophane ornitopus (assembly GCA_948473465.1). Lineage (NCBI taxonomy): Eukaryota > Metazoa > Arthropoda > Insecta > Lepidoptera > Noctuidae > Lithophane > Lithophane ornitopus. The sequence continues at coordinate 8,139,909 of OX419624.1, read as the reverse complement.
GGTACGTGTTTAGAGACAACGCATTTCATTTTTGAAAAAGATTTCCTTGCTTGATTGGTTGGACAATGTACATTTGAATAATCTAAATTCTGTAACAATAACAACATTCGAGTCTATGTATTAATTAGAATAACATCGTTTTTCCGTAGGCTGGTCTCCTCGCCCAGTACGCTGACATCACCGGCACTGGTGTATGTGGCGGTTCCCTCGTCAGCCCTAATAGGGTCGTCACCGCTGCCCACTGCTGGTTTGACGGGAGAAACCAGGCCTGGATCTACACCGTTGTCCTCGGTTCCGTCACCATCTTCTCTGGCGGTACTAGGGTGCAATCCAGTGCTGTCGCTGTACACCCTAACTGGTTCCCTCTTCTAGTCCGAAATGATGTTGCTGTCATCTATCTGCCTTCTAACGTCGTTTCCTCAGGTTGGTTATTGGTTTCTTGCAAGTTTTTTAAACTAGGTACCTAAAGTCGTATTTTCTGACAAGGGTCGTAAAGGCTACCTCGAAAATGTTTACTTTGTGGGTTACCAACGACGTTATATGCACAGTTTTTTTTTTAACCATCACGGAATATTGCAGCGCATTAGACGATCCCATAGATATCCGGACGATCCCGTTTACCTACATTTTCATACAAAGGGAAGTTTTGAGATTTTTATGGTGTAAGTATTACTAGGAGTATTCTCTATGTATCTAAAGTTGTTCGTTTCCAAACAACTTATTGTATTTTTACAGATGCCATATCTCCTATCGCACTTCCTTTTGGGTCGCAACTCAGCGACGATTTTGTGGGATTAACTGCGGTTGCATCTGGTTTCGGTTGGACCAGTGACGGTATGTACAAATTCCATATTATGAGTAATCTAATCCGTTTTGGGGTCGGCTTCCAGTCTAACCGGATGTAGCTGAAATACCAGTTTACATGGAGCGACTGCCTATCTGACCTCCACACCACTACCCAGTAACTGGGTAATAAGATACCCCTTAGTAAGACTAGTTGTCATCTTTTGGGCTTCTGAAGACCCGTAACGACTCTCAAAGATCCACGAATGACAGACGGGACCGACGGCTTAGTGCTAACGGCCCCGTTAAGGCGTTCAAGGTCGTGAAATCGAACCTAGGCAGGCACTTTACTTGTGTAATTTATTTCATCACGGTGAAGGAAAGCATCGTGGGGAAATCAGCAGGTCCTAGAACCAGAAATTCTAAAACGTAATGTGACAACTCGCACTGGGCCCAAGTGGTGGATTACCGCCCACTCCCACTCACAGAGAGGCGACTTGTGTCCCTGCAGTGAGAACGTTAAACGCTGATTATGCTATAATATACATTTCTCTTTTCAGGTGGCTCCATCTCAGCTAACCAGGCCCTTAGCCACGTGAGCCTGAAAGTGATCAGCAACAGTATTTGCCGTTTTGCCTTCCCTCTGAATCTTCACTCTTCTAACATCTGCACCAGCGGGTTTGGAGGCACTAGCGTTTGCAACGGTGATTCTGGTGGTCCTCTCGCTATAAAAAGGGAAGGCAAACCTATTCTGGTACGTTCTACATTCCACATGTATTATGCAGAACTGACTGGCATCTCAATATCATCCAAAAATATGAATCGACTTAAAACTAAGTAAATATATTATTATGAGCGAAACGAGTAATTTCAATTTTATAACGTTAAGTTCGTGGTAGGCCTACAGATTTTGCATTTCTCGAACATGCGTCAACCATTCCAATTTATACCTTACCACATTGACATAGGAGTCACTAGAAGAGCGCTCGCGAATAGCATTATTATCGATGGTATTCCTATTCTTTTGTTTTTTTTTTTTCTATTTTCTTATTCTCTTTACAGATCGGTATCACATCGTTCGGTTCCGGCGCCGGCTGCGAGGTTGGTTTGCCCGCTGTCTTCGCTCGCGTCACTTCCTTCATAGACTTCTTCAATCAACACATCAATCCATAGACACCAACCACACCATACAATTAATTATGAAATACTTAGTAAACGACTGATATGTAAACCAAATTGCTGTTTTTATTTGTATTACCTACCATACCGAAACGAGCAATCGACCAATTTTCTTGGACATTAGGTACTGACATCGGTGAAGGAAAAGCATCATAGCAACGCGCCCCGGCTTCGCACGGGTGGCAAAGCATAATATATGCCTATATTTTTTTTTCTGTCGTGTGTTGTTTCCTATCTCAGCCTGCAGCGTCGAGCTGGGTAAGATTCAAATGTAACTGATGTTCATCCTACTTTGCGTATTTTTAATGTATTTCATATACAATCATGCAAATATTTGAAAAAGTAAAGAATAGATACATAACAAATTAATTATTTTGTAATGCCAACCAGTTAAACACAGACAGATAACATAGGTACATTCATTAGACTAGATATTAAAAGCGATCAAAATCACAAGCCAATAAACAAACAAATCAATATTCTTTACACTTAATCGGATAACGATAATTAATTCATTCATGATTTCATTCATTGTTTTCGTCTCTAACAGGTGTCATAAAAAAAAGAGTTTAAATAGTCGAAATGGTTGGGACTATTTATACCATAATTTTAACTTGACATGATATTCTTGGCAGTAACAGTATTGTCAATGGTGGCCATTATCTCGGCGAGGTACGTACACATTGAGGATGTCATCAATGTTGTAGACCTCATAGCCTATGGATACCTGATCAAAGTTGGCCTGCCTTTACCCAATAAGATCCGTCAAGCTGAGGAAGAAGCCGTTAGAAAACCTTCCAGAATCCTCAGTAGTTCTTGAAATTATTTGTTAGTTCTAATAGTAAAATCGTTTTTTATTCCTCGTTCCTCCTTTGGTACTTCCAGGGATTCCACAACCGGTAAACTTGTGGCGGTTTCTACATCGCCACATTTTGCGGTATCTATATGCGCACCAAAGACCTGACGTCATACAAAAATCGTGACGTCACATAAATGGGTACAACCAATAATGTTTTCCTCTTCCATTCTCCTTTGTTAGATATTCGTATTTTGGCCTCTAATTTTTTAATGCTTTGGCTACATGAAGTTTACGTTAAGTTTTCCTTTGCCGAGTTTTTGTGTCACAATCGGTCAGGCTATTTGTCGACTGTGGATCATTGACTCTTAAATCACATTGCGAAAATAAAAGGAATAGTATATTACTGCCGCGGCCTGCAAAAGGGGCATTGACGAACGGACATGAAAATGTGGGTCGAGGCGAAGCGGAGGCATACATACGAGGGTCCAATGCCTCATGCCCATCTAGTTCGGAACTGCCAAGTTTTATTTGCCGTATTGTATAGGGTTATCGTTTCCGAGTAAATAAAAAATGGGTGTTTCCATTTTTATCATACTATAATACACAACGTAATTTTTTCGCGAAAAAAAAATCAGCTGTTCCCTACATTTGTGTTCACTTAAATCGACAAAATGTATGGAACAGCTGATTTTTTTTTCGCGATTTCAATATTGGTCCCATAGAAAAAGTTGTTCAAAATGATGAGTACAATGACCCCTTTTCGGGTTTAGCATAAAGAAAAAATAACGTTGTATATACAGGTTGTTTGGCAGATGTTCAACGTTCTGCCAAACACCCTGTATATAATATTATAAATGTGAAAGTTTGTGTGTTTGGATGTTTGTTACTCCATCACGCAAAAACGGCTGAATGGATTTGGATGAAATTTGGCAAACAGATAGTTTATAACCTGGATTAACACATAGGATACTTTTTATCCCGATATTCCCACGGGATCGAGACTTACGCGTGTGAAACCGCGGGGCGCAGCTAGTAATTTATAATTTGAATCATTACTCAAGCTCAGTTTGAAATTATAAAATAAATAATGAAAAGTATTACCCTCCTTCTTTGGCAGTCGGGTAGTAACGGAGATTCACTCCGATACTACCCGACTGCCAAAGAAGGAGGGTAATACTTTTCATTATTTATTTTATAACATCGCTGAAATTTATTAGATAGATAGCGTAGATATTTAAGAGTTGAGCAGAAAAAGCTGGTTTTGGTTTTCCTCAAGGAATTATTTTTTCGAGAAGTATTATGTAAACTGGACCGGCTAATTTGGCCATAATTCTTCGAGAATGATTCTTGAAAACTTAGCTTTTCCTTCGATTCGGCGCACCGTTCTTGTTGCCTGGATTTACAATGATCAAACCGATGTACCTTCTATTTATTATAAGCTACACCGGAATGAAAATACTAGTCTCGTCTCCTCCAGCCACGACACGTTTAAAGTCTAAAGGGAAGAGTGTTTAGTCCGGCCTGGGAGCCAGCCTGAGATGGAAGTGGCGTTGAACTGGTCGCCACCTCAGCTTCTTCGTTATTAAACAGGATTATCCTCCGCTTCTCATGGACCATGACAGACACTGCTCTCAATACCACGTCTCTGACAGCATAGATAGGACTCTACCTGATCCTATTGTCCTGGACATAGGTTCAAAGTCACAAGCAATGTACTCTTCGAGTGTCAGCTTTGAACTAATTAATATTTCTGAATTAGCAACGATACAAACACCAATACTTTTAGCGAATCTGGTTTTTACCATGTGACTTTCGGGTTTTATATTGGCTGATAAGATTGATAATAATCTTTTGCTTTTAATACAATTATGTGTAATAACCAAATTTTAATCTCTTATAATTCTATAATAATAATTTATTGGGGAGTATGGTACTCCCCAATAAATTGTTATCATTATCTAACTTTTTGAACTTATAAATACCAACTATAGGGAAGTGATTGTATCTACTCGTAGTTATTTGTTAGTACCGGCAACATGAAGTTCTTGGCTTTGACTCTATTGGCTGTGGCGGCGGTTACCTCCGCGAGGAACGTCAACCTCGAGAGTGTGATCGATCTTGAAGACATCACCGCGTACGGATACCTCAGTAAACTTGGTGCTCCTTTGGCCGAGAGAATCCGTCAAGCTGAGGAAGCCGACCAATATCCATCTATTATTATTAGCTATGTGTTAAATCTAAAAGCAATTATAAACGAATTGTATTTTCATAACGCTGTTGCAATATTTCTTTATAGGCTGGTCTTATCGCTGACTTTAACGGTGGTCTGGGTGCTTGTGGGGGTTCTTTGCTTAATGCAAGGAGAGTACTCACCGCTGCTCACTGCTGGTTCGATGGTATAAACCAGGGCTGTCCTCGGCTCAATCCGTCTTTTCAGTGGCGGTACTAGGGTGGCTTCCTCTGACGTTGTTATGCACGCAAGCTGGACCCCTTCTTTAATCCGTAATGACATTGCCATGATCAACTTGCCTTCTGCCGTTAGTTTCTCAAGTGAGTATTAAACCTTATTTTGTTTATTTTGTTGTAAGAACAAAATTCAAAAGTATCTAATTAAATGTATTTATTAACAGACAACATCGCTGCCATTGCACTGCCCTCTGGAAATGAGCTCACCAACCAATTTGTTGGCGCTACCGCTATCGCATCTGGCTTCGGTCGCACCAGAGATGGTAAGATACATTTTTATAATTTAGTATATTTCTGACTACTATGTGGAGGATATTTTGTTAAAAATCGATGGTAATTGACACGTCAGAATCTATTCCGGCAGTAATTAAAATGATAGGTTCCATTACTTCAAATCTGTACCTAAGTTTTTTATATATTTGCAGGCGAAGACCTCAGCGTTAACCAGTTTCTGAGCCACGTTACTTTACCTGTGATCACGAACGCTGTGTGCAGCCAGGCTACAATCCTTTTCCAGTTTCTTATCCAGTCCTCAAACATTTGCACCAGCGGAGCTGGTAGCAGAGGCACCTGTCAGGCTGATTCCGGTGGCCCTCTCCTCGTCAACAGTAATGGCAGGAATGTCTTGGTAAGTGAATCATGTAATTTTTAGATTAAAATATTGTCTTTAGACACGTGTGATTCTTACGCTTTATAACAGATTTTTTATTTTGGTATGTTCATTTTTTAAGCCTTTTTTATTTATTAACAGGTTGGTCTGACTTCTTTCGGAACTGGCCGTGGCTGTGCAAGTGGTGACCCTGCTGCCTACGCCAGAGTAACCTCATACATAAGCTGGATTAGCCAACGTCTCTGAATACTTTGAATAGATTTCCATGTGATATTAAAATACCTATGACTTCAATAATGATTCACACTGAATTAGCCTTACTGTTATCATTAATATCTATTCATTTATTTATACTTTATTGTAACCAGATTATACATTACAAAGAGAAACATTTATACAAAATATACAAATTGGATGGCCAATACAGTATTGATGGTTGGTAATGATAACAGTCGCTCATTATACCCTCGCTGCCTGCTTCCTCGACTTTTCCAAAGCTTTTGAACTGGTAAAAGTGAAGTCATGGTCTTTGGTGTCAGCGGTGAATTTTCTATGCCGCAGATTAATACAGATGGTTACTCCGCAAAACAATTAAATAAAAACTGAGAACTTTGCAATAACTGTGTTTTTTTAATAATAAAACTATAATATTAGATAATGTACTTATTGGTATAAGTAGATGAAAGAAATATTCAAATCGTATTAAACTCAGTTTTATGAATGAACGCATAGTAATATAGAATTACTGGTATTAGCGCCATTTAGCGGGTAAAAGTAAAAGCTGTAACTATAAAACTTCCGTAGGTAGTGCTCGCTTGCATGCACGTTCTGCTGCTGCAGTGACCAAGGTTTGCTGATAAGGTTAAGAATGGTGGAAGATTCGCACACACACAATCACCAACGCGAAACATTAATGTAATTTGAGTGACAGCCCTATGAAAGTTGGTAAGAATTTTGAGCTCTGTTAGGAAGCTTTCATTCTGCTCTTATTTATTCTGTGATGTAGCTGTTAACAGTCGAACTCTTTCGGCGAATAATTCCGAATATTACTCAATAATTTCGAATGCTTTGCGAATTTTATATTGAACGATTTAATAACGATTTATTTTATATTTATCCACTTACTATCGAATAAACACAAAAAAACGTTATTTTTTAATAAAATCCTCAGGTGCACGCACTCGTGACCTTCAATTACTGCTATAGTTTGACCGTGCCCGCTGTACTGCGCCTTAGGTATGTGCGCGGCGAGACCGGGGGATAGTGCAGGCCCACACATATTCACCTAAAGGTTGCCTGTCTTTTTTATCGGGTATCTCGTATATCTTCTGACTACGCTCACTGAATTGGCACGACAAGACGAGCCCACTGCGTACTTGTAGCTTCATAGGACTTATAATCCGGAGTGAGCCTTCTGTACTATTCTGTGCCTATACCTCCTGTGCAGTTATTTGCCCATTTTTCTCCATACGAAAACTACATTCTGGAAGGGCCGAATAAAATCAATAATATTTTTTTGACAAAAATAGCTTTTAAAATATGCCTATTTGAAATAAATGATTTCAGTTTGATTTGGTCAAGTTGAACGGAATATCGCTTGTGAATATATCCTAAAGTGAAATACTTGGGACATCTTTTGACCGCTGTTCTCTCAGAGATGATGATGATATTGAAATAGAAAGGAGAGCCAATTGATCGCTATCAGGTTTCCATGTTGTTCTAGAGTTGTTAAAAGAACTTTTTTTCGTACATATTGCACCTCTTTACACGTGGGTAACAGATTACACTCAAAAATCGTACAGCGCCCTTTTTCCGTTCCGCTTCTGTTCCGCATCAGGGATGTTTGCTGATGCCCGTGTCGATTTCTTCTACGCTACGATGCCACATCGGTGTTGAGCTTGTAGCAGGGATTCTCATAACTATAGGGCAGCATTCAGTGTGTAGGTAAAGTTTACATAGTTGTTAAGAAATATTGTTAGTAACATAAATTGAGTCCATTGTTACTTGTTAATTAAATAGGTACAAATAAAATAACGAAAATCTTGAAAAAACCTAGAAAGATAAAGAAATTAAGTAGAGGCTTGGTTCGCGAGGTCGTCAACATATTTTGGGATATAGACTCGCGTTTCAATGTTATGTTTGATGACCCCTGTAAAGTTTTCGAAAGAGTTAATAAAATGTCAAATTCATGTCAAAATGCCCATGTAACACCCGATTTCATGACTATCAAAAACTATCTACACTAAAAGTTGTTGATGATTTCGTTGACCTAGGCCACAGATAATTTTACTAGGAAAGGAAATGAAACATATTATTATAGCTTTTTCCCATTAGGAATGCTCCCAATAGCAGCCTCAAGTCTAGGTATATACCCAGACGATGTTAATAGGCTCGCCTCCTATTTAATGGGCAAAGTGTGAGTGTTACTAGACACCACTGTCCAACCCTTAGTCGAATACAGGTGTGATTTTATAAAATAAAATAAAATGTTTCTGCAGCACAATCTCAATAACCCACCTGTTTATAGGTATAGTTACTTGCTATTAATAATAACTATTATTGTCTATCAATTTTCCGTAATGACAAGATTATCCATGATCTGAAAGACTAAGATTGGGAGTTTGTAATGAAAAAACCCGAGTAGGTACAAGTCGCCACATAATAATTGGGAATTCCTTATTACACAATACCTAACACTAAAAATATTAAGGGGTACTTAAAGTGACTTACGCACAGTCCCCATATTGGAAAAAAAGTAATAAAAACTAAAACCCAACTACGACTAAAAAGGTATAAACAAGACCCCACAGACAGACAAATTAAATATCCGGAGTCACACGTGTTAGGGCATAAATCGAACAGATTACGTGTGACTCCGGATTTTTAATTTGTCTGTCTGTGGGGTCTTGTTTATACCTTTTTTGTCGTAGTTGGGTTTTAGTTTTTATTACTTTTTTTTTTATTCTTTTGGGGTTATAATATATATATTTTTGAAATTTGCTCATTAAGCCCTTTCATTTGATATCCAACATGGTACGGTTAAACAATTTTTTTTATTTTTATTTCCTTACTTTATGTCCTCTAGACGTGGCCATTTTTAATTTAATGTGATGTCACATAGCCTATAACCAGCGGACAATCAAGACGCTTCCAACGATACATCATTTGTCAAATTGTGATGAGTGCTTTAGAAGATAGGAGGGAACAGATGAACATACATACATACATACATACATACCGGTCAAAATCATAACCCTCCTTCTTTCTTCGCCGTAGTCGGGTAAAAAACAAATTGCAATCCGGATTTTTATGTTCACACGCAAAATTTTGCGGACTCTGATCCTGAACTCACTTTTTAAAAGCATGCTTTAAAGAGATGACAGGTAGATTCCTCATTCCTTTGATTGACAAGGAAAGAATAAGAAATTAGGGTAGACAAAAGACAACTGTGCAAAAAAACTTTAGCATCATCAAAAGCGTCGCAGTATGGTGCTATATACAGGATGTTAGGGACAGCCCTCCGCAAACTGTTGGGATGAATTCAGCATATCATACTAAGACGACCGGTACATGAAATTATTTCAGGAATTTTATGGGAATCCAATAAACCTAATTTCTTTTATTACATCACACGCAATGTACTTTACGGTGGCAAAACGCGCGCAGCGATCGGCAGCGCAGCGAGCCTTCGGCCGCACCGCACTACCCGCCACGGGGCGGCAGCGGCGGGGAGGGCGCGCTCAGACACACACACACATCTGGCACATTATCATCTGACCATACTCAAGAGCACTAAATGAAGCCATTTCTAATACAAGAACACCACAAAACACAAATCCAAAAACGTACACGAACGAAGACGAGACCTAACCGTAACTTTACAACGCCACTGCGCGAGCGAACCTTGCCGACATGCGCTCGCGGCTCAACAACACCGACACTGCCGCACTGCGCCGCAAACCAACTGCTGTTGCCAACTAAAATAAACATTTTGTGCAAAGAATTAATAAATTAGGTACGTGTCACGAATACTTATATGCCTTTTTCCTTTAGAAATTAATTGCACGAAAAGATTTGCTATTATCAATAACAGAGTTTAAGGTTTAAGGTGAATCATGTTAGTCATTGTTAGTTCTAACATTTTCGTACACAAATTGAGGTCTAATAAGTTGGCAATACTGTTGCGATTGTGCAAATGCCGACCATCCGACCGAAAGAGACGCAGCTATACACAAATCGGATCGTCTGTTGGGAGTAGTTTGGGAATAGTAGGTATGCGCTTAGTCCGATGAACTCTGTAGCTAGGCAGAAAGTGAACAGCTGATTTCATGCGTCGTTCGTTAGATTATTTCAACATCCATTGCTGTTTTTTTTTTTTTTTTAGCTGTTTTTTGTACATAAATGGAGTGCTATTTATTGTAACTGAAAAACCGATAAAAAAAATGAAAAAAACCCTGAGAAAATTTCCAGTGGAATATGATTCAAAATAAGGAGCTGAATGCCCCCTGTTAATTTACGGAGGGCTGTCCCTTACACCCCGTGGAACTAAATGAACATAGGTACGTACCGTAGGTACGTGCAGCCGACGACGCGAGCGACATCACCGTAGGAGGAATTCAGGCTGCAAATCAAAAGGGTATTCTCATTATGTATTAGATTGTAATGATTGCATTTTATGTTAAAAAAATGGGTATTTTACCGTGTCGGTCCTGATAACTTTCTTAATCCACAGATGGATGAAAAATTAATCTGTCAAAGTATATAAAAACTATATTATTGCAGCACAGTTATACCATTCATTTCTTAGACCCGGCAACATGCAGTTCTTGGCTGTGACTCTATTGGTTCTGGTGGCGGTCGTCTCTGCGAGGAACGTCAACCTCGATGATGTAATCGATCTTGAAGACAACACCGCTTACGATTATCACCGAAAGTCGGTGGAGATTCGGCCGAGAAGATCCGCCAAGCTGAGGAGGAAGCCGACCGGAACCCATCTAGAATTGTCGGTGGTTCTAATGCCAATCTCGGCCAATTTCCTTTCCAGGTCATTAACTTTTTATTTCTAACCACTGTTACATTTCAAAATTTTAAATGTGTCCTTAGTAACAACAGCAGGCGTAGCATGAGCACCGTTTTGTCGATGGAAGAGTAGACAAAAATGACGTTTCGTGTAGACAGTGCGACGGCAGCAAAGTAGTAAGGGTCAACTGCACTTTTTACGAAATTCACTCTTTTACATAATTCGACTCAGAAATCTTTTTTTTGTCATAGGATTTTTTTCTGTTTGATTCTCAATTTTTACTGATTAAGTCACGTCAACTACAAAAAAAATTCTCAAATTGTCGAAGTACCGTATTTTGGATCAAACAATTTCACAGTTATATTGGCCTTAACTATTTCATTGGTACTTATGCCCTATTAACTAAATGATGTAAAATAGGAGAAGATAGCTTTGTCCTTCTATTCATTATCCCATTTTTGGGTTCAAAACGCTCCCTTGTAAAATCATGATTTTGTAGATAACCGTTTATACTTTGTGGCCGTCGAGTAGAAAGTTTTCTACTGGCGATTCCAAAATCAAATTATCTTCACTACCATAGACAAATGTCGTGATTTTGACAGTTTGAGTAGAAAACTTTCTTCCGAAATAGTCTACATATAAAAAGACCTAGACAAAGATCGTTAGAAATGAAAGACAAAATGACAGATTGTAGAAAGATTTCTACGGTGCGATGTCAAAAATGAAGAAATGAAATGTCAGTTGGTATAGAAAAAGCTATGTCTATTCTTCGTAGAGATAGAAACTGTCATGCTACGCCTGCAGCTTAATCATTACTTTACAGGCTGGTCTCATCGTTGATATCGCAAGCTGGCAGAGCGTTTGCGGTGGTTCTTTGCTCAACTCATGGAGGGTTCTAACCGCCGCTTACTGCTGGTCCGCTGGTAATAACTAGGGCAGATGGTTGACAGTTGTCCTTGGTTCAGTCCGTCTGTTCTGTGGTGGTACCCGGTTGGGTACCTCTAACGTCATCATGCATGGAAGCTGGAGCCCCGCACTTACCCGTAATGACATTGCCATGATCAACTTACCTTCTTCTGTTGGAACTTCAAGTAAGTTACTCAGACCAAGAAATTAACATTTTTTTAAGTCTCGTGAATATTATCAAGACAGTTTCGCTCCATAAATAACTAACATTATTTTATCAACAGACAACATCGCTCCCATTCCTCTTCCAACCTCAGCAACCAATTCAACGGCGCTACTGCTACCGCATCCGGCTTCGGTCTCACCAGTGATAGTAAGAAAAATAAATACTCTTTTTTTTTTTTTTTTTTACTGTTTATTTCTTGTAGGTACTTACCTGCATTGATTTCAGGTGGAAGTGAAACTTTGAGACACGTTAACTTACCCGTGATCACCAATGCTGTGTGCCGGCAGTACTCTACCGCTTTCAATGTGTTCGTCGTGGATTCTAACATTTGCGTCAGTGGCGCCGCGCCGGCCCCAGAAGCACTTGCCGCGGTGACTCCGGTGGTCCCCTCGTCGTCAACAGCAACAACAGGCGTATCTTGGTATTTTTTTTAACTATGACTTATTACTGATGTCTGTGATTCGAACCAGATAATCTTAATTCTGAGAAACAGTCAATACTGTCATTAATTAAAAACAGGAATGATTTTATAGGCTTCATAATAATAATTAAAAATGTAATTTATATGTAACTTTAAGAAAAAAAAGGAAATAATAATTTTGTTCTTAACATTTTCCTACTTTATAACAGATCGGTGTGACTTCCTTTGGATCTAACCGCGGGTGTCAAGCTGGCTCTCCCGCTGTCTTCGCAAGAGTTACATCTTTCATTAGCTGGATTAACCAACGTCTCTGAATACATCCATAAAAACTGTGTTATCAATAACCGCGGGTGTCAAGCTGGCTCTCCCGCTGTCTTCGCAAGAGTTACATCTTTCATTAGCTGGATTAACCAACGTCTCTGAATATATCCATAAAAACTGTGTTATCAATCTCCTTGTTAAAAAAAAAGAATTAAAATTGATATAAAATAATATGACTTTAAATGATGTCGTACCTATTACTAACTTAACGGAGGTCCAATTGTATTAATGATAAATTCAATACCTAACAGTTTTTACCTAATGCTGAAATCATGGAATGATAACAATAATCATTAAAGGAAGTCATTCATTGACATTTTCATAATGATGGAACTGATCACTTAGTCTTCTTACAGATAAGACAATTCATTCCTTGACATTAATCATTAAATCACTTGATACTTAAATCCCTGACAACTAAACTATCCAACTTACCATATGTTATCACTTCCAACTTACGCCGGAAATGTTGCAATTGCATCTGGCTTTGGAAAAATTGCTGACAGTAAGGATTTTTGTTTTATTGTAATGTTTTAGTTTTCTCCGGTGATCTTACTATTTATTTATTCTATGTTAACTATTGTTCTACAGTCAGTGGTGGTGTAAACGTCGTAAAATTGCTTGTGATAACAAACGCTGATTGTTTACGGACTTAAGCCGCCATCACCCCAGTTGCGGCGTAAGTCCGTAAACTGCTGCAGCGCTGGTGGCAGGAAAATCTGCACTGGTGATGCCCGTGGTCCCCTCATAGTCACCAGGAGTAACAGGCCGCTTGGTACGCGTTAAATTAATTGCAGAATAATATCACACTAGGCACTTTACTTTTTAAACATTACATGCGGCTGAATCAAGCACCATCCCGCGAATCCTCCTCTTCCTCGGGACATATTCCTCATAACGGAATTTCACGAGTAGGTAGTAATCAGTGTTGAACAAAAATATTATCACTCGGTATTTTATCTCCTAGAATGCATATAATCCCGTCAGTGCAAGAGACGTATAACACTTTTTATCCCGATATTCCCACGGGATCGAGATTTATGCGGGTGAAAACACGGGGCGCATCTAGTATACTCATAATTTTCACGTTTGCATAGGACTTATTATATTTTGGCAGTTAAAAGTTTTTTATTTACAAACCGTTCTATAAGGAAATAATGACGACAAGAATGTATAATTTATTCATATTACAAATACATTGCAAAACGTGATCTCAATGGGATCATTAGTACACAATGGGATCTCTCAATGGGAGCTGTTACAATCCACATTTTAGTATCTGTAAGTCTTAACATAAACATACTGCAAATAACAGAAAAAGATCCCAAGGAATTATAGGAGGAGCTAAAATTGTTGACGCCCAGAATAGCAAGGAATGGACGATTAGGTTAGTTATACGTCCTACTAATGAATAAACAAATATGTATGTATAATATTATGGATTGATAAGAATTTCGTATTGAAAACTTGATAATAAAAAAACATGCTATGAACTCATGAACTAACGTACCTATTATTAGGACTATAATGGTGGCGGTGGAATAAAACCAACGTTGGATGACAAATAGGGGTTTAGTCACTTTTCTTCAAAACTTGACAAATACAAAACTTGGCAAACAAAGTAAGATTGAGGTTAAACCTATTAGTGGACCTAGGGATGGACTGCGAAGTTTGTTGATCCAGCCCCCTAATTGCGTAACACACGACCAATCACAATTATTGTTTCATTTTGAGAGTTCAACTACATTCATTACGTTAAAATTATGTTGCTGAGCAGACAAATTTTTCTAACATAAATATGAAGCAATGGATTAGCAATGTCTTTCGATTTAGGTTGTGATTGATCATGTGTTACGCAATTAGAGTGCTGGAAACGAACGATGTGACGTGAAACTACCTCGCCTGAAAAAGTGCGGGCCCATTGTCACAATACAAATAATTGACTCAACCCTTTTTTACTGCTAAATATTTTTTAGCATATTTTTTTTTTAAATTATTCGTTATCATGTTTATTAGTTTGTGTGTTATATTACGTATTGTCTCGTTTAAAAAAAGCAGTATATTTTGAAGATTTTTATTTTTTTATTTCGATATTGGTTTTCTCTTAACCTCGATCTCGCCTGATGGAAAGCGATGAATGAGGACTACGACTATATTGAAGGAATTCGCAATCTTTATCTCCTTTGATAATTTATTTAATAAAAAATGCCTTCCCTCATAAGCTGTTCTTTTACCTTGCGTGGTTTGTAGAGTCGAGAAAGTAGGCTATGACCTTTTCTACAATTACTGCGGTTATGTAATTGAAGTGTTTTAGTAAAAGAAATTTCTGTATGTATGGTTTTAATACTTATTACTTATAAAACATGAATTTATAAATATTTAACAGAACTCTTTTTCATTTCCTTAGGTTTCTGTTTAAATATTCAGAGACGTTGGTTGATCCAGCTGATGAATGATGAGATTCTAGTGAAGGCTGCAGGGGCACCAACTTGGCAGCCGCGGTCAGACCCGAAAGAAGTCACACCGATCTGTTGGAAAGCAAAAATGATTTTTTATAAAATGCCCATTATCAGTGTGGAAATGGTTTGAAGTTTGTAACTCCACCGATAAAAATAATTATTTCTTAAGTTCTCAAAATAGTATTGCCCGCGACTTCATCTGCGATCTAGAATGAATGGTCTACCCATGTGCCATCCAAATCCGTTGCTGATAAATCCTGTTATGTCTATTGTTTACTTACCAGGATTCGTCTGTTGTTGCTGGTAACAACGAGAGGGCCACCGGAATCACCCCGGCAGGTGCCCCTACCACCAGCACCGCTGGTGCAAACATTTGCATCCACGATGAGGAGCGGGAAGGACTGGCGGCACTCTGCATTTGAGATCACAGGCAAGTTGACGTGGTTCAGGAACTGGTTCACACCGATGCCTGCGCCTGTACAGTTTTAATATAACTTAATAAAAAATAATTATCTTAAAAATAGGTATCTTAATTGTTCATAAACAAATTATGGATAAAATTATTCCTTACTATCACTAGTGCTACCGAAGCCAGATGCGACAGCAGTAGCACCTACGAATTGGTTGGTGAGCTCATTACCAGAGGGCAGAGCAATGGGAGCGATGGCGCCTGTAGAAACAAACAAGCTAGTAAAAATAATAGTTTTATTGAAGTATTGTGAAAAAAATCGTGACATTGAAACAGTTCTGTTCAAACAACTTACTTGAGGTAGCAACAGCAGACGGTAAATTTATCATGGCAATGTCATTACGGACTACAGAAGGAATCCAGCTTCCGTGCATGACGACATTAGACGTAGTCAACCTGGTACCGCCACTGAACAGACGGACTGAGCCGAGGACAACTGTGAACCTCAAAGCCTGGTTTTGGCCGTCAAACCAGCAGTGAGCAGCGGTGAGAACCCTCCTTGAGTTTAGCAATGAACCCCCACAGACACCCTGACCGCCGTTAAAGTCAGCGATAAGGCCAGTCTATAAAGAAATAATTCAACAACGTTATGAAAATACAATTTGCTTTTAGATTTAACACTATAGCTAAAAACAAACGCTTTAGACCTGGTAAGGGAATTGGCCGACGGTAGATGCAGAACCACCGACGTTTCTGGATGGATTTTGATCGGCTTCCTCCTCAGCTCGACGGATTCTCTTGGCCAAAGGAGCACCAACTTTAGTGAGGTATCCGTACGCAGTGATGTCTTCCAGATCGATCACACTCTCGAGGTTGACGTTTCTCGCGGAAGCGACCGCCGCCAGAGCTAATAGAGTCACAGCCAAGAACTTCATTTCGCCGGGTCGAGGAAAACAATGAAATGACTAGTCAGTTGTGAGTATTATATATATCGTGAGTATTATATATAGGTAATATTTGGGTTTTTTTGTTTGTTATTGAGGTGTCGTGCCTATACTATACGTTACTAAAAAAAACCCAAACCACGATGAAAGGATTAAAGGTAATATTTGGGGTTTTTTTTGTTAGTGAGGTGTCGAGCCTATACTATACGTTATTAAAAAAACCCAAACCAATAAAATAAAACCATATCAATCACCGTACTGAAAAATTTATAGATATCTAAATCCCGGCTAATAAAACGCATTGTCTTCTAGACTGAGTTATTTTGGAAAATTATTAGATTAGATTAGCCGTGTGCCGGATGAGATATCGGAAAAAATTATGAACGAAATATGAACTTTTATTTAACGCTTTTATGGGAAGAATTTTCCTTCCTTATTATTTGCCCTGTAGAACTCAAATTATAATATTATTATGATTCCTTCATGTCTACAGAAATACTTTATCGATATTTATGGGGAAATCTAAGTCTTAAAATTTATTGATAATAAGCCTAATTAAAGAATTATTATCAACGTTATCTCGAAATATTCAACCTACAAAAGCATATAAATATCACTATCAGAAGTTTGTTGCATTTACTTTTTCATAAGCAACATGAAGTTCTTGGCAGTGACTGTGTTTGCTCTTCTAACGGTCGCCTCCGCGAGGCACATCAGCCTCGAAGATGTCATCGATTTGGAACAGAACTTTGCGTACGGATACCTGAACAGAGTTGGTATTCCATTAGCTGACAAAATCCGTCAAGCTGAGGAGGAGGGCAATCGGGATATATCCCGAATCGTTGGCGGATCCTTAGCTTCTCTTGGGCAATTCCCGTATCAGGTACCTACTTAATTTATTGTTCATTTGTATGCGTGAAAGTTAGCATTATAATAATAATTGAGGGTCGACAAATAAAACAACGCGGCAAAACAAAACACACATTATTTTTCACTTTTTCTTGATATTGCAGTTCATTTGGTCTTTGAAAACTTTTTTATAGATTTTCTTTTAACTGGTGTAATCGTTATTTTTGCAAAATTAAAATAACATAAAACAATTTATTCCACAGGCTGGGCTTGTGTTACAACTTCCAACCGCCACTGCTTTCGCTGGTGCAGTCCTGGTATCCTCAAACAGGCTACTCAGTGCTGCTCATAACTTCCATGATCACGTATCGTCAGTCACAAGTGTGACTGTTGTTCTTGGTTCAACAACTATATTCACCGGTGGTACCAGGATTACTCCCACTGAAATCATTTTGCACCATAATTATATTCCCGCCCCTCCCATAAATGATATTGCGATGGTCAACTTACCGCAAAACGTGATTTCATCTAGTAAGTATCATTTTTCTTCTTATTATTTCTTTTAAGATAACGTAGGATTTTATAATGATTATTACAATGATTATAATACAAAATATAACCGCCTCAGATAAATCTTTTTTTTAACCGACTTCTGCAAAAAGGAGAAGGTTCTCTATTCGTCTGTATGTATTTTTTTTTTTGTTTGTTACACGATTACTCCGCCAATTATGAATCGATTTTGATGATTCTTTTTTTGTATGGTAGGTTTTGCTTTCGAGGTAGTCCCATATAAATTTTATTAACTTTGCTTGCGTAGTTTTTGAGTTATCTTCAATATAACGTATTTTTCCCAATGAGTTTATCTAGACGATGTATTCATTTACTCCTTCACTGTTATTTACATCAGCTAGTGGTATTCGAATTTGTGTGGGGTAGGTACCACAACTAAAAAGTGAAAAATAAAAACTTTTTACAAACGTTTTTTCTTACAATTACTTTTAATTAAATACTGCATTCTTGGGTTTTGACTGTGGGTCAAAAATCAAATTTATGAGTGTTGAAAGTTTTATGCCATATGCTGAATATATTCATCGCATAGTACGCTGGTCCACTCTTTGAAAAGTCACATAACTATTCAAGTCTAAACTAACAATTACTCATCTACAGGTATCATCGCCCCCATCGCTCTGCCCTCTGGATCTCAGCTCAATGAGGACTTTGCCGGAGAAATTGGAGTAGCCTCTGGCTGGGGGAAAACCGCAGATAGTAAGAAAATTCCTTTAATTCTATTGAAATATTTTTAGCCTGCATCATCCCACTGCAGGGTAAAAGCCTTTCACTCGTCATGACTTCCAGCTTTTGAACACTATCCAAAATTTATGTAATGACATTAATTTAATTGTGTTCATTTCTACACAGTCGGCGGCGTAGTCGCAAACCAACCGTTGAGCTACGTGCACTTGCCTGTGATCACGAACGCTGAGTGTGCACAGACTTTTGGTAATTTCGTCTTATCCTCCAACGTGTGCACCAGCGGTGAAGGTGGCAAGAACATCTGCACTGGTGACTCTGGCGGTCCTGTTGCCGTAACCAGAGACGACAAACCTCTTTTGGTACGTATGACTGATTAGAGATGGGTAGCACACCTTTTTAAAATGAGGATCGTGAGAGGCCATCTTTTTACAAAGTGTGGTAGCTCAGTGATACCACGAATGAGGAAAGGCTGCGGTGGCTTATGAACACGAACGTGCTGTGAGTGTGTCAGTGAGTCACGTGCTCGCCGACTCGCCGAGTCACCGCGTTAGTCGCGTGTGTGCTGTGTGGTCACAGTGAGTAGTGAGTAGTGACGACAACGCGACACGACACGGCACACATACGCAATTGAGTAGGCAGACGCGCGGTTAGTTCTGTCTGTGGTGTATGTTTGTGCTAGCAATAGTGAACGAAGACATCAATGATCAAAAGAGTGAGTGACTCGATCAACTGACTCATTTCGTTCAAAACTCACAAGTTCAAAATGTTCTGTGTGTAGCTAATCTGTGCCACTGTGGTGTGTGGTGTGTGGTAGCACATCAAAATAAAATGACTGAGTGACTCGTTTCATCCAAGTGAGTAGCTACAACTGTGCTGTGTGAGTGAGTTACTCAACACTATGACTGATGCTTAGGTACGATTTTTGGAGCGCCCCCAATAATTTCAAAGTAAAATTTTTAATTAGGCTCTTTAGGAAGTAATTTCTAAATTACAATGAAAAGAGAATCAACCCATTTCGTTATAGATTTTCTTTCCTATCCTGAACATTACCTATCTCAGGGCTGAATGATTTTTGCACAAAAATATTGCACAAAAAAAATGCATTAGACATTTTCTGCCAAACGATTTTTTGTTTTACCGCCTGGCCACGAGAAATTCGCTACAGCGAATTTTTGGGCGGCGCGCATTGCGGTGCGTTTTGCGGCAAAACAAAATGTATAGAAATGTACTAACCATGCCACGGGAACCGCGGCAGGCGGGGCGATTTGCGAATTTTGCCGAGCGGATTCCGTGGCGGAAAAAACAAATGCGAATCAATATAGGGGTGCCTACTTTTTTTTACAAGTATTAAAGTACGAAAGAGATGGAAAATAAACAGCATTTTGAAAAAATAAAAAGTGTTACATTTTTTAATGTATCATCAATCATTTAGGCTTCGTAAGCCTCATCACATTTCCATGTAAAACTAAAGTAGGTAAATGATGAGCCAATATTTTATTAACTTTATTGTAGCTCTAATTTTGTCGTCCCGCCATTTTGTTTACTTAAGTATATTTTTGTTTCACCATAGAGTCCGTTTTTAATCTCGTAGACTATTTTGGCATTTCAAATTATTGTTATTTGTTTTTTCAATTTGGAGTTTGACATTTGCACCTGTCAAATTAGTCTACGGGATTAAAAAATGAACTTTGACTTTGACTTTTGACTTTTGACTTTTTAGGGGTTTTCGTAAGAGAAGATAAAGGTGAATGTGAATTGTTTTCATTTTCTATTTTTGTGCACTAACTAACTAAGTAATCACAATTATGATAATAGGTTTAGTTGGAAAACTTGGAAACTAACAAAACGAAGGCAAAATCCCGAAAAAAGGTTATATTATCCGCGCGTATTTGCGTCAGTAGACATCACCGTCGCCGTCGGCAGACTGTCAGACGGACGGTGACCTCTTGACGACAATTTGACATTTGACAGAGTACTTCTGAAATCCACCGCTAGCATTTATTTTCTTAAACAAAGATTATTAATGGTTCTGTATACACGCGAAAAAGTATTTTTGAATACTTTATTTTTATTCAATAGTAAAAAGTATTTTAAGTTTAAATAAAGTATAATTTTATTTATTTTATTTTTATTTTATTTTAATAAGTACAGTTGACAGACTACAGACTAAGACAATCAACACAGTTAGTACAAAAATACAGTACATAAATCTGTTTTTAACAGTATGGTTGGCAGCCCTAGGCGCATGCCGCGCCCACGGATAGTATAGAAGCCAGGAACTTGAAACTTTACTCAAATTAGAGGTATGGGGTATGATACCGTTACGTAATACGTTAGGTATAGTTCCAGTAACTAATTACCAACAAATTTCTTAGCAATATTACGAAAATCTATCGGAACAACATCAACTATTAATTTAGTTACGATCCGAGTGGAACAGTAGAAATTATCGCTACTGGAACGGATTGTAACGTTATTTGATATCGTTTCAAGTCCCTGATAGAAGCCCAACAATTTCTTCTTGTGAAATTCTCCGTCCATACCCCGACTTTTAGTTAAATAATGAATACACAATCTCTTCCAAATATTGAACAAAAAAACCTACTCTCCAAGCAATATCGACATAACTTAGATAAAGACATTTTGCTCTCGGTCTATATTAATCGCGGCGGCGAACGCTCTTCCCGTGGCTTCATTCCGTGCCGCTTGTTTTGCCGCCCCGCTTGCCGCACCGCAATTCGCGCCGCCTGTCCCGTGGCCAGGCGGTTATAGCTGTCTAGATAAATCAAAACTTTCCTAATGTATTATTTTGTTTGCCCCAACAGATTGGCATCACTTCGTTCGGGGCCGGACTATGCGAGATTGGTAGCCCTTCCGCTTACGCAAGAGTCACCTACTACATGGACTGGGTCAACGAACATCTTTGAAATTATTAAAAATAATTTCATGACTATTGTTTTAAAATGTTGTTACAATTAAAACGAGGTATTCCACTCTTAGCACTGATTTCAACAGCACTTGTCCGAACCGCACCTGAGCACTTCCACTAACAGCACTGAAACAAAATTTTGATAAGTATAATTCGATGGAACTGTTTATTAAAGTGTCAATGATTGGATTTTTTGTATTATAATCATAATTATTACATAATTATTGACTGATGGAGAGAGACAAAATCATGCATAAGTTACGAAATGTAACAAACGGTGCAAAACAAAAGTATTGGTTGGTAGTACAACCCATGGCACCTTTTTTTTTTTTTTTCTTTTTTGTTTGGGAAATCATCATATGACTTCTCCCGCTCTGGGCGGAGCGGAATCGGGTGTCAGACTCTTACTGACTAAAACCCACCCGTGTTCCTTCAGTTGCCTGTTGCCAGGGTCCCGGTATCCCTTTCGGACTATTCCGCAACCCTGGCAGGCATCGGTCCTAACGGACCCCGTCAGGTGTGCTGACATCTCTTTGAGGCGCGCGTGGAAAACGACGCACTGGTGGCTGGGAATCCGCCTGGGATTCCCGACGCCCAGGGTGTCTCCAGCGGCGGCGGTTAGGGGCGTGAGGGTGCAAGCTTTTCCTCTCCCTCACGCGTTCCGCCTCCTCCTTCGCGAGCATCACTGCTTCGCAGAAGGAGGTGACCGCCTCCCATGCCCTCTCGCTCCGTACCATGGCCTGGACCAGGGCCGGACGCGAGAGGTCAGTGCCGCCAATCGCCTCCACGAGGACACGGCACCTGGCTCGGAACTCAATACTTCCCCCGCTACCGGTAGCGTTAGCATCACAGTTTCGGAGTAATTTTGTTACTAGCTGCGCCCCGCGGTTTCACCCGCATAAGTCTCGTTCCCGTGAAAATATCGGGATAAAAGTATCCCAAAGCGTAATAAACAAACTCACATTCGCATTTATAATATTATTTTGGATTATGTCGTCGCTAGAATAAGCTACAACACCTCCTCGTAATTTCAATTTATATAAATATAATTATAAATATAGTAACTTTTGCATATCAATAACAAAGTATGTAATAAAGTACCTATACGAACTAAACCAACCTAAATAAACACCTTCTAATTTCTGTGTCGCTACAATTTTTTTTGCGATGTATAGCCTATTCCCACTTTTTTTTTGCGTTGTATATTTGGGAAATAAATGAACACCGGGGCTGGTACATCCTGGTACAGCACACAGAGGCATATTTCGAGAAAATTGAAATTTACTGAATGCTAGGTTACAAAATGTATGGAATTGACAATTTTCAATGGCCATCTCGACGATTCGCCACCTATCGTAAAAAAATGGATGTGTATAACATTTTTTTTTTCTCTATCTCTGTGCCAAATTTCATCCAGATCCGTTCAGCCGTTGTGGCGTGATTGAGTAATAAAAATCCATCCAAACTTTCCCATTTAATAAGATAATAATAAATGTCATTATCAATATAGAATCATAATAATACAATGGCGATATTCACAGTTATAGTCACTGCTATTATCTCTTATGAAATCCTTTCCGAGAAATGCGAAATTAATATAATCTCATTCTGTCTAAATAGTTTATATTGTAAAGCATCGTAAAGTAGTATGTTATGAGAAACTACTAAGCGCAAAATAAATGTTGATATTCAAAACACTAAAATAATCACTCGTCCCGCCCTCGCGACCATGTATGATCTCACAGGTACGACGCGCGCGCCAATCCGCGGGCAACGCTGCCCGCTCCGTCGTTACTAAAACCTATATAGCTTACTTAAGGTTGATGCGCTAGGATGGCCCGCGAAATTCAAATTTTCTTACGTTTTTTGCAATTTGCAGGTCAGTATCAAGTTGTATGTTAATCTAAATATTATTAGCGGCCGTAACAAATATGGATTTACAGAATTATAAACATTAGAATCAGCAATACAACTAAACTTGCGACAATCTAAGAAGCCCGTTTTGACGTTTCTCATCATACATGCCGCGATAACTTTGTATGAACGTCTACGTAAGAGATCGAAAAATCAAATTCATAATCCTAATTAATTACTAATATTATCCATACACTATAACAATGAGTATCATTCGAAACCACCAAGTTTCACTTTGTAATGGAAAAATTTACTCAAAAACACGACTTAATCGTTGATTAATTATTAATTTGTTGATTAATTATTCTGACAGGACATTATTACATGTCGTCTTTGGGTTCGTTGCCATGGCAACGGTAGTGTTGTGAAGATTTTAACCCGTTTTTTGATCGAATAAAATCGATGTTCTGAAAAATCGATACTTTTACAAACATTACATTTAGAAAGAGAGTAACATAACAAATAAAATCTGATCACATATATTTTTAGCTTTCTTTTGATATTTAATATATCATTAAAGGAAATGGTTAAAGGTTATTGTTATATTTTCTGACTCGGCTATTATGTGATTTTGGTGTTATCGTGTAAACTCGTCAACATGTCTAAAAGGAGGGACGATCTTCGCAGGGTGTTTGGTAGCAGCTGGATGAATTACTGAGAATCGAGCTGCATGCCATGCAATGGGACAGGTCCAGTAGTAGACTCCTGTAGACTGATGATGATGATAATGACGTGTAATAAAACGATATGACTCGAGAATCAGTTTGAAGTAATGTAGATAAATTGTCGATTACCAACTCTAAGTATGATAAATCGATATGTCTCGAGAAACGATTTTTAAAACAACCGATTTTTTTTTCCCATCAGTACTAACTGTATTTTGATAGGTGTCAAAGCGGGCTTCTTAGATTGTCGCGAGATTATCTAAGTTCATGTAAGTGCATTGAATGAAAATTTCATGAAATTGTCAGTACACACGACACACGCGTCAACTGCAGATATAAAATTCTCATCCAATTGTCAAAGCATCTTACACTGCAATCTCGTGTTTTTCGAACTATTTCATCAGCTAACCATATAATCTGTCAAACTGTCGAAATAGTATCGCATTTTATCACTAGATGGAATTAAAGACGATTAGTCGCTTTGGATAGTGTACTATCCGGGACGTATGACGTGACTTTTTTTTAGGAGAGTATAGTATCCTTAGACGTGAAAAAAATCAATTTTTTTTTGCACTCACTACTTTAAACGTCATTCATTCGAGCCAGGTGCCATGTTAATGCGCACGGGTTGTACAACCCGTGCGCTAAAAAATGATTTTTTTACACTCTCCTAAAAAAAGTCACGTCTTATATTAGGTATCGCCACTGAACTTGTTGATGAAAATATAAAACTCTAATAATTATGCCTATAATATTTGAGGAGTTCCCACAATACCTCATGGATCCCATCATCAGAACTGGATTTATAAATGGGACCACACTGGAAGGAGGTACTTTCGTCCCTTCAACAAAAAAATAAATATGCAAATCAATTTTAAAAACATTAAAAAACCAAACCGAATTGAGACCCTCCTCCTCCTTTTTTGAAGTCGGTGAAAACTAGATAACGATTCGCCATACCCGCACTTTATCTCCGAACTACTCAAATTAAAATTTAAAAAAAAACACAGAAAATTGATCTCTATTACAGGAAAACCTAAAAGAAGTCTATGGTCTGAAAAGAACATGGTAAATATCTCAATATTGTGCGTACAAAAAGTTAAGTTTGATTACGATTAAACCATTAGTTATGTAGGTATCTATAATGTAGGTTTTCATTTAAATACACGCGTATGTATATAGATATACCTACATAATACGTTCTTACTATTTGCTTATTCGTTTTGGCAGGCGTCAAATATGCTGGAAAAGTACCCATCACGTCGATATCGATACACATCACGTCCGTGAAGTTTCGCCAACTAATTTAATATGACCCTGTACAGGAAACAGCACTAACTCGAATTAACTAAGCCATTCAATTAACGACTCGTTCATTCAAAGTTTTCAAACAAACAAACAATGGCACTGGATACCGCTACCGAAACCGCACCTAGTACATAGTTATAGGTCACTTTTCTGTATGCGGTCCCGCAACAGTATATAATAGCCAGCGTAATGTCTAAATCAACGTACACTCATTTATTTCAAGTAGGCCATTAAATGGCACTTTTGGACGCCTTTAGATTTTACTTGTGCCCCCTCTAAAGTTAGTTAACTTTGGAAGGGGCAAAGTAAATTCTCTCTTCTAAAACTCCATATTTACCTACTATTTTAAAATGATTTATGATATTTTGTATAATGTAGGTACTTATATAAAATAACTGTAATTTCCTAACTTGTGCTAACTAATATTATAAATGCGAAAGTGAGTTTGTGTGTTACGCTTTCACGCTAAAATTTTGCACATGAGTAGACCATGGCCTGGAATAGGACATAGGATACATTTTATCCCGGTAGTACGTTCCCGTGGAATAATTTCCGACCTCCACGCGGGCGAAGCCGCGGGCAAAAGCTATTATATATATGAAGGATGAAATTTGACAGATGGGTAGACTATGACCTGGATAAGTACAAGCTACTTTTTAACCTGGATTGCAGACGAATTATTCATTTTGTGAGGTTAATTTAATATTAAAATATTGTTTGTTCGATAGTGACATCTCTCACATTTACGAAGCTTGGGACACTAAAAGCTTACTAAGTTGGGTAATACCTATATAAATACGTAAAGAGCTTACCGCTCCTTCTAACACGGGCAACAGCTAGTTAATTATAATTATTGACAATGTACTGAAAAAAAATGGCTGCACTGTTACTACCACAGGGATAGTCGGAAATTAAATACCTATCTACTAAGCTCGACGTCTGTTACATGGTTGGTAACATGATAACTGAAAATGGTATACCTATTTCACGTTAGTCGAGTTCAAAATTAAATATAGCATACTTCTCTGGGGAAATAGTTATGAATATTAAAAGAGCCTATGTACATGTACACCCGCCAAAGGAGATAAGTAACCAGTCACGCACACTACAAAACTACCATCGCTGCTGTGTAAACGATTCATTACGTACTGCTCAATGATAGACACGCACACATAGCATTCGAGCATTCGAGTGCACCGTCAAAATCGAGAATCGAAGGAATATGGGCACTTCGATTGGCAAAACAATGTCGTCATACTGATGAAAAATGTTTCAAATCAGATAAGGATGGACGAAAAATACTATGGAGAATAAAAGGAGGCCAATACACGGAAAAAGATATATTATTAATTACGGATCATCTTGAGAAAGTGTAATATCGAAAATTACCGCCGACTTATCGTAATATTTATACTGCCTTGAAATTTCAGACATTTTAACGAATTTAAATCTAATATTTTCCTAGAAACTGTGTTGGTAATAATTATAATACTGTTCCCAATACCGGTGGGTTACTAAATTTTATCTTTTGAAATTTTGTTATTTTTACATTAATATTTAAAAATGTATCTAATATAAATGTTACAACTGATCTACTGACACTACAGTCACTGTTACTTTTGTTTGTGTGTTACTGTCTGTTACTACCTACTTGCTGTTTGTTGTTATAACTGAATAGACGAAATCTTAATACCTACTATTCTTCAAAACTTTACAGCATATTTAGCCGTGATAAAATAAATCGGCGGTACTGGAGTGTGAGTGATGTTATTGTTACTGGATCAGATTATATATTTATCTATGTGACATGTTTATTCACTCCGTCCATTGTTTATTATGTAATTGTATAAAAAGATGTAATGGTAATTTAGTTCTAAATATGTATTTGTGTATTTATAATAAACATGTTAACTTGTGATGTTCTTTTATTTTTTAAATAAAGATATATAATAAAAATGGTTCTGTTTATTTTAGCTAAGTATTTTAAATAAATAAAACCATTTCTTAACAAAAAATATTCCAATTGCTTTAACTTAAAATTTTAAATCTTTAAAAGAATCACACCTTCAGAGAATCGAACCCACGCAGTATTCAGAAGTATATGAATTATTCGTCGGGCTACGAACGTTTAAATTTCAACGCGAAATTATGTTATAGTATCATTATTAGAAGACATTTGCGCACTCACTCTACGAATGCTATGTGTGCGTGGCTGTCATTGAGCAGTACGTAATGAATCGTTTACACAGCAGCGATAGTTTTGTAGTGTGCGTGACTGGTTACTTATCTCCTTTGGCGGGTGTACATCACAGGTAAAAGAGAGCCTTACAAATAGCTAGAGCAATGTTTCACTGACACGGAATGAATTAATTAATTGATAAACGTTTATCCGACGAAGTGAAGTAGTCAGGTACAAGACGGCCGATATGACTTGGCAGGTCTGAACATAGGCGCTTATAACTTACGCGCATTTTCTCTCACACACACTCGCCTCATGTCACCATTTGGTTCCTAAAAATGTTATTGCGCAGC
The DNA here is from genome assembly GCA_948473465.1 of Lithophane ornitopus. Taxonomy (NCBI): domain Eukaryota; kingdom Metazoa; phylum Arthropoda; class Insecta; order Lepidoptera; family Noctuidae; genus Lithophane; species Lithophane ornitopus. The sequence continues at coordinate 8,111,915 of OX419624.1, read as the reverse complement.
CTTCTGTGCGAAGTTCGGAACTGCCAAGTTTAGGCCGTATTGAAAAGTCAGTTTGCTTTTATTAGCCCCGCATTAAATTACCCTTATGTCAATTTCTTTTCCATATTCAACCGCCATTTAATGGTACCTAGTTACCTACCTTGCGAGCCATTGGTCTGTTCCAAAAGTATGTGATTTAAATTTTTGTGATTTTTTTTTGTGATTTTCATCTAAACAAACTGTGGATGCCAATTTGCAGTGCCACTTACAAATTGAGTGCTTTCATTTGATTTTTTTAATACACATTATTAATTATTTAATACACCCAATATATGTACTTTTCTACTGTCAACAAACGTTGTCAAGTATGTTAACACAATAAATAATAGTATAAGATTTGATCATAGCCACTATTATACCTGAATTTCTAATTTTAAACAACCCTAAAAATGTTTTTCGTTGAGAATGTCTTACTTATTCTCTTCAGTGAGTGATTGCGTAAGAATTTAACCTGAATAAATGTGGTTTGTTTACTCTTTAATGAGACAGTTACTTTGGGAACAGAACGTAGGTAACATATTATCAACCTTCCGTCTTATCTCTGGCCTGCTGTTTTTCATAAAGCCATTGTATGAGTGAAAGCGTTTGCTAGCTAAACTTACATAATTGTCCCATTTTTATATTGTTTATTGGAAATTCGGATAATTATTGAGGTTTCCATTAGTTTCTCTGATTGATTTTGACCCGGTTAATAGCAATAAACACGCCTCCTATTACATGGAACTTGAATGGCAAAATGTGGAGAATGTATACTATTCATATCACTAAGGGATTTACAGGCGTGATTAGATGATGTTTACACTGCCTCGTTGGTCTAGTGGTCGCAAGCGCCATGCTGGGCATGAGGTCCTGGGCTAGATCCCCGGATTAAGCTAGGTGCTATTGGGTATTCCATCTGGAATTCCTGAGTAGCAGCCCGGATTCTGGATTTGTGCCTGGTTGAAGGTAATACGCTCGCTCCCTATTACATGAGACTTAAATGAACTAGCGAAATGTGGGTGTACTACATGTACACATCTGCCTAACCTTTCGGGGAAATTAGGCGTAATAGTATGTAATCAAAATAATGAGGTTTATAACGTTTTATTGGGAAAAAAATAATTATGGTGTTCCCAATTTATCTTGCAAACAAATAATGAGTGCGCTGTTATGTATTCCTCCGGAATAATTATCATTATTAGATAACTAGACGGTAGGTAGGTAATACATTTATCAGAACCAAAATCGGGAACGGATTATTTTAAGAGCTGATAAGTGCCTTCCGAGGATACTGCAATAAGTAATCCTCTGTAATTTCGTGAACTCATTACCTTACCACGACGACGCCGACGCACTAAGGGGTATTCGACCCAAAAACGCAGATAAAAGTCAATGTATACAAAATCCACAAATCCCGGAAACGGTTGATACATATTGGTACCGCAGTGCATAGAGAACAATAAAAGTTAAATTAAAAATTTAAAAAACCCCCGACAAAAACAAAGCATTTAAAAAGTAAAAAATAATATGTATTGGCCCTAAGTTTAATATAAAAGTTGTAGGTAATATTTTAATCCAAGCGTCGTCGCGTCGGGGGACGGCTCGGAAAATGCGATAATTAACAAATCATCATTTCCCGTTGAGCATATACAAGAGTTTCGCCGCTTTTCCTATATTATATCAGAAATCAATACCAGGTGGCTTGCTGCCAACAGACTGAACATGTTTTCATGTAGAAAAATCGTGATTGGTGGCAAGGTTCAGGGAAAAAACCTGTCCACTGTTCAGGAAAACCGGATTCGGCAACAGTAATGACGGGAGAAGTCGAAGATTCTTTGAGAAACCGCAAGTTTCTTCAGATTGATTGATTGATTGAAATTTTTGGGATTGATCTAAGGTTTATAGAGAAATTTGCTGCAATATTGGAAGTGATTTCCAGTGGGCATCAAATTAATAGTGAACATTTTTCAACATTTTGCCACGATACAATATTGCTAAATGTAGAGTTGTACTCCTGGCATTCCATGACGCCTACCGTGCACAAGGTACTGATTCGCGATCCCGTTGTGGTCCAACATGCCCTGTTACCTATCAGAACCTTGTCGGAAGAAGCAGGTGAGGCGCGAAATAAACACTTCCAACAATTTCGCCAAAACTTCTCACGAAAATTTTCTCGAGAGCAATGCATCATGTCCATAGCATAATTAGGGCCAAAACTACCGAAAAGATCAAGGCTATTTAGCGCAGCAGCCATCGAAATGTTATTGCCGAGTGCATGGCAAGTTGAGGAACTTCCTCAACTTGCCATGCCTCCATCAAATGAAGAAGTTGAAATTACCGAAGATATGGATGAAACGAATAATTCTATCGATGAAGACGACTGGGAATCGTCCTCTGAGTAATTATAGCCTAGAAAAAACAATGTTATTTAAAAAAATAAAGATTTATTACACTTTTTCCTGAAGAAATCCCTTTCACGTTTCACTCTTTGACAATTTCCAAACCCCATTAGTAAAAAAAAAAATACTGTACTTATTACTGTTTTGAACTTATATGTCATTTAAAACCGCAAAATAATTTTGTCCGTATTTTGGAGTCAAATACCCCTGTGTGCGTCGTAACGAGTGTTTGAAAAATTAAAGCACAAACTATCTGCTAGTAAAAACCTAAAAGGCGACTCTTGTTTGACTATGGAACCCCAAAAACAAAATAACAGAATACTTACGTGTATATGTTTACACAATAAAATCAATGTATTAAAATTGTCATATAAATAAATTAATAAATAGATCTGACATCCGTAGCCGCCATGAAACATAAACATCTTAGGGGCCGGCCACACAGAAGAGACGTGAGACGAGGACGGGACGCAGACGCGGCAATTTGTATGCAGAATGTAACAGCGACGCGCCTGCGTCCTGACTTTTCTATACGTTTTGTCTGCGTCCTGTCTCACGTCTCTTCTGTGTGGCCCGCACCTTAGACTTGCAAAGCTCGCTGTTTATGTTCTTATACCTATACTTCATTTGAAATAAGATTAGACGTATAATTAAGCCTTTTTTACATTCCGTTCAACCGATTTTGAATTCTATTGCGTTGATGGCATGCCAAATGGCAGCCGCAGTAGATAGTTGGTATTGTGTAACTTTTTTTGCTTTTAATGCTATCCTTATGTCTACGGTATAGAAGTCAAAATCGGTTGAACGGACTGTAAAAGGGTTTGTTTTAATGTCTAATCTTATTTCAAATGGGGTATAGATACAGCAGGTCTTCTTTTTCTCTTTTCCGAAAGTACGTAATTCATGTTCGGAAAAAGAACCAAGTAGGTGATACACGCAAAGAGAAGAGACGGTGGAAAGAGAGAGCGTATCTCTCACCTCATCCGCATCAGAAGTATCCGTATAAGTAACAAAAAATACATAGGTGATTAGTAGGTTACCCTTAATTAGACCTACCGTCTGTTCAGGTTCAGGTTAATTTTTTACGCAATCACTTCACTAAAGGGATTTAGTAACACATTCATCTGTTTTTAAAAGATTTCAACTTTATGTCTCGCCCATTTTTATTACAATAAATTATTGTTTGACTAAATGATACAATTGTAATAAAAAATCATTTATGAAAATTACGGTTACAAAATAGAGAGTATGTTTTCTCATGCATTTGTTTATATTTTTATCATATCCTTTTGGAACAGATCGTACCTGCTACTACTGCTGCTCGACAATTTTTTGTTTTCATCATATTTACTATGTTTTTCATACACATTATGCAACAGTAGTAACTATCAGTATACATTTATACCTGTATCCATACTAGTATCCATATGTTATACATAAAAAGAGTATTCCATGCAAAGAAAAGAAAAAAAATAATTCCTATTGAGACGCTTCCTATTGAAAAAGTTATATGTATTCATATAACTTTCTTTCTCCACCTGGGTCTCAAAAGGAATGAATTTTTTTGTACTCAAAAAAATATTGTTTGCAAATAGTGCAAACAATTATTTTAAAAAGTTTAAACTTGACCTTCATACGTGTGTCCCATCCCTCAGCCATCGTTGTCACCAATGTAACGGCTTTTTATAATTTTACTACATTAGTCATGCGAGGAGCTCGTGGCTAATTAATAACAGCCGCACGGGTCGATCCATCAGGTTAAGCTACACTTGCCGGGGTTGGTCTGTGGATGGGTAACCATCTTTACATACCGAGACTCCTCCGTGAGTCGGAAAGCACGTTAAGCCGTTATCTTTGATGGGTTGGTGGATTCGTGGATTGAGTAGGTCAGATAGGCAGTCGCTCCATGTAAATACCAGTACTCAGCTGCATCCGGTTAGACTGGAAACCGACCCCAATGTAGTTGGGAAAAGGCTAGGCAGATTGATTGTGTTGAAATATGTCGCTTATATTGTGTGTAGGTACCTACCTATCTAGGTCAACATGGGGCGTGTTCCTATTTTGCTAATTACTTGCTTTTGTTTAGCTTAGTATGCCTTCTGCTTAAATATATTATGCTATCTATTTGCCATTAGCTCTGTGCATTTTATATGTATTTTCTATTGACTCGAAATGTGCATGTCATGTCGTGCTTCCCACTTCGATTTGTAAACTCCATACTGATTGCGTCAACCACACACCACCTTGATTAGCGCACTAGTACGTCTCGCTTTGATTATGCCTTAGTGTGACAATCAGCGGAGATGACCATAGGCCATCTTGTGACACGCTGGACGTTATTTTCCGGGGTCCAAAGTTCCGGCTTACCATCACCGAAGTTTAATCGGAAATTATCGTTAGCATCCTGAAATAATCCTGAAATGGCATGATTTCATCAAATAGTCATTTAATCTATATGTTATGGACCAAGTGATTAATAGGACATTATGAAAAATGCCCGGGCAGTTTGAAAAATGCCCAATATGAGAGGGCAATGTGATAACAACTATTGAAATAATCAAATAGACCGGGCATTTTTTATAATGCTAGTCACCTATGGGGCAGTATAATTAAAACCAGATTTTAATACTATTATTTTATTTTCAAACGTAGAATCAATCATCATTTCAGCCGAAAGACGTCCACTGCTGGACATAGGCCTGGTATCCTGCCTTTTCGCCAAAAATTGTTTGGCAGATTATCACTTGCCAACCAACGTTTCGCCGATGTTTCACTTTGACAACTAGCAAATTTTTGTATGACAACGTTTCATTTGGTAGACTTATTGTAATGCTGATTATTATAAAAAGGGAGAGGGAGATCTCGTCCACTCACCCAGCCCGCAGCAGGCGCACCGGGCGTCGGCGGTTAAAATAAAAGGAAACAGTTAAGTTAGGTTACATCACATTAAAGATAAAGTAAAAAAAACACTCACTCACTGAGCACTCTTCAATACACTAACTCTTTTTAATTGAACTCTACTTGAAAGTTGGCATTCTGCCACTTAAGTTTGGCAATACTTCGGGCTATGTCGGACATGTCGGTTACCTTGGTTCTCGTACGGATCTCTTCATTTCAGAATCAATATTTAAAATCAAATAAAATATTTCCATTCATAGACACTCTGCTGACCTATGATGACTTTACCATAATTAAATGTTAAACTGTTGTTAAAACTGACTGGTCGGACTGGAGCGGGCGCGGCTCCGAAATGCGAGTCCCCACCCCGCGCGATACCCGCACCCCGTGCAAAATACCTGTGTATTATCAGATTGCCCAAAGACCACAGGGCAATATTTATAATGACGAGGCAATGTGATAAATAAGGAAGTTCAAATTATAATTTATTATTTTGCCCTAAGTAGCTTGCCATTATTCATAATGCGCGGGCATTATGAAAAATGCCCGTATTTATCACTTGGTCCATAACATAATTATATATATAAAACACAAGGGTGACTGACTGATCTATCAACGCACAGCTCAAACCAATGGACGGATTAGGCTGAAATTTGGCACACAGATAGTTATTATGACGTAGGCGCGCACTAAGAACGGGTTTTTGGAAATTCGACCTTTAAGGGGGTGAAAAGGGGGGATTTCGTTTGTATGCAAAATCTTACTCCTTGAGTTAATCGACTTGAAAATTGGCACGAATATTTATCTATGTAAATAATAAAGTTTTCCATTTTTAGTTTTTTTAAACTGCCCCCTAAACGGGGATTGGGGGGGTGTCAAAGTTTGTATAGAAGAATTTTAACGCGGGGTACGATTGGCTCGAAACTCAGTTTTTATACTTAAAACCACAAATAAAGAATAATGCGTATCAGAGTTTTTAAAAAATTTACCCCTATCGGGGTTAAAAAGGGTAATGTACATCAGCTCAAATCACTGAACGGATTGGGCTGAAATTTGGCACACAGATCGTTATTAGGACGTAGGCATCAACCAAGAAAGGGTTTTTAGAAATTCGACCTTTAAGGGGCTATTAGGGGATTTTATTTGAATGAAAAATCTTATTCCTTGAGTTAATAGACTGGAAACTTGGCACGAATATCTAAGTAAATTATAAAGTTTGTCATCTTTCGTTTTTCTAGACTACCCCCAAATCCCCGTTTAGGGGGTAGTCTAGAAAAACGAAAGGAAGTTTGTATAGAAGAATTTCAACCCACGGTCCGATTAACTCGAAACTCTGCATTTATAGTTAAAACCAAAAATAAAGAATAATGTGTATCAGGGTTTTTCAAAAATTTACCACTAACGGGGTGAAAAGGGGTAGTCTTTATCACAGCTCAAATCACTGAACGGTTTGGGCTGAGTCATTATGACTGAAGCATCCACTAAGAAAGGGTTTTCGGAAATTCGACCTTTAAGGGGGTGAAAAGAGGTAGAGATAAATTATCATGGGATGACTGTTTACTACCAGATGTCGCTAAGACATGGAAAGATATTGTTGATTGGTTATTTATTTTGAATAGTTTACGAATCCCACGTTTAGTTTTTTGTGATTCTTGGAAGGTGATAGAATTACACATATTTTGTGATGCATCACAAACCGCTTATGGTGCATGCATTTATGTAAGGAGTATTAACAACAAGAATGAAGTTGTGGTGCGTTTGCTTACAGCAAAGAGTAGAGTGGCTCCTATCAAGCCAACCACAATTCCTCGGCTCGAGCTCTGCGCCGCCTTGGTTGGAGTGAGGCTATATGAAAAGGTGATCGAGTCACTTGGCGCGCCAATTCAAAATAGTACATTTTGGAGTGATTCTACAATAGTGCTGGGGTGGTTGAGAATGTTACCAAGTAAGTTGCAACCATTCGTGTGCAATCGTGTTGCAGAAATCGTTGCAAAAACGAATGCTAATAATTGTACCTGGAGACATGTTCCCACACATCTTAACCCCGCTGATCTTGTATCTCGTGGAACTGATGAAAGTCAAATTCAAATTCATAATTTATGGTGGTCGGGACCTAATTTTTTAAACCAGGATACAAGCGAGTGGCCTTCTTATCCAACCACTGCAATAGAATCACTACCTGAAACTAAGACTGAGATTTCTTTAATAACTACTTCTAAGATTTCAATACCTTTAATTGATTTTAATCGGTTTTAAAACCTTTCTCGACTTACACGCACAGTAGCATACACGTTACGATTTATTAATATTTGTAAAAAGCAACCACCAAACACTTTACATCTTAGTAAAGATGAATTACAAAATGCGTTAAACTTAATTGTGAAACTCTGTCAAATTGAATCATTTCGCGAATTTGAAATGTTAATAAAAAATCTGTGCTTACCAAAAGGAAGTCCACTGACTAAACTTAACGTATTTTTAGATAAAAATAAATTAATTCGTGTAGTGTAGGTGGTCGCTTACAAAATTCTTCATTTTCTTATGAGAAAAAGCATCCGTTAGTAATACAGTCCACTCATCGATTTTCTAAACTATTATTTGAATTTAAACATAAAACTCTAATGCATGCAGGACCACAACTACTACTGGCTTGTGTAAGTCGAGACACTTACTGGCCGATAGGTGGTCGCAACCTGGCTAAATTGTGTTATTATCGTTGTGTCATTTGCAGTCGCATTACAGCTAAACCAATTAAGCCCATTATGGGCTTAATTATAACTTACCTGAACGACGGGTGGCGTCCGGTGGTCATCCATTTGAATGTGTTGGGGTTGATTACGCTGGACCTATTCTGTCAGCGTCTCGACAAGGTCGTGGTTGTAGATTTGTAAAAGTTTACATTGTACTCTTTGCTTGTTTTACAACGAAGGCAGTTCACATTGAGTTGGTGGGTGACTTAACCAGTCAAAATTATTTGTCAGCACTTCGTCGTTTTATGTCTCGCAGAGGTAAACCTACGCACATATATTCCGACAACGGAACGTCGTTTGTAGGCGCTTATAATGAAATCGGCAAATTTTTGAAGGTTAACAGCAGTTCTTTGTCTGGTGACATGGCCACTGAAGGGATTAACTTCATTTTTATTCCTCCCTACGCTCCAAATTTCGGTGGTCTTTGGGAGGCAGGTATCAAATCAGTGAAGTTTCACTTAAAAAGAGTAATGGGAAATTGTCATTTAACTTATGAGGAACTATATACAGCACTGGTTCAAATCGAAGCATTCCTGAACTCGCGCCCGCTCACGCCGTTGTCATCGGAACCTAATGACCTTCTGCCGCTGACACCTGGACACTTTCTGATAGGACGCACACTCACATCCTTGCCCGTGCCGTCGTATGAAACTGCTTCAGTTACTCACTTGAAGCGATATGAGAGAATAGAGGCATAACGTCAACACTTCTGGTCGAGATGGAATAAAGAATATATATCTGAACTACAGCAGCGGACAAAATGGAGGTCTTCAAAGACGGTCTTAGAGACTGATCGCCTTGTTATAGTAAAGGAAGACAATCTACCACCATTGAAATGGTGATTAGGCCGGATCTCGGCAGTCTACCCAGGACATGACGGAATCAGTCGTGTGGCTGATATTAGAACTGCGAGTGGAACCATCAGGCGTGCATGAAGCAAGATATGCCCGCTGCCATTAAATGAAGATTCTGGTTGAAAGATTGCCTTTCAACGCCCGGGGGCATGTTTAGATTTAGAAACCATCATCAAATATTATACTACTCCAACTTTGTGCAACTTATTGCATTCAAGACTTCATCAGGCGCATATTGTAACGGTGAATTATTTTTAAGTCTACCGACATTCACCGTCACCATACCATTATTTTATGTGCTTTCCCTTTGTTCTTCGGAATACATACGCATTTACAGCTCCAGTCTATATTTTCATTTTTTCCTGACTAATCACACATCTCATCAAGTGTGAACTTCACAAACGTAACGCTATATTTTGTCTATTTATGTGTAAATTTCGTTCCCTTTTAACAATTCGGTATAATATAAATACTGTGAATGGATGTTTGTACAAAAAACTCAATATTTGATACATTTGATTAAAGTGATGAATTTATTCCAGCGGTGCCACTTTTTTGAGAAGGACCCATAGGTGAATAAGAAAAAAAATCATATCTCGCGACCCATTCATACTAAAGCAACAGAAATTGGTGGAACGGTAGGTTACTGTACATACAATTAATGGAATAAATAAAAACTGGAATACGTAGTTCTGTTTTTTAAATAAGATTTTTTTTTCGTTTTTAATTTTGCGGATATTACGAAACTTTGATATTTTTATTTTTTTAATTACTGGTCGTAGCAAAGCCGGAGTTGAAATCTCATGCCAGAAATGATAGAAACTATCGACTACTTGAATAAAACATATTGAAACAAAAATCGGGTTCTTAACACACTGTGCAGCGTCAATGTTGCGTCGTTTTCCATATATTTTAAATGACATGCCACAATAAAGCGTTGCGTCGTCGTAAGCGACATTTCAACGGATCGGCGGATGAGAGACGAAGCGGGAGGAGGGTGATGCGCTGCGCTGTCGGAGCTTCGGTGCGAAGACGGACAGCAATAAAAGCAACAATAGAACACGTTCGTTCCGATCCACTGTGGAGACTGACTGAGGTGCGTGAGTCGTCCTCTTGCGCTGCGACGTCGTGCGTCGTCGCAACGCAGGTGTGGCATACAATGCGTTGGTTGATCCGTTGCGACGACGCATCGCAACGCACTACTGGGGCATCGGCCTGACTGCGATTCTCGACTGTACTATGACTTTTTTTTGAGGGTAGGAAATCATCAAATGTCTTCTTCCGCTCTGGGCGGAACGGGAGGGGGTGTCAGACTTTTACTGACTAAAACCCACCCGTGTTCCTTCAGTTGCCTGTTAGTTGCCAAGGTCCCGGTATCCCTTTCGGACTTTCCCGCAGACTGTACTATGTTTCAACATAATCAGTCTGCAATAAACGTAAAGTTTTAATCCTGAGATTATAATAATTAGATTCGATTGATAAAACTAACATTTAACAAACATTTTATCGCACTAATTAGTTTTTATCTTTAAATTATCTGAAACCTACACTATAAATAAGAAAATTTTAAGTTAGTTAGATACATCAATATCGGCAACATGAAGTTCTTGGCACTGGCTTTATTGGCTCTGACGGCGGCCGCCTCCGCTAAATACATCACCCTCGAGGATGTCATCGATCTAGAAGACATCACCGCTTACGGATACTTGACTAAAATCGGTGCACCCGCTGCTGAAAGAATCCGTCAAGCTGAGGAACAGGAAGAGACCCATGTCAGAATCGTCGGTGGTTCAGCCTCAAGTCTCGGACAGTTCCCTCACCAGGTAATTAATCAGGTTGATTACGCACATTAATGTCTCAAACAATTCCATTTCCTAAATACATAATTATAATTAATTTCGGTAACTGTCCACAGGCCGGACTTCTCTTGAACTTCCATCAAGGTCAGGGTGTCTGCGGAGGCTCTCTGGTCAGTCCTAACCGCGTTATTACCGCTGCTCACTGCTGGTTCGACGGTGTAAACCAGGCCAGTAGCATTGTAGTTGTCCTTGGTTCAATCCGTTTGTTCTCTGGTGGTACCAGGGTGACTACCAACAATGTTGTTATGCACGGAGGCTGGCTCCCTAGCCTGATCCGTAACGATGTTGCCATGATTAGATTGCCCTCCAACGTTGGACTTTCAAGTAAGTTAAATATTTACGTTCATGCTTGTATAACGTAATAATGTGTAAAGGAATAAAAAATAAGATTATCCGATTATCCCTTCATGTTGAATGTTTCTTGCAAATAAAATTGGGTAGTCAGTACCTACAGCAATTTTTATCAATAGGAATGTCTAGTGTTCCTCGTCATTTGAAATAAAAATAATATTATCTGTGTACCAACAGACAACATCGCCGTCATCGCTCTGCCCAGCGGTACCCAGCTTAATGAGAACTTCGCTGGTGAAAATGCCATCGCATCTGGCTTCGGTCGCACCGCTGATAGTAAGAAAATTTTAAAATAAATTCTAATCAAGAGTTTGTGTTTATTTAACTATTGAAATTACTTATCAACACGTTTAATATATAGGTGCAGCAGGTGCCATCACCACCAACCAGGGTCTGAGCCACGTTACCGTGCCAGTGATCACGAACGCTGTATGCAGAGCTTCCTTCCCTCTCATCGTCCAAGACTCCAACATTTGTATAAGCGGCGTTGGTGGCAGAAGCACATGTAACGGCGACTCCGGTGGTCCCCTAACTGTCAACAGGAATAGCAGGCCTATCTTGGTATGTGTTTTGTAAAAACTTGATCTTTTTATTTCTTGTTTGTCTGTGGAACTAATTTTAACTCTTTTCCAACAGATCGGTGTCACCTCCTTCGGATCTGGCCGCGGTTGCCAGGTTGGATCTCCTGCCGCATTCGCCAGGGTCACCTCTTTCATGACCTGGATCAACGGTCAACTATAAGCTAGTCAGCCGAAAACATTTTCATGGAAACTAATAAAAAATAAAACAATTTTTTTATAAAAAAAAGAGTTTATCTTTATGATAATCTTGTTTTGTAAGTCTGTAGCTGCTTATTATGATAAGATGACATAAAATTCATCACGCAATCTAGACGTAAATAACTTACCAAGTTACATATTTAGTAGTACCTAAGGTATCTAATAGCACCACATCACCTTCCACCTACATTTATATCTTAAAACCATAGTTCATAATAGAGAGTTTTCTATTCTATTTGAATAACTTTCTTTCTCCACCTGGTCGTCAATACGGATGATGATGGTCGTCAATACCTTTTTTTTATTTTTTATACTCCTAAAAATATTGTTTGCAATATTGCAAAATAATCCTTACTTAATATTATAAATGCGAAAGTGAGTTTGTTTGTTTGTTACGCTTTCACGCTAAAACGGCTGAACGGATTTGGATGAAATTTGGCATAGGGTAGACCATGACCTGCAATAGAATATAGGATACGTTTATCCCGTTATTCCCACGGGATTGAGTCGCGGGTAAAACCGCGGGGCACAGCTAGTATTATAATAAAAAGTGAAAATCGTAAAAAATGCCAAGTTATGAACGTTTTAAAATAACTGATAGACAAAGACGTCACTATCACTGAAGCGACAGCACATCCTAGGCCGTAGGCAGGTTCAGGCGGCGGCCGAACTCGCGACACACTCGGGTTTGTGACAATCGTCGAGAGAATCCGGCAACTGGGACTCGAGGTGGCCGAGTCATGTGTATTCATGGCCTTCGGAACGCGCCACCGTCGGGTTCCTAAATTACAGTAGGAGGGGTTCACATCAGCGTCGAGTCGACGATGAAGTACCTAGGACTCGTCCTCGACAGCCGGTGGAACTTCGTGGAGCATTTCCGTCGTTTGGCTCCTAGGCTGGACCGGGCTGGGGCCGCCTTGGGGTGGCTCTTGCCCAATCTAGGTTCCAAACACCTCCTGCCGGAGGTTCTACGCGGGGGTCGTGTGGTCGCGTCCCAAAGGGTCATGACCGCTACGGCGTCCTCACCTTCCGCCTGACGCAGGTTCTCACCGAACATGGCAGTTTCGGGAGGTATAGGCGCAAGGAAACCCCCGGGTGTCACCACTGTGTGGATCGCCCGGAGCACACGGTGGAGCATACGGTGGAGCATACGATGGAGGTATGCCCTGCTTGGGCGGAGCACCGCCGTGTCTTCGTGGAGGCGATTGGCGGCGATTTTGTGGTTCAAAACCCCTACGAAATTCCTGAGGCTCAAAAAGTTGTTGAGAAACAGCATGAGACTGTTGCGATTGAGTGTCCTTGATGAGCGTTAATTGTGATATCCAGATCAATCCAAACATCGTTGTAACGCGCTTTATTTCTGATGATTATCCTCGTCTGTTACCTTTCAATTAAAGACATCAAAATCATCATCAAAATCTATTGCGTGGTTTAAAAGAACAACGCGGACATACAGATAAACACGAAAAGCGACTTTAATGTATCTAGCGACCCGCTCCTGTTTTGCACGGTTTTTACGTTTTAACAAAACATCGAGATTTCTTCTTTAATATTTACGTAGATAATACACATTAAACTTCCGTTATAAATTCTGTAAACGACGTTGAAAACCTCATCAAAATCTGTTACGTGGTTTAGAATAACAACGCGGACATACAGACAAACACGAATAGCGACTTTAATTTATAATATGTATAGATGTATAGAAAATGCGATCGCTTTCCATCGTGTTTTTCATTAAATTTTTGCAAACTTTATTATGTATCCCACTAACAAAGTCACATATATTCTGCTTTTCGTATTCAAGCTTGACCACGCACGACACGTCTATTTAAATAACCCCGCAAAAAAATCGTATTCGTTACTCTTAATGATTTGTTAGAAATATTGGAAAAATTTTAAATTCGTTTATATTATATTCAGGATAAAATTACTGAAAGTATTAGGTGGTCATGGCCTTATATATAGACTGTGCATATAATGAATTTGCCACATTTTGACTAAATAATGGACACCAAACAACTGCATTTGGTGTCAAATCAGAATGGGGCTACAAATAGTTGCCACTTTGGTTTTTGTAGATTAATCTAATTACCTAAAATTTAAAAAAATCGTGATGCGTACCTATTCACAGTCCAGTTTTTAATATTTTTATGGTAAAACCTAATTAGTATGATAGGTAATCTTTTTGTTTTTTCTATTATAGCTGTAGCAGTAGAAACTTCACTTGACAATAAAAGTAGGTACGGCAATTGTTCCTTCATATATGTTGCTGACAATTTTTACGGATCTTGTGCGATGACGTTTTTCCACGTTGTGTTTTTCGTGCGTCGCGATGGTCATCGATACTCACCAATATCATCGGCCCGATAACAATTATATCGGTATCAAATCAGTGTCGGTGTAGCTGCCGACATATCGGTATCTGGTTGGTATCGTTATCATTAAAACACCCATTAAGTACACAGGAGATTTTAAGTACTTAGTAATTATAAAAAGTACACCAACATATCGCCAGTTATGTTGAAGTTTCATATATAAGGGGCAGGCTTTTTGCCATCAAATGGGTACAAATCCAGACTGCTGAGAAATTCCAGATGGAAAAACCAATAACACGTTGCCCGACCTGAGAATTGGACCACTAGACCAACGAGGTAGTCGGGCAGTCGGTATTATTAAATAAATTGTGATAAAAGACCAATAACAAATTATTAATAAAACAAAAAACCCGCCTGCAAAAACGCATTAACTTAAAAGAGAAAAACAAGCAATAAAATCTGTAAAATTTATGTAGTTAGCGTTTTTGCAAGCGGGTTTTTTGCTTTTTAGTTTTATTAATTTATATATTTGGAATTAACTCATTACTAGCTTTTATTTGATAACAATATTCTAATTTTTTTTTAAGCCTTCTCCTCCCTTTTATTTTTGTTTGCAGATGAAATATATTAAAAAAATATAGCCTATGTCACTCCCACAATTAAGAAGAACCTAACGCCTGATATGTTAAAATCCATCAAGCCGTTTAGGCTACAGAGCGTGCCAAAGAAATAGACATACGTACATACATACATACTCTCGAAAAACATTACCCTCCTTTTGGGGCAGTCAGGTAAAAAGTAGTCTTATGCGGGGGACTTCAACATCATAAAAAAAATGAATACAATGAACAAATTACTCCAAAAAGCGGCACTTGTCTATTTATCTTTGCTCATAATTTCAGACAAAAATGAAGTGAAGTAATATGATTTCACTTTATTATATTAGGTATACTGCTTATTTATTAAAAAATATTCAGATACCTAATCAAAACATGCACACTAATTTCTTGTCAAAGAAAGTCAAAGAAAGGATATTGACCAAGCGACTAGGAACCTCGTATCGGTATGAAACATGCAGTGACCCAAAGATTTATAGTTTAAATTAAAGCATGATTTTAGGGCTTTCAAATGTAATTTACCATTTTATCATAATTCTCCGCATTACACGGTAATTAGGTCTTAAAATCTTGGTTCAGAATCGAATCTCTTAGTGACTTTTGTCACAATATATGGTGGTAAATTCAAAATACGAATTAGTCAAAATGACGTTTGAGCATTGTCAATGCTCGTCAATTCTAACAGCTCTTTAGAGCTTTTTATGTAAGTAAGTTACACTCAAGAAATCACAAACATAGAACATTGAGACTTGGCGAAATGTGAGTGTAGATGCTACTACACACAGAACAGTTAAAAGAGGTTACACACCTCTAACTAACCCTTTGGTGAATAATTCAGGAGCGATATTATGTTACTTCGTATAAACGTAAATGTTTGCATGGAATTAAATAAAGCTTTATTATTATTATTTTGTATATATGTTTACATATCTCGGGACCATGGGGTCCCGGTCTTTTGGAGGGCGTACGAGAGGCCGAAGCCAACTCGTAGAGGCCCCTTATACAATTTCAAAAGGAATGAGGCACCAACCGACGATTATCCCTGTATGCACTATGCAAGTGCATCAAAGGACAACCCCCGGTTGGTGTAGGACTATTGCAGAACATGGAAACAAAACATATTGGGTTATGGGTTTGGGTGGCTATAGTGGACTGGATACCTAGAACTACGGAAGGACTATGGCCCCTGCCTGATCAATGTTATTGTATACACGGATAAAATGGCAGGGGGTGACTTGCACACTCAATAATGGGCCCCCGAAAACATTCGCTAGCACATAGTGACGTAGCGACAAGGGGGCAACACTTCCTGAGGTGCTTGAGGAGTGGAGGTATTCCACGGCTTTCAGAACAATCCCAGAGCCCGGAAGATGGTCAAGATCCCTACATGCACTTACTGAAATACTTCCTTCCTCCGAGCACGTTTGCTCTTGCGAATCTCCACTCAAGCTGTCCAATCAAGGCAAGAATGAGGTGGCAGCTCTGTTCCTCGTCATTGTTCACTCCAGCCGGCCAATAAAGGCAAGCCAGAGGTGAGGAACAAGACTTCTCCCGGGAAATAGGATCCGTGGGGTTGCAACTGCCCAACAGCTCGCCACATGCTGCCCTGCGGGTTTTTGTATCTCACTCGGTCTGGCTCCTCACTCTAGACCCGTTCCGGCAAAGTAAACTCTGCCGGCCCAGACCCAGAGTTCGGAGCGCGCAAGCCCCACCACGACGTCAACGTAGAAATACGATTATTATTATTATGTTACTTCGTATTAATAAATCAACTTTTTATTTTTCAATCATATTCAAACGATTTATAGTTGTATTACGATGAGAAAATGTGGTGTCCATACCAACGCGGTGTCAATACATGTAGGAAGAATAGTGTGCGTTACCCTAGCAAAATGTTGTCGAAAATGGACATTTAAAGCTTATAGATAATTAGTTGCCTAGCTTCTGTAAATGTTGCGCACATTTTTAAATTTGTTGCACTTATAGTTTTTTTACAGTTTCTGCTGGAGTAACGTTTCAAACGTTACCCCAGCCAGACATTTTTCTAAAAAATGGGAATTCTTTCGCTTTGGGATTCTCTATAGTACTCAGTAAGACCGTATAGTACAAATCTTTTATAGTTTATTTCAGCAATGTGTGGTGGTTGGGGTGGATGGATTGATAATTCCTTTATTTCTTTCTTAAGTGTCTTATTTTCGATACGAAGGTTCTCTAGTTTGGTGTTAATTTTTTCTATTTCTAGTTTTCTTTTATTATTTTGCATGGTTAAATCGCTAGTCTTTCGCTCAAAATCTTGTCTTATATCGGCAATAGCTTTTTTTATTTCAGTTTGTATTGTACTTTTCAGTTCTTCTATTATAGATTTATTATTTTCTTTCAAACGTAGTATTATTATTTCGCTTAATCCTTGCATCGAGAGTTGGGTTTGTGTATCTTTAAAAATTCTAATATTTTCTTGAGTTCGCAAAGTATCTCCTATAAAACTAAGGCTGTCAGAGCAAGTCGTATCATCATTTGGGTTTATTACCGTTTTTCTCATAGTGACATTGTTTCCGTCTATTGGTGTGATTTGGTACTAGATACATTCTAGGTCTCTCGCAGCGCATACCGGTGTGTCAGTGTTGTCTGTTTTTGGTACTTTGCAAATGCAAGTCTGGCACTTCCAAGACTTTCTATGTTCTGAAGTCATTATTTTCATGTAATGATATTTAGAGACACCAGCGCAATCCAAATCATATATGCATTTGCATAGCGAACAAGTTAGATTTTCTCTTATTGGTACCTTTTGTTGACATCCTGAGCAAAGCGGAGTAGGCGCCATCTCGTGCAGTGTTTAGTTACTTCTAATTGACAGCTGGTTACGGCCTCTGGTTTCTAAAAAATGGTTTCGATTTATTGTATGTTTTCCATATGTTGCCAATAGATGGCATTGAATGAGACCAATCAATCGAGATGAAATTGCGATTTTGTAAATTATTATATGATTGGCATTTATTATGTACCTTTTAGGGATTTATCCTCCTTTTTTGTTATGAAATGATTCTGTATCGGAAGTAATTCAATAGATTTTTTACTATATTTTTGAATTCAAGGTTCGTTATTTTTCTTAGCACTTTTTAACAGTTTCTCCCGTTTAACTGGGTATTTCACAAGGTCTTCAATAACACTCACTGTATGTTATTTATGTATTCACTAAAACACTATAACGTTACTAGATGATCACTTAAACTATTTTTTATTGTTTTTTTTTTATATACGATGCTGCTTTTTTTATGTGCGCGCCGTAGCACCCTCTCGCGGAATCCAATTTTAATTTTATTTATTTATTTAAACTATACTTATTACATTTAGGGTTCAGAACTTAGTTGGCCGTAACTGGATATCTCAATATAACACGATTTAAACAGAAATATTTCGGTTGGCTATAACTTGACATCTCAATTTGTCAAATAAAATAGAAAACTTTTATGTGTATAAGTTGAGATAGCAAATAACGAATAATACATATTTTGGTCACTCGGTATATGTTGATATAACGAAATATCAATGTTCGTTCACAAAAAACATGTGAATCGTTAATTTGACATGTTGTGTTGTCAGGTAAAACACGTAAAAATGCGAAATGTCAACATAATACCATAGTCGATTGCTCCAAAAGTTATTTATATTTTGAGCTGTCAATTTTTTCATACAAATTCCTAATGCGTAGAACGTATTAAGCCAATAAAAAAAAAACATACAAGTCGATATGTCAATGTATTCACGCCAGCCACGGAATTATTCAACTATAATTTCAATAATTGGATGTGTATGTATGGATAAAATGGGAAATCGAAATAAAAACTAATAGTGTTATGATGTTTTTTTATGCGGAGAATTTCAAGATTCGCATTACTAGATAAAATCATTATATTTTAAAACACGAATTATCAACATTAGAAACCTAAGTCACAGGCGAACAAATAGCAATATGGGGTCCGGTCATTCTCTTTTTATACTTATTATTCAAAATCACCTTCAATGTCTACCAGAAGTACCTACTGGAAACAGATAATCCTAATCATAATTTCAGCTGAAAGACGTCCACAGCTGGACATAGACCTCCCCATAACACCGCCACTTTGACCAGTTCTGTGCTTCTCATTTATCTAATGAGGCATTGATTATGAAGCAAAACACAAAAAAGGCAATTTTGTTTTCACCTCAGCACCTCAAACAAGCAGGTTTTGCTGTCTACAGATAGTGAGCAAAATTCGATTTTGCTGCGAGCATGAGACAAAGTAGCTACCTACTCACAAAATTTGAAAGATTTGAATTTCACTTTGTTCTGTCACTTTTACTTCGATACGAAAAAAGCAAGAGATAGAAACAAGTCGATTCTAATTTCGATTTTAAATTACCTACATAACTAGTTAGGCCCAAAAAAGAAACAAACGATAAAACGTTCGGATACACATAGAGCCGTAAAATTGCAAATCTGTTATGGTTCATCTGTTTAAATGTTTTTTTTATTTTTTTATGATGTTTTTTTACAAATATTCGTAAATGTTTACCATTTTGTATTTTGTCATCTTTAGGTAGGTTAGGGGTATAGGGGTTTGAATATGAAATTAAGTGTGAGATTCCAGAGCGAAACTTTTTTCATAAGATTCGATTTTTTACTTTCAATTGTTTTTGCATTTAGCTTTTAAAGTAAAGATGGATCAATTGAAAATTAGAGTAATTTTAATATTTAGTTCCGACTTGGAACTAACGCAGCGGAAACAGCTCGCAATATCAATGCTGTGTTTTTACTTCGATTAAATTTTATATTTACCTAATTATTTATTTATTTACCTAATTATTCTTCAGTACAAAACGGCAATTTCATATATAAACCCCTAATAGCTGAGGTAAAAAGTTGTATGTGTTACACGAGACCAAAGTTATTTGCATCTCGTGTCTTTGAATCCTTTGCTTACTCGGGATTCAAAATCAAGGCGCTGTTATTTATTTATGTTATAATAATAGATTAACGTGTATGTTATTGTGATGTATTTTGTTAAAGTTATTATGTTTTATGTTTTCCTCGTATACTTTAAATTGTAAGTAAGTATGATAAATGTTTTTTTTTTATTGTAATAAGTTAGTATTTAAGGACCGCACTGTAGCATTGGGTGAATACACCTGTAATGATAGTTGTAAGAAATTATGTCGTAACTTAGGAGATTTCTTTAAACTTACAATCGATTTCAAGATTTTTAGGACTGCTAAAACGACATCGTCATATCTTAATCCTAAGATTTTCATAAAGAGTTTAGATTGATAAAACTAAACACTTATCACTCTAATAACAGTTTATCTTAAAATTATCTGAAATTTCTGTATAAATAGGCATGGGGCAAATTGTAATAGATCAGTTACGACAAAATGAAGTTCTTGGCAGTGGCACTATTGGCTCTGACGGCGGTCGCCTCCGCTAAATACATCGACCTCGAGGATGCCATCGATCTAGAAGACATCACCGCTTACGGATACTTGTCTAAAATCGGTGCACCCGCTGCCGAAAGAATCCGTCAAGCTGAGGAGCAGGAAGAGATCCATGGCAGAATCGTCGGTGGTTCAGCCTCAAATACCGGACAGTTCCCTTACCAGGTAATTCATCAATTTGATTATGCACAGAGATGTCTTAATAATACTCATTCCATATAAAATTGTGTAAGGAGCCTCTGCGAGTTGGCTTCGGCCTCTCGTATGCCTTCCAAAGAACCGAGATACCCGAAATATATGTAAACATAATAATAAATCTTTTACTTCAGGCGTTATTACAGTCCATAATATCACAATACAATTTCAAACAACTCCATCTATATTAATTTCGGTAATTTCAGGCCGGTCTTCTTGTGCAATTCAGTGGTGGTCAGGGTGTCTGCGGAGCCTCTCTGATCAGGGTTAACCGCCTTGCTACCGCTGCTCACTGCTGGTTCGACGGTCACAACCAGGGCTCTCTCATTACCGTTGTCCTTGGTTCAAACCGTTTGTTCTCTGGTGGTACCAGGCTGACTACCAACAATATTGCTATGCACGGAAGCTGGAACCCTAGCCTGATCCGTAACGACGTTGCTGTGATCAGATTGAACTCTAACGTTGGACTTTCAGGTAAGATATTACAAGTAACATTTAGTTCTTAATGTAACTACTATACCCATAATCTTAATTGTTCAGTTCATATCTCTAAAACAAAAGTAAAAAAGCAAAGTATATATTGGGTTGTGTCACTAACTAAAACATTTATTATTTTTAAGGTATAGGTACGCATAAGTTTTAAATTATACTTCGTATCATGTTAAATCAGTTAATTATAATTAAAAAATATTATGAATAATTTGTTTATCAACAGTCAACATCGCACTCATCTCTCTAGCCAGCGGTAACGAGCACTACGCCGGTGAAAACGCCATCGCATCTGGCTTCGGTCTCACTAATGATGGTAAGGAATACTTTACAGTGGGTTTCGAATCTGGAGTATTTGTTTGTTTACTGGACTAACGTCAAAAACTAATGATTATGATTCTCCAGGTGGCAGCGTCTCTGGGAATTTGAACCACGTTACCCTGCCGGTGATCACAAACGCTATATGCAGAGTTTCCTTCCCGCTCATCATCCAGGACTCCAACATTTGCACAAGCGGAGCCAATGGCAGGAGCACATGCCAGGGTGACTCCGGTGGTCCCCTCGTTGTACACAGGAACAACCATCCTCTCTTGGTATGAGATATATTTTGAGAATTGACTTTTTCAATGGCTTACCTTTCGTAAGCTTGATCGTTTTAAACTTGTGAATGGTACTAATTTTAACTTTTCCAACAGATTGGTATCACATCATTCGGATCGGCCCGCGGTTGCCAGATCGGATCTCCGGCCGCCTTCGCCAGGGTCACAACTTACGCCGCCTGGCTGTTGAGCCAGTAAACTAGCCAGCAGAAAATGATATGTGATTATCATGATAATATTTTAGCAATAAAACAATTGTTTTATTAAAACATGAGTTTCCTTTTAAAAAGCTTTTTTTTTTTCATCAAATGACTTCTCCCGCTCTGGGTGGAGCGGAAGGGCGTGTTCCTTCAGTTGCCTGTTGCCAGGGTCCCGGTATCCCTTTCGGACTATTCCGCAACCCTGGCAGGCATCGGTCCTAACGGACCCCGTCAGGTGTGCTGACATCTCTTCGTTTTAAATACCTAAGAATGCCATAGCGGCTTGTAATATTGTCTTTCTGATGAGCAAAGCCTCAAATCTGCTTACAGATTTGAGGCCTTTGTTTATTGAGAACACGAGAATCATGTCAAACTAAGGGCTCATTCACACTGGGTCCGTCAACGACGATTCGTCAAAAAAGACGATACGTAATGACGGATACGGAATCGAGTTTTTTCACGATTTAAAACTGAAGGTTTTTGGTGATTTAAAACTGAAGGTTTTTGAAAAAAGACGAAACGTCATTTAAGACGTATCCGTCATTTTTCACGATTCCGTAATAGTGTGAACACGGGCAATTAAAATGGATAGCCGCCCATACAAATCAAAATAACGATTGTGAAAAAAGACGATTCGTCAAAAAACACGAATCGTCTTTGACGAATTAGTGTGAATGAACACTAATTTTCCCGCAACACCTGTGCAGATCAGCCAATAATAATAGCAGATTATTAATAAAGTTCCTAGACATTAAGGGGATAAAGCAGTATCTTAATACTACCCATAGTGAACCGTAACTACGCAATGTATAGATTCGAGATAATAGCGCGTCTTTTTTTTTAATGCACATCATAATTATCTAACTTTTCTAAAGTTATTAAGCAACTTATTCAATGGCACTTTTAAAATCACTTCTTTATTAGGAAAATAATATTTTTATAATCACAAAAAAAAAAATAAAAAAAAAAAATATTTTATTTCACATAAACCTACATGGGCACTTATGAAACGTCAGAAGCTAGGTGCACGGTTCCAATTGGTCGTTTCCTATGGAGAAGAGCCGGCAAGAAACTCCACGGTTACTCTTTTAAAATAATTGGCTTTTACAATATTTTCAAATTACAGTGTTAGTAGGCATGGGAGGACAATGTAGGCCTTTCAACAAGTAAGTACCAGGTACTTAACAAAATAGATGTTCAGTAAATCTACAGTCCAATAAAAGCCTACAAAGTTCTCACATTCACAAAATAGAAAATAATCTATATAAAAGACAAACAATAAAAATAAAAAAACCAATTTCAGCCAAATGACGTGATTGCAATTACAACTGTAACAAATTGAATAATTATCATGTCCACAAAAGCCACTAGGAGTTGAAATTAAATTGGAGGTATCTATAATAATAGGAATAATGTCAAATACAATGATTATGTCAAGGATGAATGTAAAGAGAATAAACATGGTAATTTGGGAGCAGTTAATAGACTCTTACATAATTATGCCGTTTATAAGGTACCAGGGAAGCCACATATGCAGAAGGAATTATTGCCTAACTTCCTTGTCATCAACGTAGTCTTTAATCTTATAATATGCTTTTTTGATAAGGACACGTTTGATATGGGTTTTAAATTTTCCATCGCTAAGTTCTGTAACCGACTTTGGCAACTTGTTATAAAAGCGGATACTGTTTATAAGAAATGACTTGCTTGTTTTAGTTAATCTAAATTTGGGTATGACAATTTCGTGTCTACTACGTGTATTTATATTATGGAAATCGCTTCTTATTTTGAAAAGTCCTAAGGTTTTGCGAACATACAAAATACTTTCAAAGATATAGAGAGAAGACAGAGTCAGTATATCAATTTCTTTGAATTTGTTTCAAAGGGACTCGCGAGGACTCATTTTATAGATCGCACGGATTGCCCTCTTCTGTAAAATGAAAATTGAATCTACGTCAACTGCCGATCCGCACAGCAGAACGCCATAAGACATAATACTGTGGAAATAAGCAAAGTATACTAACCTAGCTGTGGCTATATCAGTCAACTGCCTTATTTTTCTTACTGCATATGCAGCTGAACTTAGTCTACCTGAAAGAGTTTCTGATGTGGGCGCCCCATTGTAGTTTTGAATCTAAAGTAATTCCTAAAAATATAGTTTCTGTAATTGCATCTAGTTTCTTGCCATCAAGTTTTAGATTTAGACCCACTTGAGGTACATTTGGTAATGAGAACCTAATACATTTAGTTTTGTTCGCATTAAGGAAAAGATTATTAGCTGCGAATCAGTTTACTTATCCACCTAGGTAAACAATTAAAAAAACTTGAACTTAGTATTTTAAAAAAAGATAATATCTGTAAATCTTGAACATAATTATTAAGCGTGTCCCGAACATAAATGATACTAAATTTATTCCCGCTCGTCCCACTGACTTTCTCAGTGGGACGAACGGGAATGATTTATAATTTTATTTTTAATTCCCGTTGGTCCCACTGAATAATTTGAGTCTGGTTGTTGTTCAATTTTACACTTATTTATCCTAACTAATACTATAAATGCGAAAGTAAGTTTGTTTGTTTATTTGTTAGGTACACTTTCAAGCTAAAACGGCTAAAATGATTTAGATGCAATGATTTAGATGGATTTAGATGCAAGACATGGGTAGACCATGACTTGGGTTACGACATAGGATACTTTTTATTTCTGTAGTACGTTGCATGCATACAAGACGGTATTCTCTGCAAAACACTTTGTGCACAATTTATGAACAGTACATAACTTAACAAAAAGTACTAGGCTTGCATGAATTCAGGATAGTATTTCAATCATTAGTTTTATCTAACTTATAGAATTTTAATGACAGATAGTTAATTTAACACGTACGGTACGATATTCTATTCACAACACCTTGTGCACAATTTCTACACAATAACCTAACAAAAAGTACTAGGCTTGTATGAATTCACGAAAGTATTTCAGTCATTAGTATTATGCCTCTAATAGGTTTTGGATGAAATTTGGCACACCGATAGTTGATTATTCATACTTAAATTACAAGGCTACAGTATGGTATACCTAATATGTATTATGGCAAAGGCACAAAAAAATAAAACACAATTAAAATCACAGAAACGACATTACGTAGGTATCGAAATACACACTTTCATCCAAATCCTATTAGAAGCATAATACTAATGATTGAAATACAAAGGCAATAATATTGTCTATCATCTGCATTACAAAGCAATGTGTTCACAATTTGAAACTTCTGAAAAAACAATGTGAAAGTCGAAAAAAATCATGCAATTCAACCAATAATTACTAGAAAAACACCCCCGACTACTTTTTTATTTTTTACTAGATCGACAGATTTTGAGCTAAGCTACAATACAACATAAAATTCACAACCTTATCTCTAAAACTTTAAGAGTTATTGTTGTTTGAAAATAGCGAATGCGCAAGCTTTGTGCTTTTTGCAAGGCAATTGTCGGAGCCCTAAATAGGAAATCACAAAAAAAAACATTAAAATTGTACTTTAAATAGTTTATATTTACTAAATTAAACGGGAACTATATTTTCTATCACCAAAATTTATATTTGTCATCAAGTTGTATCACCTAATAAATACATCTATCGCCACGAAATATTTTCGTTCTCAGATAAACAAAAATTGTTCCCAGGTATGAATTATCAAATTAATGTTAATATATGTGTAAAATAAGAGATCGATAACCAATAAAATTATATTGCATTACATGAATATAAACTTCGTTCTTATAATAACAGTTTTGTTACTTAAATAATAGCTCTGTGCTCAGAATGGTAGATCTGTCACCAAATAAATCGATTATCGATCCCTGACTGCGACTCCTTTTTATTTGATATTTTGTCACCAATACAGTAGTAACATTTTATTTCGTTCAGATATTAAATTAATAGTATTCGTTACCAATTTAATACATCAATTTATAATTTTAATGAAAAAATGATCAAAGGGGCGGAGACAAATTTGCGCGCTTTAAAAATTGATTAGCCATACGCTTAAAGCTGGCCAACCCCCCACCAGAAGCAAAAAATGTGCTTATCGGCCAGAAAAGAAAAAGGGGGCGCCCTTCGAAATCCAAACCAGCGCTGATTATTCAGTGATTATTGTTTTTTAAGAATAAATATTGATTATTTTAACTTTAATTAAGTGTTTTATCTATTATTCTGCTAGCCATAAGCCAGCTATTTTAACCCAGCGCTGATTGTTCAGTGGTAATTATTTTAAACAATAAATATTGATTATTTTGACTTTAATTGTTTTATTTACTACTCTGCTAAAAATTTTATTTAAATATAATTTATACTACCAGTGGAAATTTAAAACCTTGGGAGTCTAGTTAAGTAGCAGAATCTTTTGGTTGAAACGATGATGACAACCCTAATTTTTTATTTGAACTTAATGCAATTTTCTAGTAACATAATATGATTTATTGGTGATCTCTTTAAATTAGTTTGCTTAAATACTTATTAGGACACACCTATTATAATACATACAAAAACATTTATTTGGTACTAGACCTTATATCTCAGGATTTTAGGTGATTTATTGTGGAACTGATTTTGCATTGTTTGGTGACTACATTTTGGTGACAGATCTACTATTTTGAGGACAAACCCTATTATTTAAGAAACACAAAACTAATTAAATTGGTGATAGCTTAAATGATACCCAAATTAAACGAACTTACCTAAGTGAAGTTCTATTGTAATTATACGAAATGCTCGATAATTAGCTTGATTTAACAATGTAGTATCACCATTATCCCATCGTGTACACGCGAATATTGAGAGAAATCCTGCAAAAAAACTTTTACGCTGGCAACTATAACCAGCTAATGTCATTCTATTTAGAGTAATCTGCAATGAGAGAATTAAAATTAACAGAAAGTAATTCCCCAACTTCAATCCCAATGTCAAGAAACAAACTATGGTCTTGTTCTGGGCTTAGGAGGGAACATAGTATCGAGGACTAAGCATTTCGTATAATTACATTAGAACTTCACTTAGGTAAGTTCGTTTAATTTAGTAATTATACTTATGCTTAGTCCTCGATAATTAGCTTCATTTAACAATGTAGATGTTTAGAGAGATGAAGTTGGAAATTACAAACATTTGTTTCACACTAAAACATTCAAATAACATAAAATCAACCTTCTATTGTAAATGGAAGAAACTTTTCAAAATTTTCAATTAATTCTCTTCTAATAATGCTACTAATTCTAATTATCAACAACCAAATATTTATTTAGTGTACTCCTTTGGCTTTTATTAATTTATGAAAAAACCACATCAGTCTCAACATTACCAACAGTCCTGGCAAAAATATACTTATCACTTTCTCTAATCAAAGGTCTGGTTTGCAAATACTTTTTATCCTATGGACCAAACAACCGTTACTGATTATCTTCTGACATACCTCTAATTGCTATGCATGCCTTGTGGAATGCGGAGTAAATATCTTGATATCTATGCCACTGTCCATCATTGTTTGTTTAATCCAATAACTAATTGTTTGTCTACCTAACATAATTATGAGGCATTCATAATTTTTCTGTTTTACCTAACTCTGAACCTGTATAGTATTGTAATGTAGGTACCTAATCACCGGACAAATGTCAGGTTTTATATGAAAAGTAGGGTAACATAATAATTGTTTGCCGTTTTCCTGTCTTAGATGTTTTTAACAAATCAGTGATTTTTATGTTAATACCTGAATCAATAATTTGGATGTTATGAAGGCTCAATTACAGATAAGTTATATTCTTTGAGCACTAGTAAGACTTGAAATAATTCTTACCTACTTTTTGGTTACTTTGTAAGGTGATAATTGTTGTAATGGGTAGGTACCATCATTCTATAAAATTCAGTACCCATTGATGGCTCCCACATATCATTGTAGCTAGGGCGACTCGGTCGTAATTTGAAGATACATTTAAAGAACCTCTTAATTAAAGGATTGGTTCCTACATCAGTATCTATGATCAATGACAATGCAGATTTATTAGTGTTGACTGAAGTATATGAACTGCCATTGTTGAATTGTTGTGTAATTGGACTCTGTTATCTGATAATGAAGATATCATGACCTTAATGGTGTCATGTGGTATCATTTGCTTCTTAAACGTTTCCCTCACAATATGCAGGCCCCCTGGGAAAAAAGCTGCAGTGCAAAGGATGCAGCATTCTGGAAGGTGACAACAATAATTGGTTTGGTGGTTGAAACATTAAACTGTAATCTATGATTTAACCATGAAACTAATAAATGGGTACCAAGGTTGTGATGTGCTCTGAGAAAGTAAGATGCCAAAAACCTGATCATTTTTAACTTCCTGAATAGTTTTTGAAAATAAATGCAAATGGTGGAAATGCATAAAATAATGGGTAATAATCCTAATTTACTGTAAATGCATCTATATTTTCTACAAGTGGATCCCTAAGACAAGACAGATAACTTATATCTATCACACTTAGTATTAGCTCTAGTAGCAAATATGTAGATCAATGGAAAGGATTTCCAAAAGATCTCACTATGTCCTGAAATGCTGCACGAGCCAGACACACAATCAATGTTTTCATTTCTAGACTCAAGATCAGCTTCTATGTTGTCTTTAGATTATACATAAAATGTAGATATCTCCATTTTTCGGGCTTCACACCACTGCCATATTATGCCAGGCAATTAAGATTATTAAATTGACTACCACCCATTATAATCTATGGTTGTAGTATTGTTTAAACATACAATTTGGCATACATTTAAGTATTCGGTAAAATATTCTAGACCAAGAAAAGCAGCAAAGAGTTCCAAAAAGCTTAAATGATTTTCCTTGTCTTTCCAAACACCAATTGCTATCTGACTGTCAAAACAAATATTTCCCAACAAGTGTGAGATGTATCTGAAAAAATTATAATCTTAAATTGACAATTTTTACAAGATACAATAGACGCGCGAGCGCTGGACGCAAAGTAAGTAAGTACTTTCGCTCGGTGTGGTAACACGTCGCGTTCTGGTTTGCAATTGGTCAATCGTCATCCTGAGGATGCCTCGTTGAGAGGTGAAACACGTGTCGATTTCTTACAGGGTTTTCTAAGACTCTTGAAGAATAGTCAAGCGGAATTGGTTACTAAATATATCTAAATATATCGTCGACGTCTATTGTATTTTATAATGGATTTCCGCAAAGTCACGTTGAATCAATTAACAATTTTTACAAGTTTGTTATATGTTATGCCACCACTGTAAATTTTTAATACACTCCATATTTATCATAATTAAATCGAAGTCACTGTGGTAAACTAACACTGCACTGCAGGTACTTAAGTAAAGTTAAGTATAGAAAACCAAAATTCACAACTGGACACCAAGCTGATAGGATACTGTGTAAAATAATAGATGAACATCTCTTTATATCTGTCACTGACAATGTCATAATATACTTTGTATCAATCACAAATCCTAAGTACTCGGCAACTTGATTTGATTTGGGATTCGTTTTAACCTTATTTATGTAACAACCAAGACACTCCAAAAGCCTGATAGTTTTAATAATCTTTTTTAAGATTCTCCAATAAAAGTAAAATCCTCAAGATAAAACACAGATTTTTATCCTCCACTAAATTATAAATATAAGATATTACTGGTGTGGGCAGTACACAAGCCAAAGCACAAACAATTGAATTCATTGTTTTGACAATAAACCCTCAAATATTGTCATCAATGTTCACTGATAATCAAAAATAGACATCTTATAAATCAATTGTGCCCAAGACATCATTTTACATAAACTCCATGTCTTTCATTGTAAACTGTTGTGTTGGATAAATTTTATTGAAACATATTGGATTTACTGGTACCTCCATTTAGTTTGTGTACAATAAATATTTTTGATTAAAAAAAAGTGAAAAATAACTTTAATTTCGGAAGTCGGTGTCTTTGCTTTTCAATGTCCGTTTTTTGCCACCGACTTCCGAAATTAAAGTTATTTTTCACTTTTGTAGTGTTTTTTTTGGAAGTCGGTTGTTTTTTTTTGTAAAAAGTTTTTTATTTTTCACTTTTTAGTTGTGGTACATACCCCACACAAATCCGAATACCACTACCTGCTATGTAAATAACAGTGAAGGAGTCAATCAGGATATCGTCTAGATAAACTAAGTGGGAAAAATACGTAATATTGAAGCTAACTCAAAAATTACGCAAGCAAAGTTAATAAAATTTATATGGGACCACCTCGGAAGCATGGCCTACCAAACAAAAAAAGAATCATCAAAATCGATTCATAATTGGCGGAGTAATCGCGTAACAAACATACAAAAAAAAAAAAAAAAACATACAGTCGAATTGAGAACCTCCTCCTTTTTGAAGAAGTCGGTTAAAAATACTGTCCACTGATAGGTGCACACTGCACAGTTATTAATAACACTCAAATGTAACAACTTACTAATTTCTTTTGTTGTATTAAATACATCTTCAGACTCTGAGAATGCACAATTTTAAAAGTATTTTGTTATGTAGGAATGTCCTTAAGTGGAAAACTATATCCCTTCAAATATAACCAGATAACTTTATCTTGTGTGAAAACAGATCACGGCCAACAAGAGTAAAAATATTTAAGGCGACATGCAATTGTCGTTACCTCTATAATTGACATATAGATTTGTGTCAGTACGTCTTGGCTGATGAAGTCCTTTGCTGTTGGTTCTTCCCCATGGTCCTAGCCTGGATACTTGCCCCCCCCCCCTGTTTGACTCAAATGTGAAGGGGGCATTGGAGTTTTCCTTATATTTACGTAACAGTGTAGTTGTAGCTGCCTTCCATACATACATACCCATACTTGACGTGTTCAATAATAAACTTTTCAGCAAACAGGAAACTGTCCCGTCTTGTTGTATCTGTTGTTTTAATCATGATTTTTATCTAGTTTAACTGGTATCATTAAAATAAGTTGCTTTATTATCATGAAAACATCAGTGAGAATTTTAATATTCTTTGTGTTCACACTGCGGTAATGCAAATCCATGTTGCTGTATCTGTAGGTGGTCTTCCACCCACTGATTGCTTTCCTTGATTGGATCACTCAGCCGTCTAATTGCATGTTTAATTTTGAAGCATCCAGCAAAAGTAAATTCAACAGTACTAAATACATTATTAAATACATTTTACATTATGTAGGTAATTCTTCTTTCTTGGTCATTTTTAAATCTTAGTCATCTTAGATGATTTTTATGAAAGTGAAAACATTTAGGTTTTCTTGGAGCTGGACGGGTTTCCCAAGGCCATTATCATTGCTTCATTCAAATTTCATAGAACTATCCTTTAGTTCTTGGATATTAT
The DNA here is from genome assembly GCA_948473465.1 of Lithophane ornitopus. Lineage (NCBI taxonomy): Eukaryota > Metazoa > Arthropoda > Insecta > Lepidoptera > Noctuidae > Lithophane > Lithophane ornitopus. The sequence goes on along the minus strand of OX419624.1, from coordinate 8,080,743 downwards.
GATTTACAGCACACAATAGACTAACTAAGTCTGATGATGCTAAGTGTACAGAACTGATTCTTTATCAATATTGTAATAATAATTTCTCACGAGAGAACAATATTGAATGCATATCATAGAACTTCTAGATATACATTTATATTTTGAGCTTTTTACCTCTACTAAAGGTTTTGATATCTGTGCTCGACTCGAGCCTGCCTTATTGTAATAATAATTTCTCACGAGAGAAAAACAATATATGTCGTGCATAGGCAGTGCATACCATAGAACTTCTAGGTATACATTATATTTTGTGCTTTCTTTTTCTCAACTTGAGATTCCAGATCAAGGTCCTGTTGCACATAGCACTATACTGTCCTATTGTAACACGAACTTCATGTTACATTTTACAAGAACGGACGGACCGAACACTGGCAGTATGGCGGATACTTATAAGCCTCCGCTGCTTTGCAATCCAAATCAATTAATCGAAATCCCTGAAATTTTTAATTAATACCACACTACATACATGTGTTTTCTTATTCGTTTACAACAATAATTGTCTTTTGCTCATCGGCCTGTATTACTGACTCCAAAAAAGGACGCCGACGACGACTTAGCTGAAGTCGCCCTCGAGCCCGCATACGCGTTTTCTTTCAAATTTTCGTCCAAATTTTGTTGACTGGCATTATTTGTTGTTGATAATAATCAAAAGTAATAAGTTTAAAATGACGAGCGCTACACGACGCGAAAATAATGAATGACATTAGCTGGTTATAGTTGCCAGCGTAAAAGTTTTTTTGCAGGATTTCTCTGAATATTCGCGTGTACACGGTGGGATAATGGTGATACTACATTGTTAAATCAAGCTAATTATCGAGGACTAAGCATAAGTATAATTAAGTGTTTAGAATATCGGTAGTCCATGTCCGGATACACTGTATACTCGCCAAATCCTATTAGAAGCATAATACTAATGACTGAAATACTTCCGTGAATTCATACAAGCCTAGTACTTTTTGTTAGGTTATTGTGTAGAAATTGTGCACAAGGTGTTGTGAATAGAATATCGTACCGTACGTGTTAAGGGTTATTTATTTTCCTTGTTGTGTCTGAAACGAGAAATTTTTAATGGATTTAAAAAAATGGAAGCGGTTTAAGAGAATTGGAGCACCGAAGAAAAATACGTAGATAATACTTGGAATTAATACAAAAATCAGTGTCTCTCCGAGCATCTCGTGCAACTGACACATGTGTCATATTGTATGTATACAATATTTTTGATGGTTCCGTACAAAATATTTTTTTATTTATGAAACAGTCGACATCCATAATAATTGCACGCATACTGTATGTATATTTGTCCTAAAACATAATATAGGCGTGTTTATATACTTTACATTGAATTAACGTTGGGGATTAATAATTTACTTGTACCTATAGTGACTTCGTTGTTTGGCTTGCTTTTACTTATTAAGGAACCCAAAAATTATGAGTACTATGGCCGTGTAGACAATTGTTTTAGGTTTACTTTGACTTTTAGGAGTGCGATATAAACCATAGACAAGAATACTGGACTAATATATTGTTCTGATAAAGCACCTATGAGTCGTGGTTGGTCGTAATGGTGACATTTCGATATTATTTCACAAATAATTAAAATAATAATATAATAAAAGACACATGTTTTAAAAGGCCCGTGAAAATATGGTTAATCAAATAAAATAATCGACAAAAACTACTTCGCATCCTAATAATCTACACACAATAGCTTACACTCTAGCGCTTTGTAGGAAAATAAAATATAATACTTACGTTTTTACACGACTTTTATTATTTTCGCAAAGTTTCTCTTTAGCTCACGGCGGATTGTGATAGTATAGTAGTCCTCTTTGTGATCTCCTAATAAGAGTGTACTCTTATTAGGAGATCTCCTAATAAGAGTGTACTCTTATTAGGAGATCACAAAGAGGACTACTAGCGATATTACACTTAAAATAACATTAGTAAGAGGATTTTAAGGTTATTTGCCCATAAAGCATGCCCTGGTAAGACACTTGTAAGTTTGTTTTTCATTATAAAAGTTTCAGCAAAAGTTTTGTAAGTTTGAAAATACACTTCGCGAGACCATTACAAGGCAATTGTAAGGGTGAATATATGTACTTATAAAGTGCGCCCAAATCCACACTTAGGTATATGTGTTTATAAGTGTGATATAAGACTGAAAAATATAATTATGGTCTTGGGATATTTGTAAGATTATTTTTTGCTAGTTGGGTAGTTAAAATAATTCATAGTAATTTAATTAAAGTAATACGTTGTAGTAATAAAAAATGAAGAGAAAAACGTAGTCTTTCACATATATAGCCCAAAAATGAATGGACGGTGAAGGAAATAAACACGCTAAGGGGTGTGGGCCCCGCTCGCCCCTTGGATCTTGCGAGTTCATACGGTTTTTATATTAAGGAACGTACAAAAAAGGAGAAAAGAAAGAAAGAAAGAATAACGTTTATTTGGACACTGTTCGTGAAACCAGGGCCGTAGCCAGGAATTCATTTCGGGGGGGGGTTATTGCAAACTTTTTTTTAAAGAAATTACGTACCTATTTCTGATTTCAGAGAGGGTAGAAAAATAGTAAATACAGATAAAAAAAAAGAGTATTTTCTCTTTTTCGGAAATCTTAAAAAAAAATTTGCGAGCGAAGCGAGGTGGAAATTTTTAGCATCCAGCTTCGAATAAGTTAGGTTTTCTTTCTCTTTGACCGATCATACAGAAATAGAAGTAACTTTATCGACCTAATATGCAGAAAAGTTTGAGAAGAATAATGCAAAAAAGATGCAAGAGCGAGCGGAGCGAGCTCGAAAATTTTCTCATCCCACCTGGGAGAGGCTGGGGTAGGTTAGAATATCTCAGAGAATGCTGAAGTTGCAGGAATTTATTCAATACAAAGTCAGATTCAATAAAAATACAGTATTTAAGCACACTTTTACTGGTATTGTAGATTATAAAGTACGCCTATGCGAAATAGATTACAATTACCCTAGAGGGTCGATCTCTGGATTGAGATTTTGGTTTCTCGCATTTCGGGGGGGGTTTGAACCCCCAACCCCCCTGCCTACGGCCCTGCGTGAAACACAAAATACATATAACAAAATAAAAAAATGAAAAATAATTGAAATTGTTTATTGTTAATTAAAACGGTACCACGGTAACATAGTAAACAGAAATATCTCAAATACTAACATACATAATAGAGGACAACCTAGCATATTACTCTCGCAAAACATCAGACATACACGCATAATTCTGCTCCTATCATCAGCATTAATACCAGACAGATACTGTCTGACGCTGGTTTTCTAATGAACCTATAGGGACAAGTTTATAAAATAACACTACTGTTAATTTTCCTGTAAACATTTCAGTTGAACAATAGTCGGTATGGTACAATAACCAATTCGATTCCCGGATTTGAAACTGTTATATATAACCGGGGAATACCTACTTATGAGCAGTTTCATACACTAATCTATATTAACTCATGCAACTTCATCAAAAACACAATAAATAATATTTATCGTAAATAATATTATGTCGCCCAAATCAAAAATTCTGATAAATTCGCCCAACCGCTGTGCCTACATGGTATGTGGTCGGTAATGGCGGCATGTCATTACAACAGACATCATAAATCTATTACAAATAAATACAGTGATATTCTCAGTGTTAAAACTAGGAATAAGGACAAACTACGAGTTCCCTTTCACCGGCTTCATAAGGTTCAGCTAATGAGTTAGTGGACATGTGCAACTCTAATGCAGACAAAGTGGACCCGCTGACTATCAGCACCCCTGAAATTTCACTGCATAGTGAGTCGAATCTTGGCACTCACCAACCGGAGGCAACAGAGGACCCATACCAGTCAGGAAGTGCTCAGGTCTCGATTCCCGGTGGGGTTACACCAGGTGCTGAACAAGGTCCATTGCAAGTATTTCAGACAGAAGCTAGTTCTCTCACTTGTAGTAGTAAAGTTTGTTGCTGCTCCATTATGTTTTCTGATAGTTTTGGAAAAGGGTTAGGAAAATTACTTAGTAACAACCTGAGTCATTCTTCTCAAAACTATTGCATGCCTCAGACTTCCTATAATCAAATAATGTCTACAATAACTAGGAATGAATATGACCCTAATGCCATTATAACTGTTCTTATAGGTAATAGTTTAAATGTTAAAAAAGATGATATCACTGACAGTGTCACCGAGCTACTGAAGTTAAATTGTAAGAAAGTAATATTGTGTGCTTTTCCATACTTTGAGCACTTGTCAAACAGGCAAAATAACTTCATTCATATATTAAATAATTACATGCATTTTTTAGTTAGTCACCATAGTGACAAGTTTATATTTTTTGACACCAACATTTTTGTTGATAAGCTTAGGTCGACTAGGGATACTGTGTATCTGCCCATTAGTTTTAGACGTCAAATAGCTAGGCTATTAGCTTTTAATATTAACCCAGACATAATTAGTATGTCGAAGTCATGTTTAATTAGCACCACAATTAGTAATAGTACTAATGATAAGGTGTTTCAAATTAGTAATTTAAACTAGTTTGTAAGACAACAGAAGGTACCAATAGCAGTATAGTTGCACTTAATAACAAAAAGGTATTTTCTAGCACTAACAAAGGTAATTGCACAAAAGGGGCTAAGCAGAAATCCTTGAAATTATTTCATCAAAATATTCAAGGTTTTTCTTCCAAACAATTGGAAATTGAATTGTTTTTAGAAAAAACAATGTTTGACATTATTTGTTTAACTGAGCATTGGTTAAAAGACTATGAAATGTTAATTAATTATGAAAATTATAGTGTGGCCAGTTGTTTTAACCGAAAATCAATGCTGCGTGGTGGTTCACTAATCTTAATTAAAAGTTGTATTAAATCAAAAACCCGTAACGACATAGTTGAACTATCGGTTGAACATAGCATTGAGCTGTCTTGTGTTGAGCTAGATAAGCATGTTATAGTGTGCGTTTACAGACCCCCAAATTATCAAAACTACTCTTTATTTGAGTCAGTAATGGAAGATGTTTTGTCAAAACTTGCAACTGGGAATAAATCGGTAATTATCTGCGGGGACTTTAATATTAACATTTTAGAAAATAATTCTAATACCAGTAGATTATTAAATTTGTTTAAATCCTTCAACTTGTCAAATGTGTTTGTAGAGCCAACCCGAATAACTACGACTACTGCTACATGTATTGATAATGTGTTTTGTTCCTGCGACTATTTAGATAAAGCCATCGTTAATTATCTCCCTTCTGATCACAGTGGGCAAACAGTAACTTTTGAATCCAACTTACCCATAAAAAAAGTGCAGATACAATTCAGACCAGTTACCGCTGTTAATTTAAATAAATTTAATAGCACTTTAGTTTGTAAATTAAGTAATCAGGACCTTTCAATAAACAATGTCAATATTCTGTATAAAGAATTCTTTTCGGTAGTCCAAACCGAGTTCAATAATACTTTTAAGAAAAGCACTAAAACTATCAGCCCTAAGTTTTTATTTAGTGATTGGGCAACTAAAGGACTCAGGAAAAGTAGGGAAAGACTTTTCGAACTGTATGGCCTTAAGCCTTATATTAACACGGGAAGTTTTAATAAGTATGTTGCTACTTATTCTAGAACTTTTAAGAGCACTTGTAAGGCAGCTAAAGCCTTATACATTAGCAACAAAGTTAAATCAGCGGACAATAAAATACAGACGGTTTGGAAAATTATCAATAATGAAACGAATAGGAGCAAAAAGCATAATTCCGATTACACACTGGAGACGTCAAGTGGTGGTCTCATTTGCGATAGCAAAGAAGTGGCTCAAGAATTTGTACATTTCTTTTCCAGTATCCCACTTAAAACTACTGAAACCTTAAACTCCTCGCCATCGCTCTCTTTTGATTTAGTAAGGGCGAACGTTCCAGCCTGCCTGATTGATTTTAACTTTAAGCATATTAACCCCGTTACAGTAATAAAAGCTTTTAAGCAAATCAAGATCAAATTGACCGAGGATCTTTGGGGAATGTCCATTAAAGTCTGTACCTCCATAATTGAGACCATAGCGCCTTACTTAGCCTTAATATTTAATTTGTGTGTGGATCAAGGAGTCTTCCCGGATTTAATGAAATACAGTAAGGTAATACCACTTTTCAAATCCGGGGACAGTAAAGACTCCAATAATTATAGGCCCGTATCCGTGCTGCCAGTTTTCAGTAAGGTGTTTTAAAAGGTAATGCTGAATCAAATGCTCAATCATTTTAACACAAATAAAATCCTTCACGACCAACAGTACGGTTTCACCAAAGGACGTTGTACGACTGACGCCGGTGTAACCTTATTAAGACACATTTTTAACGCGTGGGAAGAAGTCCAAGACGCCATAGGAATCTTTTGTGACCTCTCCAAGGCATTTGATTGCGTCGATCACGAAACCTTACTCTTGAAACTTGAGCATTACGGACTAGGTAAACTTGCGCTCAGTTTAGTAAAATCTTATTTAAATGATAGACAACAGCAAGTTCAAATAAACGGTATCAACTCACTAGGTTTAAAAGTAAAAATGGGTGTTCCACAAGGCTCGATTTTGGGTCCTTTCCTCTTTTTAGTGTACATTAATGATCTACTCCATTTATTAAAAAATCAGCCACACATGGTGTTATTTGCTGACGATACTTCCTTAATTTTTAAGGTAGATAGACGTGCTACAAATTTTGACGAAGTAAATAACGCCCTACTGCAGGTCCAAAATTGGTTCACTGCTAATAATTTAGTATTAAATGGAAAAAAGACTAAGTGCATAAAATTTTCTTTACCAAATGTCAAAAGTAGGGATTGTGAGATTATATTGAATCAAGAGAAACTAGAATTCGTCGATAAAACTGTTTTCCTGGGGATCACGCTCGACTCAAGGCTACAATGGGGTCCTCATTTAACATCTCTTGCAGGGCGGCTGAGTTCAGCAGCATATGCTGTCAGAAAAATCCGTCAATTTACTGATGTAGATACCGCGAGGCTAGTCTATTTTAGTTACTTTCATAGCATAATGTCTTACGGTATTTTACTATGGGGACGGGCTGCAGACATCGAGTCTATCTTTATTCTGCAGAAAAGAGCGATCAGAGCCATTTATAATCTACGCAGGCGCGATTCTTTAAGGGAACTGTTTAAGGATATTAACATCATGACGGTACCTTGTCAATATATATATGAAAACATCTTGCACGTAAGAAAAAATTTACATCTTTTTAGTAAAAGAGGCGATAGACATAATTATAGTACTAGAAATAGGGACTTATTAGTTCAACCAGGTTTCAGACTGGCTAAAGTAGACTCATCTTTCATGGGGTACTGTTTAAAATGTTACAATAAAATCCCTCCCCACATACTTCAACTGAATGAGACGAAATTCAAAACTTGTATAAAACGCACACTATGTAGGCAGGCATATTATAAGTTGGAGGATTACATCTCTGATAAAAATGCTTGGCTTAATGCTGGTCCTGCTCCACAACCACAACTAACTAATTAACATTCGAAAATGCTGTTGGAGCTGCTGAAGATTGTAAGACTATCTTTGCATTGTATAAACTCAATCTCTCCTTTGTATTATATAATTGCACAGGTGTGAGTACTATGTACTATAGAGCTACCATTTACCGGGTATTTTGTCTTTCATTGACTTGAATGTGCCCTGGCGGCTGGGAATGTCATGCTCACTCAAATGTCTCGCTGGTGGTGGCGTATGTGTTGGATCATTTAGCTCCCTTCAAAATGGTTGAGCTGAATGGTGCTGATTCATGCGTCATGTTCGTGAACGGGCGCCGTCAGTTGTGACTGGTCATTTCTTAGCTGCCATGGCTTATTTTAATTTTTGAATTGTGCTTATTTTGTAATTGCGGACGCTTTTAACGTGCTTTCTACATTGTTCTCACATGTATAATTTCAACATGAATAATGTAACCATTATATTGTAACAATATTTTGATTTAAAAGAGTGTCCATGGAGTTTCTTGCCCGTTCTTCTCCATAGGTACCTACTACGCTTTGGAATGGGCAACTAGCTTCATATTTCTGACTGACTGACTCCTTGACAATTCAAAAGTGCCTGTAAATGGTTTAATTGAAATAAATGCTTTGAGTTTGAGTTTGAGTTCATAACTCATTTGATTTGCCTTATAAATGCGTTTAAAGCTAAAGTAAAATGCAACCTTTGTTCAAAGGCGTACTACTCTATTAACGACTACTTAAATGATAAGAGAAGTTGGTCGCTGTGATTAACTCAAGACAATGTTTATGTTCTTTCTCCAGAATTAGTTTACCCACTGACAGGTTATATGAGTTTACATATTTTTTATTTTATTTTTTATTTGGACTGTATAGTCAATTTATTTTAATATTATTTTGAATTTAATTTATTGTTGACATAATCTACTCATAACAATGTATTCTGTATGAGTTGTATTGCAATATGTGGTTAGCTAGCGACATCGACAATTGATAATTATTATTTTTGCCTGAGCAACCGGCAGCAGGTTCGTCATGCTCCCTTAGATGTCACTGCTTGCGGTAGCGTCGGGGATCGGGTTGTCTCCTTCCCTCAAATATGGCGAGGGGGTAATGGCTGATCTTTGCGTTATGCTCGTGAACGGGTGCTGCTTGTGGTGACTGTGACTGTCTTGCTGATCTCGGTTTTGTTAATGTTATTAGTAATTAACTTTTTATTTATTTTACTTCGATGGTCCTAGTTTATCTTTTATAACTTCCAGTTACAGCTATATGTAAGCGGGCACGCCCTTTGTGCCTGGAGGCTTTTATTTTGGTAATTTATGTTTAACTTTTATTGCTGCTTGAGTAGTTCTCGTTTTTTTTATATTTTATCTTTTTTTTTTGTGGTTGGTATATCGGCGTGTGCTAGCTGACATATGGCTAATAATTAGATTTAAGTTTTATGTATGTAATGTAAATGATTTTGTATAATTTTTTATAGAATCAATTTTTCTCTAACTGAACAGACAGCTGTGCTGCTGGGGAGTTTGTTGCGCCACTTCTTCTTCCCACCTAAAGCACTAGGAAGTGGTGAAGGGTGGGTGTTTTGGGGGACTGTCTTATGTAATTTTAACATTCGAAAAGTGCTGATTCTCAGCCTAGTTTGAATAAATGACTTTTGATTTTGAATAAAATTCAAGTGTCTGTTTGTAATTTTAAGATAACTGCTTTCTGCTAATTAATCATTCATATATAAATCATTCATATTATTATTAGTAGGTTATACCTATTCCGTGTTTTTTTTTCTACAGTCGGAAGTTTTTATCTTACGTTCAAATAGATTTCAACTTTCCAGGCTTTAATCTCTTGTGAAATTACTCCTCAAATAACACTGAGATCAATCCTCCGGTCCAGCTGCTTTTCAGTCGTAGGTATTTGGAACGTGCTATAACTCAAAAGCTACATTTGTGAGCGTATACTGGGAAGGAAGGTAGGCTTTGGTTTTACTTAAGACATTTTGTAAAGCTTCTCCAGAAATTATATCCTTATCTTAGGAGATTTCTCTGAACTTACAATCGATATCTAGATTTTTCTAGATCTATATGCATTATACATTTCTATTTGGTTAATTTCATTCACATTTGTATGAAATGTCAGCAATGCATTGTGGTTCCGCCATAGGACATTGGGCTGAAATGTCGATGGTCAAATTATAATGTCATTTATCGGTTACAGGGTACCTACACAAATAACCCTTCTACCCCCAGGTAAAAGAGAAATTGCAATAACAAACATGGAACATTTAATTATGTGCAACCAAAGTGGTGACACGTGCTCCTTAGCGTTATATTTTCTCCGAATTTTGTATTGTTTTCAAAGTGCTGTTTTCCTCTAAAACTGATTGCTTGTGATATTTTTGTGCCATGGATATTCAAAAAGAAGGTATGTACGACATTTTAATCCTATTTTTTTATTTTAACCATGTAATTATCGGTAACCAGCACCGTCAAAGAGAGGCTTCCCATTTCTTTGTTTTTTGCCCCTTTCCCTTATTCAACTACCTAGCCTTCTACTTAGGAAGGAACGAATCCCCAAAGATGAAACATATATCAAAACAATCTCTTGTTTGTCTAGTTTCAAAAACTGTAACGTCTAGGTGCGCCAAAGTGCGCCCAGGGTTTGCTATAGGTAATTGAAAGGACTAGGTCGTGTGTAGGTAAATTACCTAGGGTATTTTTGTTTTTCTTTTATTCTACAGGGCACACCATCAAGTGTTCTTTCTGTTGAATGGCGACCTGGTTATCTGCGACTAATACAGAAAATGAGGCAGATAGATCTCGCGAAGTATTTGGAAATTTGGTACACTCTTTACCGGACTTTGAAAATATCCAGACCGATTACTTAAGAGATTAGCTTTTGATCTCTGTAAACGGTTTGCTGCATATTGAAAGAAACTGGGGAGGTCCAAAACAAAGCTAATTGCCAAATACGGTGATTGTTTAAGGGGGATGCGCTAGGGTAGCCCGCGAAATACAAATTTTCTTACGTTTTTTGCAATTTGCTGGTCAGTGTTAGGTTGTATTTTCATCTAAATATTATTTGCGGCCGTAAAAAATATGGATTTACATAATTATAAACATTAGAATCAGCAATACAACTCTCTAAGTTCATGTAAGTGAATGAAGATATCATGAAATTTTCATTCAATGCACTTACATGAACTTAGAGAGTTGTATACACCTGCAAATTGCAAAAAACGTAAGAAAATTTGAATTTCGCGGGCTGCCCTAGCGCATCCATCTTAAATGAGATCGAAGTCTATAATACTATGTTCCGCTATATATTATCTAGTAAATATTATTATTTATATGCCAATTAAGCTATGCTCAGAAATAATAAATGTATAAAACCAATTTTATTGTTACCTACTTATCTACCTATTTTTGTATGGATGAAAGCTTTTTTTTAGAGAATATATCTACCTTGCCTTTTTTTTTTAAACTTTTTATTACCCTTAGAACCTCAAAACATTCATTTCTTAGGTAAAAAGTCATTTGTTCATTTTTAATCCGACTTGCAAACCCAATGTCCGCCCTTCTTAGGAACCGGGACCAATGTGCAATGGCTCGAATTTCAAAATATTTCTACACTTTTATGTATGAAATCGATAAGTTAGTCGTTTCTAATGACTCTCAGTCAGTTTCTAATAACACTCATGATACATTTACCATGTTATAAGTATCATAATTAATATACAGCCACTTTGAAACCTTTAGATGTTTACTGCGGTTCTCGACGCTTGTAGGTACCTAATATGACTGGCAACATAATCAGCCTGCAATAAACGTAACGTTTTAATCCTGAGATTATATTAATTAGATTCGATTGATAAAACTGCATTTTATCATACCTAAGGCTTTATCATAAAATTATCTAAAAATTGCACTATAAATGCGCACCACGCAAAATCAGCAACATGAAGTTCTTGGCAGTGGCACTATTGGCTCTGACGGCGGTCGCCTCCGCTAAATACATCGACCTCGAGGATGCCATCGATCTAGAAGACATCACCGCTTACGGATACTTGTCTAAAATCGGTGCACCCGCTGCCGAAAGAATCCGTCAAGCTGAGGAGCAGGAAGAGATCCATGGCAGAATCGTCGGTGGTTCAGCCTCAAACACCGGACAGTTCCCTTACCAGGTAATTCATCAATTTGATTATACACAGAGATGTCTTAATAATACTCATTCCATTTAAAATTGTGTAAGAGGCCTCTGCGAGTTGAAAGAACCGAGATACCATGGTCCCGAAAATGTAAACATAATAATAAATCTTTTATTTCAAGCACTCAGGCAGTATTACAGTCCATAATATTACAAAAAAAATTCAAACAACAACTCCACCTATATTAATTTCGGTAATTTCCGCAGGCCGGTCTTCTCGTGAACTTCGGTGGTGGTCAGGGTGTCTGCGGAGCCTCTCTGATCAGGGTTAACCGCCTTGCTACCGCTGCTCACTGCTGGTTCGACGGTCAAAACCAGGGCTCTCTCATTACCGTTGTCCTTGGTTCAAACCGTTTGTTCTCTGGTGGTACCAGGCTGACTACCAACAATATTGCTATGCACGGAAGCTGGAACCCTAGCCTGATCCGTAACGACGTTGCTGTGATCAGACTGAACTCTAACGTTGGACTTTCAGGTAAGATAATAACAAGTAACATTTAGTACTTAATGTAACTACTTTACCCATAATCTTAATTGTTCAGTTCATATCTCTAAAACAAAAGTAAAAAAGCAAAGTATATATTGGGTTGTGTCACTAACTAAAACATTTATTATTTTTAAAGCATAGGTACGCATAAGTTTTAAACTATACTTCGTATCATGTTAAATCAGTTAATTATAATTAAAAAATATTATGTATAATTTGTTTATCAACAGGCAACATCGCACTCATCCCTCTAGCCAGCGGTAACGAGCACTATGCCGGTGAAAACGCCATCGCATCTGGCTTCGGTCTCACTAATGATGGTAAGGAATACTTTACAGTGGGTTTCGAATCTGGAGTATTTGTTTGTTTACTGGACTAACGTCAAAAACTAATGATTATGATTCTCCAGGTGGCAGCGTCTCTGGGAATTTGAACCACGTTACCCTGCCGGTGATCACAAACGCTGTATGCAGAGCTTCCTTCCCGCTCATCATCCAGGACTCCAACATTTGCACAAGCGGAGCCAATGGCAGGAGCACATGCCAGGGTGACTCGGGTGGTCCCCTCGTTGTAAACAGGAACGGCCCTCTCTTGGTATGTATTTTGAGAATAAATTTCGGAATGCTTACTTTTTCAATGGCTTACCTTTCGTAAGCTTGATCGTTTTAAACTTGTGAATGGTACTAATTTTAACTTTTTTCCAACAGATTGGTATCACATCATTCGGATCGGCCCGCGGTTGCCAGATCGGATCTCCGGCCGCCTTCGCCAGGGTCACCACTTACGCCGCCTGGCTGTTGAGCCAGTAAACTAGCCAGCAGAAAATGATATGTGAAACACATTATCATGATAATATTTTAGCAATAAAACAATATTGCTTTATTAAAATATGAGTTTCGTTTCAAAAACCTAAGAATACCATAGTGGCTTGTAATATTGTCTTTCAAATCGGCCTCAAATCTGCCTACAGATTTGAGGATCAAAAATTCTAATAAATTCGCCCAACCGCTGTGCCTACATGGTATGTGGTCGGTAATGGCGGCATGTCATTACAACAGACATCATAAATCTATTACAAATAAATACAGTGATATTCTCAGTGTTAAAACTAGGAATAAGGACAAACTACGAGTTCCCTTTCACCGGCTTCATAAGGTTCATAACTCATTTGATTTGCCTTATAAATGCGTTTAAAGCTAAAGTAAAATGCAACCTTTGTTCAAAGGCGTACTACTCTATTAACGACTACTTAAATGATAAGAGAAGTTGGTCGCTGTGATTAACTCAAGACAATGTTTATGTTCTTTCTCCAGAATTAGTTTACCCACTGACAGGTTATATGAGTTTATATAATTTTTTTATTTTATTTTATTTGGACTGTATAGTCAATTTATTTTAATATTATTTTGAATTTAATTTATTGTTGACATAATCTACTCATAACAATGTATTCTGTATGAGTTGTATTGCAATATGTGGTTAGCTAGCGACATCGACAATTGATAATTATTATTTTTGCCTGAGCAACCGGCAGCAGGTTCGTCATGCTCCCTTAGATGTCACTGCTTGCGGTAGCGTCGGGGATCGGGTTGTCTCCTTCCCTCAAATATGGCGAGGGGGTAATGGCTGATCTTTGCATTATGCTCGTGAACGGGTGCTGCTTGTGGTGACTGTGACTGTCTTGCTGATCTCGGTTTTGTTAATGTTATTAGTAATTAACTTTTTATTTATTTTACTTCGATGGTCCTAGTTTATCTTTTATAACTTCCAGTTACAGCTATATGTAAGCGGGCACGCCCTTTGTGCCTGGAGGCTTTTATTTTGGTAATTTATGTTTAACTTTTATTTCTGCTTGAGTAGTTCTCGTTTTTTTTTATTTTATCTTTTTTTTTGTGGTTGGTATATCGGCGTGTGCTAGCTGACATATGGCTAATAATTAGATTTAAGTTTTATGTATGTAATGTAAATGATTTTGTATACTTTTGTATAGAATCAATTTTTCTCTAACTGAACAGACAGCTGTGCTGCTGGGGAGTTTGTTGCGCCACTTCTTCTTCCCAGCTAAAGCACTAGGAAGTGTTGATTCTCAGCCTAGTTTGAATAAATGACTTTTGATTTTGAATAAAATTCAAGTGTCTGTTTGTAATTTTAAGATAACAGCTTTCTGCTAATTAATCATTCATATATAAATCATTCATATTATTATTAGTAGGTTATACCTATTCCGTGTTTTTTTTTCTACAGTCAGAACTTTTAATCTTACGTTCAAATAGATTTCAACTTTCCAGGCTTTAATCTCTTGTGAAATTACTCCACAAATAACACTGAGATCAATCCTCCGGTCCAGCTGCTTTTCAGTCGTAGGTATTTGGAACGTGCTAAAACTCAAAAGCTACATTTGTGAGCGTATACTGGGAAGGAAGGTAGGCTTTGGTTTTACAGACATTTTGTAAAGCTTCTCCAGAAATTATATCCTTATCGTAGGAGATTTCTCTGAACTTACAATCGATATCTAGATTTTTCTAGATCTATATGCATTATACATTTCTATTTGGTTAATTTCATTCACATTTGTATGAAATGTCAGCAATGCATTGTGGTTCCGTCATAGGACATTGGGCTGAAATGTCGATGGTCAATTTATAATGTAATTTATCGGTTACAGGGTACCTACACAAATAACCCTTCTACCCCCAGGTAAAAGAGAAATTGCAATAACAAACATGGAACATTTAATTTTGTGCAACCAAAGTGGTGACACGTGCTCCTTAGCGTTATATTTTCTCCGAATTTTGTATTGTTTTCAAAGTGCTGTTTTCCTCTAAAACTGATTGCTTGTGATATTTTTGTGCCATGGATATTCAAAAAGAAGGTATGTACGACATTTTAATCCTATTTTTTTATTTTAACCATGTAATTATCGGTAACCAGCACCGTCAAAGAGAGGCTTCCCATTTCTTTGTTTTTTGCCCCTTTCCCTTATTCAACTACCTAGCCTTCTACTTAGGAAGGAACGAATCCCCAAAGATGAAACATATATCAAAACAATCTCTTGTTTGTCTAGTTTCAAAAACTGTAACGTCTAGGTGCGCCAAAGTGCGCCCAGGGTTTGCTATAGGTAATTGAAAGGACTAGGTCGTGTGTAGGTAAATTACCTAGGGTATTTTTGTTTTTCTTTTATTCTACAGGGCACACCATCAAGTGTTCTTTCTGTTGAATGGCGACCTGGTTATCTGCGACTAATACAGAAAATGAGGCAGATAGATCTCGCGAAGTATTTGGAAATTTGGTACACTCTTTACCGGACTTTGAAAATATCCAGACAGATTACTTAAGAGATTAGCTTTTGATCTCTGTAAACGGTTTGCTGCATATTGAAAGAAACTGGGGAGGTCCAAAACAAAGCTAATTGCCAAATACGGTGATTGTTTAAGGGGGATGCGCTAGGGTAGCCCGTGAAATTCAAATTTTCTTACGTTTTTTACACACAAAATATTTCTACACTTTTATGTATGAAATCGATAAGTTAGTCGTTTCTAATGACTCTCAGTCAGTTTCTAATAACACTCATGATACATTTACCATGTTATAAGTATCATAATTAATATACAGCCACTTTGAAACCTTTAGATGTTTACTGCGGTTCTCGACGCTTGTAGGTACCTAATATGACTGGCAACATAATCAGTCTGCAATAAACGTAACGTTTTAATCCTGAGATTATATTAATTAGATTCGATTGATAAAACTGCATTTTAAGATACCTAAGGCTTTATCATAAAATTATCTAAAAATTGCACTATAAATGCGCACCACGCAAAATTTTAAGTTAGTTTAATACATCAATATCAGCAACATGAAGTTCTTGGCAGTGGCACTATTGGCTCTGACGGCGGTCGCCTCCGCTAAATACATCGACCTCGAGGATGCCATCGATCTAGAAGACATAACCGCTTACGGATACTTGTCTAAAATCGGTGCACCCGCTGCCGAAAGAATCCGTCAAGCTGAGGAGCAGGAAGAGATCCATGGCAGAATCGTCGGTGGTTCAGCCTCAAACACCGGACAGTTCCCTTACCAGGTAATTCATCAATTTGATTATACACAGAGATGTCTTAATAATACTCATTCCATTTAAAATTGTGTAAGAGGCCTCTGCGAGTTGAAAGAACCGAGATACCATGGTCCCGAAAATGTAAACATAATAATAAATCTTTTATTTCAAGCACTCAGGCAATATTACAATCCATAATATTACAAAAAAAATTCAAACAACAACTCCATCTATATTAATTTCGGTAATTTCCGCAGGCCGGTCTTCTCGTGAACTTCGGTGGTGGTCAGGGTGTCTGCGGAGCCTCTCTGATCAGGGTTAACCGCCTTGCTACCGCTGCTCACTGCTGGTTCGACAGTGTAAACCAGGGCTCTCTCATTACCGTTGTCCTTGGTTCAAACCGTTTGTTCTCTGGTGGTACCAGGCTGACTACCAACAATATTGCTATGCACGGAAGCTGGAACCCTAGCCTGATCCGTAACGACGTTGCTGTGATCAGATTGAACTCTAACGTTGGACTTTCAGGTAAGATAATAATAAGTAACATTTAGTACTTAATGTAACTACTTTACCCATAATCTTAATTGTTCAGTTCATATCTCTAAAACAAAAGTAAAAAAGCAAAGTATATATTGGGTTGTGTCACTAACTAAAACATTTATTATTTTTAAAGCATAGGTACGCATAAGTTTTAAACTATACTTCGTATCATGTTAAATCAGTTAATTATAATTAAAAAATATTATGTATAATTTGTTTATCAACAGGCAACATCGCACTCATCCCTCTAGCCAGCGGTAACGAGCACTATGCCGGTGAAAACGCCATCGCATCTGGCTTCGGTCTCACTAATGATGGTAAGGAATACTTTACAGTTGGTTTCGAATCTGGAGTATTTGTTTGTTTACTGGACTAACGTCAAAAACTAATGATTATGATTCTCCAGGTGGCAGCGTCTCTGGGAATTTGAACCACGTTACCCTGCCGGTGATCACAAACGCTGTATGCAGAGCTTCCTTCCCGCTCATCATCCAGGACTCCAACATTTGCACAAGCGGAGCCAATGGCAGGAGCACATGCCAGGGTGACTCGGGTGGTCCCCTCGTTGTAAACAGGAACGGCCCTCTCTTGGTATGTATTTTGAGAATAAATTTCGGAATGCTTACTTTTTCAATGGCTTACCTTTCGTAAGCTTGATCGTTTTAAACTTGTGAATGGTACTAATTTTAACTTTTTTCCAACAGATTGGTATCACATCATTCGGATCGGCCCGCGGTTGCCAGATCGGATCTCCGGCCGCCTTCGCCAGGGTCACCACTTACGCCGCCTGGCTGTTGAGCCAGTAAACTAGCCAGCAGAAAATGATATGTGATTATCATGATAATATTTTAGCAATAAAACAATTGTTTTATTAAAATATGAGTTTCGTTTTAAATACCTAAGAATACCATAGCGGCTCAAATCTGTAGGCAGATTTGAGGCCTTTGTTCATTCAGAATACGAGAATTAAGTATTAGCATACTTGATTCTCGAAATTGAGACACATGATGTTTTATGTCCTAAAACAAAGGGACTCACAGGAAAATTATTTGTTTTCTATTTAATGGGCAGTAAATCTATGCTACTCTAAGATAGCAATAAAATTGATCTGATTCAATTGAATTTCAATCTAACACGCAACACCTGTGCAGATCAGCCGATATTATAATTATGATCGATCTAGTGTATAAAGCCGCACTTGCCATGGTCAATCCGGATGGGTGACCATCCTCCAGTCCTCCTTAGTGATATTCATCATTCTTCTTGGTGATATTTCTTTACACATCGAGACCTTGAATTGTAATAATATATTATTCACGTAGAGGTTAAATTAGTATCTTAATATAGCGGGCGCTATTTTGAATCCCGAACGAAACGAAGAATTCTAGGGCTCCCGAGCGCAGCGAGGTAGCTATGAGTTTTCTCCTGAGTGAAGCAAGGGTCTTCAAGGGGAATCAAGGGTGTCTTTACTACAAGAATCCTCGCTGCACGCAGGATTCAAACTCGCCTTTTAACATCTTTTACTTATCGCACCTACTGCGACGTAAAGTAAACATTTATTTGCATAGATTGCAGGTACAGTAAATAAGATGTGACAATTAAAATATGGGTGTTCCTTGTACAATCTACCATAAAATAGGCATGCAACATTACTATAACACGAGTGAGTCAATAAACTGAAAGTCAATGATCAAATGATAATTTATTTTTAAGGTGTTACAGTTGAACAATAGTCGGCATGGTACTAAAACGAATTTGATTCCCGAATTAGAAGTTCGTGAAACTGTTATTAGACCGTGGAATACTTACTTGTGAGCAGTTTCATATACTATTCTAGTAACTCATGCAACTTCATTAAAAACACAATAAATAATAATTATCGTAATTAATAATATAATAACGGCAACACTGATACGTCAATAACGAAATGTTCCATAGCTCGTATTTACTTTATTTAATTATCTCCATAAGCCGCCTATATACAAAAATCACAACAAAACCTTTTTTAATAAATAATAAATAAATTCAGTAACAATAAACATCATTAAAATGAAAAAACCAAAAATCATACAAAAATCAAGAATGACGCTGTCACTCAGCGCTGTCAAAGTACCCTTCACGCAAATAAATTACAGATAATTATAACATTGGTATGGACTTCAAAACATCGTGTTGGCGAGATCAGCAGCCCGCCGCGCACGCCTACCACCTCCAGAATCGTCGCTCAGCTCCGCCTCGCCGCCGCCGGAACCTAGCCCCATCGTGAGTGCTGTAATACCGGCCGTGGCAGTTGCGTCGAGTCGACGAGCGACGAATATTTTTCCCCGCCGACGTCACCAACACCCATACGTCGGCAGGGGAGAGGCCGGCCACCGAGGAGCTTGGGACTTAGGGGCCAACCGGCCCCGAGCCGAGTCCCCGCTGCCAGTGGTTGTGTGCAGCGCATGAGATGGACTCAGTCAATGAACGAGAACGTCATGCGCGCATACTACGGGTCTATAGAGGGGGAAACTAACCTCACTGCATACCGCGATAGGATGCTGTCTCTGTTCCAGGAACTAGAACCAACCGTCAACGTCTCGGCCCAACGACTGTCGGATCAGATGCGGGTCATCCAACGTAATCACAGGTTGGACGATGCTGCACTTGATAGGCTGCGCTCAGAGGTACTGAGCAACCGTATCGTCTCGACTCCGGCACAAACCGCGGCACAACCGTCAATTCCTGACCCAATCCCGCCGCTGTCCAATCATGTTGAAGAAGAGAATGATAGGGTTGTCACAGAAAGTAGCCAGTGCAACGCCCGATTGAGGAGCGCTCTGGAGGATGCGTTTCGCGATTATAGGCACACCCCAACCGAACTTAGACCCCGACTACCACGCTTACCTAAGCAAAAGAAAAATAGGGCGCTGGTGTGTGCCTTGGACTCGCAGCTTAATAACTTTTTCGAGAGCAGCGAGGATCTCGTTGATACACACTCAATCCTGTATTGCGCGGCTGTTGCGGCATGTCGTTTAGCTAACGTCAAGTTCCCAAACTGTGACAGAGCTATACGACCAAAACCAGCCGTACCAGCCTGGCAGTGTAGGATCGAGCGCCGTATCGATGGGGCCAGGATACTCATCGGCAAACTATATAGCTTCAGGGAGGGCAATACACGACCACGAGTGATGCGCTTTGTGAGACGGGCATTCTCGGGGACAGGAATCAGTTCTCCAGAATACATGTCCCGTGTCACAGAGCGCATCGACTTCCTGAAGCAAAAAGTCTGTGCATGGGCGAGCCGTATTCGACGGTATAAGCGGCGGGTTGACCGATACACGCAGAATCGCATGTTCCAGAGCGATGAGAGATGGGTATATAGAGCTTGGGAGCGACCTGAACAAAATGTGACGGACGTGTGCCGCCCAGATGATGACGCCACGAGCGCATTCTGGCGAAGCATATGGTCGGTACCCGTCTGTCACGCTGAGGCTGACTGGATACAGAATGTCGAGCGAGTGTGTGAAACTATACCAGAAATGGAAGCGATTTTAATCACTCCACTAGACGTAGCCAGAGCAGTCCGCTCGTTACCGAATTGGAAATCACCGGGACCGGACGGACTGCACAACTTTTGGTTAAAATGGCTGACTAGTTCACACACTCGCTTGGCATCTCAATTCCAGTCATCTTTAGAGTCTGGGTCGCTACCACAGTTTCTAACAACAGGCGTTACCCACCTGCTCCATAAGTCAGGTAGCCCCGCGGAACCCAAGAATTATAGACCGATCACATGTTTGTCGACGGTCTATAAATATTCTTACTCTTACATCCATTTTGAGAGTGAAAATAAACACACACATTGACTAATTCTATTGACTATTCAATAATGTCCGCCTCTCAAAATGGATGCAGGAACGGGTCCCGCGGTACTAAGGAGCTACTCATCGACATGGCCATAAGCCAACAGGTTCGTCGATCCCGTAAGGACCTCTCGACATGCTGGATAGACTATAAGAACGCCTACGACTCGGTGCCACATACATGGCTCATGAGGGTGCTGGAGTTGTACAAGATTGATGCAACTCTACCCACCTTCCTTGAGTCGTGTATGGGGCAATGGAGGACGGCTCTTCGCTACCCAGGATGTCGACAGATCCAAGGGAATGATGAACCTGTACGGATTAAACGGGGAATATTTCAGGGCGACAGTTTGAGTCCGCTTTGGTTCTGCTTGGCCTTGAACCATCTAAGCACAATGCTGGAGGATTCAGGTCTAGGCTATTGGTTGGGGAGAGGTGGTCAGGTCATATCTCACCTCCTCTACATAGATGACTTGAAACTCTTTGCCCCCAACGAATTGCGACTGATGGAGCTGCTGAAGGTAACTGACACCTTCAGTAACGCCATCAGGGTGGAATTTGGTGTGGATAAATGTGCAGTCATGCATGTAAAGCGAGGGGAGATTATGGAACCAGAGGGAATTCAACTCTCGGATTCCATATACCTCAGGTCCCTCTCCGCATCCGAAAACTATAAGTATTTGGGTATGTCGGAATCGTTAGGCATCAACGTTGCTGACATGAAGCAATCGTTGAAGGAGCGCTTCTTTGGTCGCCTGAAAAATTTATTAATTAGCCTTCTTTCAGGCGGAAACAGGGTGCGCGCCTTCAACGGTTGGGTCATGCCGGTTCTGATGTACTCTTTCGGCATACTCAAATGGACTCAGACCGAACTCAACGCCCTAGGAGGGTCCGTATACTGTTGACCGCAAACCGGATGCATCACCCACGATCATCGGTGATGAGATTGTACATCCCGCGGAGGTGCGGGGGTCGAGGCGTTTTAAATGCGAAGACCCTCCACAATCGCGAGGTGTGCAATCTCAGAGAATATTTTTTTAAAGCCGAAGTGGGTATGCACCGCGATGTGGTGGCAGTGGACAAAGGACTCACCCCGCTCTCCATGGCTAATGAGAACTGGCGCAAACCTGTAGTACTTACTACAGAAGACGGCAAGGAGGTATGGCAAAGCAAGGAGCTTCATGGGCGCTTCTATCGGGCTCTTCATGAGCCCGATGTAGATTTCTCAGCGTCCGTATCCTGGCTACGTTTCGGTGACCTTTTCGGGGAAACTGAAGGTTTCGTCTGTGCAATTATGGACGAAGTTATCTTGACGAATAACTATCGGAGACATATTATGAAGGACGGGACGGTTGACGTGTGTCGGGCATGCCACCGTCCGGGTGAGTCCATCAGACATATTATCTCTGGTTGTTCTCGTCTAGCTAACGGCGAGTACTTGCACAGGCATAACCAAGTGGCCAAGATAATTCACCAGCAACTTGCCTTGAAATATAAACTTGTGGACTCTGAGGTACCGTACTACAAGTATGTGCCCGACCCAGTTCTCGAAAATGACCATGACACGTTGTACTGGGATCGGTCTATCATTACCGACAGGACTATTGTTGCCAATAAACCAGATATAGTAGTGATAGACCGATTAGCGCGCCGCGCAATGATAGCATCATATAATGTTACCATCCCACATGACGTGAACCTCGTGAAAACTGAGAAAGAGAAACAAATAAAATATCTCGACTTAGCACACGAGGTTGTCAACATGTGGAATGTGAGCTCGGCTATCATTGTGCCGATTGTCGTAACGGCCAATGGCCTGATAGCCGAAAGCCTCGACCAACATCTCTCGAGGCTCTCGTTAGGCGGTTGGATCAAGGGCCTGATTCAGAAGGCAGTACTCCTTGATACGGCTCGCATTGTGAGGAGGTTCCTGTCTCTGCAGCCCTAACCACCGGTAGCTTGGACCCTGCTCCCGACGACTTCTATTTTTTATATTTTTAAATGTTTTTTCATTATTTAGTTGTCTTTCCTTAAATCACATTAACCACCAGCGGGTCATAATGAAATCCAGTACAAATATTATAGCCCGGCTAGAGCCTGGGTCTTTAATGACTCGGTTTATGTAAGGTTTGCATGACATTATAATTTGACATTAGCGAGCAGATGGTGTGAAAAGCACGATATAATTATATAATGTCGTTTCACTCTTTGTCAACACTTTTTCTGAATATCGACGTACCATATTAACGGGATACTGTACAATCCGTTTTGCTTTATTTTGGTTGAATAATTAACCGCTTTCTAAAAAAGGAGGAGGTTCTCAATCCCCCTTTTTATATATTTGTTTAAGTATGTTCGGGCATAACTCCGTCATAGAGTATAGACGGATTTGCAAAATTCTTTATTTGTTTGAAAGTGTATGCTCTCGAGGTAGTCCTGTCACTGTTATTTACATAGCAGGTAGTGGTATTCGAATTTGTGTGGGGTGGGTAACGTTATAATATTAAGATTCCTGGTAGTAACAAAAAACTATGGCAGTTGACCCGTGGGGGACAGGGGGGACAGATGGTAAAATAATATTATTTAATTTAAAAACTTTCATTCATTCATTTTAGAGTACTGAACCAGCTTTAAAAAAAAATTGGACTTGGTAGGACCAAGTCCATTTTTTTTTTTGGTCCAGTAGAAATTGGGCGTGCAAAATTAAATCGCTTTTACGATGTATAATAGATAACTGGCAGGCAGGTGTCCGCAACTCCAGGTGGGAAAATCGATCATCCACCCCAGCTCCTAAAATGGATAGGAATTTATCTGCATCTGATTTGCCAGGAAACCGACCCTATCAAGTAGTGAAAAGGCAAGATAATGATGGCCCTTACTCATGTATATCAGAACGTTCGGCCAGTCGAGATAGGGAGCTGCAGCCAGCTCCCTATCTCGTTCCTCGCTCCCTACTCCAGTTTTTAGCGACGATTATGTGACGCATAAAGATGCCAGCCAAAGAATTTGTGACAGAACAGTTCGAAAGTTAGAAGCATTTATTTATGGCCTAACGAAGCTTAGCTTAAGTTCTGGCTGACCTTACCGGAAAGAAAAGCTGTAATGTTTTCGACTAGTATTTTAAAGAGTTCATTTGGTGTAGTTTTTTGTATAATCTTACTGTGATTTATATATAGGACTGTTATTTAATTGTAAAATGTGTAATCAGTTTATCAATATTCATTAAATTCATTCAAAATTACAATGGGGCGCCCACATCAGAACTCTTTCAGGTAGGCTAAGTTCAGCTGCATATGCAGTAAGAAAAATAAGGCAGTTGACTGATATAGCCACAGCTAGGTTAGTATACTTTGCTTATTTCCACAGTATTATGTCTTATGGCGTTCTGCTGTGGGGATCGGCAGCTGACGTAGATTCAATTTTCATTTTACAGAAGAGGGCAATCCGCGCGATCTATAAAATGAGTCCTCGCGAGTCCCTTAGAAACAAATTCAAAGAAATTGATATACTGACTCTGTCTTCTCTCTATATCTTTGAAAGTATATTGTATGTTCGCAAAAACTTAGAACTTTTCAAAATAAGAAGCGATTTCCATAACATAAATACACGTAGTAGACACGAAATTGTCTTACCCAAATTTTGATTAACTAAAACAAGCAAGTCATTTCTTATAATCAGTATCCGCTTTTATAACAAGTTACCAAAGTCGGTTACAGAACTTAGCGATGGAAAGTTCAAAACCCATATCAAACGTATCCTTATCAAAAAAGCATATTATAAGATTAAAGACTACGTTGATGACAAGGAAGTTTGGCAATAATTCCTTCTGCACATGTGGCTTCACTGGTACCTTATAAACGGCATAATTATGTAACAGTCTATTAACTGCTCCCAAATTACCATGTTTATTTTCTTTACATTCATCCTTGACATAATTATTGTATTTGACATTATTCCTATTATTATAGATACCTCCAATTTAATTTCAACTCCTAGTACCTAGCTATTGTGGACATGATAATATAAGCAATCACGTCATTTGGCTGAAATAGGTTTTTTTTTATTGTTTGTCTTTTATATAGATTATTTTCTATTTTGTGAATGTGAGAACTTTGTAGGCTTATTGGACTGTAGATTTACTGAACATCTATTTTGTTAAGTACCTGGTACTTTCTTGTTGAAAGGCCTACATTGTCCTCCCATGCCTACTAACACTGTAATTTGAAAATATTGTAAAAGCCAATAGCCAGCAACAAACACAAGAAGCTGTCAAATCGATCCATCTTCTCTCGTGGTGAACCAATTTAACTGTAAGTCTAAAAAGTACAAATTATTATGTACCTAACTACCTATCGCTTTTTTTGGATGATTGATTACAAATAAGGCATTTTTTAAATTTGTGTACCTATTTATTTAAGTATTCTTGTCAGTAGTACCTTTCCACTTTCGTTTGCTTTTAGCCAAAATAGACTCGACTAATATAACAAAAACTTCACAAGTGGATACTGGTATGCAGGCATCAGCTCAACGTTGCTTGTACCTATATCATTAAATATTACGACGTGTTTTGCTTCATTTTTTAGGTAATTAAGTACTCGATAAATGCTTGTTTCGTTGGAATACATGGTCACCCTATTTCAGTCGCCATCCGCCATAGTACATTTTTATAGATTAATTTTGAATTAACAAAAATACTGACACCATTGCACTGAAAACGTATTACACATCAGGGGTTTTACGAGTCTTCTAGGCTTCTTCGTTGTGGAGGAATCGATAATCCTAATGTTTTGAGGTTATATGTAAAATTTTCAATTTACTATATAAAGGGGCCGTCACAAAAAAAAATAAAGCAATAAAAATTCGTTTCAGTCTCGTCACTAAATCTTTATTCATTAACTGTTTCTCTCAGGTCCTCAGTTATGGAGATTCAGGTTGGCCGAACGTACTGGTATCAGGTCGTTCGGCCATAAATAAATGCTTCTAACTTTCGAACTGTTCTGTCACTAAATCTTTATGCGTCACATAATCGTCACTAAAAACTGGAGTAGCAGCCAGCTCCCTATCTCGACTGGCCGAACGTTCTGATATACATCCTTTTTCGCTCTGCAACACTATTTAATGTTTTAATTACCTCTATTTTTAGATGAATTATGATTGTTGATTACTTTTTGTGAAAAAACCCACTAATTTACAAACCTTATGTTTGACATTATCTACATCCTTAGTTAGATTATTTTGATTAATTAATCTCGTTAATTAACTTTATTATCACCTTAATGCGTCAAAATACATATAATGTCAAGTTTGATTATACGTAATTTATCAAATAATTAGGAAATTATCATTCTTAATCCAGGCCTGCATACTTTTATTAGGTATATTATAAACGTGAAAGTCGCGCTGTCTGTTTCCTTTTCTCGTCTAAATGTCTGAACGCATTTGGATGAAATATGGCAGACGGATAGGCTATAATATGACTTGGGTTAGGACATAGTTTACTTTTTATCCTGGTAGTACGTTGCAGTGGGATAATTTCCGACACCCACGCGGGTGAAGCCGCGGGCAAAAGAGTTAGTCTATAAGTGTAGAATAAGTGGCAAGTCTGTGTAGTTGTATAAGTACCTCTCTTAAAGGACCCAGGGGAGGACGATACCATTATAGTAATTTGCCACCAGCTTTTTTGTACATATTGTTACCTTGGGCCTGTGACCATAGAGCAACGTTAAAAATTCTCCGCAGCTCCGTTTCCAAATATTGAGCGCAAACCACACGAAATTCAGAACCATACATACCTGGCTTAATTTTTATTGCAGCTTGGACCTTCCTATCTAAAAAAGCATAAAATAATTTTTCGTACTTTATACGCCTAAAGCTAGTAAACAAAGTACTCGTGAACGCGTTCGTTAGCACTCGGGAAACGTCAAATCGACTCATGGACCGACGCCGCCGAACACCGACGCCAATTAGAATCAGCGCATAACGTGGCGTCATCATTGCCACGTCACACTTCCTGGGCCGCTAAAATGATTTCGAATAACGAACGCATTAAACGTTTATTAATATAAATAAATAAACCAATTACAGGTACCTAACCTGTAATTGGTTTATTTGAAAGAAATGGTTTGAGTTTGAAAATAAATTACTATGAAAAGTAATATAATTGTCGTGTTAGTTTAGAATTGGAACGAAACACATGGCCTTTTATTTAAATTTCGATTAGGTTCGACCGTGCCTCAGCTTCGCCTCGACCTACATTTTCACTTTCGTCCATCAATGCCCCTGTTGCTGACCGCGACAGTAATGGCATATTATTACTAGGTAACAATTTCTACTCATACGCGATTTATGACTTTTAATCAATCATGATTTGACATCGATTATCCGTCATGTAAGTATGTGAAGTTTCGCCAGATAAAATCGTAACCCTATCTTACAGCGTCTATCAGAAAGCTGTGGTTATATTTTAAGGGTACAGACCATCAAACTGAACGATTTTCTCCATGGGAGCAATCGTAATCGCGAAAAAATAACTAGCCGTCCCATACATTTGGCTCGAGTAGGTTGTGAAGTTTTGTATGTGGCAGTTGATATTGTCGTTACGTATTTTAGAAATAATAAAAATAACTCTGCATAAAACCCTTAAGAACGGAAATGATCGATTATTAGTTTATCAAATGTGCCCAATGTTTATATTTATCGAAATTGATGTTAATTACTACATGTTTGACAGTTTTCGCAGTAATCTTGATTTATAATGCAATATTTCAATAACCACGGCCGAGTCCGAAGCGCGCTCTTAGTCCACGGGTCTAGCTAGTGGAGTCAAGAGCTGTTGTTATATGGAGTAAATTAGTCATAACACAGCGTAAATTTAATTAGCGTGATAATTCCCGCACCGAGGTCGCTCCGTTAATCGCCAACTAATGCCGAGTAGGTGCCGGATGCCTCTCAAAGAAAGCATTGGGCTAACTGCTAGCTAGACTAATTGATTATTTGAAGATTTGTACCTTTTTTAGCACGTCAATTTTGAACTCTCTTTAATTTGAAGCCTAGATCAACATTAGATTACAAACGATCAATGGGTGTATGAAAATATTTAATAGAGATGTTCCTTTAATAGAGGACCAACTTCAAATGTCGACAAAAAAAAGGATCATGTTTCATGTATAGACCCTAATTCTCTTCTGCATGCCCAAGTAGGTCCTACGTAATACCAAGTACGTTCATAATAATATTTATGTGCCACATCTTCGTCTCTGTAAAGCCGCAGTCCCACGGCCTATCGAGGACTTTCGCAGCTAGCGCGCGGCTACGCCTGTCGCAGTGTCGAGGCCTATCGCGGTCCGTGCCGAGCGTATAGCCCACCACAAGCCTCACCGGATCGACGGTTCACGCGGCCTGTCGGCCTGTCCTGGCACGATCTGGCCTGTGAAAAAGCGGGCCGTGGGACCGCAGCATAACTCAAACCAGTGTGACAGGGCAGTCTCTTTTTAAAACTCGATGCCATATTGTTATATAGTTGTATGTACGTAAAGCTATCCATATTCATATTTTATTGCGAAAGTAACTCTGTGTGTTCGTCGGTGTGTGTGTGTCTGATAAATGTTCACTCCTACATGGCTATTTACTCAAACTCAAACTCAAAGCATTTATTTCAATTAAACCATTTACAGGCACTTTTGAATTGTCAAAGAGTCGGTCAGTTAGCCAGAGACTTGAAGCTAGTTGCCCATTCCAAAACGTAGATCTCTATGGAGAAGAACGGGCAAGAAACTCCAAGGACACTCTTTTAAAAAATGGATATAGATATTACAAAATCCTGGGTACAGTATTCATGTTGCTTCTATATGTGAGAACAATGTAAAACAAAAAAAGAATCAAAAGCAATTCAAAATTTAAGATTAAAAATAAGCTCTGGCAAATAAGTGGTGACCAGTCTCAACTGACGGCGCCCGTTCACGAACATGACATGTGGATCAGCACCATCCAGCTCAACCATTTTGTAGGGAACCGAATGATCCAACACACGTGCCACCATCAGCGAGACATTTAAGTGAGCATGACATACTCTCATCTGCCATGCTATTTCAAGTCAACATACATCATACCATACTAAACGGCTCCATGGTACTCACATTTACAATAATTGAAAAAATGCTTCTAAATTATACAAAACTAGTTTGCAAAGAAATTGAGCAATTAGTATAATATTATTTTCAGATAAGTTAAATAAGAATAAACAATAATTTCGTAATGTCAGGAAAAAAAATAAAAAATAGTAAAAAGGGGGAAGCAACACTTCCAATTATGAAATTTTAACTAGTGAGCCCAAGTGCCTGTGGAGTAGGACTAGCGTTAAGCCAAGCATTTTTATCTACGATATAATCATCCAACTTATAATATGCTTGTCTACATAGTGTGCGTTTAATGCATGTTTTAAATTTCTTCTCATTTAGTTGAAGAATATCGAGTGGAATTTTATTATAACATTTTACACAATACCCCATAAAAGAAGTATGTACTTTAGTCAATCTGAAACGTGGTTGATCTAATTTGTTCCTATTTCTAGTGTTAAAATTATGCCTGTCACTTATTTTACTAAAAAGATGTAGATTTTTCCGCACGTACATAATTTTTTCATATATATACTGACAAGGTACCGTCATGATGTTAATTTTTTTAAACAGTTCCCTTAGAGACTCGCGTCTGCGGAGGTTGTAGATGGCTCGAATAGCTCTCTTTTGCAGAATAAAGATAGAATCAATATTTGCAGCCCGTCCCCACAGCAAAATACCGTAAGACATGATGCTAAGAAAGTAACTAAAATAGACCAGTCTCGCGGTATCCACGTCTGTTAGTTGGCGGATTTTCCAAACAGCGTATGCGGCTGAACTAAGTCGCCCTGCAAGTGATGTTAAGTGAGGACCCCACTGTAATTTTGAATCAAGCGTAATCCCCAGGAAAACCGTCTTTTCGACGAATTGTAGTATCTCCTTATTCAGTACTACTTGACAATCACTACTTCTAACATTCGGTAACGCGAATCTAATGCACTTGCACGAAACTTGGTACCTGGGTTAGGATATGGGATATCTTGTTATCCCGGTATTATGTTCTCGTTGGATAATTTCGGACCTCCACGCGAGCGAAGTCGCGGACAAAATTATATACGTCAAATGTCAGAGGGCTGCGCCTCTTGTAGTCGTAACTCGTAGGCACCAAGAGCCTTCGCGCCCGCCCGTGAACTTGACGCATACTCGTCCTGAAAGATATTGTACAAAACAACTTGATACTTGTAATATTAATGCGCGGTTACTCGGCTGTAAACATGGCGGATTGGGTTTTAGGATAGAATAGTCTTTATATATTAAAGAATTATTTAATGCATACATTATACAAGGGGTGGTGGTATTATCGCTAAAACAGACCAAAAACAGAAAATATTTTAAGAGGTTAATGAAAGGTTGTTCCAAGCATGTTAATGTAAGTACCTATAAAAACAAGTTTATCATATTTTTATTTTAAGAAGTACGTCAGGTACTTTTGATAGGTACCCGTTGAATTAATCAATGCTATCCAAAACACCAAGATCAAGGGTACCATTTAAAGATCATTTTATATTTATCTACCTTGATAAACAGGCGCGAGTTTTTGTAGGTACCTATTGTGTTTATGTACCTAAAGCAAACTTGGTACTTAGATAGAAATTGTATTATTTTTGCGGTGTTTGGGCGGTCCTTACCAATATGTCAAATACCTTTTTTTTTTTAGGGTGGGAAATCATCAAATGACTGCTCCCGCTCTGGGCGGAGCGGAAGGGCGTGTCAGACTTTTACTGACTAAAACCCACCCGTGTTCCTTCAGTTGCCAGTTGCCAAGGTCCCGGTATCCCTTTCGGACTTTCCCGCAACCCTGGAAGGATATATCAAATACCTGTCATCAGTATAATGCGAAGGTCAACACGGTTGGACACGGACGCCCCGTCGTCATTGAGACAGGTCTGGCATACGCTAGTTTCTTCAATATGTTCACGACATTAGCCTTAAAAGCCAAAGAGTAGTTAAAGTAATTTCGTCAACCCCGGCAGCTGTTCCGGGACACCTTGGTTATCTATGTAGTTCTTTCGTCTACTGCAGTGTTTTTCAACGGGTGTCGCGGCCCCCTGAAGGTTTGCGAAGCTTCTATAGGGGAGTTGCAAAAGGTTGGGAAAGCTATTGCAGTAAAAAAAAAAATCAAATGTAAAAAGATTTATTAAGAAAAATGTTAACGAAAGGACATAATCATTTGTATAAAAAAAAAATCGTGCCATCGGCCGTGTTCGTACGTATGCGCGTAAATTGCGTTATCTATTGGCGACGCATTCGATGTAAAAAAATGTGTTTTACGTACTTAATTATGTATTTATCCGAACCCTAATTATTTGTCATAAAATAAAATACATGAAAAAAAAAGCGAAATATTTCTTCATACTAAAGGGGCCGTGTCATGAAAAAGGTTGAAAAACACTCGTCTACTGGCCAAAGCCAGGCAGAAAAAGTGTTAATTCTGAATGGGAAATTGGGCATGCAAGATACTCAGCGTAATTTCATCGTTTGGAAAGTTAAACAAAAAGTTTTCTTTAAGATCCTATGTACCGAATCACCTAACCTGTCTCTTAAAGTAGTTTGCTCTATTTCTGTAACGAATAATAGTATTTTCAGGAGCTTTACGTCGATTCTGTAAAATTCAAACAACAACTCGCATCTCACATCGCTATTCACTCTCACTTCGAATTTGGAATCGGGTTCGAGTGCGAAGTGAGCGTCGAAGTGACGGGGGAATTCCACTTCTTACGTCATCCCATACTTTATCTGTCAAAATCTCACGGTCTATTTAGTTCAACTCGCTGACACGCTCGCAAGGGTAGCGCTAGTGTATAAACCGAGTTTTTGGAATGCCAAGCAAGAAACTCACAGTGGATTCAGATTCGAAGTTTAGAATGAGGTCTTACAATCGCACCCCTTATCTCATATCTATAATCCGGTTATTCCAATAATCTACGCGAAATCTGGTAATCAGTGTTTGTGAAATAAAGTAATCATGCCACAAG
Source organism: Lithophane ornitopus (assembly GCA_948473465.1). Taxonomy (NCBI): domain Eukaryota; kingdom Metazoa; phylum Arthropoda; class Insecta; order Lepidoptera; family Noctuidae; genus Lithophane; species Lithophane ornitopus. The sequence continues at coordinate 8,048,981 of OX419624.1, read as the reverse complement.
CCACATTCGGTAATTGCAAAAGATATACTGTTTTGGGTTTTTCGGGAATCATTTGCTTTTTTGGGAAAAAATGTCCATTGTTTTCAAGATTAGATTACATAAAAGAAGACAATTATATTTAGAGTCCTACAGACCGTATTACGGCCACGGCGGCCAATCTCAACGGAGATTAGACTTCGGCGCGGCAGATAGTGCACAATTAATGTGTGCGCAGACACAAGTGCACTCTCTCTTCCCTCACTCTCATAGTCCGATGGGACGGCAATCCAACACGACCGGAGAGAGATCAGGCGCAGGACACGGAGGTATCACACGGCCAACTTCAAAACTCCGGGCTGTTACTTAGTAATTCCTAATGGAAAAACCCAATAACACTTTGCCCGACCCGGGAATCGAACCCAGGACCACGCTCAGCAGTCGCAATTGCGACCACGAGACCAACGGGGCAGAGACAGTTAGTTCGTTAGAAAAGAAGACAATTATAATGTACCGGTAAAATAAGTGTCCGTGATTATAGGACAAAACATTAATGTTGTTATAAGATAATGTCACATTTACAATAATAGTAATTGTTATAAAATGCAACGTCATTATTGATGGTGTCTGTCCGTCTTTGCAGTTTTAACTCGAGACCTCACGTAAATGGGGTTAGTGGCCGTTTACGTGACATTTTTCTTATGAATATAGTAAATGGCTAGGTTTTTAGTAGTCAAGCGACGTCTTGGGCATATTATGTACCTAGTCATAGCGTACTTCTACCTTTGAAAAGACAAAAAACTAAAACAGAGCACAACTAGGTATCTTACATATTTTAATCTTCGTAACAGAAAGTACCAAGACGTTTTAGTCGTAGTCTACAAAAACGTATCACCGTAAACTCTATAATCCGGCGTGCAAGTTTATTAAACGTCAGTAACATGCGGCCCCGACTAGCGTTCCGTAGAAATTGAGTTGAAACAATATAGAATTTCAATAAGTGCGACTGAAATAGACGAACTTCAGGCTTCCTCTTACAATATTTAATAATGTACTTATTAAATTGTCCGTATTGCCTATACCTCTAGATGTGGGTGGGTTGTATTTATTTTTAACTAGGTGAATCAAAAAGGAGGGTTATGATTTTGACCGGTATGTATGTATGTTCATCTGATCCCTCATAACTTCTAAACTACTCATCATAATTTGATGAGGTATCGTTGGAAGGTTCTTGATCGTCCGCTGGTTGTAGGCTATGTGACGTCACATGAAATTGAATATACGCTCTAGATAACATATTGGCATGAACAAAAAAAAATTGTATTGTTTTTTTTTCAGGGGACTCAAGCCCATAGATAAATACTAAAAATACATCGCAAGTCCGCTCAAATAGTGTCACAACTCAAAAAAAATTAAAACCTTTTTTATTGTACCATGCATTTTAGAAAACTTCAAAATCTTATCTAAGATATTGTCATACTTATGGTTTAAATATTTATCCCTAGATGGCACTAGTGTCATTATAATTAAATGAAAGGTGTTTGAAAAACTTTCCAAGTTTTTTTGGAAAGTTTTTCAGACACCTTTTTCTCGAAAGTTTGACTTTTTGATTTACGACACTATTTGAGCGGATGTGCGACATGTACATATTATACCTACTACTTAATAGTTTTTAGTTAGATAGATAGGTAGGTACCTACAGCATTACCTATGTTATGACGATTGCATTTATTTTCAGCCAGTCACTATTATAAGAATCGCTTTTTTTTCCTGTACGTACGATTTGTTTAATTCCTATTAGTACACACGGCTACGCATCAAGCTATACATTTCCAGTATAAGCTGACCTCGCATTGTACGGAAGTCCTGTACAATACAATCAAGACACGTTTTAAGGCTAAACTTTACAGAAGCGATCTGCTGATAAAAATGCCAGCTAATAATGGGTTTCCACTGTGCAGTCGGCGTCACGTGATTTATCATTGATTCCAATTTTAGTCAAGTAATAAATCACCAATTAGATTGTGCGATAAAAATAATAACAAGGTAATGTACAGGGTCAAATTAAATTAGCTCGCGAAACTCCACAGACGTGATGGGGATATCTAAACAAAATAAAACAAAAAATTAATTAATTTGACGAGTCTTTTCTTCTGGGGTCATCAACCACTGGAAGTGTAGTCACTTGAAATATCATATTTAAAAAAAAAGACGTGTCAGATTTAAAGAATAAAGAAAAATTGTTTATTCTTCAGAAACAAAACACATTACAAAAAATCAATCATTTATCGTGTTCAGATATCGATACCCATCATCATCTGCGGAGTTGCGCTAGTTAATTTAATTTGACCCTGCAGAGATACTTATCTATGCGTAGGTATGGGATACATAATAATTCCAAAAATTTTAATGTTTTGTATCCGTTAAAATAGTTTAATGCTACCTTGGATTAATAACTTAATTAACTATGTATGTATTGACTAAAATGAGAGTAACCTATAAGTAAAGTAACTACACTTACATATCATTAACAAGGACTTAACACTGAAATTACTGAAACTTTTGTACTGAAATTAAGTCAAAACCTATACATATAATGTAGACTAATGTAAGTAGACTAGGTATCCAAATAAGTAGCACACGAAGTACGAAACATTTAGTAAAACATTTTTCGTGTGCGGGTAAATACAGTATGTTAACTAACAAAGGGCGTTCCCGCCAACCCGCAATAGTATAGCGTCCATACATGCAAAAAAAATATTACCAACAAAAACAATTTTTTTTGACGTGACAACGTCTTATAAATTGGTTTGCCGGGTGACACTTCAAGAAACTGCGTTACGCTCCGCTCACGTTATGCGCTCACAATGAGAGCGAGTGAGAGGCACGTGTTAGATTGCTCATATTTAAAGTAGAATAACTGTTGTTTGTTTATATTGTAAAACACTTTTCACATTAAGAACTTTAGTAAATAAACAATGTCCAGCTGTCAATATGACAGATGGCATTGATTGATGGTTACGTTCCATTTCAACACTTTGTTCATTCATTCCATTCTCACTGTAAATTAATAGTTTGTGAAACAAGAGTTTTAATTTAAAATACCTATGTAATTATCACTCCCTGAATTAATATTTCACAGACAGATAATTTATGTTAATAGTCTAGCCAAGCCTTTTAAGTCGCAATAGAAATATTGCGACTTATAAGACTAGTTTCGGAACGAAAGTTATGATTGGTGGTTTTTGAATAACCAAAACAAATATGTATTTAATTTAGAGTTTCAATTAATGATTAAGTTATAATTAATACGATATTATAATGTTAGTTAGGATTTTATATTGTAATTCAAAAGTCACAGGTAGTTTCAAACGATTCTCTGAACTTTAAGTTGATGTCAATAACGTATCTGATTTTACTCTTCGATAACAAATAAGTACATACTAAATCGCTAAATGATTGTATTAAGTTTTAAAATGGTTCCACTTTTTAAGATTTGTTCATTATTAACTATGTTAGAGATTATTAACAATAATCTATGATCATCTGCGATTGGTCTAAAATGGCGGCAATGTGAGATGTACTTGAGTAATATTTGGAGACTATAAAAAGGGGTGTACCCGCCAATTCGAGGCCATGATTGATTGGATACAACTGTGATGAAAGATGGACTACCAATAATGTAAGTTAATTGATCATCCTTCTTGATATTGCTGATAGCTATGTATTTCTGTATATGTTATAATAAATGTCCTAAGTGTTAAATTTAATTAGGGAATATTCATATTCCGTCTTTTCTTGTTGATAAGTTGCTATAACTTTGAGAGATAGTCAAAGATATTAATGTGATAACAATGATTTATGCTAAAGTAAATATGTGTTGATCCAATACTTTAAAACAAGCTGCCATGGAGTTTCTTGTCCTTCTTCTCCGTGATGACCTAGATTTGGAACGGACAATTAGTTTTCTCATTACCAAATTAACAGACAAGCCTAATTGGAATAAATGCCTAGTCTTGTCTTTATGTGCTTTTTCTTCATAAAACCTTTCCTCTACACACCATGTAGATATACTTTCATACACAGTAAATAACTAGTAACCATTCTGACACTCAAAACATACTAATTAGGAGATAATCCCATATTATCTTTTATAGTATTTTCTACTCTTTCTAACACACGCGTCCCTTCCACTCGGGCATGGTTAGCCCGCCTAAGAGCGAGAGAGACAGACATACCACTCAAATTACCACTCAAAGTCGTTGTCACGTAAAACTTTCGCCCGTATACCGACTTTACAGGCAACCAATTTTTTTTTTTTGATTATTGTATCTTGTGAAATTTTCACAAAACTATTAAATTGATACGTAAAAGAAACACTCTGTACACGCACACTTGTATTTCAACGTAGATAGACAAGTGTGGCAGGTGTGCGTGTATAGAGTGTTTCTTTTTTCAGTATAAAAAAACAAAACAAAAAAAAAATGGTAATATTGTTTTTAGCATTTATAGACGCTATACTATTGCAGGTTAAAACGGGAACGCCCTTCGTTAGATAACATACTATATCCGATAATGGGCATTGATGGTCGGGTTTACTGTACCTACTTAAATTTCGTAAACCAGCGGATATCATACAATTAATAAACAAAAAATAAAAAAATTGTTATCTCTTCCAGTTTTCACAAGTTATCGCCAGTATTAATACAAAATATTGACACTATGGTTATCTAACCGACAATTTAACCTTTGCTTGGGTCTTGATCACACGAGTAGGTACCATAAATAAATATTATGGTCCCGGGTATATATTTTCATCCAGCCTCAAATCATCAACTCAGTCTCTCTCTGTACACTGATCAAACACCATGGGTCACTTAACTCCAGAACAGAAACAATTCTACAAAGATAATGGATACATTTTACTTAAAAACTTAATTTCTGAGAAAGAGTTGTCGCGAGTTATTGACGAATATGACAAATTATTCAAGAGGAAGAATCAGGAAACTATGGAAAACTCGTGGGTTGGGAAAAATGAGGACAACAGGAAAAGTGACAGTCCCTATACGGTAAGTTATTTGATGTGTGACATTATTTATTTTTCAAAGTGAAAAATAACTTTAATTTCGGAAGTCGGTGGCAAAAAACGTAAATACGAAACCAAAGACACCGACTTCGAAATTATTTTTCCATTTGTATTTTAGAAGTCGGTTTTTTTTTTTGTAAATCCTTTTTTTCTACACAAAATTTGTCAAACCGCAATTTCTTTCCTCAGATAAGAGTTATTGTTAGCTGACATCCTTTTCACATGTCATATTAAATAATTAACTCCAATAACCCTACTGTGTCTATCGGTGTTGAAGATACCTATCGATCAAAAACAATTGGCTTCAATTGAAATGAAAAAGCGACCTCATCTTGTTTTTTAAATAGGATTGACGTGTAAAAGTGTCTGTACAAACCTGCCTACATAATAAAATTATTTATCATGTACCTACCTAACACAACAAACTTTAGTTCACGAAATGTTTTACAAGCTAGGATCGTCACACATAGTAAGACTGCGTTCAGAAAATTGTAGGTGGGTAGTTACAACACACATAACATCACGCCTGTATTCATAGTACGTACACCCTCATTTCACCAGTTATGTTAAAGTCCCATGTAATGGGGCGAGCCTCTTCTGCATATTCTGCCTAAATTGTAGGTAAGTACTTATACTTAAATTATGTAGATGATGACATTAAATAAAATTTTAGGTAAAAGGAGTTCACAACCTACAAAACCATCACTCTGTATTTGGAAAGCTGCTGTACAATGATGAGATGTTAGACGCGTTAGAAGACATCATGGAAACAGGGAACATCATGCTGCATCACACCAAGGCACACTACAAGCCCCCGGGGAAAGGAGCTGCTTACCCTATGCATCAGGTTAAAATTACCTGTTGATAAATCATTACTTTAGTTATCCACATAAATATTAGCTTCAAACTTGAAAGGAGCTCGTTATGATTTCGAAAAGGAACGGCCACCTTCGGTAGAAAAACTGGAAAAAAAAGTAGTGGCTAATGCCATTTATTCTGTTGATGGCCCTTTTCTCAATCCTCCATATCCCTATACGCTTGATGTTTGAGCTGTCTGGAACTTCCCTTAAGAAATATTTCTAAGAAACACCAGCATATGTATCTGCAGTAATATCTACGCAAATCCTTATAATTGAGACCAAAACAACAAATCCAAGTAGACTTCGTCAAATAAAATCGTACCTATAATATAATTATTTATTATGGTAGATGACAATTCGCTAATTTAATATCCCTTTCAGGACTATCCCTACTTCCCCTACGAGAAAGATTCCATGGTGGCGGTATTCATCCACTTAGACGCAGCAAACCCAGAGAATGGTGGGTTATTCGTGTACCCCGGTTCCCACAAACTTGGCCCGCAGGAGGACGTCGGGCAGTTGGAGGGAAACTTCCACTTTGTTGACCAGGTAAGACTTTTATTCACCGCTCATGGTTCAATTTCTCTAGGTACTCTCCACTCGTGGCAGTGTGGGCTGAGCTCGCCCCTTGGATCTTGCCCCGGCATGGTAAAAGATTTTTTACCTATAGACCAATCAACAGGTTGCCCAACATGCGCCGAACAAACGCAGTCGGTCAAGGATAAAATGTACCCAATTGGGTACACAGGATTAAAAAAAACAACAATAAGAAAAGACGAGGAAGTTCGATTACATAAGTGTGATTTAGATAACTAAACATGAATGTAAATAACAACAAGAATGTTTACTTAATCTAGAGCCTGAACCCCGCTCTAGAATAAGTAAACATTCTTAATGTGATGTTTACATCTATGAACCATGTTTACATTCCGTAATGATGTTCAATAATTATGAGTTATTAGTTAGGTACTAACTTTGTATTGCTGGTGTGGTGATAAGAATAATATAATATGATTCACGAGATCGCTTGTTTAGAGGTCGGTAGATAAACGTCAGTTATCTTAGAAAAGTAAAACAAAACGGTTTATTTACCTATGTTTATGAGGAAACCGCTTATCCATAGGTACAATTGGCTTATACATACCTACAAATGGGTGAAATTAAGAACCTTCATTCTTTAAGGCGGTTAAAATTTAGGTAGATTGAAATAACTACAATAAATGCGCTCCCACAGTACGTTCCCCATCATGTCCACAAGTCCAATACCTAATCCTCTCTCTTTTTCCTTTCAGAAAAAGTGGCCATATGAAAAAGCAACGCCTGTCATCGCTGAACGAGGAGATGTCGTCATCTTCTCATACCTGCTAATACACGGCAGCACACAGAATCTGTCAGAACGACCACGTCGTATGTTCCTCGCCCAATTCGCATCCGCTGATGATAAGCCGATAGGAGATCAGAGACAGCAGCCTGGGTACGGATTGGTGTTGAGGGGCGCTAATCTCAACAAAGACGCAGCCACTTCGAAACATTTTGAATGATGACTGACCAAATAAAGATTTATAATAGACCAAAGAATATTCAAAGAAAAATAACCTACATTCTGATTGAAAGTTTTATATCTATTTTTAAGTTTTATGTAATTAATAAAAATAATAATTTTATAAGAAGCTTTTATTAGGTACTACGGACGGACACGCCCACCCCACTGCCAGCCACTGGCCTCTTGACTATTAATGTTCTGTGCCCTTGGCCGCCACGACCCTGCTCGTCATCCCCGCAATGCACACCTCTTGCGTATCAGTTGCACTCAGGTGTTTCTCTATTTGATTTCCATCACTATTCATTCGTTTTTTAACGAAGATAATATTGTAGTAGCTAAATTCTCCAACGTAGATTAGGCGCTATATTTTAAAGACAAACTATAGTACCTAATGTATAGGTACCTAATTAGCAGATTGCAGTTTATTAAATAAGTATACTTTTAACTAAAAGGACCAGGCAGATCAAAGTGTGAACTCTGCCGCTGCAGCAAAAACAAACAAAATGATTTTCCCGTCAAAGGTATTAAAAGTATGCATCCAAAAACTTCAAAAAGGTGATTTGGAGTTTTATTGTTTGGCATAATCAAATTAAAAGATAGTAGGTAACGAAAGAAGATAATAAGAACAAAAGGAAAAGAATATAGTAGAGTCCGCGCCACCATTGAAGTCCATTTGACACGGCGCTACTATCCATGTCATTGCATCACATTGCATTTTAAAAAAAACGGCCAAATGCGTGTCAAACCACGCACAATGCAGGGTTCCGTAGTTGGAATTAATTTATCCCAAGAAAAACCTAACATTGTAGTTGAAAAACATGTTCTCCAATACAAAATGTAGAGGTATGGGAGAACATGTTTTTGCAACTGCAAATATAAAGTTTTGTCTTGAATGTTTCGCCAGTGCAAACGCACGTTAACTTGTAAAACCTACTTAGCTGAGGCAGTTTTCCTTTTAAGTAATTTCGTTAGAATTATAATAAGGTGTATCTTTTCATACACGAAATATCATAAGGGGTGATCCATGATCTTATTGTATACCACTTTATTGACGTGATTAATAGGTATGTACATACACCCATGCCAAATTACAGCTTTCTAGTACTAAGAGTCTCTGACCTAAGACGCGGACAGACAGACAGACATGGCGAAACTATAAGGGTTCCTTATTTACTGCGGAACCGTAAAAATGGAGTTCCACAATTTTCCGCAGGCCTTATTTCGTGCCGCGCACTCTAGGTTTACAATAAAAAGTAGATAGAGAAGAGAGAAGTACCTATACAGTTAGATAACTGTATAGGTACCTAAATATTGTATCATTTGTGACCTTTTGTTACACATGTTATCAGATCGGCCGCAAAACATAATAAATCAATAAAACAAACAGTAGAGTATGCGTCATTTTATTTTAATCTAAAAACAGTTTATTTCCATTAATACTGAGATTGTAAACAATAGATGAAGGACAATCATGACGGGACAATTGTATGCACACAACCTTAGAACACTTAGGTAAAAAATTAGACAGACAAATAAAAAATCCGGAGTCACACGTAATCTGTTAAATTTATGCCCCTACACGTGTGACTCCGGATTTTTTATTTGTCTGTCTGTGGGGTCTTGTTTATACCTTTTTAGTCGTAGTTAGGTTTTAGTTTTTATGACTGATGATGATGATGTGTTTAGATTTTTTTAGATTCTTTTGGGGTTATAATATATATATTTTTGAAATGTGCTCATTGAGCCCTTTCATTTGATACCCAACATGGTACGATTAAACACTTTTTTTTTCCCCTGAATTTATGTCCTCTAGAGGTCGCCAATTAAACCCACCAGCGGACAATCAAGACGCTTCCAACGATACCTCATTTGTCAAATTGTGATGAGTACTTTAGAAGATAGGAGGGAACAGATGAACATACATACATACATACATACCGGTCAAAATCATAACCCTCCTTTTTTCTTCGCCGTAGTCGGGTAAAAAATGTAGTTCCACATTTTTTCGCCGGACTTGGCAGTGGTGGCGCGGACTCTAGGTAGGTATCTAACTAAAGTGATTCTTTTTATTCGTTAAACATAGGTGTTGGTATAAAATAAAATAAGTGCTGAGATCACTATGTTTTGCCGTCAAAAAGGTAGGTTACCTTACGAGATTATCAAAGAATTTAGTTCATTTAAACAGTCGGTCACTTAGTCAGAATTTTGAAGGTATTTGCTAGAAGAACGGACAAGGAACTCCAAGGACACCCTTTTAAATCCAGATACCTATTACAAAATCCTGAATATAAATACTTTAAAATAGGTATTTGTGTTTGGCTACCTAGGTAGGTGTCAAAGCACATAACACACAATTTAGTTACGCGAAGGGGTAGGCGAGCTGCTACCTAGAATAGTGGGCACGAGCCTTGACCAGGGGCCTATCCTCTAAATCCGTCAAAGAAGATACGAGCCCGTTCGAAAGTGGGTAGGTAGTCTGAAACTTCGGAGTGAAACGATTCTTGGACGAGGAAAATCAATTCGGGAGTAGGAACAACTTTCAAATCGTGTTGTCAGTAAATCTTAGTTCGGGCCCCGAACTAATCTGAAGTAGGCGATACGGAGTAGGAAACGCTCGTCAATCGGGCACTAATCGAGATTTAGGGCTTTTACCAGCTGTACCTACAGGTGAGAAAATGCTGTATAATATATGGAAAAGCCCAGTAGGTCACTACTAAACACTTTAAGTCGCTAAAATCGCTGTTAATGCTATTATTCATCGAAATTATTTCCCTAAACAAAATTAGTAAAAATGGCACGTGGTACCAGACCCGAATCATTAATTAAATAATTATCATTCACGTAGGTAGGTACCTAATCATTAAGTGCCTACTTACCTAATACTAAATCACCTTTGATAACAATTACTTGTATTTGCTTTTTATTAGAGTACCTAGGTACTTAATTATGTAACTTTTACTTAGGTATATCTATTACGCCCATCAAATTGTATAAAAAACATACGTATGAGATACTAATCTGTGATAATAATAATACACGTGCCGACTGTCTATCTCTATAATTATAAGCCCGTTCCGTTCACCCAGACCTTACCCGAAGGTAGATAACCAGTTACAAACTCAAATCACTAATTAATAGGTACCTAACCGTAGGCAGTCGTAGTTTTTCGTGTCGTAGCAGTAGTTTTTCAAGGGCGGTCCTCGCGTATTCAAAGAGTAGGCAAAGGGGGAGCCTGGCGACTACTGAGAAATTCCTGTTGGGATTTCTTAGCTCCGTCTGAGCTAGAAATAAAACTCAGAATGTTCGGCAGTTTCTGCAATCGCCCTTGCGGTCACTAGCCCAATAATCTCAACAATGAACAATGTAGGTTCCTTTATAACCTACATTACACTGCTGTAGCTATATAAGCTACATCTACTAACAGTTAGGGTTAGAGATAACATCACAAATCAACAACTTCTAGGTATGTGTTTCGTAACATTGACAAACTTATGTTAACCCTTAATCAAATGGAAAACTTTTTAAGAGATAAATAAAATCTGAGATCGGTTCTTAGGTGAGTTTTGTGCGTAGATTGCAAATTTTATGATAAAAACTTGGAAAAGTGGGGGGAAAGGGGGTTTTGCATTGGGAAATAATTTCCCTTTGTCCATAACGGCATTGCAAAATATCATCATGTGGGAAATTATTTCCCATTATTCAGTGTAGATACCGATTTTCACAAGAATTTTACTAGATACTTTTTTATACTAGTTCCTCACCCTACTTTGCTTTACATTTTATGAGCATAAAATAAAATAAATGTAACATGCAATTCTAAAATTAAACAATAATGTTAGTGTTACAATAGTTTAATTACAAAATCAATTAAATGCAAAATCAAGGTATTTTTTTTTTTCGTTACAAAATCACTTAATATGTTTGAAAAGGGATTGGCATGAAAAGATTTGAAGAAATTCTTGAAAAATGTAGTTCCTTATTCTTCGTCAAGTCAAATTACGTCTTTATTTTGTCATTTTGTTGCGTTTTATTTTGTCGTCCTTTTCTTTGCGCACTTTTATATGACACATGACGTCGTGACGACGACGTCGAAGTGTCAACTTCTAGACTAATGTTGCTATTTATCAGTAAAAACGTATTTCCAAGATTATTTATCTCTATGTTTGCCATTGCTAGGTGTTGTAATAAAAATATAAAAAAGATTTTGTTAATCCGGACCAAGTAGGAAATTATTTCCATTTGATTAAGGGTTAACATACACGCACGCACACACACAAACATACACACATCACACATACGTACTCACACAAACACACTCATTCATTAATCAATTGTCCCAACTCACTCGCCGCGGGAGGAAGACCTGGAGTCATGAAATACAGGGCTGCCCTAGTTTAGGCTCTAGTCCACTCCAATTTAGTAATGACTGTAATGTGTTTTTAATTAGTGTGGAAAATAAATTAATTTTTACTTTTACTTATTAATTCCATGGTTGATGGTTTTTTTTTATACAAAAAAAAAAACATTGTTATGGATTCTAAATGTTTTTTATTTTTAATATTTTAATTATATCTGGCGTATTTCTGGTTTTATCTATGGTTTTTAATTGACGTATCTATCTCTTTCTAGTTAACTAAAAAGAAAAAAAACTGATGGTACAGATGAGAATTTTGTTGTAATGGAACGCTTACAATGGCGTCATTTTCTGGCACTAGTCATTTTTGACATTGACAGTTCAGAAACAAGCTTAGATTTTCTGGAAACATTATTACGTTTTTCTAGAAAATGAACGAAAACGAGGATGAGCTGACTACATTTTGTGATTCGGCGGTAATTCTTTTATCAAAAGAAAACATAAAACTCTTAAACTGTGACAATTATTTTACTTCAGATTGTTGTATTTTTTAGGCATCTCTTGTCGAAGGATGTCGCCTTCCAGTACGAATGCAGGGAGGAGATGACTGGCCATTAGCTGAAATTATCAGTATTAAAGAAATACGTGGACAAAGGGGCTATTACGTGCACTATGTTGACTGTAAGTATCAAACAACAATAAAAATGTAACTCTCAAAACCTTGTTTGTTCAAAACAATAGCCTGTCAAAACATGTAGGTGGTTGTTTTTTGAGTTCAAACAGTCTTAATTATTCTAAAGCACATTAGTTTAGTGTACAGTTACAGCAGCAAAACCACCTTTCTCTTTGTCACTTAGTATAATTTAAATATGAACATGCAAATGGATAACTACAATAATTGAACATGTCATAGTGAAACATTTAATACTAGTTTTCAAAGCTGTGCCCTGAGAAAAACAGACAAATTATAAGTACAGAATTTTCATACAGATATAACAGAAAACAATATGATCAAAATAAGACTTAACGAGGACTGTAATGTAAAAGATCCACCCCAGATGACACTCGGACTGATATGATATTGGTAAAAACTTTTTAATGTGCACCAACTAAACCTACATAATGGTTTTCATCAAGTAGAGTTTTTAAATACCCTAAAGTACTTTCAAAATAATACATATTCTATGGTAATATTTCTATGTTCCAGTCAACAAGCGTCTGGACGAGTGGGTGGGTGAGTCATGGCTGGACACGAGAAAGGTACAGTTTCCGAGAAGAGATGGAGTGTCAACAGGTGGAACAACCACTCCGAAGAAGACACATATTGGATCAGGAGGTGGCGTCATGCCTAATTTTATTAGTATGTGTTTTTGCTATTAGTCTTTAGATGTTCATTACGTTCACACTTTTACAGCCCGTACTTTGAAATGAAAATGGTTGGACAGATTATTTTGAGACAACTTTGAGTATTTAAAACAAGTTATTCTGCGATTTTATGAATGAATTCGATATTTTGAATAAAAGTAATCTGCAGTTCATTTAGAATTCATTTTAATGTGGCGAGTTTTTTCATCACTTACTTGTTGGAATTTCCTTTTCAGAAGTTCTTTTTAGGACTGTGGCAAATTAATTTTGTCTTTGAGCTTACTAAAAAAGCACTAATTTCAATTATAATCTTTTATTTTATCAAAAAACATAAATAACTGTTTGAGAATCTTTATTTTGAAAAAAAAAAACGTTTACTAGCCTTTTGACTACAATTGGCTTAAAAACTTTCAAAATTATTTTGTTTATGATGGTATATTGTTCTCGTCTTTCAGCTCTTTTTTTATTATTATAAACTTCTTGCATGTATTTTGTATTGACTGCAGAAATGGCTTCTTGAAACTTTTTAGTGTCATTATCAGTATGAAAACATGTACTTAAGTTTTGTTAATGTTGTCATTCGCTTAAAATTGTGTTTGCTAACTAACCTAATTTTCATAAACACAATTTACCATCGTAATAACACACTAAAAACTCATCATCATGACGATTGGCTATTAAATTTATAACATTTTGTCTGCAGATGACACTGTCTGCAACGAAAGTCAGAAGTCTAGTATGGTACCGAGTAGACCCACTATTGTGAACCAACAAGTTCCGCCAAGTCTGCCACCCCAACCTAAAGTTCATGAAAAAACCCATTTTAATGCACTTAATGGTGGTTCTACACCAAAAAATGCACTTGGTACGTTGAAACTTATAATTCAATTGTTTGTGTGCTTTGCGTTCCAGCATCGTGTTTTTATTTCCTAAACAAATATTAAGAATTTTTTAAGCATCTTTTTGCAATGAAATAGTAGTTTGGGTCTGTTACAGATAAAAAAAAATGTTTGTTGTCGCCCTTTTCTTACTGAACATTCCTTTGATTAAACATCTGAGGTATGCACAGTACAGTTAGATGCAAAAAGATGTGCTTACCTTACACTTTTTACGTATTTATATATCATTGAACTGAACAAGATTATTAAAAAAGTATTACTTTAATGTGTTCCAATTGCCCTTGATGAAAGTAATCCAGATATTTTTGCAGCTGAAATGTGCCTATAAAGGTGTGTCCAAACATTGAGCGGCAAGAGCGCGGCAGCAACACGCGGCGTTTGGAGGAATTTCTGCCGCGCTCTAGTTAGGACTAAACCGATGAATGTTTGCGCGGCAGTACTGCGCGGGTTATCCGAGACACGCCACGCACTTCAGTTGACATCACAACTAAAATTAAAGCGGTTGCGGTTGTCGTAGCTTATAATTTCGGCCAAACACAATTATTGACGAATGTTTGCTAGAAATGTTTGTGCGCGGCAGGTAGACAAAAGAGTTCGCGCGCGGCCGTCGTCCAAATACAGCGCGGCACGCCTCGCGCGGCATCCGCGCACGATTACCGCTCAATGTTTGGACACACCTTAAGAGCTTATGAGCTTCATTTAGTAGCTACGAAATTGTATCCCATTTAAGTCGACTTGATTGAACTTATGCATGTTGAAACAAAGTGATTGTCTATCTGATTATGTGCCCAATACAATTTGAACAGGATACCTCAAACCTCTTAACGTGAACGTTCAGGACTTGCGCTCAGGCAAAGGGCAAAGTGGTGTGGATAAGGGGCGTGGCGTGGCTGCAGGTATGTCACATAATTACCTTTTTAAGACCCGCTGACTCCCGGAGAGCTACGAGCAATATTGTGTCACTAATCAGTGCTTGATTGGTTAATAACCTGAGCGCAACTTCCGACAGGCCTCTTGAGTCTTGACTGTCACTAAAGCTGTTATCAGACGCTTCACTCAAGTGAATGTTCATTTTTGTTTCATTCCACGTTCACATGCGTTCTGGCATGTCCTAGAACCAACAATTCTAAGACATGTGATATCTACCAACCAGCGCTGGGCCCGCGTTGTATATTACAGCCCACTTCCTCTCGAAGAGAGGAGGCCTGTGGCCTAGCAGTGGGACCATTATAGGTTGTAGTATTCAATTTTGCGATCATTTTCGGTAGGCGAGTGAAAGATGCCGAAAGAGTGCCGAAATCCAACATCGTTGGATCGGTTCACTAATTACCTAATTCACATGCATAATTAGAACATGCACTTTGTGTTCAGAACTTTCACTTCGAGTGAAAAATGCCGAATGAAAGACAAAAATTAACAAAAAGTCAAGCATCTGATATAATGCTTTACATGATTGTCTGACTGCCTATCGGGTTCAAAATCAGATATTACAATGACAGCTGATTTTATATCTCTAAGATGGTGTTTTGTAGTAGTGATTGTCCACTGTAAGCGTTTGTTGAATGTAACGGAGGATACGTATATCGGAACAATAAATAGGACAATTTGATCTGAGAGAGAAAATGTTAAGCAATTTTCAAACACATTCCTTTCCCAGTTAGCGAGTGCATGCCATCTTTTCAAACATTTAACAGTAAGTAATTTTATTCAAAATGTTAGCAATACGTAAGGAAATAAGGTGCAAGTGAAAATGGACCTTAAGTTGTTTTAAACGTTCAACGAACGCTTATACTGGAACTAAGCCAAGAGCACCCATGAAGTGCATGCTTTGAAAACGTTTGACATTATTTAGATAGACCTTGTGTAGCTATACCCCTAAACTGTGCCTAAAGCAGATTTTTTTCTCTATGTAAATCGAAAAAGTTTCATTTTATTTTTCTTTTTTTTTTTTTGCTTTATGCTTTAATTAAAACATAAAAGAAAAGAAAGAATAAAAGTTTATTTGTGGTAAACATGACCCTAAGAAAGAACACAAACATACAAAAGAACAAGTTGGGGAGAAATATGCAAACAACATGCAACATGTTTAATTTAAGTAAGTTCGTTTAGCATAGCACTACCTATAATGTCTATGCTTTACTTAATTAAAGCGTTCTGTATCGCCGTTTAAAAAGCAAACCACAAAAGCTTACAATACTACTGCATCTAAGTAATAATTTTTTAAAGCCTATATCTTCATTTTCTTCAATTATTTTATGTTTGTATACCTCTCACATATTCTGTCTAACCCTGATACAAGGTGTAATTGCCGGCGAGCCGCGTCAGCTGGTATCTCGACCAGCCAGTCCAACGCTTGGCAATGACTCGTCATCCCTCGTCAACGGGGGAGCGGTCCTTGCGGCCGCCTTGCAGAAGAAAATGAATAGGAAACGGAAAGCACCGTCTATAGACAATGAAGTATGAACTTTTTGCTGTGTATTATGCTTGGCGCAAGATGGATGATAAAAAGAAAATACCCAAAATATTTTAAAATTGCTTATTATATTTTTCGTGAGCGTTGACTATTTTTCATTTTGTGTTGTGCTAATATACAATGTAAATGATTATACTACTAAACTGAATGTTCAGAAATGCTATGTATCAAGATCCGAAACTAGACTCGAGAAACCGGGCAGCACACTTTATCGTCACTGCTACATTAGCAGTTACTTGCAGTTATTCTACCACAAAAGCACAGCGTAGACATCCTAGTCATATTTAAGAACAATCTTTTACAGGAACCCAAGCAAAGTTCTAAAACTTTTCAGGCGGAACCCGTTCCGTCTGTAGAAACTGAAGGCAGTGAGACCACTGCTAGTGGTACTGCCACTCCCACCACTAGGCCACGTCAGTCGGGAAGCATGGTCGCACATGGCCATGACGATCTGGTCACGCGCATGAAGAACATAGAGATGATCGAGCTCGGAAGGAATCGGATACGACCGTGGTACTTCGCGCCTTATCCGCAGGTTGGTTACTCAAACACACTGCCAAGCAATGTCTTTGGGCTATCTTACCCTCAGCAGTAGGTATCTTCAAAAGATAAAGACTTACATGTTCTTTTTTAGGGTTCCGTACCCAAAGGGTAAAACGGGACCCTATTACTAAGGCTCCGCTGTCTGTCCGTCTGTCACCAGGCTGTATCTCATGAACCGTGATAGTTAGACAGTTGAAATTTTCACAGATGTATTTCTGTTGCTGCTGTAACAACAAATACTAAAAAACAAAAAAATAAATATTTAAGGGGGCTCCCATACAACAAACGTCATTTTTTGGCCGTTTTTATAGATGATGGTACGGAACCCTTCGTGCGCGGATTTTTAATTTACTTCTGAAGGGTTAAATTAAATTAACTGGCAAAACTTCACTAATTGGCCAGAAATGGCAACAAATAAAGCTAAATGGGAAATTGTGGGGAAGTCCTTTACCCAGCAGTGGGGCAATGTAGGTTAAAATTATGTACAGAGAGCGACTGAGGGATCAAGTTGAAAACACAAGAAACAAACAAACATTGAAAAAATCTGCAATTTTTAACACAGTTTCTTTTCAATTTCAGGAAATGGTTAATCTACCTTGTATTTACATCTGTGAATTCTGTTTGAAGTACAGAAAAAGTAAAAAGTGCCTAGAAAGACATTTGGTAAGTTCTTTTTTCAGTCCTTTAGAAAACATCAGACACTCCACAAAAGTCATAGTAATTGTATCTATACATAATTATAAATTAAAGTCGCTTTTCGTGTGTCTGTCTGTGCGATCGAGTGGTTCTAAACCACGCAAAGGATTTTGATGCGGTTTTCACCATCATTTAGAGAAGTAATTCTAGAACTAGTTCATGTGTATAATACATTTATATTGAACTAATATAAGATCGATGTTTTGCCAAGCAAGAAGTAAGGGCGGCTCGCATGTTTACTAATATAATCATTTTCTATGTGCGCAGATTAAATGTAAACTAAAACATCCGCCTGGCAACGAGATATACCGTAAAGGCAGCATATCTTTCTTCGAGATCGACGGCCGGAAAAACAAATGTTACGCACAGAATCTTTGCTTACTAGCCAAACTGTTCTTAGACCACAAGACCTTGTACTACGATACGGACCCCTTCCTGTTTTATGTTATGACCGAATTTGATGCCAGAGGTAACTTATATTAATTAATATTTTAATTGTACACTCGAAGAACAAAAAAGTTAACTAATTTTACAATACATTTCCAACCCGCCCAACGAGCTCATGTCACCTTCTCCAACTGCCCTTTCAGTTCGTAGTCAGAAAAATTGACAAGTCACTAAAATTTGCCTTAAGTTTTTCATTCCTCGACTGTTCATAAGACAAGATAGTTTTAATTTAACAAAATATCTTGCAAAGTTGATGACCAAGGGAAGCATGATTTTTCTGTAATTTATTATGATACAATTTAAAAAATAGCACATTGGGGTTACTACCTTAAACTCGCAGCATAAGGAAATGGTTTCATAAAGAGCTTCTGAATAACTAGCTTCCGGCTTTGCCCTAGTGATATGTTTATAAATTATAGCCCATGTTATTAGTGATAGTATAGCATACTAGTGGTGAAAGAAATTAATTGAAATATTTAGTAACAAGCTTCCTAATTATTTAAAATGTTGCTGTACTCAACACGGTCCATAATTGTTTCTATTTATTAATTATTACCACTTAAGTGTACAATATGGATTGCAATAAAGTTTGAAATTGAAAGAATTTTTTAAAACAGTCTGGTAGTTTTCGAGTTAATTACAAACAAAAATACAAATCTTTTCTCTTCTTAATATTAGTATAGATAATTTGTTAATATTTACTCCTTTAAAAATTACATCATTTTCCATTTCAGGATTTCACATAGTAGGATACTTTTCAAAAGAAAAGGAGAGTACGGAAGACTACAACGTAGCGTGTATACTGACACTACCTCCATACCAAAGAAAAGGTTATGGAAAACTTCTTATAGAATTTAGTAAGTACAGTACAATTTGTTTAGTATCAATAGGGAAAATTCGATGGAACGTTAATGAATTTGCTAAACCCAGTCAAACAATCAGTCTTTCCCAACTATCTTGGGGTCGGCTTCCAATCTAACCGGATGCAGCTGAATACCAGTATTTTACATGGAGCAACTGCCTATCTAACCTCCACAACCCAGTAACTGGGTAATACGATACCCCTTGGTAAGACTGGTTCTCTGACTTTCGGGCTTCTGACGACCCGTAACAACTGTCAATGATCCACGAATAACAGCCGGGACCACCGACTTCCGTGCCTTCTCAGGCACGGAGAACTCCCGGTATGTAAAGATCGTCACCCATCCACGGACCAACCCCGGCAAGCGTAGTTTAACCTGATGGATAGACCTGTGCGGCTGTTATTACTTAGCCACGAGCTCCTCCTTAGCCACAAACACCTCTAGAATTTGCTAAACCCAGTAGTAATACTAAACTTACCGGCTAGAGCGTGATTAACCAATATGCACTGGCTAGGTTGGGTATAGTTCGATTCAACGACTCCGGCAGCTCGGAAGTGCGCTACTCGCTGCGCAGTACCGCACCCCTCCTCCCCGATGGCCCATGAATTCGTTACTGCGCAGCGACTCGCCTCATGTTCCGAGCCGCCATTATGTTTGAATCGGGGTGCATCATGGCCGATCAGCGATCAAGTATTGGTGACAAACAGTTAGTAAGTTCCCCTGTCTTCATGTATGTAACAAAATATCTTTTTCACATAGGAAGAATCGTGGCTAAATAATAACAGCCGCTCGGGTGGATCCATCAGGTTAAGCTACGCTTGCCGGGGTTGTTCCATGGATGGGTGACCATCTTTACATACCGAAACTCTTCCGTGCCTCGGAAAGCACGTTAAACCGTTGGTCCCGACTGTCATTCGTGGATCTTTGACAGTCGTTACGGGTCGTCAGAAGCCCGAAAGTCTGACAACCAGTCCTACCAAGGGGTATCGTTTGACCCAGTTACTGGGTTGTGGAGGTCAGATATGCAGTCGCTCCATGTAAAATACTGGTATTCAGCTGCATCCGGTTAGACTGGAAGCCGACCCCAACATACTTGGGAAAAGGCTAGGCAGATGATGATGGGAAGAAACCAACCCAAACTGGGCCGTTGACATTGTAGTGAATGATTCGTTCCATTGATTTTTTGTTGAGGAGAAATCATTCCAGTAGTGCTCTTGAACACAGGTCACCATGTGATTATTGATCCTTTGAATCAGATTAACAAATATATATTTTGAATTCTTTACTTTTCAGGTTACGAATTGTCAAAGTTTGAAGGCAAGACGGGGTCACCTGAAAAGCCTCTTTCGGATCTTGGATTGCTGTCATACCGGAGTTACTGGGCGCAGACCATACTGGATATTCTCACGCACATTAAGCCCGTCGGCGATAATGAGAAACCTATTATTACCATCAAGTAAGATTATCCATGACATGTATAAACTCTAGAAATAGCTTTAACTGAATGTTATTTAATTAATTGCAGCTAGGTACTTTCGTAACGTCACTTGTAAACTTAGGGAACTTTAGTGGCTCTATCTGCCTAGCCTTTTCCCATATTACATGGAGTGACTGAATACTGGTATTCAGCTGCATCTGGTTAGACTGGAAGCCGACCCCAACATAGTTGGGAAAAGGCTAGGTAGATAGTAGATAGACTCTGACCTCCGCAACGCAAATACTGGGTAATAAGATATTACCCCTTGTAAGACTAGCTGTCAGACTTTCGTGCTTCTGACGACCCGTAACAACAGCTTAACGTGCTAACAAATATAATTGGACCAATTTTCTTTTCCAGCGAAATCTGCGAGCTTACCAGTATTAAGAAAGAAGACGTTATCAGCACACTGCAAAACCTGAACCTGATCAACTACTACAAAGGCCAATACATTATATCGGTTAATGAGGTAAAATATACTTAATGTGACTATAGTCCATTTGTAATAAGATTAGACATTTAAACAAACCTTTTTACAGTCCGTTCAACAGATTTTGACTACCGCATAAGGATGGCATTCAAAGCAAAAAAGGTTACATAATACCAACTGTCTACTGCAGCTGCCATTTGCCGTGCCACCAACGCAAAAGAAGTCAAAATCGGTTGAACGGACTGTAAAAAAGGCTAATTTAAATGTCTAATCTTATTTCAAATGGAGCATAGTTTTAAGGCAGAAAATGCTTTCTCCGTGAAATTGATATTTCTCTAATGATGATCGGAAATCTTACAGCAACACGAAAAGGCAATGGAAAAGAGAAATCTACGTATCGACCCAAAATGCCTGCATTGGACGCCGAAAGATTGGTCGAAACGAGCGAAATGGTAAGATCATTTATTTTTATATTTCACAACTGTACTCACCACAGTGTAACTAAAGTACTCCATACAGTAACTATAATATTGTAATCAATAAACATAATTAAGGGTTTAGGTTTCAGCTATTATTTTTGAATCAATCGTAAACATCGACTATTTATTCCTTTGTTTCGAGAAAAGGGTGACATGTGTCTAAAAAAAAAACAAAGTACAATGCCATGTCCCGAGCTACCGTATGACAACTCTGGAAGTTGGCATCCACACGCTTACTTGATCGACTGTATGGAGTAAGATAAAGTTGCACTGTGACATCACTTTATCATGTCACCATTAATAAATAACATTCAGGTACCAAGAAGAAACTTCAACAGTCACCATGTTTAAACTGTGAAGTAAATGAACTTTCTTTTGTCACCAGTGTTTGAAGGCATTGAGTAACGGAGACGCGAGCTATCTAACTCTGGCTTCCGAAACGTACGCAGTTTGTTAATTTTGTATCTAACATTAACATTATGTTAATCTCATTTATTCATTAAGTGTAGTCATTCATCAATGCTAACAGGCTTGGGATCAGTTCATAAAAACCATTAACACTTGTCTTTTGGTTATGACAAGTAATAATTTTAAAAAAATTGCATGATAGGTAAAGGTTATAATTTATTCGTCACACAATACTGTATTAGATTAATGTGTTGCGGCTGAGGTTATATAATTATTAACAACGGTGCTTGGCTAAATAATACCAATTGTAATATTCGTGGCCACTAACGTATATTATTATCAGTGATCGGAAAAAGGTGAGCTAATCTACCTAAAGTTCAAAGAACAGAGACAAAAAAGTGGAGACTTCCTTACAACTAAAATATTAATATTAAGACATCCCTTAAGTACAACCAAAATTAATAAAGTAAAACAACTATCGAATTTATTTCCTGTTTCTGTAAAAAAAGAGAATGCACGATTTATTGTTTAAAAAAAAAAAGTTAATCTCCTTATCTTCTTTTGAACGATGTAAGTTAGTGCGGAAGCTAATGTAATTTACATACCAGCTTTAATAATTGTATAACTTTTTTTCTAGACATTAGTCCCGAAAAAATATTTTTTCGTAAGGCGTCTCCACTATGTCTCTGTTCTTTTTCGAACTTTATGTATTTTAGCTCACCTTTTTCCGATCACTGATAATTATATACTTATAAAACTCCCAAGTTCAAAGGACATACCTTTGAACTTGCTCCTGTTTCTGAAAGTCTGATCAAGTCACATCAGGCACTTATGGCAAGATTAATTGAGCTCACTTTGACTTTTCTTCACTAAGTAAAGTAAGCATTGCAGACCTATATGAACATTATTACTATAACGTTAAAGTTCAAATTCGTAGGCTATGATTGTTCACATTGACTTAAACGAAATATAAAATTTACACACGTAAAAATAAGGTTCATATTCGAATGTAACGCTTTCCATTCTTGGCAAATTGAACTTGAAAAGGGTTTCAGAAACATTACGAACTGGTGTAGCCAAGAGCCGATTCATTTGCTTGCTGGTCAATCAACAAGGCTTTACTTACATGCAACTTGCACGGCGAAAGTTTACATTATCTGCTTCTTTGGTAGATTGATTCCAACATGTTATTGGTTGGTTCAACAAATATCACGAGCACCCTGTATATTAATTTATCTTAATCATAATGTCATCTCAAAAAGGCGAATTACTAAGAGTGAGCTTTTGTATAACCCATTGTAAAAAAAAACATCGATAGTCTGTTATTGCAGCTATAACTTCCTATTTGTTCAAGTACACCATCGAAAACATAATGAATTTGGGCGGAAATACATGCTTATTGACCAATGAAAACTCTAAGCCAATGAGCATGCGTGTTTCAAACTTCAAAAGTATCTATCCTTTAAAATCCGTCTATTTATACACACTATTATTTTATGTATTATTGCTATAATACTCCTTTTAAGATGCTGTTACACCTGTTTAAAGGGTGGCAGGTAATTAGTGACTGAAACTTAAAAATACGTGACTTTACTCATCATTATGAACAACTTTTACTATGGGACTAAACCTGAAATCGCGGAAAATAAGTCAGCTGCTCCATACTTATATTTTCGCATATAACTCGTCAAATTGTAGGGAACAGCAGATTTTATTGTTTCGCGATTTCCGTTTTTGCCCCATAGTAAAAGTTGTTTATAATTATTAGTAAAGTCAAGTGTTTAAGTATCAGTCTCTAATTACCAGTCACCCTATAAACACATCTTCAAAGACTTGTAATTTTATGTCAACACCATAAATATATTTCTAATTTTTTTTTCTGCAATTCTAGGTAGCGCCCGGTCTCGTTCGCTGCCACCGTGAAGATATACATACATTGGTAACGGTTCGTTCAACAATGTATTTGCTCTGTAGTTATCTTATACATAGTAATAATTTGGCATTTCTCAAAAAGTGTAGATGTATTTAGAATTGTATGATTAGTATAGTAGTACAAATGTATTGAAGTATTGTGTATTCTACCTCGTCCATAGAATAGTAAGTCTTATTTCATTTAGCAAGTTGTACATATATTTTCTGATACAATACCATAACGAGTTATTTCTTGAGGTCTCTGTGTTTTTGTCTTGTCTCTCGATATGCAAGGGAGCAAGCATTTCGTCTTTGTTCAGGAAGACTTCCGATCTCGTACACAGTCTTCGCTCAACCCGTTATTCTGTTTCTGTAAAATACTCGAGCTTTTTTTGCTGCCGCTAAACCATCTTTTCTGCGTTCACAATTTAGTTTCCAAGCGTGTAAACAAAAGTGTGTTTTTTTAACCACACCAAGTTCAGTTTGCGCTACAACTTCAAACATTTTTTATGACTTTTTTATTAATACTAGTCATTCTGAAGTCAACTTAATTTTCACACATATAAAGTTGATATTCGTTTAAAGGGAAACCGGAAACAAGGGTTTGAATAGACTACAAAAATAGTGGTTACAAGAAAAAAATCTATGTTATTTTCATGCTCTTCCCACTTTCATTGGGAGTTCATTTCAATGTCTGTTTTCATCAATATTTTGATTATATTCATTCATTAGCAATGTCACCTCATTTAAAAAATGTTTTATTTAGGTTTTTAATATTTCATTTATTCCTTAATATTACACTTTTTGAGAACTGTGGTTATTATAGATAATAATTTCTAGTCTCAGTTTAGACCGGTTCATGTCAATGAATAAAATATGTGAGATTGTGTGGTATGATTGAAATTTTGTTCAAAAGTGCTCGCTACATTAGCCAAGTAAGATATTCAATACATTTCGAAATGTAAGCCCTTATTGTGATATTAAATAATATCATTGTTTTCGAAGTTCTTTTGTTTTATTGTTATGCAATATTAGCCAATAACTCTTTGGGGAGCCCTAGTCCATGACATCACTGTTCTCAAACAAACACTACACAGATTTCTGATGAGATAAATGTTTTAAGAATAAATTTTATTCTCACATTTTTTTGTGGCTTTTCATTAGGTTAATAAACAGTTTTTTATCAGGTAGTCGAGAAGGAAAAAATCAGACATATTCGTATGCAATATAATGATTTATTCTTCAATATATAAGCGCAATAATTTTGCTTTGACTGTCAAAATATTTATATTTATGAAGCAGGTACAAGTGATGTTTACAACACTTACAAAACCTAATACGAATTATTATTTCTGATATTATAACAAACAACGGTTCTTAGATGAATATGGTACAATAATTATGATTACATTTTAATCACTTTGTGACTTAATTAAAATTTTAGTTTTCAACGAATATGAGTGTTCAAATTATTTGTAAATCTATAGAAAATTTAATAAAGATTGAATATCAAAGCATTAGTACATAGCAGACTTAAATAGCAAGAGATATAACAACAGATTATAAAAGTTGATTCGAATACTCATATATAAATTATAAAGTTAAATCTTATTTTGTAACAACAATAAATCGTTAAACAAATGTAATACTAGTCGTTTTATAACTTACAACCGAATGTTATGCAATAGTAATGTACTATCAAAACTGACCACGCGAGTAGCCAGCAGAGATACACTGATAAATTAAGTAGAAGATGACGTCACCGATTGATCAAACAACGTTATTACATGCACGCGAAAACGGATAGAACCAGTGACGGAAGTTATTTAATTAATTATCATTAGTAAATGTTTAGAGGCGATATTTGATATTAATGAAACTGGTATCTTCATGGAAACTGGTTGAAACTTAATATTTGAATTAACTTTCGCTATACCTGACATCAAATAACCATCGTAGCTTTATGATAGGTACTAACTAATCCCTTTTTGTGATGTAATAAATTGATGATCAATTCGAGCGTGACAACGAAACAGACTTTCCAGAAACACTAAACTATACCTTCTAAAGTTAATCTTATACGCAAGATTACTACGACGGTACCATCACACTACAAAAGCGAAATACAAATTACTACAAACTTTCAAACAATCGAAATTCATATATAACATTGACCAAAGATAATGAAGTATTATAGAAAACTACAAATCTAAGGGAAGTCCATTACATTTCGCACAATGACGGCCTAGAAACTACGATTGTGGAGACTTGAAATTCTTGTTAGACAAGAAATAACAATGAACATTAAGTTCTAATTGTGCTCTGTGTTAATAAATAGATTTTTTGTTGCTATCACAATATTACCAACAATATAAAAATAAATGCTCGCGCGACTGACTGCTTCGTAATGCAGTCACAAAGACTAGGATCACTGGTATGCAGAAGGCACTGTCTTTGAATAGGTCTGCATAACTGTCTGGGCGACAAGACGTAACACCATGGAAACTGCACATTATTCTATTGTTACACAACAGTACAACTCCAGTTGTTACGTAACGTAAATAATCGTGCTTCAATTCCATAGCCACTACAATTTTTATTTTATTTACACCCAGATATCTCGCCCAGACATCTACTCCTATCGTAACTTACTAACTTCATTATTATAAAAATATCAACAGAACAACAAAATCGCTTTAGTTCGAAATTAAAATACAGAGGCACTTTACAATGGTGTTTTTTTGTGAACGCTTCAAGCGACGTAACGTACACAAAACACATTTTGTCCATTTGTCAAAGTCACATGCTAACATTACGTTTTATTAATTTTGTCTTTGTGTAATATACAATAAGGTTTTTAGTCGCATGACGCGTGAACTTGACAAATGGTAGAATTCGTCTGAGGCTTTATGTGCACATACAATTCGTTACATGTACAATACTTAATTATAGAAATGTCAAATTCTTAAAATTAATTGATTATCGTCGTAACAAGTAACGCTTGTTGCACTTACAATAATATTAGGTATATCACGACTTACTCTGAGTTAAAGCACCTTAAAACTAATATTACCTTACACGAATTGTAACACATGTATAATATGTGGAATATATTTCATTATAATCTGTGAATATACTTCTGTAACAAAAAATATATAATTTTGGAATTTTAACAGGAGGTACTGTATTACTATATCTATCATTGTACTGGAAGTTAGAGGCTATGTGATGTATTTGGGACTTTCATTCATAGTTTGGAGTTACCGATGTGGACTAGACACGACACCAATACCAAAACTTTCATAACATTGCACCGTTAAAATCAGATCTTAATAAATAAATATTTTAAACAGATCAAAGCAAAATCATAGAACTTAAAAAATAATTAAAACGAATGGTAATTGTTAGAATTAGACACTTAGATAAAATAAAATATTATGTGAAATACCTACCTAAAGAACTGTTTCACAGTTACTGCTTCGTGTTAACGTAGTCATTATTATACAATCGAATTGGGGATTCTAAGTTCACAACACTTGAAAGAAAAACGTAACCTTCTTTTTTGATTTGATTGAAAAAAGTACGCCTTTCTGATTTGCTTGAGAATGGACAAGTTTTATTTAAATGTTTTCTATTGAATAATGTTTGACCTGATCATTCCTGACTCTAAATGTCACTCCATCTCTTAAACATACATACTAGCTACGTTATACAGGCACCAAACTATCTCTACGTTGTTGTTCTACACAGTAGACATATGATTTCGTTTCGAAATAAATTTCCCCGCCCTTTGTCGTTTTTCTGGCACTTTAAGAAGCCTTATGATGAGATACAAAAAGATTTTTAAATGTTTTATCACAACTGTAAAGTATATAGTCATTATAAAAGTGATTCGACGGAAGTAGATGATTGAATCAAGTTTAAAAAAAAAAGTTATATTTTGGGTAATTCGAACATTACAAAAATAATTTTCAAAAAAATTGCCACCGAATTGAAAATATAAGTTATAATATAACCAAATTCTAAAGATGAAGCGTTTATGTAACATGTCTGGAAGATGGTATGGAATTATTTTAAACGGTGACACTCTATTTCGAATTTTAATAACTCCGATGCTTAAATTATACGTATACATGTCGAAAATAAATTTGGACCCGACAAAAAATGGTTACTGTTAACGTGGATGTTCCTAACTACACAAGGCATCCGTCATTAAGGCCGTTGTTGAGTTTGCTCGACGTTTCGGGCATGGTGTTAGGGTACGTGTGGCACTGCTGGTTCCCCAGGTTGTAATTCGCATCCGGATCGTAATAGTCCTGTTCGGAGTCGATTGGGACGAGAAGATTCGTGGACTTGGGGAGGTAGCCGTCCGTAGTCACATAACTGCGATCCGAAGTGGGTGGCAGGCTGAGAACACTGTCGGGTCGATTGTATTCGGGGTCTGCGAGCTGAGGTGCTACGTAGATGGTGTCTAGGGACGAGATGGTGTCGATAGACGAGTCCCCGTTGAGTGGGGTGACACATGTATAGCTGGACGTGAGTATGTTGGCCGACTCTGGTCGGATGTAGGGCGAGTGCGCGTCGAACGACACGGGGAATGTGCTCGATGAGTCGTACGGCCCGATCATGTTGTACGGCGTTGTTGGAGACTGCCTCGTGTTGGGATTGTTTGACTTCACACACGACGCTGCGTGGATTGTCAACATGTCCATCAACCGACGCTTTTGAACTTCTAAGTCCTGCAAGAAAGCAGAGAATATTTTATGAGCTGAGATGTTTGTTTATTTTCAAGTGAAGGCGTGCATTGCTTATCGTGCTTTCTGTCGCCACTACAATCAACACTAATAAGTGGCTGGCTCCATTTTTTATCGTCGCCCAGAAACGTCATTAGTAGTCATAACAGATAATGATATCCTTTGGTAAAATTGTTCCTAGAAATGATAGGCTTAACACGTATATAGAAATTCTACGTAAATATCTGTTTGACCCAAAAAAATAGTACCAGATTTCGTTCCACTTTTATTTTCTTTTGGCTGTTTACAACCTAAATTGTGTCTTAAACACAGGACGTAAAGGTCCTCTATCCTATATCCGAATCGCCTAGCTTACCTTAAGTTGTGCCTTAAGGTCTATGTTCTGGTTCTCCAACACTTCGCTCTCGGTGACCAGGTTGACGGTCCTCTCTCGTTTCTTCATCCTGCATTTTGTTGCTGCTATTTTATTCCTTTCTCGCCTACGCCGCCTTCTCTCTTCGTCTTCTGGCGTTAGCTGGAAAGAAACATGTTTTGTCAGCTTCTAGTAAGGGAGCAGTGCTACCTACCTTCAACATGGCAGGATTTTGGAAAATCTTGAGTTGTTAGTTAATAATAGTTCAGATTTTCGGAACATTAGACGATTTTGAAAATCTGAACTATTTTAACTAAACAGACGTTCAAAAACCTCGCAAGTCCAAAGTGAGTTTTTCGATTGCATATTAATTTTTCCAAGTTCATTTTCGACAAAACTGACTTATGGTCCGCTAAAACATCGTGAGGAACCTGAAATATATTGAGATCAAAGCTCGATCGTTGTAAAGGCTGCTATCATTTCCTATACCACAGGAGGTAGTTCAAATCGTCATACAGCTTTCCTAGTAAGTATTGTTCTCGATTCTTATTTGTGTATACCTATAAGTTTACATAACCTTCCTATATTCCAATTCATCGTGAACCATTTTTTTTTTTTTTTGACCGCATAACTTTCTTACTGAATAAAATCAAGGTAAAAGTATTTTTACCAATCCTTTAAGTCACGCAGTCCGCTGTAATAATACTTAATAAGCAAAACTGCCCACGTCCCCGAAAAAATCTGCATAATACAATGACTAAACAAAAGAATAATCAATCCAAAGCCCGATCCATTAAGTAAGGCTACTCGATACGCCGATCATTTCTCATTGCCATAACGCTGCCTTTCAACATCAGGAAGTGAAGTCACGACCACCGGCCACATTGGCGATGCCTTCTTCGTAAGCTCATAAAACTTCAATGAAGCCGTTGAATTACAATACTGCGCAGCCGCAATAAAAGTTAGTTTAGATACGATTTGCAATCTTCCGCACACATCTTTATTTATTGTCAGTACATGGGAAGTGCAGCCGTTGGGCGGTGAGGCACTAGTCATAAACTTGATCATAAAAATATGCATCTAGCAATACCTCGGCTCACATTTATGTGAATGAATAACGTGACCCTTGAACGATAGAAACAATTCAGGGAGTGGCACTAATGATTTTATTATTCGAATATTTAATATGCATATCTGTCCACTTCGTTAAAAAACTTTGAATACATTTCGTTGAACAGAATAATTGCAGATCTCTATGTTAAATCAGAGGCAAAATATCACATGTACCTATTTAACCGAGGTTTTATCTATGCATTGTACTAAAACACGTGTATATCTCGTTTTCCTTACCAATGGCTACGTGACTGATTGGTAGGTAGGTACATACAGTTTCCTTAGGATTCGACTTCGCTGTATCATTGCGGTTAGCACTAATACAATATGTACAAGCTTAGAAAAATTTAAACCATTACTGCTGACGTTTGTTTGCTGCGTTTCCGCCTTGAGGAAGCATTTTATCTTCACACTCATCTACGATAAGAGAGGGTTTACCCTGTCACTGTGTGGGGATTCACGCTATTTCTTATCTCGCCTCGAAAATTGCCCAACTCAAAGGTTTGGATTGACATTCGGAGAGATCTTTATCCAGAATGGACTGCCATATCCTATACTATTGAATGAGCAATATTTGTATGTATATATCTTTATATTATAATTCTTCTGTACGTATGTTTGTCACCTAACCCCTAAACGGCTGGGCCGATTTCGATGAAATTATGTGTGTATATGAGTGGGTCCCGGCGGCGCTGTTCGGGTAGGACAACGTCTGCCGGTTCCGCTAGTATACATATATATTTGTAATCACGTTCTCGAAAACGGTTCTAACGATTTCGATGAAGTTGCAATATATTGGTTTACGGGGGCGAAAAATCGATCTAGCTAGGTCTTATATCTGGGAAAATTCGTTTTCTCCGTATTTTTACACGAGCAGTATTCGTTCCCCCAAGTACTACCTACCTATCAACCCATAATAAGTATTGTCCTAATGCAAAGCAAAAGTCCACAACTTACAAATGCTTGCTCAGTGCGTTGGTGGTTTCACACCACCAAGGTCACGGAGGTCTTTACCGTAAATCAGTGATGTCAAAACCAGTGATGTTAAACCTAGACGAGGACTGTATACCGAGTGACTCAATTGGTATATTACTGACAAATATTTGAGATATAGTGTGAACCAAAAGACGAAGTAAACGGACACACACTACAATTAATCGATTTTAGTTTTATTTTGACAGTAAGGTTTTCTTTTCATCTTTTGCTTTGGTAAAACATGACATATAGGTGTAAATATACTCACGCCATCAGATTTATTCGTCAGTGTGTGACTGCTGTCGTAGTCATCGTCGCTGTCCTCCTTCTTCATCCGCTTCATGTCATGCATGTGTTCTGTGTCGCTGCCAGACATCTTCCGTTTTGACTCTATCGACAACTTCAGACCAGCCTTTATTAGTTCCGAACACGTCTGGAAAGTGAAAATGCGGGGATCAGAAATCTTTGGAGATTTCAGAACATTTGGAAACATATTTCCAAGGTTCATTTTCTTGAACCCTGGAAATATGTGAGCAGTTCCAAAAAGTTACAGTCGAAAAGCTCCGGAATTAAAACGTCATTCTTACTGCAAACTGCAGTTAAATTGAAGTTCTAATTATTGCTAGGAAATGGTCGTTTCCCGCCGGGATAAAAAATAATAGGTTCAGATCTAGAACCTATAATTTTATCCTCGTATGGATTATCTTTGCTCAGTTTAGCGCTATCGTTGTAAGTGTATGCATACAAAAAATCTTGGCTGCTAAGTTTAAACTAAGTAGAACGCGGTCTGCACGTATACGGTCTTACTATAGTATGGTATATATTAAAGAATGTTAGGTACACATGCCTTTTATTTTATCTAAAGTATCGTCAAGATTAGGAACAAGTTTACTTAAATGGAGACGCTACATAATTTACATTTATAATCGCTTAACTTTACCAGAGGGGGACTCTAACTAGTTAACAAGTAATTTGCCCGAAACATTGGGGGAGATTTAACGAACTTCAGGGACGCCAATTAAAATTAAGTTTTGACGAAGGTTCCTTACAAGTAGTGAGTTATTGTGCGAATCTTATGTAAAGAATTCTAAAATACGATGCACTTCACCTGTTCACCGATGAATAGTATTCACGGCTCCTCGCGAGCTTATCAAGGTCACAATTGAAGATGTATTCTCAATACGAGTCAAGTACTACGAGAACGTTGAAATGCAATTACCATTTTATACAATTGTGCAATTCCAATTGAACTGTGAGAAAAAATAAACACACGATTGATATTACAATTATTAATTATCAAGGTGGTTTGTTTTTCTCACATTTTCAACGTCCGTCCATTGTCTAGACTCGGCTGAGCTAGCCTTTGGAACTGTGCCTACATAAATTACTCAAGAAAAAACTGGTCGATTCCTAGGTACTAATAATAACGTTAATTTGAATACGAGGTCAAAGGAAATCTACAAATTATGCATCCTGTGCTTAGTTATGTGTGCAGGCGTACAGGTTGCTCCTTTGGTGAAAAAGTGCAAAAACTTAGATTTAGATAAGGACTGCATTTGGAACTAGAGACATTAGTCTAAATATAGCCGCCAAATGGCTTCCAGACCCGGTTTTAGGTAGACATTAGTAACCGACTACTAGGTAGATATTATATTATACTGAGAATGTCCTTCCTAACTTTATCAAGTCTGTCTGTCCTCGCTATAGTGTGAGCAGGACGAAGTAATTTGGAACTTGGAACATGAACTCCACAATTCTTTTTAAGTACCACGCGAGCCCAAAATGCAAAAGGCATAAAAATATAATGACCGTGAAACAGTTTTTGTTTGTTTTTTGATACATCTTAAAAGTGCAAGGATGAAAAATAACGCTTATTCATAAATTAACACTTAACGACCACGTGAGAGCTTTCGAGATAAACACGACTCTGCAATTAGTGGTATTTATAAAAACGTTCTTCTAAAAGATTAAGTTATTATAAATAATTAGTATGGACTTTAGATAAATGGTACTTTAATAAATATTTTTTCACATTGAAATAAAAATTTGCTTTTATCAAAGCAAATGTTGACTTTAAAAAGTGCCTTTTATGTGCCTGTGAAATTGACTGTGAACTAAATGATTAGACTTTGACTTTGAAACTTTTCAGGCAAAAATGACATCTACCCACGTAGGTATGTTTACAAATTGAGCATTTTCTTTTAAAAAAAGTCCTAAAAAACAATTAAAAAAAGTATTTACCTTCTGTATACTGGGTGGAGTGCTAGAAGCTGGTGAAGTAGCCGACGAACCGTTGGACATGGAGGAATTCGAGTCATTTCCGCTGCCGCTCTGAAATGAAATAGGGAAATGAGACCTCGTATTGCACGCTGACCGAGCACCGCTAATGGTACATTTTCCACCTCGATGCCTTTTGTCAGAGACCGACAGTATGTTATATGGGACAGTTTGCACGCAAACGCCATTAGCTAACGCAATACGTCACGAAAGTTCCTGATGGATCGGCATTGGTCGCTTTATAGGTAATTTTACCTTTTGTTCGGGCTTAAAATATGGCAAGTTGTCGCCTTAGCTAATTTATATGACCGTAGGAAAGTTCGTTTCGATGCCAGTGTGGCCTACTCTTTAACATTTCATCAAATATTTTATTTCACATAACCCTACACGGGCACTTATGAAACGTCAGAAGCTAGGTGCACGGTTCCAAGTGGTTGTTTCCTATGGAGAAGAGCCAGCAAGAAGCTCCACGGTTACTCTTTTAAAAATAATTGGCTGTTACTATATTTTTGAATTACAGTGTTATTAGGTATGGGAGGACAGTGTAGGCCTTTCAACAACCAGTCCTACGCTATTGTGCGGTTCTTAGAGCAGTCTTTGATCGAAGCGACAATATGACAACTCTAGTAGATAATCATGCTAGAATAAGGTCTACTATTGTCACTATTGATCTATCCCGGAAGAATTGCGATCTTTTCAGTGCAACGTCCAACAAACATTGAGCTTGTTTTTTGTGGAAATAGGTTCCCACTTAAAATCTACGGCAGTTTACTCCTTAGCAACAAACGTTCGTGTTTAAATGTTCTTTGATTTGATTTAAGTGTTGTACCTATTTACAATATTCTTGTGGTTATGTGTGGATCCTACCATACTATTGGCGACTATAATGTAACTTTTTCCCTCTCAAATATAAATAGGTAGGTACACATCTAAAGTAGCATGCCTATGCTACTTCTATATTGTATTTTAATGAGTTGATGACTTACACCGGGTATGTAAACAAACTTAAGTATTTTTTAGTCAAACCTGTGCTTACACAGCAATGTTTGTTTTCTTGAACTGGCCAAGATTTATCATAACTGGTTGTCGAGCTCCTTTACTCATATTTATAAAAAATGGAAACCACCAGAATAACTACGAGTTATTCAATTTAGAGTTCCGCCTAATATAATTACAAACACATTCTATATCAACTGAATGACACACGCTACAAATTGTTATATCAAACGGTTAGCATCAAATAATTGTCCGGCCGTCCGTCACATTGTTTTTACGCTCTAAATTGTCCGCCATTCACATTACAGTATAATGAAACTCATTCATGAAACGGCAGTGCACGAGTCGAGCTAATCAACACTGCAAATAGTGCCTACCTATACCTAACGGCACGATAACTAAATATAGATAACCCGATATCAAGTGTTACCGCGGCGCCATCGAGTCTGCTGCTAAACACAGTAAATAAGGAGTCTGCATAAGGTGCATGACCTCATGCCACTGCATGCTGCCAGTGTTATCCAATGTTTATAATGGGGGAGTGATGGCTGGTCACGTGGCCACAGTTACGTGGCACCAACACTTGGCAACTGTTCAAAATACTTGTAACACTTATTTTACATTCTAACGAGCGTGCATGGATGTGACCTAAGTACTGGAAGGATCCTACGTGCATTGTGAGCGTCCAGCCGCTCCGTGAAAGCACGAATAATAATGAGAGCTTCAAGTACAGTGTTTTGCACATTAAGTATCCAACTATTTGTAACAGCTAGCCATAGTTCCTGGAGCAGTAAAATGAAATGAACAATAACTACCTACTGAAGGACGTTCCACTGATATCACTTTTTCTCGCAATAATGAAATCTCATTACTTTATCAACATGATTCCACGCACGCACACAAATTTAATTAACTTTAGATACAACGTTTCATTTTTCATTTGAGATTTACATTAATCATGCACGTGCGCTAATAAAAAATCCGAGCTATCACATCTGAACAAAAGAGAGAAAAAAAGGTACAAGCTGCTCACCTTGAAACTGGAATTTTTCTCGTAGTTGTACTGGTCTAAAGGGTTGGTCATGGTGATGACGTCGTTGACGATCTCGGGGGTCCGCAGGGTGGTCGGGCCAGCGGTCTCGGCCGTCAGCATGTTGATCATGGCGGCGCTGAGGTTGACGTTGACGCTGAGGTTGTAGGTTCCCGCGGTGTCGCCGTCCGTGGCCACGGCCGCCGCCGGCGACGGCGACGTGTCCTCGCACTTGATCGTCGGCACCGCAGAGCTCATGCTCGTCGAATTCATTATATCCTTGTACGGAGCCAGTTTCGTAACTTTTTGGTAACGTTTTTGCACTAAAAATCTACCGATAGCGGTTAGCACCTAAATTAAGTATGACTATATCACGGTTACACACTATCACTAACATATAACTAAATATCACTGCGTGTGGTAAACTTGTTACGAATGGCACTTAAGTCTTCTTAACAAGAAGTCTTCACGGGTAATGTTCGTTTCACTGTTCTTGCAACCTGCAAAGAAGAAAAAATGCCATTAATTCTCTGATACAAATATATTACAATTTAAGATAACTACGATTAAACCGGATCTTGAACCATGACCCGTTGGTAAACACTATCATTACAATAAAAGCGGGTCATTAAAGAAATTAAATTATACTGACAAATCGTTTCTCTGTAAAGGTGTAATTATTAGGCATATATCTCAAGTTATTTGGCGTTTCGTAAGGTTTAAGCGACAAGCCTGTAAATCCTGTTCTAAAAATCTGTCCAGTATTGGGCTGAAGGGCACGGAGTTTCGCAAGAGGCAGTTCGGAGAGGCCCCGCTTTCGCAAGAGTGCACGCGGCGGGTTTTTAATTAGAGCTATCTGAACATCGCGACCTCGCAGCCAGGATGCGACTCCAATAAAACGCTTTTTTACAGGCCCCAATTGAACGCCAGCCATAAAATTTAAAACTACGCGCGCTTTTTTACGACGTATTTTAATGCTCTTCCGTGTGTCGTCTATTGTTCGTTCCGTAGCTCGACAAACGACGTTGCGGCCGGTATCTGCGGGGATTAGTGGCCAACCGGCTAATGCAAGGACATGCATGGATTAAGCAATTAACGAACACCGTGTAGATGTTATCGCGACGCTAGGAGACTACGATATGTGGAGATTAGGGTGTGGAGCATAATTAGAACACGCATCGTGACACGACCGTTCGTATGATCAAAACAGGAGCTAAATACAATAGTCCATATATAGCTAGTCGACTCGAAAGCTGTCTGGCGCCTTGACCTGAGCTGTATATCTGTATATCTCATATAATATGTGGCACGTAAACACAATAAAGCACGGAGTCTGTGTAACCTAGTTGCGGTGGTTTTGCTTATTCCACTCGCGGAGAGGAGGAAAATGTGCCACGACGCGACGCCAGAAATATGGAGGTGCCAGATATGGACAGACATTCCCAAGGTCGCCGGCGTTCTCGGAAAATAACCCGTCGTCGTTTGGAAGATATCAGTGACCGCAACCGTGTATTGTTTTCGGGTTGTAATAGGTTTCCATACGTACATAATGTACCTAGGTATTCATTTATTTTGTAGCAGATGAATCATTTGAATCTGAGCTTGGTGCTAATTCTAGATTTGAATCTCGGCAGGTGGTATTGGGGAATCTTTTTCCACTTGCGTAGTCACGTCACGTATAATGTGATCAAAAATATCTTATCTGTTCGTATTAATATCTATTATCTAACTATATCTACTTATGTATAAAAACAATTACCATGCAAGCAGTGATTATAAAGTAGGTACAGTCACAACCACTAATATGTATACACTAAGCAACTTTTAGTGATTTTCTCCTTCTGTATTGATTGTAATTTTATGTTATAACGAACATAGTATTTTGGAACCCATATTATTACGAAATAGGTTCATCTCAAAGTTGCAAGCGCTATTCCACGAGAAAATCGTTATTGAATTTTCTGACTCTCGTGACTGTACCTACCTATCTATGAATTATTTTTATTAAACACCATTGTGCAATCAATATGGATGTGTCATTAAGATGTATGGTCATGCAACAAACTAACAAAAAATCTTATGTACACCTTCATAATAGACTCTGAGCAAAACAAAAACACCCTGCAAATATGCAAAAAAACGGAGGACGCTGTCGAATGCTTTACGCAATCTGAAAATCATGGAGCCATCAGTAGCAATGACTGTACCTATGTTTGATGAGTAAACGAAACACATCTGTACAAACACGAGCACGCTACTTGCCAAAGATTTTACGCTCACACTGTAAACATACAAATTATCTAATGGAGAAAGCGACAACACGGAAAAGTTGAGGGAAATCTTTACGAGCGAAATTGCAATTGCTATGTAAAACGCAGTTCCAACAAAGGGTCACCCAGTACTTGTCTGCATAATGTCAACCGAAGCTAGGTGTGCGTGGGTTCAAATCACTGCCTTAAAGCGAATATGCAAATTACATTAGGTAGGTAGTAGGACGTCCGTACCCGAAAAGGGGAAAGAAATATAATATAAATGTATCCGCTCGGACTGCGTAGGCTTCAGATTAGCTCGTTGTGCGGTATGTAGTGCCGGCAGAAACGTTTTAGTGGTTTTATCAGCTGACACGCACAGTATAATAATAATCAAATTCTTTTGTTATTACATCTCACAACCCTTTGTTTTATTAAAACGCATATAATATTATATACCCGAACACATTTTTACGGTTCTTGTTTATCACGTTCGTATAGTTTCTTACATATAATAAAGAGAAATAACTGCGCAAATTCAGCGTCATTTAACGCGTTATCGTCTTGAAAGTTTTATATGGGGGCACTTAAATTCTCACTCTTTCTTATGCCATAAATACGGATGAAAGAGAGGGGTGATGGTATTGCCACGAGTTTGCAAGCAAAGGGGTCGAGTTCTATATGTTTAAAACGTCGGTGGAGTGCAATAAAGGCGAGGTCGTTACGACTCTTTGTCCCGGCGGCGCTACCGAGTTAACAAGAAATGGGTAACCTAGTTTCGGCCGCACCCGCTGCGTACTACGTTAATGCTTGTCAACTTAATTGCATTTCTCTGAGCATATTCTTAATTAGAACTGTTTTGATGAGAGCGAAAATAATTGTAATTTACGCTTCTGTACTTACCTAAATTACCTTGCTCAAACAAAAGGCAGGTTTTTCAACAGATTTTGAAAAATTAACTGCGTCTAATTAACAGCATTAAAAACGAGTCGGTATTAATTAAAAGACTGTTTTATCTGTTCATTATTTGCACGTTAAACAATGACACTTTGTTTTATCCTGCCGGTTATTTTTAGACCAAACTGTTGTATCCTCATTGTACTATTTTGGGATCGGATATCCAAGGATCAACCGGACAATATAGCGACCTACATGACTTTAATGAGATCGTAGGCGACTCTCCAACTAGTCCTATTTGAGGACTTTTACGAGATTTCAAACCACTTTGTACGTAAACTGACATTATGTTGGTAGCAGCTTTGTTAATATAAATAAAATGACACAGAAATTGGAGCAAGGTAGTCTAAATAAGCCGAGGGAAGTGCGATTGTCAGATTGATTTAAAAGCTAGATGAGGTGTTTATATTGCATAAAGTGTTGCTGGAAGCCAATGCAAATGCAAGAGATGAAAATGAAGACAACAATTAAAAGCAAGATGTGATAAGTAGGACGTTTAAGGACACAAAACAGTAGAAAAAAATGATTTTTAAATAGGTAGTTTTATTAATTAAGACATAGGAACGATCAGTTTTACGCTCAGCGAATGAGTGCGTTGATATTGGTTGATATAGTAACTTGTGTAGGTCTACCTAGTGTCCTTTTAACTCAAACACCTGTGTGGCCACGAATGCAACTGATATGAACTTTATCTTTTTATAAAGTGTACGTTGTGTAAGCTATAAGTAATAAATGTAACATATTTATAGTACGCGTCATATAGAATTATTTATTTATCATTTCGTTGTACGTGTTTGTTTTATCTTTCTTTAGTTTTGCCTACAATTTTTATAATATCTATGTGTCTTTGTACACCTAATGTGGCCGCCTCGATGTTGCATTTCAAAATGTTTCATTACATTGTTGTTATTTAAAAGTTTCTCTGTCACCATGTCCACATTGCCTGTAGCCATTATTCATTTATTACCAGAAATTCGTTAGTAACAATATTTTACATACAAACTTAACACTAGAACGTGATTATATCGTGGTTACAATCATCAACGAACAAAAAATGCACAAGTACTTTGAATAGGAAATACTTGATCATACAACGTACAACAAAAATAATTTTGACAAGCGTAACTGATGATGGTGCCCGTACAATAAAGTAATAAAATAAATCTGTCTGCAATGTTTTGGATTCATTGTTATTCAACTGTAGAGGACGGTATTTTTTAACATCGCGGTAACACAGAACAATGCAGAACATTAACCGTGGAGCGGAAACAACAAATTTTAACGTAGATATCCAAATTAGTTGATACGGCGGCGGCGCTAAGTGTGTTTTTATACATGGTGGTTCCGTATTTTAATTTAACGAGATTCCTGTTGTATCCTAGAGGGGACGCCCTAGAAGGACATTTACTACAGTGAACTTAGTGTGAAAGGTGAAGTGCGTAGTACACTATTACTTTCTCGCAATTACGTAAACGAAGCAAAAGGAGCATGTAAAGATCGTAGCAGCTGGCGTTCTGTAGATTCTGCCTACCCCTATGGGAAGAAGGCGTGAGTTTATGTATGTGTTATTTGTCCTAATCTAGTCGAAGCTTCTTAAATTAACTCATAGTGCAGTAAATTATAAGTTTAATTACAATTTTGATTTGAAAATTATAAGTAAAGTCCGGGTGGTTAAGTCCATTAGAAACTTCTATGTGTTATATGATCAGTGATCGGAATAGGTAGAGCTAATCTAACTAAAGTTCGAAAAAGAACAGAGGCAAAGTGGAGACGCCTTACGACAAAATATTTTTCAGGACTATTGTCCCGGGTTTCGGAACATTACTTAAGTACATTAAATATAAATGCTAAAGGTGTGGAGTAAAATTAGATGTCTCTCATGTGATATAGAATTTTTTAATTTTTGTATGAAAATATGAAAAAACAATTAGGTACCTACATGTTAAGTATTAGGGGTTTATGGGTTTCATAAAGGGGGTCGAAATTATCATTATTTTTGCGATAGGACATACCATTTTCGAGATATAAGCAAAAGAAAATAAAAAAAGATACAGTACTGTTTTGCAACTGAAGTCGAGGTGTTGGTTTGAATTTTAGTCCATGACATCTAATTTTACTCCACACCTTTAGCATTTATATTAATTAATGTACTTAAGTGATGTCCCGAAATCCCGACATTAGTCCCGAAAAAATATTTTAGTCGTAAGGGAAGTCTCCACTTTTTTGTCTCTGTTCTTTGAACTTTAGGTAGATTAGCTCTACCTATTCCGATCACTGGTTATGATATTACGTATTAGGTATTATGAATGTGTCTCTATCGGCCAGCCCGTTGTGTTCATAAACATCACATTTATTTTAAGGTTCTGTATGAATG
Organism: Lithophane ornitopus; assembly: GCA_948473465.1. Lineage (NCBI taxonomy): Eukaryota > Metazoa > Arthropoda > Insecta > Lepidoptera > Noctuidae > Lithophane > Lithophane ornitopus. Next base: position 8,008,094 of record OX419624.1, on the reverse strand, counting down.
AGTAAGTGCCTTTATGGTTAAGTTTTACTATGAGAGTATTTCATTTATTACTCTTATTAAACTTTATGAGTATTTTCTGCCGTAGATTCACCACATCTTTTGCACTAACCGCAATCCGAGTCACGTGCCTCTACAAAACACGTGACGGCTGCAGCGCGTTAGTTATTCATAATATCGAGTTCAAAGCACGGTTTAATTGCATGGATTCTTCCCATAAGTAAGCTATAATCATTTTGGTTTGGCACTTAAAGTCAAGTGTTTCAAATGGTTTTGTAGAAAAACTTAAATTCTCATCGTTATTTACGACTTTAACGTTTTAATTCAATGGTAAAAACGTGGTAAGTACGATTTTTTTTTCTTTTCTGTTGCAATACTTACAATTCATTTTGCGCAGCCTATATTTTTATTGATGCGGCTCTACGTAAGTCTTTCGAAGATCTCAAGCCTTTATTCTGATCGATTGATAAAATCATCACCTAACAAAAAATAAAGGTAAAATAATTTACTAACATTCGGTTGAACCCTAATCCGAGACAAGTGGCGCCATTGTTCCAGCTACAGCGATTAGTTGGACAATGTCAGCTCTGAAGGCGAGCTCGATCATCAATTATTCTGTCAAACACCACACGACCCGATCCTTTGTCAATATGCTGATATCTAGCATGTAATACAATTTCGATAATGAATATGATAAAATAGACAATATTCCGGGCAAAAAATGTTATGTGAGTAAATAATGGTTATAATTATATATACTAGCGGGCAGGCGTTGTCCAGCCCAAACAGCGCCACCTACCGGGTTCAATTGTATTTTCAAACTATCCAGGGACCCACTCAAATATACACACAAAATTTCACCCAAATCGGTCCAGCCGTTTAGGAGGAGTTAGGTGACAAACACACGTACAAATGAATTATAAATATAAAGATATGGTTATATATTTAAGCTAAGTAAACTAAATTGATAACTAGAACAGCAAAAAAAATTCGACTGACGATTTTCTCAGTGCTACGCCGTAGCCCGTAGATACCGTTACGCCGTAGGCAGGACGACTAATATACCTACATACAATACAATCACCAAACAATCATAATAGCCAACATGTATTTTTCTTCCATACTTCTCTATTAGCCGTCATCTCTAGATTCCCCCCTTTTCTCATAATCACCTTACACACTTTTCATCCACCGTTTCTTTCAATGAATTAAAATTAAAACTTTCATAGCAAAAAAATAATAGTAATAACTCATCTTATTTACGATATCTAATAATAGTCTTGACCAAATTGAAGGATCGTTCGGTGCCACATGAACACAATACACTCTATTGAATAAACTTGAATAGAGTAGCGAAGCCAATAGGCGATAGACTCGGAATATCAATGATTATGTTAATGATTTTAATTCATTGTAGGAACAACGTTTTTTTATAGTTGATGGGAGCCACTATGTAGGCTAAGGACATTTATAGCATTCAATGGTATCTCATGATTTGATCAAAATTAACCTACTAAATTCCGGATGTTTATCTTACTTGGTCAGGCGTAACTATCTTAATGAATTATGTTAATTTGAAGGTCTAAGATTTTTCACAATTAGTAGGTGGTACTAGACGGTACTATAGACAACCTATACTATAATATAAAAAAATTGTTTGGATGAGGCAAGGTTTTGTTGTAGGGAGCTTCGCAGTACGTGGTGTTCTGTAGTTAGAGCCCAAGGGAATAAAGTGTGCTCGCAGATTGTAGGTGCAACTATGATAAAACTGTTTAGAAATCCAATGAGACAATTATGCAGTAACAACTCATAGCGAAAGCTCGCTCGTAGGTACCTTAGCTGAGTAAGCTTTAATCAACGAAATGAGCTAGTATGACTTACACAGATCTGTCCTCTACATGACATTGCCAGTCACAGCCATAAGGGTGATGACATTGGGTAAATCCGCAAGAACAGAGTCTCATTAACTCACCAATTAATGACCATTATTATCTTTCTGTCAACAATGAATGAGCCGATCAATTTTGATTTACTTTACGTCTCAGATAGGTGGTATATGGTCAGTAAGTCAGCGCATCATATTTCTTGTCAGTCTTGTTATTTATTAAGTAATGTTCATTCATTTATCATTTAGATATCGGCTAAGTGCCTGTGCTCTTGAACTGAGTTGAAAAGCTGTTCTATTAAACTGCATACATAACATACATAATCAGCCTATAATGTTCCCACTGCAGGGACACAGGCCTCCTCTCTGTGAGAGGGAGCGGGCCGTAATCCACCACGCAGGCCCAGTGCGGGTTGGTAGATGTCACATGTCTTCGAATTTTAGGTTCTAGGACATGCCGGTTTCCTCACGATGTTTTCCTTCACCGTTTTGAGAGCAGTGGCGATGAAATAATTTACACAAAGTAAAGCGCCTGTCAGGGTTCGAACCTACAACCTACAACTGGTAAGTCGTGGCCGTTCCCACTGGACCACCACTGCTCTCATTAAACTGCATAAGTATTCTTAAATCGAATGTTGATATGGATTGTGTTTATCAGTTAAAGATTATCAATCGTCTTCCGCTCAACTGTTGACTGGCCTTTTAAAGACCGATAACAATTAAAATTCTATTGTGTCTCGTTAGTGACAGTTGGAGGTTTATTTTGTTAGAAGTTTTCTGAAAATTAAAGACTGCGTTTAGGATTGGGTTGAAAAATACGTCAATTCATACGTTTTGTGAGTGTAGAGAGATAAGTACCATCAAGTATTACCTACATTGTATTTTACCCATTCAATGATGTTTACCTACTAGTGTAGATAGGTATAGTAGCAAGTCTCTATGCAAAGTAGTGATCTTTAACCCAACATGTTTCTTCTGCACACATCAACTAAACTCTATAAATAACACATTTTTGAGTCAATATTTATTTACTGAACTTACGTAATACACGTACGCACACAAGTACCTAATTAAATTAAATGTTATTGGTTATATTAACCTCAATACCTTATCAGAAGATATCGAATAAAAATATAATATATATAGATACGTATCGTCATATAAATAATAAACCGGCCAATTAAGAACCAAACTAAACAACCTTACGAAGAAAACTGTGCCTCTATAAAAAACCAAGAAAGTATATCAAACGTTTTAAAGATTAGTTATGGTTAAAGGCAATCCAAAATTGAATATAAATTGAACTCGGTTTCGATTCCTTTTAAGGTTTAATTGGCAATTGTACCTAAAGTCCGAACACAATTCGACTTGATTAAGGTCAATGGAACTCATAATAATTAACTTCCAATTATTAAAATTCGTTAGACAGAAATTAATTCCACGAGATCGTAAAAGGTACTTGAATATAAAGAGGCGATTATTTTTTTTAGTTTTAGTGCAAAGATATGGAAATTTAATGCAGAATTTATATTAGTATTGTCTTGTTATGGCTTTTTTACTATAATTTCATTTCAGCAATGAAATTCTAATAGCCCTTGATGATGAAGCGATTAACAGACTAAGTTACACGCGTACCGGTGGACCTATTAATTACAAAACACGATTTTAATTAATACAAGTTTATTAACAGTAAAATCTTAATTGCTACTTTACTGCACTAAGTACTATTAAATGTATATACAATCTTACAATATAAAATAGGTAACTGTTAGATAACACATCCAACTAGATACAAGAAAAAAGAAAACAATTTTCCGCTTATGTTTAAAATAGGTATACGAAATAATAACAGAAGCTAAAAATGCAGAAAAAATTCAACCGCAAAGTGCAAAACCCCTGCAGACTTAAAATGCAAATTATTTATTTCTTTTTTCGCACAAAGTCAAATCCAAAGTCAGTCTAAAGTGTTCGTCGACGTATAGCTACATTACCTACTGTTGTATAGTCTGTATAGCAACCGAGGTTCGTCCTTGACACTCGGCGGCGGGCAAAAAGTATCGGTCGTAATTCGGCGCGTCGGGTGGGTGTGTTCCGTCCGAGCCGACGCACACAAGCTTAGCATAATCCCATGCCATAGATTATAATTGTATCGACGCGCCTTTTTTAACTAGCCACGATACGCTTTTATAGAACGCTGATACAAGTGTGTGTGATTTCAATCGTCAGTATTTTTTGCTGCCAAAAGAAATGGTGCTGTTTGTTTTTTATCATGTTCTTTAAGATAGATGAAGACGTTTCGTCTGATGGATTCGCATAACACTACCTAATAATTTATCTAGATATTACTAGGTAGGTACTAATGTTCTATTAGCATAAATAACAATGAAAAACAAATGAATGCGACAGAACGGAATATTAAGAAATCAGGAATAATTAATTCCACTTTATTGACTTATTACTAATTTAGAAATAAGCATGGAAAATTTATTATTTTGTCTGCCTTTACGACAAATTACAGCGTCAATTTAGTTAAAAAACATAACTTCTTGTTTATGTTAAACCATCTATTACCGTACACGCGAGAACCTTGAATAAAATTATCACACACCCATCACACAAGCTTTTAATAAATAAGGTAGCTTGCCTCTACATTGATTGATTATGAATGATCGAATGTTTACCAAAGTTTGACGTTCCTAATGATTATTAGTAAATTGCAATTTAATCAATATGTCAATTAACAATGAAGATTTTCTATCCATCGCCAATGAACGCGCATTAAGTACACAAAAAACTCATCTTTAAATAACGTTGAAGAGCCTTTCAACTAGACACACATTGCTAATAAAATCCTTCATGCTTGATTTGAAAGTCACGCATTACTACGAAATATAAATATTGATTTTAAACAGCTGTTTGCTTGAACTAACTAGGTACAGGTGGAATTGAATGTTTTAAATGTATCAGACACCATTGTAGGCTGCAAGTGAGACCCACTAAAGCCTGTCGGTTCAGACACTGTGCTATCTTCTACTACATCATCGGCGCCATATTCTTTACTTATGTGTATGTGTCTACGTATAAGGAACAAAGGAAGTTTGGCATCGTATTGTTCATACACTTTTCGAGTCTGGAGATCTGTAGACGAAAATTTGCAATTCAAACATCTGTACGATTTGACGCCCACATGTTAAAAATCGTTGTTACTAAAGTGCCTAAACGTCTTCGTGGCATTTTTAAAGTGCGTTCTGTTTACTTGCCTTGTCGTTAATTCTAATCTCGTTTCATTTGTGCATACTATATTTTATGTTGATTACAATCACATTATAGGTTCATTGGTTATTCCAATTGTATTAATGTCTTTCAAATTCAAAGTTAGATCGATTTAATTTCCTTTGAGTAGTTTATTATTTTTAGAACGAATCACTACTTTTAAGTCCTAATTGCATAACGTTCTGATACCTATATAATTTCTTACTAATTATTACCTATACAAGTATAATAATATAGATATAGCTAATAGATAAAGTACTTACTTGGCATGTTAATAAAATATATGGATAATAATGTTTATTAAATTAAATTTTACGGTTCATAATACAGGTAAATGCGTGTGTTTTATTATCTACTATATATTTATTAAACATTCCGAGAATAATATGATATGTTTGTACTTATAAATAATATTAAACAGAAATATTAAATACTTAATGCATTTAATATATGTTTTATGTACTTGAAAAGCCCTTTGAATGTAGTAGAGACCGCATTCAATTATGAGAACTGCATTCATGAATTATTCCGGTGCCTATCAGAAACTGTTTGTGCCTAAAGTTTTCAGGTGAATGTCCGAAATCATACCGGATGTATCCACTGAGCTCTCAATAAGATCGTTTCTTTTAAGACTTTGGCCTAGTACGGAATAAAATGACTGACATTTCAGAGGTATATCTTTAGACGTTTTCAGTAATCTTCTGTTCAATTTTCAGTTATTAGACAAAGGAAATAGCTTCAAAGTTATTCTGCTTTGTCAAGATTCAAAATGGCCAGCGTATGCCATCTCCAACTAGTGACAGTCCTATCACAATTTCATGTATATTATACATATACCTACTACTAGTAAAACAATACAAAAATAATGCAATAAACAACACCATTTTAAACTCTAGGTTTAATATTTTCCTCATATATATTCAAGAAGTCATCCGTCTCCGTGCAGATACATAGATACCTCACAAAATAACCTTCACCGACATATATGATTTTATTATACATATACACAAGTATTATATACTTTAGAATACGGCATTATTAACATTTTATACGCGTTGTATTCACTAACGACTGATGTATATAATTTGACATAATATAAAGCATTTATATTAAGTGTATTGACTGACGATTTCATGAAATTTTCATTCAATGCACTTACATGAACTTATAGAGTTGTTTAGCTGATTCTAATGTTTATAATTCTGTAAATCCATATTTGTTACGGCCGCTTATAATATTTAAATCAACATACAACCTGATACTGACCTGCAAATTGCAAAAAACGTAAGAAAATTTGAATTTCGCGGGCCACCCTAGCCCATCAACCTTAACATTTAGGTATAAAATGTTTTTCTTGTATTACCTTTTTACTTACACTTGGTGGGTTTCAGTGTTTCGAGGTTAAAGAACTAATAAGCTTCATAAAAAATGCATCATGAAAGTGGATTCAGATTTTTGAAGATAAGACGGCATTAAAATATTGTTCTGAAAGGAGCTGTAGATTTATTAATATCGAAGTTCAAAAATAAATCCTCGAACACACTGCTAAAATCACTTAATCACTGCAGTTTAAAACAGGAATTGAAAATCGAAATAAAGCAATTACAAAAAAAAAAACCGTTACTTATAAAAATCTATTTATAAACGGTATACAAACGTGTATTTCATCGATTAACATCGAAAACCAATGCCAAGTAGCGGAAGGTCTAGTAAAGTTACACCCTCGCACGATTTGTATGCGGAAAACTGCAACTATTGATCACGAGGAGTGCACTTTGTTGGGCGACCTCGGACATTTTACGACAGGAAACCAATAAAATGATAATGCTTGGACACTGACAAAGCATAGGCTAATTACGTAGGAGCTGTCCATGCGTTAGGATAGACATAAGACAGTACCTAAATAAAATGTAGTTGAGGAGTTGAATATCATCAACCTTACCTTTAAATACAAAAAATATATCAGTGCATGAGCTGGATTTATTGCAACAAAAAGCTTATATGAAAGAAAATAATGTAGGACAGTGTTTAACTAAATAACCAAATCATCAGACACTACAACAAACTTAAAATTAAATAAAAGCTCTTGAAGCACTATGCAAGGGACGCCGGGCGCATATTTTCCCTGTAAAGACTTTCTCATATTTCTAATCTAAATGTAAATTCATCGGCGCATATAATTCAGCCACCGACATTTATTTAGGTCATCTAAACCTTCGTTAATCATAAGCCTGGTATTGTGCCAAAAAGTTTTGAATTTCTTTTTATTCACCAGTCTTGCTTGAAACTAAGGCCCGTATTACAGAACGTCACTCAAGACTCAAGCATTACTTAAAAACTAGTTTCAACCAATCAAAAGGCTTTAAACGAGTTTTAAGTAAAGCTTGAGTCTTGAGTGACGTTCTGTAATACGGGCCTAAATCTATGGAATACCCACGTGAAGCGAATTTTAAAACGATTAATGTATGGAACTATTTAATAATACATCAAGGAAACAACTGTGATGTTTATTGGCGTCGCTGTAAGTTAGATTTTTTTTCTACCTAAAATCATCAACGTCCCCACCCTTTATACTTATGTAATTCATATCTTTTCAAGACTGATAATTGTCTGGTTTTCTAGGCGAAGTAGTAGGACTAAATCCGATTGAATGCTAATAAATGTGCACCCTACCGCGTAGATACCTAGCCCATCCGTAGTTATTGTTGGAGGTACACAACTAAACTTAATCATCATCATCTTTTGAAGGCCGTTCGTTACACACTTTGCTATTTAAATCAGTTTTATATTTATAGAGACTACTGACAGCACCTACCTACTACTCGTTCCTCAAAGCTTAAACTCATTTTATTTTAATTAGTATTTTATGTAAGGATACAAGTAGTTAGTGATAAAATCTCAATTCTTGGAAATGTAAGTTATAATCACGACTGCGTTAAACGTGAGATAATCTTTCACATTAAAGGTGTTTTTTGTGAAAATACGTTTTAAAAGTGCTATCTTAATTAAATCTGTTATTTATTACAGTTATACATAATAATCTGAAATGTAACTAGAGTAGGTAGTATAAAAAACAAACATTTAGGTATACAAAAACCACACCTGAGCTTTGAATAAAGTTTTCTCAGAATGCCAAATAAAAAGTCTAGACAGGTAAACAAGTTCTAGAAAAGTAAATTGTAGAAAGAAAGCGTCGCATAATATCTTCTAACGGGACGAACTTGTAAGGCTCCACAATGTAGGATGCTGGGCTGCGCAGGAGTCGTTATTATGCCATGTTTACGAGACCCCGATGCACTGATGTTTCTTTCCAAAAACATTTTTGGGCACATCCCGTTTGAATCGCCAAAAAGATATATGGACATGAAATAATGTAATTTCGTTGTCTTCTTTTTGGTGTCTGCTGACAAGAGAATTTAAAGCCTGCAATTATTTTATTAGGTACCTGGAACTTGACGACATACTATCCAATTAGTTAAAGTTATGCTAAGTTAAGCTACTGACAGAAAACTTCTGTTTCAAATATTCGTACAAGCTTCTTTTTGTCAATTTCTATTTTTATGTAACTATATTTTTTACCCTTAGAGCTTAAGGAAAACTTCAATATTATATATACGTTAGCTTTATAAATAATTTCAAGAAATGCTCCGAATTAAGTTATTATAAACCGCAGCTCTCTTAGTAGGTCATTGCATATCTGACCACAATACCACTTTTTAATAAACTGACCATATGACTCCTTTTTATTAAAAACTGAACTGAGGTCATGCACAAAACAATGTCAACTTCAATGTTACTTGTAATATGAAGCCAGTAGAATTCGGAAGGATAATACATAAGATGCAAGAATTAACACATCAATACATCTCATGCATATGAAATTTGATACGCAAGAATGCAAGGTTTTGTAAGCAAAATAATAAGAATTCAATTAACTGAAAGTTGTATTTGTAAATACTAATAATGAACTTCAACTTTCCAAAGATTCGCATATTTCCAATATAAATTCATATTTCCTTCATAAATAATTGTATTATAATGTTCACAATTTGTTCACAAATCCGACTTTTGCAAAGCTAATCCAATCTTAATCGCCATGATCTAAGATAATGTAAAAAGATATGAGGAGCTTAAAACTTTCGCGAATATAGCTTCATGTTTCGAGAATTTGTGGGTGTGGAACCGGTTTTGATGTCACAAAAGATACAAAAAAACGTAAAAAATATAACAGAAAATCGTGATCAGCAGAAAGCTGTTTCGGTATTCTGTCGCGTGATATTTTAGGATGCGTATAATGTAAATATTGCTTTAAGCGCATGATTTATGGATTATTTAACTTGTAATATTTTCTCGCCGAACACCCGGTGTCGACACTATGTATCGATATTGATACGATAGTTATTAATCTGACCTATATCACGAAGGAGGATCAATACATCTAACAGATTTTGTAAAGTAATCTTAAACATGGCTTGAGTCATCATTCCTTATCCCAAATAATGGTTCAAACTCAGCATTATGGAAAAATGATCCTCTGATATAAATTATTGTAAATATTTTATAAAAGATCAAACGGTATTCAATGATTCACAAAAGCTTCCCAATGGCAACACTTAAGCTCGATAATCTAAAGAAAGCTTCCGCTGTTTCGTTAGATTATAAAGAAACAAAAGAATTTAGTTTTATCTTCAACTCTACACAAGATACAGATATTGAAACATATTATAAATTAAAGTCGCTTTTCGTGTTTGTCTGTATGTCCGCGTTGTTCTTCTAAACCACGCAACAGATTTTGATGAGGTTTTTACCATCGTTTAGTGAATTTATTCCGGAAGGTTTACTAATGAGTATAATTCGTTAATATTAAAGTTACATAACATAGGTCATATTATCTAACTAATATTATAAACGCGAAAGCTTGTAAGTACGGGTGGATGGATGTTTGTTACTCTTTCACGCAAAAACTACTGAACGGATTAGGTTGAAATTTGGCACACAGATAGTTTATAACCTGGATTAACACATACGATATTCCCACGGGATCGAGACTTATGCGGGTGAAACCGCGGGGCGCAGCTAGTAACTAATAAATCTCGATGTTTTTTCAAGTCGTAAAATACGTGCGAAGCCGGAGTTGGTAAAATATAAACTAGATTTTCTTCAACCTTATTGGAATAAAAAGTTATGAATAATGAATTTTTAAATCTCAATATAATTTTCCACTTTTGATTCATATATTCTCCTTCTAAGGCCATTCTCGAGTCACTAGATATTTGCGGTATTCACGTCGCAGCACTAACTGTGACCCATATTGCTCGGTGTCCTAATCTATGCGGCCCACTGCCCGTGCGTGCTCCAATGTCGCAGCATGATAACTTGAGGAAACCAAGCCAGAAATACTCACGTACCTGTAATCTATTTGGTTATTGAATTCTGTAATTTTATGGCTCTTTGCATTCCTCCAACGAATGTTTATTGTATTTTTGATTTCCTTCTTCTGCTATGAACAATGACCGTTGCCTTGCCTACCAGTATTTTTAATAGGCAGACATCATGACGTGTATTAACGGATCTCTCTATTTTATTTTGTTATTCAGCGTAAGCCTCAGTATGAAATAGCTGACGTCCATTGCATTTTACCCGCATATTCTTATTCAGGATAAGTTTGCGTGAAACCGCAGTCTCGCCTTGTGTTTACCAACATAATATAGTGTTTTTTGTACCAAAATGTACCTATTACATTTATCTACCATTGCAAAGGCTGTACCTACCTAATTGAATTTAAATTTTCGCCTCGTGAGTTGTTTACTGCTACGAAAAGAATGGAACTAATAATGTATGATATACATACATACGTTATAATTAATATTTAAAGGTAGGTACTTATGTGATCTTTAACTGGGCACTTACTGCTAGTCGTGTCTTTGAATGGTGCCAGTGTAATTAGTATTGGTATTGTTTCGCTCCCTGAGGAAATGCCAACATGAACAATGGTGTTAAGAATATAATTAAAGAGAAGATAATTTCATGATAATTAGAATACCTAATGAAGCAGATGTTAATGCGAAAACAGATATAGAAAATATACAGCATTAAACTTTTAGGACAAGAGAACCAAAAATAATTTACGTTAAAGCTGAACTCAGAAATAAAGCTGAACTCAGAAATTAAAGCTGAACTCAGAAATAAATCAAATCAAACTTAGCTTGCATTATTGTACCATGGTTAAGAATCGTAGCAATAGGTAGCTTGAAATCAGAAAATTCTGCTCTTTAACAGGCTTCAGACTAAAATCTGTTTAGGGTATGATCTATCATCAGTGTTTTCGAGGTCGCCGTATATTGTATTAACAAAGTAGGATGTTTACAGTATAAAGTGGCCTCGGCGAAGACTCAGTAATTGCGAGAGCCCGATTAAGGCTCTTTACGACCGTCTATGTCGGCTTGATGTGTTCCCAAAGATTTATAGGCTACAACACTCTCGGTATTAAGTCGTCCTGGCGCGTCTTAAAAGCAAGTTAGTCTGTTTTGTGGATGGTTTTGTTCACACTTACGTATGGGATGCCTTGGGGAGTTCTGTTGTAATTGGAATGCGATGTATACCAGATACCAGCCTTGTAAATTTCAGAAAGGCATTACTTACAAAAAAAAATGCTTAAAACGCGTTCGTACTCTTCCTGATAATTTCCTTAAGGAAAACTGTTAAGTTTTCTAAATAAATGATTACAATCGATTAGGTATATACGTGATACTAAAAGTTAGCATAATATACATAATGCATTAAGATAGTCCTTAACGTGATAGATAATTGTTGATTACTTAGTACGTACCTACCTACGCGATACGATTTCAAATGATTAAGGGTTTCCCCGAATAATAGACAAGATGAGAAGCATAGAACTAAATGCACAATGTAAACTTTAATAAATACTTCTTAGTCATAAAGATTACATATATTCACATAAGTATATAGGTATAAATAAGATTGTAAGTATATGTGAGTTAACATAAATGTATACTCTAAACTGTACGTACGACCTGATCAGTGCATGCATTGTAAAGTAATATATTGTCATGAAATCCAATACCGGTCCATAAAACTTTTGCAACATTGTTTCGTTATGTCCGTAGTTTAGATACTTACCTTTGTATGTTACCCATAAACAAGGAACATTATGGACCGTTCTCAAGTTACACCCTAATGTGATACGATTTACATTATAATCTTCACTTGTACATTGCAAAGGCATTTTCATTACAAGACCTTGTTAAAGGAATTTCAAAATTGTTCTTTTATACAAATGTGCACGTGATTGAATTTCAAAGCTTCGCTGCTCCTTTGTTTTCTTATTTATTTTTATTTGAGAATATATTATAATTTGTTGTTGACAAAAATGACCATCCAATATAATATTTTACGTTACAAATAAATAATCCCACGCAGCTGCAACATAATCTTTGTCCCATAATGTGTAGGAGTTGGCATTCTTTTTTATACCACTTCGTCAATGTCCCTTTTTATGACAAAATTATTATCCATGAATCCGTAATATTTGCTTATTGTAATGGAAATCCATTAACGCACACCCACGACGACGTCCACAGATTTATATAGGGCACGTTACACGTAGAGATGTGGGTCAAACACTCTATTATGTAACATGACTTTAATAAATTCACGTTCAAATTGCGGAGGGTTTTGTTAATCTCGCTGATTTTATGGCACTTAATTGTATTGGTGTTGTTAACCAATTATTGGGGAATGCGAATTTAATTGAGTGACCTTAACTGTATACTGTGTGAGAGAAATAAACAAGGTGGAACGCTGATTAATTTGACGTGAAAATACGCACAAAAAATAACAAAAGTAGAGGCGGTTTAACTTCTTTCATATTTCTCTTTGCAGCAAATTAATTAAACGCGTTTTCAAGCGGATAAGGAATTGCCACGTGTTTTCAAGTTTTTGCAACTGTTCCAGTGCCAGTTCCGTGATTGGTCGCGGTCTACCAGCCGTGGTCGCGCGACTGCGACCATAAAGATAAAACAACCCGCTCGCAGGAAACATCAACACTGTCTATAATTCGATTACTACTCATTTCATCTCCACGATCTCAGATAAAATAATAATCAACAAGGTCACCGGAGTCACCTCGCCTGATATTGATTAATGGGAAGTTCTTAATATATTACTCACGATCGTGATTATTCGTTAAAAATGTATTTATATTAACTTTGACACTAATTAATAGGATTGGTGTGAAAACCTTCTTGGAGACCTTTGTATTTAATCGGTTCAATTAAAAAAATAAATTAGGAGTAGTTGAGTAAGTTGGTTTACTAAGAAGTCGCGGGCGCGTGTGAAAATCGAATCCGCTTTGATGGGTCGTGACGGCGCGGCTTGCCTTCAGCGCAGACTCATAGATATTCAGTTACGTAATAAGCGCGCTGGCGCTGGCATAGGTTTAGATCGTTACCTCTAAACGTGTGGATGTCTGCGGCCGTGGTCAGTGCACATCCAGTGTAGGCGTGGCCTCGGTTCGCGCACTAGCTCTGTGATTGGCGGAACATAAAAGGCAGTTGCATTTCACTTCGTACTTGTTCTGAATGCTAAATAAATGGCTAATTTTTCGAATTACGCATTGCCCGTTAAATTATGCGTTTTGCGCGAATCTTAGCATGATTAGCACGCTAACGTTTACATTTATTGAGAAACGTATCTACTCTTATAATATTTTATTATTGATATGTAGGCGGGGAAAAACAAAAGATTCGTTCACCTCGCATACCGAATACCAATGTGGGAAAGAAACAAAGATTTGGTAATGAATGAGAACTCGTTTATAAAAACGTAATTCATTATACCACTAATAACTTCGGTTAACCGCTAACATTTAACTCAAAAATATTAATGTTTCCTTGTCCTGATTAAGTTTGAGACGTGATTAATTGACATGATAAAAAAACATAATAAATGTTACATCGAAAACACGACTAAATATTTTGTTCAGCGAACAGTTCAGGAAAGTCATAACGGAACAGGAATAAGCCATTAAAGATATAGACCAATCTAATTCATCAGGGTAATAAAAATTAAGCACGCCGATCTCTTTGATCCAATGTGTTCCAAGTTGTCGTTGTGTTGTAACATTCTGTTCACACGTTATTAATGTTATTATTAAAATCATAAAGACAGAGATAGTCTTTAATAATTCCTCACTTCCGTAGGGGATCCGGGCTTCTTGATCTCCTCGCGATATTATCAACAATACACTTGGCAAGGTATGGAAACGTCAATCCTGTTCTGACGTTTCTAATTCTTGGCAATCAAAGATTGTTATCGTGTCTAAAGGGGCTGGAAATAATGTAAAGCATAATATCATGTCAATCATGTTTGTATGCGATCTAATACCAACTTAAATCGCACAAGAGGAAGAAATCTTCATGGTTTTGATTGCAATTGAGTTACAGCCTAAACACCTTATAAACACAACATACAGAGTTTGACATAAAACTGACATCAGACACGCGTTAAACAAGTGTCTAAGTTTTTGTGGTACCCTAAGGGTCAAAAAGTTTAGGATAAACACGGTTTTGTGGTAATAAGGTTATTAACTAAAACAATTCAGATACTACGATTTCATGAATTGCTTTTTTATTTATTGCAACTAGGTATGTATATTATCTACATTATCATAATCGATACCTACATTATTTTTAAAATTGAGAGGTGTCGTGTTCCCCCGATTGGAACATAGTTCCATATTTCACGTGATATACTCTGAAACTCTGAATGAGAGCTAGACCGAAAAATGATTAACATTTCACGTCACGACACTCTTGTTACGAAGCAAAAGCGAAAAAAAAAACCTTTGTTCCAATAAAAAACATGTAACAATGATGTTGTTTATTAATTTAGCGGAATTCGTTAATCTATGACGATTTAAGGCATGTTTTTACGTAAATCCATATCTTACTAAAGTTATGTGTAAAATGACTGTTGCTATCTATTATGATAATCTGTAAGTACCTACGAAGTCTTTATCATGTGCACTGACTGTAAACCCAAACACAAAGTTACGTACCTATAATAATAGTCAATATTTTCAATTTCAACCATTCTACCTCCTGTTTTAGGTATATCCTACCTATAATTATTTTGAACACAGGAAAATCATTCTTTATAGAATATAATTTAATGTTTCCTGTAATTGTAGGTAGGTAACTGTTATCCTTGCTGAACTGATTTTACAGTTTCTACTTCGTATTTTCAGTACAATGAAAAAAACGACATAATAATAATTAACTAATAATAATTAATTAATAATAATAACTGTATGAAAGGTTTTAAACACAGTACCTACTGTATACTCGTACCTACTGAAGACTATCACGTGTATGAAGTATATTATCTTTCTGAAATACAACATAGAAGTACATTTGTTTAATATTTTATCAATGTTCTTGATTTTTAATCCTTATTTCTCGACTCAAAGAATAACGGGTAGAAATCCTTCGAATATATTCCTTTGATTTCAATATTCGTAACGTACACAGCAAGAAGGTTTCCTGCTATCTGTAAACAACCATAATGATGGCCAGGAACTACTTCCATTGCACTGATTCATTCCACATCCCGACCTAGATCTGTCTACCTTATGATTACAGCGATATCTCTTGCAAATCACTTGCTAATGCGGTCTGAGCATAGTAGTCTCTCTTCAAACACGATCATATTTGACAGATAGACTTTGGGATGTACAAAATTATTAAGGAGGTACCTAATGATGATAGAGACATTACAAATAACATCATCTGCCTAGCCTTTTTCCAACTATGTTGGGGTCGGCTTCCAGTCTAACCGGATGCAGCTGAATACCGTTATTTTACATGGAGCGACTGCCTACCTGACCACCACAACCCAGATAATGGGTAACACGGGTACCCCTTGGTGAGACTGGTTGTCAGACTTCGCGTGCTTCTGACGACCCGTAACGACTGTCAATAATCTACAAATGACAGCGTGACCAACGGCTTATCGTGCTTTCCGAGGCACGGAGGAGTCTCGGTATGTAAAGATGGTCACCCATCCACGGACCAACCTCGGCAAGCGTAGCTTAACCTGATGGACCGACCCGTGCGGCTGTTAGTACTTAGCCATGAGCTAAATATCAATTTATCATGTAAACATAATAAGACATAATAACAACATAATAATCAGCCTATAATGTTCACACTGCCGGGACACAGGTCTCTTGGTGAGAGGGAGTGGACCATAATCCACCACGCGGGCCTAGTGCGGGTTGGTAGAAGTCACATGTCTTCGAATTTTTGGTTTAGGACATCGCGATGTTTCCTTCACCGTATTGCGAGCAGTGGTGATGAAATAATTTACACACGGTAAAGCGCCTGTCATGGCTCGAACCTACGACCTACAACTCGTAAGTCGCGGCCGTTAATTATTGCATTCATAGAAAATGATGGGACAAACTGCAATGCTATGGTCCAAGATTTCAAAATGAAGAGGATCAAATATTTATAGGCCCGTTACTTAACCAGTCCTTGGTTAACAAGCTCAAATAACAACAACAGCCACACATAATACGTTCTGAGCAGCGACAAAAATACAAGAGCAATGTTTTCAGTTGACAATGAGACAAATCATAGACAAACGACTAGAACAAAGGGTTTCAATAGAGAATAGAATAAATTCAAAACAAACACTCGCTATGAATATTTTCAGTCGTTTCTAAACAACGTTCTCCTGCGATTGACAAGCATCCATGTATAGTTAGAATGGTGTTATTTTAAAACAAGCACCTTTTTCTTCAATCGGTATCAGATCCAATCCTTTTTAGGTTGAAGATTTGTTATACCTATATACCAAACTACATAATCTGCCATATAACCAGATTAGGGAGAGGATAATGATGATTTATAATTAATTCCACTTTCCACAAAAATTGGCCATTGTAACGATCTTGTAAAAGAAGGTATAGGTATGTAGGCACATAGCTTAGGTATACCTATACAGTGAAACAGAACAGGCTGAAATGAAAAGCAACAATTGAATATAGACAATACAGTTTTCATAATTTTTGTCCTTCATGTTTGGACTCAGAAAGGTTTTAACGTCATTGACTTCAGTCACAGCACTTCAAGATATTGCTAATCAAATAGGACATAAATAACGACTGTCTAACAAATATATTTGGTTGTTGTTTGGTTGGTTGACCAACTATGAAACCAACATAGTCGCGAGGTAACGCTAATAATACAGTACTTTGTTCAATCTTTGCTTCTATTCAACACATTAGCAAGTAAACATTGAATGTCTATCAAGTTTTTTTTTATATTAGCAGAGGCAAAAGACCATGAATTTGTTATATAAGTGACCTTGAACGACGTAAATCGATATACAGTCGTGAAATACCGTACTAATGGCGATATGATTGCCGGTAGTGTTAATTGCAAAAAAATGCGATTAATTTTCGCGTCGTCACTTTTTAAATACATTTTAATAGTAAAACGTCGTTTTGTTGTATTTATTAAAGAAACAGCAAAAGAAACAACTGATTTGTTATGACATATGGTTGCAAGCAGACTGCGATGGGCCGAGTTGATAACGTAGATTCTCACTTAAGACTTGCTAGATCATTAGTCAGATGACTTCGAAAAGATAACAGCATAGGTAGAAGGTTATCTTCTCAAGAATAAAAACAAACCAGTACCTACTGCAAGAAGGAAAGCAAAACGTAAAAACAAGCAAGTGCGAGCTGAATAGGTATCGGTTTTTTGCCTCTATACGTCGCTAATATTATTGGAAATAAATATAGCTGCAAAAACGACTGAATATTAAAATTCAGAAAAATATTATATCCAATATATTCTCCTTACAATATTTTCCTTCACCTTTTGCTCTGTTGGGTCTAAATTATGCACACACGTTTGAAAAACATGTCGGTACACGCCCGATACACGACAATGACATTTATGTTCGATACCCCTGCCATCAAGAGTAATCACTGGCTTTTAAATTATGTCGTTTATGACTTTGCAATCCTCAAAGAGTTAGGCAGAGGTAGTCCAAAGTATGCAGATCACGTTGCTAGATAGCAAAAAAAAAAATGGAATACCTACAACTATCAACATTTTCGAACAGAATCTTTATTCATGGATTGTAACAAAAAATTGTAAAGAAAAACTCCGGCCACTATATCGAAACAAGAACCTCAATTCCTACTGAAAGACGCTAATAACTTACTTTCGATTTTACTCAGAAATAGATATTAGTCTGACGTAGTGAATTCTTCAACAGCTACGTGAAACTTTACTTACAGCAGTTATTGTGTAGAGAAACCTGAGAGCCCCATAGAAATCTAAACAACGCGGTCCACAGCTGCATATGGACGCATTCTCAGCACATGACTACCTGACCAGCAAACAAAACAAAATATTATATTTTGATGAGTCGACAGGGCATTACCCTTTCTAAGTTTATACAAGACCTGCCACTTTTAGAATAGTTGCAATGGCATTCGCGTGCACTTTTAAATAAACATACGTAGGTCTCATTTTACCATAGAGATACCTATTGTTGGTACGATATGTTCTGTAACGACAAAAGCTATATCAATACAGTTTCAGAGTGGAATGAGCTTGAAGATATTAAAAAACGCAACCACAATTTTTTTCGAGAGCAGTAGAAAACGAAAGTCAACTCAAACGATACGAAAAACCCCATTGATCAACTTAACGCACGGGTAACCCATTAACGCGACAGAATGATTAACTTGTAAACTTAAATATATTGTAAAAAAAATACAAAAAGTAAATAAAAACAAATTCAGTGTTAACGGCAATATATTAAAATATATTTGTAGTGTTCGGGCTTGGCGTATTGCCCGGGTACCTATTATGTTCTCAAACGAAAACAGAAGCCATTTCTTGTTAATGGATTGGTTGAAAAACTAAAGCATTAATTACATAATTACGTCCAAAGTTCATACAACATCCTTGGACTATTTACTCTTCAAGTTACATGAACATTTGCTTAAACTTTTCCTACTGTAACACTTACTCATTAAATCGTATTTCACATATACTTAATAACATTCCTTCTTAATCAATCGCTCACGATTTAGGTAGGTACATGTTTATATTTACCATTAATGACGTCGCCGTGAACCAAAGACGCTAACAATGAAACTATTAACGTTAACTTGGTAATAAAAATCTCAAGAGAATTGCATAAATATTGACCTAGTTACTGGTTCGCAGTCCCCATTCGTTCAGGATGTCGAGGCATCCATTTTTATCTAACTACGCTTTGTCTGTAAGTGCGCATCCCCCAACATTCGGAGTACCCGCTTCACCGACTTTTATCCGTTCTACGTCGTGTCCTATTTTATCATTATTCTTTTCACTTCAATTTTATTGTTCCTTTGTAGTTTCTGTAATACTCAATGGTTTATGATGTTGTCTTTTATTCTCAGAATTTCAACTTCATCTGTTATAATCTGACCTAATTTTTACTGAACCGAGCTATTCTTTACTCTTTATTTCTTAACAAATGTTTCCTGTCGAAACGAATAAGCAGCAACCAATATGTAAGTCAGTTTTGTGTTTCGTCCTTTCAAAATCACGCTGACTTTTGTTTACTCTGCCAAATCTTGACGCGTTGTTTCTATTTTCCATGTTGCACAATTTACTTTTGCTGTGTCGTGACCTTAGAGCAGCAATTCTGTCCTTAATTTATCTTTGTCATCTTGTTCATTTCTCATTCGTCCACCTCATCCTCAGGAATAAATATTATATCAATCTGTCTAGCTGGCGTCTCAATTCTTCATATTCGAACGCCATGCTCATTCGCACCTTAACTAATTGGACGAACGCCAAACAGGACCACCCAAACTATCGGACGCTTAATGATCATTGAACTTCTAATACCATGCTAATATAGTCGGCGTGTAGGTACGTATGTATGTTTCATAGAAATCGTGTTGTTCTTCTAAACGGGTCCCTGGTGAGTATAAATTTATTATAATTTTATACACATTTGTTGTTACGTTGTTGAATATGGGACACTGCCAAAAACCGATAATTTATGATCGGATACGTCTGTATTCAATATGAAAAATCTGATCAGAAGTTTATCTAAATTATTTATAATAGGATTATAATAAACTGACGTGATTTTCTGGAGCCGAACATTCCAAGCTTTTTATTTTCATGTCAAAGAAAATATTTGACATTATGGTTTCAGGTTACTTTGCTTCGAAAGCATTTGAAGCCACTATCTTGAACTGATGAAAGGTTTGCACAGTCCTGACAGACTGACAGACAGGCCACAAGGCCGGATTGACATGGCTACTCTTCAGAGAAGAGTCAAGAAGTTTTTTTTTGCACTGGACTGTCAAGATTATTATCCTTTTGAGTTCAACAGACTCTATAGGTACTTAATCTTCAACCTAATAAAATTTTCGTAATGTATTTGATAACATTCCAACCACATTATCGTCTTTTATACGATCAAACAAATTGTAAAAATAAAATACTTTTGTACGTTGTACAAAAGATATCAATAATCCTAAAAAACATGTGTTTGCAGAACAATTTGTCAAAAATTTATGAAGACAGCTACGAGATTCGGTAGCTGATACGTAAATATTTAAAGATTTTTTATAAATATTTATCCAAATATTTAAGCCTACAACAAATCAAATCCTTTATGAAAGTGTTAGTATGGCTACATACTCTCAATAAAAATGTATACGAGGTATATTTACCAGTTGCATCATGATTTCTGAATCGTAACGCCTAATTTTGTTGTAAGAGTCTGGGAAGAAATTGGTCAAAATATGTAAGAATCGTTAGATAATACTTCATAGGTATTTATAGTCAGATAGTTCGATACTTAATTAATAAGCAATGTAGACTTAGTAACTTCTTCACATCAGCATTCTCTATCAAAAGCAACGAAGCAAAAATAATTCCGGTTTATGTATTGTCTACTAAAATATAAACAAACGAAACTGTTTATATAGCGTGTACATTATACACAAGTAGATATTTTTTTTAATCAACCTGAGCCTGTCACTTGGGCGGCTGCCAAGAGTCAATGTTTTGCTAAGTGAGAAAGTACAACACAACGAAAAGGAGGATTACGTAGTACAATAATTTAGGAAATAATGAATTAGTTGAGAATGAAAAATAGACTTTAACGATTCTGGCGTCCCCTGAAACCATCAGACTTATTTGTGTCTGCAGTTGAACAGGTAATGCAACGCTTACCTGTTCAACATTAGCTTATCATTATGAAAGCCTGCTCCCGCAGACTAGTGTAAAAAAGAATGCGAAAACATATTTCTAACCCCAAGTTACGATCGCAGATCAAAGACATCTTATGCAGCAAGTATAATTACTAGCGCTAAATTATTAATATTTATTTTTAGACATGCTTAAGCAGCACTGCCAAAGCTACAATTTAGCAAAATTTTCGCTATTTCTGCGTACATAAGCAATAACCAGTGTATGGGCGCACGTGCGTGTCACGAGCAGCGTTCACACCCAATATACACATTAAAATTAAATAATAGCTCAAGGCCTACTGTTATTTTCGTTTTAATACAACAGCAGCTTTCCGCCACGCGATGATCGGGGTTTTTATTCTCATCAGCAGGCAACTTGCCATACGCAGCATGTGTTAGAATCCTTAGGTCGAATATTTATCTCGCCGTCGCATTATCCGACTCTAAATAGAAATGGTTATCGAACGATTAGATTCGATTGCGGTTTTCGCCCTGGAAAACTCTTTTGTTGTGTGGAAAATTCTCTTACGACCGTAACCGAAAACCGTTTTTATTTCCAACTTTTTATTTTACTGGTGCGACTGCCATTTCATTAATAATAATTCTGAAGAATGAACTAAGATTTTAACATGACACATCCTGCCTTCTGTGTTTTTATTTGAGAGATAGGATTTTTTACAGCCAACTGTAGAGGTCATAGCAATGAAGATGAACGTGAACAAAATAAACATTTTCCTATTATTCGATCTCGTCGAAAATAATTTAAATTGACATCTTGGCGTTTTCATAGGCGCAAGATTTTTAATTCGTCGCGTAAATTGTTTAGCGTAGGTCTATGCTGACATGTTATGACATGGTTCAACAGTATTATATTTTACGACTACTCAAATTTGAATTCATTCATTAAAACATTTATTCTATTGAAGTTTTTCAGAACCTGTTGTGGGTAGATGATTACGTAACATTTAGTTAATGAGTTCAACGGTTCGGAACATGTAATTTGGAGCAATAAAATCTGTGTACTAGTGCTGTGTGCTTTATGGCATATTTTGTTGATTCCACGAAGTGGTTCATGGTACAATAGCGAGGAAACCATGACATATTTATGTGGATGCGAACCGTAGTATTAACCTATATCCGCACATGTCAAAGCAAATGATTTTTCAATATAGTTTCACCACATTTTCGTTTATTAGCTAATTCTTGTCAGCTCTCCAGTAAACTCAGGAAATTACCGACATTGTCGTTCCGACTACCTATCTTAATTATTTAGTCTAATATTGATAAAGATATAACAGTATACCTACGTTTCAGTTAAAATGTAAAAAAAATACAATAATATTTACAAAAAACACAGTTCTTCCAATTTAAGTTTTAGTTTATTTGAAAACAAAATTATCTATAAACAAATGGGAATTAATGACGAGTAATTAGTATAGCAAATAATAGCGTGTTTGTGTGTACTAACTCAAAGGCCGCCGACTCTCCCTAGAGAGCGATGGTAATGAATTGGGCTCGTTAGCTGTCATAACTAAGGCTGAAACACGTTTTTAATAAAATCGACCTAATTCTGTATTTTCCTGCCCATCATTTTTAACACCGAGAAAATATTACCGAGACACAATAAGCAGTTTTTCATGAAATTATAAAATGTGGTTATTTAATTTAACTTTATGTGAACGCTCTTTTCTGTTATATTTTGTCAAATTTTAATGATTTTTCTATTCTTTTTTAAAGTACCCGTTGTCGGATTAGTCAGGCACCACACCCACTCCAAGATCGTTTGCAAAAATACTGGCACACACAAACGACAATAAAAGTAGAAAGTGACATGTCTATTATACCCACTTTCCTGAAGTTTTATCAGTAAAAAAAAAAGTTAGATAATATATGTTATTTAAATGAAACATTTGTTTCAAATTGGCAGTGTCAACGTTCTGTGTGACATGTTTTAAAATAAGATTAGGTACCTACTTACATTAAAAAAAGTCCATAGTAGAATCATTGTGAAAAGCAATTGTGGATATTCATTTCGTAGAAATTGAGCTAAAACGATTTGAGTGTAAATAACTTGAGATCCTAGGCTGACTGTCAATTGTGGCTAACCGCATTGACTCGAGTCAATAAATTTGAAGCAGGAATAACCAAAATTCGGCAGTAAATGTCAAAAAAGAAGCAAGCTTTTACTTTAAGTAGTTTTCATTCAAAGATATAATTTCCATAAATTCCCTGGCTAAGCACAAGTGCATAACATTTTTGCTAATTTTCTAAATTGAAAAATGTTTTTTCTAATTAATTGACGTGTTCCACACTTCATAACTCATGTAAAAACTTCTCAATACACGAAACAATTTGCATATTTTATGTTTATAGTGTCCATAAGAATAACTTAAGCTCTCGAATACCCACATTATGGTCATTATTTTCATCCTAATGGTACAGTTACGGACTAAATATAAAATATAATGGCTTTACCGTAGGGCGCGGCTAGTTTTATATCCAATATATATCTCGATGGAACGACGACAAACCTATTATTTTCAATAGTAGTTGTATTCAATCATCATTCACGAAATGACGTTTCATTTTGAGGGATATTTATGATTAAATTGACAAAAAGTTTATTGTAGCCGTCATCGAGGATTAGGCGGATTAAGAATTTATTTCTATTGCGTGAATTGTATTTCAAATTAATTCTTCTTTACGACTTGACTGATATTGACGGTTAGTAGCTACCAGTTAATAATTATAGTCCATTCAAATTCGCCAAGCAGCTGAAAGATAGCCCAAGCTGTATCATGCGCATTCGATATGAGATCCGTTTTAAGAGATCCTGAAAAATATTACCTATATAAATCAGCTTACTGACTTGTTTATCATTGCGATTGCCAGTTGGTTATATTTGATGATTGTGACACTATTTCTTGTCTCAAACAAGGAGACATCAAAGCACGTGTACATCCTTGGCAAAGCCATTTGTCCTCAGCAAAACACATTTCCATTATCATTTGAAACAACAATAACATGAATTTTAAATGCATTTCGCATTTTCAGTCGCCTTCTATTCCAGCCTCTGAATCAACAGCAACATGAGAAGCTCCATAAAAACAATATGTCTGCCCACACGCAACCTTCACGTCGCTAATAGCTAGACCAGCTCAAACACTTTCAAACTGAATTCAAGCGTGCTCCTAATAACCTTCGCAAATCAACTGGGACTGAAATTATACGGACGTCAAGTTGTATCAGACAGATGATTTGTTATATGTTTATGTAAATTAGGGTATAAAATAAAGTGAGAGGTAATTTTTGTTTAGGAACGTCGAATTAGCGTCATTATTAGCCGCCATTGCTGCAGTTTTCACAGCTGAATTTCAGGTAATTTTCCACGGCTGTCGTTGGGTGAAGTTAGTAGAAAGGTCTTTTTTCAGTTTTCTGATGTAATAAAACTTACAAGCTAAGCTTTTATCCAATGGCTACAATAGTTTGTGTGAAAAGTATTAAAAGTTAACCGTCAGCTTAATTAAGCTGCAAATAGTCACCCAAGTCACAAATTATAGAAATCATTGGCACCAGGATATCATAAATCGCAGCAAGATACACGTTAGCAAATTAAACGGTTCATGTAATAACACATGTGTGAATGCCTTAACAATTGAGGCCAAGCTCGTGATTGGCCACACCTGTGCAAGAGGTTGAGGACAGCAGTCAACTTTTTATGAATAATATTCCTAATTTATGAGCCTCTTATTTTTATATTACTTCATAATTTGCTGAGTAGTTATCAATCAGTTGGAGATTTTCGACCTCACACGATTTGAGGTTACACTGACACCTTTAACAGTTTAAAGCGTTAACTTGAAGAGCCTAACTGCCTAATCTTATTCTTATTCATATTTTTTACACCATTCTTGAGTGACGTCTGTACGTCATTTTGTTCTAATGATCGTTAACAACAATGGATAAATGGTTTTCGTTCCACGCTTCGTTGTTAAGAATTTGTTACGCCTAACATTACATTATTTTTTAAAGAAAATAGTTTCTAATTTATGGCGTCAGAACTGTAGCCAAAACGGATATAGGAAAGCATTTTAATGCAATCGCAGGAATGCATTGTACAAACGACTTCAAAGACTATAAACACTCTCTGAACCTGGACTCTGTCTTCTGCATGAATTCCATGTGGCTTTGATTTTGATAATAATGCTTGTAACATCCGCATGACATTTCTTTAATTCCTTAATAGCTATTTCGGCTATGTTTTGTCTTAACAATTTTTGCGAATCAAAAGTTTAAACCCAACATCCTGACAAATGGTATCTGTATCACAAGGTTAACAGGTTCAAACAGTTTCCTTCGAGTCGAGTTTAGTTGGAAAACGACGTCGTTATCGCTATCAGTCACCGGTGGCCGACGTTCTCCGACAAATTGTTATTGAGCCGTACCCGGCGCGATACCGCGACCCCACGGTCAATATAAGGAGCTTTCTTATCGGCCGAAATGTAGGTACCTACTTACCCGTAAACTTTCCAATTAAAACCCACTTGGCACAAAAGTCAACACCAAGCCTAATGGACATGACCCGCTCTAAAACAATAGGCGCTTTGACGTTGCTTCCACTGACCTACATTTTACAACGCATATACATCTAGTACACAACATAAAAAGCATCTTAAGTTTTAAATACTAGGTTCAACTGGTTAACACGATAGTGTTAAGTCCCTCGTTAAAATTATCAAGGGGCAAAAAAATAAAACATTTCTGATAGTGATAACACTTGTAATAAACAATTCAGTTCACGTTCTGAAAGAAAACATTGTACAGTGCAAACAAAACGCTTGACTGCAAGTGGTAATATTTTATAGAGTAAACTACATGTCTATAATATTCACCTCATTAGCGACATTCTTCAAGAGGCTGAACAAATTTGTCGCGGCGTGGAGCGTCGTCGGCGCGTTTGATGTGCGGACGCCGCGATAATTACAGAATTAATGGCCTGATACAGAGAAGCAGTTTTTATCGCAATTAAGAGTGCGCTATCGATCGACCCAGTTGCGCTACACAACGCTGCACTAATTCACAAGTACCCAACCTTGGAGAGAACTTAGCAATTTTCTTTTGCTTTATTTTTAGCGAGTTCCAACACTGGAGCGATTTGTCAAAATTTCATAAATGCATCTTACGCAATCAAAACGTTTTAAAAATTATTCCACAACTGCCAACAGTTGAATGATAATAGGATCTAACTAAACGCATGGAGTCCGCTCGTTCCAGATATCCATAAGCGGTATTAATCACTCTAATTGGACCTTCAGTTCGCCCTGTTTTTTATTTACGTTGCAAATATCCACTTAGCAAATAGAGCCTCGTTTTTCATTAGAAACAGTTGTGTATAATCTGCGAGGCACAAATGGAACGCCTAAACAGCACGCAAGGTTAATGTGTTGCAGTATATTAAAGGCGTCAATAAGAAGCAGACATTCCTAGAGCGACCTGTAACCTGATTACTGTGTACACAGTCTCGGGTCGCGTGGCAATGACACTCCTTTCTTTATCTAGCGCTGTCTTTGATGCTCATACTTTTAATGCACACATACTACTGATTTCACTTAGTAGCTTCTCTATTTTATTTGCAAAGGAAATGTTTAGTGAAATCATTTTCTCAACAGTCGAAAAGGTAGCTTAGACTGGTGGCCTGATCAATACATTGAAACAGATCTCCATACAAACTCGCTCGCTCACTCAAATTACCATAAAATGCAAATAAGTTTGGATAAAGGAGTTGAATTAACAAATTGAAGACATTATTATCATTGGAGGATACACGCGCGCTATATGTATTACGTGCCAGTGGCAAAATTAAAGTGGTATTGTTTGTTTGCGCCAGTCATATCTGCCGGCGAACCAGAATCGTTTCACAGTAGTAATGGTGGAAATAACGTGCTGGTTGTAAACGTAAACAATGATTAATGGAGTTCCGAAAAGTTTTTTCTTCGGTTAGTATGCCATTGTCGCCTCATTACAAATGGATACTATTTGATGGCAGTTTGCGTTTAGTAAATATAAAGAATCCAGTAGAATTTTGGGATGCCTAGAATGTTGCGGGAAAGTCCGAAAAGGATACCGGGACCCTTGGCAACAGGCAATTGAAGGAACACGGAACACGTAGTCAGTAAAAGTCTGACACGAAATCAATTGACTATTTCCCAGCCAAAAAAAAAAAAGGGTGCTTAGAATAGAATAAAGTTGCTTTCCTTCTTAATAACGTACCAATGTACTTTCCATGGTAAGATATAAGTATATTTAAGGCATAGGTACGTCTTGCAAACCTACTTATTCCTTAATAATTATTTTGTCAGCTGCACCAACAAGCCATTGATTTGACTATATGATAGGTAATCGTGAAGCGACTGCGCTCGAAGACTATCAGTCACATGAATCATGATAAAAATCTCATCATAATTTTGTAAGATAAAATCGACTAAAGCGTATTATTTTCGAATCTGTTTTCCAATATCACTTTACATGTAATATACCATTAAGTACTTAAGTACGTGCATTAAACCTTCAGCCTGCACGAAGCAGTTAATTTATTGGTCGTATCTTTATCACTTAATCTTAATTAAGCCCTCCTAGATTATTTTTATCTCGGAAAATTTGCAATTGCAAATGGCCGTCCGAGTCGTCTCCGCCTGACCCGTTTGTGAGATGTCAAATATTGGCTTCGTGCAAACAATCTTATCCGTGCGTCCGTTTACTTGGCTCTACATATAGGGGTACGTGCACCCACTGGCTATATGAGTATATAAACAGTACCGGACGTTAATTAAAAAGAGTATTCAATTTTGTTTGATCAAGCAAGAGTTTATAAATTGTGTATTTAAGGCCGAGTGATCCTAGAATAGCTTGCTTCAAGGTTTTCAAAATTAAGAAAGAAGATAATATGGAAAATATATTTGATGCGATGGATAAACTGTTTACAAGTGCGATTAAAAGGACGAAAGAAGGAAATGAGCTGTCTAACAAGCGTGTTTATATTTAAGATATCTTCTCGGGAACACCTGCATTGTGTAGGAAAGTCATATAGGAGTGAAGATAGGGAATCGGCCGATGTAGCTAAGCACGATGATCACAACATAGAAGATGCTATAAAAACGTTGGGCAATAGAACCAATATGGCGACTAATAAATAACGATAATTTTATAATAGAGTCACCATAAAAAGTAACGATGTAGGCAGCCCTTCGACCTGAATATTATTATGAATAATTTTGTTAAAATTCAAATATTTATCTTAATCAGTGTGTGGCAGACCACGTAGTACATGGCGGGACGAGCTGGATAGGTTCCGTCAAAACTGGAAGGAGGACGCGCGGGCTCGCGAAAGATGGAAGCAGTGAAGGAAGGCCTTTGACCAGGAGTAGGAGAGCGTAGGCTTTAAAAAAAAAGTGTGTCCATTATTCATCAATCAAGTTTATCGATAAAAATCCCAATTTCTCTGCCCACGTCTGAAATTATCCGAAGTAATTTGTTTAATTTATTCCTATCCTAGAGCGATTGACTATAAATCGTTGGATATAATGAAAATAAATAAAAGATTAACGTTAACAACTATTAACTTTATGGATGAGTCACGGCGTGATTGTTTATTGAATTTGCTTTATAAGGGCTTAATCAAAGCATAATTTATATTTTTTCAAGTACATCAAGATGGGCGGCTTTGTGTCTAAGATGATCATAATTTTTCCTTAAGAAGTCCAGTGTTATTTCAATAAATGTATTTTGTTTAATACAACAACATGTTTTATTTAACACACATTATAGGAAGATGGAATGATATTGTACCAATGGCTACCAAGTATATTTAAAGTGTTATTTCAATAAATGTATTTTGTTTAATACAACAACATGTTTTATTTAATACACATTATAGGAAGATGGAATGATAATGTACCAATGGCTACCAAGTATATTTAAAGTGTTATTTCAATAAATGTATTTTGTTTAATACAACAACATGTTTTATTTAACACACATTATAGGAAGATGGAATGATAATGTACCAATGGCTACCAAGTATATTTAAAGTAATAATAGGACGTTAATTACTAGTAGAATAAAATACATTTGTCATTGTTTTATTTTAATACTTTTAATCCATTGACTTGTATGTTAACCAGTTAATCCTATCTAACTATCTATACCATCAAATGAACAATATCCTAACTAATCTAAAAAATTCAAAAGTGAGTTTGTTTCTTTGTTACGCTTTCACGCTAAAACGGCTGAATGGATTTGAATGAAATTTGCGCGTGGGTAGACCGTGACCAAGGTTAGGGCATAGATACTTTTTATCTCGATATTAGCACGGGATCGAGACTTACGCGGGTGAAACCGCGGGGAGCAGCTAGTTTATATATATATTATTAGTAACCATGTTATCGAAAACGGCTCTAACGATTTCGATGAGAGTTGCAATATAAGACTGCAGGGCGAAAAATCGATCTAGCTAGGTCTCATTTCTGGGAAAATTCGTCTTCTCTATTTTCACTCTAGCAGAGCTCGGTCGCCCAGGCACTTGTTCTTAATACATTCTGAGCTTATCCACTTTAACAAATGATTCTAAAGTGAAGAAGAAATTAATAAAAAAATTATGTCATTCATTCGTTTAGAACTCTGTATACCAGAAGTGTTGAAGCTATATTCCATATTAGCTGTAATAACATCAACATTCATTACGTCTGTCTACACAATATTACTTATTGATAACTATTGGCGTAGGGTCAGACACTTCAATCAAGAATTTGACGTTGTTGATGTATTAATATGCGTGGGTGTCGACGGTCGTCCTTCATTGCCCACTTCAAGTGATCGACGTCCACTCGAAAATTACCGAATACACAAAACAAAAACAAACAGAGTCATGTTAAAGTTTTAATGAGAGTGTCGCAACAGTGCTCCTCCCAAACGTAGAAGCCGAATTGACCTTCTGTCAAGGGCAAACTAAAGAAACATCGAATTGAAACACTAAAGGTGTTAATTTATTATTTCTGTAAACGCATGCCTTCCGCCCTTTGAGCTGTAGGAAGTGATTAAGTACTGTTTCGATATAAAAAAATAACAAAAGTTGGAACATAATATTCTCACGATCAAGTAACACCAACCAAATAGATATGTGTGAAGGTAAAATAAACTGTATAGGTAAGTATGTGTTGATCAATATTTCTTGCAGTTTGCTTCCAACTTGTTCGTTTGTTTGCTCTACCTACTGATCTTGTGGGACGTGTGGCGACTCACCTACACGCATAATAGCCGATAATGTGAGAGAAATATTTTTCATCGTTCATTTGTCTAATTTGTTTACGTATTTTCCAATCAGCAGCATTAAATGCGAAGGTTCATTATACATGGTGCGCTAGAGCACGTGCATGTGTGTTTCTGTGTGCGCTTTGAATATTGAAGTGTTAAAACAAACGTACTAATTAACATCCATTCAGATGTGTGGAGGCCACGTTGATTCATGTGTGCTGCTTGAATGTTCTTATCACGGATGTGTGCACTCTTAGCGTTAAGTGCAATATGGTATTCAAGTCACCGTATTGTTGCTTTGAAATAAGTTTTAACATCGAATATTCCATTCCAACTACATAGATATGTTTTCCTTTGTTCCGAAATTGTGTCACAACAATCTTGTTTTCGGATATATCCATATATTTGTCGGAATCTCTTATTAAACTTGTCTGTTGCATTGTACAATGAAGTGGAAGATAAAAAAAGATCTAGTGACCTCTTTTGAGGCTGGGGCATTGTTAAAACGATTATTTTCGATGTACGGTCGCTATAAAAAAATCATTGGGCTCGTGGGCGGAGGACCATTCATGAGTCCAGTTTTGTAATAGCACTTATGCGCCTATATCATGTGTTTGTGTTATAGCTGTGGTAAAAAGAGATAATGATTACATCGTATTGTTCAACAGTGTCTGAAAATATTACATAATGTTTGTGGCCGGCAACATTGTTAAGCTGCGTTTAGACAACACAAACGTGGTTGATCATGTGCTCTCTGGAAGAGATGAAAAGGGAAAGATTTTGTTAATATTTTGAGTTACTGACGGAAGAATAGTATCTGTAGATATGGAATATGTAACAAACTAGCTTTATGATCCCGACGAGCAGCGGGAAGCAGGCTGCGTACGTGAGAAATAATATATTTATATTTGAGTCTGGATGTTGTGCAATATCTTTATAACTCTCTCCTCTTGTGTTATTATCTCGAGGACTCTCCATATTATCTTATAAATTGCTTCGCGATTCGAATGCGAACGCTTTTATCATGCCCTAATAACATTATTTCATTGGTTCCCAAGTAACTTTTTGCTGTCACATATTTGGTGTTTTCTTTATTTAGCTAAATGTTTATTTCCGTAATGGAAAATAATTTGATGATTCCGTGCTTCATCACCTGTATATAGAGAATAGATATTTATAATGTTAAATACGTCTATTTTAATGGTAGTATTTTATTGGATACCTTGTTTGGGTTCATACAAATTATAAATCCACCACCCACTTACTTATAAAGTATTTCGTTGCATTTCTTTTTGTGAATGAGATTTCCAGTTTCTTATAGATTTAATTAATCAACCTATTTTTAACTGGTGCTTGTAACAGCATTCGTTCTACTCCATTCATTCATGCTTCAGCCTTCAGTGTCAAAAATATTTTAAATGGCAAAGTTTTGCAATGCAGATATTATTACATTAAATTCACCATGTTGTGTTCCATACTTTTATCGAGTTTTTATGTAATGAGGTATTTACTAGTACATTCATCTTTTATTCATTGGGTTGGTTATTTGCTTTTTGATGGCGATGCTATTAAAATTGTTTGATCATACCGATGATGATGTTGATATTATGTTGTTTTCAATAGGTACAAATAAATAGGTACAATATTACACATAAAAGTGATCATAAAACTGATTTTAATTATCAATTGCACACCATAAGAACTATAATTTGATTTAATGAATCCTAAATAGGATTCCCTAGAATAATAAGACGTGTTGCTTGCCAAGGAGTTCAAAGTGTTACATTACTTACGTCTGAAACTGATCTGTACGCGACAGAAGTGATGTTTTGCTTTAGAATATTTCAGGCATGTTGTATTAGACTTTAGTGCATACCCATATGTAGCTAATTCATCAGTTGAAAATTCCTTAATTCGTCCATTGTTCTCTGGGGTATTGTTCAGTCGCCTGAGAGGCGCCAATAAGTACGCGACGCAACTTGATATTAGGTTAACTCAACATAACGATCAATAAATATGTTTAACCACGAAACGATTACACAGAATAAGGTTATGCCCAAAAATTGTGAAATTGTAAAGTGGAGTTAAATTAATGTTCTTGGCCTTTTCAATGTCTGATAAAATCTTTAGGTTTTAAAGACCATTATTCTCTTCAGCTGCGCCAAAATCTAGATAAAAATTACATAGGGACTTATATACTTAATATCTTTTTTTTTACTTTTTTTTATAAGTACTTCTATTAATTTTGGACTTGGCTGAAACAAAATGATTCAATGACAATTAATTCTGGAATGTACCGCAAAGATAGAATTTCATAGAAATAATAAATGTCCATTCAATAAAGTATTACTCATACCAAATTACCAATAGGAAAAGTTTTGTTATATATTTTTGGGGATATATAAAAATCCGTAATTATTTTTCCTTAATTAAGACATGATTAATAAAAATCCCATAGCTTAAATTGGTAACTTTCAACAGATAATGCTTTGACTTATAGAAGGGTTTTCAATTTATTGGCAATGTTATGTAAGGCGAGTTGGCGAGTTCAGACTTACCTATATTATACTATAAGTCCAGGTTTTTTCACGATGTTTTCCTACACCGAGGTGACCAATGCTCGCGCCTTCTCCGTATGAAAGGCCTTTGCCATGTAGTGCGACAATAATAAACCGGTATTACAATAATTAATATAATGTTATGTAAAATGCTCTCTTTAACAGTCCCTCTATTTCCGTTGTTTCAGGTTTTCCCGGGCCTTTATGCTAGTTTTTGAACGATAAAGCAATATTATCAAGCCGCATTCTATTGTTTTATTTAATGTTTTGTTTTCGGGATAATAAATTGCCGACGGCACGCTATTTTATCTGTTTTGTGTTTTATTTATAGTTATTTGTATTTAAAAATTAGGTAACTGCTATTGATTATGAGCTTATATTTAAGTTAAAAGGAGATGCAAACAGTTCATCATAATTTTCTGAAATGTTAGGTTCTATCTAGGAGGTGTTTTAGAGTTTCTTATGAGCTATCTGATAGCGTCAATATCTTCACAATTGTATAAAGTGTTTTAATACAAATCTCTTACGTATCAAAAACCAAATATTTTTGTTCAAATGCTGAAAGAGGTTATGTTTTTCATGTTTCAAGTAAGATTCTTATTAGACTTTAGCGGGGAATATAAGACAAAAATATGTTCTTGAGGATCAAGTGATTTAACATTCCACCAATGGTACATAGACAAATTAAAATGCAGAAAGAGGATGATTATAAAATAATATTGTAATGTAAGTAGGCAATAGAAATAATAGGTACTAGCAATGCAAGTATTACCTTATCAACGGTTAGGTGCTAGCTACAATAAAACATGGTGTTAGAAAAACATTTAATTGCATGCAATTTACACATTCCTTTTGATATCAATGGCGTGCCATGTGTTCGCAAAAATGTGCGGAATGTGACAATTTGTTATCTAGCTTAGTATTTGACGAATTTATCTGTTGTTATCTACCGGAGTCGACCAATGCATTTTCTATGGAAATACAACAAGGTTTTGGAAGATCGGTTCTTCACCTTTTTGTCTAAAGGCAAGGGTGAAAAAAGGAACTCAAGAGATGAAGAGTTTAAACATAAAAAATAGGTTGTTAAAGATCCTATAAAATAAGATTTGAAAATTCTAAATCTAAAAAAAATTGAAACACAGAATTTAACAATCTAGGATTTGGACATTGTTATTGATAATGAAGATAGCCCCAAGCACGATATAGAGACAGAGACAAGTTAAGAAAAAGGTAAAAAACATCTGCTTAACCTACCAGACAGTCATCAAACACATTATAAGCACTGTGTATAATTATGTAATCAAATCATATGTTCCCGGAAAGTGCCATATGTACTAACTAAAATGTGTGTGTACTTTAATGATCAACAAATAAATATAAACGATTAGCAGCAGCGTGCGAAGGAACACGTTCGTCGTGTACCCCAGCGGTGCTAATCAGAAAAGGATAGCTTTGAAGCGGTTAGCAGACAAAACACACGAGAAGAAAAATTAATACATTAGCATCTGGATCTTTTACCACTTTGACGTTTTAAAAGCAAAGCGAAAAAGCCAAGGTCACCCGTTGTTAAGCCTACCTCAGCACGTGCCAGGCACTGTGTACTCCAGTAAGTCCCTCTGGATGCTCCTGGCACTTCTGGCGAGCACTGCTCCAAGTCCCAGCGAGAACAATTTGCAGCACAGCCTCAATCTCACTGAGATCAGGATCAGGATCGCGAGTCGTATCGCGTCCGCACCGCCCGGCACTTCCACTACACGCCGACCGATCAAAACATAGCTCTCGCGAACCTTTTCGACACACAGACTCGATTTGCAAAATTTATTCATCGCATCCGCCGAAAACACGTATAATTTTTATGAGCTGCACCGAAAGTACGCTCGGAACTGAGTGTTGACTCGGATCCCGAATGTTTTCTTTACGTCCGACATGTATTAGCACCAATAAACTGTGAGGAAAACACCATAGACGCTAATGCAGCTCGAGAGCCGCCGGAAAACTCGATTTCGCACGTTAAACAGTGTCGAATGCGTGCGCTCGCCGGCCACACCACCGCGCTGTAAACAGAGAACGCGCCTCACAACACACGCACACACCGGCGCCGCACGTATCGCTCGCACACATGCGCGCCGGCCATAGCGCGCGCATTCTGACTCGAGACCGAAATAGATGTCGCGTCAACTTCCACCAATCATGAGCGAGCTCCATCACGCCATAACAACTTCTGATCGGTTGAGGCTCCATTGATAGATTGGCTACCACAAGGCGTTTCAATTCGCGATTAACTGAAAGTTTTTGATAAAACTTAAGTGATATGAAATCTTAACGGTTGGAATTATCATCGTAATCTTTGAAATCATAAAAAATTGTTGTGGTGCACTTGGATGATAGCGGGGCCAGAGATCAGAGAGCACCTGCTCGAAAACGCAATACATTTTGGCGCGAATTTTGATCAAAGCTGTTACCCACTTCCTACTTTGTTTTAGATTACGGATCTCTGATAATGTCTGGTAAAAATATATTTGTTTGAGAAAATTCTAGACTCGGATATACCTAAAATCTATTCGTGTCAACAAACACTTTAAATTGTAGAGAACAATTTCCACTTCCAGGATGTTTAATAATATTCTAGTGTTCTACAATTTCAAGTTCATCCATTCAAAGTGTTATGCTTATTCTTAAACAAAACCAAATACTTAAAAGTTTATGGCGTTTTATTTCATTAATGGTTTGTGAAATCAAGTTTGGAGCAATACACACGTAGAAACAGTGTTTTGCTTGTATATTGAAATCAGGGGTCACGATCACCCGTCTTTACTCGTTATTAGTGAAGTAAAAGACACTCTATCGGTTCACGATAGAGCTGATATTTAAAAAGCAGGAGATCTTATAATCTTATGTAATGGTGTGGTTGCTAATAGGTTATTATATGACTATTGTGTATGTATGCGTGCGCAGCTTTGAATGTTGAAGGACTATTAACAGTTGCTTCGGTTCCGTGAGCTTTTATAACTTGTAATTTAAATTCTTAGCATTGAAATTTGTGTAAATTGAAATTCTATTTTCTTTAACCGTAGAAGAAATAATATTTTTTCGGTGTCTTGGCGTGAAATTCGTGCACGTTTTGATGCAGTCGTTTATTAGGTAAAAAAAAAACAGAAATGTAAAGAATTCGTAGCACGTTTTCGAAATGTGTTATCTTCTTTTCATAGCAAATGACTTGGCACACACTGCAAAAAATACTATTGAAACTTTTTCTGACGGTAACAAAGCATTTTCTGGATTAAACTGGATAGATTAGTTTCCTCACTAAGTTACGGTTATGATATAGACAAAAAAAATACAAAGGATCCAATTTTAAATACTGGCTGCAGACAACAAATCTATTTCACTATTTTTGCTCTTATGTAAAAGTTTAACTGACGAACATTAATTTTTATCAGCTCTACTTGGCTCGTTTTAGCTTCACCTCGAGAGGCCTACGACAAGCAATGGAGCCCTTTTGACTGAGTTGATGATGCTGGTCCCCTCTACAACTCTACCAGAAACGATTTTCTTATTCCTTACTTCCTATCCCTCACTTCTTATACCTTTCCGACAGCATAGGTGAATACGGCGAATACACTATACGTGAATAGTGTCAAAATACACTGGAACTTCGAAGAACGTATCCCTGCAAACACAGGGAATTTGTGTCAAATGCAATTTCTGCGAAGAGTGCTATTTCTTTGAAAACGTGTCAAGAATTAATAATAATTGGCTATTAATAAGGTACTCGGTACCTACTTTAATTTTGCTGTAATAAGAACTACACAGGCCAGAATTGACAGGTTTCATTCTGACTACAGGCCCAAAAGGTCATAATTTAACAACGGAAAATTACAAGGTTTATTTTTAATCATCTCTAGGTATTTTACTTCCAATTTAGTTTTAATCTTAGCGGAAAAAAAATAATAAATATATTATTGGTCTATTATTTTGCTTACGAAAATGATCAAATGAAAATTCTACCTCTTCTCGCTATTTTGTAGATTGGTCATTTATATCTATATATATTATAAATTAAAGCTGACAAGCCTTAATGTGTCTGTATGTCTGCGTTGTTCTTCGAAACCACGCAACAGATTTTAAAGAAGTAATGTGAACGTGAGTTTGTTTCTATTCTGTTGGACATTGATAACAGACCCGGTAGAACAGAACAACACGACCCTTTTGCATCTTCTGACCGACCAGTGGACTAAATTCCCTTTGGATTGCATGCACTGGAAGTCATGGGGCCTTTGCCCAGCAGTGGGATGATACAGGCTAATATAACATAATATCGCGCCTGTAGTCCCCGTTGGGTTTAGCCAGAGGTGCACGTATAGTACGGTGAAATGTTCGCCAGATATGTTTAAGTCCCATGCAATAGGGGCGAGACTCCGGGCTGCTACTGAGAAATTCCTGATGGAAAAACCCAACAACACTGCCCGATCGTTTAGACCAACGAGGAACTTTTCGTTTGTAACATACTAGCTGTTGCCAGCGACTTCGTCTGCTGATCCAGGATGAAAAGTAGCCTATCTCCTTCGCCGGGTCATGGTCAACCCATGTGCCAAATTTCATCCAAATCCGTTCAGCCGTTTAAGCGTAAAATACGCTTTCACGCTAAAACGGCTGAACGGATTACAAACAAACTCACTTTTTTATTTATAATATCAATAGTTAGAATTTTATAGATTAGCATCATTTTCACCATCAAGTCTAATAAATATATTAGGTCTTTACCTATGAAATTGCCGTTCTGCAGTACTACCTAAATCTAAATCGATTACACATGTTGACCATTGGTAATATCCGCCTTAATCTCCAAGATATTTAATAACATAATTATTTGATCAACCAATCATAATGAAGTTCCGCTTTTTATAAATGTTTTTGTTTAAAATTCGATGCGGATTCGATCACTTACGTAAATACTTACCTAAGTTATAAATAAAAACTTACGAAGTGGGTTGAATGGAACCGTGTTAGATTCACTTACTTTCCTTAGAGGTAGGCTTTCCTACTGATGTTTATGTTAATTAGGTATTTAAGTGCAATGAAGCATGGAAGCGAGCTTGATGTCCTGCGTTCAATTCCCAGGTGGATACAGTGTTATTACATTTTTCCATCGGGAATTTCTCAGTACCAGCCCGGAGTCTGGATTATTAGCCGGTTGATGGCAATAGGCTCGCCCCCTATTACATGGGAATTAAACATAACTGACGAAATGTTGGAGTACTATATGCAGTGCCGTAAATAGGGCGGTGCCAGCGGTGCCCAGGCACAGGGCGCAGACCCTGGAGGGGCGCAGAAATGACCAAACCAGGGCCACTAACAATACCTATTATTTATTTTTATAGACAATCCATTTTATAGTCCGAACCGGTTATGATTAGAAAATATTTCAAGGGCGCGGTTATAGCAGCTCGCACCGGGCGCATAAGAGGCTAATTACGGCACTGACTATATATACACCTCTGCCCAACCCTTCGAATACAGCCAACACAGGCACATTAATAAAACCAATAACCTGAAAATATATGGTGTAACTTTTGTTTGTCCGCCTGCGATATCTTACAAAAAACAAAGTTTAATGCTTGCTTTTCTTTTTTCAGTTACTTATGTGTTTTTGCAATCGAGATTTTTTGTTTTATTTTCTAATTTAATTAAAAAAGTCTCGGAAGTTTATTTTTATTAATTAATTTAATGAATGTATTTTATCGTGCTAAAATTAACAAAGACACAGGAAAAATACCCATTTATTTAGCTTGTTGACAAGTTAAGAGCTAGCTATTACATCAAACAGGCTAACAATTAAATTCTGTTTAAAATAACTTGTTTAGTCGAGTAGAGTAAACCCATTTAAATATTACCTACTTGACTTGAAATTGTTGATGTGTTATACATTATAGTATAGTATAGTAACTCAAGTTACAACTTGAGTATATATATTTTTTTTATTACAATTAAAAAAAAATATATTTATATTGTTATTTGTAACTTTCAGTTATTTGTTCTTACTCTCCGAATAGAGCAACTACGAAAATAATGAGTAGGTATAGATAGGTATAATGAAAATCATAACCCTCCTTTGGCTTTGACGTAGTGAAAAGCTAAGTTTAAAACCAGACGTAAGATGTGCTACGCTACGCTACTACGCCGCTCCGTGATTACTCCAAAGTCTGACTCTAAAGTCAGCGCGGACGCAGTAAACTATGAACAATACGGATATAGGAAATACCAGAAGTCTAACAATGATCATACAAGTTAACTGATCTTAAAATTATCCTTCTTTAATTTTATGAGTTACAGATTCCAAGTATTGAAGCTGCATTGTAGGTAAAATATTAGGTACCTATAGGAAATATTGTATGATTCTTGCATCTACAGAAATTAGGTGATTCATGATTTTGAAAGGCTTTGCATCTATAGAGTCGGTTGATCGTTCCGCCTTTTCCTCGTATAGACCCTACGCATTGCAACAAGAACAAAATTTACAAGAATTGGTAACACTCAGTATATTCGATTCGCTAGGTAGGTAGGTTACCTACCTAGCGAATCGTTGATACCAGTTTTTTTTTTTTCGATCTTGAAAGTTATATAATCTATTGAACAAACAGAACAGTTGAATGGTAAGAGGGTGATTTTCAAAATTTCTGTACATTTTGTTGTGTGAAAACGTCTGCGTGAATAGTATCCAAGAAAAATGCATTGAAGTGATCAAACTACTATTATTATCCTTGAGCAACATTTTTTCCAGATGGGTTTCAACATTTCAGATCATAATATTAGGTCTTTACCTATGAAATTGCCGTTCTGCAGTACTGGCCATTTCAAATCAAAATAATTTTTGTTTGGCTAAGAATTCTAATTTCAAATTAATTTAATTTTAAAAACATGGATTTTTTTTTCCAAAAGTAGTCATTTCTTTATTGATTAGTGTTACATTTTCATCGCATTTCAATCTTTTTCGTCATCATGGATACGTTAAAAATTCGAGTAATTATGGAATATGAGTACCGTCGTGGCAGCAACGCGGCACAAGCGGCACGCAACATCAACGACGTTTACGGAGCTAACACTACAAACCAACGCACCACCTGTTATTGGTTTGCTCGCTTCCGTTCTGGAAATTTCGACCTGAAAAATGAACCTCGCGGTCGTCCGAAGACTTTGGTCGACAATGACGAATTAAAGGCGATTGTGGAAGCTGATGATACACAATCTACGGCTGAATTAGCAGCAGCTTTCGACGTTAGCGTCAAAACAATATTCATCCATATAGGTCCATTTGCGTCAAATTGGCAAGGTAAAAAAGCTTGACAAATGGGTGCCCCACGAACTCAATGATCGCCAGCGCGAAGTACGCGTCAAGACGTGCCTTGCACTGCTCAACAGACACACAAATGAAGGAATTTTGAACCGCATTGTTACCTGCGATGAAAAATGGATTCTGTTTGATAACCGCAAGCGCTCAGCAAGTTGGTTGGATCCTGGTTCAGCACCTAAACAATGCCCTAAACGAAAACTTACCCCTAGAAAAGTGATGGTCACTGTTTGGTGGTCTAGCGCCGGTGTGATTCATCACAGCTTCTTACCAAACGGGGTGAGCATTACTGCAGATGTGTACTGTGAAGAACTGAACACAATGATGGAGAAGCTGGCGCATCTCCAACCAGCATTGGTCAATCGCTCGTCTCCGCTGCTCCTGCACGACAACGCGCGACATCATACTGCACAGCAGACGGTCTCCAAGTTGCAAGAACTGGGGTTGGAAGCTCTCCGTCATCCGCCCTACTCACCAGACCTTGCGCCTACAGACTACTACTTTTTCCAGAATTTGGATAACTTCTTGGCGGGAAAAAAATTCAATACCCGAGAGGCAGTACAAAATGCCTTTGAAGAATTTGTTGCCTCCCGTCCAGCTGATTTCTTTAAGAAGGGCATCAATAAACTGCCACTGCGATGGCAAAGATGCATTGATTGCATGGGTATGCTTTGATTAATATAAATAAAAAATTCATGAAAAAAAATCGTTTAAATTTTTTCATACAAAACGGCAATTTCATAGGTAAAGACCTATTATATTAGGTAATTAAAAAAATAAAGATGTTTACTTCTTCAATCTCAAAACATTTTCATATAGCAAACTCGTGTCTCTAAGCACAAGCGCGTAACAAATAAAGACATAAAGAAGAAACTTCTCACATATTTACATGTTCTAGTAGCACAATATTTTTATGATAACCTAATGCATTATAAAATAACATTGTTTCAATATATGTCTTCAATTTCGTTCATTTTTGTTATTCTTTTTTGTAACAACAATATTAATAAATATTTGGGGTTTCAACTGGCAACATTCTCCATTTAAAACCGTCCATTCAGATGACAACAGAACGTCTGTCCACCATTTTGACAGCGGGTGCCACTAACAAGAAAAGTGTGTTTGTTCATAAGCAGTGTTTTTTCAACGATAAATCTTTAATTTTTGTTGTTCAGCTATAAAAACAACGGTAAGGCTAACTATTATTATTTTCGCGTAAATGTAAAGAATAATTTTGACCAACAACTAAAAAAAAACTAGATAACTCCAAGAAGATTCTTCCTTACCTCCAAACTTTTGAGATTATAATTCAACTCATGGTTGATTTCATTTTTCTAACGATTTTTTGTTACGTAACAAAAATGACGTAAAGGCGATTTCATACAGAATTTTTATGATATGCTATGATGATGCTTCGTTTATTCATTTTAAATACACGTTATTCTTAAATATTTCAAAAATAAAATAAGTCATAAAATATTTTAAAATGTTAATAATAGTAGCCTACCAGTATCAGGAATACGTACAACATCGTAAAAACAACAACATCGTAAAAATCGACCTATCGTGATAAAATATACCTACTCAAGTTAATGAAAGCAAAGTTATTAGGTCAACTCAGCTCAACTCAGCTCAACTCAGCTCAACTCAGCTCAACTCAGCTCAATTCGGCTCAACTCGGCTCAACTCAGCTCAACTCAACTTAACTCGGCCCAACTCAGCGTAACTCAGCTCAACTCGGCTCAACACAGCTCAATCCAACTCAACTCGGCTCAACTCAGCTCAACTCAGCGTAACTCAGCTCAACTCGGCTCAACTCAGCGTAACTCTGCTCAACTCGGCTCAACTCAGCTCAACTCGGCTCAACTCAGCTCAACTCAGCGTAACTCAGCTCAACTCCGCTAAACTCGGCTCAACACAACTCAACTCAACTCGGCTCAACTCAACTCAACTCGGCTAAACTCAGTGAAACTCAGCTCAACTCTACTCAACTTGGGTCAACTCAGCTCAACTCAACTCAACTCAGCGTAACTCAGCACAAAATATTTTTGGCAGTCAAAAAAGGAATTAGTATTAAGACGTCAACAAAAACAGAAATAACTACATGTCTTACAACTTCAAGGAACTGAACATCAATGAAAAGCATCTGCGCCTAGATGTCAGGACTCAGGAGGCCCATTCGAAAGCCAAAAATTAACGCAATGGCATCTCGTCGTATCCCACGTTGCGAGCACAGAGACCACCTAGAAGAAACATTTAAATGTTTTCACATTGCATTGGTCATTCATATAAGATACTAGCTGATTCCCGCGGCTTCGCCCGCGTGGTTGTCGGTTA
Organism: Lithophane ornitopus; assembly: GCA_948473465.1. Taxonomy (NCBI): domain Eukaryota; kingdom Metazoa; phylum Arthropoda; class Insecta; order Lepidoptera; family Noctuidae; genus Lithophane; species Lithophane ornitopus. Next base: position 7,965,081 of record OX419624.1, on the reverse strand, counting down.
TCGTGTGATTTTGTGCGCTTCGATAATAACTAATCGTGACGATATGATCGTAGACGTCCACGGTATCACAGGGAAGTAAAATTTATGAAGAGTAATGAATAACTCGCACGTATTTCCATACATTTTTATCAACGTGGATGTGGACGTCTACGATACGTCACGTTATCCTAACTTCCCAACTATGCATACTGGGTGTTAGGGTAGACACCGTTATCCTTGAAACTAGTGGTTTGGTGTCATCTATAATCAAAAAAAAATCAGCTGTTCCATACATTTGTGTTCACTGAAATCGACAAAATGTATGGAACAGCTGATTTTTTGTTTGCGATTTCAAAGTTGGTCCCATAGAAAAAAGTATATTATAGATGACACCAAACCACTAGTTTCAAGGATAACGGTGTCTAAACTAACACCCTGTATAAATTCGAAAGTAACTCTGTCTGTCTGTCTGTATGTTACACGCCTAAACCACTGAATCGATTTCGATAAAATTTGTCAAGGAGATTTGTAGATGGCATCCGTGGAAAGGACATAGGCTACTTTTTATCGACATACCACGCGGGCAAAGCTGTGGGCGGAAGCTAGTAATATTATAAATGCGAAAGTGAGTTTGTTTGTTTGTTACGCTTTCACGCTAAAACGTCTGAACAGATTTGGATAACATTTGGCACATGACCTGGAATAGAACATAGGATACATTTTAACCCGATATTCCCACGGGATCGAGACTTATGTGGGTGAACCGGGCGCAGCTAGTAAGGCCCACATTGGTCGTCGAGACTCTAATGAAGTTACTTATACTTATTGTTTTTGCCAACAATAACTGCATTAGATGATTCATATAGTAGTGTCGTGTTAAAATTTGTCTAACCTTCGATTATGTGTAGTGCTTTAGTGAGCAAACTTTTTGTTCTCGACGACGGAAATGTCATGTCTCATATCATGATAATGTCTGGAAATAATCCACTTGGGTGAATAACTGATCCTTTTGTGTAGGTATGTCCTGTACTTTGTGTTCTTTACTCGTGAATTATTAACATGGCTACAAATTTTAAAACATGTCTTACAACCATGAGTGTTAAAATTTATCTTTCAGTTCTGAAGTTACTTCCTTAATTAAGTATATTTTGCGTTTTCCTTCGTGCTTACTACATTTCCATAAACATAAATAAGGAAATCAATCAATTCCTTGAATAGATTCCCTCTATGCAATTGGATACGTAATACAATTTTCTGAAATACAGCCTGCATCGCTTGACTCATCTCAAAACCTAGTAAGCATACAAAAATGTCAACAAAGTTAATTTGTAAGCAACAATGTCCACATTTTGTGTAAGTAGGTAAAACTATCAGATGAATTGTCTGTGGTTTAGTTTCGGTACTTACCTACTTACTTTTGAAGTACTACCTACTTCACATATAATAGGTGCTACCTACATCTATGTGTTTAAAATCTTTTCCGATTTTTTTTATTGTCAAACTAGTGTTAACTTGAGAGCACTGACACCCGTAACACAAGTTTATTCTTAGCTTGGGTGTCAGAGGTTTATAACGCGTATTAACCTACAATTTTTATATGACAAAATCTGTAAGGTATATAACAAGTGGTAAGAAATGAAGATATTTGTTTATTTGTTATTTACTAGCTGATGCCAACGGCTTCGCCTGCGTGGATGTCGGTTATTATATACTAAAACCTTACTTGAGAACTTTTCTATCCATTGGTGAAAACAGCATGAAAATCGGTGCGGTCGTTTTTGAGTTTATCGCGTACGGGACGACAGACACACGTGGCGGAGGATTTTGTTTTATAATATGTAAGGATTTATTTATCTTCTCACTGTAAGGTACAAGTGAGGGAATATTAAAACGGTCCTTCGAGCCGGATTCTAGACAGCACCTGCGTGTGAGAGAAGACAAACGGAGGAACACGTACTTATAAAAACTGTCTGTGCTCTAAACTGAACATTACTACGAAGTATTAAGTAGGTAGGCACCAATTCAGAATCTTGGATCAAAACATACGATTTGCAGACGAAAAATTCCAACCAACTACGTCTACAGCACAAATCACCCTTTCAATACCAACAAGAATGTGTCTGACCGAATTCTTGTGTCGTAATTAAAGCTCAAAGTAAAAGGTATTATTATGTCAGCGCCAGAAGAAGTGAGGAGGCCCACACTTGACATATTGACAAGACAAAGAGATGGCGCATGTCCATAATTTATCTACCGCAACGAACGACGCGTCGCCGTCGTGAGAATAGTGTTGCTATTCTTCCGTGTACTTCACATGTGGTATGTGGGTGGACAAATGTCAGAAGTTTGGTGGTTCACTCGGTATTGTAGTGTTCAATGGCGGGTAACAAAAAGTGCTGTATCTATCAAACATTTATCAACATATTTGCAAGAGAAGTTAAAAAAAGATAGGAAGAAGGTAAGGTTCTAAATATTCCTTTTATAAGGGTATCTTCGAGTGAGGATTTGACTTAATTTTTTTTTACTTATTAGGTAATTTATAATATCAGTTTTTAGAAAAACACACACAGTATAGTAGGAGTTAACTATGCATAAAAACGTTGTAATGTAAAACGAACTTAGGACGGAATAAATTTCCTTCCTCTTATGTGCCACGCCTCCAATCCAAATCAAGCCATTACAACGTCATAGCAAAATGATAATTTCGCTTCCACTATCTAGTTGCTAGCTCATTCAAATAATAACACTTAACAATAATACGTTTTTTTTATCTTATATTCCAATTAACTTAGCAATTCGTTCATGTGTGTAAGTAGGTACATAACGCCGATGAGCATAACGACAAAAAACAGATAAAAAATCGTAAAAAGAACCGGAATCCAGTATAATTAATTCTTACAGACACCATCGTTACAAACATTTAATTGGTTTCTTTCCCTCGACATGAAAAAAACATAATATTAATATTTTCAATGCCATGATAAGCTTCAATTCTTCATAAATTCAACTAAATAAACTTTAATATGTGTCAACTGAGGAAAATACTTAAGTATATTATAGGTTGGTAGGTTACCCACTGGAGTACCTACCTACGTATTCATAAGTTAGGAATTTGTCAAACTGACTATGTTTGTTATGCAAACATCTGAAACAGCACATTTTTCCCTAAAAGACAATTTCATTTAACATAAAATATTCCGCGTCAAATAATTCTGTACATTACTTTAACATTTTTTTTCCTTTACCTGAAACCTACATTCAGGTAAATTAAAATAAAATGTAAAATAAGGTAAATAAATAAATTACTCGTGGCTTATTATAAACATCCTCCATTGAAATTATCCAAAATAATGTTTTTACTGTTTATTTTTTCAACAGGTATCGTCCATTCTATTCTCACGTCCCATCGTTCCACAAGAAGCCACATCACTCGAGCCCCATAGTTCACATGTCACTATTAAAATTGATGTCCTTTGTTCTGTAATAGTAAATCTGGCGCAGACAGAGGGTTGACTCCTGCGACTATCGTTTATAAACGTCGGGAATTTCTCACTGGATCCGTAACACGTGCTGCGCCATTGATAATGGGGAAACATTAAGATTATATGGTGTTTGAAAATATTAATGAGTAGCTGCCATCTTAGAGTAACGATGGCACTGACAATGTGAGAGTTATTAATGATTTTTGTAATGAAGTTTTCAGAAACAACTGAGTGATCAATTTTGTTAGTGTAAAGATGAAATGTTTTTAGAACGTCTTTGCGTGAATTTCCTGGGCATGTACTATTTTTATTTATTTTCACCTCACAAACTCGGAAAGCTTCTGTTTATCATTCGAAATCTGCGTGCAAAAGTGCATTTTATCCGCTAGCGTGGAAAGAGTTTTTAAAATTCGAACCCTTCTATTCAATAATTTTCTATACCGCCGGGTCAAAAGCTTACAATATATTTTGTTCATTGCATGGAGACACCTAGCATTTTCCTCTCTGTAGTGAGATGAAAAGTTATGTGTTTCGCTCGCCAGCAAATTTATTCTGCGTCTCGTACCTTTGAAACCCTTGCAACGCTCAGGATTCTATATATGAACCATTCGCTTCGCTCGTGGTTCAATCCTAGAATCCTTCGCTTGCTCAGGTTTCAATACGCGCAAATCGCGCCAAAAACAACTTTGCAGCCTTGCATAACAAATAACTATTATTTATTTATTTAGGATCTCCAACAAAAGATATACACAAATAAAATGATGGGCAAAATCGGATAAACAGTGTTATTATACACCTACTTATTACCTGTTGTGCTATTCTGTAAAAATCTTACCGTGAAAACTTAGCTGAAGTGAGCTTGGTAGGTGAACTGTCACTACTTAGCATCAGCATTGCTATTCTGTAACCATCTCACCGTGAAAACTTAGGTGAAGTGAGCGTGGAGTGAGCTGTCATTGTTATCGATAGGTACCTACTGATGCTAAGGCAGTGACAGTTCACTTCAAGCTCATTTCACTTATGTTTTCACGGTGAGATTTTTACAGAATAGCACAACTGTAGGTATCGATGACATTGACAGCTCACTCCACGCTCACTTCACCTAAGTTTTCACGGTGAGATGGTTATTCTTATAAGTTAAGGAGTTTTTACTCCATTTATTGTGCATATCTGAGGTCTCCCCACAGATATGCACAATAAATGAAGTAAATGACAGTATCATTGTAAAATTATCTGCCATGTACTATGTTAGTTTGAAAAGTATGGATATGTTAACCTATGGGTTATGGTGTAGGAAACAACCAGATGACCGACTCGCTCGTTCCTAATTCACTGCTGCAGAATACAACAATCGATGAACACCATGATAACTTAATGCAGGCAGATTTGTAACAGGTGAAATTTGCAAAGTTTTCTTTGTATTTATTGAAGGGAGAACAAATTTGTATGCATGCAGCTGCAATATCGAAAATACGCCGGCACTGATAAATCAAACAAAAGTAATGGCGTTGGTATATAAGACGCCATCTTTTCATCCATACTAATATTATAAATCTTAACTCTGTCTGTATGTTACTTTTTCACGCCTAAACCACTGAACGGAATTCGAAATAAAAACTTTTTACAAAAAAAAAAACCGACTTCCAAAAAAAAACACTCAAAACTGAAAAATAACTTTAATTTCGGAAGTCGGTGTCTTAGCTTTTCAATTTTCGTTTTTTGCCACCGACTTCCGAAATTAAAGTTATTTTTCAGTTTTGAGTGTTTTTTTTTGGAAATCGGTTTTTTTTTTTGTAAAAAGTTTTTATTTTTCTCTTTTTAGTTGTGGTGGATGTAAACAACAGTGAAGGAGTAAATGAAAACATCGTCTAGATAAACTAAGTGGGAAAAATACGTAATATTGAAGCTAACTCAAAAACTACACAAGCAAAGTTAATAAAATTTATATGGGACCACCTCGGAAGCATGCCCTACCATACAAAAAAAGAATCATCAAAATAGATTCATAATTGGCGGCGAAATCGAGTAACAAACATAAAAAACAAAAAAACTTACTGACGAATTGAGAACCTCCTCCTTTTTTAAGAAGTCGGTTAAAAAGGCAAGGAGATACATGGTATCCTGGGGAAGGACATAGGATACTTTTTATTTCAAAAATAATCCTATAGGGGATGAAAGTTTGTATAGGAAAACCAGCCCCCAACCCTATATGACATCCGTCATCCACGCGGGCGTAGCTGCGGGCAAAAGTCTTCTCATAGAGAATAAGTGAAAATTGATGGCCACTGGCGAACACTGGTACCAGCCTTAATTGCCTTTTTTGGAGCATCGCATCGTCACTTTATCAACGATATAGAAAGGAAGCAGGTGTCTAACAAAATGTTTCTGTTGAAACTCTAATACGTTATTATTGTACACCACCTGTCTGTAGGTACACCTGTCATATCCAATTTTAGAAACCGCAGAAAGTTCTAATTTCGCTTTTCTGCCCACTTACGATTTAAATCGATGACCTTTATACGTGTAAGAGATAACTACCCATTCACAAAATCAGAAATAGAGCACATTGGCAATGGCATGACTTATTTCTTATCGTAAAAAATACGTAGGTGTTGTTATTAGGCTCGTAAGTCGTGTCATATCAGCCTGTAGATTGTGGCTATAAATTAATGGTTACAAAAGTCCTTCTTTTCAGCATCGCATCGGAGATTTTTTATTTGAACGGAAGAAAGAAGGCTGCATTTGTTTTGTTCTTGCATTCTCAAAGCAGCAGTTTCAGTTATTTAGGTTTTAGGTGTATGAGGTACAGGGTGTAAAGTTCACTCATCCACCATAGAAAAGGGAGAATCCTCCAACCAGACGGGTGTTGTGTTTGGCGGGCAACTGCCCAACGATTGATGTTAGGTTCTTGTATATATGTCCATCGCGCGGTAAACTCTAACTGCGCGATGCCCGATTTATGTGACGTCAGGTCTTTGATGCGTAGGTCATATGTGGCGATGTAGATACCGCCACAAGGTACAGTTGAATTTTGGTATGAAAACACCACCCTGACTGGACTGTTTTGTCAGACACCTCTGGACTGTTTTGTCACCTTTTACAAAGTTTCCGGTAAAAGGGTACCTAAGTATCAGTCTTATCAAAATTATATCGGAAACTGCCCACCACAATCTAGGTACTTACTTAGATAACCGTAATCTACACCCAGAATTGCCCCCTAAAACGAAATCAGTAAAATGCACCTAAATAGTACGATTCGACAATGCAATGATTAATTTACACTTGTAATTCGATAAAAGCATTATGTTTTCCGGTTAATCGCCTAATCAAATCTTCACACCTTTGAAAAAAACATGTTAGGTATGTATGACAAAATGATACAAGTTTCTTAACCTTCATATAACGAAGGTGTTAATTTTTTATCTGTGTACCAAGGCTTATTGTCTTCAGAAAGGCCAAATTAACTTGACAGCCGGCAAAATCTGGAACTAATTTTACTTTCAGTACTTTTTGACATTTTGTTCATCAGTTTCATTTGTTAGTGGCGCCGCCGTGATATATCAAGACAAACTGGATATGTTTTGATTAATGGCAAATCTAGCTTACACGTTAAACTTCTGTAATCGTGAAGAAATTAACACTTATTGATTGAGTGTCTTGCGACTGTTGCGGCACTTGACCTTTTGACCTGGAGAAGGGATTGGTTTCGATGAAATCAAACTGTGGAAACTTCCGTTTTGTAGGCAATCAAGTGAGTACACATTCTATAATGACAGCGATTCAATGGCTCAAGTTGTATTGCAAATGAATTCTTCAAAGTAGCTAATACTTGAACAAAACTAAAGTACACACTAGGTACATGATATAATATTTAATTAGGTACCTACCTACCTACATAGTTGTATAAAATGAGCAGGATGCTGGCATCGTGCCTACGAGTATAAGAATATTTTCCTTCACAGAGCTTTTCCGATAGATACCTACCTACCAACACCTTCTGCATGCGGATGTTGAAAACTACATGCTCGCAGAGTCTTCAAAGACTCCGACACTTAAAATCGAGGATCATTAAATAAGAAGACGCAATTACGACTGTATCTTATAATTATTACAAATTATCTTAACATTAAATCACACATAAACAAGTTGCTCGCAAACTGTAGATCATCTCACAGGTCGATACGGCTGGAGTAGGCGTGGCCAAGTGCGAGTTACTCACACAGGGAAGCGTGTACATTATGTATCTTTAGGTTAGTTATATTCGAAGATTGTTCATAGTTTTGTACTTAGCAACAATACTAATGATTATTTACGTACGTACGTCACTTACTCGCTAGAGCCCTCATTATTAACTTGGAACCGCAGTCAAAATTTAAAAAGCATTTTGAAGCGTCGTTCTTAAAAATGAACATTTTAAACAAAAGCAGCTTCTGACCTTAAGGCTCCCACAAACAGGCGCGATCTCGCGGGCGCGACAAGGGTAGCACGACAGGCAGCACTACCCATGTTGCTTGGCGGCATAAATACTTAGATAGCAACAGTGTCTTTCCTTGACGAACTATTCTATAAGGATCTCTTCACTACTTTACATAGATTAAGTTCATTAAATATCAATAACAAATGAATAAACTCTAAAACTAATAACCACTAACACTAAAAGCTATCAATTAATTTCGATAGTAAAATACACCATGAACATACCATAATGTAGGTAATATAATTAATTCTAAGCACTTAGCGTCACTCGTAATAAACTCGAGATAAACGTTATTATTGATCAGAACCTTGGTTTTATATATCTTAGAACTTATTTACTGATCAAAGCGACCGCCCCTGAAGAACTAACTGATCTATGTAGGTAGGTATGTTTTAATAAGTAGTTACTACTTGAGTGCTCTTGCAATTAACCACGAAGGCATATTATTGTTGTGTATCTAGATCTAAATCGAAATGCCAGCGCCAACTAGTTTTAAGAATATTGACGTTTCGTATCTTAAAAGATACAGATATACAGAAAAAAAACATAATTTCATTACCTTCTCTTGATAAAGAGAATTTTAAAGTCTCAAAACAGAAATTATAAAGAACACCAAATGAAGCCAAAGTTATGTACAAAAATTATCACCTTATGCTAAGCTAACTAAGTAACACATAAACCTCTCACATAAAGTTGTCTAACACAGAGCTTTCAAAATAATAATAGGAATCATAGGATCCCAGGGCCCACAGACAATTTAAGAAGGAATGTCTGGTCTTGGCTAAATAATACCGCTAATTGCCGAGGTAGGTCCGTGGATGGGTAAACATTAATTAGATAACGAGACCCTCCGTGCCACGGAAAGCACGTTATGCCATTGGTCCCAGCTGTCATTTGTAGAACTTTGACAGTCGTTACAGGTAGTAAGAAGCCCCAAAGTCTGACAACCAAGGGGTATCGTATTACCCAGTAAGTAATAGTAGTGGGTTGTGGAGGTCAGATAGGCATTCGCTCCATGTAAAATACTAGTATTCAGCTGCATCTAATTAGACTGGAAGCCGAACCCAATATAGTTGGGAAAAGGCTTGGCAGATGATGTCTGTTCTATGACAATGAATCATGCATTGACCATCAGTCAAACACATACCTATCATCAGGCAAAATAATTAATCAATCTTATGCAATAATCGTAAATCCTTGAAAGAGTTTCAAATAAGGTACCTAAGTCAACATTAAATATTTGCTTGCGTTAACTAGGCTCTTAACTCAATTAGGCAAATCAATCAACAAAACTATTTGCTTTTGACGTTATCTTAAAATCATAATTATGAATTAGTGTTGTAAATATTATTTTATTGATGTCACATATAGGTACATATAATATTAAAGTCGCTTTTTGTGTCTGTTTGTAACCGCATAGATCTTAAACTAAACTACGCAACGGATTTTGATGCAGCTTTCAACATTAAGGCTCCCACAAACAGGCGCGACCTAACAGCGCGACGCGACTTTAACAAAACAATTTCTGAGAAAACTTCACGGCGAACAATACGGCGGCGTCGCGCCAGTATGTAAAGGCAGAGACTGACTTGTAACATTTGTTTGTAATGTATCGAGTTTTTGTAACGCATTACAGTAGTCATTGCAGCGCGCCGAGTCGCTCGATCCTCCACTCGACTCGTGAATTCCTTTGAAACAGAAATATGGGAATGCTCGACGCGAGCGTTCGCCGCGTCTTTTGTATCTCCGCATTGTAACAAGCCTCGCCTCGAATGATACTTGACAAACAAATGTTACAAGTCAGTCTCCGCCTTAAGAACCTTTATTTAGATGTAACTTATTCGGGAAGGTTTATGTGTATAATAAATTAATATTAAACTTACACAATATTAAATAAATCTCGATGTTTAGTCAAGTCGTAAAAACCGTGCGAAGCAGGGGCGCTAGTATTATATTAAGTACCTGGGCAACCGAGCTCTGCTCGGGTGAAAATAGAGAAAACGAATTTGCCCAGATATGAAACCTAGCAAGATTGATTTCTCGCTCCCGTAAACCGTAACCCTATATTGCAACTTTCATCGAAATCGTTAGACAACCTTATTCGAGAACGTGATTAAACACTAAAAAAGTGAAAAATAATTTTAATTTCGGAAGTCGGTGTCTTTGCTTTTCAATTTCCGTTTTTTGCCACCGACTTCCGAAATTAAAATTATTTTTCACTTTTTTAGTGTTTTTTTTGGAAGTCGGTTGTTTTTTTTTTGTAAAAAGTTTTTATTTTTCTCTTTTTAGTTGTGGTACCTACCCCACACAAATCCGAATACCACTACCTGCTATGTAAATAACAGTGAAAGAGTCAAACAGTATATCGTCTAGATAAACTAAGTGGGAAAAATACGTAATATTGAAGCTAACTCAAAAATTACGCAAGCAAAGTTAATAAAATTTATATGGGACCACCTCGGAAGCATGACCTACCAAACAAAAAAAGAATCATCAAAATCGATTCATAATTGGCGGAGAAATCGCGTAACAAACATACAAAAAAAAAAAAAAAAAAAAACATACAGACGAATTGAGAACCTCCTCCTTTTTGAAGAAGTCGGTTAAAAATCACAAAAAGGGTACAACTCGATTAAAATCACTCATCACAGGAGGCACAGAAATATACAGGGTGAAATTGAATTCATGGTTAAACGCGCAATTAAATTTTTCTCACGTTTTTGCAGGTCAGTGTTCTGGTCGTCGGAGAGTACCTATGTTAATCGAAATATGATTCATTTAAAAGGGCAATTTGGAATTGGAGAGTTGTATTGATGGTTTTATTCTGTTTATTTGTTACAATCTCCAATCGCATTTTAATCAACTTATAACACTAAATGACCTGCAATAAAAAGGTAAGAAAATTTAAGAATTCCGCGGGCTACCTTGTCGCTTTCGCAGAAGACACTTTTGTAATTCTGCCATGTACCTAAGTTGTGTGGCCAACTCTACTTTCCTCAGCAAAGTGAGTTAAATAAAGCAAGTTGTTACCGAATAACACTGTTGTTCTACGAAATCACTTTAGCATGATCCTACTTCCCACTAACAAGTTAGTCAATTCATTCAGCAATCAATAAGCAATTCGGCACGAATTAAGGAACTTAGCTTTTACTTTCAGTTACATTACCTTGTAAATGATTTTTCAACACGTTAAGCCTTGGCATTTAAAAGTGAACGAAGAGACGACACATTAGGTCCGCAGTAGGCACGGCTAAACAGGATTATAACGTGTGTTAAAAGCAATAATTGAAATCCGTTTAAGCATTACGAAATAAAATAAAATCATAAATAAGCATTGTAAGTACCTACGTGGTTGTAAATGTGAAGTACTTGGGCTTATTGTAAGTATATATATGTTTACGTCAAGCCAGCCCGATCTGGCTCATCATAATTTATTTGTTTATTTTTATAATCGTCATTTCAACCGTCAGCCGTCTACAGCTGAACATAGGCCTCCCCAAGCACCGCCACTTCGATCGGTTTGGTGGTTCCCGCATCCACCGGATTCCTGCGGCCTTCACAAGATCTTCGATCCACCTTGTGGAAGGCCTTCCAACGCTACGTCTTCCGGTACGCGGTCGCCACTCCAGAATTTTTCGTCCCAATCGGCCATCTGTTCTGCGAGCAATGCCCACAGTCAGGGCCGTAGCCAGGAATTCATTTCGGGGGGGGTTATGGCAAACTTTTTTTTTAAAGAAATTACGTACCTATTCCTGGTTTCAGAGAGGGAAGAAAAATTGTAAAGACGGATTTAAAAAAAAAGAGTATTTTCATCTTTTTCGGAAATCTCAAAAAAATGATTGCGAGGGAAGCGAGCTCGAAATTTTTAGCATCCAGCTTCGAATAAGTTAGGTTTTTTTTTCTCTTTGACCGATTAGAAGTAACTTTATCGACTAAATATGCAGAAAAGTTTGAGAAGGATGATGAAAAAGCGAGCGAAGCGAGGTCGAAAATTTCGCACCCCGCCTGGGAGAGGCTGGGGGAGGTTAGAATATCTCAGAGAATGCTGAATTTGCAGGAATTTATTCAATACAAAGTCAGAGTCGATAAAAATATAGTATTTAAGCCAAAAAAGCAATTTTCCTCTTTTTAGGAAATTTAAAAAAAAAAAGATTGCGAGCGAAACGAGCTCAATTTTTTTAGCATTTAGCTTCAAATAAGTTAGGTTTTCTTTCTCTTTGACCGATCATACAGAAAGAGAAGTAACTTTATCGACTTAATGCAGAAAAAAATGAGAAGGATGATGTAAAAAAGATGCAAGAGCGAGCGCAGCGAGCTCGAAAATTTTAGCACCCCGCCTTGAGAGGCTGGGGGAGGTTAGCAGGATATCTCAGAGAATGCTGAAGTTGCAGGAATTTATTCAATACAAAGTCAGAGTCAATAAAAATACAGTATTTAAGCATACTCTTACTGAGAGGCTGGGGGAGGTTAGAATATCTCAGATAATGCTGAAGTTGCAAGAATTGATTCAATGCAAAGTCAGGAGTTGATAAAAATACAGTAAATAAGCATACTTTTACTGGTATTGTAGATTATAAAGTACGCCTATGCGAAATAGATTAAAATTATCTGTATAAGGAGGTACCCTAGGGGTCGATCTCTGGATTGAGATTCTGGTTTCTCACATTTCGGGCTAAGGGCCCCCCCCCTGCCTACGGCCCTGCCCACAGTCACTTAAGTTTGGCAATTCTTCGGGCTAAGTCGTTTACCTTGGTTCTCCTGAGGATCTCTTCATTTCTGATTCGATCACGTAGGGAAACTCCAAGTATAGCCCTCTCAAAAAGGACAATGGAGAGGGGAGGGGATCTGTCTGCAGATAAAATAATATATTGCTGTCCAAGAGAAGAGACGAATGGCCTAACAAATTACGTTAAACTTCTACAAAATAGACGCCTACGCAGTGACCTTTGAACAGCTACTTTAATCAATGATACTTTGTAAAACAGCTGATATTTAGAATAAATAGAAAGGTTACTCTGTAATTTATTGATTTTGTTGTCAGGTTCAAAGGCTCGCATTCATGAGATGTATGTCTTCTCCTTTTCGAGTGGAACGTGACTGACCTGGTGGGTTGCTTAGGCGATAGACCCATTTATGATCACAGGATGATAATAATAACTACATAATTGACGACACGGTTGGCGCAGTGGCTGAGCGATGGACGGCTGCGCAACGTGTCGCGGGTTCGATCCCCGCACGGAACAAATATTTGTATGATCTGCAAGTAGTTGTTCCGGGTCTGGGTGTGAGGGTATGTGAGTTTCTATGTTTGTAAACGCACCCACGATACAGGAAGAAATTCCTAGTGTGGGGCAACGTTTTTTATAAAAAAAAAAAAAAAAAAAAAAATTAACGCAAAATTCTAATTAATGTATTGTGTTTACAATAACTTTCTGTAAAATTATGTATGTTGGGTTGGTATATAAGGTTTTTCGTAGCCAGTGTTGTAGCGCCAGGACGAGACGCTACGTACTTGATGTCTCACAAACAACTTTATGGTCTTGACTTATTCTAGAACATTCTTTTGATCGCAAATAGGTACTTATCAACTACCTATTTTTTTAAAAGTATATTAAACACTTCACATAAATATCGCAGAAAACTTCTCTTTCTTACCTCATTATAAAGATTCTCCTTAAACTCCAAAACGCACACCAACTCTTCACCAATCAATCCCCGAGGAATGGTCTCCGGGTGCTGGTCTACCATAGTTTCTTGAGGACCACCTCCTCAAGAAGTCATAGTGTCTTAATCTGTTGAACGATAGGACTGAAGGTGGAATTGACTATGAAAGGCTCCATAAATTCATATTTTATATTGTAACTAGGTGATGCCCGCGGCTTCGCCCGCGTGGATGACGGTTATTATATAGGTACTAGAACCTTTCTCGAAAACCACTCTATCCATTGGTGAAAACAGCAAGAAAATCGGTGCAGTCATTTTTGAGTTTATCGCGAACAGGACGACAGACAGACGCGGCGGAGGACTTTTTTTTATAATATGTAAGGAATGATATTATATTATTTGCAGTGATTTCGTAGCTCTTGCTCTCAGCAACGGTATTCAAATTCAATACCCTCATGAAACCGAAGCGAAGTTTTTCCACCAAAATTGACCGTATGTACCCTATAAGGAGATGATATCATTAGTGGCGCCGAACACTTGATAGATTAGTTATAATAAAATCTGCACAATACATAAACACGAGATTATTATGATGTCATATTTATTCATAGACCCGGAGAGATCGACAGTTCAATAAGTAATGGATACCTACGAATGTAAATGCTCTATTTAGTTTAATCAAAGTAAGTAGCGGAATTTATGACTTTCAATTTAAGTGCACCTATATTCTCTTGTCTCTAAATGATATAGCAGCTGGCAGTACAGATTTGTCACGGAATTTGTAGAACTGTAATGTTCGGGAGACTGGACAAACACAACATTCGTGAGAAATGTTTAACCGTTATACTGTTTGCTACGCAACCAGCCCAACTTTAATAAAGATCTTGTAGAAAATAGTTCACATTTTACAACAAAGGACCTTATATTTTGACTGACCCTTAGAGCAAGCTAATATTACTTATGTTCATCATCATCATTTCAGCTTCTGGGCAACTGGACAGCCCAAGCATCGCAACTACGACCGGTTGTGTGCTTCTCGCATCCAGTGGATTCCAGTACGCGATCACCACTCGGAATATTTCGGCCCCTGCCTGTAAATTGTTAATATGATGGAATATTCTAAAGCCGGATTTCTAAGCTTTTAAATATGGCGTCTAACATTTCGTGCCTCAATGTTAAGCATGCACTTTAAGAGCCTTCATTCAATAAAGTTAATACAAAGCTCTTCAAGTTGTGTGCATCACATTACTTGATCGCTCTTGAAAACGGAATATTACTTAATTATGTATTTAATGTCAGTATTGTTACTTTTTATGGAACTAGCTGTTGCCCGCGAGTTCGTCTGCGATCCAGGATGAAAAGTAGCCTATGTCATTGTCCTTATTTCCTTAATAAGCATACCTACATACTTGTCGGTCCTATCATTACAGGAATGCATTGTAGTTGTAATATAATTTTATTGCCTTACCTTTAAATTTAAATAGGTATATATTTTGTTGTTGACATTGAAGATTGATGTACTTACTTTAAATAATTTCATGTTTAGTAAATATTTTCAACTTTAGTCACCTACTTACCTAAAGATAAATGCTTATTTGCATTACTTTTAATATTTGCATGCCAAAATATGGTGAAATGTGTCAACGCTAAAGACTATTATTTTATGTACCATCTTTGTATTACCACATTTAAAGCAAATAAATGACTTTGACTTTGACTAATATCCTTCTGGGAGAGCACTAGTACGCTTATTAAGTCTTCTTCGTAAGTCTCCGATTATAGGCAGGTACTTAGTAGATTACACAATATTATTCTTAAACTTGGAACTAAAGATAAAATTAGAAGCAAATTAAGGGTTTTAAAAGTCAATGTAATATACAGAGTGTTAGGGTAAACACCGTTATCCTTGAAACCAGTGGTTTGGTTTAATTTATAGAACGTAAAATCAACGACTTTTTTTAAAAGAAAATCTACATTTTACCTCATGAGTATTTCACCCTTTCACCCTAGGGCGCTAGGGCAACGAACTTGCGTCTCAACATGGGTAGGTGGCGCGCGACGTGACCTGACGGCCGCGAGCGCGACCCCTCCCTCAGTCAGTCAGCTGTTTCGCGAGCGAGCACGGTGTTGGATAGAAACTTTTTATAATCTTTTAATGAAATAACGTTTTTTTTATTGTTACTCTGTCTTCTTTATTTTTATATTTAAGTCAACTACCCATGCTTTGAGTGACAACGGTGTTTACCCTTACACCCTGTATATGCCCGAAACACGACATAGGATGAACCATCTTAGACTAAAAGAGGCGAAACGTAGCTATGCCACATTTCAACATATTTTTTTTTCCTTCCAGACGTCCAAATGCCAAATCTCTTCACGTTTAAACAATTGAAAGGCTAAAATTACAGAACACTACTCGACATCGTGAACGACACATTATCCAGAATTGCGGAGGCAGTGTTCCGACATAACATGAATGCAGTTCAACTTTACAATCACTTATAATATCAACGTGGACGTCAGAGCACACTAACGTGATTGTTTACAACGTCGTCGGTCAGTAGTGAGTTGGATGTAGTCACGTGATGACTAAGGACCCTACCCACGGATAAAAGGACCTGGTCGGATCAGGTCGTGACCGTGACTCAATCCTTCGATGATGTAAGCCTTCGTAATTGATTCGATGATTCGTTTGTATAGTGGTAGGACATTGGTCGATAATTTATCGATAGTTTTATGAGTCCTTCTAGTCTCGGTTTGCATTTCAGTGAAAAATAAAAAGACTTCTACTATCCTACCATATCATCATGTCAGCCAAGAGTCGTTCACTGCGGTAGTCGGACATAGGCAATCCCAAGTATCGCCACTCCGACCGGTTCTGTGCTTCTCGCATCAGTGGATTCCTGCGGCCTTTATCCGTTTCACTGGATATCAAAGTTGCCTGGTGAAAACCATTGTCTTCTTCTCCTCCAGAGTTATTTAACCGTATGTTAGCCTTCATTGAATAAATATGTTTAACATGATAGACATATCCCATTTAGGGTGCCTCCAGGTTTTCATGCCTGCCCTTGCGTGTTCGATGTCGTACTTCCGTCGCAGTTTTACGATAGAGTTGCCATAACTCCCTAAGATTCAGATGCGTCGCGCTAAGGACAACAATTTAGCACAATCTTCCACTATCGATGCTTCCATCAGTGCCAGTTGTTGATGACAATGGAGTGCTTGCTTACGTTCATGATTGTGTAACCCAATACGTGTACCTACAATTTGACTGTCTACTAGATTTGCGCACAGATTTACGATGAACATTAGATGTTATCGCCGAATTGTTATGACTTTTGACCCTCCTATAGTTGGAAAACCAGGTCATGTGCGTGAATTGTACTTCACTCATGGGATTTCGTCAAAATCTCTCGGTGAAGCAAGCTTTTCCAAAATCTTGCGGTATAACGAAGAAACTAAGAAAGGTTTTGCCCAAAAAGCTGAGTTTGCTTGAAATTATCATTTAATTATTTTCTTGAGTAAAAGATAAAACTATAAATGAACTAGCCAATATCTAGCATGATTGTAGAACCCTCAGATGTTAATTCAGATAACTGATAAATCGACTCACCTGAAACCCGAGACCATATCGTTAGGAAGACTAGACAGGATTGAAACAAGTGATTACTAGCATCAATTACCTAGAGTGGAGCTTTGAGTCATATCACAAATGTAAGTATGACTCTTGCGCATAGAACATACGAGAAACTCGTTATCGACAAGTTATAAAAGTATTGTACATCACTTTATCGCTGACCGCAGTTAGCACGTCAGATGTAATGATTCTGTTCGTCACTCGTGACATCACAACTATTACCGAATGGAGATGACATGGAAAGTGAGTTATATTAAATACGTGAATCGCTGTGCGTAAGTTCGCTCGGCAGAAATGGGTGAGTCCTCGTTGACGCGCTGAACGGAAAATTGTTAGAGCGACATTCGTAAGCCCTCAAAAGGAAAATAGATACTAATTGCACTAATATTATAATTGTTGTGCTTAGGCATAGAGTTATCATTGTTATTTCCCTAACATAAAATTATATTTACGACAGACACGACCTTGGCAATTGAGGTCAGTTAAAAATATGAAACCGCTGAAACACAAATAAAATTTCACAATAGAAACACAATGGCATCCATTCATTGTTATGCAGCAGACGCATCGTGCAACTTGCCACATAATTTATTGTTCCGCACCCTTATAAGCTAAGTTAGTCTAACTTGGTCGTAATAGGAGAGAACAGAAGGCGGATTTATTAATGAGTTAAATGCAATCTGACAGTGTAGTCGTAATTGTGATCGATTAAATTATGAATTATAGCTTCCTTGCTAATACGCATATATGCATATGTCGAGTTGAATAAATAAATGATGTTTGTCATTTTATGCGCGTTAATATAGAGACGCGTCATTACATTTTTAGAAGTTCCGCGTTACATTATTTATTAACGAATAAATATGATTTTAGAGACATGTTCGTAAAATGCCAAGGCACACTTATTAACTGTTTGGTCTTCCGAGTCAGAAAATTAAACGAAATGTTCGTGATGCTTTTAATTAGTTTAGTTAATTAATGTATTACATGGGACTAAGTAACTAGCGAACTGTGGGTGTAGGTACTTTATGTACACCTCTGCCAAACCCTTCGGGAAATACAGGCGTGATTTATGTATGTTTATGTTAATTAATCTCCGTACTAATAAGCAGAATCATACTTTGCAACTATAATCAAGAAAAAACTAATAGGTACCTACTTTGCGTTTACATTCCATAGATTTTGGACTTGTGTGCTAAGTAGATAATTACCGCATTATTCATAAACGCTGCTTAAAGTTAAGTTATGAATTAGCAACTGTTTAACCAAACATTTTCGACCTTTATACGTCTCTTTAACTTTAAGAAACGTTTATGAATCAGACGGTTAGGTGGTAGGTAATGTGGTGAATAGTCACGAGTTCAAAAATACCTATGTTTCAAGAAAAAAGCTTTCAGATCTTGATCATCGTTTATCAATGTTAAACATAACATACACTAAATTACGCCTGTAATCCCCGAAAGGTTTAGGCGTACCGGTGTACCTGGTGTACCTACATAACTACAACAGGTACACCCCAATCAATTATCAATTGCATTCTAGAAGATTGTTTGTATAGGACGGCTAAAGGCTACTTAATCAACTTGCTCGTTACGGCAATTAGGATAGAATGGACAGTTACTAGATAGTCGGATAGTTTCTAACTACCCGACTGTTTTTTGAAAATTCAACGTTTATTTCCTTTAGATACCTACTTTAATCGCTTGATTATACTACCTACTTGTATACTAATCCAGAAAAACCCGTACTACCGCAATACGTTCAATATTTAACATGTTCACCGTCTGACATCATGTCTAAATATATTCTAGGACCCTAAAGACCACATTCAAAGCGCCCCAAGCGATTACTAGGCAAGTCACTCAACAAAATTCAATTTGCTTAGATAATAAGTGCATGATAAGGTGGGCATTAAGCTTAATTGAAAATCAGGATAGCTATTATAAATTAAATAGTTAAAGCCGTTACTGCGTTAAACGATACGCACAGAGCTTTGCATAAAGTTCACGCTCCGCTAATGTATTCCACGATCGCTGAGCTCATAGCCTTTATTAGAATTCCCAATCAACATAAATGTTTCGACTGTATTATACACATTAGACAAGAGCGAGAAACTTTCGAACAGAACCTAGGACTAGCGCTGACTTCGTAATGAAAGGTGTGTCGCTCAGGAATTCCACTAGAAACTATACAATTATTGTACGCGTCAACCTATGCTAATTGCATTTTGAATGCAAAGTATGAATTAGTAACCATTGGTGTGAAGGAAATTTATGTTAAACTTAGGGTAAAGGGGTCTTGGGCACCCTTTATTTAAACGGGGGTAGTTTAATTAGGGGGAATTAGAGTATAAATAAGACGTGGTTGTTTTAAAAGAATTGGAAAAATCAAAAGGCCTCATAGATAAAACTAGCTTTTCCGGGCTTCGTGGCCAGAATCCGAAGAGTACGTTAGTTTAATTAAAGTTTGTAGCCACTAGCCAATGACACCTGGCTTAAACTGGATGTACCTACCAGATTTGCTAACGGCTACTTCAAGGCGCGGCCGCTCGACATTTGATTAGAATTTGGTGTTGGCCGACATTTAGAAGACGACATATCTGTATAGGCTGAACGATACTTTATTTTAGTGTTACAACTAATAATCATGACGAGACTCCGCTACAAAACTATAGAAACCGCACTTGGTCACAACGGCCAACTAGCCGGAGACCATACAATACACCTAGAAGGCCACGACTCGCCGGGGCTGTGGCCGTCTAGTGTGCGAGAAAGACACACAAAGTGGTAAGTGATCATACCTTCCTAAGGTATGATCACTTACCTTCCTAAGGTATGATCACTTACCACTTTGTGTGCTATTAGCTCTCTTTAAATAGATTTTTGTGTGTAGAGTGGATAGTTTATCCACTTACACTCGCGACAATCTAAGAAGTCCGTTTTGACGTTTCGTTCCCGTACATGTAATACAACGTTAAGCCTTGAGAATCAGTTTTTAGTAATGTAGATAAGTCGTCGATTACAAACTCTCTAAGTATGTTCAATCGATATGTCTCGAGAATCAGTTTATAATAAACCATTTTTTTTTTCATCGCTACACAAAGCATTTTTATAGCTGTCAAAACGGACTTCTTAGATTGTCGCGAGTAGGTATCTTATCAACTTTTCAAAATAACGTGATCCTTACCAGCTTATTCTGGTAGGAGTGGAAATCGAACTAAATCCTTGGCAATGATGAATTGATGACTAACACGACAGTTGGGTTTCGTCCGACTTAAAATCGAAAAAAAAGGATAATGTGGAAACTAAAAAAAATGCTAAGATGATCTAACTTTTGTCGAGTTCTTTTTTTTTGTCCGCTATGACAAGGATGTAAGCATGGCGAGTGTGACTAATATAAGCCAATGTGCTATAAGTTAAACAACCTATTTCTGCTCCATGAGTCTTTAGGTTTTTTCAATAATCCCAGCCGTATAGTCTGTAAAAATCTTGTCTGAATGATAACTTTTGGTGATACGACCGCCATGCATCTCACACTCTTTGTACCTTTATATATGACCATTCAGTATCACCATCATCATTTCAGCCAAAGACTTCGGCTCCTGGACATAAGCTTCCCCGAAGAATCGCCACATTGACCGATCCACCGTTCCTAGCCGTATATGTATACTGGTAATTTGATGCATCCCTTGAAAGGGTAATACCCAGTTTCGACCCCATGTTATCGGAGTCTTGTTGTAAACTAGCTCTAGTTATAACCCTTCCCAAGGAATACATTGAATTACCGATCAGTGGCAAGATCACATCGTTGTATGTTTCTTTAAGATTACCAATAAGCTCTGCCTTATTAGTACACTATCTTCAAGACTTCAAACTTCAGTGGGCACATTTTAGGAAGAAACTTCCAACTTAAATTTTTGAGGATTTGTTTTTTTGTTTGTGGTGCTCTTCAAGTATAAGATGTTTCCTTATCGCCAATCTATGACCTAACTCAAACCGATATTCTAAGCCGTAGGTACCTACGGTACATACATATGCATTAATAGATGTGTTTGTATGTTAACAAGTTTCATTGTTATTACACACTGAACAGACAGCTGTGCTGCTGGGGAGTTTGTTGCGCCACTTCTTCTTCCCAGCTAAAGCACTAGGAAGTGGTGAAGGGTGGGCGTTTTGGGGGACTGTCTTATGTAATTTTGACGTTCGAAAAGTGCTGATTCTCAGCCTAGTTTGAATAAATGACTTTTGATTTTGATTTTACAAGTTTTAAATACATCATAGTACATAGTTTTAAGATCAAGCAGGCAGTACCTATCTATTTTAGCTTCTTAGTTGACAACTGATGTTTAATAACTCCGTGAAGGAATAGATTTGAATAACTTAACATGATAAACAATGCATTCTGAGAAATATTTGTAGGTCATATAATAATTTCATTGTTGTGTTAGACCTGCAGTAACTTGCATTATCTGATGTCATGTACCTACCTAATGAAAAAGGGTTTATTATTGTCCATATTTAGATAGACAATCATAAAATTGTATGATCTTAAAGTTTAAAGTTTGTGACACGACATAGGGATTTATTTATAAACGTTGCTTAAAGCTATGTTATGATAAGCTACTTTTTAACCATATTATATTTTTGACGTTTGAACGTCATTTAACTTTAAGCAACGTTTATAAATAAAAGCCTAAGTAATTAGAAACTTCTACGTTCCATTTGTCATGTGGCCATCCCGTTTGAACTCGAATTTCTCGACATTGACATTTCTTTTTTGCTTTTTATAATTTTTCAGAGAACTCATTGATGTGGTTAGTACCAACACTCAGTACACTGATACTATCAAGAATCATAATATAAGAAGTTAAGTTTATGTAAGAAGCTATTTTATCAAATTACGTAACTTTTCTATTTTGGCGTTCTCTTTCCGCGTCTAACGAACTAAGGGTTACAGAAACTCTTACCATTCTAAAAACTGGTAGGTACCTATAAAATAATCTCATTAAATATTTTCAACTCAATCTTTAATGTTTATAATATCCTACATTTTTTTCTCAGACACTAACTATTCGTATCGTAATTAAGATAAAGACTTATCGCAATAATTATACCATTGGAACCATTTGAGCTTTATTTATGTACCTATAAGGAGATAATTATACCTAACAATTATGCGGGATGATATTATAATGATTCATTATCTTCATTAAAGACAGGCACTTGTAGGTACCTGTATAATCGCTCACATCGCTCTACCTTAGCAAAATATATGAACATAATTTAACATTTGATATATTATTATGAATAGATGTGATTACGTATGAGTACTTAAGATGATGTCACAATTTTATTAATAGTTATTATTAAATATTGAGAGCAGTGGTCCCAGGTGGCCCAGTGGAAATGGCCCCGACTAACGAGTTGTAGGTCGTGGGTTCGAATTCGAACCCAGCCAGGCGCTTTACTTGGTGTACTTAAATCAATTCATCACCACTGCTCTCAAAATGGTGAATGAAAACATCGTGAGGAAACCGTCATCTCCTAGAACCGAAAATTCGAAGTCATTATTGACATCTACCAACCCGCACTGGGCCCGCGTGCATGGTACTTAGATTACCTACAGCCCACTCCCTCTCGAAGAGAGGAGGCCTGTGTCCCAGCAGTGGGAACATTATAGGCTTATAATGATTAAATATTAACCCAGTTACTGGGTTGTGGAGGTCAGATAGGCAGTCGCTCCATGTAAAATACTAGTATTCAGCTGCACCCGGTTAGACTGGAAGCCGACCCCAACATAGTTGGGAAAAGGCTAGGCAGATTGTTTGAATGATTAAATATTAACCAAAAGATATATAAATTCTAACTACTTACCCGCCTGTTAGGAATAGACAACTCTCCTCCTCGTGGGTGGGTCCCACACAATTAAGATAAGAAAATATTATTTGATTTATTATGTAAGTACAGTTGGAATCGATTTGACTGAAATGTCTCGCGAGTCTAGGCAATATTGGTCTATAATTCTAGGTACAAGCAAGCAGACAGACGCATAAATACCTAAGTGTTTGAAGATAGATCACATTTATTTACTTGAAACTACTTACACACATTGATAGACACTATGTCGTTGGCTATAAATAGCTCAGTGCAAGCTTTAGCGTCAGGTTCAGAGGCAATCCATCATGTTTGTTTGCGTAGGATTGTACCGAGATTCTAACGATTTGCACGCATCTCATAAATATTGTTGATTTTGCTCAGGAAACTTTATACATGCATCGACTCATTTCAGAATTCATATAATTACGTACTTATGCAAGTATAACTAGCGACCTGCCCCTGCTACGGACGATTTTATGACTTGACAAAACATCGAGATTTCTTTACTATCCTACTAATATTATAAATGTGAACGATAGTTTATAACCTGGATTAACACATTTTTTTTTTATGCCGATATTCCCACGGGATCGAGACTTACGCGGGTGAAACCGCGGGGCGCAGCTAGTATTATAGATATAATTTTAATTCTCACATAAACCTTCCGGAATAAATTTTCTATGAAAATAAAATAAATGATGTAGAAAGTCGCATCAAAATCCGTTGCGTAGTTTAGAGAAGAAGAATGCAGTTACACAGACAGGCACGAAAAGTAGAAGTAGAGATTAACTCCAACATAACTTTCCGTGCTGTGTGAAGAAGATAGGACGAGGAAGCTGGCAAAAATCCATCACTAGATAAAATTGCTTTACCTTCAAATTCTTCCTGAGCGGTGCAGCATCTCTTTTGATGTTTCCTATCTTTTCCGCACTGTTTACTTTTATATTACCTAGATACAGGGCTGTAGTTAGGGTAATACCATAATGTCAACTATGATGGGTAATTACCTACCTAGTTCACCCATTATAGTTGAGACGATGCAACGCACTAAGTAGGTACAGGGTCCCCGAAACGATCAATAGCAATTGTCCATTTTTACGTGATTGATAGGTACACCTTGATGCGAACATTTATCGTCTAAGAAATGCAATTGAAGCGACTGACATTATTACTATAACTGCAATAATTAAATTGCAATTGATCGTTTCGGGGACCCTTTACAGTGCGTAAAAGTTTTAGGTTCAATCAATCAAAACCGCTATTAT
The DNA here is from genome assembly GCA_948473465.1 of Lithophane ornitopus. Taxonomy (NCBI): domain Eukaryota; kingdom Metazoa; phylum Arthropoda; class Insecta; order Lepidoptera; family Noctuidae; genus Lithophane; species Lithophane ornitopus. Next base: position 7,940,701 of record OX419624.1, on the reverse strand, counting down.
ATCCCAAGACTAGCGTTCTTGCAGATCGAGAACAGGTAAAACCAATAAGTAATTAATTATTTAAAAAATATCATCATAGCATCATCGATGAAAATGTCTTGTAGGTCAACATTGCACCTACAATACAACAGGTGGCGATACCTTCCAGATAATTATTTTGGTACACGTTTCATGTGACAACTAGATTCTAGAGCTATGAATGTAATAATTTACTGCAAGTATGCCACATTCTGCAACCCGATTAATATAATAATACAGAACAATTCTTTCTCTGGCCCCAAAAGTGGGGCGGTTTCAAATAACTTTTCTGGGAACTGACCGGTCCGTTTGCCAAGTGCTCGCTGCACCACTGTCATTGCCAGACAAAGTTTAGTTATCAATGCCTAATCGACCGTGGCGTTTTGAATTTTGATAAATTGTTGTTTTCTTTAAAATCAGAGATATTTTTATAGCTATACCTTATGTTATTTTTCTTCATTTTTATTAGTACCTACCTACCTACCTAGTTACTGTTACATATCTACTAAAACTTATCAAACAAGTTAATTAATTATTATCAACTCATGAACTCTATTAGGTACCTACCCACCTACCTTTAAATGTACCTACATATTTTTTGGCTAATTGATAAATCCACTAAGCCTAATTTGCACGGTGCAAAGTTAGGTACCTAAGTAGGTACTTATTGCCAGTAGCATACCATAAAATTGAAGCAACAATTAACTGGCACCGTCTAAGCAACTCGTACAATTGTTGCAACCTACGGTTAATAAAAGGTGTTAAAAAAATCTGCTGTTCTATAGGTACCTACTAAAGTTTAATATTTAGTAGGTACCTACTGTTCAATAATGTATGGGACAGCTGTTTTTTTTCTCGCGATTTTAATTTTGTTTCCATAGTTGGTAAAAGTTATTCAGTTGGTCGATGGTCTAAAATACCTCCAATATAGTTTGTAAAGTTATTTTTTAACAACTTTTATGAATAGTTAAATACTTAGGTACATAATGCTATTTATAGTAACTCTGACATCTTTCCACCCCTAAATCTAGGGAATCTCCTATCTAAGGGAAGATAGGTTGACTGGATATTTGTATTAAAAAAATGAAATAAGTACAAAATGAAGATGAAGTTGCTAGTCAGATAAATAGCGCCTCTGCCTAACCCTTTGGGGCAATATAGGCATGATATTATGGTACTTAAAACAATTAAGAGCTTTAGAATGGAGTCTTTTCCAGCTGTGGTGGTCTTACGGCTGAAATGATAATGATTATTCTTTATTGGAGTAGGTATGGTCCAGTAAAAAAGTAAGTACGTAGGTACCTATTCGCAATTATGGTGTGTGTGACTCTTGGCATTATAAAGGGCCTCTATGTTTACAGTCGTTAAAATAATGATGGATAAAAATTTAAATACTTACAATTTTTTTGCCGTATCAAAAAGTTTCAACCAGTTTCAAGGCAAAGTTTAACGGAAAAGTTTTTCAAATTCCCGCCATTAAGTACGTTGCGTTCATGGCAAACGGATTGAAACATTCAAAAACATGTTCAGATTAAAAAAAAAATTGAAAGTGACTGATGTACATTATTTTACAATAAATTCCAAAATTTTATGGAGCCTATCAAAATAAACCCAAAAATAAGCAGCAATCTTGCTACAATAGATGCTCATCTCGCATGTCAATGCTTAAATTATGACAAAATGCGGTTTAGCCAAACATGGAACACGGTTGTAAGGCAAGGTTTACACTGAAAAATCTTCATCATTCTCAAAAAAGTATTAATGTGAATAAGGTAGAATTACATTATAGTACAACAATTATAATTATGTATACTAACATGTAATTAAACTGGCAGAAATCGTCGCTCGCTCTCTAGTAAGTATTACATACCATACCCAATAAACAGCAAAAGGAACTTCGTTCCAACCGGGTGTCCCACAGCACTTTTTTTATTTAAACAGTGAATGGAAAGGTACAATTACAATAAAATAAAGAAACATCAACAAAATAAATCGAAGTGGGACTGCTCGTGTTATCTTCGGGTGTAGTTTAGCCGTAGACAGAACATTCTCTGTCTACGAGTCCAGCGCGGTGAGTAACTGACTTTATGTCACTTCACCGTATTCATCTTTCACTTTTGACTTTTGAAAGGAAAATATTTCAAAATTTCGGGGACCTATTTTTAGCGATAATAATTCCCACGTTTTAGATTAAGTTACTTTACGTATTTTTAGTTGGTTTTACTTTTGAAGTGTAAGTTTAATAAACGAAATGGGCCGCAAGTCGCAGTCAAAACAAAATCCTAAGAAGAATGCAGGGAAAGAAAATAACAAGTTCATACAGCAAAAGAGAAAAGAACTGGCAGTTCTGGTGGATAAGGTGTTGAGACTGACGGGAATATTCCAGGCTTCTAATAGTGTGATAAAAAGTTGGGAGCATCATTTAGAAATTGACGCTTTGATCAAAGAAATATTGAATCTTGAGGGTCCTCAGCCTAAGAGTGGGCAGAACCATAGGCAGTCGAATGTTGACAAGTACATCAAGTGGCTATGTGAGAATGAGGTCCAACTTGATGGTAAGTTATAAGAATCATGTAAACTTTGTTTAAAAATTGCTTGGTGAAATGTATGAATCACAGTTTACCTACTCACAGTGAAATTTTTTAAATAGTCTATTCATAAACAATTTGAGTTGGTGCTCAACGTAATATATCCATTCTATTGTTAGTATTTACATGCATTTAAAAAAAAAATATTTTGTAAAACAAATTGTAAACTATTTCGTCTATAATATTACAGGTATTGAAATCTCGGAGTTCGAAGGGTATGAGCTGGGTCTGAAAGCAACAAAAGAATTCAAAGAAGGATCACTTATTCTAACAGTTCCATCAAAAGCAATGATGACTGAAAAGAACGCGAAAGAGTCAGAGTTAGGGAGCTTTATAACTGTTGATCCCCTGTTGCAAAGCATGCCAAATATAACACTGGCAATGTTCTTGCTGCTAGAAAAACATAATCCCGGTAAGTTAGCACTGTTATAGAGACAGTACCATAGGTAATATGAGCTTGTATCCACAACTCCATCACTTATTCGATCCACCCCAGCTCCTCAAAGAAGGCCAGCAATGCCTTGGTGTTACTGACAATCTCACGTAGGGTACCTGGGTTACCGAAGTACTTTGCCCTGTATGGGAGACAGTACCATGCAGTTATGACAGGACTGTCAGTAGAGCATCATACCGTAAACCATCTGACCCTGAAATTATACAGAATTAAAGTAACATAACCAGTTGTTGCTGTCTTGATGATAGATAAGTTAGTGGTCTATAATTTTCCATGTTCAGACCTCTTTTCTATTGGTATTTTATGACAACTTTCAAAATTAAAAGTAATAAGTTGTTATTGTTTTTAGGAAAAATTTTATATTTGTAAAATCGTTTTTTGTCCGTCTGCCTCAGAATTTTTTGTTTTATGTGGTGTATAATAAATTATTTAATAAATAAATGTCTGTAGAAAAGATATATTAATTTTATATAAAAACTGTTTTCAGAATCATTTTGGAAGCCATACATTGACATATTACCTGAGAAATATTCTACTATTCTTTACTTCACCTTGGAGGAGCTAGCAGAACTCAAGGTAATTAATAAAAATTTATGATCTGGCTATAATTGACATCTACTTTTCTCTTTTCTCTATTGTCTGTGTGTAATTTATTCAGTGGGAACACTGTCCGTGGGATTTAAAACAGTATTTTAGACAGAAATCTGTCTATGTATATTGAATACGATTTCAATCTAGTCTGAGTAAGTAAATAGTAGTAATCTAGAGTATGTCTAATTAATTTCAATAAGGTAAGGTTTAACATTGAATAAAAGCTTTACTTTAGCGGTGCCCAAGCATAAGCATAATCAGCCTATAATGTTCCTACTGCTGCGACACAGGCATCCTCTCTATAAGAGGGAGTGGGCTGTAATCCACCATGCGGGCCCAGTGCGGGTTGGTAGATGTCACATGTCTTCGAATTTTTAGTTAGTAATGGCGCCCTAAAGTTGTAAGAAATATAATAAATAATGATTTTGTTTTTCTGGTAGAATGGTTGAAGAGATCTCTTTTAAACTGTTTAATTTATAGAATGGTTGGAACTGTTTAAATATCACGATTCTTTAAACATTTTTGAAAATATTATGATAATCCTACTATCTATATATATAAAACACAAGGGTACTGACTGATCTATCAACGCACAGCTCAAACCACTGCATGGATTAGGCTGAAATTTGGCACACAGATAGTTATTATGACGTAGGCGCGCACTAAGAACGGGTTTTTGGAAATCCGACCTTTAAGGGGGTGAAAAGGGGGGATTTCGTTTGTATATAAAAAGGAGGTGTGTCAAAGTTTGTATAGAAGAATTTTAACGCGCGGTTCGATTAGCTCGAAACTTGGTTTTTATACTTAAAACCAAAAATAAAGAATAATGTGTAACAGAGTTTTTCAAAAATTTACCCCTATCGGGGTTAAAAAGGGTAATTTATATCACAGCTCAGACCACTGAACGGATTGGACTGAAATTTGGCACACAGATCGTTATTAGGTCGTAGGCATCAACCAAGAAAGGGTTTTTAGAAATTCGACCTTTAATAGGGTGAAAAGGGGGGGAAATCTTATTCCTTCAGTTAATAGACTTTAAACTACCCACGAATACTTATCTAAGTAAATAATAATGTTTGTTATTTTTAGTTTTTTTTTAATTACCTCCTAAACGGGGATTGGGGGGTGTCAAAGTTTGTATAGAAGAATTTTAGCGCGTGGTACGATTAACTAGCAACTCAGTATTTATACTTAAAACCAAAAATAAAGAATAATGTGTATCAGGGTTTTTTTAAAATCTACGACTAACGGGGTGAAAAGGGGTAGTCTTTATCACAGCTCAAACCACTGAACGGATTGGGCTGAAATTTGGCACACAGACGGAAGCATCCAATAAGAAAGGGTTTTTGGAAATTCGACCTTTATGGGGGTGAAAAGAGGGGATACAAGTTATATGAAAAATCTTATATTCATTTGGTTAATAAACTTGAAACTTGCTACGGCACTAATACTTAAAATAAAAATAAAAAAGTACGTGTTTCGGTGTTTAATAAAAATCTGCTCCTAACGGGGTGTAAAAGGGTAATAAAGTTTAAGGGGTAAAGATTATAAATAAATCTAAAGAACGTACATTTTAATTTTAGAAATGTATCTTTTAAAGGGGGTGGAGGGGTTGTTGAAGTTTTCAGAGGAAAATACAAAATCCACGCGGACGAAGTCGCGGGCAAAGTGCTAGTCTTCTTATATTTATTAAAATAATATTTTAATTGTTTCGTATTCAATTATTTTCAGCCATCACCAGTCTTTGAGTCAGCACTAAAGCTTTACAGGAGTATTGCAAGGCAGTATGCATACTTTTATAACAAAATCCACTCATTAGACATACCAGTGCTAAAGAAACTGCAAGACGTATTTACTTTCGACAGCTACAGGTAAGATAAATGAAAATAGTTAAACAATTAATCTTATTATTTAATTTTTAAGTCAATGCTATAAAAAATAAGAAACACTCAAAAAAGTCTTTGATATGTCACATTGCACTTATAGCATAATACTGAAATAGATTAAGTTAAATTCAATACATCCATACATATTTCTATATCAATTATTGAGCACAGAGCGATTTAAGTTTGGACTGCAATACAGACAATTATTATTTTAAAACTATTAGTATTAGACAAGAAACAGAATTAAAGCTTAAAATATCGTATCTGATACAGCAGGGAAACAGCATTGTGAACTTATTTGTGTTTCAATTAATATTGATCTATTTTATAAAAATCTTAATCAATATCAGGTCACTAGTTTAAATTATGAAGCCCTTTCCACAATTCTCGATTTCAATAAATCGCATAAACACCCATCTAACTAAATATATTACTTGTAATTAAACTAATTTAACCAATTCCTCCAAAAATTGGTAAATAACTTAAGTAATGCCTACTGGAATGGCTTCCTCATACTGTCCCACATGTAATCTGGTGAATCTTTACCATTTTGTGAATCTAATGTGTTCAATGTGTAAATATTTGATGTTTGCAACATGGGACTAATACTGCGAGTACTACAGTTATTCTTATGACCTTTTCTATTTTCAAATACTGGTGTTGGAATCCGTTCGTCACCGAAACTACGTTTTTTCCTATTCACGGATCTCTGCTGTTTCCATTTAAATGCTGCATATGTTAATAAGAATAATATCATTGCTAAACCTGCAATACTGGCTGTAGCAACAGTCACAGATTTAGTTTGGCTGGGTATTTTATCGAGAATACCTGATGCAGGTGTTGGCTCTTTATTTTCATATGTATTCACTTCCACTTTTTCCTCAGAACCTGAAGCGATGTTGTTTTCAAATTCTTTGAGGTGTTGCAGATCTTCCAGTACTATTAAACCGTCGCCATCCGCGTCTTCGTCCAATCTGATCGTCTTATATGGTTTCATAGGAAGCCCTGAAACATAAAAATATAATTATGGATATTGTTTGCAATAGTATTGAGTGTGTGTCAGTCTAAAGTATCATTAATGATTGCTTATACCTTCTTTAGTATTTGTTGTATCATTATTGTGATTCCTTCCCATCAATGAGAATATTTCATTCCAGCTGACAACATCATCTGGACTTTCGCTTAAGACTCGGCTCTCTTCGCTTAAAACTCGGCTCTCTCTAACTGTCTCACTTGTGTTATTTTCATTTGTAATATTAACCGTAAGTATATCTGTCTTGTATGCTCGTCCTTCAGAGTCTTTCATTAATGTCGTTTTATTTGCTGGCTTGGTAAAATTATTGAACAAAGACATTATACCCATATTTTCTGCATTTTCGTTAACATTATTGCCGAAATCCATTACAATAGGAATGTTAACATTGCTTATCACACTTGGTTCATCTGTTGTTACCCTTGGATCATGCAAATTAGCGTCTAAAAGAGCCCTTAATGGATAAGTCTCTTTCGATATCGGCTCTAAAAGAGACTTAGATAAGAATGGCTCTGGCGGGTTAGGTTCCCGGGATGCGTTGTGGAATATGTCAGCCAAGTGTACATGGCTGGATCCACGCTCCCTGTGCTCTACTAATTCGCTTAGTGTCATATTTCGTTCCATCAATATCTTAGATAGTTTGGCACTCGCTGAAAATAAACACATAAAATTAGTAAAACTATATATGCTTTAATATTAAACATCCTACAACGAGAAAACAATGATACTTCTTTACATTAATTCAGGTTTACTTACTTCGAGTGTCATTAAGAATTTCTTCTATCTCTATTTTGGCAGTTTCCTCTGTTGCACTGGGAAGCGTTGTCATAGATTTCAAAACATTCGCTGTTGACTGTTCAGGAAAACTGTCTGTTCTGCGTGCACTCTCTGTAGTAATGAAGTCTTCCAGTGTAGTGGGATCATTGGCATCATCTTCAACGGAGTTCGGCTCTTGCGTTCTTGCAATGAACTCAGAAGACGAAACTAAACTGCCCAGTCTTAACAGGTGCTTTAAAAGGTCGTCTGTTGGTGGTTCTGTCGTAGCATTTTTATTCTTCAGACGTTTCCTTTTCAGTCTGTTGTTAAATGCTTGTCGTCGAAGACCTGATGAATTCATAGTTGGTCTCACCATAGACACTATCGTCGGTTTTTCTGTCGCGGTTTTCGGAATTTCGGTTAACATCTCTTTTATAGAAATAACTGCAGTTTCTGTCATGTCCATATTAATGTCGTCAAGTTTGCTGTCTTCTAAATTTATTTCGTCAGATGATGTGTTATTATTAGCCATTTCCACTATAATGGTTGTTTCTTCTGGTATAAAAGTTGTATTTGTTTCAAGCTCAACAGTATTATTGTTTTCGACATGTGTGTTATTCTGCATCATAGATGGGAGTACATCCCTCCATTCTTTAGACTTAGTAATATTTCTTCTATGATGTGAATACTTTCTCGAATTCAATGTCACTAAATCTCTGCTAAGTTGTCCCTTATATGTGTTGTTTAACATGGGTCTCATTCGTAGTTTTTTACGCGCTCCAAGTGGGAAACGGCGTCTTGTTGATATTTTAGGGGTCTTTTCCACAGGTTTAGCGGTTGTTGTGGGTTCGTCATATTTTACGTTGCCTTCAGTTTGAATTTCAATCGGTGTCGGGTATTCCACTGCTGGTTCGGTAGCATAATTTGGTTCTAAATTGATAACAGCTTGCTCGTCTGATTCTTTATCTTGTAAATCCTGTTTTGTCTCTGATATATCGTTTCTTGGCTCCGATGGATTTCCATTTTTATCTTCTAGGGAATCATGGGGCTTAAATAAAGACACTGCGTGATGTTTTCCATGAAGCAAGTCCGTCAACGATAGATTATGTTGTTGTAGTATTTCGCTTAAACTTGTTCCATTGGATCGCTTCAATATATCTTTTAACGTCAGTGGATCCATGAGGTAACCATCCTGAAAATGATAAAGCAGTAATAACTATAATTTGTATAATAAGAACCACACAATTATGACACGTTTTATTAGTTTAGAATTCATTAGTGTTAATGATTTATATGTTACCACGATTCCAAGAATAGGTACACAGTATTGGTCAATTTTAATTAGTTTATTAGACAATCATCTATCGCACACGGTTGTTTGTTATACACTGCTACATTTTTAAGAGCAGTTAAGACAAGATTCATGCCTATCAGTACCGTGATAATTTCATGCATCCACAAAATTGGTGGCAATCCTTGTAACGATCTTGTCTTATGTCGTTGGAGTTTGTCTTTACATTTTCCTAAGAGCAGTTTGGCTCGTTTCTTTTTAATCGACAATCGTTTTTTAAGACTAATCGTTTCTTTGACCTTCTCATAGGCTTTTTCTTGTTCTAGAAAACGCCGCGCAGGCTCCGTACGGTGTCTTTGTTTTTCATATTTCGGTACCAAAGAGGTACCTACTTTTACAATCTTTTTTTTCTTACTGTGATGCTTTGCCAAAGTTTTATCCTTTAAAGTAATAACATTATGATGATATCATGTCAAAAAGGTGTTAAAGATTTGCTTTATTGAAATATATATAACAGCTTAGTAGCCAAAGAGGAACGTCTTACGTCACGCCCTAATATTCAAATTAAAAGTACTAGGTCAGTTGTTTATTTGAATGAAATATTATATCCTAGAAATACTATTTGAGTATACCTGTGATTTCTTGAGTTCAGCGTTCACTGCCGATGTCTTATGATTATAAATATTATTATTGCTACGTGATGTTGTAGAATTACCTACTTTTATTGTCTTTTTTGTCTTACTGTGATACTGTGCCAAAGTCTTATCCTATAAAATAATAACATTATAATGATATCATGTCAAAAATTGCGTTAAGTGATATTAATCTAAGTATGCTACATTGAAATGTACAATAGCTTAGATAGCCAAATAGACGCGTTTTGATTACGAGCTCTTTTTTTTTTAAATAATTTAAAAGCAAAGGTATTATTATGCTAGTCAAACTTATTTGAGTATACCTGTGCTTTGTTGAGTTCAGCGTTCTGGGATGTGTTATGATTATGATTATTATTGCTTTGTTTTCTTGCCGCTGTTCTGATTACTTCTGATGAAGATTCTGATAAAGATTCATCTTCAACCATTGGCACGTTTTTAGGCTCAAAGTTAATTTCTGGATCATCTATTTGTAAAGGATATTCGTCGTTTGTTGCGCGCTGGTGTAAATTTGATTTCAGATTTGTAGTTCTTTGTTCAGTTAATTCATGTTTATCTTCATAAAGTACGACATCTTGTGGAACTTCTTCTCTTTCTTCGATATTGACTTGGTTAATTGGTTCTGTTTTTGCTTTTACTGGTATTTCTTGGATGTTTTCTTTGAATTCGCTTAATTCAGGCCATGTTTCGAGTGAAGGTCGCTTCCTTCGTTGTCCTCTCCTTCTAATTGGTCTCTCTAAGTCAACGACATCGTCGGTCCATCGAATAGGTCTATTTTCTGGTTTCTTTCGTCTTCGTTTAGGCATTTCTGTAGTTTGGTGCGTGTTCTCGAAGTCCAAATCGAAGAAGGGTCGAGATGGTTCGTCCGGATAAACTAATCTCTCATGTGGTATAAGATCTTCGTCGGAATCAGTTTGTGGACGACGTTTTCGTTTACGTCCGGGTCGGCCACGTTTAGGGACGTCGTCTGGCGAATCTTTTCCCCAAGTTTCGGTATTTCCTTGGTCTCGCACCGGTGGGTCTGCTTCCATTGCTCTCCATGGCTGAAATTATAAAATAAATATTTTTAATTACACTCCTTGATAATTTTTACCTATTTTATATTCTACTCTACTGCTTATAGCCGTTATAGTCTAGACTTAGGCCTCTCCCTTACATAATGTGGGTGTAACTTAGCTAAATTGTATTAACGTTTTAAATATAAAACTGTATTTTTGCTTGGCTTTATGGCTTCTAGCAGCCATCGGTTGCATTATCTACATACTGAGCAATTCACAAATATTTTTGTTTTAGTGAAGTGATCCGTAACTGGTTGTAAAAAAAACTCGTATCCATTTGTAAATGGACAGAGGTTTCATTACATTACAATCAATACTTTTAGTATTCCGTAACGAAATATGCAAACGAAACGCATTTAACACATAAATGACACCTGCAGGAATTTATGCAGCATTTTTAATTTGAATCTTCATTACAATAAGTAATGGTAAACCGTTCTAGATATGTCAACTCTCCGATTCCTCATCAAATTTCTACTGTCGAGGGCCAGAGCACAATATCTTCACCGATATAAAAAATCTTGTATTAAAATACTACATTAACGCCTTAAAAAGGCTTGGCTACTTATTTATTTATTAAATACGGAACCCTAACGTAGCGAGCTCACTATTGTCCGTTTCATATTATCATTATTGCATTATGAATTCAATTACAGTCATTCCGATACTAATGCGCATGTTTTTGTTTTGTTTTATAATTCTCATTGTTCAACTAGTTTCATCGGTAGTTGCGTCTGCGATTGGAAATGAAGTAGTGAAAGGTCAGCGGTTAGACTGAAGGTGAATGACTTTGTAATCTCATTCATTCACCTGTCTCCATGAACATTGAACGTCTTATCTTTGTTTTGTTCATATTAAGAGATCTTGTAAGATTGAATAATATAACTTAGGTTGTGTTCTTGTTTCGATTACAGAAGAAATAAGTAGGTATCTAATTAGTTAAAGTAATCTGCACTATGGTTGCAGTAGCGTAATTATGTAGTAACATAATTCCATGATATCCAACTCTTAATTCTATCATAATCATTAAAGTTGTTAAACCTAAGAAATTAGACTGGTCGTTGTTAAATAATTGCTCTGTACAACATTATATAAAATCATAGGCCGTAACGTTAATTTTCACTGTGATTTTACCACATTTTTTCTTACATGCATTACGTAAAGACGATGCGACTCTTCGTGCTCTAAATAATGCGTTTGATAATCGGTAAAAAATCGGCCATCGGTGAATTCTCGAGTCTCGTGTGAAACTGAAGAACAATACTCGAATATTCGGTAAAAACAAACGTTACGTTATTATCTAGTACTTAATAGTTTATTTTATGAGCCGTCGATATTGATTGGACGAGCGATGCGTTGCGGGCACTGTAAGCAGTATACCTACACGTAGAAAGTGTCTTTGACCCTCAATCGCGGAGTTTACACTACCAATTCCTAAACTATAAGTTATTTTCCGCTATAATTGATTAAACGTTTCCGCAGGAAGAGCGATGTTTTACTCTTGAATTTTGTTTGCTCTTTCTATTTACATAACAGTCGTCCGTGTTGAAAGAGAGTAAATCATGAATATAACCGAGTATGTAGAGTGTTATCTGTTCAATACCCAATGATTAATTGTTATAGTTATCATCGCATTCCACAATGTGTAATTCGATGATAACTTGAAATTTATTGAGATCTTTATGGACCCTATCGGGTACAGACAAAAAGGAGGAGAGAAGCTTTAAAACCTTAACTTATCAATATTCTAATATAATTACGGTATTTTCTCATAGGTTTACGAATTCTTAAATAAATATAATAACAATATAATTTATTTGCAAGAATACGAGTAGGTACAATACGTTGACAAATATACATAGTCAGCTTTCGTCATTCTACCTGTGATCTGGTGTGCAAATCTTAATTGAAGGTTCTTAGTAAAATAGTACTTAAATACAAAAACTTTAAAACTAATAAATAATGATTACATCATATAGAATGTATAGTTCATCGTTTAAATATTCGTTTACAGTAAGTATAGTGCTTGTCATCTCACGCGAGTGATGTGGGTCAAGTGAGCGAATAGATTAGCGATTAGATAGACTTTTGAAGATGTACTGCATAACCAACGATTTGTCAAAATTGACTAATTTATCATTCAACCTGCTAGACATTGTCATTTTATGCTAATTAGTCGCATCGTTTGATACATACATACACCTATAGATTTCGGATCTCGGCCCATAGAACTTACACCTACACTGTAGATATCACACACACAGGCGTTGTAACTACAAATTTTTGGCCATAACTCACTTTTTTTTGCTTAGAACTTGATAGACTTCTTTAATTCTCTCAGTTTGGCTTAGGAATATAAGTATAGTTGCTTTAAAACCTTTTCAAAACCTTAAATCTAGGGCGTCGTATAAGGTATGCTTCTGTTATTATTGTGTAACCATGATTATATGAACGCATCGCTGTAACAGCGCAGGTAACAATACTTCTGGAATTAGTTAAAGACTGTCTAATTGTATTGCAATTCTAACTTCCATTTCCTATTGAATGTGTTTCCTTAGCCACAAAATAGAACGATAAAAGCGCAAGTTTAGTAAATCCATACATATTGTTAAGTCGTCATATTAATGGTAAGTACGAAGCTCAGTAGATTTTTTCCTAAAAGGAAATAAGCGTGATAGAACTGGTCACAATACTTCACTTTTCCTCTTAAAACCATAGCTCTCCCTGCCTTCATATAGTAAAATTCAATACGATAATGTAGTTACTCCATTGGGTATGTAATAACTAGGTGCAGCATTTTCCGAGACTGGAAAACTCGTCTTAAATCCAGTTAGTACGACACACTTGATTCGCACTGCACCAAATTATTTAACACTTTCATAGTTCTTCTTTTCAGTTCATCGTATTTCAGTTATTTAGTTCGATGTCTTATGCTTTGTATCCCCATCTAGCATCTAGCATGTATAAAGTTATCATCTGCAATACAGATGCAAATTTTCAGATTCTTCAGTTTTGTAATCCATTATCCAGAGATGGTTGATAGGTCGGCTCTTTGGAAGTGAAATGAGTTGCCAACTCACAGCAGTTCACGTAGACTAAAATATTTTTATCTGCTAGTTTAAAACGGGTTTCGTCTTTAATGTCTAAAGCATCCAATTGGTATAGTAACATTTTAAAAACTCAGAAATTAAAAAGCAATTATACTAGATCATACTTTTTCAACTCGAGCTAAATTAATGTTCTTTAACTAGACAACTCCTTATTATTATTCAGATACATATTCATGAAAGCCTGTTAATTCGACACTGAATTCCTTTAAAGGCAGCTGAAGACTAATTAATATCTATTGGTTTTTTACTAAACCATAATAGATACGTACTAAACTATCGTATTGAAACCTGTACCGTTACTATAAAGCTGTACGCAGACCAAGTAGAGGATAAACTAGCGCTCTATGAAAATAATGATGGCGCGCACTATCGCAATAAATCAACATCATTGTCAAAGTCAAGAAAAAGTACAGCTACTGAAAAACTTGAAAAACTTGTTGTGACTCGAGACAAAACTGTTCTGTTTCTAGTATTAGTCTAACTGTTGTTAATAGATGTTCAAAAGCTAGTTAACATGCAAAATGTCCCGTTTTCCTCTACTCTTGATTTTACAGAGCTATCATTGGTGATGTTATTGCTCTCTGAGAAAACGGGATGTCACAGATTGATTTCTACGCCATATTAGTCGTCTAAAACATCGAAGTCATGATGTGCTAATAGATTAAGCTCGACTACGAGAAGAAAGGATTTCAATGTTCAATTTAATTATATTAATAAGTCATTGTTAATAATTATAATTTAATTACTTATTATTAATTCAAAACATCTACATTGTTAATGATGTCATATATAGAGATATCATTACATATTTTGCAAATAATGCAACGAATTCTGACACAGAAAAAGTATAGACTAATAAAACTATGCTCATGTGTACCAAAAAAAAAAACCCATATCATCGTGAAATACATCTGTTCAAATATAATTTAGTTATCTCATCTTTGAATAAAGAAAGCTGTTACAAGACGATGTTATAACCGCGGCCCGCAACGAAAGTTGAAAGCAGCGTGGTACCGGTCTGCGAACTTGAATCAACAGCTACACTATGTGACTTATGTTAATCGAGGTCGTTTAGACATAATATGTTAATATAATATTATGTTATGAGTATGTGAAGTATATGGTTAATCGTAGAAAGTGCGATATATGTTTTTTTTAAGGTTATTGGTGATGTAATGTTGGATGAGCTTTTGATTTGCAGTTTTATGTGATGTGAGACTGTTTTTTGTTTCCCCTTTTTTCTTCGAATCTAACTTATCTAAATACATTTTATTATTGAGCTGTGTTATCGTCTTCCGTCTATAAATCTCATACATTAAATTCAATTATGCAATCACCATGATTGCTAGTAAGTATGGCGGGCGACCTCTATGACATAAACTGGTCTGTGTAACTAGCATGCTCGTGTGGATTCTTTGTGGGGTCACCACAATAGTTCAACGCGTTTGACCTCTTCACCTCTTAAATCATAAATCCATTACCTACCTTTTACTATCCGAATTCTCATATCAAAAGCCGTTGCTTCCGACTATATACAAATAAAAACTTTTTACAAAAACTTCCAAAAAGTCGGTCGAAGTCGGTGGTTTGTTTTTTGTAAAAAGTTTTTATTTTTCACTTTTTAGGTGTGGTACCTACTCCACACAAATTCGAATACCACCTGCTATGTAAATAACACTAGCGGAGTCAAACAATATATCGTCTACATACACTAAGTGGGAAAAATACGTAATTATTGAAGCTAACTCAAAAACTACGCAAGCAATGTTAATAAAATTTATATGGGACCACCTCTGAAGCATGAACTACCAAACAAAAAAGGAATCATCAAAATCGATTCATAATTGGCGGAATAATCGAGTAACAAACACAAAAAAAAAAAACATACAGACGAATTGAGAACCTCCTCCTTTTTGAAGAAGTCGGTTAATGAAATAAGCCACTAACTTCGCTCTCCAAAAAATACCTTTGTCGATTAATTGTGTTAGCCTCAGTGACGTAGTTGGTAAAAAAAAAGCTGAATTTTAATTATGATCGCATAATATCACGGCCCGTTGCGTGCCGTACCCACTGGACCAATTTACAAGTTAACATTAAGTACACTGAACTGAGACTAAGTTTCTATCTTAGAACAACTTTGTATATATGCCATTTCTGAATAAAGCATGGTCATCTGATCGTTCTTCATTCTCTATAGCTTGAATGCACATTCACAATTTTTTGTCCCAGCAAGGCTACAAAATAATAGTTTATTAAGTAGCAGTTTCTACCATATAGGAAGAGACAGCAAAAAAGCTAATGCGTTGCAAGCAATGATTTGCGGTGCATTGAATTCGTATATCATTGGCTAAAAAAGTCAATCCATACTCATACAGTCACTTGCTATCAATCATTCTGTCAATGATCACCTATCAGACATGAAAGTGCAGGTTCTATTCTGAACAGCTACTGGCCTTAATCTGCACACGTCAATTGTCTAATTGATGTGCGGACAACCGACCACGCTCCACTTACTCCAGGCACCTCCCAGATTTCTAGACCAGTTTCTAGACTTGTCTACTCTTGATCTAGACTTCGGGCACTTCCTGTCCCTTCTTTATAACATGATTTCTCTTTATTATCATCTTCATTAGTTCGGATTGTTGGAATTTTAGAAACATTATTGCTTTTTTTCTTTTATCATTCGCTTTGACGTATTGGCTTTGAATGCACAAAGAAAGTCAACAAATTGTGTGATTGTTTACAGATTTGCCTCCGTGACTTGGTTCACGTGTATTGATTCTTCTATATTTAATAATTCCACTTGTTGTCAATAAGGAGTGTAAAAAAATTGTAACGTAGCCCATGTAGGCTTTGTTACAATTCCTAAATGAAAGTCAATAACGGTGACCATATTATTTTGCGTGACGTTAGTGTTTTCCGATACTCTTTGTTTTTACCCGAAACATAAATGTTTATACTTAAAGTATACTACAGCTTTGTTTGGTATACATTTTTTTTACCTTGAAGTGAAAAGTGTAAAAATAGAAACCGCAGAAGAAAAGAACACAACCATTGTTATGAAACAACCGCAAAAAGAATGCATAGTTTGAAATCAAATCGATTTCCTGATATTGGCTCCGTATTTCTTCTTTAGATCCCCACCTTTAATTCGTTTTTATTTAGCGCAGCAGGTGACGTTTTATACTTTCTGCCTACCCCTATGGGAAGAAGAAATAGTAGTAATTAAATCGAGAACCAAAACGTTTAGGTAGCTCCTTGCCCCTTAAAATTTAGATTTCGTGGGCATTTTCGGGCATAAGTCACTTAGACGCGTTATATGTTCCCTCAGCAGACAGCTTAATTTAAAAGTTAGGATTATTTATAGGTGTCAAAAAACTCAAAATAACAATATTTACCTGATCGAAATTAGGCGTTCTTGTATCCAATATTCTAGGCCTCAAATCGTGTCGATACTCCGCCTCCAAATCTTCCTCTGCAGAATGTACTATAATCACCAAAGCGGCCAACGTGGTCAATAGAGGCATGGCGGATCTCCAAATTATACCCATATTATATCAAAAAGGCAACTGCAACCTCTGAACGCACTGTACGACCACACGTATTGATGCACAAACACTGCACTAATAACGAGTTCCAAATGTTTGTATCAACTCACGCAATTGTCGCGGCACAATTGAGTCACTAATGTAAACGAAGCTCAGAAACCAATAGACGGAAGAATCAAAGATAAAGAAAGAGAAATAGAAGGAAACGAAGCCCACAAATTCACGTGCGGCTGTTCTCTTTTTGTCAAAAACGCGTGCACTCGGCCCTGGATATTTAACGATTGAATTAGTTTTATTATCACATCATGATCGTATATTTGTAAACAACCCGATGTCGCGACAGTGGAATGTCAAGTAGGCAATTATATGACTGGTTGTTTGAGAAAAATGTGAGATCTGTCGAACAAGTTTCCCGCGCTTTTTTATTTGTGAACGTGAAAGTGATGATGGTGGTTGGCGGCACACGTTAGCTCGCGGCGGCTCAGCGCGTTCGAGTGGTAACTCAACAAATGGCAAATGTACAGCGCTCCGGCAATGCGCTCCTGCAATTTTTACTTTTCTTTTGTATTTCAATAACAAACTGCATTTTGTGTTTTTTCAACATTGCTCATTCGCGTTTGAAATGTTCGAACAAACAATGATAAAACCTATTCAGGCATGTCGCCGTTATTTTTACCATGAAGCAGTGTTCTCGAATATGCATATATGTATCTTGCATAAGATTGATATCCATTCGTCTCGACTCGTTGGTACAGAACAAGGAATAGTTAAAACCTCCCGTAATTTTTAGGATTTAGTTTATATACAAATAGTAGTAGGTAACTTTTTACTTATAAAGAAACGCTTTAGAACTGTGAGAATTCAGGACGTAAGAGCGAGCGAAGCGAGCTCGAAAATGTCCCGAAAATGCCCCGCAGAGCATACTGGTGGCTTTTAACCGACTTCTTAAAAAAAAAGGAGGTTATCAATTCGACACGTATCTTTTATTGGAACTGCACTATATTCACTTATGATCATCTATTAGGGCTTCCAAAAAAATATACAAAATTTTATCGGTGTTATATGTTTGTATGTATCTATGTGTGTCCATTTCTCCGGAAGTATTAATCGGATCTTGTCCATTTTTTTTATTGGCGTACATTTACTTCAGCTTATGGAACAGTGCAAGTTTAATCAAAATCGGTTCTAGAATTTTCAAGATATAAACTAATGGTGTAAGTGAGACTGCCTGGCTTATTGGTATGAGCTACGGGTGTGGTGTAAAAGGGAAACATCTCAAAACCTTGGTAAACCACAATTAAAAAGTGAAAAATAAAAAACATTTTTACAAAAAAACAACCCACTTTAGAAAAAAAAAACACTAAAAGGGAGGGTCGTAACTATGTCAAGTTATGAAGAAAACCTGTAGAATTAAGAATGTCGGATGCAAGAGCAAACGAAGTGAGCTCGAATATTTTAACACCCTGGCTCGAATAAAATAGATTTTCTATTCTTCATTCATACAAAAATTGGACTAACTTTGTCGGCAACGCAAACTTACCACGATACACCGGCGCTCAATGTTTAATTTCTTTTCATTAAATGTCTGTATCCGTCATCTAATAGATTCGAAGCTCCCTTAATTTCCATGCGGCAAAGATGGCAAATCACAGTATTATGTGAAACGGAATGTGCGCACGAGCCGCGCCGCCTCCCCGGCGGAATGCGCGCGCCGCCCGTGACGATCACATGCGCGAATTAACGTTGTTTGTTAATCAATTACTTGCATCTAATGATATGCATGTGTATAAAAATAGTTGGCAATTTTTATGGTTTCTCTGGTCCTTTTGGTAAAAAAAGTCTTTAACCACCGCCCGTAGCGACCTACTTTGATTAATTAGGTCATGAGGGACTTCCTAGCTGATATGTTGTTCAGCTTCATAAAATTTTTATAACTGTAATAGGGGACTTGCTGTCTATCATTTTCTCTCAGCTACTAATTACAAACCTAATTTATTCAAAACTTTCATGGCGATTGATGAGTATTTGTATAACTACCGTGAACTTATAACTAGGTAGATATACCTACCGTAAACACTTCATCGCTTCGCTTCGGAAAAAGCTCAAGCACGATCATAGTCCAAGTACAAGCATAGGTAGTTAAAAGTTACATAATTAAATTACTGGCATAACATTTAATTGCATTTAAAAATCGTAGTTACACGCATCTTACTTCCGACACTATTTATTTTAGAAAATTGCTTACGATTACTGTCCACACTTTATGGGTCGTTAAAGACTTCCGTGTCGTACAAAAACTATTTTTGTTTACTTGTTTCCTTTAGTAAACGTCTGGGCTAAATACCCTTACTGCTTATGCTTAGTTGTTCCGGGTAAAACGTGACAAAGTAAGAATTGGCATTTTTCACGCCCACTTGCACGCCTTGCATTTCTCTCGTTCTGTTTTCTAACATTAATCCGTTAAAAGTTGTGTAACTACAAATAGAAGATGAATGACACAGTTGACGTAACTAGTCTTGATAAAGTGATGAGTGCTGCGGTTGGGTTTGCACCTTCGTATTTACCACAATTATGTTTCGTCACCTCTCTTGTATGTTATGTATGAGCATTTCAAGCCATTCCTGCGTAAGATGTGTTTACACCTTTTAAAATTGTGTAAAACGAAACAATAGGGATTTGAATGTGACAATAGTGCAGTTTATGAAACGTACCTAATCCTTTGTTGCCGATTTCTCCATAAACATGCAGACTTAGAACGGAATGTACGACAAAAATTTAAAAATCTGCCTGAGTGCTCTAAATTATTTGACAGGCACAAATTGTGTTTCAATGTTTCCAGTCTGCTGATAAGTACTGTAAGTCTGTATGTAGTATTTTTTTATTTGAAACTACTTTTCTCAGTTAGGAGACCGCAAAATTGAAACAGTAGTACAACAGTATTATATACATTTAACAAGAATCGATCAAAGAAAAATTTGATAAAAGCGAAGACAGAATTGATTAGGACCAAGCCGCGGCCCCAAATGATGATACTAATTAACCTTCATCATAATTTCCATCTATATTATACCTACTAAGTTTATCGATCCACATAATCTCATCTCGTCGTAAGTTGTATGGGTCATTGTTAGCGTCACATGTTTTCTCACGCGTCGCTCTTACTTTCCATATCACCGGCATAATATCGTTGATTTAGTGAGATCGTTGAGGCGGTACAAAAAGCTCGTTACATCGGATAACTCGAGCGATCCATACGGATCTTCATACACATTCACTTGATGATGATATGCTAAGCAAGCATTTACTCACGTATAGATCATATCGAATAGGACAAGTAATAAGCAATCTACCTTCTTATTATGTTTATAAGGCAATCTCAGAAATGTGCTCCGATTTTCTATGCTTCCAAGATTTTCCCTTACATCGTCGGTATAAAAACTGCGTGACTGGTAGTTCTAATTGCATGTATTTGTATTCGCTTATTTCTAAATCATGCACTCAATAAACTAAACGAGGCCGTTGCGTGAAAGTCTCAAAATGTATTCTTTCCAAATCGGTTGATATAATCTATAGTTCTAATCGCTCCTAGTTTCGCATCTTCTTCATATTGTAAGAATATTGTACGCTGATCCTACTGTGCTACCCTCAAATTATACTGCATTTGTATCTTCCGGACATTAACATGTTGCCAGCGAAGCATAAATTTACCCTGCATATTATGTGTCTTACTCTCGTAGCTTAGGATCATCCATAAATCTTAAAACATAAGAGCCGTGATTCGACAGACGCTGAGCATTTTTCAAAACACATGCTTTATGTTGTATTTTCTTTGTATCATATCGTATTCAGTTGTTAATAGCAGCTGTGGCCTATAATATAGCCCATCCTCAGTTTTAGGATTCTCCTCCTGGCTCTTATCTTACTCCTGTCACCTCTCCATTTACAGACAACGGATGGATTGTCCGTTTGTTTACTATAAAATAATGCTTTGTTTTGTTCGCTTCTATTCAATTCGGTAGCTTGTTCCGCTTATTATCAAATATACCGCTGGCTAATTATGTTCGTTAGTGGTTATTTGCAGGCGTCAAAAATTCGATTAGTCTGTAACGATTGTTTCTGCAAGTTTATGTAACAAATTGACTACATTAACCCAGCTTCGTTGGAAGATGGCACTTTCATTTTGTGTACGTTTTCCTATAATTTGTAAACCACAAATCATTTTGTTTATTTTCTATTACAATCTCCATAATAAGAGTTATTCAAGAAATTATTTTACGAAAATTGAGTTATTTTATTTATTTATTCAGTAGTAAGAGCAGAGTTGTAGATACTTAATTCCGGAGACGTCATCGTTTTCGGTATATTATTTGCATGCTTTTTGACAATATAAGTCTGTTTTCTTATATCTGAGAATTACATTTTCAAGCAATGTTTGCAAAAAATGGTGATCTGTCTAAACATGGTACCAACTAATTTAACTTTCTAATTTCTAAAACAAACTATTTGTAATAAATTACTTGAATCAGCCTAAGAAAAATGATCGCCAGCATTTTTTCAACATCAAAATATTAAAAAAACAATTAAGCACCTCTCATTTTTTATATATTTTGTATTGAGACAGTTAAAAAGGCTTAGGTAACACTATTCGATTATTAAAGCCTGTGTTTGTTTATTTCTTGGTCCATAAACAACCCTGTCACCAACAAATGTTACGTCACGTTCCCTAAATAACGATTAGGCATTTGCTGTGGATGTTTTATCTATGGCTTCCACATTGTTCTGCATCCGCGACTCCGTGCATTCGGTTTGTTTGTAAATTCTTCACTACTAACAATGTTGTATTGTGAAAGTAGCGAACGTCTATCCGTCCGCTAATAAACCCATAATAGATATAATTCTATGTGAAAATACACCCAGAGTTAATAAAATACGTGGAGATGAAGAGTTAGATAATCCAAAAGTCTTTTCTCAAAGATTACCAGTCTAAGACAATAGGTAAGCAGGTGTTATAAGAGTGAAAATTGTAATTGTTTGAAAGTAAGAGTCCGTTTCAATCGGCACCTATTATTTGTAGTTACGCTGGCAATGCATATGTATATAATTGTTACGTATTCGTTAATAAGAAATTGCTGTCGTTGGGGAAATGTATGAATAAAATTGCTCTATCTTCACATATAGGGCTGCATATATTTGAATATTAACGCTGCCATTTTAATTGAGACCAAATAAAACGTTTTGAATACACCAAAGGCTATATTGCGTAATATAGGTACATACCTACGATACAAAGTAGCTCACCATTCTTATATTTAGTAAGATGTTTTCCAATAAAACATAAAATATTAACAAACGATCTCAATTTTGTAAAATCAATAAAAACATGTCCGGTGAAATTCTCGTGAGCTACCGGCTCAAACAATGTAGCGTGATTTGTTCCGATATTATCACAAATAGCATCTTTCAGTCAGGCAAAACAGCTATACCGCAATTATAGAAGAATTCTTCACTTTTTCCCTAACAAATGTCTTAAGCAGCGACAAAGTTATGTTGGTAGCATGAAATTCCTAATGAAGATTTATTTGTGCAACGATCCGGTTGGAGCTCGGAATTGTTTTATTTCGAGTCATGTTTTTGGACTTACACGGATTACGTAAAACACAGAAAGGTTATTGTCTGTAGATATTTGTTTTAGAGACGTTGTAATCTTCGAAATATTTAAGTTTTTTCTGGTTTGCTTTCAAACAAACGTTAAAGTTTTTGGTATCATCCGTTTGAGCATAAAAACATGGAATTCTTGCATTGACATGACCACTGTGTTTGTAATCTCTAGAACATTTTTCCACATTTTCTTCTTATCATTACATAACATCGTCATTGTTTCAGATGGGCGGTGTCCACGGTGATGACGAGGCAAAACAACATCCAGCTGGCTGACACTGACGTCACAGCTTTCATCCCGCTTTGGGACATGTGCAATCACGAACACGGCAAGGTAAACTAAGACTAAAATGATTGACTTATACTCCATTTGAAAATAAGATCAGACATTTAAACAAACCTTTTTACAGTCCGTTCAACCGATTTTGACTTCTATACCGTAGGCATAAGGATGGCATTAAAAGCTAAAAAGATTAAACAATACCAACTCTCTACTGCGGCCTGTAAAAAAGGCTTATTTAAGTGTCTAATCTTATTTCAAATGGGGTATAAGTTTAAATAAGTGACTTCAGTATCATACACTCAGCGACGGTAAATGTGGCACAAGCCTTAAACGCGAATTTGTGAACAAAATAAACTTCTATGGGATTTTTAATAAGAATAGATGCCAAGTAAGTAACTTCTGTAGTTGGTTTAGGTGAATAATTTCACATTAGTTTGGTTTAAAATTGACTTGTGTAAAAAAATACGCTAAAGCTGCTTTTAAAGTTCCCCAGGAATGTAAGTTGACTTTTTTTTTTGTTTTCAAGCTGTGAAATAGCATTTAAGGTTTGGACCACATTTTCTGCCGGTGAGTGTATTTTTCTTGTCTGTTTTCTATTTGGACGATGACCATATTAGCACAATGACTGACATAGATATATTTATATGTAACCTAGTATGATACTTTCTTTTACTCTGGTCATCACACAAGAAAATAAAATGGTTACGTACCTATAATACTGCTCATCCATCATATAAGCAATACCCGTCAATTACTTATTTATCTTCCATCACTCATGTCAAGATAATAACAGTGTTTAATATAAAAATTGATTGAAAGTGAACATTTTATAGACTTTCTATTAACAAATGTGGAAACTGCCATTTTGCGAAGAAAAGCGTGATTTAAGTTACGTAGAAGAATCGCTAGAAAATAATTATGTTAAGCATTTAAAATAATTGGCCGTTGTGGTGATGCACGAAAACTAATTTTGCACCTGTTAGTAACTTTCTGAATTTCTTTGTGCCTACGTAACTAAAAGGTTTTAAGGAAATACATTTAGGTACCTATTACCTATTGATATTCGTGCTTCCTTCTCTCTAGTAATAAACCAACTATATTTAAAGTCGGTCGTCTTAATGAGACTACTACCATATTTATTTATTTTTACTCATATATATATATATATATTTTTTTTCTTTTTTTTTTGATGCCTATTTATATTTCTGGTAGAATATACAGGGTGAAATTGAATTCATGGGGACAATAAGGGGTCGTTGTACTCATCATTATGAACAACTTTCACTATGGGAACAAACCAGAAACCGCGAAAAGAAATCTGCTCTTCCCTACATTTTGACGAGCTATGCGAACATAAACGTAGGGAACAGCAGCTTATTTTTTTCGTTTATTTTTTACTAGCATCTCTGCCAAGTCACAATTTTATATGCGCCTAGCGCTGTTTCTAAAGGGTGGGTACCTATTTGAAAATGTAACAATTAAAACAATCAAAACATGAATATTTTGCCCCGGCAAACGCGATACTTGATTTATTGGCGTGCAAATCTATAATCCTATGTTGTAGCTTCAATTGTATGCCATATTTAAGGCCAAACATGATACATCTCTTTTTTTATGTGTTTGAACCACCTGCATGCTTTTTATGATTGTAATAAGTACTTATGTTTCTACAAATAAATGTTTTGAATCTACATATATATATCAAGCCAATTACAGTCCAGTTTTGATAACCCGAAGGCTTTTCCATTATCAAAGCTGACGAGTGTTAGCAGCGTAACAAACTGCCCAAAAACTCGTTTCCACTAAATCATACTAAGTCTTACTGTATGTATATTGCCAGATAACAACAGACTTCAACAAAGACTTTGACCGCGGGGAATGCTTCGCGCTGCGTGACTTCAACCCCGGCGAACAGATCTTCATATTCTACGGCGCGCGACCCAACGCAGACCTGTTCCTGCACAATGGGTAAATTGGTAAACGTTATCTATTCGTGTCTTAATTGTAGTTTTTATTTACCTGGCAACTACTGACGACAAATTGTTTTACATTCTGGCCTAACACATGTATTCCAAAAAAAAAACCGGCCAAGTGCGAGTCGGATTCGCGCACGAAGGGTTCCATACCTATATCTATAAAAACGGCAATAAATCATGTTTGTTGTATGGGAGCCCCCTTCAATATTTATTTTATTCAGTTTTTTTTTTGTATTTATTGTTATAGCGACAACAGAAACAATATTGTGGTCTGAATATTTTTTGGATTCTGTGAAAATTTCAACTGTCTAACTATCACGGTTCCTGAGATACAGCCTGGTGACAGAGGGACGGATGGACGGACAGCGGAGCCTTAGTAATAGGGTCCCGTTTTACCCTAAAAATTATCAATGCTATTCACTCTAGTTACTAACCATAAAAACGGATCTTATGTTCTTTTTTTTTTTTTTTATTGCCATTATTTTCCTCGTAAAAAGCAATTACTTAAACTATTCGAGCCTTGGAGCCGCCAGCACCCCACTCCGTCTCGCTCTCACTCAATCCACGAGTAGTATGGTGCAAGCGAGATAAAAATGAAGATTATGAATATTTCAGCTGAGGTAGTGTAGGCTCTTAAAGCAACGGTTTCATTTAGCCGTGTAACTCGATGTAGGAGTGTTACATGCATTAGTAATGAAATAGTAACAAATCTGCATGCAACGTTATCCGATGTTCCTGGTTCATAATGGTGACATAACTCATTACGGCTTGTTGTGAGTTATATCACACTGATTGCTACCGTACTGTTCATCATCAGTGACTTGCACTTTGGATTCAAATGACACATCTGTCGCAAGAAATGGAAACGGTTGTTTGACTTGGATTACAACTTGAACTGTCTCGTTTTTAGGAGCCTGTTTCTTCACGATATTTTTTACTTAAAGGGGCGTACAGACTATTTGAAATAATCTGAACAACTAAGACACCAGTGCTTCAGTTGGTGTCAGAAACGCTCTTTGTATTGACGTCACGGCACCGCTTTCATATTACTTAAACCTAAGCTTTACAAATAACAGCTTAAGCTCACTGTTTTTGTTACTTAGGCATTTAATTTGCTTTGTATAGTAAAATTAGCTTCTGCCCGCGGCTTAGCCCACATGGACGTTTGAAATCATCCCACGGAAACGTACTAACGGGATAAAAAGTATCCTATGTCCTATTTCAGGTCATGGTCTACCCATGTGCCAAACATCCAAATCCGTTCAGCCATTTTTGCGTGTAACAAACAAACTCACTTTCGCATTTATAATGTTATAGTTAGGATAATTTTTTAGATCAATTTTCTTTTATCATAACATCACGCCTGTATCCCCGAAGGGTCAAGCAGAGGTGCACCTATAATACACCCACATTTCGCCAGTTATGTTTAAGTCCTATGAAATAGGGGGCGCGCCTATTGCCAGCAACCAGGCACAAATCCAGACTGCGGGCTGCTACTGAGAAATTCCAGATGCAAAAACTCAATAATAATTTGCCCGATCTGGGAATCGAACCCAGCGCCTCACCGCTTGCGACCACTAGTCCAACGAGGCAGTTGGCAATTTTCTTATTGTTGAAATCTTAATCTACCAACACAGTTCAATCAATCTGCCTAGCCTTTTCCCAACTATGTTGGGGTCGGCTTCCAGTCTAACCGGATGCAGCTGAATACCAGTATTTTACATGGAGCGACTGCCTATCTGACCTCTACAACCCAGTAACTGGGTAATACGATACCCCTTGGTTAGACTGATTGTCAGACTTTCGGGCTTCTGACGACCCGTAACGACTCTCAAAGATCCACAAATGACAGCCGGGACCAACTGCTTGCGTGCTTTCCGAGGCACGGAGGAGTCTCGATATGTGAAAATGGTCACCCACTCACGGACCAACCCTGGCAAGCGTAGCTTAACCTGATGAATCGACCCGAGCGGCTGTTATAACTTAGCCGCGAGCTCCTCGAATCTACCGACACAGTTCATAACTCATTATTTCTTATATTTTTTCCAGATTCGTTTACCCCAACAACCAGCACGATAGTCTATCTCTATCGCTCGGCGTCAGTTCAAGCGACCCGCTCCGTGAAACAAAGCTGTCTTTACTGACGAAGTTAGGGCTGGCTGGCATCGCCCACTTCAGTCTGTACCAAGGGGACAGCCCTATCAGTGCCGAGCTAATTGCCTTTATTAGGATATTTAATATGAATCAAGGTCAGTAACATTACAACCCTAGTGTTATTTTTAGCTCTCAGACCCTTTTTTTTTGAGGGTGGGAAGTCATCAAATGACTTTTGGAGGAGGGCGGAGGGCGTGTCAGACTTTTACTAACTAAAACCCACCCGTGTTCCTTCAGTTGCCTGTTGCCAAGGTCCCAGTATACCTTTCGGACTTTCAGCCCTCGGACCCACGGGCGATATTTTAAAGCTTTTTTTTTTCCGCTCTGATTTTTCAACGCTCTACTCAGCGGCCGAGAGTTGAAAATCCAGTGTGCCATAAAAATCGGCCGTGCATACCTGAGCTTATACTCTTAACATCTCTTCAGATTTCGAAAGATGTCGAAGTGTGTATCCGCGCTGTTTTATTACAAAACATAATTGAGTTTGCTTCCGCCGCGTGGTCACTTGAGCGAGGATCGAAGTAAAGTTTACAGGATAACTAACAAATAACTCTATGGCTAACGATGCATATACACGTTGCATATAACATTGTATATAGTCTGTTCCAAAAGTATCTACTGAAAGTGTAAACAAACCCTGTTAAGGTTAAATTCTTTCGCAATCTCCCACTAAAGGGAACCCGTAAGAAAATCATATGTATTTAGAAGGTTTCAACTTTATATTTCACCACGTTTCCAACAATTATTGTTTGAATAACATTTTTAACGAATTGTCAAAAAAAACAAAAAACATCTTTAAGGTGATTTAAAATTAGAATTTCGGGTATTCATATAATCAAATCATAGGTAAGTTTTCTGACCCATTTGTTAACATTTTCATCAGATAGTTTTGAAACAGACCATAACTATCGTGTAAAGTGCGTGTACAGTGCCTTATGAACCGCATGTGTAACCTGCACCGTTTCATGCTACATACAAGCACCGTAATTAAGTGCCCAAAGCGTTGAATAGCCTAAGATCTGATAATCTGTTACCTGCTGCGCTCCGCGGTTGCACCCGCGTAAGTCTCGATCCCGTAAGAATATCGTGATAAAAAGTATCCTATGTCCTATTCCAGGTCGTGGTCTACCCATGTGCCAAATTTCATCCAAATCCGTTCGGCCGTTTTAGAGGGAAAGCGTAACAAACAAACAAACTCACTTTCGCACTTATAATATGAGTTAGGATTGATTTTGATCAGAACTATGAATTCCAAAAGAGCTTTTGTACAAAAAAAAAATTGCCTTTCACTTAGACGGCTTTAAAAAAACATGATTTTAATTACCTACATGGGAAACTACTTTTCCTATTAACACTATGGAGAAAACCCGATTAGATACGTGCACAATGCTGATGTTTATCTCAAAATATTACGTTGCCTTCGAAACTGTGTTAGTAATTGAATCTGTTCATCAATGTGCATTATGTTTGTGCATGCATTATGCTGCCTTTGTCTTTCCTGTGTTAACGTGACACAATTGAATAATTGTTTGGAGGCACAACAATAGATTAGATGACTACTGATTCAATAAAAAACAATTATGATTTCGAAGAATAAAAGGCAAAAAGATGCATATTTCCTCCCAATATTATACTAATAATGTCATAGAAACTCTTTCCTAGTTATTTCTATTTTCATTGTTCTATTGGCTGAAATCTGACATTGATATTTTTATGCAGTGTTTATGGTAACTGCTGATATTTAAGAGGTATGATGCTGAACACCCATCTGCCTAGTAATTTTTTTTTTTTAATAACATTCAGTAGGTACTGATTCATTCGTTCTTTCAGAGCAGCCGTTTACTTTTAAGAATGAATCTGAGTTAATTTTAATACTTAGTATTAATCTTATCCTACGAATAACAATACGACACCTGAAATAAAAACTTATTCTTAAGATAAGACATAATAAGTTTGGTCCAAATCGCCATTTATGTCATAGATAAATTGATATTCTTCAAAAGAAAATCATCAATTCCCGTATTTTTCTAAGAACGTTCATATTCTAATCTCCTTCACAATCTGGCAAAAAACCATTCATGTAACAACATTTTTGACAAGTTTGGCAGATTGCGACTTGCATGTGAACATTTTTTAAATACGAGAATTGGCCTACAGGACACAACATACATTCGAACAGTACAAATGACTTGCAAAACTATTGGAGATTTTCGAAATAACCAACATACTTACAAGTAAATTAACCCGTTCATTCATCAACTACGCTTTAGAGTAACAAAACATAAGACCCATAATAAAATCCCAATCTTTAATTTCAGAGGAACTAACAAAGTGGTCAAGCCAGGGTCTGCCCGGGGACCTAGTATCTTCAGACGCATCTAGCGCCGAAGCAGTGGGCGCAGACATCGATAGACGAGCTTACACCTACTTGCTGACAAGGTGCAAGCTCATCGCTGCAAGTTACAAGGAAATTGCCGACGGTGAAGATGATTCACTGCATAGGTACGTAGCTAGTGTGTGTTGCTACGATTTAAAAAACAAAAATAACTTTTTACAACTGCTAGCAGAAATATAACGCTACAAGATTTTTTTTGGTCGGGGCCAAAATTGGAACTAAGGCAGTTGTCCCACCGCCGGCGAGAAGGACTCACTTTCGGCTATTTTCCCGCTCAAGAAACGTACAATAGACATAATTCCGTGTAAACAAAAGAGATGCATATTATTAATAGTTGATCGCTGACTGTTCACACCGCCAGCGAGTAACTCGCTCTACTAGTTTGTCGCTGAGCGACAAGAGCTATCAAAGATAATACTCGCTCAGCGATACTTGCTCAGCGATGGTCGCTTGGCGGTCAGAACTCACGCCGAGAGACCAACCAGCGGTGGAGCGCGTGGTGCGAGTAATCGCCCGTCGCACTCGGACACTCGCTGATGGCTCAGCGACAAAACTATTGGGAACTACACACTCGCCGCTCGCTGCTCGCCGGCGGTGGGACAACTGCCTAACGCCGCCATCCTGTGTTGTCAATACACAATGACAGTGATAATTTGTTTGTTTTGTTTTTTTTTGTTTTTTTTTTTTTTTTTTAAACTTTGCCCCACACTAGGAATTTCTTCCTGTATCGTGGGAGCGTTTACAAACATAGAAACTCACATACACTAACACCCAGACCCGGAACAACTACAATTTAACAAATATTGACTACAGACCGTTCACTCTAGCTTGTCCCTTGCCGCCATGGTGACAGCATTGCTTGTCAAGCTATTTTCAATACTAATAGACTTCAACAACCAATCACATGACTGCAAAATTCAGTGCTACCAATTGCGCCACGGGACAAGTTATAATGAACGCACAGTAACAGCGGCCCCCTGTCAAAGTCATTCAAGCGACATATATGTAGCACTAATTTATAACACGGCATTTATTTATTGCTCCCCAAATATAAGGGTCGACTTCAACTCTACCAAATAGAGTTTAGCAGACCCATAGAATAGTACAGAAGGAGCACTCCGAATTTTAGGTATGAAGCTACAAGTACGCGGCGAGCTCGTCTTGTTGGGCCAAT
This sequence comes from Lithophane ornitopus, assembly GCA_948473465.1. Taxonomy (NCBI): domain Eukaryota; kingdom Metazoa; phylum Arthropoda; class Insecta; order Lepidoptera; family Noctuidae; genus Lithophane; species Lithophane ornitopus. The sequence continues at coordinate 7,910,075 of OX419624.1, read as the reverse complement.
TCAGTGAGCGTAACGTAGTCAGAAGATATAAGAGTTACGCGATAGAGGCAACTTCTAGGTGAATATAACCGTAGGAGATTAGTGAAACATCTGTATTAATCTGTGGCAGACCTATCGTACCCAGCCGGGGAGTAAATGGATTGAAAAACAACAAAAAAATGTAGTAAAGTGTTTAACTGGTTTACCATAGCAACACCGTTGCAAAACGATGTCGACAAAATAATGTTTAGTTGCAAGAATTAACTAAAAAGTGCTAACTGCATGGTGGCCATATTTAAATAAGCACATAATTTTACAGACTTACATTTTCCCATTGCAAAGAAAATACCTCTGTCTATGAAGATAAAAAGTTCAAGTAAAATTAAACTGAAAATTTTCATTTTAGAAAAAATGTGAAGCTGCTGAAGAAATGCGAAGTACAAATACTACAGGGTGCCATGAAGTATCTAGAAGAAAGTATCCGTAAACTTCCCGCCGCTGAGGAGAAATGTAAATAAATCCTATGAAAATATCCATAGACTCTATTATAATATCTTGCCCTGGGATCACCTCATGCGAACATATGAATGATTGATTAGCATTTTCAACGGATACTTCTGCAAGGTATAGAAAATATAATGAATAAGTATAAAATCTTATGAACAAATCATGACAGTATTGATACTTTATGAACTTGTCGATATCATTTTTATTAAGTATTACTTAAATATTTTTAAAACGTACAACGAATTTCATTTGCTGGGATTTTTTGTTTCATTGTTTGTGTGTTTATTGTTGTTTTTTAGTTGTAATGTACTTACGGTTTGTGTGCAATTCTTATTATTTAATATACTTAATTTGAGTTCTTATAACATTTATTTTATTTAAACTCCAAGTTTTATACGGTTTCTCGTAAAATATTCTGGTTTTTGGATCTATTTATTTACCCTTTTATTCATAAACGTTGATTTAAAGTCGTTAAAACGTCAAAAATGTATGGTTAAACAGACGCCAATCATTACAAAAAAATTTCATAATTTGTAAAGAGGATCAAATCACAAACTTCGGTTTATTTATAAAATTATTTATTTTTTCCTTTTAAAATGTACCTATAAATACAAGTATACTCGTATCGATATCGATACATTTCATACGCCGTATATATAATAAGAAGTATAAAGTACAGTTAAAAAATACTACTTAACTATGAAATTTAAATAACTCCTACGTTAATATTTACAGATTAAAAATAAGTTATTCTGCAAATAAATTAATGAAATATAAAATATTATAATTATGTAGTTGTAAAAAAATATTTTTTTGATATGATTTATTCTTGACAATTACTTAAATATATACTCATTAAAAAGCTGTTGTTTTAATTATTATTATCAAATCACTTATGAAACATTTGATTAAATCTTTGTTACGCGTGTTATATAGGAAAAACCTTTCTAAGATTTTACATCCAATCCTAAAAAATAAAACGAAAAATTGAGGTAAAATCCGCCTGACGGCTTTTTAGGCTTGGCAATACTGAATACAATAATTATGTTACCCTAAACATAAAATAAAAATAAGCATCGTTGTATTACAAATTAATTTATCATGTAGTTAACTCTATTTAATACTTATTTTATCACAACTTTGAGAACTGCATACATAAATAGTGCTAGACAAACGGAGGAGGTATATTTTACATAAAAATATAGATCCTCGCAATTTGTCCAAGTATTATAACGAGCATAAATTAATTAAATTACTACTACTCTATTTATACATCTAAATATTCGTAATGATAATCTTAATTATTACTTGGATACAAACGACTTTTCTCAAGCGTTAAAAAGGCACCATCGTTGTACGAAACCCTAAGCATAGTTTATTCAACTGTAGTCCTACTCTATGCAGTGGTTCCGTTGATTACCGTCAAAATAGACATAATTAAACATTCTCAAGTCAAAGCAATATGAGAGAAAAATTGTCAACCTGTCAACTTTGTCGAAATGCAGTCTCCGTCGAATTACGTCGTGTAACTCGAGACGTAACGTCCCATATTACACTATGGCAACTCGGAACTTAAAACCCATTCGTCAGTTGTCATGTCACAATCATCAATACTGACTTCTTAAAAAATACAGGCGAGGAGCGTATATGGTTACACTGCATCGGATGTGACCTCTATGTTATCAGCATTAAAATAATTATACTTCTAGCTATGACCATTGGCATCTTAAATGATCAACACTACGTTACAAGTCTCAACAGTCATGTCACTCGGCTACTAACAAAAAGAGAAATAAATAACCTAGAATATTCTAGAACCTATTTGATCCGTCCTTTATGTGGGACGTACGCATGTAGGGGCGTCCTCGGCTCCCCGCGGCGGAACCCTCGCGCGGCCGCTAACACTCCGCCACACAGCGCGGCGATCAACACGCCACATGACACCATGATGGCGGATAGTGCTGATGTCTTCATACAGGTTTGGCCCTCAGGTGCAACTGGAAATGTAAAGAAATATTATGATGACGTATAACTGCTATCTCTTTTGAAATTGACTAGGAAAGTCGTCGTACACATATCGCACGCTGAGAACGAAAGAGACCTATCTCAAAATTTTAGTAAAAATGAGTTAAATATACAAAATGACTCAAAAAAGTACACTTTATCACAGTTATATTAAAAAACAGACCATTAATGGTCAGAGAAGGATAGAGGGCTTTTCGGTCTCTTTGTTTTTGAGCGCTTCACACTCCCCGCACCAGAGTGACTGATTGCGTCCCTAATCAGTACTGCACCGCGAGTGGATGTAGCTGAACGTGTCAAGTTTAGTACCGTAGCGACCGATTACATTTTTCGTCAGTTTAGTGCCGATTTGTGGGCGTAAGTTTTGCTACAATTTATAATCATAAAGTGACCAATTTATGGTATAGGTCACTTTCTTATTTCTAATATTAACAACCTAGGTGACATAAATCAAATTCGGTCACTTTCTTATTTCTTATATTAATAACCTAGGTGACATAAATCAAATTCGGTCACTTATTTATTAAGGCATGAGTTAAACTCATGAACTCATTTCTAATAATAAAGTGACCAATTTTTTTCAAAAGTTATTTTATTTAGAAAAAAATATATATTTTTAGTTTTATATATTATTATATTTCGTATATTCAAAGTGATAAAGCCAAATATTATTATACAAAAGAAATTCGTAACTTTCGTTTTCCTATTAAAAAGATATTCTAGAAAGAATAGAAAATGTTTAATCCGTCGAACACATTTTATTCAATTCCCAAAAATCGTAAATTTTGACTTGAGTCTCTTTCGTTCTCAGCGTGCGATATAGGACGACTTTTGAATGAGATATACACACAAGTTCTCAACACGTTTCAGAGGCTAGTTGAACCCAAGGATAACCCACTGTAACATGAAATCTGATTAGAAATTGTTAATTGTTCCCCCAAAGACCCCACACAACCTATAAGTATTAATCTCTGTTCATTCAGCTCCAATTTAGAAATCAACTTTGCCCCATCATCATCATTCGGCATGTTATCATCCACTGCTGGGCATAGGCATCCTTTCTATTCTTCCATACACCCCTGAGGGCCTAGACAAGTGAGAATCGCTTCGAAAGCGTTTCGTTTTTCTACAACGACTCAATAGGATTGTCATAAGCTTATTTCGATAGCTTATGTCAGTCCTATACATTTTTGCCTCTTCCATCGTCGTTATCGCAGATAGAATGTCACTTTGTCTCGGGCCTCTGTTCCTAGCAGCTGTCATTCGATGTTTTCCAGGCATAACCCAAACTCAGCTCACATCACTACATATTATAAAACAAAGTCCTCCGCCGCGTCTGTCTGTCTATCTGTTCGCGATAAACTCAAAAACGACTGCACCGATTTTCATGCTGTTTTCACCAATAGATAGTGTGGTTTTCGAAGAAGGTTTTAGTATATAATTTGTCAAGCGGGCGAAGCCGCGGGCCTCAGCAGGTTTGTTATAAAACTAAGCGTAATAAAGTAACTAACCACCTGTGCTGGCTGCCAGCTCTGAGTCCTCTTCACCCTCTTGTAATACCCTCAGTGACTGGAACAGCGATATGTTCTCGGACAGTCGCGGCGCCACGCTCGAGGCTGGGTCCAAGCCGGCCTTACTGTCTATCGAACGTCGCTTCACGCTCTTCATGTTACGCCAGTGGCAAGGTTGGGACTGTGAATGGAAAAAGAATAAGTTTATCATTTAAGACAGAAAAAAGTATTTCCAAAATAATTAATAGGTTATGACTTTGCGATACCATTTCGCCTTTGTTTTGCTCTCTCTCTTTGAATAATCAGATAATCAAGAATGGATGGGACACATCTGCAAAGGAGAAGCAACGTCTAGGACCCTGAATTTCTGTGGTGTAAGACAAATTTCGCGCCCTCGCCCCCCGCCGCAAGAGACGCCCTGGGCGTCAGGAATCCCAAGCTGATTCCCGGCCACCGTAGGCGCGGGGTTGCGGACGGTGAGCATTGGGTAGCTCGCCGTCCGATAAGGACCAGGCCCGGGTCGACGGCGCGTTGTGTTCCACGCGCGCCTCAAAGAGATGTCTGACGGAGTCCGCTAGGGCCGATGCCTGCCAGGGTCGCGGGAAAGTCCGAATGGGATACCGTGGCCTCTGGCAACTGTCTTATAGGCAACTGAAGGAACACGGGTGGATTTTACTCAGTAATAGCCTGACACGAACTCCCGTTCAGCTTTGATAAATACACACCAAAAAAAAAAAACAAAAGGATCGATTATAGGGTCACTTATTTGTACCAAATTACATCTCCATTTTGGTCATAGTTCTCTGTAGGGGATGGATCATCCTGTATTCAACTCACAGGACATCTTCCATGGCACATCCTGACGTCACACTCGATATAAAGCGCAGGCGATCCAGTGAACCTGAACGTCTTCATGTACGCGTACACTTGCGTCTCGAACACACCTGACTCCGACCACGAGCCTCGGAAACGGGAGATCAGTTTGTCGTCTACGGGACAGCTGGAATGATAATGAGTCGAATTCAACAATAGGTAATTTCAGACAAGAAAAATTTCTTCAGCTTTTGTCTGGAATGGGGTACCTATTTCAGGCGGCTGGGACCACTTACCATCCAGCATGTACCATCTATTCTGTAAAAATGTCACTGTGAAAACTTAGGTGAAGTGAGTTTAAAGTGAGCTGTCTATTGACACTGTTGTGTCCAATCCCTAGCACCAAATGACAGCTCTCGGTGAGATTTTTACAGAATGTACTATATTATTATCTCTATGAAGTCTTTGTATATGCCATAGAGGGACTCCTTTTTTTAATTTAAATTTTATTTATGTAACAAAAATTTAACCTTACTGATGTTTTCCAATATTCAATCAAGTTTTAAACGACAAGACGTCATACTTAAGTTTGTTGATCCAAGTAGATAAAAGAACTTACCCATATTCATCGATAAGTTGTATTCTCTTCGTGGCTCCATTGTGAGCGAAACAGTCGTTCACGACGATGTCGAATCCGTCTGAAAACAATAAATCAGGCAAGATCTTTATCAACGTGAAACTACGAAGTTACGTTCTGATACTGTGGTACAATCAACAGCACGTCGGTAGCAGTTTGACTTTTTAACCGACTTCTTCAAAAAGGAGGAGGTTCTCAATTCGTCTGTATGTTTTTTTTTTTATGTTTATTACGCGATTACTCCGCCAATTATGAATCGATTTTGATGATTCTTTTTTTGTTTGGTAGGTCATGCTTCCGAGGTGGTCCCATATGAATTTTATTAACTTTGCTTGTGTAGTTTTTAAGTTAGCTTCAATATTACGTATTTTTCCCACTTAGTTTATCTAGACGATATCCTATTTGACTTCTTCACTGTTATTTACATAGCAGGTAGTGGTATTCGGATTTGTGTGGGGTAGGTACCACAACTAAAAAGTGAAAAATAAAAACTTTTCACAAAAAAACGGAAATTGAAAAGCAAAGACACCGACTTCCGAAATTAAAGTTATTTTTCACTTTTTTTGTGTTTTTTTTGGAAGTCGGTTGTTTTTTTTTTGTAAAAAGTGTTTATTCAGCACCTTTTATTTCGTAGCAGTTCCACGGTTTTCGTTCCTACACACACACATATAGGTGTCTCACTACTTTTAGACATAGTATTGGATAAGGAGAAATTAGAATTCGTCGATAAAACTGTTTTCTTGGGGATCACCCTCGACTCAAGGCTGCAATGGGGTCCTCATTTAACATCTCTTGCAGGACGGCTAAGTTCAGCAGCATATGCTGTGAGAAAAATCCGTTAATTTACTGATGTAGATACCGCGAGGCTAGTTTATTTCAGCTACTTTCATAGTATAATGTCTTACGGTATTTTATTGTGGGGACGGGCTGCAGATATCGAGTCTATATTTATTCTGCAGAAAAGAGCCATCAGAGCAATATATGGGCTCCGCAGGCGCGATTCTCTAAGAGAACTGTTTAAAGATATTAACATCATGACGGTACCTTGTTAATATATCTATGAAAACATCATGTACGTAAGGAAAAATCTAAGTCTTTTCAGTAAAAGAGGTGAAAGACACACTTATAGGACTAGAAATAGGGACCAATTAGTTCAACCGGGTTTCAGACTGGCTAAAGTAGACTCATCCTTCATGGGGTACTGTTTAAAATGTTACAATAAAATACCTCCCCACATACTACAACTGAATGAAACGAAATTTAAATCTTGGGTAAAACGCACACTATGCCGCCAAGCATATTATAAATTGGGGGATTACATCGCTGACAAAAATGCTTGGCTTAGCGCTGCTCCAGCTCCACAAGGACGCATAAACTAATTGATTGGCATTCGAAAATATTGTTGGAGCTGCTGAATATTGTAAAGACTATCTTGACATTGTATAAATTCAATCTCCTAGTATTGTATAATTTCATAGCACATATGTGAGCACTATGTACTTACCTACCTTAAAGCTACCATTTACTAGGTACGTCGTTCATTGACTTGAATGTGCCCTGGCGGCTGAGAGTATGTCATGCTCACTCAAATGTCTCGCTGGTGGTGGCGTGTGTGTTGGATCATTAAGTTCCCTTCAAAATGGTTGAGCTGAATGGTGCTGATCCATGCGTCATGTTCATGAACGGGCGCCGCCAGTAGGGACTGGTCATCTCTAAGCTGCCACGGCTTATTTTTAATTTATTTTAATTTTTGAATTGTTTTTTATCTTTACGGACGCTTTTAACGTGCACGTCTCTTTTTTTTCTTTTTTACATTGTTCTCACATGTTTAATTTCAAATGAATGATGTAACCAATATATTGTAACAAAATTTTTATTTAAAAGAGTGTCCGTGGAGTTTCTTGCCCGTTCTTCTCCATAGGAACCTACTACGCTTTGGAATGGGCAACTAGCTTCATTTTTTTGACTGACCGACCCCTTGACAATTCAAAAGTACCTGTAATTGGTTTATTTGAAATAAATGCTTTGAGTTTGAGTTTGACTTAATTGACGTGTGGTTGCCGTGCCTGCACGTAGGCCCTGCTCATGAAAATATTCTTATTACAAAAATGTTCTGACATACATAATCCAACGTCATTGCTCCCATACCGTTCCATACAATAAAATTTACCAAAAACGCAAGCTCTTGATTAAGTAAAATTGATTGAAATATTTCTGGAGCCGCATTGCGGGTAGACATGCGATGCGTCTTTACCAGTTCAACCGTTACGCCCTTAGACTTACGGTATTTAATTGTTATTGGTATATTTAGTTCAGTTGTATTACGGTAAAAATAACTGCCGATTAATAGACACATTGTGACAAAAACCGGTTGAAATTCCTTTGAAGTTAACTTTTAATTCAATTATTGATAGCCGTATCGATTCGAATAATAGATACGGCTTGCAATTTTCTTGATTGGGCATGAGTGTTTATAACTTTCAAATTTCATTCGTTTTGTGTTTTGTTTATTGACATTGAAGGACCGAACAGCTGTTTATTACTTCTTGATATTTTATGCTAGTAGCATAGGAAATTGTAATAAAACGAAATAGTTCTTACCGTAAGCGCTCCTCATATAGATGAGCAAGGTGAGTGGATCCCCAACGCGCACAGGTCCCGACACGCGCGCTCCATTAGCTCCGTACCCTGACCGAATCTCCATGTAACACTCAGGTGGTTGCAGGGTAAACACGACCGGGTTTCCTGTCGCCACTCTGGAAGTCAACATAAGGGGTAATTAAAGCGAAATGTCTGTTTCTTTGTTCGATTATTGAAGGATGAAAACTTGAAACTTTCAGGCTAGACCTACGCCTACGCTTTACTTTACCTAAAAGTCAGGTTAGGATTTAAAATCACATTTTCTAAAATGCATTCCTAAGAACTGCAACATTGAATGGAATAATTATGATTATTTAATCCCTTCAATATTGGGTCCCCACCTATGAAATTGGCGTTTTTTTTCTCACAAATAAAGAACCTCGTCACTTCTATGATTTAAAATATTCTTCAATTGCTTGGTATTATATCGAATAATGGCAATCAGAGACAACTACCAATAGTAAAAAAACTTTATTACATATAGTTTTCTATTCATAAAAAATACCTTAAAAATTACTCCTCATTTTGTTAGCAGAAATGACCACTTTTTTTTTTTACATAGCCTAATCTTATTTTTGTCGCTTAATCTAAGTGGCATATGAAGTTATCTTAGTTTAAACATTAGTGCATAAAAGTTTTAAAACATTAGTGTTCATGGTTGTTATATAAATTAAGAAAAAAATTAGTATGAAAAATGCAAATTCTTGAAAATTCCCCACACAAAACGCTGATTTCATAGGTGGGGACCTAATATTAAACAGTTCTGCGAACTGTTTAAGCATCTGAGAAAATAAGAGACTCCCAAAGTCCCGGTTTGTCCAACTAATCCGGTTCCCCGATTACATGCAGTTATGGTTATGATAATGCATTTATCACCAATCGTCACAGATAATCGCTTCCCGATCTATGTCAACAAGATCATGCGTGCGCGACGCCTTGACAGCAAATCTGATCGGCCATGGTTCGCAAACATTTTGTGGTTTTCAATAAAAATAAATGTTTGAATTTTCACTTTTTACTTATGAACTGAACTGAAAACAAAATTCTAAGAAGACCTCACGCATTTTATCGATTTAAAGTAGACCATAACTTACAGCAAACCACAGCTGTGCCAAATCTTATTTCTATCTTTTTGGTAAATATGGTGTCGGCAGAATTCTTTTCCAATAATTCAATCTAAGCGATGACCACTGATCCAGAGCGGCCGGACACGGCACAGATGAAACAATTACACAGATGAATGAGCAACAGCATCCTTATAAGAAGGTAAACATCAATAAGTATATTTATAGGTACGCGAGTTGAAATTAACCTAAAACTATGTACCTTTTACAGTTTTACTGCAGAGTTCATAATTTACTAGCACAGAAAATATATATTGGCTTTGTAATGATAGGGATCTTCCAAACGTGCAGCATCATCCACCGCCCCGTCAACATCAGGTTGACTAATAGGTAGAGCTGAAATAAAAACCTATACCTACAGAATTAAAGAATGGATACTCACTCTACGTCCAAAAAAGGGAACGTGACAGTTTTCCAGAAGTCGTATCCGTACTCGCAGGTGACCTTGAAGTGTTCGTCCAACTCCTCTTCTATCAGCGAGTTGTACTGCACCGTTATCGTGTTCCACATAAGGTTCTTCTGTTACACACACATACAATTATAATATTAACCACATTATTTAAGTTACAAATATACCCTTAATAATATTACTTATGTTGATAACGCGACCAAAGAGTGGTTATTGATAACTAATTTGATTGACTTACCATCCCTTATCCTGGATAACTAATTCGGCAGGGTTATCATTCTACGCTAGCAGACGATCGAAAGAACCATTTATAAATTTAACAAGATATCAATAAGTGGTATTTGTGTAGACTTCGTAGCACAATGCCTACGAGTGCTACGCAGCTACGCACTTTACATACATTCTGACCTTTTTGACTTTATGCCTTGGAATGTACAATAGCTAGGTCCCGACTATCATGAGAGTATCTATGAATCTAAATATCACAGGATGCCGTCTACGGAGTCCTCAGATGATATCGTAATAATGAGACTCATAAAGTAAAGTGCGTGCTCTTTTTATCTTATTCCGCAACGTATAGATAAGTAGGTTTTAGTAAATACTCATTTCGTACAGCCTTCTGTTTCCCTAACAATATCATGCGTGATGCCAATTGAGATTACATTATTACATCTGTATTCCAAATATGGTGGTTGCTGCAGTAGGTATTCTATCAAGATCGCTCATCTACTATGAGCGATCTTGTCTTATTCAGTTGTTCACATTATTCCAGGCTTGCCAGTTTTCATAAATGTCTTGCAACTAAAATGGTACCTACTATAGTCTATTGCGCCCTTATCTCATTGCCTGGACAATGAGACGAATAGGAAGTCTTTATAAAGGTTAAGTTTTCATACAAAAAAATATACTTTAAAACGTCACCGTAGGTGCGTAGGCCTGTGTTAAATGTTCCGATTCAAATATGTATTAATGCCTATGTGACGATAGGAGGTTCTAGGCAACAGTACAACTGTACCGACGTACAGTTAGGGGTATTATTTACGTCTTGTGTAAGCCTACTAGGTACTCACAGTAGGATGTTTCCTGCTGTCATCGTGCTGACCGTTCCTCCCCAGTGTGCCGCATCTGTTGAGTTGGATGTAGAACTCATAATAGTCTCGCCCCGTTCCGTTTATGTACATGCAGTCCGGATCGTATGAATAGCCTGCAATAGGAATAACTTACAGTTGTTTCTTTTAATGGCCGATTCTTAAAAATTACGGACCGTCTTTGGTCAGAATTATTGCCCAGTTTGGCAATAAAAAATGTTACCATTGGTAAGCAAAACAATTCGTTTTTGTTTATAGGAACCGAGCATAAGTAGACTCTAAAATAAATGGTCTCAGTAAGTCCCAGCAACAATTTTTACCTTTATTGTTTTGGTAGAGTTTATCGTTAAGCACAATTACTTATGTAAGCATGGGTGTTTTAATATTAAACCCGGGAAGACAAGGAACACCATTCTTTCCTGTAGGTACATGTTTATAAGCAACTCCTCAACTTATTGCCCCCAAAATGTAGCAAAAACTCATAACAAAATAAAACATTGGACCTAGCCACCGCAATAAAACGTTTTAAAGAAAGTGCTTAGAAACCGAAACCGCACTCAGGTAGTTAATATCGTACTAAACGCAGATAATATCTAGGTAAAAGGGTGACATAGTTCACCGAAACTTTAACTGTGTCACTATACATTACTTAATTACTTTTTAACAGTCATTTACTGGGGTCTTAGGTACGTAATTAAGTATGATATTGCTGAGTTGCTGTGCTTAACTGACCGTTCATAAAGCTACTCGTATTTGGCTTCTGGTTTTTACCCTTATTTTATATTTTTATGTATACACAACTGTATTTTAGGTATATAAAAAAGTATTACACGTAAAATAAATTCTAGTTTAGGTACTTTCGTTCAAGTAGTTTGGATAACAAACTATTTCAAAATTCACTTGCAAAATTATATTTAGACCAATAGAAAAACTTGATTTTAGAAAGTGATTTTAATAAAAGCTTTTAAAAAGGTTTCAAGGTTCAAAAGGTTTTAAGGGACTGGAAATTCCTTTAAGCTGCTAACGGTAGTGTGAATATGCGGCTGTCCCACGAATCATAAACAATGCATCTAAGTGGGAAAAATTTATAATCTTATACCTAGTACTGTACAATTTAATATTCCTGCTAATAAACCGTGGTAGGGTTCTATGGTAAACGGTTCCCGTGACTTTGTAATACATTTAGGTTTTATTGAGAACTTGGATCAATCCGAGATCACTCTCTATAACTTAGCTTTGTTGTAACATTACTAGTCAATTAATTATTTGTTGTGAAATAAAGATCCCCAACATAGCCATACGGAAAAACTACTACTAGGTGCTGAGATCAGACGAACACAGAGTCGAAATTAATTTAGATTCAGACATCGTATCCCAACTCAACCAAACAAAACCGGTCGTTTGGGAAAATGTACCTAATCATTCAAATGACGATTTTGTATCAGCCTACATTTTTACACATCAAAATCTAGAATTCTAAATGATGTGACCAAGATGTAACTCACTTCATAGGCACAGATCATCTAAAGATTAATACGACCGGTGAATAAAATGTTCTCATACTCTTTATGAGAACATTTCATTTCAGTGATGTTGTGCAGCTGTACACTTGATTAACGATAACCACGTCGCGAAATTATCAAATGTCTCATCCAACGCACATGCCCTTTGACAACCACGATAAGAGAAGTGGAACAAACACAGAGTAGCAAGCACTTGGAGTGCTAATGTGGGAACGACCGTGCGAAAATCTTCAAGCGCTGTATCTTTGTGGGCACAGATCGGTTCTCGAATGCGATTTTGATATAATTTCCTAAATAAGGTGTTCTCTGCTGATATAGGTACATGAGCTATATGAAATTATTTTTTATGTACCTATATAAAAGCGTGAGGGACTAATTGGGCAAATGAGTGCAGCAGTCTGTAAAAAGAAATGTGATTTTCAGGAATTACCCGAATTTGGAACCAAACTAGTAGGTTTGGTTCAACAACCCACTAGTTTCCTACCGAATTCCGAGTTGAAAGAAAAGCGACCTAAGCACTAACGTCAGGTGAATAGCGTTCCATGTTTAAAAGTATGAAAACTTCATTTACTTCTTACTCCTTGACCAGAAATCAAAGGACCGATCGACACAATGTTCTTGAGTTGCGACGCTCGCGCCGCCGCCGAGACGTAAGTAACAATACCAGGGTAATGACACTCGTCTAGTCTACACGCCTAATTGTTCCAGCTATCTGCACAACACCTAGGGTTAGCCTGATGACCGATTACACCGCAGGAACTTCCCTAGGTAACTGACATAGCGGTGGTTAAACCTTTATGATTTGTCGACAATAGGCAAGATAGAAGCGCTATTGTATTACAGTTCGAAATTGTTGCAGCTCTTTTAGGTTTTGTTTGTTTAGCTCTTTATTCTTCGGAAACAATTCTGAGAAATTAAGTGTCAAAGACGTAAAATAAAAATAGAAGACGTTCTCACCTGCTGAATAAACCAGGCCGGCGAAAGATCCGTTGAACCCGACCCTAATCTTCATGAAGTCATCTTGGCACTCGGCTTCAATGTCTATTAACAAAACAAAAAAACATTACTATGAATTCATACCATCAGCGCTGCCCACTCTTCTAAAATACATATCCTAGCTTAGTCTTCTCCTCCAAATCTCCACCATAAGCCTTTTCTTGGTGGGTAACCGGCATTTCACGTCAAATACAAGTCAAAAATATCGCACTCTATAGTAACATGAGGACAATAGTATCTTGATACATAACCATTATTATCCCTGTATCCTGCATCATACGAATAGTTCAGTAAAATCTAATAAAAAGCCACACAAAGGGTTGCGCAAGCGCGGTGCCACGCGCTCCATACGATACCATCTCAATTTATCCGATTTCACAACATTAGCTAGACAATGTTTGCTGTTTATGATACTTTTATGAACTACAATTATTTCATTAGGAGTACCTACGCGGGTTCAGTGGGTCGAACTTAAATGTCGGTAATAGTAGTAAAAAATAAGGCGATGTAAAATGCCGCTAGTCATTCATGAAGTTCATTCAAATTCGCCGTCCAGCTAGTCATGTGACAAGCCCGCAATACTGTTCCCAACCACTGCAATTCCTCAAAGCCAGAATCAACAATGGCGCCGAGACAATGAAATTTGACGAGTCCCGAAGAAACGATTCAACTGTCTCGGAACCCAAGACAACACGATATCCACTTCCCTCCATATAAGCAAGTTAGACTTACATTGCACTCTACTGCCATTGGTCCGATGTCTTCGGTACTCGCGCTCCCAGGCTGGTGGTTCCCGCCACGTCGTGTCCACTACAGGCGAGCGTGGCTTGATGCTCACCGGTATATAACTGTTCTTCTCCGATAGGAATATCACCTTGACATTAAAAATACAAGTATTAAATAGATACTAAAGATGCAGACGTAATACCAACTTTTATGTACATACAAAAGAATCGCTCATAGCTTAATTGTTGTTGGTAACTATCACAAACGCAACTAGAGCGATGTCAACTATGCAATTTAAGGTATTTCATCAATTAAAACATGCATTTTTAATCATTTGTCTATGGTTTTATTTTATCTACCTCAGATCCTGTCTGCCATAGACCGTGGACGTAAGTTAAGTAAATATTCAAACCAATGTTAATTTAATGGTAGCAAGTTTAAACAACATAATTATTATACTTCATAGATCGCTGATCATCATTCGGAAGTTGCGAAACTGACCCTTAGAAGCGTTTAAAACTGGCGCAAGTTATGCTGTATTACATTGTTACAATATTTAATTGTAATGACTCATTTTGTTTAATACATTCCTTACATGAAGAGCGTTCGCATTTGAGGAGGTAGCGCTCCGTGGAGGTTTCACAATCAGATAGCCCTGAGATAACATAAGCCTAACTACCACCTTCCGGCACACGCGACTTTTGACTGCCTTCAACAAATAACACAACCTCCGCTAATTAGCGCCTTAAACGACTGTTAACTTAACAAGCACCTAAAAATAGTCACGAAAATAAAACCGTTAGCGTTGTTGTGACCGAGCACTGCAACAAGATTGCAACCATTACCTGACCAAAGAAAAAATTCAAAACAAACTAACGAATTACGGCGTCGGTAATTCACCATTTCACAGTCACGACCCCTTGAAAGTTTTGCACAAAAAAGACGTAAATGGCAGTAAGTATGCCAGGGCAGTTCGCACGCCGGCTGCCAGTAGCAACGCATTATAAAATTGGGCCAGTGGAGTGCCGGAGTAAACGCCGTCGCCACATCACTTTGACAAATTGATTCTAATATAAAACAACAAATAAAGCTATTGGGGCCACATCATGCCGCGTCAAGCATAGCTTATCCATAGAAATAGAAATGACAAGAATTGGGAACACTTTCATTCGGTTTTCATGTGGCTTATTAGTTTTACACGTGGTTTATTATCAGACTTTCGTGGTAACTCAACATAACAAAGAATTCGACGAATACCTGTAACTGTTATCCAATTTAAATAATGTCGGTCGGGCCGTAACAAGTTTGTATTTCACGGCACAATTACAATTAAAAATTGACAATCAACCATCACAGGCTCCATGAAGTAAGCAGCCAACGATGGTCCGGATAATTGAGGCGGTTATAAAGTTTGTTTATTGACCGCTTTATGCCAGCTCATCTGCTCCTACAAGTAACGTTAAGATATCAAGCATTTTATACTATCAACCTAGGAAATAAGGTGGTTAGAACAAAATTCTGTTTACCTACCTACCTCGGCGGCAAAGACTGACCGCATATCCCGTTTTCTTACGCAAATGGTATGAACTCGTTAACAACAAGATTAATAACGCATTTCTAAGGGATGTTCTCGTTTGTAGGTCACGCGGTGTGTGACCGTCGCCACCGTTCATGGTTTAGATGCAATGTGAGTCAAACAACAGCTACCAGCCACTTACACCAGGTCAGAGATGGATATCGCTAAACTAACACATATACGACCTTCTTAGAAGCCCACAATGCGCGTAACAGTAGCAGATTCAGTTTCTCACGACTTAATTAGCTAATTCGATTATGTTAATTTATTTGTTTGCATTTTATGGGCTGCGAGGACAGTTCATATGTTTTACAGGATGTATTTTCAAGATCTAGTCTTGTCATCTTTCTTTACTTTTTTTTGTGATAGTAGATGAGCTATAAGATGAGGAACTACCAATGAAAACTAAGCCTAACTATGAAATATATTCTATCTAGGTGGTACCTACTAGTGAACTTAACATACCTGCGAAAGAACGTTATATTTACGTTATCGAAATCCTTTTATGAATTATAATAGCAGTAGCACAGACTTAGCAGAACAACCCAGCTCAACTTCCTTCGTACAAAAATTACGCGTAAAACATAATAAATCGGCACCGGAACTACAGATGATAACCTAATCAGATTAGAGAAGCCCTTCCCAACTGCAATATTGTATATTGCACAAGCCCTTAGAGGCTGCGGCGTGGCCTCCCCCATTCAGTCGGTCACTACGCAGTAGCAGTGCGTTGAGCAACGTGCTGACTGCCACCGTACGCGTAACACGCGGGAACTCACGCGTGACACAAATAATAGCCCCGTAAACACTCTTTTTGATCTTTCAATTTATTCTTTTCACACACCAAATAATCATTTCACTGCCTTCGATTCATCAGCTCAGCAACTAAAATTACCATTTCCTACCTAACATTTTACTGTGAAATGACTTTTAAATCCCAAATCTGTAAAATGCAACCGTTGGGTATGCATTGTTATATTTTAATTGAACTCCTCTAAAGTAGGTCCTCTTACATGTCCACTAAGTCTCATACCATTCATTCGTTCTATACAAATCGACCGTAAAACCAATAAGTGCAGCAATTCCGCAAAACGAAAGGAAAAGATAGACTGTGTCAAATCGTGTATTCTTAGAAGAATTCTTTCAATCAATCCATCAATGGTCGTTCAAATGGGTGTAAATTGGTGACTATTATAGCGTACCTTTCACCCATTTCTGTGTTCATGCCTGCGAGTAATTGGGTGATGGCTGTGACGATTATTTGAACAGTCACTCTTTTATTTTGTGCCCCCGAAATACGCCTATCTTAAATGAGAATGAGCCATGTTGTTAGAAAAATCAAATAAATAATTAGGTAGATAGTGAAACCGTGTGTCGGAGCGAATTTCAGGCATTACACCCGCTGTTTGTATATTGGTTTGCAAAAAACTTTTTTTATTCCATTTCTCCTGCGTTATCCACGAAAGTAGACGAAACTGTAGTTTATTTTCTATTATACTAAAAACGCACCAGTTAGATTGACAAAGACGTTTGTTACCGTCAGAAACACAATAGTTTTCGACTGTCCACAATTCAACTGACGCAGACTTCGCTAACAAAAAGATTCAACAATCTAAAAATCTAGTAAATAATTGAGTTATAAATCGTAGTTAACAAATCTGGCTATTTTCAGAGCCATTAAGCACGATGAAAGAGACAGGGCTGACCGGTGCATGGCGGATTCTTTTATATCAAGAAATGGCTCATTGTTCGCGGCGGTTACGCTCCTACATTACTCGTAGCTCGTAGTACATACGCGAGTATATAATAAATGTTGCTGCTTCAAGGCCGAATCGTGGGTATGAGAAAGTGAAACTTAGATGTTTCCGTTTCATTTTATACTTCCTTCCTGAATTAATTAAGAATACACCCCCACTCACACACACACACTACAACATTATTTAGAATTATTTTGATTTGTTCAATTTATTTTTATCTCTTGATAGTTCGCTAATTATTACGAATTCTGTCCATTTTCAAACATCCTTTTAAGATTAAAATAGCTAACGCAAACCATGTCTCAATTTAAAATTTAAGATAACGCAACTGAGGCCCCCAAGATACAGGCGCTGCCTAGTTTGTTATAGTTTATTCTAGTTACAGTAAGCATGCAATGTTATTATTTTCGAAATTTACTTTGTAACAATGGACCAATAAATTATTCTTATTCTTAATTAGATATATGCAAAGGAATTTTGTCTGGAATAAATTGTTATTTTCCAATTAGGCATTTTCATTGCTATTAGTACCAAATCAGTCCACTTTAATAGACGTATCGTAATAGTGCAGACATGATCCACTTAGGTAAAATTTATCTGTTTTGAATAGCATGTGAGCTTAAAGAAAGAAAGAAATATAATATTTATTACTCACCGGGTCCTGTTCACTGCCATCACTTTTGAGCGCTTCTCTTGTTTCATTCTGCAAATAAAAATAAGTTTTATAAGAATGCATTAATGGGCTAAGCTATTTCTTTAAAGAATTTTTCTCTTTCGTCTCTATTTTAGCCGCTATTTTTGGATAACTATTTCAAATCTGACAATACATTGAACAAGATCGAAGTAGCAACATTTCGTTTCTTCTACCAACAACATTTCAACTTTACCGACTGCCCAAAATAGAAGCTCTCCAGGTACCATATCTACACGCTTGTATTCTCCTCAGAGGTATGTAGAGGTGAATTAGCACACCCCCATTTTGGCAGATACATCATAAGTCCCTATAAGGTGCGAGCCCATTGCCAGCATTATACGAGCACAAATCCAGAATACGAACAGCTACTGAAAAGCTAATAATGGGAAAACTCGATATACAATCCACCCATCTTTTCTTTGACCTTCCTCTCCATTCCATCAAAATTTATATTCATCACTCTTTTAGTCACATATATGCATTTCGTCCCTCCTCATCACATGCTATTTCCATTCAACTTTTCTATCACTGGCGCGACTTTCAAACTTATACATATACTCATTTCTTACTTTATCAATTTTCGTGACAAAGGAAGGATTTTTGAAAATTCACCTCCTAAGGGGGTTAAACAGGGGATGAAAGTTTGTATGAAAATTCGACATTTTTGCCAAAGGAAAATCCTATCGGGCACATTCCGATGGCAAATCCCATCGGGCACATGGCTTGTTTTTCTTATAAAAATAGAGGTTAGTTACCTTCAGATTATTTGAAAGTACAGGATCAGGAGGATCTTCCCCGGATCCCTCGTGTAGCTCCGACGAGGCCGACGCCGAGGACGAGACGGACACCACCGATACTTCCGTCGAGTCTGAGTACTCGGCCGAGTCCAAGTGTTGGGACGCCGAGTGCACCTGGTTATGCGGTAAGAAACATTTTGTAAGTAACATTAAAGGCTAGCGCAGATTGGACCGCGTGCACCGCACCTCTTTTTTATTTTAATACATTGCGATGCTGCCCACTGCTGCTGTAATGTACGCTTGACTTTAATACGCCTAATCTTCATACTGTTTGACTTCGCTAGCGTTAACGCACTCAACAAACTACTCATCATCTACCTGGCGTTTTTCCAACTACGTTGTGGTTGGCTTCCAGTCTATCCGAATATTAAAATATTTCCCTCAGTATTACAAACTCAGTAGTACAACAACTACTCTAAGGCATCATTAATCTAGTGTTAAACGTTGCTTTGTAGAGCGTAGAGATTATCTTAATGCAGACTATACATTGGAGCTTTAGCAACTATTTGCCGAATATATAGCGATGGCAGGCAATGACTGATAATGATGATGATAAAATAATCTATTCAAAACCGCTGAGCACAATCAATGGAAACCAAATAGATGGTCCTAGGTTACATAACAGAAAATGAGGACCATAATACAGATTAAAGATTAAAAGATTGCTTTGACCTTATGCCACAAAAGAGATGCTCATTTCTTAGCAGCTAAAAATACAAAGAGAGTTTCAATTTAAAAAGATTCTCTCCGTAATGCTAAAACCAGTTAATCTTGAACAAAGTATTCTAAGAAAAGTAATAAGGTCAGTGATTTTAGAAAAATCCATTATCCATGAATATTGAAATTGAATGGCTTAACATTTTAACAAAAAAAAAGAGGAATACAATGACTACTTACTCTGGAGATAATAAGATAACTGCACACGATGAGGAATCTGCAACAACATTAAAAATTATACCCTTACATGTTCAGCACGGTAATATGTGATATTGAAATAGATAATACACTAGATGAAATAAAGAAATGTATTCAATAACATGTTGCGTGCAGACCGAATTGAATCGTGATACATTCTAATGATCACTTATATTCGCAAACAAATGTAAGTAAACGCGGCTAAACTTACTTTCGTGATACGCTTATATTGTCGGCGCAGGCGCATTGTTCCAAGTAATGCTACTACCTAATGACGGGTCAAAAGACACGGCCTGGTAATGACAGACCTCGAGATTGGATTGATCCCGGAGAATCAATATCTATTACCTACGTAGAGTTTGCCAACAAAATTGTTGAATCACGTACAGTTTGCGATGTAAATATTATATATTACACAATTTCAATTTTCGTTTCACGTTGTATTGTGAATGGTTTCTGTAAATTTAAAGGTGAACGAATCTTTGCGTGATGTTTACGGTTTACTCTGTTCATAAGAAGTCTATTAAGTGGGGAACTGTAAATTCGGAGTTCAGTGATAAACTGAATTCTAATTCAATCATGTATTTTGGATGATTGGCCTTTGAAAACAGTTCACAAACGTAAAGTGCGGCAGCTTGCAGGCTTGTGGAGATGATTTTTTTTTCCCGGGAAAAACGATACATTCGAAATTATTGTATATCGAATGTGTCGATAAAATGATTTAAGAGAGTAGTTTCGATGACATAAAAGGAAGATCTACATATTAATCTTTGTCTTGGTTGTCGTAAAAGTTGAATAAAGGATTTTTACAAGAGGGTTGCAGAGTAGCATCCGCCTGCAAAATATTATGAGCTGAAATAATCCATTTAATAAGTGTGTCTATCAGGTTGCCAGTATTGCGCAGCAGAATTCTTCAGAAGTAAGCGCTATATTTAAGCTATTATTGTGATAAACAGTTACACTGTAAGTTTTTCCTCTCTCAAACTTATTTAATTCCGTCTGCGTATTGCCTATTGTTTCGGTCGTTACAGTTCTAATAATGTTGGAGTAATGTGCCTCAGTCAGTGACCCTACCATCGTACCGTGACCTCTCGTGTCCTTCGGATTCGATAAACTAATCGAAATCGTTGAATCATTGCTCATGTCATGCTGTGCCATCTTGGTACAGAAAAAAAATGTGCAATCTTTGACAAGTTTGATTGAATTAAAGAACTAACTTTGATACATCTTATATAAAAAAGCAAAAAATATATTAAACCGTGTCTGTGAAGGTGGAGCTTTCACTGAAGCAAAGCAGTAGGGAGAATTAAGAAATTGTTAATGCTGGTATAGCGTATAATGTTTAAATACCTACAAAGGTAATAATTCACTTTTAGACTGTAATACTAAACTAAATACTTATAATGTCAACTTTATATACCTGAAATAAACTAAATTAGAATACCATGAAAATACCTGAATAGTGAAAAGTTAAACGATCGTGAAAAAGTTATAGTGTTTCAATGAAAATCACGAAAAATCCTGCCTAAAGTGTTTTCGTCAGAATAGGACGGTTGAAGGAGACACAATACAGAGTGTACCAGAAAGGTGTGGTCAAAAAGGGTGTGGTACAGACCATCAAACTGAACAAGTTTCTCCAGGAGACCAACCTGGGACGAACATCGTAATCGTGAAAAAATTATCAACTGTCCCATAGAAAACTTCAAAACCTATCAATAAACTTCAATAACTCGACACAAATGTATAGGACGGCTGATGATTTTTTGGAATAGATGATAGATGTAATAAAAATACAACATATACAAGGTGTCCTGTATAAGTTGTATTATTATTAAATGTAGGTAGTTTTTGTAGGTTTTAGTGGCCCGTAAAGTGTTAAACCAAACATAGACATATTACCTAAACCAGTCATATAAATAAGACAATCCTTCATAGTTCAAATCTCATTACATCACAACCTTATCATTTCATTCGCATAATCTCCAACAGTTCGTGATTGTGCTCGCAATTAATCGATAAGCGAACGTTCCGATCATCGATAATCGAGTTATAATCGTCATAATCGCTTTGATTTCGTGATCGAGAATCGAGTCCGTTATTCGTGTACGTCCAGGGGGCGACATGGCGTAATGCTCGATTTTGTATGAAGCCCTGCAGGTTTGAGATGACTGAAAGGCACGAAGGGTCACTCGATCTTATAATAGGGTTAAGAATAGCGGGATCGAGTTTAATCGAATTGGATGGTTGTATTTTGTTAGGACGCAATCTTGTAATTTGAAAATAATAGAATTAAAAATAAAAATATTTTTCGTGAAAAAAATTTACAGAAAATAATACATCTGTAAAAAAAAACACGAACTGTAAATAAAAACACTTACAACATATTCATAAGAGCAATTCAAAGCGTGCGTGAGTTACATTGAAAAATACCGATGTCTCTCGTAGCAAGTTCGTAGCACTTGAGTCGTTGATGTCTTTTGTTCACGCGCCTTCGCGTAACACATGACAACAGTTTTTACTTAACACTCGGTAGAAATATACTCGTATGAAGATGAAATAAGAATATTATGATGCGTAGATTATATTTTATAATTAGTATTATAATATTAAACTATTTTTTTCTGAGTGTGATGCTCTATATAAAAAATAACATAAAAGAAGGCTTAAAATCGGCCTTCAACGATTTTGGTAATGACTAAATCCTATTCTGAAATAAGCATTAATTGTCTAGCTTAAAACTATGTTTCTCTGGGCTACGATTATTTCTACAAAACGCAACCAAGGGCAGATTGTTATCATAAATAAATAGGAACAAAAACGCCGCTTTTTCTATATTACATTGCACATACCTGGAAGGTGACGGTCAAATTTCGTAACATAAACGGATGCTTATTATATCATATTTCAGTTCCTCTATTACATTAATTCATTTATTGCATAATTTTCACAGTAAGTGTGCGCGCGCTATAATCTCGGCGGTTCGGCTCAGTTCGGCAGCGGTCGGAACAGCTCGGCCTCGCTCGGCTTCCTACATCTCCTATCGTAATGGCCTCATTTCCACTTCCTCACTAACATTAACGTGATGCTCAGTTTGTGATATAACTAGGTCATAATATTAGCTCAAGGACGTTGCTCATCCCTTTCATATGGAGCAGGCAGTTACCCGGCAAGACTTGATGCAGTTCAATCTTAAAGACGACTATCAAACACGAGAGGATGGCTTGCAAACTTCTTACGACGATTAATTAATTTGGGGCCATCGGTAAAAGAATAATTAAAAATAACTGAAAATAAGACGTTGCCTGAAACACACGTCCATCCGAATCTGAAGTTATGGATTAATAATCGTTAAAGGAGGACCAGATCTAAACACTATAATGATGATTTTTATTAATCTCAACAAATAGAGTTCATGATAGGTACCCAATGAAAAACTATACCATCTGTTAACTGTCTGAAAACTGTGTCTAAAAAAAATCTATAATTCATTCAAAAACAGCATTTTCTAGGTAATTTCAGACGATTGCTGCTCAAAGTAGACTTTCATGGATGATTTCATACCATTTCCTACAAAACAGTTTTGATCAGTTAATTTCATGCTGAAATGTTTTTGTCAACTTTTTGGTTCTTAGAAATAAATGCAGATTCATTTGATACGGCATTATATTATTTCAGAATACATGTGTCGGGGTTCAAAATAAATCCTGGCAAGCACCAACAACGTAATAGTGCGTTCATTATAACTTGTGCCGTGACGCGATTGGTAGCACTGTTCGGTCAGTCGCAATTTTGAACTTTTATTTTTGACCTAATCTCGACAAACAATAGTGCCAACATGACGGCAAGGGACAACTTCAAGAATCTTTTAGCGCCTTAAGGAATGTCATTATGGCGCCAAAAGCTTGTAATTTAATTGCCACAGATATTGTACTTACAAAACAAAATGTCGGCGTTAGTTCCGATTTCGGCCACGCGACAAAATAACTTAGTAGCGTTGTAAGTATTTCAATATGCTTTCTTTCTAAGTTCATCTTGAACACCACTGACATACGTTGGCGGAAAACATCGAGTGGAAAATGAACTTATATCAGAAAAATACAAGCCTGAATTCGCCAACAGGCAGTGAAGATAGGTAATTATAAGATTCTTTAGAATGACAGAAATGTGAATCAGAATAATACGTCGAATACAATATCTAAGGTCGCGTCCTATTTAAAAGCGATCGTTCGCCTGCAT
Source organism: Lithophane ornitopus (assembly GCA_948473465.1). NCBI lineage: Eukaryota > Metazoa > Arthropoda > Insecta > Lepidoptera > Noctuidae > Lithophane > Lithophane ornitopus. The sequence goes on along the minus strand of OX419624.1, from coordinate 7,886,125 downwards.
AAGTTACTTTTTTTTCGGAACACGCGTTCAGGTTCCCCGAACAAAACAATCTAACGTGTATTCGCGATGAAGAGGTAGCCGGAATATGAGTCTGCTGCTTGAGATGAATAGGGTAAGTAGCTATGGGCCCATTGCCTCGAAACCCCTCACTAAAACATCCTAAAAATTATTCACAAATTCACATCGTAACAATGATAATTAAGCTAATTATTGGAAAAATTTGAAGCGTCCCAATATTTTTAATATAGCACATAATACATTATATAGGGTCGGCAATTTAGCTGTGTTAACATCACGACTATTATCCCCGAAGAGCCTGGCAGGGGTGTGCCTATAGACAATATCAGCTATTTACAAAATACCGACCCTAGAACTAAAGATAATCATGGCAGATTTTTATAGAAGTAGCACAGTTAGACTGAGGCTACATTAGGCCGCGAAGCTCCCTGCAACACATGAGCGTAAAACAAATGAATGCATGCTCACCGGTATGGCTACTGCTGTACCGGTGTAGCCATACCGGTGAGCATGCATTTGTTTTAATTAATCGCTCATGTGTCGCAGGTCGCGTCGCGGCCTAATATAGCCCCAGCCTTAGGGCTATAACACTGACAGAAAAATGTGTAGGCAATAGCCACATCATCCAAGGTGCCGTGACAACAGAATACCCGAGCACTTATTGAATCTTCCTCGATGTTAGTATTGCCGGTTTCCAGACATGCCGGTTTTTTCTTGCTAATCAATCCTCGAAGATACCGATGATAAGCGAGGGTCTCATTGGGTAGCCATACATATTGATGAGAATAGGTGTTGGCCAATATTTGGTTCATATGGGCGAGCACCTAAAGGATTTTTTACAAATCCTGGCTTGCAATTAATTGACATAAGTCCGTAGAAAAAATCAGATGGTTCAACGTTTCGTAGCTTTGATCCTATATTACCATCCAGACACAGCCTATCAGAAAAAAAAAATTAAACTACAGTAGAACTCGCGAGCACAAAGTGCGCGCAGCGTCGCGTCGCTTCACGTCGCGGTCTGAACTGACCCTTACAGGCCTTTTGAATCATCAAGGAGTCGTTCAGTTAAACAGAAAGTTAACCAAAACTCTGTAGAGCTCTATAGAGCAGAAGCTCTAAGCTTAGCTTATATAGCCAACGCATATAATGTCCAAGCAACATGTATTGTCAGACACATTTGCGACCAAGAGTGGTAGATTGAAATGAGCGTGGATGTATATCACTACAGAGTAGGAGGGGAACACTAAAGAAGACATAGGTGGACTGAATTAAAGACTAGTTGCGCCCCGCGGTTTCACCCGCAAAGTCTTGATCCCTTGGGAATATCGGGAAGGTATCAATGGCCCCAAATGGTTCGTGTAATATAACACACGGCTGCTGCGTCGCCAGTTCTTGGCTTGAACTTGGATTGACACGCTGCCGCGTGTCTCCTATGACCTTCCAATGGTCATGGTCTACTCATGTGCTAAATTTAACCCAAATCCGTTCAGCCGTTTTAGCTTGAAAGCGTAACAAACAAACTCACTTTCGCATTAATAGTATAAGTTAGGATTAGGATGATATAGCTAGGTAATCACCCCCATTACCAAGGTGACGAACATTATAGAAATATGGAAGAAAAAGAAACGTCTTTTTCTTACGACACCAAATAAATTGGGATAAGGGCAAGAGAATGATGATGGGTGGCAGACGGTAGTAAGACATGTGAGTGTTAAGTGGGAGCGGCGTCCGGAACGCACCGTTACTACACGGCTGGTGTGACATGCGGCCCACTACACCTCGAAACGTCACCGTAACCCGGCGCCGTGACCTGTGCACGCTGTCACACATTAGTACCGACTAAAGTCAGGGAAATTTTGTTAAGCAAATTGAGTCAATCTGCTCGGGTCTAGCCAAATATGTTGGGATCGTCTTCCAGTCTAACCGGATGCAGCTGAATAGGTACTAGTATTTTACATTGAGCAACTGCCTATCTGACCTCCACAACCCAGTAACTGGGTAATACAATACCCCTTGGTAAGAATGGCTGGTCAGACTTGCGGGCTTCTGACGACCCGTAACGACTGTCAAAGATCCACGAATGACAGCCGGGACCAACGGCGTATCTTGCTTTCCGAGACACGGAGGAGGTTCGGTATGTATAGCTGGACACCCATCCACGGACCAACCCTGGCAAGCGTAGCTTATAACCTGATGGATCATTATATTACTTAGCCACTAGCTCCTCAAATTCAAATCACAACTGTCGTTCTGTGACAGTTGTATGCAATGGCTTTAGCACGGGAAATTGACGTAACGTGTCAATTTGCCTAACAATTAATTTCCCTGACTGTTCATACATTACTTCCTAAAGTACCTACACATCAGGCTCTATGGAGCTCGTGTTCGTGTAAAGTTGATGGATGAGTGACTACCTTATCTAACAGATCGATACTCCTGGTCAGTGGTCCTCCCGAAAGTGACCTCAAATTGGCTGTGGAAGACGGACAGACAGACAGACAGACACACGAGTGATCCTATAAGGGTTCCGTTTTTTCATTCAGACGTAAAAAACAAAGCAGCAGGTGCGCTATGACCTGTCAGAAAGAAACATCACGAGCAGTGCGGTCTGATGATATCTCCCCAGCCCGCAGGGACGGAATTTGATTCCACTTTGAAGTCTTAACTGGTCATGAAAATCTACCTACCTACTGGTATGATCTAGACTAAAATAAATATTTTGGATTTGTAGTCTCTATTATAAATTTTTGTTCAAGTACGTAATTATGTTTTTTTTTTTACAATAATTATGTTCACTTCAACATTCATTCGTATTCCTATTCAGTGACAAACCCAAAATATTTGTGGATATTACAATTTTAGTTGCATAACCTTAGCAAAACTTCAAGCAACAAATCGTTGCATTTGAAAAGTAACACAGGCCCTGAATGAATGCAACTTAACTAGAAATGAGAACAATAGCATAATAAGTTATCTTGCGGTAAACTGCCAAATCTATAGGTAAAAATGTCGGCCTTAAACCTGCGGCAGCTGCTTAAATGTTCCTTTATGAAGCTCCGCAAATAAGCTATGCCTCTTATTCCGTTCAAGCGTAGCCGGGTCACAGATCTAGTACAAATATAATTTTGTTGTAGCGTCGCGAATTTACTTATTTCTATTGATTTGTTTGTCAAACTGTACATTCTTGGCAATGAAATTTATTGTCTGACGGCCGTTAGGATTTGAATGAAATTGTTTCGTGCCCCTGTGATCTAGATTTGCATTCGTCACATATCTACCTACCAAGGGGTTTAAAATTTTCCGCGAGTTCCTTGATGAGTTTGTATCTGTATGTTTTGATTTTGCAGTATAGGTATTGATGGTTAGTCAAATAAGGTGCCTACCCGCGTAAAAAATCTATACCGTCCTAGACAAAGCCGAAACTTTCTCGTCCAAAGTGGGAAAACATTTTCCGCCTCGCCTTTTGTGTTTACTTCATTTATTTTACTTAGCCCGTGGTTCATTATTAAAACACACAAAGAATAACAGTGCTTAACATCTAATTAAAAACATGAAAACGTTTCACATTTCCATACTCTATTTACCTGACACTTAGCACCATTTTGCACTAAGCTATACACGATTCACACTGGTTCATTCGATTCTATATCACTGCCACTACTCGAGCTTTAATCGATAATCACTTCGCGTGACTGGTGCGAGCGTAAGTTCGCGGTTGATCGTAACATTCGAAGTTAGAGGAAGGATGGTAGTGCGCGGCCGCCTCTCGCGGTGTCTGACCATCAAGTGTTGGTCGTCGACTCAGCCTCCAGCGTGCCTCCTCATCCGCGTAATGCTTCCCGCTGCGGTGAGCCCGCACAAAAGCGCGGGGGGGGCCTTAATCACCTCCAAAACCATTTGAGGAAACAATGTCCAGGTGCAAACTCAGTCACGCTCAATCCGACCCGACTAATGACAAAGTTCAAAGGCAATTACTCCCCACAATGAATGTACTGAAAAGTCGGCTTTAACGCAACAGGTTTATACATAACATATTTAATTTATAACAATTATCTTTCAATAAATAATAGTAGAAAAGTTTAAATAATGACTTGATCATTTTGATACAAAGTAACAAAACTTTTTTCTTCCGGCCTTACAACTTCAGTTCATCCGGTTTTAAAGTAAACTTAAAATGATAATTACTGTCATTACTCATTTTTGTTACTTTTACCTATTAGCAGTCACTATTTACTGGACATTGAATTTATTGCTAAATTGCTAAATAAAAAAATAATTTAGTAAACTATCCCGATGATTCTCTCCATGCGCATCAATATGTTGAACCCGACTATTAGCGACGTCACAGTTACCACTCCGATCGTAATTTTCATGGGTCTGTAACAGAAAATCGTTGATTGTACTTCAGTTGAGTTAGCCAGGGAACCGAAAACCACACAACGCAGATGAAAAGCGAAGTATGGACCGCCGGACCTGATAAACAGAGATCCAAACATTGAGCGGCAATCGTGCGCGAGCGCCATCTGCCAGAGCGTGGTTATTATAGAAACATAACTTAGAGCCTAGATCCAACATTATTTCATATTTGGTTCAATTGGGATTAATTTTTTATTGAGGGACTTTGCACACTACGCGGCTACGACCACGCCTAAGAGCCGCCCAGGCCAGATAAAAACTATAGAAAGCAAATGTGCATGGCGCACTTGGCTCTAACGAGTAAAAGTCACTCGACAGACCGGCCGACCAGTTGTGGACAAACTGTGTATTTTAGTATGAACGTCCGCATCTTGGTCGGAGCTTCTGGCACCAAGATTGCAGCCACTTCAATGACCAGTACTGGTCGTGACCGCGTAGGTCGCGAGGTCCCTGATCGGCTAGCCACATTGTGAAAGGCAGCGTATATCAAGGTTTTGTTAGGAAGTCAAAGTGGATTAGTTTAACACTAGGATACAGTAATTAAAAAAAAGGTTAACTGTTTGTCTCTTTGATGTGTAAGTTAGTTCTTTAACTAAAACTTTGTATTTTTAATTTTTAAGTTCGAGTATGCATGCTTGATTCGCGTATTATACGCAGATCATATTTATTCTGTAATTGTGTTATATATACTATATAAAAATACCTAACCCTTCGGGGAATAAACTAAACAGGCGCGAAAATATGTGTTGGAATTGGCTATCTCCTATATAATGTTGCTGCATACCAAATGTACTTAGTTGTACGTTTTCTTAAAATGTCCATCATCTGCGTAGCCTTTTTCCCAACTATGTTAGGGTCGGCTTCCAGTCTAACCGGATGCAGCTGAATACCAGTATTTTACATGGAGCGACTGCCTATCTAACCTACACAACCCAGTAACTGGGTAATACGATACCCCTTGGCAAGACTGGTTGTCAGACTTTCGGGCTCCTGACGACTCGTAACGACTGTCAAAGATCCACAAATGACAGCCGGGACCAACGGCTAAACGTGCTTTCCGAAGCACGATTTTCTTAAAATGTACAAAATAAAAATATATACCCGTCAGCGTTGTGGAAGTACAGTGCACTCCTGAGGGCATAGTACACAACCTGCATGTAGCAATAGATTAGGTAGTATAGGGCCAGCGCCGTCGCCGTCACTGAGAGCTGCACCAGGGAGACCAGCTCTGCCACTACTCGCCACGTCTTCTCCTGGTCCTGCTTGAAAACAGACTTCATCTCTTATCAAATAAGATGAATCTACATTCTAGTATGAGACAATTTCAAGGAGTCAATTTCCAAAATGTTTCGACCTGGCCAGGAAAAGCAACCAACCGACAAATAATATCAATTTTACATTTAAAATACTAGTGAGATTTCGTGATCAGTTACAAACTGTTAGCACCATTATAATCGTGGTCGCACCATTGCACTGGAAAATGACTAAAAGCTTAGATTTTTATCCTCAAAGCTAACTCTGTATACTTTGAGATAGATGTAAATGATTCTCCATTCAATACGAAAATAACCTTGACTAAATTTCAGTCTGAATTTGTTAGTCATTACAGTTAGTAGATCAAACGATTAGCTGTAACACCGATTTGCTTACATTTAGAGTTCATGTATTTTTTCACCTGACGCTCGTGTTAAGGCGTTAAAATTACGAGTTTAACAACTAACCTAATCTCTATCAAGTGAATGAATGGCCGTACCAGCGCAATTTAGCGGTCGACAGACGAAAACTTTACTGTTCTTGGTCTTAACCTAGAGAGATCACTATCAAACGCTATAATTACACTTTAACAAACATTACGCGCCTGCAACCTCAATTGGGTTCATCAAACAAGGTTTCATTTAGTACGTAAAGTAAATAAAACACTTTTAATAACTACTTGCTTCCTTTTCCCCTTTGATAGTAGATTTCTAATGTTTGTTCAACATTATTGTAGGTAGAGTTTTTACCTTATCCATAATGGATTTTCGCGTTAGTTGAATACGTAATGCAATTAGTAATATAGACTTTTCATTGTTTTTTGGTTCGTTTTTTGCGTTTTTTTTTTAATCTTGGAGATTGGCATCAAAGACAAGACAATGGTTCAGGAAACTCAGGAATAAACTTGCAATGAAAAACGATATGTGACGTAGAAGCAATGTTAATCTGATTGCAAAATGAAAATATGTCTAATCGATCATCATTTTATTTTCCATCTTCAAAATTATCCCTATGAGCAGCACCAGCAAAGTACATAATAAGTAATTACTAGACAATGGGTTTTATACATTTGCATGTATGTATATTTAAATTAATAAACTCCCTAATTACTCTCTTGACTTTTTCTCAATCGTGCATATTTCGTTTAGTAGGAGAAGGTACATATAGGGAGCCTACATCAACGGCACAGGTCATACCCTGCCTAAACAGGTATCTCCAGAAAGGGAGCCGAAATTTAAATTTTTGTCCAGTGTCATCAGTTGACGTAGCGAAGTCGTTTTCGACGTACAAATTAATACTGGGTGACAAATGTCACAAATCTGATCTCGATAGTTTGGAAAATACTTAATTGTATATTGTCACAAAAACTATGCATAATAAATTAATAATTTTAAGAATAACTAAAACTGTTTCCGTACCGTCTTTAAAAATGGTTTTTTGATTTTGCATTGTGCATATTTCGGCCTTTGTGAAGAGTTTAAATGCATATAATCCGATGTCTAGTAATTACCTATTCATCCTTCTACCAGTAAGGGCCATGGTAATCTCGAAAGCACACTCAAGCCTGAAGATATACAACATCCGCGTACCTAATTACAAAACAATGTGTAGGTATATAGTATAGTGTCCCCGAAAGAACACAGACTTTAATCGAAAAGATAAGAATTAATTTAATACAAGTAGGTGCATCAAGTTAATGTCGGAAACCTTCGAACCATCCGCCTCATCATCCGGCAAATTATGTTTATCAATATTATGTATTGTTTTATTTTTATAATTAACTTGTTTGATAAGTTTGTTTATAATTATTTAAACTAAATACCTGCATAAGCATAAACTCACGTCTCCTTCCCATGGACCCCGATGGGCAGAAGGTACAGAACGCCACCTGCTACTACGATCCTTACCTACATACACCTTTTGTTTCATTTACGTTCATACATCTGCTATCTAATTGCGTAACTTATTTTCGTATCCGATTAAGACTACTTAATTTGTTTCATTTTGACAGTTCAACCATCATATCTGTATACTTACCTACATTATTGGCAAATAAACGATTTCTATTTCTAACAACCACCGCGAAAACCTTGGCTGAATGAAAAACGGTCGGTTTTCAATGTTACATCGACCAGTTTGATGATCAGCGATTTAAGGTTGATTCAGACATATCAGTAAAGCTACAGTTCCGACACAGTACTAGGATCGATATATTTTTTTCGATAAATCGATATTTTTTGGCGATATTTTTTTTGAGGCAGATTTATTGATATCGATATAAAATATCAAGTATCGAAAATGTATCAAAAACGGTATATTGTTTCCAATAATATATTTTTTCCAACACCTTTGTCGCCACTGAGTAAAATCGCTGGAATTCAGAGCCGTAAAAAGTTTTTTTTTTTTGTTGATCTAAATATTATTTGCGGCCATAACAAATATGGATTTACAGAATTATAAACATTAGAATCAGCAATACAACTCTCTAAGTTCATGTAAGTGCATTAAATGAAAATTTCATGAAATCGTCATTCAATGCACTTACATGAACTAGGGTAGGGTAGCCCGCGAAATTCAAATACGAAAATACCTTAATCATTGTATGGATATGAAACCTAATAAATAAAACTAACAACCAAATTAAAGTTCGTTATTATTATTTTTTCAAAATGTCACCGATATATCGTTTTTTTTTCGATATATCTAAATCGATACCTATCGATATTTTTTTTAAATATCCATACGATATATAATATCTTTTTTTTTTGGCACTTCTTGCATCCCTACTACACAGTACCGGCACAGTGCAAAATATTCTTTCATACATTAAATTATCTATGAACGCTGGATGCATCTCGCGAACGAACGCATTCAGGTCAGGTCAGGACTTGTCAGTGTCTCAGAGTCAGTACCGACACCGGCATGAGAATGTAGGAAAGAATATATTATGTCAGATATATTGTGTCAGAATGGTGGCTTCACTGATATGTGTGAATCGACCTTTATGAAGGATCTACCTGAAACTGAATTATACATAGGTATATTACTGAATCCTTCAAGATCATCACCAACAATTTCAGATGCTAACTGGCGTACATGTACGACGCCAATCTTAAAAACATACAAATTAGAAGGCTATAAAAACGTTATTACGTAAGTATAAAAAAATGACCATTTCACCTTGTAGTGGGAAGCGGCGCTGTCGCAGGGCGCGCCACGTCACGATCCTAGTCTCGATGCTATCTGTGCGCACGAGCATCCATTACGGCGTACCAACACTCCTACGCCGACGCCGACGGAATCGCCACGTTTATGTATATTGTTATCACCACACTGATCGATAGTGTAAAAGAAATCCTGGAGTACTCTCCAGTCCAGGATTTTTTTTACGGTAAGTCTGCATCTTTGGACATCGATCTTAAACTTGTTGTTGTGAAAGCGAAACAGGTTGAGCCTAGTGACGAAGGGTTAAATAAGTTGATTATGAAGTTCATAGGTACTTTATTGGAAAATGTTTGTAGACACAGGATCGAAAGAAACACAGTCAAACAACAGCTTAATCAGCAGTCACAGTACAAGCCGTCAAGAAGAATCCCATAAACAACCAAATACACAAAGGACAGGAATCTAAGATCCAATTTACACTGTTTCCTGGTTCCTCGCGGCTAGTCAAAGGGCAGGTCGCAGCGTGTCCGTGTTGTAACAAGACAAGAGCAAGACATTCCTGAATAACGACAGGCGATGCATCGAGCAGGAGCGATGGCCGATACAGGGCGCACGAAGCAACCACCTTGCTCACGACGCCCGCTGCCGACGCCAACGCCGAACTTATGACGATTTTATCGGATAACTAATTAGGCGTCACTTGACTTTGACATTTAACATAATGTTAAGAGTCTTTCCGAAACCTTCGTAGATGAAGCAATTTGCAATGAATGTATGGGACGGTACATATATAAAACACCCCTTACCAAAATCCTTTCAAATATGAATGATGAATCTATCTAAAAATTAATCTAAATCTATGAATCATAATGATTATTTAGTATATCTTACCCTTTTAAATTTCTTAGCTCCGACACAACACTCCGGAGACATCGCCATATATTTTTTCTCGACGTGCCCATAGTTGTACCCGCATGCCTTGTCGTACTATTAAGAATAGAAAACCATAAATAAGTTAGGCACCTACACCAGTCATTCAACTTTAGAATCTTAACCCTTGTTTTCCGATTTTGTAGACAGTTCTTCATAATCAGCGTTGGGGAGATAGCTCAACATAATGCTGTCGGGCCCTATCAGAGTCGCTGCGACATTTATTTTTATGTCGCAGCATCATTCTGAGATAGTCTTTTGGCTTCGTACAGAACTTTCTATTTTTATTTTTTATATTATAAATAGGTTTCTTTTTTCTTTTTATATTTCGTTGATTGTGTATATTCAGAGTCTCAAGAAATACATTTTCTTGCTTTCTTTTTATATACAATTTCGATGTGGACGGTTCTTCTCCTTACCATAGTCGAGGGCGTTGCGGGAGCGGGGAACGTCCCTAAAATTTGCTTGAGCTTGTCACTCGTCCGTAAACAGCCACATTTCCGCTTGTTATAGATCGGCGGCCCGATGTTGACCTCTTCCACCCGACCGCCAGAGATGACCCCAGGCCTCACGCAGGCCCTTTGGTCGGTATTTGAAGCGTCACAATGTGGGGGTGTCATCATATATCTCTACAAGAGTATAACATATACTTAGCACCTTACCAAGCAGTAAAAATGTCTCTAGGATTTCACTTCTTTATGTGCTATCTCCTACTCTAATTTGCTTCAACAACAATTTGTGCAAGCGCAATCGAAACGCGTTCAGCTGGAATTTTTGTTAGTTATTCAGTCAATATACCTACCTAAAGCCAAATTCAATCAGTTGTAATTTCGGTGAAGAATTTACATAAAGAATTAAATCGATAGTACCTATTCAAAGACGGTGTGTGCCTACGTAAATATAGTCAGGTAGGAACAACGAACAACGTCTGTCCCCTAAGATCGAGTAGGTACAATTCATTATACATAATACTCAATTTATTTTCTGGTTGTACCTAGCGTTGCCAGGTGTCCCGATTTGCGCGGGACGTCCCAATTTTCAGGGGTCTGGGGACGCGTCCCGATTTGCAACTGATCGGGACACTAATTGTCCCGATAAATCAATAACTGTCAAGGATGACTCATTCACATACGCGTCAATGGTCAACGTGATTGAAAAAAAAAAAAATTAAAACGTTCTTCGACATGGAACACCTCTATGAAGAAGTATGTAAAGTGAAAGAAGTACCTAGTGTAGGCAGCAATGCATAAGCATAATCAGCCTATAATGTTCCCACTGCTGGGACACAGGCCTCCTCTCTGTGAGAGGCAGCGGGCCGTAATCCACCACGCGGGCCCAGTGCGGGTTGGTAGATGTCACATGTCTTCGAATTTTTGGTTCTAGGACATGCCGGTTTCCTCACGATGTTTTCCTTCACCGTTTTGAGAGCAGGGGCAGGAGGCAGCAATGCAAAACAAAGAATTGGCGCCGGCGCCGCTCCAAAATTGGCACAATATTTTCAAAGACAATCAAAGTGTCTTTTTTTGTGTCCCGATCTACAACCCTAAATCCCGATTTGTTTTACCTTCTGCCCCGATTAAAAACAAATCGGACCTGGCAACACTAGTTGTACCAGGGCGATCTAAAACAGACAAAAACAATGTCGACTGCAGCATTCCTAGCCAGGCTGGCATTTTCTGTTGGCCTTTAAGCAAAGATTTAACTACCGTAAAAAAATGTCCTTTTATTAACATTTGTGATCAAATAGGAAATTAAAGTTATGTATAATATTAGAGGTTCCTCTCTCTGGAGCCCTTACCGCTGGTAGTTTGTACCCTGTTCCTGATAACGGTGGGCTACATTTTTTTTATTTTTAAATGTTTTTAAGTACTTATAATTTTTATTCTAATTTAAAAAAATATAACTCATATGTAAATGGTGAAATAAAGTAAAGTATAATATTGAATACTTATATACCTACCAATTAGTTCACATAGCACCAAGATTTTGATTATAACACAAAACAAAAATAACATGTAACAACAAATATGACGTGATTACAATGTCACAATGCAAACAATTTAAGTTATTTTTCCTAATTTTTGACAACTTGGGAATGAAGGATACATGTCAAAGTTTCATAATAAACTATGTACTTACCTACCTATTTATTGAAAGTTTGAAATGCCATAAAAGTAACTGAAAAGATTCTTAGCGCTTGATTTTTTCCCTGCGCTCGCGCTGCTGCGTTCAAAAAAATAGTTATTGGTTGCAAGCCCACGACTTCGTCTGTGATCCAGGATGAAAAGAAGCCTAGGCTATGACCTTCTCCGGGTCATGGTCTACCCATGTGCCACATTTCATCCAAATCCGTTTAACCGTTTTAGCGTGAAAGCGTAACAAACTCACTTTCGCATTTATAGTATAGTATCGTGTATTCCCGTTCGTCCCACTGGCGTCGTCCCACTGCCACTGGTGGAACGAACGGGAATTTAATAAATCATATTCAATTTATTCCTGCTCGTCCCACGGACTTTCTCAGTGGGACTCACGGGAATGATATATAATTTTATTTTTAATTCCCGTTGGTCCCACTGAATAAGTTGAGTCTGGTTGTTGTTCAATTTTACACTTATTTATCCTAACTATAATACTATAAATGCGAAAGTAAGTTTGTTTGTTTATTTGTCAGGTACACTTTCACGCTAAAGCGGCTAAAATCATTTAGATGCAATTTAGCACATGGGTAGACCATGACTTGGTTTACGACATAGGATACTTTTTATTTCTGTAGTACATTGCATGCATACAAGACGGTATTCTGTGCTGGTAATCCTATTAGAAGCATAATACTAATGATTGAAATACTTTCGTAAATTCATGCAAGCTACTTTTTGTTAGGTTATTGTGTAGAAATTGTGCACAACGTGTTGTGAATAGAATATCGTACGTTCGTGTTAAATTACCTATCCGTCATTCAAATTCTATATGTTAGATAAAACTAATGATTGAAATACTATCTTGAATTCATACAAGCCCAGTACTTTTTGTTAGGTTATGTACTGTTCATAAATTGTGCATAAAGTGTTTTACACAGAATACCGTCTTGTATGCATGCAACGTACTACAGAAATAAAAAGTATCCTATGTCGTAACCCAAGTCGTAGTCTACCCATGTTCAAAATTATAAATAATTCCCGTTCGTCCCACTGATTAAGTCAGTGGGACGAACACTGAGAAATTCAGCGGGAATAAATTTAATATAATTTATTAAATTCCCGTTCGTCCCACCAGTGAGACGACGCCAGAGGGACGAACGGGAATACACGATTAGTATTATAGTTAGGGATAATATAGTACAACCACAGTACAATCATGGGAAAAACTGAACTACAGATTCAATAAAATCTTGATATTACAAAACAAACTCTCTGATCTACCTGAAAACCAATTTTACAACTATGAAATTCAATTTAAAGGTTGGTAACGTTGTGATCTGAAATCGAGTGCATTTCGCGGAAGACAGGCGACTCTACTGCAGACGGCCCGGTAACCGACGGTGACAAGGCACGTAGCGCGGCTGCGCGGCCCAGCGTGCGAAACACCACAGATATTATTTCACACTCAATTTTGACCCAATTATTGTTGTTTGCAGTACATTTATTAGTAAACAAGAAGTTATTAAGAAGAGGTGAGAAGGACCTATTAATAATGGGTGTGATATATTTAGGCATAAATGTTTAGTGTTAGTCTTGAGTCTTGAGGCGGATTCGGTGGAGTGAAGGGGAGATGGGTTTGGAAAATGAATTTAATTACTTACCTAGTAGGTGTGGATGAGCGGTTTTGGAATTGAAACGGAAAAAGTACAGTGTTTTCCCTGAAATTCAAAACAAGTAAGTAAGTATCAAGATCTTCCGAAATGACGTATTTGCTTCGCTCATGTCAAACTGCAAAATAAGAACGATAAAAATCAAGAGTTCTACCAGGTTTCGTCAGTGATAAGGATACCTACCTACTATGAGTCATTAGTTTACGGTAGACACACCATGGATACCTACTTATACCTACCTCTCTATTAGCGAACTGACACACCACTACTAATACTTTTTCAAACTTGATCATTCAAATTACTTATAGTCTAATTGATGGTTTCGGCGATAATCGCTAATGTCAAATGGCCCTAATTTACCGCGGTGACGCGGTGCCATACCGCTCCTCTATTGTTAGTACCTACTCTTACGGAGCAGTTTCGTGCCCCTTTGTAATGTGTGCGTTTTCATTGCAAACAGTTCTGGATAGTCTAGCTACCACTTGATATACCTATGTATATTGACTTGATATCATCAACTCATCCTATCGCAGTCCACTGGTGGACATAGGCTTCTCCCAAGCTGTGCCACAACACCTTGTCCTCCACCTTCCGCATCCAGTCTATCCCAGCCACTTCCTTAAGGTCGTCGCCGTCCACCTAGCTGGGGGACGTCCCACATTACCCTAACTATAATATATATACTTATTTATAATATATTATTTAGTAAATTCATAAATATATATATATTATATTATTTATATCCGAACTTATATATAATATTATAAATGCGAAAGTGAATTTGTTTGTTTGTTACGCTTTCACGCTAAGACAGCTGAAGGGATTTAAATGAAATTTGGCACATGGGTAGACCATGACCTGGAATAGGACATAGGATACTTTTTATCCCGATATTCCCATGGGATTGAACCCGCGGGGCGCAGCTAGTGTTTCTATATTTTGTTGCCAATAGCAGATTTTTAAAAAGAATAATTTTTAATTTGTACTATGTACTTACCTCATCTATCGAATCCATCAATTGTAATATTTTCATGTCGATAATAAGAAGTTGATGGCCACGTTGGTGTAGTGGTCGTGAGCGTGAACTGCTGAGCATAAGGTCCTGGATTCGATTCCCAGGTCGGGCAATGTGTTATTGGGTTTTTCTATTAGGAAATTCTCAGTAGCAGCCCGGAGTCTGGATTTGTGCCCGGTTGATGGCAACAGGCTCGCCCCCTATTACATGGGACTTAACATAACTGGCGAAATGGGGGTGTACCTATCATGGGTACCTTCGGGGAATCAAGGCGTAATGTTATAAGTAATAAGAAGTTTGAATTTGTAAAAATAATAATGATATGAATGTTGGTACATTCATATCATTATTATTTTTACAAATTCAAAACAAATGTTTGCATGCCAAAATGGTAGAATGTACAAGGATTCTTTAATACCTATATATTGTAACCGCCTTATTGTAAATACCTAAATAAATATGCTATTCTATTCTATAGGTAAGGTTTGAAAAATTCGTCTACCCAACAACTTACCTACCTATATTTATACTTGTATATTTACATCATGGAATGGGCATAGTCGCACCGGGCAACAATGGACTCGCACTCTCCCAACCGATTAAATCGTTTGTGCTGCGTGCGCGTTTTCGACACTGTGAACTCAACTAATTCATATTACCGTAGACAGTTACATGTGGCATAACGGTGAAGCATAATATTCTATACATTTCCCTCATTGTCACTGCTAAACGCATTACGCGACCGTGAGAAGGCCGAAAAATCCTTACGCCACTACGCCAACGAATGACGACGTTCGTAGGTAATACGTGCCTGCTAATCTCTGCAATTTACCAGATTTTTATGATCATGGCTGACATAACTGTAGCAGCATAACGTTCGCTCAGAAATTGATCGCTGTGCGAAATTCATGTAACACTGTGTAAGACGTATCCGTATCTAACTGATTTCGTATGTTACTCTTTATTGCTGTCTGGTGGCTACGAATACCATAACACCATCATGAGAATCGATTCTTGCGAATATGTTCCGTTTTAGCACATGTTTTATGAGCTGGAAATAGGACAAGATTTCTTCGAAAAACAATAAATATTAAGTTAGTTAGGTAGGTAGGTAATAGGTATCTAGTTCTCTGGGTTTGATTCCCAGGTCTGTCAATAAATTTCGCGATTACTCCGCCAATTATGAATCGATTTTAATGATTCTTTTTGGTTTCCGAAGTCAACAAGGAACCCTTATAGTTTCGCCATGTCCGTCTGTCTGACTGTCTGTCTGTCAGTCTGTGGCTCCGCGGCTTAGCTCAGAGACTGTTGGTACTAGAAAGCTGTAATTTGGTATGGGTACACATAATCACGCCGACAAAGTGGAAAAAAAAAATCGTAGTTTTTTTTTTTTATCCCCTACTACACTTAAAGTGGGGATGGATTTTTTTTTCTCGTCAATCCCATAATATGGGGTACCTATCGTTGGAAAGGTCGTAAAATAATGTAAGTTTGTGAAAATCGTTTTTGGATTCAGGGATCCGTTTGCGAAATATTAAGCTTTCGTGTCTTTCCCCCCTGCCAGGTAAGTGGTTGGTTTTGGGCATTTGAAAAAATTCACGGCAGTAGTATATATAACGAAATTAAAAGGAAAACTATAACCGCTACGTAGGCTCCACAAGTTACCGAGTTATAATCGACCAACTTAAATTTACAGTTGCAAAACAGAATGAATGAGCATACATTCTATGTAGTACGAGAGAACAAGTTTTCGACTACAATGTTAAGTTTGTTGGATAAATTCATCCCAACTACGGAACCCTTCATTGTGCGTGGTTTGACATGCATTTGGCCGGTTTTTTAGTTTGGTAGGTCATGCTTCCGAGGTGGTCCCATATAAATTTTATTAACTTTTCTTGCGTAGTTTTTGAGTTAGCTTCAATATTACGTATTTTTCCCACTAAGTATGTAGAATATGTTTTAAGTGATTGCGTCACTGTTATTTACATAGCAGGTACTGGCAGGTAGTGATATTCGAATTTGTGTGACGTAGGTAAGTATCTAGTTCTCACAACTAACCTGAAAAATAAAACAAACCAAAAATACCCCCCTTGAGTAGACGAGCCGTACATTCTGGCCTAAGTGATTATAAAACTCCCCTTCACTGACGCTCAAGTAGTTTCAAACAAAAGGGAGCATTATCAACCGTGCGCGGCTATTGGTTCCGAGCTTTTGTTTTGGATAGATTACTTTCGATGAAAACTGATTACATTTGGATTTGACTGTAAATAGAAACTAAATTAATTTGTCATGGTAGGTAGGTACACACGGCTACACATCAAGCTATACATTTCCAGAAGCTGACCTGGCATTGTACGGAAATCCTATACAATTCGAGATCAGCATAAACTGGAAATGTATAGCTTGATGTGAAGCCGTGTGTACCTATCAAATAGTAGATTATTCACTCAGTGTCTTTTGCCACAGACGCTATTTTTTTGACTCTAGAACATAAATTTGTAAAAGCTCAGTATTCCTACTATGGTAAAAGTTTTACCTATATCAAGTTTTTTTTGGGGTTACAAATTAATGATTGCCCATCTAGAGTCTAGGGAGTTAATGAATTGCTTTAGGTTAGGTTTGCATGACATAATTTGAAGCAGGTGGTATTAAAAAACCGGCCAATTGCGAGTCGGGCTCGCGCACGAAGGGTTCCGTACCATTAGGTATCTATAAAAACGGCAGAAAAAATCACCTGTCGTTTGTTGTATGGGAGCCCCTTAAATATTTATTTTATTCTGTTTTTTAGAATTTGTTGTTATATCGGCAACAGAAATACATCATCTGCAAATATTTCAACTGTCTAACTATCACGGTTCATGAGATAGGTACAGCCTGGTGACAGACGGATGGACGGACAGCGGAATCTTAATAATAGGGTCCCGTTTTACCCTTTGGGTACGGTACGGTACGGGGTATAAAATCGTGAAAAAATAATAACATCTGACCTAAACACTTGCTTTTCCAACTCACTTTAGAAATTAGCAGAATAGTGGACATCAGCTTTGCTTACCATAATAAAAATATAGAATAGAATAACATCTGACCTACACACAAATACAAATATAGGTATTTAAGTACTTAAGTGAACTTCAATATTTTGTAGGTACTATGAGGACCTAAATACTAGGTATACGGTTGCATTGCATAAGCACTCTTACTGATACCAGTCTAGAAGTACGAAATCTAAATAAAGGCATCTACAGCCCGTTTTCCCTTTCATTATTTAATCGTTATCAAAACTTTAACCCTCTTATTTTAAAGTTCTTAAATTTAAAGAGACGTATAAACTTCGAAAATGTATCGATAAACAGTTGTTAATTCATAACTTAACTTTAAGCAGCGTTTATGAATAAGGCGGTTAGTAAATTACTTTGTAGGTACCTAAATATGAAAAGATAACGTGGTTTTTAAGCAGATCGCCACGCTCAAAACCAATATCACACCCATCACAGCATTATGTGATTGAAAAAGCCTTTTATGAAGGATCGGTAGCACAGACTTGCGTTATCTTTTTGGTTTGTCCCATTTCATTATCTCTTCGCATACAAGTCCAAGACGACACATGCTTTCAACAAGCGCCTAGATATCCACAAATCAATCAATCAACGAGGACGTTTCAGGAAGCATGGTTATAGGAATAGAGAGACTTCCTTTGTGAGTGTTGCATGGACGTTAGCTAGGGCATGCCGCCCGGTGGGTGGCGCGAATCGCACGGTCGTTCACTCGTGCACCTGCCCGGTGTTATGATCACTACCATTACGTCTGTTACACTGCGAATCGTACGAATTGCGAAGATTTTTGTGCTAACGACTTTTGGTAAAGGTTTGTCGAACTAGGTATCATAGATAATTACTGTCTTATCACGTTTATCGACGAAGGACTCACCGGTTTTCGGTTCTATTTTGGCCTGGAACGATTCGACTGAGTTTAAATATCAATGGTATTATTGATATTTAAACTCAGTCGAATCTCAGAGTCGTACCTCATACATGCATGCTTGCTTGCTAATATCTATCAGAGACAGCAACTTACTAAGCCAAGTGGTGTTATTCATCTCTAAGCAAAGGAGACTTTTCCATGATTGATTAGGTAGATATTGGTATCAAATCAAACTTCGAATCGTGATCGAAGGGCATAAGATGAGTACGAGCAAAGCATTTTAATAGACTGTTTAGTCAATAATCAAATCACAATCTCATGTCACATAGGTGAAGTATGTATAAAAGAGAAGGTGGTATACATAAAGATATCTAGTTTTTGGCTCATACAACTTCCGAAGAAAATAAAAACAAAAACACCGGCCGGAGCATTAAATTGATACAAGACATCTGGGTCGGTTACATAAACACAGCAAACAAACATCCTGAGATAAAAATACAATTACGCCGCCTGTTAATCATCCAAGGTGAAATTGTATGTTAAAGCGAAAATTGAAGACGGTCTGAACAATGGCCCGCTACACAAGGTCACTCGTACAATAGAGGTGCGCTAAGTATTTTGGAAATGCGAAGGTCAACTGTGTCGCGATCCACGATAAGCCCTTCCTCCTTGTTAGCAACGATAACCTATTTCACGCTACCGTGGACACGCTCAACCCTATGTTTACATCATCACGATAATAAATATGATGTTTAATTTTATTTGAAGTCTATGATCCTATGGGAAATTACTTTGGTAAATAAATGTAGGTTTTGATTTTATTTGGCGGTTTCCAACGTTATCCCTGGGGTGGTTTGTGAATGGTTTTCTAGTAATTCCCTGTTTTAAGTCTCTCTTCTGAAAAAAGCAGTAAACTTGGCAACCGTCGCAGAGTCAATCATAACCAGCTCATATCTAACGCACCGCATCTTTACGCCCAGCTTATTAGTTAGTTTCACTTTTGGAATATTATGTTAATAGGTAGGTATACATTTAGAATAAAACGCAGATCGTTCACCATAATGTTTAATAAATAAACACATATTACATTTACGCTGCTGAAGCTACAGTCAGTGAGAGTTGCCGTAGCACTCGTGTGAATATTGTTTTGAAAGCATAACCACAGTGTGACTCTCTACTCCATACAGTAGGACAACGGGAATTACTCTTGATGTCTCTTGACATTATTATTCACGAGATCATCGCTAGTTTTATGTTCTGCAATATTCAAATCGAAATGTTAATTTCATTGAATGGACGCCAACCTGATTGTCCAGGGTTACCCAAGACTACTCGGGACGTTGGCACCACAACCCCCAGGATGATTATCTAATCATGATAAAGTAATAAATAAGGTTCACGCGGACCTACTGTATGAAGTTAGACTGTGGGATATCTATATCTAACATAGCTACTAGGGTCAGCAATAAGCTTCGTGATCAATGGAGTGTTTCAAAATAATAAGACCCTTATAATAAATAAAGATCAGTTCAGACGTGGCGTGTATCGATACTAAAAAGCCTTCCTACTTTTGTAGGTAGGTATCTACAAATAACGAAATCTTAACATTGCATTGTCTCTGATACAATAAATGAAAAACAAAATGTGTGTAAATAATGCACATTTTATATCATATTACATGTGCCTATAAAATAAATAAATAATCATCACAAACTGGCAAGGAGAACAAATTGTTACAGTTATATTAAAAGAAAATAAGATACATGACACCCCTGATCATTTGATCATTGCAAAAAATCACAGATCCACATTTCCAATCACTACCTAGCTGAAGTACAAAATGTAAAACAGCCTAAATGAATAATTTTAATATAAAAATTGGACTCAAAAAGGGAATGTGCTTGCAAGTAGTCAGACGTTGATGACACAATCACTAACACGTTACGACACTAAGTTGTGCTCAATACACTAAACAATATCCATCATATCATACCAACAGGAATGATCTACATCCTAACATTTCTTTTCCTAACTACTGTATACAGATCGACCATAACTAATATTTTAAAAATATATTCCATTGATATAGGAAAATATGCATAAAACACCCATTTTGATACCTATTAACATATTATTTTTTATAAAAAACTTGTACATGTCGTGTAAGCGGAGGCATGATAGTACATTGTAGGAGTAGGAAGTACAAGGTTAGTTTATAAATTTTTCTCAAGGACTACAATTTCAATTTTACTACTGTAAATACTGATAATGTTACCCCTGTATTTTCTCATATTTGATTAACTATTGATATTTTAGTATGAACAAGGTGTACCGTGTAAGTGAATGACAAAGTAAACACATATCTAGTCATAAAATATAATCTATAGGTACACATAGACAATATTAAATCACATTATAGAACGACAAAATATATTATCAACACACGTAAGATATATTAACACAATGTAATACTTTTGGTTACGTTAAACACAAAAGACAACCAATCACAAAAACTCTACGGAGTAAGCCAAATTCCCAATTGAAAATCGACCAACTTTCTTCACATGAAAATCCCGTTTTCCGTTCAGAATACGGCTCAAAATAAAATTACGTACACAATTTTGACACAAAATCCGTCAAATGAGCGTTCTCTTAATCATATAATTTTATGGTAACATCAATGTTTTTGTAAGTTATAAGAAAATAATTTCTGCGCCTGTTTTAGATATACTTTGAGTTAATTCAATGCTAGAATATTTTGTACGTTAGGCGAATTTAACCACTATCTTATACATTGCATTTATCACATTTATTCGAAAGCGTACTAATATTGTGATAGTAAAAATCTGAGAGAAATATATGGAACAAAACCACTATACACACTAACATAGAAATATGTTTTAATGAATAAAATGACCGTGTAGTATGCGCTTGCTAAGTGATGCCATACGTTTACAAATAGCTCTCGTCACTCGACTTATTTTAATATTGGCGATGCTTTTCCCTAATCTAAGCTATTCTAGCAAACGACAGCCTTTGTTTTTAATTAATATTGATCTTGCAACACTAAAACTGAACTCTCGAATAAAAGAAGAAATTCAAAAGCTATAAATTCCCAATATTTATAATTTGTGCCTGACTTATATCATTCCGTACGCCGCCGCCATCAGCGTTTTCAATCTAACTTCATTTTTACATAACTTTAATTTAATCTTTCATAAAATAAATGCCTTCAAAATGCGGTACTTTACACAAAACAAATCCTATGTTAAAATCTTTAAGCGCAATAAATTCAAAACACACGTACGAAACACAAGTATGAATAAATCCGTAAAGAAAAGCGGTAAACAATCATTGTTAATATAATTATGAAGTAAATGTGAAGTATCTACATTTAGGAACATGTTGCAAAAAATATGTTTTAACAATATGAGATAAAACTTAAAAATTGATTGATTTTTACAAGTAAAATAGCTTACCAGCACAGGAGCTGCAAAATAATGGATAGAGCAAGACTGCCATACCGCTTTTTGACCTAACATGGAATGCAAGTTGATTCTCTACCATGGCTACCTACTGTGGAATTATACATCAGTCTCAGTTTTACTGCTTGTGCGTCGACTCCTGCCCACGGAGCCCGGGTTCACCCAATGCGGCCCGCTCAATAGAAACTTCTTCACATTGTATTCCATCCGCGCCAAATCTTCCGGCGTTATCTCTTTGTTACCTTTAGCTCGCAGTCCTTCGGCCACTAAATCAGCTACGGTTTCTCTGTTCTTGGAGTTATCGCTTATTTCAGTAACGGTCGCATCACCACTTTCGACTGGAAAGATCGTCTCTTTGACCACGTGACCGGCAAGTTTCGGCATCGCCATCGCGTGTTTCACTAACTTCTCCTGATTTTGCAAAGACACGCTATTGTGAACCCACGCGTTATGGCCGTCTCTAGCATAAGACTTGGAGTACTTGCTGACAGGATGCGGCATGTTCAGCGCCAACTCGTTCAGAGTTTCCGTTAGCCTCGACAGCTTGCTGTCTCTCCTCAGAGCTTTGTTGGTAAAGTTAACATCTTCCTCCAAAGGATCGTTAAAATTGTTCTGTTGCTCCAAGTTCTTCTCTACCCACTCTGCAACTCTAAGCAACTGCTGCTTTTGCAGTAAAGCTGCACTATCGTCACTTGATAATGAACTAGTGCTTTGTTCATTAGTAAACACTTTGTTATCATTAACTTTCAAGTGAGTTTGAGTAAGATTTGGATAAACGTTCACAATAGGCGGCAGCGGTGGTTTAGCTACCTCTGGTTTTTCTTCCATCTTTGGCAAGTCACCTAGGGGTGGCAGGTCTTTAGAAATCTTAGTATTTTCAAGGGAGTGGAGTTGCGACATGTCGATTTTCCTTAAAGGTTTATTATATTGATTAGTTAGTTTGTTCTGTTCATAGCGATCAAAGTTAAATATTTTTACATCGTGATTGTCGGTGGGAGTAAAAACATCAACTTTTTTCGAGTCGTCGTCGTCGGTACTTTGAACGTTATTATTTTGTGTATTGTTATTATCTGCATTGAAATCGTTAAGTAAATTATCAATTTCAGTTGTGTTTTGCTGACTCGCAATACTTTGTGATTGGTTATTGTTATTTTCTGAACTGTTAGAAAATGTGTGAGTTTTTAACGGTTGCAATGGCGAAGAAGAAACATTTAGTAAGATTGGGTTAATAGTTGTAGTCTTAGCGGTGACATTAGTGTCCTTGTTGTTATTGTCAACGTGGACATCGATGAGCGTGCTCTCTACTACGATGTTATCATTTTTAATATCTTCTTTAATAATTAAGTTATCTTCAATTTTATCTAAATCGATGAAGTTATCTACATCGTCGGTGAGATCTTTGAAGATGGAGTTTTCATTGCACTTACTTTGTCGCCTGTACAGAACGGGCGGCACATCGGGTTCTGCGTTATCAAGGAGAATGTTTTTAGATCCTGCTTGCATACGTAAATGACAGAACCTGGGCCCTGGCCCCACCTGAGTGTGATTAGACTTGTGTGTACTTACTGTTGATTTAGCGATTGACGACGTCCTACTGACTGCGCCCATCGAACTATGAGAATTCTTTCTCAGACTGATATCATCTCCAGTTTTATCAATCATTGGTTTAACTTCTTTATTGTTTACCATATCCTTGTTTAGAATATCCTTGTTTAGTAAGTCCTTGGTTAGTAAGTCCTTGTTTATTAAATCCTTGTTTTGTATATCTTTATTTTGTATATCTTTGTTTAGAAGTTCTTTATTTATCAAATCTTTATTAAGTATTTCTTTAGCAAGCAGTGAATCTTCATTTCCTGCACTCTGAATACTACTTTTCTTGCTTGAAATCGAACTTTTTGTACGATCACAAAGCTTGTGATGTACTGCAGGTTCCATAGTCACACTAGTCTTTCTATATTGCTTCATGTCATCTACTTTAGGTATGGCATCCATTTGAACAATTGGCTCTAACACGCCCTTTTCACTTATTTTAATAGTATCAATAACAATACCATTGTTTTTTGGCCTTTCAATAACTGTTGGTGGTACTGGTGGTAGAATGTCTTTGAGTGGTTCAGTGTTCTGTGGCAGTATGTATAGAGGACTAATGACTCCATGATTAATAGACTTTTCATTAATAAGTTTGACATGATGCGGAGAGATACTTCTAATACTGAGGTTGGAATGTAGTGATTTTACATCAGCATTGCAATTGAGACACAGAGAGTTTTTCATTTCTCCGCTCGACATAGTTTGCGTGGCTACAGTGTAATAGGTTTCATTGTAGCAGAATGGTTTGTTTTGAGATTTATTACAGGTGCATGTATCACAGTGTTTGGTGACAGTGTCTTGGATACTGTCTTCAAGGATTTTCGACATCAAGGAAGCAGAAATATTGAATTCATATTCACTGGCGTCAAAAGTATCAATGTCATTACCGTTTTTGGATTGAGTTGAGCTTGACGGCTTCGATGTTTTGGACATGACGTACTGGGATACCCGCGCCTGGGTGTCGACTGGAAGCTGTGAATAAAGCAATTTGAATAAGTTTTATGTAAACTAAGTAACTGAGATTAATGGAAAATTAAGGAGTACTTACATTGTCCAGCTTCTGTGACACGAAATTATCTGGTTTGCATTGCAGCAGCTGAATTGCTAGATTCATATCATTCTTGTATCTCTCCTGCAATCAAAATGAAGTATTATAATTAAAAACCCTACTCGTCCATCCATTATTTTAAAATATACAAGGTCTAATTAAAATAGCTAGTGAAACTCAGCAGACGTGATAGGTATAAACACGATAAAATAAAAACAAAAAAGTAAGATGTTTTTTTTGAGAGGGTCAACAACCGCTTGTTGTGTTGTTAGTTGAAGTATGAGTTGAAAAATCTGTTTTATCGTGTTAAAATATCGATATCTATCACATATGTGAAGTAACCACAAAAAAAAACGATTATTTAAACTGTTACCATGTCAAGTGACTACACTAACTGCAGTCGATGTCCCCGCCGAAAACATCATCAAATTAATTTGTTTTTTGTTTTGTCGTTTTTAGATATCGATACCCATCACGTCTGCGGAGTTTTGCTAGCTAATTTAATTTGACCCTGTATATAAAAACATACACCTACATTTTCTTTTTGTAACATACTGTAGTTGTGCTTAGACTCGGCTAAACGTACAGATAAAGTTGCAATATCTTTGGTAAGTTGACTCTTTTCCCCCTTCATCTTGTCAACCATTTGCAGGAGCTTATCTTCAAGTACTTGATTCAGCTTCTGTACTCTCTTGTGTGAATCATATAACCTGCCAATAATAAAAACGTTTAGAAATAGTGTTACCTTGTTATTGTGTTATCACTTATCACAATCAGTGAATCCGACATTAAATTGTTATCCATGCAAACATTACATCATAAATATAACATCTTAAATGATTGAAAAATCAGTTACTATAGTGAATTACATACTAAAGATTACTGTAGGAAGGATCATAGATTATAATAAATACATTTTTTATGAAACAACCAACAGGTAATCACAAACTTTATTAGCTGCGGGGCGAGCACGGCCTGTGACATGGCTCAAGTCACACATTTTATATGACTAAACTGTGACAAAATGTTAGTCTAAAAGGCTTGTCACAAGGCCGTGCTCGCCCCGCTGGACTGACACTTGGATGACCTCAACCTTTGGCATTATACATAATTTTCCTCAACATTTTAAAAACACAAAATTAATGCATACAAAATATTGTAAAACATTTTATTATGAATTGTAAAACATTTGGAAGGGGGACGTAGAATCAATTATATTATCTTGTAATGTTTTATGTTTAACATGCCTTTTATTGGCCTACTTGAAATAAATTAAATGACTTTGACATACCTTTCATACTTCTCCCGCCAAGTGCTGACCTGTTCTTCTAGATCGTTGCCCCGTGTTGTACTCTTAATGAACTCTCCCTCAAGAGCAACAATATGTGTATCCCGCTCTGCAAGATGCTGCCTTAGATGTTCCACTTCAGCGTGCAACTGCAGGCCGGCAACATCACCGTCACACTCCTAGCAATTTGTGCAACATCAAAACAAACAAGCCAGTGTGGATGTAACATTCAAGTTGTAGATTGTTTCAAGTACTTTAGAGGAACATAAAATGTTGTTTGTGTGTACTGAGTTATGGTCATATTATCTTCTTTATATCATTATCATCATCATATATCATTAGTTTTCTTTAATAAGAAATGGTATTTTATGCATCATTTAAAAAAACAATTGATATTTTTATTTAATTATGTAAAATCCTATCCTTGTTTCTTTAAGTAAATTAACAACTTTGTTAAGTAATTGCATGCACACTACTGCAATTCTTCTTCAAAAGAATGTAAGAAACAATAACTACAACAAATAACTGTAACATTATACCATATGGAATAGCATTGTTTAAATGAATAAAACCATATGTTTTATGACATTAAAAACTAAATAAATAATATTATTTTCAAGACATTTATGTTTCTCTAAATGTACATAGTGTAACAGTGAATAGAAAATTATACTACATTTCAAAAACTAATTCTATTAAGTGAAATATTTCAGTAAAGTGTAATAGGAAAATGCAAATTAGAAAAGAGAAGCAATGTGCATTCTATCTTTATTACTGAAGTACAAAAGATTTATTATTATTATTACTGTCTGATGAAAAAGATTTAATTAAATATTCAATGAGCTTTACCATTTTATCACAAATTAATCTTGCACATCAAACTGGTACTAAGAATCTACCAGATTAGCAAGGAAATCATTTTGTAGGTTGTATGACACCATTTGATTAAAGTATAATCGCCTTGATGTCTGAATCATTCCAAACAGTAGCATTTACACTTATGAGAATAAAAATAATTTTCTATTTGGAAGACGAAAATGTATAGCTATTATCACAATCTAAAACAACTTTATGCACTAATGGCATATCTAATTAAAGCAAAATGAATTAATACTGAATTATCAACCACAAGAAAAGTCAGCTTAGAACTTTCTACAATCAGAAGAGTATTTAAACAGCAAAACACTGGTAAATTTTTACCTTACAAGGGGAATTCTTAGTACTCTCATCCATAGCTTAGCAAGCTTTTAATCTACATCACATTTCAGATTATGGTACGTCCAATTTGTCGAATAAATTGAACAACGGCACACACAAAGTGATTTTATTAGCTATTTATTACCAATAAGCCACTGTTAAAACAAAATAAAATAAAATCAATCTTGACACACAACGTGAAATATTTACTTATTTTATATGATTTTGCCAGCTGCCATAGTTTAATGACTCATAATAATCAAATTACTCTAAACAGATAACTGGAAATGTTGTATAATTATAAATAAGACTTAAAATTGGATTTTCCCAAAAGAAAATTCGTTCTGTGATGTGAATTTCGATTATGTGGCCAACTGACGTTTGACAATAAAATTGTCAGTTTTATTTTATTTGAGCTAAGTGTAAACTTGAAACCTAGGGTATTGGCATGGAGATAAGATTTTGTCATGCCTCTTTTGAAAAACCTTTTAAGATTTATAGAATTTATATAATAAGTATGTTTCAATAGCATAACATCTTT
This sequence comes from Lithophane ornitopus, assembly GCA_948473465.1. Taxonomy (NCBI): domain Eukaryota; kingdom Metazoa; phylum Arthropoda; class Insecta; order Lepidoptera; family Noctuidae; genus Lithophane; species Lithophane ornitopus. The sequence continues at coordinate 7,858,449 of OX419624.1, read as the reverse complement.
GAAAAATCTCCATGCCCCATATTTACCACTCGCTCTGTGATATTAGTAATTTTATTACCTATATTATTGTTGAAGTATGGAAAAGACGAAAAAAGGATTTTATATTATGGAAGTCACATAAAGAAGCCGATCTTTGTAACCTATGCCTAGTCAGTTGAGAAAATTCTCGATGGATGATGAGACATTCAGGTTCAAATTAATTTATTGTATAGGCCGACAATATCTTTGGTGACATTTCCATGATCCTAGCGAGCGGTTGAAAGGGGACGCGGGTAAAACAAACGACGTGCACGGCGTACCCGACCGCACAAGGTATTGCGTTGTCAAAGACGATGTTGCAGATTTCTCTAAGAAATATTTCAAGATTTAGTTCGGAAGTTTCTTCAGCGATTTGAAATCTAAGTGTTTATTAGATTTATTAGCATTTCAACTATACAAAACGATCTGTGCCTACGAATCTGCCCGTGATAAAAGTATAAATAAGTATTGAATAAAAATATTAAAAACTAAGTAAAAATATACTTACAGTTTTTAATATTTTTATTCAATTTTACAGATACCTAATACAATTCGATTCAAACTCTCGGCGGCTCGGCTCGGAACATGAGGCGACTCACTGCGCATTAACTAAGTATTTCATGTGTGAGCGGGGGTGAGGGTTGGGGTACCTACTGCGCAGCGAGTAGCTAACTTCCGAGCTGCCATTAAGTTTGAATCGAACTGTACAATCCACGAAGAAGCGCGAATACTGTACTGCAAGCTGTACTTTAGTACGGAGCGGAGCGGAGTGGGGCGCGTCTTCGTGAATGGCACTATCTATAGGTAGACGAGAGAAATATTATGGTGTCCATAATATTTCATCCTGCTTCAATTCGGCTTTTTATTTAACTCTTGTACCTTCTTTTTCTTTTTTCTCCTTTAAGTATTTTTTGTATCTTGCGGCTTGCCAGAAGCGCTCATGACCCTAGCTACCACGCTGCTAGTGGATTACCATTCCTTCATCCACCTCGGTCGGGGTCAAGTCTGAAGCATGTAAAGTACCCGATTCATATACCAAGCATATGGCAAGAAGTTATGGTATTTATGTACCTATACCTACCTAGACATACCTACCTTCGAAAAGGATATTAAGGGAGCCATGATACGTATTAAGTTGTGGATGACATTTTAAATCTTGCTGTCATAAGGAATGAGGCTCGAAAGGGGGGAAGGGGTCTGGAAAAAATCACAAAATATTACAAGAGGGAGGGGGTGGTGTGAAGTGAATTTTCCGAAAAGCGGCGTGAGATCTTGACTAGCCGTTTCCAGGCAGCGATTTAAAGATAAAATATTCTGAAAATATTTAAGATACTTTGTACCAAAAAAAATCACGTGATGTTGGCTAAGGGGGGTTAGTCTAAAACCTCACCACAAATCACCAGGGGGAAAGGATTTCCCTAAAAAAGGGATTCCCTAAAAACATCACGTCATTAATGGACGGCCCCAAACAAGTAGTAATTTCAGTCTCCTATTATGAAGGCAAATTCAAAAGAAGTGTCGTTTACTCCTGGCCCTACCTAGGTACGGGCTAAAACAATGCAATAGCCCACTGAATTTTGGGAATAAGGTACCTAGGTAGATACTTACACTACCTACAGCTAGGTGTCTCATAAGTATCTATTCAGAAGTACCTAACATAATCGACCTGTCATCACCTGTCTTTCGATAGTAGTTACTTACCTATTTTTACCAATTTTTAAACTATCTTTCATAATGTTACGAAAGAACTGAAATAAGTACATGCGTAACTAAATGTAGCCGTCATTGCTTCATTCCAGTTTTCACAATATTGGTAAGTAAAATGCTATAAAGGGAACTTTCCATGAAGCTACCAAGGTTCACCCAAACATGCATTCCTACTACCTATTCTGAGAATTTTATGAAAATACCCGGTAAAAATAAAATTTTGTCGAAAAAACATCTACACTAACTGAGCTGTGAGCGGCAGTACCAAACGTGCTATATGTGTGTGCCGACGCATATCTGGACCTGACGAGGGATCTATTTCGGGAAACGACTGCTTCGTCGAACATACGCGTGAGTCCACCGAGTCGACAGTCCTTTGTGTGATTATAATCGTATTGGTCGTTACCTATTTTAAAAACACGTATCCTCGCGCTGTACATGCGCGAATGAAAGTGCGGCCTTGTTTATAAAAGTATTCCAAAATGGGAAATATTGTCAGTAGTGCCCCAACAAGGGAACACGACGCTAGTAACGTCACGAGTGAAAGTGAAACAATGAACAACACAAGCAGTTCCTGTGATGAAACAAATGAAAACGTTGAGATGGCTGATGCTCACTCCATGACCGAAAAGGAAGCTCGAGCTAAAGCAAAAGAAGAAGAAATGAACGAGTTCAAAAAGCAGCTTGATATTAAACGTGAACAAAGAAGACAAATATTAGCACGCCACAGAACCGAGAAAGAAGAATTGGAGAAGGCATTACAAAATGAAAAGGCGGAAAAACTGGAGTTATATGAAAGCAACAAGTTGCTTTGTGAACTGCTATCGAGGAATAGTATTGAAATTCCCGATAACCTCCTGCATTTAAAAGGAAACAGTGAACTTACAGACGCTTTAGCGAAAATGAGAGAAGAATTTGATGATTTAAAAGCAAACAACTTGAAACTTAGAAAGGACCTGTCCGAAACTAACAGGTCCCTACAGGGAGCTTACTCGGATATTGCAGATTTGAATTTTCAAAACACAGAATCCATAAAACAAATTCGTGCATTGAAGGAAGTGGTATCTGTCAGTAAAACAATGATAAGTCTACGAGAACAACAATTAAATGATGTGAGTATCTAGCTAGTAGGTAAGTTCAGCTGCGTCCAGCTAGATTGGAAGCCAACGCTAACATAGGAAAAGACTAGTCAGTTGAGTATGTAGGTATAGTAAGTACGCACTTAACGAAATAACGATTGTGAAGTTAGCATTTTGGTTTGCTGAAAGAAAATTCTGAAATAAATCGCTGTGCTGTACCTACCTAGGTTTTTACTATGTTTAAGTATAGTGAATTCGTCAGTAATCGATCAGCAATAATTTACTGCTGGATTTTAGTACTGGCACGGTCATAAAGATATAATTAAAATTCAAGAACTTATTATTAGGTATATACTTATTAGGTACTTTAAGTTTTAATTATCCTGCACGCTTCTTGGTCTAACCTATTACTTTTCCTCGTAAGAACTCTAATAGGTAGTACTAACTTACCTTTGCGGAATATTGAAATGTTTTACCCGAGTGTAAGACTGCCCGCGACTTCATAGATGTCGTTTTTTAGCTCAAAACAGTTTAGGCGTGAAAACGTAATAAACAGACAGAGGTATATGGATATTTCCATAATGATTCAATGCCAAGGAAACGACCTGGAGGCAGGCATGGTGCACCCGGTCAGAGACCGCCAATGTACGGCCATGTGAAACGCATCATATGTTACTTGGCGTCTTACGTTTTGACACAGTGCCAACTCCATATGTGAAGTACGTATGGAGTAGCAAAGCAGCTTCCACAAACCTTCCTTAATAAATATGATAGGGCTATTCATTCTTATAAAGATATTTTTACCGGCGTATATCGTTACGTATAATGTTTGCTACTATGTCGATGCATAACAATTTTAATAGTATGAACCCACGCTATTACATAATAAATTAGGATGCAATTATGCAATGAAATAAACAAAACATGATGATATGTTCCTCATAAATTTTCGTATGTTCCAGCTAAAAGAAAAGTTAAATGAAATAGAGCGTACGCTAGCTGACAGGGAAACAAATCTACTGTCTGCCGATCTAAGGCAAGAATATGAGCGTCAATTGCAGAACATTCGCACACTTCGAGGTCTTTATGAAGAACGAGCCCGACTTGCTGAAGTTAGTAGACAACGTCTGGTCCGAGAGCTGGATGAACATAAAGTACTTTATGAAGCTGAAGTCAAAAAGTAAGTTTATATTCAGAAACAAAAACACTTTATAGATGATCATTTGTTTTCTGTTGCCATTAATGTGCGTGGCAATCTACTCACCAATTGTGATAATTACGTTTTCAGGTGCAAAGATCTCAATACAAAAGTAGAAGAACTTGACTCAAAAATTGATTCATTAATTGAAACTATTGATAACAAAAATTCTCAAATATCTTCATCCCAAATAGAAACTAATGTACTGAAAGCTGAAATGGCTGTCGTAAACAAAGTAAGTGTACCTACCGTACTTACCTATACCTATGTTTAATATTTATATTGGTACACTTATGGATGTCTTCTTATCCTGTTTCTATTATTTTAATTTCAGCTTTTCTCCCAAGTTCTGCTTGGAGACAAAACCAAACAAGATTTGGACACATTAGTTCAAAGACTTGAGGACAACCATGGTTTACTAACGCAGATGGCGGAAAAAGAAAAGGGGTCAGAAGCTTCGTCGGAATTACCCAAACTTTTGTTAGAGTTGGTCAGTCAGGTGGATGAAAACGAAGAAAAATATACTGATGAAACCAATACTAATGATAATGGTCAATCATCAAAAGAAGAAGTTACAACGACCGAACAAGAATCGGGTAAAGAACGATTACATTAAAGCTAAGCTACTTATAATTTCATCTAGGTTGCGGGTACCTACTTCTTGAATTGCGATCCCTCAATGTCCTTTACTTTTTAGGGAGTCAGAAGCCCCAGAGCACCACTGCCGAAGAAATTGTGGAAAATCTGCCAAAAGTTTGGAAAGTACTAATAGAACTTTTAAGCCATCAAAATGCGCCTGACGAGAACTCTCCAGAAAAAGTTACAACATGTTATAAATCTGTCGAGACAAAATCAGGACCCGTGTTAGTGCCAAGCGTTAGTCAGACGTATATCAGATTAAAGGTAAGTGATTAGCTCATTGCTCCAACAACAATAATTACTTTCTAGATAAAATGAGTCATTGTCAAAAGTCACAATGTAAAAATAAGCATCTTCATAATGATTATTTTGCAGTATTCAAAAATGCGCAGCTTCAATTTTGGTACCGAGCCAATTTTTTGTGTAATCTCCGAAAACAAAAACAGTTATTATACTACTACTTTCTCAGAATCTGAAAGTAAGTTTTTTCAATTTCTTTATTATTAAAGTAACGCCAAGTATCATTCTATTTCAGGATCTGATATTAGAAAAATTGGGTCTGATAAAAGAGGTCAACCGTATGAAACAACTCAATGGTCACTTAGAAACACGTTTAGAAGAACAAGAACGAAGATTATGTATGGTTACTAATGAGCTAAGCAAAACATGGCATGTCGTTGGCCGATTGAGGAGACACCATCATCAATTACACACTCACGAGAAAATCCTAAAATATGAGTTGCAGCAAAAGAGAAAGCTACTAAACGAACTTAAAGAAGAACTTGAATACTGTCGGGAAAAGTGGGAACAAGCCCGTGAAAAGAACACCCAGTCAGAAAAAGACTGGAAAACACTGAGGGCTGAATTCACGAGCAGGAAGACCGGCTCACCATCGTTTAATAATTCAGGAGAAAGTGGATACAGCGACGAGAGACCTTCCGAAGAGTCGTCCGAATCAAATGATGAAAGTGAATATGTAGCAGAGAAACTGACGAGATGTAAGAGAAAACAGAAGAAATCATTTGAAACAATTCCAGATTCTAGCACAGATTTTAACATAGCAGAAAGAGAAGATCCTTCTAGTGACCTGCTAGATGTGGCCGATTTACCATTGGATACTCAAGAGAGTGAAGATAATCATGACCCAATATCGGAACCTAGTAAAAGTGAAAGATTTCCTAAAAACGGAATAATATGCGAAGAAACAGAAGATGAAGTTGGAGATATAACGCATGATGACTCTTGCACTGAAGAAACGAATGCCGAAGATACCGTTGTTAGTCAGTCTAATGACACTAAAGTTATCACTAGTCTGGAGAGCGAACCGCAAATAGCACCATCTACTTCGGATAAATCTTCATCGGGCCTGCTACTTATCGATCCTGCTGAAATTTTGAAGAGTGTCCGACTCCAAAACGAGAGACTAGCTAATAAGGACAGAAAATTAAATAATCTAGAAATAGGTAGCGCTGCATTGTTACAAAAGACTCAAACTACGGCTAAGATAAGTGATCAAATAAGCAATACACTGGACCATCTTATTAATCGGCCCACCTCAAGTGATTATTTATTGAAAAATACCCTAGATAAGAAAACTGAAAATAACACAACAAACACTGAAACCAACGGTATAGACGGTAAAGAGCTCTCAAATTCCGATATGACAACTAACTTTACAACCAGTACTAAGACATTTTCAGAGTTAACGAACCCAGAAAAGGAAATTGAATATAACCAAATATCGGAAACAGCGGGCATACACCACAATGCTGCTGATATTGAGATAATAACCACTGATCAAAAAAATGATTCAACGAGTGTTGATTCTCCAAACACGTTTTTAGTAAACGATTCACAAGCTTCAAATGAACTTCCTGATTTTAAAGCTATATTAGAAAACGTTAGACAGCAAAATGAAAGACTTGCAAAGAAAGACGAAAGACTGCAAAATTTAGAGGATAGTTGTTCTGAAGTAGTAAAAACTATAGCTAGCACCTTAAATGCAGGTGACAAAATAATTGAGAAACTTGACACTCTTCATAATGATCATCAAAAACCCAGTAGCAGTAGTGACGATACTGTTGACGAACCAAAAGAGGATAATTCGAATTCCGATAAAGAAGATTCTGTGCCATCAACATCCAGTGAAATTGATCATGAAGCTAGATTCGCCGCACGTGATTTACGATTGAAAAGATTAGAGGAACAAACGAAATCACTAGTAAATAAAGTGAACAAAACCAACTCGAAAGGCGTGAAAATCCACTACAAATTGGAAGAACTGCATAACATTTACGGATCAGAAAGTTCTCGGGCTGGAACACCGTCTGAAGAAAATGACGACAAGAGCAATGGTAGCGAGTCTCCAGAGGAATAACACTTAATTTGAAAAACCTATGTACCTATTTAATTGGATTTATCTTTGAAACTATTTAATTGTTGTAAAGAATTAAAACACAAATCAAGAATATATGTATATTTTTGACTAATTCGAATGTATTATTAAATATCACAATAAAACACCAATGCAATGCGCTTGTAATAAAGAAATATTCATGAATCGTGTCACATTTAGATACATCAAAACTTGAATAAGTATTGCAAATAACAACACAAAACCCAATACAAAAAGTAAAAAAAGTCTAACTTAAAAGACAATCAAAATTATTTTTTTTACATTGGAGTGATCTTAAAAATACCTAATATAATGGGCAGTTTTAACAAGCCTATTCAGGTCCATGTTATGCTCCGACAATATGCAAAATACATGCACAGATCACAATAATTTGTATAGTTTATTTAGAACGTGTTTGCCAAAACACATAGACACAACACCAAGAGTGATTTAACAAAAGGTGCAACATCCATTTATTCTTAAGATAATACATCACTAATTATAACTATTTCTGTCTCTTCATACGTCTATGTATCAACTACACATTAAAGCACAACACGACATCAAAATACATTAAAAAAGAACATTCACTCATCGACTAAGACATTATTATTAAATGACTTGTTGTCTATGCCATCTTTAGCGCTCCTCACTTCTATGGAGCGAATACTATCTTCTAATACTGCAACGACTACTTTGTCTCTCTGCACTTTCTCGAGGTCCTTCCCTGGAGGTAAGCTGTAGATTCGCGACGCCATGATTGATAGCAAAAGCATCTCCAGCATCATGATGCTGTTGTGTACAACTGCAAGAGGAGCAAAATACATTAACATCATCGGTGTTTGCGCTATAGAGAATGAAAATACTAGTAGCTAGTCTAGGGAAGAGGTAAATAATGAATATGATCCGTTTTTTGTTCAAGAAGAACACATGACAATCAATAATTAGCTTTATATGCCATTATATCATTACTTGATAAAACTATCATTGTTTATTTTATTTAATAATTATCGTCTTAACTGTACCAGCACCTAACAGTAGGTTATGTTCATCGAGCGCCTTCTTAGGATATGGTACAGAAACATACCTAGATTGGACAAATGGGATCATTAAGTCAAAAGTAAAACTCGATCTTCTCCAGGGTACCCAGGTTTTATATTTTCTTAAAGAATTCCTCAATCAGTGCTGTATCAATCAAAGATTCGTCAAATCAACTTACTATAAACAAAGACGGCGGGATGCAGATTCACGACGCACGACAAATTCGCTACATCTGGCAATGACTTCGCCAGTCCACACTGCAGCTTTACAATGATCAGCACCAGTTGTACTGCCAGGAACCTGGCTCTAGGAGTGCGGCCCACTGTCATGGCCGCCCGGACCAGCATCACCACACCCCACATGCCCGACAAGATGGAGGCAGCGATGAACGGTTGGAAGTATACGAAGTTACGGTGGTATAGCATCTGGAATCAAATAGGATTTCGTTGCGTTAAAAAGCTACGAAAATTGAATCTTGAGAAAATGAATGGCTTGCATGGTCAACATAATTTCTGAAGATGTGGATGAAATGGTCCCATCACACAACTGTATCTAGGGTACTTCGATGACTCGGAAAATTCCGGGGTTCGACTAGCACCTGAACATTATTTTCACTTTTTTATTTTGTGTTTCAAGAACTGTGTCCAAATAAATATTATTCTTTCTTTTCTTTTCTGAATGACAGCAGGGATTTGAGGAATCGGCTGAAATGTCTAACAGAGAAATGCAAATAGCTGGTGATGATGATGAGCAGAAAAAGTTTAACACGATCCCAGATTTTTTACAAGCCGAATATTGAATAAATACCTAAATAAATTGATAAATAGGTAGGTACTTACGTAATCTTCCGACCAGATAATGACGATAATGAAGTAAATAATTCCTTGAACTATTGGTATCTGGAGCACTAAATACCGCAATCTCATCAGAGTTTGCCTGAAAAGACAAAATGAATAGGTCATAATAAATTCTCATAGGAGTTTTTAGTGTTGTGTAGGCTAGCCGCTGTTTTAATATAACAACATACAATTACCGTATAGCGGTTATACAGTAATTGTATGTTGTATTATCATTTATTATACTGTAGTTATATGGTGTGGGTATTTATAGGTACCTTTTAAGGTATAATAGATGGTGTAACAATTAGCCTAATTGATTAAAACATAGGATTTATAATCCCGTGAAAAAAACCGTAATTATTATTTTCTAATGGCTGCTGCACCCACTTTATTACTTGGAGCAATCAAAAGCATTCTATATATTTGATAATTATTTATTCAGACACACCTACGATACTAAGAAAACACGACTTTTGTCCTCGCTAGCACTTCTTTCAATTAGTAGTTCTCTCAATAACTAGGTGCGTCCTAACAAATAAGCGCAATCATCCTTTACGAGTCCCGTGTTAATAAAGTTATACTAAGGGCACATACAAAAAATAATAAATGTAAATGTACCTACACGGCAAAATATTTAAATTTCTTTCCCAAAAGTGGCAAAGTCTAAGGCGCTGGATACACGGGATCGACTGCTTCAAGCTGCGACTGCATAGTAAACTAGTCTTCTATTTACATACATACATGGAACCGTTCGAGCAGTTGCGTATGTTCCGGGCGGTCACCAGCTTGGAACAGTCGATCCTGACTGCTTCAAGCTGCCCGTGTATGGCCGGATTTGTGCCCGGTTGATAGCACTGAAACATAACTGGCGAAATGCAAATTTCTATACACGTCTGTCCAATCCTTCGGGGAATACAGGCGTGTTATGTTATGTTATCGAGTGAGTATACTAAAATCGGATTTTTATTCTTGTTCTGGACTTGAGAAGAACGTCAAAAAAGTGGTGCAACAAGAGTTTTGGTAAGTACCACCTAGGTAGGTAATACCTCTAAGGTCTAACAAAGAATCTGCTCAACATTGTCCTACACCAAATCTTCACATTTTATCTCAACGTAATAAAAATATTTATGAACGTAAACAGTTAATTACCCATCCATTGTGTCTTGTTTTCGATAAAAAAAACAATTCATTGATTAATATTCTATCACGCAGTAGCCATAAGAATTGCTTAGTACTGATACGTAATACAATTATTTACGACTAACTGGAAACAATAAACATAAAGTTATGCAATAAGCAACATTTATATGGGTATTTTTCCAATGGTAAAATAATTCATCATAATATGCGTAGAGTACATCGTTTATCTTCCTTGTTTCCACACCATTTTTTATGAAGACCTTTTCGAAAATTACTATTTCTTTGATATTCATAATATTTTTGAAGATATAGGTGGTCTCATCTATCAATCTTATACCGTTCCCTGGAACGTTCCTGAGGCCCAAACGCTTTCGAAACGATTGTCACTTGTCTGGGCTTTCTGAGAGCCTAGACAAGTGACAATCGTTTTGAAAGCGTTTCGTATTTCTACAACGACTTTCAACAGAATTAACATAAGCTTTTCGATAGCTTATGTCAGTCTTATACATTTTTGCCTTTTCCATCATCGTTATCGCTGATAGAATGTCACTTTGCCCAGAGCCTCTGGTTTGCCTAAAGATACCTCAATATTGGACTACCTTCTGTTACTGTTACGTTACTGTTAGTAAGCCTACATCATCGTACTGCTGGAAGGCCTTTCCCTCATGACTTCCAGTTATTTCGGTCCAGTGGACCATTTCCAAATACTTATATATTGCATTCAATTTCTAGTCTTCTCAACCTCATAATGAATGCTGAGTCATGCGCAGTCCAACTTACTTGTGCAACTTCGGCCTTGGTATAACGCAACACGGCCAACAGCAGCATGGCATCACCCTCGTCTCTAGGTCAGCTCCCCCGGCGCTTCTGTAAACATTATAATGTTAGTCTTAGACTATATTGATCCTCTTTAAATATACAATTCTATGACTCAATCATAATGCACTTCGTCGCATTTACAAAATATTCGTCGACAAATGCAAATCTCAAAACAAAAAAAACAAATTCGCTTATGGTCCGACGACCGATTGCAAATAGTAGTACGTATTTACTTTTCCTACCGTTTAACTATTGTAATTTTTATATTCATGTCTCTCGCGTATATTCGTTGGTAAAAGTGCATGATTTTAGGTTTTTTTTTAGATTTAATTAAGGACTTAAATTATTGTCCAGCCATTTTATTAAACAGCTGAGTGCAATATATATCCTACATCTACAATATACATACAATTCGATCAGCTAAGATTTCCTTGAAATACGCCGAGTACTGACATCATAGAACTTAAGCCAGACAAAGCCAGTCTTAATCATCATTCTCCTGCCATAACTCATTTGGTGTCGGCGCAGCATGTTTTGCCTTCCATATGTATTAGCTATGCATCCCTCTCCGTCACCTCAGTATTCCTATTTGTAGAGCTAATGTTCATGCTTCACTACGCTTTCTGACAATCCATGTCCTTGTTTGGACAATCCTGTTCTATTTCTAATTTCATTGGCAGCCTTGTTCCACCCACTGCTGAGAATAAGCCTCCTCTCTTTAGTGCCATGGTTCCCTTGCATGTGCGACTCTCAACCAAGGGGGTTATTGCGTAACATACAGTAGCAATAGCTTTCATTTTGACAGTTCAACAACATTCATTGCCTTATTTACGTTGTTGAGCAGACACATTTTTCGAACATATGAAGGAATGACTCCGGAAAAAACATTAAGATTGGAATTGATAACGTAATACACAATATTACTAAGATTACCAGCAATCTTCTGAATGTCATTTCTTATATTTTTATATGTTTTGTAATTTAGCCTAGGTAGGTACCTATATTCTGTGGTTCCACCATTCACCACAGGAACAAAAATGACCTTCATGGTTCATAAAAGTAATTTAATAATAACTATGTAGGTTCTTACTTACTGTATTTAATTGCTAACTTTGTATACACTTTATCATAAAATCGTGACACATTTATCACGTCTAGATTTGTACCTACGTGATAATTTAAAATAATAACATAATGTATATTGAACATTAACAAACAATAGTGTTATCATTATCATTATGCAGATTACCTGTGACTATGATATTTTGATAAGAACAAAGAATGCGTGATAATGACATGCGTGACTTATATTTTCATTGTTTACTCTTATTCAAGAACTACCGAAAAATATACGGTGTGACGGTACCCAACAAGTTTGGGAATTCTCATTGACCTAAGAAGTTTCGCATTGCAGAGCTATTGCACATAGTTTAACCAATGGACATTACATCAGGAATGCGTGTTGATGTCTGAATGGCAATTAATCTCGCACAAAAGTCTCTGCTTTTTAACCGACTACAAAAAAGGAGGAGGTTCTCAATTCGACTGTATTTAAAAAAAAAAAGTTTTTTTCCTCAGAACTTTCGGCTGGGTGAGCCGATTTTGATGATTCTTTTTTATTTGAAAGCTGGTGCTTCCCGTGTGGTCCCATATAAATTTTATAAACTTTTCTTGTTTAGTTTTTGAGTTAGCTTCAATAATTACGTATTTTTTCCTACTTAGTCCATTTATATGGTTCTATTTTTTAGTTTTGACTCCGTCACTGTTATTTACGTAGCAGGTGGTATTCGAATTTGTACCCCAACTAAAAAGTGAAAAATAAAAACTTTTTACAAAAAAAATCAAGGGGCAAAAAACGAAAATTGAAAAGCAAAGACACCGACTTCCGAAATTAAAGTTATTTCTCACTTTATTTTTTGTGTTTTTTTTGGATGTCGGTTTTTTTTTTTTTGTTTTTTTTCGTCAAACAAACCTCAACGAGCAGTAAAATCTGTGGTAGAACTATAGGACTCAGGATGTAGGTAACGCATGCAGAACGTAATTATTGTCTAGCCGGAGGTTGCAAAATTAATACTTTACTTATTACAACATCCGCGACCAGACATCACGGTTCAGTCCAAGGGTAATTTCGTTTCAACATGATGAACTCGCGGATGAGGTGGCTGACGCATCTACACGCAAGAGTTCACGTTACCTAACAACTTTGCAGTAGGACAACCTACTATTCGCTACTCTGTGGTCATGCCTAGTTCAGAGGAATTTATTGTTATCTACAACTAACTAAGCTTTATGTTTGCTATTAATTACCGCAGCTTCCTATTATCAATGGAGATAGCAGCAGTGTTTGATGTTGTGGGAACGAGATAAAAGTTAAGTGCATTGATAGCTATAGCTTAGTAGTAATCATGCTTGCGCAACAATGTAACAGCTAGTCAAGAGAAATCGCAGGCCAGTAGGTACTATTAACGCATTAAGCTTCGTGCAGACTGGCGCGACGCGACACCGGTAATTGTTATACCGTGAAGTTTTCTTAGAAATTGTTTTGTTAGAGTAGCGTCGGCGTCGCGCTGTCGCGTCGCGCCATTCTGCACGAGGCTTTATTGACACCATTAAGCACTTACTAGTATCAATTTCTTCTAAGTATGGCGTTGTCACATTCTGAATATTGATGCTCATCTGCATGTGCACTTAAACCTATCGATCGGTGACTTTATTCTTTTAATGCATATAAATTCATCTAAAATGGACATAAAGACTCATACCCACTCGTTTCCCCTTACAAAGCATTGGGATCCTCACAGAACTATAAATAACTAAAAAGCGACCCGCCCGCTACGATTTGGCAAAACATAGATTTTTCTTAATTTTTATGTTAGTTTAATTAATGTATTATACACACACATAAACCTTCCGGAATACATTATCTAAATTATGGTGAAAACCGCATCAAAATCTGTTGCGTAGTTTAGAAGAACAATGCAACGCGGTCACACAGACAGACACGAAAAGCGATTCTGTTTTATACTATTTATAGATATTATAAACAATTAAACATTGCTTAAAATTAAGAGACGTTTTAACGCCAAAAAAGTATAGGTAAACGGTCCAATCATTACTTAACTTTGAGCCCCATTTATAGATAAACCCCTATGGCCTATTGGTTTTGTGGCGATCTCTATTGGCATCTTCTTTTGTTTTCTGTACAGACTAGACGATCACTTGATAAAATATCCTAGAAGATCGCTATGGGTATAAAGGACAATTCTATCAAAAACAAATCCAATACAAATACATACATGCTCAATAACAATCAATATTGATGATGATAGTTTTTTTACCACTACAAAACTGCAGTTCGAAATACCTATTCAAATATTTTGAGTTAATGTTTCTTGGTTTAAAAGTTCATACTGTATTAGTAACACTTAATATTCACTTTTACGAGTTGTTGTGTACCTAATTTTGTAAATGAAACGCGAAATCTTTCTTCATGTAAAATTCTTATCAAGCTAAAACAGACGTCATAGGTAATACTTATTTTATCTCTCATCATTATCGTGCAGCTGAAAGACATCAACGACCGATCCTGCGTTTCCAAGACCATCATGGTATTTGTTTCATATATTTTTTATTAGGTATTTCTAGACAATTCTAGAAAGAAACTCAATCAAAAATATCTTGATAATTAATTAGACTAATAAAGCATCTGCCCCACAGTCGACGAGGACTAGCTATCAACGATTTTCGCGATCAAGAAACGTACAAAAGATTATAGGTCACGTGTAAGTAAAAGAGATAGGTATACATCATATTAATAGTTGATCGTTGGTTGATCGTTATCAATTCTTGGCCTATTTACCACTGGACTTTTGAGGTTTGTGCCTTTGTGGGTCTCATCATGGTCTCCTCCCTATTCTATGATGCCGTCAATGTCAACTTATGTTGCGCGTGCGTGATTAGATTAGGTACTATGTTTTACTTTTACGTGTTTTTTTTTAAACCGACATAATTGAATTGTGTATAAAATGTTGCGGTTTTATTGTTCAGCTGTCGAATAGGTAAATGGCGCCAAGTTCGAATTCAATCACAATAGTGTACTAGTAGTATTTTTATGATGTTATCTGAGACAAAATCGAGAAAAATCTTTAATAAAAAATGTACTATTCAATCAAAGCTTTTAATATTTCCACTAATTTTTTTTTTACCATTTAGGTACTGAATAAAAAACTTAACTACGCACTCAAAATAGTAAAACCAATTTCAAAATGCCAGAGTTATTATTGTTATAGATTTAATTGCTTCCTTATTTGATGCAAAAAACACAAAAGAGGCGATATATTGATTGAATACGGACCTGACGAACTGTTCGGTGCCCCCGCATTCTGCCACGACCAGACAGAAAAAGTGGTACAGCGCTATCATGACAGCCTCCTGGGCTATCGCTTCACAAGGCACCCGGGATCTGGGCAGTATAAGCGTTACGAACGCTGTCGCTGCCACGATCTGGAAAAAATAAATAAAACGTTACACACAGCTGAAAAACTTTTAACCTAACCCTAAGTGATCCGACTTCTAGATTCAAACTATGGTACTTATGTACGATGCGGTAACTGACTAACAGACGCGGTCGCAGCCCAAGATTTTGGGGGTCACCATTGGTGGCGAGGAATATTTTTAGGGAAATGGTTAATTGAAGTACGTAAATCATTCAGTCTCTCGACAGCTTGAATGATTTTGGGGGGGTCATGACCCCCAGGACCCCCTCCTCGGACCGCGCCTGCTGATTAACACTAATCCCGTGCTGAAAATTTCAGGATGCATAGATAACCTGTCTGATTTTTTCCAGAATGCAAAGTGACGTGATAAGCATTGGAATTGCCCGATCTGGAAATCCACTGATGTTCCTTAAGTGGGTATAGCCGCTATCGTAAGTACCTACAATAAATTGTCTAAGTAGATACGTCCTAGGGTCCAAAAAAATATCCTATTAATAAAAAACGGGGCGAGTGGGACATTTTAATGAAAGGGGCAAGATCCAAGGGGCGAGCGGGGCCTACACCAAGTATAAGTACCTGTATTAACGGTACTTACCGACATTTACTGTAGGTATTGTATTGTCTCTATACGAACTTGAATAAAATCTACGTTGTCGTAGATATTTATTTATGATCAAAATTTAGAAATAAACTCTACGAAAAAAGACGTTTCTGATGCAAGCCTTTATTTGTGCTCATTGTTTTAACTTGAAATATCTACGTCAAAGGTGTGAGAAAATAATCTTAGAATTTATGCAAAAATAATAAAATAAGTATTTATAATTTTTTGTCTGAGTAATTAAAGTAGTACTTACTTTAATTACTCACGCTAATGCATAATTCATAGATCAGACTAGTAGATAATATGAATTGTAACGGCATTAGCCTAGCCTTTTCCCAACTATGTTGGGGTCGGCTTCCAGTCTAACCGATGCAGCTGAATACCAGTATTTTACATGGAGCGACTGCCTATCTGACCTCCACAACCCAGTAACTGGGTAATACGATACCCCTAGGTGAGACTGGTTGTCAGACTTTCGGGCTTCTGACGACTCGTAACGACTGTCAAAGATCCACAAATGACAGCCGGGACCAACGGCTTAACGTGCTTTCCGAGGCACGGAGGTGTCTCGATATGTGAAAATGGTCACTCATCCACGGACCAACCCCGGCAAACGTAGCTTAACCTGATGGGTCGACCCGAGCAGCTGTTATTACTTAGCCACGAGCTCCTCCTTGTGGGTGGTCCCCTTAATATTTAATAAATATTATAAAATGTAATTAAATTAACATAATTTCTGATTTTACTATTCGCAAACGAATACAATTCCCAGATAAATCTTTATGTGTTTTGCCATGGTTTTCCCCTTTCGAATATGAAGTTTTTACTAATAGGTACAGCAAAGCTAACCGAGGTCAGTCCGTGGATTTATCTATCTATTTCACATCGAGACCCCTGAGTGGCTCGGGAAGCACTTTATGTCATTGGTCCCGACTGTCATTGGTAGATCATTTGACAGTCGTTACGAGTCTAGTCAGCCCGAAAGTCTGACAACCAATCTTACCAAGGGGTATCGCGTTAACCAGTAAGTAACTATACCCCATTTGAAATAAGATTAGAAATTTAAACAAACCTTTTCACAGTCCGTTCAACCGATTTTGACTTCTATACCGTAGGCATAAGGATGGCATTAAAAGCAAGCAGGATGGCAAAAAAAAATACACAATACCAACTGTCTACTGCAGCTGCCATTTGTCGTGCCACCAACGCAATAGAAGTCAAAATCGGTTGAACGGACTGTAAAAAAGGCTTATTTAAATTTCTAATCTTATTTCAAATGAGGTATAGATGATGGAGGTCAGACGGCAAGCGTCGCTCCATGTCAAATAGTGGTTTGAGTTGCATCCGGTTGGACTGGAAGCCGACCCCAACTTACGGTAAATACGGTAAGTACTTGGTTGTAAAAAGGCTAGGTAGATGAATGTAGTTTCTTTACTTCATTCCATAAAGGCTCCCGCAGACAGGAGCAACTCGACATCGGTAGAACAATTTCCATAAAATTTTCATATAAATTGTACCACGTCACGTCGCGCCTGTCTGTGGGAGCCTTAATAGTGATCATTGTACGTCATTACGTATAATTTGTAATTAAGTAGTCGATGCAAGTCTTTCCCACAGCTTGCTTGAGTATTTAAAATCGGTCATGGCAAGTACAATAAAGCATCGCAAATCTTTAAATTCTTATTCACAGCCATTGTGCATCAATTGAGGTCTTAATATTAAAAACATCGAATAATAAGTTAATGAAAAACAAAGAATATTGATAACAATAGCAAGCAATAACAAGATATTATTGTAATTAAGTACCTACTTTTCCTGTTGATGTAAATTACGTAAATCACGATTTTCTTATTAGAAATAAAAACTTTTTACAAAAAAAATCAAACCGACTTCCAAAAAAAACACAAAAAACGTGAAAACTAACTTTAATTTCGGAAGTCGGTGCTTTTCAATTTTTGTTTTTTGCCACCGACTTCCGAAATTAAAGTTATTTTTCACGTTTTTAGTGTTTTTTTTTGGAAGTCGGTTTGATTTTTTTTGTAAAAAGTTTTTATTTTTCACTTTTTAATTGTGGTACCTACCCTACACACATTCGAATACCACTACCTGCTATGTAAATAACAGTGACGGAGTCAAACCTTATATCGTCTACATACACTAAGTGGGAAAAATACGTAATTATTGAAGCTAACTCAAAAACTACGCAAGCAAAGTTAATAAAATTTATATGGGACCACCTCTGAAGCATGACCTACCAAACAAAAAAAGAATCATCAAAATCGATTCATAATTGACGGATTAATCGAGTAACATACACATCAAAAAATAAAAAAAATAAAAAACTTAAGACGAATTGAGAACCTCCTCCTTTTTGAAGAAGTCGGTTAAAAAAACTGTTATATTAAGTGTAAGATAACATAACGCCTGTAATCTCCGAAGGGTTAGGCAGAGTGGAACCTATAGTACACCCTTTCGCCAATTTTTTTTAACCGACTTCTTCAAAAAGGAGGAGGTTCTCAATTCGTCTGCAGGTGTTTTTTTTTTTTTTATGTTACGCGATGTCTCCGCCAATTATGAATCGATTTTGATGATTCCCATATAATTTTGATTAACTTTGCTTGCGTAGTTTTTGAATTAGCTTCAATATTACGTATTTTTTCCCACTTAGTGTATGTAGACGATATATTCTTTGACTCTGTCTCTGTTATTTACATAGCAGGTAGTGGTATTCGAATTTGTGTGGGGTAGGTACCACATAAAAAGTGAAAAATAAAAAAAAATACAAAGAAAAAAATCGGGGTCGGCTTCCAGTCTAACCGGATGCAGCTGAATACCAGTATTTTACATGGAGCGACTGCCTATCTGACCTCCACAACCCAGTAACTGGGCAATACGTTACCCCTTGGTAAGACTAATTGTCAGACTTTCGGGCTTCTGATGACCCGTAACGACTGTCAAAGAGCCACGAATGACAGCCGGGACCAATTAACGTGCTTTCCGAGGCACGGAGGAGTCTCGGTTTGTAAAGATGGTCACCCATCAACAGACCAACCCCGGCAAGCGTAGCTTAACCTGATGGATCGACCCGTGCGGCTGTTATTACTAAGCCACGAGCTCCTTTAGGAGTGAACTGCATGAAAAATAATAATGGCTAGAAAGGTGAATGAGATGACGGCGATGGTGATGGTATACCTAATAAGACGGGATACCATGGTTGGAAGAGGAAGACATCCAGCTACATGACCCTCAAATGTAAAATTAGGATAGGGACAGGAGGGATGACTCAGGGTTGAAGACATGTCACAGTCACCTAGACATGTTTGTAGTCTCATCAAGGTATAATTTGTTTTCACTTGGGAACTTGAATGTCTATGTCGAGTCATGTGAGAATTGTTGGCGTCTGCACGTATAATATCAGACATATTCTTCCGAGGTCAAGCTTGCAATTATTTAATTAGTCATGTAAAATAACAAAAATGTAATCTTCTAGCAATTTTCGTGTAAATGCTTGAATCTGACAATAACGAATATTCATTTTCACACGAATCAGACACAGGTACCTGTCTGTATATCATATGTATGTCATGAAATCGAAATAATATATCAACCGAGAATTCTATACTTACCTGCAGGTATAGAACTTTATATAGACCTGCCGAACCGACCCTGTCGAACCGAGAATTCTATAAGTACCTGCAGGAATAGAACTCTCGGTGAACGCTCGTATACAACTGCCTAAGTACTTATCTAAATCCCCAAAATCGATTAGGATAATTAAGATAACATAAGTAGTGCACTAAGTCAAAGCTTTGCAAATCATATCCTGCCATCTCTCCATCATTCTCTTTGTCCGTATTTACATATTTCCTTTTATTATCTAAAGCTAATGTACACAGCCGGTTGTCCAACGGCGAGATGGGCAGACGAGTTTGACTTTGCCATAGCGGGCAACAGTACCGGCGTTAGACGAGGGCGCGGCTGGGCAACCGCCCAGGTGGTGCCAGGTGCCAGAGGTGAAGAGGCGCCGAAGGTGTCGTGATTCGGCGCCTCTTCACCTCTGGCGCCTGCAGAGTACTCTCTAGCGGAGTTTGCTGTTGCATCCTTCATTCTCTGAATTCTCGAACTTTTCTGCATACGTCGACAAACTAGAAACTATTTCTGTATGAATAGACAAAAGAAAATCTAGGCGGAATGCTGATTTTTTCGCCCCTCTCTACTCTCCAAGAGTGGAGAGAAGTGCAACACAAACGCCCAGGGCGCCTGTAATGCTAAAACCGGCACTGGCGGGCAATACCTGGATGAGGCTGGCACAAGAGCGTGGGGATTGGCATAAGAAAAGCGAGGCCTTTGCCCAGCTGAAGGTGAAGTATAGCCCCTATGGATGATGATGACACTCTGTTCTGTCCAGAAAATACAAGACTATTTCTGTATTCACAGGCAAAATCTGTTTTTAAAATAGTACGATTATGTGCACCGTATTCTTTAGCTCATATAAACATTGAATACGTCAACAAGTCCATTAGTTGCAATAAAACAATTGAATTATTTAATTGATCATAAATAATTATGTAGAATTAAAATGATTAGGGACTCTTTTGTCTTTCACAGGGTTTAAAAACCTGATAGTGAATATTTATTGCCTGCGATGTATAGTTAAATATATAATTATATTTCTTAAATCTCCTCCCTTCATTTATTTAGAGTAGGTATTCATACGAAAGTATTCAATTGTTATAATTACTGAAACAAGTTAATTAATCACCAGTAAGTTATAAATGAAGGTCGCAAGTCACAACTCGGTAGTTTTGGTTTTGACCCACATCTTGACGTAATTGTTTTATTACTTGGCGGATTATACCAAACTGCTATCTTCAATACAATGAGTAAGTATTCGCAAATTGTTGATTGGAATCTTTGACAAATCATGAAGATAGTTATACATATAATTTAGTACCTATTGTAAATAGTTATTTGTGTTATACATTATGTATATTGTATACTAGAGACCCAATCCTGCTTCGCACGGTTTTTACGACTTTACAAAACATTGAGATTTATTAGTTACTTAAATGTAACGTATTATACACATAAACCTTCCAGAATATATTCTCTAAACGATGGTGAAAACCTCATCAAAATCTGTTGCGTGGTTTAGATGAACAACGCGGACATACAGACAAACACGAAAAGCGACTTTAATTTATAATGCCTAAGTATAAATAAGCATTTTAATCTAAGTATATGAAATTAACAAGTGCATGTCATACCATGCACAATGAAGGGTTCCGTAGTTGGGATGAATTTTTAAAACAAACTGAACATTGTAGTTGACAAACTTGTTCTCCGATACAGAATGTATGGGAGAACATGTTTTTACAACTGCAAATTTAAGTTGGTCGATTATTACTCGGTAACTTGTGGAGCCTACGTAGAGGTGATAGTTTTCCTTTTAATTTCGTTATATATACTAACCCAACCATTTAGCTGACAGGGGGTGGGGGACACTTGGCTCTAACAAAAATGAGCACTTTAAAGCTTAATATTCCGCAAACGGATCCCTGAATCCAAAAATGGTTTTAAAAAACTCACATTATTTTTAAACGACCTTTCCAACAACACCACATAACACCAACATAACCACATCATGGGATTGACGAGAAAAAAAAAACCATCCCCTCTTTACGTGTAGGGGAGGTACCCTAAAAAAAAATCTAATTTACGATTTTTTTACCACTTTGTCGGCGTTGTTTATATGTATATCCATACCAAATTACAGCTTTCTAGTACCAACGGTCTCTGAGCTAATCCGCGGACAGATAGACATGGCAAAACTATAAGGGTTCCTTGTTGACTACGGAACCCTAAAAACAATTCTCATGAAGATTTTAACCATGTTGTTTCACAGTAAGGCATTTTCCTAAAGATTCGGTGCATTTACTTTTGCGGTCACTAAACAACGTTAACCTTAATGTAACAATGATCAATCTGCAACACAATACAGTTTCATCTTCATTCCATCAATGCATTATGAAGCTGAGCCATTAAGATTGCCCAATTTAGTACTACCTACTTAAATCTCGTAGCTGCGAAGCAGTACAGCACCAAGACTAAAGATAATTCAAACTTTGTTTTAAGTTTTTTCGATGAAGTGAGAGATAAGCATGTTTAAAGTGTGTAAATTTCCGTTGGACCCATAATTTTACGCAAGGTCTGTGTATTTTCGAAGTGAGTCTATAATGCTCGGTTCCTATAAACAAAAACGAATCGTTTTGCTTACCAATGGTAGCATTTTTTATTGCCAAACTGGGTAAATAAATAAATCCGTAAACTAATTTTACCTGTGATATCTTCTTCCATATGGAAGGCTGTACTATGCAAAGCTATGAGGTTTTTGCTTTATTATTGGTAAAGATACAAGAGTTTTAATTTAAACCAATAACTGTACGTTAATTATAGGAATCGGCCATAAATATATTCATTATATTATATTCTTAGGTATTTCAATATCACGAACTTTTACTTATTTTCTTCTGCTATGTGATAAATATTATTTTTCCTCAGATGATTTAATCCTTCGGTCGTGAAGTCAGAGTTTGATATTTGCGGAGTGAGGTGTGGGGTATTGTAAGAAAGTTGACTCTTTAAACATTATCGCGGTGTCGCATGGCGGTCAACGGAGAACGGTATTCGTCGCCGGCATATTACGAAACAACAGCAGTGACTTTACGCAATAATGACCCGCGGAGCCACGGGTCTCGCGAACCAATCGTACCCTACTTGCCACAAGGATCTATTAACATAGTTTATTTATTTTAATCTAAGCTAACATTTTTATTGATTTATATATTTAGATACGGATGATTTAGTACGATGAACGTTGGTCAATCAATGGAACGTTAGAGGTAGTGCAAGGAAAGATCATACTCACAGTCGTCAGACCTCAAGAAGAACATCACATAGTCCATTATATCTGAATGAGCCAAGTGGAAACACATACGACCAACTTTCGAACGAAATACGACAGATTACGATGACTCTACCAAAAGTGAACAACTAATAAAAGACAGCTACTTGGAACTAAAAAAATATACAACATTTATATCCATAACTTTAGGTAAATAAGGAAATCGGAACTTTGTTTCTATGAATAAGTATCTACTATGAATAGCCTACAAGGAAACATGTAATTGCGAGTTATTGCCGATCAGGGATGAACTCGAGTTTAAAACCACAAATATTAAAAAGACAAGTTATATATTATGCATCAGTCAATAGGAAACGCATCACTGATATTACTAATTTACTATGTTATGCTTATGTTTTAACTTATGAGTATGACGACTTACTTATTCAAATTCAACTTTCATAATCCCTACTTAGCAGAAAATAATCGCAACAACTCAAATTCAATGTTATCTTATCATTTATACTAGTTAGGTATACATTTTCTCTTGCGAAATCGTGAGAAAACGCATGTTCCCACAGAATGGTCCTCAATAAAAAAATTAATTGTACCTCATATTATTATTTTGCTTATTTATATTCCGAATCTGATTTTAATCGAAATAACTTCAAGTTTAACTTTTTACCGGTCAAGCACACAATATTTTTTGTTATGGCAAGGTTAAGGATTGCGTAAATCAAAGGATATTTATAAAACTCACTTGTGAAACAATTACTAACTTTATTCAGAGGCTTGTCTTTTTCCCTATTATTGTTACAAGAGGAAACTGCCTGAAACTCATTTCTCCATCACCCTTGATCGACAGCGGTCAAGGAAGATAGAGAACTAAGGTTGTTTCAGATAGTATCAGAATCAAAGTCTTTCGGAGTAACTACGAGAAGATTTGAAGAGTGAAGAGTTTAACATATCTAAATTAATGTAAGCCGTTTCATTTTCCTGATGTTGTTTTTGTTCCAATTGTTTTTTATTATTTTTGGTTTTACATTATTCTCACATATAGAAGCAACAAGAATACCAGGATTTTGTAATATCTATATCCATATTTAAAAGAGTGTCCTTGGAGTTTCTTGCCCGTTCTTTTCTCTCCATAGAGATCTACGTTTTGGAATAGACAACTAACTTCAGCTTTCTGACTAACTGACCGACTCTTTGACAATTCAAAAGTGCCTGTAAATGGTTTAATTAAAATAAATGCTTTGAGTTTGAGTTTGATGACCAAAACGGTGAAGGAAAACATCGTGAGGAAGCCGGCATGTATCCTAAGACCAAAAATTCGAAGACATGTAACATCTACCAACCCGCACTGGGCCGCGTGGTGGATTACGGCTCACTCTCTCACCGAGCGGAGGCATGCGTACCAGCAGTGTGAACAGTATAGGCTGATAAGGCAGACAATTTTATTTTTTTGAGCCACGTCTTGTTGTATTTTTTATATTAAAAACATTACTCTCCTTCTGGGGCATTCGGGTAAAAACAAAGTGAGCACTTTGCTTAGTTAGAGCACACCTTACTTTTCGTACTATTCTATAATAGCCTTTCACACTGAAAGCGACCAATTGATAATATGTTTGCTAAGTAAACTCGATCGAATGACAGTTGATGGAGGGCACGGTCATGAAAGCTATCAGCAGGTTTGAAGATAGCTGGCAAAGTGACAATTCATTACCGAGAGTGGCGGAAGTAATTCAATATACCACATGTTATATCGACTGCTAAGAAATGCCATCTGGTAAGGAAAGGTTATTATTATGATACCTGATGAAAAAGAAGAAAATACACTGGTACTGGCAGGTGTAGGCTAACAAGAAAACTTTGAAATATTTGATGAAAACTGTGGTTGAACCAATGTGGAACCTACTTGCGATGGGTAAGTTTTCTGACTACAAATGTAATGTAGATGCCAATTTATACACTTTGTCATAGTTGACTACCTACATCTACAGAAACTCGGAACAAATTATATTCTGTTTTTAAATTAGTTTAAAAATTGATAGCAATGACTTGCTCGAATTTATCAATCACAATGACGTCATACTGTGGACTGATTGAATATTGGCCTGTTTATGTAAAGAACCTGATAAAATATGTAGGTAGAGGAAGGAAGAGGTGTAGATAGATAAATTTAATGCTTTATTGTAAGTCCGCCATAATTTGTAACACAGCTCATATACAATATTTTTATAGTGTATATGTGCTGTCGATACGCAGTAAGCCAATGTTTATATAATATTTCATAACAGTGACGCATAGAACCTACTGAAGCTTGGGCAGAGGTTCATAATGATCTAAAAATAACAGGGGTCAAACACAAGGAGGGTGTAAGCCCCCCCCCCCACTTCGGCAACCCTAGATTGCTCCCCACAAGTTCCACGAATAACTTCGACCACCAAGTTAGGGTGAATAGGTACATAATAATACTGTTCGTGTGGAAAAACTTCCCCCGGCTCATAAAATTAATGTTATTACTTCCTTGTTGCCCCTTCAGCATTTTCCACCAAAATAGCGTTGCACTAGGACTGATACCAATTTTTCTTTCTGATATTGGCTCTGTGGATATTAGCCAGACGTCGAGTTTTGCCAGTCATCGTCCAATTCAATTGCATTAGGCTACAAATGAGAATATTCGTGACAAAGAAAACCAATTTAATGGCAAAACCTATCAACATTTTTTGCCCACGAGATTATCTACAGACATCAATGAGCTCAGACACGTTCAAGATCCGGACCCAATCGTCATGGTATACCGAAGCACACTTTTGCTTTAACTGAGGGACCAATGAGGTGAGATGGTTTATTCTAGGATTCATTAACCATATAATTTTAAGAGCACCTAGGACAAACTACGGTAGAAAGACTATAGTATACGAGGGGGCTGAACTTTATAACTTTATACCTAAAATAATTAAGGAATCAAAATCACTTCCAACTTTTAAAAGACTATTAAAGCACCACCTGAATAATGTTGGAATTGTAAGTTTTTTAACGTTTTCATCCTAATTTTTAGTTAATACCTAGCGAAACCGTCGCATATTTTATTTATTATGTTTTTCCTCATAGAAGTGAATAATACTATTCTTTTTGAGCGAAATAAAATTCTTAAACCGTAAACCGTATAAGCAAATACATAAAGAAGAATAAAATCAATCTGCCTAGCCTTTTCCCAACTATGTTGGGGTCGGCTTCCAGTCTAACCGGATGCAGCTGAATACCAGTATTTTACATGGACTGCCTATCTGACCTCCACAACCCCATAACTGGGCAATACGATACCCTTGGTAAGACTGGTTGTCAGACTTTCGGGCTTCTGACGACCCGTAAAGACTGTCAAAGATCCACGAATGACAGCCGGGACCAACGGCATAAATTGCTTTCCGAGGCACGGAGGAGTCTACTGGTCTCTTTATTACTTTAGCCACGAGCTCGTCAGACATAAAGAAGAATACTCACAGGATAAATACTTAAGACGACGGCTACATGGCTGATTTTGTCTCGCCAGTGCTTCAGCGCCGAGCGAAGGGTGTAGACGTATAGTGCGCATATTGCTAGCAGCACCACTAGACTGAAGGCCCAGAGCACCCAGGCGTAGTTGTGCAGGGCTGTGAAAGATTGAGAAGATTAAGGTTAAAAATATTACAGGCGCCCTATAAAGGGTACTAGTTACAGGATTTATCACAGAATTTTAGCAGAGAAATTGATGCCTGTTCGGTAAAAATATGTCAGGCTCGCTGCTAGTTTGAGTTGAAGTAGAGGGAACCTTATGTAAAGATTAAGATAATAGCAGTTGTCCTGAAGTCCTGCAAAAAGATGCTGAGCTATCAAGTAGCATCCTCTCATTGTACCATTTTCAGCTGTCTAAGAGAAGGTTTGTGACGAACTGTGGTCCTTATTATAGCTATGTAGTGTACTAATCTTAATGGCACTCGCTTAATACGATCAATTAAATCGATCTAATAAGTTTGAGCTCTTAGGTAGTTAGCCTACCATACAAGCCACCTTGAACTTTTCAAGTCGATAATGTTGATAAAATTGTTCAAATGGAAATATTTTAGAACTCGGATTCTGTATGATTGCTTCATGTTATTTGAAGCAAGAGATTTGCCAGATCTAGCTTATCTTAGCGAGATTGATTTCTTGGTTGTTATTCCATAGATCATGGAATGGTAGCCGCATGCAGAGCATCATGATTTATAGAAATCATGTTTCTATTGGCTATTTGGTTATTTATTTGTCCATATCCTATCTATCCTATACTATTTAATGAGCAATATAATATTTGTAATCAAGTTCTCGAAAACGGCTCTGACGCTTTCGATGAAAGTTGTAATATAATGGTTTACGGGGGCGAAAAATCAATCTAGCTAGGTCTCATAATCTAGGAAAATTCGAAAAAAAAACAACCGAGCAGAGCACGGACGACCAGGTAGTTACTTTAATTTATATCAAACCATTATTGGTGACCTAAAATCACATATCTTGGCAAGAAATAATAGCTAGCAAGGACCAGGTATCTTGCAAACAAGATTTCTCAATAGTTATCCAACATGGAAAGTTGAACTGTAGCATTGACCAACATAGATAGGAACACTGTCTACAGAAACAGTATGATTATAATTATCGAAATACTTAATTCATGTTAATTTATTCAGTGCAGATGAAGTAGATGCAAGAGTCTTAAGTGGAATTCATTTATAGGTATTGAAGACATCCTGCCAGGGTTGCGGGAATTTCCGAAAGGGATACCGGGACCTTGGCAACAGGCAACTGAAGGAACACGGGTGGATTTTAGTCAGTAAAAGTCTGACACGCCCTTCCGCTCCGCCCAGAGCGGGAGAAGTCATTTGATGATATCCCACCCTCAAAAAAAAGGTATTGAAGACATCATCTTCGACCCTGCGACTGGGACCCTGCGCGTCGAGTAACTTAATCAGTATCGGCTCGGAAATCGTGACTATTTCAGATATAAAAGCTATTTATAACCAGACTAGTTCCAGTTCCAAGTTTCCAACCTAGCAAATAAGCTAAAAAAGCAAAAAAGCTACATCTCGGCTGAACTCGACCACAAATCGTGGTAAAATCGGCCTAGTCGTGCGTGAGATTTTTTTATTATTCTTACAAGTGAAGCAACTGAATGAACTGGCGTAGCTAGTTCCATTTGTTCGTGTTATATTATTTTTTTACATTGACATTGTATATATTGAGAAAAAAACATTTGCCATGACATGCACGGGTTTTCCGTTAATCCATTTCCTGAAAAAGTCTGTGAACGGCATATACTTATGCATGTTGTTTTCTTTTTTACACCCACCAGGAAATACCGTAAATACCTACCTACTTTAAATGGAAATTTTAACGACACGCGCATCCTATAAAGTATTTAAAAAAAAAAACAATTACAAGTTCGGGCCCATTCGCACCTCTTTGTAATATATTGATGTAAGTAAACATGTTCCAAACAACTTTCCCTTTTCTTTACTCAATACCTATCTATGTGCCCAATACTTGCATTGTTAGTTTATAATCGACTTACTATTCGTCTTTATTCAAACATTAAATTGGCTTAAATAACTGTTTTAAGTAATTAATTCATGTAACTAATCCTTGTCTTTCGCCAGACAAGTAAAATAACTAAGGTATATGTAACTATGTCTGATATCGACGGCATGTGAAGCCAAGTCAGAGGCCTATGAGCGGCTTTGAAACTCTGACACGAGGTTATTCATTAACCACAGAAAAGAAGAAGAGACTATAGACTGGAGCGGGAAGGGGGGCAGTTGCGGTCCACCCCGACCACCCCCAAATATCCCCGACAATCCCTCAAATCATGTTCAGTAAGTAAAAAGCAGTTTTTAGTTGGGGCTCCTCCTACGTAGGTATGCTAAATATACCTAAACGTAGGGTGTTAAAATTTTTGAGCTCGTTGCGCTCGCTCTTGCTTCCTACATTCTCTTTTTTCTCAGACTTTTCTGCGTAATTCGGCAAAGTAACCTATCCGGGGCGGGATGTCCGCCCCGGGCCCCTGTCAGGTCGCAACTGCTAATAATTAATCTGCCTGATCCTAATTATTTCTACTTAGTTTTGTTCTTAAAAAATAAGCATTATTTCCTATTAACTAATCTTAAGTACGATCTAATCTACTGAATTCTATTTTGCCAATTAAAATTTAAAACCAAATGGAATATAAATTATTCGCTTGGCATTTTGCATTAAGCAAGTTACACTTTTAAACATTTGGGTAACTATTCGATAAAAATAATGTCAAATACTGATAACTAAATTGCTATTACGCGTTTTTAGTAACACATTGAAACTTTAGGAGGTCACTAGATAGGTGTTAATAACACTTCTCATTTGCACACAAAATTCTTTTTAAACAAATTTCCGCACTATCCTATAGTTAAAAATTTAAAATGTTAACAACTCATAAACGTGAAAACGTCACAAACAATGCATTATCACTTAACACCCTTTTGCACTCCTCGGAATATGTCATGGTTCCGTAATTAATGATCTGAAAATGAATGATAATTATATCAGTGCTGTGCGTGCCCAAAAATGACGTGCAAGTATTATTTGCGATGTAACTCAGGAAAAGTAGAAAACATGGAAATGTTCTTTTCGCATGAACAGATGGTATAAGCGTAAAACCAAAATGCATAAGAATATTATACTTTCGATTGCGCTAAACACGAATATGTGGTGGGATTGAGTAATGTTTACAGCGAAGTACCATTAATTCTTTAGTTATGTATGATATGCCACAATTTTTATTTTTTTGATTTATGACAATTTAATTATTATAAATCTATCACAGCTAATCATAAAAATAGTTGCAGACTTGTAGTATAATCATTTTAACATGGCATACAAATAATTACACACGAAACAAAGTCCCATGGACACATGGTATAAAATTGCATTTTTTGAGCCAGCCAATCTTTGTTTATTTATGTTTTGGTTATTGTGCTTCCGCGATGTTCATTTGTATTGATAAACTTCAATTAACTTATTTGATATAAAGTTGTAACTTGATTCAAAAATTAAATTAAATTCTTTCGTTCTGATGATAGAGTTTAAAATTAATAGTTCTGCTCAAAAATGAATATCCTTGATTCATCTGTCTTGTAGTTACGAAGTGTCAAAAGACCGATCCTTAAAATAGTTGCCCTTCCAAGCATTTTAAACATACGGTACCAAAAAAAATATCTAAGGTCAACAACTTCATCAATCC
The DNA here is from genome assembly GCA_948473465.1 of Lithophane ornitopus. Taxonomy (NCBI): domain Eukaryota; kingdom Metazoa; phylum Arthropoda; class Insecta; order Lepidoptera; family Noctuidae; genus Lithophane; species Lithophane ornitopus. Next base: position 7,828,285 of record OX419624.1, on the reverse strand, counting down.
AAAACCCTTTATAAAACGAATTGAATTTAACTAAAAATATGGTTTTCACCAAAACTTTTTTACAATTAATTCAGAACGGACTTAGAAGAAAATAGGAAAAGTTAGCTCAAAAACAAGCCAATAGACCTAGGCAATACGTAAGACTAACACAACCACTGGTACATTCGTTAGCCATACTGCGATATAGGTACGAGGTAGAGTAATTTCGGTAACACACGTTCTATGTTAGCTAATATAGGAAGCTAGGATTCTGGCATCGACCGGGCACAATCCCGACTCCTAGCTGCTACTGAGAAACTCATAATTTAATTAGCAATACTAGTATTTTTAAAATACAAGATGATCTAAACGCGCGTACTGTATTTAATTCGATCTTAACGACAATCATCTTGTCTCAATTAACACCACAATTGGTCTAATTGGCTTTCTGCTAAGTTCGTGCTCCTGTGAACGAAATTGATATGACAGTGAAACATAATTAACGATAGGAATCTTTATTAATTACAGAGGCTCCGGTGCTTGTTCTATGAACTTATCAAACGCTAGGGTTGCAAGGCTGCGGACGGCGTGCAATTGGTGGCTCGCCGTCCGATAAGGACCAGGCCCGGGTCGATGGCGCGTTGCGTTCCACGCGGTCCTGAAATAGTTATCAGCACAATTGGCGGGGTCCGCTAGGACCGATGCCTGCCAGGTTTGCGGGAAAGGCCGAAAGGGATACCGGGACCATGGCAACAGGCAACTGAAGGAACACGGGTGGGGTTTTGTCAGTAAAAGTATGTCACGTTCTTCCGGTCAGCCACAAAAAAAAAAAAAAAGTTTTGCACGGCTATCGGTAGTCTATTCCTCTTTATGAATGAAATAAATCTAAAATAAGATTGATTTTATTTAGAAATTATTGTTACAAATGATTTGAATGCTTGAGTCATCGCTCTTCTAGGACATTTGTTGCACAATGAGTCCGTTCATTTCGAAAACTGAAGCGGATCGAACGTCACAGAGAAGAGTTCTTCGAATAACAATTTTATTAAAATGGGTGATGACGCAACGGAATTTACACGATGTAAGATGTGCCCATGCTGTACAAAGTCGATTGCCGAAAACATGTTTAATTTCGGAAGCTCTAATAGGATTTTTGTTCTACAAGGATCGTAGGCATTCTCCAGTCTCTGCGTGCCATGGGAGAAAAGCCTGAGTTTATGTGTGACTATATTATATCTTCCATGATACACATGTTTTTACTAGACGTGTTGCCAACATATGCTATTAAGAACAGTAGTAAGTATGCAACTTGTGCAAGTTTCCACTGTTGCCAGACCACAGCAAGTTAAGCAATCGATTCCTATGAGCACCTCTCACAACTTGCATAGAAACGTACCTAAGTTCTAGAAATTACTGTCATCTGCAATAATAACCATGATTTGAATTGCGCCTACTGTATTCTAGGTTACTTTAGGTAGTGGTTTAATATGCCTTAACTAATGCTTAGTGATTGATCACTTACCTACCTGTAAATGAAGTTCTATTATAATTATACTCGAGAAGGATTAGGACGAGCCTAGATTGTTTTTTACATACCTTACGTACGAGTGCGAGACCTGCGTCCAGTTTGCTCAAAAGCTGTACACGGTAGGTACTGTTGCCTAACATTTTTTTAAGGTACCTATTGGGATGACAACTCATCGTTAAATAAGAACATTGATTACTCTTCCAATAGTGTCCTAAGCCCCATAATTAGTCTTTATCCTCTCGTAATTATAAATGCGAAAGTGAGTTTGTTTGATTTTACGCTTTCACACTAAAACGGCTAAACAGATTTGGATGAAATTTTGCACTAGGGTTGACCATGACCTGGCTTAGGACATAGGATACATTTTATCCCGGTATTCCCACGGGATCGAGATTTCACTCACTTCAGAATCACAGTACGATTATCCTATTTAATATACCTATTTCGAAGGTTGTATCGAATTATACAAGATCTGACCAAAGTTCAGCACAGATTCTAAGGTTGGTGTTACCTACAATCAAATGTTATGCTTACCAAATCCCTTACTGCCATTTCGTCATAACTAACTATACCGTCAGCGTCGGTATCTTCAATGTTTAATTTAGAGCTTTAGAAATATTCGCATGTCACTTTTATCTGACTTAAAAAATTCGGTATGTTCTTTGTTGTCTGACATGTGTAAGTACGATTTTTATTCTCAACCCAAAATAATTCTCATGAATCTAGCGAACAATTTTGGTGTTAAAATTCTTTTATTATGTATTATCAAGTTGTTTTACAATAAAAGTTACATGTTAGTACAAGTGTTTATTTTGGTACGACCTGTGCCTCCGACACAAAAATGATCCGTTTGGATAAACACCTAAAATACCATCACCGTGATTGTGAAAGCATCTGTGTAAGTAAATTAACAAAAAAAAAGGAATTTATTTCTTGAATCGAATTTAGGTACCTACGGGTAATGAATTTGTTCGAGTCCAAACAAAACAAACATGAAAGTAGGTACTACTTATACATCTTTTAACTTTCAGAGTTTCAAATAAGTGTCTGAATCGTCTGAATAGTTCTTTTTGCGTTAATTATTTAGATTCTAGAGAAAAACATTTTTTTCATGTTAGTTTCTTCAAATTCTTGGAAAACGATTTTACTCGCATAAATAAAAACATCATTCGACTTTCAAAAAATTCTTCTATAAGGGAAAGTAAATAGACTTAGATACGAATAAAGACCATCTTTTTGTCTGAAACGACTACTATCTACCTACTATTCGAAAGTGCCTATAATTAGTTTAATTGATAATAAAACCGGCCAAGTGCGAGTCGGACTCGCGCACGAAGGGTTCCGTACATCTACAAAAACGGCAAAAAAAATCACCTTATTGTATGGGAGCCTCCTTAAATATTTATTTTATTTAGTTTTTTAGTATTTGTTGTTATAGCGGCAACAGAAATACATCATCTGTGAAAATTTCAACTGTCTAACTATCACAGTTCATGAGATACAGCCTGGTGACAGACGGACAGACAGTCAAACAGACAGACAACGGAGCCTTAGTAATAGGGTCCCGTTTTACCCTTTGGGTACGGAAACCTAAAAATGCTTTGAGTTTTGAGTTGAGTTCGGTATTGTTAGATGTTTTTAAACTGCTTAGTAACTGAGGAATTCGTATGCAAATAAAATACAAAGCCTATGTAAATAGTATTTAATTACCTGTCACCCACGGAGCTTAATCACGCTCGGACTTAATGGACTTTACCTGAGTAGTGTGTACCACTCTAAAGGCAACTTAATGTGAAACACCGATTGCATTCGTCAAGGACTTGGCTTATTTTTTCTTAATACACTACCAGTACCTACCTACATGTTGCAATTGCGGTTATTTGCAGGTCTATTTCGTTTTGCAGAAACAGTCGTTTATTCTAGAACAGTAAGTACAAAAAAGCGGCCCAGTGCGAGTTGGACTCGCAAACGAAGGGTTCCTTATCACAGTAAAATATTTAACACTATATATTTTTTTTAATACCTGCTGAAAAAAACATGTTTCTTGTATGGGACAGCGTTTAATTATTAACTTTATTTTATCTTTATTATTTTTTCTTATAGCGGCGATAGTAGTACACATGCACTCTGTGTATGGTCCCGTTGGCACCCTTTAGGTACGGGACCCTAAAAAGCAAGCTAAAGTAATCGGCTTTATATGAAACTCAGGACTATTTATCTCATAAATGTCACGCGTGAATTCCCTTGAACTTTGTTAACTCAAGTACTTAACCCTTTACAAGTCAGGAAGCAAGTTATATTTTTTTTATTATTATTTTTGCTGACATTAGGTACTGCAGAAGTTTCTGATTCATACTTATTTATGAACTATATAATAATAATACATAGGTACTGTACGAGCTCGATATCCGTGGTACGAGCTATTATTCATTACACATTTTATGTACTGGCTTCTAGATTGGGTAAACAGTAAACTGCTGTGGTTAGTTTAACCACAGTATAAGGTTAGGTTGTACAACCATCTCAAAAATGAGGAGGTTCACTGAGAACCTCCTCATTGTCTATTTTTATTATTTTATTTTATTTAGTTTATCCAGTGTACTTACCTACGTACTTACATACTTACTTTTACCTCAATTTTTTATTACGATTCTATTTATTCGCAGTTTAATTTAAAATTCAATTGGTAGGTTCGATACTTCGGACATATTAATACGGGATGAACAAATATGTACCTACAGTTTAAGTTTACCCCAAAATCGCAGTAAACATGCACGACGCCGACGCGACGTCACATAGGTTTTCCTCCTAAAATCCCATCTCAAAAAAAAAAAATTTTTTTTTTTTTTTTTATGGTTATAAATTTGAGGAAACAGGATCCTTCAAAAGAATTGCCTGGCCGGGGAGTAAAGAAGCGGTGTGGCCGAAGCCTAAGGAAACTGCATTCCAACATATAAAATTGGTACTAGCTAGGTAGGTACCTAAATAAAAATAATTAAGTATATTTCAGTTCTTGCATTGTGAATTCGTGATACTTAATTAAATTGTAAACAGTATCTACCTATTTATACCTAACTTTGGAGATAAGCTAAATTATCACTAGCAAAGAATTTAGGTATTGGATATACATAGAATTATCTTATCGTAGGAAGTATTTTGAACAAACATTTTGCCTTTGTTATGGAAAATGGAAAAGTAAAGGAAACAGCAATTGAATTGACTGCTGAAGCCACTTTGATAGTCGATCGATCGCCGACGACGCACGATATTGTTGATCGAAGATCCGCTAGGAGTACCTAAGTGTCAAAGAGTGTTCTGTGTCTAAGATACCCAAAAAGACATATAACAAAGGAATTCTATAACAATTATTTTTCTTCTCTTACATCTAAAAATATTTGAAAACTGGAATAGCAGAACTTGGAATTGATAAATGTTTATATTGGGCATACTTTGTGAGTAGTGTTGGGACTTACCAACAAAGAAATTGGAGTACCACCTACTTAAACTTTTAATTTAGGAATAGATACTTACACAATAATTAAGTAGAGCGGCAAAAGCACGGATGGCAAATCAGTCAAAATTAATTTTGAAAAATCGAATTATAGAATACCTGAAAAGTAGGACGTGAAATCAGGATTCTGGCTGTAGCTATGGCACAGGAGCGTTGAGTTTATTGCAATGTCCGTTTCGGGAAACGATTTGTCTGCACTTATGTGACGAGCGGTTAAAATGCGCGTCCCACTGCTAGGTTCGCCTGACAAATCCATTTTAACTAAATCACTCAATCTTGTTAGAAATTGTCACATAAAGTTTGTTATTTTTTATTGTTCAGCCCAACTTTTATTCATAACATAATCGATATTTTGTTGTTATTATATTTCACTAGTTTTAAAAATCGAATTTCGCGCGTCATCCGCTTTCCACGATTGGTGCGGGCGCCGAGGCGAAGGCATCTGAGCATACTGCCAGAAACAAACACCAGCCTGCTCGCTGTCGCCGCTTATTGCGTTCACTTTCTTTCGACATTTTAGTGGCCTGTCTGCGCAACGCCTCTACTAGTGATGTGAATATGTCCGATAGGTACACTTATATTCTTTCAATAGGTATTTAGGTACATAAAATCATTAATGTTTTGACACAAGTACTTATCTCAAATAAGTATTGACCTATGAGTAGGTACAGGTTAACGATAATACTTAGTGATATGATAACATAAGTAACCAAAGTTATGATAAGATTACACCATGCTGTACCTTCCGCCTGTGTTTTAGTGGGAATACTGGAATCGTCCGTTAGTAAATATTTATTGTATTTTTGTGTGTATAAGTATTTAGTTATCATCCCTTATCTCTCTTAGATAAGGGATAATAACTAAATACTTATATCTACTTATTGCTAAAAAGTCGGCAATAGGTATGAATCATATTTGATCAAAGTCAAAGTAATTTATTTGCTAGAAACACGGTACACAGGATGTTCTTAATTATGCATGCATCTAGAACAGACGAGAGTCCTATCTCCTCTAATATATAATAAGTACCTAAGTATATAAAAAAAATCAATGTTTGTTTATTAGTATTTTATGCGCTTTAAATCTTTCTCAACTTATTGCTAGCACATGCGCAAAGGTTAGAGGCATGAAAAAATATAAGAAAATTAGGTATCATGCGGACGAAGTCGTACGTAGGTAGGTACAGCTAACATCACACTAAACCACTTTCATTTTATCGATACCAACATTATCGACTTTGCACAGCACCACCTTACTATGAGGTAATACTCGTAGTAACATTAAAAATCGCTGGGTAATATCCAACAGGCCAACTTCATGCTCTGCTTGTAGCAAAGATTGCTAACATCATTGGCATTATAAACAATACATGTGCCATATGCCATCCCGGCGATTATCGAAACAAATGCATAATAAAAAGTTATCGGTAATGTTTAAATTACTTATTCTCCCGCGTAGTTCCGTACATAAGGATAGTTCCTAAAATAACTAGGTACATTCTTACCATAGAACTCAGGAGTGCTAACAGATTGAGTGAGGGAGGAGCAACAAACTTTCTCTTTTATTTCTGTACCATAGCTATGTAGGTCCCTACTTATAGAGTACCACAGCATCTACATCATGCCACAGCTTTTTAACCGATTTCTTCAAAAAGGAGGAGTTCCTCATTTCGTATGTTCTTTTTTTTTTTTTTTGTTTGTTTGTTACCCGATTACTCCTCCAATTATGAATCGATTTTGATGATTTTTTGTTTGGTACGTCATGCTTCAGAGGTGGTCCCATATAAATTGTATTAACTTCGCTTGCGTAGTTTTTGAATTAGCTTCAATATTATTACAAAAAAAAAACAACCGACTTCCAAAAAAAAGCACAAAAAAGTGAAAATTAACTTTAATTTTGGAAGTCGTTGGCAAAAAACAAAAGTTGAAAAGCAAAGACACCGACTTCCGAAATTAAAGTTATTTTTCACTTTTTAGTGTTTGTTTTTTGGAAGTCGGTTGTTTTTTTTTTTGTAAAAAGTTTTTCAGGTTTAGAGATTGTCACATTAGTCTACTTACTTTATTTAATGGTAAAGACCTGCTTATAATATGTAATATCTGAAGGGTAGTCGGAGGTTCATAAAAATTCCTTGTAATTTGTGATTAAAATCGTACTTATTTATAATAAAAAAACAGGCAACAACATTTCAGACTTCTCACAATATTTTCCTGTATCGATGTCAGTAATGTCCAATAATCCTACTAATATTATAAATGTGAAAGTTTGTTTGTGTGTTTGGATGTTTGTTACTCAATCACGCAAAAACAGCTGAATGGATTTGAATGAAATTTGGCAAACAGATAGTTTATAACCTGGATTAACACATAGGATACTTTTTATCTCGATATTCCCACGGGATCGAGACTTACGCGGGTGAAACCGCGGGGCGCAGCTAGTACCCAATAAACCTAGAAAGTACATAATATGAATTGAAAAACGTCACATTGATAGGTATACTTGTCCGGTTATGAACCCACAGCCTCGTGCATGAGAGACCTTGCCTTAACCACTGGGCCATCAGTCCATCACTACATTTATTTACTACATGTTTTAGAATTCATAATCCACACTAATATTATGAATTCGAAAGTATCTCTGTCTGTCTGTCTTTCTGTCTGTCTGACAGTCTGTATGTTACCTTTTCACTCTAAACCACTAAACGGATTACGATAAAATTTGGCAAGAAGATAGATGGCATCCCGAGGAAGGACATACGCTACTTTTTATCGACATACCATGCGGGCGAAGCCTCGGGCGGAAACTAGTGTACTATATGTTTTAACATTCATAATTGGCAGACATAATCCTTATTTAAAACTGTAATGTTTTTTTTTTTTCTTTATAAAGGGTATCACGATTGGTGATACTTTATTCACATTAGGTACAATCTAGCCTATTAGCAGTATTACCTAATAAGTAGAAGCAGTATTAGTATTTAAATATAACACAAACTGCTAAGTAACTATACAATTAAGAAATCGTCCACTATCGTCTTTCTTATTCACTATAAGTTTATGGGGAAGACACTTGATTCTCGTGTTCTTTATAAAAGTCAGCACTTGCACTACAGTTTAAGTTCACTTATACTGTACCTACTAAACTAACTCGAAAAGTTTTACCCTTTTTAGTCTTCGCACTAATTCAGTGTTCTCAAGGAGTTGGATCGCCTCAACATTCACGTGATGATGTTATCTGTGTTCATAACCCTCATTCATTACAGTCTAGATGCAAGACAGTCTAGATGCAAGACAGTCTAGATGCAAGACTGTAATTAATGAGGAAAATATTCACGTCCACTTTTGAAGTGAATAGTTTTCCTGTTTTCCAAGAGAAGTACGGTACGCCAAAACATTACACAATAATGTTTATGTTTACCTTTAAATGGAAATAAAACCACATCATAATACGTTGTAACTTGTATGAAAAGCATAATATAATAAGTAATACTCCTAAGTTCTATACAAATAAATGCGAAAGTGAGTTTGTTTGTGACGCTTTCACACTGAAACCATAAAACAATATATTGCCTTCAACCGGGCACAATCCAGACTCCAGGCTGTTACGGAGCTGCTACTGTGAAATTCTTCCCTCTTTATCTTTACTGGTAAGCGACACGAGATACGATATTGCTGACTGGGAAATCTTCTACGGTTTAGCCACGATCTGTGATCCTCTGTTGGTCGAATGTGAATCACACACAGGCGTAATGTGATTGATTATATCAGGCGCGGTCCGAGGGGGGGGTCCTGGGGGTCATGACCCCCCCCCCCCCCAAAATCATTCAAGCTGTCGAGAGACTGAATGATTTACGTACTTATCAATTAGGTAACCATTTTCCTTAAAAATATTCCTCGGCACCAATGGTGACCCCCCCAAATCTTGGGCTGCGACCGCGCCTGGATTATATTCACTATATACCTACAGGATATCCCTGGAAGTATGGATCAAATCGAACAGGGGCGTGAGCAAGGTCATTTCCAAATGAATGTCGGTGCAATTTTTTACGGTTCAAAAGTTGTGACCAACTTTCTATCAGGGCTATATTTTTCTTTTTTTCAGAACTTTGTGGAGGAGCCGCCCTTTCCTCTGGTAATACTTTTACGCAGCTAGAAAACATATAAGAAAAAATATTTAGGTGCAAAAGCTCTCTCTTGATTTGGTAATAATTTTACTCAATTTTAAGAGCGATATTCATGGGAAAAAGTTTCACTAGCGAAAATAGATGCGGTTGACGATGGTAGACTATTTGGAGCTGTGCTTAAATCGCTAGGCGTCATACTCAAATACTTATTGATGTTTTTCGTTTATTTATTTTCTTTCTTATCTATTTACATTTTTAAATATTTTTATTAAAAAAAAAAACATGAGGAAAATCATTTAAAAATAAAAAAAATAGAAATCCGCCGGTGTCGGGAGCAGGGTCCAAGCTACCGGTGGTTAGGGCTGCAGAGACAGGAACCTCCTCACAATACGAGCAGTATCAAGGAGTACTGCCTTCTGAATCAGGCCCTTGATCCAACCGCCTAACGAGAGCCTCGAGAGATGTTGGTCGAGGCTTTCGGCTATCAGGCCATTGGCCGTTACGACAATCGGCACAATGATAGCCGAGCTCACATTCCACATGTCGACAACCTCGTGTGCTAAGTCGAGATATTTTATTTGTTTCTCTTTCTCGGCTTTCACGAGGTTCACGTCATGTGGCATCCCACATGACGTGAACCTCGTAACATCGACGTAACATCGACTATCATTGCGCGGCGCGCTAATCGGTCTATCACTACTATATCAGGTTTATTGGCAACAATAGTCCTGTCAGTAATGATAAACCGATCCCAGTACAACGTGACATGGTCATGACATGGTTTTCGAGAACTGGGTCGGGCACATACTTGTAGTACGGTACCTCAGAGTCCACAAGTTTATATTTCAAGGCAAGTTGCTGGTGAATTATCCTGGCCACTTGGTTATGCCTGTGCAAGTACTCGCCGTTAGCTAGACGAGAACAACCAGAGATAATATGTCTGATGGACTCACCCGGACGGTGGCATGCCCGACACACGTCAACCGTCCCGTCCTTCATAATATATCTCCGGTAGTTATTCGTCAAGATAACTTCGTCCATAATTGCATAGACGAAACCTTCAGTTTCCCCGAAAAGGTCACCGAAACGTAGCCAGGATACAGACGCTGAGAAATCTACATCGGGCTCATGAAGAGCCCGATAGAAGCGCCCATGAAGCTCCTTGCTTTGCCATACCTCCTTGCGGTCTTCTGTAGTAAGTACTACAGGTTTGCGCCAGTTCTCATTAGCCATGGAGAGCGGGGTGAGTCCTTTGCCCGCTGCCACCACATCGCGATGCATAACCATTTCGGCTTTAAAAAAATATTCTCTCGAGATTGCACACCTCGCGATTGTGGAGGGTCTTTGCATTTAAAAAGCCTCGACCCCCGCACCTCCGCGGGATGTACAATCTCATCACCGATGATCGTGGGTGATGCATCCGGTTTGCGGTCAACAGTGTACGGACCCTCCTATCCAGGGCGTCGAGTTCGGTCTGAGTCCATTTGAGTATGCCGAAAGAGTACATCAGAACCGGCATGACCCAACCGTTGAAGGCGCGCACCTTGTTTCCGCCTGAAAGAAGGCTAAATAATACTTTTTTCAGGCGACCAAAGAAGCGCTCCTTCAACGATTGCTTCATTTCAGCAACGTTGATGCCTAACGATTCCGACATACCCAAATACTTATAGCTTTCGGATGAGGAGAGGGACCTGAGGTATATGGAATCCGAGAGTGGAATTCCCTCTGATTCCATAATCTCCCCACGCTTTACATGCATGACTGCACATTTGTCCACACCAAATTCCATCCTGATGGCGTTACTGAAGGTTTCAGTTACCTTCAGTAGCTCCATCAGTCTTATTGTTATTCCAGCTGAATAATTTAATCAGGCGTGGTAAACTAGCCAGTGAAAAAAAAAGAGAGAAATAAAGAAAAACTTTCATTTGGAACAGCACCATATGCACATATTTGAAAAAAGCAAGACAAACCTATAAGAAATAAGATTGTGTGCCTGATGGCCGCGCCAAATAGGTTCATTGCAGCAATACCTGATAATGTAATAGCGGCCCAAGACTTGAGCGGTTAAATTGAATAAACTAGAAACAACACCGGTTACTGAAATAAAAATTACCTCTATCGTGCACGTGCCGTCGGCATCAGTCAAAGGGCGCGCATCGCCTGTGTGCGTAACGGTAAACGTTTTTTTTTTTTGTAATAAGTTTTTTTTTTCACTTTTTAGTAGTGGTACCAACCCCACACAAATTCGATTACCACTAGCTGATGAAAATAACAGTGAAGGAGTAAATGAAAACATCGTCTAGATAAACTAAGTGGGAAAAATACGTAATATTGACGCTAACTCAAAAACTAGCCAAGCAAAGTTAATAAAATTTATATGGGACCACCTCGGAAGCATGAACTATACAAAAAAAGAATCATCAAAATCGATTCATAATTGGCGGAGTAATCGCGTAACAAACATACAAAAAAAAAAAAACATACAGACGAATTGATAACCTCCTCCTTTTTGAAGAAGTCGGTTAAAAAGGGTACCATGTACAGAATACCAACTGTCTACTGCAGCTGCCATTTGCCGTGCCACCAACGCAATAGAAGTCAAAATCGGTTGACCGGACTGTAAAAAAGGCTTATTTAAATTTCTAATCTTATTTCAAATGGAGTATAGAAATAGGTAACCAAAATTCTTCGACCTGTAAGTACCTAAGTACCGTAATTTATCCCTGCTCACAGAGCAATCAACAGCCGGCTTTCGACCTCGGTGAAGTTAGCCGCACGATTTCATTATTATGAAATTTTGATAATGCTAATCGTTAGAGAGTGTTAGAGAGAAAAGAAAAATCGTTAGAGATTAATTAGTTTTTACGTAAAAGCAATTTTAATTTTACGTGTTAAGTTGGCCCCCCTCCCCGCAAAAATGGACGTATTTTTTTTTTTTTATTGTTTGCGAATCGTTAGAGAGAGAGATTGAGAGATACACAAAATCGTTAGAGAGTTAATATTTTATTTGTTATTAAATCATTTCTAAGAGCGTGAAGTTAGCCCACCTCTGTGAATTTAGCCCCAGATTTAATTATTCTGAATTTTTGTTAATGCTAATCGTTAGAGAGAAAAGAAAAATCGTTAGAGAGTAATTAGTTTTATTTATCAAAGATTTTTTTTTTTGAACTGATCAGGTTAATGTTTAGAAACGTGCCGCCTCGATAGGGGAGGGAGGAGAGGGGGAAGGGTTAGTAGATCCCCCCACTCCCCCCTGCCGGAGATACAAAGTTTTTATTAAATGATTTTTAAATATGACGCATCTCATATGCTGGGGCGACACCTACGGGAAACGCCGTTGATTACCGACAATGGACGTTAACCGTTGGTGTAGCCACAACTTACCTCGAGTATTTGTCAACGGTATTCACATTGGCGTTTAACGTTGGGTGATAACTCTGGTGGCGGTATTTTAGGCAGATCAAAGAGATTTACCGCGAGAATTATTGCATTGAGTGAAGCGGCCAAACTTACGTTTCTCATTGTGCACCGTGAGAGCGACGGGATCTCACGGGTACATAATTATTTAGCGGGGCCGATCAGCCCATTATGGAATGGAATGGACTAACGAGAAAGCCGAAGCTTCTCGAAGTTCTGAACTGAACTTGATACTGCATTCAGTATCAAGTAGTAGGTATAAATAATAGGTATTGGTTATTACCAATACCTATTATTTATTTATTTATACGTGTGGAGTCGCGTCGTCCGCGTATATTCTTCTTACAAATAAATAATATTATTATACGATGAGATCGTAATAATAATCGTGAATGTCGATGTTACGAGTTACGACCGGCCGGCCGGGCCGCGGACGGCGTTCGGTCCGGGTGGTTGCGGCGGGGCACGGCTACTGCGGATAGGCGTCCGCGGATGCGATAAACGTTTTTTCTTTGATCTTCCTCATTCAAAACTTTACCAAGTACTTAAAATTAAGTTTACAAAAACTTAGTTTTTGGATGATAGATTTATTTTTATAGACAATCCATTGTATTGTCAAAACCGCTTATGATTAGAAAATATTTCAAGGGCGTGGATAAAGCAGCTCGCACCGGGCGCATAAAAGGCTAATTACGACACTGAATAAAAGTAAATTATTCGTAAGTTCAAAGAAAAAAAATAAGATCATTACTACATAAAAATAAAGAAGCCCTTCCATTTGATATGTCACACTCACTCTCGCGGTTAAAGTCAAAGTAAAAGTCAAATAATTTATAGGTAGGTACTTTTTTTTCCCACAAAAAACGTAAATAAATACATTTTACATACATGTATTTATTTACCTTTTACGACCCATGTTTGGGTCACACTAATACATAAGTAAGTGTATCTAATGACCAAATTTCAACTCAATCGGTCCAATAGATTCGGACCAAATTGGCTGTGGCAGACGGACAGACGCCAGCGCTGACCTCGACGCCAGTGCCTTTGCCGCCTGGCCATCCCGGTAGCAGGCACGGTCCGAGGGAGGGGTCCTGGGGGTCATGACCGCCCCAAAACATTCAAGCTGTTGAGAGAATGAATGATTTACATGCTTTACTTACTAAAAACTGTAGGTACTTGAGCCACAGTGACCCCGATGGATATGTTAGTATAAAAAAAAAAAGTTTTTAGAGTACTTATCAATTTGGTAACCATTTCTCTAAACATATTCCTCGGCACCTCCCTACAAAATCTTGGGCTGCGACCGCATCTGCCCGTTAGGATGTTGCGCTAGCTCCCAAATGTGGACTATAGAAGCCTTGCGGTAGGCGACTAGGCAAGTGACCAGTGGACGGCATAATGTTGTTGTACCTACATGTATGCAGACTTATGTAGTTGTAAGTACGGGGTGCGGTACGGCGGCGGCGGGCAGTACATTTTTTTGCGTTTCGTAGTCAACAAGGAACCCTTATAGTTTCCCATGTCTGTCTGTCTGTCCACGGCTTAGCTCAGAGACTGTTGGTACTAGAAAACTCCAATTTGGTATGGGTATATACGTATAAAAATCATGCATACATTTTTTCTAGGGTACTTATCTCCCCTACACTAGTAGAAACTTTTTTTTTTCTGGACTATCCTTTTGTGTGGGCTGTCGTTGGAAAGAACATTCAAAAATATAGTGAGTTTGTTTGGGAATATCATTTTTGGATTTAGGGATCCGTTTGCGTAATATTAAGCCATATAGTGCAAATTTTTGTTAGAATCAAGTTACCCCCCCCCTGCCAGCCAGCTAAATGGTTAGTTTTGGATATGTGAAAAAAATCACGGCAGTAGTATGTATTGCGCAGGGAAATGTGGAAACCAGGGATTTCACGAAATCGCTAGGGATACCACGAAATCACGGTAGATGTCGAATATTCTTGTCTTCTTTCTAAAAATGTTTAGTGATATGACAAAATGCTAATAATTATAATGTCAGTGATATGTCGTTTCTCTTTCAACTAAATATAGTAAAATGAGAAAAGATGGATAAAAATTACTAATTAACTGATGCATTTTTATTTGATATTAAAGTTTCAGTTAAATAAACATCTATTCTGACGATGATCTACTAACCCTTCCCCCCTCTCCCCCCTCCCCTATCGAGGCGGCACGTTTCTAAACTTTATCCTGATCAGGTCCTAGGGTAAAACGCGTTCTCAGAAATAATTTGGAGACATTGTCTATGATATGTTGTAACGACTAAAATAATAAATAGGAGTTATATCTAATGATTTTTTTTAACTCTCAATCTCTCTCTAACGATACTCAAACTATTAAAAAAAAATATTACGTCTTAGTCCATTTTTGCAGGAATGGGGGCCAACTTCAAAAAAAAAAAACTATGATAAATAAAACTAATTACTCTCTAACGATTTTTCTTTTCTCTCTAACTCCCTCTCTCTTGATTAGCATTAACAAAGTTCAGAATAATTAAATCAGGGGCTAAATTCACAGAGGTGGGCTAACTTCACGCTCTTAGAAATTATTTAATAACAAATAAAATAATATCTCTCTAACGATTTTGTGTATCTCTCAATCTCTCTCTAAAGATACGCAAAAGAAAAAAAAAAAAAATTACGTCTAAGTCCATTTTTGCGGGGAGGTGAGCCAACTTCACACGAAAAATTAAAATTGCATTTACATAAAAACTAATTACTCTCTAACGATTTTTCTTTTCCCTCTAACACTCTCTAACGATTAGCATTATCAAAATTTCATAATAATGAAATCGTGCGGCTAACTTCACGGAGGTCGGCTTTCGTCCTGTTTCGTCATCGTCGCCTAGACAGAAGACCACAGATTAAGTAGTAAGTACCTACTCAGAAGACGCAGGGCATAATTATTATGGGTGAAAATGGGATACCTAGATAGCAAAGATTGAACAAAAATACTGCCAATCTCAGACGAAATAAGATTTTTTACTTCGTCTGAGCTGCCAATAAAGATAATCATGAACTTTTTCCCGGTTCCGACCCGTACCGGTACCTAGGTAATGTACGACTGTGGAACTGGGTTTGTTTGACCATATTTCTGAGCAATTTCAACTTTGAAAGTCAAAAATTTTATTTCCTAAAGCCATATTCTAGGTTATTTTTTTAAACGAATCAATAAAAAACAATATTTACGGTTGTAGCGCCATCTGATGTAATTTACATATGACATAATTGACAAAAGTTCAGCTACTTGACACTAGGTGGCGTTTTCGTACAAAGCCTTGTTTTATAGACATTGTCTATGATATGTTGTAACGACTAAAATAATAAATAGGAGTTATATTATGCGCACGTGTATCAAGAAATGTAAATTAGCATAGAATTTTAAATAATATGTAAGAACAAGAACTAGTTTTTGTACAACTTGTTGATACACATAAATATTCAGGCTGACTGAATAGGTACCAGATTAATGCCTCAATCGGATTAATTTCCAGTATCAACTATATTTAGCAATACATTCATAAACTGTAGGTAAAAGTATAGATCTAAATATATAAAAAATATGTTGTTTATTTCCTCAAAACATAAAACATGTAGGCTACTATGTGTCCGTGTTTACATTATTTACTTATGTAATCAGAAATAAAACGAGGACATACTTACCTAATTGAACGGAGATATTTCGAAATGTTAAGTATTGAGAGGATGATGTAAGTAAGTAGGTAGGTAAAGCATAAGGAAAAACTTAAGTATTTTAACCAATTTTAGCAATTCTCGTATTTTAGTAAACCAATGATCATGAGTTTATGAAATCATGACTGTATTCAATAAGTACCATCAATATCTCAATGGTTTAAAAGGTTATAAACATAGGTATTCTTGTAACAAAAATATACATAATGGCCCAATGTAACTTATTACAACCCTGGTATTGGCTAATCTGACTGTAAATGCGATTAGATTTATCAAAATATAGATATAAGATAAAGTCTGTCAGTAAATATTGAACATGTATATACCTACAGTCGTCGGTAGAACGTCAGTTGTATGTAACGTTACCTGCATAGGCTGGCCTCGCATTCTATTGAAACTCCATACTACAGTAGGCTATAGGCTAGCTCTAGATAACAACTCACACTGACGTGTGGTCGACTGTACCTACTCTTCATCTTCGTGCCCTTGTCCCATGTTACTTGGGGTTGGCGCAATACGTTTTTTTCTTCCTTTCTGTCCAGTCAACTGTCACGCTATCATTCACTCCCTTCCCTTTCATATCATTCCTCACACAATGCATTCATCTTTTCTTTGGCTTTCCTCTCCCTCTCTATCCATTGACCGTACCTATCTATAACTACGGTAAGTAAGTATACAAATTGTCATTTTGTCATGACATTTTTCTCGTAACTTTTGTTGAGTCAAAATTCTTGTTATTATAAAATGACTCATTGAATATTACGGAAAGTACGATAAGTAGTAGATAAGAAATGAATACCTATGGAAACTTTTTATTAAGTAAAATTCTTATAAACTTTGTATTATTTTTAATGAAATTATCCCACATTATTGTGTCCCATAAATCCCGTAACAGGTGACTATAACATAAAATTAAACGTAGTAGCGTGTGTTATCTTTATTCGAAGGCCAAATTAGAGGCAGTCGCACAGAGCAATATACAGTGTGTTCGGACATGGACTAGCGATATTCTAAATACCTACTTAAGTATAAACTAAATATAAATGTATAGCTTGATATGTAGCCGTGTGTATACCTATTGTTTACCTACAGTTAATAATTTATTTGCGTTACTTTAAATTGTTTTAAAACGTCCCAATTTAGATCTAACTACGTAATAATAATTGTTATTTGTTAACACGACATTTGATTTCCCTATTGATGTGATTTGCAACAATAAAGCTCAAAAATCCACGTGGTCGTCAAATAACTTCTAATATTTCAGAGGAAGCGTGCTAAAATATTATTTAATTTAATACTTGTTATCCTTGTGGAAAATCCTAAATTAACATTTTTTTGTATTTTTTTAGCCGCATTAAAAACAAATATTTCAAGATCTAAAAATACCTACCCAAATGGTTTTAATTTTGTAAAATGACACCACACTGGTATAAAAACGTGGTTACAGAAAGCAACGGTCGCACTATTTAGGAGTCAATGACTTCATGTGGCAGTCGTTTTTTTGTTGCTGGTAATTACTTCCATGGCTTACAAATATACCAGCATTCTTGGATTCCTCAGATACCATAGGTTTTAACACGCTAGCATACAAAGTTCATTACGAAAATTGCGATAGGTCCATTCATTGTCATCCAAAGAATAATAATAAAGTTGTAATACAGTCATGAAGATGTGTAGGTAGGTACCTAGAATTTAAAACAGTATAACAATACATACCTACCACAATAAACAATCTACGTGATCGTAGTCTGGAAAAAACCGAGGGCATTGTCCGTTTTTAGTTTTGTTTCGCCAAATCGAGACTCGCAGATATTTATACAAAAAAACATTGCCTGTTGAAATGATACATTTTTGTGTTTATCGCTAATTATAATGTTAAAATATCAGCCTCCGAAGTCACACGACTTCGGACGCTGATATTTTAACATTATAATTAGCGATAAACACAAAAATTTATCATTTCGTACGCATGATCGTGATGTTTTTATATTTAAATAACTAAAACTGTAAAGAGCAGTTAGATAATATATCAAGCTCTATATTTATATAACATCTTATTTAACAATTCGTTTGTCTTTTTAAAAGTAGGCTTCATAGTTTTTAAATTATACCGCAAGTGTCTAGTAATGACATCCATTCATTTAAGTATGCAAATCAGGTCGGGGTCCTAATACCTACTTTACTGGTTGCTTGTCAGCGTCGACATATGTTAAAGGTACCGAAATGTTTTATTGCTCATCGTCAAACCATACAACATTTATTCATGTCAAACACGTCGACAATAATTATCGAGCGGCGGACCTACCTGTCTTCTCTTTATTGAAATCTTTTCATGATTCAGCAAGCCAGTCGGCTGACTAGCTAAACCACTAACACAGAGATAACACCGTTCATTGTACAGGCATATCGAGTCTGTCTTGTGTTTATTTACGTCCATCGTATTGTTTGTATACAGCCCGGCACGACTGCGCATCAGACTACGTCATCCCTCCCCCCTCGTCTGTACCCCCGCGGAGGCCTGTCTTTCCTACGCTGGGGTCGAGCTGGCTCACTCGCTCATTCATTCGGCATTCGCAAACGTTGTTGCTCGCCGCCCACCGTACCGGTGAGATCTCTAGTCCCTTAATCAATCTTCAAATTCTAACCGTTCTATCTTTCACTATGTTGAAAGAAAAGTCCAGATATGACAATCGCCATACCTCTGAAGAACAGAACCGTCCGCTAACATCCAGTAGATTACCAGCTATTGAAGAACTCACCCTTGGCCTGAAACAAAAGCTTCACCTGCAGGCTCGAGCCCGTGCTGCACCTTACTACATTAGAAAACAAGAACCTGTAGATCTTGTGGAAAGGTTGCTGGAGCAGAATGCCCTTGTCGCCGAGGCTGTTCGGAGATTACAAGAAAAGAAACAACTGTGCCATGAAATTTCTGTAGATTCATAATTTATAAACAAAACATTTTAGTTGTGAAAGTGTCGAACGTGTTGTGAAATCGCTTGTGTGTAAGAAACGTGTCGGGTTACAATGGTGCTATATGCGGAGAGCGTGCAAGAAAGAGATAGCCACCAATGACGTGTCCCGCACGACACGAGTCACGAGAACGAACCAAAATGGCCGCGCGTACTCTACAATCATAATATTTATTCTTCATTTTATAGTGACCTTAACTGATCATGATCAAAGTACTGAATGACGTAACTAGCCTTTAGTATTGTAATGCGTTCTAAAGTACTTATTTCTATAATAATTAAAACTTTGTGACTGAATGTCGCGTTATGACATTTCCATCTAATTAAATTAGCTAATGTGAAGTATAATTCAAGAGCTTTAACTATTGTTTATGTAATTATTTAAAATATTCGATAGCAAATGTCCGTTGTCTTTCGTACCTACTTCATGTTTCTACACTTAAGTGAACTGCTTTATTAGATTTAATAATACCTCATTGTAATGAGTGACATATTTCTTATCTCAACAACATTACATCAGATATTTCGTTATAAATATTTGCACACTAGCAAAAGAGCTAATGTAAACACTCAATTAGGTCATTTTTTTGTGTTATAAAAACTTTCAAAAAGTGATTGTAGAGATAACAGTACACTTTTACATTGTAATAAGTACCGTTACTTCCTCGCATGTGGTAGTTATAAGGAAAAATAATTTTTGTCGCACTGTGCGTGTTCTGAAAGTACCTACCTTCTTGTTTTGATGGTCACAGTGCAACCTAGATAATTTGTAGGGTTTAGTTTTATAAAAATTCCTATCTAGCTAATACTTTATTTCATCAATGTAGTAACTATGTACAATTGTACCAAAATATGGTATAAAAATCATCGTAATATTACATGTGTGCATGTTTTAGTGCATTTTGTGATTTTTAGGTAGTTTAATTTATCGTCGATCTTGTGATTTAGATAAGAATTATGTAATAAATAAAAGGAATTAATTTCAAAAAATAAATTTTTTGAATTAAGTTCTTGAATTTAGCTGTACAAAATATTTAATTAAAAATAGCTATCTACGGAAACTTTCAGTGTTAGATCTATTTTTCGTCTATTAAATATTTGATGATTATAATGATTATCTTTTATTTTAATTAACCTTTCCACGGAAATGCCATACCTAGCTGGAAATACCTACTTCTATTCTAACTAATAGGTATTGATCGCCCACACACGGGCCCACCACGTGTTCTATTTGGTACCTACACTTCATTAGGTATGCTCATACTATTTTAGATACCTACCTAGATGTTTTGCTATTTTTGTTGCAAACATGCAAAAATTGAGTTTACTATGGACTTGTTTAAATCAGCATAATATATATGCGGTAAAATACGATACGATCATAATATTATTCACCTTGATTGGCTTGATGTTGTTTACAATAACCCATTTATCTGATACCTCATTGTTATTTTCCTACTTTATCGTCTATGGTATCAGCTGATTTAATACTAGTAGCGCCAGCTAGTGTCGAGTAGCAAAAAAGTAAGTTCTAGTTGTCAAAACCCAAAAGCCTCATGTTTCTTCATTCAAAATATTATGAGTAAACTTTGACATTGACAATGACAATACTAATTGTCAAATTCAGTCACAGTCAGTCAGTCACAGTGTGTGTTTTGTAAATTTTAAGAGTTCCGTATATAATATAAGATTTTATTATTTCATAAAATTGGTAAATCGAGTGACTGTTTCTTTATTTCGTTACTATAAAATACTTTCGAATAAGTTTTGACCTGAAAAATCAAGTAAAGACGTATGAATGTATGAATATTCTCGACACATTTTTGCCTAAAAGGCTTAAGTTATATATTTACGGTACCCTAAAAACTGCTGATATGCCTACGCAAAAAGTAAGTAAATATTTGTGTAAAAATCTTCAAAAAGCAGTTTCTTTCCCCCAATTTAAATGTTAATAAATAGATGTTTATTCAGAATAAAATGTTTACCAGTCAAGTTGCATCATAACAACAAGTATAATTTTGTTGCAGCGCGTCGCAATCTATATCAATTACAGAGTTTTCGCTTATCGTCAGTATTAAACAGGCTGGCAACAAAGCCTAGAATCAGTATTGCTTTGTCAGCGAAGATGGCAGCGACGTGGTCAATGGGGCCGGGGACTTTGGACGTGCCGCTATCCTTGTTTGCTAAGAACAGGACCCGACTGGCTGACAAACTAAAAAGCGGGCAAGTAGTTGTTCTGCAAGGCGGCGAAGATATTAGCCACTATGACACCGACATCGAATATGTGTTTAGACAGGCAAGTTTATTTATTAGAATCTACTTAGTAAGTAAGTACAGTAATATTGTAGAGAGAAAATTTTTGTCTGTAAACTCATAAACTAGGTACTAAGTAGACCAATTTTAAAATTTATTTCACCTTACAGTAAACTGCTATATTATCACGCGGGAGAAGCGGCTGGCGGTAGCCAGTGTACCTAATATAGAAGTTTCCTTCAATGCATAATACCTATCTTATGTCATAAATAAGTCCTCGTAATCAACTACAATTGGATGACAGATTTTATTGTCCTTGTATATATTACAAACAGTTATTAAGTAAAGGGGAAGTATAACTGGTTAAAAGCCTCGTGGTCTAGTGGTCTCAAGCGCTACTGCTGAGCATGAATTCCTGGGTTTGATTCCCAGTTCCAGCTGTGTTATTCTATCTGGAAATTCTCACTAATAGCCCGGGTGAGCCTATTGTCATCGACCGGGTACATATCCAGACGGATTTGTACCCAGTTGATGACAATAGGCTCATCCCCTATTAAATAGGACTTAAACATAACTGGCGAAATGCGGGTGTACTATAGGTACCTACATGTCTGGCCATACCTTTGGGGAAACAAGGTGTGATATTTTATCTTATTTTAACATAAATTTTATAACTGAGAAATAAATAAAATTAGAATTTAAACAAAAGTTATAACCTATTATGGAAATTCTTACTGTACATCCAATCAGATATGTATTTCCTAATCCAAAACCCATCCTAGGGCTCATGCTTGGGCTTTTTCGGTCCCTAAATCAATCAATCTGCCTCTCTAACCGGATGCAGCTGAATAGTTTTCGGTCCCTAAATATGATAACAAATATTTTTTTATTTATCAGGAAGCTTATTTCACCTGGGTATGCGGTGTTCGGGAGCCAGGCTGCTACTTCGCACTGGATGTGGCTACCAGGAAGTCACATTTGTTTGTGCGCCGTCTACCAGAAGACTATGAAATCTGGATGGGAAAACTCCTGAGCTGTGGTGACTTCAAGAATCTGTATGCAGTTGATGAAGTGCATTATGTTGATGAGGTAAAAGAATTTTTACTCTTATTATCAGTATTAATTCATAAACACACACAACACTAGAAACAATAGCTATAAAATAAAATGAGGGAAGAGCCCAATCAGTGAAAAATTTAAATACTGAAGTTGTATATTTTTTATTTCAGCTTCAAAAAGTTCTCAAAAGTTTGAACCCAGACAAATTGTTGACCCTGGTAAGTTGAAATATAATAATGATTCAAATTACATAATTTGTGTAAGTATAGTAATTAAAGTCCTACAATAATTTGGAGTAACCTTATATTACAGAGTGGTCCCAACACAGACAGTGGCTTAACTGCCAAGGAGGCAGTATTTGAGGGAATTGATGAGTAAGTAAAATGTAAAAAGCCTAGGGCGTGTTTGTCAAATGAAAATTATCGCTAATGTGACAAATTGTCAATCGCGGCGCGTAAACTGCTGCGGTTGGCTGTTGGTAAATCGTTCAACCAATCCCAGGAGTTTACGCGCGCGCGCTTGACAATGTGTCAAATTATTTTGCGGTAACCTTCACTCTACAAACTGGCCTATAATGTTTATTTTGCTAGTATCATGCATACATCTCAAAAGTACCCTAAATAATCTCCTATAAAATAAAGACCTATGGATTAAAACTGCACCCTGACATTAAAATACATAGAACAATAGAATTAATAAAAATTAATCAAGGTCTCACAGGTTATTATACTTCTATAGAGATACAGTTCGATTCAAACTTAATGGCAGCTCAAAAGTAAGCTACCCGCTGCGCAGTACCGCACCCCTCACCTCCGCTGACGCATGAAATTATTACTGTTCGATTCACCTCATGTTGCGAGCCGCCATTAAGTTTGAATCAAACTGTACAGTATAGAGAAAGAGGTAACTGCACTCAAAGTAAATCAATCAGGCTAAGGACAGTAGAAATTAACATCATTCTAAATTATAAACTGGACGTTTTCTAAAGAATGATTGTCTCATGCAAATTTAGATGTCAGTGTGTACCTACAACAAATTTTACAAAACATTAAAATCTTGAGATCTTCAATGATAAAATTACTAACATAAGATGACATCACGCCTGTAATCCCCGAAGGGGTAGGCAGTGGTAATAAAATCAATTACCTACTTCTAAATAAGAGCTTCTTTTACAGATTCAAAGTTGACAACGAAACATTATTCCCTATCATTGCTGAACTGTAAGTATCTCATCATTAATCAGTTATAATAGGTTTTATGTGATTGCTTAATATCTATGTATCTAAAGAATTTTATCTCTAATCGATGCTTATGTAAACGCCGGTATATCAACGTTATCAGGTGATTGTTTTTTTTCCAACACTACATGTGTTAGGATTCCATATCAGCGTAATTTATTATACAATTGTTGATGTAAGTGTCTATTGTATTTACTTGTCAATGTGGAAACAAGTAACGTTAAGCAATGAAACAACTACGTAAATGTTCAGGGATTTAAGAATACCTTCAGTTTGTGATTCCAAAAAATATTGAAAATGCTATTATGACATGATCAGATAGATATTATTATTATATCCGCCCATTCTGTCCCACTGCCTCCCTTCTCTCTTTCCATTTATCACGGCTGTTTGCTGTTGTGGTCCAATCGAGGGATATTATAGTAGGTAAAAAGTATAAATGAATGTTATAGTAATTTTATACCAACAAATTCCAAACTAGTAATCAACAAGTCATTCCTCTTTCTCCAAATATGTACATCCGTTTCTCTAATGCTGGGGGCCACATTGTCGCGATAAGACGAACTAAATTTTTCGCGCTCTCTTTCGCACACCGCTCGACGTCTCGCTGAGCAACAGAGAGCGCGCTAAGTATAAGTTCGCGGTGCCCGGAGGACACGGTGGAGCATACGGTGGAGGTGTGCCCTGCTTAGGCGGAGCACCGCCGTGTCCTCGTGGAGGCGATTGGCGGCAATGACCTCTCGCGTCCGGCCCTGGTCCAGGCCATGGATCGGAGCGAGAGGTCACCTCCTTCGTCACCTCCTTCTGCGAAGCAGAAATGCTCGCGAAGGAGGAGGCGGAATGCGTGAGGGAGAGGCAAAGATAGCGCCCTCACGCCCCTTATCGCCGCCACTGGAGACACCCTGGGCGTTGGGAATCCCAGGCGGTTTCCCGACCACCATAGATGCGGGTTTGCGGACGGCGAGCAATGGGTAGCTCGACGTCCGATAAGGACCAGGCCCGGGGCGCGCCTCAAAGAGATGTCAGGACAATTGGCGGGGTCTGCTAGGACCGATGCCTGCCAGGGAATGTCCGAAAGGGATACCGAGACATAAGGGATACCGGGGTGGGTTTTAGTCAGTAAAAGTCTTACACGCCCTTCCGCTCCGCCCAGCGCGGGAGAAGTCATTTGATGATTTCCCACCATCAAAAAAAAAGTATAAGTTCCCGGTATCGCGACAATGTAGTCATGAGAATTTTGAGATGTTGCCAAATTTTAATGGCGTGAAATCCCACACGCCTGTCGGCGCTAAAACTGTGTTTTTAGCATATCCACATAAATTAACAAAGTAAACTTAAATGTTGAGTTCATTAACCAAAGCTCGGTCATTAGTTTGTATTTCTCTTGTTTCATCATACGTTCATTATTAGAGTACCTAGAGCTAGTTAGATAGCGTACGACCTAAGAAATAAGTACGTACCGTAGCTACATACTTGCATAATCATCCTATATTGTTCCCAGTGCTGGGACTAAAACTAAAATTGTTAAATAAAACTGTTTCGTAAAACAAAGGCTGTTGGTGATCGCAGCATTCACAGCTATATAATTAATAGATATCTTTGCTGTATCTGTGTCCCACCACGCTCGTAGTCATATTATAGTTATCTGAAAACTACACTTACATAGTACAATATTCTGATAGCCACGCAAATGTGTGTGAAGTATTAAACTGTTTGTTTGTACTTTGTGCAGGCGCGTTATCAAGACCCCCGAGGAGATTGAAGTTCTGCGATACGTGTGCAAGATATCGTCCGATGCTCATAAACAGGTCATTATGTTTTAATTACACATTGATAGCTTTTTCTGACGATTGGGTTTGAATTCTAAAATGTGTAGGTAGATACATATTATCGGTATGATCAGGCTTTCTGTTGGTGTGCTTTCCATTAACAGAAAGCCTGAATAACGACCGAATCTCAAAAATGTAAGGTCCAAAATAACCAACACTAAAAATGCTCCATTCTCCGAATTACCAATGTCGAATTCCAAAGACTACCTAATAAATATTTGAAAGGACCAATTATTCATCTTGGTCACTTACTTTATACGATCTCCTATATAATAAACAAATCTCATGTTTAACAATAATCTGTTTTATTGTAATAGGTGATGCTCTACGCCAAACCCGGCAGAAAGGAGTACCAATGCGAGTCAGTGTTCCTAGACCACTGCTATCGCGTGGGCGGGTGCCGCCACGTGTCGTACACGTGTATCTGTGGCTCGGGCGACACGGGCGCCACGCTGCACTACGGACACGCCTCCGCGCCCAACTCTAAGATGGTCAATGATGGTGATATGTGGTGAGTACGGACCCTATTTAGTAAGAAGGAAGTGGAATTACTTCAGCACGTAGCTATTAAACAATGTGCGCCCAGTGGCCAGTAGATGGGTTTACGATACCCGCGGAACGAAAATGTTAAGCAACTTTTAAGCTTTCAACTTGTACACCGAAATTGAATTGAAGTTATAAACAATAAATAATAATTGCAGTCTGTTCGACATGGGCGGCAACTACGCGGGTTATGCAGCAGACATCACTTGCTCGTTCCCAGCTAACGGCAAGTTCACAGAAGACCAGAAACTCATCTATGAAGCGGTGCTGGCTGGAAGAGATGCTGTTATTAGGTAGGTAATCAAAGAACCTTGGTAAACGTAAGTGTAAGTATATTCTGATCCAAAAGTATCTGGTGAAAGTATAAACAGACCTGTTTCAGGCTTAACTCTTATGCAATCACTCAATATGGGGAATTAGTATCACATTCAGCTGTATTTAAAAAGTTTTAACTTTATATCTCACCCCTTTTTCCAAAAAATATTGTTTGAATAACATTATGTTGAATCATTGACGAAAATTGTGATTTATCTTAATTGGCAAATAAAAAACATCTTTTATATAAACGTAGAATTTCGGGTTGAATTATTCAAACCAAAGCAAGCCAAAGCACTCAATTTGTAACTGCCATAGGTAAGTTTTCTTATCCATTTGTTTAGATTTTCATCACATACTTTTGGTACTGACTATAGGCTGCTTTGTTTGGTCAACATTTTTAAAAGATATCAATTGTTTCAGGGAAGCTAAACCAGGCGTATTGTGGACGGATATGCACCTTGCGGCTAACAGAGCCATGCTTGATCATTTGAAGAAAGGAGGTCTGCTTAACGGTAACGTTGAAGATATGATTGCGGTAAGTGTACCTACCTAATACTTCTTTTACTGTTTACTTAATAGCTTTTGCCCGCGGCTTCGCCCGCGTGGATGTCGGAAAATATCCCAAGGGAAAGTACTACCGGAATTAAAAGTACCCTATGTGCCAAATTTCAACCAAATCCGTTTAGCCGTAGCAGAATGAAAAGTTCTGTACTGGGGATGAATTGGGATGAATATTTATGCATCCACAGTACTTATTGATTTCATCAACTGTAAAATCAAGTTTGAATTTCTGATAAAACTATGGAAAACTGAAAAAAAAAAAATCTGCGGTTGTAACCGAAATAAGTCATAATCATAAATTAATTACCATCGACTTGAATAACAAAGTCACTGTTCGATAAGTATGGGCAAGGCCAGACGTTTTTTTTTTTTTTTTTCGAAATTTCTCTACACCTTTGTTTAGAGGGTGCACAGAATACACCTTCTTTCCAATTTTCATCGATATGATAGGATAATGATAGTGCAAATAATCTCCGAGTAAAATGGCTGTGTGAAATGGATTAGATGGACACGACGAAATAAAAATAAATCATAAATGTTTGTGAACATTTCACCATCTCCTTCAGCGAACCCCCACCTTACAAAAACAAACATCAAGTTACATCATTACGTTCTCTCTCCACAGAACGGCATCCACGGCATCCTGCAACCGCACGGTCTGGGCCACCTGCTGGGCCTGGACGTGCACGACGTGGGCGGCTACCTGCCGCACTGCCCGCCGCGCCCCGCCGGCCCGCTCGCCAGGCTGCGCACTGCGCGACCCTTGCTCGCTAACATGACGCTCACTATCGAACCTGGCTGCTACTTTATACCGAGGGTAAGTAATACAAGTGGCTGTATAATATATCAGCCTATTATTGACATTGTCGACAGAGTCGAAGTATGTAAATTGCTTTTTTTTTTCCAGCTCTTGAACGGGGCTAAGAGCAACCCAGGTCAGGCCAAGTTCTTCAATTGGGACAGACTGGACCAGTTCCGTGGTTTCGGCGGCGTGCGTATTGAAGACGATGTGCTTATCACCGAGTCTGGAGTGGAGAACCTTACCTTTGTGCCCAGAACGTGAGTTGCTTTTGTGTTATTTATATTATGAGCTATCGCTGTGCCTACAATTTATACCCACAATCTCGCAACACCCTATTTTATTAAGGTAAAAAATTTCAAGTTTGGCCCAAAATTTATATTTATGTCTAATATTGGTATGGATTGTATTTAGTTTATTATTCCAGAAACTTGCATTACCCTAAATGACCTAGCTAAGTTTCCAAATAACAACAATAAACAAAATTCATTATAATTATATAGTATAAGTGAGATTTTCTTGTCTACAGTGTTGCCGAAATTGAAGAACACATGGCGAACGGCGCTAATTTTAAATAAATCGTCAGTACCTAAAAAAAAACTATCGTTGCCAGTTTTATATTCCCTTATTGTAAATTATGTAAAATAATAACTATGTATATTTATGTAAGTACAAAGACATTTTTATTATATGAATAAACCGTTTTATTGATCACAAAACCGAGTAAAGCTTTACAAGCTGATTTATTTAACTATATAAACTAATATCTTTGTTTAATATCAACAAAATTGAGAATTTTATTTTTCACATATATCTCAAATAATTTTTCATTATTTTAGGTATAGGCAAGCTATCTATGATAGATAAAAACTCTTGCGTGGATTTGATTCCACCTTCTCTTTCTCTTACTAAGCTTCTAATTGCGTATCTGGAAATATGCTTCAAAGATGACACATGATATGGAAGGGACTCTGCAGTAATACTGTTGTTGTTGTTGTCTAACATAAATAAGAGGTCATGCTGTACCTGAAAAATTGTTAAGAAATAATAAAAAAATTCTAAGTACTCTGGGTACATAATATATACCTAATATCAATTAAAAATTACCAAAATCAATATTTAATTTGTTGGGTGATAATTTTTTTCTGCAATCACAAAAGGAAGTTCTAATTACCTGTAAATGGGTTTTCTAACTAAGAGCATAATAATAACTTACTTTTTGTGGTATTATGCCTAGTTGACCCCTCTCATAAGCAATTTGTAGAAAATCTCCAGGCTCACAGTAAATGCTATATGGCACCATTATTGGCATTGAAGGAGGATACCAATTCATTGAACCATAGAATGCATCAGGAATATGATCCTCACTGGCCAAATCAGATGTACTGCAATAATCTACATTGCAGCCATGCTCTATCAATATTTTGAATACCTAAAATCAGGAGAAACGTTAAAAAATAATATTACCACTACAAGAGTGATTATGGGCAAAATTTGGAATCATCAAACTGCACATAAACCAATGTATAGTTTAAAAAACAATCCAATGTCCTAATTTTTGCCTCAACTTTATACTGAACTTACTTCATGAAAGCATGACGTATTTACATGATGTGCATACACTAGTGGTGGACATACATTAGCATCCAAGGGATTCACCTCCACACCTCTCATCAGAAACAAATAAAAGAACTCTCTAAACTTTTCTGGTGACTTCGTGTAGATATACCCACATATATTTAAATATGAATTCAATGGTGCATTGAGGTCATATTGAGGTACATGATCTTGATGTGTTATAGCTCGTTCTTTATTAAATGGTTGAGAAAAACTAAAGAATTCTGGTCCCAGATCACTGGTTAGTAAGACTTCCAAAATCTCAAATTTAAAATAATGTGGCTTACAAGCATTGAAAATTATATTTCTGTTTAGCTTGTCAGTATCTGTAACAGACAATAATGTTCGGAATACCTCTGTACTGCTGTCAAGACTCAAGGCTATGTCTATAGCCATTTCCCCACACTGATTCATAATATGAGGATCAGCTCCATTCTCTAGCAAAAAGTATACAATATCATCATTTAATCCTTGAAGTGCTAATGTCAGTGGAGAGTCTCCTGAAAATGTTACTTGGTTGATATCAGTTATAAATGGAAAAAGAGTTTCAACATTAGGGTAGTATCCTCTACAGCAAGCTAAATGGAATGGTGTAAAACAGCCAGGTTCATTTTTAATATCAGCATTGGCTCCAGAATACAGTAGAGTTACCAACGCTTCGTATTGGGTGGCTAGAACTGCATCATGCAATGGTGTATCACCATCAAAGTCCTGAACATCAATAATAGCACCATATTCTATCAACAATTCTATTAACTGTGTGCTTCCTTGACTACTAGCAATATGCAGGGGTGTCACTCCTTCTGTACTGCCGTAGTTCGCGATATCGTCTGCAGAATTAAGCAAGGCAGTCACAGTCCTTAATGAACACTTATTTTTACATGCTAAGTACAATGCAGTGTGACCTTCATGAGTCTCTGCTAATGGTCTGCATTGAGGGCTTTTCAATATTAACAACACGCATTCATAGCTATCGTTGGATGCGGCTTCGTGCAGACATGTCCACCCCCTGTTATCAACGCAGTTAGGATTTATCTTTTGAAGCAATCGCTCTACGTTATTAACATCATTGTTTCTAGCAGCAAGATTTAGTGCATTTGATGTAGCCGGATTTCGGGAACTAAAATCCATGTCCTTATGTAGAGGAAAACAACTTGAAGCACGAACTTTCGAAATGTTACAGCAAAGTGTGTACAACTTATATTTTGGTTCTAAGAATTCAGAATTCCACTTGGATATCAAAAAGTCAGCCTAGGAAAAGTATAATATTATCATGTTTTGTTGTAGGTAGGTTTTAATTAAATCAATCATAGTTCGGTGAAAAAAGGAAGGTAAGTTGCGAATTGGCAAATTGTATTATATTTTAACTTTCAACAACATCAACAACGAATGAACACCTCAAATGACAGTGACTTAAGTGACATTCATTACAAATTTGAAAAATCTCCTTGTTCTGCGTTCGTTGTGGTGACGTCTGACAGTGTTACACTCATACATATTAAATACCTACTACCGTGCGTTTGCACTTGGCGAAACATTCAATTATAAACAAATAAAAAAAAAAAAATAACATTGCTTATAAACATGAAATCTCCGTTTTCTGACAATGTATCGACTCGCGTTCGCATTGTCACGCAACTTGTTGACGCGAAACATGTTTGACGTTTCATATCACTCGTCATGTTTCGCCACAAGTCTACAAACCAATTTCGTATCAAAATGAATCTGTATGAATCTAGTAACATGTTGTAAGATTTGTTTTGACACTTTGGTCGGTTATTATAGTCCACACATTTTGCATTTCACAAATATGGAAAACCTTGCCAAAGCTCTTTAAACTTCATCGTGTCTACTTTGGACCACTCCATGTTTTGATATAAACACGGGATGTTTATCACCATACTCGGATAACACTAAACATCAAGCAATAGACAAGTTGCAAGACATAATTTAACGGAAACAAAGAACAGTGCGAACGCAAGTGTGACAAATCTCTATACAAAACATGTATATTGTATATGTTTCTAGACAGTGCGAACGCAGTTTACAACTAATCTTGAGATCTGTCTTAACCTCTCAGGCGTCAGAAAGCCACATGTGGCTTTTTCAAAAACTTACTCATGTTTCGTACAGTGCGAACGCAAGGTCAACAAAACAAGTAATGTGAATTGTTTCATGTGACAAGTTTCGAAACATCTACATGTTGAATGTTTTCTGGTGCAAACGCATAGTTAAATAAACATTGTAGAGTTAAGCACGAAAGCGCCACCAGTCGCATCCACATGTTTATTCTTTCTGATATAATAAATATATTTTGATTGGTCGCATGGAATTAGTGTGTACTATCGGTGCCGGATTCAACATTAGCGCCGACTCTGGCCAATGCAAAAAATCGTTTGTTTTAAATTTTTCGAAAAATGTGCTAGTATTTTTTTAAATATCATAGTTTGGAAGAAAACCTTTTTCGGTAACGCGAAGATTTTGTTTTTCTCATCCTCCGATACCTCTGAAAATTTAACCAAAATGACATCCTTTACCTTAAGGTTGATGCGCT
Organism: Lithophane ornitopus; assembly: GCA_948473465.1. Lineage (NCBI taxonomy): Eukaryota > Metazoa > Arthropoda > Insecta > Lepidoptera > Noctuidae > Lithophane > Lithophane ornitopus. The sequence goes on along the minus strand of OX419624.1, from coordinate 7,796,277 downwards.
AGGGTGGCCCGCGAAATTCAATTTTTCTTACGTTTTTTGCAATTTGCAGGTCAGTACCAGGTTGTATGTTGATCTAAATATTATTAGCGGCCGTAACAAATATGGATTTACAGAATTATAAACATTAGAATCAGCAATACAACTCTCTAAGTTCATGTAAGTGTATTGACTGAAGATTTCCGAAATTTTCATTCGCGCGTTAAGCGTACTCTTACTGATAGAATTTAAAGTGATACGGCTATGCAAAATAAATATCAATTTAATCAGTATTAGAGTACCTACGGAACTACCCTGGAGGGGGGTCGATCTCTGGATTGAGATTCTGGTTTCCCACTTTACGGGGGGAAGTTTGAACCGCCAAACCCCTGCTTATGGCCCGGTAATAATGAACAAACAGCACTAGATGTTGGAATATATTTTTTATTTTAATCCAAAAGTATTTTAACTTCTGATTCATACAATATTGTACAATAATGAATAATCACATAAAATTTAATTGCATGACAATAATTATTTTATTAATTAGTTAAGGTCTACCGCTTGTCAAGATTTAAAAGATGCGCGGTCACCAATCTAGCCGCGACAGCACCTACTTTAATTCTACAAGATTTTTATTATCTAACTGAAGTTTAAGCGTTGTAAACTTGTTAAAATAAAATAAATAAATAATTACTCACAAAGTATGAACAATTTACGTGAATTTAGTTCAATATACATAGGTGAAATCGTTAGTTGATGTTTTTACTTTTTATCAGTAAAATATTAAATATCCACAAAATAATATTGGATAAGTAGGTACCTAAGTATCAACGAGTTATCAAATCATAATGAGATCAAGTCGGTTCAAGTTTTCTAAAAGTGTCCTTTTCAAGCACGGCACAAGTGGAATGCGCCTGCGATTCCCAAGTTACTTGCGAGACTGAAAATGCCGATCAATTAATAAATTATGAATCTGATTCGAGATAAAATTAATTGAGCGAATCAATGCACTCAAAAGTTATATACTTTTTTTTACATACACGAAATGTTATCTTTTTTCGTTTTTATTTTAATCTTCATTTCAATCTCCTGAAAAGATTTTTTTTTTACGTGTTAAATTTTATAATCTTATTTTTATCTAGGTATAGTCTCTAGTCATTCTTCAAGGGTATCTTTACAGTCTGCTTCAAATCAATATCTAGCCTATTATTAACAATTATTTAATTTAGCACTGTTGGGCGCAGTGCCGTTGGGGAATTTCAAAGGTGACATCGGATTGACTCGTGGTAAAGAGTTGGCGCGGGGTGATCGGGGGGAAAGGGGCGAACGTGAACACCGCGCCGCTGGGTACGGCCGCGCTCTTAACTCTTCTGCACTGCGGAATGTATTGCGGGCTACTCGCCGCCGATACAGTGACGTCACCGTCGATTCTTGTAACAGGCACCTGAAGATACAAGATTTATATTTTAAGAGGTTGCGGTGTTACTCAATACGGCGAACTACGTAAACATTTACCTACCTTAATTTTAGTTGAACCTTGTTCATTATCAGAATTGTCGCAAATAATAGTATCTACCTGAAGCCTGCTAGTGTATGCAAAAATATCACGTCGGTTTGCGGACCGCGAATCCGGGATCTTCAGCAATAAAGAAAACGACTGAGAAGGAGGAGGAAACATGATCAGAGTATACATTGGCAATAATTAGTAGCTAGGTACATGGATACACAAGATACAGAACCAGTTGTGATAAGGAACCCAGTTTTGCTACGAAAATAGTACCTAAATATACCGGCACCATAAGGGAATTTTTGCATTGTGACTCACTTTTCTAACTCAGTAAGTTGTTGCTTGGGGGTTGATGCAGCCACAGGTCGGCCGCGTCCCAGTTTAGCGCGCGTAGTCTGTAGCATTTGCTGCGTCACTAAAGGCTGCTTTTGGTTTGGTTTTGAGCGGACTGGATTGTCCTGGAACGCAAATATTAAGTTAGTACCGAGACTTAGCAGCAAAACAATATTTCAATCTTAGCACAACGTTGTGGTGGGCTAGTACTTAGATTGTATAAATAAAGGTCAGTCTGATAAACAGTCAATCAAATGCGGGCCATAGACGTTCAAGAAATTTGATCAAACAGGCTCTGGTTCAAACAGTTTTATCAAATGGGCATGAATGTGTGTGGGACAATTTAATCGAAATGAGTTGTCAAATGGCATGAAGAAATATGAATTTTCGTATTTCTAAACTGTTTGAACCAGCCTGTTTGATCAAATCACTTGAACGTCTATGGACCACATAACGGTTACAATACGGAGGTACCGCGGTCAGTATAACACGACCAGCCGCGTACTAGATAGTTGGTGGTTACCTTAACGTGGTTAAAAGAGAGAACAGACCTGATACTAAGTTAAGAATTTACCCTTGTCTTCCTTAATTTAACATTTGCGATGTCTTGTGGTGTGATTGTCAAGTGGGGCTTAGGACCTCCTGGCGGTGCAGATCCACACCTCGGTAAAGTATGAGACCTGATGGGTAGCTTTGTGACAGGGGGATCTGTTGGAGGCGGGAGAGGGGGCGGCGGTGGCGGTGGTGGTGGTGGAGGAGGTGCTTGAGGCGGCGGCTTAGATGGACTATCGCGCTTTCTGTAAAAACAAAGCAGACACAAAATCACTGTCCGAAATTCAAGATATTTTTTATAAACCATTCGTAAATCTTAACTCATCATTCATAACAATAGCACCAATGGGGAAGTTTTACCTGAGCTTACCCTCGAGTTGTTCAATTTTGTCCATCATCATTTTCATTCCTTCTTTTAAACTCTCATTCTCTTGTGCCAGCCGCTCTTGCTTCTTATCTACTTGTTCTAAGAATCTCCTGAGTTCTCTCAACTCTTCGGCACTTTCATTGTTTTCTTGGTGAACTAATGGGTCGCGCAGTATGTCGGAGTATAGGCCAGTGATTGATTGGTAACCCTGAAAAAGAATGAAAAACTGTGAGGCAATGAAAGTGGCACTGAAAACCTCAATTTGGCACTAAAGCGTGCGTGTCAGTTCACGTTTACGCTAACAATAGTGCGTGGAGCATGAAGTTTGAGTATATATTACACGGTGTGGATGCAATTTGATGCAAACCGCAGCACGTAGCGTGGCACCTGCATTTTGCGATACTTATAAAGAACTCAAAAAAAAACTCTGAAAAACGCCATTTTACAAAAGTTAATAACGTGGCGTGTTGTTTAGTAGCTCTAACGAACGATCCCTCTGACGAATTGGTCGCCATAGAATATAGTTAGGTAGGTACATGGGGTGTCGAGTTACAAACGGCATACTGGGATTGTACCTACATACCAGACATTTCTAATTCATCATTAACTGTTAATTCATCAGTCTAGTTGTTCTCACGGTCATTAAGAATTACAACCATGAAATTAAGTTTAATGACCTCAGACAACGGAACACAACAAAAATAATAAAGTGCATTTTTGTGGGTCGTACCTACCTTAATTTGACATAAATTCAAACTGTACCTAGGTAAGATAATGCACTGCCAAGGTAAAATGATACCGCTTGCCGGTGCTTACCCCATTGCAGAATACCTAACCCATAGTCTGAGTTGTTGTAATTTGTATCGATGAATAATGCACCTACCTACTGCACTGTTATTTTTATTCATTCTTTATAAATATTCTGACATATAGGCCTTCATTAAAAAAGTAAAAGTTTGGTGATACTAACTACCTTTCTGCCGATCCACGCGCACAGATCAACAATCCTCCAAGCTTTAGCTTTGCTGTTCCGGCGATAGCTCCTCTCCTTCCGCGGTGTCCCACCTGACAACATGAACCACTCCATATCACTCAACTGTCCCGTATCTAGAGCACACTCTATCTCTAATTCAACCTTTATGCTGTTTTGTGTGAGAGAACCCATCACTAAACCAGTTTTCAACCGAACGAAGTCCTACACAAGTTGGCACTTGTCTATAAACACACGGACTGATACAACGTTGTTATTAAAATGCTGTTGGATTGTCCTGTTGTCTCGTCTCGACCGTTAAAGTAAAACTTGAAATGCTTAGATGCGCGCGCGCGCGACGATGATGTCACAACTATATTAGCAGCTGACTGAGCCAAGATGTTTGTAATAAAAATAGTTATCAATTGAGATAACAAGTTCAAGTTGTTAAATTAACCCCTAGCCTCTCCTGGATAAGTTGTAAAGCAGATGACGAGAACGACGTCATATTATTATGTAATAGGTAGTATTAACCTAGATTTGCTTGTCTGTAGGGGTTTACTAATGTTAAGCATAAAATAGATTGTCATAATTTACATTGGCATAATGAAATTCAGCATAATGATCATTACGCGTAATATTATTAGGCATAAATGTTTTGCCATAATGTTAATTGCCATAAATACTGTTGACATAATAATAATGCAGCATAATGTTATAAACGCATAATGATATTTACACATAATATTCTTTGGAATAAAAATAATAAATCCAAAATCACTCCCTTGGTTTTGTATTTTTGGTTTATGCCACCAAATTTCGAAATTTATGTTATTTTACACTATGTGTTGGTTTTATTTCTCGGTTTTTAGTGGGTCAGTTTGTAATTTATCTAAGTTACAATAGCCTAATGTCATGTAATAAGTTACAATGTCCGAATTGATATTTTAGAAGTCGGTTAAAAAACAAACTTGTTCGCGGCTCAGGGGTGGTCCAAGGGCCACCCCCGCCGTACCTTAACCTAATCTAATAGAGTAATTCCCAAATTATAATATAATGTTTAAATTTATGGTTTACGATTAATAGACGAATAAATATATTATGCCTTACAAAATTATAGCAACTCCAAATTATGCTAAAACAAATTAGACCAAATGACAGTTATGCTAACCTTAGCATTATGCTGAGGTATTATTATGCCACAGTATTATTATGCTAAAAAAAGTTATGAGAAAACGTTATGCCAAACAATTGTATGCCAAGAGGGGGATTCTGTAGGTACTACTACTAGGTACTGTAGATACGTGATTTTTACTTGTACCTAAAACCTAATCGTTTAATACTCAGTGGTGATCCGGTGAAGTCACTTACCTATGTGGATAAATCACTTGAGTGTTATCTGACTTAGAGCTTCGGTGTGCTGTCATCCATCATCAATGTAAGTACCTACCTATTTAAATAAAGCCCCTAACAGTACAAAATCAATATATCCTCGCTGTCGAACTTCGATCACGACGGCCAATCTCAACGAAGATTAGCCAGATACGGCAGGTACTTAAACATGAGCTATTATAGTGCCTAAGTGTGTTGTACGCAAACACAGGTGCACTTTCTGCTATTTCTTTACTCTCATAGTCCGACGGAACGGCAATCCGTCACGACCGGGGAGAGATCCGGCAGTTCCGGCACAGGACCAACGGCTTTACTTGCTTTCCGGGCTGTTATTGAGAAATTCCTACTTGAAATTGAAAAACCCATAAACACTTTGCCCGACCTGGGAATCGAAACCAGGACCACCCAGGACCCCACGCTTAGACCAACGCGGCAATTCGTTAACCAGTAAAATAAGTAGGTAGGTAGTTCTCAAAAAGTACACACACAAACAGCAAAATAAATCATGTATTTTTATGTATGAGTAGGTATTGGACTGGGTTACGTCACCCGCAGAAATTAACTCACGTTTATGCAAATAATCATTTTTGTAAATGACATAAATACTAAAAGTTGGATAGGTATGTAAATAAATAATTACCTGGTGAATTTGTATTTTCGTGATGTTTACTGTAACTGCTCTTCCGTGACCTCTGAAGGGCGTCTCTAAACAAGTTTGATTCAGATTTCATGTGTCTTTTCCGAACTTTGAATGAATGGTTGCTGTTGAGCGATTTAAATGATACGTCCGAATTACTGGACAGACAAGAACGAGACTCAAGCTCTAGTTGAGCATCCGTCATATCAGATGTGCTAGATGAACACGAATTTGAACACTGCTTTTTCCAAGGTCGCAATCCCTTGTGGTCTCCATCACTGGAGTTCCGTCTACAACGTTTAAATCGTAAAGACTGCTGAGAAGTTTCATTTGACGTTGTTTTTTTTATATTAAAGTCCTTACTGAAGGAAAGGCTCAGGTCAACATAGCTGCAGTTAACTGGCAGACTCACAAATGGTTCCGTTTGAGTGGAACTGTTGGTTGAATTTCCCAGCGTAGAATTGGGGTCGTCAGTGGCCATGATGCTCACAAATGGAGGAGTCTTATTGTAATCCTTGTTTTTGTTTTCATGAGATGAAACGAAACTATGATCCCATGACGTATTTATTGTGTCCTGTTGAGAGCATTTCCTTATTAATTCTACCGAGTTATCACAAAATTCTCTGTCTTCAGACGTATCAGTGACAACAATGGTAATTTTTTCGTCTTTTTCAAACGGCATCTTGTTATTTGATTAATTAATACACCCGTGAAAACTTTTTATTACATAAGAGGTAAATTCACTTGTTTAGTTTTTATTGGATTACTTTATAAAATCCAGTGTTTAGTTTTTAGTGGATTACTTTATAAAATCCAGCAACTTTAAAATAGGTATCGTCACAAAAATATGTTTTCAAATCTACCCGCAATAAAAACTACTGAATTATCATTTCATCTCCATCATGTATAGCATTATTAAAATATTTATGGATGAGCTGTTTTCATAATTATGTCCCTTTTAGTTAATTTAAATAAATCTATGAATTTTATTTATATTTCAGATATCCACTATGCTCATGCTGAATACTTCCATGCATGTTAACCACGTGCATGTTTCCGAACGTTAACAATCAGCTGTTCATTTGTCATTGGCAAAATAAAATTGACACCATTGACATGACAGCACAAATGACAAAACCAAAAACGATCGATCAAACGTAAACAAGGCATTATTATTTATTACATTCATTTATTTGTTATTTCAATGCTTTTAGGCCGTTAATTGATTTCATAATCGAATACAGTTGCGGGCAAAAATCATATAATTAATTAAAAATGCGTTATGCTTATAAAAAGAAGATTATTTACTGTGGTGTGATCGTCATTACAATGATTATTTTGCTGCATCCCGATATGAATGCCCGGCGTTCTTACGAGTATATAGAAAAAGATAATATTATTCATAGCCTTCATGAAGCAACTGCTGACAATTTTACTAGTACTGCTGTACTTGACTGTGATTATTACGACATTATACACGATGAAACTACTCTGTCCATTAGTTTAGTTGACGGAGACTTAATAGAAGGCCATAGGATAAAGGAAGGTGGAGAATACGCTCCTTCTGATTGTAAACCCAAGTATAGTACAGCTATTATTGTTCCTTACAGGTAAATATCTATTTATTACTACTAGCGGACCTGGGAGACGTTGTTGCCCGAACAGTGCCACCTACCGGGTTCAATTGTATATACAAACCGTCCAGGGACCCACTCATATATACACACAAAATTTAATCTCAATTCAAAATTTCATCGGTCCAGCCATTGAGGAGGAATTAGGTCACAAACACATGTACAGAAGTATATACTTATAAAGATTATCACTTATAGTTGTTTTTACAGGAACTCAGTGTAACAATTTAGTCCCCAATTTCCACATTCATATTCTCAAACTCGCTCTTTATTTTTTCCTATAGTCAAAATTCTTTAAAAAAAAACATATTCTTACAGGGATAGAGCTGAGCAATTACGTGGGTTCCTAGTATACATGCACACATACTTCCATCGCCAACATATCCACTACCGAATCTATATTGTTGAACAAGTTGACTCTCGCCCTTTCAACCGAGCCAAGCTTATGAACATTGGGGCAGTCGCTGCTATGAAAGCAGGATACCCTTGTCTTATACTTCATGATGTGGACCTCTTGCCTTTGCGGCCTGCAAACTTGTATGCTTGCACTGAAAGACCCAGGCATATGTCCTCTAGCATCAATAAGCTTAGGTGAGATTTTCTTTATTTTTTATTTATTAGAATCCAAAAATTATTCAGCCAACCACAATTGTTTTGTAGTGTGTTGCAGGGCCGTAGCCACGTATTAATTTCGGGGGGGGTTAAGGTGGCAATTTTTTTTGAAGACATTAAGTATTTCTGGTTTCAGAGAGGGTAAAAAAATAGTGCAGTTTTGGAACAGAAATTTTCCTCTTTTACGGAAATCTTTATAAAATTGTTGCGAGTGAAGCAAGCTCGAAATTTTTAGCATCCAGGTTCGAATAAGTTAGGTTCTCTTTCTCTTTAACCGATCATATAGAAATATGAGGATGATGCAGAAAAGAAAGCAAAAGCGAGCTCGAAAATGTTTAACACCCCGCCTGGGAGAGGCTGGGGTAGGTTAGAATATCTCAGAGAACGCTGAGGTTGCAGGAATTTTCAAGCCTATGCGAAATAGATACGGAGGTACCCTAGGGGGTCGTTCTTTGGATTGAGATTCTGGTTTCTCCCATTTCGGGGGGGGTTTGAACCCCCAAAACCCACCACCTGCCTACGGCCCTGGTGTGTTGTATTTAATTTAATTCGTTTTGGTTTTCTTTATTTTTAGTTTAGCACCTGGCAGCAATGATTTTGGCTGAAAATTATCATTTTGCTCTGAGTAAAAGCATATTAAGTGTTTGTGTTCTGATTATGGTTTTAATTTGGTAGAAATGTGAAAAGGTACTCCTTTTATAATTTTCTCCTTTGCTGTTTTTTATACAAATTGCTTAATGCTGTACCTAGTTACCTACCCAATCTATGCATTCTATTCTAACTCAAACAATTTTCAGATTTGTCCTGCCATATTTAAACCTATTTGGTGGTGCAATAGCAATTGTGTCAAAGCAATTTAAAGCTATTAATGGGATGAGCAATGAATTCTATGGCATGGGCGGAGAGGATGATGACTTGTACTCACGTTTAGAAGCAAATGACCTCAAACTATGCAGGTTCCAACCAGATACCAGCCGTTATCATATGGTCTCATCCAATGCTGAGAGGAAGACGTAAGTGTTACTATTGATTTTCTAGATTCTATAAATAAACTTACGCCTTCTTCCCATGGGGGTAGGCAGAGATTATAGAATGCTACCTACTATGATCCTTACATACTCCTTTTGTTTTTTCAAACATGTTTCAATTAAAATCTCTATTTACTGTACATTCCTACAAGGCAATAATTTATAAAATAATTGAATTGCTTCCAGGCAAAGGTGCATATTGACCTTATACAATATGTAAGTAAGGGCACATGGTAAAAAAAGTTTCTGATTACATTATAATATTTTCTTTCAGGGACCAACGAAAAAAGGTGTTAAGTTTCACCAAGGAGAGGATGGCAACAGATGGTTTAAGCTCATTAAAATACACAGAGGTCGCCACCGTCCTTCACCCACTCTTTACCCATATCATGGTTGACTTGTAGCATATCATAGTTATACCCAATTGTTTAGGTATTTAACGAAATTTAAACGAACACTACGCACTTTTTAAAATCACGTACATAACATAATCAGCCTACAATATTCCCACCGCTGGGACTCGGGCCTAATGCGGGTTGGTGGATGCCAATTGTCTTCGAATTTTCATTGAATACTATAGCATTGTATCTCTTGTTAGGTGTTTTACGTACTTGTTCAGGTCGCCATGATTCAGCACAGCCGGGTGGTAATATAAAAAAGCCACTCGGCTTAGCTCGAATTGTGCCGAGCCGACCCGAATATGATTCAGATGCAGAACGAATTTTGTCGATCGGCACGATCTGAATGAAAGCAGAATATGTGTAGTAACTGCTTCGGGTCGACTTTGTTGATAAAAAAATACTGCCGTATCGGATGTGCCGACCCGAACACTGTGTAGCACCCCTAATTTGACGTCATCTTATAAACGAATTTTATCCTTAAGTAGGGTAGGTAGTAGTAACATTTAGTTAAATACCAAATCGAATGGACTTATAGAGTTACTCATATCACTAGTTCAATTTCGCTTTAAATACCTGAAATTTTAAGACCACTTTAAAATAAGTAGTGAGTTAGTAAGCTAGAATATTAGGATTTTATTATCAATACAATAATGTTCAGACTCGATTTCGACTATAGCTTGACTTGAATAGATTCCGAAGCCATAGAGTAATTAGAACAATCGAACTATCGAAGTTATAGATTCAATTAAAAATAGTACTATAGATGGAAATGCAAACAAAGGCAGATTTGGAAAGGTTTTTTTTTTGTGGAGAAAGGTTTTTCTTGGGTCCCTTCGCCTATGGTAAAGGGAACTAACCTTTTTTCGTGTTAAACCTCTGTTCTTACACAGAATAGAATAGCACAGAAGGCGCACTCCGCATTTTGGGTATGAAGCAAGTACGCGGAGGCGTCGGCGTCGTCTTGTCAGGCCGATTCAGTGGGTGTAACGTAGTCGGAAGATATATGAGTTACGCGATAGAAAGAGAGGCAACTTCTTCTAGGTGAATATAATTATGTGTAATTAGCGCTATGCGAACTGAATTGCACTTTATTGGGTCGTAGCAAGAGTCGCTTTATAATTAAATTATTTTGAACCGTCTGTACTAATCTGTGGTTCTTGTTCACCATCAAATAACACCTGTCCGAAGGGGCAGGCAGGGATATACCTAATACATTATGCCTGTGAACTTTAAATCCCATGTAAAAACGTATTCAGACTCCGGGATTCTACTGACAATCTGACATTCATATTTGCAATGAAAAATCTAATAACATGGGGCTCGCACCCATGACCCCACGCTCAGCAATAGCGCTTGCGACCACTCGACTAACGAGACAGTCTCTCATAAATGTACTACTCTCCAAATCTGCCTTCATCGCAAAACTAGCCAATAAAAAGACCAAAAAACTTTTACTCAGCCATACTGCTAACGTTCCTATTGTCATTTCAATCTAATTAAAGCAATAATATAATAATAAAACATTGTGATATTCTTGTTGAGGGATTGAACGATTTCTGTCCATAGAATTCCTATAAGTAGTTAATTATTCTAGTGAAATTACATCTACATAAGTCTAAGTATGTTATTCTACGAATTGATTGTTCAAAACTTTAAACTTTTAAAGTTGTTGACTTATATTTAAATTGTTTCTATCAATTAGTTATTGTTCACTGAAAATGTGTTGAACCTACTGTTAATGTAGGTACAGTCGGCCAAAAAAGTGTTCTTCCATTCTAATTGATTCTAAATAGTATTATTAGTAGTATTTAAATTCGTTTGCGCATCAAAGACTAAGGTCTATTTTCACTTGCAATTATAAGACAATAAATTATTAATACTGTCTTGATTTGTGTTGGGCCCTAGTTATGACAGGCGCCCGAGCCGCGCGTATTGTACGTTGCGTTTTGGGCGCTCAATAAAATTGTATTAATTTCTATGTAACGAATTGCATCAAGCGTTGCCGTTCAAAGGCGCGCGTCTTGTAATTCATTACATAGAAATTCATACAATTATAGCGTAAGACGCACGCCTCGGGCGCCTGTTATAACTAGGGCCTTCGAGTTATGTCAACCGTTAAAATATAAAAAAAAACTGGTATACCATTTTCTTGGACGACCGTACCTACTAATTTATGATGACGACTTGAAATAAGATGTGAATGTGATCCCAGAGGCATCTTTGGAAAGTATCGAAAGGGGTCAAATTCTGAGGGCGCCACTGTACCATACGTAAATGTACTTTATAGCAAAGGAAGAAGGATTAAAATGCAATATCGATCCTTCGATGTAGAAGTCATAAGACCGCGACCATACGCGTTGTTAGTAAGATAAAAATCTATACACTGATGGAGATCAATTAAACATAAAATATGTTGTGAACTAGTAACAAAGATAATAATTGTGTCGTAAGAGAAACGTCATATCACTGGGAAACAGCAGGAATTTGATTTAAATGTTATTGAATAAAGTAGGTAAGTACCTAATTGGTACGATTTTTAGGTAGCGAGGTTGAATAGAAAGCTGGTTGTTTTTAAATATGGTTATCTACTGCTTTATCGTCAGTTACACGTTTTACTATAAATAGAACCTCCAAACGTTACAAAAATGTAATTACTTTTGTAGTGAGTATCTGTAGGTAGTTCCTACTCTTTAAAACACATTTAAATTCACGTTGAACAGTGAATTAGAGATGTCTGTTATCGATATTTTTTTTTTAGAAAATGTACCTATTTTTACTGAGCATTTTCTTATGTGCGAACTTATCCGTCCGACACGACATCATTTATACAGGCTAATTGTGAATTTATTGGAATCAGGATTAATCTCATAGTAACAGTTGTGTACTTATATTCACCTTCATAGGTTCTCTGAAATATTGCCGATGAATTAAAAAATCAGTCTGAATTTTGGTAATACATTTTAACCGGAACAGTTTATCGTAACAGGTGTAACGTGTTTTAAAATAGTCCTAGTATATTTTTTCATCTACACTTTAGACTAGCAGCATAAATAGCCAGCTAGCGCATTTGCTCAATTTCACGCAAGGAATTAATTTGTAATCACTATGAACTTTGGTAGCGAATAAAAAGTTACAATAACAATTTGTTTAGTTTTAATAAACACCCATATTTTACTTATCTATTATATTATCTGAATGTCGTCATAACGTTGTGGTGGAAGAGCTGCCATTTCCTTTATGATTTAACAATTGTGTAACCTACTTTGCGATGAATGCGATAGCATAGTTAGGTGGTTCTAAGCTTTTCAAAAGAAAAACAAAATTGTCATTGATTTGTAGATATATTTGGCATGAATATTTTCACAGCAGGTGGTCCCAAATCACAGGGGGATCTAATAAAAATACATTAATCTGCATAAGCATTGGTAAAATTTTGTCAATATTTACAACATTAATTACAAAAATGCTTACTTTTTATAGATACTAAGTAAATATTGTGTATAGTGTAAGGAAATCTGTACATTGGTATATTACAACAATATAGTAAAAACTACATGAACTATTTACACGATAACAATGCTAGCATGTCTATGTAACGCCACCACTTAACAAGAAAACACACAATTTGAACATATTTAAAATACCGTAAGAATACATTGAGAAAGCCTTTACAAGAATTACATTTATATTATTGACTTATCTTAGCTTTAAAAGCAAGGTACGACCATGTAGTTATAATTTTAAACTAAAACACCAAACCGTAATATAAATTAAAAAATATTAGCACCTATCTAAAATTTAAATCACACTTTCAACTATAATTTTTGCACCATACACCTATCACAAATTAAAAGACTGAAAATTAACTTAGAATTAAACCATAAGTAAATAAAACCTGTTTTTTATTCTCGTAGACTAATTTGACTAGTGATTGTTGTTTGGTTTTTCAATTTGGAGTTTGACATTTGCACCTGTCAAATTAGTCAACGAGTTAAAACAGACTATATCACTCTCAACCATCCTAAATAGGACAAAAAATTGTAGGTAGGTAAGTAACTAAGTAGTTACTACGGTTGTGAATGAACTTTGCACCTGCTTCAGATTACGTTACGGTCGCTAATTTAAGATTAGGTACCTACATGATTGAAAAAACATGGCAAATTGATCAAGAAACAGAAATATTGTTGCACTTCAGATACATAATATAACTTTACGTTTGTATTGCCAAAGAGGTAGGCACACGCAGGTGATGACAGGTGTAACTATACTGTCTAGTACACTCACTTTTTTCGAGGCACTTGAAACTTTATGAAATAACGAAAAAATAGCGTGACGATAGTTCCGTTTAACGATAATTTCTACTATTCCACCCGGATCATAACTAAATGAATAGTTAAAAATTTCGTTATATTACCAAGAAATTGGATCATAAATGGTTACTGGAACTATACATATCGTTATTACGTACCTACCTAACGTTATCGTACCTCTATTTTGAGTGAAGTTTCAAGTCCCTGCTTTTTATATTTATGTTAAAGTCAGCACATTTAAGCTAGTTAGATACTAAATTGAGTTGCCAAGTTTATTCAAAGGTATTATACACCGAATCAGCTTATAACATATAGTTTGATTCATTTAATACCATCACAACACGGCAATGCGGTAAAATTATCAAAACTAAAAATATAAGCTAACTCCAGCTGCACGCAAAGAATGTTTAACTCTCGGAGTATACGTACTCCATGTTTATTTTACAAGTCATAATTAAATTCATAAGATTCAAATCAGATTTTTACGAAATATACTATGTTTGTGGTCATGGTTTATTAATAATATAATTAATATTCTACAGGAGATTAGGGTCATCTATAAATTGCGCCCCCTCCGTCCTTGTCACAGGTGTTCACATTTGTGTCTGTGTGACGTCACATATTTTGTCATTTTAAATTAAACCTTATAATAATACACGGTGTAGAACGACCCACCACATAGCCGTTATCTATGCATTCTGTTATGATTGCTGGGTACGACTTTTATTTTTGGTGCGATATGACTGTTTACGGCACCGAGCGATGTAACGCACGTAAAACATTGTGCTTATGGGTGCATGCAACGTCACATGATATCACACTTCAAATTTGTCTCATGATGTCACACTTTTTTGACCCCCTCCCTGCCCCATAACGTTTGACGTAATTGATGGATGGCCTCTTAGTACCATGAAATTTTATTGCTATTGTAGAAAGTAGTTTGGTGCTAGTTACGTTGTGATTAATAGTAAATTAGTCATTTTAAAGTTATCAATAAGTTTAAAGTTTTCCTTTTTTGGGGCATATATGAGTAAATTATAAAGTTTTAAGTAGAAAATTTAAGACTGCTTCTCCTGAGAAACAATATTACGTTAACAACTTTTGTACAATTACATCAGCTCAAAAATACCTCAGGAATTCCCTTGCCTTACCCTTTTGCCCCATATAGGTTCATCATGGTCTATTTTAGCCGCACTTGCATCAGTTCTGCACCAGTTTTAATACAACCCAATTTTTTGGATGTAAACAAGTTATACCTCCAATAATAATACTGGCTGAACCATTTTGTCATAGCAATAAAATTTCATAATACAAACTTTACAGCATAAACTCTATGGTCTTAAAACAAGCATACAAACGAGGCCAAGTACGAAGGAGAATACCAGTTTGAGATTGGAGCCGATGTGGAGCCAATCAGGCCATTGGGACTTCACGACTTGTTCTGGTTGCGTTGGTAGTAGAAGAGCGGCAATGCAACATATGCTGACTGCTACTGCCACTACGTTTACTGGTTGCGGTTCTCTGTAATAGGAAAATATCTGGTTTTAGTTTTGTATAACAACAAAATGGAGCTGTACTGTAACTTAAGGGCACACATATTCGGGTCGGCACGTTCGATTCGATAGTATTTGTTGAACAACAAAGCCGACCCGAAGCAATGACTATACAGGGCTTGGCTTTCATTCGGCTCGTGCCGATCGGCAAACATCGTCCAGCATCTGCACTCGCTTAATCATATTCGAGTCGGCCCGGAAAAATGCGAGCTAAACCGAGCGGTTTTTCCCCGAAAATATTTCTAGTTATTCGAATTTGTGCGGATCATGCCCAACCCAGCCAAACATGTTTATAGCACCCCTAAGAGTTTATGGCAAACATATTGGTTACAGAGTTCTGAATAAGTATTAACTTTCTCTTTGTTACATCATTGTAAAAGACGCATTTAAATTGGACATACGCGTTTTTAGATTTTTACGCAAACGGTTAAATATCCGATTTCAGATTTTGAAATCGTTTCAAAATCCGTTTTAAGAAATCGATTTCAGAAGCCAGCTCCTTAACGCTATCAAAACTATCCAAACTTGCAAATCTACTCTCATATCATATCGCGTGCGGTCGATTTAGTTTTTGTCGTGGTTTTTTTAAATTGGTTTGTCTAGTTCGGATTATTCATGCGATACGATTTGTGACTGAAATCGGATGACGCATTTTTATACATTAAACTAACTGAGCAAAACAAGTTCCCATGTGGAATGAGTCAAGGCCAACCTAGTTAAGTATTTAAAAAACAGCCATAGTCTTGTGTAATCAATTTTAAGGTCACTGCAATAGCTGCTAACATTTTACATTATTTAAATTGACTAAGTATCTATTTGATTTATCTGTATCTATATTTTATCTAAGTATTATATTATTTTTCATAACAATAACCATTATTTTTTATAAGTAGAGAACAATATCGCATATGTGAATGAACTACAAAACTAATCAAAGATTATATTTTGTTTTTATTAATATTCTTATCAGTCTTGCTTACGTTTCAATTACGTAGAAAACAAGTTTTGTTTTCTGAATGAAACATGTCCAAAAGTTCTTAGCCTGGATTTTCAACTCTCGGTATTGAGCCGAGCATTGAGAATCCAACAGAGCGCATCCCTGCGCGTCGACAAAACACACTGTTATATTTTCACCTCTCGGCGCTAAGCAGAGAGTTGAAAATCCAATGCACGAAAACAAAATGGCCGTGTGAACCTGGGCTTACAGTTATGCATTATGACATCATGACCTAAATAGTTGTATTACTTCTTTATGTTATCCTATTTTAAGTTTATCTATCTAGGTGAATATTTAAATACAATTTGCATGGAGTGAATTTTATAAAGTGAGTAAGTATGTATGTACTGGAGCATGAAACAATGGTAAAGAATTGCTGGGAAACTTTCTATACTTAAAGTTGATTTGATCCAGCCTATCCCTTGCTGCCCTCCCCCAGCAACACCCTAAGCCGAAGTCTTTACCCCACAAGGGGTGCACTTAGTATGTAGTCTTAGTTTATAAGTTTTATACCAATTTAAATCCTTCAAAGTTTGCCTTGAAAAATGTTTGAAATGTTGTTGTCTACATCTCTTCTATCTACTTTCCTATCGCAGGTATGCTGGAAGAGATTTCTTTAGAAATAAGCATTGCCTTTGTACGTATTTTTCTGTTCCTTTCTTGTTGTCTGTATTTATATGTGTGTGCATAAATAGTTAAATAAAAATAAATAAATAAAATAAATAACAATGATTAGGATAACTGTAAGAAGACAAAAAAATGAACCTATCTACAATAAGCTTTTTAAATTCCTGAAATAATTGCCAAAAACTGACCTGTGGGTTGGGTGTTGACAGGGAGTCACTCGCGAATGTTCCTCAGTAGTGGGTCTCAAAGGAGCTGCCCGAGCCACCAGTGGGTGAAAACTGTCTCCTAAGCTCTCCTGGTTTGTGTTAGAGGGCTCACCTTCTATCAATTTTGTCAATATATCTCTTTTACCGAGTGCCTGCGAAGAATGCAATTAAATGTGTTTTTCATTTAAAGAATAATTCACATGAAAACTCAACACTTTGTTGAATTAGTCAAACATATGTACTGTATCAACAAACTCAACTAGATTTCAAGGAAATGTAGTATTAATAATTTAGAAAGGCTAATTAATTATTCATACCTGCTGGGTGTTTTTGTCATACATTGTTATCCTAAACTTTTCGACAGTGTCACAGTGTGAAACAGATGGTTGTGTATATCGAACTACTATGTCGATACAGCTCTGAGGAGCGATCACACCCTCAGGGTCGATCACTGTGAACTTCTTCGGAGACGTACATAGTACTGCAAGAAACCATACTCATACAAACAAAAAAATTTACGAGAAAAAGTACGACACGTTTCAGATTATAACAATACCTTTAAAATTAACAGAGAAATCGTAAGGATTGTATACAGTCAGCAATTGTTTATGAGTGTGACGAGCATTTAAATAGAATTCCAAAGAAACTGGAAACACGAAAACAGGGAAATTTTTCATTTTTAATTATATTTCGCAAACAACACAATAGAAAAACAATAACAATTTCACAATTGCACCACATACACAACTGACAATGACGTAACGTTGACACCGTTGACAGTTCTAGTCACAGACTAAGTAGGTTCTAGTGCATGAAAATAACTCGATTGTGATTCTCGACTATGGCGCGCGAGTGGTGGCGTTCTATAATATTTAAAATATTTTAAATATTAAATATATATTAGTAATATTATTAATTAACTTCAATTTAATCCAACTCCAAATCCAAAGGAAGAGGTGGCGGGCGCATACCGCAAGGGTTGGGTCGAGGTGGCCCTGGAAAAGGATGCTTGGAGGGATTTGGGGAAGGCCTTTGCTCAGCAGTAGGACAGTGTAGGCTAACATAAAAAAAACTTAAAAAATAAGTTACTATTAGGAAGAAAGTTGTTAACTTTTGCTACGGTGTCGCTGGTATCGTTTGACCAGACCTGATTATAGGAGTTACAATAATCATCTGTACATACTTAGGAATGTAAACTACTTAATAATTGTTCCATGACTACTCGAATAAACTGACTACAGACATTTCTCAGTTATTTTGCATCACAGTGAACTGACTGTCATAGCGGCGCGGGGCTTTATCGGTTTGGTTGCAGTCAGAGTCAGATCATTAGCTGTCAACAAAAGCAATGCGCAAAACTCCACCACACTTCACGGCAAGGAACATAATTATACTCACGTACGAGAGAAAACTTCTTAAAAATGCGCAATGATAGGTTCACACGTTCCAGTACTTATTACTGCTATTACAAAGCGCGGCAGTACTAAACTTTAGAAGCTTTGCTTCCGTGGGGTGTTACTCTGTGGCGCGACGTTCATGCTAATCGGAAAAACAAAGCTTACCGAAGCCGCCGAAGCGCATAACTTATACTGTTAACTTTATGTGTACTACCTCAACAATACCGATATTTAAAAAAGACAGCAGTTCCTTCAGTTTTCGTATGGGACAAAGCAGCTAATCCTTCTGCAGCTGCTAGGGCGCAGAGGTGTACGCAACGTTCCTCAAAAAAAGAATTGTATCAGCCTACTTCACAACAACTGTCTTTCGATGTTGCCACTCAAGTTATACCTGAAAAAGCTGGCCATAGGGTATATGTCTTCTGTTCTGAACATTTACCTGAAGTTCCTGACCATCAACAGGAAATGGAAGTAACAACTGCTGATCTTAGTGGACCTTCTCAAAAAACAACAACCTTAACCCAAACCCATGTTTAGACTCTTTTCATCTGGGTAGGGATGATATTCTGTTGTCTGAAGCTAGATCAGTAATATGTCAGGCAAGATAAGAAAACTTAAAAAAAATAACTTCTGTAGGAATTCAAGTAATTAATAATTGTAACAATAGGGAAAAATGTACAGTCAACCATTTATTTTCGTGATAACGTGTACCAATTCGGCCTTGTAAATAGATACATTTGTGTCGAATTCATTCTCGATGTGTTTTCTAAACCGGCCAAGTGCGAGTCGGACTCGCGCACGAAGGGTTCCGTACCATCTATAATATAAAAATGAATCGCTGAATGTGTTGCTAAGCGCAAATCTCGAGAGCAGCTGAACCGATTTTGCTAATTCTTTTTTTAGAATATTCCTTGAAGTACGAGCATGGTTCTTACGGAGAAAAATTAAAAAAATTGCCTGAAAAGGTCTAAAAACAACACTTTTCTATAATCCCGTACAATCGATTCGTAATAATATAAAAATGAATCGCTGAATGTGTTGCTAAGTGCAAATCTCGAGAGCAGCTGAACCGATTTTGCTAATTCTTTTTTTAGAATAATCCTTGAAGTACGAGCATGGTTGTTACGGAGAGAATTTTATTTTAAAATGCCTGAAAAGGTCTAAAAACAACACTTTTCTATACTCCCGTACAATCGATTCGTAATAATACTTAAAAGTCAATTTGAACTTTAATACCATACCATAAAGTGTTAGTGGAGAAGTTCCGAGAGGGCAAAACAATTGAGTGGCGTTAGTATCGTATAATTCTATAAAAATGAATCGCTGAATGTGTTGCTAAGCGCAAATCTCGAGAGCAGCTAGACCGATTTAGATAATTCTTTTTTTTTGTTGTGTTCGTTATTCTCAGGAGAAGGTTTGTACGTTTAGTAGGTGTAGGTAGGCATGTAGGTAGTTAGGATAGGTTGGTAGGTAGGTAGATTGGTAGGGTAGGTTAGTGGGTAGGGTAGGTTGGTAGGGTAGGTAAGTAGGTAGGGTAGGTAGGTAGGTAGGATAGGTAGGTAGGGTAGGGTACTTAGGGTAGGGTAGGGCAGATAGGTAGGGTAGGTAGGTAGGGTAGGGTAAATAGGTAGGTAGGGTAGGGTAAATAGGTAGGTAGGGTAGGGTAGGTACTTAGAGCTACCCGTGCGATGCCGGAGCGGGGCAGCTAGTTATTTATAAAAACGGCAAAAAATCACGTTTGTTGTATGGGAGCCCCCTTTTATATTTATTTTATTCTGTTTTTTAGTATTTGTTGTTATAGCGGCAACTGAAATACATCATCTGTGAAAATTTCAATTGTCTAACTAACATGGTTCATGAGATACAGCCTGGTGACAGACGGACAGACAGACAGACAGTGGAGCCTTAGTAATAGGGTCCCGTTATTCCCTTTGGGTATGGAACCCTAATAAACCACATGAAGTATGAAAGAAAAAGACGTGTTGCGCTGAGCCCAAATAAATTGGGATAAGGGCAGGAGAATTATGATGATAGTTATTGAACTATCATCATAATTCTCCTGCCCTTATCCCCATATATCCTGCCATATCCTGTCCTTATGACCAGAAAATCTAGTTGGCTATGCATTGGCATAGCCAACTAGATTTTCTGGTCATTCAGATTAACCAAACCATATCAAATGGACATCAAAATCATCACTAGGTTTATATTTATCAAAAGGACTAGTTTACACAGTAATTTATTAACACAACAGTTTCCATTAAATATTTTATGTAATAAATACAAAAATTGTCTAATTGTATTTATATTTTGCAATTACGTTAAAATTAAATGGTGAAAAACATAATTACTTATAGCAAATTGGAAATAATGTGATAGTGTATAAATTACTCTTTATAACATTCTAAACAAACACATAAAGTGTATTGATGAGGCTGTTTCGTATTTGCCAGTCACATTTAATAGTACACATTATAGCACCTGATTACGCTTATTATCGTAAAAGGCAAAAAAAAAAAAACTTTTCAAACAAATAATTTTAAATGAATAAATAAGTATTATTTTTAGTACCTAGGTATAATTTTTAGTTTATTAGGAACAAACAACCAATTGAGCTTTGCAGTTGCCAATTTTACCCAGGGTAAAAAATTTATAAGAAAATATATTATGATTAAAAATAAAATATTGTTTTAAAATGGTTTCATTCCGTTATTAACAATTAAAAATAAAATACAGACTGATAAGCGCACGTAATACACGCAGATTTACAAAAATGCAGTTAGCAGTATATTTTCTATAATGGAAACTCAGAAGCTCTTGTTGTCATTAAAATATATATTTTTTAAATTCATATTTTATTTAAGTATTTGTATTTGATCTGAGTTCTCTTAATTGGCAGTTTTAAATTTTCATCAATTCAATCAAATAGTTTTTGCATAGGTACTTTTAAAATCAGTATCATTTTTACAAACTCAATATCCTATAGCAATATAGCAAGCCTATAGCTTTGGAACTTCAAGGGTAATTCGAGGATAAGCGGGAGTGTGGGTCCTGAAGCTTTCTAAGCTAAGTTCAACTTGTTAACAATATGAACAGCTGCTATCAGCAGGGTATAATTCACTCAGCATAAAATTTATTTATTGACCGCGATGTATCTGCACTACTTAAGTCGTTAGACGTTAGCATCTTGGAGCCACACTCCCGTGGTGTCGTGAAACGCGCAGTCATAAACGTTGTTCAGACATGCGACTTGCGGTGGCGGACAGTTGTAACGTAAGTACATAATATCTATTATGGAGCTATAACGCGCCCGCGCGCGGTACAAATCACTACTGACCGCCACCGCGACTGTCTCAACACCCCAATCCTTTACGACATACAGTCCTTTCAGTTATAAAATATACCTCTGACAGCAACCTAACAGCAACTTTATTTTAACGAGAATAAAGGTCATTGTGATTTTGATAGACTTGCCAGTGACAGCAACCTTATTGCAAGGAGAATAAGGATCATTGTGATTTTGACAGTGATGGAAAATGAGACGTAAAATAACTGAGAAAGGACTATAAAAAGCTCGAACAAAGGTCGTAATGAGCATACAACAAGAAAATACAGTGCGCCTAGTATACGGGTAGCGCTTATAACTTGAGATTTATTGGTAGGGATATAACATGGCGACGGCAGGGTCCTCCGTCTCGAAGGTAATGAGGACATCTTTGAACTTGTCTAGGAGCTGCATCAGCTGTGATCGGCTCACGTTCTCCATAAACATTATTTCTTCTAAATGCTGCTCGCCGCGGAAGTAACCTAGAAGGGTAACAAGACACAAGATAAGTTATTGAATACGAATAAATGAATCAGGCGTTACTTTGCGGAAATCCACGACAGTCTAATATTATGTAAAATATGCGGCACTTTCCTGTCAAGGAACGTGTCGAGTAAAGACTCGGTCGTAGTAACATTTATACAAGTAAAACCTAACTCGTACGTAAAAATTGGCCATGTGTGTCGGACTCGCACACGAAGGGTTCCGTACCACCATACAATATATAACTTACTATTTATATTACTAACTTTTTGTTTATTTTATTTCCTTTTATTTCATAAAGTCACATATAAATTACATTTTTAAATATTAGAATATAAAAATATAAAAACATTTAAAAATATAAAAAATAGTAGTAAAAATAATTATTTTATTTGTTATTATAGCGGCAATAGACATACACGATCTGTGGAAATTCCAATTGTCTATTTATTACGGTTCATGAGATACAGCCCGCTGACAGACAGACGGACGGACTTACAGCGGTGGCTTAGTAATAGGGTTCCGTTTGGCACCCTTCGAGTGTACGGAACCCGAATAACGTAGCTATCAATGTCAAATTGTTACATAGTCAAGCAGTTAACTGTCCAAGGTCTCCATTAAATTACCTTTCTTATGCAACTGTGCCAGTAACAGCAGATCATCAGTATTCTTCGAAGCGGGTACAGTGGCAAGCGCGGCACGTTCCTCAGTAGTGAAGGTGTCGAGTAAGGACTCGGTCGTAGGCGGCTCGTTCGGGATGCGACAAGCGTCTAGCACGTCACAGCTCGCGGGCACGTTCCAGACTGTTGGTGGCTGGAAGCTGGAATGGTACAAGTAATTCTTTATTTATTTGGGAAAAACATTCACCACTATCTATGTTCTATTTTAGGGGTTTTGTTTCCGTACTCATCACAAACATGCACCACATTACAGATAATAATCCTATATCCTAACTAATATTATAATGCGAAAGTCAGATTTTTTGTTACGCTTTCACTCTAAAACGGCTTAACGGATTTGGATGAAATTTGGCACATGGGTAGACCACGACTTAAAAGAAAGAAAGAAAAAAGAAAACTTGGGTTAGACTTGGGTTAGGCCATAGGATGCTTTTTATCCAGATATTCCCACGGGATCGAAACTTATGTGGGTGAAACCGCGGGGTCGCAGCTAGTATAAATATAAATCCATGTTATTGCACAGTACAACTATTTTCTTAATGTCCCTCGGCAAACTTCGTGTTTTTGTCAGTCGTCGGATTTCTATCAGTTGCCTTTTGCACTTGGTGCAGACTGAACGCTCAATCGACTTCCAAGTCTAGTTAAATTTCAATAAAAACATATTAACACTAAGAAAGGAATAACAATAAAAAAATAATGGCACAAAAAAAATCTCATCATCTCACACGATCTTTTTCAGAAGGATTTTTATTGAAGGGTTTGTGGCGGTGTCTACATCGCAACATGCGAAATACGCATCAAAGACCTGATGTCACATAAATCCTGCATCGCGCAATTAAAGTTAACCGTGCTGTGGACATATATACAAGAACCCAACATCAATCGTTGGGCAGTTGCCCGCCAGACACAACACCCGTCTGGTTGGAGGATCCTCCCTTTTCTATGGAGTATGAGTGAACTTTACACCCTGTTCCTCATACCCCTAAAGGTTTATATATGTTCCCTTTTAAATTGGCCAAGCAAATAGTGATAGTATAGTATCCTCATGATATCCAGGTTTGCTGCCTGACGTACCTTGTGACTATAGTATATGCCAACGTCCGCGGCAGGAGCGAGGACGAGAAGAAAGACTAATATATTTTTCAGAAATCGTACTGTGAATAATATGCACTGCTGTATTCACGCGTTTTAGAACTGTGACTGAGTCTTGAAGTTTAGTATAGACTATGAAGGGAGTAATGACTTGAATTGCTTTACGTGAACGAATCCTTGGCGCGTAACGATCGTTTCATTTTGGGAGCGATCCCATACAATCACTAAATATAAATCGGAAAGGAAAATAACGTACCTCATCTCACTCTGTAACTTCAAATTCAAAGACACGCCATTCTTCTTTTCAGTTCCATTCAGCATTCCATTAATTTTCAGTCGCGGCGATATATCCTGATCACTCTCAAACTTATCTTCATCACTGCTCATGTCTTTATTTAAAGTTGCTTCACTATCCTTCAAAGATAAATCTGACAACCTTGAAGGCAGAATTTTTTTATCCGAATCTAGTTTTTCAATGGACAAGTTCGATATTAATTCTGTTTTAGCAATTTCTGTGTGTCCATTTTCTAAAGATTCTTCTTTGCCATTGACACCATTGATAGTACCATTCATATTACTAGATATGCCACTATCAACTGAATTCCCTTGTATTTTCTTCTGTACTTTTTCCTTAGAATCGTAATCACTGTTTGTGGTTTGTTTGATTCCGTCTACAACATCTATGCCGTCATCGAAAGAATGGTTTGCAGAGTCGCCTTCTCTAAATTTGTCGTATTTAGTATGTTCTGATTCTATTACTATAGGTTTAGTATGTGAGAAGTCTGTTTGGTTCAAGTTATTCTCTGTTGGATAATCTTCGTCAGAGTCTGGGAAAGTGTTGGTCGTTTCTCTGGGTTCAACGGGTTCGGGAACGTTGAGCTGCATTTGGTTGAGGGAGGAGAATGAGACGCTGCAGGATTGGTTGAAAATGTCGTGCTTTTCACAGTAGTATTCTTTTCCATCTGAAAATGAAAATTTGTTATATTTTATAAGTTATGTATGATTAGGACTAGTCAGGACTACTATTCAGTAGTAAAGGTAAGGACCATCGGCATCTAAAGTCATATTGTCAGTCAACATTGAGGTAGTTAACGGGAAAGATACAAAGCCCGTAGTGGACTGAGCACTCAGCCCCACACACACACAGGGGGGGGACACAGGGTGGATAGCGATCGAAACACGAAACTTTACAACAGGAAAGCTACTAAAGACTTATTTCCAGAAAATTCATAGACAAACGCTAGTAAATTTCCTGTCATAAATTCTCACCCGAATTTATTTAAGGTCGGAGCAAGATGCTGTACTTCTTCTATCCCTATTAGTCGAGCTGTGTGTGAGTTTTCTTGTTCATACCCGGATCCCGTCCCCAATGCGGCGAGTTGAACTGCACGTAGGTGTGCAGCTGCAGCAGCAGGCGCCGGCGCAGCAGCCACGCCACGCAGCGCGCCAGGCGCGCGCCGCCGCCGCCGCCGCCGCCGCAGCCGTTGCGCGACACGTACCACAGCGGCGCGGGCAGCGAGAACTCGCTTAGCATCTGACGACAACACTAGCTACAGTTCGATCAGAATAGGTATGCGCCTCGGTATTTTTCGTGTTTCCGAATTAGCACGAATTACGCGCCACACCGTCACCTCTCCACAGAGGCAAAGTTTTTAAGTGATGTACTACCGCGTTTTTAGTAGTGCCGTTCAGAAGTTCTTAAGTCAAAGTCAAATAATTTATTTCAAGTAGGCACATTAAAGGCACTTTTGAACGTCAAAAACAAAGTAATAGAACTGATTCTAGTTGCCCCTTCCAAAAGGTAGTTTTCTTATGGAGAAGAATGGGCAAGAAACTCCACCGTTACTCTTTTAAAAAATGTTTTACAATATTTAATATACATCAATTATATAATTACATGTGAATACGATGCACCTAGAATACGATTATTGTACCACAACAGGTAAAAATAATTAAAAATGGAGCAATGACAAATAAATTATGCTCACATATTTACAATCATTGTAAAAGTATACATCATCATTCTCCTGCCCTTATCCCAATTTATTTGGGGTCGGCGCAACATGTCCCTTTCTTCCATACTTCTCTATTAGCCGTCATCTCGGTAGTCACCCCCTTTCTAGCCATATAATCTTTCACAAAGTCCATCCATCGTTTCTTTGGTCTTCCCCTACTCTTATAGCCATCGACATTCATACCCAAAACTTTCCTCACAACATTTTCCTCATTCCGTCGCATCACGTGCCCATACCATGACAACCGATTTCCACACAACTTTTCAGTCACCGGTGCCACTTTCAGACTTCCTCTTATGTACTCATTTCTTATTCTATTCATTCGTGTAATACCACACATCCCTCTTAACATTCTCATCTCAGCTGCATGCAATTGCCTTTCATTCATCCCTTTTGTGGCCCAACATTCTGATCCATACAAGACAGCAGGTCTAACCATTGTTATATATATCTTCCCCTTAAGTTTAAGGGGAATGCAGGAGTCGCAGATTGTTCCCGTGACCTGCCGCCATTTCATCCAGTGTTAATTCTGTGCTTAACCGCCCGATCTACTTCGCCGTCACTTTGCACGAGTGAACCGAGGTACCGAAAGTCGGAGCAGACTGGGAGACTGTAAAAGTATACAATATCACAATATTCCTAAGGTCGGGGTTAAACTGTAGTGAGTTACATTACATACCTGTAACAAGCACAATGCAGGGAACTCCTTCGCAAACTCTTCAACCAATGGCGAGTGTATATGAACGTTAGCGCCCGGTGCTACTACGTACACATTACTCTCACATAGCGGATATATCACTGTCGCTTTTGCCCAGTACACGAGGTGGCCTGTTAGTTGGGATACCTGTAACAATAATTTTTGTTTTTTACAATTTGGTTAAAGCGCGGATTCGTGAGCGAGTTGGTGAGTTCGATTCTAATCCGTTGCACTATTCATGAAAACTCCTAGCACCAGTGCTAGGAGTGTTGTGTTGTGGAAATGATTTATCTGAAAAATGAATATGATGTTCATATATTACGAAAAGGTCTACATGTTCCATTATAATCTAGCTGTGCCCGCGTGGACCATAATCTAAAATAAAAGTCCTAAGTTACTCCTTATAACATCAGCTATCTGCCAGTGAAAGTCCCGTTAAAGTCGGTCCACCCGTTTCGGAGATTAGCGGGAATAAACAGACATTTATATAAAGTAAAATCATTTCATTTGATTTCCAATATGCTTCCATATGCAATTTATAGTTAAAAAATGCTTTAATTTAGGCATTAAAACAGACACTTCAATTTTACTTATTTGTATAGATTGGTATACAAATATTGTATATATTTTCCATTACCAGTTGATAGTCCCATTTTTTCCACTTCAAGATCGCACCGGCGGGCGAAATATTAGGTAGCCTGGTGGTATGCGATGTGGGCAAGGAGTTCCGTGACAACAATCTATAGGTATTATGAAAGAAGTCACCAAGGTCGCTGGCATGGCAAGCAATCGTTAAAATATACCTGTTTCAACGTCAAATCAGCTTCAATGGCGAGTGTCTGCAGGCTCTTCAGCGGGCTATATAGTTTTATCAGTCTTAGGAGTGCCGAGCTGCTATCCAGCGGTATTGAAGCTAGCAAGTCGTTGGGGTTCACCTGAAGAGTTTTAAAATATAGTCTTAACATACAAGAAATACATAGTGAAGGAAATCGCCAATCTATATATCTTCTTGTTAGTAAAATATCTTAATTTCACTCACTGACAGAATCAGACACAGAAACATTAAATTTTTAGTTTCGTTATGTATAACGAAGGTGGCGCCAAAGGAAGGATTTTTGAAATATCATCCCCTAAAAGGATTATAAATAATCTCCAGACCGTATTTCAGCCAAGGCGGCATTTTAACGGAGACTAGACTTCGGCGCGGGAAATTATAGTGCATAAGTGTGTGCGCAGACATAGGTGCACTCTTTCTTCCCTCACTCTCATAGTCCGATGGGACGGCAATTCGATACAACCGGAGAGAGATCAGGCGCAGAGCCAATGGTTTAATGTGCGCACCGACACACGGGGGTATCACACCGCCAACTTCCAAACTCCGGGCTGTTACTAAGAAATTCTTAATGGAAAAACCCAATAACACTTTGCCCGACCCTGGAATCGAACCCAGGACCCCACGCTCAGCAGTGGCGCTTGCGACCACGAGACCAACGGGGCAGTTACTAAAAGGTTTACATATTGGATGAAAGTCTGTATCGAAGTTCGTCATTTTAGCAAAACTTTCGTGACCGTCAATAATGGGCAAGGTAATCCACCTTGGCCATTAATGACAAATTATATAATTAAGTATTTTAATTTTTTGACTACTTACCATAAGCAATATTCCATGATAAGGTCGTAGTTTTTGTAAGCATTTGTCTATAGTTTCTGGCTCTATGATCAACCCTCTATTGTGTATTTGGTGAGCTTTGTGTGGCAAGCAGAAAGACAGTAACACCCACTTGTTTATGCGAACTTGAACTATACCTGGAAATAAGAAAAGAAAAGGATCTATCAAGTGCAAGTTCAACGAACTTATCTTCAGATCTTGGGGCCTACCACCACCTCTTATAGCAGTACTATCTTTGGCCCGGAACTTCACCGGCGCAGATATCGGAAATTATCGCACGGCAAAGTACTACCGGTATGAAAACTATCCTATGTCCTAACCCAGGTCTGGATCTACATATAAGTGCCAAATTTCATCCAAATTCGTTCAGCCGTTTTAGCGTGAACTTGAGATGTCTTAGGAATTAGGCCTTAGAGATTCATTATTTTTACAACAATCGCTTTAAAGTTCGATTTGCAAGTCAAATTCGAGGAAGCTCAACTAAGGTCATAAAGTCGTTCTACGTTATTTTACAATATAAAAACATTTTACATAACTAGTGATCATGTGATTGCGATGAGAAATAAAAAAAAATATAATGATTACGTGCCTAACGCAAAAACTCGACGGTACGTAATATAACAATTACATGATTCACCATGACAATGCATAAATGCATTTGTATTTTATTCAATGATGTACTGATTAGGTATTAATCTATGCAGCTTACCTTCGTGATTCATTCTATTTAACCGACTAAAATAGGAGGAGGTTATGCAATCGGCGAGTTATTTTTCATTTATGTAAAAAGTTTTATATTAGTATTGTAAGGAACATAAAACTGTGTTATCTACAAATGTTTATTAAAATGCAGTTGCCACCATATGACGAGCTTGTGGCTCAGTATCAGCTGGACAAGACGATCGATCAAGGTAAATCTACCGCCGGAATTCGGAAGATCCTGTTAAAACTTATATAGTTAGGGCTTGATTCATCAGAATGATTCAGCGATTTAGCTGTGAACAGACGGAAACACTGTCGCATTTATAATATTAGTATGTAAATAATATATGGACTAACCAGTACTACTAAGTTCTTCAAACACAGACTTCATGGATCTCGCCAGCGAGCTCCGTTGCAGTATGAGGTGGAATGCTGACTTAGGTGTGGTATCTGCACCATTTTCACTGCTGTAGGTCGCTGAACTGACTGAATGGCGGAGATTATCTTCGTCATCGTCATTGTCGCCATTCATTTCACTGTCTAAAGCTGATACTTCGTCGTGAGCTGCCAACTGGAAAAAATTAAGTTACCCTTTACTTCTACAACTTATAAATAACAGTAGTTGTAGCTTTTATTGTTGCCAATTGTAGGTAAAGTCAGGAAAATTAATTGCTACCAAATTAAAGTGTGTGTAAATGTGTGCAAACAGCTATTCACCATTCCTGATTGTACCATCGCGGGCACTGGCGGTGAACCACATATCAACCATAATAGTGTGAAAAGTGGTTCACTGCAAATGTTCGAGGTTGTACATAATATTTTATAAGAAGTTTTCCAGGGACAAGTTTAAATAAAACTGAAGCCTTAAGAAATAGTTTGACTTACATTTTTTATGGGTTCTAGTATGTACAACACCAATACAAATTGTATGGGTGTTGTACTTAGCAAACTTAACAAATCTATGTTAGGTGTAAAAAATCTTTACCATTATTTTCATTTCTTCAGTCAAATATGAACACCTCTTTTCTTCATGTCTCAGTGCTTTTCCCAGTCTTTTGCTCAAATCATAATAACACTTCACTGAAAATAAAAACATATCCAATATCCATGACAATGGTTTTTCATTAAAGAGAGCTTTACAGATTTATGATTTTACTTGAGTTGTTTTTTTTTTAATTTGGACATTAATTGTCTAAATTATTCTTACTGTTTTTTTAACACGAGTAACTGGACTAGGAGAATAATTAACATTACATTTTATTTATTTATTTTTGTATTTATTTGCTTTTAGTTACTCATTTAATTTAGTAAATAGTTGTGATAAATATTGTACAAATTTGGTTCTTGATCCTTAATAAAATAAATTAATTTAAACATTAAATCCTCAATGAAATGGAATTCAAATATAAAATAAGTACATAAATTGAACTCACCAACAGAATGACTTGCGGAAGCCTGCAGTGCAAAAACAATATTTATAAGGATCATAGTGGCAGTATCATCCTTGTTTGTCCTGTATGGCAACAATGTAGGATGTCCAACAAACCTTACATCATTGACTTTAAGCTCAAATTTCCTGTTGCAAAGCTCTGCTTTTACAGCAAACAGGGTTGAGAGCATCTCATCTGTGAAGCCACTTAGCTGACCTGTAAAAAAATAAAGTTTTAACTTTAAGATTAAAAGGACTTAGGGAATGCCTTTGCCCAGCAGTGGGACAGTATATCTAATTTATTATTGTAAATGCAAAAATTGAGATTGAGAGTTTGATTGTTTGTTTGTTACACTTTCACGCTAAAAAGCAGAACAGATTTGTATGAAATTTGGTACTAGTATAAGATTGATTATGATTGTAATCTTATTATACACATTGTAAAATTTATTTAAAATCTTAGTTCTCTTGCCCTTATCCCAATTCATTTAGGGTCTCATGACCGTATAAATGCTACAAATAATAAAATTTATTAACCTTTTGTATGATGTAAGCATAACAATCAAAAAGCCATTGTATCTCCCATAGATCTACATTCCAGCATATGAAGGGTTAAATAATAGCAATGAAGTATTTTTTTTAAATTTCTATTTTATTTATAAATCTTATACTGAGCCACTATCAGTCTATGTCAATATATGAGCAGTGCCGTAACTAGGGCGGTGCCAGCGGTGCCCAGGCACAGGGCGCAGGCCCTGAAGGGGCGCAGAAATGACCAGACCAGTGCCACTAACAATACCTATTATTTATTTTTATAGACAATACATTTTATTGTCAGAACCGGTTATGATTAAAATGGCACTGTATATGAGCATCAGTGTTGTCTCTTCCCAAAGTTAATAATGTGGTAATTAATGAACTAAGTATGCAAAATTGCATAGTTACAGAAAGTACTAGACTTCATATCTACAGTGAATTGCATCATCAACACATATGCAAATCATACAAGTGCATATTTTAAAAGGTAAGTACACATAAACATTGATTTATGTATGACCATTGATCAAAGTCAGGAGTAGGTATGTACCTTATCTATTAATAATATTGACATATAAACAATTTTTTTTCTGGTCTTCAGCAGGGTGCAATGGAATTCAGAATGCAGATGATGCGTAGACATGACCTATATAAGAACTAACTAACCTTTACAAATATTTGACGTCTGCGACTGAGGATTCTGCAATAAGTCCTCTGTAGAATTAATGGCGTAAGGATTGTGTCGACCATATTTTTTCTGTTTGCTTTCATCCTTGTTGTCTGTTGTGTAAGGGTATCTGAACAGTAATCTGTCTCCTTTACTGTCTGATTTCACGAAAAATATGTTCAAAGGATTCACTTCCATGTTCTCAAATGGCAAGAAGCTATAAAATTAAGAACAGACTGGAGTAAACAAGGTGATTGGAAACGGATTTTGCGACAACGTATTCAAATTATATTTGTAGAAATATAATTTTTCACACATTTTTCAGATATATGTATACACGTAGTACACTTTTGTTCCAGGAATATTACACAACTGTTTATAAATTAGTGACTATTTTTATTCTTTTTACTTCTACGAATTGAGACAAAACATGCACTCTGTGACGTAGAAATATGTAGTAAAGTTGTCAGTGTCATTGTCACTTCTAATTTTTGTCAACTTCTACTTGTCATTTGTCGTTTGTGTTCCCGAAACCAGTTCGGTCAGGCAGAATAGTTTTAACACAATTGTAACCTAGTTGTTTGTTGTTTTTTTGTTCTCACTCTTTTCTAACGATTCTAAGTGTAAATATATCTAGATTGCCGTCTAATAAATTCGATGTATAATTTTTTTTTACATTATATTCCATAACCAATTTTTATATTATGTTTAGTATAGCTACTCGTCATGAGATGGCAGGTTAGTTAACTAGAAAATGATCTGTTTTTGTAATAATTAAAAAATAAATCATCCAAGATTTCTAATCTATAACAACTGTATTTTGAACTAATTTAATCTAGCAACTTGAATTGTTCTAAGAAATTCTTTGTACCTAATAATTTGGATTAAAAAAAAATCTGAAAAGGCCCGAGTCAGTCTTTCTTTGTCTATGATATTTAAAAATAAAACAAGACAAATCATTTGTCAAAAGTAAAATACGAAACAATTCGTAATTTGCTTCGCGAAAATCTATAAACTAGCTAAAAATGGCCAACAAAGTCGAAAGTATCTACAAAGTCAACCCCGAAAAGGTTCGCCTCGAAACCGATCAGGGAATCGTAGAAAGTGAAGAAAGAAAATGGGGAATGCCTTTGAAAGATGTGTACAAACATGGACTCGCTTTTTACAAGGGTAATTTCCTTGAATATTTTCCCAGATATTTAAGCCGCAACAGTGTTCGAGATCTCGACGTTAATTTCCATGTTAAAATATTACAGACGGCAAAAAATGTTAACCAGGCCTATATTATCACCATCTTGAAATATTTACGATATAATATCTTATGGTACAACCGTTTTATACCGATAAAGTGCCCATTATTTTAATTGATATGATGAAGTGCCATTAATCACCCTTCCCAGTAACTGCACCGATTTAATTAGGTTAACACAGTACAACACTTACAGATAAGGAAGGCAAGGCAATTCACTTGAGCTATGAAGATAGACTAAAACTGGTTGCATACACTCAGCAAACGTCTCACGGGCCTTTAGATGTGAATTCAGTGCCACCTTTAGGTGTTCTGGATATGATTGGGCGAGATAGAAGGGCTGCGTGGCAGGCTTTGGGTCAGATGACTCAAATTCAAGCGATGGTTGGTTTTGTCCATACACTAGACAGGTAATATGTTTTTCATGTCTCTGTAAAATTAAAAAATCTGTTCTTCGGGTGAACCCAATCAAAGTAGGCTTGAAATAATTTGTTTATTGCATGTCTCATAACACAAAGCATTTGAGGTAGTGCATTACTGTCAACTTGCCAAAAAGAAGTGCCGTTTTGAACTTAGATTGCTGCGTATACTATGCTACTATTATGCATAAAAGTATTACCATTAGAGCACCTATGCATTGTGTACCCATTTGAAATACCTTTAGTACTCAAAAAATAGGTGCTCACATGGGAATACTTTGAAAAACTATCCTTTTAACACCATAAATAATAACAAATAAATATTTATTGTGCATATTAAAGAGAAAAACTATGGACGTCCGTGTGTCTGTACTTATGGATCCCGTGTGTGGTCACGATAATGTCCAAAATACTCCACAAATCTTATTTTTTTAAACTCGCTAGACTTGCTTTGATTTCATATTGAAAATGGCTGTTAAATTAAATGTTATTTAATTGATATGTTCATTTAATAGTTTATGGTGTAGTGATAAGTTTTACTGTTTTTTTTTAAAGAGACTTATGAGGTGTGCTCATTTTCAAGTTTGATTTTGTTAATCCTGCTTGTTAAATTTATTTCAGTCTAATCTAAGACATACAATAATAGTCATTTTTATTACAGATTGTGCCCACTTTTCAAACCATATTTGGAAGCAATACAAAAGGATATGGAAGACAAAAAACAGCAAGAGTGAGTTCTATTTATTTTTAAATAGATTACGCTTTTTTCTTTTCTGCTAGATATATTGAATGTTGCCATGTTCTTTTTTTACTATCAGGCTAAAGAAAGAAGAGGAGGTAAGGGCAAACTTGGAGCTGCAGAATAGAATACAGCTGGAAAAACAGAAACAAAATAGTAACAAACTAACAGAGGAACAACAAGTGTAAGTTCATTAATTTCTACCAAAAAAATAACTTTAATTTCGGAAGAAGGTGGCAAAATACGAAAATTGAAAAGCAAAGACACCAACTTCCGAAATTAAAGTAATTTTTCACTCCTTAAGTCGTTTTTTTATTTGTAATTTTTTACTGGTACCTTTCTTTTTGTGGTACCTTCCTCACACAAGTTTGAATACCACTATTTGCTATGTAAATAATAGTGACGGAGTCACTTAAAATGACGTCGAGATACATTAATTGGGAATAATACGTATTATTGAAGCTAACTCAAAAACTACGCAAGCAAAGTTAATAAAATTTATATGGGACCACCACGGAAGCAGGACCTACCAAACAAAAAAAGAATCATCAAAATCAATTCATAAATGGCGGAGTAATCGCGTAACAAACATACAAAAAGAAAACATACAGACGAATTGAGAACCTCCTCCTTTTTGAAGAAGTCGGTTAAAAATATTTAATACTCATCTTCTTATTGGTGCCGATTCTCTTGTACACCGAACTAAACTAACTAAACTATCTCTAAAATTCCTTACTTTTGACTACGGGAATCTTGGAGCTATTCTGCCAAATAAATTCTTTTAAAGTCTATTTCAGAATGAGTTTGATCGTTTGACAGGACTAAACTAAATTTTAGTGATTTTTAGTTTAGTTTAGAGAATTTTGTGACAAGAGAATCGGCACCATTGTATTTGGAATTGTATGCAAAGTTCACTTTTTTCTTTGTACACTTGTAAACAGATTGTAATTCCACTTTATCAATAATAATTATTATTTTAGCAAATTGCATCCCACTGCATGGGAGGCCTCCCATCCTTTCATTGTCCCTGTCTACTTCTATGTAAGGCCAGGTTTCCATTATATCAATGCATCACTAAAAAAATTACTCATTATTAAATACAGTTAAAGGCTGTTTTTATAATCTACTATCAAACATTCTAGGCAAAGAATAAAGGATGCCCTCAACGCACAAACTTACGAACAGTTTCTACAGTATGCTCAACAGCAGTACCCAGGAAACTTCGACCAGCAAGCGATTCTCATCCGTCAGCTGCAAGACAAACACTATCAGCAATACATTCAACAACTTGCTGTAGACCAGCGGCTTGCTAACTCTAATATAAAGGACACTACGGAAGAAAAAGAAAATGAGATCACAAATAATGTCACAGAAAAAGCACCGAAAGATGAACCCGTTACCGATTGCAATTTGAATGAAACTGGGGATGCTCCTACAATAGATAACAAGTGAGTACTTACACACATAAAAGAGTTATATTGTTTTTAGTGAAAGGAGAAACTATTCGCATAGTATTGGAACCGAAAAGAAAGTAAGATTTAATCAAGTGTAACATAATTATTAATTGATCTGATCTGAAAATATTCAATACTAAATGTTTCAGGGCAATGCAAACTTCAGAGAAGACAGAATCTAATGATTACATAGAAGAAACCAGGGTGGATGACAATACAGATGATGAAGGTAATCAATTTTATATATTTAATTTCCTAACCAGCTTTCCTACTTTCAGACTGTCGGGATTTTCTCTGCATATGGGA
Source organism: Lithophane ornitopus (assembly GCA_948473465.1). Lineage (NCBI taxonomy): Eukaryota > Metazoa > Arthropoda > Insecta > Lepidoptera > Noctuidae > Lithophane > Lithophane ornitopus. Next base: position 7,760,312 of record OX419624.1, on the reverse strand, counting down.
TTGTTCATAATGAAAGGCACAAGCAATTATCTCAGTTGTAATGTTATTGTTTAGTTGGATTCAATGCCAATAGGATGCAATGACACGGTTTCCGCAAACTAATTAAAGCATCGCCTTAATTTAAAACAATGCCTATAATCGTTTCAGATATTACTAACATAGTAATAACAATACAGTCACACTTAACTTTAATCACTGAGCGATAAAAGAGCTTATTGAACAATTTTTCTTCTCAATAACAAAAAAAAGTTTGTAAGTACGTAAATATGGTATTATTCTATATTGGAAATCTAACTCACACAAACTAAAATAACAAATAAACGAATCAACTAAACTTTTTTGAAAAAGCCCCCATTGCCACCAGATGTTTTTTAAATCTTTGTGTTACAAATGGTCACTCAATAATCATTGTGTGGTGTTACGCGATCGGGATAGAATAAGATATCAGTATATTATAAGAGGTAGTCTAAAAGTGGCACAGGTGACTGAAAAGTTGTGCAGAAATTGGTTATCATGTTATGGGCTGTGTTGCTTAGAATGAGGGAAATGTTGTCAGGAAAGTTTTGAGTATGAATGTGTAGTCCGATGGTTAGTTATGATGGAAGACCAAAAAAACGATGGATAGACTGTTTGAAAGATAATATGGCTAGAAAGGGAGTGAATACCGAGATGATGACTAATAGAGAAGTATGTAAGAAAAAGACGGACGTATGGAAGACACATTGGGATAAGGGCAGGAGAAATCATTCAGATTATGATCACTCAAAAATCATCTTACAATGCATAGTGCTAAAGTAGATAGTTGAGTAAGTGGCGATTGAATGTTAATTATCTGAGATAATGATTTAATTTTAAATATAGTTGATTCTGTATTACCAGATGGTTTTCTGAACGTGGAAGCAAGTCGTATGTGGACTCGCGGCGACATAGTCAAGTTCAAGAGTTCTGCACAGCAGGGCGGCGGCAAACTGACGGTGGGACATGGAGAGACCATTACTGTAAGAGTACCTACCCACCCAAAAGCTAGGTGTCTCTGCTGGGAGTTTGCTACTGATAACTATGATATTGGTGAGTTGCTTTGTGTGTAAAATTGCGCTTGAAGGGTTAGGCAGAGGTAGAGGTGTATCCATTCCTCATCTCGCCAGTTATGTAATGGGGACGTCGGGCGAGCCTGGACTGGGTACAAATCCGGACTCCAGGCTGGTATAAATCTCTTCTATGGATTCCGATTGCCAACTAAAGTGCCTGATTAAAAAACAAACACTGTCATTCAAAGACTATCCAATAATTCATCCTGCATAAATTATGTTTCAGGTTTCGGCCTATACTTTGAATGGAGTAAGTCTGCGACCACCGAGGTCACGGTTCACGTGGCCGAGAGTGATGACGAGGATGAAGAAGACGCGGATGAGGATGAATACACTGTTACAGATGGTAATTATATAGGTACAGTCACGGACTTTAATTGATCAGCCACCTGGCACTGTTCGTATTATAGCCGTGTAATGCAAATCTGGTTTATTCGGTTCCCGACACGGAAAGTCATAATGTCTTTGTCTTCGTATTAGTCGAAGAAAATTATATTTAATAACTTTAGTGGTTGGCTAACCTGAGAGCCAGAACTACAAACTTGACAGCAGTGTGACTACCCAAAGTCAACCAATTGCAGGTCTAGCAACAGTAACCTAGCAACGATTGTTAAGCGTAGCGATAGTAACGTTAGCGTACGGAGAAATAATAATAGTCATTTCGACAACTTCGAAATTAACGTCTCTGCAACGACATTTCAACTGTCACTGTCTTGATAAGTTTTCAGAATAATCGAGTTAATGAGCTCTGATTCAAAGGAGGTCAGTATCAAATATATTGGATAAACTTAATGCAACATTTTATTTATTTTTATAATTGAGAACTTATTAGTCAACCTGTATGGATAGGACTATTTCCGATTATAAGTAATTTATTTGTCATCTTGTTTACGAGCGTGCGGTTTGAGTTCGTGTTTAATCGTGTAATCTCGTGAATGTATGAAACTGTAAAATTGAAAAGTTTGAAGGTGGCTCATCAATTAAAGTCCGTGACTGTACACACGGCTACACATCAAGCTATACATTTCAAATATAAGCTGACCTCGCATTGTACGGAAATCCTATACAATGCGGGATCAGCACAAATGTGAAATGTATAGCTTGATGTGTAGACGTGTGTACAAAGTTACAGCTTTCTCAACAAAAGCATGCGCATCGGGCAAATGACGATCTGAGACCGGAGTAGGTGAAGGTGACCCGATAGAGAGAAATTTTATACAAACACGTAATGACAGGTGCACTACTACAAAGCGCGGTCGTACAAAACTTAGAAGCATTGCCTCTGTGGCACGACGTTCGCGCTGATTCGAAAACACGATGCGCATAATTTCTTAGGAAAGCTGTACATAAAATATTATCTCTATTAACTTTTTTTTTGCTGTCTGTCATTTCTAAAGCTCCTACTCAGCCTCGGGTATCATCAGCATAAGGCGATGAATCCAAAGTGAAAACGTTAAAAACAATCTTTGTATGATGCCTTTGTAGCTGCTATGTAGTTTTTTTACTGACTTTTTATGTACTTAAATACTATATTACTTATCAAAATATACAGTGTGTTAGGGTAGACACCGTTATCCTTGAAACTAGTGGTTTGGTGTCATCTATAATATACTTTTTCTATGGGACCAACTTTGAAATCGCAAAAAAAAAATCTGCTATTCCATACATTTTATCGATTTAAGTGAATACAAATGTATGGAACAGCAGATTTTTTTTTCGCGATTTCAAGGTTGGCCCCATAGAAAAAATATATTATAGATGACACCAAACCACTAGTTTCAAGTATAACGGTGTCTACCCTAACACCCAGTATATGATCTCAATTGCAGATCAATTCTCCGAGTACACGATCCACGGTACTCGCGCAGACCTAGAACAAGGCTCAGAGAAAAGGTCACAAAAACTCGCCGTCAGTACCGCGCGGCCATTATTGAGCCAGGTGGTGCCCATTTACCGCCGGGATTGTCACACCGAGGTATGTATACGAACATTGTCAACCGCATGTCAGTAGTAAAAATTGATCTAAGAAAAACACTTATTGCTTCGATATAAGATAGCTGATTTTATCATATACAATTTTAATAATACTTGGTCAAAGAGAGAAACTCCACTGTAATATCGTGTTTAAACGATACTTTGTACTACGTAGTCAGATCTGATTGAAAGTGCAGTTGAGAATGAGCTTTCCAAGTCTATTCAAGTCAAGGTGAATTATGGTCCCACTCCCAGTCCCTCTCACAGAGAGGAGCCTATGCCCCAGCAGTGGGAACATTATTAGGCAGATTATGCTTATGTATTTATTTACCAAACAGTGATGAGTATTCGAGTATTAAAGATCATTCAAGAATGTTTTTTTAAACAATTTTCAGGTATACGCTGGATCCCACACATATCCCGGCGAAGGAGTATACTTACTAAAGTTCGACAACACCTACAGTCTATGGCGATCCAAAACACTTTACTACAAAGTGTACTACACACAGTAAACTTCATTTAACCTTATAGTAGAGCCATGACAAAGAAATTATATGGAAAGTAATATAATATATTAAATTATTTGATACTTTAACACCCCATATTGTACTGCCAGTATTTTAGTTCCTGAAAACATAGTTTATGTAAAGGATATAAAGTAACAACACTTCGGGCAAATATTGCGATGGTTGCGTTGTTATGCCTTGAATGGACATAGATCTGCGAACTAGATGAAGCTTCAGATCTACGGTTGGTTTGACGCCGCGCGCCGTAGGGTCATGATCATGAATGATTAGAACAGTGCTTTTTTTAAATGTATATTCACAATAATATTTGTTGAGTAACATACCTCGCAATATATGTTCGCACCTAAACACATTTCAGTGCAATATTTATGAGCTTCTTTAGCTAATTTAACAATATATTAAGCTTTGTATAGACAAGATACTAGGATGCTTTTAGTTCACTTAGTTTTATTTAGTTTTTCTGGTGTATTCTTATCACTATTAACTAGTTATGTCGTCTATTATAACTATAAGTTATATACCACAAATATCTTGTAAGTAGTTTTCAATTGTCCTTTTGTAATTTATGTTAAATTGTGCGAGGTGCACTTTGATTTTTTGCATTTCATTTGAATGTTTGTTGAATGATGGTTGAGTACCTATATATTTATTTTGTTAGCTTTTACCGTAATACGACCCTATTATTTTTTACATATACATGAAGATATATCAGTAGGTATAATGAGTAAAACCGATATTTAGTTATAGGCATGTTATTATTCACTGTTAGTTGCAAACCATGTTATTTTTCCCTGAAACCTAAGTCTGTTACTTGCAGGTTACAGTTTGTTCATTATAACTTGTCCCGTGACGCGATTGGTAGCACTGTTCTGTCAATCGCCATTTTGAACTCTATGTGTATTGAAACTAAGCTTTACAAGCAATGATGCCAACATGACGACAAGGGATAAGTTATAGTGGATGGTCTGCTATTTATTTTCTGTGCCATTAGAAGAGTTAAGAATGTTTATCGTTTAGATTAGTACCGTACTTAAACTGATAAATATGTGTTTGATGTCTATTACTCGTGATCCCAGTATATTTTATTGAAATGGAAGACTTATTGATATTTATTATTTTTACTGATGGGTGCAGCAAGTATTGGCGAAAATACTGAATTTTGGACTGGTTATCAAAAGTCGGAGACCAGTGTGTAAAGAGCACTAGAAACCAGGGATTTGAAACGTTATGAAATAACGATAAAATAGCGTTACGTGTAGTTCCAGTATCGATAATTTCCACTGTTCCACCCAGATTGTAACTAAATTAATAGTTGAAGATTTCGTTCCGATAGATTTTCGTTATATTGCCAAGAAATTAGTTCATAAAATGGTTACTGGAACTATACATAACGCTATTACGTAACGTTATCGTACCTCTATTTTGAGTAACGTTTCAAGTACCTGCTAGAAACATGCACTACACCAGTGTAGTAGCAACACCATGATATCATAGACAATTCACAATCAAAGAGTATTTATTTATTATGTAAAATATGATTAATAAATGTATTCATACATACTCCATGTTATTGTAGAAGGTGGCGTTTTGTATTTTCTGCATACCCCCGTGAGACGAAGCGGTGGTTTATGTATGTATATTCCATATTGTGTTGTGTTGCATATTTGAAGGAAATGTCATAATTATATGTATTTATTATAGTTTATTTAGATCTGTGTAGCGCAGTATTATCACGAAGATTTCTAAAGGCTCCGCAGACAGGCGCGACGCGAATCTGGTGGGAAAAAATGCTATGAAAACTTCACGGACATACTTCTACTGTCGCGCCTGCGTGTCTGCAGAAGCCTTAACTTGGAAATAATGTTTCCGAAAAATCTATCTTTCTCTACTAAAAATATAAACTTTGTACTACCGGTTTCTGCAATATTATGATTTCTGAATTTAACAATAACTTAAATAAGTTATAGGTGCAGTTAATAATTATTAAATTATAAAACACGAAATATACTAATACAGATTTCAATTTATAGCTCAAGTTTGCTGGCCTATACCGTCGGCCAGTCTGCTTCTCTACATGAAGTGTCCTGTACAACCGGTAATATTATAACAAATAATATAGTTGTATAAAGGCAAAGACATTTAAATACATAATAGTGTCTTAAATCTCTTTAAATGTTGTGCTGCCCTTCGAGTAAAATACCCTGTCAAAACAGCTCTGTTTTCAAAAGTACTATAACCGCCCCGTTGGATTAATACAACAAATTATATCGTGCCCGTGCCGCCTCAGTCGTATAAATACGACTGAGAACCTATGTACGTTTTTGCTTTTTATTGCATTTCACGACCCTATTGGTCGTAGATATTTATTTGTCGATTTATGAGCGGGGCACTGGAATTGATACAAAACCAAGCAGTCAATAGTTTAATGCGGCTAATTTTGTATCTGATGTTATGTTTTTAATGTATTGGATGGCTCATTGTCAATAGTATCAGTAGTCAATGTATCAGATGGATGGATTAGGTGTGGATGTTTTGTATACGACTGTAGCGAGGGATATTGAAGTCTGTCCAACATGGGCCATCTTAATACAGCAGGGTTTTCTTAAATGATTACAGTATCAAAAATATGTTCGTTATTTTCATCAATGATATTCATGTAGCTGTTAGCATGCATCAAGTTTAGTAATAATTATTTATTGACAAAAATTAAGGAATATGAATTTATCGTTTTGTTTTTACTTCCCTTTTATAGCTATCATGAAAAGTATGACAGAATTTAAAAATGTTTTTGATTGAACTATTTGTTTTCGTAAATTTCATGTAATTTTATTTGATTCTTGAAGAATTCAATCGTTAAATTATTTATGTACAATACTGAATATAAAATAAATACACGAATAAATAAAATACCGCGTTTTAATTTTCACCCCACTAAATTGCGGAGAGATTGTTTTGATGAAAACTATAAGTTTATATTATATTTTATCTAGCTGTTGCCCCCGACTTCGTCTACGATCCAGTATGAAAAGTAGCCTATGTCCTCCAAGTTAAAGTCTAACCCTGTGCGAAATTTCATCCAAATCTGTTCAGCCGTTTTAGCGTGAAAGCGTAACAAACTCACTTCTGCATTTATATATCAAGTACCTCGGGTTCATTCTAGACAGTAAGTTAAACTGGAGTAGTCATTTAGACAACAAGCTAAACGGCCTCAAAACGGCATCACCTTCTGGCAGTGCAGGAAAATGATAGGTAAGAAGTGGGGCCTATCCCCCAAAATCATACTATGGCTGTACACCACAGTGATCCGCCCCATGATTGCGTACGGGGCCGTGGTCTGGTGACCCCGCACCCAACTAGTTACAGCATCCAACAAACTACAACGCATGCAAAGGCTAGCCTGTGTAGCCATCACGGGCTGCATGAGGACTACCCCGACCGCAGCGGTCGCAGCCACGCTGGAACTACCACCGCTCCAGCTGTTCATACAGCAGGAAGCGACGATGGCGGCGGTACGTCTTAATGCAACAAACCTCTGGGGTAAGAGAGCAACACTACACACTGCACTGCTTGAGGGACTCAATAAGGATTTCCCCATCACGAAAGCCATAAATGACCGGGTGCCCAAACAATTTATCTTTGATAAAAAATACAGAATCCAACTTCATGAGGATCGCCGTTGCGAGGGCTTGCGCCCCACGGAGCTACGCATCTTCACGGATGGATCCAAAACAGGTAGTGGCACAGGTGCTGGAATCTTCTCGGAGGACTTCAACATACACATAGCCGCACCATTGGGTGTCCACAACATAGTGTTCCAGGCCGAATGCATGGGTATTTCTCTTGCCGCTTCGGCCATCATGGCCAGGGAAATTACGGACCACTCGATACGAATACTCTCAGACAGCATGGCTGGGTTGCAAGCGCGTAACAGCTACACTGTTGACTCTGGGCTAATATACTAATGCCACCAGCGCCTCAACCAGGTGGGTAGCCTCAATAATATAACCAAAGGATCAATGGATAAAAGGGCACAGCGGTTCGCTTGGCAACGATGCAGCTGACGAACTTGCAAGAAGGGGGTCGAGCATGGCACCAGTGGGGCCCGAACCCATTGCGCCACTCCCCTTCGGGTATCTACGCACTCTGGTATGGAAACGAACCAGGGACCAACATCACAAACTATGGTTGGACCAAGGTGAATGCAGGCAGGCCAAAGAGGCACTCCCTGCGATCGATGGCCGCCTCACAAAGCGGATGCACCGACTAAGTAAACAACAGCTGCGTACTGTTACAGCTGCCTTAACTGGCCATGGGTCTTTTAATGAACACCTCTTTGTCATAGGAGTCACAGACAGTCCGCTGTGCAGGGCCTGCATGGAGGACGACGAGACAGCAGCTCATGTGCTACTACACTGCCCGGTGGTCGCCACATACAGGGCAAAGTACTTCGGTAACCCAGGTAACTTACGTGAGATTGTCAGCAACACCAAGGCGTTGCTGGCCTTTTTGGAGGAGCTGGGGTGGATCGAATGAGCGATTTCCCACCCGTACGCAAAATACGCGCTTTGACGTGGAGTTGCGGATACCAGCCCGTATTACCTATTACCTAGTTAGGATATAAGTAGGTACACAAAACATGTCTACTCCCATGTTCCTGTCTTTATGAGTCAATATAACTAGGGCCTCTAATGTTCATGGTGATGTAAAGGGGAGGCAGTTAACAGTTCGCTTGAATGGCGAAGAAGGCTCTTTAGTGAAGAGAATGTACGTAGACAGAGAATGGTGCCGATTCTGTTGTTCACAAACTAAACTAAATTAAGTTCAGTGCATCTTTTTCTTTCTATTTCATTAAGAAAAGGACAGAAGATAAATTTAAGTTCTTTCTGCATTTATCTGAACATTTTGACCTTTTAAAGATTTGATTAAAAGTAGGTACTTCTCAAGGTTTGGGGGTTCACAGGGCGGTCCGCCACTTACCCCCCCCCCCCCCCCCCGCTTAGAGGCCGCGCACGTATTATATAGTGCTCTGTGAAGTCCACTCAAGTCCGGTAGACCGCAGCGCTAGTGTCTATTACATTGCATCAAATTGCAATTTTTTTTTTAAATGTACTTTGTTCCATAATTTTCCGTTGGTCTTCAGTTGGTTGCGCGGACTCTAGTCCGCCATCGCCAGTGATTGAGATGAGCCCACAAACTTACCGTGCGTTTGCACTGGCAAAACATTTACGACAAAGATGTTGAAATCTCTAGTTCCTGTCAAAAATTGTATGGAACATTGACAGAAGATAGAGATTTCAACATGTTTTGTCGAACGCACGGTCCGAGTGATCCGAACCGAAAGTCAAAACGGAACCGCACAGAGAAAGCGGTATTTTTTATCTTTTTTCCATAGAGTAAAACTTCTTCCTATTTTTTTACTCCACGACACAACACGTCAAGTTTGACAGTTATCATGTTTACGGGAGGATGAGGTGTTTTTTTTGTCGTTTTTAGTTAGAAAGTTGAGAAAAAAATTTAAAATGTTACAGCGATTAATTTACAGTAGTTTTGAACTGAAAATATCTCGGAAGAATTCACAATTATTGTTTAATATCCCGACCAGAGCTCCTTTGTGTCAGCAGTGTGGATCCAGGCTATACTCTCGTTACAAGGTGCCAGATAAACGAAATATTTATGAAAGGACCTTCTCTAACAAATATGGTTTAATAAATTATAAATTTCGGTGCTACACAACACAAGTGGACGCTCAGAAGAAGAATGAACAATTCGAAAGTGTTAACGAAAAAAATCCAATAGAAACCACGAAAAAGATCAATGTCAAATTAAAGACATCAGAACTGAAACGATTATTTACATTAGCTGAACCAGAGAAATGGACTCTTGCTGGTATGTAGTTCACCTTGTTTATAAGACCATGTGTTAAAATTTTGGCAAATAATGTTTTTCTTTGCAGGTGCTATTGGCTTCCTTATTGTGTCTTCTAGTGTCACTATGGCTATACCATTTTCACTGGGTCAGGTGTTAGACATAATTTATGGCAGTACAAGTGACCTGAGTTCAGCCCGAGAGAAACTGGATACTCTATGTCTGATGCTGTGTGGTGTGTTCCTTGTAGGAGGTCTCTGTAACTTTGGCAGGGTGTATTTAATGTCTATATCAGGTAACTACAATCCTAATTGCTTTTACGAAAGAATAATATAATTTACTAAAGTTATAATTTTAAAACTTAATAGATTCTAGTCAGAATTTTCTAAAATTTGCTATAGTTTGCAAAAAACATGATACAGTTTTGACTGCAACCCACTCAACTTGACCTAATAAGTTTGTTAAGAATGTAAAAGTACAATAAATTAATAATAAATAGCAGAATATTCAGTATCAAAATAACAAATCCTCCCATCTTTCTTACTAAATGTTTAAGGATACAAAATATATGTATAACATAATATTATTGAGTGAAAGTAAAAAAACTAACTCAATTAATAAGTTTCTATAAATTTCAGGCCAAAGAATGACACAGTCAATCCGTAGACAAGTTTACAGAGCAATAATGCGACAAGAACCCGCATGGTTTGGTAAAACCTCAACTGGAGAGCTAGTCAACAGGTTATCGGCTGATACCCAGCTTGTTGGACGTAACCTCAGTCAGAATGTCAGTGATGGTCTACGTTCTCTGTTTATGGTGGGAGCTGGGACTGGAATGATGGTAAGTAACTTTTGCAATGATATAAAACCTTTTTGTTTTATACTTAGACAACCTAATTGGCTTATGGATTCCTTTTATACGAGAACTTCAAGTTTGGTAGTTATAACAAGTTCTGTTTAGTGTTTTCTAGCCTTTGAAGTGGCTAGTTATTTGAAGATTCTAATATCATCACTAGCGTTGGTACACTATAATTTTATCAGTGTACAATTGAGGACAAATTGCATCATCTCACTTTCACAGTGACCCAAATGTGTGTTAGATAGTGTCCAGTGTATTGTTACGTAGATGTCCGATGCTTTATTATTGTTTGATGATAATTCAGATTTCTCTTTCTACATACAAATCACCATTATAATAAGTAGGTATCCTTTTTAAGAAGTCACCATGATAGTGTGTGGCCTTTTGAATTGCTTATCATAGTGTGCTGTAATAGAATTTTATCTTTAAAAAATTGTATTTATGTAATAATAAATCTCTTAAAGTATGGAAAACTTGGTACAAACCTTTCCGTCAGTTTCAGTTAGCGCGGATATCGATATTTAAAGCCAATAAATTTTGCTGGGAAGGAGCCATCCCCTGTAGACCCCACACCTTAATTGAATTTGTTAAGTTTATCATCTGCCTAGGGATACACCATGATGTTTAGAATATGAATACTGCATCAAGAATGTAAATACTGCATCAATTTTTTTATAGTAATTATTACTTACCTGTATCAATAGGTAGGTAAGTACCTGAATGATAAGTAAATATATTGTATGATAAGCAAAATTATTATTATGATTTCTAGCACTATAACTAAAGCCATTAAGTTCAGGCCAACTTTTCCTAAATATGCAATGAAATGAGTTTTCTAATAAAAGTGCAACTTGGAGATCGATCGATGCCCATAGATTTATTAGAAACTAGCTGACCCGGCGAACTTCGTACCGCCTAACAGACTTAATTTTTTTTAAAATTTTCTCTCCATCCTCGTACTTCAAGGAATATTCAAAAAAAAAATTAGCAAAATCGGTTCAGCTGCTCTCGAGATTTGCGCTTAGCAACACATTCAGCGATTCATTTTTATATTATAGAAGATTGACGTTCAAGCCTCGTGCAGACTGCCGCGATATAGCGCGCGGGTGCGACAAGAGTCGCGGTGCCTGTCGGGCCACTCTGCACGAGCCTTTATACAGCATGGCAATTCGACGTTGAATTAAGTAAACCTTTCTGTAACAAATCACGAATTCAAACTTCCTTATCGATCGTTTGTCTTATCGTTCATCGATCGATGGACAGTCGACCATCGATTCCATTCCAGTCCATTAATCTCCAAAGTTATAATTTATGTTTTGAGGCGATCAATAGCGAATAGCGAGTATAGCGACGTCGATCGACCGCAATCAAGTTGCACTTTTATACGACTACTCTGAAATTCTTAATATCAAACTGAGAACATAATAATCGAGGACGAGGTGCCAATAATGTCAATATTTTGTTTAGTTCTACATGTCTCCATCGCTGGCACTAATTGGGCTATGCGTGGTGCCACCTGTGTCAATGTTGGCGGTCATATACGGAAGATTCGTGCGCGGCATCACGAGACAACTACAGGATGCATTGGCCGAATCTAGTGAGGTAGATACGATTATTTCATTGACCTGTGTTTAAATTGTTTTGTCCCCTCTCTACAGGTCATCTTAAAAAATATCAGTCTACACACTCATCACAGTTCCGTGGTGCGGTCGGAGGGGTCGCATAGTAACTATGGGTTTCATTTATACATCGACATGGTCTATAATATATCCAGAAGATGTGCATACCTACTAAAAGCAGAAACAACAGCGAGATCTAGGTCAGGCACTAGGCCATTCGGCAATAAAAATACAACAAAATCAGCCTATAATGTTCCCATTGCTGTGACTCAGGCCTCCTTTGTGTGAGAGGTAATGGGCCGTAATCCATCAGGCGGGTCCAATGCGCCCTGTGGTAAACTTCGATAAGCAGCAATTTTCATATGAAATGTTCCAAATACATTATTTTCATATTGTGTTCATAAATACCTATTATCCTTATCTTGAACATCATGGAGTAATAATAAAAACAATATGTAGATAAGACACCAAAATGAACACATGTTACATGCAACAATATTCACATATAGGAACGATTGTACACGCAAACTTGGCATTTCACGCTCAATGCTTTTTTAACCGACTTCTTCAAAAAGGAGGAGGTTCTCATCAATAAAAAAAACCGACTTCCAAAAAAAACACTCAAAACTGAAAAATAACTTTATTTTCGGAAGTCAGTGTCTTTGCTTTTCAATTTTCGTTTTTTGCCACTGACTTTTGAGTGTTTTTTTGGAAGTCGGTTTTGTTTTTTGAAAAAAGTTTTGAGTTTCCACTTTTTAGTTGTGGTACCTACCCCACACAAATTCGAATACCACTGATGACACCAAGCTGATGTAAATAACAGTGAAGGAGTAAATGAAAACATCGTCTAGATAAACTAAGTGGGAAAAATACGTAATATTGAAGCTAACTCTAAAACTACGCAAGCAAAGTTAATAAAATTTATATGGGACCACCTCGGAATCATGACCTACCATACAAAAACAGAATCATCGAAATCGATTCATAATTGGTGGAGAAATCGGGTAACAAACTGACAAAAAAAAAAAACATATAGACGAATTGAGAACCTCCGCCTTTTTGAAGAAGTCGGTTAAAAATACGACTTAATTTGTATTATATTCATTGACGCATGTTTATTAATAGTCTTTTATTTGCATACCTACTAGATTAATAGACCAACAGGTCACCATTGTTCTAGTGGTCGCAAGCGCTACAACTGAACGTCCTGGGTTTAATTATCAGGATGGGTAAAGTGTTATTGGAATTTTTCAGTAGCAATTTGGAGTCTGGATTTCTGCCCAGTTTGTGGCAATACGATCGCCTAATTTAACATGAAACTCAAACACAACTGCCTACTCCTCGGGAGAATACTAGCGCGATGCTTTGCTCGTCGTTAATTCCAATTTTATTCAATTTACAGTTGGCTGAAGAAAAAATATCAAACATAAAGACTGTGAAAGCATTTAGTAAAGAGGAAGCAGAATGTCAGACTTATGGAGAACGAATAGAAAACTTATTGAAACTCGCTTATAAGGAGTCGTTGGCTGTCGGCAGTTTCTATGGATTGGTAAGTTATGTTACTAACTGGCTTATGATTACTTATTAAGCAGAGCATCATTTGTATGTTATGTATGATTGACGAAGCAAATAACTGCAGGTTTAAGTGTCGGAAATTCAATCATTTGATTTCGTAACAATGACAACATGCCAAACTTTTCCCTTTCCAACAAGAAAAATCATTCATTATTCTGTCCCTGTCATCATCAAAATATTCACAGGAACAGTGCTGCAAGCAGGGGTTGTACTCATTTTTACTTTACGATCTTCCTTTCCTCTTTTTCTTCCACTTAGTTTACAGACTGAAAAATCGCTTGGTAAAGGCTCTTAATCTATATTCTATATAAATAAATAAAAATGAAATGCTGTTCATTGGTAAGCGCATCACTTGAGAACTGCTGGACAGCTTTGGATATTTTTTGTTTTAAAATTTTGGTAGTCTACCGGAAAACCTTCCAATTCGGGAAAAACTGGACGCGGATTCATGGGATTTTTGTACCATGACAAGACAATGTCTGTCGGTTCGGCTAGTTGAGAATAAAAACTATGACACTAAAGACTGAAATTGCTCTAGAACTTACTTTCTCCATAATCAAACATTATCAACTTGTAATCACAGACGGGCCTCGCAGGGAACACGATAATAATCCTGGTATTATACTACGGGGGCGGTATGGTCGCGACCGAACAGCTAACCGTCGGCAATCTGACGTCATTCCTTCTATACGCTGCGTATGTGGGCATCAGTATTGGAGGCCTGAGCAGCTTTTACACGGAATTGAACAAAGGAGTTGGTGCTGCGACGAGGTTGTGGGATATTATTGATAGGGTTCCTGCTATTCCGGTGTCAGGTAATAAGAATTTCATTACTACTACTAGTACTAGTCTAATATCTGTACGTGTTGGTTCGGCACAATCGTGCTTTACCATGCACCAATTGTAGCTTCTATGGTAGATCTAACCAATAAAATATTAAGCGCCACGCGTGTGATGTGATTCGACAGCACGTGCGCAAGCGCAAAACCCATGTCTTGCGGCGATGACTTACTAACATATTGTCAATTAAGATTTCAAATACCTAACTTAATTTTTATTTTTTCCTTTGATCACGTTCCACAATTTGATATCTCTTTTGATGATTGAATTTTGACCTCTGGGAAAAATTCTGAAAATGTTGATTTGATAACATGTTTTTATCTCTTACTCCAATAATACAAAAAATAAAACATACAAAAAAACATTTCCATCCCTTTCAGGTGGATTGAAACCAGCGTCCAAGCCCAAAGGCGAATTAATAATAGAAAACGTATTCTATTCCTACATCGACTCACCTTTAATAAAAGGTATGAACTTGCACCTTCATCCTGGGCAGTCAATAGCCCTGGTAGGAAGGTCGGGTTGTGGTAAAAGTACCATAGCTTCATTGATAATGAGGTTATATGACCCCGATAAGGGCAGGATTCTGCTGGATGGAGTCGATATTAGAGACCTGGATCCTAAATGGCTGAGGAGTCACATTGGTTTTGTTAGTCAGGTATGTATTTTGGCAATTTTCCAATACTGCCACCGTTAGTAAAAGGGGTGTAACTGAGGATAGGGGAAAAATGTATACTAGATGCGCCTTTTTTGTTTAGTAAGGCTTAATTTCTCAATAACAATCTGATGCACCACTTATGCTTGCGGCGGTAAAAGTCAGAATAGTAGGTAAATATAAGATCCAAAAGTTTGTGATTAGCAGCCAGGAGAGCACAATCGCACAGTAGAAATATTAGTATTACATATCTTTATACTGTGACAATAGCTACTAGCTTCTCATCAATTTCGTTTATCTTACGTTTATTCCTGTCACTGCTATAGCAAGGCTCTACTCCTTTGACGGCTCAATATTGAGCTTCTGTGGTTATCGGCAGGGGATTAAGCTCATTGGCATGTAATCGGAGAGGCTTAATTATGTCCAGCAGCGGTGCTATAGCTGATGATGACACCGTTGGCACGAAAAAGGCCAACTTTCGAAATACATAGTTAAATAGGGCTTGTTATTTACGTGGCATGGTAAAGGCTGTTGCAAACATCACTCGAACTTGATCAGTTCTCGTGTTGTCAAACACCCGGATTCTGAATTGAGAACTTAACAACCTCTATTTAAGCATTAAAAGTAGTAAAAGCCTTTGAAATTTATAATTTCTTTATAAAACATTAGAAAAACTTCAAATTCTTAATTCAGAAATCTGCTGTTATTCTCAGCTACATTATAACCCAATTAATAAGTATATTGCCTGATAGTCACGTGAATAACTTACATATTGCCAACACTTTTGTTTATCTCTTGACATTAAGGTTATCAATGTATGGCCAAAAGTGTATTCTCAAACAAAATATAATTTGTATATTCTTTCGTTTCAGGAACCAGTATTATTTAGTGGGACCATAAAAGACAATATACTGTATGGTGCTTTAGATGAAGATTTTGATAATGAAGAATTATTAGAGAAGAAAAATAAAGTGAGTATTTATGTAGGAGTATTTTGGGCCTCACCATAAAAACTTAGACACTTGTTCAACGCGTGTTTAATGTCAGTTTTATGTCAAACTCCATACAGACATGTCATGTTTAAAGGTGTTTAGGCTAAACAACTGATAAATACGGTTTTGTGGTATTAAGGTTTATGTTTAACACATTTACCGGCATTAATCATTTTTGCACACGCGTGTCACTTGTTAATACGACGTAAATAGCGATACAAGGTACTTTTGACGTGTGGTCAAAATTGGAACTAATGCCACTATCTTGTTTTTTGAATACATTTCCTTCAAATGACATTTTCACAAAATGTTTACAACAGCGCCCCCACAGTCAACGTTATTCGACGGCCGAAAGATCTTTGTAGAAGTGTATCTAAAATCATACACCGGCACCGTGCCGATTGCGTACAAGGAGTTGTGTATGCACTATTCACATGGTTTTCGTACTTTTTATATGGAAAATAAAATGTTCTGGTCTGGGTATAGATTACTACAGGTCATTCCGCAATTTCAATTAAATAAAAAGCGACTCTTAATAGATACAATAAAGTGCAATTCAGAGGCCTTAGACAAGTGACAATCGCTTCCAAAGCGTTTCGTATTTCTACAACGACTTTCAACAGAATTGACATAAGTTTTTCGATAGCTTATGTCAGTCCTATACATTTTTGCCTTTTCCATAATCATCATCGCTGATAGAATGCCACTTTGTCTAGGGCCTCAGGTCGCACAGCGCTAGTTACCTACAGTTATATTCACCTCGAAGTTGCCTTTCTTTCTATTGCGTAACTCTTATATCTTCTGAATAAGTAACGCTTACTGAATTGGCCCGACAAGACGAGCCCACCGCGTATTGTAGCTTCATACCTAAAATACGGAGTGCGCATTGTACTTTTTTGTGTACTGGGCGAATCATTCGGTATATTTGGGTATTAAGCTATTTGCGTCTAACGAAGGCCACAGTTGCAATCACTGAAGAGGCTGTCAATATTGCATTTTCAATTTCATTAATTTCATACCCAATTTATTCTGATTGGAAACACTCTCATATAGTTCGCAGTTATTGGACTGAGTCCAGTCTGCGTACCAACCTTAGAATTTATATTTTATCACGTGCATAGATACTAATATTGACATAATTACGTCATCAAATACATACATAACTGTGGTAGTTTATAAATAAACTTAAGTTGCGCAATGATATTATCAAAGCGTGATCACTTCAGATTGTTAATTGTAAATGGATAAATTACTATGATTGATAGTATACCGGTAGTTACCAATTATACAAAACAAATAATTTAAACTCATTCTGCGTATACATAAGTACATATTGTAAAAAAAAAAAAAACCTTTTTCATGGTTAGGATCAAAAATTTATTAAAGTACACAGATTAGTATTTTTAGGCATAAAAAGGCATGTAGGCTCTTTGCCGTTATTATCGACATCATCAGCAATAATAGCCAATTTTCGAGCAAGTGTGTTGAAAAAACAGTTTTCTATAGAAGCGAAACGGCCCATTTCATCCAAATCCGTTCAGACGTTTTAGCGTGAAAGCGTAACAAGCAAACTCACTTTTATATTTTTTTAAATTTCAAATTACATTTGAATTTGATGCGAATGCAACTGCAATTCCTCTGGTATTGCAGTTGCCATAGGCAGTGGTGATCATTTAGCCATTCTTGAATGGCCAAATAACCTCACTTTTTTTTTAATTCACATTAGGACTCCGCCTGGATAGCTGCAGCTAAAACGGCACATTTACATGAACTGGTCGTAGCTACAACCGAGGGCTGGGAGCGACAGGTGGGCGCCCGGGGCGGGCAGCTCAGTGGAGGGCAGAAGCAGAGAGTTGCCATAGCTAGGGCCATCGTTAAGGTATGTATTTACTTTGTACATATAAGATAAATATGATTAAACAAATTCCCCCCGCCGCGTCTTTCGCGATAAACATAATAACTACCGTAAGGGTTTTCATACGGTTATAACCAATGGACAGAGTGATTCATGACGAAGGACATTTTTTTCATTGACAACCCACATCGAAAAAGAAGTTTAAATATTAAAAAAAATTGCGAAGTTATAAGCGTTTTTTTAGTCCATCCTAGACAGATATGGCACTACTTCGATCAGACGTCACAAAATAGAAACGCCATAGTAACTTTGCGCCAGTCAGTACAATGACCGTTTCACGTGACAAGGATGGCAGAATAACTTAAAGCGTGTAGTTCGTAATATTTCCACCGATTTTATATTTTTTTAATAGTAGTCAAATACCCATTCGCTAGCAACGACCATCCATCTCGATCCGTGGTCGTTGGATCATCGATCTATATGGAATATGGAATACAATTTAGGGCGATCAATATCCCAACCAGCGTCGATCAACCGTAGTCTGATTCAAAATAAATGCACGTTTCTGGCTATAATCATCATCATGTCAGCCGAAACAAGTCCATTGCTGGACATTGAACATAGGCCTCCTATAAGCATCACAACAACGACCTAGAACGCTGCCCGCATTCAGCGAATTTCCGCAACTTTCACGCCGGTAGCAGACCTCCGCCGCGAAATCATAGCAGCGAAACTGCAGTAGTTCAATAGTATTGACTCGCGTCATGTTCCGCTACTGGAATCCGAATCGAGTAGCGGAACATCAGGGCCTTATAGGAAACAAGATTTATCCTTTATCCTTAAAATGGCTCGATGGTTTAAACCTGGGTCAGGTATAAATTATCGAGCCATTTTTAAATTTTGCACTTTATAATAATAATAATAATATACCATTTATTTCAGGCGACACAGGCCCATAGAAAAATACCTTAACCTATACCCCATTTGAAATAAGATTATACATATTATAAATCAAAAACTTGTGTTAATAAATAAGGCTTAAGACTATGTTAGTAGCACTTCACTTTGCACTAGTTTGTCTTTGTGCTGTCCTGTGGTACTTGTCCGCGGAAGCGACGGAACACCACGTTCTCCGACAACGTTAAAGATCTAAATACAAAAACTGATTTCAAACCAAGTCTAAGGCCCATTTGCACCATAAATCGCTCAATGTTTTTTATTCGTTTAGCCCTAAATGCATTTAGTGATGGTGCAATCGTTTCTATTTTGTATAAAGAACTTTATTCTAGTCGGAATAAGATTTGAAATATAAAAACTGGCTGATAGGTAAGCTTGGTCCACCAGAGTTAGAAGTCGTTTTGTAATGAGACGGTCAAAGTCTTTGGTCCAACTTGTGGGCCAATTCACGCCTGCCCTTCCAGTATACGGTTGCTACTTGAAAACTTTTCAGCTCTATCGGCTCAGCTGTTCGCTTGGCGAGCAAAGCAAACCTATCCGGCAGTAACTAAAAAACGCATGCCATTAATTTTGTCATTCAAAAGTAACTTTTATGCCCCTGATTGAAATAAATTATTTGACTTTGAAAACTCGCTTTTGCATTTATAATAAGTATTAGTTAGGATAACAAATAATTGTGAATAACAATCAAAATAGCTTGACGTTGGTTAATATTATAATTCATATTTTTATTAATATGATACCAATAATATAATACCAACTCATTAGAAACGTATTGTTTCACTTACTGAAAATCATTATCTAAACTTGTTTTATAATATGTTATTACGAAGTCACTTCCCATGGTTTTGTTGGAAAGAATTGAATTAGGTCCGCATTGTAGAAAGTTACTCGTGGCTTGAGGCATTAAGGCCCGTATTACAGTTCTAGTTCTGCCTATGTAAACGCGAACCGAGCGAAGCGAACCTACTTTGAAAACGAGACCCATCTGGTGGATCCAAAAGAAGGGTCGCGCCAAGAGAGAAGGCCGGAAAATTATGCTATATTTAGTAGTATTTACGATTCTGCTCAAATCGGGATTACCCCACTAGTTTCGAGCTAGACCAGCACTTGTTTAATGGCGGTCACGTGGTAAGTGGTGATTAGTCGCGAACCGAACTGACTTAGGGATCTCGCGCACTAGACGGCCACGACCACGACCGCGACCAGGTAACCTATAGAAACCGATACGAATCGCGCACTTGGTCGCAATGGCCAACTAGCAGCACACAATGCAATACCACTAGACGGCCACGACTGGCCGGTGTCGTGGCCGTCTAGTGCGCGAGATGACCAAACTGGCACTCCCGATAAAAGAAATTCAGTAAAGCTGTTGATTATTATAATTTGTGTATTATCAATTTTCATTTTAATTCTGTCTTTAAATATAAAATCAAAAATAATAATCAAAGATATCGTCATTTTAGAACGTGTATCCTTTACACACAATCTTGTGTGATAACTAAATTATCACACAAGATTGTGTGTATGACAAAAATAAGTTCAATTTTTTCTTGTTACAGAACCCGAGAATACTTATCTTAGACGAAGCTACCTCAGCGCTCGACGCGTACTCCGAGTATTTAGTAGACAAAGCATTGAAGGAGATCAGCAAAGACAGGACAGTTCTCACCATAGCCCATAGACTAAGTACCATACAATCAGCTGACGAAGTAGCGGTCATGGAGAACGGAGTTATAGTAGAAAAGGGACCTTACCTCGAACTAATAGCGAAACCAGGCGGATTCTTCAAGGAACTCATCAACCATCAATCATTTGTTAAGAAAAATAGAGAGCAAAAACATGATGTACAACAAACATAGCCTGCCTAACTGCTGGAAATTTAAAAGTTTTGTTAATACTAAAAGAAGTAATTTAATTTATTTTTAAATCTTGTTTTTTTCATACTGCTCAGGCAATGATCTAAGTGATCGATGTACTATTATGTATGCTGAGTTATCTTTTAAACTGTGCGTTATCTATAGTGGGTAGGAAAGACCTGCTTTATGTAATAGGTAGGTTACTTATTTCCTGTTATTATTTTATTGATGTTTTATAGCTAATAGAAAAATAGTAAAATGTTTTGTAAATAAACGTATGTGCTATTTACCAGTGGCGAAGGTTGCAAGATTTTATAAAGAAAGCAGGTACAAAAAAAAATGCTAACTGCAAAATTGTAAGGAATGCTGAAAGGTACCTATAGTAATAAAAACCCTTCGCCACTGATTTAGCCAGAATAATTTTGTGATAAATATATAGGTGATAGTGTATTTTTATTTTATTTTATGATGTAGTATGAAACAAAATGCAATAATTTGGGCTTCATGTGTTCAAAATGATGGAATGTCGAATTGTTACATAATTTATTAAATTTTATCTGGTAAGGTAAATCATAGAGTGGCAAACGGGTAAAGGAATATTTTTATCTGACACAAATAAAATGGTTGTTGTTATTTCAATATTGCATTTTATTTATCGCCTTACCCATTCAAGTGTGGTTCGTAATCACATTATCAGCAGCCTGGGCACAGCCGCAGTGCTCCAAACGCACGTAGCGAATGGTATCGTGGCTCATTCATGACTACAAAGATAACAAACTGCTGCCGTAACGCGTAACCTACTGTTTACTATGAGTTTTTCATCGCAGCCACAACAAACAGGTTAAATAAGTAAATGGACCTTGCCCTCGGCGCGAGCGGAGAACGCGCCAAAACCCGCAAGTGGAAGCGGCGGCTTACATTTACGCGCTAACGCTTCGCGGGAAAACATTGCTAGCGGAAACATGTCCAATTTGAAAGTTTTGCGCGGGAGTTTAGCGCGGCAAATTCTTAACTCGTTCGCTAGTGGGAAAAAAGTTAACAAAGAACTGTTATCGTACAGCCGTCTGTTGAGTAGAAGTTTAGCTACTCAAGCTGCAGCTGCAGTTGACAGTAAATGTTTAAATTCGCCATGGGGTGAAATACAAATCGGAAAGGAAACGTTGACTGAACATGTGTTTTCGGACGCCGAAGAATGGGCAGATGCACCAGCTGTGGTAAGTACCCTCCAAGTTTTTATTTTTCTGAAACAAATGAAGTGAAGGAGGTAGCTCTAAAATATTGCTAAAATATTCTGACTGTTTTTGTCGATATTTTTTGTAAACCGAATATGGTTCACTGAATAAGATATAGAGAACGGACCCTTCCGAAATCAATAATGTAAAGAATTAAATAAAAACCAGTTCGACCTTTGGAACGCACTTTGTAGATAAATCATAACGCCAAGTAGTTTTTGTTCTTAGCTCTATGACAACGAGTCTAGTTATTTATGTTCAATTAAATACTATTAAATCCGAGTGCATTGCGGACTGCAATAGAATATTGTTCCTAGTACAAAGTTCGCTGTTATATATGTACGGATGTTATACGAGAGTGATAGCGACTTATTAATAGTTCGCTTTTGAAGGTTAGGGCTGAATGTCTACGCTGTGCCAAACATGCATCTCACAAAATTGGAAAAGATATCTAATCAACAAGAGTAGGTATTGTCGCGGGTTTTCTTTATCATTTTTGAACCATTGGAAATTAGTTTTCATGGTTAAAAATAGAAGGTAGGTATGTATTTTCTGCAAGTTTTGTGCATCTAAAGATTGCAGTCGATAACGTCAACTATTCAAACCGATCCGTTCTAGTGCATAGTGAACAACCGACTTTAGAACGATCGTCTACAATTTTTTATTTGACGTCAAGTCGGGATCGAACCTGCAATCACTACTCAGCTAAATTATTTTGTCACAATCGCAAGCAGGTTCCTTGGCCGGAAGTTGATCTTTTGAGAAGTAATCAAGTTAGGTACTAGGTGTTAAAAGAAGCCATTTAGTACTTACTTACTAGGTGTGGCAGATAGTTACCTTAGATTACCTATTACCTAAGTATGATGAAAAGAACAATAGAAGCAGCTGATATGATAATGAGACTATGTGAGCTGTGAGCATGTGATTAAAAAGTACCTACCTACTTATAATTAATTTGCTTAACACGGTTCTTAAGAATTTGAAAATTGATTTCATGAACTGGAATTGTATACAGTTAGGTTGAGTTGCTAGGTACCTACCTAGATTTACTTGAAATAAACTTATTGTTCACACTTGCTGTATGAACAATAAAAGTCAGTTGTTTCTTAGGTTACGCTTGGACCTAAATCTATTCCAATAAAATACAACTGTGTATGTCACGACATAAAAATGGATTTGTACTTCGTTTATTTTTGCAGCGATATTACCTAGGTTTAGGTATGATAAGTAGGGTTGCCAATCCTACTATATAAGGTGTGACCACGAGTCCGCACCCAATATAGTATCCTGCTATATTTTTTGCCAAAATACTATATTTTAGGCCTATATAGGTACTATATTTAAGGGCCAGTTTAATCTAATATAAGCTGAATGGTATTTTGTAACCCTAATTTATAGTGTAATAATTTTATTATTAGTTATGATTATGACTATGTGACATTTATAAAAAATAAGTCACCGTTAATAAAGGCTCAAACTAGCAAAAAATATGCATTTTAAATATTTTTGAAACATCTCTACATACCTAAGTAGGTTGGTACGTACTTATGTGTTTTTGTTTTCGCTGTCTATTAAAATTTTCAGGAAAGGCTTCGAATATTCTGGCAAGTTGGCAACCCTAATGATAAGAAGTCATGTGTGCATTGTTGCAAGCTTTTATTGATAAAATAGAAAATATTTTCCTATAAATGGCTCAAAAAGAGAATATTATTGTCATGGCATTCTTGACGACTATGAGTTTATGTTTTATTCATTGTAGATCACTTAGGTATTTATTATGTACCTTCCTATCTTACTTCAGTAGGTATAACCTACATAGTTACATAGCTATTATGTTGTTGATCTAATGCCCTTCGTGTAAGATGAAGTTGTTGTAGAAAATTACAGTTAATTTTCATGTTTTCAGCGGCAGGAGATCCTCTGAATAAAGAGCATTAATGTCAATAACAAATTATGGTGCACGTGATTTAGAAACGAGTCTTGGTTATAAGTATAATGGTTTACAAAACTATAAAACATCACGTACATAGGTAGGTATGGAATAATATGTATAGGTAGGTATCTACTCCGTCAATAGAATCATTCCAATGACGTCTGAAATCCTGAATGTAGTGTTGTTATTCCAAACTTCATCACAATTTTTTGCCATTGAATATAAAG
Organism: Lithophane ornitopus; assembly: GCA_948473465.1. Lineage (NCBI taxonomy): Eukaryota > Metazoa > Arthropoda > Insecta > Lepidoptera > Noctuidae > Lithophane > Lithophane ornitopus. The sequence continues at coordinate 7,736,255 of OX419624.1, read as the reverse complement.
ATGTAGGGGCTCCCACTGTCGCGATCGCGTGCCAAATATTCTTGTACCAGTTTATACGTTATTTCAATATCAAACTCTGGACTTTGGAGCACATTTCTAAAGGTTACAAACCTAATAATACGTTTGTAAGTATATAAATACAGGGTAAAGTCCAATGAACTACATTTTGGACCACGTGTTTCAGTCTAGTTTATTTACCTACATGTTTATACCTATTATCATTTAATATAACATGACGTTGCTTTACCTACTATCACTACCGGGTGTAACGTTCTTATTTATGTACAAAATGAGAACGTTACAATACAACAGGTCAAAAGGTTAAGGATTTTCGATGTCTTACAGTTTTCGTTTCAAAGACCAATCGTGAATCCATCGAAAGAAAAATCCAACACTTATGTATATATATATATGTAGGTATTGGTCTGTCACTTATGTATATATATGTAGGTATTGGTAGGTATAAATGCTATGTATGTAGGTATTGGTCTACTTGGTGCGTTTAAAATAACAAAAAATGCAAATCCTAAAAAAAATAGCTGCCTACCTAATGTAGGATCGTGTAGAGACAATATTCACAGAGAAACATGCTAAACATAGGAAGGTAGGTATTGTCAACCAAAATATGCAAAAAATAATACGAAGTCAATATTTATAAAAAAAGAAAGACCAGCAAAAATCCAAAAAATAATCAGTATTTCGTACCTGTCCACAGACATGCGGTGCATCAGGCCGCGGATACGACTATGGTATGATGCGCATGATGATCGAGAGATGCGCAGGAGCTCTTGCGGGGCACTTAAAGCTGGCCCCCGGAGAAAGGATAGGCCTCATCCTGCCAAACATTCCTGAATTCGTCGTCCTGATCCATGGGGCCATGAGGGCGGGGCTTGTTGTTACGTTCGCCAATCCACTGTACACGGCAGGTAAGATTTTTGCGAGGACCAATTTTTGTAACACCCTAAGTCCTGTCTTGTCACATCTTGATGTTTTATGGCCTACTTCCGGGCATGGGTTTGGCTCCCAGGCACCTTGAAACAGTGAACCTATACCACTTTGGCGACAGTCAAAGGTTCCATTGGGTTAATGTGGCTGAAGTCAGACTATAGACACAGTACCTAACTACCTATGTCCCAGCCTATTTATTGCACGGACACAATCAAAGTGACAAAGTCCAAAGATTAAACGACACTTTCGTCGCTAACGTCGTTTTAGTGGACTTTGATCATGACTATATCTTATTGATAAAAATATCAGTTAAACCTATCAGCTGACAAACGACCGGGCCTATAAAAGGCTAGGCTGACCGGAAAGTCATAATAAAAGTTCCTTATCAAAAAAATGCCTGATTCCATAAATCCGATAAAAGTACTTACATTTTACTGCTGATTATCTGAAGGTTGATAACGCCCCCTGCGTTATCAACCTTCAGATAATCAGCTAGCTAGCTTCAGATAATCATTAAAGTATCCTGGCAGGGTTGCGGGAAAGTCCGAAAGAGATACCGGGACCTTGGCAACAGGCAACTGAAGGAACACGGGTGGGTTTTAGTCAATAAAAGTCTGACACGCCCTTCCGCTCCACCCAGAGCGGGAGAAGTCATTAGATGATTTCCCAATGTCAAAAAAAAAAAAGCATTATAGTATAATACGAGTACAAGTTCGGAAATACTTTATACCTAACTACGTTTATCTAGTTTAGCTTAGTTTAGATAGGTTGCTATAATATAACACCTCTAGGGCCCCAGAATCTAGAAATTAAAACGGATTAGTCTGTAATAGGGAGGAAGTTGCCTCTTAACTGAACTGTCGTCAGGTGAGTGTGGGCCCAGGGCACCAGGTATAGGTCCTACATAGGTACAAGTACCTACATCTATTTAAATGAAGTAGGTACCTGTACCACAACTGCATAGCTATTTCACAACCATTCGTTACGCTTCCGTGCCGAATCGAACATCAATCAATGTTTTCGAAGGAGTATTTTCTAAACGCTGCCGCGCTGTTCACAAATGCGAAACCCGACATTTTTTGTCAATTTTTTATTAAACCCAATAAGTAGAATAGAATACTCTTTATTATGTACTTACACCATAATAAATACAGATATAAATGTAGAAATTTAACATAGGGTGACACAATGGGCGGTCTTATCGCCAAAAGCGATCTTTTACTGACAACTTTTGGATGGATAGAACAGACGACCACTATTCTTCCGACAGCTATTTATTGTCGGGGAGTAGGCAAATCAGGTACCTAGCTAACCGAGAATGTGTCATTTTCAACTCGTATTCGGAAGCCTGTGCACTTAGCCCCGTTACCACCCGGGTAATAAGGCCGGTATTACAGATCCTCACTCAAGACTCAGCTTTGACAAACTACCTAATGCCTGAGCTATTCTTTTTCTCTTTGAGTTTGGGAAATCATCAAATGACTTCTCCCGCTCTGGGCGGAGCGGAAGGGCGTGTCAGACTTTTACTGACTAAAACCCACCCATGTTCCTTCAGTTGCCTGTTGCCAGGGTCCCGGTATCCCTTTCGGACAGTCCCGCAACCCTAGCAGGCATCGGTCCTAACGGACCCCGTCAGGTGTGCTGACATCTCTTTGAGGCGCGCGTGCAATACGACGCGCCATCGACCCGGGCCTGGTCCTTATCGGACGGCGAGCTACCCATTGCTCGCCGTCCGCAAGCCCGCGCCTGTGGTGGCCGGGAATCCACCTGGCATTCCCGACGCCCAGTGTGTCTCCAGCGGCGGCGGTTAGGGGCGTGAGGGCGCAAACTTTGCCTCTCCCTCACGTGTTCCGCCTCCTCCTTCGCGAGCATTACTGCTTCGCAGAAGGAGGTGGCTTCCCATGCCCTCTCACTCCGTACCATGGCCTGGACCAGGGCCGGACGTGAGAGGTCATTGCCACCAATCGCCTCCACGAGGACACGGCGGTGCTACGCCCAAGCAGGGCACACCTCCACCGTATGCTCCACCGTGTGCTCAGGACGATAATGCCTGAGCCTAAGTCTCGAGTTAGGTTATGTCCACAGCCACAGAATGAGTAGGTATTCTTACAATAGTTTTTGCCCACATGAGAAAAGACGTTAAATATGGAGCGAATTTTATATTTTTATTTCAATATTTTTCAGACAATGTGTTCGTAACACGATATCTTCATAGGCCTTTTATGAAGAATAGTTAAGTATATTTGTTGATAGGTTCTATTACATTTTATGATAAGATAACATTTATTTATTTCTCGTGCCGTCTAGTCAATGTGTGTTCGTGTGAGTAATAACCACTTAGATAAAATTGAGGCAGAGAATAGGTCTGTCTTCTCAAGATAATGGCTATGAAAATAATGATACCCTTACAATGAATGGAAATATTTTAAATTTTCAATGTCATCATCAGCCCGAATGTTTGCACTTTGTTATTTATCTATCTAAACACTTGCCTTGCATTGGTGTTTTTATACGAACTTCTTTTTGAGCACTACCACGCGGCACCAAAGTCCAAATCGCCGTAGGAGGAAAGGTCAAGCAAGATAGAGTAACGTGCATACCTCTGTAATTTTTTAACACTTTAATTCTAACAGCTGATTAGTCATACCGTCATACGTATCAATTTAGTCGATCAAAATGGGTATAAAGTCCATTTGGGTATTTAGGTAGGTTCGATATTGCTTCATGTAGGTAAGTAGATTGGGTCCATATCCATCTGTAAATCAGATTCTGCCCGCGACTTCGTCGGTGTCAAATTTCTTGTACCTCCGACCCAACGCATCGCATCACTCACCCGCGCTATTATTTCGTTTTCACTTAGCGTTCTGTATGACTTTTTCTCTTTTTGCTCGGCTCCTAAGGGTCGTAGCGTGATGTTAAATAATATATAACCTTCCTCAAGAAATGGGCTAACAAATGAAAAAAGATTTTTTCAAATCCGACTGGTAGTTAGTTACAGAGATTAGTGCGTACAAACAAACAAACAAAAAAAACTCTTCAGCTTTACTATTTGTATGTATATGTATAGATTAGTATAGATAACCTTTATCATCATTTATACACTATTGAAAATTCGCTACTTAAACTTTTTGCAGAATTGAAACGGTGCTGAAATTCAGAATACATTTCAATTTTGCATAAATAGCTAACCCTCCAAAAAGGTCCCATTACGGTCTAGCACGCGATATAAAGGAATAGAAAATATCGTACCTACTACCTACACGTTACTTATCAATAGATACGTGCATTACATCTAACAAGCAATAAATGATTGCTAATTACTCAACTGCAGTCAAGGTTGAGGAAATCGGACGGTTGCTTACCTAATTGCAGTCATTGCAGTGTGGACTATGTTATCTCTCTATTCAGGTATGCTTAGATTGTAGGTACGTGCTATCTTTTGTTTGTTTATGATACGGGCTGTTTAGGTAGGTGCAAAGTTCACGAAAGTAAAGATTATAAAAAGTGAAATTGATTGATATCAATATACCTAGGGCTTAGGTTGATTGTAGGTACGGTACGGCATTATATTTATACTTAGTAGATAGGTAACTAAATACTAAGCTTTAGGTATTTAATAAGTTTGCTAAAACTTGAAGTAGGTACTAAATATGGTTGCTTATATTTATATAGCACTTTTGCATTAAGATGACACCGACCTAATAATATATTTATGGAATATTTTATTAGGTAGGTGGTCGGTATACAAAATATATAAGTTTTTACCTAAAGTTTGTTATTTTATTATAACTTATTACAATTATGGTTGAAAAGATAAAAAATAGAATCCGTCATTGCCTGCCGGTCAGTCAGGTCACCCTACAAGACCTATAGGTACCCGCAAATACACTTATATCTCGTTTTCACTTTAGTACAACCAGCCTCACAAGATAAACTTGATCTGTCAGATTTGTAATCATAAGTGGAAGTTGTTGGCTCACATAATGCAATTAGGTATCTACCTACTTGTTGCCGATGTTGCAAAAAGAATTTAAAGTATATAGAAGAAAACTTTCTTACAGTTTCTTTCGTAGTCTAATTTGTGTACATGCACCTTCTTTGTCTACTGGGCAAAGAACTGCCCGTTTCCCTTCCAAAATTAAATTTTGTGCGATTCCTGTTCACAACTGCCGTGCAAACATGTCCAGGGAGCCAACCACCACCGCTTACAGCAGTATTATTTTTATATTACTTCAGTGTAGGAAAGAGACGAAGCTCTACAGGACGTATAGCTCCATCTCTTTCCACACCTCCCCTGATCCTTTTACCCTCATTGTACTTCCACGGCGATGTCCTCCCTCAGACGCTGAGTGTGTGACAATCTTAAATTATTGATCAGCTATCAGCCAATCTATCCAGCGCACTCCCACTGCATCCTGCCGCCAACATCCCCTATCTACTCCAGTTAGTTCACACGGTATAATTTTGTTTCTCTTTGCAGATGAAGTGAAGCGTCAGTTCAGCGACTGCAACGTAAAGGCGATTGCCACCATCGAGCTGTTCATGCCAGTCGCACAGGAGGTGGCTAAGTCCCTGAAAGACTATAAAGGCACTATATGGGTTGGTGGAGAAGATGACAAGAGTAAAGGTAAGGTTCCTCTTCTTTTGTATTTAGTATAAATTAGATGGCCTGGTTTCTGGCTCGCATGTTTTTTGCAGTCAGCAGCTCACCACTATTTTTGGGGGTCAAGAATCGCTGGTAGTATTTGATGTATGTATGAGTTAAGAAAATTAGTATCTAGAAAATTAGGAAAAACTGAAGCTGCCAAACTCGTAGCGAAATTCTGGGCCGACTCTGTTCAGATTCTCACCAAACTCACCGCTACGGGCCTGCTCTTGAGTGCAGGCTGAAGCTGTTAGTTGGTATGAGTGAACTGGTGATTAACATGATGCCTCCGTCGACAAGCGTAGGGTAGGTATCCAATTGCTCCTTCGGTTAGAGTTTTGTTTCATGGTGTTTTAATTATTATCTTGGGATTCATTAAGTCATTAAGATGAAAATATCCTCAACATTTGGCGTTTCTTAAATTTTTGTCCGGCTCACCTTGTCAATCGGGTTATTGGTTATTAATTATACCTTTGCTTATGTAATTGGGATACCTTTTGTGAGAATGAGAATCGATGAAGACAAGGGTCATAGTAAAGTTTATCATATGGAGCGATTTAAAAAGGTTATCTCACTCAATGTATTATTATGTGAGTAACAGATAATCTCAAATAAATATTGTTTGTCTACAATGTCTACTCTTTGAACATCTGTTTAGATCCGGGTTATAAACAATGTTTCAAATTGTTGAATTAATTCATGGATAAAAATCTTTATTTCTCATAAGAATTACAATAGATTATCACTTTACGTGAGAAACTTAAATTTAATTATAATAAGTACCTAAGTAACTTACTAATGAGTGTAGGTACAGACCATCAAATTATTATTATAGAAAATGAAAAACAGGTAGGTTAATTTACATTTTACAATCCCAGAGGCAAAAGGAAAAAATAAAAAAAACCTATAAAAGCTCAGTGGGTAGTTGTTTTATAGAATAACAAGTGACACTTGACAAGAAGCGACACAATCAATAATCCTGATCCTTATCCTTACATAATATTATAAAACAAAGTCCTTCGCCGCGTCTGTCTGTCGTCCCGCGATAAACTCAAAAACGACTGCACGGATTTTCATGCTGTTTTCACCAATGGATAGAGTGGTTTTCGTGGAAGGTTTTAGTATAAGTATAATAAACGACATCCACGCGGGCAAAGCCGCAGGGATCAGCTAGTTTTATATAAAATACCTAGCAGTTGTTTGTTCTTTTTTTTCTTGCCTACGCTGTCCCACTCCTGGGCAAAGGCCTCCCTCCACTCCTTCTACTTTCGCGAGCCCACGCGTCCTCATCCGCGTCATTTTTACTTAGTATCTATAATATCTATCTGCCTAGCCTTTTCCCAACTATGTTCTTAGTGATTTATAAATATTCATAATTATGCACCTTCGTACTAAGTTCTTTTTTCCGCAATTAGTTCGGGTAAATGTCTCATAATTAGGTACATAGGTACTTTTGTCTTATGATTTGGTAGGTAGGTATGTACATACTTACCTGAATGTGTAGCTTACCCACTAACTAGACATCGCTATTATGAAATGCTAGTCCGAGACAACATTCCCTATTTAAGATACTAGTTTATATGTAGTACTAGGTACTAGACACTCGATTAAGGCGAAAGGAAATGCCTAAGGGCAAACAGGTCGAGTCAATTAATTCGTCAGTTACGGTCTGAACAGTTAAGTTGGGGAGTAGGTACCCAACAAGCAAAGTAATCCTATAAAGAAAGATTATAAGTCTGTCACTACTAATAACGTTCTTATAAAGGCATTGCGGTAGACTATTTACTTATAATAGCATTTGCCAATCCTTAACATACTCAAGTACATTAGTTTTTATATCTCGGTCTTATAGTTTGCTACAAGACTGACCTCCAAAACATTTATAGGACACTTTTACTAGTAATAGCATTTCACAAGCGTAGATATTCTCAAGAGCATTTGCTTTTATAACTCAGTCTTATAGTTAGCTACAAGTTTTTTTTAAAGACAGTTTTAGGAAATAGTCTCCTATAGTTGTTTACAGTAAAACTAAATAATACAGAATAATATTTTGATCCCATAATAGCATTTTGTGAGAAAGCAAGATATTATAACATACTTAGCTGAGATCACTATAAGTTTGCGCCGTTATAGTTTTGCTTGAGACTCTTTTAAATCTAATAGTACTTAGTAAGAGCGGTATTTGATCATAAAAGCTTATAAGGTACTAGATCAATTACTTTATTAGTCAATGTCAGCCATTTTGATGAGATTCCATTGTTAATTTACCTATATTGGTTCTATAAAGTACTTAATGAAGAGCAATTTCAAAACATGGCGAATATTCATAAGAATTGATGAAATATTTTATTTACGACAATATACTAATGAACTATTTTTCGAAGGGGATTGTGAAATTAACTAAATTGGGGTACACATTTACAGTAAAAATGACTTCTCCACGAGTTCATACACTATATTTACAATATATAGGTATTAGTAATTAATGTTCTACAATAATATAAAATAATAGTAATAGAAACTAACTAAAAATTTATTAAGTATTTACCAAACACAACAACCAAAGATAACTTCTATTAAAATATACTTATAACTAGTAACTAATCACATTACTAGTGCATTATAAACAAGATTGCTTTAGTAAGATACGTATGTCAGATACTAACAAGAGCGCTTGTGCTTGTAATTGTGTAGTCTCATATCATTATAGAAGCTATTGCGCTTCGTCAAGTATATTATAGGGCTGAGTAACATTTTAAAAGTAGATTATAAGATAGTTATAGAAATAAACGCTCCTATAACTGCGCCCAAATCCAGCTTTGTAGCATGATACAAGTTTCTTATAAGTGAATATAAAAGTAGTCCTTAGATAGTTTTAAGTACTGATTTTTGCTTGTTATACCTACCTACTTAAGCATATCTTGAATAATTAGTACCTAATAGGTAGGCAACAAGATACCTAGGCACCTAGTAAGTACCTAGGTATACCTACATGATACTGACGAATTGCTATTACCTACGTATAGATAGGTACCCAAAAGTACCTAAGAAGTTAATGGTTAATAATTTATTAAAGTTTCTGTTCGAAAAGTAAAAACTACAGGTAAGTACCTAATTAGGCACTCAGGGATGGTGTTTAGAACGTATCTAAAACTAAGTATTAAAACAATTCTAAAACTCGTTTCAGTGTTCTATTTTTTATGAAAATACAAAATAATAATGATTAGTCTCGCTAGTAGATATCCATCACGCCAATTATACCTACATTATATACCCACTAGGTATGTACTATGTACCACAATATGTCATTTTTTGTTGTAAAATAATTTTTGCAGCCTATTCTTGCATGTCCGACACGCTAATGAACCCGTGTAGGTTACCGTTGATGAAGATAATGCGAGAAAGGGATATCTAAAGACCTGTCACCGGATATCTATGCCTGTCACCAATTTTCCGGAACAGTTCATGACCGAGTTTCTTTGATTAGGTACTTTTTATTCGCTATCGTTAGACGACCTGCCTTGTCTGCTTCACACATGACGACCGACATGTAGCTCCTATTATCGTAACAAATTGTTCCATCCTCAACATTTACTGCGCTTCGGAATTTGTGCAGAGCCCTTGTGCCAAATCATGTGCCAATACAAAAATTATTTCAGCATATTTAGTCCATATACCTAACTACCCAACTATGTATATGTATAGACCTACCTATCTCGATTCGGGTACAGAGGAAACTTTAGGAATCGATATAGGTACTAGGTAGGTACCAATATCTTATCCCGGTAGTACCTACGTCCAGTGGGATGATTTCCGCGGGCGAAACTGGGCAAAATCTCTTATTAAGTAAGTAACACTTTTCCTTTTCTATTTCTAGGCGTATACGGCCTCCGATCATTGCTCATGGCTGACCACAAAGCTGATCTGCCCGCTGTGGATTGTGACGAGGTCTGTCTGATTCCGTACTCGAGTGGAACTACTGGCATGCCTAAGGGCGTGATGCTGACTCACACGAACCTCGTGTCCAACTTGAAACAAACGCAGTGCCCCAAGATGATGAAGTATGAAGGAGAGAAAGGTAAATATGGAGATGGAGTATGGACATAGTAATTTATCAGGCACCCAGTAGACAATAGGTCTTTTTTCGTGTGGTCTTGGGTATGGATAGATTTATTATTGTTAACCTGATGAAGTTTTTCGGTGTGGATAGGATGCGAAAATCTGAAGGTTCAAATGTTCTGTTCAAACGGAACTTCGGAGAGACCAACAATTGTAATAAACTGACCTCTTACTTACCTACTCGGTCCACTGATTCAAGCAAATCTAACAATGCCAAACCAATGTTCGATTTATGTAATAGATAACATCAAAACGTTATCACAAATCATCTAATAAGCGGATATGTTAGAGGTACCTCTAACATATCGCTACCGTTAGGTAAGGTACCTCACCTAACTGCCATTATGTGCAAACATAAAAAGTAGGTATTTTGTACATAGGTGCCTAGTCTACCATGGTTTGCCAAATCATCTTTACCTAACCTTGAAGTAACTAATAAAAAAATACGTAGGTGAAACCTAGGTTCAAATTGAAATGATTGACGGGGTATACATATAAAAAGGTTGTAATTAAATTAATGATTTGATTTAAAACTATAAAAAACCTAGCTAGACAATAACGGTTTGTAAAAACGTTTCTAGGGAAAGGCGATGTGCTCCTCACAGTACCACCTTTCTTCCACATTTACGGCTTCAACGGAATCCTGAACTACAATTTGAAACTCGGATACCACGTTGTTACGATGCCTAGGTAAGTAACAAATAGATAATTATAGGGACTTAGGGACTGTTAATATCGTCAAACATTCAATGATCTCGCCAGACCACATCATAATGTGAACACCGGTCGATGTTCTTTTTCATGAAATCGTCGAACACTTCATGACATGACGTGATCAATTCTAAGATCCGCGCCCTATTTGTGTTACACACAATCAATCTAAATCATTTCGAAGAATATTGCTAATCCTTGAAAATTGCTTCATAATAAGTATTATGTTTAAATTTCAGCTCTCTCTGCCCAGCTAAGTACGTAAATATCGCAATGAATGTTGTTGAACTGTCAAATTGTGATTGATCGTGTGTTATTTACGCAATTAGGGTACTGGCCACGACATTGCAAAGTAAGCACTGGACATGTACTTATATCATCATCTGCGTACCCTTTTCCCAACTATGTTGGGGTCGGCTTCCAGTCTGACTGGATGCAGCTGAGTACCAGTACGTATTCAGCTGAATTCAATTAGACTCATGTATGTAGTTACCTAAAAGTACTACGGCTAGGTTCGACCTACCAACCTAATAATTTCTTCACATCATTTCAGGTTCACGCCAGAAGATTACATCAAATGTCTGGTCGAGTATCAACCGACGACGTTGTTCGTCGTGCCCTCTCTCCTGGCGTTCCTGGCGACCCATCCATCGGTGAAGAAGGAACACCTGCAATGGGTCGAGACCATCATGGTGGGCGCTGCACCCACTACTGACAGCATGCTGGAGAAGTTCTTGCTGAAATGCGAGAAGACTAAAGACCAGATTAAGTTGTTGCAAGGTTTGTTTAAGACTCTTTGCTAGCCCGTGTAGTTCTGCTTTTAACTAGTATAGTTGATCCCCTTTTTTATCTGGGGTGTGAACCTCACCCTCGTCTGGGAAGAACGGAGGCTTATGTCAGACTCCTACCGACGAAAACCCTGACCACGATTCCTTCTCACGCACCGCCGCGCCGAGTAACTGTCCCCCAAAATACTTTAAAAATTAAGAAAAGTTTGCGACGCTCAGTGTGTCGATCTACACACACTTCGTTTCCCAGTGCAACGTGACATTTGAAATTCTTAGTGCCAAATATCCTGCTCATTGCCACTAAAACTTACTGCTACTGCTGAAATGACTTCTACCAAATATTCTTATGTGAGACCGCTCACTCACAAACACGTCACTGAAGAACTTGAAATGTGTTCCTAAAAGAAGGAGCCTATTCATCAAGTTCATTCAATCAATTTTCCACCAAGGTACCTAACCGGATCTACCGTTTTCCTCAGGTTACGGCATGACAGAGAGTTCTCCCGTCACTCTGATGACGCCCTACTCGTATCCCTACAGTAAAGTAGGCTCAGTAGGACAACTGGTGCCGAGCACACAGGCTCGTGTAGTGTCTATTACTACAGGAGAGATGCTGGGACCACACAAATCTGGAGAGCTGTGGTTGAGGGGACCACAAGTGAGTATAGCTAATTTCTATGTTATTGTCGATAGAAGATTCGCAATTGTTGCCCTTATTATCATTGATACAAAGATTAAAACCAATATGCAGATTTTTAAGATAGTCGATAATTTATAATAATATTTATTATGATATAATGTTATTAACTATGATCTAAATATAAAAATTCCTCAGGTTATGAAAGGCTACTGGAACAACGAGAAAGCGACAAAAGAAACCGTAGACAGCGACGGCTGGCTGCATACCGGCGACGTAGCGTACTACGATGACGAGTTCTATTTCTACATAGTTGACCGCACCAAAGAACTCATTAAGGTTAAGGGCAATCAGGTACGTAGACGACTGTGCTACTAAACTAAATATATCTCCTTGCAAAATTACAGGGACTTTGCACTTCGCAGATCTATGCTGTAAATTGGGTCACCTCTGGTTTGTGATAGTTTGTGCGTCTGCGCATTGTTAGGTGCTAGGTTATTGGATAATGTAAAATATGCGAGTTTTCATTATCTCAAATGCCCCGAAAATGACGTGCATGACAAGTTCGCCATAATAGGCAGGGTATCCGAACCATCAAATTGGGTCCTTTTCATTAAAATAGATAAAAACGTAAATCACGCCTGTATTCTCCCAAGGGGTAGGCAGAGGTGTATAAACAGAAGGTACACCCATTTTTCGCCAGTTATTTATAAACCCCATGTAGAAGCAGGCGAGCCTATTATCATTAAATACCAAAAAATGGACTTAAGACGTATAAAAATTTTCAATCCACAGGTGTCGCCGACAGAAATAGAAAACATAATCATGGAGCGTCCAGAAGTAGCAGATGTTGCTGTGGTCGGAGTACCAGACCACCTAGCGGGTGAGGTTCCCAGAGCATTCGTAGTCCTCAAGCCCAAACAAAAGCTCACAGAAAAAGATATTACCGACTTAGTCGCTCAGAAACTCACGAGATATAAGCACCTAGACGGCGGCGTCGTATTTTTAGAATCAATCCCTAGGAACGCGGCCGGTAAAATAATGAGAAATGAACTCAAAGTTCTTGGTACTAATAAGAAACGTTAGTTACCTAGATAGAAGAGTATTATGTACCTAGTATTTTTGTAAAATTATAGTTGTAAGTGAGGTTTATTTGTATGTAGATAGGACTGAATTGTTAATATGTAATTTAGTTTAATTAAGATTTCTTCCAACAGCTACTGTATGTACCTATGTAAATAGATATTTTGTTCAACAATAAATCTTTATTTTTATAAGGTTTGGTATTGCTTCATTTTACCCACAACCATTTTCATTCCTTATTTCGTGTTTTGAGATATTTGCGAAAAACTCAATGAGGGAATTCCAGTCTTAATTAGAAGGCAAAATTCACCCAATAATTAGACTGCGGCCTTCCACGAATCTGTAGACAAACATCCCGGGGGTTGTTATTCAAGGAGGACTGACGAGATATTTGCGAAAAACACAAAAAGCAGATTCCAAGTTACCCATTTAAGGACGCTCTTTTCTTAATTCATAGACGACAAAATTCTGCAATTTGCTAAGATAGAATTACATACATACATTATTATTGTGTTTGAAATACATAATCTGTGACAGCGGAGGCTTTGTAATAGGGTTCTGTTTGGCACCCCTCGGGTACGGAATCCTAAAAAGCAGTGTGGTAAACTAAATTATTAAAAGAAAACAGGTATATTACGAAATTGATTCATTTTTATTCTTCTCATATTACATTATATTGGTATAAAATAATACTAAGTTACATTCATTCATTTCAATCAAAATTTTACCATAAATCACTTCCAAAACTTGGATTAAGTGGACAGCTAGAAATACTTTAAGTTTAAAGAGGATGAAGGTTGCAAGTAATATTAACTTCTATAAGGTTAATTGGGAAACTAAACACAGATGAGATTGTTCACAGTGCTTATTGAAAATTCGTTTACTTTTCTACTTATTAACTAACAGTCGCATAATAAAAAAGTATTTGAAATGTTTGAGTCAATAATTAAGACTCTTTGTTCAGCTCTGTCTCAGTATTATCAGACTTAATTTCTTCGTTAATCTTTTCTGGTTCTTTTTTTTCTTCAGGTACCTCTTGAACCTTGGGGCCCTCTGAGGGTGGTTGAGGTAGTTCTGAATTAACATCAGATATTGAGTAGTTATCTGATTGCATTTCAACTTTAGGGGAAACTTCCTCAGTAGGCCGTTCAGGAGTAGTTTCAGGTGTTGGTTCAGATTCCTTAACATTGCTTTCTTCTGAAGCTGTGTCTGAAGGAGTATCTGATTGGTTGGACTCTTCATGTACATCTATGTGTCTCTCATCTGTTTTAGGAGAATCGCTATTACCATCAGTATTATCACTTGATGATGAACTTTCCTCACTTGATGTGGAGATTTCAGAAATAAGTTTGGGTTCATTGTCTTCTTTTGTTGTGGAATCTGAGCTATTTTCATCCAAAGCTACAGGTTGTGGTTCTATCACAGGTTTAGGCTCAGTGCTTGGAGCTTCCGTTTCACTCGCACACTCACTTGTGTCTTCAACTTTATCTACTGATGATTGCGCAGTAAGCCTTTGCTCTGTCATTTCAGCATCCTCAACTTTGATTTCTGGAATGATTAAAGCAGGAGTAGGAACTTCAGGCTTCATTTCAACATCAACCTTTGGTTCCTCGTTTGGACTTGATGAAGTGGTTGCTTCAACTTTAGGCTCCTCAGTGGATACAGTTGCTTGGGGAGTGGGCTCTGCACTGGGCTTGATTTCTTGTGGGGGTTCATCTGCACTTATATTAAGTTCAGGAGGTGTAACAGATTCATATTGGTTAGCAATTTTATCTTGAGTATCCATTGGAGTCTCTTGCTTAGCTTTTAATCGAGCCTCAATGTCATCTACAGAAATGTGGGCATCAGATGAGCCTGGCTGAGGCTCTGAGATCTGCGGTTGTTCAGCATTTTCCTTCCAAGACATATCTTCCATTTCAACATCGACATTATACTCGGAATTATTATCTGACCCATTTACAATAGGTTCAACTGCTTCACCATTTTCTGGTTCGGCGTGACGCTGTGAACCCGGTTCTCTGGTGCTTACAACTAAAATGTTCTTTTCTATCGCCCTCATAAACTTATCAACGCGATTATACTGTTTACGCGGAAATGTGAGTAATTCACAAATTCTTTGAACTGTGAAAGGGGCAGAGGTGAATGAATCCAGGCGTTCTAATAGGCTGTTTTTCATGATGTCATAATTGAATGGATCTACGTTGGGATAAGGTGGAATGTCAATACCTGGAGTTGTTTCGTAGAAATCGGTGATCACAGATAGCAATTTTTCTTTGAATAAACTTTTAACTAATGACCATTGGTAGACTGGATCACCGGTCCGTGCTACGTATGCCAAGTATTCATTTAGCTCCTGAGGGATTGTTTTAGGTTTGCGCTTGGAGAAATCTTCAAGAAAGTGGAATATTTCTTCAGCGTTCTCCATTTTATGAATTAGTATTTGAAAAATTATTAATCACACAACAAACTAAACCACACAAACCACCACTCAACTCAACCATAACCACAAACAAGTTTTTTTTTAAAACAGCGTTCCTTTCCTTTCTCATCTCATCACAGACTATTAAAATAAATGGATGGCCTCATGGCCTCTCATAGCGATTAAAAAATATTACAGGAAGTGTTAGTTTCATTACAATGTTAAAATTATATAAATACAATTATTATGATAGGAATACATTTTTGTGATTTTTACTTCTGAATTTGATTCGATTTGCCGCAGGCATGCATGATTTGTGTAATGATGTGATTTTGTCATTTTGACATTGACAGTTAAAATTGACGTAACATCTGAGAGTGACATTTTCACTGACTGAAGTGGAATAAAAGATTTTATTAAAAGAACCTCTGCTTTCGGCTAAATTAAGTAAATAAAGTCAAAGTACTTTAGCTAATTCCACAAAAATGAACAGCTTGTTACGTAGGAGTATATTTCCAATTTATAGCAATACTTTGAAGTTAACATGTCGTTCATTCGCCGATGCTCCGATAAAAGAAAAAATTGACGAAATAGTTAAAAATAATAAAGTGGTAGTATTTATGAAAGGTGTGCCAGATGCCCCTCGATGTGGATTCAGTAATGCAGTTGTTCAAATAATGAGGATGCACGCAGTTACATACGACAGTCATGATGTCCTGTCGAATGAAGATCTTAGACAAGGTTAGTTTTTTTTTAGTGTCGGGTTTACAACAATACTGTTATCATTAAAGTGACCCAAATGAATGACGAAATTTGGGTGTACTATAGGTACACCTTTCTGGGAAACAAGGTGTGATGTTATGTTTTTGAGGAGGCTACAACTCAATCAATCTGCCTAGCCTGTTCCCAAATATGTTGGAGTCAGCTTCCAATCTAACTGGATGCAGCTGAATACCAGTATTTTACATGGAGGGACTGCCTATCTGACCTCCACAACCCAGTAACTGGTTACCAGTGTCTGGTAGGTACTCTGTTTTCAGACTTTCGGGCTTCTGACGACCCTTAAGGACTGTTAAAAATCCTCGAATGGCAACCGGGCTGTTATTACTTAGCCACAAGCTCCTAAAATCCGCGAATGGCAACCGGGCTGTTATTACTTAGCCACAAGAGAAGTTGTAAGGGGCTACAACTATGATAAGAATTTTGTGTTAGCTGCATTATCATATAGGTCAAGCAATTAACCAGATTCTTCCTTAAAAAATGTTATTGACATTATTATAATTACTTATGTTGCTTTAATTAATAAAATATCAGTGTGCTAGGCTGTTGAGTCTATACCAAATGGTAGAATAAAGAATACTTTAATTTATTATAATTATTATCAAGTGTGCCAGCTATTAAATGTAACAATGCTTGAGTAATGAATAAATGTATTATTAATTTGGCTATGTATCAGTTGTCAATAATACAATTAAAAATAAGTGCTTATTCAACCATCAACACGACTATTAATATATATTTACTTTCTAAGGCATTTCAGCTGAAACTTCCAATCAAACTACTTGCTACTTGCATAGATAAAAATATAAGTGTCACTCAAGAACCAGCACAACGCTATTACTACAGTCAAAAGTGATGCAATCTTAATCTAATCTTGTAGCATTCAAGCAACACAAACATCTTTATTGCAATTTAGTTTTATTCACAACACCTTATGGCGGGCAGAAACTACTGAACGCAACCTGCTACGATCTTTACATACTCGTTTTGCTTCGTTTACATTCATACATCTGGTCTCCTAATAAACACACGACAGTTGCAAGTAGGTACTATGCACTGAACATATTGTTGGTTACAGGTATAAAAGATTACTCTAACTGGCCGACAATCCCACAAGTTTTCATCAATGGCGAATTTGTTGGAGGCTGTGACATAATGCTGCAAATGCACCAATCAGGTGAGCTTATTGAAGAACTGAAGAAGGTTGGCATAAAGAGTGCGCTTCTAACAGCAGAAGAATCCAAAAAGGAGGCTGAGAAATAATACAGAGTGGTTTTTTGGCTTTAATATTTTAATAGATATGCATAGGATATTATAATTTATTGATACCTTTCTCATGTTACTATTTAGTGGAATATTGGAACTTCTGATTTTTAACTGTTATATGTATTATATAATATTTAATTAGTATTAGTATAGTGTATTTCAACCGTATCTTATACTAGCCAGCTGATTTGTATTCTAATTGATTTTATCAAATATATGAGCACTGTTGACTCGGTTTATGTTTTCATTTTCTTATATGTATTAAAGTAAACTTATTATTAAATACTATTTAGGTAAAATAACAAAATAAAAAAATAAAAATTGTTTAAGAGCTCTTTATTAAAGTAGCTGTACATTCGAGTTAGTATACTTTTGGGCACATAAGTCATTCTTATTCTACATACCGCTGCTGTCTCATTGAAACAATTGGTTGGTTTAATAACGCAGTCATTATTAAAAGACAAAAATATGGCAGATCATTTATTTTGAGTACTCATTCCAATACTCTCATAAAAACGAAACTCATATAAAAATGATAAATAAATAGATGCAGGCAAGCTATGGCAATCTATGATATAAATAATTTGTGTGACACTTCCCTGCAACATTTATAAATTTAGAAAACTTAAAACAATACTGTGCCTACCATCAAAGTACTATCATTACTAATGGCAGTAAATAAAAATTGATCTTGTATAAATAATGTTTGCTTATAAATAAAAAAAATATAACAAAAACATTCTCACAATGTAAATGAGTCTTATTTTGGTGTCACACATTAGTCAAGCCTAACATTAGCACCATTTTTTTTATCTTACAAATAATTTTTTTGTGACTTCCCTGAGAATTTCTTATAAAAGTTAAAAATACCTAATGCTAATGTATAAATAGAGTGTTGTAAACATATAAAATGATTTCTCTGATTTGAGCCAAAAGATTACTAAACATTAGGAAGGAGTTTTATGGTATGAAAGTTAATGGCATTTTTGGTTTGAACATTGCACATAATAATATTTAATATAGAACTGTTTTAAAGACTAAATTATTCCACAAAAATTGTTTGCTCTACATTGACCTCAGTTTAGGGCGAATTCTGAGAGGTAGGTCAATGTAAGGGGAAATAATTTTTGTGCGCCATTACGTCGCCGCTGTAGCCTCGGGCCGTCGTCGTGTTAGTACTGAGCGCGGTGAGCGCGCGCCATCTTAGCTACCCTCCTTGACTGATGACGTGGATGACAGTGTCCTATGATACGACTTCTGCGACCTGCGTCTGAGTAAAAATCATTTCGGTTTCTATAAATATGTCTATTCAACAAAACATGTAAGCATGGTGGGCGTTAGGCAGCGACCCAATGTCGAACTGGAGGTTTGCCAAATACCGTCGTGTGCTCGGGGGATTCGAAAGCCTGGGTGTTTTTTAAATAGTTTATTTAATATTATTTTCGGAGTAAAGTCTATGTAATAATTTAAGATGTACATTTTCATGGTGTTGTACCTAAAGGTCGGTTTCGCCATAGAGTGCGGTGGAGAATGCCATGTAGTCGAGTGCGCCGGCGGGAGCGCCGGACCCGCGGAAGGGCGGCATGCGCGCCACGCAGTACTCCGCCTGGTCGGGCGGCAGCTCGCGCCTCAGTTCGTCCGCCGTGATGTAGGGCTGCCGATAATAACACACATATAATACCAGCCTCTTATCTTATTGTCCCACTGAAGGGCAAATACCTAGAAAAGGCACGAGCCAACTGGCGATTTCAGACTTATAATAAGTCCAGGTTTCCAAGGTGAACTCAGGAAGTACATATGAATAGAAAATTTACGTATCATCTTCAATTTCGAATATTCCAAAAATTAACAGACTTTAAAGAAGTATTGTTACCTTGTCACCGGCTAAGATCCTAAAGCTGTCGATGACTTGTTCAGCGGTGTCTGTGTCTGTGGATTCCCTTGTCATGAAGTCCAGGAACGCATCGAACGACACGTAACCTGTGAACAGAGACCGAATTAAATGTGTTTAAGTTATAGTTACTTTGCTTAAAAAAGGAAGACCAGGGAAAAAACAAACGTCTTTCGAGCCTTCGTTGGCTTTCGTCAAACTGGTCTGACTTCTATAGAAAAAAAGTTTACCGGTGTTGTTGGGGTCGACAACAGCGAGAATGCGCTGGAAGTCGAGTTCTCCTTGCCTGTCCTTGCCAATGCTGTATCCGAGAGACACCAGACACGATTTGTATTCTTCGGGTGCTAGGCGGCCTGTGAAGGAAACAGTTTTTGTCTTTATTCCATTTTTGAACATACTGTTAAAAAAGGTGGACCAATGAGTTGGTGAAACGTAGGGAATCCGCCAGATTTGAGGACCGGTCGATGTGGCGATAGTTAGAGGCGGAATAAATAATTCGCGATGATTTAAAAAGGCTAGTAAAATAGTAATTTTAATTACCGGTGCGGTTTTTGTCAAAGTGGTTGAAGGAAGCACGGAACTCGGTGAGCTGTTCCTGGGTGATGCCCTTGGAGTCGCGGGTCAGGATCTGGTTCTCAACTTCGTTGATAGTGCGGTTGATGGAAGTCAGAAGTTGTTCCCAGCCGACGCGCAGAGTTTCCATTGTGTATTGCGAATACCTGTAAAAGATGTCGGTAGATTATAATATTTGTGGATGCTTTTTACCTACACACATGTGCCGTGAAAAACAACGATTTATACAGGCAGTTAGTTTTGGGTTATATGAGTTCCAGTGGTTTGTAGCCGGCAGTTTTATAGTAATTCGAGTTGACTTGCCTGTTTTCGAAGATCATGCCCTCTTGCACGGCCTGGTGGATGCGCTCCAGTTCCTCGATGTGTGGCTTGTACGCGTACACACCCGCCTCGTACTCCTTGAGGCGACGCAATTGGTCTTCCAGAGAGCCCTGAGAAAAAGATTGTAAGTTATCGTTGACTTTAATTGTTTGTTTATTGTGCTTTATTTGCCTTCCACAGACCGACTCCGACCGAGCGATCCTATCTGATTAAATTTTTCCCACATTTTGAAAATGTATGGTTAAACAGTTGTTAATTCATAACTACATAACCGCCTCATTCAGAAACGCTGCATACAGTTAGTATGCAGCGTTTCTGAATAAGGCGGTTAGGTTTCACTGAATTATTTGGCATTGATTTTCTGGTACCATTTTGTATTTATTTGAATGATTTATTTCGATTAGATTACAGCTCATTAATAGAATAATGGTTATCTTATTTAACTTAAAATCTCAAAAACGTAATTGATGGTCGATCGAGACTTGAACGTAACCCCTTACCTGCAGACCCATTCCGATAGCCGTGACGGCATCCATTTGCCTTTCGATCCAGGGTCCGACAGCGTTGGCCTTCTCAGCGAATTGGCGCCTGAGGGTCTCGTTGTTCTGTTGCTTGCGAAGTTCGGCGGCAAGCGTGTTGTCGCGCTGGGGAACCAGCTGCCTCACGTCTGACCACTTGCGGTTAAGCTCCTGAGTTTAAGAAATACAGTAGGTTAAGATTTGTTATTTGTTTTTTGGTAGAAGTTTAATTAAGCGGTTATTGTGAAGTTTTTCAAAAACATTTTATAACAGAGATTCGATTTCTGTATAAACTGTACGGTCATACCATTGGATGGAATATACCTTCTTCAATAGATGTTAGCCTTTTTTGCTTTTTGTTTCTTTTTTGATGTCTTTTGCCCTAGACTCATTAGTAGCTGAGACGACTACACAGAATTTGTCAGCATTTTGCTTGTGAGAGTTTAGTAAATGTAAAACTTACATGAGCAGTAAGAGTAGTGTAGGGGTTCTCCAAACCACCAGGGATCTGGTGCTGTTTCACGATGGACTCAACCTGGTGAACCAGGTTGACTATCGCCTGAAATTAGAGATTATTAGGTGATTAGAAAACGGTCCTAACATCGATGCAATCTATCTTCGAGGTAAAATGTGTGAGTTTGTATGTAGGGGGTAATCTTCGGAAAGCTACAGTACCTATTGCAACGTGTCATAGGATATATTTTATGTTAACACAAGAAATTTCACGCGGGAAAAGTCGCGGGCAGAAGATAGTGCTGTATATTTCTGAATTTCTATCTCACTTCGAGCACATTATTGAAATTCAATTGTTGTTGTCGTATATTTAACTTAAATACGTAAAATCGTACCTGGTATTCCTTGTCAGCCTCTCCGAGAGTGGCCTTGAAGCGAGCGTGCGCGTCCATAAGTCCGGAGATCTCTTCGATAGTGTGGACGATGAACATGTCCACAAGATCCTCCCGGGTGCCATCCAACCTGAATAAAAAATGAGAAGAATTATGTAGACATTTTAATTTACGGGTCATTAGGTACATATTCGTTTTTGAAGACAATAAGATTTACATCATGTTTTGGTTGGTAATGCGATGTAATTATTTGATTTTTGGCTATGACAAAAAAGAAAATATAATCTTTGTGTCGTGAACGAGGAATCTTCCTCATCTCTCACATCAGAGGCGACAAAACATTGTATTCGATTTCAAACAGATTTATTTTAATGTTTTTTATGTACCTAGATTTGAAGGCTAATTTTAGCTTAGATTGCAATTAATCTGATCTAGTTCATCAAGCCGCACTGGGCCCGCTTGGTGGATTACGGCCCCCTCCCTGTCACAGAGAGGCCTGTGTCCCAGTAGTGGGAACATTATAGGCTCATTATGCTTATGCTGGTTAGTCTTCTTCCTCGTGTCGATGGCACGAGAGGACATTAAATTTGTTCTCGGTGGCAGCACTTTTGGAGCACAGAAGACAGGATAGGAGATGGAGCATAGTTTGCGACATAGCCCCGGTAGTTACTAAGTTAGTACAGTGGTTACATACCAGTTGTTGAAGGGCGCGGCGCGCTTGGCGAACTCGAGGTGCAGCAGGTCGATCTGCTCCAGTACGCGCTCGGCGTCGTCCAGCGCGTGGCGGCGGCGCTGCGTGAGCGCGCCCAGGCGGTCCCACTGCGAGCAGATGCGCTGGCAGCGAGCGTTCACACTCGCCACGTCGTGGTACTCCAGGGTACTGCGCAAAAAAATGATTAATTGTAGATAAAGGGCTAATTTTAGTCTGTGTCAGCAGCGCCAACCAATCCGGAACGCATTTGTCAGCGATTTAAACGTCATTAGATTATACACCATTAATTTCAGGCAATTCTTTTATCGCAATTTCTGGGAAGAACACCATTTGTTTGTAATCATTAAGAGCCTGTCAGACCCGTTACAGGACAATCAGGGACATTCGTGAGGATTTCGACACGAAAGAAAATGTTTTTAAATCTCTCAGATTCAGAAAGTTCGGTTCAACATCTGTCATCATCTGCCTATAGAATATAAAGGTTTCTTACTTGAGTTCCTGGGCAATAGCAGCGATCTGCTCGACGCGGTCCTGGTGTGCGGCGAGGTCTGACTCGAAGGCCTCGTGCTTCTTCTTCAGAGCCTTGATGTCGTACAGCTTGCATTGACGGAAGTCTTGAGATTGCAGCATCTCCTCCTTGCCTGGAAATTCGAAGTGTATTTGATTTTTCAACTGTGTTTCTCGTAAAGTCTCGTTGGATTTCCAAAATATGTGTTTTAAATTTCGTTAGCTAGAGCTCTTTCTTGGAGTGGGGATGACTTCAAAAAGGCGAAAACTGATTCCTTACTTAAGTTCTCCCAAAGCTTCGCGATTGACATAGGTAGACGCCGGAAATAACCTCAATGCACATTAAAAAAAAAATTGATAGATTCTTGTACCCACCTCTGGTCCAGTCTTCGTGGATGTCGGCTTTGTGCTTGAACTTCTGGGCCAGGTACTCAAGACGTTCAAGGCGCATCATCTCGCTCAACAGCCATTCTTCGAACGCCTTTTCCGAGATCTCCAGGCCCTTCCAAGCTCCGGCGATGTCCTTAAAATATAAACAGTATCTATTACATTTGTTCCATGTCCCAAAGTGGTCTTGGCCTATCAATACGAGCTTAGATGGGTTTATAAGGGTAGTTGATGAGACTATTATAAGTACCAAAATTTGTGGCACGTTAAAGATTTCTATGGCATTGGAAAACTGTTTTCAGATCTATTCTAATAGTCTTTTTTAATCGATCTACTATGATAATAGACACTTGGATGATGGTGATACTTACAGAGACCATCTTGCCTTCGGTGGGCATGTACGCGGGGCGGTTGCTCAGACGGAGCTTGGTCTGCAGGGTGTTGAAGTTCGTCTCCAACTTGGCCTTCTGCTCTACACGTGGCGGCTTGTGCTTACGCCTGAAAAACAATTATTGTCATCATTTGTGGTTGAACAAGGGTTAGCCATACTATATGGTCGTCGATATTGACTCCGTGCTGATTAAATATGGTCGTTATAAGGTCGCTTATCGCCGTTTGGGAGGATTTGTCATTTTATCCTACAGGAAACGCCAACTTTAATTGTAAGATAACTGGGATTCAAACATGGCTCTGTTATTATTCGTTAATGCGTTAATTTTATTACTATCAAAGCTATTCAACTTTAAAAAATATTCCAAACGAAGTATACCTGTAAGTACGGTAGTCTTCCAGTTTTTTCTGGCAACCGGCAAGAGAGTTGTCGGTTTGGCGGCTGTTCAGCCAAGGCATAGTACGCCTGATCCAGTCCAGCAGCTATAAAATTTAAAGTCATTTGTAATATTTACTTCAACATAAAATATTTTAAGTATACAACAGCACGAGAGTGTATTTGAGGCATGAAGTAGGTACGAGTGGAAAGAGGTGTCGCATTAGATTTTATAGAGCAGTCGTCAGGGAGCATACGATCTTTCTTAGCTTTGCGCTTTTTCCCTGCGTGTATATTCATCTTATCATGGTAGCCTGATTATTTTAAGGAAAAACTGCCGCGCTGTTGCTTTCTCTTAATGAATAGGATACTTACGTCACTGGCAAGACGCTCATACTCTTCCATGAGGCGTTCGTTCTCCTGGTTGACTTTGAGAACTTTGCAAATGCGGTTCGCGGCCGTCTCAGCCTGTGAATTTTACATAAGATAGTCTTTTACATTCATGAAATATGTTGGTCGAGCAAACTAGACGTCACTAGTTTTAACGACAAACTGATATCATTATTAATTTTATTCACATGATATGTAAATAAAATGAAGCTGTTAAACACGGAGCGGTAGCTGTTTTAAGTACTATTTTCGCCCCAAATTCACATCAACTTAATTTCGATATAGGTAGTAATTTCGATTTGGTTCAGTAACCTGCAACGTTTGCATTCATTAGTAGGTTCAGATGATACAAACCTTTTGTGCGCCAGAGAAGCAATGGTAGTATGAAGAGACGTATGTCATGACCGCACGCTCGTCCGGCATCGCTGTGTTCTGCAGATCTGACAAGCGGCACGCAAGCGACACGGTGTTAGTTCTCATGCGATGTATCATGAATTATTCCCTAGTAGAATGCTTGTGTTTTATCTTTTGGAAAACAACGTCGTTAACATTAATGTTCTCGTTTACTTGGGTATTCAACGTTTTGATGGTATATTACCTACTCTTAATGGAAAGTAGGTAGGTCGAAAAGTCATCAAAATAACAGGCAAAAAATACCTTGAAAACTTGGTATTTTAACAACCCGCATTGTCTTATCACATTTAATAATAGTACTTACTTGAAACAGGAAATTAATTAATGTAGTGCTAATTGACAGTGTTCAACTGAACATCTAGACAATAAAGTAAATGCCGAGTTATTTCAAATAACTGCGAATTACGAGAGCGATTAATTAGAACACAAGCATTCTTTCGTTTGATATCAATAAAATACTGTATGAGTTAACAACATAAAGCTTATTTTTATAAAAACGTTTGTAGCACATTTCATAATTATTTAGGTACGGGGTTTGTTGCTTGGAGTCGGTATAACAATAATATGGTTATATTTTTTGGTTCTTACACATAATAAAATATTTTTTGGAGTATTGGCATTTCTGGAACACGTTTTTGGCGTAGGATATTTGACCTCGGAAGACCTTTCTCCGCTTACTCGGTACATCAAAAGTCATCGTCAGTAGATGGAGTACGATAACCAAGGACGGATGGGATTGGGCCAAAATTGTAACCATAGCGTCACATTTTTTCATATCCCATCCGAAGTATTGCAACAACTAATCTGTGAAACTCTTCCGAGGTCTTTAGTATTAGTTTATCAACACTGACAGTTGGAGCTTCTTTAACATAAAGCGAGGCACTCATCATGCTATAAGTTACACACAAAGGCCTGGCGTTAGGGTTCGGGTATCAAACGCGGAAATGGCGGTAACGAGTGGCGGCCATTTTACATTTGTTTAGTACCTGTTGCGCGCCTTGGAAGGCGTGGTAGTAACACGACACATAGGTCATAATGGCGCGCTCGTCCGGCTTTGGTGTGTTTATTAAGTCTGCAATATCCAGTTACAATTTATATGTGTTGTCCATTTTTTGATGATCATTTAGAAAATACTGAAATGTGGCAATTTGGCAGTGAAGTGTCATGTATAGTCTCATATCCCATATTGAGAAGTGAGGACAGAAATGGTCAGAGCTTTATTTGCTGATGTCAATGCGTTGTATAAATCTTGAGCGAGAAGCATATCAAGCGTGTCTTACCGTCGGGGTCCAACATGCGGGGGATGTCGAGATACTTCTCGGCCACATCGAAAGCCGTGTTTAAGTTCTCTAGAGGGTTGTCCTTGGACAATTTGCTGTAGTCGATGAGGTCGGGCCTGTGCCTGTGGATCAGGGCACAGAAGGCCAGACCGTCCTTGAAGGACAGGTGGAAGTTCTGGACATTGACATTCTTGTATGGGGCTGTCTTGCGTTGGCACCAGAGCAGCAGACCTTCCTATAGAGAGAACATAAAAATTCAATTGATGAACAATGATACAAAGGAAGTTGGTATCGTTATCAACAAAACTGCAGAATAGGCATTGAAAGTTCGTTGACTGCGATAGTATAAATATAGAAGTCAGTTATAGCATAAGCATAATCAGCCTATAATGTTCCCACTGCTGGGACACAGGCCTCCTCTCTGTGAGAGGGAGCGGGCCGTAATCTACCACGCGGGCCCAGTGCGGGTTGGTAGATGTCACATGTCTTCGAATTTTTGGTTCTAGGACATGCCGGTTTCCTCACGATGTTTTCCTTCACCGTTTTGTGAGCAGTGGCGATGAAATAATTTACACAAAGTAAAGCGCCTGTCAGGGTTTGAACCTACGACCTACGACTCGTAAGTCGTGGCCGTTACCACTGGGCCACCACTGCTCTCCCACTGGGCCACCACTGCTCTCAGTTATAGAAACGATGGTAAATTCTCAATAACAAAAACGAGTAACTGTGCAGTAAAATTGCATCCTTAATTATCATAAAAACCAAGTTTGTAAATTGAAAGGTATATGTATAAAAATGCATTGCGAATTACATTTATATTCACACTAGCTTTTGCCCGCGGCTTCGCCCGCGTTGATGTCGAAAAATATCCGACGGGAACGTACAATCGGGATTAAAAAATAACCTATAGGTTAATCCAGGTTATAAACTATCTGTGTGCCAAATATCATCTAAATCCGCTCATCCGTGTTTGTGCAAGCCGGAACATACATACAAACAAACAGGCCAAAAATTCTAAAAACTATATATTCAACATCAGACGCGAATATTCAATATAATATTTGACTTCGTTACTATTTTATTTTACGTCGTCTGCGTAGAGTATAAATTCTTTTTTTTTAGATAAATATGAATTAGGTATTATAACAATAACAATAGACCTTTCTTCATGGCTAATTGTCCTCTACTACGTATGATATTTGAGGAATACTGTAAAGAAATACCTGCTGTAAAGGACCGGTATCTACCTAAATCCTTCACAGTATTTCTCTATATACGATGTTTTTCACTAATTCGGAAGCGGGCACTAAAACAACCAGGCTAGTTGGAGAGCTAACACGTGAGCAAGCCACATAAAATTGGCCGTGGGAGAAACAGTCTTGCCGCAAATCAACTCCAGCAAATTTTAGAGTTTGTCCCTGTGACTTATTAATAGTCATCGCGAAACAAACCTTGATTGGGAACTGCAATCTTTTAAATTCAAACGGAAGGTCATTTGGTATCAATGGTATACGCGGCACGAATACTGTTTCTCCTCTGGCAGATCCAGTTAGTATTTTCGCCTCAATAACTTTGCGGCGGAGAGCTGTTACTTGGAGTCTAGTTCCATTGCACAATTTTGGAGGATGTAAATTTCGAAGTAACATGACAGGAGCACCTACACGCAACATAAGTCTGTGACACGGAAGACCCGGCGGATTAAGAGAGTTTAAAAATTCTACAGGATAATTAACCGACTCGTCCATATCGACCATGGTGTCAACAGAATTGTAAATCATTTCTTCGCCTTCGAATGTATTTATCAACATTTCGTTGATCGCAGCGGCTTGGTCGTTTTTGGGAGTCAAAATGGCTCTCTCGCATAACCACTCCATCGGTTTGCCTTTAATATTTTTAATATCAGGATAAATTTTATCAACAAGTCCCTCAACTGTTGATACCACAGTACATAATTCGTATGGTATTTGTATCAACCCATCTATTTGTGGAAAGTTTCCGTTTCCGATTTGAAGAAGAAGATCTGCAAATCTGCCGGCAGAAACTTCACCTCTGAGATGTACTCTCATGTTTCGAGTAAGTTTTAGAACTTTAATTGAAGGCCATAAGAAAGATCTTTTGATACATGCTTTGATCTCATCTGCGCGCGTACCTTTAGGCACTACCGGTAAAGTCTGTCGAAAATCTCCTGCCAGCAACACCGTCATACCACCCATTATGTTTTTATTATTTCGTTTGTCCTGCAAACTCCTATTCAAGGCTTCAACTCCTCTTTTGTGCGCCATCGTTATTTGATCCCATACTATTAGTTTAGTATTTTTAAGCACTTCGGCAAGATTGCTTTGCTTTGGTATATTGCATAAGGGTGTCTCTACATTTGTAAGATTTAGAGGTAGTTTTAAGGCAGCGTGTGCAGTTCTACCTCCTTCTAATAATCACAAGACTTTTGTCCAGGCTTCCGAGCAACTTTCTTTCTGTCTGTTGGTCTGAAAGTATGACGCAAAAACTACCGGATCGATTTTGTTCAAATTTTGCATAGATGTTCCCTATAAGTGTGGTCAGTCTGTAGGGTACTTATTATCACGCTATTTGCTTTTGCTATGAGTGATGAGCAGAATTGCATTCTGTTCGTATCCTAACTATCCTAATCTATTTATATCTATATTGATTCGCCCGGAGAAGGGGGTGGAGGGGGTTATCCGGGAGAGGGGCCCGTGGCTAAATAAAAACAGTCGCACTGGTCGATCGATCAGGTTAAGCTACGCTTTTCGCGGTTGGTCTATGGATGGGTGACCATCTTTAGATACAGAGACCCGTCCGTGCCTCGGAAAGTATGTTAAGCTGTTGGTCCCGGCTGTCATTCGTGGATCTTTGACAGTCGTTACGGGAAGTCAGAAGCCCGAAAGTCTGACAACCATTTTTACCAAGGGGTATCGTATTACCTAATAACTGCTGCGTTGTGGAGGTCAGATAGGCAGTCGCTCCATGTAAAATACTGTAAAGTTAGAAACAGTACACGTGTACTTATAAATATTATTTCTACTTGAATACAAAATTTTGCGAATGAACAACTTCAATACAAAACTTCATACCCATTTCAGACCCGTGTGGGTTGAAATTAAAAAAAAAACAAATATTTAGGTTGTGTTAGTTTCCAACCATAAGCCGAAATATTAGTGATTTTAAATAAAAAAATAAAGAACTTTAATTAAAAACAAAATTTCATCCCCCTTTTCACCCCCTTAAGGGTTGAAATTCTAACAACACCGTTGCGTTAGATAGTAGTGATTTTTCTTCGAAAATTAAGGATTTTCAACTTTATCCCCCGTTTTAACCCTTCGGGGGTAGAATTATCAAAAACGTTGAGATACGTATTGATTAATTTTCAATCGTCAGTCTAAAATCAAAATTTGAAGATCCTAACTTCAAAACTGACGGAGTTTCATACAAACTTCCATCCCCTATTTTTCCCCTTTAGGGGTGGAATTCCCAAAAATCCTTTCTTAGTGGATACTTACTCTTCACAAAGAACACACCCTCCAAGTTTCATGTCTCTAGGACCAGCGGTTTGGGCTGTGTGTTGATATATCAACAGTCAGTCAGTCAGTCAGTCAGTCAGTTTCTCCTTTTATACATATAGATTATTACCGTCGATGACTAATGTCTATTACACAAGTATGTTGTTAAAGGTTTATTGAATCGATTGTGTATGATCAATATGGTCGATGGATTGTGGATTTACCTTGGCGGTCATTTCTTCCACTGAGATGTCCTGGATGGCGAATCGCAAGATAATGGTCCAGATCATACCCAAGGTCATCTTAAGGTTGCCATCGACGATTTCTTCGGCACCAATGGACACCAATTTTACGCCTGAAAATTAATGTCAGCTGTAGAAGCATTTGCTGAAAAATTACATGATACAAAGGAAACTACTTAATCAATCGGTAATATTTGTATATAAAAGGTTAGGTTAGGTATTTAGGTTTGTAAACAGTCAAGTCTTCCTTAAATAAGGTGTGTAGGTATGTTCTTCATACTATTAAACCGTATTAGGTATTTGGTGTTTATAATAATAATTGTGTTTGATTCTATTGAAACGTGAGTGAGTTCTTGTATTGTGGTTACTTACAGTCATAGTGCACACGTAATTTAATAGTCTATCTCAAAACTTGTACCTTAAAATACTGTTTATTTATGTTTAGTCTTTGAATTTTTTTTGTTTTGTCTTTTAAAAGTTTGTCTCAAAACTTGGATGTACCCACTCCGGATGTACCTTTGTTTGTTTTTGTTTTGTCATCGGTCTTTTCGTCACTACTGAGGTCTACTAGTTCTCAGTATTGCTAGTGGGTACAGATTCATAGTATGTAAGTACCGAACTACAATTTTAACGGTAATTAGCATGAAATCATTTGGCTTAACCTGTACCTACTTACAACGTTTTATGTTGACTGTACACTGTATTTGAGCAGTTTTGTCCCTCTGAATCATGAAATAAGTTCTTGTTAATAACTTTCTGAGGAAAATAAATAGTAGTTAATAAACTGCTAATTATCCTTCGAAAGTTAGGTTGTCTTGTCTCATGTTTATCTAATTTATATTAAGTATTTATGCATTATTTGGATCTTTTTTGGGGTTTTTTTTCTGTTTTCGTTTCTAGAAGATGCTCTCTCTTTCCTTTTTGTCATTGGCATATTCCCAATATCTGATCCTGATATTTTTAGATATTCTAGAAGCGATAGAGTGCGATACTGTTTTAAGTTCTTCATACTTCTTTACTTTTATGTTCTGCAAGTCTTTTATACCGGTGGGCTTATATAGCCCACCGGTACCGCCTGCATCATGTTTGGCAATAAAATACGACCATTGTATTGAAAACTGCAATAAGTGTAGGAGTAATAGGGACGGGTTCTCAGCAAATCGCCTACGAAACACTAGTATTGAGCAATCAGTTTACTTGAATTGCCCATTACAAACTGTGCTATATAAGCCAAATGTAACTTTATTCACTGTTAGACTAAATGGGCAATGCCTTGTTTGTAATCGATTTGTTATCTAAATCAGAAGCAATTAGGGACGGATCCTCGATAAAGATTAGGCATTCATAAGAGACATTCAGTGGGCCACTCTAAGATTGTAAACTACATAAGTAAATGCAATATGGAGTCGATTCATCATTCATTTAATCAAGGAAGTGTACCTATCTACGAAAACATTACTGTTTTCTTTTTATTTATATAGATTTAGCACAACAAATCCTAACCTAGAGGGCAGGCTTTTTAAAGAACAATGGTAGATATATTTACCTTTAGAGGCGATGAAGTCCAAAGCCTTGTTGACGTTAGCGATCTTGTGGAAACGCATTTTGCCGCGGTCAGGCTTGGGCAGGGTCTCGCCGGAGATCACCTCCAGCAGTAACATGAGTTTCAATCCATTGCGGAAATCCTCCTCGATGTTCTCGATACCGGTACCGGCCTTCCTAAGGTGGCTGTTGCACCATGCTGTGAAGGTCTGAAAGCGAAAGTGAGAATTGTTTGAGCGTTTTGTTTACATAGCAGGAAAGGTGACAGAGTCGTGTTTCGTAATACCTGGCCAATGTTTGTTCATAGAATTACTTGCAATTTGTAAGCTATGCATTCAAATTGCGTGTTCGACATTTCGGTAGTGTGCGTGAGTAACAAATTGTAAGCGTTTAAAAAATAGATAGGTACGAGTTCGATTTGGATTTTAATTTGCTCCAACAAACTAATCGGAAATACGACATTGGACGTATACAAGTGCCGTTAATCAATACTGCAGTTGCATCAGGTAGGGGAGCGGGCGGCCGAGGGGTCCGACCCTCTCGCACTGCCGAATTCGCAGGCGGTTATTAGCACCCACCGCAGTTGGTTTGCAATTTCGACTCAGACTGTAGACACAGGAATGTCTGTTAACTTTGAATATAGTCTGTGAAAGTACAATGAGTATTTTAAAATAAATTAGAACTTAGATTTACGTAATTTTGTATTCCATGTCCATCGCTTTGTTCGTTCAAGGAATAATTTTTGTGAGAAACACAAAAGAGTTTTAAAATTCCTTTTGTTTTTAATACTAACTATAATCCGGCGTGTAGGTATTTAAACGGATGTAGATATGAATGTATATTTTTAGCTAGTCAAATACAATTAGATAGCAATAACCCACATAATGGGCCACGCAGTCGTCGCCGTTAGCTTGATTATATCATTAACCGAGTATCGAAAGCCGAGCCGGCCGAATAAAACCTAATTCTATTGTAATG
This sequence comes from Lithophane ornitopus, assembly GCA_948473465.1. Classification (NCBI taxonomy): domain Eukaryota; kingdom Metazoa; phylum Arthropoda; class Insecta; order Lepidoptera; family Noctuidae; genus Lithophane; species Lithophane ornitopus. Next base: position 7,703,978 of record OX419624.1, on the reverse strand, counting down.
GACGTTGAACAAGATCTGAAAGGCAATATAGTTCACGAACGGCGCTCCTATGCAAACTCACAAACTCGATTGGTTCCGGAGGTGGCGTCAAGGTTGGAACTGATAATAGAATTCAATACATTCAACAGACTGCGTGACCGTGCTGGACAGAAGCTGAAGTTGACAATTAATTCAGAGAATAGTACACTTCAATTGAATTGCCTTACGTCATCATTGTGTTGATTTCAGCGCAAGTGGGTTAGCTGTTAGTATCATCTCGTCCTAATTAGATCTTTCAAAGAAATAGAAAATCATTATTTATAGACGATTGCATAGATACCTGACTGATTAAAGTCGATGAAGTAGATAACTATGCTATTGTTAACCAGTTCACAGACAAGGTAGGTAGACATAAACAAAGGCATGTGAGACATGAGCAAAAAATTCTACCTGCAAGCACATTTGAATTCAAAGGTTCGCGTTACAGAAATTTGATTCTTTTGTCGTTGCTTTAAAAAGTATTTTGCTATAGAAAACGTGTGACATAGAATTATCGAGCACCTATATCCTTAGATACAATGTGAGGTTAGCGAAGATGCCATCACTGCGGAACATTAAAAGTGACCGAACTGCATTCTGAGATCGTAATGTATGAATCATCTGTGGAACTCGCCTCTTTGGCACAGGACAGAAAATAATAATAATCTACCTTCCATTACCAGATGACCTACAATATGCAGGTGAAGGTATAAGTCGCCTAGCTACCATATGTCGTAAATTAACAGCGCAGTTAACCGCGAATGGGAGCGAACGTCGTAAAGACGTTTCATATAATAGGGTTAAGTGATATTTCGTAAAAAGAAAGTTTTGTATCATTGATAGTGGCGATGATTTATCGGGGAAAACGTTCGACAGCTTCGAATATATGCGCGAAAGGTCGGGTAATTGGTACAGCGTACAGCCATTATGGTGTATTAAGGAGATGTTTATCTTCCGTGTAAGTTACTTGCGTTTACTTAAATGCCCATCACTGAAAACGCTGACTGGACCGACCTCCTTTAATATGTCAGACAGTGACTTTGTTTTAAATTCGTTTGGATTGGTCATGAAATAGTAAGGAATTCTGTATCCGAGGCATCTTGTACCAGGTGGAATTTCAAATAAGATTTAGTTACGACGTTGTCACATAAATGCTACACGTGACCTCGTGTAAACGGGAATACCAGCGTCCCTGAGACAAAACACACATCGTGACCCAGAATATGAAAATAATCCCGCGTCACCTTGCAACTGCCATCACGGCCAGCGTCGATCTAAAATAAGGCACGCAGGTGTAGACAGCGGACTATTCGAGATGTGTAGAATGTGAGCTAGACTGAAGACGCGTTGTCATTGAAGCGTTTAAATATTGTTGTCAACGTGCTAATGGGCGAGGTATGAAATCTGTTTTGTCACTTACACGAAAGTCAGCAGAAACTGTTGCTGAAAATCTGAGGTTGCTTATAACTAACGCGGTCAAACACATTTAATATAAATGTTTAGAAATTCAACTACTCATTTATCCATGGTCGAATTCTTTAGATGAATTCTCCAGAAACCAGTTGGTATACGCATTTCGAGAAATTTTGATAAACTTTGAAAGGCTGTTTCAAGGTAAGCATGGCAAGGTAATAACGGCAGCTGTAGTGTGCTACCATTCAAATAGATGACCGACTCGCCTTGGGAGCTAGTTGTTTCACTTTCTTTGATTCTTATAATTAAGAGCAAGACGAATGACCGATGACTCTTCAAAAAACTGTAAGAATCTGAAATTACCAATGACATTGAAAAGGAACACATGACTAAACTGATATGCGAGGAACGCAAGGAAGTTATTGAGCTCATTGAAAAAGTTTCGTACAATAGCTTTGTTGACACTGATCTTTAAGGTCATTTAAATGATAGTCTAATTTCGTTACTTAAGAAATATAAACGTGGTGGAGCATACTGCGGGACATGATTTACGCAAACATGTTCTACAATAGTTTTGCCAAGAAACTTTAAACCTGTACAAATGTTACGTTGATGAGGTAGGATGAACGCAGCTGTATCCAGTTATTACAGCTATTTCGAGAGCCCGCAAGCCAATAACTTTTTGTTGAACGCGTGCTTTGGCTTCTCACGCCTGTAGTTTTATTACACATGCCCTCTATTTGTCTTTAGTAAATAACAAATAATGATGTCAACTGGTTATGATTTATGCAAAATTCATACGGAGTGCCAAACTGCATCTATATCAGCAATTAGATGCCAGGTAAACGAGTGCTGGCATGATCTAGTGCTTAAATCTTAGGAAGGTATGTTCATTCATCATTAGGGAGGCGACTGTCTCATTTTTACCTTTGAAGATTTAGTTCTTAGATCCACAGTTATACATTTTCAAGATCGGTTTAGGGTTATTGATGTCAGAAATCTGAAGGTATCTTATCAATGTCTAAAGGTGATCGATGGCAAAATTATAAGGAAGGTGGCCAAAGGTTAAAGCGTTTATGGTTTCCATCAGACTGGTCTGTTTCCGAAGCGACGTTATGTGATACAAAGTTAGGTAATCATAAAAACATAAATATGAAAGTGAATATTAAACGATACCTGTGTTGTTTGGAAAGGCACCGATGTTTCTAGTTTCGGGCAATCACTTATCTTCTATGAATATTCAATTAATAAAAATGAACAGATCAAGGAAAGCTCGACATGTTCGTTGAATTATTTAACAGAGAAATGACACGAATAAATTATGTTTATTACGAACAGTTGGGAACTTTAGAATATGTTAAAATTATTAATTACTAACTGCGCCCCGCGGTTTCACCTGCGTAATTCTCGAACCCGTGGAATATAATAAAAGGTATTCTATGTCCTTCTCCTGTCATAGTCTACTCATGTGCCAAATATCATCCAAATCCGTTCAGCCGTTTTAGCGTGAAAGCATAACAAACAAACAAACCAAAAAACAAACTCACTGTCGCATTTATAATATTAGTTAGGATTTTTTATTGATTCTCATTATATATCTATTGTTAGGCGACATACATAACTAAAGTGAACATAACATAATGTATTTTTTATTGCCCAATAAATAAGTCTTATTATGGTATTATGAATTTAAGTAAAAGCTTTATTAATACTATTTTGGTTACGTAATCCCATTTTTATCGCTTTAATTTAGTCACTGGAAATTAAGTGAAAATAATGATTTCTCACTAGAAATAACCGGTCTTTATAACACATTTTTATTTTCATTGGCATGACAGAAATTGTTGTTGTTGGTAACTTATTGTGCCCATTACCAACACCTTGCTTCATTAAATGTTTATAGTCGGAACGCTTTGTAGGTAAATGTTTATTAATTTATTTTAAATCTTGAATGACAGGTTTTATATAGGTTCATAAAAAATCTGTACTTAAAACGTAAAATTTAGGTACCTATAGTGTTCCATATTTGTGCGCAACTGTCTCCCTCTCTTTCCCGGAAAAACTGCTGAATTGATTTTGATAGGATTGTTTTTCATTTTAGTTAGGTTAAAGTTGATCCTTGAAAAGGACATAGGTACTTTTAACGGGAAAAATTTTGATGTGGTAAACCGATATTTTTAACTCGAAATTAACGTGGCTAAAGTTGTGGGCAAAACGCTAGTATAGAATAAAAGGCATCTTTTCTGGTAATAATATACTTAAACATTGCTTTTCCAGATCATCCATAATTCGGAAAGCAGTTGAATATGGGAAAAAAAAAATACTTTATTGTTACAAAAACCTTTAGATAAGGATAAGGGCAGGAGAATGATGATGAGTCGCATAAGACGCAATTTTATGCATTTGGCTTAGAACAGTAAGGCAGTAGTTATTCGTTTTCGTAACAGTACCTACCACTGTTTTCTCTGTATCACCCAAAAATTGACTGTTAGAAAATGCTTATGGCATTAAGTCCGCCACTGTACATTTATGTATTTCAATAAATAAATTTTATATGTAATGTGTGTAGCGGTTTTGCCTGGTTGATGGCAATAGGCGAGAGCCTACCCATATGTAGGGGGAGACCCCTACATATGGGTTAACTACGTCATCATCATCCGTCTAGCCCTATGTTGGGGTCGGCTTCCAGTTTAACCGGATGCAGCTGAATACCAGTATTTTACAAATAATAAAGGTGTAATGTTATGCTATGTTTATGTTTGTACCTACTAAGTATTGAAACATTAAAGTATGTGCAGCACAGACTTTCACTGTGTAAATCATAAATGCAGTTCAAGGTGCAACACAGTCGTGCACTGCGACTGCACTCTTAGCTAAGATGGCGACCGGTGAGAGGTTATGCTCGTGTCAAATGGAATTAAGGTCTCGATCTTTATTACAATGGCTAGGTATTTTTATATATACATATATAGGGTATATAGGTATATAGGCAGTCGCCTCACACAAAATTCAGGGGCCCTAAAACGGCCACATTAAGCAATTCCTCTAAAAGCAATTCATTTCCTGAATTCCCAGTAGATCATTAGCAATTCCTCTAATTTTCGTAAAATGGTGACACATATTAGCTGAATCATAGGTACTCAATTCAATTCATATTCGAATCATATTTGGTGTAAATATTGCTGCATGAAAATGACGTTATTAATAAAATGACCGTAATTTAAATTAATTAATTTTAATTTAACATTAAACTTCAATAAAGCAATTCATAATTTGTGGACCATTTTACGAATCTCCACAAAAAACTGCCAAACAGATGAATAGCGTATTATGAATTGCACGCAGATAATATTATGAATGGTCAATTTGTGACTTTTTACGATTTTTTATATGATTCATAATATTATCCTATTATGATTCTGCCAAAGTGGCCTTTTTAGGCCACCTGGTATCCTGCTGCATCGGGTTAGACTGGAAGCCGACCCTAACATAGTTGGGAAAAGGCTAGGAAGGAAGATTTTGAGCGCTTTTTCGGAAACTTTGTCTACGTGGATTTCGGGATTTCCTATATAAACATCACCACATAGGTAATTCTTTTTTTTCTTCAAAGTATGCCTATGTTCTTCCTTTCGGTTAAAGCACAAATAGCTGTTGCTGTAGCAAATTTCATCCAAATCGGTTAGTTAGCAATGAATACGTTACAAACAGCCAGATAAGAGTCAGTTTTGTGTGTATAGTAAGGATGAGTAAGCTTGAAGTTCTACTATTTATTGATATTGTTTGTAGATATTGACAGAAAAAGAAAGAAGAAACCACAAATTCAACGCAAAAAAGAAACTAAAGCGAAATTATATTAAATGATGAATAAGTATGATAGAAATATGAAGATAATGATATTTCTTATTCTTATCTCTAGATAGTAATCGGTTTGAATTTAATCGAGCATTAACTAATTTTTTTCCATGGTGACTAAAACAGCATTTTGAAAGCTATAAAGAGAATCTGAGCAGAAGAGTACTACATCGGGAGTGTAAGACGTTTCGAAAAGGTCAGAAAGAAGCCTCTGTTTTGAATAAAATGAGAGATAAGCTCGGCTCAAGTGCGTATATTGAAATATAGTAAAATATTTGTTAAGAAAGTAGAAGCCTCGTAGAGAAAGTGATGATACAAAATTTTTGGTTTAATTTAAATAATTATGGCTCTCGTGAGCTTTTCTCTCATTTTGGTTTGACAACAATTTCACGCCTGTTAATTGACATGTTAAGATGAAAAAATCTCTCATTATTAACAAGTTATGATTTCACATTTTGATTGACTAACAATTAGTTTCAAAACATCATTGATTGAACACGCGGTTACAAACAAATACTGTTATGTAGTTTTATACAAAAGAAGATGACAAGACAATTGGTAATTATTTTGATTGATGGTGACTACCGGTGGGCGCTGATGATCGATCATAACGGTGTTGATACGATTAGCACAAATTACTCATTCAATTACCCCCCTTTTTGCTGATGAATGAAGTATGTAAAATGTACAGTAGCCGGTAGCAGCAATTGACACCCTATAGTTTAACTGTCTACCGCATGTATGTCACTTCTTTCATCAATAGTACCTGTTATCATTTTCAAAGCCTGCCTGGCTAGCCTTTTCCTGCATGTTGGGTCGGCTACCAGTCTTATCGGATGCAGCTTAATACTAGTATTTTACATGGTGCGTTTGCCTATCTGACCTTCACAACCAAGTTACTGGGTAACACGATACCCCTTGGCAAGACGGTTAACTTAAAATGTTGTCCTCCTCTAGCGATGCGTGTTTCATTACTAAAATCAATATTTTGTTTTCCAAATGAAGTCCATTCATTATCATATTATCCTCATGGTTTGGCAAGAGGAAAAGTGTCGAATGACTTTCTTATTATTAATCGGTGTGGGTGCAATGCTATTGGCCCGATAGCCTCAATAGTCATATTGACAGGCCAGACAAATTATGACTTCTAATATTGATATTACCCAGATAAAATCGAGCTTCGCTTAAAATATATTCGTACATATGTTTCTTTTAGAAGAAATAATTGGAAAACCTAATGACAGCATTTTTTTTGTTGATTGTAGGGCTTCTTCTATGTCGGCCTGGCTACAACCATCTTATCTAAGCCTGTCGCCATAACAACAATGTTAACAGCATGTTTGTGTTTTGGTAGTTAGAGGCAAGCCAGTTCCTCTGTGGTTGAGGATCGGTCAAGCTCGCTTCCAGGATTACGTAGTGAATAACAAAAAAAAACAAGAATTTCAGGATTTTGTTGGGGCTGATAAAAATAGATTTTTTACATATCGAAATCACGCGTCTTTAAATTCTACGGTATCTTTAATTAACATTGTTGATAGTAATGAAGCTAAACTCAAAGAGACGCGTGGCCATGTCGAGGCCAATTTTGAATCACATCTTTTCAATGTTATTTCAATGCTACACCTAAATAAGCCTGCCATATGTAAACATATGACAGTTGGTTAATATTTGTTCAAATTGAGGTTCGATATGGCGCCGCGCGTCGGTTTAATTAGGTAGGCATTCTATGGCTTGTTATATGAGGTACCGACTGTTGGAATACTAATAGATAGACACACCTGTGAAGGTGGTTCAGTCGGGCCCGGTGCCAACCCGCCCACTATAATTTCGATAAACAATAACGTGACCGTTAGACGGCATACATTTTATTTTATGTTCTGTAAACACAGACATGCCGTACTCAGCACGTTGTTACACCTAGAGTATTAAATTGTCTACGAAATTTTAAATTGCGTACGTATCTTCTGATAGCACAGCGCTAAGATCAACGACCCAAGATATCAGAGAGCAAAAAATATTTTGGGTATGTCGTAAAGCGCGCTAACAGTTCGCGCGTTGGTGTGAACTCTCAAATGCTTACACTCACGTTTGGCATGACGTGTCATGACGAATGTATCCTGATAACTGTCAGGTCCAGTTTAGTACCTGCAAAAAGGAAAAAAAATCGATGAGTGATGAGGAAACTTGTATTATTAGAATACACAATAAATACAATATTACATATTGATGCTCTGATTATTATTTGTATTTATAAAATTGAAAGTGTTTTGAATGCTTCAAAGTTGTCGGTATAGGTTCTCTGTTTTATAGAAATGGAATGTGCCGTGAGATTTATAACACGGATTTCTAAACGTCCAAATGGTAATAAATAACAATCAACAGAAATATGTAGAAAATGTACATGCTTTTCTGCATCGTATAAATCAAGAGCAGCTAAAAGAATCATGGCAACCCGAACGGAATTCGGGAAAGGCTACCGATGACGAAAATAATAAGTCGTTCGTAAAATAAAACTGACGACTTGGTAAAAAAACTTTAATATTATATCTGCCATGGGAACAGGCGGTAGATAGTATATTAGATGGGCAAGTTTACGCGTAGGCGGGCGAATCCGGAGCCGGGGTATTTTCATACACCGGAGGCTATTTGTTAAAGAGAACATCTTCAGTCTGTTGGAAATGTGGAAACAATGGATTTAACATTGAAAATGTATCTACTCAAGCCGCGTAGCGCCGTTTATAACCCGTATAATAAAATTTATCAAAGAGGGCTCATACAATAGGCACCATTGATATCAAGTTCTGAATTGATGATTGTTATAATTTTTTTATTTCTGTGAATGTGGGATAATTATGCATAAACTCATAAAATGTGCGTCATCTGAGTTTATATTCTAGATGTTATTTAAAGAAGACGTCATTATAAAATCAAACAAAGATACATCGATTGCTCAACCACAGAATACTCAAAAATGTACAAAGAATCTTATGAATCATCTATTGATTCTCGACAGAATGACTTTAACGAAATAAATTGCACAAGCAAATTCGTGGACAATCGTTTGGGCGCAGCCACAGTTAACTCATAAATAACTGATTATAACGTAACCTGAGCTCAATAAACTGTTTAACCTACAATGGTTTTTAAAAATACTCCTGCTATAAACCCACTTACTCATGCACCATGGTTAATAAAGATTCAGTTAAATATGTTTCTCAACCTTACGCGCCTGTAATTCCTTGTGTAAATAATGATGTAAGAGTATCGTCAGTCAAAACATAAATTATCGAGTCTTTGGTAATTCTCAAACTGGTGACTGACGCATCATCGTAAAATTAGCTTTTCTCATAAAAACCTGCTTCTATCTGTGGACCGATATCCGTTTTCTTTAATTATGGCAAGTCATAGCTTTGCCAGGGTTGTTGTTTAATGAACTGTCATCATTATTAGACTACCAATAATGTTGTATCTTAACATGGTAATCAAAGGAGTCTTTAATATTTTATTCTTGACAAACACGATCCAATTCCGAAACCATAATCTAAAATTATCTTCATTGCTAAACGCCAGTAGTCACGAGAACAGACAAATGAATTCCGATTACGTTCCACATTGTTTCTTCAACGTAACTAATCTTGCGAAAATTCATTATGGCTGGTGTTTCGTTAACATATTCTCTTCCGTGTATAAAATAATATCTAACACACGTGCAGTTTATGCAGTGCTAGTACTGGAAGCTTTATGAGTTTACGACTAACTGGACCATGCAAGCGATATATCATCATTCGAACGCTGAAATATCCACTGGTCGACCCAGTTGCTCCACCAAGCTGTGAACTTTCAGTTAAATATAGATCGCCGGAGTGACAGCTACGGTTACTTCCGCAATTTTTTTCAGCAGTACAAAAATAAAGTCTTTGATGACTCTAGATCGCTATAATTATGTGGTCGGCCACTAGTGATTAGAAATGGCAATCAAATGTAACGTAATCATTTACGGTTTTCGTTGAATTTGATACTCTTTAATAATTTAATTACATCAGTAAACGTTCAAAAAAAAAATTGCAGGAGAGTTTGACGCAATTAAAACTGGATGTAGAAAATACTATTGTGCTCTCGCTTTTATGTCGAGTTGCGTCGTGTGAAGAAGACGTGGAAAGCGCTCATATTTCATTAAAACCACACGTTTCACTTTTGCCTCTCTAAATTGTTGATACCTGCAAAGCTGCCGCAGTGTGCTTTTACACAAAGTTACGTAGATAGATAACCTTCAAATACCTGTTTTTGTTTAAAATACATCTGTTTTCGTTCTATTTTACAATAAATAACAGTCATTTATATAAACAGTAGCTGTGCGATTGAGAGGTCATTACAAAAGAAATGTAAATTCCTTAGTAAACAGGCAGCAGATGCTTCAAGTCACGTTGAGTAATGACTGTTGAACCTTTAAATCGTGTCAATTAATCGTAATTCTACTATTCCTATCTAAAGTAACTGAGGAGGACGATTATGGTTAGTTTTTGTTTGATAGGTTTGCTATCAAAGACTTTTTTCGTATCATAGAGCGAGTATACGAAGAGACAGGACAATGTCGCGTTCCGGACGAAGGACAACAATGACAAGCTGGTGGATGCATGTTGTGGTTCCATTTCTCAGCGTTCTCTTGTGTACAGACTTAGAATTAACAGTGTTAGTAAAAAACTAAATTGATAAGCACGGATTACTGATGCACAGCCAAGATTAAAGGCAGTTAGTCGGTGCGATGTGTACAAAATATATTGATTGTGCGCTCTTTAGTCTTTCTCTCTGTCACCTTGAACAATTACTTACTTCAGAGAAGTAGGCACTCGGTATGCAGTTAGCTTATTAGCAACAGTGGCTGGCGCTAGTACTGGGAGTAACAGTAACATTTAAAGGTCATATTTAGATACCTCAATTGCGACTTACGTTCCGTATGATTCAATTTGAATGGGCACCAGATATTTGTCCATTGTTTTGATGCCGTCGACCCTGGGGCTACGTTAAATGAGCGCATTTTAAGTCTATTGTTACATTTTCTCCAGCGTTCGTTCACTTATTCGGTTGTCGTAGCTACTGAGTCTGGCCGCAGCTCAGACTGACTATATCGATCTTGTTCCGAGAGTTTCTAAGGCAACGGCTGTCTAGCTTCGGACGTTTTCCCAGGGGCCTGTAGATTTTCTTTTGGATCTTTATGTAGGTTTAATAAGCAAACGTTTATTCGTCATTGTTTTATATCTGTAGGTACCACTTGAAATAGCAGCCTGTATTTGGTTGGGTTGGGTCTTCGCTACCTTTTGTAGACAATGTGTTATTTTGAACGAGCGAAACAAAAGAGAGCGGTCAGGCTATTCACGCCGCGACAACAATGAGGCAGACTTGTGTGACGCTGGCTTCGCTTCGTCATACACTGTAATATAAGAGCTTATTTGACATGCATTTTATTATCTCACAAAGCTTGACATTCAAATCAGGCTGAAGATAATGAAAAAGAAAGAAAAGTCTACGCCAACGATAGCAGTTCTATGAATGAATTTCATTTCGTTAGCTTAGAATATATTGAAATTTATTGTTGAACAAAGTTATATGAATGACGTCTCCTAAACGACCCACTTTTTAAAAGTATTTGTTTAAGAAAGCAAACAATTCTACTATATTGTCGCATTTGCAAAAAATGTTCTGTTTTAAAGACATGACGTCCTTTCGTTCTCTCCCACCTCTGGTGATATCTTCGACATTATTTTCATTCCATTCGGTGTTAATTGTTGAGACCTCATTGAATAAAATTAGTCAAACAACTCCACCCACCAGTTCTAAATTGGAGTTTTTGGCACTAGCTACTACATTCTTTAGTGATCTATTGTTATGTATGGGCTTGTCACAAAGTAAACAAAGTGCAGATTATGTCATTGTGTGAAGATGTATGAAGCTTTTTATAAACTAGTTACGGACATTGTAGTATTACTTGTTTGCCTTCGCAGCCTCAGTCCTCTTTTGTTGTTCATGTTCCTTGCAAATTTCATGTCTTGCTGTAAAAACACAATTGGTTTGAAGATCGCAATCATGAACTAATTAATGATGGCTTGTTGTCCTAAGGATTCCATTGTCACTGTGACTATTGTCATAACTTAAGTACTTATACTTAGTTTTATTTTGATTTTGCAACACTTCGACTGGTTTCGTAGAATAATACCAGAGCTATCAAAAGGATACTAAAAAAAAACCGCCAAAAAGGTCCTAAAAATAACAGCTTGATACTTTTTATAACACATTTGAATTAACATCAGAATTTGCATATATATGTTAATACGTAGTTGTAAACAGAACAGAAGTAGACAAAAACAATATGTACACATTTGTGTAAGTGCTTACTTAATGTGGAATTGGTGGCTTAGCCCAAAATCTGTAATTTTCTATTTCAAAATTCAATTTCTCTGTAGTTAACTCTGTAGAAGTATAAAAAATAATGTAGGTATTGGTAAGGCATGAATTACATGATAATCAAATTAAATATTTGTGATAAAATATTAACATGTCCACGCAATCCATTGTTATTGTTAGTATCTATAGATAAAAGATATGACAGAGATAGATAATCACGGCTTATCAAAGCCTGCACTCGATCTATCAACGTGGTTAAATAAAGAAAACGCATCGTTACCAATTGGTAGCGAATGAATAACTTTATAGAGGAAGGGACTTGGTGATCCAGACATCCTGTGAGCCAAGCGTGTGGAACTAATAAAAAAAAATCGCAACCATACGTTCCATACATGTAACACAATGTGCTGAGTGTAAGAAGTGATCTATAAGATCTAGTTTTGGTGTGGAAATCTGAGAGTGCCCTGTTTTAGAACGACGTGCATGTTTCTCAGAACAGTTTGCACGATTGATGAGGTTTATAAAAAGTCTGATTACGTTACATGTGTGTAGGAATCTGAAGCAGAAATCGGAATCTTTATAGCCAACGTGTCGATCTGGGTTACTGCTTATGCAGCCGTGGAACTATTTGAAAATTGGAATCATTGCGTTCATGTAATTGATGGGCTTGCAAACTTGTTCGCTCGTATATAGGGTTCTACAGTAATTACCGAATGCTTGGCTCCTCCACTCTTTAATTTGCTTAATACATCCGATCTATCGTCACGTACTATGATTTGTCATAGGATTATTTATGGGAACTGTTACGTCGTTTACCATAATTATTAATGTGACTAATTACATCCCTGTTTCTGACGCAACTACGAGGTAATTTGTGACTTTGTGTGCAGTGTATATTTGGCGTACACTCGTGTTGATGCGATGTGGTAGCGGAAACGTCCTACGCATAGGTATCTGTTTATTAACACTGTTTGGAATCTGACACTGGACGCGTGAATGCGTCGACATTGATAGCATTGACGAACGTTTGAAATCCCGATACAAACGCATTTTGTATTAGTCATTTTGTGTTTCGCTTGATTACGTTTCTTGATTACGAGTATTGCGGAACTAAATGTTATGTCTGCGTTTGAAAGCTGAGAAGATTAACAATCGATTGTCCAAATTTTTGGAACAGCTGTTACATTGATTCTCCATCCAGGTGTCCATTCAGGCGTTTTTTGCTTGGCTCTCTACCCTCTCGCATCTATTGTGTACGAGAGGGGTCCGAATGAATAACAACCAATAGACACAGTCCCCCTCGCTAACTCGCTATGACGGCTGCTGGATTTATCTAAACAGATAATCGGTGAAGATAGGCCGGTACAGCGTCACGTGGTTACGTTCGCGCGATAAAGACAGGAACAGTAACTCATTTTTATTTTAACATACTCTAGAATTTAATACTTCCATACAATAAGGAATTTGTTATATCAACAAAAAAGTATAACGGTTATACAGTTTTGAAAATTTATTTAAACGCAAATCAAAAGCATGAGAATTGGACAAACATAAAATAGTGTTTATACAAATCTTTAATGAATCTTCGGAAGCTAACGCCTTTCGCGTGTCGGAAATAATTTTAGTACCTACGATTTTCTAATTATAATAATAGTAGCAAGTGAGTGTAAGCATTTCGCGTGGGCGATTGGACGAAGTCAAAAATAGACGATGTTGGCATCGGCTTGCACTCTCGTGAAGTCGTATGATCCTGTCTGTCAGTCTCGATGAAAATGTCTGTTTTTCGCGAAAATATAAAACAATCGTGTTCTTTTAAACGAGGCGTGTCAGCGTCACTCACATTAGAATTCTTTTCTGAAATCCAACAGTTTGACTGATGGGTTTATTTGTATTTCTAGTCAAACCTTTCACTCAATATAATGTATTTTGTAGACATAAAAAAAAATCTTGAAATGGACGTTGACCATTACATGAAATATTTTTCCAGTTCTTGTGATATCTGAACTGTACCATGAATAAAGCCGTGGAATTAAGTGTGAGGTTTAAGAATCATAATATTGTCGTAGAATGCAACAACACAATTGTGTAACGATAAGACAAGGTTGACAGTGGTTGCGCGGGCGCAGTTCGGAACGCACCTGGGTGCAGTAAGTGGGCGGACACTGCGACGCCTACTTATCTACTCTCCGCGTTTTGAAACACACGACGGCACCGAGGAATAATGAGACACGACTCGATAACGAACCGACACGACCGAGATGCAGCCATCCACGAGTACCATCTGAAGACTTAACTTGATGCACGGAGCTAACTTTTCTAACTTTGTAAACGGTGCTAACTTTGTAATGCTCATCGTATTTTGGTTATTTAGGTTATGTTGGTTGATGAATACATGAAGATACCTTTGATCTACATACCTACACTTAGTAGGCATATAAACTGCCATATATTAAACACTAAGGAAGCTAAACCAGTAAACCAAAAGTATGATGACGGACATGAATAAGGCCAAAATGAAAATAACTTACGTTACTGATGTGAATTGAACTGGAAATGTAATCGCGCATAGAATTGCAAGAGATGCAGAAGAGCAAATCTTTTCTAAAGTGGAAACTATGCTGTTTATAAGCGCAAGTTCATCGCAAGAAGCACTGAAAGCTTTCTAACTAGGCTAGGCTTTTGTAAATCGAGTCAAGGTAGTGCAGAAAATTGGTACCTGTATTTTTTTTCTAATAGTAGTCGTTGCAATTAAAGTCAATTGATGTGTTCAATACAGTGCAATGCAAGTAAAAGATCTTTCCAAAAAAATGTACAACGTGGAAGGAAGAATATGTTTAAAAACATACCAAAACAATATCCTCATTACTGTCAGTACAATTAAGTAATATGTAGGGTCTATAATTTAATACGTCTACGTGCTTAGTGGGACTGTCCGCGCGAGAACCGGTCCACTTAAAATGATATTATTGACGTGGGCAAGAGACCAACATCGTGCTCCCTCTTGCCCCGAGGTCTCGTGTACGATGTGGTTTTTACTAGAAACCCAATGAGTAATTCTATTCTTTTGGTTTGTAGATTTACTTTCACTTAATGATTCAGGTTTTAAATGATTTTCCCGTTCATATTTACTAACATTGATACAAGGCATTCTGAAAATAATCATCCATATAAACAAGTTACTAAAATTCTAATAATTTTATTTAAGTAGGTCACTCAGTTTGAATTCCAAGTACATTAGTTGTATTTTATGATCAATTAGTCGTAGCTGGTAATTTATTAAATGCTACTAATTATTCATCACCTCTAAAGGAAACTTGAATTTTTGAAGTTGAATTTTGAACAAAAATTTCTAATGCCATTAATAATGTTATTTTAATGTTGTTATCTTAATCTTATTAACATTTTAATTGGAGATCTCGAATACATGCTTGATAGACGCTAAACATTCTCTTTAAATCCACGGATGCATTTAATTATTTATTTTATTAATCTGAGATATTTCTTCATTATTGATTTATTCTGTTTTCTCTAGAGACAGTTTATTGTTTATGTGTAAACTGTATGGAGTTGTATCGTATTAGGTGGAAAGCTAGTTCGAAATGGCTCGGCCGATGCAGGCGCATTGTGATAACGCTTAGAAAGTTTCGTTTCACCGTTAAGTTTATGTTACTTTGGAACCAATTTATCGTGTCGTAGTTCAATATTCAAGGTCGTCCGTATTTTGTTTCGTTGTTATTACCATACGAATGATATTAGACATGGCTTATTGAATGCTAAACCAACATAAATTTTATTCTCCTCTAATGAATTATAATGATCGTCTATTTTAGAAAAATGCAACTTGCTACAAGAAATTAAAGCCTGGTGCTACATTATACGGTTGAATTTCTTTTTTACTTTTAATTCCAAACAGTTTTAACTGTAATTAGTTGACATTTATCAAGTAGGTACATGACTTGTTTCTGGGGCAGGAAACTACCGAAGGTATTCTGCATTCTTCGAGGACATTAAAACGACGTTACTGAGTCAATTTGTCGCCTTTTTATGCATTTGATAATTCTTCACCTCGTCCTTATTCAACGTTGAATTTTAATTGCCTCCTGGAATTATGAATGACTGAGTACCGAGAAATATGAATAGACGGCCCACCTTGCGCAAAGGAAGTGAATTCTCAGCTATTGGTGTGTAGGCGGACGTAGACACCTTAGTAAACATTTGACACCACGGATGTGGTTGTCGAACATGATACGATACTAACCAAGGAGCCAGTGTCGATGTGTGAGTCGTGCATTATAACATTTATAACCAACAATTAATTTTTAGGTTTTTTTAAATGATTTATCCAATTGTGTGGAGAGTTGCAAGCCGCCACTTCTGTACCTCGAATTTTGATCGCGTGCCAAAAACGAGCTAACAACGACAAGGAAAAAATAGCCATGTCAAATGTTATGTAACTGATATTATACGTCTACGTCAACATATTTTTGTGATCAACTACAAGAACTGTTCTCTTCTTAGACTAGTTTTCTAACAAAAATAACTGGGACTTGTTAATTTCGATTTCAGTTAACTTTGGAAGCAAATATTGCAATAGAAAGTGTTATTGTATACTCGAAAATATGTCCGTTAAAGAGAACCGTTGTTCAATGTTTTTATAATGTTAAAGAAGTAAAGGTGAACTAAGTTAAAAGGTGCAACACAACAGGAAAAATATCAAGCCCTCATAAATCCATAGAGTATTGGTGTGTTTTGAGTTTATCAAGTGTCAATGACCCCGTAAGCAAAAGGTATGCCAAGGTACTTCGGTTAGTGACGAGGTGAATGGTTCTGATACACTGACTTTATATGATGCAGTAAGCGTTTGTTTAATATAAAACCAAATATATTCTAAAGAGATAACGTCATTCGCTGAAATTTTGCCGATCGTTGAATAAAACATATCCTCAGATTGATTTAATAAGCCTGGCTTATGCTCAGTTTAGCATTATTGTTCTGAATTAATAGGTTGTTATAGAATACCGAACATGGGCAAATTGTGTATTATTTAATCCATCTATGAACTCTGACAATATGAACGTAGAATAAATGAGCAGTTTTATGTAAATCACAGATTTTATAACCAGTTTAGAGCTCGTCCTTACCACTTTCACGCCCGATTTCTAGCGTAACCGATGGTAGTCGATGTTATTTTTGATATATTTACGTTATAAAACATCGTCGAACTCAAAATGATCGATTTTCTTTCCTCAAAATTATTGATTTATTATATTATGCAACACTTGTTTTTGTCGATAACTGCTAATAAATAAAATTTAGAAAGTGAATTATCAGTTTTGCGTTCACGTTTGAGGTCGCTGCATCGCGTTTCCTTGTACATTTGATGAGGAAAGCATGTGTGTCTTGAGTGACGCGCTACTGACCTCCTTGCGGAAGACTGATTCCAGTCGTTGGGAGCGCGAGTGCGACTCGTCGGGCGACTTTTCCGCGCAGACGCATCTCAAGTTGGTCGGCCGCGACATTGACCCGCCATACATGATCGGCCAATGCACCGAGTGTCGCAGGCTCTTTGTTTATATCCTGTAAGGCCTCGAGCCTCGGTCGTTCATTGTCCTCATCCCTGAGTAAGTCATCAAGCTAGCATAATAGCTATCTTCATACATTCTTGCGTGGGTCCACTAATGACATTGTGTTGCGGAAAACGATCAGAGGTGCGAATGATTAGTATTTAAGGTTACTTCACGAAAAGCCTTGAAGTTTCGCCAGCTGATATTGTTTTCATAAGCGATTTTTTTTTAAAGTGGGATCTTTGCTTTTTACATGAAGATTTTTATTATTAGAATTTTCTTTTTTACTAAGACTGAAGAAAAACGTAGTCGTGAAATAATGCAGGATAAACAAACAAAAAAACACTTAGTTAAATAATTAAATTGCATTGGTAGTGCAGTTTGTTTTGGGGAATGGAAGAGCTGAATGGAAGAACCAAATAAAATTGAATTGAATCAGAAGTGTGTGTGGAGTGTGGTGTCGTAAGTCGTTAATGACATTCCACAGGTTGCGCTGCCGGGGTGCGTCAGAGCATTCGTCACGGACCACCAGCTCACCGCGTAAATAGCGAACGTTCAAAATGCAGTTAGCGCAGACACAGCATCTCACCAATTTCCTGAAATATGGGTTTCATGGTGACGTAAAGTCGGACGCCCGCGCTTTCAGCGGCGCCTGCGCTGGACCCATTTTAGGACATGACTAACGGAAATTCGACTCCTCTCTCTCTGGCCCGCTCCCTCCCGTGGGACGCGGTGTGCGCTTGTCTCGCTCGCGCGAAAAGCTTCAAGAAATCTTTTAATAGTGTCCACGGCCGCGATCTACTTTCAACTAGAGGCGGGAAATGTGCAAGATTGTGTTTAAATTTTCGAAAATGCGCGGGGATTTTGAAAATTAATTTCCACAATTCACTTGATATCATAATTTTATATTTTTTGTTTATTTATTAGTCATAAACAAACTTTTTTTCCCCATTATTTCTTTAATAGTTTTGGTCTCCAAAAATAGATTCATAATCTGATAAATTATATCAGCGCTGGCAATTTATAGACCAGGTGCAATCAGATGTAGTAATGTAGTACTGAGCTGGTATAACAGTGGGAACTTCTGTTTTATCGATTTACAGATAAAATAAGTATTTTTTTGTAAATACACAAACATGAGTCACGCACGAAGGAGATAAGGTTTTCCTGACGGTGTTATTTTTATTGCAAACTGGGTATGCCGCGCAGAATACAGTTTACGTTTACCTACCCCACGTTCCGTGTGTCAACATTGTGTGAGGTGTGTAAAACTGACCTTTTTCTGTTGTTTCTCCCAAGCCGGGTCTAGCAGACCCTCGCGCTCCCACTCCTCCTCCTGTTCCATATACCCATCCGCCCCGTACGTCCCGTCATAGTGATTTGACATCACTCCGTTGTCCATCATCATGGTCACCGCACTGACCGTCGATTTCGATGTTCGTTCGAGCCTATGACCGCGAACTCGCGTGTGTTGGTTCGTACCGCGCACTGCAACAAGCAGCCGGCCGCACGCCCGCTGCAAGAAGACTGGCGCACGAGCGCTCCTAGCGGCGGCGTGGAGAACTTTCCAATTACGTTTCGTTACTTCTACTCAACTGTCAAAGTTATCCGCAGAGAGAAACGAAACGCCCTGGAATATTATATCGCAAAGATATTCGCGGAGCGTAGTGAAATAAACTTTGCATAACCTACTTTATTTTTACCCGACTTCTCATTTGTATCGGAGGGTTACGTATTTAGCGATTCTGTAAATAGTGTACAGGCGTTATAACGCGTGGGCAAGCTTGTTATTATTTAGTGCTAATTTGCTTTGTCTACCGACATTTTTTGGCGCAGTTTTTTTAAATCCATCGAGCCCATCTCTAATGAGTTGAGATAAAATAGTGTATGAAACTGCACGTAACTTGGTAGTGTACATAGGTTGGTAGTCCCCGGTTAATTAACAGGTTCATAAGCTAATTATGGCGGTATCTACCTCGCCATATGCGAACTACGCATCAAAGACCTGACGTCATCCTGACGTCACATAAATCCTGCATCGCGCAATTAAAGTTTACCGTTTTGTCGTCACCACAGGACGCTGGCAGAATAGTCGACATCGGCTCAGTTGCCAAACAAGAAAAAAAAAAAAAATTACGTGCAGTGGACATATATACAAGAACCCAACATCAATCGTTGGGCAGTTGCCCGCCAGACACAACACCCGTCTGGTTGGAGGATCCTCCCTTTTCTATGGAGTATGAGTGAACTTTACACCCTGTTCCTCATACCCCTAAATTGGTGACCCCGAATATGAACGTCAACGCAGCCTTCGTGCAACTACTCCAGCGTGAGGTCATCATTATCACTCACCACAACCTTTCAGTGAGGCGAGTCACACAGCCAAGCCAACACCCGAGGCGTCAACGGGTATCCTGACCACCAGCATGCAGCGAACGCGCATTCCTATTCATCACCCTCAGCCTCATCACCCCGACCCACTGGGGAATCACCTCAATCACCTCATCATCCCGACCTCCTGGGGAATGACCGCAATCACCTCAATCACCTCATCACCCCGACCCACTGGGGAATCACCGCAATCACCTCAATCACCACAACCGCCGCAAACAGTTCCGACCCACCGCGAACAATGCGGCACCCGGTTCCGACTCACTGGAACCACAACTGGCACTGGCAAGCATCGCAAGATACAAAACTCAGCCCACTATCGACCTCCGGTCTCCGGAGGGGAGTGATGTGGCGGTATCTAAATCGCCACATGCGAACTACGCATCAAAGACCTGACGTCATCCTGACGTCACATAAATCCTGCATCGCGCAATTAAAGTTTACCGTGCAGTGGATATATATACAAGAATCCAACATCAATCGTTGGGCAGTTGCCCGCCAGACACAACACCCGTCTGGTTGGAGGATCCTCCCATTTCTATGGAGTATGAGTGAACTTTACACCCTGTTCCTCATGCCCCTAAAAATCCGAAAAGCGAATTGGTTTTATTATTGCAGTCGCAGAAGGTGCTAAAAGTAGATTATTAACCTTCGGGATACAGGTGCCTTCGTCTTGGGCGAGCTTGAATCCCCCGCTGCACTGAGGTACTTAACTGTCACTAACGAGACACAATGGAAAGTTATATTATGAAACTGAATCAGCGTGCCGGCTGATGGTTAGGATTCTAGTCTCAGGTAACTCCCTCGCTTTGTTCAGGAGTTAAATCAGAGGAGAATAGCCCTAGGATCCTTAATTGCGTTCGGGATTGAATATAGTGCCCGTGACAAAAGATAATACTTTATTCCCTTAGTGAATAATCTACCATTATTCGAAGTATGAAAAACATACATTATTTTATAAAATTACTGCTGGTGTCTTTAATAAATTAATTATGATCTGTAAATATTGTGTATAAATAAATATAAGTTTTAGAATATAAAAAAAAATTATGATCACTCAATGTATATTTTATAGTAGTAGCACTTAAGTTATGTTTCGAAATACCTAACGTTACTAGTGGGAACAAATGATAATAATTTATTTACCACCAGAAAAACTACCATAAAAGTTACCATTTAGTTGGTAGTGTTACCCCTAAACGAACCTCAACAATCGAATTCGATAGCGAATCGAACGGTTGTGAATATTATTGCATTGCAGGAGTTATTGAGTAATTGGAGTATCTTTTGAGTTTTAGTTCAGGTTTTTATGTTTATAACAGAACGAAAAATAACAAATAAGAGGGATGGTGTTAGATAAAAATGTAGGAGCAGACAGGGCAGTGGCACATCAGGGAACTCAGAAGGAAGGATATCGTATCATTTAAACCACAAATAAAATACACAAAAGAATTTATTCACCACATAAAATTTCTTTGGATAATAATCTTGCTTTGCTCTTGCAAAATAACAGTTATAATTATAATTTTATACTCTTTGAAGATCCCACATATTAACATACTTATAGCAACATTCACGATCACAGGAAGGTTAAAATTTTGGAATAGAAAACTTATTTAACCATCGAAGAACTTGACACGTCAATATTTGGTGTTTCTACAAATTAAACCTATAGATACATACATGAGTATTATAATAGATAATGTAAAACTCATAAGAAACGGATAATCATGCATTACATATATTTTTATGACATCCACTGAATATTTTATATCGGCGAACCATCCATAGAAGCTTTGAGCAAAGTTACAACTAAACATTATAAAATTATTGACAATAGAAGACTTTACCATCATGTATAATTTTCATAAGTATA
The DNA here is from genome assembly GCA_948473465.1 of Lithophane ornitopus. Lineage (NCBI taxonomy): Eukaryota > Metazoa > Arthropoda > Insecta > Lepidoptera > Noctuidae > Lithophane > Lithophane ornitopus. The sequence goes on along the minus strand of OX419624.1, from coordinate 7,682,465 downwards.
AAAATTTTACCGACAATTCAACGTGATCTGCCAGAACGTTAGAAACGTTTGAATTTAGGCTAAATATTTATTTATATATTAACACCTATTTTATTAGACGATTCATTAAAATTCAGAAGACCCATTTCATATATATTTATTATACACATATATTATTATTTAGAATATAGACGACGAGTGCGCTCATGAATGGAACTTGGCACTAAGGCTGGGATTATGCGCATATTTGTAAACATGTAAAGATGGTCTTAACAGAAATGAGAAAATATCAGAAAACAAGTTTTTCATTCTTACAGCGTACCTATGAGCAACCCATACAGAAATGGAATTAGACAGTAGAAATGTGTCGCAAAAATGTAAGTGAAACGTAAAAAAGAGCAAATTATCTAAATAGATATTATGTATTGGGTTAATAAAAAAACAATATTTATTTAAAAGTGATTCGCACCGACTCAGTAGCATACATATGTTTCAGGAATGTGTTCCCGAGATAGACTTTTAAACACGCTAAAAAAAATACCCCAATAGACAAAGGCGAAATGGGTCTCAAAGATTCCATACAGTACAGAAGGATAAAAAATACTAAGTATAACACTTGGTTCAGAAGTCTTCACTTTAACAATTATTAACAGAAAGTAGATACACTTACCTAGGTGAGATTGAGTGGAAGATAGGTATTTCTAGTTATATAAACTATATCTATGCAGTCTGTATGTGTTATCATAAGTTAAACTTATCCTAAGCACAGACTGCACAATTCAGTTTTTCTCAGAGCATCACGTTTATTACACGAACTGACATCATTCACATAGAAGTACATATTCGAGACAAACACAATAGTGATGTGATGCGTCATTTACACTTGGTCGTTGGCCAAATTCGGCTATCAAATGCAAGCTAAACCTAGGATATACACCCTGCTATATTATCTACTACATACATTTACCGATTACAAGGCGTTACGTGAACGATACAAATCGTGACCATTACACCTAGTATATCGAATATTTTAGACCACTTAGGTAAGTACATATACATTCTATGCTTACTCTACTCCATCGAACACAAGATAGGGGCGAATTACGAACGAAACGACCAAATGTAATGGAGACATGGTTTGGGATACAGACTATTATATTAAATATAGGTACACTTGGATAAATAAAGTCTCTACTATATTTCATCATCGGTATTCTATTAGATGAAAAATAAGGGTGTATTTTCACGACAATGTACAATTAGAACTGAATTGAAGTTAATAATGAAATTAAAGCTTTGTTTGTGGATTAAAATTGTGCGAAGAATAAAATTTGTCACCAATTTTGTTAAAAAGACATGAAGAAAAGTAAAAACTAACTGACATACAAACACCAGCGCACAGCCCCAACTACTTGGTCTAGGAACGTGTTTGGCACAAGGCTTATAAGGAATATAATATGAATAATAAAAATATAATAATAAAAAATATTAATAATCAATCTTATTTCTTTGATCTATGAACTTGAAAATTGGACCGAATACATTATCTAAATTAATGGTAAACATTTTAATCAGAATTTTTTTACAACTCTCTTTTAAAGTAGATGGTGATTGTGTTAACATTTTTAGGGAATATGAAATCTACGCGGATGTTGAAGTTGCGGCCAAAGTGCTAATTTTAATATATTGACTCATTTTTAAATTTATAACTCCGTTACAAAATTAATATATTCCATAAACGATATGCTTAATTTAATAATCTTAGGAAAATTGGTGACAATTTTCATGAACATTTGCTTCTTTCTGTAAATACAACAACAGTAGGTATACATAAAAGTATGTATAACATTCTATACACTTCAGAAGGCAATAAATAGTATTATCTATGATAGTATTTTGAAACATCTCAAGAACGAGACATAGGTAGGTACACAGTGGGTTAATATACTGAATTTTATTCTACGGATAACTCTTTTATATGATATGATTGTACATATTGCACAAATCAATGTATTTTGTGAACATTCGTATAATATACGATATATTTATATCAAGTTTTATATACTGTACAACTTTGAATAACGTGTTCAGGTCCAGGTTCAGTCGTTTACTAAAATCTCGTATTTTTTTATTACGATGGTTATAACAAAGTGGCACTCTATACATATTAAAATTTTGATCACGTATAATATTGTTTTTTTTTTTAACTACATTGGTATTTTTGGGTCACATCACCCTCTTGATAGATCACAGAAGGGAAAACTTTAATACGTGCTATATAACATGGATATAAACAATATTTAGATGTATATTTTTTTTGCCAGACGATGAAAATTTTATTCGCAATTTTGGTACCAAAAATAGAGATGGTTATGTTGAACACATCTAGCTAGATGTAAAAAATATAGGTATCAATGAACAACAACAAGGAGTAGGTATCCGAGAAGTGTACAAATATTTCTCGTACCTCTACAGTACTCGAGTACATCTATAACAATAATACTTTTAGAAGGCGTTGACATACATTATTAGAAGGACCCACCCCAGTCACTCTTCATAATCTATCTAATACACTGATATTTCTCACAGCTCCATGTTTTATATACCATAGTCGAAACTTTCAAATTCCGAAAACCTCGAGTCCTGTTTCTGCAGCCGCTGTTGGCAAGCCTCGATGTAGCTGTCCTGAATCCTGTACATGCCCGAGTTGGCCTGGTACATAAGTGTCTCGAGGATCCGCTCGTTCTTAATGGCCTTCGACGGGAGCACCACTTTTATCAATTCCTGCGGTGAGATCCTATACAGCTTCAGGTCTCTAGCTAATCTTTCCATAGTGCACTTAAATTCATTTTTGGCATCAGTCTTATTGGCGGACTTGGCTTTGATTTTGTTCCGGGCCCAGCTGAGCATCGCTTCGAACTTCCTTACTTCGGGCACCTCAAGGTTCCGGCACATGATCATCTGCACCATGGACTCGGACAAGTTGAGGAACTCCGGAGTCTGGAACAGTGCGTAAGCTCGCTGCTCGATGAAGGCCAGAATCATGTTAACCAATTCCGAGGCTGACGTATATCGCCAGTAGTAATTCTCTAATGATATGAGCATCGTGCATACCACTTCTATTCTAAGAAACTGCTTAGCATGATGGAAGCACGCTTGTAATAACTCAGGCAAGTCGTAATGTTCAGCGGCACAGATGAGGCCTGGTATGGAGGCGCAGGTCAGTGGACAGCTGCCAGTGTGCAAGTAGTCAAGGAGGATGCGGAAGGTTTCGGGATCGAACTCGATTATTGAAAACTGGAAAATAAAACAAAATCGTCATGTTGATATAGTAAACAATTGCTTTGTGGTCAATTCTAATTTTAAATGAGGAAATTTTAAAATAGAATCGAACATTTTTTCTCGATATTTTACCTCAGTTTGTGCCAGTTTAGCACGATCGACTTTTTGTGCGTCGGCGCATACAGATAGCCTGGGTACTGCCAGTGCTGCATTTTTGTCTTTTTCCTTATCTTTTGCTTCTTTATCTATAAAGAATACACAATTTTGTTATAAATTAAAATATATGAAACACTGTACTTGAAATACCACGTGCAAGGTATCAACAGTGGCGATAAACGTTGCTCAATGATTTATTTTAGGCGCTTTGACATAATTATAGTGCTCAGGAATGCAACCACATTGTATTTCCATACATTTAATACAACAAAGCTACAATCGATTTAGTGTTTTAACGCAATGCAATGTGCTGGAGATGGACGGATTTAGAACCAATACAAGATATAGCGACATATGTAATACAAATGAATGAAATGAAATTGTTTATTCTAAAATGCGATATCGGAATCACTTTCACATGTCATATAAAAAAAATAAGCTTGATAGAGTCAACATTTCCTATCTGTCCCCTGAAAAGAAATGGCGAAACAAACTCAGGGATTAAAGTTTAGACATAATATTGGTCAGATCATGTGAGGACCATGTAGTTTAGCATCTGAAATGGTCTTTTGGGGAACGAACCATTTACCTATGAACGAGTTGCTTACTCTGTGGAGGCGATTGCGATGTAAAAATAGAAAACAAACAACTTAAAAGTCAGCCTAAAATAATGGCTAAGAGTAAAAGCTGTGCAAAGCAGATCGGTAGCCTGATGGGTCGACTGTTAGATCAAAGTGATCACAATGCGGGATTGATGGAGGGACATAGCGATACTTACTGGAACAGTCCTGGGAACTGGCCCATTTCTTTTTATCTTCTGCGTTGAGTTGAGAGTGCTGTTTACGGATGGATCGGCCCCAGCCTGCTGTTATTGTGCCCAGTCGAGAGAAAGCGCGCTTCACCATCGGCGAACTGGGAACGCTTTTTGGCCTGGAATTTTAAAAACATATAAGTATGTTTACTCCTAAGTTAGGTGTGCTGTAATTTGCTAATATGAACTTTAAATTCTTCATCATTAAGTCTCGATTCAGATGCATCGATAACATAGTTGGCGGATATCGCGATTCGCTTCCATTGCGATCGTGGTAATTACATCGTTAATTTAGCGGTACACATAATGCTATTGAAGGGAGAGGTCGATCTTACCTAGGTGACTCAATATCGGGCACTTGCAAGAAGTTACTACTCTTTTGCCTGGCAGGTGTCGGGGACAGAAGTGTGGGCGCTGGACGGGCCAACAATTCAGCTACTGGGACTTGTGGCGACCCGAAGCCAGTCTGTATGCCGTATAACATCTCTTGGAAGACCCTGGAATAAGATTAGACAGTATATAAGTCCGTCTTGTAAAGACAAACATGAAAGATAAAAAACAACAATACTTAGTATATAGTTTCGGAAAAGTTAGCAGGAATACTGGCATGATCTAAAGCGTCAAATTATTTTGAAGCGTGAAAAAATTGTATATTTAAAATATGAAAGGGCAGGATTTAGGACATATCGTTAAAAGTGAAACAGAACTTAGGGCTAAAATAACACGAGAATGTAGGACGAAAGTGAGTTTAACAGATGGTAATAGAAAATCTTAAATTCGATAACTATTCGTATAAATAACAATAATCACCTGCTCCGAACTCCAAGAATGGCCCGAACACCAATAAACTTGGTCTTCTGCTTTGATTGTCCAACCAGGAACACCACATCAAATAGCTGGGCATTCTGTGCCATATTCAGTTCACTGTTAAGGAAAACTCTTGTGAAGTCCTTGGCGAGTTGATCGTAGTCCTCAAACTGATCCCGCACGGAGTCCAGGAGGGGTGAGGACGGTCGCATGTGACCGATGGGACGCCATGAACCTGGAGAATAAGTAATGGATATTTTATTGTATAGTCTTTAGGGCCACTTGCACCGCCAATAACTAAATGAATTTAGTGCTAAACGTTAACATCGTTCTATTTCTGTCAATCGTTTGAAGAAAGAGAGAGAGAAAGATGTTTTGAATACGTTTAGCGTTAAATGTATTTTGTGATTTGTGGTGCCTTAGATTATCCCTTCCAAATGTTTTATTGCGTGGTTTTGGCAGTTATTATTCCACCTTTTCGGTTTCCCTTGTATATGTGTTCTTAGATGATGACTGGACTTTGCTTCATAATCATTATGTTCTGATCGTGTGATGATAGCGTGTGAAACACAATATTATCTAAAAAAATAATACACATGCTCATGGGAATGCATTTATAGGATTGAAAAGAGTGAGATTAAAAAAATAGTTCATATATGAATCATCAATGTTTAACAGAGCAGAGCAGAACTAATTTATTCTATAAAAGCAGCAAAGCGTAAAAAAAGAAGTGCCTGCACAACCATACCTCTTCGGTAAGGTTTCGGTATTTGTCCAGTTTCGGCATGGTTCTGCAAGTTAGCTACGATGTCTTCTAGCATTTGGCTGCGAGTTCTTTCTTGCATTCTCGCGAATTTAGGTGCGGAGTATGAAGCTCTTTCTCCATTCACTATCTTGGTCAGCAACCATTCCCTGAAAAAATATGGTGAATGTGACCTGAGAAATGCGAAAAGATTTTTTGAAATAACATTAATAAATCTTCAAAATTACAGTTGGGGGGGGGCGTGGGTTGGGGAGGGAAGACTTTTGGTGAGTTTGAAGTTAGGCCAAATCAACAAGTTTCATCACAAATAATAGGTATACCCAATTCTCATACCTTCTCATCAAAAACTTTCGACTACATCTCGCATATCTGTTCACTGCGGTCAATTATAACTTTATTTAACCAAAGCAAGTTCTCAGTAAAACTAATTGCAATAGTTTTGCTCCAGTTGTAACTGAAGGATTTCGATTTCAGTTCTAATATCGGCATAAACTCAATGTTTGCAGGGTATATATAGTTTTGGGATAAACTTAACCGACTCATTTGTTTACCATTGGATGTGGGGCTGGTGAGTATGAGGTCTTAAGTTAAATTTGCAAATAGTGCGGTGTTTGTATCCCGGTTATGAGTTGGCTCGCCCTTTGATATTTGATTTAATGCTATATCAGATCATATAGCGTCTTTACAAAACTGCGAATTTAAGGACGTCCCTTTTCTCAAATACATAATTATATTCGGATCAACCTCTAGTATACATATTTAAGTCTACTCATACATGTGTTGTATAAAGTCTTACCTGAACATGGGGCCCTTATCAAAGACGCTTTGCTCCCACAAGTAAGGCTTGTACGCCCCCACTTCATCTCGAGTGACCACTGACACCTCGTATCGCGTTGGCCGACGCTTGATCTTAGCCGATACTCGGACTGCGAAGGATTTAATTATTAGATTAGAAAATTTACCAAAGAGGGCAGCTAACCAGATTTAACGAATCAGAAAAGTGCGGTTGTGTAACAAGCATAAGCATAATCATAATAAAATGGCTTATATAACATGCTCCCTCTGCTGGGAAATGCCACCTCTCTGTGATAAAAAATTGCGAACGTTTCTAATAAAGTTATGTTATTATGTTATCCATAAATATAAAAAAAACTAAGTTATCTAGTTATTTGACTTACCTAGAATGAATGTATGCAAGAAGTGGCTCTTGATACAAGCCGGAGAGAACGCAGTGTTATCGGCTTCCAGGAAAACGACGCAAACGATATCGTTGCCTATATGACGTTTCCTTTGTAATTTCTGAGGGTCATGTCTCTCGTATGGCAATAGAGTTGATACGTGGAACATGATTTCTATTCCTCTCCAGTTTGTGTAAACGGAATACAAGCCAGTCAGATCGTGCACTGTATCTAAACCACCTTTATATTTGTCGAAACCTGTGAAGACAACGAATCTAATTAGAATTACAGTCAATTGCATCTTGTTTAATTATTATGAGCCAGGTAAAGGAGGTTTTATTACTGAAGAAAACAAGCAATAGTTGCGAGTTAGCTGCAATTTTATGTCTTTTTCATTAAAGACCCAAATTGTTGTTATCGTTCAAATGACTTCTTAAGAAGATTTGGCTAAATGGATAAGACGCGCCTTTGCAATTAAAACTTGGTCTGTCCCCGCACAATAGAACCTACCCTTAAGTCTGACTTTCTCTCCTAAAACTTGCAGAAACTCTTCGAACATCGGCGAGTTTTCGTTATTGTCCAGAATCTCTTCTTCTGTGTACTGGTTTTCTTTCACGTATATGACCCCGACTTTTAGCTCCGACTTTATAAACACCTGAAATCAGAAAGTTGTTTCTTGTAAGTTAATATTTCCCGCTGCTGACAGGATTTTTCATATCAGTTTTCCCAATATTGTCGAGTATATACCTACAAGTCACTCGACATATATGTAGATTAAGTAACCAACTTATACGAAACTATCAAAGGAAAGGAAATCGTATCCCTTATTGCTTTTCAGCAACGATTTGGGAGTAGAAATACATTCTCAAAATATTATGACGAGAAATATTTTGGTAAATGTTAGATCAATCCGAAATTATTAAAGCTTCATTTGTGTATGTAATATGTCTAACTTATAAGTTTTTTATGCTGTAGAAAACTTTCCCTATCTTTTTATCAATTAATCAACTCAGCCTGTCACAGTCCACTGCTGGACATAGGCCTCTCTCATACTGCGCCACAACACCCTGTCCTCCGTCTACCGCATCGTTTGTCCCAGCAACCTTTTTGAGGTCGTCGGTTCGCCTAGCTGTGGAGCGTCCCACACTACGCTTGCCAATACAGTCTCCTCGTCTCCATCACCGGCCATCGGTCCTTCGACAAACATGGCCAGCTCGCTGCCAATTCAGCTTACTCCGGATAATTTCGTTTCTGATTTTATCCTTTTTATCAATAGTTTTATTTTATTCTGTACGGGAAACTTACAGCTAATTTAACTGTTCTTAAAAAAATGAAATTCAAGGTCATTTATAGGTTTCCGCTGATAAACACTAAAATTTAAACGAAAAAAAAGGTTGGTACAAAATACCTATAACATAAATATTAGAAAATTAATGGCTACAACCACTTTCATTGTTCTAAAAAGATCTGTTTCATAATAACAAAAACGATTTTTAGGAATAGCATTCCAATCTGAGCGGGATTTTCCCTGAGACAGTGTTGTTATTCGCGAATTAAATAAGGAGTAGGGGTAGCAATTTATTCTTGCATGGCATCTTTGATCAGAATGCCGCTAGTCTTCGATCGGCAGGGGACTCAGGGACCTCCCTCGTTATCTTTCCTATCTCAGCCTTCATACAATGATCCCCGAAGTCCCGCTATAATGAAAACAGTGTCCACTTTACTGATGAACTAGTTTTATTATTAGAAATGCTTGTAAGCTAAGCCCGACGCTTGAACGAAATTGCTTTGGAAGCTCCAGGTTTTTAAAGTATTCTTGATGAAAATTCCGAGAATAATGGAGCAGAAGCCAATCAGATATAAGAAAACATTACAAATAAAATATTTATCTTGAAGTGAAGAAAGAACTTTCGCCCGCTCATAAAGCGTTTAGATGTTTACCTCTTCTCAATTACGAAATGACCGGAGCGTACGAATTTCGACGAAAGAAATTAAGAAGAACCGTTATCCGGATTAATATGAATACTTACTTTTTCGGTATCGAATCTAGTTTCTCTAGGGACACTTGCTAATCTATTTCGATGCGATCGAGGGGACGGAAAATTCGAGTAGATTACCGGTATTATTTTTGTTATGTATTTGGCTGAAGGGCACAAATCTTACGTATAAGTATATCCGTTCCCGAGATTTTCTATAAATTGACAATCCTCGTTAATTTGTTCTCGGTAGGTAAATATTGAGGTAATCCACCATCGTAGGTATCAACAATATTTCCCTCGACGGTATTCAAGATCATAAATATAATAAAATCTGGAATACGCCGGTAGAGTGTTTTTGAAATACCCAGGTAATATTTATGCGAAAGCTGAAAAGTAGGGAACATTAAAACTAAAAGCTTTTTGGTACTAATATGATTTCAAAGTTTACCGACAAGAGAAAGATTTAGAGTATTTAGCATATACTTTGCCAACCTATCGGAATAAATGCAAGTTCGTGAGAACCGTTCAGAATTTAAGAAGGGTCGACTTGGCCGATTATGAACTCTTGATTTCCAGTAAATGTTTCGGCCGTTTGACTGTTTTTCTTAATGATGGAATTCTAAAGTTTTTTAATTGCACGGTAATAGGAATTCCAAAATTATACCTGATACCATCAAAATTGTATTCTTCAATACTTCAATAACCGTTCACATTGGGACAGTAGTTTCTGTCTATTGAATAGTTTAGTAGGTTTTATGCCAGTAGTGATTCAGAAAACCTAATTAATATTTGAGTGGGTTCAATACGTATCTACTTATTCCAGTTGTTTGCTAGAAGGTCAAAAGCAAGTTGTGGGCAACACGAAACTCCACTCAATTTTACACAAAATAGACTTTGAAGCAAGTCTATTTTGTGTGTGTGAGAATTAATAATTGTTTATTTGGATGGAGATCGTTGACTATTTCAGAAATATTTTGGTGAAAATTGTAATGATGCAAGAAGCGTAGACTCGAGATCCTTTAAAAATAAACTTCTCATTTATTGCATGTTGTAGTGTTGACGCACTAACGGTAATAAATTGCATTTTTAGACTACATTCTCTGAAGTATTTAGAGGAATTATTGTAAATCTATTTTATACCACCTCATATATTTGTTCCATCAAAATAATCGACGTAGGATCCTTGGTAAGAACTGCTTCACCGTGAGTCCGCATACATCAGACTGCGATATTTCACCTCACAGTAACAAAACACAGACTAGACGAACATTTCCTTTGATGAGAACACATTTTACTGCCGTTCTACTACCTAATAAAGGAGACATAAAGTACTGTAGGTACATACCTAGTCGTACTGTCGGGTACATACATATATATTCGCTGCGGGTCACAAGCACAACCCAGGAATACTTTATGTTTACTTTACTAGCGCTTTTTGTATCAGGGAAATGTTTATGTTAAAATAGTTGGGCAGAAATTGCATATAAAATGGAGATGAAAAGTGGATGGAAACGGTCTGACGTAATAAAGATGATGTCACGCTGATGCATATTACGATACAGATGGGGAATATTACATGGTAGATATATATGTGTGTAAAATAACGCTCAAAGCTGATAATTATAGTGTACGTGGCAAAGTGCCAGAAGAGATTATGATAAAAGTGACATAATATCTCCAAGAGAAAAAAGTTGTCAAAAACCAATGAAAGCTTTATCGAATATAAAATTTGCCTAAACGGAAAAGTCGAGGTGACAAAGACGATAATAAGGATATGAATTTTAAAATGAAAGTTAGAGATGCCGTCAACAAAAGCGATTTGAATATTCGATAAGAGCGTTTATTTTTAAAGTGGGCAACGTCGCAAATAGATGTCAACTATTTCGCTGTTTTGATTAATTTGGCAATATCACCTACTGTGTCGAATTATGAAATTATAACTAGTGTGTAGTAATAGAGTGTTTTGAACTTTCAAAATGCCTTTTTTACTCCTAAAACGATTACAAAATCAAATTCAATGTTATAATTGCTATTCATTATTAATATTCTAGTTCACTTGTTAGCAGTAATATTGCCAAATTAATGAAAACAGTGAATATTTGACATCTATTTGCGACGTTGCCCACTTTCAGAATGCACGATCTTAAAACTTAGTGCCTTACGAGTTGTAGGTCGTAAGTTCGAACCCAGATAGGCGCTTTACTTTGTGTAAATTATTTCATCACCACTTCTCTCAAAACGGTGAAAGAAAGCATCCTAGAACATGGGCATGTCCTAGAACTAAAAGTTCGAAGACATGTGTCATCTACCATCCCGCACTGGGCCCGCGTGGTGGATTACGTCCCACTCCCTCTCATAGAGAGGAGGCCTGTGTCCAGCAGTGGGAACAGGATGATAATGTTCTTAAAAGTTTCTTGAACATATATATTTTGTGAATATAGGTATAATTTCTTATACAGGTGACTGGTAAGGTAGATTGACGTGATCCACGATCGTTAGGGCAATTGTAAAAGAAACACATTTTATGACGTCGTTACGTTTTAACGCAGAAAAAGCAGAGATAAGGTACGGTAAGGGGGAGACTGAGGGTAGCTCAATGTTTCCGCGCGAAGAAGAAGCGTTGTTGAAAATTGATCCTAAATGGTGTCATGTTGGTAGTTGACTGTTTTATTAGAAGTTTATTATGTAGCATAGAAAAACTTATTATATTGTAGAATGAAATGAATTCTTAAGGATAGAATTTAGTAAAACTATGTGAGATTGAAATCATGAAATCAGAAACTTGTCTCCAAATGTTTTAGAGCAGTTTATCCAGTACGTCTCTAGTCTACACACATTGCAACAAAATAACTTGATATCGTGTAGCAGTTTCCATCGGTAACACCCATTAAAGAAACCTTCACTTCCAGACATTCTATATTCAGGGAAATATTTAAGAAAAACAACCAAAGCGAAAGAGTCCGAAGATCATAAATCATTCAGGTGGAAGTGCCCGTCAACATCGATCTAAAACCATCTCTTCCAGAAAAATAGCGAACAGTTTCGTAACGTTTGGTCCGACTTCTTGTCAAGCCATCCATGTCAGGCTGCGTTACTGTACTTCATGTTTTCGGTCACATTACATTATATTCAAGGAAAAAGTTACAGACGTTTTTCTTATTTATACAGGTTTCAATCAAGAAAAGTGTGTAGAAGAATAGAAGATTGAAAAGCTGTTACTAATAGTGTTCGGTCCATTTCTTTGGAACGGATAGGTGCCTATCGGTAATGGAATTTGTTATAAGCTACCCTTGAAATGCCTAAAAATGTTGGAACGTTCGCCCTTCATTACATATGAGTGGCTTTTACTTTTAATAATAATGGGCTAGTAATACATTATTCAATTACCTATTTAATTTAGATTTATATTATGTAGTTTATTGTAGCCATCCCCTGAAATGGTCCCCTGAATTCATTTTGTGTACTTAATGTACAGACGAATAAACATTTTTATCTTTTACGAAAAGTCACTTTGATGTAAGTAACTTTTTGTTTGTTTTCCGTTTTAGAACAAAAATGGTTGTGAGCTTTTAACATTAAATTAGGTAAGCGGCGCCGGGCACGTGCGCGTATTCCATTTAATTGTTAATAGCCAAAGTGAAATATTCATGCTTGGCTGTGGTGAAAGAAAAAACCAGCCAAGTGCGAGTCGGACTCGCGCACGAACGGTTTCGTACCATTATCTATAAAACGAGCAAACAAAATCACGTTTCTTGTATGGGAGCCCCCTCAAATATTTAATTTATTCTGTTTTTTAGTATTTATTGTTATAGCGGCAACAGAAATACATCATCTGTGAAAATTTCAACTGTCTAACTATCACGGTTCATGAGATACAGCCTGGTGACAGACGGACAGACAGACAGACAGCGGAGCCTTAGTAATAGGGTCCCGTTTTACCCTTTGGGTACGGAACCCTAAAAAGAGATTCTGTGCATTGAATTGTACTGTGCCAAGGCCACGACATAGGGCGGTGCGTCTTGCGGCGCGGGGCGCCGCTCGAATGTTCCCGCGCCGCTCTCCTCTCCGCAAGTCGCATCACGGCGACTCATACCACGCTCTAAAATAACTTCTAACATTTGTTCTCACCGCGCTCGCAGACGCAAGACGCAGGTCGCGCGTGCGGCGATGTCGTGACTAAGGGGTTAACTGTATTGGAAAGCAAAAAATCCTAGGCTATGCATTGCATAGTTAGTAGATTAGTGTAGGTACCATCGCGGACACTGGCGGTTAACCATATTTCAACCTCATTACTAAGGGCATAAGGGTTAAAAGTGGTTCACCGCAAATGTCTGCGGTTGTACATTAACTGCCTATGTATTTGATAAATTTAAGTTATTATTAAGTAAATATCGGTGAGTTAAATAGCCGATAATATTATTATATGTAAATTTAACTTATGAAACTTTTAGTTGGATAGATTAACATGAATTAATTTGCATTATTTCATACAGCGTTAAATTCATAGAGATAACATAAATTAGGTTAGTAAGCGTATTTTCAGTATGACGCGATCTACCGTAGACAATTTTATTGTGTATTTTTATTCTTAGTGAGATAAGAATAACCTTTAATTTTTAACCTTTAATTTAAATAATACAAGGGCATCATCCTCGTATTACCCTAGAATTATACAGTTGCTTTTGTTATTTAAAGTAAGTTAATTAGTGTAATTATGCACAGTGGGTTGCCAGGGAAACCGATTTATTGGACAGTAATTGACATATTAATTATGTAGATGATTATGGTTGCAGCTGGCAATAAAATATTCTCCAATAAATTACCTACCTAAACCTGTAGGATATGGCCACGTATAAAAAATAATTGTGTTGGGCCAAAACATTGAAATTTTTAGTATTTTCATTTTATTGGCAGGGATTAAGTCCCCACTCACTGTTATATTTAAAAACCTGACATACGGTGAAATTCAAAATGCAAAGGACGAACAGGGACGGGCCGATCTCAACAAACTTCCGACTTACGAGTATAAACGTACGTAACATACCTAATGAAAATTGGCAGTTCACTGGATCGAACAAACTTGGCTAACAACATCTACACTCAAAATTGAATCTTTCGCTCCAGATTTTTACGTACATTTTCTTTCTATCTGTGTTCAAAGGCTCACGGTAAAGATACTGACGTTTGAAAAATACGTTTATTTGAAGGCGGACGTTTATTGTATCGCTTTATAACGGTAGTGGTTGTTTGGGTTTTGTTTTTGCTTTTCATCATTCTGTTATTTAAAGCTAACTACAGTGATTTATAGGTATTTATATGTTATTGTTTGGCTTACGTTATAGGTACCTTTCCTATTACGAGTATGAAATTGCACAAAGTGGTCAAAACCATTGTTTAATAGATTTTCTTCACAATAGAAAAAATGTAAGTTTGAAGAGAAAATCTGTGCCAAGTTTTATTTGATATTGAATAGAAGGGGATTATTGAGAATTATTGCACGAAATGCCTTCTTTATTTATCTTATTCTTTTGGCGTATTGCCAGACCCTATGGCAGGAGGTACGCCTTGCCTGATGCATTCTCTATAACAAAAACACACTCAATTAAGATCGCTTAAAACTTAATCATTCCCACAATTACCTTTGTATTTACTTTACAAGGTAAGGGAACCGTCTGAAGTTTATTTAAATGGCTGGTTGTCTCGCTCAACTTCAGAGTAATTAGCTACGTTCCACACACTAACTCGCGTTTCCAATTCAAAGTTACAACATTGCCGCGTAATATTTTAATGTGTTCCATCGTACAGGATTTCATGCGCGCATGAAGTTTGTGAGGGAGAAGTAGTTGCGTCTAACTTGTCATTACTCCATTACTGTGATTAGCTCGAGCTATGGAGAGGCACGTTCCCCCTTGGGGGTACGAGGAGAGCGCCGATAGTCGTCCCCCTACGTTCTCTACGTTCTCTTCGTCCTCGCGACTAACGGGCCTCATCAATGTTTCACGGCAGTAAGCGGCGGCATCGTTTATTCGTAATTGGGAACTGAAAAAACAATCGCAGCGAGGGAAAGGTTTTACTGCTAATTTACTTGCGATCCAGAGTTCGCTTCGGGCCGAATGCCAAATGAGATAAGACGGGTTTTGGTCGTGATTTTCTTCAATGTTTGTTTTGTCGGTTGTGTGTGCTCACCCTTACCTCTAAGTTCGCAAATAGATACGAAGGACTCGACTTCACGTGTAAGGCTAGTTACATAATCTACCTAAGTAATGAACCCTTTGTGTACAATGCGTACGGAAAGATTCTATCAACACGTGATTAAAGTGTATTTTCGATGATAATATTATAGCGATGTACCATTTGAATGTGCTGAAATTAACCATTTTGGCACACACTATTGTTGTTAAAACATTATTTTCCGTATTTCATTTTGTTATTTGTATTTTGAGTTTCACGAACTGTGTCCAAATAAACGTTATACTTTCTTTTCTTTTTATGTACTAAAAATTATAAACATTTAAAAGTAATAAAAAAAAAATGAAATTCAATAACATCTGAAAGCGAAAAGCAGCAGTTTTATGTGGCGAATAACGGGAAATGACATAAGCTCATGTTGTGGTTATGATGATTGAACTTCCAACTTTCATAAAACGTAGCTTTTGCATGACAGACCGATTTTGGGGCTTACAAAAGCATTTTTTAAATTGAATCACTGTAATTTTGTGGATAGACTTGTACTCCATACTTTTTCATGTAAATGACCATCGTTGGATGCGAATTGCGAGGTTGGCATTCGAAAATAACAGTGTGAGTGCTTGTCCACTCTAATTCTTTTATGAAAAACAATCGTTTATATTCGTTCGTCGTTTGTTTTTCCACGTTTTTCTTTTCACAAAGCACCTACAGTCTGCGCGTGACTTCATTAGTAACCTAAGGAATGCGAAGAGTGGGCGTGCGTACTAAATAGAAGTGATCTTAATTAATAAGTAAGAATCAATAATCGTAATAAAAAAAAATATATTTAACAAGGTATATAATATCTGTTAATTTGTCTAATATATTATACATTTATCAAAGTTAAATATAATAATTTAATTATTCATGTTAATTGATAAAATTCTAGTCTTTTTTTCAGGCCCCGATATTATAAAACTCATTAAGCTCACCTACACAAATAAAATAAAATTGAATCCTACACTTCAAACCGAAACGATTAAAACCTTCCACCAACTCACCTGGTCAAGTTTAAGCAGTTCCTCCGGTGTATCGGGTAGCTGCCCCAGCATCAGCGGCGGGTTGATATTGACCTCCTTGCCCAGAGAACGCACCACCTCTTCACGGTTGTACCGGTCAGCGAACACGCAGGATGCCGGGATCAGACCGTGGACCGTGTAGCTTATTGCCCGGACTAGGATCCTGTATGGACAAAAAGTTATGTTCAGTAGAGCGAGCAGTAGTTTTCGTCGAGGGTACCGCGAGAGCTGGTTTGAGATAGCGCGAGAAATGAGTAGGCACCTGGTTGAACTGGGAAAGCCATTTTCCCAACATTGAGACAAAGTGGATTAGAAAAAAAAATAGTTTTCTCTACATTGGGCAAACCACATAGAACGAATATCATTTAATTTTTCATCTTCTCCATTTTATTAAATGGATATTACTGATGAAATTACAATAAACATCGATTGCTCTCAAATCTCAATAGGTACCAACCTACTAACAGATAACTACGTTACAGCAGATGTACGGTTGAGGTAGTACGCGAGAAGGGAACTTTTGCTCCATTTAAACCTTAAAGTTCCGACTTCCTGCATCCTTTTGAAATTCAATAAATCTCTATGTATACCTACACTGGAGCGGCTATTTAATGGAAAACTATTATTTGTCGGAACTTTGTTCCGTCTCAATTTATTTAGAGCGCAAAGGGTTGTCGTTAGCATAATGCGACAGTTTTGCGATGTATGTGTGTTTTGTGAGTAGAATGTACGAGTATGACTGCATAATTATCATGTGTGTGTGTGTGTGTGTATGTACCTAGTCCTACGAGGAATATTTTTGATTTTTACCTTTATTTTTTACTTGCCTTTTGTTTTACTTTTTTCTGTTGATACTATTCAAATATGTTTAAATAGTTAAACAAAAGTCATACGGCTTCGGCCGTTTTAATTATAATAAATAAATCACAGGTTACAGCTATTATTTTCGGCTACGAACGAGTAAAGAAACGTTAATTTCATACTAAATTAGTGATAATGATCAGCGCATGTGTCTTGTTGATAATTAAATACAAGTTTGACTTGGTATTCAGTGCCAATAATTTTTCAATCACCATACCCAAGAGGTACCATCTTCATAAATATAAAAACCGGCCAAGTGCATGTCGTACCATGCACAATGAAGGGTTCCGTAGTTGGGACGAATTTATAAAAGTAACTTAACATTGTAGTTGAAAAACTTGTTCTCCGATACAGGATGTATGGGAGAACATGTTTTTACAACTGCAAATTCAAGTTGGTCGATTATTACTCGGTAACTTGTTGAGCCTACGTAGCGGTGATAGTTTTCCTTTTAATTTCGTTATATATACTACTGCCGTGAATTTTTTCACATATTCAAACCCAACCATTTTGATGGCAGGGGGGGGGGGACACTTGGCTCTAACAAAAATTAGGACTTTAAAGCTTAATATTTTTTAACGACCTATCAAACGATACCCCACACCATGGGATTGACGAGAAAAAAAAACCATCCCCACTTTACGTGTAGGGGAGCTAACCTAAAAAAAAATATTTTTTACGATTTTTTTTTATCACTTTGTCGGCGTCATTTATATGTATATCCATACCAAATTACAGCTTTCTAGTACCAACGATCTCTGAGCTAAGCCGCGGACAGACGGAATAAGGGTTCCTTGTTGACTACGGAACCCTAAAAATGAATTACTGTTTAGTCTCGCTAAAACTCGAGAACGGCTAGACCGATTTGGATAATTCTTTTTTTGTTGTGTTCGTTATTCCCAGGACAAGGGCAAACGTACAAAACGTTTCGTAGGTTTAGGTAGGGTAGGTACTTAGAGCTATCCGTGTGAAGCCGAGGCGGGCAGCTAGTAGGTATTATCATAAGAATTAACAGTTATGTAAAAAAAAATACTGTAACTAGGTACTTAAATGAGGGTAGGATATGTTTTATTGTATATCAACTCCCTCGTGGTCCTCGTTGGCTACGTCATTATACCAATGAGTGTTACTACAAGTCTTGTGGTTTATTGTAGGTGAGTCACTTTTACTACCTACTCGTTTCATAACTCTTTCATACAGTATGTTATCTAAAAAAAAGTTTACTTTACTTTTTTATACCCACTTAAAAAATAATCACAAAAAATATTAAATTGAAACGGAAAAGAAACACGCACACTTGTCACACTTCTTGTCTTTCTACGTTGAAATACAAGTGTGCGTGTACAGAGTGTTTCTTTTACGTTTCAATTCAATAGTTTTCTGAATTTTTCATTAATTAAATTTAAAAAAAAAAGTTTTTGGTGTCGTAATATTTTTTTTACCATGTATTGCCGCTATACTTTTGCAGGTTAACGAGAACACCCTTTGTTAGTTAACATACGGTATAACTCGAAACAAAAATACACAGACGTAGTAAAGTCTACACATTCTGTAACTAGTTCAATAGCGACAAGGGCTAAGTGTCGATTCAGGGAAACGGGTCACCGTTCTTGAGGGTTGGGTAATATTTGCCCACTGTTGCAGTTCTGGTAAATGAAGGTATGTTTTATTATGTTGGCAATGTTTAAGACTGATTCTCAGCCTAGTTTGAATAAATGAGTTTTGATTTCAATTTTGAAAATACGGAGGTTGATTAGGTACCTAATAATGGTGTTGTTAGAGTAAAAATCTCGTCATAGATAAACGTGTTAATTTTCTGAAACCCAAAGTTTTTCAGTAATTACGAAACTTTTTCTAGGTAATTACTACAATCTTGACTGCTTCGTTGGTCTAGTGGTCGCAAGCGCTACTGCTGAGCATGAGGTCCTGGGTTCTTTTCCGGGGTCGGGCAAAGTGTTATTGGGATTTCCATCTGGAATTGCTCAGTAGCAGCCCTGCGTCTGAATTTGTGCCCGCGGTTGAGGGCAAAAGGCTCGCCCCTATTACACGTGACTTAAAAACATAACTGGCGAAATGTGGGTGTACTATAGGTACAACTCTTTTTTTTTTGAGGGTGCGTAATCTCCAACGACTTCTCCCGCTCTGGGCGGAGCGGAAGGGAGTGTCAGACTTGTACTCACTAAAACTCACCCGTGATCCTTCAGTTGGCTGTTGGTAAGGTCCCGGTATCCCTTTCGGACCTTCCCGCAACCCTGGCAGGATAAGTACACCTCTGCCTAACCGTTCGGGGAATCCAGGCGTGATGTTATGTTATGTGTAAGTACCGCAATCAAGGATTATTTCGGTCTAGCAGTCAGGCTATACAAATACCTACTACAGGACTAAAACTATAAAACAATTTGCAAACGTTTTGCAAAAGCCAACAAGTATTAAGCTGGGATAATCACATTCGAACCTCAAACAGAATTTGGTTTACACTCGCATTAAAACGACTCGAAGCTTAACGTTTTGCCTGAAAGGGTTTTTCGACAAATTGAGGGTTTAACCAAAGAGGTATAGGTACTATCCATCGAAAAAGTTGCTAAAATCTCAGGTTACCTTAATATACAACATAATTTTTTCTTTATGGTAAACCCGAAAAGGGGTCATTGAGAGACAAACACCGTTATCACTAAAACCACGGGTAGTTGACTTAAATATAAAAATAAATGACAACAAAAAAGTAACAAAAAAAAAAACGTTGTTTTCATTAAAAGATTTTAAAAAGTTTCTATCCGACGCCGTGCTCGCTAGCGAAACAGTTGACTGACTGAGGGAGGGGTCGCACTCGCAGCCGGTCAGGTCACGGCCCGCGCCCCCCGCCCGTGTTGAGACGCAAGTTCGTTGCCCTAGCGCATAGGGTGAAAGGTTTAGATTACTCTTGTGGTAAAATGTTGATTTTCTTAAAAAAATAAAACTTATAATTTTCCATTAATTTTACGTTCTATAAATGAAACCAAACCACTGGGTTCAAGGATAACGGTGTATACCCTAACACCCTATATAGCTGTACCCACAAGGATTTTCTGGCGCGCGGCAAAAATTAGAACTAACGCCGCCATCTTGCTTTTTCAATACATTTCACAAATGTTTACCGAAAACGCCTCCCGGTCAACTTATTCGAGCGCCAAAAGATAGTTGAAGCGCACCGTCGATTGTTTAAGAGAAATCTGCAGGTATTCAACACAAAAGCTTTATCCAACTCTGTAAGCACACTGCTTGTTAGAAAAATAGACGAAGATGTAGTCTAAATCTGCATAATGGACGCAATGTAATTACCAAACAAGGTAATCACATTACTATTTCAATTATAAATAAACTATAAAAAATACGCGTAGGTATTCGCGTATGTGTAAATTTATATTAATATTTGTTTTCATTTATATATTTTCTGGTAAATACGTCTTTGTCGCAGTAAGATGTTTGAAGCCGTCATATAGTTTTATACCTAGGGATATAGCTATAGGGATATAGTTATGAACCGCTTTCATATAAATATATTACGATATATAGCTATATCCCTAGGGATATCACTATATCACGACTATAAACATTAATTTAACAGACATTATAATACACACACTCTAGTATAACACTCAACTACTCCGGTGCACCGCAGCAAGAACCGCAGCAGAGCGAGAGCAAACAGAATTATAATTATCACCAGCTCAGTAGTCAATTGTTGACTCAAGATAATGGACGCGGCGAAATTAAACTAGTAATAGCTAGGGACTGTCATTTCTTCTGGCTTTGTTTGGTTGTAATTAGGTTAACTGCCTGCCTCTACTCATTTCCTCTGTTTGTGCATTTTTCGTAATTTCCTTAGTAAGGGCGTGTGGTTTCCGGGTGGTTTCATTTCAGGGTTAGATTTGAGAGCGTATTAATACAGACTTGAAAAAGGTAGTAATTCAGATTCTTAACCTACCTTTACTACCTTTTTCAAACTGATTACTTTTACCATAAACGTAAAAGACAAGCAACTGGCTAAACTAATTTTCTTTATGGTCTTTGCTAAACGTCTAGGCATTTAGTTACTAAGTGTATAGATAAAAGCATTAATGCTGATCAAATTAGTAGTGCAAATCGATAAAATTCCACGTCAGTCATAACACAATACCATATCGATCAAAATTAGCCCTAATTATCATTGTTCTATTTCTCAGATTAATTGCATTGCACTAGCTTATTGATGGCTTAGTATTCAATGAACGAATGAATTAATGAGTAATGGAATGAAAGTATTCATCGGGGATAATGGCTTCACAACTCCGAAGGCAATAAAAAGCTGACAATTAGCGACACTCGCTAATTACTATTGAGTAACCAAACACGCTTGTAACTGTACCTACTGAATTGTTTGGAAAATGCCAATGACATTTCATCAAAATAGTTATTACACTGCCAGGTATTTAGGACCGCAGGTAATTATGTGAATACGTCTTGTGTTTGGCCGTAAATTTTCTGATGAAACATGGGTCTCCCCAACGTATAAATCTCGATGATTGATCACGAACAACCACGCTCGGCAGTCACATTAGAACTGCCATATAATTTTATCATTGTTCAAGTGGATGCTGATACCCATGTCGTGGCTTATAACGAGACCCTCGGGAAGTTAGGGCGCGACCTATTCGCAGCTGGGGACACACGTCACGCCACCACGACAATAGGGAAGCACCAATTAATTATAAAATTAATTCATAGCTACTATCGTTTTGGGGCACACAAGTGGAGTCAAAATGACAGTATTTTACATTTAGGCACTCCGACTGCGTATATCCACCAAATAATATATTTAAATTATAGGCATTTGAGACAAGCCCACTTTACTAGATAATTTTCAACCTATGAATTCTAAGAAAATCAACGTTCCCACAGATATTCCTCAGTGGGTGTTCAGATATTCAACAGTCAATTAGTCGGTTATCGTTATTAGCATAATTGATATATTGTTTTTAAGCATAACGTTAATTCTTGAATTCAATTTTATGAAGGGCCATAAACAATCACAGGTTACAAAGGGGTGGCCACTTGTAACCTGTGATTGTTTATCGAGTATTCCAAAGCTTCTGATAAAAAAACTAAGCTAAGATTTCGTCCCAATAGTAAAGAAATCTATTACATAATCCAAATGAACTGAGCAAATGATTAAATCTTCTAAATAAAATGTATAATTACGTAAGCTTAGTTAATCTTAGCGATGAATACGTATATTTTAATTCTGTGAAACCAGTCTAAAAATTAGAATAGCCAACATTTTTAATTAAATGCTCCCTTTGTCTCGCCGGTTCAGTTTTCCTATGACAGAGAATAATGAAAATGCCGGAATTTACGGTGAGCATCCGAGGAATCTCCCTGCGAGCAATTCTTATGTAAAAAGGAGAAATTTTTGCGGCGTGTCTTGATTTTATATGATGTAGTGTTTTGTTCTTTGTAGGCTCAGGGCCAGGGCCGTAGCCAGGAATTCATTTCGGTGGGGGTTATTGCAAACTTTTTTTTAAAAGTAATTAAGTTCCTATTTCTGATTTCAGAGAGGGTACAAAAATAGTTGTGACGGTATCTACATCGCCACATGCGAACAACGCAACAAAGACCTGACATCACATAAATCCTGCATCGCGCAATTAAAGTTTACCGTGCAGTGGACATATATACGAGAACCCAACATCAATAGTTGGGCAGTTGCCCACCAGACACAACACCCGTCTGGTTGGAGGATCCTCCCTTTTCTATGGTGGATGAGTGAACTTTACACCCTGTTCCTCATGCCCCTAAATAGTAAATACAGATTTAAAAAAAAGAGAATTTTCCTCTTTTTCGGAAACCTTAAAAAATGATTGCGAGCGAAGCGAGCTCGAAATTTTTAGCATCCAGCTTCGAATAAGTTAGGTTTTCTTTCTCATTGACCGATCATACAGAAATAGAAGTAACTTTATCGACTTAATATGCAGAAAAGTTTGAGAAGGATGGTGTAAAAAAGATGCAAGAGCGAGCAAAGCGAACTCGAAAATTTTCGCACCCCGCCTGGGAGAGGCTGATGGAGGTTAGAATATCTCAGAGAATGCTGTCAGAGTCGATAAAAATACAGATAGTAGATAGTATTTAAGCATACTTTTACTGGAATTGTAGATTATAAAGTACGCCTATGCGAAATTATCTGTATAAGGAGGTAACCTCCTTATACAGATAATTTCTAGGACTCGGGGGAGTCCGGATCGCCCCAACGCAAATCTATGCGTAGTTTCGTGGTGGGGCGACCCGGTCTGTCAGGCACTTCTTCTCATGCAACCGAGCGGGTGGGCAGGTTGCGGATGGCCCAACTCCTGACTGCGGGACCGACCACCAGCGGTTACAATGGCCGCTGGTGGGCGACCCCGTGTCAGGAGCATCTTCTAAAGATCCCGGACAAGAGAAGTTCCCAAAAGTCAAATCCCAGGCCTAGGGTAACCTATACCCCCTTCTCCATACTCCCCTACACGCGGCTTGCGCATCGGGCTGCGGGCTCCTGGTTGGGCTGCCCTCGCCTTGCACGGAACCCCTGTGGAAGGCGAGATCGGCTATGTGCTGGGAGCACGCGGTCCGGTGGAAAGTCGTGTGTACCAAATCCCAAACTCTACCATCCCCCCCTTTCCATACTCATCCTGTCGATCCTAAAATCCCTAGGCCAACTCCCAGACCTAGGGTGTCCCCCACAACCCAAACCTCTTATCCACCCAAAGCCTTCCCTCCTATCCCCTTATCCCGTCGGTCCCAGAGGAGGGGTAACCTCGATTCCAAAAAAGCCCACCCAAACCCCCAAAATGAAGCAGCATAGTTTAAAACCTACCCAGGTGGGTCCCGGCCAAGCCGGGGAATCCCACACCGCTACGGCGGTTAGCCCCCATCGTATTATGGGAGGGGGCACTACCTGCGACATTGACAACCTAATGCCGCGCTTTTTAGCGCGGCCGGCAGCTGACCAAGCGCCCAACACAAAGGCTGCGACTAACGCGCCCACACCCACTACCTCGGCTGCGAATAACGCGCCCTCCAACACGACATCGGCTGCGATCCACGCGCCAGTACCGACCACACAGAGCATGCCTCCCACGAGCCTCTGGCAACAGAGCATCGTGCGGAGTAGCATCAACTACCCAGACAGCGACCAGGACGAGCACAGACCGACAGAGACGGGGAAGGCTGACAGACCTGGTGGCTCTACCACTCTCCCGGTTGAAGTTGGCAAAGTACGCCCGCTGAAGAAGCGCGGAAAAGTCTTGGCCCGGGAGAGGAAAGTAGGCGACCGAAAGTGCGACACCCGCGAAGGCACTAGCCAGCGCGAAGCGCGATCGGACGCCGAAGAGATGGTACGCGACCAGCTGCGAGTACGCGCAGGGGCAACCCAGCGCGCAAAGCAGCCGGACGCGGATCCACGTGACCGACCGCCAGTCCGCGCAGGGGAAACCCAGCGCGAAAAACGGCCGGACGCGGACCCAAGCGGGCAGGGGCAGATACGCGAAGGGGCAACCCAACGCGAAGCGCCCCCGCCCGTGACAGGGGCTGCCGGGGCCGCCAGTCGACCCCGACACACTGACACCGACATGACCACAGACCGGCCTCGACCCAGACACTCTAGGGGCAAGCGCGCCAAAACCTCGCGCAAAGCGTTGCCGGCAAAATACACCCAGCCAGGCACCTCCGAGTCGCAGCCTGGACCAAGCGGTACAGGGCCGACGAAGAGGGAGCGCCCTGACGACACGGCCTCGCCGAGCACGTCGCAGGGGGACGCCAAGCGAGTGAGGGTTGACCCTGCTCAGGGGGAACAGAGGACCTACGCGCGGGCCACGAAGGATATTCCTGCGCGGCTTGCCGTAGCAGTCTGCTTTCCCCACCCAAGTAGGGACCTGACTAAGGCCGAGGCCGAACACATAAAGACCGAGCTGGAGAACGCACTAATGGACACTGACCCGTCCACACCACTCCCGGCCTTCCGCGGATACCCTCGGGTAGCGGAAGGCACTGTGCAGATGTGGTGTGAGGATGACTCTGCCCTGACTTGGCTGACCCAGAATGTGCCCAAAATCCAACTTCCAGACACTGACCTGAGACTTACAGTGATGAAGCAGACTGACGTGCCCACCCGTGTCCGAGCCTCGCTTTTCGTCCCTCGCTACAGAGGTGACGTGGCCAGGCTCCATAGTATTCTGACTCGTCAGAATACTTGGTATGACATTGGCAGGTGGTCATTATACAGGGCGACTACCGTCGGTGGCGACAACAGCGGGACTTACCTCACGCTAGGGTTGCCACCGGAGGAAGCTGAAAAGGTCCTGGGACGGGAGCGACGTATATCGTACCTCTTAGGGTCGATATACGTGCGCTTCTGGCCCACGACCCGACCCTCTGACACCCAGACCGACGACACTGACGGAAAGACGACCTTACCGACCGCGGCACAAACGACTGACACCGACATCGACCAACTCGAGGAGGACATGGCCCGAGCGGCAATGGCCGATGTCGACATCGAGACAGCACCGCCCCAATCACCTGCCTGGAGCGAGCGCTTACTAGCCTCATCACCGGGTGGGAGACAAGAGGGGACGTACCGAGAGGAGGTAGCGGAGGGGCTGTCCGATGGATCCATCTCCGACTAACACCCCTCCACCACCATCGCCCCTAAACATCATACAGACCAACCTCCAGCATAGCCAGACTGCCACGGCCAGCTTGCGCAGGGCACTGGAGGTAAAACCCCGAACCATAGCACTGATCCAAGAGCCGTGGATCAGAAACAATAGAATATGCGGACTAAGTAATATCGGAGGTAAGCTTGTCCTCGACACACACGGCTCAGACAAGCCACGAACCTGCGTCTACATACCCAAAGACATTCCCATCACACCACTCACCCAATTCTGTTCCAGAGACCTGACAGCTGTCAGGCTCCAAACCGAAGGCAGTGATCCAGATGTTGTACTGGCCTCGGTATACATGCCAGGCGAGGGCGTGGACTGCCCGCCAAAAGAAATGGCCGACCTGGTACAACACTGTGAGCGCGCCAAGCTAGACCTGATCATCGGCACCGATTCGAACGCCCACCACCCGCTCTGGGGCAGCGAGGCACCAAACTCCAGAGGAGAGGTACTATCCACCTATTTATTCTCCACTAACCTTAACATCATAAACCGCGGCTCTGAACCCACTTGGGTTACAGTCCGAGGACAAACGATTATTGACCTAACACTTGCTACTGAAAATGTGACAAATTACATAACTAACTGGCACGTATCGGACGAACCTTCTTGCTCAGATCACAGAAGAATCCGTTTTACACTGACCTCCAACACAAGGAAACCAGCACCAAAACGGAACCCTAAGCGCACTGACGTCCCAGGGTATAAACGTCTGCTGGCCTCCCTGTTAGCGAGGCACCTATCAAGCGTAACCATAAGAGACCAAACACAATTGGAATACACAGTAACAAAACTATCAGAGTACCTTACCGAAGCATACCATGCATGCTGTAAACTAAGAGCGCCAAGAGCCAAGGGGGAGAAAAACCCCTGGTGGAACGCAGAACTCAGTAAGCTAAGAGACCTACTACGGAAGAACTTCAACAGAGCCAAAAACACCAGACTCCCGAACGACTGGGAGGTATACAAAGAAACCCAATATACATACAAGAAACAAATCAGAACCGCCAGGAAAACAGCATGGCGGAAATTCTGTGAATCCATCGAAACAAACAACGAAGCCGCAAGGGTAAGGAAAATCCTATCAACAGATCAGGACCGAACCCTTGGTGCGCTGAAAAAAACCGACAACTCCTACACGCTTAGCGATCAGGAAACCAGTAGGGTCCTTCTTGAGACCCACTTCCCAGGATGTAAACTCCTAGAGGATAGGACGTGGGACGTGGATCCAGAATGGGCCCCAACGGATCAAGACTGGTCTAGAGCCCTCGACATAGTAACAGAAGACCGATTAAAGTGGGCTATCAACTCCTTCCAGCCATACAAATCTGCAGGTTTAGATGGCATCTTTCCAGCCCTACTGCAGTGGGGGGTAGACCATCTGGCACCATGCCTGGTGGAGATATATCGAGCCTGTATAGCACTAAGATACATTCCTCTTGCATGGCGAGAAGTGAAAGTCATCTTCATACCCAAACCTGGTAAAACAGATTATACACTACCCAAGGCTTACAGACCCATAAGCCTCACATCCTTCCTACTCAAAACCCTCGAGAGACTCTGCGACAGACACATCCGGGACGGACCCCTCCTGGCAAAACCACTTCACAAACAACAGCATGCGTACTCCACTGGCCGATCAACAGAATCCGCGCTGCACAGCGTGATCTCCAAGATTGAATGTGCAGTGGACCACAAATGCTCAGCACTGGCCGTCTTCATTGACATTGAGGGTGCCTTTGATAAAACTAGCTTCAAAAGCATCACCACGGCCCTCAACAGACACAGCATAGACTCGACCCTGAGCGGTTGGATCACCAACATGCTCAGACTGAGAGCTGTACAGGTGACCGTGAATGACACCACTAGGGCCATCGTGGCGAAGGGCTGCCCCCAAGGGGGAGTCCTCTCGCCGCTCCTATGGAACCTGGTAGTAGACAGCCTCATCAGGGCACTTAACGACAAAGGTTACTTCACCGTAGGCTATGCGGATGATATAACCATAATAATCAACGGCACACATGAAAACACTATATGCAACCTCATGCACCAAGCCCTGAAAATAGTAGAGGACTGGTGTAATAAACACCAACTAACGGTGAACCCCACAAAAACTGAGCTGATCCTATTCACAAAAAAGAGGAAACTACCAATGCTACAACTACCCCGCTTCTTCGGGACAACCCTAAGCCTATCGACTGAAACCAAGTACCTGGGCATCTTCTTGGACAAACAGCTGAACTGGGCGAAACATATTAACTATACCGTAACAAAAGCCACCGTATCCCTCTGGCAGTGCAAACGACTGCTTGGAAGGAACTGGGGAATTAGCCCCAGGGTCACCTACTGGCTATACACCACTGTCATCCGACCGATTATCACATATGGCTCACTGGTCTGGTGGCCCAGGACAGACCTGAGCACAGCCCAAAAAGACCTCGAAAAACTGCAGCGATCTGCATGCGTTGCAATCACCAGCAGTATGAGAACCACACCTACTGCCGCCTTACAGGCGATGCTCGGACTACCGCCTCTGCACCTCATTGTACGAGAGGAAGCGGCCCTGGCCGCCTTTAGGCTCCACCTATCAGGAACCCTGACAAATGACTCCAGAGTTAAGCACACACGCATAAAGGATGATGCGGTCAAACGACAGCCAATGATGTCAGCACCCTGCGACAAAGCCCCGAAGACACACCACTTTCACAGACACTACAGCATAGCACTCACAGAGGAACAGAATGACTACTCAGGACCGAAAGAGATGAGAGTATACACTGACGGATCGAAGACCCACTCCGGCACCGGAGTCGGAGTCTTCTCACGCGACCTCAACATTAATATATCCAGCCCGCTAGGAATGTTCAACACCGTCTATCAGGCGGAGTGTGTGGGCATCATACAGGCGGCCTATGCCATAGAAGCCAGGAGAGTTACGGCTACCAACATACGCATACTCTCCGACAGTGCCTCAGTTCTCCAATCCTTACAGAAAAAATACATCACTTCGAAGCTTACACTAGAATGTCACAATGCACTAGAACGTGTAACGGTATCCGGTTGCAACAGGGTGACACTACAATGGATTAAAGGACACAGTGGATCGCTGGGCAACGACGCAGCAGACGAGCTTGCTAGAAGAGCATCTAGCACTTCAGTTTGTGGGCCCGAGCCCATCGTTCCCATCCCCTTTAACCAAATACGCAGGTGGCTCCAGGAATTCACCCATACCCAAGCGGCGAACTGGTGGTCCTCGGCACCGGGCTGCAGGCAGTCCAAGGAAGCTATTCCATTTCTGGACAGCAGGCTTACCAGGCGTTTGTTACGCCTGGACAGGAATGGCCTGCGTCTGGTGGCGGGGACCATCACAGGCCACTGCTCGCTGAACAAACACTTCCATACAATAGGCATAACGGACAGTCCTCTGTGCAGAGCGTGCATGGAGGCCGAGGAAACCGTCGCGCACGTGCTCTTTGAATGCACGGGCGTCGCCCAGATTAGAACTGAAACCCTAGGGTCACCCAGATCTTACACGGAGGTTCTGTGCAAACCAGTAGAGTTGGTAAACTTCTGGAGGGAGGTGGGCTGGATGGAATAACCCCCAACGGCCGCCATGGCCCACGCACAATGGTCCATCTTAGGGACTAAGTGCGGAAACCAAACCCGTAACATAGAACATAGAACATAGGAGGTAACCTTTTTTTTGGATGGGAAATCATCATATGACTTCTCCCGCTCTGGACGGAGCGGAAGGGCGTGTCAGACTCTTACTGACTAAAACCCACCCGTGTTCCTTCCGTTGCCTGTTGCCAGGGTCCCGGTATCCCTTTCGGACTATTCCGCAATCCTGGCAGAAAAGGAGGTACCCTAGGGGGTCGATCTCTAGATTGAGATTCTGGTTTCTCGCATTTCGGGAGGTGTTTGAACCCCCAGACCCCCCCCCCCCTGCCTACGGCCCTGCTGCTCAGGGCTCAGAAAAATTTAGTTTGACACGAATTTATTTACCAACTATTTACTCCTCGTTCTATATTCTACACGAGAAGAAAAAAATAAAGGTAAATCACATGTTTTTTTTATAAAAAAAGGAAAGATCTTGATCAACCTAACGATGCAGTTTTGAATATATTCGAATTTCCGCGAACAAGAATGAAAATTCATGGAAAAATCGGGGAAAATATTACTCTTTTCCAACAGGTCCGTTCCGTGGTAGCCCAAAATGAAATCAACTTGATTGACAATAAAATACGAGTTTCAGTTTATTAGTAAAGGGAAATTCTGGAGTAAATGAAAATTTCGATGGGCTCTTCATTTTAACTGGGTGGGAAGACAAGCTTTTCATTTTGTAGATTCTTTTAGGTACCTAAGCTAATACCTGAGAGGCAATGCCCGTATTTTTATGAACGTTCGCATTCAAATTTTAGTCTCAATCTGTAAAAAATACAATCAATTTACCTTACATAACTACATTTTTGACATTGGTTGTCGCTATGATAAGATTCCGACTTGCATAATCATGCACTTTTTTAAGTACGAGATTTGGTCTTATGCTACTATTTTACAAAATTATTAGATTAGGCTTGGGCTAGGCGGTAAACTAAGTAGGTATTTTGCCTCGAGTAGTACTAGCATTACATTGCTTAAGGCTGAGTCTACATTCGAGTGTACTACGTGAGAGCGACAAACGGATGTGCGTATAACGCTTGTGCGACAAAACTGCACTGCGAATAACCATAGTTCGAATGTACGCTAGTGTGAATAACTGAACCTCGACATCACGCTAGTGCGACTTTGAAGACTCAAACTTTGTATTAATTATTATAATAAAGGACACATCCTCTAAGCCGTTGGCACTACCATTGGTGATTCGTAAAAAACTTTTTCAAAAGGTTTTTATCTTTTTAACATAAAGACAACAAGAGATCTCATTTTATCGCCTTTTATTGAGAAGTTCCTATAACCACCTTCCGGCTTCATCAACAGACCCTCAACACCACCTAGTGTAAGAGCACTTGTCAAGACAAATCTAATGAAACAAAACACATAGGCATCCGATTGAGCTGAAACTGGGCATACTTTATATAACTACCGAGACATTTTGAAAAAATGATAGCATGGAGCTGGTCTGATGATGGATCCAGAAGTTGGCCATGAACTCCTCAATAAAAAAGATAGCACCATCGTGTTTGGACTCACGATTACGTATTAACATGTGCTTTGACACTAGATGGTACTCAAGGTCTGATGGTGGACCCGGAAGGTGGTCATGGGATAACCTCAATAAAACAAGATAGCATCATCGTATTTGGACTCATTCGTTATGTATTGTCAAGTGCTAGTACAGTAGGTGTGTCCAGAGTCTGATGATGGAGCCGGAAGTTGGCCATAGGCACTCCTCAACCAAAAAAAAAACACTATCGTGTTTGGAGAAAACTATAGCCTAACTAAGGTGTAGTGCAGGATCTGAATATAGAGGTGGAACGTGGCCACCAAAACTCCTCGACCTTACAAGAAAGCCCTGTCGTGTTGGGCTCCTTGGATTTGTGAAGGCGATAGAACAGATATTTAAATAAATTCTAATGCTAAAAAGTAGGTACAAAATAAAATATAAGTAAAAATATTTTTAAGAATAAGTTCGAAATTAAATTTACGTAAACATAGAACTATAATATTTTCTAAAAAGTTTGAGGCGTAAAATAAGGCGGAAATCTTCAATCAAACAAGATACACCATCGTGTTTGGACTCATTGGCTATCTACTTTTTTTTTCTCAATGGTGGTCTTAGTTATCCGTACTAATCGCCTTTATAGCACTCCCTTACTGTCGTACAATCGTTTGTCGCACTACCGTGGAGTCGCACTATTGTCGCACAATCGTTTGTCGTACTAGCGTGATGTCGAGGTTCAGTTATTCGCACAAGCGTACATTCGACCTATAGTTATTCGCAGTACAGTTTTGTCGCACAAGCGTTATACGCACATCCGTTTGTCGCTCTCACGTAGTACACTCTCTACATTCAACCTGACTTATAATTAAAAAAATACAATTTAGAAAAGCATATTATTTCAAAGTTTAGTTCCGTATGCCACTTTTGGATCACTAAACACTTATTTCAATTCTTTATACGTTAGTCAAACTATTCTTTTTTGATGCCTTCAGTTTAAAGCTTAATAAATTACTGATGAGTTCACCAAGATTCGCCATCCGCCAGAATGTAGATAGTTATAATAACCTCGTTGCAGCTATTATTGAAGTCGACAGCCTATTTTAAGATCTCTTGACAGCTGTCTTATGAAAATTAATACGATGAGCGAAAGCTCACCGTATTAATTTTGTTGATGGAGAACAATTTCTGGATGTTTTTAATGTAATTTGTATCGTTCGCGACGCGGCGCCTGTCAAGACTAGAGCTGACGTTTGTAATGCCAAAATAATTATTTATTTTTTCTATATTTTATGGCTTTTTGCTGTTGTTTATTTACATCGAAATTCTTAAATGTTGTTCATGAATTATTAGGTTTACCAACTACATTTTTTATATGTTTTGCACTACTACGCAAAAAAATAAAATAAAACTTTTTACAAAAAAAATCAAAACGTCGTTTTATGCCACTGACTTCCGAAATTAAAGTTATTTTTCTCTTTTTAGTGTTTTTTTTGGAAGTCGGTTTGATTTTTTTTGTAAAAAGTTTTTATTTTTCACTTTTTAGTTGTGGTGCCATACCCCACACAAAGGTAGTAAAGTAGTAAAGTAGCGTAATATTGAAGCTAACTCAAAAACTACGCAAGCAAAATTAATAAAATTTAGATGGGACCACCTCGGAAGCATGACCTACCAAACAAAAAAAGAATCATCAAAATCGATTCACAATTGGCGGAGTAATCGAGCAACAATCATACAAAAAAAAAAAAACATACAGACCAATTGAGAACCTCCTCCTTTTTGAAGAAGTCGGTTAAAAATGCTATAGGATACTTATATTTTCGATTAAAAAATCGTTCGAATTTACGTCGCGTGTTCCTACAAGGGCCTCTGAGAAATGTAGTAGGTATTATTCATGGACATAGAACAATACATTTTAGGCCTAGTGTTGTCAAAGCTTTGAAATTAACACTCTAAAGCTTCAACATTGAGTATCTCCATACATATACAGGGTGTGTGGAATACCGATAGCCAATTTGAATAGTCTAATACGCCCAACCCTACAAACAAACCCTTTCCTATCGAATTGCATGTAAATCAGGCATCAGGGTCAATATTAGCTAATGTTAAATAATCTCCATAAGCATAAAGTAAAACATCAAAGTCGATCGTATGATCACAGACACAGTGTATCTAACTACGTACAGTGGTTCATCGGGAGCGTTTTCGGATAACAATAATACATCAGGGCTACGGGTGGTAACACTAGGTTTTAAGTTGTTTTTAAGGATTTTTTTTGTAATTTTCACTGATAAAATAAAATTTAACTTTTTAATCATTCCCTGGCAAATAAAGAACCAAATCTATTAAATCAATAGATTTGGTTCTTTAAATAAATTGCTTTTCCAATGATACCTTATAGTCATATGTCTACCATTGGTGAATAGGGTTAAAATGACTTTGAAAGGAATTCTTAAAGAGGTGCGATTTTTGTGACGCCGAGTGTTGCCTTACTTACCTCCCGACCATCTGGTCGGGAGGTAAGTAAGGCAAAGCTTATATCCCGAACTGCCATACTGCATTTCGGTACCTACATAAGTATGTATAATATACTGAGGTATCAAAAATACGTTTAAAAAAAACCATTTCTCGGGTCCTGTCTGGGGGCCTACCACCACCGCTTACAGCAGTATTATTTTAATATTACTTCAGTGTAGGAAAGAGATGAAGCTCTACAGGACTTATAGCTCTATCTCTTTCCTCCACGAAGTAAGATAAAAATAATACTGCCGTAAGCGGTGGTGGTAGGCCCCCAGGTGTATGGGCGATGAAAAACTGTAAGTAGTTACACTGTGGTTTGATCTTGCTCAGCTATATATCTATTGGCCTTTGCAAGCAGTGACCACGCGAGGGTTAACGATGGCTGGACACGCGATAGTCTCGTTGAAGAATATTGCCAATCTGGATGGCGATCTCATGAAGGGTAAGTATGCCTATATTTAGCATTTTAAAGGTTACGTTTTATTTTGTAGTTAATCATAGAAGAGCACTTTCATAGCAATATTTGGGACTACATTTCAAAATAGAACTTTATGGACTGCAAATAAAATAAATCCAATTAAAACTCACAACACGACAATTCAATTACAAACGACAATTAGAAGACATAAATGCAATACCGAATTTTCATTTTTAATAAAATTTCAGCACTTTAATAATAACATTAGTTACGTGTGGACTTGGAAGAAAAAAGTGGAATTGCCACGAAAATATCCGGAACCATTGCGTCGTTCTTTCAATCATTTCCAAAGGCCTGTAATAAAAATGCCAAAGTTTACGGAACCGAGGCCTTCAGGAGGGTGATGTATCACGATATTCACGATCAAATTGAATTCCATTTCTCTGAGGAAATATGACTTCAAATGTGGAGGCGGGTGGGACTTCGAAAATGTTGTTAAATAAATAATTGACATCTACTTCCACAACTGTAATTAAAAAAAGATTTTACGTGTTTTGCGCAGGCTTTATAAACATGCAATTTTTAAACAATACAAAAATTCTCCAACGAAGGAACCTCATCAAACCGAAAAGTATTTAATCATGAATGTTCAATAAAACCATCAATGGACGATCGTCCAAAATTCCAGAGATATTTTATTAGGTACTAAAAATGATGGCACTGCTCTCTCATATTTCTGAGATAGGAATGTGATTACATTGAAGATACCTTGTTTAAAACATTGTACCAGGAATATCTGCTTGGTTATGAAAATTTCACCAACATTTTCGAAGTGCTACCAATGTAACGAACTTTGTGATACGAATTTTGGTTTAATGAAATACCTTAAGGTATAATTAAAATTCGGTAGAGTTGTAATAATACCTTTTACGTGTGTTAGGGTGAGGCCACATTCGAATCGCCTATCTAGTCCCCTTTACAACTGTGCTCGCTGCCATTAAAGGCCATTTGTGACATTTATTGCTTTTTGAGACTTACGAACGACTTGGCTGTAGGCCGGATTGTCTTTGCGATACGAGAAATAAAAGTCTAATGAAAATTACCTTAATTAAGGAAATGGAAGTGTGAAAGGGACAAGTGACTCGGATAACTCTAAACATTTTCGTTGATGTGTTGTGTATTCACCCCGCCATCGCCATTCTAAACATTATTGAGTAGCGTTAGGGAGTTTAACACCTTGCTTCTACATTATGCTAATTGAATTCTTGGTTTACGAGAGGGTCGTGGAGGTAAACCCGAGTGAGGTCATCGCCGTTACAGGCCAGTTAATTATAGCTTCTACAAACACTAGGTATACAAAGCCCATTCCGTTTTACAATACCTTGCCATTTTTAATTAATGCACCCCACGGCGGTAGATCCCATTTATATTGAGAGTAAAATACACGAAGTTTATTTGTTTTACGAAATAGAAAAAAGAATCCTTTTTGCAACTTACATAGACGCCTAAAAGATTTATTTTTTAAAGATTTTTAATTGAGATAGTCAAGTTGTTTTAATTAAAGTCAAATGTAAACAATGCAAGTTAAGTATTAGTTAAATCTTATAAAAAGCTTATATAATATTTAATAGGTGTGATAAAAACCATAGCCATAGAATTATTCTATTCAGCCATTACAATAATAAAACAGTAATTAACTTCAAAATGGCGCCGGCAAAGATGGCGGTCTTTGCCGCGATAGGAATTTCATATTTTGCTAATCATTTGTCGGCTGACTGTACAGTGGAATATCGGTTTAACATAATTATATTTAATTAAATTCCGTGTCTGGCTGTATCCGCGTGTTATGATAGGATTCAGTTGATTCCGAGAGTTTCGATAAATACAAATATGCTTGAGTACCTCATCGATTCGCTGTGAACCTTATAATATTAGGCCATTGTTAGCGTTGCTGGAATATTCGTCGTTTCTCCGGAGAACCGAGTGTATGTTTTGAGTATTTGAGGTATTTTGCCCCTTTAGAGATCAGCTCTAAATAATGGTCGTCTGAGGCAAGATGAATATTATGGAATACCAAAATAACATAGCAGTGAGTGAGGGAGCAGTTATAGCCTAGTGATGTAACTGTCAAGTCATAGGTCTCGAGTTTGAACTCAAACACGCACCTCTAACTTTTCGGATTCATGTTCATATTGTATAACTATCACTTGCTTCAAAAACGGTGAAGGAAAACATCGTGAGGAAACCGGTGCCTGAGTGATATTTCTTAAAGGCATGTGAAGCACAGGCGAGAGGCTCATAGGCGGCTTTAAAACTGACACCAGGTTAGTAATTAACCACATGAAAAACAAAAGATTTTAAATAAAAATCCAACTTTAAAAGTAATACCCATATCCACGAAATCCATGTACCTACTCATTTCTGTCGCCAAATAGCATATAACATCTTGAAATCCAAAGACGTGGAATGAATTCACAAACCTGATGCTGCAGGCGTATAGCCTAACTAATTATAAATGCGAAAGTGAGTTTGTTTGTTTGTTACGCTTTCACGCTAAAACGGTTGAACGGATTTAGATGAGACCATGACCTGGAATAGGACATAGGATACTTTTTATCCCGAGATTCCCACGGAAACGAGGCGCAGCTAGTATTCTGTATGCAGGGGACTTTCTATGAGGTTGGCTATTAGTCTGTTTGTAAAATAATTACCCACTTTAAAAAAGAACATACCTGAACTGATCCCTGCCATTGAGCGTCTCCTGTTTAATGGACAATATAACAGGGCCCAGGTCCTCATCATTCGTGAAGTAGTTCCAATGCTCAGTTCCATAGAAGTACTTCTCATACGTCTCCTGTTCCACAGAGGTGAGTTCGAAGCCTCCGGATCTCTCCCATTGTTCCTCAATGGCTGTTTTCTTCTTTGGTGTGCTTCCTCCGTTGTCGCTACTGTCTTCGGCTGCTTCGTCAAGTGACCCTGATCTTCTGTGGCGATCTGTTGGGAATGGAGAAAGATTTGATCATTGCCTTATTCGTCTTGTGAGAGTTCAAGTTTTAAAATGGAGAAAAACTTCTGGTTGTTTTTACCCGACTACGGCAAAGAAAAAAGGAGAGTTATGATTTTGAACGGTATGTATGTATGTATGTATATATGTATGTATGTATGTATGTTGATCTGTTCCCTCATATCTTCTAAACGATTCATCACAATTTGACAAATGAGGTATCGTTGGAAGCGTCTTGATCGTCCGCTGGTCATAGGCTATGTGACGTCACATTAAATGAACAGACGTCACAGACAGACGAATTAAAAATCCGGAGTCACACGTAATCTGTGCGATTTATGCCCTAACACGTGTGACTCCGGATTTTTAATTCGTCTGTCTGTGGTGTCTTGTTTATATCTTTTTAGTCGTAGTTGGGTTTTAGTTTTTATTACTTAAATTTTTTGTGAATATAAAGTTTCAGACAAAACCCGGAATTTGGACCCATTATTTGAAAATTGGTCATCCACTCTTAGTACGGATTGAATCACTTCACCATATCATCAAAGGTATTAAGGTATACATTTGGTTAAGAGTTCAAGTACAAGAAGCTACAAGTTCTGATCGTTAGTAAAAAAATGGCAGATTTCGGCAGACCTTTTTATTTAAGATTACAGACCAGAACGGATCAAAAAAAATCCTACAGCTTATTCTTGAATGACAAATACATGCTATATGTGAAGTATGTTTGTCAGGGTATATATAGATATAGGCCGATGACGTAGCCGACCCTAGCTTGTCGCAGATTAATGACGCCGATAAAGTTGTGTTGTCACGCTTCGATATATCACGAGTGATTTCTTTGGAAGCATTTCAGTCACGCGACGCGGATATAATGTGACTCACCCTTCAAAATGCTTCCTGAATTCTTGGAGTGTCGCAAGGATACATGAACACCAGTAGATTCTTGTTCTTGCTGTAAGTGTTATACCAATAGAAGCTGAGAATTCGCCTTTGTTTCAATTATGAATAACATCACGAATTATTTTTTGCAGAAGGTGCAATTCTGATTGTCTCAATCGGTTAAGCGATATTCCATCAGATACGAAGAAATGCATTCGTACAAATTCTGAGATTCTGATTTTGTTAGTCAGACATAAATGGTCTTCTGTAATGAAGACCACCGTTAAAGTAATAAGTATTTAAGTAATGGTTGTTGAAGTGTGTTTATAATGGGCCATTGAATACAGAAGCCATAACAACTCTAAGTATGCCAACACGCGTTTCAGACAGTCATATAAAATGTGGGCAATGATAACAGAATTCTGCCATTAGATCTTAAAATAAATAAACAATGACATTGGGCGTATAAGCAGATGAGAAAGCTTACAGGGTGTACACACGGTTTAAGAAGTACATTTGAGTTTTAAGAGAGAAATTCAGTCTTGGGACTATCATGATAAAAATATAATAAAATAACGAGGAGTTAATATTCTAAAAAACTCACTACCACGTACTTGACCTTAAACATAGTATTATGTATATACATTTTCACTCATTTTTATTTTTGTGTCCATACGTTAGTGAAACAAGAACTTCAAATAAGCGTAACCATTATTTTTTGCCGAGGTCCTAATCTCATTTTTAATTCAGAGTCCGTCGAGATATTATAATCGGATTAGAAAGAGACATGTGATGCTGCCGTAAAATTATGAACGACAGATGTCTTGCGGTTATTGCTTTTCGAGTTATTATATTCGTAAAGGGATAAATTAAACTAATTTTATTATCCTGCTAATACAAGCTACTCTCGAGCTTCACTTCGAAACTCAAAAGGTAAATCTGTTAAATGGCATTCTGTAAAATGCGATGTCGATCCCGGTGCACATTAAATACCTACATTATCAGCGTATCCATATAAACACATGGCTATTTTTGAAGAAAATAGTTTTTACGTAAATAAAATTTGCCTAGTCTTTTTCTAACTAACTTGGGGTCGGCTTCCAGTCTAACCGGATGCAACTGAATACCAGTATTTTATGTAGAGCGACTGCCTATCTGACCTCAACAAACCAGTAACTAAGTAATAGGATACCCCTTGGTAAGACTGGTGTCAAACTTTGGGGCTTCTGACGACCCGTAACGAAACAAAGCAACACCAAAATAAAAACGCTAAACACAATAACTAGTGCTTTATAAATGATAAGCCAAGTTGTGCCCGATTTAATTTTCCAATAAAATAGTATCTGTCTCCCTTGAATATTCACTTAATACGGGCTTAATATTCACACCGGAGACAGGTAGCTACTTTATTAAGAGATGTCTCTGCTTTCAGTTATCGGGCAAGCTCGCAACGTGTCGGCTGTCGAGTCAAAGCCGACGCTTACCATGTCATTGCTGCCTGAGTTCACATATTTGAACAGCTCAAATTAAATCACAGAAGATATTTCGTTGTCACTACAATTTACTACTGAATGGGGTCTGATTGCGTCTACACTGATGACGTATGTATCATTTACATGATAAGACGGTCTAATTGGGTTTGGATTTATAATAGACGGTCCATGTTTATTAAATACGTCATCATGTCTGGGCGTAACAAGCTTGGCTTCAAATTGTTGGCGCCTTTGAGGATATTCTTGTTAAGGACTCACTAAATTTTGTGCTACATAAATTCTATGGTGCGTTATCGCTAATTATGGGTTAGCCATAAGCGTTTAGCTAATATGGGATAAGCGAATTTGTCTACTTTTTTTAAGAGATTGTGACAGAAAACAATATCTGTTGATATTTTTTTTTTACTTATATTCTTTTTCTTAAATTAAATGTTATGGCATCGTTTACTTTTCCCTAGACATAATAACCATTTTGTCTTTTTTTGTGTTGTTTTCAGTTCAGTAATTTTCTTGTTCTTAGTAAGAGTTTGTTTACCATATACTATTACAACAAAAATGCCTTCGTCATTATTATTTACGCAAACCTAACCTCGAATATGTTTGCAAAATACAAATGTGTAGGCATAAGCTTTTACATGTACAATATGTAATGTACATCCCTTTCACCGTCCCTATTTTTATCATATCAAAAGACCGTTTGTTTGCCTAAGCATAGCTGCGCTGTCAAACGGGCAAATTGCTATGAAACACAATCCCTTGCAAACATTGTATATGTGTTGACGAGTTTACCTACTGTAGGTACTGTAACTTCCCCTCTATCGGGAATGAATGTTGTCGGGCAATTCTATATCCACATTTCGTGGGTAGAAATTGATATTTCGTAGAAGTTTGACATAGGAGCATCCATTTCAATTCTTAGTACCTGTGAATGTAAAGATGCTGCCTTTATGCCCATCTTGTATATTGTGCTTAGAATACTATTGACAATAAATTGACTATTGTGTGTGATGGTCTCAGAGTTAGTAGTAACGTTCGCAGTATTTATGTTAGCCATATTATATTCCTTCGAAACTATTTCTAAAGTGCAAATGTAGCAATAGCACTGTCACTAGACGAGTAAATATTAAAACTTTCTTACAAACTTCATTTAGTGCAATTCAGTATCATGATAAAGCTAAGAATTAAAATGTTAAGCCTAAAATCTTCATTTAAGTTTCATTTTTAAACTCACAATCAGCAAGTCGCAGGCTTTTAGTCTAATCCTCCAACACAAGCTTCTGTTTTAACAGCAGTGGAACATATACACCAAAACAATCTCATTTAAGCTCCCATTTGCACCTGACTGAACTTGAAACACACTACTCTTTGAAGATAAAATTAGGCATAGAGGATAAGCCGCCTTTGAAAATGTTATTTTTGAATTATGAAAGCATTTTCTTGTGATTACTGTTTCTATTTTTATATTTCTAGTTTTCTCTAAAGACTTTTCAAAATACAGTCTTCCACAAAAAGTTAATGAAGTTGCAATGAGTTTCGAAACTAATTAGAAACGTTGTTACCAATACAATACAGAAATTATTGGAAAAATCTTCAAGTAGAAGGGTTGTGAAGGGTTAAAACGGAATTGGAATAGGAAAGAACAAAGGCTTGTCGAACATTCTCCGAAGATTGATGAAAAAATATTGAATGCAAAGTTATTTTTTTCCATTTGGTCCGGAATTTGGCTGTGCCAAAAAACAAAATGTCACTAATGTTTTCAAGTTTCTTAACTGCGGACTCGCTACGAAGGAATGACAGGACGTCGGAATAAATTATCAGGAAAAATGTTTGTGATGAGGCACTTTTCTATATGACATTTAATTATTGCTGGATAAGTTTATGTATGAATCACTAATTTGGTTACTCACATTAAAAAATTAAATTCTGTTATTATAATTTTCAGTTGCACCGACATGCTAGTGTTAGCATTTTTATCAAGATCTCTATTTCGTTCCGAATTCTAGTGTTATGTTTTCTGATATAAACTACTCTCTAAGAATATAACCGATCAAAATGTAGAGAAAAACATGTAACAGGAATTTTCACTTACTACATTGGAGCTATAAAACGCAGCTTCTAGGGGCGCCATACAATTTTATCGGCGATATTTTTTCGTCATTTCTTGCTTGTTATTCGACCTTACGCAGATCCGGTTCCAAGAATGATGTGACAATTTTATAATAATTCATCTAAGTAGATCAGATTACGTTTTATTCAATTCTTCATATGAAAAATTATATTACGTAGTATAAATTTGATTAACGGTAAGAATATACTTCCCTCTTTTATTCAATCGAAGAGTGTATTTTCAAGTCTCTTGGTAAATTTATTTTTATTGAATTTGGTCATAAGCCTTGGATAACTCCATTGTGGCATTTAAGTGAAACACTCCATATTTACAAGGCATATGTAGGTATTTACATGTAAAGAGATTCCTTACATAATATCGGAATCTGAGTCCGTGCAAATCTAATTCATTAAACTCAAGAAAAAGTATGTAGCAAGTAAGTAATCAGTGATTGATAATCTCTCGGGGGCAGCAAAATAAAACAAATAAACAACTAGTGGGATTGAATTCGATACCGACCTATCTAATTTGAAATAGATTCGCCATTGAAAGGATGCTTTATAGCTCTGTATTGATTTAGCTTCAAAATAATGTTTAGTTAGATAGTTTTTAGTGTTTTTATTTCGAGTACTAGATCAGGCTAGTGTTTCCAACTAATCTAATGAATAACACCGAAAAAGCTCTGAGGAGGAAGAATGAAGGGTAAACATTTTTAGTTATAAACTTAGTTTGCTTTCGGTTGTCTTTCTTCGAGATCTAGTAGTAGCACTTCCTGCAGTAGTATTAAAAGAAGTAGTTGATTGTAGTAGTTTTTAATTCTTTGTCGATAAACATTCCTTATAAACGGTATACGTATTATGTATAGATCGATTGAATCTTCAAATCGTCTTCCGCGTTATATATCTCGTTGAACTTACATATACGTAATATTTGTTATCAATACTGTCTACACGTAAATACGCCTCGTAGATCTATGGAATTATTTTGATATTATCACGTAGTTAACCCGCGTATCATAGATACAGTTGTATGAGTGTTTTCGGTTTGTGGAAAGCGAATTTAAGACTACTCCAATTGCAAAATGTTCTGTATATTCTAAAGACAGAATATACAGAACGGCGTAAATAATTATTTATTGTGTTTTTAGGATCTGAGAATGAACTTTGAATCACAGTAAAATTGTAGTTGACATTTCTTTTGATAAAAGTATCATAAACCAATCCTTGATTATAATTTTAACAACCGGCATTGAGGTTATTTTTGAGTATTTTTTTTTTTCTGTTCCCACTTGTATTTTCCGCTTCGTTATTTTTTATTGGTTACTCTATATTCCAAGTGGGTGTAAAACCTAATTTGTGAATCCAAGCTGTGATAGAATTTACAAACTAGAATATTGTTAATCTTTCTTTCCCAAAAATAGATTCTGTGACCGCGAGTGCTATGAAGGGCGCGTTTGTAATGAAAATAGAATTTTAATAATAAATATGGAATTGGGTTAGTAACATTCTGAAATATTTTTGTGCCGATGTATACAAATAAAAATGTATCTGAGTAGTTAAAGTGCAATGTGAAACTTTATTTCTTATAAAGATGTAATAGGTACGTCTCCTAAATTGGTTAACTATTTTGGCGTTGAAAACAAACTTAAGAATGTATACGGAAAATAAATATTATAGTTCTAGTTTCTCAATATTCGTCAATATTTACCTTAAACTAATCAGATAAGGGTTTACTTAAGAATGGTAGAATTGTAATGATCGGGATGAATTTTTACACATATTTTCATAATCGTAATTACCAAGCATGGTATATTAGTAGAAAAAAATCAATGAAAGCAATATGCACTGCCTATTTCTCATCTACGCCATTTCTCAACTCTTAGAATCCACGACTGTTGTCTAGACTA
Organism: Lithophane ornitopus; assembly: GCA_948473465.1. NCBI lineage: Eukaryota > Metazoa > Arthropoda > Insecta > Lepidoptera > Noctuidae > Lithophane > Lithophane ornitopus. Next base: position 7,639,197 of record OX419624.1, on the reverse strand, counting down.
TACGCCCTATGCAATTTGCAGAATATTTGTTTTTTCCAATGGCGATTCAAATGCCTATACTTCGAGCCCTAATGGAAACGGATGGTTTTCCATTAACTGTGCCCATTCATCAAGTATATATTTAAGTTTGTGAATGTACGTAGGTGTGTTTTTCTAGTCAATTGCATCATTCACATTCTTAGTCATCATTTGATACACTCCCAGTAAGAGAGGGTTAACATTTTACGTCCCAAAAATACTAGAGACCATCTATCAGAACCCATATAACTATCTAATCTGGGGGCCTAGACAAGTGGCAATCGCTTACAAAGTGTTTCGCATTTCTACAACGACTTTCTACAGGAATGACATAAACCTTTCGGTATCCGATGTCAATCCAATACATTTTTGACTTTTCCATCATCGTTATCACAGATAGAATGTTACTTTGTCTAGGCCCTCCGAAATTTCACCTCTTTTATCAATATATTTTTCGTAATGATTGCTTTGAATTCGTTTCTGTTACTAACAAGGCGAGTATCTTTGTCCGTATTTTTCAAAGCTATTTCCCTAGCAAGACAAAATAACAACGACAAATCATAGGGTTCAAGCTACAAATTGATTTAATAGATACCATAATGGATGCCATAAAGAAGCGACTATCATTACAAATTAAATTATAGTTTCATGTACACGTTACTGAAAGTTTTTTACAAATTAAATAATAGTTTCATGTACACGTTACTGAAAGTTTTTTACAAATTAAATTATAGTTTCATGTAAACGTTACTGAAAGTTTTTCAATATGTTATTGGAAGCCTGTTGTGTATGATTGAAGACAGCTTGGCCCGGTCAATGGTTGCTTCTACTTCAGACCCACTTAACTTCATGTCTTCATAATCAATTTCATTTATACGTCAAATGTCAGCGAAGCACGCGAACATAACAGTGGGGTAGAAAATATTTTCTTTCAAAATGGTTTATGAAATAATAATGAGAAATGTGTGGCTTGCGTTAATAAATGTTATGTGATAAACCAGAACACGTGTGCTTTATGTTCATCAGATGGATTTGCTGTACGATTTATTGTTTGTGCAAGTACAAATACCTACTGAAAGCATATGCAGTTAGTGGTGACAGAATCCGCAGACTTATACCCGGTGTCTGATTTCAGAATTTGGAGTTGAGAATTTGTCAAACACTGCTTTAGCATTAGGTACTTAAGGTGAAAGCGAAAAAAAACATAAGAAATTTTGAATTTCACGGGCTAAATTGAAGGCATCACCTTAACTAATGATAAGAAAGAGTTTGACTAGCTTTCAACTTCTCATTTCAGAAACCGGGTATTAGAAAATCAAATAAATAAGTAACACCAATCTTATTGAATGTGAGAAAAAACCCAAGCATGACATCGCAAATTGTACACGATCGAGACGAAACACGTACTGATTGTGATGAAGATCACACTGCCGAGCAAAATGACCGGGTCACTGTGCCATTACAGTATCGCGGTACATTTACACATGACGTGACTTTTGAATAGGGCCGCCGATAAGGGAGGAGACGCGACGGCGGGCGCCAAAGATCCTCTCACCATCCCAGACAATGAGGGGAACGCCGATAAATTGAAAACGTGTGTCGAATGAGACATCGCCGATGGACAAGGGCGTCCGTTTACTTACACAGCCCGGGTGTCCAAACATTTTAACTAGAAAAATATACAAACACCTTGTGTAGTATCAGGGTATCTGCATTGGGCAATCCATTGACATGTTTGAATGATAAATTCCCGGAAACGAATATTCCAGAATTAAAACATCGCAAATCAAAATCATTATCGCAAATTAATATTCGACATGAAAGTAATGAATAGGTATTTATTTCGGAAAATTCCTTGTTTGATGACGTAGCAATAAACAGAAAAAAGTTAATATTTCAAGTGAATGGTTTCCGCAATTTAAACGTTTTTCTATCATAGTAATATAGTAGTGAAGTTCTATATACGTGTAAAAAGACGCCAGATCAGAAACAGTTTTAAAACTTTGTAGTCAAATGTAAGCAGTTTCAATAAAAGGAAGCTACGTTTTTTCTAAAACCTTACGTCAAACTTTTCAAATAAGCGAGACATTTCGGGTTCACGCATAATAATAACTTTTGTGTAGCCGGAGATACACGAGCATCAACTCTGCGAACACCTTACTGTCATGAGCACTAATTGATAATATTATGGACCAAGTGATTATTAGGGCATTATAAAAATGCCCGGGCAGTTTGAAAAAATGCCCAATATGAGAGGGCAGTATGATAATAACTATTGAAATAATCAAATCGACAGGGCATTTTTTATTATGCTAGTCACCTTTGGGGCAGCACAATTAAAACCAGGTTTTATTACTATTATTTTGATTTCAAACGAAGAATCAATATTTAAAATCAAATAAAATCTTTCCATTCATAGACACTCTGCTGACCTATAATGACTTTACCATAATTAATAACCTGTGTATTATTTGATTGCCCAAGGACCACACAGCAATATTTATAATGACGAGGGAATGTGATAAATAAGGAAGTTCAAATTATAATTTATTATTTCGCACTAAGTTGCTTGTTCATTTCACATTATTCATAATGCGCGGGCATTATGAAAAATGCCCCTATTTACTACTTGGTCCATATGACACAGAGCAACTTTTAAAAGTGATGTTCTCGTATTATATTGATTATGAAATAGAAAGGGTAAGTCATCTCTAAATTGCGTTCGTTATTCCACATGAAAATCGCCTTTGAATTTTGCTAAGAGTACCTCTATATAGTAATGCTCGTCACTGTTCAAGTCAAACAGTAAAACATCATCTCCGTAGATGCGACGAGCGACGTCGTGTACTCTAAATAATCCGCTTTGCATAACCAATGCGTTACCAAGTTCGACGTCTTGTGCAGAACACCATTTGCGTTCGTCGTCATACTATCTGTCATTATACAGACAGAATACATACCTGTATAGAGTTTAAAAAATACAAATATATCAAACCGAGCAAATAACAAAATACCGTGTTTGCAATTTGTTCATTACAGTAAGTTAATGAAACATTTTGAATAGTTACCATATTTACAAAGTACAAAGTTTAATTAGCTCTCAAACACCCGTTTTTCGTGCACTCATTATTTGCGGTTAATAAATTGAAATTCTCTGTTAAAGTTATTTTTATTGAGCTGCGTTGTGGAGGTTGCGGCATTAACTTTGTAAAACCAACAAAAGCAATAAACATACGACAAATGAGGAATATTTTCCACGTGAAAGCTCAAAACTTAAGGAATTTTATGGCGTTCCATACAAACGACAATGAGCTTTATTGCCTATTTTGTGAGGCGTCTCGTTCTGATTGGATGCTTCTGTTCGATCCTGTGTGTAATAGGAACTATTTTGTCCTGAAGGCATGTTATCTAGTTGATTTGATGTCTCTACATTTCCGTTGATATCGGTAATAGGTTTGTTATTCTTTTAGGGTATTGGTATACACGAAGCTTTTGGTTTTTCTTTCAACGTTTGGTCTAATTGGTCATGAATGAGATTAGGTAGCGTACCTAGTTCTTAGAAATTAGGACGTGTATGATATTGGGGTTTATTTATAAACGTTAAGTAATGTTTGTCGTCAGTTTTTTTTACCTTTAAACGTCTCTCAACTTAAGAAACGTTTATAAATAAACCCCATGGAATCACTTTTATTACATTGAATCGTTCAAATAATGTATTTCAATGATCGTAAAAAAATTAAGTATATCGAAATATATTTGAGAAGTAGCTATGTACACCTGCTTATAAGGTAGGTCTAATAGTATTTCATTTTCTCATTCGTCTTGAATGATGGCTTCTTTGGGCGACATATTCATCATCCTATTTGACAGTATCAATACTCAGCTAAAATAATACTCGTAAAACAATAACTTAGTTCATTTTGAACCAAAATAATCCTGATGCTTCGTGGAAAAAGATGTAAGTGTAATCTTAGGATATAGCAACAGAAATGTGCTTTTATTTCATACGTGTTGTTTGTACATTTTCTCAATGTTTTATCTTGGGGTGTGCGGAGCAAAATATCATAATAGTAGATGGTGTGTGTCTGGAGCTTAAGTGAAGACGACTCTATTTTGTATGAAACTAGTTATATAATATTGGGTGTATGCTTTTCTTCATATCTACCTACACATGGCAACAGAATCAGGTTCGCTTAGCTTACAAAACTTACAAAATATTTACGACAGTTATCATCATGAACCGTGGGTCATGAAACTGGGAAAGATACACATGGAAAACTCATTGTTGGGTTCCTAAATTACTGATTGACTCATACTCGGTTCCTATAAACAAAAACGAATCGTTATTCTTACCAATGATAGCATTTTTTGATGCCAAACAGATTCGATAGCTAATTTTATCTGTGATAGCTATTTCCATATTAGGGTCTACTATGCAAAGCCTCATATTCTTTGCTTCATTAGTAAGTTGCAAGAGTCTTAATTTGAACCAATAACCGTCCGTAAATTATAGGAATTGGCCATCAGTTTTGGTTTCGGTATTTAAGTGAACCAGATGCACAACATTTTAAAGGAAATAGGGTCGGTCTTTTCTCCATACAAAAAGTCATAATTTGAGGTTCCGCTCTCGTCTATTTTCTCCTTCAATATTTGACCAATTTGAAAGATATTTTATAAATGGAATAAGAAGGATATTTACTGTACCCTATGTTTTTCTTTTTTCATTAATAGTTGTAAAATTTGTACAATCGGCCTCTGATGACAGCGGTCTAAACAGGCAATTTTGATCATTTTCTGAGGGTTCTAGTGCTTCTACAGATAATGTATCATCATAACGGAAAACATAGGGGCATAGATCTAGTTGATATTTATTTTACTGTAAAAAATCATTGCTCTAAGGTCATAAACCAGAGAGAAAACAGGCGAGAGCGTTTGTATGGAGACACCCTATTTCCTCTTAAAGAATAAAATCCCGAGGCGATGTACAGTGCAATTTACAAAATAAAATGTATTATAAATGTAAACATACTTACATAATTAGGTTCGGTAAAATACAATGAAAAAAAAATATATATATTGTAGATTTAGCTAAAATATGTAAACGGAGGGACCGCGATGTGCAAACTAAAACTTACAAATACATATCTGCTAGCGTTCAAGCCCCAACATAATATTAATCCAAATTATGTTAAAGTTATAAAGTGAAGTTCAAAACAAACTTCGTGACATAACAAGTATTTCAAGAACCATCTCGAGTTTTGAATCACATTCCACATCACGCTTCTATTCAAAATTGAACTGCGAATGTTCACGTCAGGATTTATAAAGGTCGCTACATATTGTATGAGGTTTTCTGTGAATCGATGCGCCGGAAAAAGGAGGCAAATTTAATTTTCGTCTCGACCTCGCTAATGTGACAGCAGAAGAATTATCTCGCAACTCTCACGCTCAGTAGGTACTTATTCACGGGAACGGTAACTTTGTTTCAGTGTGGCAGAGTCTTTTGCTTTCACATTTGTTTCTTAGGGTTCCGTACGTCCGAATGAAAAAATGGAACCCCTATAGGATCACCCTCGTGTGGTCCGAATCTAATAGACCGATTAAGTTGAAATTTGGTAGACATTATGGATTTCAGTGACTCAAACACGGACGTGAACTTGAATGGAATAATAATTTTGAATATGTTGGTCACTTTTGGGAGGCCAAATAGAAAATAAAAAAAGTTTTGCAAACTATATCGTGTAATATATCAAATATAAGAGTTTACTGTGAAGGTCATTTTTTTTTTAAAAAGCTAAAATAAAATTTCTATAAAAGTATCGATATTCCCGCCTCTTACCATTCCTGTCATAATATTTTTGCATCAAATAAACTTTAGTCGACATAAAAACGAAAACAGAAAAGTAACGTGGTGTTATATACCAGCTAATGTTAATAATTTAATTCTAAGGTTGAGTTGAACGAAATGGAGGGACTGGGGAAAGTATAAAATTTCATTTTCTTCACAGAGTTAATATGACAGGGGAGGAATCACCGCTGGTGCGACCCCTTATTTAATAAACGGTGAACCCTATATTCACGTTTAGGTATATAATGTTCTAGTCTTACTTGTTAGATGGGTTGAGTTGCGAATTGGTATCATATTAATTTATCCCCTTTTATACATATTCTCAGTAATAGTTTTCATAAAAAATATGTTAAGTACCTATATATTTATTTTCGTATAAACTGTGTGTAAAGAGTTTTTAATATCTATACATTCATATTTTTTTAACTTAACTTTAACTGCATAGAACTTGCTTAATTGGAACCTCACTGAAAGAAGTCACTGGCTCCTGAAATACAGGTACCTACTCGAACTTACCCTTGGAGTCAGGGTTTCACATTTTTTCTGTAAACTGTGTTTAGCAATTTTTTTTTTAATCAATTAAAAAGACATAAAAAAAAAATTATAACATCTACTTACGTACTTACTATCACTGGCTTAAGAAAGAGCAAGATAAAAATAATGTAGGTATATCTTAGATAATAAATGAGATTTGTCTTACAATCTCTCTTTCCATCTTAGCTAATTATTCTACAAAGAAATGATATCTTGGAAACTTTTTACAAACTTTATATCTGAGTTAGAAATAAAAATATTGCTTCACAAAGTGTTTGAGTCAAGGTAAAAGTAATTGCAAGGTCCACTTCACCGACGGACTGCAGACATCTTTGTGGAAGGCCAGCGTTACTTCAGTGGCTCATTCATGTACGGTGAAAACTCCGTTCTTAAATAATTTAAGACGATTGAATTAGATAATGTTTTTTTGCAATTTCGATTGTTCTTCCTCACATTAAATATTACCTACAATAGTTCTCCTTTAGCGTGACTGCTGGGAAGGCGATGGGGATTAAAATTCGTTTTTCAAGTTCAAAAAAGTACAAAAAACAAAAAAAAACGAAAGTAGTCACTAGGTCATTGAAAACTAATGAATCTGAATATTGTTTTGGAAATTAAAGACTACGTCGCTACAAAGAGTAATTAATATTGCAAGGTTGACTTTGTCGGAACGGTCGCCGAAGTATACTGCTTGTGTTCGGCAGTACTTTGATACTCTTTTAATAGGCTTATTTAATGTACGGACGAAACTTTGTTGATCACTTTGATTTTTGGCCAAATATATTTTGAGTAGGTAATAATTTTTTGCTTCAATAGAAAAGTTCTTGTTAAGTTTTTATTTATTGTTAACAAGAACATGACAGTTAGGTTCATAGCTCTGTTACTTTTGTGCTCCCTTACAAATTGTATACTTACTCTGCCTACTACAATATAAAGGCTCTTACATACTGGCGCGACTTGTCGCGCGACGCGACGCCACTGCATTGTTCGCCATGAAGTTTTCTCAGAAATTGTTTTGTTAAAATTAGCGTAGCGCGACAAGTCGCGCCAGTATGTAAGAGCCTTAATACTTGACATAAAAGGAACTTCATACGCCTCAACACATCTGTGTTGGTACTTACCGACATTGAAGTTGAAAATTGAAAAAAAAGAAAAAGTCAAGAATCCAAAACAGTTGTCGGTTTGGATAGGTAGCAGAGTCTTTGGCTTCTTAGGCCCTACGCCCAGCACGCACGCCACGCCACGGCCCACGCCACACGCACAGCACGACAGAGGATCCTTTGGTATCACTGTATGCAAGCGCATACTGAAGGCTAAAATGCGGTGTCCTTCATGCCGCGACGTCCTTTTTCAATTTTATTGTCATATTATAGGTACCTATATTTCTATTCGTCGCATAAAAACCTCTTGCCGTGCCGTGCCGCCAGTGGGTGCAGGCCTTTATAAATCAGTCCCTCAAAGTTGAAGGCCGTGATCTAATTTGCATGTTTCTTCAAAGACGAGCTCCTCTCTACCAAACGATCGAGAATATTAACAACATATTGACTCACCATTATCAGCATTATCCCTGTCCGGTCCACTGTCATGTTCAGACTCCGACTCGTCCCAGATGGTGTCTGTGGCGATCTTCTGGCGCGAGCACTCGATCCAGTAGCCAGGAGTGGGGATCAAGCTGTGTGGATACTCCTCGCAGAATTCATCTGGGGAAAAAAAGAGTTGTTATTACTTACATTGAAATTGATACGAACTGATACGTTCTCATTACAACAAGGGCCCTATGCCACAAAACTTTACGAGTCTACAAAATTGTTAAATTGTAGAAAATATTGCGTAACACAGAAATTACAAATATGTATGTAAATTGTAGACTTGTCTTGTCACTACAATTTACATATATGTAAGGTTTTCCGTTCCAATTATGTGGCTTAGAGTTTTCTGGTACAGACTTGTAAGATTTACAAATTTGTAAATTGTAATTGTAAAGCTTTGTGATACCACAGGGCCAAAGTCTACCTTGTTTTGTAATGAGACCTAGTCTTGTGTGTACTTTAGTCCACGATAGAACCTTGCAGTTAGTTTATAGGGTTCCGTACCCGAGGGGTGCCAAACGGAACCCTATTATTAAGCCTCCACTATCCGTCCATCCGCCTGTCTGTCAGCGGGCTGTATCTCATGAACCGTAAGTAATACAGTTGAAATTTACACATATTGTGTAAATTTCAACTAATTTGTTCGTATTTTGTGTAATTTGTATTGCCGCTATAATAAAAATAAAATAGAGTAAAGAATTTAAGGGGGTCCCCACCCCATACAAGAAAAGTGGTACGAAACCCGTCGTGTGCGAGTCCGACTCGGACTTGGCCGATTTTTGTATTTCGTTTTTTATTCCGACTTAGGTAGATATGTATGTAAAGTTCTTAATAAAAAAACTGGTGCAAAGGTTTAACTATTTAGATGTTTCAGAAAATATAAAAACTTCATGTGGAGTATGGAGCTGAAAGACATTTTAAAAGGATTGATTATGTTTCGTTAAAAACTACCAACACAAAATAAATAAAATACTTCAATAACAATCATCTAAAATATACAGCTTTTTGCGTCAACGAAACTAGACTCGCGACAATCTAAGAAATCCGTTTTGACAGCTATCAAAATGCTTTGTGTAGCGATGAAAAAAAAAATTGGTTTCTTATGAACTGATTCTCGAGACATCGATTGAACATACTGAGAAAGTTTGTAATCTACGACTTATCTACATTGATAAAAACTGATTCTCAAGGCTTAACGTTTTATTACATGTACGAGAACGAAATGTCAAAACGGACTTCTTAGATTGTCGCGAGTGTAAACAATATGTTTTGTTACTCAGTATAACGTGAATATTTTCTAAATTTTACTTATTAAAACAACCTCAAACGATCTCTTTGAGTTTTTCGTTGTTAGAAGGCTCCGAGCCCTTATATTGACTATTAATTTATTTAGCTTCGTTAAGTGCCCATTTGAGCGTAACTCAGACTGAGTTTTGATCATTACAGAAGTTGGTCTTGCGTACTGATTTTACCTATAGCAGAAATAGAAAATATTAATGTTTTAAGACGAAATGAAAATGAATCCCGGAATTTAATGCACGAAATGATGACTGCGAAGTGAAACGAAATATCAAACGGAACCGTTTATTAATTCCGTAAAGCAACATAAGCATTTCATTCACTTTAACTTTTGCTTTGAAACGCAAACCAGTTGTCAAAATCAAGCGGAATTTACTGGCACTGAAGTGAACAGTTTATTATGTGAATGTTTTACGAAAATTTCAATCACAGGCGAATGTGAAAGTGAAAGCTTAGAAATTCATGTGTCATGAATATTGAACAAACTTGGGAGCCGTAACATTTTTATTAATATTTCTGCACTTATCCTCGGGTTCTTGTCCGAGGGAAATCTGGTGCTGATGCTATTACCGGTCTGGGAATAAAATATTTATATAAAAGAGCACATACGGAAGTGTCCGTCGCCGCGTTGTTGCTCGGGCCACGGTATAACCGCCTGGCCACGGGACAGGCGGCGCGAATTGCGGTGCGGCAAGCGGGGCGGCAAAACAAGCGGCAGAGAATGCAAGCCACGGGAAGAGCGTTCGCCGCCGCGATTAATATAGACCGAGAGCAAAATGTCTTTATCTAAGTTATCTCGATATTGCTTGGACAGTAGGTTTTTTGGTTCAATATGTGGAAGAGATTGTGTAGTTCATTATTTAAATAAAAGTCGGAGTATAGACGGAGTGTTTCACAAGAAGAACTTGTTGGGCTTCTATCAGGGACTTGAAACGTTATCAAATAACGTAAAAATACCGTTACCATCCGTTCCAGTAGCGATAATTTCTACTGTTCCACCTGGATCATAACTAAATTAATAGTTGATGTCGTTCCGATAGATTTTCGTAACATTGCCAAGAAATTAGTTCGTAAATGGTTACTTGAACTATACCTAACGTATTACGTAACGTTATCATACCTCATACCCCTAATTTGAGTAAAGTTTCAAGTCCCTGGCTTCTATACTACCCGTGGGCTTGGCATGCACCTAGGGCTGCCAACCATACGGTTAAAAACAGTATTATACTTTATTTCAACATAAAATACTTTTTACTATTCAATAAAAATAAAGTATCCAAAAATCCTTTTTTCGCGTGTATCCAGAACCATTAATAAAATTTGTTTAAGAAAATAGAAAAGGCCTTTGCCTTCGTTTTGTTAGTTTCCAAGTTTTCCAACTAAACCTATTATCATAATTGTGATTACTTAGTTAGTGCACAAAAATAGAAAATGAAAACGATTCACATTCACCTTTATCTTCTCTTACAAAAATCCCTAGAAAGTCAAATTGTCGAAGTCTAAAGTTCATTTTTTAATCCCGTAGACTAATTTGACAGGTGCAAATGTCAAACTCCAAATTGAAAAAACAAACAACAATAATTATAATGCCAAAATAGTCTACGAGATTAAAAAACCAAGTCTATGGTGAAACAAAAATAAACTTAAGTAAGCAAAATGGCGGGACGACAGAATTACACAACTACAATAAACTTAATAAAAAATTTGCTCCATGTAAAATTAAAGTAAATGAACTTAAATTTTACATGGAAATGTGATGAGGCTTACGAAGCCTAAATGATGATACATTAATAATATGTGCGAGGAGTACCAAAAAATAATATACTTATTCAAAACATAAATAATAAAAAAACTTTAATTTTTTCAAAATACTATTTATTTTTCGTACTTTATTTCTTGAAAAAAAAGTTGGCAACCCTACATGCGCCATACGTTTTCACATTTGTTTTTACCGCCTGTGCGATCGCTACAGCGAATTTCCCGTGGCCAGGCCGTAAGTCGGGCGGTCTTTACATCCACTACTACATATCCTACTATCTACGGGACTCGTTTATTAAATACTAGCCTTTCCCACGGTTTCACCCGCGTGCATTTCGCACTAACTACACTTACAGGGACTAAGTCATATAATAAAAAACTGTGATCGACTTTATAAACTATCTTCGTGTCCGTTCAGCCGTTTTTGCGCGTATACGGAACATACCTACATCCAGACAAAGAGACAAATGGAGCAAAATTCTAAAAACTACGTTCTAGATTTCGTAGCAACTGTTTTTTTTTTTCAAAAATTTTCACTGTACAGTTTTTACTTCGTTACTATTTTATTTAATTATATTATATAAACAGTACAAATATTATGTAAACAGTACTTAAGAGATTTTCTAAGTTACGGTTTCACTTAAACGACATAAAGTTCACGCCTAAAATAAATTAAGCTTCGCACGTGAGGTCGTTTTATTCTTGATCAAAAGGTCTTCCCTCGTGTTACATACCAAATTAATACATAAGCACGTCTTTACGGTAAACATATAACCCTTCTTTGCAGTCGAGTATCAATACGAAGATTGAAAATACAGTGAAATGATTTCAAAAATATGTCTTCTTCTTGGCTATCTTCTGTTCTGTCTTCTCTCTTCTGAAGCTTCGTTGATTGTTCAGTACTCAGTTCACTGTAAGGTAGAACACCAAACTCTAATCAATATGCTTGGCGTTCATACTTAGAGTGGACCGAACAACTGAATTTCTTCGAAGACTGCTGCTGGAATCCATCAGGTTAACCTAAACTTGCCGGGGTTGGTCCATGGATGGGTGACCATCTTTACATACCGAGACTCCTCCATGCTTCGAAAAGCACGTTAAACCGTTGGTCCCGGCTGTCAATCGTGGATCTTTGACAGTCGTTACGGAAAGTCCCGAAAGTCTGACAACCTAAATAATACCTACACAATCACTCAACACATTCTTTGTTATTACATCATAATGAATTCCATCTTAATGTATTGCGTATAATTAAGTAACCAGATGTCAAAACGTTGAAAACGACAGACAAATTAATAATTTATTTTTGACAGCTTTGCGCACAGATTATTCTAAGCCGGCGGCGTGCGAGTCCATGCCGGTTAAACGGAATGTTGCCATTTTAAATATTATATTTTATTTATAAACATTCACATTTAATTAGGTATTTTTATATATTGTTTTTCTTCTATCTTATATATCAGATTTTAATTGTTTAATATAACCTATATTATTTTTCTAGCGTATGACACTCGTGGGTTGCAGCTGAAAATCAGCGTCAGGTGGTACACTTTGTGTTGCCATCTGACAGTATGCTGAGCTGAGGCCCTTTTGGCATTTTATTGATTGTTTCGGTTTTCATAGTTTTAAGGTGTATTTTTATGTTAAAATGCCAATAAATGCATTTTTCTTTCTTTCTTTCTATTTTTCTTTCTTTCTTTCAACCAGTCTTACCAAGGGGTGTCGTATTGCCCAGTTGCTAACTGGGTTGTGGAGGTCAGATAGGCAGTCGCTCCATGAAAAATACTGGTATTCAGCTGCCGTTTGGACTGAAAAGGCTGGGCAGATGAAAGTTTACAAAACAATTGAATAGCAAAGAGTCCGTAAACAAATGAAAAGCTTTGTAAAAATATCAAGTTACTAGCTGTTCAAAGTAGCTAGCAGGATGAAAAGTAGCCTAAGTTGTTTTCCAGGTCAAGGTCTAGCCTGTGCCAAATTTCATCCAAATCCGTTCAGCCGTTTTAGCGTGAAAGCGTAACAAAGAAACTCACTTTCGGATTTATAATATTAGTTTGCATTCCTTCATAGTTTTAATAGGGTGGTCGATAACTCGGGGTTAATTATTCAGAAAGTTCGTGGTGAATGAATGCCGAGAAACATTCCATTAAGTACTAATAAAAAATAAGTTTATTTTTTAACTTTGGTTTTTAACGGACGATTCAGGCTCATGAATATTTCTGTTTATTATTATTTCAAGTCCTCGAACAAGCCGTAATATTACACTCGTAAAATAAAGTTCCCTGGATTTTGAGATTTGTTCAATGTGGCTTTTAGGATCTTATTTGCAAAGAAAGAAAGCTTTTCATACGTTTTTATACGAAAATAGCCTAAAAGACTCGAGTTATTGGCTTAATTTAACCAAAATTTAAATAATATTTTGAATTTGATTATAAGGCTGACTTTAAACTAGACATATTCGTATTTTTTTATTAATTTATTTTATTCAAAAGGAACAACAAACATTGTGGCTGTTTGTTGTTCCTTTTGAATAAAAATAAATTAATAAATGAAACAAGAAATACATAAAATTCATTCACAACGGCGGTTCACAGGTTAGCTATAGGGTACATAAAGTGAAAATAGTCGCTAGGGTAACAAAGACATGATGATTTTTGAAGTGAAACTTCTTAAAAGCAAGACCTGAATTGAGGGTGAAATTTCAAAGACGCACATTTCGTTACATGAGAGAGAAGATAGATAAAACTCTATCTCTCTCACACACTACAAATCTCTCATATTTGAAAATTTTCAATTCTATCACGTGTACCGTGCTGCATAAGTATCATAGCTGGTTAGACTTGAAGGCGACCATGATGATGATGTACGGTGCTGCACGCGTTTTTTTTTGTCGTTTTGGTGAAATGTTTTTCATTTCTTAGACTATATCTTTCGTTTAACCAGTTAGTTATACAGTCTACAAAGCCTTTCAGCAAGCCATCAGTCAGCCGACATCCCGCCATAACATAACATATTCTTATTCGCGTGTATATAGGATACAAGGTTTATCGTCCCAACTTGCGTAGTAAATGTAAAATGGAGGCCGTTCCGTCGTTAACGACACACGTGGGAAGTAAACCAGCTGATACATTTACATTTTACTTAGATCTACGAGTACTTATTATACATGGATAAAGTGAATGTAATAATTTCCTGGAATACCCGGGCAAAGCGTTATCACAATAGGCGCGATAATATTCGAAAGTTTAACGAACATAATACTCTCGTCTTGACGAGCTAACGTCAATAGGTAGGTGTGTTATTCTATTTTCTTCTATCTAATATATAAAATTCTCGTGTCACAGTGTTAGTTGCTATACTCCTCCGAAACGGCTTGACCGATATAAGTGTGTATTTGGTAGGTCTAAAAAAAAAAAAAAAGGTCTGAGAATCGGTCGTAATCTATTTTTCACCCCCGTGGGGGGGCCGCGGGCAGCAGCTAGTATTTTAATATTAAACGTGTTTTTTGGCACTGGAATATATATATATATTTTTAAGCTGTCGTAAGACTAGACTCTCGATATTTGTATCTAAGTTTAATTGATAAGTACGACTAAATTCATCATTTTCATTCAAACCAATCATTCATATTTAAATCTAAGAAAATTAGACGTAGTATTTTTTTTTCACATCTTTGACAATAATTTATGTTGAAGTGAGTCCATTGACTCTTCATTAAAAAAAACAAATGCATTAGAAAGAAAAGAAAGAATAACAGAATAACAACAACGTTTATTTGGACACAGTTCATGAAACACAAAATACAAATAACAAAATAAAGAATAAAAAAATACTTAATGTTTCATGTTTCATGTGTGCATTCAGTATTACACAGGCCCGTCGCCTGTGTAATACTGAATGCACACATGAAACTTATGCTGGTAAAATTCAGGAATGTAATTATCTTTATAGTTCATCATATAGTTAGGTAGGTATCCCTTTCAGACAGCCTGAATTTCACCAGCCGATAAATTATTATAGAACAACGAATTAGCAAGAGCAATATGTTTTCATTACAAAAATCTCTGCGACCCACATATTCGTTCGTATCTCTTTATCAAAAGCACAAAGAAAATATTAATTTCCGTTTCCGTAAAGGGTTCCTTTTTGAACTAGACTAGGCTGGTGACAATGGTGGTATACTTTTTTCTTCTCTTCACATTGTCTTTTTAAAGTAAGTTTTAAAAAGCGAGTTATTGTATGACCGTAGATTATTATCACAATGATAAAAATTCTGAGAAAAGTGTTTAAGGATCATGAATTCATGACCTTTTAGTTTGCATTATATTTTTAATAAAAAACAATGTTACTGAAAATTAATTTCTGTCATGTTACCAAGAGACAAGTGGGAAAATAGGACAAATCAAATCAGCACTTTTCGAACGTCAAAATTACATAAGATAAAACGCCCACCCTTCACCACTTCCTAGTGCTTTAGCTGGGACGAAGTGGCGCACAAACTCCCCAGCAGCACACAACAAATAAAAAAATACTACAAAGTTTCAAAATACAGGTGGACATTGCCTTACTTTTACAAAACCTTGGCAAGACCGACGAAGGTCCCAAGTATCAGATAAACTTTGAAATCAACCTCACGTATCTAAAAGTTTTCAGTAATATAATACACTGAAGTCATATCAATCGTTAGAATTTCCCTGTATATAATAAAACCGACCTAAATATCATATTTTACACGCTACGTTCATTATTTTTTAATCTCGTTCCTATGTAATGTTATCTGTCAGCCGTTCTTTATGTAGCCCTGTTGTAATAAAGGGTGTTTGTTTCGGCAAACATGGCAACTTTGTGTGCCACCCGACTCGGCTCGCCGTTTTATTATATTGCTTGCACCCCTTTTTTCTTATTTTGCATCTTAGTTTATTTGGCGAACTTTAACACATCGTACAGCTGAACATATCGTTTAAATAAATATGTATTCTTAAATTTTTCGTAATTGCAGCTTCCACTGCATTACTCAAAAGTTGACTGGTAGACACCTCCACCGCTGCTGTACATATTGTGTGCTTGAAGTTTTCAATAAATAAATATAGGTACTTAAGTAAGTACCTATATTTATTTATTGAAATATACATAGTATAATGTAATATATATAGTATAGTGTACAGTATATATGTATAGTGTACCAGTATTTTACATGGATCGATTGCCTGTCTGACCTCCATAACCCAGTTACTGGGCAACACGGTACCCTTTGGTAAGACTGGTTGTCAGACTTGGGCTTCTGACTATCCGTAACGACTGACAAAGATGACATGACAACCGAATGACAGCCCGGGCCAAACGTGCTTTTCGAGACACGGAGGTGTCTCGTTATGTAATGGATGCGCACCCATCCACAAACTACTAGACATAGGCCGGTTGGCATCATGGATTACAACACAAAAATAAAATGGTTACTAGAGGATTTTAGGCAGAGAGCTTGAAAACTGATCAGTGTTTCTGTTTGGTATCGTTTCGCTTACACACTACCTAATTGCTATCGGACACGCCTCGCTTGCTGAAATACTACAACCAAATAAAACGCAGTGAAGTCATTCGATTTGTACCAAGAGTTAGTTTGATCGGCAGATCGTGACCGATTCATGATGAGGATACTAGTTCAGAACTCTGACGCTAACCTGATTGTAATGTGAATTTATACTGTCTTTGCAATATTATCTTGTATGGTGAGAATACTACAAATATTGAAATTATTCCCGGTCGGGCAATCTTATTGGGGTTTTCTACCTAGAATTTCTCAGTAGCAGTCTGGTGTCTGGATTTGTGCCCGTTTGATGGCAACAGGCTCGCCCCCTATTACATGGGACTTGAAATATATAACTGGTGAAATGTGGGTGTTCTATAGATACGCCCCTGCGGACTAACAAGGCGTGATGTTATGTTATTTTTATTGTAATAATAAAATTGATACTGAGTCAAAGAATCAAGATCAATATTTCTGTACGTTGAAAAAATCGATAAAGACATTTTTTTCTCTGAAAATATTATAACGATGTATGAAATGAAATGAAATGAAATTGTTTATTCTATAAATAGGATATTGGAATCACTTTTACACGTCATATAAAAAAATATTAAAAATAAGCTAGATTAGGTCGGCGTTTCGTATCTGACTACTCTGAGAAGAAAGGCCGAAACAAACTCAGAGGTCACAGTCTCTTTTAAAGTCCAGACATAATCTTGGTCAAGCCATATGAGGACCATGTAAATTCGAGTCTGAAATAGTCTTTGAACATACATTATCAAGCTTTATTCATAAATATTGTGATTCCCTTATTATTAAAGTAACGCCTTATTTACTAACGTATGTAACTAAAATATATAAATATCATCTACGAAAACTTTTTTAACACAATCTAGTTCAGTATCAACTTCAAGCAAACTAAGCTCTTTATCACCTGGGTTTTAATAAAACAATATGCAGGTCATTTCCTCAGATATTGCACTTCATCCTAAGCTGGTGACGCTAGTTTACAGGACAGAAGGTTTCGCCGATATTTTGCAAACTACGGAGTGAATTAATTTACCGGTGCATCAAGCTCCCGGAACCATCGTATGATGAAATTCGTCCAGGATCATTAACTTCAATAAGGACTAGGGTATCTATAATAACAGACCCAATTCATGATCATCACACTGTCTACTCGACCAAAATTATTTTTGTTGAAACTCTGTTACTGCTATTGTTTCAAATAACAAATTACTCAAAATAACTTCAAATGCATAATCTTTTAGAAGAAAAAGAAATACGAACAGGAAAAAAGCAATTTCCTTCCTGAAACCTCCACCTGTAAAGCCCCATGTATAAGATATGCGTACACGCTGCATATTTTATACCTCCTTTAAAAAAGTTAGCAGGGGAGGACATAAATTATGACGTAGAAGGTCTGTGACGTATGACGGAGTCTACCAAACTATGTTACAGACCCGACAGGTAAATGAATGTGGATGACATTGTTTTTTCTCTGGCTTTTAAATGGCTCGTTTAGAGCAAGGTGACCTGAAGGTAAAGATGCCTGCTTCTCAATTCAGGTTCTTAACCTGGTCCCCGCAGGTAAAAGAGTATGCCACTCAACACTGGTTCGGAACCTGGTATGTAAGAATGTATCTTTTTGAATCAAAAAATAAATAAATAACTAAAAGTTTATCTTGGACATCACTAATAAAAGTACATAGAATAGAGTAAAGTAAAAACATTGTCAGGAAACTCGGAATTGTAAAAAATACAGGTCTGAAAGTTCCATGTATTGTGCCACTGTGGACCCGTGAATGAGGTATTGATCCTGTAGTGAATTAAAAGTTGCTGCTATATTTTATTTATTTTTGAACATGAATTTAATTTTTAAATATTAAATTCAATGCGCAACAGAGATTTGTTTTGTGTACACGATATCGTGCTATAAAAATATTATTTTAATATCCTGTCGTTGGTTTTAGCTTCAGCCAATATAAAATTTCAATTTTGTTATGTTTGGCTTACAGCTGATAAAATTGTCCCCAGTGGATTAAAATATGATGATGATTTATTTAAAATCAAATATTGGTGCAAGTATTTTTTTTGTATTCTAAATATAATTCTCACCACAACTATGTTCTTATTGTTATGAATTCACTTCTCAATAGAATTCGCATCTAATATATATATGTTACGGAAATAAATAAACATTTTACGAAACCACATAAATCTTTTTATCCCGTACTTTAACTTCCCTTAAACAGGTCCAACATAACTTGTATAAGGAACTTGTACACGAAAGAAAAATTACTCCCG
Source organism: Lithophane ornitopus (assembly GCA_948473465.1). Lineage (NCBI taxonomy): Eukaryota > Metazoa > Arthropoda > Insecta > Lepidoptera > Noctuidae > Lithophane > Lithophane ornitopus. The sequence goes on along the minus strand of OX419624.1, from coordinate 7,620,323 downwards.
TTCACTATTTTTCACATTACCGAATCCAGGTTAAGCCGTTTCGGATACAGGGAAAGTTTGTGGAAGCACCCGGGAGGGTGGAACTTTGCAAATATATTAGGTCCACAAAATGGGCCGGCACAAACACAATTTGGGGCTGTCGCGACCACGGGTCCCTTTCCTTTAGGGCTGTAATCGACACGCATTAGTCTGTCTTAACACTCTCGTTAAATATCTACTGATTAAAATAAGTCCCTAAGAAAATTATAGTAGATTAAGGGTAAATTTCACCAATGAAACTGAACGCGATCAGGAGGCTTAAAACAGTCACTGGTAGAATCATAATAGGAAAATATTATGAATCATCGTAAAATGTCACAAACTGACAATTCATAATTTATGATTTGCGTGCGATTCATATTACGAAATAATTCATCTGTTTGACAGTTTTCTATGGAGATTCGTAAAATGGTCCACAAATTATGAATTGCTTTTAAGTCAAATTAGTGGAATTGCTAATGACAGCTAGGATTCAGGAAATGAACTCCTTTTAGAGGAATTGCTAATGTGGCCGTTTTAGACCCCCAGCAGCCCCCCCTCTTGAGAGCTGTTAGTGTCAATATTACACAACAATGATGACAGTTCTTGAACGCGATGTGCTAATCTCGTTCAGTTTTATTGGTGAAATTCGCGCTAAGAAAACAGCATCAAGTTCTATCTGAATGCTAATGACATTTCCGACGAAAGGTTGAGTATAGAAGTAGTGTTGCGTTTTTTCAAATATTTATTGCACGGGTAATTATCAAATATTAATTATTATTAAAAAAAAACATTACTTAGAAAAGGTCATTTGATTTTCTGTCATTTCCAGAAAATAAAATTTATTTTCCTTTTGCCTTCCGTGTAAACCCTATTATAATGTAACAAAAATCTGTCAATAGAATCCAATTGATTGTATACCGATCCTCTAAACACGCAATGGGTTCCTAATAGGTAATGTGGCGAGTGATCGATTCTTTTAGTTGTTCGTAACATCTTATTTGGCTAATTGATTAAAAGCCCTCCCTGAAGGGAACTAAGTTAATAACAGAAGTTCTGAGACGGTTCGTATTGAGTACGAAATACTGAATCGAATGAGTTCGTACCTATTAGTTACATGAATGGCATGGTGTACATAGGTAGATAAGTATTATTTAATAAATATTTATATGCTTGTAAAACAGCTTAAATTAACTTTCGTGTGGTTAAAGCTAACCCGACTTGGCTTCACATGCCGTTGAGAAATATCTCTCAGGCATGTGAAAATAAACAGCTTAAATTAAATGTTTTTGAGAGATAATTTTTTTTTAAATACTACTGTTTTTAAAATTGTAGATTTATGCTCTAACTAAAAACTAAAATATTTTTGTAAGAGCATAAATCTTCCATTTTTCATTTAGATATTCCGTGGTTGGTATTTTTCTGCAGGTTGTGTAGCATATAAGATAGGAGTTTCTACACAACTTGCAGCTTGCGAACGTGGCACTTGCATATTTCATACTAAAATATTCCCACCAGATATCAAATTATAGGTATTAGATTCTGCAAATGGAATCTAAATATAGGTATTTAGGCTAAAACATGACCTAAAAGTGTCGGCACGGAATGTGCTGGACAGACAGACAAACGTTTCATTAGCATGCATCACACAAGCAACATCAAATGAGGGCTGCAATTTTGTAATAAGAGATTATATTTCAGTGGTAAGTTTCCATAAGAGATGATTGAACAACATGTATAAAAATTCATAGAATTATAGGAAGGTGAAAGAAAAAGTGTTCTAGGTGCTTTTCTTACTTTTCAATACTGCTACCTGTAAGTTGGATGAGTCAGATTTTATAAAGTGGATAACTTCGCTAAACTACCGGGTTGCTTCCTATAGTTGTATAGTCTCCTAATCTTGATCAAGTCCCTTTTTAAAAGTGGAACGAAAGATGATGTTCCAGCAATCCATGAACTTATTCTGATTCCTGATGATGTGATGATGATGCATAATAAACTTCCAAGGACCCAAAAAGTTTTCAAGCTTCCAACCAAACAACGTCCCTCCGTACTCAGTACACACACAATATAAATTTTGCAAGACACATCCAACAGTCCCGTATCCCGGACTTCAAAACAACTCCTCAGCGAGTTCCACTTGCCAAAAAGTGTTGACAATGCATTACCGTATAGACACAATACCAACAAAGGCCTACGTGCAAAAATAACGAGGCCTAAATATTGTATGAGTACATACCTACCTGTATAGCCTTCCTGTATTCACGTGGGCGATTCAGACCGGCGCGACCAGCGGGTTTATTATTAGAAAAGTTTTACCTTTTCGTGGTTACAGGATTTTGATCCGCTTAAACAGCAGGATATAGAGGAAATTGAGTTTCCTTGCATTTCGTTTCACGATCGCTAGGGGGCTATTGTCAAATTGTGCACAGACCCTTCGGTTTGGTCGTCGCGGACCGGTACAATATGAAGTTTTGCACGAATTGGGTCCACTTTTGATTTTTACTTTCTATTCTAATTAAATATGACGATCCCAAATTATTTTCTAGGAGTCTCTCTATATTTTAGGAAAATAGCAATAGTTGAAATATTGTATCTTACTTAATGTTATATTTGTCACCATCGCCTTTATTTGCCTGCTAACATTTCCTTCAGGATATTGGCTTCCTACAAACAGAGGATGCCCTGAAGTCACTAAGCTATTATGAACTTTCATAGCTGTTAGATTGCAGCTGTTTGATCTTAGTAGCATCCAGGTTAATGTTGAAAGTCTTACTCAAATTAAATAAGGTGATGAAGTGAGTTGATGATTATGAAATAGCTTCTGTAGGTATTGCTGATTGTAAATTAAGTTAAAAGCCAAATGAGGGTTTGTTCGACCAATAGAATTCCCTAATCGATCAAATTCCAATGCATCATACATAGAGTTTGCGGTGGATACAATACAATGCTAGCTGGCTACAGAGTCTATAATATTATTAGTACAGGAACAGTACTCAGTTGAATGTCAGGTAACATGCATTCTCCATTTCGGCCGACAGTTATTGACTGACCACGGTTATCCGCCCGGCTGCTGACAGCCACTACGAAATTGCTGTATTGAATAAATTCTAGTTCTAATGCCCTACTCTCTGTTCATTGAACAATTAACTTATGTAGTTACCAATATCAGACAAGGCCTCTTGAGTTGTGAATGGAAAGGACTGGGTCTCAGATTAAATAAAAAACCAAGACGGAGCGCTGTCAACAGCGACGTGGGGCCGGAGGTTCGTAAAAATGTGTGCACATATTTTGGTGTAGTTTACGTACGTTCGCATATTGAGAAGACATGATCATTGCTTACAATGCTTGCTCACTGCATGTTGAAGATTTCTGAATACTAAGTTTCTCGGCACGAAATACATCTTGTAAGCTACAGGAACCGGGAATTAGATTCCTAGAAGCCACTAATTAGTAAGCGTTAGATAATCATAGCCGGGCTATTCTGGGTAGTAATAATTATGCTGTAATTAGAAGAAGAGGATCAAAATATATGTCGGTTGATGATTGAACTGTGCCTGGTAATAACTTATAAGTATAATAAATTACGGTTGCTTAATTACCTAGTACTAAGGCAAGAGATGAGCCTTGAAAATGTCAAGATCAAATGATGAAACAAACCATAGATAGTTTTTATTTTTTAGTATACTTACTTGCTTAGCTATTATTTAAAAATGTCTGTAAGGTTGATTGGGGATGATAACTAGGTTATGTGGTTATTTCACAAACCAAAATATTTATGCTAAATCGCAAATCATTGCATGTCGTGCAGGTGATACAGTCAACAGAGGGAAATTGGATTTCAAATATGTTCAACTTTTTAGAGTTTCGAAATTGTGACATTGTCATCGCTACGCTTGGCTTTGGTAAATGGATTCTTGGATAAATGGTCGTATTTGGGTTTAAATAGACATTGATTTTGAATTCTAGAGTCGATAAAGTCAAGAATGCTACTAGACTTTCCTGTCGAGGATTTGCTTTTCGAACACATCCTATAGCCAAAAGTTACGTAATAAATTAACACTTTTATAACTTTCACGAGAGATAGGACTCAGTGGAGGTTGTTAGAGGAGTCCTGTGCCAAAAGGCACACTTAACTAAGAGAGATATTCTGTAAACTACTGAAAATACAAAGGGCAAATTTTTATTATTATTAGGTACTACGTACTATTTTTTGTCCATTATGGGCCCAGCTTCCAGAATTTTCTAGAAGCCGTGTCACGCACAGACGACGTTCACCTTTTCAGACGTCAGTCAACTGTGGTTGCGTACCAATATATTTTACGAAACCTTTTCTAGAGATATATATATTGTGATGTGTGTACATTAAAGCATATAATTTTAATTATAATATTTTCCTACAACACGCCACATTAAAAGGGAAAGTACCAACATTACTCAAATATTTATCACCAGCAACTGTGGGTGTGCGAAAGCATACCTGTGTCTAATCCTCCGGGATTTAGATGCGTGGTCAAAGAGCAAAGTACATAAACTCCTGACAGACAACCCTGTATCATTTACAAAACATTACAACTAAAAGTTTATTAAACACTTGCTCATTGAACATTACAACAATTTTCAAACCCAACCTGTAAAATTTAAGTAGCATTAAGACGAATAAACTCTTCACTTTCCACCAATTCCGCACGAAATTCGCAAAATATTCATTTGAATAAAAGCAAAACTGAACGTAATTATTTAGTTCTGTGAATTTAGGGAACGTTTTAAAGGAGAAGCGAATGGTTGGCGCATTTAATATTGTCAATTATCCGGGAAATTGGCAACGACCGGAGTCTATGGTGCGGTCTTACAGAGGTTTATCAGCATTAACAGACTGGGTTGCCAGACTAATTGCGGTTACTTACCGATTAACGAAATATTTTACGTGGTCACATTTTAGGGTTGAACTTATTCAGCGAATGTTCACAGACACTTGAGAAGATATTTTGATAGAATTTAGATTGAAATCAACGAGATTGAATAGTACCAGCAAATGGGAATTTTGAACTTGGAAACCGTTAAAAGAATGAAATGGATTCTAGTTTATATTCGATCTTTTCATTTCCAATCGAATGATACTGGTTGAAAACGATGTAAATTGACTTCAAGTGAGCACGTATTGGAAATAAGTTTTGATTTGCACGTGAGAATGATATCAAAACAATCGAGTCTAGCTGCATTATCTAGATATTGTGTGGAAGATCGAATTGCTGTGGAGTTTATTGCGTAAGAGCAGTCGTGCCCCAGTGGTAACGGCCTTGACTTACGAGTTACGGTCGTGGGTTCGAACCCAGGCAGGCGATTTACGTTGTTTAAATAATTTTATCACCAGGACTCCACTGCTCTCAAAACAGTGAAGGAAGGAGTTGAGGAGACTGGCATGTCTGGAACCAGAAATTCGAAGACATGTGACATCTACCAACCCGCACTGGGCCCGCGTGATAAATTAAAACCACAACCACACACACACATCTCACAGAGAGACTGTGAGATGTATGTGTGTGTAGTGGTTTTAATTTATGCTTTTATCCCAGCAGTGGGATCATTATAGGCTGATTATGCTTATGCTTATTCCGTCGCTCTTTCTCAGCATAACTAATAGAAAGCGGTGAAAAGTGCGCTTTTCAGGATTACCTATTATATATTTTAATTATAAAGCTCTGCCCGCCGTATATTGCAATACCAGGAACATCTCGGGTACGTTAGTATTCCAGATTCAAAGGTGGTCAAAGGTGAAATGTGGATGTAGGTATTTATAGGACCAACTCTCCAAACCGGAACCCCGCGCCGCCTGGTACTGCGCCGTACCGCTGCTTGGTGAGAGAAATATGTACCTATGTTGGTTGAAGTTCTCGGTATGAATTCATTCATAAAGAGTTGTAGGTCCACATAGATTATTTAACTATTTGTCTCAGGTTTTACATGCATCATTTAAATTCTCTGAATCTTACGGAGACAGACAGCGTTCGTTGACTTCTAAACGTTCATTATGTTATGTATAAGCCAATCTCGTGCAGAAATAGTTGGGGCTTACCGAGTTGCTTGGCGACGATAAACGAGACTCGCGTAGTTGGTCTTTTTATTTCAGTATCACGTACACGTATGCTCGTGGTATGTGTTTGTATATACGACATGTTTTGTTCTTGAAGAAGCTGGTATCGAGGAATTGTAAAGTTTAACAAAGTAATACAATATCGTACACAGTGCCTATTTTTTTTTTTGTTTTTTTTTCAAACATTGCCCCACACTAGGAATTTCTTCCTGTATCGTGGGTGCGTTTACAAACATAGACACTCACATACACTAACACCCAGGCCCGGAACTACTTGCAGATCATACAAATATTTGTTCCGTGCGGGGATCGAACCCGCGACACGTTGCGCAGCCGTCCATCGCTCAGCCACTGCGCCAACCGTGTCGTCAGATCAATTACTGGATTCTTGTTGATCGTGGCTAAGTAATAACATCCGCACGGGTCGATCCATGAGGTTAAGCTACGCTTGCCGGGGTTGGTAAGGACCAACCTTGGTATGTCTTGATATGTAAAGTCAATACCAAGTCTTGGTATGTAAAGATAGTCACTCATCTAAGGAGATGAGTGACTATCTTTACATACCAAGACTCCTCCGTGCCTCGGAAGGTACGTTAAGCCGTTGGTCCCGGCTGTCATTCGCGGGTCTTTGACTGTCGTTACGGGTCGTCAAAAGCCCGTAAGTGACAACCAGTCTTATTTGGGGTATCATATTATCCAGTTACAGCACGCATAGCATGACGCTTTCTATCTCTACGAAGAATAGACATAGCTTTTTCTATACAAAATTAGATTTCGTTTCTTCATTTTTGACATCGCACCGTAGAAATCCTTCTACAATCTGTCATTTTGTCTTTCGTTTCTAACGATCTTTGTCTAGGTCTTTTTAGTAGACTATTTCGGAAGAAAGTTTTCTACTCAAAGTGTCAAAATCACACTGACAACTGATATTTGTCTAAGGTAGTGAAGACAATTTGATTTTGGAATCGCCTGTAGAAAACTTTCTACTCGACGGCCACAAAGTAGTTTATACTTTGTGGCCGTCGAGTAGAAAGGTTATCTATAAAATCATGATTTTACAAGGGAGCGTTTTGAACGCAAATCTGTGATAATTAATAGAAGCTATCTTCTCCTATTTTACATCATTTAGTTAATAGGGCATAAGTACCAAGGAAATAGTGAAGGCCAAAATTACTGTAAAATTGTTTGATCCAAAATACGGTACGTCGACACTTTGAGAAAAATTGTTGTAGTTGACGTGACTTAAAATCAGTAAAAATTGAGAATCAAACAGAAAAAAATCCTATGAAAAAACAAAGAATTCTGAGTTGAATTATGTAAAAGAGTGAATTTCTTAAAAATGCAGTTGACTCTTTCTACTTTGCTGCCGTCGTACTGTCTACACGAAACGTCATTTTTGTCTTCTCTTCCGTCGACAAAACGGTGCTCATGCTACGCCTGCTGAGTTGTGGAGGCAAGATAGGCAGTCGCTTCATGTAAAATACTGGTATTCAGCTGTATTCGGTTAGACTAGAAGCCGACCCCAACATAGTTGGGAAAAGGCTAGGCAGATTGATTTTTATTAGATTCTTGTTTTCTACTTTTCCCCAACTCACATCATATTTATTTAATGAAGTTAGAGGGGTGTTACTTAGCCCTAGGGATGGTGATAGATGGCCCTGTCTTATGGTCATGCTATCGTCACTTTGGATATGAATTAATAGTGTAATGCATGCATTATGAATACATTGCACGCAAACACCCAGTAAAATAAATTATATCATTTATTACGAAAAGAAAAATGAAGGAAAAAAATTGGAAACACGTGAGAATTTATTATAGTTTAACAATATTTTGAATTCATGAGTTGAGTTGGCGGAGTTGTGGAGGTCAGATAAGCAGCTGCTTCATGTAAACTTCTGGTATTCATGCAGTTGCATCCGGTAAGACTGGAAGCCAACTCCAATATAGTTGGGAAAAGGCTATGCAGATGAATACTTAATCAAAATCTTAAATTCTACCTACTAAGTGAGTTTGTTTGTTACGCTTTCACGCTAAAACGGATCAACGGATTTGGATGAAATTTGGCACAGGGGTAGACCATGACCTGGAATAGGACATAGGATACTTTATATCCCGATATTCCTACAGGATCGACTCTTACGCGGGTGAAACCGCGGGGCGCAGCTAGTATTCAATATATATGGTTGCTTTGGCTTGCAGTTTCTTTTCAAATGCAACTGAAGGTGAAGAAGTTCCCAAGGACAATATAGCACCTGTCTGTAACACAAGGTCACTAGATCCCAAGTCAGTCTAATCAGTTTTAAATCCACTTTATCAGTACTTTAAGCGGTGTCCCTCAAAAGAACCTGCTTCTCTCAGCTTACGATAGTGATCTTCATTGGTACCACTTACAAGTCATTATAGGCTTGTTGTCGGAACATTGTCGAGTTTATAATGTCTTGCTTAGAAGCCATACCGGACAGATTGAGTTGGGAAAAAATAAAAGATGGCCGGTTTCTTTCGTTTCAAAGTTTATGAATGAAATAGAGAAAGTTTGGGATTACAAACTGTTACAATATTTTATTTGTTTTCTAAAGACTTGTTTGCTTAGATTGTACTAAGCGTTTTTACTATTTACCTAAAGTTTCAGCTGAAACTGTAATGAACAGGATTTTATCAGGGTTTTTTTTTGCAGCAGTTAGATGTAGGCTTTCCATAATCGACTGCTCTAAGACCGATTCTTTTTTATACAAGCTTAAAAATGTGGGTATAGTAATAGCAGCTCTTCCCTTATCTGTTCAAAACAATTTCTACTACATTTTAACACTGTGTGGGTAACTTAAAATAACTTTTCCATGTCCGTCGGAAACACCTGCCCAGTTGGGAATAAGCTACGCGCGCCCTAGATGTGTCGAGAGCCCTGAACTGTGCTGAGTGACACTTCATTCAATTATTATAAGTATACTTATTCTACAGAAGAGATTTCGTTTAAATGATATTTCTTTTCTGTTGGCATTTTGATCCTATAATTATGAGAACCAATTACTTGTCTTTTGAGGATGGATTTCGTCAGTATTTTTTTTATTTTCGTGGTTTCACTTAAGCTTTGAATTCGAACCATCCTATTTCTTACTTTTAAATATAGAAGCCTGAAGAAATTGAGAAGATTATGCTGGTAGGTTTTTATGCATTCTATGTACCTATAAACGTTCGAAATCACACAGTAGGTAAGTAGCAGCAGCTCACAGACACAGTGTGAAGTTGCGCAGCTGCAGTAAACAAGAGACAACAGAATTATACCTGAGCAAGCCTGCGGCGGCAGCGGGAATATGAGCGTAGTGGAAGACTTGCGCCTGGCGACGGCGCAGCCCAGAGACTGCGGTTTGAAGCTGCGGAGCTGCTGCATGAAGTCGCTGCACTCCATGAGCGCCACGTCAGCGAAGTGCAGGTCGCACAGGATCTGGTTCTTGAAGCGGCGTGCGCGTTTCTATGGATAAAAAGGTGGTTAGAAGGTTATGAACGTATCGTATCGTTTAGTATACTTTTTTTTTTGTGTTTGGGAAATCATCCGATGACTTCTCCCGCTCCGCCCGGAGCGGAAGGGCGTGTCAGACTTTTACTGACTAAAACCCACCCGTGTTCCTTCAGTTGCCTGTTGCCAGGGTCCCGGTATCCCTTTCGGACTGTCCCGCAACCCTGACAGGGTCGTTTAGTATCCTACAAGTAATATCTTATCCACTAATCTTTAAATGAGACTGAGAACACTTGAAAAAAAAATATTCTATCTCTGTAGGTTATAATTTTGAGAATGGTCGTCGATGATTATAGGAAAACTGAGGTATAGGTACTGGTAAGGTAATGTAACCACGACGGAAACTGATACAATAAAGTTCCCTAACTATCCGACAGTTCAAACCACTAGGGGGTTACATAGAAACAAAGTATTCAGACGTAGGAGGCAAACCTCCACTACAAAATATCGGTGTACCGAAGTATTTTTGAAACAATGTGTACACAATCCATCTCTTTCACCAAACGCGACGAAAAATATGATGGAAAACCCATTAGGAAGATAATAAATTCAACAATGAATAAATATTACACCTTGAATAAAGCACACATATTATAATTGAAGTGAAGGTAATCCTTTTGGGATACCTTTAAACAATAACAGCTGGACGAAATTACAAATTTATATGTTCGCAGTATTTCATTTTGTATAGAGATCCATTTCACCTTTCTGTTTTTGAATATTGCCAATTTATTTCAACGTTTCAACGAGTAAATGTGTGCCTACATATTTAGACTGTTGAAGGCAAGAAATCTTGTACACATATAGCTAACCTAAACTGATGCCTAACCGTACGGGGAAGTAAATAAAAACTTTCTACAAAAAAAAACCGACTTCCAAAAAAAACACTCAAAACTGAAAAATAACTTTCGGAAGTCGGTGTCTTTGCTTTTCAATTTTCGTTTTTTGCCACCGACTTCCGAAAGTTATTTTTGAGTTTTGAGTGTTTTTTTTGGAAGTCGGTTTTTTTTTGTAGAAAGTTTTTATTTTTCAATTTTTAGTTGTGGTACCTACCCCACACAAATTCGAATACCACTAGCTGATGTAAATAACAGTGAAGGAGTAAATGAAGACATCGTCTAGATAAACATATTGGGAAAAATACGTTATATTGAAGCTAACTCAAAAACTACGCAAGCAATGTTAATAAAATTTATATGGGACCACCTCGGAAGCAAGAGCTACCATACAAAAAAAGAATCATCAAAATCGATTCATAATTGGCGGAGAAATCGCGTAACAAACATACAAAAAAAAAAAAAAAAAAACATTCAGGCGAATTGAGAACCTCCTCCTTTTTGTAGAAGTCGGTTAAAAACAGACGTGAAGTTATGTTAACCCTTAATCAGGCTTTGATCATCACGCTACAACAACTTTTAGGAAACAAGTACTAAGTGATGCTTTGCACTAGTTTATTGCGGAAAACCAGCGTATTTAATAAAATACTTACTTACGTACGTAACTTATTACTGCTTTAGAATCTTATCTTCCACTCCTATCACAAAATATCGATGTCCCATCTTACGTAACAATTTATTGTATTTAATTTAATTTCGGATACCAATTTTCTCCCGTTGTTAATTAATAAATTGCTAAGGAACAAAGCACTCATTACTGTTACAAAGGTTTGCCTTTTATCGGGTTCCATAAGAGTCGGATCAGTAGGTACCTAAATCTGTTGGTTATCGAGGATCAGTGATTGTACCCAGAAACAATTTCCTACAGGTCGAGTGGAGGGAGAGTGTTGGTCTTACTTTCCTTTTAAGGCTCCCACAAACAGGCGCGATGTGTCGCGCGACGCGACGCCGTTGCATTGTTCGCCGTGAAGTTTTCTCAGAAATTGTTTTGTTAAAAGTCGCGTCGAGCGACTAGTTGCGCCAATATGTAAGAGCCTTTACCTGCTTGAAATATTAACGGCTACGTCATATAATAACTTTTTCTAGACATTTCAGTCAGGCTAAGTAAGCTTGCTACGTGAATTCTAAGTTTTTTTTTTATGTTAGACTCAAACTCAACTCTCAAACTTAAAGCATTTACATATTTCAACTAAACCATTTACACTTCCGGCAGTTGTTCATTCTTATGACAGTTCTAAAAAAACACACTGAACTTCCCTTAGATCACGATTTACAAACACAAAATAGACGGTCAACAAATGTTTGTTCAATCAGCCGTTATAATACTAGTTTCTCCCAAAAGTTTTTCTGTTTTCTTGGCACTTTTCTTTATAATTCAATTAATAACAAAATATCTATCTACTCTCATACAAAGACTATTTGTAAAAGAAAAGTACGCTATTGGCTATTAAGTCTGGACTACATTGCCACGGAAAACTTAATAAAACCAATTTCATAACACCCATACACTAACACTCACACACTAACACTCCACACACCCACACACCTACACTTACAAACATTCGACACACCTACTCATTATTCATTTCCCCATTTCTATTATTAATTATTTTAAGTTCATTATTATTTTATTTTCATTTTCTTATTTAGAATTCTGTTTCTAATTTTTTTCAACTATTCAATCTTTTGATACCTGCAGTTATACATTATCTTGACCCGACCTACTAAGAGAGCCGGGTGATCTGTAACTCAGGATACTCCTACCACAGACACCTTTCTCTATTTAAGATTGTGCATCTCATTAACCTGTGCCTGTAATATGATGTTGAGATAAATAAAGATTTTTGATTGATTGATTGACTTTTGAATTGTCAAAGAGTCGGTCAGTTAGTCAGAAAGTTGAAGCTAGTTGCCGCGGTAGAAGGTGCTCTGAGCATTTTTTTAACGATTTATAGCCGTTTATGTAGAAACGAATTTGTGAATTTTTCCAGGGTAAATATGAATTATCACAAGAAAATCTTACAACTTTTTACTTGGCTATGCTAGCTCAGTAATAATTCGAATTGGTTTTTAATATAAGTAGGGTAATTAATTTCATTTTCATTTTTAAAGGATTGGCCCACAATTCCATTTGATCGGGAAAAGTGGAAAGATAGTTAGGCCTTTGCCGTGAAGTGAGTCATAATTACAATAGCTGTTGTACACAGGAGGTACCTACTCTTTTTCAAAATATCAACGGTTGATCCAATCTACCACGGTTTTGAAAAAGATGAAAAATATAGAGAAAAAGGAAAAGTAGAAATATATTATTTCGCTATAGCTTTTCTCTGGAACTAAGGGTACCGATAACGTGAGGTCTACCAAACCTAAAAGCATCAGTTCAGACATCTTGCGTTTACGTGACTCCACCTATTGGTTCCAATCGCAGCCAACATATTGGTTCCATGGAAATTTATTGGCCATACCTTATTGCCGTGGCCAAATGCTGACAAATATTGGACCCGAAATGGAGTTCATTTGACTAAATTGTTCATGGCTGACACACGCCAATAAGAATCACATTTTATTGATGTAAGTTTGTAAGAAAGCGTGCATGGAAAGCATTTTCTGTTCCTGACGATTCGCTTAGTCTGGCATTTTTAAACAGTAAATTACAACGTTTGAAGTGGGTAAATGTGCATGTTAGAGCAAATAAGGTAATTCTTATTTACAGAACGCAATCCTAATCCTAACTAATATTTTATTTGCGAAAGTGACTTTGTTTGATTGTTACGCTTTGACGCTAAAATGGCTCAACGGATTTGGATGAAATTTGGCACATGGGTAGACCAAGACCTGGATTAGGACATAGGATACTTTTTATATTGATAATTTACGACCGCCACGCGGTCGATGCCGCGGAAAAAGCTAGTAGGCAATATTCGAGCATTTGTGGAAATTGTTCCGTAGTTGGGATGAATTCACCTTGTTTTTTTAAGACTTCTTAAGGTTTTCCTGTAATCTATAAGTATAGAAATATTTTCTGTATTTTTTCAAAATTTTAGGCTCAGTAGTTTCGGAGATAAGGGGGTGACGGTAAATTTTCACTTATTTTCTTAAATATCTTGAAAAGTATTTATTTTAATATTATAAAAAACGTTGTATTTGAGATCCTCGCAATAAGCCCTTTCATTTGATATGTCACACGGTACAGTTTGCAAAACTTTTTTATTTTATTTTCTTATTGGCCCCTTTTTTATTCTATTTTCTTATTGGAGGAACACGTGGCTAAGAGGAGCTCGTGGCTAAGTAATAACATTCGCACGGGTCGATCCATCAGGTTAAGCTACGCTTGCCGGTGTTGGTCCGTCGATGGGTGACCATTTTCACATATCGAGACTCCTCCGTGCCTCGGAAAGCGCGTTAAGCCGTTGGTCCCGGCTGTCATTTGTAGATCTTTGACAGTCGTTACGAGTCGTCAGAAGCCTGAAAGTCTGACACCAGTCTAACCAAGGGGTATCGTATTACCCAGGTACTGGTTACAGGTACAGGTACAGGTTGTGGAGGTCAGATAGGCAGTCGCTTCATGTAAAATACTGGTATTCAGCTGCATCCGGTTAGACTGGAAGCCGACCCCAACATAGTTGGGAAAAGGCTAGGCAGGTTGATTTCTTATTGGCCCCCAAAAGTTACCCCCATATTCTAAATTCATTTATTTTCGTTACACGTCCATCTTTGGGTCACAAAAATACATTTTCAACTTAATCGGTCCATTGGATTTGGAGCAAATTGGCTGTGACAGACAGACAGACAGAGTTATCCTATAAGGGATCCGTTTTTTCCTTTTGAGGTACGGAACCCAAAAAACTCAACAAAAAAAACAATCTACACATTCACGGCAATATTCTCGATAAACTCTCTCGACGATTTAACTCGATTATTTCCAATCGACTCAACAAGGTCTCTTTAGCTCGAGAATCAAACTTGGTCGTTTCGTTGAGAACCACTCAAAACACACTGTAGAAGCTACGAGTACAGTAACAGCCTGTTAATGATGATTAAAAAACTTTATTTTATGCGAAACATCCCAGTAAACGTTCATTGTTATTTATGACATTAGGTTGTAAAAGTACTAAAGGGCATGTTCCACAATGAGTCGTGTTTTCTTTTCCGAATTTCAAATTGACTGCCTCGTTGGTTCGAATCCCAGGTCGAGGAAAGTGTTGTAGGGTTTTCCATCAGGAATTTCTCAGTAATAGTTTGGATTTCTGTCCAGTTGATGGCAATAGGGTCGCCCCCTGTTACATGGAAGTTAAAAATAATTGTCGAAATGTACACCCTGTACTATAGTACCGTTAGTTTAGTAGTGTTTAGGTATACCTACACCTCTGCTTTACACTTCGGGGAAAACAGGCGTGGAGTTGTTTCAAATCAAATAAGGATTTTTCGTCCCCTCTGAAGGGTTTGGTTTTGTGGCCACGACTACGAACCGTAAAATTGGATTTTATTTTCAATATTCTTTGTGTTTATTTCAAACTGATTGAGTTCAATTTACTGTGTGACAGATTGGAGATGCTCAAATCTCTTTCAATTTCACTAGGTAGGTAGTATGTTTTTTTATGTCTTTCATCGAATCGTCTAAATGCTATGTTAGGACAAAATATTTTCTACTAAGAGTCGAGATGGGTGGAGGAGCGAGCACAGGAGCGTGGGGATTTGCACATGAAAAGAGAGGAGACCTGGAAATGGGTGAAGTCGGGCAATGGATTATGCTGAATAGTATCAAAATATGGTTTGTTTCTTTTTACAATCCTATCCTAACTAATACCTATTATAAATGCTAAAAATGAGTTTGTTTTTTGGTTCGTTTGTTTATTTGTTACGGTTTCACGTTAAAACCGCTGAACGGATTTAGACTATATTGACATTCAAATATTTTTTTTCCTTAATGGAATACAGTGTAACGCCCATAGTAAAAGATATTCCTAAATAACAGTACTTTCATTGGACACTAAATATTTTGTTGGCCGCCGACCGCCCAACACTGCCCATTCTCCTTTGAGTTGATAGGTTCAGGTCCATATTTTTTATCCCTTTATTCGCTCGGGATCGAGACTTACGCGGGTGAAACCGCGGGGTGCAGCTAGTGCAGAATAAAGAGAAGATGTAGTGGTCTCATACAGAATTTAATTAGAATCACTCGCAGAAACCAACACTGTTCCAACAAAATCAAGTTACCATAAAATTGTAAGAATCACAATAGTTTTAAACATAAATATCATCTCAATGTCAGGGAACGCCCTGACAAAGGCAATTTTATCTAAAACCTAATTCAGTACAAAAGCCGTTGAGTTCAAACAAAATAAGGCAGACTTGACTGTCCCTTTGTTTACAAGCGCTGGGAATTTTATGCACTCTTTTGAACCCTGTCTCCGCGCCTCGAATTTATTTTTCTCCTAGCGTACCTACAGTCGTAGTTGTCAGGTTTATTATGCTATGTATTTCTCGTACATCTTATTATGCTCCGGCATTTTGTTCAAGACTTTGTTTTGGGGTAATTTCGTAATGTGTGTTCATTATTTGTTATTCGGTCCTTTTATAAGAAGTTATATATTGTTTCTTTAAGTTTGTTACTTCTTGATCTGCCATTCAAACATTTTCAATTATTTTATCAGGATTATACCAATATAGAACAACAAATATAACTGTTATAATTGAGAATCCCAAACAAAACAAAAATTTAATTAAAACCAGAGCCCCCACTCAGGGCGAAGTTTAAAGTTTGATGGATTTATTTGATACCTGGCAGGGCTTTGTAAGCAGGCTTCGATCAAAGATGTCCAATACCGCTAACTTGGGCCGTTAATACTGAACGCTAACAATTTCAAGGAGACAAATTTTCATTTAGATCATGAAAGTGATAAGTGAAGCGTTCCAGACAATATTATCAGCGATATTTTAAATAGAACATTTTTCTCGGAGACCAGTACCTACGGTTCAGAGAGGCTTTAGATTTGTTCTTCGATTTGGTAGTTATTATCGAATAAAATAAAATGGAATTCGTTGTTAAAACTAACTATAAATAATGAAAGTAGGTAAGTTACCACAATCATTAAATTGTTTATTTAGACAAATCTTATACAACGTTATTTTTTCTTTATGCTAAACCCGAAAAGGGGTCATTGTACTCATCATTTTGAACAACTTTTTCTATGGAACCATCATTGAAATCGCGAAAAAAAAAACAGCTTTTCCATACATTTTGTCGATTTAAGTGAACACAAATGTAGGGAACAGCTTTTTTTTTTTTCGCGATTTCAATGTTGGACAATGTTGAACTTTTAGTATGTAAAAGTTGTTCAAAATGATGAGAACAATGACCCCTTTTCGGGTTTAGCATAAAGTAAAAATTATGTTGTATACTATATTTAATCTAATATTAATGTATGTATATTATGTAGAAGTAGGTATACAAAGGAAAAAAAGGGAAAAATCACAATGATTGATTTATTAAGAAACATACCTGAAAGCGTTTATGATAATCTGCCCCTCAAGAGCTGTTGAAAATTAGTGGTCGTATTTCCATAATAAAAAAACATCTAGCACAATAAACAGATACCATGCAGTAAAAGTACCTACCTACCTAAAATAAATTAAATTTTCCCATTGAGGTAGATTTAATTAAAAACCATTGAACGATTTTGTAAACCAATCTAAATAAATATAATGTCTCTTTAAAAAGAGCCAACGTTGGTACCGCTCGGCTGGCAAACCATTTCCTTTAATTTATTGTGCAAATATGTAATGGACCGTTTTGGTACTGCTGTGGAAACCTGCCTGCTTATTTGAGGACAACATATGGAATGAGCCTTGGAATAAAAATTTCGATTGGTTTTGCGTAGAGGTAAATAAATATTGATAGATACTATGGACTGTAGGAGGCAAATGTCGAATTTTTTGTTCTAGGACATGCCGGTTTCCTCACGATGTTTACCTTCACCATTTTGAGAGCAGTCTGGTGATGAAATAATTTGCACAAAGTAAAGCGGCTGTCTATCTATCTGAGTCATCCATTCGCACATTAGGAAATGTTCTTAATTTACTTTTCCACTTCCGAAGAATGGAAAACACTGAATCGAAGGAACAATGGGCCTACAATTAGTCTTTCTAATTAGCCAAACTCATTCATCTACCTTCGTTGAATAGGCGTATGACTGACAAAGGAATAGCGTTTCAGTGAAAAATCGCTCACTCGAGTATTTTGTTATTTTGGACGTATTGGCTTATAAAAGCTTGGGTGCGAGTCGGACTCGCACACGAAGAGTTCCGTAACAACGTACAATATTTAAAACTACATAATTCTCCTTTTTGAGTTGGTTTAAAAAATAAAAACACGTTTCTTGGAATGGGGACCACTTTTCATTTTAAAGTTTATTTTATAAGCTGTGCCCCGCGGTTTTACTCGCGTAGGTCTCGATCCTGTGGGAATATAGGGATAAAACGTATCCTATGTCCTATTCCAGGTCATGGTCTACCCGTGTGCCCATCCTCTCCTCTCTAGGAGTAGGGAACGTCGAGGCGGCGTGGCGCTGGCGGCGAACGGTTCCCGTGTTTCATTTTTTTATACTCGTGATTACTTCGAAATTAAATGTCCGATTCCAATGAATTAAAAAGTGTTTTAGCTACATAAATACCCTTGACGTTAAAACTATTTATTTGAATAAGAATTAATATTATGTTGATAAAACTCCGTCGCAAATATTGCATTAATTTCGAACAAATTTGATAACCATAAAAAAGGTTATAGTGAGTCAATCTTAAAAGATAGACATATGTTGTCTCGGACTTTTTTTTAGAACTTTTAAAGAGTAACAATTCCATGGTACATGATATTTGCTTAACCTTAACCGTTTACGGAGCGTAACGGAAGCTCTCAAAAAGGAGGTTTTGATTTATGCTCCGCTCCTATTGGTCGTAGCGTGATGTTATATAGCCTATAACCTTCCTCGATAAATGGACTATCCAACACAAAAAGAATTTTTGAATTTCAACCAGTAGTTCCTGAGATTAGCGCGTTCAAACAAACAAACAAACAAACAAACTCTTCAGCTTTATAATATTAAGTATAGATTTATTATTGGTTGTTGTTACGGGTCGTCACAAGCCCGAAAGTCTGACAACTAGTCTTGCCAAGGGGTATCGTATTACTCAGTTACAGGGTTGTGGAGATCAGATAGTTGCTCCATGTAAAATACTGGTATTCAGCTGCATCCGGTTAGACTGGAAGCCGACCCAACTTGGTTGGGTAAAGGCTAGGCAGATGATGATTGGTTGTTCTAGCGGTCATAGTAGTACACATTCTGTGAAAATTTCTAGTGTCTACCTATTACGGTTCAAAAGATACAACCCTGTGACAGGCGGACTGGCGGACGGACAGCGTAGCCTTAGTAACCTTAGTTAGTAGCCTTAGTAACCTTAGTGGTCGTTGGCCAACCTTTGGGTAGCTACGGAATTCTAAAAATGTGACGAAATCGAATAAAGGTGAGTTTTATTAAAATGTCTGTATCCGTTGCCTTTGTATGAGCTTCATATGCAAACAAAATAAACGTTTGATACAGATTTATTAAGTTGACTAGCTGGCCTTTGTGTTAGGAATTCGGTACGGTATGCTTTGTGTCCCGAGTTGAGTTACTCGTGCCCATGAGTTCGTATACAATTTTAGAAATAAAAAGACGGCGTGGACGGGAAAATAGAGTGACACATACATGACATAACAATATACACACATACATAAATTCACGCCTTATTCCATGGGGGTAGGCAGAAACAACAGAACGCCACCTGCTATACGATCCAACCGTACCCCTTTTGCCTCTTTTACGTTCATACATCTGCACCCTAATTGCGTAATACCAGTCAATCACAATCTGAATCGGTTTGAACCAAATTGCTTGATAAGTTCGAAAAAAAAATCAGCTCAACAACGTAAATTTCGCAATTAATGTTGTTGAACTGTCAAAATGAAGATTAGTCTTAATCGGTTACAAAAATAACTTACGCACTTACATGGCTAGTCATACACGCACGCCGGCGCCGGTTGCGAGTAGGTACTACGCACCTGACCTCTTTGAATATTACATAAATAATATTTTGTTCATTAATACCATGTTTTGTATATGTAATTATATAAACCAATTACTATAATAATTCGTGTTATGCCTGTCATTACCTACTCGATTTCCGAATTTGAATACAAATTGAATATTGTTGAATTGCTTTGATATGATCGGATTATGTGTAATGTACGCGGTATGTTAATTTTTAGTTTAGCTTTAATGATAACAGCACATAAAAATAATGAACTAATATTTATATACAGTTTCATAACTTAAGAACAAAGGCCTCGTTTTACTTAAGAGCAATCCTAAGTTTAAAAAAAATACACGATGCACTAACAAATATTCTGTACATTACATCATCACTATTTATTAATTACTTTTTATTATTTCACTTCATTTCAATATTTTATTTGAAATGAATGTTGCGATCTGTTTCAAAACCGCCGGATATTAAGTACTCTACTTCAATGAGAATGAATATTTTCTTTGTTTCCGGAGAGCAGATATTACTAAGTTATCATTTTGGACGGGCCCACCTTTTAGTGTTTTCAACTGAATTATTTGAAGAAGAATTGAAATATTGAAGATTGTATTGAAAAATACTTCAATTATTAGGACTTATTTGATGTGACGACTTTATACTTAAACATTTTACTGTTTAGTTAAAAATTATATACCTATCTATTTTAGTAAAAGTTAAAATAATCACAATAAAAAAATGAAGAAATCGTAACGTAACGTTTTGCGTAAACATATTCCTAATAATTTACATTTGCCAGCAGAAATCGTTAACCCACAAAAAATACCCCAAAATATAAAAATAAACCCCCAAAAACATAAAACCCCAAAAATCTACCCACTAGTTGGGATAAGGGTCAGAAAATTATGCTTAATGATGATTAAACAGATATTGGTGCCGATTCTGTTGTTCACAAACTAAACTAGATTTAGGTTCAGTGCATCTTTTTCTTTCTATTTCATTAAGAAAAGGACAGAAGATAAATTTTAGTTTAGTCCTGTCAAATTAATCAGCGCCTGACGTAAATTGACGTAATTTTAGTAGGCAAGTTTTTAATCACGTCTAAACTTTTAAGGAGTAGTGACAGTTTGACAGGACTAAACTAAAATTTATCTTCTGTCCTTTTCTTAATGAAATAGAAAGAAAAAGATGCACTGAACTTAAAGGATGGTGGGCGCCAGTGGTCCCAGCACGGCCAGCCACTACGTATGAATTACTTAAAAGAGCAGATAAAACTGAACATTTTTTATTATGACACCATCAAAATCTGTCCCGGAGGAACCGAGCTACGTGCATCTAAAGTATTTTTTCTGTCCGCGGCTTAGCTCAGAGACTGTTATTACTAGATAGCTGATATTTGGTATAGGTATACATATTAATCACGCCGAAAAAGCGGTAAAATAAAATCAAACGACCTTTCCAAACGACGAACTTTTCAAACGACCTTTCCAACGACATCCCACACCATGGGATAGAGGAGAAAAAAGAACAACATCCCTACTCTACTTGTAGGGGAGGTACCCTAAAAAAGGATGATTTTCTTGATTTTATTTTACCGCTTTATCGGCGTGATTAATATGTATAGGTACCTATACCAAATAACAGCTATCTAGTAATAACAGTCTCTGAGCTAAGCCGCGGACAGAAAATAATACTTTAGATGCAAGTAGCTCAGCGTCCCAGGACTCCCCGCTGCCGACCATGGCATTCACGTCCGACAGCGACAAGTCACTGCCTACTTCTGAGATGAGGGCACGGCGCGGCTCCTCCCAAGCGGCACACTCTGCCAGCGTATGCCGCTCCGTGTCCTCCCGGCAGTCGACGCAGTGGTGACACCGAGCGTCCGGCTCCCTGTTTATGCGACACAGGTACTTCCCGAAGAAACCATGCCCCGAGAGCACCTGCGTCACCCGAAACGACAGGGAAACCAGACCAAACCTAACCTAACCTAACATTGTCAGAACTCAATAACCCCGGGACAGATTTTAATGCGCCTTGGCCTGAGTAAAGGCAGAAGTAATGTCTTCAAAACTACAGTGGTTTTATCTGTGGCCGTAGTGGGACCAGCTCCCATATATTCTTGCCCACCATCCTTTAGTTTAGTTTGTGAACAACAGAATCGGCACCATTGTGTAAAAATTTACGAGAGCGACACTTACAGCCAGAATAATTATTACTGCTATAGGGCTGCTAACACCAACTTTGAAGTACCTAATTATGTAATATCAACCACGTGTTAATATCATAATGGCTATTATGTCATCAAAGGCTTCTGCGAACTAACGGAAGGAAAATCCTTTTATATCACCCTCTTTAGTGATAGTAACCCGTAATATAGGGTGAACAGAACTCATTGTATGAACTAAAGTGATTTTTGTTAAAATAGATATAAATTTCTAAAATAAATAAATAAAAAAATCCTAATAGGTACGTAAAGTAGTTAATCGATTACCTCTCGTGTGGAAATAATAGAATTTTTGAATGACCTAGTTCATATTTTTTATCAATTACAATGAAAATGTATGGGTACCTAGATTTTTTACAATGGAAAAGCATGGGCATAATCAGCCTTTAATGCCCCCACTGCTGGGACACAGGTTAGAGCGAGCGGGCCGTAATCCACCACGCGAAAAAAAAAACAAATCAAGTCTCGGAAAATAATGACCTTTTCTATTGAATTATTTTCCATTGTTGGAAAAGATTTGAGATTATTTTCCGTTTAAAATACATATATACATACATTCACGTCTTCGTCCCAAAGGGATAGGCAGAAAATACAGCATGGCACCTGCTACGATCCTTATATGCTCCGTTTAAAATAGTTTTTCTTTTAAGTCACTTACCTAAGTTCTTAATTATCTTTTCTTAGTTTCAATCTAAAACTCTCACTCAACTGCATTACGATGCTGTAACCATCTCACCGTGAAAACTTATGTGAAGTGAGCGTGTAGTGAGCTGTCATTGTCATCGATACCTACTGTAGTGGTATTCTGTAAAAACCTCACCGTGAAAACTTAGGTGAAGTAAGCCTAGCGTCAGGTGGAGTGACAGGTCACTTTAAGCTCACTTCATCTAAGTATTCACGGTTGAGGTGTTTACAGAATAGACCGGCAGATTCTAAGGCAGTGACAGTTCACTTCAAGCTCACTTCACCTAAGTTTTCACGGTGAGATTTTTACTTAATAGCACAACTGGTAGCTGTCTGTGAATGAGTCATAATAGAGTGCCTTCTTGTATTCCTTGCAATACCAGGAAAATGAGGAAAAGCTGCCTTTTAATGTCCTCTTCTTTTTTATAATACTTAATATTCCTTGTCATTAAGAGGTTTTAAAATGATGGGACAAAGCTTTATTTCGTGAAAAGGTCATTACGTAAAAAATGCTCTCTTGTTAATAGATGGCTGACTACTAGAGCCGGGCACTTTTCTTCAGCAGGGCATGTATCTAAGAAAAACTAGGCCCTATTGTGAAATCTATATGTAGATATTTATAATGCTTCAGTTTGAACTGGCAATGTATAGGTACCTAATAGTGGTATATTTTGTTAGTTTCAAAGTCATATTTTTATTACAGGATTTTTGTTACACACTGTATACGGTGACTTGTAATTAGTGGCCGATACTAAAGGTGGATGCTCTAGGGTAGCCCGCGAAATTCAAATTTTCTTACGTTTATTGCAATTTGCAGGTCAGTATCAGGTTGTATGTTGATCTAAATATTATTAGCGGCCGTAAAAAATATGGATTTACAGAATTATAAACATAAGAATCAGCAATACAACTCTCTAAGTTCATGTAAGTGCATTGACTGACGATTTCATGAAAATTTCATTCAATGCACTTCCATGAACTTAGAGAGTTGTATTGCTGAAATTGCAAAAAACGTAATAAAATTTGAATTTCGCGGGCCACCCTAGCGCATCAACCTTAAACACGTGACGTTATTCATCATTAAGAACAACTTTTACTATGGGACCAAACCTGAAATAGTGAAAAAATCAGCTGTTCCATGGCTGTTCTCTACATTTTGACGAGTTATGCGAACATAAATGTAGAGAAGAGCTGATTTTTTTTCGCGATGTCAGAATTGGTCCCGTCCTTAGTATTAGTTGTTCATGATGATGAGTATAGTATCGGTATCGGAGTATAGTATCGGTTCCTAATTACCAGTCACCCTATAAATTTTGTAAAGACAATTTAATATAATTATTATAATATACTTCCTCAGCTGTCTATCCCAACCGGAATGGCAATTTAACTGACTTACATTAACCAAACTTGACAAAAATACGTAATCAATCTATATCAAAATTGTGGCCAAAATAAATCAAATAAAACCTCATTAATCTTGAGAGAACTTCGAGATTAGGACTACTATTAACTCAATTAAGGATGACCCAGACCTCCTCAATCCCTACTTGATTTATTACTCTCATTATTTTCTGGATATTAAGACAATTTAGCTGTTATGATGAAGATGCTTTTTAATTAACTTAAGCTGATATAGGCAATTCGAGTCTGTTTACAGTGAATATTGACAAATTAAATAAGTAGGTTTATATTATACAGCTTTTTTTCGCGATTTTAGGGTTGCTCCCTTAGTGAAAGTTGTTCATGATGATGAGTACAATAACCCCTTAACAGGATGCTCATGAATTCAATTTTACCCTGTATATGGTATACAATTTATATGATGTACTTACATAATAAATAGTATTTGGTCTAGAATTTTCAGACGTGGGTAAAATCTCATAATTGTTCAAGCTCTTGATGTTAGGTGAACATTTCAATAAAGTGCACTATATCTAATAGCTCAAGTACGGAGGAAATTGCAGATCGCCTAAATCAAGATTGAGCCGGACGGTCATGATAGCATCCGGGATTAATCACGCCAAGCTGTAGCTAGCCGCTGAGGAAATTCATAGGCTTTGTGTACTAATAGATAATAATCTAGTGATAATACAAAACTGATATAGATTTTCGTATTATACTACATTTTAAAACGTGTCATTTGAAAACACTTCTTATAGAGAAGACAGAGGGCTAGGAATGCTAGGATAGAATAGGCTAGAATGGTAGATAACACTATTTCAGTTGAAAGGCAGGCAATGATTTCTATGAATAATAATATATTTATAGGTATAAGGAACTTGCTGTGCCCCGCGGTTTCATCCGCATAAGTCTCAATCCTGTAGGAATATCGGGATAAAAAGTATCTTATATCCTAACCCAGGTCATGGTCTACCCATGTGCCAAATTTCATCCAAATTCGTTCAGCAGTTTTAGCAACAAACTCACTTTCGCATTTATAAAATTAGGTACGATTAGGATGTCTCTAAGAAGTTCTAATTTTTCGTTATTTTTTTGCTATTTCGCTGTTTAATAGAAATACAATTGTATTCTGTAGAGCTTGTATTTTTCTAGATAATTACTTACTCATCAGTCCACCATAACATCCTTAATGCCCACATAAATCACAAACCCATACAATTTCCATAAAATCTTGGCTCACAACTCCTAAATAACCATAGTCCATCCGAAAAGAGATTTCAGCATTTGTTTCGTCATTCTCATAGTGATTGATTCGCCTTCACGCGGTAATAACTCTCCGACGGGCTTCCCACGTAATTCGCCTTTGATTAATTTAGATCAAAGTATCCGTGTCCTTGCCGTATAATACTGGGCTTTATTTTATATGGTACATCAAGGTCGGTGCTGTATTCATTGAGAGATAATAACGTTGTAATGTCAGGCTTATGGATGTGGAGGGTTGATTTGGACCTGTAATTTGTAATATGTGGGCAAGAAATGATATTTGGCTTCCATTGGTCGATTTTTTACCTTTCTCGAAAGTATTCTCTAGGTATAGGTAGTTGTGCGATTGTCGCAACCCAGTGCTGGGCACGCCACAATTGCGGCGATAAGTCCCCTCTTTGAGGAGTGGCTGGAGAGGCGCCACGGCGTCCTCACCTTCCGCCTGACGCAGGTCCTCACCGGACATGGTAGCTTCGGGAGGTACCTGTGCAGGATTAGGCGGGAGGAAACGCCCGGGTGTCACCACTGTGCGGATCGTCCGGAGGACACGGTGGAGCATACGGTGGAGGTGTGCCCTGCTTGGGCGGAGCACCGCCGTGTCCTCGTGGAGGCGATTGGCGGCACTGACCTCTCGCGTCCGGCCCTGGTCCAGGCCATGGTACGGAGCGAGAGGGCATGGGAGGCGGTCATCTCCTTCTGCGAAGTGATGCTCGCGAAGGAGGAGGCGGAACGCGTGAGGGAGAGGCAAAGCCTGCGCCCTCACGCCCCTAACCGCCGCCGCTGGAGACACCCTGGGCGTCGGGAATCCCAGGCGGATTCCCGGCCACCATAGGCGCGGGCTTGCGGACGGCGAGCAATGGGTAGCTCGCCGTCCGATAAGGACCAGGCCCGGGTCGATGGCGCGTCGTGTTCCACGCGCGCCTCAAAGAGATGTCAGCACACCTGACGGGGTCCGTTAGGACCGATGCCTGCCAGGGTTGCGGAATAGTCCGAAAGGGATACCGGGACCCTGGCAACAGGCAACCGAAGGAACACGGGTGGGTTTTAGTCAGTAAGAGTCTGACACGCCCTTCCGCTCCGCCCAGAGCGGGAGAAGTCATATGATGATTTCCCACCCAAAAAAAAAAAAAAAAAGGTATAGGTAGTTGTTTTTCTTCTTTTCTAAAACTTTGGTTGCTTTTAACTAACATCTTATTCGTGTAAAGGTGTGTCCAAACATTGAGCAGCAATCGCGGCCTGGCGCGATTTGATTGGTCGACTGCCGCGCGCGAACGCTTCTGTGTACCTGCCGCGCACAAACATTTCTAGCAAACATTCGTCAGTAATTAAAAGCAGAGCTACGACACACGTAACCGCTTTCATTTTAATTCTGATGCCAACTGACGTGCGCGGCGTGTGTGAGATATACCGCGCAGTGCCGCCGCACAAATATTCATCGGTTTACACTCGCGACAATCTAAGAAGTCCGTTTTGACGTTTCGTTCTCGTACATGTAATAAAACGTTAAGCCTTGAGAATCAGTTTTTAGCAATGTAGATAAGTCGTCGATTACAAACTCTCTAAGTATGTTCAATCGATATGTCTCGAGAATCAGTTTATAAGAAACCATTTTTTTGTTTCATCGCTTCACGAAGCATTTTTATAGCTGTCAAAACGGACTTTTTAGATTTTCGCGAGTCTAGTCCTAACTAGAGCGCGGCGTTTGCAGTGTCCTGCAAACGCCGCGTGTTACTGCCGCTCAATGTTTGGACACACCTGTACATTTTACGAGCGATTTTGTGTAGGACAACGAAACGTTACTTAATACCTATTCAGAAGTTGCGAAACAAATAAACTTTACATCGCTTCTACTAAAATAAGTTACGAGTAACATTGTAATTTAAAAAGCTGTCAAACCTTTTACATCACGAAACCAAAACACTCTAACAGATGCGTCAAGTGTCAGCGAACATTAATTTTCTATGAGCACAATCACTACATTAGATGGCAGGCACCAAAAAACCTCATGACGTAGGAAGGCAAAATCCAGACGTTCTAATAATTATTTCATCAGGGCTGTGGGCTAACCCTACTCAATGTTTCAGTACAAAAGAGCAGCAGTTTGCGTGATTGACAGTTCGATAATGTAGGGCACATTGGTCATATTCCATCCCGGTACACATTTTCTGGGAAGAGTCTCAGAATTCATGAAAGGAAGACGCGAGCAGAAATGTCAAAATGTATTGAGGTTAGTTTGAATTTGCTCCCCTTTTTAACCGACTTCTTCAAAAAGGAGGAGGTTCTCAATTCGTCTGAATGTTTTTTTTTTTTTTTTTTTTTTTTTTGTGTGTGTGTTACTCGATTACTCCGCCAATTATGAATCGATTTTGATGATTCTTTTTTTGTTTGGTAGGTTATGCTTCAGAGGTGGTCCCATATAAATTTTATTAACTGTGCTTGCGTAGTTTTTGAGTTAGCTTCAATAATTACGTATTTTTTTCACTTAGTGTATGTAGACGATATATTGTTTGACTCCGTCACTGTTATTTACATAGCAGGTAGTGATATTCGAATTTGTGTGGGGTAGGTACCACAACTAAAAAGTGAAAAATAAAAACTTTTTACAAAAAAAAAAACAACCGACTTCCAAAAAAACACTAAAAACGTGAAAAATAACTTTAATTTCGGAAGTCGGTGGCAAAAAACGAAAATTGAAAAGCAAAGACACCGCCTTCCGAAATTAAAGTTATTTTTCACGTTTTTAGTGTTTTTTTGGAAGTCGGTTGTTTTTTTTTTTGTAATTCTGTTATTTATTTATTAATTACTACTGTGACACAAATGAGTTTTTGTTCCCATGCAAGCCATGTATAATACAAAAAATGTAATGTATAATATAAAAAAAAACCTGCTGTTCCATACATTTGTGTTCACTTAAATCGACAAAATGTATGGAACAGCAGATTTTTTTTTTTGCGATTTCAAAGTTGGTCCCATAGAAAAAGTATATTATAGATGACACCAAACCACTAGTTTCAAGGATAACGGTGTCTACCCTAACACCCTGTATAATAATTTAATAATAAATATAGCTTGCCATACTACGCGGGTGGGAAGAAAGGCAGGTGCGTGGTAGTCTTTGTTTTTTTTTTTAGACGCGCAACTTGAAATTATTTTCTTAGGTGCCTTCATGGTTAGTTCTGTATTCTGTGGTAAGAGTGTACCGGCGACCGGCGTCGTGGACCGGAATCGTAAAATGATTGATGACTTTTTGTGGAAGCAGGTAAAATGGGCTAGGTTTACCTCAGAATGGAGGGTACTATTTATATGAAGTAGCTTAAGTGGAATATAATATAAATGGGTTTCCGGATGTTAGACATATAAAAATAACATGGTAATAGATGGCGCTTTTTGCGCATACCGGAAACTTGCTTACTGTAGAAAGCTCACTCCACGCTCACTTCACCTAAGTTTTCACGGTGAGATGGTTACAGAATAGCAATTATTCTATTTCTAATCATAAAAACTTATCAAAGTCACTAAGCAAAGAACATAATTGTAAATAATCTGTTAGGGTGATATTATTCGTAATAGCATTTAATAAAGTTATCACTAATTTGTTTACATAATTCCACGCAACAGAAGTAAGTTTTAAGCCGATGAAATTATTATTTTAATGGGGGACATCGGTGCTCCCAAATTGCTTAAAGCGGTCAAAGAGTACCTTTTCATTTACATAATATACATATTTAAAATACTAATATCGTAAACGGTATTTTTTTGAGATTCTGCTGTATTTTCGAATAAAATAATTATATTGACTAGTTACAATCACGAGCATAACATGTATACAGGGTGTTAGGGTAGACACCGTTATCCTTGAAACTAGTGGTTTGGTGTCATCTATAATATACTTTTTCTATGGGACCAACATTGAAATCGCAAAAAAAAAACTGCTGTTCCATACTATGCTCGGCAATACTATGTGATTTCATGATTCATCTATTAATAACTATCGCTATAACGACGGCAATATATGTCATATAATTTGTGTTGGTGGGTATTAGACTATCATATCTATGATCAAAGATATAATGAAATTGTAAAA
Source organism: Lithophane ornitopus (assembly GCA_948473465.1). NCBI lineage: Eukaryota > Metazoa > Arthropoda > Insecta > Lepidoptera > Noctuidae > Lithophane > Lithophane ornitopus. The sequence goes on along the minus strand of OX419624.1, from coordinate 7,591,067 downwards.
TAGACATAATAAGGGTATATCCCCCCTACACTATCATATTAAATTATCATTTATCTATCTACGCAGCTCAAAAATTTCCCATAGTATATCTATTTTATTGATCATAGATAATAATATGATAGTGTAATACTCCCCTAAGGTATACTCTATACAAGTGGCAGCACTAATATGTCACATCGAAGGAACAACAAAACTATCTGACGAAACAAGAGACGCTAAGATATCGGATGCTGCATCGGTTTCGATAATGATGCTGCCACTTGTATCTTCCACAAATTATCACATATATATGTATAAGTATATATTAATGGTTGAATCATGAAATCAGATATTATTGCCGAACTGTCGTGACTGTACTAACGTTTGCAGATCGGGCGAATCGTCTCTACCATAAAATCAGCTGTGTTACACCATAATATTATTCTGTCATTAGAACTGTAATAGTTTTGATTTACCATAATTTCTTGTCATATGTTTAGTTTAGATTTGCATACAATTAGCACAGTATTACCTACTACAAATTAAAATATTGTAACCCGAGTCCCCCATTGGTAAAGGAACAAAAACCTATTTCGTTAATTTGTATATCTTTGGCGAACGCATTACAATGAAAATAGGCTATTAGCACATTGGTTGAGCCTTGAGCCGGTATCGGCTTCATCCTCATATTGGTTATCGCCCAATAAGGGTGGGTCCGGCCGCCATTAGGCTCTCCAAATGTATTTGTTTCCACGAACCCATTCTAAAAGGGTAAATTGAATGGAACACTTGTTCTAAATATAACTGAGAATCCAATTTACGAAAACAATCGTTATTAAAACAACTAAAGTTGGAATTAAAACTTATTTGGATTGCAAGTAAACTTGAACTTATAAACTGTTATATTTTCTCTAACGACGACGAAATTTCAAGTATTCTTTCTTTTTTTGTGGTGCAGAGTGTCGCCTATGGTTCTCTGACTTGGCTTCACATCATCATCTGCCTAGTCTTTTCCCAACTATGTTTGGGTCGGCTTCCAGTCCAACTGGATGCAGCTGAATACCAGTATTTTACATGGAGCGACTGCCTATCTGACAAGACTGGCAAGACTGACAAGTTGGTCCTTGGCAAGACTGGTTGTCAGACTTTCGGGCTTCTGACGACCCGTAACGACTGTCAAAGATCCACAAATGGCAGCCGGGACCAACGGCTTAACGTGCTTTCCGAGGCACGGATGAGTCTCAATATGTAAAGATGGTCACCCATCCATGGACCAACTCCGTCAAGCGTAGCTTAACCTGACGGATCGACCCGTGCGGCTGTTATTACTTAGCCACGAGCTCCTCCTCTCATTTGGCTTCACATACCGTCGAGAAATATAATATCTCTCAGGCATGCCGGTTTCCTCCCGATGTTTTCCTTCACCGTTATTGAAGCAAGTGATAATAATTAAACAATACGAAAATGAATCCGAAAAGTCAGAGGTGCATGTCTTAGGTTCGAACTCGTGAGAGAGAATTGGCTGTCCGACCACTATGTTATGTTAATTAAAACCTATTTCTATTTCTTTCTTTCTATTCCTGCTGTTAGTTAAGTTAATTAAAAGTAATCTTATCATTGCAGGGTTAACGAGTTAAGGAAGTGATTCTGTTTTTTAATTAGTATTTTTGACCATCGTCCAATCACGTTTCTCCAAAAATACACCTAAACATAATCACAAAAATCGTAAGGCATGTTCAAAATTCTTTGAAGGTTGTAACATAACATAAATAAAATACAATAGACGTAGATATATTTAGTAACCTATTCCGCTTAACTATTCTTCTTGCTGGAAGCTGTGAAGTCTGCTTCTGCACAGCGCTCGGTGTGGCAACACGTCGTGTTCTGGTTTGCAACGGGTCAATCGTCATCCTGAGGATGCCTCATTGAGAGGTGAGGTTTAGAAAAAAGATATACAAAGTGTATAAACCTGAAAGGTGACTTCGTCGAAAAATAAAATAACAGATAATTGCGTCATTCTCATTATCACTTTTTATTGAACACCCCTAGTATAATACCTACTAATTCGTATTTAAATAATGGACTATTACTGATATCTGTTTTGTTTTCAACTTCAGGCAAACCACTGTCTGGTGACGACGTTCTTCGTGTACAGTTTCTTCCACCTCTTCTTCTCAATAATATTGATTGTGTGGGAGGATTTTTATGACTCTTGAAGAATAGTTAAGCGGAATAGGTTACTAAATATATCTACGTCTATTGTATTTTATAAGGGATTTCCGCAAAGTCAGCCTGAATCAATTAACTAACATAACATCACGCTTGTTAATTCCCGAAGGTTTCGGCAGAGGATGCGGGAGTGTATTTTGCCAGTTATGTTGAAGATTGTATTCCCGTTTAAATAGCATAATTATAAATATCTAAGTTTATACACCCACAGAAGTTACAAGGAGATTATATCATTTCGATTTAAGAGGTTTTCATAGCCTGGAACACAATCTATATTGTTGACAAACTTCTTACTTAATTCCATATTTTGGTAAAATACTTCAAACTTCCTCGTCCTCAAACCTTTCAAAAGCCTTTGCTTCAGTCCACAAAAGCGTAGAAAATCCTTTGGTTTACATTCAAATACTTCGCCACAACATTGCAGAGAAGGGGACGCAAAAACCTGATCTGCATATTTTTGGAAGTCTCTTGAGTCTACTTAATATATTTTCTGGTTTTCCTGCTTGTACCTATAAGTATTTTTTTTTGCTAGGATTTTTTTTCTACGGTGGATATTTTTTTAATTAGTAACCATTTCAGATATCAATAATGCTAGCCTCAAACGTATCGATTCACTTGCACAAATTTAGGCTTGCGCAAGTATATCGTGACGTATATTGGAAGAAATATTCACAAAAATCTTCCAACACACGTAACGATTTACTTGCGCAAATAAAACGTTACGTGTGTGGCTACCATAACACCCTGATAATCGGACTATGATCATTTTTTATTTCGAATGTGAAAGATAACCTAGTTAAGCACAAATTCTAAACAATTTAAATTCAAATCAAAGAACGAGATGAATTTACGAATTCGAGTATTTTACTAGATCTAAAAGGATTGAATGAAATGGAGGAAACAGATCGGACGAATTTCAGTTTGCAAACGTTACACACTTGAAAATGTAAAACGATTAATCTGGAAAATCGCTAAATCTTTTATTGAATACGATTTAGTTTAAAGAAAAAAGCTTTAGTACTTAAATCCATTTCTGTATTAAAATTTGTCCGTAGCAATTGACTGTTTTTACGTACATATGCTTAGAGATCTATATTCGGTACAAAATAATGATACAGGTTCGTATGTTTTAATGATGTAGGTAGGGATTTTTATTTCATTGGTATTGGTAATATCCAAGTACATTTTCTTTCGCGGTTCGACATTTGATTTGTTTCCTAATAATATGGTTTTTTGGGTTCCGCACGCCGAGTGATAAAACTGAACCCTCATAGGATCACTCGTGTGTCTGTGTATCTGTCCGTCTGTCACAGCCAATTTGCTGGTACACAATATGAATTATTGTGACCCAAAACAAGGACGTGTAACGTATATAGGAAACAACAAACAAACTGTACTGTGTGACATATCAAATGAAAGGGTCCGTGAGAGTCTGAAATATAGTTTTATTTTTATAATTTTAGATTTGTTTATGAAAATAGAAGAAAATTCACGCTTCCTCCCCACTTTTATCTCCGAAACACCTGGGCCTATAATTTTGAAAAAATATATACAGAATATAGGTATATAGCATAGGTGTATAAGCACACAGAATATAGCTATGTACTTTAGATTACAGATAAACCTTTAAGAAGTCATAGTCTTAAAATAACATAATACAGTGTAAATTTTTCAATATTGTGCGTGCAAACTTACATTTGCAGTTGGAATGTATGGGAGAACATATTTTTCAACTACAATGTTAAGTTTTTGCTTGGGATACATTCATCCCAACTACGGAACCCTTTGTGCGTGGTCCGAGACGCACTTTGCCGGTTTTGTACGTAATGTTATTGGAAACTTACTTCAGATTTCGACAGCGATGTTTTGTTTAGATATTTGTTGGGAAACTAAGTTTGAGTATTATCTACCAATATTATCTTTCCCTGTACTTTTCCAATAAAGGTGACATAATATTGTATCAGTTCTCAAGTAGCCTCCTTTTGTTCTGATATCCATTCTATAGATGTCTGATTTATTTATATTTATTACACACCATGAGTCTGAATCTCAGTTTCCGATACAGTAGACTTGGACGTTCGTCTACGTATAGCACACAGATAAGAATGTAACGTGGAGAAGATAAATTTCTCATGATATGAGATACAGGATCACTTACAACATGATTTGTAAATTGAAGCACAATCAGTCTACCACGTTCCCACTGCTGGGACACAGGCATCCTCTCTGTGAAAAGGACTGGGCCATAATCCACCACGCGGGCCCAGTGCTTGGATTTCGTCGAAGTGTTTTGTTTACCATATTTGAGAGCAACGGTGAGGAAATAAATTCCACGAAGTAATGTGGAAGATATGTGGTCAGGGTTCACACCACCGCAAGGGGTCTCCACTGCTCTCATGATTTGTAAATTGTATTTGTACAAAGGGTTTTTTTTTCTTTTTGTTCTAGATGGTACTGACCTGGTTGGGCCCGGTGAGGTTCAGCCCGCAGGAGTTGCAGCGGAGACATTCCTCGTGGTAGTGGTTGTTGTCGTACAACGGGGATGGTTCTGAAATATTACAAGTATATTATTACACAATACTTATAACATATCTCAGAATTTTATAAGAAAAAGCAGCATCATTTTATGGCCAGAAAAAATTGTCGGGGAACTACAAAAAACTGAAGTGGAGATCGCGTATCGGCAAGCGTAGTGTGGATACGGACGGACCAGCTAGATGGACCGACGACCTTAAGAAGGTCGCTGCGACAGACTGGATACGACAGACGGAGGACAGGGTATTGAGGTGCAGCGTATTTTTTTTTTTTTTGGTGGGAAATCATCATATGACTTCTCCCGCTCTGGGTGGAGCGGAAGGGCGTGTCAGACTCTTACTGACTAAAACCCACCCGTGTTCCTTCAGTTGCCTGTTGCCAGGGTCCCGGTATCCCTTTCGGACTATTCCGCAACCCTGGCAGGCATCGGTCCTAACGGACCCCGTCAGGTGTGCTGACATCTCTTTGAGGCGCGCGTGGAACACGACGCGCCATCGACCCGGGCCTGGTCCTTATCGGACGGCGAGCTACCCATTGCTCGCCGTCCGCAAGCCCGCGCCTATGGTGGCCGGGAATCCGCCTGGGATTCCCGACGCCCAGAGTGTCTCCAGCGGCGGTGGTTAGGGGCTGGGAGAGGCCTATGTCCAGCAGCTACGATAGACTGAGTTGATTGAGACTCCCACATAAAGTACCGACTATTCACATACTTAATGCTTTCAAGTTTTCCCATCTTCAAACAGGTAACTTGGCTGGTAATCAAAGTCATCGAATGAAACTGATGCTTCAACTTAACAACTTAGTCTGCCATAAGTTTCAAGTTAGAACTCGATAGGCTAACTTAACAATCAGTATTTAGAAGCATTTTAAGTGTCTTTACGTTTAATTGTGGTTTGATTTTATATTGATCTAAGTCAAGTTTTAATATTCTAATTTCAGTTTTAGGAATGTCAGGAATGTTTTCTTTTTTTTTGTAAAAATACGAACAAAGCTTTGTGTATTTTTGTCCCTAAAAATACAAGGTGAATCATCTTACCAATGTATTTTCACTTGACCCAAAATTTCCTACGAAAGTGATTAAATTTTCGCAGACCGACACAAGGTGCGCTTATAAATCAAACTAAGGGACTCTTAAGAAAACAGATGGGTCTTCAATTTGCTCTCAATATGAACCTTTACCTCATAATAATTGAGCTATAAAAATTCTATGGGCTACCTAAAATGGTTTGGAAGGAAAAAATGAATTTGAATACAGAATAAGCTGAATCAAAGCGGGCGCAGCGATTGGCTATAGATATCTAGTTCAAACCCGTCTCTTTAGGTGGCCCAAGAGAACCCTTTGAAAAGTTTCCTTACAAATAACCTTCAGTGTTTGTTTGTCGTTCACTTTGTACTAAGGGTCTAACTTCTCGTAACTATCCTAAAGAGATAGTTATTGGTTAAGTTATCCCATAGTTATCTATTTTAAATAGCATGTATTTCCTCATTTAAGCCATACAAGATTCAAGTTCCATGCCATTTCAACTTATTGCATGCAATTGGCAATTGAATCGCACTGTATAAATGAGTCTTTATTTGAAACTTTATTAGAGCAGTCCAAGAGACTACCAGCTTCTTTTGTTTTTCATATTTTTATAATCAGTCCGATATTGAATGATCTCAATCACGGGCAGTTGCTTAGAATATAAGGAGCAGGCTATGCCAGTGGCACACGTCGGCGCAGCCTTTCACGCCCCTTGTGGCTGCCACGCAATGAGAGTGGGTTGTCCTATTATTAGCCGGATCGGAATCCATACAGCATCTTATTAATTAAACTAGTTGCCCGCCCCGGCTTTGCACGAGTAGCACTAAGTACTTATCTACGGTGCACCTATCCTACTTACCTACCCTACTTAAATACCCTACCTAGCTACCCTACCTGCCTACCCTACCTACCTGCCTACTATACAGAATGTATGAGAAAACGAATTTTCTTAATATTTTTTTCTTTCGTGAATTTTTCCGATGTTTTTATAGTTATTCTGTTATTCTGGGCGGAGACAAATCCAACAAATCAAATATCATCAAAATCGGTCCAGCATTTCTCGAGTTATAAGTGCTTGAACAAACCCGACTATGTTTTATATTATAGATTATCATGAACAAGAGTCTTTTCATCTTTAATGTAATCTTTATAAGATTTTATGGTCTCGTATTGTGGTCGTAATACATTTACACGATAACACCTATGTTTATTAACATAAGATCCTTAGCAGAAACTGCACATTTTCGTTCCAGTAACTTTTCAGCTTGTAGCCTCTCCACTAAGTTGTACTTGAAAACATTTTATTATCTTAAACCAAAGCTGCCTGGCGACATTACAAACCCATTTATTAAAAAGTGAAAGTAGAATTTCTTCGTTGGCCCCGCGCCAAAAGGCATAGTGATGTATCTCGGAAACTTACCAAGAATCCAGACTTTAAATTTTAAGACCAAGTTATTGACGACCTTGCCGTAACGTGTGAGAACCACTTAGTTATTCTTTGCGGACTCGCGACACTTTCAAAATGCATTATTGATCAACCGTATTTCTTCATAAAATATAAGGTAGACAATCTTGGGTAGTTCAAGATTGTCTTCGGTGATGAAAAGGGTCTCATCTTTTTAAAAAGGTTACACTGACAGCAAACTGACGGCTCTTTATTTGGATGAATGAGGTTTTTTCTTTGCGTTTTACGAAACCAATTTTTCTGCGACAAAGTTTTGATTGATCATAGATTAAACTATCTGACACTTTAATACCACTCGAACATTAGGTTTGGTTAGATAGCGAACTGTTCATTATTTTTCTTTAAACAAATTTTGATAAATGGCTCCCGGTTGAGATATAAAAGTTATAAAACTTTGGCAGTGTAGGTACTTAGAGTTTATATTGATTTAGTATTTTTTACAGTTCATTTGTTAAAGGCTCCAAGTTTCATAATATGTATGAAATTCAATGAACTGCTCGGGAATGTGAAAACCTTAACGTTGGCATAAGGTACACACCATGTTCGGAGAATTGAATCACTTTACAAGTTAATAAAATTTTAGGGCTCTTAAGGCCCGCGTTGTATAAAGACTTTGTTTTATTACTGTCTCGAGACAGTAATAACACAAAGTTTCCTCGATTTCTATATTGAAATATTAAACGATGGCCATAGAAAACAGAGCGTAATTAATGTGATCATAGTACGTAATAAAGTGGGCAGTAAATAAGTATTTTCATCTTTTTATAGCCGGGGAAGTAATAGCGGCGATAATATTGATGTTACGATAGTCTATAACAATGTTGTTTCAATATTCTATGCGTTTATCGTTTTCGCCAGTTCTATAATGGAGTTTGATATTAAAATGAGGCAGGCGTCGTATATTGGCTATTGCGAAGATTTTATGTGAAGCATATTTATCGGTAGGCTCTTCATACTTAACTGTTTCTAGGCATTTTGTTGTTTCGTATCGTAAGGAGCTAAACGAGCTCATGTCTTGGTCAAGGCAGTTGCCTGTGCGCAATTGCAAAGTTGATTGCTTGTTGCCGGACGTTTTTAAGTAGGTACCATTATCACTTGTAGAGCATGTAGAGGGCTTAGAAAATGCAAGGGAAGCAAGTTCCACCCGTGCATTTTACTATGCACCAAATCGATCCTTAAGACAAAATTAGGTAAGTCTTTTTTTGGAATTTTTATATTACTCGAGAAATAACATAGAAAAAGATATAGAAAACTAGTGTTAGGCCTGCCCAGGGGGGGGGGGGTTGACCAAGCATATGCAGGGCAAGATGAGAGAACACCAAAAATATATTTAAAAAGTTTCAAATCTTAACGCCCTGTCAAATTCAAATAGCAATCAAAGCTATTCGATTCGTTGATTTACATATAAATGCAAAATTATGACCACTTCTGGGTACTTTACTATTTGCCAAAAGCCTCCATCAATGTGTTAGATATTTATAATACATAATAAGTATATTCATTATCAGGATGGGTTACACTAGTGCACAGAAAACTTTTATTTGCCCTGAATAGCCTTTTAAAAAAGCCTGTCTCAATCTAGGTTTTTAAAGTCGATAGATTTAGGGAAAGTCTACAATTTCTTCATCAGATTTTCCTTATCATTATTGGTTAGGCCGCGCGCGATCATACAAATCAAAGCCAAGGAGATCACGTAACCTTTTGTCCATTTTCGAAATCTGAAAGTGAAAACCTGATTACTCCTATCTAAAACTTTTCGAGTGTTCTCTCGTCATGCCGCACCTACTCAGCTATCAACTTTTCGCTCTGCATAATGCTTGCTCAAAAACCCTCCGGGCTAGACTAGTCATTGAAAAATAACAACACAAGTATTGTTGAAGTTTTTCTAGGATGTCATTACTAAGGTCTCTGTTGTACAATAAAACATTTCAATAGTAGTTTTTAGAAAGTTTTCAGACGAACTAGACAAATATACCTACTTTTGAAGTATTTCGTTGTCTGGCGATAAAAATGGCCTTTGTTGGCTGAATCTGAGCACTTAAAGTACGTGTGATGGAAATAGGCAACCGGCGATACACCTGGGACTTGCTCTAGTTATTTCTAAGTAAGATTCTGTAGGGCTTTTTTAATGAACTTCAAAGAAAAGATGTAAATTATGTTTAAGTTACAATAGATGTAGATATATTTAGTAACCTATTCTTAACTATTCTCCAGGAGTCAGAGCGCTCAGTGTGGCAAGTGTGGCAACACGTCGTGTTCTGGTTTGCGACAGGTCAATCGTCATCCTGAGGATGCCTCGTTGAAAGGTGAAACACGTGTCGATTTCTTACAGGGTTTTTTTTATGACTCTTGCAGAATAGTTAAGCGGAATAGGTTACTAAATATATCTACGTCTATTGTATTTTATCATGGATTTCCGTAAAGTCACGCTTGAATCAATTAACTATGTTTAAGTTAGCAGAACGGCTGATGTTTAACGGTTCGAAGGACCATATGCCTTCTGTCATTTATCTTATTGACTAGCGATCCGTCCCGGCTTCGCAAGGGTGCAGTTTACATGTGAAGATGGTATTTTGCTCACGACACGTGCAAAAGTTCTAAGCAAGTGAGCAGTAACCTAACAAAAAGTTAGGCTTGCATGAATACAAGATAGTATTTCATTATTATTATTAAGTACATTTTTTTGTGAATATTTACATAATATAAAACCTATGTCCATTTTAAATAATGTATCTTTCAAAAGGGTAAAAGAATTTTTCTAATAGGAGTTATGGTTCCGGAGATTACCCTCCACGTATACCGATACAGACTCACAAAATTCGCCCTCTCTCTTAATAATATTAGTGTAGATATAGAATTTGAAACGAGAGAGCCAACTGAACATACTTTAAATTGAAAACATCTAACTAATATTATAAACGCGAAAGTTTGTAAGTATGGATGGATGGATGTTTGTTACGCTTTCACGTAAAAACTACTGAATGGATTTGGATGAAATTTGGCAAACAGATAGTTTATAACCTGGATTAACACATAGGATATTTTTTATCCCGATATTCCTACGGATTCGACACTTACGCGGGTGAAACCGCGGGGCGCAGCTAGTATTATTATAAGTATTTAGATAACTAATATTACCTTTATTAGTTATAAGGGCTCAATCAAACAATTAAATACAAGGCCAATTAATTGGTAGAAATCGGTCAATCGGTACAAAGCCTGAATTTGACTGCCAGCGCATAATTTCGCTGGTTCGATTCCAGTTCAGAGCCTAATTCGCTTCATGTGTTGTATACTTATAGAAGAGCGAATTATTGTAAAACACAAAACCTTGTTTCACTCTTTATCTTTTTATTGCGTAATATTATAATATGTATATCAAATAGAGAGACCACGTGTAACAAACGAAGTTTTCGTTCCAGAAATTACGTCATTTGACAATAGCAAACTCGCTTTCAAAGTCGTATTGAGAATTGAGACAAGAGTCGATAAGAACCACTGAACTATTGAATGAACGATAGAACACGGTTGACAAGAGACCATCACAATATCTATACCATCTCGATTTTCAAAGGGGTTCGTCCCTTTGTCGTTTTTCAGTGGGGCAAACAATTATATCAAAGGCCTATCTGGAAGTGATTGCTAAAAGAAAACGGCGATGACACAGGCTGGTTGGAACTTTTTGAAAAACAAAAAGGAATTTTGGGAATTTTGTGTAGGGACTATAGGTTGAATCTACAAATCTGCCCAACCCTTTGGAGAGATTAGGCGTGATGTTATGGTTTGTTGAATTTTGAAAAATTAATAAGTTACCTACTAGCTTTTGCTCGCGGCTTCGCCCGTGTGTATATCAGAAATTATCTCACGGTAACATACTACCGGGATAAAAAGTTTCTTAAGCCCTAGCCCAGGTTATGGTGGTCTATCTGTGTGCCTAATCCATTCAGCCGCTATGGCGTGAAAAGTTAACAGACAGACAGACCGAATTACTATATTGTAGTATGGATTAGCATGTGAAGGCTTCCTGCCTACCCCGTCAGAAGTCAGACATAGGGCGAGGGATTTTGAAAGGTGAATAAAATAATTTAGGGTTACGATTATTTAGAATCACCAGGATCGTAATAATTGTGGTTATTGGTTCCCGTTTTGCGGTTAAAATATTTATTTTTGTTTTTGGGAACGTTATGAAGCTGATTTCCCAAAAAAAAAAAAAATTAAAATAAAAACACGTTCAGATTTTTTAAATTAAAAGTAAGTTAAGTACAATTAACTACTCACCATATCGTTTCGGCTCAATTTTGACGAACGTTATTTAACTTGTGTGGAAAAGTATAAATATTATTTTTGTATTTTACAAATATTAACTACACAGGAAAATAGTTCTATGTTTTTTTACGCTAACATTTATTTACGACACGACTACTACTTGGTGTTTTGTTATTTTACAGTACACGTATATTTACAGGTTATATTTAGTCCTAAATTAATATTCTTTCCCACCAATGACACTGGCTCCTGATAAGAAGCTTCTCTTATCAAGTAAACCTTTCCACGACACGAGAGCAAAACATACCATAAAAATATTATTTTCCGAGCTTAAAAACTGTGAATTGTCAAAAAAATATTTAATAACACAAACCGAGTTTCTAGCACGTCTATTACTTTATTTTATAGGAAAACAAGATTCGTTGTAACGTCTACGTTGAAAAATTGCTCACGAAATTTTTCTCGCGATTTTAGGCTGTCAATGTTATGTTATTTGAGGTTATTCGTTGTGTACGGCACGTCACTTTCGTTCTAGTAAACATGGCAGCATTCGGCAACAGATGACAGGGCGCGGGCGGGCGAGCCTGCGCCGATCGCTCGCGTTCATCTCATCTCGTGGTCCGCGCGACCGCGCTGCCAGTTCAAAGTGGCCGCCCGAAACCAGCCGGGCTCGACGGTGGCGCCACTCGGGCCCCACTCCCTCGGTAAAGAGGGATTTTCACCCGTCAACCCTCTTCTTCCCGTCGGTAAAGCAGTACGGTAAGACAGAGACAAGCGAGAAGCGTGCGAATCGATTGGCTGATGAAAAGGGGCGGGGGCCGAGCACGTGGCAATGGCTGTTGTCAGTGAGTAGTGCTCGACTGCTCGTATGGCGATTGAGTTTACTGTTGTAATGCGTTTCACGTTCCGCAAAAGCTCTTTAGCGCGCGTTAGCAGAAAGTTGTTCGACGCCCGCTAATTAACTTTAATCAACTTCGAGTACCGATTTTTAGACATAGGAAAGTATACATATATTATGAAAGAGTTATTAAAAGGTAATACTGTTAAACTTTCTTTGATAACTGTTTTGCTCTTTTAAGGATTTTTTACTGTTAAATGCGACTTAAAAATAAAAATAAAGTTTAAAACTTACCAGTTTGTGTACTGGAATCGAAGAATGTGCTAGTGGTCTCAACAGTCATGGTCCCAATAGTTCCATCTAGTATTTGCGTCGAGGAATCTCTTCGGCCTCGGGCTCGCATGCAGGCATCATCACTTTGCGAACTTTGACGACGAAAGTTTCGGCACCGAATCATTTCTTCAGTAGTTGATTGCCGTCGAAAGCCACGGGCTATTAGTATTTCTTCAGTAGTAGATTGTCTACGGATCATTGTTCTCTCTGTGGGTGGCCGAGCGCATGGACTAGGATCCCGGCTTGAGCAGGAACTCGAATCTGGACTCCGAGCTCGACCCAATCTGACACATGAAGCTTGTCTTCGCAATCGACTTCGTCGCCTTGCAGCTGATGGACTCAACTCTCCACCACCAGCTCGATCTGGACTCAGTTGCGAGCGCTCCCGCCTGGGTCTTACTGCAGAATCAGGGCTTAGAGAATCTCTTCTAGCCCTTCCTTCGTCATCAGGGCCTAATGATGGCCCAGAATCCCTACGCCTAGTACCAGGTGGTCCTATTGGATCATCAAAAGCAGTAGCTTGACGTTGTAGTCTACCAAGTCTTCGTTCAGGACTAGCTGCAGCCCTAGAATCCCTACGAGCTCGGCCGCATTGGGTAGTGGAGTCTCGACGGCCACCCAAGTTCGGTGGAGAGCGGCCGCTGGGAGTAACTTGAGTACCTTGAGCTGTTTGCGAAGTTTGGCAAGTCTGCGCTGTTTGGGAGCCACTACTATTGGGTGGTGTAGGTGAAGTAGGTGAGGGTGTCACAGCAGATGTAATAATAGTTGGCATTGTCATCATAGGTTGACATTCGCCGTCAGAACGGCTTGGTTCATGGATAGCGACTACAGTCACGCATGGCATATGAGTAGATGGTCCAGGATCAGAAGATGCATCAACAAAAGAAGGTGGTGCAGGAGTTGGCGGTGAAGTTCGTCTTTTTCTGTGGGTTGCCACAATTCGCGGGGGTGCCGCGACTGAGTCACGACGATGGCGGTGTCCATCTACTGAGTCTCTGCGTTCTTTGCTTTCCTCAGAGCCCCGTCGCCTTATGCGCCGTTCTCGCGTCGGCATGATGGTTATTGAGTCTTTGCGGTCCCAGTTTGCGAAATCAGCGCGAAAATCTTGAGGTGCCGCTTTTGAGTCGCGGCGCTTGGAGGCCATGGATTTGATGCCAGAGTCGGCGGAAGAGTCGCGTCGGCGGCGCGGCGGCGGCTCGTGCCGCGCCCAGGGAAGCGAGCGCGCGAGGTCCGCCAGGGTCTCGCGCCGGGAGAGCGGAGCCCGCTGACGCCGGGGCGCGCTGCCACCACCTCCCCACTCGCGCAGGATATCGGTTAATTGAGCCAAAGAGGAGCGGCGGCGACGGGGTCCACCTATGAGAAAATGATTTCTAATAATATTTTTGAAAAACTTAACCAGACATTATTGTATACTGCGAACGTTCTTTTCTAAATATGTTTTATAATGGCTACAATCACTGTATACTACGTACCTCTGGGTTGATTGTCGACGTCTGGCTCCGGCGGCGAGAGGCAAGACACTTGTGCTGCCGAGTCCCTTCGACTGCCCAGTCTTTGCCGCAGAGTGGATTCTTCTAAGGTAGATCGTGTAAGCTCGTCCCAGCCGTTGCCTCCAGCCCAGACCAACCCAACTTGATGAGACAGTATCGGTAGGTTGCAAACGAAACATATTGCTGTCATAGTCCTGTACAAAAACAAAGACACTGTTAGAACACTTGGTCGGAGAAATGACACAGAAACTTTGAAGATTTGTTGAACTAACGATTTATTATTCCGAAAATTGATACCGCGATACATAGTGGTTCGTGCACCCGGTAGGCTGTGTGAATAAGCGTGAAGCGACATATCGCGCCCTTGTGCTCGCATCACCGGCCTGATAACCGAACTACCGATATTAAGTAATAACCACTCCCCTAGCTGTCGACGTGTATTACATTATCAATAAGCAATTGATGCGATACTATAATATTCTTGCCGGATTATAATTGTATTGATTATCACCGACAGGCGCGAACTCTTTTATCATCTTGTTACATAGAACGATCAGTGAATTGGGAAAAGCTTAGTCAATTCGATTGAAAATGCTTTCCGACGATAACATTATCGTCAGCCTTAGAGACATGTGTTTATGATAAAGGTATACAAAGTCCGTATCGCTAGATAAACGCGTGTGATTATTATTGTTGCGGCATAGTGAGTCGACGCATGATGTTTTGATAATGCCTATCTGCCGGTTATTCGGATGAGCGAGTTCCCCTCAGTGTGACTGACGATTGAGAAGCGGTGTTTAATATTATTGAAGTGGAAACAGGGAATGTGCTCAGTCGGTTTGAAATCTCTCGACAATGGGATCCAATTTACTCGTAAACTTAGAGTACCTTGTAATAGATAAGTCAGTACATGGGAATGAACACCTCGAGTTTCATCTTCGTTAATACGTGTTGAATGATCAAAAAAGCTGTTCTGTTCATTCTTATGTAATAACTTTGAATGTTATTGACTTTACTATGAGCTATTTAAACTAAGTTTAAACTAAGTATAAGCTATTTACGCACTACCTACCTGAATGAGAACTTTTACTAGTAGACTGCATTAAATAATTAAAAATCTTTTTCGCTAAGTGCGTAAGTTTTAGAAATAAATTAAACGTTTTCTTGTAAAAGTTCTGAAATTATCTAAGCAGGTTAATTAATTATAATAATATAATCTGGAATTTAATATAATACTAAGTTAATTTTAAATAGGTTTCTATGATTTTAATCTACAATTTATGTTTGAACTGTTTACTTAAAACATACTTAATTTAGACTACAATTTTTTTCCAATACATCCTACCCACCTACTTCTAATTCTACAGTGCTGTATCTTATGAACTACTTAATAATATGATTATGTTATCTATTTATAATAAATGATATTGTGTTATGTTTATGAGTGTTCGGTATGAAGTTGTGTTTCAAGAAAAGTGCAGATTGATTTAAAAAGTTGAGAAATCGCGGAGACAGTTTTACGTAACAAAGTTTTTTTTTCGGATGGTAATTCTTTTGACGGCTTGTATGGTTATCAAAAGAAGGTGGACTTCCAAAAAAAACTTAAAAAATAAAACTTCTGTGAAACTGAAAGTTCTGAGAAGTTCTTCAGTCCTGAAAAACTGAAAAACAGATTTAGGGTGGTAAGACTGAAATATTATCCTATTTCATGATATTTTATTTAGAGGTCAACCTTTCTAGTAAAATGTTTCTTTTGAATAATAATCCGTCTAGAAATAAAAAAATAAATAACTGGAATTAAAAAGCAGAAGATTATGTGGCAAAGCTTCGTGCGTTCAAATCATCCATTTTTATCAATATTTTATTTCCTGTTTAGTATATATTACTGAATATTGGGTTTTGAATAAAATAAACTCAACATTACAAAGCGAAGCATGCTTGGATATCATGCAATTACAAACTTAAATGCTTTGTGCTTAAGGCAGATTTTTGATAACATGCAAGGTTCATACATTTGTTTTGCGGATGATTTTCGATGCTCATGATTTCATGCTTGGTTCAAAGTTTTCATGCTTGGTTTACATAACCATGCTTTGTTTCCAAGGACCTGTAATGGCGCAGACGAGGTGAGGGGGACTGAGGCATGTCGAAAGCCGGGTCATTAGGTCAGGGCGCTAATTGAGGGTAATTCCCATACACAATTATCACATCAAACACTTTGTACATCTGAAACAATAGGTAAAATAAATTAATCGTATAATTGCAGTATTAGGCCGTCTTTAGCTTCGCTGAAAATTTAAATTTTGTGGAAGATTAAAAATAGTTTTTAAAAGTGTCGTGTTGTATTTTTGTAAGTACTCACAAAAATATGGAAAGGTAATAAAACAGTAAATGAAACATAGTGTATTTGTGTTGTTTGTAAACTTAGATCTAGGAATCAAACAGTATTGTATAACACTTAACATACCTAACCTACACCTATATAACCTGTCCAATTAGTAATTAACAGTTAATCTGATAGCTATACTTACCTAAAAATACCTGGCAATATCACAATTCTTTCAAGGATGACATGCAGTTTCCTAAACATACAGGGTGTATCAGAAAGGTTTGGTCAAATTTAATGGTACCATCAAACTGGACAATTTTCTCCATGGGACCAACATCATAATCGAGAATAAAATATCAGCCCATACATTTGGGTCGAGTAAGTATTGAAGCTTTGTACAGCTGATATATTTTCGCGATTACGATGTTGGTCCCATGGAGAAAGTTTGGTGGTCTGTACCACACCCTTAAAGGTGATTGGAGCCCAATACCGTTAAGATATATACCAATGGAAAGATCTCATCAAGAAGAATATTTCTTACTCTGAAGACATCTCTTGATCGTTGGTACGAAAGGAGCTACAGAGCTTTAAATGTGAGTGATTAAATATTATTGTAATTCTGGTATTTCGTCAATTAAATAACTTTTAATGATTCAGTGCCCTGCAAACATCATCTTTGAAGCCTATAAGCGAACATTGGTCTCCAATAGATGCTATTTTAGGAACAATGTTTTTAAGAGTCGGTCGACCGGACAGATCGTTAAGCCTGACGCGTACCCCAATAGAGTTGAGATATATGCCAATGGAAAGATCTCTTCAAAGAAAATATTTCGTGATATGACGTTTTTCTCGACTGTTAGTACGAAAGGAGCTACAAAGCTCTAAATGTGAGTAATTAAGGATTATTGAATTTCATCACCTATTTAGGTCATTAACGGTGAACTGACTAATAATAGGCAAAAGTCGTATTTGTAGCAAAGGTTATCCCTAAAAAGCTCTTTTCAGTGGTATATATCTTATGGCTATTGGACGCCAAGAATTCCTTAACTTCGGTGCGCAATTTATTACCTATTTAGATCATTAACTCCGAACTGACTAACAATTGGCAACAGTCATGTTAGCAGTAAAGGTTCTCCTCAAAAAGCTCTTTCCATTGATGTATATCTTATGGCTATTGGTACAAGAAAATTCCTTAACTTCGGTGCTCCAGTGGTAATACTTAATTAGGTAATTAACTCCAAACTGACTAACAATTGGCAAAAGTCGTGTTGTAGCAAAGGTTTTCATTGGAAAGCTCTTTCCATTGGTGTATGTCTTATGGCTATTGGGCTAAAAAAATTCCTTAACTTCAGTACTGAAGTACAATTGGCAATAATCATGTTAGGAGCACAAGTTCCCCTCATAAAGCTAAAGCCATTGATGTATATCTTATGGCTATTGGGCCAAGAATATTCCCTAACTTCGATGCCCAAGTATTCACACTTATTTGGGTCATTTACTCCGAACTGACTAACAATTGGCAAAAGTCGTGATAGTAGGAAAGGTTTAACTTGAAAAGCGCTTTCCACTGGTGTATATCTTATGGCTATTGGGTTAAGAAAATTCCTTAACTTCGGTGTCCCAGTAGTCACATTTATTTAGGTCGTTAACTCCAAACTGACTGGCAATTAGCAAAAGTCGTGTTAGTAGCAAAGGTTCTTCAAGGAAAGCTCTTTCCATTGGTGTATATCTTATGGCTATTGGGCCAAGAATATTCCTTAACTTCGATGCCTAACAATTGGCAAAAGTCCTGTTAGTAGGAAAGGTTCCCCTTGAAAAGCTCTTTCCATTGGTATATATCTTATTTTTATTGGGCTCCAGGGCAGAAACCCATACGCAGGGGCCCATTCTCCTTTAACCACACCTTTCTGAATTCTATAAATAAACAAAGGAAATAAACAGCATTATTTCCTCCTTCATTATGTAAAGTATGAATGGAGGATCCGTGTTCGGTGTCATAAAGTAACAAATAAAGGTGTGTGTTTATTATGAGGTGTCAACTCGCGAAATTGTCCTGGATACATCAAATATTTGAAAACTCGACAGCGGTAATTTTAGCCGATTCCAGTAAAACGCTGATAAATTATTTTTATTGTTAGGTATATCAGTTTATATAATTATCAAGAGCCGTAAGGCATTATTAACTACCATTTGGACCTATAGCCGAACCTGTTCTGAAAGTATCTTGCTACAGTGTATAAAATCTCTGATAAATTCTTATGCAATCACTCACATAATATTTGGGAATTAGTAACAAGTGAAAAAATATAGATGACTGCATCTGTGTTTTTTCAAATTAATATCTCACCACTTTTTCCAACAATTATTATTCGAATAACATTATTAAAATTTGTAATTGAAAAATCAATGACGAACGGTTGAGGCTACAAAATGAACCACGATTAGTGTCAAAATTTTGTCAGGATTTAAAATAGAATTAGAATTTCGGGTTTACGTCTTCAAATAATCAAACCAAAGCACTCGATTTGCAAGTGGCGCTTATAAATTGGCATCCGAAGGTACATTTGTTAACGTTTTCATAAGATACTTTTGGAACAGACCATTTATGTCAAACTGTTCGATATTTCAATGAAAGAAACTGTAATTTTTTTATTTATCGAAAACAGCGCCACCCGGTGGCAGTTTCCCGCAACATTTTCTAAAAGCTGCCGACTCTTCGGCATAGTATTCGCTGAAAGTTGTAGATGGCGGTGCAGTGTCCGGCGTGAAACAAAGCTTGCATTGAGGGTACGAATTTGTACCGTCGATACAGAGATGGCGCTAGTAGGTACATCGGTACTTATACTTCCATGCCTAGAATAAAGGTACTACTACATTAGTTTTCTTATTCAGTTAACATTGTAATTGATACATTAAAAAAACATTTCAAACTGAAATTTAGTATTACGAGGCATTTATAATACTGTTATTGAATTTTGGGATTTACATTTGCTACATATTGCAATGTGGCTGTGAAAACTCAACAATTCTATTTCCGCCAGCTGAATGTAAATAGGTACCTACCTAATTATGCGATAGGACGTGGAGTTAAGTACACTAACCCGTCGTAAAATATATTTATATTTGTGTAATTATATTTTATTTCTTTATGTTCTATTCTTATTTCTATTTATTATGGATATCTATTCTTGCAGAGGCCCTAGACAAAGTGACATTCTATCAGCGATAACGCGATAACATAAGCTATCGAAAACCTTATGTTAATCCTGTTGAAAGTCGTTGTAGAGATACGAAACGCTTGGGAAGCGATTGTCTTGTGATTGGATTGTGACTTGGCCATTAGTTTTGTTTATATAATACTAGCTGATGCCCGTGGCTTCGCCCGTGTGGATGTCGGTTATTTTACACTAAAATCTTCCACGAGAACCACTCTAATTGAAAGCAATGAGTAGCCTTTTCCTTGAAATTAGATATTATATAAATGATTTCCAAGAAGTTGTAGGTAACTAAGTAAATAAAAGAGTACCTACCTAATTTAAGTAGTTTCTAACAATAATAACAACCTCCTCCAGAACACCTAATTTGATAGGTAAAATAATTGGCAACTTCCGTCAACAACTTGAACAGATTCAATTCTAGAGAGATGCAATCATCTGAATTGTGGTTGGAAATAATATCTCTATTGAACTCCACAAACATTAATATGTTCCGTTTCACGGCAGCTAGGAATTCGAAACGGGAAACGAAAATCCTAGCAAAAGAGGGCTTAATAGCAACCTGTTTCATGCAATACAACCAATTAGACATTTCACAAGCCGACTTTACTCTACTTCTCAGATATTTTCTCAATTAATTTTCATGTCGGGCTTCCATCTTTTGTGCACCCTCCAACAGCAATCATAAAGGCAGTTTAGTCCTCGTTCGTAATAGCGGAATAATAGCATTCATTCGAGTGGTTGCTTTTAAATCTTTAACATTTTTAGAGAATAGTCCATGAACAAACGGGAATGTTGTTCAATTTAGATTGGTTTTTGATTGATGGGGACGGGTAAAGTTTTAAATGAATTTTGTTGGGTGCGTCTCGCCCGCGGGAGGCTCCTGTTGGCCCGGCCGCTTCATTCAATTAGGCCTCAACAAATAATACGCTCGCTGTAACGACATATTTTGGGCGTGAAAGAGTCCATTACGTACCTTTAGGTATGTATACCTAGATTTTTCGAACGTTACAAAATTGATCACAGTTAACATCATTATCTACTGTAATTTCTTGGTACATAGTCGTTTTCCCGTGCACAGCGAATTCTAAATGAGAGTTCCGAAGAGAATTTTGAACGCACAAACAACTTTCGCATTACGAAATATTCTGTTAAGCGCAAATAAACTTACATACTGTTACAAAGTGTAACTGTTTTAATGGTACTACATCGGGAATGTTTCGTTAGTTAGTTTATACAGCAATTTGGATAAAAGGGAACTTCCTGTGAGTGCAATTTTCCTGGAAAATATTTGTTGATTAAACTCGTTGTCTTAACAATATATCGAATGGGGGAAGCGATTATTGTACCTGTCAGTCTCGTTAACTAAGGCTGGGCTTAATAATTCAGATACCTATTTGATATTATCGTGTTACGTGTCTGGCTGGCCCTGAATATTGGACATGCTTTGTTTCCGGTATGGCAGGTTGCCTGCATTGTGAGTCGATAAATGTCCTGTGTTACGGTCTGGTTTTCATTATTGGATGTTTGGTTAGTCCATGTGTTCAGTTATGTGCCCAACCCTTCAGGGAAAGAAGGCGTGACGTTATGTTATGTTTGGTTACTAACTTCTGATGCTATTGTTCTAAAATTGATAACGATAAGTACTTAAAAATTCCAGTGATTCAGTGTGGGGGTTTATACAAAATTATTTTTTCTTTATGCTAAACCCGAAAAGAGAAATGAAGAGAAGAGAAATGTATGGAACAGCTGATTTCTTTTTCGCGATTTCAATGTTTGTGCCATAGAATAAGTTGTTCAAAATGATGAGTATAATGACCCCTTTTCGGGTTTAGCATAAAGAAAAAATAATGTTGTATAAGTAATTAGGCTCTTTTGGAAAGTAAGAAAAAAGTTATGCATTTTTTTTTTGTAGACAGTATGATATAGACAGAAATTTTTAGAAGCATATTATACAATGTCTTTAAAACGATAATAATTGCATTAAGATTAAATCTGTGTTTAAAAGTAAACTTCATAGCAAGGTGTCGCTCATGTTATTTTCATCTTACTTTGTGAAATTTCGTTATAATGTGCAATTTCATAGATAAATTAGCATTTCACCCGTTCTTAAAGTAGGTACGTTTGTGATCAGTTGTAATTAGTGTTCATACGTATACACCACTCTCATGCATCGATGGAGGTCTTAAGATTATTCGCACGCAGAGATGTGCATAATAATCTGCTTGAGCTAGAGTCATCCGAGCGTTATCATGCGATAAATGGTTGTCCAAGTAAGTATGTTTAGATTTCTGACACTCAAAGGGCTTCTTCAAGTTACGTCCCCTAATGTATTGGATGTTTCATAAGTAGCTTTTAATGTAGCTTTTTACAATATTTAACACAACTAACTATTAACACTTGGTACAAAATTAAATGAATAACAAAGTATACAAATATATACAAAAACAAAAGGACACTTAGGCGTCGAAGTACTCGTTCGCATCGCTGTCATCCGAAAACATGCTCAGAAGACTGGCATCACCACGTTGAATGGCATTCTTCGGCCAAAGAATGACCCAACCCATCACGTGAACTGTCAACCAATCGGCGGGTGTAATCTAAGGGCTTCTTAGATTACGAACAAGTCATTAGATTGCAAAGGAATAACTATGGTATAGGTGCATCATACAGGATTTTATTGGTTTGAGATTTTCTGCGATTTCACACAAAAAGTATCAATTGTCTTAGACATCACCACCGATTTTGATTTCTATTGCATTGGTGGCATGACAAATGGCAGCTGCAGTGACAGTTGGTATTGTGTTACATTTTTTGCTTTAATTAATACCATTCTTATGCCTACGCTATAGAAATCAATTCAGTTGAACGGACTGTATAAAGGTTTGTTTAAATGTCTAATCTTATTTCAAATGGAGTTTATGTGAGACTAGCTGCGCCCCGCAGTTTCACCCGCGTAAGTCTCGATCCCGTGGGAATATCGGGATAAAAAGGATCCTATGTTAACACATAGGATTCTTTTCATCTATCCAGGTTATAAACTATCTGTTTGCCAAATTTCATCCAAATCCATTCAGCCGTTTTTGCGTGATTGAGTAACAAACATCCAAACACACAAACACACAAATGCACAAACACACAAATTTTCACATTTATAATATTAGTAGGATTGAGGTCAAGAGCAGGCCCATTGAGTAATTAAAAAAAAATCAAATGCAGCCAAAATTCGCGCTTTAACAGTGGCCACGCTAACAATTTAAAAATCATGAAGTGTGCCCAGCTCTTTAGAAATTATGTGCCCAAGTTTATTTCAATGACATTTCGAGGTAATTCTTTGTTCTGCTGACGTTAGCTCAAAATATGCGGAAAAGAATGAAGATTACTGGGAAAATGTGTTTTGTTGGGATCCGCTACTCATTATTTGAAAATGATTTTGGCTGCGGTACGAATGTAATGACTGTGCTTTTTTTACTTTTTCTACCTTGTTGATTATTTTTAACTCTACTAATGGGGATGGCAGTGGGCAGGGCACATTGCTCGCAGAACAGATGGCCGATGGGGCCGAAAGGTTCTGGAGTGGCGACCGCGTACCGGAAGACGTAGCGTTGGAAGGCCTTCCACAAGGTGGACCGATGACCTGATGAATGCGCTGGATGCGAGAAGCACAGAACCGGTCGAAGTGGCGATGCTTGGGGAGGCCATGTCCAGCAGTGGACGTCTTTCGGCTGCAATGATGAATGATGATGGGGTTTATCCTATTCAACATTAAAAGGACCTCTTGCACTCCAAATCACTTCAAGAACGAGGTTTTAAATCCGTTTAGTGCTAAACGTAGGTTTAATTTAATGAATATAATAAAAAACATTCGGACGGGCAAGTCTATAACGGGAGTAAGGACAACTGACTGTCAAATCGTGATGTCATTAATAATTCTTAGTTCGGGCCCCGCACTAATCATAATATGTCAGTAAGTGATTCGGAGTATGGAACGACCATAATTTCGGCCGAAACAACGTATTTCGTGAAAACTACTTATATTTGTTCAATACCTAGTTATGAACTAAGTATCTAGTTTCCTCGTCAGATAGCCTTTGTTAAAATTTGATACCAGGAATATTCCAAGCAAGACCGGATTTTGAATTTCCAGTTTCGGTAACACGAGTATTGAGTAAATCCTAGATTTGTGGCAGTAAAAGGCACTTCAACTGCCTTCGGAACCAGTTACCTGTTCTGTGGCACTACCGAGAATTGATCTGATGATAAAATGGCAACAGGAAAATTTGAACGAAAATTATTATTATGAAAATTGGAATTGATGGCTGTCAATGTTGGAACGGAAAATAGCGTTATTGAAAAGTGACTTAAGAACATAATTTGTGTGGGCGTTTGATGTTCTCTGGTATAAGCTATGGTAACCACCAATGAGGGTAAGTGGCCGAGACTACCAATTATTATTGTTATCACTTTGATAAGCAGCTTTAATGTCTGCTTATTTGTTTAAACTTTCCCTAATTTTACTACGTTTTACTGTGAGTTCTTTTGTAGACAAAAGTATATCTTTTTCCAACACTGTTTATATCATAAACCTGTTGGAAGCCTTTGATCACAACTTGTTCTTTTTAGGGTTCCGTACCCAAAGGGTAAAACGGGACACTATTACTAAGACTCCGCTGTCTGTCACCAGGCTGAATCTCAGGAACCGTGATAGTTAGACAGTTGAAATTTTCACAGATGATGTATTTCTGTTGCCGCTATAACAGCAAATACTAAAAAACAGAATAAAATAGGGCTCCCATACAACAAACGTGATTTTTTTGCCGTTTTTATAGATAATGGTACGAAACCCTTCGTGCGCGAGTCCGACTCGCACTTGGCCGGTTATTTGTGTGTGTGTGTGTGCGTTCTTTGCATCTTGTTTGCACCGCAAATAAGCGTATTTTCTTTCTTTTTATCTGTCTATGTCTTCCAATACGACAAGAGTCAAGAGCCGTGTTCTCTCAGGGAACGTTAATCATTATTAGACAAGACTATAATGTGATTACTGCTGGCTTCACAACGGCCAGTCTTCATTAGTTACAAGACGGTGAATAATGACGCCATATCTCATACATCAACATAATTTCTTTGGAGTTTTCTTGTGAAATATGATGAGAAACTATAGCTTAAGATATTCTAAAATTATGTTATAATTTTAAATATAATTATATTTTATTATTATATTATGTTATAATTTTACTTCACGGTACGATCAGCTGGTAATCTAGTCAAAAGCCGTAACCGGCGAGAGGAATCCTGAATCCACGAATGAAAAATAATATAAAAGTGTTGGAAATAAAATAACAATGGATAGTCTTTCATCAGAAAGAGGGGCTCGTGGCTATACAAAGCTGTACGGGTCGATCAAAGGTTAAGCTACGCTTGCCGAGGTCGGTCCATTAATGGGTGACCATCCATTACATATCGAGACCCATTCGTGCTTCGGAAAGCACGTTATACTGTTGGTCGCGGCTGTCGATTTGTACATCGTTGACAGTCTTAATGGGGAGTCCGAAGCCCAAAAGTCTGACAACCAGTCTTACCAAGCCGTATCGTATTTCCCAGTGACTGGGTTGTAGAAGTCACATAAGCAGTCGCTCTATATAAAATACTGGTATTCAGCTGTATCCGGTTAGACTGGAAGCCGACCCCAACATAGTTGCGAAAAGGCTAGGCAGATGATGAGTTTACCTATCGTCAGAAAATATAAGTTTTCAAATCTTAGGTACTTATCCTTGTCACTGCCAAAGGCCAGAGATTCAGTAGGGTAGTTAGTTTCTTATGAAATGGCCTCTCCGTACCGTGGTTCCATATCATTTTTTTTTAATCTATTTTTTACCAATAGAGACGCAAGTTCGTTGCCCTATGCGCTAGGGCAACGAACTTCCGTCTCAACACGGGCAGGGGGTGTGGGACGTGATCTGGCTGGCCGCGAGCGCGACCCCTCCCGCAGTCATTCAGCTGTTTCGCTAGCGAGCACGGTGTCGGATAGAAACTTTTTTAAATCTTTTAATGAAAATAACGTTTTTTGTTTGTTGTTTTCGGTCATTTCTTATTATATTTAAGTCAACTACCAATGGTTTGAGTGACAACGGTGTTTACCCTTACACCCTGTACCTACTAAATTAGTAACTTATCATAAAATATCACATTGTCAACCTAAAAAATCGCTGATCTAACATGTTTTTATTGTCAACTCGTAATTGCGTGTCCTGACCCTCGAAACAAAACAATAGGTGTTAGGAACTTTACATATAAATGTATCTGGAACCACTCTTCCATTCGTCGGGCAAATAAAACGAGCTCTAAACCCGCGGGACGATTTCCCTTTATGACCCGATGATCATAAACAGGTATATGCAGGTTAAAATAAATGTATGGTTTGTATTTTTTACCCGACTGCGGCGAAGCAAAAAAATGAGGGTTATTATGTGTTTAACCTGTATGAATGTATGTGTGTATGACCGTCTCTATGTTCCCTCGTAACTACTAAACGGCTGAAACGATTTTAATGAATGATATGTCTTTATTGCGCAAGTGTCACTGGCTATATTAAAATATATAAAAAACAAAATGGCGACTATTTCTCCCAAACCTATCGAGTGACATATCAAAATGAAGGGTTTTATACGTTTAAATGTAATGTGGAATGAGAAATGATAAAAAACGTTATTAAAAGAACCAAAAATCCCGACTGCAAAAACACATTAACTGAAAAGAGAAAAACAAGCATTATAATATATAGAATTTTTGTCTCGCAGGCGGGGACAAACCAATAACTAACAAAATATATGGTTTAACTTTTGTTTGTCCACCAATTTTCAGCTTTTTTGTATTTTTTATGTAGTTTTTTTTGTATGAACGTAAAAGGGCGTAGGATTAACCAACCACGGCTGCGCAAAGTAGGTCTATACCAATTTTCGGCCGCCGCTGTTAATCACCACGAGGTAGTGGGTGGTCACCTTTTCAGTTAGCCACCATGAAACAACTTTAAATCGAAGAAAGCGCATAAAGGTATTCACTGAAGTCACTATAATACTCGTAGAACTAAACGGTTTATAGAACTGAAGAAACTACTGAATGTGTTTAGTTTCAAGCACAGATTTCACGCACAGGATTCAAGCACAGGGTTCAAGCAAAAGTTTCAAGCATTTCCTTGGTTGTTGTCATAAAGGTTAACTTTACTTGTATAGCTGAGCTTGTAAACTGCCTCGAGAAGAGATTCACGTACTTTATGGCAGTAATCTGACACCATGTTTACAAACTTCATGTACCCAAATAGATGCACCCGAGATATCTTCTATATAAAATAATAATAATATTAAAAAAGCTGAAGAGTTTCGTATTTGAAAAATTCTTTTTGGATTTGAGAGCCTAATTTTCGAGGAAGGCTATTTAACATCACGCTATACGCTAGGGCCCTAAGAAAGCTGAAGAATTTTTTTTTTGTTTGTTTGAACACTCTACATAATCTCTGGAAATACCAATCGGATTTGAATTTTTTTTTAAAGCAGAAAGAACGCTAAGCGAAAACGTAGTAATAGCGCGGGCAGGCGATGCGATGCGACGCGGTGGGGCGGGGTGACAAGAAATTAAACGCAGACCAAGTCGCGGGCAAAAGCTAGTAAACATAATGTTTCAATTACCTTTTGATATTTCGCTCTTTGTGATTTTGCAGAGCATGAATTTTGATACGCCCGCCAACGCATTTCACGAACAACGTAGACACTGCATTTATCAGCGTGATTTCAATATGAACCGGAATACATAATTATCGGAAATATTCACTGCTTTCATTTCGATATTCAGTGTTTTGATATCCATTTGGTTAGGTGCAATAGAATTTGTTGGATTTGAATACTGTTTTGGTAAAGCTGTGAAATGCAGGTTTTGTTTAAGTAGGTATATGCGCGTAAAACCTCATACCTATTTATAGGTAGAATTTTGATTGACATAATTTCTATGAGTTGTGTGATTTCGAATAGCTTTTCATTACGTTTCCAAAACATAATTGGCTATTGAGCAGGTACTGGGTAATAAGAAATGAGTATTATTCATTATTATTTCCCGGTATTTCAAAATACAAAAAGTTGGTTCGTGTATTTCAGTGTTGGCGTGAATGTTTTCGTATTTCTTAGTGGTAACTATTTCCGAGTACCTATGTATGTAGTATTGCTAATTAGGAAGAACATGAATTCAATAAACAAATATTATGGAGTAAGTATGCTGGCTCAGAGATTGTCTTTTGCAGTAATGGACCCTTGGACTACATTTACATTCACAAAATTGAAAAGAATCTATATAAATGGTAAATAAAATAATAAAAACGTATTTAAACCAACTGTCATGATTGCCATGCATGATTTGATGTGTATGTAATTTTTACGTTCAAAAAGTGCTGATTCTCAGCCCAATTTTAATAAATGACTTGATTTTCATTTTGCCATTACGAATGTCAGTAAACTGTAAAGGTAGCGCAACTGGTTGCGCCGCCACTGGTGTCCTACATATAATAGTGAGATAGCTGAACAAACTTGTCATAAGTAAACCTTGTCTTTTACTCTAATACCCACCAAAGCCAACATGTTTATGTGGCGGTATCTACATCGCCACATGCGAACTACGCATCAAACGCCTGACGTCAGACAGACGTCACATAAATCCTGCATCGCGCAATTAAAGTTTACCGTGCAGTGGACATATATACGAGAACCCAACATCAATCGTTGGGCAGTTGCCCGCCAGACACAACACCCGTCTGGTCGGAGGATCCTCCCTTTTTTATGGAGTATGAGTGAACTTTACACCCTGTTCCTCATACCCCTAAATTTACATTAAAAGATTCAAAGAATAAAACAGAAATCAATGACAAAAAAAAGAAGGTTTTAACATCTTCCTAATTTGAATAAGAAAAACTCGGAGATAACGAGGTCTAATGAATGATAAATGAAAACAAACCGTTGTAAAGTTTGCTAAGGCCTTGGCCCTTGGGGTATTATAAAGAGGTCAGATTATGGCCTGTCGGGAGTATTTGGTTACTTATAAGATGTATATAAATAGAAATGCTGGACCGATCCGGCGA
Source organism: Lithophane ornitopus (assembly GCA_948473465.1). Taxonomy (NCBI): domain Eukaryota; kingdom Metazoa; phylum Arthropoda; class Insecta; order Lepidoptera; family Noctuidae; genus Lithophane; species Lithophane ornitopus. The sequence continues at coordinate 7,562,249 of OX419624.1, read as the reverse complement.
TTTTTTATTTTAAAAAGTTTGGAATAGTCTGAATTAGGTTTTTAGGGAAAGAAAAATTTGAAAAGTTTCTCGATTTTGTTTTTATTTGTGAAAAACTGAACCTCTTTGTTTCTATGGAATTATTGTATGAACTTTTGGATAGGACATCGACTCAGGTCAGTTAGTGAATGCTAAATAAAAACAAACGTTGTAAAGTTTGCTAAGGCCTTGAGTTATGATAAAGAGGTCAGATTATAGCCTAGCGGGACTTTTTGGCAACTTTGAACATTTTATTATAAATGTAGTGTCATCGTGAATCTATTTCCTGTCGTTAGTAGTAAAATTATAGTAGGAACACGTACGGTTTCGCACACTAGTGGTTAAAGGAAGTTGGCAGTATTTTTACGTACATTTATGGGATATTTCAAGGAAAAACTCAAACTCGAAGCATTTATTTCAAATAAACCATTACAGGTACTTACTTTTGAATTAAAAAATTTAATTAAATTAAAAATTTGTCGTGGCAGCTAAGAGATGACCAGTCCCTACTGACGACGCCCGTTCACGAACATGACGCATGGATCAGAAGAAGCTTACAGTAACATACATGATTGGTCTTTAATTAACAGGCCATAGGTTCCCATCCAATGGAGAGTATTTACTGGAAAAACGATGAATGTTACATAACATAGTATTACATAACATCACGCCTGTAATCTCTGAAAGGTTGGGCAGGAGATGTAGGTGTACCTATAGTACACCCATACTGTGCCGGTTATGTTCGACTCCCATGTAATAGCGGGCGAGCCTATTGCCATCAATCAGCCACAAATTCAGACTCCGGGCTGCTACTGAGAAATTCCTGATGGAAAAACCCTGCTGGGGGGTTTTTTACGCTATTTCTTCTTCCCAGCTAAAGCACTAGGAAGTGGTGAAGGGTTGGCGTTTTGGGGGACTGTCTTATGTTATTTTGACGTTCGAAAAGTGCTGATCCTCAGCCTAATTTTTATATTGATTTCAATAACACTTTGCACAACCTGGGAATCGAACCTCATGCTGAGCATGAGGTCCTGGGATCGAGGAATGGTGGAATTCCTGGTTATTCCAGTAGTAAATGACGTCGTGTGGTAAGTAGTTGTAGGTTCTTCAAGTTATCTACTACACTGATTATTAAAAGTTACATTTCAATTAAGTGAAACACAATACTGTGTTGATGATTTATTGGAAACATCGTTTTTTCTTATTTGAGAGAGACGTTACCTTCAACTTCTTGTAACTTTGCAGCTCATAGCAAAGGTTTTTTGGGAAAGTCTTCTTAAAAGAAAATACATATCACCCACTTTACGTAAGTCGTAAAAAACGTCTGGGAAGGGAAAAGGGTTAGGTACCTACGCAGTGCCCACACGGCGTCATTAATTTCAATATACAACGCCCTATTTTGACAGGAACATTCTGTAGGACAGGCGAAAAACCTTGACCTGACTGGATGTAAATAGTTTTGTGAATATAAATTACTAGCTTAGTCCCGCAGTTGCATACGCTTAAGTCTCGATCCCGTGGGAATATCGGGATAAAAAGTATCCTATGTCCTATTCCAGGCCAAATTTCATCTAAATCCGTTCAGCCAGTTTAGCGTGAAAGCGTAACAAACAAATTTACTTTCGCATTTATAATATTATAAAGTAAGATAATCATCATCTGCCTAGCCTTTTACCAACTATGTTGGGGTTTGGTGTCCAGTCTAACCAGATGCAGCTGAATACCAGTATTTTTAAGATAATATTAGTAAGATTTACAAAGGCTGACCACTGAACATTGCCTCAAATCTATCCAGATTTGATATAAATTGGACACGACGAAAAATTGAAAACGCTTTAGACGTAAAATCTCAAAGCCTAATTTACTTGGTGCAATTTAATTGCCTGTGGCATACCATAAATAGGGTCTCAAACATAGCTGGCGAAATATAGGTATAAATATAGGTGGGTGTAATATAGGTATACATATCTGCCTAACCCTTCGGTGATACAGGCGTGATGTGATGTTATGTTATGTTATTACTATTGCTTTTCTGACTTCAAGTACTACTGTTGAAAATACCTCTTTTGGGAGAAATAACGTGAACATAACAGCTACTTGCCCTTACACTAGTCGTTTAATCTGTTATAAAAGACAGTTGGAAGAGTAAAAACAAGGCGAAATAACGACACATCATGTCGTAGAGACCATAAAAGTTGAAAACAACATTTTTATAGGAAAGGGGCATAGCTTTTATTGTTTATGGCTCCGTTTATTGGTTTTAGGACATCGTTGCGACAAGATAACGTGTTTTTCTCGTGAATAAGTGGCTAAGTGTTTGAAATTGATAATTGGAAAATAAAACCATGTTGCGATAGTTAGCTTTTATTGTATAATATAACATCACGCCTGAAATCCCCGAAGGGTTAGGCAGAGGTGTACTTTTAGTAATAGGGGGCGAGCCTCTTGTCACAAACCCGGGCACAAATCTAGACTCCGCTGCTACTGAGAAACTCCTGATAGAAAACCCAAAAACATTTTGCCCTACCCGGGAATCGAACCCAGGATCACATGTTGAGCAGTAGCGCTTGCGACCACTAGATTCGGTAGCTCGGTAGCTTGGTAGAGTCGGTAGCTTGGTAGAGTCGGTAGCTTGGTAGAGTCGGTAGCTTGGTAGAGTCGGTAGCTTGGTAGAGTCGGTAGTTTGGTAGAGTCGGTAGCTTGGTAGAGTCGGTAGCTTGGTAGAGAGGGTAGCTTGGTAGAGTCGGTAGCTTGGTAGAGTCGGTAGCTTTTATTGTTGTAAGCTTATTAATAATTTATGTAATAGAGCTGGAAAACGACGTTTTTTGTTTCATTTTTTACCTTTAAATATTATTATTTACTTGTCTAGTTTGTATTATTATTCTACGAAGATGTTACTGAACGAAACTGAAATACAATTACATACGTACATAAGTATTGTCTGCGAAGTTACCTTACAAGTACCTTACAACATGTTAACCAAATACCAAACGTCAATTTGCCGAGCTATACAACTGTCAAATAATGACATTTGTGATTTGAATATACGGACAATTGAGGTTGGTAGTCAATTTGCTTTTCATTTAACTGCCCTGACTTTATATTTTTTTATTTATCAACAAAAAACTTTTTGGTTACAAAACTGCAATCTCTAATTTATTCACAGAACTTCAGACTTCAAAAACTCAGGCGTAACAAACCTTTTATTTAATCACTAACTCAAATAGTACTGTCCTAAGTACCTTCTAGTACGTAGTTTTAGTTTGTTCTTAAGTGCTAAGCGCCGAGGATGCGGCTGAGAGTTTCTTGAACGATTTTGTACTAAGTAGTAAGATAATTGAATTTTATGCTAATTTATTCTTGCTAATGACTCCTGTGTGGGATTAACAATGCAAATACTTTGTAAAGCAGAAGGGAGTGTCTGCTTTAGTGAGTTATGAACCTAAAGAAAAATGTATGTTCAAATTACTCAAGTTTTATGCTATACTAGCTTTTGCCCGCAGCTTCGCCCGCGTGGAGGTCGGAAATTATCCCACGGGAATGTACTTTTTAAGGGGAATGGTTCCATAATAAATTGTTTTAATATACGCGGCGACGCCAGTGAAGGTCCCAGTCGGCATGACTTTTTCCGACATCTTCAACAATCATCGTAATATTTCAGACGGCTATTTCAGAGAATTTACAAGAAAACTTAATTAGTTATACGCCTAAACCTTCCTCATGAATCACTCCGTCCATTGGTTGGAGTTTATGGCGTTCAGAGAGACAGTAGTTTTATCTTGTTATGTAGAATGTTATTTGATGAATTAATAGAAAAGGTTGTTTTAATCATAGGCAAAGGTTATATCTAAGAGCCTATTAAATTGAGTCGTAATTTTCAGTAAAAATAAAGTGTAAATATATAAAAAATAAGTTGTGTTTTGAGCCGTTTGAGGTCGAAACGCCATTGGGACCCATTTCTAGGTCAGGTCAACACTTCATTTGACCAGAAGGCTGGCTCGTTCTTTGGCCAAAGAATTAGCATTGCCATTCAAAGTGGCAATGCTGCCAGTCTATTGGGCACGTTTCCGGATGACAGTGATGTGGGGGAGTACTTCGACGCTTAAGTGTACTTTTGTTTTTTTTTATATTCAGTTATTCATTTAATTTAGAACCTAGTGTAAATAGTTAATTGGATAATAATTGTATGCAGGGTGGCAAGGACAAGGAGGCTCGAAAAAAAAAATCTGCTGTTCCATACATTTTGACCAAGTAGTATTGCGCTTTTGTAGGAACCAGTTGTTTTTTCTACGAAATATCTACAGTCCCCACTGTAGATATTGCGTAGAAAAAACAGCTCTAGAATCATTGTGCTGAATTCATGGTAACAGTTTGCCCGTCGATGTATGCCATCCTGTATTTATTTATATTTTTTTTTAATTCAAAATATCAAAACGCTATTCCTAAAATGCTGTTTATTTCCTTGTTCTGGTGTTGTGTTTCAACTTCACAGGTACATTCTGTGTAAATTAGTATCCTTTCCTCAAAGTTGTGCAATAACATAAACAAGAACCATAAGTATGTATTTCTGTATTCTTCAAGAATACAGGAATATTGCTTGTCAATACCTACCTATAGATAATAATACTTTGGCATTTTAAACTATTCGTTTGCATTTTTGGTACCTACTAATAAACAGAATAGGTTTGACTTGAACTTATTCCTCTTTTCCTCTAAAAACTTTTTGTGATATTTTATCTTAGTCAACCTATTACGACTGTAAACCTTATCCTCACATGATCTTAATGTAATTTAAAAAAATGCGAACAAAGAACAAAAACTCTCACTGACCGAAAAAAACATCCACAACGTGTTGTGGTCTTCAAATTATCCACGACGAGTGTGTTGCACATACATATGAGACACTTGGTGGAACAGACACAACGTGTTGTGACCAACGAAATTCAAAATTCAAATTCAAATTTAAATCTCCTTACGTTTTTTGAAAAAAATATTTGTATATCGTGGGCTACCAATGCGATAGATCGCAATTCGCATCGCGGTAAAACTAAAATCGTGTGAGGGTCCAGTTTACATTTAGTCATTAAAGTAAAGTATCCTAAACGGCTTTGAACTAAATACTTAATGCTGCAAACCTAGTCTTAATTAAAGTATCTAAAGAAATAATAAGCTACAATTCTTACTTCGAATGTCAAAATAGTTAGGCGATTTGTGTCAGTAAATGTAAGTACCAATTTGTACATTTTTCGTTCACCAATTACCATTAACAGCAAAACCACACGGTATCGCGTACTGCAAAATTAAATCATTGTTAATTGGAAGCACATATTAATTTGCGTAATTACTGGCCGTAGCTGCTCGCTGAAAACAAACATTCCAATAATGTTTGTTTTCAGGGAGCACAGGTGAAACAGTTTAATGTATTTATACTTACATTTTGCTTAATATATATCACCAATTTCCCCTTCAGTATTGTCTGTTGCAGCATCTGTAACAATAGAGACAAGAAATTAATGGACGTGTTTTATTTCAACTCTGATTATCTTCTTAGCTTCTAGACATAAAAAAAAAAAGTTTAAGGTTTTTGAAAGTGTTTCATTACAATATTTTAAATATACCTTCTATATATTTATATGGTTAGTTTTTCGTAGTTTGGTCACCTAACCAGCTCTTTTTTTTAGGGTTCCGTAGCCAAAGGGTAAAACGGGACCCTATTACTAAGGCTCCGCTGTCTGTCTATCTGTCTGTCCGTCTGTCACCAGGCTGTATCTCATGAACCGTGATAGTTAGACATTTGAAATTTTCACAGATGATGTATTTCTGTTGCCGCTATAACAGCAAAGACTAAAAAACAGAATAAAATAAATATTTAAGGGGGCTCCCATACAACAAACGTGATTTTTTTGCTCGTTTTTTTATTGATAATGGCAACAGGTAGATGGTTGAAATACGCATAGAATATTTAGATATATATTCACTTTAAAAATAAATAATTAAATTAAAATAAAACAAATATTTAAGGGGGGCTCCCATATAACAGACATGATTTTTTAGCCGTTTTTATAGATAATGGTACCTACGGAAACCTTCATGCGCCAGTCCGACTCGCACTTGACCGGTTTTTTTTAATACGAGTCACATCAAAGTGATTTAAAAAAAAACACGGGTTACACCATAGATATCCGTGGGTTACACTTTTGTTTCTTCTGTCGCTATCATTCTTCTACAATAATAGGGTACAACTTCGGCTTACTTTCAACAACGGCAACTTACGTTCGATGGATCTATAGCAGTTGAACTTACCATAACTATAAAATAGTACCTAATAACGAACTAGCAAAGTATTACTTTATTTTGTAACAGAAGTTCAGAGTTAAAACCCCATCGTTGTTGGTATTTAGTGAAAACTTAGGTCAGATTACAACTACTAGGAGCACAATGGAATGAGTTGAATACAATAGGAAACAAAAGATAGCTATTTCAGAGAAGTAAAGATTGGGAAGTCGACTTCAGTATCTTATTTACTTTTTTACGGAAATAGGTAACTGTTTTTAAACAAATAAATCTGTTTCATTCGCCCGTAATTTTTAAAATGGTTTTCGTTTTTGTGTTAGCCATACATTTTCTTCAGTTCGTTAAGGTTGATGCGCTAGGGTAGCCCGCGAAATTAAAAGTTCTTACGTTTTTTGCAATTTGCAGGTTAGTTTGACCTGCATGTGCATGCAGTGCAGTGCCACATTGTATGTTGATATAAATAATATTTGCAATGTGATACTGACCTGCAAATTGCAAAAAACGTAAGGAAATTTGAATTTCGCGGGCCACCTGAGCGCATCAACCTTAAGAGATAGTCTCAGATGAGATTTTTAGGGAGATCAATCCTTCGAAAGGCGTGCCGTAAAAATCCTCAAAGGTAAATTATTTTCTGATAAATTCTAACATCACGGTTACTTAAAGGTTCGAAAGAATTTAAAAGGTTACTTTTGAGATGCTGTGGATCATAAAACAAAGTAAAATCCGAGGTCCCTTTAATTATAGGACTGAGGCTTGAAGCCAAATTACAAGTCCTCTAGATCACGCCCTTCGTCTTTGTAGTCCATTCAGAAATATACGAGGAAAAATAATGTTATACGCCGGTAGGTATATTTTTTTTTCGTTAATTGGTTTGTTACTGGCGAGTTTCTAAACGAAGTTCCCGACTCGCGTAAACTTAGTGACAACTTTTTTGCTGACGGTGATAAATTTATAATTACATTCCACAAGTTTGTGGGAAAACCACCACAGAATGAGCGAGATTTTTGTATTGAACAAATAGTTAGTTTGTAATATAGCATTTATTTCAGGTAAAAAGAGGATATATATTTGAGTTCTTCTTGTTCATCTTCTTGTTTCTTTAGCCATGGAAATTAAGGACCCAAATATTAGGGCTCTATTCACACATAAAGGATACCGACTAGCCCAATCACTGGTATGGATAAGTATTGTTAATGTCCAGTTATTTCTTGTTGGGATTTTAGTGAGAGTAAGGGGAGAGAGAGAGAGTTAGTGCACCTGTGTCTGCGCACACACAAGTGCACTATAATATCTCATGCGCCGAAGGCTAGTCTCCGCTGTGATTGGACGTCATATTGGTCGAAATTCGGTCTTGAGGACTATATTAGATATAAATATAGTTTGTTATGTGTATTTATGTATGTGTAGCGTAAAACTTGTACATCAGCTTGTTATAACGGTACAGTTGGCTGATTTAACGAGAACGCGAAACACAATTTGCGACGTATGTGCACGTTAGTTTAAAGTTTGAGGAACTGATATTCATATCCGAACATATCCATCTTATTCTTATGACAAACTAGCTGTTACCCGCGATTTCGTTTGCTTTTATTTGTATTTCATAATTATTAATACAAATATCCAGGTTGAAAAGTAGCCTATGTCCTTCTCTAGGTTTAAGGCGCATCAAAATCATATTCAGTGGTTCAGGCATGAAAAGATAATACACACACCAGAGAGACAAACGCACAAAGTTGTTTTAGTATTTATAATATGGACAGTTTGTTCACCTGAAATGCTTGCAAAAAAAGTTTTAGTTAGCGATCTGTTTTTTTGTTACTGCATCACATACCTAAAATATTGAAATGTACTTATGTCAGTTGTACCTCGGGCAGTCTGTCCCTCTATCGCCTTGGTGACTGGCTAATGGGCAGTTTGTTGTGTCACTTCTTCTTCCCAGCTAAAGCACTAATAGTAGGGCGAGCGTTTTGGGGGACTGTCTAAAGGCGCGGTCGCAGCCCAAGATTTTGGGGGGGGTCACCATTGGTGCCGGGGAATATTTTTAGGGAAATGGTTACCTATTGATAAGTACTCTAAATACTGTTTTTTGTATATGTGCCATCGGGGTCACTGTGGCTCCAGTACCTACAATTTTTAGTTAGTAAAGCATGTAAATCATTCAGTCTCTCGACAGCTTGAATGATTTTGGGGGGGCCCCAGGACCCCCCCCCTCGGAATTTCGCGCCTGACTGTCTTATGTAATACTGGCGTTTGAAAAGTGCTGATTCTAATTCTAAATGAATTTGAAGTCTCGATTTTTTAATATTTTTACCAGCGCCGTTCTAAGTTCGTCCCGGAAGAAGGTTGGCTACGAGACTTGTTGCATAGATTAGAGTTTTAAATGTTTTTAGAGTCTAAAACTTAAGAAGCTTTTACTATAGTTAGCTTACGACGACAGAGCACGACTCACCGCGTCGAGACAAGGCAATCCTAATAAAGGAGATAATTTATTTTGGGCTAAATTATGAAAGTGCCGGCGAAACAAAAAAAAAAATATTCCGTTAGAACATGTGATTATCTTCACTTTTCACTATCAGACCAAATCTGTGGGGCAATTCCCTGCGCTGTTATACGATTTTGAAAAAGACTGTTTTCAGTACGTTTTGGTTAAAATAATTTATAGTTATCTTATTAAAGTAATAGCTTGTAGTAATAAAAATGAAGAGAACAACGTACTCTTTCGAAATATAGCTTTTTTTTTTGTTTGGCCGGCTCTTTCACAAATATAGCCCAAAAATGTATGGACGGTGAATGATCTCCTTTCGTGGCAATGAAAGTGCGTTCCGCGCACAACTTCTGACACGGACCGGCTTTAAAGCCGGTCAGTTTCTATACGTCATTAGTATCGTAGTGCGAGTAAACGGTAACACGCTTGGTTTATATGCAAACTGTTGCACACTGACAATGCCGCCTCTAGCAACAGCCACGGAGGCGTCACTATGCTCTGTGCGGTATTAAGCTGCATATTTGTAACTTTATAAGGCCACCGTATGCAGCTTTACAGTTCATGATTAATACGACGTAGTTTTCAAAGGCGCTGCCAAAGGATAGTTTTACACAAAGCTAGAATGTACAGTACTAGTACGGTCAACAACAAAAGTTGTGTAACACTTCAGAATTCTGAGTGAAATGGAAAAAGTCACCCTTATAATTTTGTCATGTCCGTCTATCAGTCTGGCCGGCCACTGCCAGTTTACTTGGAGATTATTAGCACTATGTCGGTAAGAATGAGAAAGAGTGTATTCTGTGCACCGTTAAGCGAGCCTGGTAGAGAAAGTACGAAAAAAGAATTAGAGGTGGCACTCCCCATAAATAATGCAACAGAGGGATGAAAAAAAAAAATTAATGCAAATAGGTTAGAGGGGTATTATTGGATCCCTTAATTAAAAAGATTATTATGTTTATATGTATAAATCGGAGATTGAGATACGGGAGGTTTTCGGTTACAACCGCAGAAATAACTTTGTTGTTCTTATATGTTTAAAAAAATACTATAAATATAAACTTTTTTTTGCGGCCGGTAAAATCGATACCGTGCATGAGTAAATATTTCCCCGACTACGGAACCCTTCACTGTGCATGCAAAAGCCTGGTAAGTACTGTTGTTTTTAATGCTAATTATGGATTAAAATGTTCTAGGAAAAACTCGGAACAGATGTACAATTTGATCCAAAAAATTAAAATCAAAATATTTTATTTCACATAAACCTACATGGGCACTTATGAAACGTCAGAAGCTAGGTGCACGGTTCCAAATGGTCGTTTACTATGGAGAAGAGCCGGCAAGAAACTCCACGGTTACTCTTTTAAAAATAATTGGCTTTTACAATATTTTCAAATTACAGTGTAAGTAGGCATGGGACAATGTAGGCCTTTCAACAAGTAAGTACCAGGTACTTAACCAAATAGATGTTCAATAAATCTACAGTCCAATAAGCCTACAAAGTTCTCACGTTCACAAAATAGAAAATAAAAAGCTAGGTGCACGGTTCCAAATGGTCGTTTACTATGGAGAAGAGCCGGCAAGAAACTCCACGGTTACTCTTTTAAAAATAATTGGCTTTTACAATATTTTCAAATTACAGTGTAAGTAGGCATGGGACAATGTAGGCCTTTCAACAAGTAAGTACCAGGTACTTAACCAAATAGATGTTCAATAAATCTACAGTCCAATAAGCCTACAAAGTTCTCACGTTCACAAAATAGAAAATAATCTATATAAAAGACAAACAATAAAAAAATTATTTTAAAGCTATTGTATTAAAGCTATTGTAACAAATTGAATAATTATCATGTCTACAAAAGCCACTAAGAGTTGAAATTAAATTGGAGGTATCTAAAATAATAAGAATAATGTCAAATACAATGATTATGTCAAGGATGAAAGTAAAGAAAATAAACATGGTAATTTGGGAGCAGTTAATTGACTCTTACATAATTATGCCGTTTATAAGGTACCAGGGAGAATTTTATATTTGAAGAATGATTTACTATTTGCTATTACATGAAAAGCTGGAAAAAGCAGTTTATCGAATCATTATGTATCGTCAGCTGTGATGAAATGTAAAAGTGACACTTTTAATCGACTTTTGTAGCTGACCGTACTTACATATCAATTTCAACGGAACTCTCAATACAGTCAAAATTGGATTTTTAAACAAAGGATATGTGGAAGCGAAATAAAGCAAAGAGCTTGACTCCTTTCAACGGAATTGGCAACAATATTCAGGCTAGTGCGCGTATGTAGGCGTCGAGGCAATTACACAAAGCGAATTGTGGCGAATGTACCCGGAAGGAGCGACCGCGCCAAGAGGATGGGTGACCATTGTTTACGGGCAGTAATAATATTGCCATTCGAATATTTGTAGATAAAAACAGAGAACCAAAGGAAAAAGTTACATTCTAACAGCGATAACGATGATGGAATAGTCAAGAATGTATTGAATTGACATAAATCTTCTTCTTTTTCTTCTTCGTCTTCTTAAATATTGTTGAAGAAATACGCAACGCTTTCAAAGCGATTACCAGCAACTTCTCCAGGCCCTCAGCTGTCTCTTGTTAGTTCTGTTGCAAACACATTGGTATGTAAAAAGACAAAAAACACGAAGATGGTGTCACAATCACAAGGTGGTGACGGTGACAAAGGTCTATTCGATGATAGTCACCATACTTTACACAGATAAGAATGGTCAGCCATCATCGGACTGACCTTTAGAATAGCAGCTTAACCTGAAGCAGCCAAAAGCCTTTCAAAGAAAAAATCTAAAAGCACAGCACTGTAAAACTAGCAATACCGATATCTAGTTTTTTAGCTCTGAACATTTGGAGTCCGTCCCTTAGTGCTTTGTGTATGAAAGAGTAGATAGAACAAAAGGTGTTCCAATTCTATTACAATTTTTTTCAATGGCACGAACAAAGTTGATGGTTTCGTGAAAAATTGGTTATCAATCAAATTACGAGAATTCGGACGAAGATTTAGAGACTTAGGGGATGAACTATGATGATTTCTCTGAGAAAATAAAATAAAAAGTATATTAAACAAAACGAACTTAATAAATTAAAAGAAGGTAAAGCAATAAAAAATAAAGTAATTGCTGGTAAAATAGTTCAAATTAATTAAATTATTCGCCCTTCTAATAAAATCGATTAATATATTAATAATAATATCAGCCTAATTGTACCACTCCCTGCAGTGGCACAATTCGTTTTTTTTTTGGCTTTTGTCTATAGGCTTTAAGCTTTTAAAAAGGCTGGTAATACAAAGACCTCTTCTCATATAGAGAAGGTACGAGCAGACTTATATTAACTTAAGTCCAGGTTTCCTAACGTTTTCCTTTACCGATGACAGTAATGTCCAAGATAAACTCAGAAACTTAAGCTGTTAACAAAATATTTTGCTATAAACTCATTACTACCCTAACAAACTCTAACAGCTTGCTCCATGAAATTCAAACGAACATTTTAGATGCGGAACTTTGAATATTTTGCAACTCAATCATGCCGAAACAACTGAACGGATTCATGAAAGTTCGACCCGAAATGTTTTAATACACGACATGTGATACTTTTTGTTTCAGTAAAAGGCACTTAGGGATCCTAAAGTCAACGTTAACGAAGTCTTGGGAAAAAGCATGTAGAATGTAAGATACAATAAATGTCTCAATGTCAAGAGTTATATAAGATTTTTTCTAGGTAATTGATTAGGTAGTGGTTTTGAGCTTCAGATAATAGATCTAGAGAGGTAATAGATTTGTCTCTTTCTACATACCCCACAAAATATAATCAAAAACTAGAAAATTCATTAAAATACGATTAAAATAAGTGTCAAGACAAAAATGTACGTGGATCTAATCAAAATTGTCCCTAATATACAGTTTATATAATGGCGGCACTATTGAATATTTATATTTATGGTACACCACACAAAAACATTAAAAAAAAAAAAAAACAAACACTACAAAATGTAATTTAAACATTGGTAAAAAACAGTAAGTGAGTAAGGGTAGGAATTAGCATAGCAGAGGAGCGGATTTGTGACACAGTTCACCTTTGGAGCAACATCAATTTAAATATTATTGTCTACACTAAGGCCTGAATTCTTCTTACGCTGATGTCGCGGTACGGTCGGTCGCGTACGCGTAGCATCGTAGTACGCGCCGCGGACGTTAGCGTCGCTGTATGGTGCTAGAACACAATGTAATATAATTACGCACGCGCGATGGACATACGCGACCGACATCAGCGTAAGAGGAATTCAGGCCTAAGTAAACCTCGATTTTGGTCTAAGTTTTCTTAATTATCTACATAATGGGTCCATTCAAAATTATTCTTAAAGTTACAAAACCGGAAACAAACCTGAGTCTGTTCAAAATTGTCCCTAAAGTTTCTTCAAAAGCGGCTCTATTGAATAATTTAAACGTTGGTAAAATCAGTGAGTCAGTGTGGGAATTAGCACAACGTAGGAGCGAAGTCTTGTGACACCGCTCACCAGCGAAACAATTGAAATAGGCATTCCAATTTCCTGCGACTGTTGGATGTTCCCGGAAATAGAAACGTTTTAAAACGTTATTTTTAGTTGCGTGCGCTGTTCATACTTCGATTGTTGAATGAGTGGTGTTTTGTTCGGATGGGTTTTCATGTAGTGGGTGATTTGTTTAGATTTCAGTTGCACAGTTGGTTTGCAATTTTTCGATCGTTAGACTCTAATCAAAATACTAAACAATTTGACGCACCTGTTTTTAATTTATATAGTTGGATAATATTGGATGATGATTACATAATCATTGTGTTGTAGTAGTTATATGGCCAGAAACTTTTCAGAGCCTTTTATAAATTCCTCAAAAATCTTACAATTAAATGTTTACTATAATAAGTTTTACCTACCTATCTACTATCTCTTACAGGAAACTTAGCCACCTACTAGCTCTTGGCGATTAGGTAAGTGAAATCCTTATTAACTGTTTGTCGTGTAATGTGGGCAATTACTTCGCAACAGTTTATCCCCCGAAAATAATTACGTCCCAACTTGTGTCGACGAGGAAACTTTGGGAGTTTTTCTGTTTTCCGACAATCTTGGGTCTTTTGTAGACTGTTACAATATGTTCCTCAGATTAGGGGACAAAATATAATAATTTGTGTTACAAAGTAGGTATGTATCTATCTATTTATGTGGCAGCTAGTTTTTCATTTAAACTTGCGTACAAACGAGGAAATAAAAGACAGCAATGACAGGTTTCCAATATTTTAGAGTGCATTCATTTTTAAGTCAGTGTGTGCTCGAAAAAGCTCTGTTAGCTTTCGGCCCTATTCGGAATATGTGCCTAATTTATACCATTCTATCGACCCGTCTGTGTTTCGCACTGGTTTTATGGCTTGACATAACATGGAGTTTTCTTTATTATGTGTGAGTTTAACATTAATGTGTTATACTGCCCAACTAAGCGCAAAAGTGGTATCTTAATGAAAGCGAGTTTTGAGATAATTGGAGTTATGTAAAAAAATTTTTTATTAAAAAATTAAAAATCACGACTGCCCTGCTAAAAAACGAACTGAAAAGTAAAAAACAAGTTGATAAAATTGTCATTGCAGTCGGGAGACCTTTCTGTGAACACTTTTCAATAAATGAGGTCCGCCTACTGCAATGACAATTTTATCAACTTGTTTTTAATTTTTCGTCGTGATTTTTAATTTTTTAATTAATTATTTTTATTTTATACATTTAAGTGACAAGTATGTATTTTTTTTTTGTAGTTCAGGTAAATTTTTGTTTACCGCTATGGAATAGTTGGCGTTAACATTTTTTTTAAATTACTTGCCATGTATTGGTACTGTGTGATTATGAATGAATTCTAATAATAACTCAATCATCTACCAAACAATTAGACATTTGCAGTGTTAGAAAGATTATCGTTTGCAGCCAAAGATGAAATATTTTTTATTTCTTTATTTGCATGTACACCCTACCTATGTAAAAATTATGCCAATAAATTATATAGTTTTGGAATGTGCTCATCAAGGCCTTCAATTGGATACCCATATTGTAAATAATTAAAGTTTTTTTTTTTTTTTTTTTGGGTGGGAAATCATCATATGACTTCTCCCGCTCTGGGCGGAGCAGAAGGGCGTGTCAGACTCTTACTGACTAAAAACCACCCGTGTTCCTTCGGTTGCCTGTTGCCAGGGTCCCGGTATCCCTTTCGGACTATTCCGCAACCCTGGCAGGCATCGGTCCTAACGGACCCCGTCAGGTGTGCTGACATCTCTTTGAGGCGCGCGTGGAACACGACGCGCCATCGACCCGGGCCTGGTCCTTATCGGACGGCGAGCTACCCATTGCTCGCCGTCCGCAAGCCCGCGCCTATGGTGGCCGGGAATCCGCCTGGGATTCCCGACGCCCAGGGTGTCTCCAGCGGTGGCGGTTAGGGGCGTGAGGGCGCAGGCTTTGCCTCTCCCTCACGCGTTTCGCCTCCTCCTTCGCGAGCATCACTGCTTCGCAGAAGGAGGTGACCGCCTCCCATGCCCTCTCGCTCCGTACCATGGCCTGGACCAGGGCCGGACGCGAGAGGTCAGTGCCGCCAATCGCCTCCACGAGGACACGGCGGTGCTCCGCCCAAGCAGGGCACACCTCCACCGTATGCTCCATCGTGTCCTCCGGACGATCCGCACAGTGGTGACACCCGGGCGTTTCCTCCCGCCTAATCCTGCACAGGTACCTCCCGAAGCTGCCATGTCCGGTGAGGACCTGCGTCAGGCGGAAGGTGAGGACGCCGTGGCGCCTCTCCAGCCACTCCTCAAAGAGGGGACTTATCGCCGCAATTGTGGCGTGCCCAGCACTGGGTTGCGACAATCGCACTCTCCATACCGCCATGAGATCCTGCCGGAGCTCTGTCCGCTGTGCCGCGATTTCTCGCGGCAGCGGAGTTACGCCCCGGTGCTTCATCTCCTCGCGCCACTCCCAGATGTGCGCGAGGACCTTCGCCTCCAGATCCCATGGCGGTAATCCGGCAAGGAGGCTCGCCGCCTCACGAGAGACCGTGCGGTATCCTCGGGCCAGCCGAATGGCCATGACCCTTTGGGACGCGTTCAACCGGCGGGCTGGCCGCAGCCTAATGGAACGCGCCCACACCGGTGCCCCGTAAAGGGCCATGGACCGCACGACCCCCGCGTAGAGCCTCCGGCAGGAGGCGTTTGGCCCCCCAAGATTGGGCAGGAGCCGCCCCAAGGCGGCCCCGGCCCGGTCCAGCCTGGGAGCCAAACGACGGAAGTGCTCCACGAAGTTCCACCGGCTGTCGAGGACGAGTCCTAGATACTTCATCGTCGACTCGACGCCGATGTGAACCCCTCCTACCGTGATTTGGGAACCCGACAGTGGCGCGTTCCGAGGGCCATGAAAACACATGACCTCGGACTTGTGCAAGGCCACCTCGAGTCCCAATTGCCGGATTCTATCGACGATTGTTGCAACCCCGCGTGTCGCGAGTTCGGCCGCCGCCTGGTGCGACCTCCCTTGCGCCAGGACCAGCGTGTCGTCAGCGTAGCAAACTACGCTGACGCCGCTAGGGAGGTCGGCGCGCAGCACCCACATCCGATGTCCCACAGATGCGGCCCTAGGACCGATCCCTGTGGGACACCGCACGACACCTCTCGCCGGTTCCACACTCCCTGGTGACCGGGGTAGATGACGGCCCTGTCCGTCAAATAGGCCTCGACCACACAGAGGTAGGTCGGCATCCGGTGGTACCGGAGTGCCTCCCTTATGCAACTCCAGGGCAGGGTATTGAAGGCATTGGCGATGTCTAGAGACACCGCCAAGACGACCCCACCCCGGGCCACAGCATCCCCCGTCGTGAGGGCCCGTACGCGCATGATGGCGTCCGCCGTAGAGCGCCCTCTGCGGGAACCAAACTGGCTCTCCGCCAAATCCGGCCCCACCCGCACCACATACATGAACCCTGAAAACATTACACTCCTTTTTGGGCAGTCGTGTAAAAAAAGTTTTTATTACTTTATATGTTGACTTTTTTGTTTATTAAATAGAATTCATTAGCTCTCTTTATTATTTAGTTAGCTCTTCTCCTACATGTATGTATACATACAAAAACATATGAATTTTCTATCGAATAAAATATGTATTATTTCAAGGAAAAAAACAACCAAAGTTTATAAAGTCCTTTATTATTCAAATTTATAATGGCATAAAACATATTTGAAGATTAATCTAGTCAAAAGTAGTAGTAGTATTCTGTTTTGAGGTATAATATTTTGAAATGAATAAAATTTTTTTTTTTGCTTTTAGCAATGCCTTCAGTTGCAATTTTCTTCTTCGGTGGTGGCTAAGCTTGAGTTTTCAAAATTTTATTTCTTCTTTTTTATATGTTTTGAACAAGATAGCGCTAAAAGGCTTCAGTTCATTAGATGCGTATTTTTTAAAGCTATCCGATGGCATAAAATTCAACTTTACGATTTTTTTTGAGATACCGCTTTTGCGCTTAATAGTAGTATACACCTATACCTTCGGTAATAAATTTTCTAAATAATGGTGAGAACCGCATCAAAATCCGTTGCGTAGATTAGAAGAACAACGCGGTCACACAAACACGAAAAGTGACTTTAATATGTATATAATTGTTATATTGTCCTTTTTAAAAATGTATGTTAATAAACATACCTGCTTTATAATGTTTATAATACAGATTCGTGGTTAAACAAAGGTACACACACTAAGCTATAATCCCAACCGAAAAATCAACACTTACAAAATAGCCGTACAAAAGCGTGAAGTAAATAAAAACAACGTTAAAAGGTTGGACGGCTTTTCCGCTAATTTAAGCTTTCATAAATAAGATGCATTTTTAATCAAGCGAAAAATATACAAACAAAAACATCTCTACATTGTTATTATCATTTTGCGCACAAAAGGTTTATTAAAGTTATTTTAGCTAAAGTCAGCAAGTCCCTTGGAAACTTCTGGAATATTCAGTGGGGCATCTGAACTGAACTCAGGTTGATATATTGACAGCTTTCGGATGCCAAGCTGCAGGCGTTGCTCCTTAAAAATATTGAGTAAGACTTGAAATAGGTTTCTTAATTCATAGCGTATGTTATATTATTATGACTCTATGAATATACGAAGTGGTTTGAACTTTCGGGTACTTATTAACTTCTACTTAATATGGCTAATTTAGAAAAGCTGAGCATGCTACATTCACATTATAGAACCTAAATGACTTTGTTGTAATATAATATTATTAGAATAATGTTAACTCTCATTAGCGAATTATTTTGTAGGCACCGTATGATTTTTTACAAAAATAAAGAATATCGTGAAGGAATAAAATGAAGGCCAAATCAATTTGGCCTTCATTTTATACAAGCACAAAGTATTTTTTTTGAAGACAATGTATTTACTTATGTATGTATTTTGTTACATAATTTGATCCCTAATAGTTTTGTTGACAAAATTCTGTTACAGGGTTCCCAATAGTATGTACAATATTGTACATCTAAACTATCCGAAAAAAAAAACATCAAACGAAAAAATAAAACAATGAATCTGTAGATACAATCCACTAATTAAGGTTCGTTCTTTCATCTAACAGTAGTATTGTTAGAGAAACCAGATAAACAATGAAATTAACCTCGGATATCTAACATTTACAGGAAAAACTTTTCCCATTGTCATGAAAGAGGGAAGAGGGAGGAAAATGCAATAATAACACAATTAGTAGGTTGTTATAGTTAACAGTTGGGAGAAAGCCTTGTTTCTCTCATTAATTATTATGTTGTAATGTAGCTGGCAGGTGATTGAATGTGGCTTCGAGGAGCCGCCGGTACAATCTGTTTGCGCAACTGTCATCTAAAACTGTCGCCAGAGCTGAATCCCCAGAGTGTGTCGTACTTTGAAGATGCTCAACGCCCTTCTGACGGCCACCCCTGAATGTGATGTGTTTGCGGATGAATGGTATAAAATGCGTATAAGTCTGGTGTTCGGTGAGAAAAAGTATGCAAGGGAGTCCACTGTTCCATGTTAGTTTTAATTAAATTATATACAAGTTTTTTAAATTCATTTTTTCTTTGTTTCTTAATGTAATTGGTGTTGTAATTAACGATAAATAAATTGATTTGGTTCTCTTACAAACATAACTTGATTGCAGTTGCAGAGGTTTTGATTTTCAGTCCAAATTCGAGAATCTTAAAGTTGAAACTTTCTATTTATGATTTTTGGTAGGTTTCTAATATGACTTTTAGCTACCTACCGTTATTGGATAAAACGAACACTCGTTTTATCCAATAACGGTACGCTGACTCTTTAAAGGCGTTTAAAAGAAAATAAAACAGTTTTCCCAAAGGACTCTTCAAATATTACGACAGTTTTGTAAAACGGTTTTGTGTTCATTATTTTTAATCGAATTAAAACTTCGAATAAACGAATTTTCTTAACAAATTACATTAAAATATGGCGCTAACTACTTAGTGTTTTTGGTTTCACCTGATCACAACACTTAAGTCGATTGAGAAGTAAAACGACTTCTTAAAACATGATTGATAAATACTGTAGGAAAATAAATGATACAATGGAAGCTGTCATTGATTGATAGGACTTGGGTTCCGTACAATTAATGATTATCATTACTCATCCATAAAACAGATGAATGGATTCAGGTAAGTTAGTATATTAATTTTAATTTATATTGAAGACTAAACAATCATTTATTGTTAAAGTAGGTAATATTCTGTTCACCCAATGCTGTTTTTGACCGTTTGAATAATTACTTTTATTTGACAAGTTATTGGGTAGAGATTCCCGGGTCTGGCAAAGTGTTATTGAGTTTTTTCCTACTGGAATTTTTCAATAGCAGCCTGGATTTGTGCCCGGTTGATGGCAATAGGCTCGCCCCTTATTACATGGGACTTAAACATAACTGGCGAATGTGGGTGTACAAGTACTCCTCTGCTTATACCTTCGATTATAGGAGTGATGTTACAAGTTATATTATAGGGTAAACTATTTTACCAACATCCATGTCATAATTTCTTACCTAGGTAATCAAAAATCCAATATTGTTTTTGAAATCGAATGTTACCTTTGTTACTCGTTTTTTGCTTTTGTAGTTGAGTAACAAAGTCAGACGAAAGAATATACAAATACGGGCTATTATTTTCTCTGAATAACATTGATCCAATACCGAATTTATGTTTTGCGAAGCTTATCCTTAGATGAACAATAGGCCCAAAGCTCTGCAAACGTAAAACTATAAATTAGCATTAGATAAACCAGTTTTGTTGGTGATTATACATATTCATGATTTTTATTGTTGAATGAACGTGACGCAGAGTAAGCACAGTCGTGCACAATTTATGAGCGTTCTATTTGCTACTATAGTTTCACGATTTTTAAAATGTTAGCATTTGGTCATACTGTATCAACTTTTAATGTCATTTTACAAATCTATACTAATACGAGTATAATAAAGCCGAGGATATTTTTTTGTTTTGCTAATCTCGGGAACTATCAAATATTTTTTTATTTGATAGCCCAATTCTTGAGGTAGGTTACGGCACGCAACGACCCTTAGGAGACGAGCAAAAAGACAAAAAGTCAGAAAGGACGCTAAGCGAAGACGAAGTAATGGCGCGGTTGGGCGATGCGTCGTAATACATCATTAAGATTATGACCATAAATCATTTTATAGTAGTATGGTGGGAATCATTGTAAAAGGTGTGTTGGAGTTTTTAGGAGAAAATACGAAATTCACGCGAACGAAGTCGCGGGGAAGTGATAGTAGTTGATAAACTAATGACGGAATGCCTTTTTCTTACGTAGCGCAGCAAGCTTTAATAATCTGCCCTCTCATTTAAATGTTGATCTTTTTAGAACCAGCCCTAGTACATTAAGACGTACCATAAATAAAGAATACTTTGTTATAGACCGCAATGAGTAGCATTATACATTTAGAACATGTAACACACTCATTTGTATATTTTCTTTTTACTGTTTTCAGTACAATTAATTGTCACATTATTAGATACTAATTTCAATCTATAAATTCCAAGATCTTTTATGTTTTATTTCAAACTAGCATTTGTTTTGTTTTGTTTTAAGTTGAATTTGTTTTGTTTTGTTTAAAGAAGAATTTGTTAAGTTATCTGTATGATTTTTGTTTTGAATTTTTTTCTTATAAATGTTAGTATGTTTCTTTTCTTTTTTAAATTTTAGGTACATAGTTTTTAATTTGTGGAAGCTTGTAAATGGCAATTGTAAGCGCTATTGTACATAATATACTTTAAAGATATTAGACTGTAAGCTTTCTGAAGTATAAATAAATAAATAAAAACCAGGAATCTTGTCATAAACACCCTTGGCAAGCGATTTTTTATGTAGTAAAGAAAGAAAAATTGTTTATACTGCACAAACTAAACGCACAATACAAAATAATGAGTGACATTCACTATATGTACAAATTAGCCAAAAGCCTCATATTTAAAACAGAAAATTATAAAAGTTTGACAATTGCTATTCTAGTAGTAGTCTATTGCTTGATGAGAGCAATAAATAGTTAGGTATCTGTGGATGAGAGGCCAAAGATAATTTACTTGCGTAATGTGTTGTGACATTACCAAATGAAAACAAACAAAACAATCACAAATTAAACGAAATGCCGATTACTGAGTGGAAAATTATCCATCTTTGAAACAACAATAAACAAGAACAATAAGCTGTGCGTCGCATCTGTACAAGAATAGGTAATTGCTCAGCTTAATGCCGTGACTTCAGACGAACCTATCTTCAACAGCGCTGATTTTCAGCAAAAACCTCGCGAATGACGTAATGACGTCCCCCCATGTGAAAATAATAAGTAAGCAGAATATCTTACGAAAATGAGTGTGACTGAACATGTTGAAAGTAAGTACATAGAAATAAAAATAAAACTAAATTATATATAAAAGTCTTAATAAAAAGTATATAGTACCCATTCCAAGTCTTAGGAGAAGAAAGGTATTGTGTGCCACAAATAATACAGACAGAGACAAACACGCTTTAGACATGTGTAAATGTGTCTAAATTCAACCCGAACATACAGCACAAGTGGTCAATTTGCTGGAATTGAATTTCCCAATGATATTTCCGTAACTAGACCCAGCGATGAAAATTTCGGAGCGGAATGGTGCGTTTTAAACAGATTATTGATGGGTCCGAATCACGATTGGATTTTCTGCATACGTTGGCACTACGCCTGCGAGAAGTACCGTGGTTAGTCCGCCGATTTGTCGAGCAAATCTTATTAAACACACCTGTGAAGCTGGGGTGGATATTTCGGGAATTTTGGTGGACCCTGTTATGTTTTGGTAAACTTATTGAGGTAATCTTATTGGCAATGCGGCGTGATGTGTTTACGTGGACCAGGTGAAGTGGTTTTATGATGACAGCATAGACGCTAACATATTCATTTGTTTTTGTATCTTTGCGAAGTGAAGTTACTTTATACACTAGCTTCTGCCCGCGATTTCGGCAGCGTGAAATTTCTTGTTTTAACATAAAATATCCTATGCCCCTCGTCAATATTGTAACTTCCCATCAGTGAAAGATTTTGCGGAAATGGATGAGGAGTTCCGAAAATAGATTCACCTATATTCAAACTCACAAATACCTTTTCTTCAAACTGTATGTTCAACGGATTTTGATGCAGTTTTCACCATACATAATCAGCCTATAATGTTCCCACTGCTAGGACACAGGCCTCCTCTCTGTGAGAGGGAGCGGGCCGTAATCCACCACGCGGGCCCAGTGCGGGTTGGTAGATGTCACATGTCTTCGAATTTTTGGTTCTAGGAAATGCCGGTTTCCTCACGATGTTTTCCTTCACCGTTTTGAGAGCAGTGGCGATGAAATAATTTACAAATAGTAAAGCGCCTGTCAGGGTTCGAACCTACGACCTACTACTCGTAAGTCGTGGCCGTTACCACTGGGCCACCACTGCTCTTAACGTTTTCACCATAATTATTCGTATTTATTTAATTTATATATACATAATTACTGAACTAAGATAATGAAAAGAAATCTCGACGTTTTGATATGTCACCTCGCCATAGGAGTTGATGCGACGACGCCGGGGCGTGTAGCTAGTTGAACAGAAAATATATACAGAAAACTGTTGCCACTTGGAACTGACTTTTTCGGGCATAACGCTTTTTTGTTACGTGACGATTTCTACCAGATTACTCTTACCGCAAGCCCCGTTAAAGAACGGCGTTCCAAAAACCAAGACCGTTGATAAACCTATACTCCATAGGTTTAGGTAGTTAAAAAAGGGTAAACAAAAAAAAACACGTGACTCATAGATGCTAAACTTTTTATTTCAAATGTTAAAATTATATCATATAGAGTCACATATTAATAGGCTCTATTCTGAATCTCAATCTGATGAACTATCTGTTACATTAATAATAAAGCGTTCAGTGGTATCATCAAGTATTTTGTCTAATTTAAACATTTTCTGTTGTTCTTTTAGCGCTTGTCAACAAAGGCGTCTGATTAACCGAGTAAACGTAATACCTGCTCCTTCAGTTGCCAAACTACGTCACAGTTGTACTCTTCAATTTAGCAACATTATCAAATCGTTGTATTTTAAAAAGGTTTGGGGAACCTGTCTTTTTGGGCTCTTTACAATAGACAGATTACAAAATATTATATCATTATAATAAATCTAACTAAAAAAATATGCTCAAGCAGTTATATCTACGAATAGTAGTTTAAGAATAAATGATAAAGTTTAGCATTCTATAATAAAAGAGGAAACTATCAAAGGATAGTTAATAAAAATAGCAAATTAAATTTATTTTAGATCACAGGATCAAAAATAAATTTAATTTTGTTATAACGTATTTTCAAACAAGAAAGTGTCAACTGTAAACAACCCTTTTTACGATTTGTGTACCTTTTTTTAACTACCTAAACCTTTAGAGTATACCTAGCTATTAAGCTGCTGTACCCCATCAAGTGTGACTATTAGTAAGGCACCACTGAGTAAAAATGTGTGTTTATATCGGAAACACGTCGTTGCTTTGAGCTCCGTCTGGCTGCAATACAAAAATAAGAAGCAAAGCGCAATGCTGTTACTAATGTGATTCCCGTGTCTGCTAATAAAATGAAACTGCGATACTTTCATGAAATAGCGGAAAAATATGCCTGAAGGCAATTTGATATACATTTATGTTGAGTGAACAAAAGTGTAAATAAACTTTGACCAGTGTTTATTAAAGATGATTTTTGTTGCGCTGCATTTATAGTGCAAATTGGAGTAGCGCCAATTGATGTTCATGTTTACATAACGTCTTGAAAGATTGCCATAACCTTCTTATTGGAAGACAGTGTATTTAAGAACGATTTCATACAGGTTTGAATTTAGTTGGAATCCATATTTCAACTGTGTTCTGATCCGTATGAAATCACGTACTACGTGTATGCGTTGTAGAAATCCATTCAAAGATAGTGGACTCAGAGTAAAACCCAATTATCTCATTACCAGAAGATATTTATCACTCATTTAGTTTATTACCCAAGTTTAATTTCACGGTCTCTTTGGATTAATTACTTGTTTAATTTGAAATTAGCAAGAAAACTGAAGAGTTTCAGATTCCCGAAGAATCCTTTTACATTGTAATTGGATCTACTTGTTTTACTCCTGTTTTTAGTTAATCAGCGTTTTCGTTAGGACAAACCGACGAAACGAAGATAATGATATATTAATTTTCGTAATACAATTTGATTATTGTGCTTTAAATATTGGTTTTAACACCAGAGATTTCTTTTCTACTAGCTAGAATATCATGTAGTCCAGTGGTAGCTATTCAGCCAAATCTTTCGACCATTATCTAACACTGGTGTTTTCCAATATAGGCACACTGTGTACCCGTGTTTATCATACCATTGAGTCTTGTTGATCTACAGTAGGACACGCCGCGTACAGGTTAAGTTGAACTTTATAGGACGCAGGATAAAGAACATTTTTGTCCTTTATCCGTGCGCGATGCGTTTGATGTGGGGAAAGGGTGTGCGTTTTGTTTACTTAAAAGCGTATTCAAAGAAAACGTAAGCAAAAAAACAGCGCCCCTTTTCCCTATAGCAAACAACAAGTAACACAGTTGCTTCATGGAAAATGGACCCAAAAAAATGTAAAAGACAGTATTGTGACATATACCAACCGCATTGAGCCCGCGTGATAGATGACGGCTCGTTCCCCCTCACGGAGAGGGTCTGTGTCCCAACAGTGGGAATGTTATAGGTTAATTATGGTATGCCGAATGGGCCCCTAAAGAGGAGTTCGTTGCTAAGTAATAATAGCTGCACGGGTCGATCCATCAGGTTAAGCTACTCTTGCCGGGGTAGGTCCATTGATGGTTGAACATCTTTACATACCGAGACTCCTCCGTACCTCGGAAAGCACGTTAAGCCGTCGGTCTCGGCTGTTATTCGTGGATCTTTGACAGTCATTACGGATCGACAGAAGCCCGAAAGTCTGACAACCAGTCTTACCAAAGGGTATCGTGTAATACCCAGTTATTAGGTTGTGGAGGTCAAATAGGCAGTCGCTGCATGTAAAATAATAGTATTCAGCTGCATCTGGTTAGACTGGAAGCCGACCCCAACATACTTGGGAAAAGGTTAGGCAGATTGAATGAGCCCCTAAAGGATCGCTAGTAAATAGGTCTTGTGTAAGCTAAGACAAACTACATCATCGCTAAACCAAGACTCAGATACACTAATGTATATCCCGTATCTCGGATATCTTACTAAGAGGAATTACTTTTATCACATAAGCAATTCTAAGCAACACGCGTCACAACTTCAGAGAGGTAAGTACCACTTTAGAGTTAAGTAAGCACTTGAAACATTTATGCCAACGCTTGCTACAAAGTAGAAACTACTCATACTGTTTATATTCAAATGGAGTAATTGAACGAAATGGCGTTCAGGTATTAAGGGAGACAGTTCATTGTTGTTGTGTTGTCATGATTACAACAGAGTTTAGGCTTTGAGTGTAATTTTGCGTCAGATACTGTTGAGGTTTTCGTATGTTTTATGGTCGGTGGTATGTTTTAGTGTCGAACAATTATTTAAAAAAAGAACGCCATTTTTTGTTTTATTAGATTTGAAATGTCCTTTTAACCATTTGGGTTACACGTGTAGTGCTCCTTCAGAACCTAGTTAAGATCGACTTCATTGATCATAGCGATAATAGCTATTTATTCACAAAAGCGATTCCAATTAGAAGATAATTATATCGGTTTTAATTAATCAAATCATCACTCTACATTCTACATAAGCTACATTTAAGGTCCACTTCTTAATCTCTAACATAGCTAACAAACTTATTATTATTGATACGAGTATCACGTTCAAACACGACTCTTTATGATATTTGTGTAGGGTGCCTCCCGAAGTTGAGCAAACTCATTTATCTGTGGTTTGCCGTCGCCTGGAACCGTGCCGCCGTCCCAACCGTGTGTTTTATTTACCTATTTTCCTTGTAAAGTCAACGGAGTGTGTATTTTGTCGGCCAATTTTCTACTAAAATACGTCGCTCTTTAAAAGTTGTGGGGATAAAACAAATAGGTGGAAAATCGCATCTTTTTCCAAGTAACTTAGGACTTAACTTAATACTCTTTGTATCTTTTAAGTCTCTATTAATCCCTGAGTCTTTATTAACTTCATAAAGACTATAATATGTCCACTTTTAC
This sequence comes from Lithophane ornitopus, assembly GCA_948473465.1. Classification (NCBI taxonomy): domain Eukaryota; kingdom Metazoa; phylum Arthropoda; class Insecta; order Lepidoptera; family Noctuidae; genus Lithophane; species Lithophane ornitopus. The sequence continues at coordinate 7,535,660 of OX419624.1, read as the reverse complement.
ACCGCTCAAAGCGCAGTAATAAGATTAAATACCTTTCTACCTTTCAAACACAAACGGGGGAAAATCATGAAAAGATAAAAGGCACTTTGCTAAATAGATAATAAAGCACACATGCCCGCGATATGCTCATAAAGCTTTCATGTCTGTTTTTAGGAAATTATTATAAAAGAATGCATGTTTATTTTTGTCGTATCTTATAATTATGTAAATAAAGAAATTTTTTGATTACTCGTTGTTCGAAACAAAGAAGTTATCAACAATGGTTAGACAGCTGAATAGGGCTTTTTTAGGAAATGGCTGAAACGTTTAAGCGGAACGGTGACAAACTTCGTGTTTACAACAAGAAAGTCAGTTTTGTTTGACAAGGTAATTTTGGCTTATCACTTCTCAGTACTACAATGGGCACTCGGCTAGTTCGATTTTTTTCTCCTGTCAAACGGAAATATGACAGTAGGAACTACTGTCATATTTCCTGTATATTTCCTGTAACCGTCCATTAGGTATCTATAAGCAAGAACCGATGTATTTTACAATTATGAATGGAAAGTGTGTCATCTTTTATCTAGGTACAAGCAAACAGGTACAATCAGCAACAAAAGTCGATTGAAATTTCAGTTTTTAAATATTAATTATTCAGCAAAATATGTATTTAATAAAAAAGGAGCAGAAGTCAAATTAAAAGAATAGTAACTCTTAGCTATTATACAGGGCGTCCCACGGATATATTATTATGCCACATGGAGGAAAAGTACCTTGAATATTGTAGATGGAACGTTTTACTGAAAGACGACATTATTTGAATTTAAAAAACAATCATAGATATTTAAACAATTACATGGTTGAACCGGCAATCGAACCCGTTACATGAGAAAAATAATCACTCTGTAGCTTTATCATACCGATCGAAAGGCTTCATCATAAGGATTTTTTATGCTAAATAACATAGTATCACAAATAAAAGGAAGACCATGAATTTTACACTTGATGTGAAATTTTGTTCAGAAAAATCTTCATCAAAAGAGTGCGACTTTGTATTCAACAGGAAGGGACTCATTTTGAGCATTTGTTAAATTGATTATTTTTTTATTAAAAATGTTAAAATTCATGGTCTTCCTTTTATTTGTGACACTATGTTATTTAGCAAAAAATAATCCCTTATGGTGAAGCCTTTCGATCGGTATGATAAAGCTACAGAATGATTATTTTTTTGATTATCTTGGCCACCACTCTTCTCGACATGGCACCCGCAACAATCGCTTTGGGTCACGTCAATGAGCGCGTCTGTGTGAGTGTGCCGTTTCGAACGTTTACTATGTTGTTTCTGTACTGTCCATATTTATACTGTGGTTATGGTGAGTACCTAGGTAGTGAGCGACCAACATTTATTTGTTGAAGTTTAGTTACATTTAAGTATTGAACTTTATGTTTTAGGTATCTGGAGAAATTACCTAATGGCAGTGTAATATTATGAGATGTTTGAACGTAAACGAAGCAAAACGATTATGAAGGTAAGGATCGTAGTGGGAGGCGTTTTGTAGTTTCTACCTATCCCCTAGGGAAGAAGGTGTGAGTTTATGTAGTATTTGAACTCCCAGTGGTACTTCGATATTTAGCTTTGTAGTCAGATGTCAGTCACACTATGTTATCTGTGTACGTACTGGCATTAAATAATAGTGAGTTAATGAACCATTAACTAGTTAATGAGTCATTAACTTAAACAAAATAGTGATGAATGCGGTGATAAGTCTACAAAAACTGTTTACTAGTGTAAATAAACTAAATATATATAAAATACTGGTCCCGTCAGTAATTAAGATTCCCTTTGATTTGTTTAAATCATTTAAAGAAATAAAAAGTTTTATTGAAGAGCTTACGGTATGCGATGGCACCGAGTTAATTTGTTAGAAGTAAAAGCGGGTTTTGACAAAGTTAAATTGTGTTGGGCGCGATACCGGCAAATTTAAGGCGTTAACACAGTTATTTCTTATCGGCGCGGCGCCAAACTTAAGAAGATTTGGATGATAACGACCGTGATAAGTGTGCTGGTTGTCATATATAAAATAATGAGAATCAGAACCATCCCATAAACTATATCGATGGAAAGAGAATGGCAAAAAAAGAAAGTTACAAACAGAAACCCAACTACGACAAAAACGCCAACTACTAATGTACAAGACATCGAAGTCATTTTTTTTCGGTGTTCGTATAGCCGGAGTTCATTATCATCATTTCCGGTTCATTTAGCAATGGTTCCGGATATAAAATATAAAAAAGTGGTAAACTAGGTTAGTCGAAAACAAACACGTACTCGAAATTATAGGCTTTCAAAGAAGATTACTTATTAGCTCAACCATTCAACCATTGAAGTAACATTTTAAATACAGAAGCTTTTTTTAACTCTCCTGCTATAAAAGAGAATAATTAATAAATGCAAAATGTACCGCTGCAACCATTAAGAGCATACATAAATGTTTACTGAAGTTCTTTATAGATTTTAAGTTCCAACCTCCGTTTCTGGCCTCGGCCATAAAATATTCGTAGGCGTCTACGACTGTAGCATATTGACGTAGCACCCTCTACGCCGTAGAGGGCTACGCCGTAGCAGTAAATCATAGTTGACGGTGCAAATGGGGAAAAATATTGCCCTATTAAGTTTAAAGGAGTTCTTGGGGAACATTTGTAATCAGTACGGTTCATGTTGTTCCCAAATAAAGAACGGCAATAATTGCTGCTCATAAATTAAAAGCACTCAGCGGAAACGTTTGACATTAATTTTATTCTCCTTTTGTTGAAATGGGTGCTGTTTTTTGAGACCAAAAATACTAGGTAGTGTTTTAAGTGCATGTACTTGTCTTTGTTTGTCATTATCATTATACACATAGGTTATGTAAGAAAGAAATTATAGTAAAAATTTTATGTTCATAGATTAATATTAGTAACTCCATTTTTACACTAACACATCCAACGATGAAATCTAAGTAAGTCAAGTTTAAGTAACAGAGCAATATTTCAATATTAGCTGAGAGCATAAAGCAAGTTTTTCTTTTATCATAAAATAAGACTAATCTTTGATGACGTGGGTGGTAGCTTTATAGAATAAAAATAACTGTAAGTAAAAACGACGGTAGATATCTCAGAAAAGTTACGCATAATTATAATTAGGTTATTTCCTTACTTAGTTCAATAAACTAATGTCACTCACAGACATAAATGTTTGCGGCTCGTTCCGGTCTCTTATTGTGTTGGAGTAATAAATGTATTAAAAAATAAAAGAGAGCTAATACACCGCCCGGAATATTTTCTGATGTAAAATATATCTTCGCAATGTAAAATAGGTACTGGTATTCAGCTGCATCCGGTTAGACTGGAAGCCGACCCGAAAAGGCTAGGCAGATGACGACGACAAGCCTTCGCTACAAACATTAATCCTAACGCGACCTTTGTGCACGATAAACTAACATACACATATTATATACATTATGTCATTCATATAGGTACTCTGTTCTGAAACTTCGATGTTTGAAACTACAACGCAAGATACCTTTTTGTTATACCTTTTAGAAAACCACAATTATTATAATGGGCTTTAGAGTATTGAAATAAAAGTAGATGCTTTTATCGTATTTATAAAATGGTACCTATATTTAAGTGACGTTCAATATCTTTTTTTTGACGTAGCCTTTTATTGAACTCAAGGTACTTAACATTATATTGTTGAATTCAGACCAATGACAGCGTACGTCTTCATATTTAGAAATAAAAAGAAAACGAAAAATTGCTTGAACAATAGGCCGTCGTACAGTTCCTCGCGATGATTTAAGATCTCATTATTTCTGAAACAGATACTCACAAGCGACGCAACTGAACAAATGATTTAGTCTGAAACCTCGCTATACTTGATTTAATATGAAGTGGATTTAAAGCGTCTGTTGGGAATGAAATAAATTATTTCAGTGTAAAGAATCCATACTAATATTATAAATTCGAAAGTAACTGTGTCTGTCTGTATTTTACCTTTTCACGCCTAAACCACTGAACGGATTTCGACAAAATTTGGCAAGGAGATAGATGGCATCCTGGGGTAGGACATAGGGTACTTTTTATCGACATACCACGCGAACAAAGCCGCGGTCGGAAGCTAGTTTTACATAACCTCAACATGACGCCTGTATTCCGCGGAGGGTTGGGCAAACATGTGCTTAGGTCTCATGTAAAACGGGGCGAGCCTATTGCCACGCTTCGCGCACAAATCTAAAACGCGGACGCTACTGAGAAATGTTTAGTGGAAAAACGCAATAAAACTATCTGGAGATTGAACCTATGACCTCAAGCTCAGCAGTCCCGCTGATGCTGTCCAGACCAACATCGATAGCATTCAGGGAATGCCCTTTTTTAACCGACTTCAAAAAGGAGGAGGATCTCAATTCGTCTGTATGTTTTTTTCTTCTTATTATTGTAACAATCTACAGCAACCGAAACAATAACTTTTTGCATCGGTGATAAACTGTATCATAAATCTTGTAGGAGTTGACAATAATTTTGATGTACTGTTAGCAATATCTCTTCAAGCTCATCGCGGGACCAATTTGTAACGTCGACGCACCTGTGCCACGATTGAGATCAAACAAGCTTCTATAGGCCTGAACACACCGTCTTGAGTTACGTGCCTACTTATCCCGGCATAAAGGTAATACTAGATGCTTGTCATCCCTAGCATCACGTCAATGTCAACGTGTTAGTGTATGAAAGGGGCAACCCTTTTTAACCGACTTCTTCAAAAAGGAGGAGGTTCTCAATTCGTCTGTAAGTTTTTTTTTTTTGTGTGTTTGTTACGCGATTACTCCGCCAATTATGAATCGATTTTGATGATTCTTTTTTTGTTTGGTAGGTCATGCTTCCGAGGTGGTCCCATATACTTTGCTTGCGTAATTTTTGAGTTAGCTTCAATATTACGTATTTTTCCCACTTAGTTTATCTAGACGATATCCTGTTTGACTCCTTCACTGTTATTTACATAGCAGGTAGCGGTATTCGGATTTGTGTGGGGTAGGTACCACAACTAAAAAGTGAAAAATAAAAACTTTTTACAAATAAAAAAAAACAAACGACTTCCAAAAAAAAACACAAAAAAAGTGAAAAATAACTTTAATTTCGGAAGTCGGTGGCAAAAAACGGAAATTCAAAAGCAAAGACACCGAAGAAGACACACAGACAGAAGTTCTATAGAGGTACTTTGAATAATGTAAGACTAGCTGCGCCCCGTGGTTTCACCCGCGTAAGTCTCGATTCCGTGGGAGTATCGGGATAAAAAATATCCTATATCCTATTCCAGTTCATGCTCTACCCATGTGCCAAATTTCATCTAAATCCGTTCAACCGTTTTAGCGTGAAAGCGTCGCATTTATAATATTAAGTTAGGATATTGTAACGTAAAACCTAGATTCTAGAGTTTAGAATAAGAAAGCAGTTCCGACATATTATAACGGCCGTCATAAAAATCTGTCGTTTTCAACAGTATTTGTCGGTTAGTCATTACGGTGTCAAAAAACGCTCTGTTTTGGAACAGCCGGTAAACCAACTGTCTCTAACGAGACACAATAGAATTTTAATGTTATCGGGCTTCTAACGGCCAGTTCAGCGGTTGTGTAACCATGTTATAGATATTTTAAGAAAATAAAAAAATAATATGTAGATAAATACGTACCAATAATTGCTTCAAATATTAACGTTGATCTGAAACAAAGAGAAAAGCATTGTTAAATCTTTTATCATATATGCCAAAGTCAAAGTCATATCATTTATTTCAAAAAAGCACATAAAAGGCACGTGTGACCGTCAAAAATTAACAAGAAAATAAAATGATTTGATTCTAGTTCCCCCTTCCAAAAGGGGTTCCTTGAAGTTTCGTATGGAGAAGAATGGGAAAGAAACTCCACCGTTACTCTTTTAAAATATTAATATTTTGTATATATTAATTCTATAGACAAATTATCCGTCTTTGAAGACATCTACGGGGTTTAAATCTTTCTTGTGGGGAACTACACAGCCATAGAATAAAATACACAACTTCCAAAGAACCCAGAAGAAAAGAATTGCTGATGATTATGTACCCCCAAATGTCATTTTGATGAGTGTTTGAACCATTTTTTGGGCTCAGTATATTACATACCCACGTATGTAAACTGCAAACATACAAAAGTCACACCAAATAAAACTGTGTTAAAAAAATAATAAATGATGCTCGTTTAGCTCGTTGCGCCCTATTTTATTTAATACAAAAGAATAGTTTCCATATTCTTTGTATGTCCTGCGGTAACACATCTGCAAGCAAAAAGATTTACAGACACCAAAAAATGATGAGCGTAAAAGTACGAGAGCTGTTGTGAACTACTGTGGAGCCATTCTTGCTTCAAAGTGCCCCCGGTGCGTCTGTCTGTCTGAACGCGATAAACTCAAAAACTTTCGAACGGATTTTCATACGTTTTTCACCGTGTATAATTCATTTAAAAACCGTGCGAAGCAGGGGCGCTAGTATTATATGTTTTTTTTAGGAAAATTGCTAAGTAGGTAAAGTGCGAGATAATAAACTTTTAGGAAAATTGCCTACCAACTTAAAATGTCTTGTATAAGTATTTAAATCACAACAGTTATCTTTTGACAGTTGTATAAAATGACTATAACCCCATAAATTGACCCAGGGTATCAATTTGCTTAACACTTAATTTCCCTGATTGGGGCGTGTGAAAGGTTGTATAAGGTCATATTTTAAAGACTTAGCACCGTTAACAGTCTGAGAAATAAATCCAATTACGTTTAGACAGACTTTAAAATCGTATTCTGATCTCTTTACCTTATACTGGGCAGCCGCACTTTCGTTAAATAAAAGAATTACTGTCACTTATGGACGAGTGTCTTCTAAATATTATAAAAACTTCGCAGTCAAATAATGTAACCTCTTCAACGAGATGCACATCGGTCAAGAACCTTCAGTTCTTTCAACTTGGATTCGGTCCACGAACTCCCTTTGAGCATTTCAAGTATACATTTTAAATAAACCAGCTAACATTACCATTACCGGCGTTCATTACTTTTATTATGACCTTCACTGTGTTCTCATTTTATTGGGTTTCTCTTGTTTATTCGTTAATTACCGTTGAAGTAATTATGGGTTACATTTCGGCGGTATTCGACGTCAGAACATTTTCCGGTTTTAACGACCTTGAAATGTTGAAAGCTCTGGTGACAAGGGTCGTATAACTTTCTGTTACCAAAAAGAAAATTTGGGAAATAAGTACATACATTTTGACCAGCCGAAACCAAACGAGTCTGTTTCACGGGGTCAGGAAAGGCTTCAAAAATCTGGTAAATTAAAAATAGCTCACCAATTTTAAGAATTTATCTTCCAGATAACTTGACAGGTACTTTCCCGGAGGCGGTAAAACTAGCCATTAGTGTCAAATTGAACAGTAATGGAAATCATAAAACAGTACCTAACTACAGTAGTCATCATTATTAGTTAAAAAATTAAAGTAATAAAAACTAAAACCCAACTACGACTAAAAAGGTATAAACACGTGTTAGGGCATAAATCGAATAGATTACGTGTGACTCCGGATTTTTAATTGGTCTGTCTGTGGTGTCTTGTTTATACCTTTTTAGTCGTAGGTGGGTTTTAGTTTTAATTACTTTTTTTTTTTTAATTCTTTTGGGATTATAATATATACATTTTTGAAATGTGCTCATTAAGCCCTTTCATTTGATACCCAACATGGTACGATTAAACTTTTTTTTTTTTAATTTCCTGACTCTTATGTCCTCTAGAGGGCGCCATTTTTATAACCTATAACTAGCGGACGACCAAGACGCTTCCAACGATACCTCATTTGTCAAATTGTGATGAGTCGTTTAGAAGATATGAGGGAACAGATGAACATACATACATAGCGGTCAAAATCATAACCCTCCTTTTTTCTTTGCCGTAGTCTGGTAAAAAGTAAACTCCACTATCTCCTATTACCAGACTTAAAAACTATGTCAACACGAGCGAAGCGAAATCACATCCATTTGCAGAAAGTCTGACTTCATCGCTTCAAGCGTGGAGACACTTCAGCTCGGAACGTAGTAGTGGATTTAAATGCGTTTTCTGCTAATGGGAGTAAGCTCACACTATCGTTTATTTTCTAATCTCGGGATTTTACTAAGGAATTGATGATTTTTGATGAAAAACAGGGTCAAAAGGTATGGCACAGTACATGTGCTTGCCTACGTGCCTACCTTGCTTGTCTTGTTGTACTCGTTTCTGTGTAGTATGTGTTTACTTTCGGCAACAAAGGGTCCCGTAATCAACCCTTATAGTTTCGCCATGTCCGTCTGTCTGTACGTCTGTCTGTTCGCGGCTTAGCTCAGAGACTCTTAGTACTAGAAAGTTGGAAGTTTTAAACGTAGTCATTACGTAACGTAGTCGTAACAGCATCGTCACTAAGCACACGAAAAGAAGAAGGACAAAGCATGATTATTTCTTTTTCTTCTAATTAATAAACAAAGTGCAATAAACACGGCCCTGATTGTTACTAATTATTACTTACTAGCTTCTGCCAGTGGTTTCGCCCGCGTGATATCTTTATAAATTATGGCTTATGTTACTCATTAATAATATAGCATAATGGTGAAAGAATTTTTTAAATCGGTTCACTAGTATCTGAGTTTGTTCATTACAGACAAAAATACAAATCTTGTCTCTTTTTATATATAGTATAGAAGACAAAATAAAATTACTAAATCAACGAACAACAGCCCAAAAAGCGAATGCCATACGTTGACCATACAAATATTTCAGCGTCCGCAATATGGAATATAATTCCATCACATGAATAGCGTCACACAAATCAATACCGTGACGATACCGTTGCAAAGCATTCAATAGCCCTATTAAATGGATGACCATTACCTTTGTGATGCGGCTTTCAACCACTTATGTGGTAGCTCACTCCGGCTAATTAGTTGCCAGTTCGACTGAATGCACCCTCCAATCTCGGATTACATGGAGCCACGTTCATTATATACGGGCCCGGGATATGAACGTCGGAATTTAAGTCATTTGAAACCGGTGGGTGCGATGTATCGTTATTTTATGCGCTGACTAATTTGGTAGTTGGCTTTTTGGGATTCCGTAGTGAAATAGTAATATTATATTATGTCGGGTTAGCGACAGTGTTATGCCCCTTTTCACTAACACTAGGAAACAACAAAATTAACCTCTAAATATAATTGCACTGTGGGATTTTCAACTCTCGGCACTGTCAAGTGTTGAAACTCCAACAGTGCATACATTTAAGGTTTAGTGTAAATTAAACCAAAATCAAATCCATAAAACCGGACTGAAAATTAAGATTATTTGGTTAATAAATTTAGTGAAAGCAAAACTTACTAATATAATATCAAATGTAATAACTTCGTTGCAACATCTATTCACAAAATGTATAATTTCTCTTTTCCTTGCTGTAAAAACGCGAAGTAATAAGTTTTGTTTCTGAGAAAAATTAAACACAGTTAATCAGTTCGTACGCTGTAAAAGGTTCATTTATTCTTAGTGTAAAGTAAGATTAAATTAATTACCCAGACTGTGGTACCTGAGTACCTACCCTGAGTTTATAGGTAAGCACAATTAGGTATGATCTAAAAAGAAACTCGAGTCATGAAAGCAAATAATATAAAGGCAAAATATGTTTTCATTAACAAATTAGCTAATTACTAGACTTCTTGGAAAGTAATTAAAAGTTAATTGGGTAACTAGAATATTATTATGAAAATTGTTGAATATTTATAAAGGTTTCAGTAACTAGCGATCCGCTCCTGCTTAGCACAGTTTTTTTGAGTTGACAAAACATCTGGAATTCTAGCTTATATTTAATTTTTAATATTTATTATACCTACACATAAACCTTCCGGAATTAATTTTCTGAATGATGGTGAAAGCCGCATCTAAATCATTTGTGTAGTTTAGACAGACACAAAAAACGACTTTAACCACTACATAATATAAAACAAAGTCGCTGCGTCTGTCTGTTTGAACGCGATATAAGCTCAAAAACTACAAAACAGATTTTCATACGGTATTTACCAATGGACGGAGTGATTCATGAGGAAGGATTTTATACACCGATTGATACGTAGTTCAGAAAGCCTAACAGATAGGTATCAACCTTGTAAAATTCATCAATGAATGTTGTTCAAAGTGACGCTAACGTAGGCTTTTGTTTTCAATTGTATGGATAGTAGAAGCAAAGCAAGTATTTTCTATTATATACTAGCTGTCCCGACAGCCGTTGTCGTGCCCTAATTTCAATAATTCGTACAAAATTCCCATAGAAAATGCAATTTCAGTTTTCCCGAATTTTCCAATTTTCCCGGCAACTTTTCAATTTTTTCTTTGCGTTACAACCGGATCTGTCTGATCTATCGGTCTAGCCGTTCTGAAGTGGTTTACCAACGAATCACTTCATTTTTGCTAAGATTAAATTATTTATCAGAATGTATCCTTAACTACCTTTCTATATCAAAATATGGAGCATGACTGCATAATATAAATGTGGAGGCTTCCACGAGATTCATAATTAAGTATCCCTAGCTAGTCAGCTTCGCCAACACCCTTGGTTTCTTGCTAATCCGTTCACCATGACATAAGCAATTTCTCTATATTCCGTCTCGTAAGAAGCGATTGCCATCGACAAGACGACTATGAATGAAAATCCACAAGGGCAGTATAGTCAAGGCTTTTATAAATCAAGTAGACCATCTGCATTCACTTTTGTAATGTCAAAAGTATGTCAGTAAGTACGAACGTAATAAATAGGGATGAACATAAAATAAATCTTCTCCTTATTTACAGAATTTAGTTCCCAAAAACCTGTTATGTGGGTGGTACAGACAAAGAATGATAACATCTTCCATTTTTGCGCGCCGGGTCACGACGTGGCGGCGGGAAGACAAAAAGTTTTTATCTCAATCCTCTCTTTGAAGATAGCATAGTGGAAACAAATATACCCTGTTTGAAGCAGAACGCGAAAATCATGGTTCACGTTCCGTTCATTTACATTGTTTTATGTGAAAAATTACCAGTCAAATGGTTTACTGGTTTACGTGACCACGGATTGGTAGTTTGTTTTATTTTATTGTAAGTTTTGTTTGGTCAGTGAAAATCGGGTTTATGTATCTATGTCAAATTATTTTTATTGGTTTTACCATTATTGTATATTTCATGTTTGTTAGGTACGGTGGTGTTTGGAGAAACAACAATTCGAAGACATGTGAGATCCACCAACTCACACTGGGCCCGCTTGGTGGATTGTGTCTCTTGGTGGATTATACTGGGTGTTAGAGTAGACACCGTTATCCTTAAAACTAGTGGTTTGGTGTCATCTATAATATACTTTTTCTATGGGACCAGCCTTAAAATCGCGAAAAAAAAATCCGCTGTTCCATACAGTGTTCACTTAAATCGACAAAATGTATGGAACAGCAGATTTTTTTTTCGCGACCACTAGTTAAAAGTATAACGGTGTCTACCCTAACACCCTGTATGCCTTTCACAGAGAGGATGCCTGTGTCCCAGCAGGGGGAACGCTATAGCCTGATTATGTATAGTATGCTTACCTCGTTTAGGGTAACAATGTTCGTATACATAGGCACTGTCATTACGATTTATTTGTACATACAAGGAGAGGGTTTTACGAAAAAATAAACGATTTGTAACATTGTGCGTATAATTATTTAAAAAAATCTGCAATACATCACCGTCAAACTGACTGATTTTATTCAATACCCGGAACGACAAACAACAAAAAATCTTGCGGATAAATAAAGGCAATCCCTAGAGATGAATTTACATAATAAAGAATGGTTTTACGGAAGGTTTCGGAATACAAATATCTGTGCATAATCGAGCACTTTGTGTAGGAATTGAATTCCACCTTCACGTAGTACCTACTACTCTGATAAGTTCTCTTCGAACCTTACTCAAGTTACCGCACCGATAGGCTAGTTGACAGTTTTTGGGAACCAATTAGTTATGTTACTTGTGGTTTATTTTCCTCAAAATATGATTACGCAGCAAAATATTAACAGAACTAATTGCGTACTTTTGCCTTTAATTTTGATTGTCAAAACGGTACATAGGTACTTACTGTCATGGCGGCTCGAGTGTCGTCATATACTTGTTTCTCCGTCAAATCCATTTTTGTCACAATCAAATTTCTGTCGGAATGCTATAATATTAGTCTGACGGCCAGTTTCTTCATCAAAAGTAATAGTCAACAATTCTTCCGCGCGGTTGGATTTACAACCCTCGCCTCAGCGCCGAGGATTGAAAACACAACAGTGCAAAAGAACAGTTGACTTGTTACTTTTGATGAAGAAACTGTCCGTAAATTACCAAATTTTTTTACTTGAGAAAATGCTCCTGTTTTTTTTTGTGGGTAAAAAAAAAATTACGCTGACAATTTATGTTTACTTTGGCACTCGTTTAAGTTAGTATCCCGAAACCTTGGGTAAAACCATTCTTTAAACACGGCTTAGCGTGGTTTCCGAGGCACATGATTTTCTCTGTTCTTTATAACAATCATTATTCAATGAACAGATCATAATACAGCGTCTCAGTTACCACTCAAACTATACCTAACAGCCGACTTATATTCAAGCACAGTTACTTCCCTCGATACTAGTTAAATCCCTGTACAATAGCGTATTGCATTTACCATTTACAATAGGTATTAGTTCAGGTATTGCAGTTCTGCTTACATTACAGGCCTTTGTCCTTGGAACCACAAAGCATGCGAATACCAGATTTATATTTTTGTTATAATATTAAAACTAGCTCTTTGCCCGCGGCTTCGCCCGCGTGGATGTCGGTTATTATATACTAAAACCTTCCTCGAGAACCACTCTATCCATTGGTGTAAACAACATGAAAATCGGTGCAGTAGTTTTTGAGTTTCTCGCGAACAGGATGTCAGACAGACGCGGTAGAGGACTTTGTTTTATAATAATGTAAGGATAAGGTAGGTTATAGGCAATGCGAACAAAAGACTGTTACTACAGATTGGTTTTGAAGTTAAGATTATTCTGATTTGACCATAGATTTGTTTATATGCTACACTTTTAATGGATTTCGGTCGGTCCTAGCAGTAGATCTGGGGGCCAACCAACCGAATCAGAATTTAGAACATTTCCAATTCGGATTTTGAATTCGGATTTCGATCAGATGCAGTGCAGAACCGCTGTTACTAACTTGTTGTTACGACAATTTAATCTATTGTCATGCCAACAAGAATTGGTTCCTTAGATTGAAAATATAATTTGAATTCGGAATTTCTTGTTCTCCTTAACTTACCGAAGAGATCAATAAAACAAGCTTGAAATCACAATATTTTTCAAAATAAAAGACACAAAATATCTAGAGCATACACGCACGACGTACCTATATAACGTGTGCACGATGCGCACTGACCTGTCGCACGATTTCACGCTGTTACAAGTTTAAAACAACGCTGGTCCGAGTTGTACGCAGCCTACAAGTACATGCACGACACATCAAAGGGAAGCGCCGAGACACAGGGACCGGTGAATGGACGAGCCTTCGATTCTGAATGGACTTTGAATTTGAATTTAGAGCCTTTGGATTTTGTCCTTTGGGATTGGGTTTTGAGTTGACATCTGTGTTGAGTCTCCATTCTATAGATAGTGTATTTGATGTTATTTGTCCTGTAGGTTTCAGCCTCTGGGTTTTTACGTCTTTGTGTGTTCAGTCTTAAAAATACATTATACAGACAGTGAGTTAGACGGTCCTTTATATGTATAGCCGGCTGCCTTCGGATTTCCGCGTAGCAAAGACCTCAATACGCTTTGCCCTGTTTGTTATGTATTGAGTCGTAGGACCGTCCTATAGATAGCCGGCCTTTGGGCTTGGACCTATGTTTTGATGTCTTTATTCACAATTAAGTTTAGACTGAACTATTCCAAATCTGGTGAATTTGATGTTGGTGATACTAAAATATAGTTGTGTTCTATTCACAACGTTGCCATGTTTTTTAGACCCTTTTCCAAACACTGCAGAAATTTTCAAAACTGAACAACTCAAAAACATAAAAAAGCTTTTTCTTTTACACGTCAGTATGTCGCCCGTTCTGATCTACATAAGCTGTTGTCCGAGAATACAGCGGGCACAATATGACGACCGCTTCAGTCCTAAGTACACTCTCGGCCATAGACATTTGCCATCCCCTGTTATTAACAACATCCACGTGCCCGTGGCCATGATGGCCATATTGGATATATCCATTCAAAATCATAAATATATTCTTTATTGTATTGCACAGCCGATATTGCGGGTTGAATGTGTTTAGATTATCAAAATAGGCGTTTGATTTTCGCTGAATAAGGTTGCTGACGTGTTGGTGCGTTTTGATGTAAAAGGTGAAGTTTGATTTAGGTTATAGGTAAGTGAATACTAACTCTATTAATAGTATTATAAATGCGAAAGTAGTTTGTTTGTTTGCTACGCTGTCACACTAAAACGGGTGAATGGATTTATATGAAATTCGGCATAGGGGTAGACCATGACCTGGAATAGGACATAGGATACTTTTTATCCCGATTTTCCTACGGGATCGACACTTACGCGGGTGGAACCGCGGGGTGCAGCTAGTCTAAAATAAAAATGCAAGCACGATAAGAGTCAGCGTGATAGCCTCGCCTCTCATGCACGAGGTTGTGGCTTCAAATCCAGGCAATTACCAATGTGATTTTTTCAATTCATCTGTACTTTCTGAGCTTATTTTGGAAATTACTGACATATTTAAGGGGAAAAAATCGTGAGGACTTATAGTTGATATACAGGGTGTAAGGGACAGCCCTCCGCGGACTGATGGGACGAATTCAGCATATCATACTAAGACAACCGGTACATGAAATTATTTCAGGAACGTTATAGGAATCCAATAAACCTAATTTGTATTATTATCTCACGCGCAATGTATCGTTACCGTGGCAAAACAACCACACATTTATTGTTTATCCTTTTACCAACTACATATCTTGGGGTCGGCTTCCAGTCTAACCGGATGCAGTTGAATACCAGTATTTTACATGGAGCGATTGCCTATCTGACCTCCACAACCCAGTTACTGGGTAAGATGATACCCCTTGGTAAGACTATCGTATTACCAAAAATAAAATAGTTGGCTAAAATTACACCTAGTCAGACTAGAGAAAACTATAACCTAGCGAAGGAAGGTATACTACAGCTTCGAGTATACTGAATAATCGTAATTCAACTATTGCGATTATTCAGTATACTCGAAGCTGCAGTATACCTGCGTTCGCTAGGTTATAGTTTTCTCACAAAGACAATCCGTTATTTGTCACGAATCATAAGATTCTACATTTTAATACCATAAACCACCAAATTGTTATAATTAACACACTGTAAAGAATTTCATCCAAATGGAAACTATTTGCAGCTCGTAAATAAGTTTCAATGTAGGTAATTAATTAAAATACGCTGGATGTGGAATCGCCAAATATTTGAGCCGGCAAAATTAATGCTCCACCCAGCATGCATTTAAATATGAATTTAATAAAGTTGGGTACTCTTCGCCGGTGAATATAAAATAGTACAATAATGCTCTGGCCTGCAAACCGGGCCTAGATGGACGAACGTGAAAATTTGGGCCGAGGCGAAGCCGAGGCACCCATACGTAAGTCCATCAATGCCTGGTTGCGGCCAAGGCTTGTATAGTACTTTTCTCAAATAATACACTTAAAATTCAAACTAACATCATAACATAACATCACGCCTATATTCCCCGAAGGATTAGGCAGAGGTGCACCCACATTTCGCCAAATTCAAACTAAGTAGGTAAATTAATTATAAATTCCAGAATCAATGACGAACAACGATAATTTTTCACGTTCATTTATTTATTTTTTATGTACAGCTGTATTTGCAAACTAAATCGAAATTCAAATAAGATCTTTGATAAGGTACCTCCTTAGTTACCCGTGTGTCGAAGTATAAAGTTCGTTCCTTTTTTAAATCAAACTTAAACTCAAAAGGTTGACATGTTTGAGAAAAATCATTTTAAACTACCCGCGCTTCATAATGATGCCTTTCGTTGTAATTAAAGTTTGATTTTAAAATAACCTAAAATCCATTCTGTACAGAGTGAGAATTTAATTGAACCCTGTGTAATTAAAATACATTGAAATGAGAGAATGTAATCGTTTATTATTAGTTTCACTGGAATTTATTTCATTCAGGTAGGTATTTTTAATTAATTTCGATATTAATATAATACCCCTTCATTTTGTGAAAGCTATTTTAATTAGGTAGGTATCTATTATAAGAATTGTGAATACGGTGCGCGTAGGATACTGTGCGCTTACTATTAATTTGCAGGTAATTTAATAGTAGGTAGTATCCAGTCGCTAAACTAGTAAATTACTTCGATCAAGTTCAATTGACTCATTTTGATGTGATCTTTTAATTTTCATAAACCTAGAAGGTAACGATACGACACTATACTAACTGTAGTTAAAAAAAATCCGTGCTTTGGCAACCCGGAAATACTTTATACAATAACAATAATATACACAGAAGGAACCTGCACTCTAACTGAAATTCATAATCCATTGCTCCATGTTTCAAAAGTTCGTCTGCTGACAACGTAAATAACGCAATGAATGTTGTTGAATTGTCAAAATGAAATGCATTGCAATTGTGAAACATCGATCGATCATAGACGCGCCTGTAATTTGCAACATTCACCACAGTGTAATCAATTCAGCGGGCCCATTTTGTCTCGCAAAACGCCCGATGACCAACTGCTTGTAGTTACTCCGGCTAAACATTCAGCCTACCCTGTGGCCTACGCCTATAATTTTCAAAGCAACCGTTGATTACTGCCGAGCTACGTTTATACGGGCCCACAGCTATACTGACCCAGTTTACATTGTTCATTCAGTTCAGATATTTTCTTGTAAGATGTAAAAAAGTTTTTGTTTTTTGTTTTCGTAAACTAAAAATGAGCTTCAGAAGAAGACGCACTCGTGGTACTATATGACGAATCGGATTATTTTATTGTTTGTCATTATTGGTAAGAAATTATTTTTGTTATTCGTTAAAAAAATGATTCAGACTTAAATAAATATCTGCTATATTCTTTGTAAAACTTGCAAAAAATAATGTATTTTTTATTTATATTGAACAACCTCCGAAAATGCTTCAAATTGGCAATAATTTCGTACCAAATATACTTGAAAACACGTAAAATTAAAGTATCGCAACGGCCAAAGGTCACAGCCTTTGGCGCTCGCGCTTATGTGGTCACTGAACCAATTAGAGACCTCCACTAATGTAACCACTATATGGACGCCCTTCATTAGACCCGAGGCCTTCCACAAGCAGCTAACAAAGTATAATTAAAAAAAAAAAAAAGTACGTCAAGAAATAAGCTCTCGAAATTCACGGCACGTTTTATTTCCAAAGATTCTCGCATCAAAACTCTAAAACATTGTTTAAAATCCAAACATATTTCTCAAAGCCTTTCAAAGCTGAACATTCAAAAAATTCCATTCCTAACGAAAGGCTCTCTGAATCGGATTCCCCCGGAAAGCTGCTGAAATAATGTGTTGTATTTACTACTGTGAATTCAGTTTAGTATCCACGGAAATATGTATGCGTTAACAACAAAATTCACTTTAACCAGAAGGTATTTTAAAGTTCAGCAAAATAGTACCTATTTTGCTGAGCTGCCTCGCTGGTCTAGGGGTCGCAAGCGCGTCTGCTGAGCTTCATGGGTTAGATTTCCGAATCGAGCAAAGCGTTATTGGATTTTTTCATCTGGAATTTCTTAGTAACACCCCGGAATCTTATTTTTGCCCGGTTGATGGCAAAAGGCTCACCTCCATCACATGGGACTAAAACATAACTGGCGAGATGTGGGTGTATTATAAGTACGCCTGTGAGTTACCTTTTAGGGAATACAGGCGTGATGTTATGTTACTATTTTGCTCCTACTGTTTAAAGGGTGAGTAATACTCCATTTAAAACGTACAACGTTCTCTCAGCGTGTAACCTCTGTAAACTTTACTTTGTTACACACTTCACCAAATAATCGTTTCATCTGGTGTGACCCAGCCTTTAGTTTGCAAACAAAGACTTTGTAACTACCAAATTATTTACCGTTCCAATGAGTTATGCAATGAATTAACTGAAATCCGTGAAGCTCTATTGTTTTACAGTATAAATTATTTGCATTATTTACTTTGACTTCAATGAGATGAAAGTTACCTGATCCACACAATTTCTTGTACACATTTTATTGTTGTATTACTTTTTCAAAGCGTGTCTAAATGGCCTTAGCTAGCAGTCCTTGAAACAAGATCCATCTCTCATTGCGTGTTTGCATCTCAAGGCTTTAACATCTTACATGCAACTGGGAGCTGAAAGTTATAAGACGGGGATACGTCACCAAGCCGCGCTACAATCCTATTGGCCTAATCTTGTGCAAACTGGCTTTACCAGCGCGTGCAGAATAAATTCTCGTAACCCGTATGGCTGGTACAGTAAACTATTTAGTTCCGGGTGTTGAGAATACATAGAATACATGGAATATACATTCTTTAAAGCTCGTGCAGACTGGCGTGACTTGTCGCGCGACGCGACACCGGTAATTGTTCTACAGTGATGTTTTCTCGGAAATTGTTTTGTTAAAGTCGCGTCGCGCCACAAGTCGCGGTAGTCTGCAAAAACCTTTATTGTACATCAAAATTGTAACGCAGCTCTTTTACAATATGATTGCTAAAAATATGGGTACAAAGGCAGTCTCATCACTGATAGATATCTACCAGACAACCTTTGGATGGACAGAACTGTACGAGTAGTCAGCAAAGTGGGTTATAATAAGCCAAAGTAATATCCAAGATTTTGTAATTTAAAGAGGTTTGTTTGTTACTCCGTCACGTTCAAACGTCTGAACGGATATGGATGAAATCAGGCACACAGATAAACCCAGACTTGGGTAACCATATAGGATACTTTTTATCCAGGTAAAATTTTCCCTAGAATGCCACTGAAACCGCGGGCAACAACTAGTTGTTCATAATTGTTTATTATTACTGGTAAACTAAACTATGGTAAATCAAATAAACAAAAAAACTATGGTAAAAATAAACAAATCAACAAACATCAAATAAACTATGGTATGGTATAGCGTTATATGTGACTTGTCTATGCTTTTCAATAAAGCAATGGCGCATTCCGTTTTTCCGGTCGATTAGCGTCGTTTTTATTTAATATTCCCATATTATTAATAATAAAGTAACTTCATGCAGTAATCCTTTCAGCTACAGCTTTACCGTAATGGAAAATATAAGCTGAGCGTAAATTTCATTTGCAGTGTTATAAGTACAGCGAATTGTAATATTTCAAGCGATGATTCAATAAAATAAGCCAAAATCAATCAGTTAATCCTTTAAGCTGATTATTATTATGTTCATATTGGAGTACCTTACATTTATAAGCAAAAAATAAATAATTTATAACGAGTTTTGTAATTAAGGGCGCAGCACCCCCTGTCAAGTTCAGTAAATGACAGAACGTAAATAAACTTCGTGTTAACTGACAGTTACCTATTTATTTAAGTGTTATTTTGTGAAGCGAAGCAAAATTCCATATAATTTCTGCGAAACAAAATCATGTTAAGCACTGTCGAAACTTCTGAGAGCGACAGTTCTACTTAATTCATCGTCTCTTGACTATTTTCTCGATCAAAATGGACTCAAAATGAAAAAGTTTTTCAGGATTTTAAAGCTTAAAAAGAACGAAGAAGAAGCTTAAAAATTATAAAGAGAGTTAACTTTGTTGTAAGCAGGTTAATCCTATGAATGCAAAGTATAAAACAAAGTCGTTTTTCTCTTTCTAAGGATTTCGATGCGGTTTCCACATTCCTTTAGAGAATTTATTCCACTAGGTTTATGTGTATAATAATATTATTATTAAACTAAGATAATTATAGCACAGAATTCTTGATATTTTGACCTGTGGCCACACCACTACATTGCACCCGTGTGAAGCAGGGGCGGATCGCTAGAATGAAATAAATCCGTTTCACTCGGGTCCCTAACCGAACAAATATTTAAATAAAAGAAATCCATCCAATAATCCTATAGAAACTACAAGTCCAAACATGCAATTTGATTGATCAGAGACCCGGTACACATCGAAGGTAGGGCCCAATATCAATTGAGGACTAGCCACCTGTGAAACGTGTCCAAAGCAAGGAGTTACAGAGTGTAGTACCTACACGTAAATACGTATATTGGAACGTCAGTCTGTGAGAATTCCCGTTCCAGAAACCGTCTGATATTACGTCACTGAATGTAGGTATGCAGTCATTGCGATGTATACGTGCGAGTATTTTGGGATTTATGAAGTTATATTTCGGGATAAAATCGAATCCGGAACGAGGTGATCTGGCAGAGAACCTAAGTTGTCGACATTGCTCACAGAATAAGCAAGCTGAAGTGAAAATGGCCGGTCATTTTAGCATTTTTTTTATTTATTTATTTATTTATATAGTCCATAATGTTACAGTTTTATTTTTACAATAACACCTGCCAAACGGCAAAGCAATTTGTCAGCAGCTCTAGAACCGATGACCGTTGAGGTAGATGTGTTTTTGAGTGGAGACCGCCAATCGTCAAAAATGTAGGACCCCCTAGGGCTAGGTGGAGCGACGATCTTCGCAAGGGGCCTGGTAGATAGCAGCTGGATGAGAGTTGCCGAGAATCAAACTGAATGGCGTGCAATTGCAGAGACCTATAATCAGTAGTGGACTGATTATGATGAAGTTATATTTTCTGGTGTAATTACGGCTATTGCAAGCTTCAAAATAGCAACAAAAAGACCATCGTGCTGAATTCTGATAAACCTATAACTGTTACAAACATCAAAACAGCAACAAAGAGGAAATAAAAAGAGAAACAACAACGTGCTTCGAATATTTGTATAACGGATGGCCATTACAAACATCACACACCGCAGATTCGGAACAAATAACTCGACATGCAATCAAAATATTTTGTTTCGTTTTGGTATCGAATTTCAATACGACCTCGATGAAAACCAAACGTTCTTTCATGATAAAACTGTACTACCACATATAGTGCAAGTGTGAAGAAAAATATCGTGCGGAAACAGGCATATCCCAGAATCAAAAATTCGCATAGGTTATCTATGAAATCGGTGTTTTGTATGGGGAATTTTAAAGAAGTTGTATTTTTCATACTAACATTTTCTTAATTTATATAACAACCATGAACAATAATGTTTTAAAACTTTTATGGACTAATGTTTAAAAAGTAAGATAACGTATGCCACTTAGATTAAGCGACAAAAATAAGAAATGGCTAAGTTAAAAAAAAAATGTGGTCTTTTCTGCTAACAAAATGAGGAGTCATTTTTAAGGTATTTTTAATGTTTAGAAAACGATAAGTAATAAGGTTTTTTTACTATTGGTAGTTGTCTATGATGGTCAGTATTCGATATAATACCAAGCAACTGATTAATGCCGACACGGTTGGCGCAGTGGCTGAGCGATGGACGGCTGCGCAACGTGTCGCGGGTTCGATCCCCGCACGGAACAAATATTTGTATGATCTGCAAGTAGTTGTTCCGGGTCTGGGTGTTAGTGTATGTGAGTTTCTATGTTTGTAAACGCACCCACGATACAGGAAGAAATTCCTAGTGTGGGGCAACGTCAAAAAAAAAAAAAAAAAATTTAAATCATAGAAGTGACGAGGTTCTATGTGTGAGAAAAAAACGCCAATTTCATAGGTAGGGGACCCAATATATTACGACTCCCTCTCACAGGGCCTGTGGCCCAGCAGTGTGAACACAATTTGAATAGGCTGATTATGTTACATGAAGTAAAACCTCTATGAAACCGAGACGTTTCTACTTACTTTTATAAATATAAAAAGAACATCCACAAAGGTTCTTTAGTTACTCACAAAACCAGTTCGAAGTTCAAACACTAGACCAGTGTTACTACTTCCGATATTGCGAGCAAACATCAGCTCGACTTGTTGCTACTGATTCGATCCCGGAGCAGACTTACTTGTTGATATCGTGGAGTTATTTATATAGCCCATTGCAGTGGAATGTTACGATCTGAGATCGTAGACCTTGGGTTTTATGGTCGAGGATAATGTTACGGGTGTATTGTTCGTCGAATTATGTTGGAATACAATCAAGTTTAACCTTATATATAATATCTGGATGTCTCAAAGTTTAACCGATTTAACTATGCACATTTGATTAGATCTTTCTCTAACAACGTGAAACTTTAACTGAAGAGCGTTTATCGCTACGACAGATCTCGCGTAGCGGTTGCATCATCGCGTAATCGCTACTTGAGTGCTACGCCGTAGCATCTGTGAAAGCCCCTTGGCGAGGACAATCTCCGATAACGGAGGAATAAAAATGTCAATCCAATACGGAACTGACATTTAAGAACGGATCACGTGACAGTTGGAAAGGTTATGTCAATCTTGAACATTTTATTGAAGTGGCCGTGTTCTGTGTTCCTGATCATTCTGTCTGAGATGTCAATCTATTATTCATTCAATCGTATAAACCTGAGTTTAAGTTAATGTTATTTTTAAATATAAATAAAGTAGCTTATGGTATCTTTATGGGAACTTAAAGGCAACCTTAAAATTACCTAGTTCTCAATTTATTTTCAAATGTTTCATTGATTACTTTTGTGATTTACGTCTACGTAAAATTACATTGGAAATAAGGTTTTTAATGTAATGCGTGCGTGACAACTCAAATAGGTGTTACTAGAAGTGTTTCAAAAACATTATATTTTAGTGGCAAGGTCGTCTAACATTTTCAGAAATATGGCTTGTAGCAATTTATTGAACACTCGAAAACACTATTACTGTTATAAACGTTTATTTCTTTCTTTTCTTGTTCGTGTAGTTAGTAACTAACCCGGTGTAAGAGTTTTTTAACGTTTTTTCGAACGAAGTCCTATGATTAAATATTTAGATTGAAGGTTACCTAGTTGCGGTCTAGGACCTAACTAACCTTTCGAAAGACGACACTGAAACATCGTTTTGTATAGCCACGGACTTTAATTGATAAGCCGATTAAGCACGAACTCACACCGTATGCTCGTAAACAAGATGACAAATAAATTACTTATAATCGGAAATAGTCTTATCCATAGAGGTTGACTAATAAGTTCTCAAGGAAAAAAAAAAAAAATGTTGCATTAAGTTTATCCAATCTATTTGATACTGACCACGTTTGAATCAAAGCTCTTTAATCAATTATTTTGAAAACTTATCTGAAGACAGTGACAGTTGAAATGTCGATGTCAGAGACGTTAATTTCGAAGTTATCGAAATGACTATTATTATTTCTCCATACGCTAACGTTACTATCGCTACACTTAAACAATCGTTGCTAGGTTACTGTTGCTAGATTTGTTACCTGCAATTGGTTGACTTTGGGTAGTCACTCTGCTGTCAAGTTTGTAGTGCTGGTTCTCAGGTTAGCCAACCGGTAAAGTTATTAAATATAATTTTCTTCTACTAATACGAAAACATTATGACTTTCCGTGTCGGGAACCGAATAAACCCGATTTGCGTTACACGGCTAAAATACGAACAGTGCCAGGTGGCTCATCAATTAAAGTCCGTGACTGTACATCAGAAACCGGTAAAACCATATCAAATGTAAGATTATATGTAGAACGCTGTATTCCGTACAACTTTGTGCTACCAAATGACTCCAATTTCAACGCAATAACACGATGACTAAAAGCCCAATAAACTAGCTTGTAATAGAGCATAGAACAACTGCATGAGCTGTAGTTGACAGTGACGCATGTTGTTTTTAATGAACACTACATTTTTGACCGTCATCCATTCATTTTAGAGCACGTTTAGAACAAAAAGCGTTCCCTCCGTTTTCGTCCGTTTTGTGGAACTTAAATCTGTCACAACTGAAAAAATATGACACTGCTAACACTATTAAAACCGATCATAATGAATTTAGAAAGGTCAGGGCGTAGTACTTGCAAGCGGCTTGCGTATATGAACGTAAACGAAGCAAAAAGAGTATTTAAGAATCGTAGCAGGAGACGTTCTGTAGTTTCTGCCTACCCCAATGGAAAAAGGCTTGAGTTTATGAATAATATATAAATATTTAAAAAAAACAATATTCTTGACTAACTATAATTTTTAGGTTAGGTTAAAATAAATACATATTTCTGTAAGTAGGTTTGTACAAACATTTTTATACGTCAAAAATTGATTATGTTTTAAAACTAGTTTGGTGGTTTGTTGTTTCCTATCCGACTGCTCCATAGATATCCGTGGACTGCTCTGAGAAGAAAGACCGAAACAAACTCTGCAAAGTCAGTCTTATTAAGTCGAATCAAATCACGAGACTCGTGTATCCACACAACGTGCAACGTTCCAATTTGTATGTAAATTCCCGATACGACCTACCAACGTTAAACCTACATATTGTACCTATAGTAACAGTGCGAAAGTAATAAAAATCAGTTTCCGCAGTTAACGAGCGTGTTAAGGCTCTTAACATAACACTTAATCCGGCTTTTAGGCTTTCAACTGGCGTCCCTCACGAGGCAGCGATTTCATTAACATATCTTGACACGTTAGTTTGTTGCGAGCCGGATGGAGAACGTGATGATTCAGAAAAATGCTGCTTTGGCTTTTTTCTATTGTTTTTTTTAGTGTATTTCAATTTATTAATATTAGGTCTTTACCTATGAAATTGCCGTTCTGCAGTACTGGCCATTTCAAATCAAAATAATTTTTGTTTGGCTAAGAATTCTAATTTCAAATTAATGTTATTTTAAAAACATGGATTTTTTTTTCCAAAAGTAGTCATTTCTTTATTGATTAGTGTTACATTTTCATCGCATTTCAATCTTTTTCGTCATCATGGATACGTTAAAAATTCGAGTTATTATGGAATATGAGTACCGTCGTGGCAGCAACGCGGCACAAGCGGCACGCAACATCAACGACGTTTACGGAGCTAACACTACAAACCAACGCACCACCTGTTATTGGTTTGCTCGCTTCCGTTCTGGAAATTTCGACCTGAAAAATGAACCTCGCGGTCGTCCGAAGACTTTGGTCGACAATGACGAATTAAAGGCGATTGTGGAAGCTGATGATACACAATCTACGGCTGAATTAGCAGCAGCTTTCGACGTTAGCGTCAAAACAATATTGGTCCATTTGCGTCAAATTGGCAAGTTAAAAAAGCTTGACAAATGGGTGCCCCACGAACTCAATGATCGCCAGCGCGAAGTACGCGTCGAGACGTGCCTTGCACTGCTCAACAGACACACAAATGAAGGAATTTTGAACCGCATTGTTACCTGCGATGAAAAATGGATTCTGTTTGATAACCGCAAGCGCTCAACAAGTTGGTTGGATCCTGGTTCAGCACCTAAACAATGCCCTAAACGAAAACTTACCCCTAGAAAAGTGATGGTTACTGTTTGGTGGTCTAGCGCCGGTGTGATTCATCACAGCTTCTTACCAAACGGGGTGAGCATTACTGCAGATGTGTACTGTGAAGAACGGAACACAATGATGGAGAAGCTGGCGCATCTCCAACCAGCATTGGTCAATCGCTCGTCTCCGCTGCTCCTGCACGACAACGCGCGACCTCATACTGCACAGCAGACGGTCTCCAAGTTGCAAGAACTGGGGTTGGAAGCTCTCCGTCATCCGCCCTACTCACCAGACCTTGCGCCTACAGACTACTACTTTTTCCAGAATTTGGATAACTTCTTGGCGGGAAAAAAATTCAATACCCGAGAGGCAGTACAAAATGCCTTTGAAGAATTTGTTGCCTCCCGTCCAGCTGATTTCTTTAAGAAGGGCATCAATAAACTGCCACTGCGATGGCAAAGATGCATTGATTGCATGGGTGATTACTTCGATTAATACAAATAAAAAATTCATGAAAAAAATTCGTTTAAATTTTTTCATACAAAACGGCAATTTCATAGGTAAAGACCTATTATTAATTTAATCCATGGTTCCTTAAATATTAATATGTGAAAGTAACTATGTCTGTTTATCTAGCTTTTCACACCTTAACGGCTGAACGGATTGGATAGATCATCACCTGGCTTGGGACATAGGATACTTTTTACCCGGGTACATTCCCGTGGGATCATTTCCAACTTTCTCGCGGGCGAAGCTATGGGCAAAAGTTATTTAAGGTGCTGATGGTCTGGGCTGCAAAAAGAAGAACTATAAAGCAATTCTCCCAGTTTCCGTATTTGTTTTTTAACTAAATTTGGGTTTCCTTCGCCGTATGTCAGTGTTTTCAGATTTATTTAGAAAGTAGGTACATAGTTGACTTTGTAAAAGTTACATTAGTTCGTTCTAAGTAAATAGGTTTTGAAGCTACGTGATAGCTTACCTAGTCGTGACGCCACAAAATACTTAATTAAAATCTTATAAACTAAATAAAATGTTTACTTGTATTAAGATTTTAACGGAGAAACAAAACAGCGTCAAACAAAACAGTGTCAGGCGCAACAGCGTGGGACTTTGTTCTAATTAATATTTAAATGCTTTTCTGACACCAACCGTATTTTATTTTGAGGAATTGTTCGTGAATTTTGTTTACGGTCCGACGAATATTCAACGGACGACGTTTAATGTGGTGTATCGAAATGGACAATGTTAAAGTTTTTAATAAAAGTGTATCTACATTATTTTTACACATACAACTTTTTGACGTATTGTATGCCAACTAAAACCCAACTACGACTAAAAAGGTATAAACAAGACACCACAGACAGACAAATTAAAATCCGGAGTCACACGGGCATAAATCGAACAGATTACGTGTGACTCCGGATTTTTAATTTGTCTGTCTGTGGTTTCTTGTTTATACCTTTTTAGTCGTAGTTGGGTTTTAGTTTTTATTACTTTTTTTTTTTTAGTTCTCTTCTGGTTATAACATATATATTTTTGAAATGTGCTCATTAAACCCTTTCATTTGATACCTAACATGGCACGATTAAACAATATTTTTTTTCAAGTTCCTGACTTTATGTCCTCTAGAGGGCGCCATTTTTAATTTAATTTGACGTCACATGGCCTATAACCAGCGGACGATCAAGAGGCTTCCAACGATACCTCACTTGTCAAATTTTGATGAGTGATTTAGAAGATATGAGGGAACAGATGAACATACATACATACATACATACATACATACATACATACCGGTCAAAATCATAACCCAAAAGGAGGGTTATGATTTTGACCTATGGTGCTTCGCCGACACGCACTTGGCCGGGCTTTTCATTATCTATACCCCATTTGAAATAAGATAAGACATTAAAACAAACCCTTTTACAGTCCGTTCAACCGATTTTGACTTCTATACCGTAGGCATAGGTAGGATAGCATTAAAAGCAAAAAAAGTTACACAATACCAACTATCTACTGCGGCTGCCATTTGTCATGTAACCAACGCAATAGAATTCAAAATCGGTTGAACGGAATGTAAAAAAGGCTTATCTATACGTCTAATCTTATTTCAAATGGAGTATAGGTATGTAAATTCAATAATCATCATCATTTTCTTGCCCATTACACAATTTATATGGGGTCGGCGCAGTATATCTTGTGCCATACTTCTCTTCTTATGAAAAATTCATTAATCATTTATCTGCCTAGCCTTTTCCCAACTATGTTGAGGTCGGCTTCCAGTCTAAGCGGATGCAGCTGAATTCCAGTATTTTACATGGAGCGACTGCCTATCTGACCTCCACAACCCAGTAACTGGGTAACACGATACCCCTTGGTAAGACTGATTGTCAGTCTTTCGGGCTTCTGACGACCCGTAACGACTGTCAAAGATCCACGAATGACAGCCGGGACCAACGGCTTAACGTACTTTCCGAGGCACGGAAGAGCCTCAGTATATAAAGATGGTCACCCATCCACAGACCAACCCCGGCAAGCGTAGCTTAACCTGATGGATCGACCTGTACGGCTGTTATTACTTAGCCACGAGCTCCTAAAATGATTACTCCATACACTATAAAAACAGAATAATGTATAATTTTTGTTTTTGCAACAGATGCATAAGTGCAGGATGATGTTACAGAGTGCTTCCCATGTGACATTGTTATTCAGTGTATTGAACCATCCCTGTGGTGATCCACTCAACATCCGGGCACTTTGGATTTACCTCAACTTAGTTATTTCCCTTTTAGTATTAAACCTTTTCAGGTTGGCAAGGACGCGCAATCTGTAACTATGAATTCCGCAGATAATTCTAGAGCCCCAAGCGTATACATTTTTGAGGGTTATCAAAATTAAGTGAAATATCTATGCGGTCAAAAATGTATGGAACAGCCAATGTTTTTTTTAAATAACCGGTGAATTTATACCCCGGGGGGTTCTGAATCATGTTCTGAATCTATGGTAACAGGTTGAGCGTCCATGTTCGTACCACCAAGTACCCTATTTTTTTCAAAAAAGTCCGGTAAATTATAGCAAAATAACAACAATTACCACTTTCGTGTCTTCATTTTATCGATTAGCCGTAGCTTTACATCTTAAATCGACTATAGCCCGCGGCTATCAAAACTGACCTCAACGCAATTACGGTTAAACGGTTATTTTATACTGAAAAAGCAATCACCACGAAAATAAAGGTTTCAGAGGAAGAGGCTATTTAAATAATTAAATCAGAAGACAATCAGATCCTCGTTAGTATGCAACGTTGCATAAAGAAGGTGGCGAGTCGAGTGAATTGTGTAAAAATGGAAATGGATAAAGTTGTTAAAATGGTGAAAATACGCATTCTTCACTTACAAAATGGCTCTTTTTTGAAAGAAAAACATGATTTGACTTTGGCTTTAAATTATTTAAACACAAACATTACATAACGTCACGCCTGAATTCTTCAAAGGGTTAGGCAGAGGTATACCTATGAGTTGGCACACGCCGACAGTAACATTATGTTTATGTCATGTGTATGTACCCATATCACACTGCGTGATAATAAAACAAAGTAATGTTCTCGGGAACGCGGTAGGTAATATCTGGCACAAACTATTTTTGGAACTCCGACGACATTACTCTGAAAGGCAAACATGGCCGCAACGGCAAAACTCTCAAGAGTAATGCCGAAGTCACACAAGTACACACGGCTACACATCATGCTATACATTTCCAATATAAGCTGACCTCGCATTGTACGGAAATTCTATACAATGCGAGATCAGCATAAACTGGAAATGTATAGCTTGATGTGTAGCCATGTGTACACTGTTACAAGGATATTTTGGCATTGACTGGGGGCGCTATTGATGAAGATTTTTGCATTTGTTTTGTGAAATGTATTAAAAAAATAAGATGACGGTGTTAGTTCTGAATTTGGCCACACGTCAAAAGATCCTTGTACAGCTATAGCTTCACTTGGCGCTTAGAGCTAGACTTCGTGCTACATGACAAGCCCTAGCCGGTATATTCTAGCGAATCAACGCAAGCTCTGCATGGTCCTCACATGATCTGACTAAGATAATGTCTGTACCTTAAAAAAGACTCCTGAAAAAGACGTCTGAATTTGTTGGTGTTTGGTGTTTTTTCATAGAAGGTACCTAAGGAAATACTAACCACATCTACATAGTTAAAAAGTTTTTACAAGCAATTTACAGAAACAAAATGTATCATTTATCATGGTTTGGCCTGTACGTCAATAAGACGGATGATGCTTACATAAGTAAATCACCAGCACCTGATAACTAGCCCAGTGCACGGTTCGAGCTTCGCTACTCAGCAAGTGTCGCACTAAAGCTGCACATCAGCTTTAGATTGGTGAAGGTTAATTTTTGTTTCACACTACGTTCACACGACATTATTAAAATTATAATGTTATTAGCGTTCATCTGCTTATTTCATTTAATTTTTCGATCGTTCGGTAGGCGAGTGAAAGTCGAAATTCTACATCATTGGATCGGTTCAATAATGAATACATTTTTCACTTTGATTCATTATGTGTTTAGACGTTTCATTTCTAGTGAAATATGCCGAATGAAAGACAAAAATGAATAAAAAGTGCAGTGTCTGATAACGGCTTAATAAGCGAAGCTCCTAACAGTGTGGCTACGACCTAAGTGTGCCTTCGGGATACATCAAATTTTCAGCGTTCGGAAAGATGCTCTTGGAAATAAAATCAATTCGGATATTCCAAAATCACATTCGGAAATGGTACGGGAATACGATCTGTGTCACATTCATTAAAGAATATTCTACGTTTGATATTTTTCAGGGTTGTGACATATCATTTGTAGATAATGAAACGTTAATGTTGTTAAAAGTGGTAGGAGAAAAGCAGGTTTACTTTACACACGTAGGGATAGATTATAATGGTTTCTCTGAAATTCGTATTTCGGGAATGTCCTACAATTCCGGGTGTTGATTCGAGTGCTTCTTACAAAATATTGGGGAAGGCCAATACTACGTGCCATGTGAGTGAAACCGTGCAGGTAGCAGTAATCTTTTCTAAGAAAAAGATATTGATTGCCATAATTGAATTATTGTCATCATTTTATTGCATTGTAAACATTGATTACTAAGTATTCATTTTTTTTTTAAGTAAGAAAACTGATGACTACAGCGACGAAAAATGTTACTATTGATAAAACAAATATTTTCTTGATATCAACACATGATACTGACACTCAGTATTTATTTCATCATAATAATAATTGAAGGTCAGTAGAAGTTCTTTTATTCTTCATGGATGCATGCTAACGAAATGATGAATCAATCTCAATGACGTTCATTCAATGAATTATTCATTTCGTTGAATGCTTTTCTTTCTTAGTGAAAATACAAACAGTGTGCACACGTTCCATTTTATTTATTGATTGCTTTCTCATTCAGTTTTGTAATGAAAGAATAACAGAACTTCCATTAGTTCTGGTTGGAGCACACGTTACAATGTTTTAAATAGCAACAAAATAGTCCTTATGTATATATTTTGCTACAAAATGACATAATATGTTTTTGATAGCTTTACTATATTAATCCTAATCCTAACTTATATGTATTATATTTTTATATAATTATATTTTTTTTAAATATTATAAATGCGAAAGTGAGTTTGTTTGTTTGTTACGCTTTCACGCTAAAACGGCTGAACGGATTTGGATGAAATTTAAACAAAAAAAAATTGAAAATTAGCACATGGAATTTGAAATTTAGCACATGGATTGACCATGATCTCGAGAAGGACATAGGCTACTTTTCATCCTGGATCGCAGACGAAGTCGCAGGCAAGAACTAGTAATATTATAAAGATAAGGTGAAATTTGTCAGTTTATATATAGGGGGTAATCTTCGGCAATACTGATCCGATTCCAAAAATTCTTTCACTAATGGGAAGCTACACAGTATTGCTGAGTGTCATAGATGAATATAAATTCTATGTTATAACAAGAAAATCTTGGTCAAAGTCGCGGGCAGAAGCTAGTTATTTATACCTACAGAAGTTGTCTCAATAAAACACTGTCTGTAGATATAAATAATATCAATACGTACGTACTGTACACAACTATTTTCTTAATGTACTTCGGCAAACTATGTGTTTCGTCAGTCGTTGGATTTCTATCAGTTGCCTTAGCATTTGGTGCAGACCGGATGCTCTCAATCGACTTCCGAGTCGATCGGGAAATTAAGAAAATAGTTGTAATTTAGTGCTCCTACACCCAGTAAGACTAAAAGTATTCGATTAATAAATTAAATAATAGTAAAAAGTACTTAAAAAAAACTTGTATAAGTAATTAGAATGACGTCATATCGAGTCGAGACCGATAACAAACTTCGGGGTCACGTCAACCAAAAATGTTGCCAACAAATTATTAAATGCAAGGACGGTCCTAAATAATTCGCTCACAGCATTCCTGAACTCGACCCTTGTCATAGAAATATACGCAAAATTATACCGAGGTCACACAGAGAATGTTTAAAGAAGGTGTAGTAAGACCACCAGTATGTACCCGACCTAATATAGCCTCTCATAAAAAGATTAGGATCATAATTATTAAGGCATGTACTCACTCCATGTAAGAATTATGTGGCTTTGTTTAGCCACTTTTGGGTATAACAATGATTAAAATAAAGGTGTAAATGTTGTCGTAAGTTATGGGAGTAATTACCGCCTTGTAATGAAACCTACGCAAAATATCAAGTTTCTTATTAACGTGCGAGACGTGAATTAAGTAAGATATAGGAGGACTTCTGACTACACAATGAAGTTTGTTGAGGTTAAAGGTACAATTCCATAGCCGACTGTAGGCAGCAGCAATAGGCTACGAGTCATCGCGACACTACTACTACATGACAACCATAGAAACGGATTTTGTAGACGGAAGAATAAACAAAATGAAAGATTGTGATTGTTTATCTGTCATTTTGTCTATTCTTCCGTTGACAAAACCCGTTTTTATTGTTGTCATGCCAAGCTGATTTCTATGTATTTCTATGGAACACGACGTGTCGCTATCTACGGAAGGTATTTCGTAGAAATACATAGAAACCAGTCGTGTCGCGGCGGCACGTCGCCTGCAGCTGCTGTAGATTTAGAACAAAAAGTTGTCATGAAGAAGAAGAGAGTCGGCGAGACAGTTCACCAAAGTCATATTTCAATATAGAACAGAAACTTCCATAAAAATCATTACGTTTTTTTTTTTAAATATTTTTTAGAAGATGTTGCTATTGATTAAGTATTTGTGAATGTCGTATTTTCCTGTAATTGGTCTAAACATCAGAACTTATAGGCGTACCTATTTTACATAAATAAATTAAGAGGAAAAGCCCACCATGGCAGTTTTTATAGTATTATGACAACATTATGCCGAGCGTCTTCAAAGACGGCATTATGTTACTATATATATAAATAGTAACATAATGCTGTCTTTGTTCCCACTGCTATAAAAACACTATGTAGTAACATACCACGGTCGATTAATCATCATCCGAAAGACGTCCACTGCCAGACATAGGCCTCCCCCAAGCACCGCCACTTCGACCGGTTCTATGCTTCTCGCATCCAGCGCATTCCCGCGGCCTTCACCAGGTCATTGGCCTTCCAACGCAATCTCATAAAATTAATCATACGTAATGATTATCTTATAATAAAATACCCGAAGCCTAAGTCCCGAAGTCTTCCGAAGTTAGGCAAATTGACCCAGTGTACATACAGTCCAGTGGTTTAATATGTAGGTTCAGTACGCAATGAAGGTCTAGCCCCACTTAGTGGGGCACCGCAAACTCTGCCCGGATGGGTTTTAAATAGCGTACAACATTTGATATGTACAGTCATAAGCACCTTACAGTACGCAAAATTCAAAAGTGTTTTTCTCGCGATATAAAAATTTTTACTGTGAGAAAATACTTTTTTTCATAATAGTATGGTTTCGATGAGCTCGTGGCTAAGTAATAACAGCCGCACGGGTCGATCCAACAGTTTAAGCTACGCTTGCCGGGGTTGGTCCGTGGATGGGTGACCATCTTTACATATCGAGACTCCTCCGTGCCTCGGAAAGCACGTTAAGCCGTTGGTCGCGGCTGTGATCGGTGATCTTTGACAGTCTTTACGGGTCGTCAGAAGCCCGAAAGTCTGACAACCAGACTTACCAGGGGTATCGTATTACCCAGTTACTGGGTTGTGGAGGTCAGATAGACAGTCGCTCCATGTAAAATACTGGTATTCAGCTGCATCCGGTTAGACTGGTACCCGACTCAAATATAGTTGGGAAAAGGCTTGGAAGATTGAGTATGGTTTCGATGAAACTATGCTCGTAACACCATAACATATCTATCAATACTTTAGGTGAAAATCGCTTTTGAATCTTGGGTAACTGCAAGGTATTTATGCTGGTAACTGTACTTCATGTTCAAGTTTAAATAATCACGTGTCCCATGTCCGGAGTAGCTTGATTGACTGAACTCTGCGTCCAGCGCTCGGTGTGGCAACACGTCGTGTTCTGGTTTGCAAGTGGTCAATCTTCATCCTGAGGATGCCTCGTTGAGAGGTGAAACACGTGACGATTTCTTACAGGGTTTTTCATGACTCTTGAAGAATAGCTAAGCGGAATTGGTTACTAAATATACCTATCTACGTCTATTGTATTTAATAATGGATTTCCGCAAAGTCACGCCTGAATCAATTAACTGACTGAACTCGTTACCTGCGACCCTAGGGTAACAAAGACCGAAGACTTGGTCCAGTACAATCCCCAGGATCTACAGTCCGGCCGTCGGCATCGAGACAATTCGTTCTTGGCACCTGTCAGTTTCATACTAACGAATATGTGTTTTGCGAATTTAATCCTTATTATTACTAGAAATTGTCGATGTCTATAACTTTGGCAATTCTTAGAAAGAAAAGAAAGATGTCCACTAAAACCAGGGAAGAATTGTTAGAGTCATCTAGCTAGTATGTAGCGCCTGCAAATAATAGTGGCTTGATAGCAGATGAGGGAAGTTTACGATTTTGTATAAAGCAGAAGATATTTAGGTTAGGTTAGGATAATTTTGAGTAGAGCAGTGCTGCTCAAATAATGGTGAACAAACTGCCTAAAATCAAAAGACTTGGCTCATCGACGTAATGTTGCTTGCCTGTCGGTCTTCTACATACTGTACTACTGTACTACTTCGGAGAGTGTGCGCAAGAGCTCCACGAACTGATCCCACCATCTCCCTTTCACTATCGGACCACCAGACGTACAGCGGGGTACCATCTGCACTTGGTCGATATACCGTCTAGTCGTACTAAGCGCTTCTCTTCCACATTTATTATGCGCACGGCCAAAGTGTGGAACTCTCTGCCAGCATCTGTGTTCTCTTCCACGTAAAACCCGTCAGCCTTCAAAGCAAGAGTGAACAGGCATCTTCTGGGCTTGCTGGCTGGGTTCCATCATAGACCTCATCTATCGCTTTCTATCAGGAGTGATCGAGGTCAAGAGCAGTACCATAACTCAATAAAAAAAATTAAAAAAAAAGAGCTTCAAACCTCCCATACTTTTCTGCAGTTGACTAATACTCGGTTCCTATAAACGAAAACGAGTCGTTTTACCAATGGTATTTTTATTGCCAAACTGGGCATACCTATAAATAAATTCATAAGCTAATTTTACCTGGGATAGCTACTTCCATATGGGAGGGTCTACTATGCAAAACTGTGAGGTATTTTGGTTCATTATTGGTAAAGATACAAGAGTCTTAAGTTTAACCAATTACGATTCGTAAAATATAGGAATCGGCCATTAATGATGGCAGAGCAACATAAGGATGAGACAGCTGCATCAACATCGAGTCGCCCAAACTGAATGTCCTCACCCTTACCGCTGCCGAGTCCTACTTTGATGATTCTGATCCTAGCCTTGGTTATGATACTCTTCCATCGGAGGCTGCATACCATCAGCAGCTTAAACTGTTTCGACCTTAAGAAACTAGAATACCTATTATATCTATAAGCGAACATTGAATTGTTTTTCTTTATCTACCCTAATTGTACAAATGTCAAGTTTTTGTAAAACACCCATATGTTTTAGTTTTAATATTCTCATCTAAGTGAATTTATTGCATTGATATGAGAATAAATTTATCTCAAACCTAATCTTTTCTACAAAAAATAGTGTTTTTATTACATAAACTTACTTCTAAAGTTAACAATCTAAATACCATTATGCCCCCTAAGCTAAAACTCCTGCGGTATACGGTCCACCACAATTTACCGTCACAGACTTTGTGTACAATCTTTTGCAGTTTAAGCTCGGAGCCAGCAGTTTTTTGCAAGATGCAGCTGTGTCCGCAACAGGGGGCTTAAAATAAAGTAAGAAAAATAGTGAAACTCTAAATTCTGATGGCCACAAAACTTTGCGCAAGTTCTTATTTCTACCAAGCTACAGTAGCTTATTTAGCGTCTGTTTTAAGAAAAAGAAAGAATATGTATTTATTTCACCTAGAAAAAATGCACAAAATCAGTCAAAGTAACACATAATACGGTTACCATAAAATACCAAATATCATTGGGTACCATACGTACCTATAAAAAAATCCAACTGACATCTGTCATGCGACTTGTTCAACATTTTTTTTTCTTTCGTCCTAAATAGTTCTATGTTGTAGGTATAGCCCTGCTGTTTTAGGGATTCATTCTCTCAATATTTCTCTGGTTGTTGTATTTAATTACGGATTTAATCATTATTTAATTATTGCCTTCGATTATTATATTATGGCACTATGTCAAATGAAGCGTATGAAATTTCATATAATAATAAATTATGTCCCATAACATAATGCATGAAAATGTTAAATTCATTGCACTGTATACAAAGCTTGCATGAAATAAATAGGCTTTTTTTTAAATTGCATTTTTGAACAAGCAACTTTTTCAAATAACTCGGTAGGTACCTTTAAACAAATATTAACTTTAATCTGTACCCGTTAAAGCTGATAATCGTTTTGGTTACATAATACTAGTAAGTGCCTAAATACACGCAGTCTATCACTATTGACTCTCAATGTTACACTAAAGGATCTTTCAGCTGATATCAGCCACGGAAGTACTTGTCGTTTTCTCTCACGGTGACAAGGGTAGCCACTTTACTGCGATGGAATCGCACTTCTTTTTTACATATTATTTTCTAAGAAATATTGCTTGGTACAGAGAAAAATACTAAGGAAACCTTGTGTTGCTTTTTTGCGTGTAAACAAGGCGTAAAAAATTACATATAGGCACTACATGCAGCAAAACACAAATGTTTGAAATTGCAACGAGAAAATCTTTAAAAAGAATTTTGAAAACTTCGTGGAAGCCGTGGGAGCCTATACCGTCATTAATTAAAAATATATATTTAATTATAAATTCAATCTGCCTAGCCTTTTCCCAACTATGTTGGGGTCGGCTTCCAATCTAACCGGATGCAGCTGAATACCAGTATTATTATAAATATTAACACTATAATATAATTAATTATAAATAGCATACATAATTAACAAAAACTTCTTATCACACCTTGAAATCTTTTCTAAAGTGAATTACCAAAACTTTATATAATTACCTAATTGACATTCTGGACTGGAATGGACTGGCTTCAGATGGCAATAGATATAAACCTGGGTAGGAGCCAAGGGAGACCTTTGCCCTTCAGTGGGCTAAACAGTAATAGATTATTATTATTTAATGTCTCTGACATTTCTCGGGTCCCTGGGGTCCCGGACCTTTGGAAGGCTTACAAGGGGTCGAAGCCAACTTACAGAGGCCCGTTAGACGTTTTCAATGAAAGGCACCAACCGACGATTATCCCTTATGCAATATACAAGTGCATTCATAATTATTATAAGCCTATAGAAATAATTGAAAATATTCCATTAGATTACCGGAAATAAATTATTTCCTTTACTAAAACCAACCTCAAACCATTGACAATCTGCATATTGCCTACGGAATCTCAATCTGTAGTCAATCTACGTAGGCGTATTAATCAATCTCATTCAATCTCTATGGTTGCAGGCCTTCGGCACACCGCCCCATCTGGTGCTTCATCAATCCCTTCATTGTTTTCTTGCCGCTTTGAGAATATCCGTGTACCATCGGGTTTATGGTTTTCCTCACCGCCCCTTTGGCAGACATTCTATACGAGAATTCGTCGGTATATTGGGGAGAGGATTAAAGCAAAATGCTTTCATGTGAGGAGCTCGTGGCTAAGTAATAACAGCCGCACGGGTCGATCCATCAGGTTAAGCTACGCTTGCCGGGGTTGG
The DNA here is from genome assembly GCA_948473465.1 of Lithophane ornitopus. Classification (NCBI taxonomy): domain Eukaryota; kingdom Metazoa; phylum Arthropoda; class Insecta; order Lepidoptera; family Noctuidae; genus Lithophane; species Lithophane ornitopus. The sequence goes on along the minus strand of OX419624.1, from coordinate 7,497,734 downwards.
TCCGTGGATGGCTGACTATCTTTACATATCGAGACTCCTCCGTGGCTCGGAAAGCACGTTAAGCTGTTCGTCCCGGCTGTCATTTGTGGATCTTTGACAGTGGTTACGGGTCGTCAGAAGCCCGAAAGTCTGACAATCAGTATCGGGTAGGGTATCGTAGTACCCAGTTACTGGGTTGTAGAGGTCAGATAGGCAGTCGCTCCATGTAAAATACTGATATTCAGCTGCATCCGGTTAGACTGGAAGCCGACCCCAACTTGTTTGGGAAAAGGCTAAGCAGATGATGATGGTTTCATGTGAGGAGGAAATTAGTTGGGTACCAATGTTTCTTGGTATTTGTAAACATATTATAGTAAAAACTAATTTTAAAAAGAATTAAAATGAATTCATTAAAATCACGATAAAGCCGTTGCCTTGTAGGCATTTTAATTTTAATAATACAACTACTCATTTTGCATATTCCTAGATATACGCACGTGGTTCGGATCGGAAACGGTTCACAAAATTCTCAAAACGGATCTATAGAAATATTTGGAGTTAAACCTCACTAGATTCAATCTTAGTACACTTAGTTCAAATTAAGGTAAGAGAAGTGACAAACAATCCACTCCTGAAAACCAACCCTTAATTTGTACAAACTTATATACGTATTTACGAAACACTCCTAGAACGAAATTCTCGAAACCACGAAACTCTCTAGACAACATGTATTTTTTCTCAATATAATTATGTTTAATAAAAGTCCGTCGGGATTTGATGCCAACACAAATGAAACTAGGGAAAAGGCTACACAGATGATGATGAGGTTTTGCAAAAGAAGGAAGAATAGAGAAAGAGACTTTACTTATGTACCTACTTACATGTGAAGGTAGTGTCTGTGGTAGTGCGGCAGCATCTACATCGCCTCATGTGAACTACGCATCACTCTGACGTCACGCAAAATCCTGCACCGCGCAAGCAGAATTTACCGCACAACTCACATAAAAACATCCCGACATCAATCGCCAGGCAGTAGTCCACCAGACACAACACCCGTTTGGTCGGAGGATCCACCCTTGTCTATGCAGGATGAGTGAACTTTACACCCTGTTCACCATACCCTATTAAGCAACCTTTCCAACTTCGTAAGTATTATCAAGTGACCATGGTACTAACACCCAGTTTCTGAGTTGAGAATTTGAAGTTGAGAACTTGTCAAACTCTACTTTAGCATTATGTGAAGTGATTTCTTCAATGTAGCTCACGAAATTCAAAATGTATTAGCATAAAAGGTAAGAAATTTAAAATGTTGAATTAATTTTTTTACCTTTAGTAGGTTATGCTAAATTACAAGTTCTCAACTTCAATTTCTCACATTCGTAGACGTTAGTTAGTATCATTAAGTCTACTCAAATCATTGGCTGTTGATACGTATCCATCAACTTATCATAAAAGTGATCAGACTTTTGATTGGCTCTTCAGTAAGTAGTAGGAAAAACCAACTCAAGCTGAATACACAGCACAAGCGATTTTTCCTATTTGATCTAGTGTACCAATCACTCAAGGTTTTAGCTTTTTACCAAGTTTGCATAGTTTTTTCAAAACACTCGCTTTCATCAGGCTATTCTGGTTTATTTGTTTGTCGATGGATGAACCGTTCATCTATGTTGAAAACATTTTTACTGCAATCAATTCAAGTTTCATTTCAGTGTATTCAAGTACTCTTCTATTACCTAGTACTCGCAGATGAATTGAGATCAGCTTGTATAATACACATAGTAGACAAAAGTCGTGTGTGTGTATAAAATAAAAGGCTTGTCGTCATGTTGTCAAGTGTCTTAGTTTTATACCACAAACGGAACATATTTTCTTCTATAAGCGTTGTTGAGTTGAGACTCTGGATATATTATTTATAACCCTAAAAATGATGACATTCAATTTACTAATTTACTAACATTATAAATGCGAAAGTAACTCTGTCTGTCTGTCTGTTGCGCTTTCACGCCAAAACTACTGAACCGATTTAAGTGTTTGGTATACAAGATAGTCTAGAGCCTGAGAAAGGACATAGGCTACTTTTTATCGACATACCATGCGAGCAAAGCCGCGGGCGGAAGCCAGTATTATTTATAATCCTAAAAATGATGTCATTTAATTACAAATGATTGAATGTGAAATAGATCATTCTATAAAAGAGGAGAATTCTCTAAACTTCACATTGAAATTCGTGTGAATCCGCGATGATCGACTTACTTTAGTGTGTTGTCCCTGAACTATGTAAAATAACACGACAGCCATTTTATAGCTTTCTAGTAATTGCATACGTTTGAATAAAGCAAAGAAAATACTAGAATTTTAAACGCTTATCTCAATCTGTGCCTATTCTGTTAGCTGTCACGCGTACTCACCCCCCGGTGTTAGTTAAATATTTTATTTTTGTGAAAGGATTTCTTTGTTTCAAGTAAACAAAATATTCTTATACGGCAGTGTTTCCCGAATTTATTAGAAAATTCAGGAAAGGCTTTAAAATACTGTGACTGACTGAGTGTAAGATAATCTTTTACATTTAATTACTTCTCAAAATGTAACCTTCAATTTTGTTACGTCTTTGTTCTATAATCGATCACAAATGGAACTATGTATTCTGTAATCGATCATAAGTACCCCGCGATCTATCAAGTTACAATCGAAAACATGTAGAACAAACGTGTGTGAACATGTATTTTTCAATAATATCCAGGGGCGTGCCTAGGTCAATATCAGGGCAAGCTGACAGATTTTTTACGATTTATAAAAATAGCCACGTGAGCGATTTACGGATTTTCTTTGTCTACATATTTCAAGCATCAGTACGTAATTGTCGCAAGCGCCATCTATATTAACGAATGCGCGTAAACACATCACTTAGCACGACCTTTTCACCATAATAACTTCATATTCGCTTGTCACATGAAAAATTATAATGTAAGGTACCTACTATAATAATAATAAGGATGATGTCTGGGTGAAAAAAAAAGAAATTCTATTTAGTCCGTCAGTCAATTAATAAAAAAATATTAGACACGTATTTTTTGCTATATCATATTAATAAAAAATGACTTAAATAAAACGCATTAAAGTTGGGGAGTGGGGGCTACATCACAATTCAGTATAAAATCTAGCAATGCGTGACATCATGTCACATTTTAACTCAATAGCCGTAATCTTTTGAACTAAAAAAAAAAAAAAAAAAATACGTACTTATTTGTATTTTTTTTATAACCAACGTGACAAACAACAAAAAAAATGTAGTCATCATCCCTATGCTCAAACCTACAATTATTAAAAATGTTTGTATGTATTACTGGAAAATCCTTATAACATTAAAGCATTTGAACAATGAAAAGTTTAGGAACATCTAAAGAATATTTCAATTCATTTTATAATCTAGCCTCTCAAAAGAGAAATATAAAAATGTTTGCTTTTCGAGTAAAATATGTGGAAGCTAAAAAGGTATGTATGAAAATATTCGAATTATTAATCATCAAATTAAAATAGAAGACTGCCTCGTTGGTCCAGTGGTCACAGTGGGTTGGGCAAAGTGTAGACTAGATATGTGTCCGTTTGATGGCAATAGGCTCGCCGATTACATGAGACTTAAACATAACTAGCGAAATATGGGTGGATATACTATAGGTACATTTCTGCCTAACCCTTCGGGGAATACAGGCGTGATATTATATTATGTTAAAATAGAACATGGCCAGAAATCGCACACAATAGAGAAAATTCGAAGGAAAAAGGGGAGGCCTTTGCCCAGCAGTGGGATACATTATAGGCTATTAAAAAAAATATGGAACTATCGAAGAACAATGTTTCAAATCACAAGGTTCCTTTTTATCGCTTCTTATGAAAAATAACTAAGATGAAGGCTAAAAGATAGGCATCGGTAGGCACAGATTATCCTATAGGTACTATTAAATGAGCAATATTTGTACGTATACACATAATATATTATTTTTGTAATCATGTTCTCGAAAACGGCTCTAACGATTTCGATGAAAGTAGTGTTACAGGGGTTTACGGGGGCGAAAAATCGAGCTACATAGGTCTCATATCTGGGAAAATACGTTTTTTCCGTATTTTCAAGCTCGGTCGCCCAGGTACTTATTTAATAAAAGTACCAGTACAACCAAAATAATGTTCACCCACTAATGAACAGTCTTGTCAAACCTTCGCGGTCAATGAACCGTATTTATTTGGATTAGGTTTGCTCCAGTGAGCTACCATTGTCTTTAAGATTTATGTTCATAAACAATTACTTAGAGAAACAATCCTAGCAAGCAGGAATATTATAATATGGTTGTGTTTGTGGTCAATGGAATCTGTAAAAGGGGGTACTCTCTAATCACGAAATCCGTAGTTCCGTATCACTTACGGACATGGTCGTCATTCATTCTTAGTTCGGAGCCCGAACTAAGAATGAATGACATCACGATTTGATAGTTGTTCCCTAGGACAGATAAGGATTTGCCCGTTCTAAAAATTGAATTTGAAATTTGTTTGCAGGTTCAAATACTTTCGGATGGCACATAATCTTCGTTGACGGACGTTAGAGAGTAGATCAAAACATAGATTTATTGTGGAGGTCAGATAGGCAATCGCTCCCTGCAAAATACTGGTATTCAGCCGATTAGACTGGAAGCCGACCCCAACATAGTTGGGGAAAGGCTAAGCAGATGATGATGATGAAAAATAAAAAGATGTTAAAAATATTAGATAAATAAACACTACTACCGAAAATAATTTTCGCCAATAATAATCTATCCAGCACCTGGCGCTCCGCAGTCCGTAGATTATTGAAAATTGATCCGCGAGCATTTCGGAAACGGTTTCCAATTCGATGGAATCTCTCGTAAATCTAAGGAAAGATTTTGCAGCCGAAACTCCTTTTAATCTTATAAAAATCATTCAAAGCTTTCCTGTTAAATAAAATTTATAAATTATTCTTGAAAACGTATTCCTCGGCAGTTATATAGATGCCTCTGTGCTGATAAGATGAAATCTGAATGTAAAATATCCACTTCTAGTGGTTTACAATTTGATGTGAATGCTTTTTAAATGTTATTGGGTAACTCGAATATTCCGTTAACAGGAAAGTTTTTTTAGTTAGGCTTGTAGGTACATTTTATGCTAGAACTTGGATTTATAGGAGGCGCATTTGTGAAAATTTTACTAGTAATTTAATACCCTGAATGTATTTATTTATTTTATTATTTATGTACACACAGTAAAATACATGGAGATACGACATAATTATAACATTTATTTATTTATATAAACAACACCTTAGATCTATCTTTACAGGTTGCCCTAATGCGATAGTTAAGTACACTATAAAATAAATTGACAATAAAATAAACTACACAAACATGAGTAAAAAGGTACTGCTTATTTCTTAATAATTTCTTCCAGCAGACCTGCGAAAGGAGAAATGAGAAAGAAATGTAGACAATAGTGTGTGAGAACAAGAAGAGAAAAACATGATTATGCGAAGTCTTAACTAAAATATTAAATATACCTACACATGCACGTATACGCATGAAAATTAACATATATACTTAAATAAATACATAAAGCTTAAATATATAAACATAAATCAACCTACACTATACTATAGCTACCTATATAATTATAAACTCATAGTTGAGAGGAAAGATAATGCTCTTTTACACGAATTTTAAATAGAGAAACAGTTTTTACATCTCGAATGCTAGGCGGAAGTGAGTTCCATAAACTTACAGCATGGACAGAGAAGGAATAAGAATAATAGCTAGTTTTATGAGGATGAGATTTAAGAAATCTAAGGTGTGATCTACACGGTGCGTCACTAGGACGAGCGTAAGAAAAACGCTCACGCAGGTAGGACGGATAAGACGGGTTGTGTAAGATGTTGAAAAGGAGACATAAAATCCGAGTGTTCCTGCGATGGCAGATTGGGAGCCACTTGAGTTCCTTGCGAAGGTGAGAAACATGGTCATACTTTCGAAGACCGAAAACAAAGCGAATGCACAAGTTTTGCAAGCGCTCAAGCTTGTTTAATAGCTCCTCAGTAGCATCCAGTATATACATAGTTATAGTTATTCAGTGTATAGTATGTATATAGTTACTAATAATAAAGCTTGAAGAGTTAGTTTTTTTGTTTGCGGGTTTGAACGCGCTAATCTCTGGAAATAGCAGTCGGACTTGAATTTTTTTTTTTTGCTTTTGATGGCCCTATTCTGGGGAAGGTGTATAGGTTTTATATCACGCTACGACCCATAGGAGCCGAGTAAAAAGAAAAAAACTCTGTGAGAACGGTCAAACGAAGTAATAGCGCGGGCGGGCGATAGGATGTCGAGGCTGATATGAATAGAAAATCTATATTATTTCATAATTATGGTTCCAAGTTACATAGGACTCTTCTCAAAAGAAACAAGCAATAATCACCGCTCACTGCTTTTCTTTATCCTATTCATTGACACCGATTTTTTTTCTGTATATCCTTTAATACATCTGATTTTTGAGCGAAAACTACTAGAGTCACATTCATAGTCGATTATAATTTAGTTTGACATAATCAGCTTACTCCAAATATAACAGCATAACATTATTCAGCTGTTCTAGTAAAGCACCGCTTTTAAATAGCCACTTTAATATTTCCCAGAGTACTAGCATAGTTTGATCGAGCTAAATTAAAAGGTTCAATTAACAAGCCCCGGGAAAAAGAAAATAATGATATGAAAATAAGCAAGCTACGTTTTATTAATTAAAAACATAAGTAACTAATTTATTATATTCCGTTCTGTTGCGTTTAGCTTGGAAGTTTTTGTTAGCTTGGAAGTTTTTATAAAAGTAAGTATTTATTAATATTTTATTGAGTGGCTTGGGTAGTCGTTAATTAATTAGTTGAATCTGTAAGTAATCCTATGCATTGGGTGTTATCTTTTTTTTATTAGAAAAAAAAATTGTACAAGCCCGTATCAGACATGAAATAGACGAGTTATAAAAGGTGAGTTACTGTTGTTGAATATGTGGTACATATTATAAAGCATTTGAGTACATAGCTATTTAATTATATTTGTTATTATTTACCTACTAGCAGAAAAGAAAAGCTACAGAAAAGTGCAGGTGTGCTTTCAGCTAAATAAAAAATTGCGTTAATTGTTAGTGACAGACACATCAGTATCAATCATTGGCGAAAAATATCCGAAATAATTAACTGTAACTGAATATATCGGAGATAAATTGAATTTCCTTGGACTAACAGTGTAAGGTTAACTGAATACAGGTATCTTCCTAGCATATACCTTTTGCAAACCTGTGGAACTGTGCTCTTGACCCAATACAGGAACTGCATTAGTTCCCGTTAACAGGTTTAGGTCGCTTGAACCTTGACCTAGAACACTTGTCCTAGTTACACGGGAAAACCGGGAGATGACTATCTACTGGTTCTATATTTTAACCCTGTATTTTAATATCCGTTATGATAACAGGAGGTAATGAGATTTACTAACTTTAACATAAAGACCCTATACTACCTCAGCTAAATTTCAATTTTTATTTCGTTCGCACCATACTACTCGCGGACTGAATGAGAGCGAGACGGAGTGGGGTGCTCTCGGCTCCAAGCCTCAAATAGTTTTGGCAATTGTTTTTACGGTGAAATAAAAACAAAAGACCTGCTTTATAGTTAGTTTAGTTACCTATTATGCAAAGTTTCATGATCTAATTTAAAGTATGTTTTTGAATACCAGCGGTTTATTGTTCGATTTAGAAGTAACTTTAGATTTTTTTCTATAGAGATTTTTTTATGTAATCGTGATTTCGTCAAAAATTTTATCTAGCATCAATCCTTAACTTTAACATATTTATTTCAAAATTAATGCTGTAGTATTTTCGACATAACCGAGGATCATGCTAAGCAATTTGAGGTTGTATAGGCTCTTATTATGTTTGTTCTAAAATATTTTGATTGAAAAGAAAGAGGCTTCATCATTTGAAATGTAGGGCAAATGTTGCTAATCGTTTTTACAAGGTGAATTTATACTTAATTACAACCCTGTATTGAAATATCCATTGTCTGCTCGTTGGTCAGGTCAGGCCATGGGTTCGATACCCGAGGCGGGCAAAGTGTTATTGAGTGTTCCTATTTCGAATTTCTCAGTAGCAGCCCGGAGTCAGGATTTGTGCCTGATGATGATGGCAATAGCTTCGCTCCCTATTACATGGGACTTAAACATAACTGGCGAAATGTGTGTGTTCCTATTATAGGTGCACCTCTGACCTTCGGGGACTACAATCTTGATTTATGTTTTAAGGTAGGTTTAGGTAATGCTACTACTAAACACGTGTCGATGTCTTACAGGGTTTTTTATGGCTCTTGAAGAATAGTTAAGCGGAATAGGTTACTAAATATCTACCTACGTCTATTGTATTTTAGGTACATTTTTCCTATTCTTAAAACAGTATTATTTTCTAAAACCCGAACTTGTTATCCAGAGTTAATTTCCTATGAAATCTATCACTGAAAGCCGTCCTTGTAAATCTTTTTGATGTTCACTCTCTTCAACGTCTTACCGCATCATAACTGTCAACTCCACCACAGCTACAGGATATTTATAAATGTCATGAACATGCTTTAAAATGTCAGAATCCTTTTAAACTTTCTTGAGTTTATGCACGAGTAATTTTTATCTAGTTTCTGAAAAAAATGGCTTGTTTTTTCCGTAAAATCCGGTAATTGCCTAGTCACTTGCACCGAAATGAAGTTATGTCTCTGTTATAAGTTTAGCTGCAAAATATCTGACCGTGGAAAATAATATTCCGCACGAGGGGCGAATATTCTGCTAGCAATTTATTGCAGGGAGTATTTACGAGGTTACAAGTAGTTTTATTTTTTCGATTTAGTGGTAATCTGTGTAGTTGAGATTTTTTTATCCAACCTGAGGGCCAATTTCCGTAATTTTTACGAACGTTCGCATTCGCATCTCATTCGCAATCTGTCAAAAATACAATATTTTTGACAAGTCTGACAGATTGCGACTTGAATGTGAACGTTTTTTTAAGTACATATGAGAATTGGCCTTCTGTTTATATTTTCAACCAGATATTTTTTTGAGAATCCGTACGAAAAATCTGTGGATAAACCAGTATATTCCCAAAATCTTTCGTTTATACTATAAATAGAAACTAAGGTACCTATAAGATTTGCGCAAAATAATTGATAAATTATTTGACTGTCTCGTGGGTTTAGTAGCCGCAAGCGTTATTGCCAAGCACGAGGTACGATTCCCAGGTCGGGCAAAATGTTATTAGGTTTTTCTTATAGAAATTTCTCAGTTATATACTAGTCCTGATTTGTGCCCGGTTGATTTCAATTGACTCGCCCCCTATGGAACTTGAATATAGGTAACTGGCGAATCGTGGGTGTTCTATTGATATGTACACCTCTGCCTAACCCTTTGGGTATTACAAGGCGTAATGTTGTGTTATTATTTAGCTCTGAGCCTATTTATTTGCTTGTTTGATTATTCATGCCTGTTTGTGATTTACCACCACATGACGTCATTAACCTATGTTAGGTCAATTAATTTTTAATGTGAATACTGAATATAATATTAAACGCCATGTAATAATATTCAATGGTAATTTGCTCTGATAATTAAAAAAAAACATTACCCTCCTTTTGGGGCAGACGGGTAAATACCTACTTGCCATGCCTAGGCACTTAGTAATAGAAAATTAATGACACAATTAAAAAAAATATTAACCCGTGTATAACGGTAGGCAAAAGATAAATAAAAGTTAAATGCTCCCTTAAAAGCCACGTGTCTAACCCAATTAGAAAAACCAACTGAAAGCTCCCCATGTAACGCCTTTATTATTATCTCTCGATAATTTTTGTATGTCTCTGTTATAATCGAGTAAGTTCGGCAATCTTCGGCGTCATGTGCCGAACCCGAATTGGGTACGTAATAATGTTTTTAGGGGGATGCGCAATGTTAGCCCGCGAAATTCTTTCTAAAAATCGTAAGAAAAGGTCGCGAATCATTTTTATCAAGTTACAACTTGACACTGATTTGCAAATTGCAAAAAACACTACGAATAATAATTTGAATTTCGCGGGCTATCACAGCAAATTCACCTTGTAGGTTTATCTTCTTTAAATAAGTGAGTTCAATGTTATGTAATGAAAATCTTTTGTAACATTACGCCTATATTTCCCGTAGGGTAAGGGCAGATGTGTATCTATATTACACACCCAGTTTCGCCTGAAAAAAAGCAGACCAAATAAAAAACCTTTTTTATTTGGTCGGAGTGTCGGGGGAACCCCGTCAGGAACGCAGTTTAGAACGAAGAATCACGATGCTCGCACGCACACATACACACACTTGTATATAATAGAAAGAGGCAGAGATAGAGAAAGACGCATGAAGGGTACATAACGCTTTATCCTTACGTGACGATTTCTACCGTCAACTCCTACGGCAACACGGTTAATAAGGAATTTCGTTCCAAAAATCTGATGTCTGGTTGTAAAAAAGAATGAAGTTGTGAGAAGATTTTTAGTTGAATCATAATTAGAATAATGGTCACAATGGAACAATGGAACTAACCTAATCTTAACTGGAGTGCTGTTAATATAATGTCAGTCGGTACACTAGCCACAAATTCGGACAAATGTTTTGATATTTGTCCGAATTCGTGGTCAGTGGTCCGAATGAATAAGTATGACAAATTCAGGCTCTTTCCTTTGTTGGCTGCTAAGAAATAATGGTATGTATTCGTAAATATAATACGTAGTTAATTAAGATTAAACAGTGTGTGTTTGTGTATATAGGTGGTAGTACGGTAGCAGTGTGAACTAAGGTTACGAACAGCTCGAATTGCCAGCAGATCGCTAAGGCAGCTCCATTGTACAAGAGGCTGATACTCATTATCAGCCAGGTATTGCTCGATTACGCGTCATAACGTCAACTCCGGCTGTCGCTGAAAATCAGCGTTGTGGCTCTGTCTCGCATAGGGTAACAGCATTATGCTTAGCTATAGTGTTGCGTAGATGTGACGCATATCTTCACCCAACTTATACTTTTTGGTTTGTGTTTACGTTACGTCATGTTTTGCCACAAATACACGTATTTTCGTTCCTTTTTTCTTATTCTCAGCTGTGTTCTAGTTACGGCATTGCTAACCTCGTTTGATTAGAACTGCTTAGGCAGATGCCACATTTGCCTATCAGACCCCAAATAAATAACAACGAAACAACAGCCTCTCAGAATATTTTGCTCAAAATTCAAGTTCACTGCACAATCTCAAAAGCAGATCTAAAAATATTTTACCTAAACAAAAAAAGACCCATTTATCTGAGGACACACGAGTACCTATCTAAGGTTGGATTGTAAATAGGTTCAACGTAAGTAATCCCATCCCTCTTTTGTATTCAGAAAAATAAACCTCACGAAATATGGGGATGATAAGAGAACGGGGATGGGAGCCCGCTGGTGGATAATAAAACATTTTGCGATAAATTGCACAGTCGTGTACCTGGCTTGACATTTACTGAACAAAAGAGATGAATTTATTTATTATTTTGTTACATTATTATTGAATATGCAACGTTTATTGAAAAATAATATTTATTTTGATGACCTTGTTTTTGCAAAGTGGTTTCACCCCTTCCATTTCAACACACACATTTGGTATGTAGGAATTATATTCACGCCACCGAGAGAATGCGTTTCTGATACCTGTCAGTTGGGCAAGATTAGACTAATAAAGTTTAAATTCGAATAGCACGTATTCTTTTGTACTCAGCACGTTTCTTTGTAGATGCTCAGTCATTTTTGACAATGACATTCAAATTCGAATTATTATCGGCAAAAAAAAAACCGAAAAGATTTTTGCATCATTTTAAACAATTGAAGAAGCTATGTTTTGGTCAACATAGCTGCATAGGTGTATACATCATTTAAAGGGCAGGCCAAACTGGGAACGAATCTAAGTTCGTTTAGCTTCGTTCTTGTAGCTACTGCGTGTTTGCATACCTACTTCGGTTCACACCGCGCATTAAGATCCGAAGTATGAAAAGACGCGGTAGCTAGATGAGCGAAGCTAAACGAACTTAGTTTCGTTCCAAGTGTGACCTGCGCTTTAGACGTGGGTAGCGGGTATCCATCACATTGTGTCACCCAACATTGGGTGATCGATCTTTTAAAAAGTTACTTTTACGTCCGTCAGCGTCACTATGCTGGGTTGTGACATTGTAATGGATGTTTTCACAAACATGGAAATATTCCGACGAAAGAAAATATCTACCTTCGCAAGTGAATACCATATGAAATTCGTGGAAAGTCATTCAATTTTTGTTTCTCGCGGTTTAGAGATAAATTGAAGTGAGTGTTAGTGTTACTGCGATGAAATTGTTTTTTGGCTGTTGATAAAATTATTAATTTTATTTTCTGTCAATTTTACTGTTATTGATATCACATAAATGATTATCGTATGGCATGAGTCACTAAATTAAATTGCATAAAATTAACCCGCTGGATGCGGGAAGCACAGAACTGTTCGAAGTGGCGGTGCTTGGGGAGGCCAATGTCCGGCAGAGGACGTCTCTCGGCTGAAATGATGATGATAATGAATACTTATTGCCTGAAAAAACAAAAAACATGTATCAACTAAATTGTATTTACAACTTTTCAACCCAAGTTTTCTCAGCCAAACAGTTATTTCTTACTTCATCTTTGGCTCATTTGTGCTCTCCCATTTAGATACTTGTATATTACAAAAGCCTAATTCCTACTATGTGTGAATTCACAAAGTTTTTCAGACTATTAGTAGGCAAAGCTTTCCAGCGGTTTCCATAATGGTTTAGTAAATTGAGAGCACCGCAAAGTTGCGTCGACTCGTGAATATTTATTAACATTATTGAGGCAGTTACGGAAAATTAAATTTCATCGTCACAGTTTTATAACAATGGTAGTGAATGGAGCAACAAGTTACTAGGATTGTCATTTTAAGTGCCTAGCTGTATTTAAAATTACTTTTAAATTATTTAGTTGTTAGAACTTATTTAACGCGGCTGGAGGAGTTAATTGGTGGAAATCATCACGTAACGAAAAAGCGTTATGGCCAAAAAACAAAACAAAAACTTATGACACATGTCAAAAAAAATGTTTTTTTTTTCTTTTCGTATCTGTCTGCTGTGACCTTTGTGTGTTGTTCTTCTAAACTTCAAAACGGATTTTGATGTAGTTTTGTCCATCATTTAGAGAATTGTATACCGGAAGGTGATTATTACATTAAAATAAATCCTACATAAAATAAACAAATCTCGACGTTTTTTCAAGTCGTAAAAACCGTGCGACTCAGGGGCGTGTCGGTAGTTGTTTATAATTCATTCACCCCTAAAACGTTCCTACACAAAATAAACTCGTGTGTTCTCCAAAAAAATATATACTCATAATATAACGAGGCAACAATACAATATGTCCCTAAGCAATAAACAGCCATTAAAAATTACCCACCCACTTCGGATCTGACATGGTCTCGAGCTAAAAGCATCAAAGGCGTCACGTCTTTTCCTCGACTCGTTTTGTTTGCCGTACGTGAAAATATATTATTTTCATCGCAAGAAAAACTCGAATAATAATACATAATATAAACGAATGATATGGCACACTCTTGAGAATTCATGACACATAATGTGATTGTGGTCTGTAAAATGAGTGTAAATGGGCCCGTTTGATATTGAAAACATTTGTTTTCTTTTTTGGAACCTTAAAAACCGGCCAAGTGCGAGTCGGACTCGCGCACGTAGGGTTCCGTACCATTATCTATAAAAACTGCAAAAAAATCACGTTTGTTGTATGGGAGCCCCCTTAAATATTTATTTCATTCTGTTTTTTTTTTGTATTTGTTGTTATAGCGGCAACAGAAATACATCATCTGTGAAAATTTCAACTGTGTAACTATCACGGTTCATGAGGTAAAGCCTGGTGACAGACGGACAGACAGGCAGACAGACAGCGGAGTCTTACTAATAGGGTCCCGTTTTACCCTTTGGGTACGGAACCCTAAAAATGTATAGTCCAACTCAAATAATTTTCAATTAAACCATTTACAGGCACTTCTGAATTGTCAAGGAGTCGATCAGTCAGAAATATGATGCTAGTTGCAGTAGTGAAGCAGATGCTAATCATTACTTAACTTTAAGCAACGTTTTTATGGGAGTGACTTACTACTTTTATAGTTTTATACAGAATTAGTTGATGCCCGCGGCTTCACCCGCGCGGATGTCGGTTATTATATACTAAAACCTTCCTCGAGAACCACTCTATCCATTGGTGAAAACAGCATGAAAATCGGTGCAGTTGTTTTTGAGTTTATCGCGAACAGGACGACAGACAGACGCGGCGGAAGACTTTGTTTTATAATATGTTAGGATATATTATCGTATCGTATGTCAACAAAAATTTGTTACATTGACCCGGGTTATTTAAAACTGCATTGGAAATCATTACAAACAGGTATGGTCGTGTTGTTTCTCTCTTTGATCCCTAAACACGATACTTTTTGCCAAAGGTTTCAAGGGCTGCCCGGCTGTCATCGTATCTTTTTACAGAATGTTTCCAAATTAGTGTTATTTTTCATAATACTTGACTTGCTTTTGATATAAATAGACCGAGGGCTTTTTTTTTTTTTTTTTGTGAAACAATAAATGTGAGTTATAAGTTAAGTAAAGTAATTCTGCAACACCTATAAACTTATTCATATAATACTAAGGTATTCAGCTTACCCAGTAAGATCTTCTTGGTCGTACTTAATTACTGAAGGAACCCAGAAAGATGAGACCTTACTTATAACACAGATTAGTACAGATGGTTCACTCCGCTTAATCTTTTAAATAAAAAGCGACTCTCACAATATAGTGCAATTCAGGTCGCACTAATATTCAGTGCCGGATTCAACTTTAGCGCCGCCGGCCGGTGGGAACAGAAAAAAATGCCGCCCCTTATCGAAAAAATGCCGCCCCATAATAGAAACGATAGAAATTATTTTTTCCAAAAATGCAAATAATAATATTATACTTAATTGTTTAACATTTTTCGACTGTTATATTTTTTCAATTATTCATTTTATAAAAAACGATAAAAAAGTCACTATCGATAAAGCGAAGAATTTTTACTACCCCTGAAAATTTACCGCCCTGGGCACTGGCCTCGAGTGTAAATCCACCGCTGCGCTGGTTACATTCACCTAGAAGTTGCCTCTCTCTCTTCTGACTACGTTACGCCCACTGAATTGACCCGACATAACGAGCCCGCCGCGTACATACCTAAAATGCGGAGTGCGCCTTCTGTACTACTCTGTGCATATACTTATGTAAACCTTAAGTATATCACCCTGTTGTTTCAGTGTTGGTCTTAGAACTTTGAATTTGCTTCTCATTAGCAAATTGCGTGGGTAGTATTATCCACGGGACGGGTCCTTAGACGTTATTAATTACAGAATTTAGACCTTGAATATTACCGGCTTTTTTATCAGCTGTTAGTTTAACGGTATCCTGCGCCGATATCAGAAGCGGTCATCATATTAGTGGTTCGTCGTGGACGTGTTAGGACAGCGGCCAGCACTTTCAGGTTTTTTTCCTTGAAAATAATTAAGTATGGTAATTCTATAACTGTTGTGATTATCAAGGATTTAAGTTGTAATTTCTTAACAAAAGGACGTTTCTCGATACCAGAGTTCTTAGAGTTAGGTACCATTAACGAATTGAATTTACTACCCATTACATACAAATTATGGTATTAAAAAAAATGTGCAGGCAGTTTTAAATGAATCATTAAGTGTGTTTGCAGTCTAAATTTTGAGTAAATAAACAAATTGACTTGTGCTACTAAATAAGTAAACGCAAGAAAGCACTCGATTGAGTCGCAACACGGCGCATGTCATCGTAAGTGTTCCTGTCATGAATAAAATATATAGCTACTTACGGTAATTTCTTATTTTAAAGAGTTCAGGTACGCACGGGCGATTTTTCCCGCAGCGGTTTTTTTTTTCGCACACTGTGTTTTCAACGCTCTACTTAGCGCCGAGAGTTGAAAATCCAACAGTGTGTTTTTTCGAGGCGCTGGAATACACGTCCCAACTTAGGATTCTCAACCCTCGGCTCAATACTGAGAGTTGAAAATGCAGTGCGCGATAGAATCCATGCGCTTCTTCTAGGGAATAAATGACGAAAAATCTTTTGTTGGACTTAAGTATCAAAATAAAAAGTCCTTAGTAAAGTTCGAGCTAGAATATTGAATAAGCTAGAAGTCTAGGCTAAGGCTAAATTAAAAAGAAACAACAAAAAATATGGGTTCAATTGACAAAAATGTTTAGATTTTTTTTATTATGAAAAGTGCGAAAGTACTTATAAAGAGCTTACAGTTGAGCGTTTTAAAGATTGAACGTTACTCTCTCACTTTAGAGAGCTTTTGTATACCATGAAGTGGAAATCGGATACTTGAAATGAAATGTTGAATTCAGAGTTTTTTCACGTAATGCGGCTACGTGCTACGGCGTAGACACGAACGTAGCCGGCTACGGTCTGCTACGGACTTTTGTGTTTGTAGTGAAATTATTATATTGGATTCTAAAGGAGATTCAAAATTAAAAACCGGCCAAGTGCATATTGTACCATGCACAATGAAGGGTTCCGTAGTTGGGATGAATTTCTAAAACAAACTTAACATTGTAGTTGAAAAACTTGTTCTCCGATACAGAATGTATGGGAGAACATGTTTTTACAACTGCAAA
Organism: Lithophane ornitopus; assembly: GCA_948473465.1. Classification (NCBI taxonomy): domain Eukaryota; kingdom Metazoa; phylum Arthropoda; class Insecta; order Lepidoptera; family Noctuidae; genus Lithophane; species Lithophane ornitopus. Next base: position 7,480,931 of record OX419624.1, on the reverse strand, counting down.
TTTAAGTTGGTCGATTATTACTCGGTAACTTGTTGAGCCTACGTAGCGGTGATAGTTTTCCTTTTAATTTCGTTATATATACTACTGCAGTGAATTTTTCACATATCCAAACCCAACCATTTAGCTGGCTGGGGGGAGACACTTGGCTCTAAAAAAATTAGCACTTTAAAGCTTAATATTCCACAAACGGATCGCTGAATCCAAAAATGATTTAAAAAAAAAACCATCCCCAATGTTTGTGTAGGGGAGGTACCCTAAAAAAAATATTTCTTACGATTTTTTTTTACCACTTTGTCGGCGTCGTTTATATATATGTATATCCATACCAAATTACAGCTTTCTAGTATCAACGGTCTCTGAGCTAAGCCGCGGACAGACGGACAGACATGGCGAAACTATAAGGGTTCCTTGTTGACTACGGAACCCTAAAAATTGCATATTCATGGCTACTTATTTTGTTTTAAAATTCTTAACTCTATTAATAGTAAGCTCTAATACTAAGTTTATTTTTTGTTGTTAGAAACCCAAAATTATTTCTGTTTTAAAAGTATTGGTGTTGATGTTATTACATACACTGTCAAACTACAAAAAGTATAACTTACACTGAAGGAAAATATTGTAGTGGACATAGGGTTCGCCCTTGTCATACAATGGGACACCGGATAACATGTCACGACTGAAAGGAATGCCTTCCAGTAAATCACTGTACACTTGAGGCCCGATAAATAATCTCCGGTCGGTATCCCATACATTCCTATCACATTCGCGTCGATTTGTAGGCCTTTCTTATTTCGGAGAGAATTGATGGGCTCGTTTGAATATCTGAGAAGTTCGGTGTTCAATATGCGAGGAAATTTATGTCGGTACGTTTTCCATGGTTGGTTGTTTATTTGGTCGTGAGTGTAAAATTATTTTATGAGATTGTTCACCGTTTTATAAGGCCATGTTTTGTCAAAGCGTGTAAGTAATGTTTGATGTAATTTCGGCGGATATCATTGAATTCAATCATTTATAGGGGAAGCCAGGGCATTGCGGGCCCTTGGGTAAGACGGACACCCCCCTCCTTAGCAGAATAAGAAACCCAGTCGTTCGGAACTATTGGATTCTAGTCTACCTCGGACCCACGAGACAAGTGGTTTACGGTTTTGTTTTTTTTTTTTCATTTTTAAGTCTGTGTTGTAGCTAGTTCGTGGTTGTGTTAAATTCAAATTATTACATGCAATTATGAGGCTGAATAACTACCAAATATTTCTGGCGGGGCAAAATGAGCATGGTGCCCGTTTCGCCTCAGTTTAATTATGTTAATTTTATCTATTTTCTGCAGATACAATTATAGTTCGCACTACCATCTGAAGACAGATGCTCTAAATGGAGTTTGGGGGATGGAAACCGCTGTAAACAAGTGTAAAAGCGAACCACGAGAATTTCATCGTATAAAAGAAATCTGGAAGAAGGTAAGAAGGCAAACACAGAAACCAGAGAGAAGAAAGAAAAAGGCGAAGAGAAAATAAAAAATACGAAAAACAATCAGAGAAGAAGACATGGAGTGTTTGTATCCTGAATATTGATACCCGGAATCTAGAGAGAGTTTGGTGACTTGCCGTGCATGTTAGAGATGAGCCTACTGTTCCTGTACTGGCAAAGAGGATAATGATAACGAAATCCTTCACATAAGAATGCTTTGCTCGGTTTTAGACTTACGTAATAGTATAAGACATGTCTATTAAGCCCTTGTGACCTTTTGCCCCGAACATGGTGAAAAACAGACAGCACACACAGTTTTCTTTTTTAAGTTCGTATTTCAAAACTCTAGTAGACTTAAGTTCATTATTATTCCACGTTGGTTTAAAAAAAATTAGACTAATAAATGGGTTTTGATATTTTTAACTATAAGGTTTTTCTTAGGTTTTATTAATGTTTTTCCTTAAATCAAAATCAAAATATTTTATTTCACATAACCCTACATGGGCACTTATGAAACGTCAGAAGCTAGGTGCACGGTTCCAATTGGTCGTTTCCTATGGAGAAGAGCGGGCAAGAAACTCCACGGTTACTCTTTTAAAAATAATTGGCTTTACAATATTTTCGATTTACAGTTACAGTTTAAGGGGCCCACATTGCCCATACATTGTAATTATTTTATAAACAGGAATATCACCTAAGTTTCTTGCAATACCCTCGTTTGAGAATGTGGACTCATTAGCTTGTACTAATAGACTCTCATAATAATAAAGTGGAAGAGAAAAACCAATTAATCACAGTTCTATGCTCCTAATTACATTCATTGTATTAGTTTTATTATGTAGTACCGTAAGGGTATTGGAAGCAAGATTTATTTATGAAAGGTATTTCTATTATGTTAAGAAATATGGTATTATGTGTGGTGGAACTGGCAAGGTAAAATTACTCGGAATATTGAAGGAAATTGGTAAAAAACAAATGCTAAAATGTCCCAACCAATCACTTTTCCATTACCACCAAAGTGACAAACTCCGAATCAAGAAAAAGTCGGTGATATCGAAAAAGTTTAGAGTACCTAAGTGGTCGGTATTATGGATTCTTTGTCAGCTATAAATATCCCTCGTGGAAATCCCAGATAAAACTTACATAGACAAAGGTCTACCAGGATTAGGTATCATAAGAAGGGATGCGTTCTAGGGTTCTCCAATTCAAGCGGGAAAAGCGGTTATTATAAAATAACAGTGTAAATTTTTTTCTGTAAAATTCTTTAGTTGAAAAGTCAGTGTTTTTAAAAGCAATTTTACTCGGATTTTAGTGTTTACGACTTTAACTAAACAGTTTCTGAGAGAACCTCACGGTAGAACAATGACCGGTGTCGCGACAAGTCGCGCTAGTCTGCACGAGCCTTGAATTAGACATGAACTTATGAAGAACTGTAGGTACTCGTAAATAATCTGGTAAGTAGTAGATGCACAATTTTTTTTAGCATAATCAGCCTATAATGTTCCCACTACTGGAACACAGGCCTCCTCTTTGTGAGAGGGAGCGGGCCGTAATCCACCACGCGGGCTCAGTGCGGGTTGGTAGATGTCACATGTCTTCGAATTTTTCGTTCTAGGACATGCCGTTTTCCTCACGATGTTTTCCTTCACCGTTTTGAGAGCAGTGCTGATGAAATAATTTACACAAAGTCAAGCGCCTGTCGGGGTTCGAATCGACGACCTACAACTCGTAAGTCGTGGCCGTTACCACTGGGCCACCACTGCTCACACATATAGTACACACACATATGTACTGCACATAGCATAGTTTATGTTAAAACAAGAAATTTCTACTAAATTTATAGATCCGGTCCTACCTGTCTCTCTAGTTGTCTCAATTCTCATATACATAAATGAGAATAGTTCATCCGGTACTGAAGAGATTGGCTGGTCAGCAAAGTTCGTTGATTTTGATACACCTCATGCTCTATATTATTTTAGACGAGGTTCCAAATACAACATAATTTTTCTTTATGCTAAACCCGAAAAGGGGTCATTGTACTCATTATTTTAAACAATTTTTCACCATTTTCTATGGGACCAACATTGAAATCGCGAAAAAAAAATCAGCTGTTCCATACATTTGTGTTCACTTAAATCGACCAAATGTATGGAACAGCTGATTTTTTTTTCGCGATTTCAAGATTTGTCCCATAGAAAAAGTACAATGACCGGGTTTAGCATAAAGAAAATATAATGTTGTATATATATGTATATAAGTGTGGTGTACTAAGTAGTTTCATCCTATATTCAAGGACAGCTACTCATCCTCTGCATTATTTAGTGAGCCGTATGAAAGTTTGACCTACTTACCAATTCACGTTCTTCTCATTACGATCGGATATCTGAAACAAACGTATAACAGAATTTATATGTGTTCTTAAGTTGCTTCATGTTTTTAAATCTGTTATTTTTAATATTTACGATACTTTACTGGTAAAGCCTGCAATAAGGAAAAACGCAATAACATTTTATTTCAGGGAATCTTTTTCCCAAAATGTATGATGGAAATCCTATAATTAAACTTCGTGGTAAGACTGTAGAGGGGTCTACCAAATTTTATGAAAAACTCAATCAAGCAAGGAAGTTATAGGGGTCTAAAAGCACTCATAAGCAATGTCCATTCAGACCCATGTCAAAACCATTGTTGGGTCTCTTTCAAGGGAAAATTCAATATCCCACAAATCTCCATTGATCTTTTAGGCGTTACATCTTTTTGTTGCAAACTTGCTTGTTCTCTGTTTACTCCAGTAACAAAACAATGGAATCTGTCAGGTACTCTGTGATTGTGACCTTTCTCGTCACTGACGCGACCTTCCTAATTGATAAATGTATTGTTAATTAGGTGTTCCAGACAAAGGGAACTTATCGAAAATAGAAACTCTAGCCGTTCAACGTTTTAACACAACCCTGGGTTTTCAAACATTTGTTTCTGTTAAATGTTACCAATTGCCTGTTCTTGAATAAAAAGACAAGATAAGGCTATTGGCAATGAATCCAAAATATAGCCATGACAATACTTTCTATTATGGGTGGGTATTCCAATATGGAGTGCTAGATCAATATAGTTACATACTGTTATCACCAATCAGTCAGCTACGTTTATAGAGCTAGGTAAAATTACGAGAATTTTATTCTCAATATTATACGAATAAAGTTTCAGAGTGTATCCTGTCAAGCGAACCACGTGTATGTTGTCTGGATGTTCGGTAAGTCAGCACTATAGTGTTACGAATATAGTATTCTCGAAACGTAACTGCAAATAGGACTTTTCCTCAAAGTGGCAATCGTTATTTCACGAGAAAATGGTAACTATAAAGTATGTGTAGGTATATTGCTCGGACTATAATCACGAGAATTCAATATTTCGTGGTAAAAATATTTTTCACAGTAAGTTTATTACTGTATCAATATTTTATAGAGAGACCAAAAATCAAATAAAACTGTCTGCAAGCTAACCTTTTCAAATAATAACATTCTTAGCTCTTAGAAAGAATATTTTTATTACAAGAAAAAGACACATGGAAGCCATTAGTGTCCATGTCTCACTAGAACTAAATCCATAACATAACATCACGCCTGTATTCCCCAAAGGGTTGGGCAGAGGTGTACAGTTCAATTCAAACTTAATGGCCGCTCGGAAGTTAGCTACTCGCTGCGCAGTACCCCACCCCTCACCCCCGTTGGCACATTAAATTGATACTGCCCAGCGACTCGCCTCATTTTCCGAGCCGCCATAGAGTTTGAATCGAACTGTACCTTAATAGGTACAGTTCACTGTCAATGAGGGTGTACTAATGTACACCCTCATTTTGACAGTTATGTGTAAGTCCCATGTTAAAGTGCGAGCGTATTGCCATCAACTGGGCACATAACCAGATCTTGGGCTGCTACTGCTGGATGGATGAAATTCCACATTGAAAAACCCAATTACACTTTTCCTGACCTGGGGATCGACCCTACGACCCATGCTCAACAGACCAACGAAGCAGTCGATTAACTAAGATATTTCTCTACTTTCTAGAGAAATATCTTGTAGTTTATTTTATATCCCAACATCAGTATAGATTAAGTTGTTTCTGAATAGCTGCGAGGAAATTGGCAGGTCGAGCGGTTATCAAAACTAAAACTAATTCGTTTAAATGTTCGGCAGGGTGGAGTTAGTGATATAATTGTAAAGCTCTGGAATTTTTGAGCTAACGGTTTCGATAGCAGATTATAATTAAATTACTAGACATCGCTTGGTTCCTTGTGAGAAAATGCTTCTACAGACTCCTATTTGATTATAATATAACATAATCAGCCTATGTTCCCACTGCTGGAGTACAGACTAACGATTCGACTGCGATCTACCACGCGGGCCCAGTGCGGGTTGGTAGATGTCACATGTCTTCGATTTTTTTGTTCTAGGACATGCTGGTTTCCTCACGATATTTTCCTTCACCGTTTTGAAAGCAGTGGTGACGAAATAATTTACACAAAGTAAAGCGCCTGACTGGGTTCGAACCGACAATTTTATTCGTTTAAAAGTCGCGGCCGTTACCACTGGGCCGCCATTGAATATTTTATTGAAATTTAATCATAATCTTTAACACACAAGTAATTTCATACAATGTTTATTAATTCTTGGTAGGTATCAGTCTAAAGTTAGAACCTAAGCTAGATTCTGTACGCTTTGCATGAAAACAGCACCTTTCGCCGTCAGAGAGGGTGTTTCGCAACAAAGATTTATTTATAGCCTGAAAAGGTGTGATACCTTTGCGTTTTTCTATAGTAAAAATGGTGAAGCACCTGTTTTACGCTTTTATAAATAAAAACAACCTAAGTATCTAATTGATTTTTTTTCTTATACCTACCTGGATTGAAAGAAAGAACAAAGAAAGAAAGAAAATACATTTATTTAGCACAGACAAAGCACACAACACAACGTAACTACAAGTAAAAAAGACAAAATTAAAAAAAAAATATATATATATATATAAAGAAACAATTCAAAAGTGTCTGAGGGTAGCCTAAGAAAAAAAAAAGAGAAATAAGGAAGTGTGCAGGAAGTGTGTGATTGCAAACACCCGTAAGTCGCTAAAGTATGTCAAACCTTCCAGAAACGAAAAAAGTAACAACTACATGACCTAAATGTAGTCAGTTTTTCCTTCAATCACTAGGTATACTGGGTATTAGGGTAGACACTTTTTCTATGGGACCAAACTTGAAATCGCGAAAAAATAAAATCTGCTGTTCCATACATTTGTGTTCACTTAAATCGACAAAATGTATGGAACAGCTGATTTTTTTTTGCGATTTCAACGTTGAGCCCGTAGAAAAAGTATATTATACATAGATGACACCAAACCACTAGTTTCAAGGATAACGGTGTCTACCCTAACACCCTGTATACGGAAATCTTATACATCAATTTAATAATTACCCACAAGGCTATAACCCAATAATCATATACCTAACATAGGTAATCACGAAACAATTTCAGACTCTCCATACCAAACACGATTCCCACCTGGTCACGTATTAAGATATCACAACCGCTAACCCGGGCGGGCGGCGCCTCCACCAAAATACCGATAGTAATTCCATTATTGTTACCAACAATTTCAGAGAAATAAGACGCTAAGGGTATTTACCACAGAATTTGTAAGGATTTATCTCAAGTATAACCGATCGATAGGGTCGCATAACCGTTCGCAGGTATGGTAGATATTTCACGCAAATTTGATGGAGGCTTTATTTGGTAAGCGATTAGAGGGCAAAACCTGCGTTAGAATGTTGAAATTGACCTTTTTGGTGCAACCGTGAGGCACACACTGTTGTTATTAAAAGATTTCTCTTATTTTTGTATTTCACGATCTGTTGCCAAACAAAATTTAAGGCCGCGTCCTATTTAATTAAAATATTATGTTTCTTTTTGTTCGGTGAACCGGATCGCGTGGTCGTGCCGACAGGGGGAGGACTGTCCAGGGTTGCGGAATAGTCCGAAAGGGATACCGGGACCCTGGCAACAGGCAACTGAAGGAACACGGGTGGGTTTTAGTCAGTAAGAGTCTGACACGCCCTTCCGCTCCGCCCAGAGCGGGAGAAGTCATTTGATGATTTCCCACCCAAAAAAAAAAAAGTGTGGGTCTGTCCGGTTTTCAAAACAAAAGTGACATAAGACCGAGACGATCGCTTTTGAATAGGACGTATAGAAAAAACAAAATATATTATGAAAGAATACCCCCGGTATTCTTTCATATATATTTTTTCTATACCTACAGTTCACGGCCGCGGGGGTATTCTTTAATAATACTTTTTTCTATACATTTTACAGATGCGGGAGTATTCTTTCACATTTATTATTTATATCTTTACAGTTCTAAATCTATATTTTCAGCATTAGAATTGTTCCCAGACACGGTAGCAATTTTTTTTTTTTTAATATTCAGTGTACAGTTTTGACTTCACTACGATTTTAATTTAATGTATAGATTACGTATAGGTAAGTTGTTATTTATGTATTTACAGTACAAAGTAATTTAGCTCTTTATCTGACAAAATTTTAACTCAAATATAATTTTAAATCGAAAATCATTACTGACATAGATTATACTAGAATCGAAGCTAACTTACTTTAAATGTGCCTTTCATCTGATTCTAATAACACCAAATCGTGCATAAAAACTCCGCAAATATTAAGCCAAAAATACGCACAAGGGCAAATTAAAATCTGCATTAAGAAACTCTTGTCCTAAATTATAAGGAAATTTAATTAAGAGCTAATCCTAAAGGTGTACTCCATTTGGGCGAAACCATGACCAAATTAAGAAGACCCTAGGGCTGCCTTCGCTGCCATCTTTGTTCAACAAAATTGAAGGGCCAAGATACAAGGTTTTTGTAAAGATGGTTACCGCATCTACTCTTTTGATTTATCGTTCGCACCGTAAGACCGTGGCCACCTGAGCTGACAACTTTTATTGACCATTACACGAAAAACAACTCAATTTATATGCTTTATAAAATGTATGAAAGCATTTCGCTTTTATAAAGTGAGACATTTTTGCTTTTTATAACGAAACGTTTAGTGCATTGTTATGATTTAATAAGTATTCAATTATAATCTGAACATATCAAGCTGTGAGTCGCCAATAGCTATTGGCTAGCTTTTGCCAGCGGCTTAGCCCGCGTCGATGTCGGAAATTATCCCAAGGGACCGTAACTACCGAGATAAAAAGTATCCTATGTGTTAAATAATCCAGGTTATAAACTGTGTCCCAAATTTCATAAAAATCCGTTCAGTACTTTTTGCGCAAAAGAGTAACAAACATCCTTTCGCACAAAATATCACATTTATAATATTACTAGCTGCGCCCTACCCGCGTAAGTCTCGATCCCATGGGAATATCGGGATAAAAAGTATCCTATGTCCTATTCCAGTTCATGGTCTACCCCTGTGCCAAATTTCATCGAAATCCATTCAGCCGTTTTAGCGTGAAATCATAACTATCAAACAATTTACTTTCGCATTTATAATAATAATATTAAGTTAGGATTAGGATATAGTTACATAGAAGGAAGAATCGGATAGTAGGATAGGATTGGTTCGGATTGTGTTTTCAGAATCCTAGCTATGATCATTTTATGTTTCTACACCAATGATATCATAAAAAACTTGCACCTATTATAGAAGAGCGTTCCAGGATTTAAAAAAAAACATTATCAAAGTTCTTTTTTTTTAAATTATAGAATCAGTTCTTACTTTGATATCTAAAACTAATTTACTTTTTAAATCCCAAAATGAAGTAACTCGCAATAACAACTTTGCCAGCTAGTCGATGATCGTACTTTAGTAAAAAAAAAAGGTAACAGGACCACGTCCTTTGATCTTCGCCCCCGCAACGACGAAACTTTAATAAATGATTAAACTTTATGGCTCAGTATTTATGATTACTTTGAAATACTTAACGTAATTTTCGTCAAAGAAAATAACAAGTTGTAGGTACGCCGAACTCTTTACGTGTCGCTGAGTTTATTAACGCATTTTTTAAATGGATGATTTTCATGTCATTATTTGTTTTTGTTATTGAAGATGTTTTGAGACCGAACAGCTGACCAGAAATTGCACCTAATTGCTATGCAGGCACCTCGGGAGCATCAATCACTAACCTGTACATTTTGCCTGGAAAGATATAAACTATGATGTACCTAACAAGGTCATACAGACAGACATGAAAAGCGAATTTAATTTAAAATATCTATAGATAGATGATGACCTTTGCAATGCGCAAACGCTTAAGGTGAAATGGTTCCAAAGCAGATGTTTTGACGCGTTTCGACTTCACGCAAAATTAATGTTTCTCTCAAAAAAACAACGTATTTGCGATTTTTTTTAATGATTACTAAAATTTAAGAGTGTCTTATTTTTCTATATAAACACAAATAAAATATTTTTAAACATAATGCAATAGGATTGCGCGCCGGCCGGGTCATACCGCCGCTCCCGGCTCCCGACAGTCACTACCACGATACCACTTCGCCTTAAACGCTCTAATGCGTTATCTTAGAAATTGGTCTCATTGCTCAAAAGACTTACCTACCACTATCACCTGCAAACCTTTATTCAAAACTTGCATTAATAAAAGGCAGTTTCATAAAACCACGCCGCAGTTTCATTAAAAATATTGTCCGCACGAAGTCCTAACAAGCCCTAACTGTGTGAGTACGGCGGATACTGAAAACAAAACACTAACTCCACGAACTGGGCCACTCATGTACAGTTAGAATTATGAGCAAGACTGTTTATACAGACAACTACTTATTTAAGAGGGCACGTACTTCAAACAAGCCTTCGTAGATAATATTTGTGTTGGCGCCACTAATTCTCGTCTTCGTTACGGCCTGGTCGCGTCGCAGTTTCCAAACAATTTGAAGTTTCACGCAGTAAACACAAATAGAGACATGCTCGCCTTTGGATTGTTTAGTATGAGACCATAAATATGAGCACTTCATCAGGGCTTGTGGTTACTTGACAGGGTAGTAACACACCATGCTTCTTAATTAAAATTATTCCTTACTCCGCCAGCCAACCTTATATTATATGCATGCTGAAAGTGAATTCATCATCAATCATCATTTGATAAATGATTTATTTTCTATAAGTGGGTTTGTACAAACACTTTTACACGTCAATCACATTTTTAAAACTAGATGAGGTCGGCGTTTCCTATCTGACTACTCTGAGAAGAAAGGCCGAAACAAACTCAGAGGTCATACTCTCTTTTGAAGTCCTGACATAATCTTGGACAGATCATGTGAAGACCATTTCAGACACCATCTGAAATGGCCTTTTGAGGAAAGAACCACACAGATTGAACCCTTTTTCACGAACTCAACTCTTATCTCAATTTATTTGGAATCGGCCCAACATGTCTTTTTTTCCATAGTTTTCTATAATCTCGGTGATCACTCCCTTTCGAGCCATATCATCTTTCACACAGTCTATCCATCGTTTTTTTGGTCTTCCCCTACTCGTATAGCCATCCACATTCATACTCAAAACTTTCCTTAACATAACGCTGAAGTCAATTAGTGTGACCAAGAAAACAGTGATTTCAACACAAACTTAAAAAAAATAAAAAACGCATAGTAAAAAAAAACCTTTCTAGAATCTATAATTTCTCAACTATTTTATCAGTAGTAGTTACATGCATACACATAATTATCTGCCTGAAAGTCTAGACTCGTCTTAGACTTTCAGGCATTCAGGCTTTCAGGTATTAGACAGGCTAGAAAGGTGGGCAGGAAGGCAGGTTAGAAAACAGGTAAATATCTGTTTTCTAATATTTCGGGCGTTCATACGTAACTGTTGAGCATGAAGACCTGGGTTCGATTCCCTTTTTTTGTTGATTTTTTTTTTTTTTTTTTCTAAGGTTTCATAGTCTGGGTTTGTGCCCGGTTGATGGACTTAAACAATTCGGCGAAATGTGGGTCTACTACACTTCTGCCCAACCCTTTGGGGATTACAGGCGTGATGTTATACGTTGTGTTGTAATATTTCGGGCGTCTAAAAACTAATAGTGAGTAAATAACAAAACATTACTTTCATAAATCAAAAAACCAATAACGATGTTCCATTATTTCAAGCTTTATTCATTATTCACAATTATCAAACACTTTTGTCGGTCAATAGACCTCATTTTAGCCAGGCCCATTTAAAGATATTAACTGCCTGATAAGAGTCCGTTTTACAAATGTAAGCGGCCCTCTATTTGGTGTGTACCTTTGAAATTAATTCAGTAACAGTTCAGGGTAATCTTTAACTATGTTAACTACCTCGTTTGAAGGGTAATTCGAGTTTAGATCGTACCTTTTATTCATTTAGTATTTGTATATTTATCTTCAAGTTTTTTTAAGTTTGTATTTTAGACCAAATAAAAAGCCTATTTATTCATCGACATACAGCTTATGAAAGTCCGAGGATAAATCGCTTTTTCGGAGAATATACAATACAATCTCCGAAAAAGCGACGATGACGGGTAAAATTTTAAAGCTTTCATGGATGCCGAATTTTTATAATATTGGCGCTGGACCCAAAAAGGATCGTCAGCTATAAAAAACCCTTATGTTAATATCCGTTTACATGATCTATCTATTCATATCATAAAATAGTAGCGTAGCGAAGAATGTTTGTGCGTCTGTCTGTTTGTCTGGATATTTATGTTCTAGATTGGCGCAAAAACGGCTGAACGGATTGGAATGAAATTTAGCACACAGATAGTTTATAACCTAGATTAGCACATAGGGTACTTTTAATCCAGGTAGTACGTTTCCGTGGCATATTTTCCGATATCCATCTAGAATCTAGATGGGGTTCCCAACCTTTTCTTGGTCAGGGACCACTTTTATATTATTCTTGTTAGCAGGGACCACTATGTAGGTAGGTGTAATAAAAATAAACTGTAATAATCAAACTGAAACTTTATTTAAAAACTGAAATTACATAAAAGAAATAATAATATTTTTGGGATAAACATCTGTAAGTTTGTATTAATGTGATTTCTGTGCTTGCATCTTCTTCACGAGTTAGGCTATCCTAGGACTAATATTGTTACTCAAAGCTACACGCAAATCATCACTTACTTTCAAACGATTCCTCGCCTTGTTTTTAATTACCAACAAAGCAGAAAATCTTTGTTCACATAAATAAGTTGTTGAGAAAACCATAAAGTAGCGCAAGGCGATTTCTCGAAGTTTAGTATAAGAAATTGCTTTCTTACAGCAAAACGACTCAAGTGAATTAGATTCAAAAGCATCCTTGCAGTTTCTGTCATTTTGGATTTCAATAAGTTCTTCCTGGATTCCTTCAGTAGGTAACTTCACGGACGAATCGTTCGCGGACCACATTTTGGCTTCTGCGGACCACTGGTTGGGAACCATTCAGATTCTAGATGAAACCGCGGACAAAATGTAGTGAAAAATAAAAATGATAACGCATGCGTGGTTACATTTTAAACTATTATTTATTTTTCCTTACTTGCATCAAGACACCTCAAACGCAACAAAAATCGTGCAATTATTTTCAAGTCACGATAAACGTTCACTCTCAAACATACATCCACATCAGTAGTACAGCTGCGCAGAACAGAATCCCTGCTGATATGCTCTTAAAGGGATTTGCGGTTCACATAACCCGGCTGTGTCGTTCCCCAAACGACAAAGTGGATTGTAACGGTCACTCAATACGTATAATCTGTGCTGAGTGGCTTTCTTGAAACTGCCTTACTATTGCCGGTTATTAATACTTTTGCTTCATATTATAATAATAACTAGCTGCGCCCCGCGAAGTCTCGATCACGTGGGAATATCGGGATAAAAAATATCCTATGTGTTAATCCAGGTTATAAACTATCTGTTTGCCAAATGTCATCCAAATCCATTCAGCCGTTTATGCGTGATTGAGTAACAAACACACAAACTTTCACATTTGTAATATTAGTAGGAAGTAGGATAGTAGGATGTGTCATAAAATACGTGCACTTGACTTAAGCTTTGGGTTCCTGAAAAAGCGGTGAAGGGTCACACAATTACAGCTGTCCGAATACAGAGCGTTTTTTGACACCGTAATGTCAATGTAAAATACTGGTGAAAATGGCAGATATCATGGCGGCCGTTACAACATGACGGAATCGTTCTTCTAGAAAACCGAAGCTTTATGGCCATTTTCCTATCTCTCTGAGAATTTGACATAGCTCGAATGAAATGTTGATAAAGTTTTCAAAGCAAAAGAAAACGCAATCAATCGATTGCGCACCCAACTAGGCGGCTGCAAGCACAATCTAGCGAAATGGGGGATTAATGACCCAACCAACACTCGGTGCACCAGACCAAACCAAGTCCCATATTATGTTGGAGTGTCCAAAGTGCCCATACACCTGCATTGCTGAGGACCTAAAAACGTCACTGAGCCACGCCAATGCGCACCTACCTAGTGTCATAATCATCATTTAACATAATACCTATCTACAATTTTTTTACCTTTGCTACCCACTCGAAAAGAAGAAGGTAATGGTGTCTAGTTAACACTTTTCGTCGATCAATTCTTGGTATCATTCTTTATGCGAGAAGAATTGAAGATAAGCAAAAACTTGGATGTTTTTTTTTATTGGGACCTCAGTAACAAATACATAATTATTATGTAGGTGTACAGTTACAGTTTATCTCGGCTGGCCATGGATACTGAAGTTATTTTATTAATGAAATCAACCATTAATGCCGGCTTGCTATAACGTACTGCTAATGTCGGCTTGCTATAACGTAGTTTGCTCATGTTGGCATGCTATGACGTACTGTTAATATCAGCTTGCTACCGACTCTTTGACAATTCAAAAGTGCCTGTAAATGGTTTAATTGAAATAAATGCTTTGAGTTTTGAGTTTGAGGTATAACGTACTGTTAATGTCGGCTTGCTATAACGTACTGTTAATGTTCAGTGTTTGCACGAGCTATACGAGAATAGCCCATGACGCGCCCAATTTAGCAAGTCACCAAAGTTCGTACTGGGGCTGACAGTCTCGAGTGAGACGGTTTGAATGCATTAAAGTGGTATATTTTTGTAATATTGGTCGTTTATATTCAGAAATATTGTAATGAACCCGAGACGATATGTTTAAACAACTACTTCAGAAAAGATATTCGAAGAACAAGTTTGAGACAGCTATTATATAGAGCTATAATAAATCATTCATACTAACTAAAATTCTTGGAAAAATTGAACTTTGTAAAAATAAAACTTTAATGTAAAGTATTTCATTAGAAGTCATTTGAATCTCATTCAAAAATAGTCAGAACAAAAAGTTCGATATTATCTACTATTAGGAAACTTGGCTTTATTCTTAGTCTCGATTCCTTTAGAGAATTCTAAACAACGTAGTTCCGAAGTTTAGTATCACTTGGGTCATGTAAAGCGAAAGACACTAAACTCGATATACAAAGTCGTCGGTATCACGTCCGTGATCCCAGAGGAATTGGCATAGAGGTGCACTTTCGTCGAACGACAAACTTACGAGTTGATATCGACAGCTTTAGATTCAGATGGTGCTAAGGAAACATCCGTTTTCTCATGTTTAGAGGTCACAGGTTGATGTATATCCGTTACAGAATTTAAATACATAATTCATGGTACATTGTCAAACACCTATGCAAGATTTTTTTGAGTAGGTACTCTTGTGGAGTTTGGAGCGGTCCAAACAGAAGCTGGATGGTTTGAAGATAGTTTGATGGTATGAAGCTGATGGCGTGGATGGTTTTCCAATATATGATAATTTAAAGGCATATTGCGAAGATACACTATTTCATATTTAGAATAGAAAAAAATGATACAGTCAGGCCCGTTGGCGGGCAGGCAGCAGCATAAGCACAATCAGCCTATAATGTTCCCACTGCTGGGACACAGGCCTCCTCTCTGTGAGAGGGAGCGGGTCGTAATCCACCACGCGGGTTGGTAGATATCACATGTCTTCGTATTTTTGGGTCTTGGACATGCCGGTTTCCTCACGATGTTTTCCTTCACCGTTTTGAGAGCAGTGGCGATGAAATAATTTACACAAAGTCAAGCGCCTGTCGGGGTTCTAACCTACGACCTACAACTTGTAAGTCGTGGCCGTTACCACTGGGTCACCACTGCTTTTCAGCAGCTGCTGCTGCTGGCAGGCAGTGTATTCGTGATTTATCTTAAATAATTATCGGATTGCAAGTCTATATGCGTTTATTTTGATCAGTTAGAACCCCGGACCTAACAAATGATGGAGGCCTCACGTATTTCATTGGTCTACAGGGTCTGCTCCTGACCTCGATCTCGCCTGGTCTTGAAAGCGAAAGATGGTCTACGATTCACTCTGCTTCAATGGCGGACGGCTTTATCGTAGAAAGAAATAAAGATGTCTGGGAGTTACACACTTATGCTGTGCGATAAATCCTCATAAATGAGGAAATACGCTGAGTGCAACTTGCTGGGATAACAACAGCGCAGATAGAATCAGTGCGTATAAAAATTTGATGTTAAGTGGTCAGTTTAAATAAAATACGCTTTGAAAATGCGCAAGTCTAGTGCATATAAGGCTTGAATTCCTCCTACGCTGATGTCGGTCGCGTACGGTCGGTCGCGTACGGTCGGTCGCGTACGCGGTGCAACATAGTACGCGCCGCGAACGTCAGCGTCGCAGTATGGTGCTTTATAGAACACAATGTATATACGTGCAGCCGACGACGTACGCGACCGACATCAGCGTAGGAGGAATTCAAGCCTATGTAATCACACTCTGTGTCGACGAATAGATTCGGGTGCGAGTCAAAGCCTTTACTGCCCTTTTACTTTTGACACTAGATTTAAAACTCGGTAGTGGGCCAATGAAGGTTTTCATGAAAATTCACGCATCAATATAAAATATTATCATGACTTCATTTATTTCATTAATTAGTTCTTAATTCAGTCACGACTGGTCACGAATAAAGAAAATATAGGCGCGTTGACACTTTTGATAGGTGCCCGGACCTGACGTCTTAGTGCTGCCACCTAGTGAACCTCATTTCACAAAACTCTCATTGCCACACATGGTTCCAATCATACCACTCAATAAACAAAATCAGAAAACCCTTTTTGCCACACATATGGTTCCAATCATATTTTGCAATAAATAACAGTGCCGGAGTCAAACAATATATCGTCTACATACACTAAGTGGGAAAAATACGTAATTATTGAAGCTAACTCAAAAACTACGCAAGCAATATTAATAATATTTATATGGAACCACCTCTGAAGCATGACCTACCAAACAAAAAAAGAATCATCAACATCATTTCATAATTGATAATTGACGGAGTAATCGCGTAACATACACACAAAAAAAAAACATACAGACGAATTGAGAACCTCCTCCTTTTTGAAGAAGTCGGTTAAAAAGGCCTTCTATTCTTGTATCAGCTCCTACGGTACGGAGAATGATAGTTCGGAGCAACAGTTTCAAAAACAAATGGAAATTAGGTCAAACCCTTAATAAACGTCAAAGTTTCCGTCTCCAGAAACTTTGTGAAAATTGGATTCCAAAATAATACATTACAGTATTTACAGTCATTAGCATTGTTCTCGAGTAACAGGACACCTCCATTGCAACTGTATACTTACAAAATAATTAAGTAATGATAAATAGACTTGGCTTAAATTAATAATTCTCAATAACGAAAAGTGCTTTTAGATAATAAATTGATTGTCAAAACGATGGATATTAATGAATATTTTGTTTGACTTACTGATGAATTTAAGGTCGCAGTTGGCTTGCATCTTTCGTATCTGCTTACATAAAATCTACTGAAGCTTTAGATATTTAAACCCACATATTAATCACCGCAATAACGCTCATTTTTCTGAATTTAGACATAATTTGAACTTTAAAATATTATCATCAATTGTACAAGCAAATTGAAAGCCTGCTTCTTTTTAAAGGTAAGAAAAGCTTATGGTGAGAAATTCGTCAACTCGTCCTACATGCCTACGGCCCATTATGATGTTCTTTTGATTTTCTGCAAGTTTTCCTAATTACGTTGGCATTTTACAAAAACTAGTTTCCAATTGCTCCCTTACATTACAACTCTGTCAGCGTAATTTCCGTCCACAATTTCCACGCTTCTATTTACCATTCCCAACAAACTGCTAACAATCAGATAACGCAATCTATACAAAATGTTCACTCGAGCGGTTCCCGTTAACCGTACATTAGGGCTACATTATATTGTGCCATAGCTAATTTTAAACACATGTGCGTAATTTTCCAGACCATTGAGTATGGCGCGTTAATTCCATTTATGATCATGAATAACCCAGATTGTATGCAAAGTGAATGATTGAGTATCGGTTAAGATATGAACGTCTTATTGTTTATTGGAATGCCTTGTTTTGGGGGTAAGGGGTACAGTTGAGGTATAGTTTGTGTCTATTTTTGATTTAGTAGGGTATTGTTCAATAAGGCAGTTAGCAATTATCTATGTAGGTACAGTCATCTTTCACTGACAATATTATTTGTTCTTGTATGTGTAATAGTTTTTTAGGTTGTGGCAAGGCTTAAGAAAAAGAATGTAATAGAATTGACTACGCAGCACACTCACAACATTGTTTAAAACTAAAAGAGCTGCTAGCTCGTTGCCTGCATACCCAACAAATAGCTTTTTCGTCTGAATCCTATGGGTTTCAGAAACGAATCGGGCACTTTTTTTCTTGTTGTAAGTGTCGTAAAATTCCAAAGAAGAAGGATCTCTGGTCAACCTGGAGCGGGGTTTGCCTTAGTTTGAGCTATACACAGAATCATTTGTCGATATGATTTGTCATTTCGTTTCTCTCGAAAAGCTCTTATCACCCTGCCAAATGTGACAGTATGAAATAATGATCATCAACACAATAGGGAATATGCATGTATTTTTTTATTCGATAGTTCATATCTCCAAATAATAGTTAAAAATAATTCGACGCCAGAAAAGCAATATAAAGTACTTAAAAAATAAAACCAACCGACCCGGGCTATTTAAACGCCTTCCATTTGGCGCGCTTGGTGTTGTGACGTCACATTCTATGAAAACAAACAAACAATAGTGTCAAGTCAATGTCAAAAACTCCTACAAAACACATTGATATTTTGATTGTTGTCACAGATTATTACGTCTCATCCGCTCTGACCAATAGCGTCGCTTTTCAAGTATTTGTATTTCCCACAGTTTTTTGGGACATACCTATTAAAAATTAATTTCTCGCTCAAAATAAAATATTATTCAAAAATATTGATGGAGTCATAATTCTGAATTAATATAGTTTATAAATAAAAATACTTGGCCCTTATTTGAATCACATGCATATTCCCTATTATTATGAAATAAGTAAATAGGTACTTACCAAACATTGTGATGCTTCACATTATAATTATCGAAGAACACCATGGTTCTCAAAGTCCCTATAGATATGAAAATAACGAGCACGAAACTCCAAAAGAAAAGGTAAAGAATCACCACTTCTAAGAAGAATATTCAAGGATGATTGGGAGGTAACAATGGCGTCTGCCGTTTGTATAAATTAACAATACCTCACACAAGGTAAGGTACGTTAAGAAGAAATCGATATAAGCTCTTTCTGAAAACAGTAATATGATTTCCTTTGCCTGGTAAAAATAAGCTTTATGGAAGGGCCGATTTTTTGTTTCCGTTGTTTTCGCCTGTCATGGTGACTTGGATATGCGTATATGAAGTTGTTATGTATTTTTCCGGAAATATTTTTGTGCTAACTTTTTGATGAGAATATTGCCGATACCGATGTTTCGGGCTTTAAGGTTCGGCTTATTGAAATTGTGGTGAAGTGGGGTTTGAATGGATGTTTAGGGTGAGGGAAAACGTTATGTTTAAATCCTTATATAGGATTAAAATTCGTCCTACATTATTATTATAATTATGTTTTTGTAGGGCGCATTATAGCGTTATCTCTTTTTTTGGACCTTATGATAAAAATCTATAATTACTCAACTTGGAAGTTCATGTTACACATAGTTTTATTTTGTGTAAAAACCACAATAAAGTTGATATGAAGCAAATCATCTGAATATGAATTATTCTTCCAAAAAAAAAACTCAATCACAATAATTGTCATGTAGAATGTTGGACGCAAAAAGGAAACCCTAAAAAATCTACAAATTCGAACATGAAATTATTTCGTTAAATAAATCCTTCTCTATTTTTACAGCTGATCTTTCACATTAATCATTCACAATCGAGTAAAACTCTTGTATAACATCTTCGAGGCCAAAGCCAAAGTGTTGAACCGCCTTTCAAGGCCTAAGACAAAAGCAATTCTTCATCTTTTTTTTTTCGCGTATATTTGAAGGCTTACCGTGAACACGACAACCATTATTCAAGGGAAAGTGGTAAACGAAGCTATGTATTTGTGTTACAGATGTGTTAGGATTTAGATTTTTTGTTGCAAATATTTTGGGCCAAGGGGAAGGTATAAAAAAAAAACAAAAAAGAGTTGACTTGTTTACTATAATAGATAAATGAATATTATTTTACATATAACATAATATCACGCCTGTATTCCCTGAAGGGTTAGGCAGAGGTATACCTATAGTACACCTTCATTTCGCCAGTTATGTTTAAGTCCCATGTAATAGGGGGCGAGCCTATTGCCTATCAACCAGGCACAAATTCACACTCCGAGCTATTACTGAGAAATTCCAGATTGAAAAACCAATAACACTGTACCCGGCCTGTGAATCGAACCCAGGGCCTCATGCTCTTCTGCCAGGGTTGCGGAATAGTCCGAAAGGGATACCGGGACCCTGGCAACAGGCAACTGAAGGAACACGGGGGGGTTTTAGTCAGTAAGAGTCTGACACGCCCTTCCGCTCCGCCCAGAGCGGGAGAAGTCATTTGAGGATTTTCCACCCAAAAAAAAAAAAAAAACCTGCGAGGTAGTTATAAATATTTTAATATTCAGAAAATTAAATAATCAGAGCATTGTATGCACCAAAACATACAATATTGTAATCAAGTGGATAATAAGTACGTAGATATGGTACTACATCTATACTTTACTATCTAATCTAACTAATATTATAAACGCGAAAGTTTGTAAGTATGGATGGATGGATGTTTGTTACTCTTTCACGTAAAAACTACTGAATGGATTTGGATGAAATTTGGCAAACAGATAGTTTATAACCTGGATTAATACATAGAATATTTACTACTTTTTATCCCGATATTCCTACGGGATCGAGACTTACGCGGGTGAAACCGCAGGGGGCAGCTAGTAATATTATAAATTCGAAAGTAACTCTGTCTGTCTGTATGTCTGTCTGTATGTTACCTTTTCACGCCTGAACCACTGAACGGATTTCGATAAAATTTTGCAAGGAGATAGATGGCATCCCGGGAAAGGACATAGGCTACTTTTTATCGACATACCTCGCGGACGACGCCGCAGGCGGAAGCTATTAAAGCATAATGTCACTTCAAATGCTTGTTCTAACTAGAAAGTGAGGCGTATTGAGTGGCGAGTTATTGAGGCATTTAAAAGGTCGGGTGCGTTGCCTATGTATATACATTATGTCATTTTGTCCTACTTGGACAACGCATTTGACTGAGCTTTGTAACGTATCAATCTAATATATGGTGCGTGTCATCTGCTCCATAAATCATTTATTCAATCAACTCAACCTTTCGCAGTCTACTCCTGAGGGCCTAGACAAGTGACAATAGCTTTGAATGCGTTCCATATTTCTACAACGACTTTCAACAGGATTGACATAAACTTTTCGATAGCTTTTCATTTTTGCCTTTTCCATCATCGTTATCGCTGATAGAATGTCACTTTATCTAGGGCCTCTGGACATAGGCTAGACACTAGATTATCTGCCTTGCACATCCAGTCTTTCCCAGCATTTTTTAATTCCGTTTGTCCATCTTGTGCACCATTATTTATTGATATTATTTTTTCTATCTTGACATTATAATATTTATCTATCACTTTTGTTTTATTAACCGACTGCCCAAGAAGCAGAGTAATGTTTTTCGAAAGTATGTATGTATGTATATTTCTTTGGCACGCTCTGTAGCCTAAACGGCTTGATGGATATTGACATAAATGAGGTGTCGTTATTGTGTTTGTAAACTACGCACCAAGTATGTAATATGTACCGACAGCTACTACAATTTCAGGGTTTACATAATACTATATAATATAGCAAGCAATTATATCATATTTCGCCAAAGCGACTATCATTTAGTAATTAATTATGTCATGGCGAAACAAGGCGCTTGTAACATCTAGTCTATCTTAAGGTGACGGATAAAGGGTGTCTAATGATATTCCTAAGCTCGGCTTAATCACGTCATATTTGACGCTGATCACTGGCGGTTCGCCTTGTATGAAATTAATTTACTCCTTAGTCTTTGGTAACATACATAGGATGTAAGTATTTAAATACAGCGAATCTAATTAAGTATACAGTTCCGTTATAACGTTCCTTTTTTCCATTCTAAATATGTCGCGACACAAATGAATGGCCTAAAACGGAAATTGAAAGAAAAAATAGAAAAAAAAAATAAAGAAAAAATAACGATATTAATTCTAATTAATGGCATGGAGCATGAGTTCTACTTTTAGTGAAACAATAAAAATGACAAATGATGAAACAGTTGAAACTCATGTATGAAATGTTCATTTGTGTGATTGCCTGATTCGGAAACATTACAAAGCGTAATGACTTGTTAGTCATATAAAAACAATAAGCTAACTATCATTACGGAAGTACCATCACAGTTATATAGAAGACTAACGACCGGCCCCTGCTTCGCATGGTTTTTACGACTTGACAAAACATCAATATTTCCTTATTTATTATGTCGTTTTATATTACACATAAATCTTCCGGAATAAACTGTTTAAACGATGGTGAAAATTTCAATAAAAATCCCTTGCGGAGTTTAGAAGAACAACGCGATCAGCGAGACCCGAAAGGTGATTTTAATTTATAACAGGTATTGATATTGATGTACCTACAGGTATTTATAGAAGTCACTAACTACATAGGTATAAAATACCTACGTTCTATACTTTACAATTGACGTATCAGCACAAACAAAAGATAAGCGAACGCCGAACATTGAAAATCGCAACAACAATTCGAAATTTAAACAAGAACATAACGAGATGTAAAACTTAATTCTTACATGCGAAAATTCTGCAATATATCGGGTTATGAAAATTTTGTTCGACGAATAAATCGATCCATACAAGTTCGGGCACGTTCTGAATACCACTCCAACTTCACGAGAGCAAACTTTATTGAAAAGAACTGATTTTAGCAAGTTGCTTAAGGATAGGATAGGCTTATCCGGACAGGTAGCCCGCGAAATTCAAATTTCCTAACCTTTATCGAATTCTGAGGTTATAGTGTCAGGTTGTATGTTGATTAAATATGATTCGCAACCGTAACAAAAGGCTTTATCGAGTTAAAATCATCAGAATCAGCAATACAACTCCGTTAGAATTGGCCTCAAATGTTATAATTTCATGAAATAGTCAGTCAATGGGGTAATGTGAACTAAGAGAGTTTTATTGATGATTTTTATGATTGTAATTCTATAAAGTTAAATAAATATTTGATAAGGCCGCGAATCATATTTAGATCAACATACAACCAGATACTGTTCTGCAAATTGCAAAAAAATGTTAATTTGAATTTCGCGGGCTACCCTGACGCTTTCGCCTTAACTAGAATACCGATAACAAATATTTTGCTTGGCTATTGTCGTAGGTAAGTATCGATTTAAAGTCATGCTACATTTTTTTAGGAGAAAACTTAGAAATTGTTGTCGTTTTGATGGAATAATTGAGTTTTCCACAAGAAACTTACACAATACTGTATTAATTGAACTACTTTTTTAGATTTTTCTTAATTATTGATAGAAACGGATTACCCCTTTGTTTGTAAACGTTACTTAAAGTTAAGTAGTTATTAGCGACGGTTTAACCATACATTTTTCACGTTTTTAACGTTAATTAAGCAATGTTTATAAATGAACCCCTTACTGTTTCCGTTAAGGAAACAGTAAGGGGTTCATTATTTTTAATTCTATCTTATATTTTAATGTTTCAAAATTAAAGGCAAACGCTATTTCACGATACAAAAACATTTCACTTTGCATTTCATATGGCCGGAGGGCACAGTGGTAAAAAAACAAAGGAAAGTTGAACGAAAATATGCTCTGGAAGAATTCTGATATTTGATTTCAGGCAAATCCCAGCGCGTTTGTAAATCTTTTTATTTGACACGTCGCTGGGTGTCGTTCCGCTGTGTACACATTGCCTTTATTTGCGCTTGGGATAGGTGTTTGATACTTACGATCTCGGGTAACACAATGTGAATCTTTTGTAAAGGTGCTATTTGGTTTTGCATTTTAAAACTGAAACTGATATTATTTTATTACAACATCTATATTTACAAAAAAAAGCCTTAATGTTGACCTCAAAACTGTTTTAACCTTTTTAAAGGACAATGATAACAACCCCAAGTGCAAATTAACTAAAGTTATTTCATCTCATTCGCTATGCTAACAAGATACCTGTGCGTTTCGTAAATTAAAACGTCGTTCAGCAAACTGTACTAATTAAGTTCACAAAGTGTAAACCAATATTTGAGACTACAAAATAACTTGTTTAATATTCTTGTTCGGTTTGCAATATAATTGCATTTATTCAAATATTTTGAACAAAGTAAATAATAAATAATTAAAGCTTCTAACAGTGCGTTTATTCAATTTAAATATTAGTTATGTACCTAATTAAAATTTAAATATGTTTAATGAACATAATCTCATATCTCATATCATATCTCTTTGTATTTTACTGTGTGTACATAAATAATAAATAAATAAATAATCTCATCGAAATTGCAAATCAAAGTTTATAAATTTGATTTTCAAACAAAATAAAACAAGTACCTAAATTAACAAAGTCTAAGTCTAAGTATACTTTAATTTCGAACTCAATTTTTATTCAATGCGAAATTAAAAAATTATTACTAAAATTAAACTTCATTCAAATTATTTGAAAACGTTATTAGGTAATTAACGCTGAACTAAAACCCTCCTGAGCATGTAATCCGACCTTACAAAGTCGTTCGTAATTAAAATTCTCAAAGAATAAAGCCATATTAAATCTGCAATGTCAAAATTATATTCGGCGACGGCGGCATTTCGAAGAAAATAGAAGATTTTTAAATAATAAGTACCCAGACCTTTTTCCCCAAAGTGGCGGGACGCCGTCCCACTGGGAATTCATTTTATAAGTTGAAGATGACTTGTTTTGTTATATTTTTTGAAACCAGACGACCTAAAAAGTCTTCGTTCAGTGGTCGATATAGATTTGTGGTCCGGTCAAAGGGCACTAAATATGAATGAAGATAATTATTTTTTCACAGTGAGTTTTTGGAGCTTGGTCAAATACATAGGATAATATATTTTCGTTATGAGAGCAAAATTCAATCGTGAAAATGGTGTGGAAGCATTTTTAACACTGAAGTTTTCCTCTGATTATATTTGCGTAATGGTTACTCGTTATTTGAAATCCCAGCACAATACATCAAATTAAAGTGACCTAATGTCGAAAACACAATAGCAGAACTTGACTGTTCTCAAATGATTCTAGTCGATACGACGAAGTTTGAGCAATAAATCACAAGCTTACATGACATCATAATATATTTGTATGTAAGTATGTTTACGTGTGTGTTCGTACATCTGTGTATTTTATGTGTGTGTGCGCCACACAATATTGTAATATTGCGGCACATAGAAGCCGATTGTCGTTGTAAAGGAAATTGATGGAATGCACTCAGAGAATCATTTCTCTTTGAGTTTTAGCATTTTCCGGAGATATAATTTTATGATTTCTTTATTTTTATATTATATTCTTTATTTTCGGTCAACAATAATGTAGCGTGTTAGTAAACAATCTTATAACTTATTACTAGTGTCAGTAGTTAAAATACAATAGAGAAGAAGACAGAATAAAGAGTTCAATAAGAATTCAATAAATCACAATACTATTGTGATTTATTGAATTTTATTATTTGTATTTTGTCATTTCAATTTTCCATGTAACTTTTCAAATAATTATTTAAATGGAATTGAACATTCTTGAAATCTGCCGTTACGTTTTCGACAATTCACAACCAAAAGAATTTGGGCTTGTATTTCAAAAAACGAATTACAACAAAACCCGTTTCGGAACCAATGTCACTGATCTAGTAACCTCAATGTAACTAAAAAACTAAAGAACGGATCAAAGGGCATATCGGCAGAATTAATACAACTTTCTAGAATGTTCCCCGCTCCAGTGATGGGATAATACAAGCATTGTCAACTTCGAAGGCATTCAAACAATAGCTGTGGGTTGGATGCCATTTTAATTAATACTTAACGGTATAAAAGGTGTCGCCAGACGTTTAGGCACGGTCTCATTTTGATTTACAAAGTACGAACCACGATGTGGTTTTAAACTTTTTGGGGACAATGGGATGACTGTTTATGGAGGTTAAGTTGATGTTTGTATTCGGGAATTTAGTTTTTGGAATTGTAAGTCTTATAGAAAGTTTAACTTTGATTTAGTTGAAGTTTTATTTGAACATGTATAAACCTGTTATTTAAATTCATGTGAACATGTAACTGTTATTTAAATCTATACAAATAAATAAAATTGAAGTGACAACAGTTTTTTACTAAATGCAAGTATGTAGGTATATACGGTACTTATATTTTAAAAAAACTGTCTGTCTGTCTGTTTGTTCCGGCTAATCTACGAAATGGCTGGACGGATTTTGACGGGACTTTCACTGGCAGATAGCTGATGATATGAGGAGTAACTTCGATCTTCCTTTTTTTTTGTTAGCCTACACTGTCCCACTGCTGAGCAAAGGTCTCCCCCAAATCTTTCCAAACATCCTTTTCCAGGGCCACCTCAATCCAACCCTTGCGGACTTTTATTTTAGAAAAAGAAAAAGAATTAGGGTTCACGCTGGCGAAGAAGCAGGAACCAGATAGTTAATAATTATAATTATTTTACCTTTTATTTTAGCATAAATCTTACCGCCTGTAAAATTGCTACAACCTAAACAATATTACACAACACGAAAACTAAAGTCAAACGTTGCTTCACTGACCCGAATTGAACGAACCATGTATGGAGGGAAAACTGTCCCATATTCATATCTGACAGGTAACGTTCCAATAGGCTTTAGGGACTTTTCACTCAGTGAACGATTTCCTTTCGTTGGATAATGTTTAGCCCAAACATGCCTACATGTCATACCTATTGATGTGGATTGATAAATGAAAAAAAAAAAACGTAGGTACTAAGTTTTTTTTTGTAATAATTTCTTGTCTTTGAATTTTTTTTCATGTTTCTTAGTTTCAATCATCGTAATATACAAATATAATGCTTGCATTTAGGTATAACAACGACTTGACAGTTCTAGACAAACAAAAAAAAAAAAACTGTCTTTAAAATTTTGGTTTAAAAGACACTGTTCGTATTCATTTAATGAAGTACTAAAAACTGGAAAACAGGATCTTTGATGCAAACGCAAAGCCTGTATAAAACAACGCACTGACAAACAATGTAGGTCATCCCTCGAAAACCAAATAGGTACATTTGCCAAAAATATGGATGTTAGTTAAGGAGTCCGATGAAGTTATGTCAAACTAGCCAGCGGCTTCGCCCGCGTGGTATGTCGATAGAAAGTAGCCTATGTCGTTTCTCAGGCTCTAGACTATCTGTATACCAAATTTCATTTAAATCGGTTCAGTAGTTTTGGCGTGAAAGCGCGACAGACAGACAGACAGCTACTACTTTCGCATTCATAATATTAGTAAGGATTAAGCACATTTTGAAGTGAACGAAACTGCGGATACCAGTAGTATTTAACATCTCGTTAAACTAATGACGTATTCGCGAAAAAACCGTTCTTTTCCTTCAGAAAATACTCTGAATTCGTAGAAAAGACTCAATCTTGTTGACTGGTATTTTTTCGGGTCCCATCCCAAATTGATATTTAATCACGTTTCAGAGATCACTGGTTTTGTGAAAGCGGCCACGGCTTACTAATCAGAATGAGACATTTTTTGTTCACGTTGAGTTGCATTTTGTCCTTATATTTAATTAGTCGGAATTGGAGCCTTCGATTTTTTACTTCTTACTTTACTTTACTTTGTTAAGGGGGATGCGATAAGGTAGCCCCCGAAATTAAAATTAGGATTTACAGAATTATAAACATTAGAATCAGCAATACAACTCTCTAAGTTCATGTAAGTGCATTGAATGAAAATTTCATGAAATCGTCAGTCAATACACTTACATGAACTTAGAGAGTTGTATTGCTGATTCTAAATTTAGATCAACATACAACCTGATACTGTCCAACAAATTGCAAAAAAACGTAAGAAAATTTGAATTTCGCGGGCCATCCTAGCGCATCAACGTTAAGTCGTGGGAGATACAATATTCAAGTGGAACAGTTTTGCATCTTCTGTCATTAATGGTTTCCAACCAATGATATTATATTTTTAAAAAAAAGTGTTCCGCGCAGCAGCGGCAGCACACATACACAAGTAAAATTGATAGAAAAGGATGGCTTGATAAAAACAACAAGAACAAAAGAGACAGCTAGTGCAGCTGCGTCAACTAAGCGTATTACTCGTCGCCATGCGTTTCGCAAACTAAAGTCAATACGTCCCAATTAGGACGTTTTCGAGTCTTCACGATTGCGCGCTCACAACATATCTGTTTAATATGATATCATTGTTTCCAACGAACTTGTATACATAACATACATACATACATAATCAGCCTATAATGTTCCCACTGCTGGGACACAGGCCTTCTCTCTGTGAGAGGGAGCGGGCCGTAATCCACCACGCTGGCCCAGTGCGGGTTGGTAGATGTCACATGTCTTCGAATTTTTGGTTCTAGGACATGCCGGTTTCCTCACGATGTTTTCCTTCACCGTTTTGAGAGCAGTGGCGATGAAATAATTTACACAAAGTATAGCGCCTGTCAGGGTTCGAACCTACAACCTACAACTCGTAAGTCGTGGCCGTTACCACTGGACCACCACTGCTCTCTAACTTGAACTTGTATAGCTAAACCACATAATCTGATTTCAACACTATAATACCAGTGTTTAGCCAACAACCACAAACAATAATTACTTATTAAACCTTCAAAATGAGCGTTTAAGATACAGACCGTATACCAAAATAGCTAAACATTGTCTACTACCAGCATTATTACACTCAAATTAATTTGCTGTACATGTTAATTAGCGTATAAAGTAACTTTATACAGGTAGAATTAAACTTTGTCATGGGATCCCTCAATTTGAGCGAACTGTGCACAAACTTAATAGGTAATTACGATTTGGACGACCTGTTGGGTGATAAAGATAATAAGCGTTATTATACATACAACCTAATATTGGACTAAAAATTGGTTCCAATATTTGCTACAGTTTAAGGTTAATATTCCAATATTCTTTGACGGCCATCCGTTGCAATTTGTGACTTTTGTGCCATTCTGTGAAAGCGTTCGATTCATATCTTCCACAAGAATCGCACATAATTGGAAAGCAAAGTCAGTATTCTTAGATTTGGTTATCATGGACCCAGCTAAGCTAAAGTGAAGTATTTTAAGGCCGTACCCTACCTCTGATTTTATCTCGCTCGCGCCATACTACTCGCGACCTGAGTGAGAGCGAGACGGAGTGGCTCTCAAGCCTCGAAAAGTGTAGGTAATTGCTTTTTACGGTGAAAATAATGGTAATAATAAAAAATAAAAAACGTAAGACCTGCTTTATAGTTAGTTCAGTTATTATGCAAAGTTTCATTTCTAATTTGAAGTATTTTATTAATACCAGCGGCTTATAGTTCGGCTTATAGTTTTTTCCTATCGATAAAATTGTATTTAATCGTGTTTTCGCCAAACATAGGACCTAGCATCATTCCTCAACTTTAACATATATTTATTTCAAAATTAATGCTGCAGTATTTTCGGCAAAACGGAGGATCATGCTTAAGCCATTTGAGGTAGGGTGAGCCCTTAAGCTAGAGCACCCTTGTTCTTGGTACGAACACATAAAAATAATCTTGAGAGTGTTTCTCAACCAGATGGAAACCCTACTTACCCTTAAGTATGAGATTATACTCACAAAGATTTTGCATATACTCACTGAATAAACTCATAACCTACACTAGGATGCTCTCAGCACAAAGTGTAAAGTTCCCTTCAATATTTTCGCAGTAACCAGGTTATATTTGAATTCATAGCACATTCTGGCTTGTCATCAAAGTTCGAACCATCAAAAAGAATTTCTGGCGTAATTTACTTTCGTTTACTGATTGCTGACAAGATTTGAGGTGAACTCGTAAATACGGAATATTGACTTGAGTGTTTTGGTAATCAATTGACTAGATGATTTTGTGAGGCATATTTTGAGGGATGTTTGTTTACAAAGCGTGCTTCAATTTAGAATAGGATGTTGTCTTTCAGTAGGTATGAGGTAAAATATTGAAAATATTAAGATACAGGTGGATAGGTTTATTTTTTAAATAAAGTGTTAAGTAAATATGGACTGCTTCGGTGGTCTAGTGGTCGCAAGCGATACTGCTGAGAATTAGGTCCTGGGTTCGATTCCCAGATCGGGCAAATTGTTACTAAGTTGTTACTGGAATATCTAAATAGTAGTCCGGAGTCTTGCTTTGTGCCCATTTGATGGCAATAGGCTCGCCTCGTATTATATGGGACTTAAACAAAAATATACTGGCGAAATCTGGGTGTACTGTAGGTACACCTCTGCCTAGCCCTTCGGGAATTACAGTCGTGACGTCATGTTATGTTAGATATATAATAATATTAACTTAATATATCTTATAGCTCGGCAAACCATGATTCAGTAATATTTTTATCTCATTCCATTGTCATGAGATGAGGTTGCAGAACCCTGACCTGAAAATTATTCATTGTATATTTTCAGTGGCCAAGCAAAGTCCAAGGATTGAACATGACCTATTTAAAACAAGAAAATGGTTCCGTATTTTTTGGGACAAAATAAGATTTCCTCACTCGGTAATTTAACTATTTAATGAGTAAAATGCACGATATAAAAGGATATAATAAATGATTGATATAGCTACTTATTACTTACACTAACAATTTATGGATCTCTTAGTAGTTCGAATTAAAACGATTTTATTATTACATTAAAATTATTTTATTATTACATAACCAATTAGCGGTTCAAATCGCATTAAATATTTGTATAATTCAATTTCATCCGAACATAGCTTGGACTGTCATTGTGCTGTCAACACATCAATTGGGTTTTGTGTGCAAACATTTTTCGTTTATATTAATATTTATTTTTAATATAAAAATCCTAGCATTGCTTGCAGCAGCCCCCGCGCGAAAACGTTTTATTTTTAATACATAAACCTTATTTACCACAAAACCGTGTTTATCAGTTGTTTAGCCTAAACACCTTTTAAACATGACATTTCTGTATGGAATTTGACATAAAACTGGCATTAAATACGCGTTTAACAAGTGTCTAAGTTTTTGTGGTGAGGCCCAAAATGTATGTTGGAGTACCCTTTGTTATCCTCAAGTTTCTACATTAATGTGGTGCATTAAATGAGCCTCCATAGCAGTGGCGATACATAAACGTACACTGCAAAGGACACATGGACACTGGACACATGGAGACCGGAAACTTGGACAGTCAGACTCGCCATCATCTTGATATTTGATGCTAGGAGAGATACAGTTCAGAGAGCAGTAGATTTTGATAATTTGTTGCCCTGTTGCCATTGCAGCTGTGATATTAGGCGTGTAAGCTAACGAGGAAGCCCGTGTTTAATGTATAGTAATGTAAAAATATCTTCATAACAGCTCTAAAAACTCGACAAGATGTTTTTCTAATGGATAGTTTTCTACTTATAGGTACAGTTGATTTATTTATGTTTTAATCAAACTTAGAAAAACATCTACCAGAACAATTTACTCTATACTTATTATTCATTGTTGTTGAGAGTAATTTAAAAAATATATCTGTATGTGTCGCCCTGAAGTCATCAAACATAGGCAACTTTTCTCATTTATACTTATGGAGAGCACGCCAAGTAATATTCGACTTACTGTCTATTACATTAGCTTCTGTATTAGGTTGTAGCGAGTTGTTTTACTTTCGTGGAGACATTTTTTGTGGGCTCTTGTGAGACTTTCCTAGTTTTGTTCAAGATACATTATTGTTGTTATAGCATTATGTCGTCGGTACGTTTGAATAAATATGATGAGGACAAGATAAACAGCTGCTACGGAATTATGTGTTGTTTTAATAATTACTACATTGTCAGGATCTCGTTTTCAGTCTAGTGTACAAGGTTGGCAAAGAGTGATGAATATAAATGTTGAAGGATGAGGAGGGAGAGAAAGGAACAGATGGATGGAATGATATAAAGAAAAGGTAGGTCTACTTTTTTTAACCGACTTCTTCAAAAAGGAGGAGGTTCTCAATTCGTCTGTATGTTTTTTTTTTTTTTTTTTTTCTGTATGTTTATTACGCGATTACTCCGCCAATTATGAATCGATTTTGATGATATAGATATATTAGATTTTTTTGTTTGGTAGGTCATGCTTCCGTGGTGGTCCCATATAAATTTTATTAACTTTGCTTGCGTAATTTTTGAGTTAGCTTCAATATTACGTATTTTTCCCACTTAATTTATCTAGACGATATCCTGTTTGACTCCTTCACTGTTATTTACATAGCAGGTAGCGGTATTCGGATTTGTGTGAGGTAGGTACCACAACTAAAAAGTGACAAATAAAAACTTTTTACAAAAAAAAAAAAACCGACTACCAAAAAAAACACAAAAAAAGTGAAAAATAACTTTAATTTCGGATATTTTTTTGGAAGTCGGTTGTTTTTTTTTTGTATATATGTCCACTGCACGGTAAACTTTAATTGCGCGATGCTGGATTTATGTGACGTCTGTCTGACGTCAGGTCTTTGATGCGTAGTTCGCATGTGGCGATGTAGATACCGCCACACCACCAACCCTTAACATTTACCACCACTTACATACTGGCGCGAATTGTCGCGCGACGTGACTTTTAACAAAACAATTTCTGAGAAAACTTCACGAAGAACAATGCAGCGGCGTCGCGGAGCCTTAACTAATGTTATTTGTACACATTTATGTCACATTCACATAATCCATCTAGCATAAAATGATGAGGTGTCCATAAGGATATCATAGCAGAAACTCGTCATGTTTATCCATGCACAACGCAGACCAGGCTCTTCCCTCACTGGTCGGTTTGGTTGGACTGCATTCATTTCCTCATTTTTCGCTGCGGTATCGTTTCAGTATAACGGTCAACCCGTGTGCCTAACATCCAAATCCATTTCGCCGTTTTAGCGTGAAAGCGTAACAAACAAACTAACTCACTTTCGCATTTATAATATTATAATATATATATAAGGCACTCGGTAAGTTTTCGGTACCGAGCATGCGGAAAAACGTGTGACGTCACGCGGTACCGAAACGATCTCGCCCCGCTCCCGCGTATACCGAGCAATCAGTAAATGCTCATTGAAATGTAGGCGCTCGGTAAGCTTTCGGTACCGAGCATACCGATCCCGTACCGCTGATGTACCGACTAGTGACGAAAGGGCCTTACTTCCCTATTCCTTTTTTTTTTTTTTTTGGTGGGATATCATCAAATGACTTCACCCGCTCTGGGCTGAGCGAGACTTTTACGACTAAAACCCACCCGTGTACCTTCAGTTGCCTGTTGCCAGGGTCCCGGTATCCCTTTCGGACTTTCCCGCAACCCTGGCAGGACTTCCTTATACCTAAATTAATAAAGTTTATGTCGAGAATACGTGTATCTTTACTAATAGTAGGTGCGTATATAGATCAGCTGCGAAATTGAAACAGACAGGACACGTGACGTTCATTAATCGTGACAATGCCTAATTGTCTAGTTATGCCACACCAGGTGATAATCATTATGAATAATGTATGAGAGTTCACTGTTGTACTCTTGTGTGACGTATAGTTACTGTGACATTTTCTACCAACTTGACTTTGCAAACATGAAACCGCTGAATTATCTGCTCCAATCTTTAAATGAATTGTCTCATAAACTGCTAAAAATAGTATCTTGGTAACAGAAAAAAAAATAAGTAGGTTATATTCTCGTATTATTTGTTTTATTTAATTAAGTGAATTGTTTATTATTTTATATCTTTTACTTTCTACTCTTACACACGATGTCTACATTCTTTTTCCTATCGCAGGTTCGTATCGGAGAAGTTATTTAATAATTTCCAAAACAAAAAACGTTATGGCGGAAGAGATTTCTTTAGAAATGGGCATCACCTTTGTTCGTATATTTTTCTGATCTTTTCTTCTTGTTTATTTATGTGTATATGTATAAATAAATGCGTACATAAGTAAATAAATAAGGTAAATGAATTGTAGTTTCTAGTACTTACCTACTTACTTTAAAAAAAATGTCTCTTTGTAGGCTTCTATTTTTCCTTCAAATTGGGCAATTTGTACCCACGTCAAGAGACAAAGCATGACTTTTCCTAGCAAATAGAGGCATATGCCTAGGTGATGTTGGGCCGTGGGTGATGATGATGATAGCCACTTCCACCCCAAAAAGCATCATCATGGGTCACCCGCAGTTGAGCGTAAAACATAAAATGGAATCTAAAGCTCCTTCGTTCCTCCTCTATTTTCACGTCATAAAACACTATTGGAGTTGTAAAATTTTGGTCATATAACTTCACTAATGGCACTGGCTGTTTACGTCCGTAGCCCAGTTTACGCCTATAATCACTTCAAATAAGGTGGAAAGATTTACCGCGAACCGTAAAAACGTGTACTTAATCGCGAATCGATCCCTCGGGTCTGTCACACGTGACCGGAGTGAATATCTGGTTTGTAGGGTTCCGCAAATGAAAGACTTTTTGGTCTGCATTCAGTGTTGAAAGCTCCACTCCAAACTAGATTGCTGGCGTGGCGGTAGGTATTTCTGTCGCGTTTGTCTTAGTTTGAAACTATATTAATCCATCAGTAGGAGGCAGCCACTGGAATATCCGATGTGTGAAGGCCATATCTTATATTGTATCCAAGACAAAACTTTATTGCGGAATTTTACTATTAAGCACAGTGATCATGAGAACATACTGTTGGAATTAGGCAGTCAGAATACAAAAATGGTCACATGGGTAGTTAAAGAGTATTGCAGAATAAAACAGACAGAAAAAACCAGGAGTGGTAAACCCTAAATACGAGACTCGATCACACGCTTGGCCGTTTCTGGTGATGTTACAGAAGTTGGGCTCACACACGTTCTGTTTCTATTCGGCGGCCTTACTTTGTTGGCAGACGAAAAATCTGTGCGAGAATTAGTACATTACCTACCTACCTATTGGAATAAAGTGTGTAAAGGCTCCTTGGTTTCTAATCAGTTAGCGATTAGGATCGTCATAATTATGATAGCTCGCTATGTAGATAATTACCAGAGTACAGGTCCATCTCTCAGATTGCTACTGCGATTAATTAACCGTCTTATCCAGTATAATGATTAATAGTAGTTAGCGATATGGCTCGCTGTACCTAATGATACATAATGTTGACCTTAATATAACTTTTCATGAAACTACACTGTGACGTTGGAGCAGAACCATAAAATATTCAAAGAATTTGTAAAATACACCGTAGAACGAGGGAAAAAAATATATATAAAGGAAGGGCTCATAGGGCGTCAAAAAATTAACCGCTTCTCAGGTTGACTTTGAAGTCCCGTGTTTGACTGATGTGATGAACGCCTGGAAAATGGCTTGTCCGGATACGGAGCAGCCCGAGAACCCGTTCTCCCAGAGACAGTGGGATGAGCCGCTCTGCAGGTTGGTACGGAATAACCTCAACCAATACTGCTGAGCGTGCCCGCCTACTGGCTGTGGGAGATGGGAGTCGGGCCTCTAGCTTCAGGCGCTACCGTCACCCAACATAGGCACTATGCTGGGTGACACCACTTTCCGGCTCGCTACAAGTCTGCGTTTGGGCGCTCCTTGTGGGGCACCACATCGCTGTCAGTGCGGTGAAGCAGTCGACCGCCTCGGACACCATGGCCTTTTCTGCAGCAAGAGCGCTGGTCGGCTGGCACGGCACGCAAGCATTAATGACATCATCCGTCTGGCTCTTGTCACCTGTTTTGGGTGCCAGCTGTTTTAGAACCCAATGGCTTGGCACGCGACGATGGGAAGAGACCAGATGGAATGACCATAATGCCTTGGAAGATGGGTAGGCCTTTGGTGTGGGATGCAACCTGTGTCGACACCCTCGCGTCATCTCATCTTCCTAGCACGGCGGGCTGTGCTGGGGCGGCTGCTGCAGGTGCAGAAAACCTCAAATGGCGCAAATATAACCTTACTAGTAGCTATATTTTTGAGCCGTTTGGGGTTGAAACACTAGGGCCGTAGGGTCCCAGTGCTCATCGAGTATTTCGGGACATCACCCAGCGGTTGGTCGACTCTTCACGTGACCAGAGGGTTGGCCAATTTATAGGTCAAAGAATCAGCATTGCCATCCAACGTGGCAATACTGCCAGGCTTTTGGGCACTTTTCCCACTGACAGCGATGCGGAAGAAAATTTTAACGCCCTATGAGCTCTTCCTTTATATATTTTTTTTTCCTTTGTACATAATGCTAGACTTACAATCTAAGTCTAGCATTATATACATATTTGATTTAAAATTGTAAATAAAATGTTTGTTATTTATAAAAAAAAGTAAATTAAAACTAAGTAAATTATAATGTATGTAAAAAAAAAAATCGAAGAACGTAAACCCATGATTTCTGACCGAAACGTAAACTTAACAGTTTCCGAGTATACGGTAGGTATACTCGGAAACTGTTAGTCAACGCGTTGGCGTAGAAAATCACAACGCCAAGAAAATAATACCACAAATCGTTTGAATTTTCATAATAAACTGAGTGGACAAACCTGCTTCAGGAATTGCATTCAGTCCCGCATTCTTAATTTATTCAACGATTCTTTGCGCTTTGTTGCATAAAAACGACATCACCGATTCCAGCCCAGCGATAGGTAAAAAACCCGACACGGACACTTTACGCGAATCCCCGTCGACAAATATGTTCGCGTTTAACGTGTACAATGTTTACTCTATTCAGAGACGGTTTTTTGTAAAATGTAAATACACAGTACTTTCACGGTTTTTATTCAGTGACAAAAAATGGCTGTACATTAAATAACGTTTTTTTTTATTATGTTTCGTATCAAACATAACCACTCAGGCGAATGAACACCGGTTTTCATGGAAGTGAGTTAATAGCTGTCGGTTAATATTTGTCCAAGCGTTTATGTCCAGTCTGTTAGTCTTGCCGTTTATTCTATGATTGTAAATATCTACGAGTATAAACAGGAACTATGACTGGTAGAAGTTACACTTACACTCGCGACAATCTAAGAAGTCCGTTTTGACGTTTCTTTCTCATACATGTAATAAAACGTTAAGCCTTGAGAATCAGTTTTTATCAATGTAGATAAGTCGTCGATTACAAACTCTCTAAGTATGTTCAATCGATATGTCTCGAGAATCAGTTTATAAAAAACCAATTTTATTTTTCATCGCTACACAAAGCGTTTTGATAGCTGTCAAAACGGACTTCTTAGATTGTCGCGAGTCTAAGTTTGTTTAGCAATTATTTTTCTAGTGTGTACAGTCAACCGCACGTCTATGGTATATGTATATTATACTTTGACCTCGAGCAGGCCTAGCGTAGTACGGAGTTTAAAAAAATACGAGGCCAGCTTATATTGGTGTTGTTTCCACTGCACATGCGGTCTAATGTACCCATAAAGTTTAATTTCATGCTTGATACCTGCAGAATTTAGCTGACATCGGCTCGGTTGGCAAAAAGAAAAATACATCGCTTCTTATTGACATTTCTACTGTCAAACATTACCGTCATATATTTGTATGCTGCCAGTTATTTATCGCATTGTTTTTTTAAATATGAGGGGCACTGATTGCAATTTAAAAGAAAACTTGAAACATTATACCGTCAGGTTTTTATGCAGCATAAGTAATGTTAGATATTTTTAATCACAATGAGGTATCACATTCTTCTGAATTTAACTGAGGAAGCAGGTAAGTGACACATCCTTTTTTATCCTATATTTTGGCGTCGTTTGGCTCGCCAGCTAGTTTTGGTGTTCCCTCGATGTCACATATTTATGCTGCCACTTGCGCCTTGCACAAATGAGCACATATATTTGCCGTCCTCTTGACGACAGATATTCATAGATGAATCATGAAATCAGATATTATTGCCGAGCTGTTTATAGTAATATACAGGGTGTTAGAGTAAACACCGTTATCCTTGAAACCAGTGGTTTGATTCCATTTATAGAACTTAAAATCAATGGAAAATGACCACTCTTTTTTTTAACCGACTTCTTCAAAAAGGAGGAGGTTCTCAATTCGTCAGTGTTTTTTTTTTTTTTTTTTTTGTTACGCGATTACTCGGCCAATTAGGAATCGATTTTGATGATTCTTTTTTTGTTTTGGTCATGCTCCCGAGGGGGTCCCATATAAATTTTATTAACTTTGCTTGCGTAATTTTTGAGTTAGCTTCAATATAACGTATTTTTCCCACTTAGTTTATCTAGACGATATCCTGTGTGACTCCTTCACTGTTATTTACATAGCAATGAAATGAAATGAAATGAAATGAAATTGTTTATTCTGTAAATAGGATATCAGAATCACTTTTACACGTCATATTTAAAAAAATAAAATAAGCTCGATGAGGTCGGCGTTTCCTATCTGACTACTCTGAGAAGAAAGGCCGAAACAAACTCAGAGGTCGCAGTCTCTTTTAAGGTCCAGACATAATCTTGGTCAGGCCATATGAGGACCATGTAGATTAGAGTCTGAAATGGTCTTTTGAGGAAAGAACCACACAGATTTGAGTGGACCTGTCCAGTCAGTGCAAGCATTTGTCAGTAACCTAGGAGCTCAACTCAGAGCTTAAGGAGCTCAACGACTCGACGAACAATACCAAAGAAAGGACATTTGGGTAGGCCGCTAAAAGTACTCAAACTGCCAGATTAAAACTAAAGAAAGAGAGAAAAGAGATAATAAAAATGATCCACATAGTCCTCACATTCACAATAATTAAAATAAAATAATACTTTACAAAGTAATAATGTCATTTTGTATAAAATATTCAACAATGTCAATTTGTAGGTTTATAAAACTGGTATATTGTAATGATTTTAGATAATAATTAAAATGTCAAGTTCTAAGGTTTTAGCAGAGCGAGCAGCTCAATCCCATGCTTTTTTGTCTTCTAAATAATCCGCAATTTTATAGTACCCTTTTTTACAAAGTTTGGTTTTAATACAGCCTTTAAATCGTTTAATGGGTAAATTTCTAATATCAATGGGAAGTTTGTTGTAAAAGCGTATACATTGACCCATGAACGAGTATGTGCGTGAACTTGGCAGATCATTTCCCAGCAGAGCATAAAAAAATGTGAGTTCTATTGGCATGCGGACGAGTTCTAGAGTTCCTTATACTTAAAAAGAATAGTTCTGGCTTTTTTGCCTCAGAAAACTCGAATGAAAATATGCTCTGCTAACTTCCGTCAGCAGATCAATTTTTCCAAAATTAAAATTTTAAAACTGATTTAGGTTAACAGTGGTGAGCTCTATAGTTCCTAATAGTTTTCCGAAAGAGTTCTGCGATCCTAAATTTATAAAAAAATAAAACAACAATATTGACCAGTTACTAGAAAAAGGCAATCATTTTCATAAAACAGCCGTGAATGACGTAATTTGTGGATTTTCGTAGAATTTTTGGGCTATAATAAGTAACCAAGAACCCAGTAACAGAAAAAAAACTAAACGAATGCAGAAGTCTCACAAAAATATCAGCAGAGCCTTGTGAAAAAGATAGGTTAGAAGGAATCGAGATTTCATTCAGCGTTTAAGTTAGAAGGATCAAAAAAGAATTTGACTGGAACTGAGGAGCAGAAACTCCTAGTTTCCTAATGCATCTATAAAAGAGTTATCCGACAACATACAAAAATAATCCAGAACTCTGACTCAGGTGTCAGAAGAGCATGGTTGAAAAGTAAGATTAGTAGAAATCGAGATAAAAATCAGAGTTTAAGTAAGAATGAAAAAAAAAAAATTGAGTAGCTCTAAGGAACGAGAACTCCTCGCTTTCTGATACAACTATAATAGAGCTATCCGTAAATATGAAACAAAATCTCAGAACTCTCACTCAGATATCAGCAGAGCATGGGTGAAGGTTTGAGTTAGTAGAAATCGAGATTGAAAATAGTGTTTAATACAAAGGATCATAAAAAAAAATCAGAACATTGGATGTGCCGGAACTTCTCGATTCCTGATGAATCTTTAAAGGGGCTATCCAAAACCATGAAAAAGAAACTTAGAACTCTCACTCAGATATCAGCAGAGCATGGGTGAAGGTTTGAGTTAGTAGAAATAAAGATTGAAATTAGCGATCTAATACATAGTATCATTTAAAAAAAACAGAACGTCTGAAGAGCTGGAACTCCTAGATTCCTGAAGAACCTATAAAAGAGCTATCCAAAAACATGAAAACGAAACTTAGAACTCTCACTCAGATATCAGCAGAGCATGGTTGAAAAGTTAGATTATTAGAAATCGAGATAAAAATTAGTGTTTCAGTAAGAAGGATAAAAATAAAATTGAGTAGTTCTAAGCAACTAGAACTCCTCGTTTTCTGATGCACCTGTAATAGAGCTATACGAAAACATGATACAGAATCTCAGTACTCTCACTCAGATATCAGCAGAGCATGGGTGAAGGTTTGAGTTAGTAGAAATCAAGATTGAAATTAGCGATCTAATACATAGTATCATTTAAAAAAATAGAAAGTCTGAAGAGCTGGAACTCCTCGATTCCTGATGAATCTTTAAAGGGGCTATCCAAAAACATGAAAAAGAAACATAGAACTCTCACTCAGATGTCAGCAGAGCATGGTTGAAAAGTTAGATTAATAGAAATCGAGATAAAAATCAGTGTGTCAGTAAGAAGGATAAAAATAAAATTGAGTAGTTCTAAGCAACTAGAACTCATCGTTTTCTGATGCACCTGTAATAGAGCTATCCGAAAACATGATACAGAATCTCAGTACTCACACTCAGATATCAGCAGAGCATGGGTGAAGTTTTGACTTAGTAGAAGTAGAGATTGAAATGAACGATCTAATACATAGTATCATTTAAAAAAACAGAAAGTTTGAAGAGCTGGAACTCCTCGATTCCTGAAGAACCTATAAAAGAGCTATACGAAAACATGAAACAGAAACTCAGAACTCTCACTCAGATATCAGCAGAGCATGGGTGAAGGTTTGACTTAGTAGAAGTAGAGATTGAAATTAACTATCTAATACATTATATCATTAAAAAAAAACAGAACGTCTGAAGAGCTGGAACTCATCGATTCCTGAAGAACCCATAAAAGAGCTATCCAAAAACATGAAAAATACACTTAGAACTCTCACTCAGATATCAGCAGAGCATGGTTGAAAAGTTAGATTATTAGAAATCGATATAAAAATTAGTGTTTTAGTAAGAAGTATAAAAAAACAATTGAGTAGCTCTAAGGAACTAGAACTCCTCGTTTTCTGATGCACCTGTAATAGAGCTATCCGAAAACATGAAACAGAAACTCAGAACTCTCACTCAGATATCAGCAGAGCATGGGTGAAGGTTTGACTTAGTAGAAGTAGAGATTGAAATTAACGATCTGATACATAGTATCATTAAAAAAAACAGAACGTCTGAAGAGCTGGAACTCGTCAATTCCTGAAGAATCTATAAAAGAACTATCCAAAAACATGAAAAAGAAACTTAGAACTCTCACTCAGATATCAGCAGAGCATGGTTGAAAACTTAGATTATTAGAAATCGAGATAAAAATTAGCGATCTAATACATAGTATCATTAAAAAAAACCAGAACGTCTGAAGAGCTGGAACTCCTAGATTCCTGAAGAAACTATAAAAGAGCTATACGAAAACATGATACAGAATCTCAGTACTCACACTCAGATATCAGCAGAGCATGGGTGAAGGTTTGACTTAGTAGAAGTAGAGATTGAAATTAACGATCTGATACATAGTATCATTAAAAAAAACAGAACGTCTGAAGAGCTGGAACTCGTCAATTCCTGAAGAATCTATAAAAGAACTATCCAAAAACATGAAAAAGAAACTTAGAACTCTCACTCAGATATCAGCAGAGCATGGTTGAAAACTTAGATTATTAGAAATCGAGATAAAAATTAGTGTTTAAGTAAGAAGTATAAAAAAACAATTGAGTAGCTCTAAGGAACTAGAACTTCTCGTTTTCTGATGCACCTGTAATAGAGCTATACGAAAACATGAAACAGAAACTCAGAACTCTCACTCAGATATCAGCAGAGCATGGGTGAAGGTTTGAGTTAGTAGAAATCAAGATTGAAATTAGCGATCTAATACATAGTATCATTTAAAAAAATAGAAAGTCTGAAGAGCTGGAACTCCTCGATTTCTGATGAATCTCTAAAGGGGCTATCCAAAAACATGAAAAAGAAACATAGAACTCTCACTCAGATGTCAGCAGAGCATGGTTGAAAAGTTAGATTAATAGAAATCGAGATAAAAATCAGTGTGTCAGTAAGAAGGATAAAAATAAAATTGAGTAGTTCTAAGCAACTAGAACTCATCGTTTTCTGATGCACCTGTAATAGAGCTATCCGAAAACATGATACAGAATCTCAGTACTCACACTCAGATATCAGCAGAGCATGGGTGAAGGTTTGACTTAGTAGAAGTAGAGATTGAAATTAACGATCTAATACATAGTATCATTTAAAAAAACAGAAAGTCTGAAGAGCTGGAACTCCTCGATTCCTGAAGAACCTATAAAAGAGCTATACGAAAACATGAAACAGAAACTCAGAACTCTCACTCAGATATCAGCAGAGCATGGGTGAAGGTTTGACTTAGTAGAAGTAGAGATTGAAATTAACGATCTAATACATTATATCATTAAAAAAAAACAGAACGTCTGAAGAGCTGGAATTCCTCGATTCCTGAAGAACCCATAAAAGC
This sequence comes from Lithophane ornitopus, assembly GCA_948473465.1. Classification (NCBI taxonomy): domain Eukaryota; kingdom Metazoa; phylum Arthropoda; class Insecta; order Lepidoptera; family Noctuidae; genus Lithophane; species Lithophane ornitopus. The sequence goes on along the minus strand of OX419624.1, from coordinate 7,438,100 downwards.
GCTATCCAAAAACATGAAAAATACACTTAGAACTCTCACTCAGATATGAGCAGAGCATGGTTGAAAAGTTAGATTATTAGAAATCGATATAAAAATTAGTGTTTTAGTAAGAAGTATAAAAAAACTATTGAGTAGCTCTAAGGAACTAGAACTCCTCGTTTTCTGATGCACCTGTAATAGAGCTATCCGAAAACATGAAACAGAAACTCAGAACTCTCACTCAGATATCAGCAGAGCATGGGTGAAGGTTTGAGTTAGTAGAAATCGAGATTGAAATTAGCGATCTAATACATAGTATCATTTAAAAGAAACAGAACGTCTGAAGAGCTGGAACTCCTAGATTCCTGAAGAACCTATAAAAGAGCTATCCAAAAACATGAAAACGAAACTTAGAACTCTCACTCAGATATCAGCAGAGCATGGTTGAAAAGTTAGATTATTAGAAATCGAAATAAAAATTAGGGTTTCAGTAAGAAGGATAAAAAAAAAATTGAGTATCTCTAAGGAATCTACGAGTTCCAGCTCTTCAGATGTTCTGTTTTTTTTTAATGATACTATGTATCAGATCGTTAATTTCAATCTCTACTTCTACTAAGTCAAACCTTCACCCATGCTCTGCTGATATCTGAGTGTGAGTACTGAGATTCTGTATCATGTTTTCGTATAGCTCTTTTATAGTTTTTTCAGGAATTGAGGAGTTCCAACTCTTCAGACGTTCTGTTTTTTAAAAATGATACTATGTATTAGATCGATAATTTCAATCTCAATTTCTACTAATCTAACGTTTCAACCATGCTCTGCTGATATCTGAGTGAGAGTTCTGAGTTTCTGTTTTATGTTTTCGGATAGTTCTATTACTGGTGCATCAGAAAACGAGGAGTTCTAGTTCCTTAGAGCTACTCAATAGTTTTTTTATACTTCTTACTAAAACACTAATTTTTATATCGATTTATAATAATCTAACTTTTCAACCATGCTCTGCTCATATCTGAGTGAGAGTTCTAAGTTTTTTTTTCATGTTTTTGGATAGTTCTTTTATCGGTTCTTCAGGAATTGACGAGTTCCAGCTCTTCAGACGTTCTGTTTTTTTTTAATGATACTATGTATTAGATCGCTAATTTCAATCTCGATATCTACTAACTCAAACCTTCACCAATGCTCTGCTGATATCTGAGTGAGAGTTCTGAGTTTCTGTTTCATGTTTTTGGATAGCTCTTTTACAGTTTCTTCAGGAATCGAGGAGTTCCAGCTCTTCAGACGTTCTGTTTTTTTTTAATGATACTATATATTAGATCGTTAATTTCAATCTCGATTTCTACTAACTCAAACCTTCACCCATGCTCTGCTGATATCTGAGTGAGAGTTCTGAGTTTCTGTTTTATGTTTTCGGATAGTTCTTTTACGGGTGCATCAGAAAACGAGGAGTTCTAGTTCCTTAGAGCTACTCAATTGTTTTTTTTATGTTTCTTACTGAAACACTAATTTTTATCTCGATTTCTAATAATCTAAGTTTTCAACCATGCTCTGCTGATATCTGAGTGAGAGTTCTAAGTTTCTTTTTCATGTATTTGGATAGCTCTTTTATAGGTTCTTCAGGAATCGAGGAGTTCCAGCTCTTCAGACGTTCTGTTTATTTTTAATGATACTATGTATTAGATCGCTAATTTCAATCTCGATTTCTACTAATCTAACTTTTCAACCATGCTCTGCTGACATCTGAGTGAGAGTTCTGAGGTTCTGTTTCATGTTTTTGGATAGCTCTTTTATAGTTTCTTCAGGAATCGAGGAGTTCCAGCTCTTCAGACGTTCTGTTTTTTTTTAATGATACTATATATTAGATCGTTAATTTCAATCCCGATTTCTACTAACTCAAACCTTCACCCATGCTCTGCTGATATCTGAGTGAGAGTTCTGAGTTTCTGTTTTATGTTTTCGGATAGTTCTATTACAGGTGCATCAGAAAACGAGGAGTTCTAGTTCCTTAGAGCTACTCAATTGTTTTTATATGTTTCTTACTGAAACACTAATTTTTATCTCGATTTCTAATAATCTAAGTTTTCAACCATGCTCTGCTGATATCTGAGTGAGAGTTCTAAGTTTCTTTTTCATGTATTTGGATAGCTCTTTTATAGGTTCTTCAGGAATCGAGGAGTTCCAGCTCTTCAGACGTTCTGTTTTTTTTTTAATGATACTATGTATTAGATCGCTAATTTCAATCTTTATTTCTACTAACCCAAACCTTCACCCATGCTCTGCTGATATCTGAGTGAGAGTTCTAAGTTTCTTTTTCATGGTTTTGGATAGCCCTTTTAAAGATTCATCAGGAATCGAGAAGTTCCAGCACATCCAATGTTCTGATTTTTTTTTATGATCCTTCGTATAAAACACTATTTTCAATCTCGATTTCTACTAACTCAAACCTTCACCCATGCTCTGCTGATATCTGAGTGAGAGTTCTGAGTTTTTGTTTCATGTTTTCGGATAGCTCTATTACAGGTGCATCAGAAAACGAGGAGTTCTAGTTCCTTAGAGCTACTCAATTGTTTTTTTATACTTCTTACTTAAACACTAATTTTTATCTCGATTTCTAATAATCTAACTTTTCAACCATGCTCTGCTGATATCTGAGTGAGAGTTCTAAGTTTCTTTTTCATGTTTTTGGATAGTTCTTTTATAGGTTCTTCAGGAATCGAGGAGTTCCAGCTCTTCAGACGTTCTGTTTATTTTTAATGATACTATGTATTAGATCGCTAATTTCAATCTCGATTTCTACTAATCTAACTTTTCAACCATGCTCTGCTGACATCTGAGTGAGAGTTCTGAGGTTCTGTTTCATGTTTTTGGATAGCTCTTTTATAGTTTCTTCAGGAATCGAGGAGTTCCAGCTCTTCAGACGTTCTGTTTTTTTTTAATGATACTATATATTAGATCGTTAATTTCAATCCCGATTTCTACTAACTCAAACCTTCACCCATGCTCTGCTGATATCTGAGTGAGAGTTCTGAGTTTCTGTTTTATGTTTTCGGATAGTTCTATTACAGGTGCATCAGAAAACGAGGAGTTCTAGTTCCTTAGAGCTACTCAATTGTTTTTATATGTTTCTTACTGAAACACTAATTTTTATCTCGATTTCTAATAATCTAAGTTTTCAACCATGCTCTGCTGATATCTGAGTGAGAGTTCTAAGTTTCTTTTTCATGTATTTGGATAGCTCTTTTATAGGTTCTTCAGGAATCGAGGAGTTCCAGCTCTTCAGACGTTCTGTTTTTTTTTTAATGATACTATGTATTAGATCGCTAATTTCAATCTTTATTTCTACTAACCCAAACCTTCACCCATGCTCTGCTGATATCTGAGTGAGAGTTCTAAGTTTCTTTTTCATGGTTTTGGATAGCCCTTTTAAAGATTCATCAGGAATCGAGAAGTTCCAGCACATCCAATGTTCTGATTTTTTTTTATGATCCTTCGTATAAAACACTATTTTCAATCTCGATTTCTACTAACTCAAACCTTCACCCATGCTCTGCTGATATCTGAGTGAGAGTTCTGAGTTTTTGTTTCATGTTTTCGGATAGCTCTATTACAGGTGCATCAGAAAACGAGGAGTTCTAGTTCCTTAGAGCTACTCAATTGTTTTTTTATACTTCTTACTTAAACACTAATTTTTATCTCGATTTCTAATAATCTAAGTTTTCAACCATGCTCTGCTGATATCTGAGTGAGAGTTCTAAGTTTTTTTTCCATGTTTTTGGATAGCTCTTTTAAAGTTTCTTCAGGAATCGAGGAGTTCCAGCTCTTCAGACGTTTTGTTTTTTTTAAATGATACTATGTATTAGATCGTTAATTTCAATCTCTACTTCTACTAAGTCAAACCTTCACCTATGCTCTGCTGATATCTGAGTGAGAGTTCTGAGTTTCTGTTTCATGTTTTCGGATAGCTCTATTACAGGTGCATCAGAAAACGAGGAGTTCTAGTTCCTTAGAGCTACTCAATTTTTTTTTTAATACTTCTTACTGAAACCTTAATTTTTATTTCGATTTCTAATAATCTAAGTTTTCAACCATGCTCTGCTGATATCTGAGTGAGAGTTCTAAGTTTCTTTTTCATGTTTTTGGATAGTTCTTTTATAGGTTCTTCAGGAATTGACGAGTTCCAGCTCTTCAGACGTTCTGTTTTTTTTTAATTATACTATGTATCAGATCGTTAATTTCTATCTCTACTTCTACTAAGTCAAACCTTCACCCATGCTCTGCTGATATCTGAGTGTGAGTACTGAGATTCTGTATCATGTTTTCGTATAGCTCTTTTATAGTTTCTTCAGGAATCTAGGAGTTCCAGCTCTTCAGACGTTCTGTTTTTTTTTAATGATACTATGTATTAGATCGCTAATTTCAATCTCGATTTCTACTAACTCAAACATTCACCCATGCTCTGCTGATATCTGAGTGAGAGTTCTGAGTTTCTGTTTCATGTTTTCGGATAGCTCTATTACAGGTGCATCAGAAAACGAGGAGTTCTAGTTCCTTAGAGCTACTCAATTGTTTTTTTTATACTTCTTACTAAAACACTAATTTTTATATCGATTTCTAATAATCTAACTTTTCAACCATGCTCTGCTGATATCTGAGTGAGAGTTCTAAGTTTCTATTTCATGTTTTTGGATAGCTCTTTTATAGGTTCTTCAGGAATCGAGGAGTTCCAGCTCTTCAGACGTTCTGTTTTTTTTAAATGATACTATGTATTAGATCGCTAATTTCAATCTTTATTTCTACTAACTCAAACCTTCACCCATGCTCTGCTGATATCTGAGTGAGAGTTCTAAGTTTCTTTTTCATGGTTTTGGATAGCCCTTTTAAAGATTCATCAGGAATCGAGAAGTTCCGGCACATCCAATTTTCTGATTTTTTTTTATGATCCTTTGTATTAAACACTATTTTCAATCTCGATTTCTACTAACTCAAACCTTCACCCATGCTCTGCTGATATCTGAGTGAGAGTTCTGAGATTTTGTTTCATATTTACGGATAGCTCTATTATAGTTGTATCAGAAAGCGAGGAGTTCTCGTTCCTTAGAGCTACTCAATTATTTTTTTTTCATTCTTACTTAAACTCTGATTTTTATCTCGATTTCTACTAATCTTACTTTTCAACCATGCTCTTCTGACACCTGAGTCAGAGTTCTGGATTATTTTTGTATGTTGTCGGATACCTCTTTTATAGATGCATTAGGAAACTAGGAGTTTCTGCTCCTCAGTTCCAGTCAAATTATTTTTTGATCCTTCTAACTTAAACGCTGAATGAAATCTCGATTCCTTCTAACCTATCTTTTTCACAAGGCTCTGCTGATATTTTTGTGAGACTTCTGCATTCGTTTAGTTTTTTTTCTGTTACTGGGTTCTTGGTTACTTATTATAGCCCAAAAATTCTACGAAAATCCACAAATAACGTCATTCACGGCTGTTTTATGAAAATGATTGCCTTTTTCTAGTAACTGGTCAATATTGTTGTTTTATTTTTTTATAAATTTAGGAAGGCAGAACTCTTTCGGAAAACTATTAGGAACTATAGAGCTCACCACTGTTAACCTAAATCAGTTTTAAAATTTTAATTTTGGAAAAATTGATCTGCTGACGGAAGTTAGCAGAGCATATTTTCATTCGAGTTTTCTGAGGCAAAAAAGCCAGAACTATTCTTTTTAAGTATAAGGAACTCTAGAACTCGTCCGCATGCCAATAGAACTCACATTTTTTTATGCTCTGCTGGGAAATGATCTGCCAAGTTCACGCACATACTCGTTCATGGGTCAATGTATACGCTTTTACAACAAACTTCCCATTGATATTAGAAATTTACCCATTAAACGATTTAAAGGCTGTATTAAAACCAAACTTTGTAAAAAAGGGTACTATAAAATTGCGGATTATTTAGAAGACAAAAAAGCATGGGATTGAGCTGCTCGCTCTGCTAAAACCTTAGAACTTGACATTTTAATTATTATCTAAAATCATTACAATATACCAGTTTTATAAACCTACAAATTGACATTGTTGAATATTTTATACAAAATGACATTATTACTTTGTAAAGTATTATTTTATTTTAATTATTGTGAATGTGAGGACTATGTGGATCATTTTTATTATCTCTTTTCTCTCTTTCTTTAGTTTTAATCTGGCAGTTTGAGTACTTTTACTTTTACTTAAAATCATAAATCCCTAACTCAAGATTCGTGATTATGCTCAGATATCAGCATTATGGTTCAATGTAAACTAGAGCAGAAAACTCGAACAAAATTTCTGCGCCACATGTTGTTGTCCGGGACAGCAAACGTCAAAATAAGGGCGCGCAAAATAAGTCTGCGCACGGCTGAAATGGGATCTAATTGTATGCCACCGTCTTGTTGTATTTGGAAGGTCAAATTGAGTATAGAATTATTTGATTAATTAATATTAATATAAGATTAATTATTCATATAGATTCAATATTTTAAATATTATCTACTGTACACGCCAGCGTCACCAGTTGCACGCAGACTTATCTTGCGCACTTCACTTTACTACCTGAATTCGCATACACCGCGGTTGTCATATTTGACATACGCGGGACACATCTTTAGTTTGTATCGAACGTCAATAGATTTCAGTAGTTTTTTTAATGACAACTTACGTGTCATTAGAAATCAATGCGTTTCTATTACGTCAAAGAAGCATAATAGTAATGTGAACACAAGTTTAGTTAAAGCAATGAACACATGAAAGCTATAATTATACTGTCACGACACGAACAGCATTGAAGCATACCTCCTATGCCTAGTACATACATGTATACCAAGCTCAAGATAGGCACACAATTTCTGCGGTGAACGTAACCAATTCTGTACATGTGTATAGACGCAAACTGTCCGGAACACACATTAATGGAACACTCTTAATAGAATGCTTTGTGTACCAGTCAGAGCAGGAGTGATCAATTAATATCATCTTTGTGCACGCGCCTTTATGTTTTAGTTTATAGGTATTTATTGCTGATTGTGCAGACTGACTAGCTTATCTAAGCTGTCATCGTGACGCCGATTGTGAAAATATTTCAAATTCAGTACTTTTTAATTTTAGTACTCTTTTTCGCCACACACTGTAGGTTGGTATTTACGTCGTGATTAGTGAGAGGTCACTTCTAATTGTTCACTTGTTTCAGTTTTGTATGAGTGTTGAGTTTTGAAGCATCCAAATCAGCGTTCAGCTTTGTTCGCTGTTGAAATCAAGTGCCTTTGAAATTGTTACGCCCCACTCTATTGCTACTCGTGTCGGATTTCAGCTTTTTGCTAATCGAGTATATTTTGCCGAATGAAACGAATAAAAACAAAAAGTCAATTCTCGTACTTAAAAAACCTTTTTTAGAGGGATTTTGACAGATTAGAATGTGAACGTTCTTTAAAATACGGGAATTGCCAATCAGAATGTTACCGCTACGTTATTTGGCCTAGCCGCACCAAGCTACGGCGTAGCACTCGCGTAGCACCCGGTTTTTAGCAACATAATGTTTAAATGATGAATACGCTACGCTATTACACGATACGCTTTTACGCATGAGTTGCAATGTTATATTACGGAAGTCCTTTAGTAAAAAAATAAGAAACAAACCGAACGAGAATTCAATAACCGTTTCAGCGAATCGAAATTGAGACGTAGTACCGAGCAAATCCGCAGCATCCCACGCTTGGTGCAAATAAAATACCAAATAACTGTCTCAATAACCGAGACGAAGAAGCAACAGATTGCTAAGGCAGGGTAGACTGTATCAAATCGATATAGCCGTACGATAATCGGGCTATAAAGGTCCCTTCCGACGGGCTGTCCATCGGGGTCCGTTTTTACGACTCATCGTTTATCTTGACTTGATACAGGGCAATACTTCACTGAGTGATGTTAAGATGTGTGTGTGTGTGTGTGTGAGTTAAAGATGTTTTTACGTGAGAGTTTCTTTGCGTAGATATGAGGAATTTCAATAATTGGTAGCTGATATTTGAAGGAAAACTTTATAGATTACTATTTTCCGCCCGCGTGGTATGTCGATAAAAAGTAGCCTATGTCCTTCCCCGAGATGCCATCTATCTCCTTGCCAAATTTTATCGAAATCCTTTCAGTGGTTAAGGCGTGAAAAGGTAACATACAGACAGACAGAGTTACTTTCGAATTTATAATATAAGTATGGAAGTATGGATGGTTAGTATGAATGGATAGTTGCGCCCCGCGGTTTCACCCACATAAGTCTCGATCCCGTGGGAATATCGGAATAAAAAGTATCCTATGTCCTCCTACATCGTTGTCTACCCAAATTTCTAATTTCATCCAAATAAGGTCAGCCGTTTTAGCGTGAAAGTGTAACAAAAAAACAAATAAACAAACTCACTTACGCATTTATAACATTGTAGTAAGGATAAGTTAGGATGTGGTAGTGTAGGATTCCTGTTTCATGAAGGCTGCTGTTAGAAGGAATATTGTTACAGTATTCTTTTATTTGTGTCAACTGAATCTTGATTGCAGAAATGTTTGGGAAGTACTTAAGCTTCGGTAATATTTCTTGTATAAGTTACAAAATACAGTCAAGAAAATGAATTCCTAAGCAAATTGACACCCTACGTCAATTTGCCGTGATAAAGCCATTTTACATAACTGTCAAAAAATTACAGTTCCGTTCTGAACAAATGGACAAGGCAATTTGCCTAACAGTTAATTCCCTTTTACATAAATGTGAAATATGTAAAACATTTTAAGAAAAGTATTTTCTCCTAGAATTTAACTTCTGAGTAACTGAACTCATCATTGCTTTGAAAAACGTTCAACAACAATTCTTACTTAAAACGTGTTACGTTTATAAGTTTTTTTATTTCTAAAAAATCGCGAACATTTGTTCTCCAACACATGTTACACGATCTAACTTCACACTATACACGTTGTAAGTATGTAACCGCTAATCTTGAATATAAAATATAATATTGTAAAAACTAAAAGATTCAAAATAGTTATATCACAAACAAGTATTTTATTTATCCTAGTATGTACGGTCAGCGCTCCACCAAGCGTTGACAGTACGTACTCACTCGTACGGATGCAGAATTGGATAATCCCACCTACCGCACAACATGCTCAGGATACTGTGGGAACCGGCCCGCATTTTGCGAAAGATCGGCACACCGCTCACGAATGATGGCATGAAAGCCATCAAATCCTTGCCTCAACGAACATCACCGAAGCGCTACAACGCGTTTAAGATTTTGTACCTACTATACAGGGTGTAAGGAACAGCCCTCCGCAAATTAACAGGGGGCATTCAGCTCCATAATTTGAATCATATTCCACCGGAAATTTGCTCAGGAAAGTTTTTATTTTTTTAATCCTTTTTTCAGTTACTATTCCTTTATTTCGATGTAACATTACATTCTCTGTACGCAGCACTCCATTATGTAAATAAAACAGCTAAAATAAAATAAAACTGCAATGGATGTTAAAATACTCGAGCGCGCCCCCCCCGACACGGGGAGTGCTATGCGGGTTTGCCACGGTAAAGATACATTGCGCGTGAGGTAATAATACAATTCAGGTTTATTGGATTCCCATAACGTTCCTGAAATAATTTCATGTACCGATCGTCTTAGTATGATATGCTGAATTCATCCCATCAGTCTGCTGTCCCTTACACCCTGTATAGCTGTAGTCCGCGACTTCGTCTGTGATTTCGAATATACAAATTACAACTGGTAGGTATTCCTGCTTACCATGCACACGCAGGGAGTTGTATGACCTTTTCGTATACCTAACCATTAACCTAATCCATTTTTAATAATATACATAATGGGAAATAAATACAACAGTCCAATGAAATTCAAATAACACTAATCTGATTCCAAAATCGTAGGATTAAGTAAATAATATTGGAATTTTAAATAAAACAAAAATGTGATTAAGACAACATTCATAACCCATTTTCAGTGAACATTTAAAGGGTATAAAAACACAATTGAATAATGGCCGTACAAAATTAACTGAATAAATATTAGGGTCACACCTTCTGTGCGTATATTGGAACAAATACTCGTTAACACCATGCTATTGAATCACGAATCATGTTTAAAGGTCTATTGTTCTACCTAACAATACCCTATTGGTCAGTATACAGAATTCATTCATTTCATAATTATAAAGCATTGCTTGCGATCTTTAACAGGAATTTCAATTAACAATGTCGAATTGGAGAACAAGGATGGTACCTATTGAAATTTTAAAAACGGAACAGTTTCAACAAAATTTTACCGGGTATTTGTGATGCATTTAACTAATTAATATTTTAAAATACTAGGGTATATTGGAATTTAATGATGTATTATTTGCACTAATAAGTGACATGGTCTAAATTTATTTAAAGCTTTCAGTTTCCAATCTGTTGAACATACAAATAATTAAATATGATGTAAATAATCCAGCAACTGGGTTATTTTTAACTTCCAAAGAGTTGGTCAGCAATATTTGTCTTGCTTGCACCCTGCATAATAATTCACCAAATTTGAGCATTCACCCTAATGATCATTCAACCTGTATGAGCATTTGCCCGCATGCATGGTTTCTGAGCATAGGCTACTCCGAAGAGAGTTTAACACTGTTGGCAGTGAGTTGCCGAAATAAGGTTGCATTTGGTTTCACACAACATTGCGGTTTACCTACTGAGTGGTAAATGAGCCCAAAAATTCAAATTCAAAGAGACTCTAGTCAGTTTTAACGAAGCAAATAACGAGTTAGACTCGTCTGGCCCGTCCCCAATTAGATCCCGCAGTAGTAAGGGTAATTTTCCTATTTTAATCTGAGAGCTAAACTTTAAATTCTGAAAAATGATTATGAAAATTGTTTAATAAGCGTGTACTATAAAGTTACGTTACGAATAATAAGAAAAGTTCCAAGGACACATTTATTATGATTTTTTAATGTTTATTGGCTTGCAAACCACCTACATAATGAGATTTGGAGCTACATCGACCAGTCGTATCGCTCTGAAATGGCATAAACTACATATTGAGGAAAAGTTGTTGATGGCGAGAAAATATAATGTTTGTTCGAAAGTTTTATTATTATAATTGGACCCAGAGTTTTTTTTTTTGTGGGCCATGATCTTGCTGTTTTCGATTCCTATGTCAAGAAAAATCGTATTATCGTTAGGAAATTCTTATTTAAAAATCTCGATGACATGACTTGTAAACCCTTGAAGAAAAAAACAGTTACGTACAGTAACTAAATACATATCTTTATCTCGCAGCTTTATCGCAAAATTGCAGAAGAATATTACTCTGCAAATGACATAATTTTCATCCATTATCATCCATAAAACATTTAAAACGGGGGAAACATTTGCTTCCATTTTTCCATTACAGTTAATGTTTTACTAACATAAGAATTATATTTCATCATCTTATTACAGGCCCTCTTAAGATACTTATACCAACTTAGTGTAAATAACGAGCGCGCGTCATATGTCTTCTGTGTCATTAACATAAGGTTTAAATTGCACTGCAATAAAGCTTCGGAATATCAAGTGGTATTTAATTAAAACTGTGATATGAAACCGTCAGCTATTCTTAGCATATCGGTATAACCCAGTTATTGGGCGGGGAGGCAACAGTCGTTTTGTGCAAAATACTGAAATTCAGCTGCATCTGGCTCCACTGAAATGAAACTCAAAGATAAACGCTTAGCTGAACATTACTGAAAATAACAGTGTTTAATCTAGAAGAGTCCTTGACAATATCAATACGCATAATATGATCTACTAGATCATATTATGCGTATTAATAGAGAAAGAGAATAAAATAATATTATCAATAAGTACATTGAGATGAATTTCACTGCAATTTATATCTAAGTATAAAAGTACTTTAAATTCACATTTAGCTCATGGAAGAAATTATTAGGTATCTAAAGAATGCATGAGTACCTATTACATTTTCAAGAGGGATTTACTCTGATACTTCAATATTCTCAAGTATTTTGAAGTAGCCTATTATGCACTCGATTTTAACAAGGGAATAATACTTTCGGAATTTTCATTTCATTGCGCAAACAAGAGTACCTACCCAAATAATAAATATGAACCAATAAATAACGTCTGCCCACGGGTTCCATCAACGTAAATCAATTCGCGTAATGGACTCCCATTTTGATTTATAGCACTTTGTTTTACAATTTCCGAATGATGATTCGGGGAGCGATAGAAAAAATTAAAAGATTTTCTTTAATGTCATTACTGTTGACATTTTAATTTGTCGTGCTACCTCAGAGGTGTATGTGGGACCCGTTCTTAAACAATATGACTACAAAGTTTAGGCTTGCGTCTTAACTGCGATCGTCGCGCACTTTTATATGAATATGGCGTACTCTCGCAATCAATCACGTCGCGTTTGTACGTCATAATATCTACAAAATTGCATCGTTCGTCGGCCCTCACACGATACGACGATCGCTCGGACGCGGGGTAAGACACTAGCCTAGCCTAGCCTGATACAATTGTTTAATCGTGGGCGAAAACACCATGAGGCAACCTGCACTTAAAATTCTGGTCTAAAAACGCATCGCCCTATGCGTTTTCCTGCTTAAAAAAGATCTAGGCCTAAATGATTGTGTAAATAAAGAATATAAAAACATACTATATATCGTAAGTGTGGAAGTGCCCATATAAAAGACGACATTGAAGTTTTCCTTGTACCTTTGTATCACAAAGAGGTCCACCAACAAACAAAACCAGAAAGTAGGACACGTAAGAATTATGAAAATACATCCACATCTACTTTTTATTTGCACAACTCTTTTGCCGTCACCTATTACTTTGCGTCGGGGGATAAAAAAACCAATATTCAAGCAAGCTCAATTTGCGTAATGGAATGTACGTTTGGACATCCTCTGTTTTACATCACGAAAAGGCTTAACGTTAAAACTAGTATACGCAAAATGTCACATAAAAATATACAATTTGACCTCATACACCCTTTTAGAAACCCGTTTGCGTTGTAAGCATTTTTTGCCGCGGGCGTTCGGTCGTCGTGGTATATTTTTGGGAAGAATATAAATAATGTTGGTTAAACAAATATTATGGTACTACGGTTTATGTACCTACAATGTTTGCTAAGGTCAATACTATTAATCGTTTATTTTTACAACAAGTATGTACAGTCACGGAATTTAATTGATGAGCTACTTTCAAACTTTTCGATTTTGCAGTTTCATACATTCATGAGATTACACGATTAAACACGAATTCAAATCGCATGCTCGTAAAAAAGATGACAAATTACTAGTAATCGGAAATAGTCTTATCCATATAGGTTGACTAATAAGTTCTCAATAAAAAATAAATACAAAGTTTATCGAATCTAATTGATACTGACCTCCTTTGAATCAGAGCTCAATAACTCGATAATTTTGAAAACCTATCCGAAGACAGTGACAGTTGAAGTGTCGATGTCAGAGACATTATTTTCAAATTTGTCGAAATGACTAAATACAATTTCTCCGTACGCTAACGTTACTATGGCTACGCTAAAACAATCGTCGCTAAGTTACGGTTGCTGGACCTGCAATTGGTTGACTTTGGGTAGTCACTCTGCTGTCAAGTTTGTAGTTCTAGCTCTCAAGTTAGCCAACCGTTAAAGATATTAAAATATAATTTTCTTCATGAAGACATGACTTTCCGTGTCTGGATGAACGAGTATAATCGACTAAGCCCGATTTGCATTACACGGCTAAAATGCGAACAGTGCCAAGTGGCTTATCAATTAAAGTCCGTGACTGTACATCAAAACTAAAAGAAAAACCCATCTTCTCGAGTTCTCGCATCTTCAAATAAAACAACTTTTAAGAATGATTACTTTTTCCGAGATCCATAGTTGACTGCAAATAACAACGATAAAAATTCTGAAAGTTTGCACGAAGTTCTCATACTTTTATTTTGTCTCATCACCATTGTTTCACTGCAGAGATACTATTTCACATTTGCAGCTCGTCTTTCTCCAACTTCAATCTAGCTTGATAATACTTACTTATGGCTCTAGAACTTTCGTTGGTATATCGGCGTGTGCCAGCTGACATATGGCAAATAATTTCATTTATTGTTTTGTGTTACGTAATGTAAATGATTTCACTTACTATTGTATAGAATCAAGTTTTTCTAACTGAACAGACAGCTGTGCTGCTGGGGAGTTTGTTGCGCCACTTCTTTATCCCAGCTAAAGCACAAGGAATTGGTGAAAGGCCGGCGTTTTGGGGGACTGATTTATGTAATTTTGACGTTCAAAAAGTGCTGATTCTCAGTCTAGTTTGAATAAATGACTTTTGATTTTGATTCCCTTACATAAACTATGTTGGGGTCAGCTTCTAGTCTAACCGGATGCAGCTTACCAGTATTTTTCATGGAGCGACTGCCTATCTGATCTCTACACCCAACGGGTAATATTTATACCCTTTGGAAACACTGGATGTCCGAGTTTCGAGCTTCTGATTTCCCGTAACGACTGTCAAAGATCCACGAATAATCAATGACTAATGTAGTTTTCGAGTTATCAGTGGGTCTCGTATGAAATGGACGATCACCTATCTACGGACCGACCTTGGCAAGCGTTGCTTAACCTTTGATAGATCGATCTATTGCAATTCAATCCCCTGAAAAATGTTCGTCAGTATAAGAAAAGGTTATAATGTTCACCTTAAAACCTTGTATTAATTACAACGAAGCGAGAGAGGTGTTTGATCCATCGCTTCGGTTCTGAATTTGCATCGCAACGAGCGCTGGTGATTGGGTTACCGCGACCACGGCATGCTCGATCACTAATGCTTATTGAATTAAAACCTAAGTCAATATAGACGACGAACTCGCTAAACATAGCTCCTATTGATTTCTGGTGTAGTTCGTCAAAATTGTACACTGTTGTTATTCGTTTGTGGTTTTCGCTTGTTGATTTTTTATGTTTTATGTTCAACGGTTTGTGGCTTTTGAAGTACAGTGCTTTAAATCGTCATCAAAATATTTGCCACAAATAAGTTTGTTATCGTTTCTATTTCTTACAGGGTTTTTTAGGACTCTTGAAGAATAGTCAAGCGGAATTGGTTACTAAATATATCTACGTCTATTGTATCTTAATCGTTTTGTTAAAATTCTTCAATAGTCTTTGAAGCCTACCTTCTCATGACAAGAGAAAGAAAGCCTCACAACTTACTTGGGTTCTATTAGACGACTCATCTTCATCAATGAATATTTTGACCTGAAAACCTCTAGTCATTGGTTGCCAAACAATATCAATACGACCGAATTTAACAACACTCTTAAAACAGAATCATAAAATCGTGGTCCTTATTCTATCTGCATCAGAAATATGGTGGTTCTCGTAACAACATCAACAAACAAATGACGAGAGAACAATGAAAGGCGAATTTTGATTAACAGTAACGTTTTCTCCTGTTTGGATACAATAGAGTTGAAAATGGGTTGAAAGTAAAGTTTGTGCCTATTCCCGACCCCAAGGGGCGACTCGATACTCGCGCAAATTAATTCTCATTAATTTCTTAGGAGTTTATACACAGGGGCCCAGTTAATGCCTAGCACCTGGGCTGGGATGTGTTTTTAAACGATTCATGATTACTTACTTTATAATTATAGAGTACTTAGAGTATTATTTAATGTTTACCAAATATTTCCTTGTATTTTTTTGTGAGTTTGAAAAAAAGCAGCTAAGCATCCTCTTGCTACTAATTTTCTTTTATAATGTAGTTTTCAGGACCGATGCCTGGCAGGGCTGCGGGAAAGTCTGAAAGGGATACCGGGACCGTGGCAATAGGCAATGGAAGGAACACGGGTGGGTTTTAGTCAGTAAAAGTCTGACACGCCCTCCCGCTTCGCCCAGAGCGGGAGAAGTCATTTGATGACTTCCTTCCTCAAAAAAAAAGGGTATCCTCCTTTTGATCTTTGCCGCAGTCAGGTAATATAGCAATTACTAAAAGCTTGTTTTTATAGTACCAAATGTAAATAAAATTACCAACCATTTTCGTAAGTGTGACATAATTCTAAAAACATCCTCTGTTTTTACTTTGAAAGGTAGTTGAAGTGACATCCTAATATTAAAATTTGGCATGGCTGGTCCTTGAACATGACTAATGTAAGACAAGCTGTCACTTAGAAGGTCGTCGGTGAAAGCGATTTATTTGACGAGGGGACCTGAACTTTGAGGGAACATGCGCATGGAAATTAATTAGGCCATGTATTTTAACATTGAAAACGAAATAGTATGAACGTCTTATTTATAATATTTTGAATTTATACGATGGTTTTATCTTTTATCGTCAAGTTCTAATCGAACTGCCTAGCCTTTTTCCAAGTATGTTGGGGTCGGCTTCCAGTCTAACCGGATGCAGCTGAATACCAGTATGTAACCCTTTGGACTCCGGTCTGAAATAAAATATTTATATTCTATTTCACATGGAGCGACTGCCTATCTGACCTCCACAACCCAGTAACTGTTGTCAATCAGTTAAATTCACAGTAATAATTGGGCTTTCAGAACTTCGTTATTTAGTTTGTAAAATAAAATATAAAATTACGCCTGTATTCAATTCACCGGGGTCAATTCAGGGGTACATAGAGTTCTTCCAAAAGCACACTCAGATTTGACCTGCAAATATGTTTAAGTCCCATGTAATTGGTTCCCATGCCCATGTCCCATGCTCATGCCTCATGCCCATGTCCCATGCTCATGCCCCATGCCCATGTCTCATGCCCATGTCCCTTGCCCATGTCCCATACCCATGTCCCATGACCACGTCCCATGCCCATGTCTTTTGCCCATGTCCCCGATCATGTCCCATGTCCATGCCCCATGCCCATGTCCCATGACCATATCCCATGCCCATGTCCCATGCCCATGTCCCATAACCATATCCCATGCCCATGTCCCATGCCCATGTCCCATGCCCAAGTCCCATGCCCATGCCCATGGCCCAAGGCCAAGCCCATGTCCCATGCCCATGTCCCATGCCCATGTCCCATGCCCATATTCCATGCCCATATTCCATGCCCATGTCCCATGTCCCATGTTCATGTCCCTTGCCCATGTCCCTTGCCCATGCCATCGACCGGGTACACATTCAGACTCCTGCCTGCTACTGAGATATTCCATAGTACTGAAACACTCTTATATAATGATTGCGCCACATTTTGTTATCCTCAAATAATTCCTATTTTGGTGTCCTTACAATACTAAATAGCCAAGGAGCTGCGACCAACTTGCATGTAACGCTCGCCGGCTGCTACCGCGGCGCCGCCCACTTCGCGCGGTTTACTACAGTTCTAACCTAACCTCACTTTGGTCGGGGTACTGCGACCAAATGTGAGAAAAGGCCAGAAAGATAAAAAGGGGCTCAATTATTTTAAAAAAGTGTTCATCATTAGAAGGTCAAAAAGGTTCTAGGGATTCAGTGTAGTATATCCCATTAAATTATTATTAATTAATATTTGCTGAAACAGTAATCATAATAATGTACTAACTGTTGATGCTATGAGGTACATAGTGTATGTAGTATAATAGGCCTGATAGCTAAGTAATTAGGGCTCAACAACCTGCGTCCTGTTTAGTACCAATTAGTGCCTATCATCCTCTCTATCAAGGCAAACAGATAGATCTACTAATTAACAGTAATTTATGTTGATACATAATATTCACGTTAAAGGCTCTTACATACGCGCGACACGACGCCGCCGCATTGTTCGCCGTGAAGTTTTCTCAGAAATTGTTTTGTTAAAAGTCGCGTCCCGCGACAAGTCGAGCCAGTATGTAAGAGCCTTAATATAAATCGGTATCAAGGCAAATACAGTATTAAAGCCTAACTGACTCGTTGGTCTAGTGGTCGCAAGCGCTACTGCTGAGTACGAGGCGGTCCTGGGTGCGATTCCCGAGTCGGGCAAAGTGTTATTGTGTTTTTCCATCAGGACTTTTTCAGTAGCAGCCTGGATTCTGGATTTCTACCCGATTGATGGCAATAGGCTCGCCCTCTATTACTTGGGACTTCAACATAACTGGCGAAATGTGGGTGTACTATATATACACCACTGCCCTTCGGGATTAATGATGCGAAAGCCTTATATGAGTAGAAATGACAACATACGATTTGTTAATCAAAAGTGAATTTGGTACAAAAGGAGTATATTGCAACTAATTAAGTTAGTAATATTGAGGGATTATAATTTCATTGCCGAAATTATACCGAAAAGTTTAGGGGACCATAACTTTGAGTGAGCTCTATATTTAGGGTCGAGATTAAAGTTAAAGCCTTTCGCCCACGATAGAACAACGGAGTTACTTATTATAGATTAACCTTTCAATATTTTTACTTAGTTTATTGTAGTTATAGGAACCAGTCGCTTGTAACCCACAAAATAATTTATAGCACTCAAACTGAGGCGAGGATGATCAACAAGATAAGCAAAAAATGATACATATAGGCATATAGGCATAGGCGCAGCAAGTGGCGCCGCCTCGTTTTGTTACGAAGTAACTGGTATCACCGAAAGGGTCGGTTAAGAATGACACTGTCTGGTGACAATCACTCTAGCAGAGCATCGCATCGATCGATGGCTGCGTTGCGTGGCAGCTGTCTTCGTATGAAAGAAGATGATGTCCCGGGAGCTGCTGTCGTACCCCGTCCACGACGAACTGCTATAATCCGGTACAATCCCGATGATATCGAAGCTGATAAACGACTAATACGATTACCACTGCTGTTAAAGCCTATCCTCCAGCACCGTTACATACATAGACTGCTAAAACTAACCCTTCCTTCCTTGCCGTAGTCGGGTCGAAAAACTCATTTCAAAAAATCAAAATCAAAATATTTTATTTCACATAAGCCTACATGGGCACTTATGAAACGTCAGAAGCTAGGTGCACGTTTCCAATTGGTCGTTTCCTATGGAGAAGAGCCGGCAAGAAACTCCACGGTTACTCTTTTAAAAATAATTGGCTTTACAATATTTTCGATTTACAGTGTTAATAGTTATGGGAGGCCTTTCAAAAAGTTTCAGGTAGGTTAGGCTAAGCCTACAATGTTCTCACATTCACAAGGTAGAAAAGAATCTATATAAAAGATAAATAAGATACTAAAGATAAAAAAACCTATTTAAACCAAATGACATGATTGCCATTACAACTGTAACAAATCTGATTAATTATCATGTCCACAAAAGCCTGTAAAGTATTTCGCGACGAAACAGCAATACTTATTTATGAAATCGAATGCAACATATTATCAACGACTTATTTTGATCGACGCAAATCACGGCGGGATATTCTTTTCCGTCCCGTTAGGTTACACTATGTTGGACAAAAATTCTAAGTGAATCAAAAACCCATAAAAAACATCGATATGTATCCATCGATCGTAGCAGGTGCCGTTCTGTAGTTTCTGCCTACCCTATGGGAAGAAGGCGTGAGTTTATGTTTATATGTGTAAGTAATCCATGTTCACAAAACCCATGCGGCACAATTGACAAGGGGAAATTGAGTCAATCAAAATTGAGAGATCATCCGATGTTGCTTCGTAAATATGATTTATATGAAAGCTTTATAGCGTTCGCTGCAGGCATACGTGGAGTAAATAGAATAAAGAATTATTGGCTTTACGTCCGCAGCGTGGGATATTCTATGATAATGGATGGAGAGGATTTGTTGGCTGCACTGAGTACCTACCCTGTTACCGAACGAAAGAAAATGTTTGTTTTATTTCTATGGGAGATGGCTGAAATGATTTTTCAAAAGTGGAATTGTTCGTTATTGATTATGTATTTACTGACCGAGATGGAGTAGAAATCCGCTTTCTATTTAATTTTATTATTCTTCTTATAAAACCCAGAATGATATTTTCATTCGGTTTTACTTATTTACTTACCTGCCAGGTTGTATAAATTGTAACTACACTGAATATTAAATCGTGTTTATGATCTCTATGAGTTTTAACTGTAGATATGAATAATTAACATTAATTTATTTTATTTCAAACGTATTCTCTGTCAATGACAGATTTCCATTGTAATGTATTTTACCGCATCCTGTATCGAGCGCAGTTTAATGTAAACGAAATTACGGTAGGTACATAATTATTTACAGTTGCACACAATATAATTATTATTGCAATGAAGTTAATTTTTGAATACTGCTGACGAACGGTGACATTCTATCACGTTTAGGTCTGCAAAAAAAAGTTCCGACAAGCAGAGCCATGTGGTCTAAATCTTGTCCCCATTGTACATTGAACTGAGATCAATGGGGACTGTAACATCGGTCGGTATTCATTATTATATGGTGGTGGGTAGTTAGTTTACTTTTGAAAATATATCAGTCTGTCGTTGACCCACGTATTTCATTGACGCAACATTGGCGACGAGAACGGGATTTGTGTAATTTCTTTTTAATTTCCGTGGTTTCGCGTGTGTCAAAATGCCTATTGGTAAAATTGAACCATTCAATTTATCCTCGAAACAGTGGCCAGCGTATATTCGTCGTGTAAATCAATACGTACGGCTAAACGAAATCGACGATGAATTGAAAGTGCCTATGTTAATAACTGTCGTGGGGGAAGAAACGTATGCGCTTATGTGCGATCTGTGTTCACCTAGTTTTCCAGAAAATAAAACATATGACGAACTAGTGCAATTGGTGACGGAACACCTGGAACCGCAGCGATCAGAGATTGCTGAGCGCCACGTGTTCAGGTTGCGCCGACAGCGTGCGGGCGAGTCCCTTACGGAATATCTGCAGGCATTGAAGCACCTGGCGTCTACGTGCAGTTTTGGAAAGTGCAAGTCATGTTCGACGCTTGAAGAAAATTTGCGCGATCAGTTTGTGTCAGGGCTGACAAGTGACGTAATGCGATCGAGAATCTTCGCTGAAAAGAAAGTACAGTACAAAGAGGCAGTGGAGCTCGCGTTGGCTCTAGAGGCAGCGGAGAAGCATGCCGAGGTGAGCGGCACCACGACGACGGCGGCGGCGGACTCAGCAAAGCCGGCAGGCGGCGAGGCGGGCGAAGGCCTGCATTACGCGCGTGGCGGACGAACGCGCCCGCGCGGGCCGCAACGGGCGCTCGGCGGCGGCGGCACAGGCGACGGAGCAGCGGCAGCAGGAGGCGCGCGCGCGGACCCCGCGGACGGGCGCGCACGGGCCTGCTGGCGCTGCGGCAAGGCGCATGCGGCCGAGAGGTGTCGATTTAAAAATTACAGTTGTGATGAATGCGGTCAAAAAGGACACCTAAAAGTGATGTGCAAACGAGTGCGCGGTAGTGGCGTTCGGCATAATTATGTGAGTGACGAATCAGATGATGGTATGTTCAACGTGAATGTGGCAGCTCAAGGTAACAAACCCTATTTTATTAAACTGTCCGTGGATAATATTAATATGGAATGTGAAGTGGACACAGGTAGTCGTATATCAGCAATAAGTGAGGATGTGTACCAACGTAGGTTTTCACAGAAAAAGATTGTACCGGATAACTTAGTTTTACGTTGTTACACGGGTTCAAGAATTGAATCACTCGGTTACATTGAGGTAGACGTTTCCCTGGGCGA
The DNA here is from genome assembly GCA_948473465.1 of Lithophane ornitopus. Classification (NCBI taxonomy): domain Eukaryota; kingdom Metazoa; phylum Arthropoda; class Insecta; order Lepidoptera; family Noctuidae; genus Lithophane; species Lithophane ornitopus. The sequence goes on along the minus strand of OX419624.1, from coordinate 7,416,460 downwards.
CTATAAAGCAAAATCATTACGATTATACATTATTAAGGGTGGGGCGCGGCCTTTGTTAGGACGAGAGTGGATGCGCGCTTTAAAGATAACGCAAATAAACCTCAATGAAATCATAGATGATGAATTCGTAAACAAATTATGTAAGGAATTCCCAGAAGTATTTAGTAATAAGTTAGGAACGTGCAAACAGCCCATACGACTACAGCTGTCCGATAAGGAACCAGTTTATGTGCGAGCGAGACCCATGCCGCTGGCACTGCGCGCACGTGTCGAGCGGGAGCTGGAGCGGCTCGAGGCTGACGGCTCCATCTACCGCGTTGACTACTCAGACTATGGAACTCCAATAGTACCCGTTGTAAAACAAAACGGAGACATACGCATTTGCGGGGATTATAAGATAACCATCAATCCAAAGTTAAAGAGAGATTATTATCCGTTGCCACGAGAACATTTAGACCACCATGGCTCTGCTTGTCGGGAATCAATGGGGATCAATGGGGATCAACGGGGATCAATTGGAATCAATGGGGATCAATGGTGATGAAATTACATTTTACACCTCATCTTCTACTAACTGACAGACAACGCATAGCCTAAGCCGCTAGGTCTAGAAGCATGAAATTTTGCACACGAGTTCCTTTTGTAACTGAAAATGTGAGCACTAAGTAAGGATTTTTGAAAATTCATCCTCGATCCCATTAAATAGGGGGATGAATCTTTGTACGGAAATTCGACATTTTGCCGATGGGACATCCCATCGGGCGTATGGCTGGTCCTAAATAATCTCTTACTCAATTTATCGGTTTCAGTTTCAGATTTGTATGGAAAAATCAATCAATCATGCCTTCAATGAATGTAAAATAAATTTATGTATTTCGATACTACGTCATGTTAAATCATATTTCACAGCATAATCATCAGGGAAAGGGACTGTAAAAGCATTATGTAGGACTCGTATCGCATTTACGGCACGAACACCTAACCATTGCGGGGTGTAGGTATATGAAGGTATGTGAAGGTTAAAGTAGATAGTACCAATGTACAAGTACAACTTTTTCTTAATGTCCCTCGGCAAACTTCGTGTTTCGTCAGTCATCGGATTTCTATCAGTTGCCCTTTGCACTTGGTCCAGGCCGGACGCTCTCAATCGACTTGGAAGTATATAGAGTTGTTAATACTCTTTTAACATAATATAATTTATTTAAAAACCGGCCAAGTGCATGTCGTACCATGCACAATGAAGGGTTCCGTAGTTGGCATGAATTTATAAAACAAACTTAACATTGTAGTTAAAAAACATGTTCTCCCATACATTCTGTATCGGAGAACATGTTTTTACAACTGCAAATTTAAGTTGGTCGATTATTACTCGGTAACTTGTGGAGCCTACGTATGGTGATAGTTTTCCTTTTAATTTCGTTATATATACTACTGCCGTGATTTTTTTCATATATCCAAACCCAACCATTTAGCTTGCAGGGGGGGGGACACTTGGCTCTAACAAAAATTAGCACTTTAAAGCTTAATATTTCGCTAACTGATCCCTGAATCCAAAAATGGTTTTACAAACTCACATTATTTGAAACGACCTTTCCAACGATACCCCACACAATGGGATTAACGAGAAAAAAAAAATCATCCCCACTTTACGTGTAGGGGAGGTATACTAAAAAAAAAAAAAAGATTTTTTTTTTACCACTTTGTCGACGTAATTTATATGTATATCCATACCAAATTACAGCTTTCTAGTACCAAGGGTCTCTGAGCTAAGCCGCGGACAGACGGACAGACGGACATGGCGAAAGTTTAAGGGTTCCTTGTTGACTACGGATCCCTAAAAATGGGAGAAATAGTTTAAGGAAAACAGTTGTCCAGCTCTATATAGTTCACACGGAAATCAAAACAAAACAATAATAAAGTACTTAGTTCTGAATTCAAATGACTGTACACGATAAATCTAATAATTGATGGACATGAAAATAAGCATTCGTTTGTATTCGGAAATGCGATGATTCCCGAGAGACATTAAGAAAATAGTTGTACTTGTAAGAACATGACGGAATGATTTCATCAATACTGGTAAAAAGAACGGTGGCTAACGTTCTAAAATTAACAGTGGTTTTAATTTTGGGTTTGTTTACGATTCGTGATGATACGTAGGGGTTTCTACTTGATAATAGAAATCTCCATGCAATCATGGATAAAAAGTTCGTCTCCCATTCCGTTTGCGGGTAGCCTCTTACCTAAGTTTTTTGGGACAATTATTTTCACCAAAAAAATTTGCTAGTAATATGTATTTTCTTACATTTATTATTTTTAAATTTGCTATGGTCACAGGTGTGTGTCAAACGTTAACATCTCTTGGGACGCAGAAATAGTTAGCTATGTTTTGGAGTCCTATATTTTCGTAGCTGCCCCACTCCAAATCCAATCTAACAGGGGTCAAGTAGTGGGTGTAGTGCCGCGGTGGCAGGTTCACTTTTACGGACCCATCATACTAATGTAGTGTTGAGAGCCCCTCTTATTTGTTGGAAGTGGCTGAAAGTGGTGTCAATATATATTGTAAAAGGTGGCTTAATCACAAGTACCAACACAACTTGTAATTTTGGGAAGTTTTACAGCTTCCCTCCATTGTTTATTATACCGTAAACAATACCAAAGCATTGTTTAGAATTCTGAATACAAACTTTTTGCAGTACCTCTTAGCATGTAGCTTGGGCAAAGGCTTCTTTAACGCAAAAACTTTGTGAAATGTTAAAGTTATATCGTAAAGGCAGAGACTGACTTGCAACGTTGGTTTGTAATGTATCGAGTTTTTGTAATGCGTTACAGTAGTCAGTGCAGCGAGCCGAGCCGCTTGATGGGAGCGCCGGATCCTCCACTCGACTGTCACCTTTTTCGTGAATTCCTTTGAAACAGAAATATGAGAAACGAACATGTGCTCGAAGCAAGCGTTCGCCGCGTCCTGTGTATCACCGTTTTGTAACCAACCAGGCCTCAAATGATACATTAGCATTACAAACAATGAAATGTTGAAGAGGTATTGAAAAATGTTCTGAACAATGTTTTGTCTACATAAATAGAAAATTACAGCTAAAATTACGTGCAAAAAATTATAGACTCGGCAAACTTCAAGAGCGATCGAGTTAAAATAAAAACAGTCAAAATAATGCTACCATAAAAAAAAAAAAACAGTGATCGAAAATACTATATGCACAACATCATAATTTACACAAATAGGTAGCTCTTCATTCATAATTGCAATCAATAAATTAGGGAAAACTGGCTGTAACGAAAACTGGCTACCTATTTAGTATTCACGTTCAGTAGGTACATGCGTGTTAGGTGCTCTACGCCGGAACAAGGTACAGAAAGTTGTGCTATCAGTCCCGCGTTCTCACGAACGACTATATGAAACAACTGGCAATCAGTACATTCGTATGAAGATACAGTTCAAATGATGTATGATACAAGCTTAAAATAGCACTGACTTGAAATAGAGATGTAGTGGAATCAGCACACTAATTGCGTCATTCACAATCAATAAGAAACCCAGTGGCATTAGGCATTACCTCAGAAGTCACCCCATAACATCTTAAACACAGTTCGTCTATCGTTTATTTGGTCTTTCCCTACTCTTATAGGCATCCGCATTCAATACTAACATAAAAGATTTATTGATTCGTGAACATTAAGTCGAAATAAATCGTATATCGATCCATTATCCGAAAGTGTAAATACCTACTAGTACCTGACATAAAAATACTCGCAAGTCCAAAAAAACGAAATCTTTATTCGTTTTTGCACTTCAATTACGAAGAAGTGGACCAAAAAAGTGGCCATTTTGTTAGATAGGTATACACTAATGACCCAAGAGGCTAGTTCATTTTCAACAGAAATGAGAGCAGATAATCTTGGTATCGATCTTCGATAAAATGAAGGTTTAGTCTGACAGTAAATCCAGGCTTAATGTGCGATCATTGCTTCGCGAAATAAGAAGGCTGCCTACAGAGTACAGACTTTAATATACACTGATCAAAAAAGCTTTGCACCAGTTCTGAATAGGTAGATATTGCTTAGAAGGATAACATTAGTGTGCGCTTGAGTTGCTTTTCAGCATGTACTTACTATCAACTTTTTTTTTTAAGAATTCAAATAATAAAGAATGGTGTGGATTTATACGTTCTATATTCGAATCACGTATTCGAGTTTCGTTTAATTAATTGCCTATCGAGTCGATGATTGTTAAATTATTGGTACTAAATAGATTTTATACCAATTTTCTCCTTGCCGTCTTCAATATCGATGCTATTTTCATCCTTTAAACGCTTCTGTTGGTAATGTTGCTATATTTACATTGTTTTGAGTTTTTCCAAAAGACGACTTACAGCCAGTTGCAGAAACGAACTTTAACTTTTAAAGCTGTCATTAAAATACTAATCTTCCATTAACTTGTTTTAACTAGTTGCAGAAAGCAACATTAGACTTGATTTTTAATTAAATTAATTAAATCATTAGCGTTAATCCATTACGTAATGGGGCATTATGTTTTGTCTTTGTGAAACTGTTAGGTATGTAAAAAAGTATTACAATGTTCTATATTTAGACTTGGGAAACAAGGTATAAAATATAAAATTCGCCTGTGTTAACAAATGTTGAGTTATTTTTAACAGACTTCTTCAAAAAGGAGGAGGTTCTCAATTCGTCTGTGTCAATGTTTTTATTTTTTATTTTTATTGTATGTTTGTTACGCGATTACTCCGCCAATTATGAATCGATTTTGAGGTTTCTTTTTTTGTTTGGTAGGCCATACTTCCGTGGTGGTCCCATATAAATTTTATTAACTTTGCTTGCGTAATTTTTGAGTTAGCTTCAATATTACGTATTTTTCCCACTTAGTTTATCTAGACGATATCCTGTTTGACTCCTTCACTGTTATTTACATAGCAGGTAGTGGTATTCGGATTTGTGTGGGGTAGGTACCACAACTAAAAAGTGAAAAATAAAAACTTTTTATAAAAAAAAAACAACCGACGTCCAAAAAAACACAAAAAAGTGAAAAATAACTTTAATTTCGGAAGTCGGTGTCTTTGCTTTTCAATTTCCGTTTTTTGCCACCGACTTCCGAAATTGCTTTCATTATACAGAAAACTTAATAAAGTCAAATAAGTGATACGAAACATGAGTGAGACAATTAAGTATTTGATATGCAAATGAATTTAATCAAATCGTTGACATTACGCTACACCCACTATCACGTGCTCATTTGAATATTCACGCCTTGTTTTATGTTTACTTTTAATTATAGGTAGGCAGGTCTGACAGAAAAAGGCTCTTAATGACTTTTATAAGCCTATTACAGCTCTCTGGCCTATCTCCGCCTAATCTTTGTACTTTAGGTTCTAGATTGACGTCAGCTTCAAGTCTTAACTTTCACAATGACATTCCTGAGAAATACTACAGTAATTCTGAGATAGTAGATAGGATCAGCTATAGATGATTAATTACTGAATAGTTCCTTAACTATCTGTAAACTTATGAAATAGGTACCTACTAATATATTAGCGTAGCTTCGAGTATAGCACTGGGGCCGCGTTCTATTAGAAGTGACCGTCGCGCGCATACGCGATTAGTTTTTGTTCGGTGAACCTGAACCTGGACCCGCGTGGTCGCGCTGACAGAGACCAAAAGCACCCACCTTTAAAAAGTGACATAAGACCGCGATCACGATCCGCGACCACGATCGCGTATTTACGCGAAAACGGGATGCGTGGTCAAGAGCAACGCTAATATCTACGTAAGTTGTATGTTGTCAAATCTTCCAATTACGTCAAAATGCCCGCTATTTGACTACCATAAAATGAAAAAATAATCTAGTAAACCCAGCCATTCCAATTTTCAGGTAATCTGTTTGAAGGCAATTTAATGAGCCGTCTTCTGCAGCAGCCAACGTTCGCTATCGCTCGAATTTCCTTTCATTTTAGAGTTGTGCTTTCCCCTGAGTATTGGATGTTTCATAAGTATTTTGAAGTGGATCAATTAGACTTAACCGTTAAGCCTAATTGGCTTTCGAAGTCTGAAAATGTTGAATCGATCATCATCCTCCATGGTTTTTTCCCAATTCACTTGGGTTCGGCACACACACACACTCACATTTTCTTTCATTTATCTCTATTAGTCATCATCTCAGTTACAACTTCCCAGCTAATGCCTATAAGAGGAATTTTGTAAATAATAATTATAGGAGAAAGTAAATACAGTATTTTACTAGGTAACTTACAAGGCAAGAATTTTCCTAGTTGGATTTTTTATGTTTCATACAAATCACATTCATGACTTGAGTTTTGTCGACGGAAGAATAGACAAAATGTCAGATTGTGATTATGCCATCTGCAATTTTGTCTATTATTCCGTCGACAAAACCCATTTCTACTGTGGTTTTTGTTGTTATAGCGGCAACAGAAATACATCATCTGTGAAAATTTCAACTGTCTAACTATCACGGTTCATAAGATACAGGCTCATGACAGACAGACAGACAGCGGAGCCTTAGTAATAGGGTTCCGTTTTACCCTTTGGGTACGGAACCCTAAAAAACTACCTATTTCTTGAACCAATACAACGTATATAAAACTTCGTAAAGATCAACACCGCCCGCATCGAAAATCAAAAGATCGGTAGTATTGAGTTGATCCCTCACTTATCCCATTATCTATTGAGAGTACCGTTCAAAGCTCGCGAAAAGGGGATTTCACGCTTAAGATATCACTTTGCCATTTTAAAGTTCACTTCACATTTGACGGTTGTCGTGTCTTGACTATATACCGTCAACAATTTAATTTTCTTGCGAATGTAATCCTCTTAGCAGTATTACCGTTTTGGGTACTCGGTTTGATGGCTTAAAATATTTGTGGTTTGATGTGTAATATAATGTTATTTTGATTGAATAATAGACCTGTAGGTTATGACATGCGGTTAACATACTACAGAAGCCACAAAGGGTTGGCTAATCTGCATAATGCCGATTTTGGGATAATACCGCGACAGTTCGCATTTGAGCTGTGCTTTTATAAGCGTTAAGGTAAACAAAATGATGATAAAGCTATAACTATTTAAGGTGGCAGTTTTTAAAATTTATCTACATAATTAAAAGACCAATATCGCTTGAAAAGCTCGAAAAGGTCGCGCGTCTTGTCAGCGGTACTGCCCGCGGCAGCCCTCTCGCGTCGCTGCCGGCTTCTGCCTTGACGGTGTGAGTCGGTCCTAAGAACATTGCCGAGAAATTTTAAAGCTATTTCTTACAAAAAATGTTTTACATTAAACTGTCATTTTCATGCAAGTATAAAGGTAGACTTTGCTTCAAGAGTCACCTTTACAACACACAAGAAACATTCCAAACAGTCTTAAAAAACACTCGTATTTAAAAATATATAAAATATTTTCACAGTCAACACCGTCAGATAGTTAGAGAACTGTCACACAAAAAGTATACCATAATCACTTTCTACTTGAACTATTCAAAAACCGTAGAAAACGTCCGTTCAAAGGTTTCGTGTGAAACATGTCTTATTGTACCTTTGAGAGTGAGAACAAAGGTTGTATTTAGAGAACAAAGTATATATATTATGTAATATTTAGTTTCTTCTCTTTGAAAAGAGTAAAAATGTACTCAAAACATTTTGAGTAAGTACATTTTAACACTTTTAATGCAGCATTCCTCACTTGCAGAGAAAATAAATGAGCTTTTAATTCAAAGTTCCCATCCACACATCTTCTAGGTACACACATTAATTCACAACTTTATTATTAATTTCTTACTTAGATTGAGTAATGTAATCGCAATGGAAGCTGCTTGCACACTGCAGTTTCAATAACTTTTCATGCGCCAACTTTAGTATTAATTAGGTCATGTTTTAGCATTTATTAATGGATTGCTGCGTTACTAAGTTTAAACACCATGTAACAAAAACCTGTCTGATTCGAAAGGGGCACATAGGTACTACAATAATATTACCAGAAAAAAAAAAAAAAAAAACAAAATTAAAAAGTTATTGCAATTTGAAATTCATTATGTTTACCAAATTACCCCAATTATAAATTACCAAATATGCAGAGGCAAATTACTGCAGAGTTCATATGAACGCCCACGCCCCATATAGGTAATAATAAAATTCCCGATAGAAAAAAATGGGCGATTTTTTTTTTCTTTTGTCCCCTAAAATATAACCACATAAATAGACTCTCACAGAACAGACAGGGTTTCTTTTACACGTTGTATATCTTGGACATTCAGTACTGGCATCGCTGAAGATAAACAATGTGAGGGAATCTTGACTCTAGTTAATAACATGTCTACGCAATGTTAATAATATTTGCTGCGCCCTAACAGTTTCATTTACTATTAATTTTTAGCCTGTAACTGTGTCTACATTGTGAAAATAAATATATATAAAGTCTGAAATCGCCAAACCTTCCTGACTAACCGTGGTGATCAATGCTCGTGCCTTCTCTGTGTGATCAGAGGCCTTTTGCCTTTGCCTCAGTGGGTCAGTAAATGGGTGTTTTTTTTTTACCTTTTTTAAATAGGCATTAGGTGTATTTATATATACCAAGAAATAATCCGTAGAGATCCTGAAAACCCGGATAAAGTGGACAAAGTTGTGAGCATTTACGAAAAACTATTTTGGTTTCTTGGTTATCTTTCAATACAACTATTTAACTTAAAAGGTCAATTCGAAAAACTGCTCTCTATGTAGATACTTATTATAAAGTTTCTGCTATGTTAATACACTTCATATTATTAAAACATCTCCACTCACAATGCAACACATTCACTCAATGCGAAGTACGAAATCAACCCAAGACTCGGCCGTGACTCAGATGAAATGAAATGCGCGTTTTCTTATATTTTTTTTGTGTTTTCCTTCCCAAAATAAACGGGCAGCGGTCTTTTGAATACAAAGGGTCTTCGGGTTCAATATACATCAAGGAAATGAGAGGTTGAACTGTGACGAGGCTTTTTGCTGAGTGCAAGGGATACTATGTTTTATTATAATATCTTTAGAGAGCTCATGATGTAATGTGATTTAGGCTCTTTGAAACTACTAATGCATCGTATTTGAAAGGAAAGCGTTCGTAGTAAGCGATGTGATGTGATGCGCGTTTATGCGTGCTAGAGTCGTATGAGCCCTGAATTTTTGGTCCAACCTGTAATTTTGTGCAAAATATATGGTTGCCTGCTGCTGGCAACTAGAGTTTGACCCGCAATTAGAATTTATATACCGTGAGAACTTTTTGTTTTTCCTGACCGTTAGGTGTAGTGACAAAAAATAGTGTTAGCTTAAAATTAAACTCGTATTATTTTACACCAATAAAAATAAAGTCTTTGCTCAACAGTGGTTTATTTTGTTATTATTTTGTGTTGTATTTTGTTACTATTTGACCTTATTTGGGCAAATAAAAAACAAAAAATTATAACAAAATAAAATAAAATGAAAACAACATCATGTGTTTCACGAATTATAAATGCCGTGAACCACAATTTTTCTATAGATTAAAAACCACGTGCCTATATTTTTAATGAAAAAAATTGAACATACATAGGTACATAGGTAACTTAAAAAAACCTAAATAAATATTAATAGGTGATAAATACCTACATAAAACGTGCTTTAAATGGTAGGTACCTACTATTTTAAAGCAGAATTAAATGCTGTTTAAAATTAAATTATTATTAAATTATAATTGAACGGTTTTCACGTCGTTCACGCGACTAATCTAACTTAATTGACATTAATTCATGAGATGAATATTAGTGTCAATTATTCATAATACATTACAAAATAATGTTGAATTGAAAAATCAGAAATTCAATATTCCACAATGGCGAATCATTTTTATGATGAACACAATACATCTGCAATGCTGCAAATTCACGTGCAAAGTGAAAAACAGATGACCTGAATGCTGGATTGTGAATAGACAGAAAGAATTGTATTCCGCAAATCTTACTGATATTCAGTAGGTACTTAGCCGTAGCTGGGTAAGACTGGGAACCGACACCAACACAGTTTGGAAAGGGCTTGTCAGATAATGATTCGCTGCAACCTTGGTGCGGTACCTTAGGGTTGCGCTCGCAATTAATTTACTGTCATATCTTGCAAAATTCTCAAAAAAGAACATTTCACTTCTTTTTTTTGAGAGAAATAAAGAAAATAAAGTACACACGTAATAATTTCAGCAAAACAAAAACAAAAAAAAACATTATAAAAAAGAAAGCATGAAGGTTTGCGGGCCTCACGGCTGCGTCATAGGTAGTCGGAGCTTTAGAGTTTCAGTTCTCTATATATTGAGGGCTAGCCGGCTTGGCCTCCTCATTTATATATGGCACCTTTTTTCTTATTTATTACGGCTTTACCCCCTCCTAATTTATCCGCTACGATGTAATTTGTAACGAATAATCCTTCTTTTTGGGTCGAAAAAACCTGTTTCACCTTTATTACCTAGATGGCGTGCGTAATGTAGTCTCAAATACAATTGTTTCGGCAACCCTAACACGATTCGCTGTCGTCACCTCACCCAACGCAAAGGAAATTGAATAGCGATCTACTTGAAACTTCCCGAAGGGCATGACCTGATCTCTGATAGGGCTGCTATAAATTCACTGGTGTGTCGCTATCGAATGTAATGTTCCATTTATGTTTCTAATGGGCATATTGGGCATGTCAATTTTGGGTAGGTAATTGTTATTTTTATGTTAATTTAATCTAAATTAAGGTGTTTATAAAAAAATATTCAGTGATAGAAATAATAGGTATTTTGGCTGAATTATATTAATTTAGCTGTGTAGTGTATACGTCTTTCAGGTAATGTGATGGAAATATTGTATGTATATTTTGGTAAAGATTCATAGTGATACAAAAAAACCGGCCAAGTGCATGTCGTACCATGCACAATGAAGGGTTCCGTTATTTGGGATGAATTTATAAAACAAACTTAACATTGTTGTTGAAAAACTTGTTCTCCGATACAGAATGTATTGAGAACATGTTTTTACAACAGCAAATTTAAGTTGGTCGATTATTACTCGGTAACTTGTGAAGCCTACGTAGCGGTGATAGTTTTTCTTTTAATTTCGTTATATATACTACTGCCGTGAATTTTTTTCACATATCCAAACCCAACCATTTAGCTGGCAGGGGGAGGAACACTTGGCTCTAACAAAAATTAGCACTTTAAAGCTTAATATTCCACAAACGGATCCCTGAATCCATTAATGGTTTCAACAAACTCACATTATTTTTAAACGACCTTTCCAACGATACCCCACAACATGGGATTGACGAGAAAAAAAAAACATCCCCACTTTAAGTTTTGGGGAGGTACACTAAAAAAAAAATTTTTTACGATTTTATTTTACTACTTTGTCGGCGTCGTTTATATGTATATCCATACCAAATTGCAGCTTTCTAGTACCAACGGTCTCTAAGCTAAGCCGCGGACAGACGGACAGATGGACATGGTGAAACTATAAGGGTTCCTTGTTGACTACGGAACCCTAAAAAGGAAAAAAAAAATTGAATTAATAATATTTTTTTAATTAATCAATAACTTTGCATACTTAAAATATCTCCAGTTTAAGCTTAGTTGATAGGTCTGTTGAGAGTCCAGAGAAACATTAATAGTAGTTAGTGTCCATTGTAGAAAAAGCGGCGCTATCGGATACCCCACATACATTTATTTACGGCGACCCATTTTTTTGAATGGCCGTACTAAAGACTGACGGATCTACTATTGTGACTTGAGGAGTAGGTAGTACCGGATTTTCTTTCAAGATAATAATTTTAGTTGACCACTATTTACACAGAGCATTGGCCTATGATACCCATGATAACTAAGTAACTGGCAAGGCATACAATTTTCACGTATGGAATAAGAATATATGACATGTCATTAATTCTTGAATGTTCTAATCTAGATTAGAACATAGAGTTGCAAACTCGCCTAGAGAGCTGGTTATTTTTTTTTAAACTTTGGTTGGCTATTTTTTTGGCTGGTTATTTTTTTTTAATAATTACTGTGTCACTCACAGTAATTATTAAAAACTTAACAAGTCCTTATCAAGAATTCAATCCACCTACATCAAAAATTACCTAGATATACATATAGCCCTGCTTCATATCTAGGTTCCCCTAGCTCTCAGGAAAATAAACAAAGGCATAAAATAAACAAGAAATGTAATGCAATTCCTGCTCTCAAAACCCTTTCATCGAAATACCGGGAAGCAAACAAAACGTTAGAGTTCGAGGTAAATCTTTACTTCCTGAGGACATAATACCTACTACTCACAGAATTCCAACTATTCGTGATAACAGTTAGAGAGGATAGCAATTAAATTATTTGCAGTGTTTTTCTCGGAAAATTGTAGCAATAGCTTCAGATTAGTACATTACTGTCGCGGCCAGCAACTAGGCCATTAAGGACGATCGTGAAAATGTGGGCCGAGGCGAAGCCGAGGCACACATTCCTGAGTCCATCAATGCCTGTTTGCGGCTAAGGCTTGTATACTTAGTACTTTTCTCAAATAATACACGGAAATTCAAACTGAGTAAATTAATTATAAATAATCAATGACGAACAACAATAATTTTTCACGCGCCAATATGTTCATTTATTTTTTCTTTACTGTAAGCAGCTCTATTTGCAAGCCAAATCGAAACTTAAAAAAAATCTTTGATAAGTAATCTCCTTGGTTGCCATGTGTTGAAGTAAAAAGTTTGTTCCATTTTTAAATAACACGAAAGATATGGATTTTCATCGTAACATTGCCGGCCGCATCGTCACTTGTTTTTGACCAGTACAGCAATTTCGATTTATTTTTTAAATAGTCAGTTTTATAAATAGGACCAATTTTCTGACCGCTTACATCGTAGGTAAGTATCGTCGCGTGAGATTGCGTGCTAACTATCCCTTAGAGAATGTCGCTACTTACTCAAACGCTCTCGGTATTTTATCTCTAATGAGTCACTCTTTATCCATTCTAATTGATTGGATTATTGGAACGAAGTTCTTTAACGCGGCAGGAGTTGATAGGTAAAAATCGTCACGTAACGAAAAAGAGTTATGCTCCGGCTGTCATTGAATCTTATACGGATAGTCAGAACCCGAAAGTGACTGTGAACTGACAACCAGAACCAGTCTTACCAGGGGGTATCGTTTTAACAAGTAACTGGGTTGTGAAGGTCAGATAGACACGATTAATACTTGCAGTTTCAAATTTTAATTCATCGAAATCCGTTCAGCCGTTTATGCGTATTTGAGCCGCAATCATCTTATCAACTGTCGCATTTACTCGTACAATGTTATGAAACGAGATATTTATTCAAAAGCTTTACGTGTTACTTTTCTGGTTTACACTGAACAGCATACGTGCCCCCATGTATCTCATATAATTTTATATAGCTCAGTTTACGAGGTGAACGAAATAAAAATGTTTTCTTAGTAGATAATAAAGTGAATTTTATAAAAAATCTTTGAAATAAAGCTGGAGATGAGTGCAAACTGAATTTAGTCATGTCAATCACAGAAGTGACATTTGTTTTATTAAAACTAAAGGTAGGTTTTTTTTTTTTTTGTCTTCGACCATTACGTTTTTAACAACTACGACCATAGTTTGCATTTACTTAGAAGAAAGTTTACCTAAACAATATTCGTTCTTCAAACAAATGCTGAATGCAGGCAAAGCAAGAGGCAAACATAAGATTGAAGTTGCTACAATGTACGAGTATTGGAATGTATCGTATTACTTTCCATGGTTGTTTTTGAAATGAAACATCATTAGAGAGATGCACGCGAATATGTAGGTAATAAGCCTTCGTGAAAGACGTCCGAATGCGCTGTTCGAATCGAATCTGAACATTATTTCGTTTTGTTTATATTTTTTGCATCTCCCTTCGACTATAACTGCGACATAGTCTTTTATTCAATGCCTTTTCTCACAATTTGTTCGTGTGAAAATAATCTTATTTTGAAGTCTCTTATACAATTCGATTGTATCTTGTATTGTTATTCAATTGCTAATTGGAATGGATACCGCAGAATTACAATTCCATCATTTATAAAAAGATGGCCTTATTTCTTTTTAATAATGATTACGTATACTTATCTAAAACAATTATGCGGCTTCTTTTCTTATTTGAACTGTTTGTCAGAAAATTGTGCCACGTCGAATTCAAATCAAACTGTCATTGGAAAAATCGTATGTGTACGGTTTCAAGTTTCAAAGGTTGAAAAATGACGAACGCCACCAAAGAGTGCCTGAAGAAGCCTTGTTAGCGTGTCAACTAACGCTAATGATTAAACTACTGTAAGATAATTAACAGCCCGTTTTAAATTGAATTACAAAACTTAAGATGAAAATTTTATCCCTGCGCTAAGAAGGCAGGTATTTCTTAAAGCAAAGATTTTCTAATCTCCTTCCCTGACCGTTTCAGGTAAGTTCATAATTTAATAGCTCTTTAGAGTTATTTTCATGTTAACGACAGAATATTGCAAACATTTTTCATCAAGCATCGCGACCGAGAACTTTAATATGAGAACTATTTTTATGGTGTAAGAAGATTAAGAGAAGAATTTAAATATTTCCTAGTATTCATATTTAAAAGTTCGAAATAGCAAAGAATTTAATACTCAGGTGTAACCGTGTGCTAGGTATTTAATAACACTTATAGCTGTAGGTAGATAATTTGAATACAAGACTGTAAAACACACTGTCTAGGTAAGTTTGCATATCATTAATAAATTATACCAGTTATCTTTAAAAAGATTCCCCAAAAGAGCAATTACAGTTTTATGGTGTCTTAAAACGTAATAAAAAACCTATTACACATAATGGAAAAAGAGAGACCAATTAGGTCCTAAATGGTTGGTTCTTCTTTACAATATAAATCATAAATTTCAGATTCTTAGATCATTAGGTTTTGTTGTCTGGAGCCCTAATGTTTTCTTAATCCTGCTGAAATCCCTAATTGAAGGAGTATCTAAAACATTAGTAATAGAATACTTTTTCGTTTTTACAACCTATTTTCTCCATAGACTATAAGCTGTACTTAAGTGAAAGTAAAACCAGAATACACGTTTTAAAACCACGTCCATTAAATGGATGCTGCAAATATCACGGTAGGTATTGATGGCCTAGTTACCAACCAAGATAGCCTACTTCACTCGGTTACCTCTACCATACAAGGTTTAAAAAAACACGTGAAATCGATGGAAAATAACATCATAATAACGTAGATCCGATACAACAAAGCCGAAGAACTTCGAATTTTAAACCAAAGATGTTTACAATTTTCAAAAGTGTCAGCCAGTTTCTGTGGACTTTTTTGCGACCCGGTTTGTCCTTTTTGGTACCGTTGAACATGCCCCGGGCGAAACATGTCCACAACAACAAAAGTTTTCATCCGATTACCGCCGCCTACTTCTGATATATTTTTCAGACCAAATTCGGTTTTGCGTCACTGATGTTTTTAGAATTATTATTACGCCAAATGTAGAAATGTATCGAGATCAAACAATACTGAAATTCTCATGAAAGGTTCTTTAGGTCCAAGCCTTTGACCGGATGCAGCAAATACAATAGATAATCCTTAAAGAGGTTTCAAAAAACTTTACACAAAAAAAATCGTAACAAGACATTTTAGCATACAATTTAGCCTTTTATGAGTTAGTAGGTAAGTATTACGATTCGAGTCAAAATGCACGGTCCGTTCAATATTATGAACGTCTCACTAATATAACAATTAAACAAACTGCTACGCCATTTTAACGGGCAGTTACAAAGTGACCCACCACTAAAATAGCCCTCCATTTTAGCGAGGAGCTTCAGAAGTACCTGGCAACACAAAAAAGCACTTAAAACATTAAATATGGAGGCAAGCCGTGGCTCCGTCAGTTCATATCTGCGACGCGGTAACGCCACGAAATATTCATGTTGACCGGTCACCTCTCCCTTCATTGTATCGAAACAAACAGGCGGTGCCGAATGCACAGAATAAAGAATAAACCAGAAGGCTCATATACAATCATTATAATTATATGCCTCACTGTGTCCAAAAACAAAAGAAACAGCACCCACCTGCCCCTCTTCCAATACTAATTGACAATTTTTGAGGCAAAATGTTGTCTACGTTCTGTCATATGCAGAAGTTATAACAGACTTAAGAAACAAAGTTCGAACAAATGTCAAACGACACTCAAGACTAGTTTCTGTTGCCTCAGTCTTACGCACCTTCGCGCCTTCTGGTTTGTTCTGTATTCTGTGGCCAAATGTTATATTGTAGTTCGAACAGCCCCAGGACCGGCTAGACAGAAATCGGGCTCACTCAATATTAGTTTGAAACTGTTATTACTTCTACGAGTACCTAAATAATGTTTTTTGTTTGTTGATGATCGGCTAATGCTCACAGCCGCGGGATATGAAATGCGATATATCCACATTTGTTTTCACGTTCGATAAGATGAGAATATTTTCAGTTGAATTCTGTATTCGAACTAAATATTTGATTTCATTTATGCAGTGGGTGTAATTTGCTGGTTCGTGCAAAAGCATTCACGAACAGCGCTAATAGCTTTAGTTTTTGATTTCCGAACGTCTGTAATACCAACTACCTACTTTTATTTTGGAGCCAAATAGTGCAGTTTCACATAAAGGTAAATACAAAAATAACCTGAATATGTATGTGTAGTAATATCCTATCTATATGTTCTTCTACCTATATCTTCGCACATAATACCTGCCTATAAACATCAATTTTTCAGTAGTATGTATGGCCGTGGTCCCTTGTGCTACTTTCACCCAAAATTCGTCATCAATGTCACCTTTCCCGCCTACCTTCTTTACCTACACTTCGCCATTTTCTTTTGACCCACTCACCAACAAATTATCATATTTTTCGTTGAAGATCAACTTTCGTTGGTGAGACTATGTTATTATACTTACTTGGTGTGTTGGTAACGCACCTCATTATCTGGAAACAAAAGACAAAAATGTTATTATTTTTTGAAGGGTGATATTTTCAAAGTACGTTTATCCAATTTGAGAGTTCGCGGTGTACCGGACGTGTTGAAGGGACCTCTATTGTCAGTTAATAGACACGTTTTAAAGGAAAAGGGTACCCTTTTGTCCAGGAAGGAAATTACTAAGCGATCAGGTGATTCAAATTTATGCAAATGTATTCCAAATAAAGTTGTCTATTAAGTATTACGTAATTGAAAAACTTTCAGGTGGAGCCAAATTGTAACGTATGAAAGTCCTGTTCGGACCTTGTGTTCGGATTACAAAGAAAAGCACTCGCAATGTTGAAATTTTAAGGTTCTGTATTTTTACTTTCTATGTTTAATAAACGCTTGTGTTAAAACCCGTATTTTTTTTGTGCCAGCAAAAATATTATTCTGAAACATGAATGACATTCAATACCCAGAATGCAATTTTGCTGTAAAAACTATGAAAGGAAATTGGTAAAATATGAATTAATACTGCGTGGGATGCCCAATTTTTATTTTATTTATTCTCGCTTCAGGGTTACATGCGGATTGGAAGTTTTATTAAAAATATATGATAAATTTTGCGTTTTTTTTTAAATTGATTCATCTATCCTTGTATATAGCTAAGGCGATTCAATGTAGCTTATTTACATCCCTGTTCTGGAATTATAAGATTACAAATAGATGCTGTTAGAGATTAGTATGAAATGTGTCAGTTCTGAATCGAGATTTCTGCTTTAGCATCATTCGAGTACGGGTATCGAAGTGTAGTGTCAATATGCCTTTCACATTTATAATAATTGATGAGTCTTTTGAATTAATAATTGAGCAGAGTCCAGTGGCGGCAGAATAATAATGATTATATTTTGGCCATCAATTTAAATGTCAAAGATTATATAAATTGATAGACGCTAGGTAAGCAAAACGTTGTGAATTAAA
Organism: Lithophane ornitopus; assembly: GCA_948473465.1. Taxonomy (NCBI): domain Eukaryota; kingdom Metazoa; phylum Arthropoda; class Insecta; order Lepidoptera; family Noctuidae; genus Lithophane; species Lithophane ornitopus. The sequence goes on along the minus strand of OX419624.1, from coordinate 7,398,478 downwards.
CTTGCGATAAAGTGATTTAAGCTGAATTATTTAATAGATTGATGAACGAAGAATACAGTAATCAATCAAGCGTTATTATGTTTTTAATAACAAGTATTGTATGTGTTTTTATGGTAAACTAACGATAAATAAATAATTATTATCGCAATAATATTTCAATAACACTCGATCATCCCAATAAATCTATAATACTATAAACGCATACCTACATGAAATTTAATCCTTCTGCATCTGCCTAGCCTTTTCCCAACTGTTGGAGTCTGCTTCCAGTCTAACCAGATACAGCTGCATACCAGTATTTTACATGAAGCGACTTGAACGAGCATTGAATTATCTTACACTGAATTTTCAAAATGAAACCCCACCAGCTGAAATAGGAAACTGTGTTAAAATAAACCTTTGTAATTAATGATTATTTAATGTTTCGACAGCTTCCATTTATTTCTAGGTTTAAATCTGTCGCGACTACAATTATTTCTCTCTAAAAGAGTTGTCGCAGATATTTCTCATGTCAATTAGGTTTTCTGAAATTTCGATCCATCTGGTGTGCTGAATAAAAAATGGTGTCAGCTCAAAAAATGGTGGCTCTAAAATGTTCTACATTTAAACTGTCCAAGCTTTCAGCTGTAATCCTTACATATTATAAAACAAAGTCCTCCGCCGCATCTGTCTGTCGTCCTGTACGCGATAAATTCAAAAACTACTGCACCGATTTTCATACTGTTTTCACCAATGGATAGAGTGGTTCTCGAGTAAAGTTTTAGTATATAATAAGCGACATCCACGCGGGCGAAGTCGCGGGCATCAGCTAGTATGATATATATGCAAGTCAAATTATATGAAAACTCAATTTTTCTGGCTTTTTGCAGTGAGGAACATCCGCTGAAAATAAGTTTGAGAATTTCCACAAATGGACAGGCTTTTAGACTGTTAGTAGTTTTTATTCAGAATACAAAAAATGAACAGCGAAGTACTTTATTTAAGAGAGCAGTGTGCAGTGAAAACTTTTGATTTTAACTCGAAAGTTGCAATATTGTATTTGTATGTTTAAGTTGGTCCAATGACTCGGACGACTCGGTAAATAATGTGCACAAAATAACGATCATATACATATATTTCACGAGAATACAAAGTCAAACGTGTTTTGTTACTAAGTTCCTTACAATCTATTCTAAAAAAATATATTAACACTAATCCGCACGATCTCAATTTAAAAACATTTCCCAACTCAAATATGGGTAGCAAAAGAAAAAGAACAGACGTTTTTTTCTCGGATTCATTGACCTGAGAAAATATTTTCCGAAGTAGAAAAGTTAAGAAATAATGACACCAATGATTAAAAAATCTCGCTGCGAAAAAGAGAAAAAATATTGTTCAGTTGTGTCGGATTGTGAGACGGTGAGATAAAGTAAAATGGATAGGATCACAGCCGAATTTAATATTAAAGACTGACGCTTCTTTACACCTTTTCAAATATTATTGCTACCTTCGACTTATCACGGTGCCTTCGTATCTTTGCCGTTGGTATACACAGTGTAAATGCTACGTAAAAGCGACGCTAACACCGCGTCCGCGTCGTGTGTCGTGGTGTATCATACATTTACGCAGCTTCAATTCGACTTCAACGTCTGCAAAGACATAAATAATTCTCATTGTAAAACACTCACAAGCTCCAAGTCACTTTCGTTTATTACTATCAAACCAAGCAGCAGGTCAAGCAGTGATAGCCTAGTGGTGTGACATGGTTGTGACCGTCGGACTGCCAAGTAGGTCTCGAGTTCGAACCAAAGTCACGCACCTCTGATTTTTCACACTCATTAGTATCACTTGCTTCAAAAACGGTATAGAAAAACATCGTGAGGAAACCGTCTGTGAGAAAATGTTTGAGAGATATTTCTCGACGGGATGTGAAGCCAAGTCCCCATAGGCTGACACCAGGTTAGTCACTAAACACATTAAAAAAAAAAGAATAACAAACCAACAAGCTCTGGCTCGAATAAACGTATGAAGACTCCAATAAATTTACATACGTTCGAGGCAGTTCGAGCAGTAATCGGGGTATTATCCCAGTTCGAGACAAAAGTTTCTTAGTAGAATGAAAACATGTATATTTTTTAACAAACCAATTTTCATAATTACATTACTTTGACACGTTTGCTCTTCCATTTCGTTCACAAAATTAATATCAAAATTATATTAATATCAATTTACAGTTTCCCCCTAATGGATGTAATAAAAATGTTGGCCATTTGTCCACGGATCCACCATGACAGCGTCATTATATTAGCTAAACACTACGCAGGCTATGTTGTATCATATTTTAGTGATGTCAGTCTTGCTCGACGAAAATCGATATCTTGTGGCTTGTCCATTTATTCGTGTTCATACAAACTGTAACGGGATTTTTGGCACTGCATTGTGGCATTGACATTTACCAAATTAAGAAAAAAAAAATGGTTTCTAATTTAATTTTGAAAATTCATTGTGACCATGATTATCGACTCAAGCCTAGGCAATTTGACGATTAAACCGATCTCTATATCGATTATTGCTATTTTTATCGTCCTCATCCACAGCCCGACCCACTGCTGAGCATAGGCCTCTCTTTTCATATGCCAATCGTCTTGTGCCAGCCTAATCCAGGTTCTACCCGCGATGGTAAGAAATTCGCCTGCCCATCTCACCGCCACTTCGTCTTCCAATACTTGGACGCCACTCGGTTACTGCGCTTTGCCAGGTGTCTTCCCAACTCCATTTGAGCTTTTATTATAGTGTTGAATATTGGTTTCACAAAAATTCCACGCCAATAATATTTTCACGTATTGCATTTATACTCTAACCATAATCGAATTTTATTTTAAACGTTCTCGATAAAATTAGCATTGAAAGTATTTTTGCCCATCCCTATCACGTTTATAACTGCTGGGCCAAAACTATATTTATTATAACGCGGCAATTTAGAACACAATGCAGGATCACGATTTTATGTGTGCTAGTCGCTTAGCGGTCCCATCATTGTTATTTCGGGCACGGATTTGTCGTAAGTCCCTAACGCCATTCTCCTAATGGTAACGGAATGTATGATTGAATCTTTGTTGGTCATTGAGTTTGTTGTATCATTGCCTTCGCTATAGTTATGTGAACCTGGTACGTTTAGGATAGTTATAAGACGTTTTCATACTACGTATTACTTATTAAAATTTTAAATTCAGTCTAGAATAGGCTGGAAACATGGGCACAAGTTTTATACTTTGAATTTGAACGAAAGTGAATGCTAAGGAGGGAGTTTTGAAAATACATCCTCTAAAGGGGATGAAAGTTTGATTAAATGTTCGTAATTTTTGCCGATGGGAAATCCTATCGGGCACATGGCTTGCACTCGACTGTTAGAAGTTTTAAAAATATTGTACATCAGCACGTATTTTCACGACTTATTTCCCTTCACCTCACCTCGCTTCATAACTCAAAGATTTTTTATTACCACAAGCTCTAGTTTTTCGTCGAAATCAATATAGCATTGGTCAGGGTCAATAGTAATGGGAAATGTATTACTAGCTTATTCATTTTCCAAGGTAAATAGCAAAATCCAATTGAGAAAACAGAAAGTTAATAAAGTCCAACTCCCGATGGGGACTGGCCAGATGAGCTTCGCTTCTGCATTGTTCATAAAACAAAATTATAGGTCCGTCGCGTATTTTTTACTATTATTTATTGCGATATGGTAACTGGAGAAGTGTGATACAAGTTTTATATAACCCTACCTTAGGCACCAGTCTCTCATAAAGTAAGCTTGTTTGTGCACTACTGTCAAAGATTAGCAATAGGTACAGTCACGGACTTTAATTGATAAGCCACTTTCAAACTTTTCCATTTTGCAGTTTCATACATTCACGAGATTACCCGATTAAAACACGAACTCAAATCGCATGCTCGTAAACAAAATGACAAATTACTAGTAATCGGAAATAGTCTTATCCATAGAGGTTGACTAATAAGTTCTCAATAAAAAATAAATACATTGTTTATCGAATCTATTTGATACTGACCTCCTTTGAATCAGAGCTCAATAACTCGATAATCTGAAAACCTATCCGAAGACAGTGAGTGATAGTTGAAATGTCGATGTCAGAGACGTTATTTTCGAATTTGTCGGAAATGACTAATTAAAATTTCTCCGTACGCTAACGTTACTATGGCTACGCTAAAACTATCGTCGCTAGGTTACGGTTGCTAGACCTGCAGTTGGTTGACTTTGGGTAGTCACTCTGCTGTCAAGTTTGTAGTTCTGGCTCTCAGGTTAGCCAACCGGTTAAAATATTAAATATAATTTTCTTCTACTATAATACGAAGACATGACTTTCCGTGTCTGGTCGTACGAGTATAACCGACTAAACCCGATTTGAATTACACGGCTAAAATGCGAACAGTGCCAAGTGGCTCATCAATTAAAGTCCGTGACTGTACATAATTTGTGTAGAGAAAATAAACGTTTATATTATATATTTTTTAGTGCCTGATCCCTTCAAATAATACCTTTAAAGGTTGTGTAACCGAAAATCAGGTATATTATCGTTGCACCTGTGACTGACAACTAAACTGAATTGAATGCTCCTAACTAAACGACTTTTAGAGCAACAATACTGTGACTCCAGCCTGCACATCATTATTTTGGATTTACAAAGTTTTTTATCTACAAAAATGTTTCGGAGTGCGCGCTACGCCGTAGCAGAGGCGTAGCACAATTTTTTAATGTTTTAATTGTTTTCATTTTGCGGTTTATAAAAGCCAATCAAAACTGTAATAATAGATTAAGTATCGCGCTTACAAGACTAATAAGTGTTTTCATTCAATTCGAACTAACAGCCTATTTGTAGTCGTTATTGTCCTCATAATAACAAACTGCGACATTTAATCACTATCTACAAACAAACAGCAAAGTGAAACAGACAAATGACGAACATAACGCGAAACCTGTTACTGTAATAGCTTTGTTAATTATTACAATAATGAAGTTTAATGGCTGTTTTGAACAGGAGTTTAGTTACGTTTGTAAAATTTTGCTAACGTAATATTAGCATAGTCTTTCATTTTCCTGAACTTATTTGGACAACTTTACTCTAACTATTTTGAACAGGCCATTATGTCACGAGTATGTTTTTCAACACAATAGTTATGTAACATATTTTTATTCAAAAGGGTAATTCTGTTAATTTTCCTACAGCTAATTGAAACTCTTTCCCAAAAGACGAATTGAAATTCTTCATAGATCCCAAATGTAAATAAGACAAAATCTAATATTCGATGGGAGTACTCGTCAAATAAAATTCGATTCTGGCTATCCTTAAAAGATAATCTTCACTCAAAAATTATCATAAAGAAACAGATTATGGTAATGAAACTCGGATACGATTAAATAATATTTTTATTCGAAAACAATGTTATGTTGTCAAACAATCTAACTTTAAATTATTCTGTAAGAAGGTTGTTATAATGAGGCTTAGGTACAGGTAAGGCCAGTTTGATTCAAAATTCCGTCCTGTGGTCCAGAAGATCATTTACATTTCTTGTGGGTGAACCAGTGTTGAGAGAATTTTCTAAAGGTTTGGCCTCGGACAAAGGGTACGGGAAAGTGTACTTTAGTAGAACCTGGAAAATATTATGCAGATATATTTTAATTTCGAGGAATTATAAGTGACCACTGGGACACTTTCATAAGAACTGGTAGATAAACGCTTCCACTAAAATGCAGTTACTATATAAGTGTTTGTGAATTGGTCAATATTTGAAGGACGTTTAGTACTGCAAGGGGTTCTAGTCATCTTTGAACGTATGGGATCAAATATTAGGTATTTAGACCATTTGAAAAAAAAACCCTAACATCTGAGCATCAACGTCGTATTTCTCTTGATGTTTATTTGGGAGCGCAAGATATAATAAGTTCGATATCAAATCTGGCATCCATGACAACAAACTCTTCATGGACCATACACACTCAACAATTCTACATTAAAATACGTTACTCTACTTCATTATAAAGTGCGTTTTCAAAGAAAACCGTTGGGTTAACCGAATTATTATTAATGAAGGGAAAATAGCCTAAAGGCGGAGGGCAGCGGATTTGAATCCGACCCTTGAAGTGACCCTATTGTTAGTGAGCCTACTCCTAGCACTGTTTGCAAGAAGATTTTTTATACATTTTATGGACGCAATGAATGCCTGGTAGGAACGTCACGCTATGTAGAAAATACAAGTCATCTTTGACCGAAATGTCCAATGCTAGGATTTTTGAAGTCGGTTAGTAAATTCACTTCTTTCTATGAAGAGGAAGCATGTTCCATATCACTGCTCTTAAAAATTGTGAGGGAAATTCCAGAAATGAAATGAAAAGAAATTGTTTATTCTGTAAATAGGATATCGGAATCACTTTTACACGTCATATAAAAAAAAATAAGCTAGATGAGTTCGGCGTTTCCTATCTGACTACTCTGAGAAGAAAGGCCGAAACAAACTCAGAAAAAGTAGGTACCTCCAATTTTGTCATGATATTATTGATGGTTTATTGTTATTATGGTCTCTGCGTCTAGCGCTCGATGTGGCAACACGTCGTGTTCTGGTTTGCAATTGGTCCATCGTCATCCTGAGGATTGAAAGGTGAAACACGTGTCAAATTCTTACAGGGTTTTTTATGACTCTTGAAGAATAGCTAAGCGGAATAGGTTACTAAATATATCTAGGTCCATTGAATTTTATGATATTAACACATTACAAACCTTAATTTTAGCGCTATTCTGTGATTCTAGTCATAATGTACCAAAACTCTTACATGTAGGTATAAATGTATACCTAGAGCATCGTCTACTCTCAACGGAGACTACGGAAAATTATTCCGCACTAGTATTTAGGTTGATTGTAGGCAATTAGGTCAGCATCATGTTAGATCCTTTGCGCTCTTAGTGCGGCGAGAACGTCTAATGCAGCAATCTATTTGTAAAGAAGATGGCGTCGTATCATCAATCTGCCTAGCCTTTTCCCAACTATATTGGGGTCGGCTTCCAGTCTAACCGGATGCAGCTGAGTACTAATATTTTACATGGAGCTACTGCCTATCTGACCTCCATAACTCAGTACCTGGTAAAAACTATACCCCTTAAGACTGGTTGTCAGATTTTCGGGCTTCTGACGACCCGTAACGACCGAATGACAGCCGGGACCAACGGCTTAACGTGCTTTCCGAGGCACGGAGGAGTCTCGATATGTAAAGATGGTCACCCATCCACGGACCAACCCCGGCAAGCGTAGCTTAACCTGACGGATCGACCCGTGCGGCTGTTATTACTAAGCCACGAGCTCTTCGAAAGAAGATGGTGTCGTATGTGGGACCCTAACAACTATTAACTAGCTGTCTCAAAAAAGTAGTTAAAAAGTTAATTAGAGATTATTTTTATCTGACTACGGGAAAGGCATAGGAGGGTTATGATTTTAACAGGATATGTATTATGTATGTATTTTCATCTGTTACCTCATAACTCCTAAACTACTCGTCGTATTTTGACAAAAAGGGTGTCGTTGGAAGTGCTATGTTGGTTCGCTTGCTACGAGTTTACGTGTGACTCCGGTTATACAAAAAACCGATGTTATTTCTGTACGATGTCTTGTTTGCACCTTTTCAGTTAGCGTTTTGTTGTTGTTGGGTTTCACTTTTTAACCAGTCTAGTCGAAAATCGGCCTTAAAATGACGAATTCAGACCTCATAAATGCTCATTCCGAATTGTGTCGCAAAGAGGAGACGAGTGTCTCTCAAAGACCCGAATACGTTACTTTGATAAACCGTCAATGTAAACATCAGAGATAATTTCCAGTGAGAATTTCTCCGTTCCAATTAGGATTGTACTTATACACTAGCTGCTTCTCGATTCCCAGGAATTCGTAGATTTCATTTGTTTTTATTACTCCAAATATGCGATGTTTACTAAAGTGTCCAATGATGGCTTCGTTTTCGTTACTTACTTCTCTTGTTATTTGTTTTGTTCACTAGCGGAATTGAATAAAGAAAATGTACGCTGTTTACTGTTTGTCATTCTTCATAGTTTACAAATAGGTGTCTCGGATATCCAGTTACAATTTTTTCTTTTTTTGTGTTTGTTTTTTTTTCTTTACTACGGTTTTAGCGCCTTCATTGCAAGGGGGAAATAAAATGTAGTAAGGTAAAATGTATTTTCCGTTTAAGGTATTTCTCAACGGAAACTTTATTTCTCGTAGGTATTCCTTTTTTTTTATTATTACTTGCTTTTGCCCTCGGCTTAGCCCGCGTTTATATTGGAAAATATTCCACGGGAACTTACTGCCGGGATTAAAAGTACCCAGGTAAGCAATGTATTAATTTCGTAATACATTGCTATTGGTTTACGCGGCGCACGCCATGCGGTAAATCTCCCAGTAGTCGGCATGATTTTTTCCAACATCTTCAAAAATCATCATCATATTTCAGGCAATTTACAAAATACCTAAATTAATTATACACCTAAACCTTCCTCATGAACCATTCCGTCCATTGGTAAAAACCGTATGATAGTTTTTGAGTTTGTCGCGTTCAGACAGACGCGGCGGCGGGACTTTGTTTTATTTTATAAAATACTAGCTGATGCCCGCGGCTTGGCAAATTATATACAAAAACCTTCCTCGAAAACCACTCTATCCATTGGTGAAAACAGCATGAAAATCGGTGCAGAAGTTTTTGAGTTTACATCGAACAGACAGACAGACGCGGCGGAGGACTTTGTTTTATAATATGTAGTGATGATGTAGTGACTGCCATATACAACGCCTTTATTTAAATCAGTTATGTTGTACACGTATCCCTTAAAAATAAATACCTTAATTACTTTAACCTTTATTTAGATAATTGACTTGGAGAAACTCGTTAACTATTTAGTGAAATGTTTTGCAAAAATTCTGAGATATGTAAGGAAAGGTTTACTTGAAAGCGTGGCCTTTGATAAAATTATAGGGAACGACTAATTTCTTTAAAGAAATTATGGCCCGCGTCGTGTTTGATCTGTCGATAACTGTTTACTTTGTACCTAACGTTTTAGGGTAGAACTTTAATAAACTACTTTTACTCAAATAATCTGAAAGTCGAAAACGTGTTTTCCATTTTGTTGATCATGTCTGTTACTGATGGAAATCAAATGAAAATTCAGTAAAAGGCAGATTCTTAAATGAAATCTTTTGAACTGTTCATTTTACGATTTATGTTTCAGAATGTCGACAAGGCCTTTTTTAGGGTTCCTTACCCAAAGGGTAAAACGGGACCGTATTACTAAGGCTCCGCTGTCTGTCTGTCCGTCCGTCTGTCTGTCTGTCTGTCTGTCCGTCTGTCACCAGGCTGTATCTCATGAACCGTTATAGCTAGACAGTTGAAATTTTGACATATGATGTATTTCTGTTGCCGCTATAACAGCAAATACAAGAAAAACAGAATAAAATAAATATTTAATGGGGCTGCCATACAACAAACTTGTTTTTTTTGGCGTTTTTATAGATAATGGTAAGTACGGAACCCTTCGTGCGCGAGTCCGACTCGCACTTGGCCGGTTTTCTATAGCAGGTACTACTTGGTCTTAGATTGTTTCGTCTATTCGTTTGGAAATACTTTTTGCATTGACTTTATAACTACTTGCCTTACTTGTTACTTGCTTCTGTGCCCTGTTGATACCAATTAAATAGGCCCGCCTCCTATTGCATAGACATAAACATAACTGGCGATATGTGGGTGGTATTCCTCTGCCTAACCCTTCGGGGATTACAGGCGTGATGATAACATCACGCACGTAGTTATAAATACATAACATATAAATGTTATGTGTTTATAACTACTTTTCAGTGACTACTGTTGTACAATATGCTATCACTACACAGCTTAGACGGTTTTCAGATTATACATACATAAGTCACTATACCGCTGGCTTCAGACCCGAATGAAGGCTAATGGTTGGTCCACGTTTGCATCATGCATGTTAATACAACCAGAAATTGCTTTACACCAACAGTTCACAATGTTGTAATAATACACATCAGAATTCTCGAGGAATACATTTCTCAATGTCTCTGATGTGTTTTGTGGTATAGATAGTTGTTGCATTTCACGAGCGCATTGCAATTTAAACCTTATGTCAATGTCACAATAGTGACACGATGCATTGATTTTCATAGACTATAACCGAATCTTATGATTCCCAGTACTAGTCTACCGACACGTGCCTATTCCATCTCGAGTATTTGCAAGCTGTTGGAGTAATTGTATCAATTTATTTCTCCTATAACAGGAAGTTGAGTATATTCAACATAGTTGTTCATTGATTTACAGGTATAAGTAGATAATTTCATCTATGCTCAGAAGTTTACGTTGTTAAACACAATGCTGAATGTACCTTGCCGCTCGATACAATATATATTGTATTCTGTTCTTTCAAATGTGTTGACCGTAAATAAGTAGTTCTTTCACAGTTTTCCGAAGCAAAATCAATCTACCTAGCCTTTTCCCAACTATGTTGAGGTCAGCTTCCAGTCTGACCGGATGCAGCTGAATACCAGTATTTAATCTGACCTCCGCAACCCATTATCTGGGTAATACGATACCCCTTGGTAAGACTGGTTGTCAGACTTTCGGGCTTCTGACAACCCGTAACGACTGCCAAAGATCCACAAATGTCAGCCGGGACCAACGACTTAACGTGCTTTCCGAGGCACGAAGGAGTCTCGGTATGTAAAGATGGTCACCCATCCATGGACCAAACCCGGCAAGCGTAGCTTAACCTGGTGGATCGACCCGTAAGGCTGTTATTAGTTAGCCACGAACTCCTCACAGTTTTCAGAAGCAAAATCTTCATTTTCTGTTGCCTACGAATAGTTATAAAAATAGAAACCTCTTACTTATATAAAATAACTTTCTGAGTAAAATCCATAATCAGGGAGAGATCCATATTCATAATAATAACAGGATTAAAACAAAGTAAAAATATTTCTATGTTAGTAGATACTCATATTTTTAAGCAAGTTTAACGTCTAAGTACTGAGAGTAATTCAGAGAGATGGATACTGATATAAATCATAAGTAATATTCAAACTTGAGGCCGGGATTAATATGGCCTTATGAGTGCCATATTACAGTGTTGTATTCACACAAGAGAACACACTTTAAAGGATTACTCAAGTTTTTAAGTAATTAATGTTTGTTTACTGATTAATTGTTACAATTCGTATTACATACCATGTTTTAATTTAATGCTTTAGTTTAAAACTGAGTTTTCCGGAATATTACTCCCAGGGGCACCGAGAGGAATATTTATGACGGAAAAAATTTACAAGCTACGCGTAATTGTCGTGCTGGATTTCATGTTGTGCACGGTACGTAAATTGTTAATGCTACCGTTAACATTCCATGTTTTCTCGTCATTGTAATATTAAAAGGTTTCAAAAATCGCTCTGTATTTGGACGGACTTTATTGTGTGACCATTCACCGCTCTTCAAGAAAACCATAACTTTAGTGGCTATGTCACCCAATCTCTGCCTCGTTGGTCTAGTGGTCGCAAGCGCTACTGATGCGCATGAGTTCCTGGGTTCGATTCCCAGGTTGGGCAAAGTGTTATTGGGTTTTTCTTTATGGAATTTCTCGGTCATCATTCTCCTGCCCTTATCCCAATTTATTTGGGGTCGGCGCAACATGTCCCTTTCTTCCATACTTCTCTATTAGCCGTCATCTCGGTAGTCACCCCCTTTCTAGCCATATCATCTTTCACACAGTCCATCCATCGTTTCTTTGGTCTTCTCCTACTCTTATAGCCATTGACATTCATACCCAAAACTTTTCTCACAACATTTTCCTCATTCCTTCGCATCACGTGCCCATACCATGACAACCGATTTCCGCACAACTTTTCAGTCACCGGTGCCACTTTCAGACTTCCTCTTATGTACTCATTTCTTATTCTATCCATTCGTGTAACACCACACATCTCTCTTAACATTCTGGAGTCTCAATATGGAATTTCTCGCTAGCAGCCTGAATTCAGGAATTGTGCCCAGTTGATGGCAATAGGCTCGCGCCATATTACAAAGGACTTAAACATAACTGGCTGGCGAAATGTGGGTGTACTATAGGTACACCTCTGCCCAACCCTTTGGAGAAAAAAGGCGTGATGTTATGTTACCCATAGTCGCCTTTTATCACACGTTCCAGAAACTCCGGGACCAACCAACCAACAATTTCCTTGAAATTCATAAGCTATCATTATTTTTAACAAAGCACGGTACGAGGGCAGCATAGCATTACGGTGTCATTTGCGTACGTTGATTAAGCCGTGGGGACTTACGCTGTCGCTCATTGTTACTGCGTCTTCCACTATCATATTTCAGAGCGAACATTATTTATTCCTGACGTGCTGTGACGTGCGTAACGTAACACTTTCTTTGCGAATGTTGGATTGTGCTGACATAGATTGTGGGTAAATAGATGTTACAGACTGCAGTATTCTACCCGGATTTTTATTTTTATACCCGGTGACCTAGTCCAGTCCTATTGAGAGAATTCTGTCACTTAACTATTAAGTACTGGGCATTTGCTACGTAAATATTATGTTTATGTTTATATAAATATGTCATGCATCATCTCGGTGGGTGGAACAACTAACTAGGTCCGCATAAATAATTCTGAACTCGCTTTTCACTGATTTAGGGTCAATCAACCGAATAATCAACTCAGCCTATCGCAGTCCACTCCTGGGACCCAGGCTGCGCCACACCCTGTGCTCCTCCTTCCGCATCCAGCCTATCCCAGCCACCTCACTGCAAACTAGCCAATCGAACACTAGCTTCGCCGGCCACATGAAGTTAGTACACAAGTCAGGATGGTAAAATCAGTGGTGGGGATGCTACTAGCTCGAAAAATAGAACCCCATCCTATTAAACCATCCTAACTTGAGACGCTAGCTTACTAGCCTAGAAATGAAGCTATATGAAGTCAGAGTTAATAACACTAGCTATTACTATCCTGGCTTACGAAACTAGCCTCGTGTATCTCGGGCAGAGCTCAGTAATGAATCTCTGTAAAGATCCTACTCGAACTTGAACCTGATACTAATACATTTCGCCATCGAGTACGTGTCCAACTTCGATTAGTGTTCTTCCGTTTAATGAGTATAGCGATAAGAATGCAATCTATACAAAATTTATTTATTTATTTATTTTACTTTAACATAAAACGGCCAGGGCCAATTACATTAGTTAAAATGAAGTCGGCTGTTCACATTCATGATTCTTGCCCTTTTTCTGAAAGCTTATTTAGAAACACTAGTTTTTCTATTGATAAATTCTAGTTTACAATTTTCTGAATTCATGATTGGAAAAGTTTATCTGAAAAACAACTTATCTGACGGCACAGCAAGTGGCGCCGGCGCCGCCTCCTTGTTTTGTTACGAAGGAACTGGAATCACTGAAAAGGTCGAACAAGAGTGGCACTGGCTGGTAAGGTAACAGTCACTCTAGCAGATCGACGCATTGGTAGTTGCGTGGAAGCTGTCTAAGAGATGATATCAGGGGAACCGCTGTCGTACCACGTCCACGACGAACTGGTATAATCCGAAACAATCCTGAAGATATTAAAGCTACTAAACCGCACACGATGACCACTTCTGGTAAGGGCTATCCTGCGCCGTTATATCATTAGTACCTGGTCGATTGAGCTCTGCTCGGGTGAAAATAGAGAAAACAATTTTTTCCAGGTACGAGACCTAGCTAGATCAATTTTTCACCCCCGTAAACCCCTATATTGCAACTTTCATCGAAATCGTTAGAGCCGTTTCCGGGAACGTGATTACAAATATATTGCTCAGTTAGTAGATATAGGATGTTATTCAATTAATTAATCTTAAATAAAAAGTTACAAGTTTAGTGTTTATGGGCCTTTTTAAAGTGGTTCGCGAAACTTAAAAGACCTAAATGAAATAGGCAAATTATAACAATGAAAACAAAAAATCTATCATTTTAGTACACTAGCGAGGAGAGGAGCTCGTGGCTAAGTAATAACTGCCGCTCGGGTCGATCCATCAGGTTAAGCTACGCTAGCCGGGGTTGGTCCGTGGATGGGTGACTATTTTCACATAACGAGACTCCTCCGTGCCTCGTTGGTCCCGGCTGTCATTTGTATGTCTTTGATAGTCGTTACAAGTCGTCAGAAGCCTGAAAGTCTGACAACCAGTCTAACCAAGGGGTATCGTATTACCAGTTACTAGGTTGTGGAGGTCAGATAGGCAGTCGCTTCATGTAAAATACTGGTATTCAGCTGCATTCTGTTAGACTGGAAGCCGACCCCAACATGGTTGGGAAAAGGCTAGGCAGATTGATTAGTAGTAGACTAGTAAACTAGTACGCTTTTACAAATAGGACCCTGTACTCAATTGTTTGTTGCATAATTATTGTACTACCACTACATTAACACATTTCAATTTCTTAGATTGCTTTGTTAGCTAGTCGATAATATCTATTAGTTCGTTTCCCTAGAGTGGGCTTGATACTGAAACAGGTAAAGTATGTCGGAGCAATTGCGATAGTGCGGTATAAACGTATTACGTTTTTCGTACTCATATTTTTCACCTGTGAGTATTATGTCAAACTGAAAACCTAAAATAAAATTCGTCCGCAACATAACGTGGCAATTCTTTTCCCTCTTTTTTTATACATGTACATAATATTATTATTATTATTTTAAGTCTGTTAGCATAAATAATCGGTAAAAAAAAAAACATATTATGTTTATTCATCGATACTTATCCATCACGTCTGTGAAGTTTCGCAAGCTAATAAGTAATTTGAATCGATATATATATTTTAATTCTAATGACTTTCATGAACCAAACTCGTAGAAAAATCAAGGAATGAAGGTACGTGGGAAGATTCAGCAAAACTTATCAATTATAAAACGTTTTCTTACTCTTTCTTTCTAATTCTCAATATTAGCATACCTACCTAAAAGTTAAAACAATTATTTATATCGTAAAATACGATTTTGGTTCCATAGAATTACCTGCGTCTTGGCTATTAGGAGTTTATTCTTTAGCCTTTACTTTGTGAAAGCAATAACATTAATGTTTGAAATCTCGAGAGGTTTCGTCTGTCTAAAGAAAAATGGTACTAATAAAATAATTCTTTTCAAAAGCAACTGTTACAGTCTTGTAAGATAAATTTTTATTTCGTTTAATAATTGAAACAAAATTTATAATATTTAGATTCTGTAGGTATTATATTTCACTAAACTTTTATATTATCAGATGATCTATTCTGTAAAAATCTCACAGTGACAGCTTAGGTGAAGTGAGTTGTCATTCCGTCTGATGCTATACTACATTTGAAATAAGATTAGACATTTAAACAAACCTTTTTATAGTCCGTTCAACCGATTTTGACTTCTATACCGTAGGCATAAGGATGGCATCAAAAGCAAAAACAGTTACACAATACCAACTGTCTACTGCAGCTGCCATCTCTGCCATGACTGTAAAAACGGCTTATTTAAATGTCTAATGTAATTTCAAATGGAGTATAGGTAGGTATTGACACTATTGACAGCTCTCTTCAAGCTCACTTCACCTGAGTTTTCACGGTGATTTTTTTGCAGAATAGACCGATAGATTTGCAATAAAATAAAATAGACGTAGATATATTTAGAAACCTATTCCGCTTGACTATTCTTCAAGCGTCATAAAAAACCCTGTAAGAAATCGACACGTGTTTCACCTCTCAACGAGGCATCCTCAGGATGACGATTGACCAATTGCAAACCAGAACGCGACGTGTTACCACACCGAGCGCAGGACGCAAGTCACACTTGCGTCCAGCGCTCGGTATATATATATATATATCTACGTCTATTGTATTTTATAATGGATTTCCGCAAAGTCACGCCTGAATCAATTAACTATCTTAGATTTGCAATACTCCAATAGTCTCTCAAAGTTTCGTATGCGAGTTTGAGATTACTGTATTTCCAAATGGAAACATTATCACAATATCATAAACGACCTACATATTTCATACATATTCGCTACTTCAACTGGTACTTTTGTAAAATTGGTTTTTGGCAAATCCGATATTATTATAGAGCATGGCTATTTGCAAGCAATATGCATTACCTAGCTGGAAGTAGGTATTTCGAAGCAGTCTATGTAGCTCTTAGGAAAACCTCCCATCTAATTTTGATGTCCAACAAAACTACACAAAATATTATGACGAAGCAATTTTTAGGGATGTGTTTAATATCACTTTAAATTTGATGAAAACAGCTATAAAATTGTATATACATATATGCTCGTGGCTAAGTAATAACAGCCGCACGGATCCATCAGGTTAAGCTACGCTTGCCGGGGTTGGTCCGTGGACCATCTTTACACATCGAGACTCCTCCGTGCCTCGGAAAGCACGTTAAGCCGTTGGTCCCGGCTGTCATTTGTGGATCTTTGACAGTCGTTACGGGTCTGACAACCAGTTTTGCCAAGGGGTATCGTATTACCCAGTTACTGGGTTGTGAAGGTCAGATAGGCAGTCGCTCCTTGTAAAATACTGGTATTGTAAAATACTAGCTGCATCCGGTTAGACTAGAAGCCGACCCTAACATAGATGGGAAAAGGCTAGGCAGATTATGATGATATACTTTAAAATAATAATACATCTATAATTTAATATTATCACTATAAAAATTATGGTTTTCACTATACATATACCTGTGTCGAAAACCAACTCCGAAACCAGTTAAGTTGTGATTGATCTAATTCGACTTTTCGCGAAAAACCAAGGGATATTGCAAAAACCCGGATAATAAAAAAATGGTGAAAAAAATTCTGCGATCAACTTGGAAGTAGCGGTTGGTCACCTAACCTATTTCACCCAGTTCAAAATGACGAATCATACAATCTGCCGCAAAAATGTTTTTACCATTGTCTTATTGAGCAGTGGTGGCCCAGTGGTAACGGCCACGACTTACGAGTTGTAGGTCGTAGGTTCGAACCCTGACAGACGCTCATCACCACTGCTCTCAAAACGGTGAAGGAAAACATAGTGAGGAATCTGGAAACCGGCATGTCCTAGAACAAAAATTCGAAGATATATGACATCTACCAACCCGCACTGGGCCCGCGTGGTGGATTACGGGCCGATCCCTCTCACAGAGAGGAGGCCTGTGTCCCAGCAGTGGGAACATTGTAGGCTGATTATGATCATTGTCTTATTATCTAGTCATTCAATTAATTTGAAAGCTATAGCATAATTATAGTGGAAACCATTATTTTTATAGTTCATTAAATTAATTTTAAAGCTAAACATTTCAAAGTGCGAAACACAATGTTTAAATTGAGTTTATAATTATATTACCCATTTTTTTACCTCTTCAAAGACAAACCATGTTTTGCGTTTGATAAATAATTGACTTTACGAAATCTTTAATGTAATTAAGCTGCAGTCCCTAAGTTTCTGATGTTTTACTTAAAACATTAGAAACTAAGTGGCTGCAGCTCTATCGGTAGAGCTATGTAGGTATTATGTAGCTTTATAAATAAAGTTATTTATCTACGTAATACCTATTGAGTATAGGAGTTCTACATGTCAAAGTATACGCTTCCATTCCAACTAACTTGAACTTGAGTTTGTCGAACGTTCTAAGTGAATGAATGTATGACTGTGTGTGTTTCATCTTGTGTTGAAATGTGGGGTGTGTTTGTGTGTGTGTTAGGCTGCCCGTCCATTTGAGTTAAGAGGGGCAGAGCAGTGTGAACCAAGGGAATCAATAACCAAAATAGAAGTTCACAAAATTAGCGTAGTCTCTCCGCTCTGCTTTAGTGGACCTGGCTAAAACAGAACACAGATTAGTTTATATAATCGTATATTCATCACAATCGTTTATTTGGAATAAAAAAGGCATTGACTCAAAGATTGTGTTAATCGACGATAGTTGTGAAAGTAATGCCGTGGCACTTCTATCAATGCCCTACTCCTGTGGATTGTTCCAGATGAATGCATTACAAAAGTACTTATTTTAAACAATGATTATTGAAAACAAAAGAAAAACAAATCCTACTAATATTATAAATGTGCAGGTTTGTGTGTTTGGATGTTTGTTACTCAAACACGCAAAAACGGCTGAATGGATTTGGATGAAATTTGGCAAACAGATAGTTTATAACCTGGATTAACACATAGGATACTTTTTATCCCGATATTCCCACAGGATCGAGACTTACGCGGGTGAAACCGCGGGGCGCAGCTAGTATTATAATAAACGAGATAACTGCGTGGTTGAAGTATACAAAACTCACACTGAATTTTGTATTTCAACCGCTGAACGAATGAAAATTACCGTTCATTTCACTCTGCTCATTTTCTCCGCTTATTCCATAGGTTCCAATGGATAGGCAGCCTTACTGTACCGTCACTTCACAAATGTGACGCCTCAAGTAGGTAATCTAATCGACCCGAATCTACCTTCAGTTATTATTATAATTGAAATTAATACCTGTCAACGGTGATGTTAATTAACTTTAATCTCATATTTGAATCGGCGTTAAACTCTATAGTTTATCTATACTTATATATACGCAAAGTTTGTTCATCAAATAAGATAGGTAGGTATGTTACGTGATATAAATAAGTTTAATTAATTCATATTTTAAACAAAGGATGTTCTTATCTACTCTAAATCTATTTACGAAACCTGCATGTCGTCATCAAGTTAATATAAAGTAAAACTCATTCATCAGTCTCCTGCCCATAATCCAATTTATATATGGTCAGTACAACATGTCCCCTTCTTCCATACTTCTCTATTAGCCGTCATCTCGGTAGTCACACCCTTTCTAGCCATATCATCTTTCACAAAGTCCATCCATCGTTTCTTTGGTCTTTCCCTATTCTTATAGCCATCGACATTCATACCCAAAACTTTCCTCACGACATTTCCGTCATTTCTTTGCATCACGTGCCCTCATGACCGCATTTTCAATGGCTTTGTAGTAAGGGATATTTGCGGATAATTTTGATGGCTTTGATGACATTATTAGAAAAAAGATCCTGATGACGCGTCTTCGTGGCAGCACCAAAAATATTCTCAGTTTGTTCGCAGACCGATGGAATTCCCCTGGACTCATGTTGCGGAGATGGATGCAGGTCCACGCTGAATTAATTATACAACAGTACAACAGTCTAAAACCAAAAAGGGGTCATTGTACTCATCCAAACAACTTTGAAATGGCGAAAAAAAAATCCGCTGTTCCATATATTTGCGTTCACTTAACGACAAAATGTATGAAATAGCAGATTTTTTTTTTTGCGTTTTTTTTTTTCGATAAGCTTATGTTGTACATTAATCTGTCTGTATCTACTAACACTAGACTAATGTTATGTAAAATTGTTATACCATATTGACTGTCAGCAGAAGTAAAAGATTTCTTTTCTACGCTATTCCATTACCTTTTGTAGAAAATTATTAGGTAAGTACTTGCCTACTTGTGTAGAGAAAATAAACGAAACTTTCGTAAAAATGATCCAAGATTTCTACGAAAGTTTTGGTGCTATTGTACAGCTACACAACAACCCAAGGAACTAAACTAATTGGCTTCCTAGAAAAACTCCTCGTCCCATTCACCCAATAAGGAACAATCATAAGTCTTAAGAGTATAATATAATACCTCAAATTGCTTAGCATGATCCTCCGTTAAATTGAAAATACTGCAGCATTAATTTCTAACCGACTTCTTCAAAAAGTAGGAGGTTCTCAATTCGTCTGTATGTTTTTTTTTTTTTTTTGTGTTTATACGCCATTTCTCCGCCAATTATGAATCGATTTTGATGATTCTTTTTTTGTTTGGTAGGTCATGCTTCAGAGGTGGTCCCATATAAATTTTATTAACTTTGCTTGCGTAGTTTTTGAGTTAGCTTCAATAATTATGTATTTTTCCCACTTAGTGTATGTAGACGATATATTGTTTGACTCCGTCACTGTTATTTACATAGCAGGTAGTGGTATTCGAATTTGTGTGGGGTAGGTACCACAACTAAAAAGAGAAAAATAAAAACTTAAAAAAAAAAAAAAAACAACGGAAGTCAGTCTTTGCTTTTCAATTTTCCTTTTTTTGCCACCGACTTCAGAAATTAAAGTTATTTTTCACGTTTTTAGTGTTTTTTTGGAAGACGGTTGTTTTTTTTTTTGTAAAAAGTTTTTATGAAATAAATGTATGGTAAAGTTGAGGATTAATGTTCAGTTATATATTATGTTTGAAGAAAACACGATTCCATAATTATTTTCTCTATAGATAAAAATCCAAAGTCACCTCCAAACCGAACAATAAAATAAAATATTTCAAATTAGATCATGAAACTTTACATAATAACTGAACGAACTATAAAGCAGGTAATATGTTTTTTACGCCCTAAAAAGAAATTACTCCCCGCCGCCGCCGCTCAGTCTCGCAATCACTCAGTCGACCAGCGGTATCGTGCGAGCAAGATATGGAGAAGGGGAAGAGTGAATTTGAACTGAGGTACCTCTGGTGAGGGTCTCTTAAAAGCTCAGTACATCTAATAATATTCCCGGCTGTATTCTGAAACCGAATAAATTACGTATTGACCTAATTTCAACTGACTCAAATGTTATTTGCAAAATGGATTTTATGCTTAGAAAAGCAAATGGCTACTGGTGCGTTCGCGAATGGATTATGATGTCTATCTGTATGTAGTAGGTAAGTAAATGGAAATAAGGGAATATTGTTTTGCCGTTATTCATTTTGTGCAACTCATCATCTGCCTATCCTTTTACTCAGCTTTAATGGGGCGGTTTCCTGTTTTACCGGATGCAGCTGAATACTACTAGTATGTTACATGGAGTGACTAACTATCTGACCTCCACAACTTAGTTACTGGTTGATACTATATACCCCTTGGTAAGACTACCAAGGGGTATAGTATCACCCAGGAACTCTGATAACCAGTCTTGGTTATCAGACTTTTGGGCTTCTGGCGACACGTACCGACTGTCAAAGATCCACGAATGACAGCCGGGACCCACGGCTTAACGTAGTTTCCGAGGCATGGAGGGGTCTTGGTATGTTCAGATGGTCACCCATCCACGGACCGACTGTGGCAAAGACCCGTGCAGCTGTTATTACGTAGCCACGCGCCCCAATAATAATTTTAGTGAAACTAATTAGTAGTAAAGTTTTTTATGAGAGGACTTAAGGATCGCCAAACTGTCATAAAGTAGGGAAGCAATGACTTAATTAATTCTAAATATATTATCATATTATAAAATAATTTCAATAAATCTGCCTAGCCTTTTCCCAACTATATTGGGGTCGGCTTCCAGTCTAACCGGATGCAGCTGAACATCAGTATTTTACATGGAGCGACTGCCTATCTGACCTCCACAACCCAGTAACTGGGTTGGGATGGTTTTTATAAATTATTTTATAAAAATATATACCTATGTATTTATTTATTATTAATTTTATATGACATTGTTTAGTTTGTTGCAGTTTCATGGGTTTACAGATTGCATCTAAGGTTGGCAAAATGTCGTAAAGTAATCACTTTTACAATTTAGGCGAGCTGCAGTTTATTATTTTTTTTTAAATATTTTTAGTACCTATTAAAAAAGAAATAGTATGCTAGCGTTTGACCATTCAGTAGGTATCTCACCGTGCGATCGACGATAGTATATGCTTGCCTACATACCTATAGATAGGTATAGGTACTTGAGACTAGAAATCTACAAAGTACGTGATAAAAAAGAAAAAGACCGTTCTTTGACATTTTGGCTGAAGGTAAGATATGTAAAAATGCGGGGAAATAGAGTCGTTGACGTCATAATCTGTATATCTTACAATAGCGTCTAACGAAGCTTCACCTACATTCTCATGAGTACGATTTTTGTTTTAATACACGACTTGTTCTTATTTGAGCTTCCACTGGCACAGAAAAGAACTTTTATCGAAGACACTAAAAAAATTGAATATTGGTTATATGATTTAGTACTGTGTGGTTTATTGGGCTAGCATGCTTAGTTAAGCGCTACTGCCGAGCATGTGGTCTTAGGTTCGATTCCCAGGTCGGGAGAGGTGTTGTTGGGTTTTCTATTACGATATTCTCCGTTATTTCCCGGAGTCTGAATTTGTGTCTGGTTGATGACGAGCTCGCCCCATAGTACCTACATGGGAGTTAAACATAGCTCGCGTTGTGAGTGTAGCTGCTATAATTTCACCTCTGCCTAAGCCTTCGCGGAATACAGGAGTAATGTTCACTTCCCCGAATCGTAGTAATACCTGATTGAAACCTCGTGAAAATATTAATAAAAATCGCTCATCAGTTCAATAAAATATAATTGGCTTATTGGCTTGTTATCGCACGTATATGCGCGACATTTTTTATGCTCCAATTCCGAATACTGAATAATGTGTCATATTTTACGCTAGTATTACGCTAGGAGAAGGCAGAGGTGCACAGCACTCACCTATTTCGCCAGTTATGTATCAAAGTACGAGCCTATACTAATTGCAATTTCACACAAGGTCTGCTACTGAAAATGTCCTATTAAAAAAACCCGATAAAACCTTGCCTGACTTGGGAATCGAAAATCAGAAGTCGCGTTTGCAAACTCAAACTCAAAGCATTTATTTCAAATAAACCAATTACAGGCACTTTTGAATTGTCAAGGGGTCGGTCAGTCAGAAAGATGAAACTAGTTGCCAGTTCCAAAGCGTAGGTTCCTTTAAATCAAAATATTGGTTACATAATTCATGTTAAAATTATACATGTGAGAACAATGTAGAAAGACTTTCACGTTAAAAGCGTCCGTAATAAAAAGATAAAAACAATTAAAAAATTAAAATAAGCCGTGGTTCTTTTTGCGACCATTAAAACAAGGTCCTACAAAAAATTATGTGTATTATCATCATAAAATGTATATACCTGCACTTAGCAATCGTTGAAGACAAAACAAAGATTTTTCAATAAACAATTCGTCTCTTCTTAACTTTAAAAACACGGCTTGACCTGTATATTAGCACCGATATTAGTATCGCCAATGGAGCTAGGAAATAGTGTGTGGACTATCAAACGAAGTACCATTGAAGAGGTTTGGCCATATTTTTATTACTTATAAACACGCACATCCTTGACCTTTTTCATACATTTAATATGCATGTTGTGGTTACTCATAATATGATTCTATCTAGCCGGATTTAGGGATTATATTCATGATTATTTTGTTGAAATATGTCCGGGATATACCAGATAATCTGAGCCTATATATGTATATCCTATTATTGACAATGAAAGCTTATGTTGTATGAACTCAATCTCAAAGCATTTATTTCAATTAAACCATTTACAGGCAATTTTGAATTAACCAGGAGTCGGTCAATCAGAAATATGAAGCTAGTTAAAGGTATTGTATCTGTGTTACTAGCTAGTTTTTAAATACTATATTGTAATCTGTGGAGAACGTAGTGGGTAGCATAATTGTTAAAATCTAGTATTTAAGATATTATGACCGTATCTTATTGTGCTACTGTTTGTTTTGCCTTAAATAAAGTATTTAAACCACGAAAATATAAAATTATGTTTAAAGTTGAACACCTTACTCACATACTTAGGGTATAAGTATGGTGGTATTTTGTCCCCAGAAACAACTGATTTGCAAACTCTACTAATTACAAAGCTTACCTCACATTCAAAGATGTGCTCATACCTAGGTCAAAGAGTTTTCCTACTAATTGCTAACTGGATTCGCTTCCACACAGGTATACCCAACACAAACCGATTCGGCGAAGTTCAAACGTTATAGCATGTTCTTGACATGTGGCTAATTGAAATCTGTTATTTACACGAGTTGATATATAGGAGTATTATGAAGGTTTAATAATGGGATAAGCAGATCCTAAAGTTGTTTATAAAGTACTTAGATATAATATAAAATCATGTTTGCCTCATTGATTTTAGTTCCCAGGTCACAAGCGCGACAGAGAAACGTGGGGTAGGTACTCATGTATTTGTTTATTCCATTAATTCGGGAAAACACTTAAACATAAGTGGCAAAGTGTGGATATACTATGGTACACCTCTGCCTAAACCTATGGGGATTACAGGCGTGATGTTATATGTTGTTTATTTGGGAAAATAAATGGTAACACATTAGTGGTGTGCTGCAGTTAATTATGTATAACCAACATTTTCCGTGCCCCTCAAGATGGAGGGACCAAGCCTTTTTTTTTTGACGGTGTGAATTCGTCAAATGGCTTCTCCCGCTCTTGGCAGAGCGGAAGGGCGTGTCTGACTTTTACTGACTAAAACCCACCCGTGTTCCTTCAGTTGCCTGTTGTGTGCCAGTGTGCCAACGGCCCCAGTATCCCTTTCGGACTTTCCCGCAAGCCTAGCTGGGAGGGACCAAGCCTTGGATTCCAAATCAGCCTACATAAAAAAAGTTTAATACTAATAAATCACACATTGTAAAATCAAGTTGGACTAATACTTTGTGCGTTTATAATTACCCAGATAGATATATTACAATAAAAATATAGATATATTGATCCCGGGCCAAGATTTATCGGCTTTTTCCGACGGGAAATTCTCAGTAGCACCCCAAACTTTGGATCTGGTTTATGACAATACTAGCTGCGGCCAGTGGTTTCACCCACACAAGTATCGATCCCGTGGGAAAATCGGAATAAAAAATATTCTATGTCGAAATCCAGGTTATACACTATCTGTTTGCCAAAGGAGAATGCCAGAGTCTCCCACAAGACTCGGCCAGAACCGACAAAGATGAGCATTTTCATAAAAAAGGAAAATAAATATAGAATTTGATAGTATCATTAGTTTTCTATTAGAAGCACACCAACAAAAGTTTATAGTTTTTTAAAGTTGACCACTTGATACTACTGATTGAACGTTATCATGAAATAAACTATTAAATGATTAATTAAAATAATGACTTTTAGCGCATTATCCTCAGTTTCAACAGCCAAGGTATTCGTAAATGGTAGAAAAATCGGGGTCCAGAAACACAGTAATAAACAACACAAAACTCACAAAAAAAAAACGAAACTAATTCGTTGCACGCGGGAGAAGTCAAACTTTTTGACATTGACAAATGCCAGATAGAGTTTTACATCAAATGTTGCCAGCACTATAATTACATTATTAGGACTAAACTATGTTAAACGATATCCATAATCGAATTAAAAATTGTTTTTAATTATTACATTACTATAAAATGTAATATACGTTTATTTAAAAATATATCTAAACGCTATTTATTAACATAATTACGAGTTACGATTTATGTAAGTAATAAATTCACTTACGTATCTTCATATTGATATTATTGTAATCCATTTGCAAGTGCAATTTTGTATCGATATTATTATATTTTGGTATTGGTAACATTTTTTACATTTTTATTGAAAATGTAGATATGAAATGTGTTGTTAAATAGAATAACTATTTAAAATTACTTTTTAACGGCGTGCTTCTACTGATTTGATTTATATTATATAATTCTACCTATTTTTTTAATGTGAATTATCATAATTACAGAAAGTCTGTCGGACAATACATACAATTCGAGCCGATTCTTGGCATTGTCTTTTCATCCAAATCCATTCAGTAGTTTTTACGTGAAAGAGTAACAAACATCCATCCATACTTACAAACTGTCGCGTTTATAATATTAGTCAGATTTTATTTTATATACTTGTAGGATTTAATAGAAAAGCAAAAAATATTGTCTAGATAGATAGACTTGCTGACTGGCAGGTAGTGTTTTCACCCGCAAGCGTTTTTAATCAATGCCACAACCTAAACTATCACAGTAATACCATCACGGAGGCAAATCAGTGCTTTGATTGAATATCTAGCTAGCTAACACCCACACCCGCCCAAATTATGCGGTACTATATATATTTATGTATACTGTATGTGGTTCTGGTTCTCTTATGTAAGTGGGTGGCGCGTGGTCGAAGCGTGGGTGTCCGACCACGCAGCACCACGGTCGGAAATGAAAGTTATTTTCAACGTGCATTTCAGTATTTTTTCTTCGTTGGTAAGCATTATTACATTTCTCTATTGAAATGTATTCAATGAAAAATATTATATTCAGATGTTGAGTAAGTAGTTTACTCCTGCCACAGAATAAATAAGTAGCAGTATTATATATTTATGTATACTGTGCTCCTTCACTAGTCAGTCACTAGAAACTTGTAAGTTCCATGGTAATTCCAAGAATTTGCTTGTTGTTGCATTCGATGAATTGATGTACCTATACTATTACTGTTACTACTATTTTTGTCTGCCTTTGGTTTAAACAATTTTTCAACATTTTGAACTTGGAATATTTATATTAGCTAGATGACCAGACCATTTCCCATAATGTTACAGTGTGCAAACTGTCCATACATACACCTGTGTTTCTGAGGAGCTAAAGGCGTGGCCTCCCACTGCGTCCAATTCATCCAACATAATAAAATATTTTTATTTTTGCCATCGATTCGAAAGAAGAAGCTAGATGGACGACCGATTACTTAAAAAGATGGCCAGGACAGCAGGCAGACGGCAGGAAGGCGGCAGGGAGAGGCTCTGCTGGCAACAACTTGGGAGGAATGTACACTATTAATATAGGTACTGATTTGCGTTCTGAGCGAAATTAACATAAAACGCTTTTTTTAACGTCTTCTAACTGACCATGAAAAATTTATGACGAAGAGTTCTATATTCAAAATCTCATAAAAAGAAACCACCACTTACGCACGACAAACCAAGAAATGACGTCATCCAGTCATTATTAAGTCCATACATTCCAACTGCTAACGAATTCTTTCATCAGCGTATACTAATGACATGTAAATGAAGTAAAGTCGCGTGTAACTACCAGGCCTATTACTATGAAAATATAGAACATCTAAATTGCTAACGGACCTTGCTGGTTGCTTTTTTATGGTAAGTTTTGGGTAAATGTGTGTCGGAATCGTACTAATATTTTATAGAGCTTTTATTACTGTAGTACGGATTTTATTTTTCTTTACTACCCAAAATAAAAATTACTGTAATCTATGAGTATGACACACACTTTATTTTGTTCTGCTATAATGTCTATGGTTCTCAAAAATGTGGCAAAATTTACCATTTCTCATCATCAGCATATTAGTGCGCTCAAGCTTAAACCTAATAGTATATTTGAAAACTCTTTTATAGGTCCTTCTTACATGATAAGGTTACTCCAACGAAACCAAATAACTAATTCGAATTTCTATGCTCGTAAAACTAAATCAGCTCGAACATTAAACTACAAATTGCAACTCCAGATCCTGTTTTTCGAAACTTTCTTAAGACAAACCCAGAGGGTAAAATTCGTGGGTTCTCCAAAGAGAAGTCGCTTAAAATATTAAATAAGTAAGTACTTCTTTCCTTAACTTGGCTTCTTAGCATCGGCGGAATATCGAAAATTTCTTCCAAGACCCGAACAGCTTAAATTTTTAATCGCTTTATTGATTGACTCGGTAACTTTGTTGAGGTTTTCTTACAAAAAGCTTTTTAATTAGAACGTAAGTAGCGTAAAAAGACTCTCAAAATATGGTGAGAGTAAAATAAGGTCAGTTTCATAAAAAAAATATACCTATACTCCATTTGAAATAAGATTAGATGTATAGATAAGCCTTTTTTATTTTTACATTCCGTTCAACCGATTTTGAATTCTATTGCGTTGGTGGCATGACAAATGGCAGCCGCAGTAGATAGTTAGTATTGTGTAACTTTTTTTGCTTTTAATGCTATCTTTATTCCTACGGTATAGAAGTCAAAATCGGTTGAACGGACTGTAAAAGGGTTTGTATTAATGTCTAATCTTATTTCAAATGGTATAGGTAACTTCTAAGAAAGAAAAAAAAAAGCATTTATTTTGACTCGAACACACAATCATAAAAGTATAAAAAAACAATATGATATATAAAGTCGATGTAGAAATACGAAACGCTTTCGAAACGATTGTCACTTGTCTAGGCCTTCAGATGTGTATGACCGAAAATGAGGCTATGTGTATGTGTGTATGTTTAAAAATGTGCTGGGATATTTTACGATATATAAAGAAACTAAAAACGGAAGGTACTGTTCTTACGAGGCCAAAAGGCTTCTATCTCAGCATGATACTACGACATTTAAAAATATGTGTTGCAGCGCTGGTATTCTGATAGCCCGAACAGGTAGCAGCAGGTAACTACCTATACCTTTATTCGTTTATGTTAAAGTCGAGGATTCAATATAACCGTGAATAATAACGTGACGGTTAAAATGGAAGAATAGAAGAAAAAAACGTGTTGTTCCGAGACCCCAAGTAACATAAGACAAGGGCAGGAAATGATGATGGTTATGATCGAAGGATTACATTATAATCAATTATAAAAAATAAAAATAAAATTGGCCGCACTAAGGTCCACCTCAGTGCTGCCAAATGATTTATTTATTTAACCATTTATGCACACACATATAAACAGACAAGAAGATAGGAACAGAAAAATACGTACAAAGGTAATGGTAATATCTAAAGCAATCTCTTCCAGAACATTAGTGAAAGGAAAGTAGATATAAAGAGACAGTAGTAGGTAATGTAAAATGTAGAAACAACGTGTGTAGTGTAAGAATATAAGAGAAAACAAAATACCTACATAAATCAAAAAACAATTCACTAATTTAAATAGTTATAAACAAACAATAGGAGAATAATACTTACATATACAGACTTATCTGTTACTTATCTGTTCTGTCTATTTTGCAAAACTACAGAAATCTAATACAGTCCTCTCAACAACACTTTAATTAAACACCGTATTTTTAGTCAACCTCATGGCCCATAATTATAATAATGTTCGGATGGGCGTGCCGCCAAAATGGCGAACATCCGAACGACCTTTTTTCATGCATGCCTTATTATATATAACGCGTAACAATAGAAGGGTAGGTTACATACGTGGATTGACGCTAAAGGTAGTTATCCAAGTGATAATCCCTTAATTGTAGCTTACACCTCATCTTTCGTAATAACTTTGACATTTTGGCTTCTTGTCACTCTTCTCCTCATAATAATTTTTGGCCATTAGATTTTAATTAAATTACTTGGTAAACTCATCTGATTAATTGTTTGTTTAAAAATGTTTCATTAGATTAAAAATACAAACAAGCTTCAAAACAAATAAAATTAAGTAATAATAGACCAAAAAATTATTTTCTGTGTAAAAACCGAACCTTTGCGTTCACTATATTCGTTCAAGAAAACTTTATAAAATACTAGTTAATTACATTGGCGTAAAATACGAAGACGTATTTTGCTTGAGGGGAAAACATACTAGACAAGAGCTTTTTATCTCAAAAACTGAAATTCATGAAAGACATAACTATAATAATTTCATACATTCTCGAAAAACATGGTTACTCCTTCATCTTTAAGGATCATCGTCGGAAAAGATAATCAGTTGATGTATTACACAGCTTTCGTATTATAATTACGAAAATAATACATCACTGTTATCACAGCACATTCTCTTACCTACGAGTTTTCCGGAAAAAATAATATAAATACACAGAAATAAAACTATATTCCGTCGTATAATAAATAATAAAAAAGGCATGAAACATTATTTATTATTAGTAGGCGCTATATAATGATCACAAAGCTCATACTTATCTGTGTATTCCAAATAAAAATAGATTATTTTAAATAGCCAACGAAAATAAGACCGGATTTTCCTACTCGAGAAATTGATCACAATAAATTCGGCTTAGGTATAACGAATGTAAGTAAAAATAATCAGAATGGCTGGCAAACAAGCCGAAGGCCCGCCAGATGGTAACTGTATAATCACCATAAACTATGGCAATACCGTAGGAATCGCAGAAACGTTGCAGTTGAAGAGCTGAACTGTCTTAAGTGAATGTAATTCTAATAACGGATTTGGATCAAATGTTGCAAATAGGTAGACCATGACCTGGAGAAGGACATAGGATACCTTTAATCCCGATATTCCTATGGGATCGACACTTATGTGGGTGAAACCGCAGGGCGCAGTTAGTTATTTATAAAAAAGAGGTCGGGGGAGGACATAAGAAGGACATAAAAGAAGAAGACACAGAAGAAGAAGGACATATAGTGAAGTGAGGTCAGGAAGGTCAGGTGCGTAGTACTCGCAACCGGCGTGAGTGTATGACCAGACGCCCTAGACAAAGTGACATTCTATCAGCGGTAACGATGCACTATCGAAAATCATATGTCAATCTTGTTGAAAGTCGTTGTAGAAATACGAAACGCTTTCGAAGTGATTGTCACTTGTCTAGGCCCTCAGATGTGTATGACCGAAAATGAGGCTATGTGTATGTGTGTATGTTTAAAATGTAAGTAGCAGAAGTACCAATGGAGATATTTTACGATATTCATCCTACCCTTCCACCGTCCTTTGGGGTATGCTTCCAGTGTAACCAGATGCGGCTGAATATCAATATTTAACATTAAACGTTCGCCATCTGACCTCTGCAGACCAATGACTGGGCAGTTCCAGATATTCTTAGGTTTTATTACTTGCCTTCAATGCCAATGCACTCATAATTGTAGTTTTACGGTAAAATTTTAGCACATTGTATCCTAAGTGGCTTTGACGCTTTGAAGCTAAAATTGCTGAACGGATTTGGATGAAATTTGGCACATGGGTAGATTGGCCTGGAGAAAGACGTAGGCCACTTTTCGTCGAATCGTAAACGAAGTCGCGAGAAATAGCTAGTAGGTTATAATTTGGGCCAATGAACTTAATTTTATTTTGTCAAGTGTGTTCGCAAAACATATAAAGTCACATATTTTTCCATAATTCGTATCATATGCCATCCCAACGCGATCGTAATAAAATTCCATGGCGAATGCCAACCATCCTGTTATGAGCCCAGAGAGGGTAATTAAATTCTGTCTGAATTCGTTAAACGTGAATGTACAATGTACATACGAAATGTGCTAAATTGTTGTGTGTTTATTGTAAATTATTTCCCGTAAACTCGTATCTGTATGCACAGAGCGTTCGGTCCTCCCTTCCTTTATTAGCAGTTCGACGGTTGAATACGAGAATGCGATTGCTTCTTGAAGAATTAGGACTAGGGACACTCCCTCGGCCTCTATGTAAGGTTTATTTAGGAATATTGAATTACTAGCTGCGCCCCGCGGTTTCAACCGCGTAAGTCTCGATCCTGTGGGAATATCGGGATAAAAAGTATTCGATGTCCTATTCCAAGTCATGGTCTACACATGTGCCAAATTTCATCTAGATCTGTTCAACCGTTTTAGCGTGAAAGCGTAACAAACAAACTCACTTTCGCATTTATAATATACCAATAAACTGCTATCTGTAAAGAGGACAACATTTTCTAAGTTGTCAGAAAACAATTTCAACTACAAAACTTTAAAAAGTCCATTTATTTATTTTCCGAAAAATCAATGCGACGAGTATCATTCTTACAAAATAATACTGAAAATAATCCATTTCCATTCCCCTCGATGATAAATACATAAACATTTTACATTTAAAATGTCTATAGTAAGTCGCTTCGTCAGTTACAAGTTGAGCTTCGAATCCCCAGTCTGCGGTCTACATCTACACGTATGACCAAACTAAGGGTCCCGGCGGACGGACCGACAAGTCACAATTTATGTAGATAATATTAGGGTACAGCTGAATAATCTCACACAAAATGAACGATTATATTCCCCAGACAATATAGGATTAGAGTAATTTAAATTGTTTGTTGTAAACGATTCAACAAATGTCGTAATAGAAATCCTTGTAGAATTATTTGATTAGACCTTGTAGCGTGTCAGACTTTGGTGTAGGTCATTCTATTTTTGAATTGAAAACTTCTTGCGTAAAGTGGGCCCACTTTACGCTCGTTCTGAACAGTGAACGAAACTGAGCTGGTGGCTCCAGTCGGACGTTGACGCTGAATCACGTATACTCGGCTCCAGTCATAAGTTTTCACTTCTACGGTGTGGTCATAAGTACACACCCTCTTTTTTATAGAGTGATACATATATATGCTCGAAGTTTGCCAGACGGCTATGGAACGGAGTATTAGGAATACAACAATCCATTCCATTACTAAAATAACTGATGTCAGTCGGAAAGCTGCCACGTTTAAATTAAATTAAGCTGGACACATCTGCCGCAAGTCAGACGATCAATGGGCCAAACTTACGACCCAGCGGGTCCCGCTTAGTGGCAAATGATATCGCGGCAGGCTCAGACGGAGATGGTGGGATGAGCTGAAGTCCTTTAATAAAAGTTTGTCCTTGGCAGCTCTGGACAGAAAAAGGTGGAAAGAGAGCAGCCTTTGCCCAGCTGTGGGACAATAATGGCTAATAAAAATAGAAATATAGTAAGGAAAATAGTGGAGGTGCTCGTGGCTAAGTAATAACAGCCGCTCGAGTCGATCCATCAGGTTAAGCTAGGTACGCTTGCCGGGGATGGTCCATGGATGGGTGACCATTTTCACATATCGATACTCCTCCGTGCTTTGGAAGGCACGTTAAGCCGTTGGTCACGGCTGTCATTTGTGGATCTTTGACAGTCGTTACGGGTCGTCAGAAGCCCGAAAGTCTGACAACCAGTCTAACCAACGGCTATCGTATTACCCAGTTACTGGGTTGTGGAGGTCAGATAGGCAGTCGCTCCATGTAATACACTGGTATTCCACTGCATCCGGTTAGACTGGAAGCCGACCCCAACATAATTGAGAAAAGGCTAGGCAGGCAGGCAGGCAGTAAGGAAAATAGTGAGTTGTATATACTGGCCTAAACAAAGTTTGTGTTGTGCGTACACACGTTGCTAACGAACTTTGTCCGTATTTCTAGAGATCTTCCTTATTTATCTTCGTGTTTGTCGCACATTTTTCCAGATAAGTTTAAGTCCGTAACAGCGAGTCTATTGCCCTCAACCGGGCACAAATTCAGACTCCGGGTTGCTACTGACAAATTCCAGCTGAAAAACCAATAACACACAAGATCCGATCTTGTGATGTTTTATTGAAAATGTTTATGTTCATACATATGAACATGGTTAGGGGGTGTACTGTACATAACGCTTGCTATTGCACCAACCACTGTTTGTCTATGCATCAGCCAAAGTTTGATTTGTAAACAATGGTGCCGATTCTCTTGTCACAAAATTCTCTAAACTAAACTAAAAATCACTAAAATTTTGTTTAGTTCTGTCAAACGAACAAACTCATTCTGAAATAGACTATAAATGACACACCTTAACTATAATTTAGTTTGACAGCACTAAGATGGCACTGAGATAAGTTTAGTGAAAATGCTATTCTGAATTTGACGATTTAACCTAAAATTTTGTCCTATATCTAAAATCCTCTAACTAAATCTGACTATATTTAATCGCGATTAAAAATGTGTGGAATAAAATTCGATGTCATGAACTAAAATTCAAACCAACACCTCGACTTCAGTTACAAAAAACAGTACTTTATTTTTTTATTTTCTTTTGCTTATATCTCGAAAACGGTGTGTCCTATCGCAAAAATAATGAAAATTTCGACCCCTTTTAAGGAACTCTTAAACCCCTAATTCTCAACATGTTGGTAATTATTTTTACGTATATTACGTATACGTTATTTTCCATACAAAAACTGAAAAATTCCATTAAAAGCACGTCGAGGCTGCCGTGCATGCGCGCATCTGACTCTAAAAAAAAACACGGGGTAGGGAAAACAAGTACCAAGTGGAGGCGCGCGTTTGTCAAATTCGATTTTAGTTGTGTCAAAATAAGTTTTAAATTTAGAGAATTTATTTGGCAGAATAGCTCCAAGATTCCCATAGTCAAAAGTAATGAATTTTAGTGATAGTTTAGTTAGTTTAGTTCGGTGTACAAGAGAATCGGCACCATTGCCTATGGCATTAAGCTTTGACTACCTCGTTGGTCTAGTGGTCGCAAGCGCTCCTGCTGAATCGAAACCAGGACCTCATGTCCTGGTTTCGATTTCCGGGTCGGGCAAAGTGTTATTGGTAGTAGTAGCAAACTAGAGTCTCGATTTGTGCTCGGTTGACTAGGACTGGCAATAAGCTCGCCCCCTTTTACGACTTGAACATAAGTGGCGAAATGTGGGTGTGGGTGCACCTGTGCCTAATCTTTCGGGTAATACCTACAGGTGTGAAGTTATGTCATTGGACATTGGGCAAGCAATGTGATAGGGTCCATATTTATGGCTCCAGAAACAACCAATATTATTTATATAAATTACAGACCAAAACTGTTTAATTATTTCATTACGACAAAATATTATGTCAAGGTAAACACAATAATACTGAAACATTCACAATCAATAATAAATAATACTGTCAATTTCGCATATAACGTACGTTTTTTATTGTTGGTGCAATAGCAAGCATTATATACAGTACACCCCACATAACTGGTGACATGTGGGTGTACTATAGGTACACCTCCCTCTGCCTTGCCCTTCAGGGATTACAGGCATGATGTTATATGTAATTGGTAATACGTACCTACGTTGGTACACAAACCAATAAGCGTTTCAGAAATATATATTAATGCACCATTGAATCAGTGATCGTTATTAATGATGGAGCTTTTCCGAATGAGGAAAATGTACTGCTGAATTGAGATTTATTGCAATAATTATTATATTTCTCTTCGATATGTTTGAAAAAATAATTGAATGAATCATTAAAAAGTACAGAAATATATTGAATAGCAGTCTAATTGCAGAGGCGGGGCTCGGGTCTAAGTCAGCCAGACAGGTCAATCGATCGGGTTAAGCTACACTTGCCGCGATCGGTCCGTGGATGGGTGGAGAAATAAACTTATCGAGCAGAAAACTAAATAAATCAGTATTAACCTATTTCTTGAGTTCATCTTGAAACATTCTATTCTGGGAACATCGTCGGCTTCCAACAAAATTACGCTACATAAATAAATTTCATGCTAAGTGAGAAATATTGCCTCAATATTTACCAATAAGATGGAAGTTTACTGAATTTCTTACTGGTGTTTACGCAAATCAAACAATCAAATGAAACTGGTTTACAGATGATTTTCTCAGGTTATTTTACGTTTTGATTTTCAGCTGTTTATACAGGGTGTTAGGGTAAACACCGTTATCCTTGCAACCAGTAGTTTGGTTTCATATAAAGAACGTAAAATCAGTGGAAAATGACGTTTTTTAAAATCTACATTTTACCACATGAGTAATTCAGCCTATGCGCTAGGGCAACGAACTTGCGTCTCAACACGGACGTGACCAGACCGGCCGCGAGCGCGACCCCTCCCTCAATCAGTCAGCTGTTTCGCTAGTGAGCACGGTGTCGGATAGAAACTTTTTAAAATCTTTTAATAAAAATAACGTTTTTTTGTTGTTTCTCGGTCATTTATTTTTAAGTCAACTAACTACCCATGGTTTTGTGACAACGGTGTTTACCGTTACACCCTGTATTTTTTGTGACTGTACCCTGCAATCTAAACCACAGCAATAAGTCATGCTTGGTGGCAGACATAGATATGGTGCTGGTACTTCCACGAATAAGCATCTTCACCAAAAGTACTAAAGGCCTAATCACAGGGCGTTTATATAAAGCGCCGTCGATGCGCGTATGCCTAAACGCAAACGCAAAAACTGCTGATTTTTAAGGCAGAAAATGTGTTACATGAAAAACGCCGTACATAAAGCCACTTAAGGCCTAATATTCCTTAATAGAAACAATACTTTCTTAAATAAACCGAAGTAGCCATACAAAGTTTCCTCAAAGCCGCTTCAGGAATCAAACTTTAACCAAATGTTTGGTTTAACGAATCCTTTGAGCTTGGTGGAATTTCCTTTATGTTAATATAATCGATGGTTTAAAACGATTTGCTTAAGAGCTTAAACATTGTCAACATCAATGAACTGTGATCAAATAATTACTAGATTGCTCTTCGCGGAAGCAGCTATTAGTTTTTTCAGTCAAGTAGGTATTAAATGTCTAAAGTTCTGCCCAACTTTTAGTATTTTGATATATTTTTTTTACCTCTAAGTAAAAATCCTCCGAAGATTAACTTAT
Source organism: Lithophane ornitopus (assembly GCA_948473465.1). Classification (NCBI taxonomy): domain Eukaryota; kingdom Metazoa; phylum Arthropoda; class Insecta; order Lepidoptera; family Noctuidae; genus Lithophane; species Lithophane ornitopus. The sequence continues at coordinate 7,362,296 of OX419624.1, read as the reverse complement.
CTGTGTACTGGCGAAATGTGAGTATACTACAGCTCTGCCCAACCCTTCGAGGATTACATGCGTGATGTTATGTTTTAAGTCCTCAATTGTCGAAATAAAACCTACCACTGATTATCCGCAGGGCCGTAGGTAGGGGGAGGGGGGCGGTTGTGTTTCAAATCCCCCCCCAAAATGCGTGAAACCAGAATCTCAATCCAGACATCGACCCCCTAGGATACATCCGTATACAGATAACAGTAAAAACCTAACTTTTTTAAAGTTTTCCGAAAAAGTGGAAAATTTCAGCTCTAAAAGTACTCTTTAATTGAAATATGTACTTACCATTTTTTTACCCTCTCTGAAATCAGAAATAAGTACGTAGATACGTAATTTCATCAAAAAAAGTTGGCAACCTTAACCCCACCCGAAATGAATTCCTGGCTACGGCCCTGCCCAAAGGACTACACACCTATACCTGTGTCATTAAGTCCACCTCTGTACATTTGATGTGCTCGAAGTATTATATTAAATAAAAATAAATAAATAAATTGGTCAATGTCTAACACGTACGCAATCACCTCTGTCACCAATTGGCTAATCTCATTCCTACGACGTAATATTTACTCTGTATATTAGGACAAAGATACTTATTTTTAGGTGTATTTGAACAGGATCGATGTTGGCAATTTGGACGTAAGTGCCGAAAGAGCAAAGGTACATTAGGTACGTTGATATATGTACAGACATACATAGATTGCTAGGTGTGTATCATCTCCTTGAATCTTAGTCGGGGAGATGAATTGGTAAACAAATTGACTACCAACCTAAATTGTTCGTATATTCAAAACACAACTGTCATTATTTGACAGGTTTATTAAATGGCTATAAATCGACAAATTGAAATAGGGGGTCCATTTGTGTATCACTTAATCTCTCTGACTGTTTAACAGCATGACAATAGAATTTGTTTGAAATTGGATGACTATGAGATTATGAAATATAAAAAAAAGACGCAATAAATATTATGAATTAAATAAAACTGTGGGTACCTATATCAATGCTAGATTAATTTGGTTTAAGCGAGATGAAATTGCTACATGGAAAATTAGTACTACGCACGATGATGTTATTTTATACTCAAGTATTTCATCACAATCATAAAACTTAATACGTGCTAACTTTAATGATTAAATGAACATTAATTTCGACTACAAAATACAGTTTTAAGTAAAGTATTACCCAAATAACTTGAATTGTTTCCAAGACTCTCGACATCGAACATCATAAACTTAACTTTAACTTGAACTAGTCTCCTTCACGCTGCATTTTCAATTCTATATTATTATATCTAAGCGTTTTGTCAAACTTAGACAAGCTGTCTACACCACAGACATCTTTGCAGTGGTTTTTGGTAACTTAACATCAACTTATATTGTTAAGTTTACACGTCCCAAACTAATCTTGGACTATTACAAGTTTCACTGACGTTTTACAAAGGTTTGACGTTTTGGTGACGTGTGACAACCTGAAAGGTTTTTATTTATTCGTAAAAACCTCAATATAATTCTGTTTTTTATTCAATTCAGAGACATTTTTGTTTGCCACGCTGAATTAAGTGTATCCATACTTTCATTATATTATTATTATCTATATTATCTACATATATAATTATAAATTAAAGTAACTTTTCGTGCTTGTCTGTATGTCCGCGTTGATCTTCTAAATCAGGCAACAGGTTTAGAGAATTTATTCCGAAAGATTTTAAAATAACTTAATATTAAAGTTACGTAAAACTAAGAAATCTCGTCGTATTAAAAAACCGTACGGAGCAGGGTCGCTAGTTATATTATAAATGCGAAAGTGACCATGACCTGGGTTAGCACTTATGACACTTTTTACCCGACTACGGCGAAGAACAAAAGAGGGTTATGATTTTGACCGGTATGTATGTAATTATGTATGTATGTATGTATTATGTTCATCTGTTCCCTCCTATCTTCTAAACCACTCATCACAATTTGACAAATGAAGTATCGTTGGAAGCGTCTTGATTGTCAGCTGGTTATAGGTTATGTCACGTTACATTAAATTAAAAATGGCGACCTCTAGAGGACATAAAGTCGGGAACAAAAAAAAAAAATGTTTAATCGTACCATGTTGGGTATCAAATGAAAGGGCTTAATGAGTACATTTCAAAAATATAAATTAAAAATCCGGAGTCAGACGTAATATGTTCGATTTATGCTCTAATACGTGTGACTCCGGATTTTTTATTTGTCAGTCTGTGGGATCTTGTTTATACCTTTTTAGTCGTAGTTGAGTACTATTTATCCACGTGGGAGAAGCCGCGGGCAAAAGCTAGTGTTCTAATAAAACAGCCCTTTCGTTCTGTCTACTCACAACTTTGCAAGCAATCCGACAGTATCACCTCTCATTCATTAGAAACGGATCTAGTTTATGACGGAACTCTGGGAACGCGTTAGTGAGTTCTATTTCATGTACCTTTAAAAAGGGAGTAAATTGTTTGTTCTTAACTCCACTTGTAAATAGGTAAAGTAAGGTAGGTTAATGTAAAAAGGTAGTACAACAAACAAGGCTGTGTTTACTAAGCGACAACAGTTGTTGTATATCGAAAGTAAATAGTGCGTCAAAAGGTTGCGTTTCACGTACAGGCCTACCGTCACGACCAACACAATGTCTTTAGAGAGTATTTTCCGTAGACCTCATAAATCCATTGCTTTCCGCTAGGCCAAGAGCAGGCTTAAGTATTCATTAATTAAAAAAAATTAAAAAACTTTTATAATTAGCGAAAAATGTTTATCGAAAGTAAATTATGTCGAAACGTGCCACCACGTGTCGGTCGAGATTCGTGTCATCACACAAACAAGATGTCTTCGGAAAAACATTTTCCGTGAAACTTTATCGTTTTCCGAGAACGTACAATTAATCATCGCGGATGCTGCTGAGATAGCGTTACCCGTGGGCTGCAATCAAGCTAGGAAGTGGGCGGGCTAGAGTACTTCCTTCAGATTGTACTAGGAAATAAAGGAACTATGCAGTGTGCAGAATGCTTTTGAAGAAACTTAAGCTTTTCGTCGAACAGATTGTTTAGCGTCGGATCTCTGACTTGAAGGATTTTGTATTTGAAATATCGTTTGAATTGTCTTTAATGTGACTATTACCATATTAGAAAATGGAAATGGAGATGATTTTTTAACCCCCGACTGAAAAAGAGGGGTGTTATAAGTTTAACGTGTGTATCTGTGTATCTGTGTGTCTGTCTGTTCCATCGTAGCTGCCAAACCGCTGAACCGATTTTGTTTTTTTTTGTTTTGTTTGTAAGGTGACTTGATCGAGAGTGTTCTTAGCTATTATTCAAGAAAATCGGTTCAGCCGTTTGAAAATTATCAGCTCTTTTCTAGTTGATGAATGGATGTGAGCATCTTTCACAGGGCTAATCGATTGGAAATTTAGAATTCTGTTACTTCAATGATATTAGAAGAATATAGTAACCTTGAACTGATGCTGCAGCATCACCTGGATGCAGGATACCCAACGCCCTCACCAACTTACATCAGAGGTATCGTGTTTGGGCTCATTGGAAAGGTCTCAAAAAATAGGTTACAGATGGGTGGTGATCAGGGTCTGATGATGGAGTAGGAAAGAGAAATGAGACTAAATTAGAAACTAGCTTCACTGTGGCAAAAGTACGTACAGCTACGCAGATTTCGGCGAGCCGCGGGTTGATCATAGCGGTTCTACTAGTAATATAATATGAAATTTAAAAAGCTGGTCCTAGTGTATGTTGGCGTTTTCATGAGCCGTCCCCCGACGCGACGACGCTTGGATCAAAATATTACCTACAACTTTTATATTAAACTTAAAGGGCCAATACATATTATTTTTCTACTTTTTAAATGCTTTGTTTTTGTCGGGGGTTTTTTAATTTAATTGTAACGAAAACATGCCAAAATAAGCCAAGCAGCAATAATACAGCATTCTTCTCATAGCAAATATATTTACGTAATTTTGAAAGTAGGCTTGGTATACGCATGTTTTACATTCTTTACCTTTGACTTTTATATTAAATATATTATATAAAATACTCATCTCAGTATGTACCTACCTTATGTTTTTCTTATGGAACACATATCTATAAAGGTACTTATTAAGTTTATATTAATATTGAAAATGCGAAAGTCTCTGTTTGTCAGTTACTTTTTAATAAATCACTGAAGCGGTGGATGGGCATACAGCCCGGGACCTGGAGAAGGATAGACTACTCTGCACCCTAGATCACAGAAGTTGCGGGTAACAGCTAGTTTCTAATAACAATTGAGCTTAACATAACATCACACCTGCAATCCCCAAAGGGTTAGGCAGAGGTGTCCTTTACAATACACCCATATTTATTAGTTATGTTTAAGTCCCATGGAATAGGGGGCGAGCCTATTGCCATCAACTGGGCACAAATCCAGACACAGCGGGGCTACTGGCATCGAGGCTGTTAACAATTGAAGGTCAGATAGACTGTCATGAAACAAAATTGTTATTCTTAAGTTTTAAAGTAATTAAATACGCAGTTTGGGCCACATGTGTATCAATAATGTTCAAAATGAACAAGAATTTAAATTCCGCAAGCCTCATTACAAGCTTCATCGGCTCTGTACATTATATATACCTATGTAAGTAAATCTACGTCTTTTGAACGCGGATTTTCTCGTTAATTCTACGTATATTTATTAAGTAAAATTCTGCTGCAATTTGTGACGGCATCGATGCATAAAGATATAGGCATAACTGTATCTACACGAAACTGACATCAAAGCGGCGCATTTATTTACGTTTTACAGAGTAAATAACTGGTCTATATCGGGAATAAACATATTTAATGTGGAGCGATAAGTAAATACAACTGTATTTTTCAATATTTGGTTGCGTCTGTGTTTTTATAAAGGCGTGCACGCATAAACGAATAAAACAAGGTGAACATGAAGACGAACATCGAACACGTAACATTTGGTTCGTACGTGAGGACGTTAATAAGAAAAGCCAACACGAACACCATACGAACACAGTTCGACTTATGCTCGCGCTCAACCGCCCGCTCTCTTTAGTACCCATGGATTCAAAATTGGATCGCCATGAACATTTTTGACGAACACATTGTTCGATGTTCTTGTTCACCATGTTCTTGTTCGTTCGTGCGAACACGCCGTTATACTCTATCAGCTTGTACAAGGACAAAAAAGCTTTCATCAAGCCGATGCCCGCGACTTCGCCCGCGTGGGTGACGGTTATTATATGTTATGGACCAAGTGATTATTAGGGCATTATAAAAAATGCCCGGGCAGTTTGAAAAATGCCCAATATGAGAGGGCAGTATGATAACAACTATTGAAATAATCAAATCAACCGGGCATTTTTTATTATGCTAGTCACCTTTGGGGCAGCACAATTAATACCAGGTTTTGTTACTATTATTTTGATTTCAAACGTAGAATCAATTTTTAAAATCATATAAAATATTTCCATTCATAGACACTGCTCACCTATTATGACTTTACCATAATTAAATACCTGTGTATTATTAGATTGCCCAAAGACCACACGGCAATATTTATAATGACGAGGCAATATGATAAATAAGGAAGTTCAAATTATAATTAATTATTTTGCCCTAAGTAGCTTGTCATTATTCATAATGCGCGGGCATTATGAAAAATGCCCGTATTTATTACTTGGTCCATAACATATATACTAAAACCTTACTCCAGAACCACTCTATCCATTGGTGAAAACAGCATGAAAATCGGTGCGTACACGTACAGGACGACAGACAGATGCGGCGGAGGACTTTGTTTTATATTATGTAAGGATATTAGGAAAACAAACATATTTGAAACAGTTTTGAATCGTGATCTTTTGTTTTTCAATGATGAGTAGGAACAGTGACGAGTCGTTAATAACACGCACTATAATAAGTATCTAAGTAGTCTGTGTATTAGCGAAATGAACTTGAGCCTAAAAAAAGTTAAACATTACGACTGTAATCCCCAAAGGGTTAGGTAGAGATGTACCAATAGTACCTATACTACCCACATTTTACCAGTTATGTTTAAAGCGCAGTCTAAACTGGGAACGAATTTAACGTTCTTTTCTTCGCTTCGCTTCGTTTAGCTTCGCTCATGTAGCTACCGCGTCTTTTCATACTTCGGTTCATAGTTCTTGTTGTGAACCGAAGTATGCAAACATGTGATAGCTACATACATGAGCGAAGCTAAATGAACTTAGCTTTGTTCCCAGTGTGGCCTGCGCTTTAGTCTCATTTAACTGGGAGGTGAGCCTATTACCATCAGCTGGGCACAAATCCAGATTCCGGGCTGCTACTGAGAAATTCCTGTTGGAAAAACCCAATAACACTTTGCCTGACCTGGGAATCGAACCCAGGAACCCAAAAGACCAACGAGCCAGGCAAGGAGCCACTCCTAATAATGAATAAGTTGATATACGTAGCACCGCACTACAGGATCGTATCATTAAGCCGACATTTATGTTCACCATTATTTACCCAACTAAGTGTTAAATGTTTTTAACCCCTGTACTATTGTAGGTACTCCAGCTTATAACCCGCAAATGGCTAAAAGGCTAACATAATATACGTAACTCCTGAAACCGCATTATGCTGTGGTTAATGTAATATTGTGTGGAACTGTGCGAAGGTAACCGCTAGTATTGAGACGTCGGTCGCTTTCAGAAACTGGTAGGTGCAGATTTAATAAAAATAGACTTCTGAGGATTATATGAGAAAATAATCTTCGGAGAAAATGATAAAATCTCTTCTCTTTCAGGGCCGCTTGTAGAGAATTCTTTAGAAATGAGAAACTACCTTTGTTGTTTAAAACACTTTCATTATATTTTTCCTGTCTTATTTACTGGGTGTAAATAAATGGCAACTTAGATAAAAATAAATGTTTCTATCTTTAGTTAGACTGAGGTTAAACAATAAAGTCAGTCAAAAGGCGCGACAAACCTTCTTATAATTGTGCTGGAGCTTTGGTATTTACAAAAAAAAAATATTCTGACAACCTAACAAGATAATAATTACGATAGTACGGCGCACTATGGAAAATGGTAGAACAACGGCATATCAAAAATGATTTTATGAATACCTTAATCGAGGTATACTTTTAATTTTATTTAATAGTTTAGATGTCGTTCTTCAATATGCAGTAGATATTTTATGTTATTAAGGCATATAAATTTATAAAAAGAGGGGTACAATATGTGTTTTCCTAAAGTCTCCCAGTTTTACTGTACAATTTCTTAACTTTCAGAGTCATATTTCGTATTGACTCTGTTAGAAAACCTACTATAATTATTATATATTTCTGAAAAGCTCATCTCACGTAGATTTAAAAACAAATATTAGTTAAGATTTTGTGGTGTAGTTTATAACATAAAAAAATATATATTGTAAAAGAAAAAAATCGTGCCTTTTAACATTTCATTGAAGCTTTTCAATGTTGCCGAAGCTTGCCGAAGTTTTGCATTTTATGTTTTTATATATTGTATGTACCTATTCATTATGAATATATGTGAAAATCAGCTGCGGTTTTTTGCGGTTTCCAAAGATATGAACCAAGACACGATACGAGTCCTACAACGAAAAAACTCGTTATCTATGCAATTTTCACACGAGACGGTCCTATCACATGATTAAAGCTATTATATTTACGTCAGTAAATATGACTGGTAATATATGTCATCTCCTATGCATAAAATATTGATTCATGGAGAAAGTGTCATAAATCATTTTGCTATTGGACAATGTCAGAGGACGCACAAGAATCTCGAAAAAAAGATTATAAAAAAATTAGATTACATCATGCAAGAAAGTGCTCAACAGATGAGGATGTATTTCACGCATTACTTTACACCATTAGCATCCGATAACCAAATAATGTTAAAAAAGTACAAGCACTTGATCAATGCACCTTACATCTTTTGAAAATTGACCAACTTAACACTGATTCTGAAGATCAGGAACGATGAGAATACATCTACTTTATACTTAAGCGTATTTATTTGTATTTGAAAAAATGACTTCCGTAATAGAAAAATAATCTAAATAGTAATATTTTAATTTTGTGTTTCAAGGCATATTATTTGAGGAAATTGCTTTTTTTTACTGTATTTATAGTAACTTGTATTAATAAATAATTGTTTGGACACATCACTCATACTTAATAATTTCTTATAAATATTGAATGTGATTGTAAGTCTATATCATTTTTTTTGGCAAATTTTAAAAGTATTTTTTTCCTGCTATCACAACAACAAGTTGTACAATGACTTTAAATGTATTATACTTATTTAAAGGCTACTATATTGACTACTTATATATAAAAAATTAAAACTGTATCTCAAGAAACAAAAAAGTTACAGATTTTTGATCCGAAGATGACCAAAATTTTCCATAGTGCTGCGGCGTGATATACGAAGAGTTTATGTTCCAAACTTTAGGAATGACATACCTAGTACACGAAGTGTCAACGTAAACATAAAAAACGTGGTTTATATTGTAACACAAAAATGTAGTAATAATCGAAAATCCTACCAAACTCGACGAAATTACATGCAAAATAACTTTCTCGGAAAGAAGTGACACGAAAATTGAATATGGGGGACTATGAGCGTTGTTTATTTTTAGTCTTTACTGCAAAGGTTAAGTGTCTGTTCACGCTGTTCATATACATATACATAGGGTTTTATAGGAAAATAAACTCATCGGAGTTTACAAGAGCAATCATCTATGTCAATTGAGACATTCTTCAACCCTGCCCACACTAAGAACTCGGTAATTCGAAATTTGATTTGCCAAGAATAAGATTTGGAACAACTTTCGTTCAGTGACAGTGTGTCTCGGAGAGATGATGGAGCACATGTATCACGAATTGTGCCTATGTAAGTTGAAGTGGTAATGTACCGGTCATGTCAGCTATAGAACTGATGACCGTTGGAGTAGACGTGTTCTTGAGTGAGTGGAGACCGCGAATCGGCAAACGTAAGGTAGGACGGGCGTCCTAATTGCCCTGCGACGATCTTCGCAGGGTGGCTGGTAGCAGCTGGATGAGAGTTGCCGAGAATCCAGCTGAATGGCTTGCAATTGGAGAGGCCTATGTCCTATGCCTATGAGCAGTGGACTGCTGTTGCCTGATGATGATTTATTTATTTGCTAACATGTAAAACACTGATTCATGCATTAAAACATGAAACAGTATTAAGACAAGCACCCTGTAAGAAATGGCACTGCAAATGTTTCATATTATCAAATGATTAAATTAAATAATATAAATATTGATTCCAATTATGACAATTCATTACATTATACTAAACTATTACATTTTAATTTATTATATTTTATCTTAACTATATATATATATATAATATTATATATATTTTTGTAATAAATATTATAAATGCGAAAGTTTGTTTGTTTGTTACGCTTTCACGCTAAAATGGCTGAATGAATTTGGACGAAATTTGGCACATGGGTATACCATGACCCGGAGAAGGACATAGGCTACCTTTCATCCTGGATCGTAGACGAAGTCGCTATTATAAATTCGATCATTAATTTTAGTCATGATGATGATGTAGACGAGACCTTACAGCTGCCAAATAGTTATTTATAAGAAATACATCGAACACATTGTTTCTTTACATTGTTTTATTCGATTGGATTTTCTTACAGCTTGTTTAGTTCAATAATAAATCGAAGTCTATAAAGTTACGAATCTTGAGGTAAATGTAAAGAAATACAACGCTGAGAGAATTTCCAAGTGGAATAATTGGGTATTTTGGCTTTAAATATCATTTGTAATTGAGGAATTTGTGGGTGCTTTAAAAGAGCCAATACAACTGGCCATGCTGGCCATACATAAGTTAGTGTTTTTGACGCAACCTGTAAAGTCAGCCGCGGTGCAAACTTCGATGTCTGGTTAACATAATTATTACACTAAATGTACTATTTTTGTGTAGGTTTTTTGTAATTAGAGGTAAATTCGTAGAATTATGTACGATTTCGATGCATCAGACGTATTTGATAGGCAGTACACCGATAGAAAAAGTACTCTCGCACTTTTTTCGATTTAATTAACCCTAAATAGAACATTAGAATATTCGAATTTAAAGATTATCTTTGAATGATCGCTCCTAAAATCCCTATTTTCCGATACGATAGAATTCCCGTTGAAACGATTTAATGTCGCAACATTCAATAGTCGCAAACAATCCGATTAGGGGCTTGTGGGTAGCGGGACGTTAAACGCATTATCCAGTTAGCAATGGGTGAGTGCACGAGACAAAGATACACCCTGTCTCCGAGTATATATGGGTGAGGCAGGCGCGATCGCAAATAGGTGCACTTACCTGTTGACTGCAGCCTATTACGTTTTATTGTAGAAGACGACGACTTACATTATGACCTGATAAAAAAATAGGGTGAAATAACTCATTGATGTCCTGCGGAAATTTAAAAGAAATAAGTCTTTTTTATAACTAATTAAGCTTGATTTATAAGTCCGGCAGCCAAAAATGATGCCATAAAAGTAATTTACTGCTCTTCTAATCGTAGTTACTTCACCCCTTATGAAAATTAATCGTAACGATTCATATAATGTCACTTACCTGTGCTCAGCAACGCTCCACAGTATAACGAACGATATTTAAATTTTACAGCGACGTATATATTTATTTAATTCTGAATTCTCTAATATAATAAGTAAGTAGTCAACAGGTAACACAGATGCGAGTATCAACAACAGTTTCTAAATATCTCAAAAGTTACAACAAGTTACAACGCGCTCAGGATCATGTTACTGAGAGAGCCGTCCGTAACAATAATAACACTGACAGGAAGACGAAACCAAGCGTATGTGGAAGTGAAGAGAAGGCAGAGAGGAAGCGAAGAGTAGGCATCACAGGTAGCTCGAGATCAGCTCAGAAATACAAGATACAAACCGAAACGAAACAAAATTAAATAAAACCGGACACGAGAGCGTAGTGTTAACACGCGCGACGTGACTCCAGCGAGTTCGGTTAAGGTGTGAAAAGTCTGTAAGATTCAACAAGTGGTTTGCGAGCGCCGGCGACGCGGGCCGGCTCGGAGGTCCTCGCGGCGGGAAAGCTCGCCCGCCAGTGCCCCGAGCTGCGCCGCCCGCCTGCCTGCGGGGCGCGTCTGTGTGTGTGGGGCCCGCGCGCTACTCCCTTCATTGTTAACACTGCGCCTGTGTGCGGCCCACCCCTGTCCGCACGCGGACTGCGCGCGCCTGTCCGCGTCCGCGCGTCTGTGCGAGTATATGACGCGCCTACGGGTCTGGCGCACAGGTGAGCCCGGGCCGACCTCCAGCCAGCTCGTCCCTGTCCTATCTATACCGCTTTTACAATGAAATGGCTCGGTGAACACAAACTACCTGCGTGCTACATTAGCGGACGCATAGCTCCCATAAGTCGCCCACTTTATTCACTCAGCGTTTTGTAACGAGCTCGTAATACAAAGCAAAATTACTGCTGCGATTGTTGGCACATGAAAAGGATGAATTCCTCGCACTTGTGAAGTGTTCGAGCGAAACTTTCGCGTGCCTTACCGAGCTTCGGTACATATTTATTTAGTACGCCTCTCTTGCTTGAATTTCATGAATAGTTCACATTGCATTGTAGTGAATAATTTTATATATATTAATTTGTTTAATTTAACAAGTGCCGAGTTAATTAAATTGTTACCTGCCTCTCAGTCTGTGAAAAGGTTTCTGTTGCACAATGTAATTTAAACATTTTACAATATTCTGTTGGGATTTAGTTGGAAAATTGTTTCTACAAGGTTCTGCCTCATTTATTTTATACTGAAGTCAGGTTAAACATTGTTGTACCTGTCCGTGCATCGAAAACATTTTTCATCTGAATAGTAATGAACTTACTGTATCAGCTTCTTGTTCACGTAATTTCATGTCAGTTATGCGCTACGCGCGTAGCAAGACTACAAAGCTACGCCTGACACTAATTCGTAGCAGACGCTTGTAATCAGCTTTCCTTGCTACGGCGTAGCAGCATAGAAGAAATGATACGGAGCGATCATATTCTACTATTTTCTTATTTGACTTAGTTTTAACTAGATTTGTGTCATAAGTTGGTTTTCAATGTCCTGTAATCAATATAATTTTTATAAAATCCAATTTAAAATTAAAATGATAATATAAAAATATTATATATAAATTCAATTTTAATCAAATAAACTTATCTACGTACACCAATCGTAAAAAAAACAACAAATATTGGTTCTAAATCTCCCACTCACTGATAAAGACTAGATGAAGACGTTCTGACAATCAAGTACTTATAGAATTAGAAATATTATTTTCATAAGTATTTAGTTAAGTAGGTAGGTACTTACAATAATTTTTTAAACTTATTCAACAAGCACGTTTTTTTTTAGGGTGGGATATCATCAAATGAATTCTTCTCCCGCTCTGGGCGGAGCGGAAGGGCGTGTCAGACTTTTACTGACTAAAACCCACTCGTATTCCTTCAGTTGCCTGTTGCCAAGGTCCCGGTATCCCTTTCGGACTTTCCCGCAACCCTGGCAGGCATCGGTCCTAGCGGACCCCGGCCATTAAACACGCACAGATAAGTATTTATGGATGATACCTACTTATTTGAGAAATAAATGCGTATCTATTTACGTCGGCAAATAAATAATTCTACTAACTTTTACAAAAAACGCCTACGCACCCAGAAACGGCCAGGAGAGGTGACAGGTACTTACGTACATTATTTTGTTGACGCCCACATTTTGTATAAAGTTACAGTAAAGTGAGGCTGTTGTCATTTACTGGTGTTATCAATGCTGAGCTGCTACTGAGAGTTTCCGAAAAGGCCAACATGTTATCGACCTTAGAAGTGAACTTTGGGTTCTTGTGCAGCTATTTATTTAAAAAATAAATGTTCAATCAATCTGCCTAGCCTTTTCCCAACTATGTTGGGGTTGGCTTCCAGTCTAACAGGATGTAGTTGAATACCAGTATTTTACATGGAGTGACTGCCTATCTGACCTCCACAACCCGGGTAATACGATACCCTTTGGTAAGACTGGTTGTCAGACTTTCGGGCTTCTGACGACCCGTAACGACTGTCAAAGATCATCAAATGACAGCCGGACCAACGGCTTAACGTACTTTCCGAGGCACGGAGGAGTCTCGGTATGTAGAGATGGTCACCCATCCACGGACCAACCCCGGCAAGCGTAGCGGATGGATCAACCCGTGCGGCTGTTATTACGTAGCCACGAGCTCCTCTCATTAAAAAAGAAAAGTTATAAACCTAAAACCCAAACCCAATTATGTACAACAAAAAAGTCTAGGTTTGGTTTTAAGGTCTAAAGGCTTTGGTTCTAGGACATGCCTGTTTCCTCATGATGTTTTCCTTCACCGTTTTGAGAACATTATAGGCTAATTATACAACAGTATCTATCCGGATGTAAATATGGAGACATCGAGGTTTAGACCGCTGCAGCTGGTATATTTGATAGAGATGACGGTCAACAAAGCCAAACCTTTTCTAGAACTCGTTATAGAAAGAAAAAAAGACTGGCTTGTTGGTCTAGTGGTCGCAAGCACTACTGCTGAGCATGAGGTCCGGGTTCGATTCCCTGGTCAAGCAAGTTATTACTGGGTTTTTCCATCTAAAATTCTTCAGTAGCAGTCCAGAGTCTGGGTTGGTACCCGGTTGATGGCATTTAGTTCGCCCCCTATTCCGTGGCGTAACTACAGATCAGAGGCCCAGAGGGCCTAGACAAGTGACAATCGCTTCGAAAGCGTTTCGTATATCTACAACGACTTTCAACAGGATTGACATAAGCTTTTCGATAGCGTATGTCAGTCCTATACATTTTTGCCTTTTCCATCATCGTTATCGCTGATAGAATGTCACTTTGTCTAGGGCCTCTGGTGCAACGAAGATTGGGGCCCCGTCACCCACCTCCCAGATGTAAGCGCTAGTTGCCATGTGCTACACAGACTGGTTTGGCAGTGAATTTATTAAGCGGACCTTGGACACTAAATCAAGCAAATCGTGCTCGAAAATTTTTGCACCCAGGCTCGGATTAGATTTTCTTTAGACCATAGTACCGACCGTTTTCGTTTGACCTTTCTGCCTTTTTGGATTACGGTGCACTCTTCCACCTTCGACACCCTTTTGCCGAATGAGACTCTAGGTCAAATGCCTTGTTAGCACACGTCCTGCCCCGGACACTGAATGGGCCCCGCTGTGGGCCCTTTCCCTGCACCACTTTGCACCTTAGTAGTTACGCAGAGATGCACCTGTATTAAACCCACATTTCGACATGTAATAGGGGCAGTGTTACCCCTTCTACGAATACAGGTGTGATGTTTACATTTAAAAAAAAATGGCCAAGGTATAATACCTATTATACAGGGTGTTAGGGTAAACACCGTTATCCTTGCAACCAGTGGTTTAGTTTCATTTATAGAACGTAAAATCAATTGAAAATTACAACATTTTTTATTTTTTTTATTTACATTTTACCACAAGCGACGCAAGTTCGTTGCCCTATGCGCTAGAGAAACGAACTTGCGTCTCAACACGTGCGGGGGGTGCGGGACGAGACCTGACCGGCCAGGAGCGCGACTCCACCCTCAGTAAGTCAGCTGTTTCGCTAGCAAGCACGGTGTCGGACAGAAACTTTTTTAAATCTTTGAATGAAAATAACGCTTTTTTTTGTTGTTTTCGGTCATTTATTTTTATATTTAAGTCAACTACCCATGGTTTGAGTGACAACGGTGTATACCCTTACACCCTATATAAGGTTTATGTACCAATGAACAAATTTGAACAATATGAAAAGTAACGTAAATTATGCAATATTTACGATCGGGCACCGAAGTATCTCGGTAAGTATGAGTGTTGCAATATCCCATTCGTTCCAATAAAATATTCTCAAAGTAGAAATTGAAAAGCGTTTCCACTTGGGGGTCGATCCAGCTGTAAAATTCTGAGGAAATTTCATACAAGTCATTCGTGGACTATCTTTGATGTACGACACAGAAGATACAGATACAAGTTCCATCGAATTAAGTACATCCCGCTTAATTCGATGGAATCTTTTATATCTTTAAATACCTACATCCATATCCATACTAATTATAAATTCGAAAGAAACTCTGTCTGTCTGTATGATACCTCTTCACGCCTAAACCACTGAACGGATTTCGATAAAATTTGGCAAGGAGATAGATGGCATCCCGGGAAAGGACAAAGGATACTTTTTATCGACATACCACGCGGGCGTAGCCGCGGGCGGAAGATAGTAAATTATAAATTTAAGTCGCTTTTCGTGTGTGTCTGTTTTGTGTTTTTCTAAACTACCTACGCAACTGAATTTGTTGTGGTTTTCACCATCATTTAGATAAATTATTCCGAAAGGTTTAGGTGCTTAATATTAATTTATTTTTAAAATATTCCATGCCGGTTTCGGCTTGACGATGACAATTTCAATTTCTGTTTCTGACGACGTCATTTTGAGCGGCTGCCGCGCGCGGCGTGTCGCGCTGTTTGGAAGACTGCCGCGCGCGAACGCTTCTGTCTACCTGCCGCACACAAACATTCAACACAAGTCTCGCTTGTACCGCGTTCCAATGAGGACGTGTTTGCATTTTCTGTGTCTTGACTAGCGCGGCGCAAGCTGTCGCTCGTAATTTACTCGCCATGACAAATGAACTTGTGGCGAATGAACCGCTGGCGTTTCTGCAGCAGAAGTTGGATGTGATGGACGAGGTGTCCGCTGTCCAAATCTGCGCAACGAACTTCGAACGCAGAAACTGTAGAACGCCATGATACTTACTTATTCCTTTTGCTTCAGTTACGTTCATAAATCAGCATAAAAAGTTTATAATTACGCAGACTAACCTAACCTAACCTACCCCATGTTCCAATTGTTCTACATTTAATCGGGTTTTAACGGTAGCTATTTGGGAGACCCATTAATGCTAACTGCGTTTTGAAATTTTGGTGATTCCATTCGTGATTTTTTTAAATCTGTTTTAAATGGTTTTTCGATGAAAAGGTCACGTTTTTGGATTAGAAAAATACATATTAAGTACTGGTGAGTTGTTAAACAGAACATGACCGTGCCTACTAATCGCGTAATCTGGCTGGTTTCTGTCTACCCCCGTCGAACATAATTGGCGAAATGTGGGTGTACATAGGTACACCTTTGCCTAACCCTTTAGAGAATACAAGCGTGATGTTATGTTCTGTCTACCAATTTTTTTTTCTGAATTTCCTATGCACTAACGAAACTGAAGTTAGTACTTAGGTACCATAAAGGGCATTTCCACATCAGAGTTTTTTTTTAAAATAAAAACCGGACAAATGCGATTTCATTTATTTATTTTATTTTTTGTTATAGTGGCAATAAAAATACACAATCTGTGAAAATTTCAACTGTCTACCTATTATAGTTCATACATCTGTCACATACCTAGGTACATTATCTACTACTTACTATCTGTAATTTTTATGGTGTAGAACATATTAAAGATAATTCTATTCCAACCTACTACTCCTTTTACTGAAATAAACTGAAGTGGCGTTTAAAGTCAATGTTACCCATTGACTTGAAAAGGTTTAGATGGTATCGCGAAGGAAAGAGGATTTATCTTCAACCTGTTGCTTGTACCGTATTTTATTTTATAGTTACGTCTCAGGCTTCGGCACCTGACCCACCGCCCGCAGACAAGGAAGCGACCAGCTATCAACTATTTTCTCGGTCAAGAAACGTACCTACAAGATATTACAGGTCCTGTGAAAGTAAAAGAACGAAATGTGACTCGCACAGGAAGATCACAAACTAAACTAAACAAACAATGATAAAAGTATAAAAAATTAAATTTATATTATAAGAAAATAAAAAAAACAGAAGGTCATGCGGATGCTGCGACATTTAAAAATAAGATTCGCAGCGCTGCCTGTTGGACTAGCTGACTGTTCACATCGCCAGCGAGTACTCGAGTACAAGTGACAATCGCTTCGAAAGCGTTTCGTATTTCTACGACTTTCAACAGGATTGACATAAGCTTTTCGATAGCTTATATCACTCCTATACATTTTTTTTTCCATCATCGTTATCGCTGATAGAATGTCACTTTGTCTAACGCCTAAGAGCTATCGAAGAGAGTAGGTACTCGCTCAGCGATGCTCGCTAGGCGGGCAGAACATTCGCTGAGAAACTCACGCTTGTTCATACATACGCGTATCAGCGAGGAATTGCTCGTTGCCGACGTGCACTCTCAATGGCTCGCTTCGCTCGCACTCGCTTCGCTCGCACTCGCTTCTCGATGGCTCCCGTAGACAGCGAGTCTAGTAGTAAAAATTCTATGAAAACTTCATGAATATTTACAGGCATTTTTTTATTTAGAGGCGCGACGCGACTTTGCGGCACCACTCTAGAGTTGTATCGCACTGACGCGTCGCGCCTGTCTGTGTGAGCCTTTAATCGCCGCCGCCGGCGGTGGGACAGGTGCCTTCTGTAGAGGTAAGTAATAGGGATCGCTGTAGTTTCCAACTATTAACATCTTAGGTAGGTACACTATTACATTACACGTATGAAATAAGTTTTTATTTGAAACTCCTACTGCTCCTACTAGGTACTCCCCAGCATTTCGATAAGGAGGAGGGAGCTCATCCTTATTGAAATGCTCTGAAGATAGGAAATCTTTACTAACTAAATTATTAGGCCTGAATTCCTCGTATGCTGATGTCGGTCGCGTACGGTAGGTCGCGTACGCGTAGCAACGTAGTACGCACCGCGGACGTCAGCTTCGCAATAAGGTGCTCTATGGCGCACACACGCGAAAAATCGATAAAAGATGGCAGAAATCAATTTGTATCTTTTTTTATTTAATTTAGTATTCATTATTATCAGTAATGCATATATGCAATATGCAAAAATTTTGCTATTATGTTAATTAATTATACAGGGTGATAAATAAAACGCTACATGATTAAAATAAACAAAAATATTTATTTAAATATTAGATAATTAATTTAAATAAATAATGCAAGGAATAATAAAAAAAATGCATTCTAAATGCAATTCATAATTAAAATATTTCTGCCATTTTTAGAGCATTTTCCACCTTTTTGGAATTGATTTTTTTCCGCGTTCTTTTGTGAAGTAGTACCCAATGAGAGTCTTCTTGCTTATGCAAATCTCTTCACAGTTTGATCCTTGTAGAAAAGAAAATATTATTCCTTAAATTTTGCTTCAGTATAAAAATCGTATTCATTGTTTTTTGCGCAAAATCGCGCACCTATTTCTACCTTAATACAATTATTGAAGGTATAACGCTTATTTCCTATTAATTTTCTGCACAGGACTCGGCAAGACTTTATACTTTTACGCTGTTCTTATTTTTAATATTTTCAAAATAGCGATTGACTTGAAATGAAGTGGAAAAGTAATTAGAAATACAATTAGAATCCTACTTATCCACACATATTATTAAAGTTCCTTATGTCCAGGATTAGAATCCATCATTAAAGTTAAAATAACCAACAAAAACTTTAACCAAAAAACCGCAAAACACATACGCCGTTTAACAAGTCATACTTTGGATAAAAATATTGTGTAATTGTGGGTATTTTCACGTAATTTGCTTATATAGGTAAATAGGTAGCCATATTCATTGAGATGATATCTAAACAATGGAAACCGGTTTCGGACACAATTAGTATTTTGGATTTCTGCCCACAATTATGCATTTTTTTCTTAAATTTAATTCGCCTGTTTCATTGACTGGTCAGTTTAGGGGATTAGGTAGTTGGGTCAACTCAACAGTTTGGTCAAATACTTACATGGAGTTTTTAAAAACTAATAGAAAGAAGGTGACGAAATTATAATGTAGGTACCTAAGTAATGTAATCAATAAAATAATCAATACAACCTCACCTCTATAATCAAGTAAACTAACTGTTGGCGGATTTAGTTTTGGTGGGGGTGTAATAATGAAACGCAAATCCATTGATTTAGATACGCAGTAATATTTAAGTCAAGTAATAAAGTAAGTCAGTAAAATAAGTCAGTAAAGTAATTTTGCAGGAACACTCCGATTTTATGTCTACTCTTCAACATCTTACACAACCCGTCTTATCCATCCTACCTGCGTGAGCGTTTTTCTTATGCTCGTCCTAGTGACGCACCGTGTACATCACACCTTAGATCCCTCCTTAAATCCCATCCTCATAAAACTAGCTATTATTCTTATTCCTTCTCTGTCCATGCTGTAAGATTATGGAACTCACTTCCGCCTAGCATTCGTGATGTAAAAACTGTTTCTCTATTTAAAATTCGTGTAAAAGAGCATTATCTTTCCTCTCAACTACGAGTATATAATTATATAGGTACCTACCTATAGTGTATTTATGTTTATATATTTAAGCTTTATGTATTTATTTAAGTATATGTTAATTTTCTTGCGTATACGTGTAGGTATATTTAATATTTTAGTTAAGACTTCGCATAATCATGTTTTTCTCTTCTTGTTCTCACACACTATTGTCTACATTTCATTCTCATTTCTCCTTTCGCAGGTCTGCTGGAAGAAATTTCTTAAGAAATAAGCAGTACCTTTGTAGTCATGTTATAATTATGTCATATCTCCATGTATTTTACTGTGTGTACATAAATAATAAAATAAATAAATAAGTCAATGCGCAAATCACATTTTATTTTGACTATGTGTTCTTACTTTACTGCCATCTGTTGAGAAGACCCTTTCAGACCTGGCGTACACAAATGTACACATAAGATATAAAAAAATATTTTGGTAAGTATTTCGCAACAATTGCAAATGAGAACGGTTGTATCCATATGTCCACAATATAAACTACAAAAACGATACTACTAACGCCATCTCTTAGCATTTTTTGTGACTTTTTCGACAAGTTTCGACCAGTGGCTGACCGAAGTTGGAGCTGTGTAGGTAAGCTCATCATTTTTATTTCAAAAAAGTAGGAAATAGCGAAATATACGCACTGCAAAAATATGAATTGATGTGTTATATTCCTAAGGTCATACGTAACATATAATTTGACTTTGTTATTCTATTGTATCAATTATCACAATTTTATATTTGTACACAAATGTACACATCAGGCGTAAACGATGTTTTTACGATTGTTGAAGTATTCAAGCTGTATTTGAAAAATCAGTTTTGAATAATTATGTTTTTAACTATTTATTTTAATGTTATTGATGCTATATATTGAGATAAGGCTTTTTTTTACATTTTCAGATAAAATAACAACGATATGTTTTCACCGGACGCCTTGAAAGCCCTACGTGAAGGAGATCTTTCCGATTTGGAGCTATCGTCTGATGACGAAGAACCGTTTGGATTTACATCTGAAAGGGAGTTGCGGTCTGTCCGAGTTGGTGCAGATGTCATCAATCAAAACCAACGAGAGGTATTTCCACTCGACACTGATGATGATGAAGGGCCCAGCTCATCGTGGATTGGAACGAATGATCCAGAAGTTACTGACACCTGCGATGAAGTGGTTCCCGAAGTACCACCGACAACAGAAATGGAGTCCTCTCATGAAAATATACTTCAGAATATTACGCCTAAACTGAACATTAGGTGGAGACACAGGGAACTCCTAAATACTATTTCATCAGATTGGCTACCACCAATGTCAGTTGACCCTACACTTGAAGCTCCAGTGGATTATTACTTTCGGTACGTGCCAAAACAATTATTTGAAATTATGGCTAAAATGACCAACTTATACGCAATACATTCAAATAAACTCAGGTTTAAACCTACTACTGCACAAGAATTAGAAATTTTATTTGGGTTACATTTAGCTACTGGTATATTTAGCTACCCGTGCTTGAAAATGTACTGGGAAACCGGCATCAGCATTCCCTTGTTCTCAGAGAATATGGCACGGGATCGCTTTTTTGAACTACGTAATAATTTACACCTTGTTGATAATACAAGAATACCAGCTGGTTGCAAAGATGCATTTTACAAAGTTCGACCAATATTTGATGCTGTTAGGAATCGATCTTTGGAGTTACCACTTGAAAAAGAACTTTGCGTAGATGAGCAGATAGTTCCTTTTACTGGCAAACATGTTGCCAAGCAGTATATAAAGGGTAAACCTTGTCCATGGGGGCTCAAGATATTTTTTTTATGTGGTAAACATGGGCAAGCCTATGATTTTATACTTTATCAAAGCTCTAGTCCAGAACTTGATAATAATTTGACAAAAAAATTTGGATATGGTGCAGCTATCCTAGTCCTTCATCTCACAAAGAGAATTGGAGAAAGCAAGGGCCACGAGCTGTACTTTGACAACTACGAGTACTTTTCGTCATATCATTTATTGCAAATTATGAAACGAAAAGGCATTATGGCTGCATGCACAGCTCGTATCAATAGATTCGCCAACCCATCGCTACTAAGCGATAAAGAAATGATTAAAAATTCTCGAGGATTTTCTCAAGAAGTAAGTAGTTATGACGAAGATGTAACTGTGGTCAAGTGGCTGGATAATAAGATTACCCATCTTGCTTCTAATTTTGTTGGTATTGGTGAAGAAGACTTAGTCAAGAGGTGGTGTAAAAAAGAGAAGAGATTTATAGATTTCGAACGCCCCGAAGTTGTCAGAAATACAATCACGCAATGGGAGGAGTTGATCTATTAGATCAACTCATGAGCTATTATAGGACTTTCATAAAGTCAAAAAAATGGACCCTTCGCATGATATTTCATGCTTCTGATTTAGCTGTAGTGCAGGCATACCGAGAGTACCAAATTGACAATGAGTTGCTAGGCATACCAAATAATATAGGCATACCAAAGAATAAACAACTCAGGTTGCTTCACTTTCGTCGTCAGCTGGCTGAAAGTCTGGTGTTGAGGAATAAAATTACCATCGGTAAAAGAGGACGGCCCAGTGGCAGTAGCCCAATACCGCAAATTATTCCGAGAAGACCAGGAGAGGTTCGCCCTGTAGCGGATATAGCAAGAGACGGTGTTGGGCATTTCCCTGCACATGATGAGGGACTTGGGACACGGTGCAAAATGGTGGGATGCAAGGGAAGAACCCGGATTAAATGTATAAAATGCAAAGTTCACCTTTGCCTTACCAAAGACAAAAACTGTTTCTTAGCATTTCATACGTAAAATGAATCATGCTGCTTGAATGGGGCGAATGACTGATTTACCTATGTGCCAATTATTTACCTATCCCAAAGAAGAAATCTATTTTTTGTTAATTATTATAAGGATTGTAATCTAGTTTTGTTAATTTTATAAAAATAATTAATATTTCCTAATAAAAACATTTATAAATTAAACATTTTATAATTTCAGTGAAACTTCTACTACACTAGTCTTGTCATTACGTAGGACGGATGTGCACATTTGTACACTAAAAGAAAAACTATTTTTTCTTGAAAAGTTGACAGCTAGGATTTTTTTCATTATTTTTTCCTTTGTCTTTTTACCCTAGTCTAGCTACAGGATTTTTTTTAGATTCATTGGACAGAAAAAAATAATTCAGGTCTGAAAGGGAATCCCATCCTCATAAAACTAGCTATTATTCTTATTCCTTCTCTGTCCATGCTGTAAGTTTATGGAACTCACTTCCGCCTAGCATTCGTGATGTAAAAACTGTTTCTCTATTTAAAATTCGTGTAAAAGAGCATTATCTTTCCTCTCAACTATGAGTATATAATTTTAAAGGTACCTACCTATAGTGTATTTATGTTTATATATTTAAGCTTTATGTATTTATTTAAGTATATGTTAATTTTCTTGCGTATACGTGTAGGTATATTTAATATTTTAGTTAAGACTTCGCATAATCATGTTTTTCTCTTCTTGTTCTCACACACTATTTCTACATTTCATTCTCATTTCTCCTTTCGCAGGTCTGCTGGAAGAAATTTCTTAAGAAATAAGCAGTACCTTTGTAGTCATGTTATAATTTATTATGTCATATCTCCATGTATTTTACTGTGTGTACATAAATAATAAAATAAATAAATAAGTCAATGCGCAAATCACATTTTATTTTGACTATGTGTTCTTACTTTACTGCCATCTGTTGAGAAGAATAAGAACCAGTTTTGAATTGGCTTCTGGTGGTTTTATATAAACGTAACAGATGACGTTAGTTACGCGCCTTATACTCTTATCTCAAAGGAAAATTAAATAATTGCCTTGTCTAGAAGGTAAAACTTTTAAACGACCGGTCCAAAATTGATACAGTATTATTTAAAAATATTATAAAATATTTTATTTGAATAGTCAGCAACTTCAACCGGATACACATTTCTAAACGATTTTCTACATCCTCAATTACATCTGCACTGCTGTGAAACTTCCGTCTTTTTTGTGGAAGTTGATGTTTACGCTAGACAGAAAGAGACAACATATCCACCTATGCTATTTATTTTCTGTTCAGTGTACTGACGCATGTAGAACGTAAAATATCTGTGAATGAAAGCGTCAAATCAATCTGTCATTCGTCGACGGCGAATCGGCCGCATCAGCGGACGGACTCCAGTTACAAGTTATTTTACAATTAATTGTAAACTGAACTGTAAAAGAATGCATTATCGACTGTAAGACTCGCGTGCGAAGTGTTCGTAAAAAATAATTGTACGAAACGTGATCGACAATAAGATGCCTTTTGTAAACATCAAGAAGCAATATCTAGCAATCGGGATGTTGATTTTCGTTATATTGTTTTTATTTAATACTAGGCCCGTTTTTCAATGTCAGTTTAATGCAGAAGTGAGTTCATATCTCCCAGTGATTTACGGGATTACTCCGACGTACTTGAGACTCGCACAAAAGGCGGATCTTACAAGGTAAGAATTGTTTATCGTGATTCTTCTGCCCTTGATTTATAGTATAGCTTACCTCATTTGTTTGGGTAAAGTATTTGGCAATGGGCACTCTTCGTAAGCCGACAATTTTTTTTAATTGGTTAATTGATGGGCTTGCACAATGAGTACCTTGAGAATGTACAGTAGGTACTTGTCTTAAGGAAAGTACGTCCGAAAAGCTTTGTGGATTTCGAAGAAATCTGATCTTTAATTAATGAGTTACTCACCTTTTGATTCTGGGAATAATGTCTGTTTCACCATAAAATAAATTATAAGCCTGAGTGCTTAGGTATCTATTTGATAGTATGGAAATTAATGCAGCCACACATTAGTTAAAGCCAATGACTTATATTCATTAATACAATGCTCTAAGTATTGAAATCCATTCAAAGCTTGAGCAGACACTGACATAAAACTATCATACCCAGCTTTTAATGCTTAAAAAATAATTTGTTGTGACTGTATAACAATATAGTAGAATTTAATGTTTTACTTAATAAACTATCTTGGTTAAATCATTTTCTTGGTCAACTGCAGATAATTGTGCTTTGTGGTACTTCATATTTTGACTTGTGGTGTAATAAATCCTAACTAATATTATAAATGTGAAAGTGAGTTTGTTTGTTATGCTTCTGCACTAAAACGCCTGAATGGATTTTGATGAAATTTGTTACATGGGTAGACCATGACCTGGATTAGGACATAGGATACTATCTATCCCGATATTCCCACGGGATCGATACTTACGCGGGTGAAACCGCGGGGTACAACAAGTGGTTAAAATTAATGAAATAAAATCTTATTTCAACTCTCTTAATTTTATTATCTTTGCAATAATTTCCAGAAGTATTAATGTTCTTACGGTTTTTCTAAACAAGCAGTGTAAATGATGGTTGCAAAGAAAAAAATGTGTCTAATAATCTGGTACTAACAGGAAAAGCTGCTATATTATTGCTTCAAAAAACAAAATACTTTAAATTTTATTCAACTTAATTCTTCCTTATACATAGTTAAAGTACCTACTTGCTTTATTAAAAGCACATGTTCCTGTCTGTAGGTAATAAAAACAATATTATGTTATTATTGAAATGAAATGAATTAGTGAAGTTTGAAGTGTATTTTTGAAAACCCAAAGCTTTAGTGAGATATTGGGAGTATTAAGGGTGGGGAAGATCACATGGTCGGTCTTAATTTGTTTCCAAGCAATAATAATAAGGCTTAGTCGATTGAGCCCCGCCGGGGGCTCCTTCCTGTTTGTCGGATGGGTAATCTAACACGAAGGGGATGACGTCAGTCTGATTCAGGTACAGCGGACCAGTGGAGCCCATAAAGCAACAAACTGCACCTCCAAGTTTGCTCACCTCATAAACATGCATGTCTCATAGCTTTTGCACAAGAGAAATTTGCTTAACCAATTTCCTTTTTCCAGGTTATCACAAACACTGATGCATGTGAAGAACTTCCACTGGGTCGTGATTGAAGACTCCATCGAAAAGACAAAGTTGGTTGCGAACTTGCTCAAAGAGTCCAATTTAAAATACACACATCTAAATATCAAAACACATAAGACTAAGACATCTACGGTATGTTTGAAATATTTGTTTGATAACTTAAAATATTTTAATAATTATTATGTACTTACTTGGTGTCCATATTGCTCTATTGAGACAGCAGTTGGTCTCCAAGGAGACCAAAGAGGGTACCCCACGGTGTCCATAGTTTGAAGCAACCAGGTACACCACAATAATATTATTTATTTTATCTATAGATTAATGATAAATCAGGATTGATTGCTGAAGTAACTGAGGATGTCATCGTTCAGAACATAAAACGTCTTTTGTTGCATTTCATATTCTGCTTCAGTATACCGTCTTTTCCAGCTCTATAAAACCTTAATCCGATGTTGTATGTTGGCCTTCCAAGGGTCTCTCAACAACAGATAATTAATTTGTGCCTTATAAAGTCTCATTGGTCAACACTTGATAGGTTTTCGAATCTATGGCATCTTTTTTTAAGCAAATATTGGCTCTGTATGCACTATAGACACAGGATTTTGGTCATTCTATTTCATCATTTCGCACATACAGTCCTATTCTGCTGTTGAAGCGACCAAAGACAGAGATGACGCCTGCATATATATACGCTATATATATTTTTCTCACATTTTAATAAACATTTCAGATCATGGATATCAATATTTGTCTGTTTAGAACAAGCATACTCAACACGACTTGGTATTGTGTATGTCCACCAAATATTTAAGGGAACTCGTATATTTAACTGTTTTAGGAAAACTTGCAATTTATTTACTTAGTTGTTCTTCAGATATTAGATTGCTATGATAAACTAAATCAAGCTAGGTACTAACGCTTGAACTCTGAAAATCGCCCTTAAAGGTGCTATCAATATCAAATTGTTATCATGGACGTGTGGTTAACTGTACCTACTGATTTAAAATAACCTTTTTTTTTTATCTCGAAAGTAAAAGCAAATATGGCTTATAAAACGTTTCTGAAACTATTATTCCACATCATTTACACCTTTCGAAGTAGGTACAGTGGATCGCACGTCTTTGGAAGCAATTTGACCTTGAGCTGGCCTAGCGTAGTACGGAGTTTCAATAAATTAGGGTGCAGCTTACACTGTTTTTTTTACCACAGAAGTGCGGCAGACGTACCTAATTGTAAATAACTTAATTTATCCTTTTCCAGCCTTTACCTTTAGTGCCGAAACGAGGGATGATTTCTAAATTAGTGAGTACAGTAATAAATGATTCACGTAACATAACTGCATCCAGTTACGTGACTTTTATGCTATGTACCATGTACTATCGCCGACACTGGCAGTGAACCCACTTTTCAACCTTATTGCTAAGGTCATAAGGGTGAAAAGTGGTTCACTGCAAATGTCCGCGGTTGTACCTATGTACAGAAAGGGTGTTATGTATCCACAGTGGGATTCGGTTTTTGTGACTCTGTTTTTCATGCCATGACATAATATAATTTCTAAGAATTTATTTTTATTTTTGTTTACATTCTGTACCTAAGTTGTTCATTGTTAAAAAAAAATTGTATTGTTTTTATCAGATAACAATGTTAACATGAATAAATATTAACATCTGTAGGTACACTTGACTTAAGCTAGTTAACAATACAGATAAGTGTTGCAAGCCCTTACTAAGTTATAAATAACTTGTTTTAAGGGCAGTGGTACAAGCAAGCCCATCCTATATAATATAAAAACATAATTTATTGATTATGTCATGTCATTCAGGATGTCCGTTATCAACCAGTCATGTTGTATAACCAAGAGCAAATTGTCAAAAAGTTTTCACGCAATTGAAATATGGAAATCTTTTTCTTTTGGGTGCTTTAACTTTTTCTATCAAATCTAATATGTCACAGCCAATGTATTGTGCTGCTTAAAAAAAGGTTTGGCCCGGATTTTTTAAGAATGTTTTTGGTTTCTCTTATTAAATTGCGACAAAACCTTAAAAGTGAACCATTTAGGCACAGATACTGAGATTTAGGTATGGAATTATGGCTTTATAAAATATTTACGTCAACGTTGAGTACTTGGCCTACCCCGATCAGAACGTAGCGATAATGCGTTTTTCTTCGAAAATCAGAAGCTATTAACTCATTAATTCATAGAAATAAACTTCATCTAAAAGCATATTATTAATGTTCGATTTTCCATTACCAAATTGCACGTTTTTACAAAAATAATTCACGTTTTATTTTTAACCGACTTCTTCGAAAAGGAGGAGGTTCTCAATTCGTCTGTATGTTTTTTTTTTGTATGATTGTTCCTCGATTACTCCGCCAATTATGAATCGATTTTGATGATTCTTTTTTTGTATGGTAGGTCATGCTTCCGAGGTGGTCCCATATTAATTTGATTAACTTTGATTGCGTAGTTTTTGAGTTAGCTTCAATATTACGTATTTTACCCACTTAGTTTATCTAGACGATGTATTCATTTACTCCTTCACTGTTATTTATATCAGCTAGTGGTATTCGAATTTGTGTGGGGTAGGTACCGCAACTAAAAAGAGAAAAATAAAATTTTTTACACAAAAAAAAAACCGACTTCCAAAAAAAACACTCAAAACTGAAAAATAACTTTAATTTCGGAAGTCGGTGGCAAAAACGAAAATTGAAAAGCAAAGACACCGACTGTTTTTTTTTGTAAAAAGTTTTTTATTTCAAAAGTTCGCTTTTATTTTCTTAATTCAAAAAATTGTGTGTATTCGGAGTGCGCGGGCCAGCAGGACAGGAAGACCGAACGCTCAAGGTCGCTCGCTAGGGGAAGTGCCTTAATAAATTACTGTAGTTAGGTATATAGCAATCTAATAATGCATCATATTCATAGCGTTAAATTGTAATTTAAAATCATGATGTCATCACTAAATAATTTGCAAGTTGATCTGTACTTACTGATCCGTTTGCGAATAACAATTGGCTTTTGAAGTATCAGTATTTTTTTCAATCTGTAGTAGGTCTATTTGATATGCTATTCTTTCGAAGGTAGCTATAATATCTCAAAAACTTATAACATAATTAGACCTACCTATGTACTTACTTATTTCAAATTTTGTAGACTACAGTTTTTTTTTGGTATTTGTTTGAACTCTTTTGTTTAGAATAAAATGGTATTTATGAACTCTGTAATAATTATGGTCAGTGATAGTGCAATCATCAAGGCAGGTTTATACGAACCCGGTAGGTAATGTGACAGTACAGTACCCCATTCCAGCGCTGACTTGCAACTGAGCTCGCGCCCTCAAGTCGGTCCAGTTGACTAACCTACTCGTCTATTTTTGGGTCCAGCCTAGTAGGTTCCCCCGCCTGACTTACTGCCGATCTCGTCTACATGAACCCACTGACTCCGAAATTCTGAGTCACTGACTGGGTCCAGTCACTGCCATCGTATAAACCACGTATTAGCTTTCAACGGTAACATGTGAAATAAAAAAATAAGTTTTTTTGTCTTAGAAACACGTGCACACAAAAATATAGCTACAAGTAAAATAAACTTACTTTATTCAAAAAGAAAAAAAAAATCTACATTAAAACTACGTACCTACTAATTTTCAAAAGTATTTTAGTACTCTATCTATCCTACGTCTAGATTATTATTTTGATGTGTGAATCTGTGAGTGTGTGAGCGAATGGGTGAGTGTTTACTATTTTATCTCTTTCTTTCCTTTCGCTATCTGAACAGGCGTTGATAGAGATAATTAGTGATGTTAGTGACTTCATGATTTGACAAAACTACGTCATATACAAAACAATTAGTTATTATAAATATTAAGGTGCTTATCTATACTGTCATGAAATAAAATAGGCAGGTACCCTATTTAGTCGAAAAAATAATTGATTTACGGTTTATTTGTTTTGATATTTATACTTACAAAGATAAGCCAACTGAGATAAACCAGAGGTGGATAAGAAACTAATCTTGTTACTTATCAGCAAAAATCATAACTTCAAGATGAAAGATAAGAATTGCACGTTCACTGACTACAGTCCGGCCTCCGAGAGATTGCGTTTCTGACACCTGCCAGTTGGACAATTTCTAGTTGTATTATGGATCAAATTCGCAAAACAGATATTCGTTAATATGAAACTAGTGGCATAGTGGCATTCTGTAAAAATCTCGGCTTGAAAACTCTCGACTCCGGACTGTAGGTTTATCAATCTATGCAAATCGAATTCCTGGGAACTTCTTTTTTTGCCATAACCATAGACCATAATTGGTGGTACAATATAGTTTTCAGTTTGGTCGTAATTATAAGAAGCGTAGCCGATGTGTTACAGTTTGTTAACAATCTATGTCTTTCATGAACCATTTCATTTTTTCACTAACACTACGTGACACTTGAAAGGAATGCTTAATAAAAGCGCATTGTTGGATTTACAACTGTGGACGCTAAGCTGAGCGTTAAAAATTCAACAACTGCGCTTTTGGCAATAGATTTAGGTGTCGCGTATACTCCATTTATTAAAGTATTTAAAAAATAACGGCCAAATAACAACAGTTATTGTGTAAAATTATTTTTTAAATGTAACTGATGAATAGGTTACATTTATATTTAACGTTAAATAACGGACCTTAGTACTTAAACGTTTATATTTAAATAACGAAAGGGTTTTAATAACCGTTATTTGTATAATGTTATAACAAATGGAGTAAAGTGTGAGTGGAAACGGGCAATGTGTATTGTTTTACTCTTCGTGTGATGTATTTATAACTACAAAAGGGATGTTTGTGTCTAATCGATGAAAAGAATTTGTAGAATATTGATGACTAAAAAACATGTGGAAGTCTATCTGTATTGATTGTTCAATTTTGTAATTAGTTTGTGTAAATATTTCAGGCAAGTGGTGTAGAACAAAGGAATCTGGCTTTGGATTGGCTCAAGGGCCACTTGCAGAAGGCCGAAAACAAAAGAGGCGTTGTGTATTTTATGGATGATGACAACACGTATTCACTCAAAGTGTTCGATGAGGTAAGTCTATTATTATGAAATCCTAACTAATATCATAAATGCGAAAGTCAATTTGTTTGTTACGCTTTCACGCTAAAACGTTGAACGGATTTGGATGAAATTTGGCACAGGGATAGACCTTGATCTGGAGCAAGACGTTGGCACTTTTCATCCTAGATCGGAGACGAAGTCGCAGGCAACAGCTAGTACACACGGCTACACATCAAGCTATACATTTTCAGTATAAGCTGACCTCGCATTGTACCGAAATCCTATACAAAGCGAGATCAGCATAAACAGGAAATGTAGCTTGATGTGTAGCCATGTGTACGTAATAATTAGCACTTCAACGATAGCCTCTGTTCATTAAGAACAACCGATTCAGTTATTTTTATGTAAAATACAATATATTTTTAGTCTACGATTTAACGAAACCGATGAGGTTCCAGCGGGCCTAAATCTAGACCAGGGATCACCAATTAGTTTTCTTGGGGGACCGTATTTTATTTATTTTTTAGTTGCTGAATACCATGATTAAAAATATTGGCAATTAAGAAATAAAACAAAAAGAAGTAATTTAAGTAATTTTGTATTAAGTAATAAACAAATACTATGCAATGAACAAAAATAACAAAGTAAGTAGGTGAGTAGGTTATTATTATCAATGTGAAAAATGACATTGTTTACTTTAAACCATCTGTCTAAAGTCTGGAGCAAACTTGGTGCAAGCTAAAACTGAACAAAAACATTTTAATATTTTGTTATATTTTTTTTAAGTAAACAGGAAATATAACTGAAACTTATAATAGGTCGGCGGTCCGTTATTTGGTGACTCCTGACATTTTCTCCAAATCTTGAGATGCCAATCGTATTCGTTGGGATTCTCCAAAAACACATAGTCAAAAATGCGCGGAATCATAATGAGTGTAGGATACGTGAAAGAATGCTTTATCGCTTTTGAATTATAACTTAACCTTAGTGTAAGGTCAATTTAAATCTTTGTTTCCAATATTGATGTTATTTCCACTTAAACTAAAATAAACTTTATGAAAGTAAAAATAAAGTTGATTTTAGACTGACTAGTACCGTTGAAAAAGTCATAAAAATTTGAAGTTGTAGCGCAAACTGAACCTTATATGTAGGCATTACAGTTGTTTTGCCTAAAACTCGTGTTTGTTTACATGTTTGGCAAATAAATTGCGAACGCAGAATAACTGTAAATTCAAAAAGAAAAATATTGCAGAATATATAACTTGCAGGCGAAGTAGGTACTCATGTTTTATTCTAAGTTCTAACAATATCTACAATATGCTTTATCAATCATGTGTAAGAAACTGTATAAAGGGTGATCTTATCTATCTAAAATCTCCACTCTACTACTATTCTGACTGACTACAGACTCCTGACAGAACGTTACCTTTCATTTCCTTTCATTATCTGGTATTATTATCGTCAAATTCACCTCACCACAACCTCTCAAAGTGAAGTAGGTACCTACTGATATGTAGTCAGCCATTTAAATATTTTAGGTGATAAACAGACATAGGTAAGTATGTATTAAAACTGGCATTAAAAAGGCCTCACATAACTCCATTGAGCTTGAATTATAATAAAACTGAAGAGATTGTTTGTTTGTACGCGCTTATCTCTGGAACTACTTAGTTCTGAATTTGAAAAAATCTTCAATCACAAGTAAATGTGGTTAATTACTAATCATTGGCTGTGGTAAGTTGTGGTTAACGACTGGCTCGTTGGTCGTAAGCATTATTGCTGAGCATGAGGTCTTGAGTTCGGTTTCTGGGTTGGGCAAAGTCTTATTGGGCTTTCAATCTAGATTTGTCAGTAGCAGCCCGGAGTTTAGAGTTGTGCCCGGTTGATGGCAATCCCTATTACATAGGAGGGGAGTTTTAAACATAACTAGCGAAGGATGTAGGTACTATAATGTAAAAAATAGTTTCTAGATAAATCTAGAACTATTTTTATTCGTGTCTCAGGCGTATCTATTAAAACAGCACTATTATACACTTGTTATCTTTAAATTAAGGTTAGATAAAGTGTTCTAAAAAAGCTTTTGTGTAGTTTTGACATCTCTTGAGATACTTACCTACTATTTTGATTGAAAAACATCGATATAACGCTTATCATAAAAATGTGGGCCACCTTTATGACAAGCATGTGACTGATAAATGTAATATTACGACAGTGAGTGTACAAGATGTAGGTAGTAGTAGGTACTTACCTAAATCTTGTACACTCACTGTCGATATATACCAAATAGGTAGTACCTACTATATACCAAGGGCTATGTTGGAAGGTATTTGTTAATACCTGTATTATCAATCTAGGACCTGATCCTCGGTGTCAAATCGAAATGCCATCAAACCTTCAAGCGTTAGATCATTTACCAATGAGTTTAAAGAGGTTTATTCAAGAAACTGATTTATTATATTAGCCAGTCTAAGAATCCTTTTGAAAGTCCAAAGTCTGATAATTAATTTCAATTAGCCACATAAAAGGCACTTTGAACGTTAAAAACAAAGAAATCTAGAACTGATTCTAGTTGCCCCTTCCAAAAGGTTGTGTTCGTATGGAGAAGAATGGCCAAGAAATTCTACCGTTACTCTTTTAAAAAGGTTTTACAATATTTTTTGTAAGTACTTCAATTATATAATTATATGTGAAGACGATGCTCCTAGAATTAGATTACTGTACCACAATAGGTAAAAAGAAATAAAAATGTTAAAAATCCATTGTTATCTAAAAGAAGATCTAAGCGTTCGTACAGAGAAACGAGAAGTGACTTTGTTTTGTACCTACTATAAGTACTATGTATAGATAGTGAATTGGATATAATGGATTGGTTACAATACTACGTTTTGTTTAGAAATAGACCGACAGCCTCTAGTTGTAACTGACAGGCACCGGCTGTCTACAGTATCTGTCTAAATCTAGGTGTTTCACACTTCAGATTCAAGTCGTAGTGTTCTAATATTAGAGCACCATTCTTTTAATAGATACCTATTTTTGATAATACTGGTGACTTAAATAAGGAAAATATGTTCTATATTTACCTTATTTAAGTATGTAACCTAATACGCTACAGCTGCTAGAAGCTGCTGCTAGCTCGTGGCTAAGTAATAACAGCCGCACGGGTCGATCCATCAGGTTAAGCTACGCTTGCCGGGGTTGGTCTCTGGATGGGTGACCATTTTCACATATCGAGACTCCTCCGTGGCTCGGAAAGCACGTTAAGCCGTTGGTCCCGGCTGTCATTTGTAGATCTTTGACAGTCGTTACGAGTCGTCAGAAGCCCAAAAGTCTGACAACCAGTCTAAACAAGGGGTATCGTATTACCCAGTTACTGGGTTGAGGAGGTCAGAAAGGCAGTCGCTCCATGCAAAATACTGGTATTCAGCTGCATCCGGTTAGACTGGAAGCCAACCCCAACATAGTTAGGAAAAGGCTAGTCAGATTGATTGACCTAATACGCTACATTCCATTGATGCTAAATTTGTAATACCTATACACCATTTGAAATAAGATTAGACATTTAAATAAGCCTTTTTTACAGTCCGTTCAAATAAACAAATAAATTAGACATTTAAACAAACCTTTTTACAGTACTTTCAACCGATTTTGACTTCTATTGCGATGGTGGCATGACAAATGGCAGCTGCAGTAGAGAGTTGGTATTGTGTAATCTTTTTTGCTTTTAATGCCATCCTTATGTCTACGGTATAGAAGTCAAAATCGGTTGAAAGTACTGTAAAAAGGTTTGTTTAAATGTCTAATTTATTTGTTTATTTGTTTATTTGAGGGCAACCAACAAAGCATACACCAAAAATACATGTATAAGAACTCATGTTGAATTTAACATTATATAGTGAAGCCTTAATTAAAGGCTGCCACGGCATGCATTAAACATTGCTGAAAGAAAATTCTGTTACAAAACAGATTTTACCTATTCAGATCTATCTAAATAAGTAAAAACCGCTTTGCGTTGCTTTATCTATCCGTTTCTGTGTCCATTACCTGCATTTATATACCACTCTAATGGTATACAAATACTGCCAATCGTTACAAAAATCTGACATACTAATATAAATGACAAAGAAAACTTTCATAACCAAATCAAAATTCCTCAGATTTTTATAAAATTTCTGATCGACGTTGTGCCAACCAGAAACAAGAAAAAATACAAACACTTTTCTCACAATTTTTTACAAACTATCATGACAATGCTGTACGTAGTACAGACTTGACTTTATGTAAAGAGTAAGCCATATCAATATCTACATTAGGTAAGCGTGACAGGCGACCAAATTGAACTTGCATTCTGTTAATGGTAGAAAAATGACCCAGATTTGTATTAAAGCCCTTAGCGCGAAGCAACTGATATCTAGACTTACGAGCTAGTTTGTAAGGCACATTTATATTTATTAGACTCAATAACCGCGGACAATCAAAGTGAGTGTTTATTATTTTGTACAGGAACAAATGATCTAGGATCATGCGGCGATTTTCCAGACTCATAAGTTTGAAATGTTTCAAGCGTGAGCTGTAGCTAGTTAATTCTCTGACCATGTTGCAGTTGTATGACAAATGCCAAAGAAATCTCTTCTGTACTGATTCCAGACGACGTTTATGTATTTCGTAGAATGGAGTCCAAACTATACTGCAATATTCTAAGCTTATTTCAAATGGAGTATAGGTACGAATGCTGGCTCACCCATCCCGGGTGATATAGCCTCAATCTTCTCTCACTCCCCACAACTGAACCTGTACATTGTAGTAATAGATAAAACGGCTTCCTTGAATTATTTTTACACCATTTCTTCTCTCTCTTTTTCAATACTTTACCTCATCGTTATCTTCCTGCCATTGACCTATGTTACTTCGGGTCGGCGCAACACGTTTTCTTTTTCCACTCTCCCCTGTCAAACATCACGCTATCATTCACTCCCTTCTCTTTCATATCATTCCTCACACAATCCATCAATCTTTTCTTTGGCCTCCTCTCCCGCTCCATCCATCAACATTTATGTTCATCACTCTTTTAGTCACATGCGTTTCAATACATTACCTATCTATATCAATGTTTTACTATGACGCATCCTGATATATTTATTATCAGTATAGACATCCATGCGTAGCGACATTCATTGACACATACCTATGTACGAGTAATAAGATCGCTACGTTGTTATTTATAAACAATAACAAAATCGCGGTAGCTTAAACAGGAAAGTAGAAAGACTATCTTCCTGCGTAACGCTATATTTGTGAGGTAACCCGACATTTGCGTTTTTTAAACTGAAGAATTGCTGAAAAACCGACTGAACTTGTCTAAAATGGCCGGTATTCTGTAAACATCTCGCCGTGAACTTAGGTGATGTGAGCTGTCAATAGTTTCAATCCCTAGCACTCACTCTCTAACTTCAAGCTACTTATTAAAATAATAATATAAACAGCAAAAATATAAAAAACTTCTTTCTTATATCTATTTTAAGGTTTTTAAAGAATAAACCGGCTGTTCTAATGAAACAAGGATATATTAAAAATATAAAAAGACAAATATAAAAAAAAATCTTTCTTGTAACTAGGGGTTTCACTGTAAGGTTTTTAAGGAATTAACCGGGAAAGGAGGGATATAACCGGGAAAAGAAGGATATATAAAAAATGGGAAATTGTTTTTTGTTCGAAAAATGTGTTTATCAAGGTACTATGTGT
This sequence comes from Lithophane ornitopus, assembly GCA_948473465.1. Classification (NCBI taxonomy): domain Eukaryota; kingdom Metazoa; phylum Arthropoda; class Insecta; order Lepidoptera; family Noctuidae; genus Lithophane; species Lithophane ornitopus. The sequence goes on along the minus strand of OX419624.1, from coordinate 7,326,108 downwards.
ACTGCTTAATATTGGCCTCAAAAACTGTATTTGGAGGTCTAATAGTGGTTTAAGCTGAATATGTCTGAATGATTATAAAACAATACCTAATCACAAGATTTATTCCATTCTAATACCACTGGTATTTCTTAAAACTCATATTTTTACTGACTGCACCTTATATCTTTGAACTTGTTTTGGTATTAGTTTAGACAATGGTATCCGTTCGGAATATAAAATAAATATGAGTTTTAACAAATACCAGTGGTATTCGTTTTTGGTATTAGAATGGAATAAATCAAACACAATACTTACCGATGTCTCAATTTTACTTGACTTAATAATATTCTTTGAACATGTACAATAAGAAGTCGTCCAACTATCTAAATCTAAAATTAGCCAACCTATAGTCATTCGGCGGCTAGGGTCATCGACACTATCTTATCATTTCCTCCTAACCCGAGCAAGTATCAGGAGTTCCGACGTCCCCGTTCGTTTCCTAAGCCAATATAAATAGATAAAACTTGATTACTAAAGACATTCGAGCGAAAATTGATGGCGTACTGATTGTTTGAGGAGCTCTAGGGCTGTCTTTTGTGTGTTTATAAATAATATACTTAATAAAAAGTTATAAAACTAAACTACGACAAAAAGTCAATCAATTAAAAACGTATAAACAAGACACCACAGACAGACAAATTAAACATCCGGAGTCACATGTGTTAGGGCATAAATCAAACAGATTACCTACGTGTGACTCCGGATTTTTAATTTGTCTGTCTCTGATGTCTTATTTATACCTTTTTAATTGATTGAATTTTTTGTCGTAGTTGTTTTTTTTTTTTTTGGGGTTATATTTTTTTAGCTATTTAACACAGCAACATTGTGGCAGCGACTATTGTTTTATTTTTCTTTTCTTTTTATTTTTTTATCACTTGTCTTCAGCACTTCTTTTAATCTTTAGTTAAAACGTGGACAATGATGTGGGTTACATGTTTGTTAATCTTAGTTTAATTATTTCTCTGTATTTTGTAGCATGTAACTGTTTTTTGTCCCTAATAAATAAATAAAATAAAATAAAAATAATTGATTGAATTTTTTGTCGTAGTTGTTTTTTTTTTTTTTGGGGTTATATTTTTTTAGCTATTTAACACAGCAACATTGTGGCAGCGACTATTGTTTTATTTTTCTTTTCTTTTTATTTTTTTATCACTTGTCTTCAGCACTTCTTTTAATCTTTAGTTAAAACGTGGACAATGATGTGGGTTACATGTTTGTTAATCTTAGTTTAATTATTTCTCTGTATTTTGTAGCATGTAACTGTTTTTTGTCCCTAATAAATAAATAAAATAAAATAAAAATAATTGATTGAATTTTTTGTCGTAGTTGTTTTTTTTTTTTGGGGGTTATATTTTTTTTTTTGAAATGTTCTAATCATGTAATGTAATCATTTGATACCCAACATGGTACCTATTGTAATATTGTGATCAGTCGTTTAGAAGATATGAACATACATACATACATACCAGTCAAAATCATAACCCTCCTTTTTGCTTCGCCGTATTCGGTGAAAAATACCAGCCTATTATTTGTCCCACTGCAGGGCAAAGACCTCTTCTCATACAGCGAAACCATGAGCTTTGATCACCACGCATCAGACTTATTTTAACTATACTCCATTTGAAATAAGATTAGACGTATAGATAAGCCTTTTTTACATTCCGTTCAACCGATTTTGAATTTTATTGCGTTGGTGGCATGACAAATGGCAGCCGCAGTAGATAGTTGGTATTGTGTAACTTTTTTTGCTTTTAATGCTATCCTTATGCCTACGGTATAGAAGTCAAAATCGGTTGACCGGACTGTAAAAGGGTTTGTTTTAATGTCTAATCTTATTTCAAATCGGGTATAGGTCTAGATATAATCCTCACGATGTCTTTCGTTCGCCAATGTCAGTAACTTCCAAGATAAACCCAGAAAGTACACCACCATCTGCCTAGCCGTTCCCCAACAATGTTGGGGGGGATAAATAATATAGCATGCGCTTTATTCAAACTCATAAAATAAATAAACGGCATGCTATTTATTAAGTTGGTAAATAATTAGCATGCTATTTTCTAAACTTGTTTCTAAATGGGTAGGTTTTCTACGGTTGATTCTGTCCTTTGGATTGAGAATGAAACTTATCAATACAATGGTGACCTAGTACTTAACTACAATAAAACAGCTCATATCCTGCTTACCCTATTTATTTAAGGCTTACTTACACACTAACTAAATGCATACCCAGCATTAACCCACATTCTCTGTCATATTTACCTATACTTAGATCTCAATCTTTATCAATACAAAGTTCGTTGACATTTACTTAAGCACATAATCTTGTGATAACATTATCACCTAATCCCCTGCCTACCTAATATCTTATTTTTAATTATTTTTTTATAGCAAAATAAAATGCTAATTATATTGCATTTTTGTATGAAACAGCGGATATTTTTTTCGATATTTCAGAGATGGTCTCATAGTGAAAGTTGCTCATAATCATGAGTACTTTCACGCACTGAAAGGTTAACTGAATTAAAAATCACCGTGTATAATTCTTCTGTACGTGTGTTTGTCACCTAACTGCTCCTAAACGGCGGGACCGATTTGGATGAAAAGAGACGTTTCATTTTTGTATGGGACTCCGGCCATAACATGTACACTTTATAAAACCTGGAAAACGAACCCCTGAATACAATAAAGGCTTTTTTTTTTTTCATAATATCTGATATTTTTTGGGTACTAATTATAAACTGAAAATGTTTGACGTTAAACGACCATCGACAGCCAGTCATGACAGATTGGTTAGACAGATGACGTTTACATTTTTCAAAAATAGGGGTGAGGCGATGTATCGTAACAGACAGAAATAACAGATATTAAAAAATAACAGTTAACAATTGTTCCTAACAATAAACCACACGTTTTACATAAAATAATAGATCCTCAAGACTGTTACCGCGGTCTTTACTGTTTATACATTACAACAATCCCCACACAGATTGTTACCGTGGCTGTTACTTACGTATTTATCGTTCGTAACAAGCTTTTATTTAATAACAGATAGATACGAGTATCGACTTTAAACCAAAAGGGATATAGAAGATATTCAATTGAGATTTAAATACGTATTTAACGTCCGTACAAAATCTTTTATTTAATAACAGATATTTGGAACTGTTATTTTTTTGTAACAGTAACAGTGATAACAGTTATCGTGTTTAATCTGTTACAACCCATCTCTATTTTAAAATCTAGAACTGTCAAAGATGTGATGTCAAATACCAATTGAATATTTCGTCCAGAAGTACCTACAAATCTACAATCCCCCTTTTTTTTTAAATGATGAATCACACTTTATAATTAATCAAAAAAGTTGTTTTTAGGTAGCTATCTTATTATCTTATCTTAATAGCAGAGAAATACATGCCTTTCTTATTATTTAAATAACGTCTACGTGATTTTATTATGTTTAAATGTAACATGACTTCTGGACGAAAGCATTGTGTAAGTAAGACGACGCCATGATCAATAGAATATGGCAATAATTTGTTAAACTATTATTTTTTGTACCAAAGAAATCAGGGGAATATTCAGGAAAGAATATTTTTCCTCAATTCGTGGATTTTTTTCCTTTTTTTTCATTAGCGTACACTTTATGGCCGAAAATCTCCTTTGTGTGTATATTTGAGTGGGTCCCGGGATGGTTTGAAAATACACTTGAACCCGGTAGGTGGCGCTGTTCGGGCAGGAAAATGTCTGCCCGGTCCGCTAGTATTTTTATAATTCCATTAATTATGCTTAGTTCTGCACGATACTAGCAAATTTCAATGTTGACATTTTAACAGTTTCGCGTACGCCATTTAATACATACCGGTTTGAGTTAGTTCCGTCATAATTATGTACTTACTACGTTCCGATAACAGCCTTATCTTAATATTCATATTTTGTAATACATGTAGTAACTGATTAGATAGGGTTTAACGGCATCACCCATAATAATTCATTTGTAAATCAACTGACAACCTTTAAAGCCGATTGTCGATTGTTTGCCAACAATTGTAATTGCCTATGGTTTGTTCTAAAAGTATGTGATGAAAATGTAAACAAACGGATCGGAAAATGTACCTTTGGATGCCAATATATATGAAATGATTATTTGAATACTCTTATCCGAAATTGTATTTTTAATTCACTTTAAAGATTTATTTCATTTCATAATTCCTAGGTTAGCTTTATAACCTCAATTTTCGTCGATGATTTTTCAATTACAACTTATTGATGTTATTCAAACAATAATCGTTGGGAAAAGTGGTGAGAAGAGTTGAAACCTTCTATGTATTAAGAGGGATGCCGATGCCAAGGTAGCCCGCGAAATTCAAATTCAAAGTTTCAGGTTGTATGTTGATTAAAACATGATTCGCGACCGTAGCAAATATGGCCCAAAATGAATGATCTCCTTTCCACAAGAGCTCCTTAAATAACGAAAGTGAGCACTAAGAAAGGATTTTTAAGTTTGTATGGAAGTTCTTCATTATTGCCGACGTGGAATCCCATCGGGCATCGGCGGTTTGTATTGGCATAAGTTCCATAATAAAGAGGGCGCGTCTATCGCCACTCTTCAACCATAGACCAGCGTTTCCCATTTGGTGAGTCGGCCCGGTACCAGGCTATCAAAATAAAATACAAGGACGCAGCATTCCCGCTTTGTTTTAAAATATTAATAATCATCGTAAGCTTTCAACTTAGATTCCAAAACTAATTTGCCAGATTGACTCGTTAATTGAACTGTCATGTGACACAGCACTCATGGCAAGAGACAAGACCATTGTTAACTTTTTGGTTATTTTGTCGCCAAGAATACACAAAATGATGTAATCAAGAAATAACTTTTTAATGCTCTTTGTCACAACCTATAAATGTGAAGCTCGGTTTTCGACACATTCGACTAGTTTACCTTAAAAATAAATATAGATACTGACTTGACGTGGAATCAGACCTCAGGATAAAACTTTTATAATTTGCGGCGAAGTTGGAATCTTTGGTAAAAAATAAGCAGCTCCAAAATTTAAATAGCCGATACCGAAATATCAAAATAGTAAACAAAGCTAATCGCTCACACTAATAACTTTGTGATTGTTACCGCATCTTAATTGTATGTTTTTAAATGGAACAATTAATTTTAAACTTTCTCAAGTCTCTACCTTTCGCTCACCAATTTGATACCTTAGCTGGGCTATTTATTGCTCAAAGTACTTACGTACTACTTACATAGCCTATTTTTCTCTGGGATTTCTGAAAATCCTGAACATTCACATTTGCGGAGAATGGTTGCAAGTAAGTTAAATATCGCTCTTTTCAGACGTCAATTTGACTTTTCGCAAAGGACTAATCGAGGTATAAGTATGTATATAGACTTTTCAAAGTATATAGTTTGAAAAGTCATAGCAAAAACATTACATATCTCGTTACACATAATTTATATGTACATAATTCTGATAACAATAAATGTGTATTATTTTACTTGATGTAACCAGCGGGGGGGGGGAGGGGGGGGTAAAACCTTTTGAGTGGGTCACGAAGAGAAGAGGCATTATGAAAATGACCGGGCCATAGCAGAACTATGTCTGGGAAACACTGCCATAGACAACCCTATTTATAAAACTGTTCCATTTCGTCGAATAACGTCTGGTATCAATTGGTAATATATTCTTTCCTTGTCAACATCTCTTTGTTTACAATGCCGGTAATAAACTGTGAGTGATTAACAGCCAATGTTTTCGCTGTAGTTATAACAATAAAACTCTTATATAGCAACATAAAATCATTCGAATGGAATGATCAGTAAGGAAGCTGTATAATAATAATGTAGTAAGTAATGATTATTTTTATCGATGTTTCGACGATAAATGGCGTTATGGGTTTTTGCGATAACATATCGTTTGTTATGCGATAACATATCCTTTGATACTTTCACACTAGTTGCGTTGAAAATGAGCAGAACTATATACATACTTATACCCCGATTAGTCCTTTGCGAAAAGTCAAGTTATGGTCTACAAAAGAGCGATATTTAACTTAATTGCAACCATTCTCCGCAAATGTGAAAGTTCAGGATTTTCGGAAATCCCAGTCAAAAATAGGCTATGTAAGTAGTACGTAGGTACTTTGAGCAATAAATAGCCCAGGTAAGGCATCAAATTGGTGAGCGAAAGGTAGAGACTTAGAGAGTTTAAAATTAATTGTTCATATTAATTTTCTAGTGACATTTAAAAACATGCAATTAAGATGCGGTAACAATCACAAAGTTATTAGTGTGAGCGATGAGCTTTGTTTACTATTTTGATAGCATTACAAAATACCATATAATAACAGGGAAGCTGAGGGAACCAACCCAAGACATCACGAACCTATGTATGAAAGTTGACTGTAGAATCCTGATAATCCCGTATGTAAGCTGATTATATCACTACACTGGCTCATTACCACCCTCAACATCTCGTGCAGGCACGCTTCACTTTTTAACCATTTCCCGCCATTCGTGGTGAACTGACAGCTGACATTAGTGACAGCGACCTCACTGCTGACGCACATGAGATAGTGTTTACATATCTATTAAATAGATACACTAAAAAAATAAAAAACACTACACTGACTAAACGCAACTTTGACTCATGCACTCAGCGGCTAGTTCTGTCTTATCTAAGTTTAACATAGCTTCTAACTATAAATAAACTCATGACTATAAATGGCAGAGGTTCAAAATAGTTCCATATCTAAGCCTACAGTTTATTTGTCTTATTTAATATTTATTTCAGTCTTCGTATATATCAATCACCTACTAGGTTGTGGTATTCTCTTTTATAGAACCACATACTTTTAGTCCATTTATTCTTTCAGCCCTTTACTTGAAACCACACAACACAACATACTTACTTTTTATATATATCTTTACACTTTTATATCTGAAAATCATATTTTTAATTATACCTGTCTGTTTTAGCATTCCAAACTTTAGTCTATACTATTAATTTTTCGTTTTTTAAGTATCTTAGAATATGTATATTTTGACATTTTAATCTTAGGCTGTCACCTGTCCGAATTTAATTTTCTAAACTATAAATTATACCATACATCTACTATGGCCAGATCTGTCATCAGCCTACAGAGTAAGGAAGCTGAAGTGGCAGTGGGCTGGCCATGTTTGTCGAAGGACCGATGGCCGGTGGAGCAGGCGAGTCCTGAGGCCCTAGACAAAGTGACATTCTATCAGCGATAACGATGATGGAAAAGGCAAAAATGTATAGGACTGACATAAGCCATCGAAAAGCTTATGTCAATCCAGTTGAAGCAGCAATAAAAGTTGCACCGTCGAAACAATGTTTTCATGCAGTCATTTGTTACTTAAATTTTTCATGTATGCCACGGGCGCGGGCGTCGTGTAAATAGGGTTTAAGATAGGGATCAAACATTCTGATTTTGAAAGTTTACGTTTAAAGAATTATAATAGCCAAAATTCCAATAGTTCCACTAAATTGTGTAGTAAATAATCCTTTTTTTTGTTGCTATTTCCAGATGCGGAAAACAAAGAGAGTGGGTGTCTGGCCAGTTGGTATAGTAGGGGGGATGAGGGTAGAGATGCCCCTGGTGACTGACGGGAAAGTCAGCGGGTACAACGCGTGGTGGAAACCCTTCAGACCATTCCCCATCGACATGGCAGGGTTTGCCATCAACGCTACCCTGTTCTTGGAACATCCGGAAGCTAAGTTTTCCAGAAAAGTGCAGTCTGGATTTCAGGTTGGTTGATCAATATACCTATTTATGGAAAGTACGCTCATACGCACGTCATAGTAACACTTGAAATACGAGTACAAGAACCGAATAGAATACGGTTTATTATGTATCGTAATCCTAACTACCTTTATCCTAACTTTATATTATAAATACGAAAGTGAGTTTTGTTTGTTTATTTGTTACGCTTTCACGCTAAAACGGCTTAACGGATTTGGATGAAATTTGGCGCATGGGTAGACCATGACCTGGAGAAGGGTTAAATAGAGATAATTATACCGGCAGCTACTTTGCAACTACCTTTAAACATTATTGTGCTGAGTCCTCAAGATTTTAACATTCCTCATTGAGGGACTCAGAAATGAATATTTGATTGCGAAATCGAAAAAGGATTTCTTTAGTCATCATCAAGTATATTTGTGGTGCCATTTTAGATTAGCCGAAGATTGCCGAAGCGCATCCGTTTTCTAGTTTACCTGTACCTTATGCGAATTCTCACGTAGACGTGGCCAGCTCTTTCACACTATATAGTAGCATAAAAAATCACACAAATCAATGGCTGATGTTTTAATAATAAAATTGCGACTATTGTCTTAAGAAATATCACGAGCGACACTAAGCTCCATGAGATTATAATCACCGGTATTTGCATTTAAATGTTATTTTCCATAACAATGATTGTATTAGTACTTTCCACGTGTATTTCATAACTATTTATAACTTTTTTTAACTTATTGCCTTTAAACTATTGAATTTATATTATCAAGTTTATTTTTTAATCAATTTATTTTGATTTTATAATTTAATTTATCATTTGGCTACGGAGTCAGGGTATGGCCCTGACTCCGTAGCCAAATGATAAATTAAATTAGCTAGACATGAATTTAAGGTAGGGCAGCTGTTGTTACAAGTAGGGCGGAAGTAAAAATTTTACTTGATGTTTTGCTATCTAATTGCGTAACTTATTTTCGTAACCGATTAAAACTAATCTGTTTCATTTTGACAGTACAACAAAATTCATTGCGTTATTTACGTTGTGAAGCGGATTTTTTTTCGAACCTATTCGAACTTAACTATTATTTGATGTGTACACTCATGTTTTACAATAAAATATATTATTTTCTATTCTATGAAGCAATGGATTAACTACCTATTTTTTTTCATAACGATTCAGAACTTCATAGAAACTATACTCCATTTAAATGAAGATTAGACATTTGATTAAACCTTTTTTACAGTCCGTTTAAACGATTTTGACTTTTATACCGTAGGCGAAATGGAGTATAAGTCGTATCGCGGCGATACTTCGCCTGCTGCTGCCGCCTCCGGTCGGTTAAGGAATTTGTACCATAACCATGTTTCACAGTTTTTTTTTGTCAGATGACGGGCAAAAGTTATTTTTTGTTGTCATCCCTTTTGAACTATGTATAACTACGTATTTGTTTTGCAATTTTCTTATAATTTCAGGTATTATGTGTTTTGTCCTTGTGCTAATTCGGTATCGGCTTAGGTCTATTTAGTATACCTACTTACGGCGTTAGCCAAATCTTATTATAGGTATTTTCCACTAGTAGGCTTTCTGCTAAATACCTACAATGGTAACTTAATTACACATAATCTAAGAATAATCTTATTTTACATTTATACTACCTACCTACCTGAATAGAATAAATCTTGATACTAATGTCAAAATGACAACTCTGCCGCTGCCACGAGAAGACGTTTTAAGTTATTGATTACTAGCGACCCACCTCTGCTTATCAGGATCTCAGGAGCGACTTGGCAAAACATCGAAATTGTTTTGTATTATTTTAGCTTAATATTAATGTAGTAAAGCCCCTAAATGATGGTGAACAGACACCGCATCAAAATCCGTTTCGCTGTTTTGGCGTGAAAGCGTAACATACAAAAACTCACTTTGGCATTTATAATATTAGTTAGGATTACTGCCGCGGCCTGCAACATACAGGAGCATTGATGGACGATCTTGAAACTAAGTAAATTGATTAGGTATAAATTCCAGAATCAATGATGAACAAATATAAGTTTTCACGCGCTAATATGTTAATTTGTTTCTTTTTTTACTTTTAACAGCTCTATTTGCAAGCCAAATGGAATTCTAAATAAAATCTTTGATAAGTTACCTTTAATGGTGTTGCGACTTTTTTATATAATTCTTTTTGGTTTTTTACTCTCTATACTTTTATATGTTCTATGTCAAAATTAAACAGTTGTGTCAGCAAATGGTAATTTTATTGATCGTTTTAAAATACAGTCCACATTTTTGCCCACATTTTTGAAGAGGTAACTTATCAAAGATTTTGTTTAAAATTGCCATGCGTCAGGAGTAAAAGGCTCGTTCCATTTTTAAATTACACGACAGTTATTTGTTTTCATTTGCGTCAGTTATGATGGCAATAGGCTTAAACAAAAATCAGCTGTTACATACATTTTGTCGATTTAAGTGAACACAAAATGTATGGAACAGCAGATTTTTTTTTCGCGATTTCAATGTTGGTCCCATAGAAAAAGTATATTATAGATGTCACGAAACCACTAGTTTCAAGGATAACGGTGTCTACCCTAACACCCAGTATATTAGTCCGTTATATTAAGTGACGATATCGTAGCTTTCACTCAATGCCAACCTATGTCATTGCTTATCAGACACATCCTGTAGCGTTGGTCCTTACATACCTACGGTTAAACATGAATGTCGGCATAACAGATTTGTATTAACATAAATATTTAGTTATTCATTATTTACGGTGGTACGGAACGCTTCGTGTGCGTCCGACTCTCATTTGGCCGGTAAAGCCAGCCAGTAAATTAAAACAAACCTTGAAAACTTTTGTCCTTGTCATCATTTGTTTAGCTAATGCATTTAGTTTGTAAATAAAAATGAAATGATGTTCGTTGGTTAGCACATCACTTGAGAACGGCTGAATCGATTTGGCTATTTTTTGTTTAACATGTTCGCAATTGTCCGAGTTAGATTTTTATGGGAAGAAGAATTGGAGAAGTTTAAGTCGAGTTGAGTTGAATTGTTAATTTAAATGTTTTGTTGTATTTAGTAATAATTAAAAAAATTGTGCGCCGTTGACGGCAAGACATAGTGTTCAGTTTTATTCATATTTATTAATATATTTACCTATGTTCTACAAATAAAAATATTTGAATGTGAAGTTCCCGGATTTTTTTCGAAAAACAGCGTTATTTTTTGTATGGGCTTTTTATATTTGGACAGGAGAACGTTTGTCGGATCAGCTATTAAATTAATAACAGGTCAGGATATCATAATCAAGGATTGTTCTTACAAAACTTGAAACATTCTGTTAATAATAACATACATAACATCACGCCTTGTTTCCCCGATGGGTTAAGCAGACGTGTATCGATAGTACACCCACATCTCGCCAGTTATGTTTAAGTCCCATGTAATAGGGGGCGAGCCTATTGCCATCAACCGGGCACAAATCCAGACTCTGGGCTGCTGCTGAGAAATTCTAGAGAAAACCCAATAATACTTTAGCCGACCTGGGAATCGAACCCAGATGGCAAAGTGTTATTGGAGCTTGGGGTCACTAGACCATCGAGGCAAAAAACAACAGGAGCGAGGGAATACCATCTAAACTAATCCTAAACTTGTTTCAATTACAGGAAAGCGAAATATTAAAATACTTCACAAGCAAAGAGGAACTGGAACCATTAGCAGACAACTGTACGAAGGTGTATGTATGGCATACACGAACGCAGAAACCAGCAATACTCAACCCTAAAAAGCTGAAGCGTACTATCATCCCAGACGACCACATCGAAGTGTGAGTCCAAAACAGTATTACATTGGTCTTCATGTACGGGGAATATCCTCCCACACAGAACAAAACCCGTCATGTACATTGAAGGGTTAAATGTTCTCTTTACAGTGTTAATCTTTTACAATCTATCTTTAAGTATTTGAATACTCAATTGGTGTATACTCAGATCAAAACTTGTATCGTCTTTTTTCTACTTTTTGTAGATTTTTCTCTGATTTACTTTATGTTCGCGTGTTGTAAACTTGTAACGGTTTCGTTAGAAAGCGAATTTAGCTCCGGAATGCCACTTAATTCCTCATATTAATTAATGTAGTTACAAAATTATGTTTTGTGCAATTATTAAGAGCTTATTTGATCTTAATTATACCAGATAATCACTTGGTGTAGTATCGAGAACAATTATTTGGAAGGCAATATTAATTAGTAAAGCTAGTATATTATTTATTTTTAAATCAATCAAGAAATCAACCACGTAATATAGCACAGAATAGAAAAAAAAAATTAGGTTTTATACTGGAATTTTCAAAAAATTATGAATAAAACTGGCTTTTAGAGTTGTATACTTTGAATATAGTGCGGTCTGAGAAAAAAAAACATTTCATACATGACTGCAGAAGCCATTCTGAACTGCCAAGACTAGAATAGTTGGTTAGCATTGAGATATGGTAATGCAATGGCAGTTTTCTGGGTGATAGAGGGAGACAGCGGTAGAAAAGCGCTTAACGCTAAAAGGAGAGCAAACTATAAAGAAAATCAGCCATTTATTTCTTCTATCGTTAAATAAGAATAACTTTTTTTTACCCGGAGCGAACTTTTGTTTCCGAAGTCGTCATAGTGACGCAATTTTTCATACAGGATGCTTTTCACTTATATTTTAATTTTCTAGACGATTATTTCGTTTATTCATTGTTACACTTATTGATTTACATTTTTAAATTTAATACCTATTTCTATTTTGCCTAAGAAAAAATGATAAAATATTTTATACAATTATTATTATTTTCTATTTAAATGTTTATATAACATTGCTGAATCCAATTTTTTTTTCCTTTCAACTAATGGAATGGAATATTCTGATAGTGTTCCTGTAAAGGTTAGTAAGTGTTAATAAATAAATAATTTAAATGGAAACATGTTATTATCTTAATAACATTTCTACTTATTCCAACAATAATTATTCTATATAGTCTTGCACCAACCAGGGATTGTCTTCGGGCGCACTTGCACAGTGCAAAGAGGGATAAGATTAGTATTAGGCCCACTAAGGGGCCTTTGAGCAACAATATTTCATTTACTTAATTATGTTTAGGCCGTATTAATAAAAAAGTGTTACTTAATACAGTAAACTGATGAGGTAACACCTGCACTAATCAACCTCTTTAGTTTCATTGGATAAACAAAAGGTCAGTTGAATCACCCTGTATCGCTTGACGTCATCAGCACCAAAAGTTCTCCTTACTGTATTTTCTATTTTAAAATATATTCTTACATTATGTATATTATTTTAACCAAACCAGAATAAAAAATGGGACTAACTTGAGAGATGTTGGCCATATACGCAGTAATATCATTCCTATATTTGTGTTCGTACTCAAGTGAATAGTGATTTATGACAGTGAATGCTTGACAACCTTAAGGTTACATCCAATGACTGGTTGTGCGATCAATCCCTGTCTTATTTTCATAAAAGATAAATTATGAAAAAAATGGCATTGAATAATGATTATTTTGGTGTAATGTATATACAAAATGTAAGTACATTACATTTTCAGCTGTAAAAAAGAGGCTTTCCAAGGTTTCCACTTAAATTACTTTTATGATATCATCACAATCTATCATAATATAACTAAATAAAGATGAATTTCGTGTAATTGACTTTTAAATTGTTCCATTGCGTTCAGTATTACTTATTACAATTTTTTTATATTGTGGATCGTTTTGTTAAATAAATTCTGAATCGCGTAGAAAATGCTAGATTTTATAAATAAATAAAAAACGTTTTATATAAGTAATTTAGCGTAATAGCATAATTATTTTTTACGAGAAAAAAAAATCATCCTCTAGTGTAATACTAGTCTTATATTTTTATATAATGTTTTGCAATAGTCGATTTCTTTTAACAAAAATTTGAAACTATAAGTTTAAAACATTTATATTATTATCATAGTCATAATACTATCTTTAGATTTTAGTAAATTATTTTATAGACATTAGTTGAAAATCATGTAGCAACTATTTTTAAACGTTTAATATTTCCATAATTTAAACGCCATCTTGTAACTGCTGCCATCTAGATTAAGTCTGCGAAAAGTGCGAAAGCTTTGGTGTAAGGTATACATTTTCACGGGGCTTATTATGTAAGTACGCGATTTGTTTTAACGTTAATTTGCGTTCTTACATTACTTAATAACAATAGCAATTTGGGTACTTTTATAATGACCCTCCTAACGTACTTACTTCTAAAGATGATTATTATTATAGTTTTGTTTGTCCATTTTGAACGTTAGTGACTTAAAATGGACAAGCAAAAAAATATTCTTAACGGTTCGCGCTCATTTTTTTATTGAATTTTACTAAGTGAGTAAATATTCTTTTGAATTGAATTGTCATTAAATCAATTAGTTTTGTGATAATTGGCTATTTTTTTTAACAATAATGTGTCCATTTAGAACAGGTTAATGAGCACTCGCACGATGTGTCCCACCCTGCATTACAAGCTTGTAATGAGTACCTATATCTTGAAATATGAGGAGTTCGTGGCTACGTAATAACAGCCGCTCGGGTCGATCCATCAGATTAAGCTACGCTTGGTCCGTGGATGGGTGACCATTTTCACATATCGAGACTCCTCCGTGCCTCGGAAAGCACGTTAAGCCGTTGGTCCCGGCTGTCATTTGTGGATCTTTGACAGTCGTTACGAGTCGTCAGAAGTCCGAAAGTCTGACAACCAGTCTAACCAAGGGGTATCGTATTACCCAGTTACTGGGTTGTGGAGGTCAGATATGCAGTCGCTTCATGTAAAATACTGGTATTCAGCTGCATCCGGTTAGACTGGAAGCCGACCCCAACATAGTTGGGAAAAGGCTAGGCAGATTGATTTTTGATCTTGAAATATGAAGTTCGAGCAAGCATAGACCGCATGAATGTAGCACCATCGCTTCTAATGTCTTCCCAAACATGATATCACAATGAACAATGTCCGTAGGTATAACCCGACAGTAATGTACTCTTACTTCACGTTGAGCCGTTAACACAATGCTTCTTATACATACAGTGCTTTTGAGCTCTCTAATGAATGGGCCATTTCTAATACCTGCTTAGTGTAATCAGTCTATAATATTCCCACTGCTGGACACTGGGCCGTAATCCACCACGCGGGCCCAGTGCGGGTTGGTAGATGTCACATGTTTTTGAATTTTTGCCCCTAGGACATGCCGTTCACCGTTTTATGAGCAGTGGTGGTGAAAATAATGTTTATATAAAGTAAAGTGCCTGCTTGGGATCGAACCCACGACCTACAACTCGTAAGTCGCGGTCGACCACTAGGCCACCACTGCTCCACACCTCCACATACCTGCTTATCGTTTTTTAATTCATTTGCGTTTATTTTCTAACAAACTGACTTTCATGCAGCATACTTATCAAGTTTGGTATAAATCACAAAAATAATAAAAAAAAACTACTCGTGAGTGACGTAACGTACAATCGTAGGTACTTATATGAATGTACCTTAAACCAGTGTGCTTTAATATTAGGGAGCTACCAAAACTCACCCGCATTTTTGTGGTGGGATGCTGCCAAAAACAAGCTCTGGCAATGTATAGTAATTAAGAATGAAATGTAGAACTGCCGATTTACCGCATAAGTCCTAAGTATTGAGCCTAAAGATGTACCGACTCGGGCAAATAAATTGCGAAATTGTAGACAATAGTGGTCCAAACGTACGTCTCGACAACACAGATGAATTTACTGCAGTGCAAATTACAAGATTGTGTAGAAATTGCTCAGCATAGCTATTCATAACCATTCGACAGGATGTGGAATCGAACATGACACATTTTCAATTATTAATTTGACTTGCCGACATCAGATAGCCGTTGGAAGAAGAGCGAGAGAACTCTTTTGATAGCATTGATCGATGTTCGATTCGGCACGGAAGCGTATCAAACGGTTTTCAATAGCCATGCTGAACTGTGTCGTTTTAATTGTCTGTGTAAGTGCACCATAAGGAATTAGTTCACGAGCCTAATTAGTCAGTAGCTTTGACACTTTAGAAATAGCGTACCGAGCAAAGTTGATTCACCACGAAGTTTTAATTGCACTAATACATTTCAAGTAAACTTACTTGAGAATTTGTTATAACCCTTCGTTTTCTACTAGATGTTAGTCTTAGCTGTAAAAGTAAGCATAATAAATTAGTTACGAAATGCTCAAACTTCCGAATCGGTCTAATACTTGATTCCTTTTAGCTTAGAAATCGTTTTGTACTTATGTGTTTGTTTTTAGACATTTTTGTAAAAGTAATTTTTATCAAGTTTATGACGCATGTCAACTTTTACAGAGAAATGTGTACCGCGACCACGAACTACTTTTTTGTACCCTCCATGAAGAATGATACAACTCGACATGCAGCGCTAATGCATTGTTTATATAAAACTTATGAAACATTTGACTATCTTAATGCTTGAATAATAAATATTAACTTTATTTTTTTGGTTCATCGATGTCTTCTCATCTGCTATAGAAAGGGAAATAAGTTTCGTGTTCAATGATACAAGTAGCTTTATGGTTCTTTTTGACGATATTATTTGTGTAAGTATCTTGATATTACCTTAGCAATTATACAGGGTGTAAAAAGACCTATCACATAGCCGTCAACTACGCCTTCTGTATATCAAATTAAGTAACATTGCACAAAAATAATTACAAACGACTTTTATTTTTGGTGTGAGAAATCGCTGTTTAACTGTGCGCAACGTAACGCACGTAAAACATTGTGTTGGTGGGTATGCAACGGTTCAGTGTTCGTGAGGCTAATTAAAATTTAGTTATAGCATTTAAAACATACTTTATTTAAAAAATGACTGATGAAGTTGGATTTTTTACCCTCAATATCTCCGTAACCAGAAGGTTCCCAGGTATGGTTCAGAACAAAAAATGAACACAATGACGAGAATAACAAGTGACTTTCGGCTTCGTTAAGCGTCTTTTTACACCCGGTATTTTACATTGAACAGTGGCTTTTTACACCCGGTATTTTACATTGAACAGTGGCTTTTTCCTGAAGCAAGTATGAGTAACTATCTTGGTTTATAGCACATGGCACATTTAAAACATAAGCTCTCTGTGCACAATTAAACTTATATTATGTACTTATCACAAAAAAAAAACCAGCAACTATCACATGTGAATAATGATATAACTCAAATTATCTCTTTGGGTGGATTCAATCTATGATTACTTGAGTAGGTTAGTCTTATCCTGCAAATAAAATTCAAGTAAAAAAGGTATTTGTAGGATAAAATTTACTCAAAATTGGTCGAATCCGCCTTTGAGTAAAAAGCACCAATCACAACTGATGTGTTAACTGATACAATTATGCCTGTTTTCGCTAAAACTATACGAAACCTAAATTGATGCCTAAGTAAAACTGCGCTGTTGGATTTTGAACTTTCAGCGTTAAGCCGAGCGATGAAAATCCAACGGCGCGCTTTCATTTAAATGTCGTCTATTGTTAGCGAAAACGGGCACTAAAACTGAAATATTTACGAAACACGTTAGTTAAATCAATTATTCTCAATAGAAGGCTTTCTGACTTGTGTCACTCTTCAAGAAGGGACAGAAATAGCGCATTTTCCTACTACCTATATTAACTTTTAGTGTTTTTCTTTTGCTGTCTCAGGAACATCAAGAGCATTAAGAATTTTAGAATTGCTTACCTGGGGGCTTAAAACGGTCACTTTAGTAGAATCATAACATGAAAATAATATGAATCATCGTAAAATGTCACTAACTGACAATTCATAATAATGATCTGCGTGTAATTCATATTTATTACGAAATAATTTATCTGTTTGACAGTTTTCTATGGAGATTCGTAAAATGATCCACAAATTATAAATCGCTTTTATGTCAAATTAGAGGAATTGCTAATGACAGCTGGGATTCAGGAAACGAACTGCTTTTAGAAGAATTGCTAATGTGGCCGGTTTAGGCCCCCTGATCTTAACAAAATATTTGGTATTCGTGCTCGCGGTACCTTAACTACTTTAGGTATATCGAAAACTTTTTTAGTCCTACCTTAGTAATGGAGGATCTATATGGGTTGAATTATGTATCAGTTAATACAAAAGAATCTGTAACTGTTTGAATTTAATTAATTAAGTGCATATCGATTCTCAATTGTATTGTTATCTCTTCTTTGATTTATTTATTGAGGGAAAATGACTAAAATAATATGTAAAAGTACTTTCATGTTTTACCGAATGTAATAAAATATGCATACAAAGGTTCCCGCAGAAAGGCGCGACGCGAAAATTTCTATTAAAACTTCACGGTAATTGTTCTACCGGTGTCGCGTCGCGTCTTTCTGTCGGAACCTTTAATACTTTGGCCAAAAAACAAGGCCTGAAATTCCCCCTTGATCAACATTGAACGTTCTGTTCTAATCAATTATTTGTGTTATTATAAATTAAATATAAATAAATGTATTATTATTGTATTCAAATACGTAATAAAGAATATTGTTTTATTGTATGACCGTGTCGCGATGGCAATAATGTAACATTTACATAGACAATAGATGTAATTGTACCTTTACAATTTGTGAAAAATGACTTCCGTTGAATAAACTCTAATTTAATTGTGTAGTGTTAAAGTACGAACGACTAGGAAACTCTTTATGTGATGATTTTTTAGATTTCTATAACGACACTTTTGTAAATAGGTACTTCAAATTTAATTTTATTGTATGAGAATAAAAAAAAGGAAAACCATGATGTGTGTTGTTTTATTTTTCCAGTACAGTAGGTACCAACAGTTACAGCCAAAATATGTTCGTCACCTTAAGGCCTATTTTTGCTTACTCTTTGCACGATCAAATCTGGCTTTGACTGGATTGTGGAGATCAGATAGGCAGTCGCTCCATGTAAAATACTGGTATTCAGCTGCATCCTGTTAGACTGGAAGCCGACCCCAACATAGTTAGGAGATAGGCAGATATTGCACAATCGAATCAGCTTTACCGACTCAGCATTATTAATGCGTCTATGGGTTAGTTCATACTGAGATGCGACGTGACGCGCACTTTTTTATGATCCGAGACAATACCATCGAATTTATTTACTACTTAGGTAGATACACGCGCTTCGCAGCACCGCGCATCTCTGTACTTTGTCGTGTCAACGCTCGCACTGAAATTATACCTTTTGGTGAAGAAAATAAGTTCGATAATAATTAAAATGTGCGCGCAGCGTCACGTCGCGGTATGAACTGACCAAGCGAGGAGCTGACCCATAGACGCATTTCATATTTTTTATACCGCAGAATGAAATTCAGCCATATTACTATTGTACTCTTTGTGTCAGACCGAATTAAAAATGCGACCAGGCAGCAATTTCGCGACAGCACTGATGTGCGGCAAAGTCGCCCTACCGCCATGGCAGACCGGTAGGTAGTGCGGTGGCGGCGTTCACCACAGCGATAACACGTGAATTGGTAATTAAACAGCGATACACCACGAACAGCCTGCGGCGAGCGAGGTTCGGAATCACACCTTTATCCCTTGACGCAACGTGACCGTGACCGTTACCAGAATCGCGTCACACGGTCGTGTTGCGTCGCGCCTGCATGTGGGAGCCTTTACCCAGTTAACTGCTAGCTACAGAAACCATTTTGGGAAACCTTCATTTTTTCACATTATTGACGTGATTTAGTTAGGTACCTAGATCTCGATCAGTCCACTGCTGGACTGCCTCCTTCCCGTTCGCACGTCGTTTAACACGATCCTCTGCTACTCTCATCCAGCTGCCATGGCTGATTATAGTTACCTACTTACTTACCTATTATACCTTCTGTAATATACCTACATCATAATAATTCTAAGACGATAAAATCGCTTCTAGACCTTTTCCTTCAAGCAGGAAGTGAAGGAAAGTCATTACCTTTTTTCGGATTTAGTTTATTTTCCGAAGGGTTTACCTTCATAATCAAGTTTAGGTAGGTAAACCAAACTTCTTAAATTCGATTTGCCCAATAATCAAAGGAGGCTTGTAATGCAAAATGTTTTCGACGTGCGACTAACTTGGAAACTTTTTGAGTGACAAGTTTTTTCTTCGCCGGTAGGTACCAAGGTGTGGAGATGTCTGCACAAACGAGGGGTGAATTTGAATGAATCTCGAAGAATGATTATTAACATAAAAGCAAAATATACGTACCTAGGTTCGTATTTTTTGTTTTAATGAAACACTTTTTCCGATAGCTAAACAAATACTTAAAAACTTTTTACAAAAAAAAAAACAACCGACTTCCAAAAAAAACAAAAAAAGTGAAATAGTTATTTGTTATACAAGAGTGCAAAGTTGCTTTTTAACCGCGTGTTCAATTTTGATGACCGAGCAAGCGAAGGATTCTAAAATTTAATCACGAGCGTAGCGAGTGATTCAAAATTAGAATCCTGAGCGTTAGCGAGGGAATCAAAAGAGCACGAGGTGAAAAATCTTTGCACTCGAGTGCAACACGTAACTTTTCATTCCACCTCAGCGAGGAAATGACTAAATGCAAAAAAAAAAACGTTTACAATCACAAGATAGGTACACTTTTATTTCAGTTTAGGTATTAATTACTACATTATGACAGGTAAGTAATATAGAATAATCTTTAAATTATAACAAAATATTACTAAGGTATAATTAAGAAAATTTTAAAGTAACGTTGCTACAGTTATTTAAATTGAGTGTAATATTTTTGTTTGGTACTGTAATATTGGTGTTAGTCACTTGTGTACTGTTTTTCGGTAAACTATCTGTCATACTTAATAGTTGTACCGATTCATCGGATTCCCTTGGCGTGAATGTTGGAGAGAGAGGGAGATGGTTAGGTGTTTCATAACGGCTTATTTTTGATGTAGAAGGGCCAGTCCAAGGATCCGATTGAGGCTCTTTCAGTGTAATGGCTCCTACGATGCCTTCACATATTTTAGACTTATTTTGGATGGAATCCTCTATGTATCCCTCTACAACTGCATTGGACTTCCAGCCTCCGTGGCGCTTAAGGGACAGGAGATCAGCTCCGGAATCAGCCAAAAGTGTGGCTGAAGTTCGTCGGAAACAATGACCCGTGTACAACAGGGGTTCTGGAAGTTCAAGAAATGTTGCTATTTCTCGTGGGATACTGCCAATTTTATTAGTACCCATAGGCTGTCTAACACACTTTCCATTGCGATACTGTAGAAAAAATCGATTGATTGGAGTGTTAGGCGGGCGTAAGGCTTGATATTTCTCAACAATCGTTACGTATTCCTTGCGAATGACGAAGTTGCGGTCTCTTTTTGTCTTTGTATTAGGTAAATTAATTAATAGTAAGTCATCTGAATGTTTCTCAATGTTTTTGACATTAAGTTGTGTTAGTTCATTAGTTCGACATGCTCCGTTTATTCCAATAATAAGAACAACCTGTAACGTAAAGAGTATTGTAGTAGATAAATGAATAAAATTGATATGAACGCATAATTATGCCTATCAACATCTACTAAGTATACTATTTAATTGAGATTAATATACTTAAGTAGATACTGAATGTGCAACTGACTTACTTTTGCCGCCAAATATACGGAATCGGGTGCTTCGTTAAGAAACTTTTCAATATCAGATACTGTGAAAACCTTCGATTTTTTTGGTTGATGACCAGATGAGGCTCTTTTTAAAAATGCCACTAATTTAGGATAGGTATCGATATGTTTGTCTTTTTTCATCTTTATTGTTGCTTTTAGCATCGAATACGTACTCCATAGAGTGCTTGCTTTCTTGTTCTCGGATAATTCTATAAAATATGCCAGCAAAACGTTTTCTGAGAAAGTTTTGGCTCCTTTTGCTAGTCGCCACGTGTTGAACATATCGTACTGTTTTAAATACTTCTCGCGTGATTGTTGAGGGAGAAAGCTCATTTGCGCATTATTAACAGTTTCAGTTAATTCTGTTGGCGTCAAGCAAACTTCCTCGTCGCTAGAATCACTCATTTTAGTTTTTTCACTTGTTTTCAAGTTTCTTGTTTTTAATATAAGGTTTAACAATGACGTGAAAAAATGCCGCGTAAAGAACCGCGTACAAAGCAAATTGAAAAAAGAACACCAAGAAGGTTCCGAGTCTGAGTTTTTAACAAATTAAAAAAAAGTTGTATGATATATTCGGCACCATAGAGGTAGCAGTAAATAGGTTTAATGTTTTTTTTAATTCACAAACTTAGTGCACACGATGTTCTAAATTCAATTTACTTTATCCTCTAGAGAATAAAAACGGCTTTTCCACTCAGATATTGAAGATTAAAAATACTCTTTCCGAGATGGTGGGATGAAAAATAACTTTAATATCGGAAGTTGCTTTTCAATTTCCGTTTTTTGCCACCGACTTCCGAAATTAAAGTTATTTTTCACTTTTTTAGTGTTTTTTTTGGAAGTCGGTTGTTTTTTTTTTGTAAAAACTTTTATTTTTCACTTTTTAGTTGTGGTACCTACCCCACACAAATCCGAATACCACTACCTGCTATGTAAATAACAGTGAAGGAGTCAAACAGGATATCGTCTAGATAAACTAAGTGGGAAAAATACGTAATATTGAAGCTAACTCAAAAATTACGCAAGCTAAGTTAATAAAATTTATATGGGACCACCTCGGAAGCATGACCTACCAAACAAAAAAAGAATCATCAAAATCCATTCATAATTGGCGGAGTAATCGCGTAACAAACATACAAAAAAAAAAACGTACTGACGAATTGAGAACCTCCTCCTTTTTGAAGAAGTCGGTTAAAAAGGCAAGGCATCTACAGAATGCCTCCGATTTTTAACATAAATAGATAGGTAGGGGAAATGTGTACAAGATGATCCTTTGAGGTGAGATGATCCTACTTTATTGCAACGAAGCTATTAGCGACATCTAGTTGTTTTCAATGGTAAAACGTAGTCCCAGATAATTCCCGAGCCACAGTCAATCGTAATGTCGTCGTGGGTGACAAGCAAATTTTTAGTGAAGAAAAACAAAAATTGCGTGACTTTTATCTAAGGTACCTAAGGTTGACTTTGAGTTTATGTCAAATGTGATCTAGGTAGTCTATTGTAAAGGCTGTTATATTAGTAGCATTGTTTATTGCTCTATTTTGTTTTTTTAGAGGCGTGGTAACAGTTGATAAGATAATAGGTTATGTTATCGAATATTGAATAAAAAAGTTGGTGGTGGGGCGAGATGATTATGTTACTGGTGTACACCATCTTTAACCATTGTGTATGTTAATAGATTATGTTTTAATTAATTTCTTTTTTCTAACAAATATGACTTAATTAATAGCCTGCACTATGGACAAAGTAGTAATAGACTTGTATTAATTAATTTTATCGATTTCAATTAATAACAAAAAGTATTGTATCTTGTTTTAGACTATGCCTTGTCATTATAACAGAAAAACGAATCGTGGTGAGTGGTCGGAAGACTCCTTGATCAAAGCACTGGATTCTGTAAAAAATGGCGTGCCATATAGAACAGCAAGTAAACAGTTTGCAGATTAAACCTTTACATAATGATATTAATTAATAAGACTGGCTCATTCTACCTAGTTAAGGTCTGTACGATGTTTTATTTCATAATTAAAGATATAGCTAACTCTGTTATGATCTTTTTTATTTAATTCTGTCAAAACCTAGCAAATTCAAGCAACATGATCCCTAGGATCATCTTGCCCCTACCGTAGGGATCATCTTGGACACTAGGGTGTCCAAGATGATTCTTTGGAAGTGTTTAAGAAAAATTGAATTAGAATATTATTAGATCTAAAAAAAATGCATTTTGAGTATGACAACGGGTAGACAGATAAATTCAATGTAAATAAACGTTTTTACATCTGCATTAACTTGATTATCGTTTAAACTACAAGCATTCTCCCTTAAGTGGATCATCTCGTACACCTTTACCCTACCTACCAACTTTTGTAGGGGTCCCTTTATCAAAAATAAAATATCTAACCAGAACGGACCTACTTACCTCGTTAATTATGTTGCAAAAACTAACTACCTAGGTAGGTACCTACTCTTAAAGATTTGGTTAAAAAAGATGATTCTATTATTAGATTTAAATTAGGTAAGGTAAAGTTTTATCTGCCTAACCTTTTCCCTATGTTGGGGTCGGCTTCCAGTCTAACCGGATGCAGCTGAATACCAGTAGGTATTTTACATGGAGGGACTGCCTATCTGACCTCCACAACCCAGTAACTGGGTCACACAATACCCCTTGGCAAGACTGGTTGTCAGATTTTCGGGCTTCTGAGGACCCGTAAGAACTGTTAAAGATCTATAATTGACAGCCGGGACCAACGGCTTAACGTGCTTTCCGAGGCACGGAGGAGTCTCTGTATGTAAAGATGGTCACCCATCCACGGACCAACCCCGGTAAGCGTAGCTTACCTGATGGATCGACCAGTGCGGCTGTTATTACTTAGCCACGAGCTCCTCCTACTCACTTATCCAAACGCTTTTACAAATTAATGTGTGGGTATATGTAGGTATAAGGAGGTACCTACCCAATTACTTAAGGTAAGTACGTATTTATCCACGTAGGTATCTAAATTTACAAGCAATCTAAATCGTAGGCTCAATCATCTGATGCCTGTCGGCTTTCAATTAAACGGCGAAGTCTGTCGCACAGTCTAGCCGAGTGGTTTGCTATGTTAGCCCGGCTTCCCCACAGTGTCCGTCACTGTCTCTCAAGGGGTCGATTAGTTCTCTCGCCACTTTAGCAGCTTGAGCAAATACAAGGCAAACACTAGTTTGTAAACAGGCCTACTTTTGGAGATAAACTCAATTTTATAAGTTTTATAATGGTGCTTAGGGCTTAAACCTACCTAAAATTAGCAATTTTGGTACTTAGTGACATGTTTAAAGGCAGACAGGCGTACGCGACACCCGCCGGTAGAACAATTTCCGTGAAGTTTTCCTAGAAATTTGTTCCACGAGAGTGAGAGTCGAGTCGCGTCGCGCCGTCTCGCCGCACCTCTCTGCGGAGCCTTCAGGACTAAGTAAAGTAGTTTTGAGTAGGTAACTATATACTTAGGTACCTAATTACTTACTATGCAAATGTAGGTATGATTCAGCACGAAACTTAACCTTCATTGAAAAAAAAAGTAAGTAGGTACCTAGGTACCTAACTAATCAAAAGTGAAATTAGAAGTACCCAAGTGAAGTGTGTGATCGTGAGTGAAATGAGTGAGTCAGTGAGGACACTTCCTTATCCTGATTTCTTAGAAAGACTTTGTAGGTACTTTAGAACTCCGATGTGAGCCGGTACTAATAAAACACCATAGGTATTAAAATAGCAGGGGATAATTATTCCTATAAAAGGAGCTACGTATTACATATTATTTTACTTATTCCCCTAGCTCCCGCCCTGACAGCTCGCGGGACACCAGCAAGGAACATTATACTCACCTACGGCGAGGGCACCAGTCGTCTGTTTTTACCTATTCTTAATACAAATCTAATGTTTGTCTGCTAAATATGCCATCAACTTGAAAGCACTAGGGTTTTATTCTAAAACCATGCAGAGTGAAGCCTTTAAAGTACCTACCTACCTAAATTGCAATCATAGATAAGCTAAATGGATAAGCTAAATGAGAATAAGTAGGTACCTATCTAGTTCGTACCTACTTTCTATAAATAAAAATGTTTTATACCGAGCAGTCTACATGAAATAGTCAATGTTTACCTACAGACAAACTTTTTACCATCACACAAGCCATCAAACAAAGCACAATCCCTCGAACACAATGCAGCCATTCGTCACAGATTCACAGCATCCGCAAAATTACTCCGTGAACACGCTATGTTCTCGTAAAATTACGTGTTTTCAGTGTTTTGCTACTCAAAATGATGTTTCAATTGAAAATTGCGAAAGTTTACGAGGAGCTGTGCGAATTTTTCAAAGAAAATATGGGCGAGCTCTCGAAACTTGGGCAATAACGCCAGAAGTGCAGAACTGGAACACTCGTAGCTCTCAACTCTATGATCTGAATCTGTACCTATCGAGATTTTTAAAAACATGGATATAATAGATACCTTTATGTAGAAGTTGATAGGGTACCTACCTATACTTGTCACTATGTACCTAAGTAGTTAGTGAACCTTAAATCGTCTCGGGATTTTGAAGAGAGTCCGTAGGTACTTTTTATTACAGAAGGTAACAGGGTATGTGCCTGTCTGTGATGTACCTAAGTAGTTTAGGTTAGCTTACCTAACAGACCACAGAGAATCCGCGGTTTTACATCACCGCTAGCTATTTTACAAAATAGCTAGCGGTTATGTAAAACAGCGGATTCGGCAATCGATCTGCGATTCGGCGACAGGACCTACACCTAATTAAGTCTAGTTAGTTAGACAAACTTATTTTCAAAAACTGATACATAATTATTTTTTAAACCGACAGCGTTAATAATAGCCTATAACTAGACTTATAATCCCAACCCGAGGACGAGTAACGAAAACTAATTGGCTGAGCACAAATTACACACGTGCAGTGGTCAATTGGCCCAAATTGCTGACAACTGGGTAACCTAAGGCTTTTAATTGTTTCTTTACTCACCCTCTTGGGGCTGAATGACGAGTGAGGGGTACCTACGTATTGTATTGTACGTATTTGTAGGTTCCTATATAATATTTGCCTACAGTAGAATGAGCACACACACAGATGCACAAACATTTATGACTGTAATTTATATAGTGTACATAATAAAGAGTATTCTATTCTATTTTACATAGTGGTGCAGTGCAGTGGTGGCCCTGTGGAGGGCCTGGGCACAGGGCATGGCTGGGTTCGAACCCACGACCTACAACACATTAGTGTAATGTGTTGTAGGTCGTGGGTTCGAACCCAGCCAGGCGCTTTACTTCGAGTAAATAATTTAATCACTACTGGTCTCAAAACGGTGAAGGAATACATCGTGAGGAAACCGGCATATCCTAGAACCAAAAAATCGAAGACATTTGTGACATCCAGCCTGCACTAGGCCCGTGTGGTGGGTTACAGCCCCCTCCCTCTCGAAGGCCTGTGTCCCAGCAGTGGGAATATATAGGTTGATTATGCTAGTGTTACCTACTTACTTATAAGTAATCAATTAACAAATAATCAATTATCTTCTAGTCAGACAATTAAACTTAATTAAAAGCGTTCCATTCTTCTAGCATCTGAATTACCTTCTGGGATGGGATGACAACAAAAAATCCATGAATATCTGTCAATCAATACCTACTCAAAATAATTATGGTTTTACATAAAACCAGCACGCTCCAGTGAACTACGAAATTCCCTTATCTATGAGCCCCGATGGACAGCGACAGGAAGGTGTAATAATACGGAATTCATTTATATGCTAATTGCTGGCCAGAGTGCCACTGAAATTTTCCGATTGGGAAATTAATCGAAACTACCACCGGGCCATTGTTATAAGGATCAATAGATATAATTAAAATGGAGTTAGATAAACTATTAACAGTTTTGATATTAGTTAGTAGTCTAGATATTTACGTAATCAGCAGAAGAATTTATCAAACACTAGCTTTTGCCCGCGTGCAGGTCGGAAATTATCCCACGGGAACGTACTCCGGGATAAAATCCTATGTCCTATGCCAGATCATGGTCTACCCATGTGCCATATTTCATACAAATCCGTTCAGCCAATTTAGCATGAAAGCGTAACAAACAAACTATAGGTAGGTAATATTAAGTAGCTAGAATAGGAAGCAATCGATTAGAAGTTTCTTTCACAAGAAGAAAGAAGACTGGGATTGAAATTGTGTTTTTAAATTTAGGCAATGTTTTTAAACGCAGTTATGGGGCTGGTTTCCTAAGCCAATAACTAATAATATCGCTCCGAAAAACATGGCGCTAAAAAGCTTACGGGTACCTTCCCAAGGAAAGTCTCGTTAAAAAACAATTTCCCAGCTTGTCGGAACAGAAACGCAAATGAGATTAAATCGTTCACAAAGGCAATTAATCTGCATCTAGACGAGACGTTTCCCTAATTACAGGTGAGGATTCCTAGAATACTTCTGCCGTGGCAATTTATATCAAGCAACATTGCAGATGACGACCATATTTCAGGACGTATGCAGAAAGGCAATATTTTAACTCCAGGGAACGGAATTTCGTTCCGTAATTTGTCTCCGCTCCACTGGAAATTCTAGGAGATGTGGAATCTCATGTAAACGCCACACGTTGCAACTTTTGTCCAAGATGTTATTCCATGTGAGTTTGCTATGTCATTTTGGATAGATAATGGGATTTTGGTTGCATGTTTTACATAAAGACGCTGATGCAGTTATTGTAATAAAACCGTGAAGAACATTCTAAGACAATGTTTTCTTCATTATATCGTGGGTTCAAGCTGGGTAGAAAAGGACTATAGGTTCTAGCTAAAGCTTCTGCTTTCAGTTGAGCTGCTGCGTCGTTGTTGCAAGCTTCCGTTGGTAGTACTTGCAAGGTAGTGGACAAACGATGAGCCTATAGAGATCCAATATATTGTATGTACGAAATAATAATAATTATTGTAAAAGCTGGCAGGTAACGCATAATAAATAACCAATGAATAAATTACTTATCTACAGAATAATTTTCAAAATTCTAACCTTTTGGAATTAAAACGTACGAACCTTCTCCGTTCTTAACGAACAGCGCTAAGTCTCAAGACATAATTATGTACATAGACATGTTCATTCCCAAAATCGATTTGTCTAGCCTTTTCCCAACTATGTTGGGGTCGGCTTCCCGTCTATCCGGATGCAGCTGAATACCAGTATTTTACTTGGAGCGACTGCCTATCTGACCTCCACAACCCACTAATTGGGTACTTAATATGATACCTCTTGGTAACCCACTTGGTACTGGATGTCAGACTTTCGGGCTCTGACGAAACGTAACGATTGTCAAAGATCCACGAATGACAGCCGGGACCTACGGCTTAACATGCTTTCCGTAACACGGAGGAGTCTCGGTATGTAAAGATGGTCACACATCCACGGACCAACCCAGGCAAGCATAACTTAACATGATGGATCGACCCGTGCGGCTGTTATTACCCAGCAACTGCTAAAGAGTTGTGGAGATTTTACAGTTATTTTCGAATCGTGTACCAGGGTACAAGTTGAAGGAAGGAGATAGTAATTAGCTTGGATGAAGTTTCTCGGGCGTCTACGTCTATGTGGATTAAATGAACCTGCGGTAGACGGTACCTATAATAGCCTTCCGTAACCGTATCTTGCTGGTGAGTGCTGCAGTGTTGTTATAGGTACCTAGGTACTTACGTGTTGAAGCTTACAATAGTCTATTATCCCCCTATATTTGCCATGGGAAGTGGGTCTGACAGAAATCAAAGTTAAGTCAATCTTGATACAGGTACCTTGCTATTAAAGCATGGTCATAAATATTACATTTCATGTAGGTATAAATATTTATGAGTTAAAAATTAAAATTCAACAAACCTCAGGAGGGCTGAAATCGGCCTATTTATTTTTAGAATTTTTCGATATCATCCGAACGGTGAACACAGTGTATATAAATTAGATTAGCAATCAGAATTACCTATTATCTACGGCCCGTAGGTACTTAAACAATCGTACGAACGACTTTTAAATATAAACCATGTTCAAAAATCGTTCTTCAATACGAAACATTGTCATGACTGCCTTCTGTAATAGGCTTCCAAAAACTTAATTAAATAGATTCCACGTTGCTATTCGTGACCAAACCCATCAAATCCCCGTCCTTGGTGACCTTATACAGACTATCACAACAGCGTCACTTAAGTTTACCAAACATTTGGCGTGGGCCAGATTTCCCTTACGTTAGGGCGAGCATCATTTATCTTAATAAGGGACGTTGATTGTCACTGGCGCACGTCGACGTCACGTCGCTCGCTGCAGGTAGGTACCTAATTATTAATACTTAGATTAAGTAGGTACCTATTTCGATCAATACTAAGGTAAATTGTTGAGTCGATTTAGATTAACGAATACTTTAGCATAAAATGGTTTCGGAAAATATTATTTATTTATATTATTTATAATAATGTCGTATTTAATTCAGTCTTTGTACAAAACTGTCTTGAAAGCCGAAGCTTTTAGCTAGAACCTATAGTCCTTTTCTACCCAGCTTGAACCCACGATATAATGCAGAAAACATTGTCGTAGAATGTTGTTCACGGTTTTATTACAATAACTGCATCAGCGTCTTTATGTAAAACATGCAACCAAAATCCCATTATCTACCCAAAATGACATAGCAAACTCACATGGAATAACATCTTGGACAAAAGTTGCAACGTGTGGCGTTTACATGAGATTCCACATCTCCTAGAATTTCCAGTGGAGCGGAGACAAATTACGGAACGAAATTCCGTTCCTTGGAGTTAAAATATTGCCTTTCTGCATACGTCCTGAAATATGGTCGTCATCTGCAATGTTGCTTGATATAAATTGCCACGGCAGAAGTATTCTAGGAATCCTCACCTGTAATTAGGGAAACGTCTCGTCTAGATGCAGATTAATTGCCTTTGTGAACGATTTAATCTCATTTGCGTTTCTGTTCCGACAAGCTGGGAAATTGTTTTTTAACGAGACTTTCCTTGGGAAGGTACCCGTAAGCTTTTTAGCGCCATGTTTTTCGGAGCGATATTATTAGTTATTGGCTTAGGAAACCAGCCCCATAACTAACATTGCCTAAATTTAAAAACACAATTTCAATCCCAGTCTTCTTTCTTCTTGTGAAAGAAACTTCTAATCGATTACTTCCTATTCTAACTACTTAATATTACCTACCTATAGTTTGTTTGTTACGCTTTCATGCTAAATTGGCTGAACGGATTTGTATGAAATATGGCACATGGGTAGACCATGATCTGGCATAGGACATAGGATTTTATCCCGGAGTACGTTCCCGTGGGATAATTTCCGACCTGCCCGCGGGCAAAAGCTAGTGTTTGATAAATTCATCTGCTGAACACGTAAATATCTAGACTACTAACTAATATTAAAACTGTTAATAGTTTATCTAACTCCATTTTAATTATATCTATTGATCCTTATAACAATGGCCCGGTGGTAGTTTCGATTAATTTCCCAATCGGAAAATTTCAGTGGCACTCTGGCCAGCAATTAGCATATAAATGAATTCCGTATTATTACACCTTCCTGTCGCTGTCCATCGGGGCTCATAGATAAGGGAATTTCGTAGTTCACTGGAGCGTGCTGGTTTTATGTAAAACCATAATTATTTTGAGTAGGTATTGATTGACAGATATTCATGGATTTTTTGTTGTCATCCCATCCCAGGAGGTAATTTAGATGCTAGAAGAATGGAACGCTTTTAATTAAGTTTAATTGATCAATTCCTAGGTGCAAGGTACATGAAGGTATATAAATTCCAATTAGATTCCAAAATAGAACTATTCTGAGAGTCCAATACATTTTGAAAATTTTAAAAAATTACCAATAGTTGGGAATCGAACTTACAACCATCTAGGTTTGCACAGCAGTCGTCGAACCGCTAAGCTAATAGCTTTGTTCAGAGTTGACTAATAGCCGTTCTTAAGTAGGTATATGTCTTGATCGACTGCTTAGCTCCATAAAGGTATAGCGTGATGATAATCATTTTAAAAGTTAAATCTGCGACTATCTCCTATATTTTCTGCCTATTGGCTTGTCGTTTTACAATTTACGGTAAACTATAGAAGAATATGAATATCCTAACTAGTATAGTATTATAAATGCGAAAGTGAGTTTGTTTGTTACGCTTTCACGTTAAAGCGGCTCAACGGATTTGGATGAAATTTGGCACAGTGGTAGACCTTGACCTGGAGAAGGACATAGGCTACTTTTCATCCTGAATCGCATACGAAGTCGCGGGCAGCAGCTAGTAATGCAATATTGTTCATCCCACATAGCAAATAGCGTGATAATTTATAGGAAGTGCCTCCGCTGCCGGCGCCGGTTGCTGAATTGGCTGCCGGCGCTGACTTTGGTTGTCAGTTTGACGTATGGAGTAGATAGGCAGGGAAGGCATAATAAAATAAACCTGTAACAGAGCATTATTTTTTTTCCATATTCCAGTATTAAAGTACTACCCGAAACCAAACTAGTAAGATTAGGTTTAATAGTTTTAATCGCAAAAAAGGTTAGGTAAGTTAGGTTAGAACTGTGACACCTTACGCACGAGCGGAACGAGCGTGAAGCGAGCGGTGCCGCGGCAGCGGCCGGCGAATGCCAAAAGCAGAAAAACATATTTTAGTTAGGGTTAGTTAGTTGGGGTTCTGAATACTGGAAGGGTTTCTATAAACGCCACGCCGCGCCGCCGGTGTCCATTATGGAAGCCGGCAGCCGATGTTTTTAATCTCGGCTGCCGGCAGTAATGTCATTGCCGGTTCCAATGGCGTTATTTTTGGGAGCCGGCACCGGCAGCGGAGGCACTCCCTAATTTATAGCCTACATACTGACCAGACCTATAGGGAATCTCTATGCAAAATTTGAACAGGTTCTATCTGGTAGAAGGTATTTGCGTGATGCTGGAACATACCTACATTCAGACAAACAGACAAAAATAATTAAAACTAGGCATATTTTCGACATTGAATCGTTTCCAGACCTCGACGCAGTTACTTTTTTTCAAAAATAATCAATGTACAGTTTTGAGTTCGCTATGAGTTTATGATATGGTACCTATTCGTAAAACATGATCAGCATTGCTACCGAGTAAACCTTTCTGTAACCATCTCACCGAGAAAACCTAGGTGAAGTGAGCGTGGAATGAGCTGTCATTGTCATAATTCTAAGGCAGTGACAGTTCACTCCACGCTCACTTCACCTAGGTTTTCACGGTGAGATTTTTACAGAATAGCACAACTGTTCCTGGTAACATTGCAGGGTAATTTAGATTTAATAGTAGATAGATAATTAGTAGATTATAATAGAGATTTTATTTGTCTCAGGCTCTTACAAATCGCTGGACCGCAACCGGCGTTTTAATGAAATTCCTATCAACAAGCAAACTATGTTTGGATCAGAACAAGATACCTTTGTTTCAGTTCTGTAATTTGGTATTGGTGCGCGGTTAATCGAGATGAATAGTTTTATTATTCAAAGTTTGGTAGATTTTCGGAAAACCCGCAAATCGAATCCTCACGGGACATAACATCGTGTTATTAACATTACTCAGAAGTTTCTCAACCCTACACTAATCGATCTAACTTCAAAAAAGGTTTTTATTCGTAAAGGGTTCTGATATCAATTTTACAATTCCTCGAAAATTCCTTTTCCTGTACCCACAGTCGTGCTTCTGTAAAGTTTACTTCGAACTTATTAACCGCACATACTTACCTAATTCTACTCGAAAGCAAACTCATCTATTGATTTAGTATCTGAATAAGCACATACATTTTCGTTCGTCTTCTCTGTCCATGCTGTAAGATTCTGGAACTCACTTACGCCTAGCATTCGTGATTTGAAAACTGTTTCTTTATTTAAATTTCGTGTAAAAGAGCATTATCTTTCCTCTCAACTGTGAGTAAAATAATATAGGTACCTATAGTGTATTTATGTTTATATATTTAAGCTTTATGTATTTATTTATGTACCATATGTTAATTTTCTTGCGTATATGTGTAGGTATATTTTAGGATATTTTAGTTAAGACTTCGCATAATCATGTTATCCTCTTCTTGTTCTCACACACTATTGTCTACATTTCTTTATCATTTCTCCTTTCGCAGGTCTGCTGGATGAAATTTCTTAAGAAATAAGCAGTAGGTACCTTTGTACTCATATTATAATTATGTCGTATCTCTATGTATTTTACTGTGTGTACATAAATAATAAATAAATAAATAAATATGGTAGGTGCATGTATCGACACCTTTTGTATTTCGAAGTGCCGCGTACAGTTTCCCCTACCGTTTCGAAATACATTTTCTCAAAATCTAAAAGATTGAATAATCTAAACCCCTTCATTAAAATTTTATTCAATTTAAAGTATCAATAGCTTTAAATAGACTAACGAATGAATAGTACTATTTATTGGTCGGACAAGCCGCCGTGATTAGGGGTGGCATGCAATCCGGCGCGATGGCATGTGACGCGCATACTAAATGCAACACGCGGTCCACTCGTCTGTATAAATTATAAACGTGCAAATTGTGGGTGGCATCCCTAATGTTGAATTGGTTTAGTTTAGAAGGTACCTATCGTTAATTGGGTTACTAGAAATTTTGAATAATTTACGTCGATTTGGTGTGGTTGCGTTTGTTCGTCACCATTGCTTCCAGTCTATGTTCGTGATTCTTTGCTACATCGAATACTTATAAACATTGTTTTCTATGAATACTTTAACTTCAACCTGGATTACATGCTACGTAGTCGAACAAAAGCATGCTAATTTCGAGCAGATGCTCCCCTCTAGTAGCACAAAATTAGCATAATGTATACGAAAAGAGTATGTTAATATTACACACACGGAGAGCATGCTACCTAAGTCGGTAGCATGCTTTTTAATAGTGTGTATTTTAGCCTTTACTTTCTAAAGACAAATATAATTGGTATTTGCTCCTAGTTTCTGTAATTAAAATGCTCTCTGGAGTGAATTTCTAGTATTTATACCGTCTATTTCTCTTAGCAAGCAAAGTAATTACTCTTTAATGGAAGCAACTAAATAACGAGATAAACGCTAGAAACGCCATTTCTGTACATTTAAGATTGAAACACTATTTGCTGCAGTAAATTTTTTATTTACTCTCTAACATGGTATTTTTACAAAGGAATTCTTTAAATAAGTACCTATTTACTTATTTACTAGAGCATAAAGCAACGACTGAGGAAATGGGGGAGTATTTTCAATGTAGGTAAATAAAGCGATATTACCGTGCATGGTGCATTTTAATACCGTGTAGGTAAGTAAATATCGCCATCCTAACTAATAATATATAAAGTGATTTTGTTTGCTTGTTTTTGAAGGTGAGAAATAAAGAATTTGGGATGAAATATTGAATCGCAATTTTTTCCCGATGGAAAATCTCATCAGGCACACAGCTTGTACATACCTAAGTCTTTTCCAATACTATTTTGTGTTGTATATACCTATACTCCAATTATTATAGCATGAGAAAAATAACGACAGTTATAAAGTAATATTGTTGAAATTACTGCACTTTAGAGTTACCTATTTTTTTAATGTGAATGATAAAGAGATTACATTGCTTTGAATTTATCATGAAATAAGGAGTTTATTAATGTTTATATCGAAATACCGAAAGGGTGATAACCGTTATTTTTCTAATGTTATAAAATGTAATAAATGGATTATAAGCCTTTTCAAATACTGAGTCGACAGGTTGAGGTCGCTTTACAGAAAAGCCCTACATAGTTGTCCAGAACACCCACTATATTCACATAATTCCATATAACTCTATCCATGTACGCTATAAATGACAATATCACTATTCTACGATTTCATATCGCCTGCGTTCCCGGTATACGGACGCGAGTGGAATCTTGTTATCCAGTGCGCGCGACTAGCTATTTGTCACCGTCTATAATCCTATCTCGTACCACCTGGATGCATAGGTATACTTACGAGGAAATTCTAGCCAGCTACCTACAATTGTTACAACTTTATGTATGTTTCATGGACAAAAAGAAAATTAATTTTAGTTGATACAGTTACTATAGGTACGGACTCCTCTGCCTAACCCATTGGGGATTAGAGACCTGATGTTATTTTATGATCAGAGATCGGTTATTCGGATGCATATTTACCTAAAGTATCTTTTTGTTAACGTATGGCTTCTTATATTTTTTTTTGTCCCAGATTCTTGGTTATTTCATAAATAACGCAATGTAAATAATATTCCTAAGCATATAAATATTTCTAATGTACCTATGTAAAACTAGGCAAGAAAGTTATTGAAAAATATCACAAATACATTTTTTTTTAAACATGAAATCAAAATTCATCTTTCTCGGAAACCGGTACCTTTTCCATACTGAAGCGCACTCCATGCTAGTCAACACACAAACTTTAGGTAAATATGCATCCGAATATCCTATCACTGGTAATGATACAGTTTATGTAGTAAATAAATAGTAGGTATTTTATCTACAGTTTTGTTT
This sequence comes from Lithophane ornitopus, assembly GCA_948473465.1. Classification (NCBI taxonomy): domain Eukaryota; kingdom Metazoa; phylum Arthropoda; class Insecta; order Lepidoptera; family Noctuidae; genus Lithophane; species Lithophane ornitopus. Next base: position 7,290,072 of record OX419624.1, on the reverse strand, counting down.
AGTTTTTGCTAAATTTATTGGACTGAAAAGAGCCTTCGGACCATTTTAGAATACATCTAATTTATACTATACCGTCACAATTCACCATACACACTCATCACTGCTACCGTTCTACCTTCTTTAATGCTGACTGGTTTTCTGTTCACCACGCCATGATCTTTTCTGTTATAACTCGAGCCAACATGTCAGGCGAATACAACTGTTTTAATGTATGTTAGTACCTACCTACTTGGAACATCTTCACTGCGTAAAACATTGCGAAAAGTTTTATCATAGTGAAGAGATTCAAATAAAAATAAATGTTATTTTTTTGTCTTATGGACTATATTACTTCAACCTGAGACCTTTAATATGATAGGAAATAGGGTCGGTCCACTCTCCATACAAACTCTCTCGCCGGTTTTCTCTCTCGTTTATGACCTTAGAGCAATGATTTTTTACAGTAAAATAAATATCAACTAGTTCTATGCCCCTATGTTTTCCGTTTCGATGATACAATTATCTGTAAGTACTAGAACCCTCCGAAAATGCTCAAAATTGCCTGTTTAAACCGCTGTCATCAGATACCTATTGTACTTTGACAACTATTAATTAAAAAAGAACAACATAGGGACACAGTAAATATCCTTCTTAGGGCAGATTTAACCAAAGCCAGATATCTTTTATTCGGGGAATAAAATTGACGTCTGACAGTTTTTGTATAGAAAATCTGTCAAATATATAATTATTTATTCGCTGGATTAGACTTATAGTAGGGATAAAAGTTTGAATTCACCCTTATTTAATTAATAAAATATCTTTACAATTGGTCCAATATTGGAGAAGAAATAGACGAGAGTCGAACCTCGACTCTCGTCTATTTCCTCCTCCAACATTTATGACTTTTTCTACGGAGAAAAGACCGACCCTATTTCCTCTTAAGTTTGTAAGTAATTACAATCCGAAAAGCTTAAGTACACACGGCTACACATCAAGCTATACATTTCCAGTATAAGCTGACCTCGCATTGTACGGAAATCCTAAACAATGCGAGATCAGCATAAACTGGAGATGTATAATAGCTTGATGTGTAGCCGTGTGTACCTACTAATGCTTTCGAAAACGAGAATTTTATCGAACAGTGAGCGTTTAATCCAATCTTCGGTCAGACATCAGGGGTCCGTCAAGATAGTACTCGAGCTAATCCATCAGACGCCAGCAGCGGTTTGTCTACCTCTGTCTAAGTTCATCTAACAGGTGGGTGAAAAATATTGACTTTATTGGAACTTGCTGTGACTTTGAGAAAAGGCCGCTTAGAAGTTGTAAGTTGTTAGGAAACCAGCGTCAGACAGTATCTGACAAGTTAAAACATTATTTTTAACTTTTTATTTTGTGTTTCACGAACTGCGTCCAAATAAACGTTATTATTTCTTTCTTTCTTTACCTACTTACTTCCTTTACTAACGCTGTTAATTTTATGATGACTGAAATGGGTCAGTGGTAAAATGAATAGTGGTATTACGAATTGCTTTTATGTCATATTAGAGGAATTGCTAATGACAGCTAGGATTCAGGAAATAAACTGCTTTTAGAGGAATTGCTAATGTGGCCGGTTTAGGCCCCCTGACGTCACACAAAAATCCTGCATCGCGCAATTAGAGTTTACCGCGCGATCAACATAAACAAAATTCCAACATCAATCTTTGGGCAGTTGCACGCCAGACACGACACCCTGGTCTGGTCGAAGTCCCTTTTCTATAGAGTATGAGTGAACTTTACACCCTGTTCCTCGTACCTCTAAAGTATAAAGTAAGATAGCAAATTGTGTAAATGCTAACCTAACCAGCTGTTTAATCAAATGTAGGTATGCAGACTACATGACTTTACTTAACTATACAAATATTAACATGCTAAAATACATAATATCCTTAAAAGCTCTGTACCAAAAGCCCATTCAAGAAACTCGACTACCTGGCTACTATTTCACAGTACGAATCCAGCTTACATCAAAGTAAATACATGACAGTCTCAAGAGGAATTTAGGATACATACAAAAAAGATATGTAGCTGTTATGGACCAAGTAATAAATACTTGCACTTTTCATAATGCCCGCGCATTATGAATAATGACAAGCTACTTAGGGCAAAATAATTAAATGTCATTATAAATATTGCCGTGTGGTCTTTGGGCAATCTAATAATACACAGGTATTTAATTATGGTAAAGTCATCATAGGTCAGCAGAGTGTCTATGAATCGAAATATTTTATATGATTTTAAATATTGATTCTACGTTTGAATTCAAAATAATAGTAATAAAACCTGGTTTTAATTGTGCTGCCCCAAAGGTGACTAGCATAATAAAAAATGTCCAGTTGAATTGGGTCTTTCAATAGTTATTATCATACTGCCCTCTCATATTGGGCATTTTTCAAACTGCCCGGGCATTTTTCAAACTGCCCGGGCATTTGTTATAATGCCCTAATAATCACTTGGTCCATAACATAGCTACACAAGTCTCGAACTAAATGCTGGCTGCATGAAATATTCAACTGTGAAAAGGGTACAATCTCCAGGGAGCTGTAATTTAAATAAATATTATTTCACCACATATTTTATGTATATTCACCGCGACGAGGACTACGTTTAATATGCTCTTGTTTATAAACGAGTTTGTGTTTATTATTTTTCATTGTAGAAGTTAGTTAAGATCTTTAGAATTAATAACTGATCAGTCTCTGGACTCAAGGGGATTTAATTATAAACGTGATTAACTTCTGGTTAACAATACATTTTTTGATGTTGAAAAGTCTCTTAACTTGAAGCAACGTTTATAAATAAACCAATAAGTGTCATTATCTGAATCACATAAAAGGTATACATACAAGACATCACAGACAAATAAATTAAAAATCCGGAGTCACACGTGTTATACATTAAATAGATAACGTGTGACTCCGGATTTTTAATTTGTTTTAGTTTTATAACTTTTTTTTTTTTTAATTTTTAGTTTTATACCTAACTTTTATTTTTATTTAATTTTTAGATTTATACCTTTTTTTTTGGTTTTATAATATAAGTATCTATGTAGATATTTTTGAAATGTGCTAAATGCCCTTTCATTTGAGACCCAACATGGCATGATAAAAAAAATAAAAAAATAAGTTTATGACTTTATCACCTCTAAAGGGCACTATATTCAATTTAATGTGAGGTCACATAGCCTATAACCAGCGGACGATGAAGACGTTTCCAACAATACCTCATTTGTCAAATTATGATGAGCAGTTTAGAAGTTATGAGGGAACAGATGAACATAGGTACACATACATACATACGACATCATACATACCTGTCAAAATCATTACTCTCCTTTTTGCTTCGCCATAGTTGAGTAAATAGATATGCCATGAAAACTTAGAATGTATTTAAGTTCGTACTCCAAATTCAACCTTCAGCCAAAAAAACGCATTTGCAAACGAACGTAGCAGCAGCACAGGTTATATTTACGGCCGCCTGCCGCCTGCCCAACTCACGTATCGGACATTAGTTGGGCAGTTCCACGCCAGCTCACTAATGGCTCAAACGTACGTGCTCGATCATATTCCACACTATTCTGTTACATTACACGTTTTAGAGCAAGAAAAAATTTGGACTGTTTTTAGTGGCATTTCTAGAAAGGGTAAATAAAAAAGTTTAATTGTTGTGGGACCAATGCCACAGAATAAATAAGTAGCAGTTTTATATCTCGGCAGTGACCTTGAAATAATTACCTACGGCCGGTCCGTAGATATCCTTTCCGCGTCCGTGCTTAACTGCCGTGCACTCGATAGGTACCTACCTACTAGATTTCGAAACACGGCCGTTTTCTATCTAGAATACTGTTACATATTTATACTGTGCCTTTGCGTTAGTTTCCTCTATCAAATATTAAAAAAAAACAGGTAAATCAGCTTTATAAACTTGGAAAAACCAAATAAATCACTTAGGTACCTACACACATTCTTTTTTTTTAAATCCTCCATTTACAGTAATTTAATAGTTTTTATGGAATTATAATCATTTTATTAACATAATATTATAATGTATGGGACCGATGGAACTTGTTTGCAAATAAGTAATTTCTCAACCTTAGTAGGTTGGAAAATTACCTGTATGCCTACCCCACAAAGTCACCCAACGTTTTTCACAACGTTAAAGAACCACCAACATTTTTCACCCGTAGTAACTAGGTATTTTAACATTATAGGTTTACAGTATTTTTAGCTTACTGACCACTTTTTAAGTTCTGAGTTGAGCTCCACTATTACCGCCAAATGCTTGCACTGACTGGACAGGTGCACTCAAATCTAGTTCTTTCCTCAAAAGACCATTTCAGACGCTAATCTACATGATCCTCATATGGTCTGGACTTTAAAAGAGAGTTGTTTCGGCCTTTCTTCTCAGAGTAGTCAGATAGGAAACGCCGCTCTCATCTAACTTATTTTAAGTACTATTTTATAATGTGACGTGTAAAAGTGATTCTCATATTCTATTTACAGAAAAAACAATTTCATTTTTTAACATACACATATGGGTTTTGGGTCGAAGATATATTTCGTTTTTATCCACACAGCTGCCGAGCCCTTGACACGGACGTCACACCAATATATCATGCGCGTTGTCTATTCTAGGAAGCTTCTAGATTGTTCTAGAAGCTTCGCCTGTCAAAGGGATTGTGGCGGGAGCAGTTCGTAATAAGTTATCCTGTTACAATTTCATTTATTTGAGCTCAAACCCACCAATCCAATCTCTAATGTAGGTACACTCGATACCTGCTTGGCTACCTACATAAATCACAACTTCAATCACAAAGGAGCACACACGGGTTTCAGTTCGACAGTCTTGTGCTTCGTTAAGGTGTGCAGCATACATGAGAGATTTCATTAACACTGCCTTGGCACAGTGGGCACTCCCCTTTGCTTTATTGAGAGAATATTGACTAGCTAGGTTGCAGTGGTCGGCAGTATTCGCTTCGTAGCCCTCTCGTATCATTCAGTGGTATATTGAGAGGATGGAACCTGAATGAAACTGAATATAGGTGGTTTCTAGCAAAGGTAAGACAGATTGGATGCATTTTGCTGATAAATCCTATTTATTAAATAATAAATATTTGTATAAGTTTACATACAAATATTGCTCATTAAATAAACAGGATTTTTATTTAAATACCTATAAGTACTTATATATTTGCAATCACGTCCTCGAAAACGGCTCTAACGATTTCGATGAAAGTTGGAATAAAGGGATTGGGGGCGAAAAATCGATCTAGCTAGGTCTTTTAACTGGGAAAATTCGTTTTATCTACTTTCACAGCCTCCGGGATGTGGTACAACATTGGTATACCTGGACGATATGTTTATCTATTTTCACCCGAGCGGAGTCTTGTTCAATCTATCGGTACAATTAACGGCTACAAGATGTTAGAAGGTTCTAAAGCCAAACATTTCAAAATAGAAAAAGAATTACATTTGAAATTGCATTTTCATTCAAGACTTTCCTGCGTCAACTCCAATATGGTGCGGACTAATGGTTTGCCGAAGATATTCCTTCTAATTCGAACTAGATGGAGTAGGAACACAATCGAAAAATCATCAAAATTTGAAGGCCAGTTGCTCCATGTAAAAGACTGGTATTTAGCTGCATCCGCTTAGACTGAAAAGCCGACTCCATAGTTGGGAAAAGGCTAGGCAGATTGATTGATTGATTTATAATACATGTCTGAATGAAAAGATTATCTAAATACCTAACTAGGTATATAATCACGGCAAAGCAAAAAGGTGCCTACGAGTAGAGCGATTGAAGAGTTAAGTAGAACTTAACTCAATGAGTTTGTTTTCTCCAATTACAAAGTAAACTTGTACGTTTACTTTGTAATTGGAGAAAACAAACTCATTGAGTATTGACATAAGGCGTTTTTTATGAGAAAAAGTTAAAACTCTTTCACTCTGAAAGTTCACTGCTGTTCAGGGAAAGTTCAGAAAACGCTTGTAAACTCCACTGAAACTTTATATTACATTTTTCATACAAAAACAAAATAAAATCTATGTTCAAACATAAATGAACCGAATTTAACCAAAGCACCAAAACATTTAAAACAAACTATTCGTAAAAGACACAGATTCGAATTCTCCAATCGTGCAGAAAGTCATTCTCCGTCCAACTTTGGTTCATTTAATGGCATGGACACTAGTGAACGGTTACCGGAATTGAAAATTTATCAATGAACTCCTCCATTCGTCTGCCCGCCTGGTAGCTATTAGTCCCAGGACTCCAGGTAACCTAATTTACTACTAACCTCATTTATTTTTCGGAAATATCCAGTTTTACACAAAGCGAATTGGGGAGAAATCTGTTTGAATTAGAGGAGTGGTAAGTATTTTTGTATGTATAGGTTAGTTAAGTACATAAGTGGTAAGTTTGGTGTTTGCTTTATGGTTCGTAATAACAAAGGTTTATTTACAGAAGCTAAATCTTTGCCTAGCTTCTGTAAAAAGCATTTTACCACCCTTGATGTTCACTGCCAGTTGACTACTGCAAACCATTATATAATTATGTGTGTTTCTTCAACGCGAATCACTATTATTAACACGAAGGTTTCATTTTACATTTTCGCTCACAACAGTGATGTCAAAATATGAGATTTTATAAGTAAATCGGGGTTTTTCGGAAGTGGGCCGCGCGGATACGATCGCGTCCGGATATTGCAAGTCACGTGACTCGGATATTGCCTGAGACATATTTTTATCATTATTCTTGAAGCTTACATTGTCATTCTCTTTTTAAGATTAGAAAATTCGTTGACTTTGGAACTGGTGTTCATTTCTTCTATTGGACACTGTGAGATACGGTAACACAGTAAAATAAAAAATAAATTCTTATGAAATTCCAAGATAATTAAAGATATTAAATGGGGATACAATAATATTTACAACATTCGTTAAGGATGGTCAACCACTCCGTCACTTAATTTCACTTTACTAATAACCTACCTATTACTATAGTCCGCGCGCGATTGCTAGTCACCGCCTCAGGTTGTGAGCGGTGATTATATTTCACCGGAGTGCATTTTTTATACCCATAAATAAATAACTTGAATTATACTTACTATACACTTTTAGTACCTATACTATAGTTAATTGATTCAGGCGTGACTTTGCGTCCAGCGCTCGGTGTGGTAACACGTCGCGTTATGGTTTGCAATTGGTCAATCGTTACCCTGAGGATGCCTCATTGAGAGGTGAAACACGTGTCGATTTCTTACAGGGTTTTTTTATGGCTCTTGAAGAATAGTCAAGCGGAATAGGTTACTAAATATTCTATTGTATTTTACCTATACTATGACATGTAAATGTCATTACAACTTTAAGAAATTAACAATCCAGAATTCCGGACTCAACAGTACTTAGTGCAAAATCGAAAGAGAAATAAAGTCAACATTGTCGGCTCACACAGTTTCAGTTACGTTCAGTTGATCCCTGCACTGTCTGACTTGCGGCAAGCGACCGCACTGCACTGACAACGTGTGGACGACACGCCGTAAGTTAAGGTTTACTAGAAGAGATTGTCTTATATTCTTTTCAGTTACGTTCAGTTGATCCCAACACTGGATGACTTGCGGCAAACTAAATATAATTTACTGGAAATGATGACAGAACATTTGGTTGACAGCATACGTATTGCAAATGTATAGATGAATATTGCGATTAAAGCTCACTTCTCCGGTAAAAGTATACCTACTGAAAATGTACTCAGAGCCGATTTTGTCGTTTAAATGTATTGAAACTTAATTGTTTCATTCATAGATTTTTCAATTCTTTGTCACTCTACCGTCGGAACTTTCAAAGGATCAATGACAAGTTCAAACACAAGTTAGTACAAGATAAGCGGGCCTAGACAAGCGACAATCGCTTCTACTTACAACGACTTTCAACAGGATTGACATAAGCTTTTCGATAGCTTATGTCAGTCCTATACATTTTTGCCTGTTCCATCATCGTTATCGCTGATAGAATGTCATTTTGTCTGGGGCCTCAGAACTGTAGAGTTGTCATTCCATGCCATTTTCGATCCGTGTGCGTTAGTTTAGTTTGGCTCTTCGCATATGTAAGCATGTTTAGAATGTTTCGGTTTCTGGCTCCGTTTGATACGTACGTTTGATAAATGTAGGCACACATTTAACTAGCACTCCTAATTATTTAGATAAAAAGATATCATTAAACGTGTACCTACGAAGATTTTACAATGACGTTTTTCTGTAATGGCGATCACACGGTGGCAGCACTAAGACGTCGGGTCCGGACATCTGTTAAAAGTGTCAAAGCGCCTATATTTTTTGCTTTAGTCGTGACTGAATGATGAACGAATGAATGAAACAAATGAGGAACGTCATCATATATTTTATAATTCACTAGCTGTGCCCCGCGGTTTCACCCGCGTAGGTCTCGATCCCGTGGCAATATAGGGATAAAATGTATCCTATGTCCTATTCCAGGTCAAGGTCTATCCCGGGGATACCGCACGGTCTCCCGTGAGGCGGCGAGCCTCCTTGCCGGATTACCGCCATGGGATCTGGAGGCGAAGGTCCTCGCGCACATCTGGGAGTGGCGCGAGGAGATGAAGCGCCGGGGCGTAACTCCGCTGCCGCGAGAAATCGCGGCACAGCGGACAGAGCCCCGGCAGGATCTCATGGCGGCATGGAGAGTGCGATTGTCGCAACCCAGTGCTGGGCACGCCACAATTACGGCGATAAATCCCTTCTTTGAGGAGTGGCTGGAGAGGCGCCACGGCGTCCTCACCTTCCGCCTGACGCAGGTCCTCACCGGACATGGCAGCTTCGGGAGGTACCTGTGTAGGATTAGGCGGGAGGAAACGCCCGGGTGTCACCACTGTGCGGATCGTCCGGAGGACACGGTGAAGCATACGGTGGAGGTGTGCCCTGCTTGGGCGGAGCACCGCCGTGCCCTCGTGGAGGCGATTGGCGGCACTGATCTCTCGCGTCCAGCCCTGGTCCAGGCCATGGTACGGAGCGAGAGGGCATGGGAGGCGGTCACCTCCTTCTGCGAAGCAGTGATGCTCGCGAAGGAGGAGGCGGAACGCGTGAGGGAGAGGCAAAGCTTGCGCCCTCACGCCCCTAACCGCCTCCGCTGGAGACACCCTGGGCGTCGGTAATCCCAGGTGGATTCCCGGCCACCATAGGCGCGGGCTTGCGGACGGCGAGCAATGGGTAGCTCGCCGTCCGATAAGGACCAGGGCCGAGTCGATGGCGCGTCGTGTTCCACGTGCGCCTAAAAGAGATGTCAGCACACCTGACGGACCGTTAGGACCGATGCCTGCCAGGGTTGCGGAATAGTCCCAAAGGGATACCGGGACCCTGGCAACAGGCAACTGAAGGAACACCAAAAAAAAAAAAGGTCATGGTCTATCCGTGTGCCCATCCTCTCCTTTCTCGAGTAGGAAACGTCGCGGCGGCGCACGCTACGGAAGCTCTCAAAAAGGAATAATTTTTCCCGTTTTTGCACCATTTTTCATTTATGCTCCGCTCTTATAGGTCGTAGCGTGATGTTATATAGCCTATAACCTGCCTGGATTAGCGCGTTCAAACAAACAAACAAACTCTTCAGCTTTATACCTAATATTAGTATACATTGTCGAAATGGAAGACCTCTTGTCAAAGTGCTGCCAACTTGTGGCGTGAATTTTTTGTAAACTTGCATTCCTTCGGACCTTCGTTTATCGGAATTAGCGTTGGAAGGTCTCCTTCACGGTGGATCGATGACCTGGTGAAGGCCGGATGGATGCGAGAAGCACAGAACCTGTCGAAGTGGAGGTGCTCGAGGGGGCCATGACCAGCAGTGGACGTCATTTGGATGAACTGATGACAATTATGACTTTGTTTACCATAGTTGCAGTTGTTGTTTTTGCATAGTTGTTAGCCGCACGGATCGAGCCATCAAGTTAAGCTACGCTTGCCGGGGTTGGTCTGTGAATGGGTGACCATTTTTACATACCGATACTCCTTCGTGCCTTGGAAAGCACGCCAAGCCGTTGGTCCCGGCTGTCCTTCGTGGATCTTTGACATTCGTTACGGGTCGCCAGAAACTCGAAAGTCTGACAACCAGTATTACCAAGGGGTATCGTATTACCCAGTTACTGGGTTGTGGAGGTCAGATAGGCAGTCACTCCATGTAAAATACTGGTATTCAGCTGCATCCGGTTAGACTGGAAGCCGACTCCAACATAATTGGGATAAAGTAATAAAAACTAAAACCCAACTACGACTAAAAAGGTATAAACCAGACACCGCAGACAGACAAATAAAAAATCCGGAGTCACACTTGTGTTAGGGCATAAATCGAACAGATTACGTGTGACTCCAGATTTTTATTTGTCTGTCTGCGGTGTCTTGTTTATACCTTTTTAGTCGTAGTTGGGTTTTAGTTTTTATAACTTTAATTTTTTTTTAAATTCTTTTGGAGTTATAATATATATATTTTTGAAATGTGCTCATTCATGTGCTTCATCTTTTTTTTTTTTTAGTTCCTTACTTTGTCTTTTAGAGGGCGCCATTTTTAATTTAATGTGACGTCACATACCTTATAACCAGCGGACGATCAAAACGCTTCCAACGATACGTCATTTGTCAAATTGTGATGAGTGGTTTAGAAGATAGGAGGGAACAGATGAACATACATACATACATACCGGTCAAAATCATAACCCTCCTTTTTTCTTCGCCGTAATCGGGTAAAAAGGCTAGGCAGATAGATTGATCACCTAGGTATTTCAACTGATGGTAAGCAATACGGTCCACTAGCTTAGAAGTAACCTAGGCCTTTCACTCAAGAGTCAAGACTTGAAATCCCCCAGGCTGTAGCCATCAGCAGGATAGAGCTAGCTAACCATTTTATTATAAACAGACGTACCTACACATAAGTAGTTTATTCTCTATTGTTTTATGTCGACAAATGGACGCAAAAACATACAAAAATATACACAATGCCAGGTTTTTATTCAACTGGTAATGGCTGTTCACTTTGTGTTCTACACAAATAGTTGTTTGTGTTGTTGTGTTTGGGTTGCCAACTTTTTTTTATAAATAAGATAGTTTTTTCGAAGCTATTGCGTGTAAAAATATAGCAGATAGTGAAAAAAAATATATATATTAGGTAGGTACGTTACAATTTTTTTTTATGTCTCATAAACACTGTTTTTTTTAAGGTTTCAAAATATCATTACTTCAGCTTTTATGAGATTAATACTGGCCCCGTTGTGCTCATCTCGCCATTTTGTATTTATCATTAAAATATGCGCCCAGATAAAGTTGCTGATAAACAAAGAAGAAATGATACTAGCAACACTTATTGCTCTTTTTCAGCAGTAGATTTAGCAAATTTTTTTCAGACAATGCAATATCCAGAATTTTGTTAATCCAAATTTTTTAATTTAATTAAATTTTTCATTGAAAATAATAGTAGTTTCGCCTCCTACATATTTTTTTAAATAGTGTTTAGGCCTCTAATACAGCAAGATATTATAGTAGGGTTGGCAAACATAGTTCTACGTAATAGGTTTTTATTTTCAGCTTTGATGCCTTACAAATGGAAACTTTGTAACAAAAAATAAATCATTTTATTTGATATGGAAATGGATTCAAAATATACACATCACGCCTGTAAGCCTCGAAAAACAAACAGACATAAAATAAACTCGAAATCCTATAACTGCAAAAATTTAAACTGCCTCGGCTTTTAATTTACTTATATTATTTTGTCTATCAAGTGAAGTGCCCTGTATATTGATTTATTTATTTTTATTTAAATCACAATTATAACACCTTTACAGACTTATCCAAGGCGATGTTATAAGCACACTTACACAAATTAACAAAAATCACTTGTAAGCAGAATTACAAAGAATTATATACCTACCAAGTCATATAACCATTAATATAAACATGATAAATCTTATAAGATGGGATCTCTTTCAATAAATTGTTGTGCCATTTTAATGAATTTCAGCAGGTTTTGTCCAAATATACCTATCCTCCGATATCGTAATAACATTAATAAAATTAATATGACAAATGTACTAGTGGATATGTCGGTTTTATGAATTTTAAATAGCCTTTTGGCAGTTTCAAATTCAGTTCATTTATTGCTAATAAATATGCCAAATGTTTTGCGATGATGTGTTTTGCACGAAGACTACAGTTGTTATGTTTGACAGCATTCGGATATATTCGCCCTTTCTCCCATTCCCCCTTATACATACACCCTTGTAATATAGGTACAATAACGTAACATGACTGAAATCACACGTTACTATCTACCTACAGATAAAATTATAGCATCGGAACAACATTTGATTTCAAGTCTTTACTACCTACATAATTGGTATAAAACATTCCACCCGCCGCGCCTGTCTGTCTAATTGTCTGAACGCGATAAAGTCAAAAACCACCGAACGGATTTTCATACGGTTTTCAGCAATCGACGGAGTCACTCATGGGAAAGGTTATGTGTATAATTCATTAAGGTTTTGTGTAAATTGGCTGAAAAATTACGATGGTTGTTGAAGATGTCAGAAAAAATCATGCCGACTGGGAACTTTAGGTACTGGCGTGGAATTCAATCATTAGTATTCCTGAGCTATTAATAAGATTTGGATGAAATTTGGTATACCTATGCTACTAATAGGATTTGGATGAAATATGGCACTCAGATAGCTTATAACCTGGATTAACACATAGGATAAATTTTACCCCGGTACGTTTCCATGAGATAATTTCCGACCTACACGCGGGCGAAGCCGCGGGCAAAAGCTAATACCTACGTAATAATCACCAACAACGTACTTCGCTTACCAAAACATTTCATAATTATCGCCCTAATTATAACAAGACCAACACAACATCAAATATCACTAGGTAATCAATGAGTTAACCGCAGCTAATATATTCAAATCGTAGCAGACAAACCTGCCCCTAGATGAAAGGGACCAGTGTTAATAAATCAGTCATTTTTAATTAATGTGTTAAGGTAGGTATAATTTATGCGTAAAAAGGAAAGGGTGATTAGTGTCTGCTGTCCTCTGGAGTGATTTACGAAGAAAAACGTCAAGAGAAGTAAACAAAGAGTATTGTTCTAATTACCCACCTCAGCGTAGTTTTTAGGGTTCCGTACCCAAAGGGTAAAACGGGACCCTATTACTAAGACTCCGCTGTCCGTCCGGCTGTCTGTCTCTCTATCTGTCTGTCTGTCCGTCTGTCACCAGGCTGTATTTCATGAACCGTGATAGTTAGAGAGTTGAAATTTTCACAGATGATGTATTTCAGTTGCCGCTCTAACAACAAATACCTACTAAATACAGAATAAAATAAACATTTAAGGGGGTCCCATACAACAAACGTGATTTTTTGCCGTTTTTATAGATAATGGTACGGAACCCTTCGTGCGCGAGTCCGACTCGCACTTGGCCGGTTTTATACTAAAGCAAAGTGAAGTAAGGAGAGACATTAAAGTTGATTAATAATACTGGAATGAGGAGAAATGACGTGTTTCTTTGGTTTAAAAGTTTGTTGGAGCATTTTGTTATGCTTTTAAACAACTGAATAAAAGGAATTCTGTAAAATACTATCACTTCGCCCGCGACTTCGTTCGACCCTACGAACTTCACCGGCCCCTCCACCCCTTTACAGGATAATTTTGGAAAATGTATCATTTCGGTCTTTATTATTTACCTTGACAAGAACTTGGGTCTAGTTTCAAGTTTCTAAATCGAAGGATTTTTCATACAAATTGATTTCTCGCTTTTCACTAGGGTTGGATTTATTATTAATAAAAAAAATCGGCCGGGCTGTGGACACGCGGACATAGAAAATGTATGTATCACTACTTTTAACTTCGATGCCGCCATCTCGTTCTCGGTGCGTCTCGGTGACGGCTGCGGTGGACAAACGTACTTACCAACATACCTTGTTCTTCACTACATATTATAAAACAAAGTCCTCCACCGCGTCTGTCTGTTCGCGATAAATTCAAAAATACTGTACCGATTTTCATGCTGTTTTCACCAATGGATAGAGTGGTTCTCGAGGAAGGTTTTAGTATATAATTTGTCAAGCGCGCGAAGCTGCCGGCATCAGCTAGTTTATAATAATAATATGCTGTTTTTTACTCGAGTTTGAAAGGCAGCATACCACTTAGTAGGTACAGTACAGGGTAAATAAACAAGGAGTGTAATTGGTCACCAATTTCACACAATGTGTTAGAAATTTTAGAATTAGGCCATAATTCGTGACGAGATCAGTCGTTTGAATATCTCCCCTGGAAACGAACATGTAATTAGCGATAATAATTGAAACTGTTTCATTCCTATTGTACACACCTCACTGAATATTCGGAAACAGTACATAATTTACCGCAAACCGCATCAATGCGTTTCAACGATGACTAAATGTAGGTAGTTGTGAACGAAGCAATAATTGGAATGAAAGGAATATTTTGCCATACCTTAATTCTAGCGCCACTAGTTTTATAGTTAACTAGCTTCCGCTCTAGGCTTCGCTCGCGTGGTATGTCGATAAAAAGTAGCGTATGTCCTTCCCCGGGATGCCATCTATCTGCTTGCCCAATATCGAAATCCGTTCAGTGGTTTAGGCGTGAAAAGGTAACATACAGACAGACCGAGTTACCTTCGAATTTATAATATTAGTATGGATTGATTCAGGCGTGACTTTGTGGAAATCCATTATAAAATACAATAGACGTACCTAGATATATTTAGTAACTTATTCCGCTTAACTATTCTTTCGACTCGTGTTTCACCTTTCAAAGATGCATCGGCAGGTGACGATTGACTTGTCTTGACTGGCACAGCACGTGGGCTCAATACTCTGAGGATTCAGCACTTTTTTAACGTCGTAACTACTATAGTAAGTAATTCAGAACAGGAATAGACAATCCCCAAAAACGCCCGCACTTCACATTTGAGTAGGTAAACGTATTTACTAAGACACACAGGGGTATGTACGTAATGGACCTATCCATGGATTGACCTCGGCAAGCGTAGCTTAACCTTTGATAAATATGTGTGGCTGTTATTACCTAGCTATGTGCTCGTCCTCATATTAAAAGAGTAAAGTTAAAATAAAACATTTTCACAGAAAAAAGCTAAAACATCCAACAAAAAATTAAAACAAAACTTTGTATCTATTGCTAATACCTGCAACAGACACAGTTAATTTACGAGGAGTTTCGTTTTACCGGAAAATGTTACCTTTAAAGGCTATTATTGACACCTGCGGGCCATTCAGTTAGAAAGCCTATAAATCGGCCAAATAGCCGCTTATTCGTGGGAACTGACAGTTGCATCCACTAACCGTATTGCTTGCGGTTATTTTTTACAGATTATTGCGGGAGTGTGCGAGGGTAATGAAAATTGAGAATATTTTTAAGAAGGAAGATAGATGGTGATAAATGATAATGGGCTTCCCGTTATAAAAATGCATTTCGTTTAAAGATTTTTAATAAAACATCATGTCTTTTCGATGAAATGGAAAATAGCATAGATAAGATGGTCGGAAAATGCTTTTGAGCGCAAAATCTTACATATAAAGCGCTATAAATGTTTAACTAAGAATTATTAAAAAAAATAAGGCATTATTACATCCAGAACGAGCAGCATCTTCTTTTTAATATGCTGTGTACCTACAGGAGCAGTGGTGGCCCAGTGGTAACGTACGCGACTTACGAGTTGTAGGTCGTAGGTTCGAACCCTGACAGGCGCTTTACTTTGTGTAAATAAATTCATCACCACTGCTCTCAAAACGGTGAAGGAAAACATCGTGAGGAAACCGGCATGTCTTAGAACCAAAAATTCGAAGATATGTGACATCTACCAACCCGCACTGGGCCCGCGTGGTGGATTACGGCCCGCTCCCTCTCACAGAGAGGAGGCCTGTGTCCCAGCAGTGGGAACATTATAGGCTGATTATGATGTACCTACATAGCATCATACTGTGCTCATTAATCTCGACAAAGAAAATTTTGGCAAAATATTATTCTCCCACACGGTCACTCATCTTTAGAAGATCATTAGGTCATTCACGTCATAATTCAGTCATTGAAAATTGCTATGAAAATTATTTCAAATATTACTTACACATAAAAAACTGCTAGTGGCAAATTAGTACCTTCCCTGCACCTATGTAGGTGCGTTGGAAGATCTAAGTATATTCATTCCATGAAGGTACCGATAAATTAATTCTAGTGGTGATAAAATATCAGAATTTTTCAATAACACGCTCGTCTGCTTTGCAGTTCAAACGTTTAATATCAACGGTGCAGGTGACGGTTCATGGCCCAAATTGTGAGATGAAGCGGGTTTGCTCATTTTATAGGTAAACTATTAGATATAGCAACCACGACCCAAGACTACCCAGAAATTTTATGGGTATTGTGTGGCATACCTACCTAATATTACGATGATTTGATAAAAAATTTAGTTACTAGTTAGGAAAATCGGAGATTATTGGGTTTTTCTATTAGGTTTGTTTAAATAATTAGTAGGTATCTCAGTTAAGTGCTTAACCAGCGGTTCAATCATAAAAAATGTAATTCGTCACGAAGTCTATTTGTAATTTAATGATGATGATTCATAAGAGTTATTTCCTATTTCCGTGCAAGTACCTATGCTGCTTGGATGAACAATCGAGTAAGCATTCGGACGCAGGAATCAGCTGGATGCGAGAAGCACAGAACCGGTCGAAATAGCGATGCTTGGGGGAGGCCTATATGTCCAGCAGTGGACGTCTTTCGGGTAAAATTATGAGAATTAAGCATTCGAGTATAGATTTCTACCACAAAAGCATTGTGTAAAATGTATTTCAACATTCAAGTAGGGCAATATCATCCTAGCGAGTAAACTTCTGTTCTCTCATAACTTATAACATTTTATTACCGATTCTCTTCTTCTAAAGTATTAATTTTCAATAACAGGTGCGCCGTGAAGGTTTTGGAATCGAATTCATTAAATATTCAGAATGATTTAGATCGCGCTAAAGATTGCTTCATGAATCAATCCGCTTAACGATTATTACAGTTAATTAAAATTACAAATGCGGACGAATTTTTTGATGCACAATTGATTTCCCTCCCTTTTTTATAAACTTGTATATAAAATATTATTATTATTTTAGTGTTAGATGTGTATTATTGAATTATTGTAATAAAAAAAGTAAGACTGCCTCCTTGATACCGCAAGTACTACTGCTGAGCATGAGGTCATGACTTCGATTCCCGGGTCTGGCAAAGTGTTATTGAGTTTTCCATCTGGAATTTCTCAGAAGCAGCCCGGAGTCTGGATTTGTACCCGATGGATGGCAATAGGCTCGCCCCCTAATATGTGGGACTTAAACATAACTGGCGAAATGTCGCACCGCAGACGTCAGCCTTGCATTGTGGTGCAAACTCAAACTCAAAGCCTTTATTTCAATTAAACCATTTACAGGCACTTTTGAATTGTCAAAGAGTGGTCAGTTAGACAGAAAGTTGAAGCTAGTTGCCCATTCCAAAACGTAGATCTCTATGGAGAACGGACAAGAAACTACAAGGACACTCTTTTAAATATGGATATAGATATTACAAAATCCTGGGTACAGTATTGTTGTTGCTTCTATAAGTGAGAACAATGTAAAACAAAAAAAAAACAAAATCAATTCAAAATTTAAGATTAAAGTGCTAATTGAATATAGAACACAATGTATTTCAGCACGCGCCACCGACGTATGCGACCGAAATCAGCGTAAGAGGAATTCAGGCCTTACTGTACGAATACGTAGTCCAATTTGCTCCAACATCTTAATGAGGTAAACAAAAACCTTCATTTTGTCCTGTTAAAATTACAAAAAATAATTATGTATTCACATTATGTAGAAAGTGAGGTTTAAATACAGCAGGATTAGTGCAGAGTCACGCCTAAGGGCGGTAGACATCTTGCCTTGCTTTTAACATAGTATTAAGGAAGAAAATGTACACGAAAAATGAAACACAACATAATTTTATATAAACTTTAATGAAAGATAAAAATACAATGTTTTATAGCAAAAATACGGTGAACTTGGCTTTAGTTGTTGCTAGTGTGGGATAACGGGCGTTATTATAATATACAAATTATAGAATACCTATTACATATCAAGTATAATAAAAGAAAAAAAGCTGTTTTAAAATACGAGTTAAATTAATTAATTAACTGCTTGTTTATGTAATTAAAATTAACGGTGATTATTTTTCTTTTGATTTTATTTTAAACTTCAAGTTAACAGTACTTTTGCTATACTTCATCTGTAAATATAGATAGGTACTGACTTATTCTTTGGCATGAAGTTATAACGATTTTAACCTATATTTTAAAGAGTTTTTATATATTATGCTATCTTATAAAATAAAATAGTTTATATTTTTCATGATTTATGAGGGTAACATTTCTTTACTGCACAGAGTTATAGCACATAGTTTTCTTTTCAATAAAAAGCCCTTTTAACTTACCTACAATTAATACACAGTGCCCTCCTTAAATTAGTTGACATTTTTCCACGTCAGATGAGTTTTTTTTTTCTTAATAAGTCATTGTTATATAGTTGAATTAGTCAATAAAAACTTTATAGTGTACAGTTCGAACATTTGAAAAAAACTTTATAGTGTACAGTTCGAACATTTGAAATTAGAATTTTAAATGATTATATGGCATCAGTGGAAATATGTCAACTAACTTTTGGAGGGCATTAAAGGTTATTTCCAGTAATATATTTTTTATACATTTATTCAATACAATATTTCAGATCTATTCTTTAAATAATATTCTTTAATGCAAAAATGATAAATATATTAGGTACCATTAATAAGTAGTAGGCTGTGACATTAAAGGCATTTTATATGTTTGTACTGCATGAGATATTAATAAGTAGATTTGTGTTATTTATAAAATAAGGAAAACTTACTAATTATGCTTTTGAGATAAAAGTTTAAAAGATTATTTACAAAGTATGAATTTGTATCTGATTTCAAGTTAAATGTATCTGCGTAGCTCGTAGAAATGAAATCATCAACTTATAGTTACTTATTATTTATTGAAATCAGACTAAACGAGCAGAATACTGTTTTAAAATTCTTTGAACTGACATTGGCACATTTCAACGTCAATAACGCAAGTAATTTACACTGAAAATATTGGGTAGGTATTGGTAATAAAAGTAACCAAAGTGTGATAATATCATCTGCCTAGCCTTTTCCCAACTATGTTGGGGTCGGCTTCCAGTCTAACCGGATGCAGCTGAATACCAGTATTTTACATGGAGCGACTGCCTATCTGACCTCCACAACTCAGTAACTGGGTAATACGATACCCCTTGGTAAGACTGGTTGTCAGACTTTCGGGCTTCTGACGACCCGTAACGACTGTCAAAGATCCACAAATGACAGCCGGGACCAACGGCTTAACGTGCTTTCCGAGGCACGGAGGAGTCTCGGTATGTAAATATGGTCACCCATCCACGGACCAACCCCGGCAAGCGTAGCTTAACCTGATGGATCGACCCGTGCGGCTGTTATTACTTAGCCACGAGCTCCTCAAAAGTGTGATAATAATTTATTGAAAATATACCATTAAATATTTATGTTTTAGAGGGATTAGATTTGCTAGATTCAGCGAAAAATGAAAAATCAAGCAAAAACCTACGTACAGATTCTGAAAATATGAGTGTAGAAAGATAGAGTAATATAAAATAACACATACAATTAAGAGTCGACCACTCAATATAATATTACCATTACAAACATAAATCAACTTTGCACTGTCTTACAGATTCACAATATCACTTTCACTTACCATAAACTTGAACCGTACGATTGTTTGTCACAATTTGGTGCCATTATCCTTATCTCTTTCACATAATTTCAAAAGCATGGTTATCAAGCGATTTTTAGTTTTTTTTTAAAAGATGAACAAAAGATACGATGTGACTCTAAAGACTTTTAATGTATACAAATTTGAGAAGGAATAGAAAAGCTATCCATGCAAAGCATACGCTTCCATGATCGCCACCGGTATAAGAAAAGACCCAACAATGACAACAAATTTCCCGACAAAATCGGACGGTTCACGTCATCTAAAACGTTTTAAAATTCTTTACTCTAAACAGAGGAATGTTTCCCGGTAATAACGCCCGTGGTCTTATTATATTCGTACTCTTTGTGCCCATTGTCAGGCCTCTTCAAAGTATCGTCGGTGCCAGATTCTCCGTTGTCTTTCAACAGACCTTTCTTGTCACTGAAAACCAATACGACTTTTAAAGAACGTGATTTAAAACTTCAACAAAAAAGACGTCGGATCGAGGTTAAGGTGCCGCGCCAATTCAAGGCAACTTATTCCAGATTTTTCATTAATCTTTTTTCCGAATTTGATTTTGCTTGATTGAATTCGGGATGGCTTAGTAAATTTTGATTTGATTTGTCGTTTATTACTTGCCTTTTAATAATTGTTAGGAAAATTTCTGAAGTTCAACCTTCGGGAGCGTAATTCTTGTGATTTAATCGTTTTTAATGGCCAGCTAAACTCGTGATGTAATTTGGGAGTTTTATTAAAAAATTAATTGAGAGGAAAATGAATTTATGTACTACGATGATTATGTTATTAAGTTTAGTTTAAGGATGATCCTTCATATTTACTTGTGAGGTACTTGTTGAGATACTAAATAGCATTACATTAGAACAGCTGTTCTTTATATTAACTCAGTATCTTAAAATCTTACCGTGCGTTCAAAGGATTTGGTTTCCTCTTCTTACTCTTCTTGCAACAGCAGCTGGCTATGATGCCCTGCTTCTTCCAGAAGTATAGTAGTGCATCCAGAAGTATAAGACATATAATCACTACGATTATTGATATTCCTATGAGCGCTCCTGCTGATAAAAGAGATGCTGGTGCAATTGGGATTTCACCTGTAAATGATAGAAATGCATTTTTTAAGGTACCTATCTTAAGTTTGGAAGTTTAACTTCATGCCTGAATATAATGAAGTTGCATTCATAAAAATACGCACTTTAAAAAAAAAAACATTGTCCTATGTAATTTTGACGTTCGAAAAAAAATGTACTTAGGTAGTTTGAATAAATGACTTATAATTTTGTTTTATTTTTTTATTTAGCCTTTAATGCCTCACTGATGGGCAAATGCCTCCCTGTCCCTGTTCCACTCACGTGTACATAATAATAATTATGTGTGTGGAAAAGGGAGAGAGGTGGCTTTCCTTTCGGTAGGAGTCAAGTTCGGCCCTCCATTTTCGTCTTGGTCTGCCGCAATATCGCCTAGCATTGAATGAAAACTTTATTATTATTATTATTTTCTTGTTCAGAAAATAGTTTTTTTTTTTTTAATCACAAGGCAAAAACAAATTGACGCATCCACCGCCCCGCACTAATAAGATTTCTACAGGAATAAGTACATGCCATCGTATCTAATTATTAATTATTATTATGGGAAAACTACTAGATATAGGTACAGGTGGACAAACGTGGACAAATCATGCTGCTGTGGATAATTAGACAGGATTTTTTCCGAAACGCAGGCCCGAGCTGATCTAACGGAGCGCTCTAAAGTAATTTGTATAAATAACAATGAAATCGTAGGCAGCAGACCTAGTTATAATACAAAACGTGCAAATGAAGCTGAACATTTCAATAAACTCAAAAGTCATAGTATCTACCTATAGTTAGTGACATATTAGCGGGCGTAGAATTCCCCTCGGCGTTGTGCGCGATCAGTTCCAAGTAATAAGTGGTGTTGTGCTGCAGATCGCGCACTTCCAGCTCAGTTGTCGCTTCCAGTCTGTGCTCTTTGCATAATGACTCGTCTAGTTCCTCTTCCATCTGTGGGAAATCATTTGTAAGTTGCGTTAAATTAACTTGTTTCCGAGCACTAAATGCGCTTTAATGTTAATATTGTAGTTTTCAATTAGTCTATGAAGTTCAATGTTTGCTTTGGATTTCGTTAATTCATTACTTAGCCAATATTTAAGAACCTTTCTTAAAATATTGGTGCATTATTAATTTTGTTGGTTTTATATTTTCTAACTCGATTCGAATGAAGACATCAATTCATTGTACATATACTAACAATTAATTTCACTTTATTTTATTTATTGTAGCCCTGTAAATCAACCAATTATTTGCCAGTTCACAAACTTCCAAACTAATAGTATAATAATAAGTATACTTATAATGTTTTATATATTTTTTATTCTAATATTTAAAAATATAATTTGTATGTATTTAAAGTGAAATAAACGAAAGTACTTATAATAAAGTAAAGGCGACCTTTTTAAAAATGTTAAATTGCAATAATCATAACAGAACATCTTTGCAAAAATCTTTTACGTTGATGCAAAGCATAGGTAATATTTTTTATTTATTTTTTTATTTTAATGAAAAGATAATATAATTATTATACTTAGTAGATAAATCATTTTACTATTTGTGAAATCATAGATCACACTTATGTATAAGCACTTGAGTGAGATACCTGAGATACCTACATGTTTATTCCTAGTTCAGGTAGAATCCAATTATTTTATACCACCTCTAGTTTAGGCCCTATTTTGTAAAATATTTATGTAGGTAAATCAATTATTTCAATAAACAATTTCAATTTTCAATTTCATTCTATAGTCGCAATAATGATAAATGTACGTTTGACAGAAACAAAAGAAGATCGTTAGCAGGATATTATTTGACACTGGAATTAATAATAGCTTGTTATTTTTTAATGGTGACAGTTGAATTACCGCAACTGACTGATAAAGCGGAAGCTGTGAATGATGGAAAAGATATTTGGGAGAAACAAAGCAACAGAATCAATATTTCGAGTAAGGCACACTTGAAATATTGATTAATTTATTCTAAGGCAAGCTTGCACCACGAATCACTAAATAATTTTAGCGCTAAACATACCTATTTATTTAAAACATCGTTCTGTTCCTGTCAAAATCGTTCGTTCTGGTTGAAAATGCTAGAGACAGAATGATGTTTTAAATACATAACATCTTGTTAACATCACGTCTTGTTTCCCCGAAGGGTTAGCAGAGGTGTGCCTTTAGTACACCCACATTTCGCCAGTCTGTTATATTTTAAGTTTAATAGGGGTCGAGACTCCAGGCTGCTACTGAGAATATCCAGATAGAAAAACCCAATAACACTTTGCCCGACCTGGGAATCGTACCCACAGGTCCTCATGCTCAGCAGTAGTGCTTGAGACTTGCGAAACAACTGACTGTCTCGTAGGTCTAGTGACCTACGCGGCAGTCAGTTGTTTTAAATACGTTTAGCGATAAACACATCTTAGTGATTTGTGGTTAGTGTTCTGTGTTTGTGGTGCAAGCGCGCTTTAGTTAACGTAACTTCAAGTGACAATATTTCTTACTTGAAGTATAATAATCAACAAAAGACATGGATTCTCGTTTCAATACGAAATCATACCTATACAAAACTGTACCTCGAGAATTGTTTAGACTTGGCTTAAGTTAAATGTGTATTAAGTATTTATTATTTATTTATTACTTCAGGCACAAACATGTACAGAGGTGGACTTAATTTTCTGATTGAGAGTTTCGAGCATTTGAAACATTAATCTTTTTCATTACAGAGGTACATTCCGGTAACGATTATCTCGCTCTCTGCAACTCCTGCATCCATGTCATGAAGTCACGCATACATACCGGGCAATATCGTAAAGCGTAGTAGTCTATGGGCTCGCCGTTGTTCTCCGGAGCTTTCCACTTCAGCACCTTACTATAAGATAACTCGAGCGCGTCCACTTGCCATATCGGAGGTTCTGGGGCTGACCTACAACGATAATAAATCTTAAGATAAAAAAAAGAAGGAGTTTAAATGGAAACAGTGTAACAAACTGTTTACTTTCGCGGTTTTCTGTAGTATCATTTAGTTGCAACTGACGATTCAGTGATGTGCCTTCGGTAACTGTAGCTACCAAAACGGTTTCACTTGTGTTGCTTCTGGTACAGATAAAGAAACTAGAGGTACCACAATCAACCTACCTAATACGATTTTGTGCCTACCTAATAAAATTCAACAAACTGACTTGATAAAGGGTAGCTGTAATAAGTTTCGTAGCAACTAAGCGACAAACGAACGAGCCTCCCAATTTCAGAATGTCCAATCAATATTTTTTTTGACAGCAATAAATTGAATCAAGTTAATAATCACATCGTTCAATCCTGCAACATCATCTTAATTAAATCGAAACGTATTACTCGATAATGACTGCGACGGGTTATTTTATGGAGCGTAAAAAAACAATACGGTTCGTAACGTTTAATTGAATGCGTAGGAGACGGAAATATACAACAATATGAGTCACGTATGTGGTTTATAGAACACTGTAAGTGGGTACGGTACATATCTTTTTACTCCTTATTGATGGAATATGATAAAAAAATATATACATGTTATTAGTATGTTGTAATAGAAAAGATTTATAACAGACTAGCTTCCGCCCGCGGCTTCGCCCGCATGGTATGTCGATGAAAAGTACCCTATGTCCTTCCCCGGGATGCCATCTATCTCCTTTTCAAATTTTATCGAAATCCATCCAGTGGTTTAGGCGTGAAAAGGTAACATACAGACAGATAGACAGCTTTACTTTCGAATTTATAATATTAGTATGGATTGAGCGGAGAAATATGAGATTGTGAATTATGATTTAGTTTTGAAATTGAATAACATAACAAAAAAAAAAGTAATTATGTGTTTGTTTTTTAATTAATCTTACGACCCGGTCTTGTTTCGTACGGATGTCAATTCCTCAAGTTTTCTGTGTACATAAACCTTTCGGAATAAATGCTCAAAATTATGGTGAAAACCGTATCAAGGTCGGAGCGTTGTTTAAAAGATCTAAGCGGTCAGGTCACCACACAGACAGACAGGAAAAGTGACTTTGTTTTATACTATGAAAAGAAATAAAAGATGATAATAATAAGAAGCAATTCAAATACATACTTATCCATGGTATCAAAGACGAGCATGTCGCTCCATTCTCCGGTGCCAACCCGATTGATGGCAGCGAACTTAATGTAGTACGTAGTGTTAGGCCTCAGTTTCTCCAGCTTGAAAGGGATGCCAGTAGCCCAAGTCCTGTTGGGGTGAATGTTGGTGATCTCATAGTTGTCAGCTTCGTCATACTCGGCGATGAAGCCGATGACGTCAGGACCGTCATAGTCAGTTGGAGATTGAATGTAGAAAGACGCTGATGTTGCTGATTCGTCGGTTGTTGTTGCCTAGAACGACATTGATAGTTTTGATTTTCTTGCTGAAGTGACAGTTGAGGAAGTAGATTCAATGTATAGTGTAACACACAACGATCTTAAAGAAGTCGGTAATTCTCTTAATGTAGATTTGAAAATTGTTTATAGTCATACGAATTTGTATGTCAATAGAAAAAGATATAAATATTATAAAAGTGTAAAATGTGTTAATGCATAGGCAACTACATAACTACCTCATGATTTCTTAGTTGCCTACTAAGGTTTCGTAGTAAGAGTACAGTAACGTTAAACCACGAAGGAAGAAAGGAAAAGAATATCAAAAAGGAAATCCTTTGAATACATTTTAATATAAACAATGTTTCCGCAAGGAAGCATATTTTCATTTCTAGTGAAACATATTTAAATATTTAAAAAAAGATTGTATGTTTCTTTAATGAGCTTTGGTACGTTTTATTTGTAGTAAGATAATCAACAGTTAGTGAATTTTAGATTGTATACAGTCTCAGTACATCTCGTTAAAAGATTAACATTATCCTCCATGTCTAATGATGCAAAGTTTGGACCGTAATAATCATCAGGTTAGGATCAAATATGATGATTTAACTATCATTGAAACTTGTTCAGATAATAAACAAAGTAATTCGTCAAAAATACAAAGTTTAATCATGTCTAAAATGAAACTGGCATTTAAACTTAAACTCACAATGATTAATATAACAACGAAATTTTTTGAAACATCATTACAAAGTTCCACAACAAAAGATGAAAATACAAGTCCGTTGCTCAATTTCAAAGAAGTAAGATTTAACCACAATAACAGAATCTATTTGTGATTCAAATTTACTTTGTGTTTGTTTAGTTAGAGTTTAAAAGGCTTAACTCAGAAGCCACTTAATATATGCAGAATTTTAAATTCTTTAGTTGTATGAGTATGGAAAAGGTCATGGCTTAATGGCTCGCAGATTGTTTAGTGTTTTAAATACAGTTATGTAAGCATTGAGATAGACATGACAGTATAGTTTGTTTTTAAACGTGAAACTAGACCAGCATGTGGGCTGATGACGGAAAGGTCAAATGTAAGATTATACTGTACTGACTAACAGATGTTGTTTATGGGTGTCACGCTTTATTTCCTAGGAGGGTTAGGCAGAGGTGTACCCATAGCAAAATAGCAAGTACACCCACATTTCGCCAGTTATGTTTAAATCCCATGTAATAGGGGGTGAGTCTATTGCCATCAATAGGGCACAAAGAACTTATAAAATATTACCATACGTTATTTATACATAATATATCAACCATTATAATGATTGAGTAGACCATCCCAGGCACTAATTTGCATGGTCCTCAGGCCCGACCAAAATTATGTCTGGACTTTAAAAGAGACTATGACCTCCGAGTTTGTTTCAGTCTGTCTTTTCGAAGTAGTCAGATCGAACTTGATTTAGTTCTAAAACATAATCCATTTTTGACGTGTAAAAGTGTTTTATAGAATCAATTTACAGAAATAAGTATAATTTTTATTTTACATTTAAATTATTGAAATAACTAGCTTTTGCCCGTGATATCATCTGCAATCCACGATGAAAAGTAGCATTTATTTCCTTCTCCAGGACATGGTTATCCATGTGCCAAATTTCGTCCAAATCTGTTCAGCCGTTTTAGCGTGAAAGCATAACATACAAACAAAGAAACTTACTTTCGCATTGATAATATTAGTTAGGATATGCATGAAGAAACAAATTAAGGTATTGTAACATTTAACTTACATTTTCAACAAAAGATGGAGGAAATCCTTTTCTGATATGATAAATTTTGATTGCATCGCCATACTCATTGCGAGCTCTACACTCATGTTTTCCAAACGGTGCAAATTGGTTTGAGAATGGAAAGGAATGTTCTAATGAAGTTTCATAATCTAGAACTATATTGTCATGTTCTTGTATCTCTATCGTTGAATAATTGCCTGATATGTAACTGAAAAGAGAAAAGGTTACATTAAGCTTAAAAGAGAAATTAAGAATTCACCTAACTAGATTTCTTTCTTCTTTTCGTTTCCGTTAAAAAAAAAGAAAGGGCATTTGAAACCCTGAACGGTGATCTAATAAGTTATCAAGTCCATTGATGAAGGTCGAAATAACAGTTTGAAAAATATAAATATACCAAAGTGAAAAGGAAGAGGAGTGAAAGGGAGTTTCCCTGCGTGATACAATCAGAAATGAAGAGATCCGTAGGAGAACCAAGGTAACCGACATAGCCCGAAGTATTACCAAACTAAAGTGGCAGTGGGCAGGGCACATTGCTCGCAGAACAGATAGCCGATGGGGCCGAAAGGTTCTGGAGTGGCGACCGCGTACTGGAAGACGTAGCGTTGGAAGACCCCAGGGTACACAAGGTGGACCGTTGACCTAGTGAAGGCCGCTGGAATGCTCTGGATGCGAGAAGCACAGAACCGGTCGAAGTGGGCGTGCTTGGGGTAGGCCTATGTCCAGCAGTGGACGTCTTTCGGATGAAATGATGCTGATGATGATGACCTAACCAAAACATACCTCCAAGTAAAATTCGCAGGTGGGTTACTCTCATGCTTACAGCTTATGTTGACAGTTTCTCCGTTCCATCCCCAAAGAGGTTCATATGTTCTGTCAAAATACGGCTGATGCAGTACTGACAGGTACATCAGCTTCGTCTTCGTGTCCACTAGTATTCATAAAAACATAATATCAATATAATAATTTGATAATATTTAATGACTCTATATTTGCCTTTCTGCTGATTATCATAATGCCTTACCTACGTTTAATGGATAACAGACACATTAACACAGACGGGTCAGAATATTTACCAAACATAAAATTATTTTCAATTTTTATTTTATGTTGATGAGATCCTGTGCAAGACGGCCATGTTATTTTATGTTCTTCAAAATATTCAAATTACAAGTTCTTTTTCAGTTTTAAATGATTCAACTTACCGTCATTGGTAGCATTGCAAATGTATATTCCTTCACTAAATCTGGTTACTTGGATTGTCGAGAAATTTATTATTTCTTCTTCATAATCCGTTTCCCTAGAACCAACATTATTTTGTAGTGAGTGGTCTCTTAAATCTATGTAATAAACGTGGTTACACTATGATCATCGATTTTAGCTCTAATTTGCTCTTACTTTTTAAGAAAAAACAAGTATTTTCTGAAAATTGTGCAAATACAAACCTTTCTTCTTCCAAACTCTTTCCTTCATAAGTAATGGTAACGTTTGGTGCAGGCAAGCCAGTTGTGTTACAAATGATTGGTAACATAGTTCCTTCCAATGCAGATCTATTGTTGAATCCTATGATGTCAGGACGAATCAGTACCTGAGGATATGTTAGTGAGTCAGTTCTTTGATACAGAGTGTGATATTAAAAACTTTAAATTGTTTTTTTTTCTTATGTTAACGATGTTCTCGTCACCGTTTGGAGAGCAGTGGTGATGAAATAATTTACACAAAGTAAAGCTTCTGTCAGGTGCGAACCTACGACCTTACAACTCGTAAGTCGCTACCCCTACCACGAGGCCACCACTGCTCTTCTTAAATATATGCCTCAATATATGCCTTGAAAACCAAATAAATTCTATAATAACATAAGCCTCATAACATTCAGTAATATTATTTGATGTTTTACTATAACAAGAGATTCTTACCTCAATATGGATTTGCTTCTTAGTGATTCCAACGAAGTTGGTAGCAATGCATTCGTATGTCCCCGCGTCGTCTGGTGTTATACTTTTAAAACGAATAGTGTCGTTCGTCTGTTGAGTCCAACTAACAGTCATGTTTGGGCTCTATAAATAAACAGGAAACAATTTACAAAATATTGTCTTTTACACTTTATGCATCTATACAAATAAAATAAAATTGAAAAAAAACGACTTTGTCTGTCTGTTTGTGCCGGGTAATCTCCGCAAACGGCTGGACGGTTTACGGGACTTTCTCTTGCAGGTAGCTTATGTTATGAGGAGTAACTTAGGCTACCTTTATTTCAGAAAAATTATTAGGGTCCACGCGGATGAATCAGCGGGTAGCTACAAAGATAATCATCTAATGGCTTAAATTTTTGGAACCAGTTTGCCAGATCCAGAATTTCCTCCACTTTTACACAATCAAGAAAGCAATAAAAACTTAAACTAAGTTGGTATTATATTTAAAATTCAAACTATGAATAGTTCATTAATTTATTCACCACAAACAATTTCTAAAGAAATCTCGAGGCTTTACAGCAGCACCTCAATTACCATCAGTCAACTTTTGCTTTAGCTATTAACCTCTCCGTAAGTTGAGTACCTACTTGTAAAGTACTAAACCAACTTGCTTTTATGGTCCGTTCGAGTTATGGAGCTACAATGAGTCCTTAGTGACTTTATGTAAGTGAGCTGTCATATTTAATAAAGGTTTACTACGCAGGTGAATCTCTAGAGGTTCCTCTAAAAAGGTCACCACAAACAGAGTACCTACCTACTGTCTAAAGACAAATAAATACTTACTGCGTCGTACTAGAAATGCCTTTTAAAACAGATTAAATTCTATCATAAGTTTTGAGTATGAATGTCGATGGCTAAAAGAGTAGGGGAAGACCTATGACACGATGGATGGACTGTGTGAAAGATGTTATGGCTAGACAGGGGGTGACTACCGAGATGACCGCTAATAGAGAAGTATGGAAGAAACCCCCAAGAAATTGGGATAAGGGCAGGAGAATGCTGATGAAGGAGCAATCGGGCCATCCCAGTTTTTATCTTATTGATCTTTCCGCAAGAGAGCAATATGGAATAACATGAAGGGGATGGTGCTCTTGGCAGTGTACTGAAGCCAAAATTGCATGGATTCTTTAATTAATTTTAAAAAACTACTTCATTCTTGCCACTCTTAGGAGGAAACTAACGTTGAGCATGAGCAGTGACTAGATTTTTGGCAAAAAACATAAAAATTGATGTTTTTCTTACCGCTTCAGGTATTTTCTTCCATTCCACTGTAGGTTCAGGCAACCCTTCCGCCATGCACTGTATCATCAAAGCTTCCCCTGCAGCCAACACTGCCTCTGGACTGGCTGACAGTTGTGTAATTACTGGTATTGTCATTACCTGAGTGATAACAGTGTTGAACGTTATAGATAGATTTAATGATGATGTAAGAATTGATCCTGCCACTACCTCGTTTTATTTTTGTCTTGTAAACTATTAATATTACTACGTACTTTGTAACAAATCATACAAATTTTGTGTCAGTCTATCATTTACTGACACGCAATTCAACTTCCAGCACAGTTTTTTCTTACATTTCGATATCAACCATTAGTGTATTCAGTTTTATTTTGTCATCGCTTGTTGTCCTTACCTTGACTTCTATATCCATCTCAACTTCTTCGCCAGTAGACAATACTGATGCTGAACACTTGTATATCCCTTCATCATCATTATTAACATTCTTCACAATCAGTCCTTCAGGCATGAATTGATATTTTTTTGTGTCGCTGGATATCTGCGATCAATTTAAAAACATATTCAAGGGAAAAAAATAGGAGATATTGATGATTAAGTCATTATTTTCTAACGAAGGGGGCAAGTGACGTTTAGAAAAATAACCAATAAATTCAGATAAGGAAAAGTTGCAAAGGATTCCAATCGGTTTGGTAGATATGCCAACAGGAAATGAGTAGCCCGAGGGCATCATCAACAAGCTAACGAAACCGGGTATTACATGCTCACACATTCAAGACTGTTGGCGAGACTGCAGCCGTGTAATCCCATTACTTTCTGTAAAATGGCTTTTCAACATCACACGGCAGTCACGAGCAGTACATTTCTAAAGATTGATGTGTCATTATTTACACCCGGGTCGGGTAAGCCACCGGTGGATTGAAGACCTGGTTAGGTTCGTGGGAATCCTCTCGACGTGGGAAGTTCAGGATAGATCGTTGTGGCAATGGTTAAGGAGGCTACGTCCGGCAGTGGATGTGGTCTACGTCCGAATGATGACTGTACTGTTACAATTCTGTAACAATATCACTGTTAAAACTAAGGTAAAATGAGTTTAAAGTGAGCTGCCAACGGTGCAATGCCTAGCTTCCGGAGGAATGACAGCTCACTTCACCTAACTTTTCACGGTGAGCTATTTACAAAAAAAAACCGGTAGTAGGTGTGTTAATATTTACCTCATTCTGTTCGTCTTTTCCTCTGTACCACCTGATAAGAGGCGCAGTGGCTCCCTTAGCTTGACAAGTTATTAGAGAATTGTTGCTGTGAACCAAGTATTGGTTCATCGCTGTCCCATAGAAGTATAACGGATCTGGGAATGTACAGTATAATGTTAATATAAAAAAGTAATTATACCGAAATAAAAATCTGTAATTCTCTACCCAACCGGCTTCCTTAATCATTTTTCGCGGCTGATGCGGCTTAGGCTTCGACAAAGAGTTTTAGATTAGTTATTCTTACATAGCTACGTGGGTATTGATTGGAATATGGAATTTTCCATACAGAAACAGTGACTATTTCTATCATCATTCAAGAAAGCGTATTTCAATATAAGTATCAGGGGAAAGAAAATGCAATAGTTGTCTTACCAAATACATCCAAATTATGAGTTTGAGAGTGTTGTGTTGTTTCAAAGGTCGTGACGCATCGGTACGCTCCTGATAACGTCTTGCTTGCACTCGGGATATGGAGAGATATGCAGTCAGTCTGCTCCTCGATGTACACATTTGAATCTGTACCTGGTCTTGTGAAAACAATGTTCTTATTTAGGACTTGACAGCAAAAACAATGAACAAAACGATAAATTCAAAAAATAAATTCTACTATCTCATTTCGTCAATTGTTAATGCTTTGATTAGGATTCCACGTACCGAGTACAGTGGCGAAACTTGTAGGTCGGTACGTACACCAAGGCATAAGAATGTAAGCTTATGTTTAGCGTTACTTGAAGTCTCAAAAGAAAAGCGCAATTAGTTTCAGGCCGCATTGATGGTATTTCGGGATGTTAATAAAATTAAACTCGAGATCACGATGACCGCACATGACATGATTGACAAAGTAGTTGTAAAATGTTGACGGGCAGTTGTTGAAATATTGCCTAGTAAAGTATCAGGAATCCGCTGGTTGCGGGAAGCACATAACCGGTAAAAGTGGCGGTGCTTGGGAGGTCTATGTCCGGTAGTCGATGACTTTCGGCTGAAATGATGATGAAAGTATTAAACATATCACATACCCCACAATAGGTTTGTTGTAAGGATCTAGCCATTGCAAGTGCTTCAGCGTATAACCTGGTTCCTCACAACAGCACTCTTCATAGAACGAACTCCCAGTAGTAACACTCCTGTTGTTGACTGAATTCTCTTGAAAACAGGCTGAACAATCTGTAACAAAAAGAATCGTGACTGAGCAAATAGTAATTAACTTAGTGAACGAAAGGCCGGGTCCAGTAATATTAAAAGTACTTAGATAAAAGCCTCCCAACAAATAGATAAATAAACTTTTAGGTATTTTTAAGGCCTGAGTCAATATACTAGTAGTGAGATATATAGTCCTGAATAGTTATATTTAAGTCTAGCGATGTCAAGACTGATGAACTGTGAGAACTTTCCAGTTGTTCACAAAACAATCTGAAGGCTATTGTAAGAAATAGTTAGACATTTAGAAATTGTACAGATAGCAATATCTTGAGAAACAGTGTATCAACGGTTTGATCATTTTCCAATAAGTCATTTTCATATATTCGCAAAACCATACGGTTACCCCCGAGACACGGGGTGGCATACCCGTAAATCAAAATACACGGTACAAGTACATCCCCGGTTATTCCGCGGTTTACCCGTACTAAAGTCAAATAATAATCAAGTAGACAATCAAATCAAATCAGCATACTTATCTAACTAATTAGAACCACACAATAAACCTTAATAAAGAGAACTGTACTTATACTTGACGAGGTAGATTGGCTGAGTTTTCTCATGGCGTAGCTTATTTAACTTTGCCGAAAGTCAGTCGTCGGGAAAGATCGCAATCCCGCGCTTTCGACGCGTAACGTAATATTAAACTTTTATATAAGTTCATTTATCGGATCAGTCGAGTTTGTCATAAGGCGGGATTAGATCACAGTTAAATATTATCCACAAAAATCATACAAGTTCTGTGTAATGTGAAAAGTTTTATTATAGATGAAAAAGATGTGAAAGAAGTCTGTGTGAATGTTAATTATCTCAGAGAAGTTGTAAAGTTATTTTGTTTGTAATAAGATTAATCTGTTCCAGTATCAGCTTATTATTGGCATCGCGTAACAAGTCTCTTTTCAAATAAGGCTGTTCGTGGCGATCAATCACTGAGTGTTGGCAATTTTGGATCATTAAGTACAGATACTCTCACCGAACTTCCTTTACAGGAAGATAGTAGAGATTATTACTAAGGAAAGGATAAGATTGAATTCTAAACCAAGACAAGGTAAGCTTCTACCTCAAAACATAATCCTAACTTATCCTTACTAATATTATAAATGCGAAAGTAACTCGGTCTGTCTGTTGCGCTTTCACGCTAAAACTCCTGAACCGATTTAAATGAAATTTGGTACACAGATAGTCTAGAGCCTGAGAAAGGACATAAGCTTTTTATCGACATACCACGCGGGCGAAGCCACGGGCGGAAGCTAGTAATATTATAAATGTGAAAGTGAGTTTGTTTGTTTGTTACGCTTTCACGCTAAACCGGCTAAACGGATTAAGAAAAAATTTGGCACACGGGTAGACCATGACCTGGATTAGTACATATGATACTTTTTAGTACGTAGTACGTTCCTGTGGGATAATTACCGACATGCACGCGGGCGAAGCCGCTGGCAAAAGCTAGTAAAAAATATAACAAACAAAACAGTTCAGAATAGAGAAAAACATTATCCTCAACGAGTCCCCAAGATTTTATTCCCTACTTCAAAGACACCTTAAGCTTCCCAGAAGTCATTATTTTCGTTGTACGATATTATTAGGTGGAATCCCTACAGACAACTAATCAGATGAAATTGACGTAACATAGTGGTCGAAAATTGTGACCAACCTGTGTCTCAGCGTAATCAATACCGAAGGTTTATAAGGGGAGACGTATTGAAAGGATCTATTCAATGTTGCTAACGATGTTATTGGTTCATTCATTATAGCTATTCAACTGAAGTAAATATTATGATATTTTTTTGTCGGGCGGTGGTTTTTTTTTACTATATTCAGAAGCATTAATTTAATTTAGATAAAAGCAGTAGGTACTTTTATTTTTGTTGAGATTGAATACGAATCGTACGTGGTATGAACCTTATAATAGACTAGCATTTGACCGCGGATTCGCCCGTCTGGAGGGCGGAAATTATCCAGGAGTCCGCACTACTTGGATAAAACGTATCCCTTGTCCCGTTCCAGTTCATGATCTGCTCGTGTGCCAAATTTCATCCAAATCCGTTCAGTCGTTTTAACATAAAAGCGTAACAACCAACAAAGCAACCTCACTTTCGCATTTATAATATTAGTTAGGAAGTTAGGATGAAAAAGGAAGTAAGACACTATTCAAGGTGATCCCTGGATAATATAGAATAGCCACCAAGCCCAAAGGATAAATTATATTATATCATAAAGAGGCGACGAATAAGAACAGCCACGCCAAGATGGTTCAAACGTAAATCTATGCAATGAATAATTGAAATAGCCTGTCCAAATCACATCGCTTTCCCATTTTCTACGACTAAAGTAGTTTAATTAATAGGAACTTTGAAATGAAAATGTTATCGTTTCCCACCAAAGGAAGTGTTTGAAAAAAATACAATATCTAACTTAAAATTTTCTTTTACAATTGAAATTTTCAGGACAAACATTAATGGCCACATGTCCACATGGGATTTCCAACTAATTATATCTCGTTAAAAACAATGAGAGTTAATTGCCCTCAACATTAATGACCTACAAACAATGTAAACAAAAACTATTTGATGATCCGACGCTTAGTAACGCTCATGCTTGTACCGAAACATAAAATTTAATTATCCCGTAGTGAACTGTAATTATATAAACAAAACCACTTCAATTTTAAACGTAAATAAAATCGGTATGTGTAAAATTAATTGCTTTGGCTTTAGAATTTATAGTGCTACAAACAAAATGTTGGCTAGACTAAGAGCAATAAACAATTTCAATGAGTATTGAGTATATACTAAATGCCTTCGCCAAGTTTTAAATACCTGAAGTCTAATAAAAAGGTATTCAATTACTATAGAATCATTACAGAAATCTATCGATTCGTCTCGGATTCCATAGCAGACATTTATCTAAAAGTTTGGTTTTAGATAAATAAAACAAGCCGATTGAATGTCAATCTATTGAAACATTGACGGAGAAGACAAAATAAATAAGCCTTCAGAATTGTCATAGCCATTGTTATTTGATGACGTCTTGATAAACTATGGAACGAGTACATAAGTAAATACAATTACGTAATTACATTCCAAGTACCCTATTCTGAAACACAATACACATGCAAATAGATGCAACAAAATTACACTTCCAAGATTACAATCCCTTACATCACTGCTAAAGTCAAAGATGACGGTTTTTATGTCTATTTAACAAAGCCGTGGATGAATAACATAATTAATTTATGTGGGGTATATGTGTCATGTCTTTCAAGGAATGCAAGGTCGGAATCATTGAGGCGTTAGAATCATCAATAAGGAGCAAAAGTTAGCCATTTTTATTTAGCGCTTCCTGCCTTTTTTATTGTGACGTAAGACCTTCTATTTCTGTCGCGTAAAATGTCGGTTAACGAACCAATTAGGCAATTTGTGGTGAAAATGGAAGTAGGACACTATTCAAGGTGATCCCTGGATAATAGTTGATTGAAAATATTTCTAGTGATTTAATAAAAAAAATGAGTTTTGAATTAGTGAGTTATACTGCCTACTGGATATTGAACTTTTTGAATATTTGTTAGGAATTTTGTGTAACTTTTTAGGTTATTGTAAGTATTCAGTAGAACGTGGCTTAAAAGCAGCTTGATTTTGTTTGTCTTCGACAAAGCAGTTAATTATTGCAATCCTTTTACACAGAACCGCGAACATTTCGCATTGGCAGACCAAAACAAGGGAAAATCGAACAAAAATAATGTAAATCCGAAGAAAAGTTCTCTACTCCCCCTAAATTATCGGTTCGTTAGTGGAAAAGCATTGGAAACGGGGCAAACCACTACGATTTAATGTTATTTCTCCCAAGTGTAGGAATTAGCACATGGAAAACATCGGGGGGTGAAGCCCTATCGTTATTTTTATGGTTCAAATGGAAAAAACCTATAAAATGAGCGTAAGATTTAAATGTTGAGGGGTTCGTGTCAATATCGCTTTGTAAGACGATTATATTTTCGGTCAATACAGCTACGTTAGTTTGTATGAATCAAACGAAATGATGTTTCTTATAACCGGATGTTAAAATGACTTACCAGTGTAAAATATAATTAATATACCCGTTTGTCTAACCTCTAGTAAATATATAGTCTCTTGTCTCGTAACTTAATTATTCTTCAGCTATTTTATGCTACAGCCACATTGTCGCGACAAGGTGAACCACACGTCGCGCATTCTCTCTCGCACACCGCTCGACGTCTCACTGAGTAAAAGAAAGCGCGCGAAGTGTAGTTCGCTTTATCGCGACAATTTGACCCCAGCATTAGGAACGTATCAACAGAATTCATCAATTCATTGTCCTATATTAACTACTCTGTTAACCCACTTTTCTATAACGAAATTAATATTTCAATAAATCGAAATTGTATTAACTTTTTTACATAGATTATCTAGTGACTGTCACCGTCTAACAAGCACTTATCAAATAAGAGCATCACGTATTCAACAAATAGCTCGGCTACTCATAAAATATTCCGTCCTAAAAACGTATCATCAGACTAATTGTCCCATCATTTAGTCGCCTCAGTATCGACACTTGCCACAAGTTGCCTGTCGCGCGAAGTATTATTAAAGTGACATAAAACTATCGTCGGCGTCGCGCCGCGCTGTCTTTCAATTAAGCCCCATTATATTGCTGCAGTACAAGTGTTGTTTATAAAACATGTACTTATTGTTGTTTGTCGTATCGTTTTACTGAACTGCTGCATTGTTTTTCCGTTTTGTTGTGAGAGGAAAATATGCATTGATATTTTGCTGTCTGATTGAGATGAATAGAGTTGAAAGTTATGCGTCAGATTATTGAATTTTATTGTAAGTTCTATTACGGCATCACTACATATTATAAAACAAAGTCCTCCCCCCCTCTGTCTGTCTGTCTGTTGGCGATAAACTAAAAAACTACTGCACCGATTTTCATGCTGTTTTCACCAATGAATAGAGTGGTTCACGAGGAAGGTTTGAGTATATAATTTGTCAAGTAAGCGAAGCCGCGGGCATCAGCTAGTTGTCTATAAAGTAGATATAAACTTTTTTTTCAAACATTTCCAGACTTGTATAGATTCTTTATCGATTCGATATAACCACATTCTATCTAAAAGTAGGTTCATACGCTTGTTTAAAAAAATACACATGAACACGTCTTCATTCATGACCCTGTTTCTCAATCGATTCATCAGTATTTCAGACGAAAATTCTGTATAAATAATGTTTTCTCTTTCATGCGTTCTCATATAATATTTGCACTTCATTCATTCACACCTACATTCAAGCTAATTCTGCACAGCCGGAAGGGAATACAGCATGACGATACATGATACAATGAATTTAAAGTTAAAACGGCCATCTGCTACATTCCATATTCCATCCATTCAGCATCTGTATGAAAATAACCTAAATAAAATACACTAAATATTGTATGACCGTTTGACATTGAGTGCAGATGCGTGTTAATCACTGTCCATCTAAATAAAACCAGAATAGATTACACGTCACGGTTTTGCGCACAAAACAATGTGTGTGTTCCTAATGCCTGGGACATACTAGTATTTGCCCAGCGATTTCGCTAGACTTGGCGCCAGAACTTAGGAAAATATGAGAGAAACTCGAAGCAAATGTGTACGCAGCGTTCTAAAGATGTCCCGAACGGGACGCGTTTGTTCCACAGACGTGTGATACCGACCTTAATCGAGAGATGAAACAACTAATAATTGGTTAAGCTGAACTCGGTCTAGTTTTGAGCTAGATATTGGCGTAATTAACGCAGTACTCTGTTGTTGTAGGCAATGTAAGTGGGATAAGTAATTGCTTGCGCGATATTATCGACGTAGGTAATTATTAACACAGAGGAGCTTGGTTAGTATTACCTCATTATAAGGTCCGGATTAATTGCTTCCTAGGTAGGTAATTATCTACTAGGAAATCGATCCCTTGTTTATAGACAAGGGCCATATCGGCACATAGACAAGAGCCATATCGGCACAGGGTAGTATTTAGATGATTTGTGTTTAGACAGTGTCTTAAAAGTGAAGGTACAATCAGATAAGTTAATCAAAGTTATTCTATACTAGCTGCTGAACGCGGCTTCGCCCGCATGGACCCTAATTCTTTTCTAAAATAAAAGTACGTCTTTATAACATCAGCTATCTACCAGTTAAAGTCCCATCAAAATCGGTCCAGCCGTTTCGGAGATTAGCCGGAACAAACAGACAGACAAACGAAAAAAACTTTTTTTTTTATAGGTCTACCGAGTATACTCTCATAATTATGCATTTAGTAAGAAGCTGTTATTTTGACATTAGAAACAGACACTACAATTTCATTTATTTGTATTAGTATGTAAATTGATAGATTCGTCTTAAAAATATGAGATTGGCTTCACAAGTCGTGAAAACTGAACAAATGTCACTTGATTTTACATTAATAATTAAATATCACAATATAATAATAATATTATAGTTGTCTAAGTAGATACTGCTATACAACAAGCTCAGTAACAGCATCGTTAGATCTAAAACATTTAACAAATGCATAGTTGATTGGTCTCATTTGTCCGGGTGTCGGCCACAGTCAAGCAAGTCATCAATCTAAGTAGAGAATAAGGAACAATTTAATTTGTGTGGGGTACATGACCAACAGTATAATGTCATAAACCAACTGTTACACTGGTAAATGTAGCGAGTTTGACCGACACCCGATGACGGACAAAATTGTGTATTAATGAAGTTGAATTTCGAAGACCAACCGTTTGTCTAACAATTTAGGGCTGATGTTTTCAACGCCAGATTTTTAAACAAGGAATATTTTTAAATTTTTGACGGTTGTTCCATACAAAAACTGCCAAACGTCAATTTTATTCCACGGATAAAAAATATCTCACGTTGGAAAAATCAGCCCGTAGTCGACAATTCGGCAAGTCTGTTGTCGGACAGAAAAATGGATCGTCTGGTAAAGGCTTTACTAACACGTGTGAATATTATTTCCCTAAACATTATTTTCCTATCTACCTATGTCAAAAACTTGACTTGGGATACGAATTGGACACCTTCCAGGAATATGAATATTTCCTGTTTTGCCGGGAAATATAATTATGGGAAGGAAACATCAGATATCCTTATAGGATCAATGAAGTAAAAAATTAAGAGTTCATGCTATTTTACCTACATAATAATATGACTATACCCTGATTGTATTTTTCAACTCGGAAATTCTGCTCAAAATAATCCTTTTACTAACAAATAATGAGCTTTTACTTTTACATTGGCTCTACCTATTAGTGTTGTTAAAGATAACGCGGTGACGTCAGGAACAACAATTATAAGACGTACTTAGGTACTTACTACTCACACTATTTAGTAGGCTTGGCGAAATACTAACAACGTTCACACAAAATAATAAATTAAATCTTGCAGCTACAATTTTCGAATTACAGAAATTACCGAAGTCGTTTTTCTCTCCCAATACAAGAAAATAATACCCTTTTAGTCTTTTCTACAAACACCCAATGAGGTTTGTTAAAATTATTGATTGTTATAATAGTACCTACCTACTTCCTAATTAATAGCAATCTATTTATTTAAAACATGAAGGCAAAATGAACAACTGCGAACAATGCAGATCGCAAGCGGAAGTCATCGAAATTGTGTAATATTTTTATCTCCGTTTTTAGGGTTCCGTACCCAAAGGGTAAAACGGGACCCTATTACTAAGACTCCGCTGTCTGTCTATCATCAGGCTGTGTCTCATGAACCGTGATAGTAAGACAGTTGAAATTTTCACGTATACGTGTATTTAAATGGTAAGTAAGCAGTTAGGTACATCTATTTAGCCATCAGGGTACAGACATTTTTTTTTTTGAGGGTGGGATTTTATCAAATGACTTCTTCCGCTCTGGGCGGAGCAGAAGGGCGTGTCAGACTTTTACAGACTAAAACCCACCCGTGTTCCTTCAGTTGCCTGTTGCCAAGGTTCCGGTATCCCTTTCGGACTTTCCTGCAACCCTGGCAGGATATTTTTATCTCTTACGTTTTAAATCTTTGGCCACCCATCCAATCATTCCTATTTCAGTCTCCTGCACAAAATCCTGAAATAGGAATGACGGTTAAAAGTTAATAGGTCACGGATCATAAGTTCCCTATAAATAGTTGGTCGTCATCTGGTATTAATTAGCGTCTATTGTATCGTGCGTAATAGGAGTTTGACGTAATTATAAGATTATTATCGAACCTAGCCGATATCCAAGGTGATTTTGCTAATTAGCAAACGAGATGGGGAGGAAAAGTGAAACGATAAGTTTATATAACCTACATATTCATATAGTTAGGTAATCATCCGCTGGATGGGAGAAGCACAGAACCGGTTGAAGTGGCGGTGCTTGGGGGAAAAATATGTCAAACAGTGGACGTCTTTCGATGATTGATGATTCTGGAATGATGATGTTGATGAATCATATAGGTATTTATTTATTTATCATTTATCATAAGCACACCAACAGGACAGTCACTTACAACCCGTGCGCATTAACATGGCACCTGGCTC
Organism: Lithophane ornitopus; assembly: GCA_948473465.1. Lineage (NCBI taxonomy): Eukaryota > Metazoa > Arthropoda > Insecta > Lepidoptera > Noctuidae > Lithophane > Lithophane ornitopus. Next base: position 7,248,729 of record OX419624.1, on the reverse strand, counting down.
AATGACGTTTGTACCTCCCCTCGCTACCCCGCACGGCGACGGCGGGGCGCCGCGCGGGTAGCGATGAGTTCCGAGCCAGGTGCCATGTTAATGCGCACGGGTTGTACAATTTAACATCTAAAATAGGCATTTCAGTAACCATGCCATGACAGGTATGCATGACATTGACGGATGTTTTTTTTTTTTCATGATTTCTTTTTACAACTGTTTCGGCGTGATTTATATGTATGGGTATACTTATAAATCACGCCGACCCATACCAAATTACAGCTTTCTAGTACCAACAGTATCTAAGCTAAGCCGCGGACAGACGGACATGGCGAAACTATACAGGTTCCTTGTTGACTACGGAACCTTAAAAATTAGAGACAAATGAGAACGAAAAGTGTGTTTAGTAGACCTTAATCTAGAACACTACAAATCAAACCAATTTGAGCTAGACAGGCGGACACTCGTCGTACTGTTTAAATAGGGAGCGACTAATAGTAGGTACTACTATTTTATATTTGGAGGGGCTCGTGGTAAAGTTAAAGCCTCATGGGTCCATTGACAAACCATATCATACCGAGACCCCCCCGTACCTCAGAAAGCATGGCGGCTGTCGTTCTTAGATATTTGACAGGGTCATTACAGTCGTATGATAATCTGCCCGACAGTCTGACAATCAGTCTTATCAAGGGATGTGGTGTCACCTAGTAACTGGGTTATAGAGGTAAGACTGGCAGTAATTCCATGTAAACTCCATGCCATACCACATGCTCCATGCCTACATGGCGTGCTCCCCGAACCAACACCACTCCCACTGCTAGAGCAATTAAGTTAATAAATGACTTTCTAAAATGTATTCCTGAAGCAGATTTATTTCTTGACTCTCAAAGGACAATCGCTAAACATGTGTATATTTATTTAAATATGAAGAAATAATTTTAGTTTTAATAAAAAAAAAAATGTAAAGTAGAATTAGCATAGATATAAGCGATTTGGTGTAAACTGTTAGGTAGCTTATTAATGAATAAATGAATATTGAATGAATATTAAATGAAAATACTGGTACCTACTGCTGCATCCGGTTACACTGAAAGCCGATCCCAACATAGTTGGAAAAAGGCTAGGCAGAATAGATAATAAATATTATTTTCTATTTACAAAATGAACAGTTTTTCTTTTAGTACTTACAGCTTTCAGGAGATTTATTTATACTTAACGTAACATACGTTAAGTATATACTCCTGAAAGCTTTGAAGATTATAGTATACTTACTCGAGTCACGTCCTGTCTCAAGAGACAGTATCAGAATCGATTTTTCTTGGTACCGAGAATCTGCGAGCCTACGACTGAAATGAAATCTCGTCTCAGGTAGGTACTTATGTGTAAGATTTATAACCGATCGTAGCGATTATATAGCACTTTCTTATTTTTATAAACTTTGTTGATATTGAGAGGTTGTAGTAGTTTCATATTTTAATTTTGGGTTTTAATACTAACATTATTGTAAAATAAAATGTATTACGGCATTGATTGTAACAAAGTATCGTAGGCACACTGTCGGCTGACTGTGAAATTAGACTCATAAATTATGTTCGTATTTACTGTACATTAATGACTGTGGATTAAAATAGCAGTCTAGATTAAAGCGAACCAGAATATAAGCCGTTTTATATTATTTCATGCTAGAGAATATTTGCTGTCTATGTAAATACTAATCCAACTAGTCATTATGAATGATAAATTACCTTTGGGGGCAACGAACTACGCACTGGTTTTTGAGGTCCCTCATTAAAACAGATAATACAGAAATACCTATACCTAGAATGTGGTAGGTACCAACCATAATTAAAGGTTTTTACCTTTGGGGGCGACGAACTACGCACTGGTTTTTGAAGTCCCTCATTAAAACAGATGATACAGAAATACCTATACCTAGAATGTGGTAGGTACCAACCATAATTAAAGGTTTTTTATTTATTTCTAAACCTAAACGAGCTTACACTGGGCCGCAAAGAATCGCTTTCTTTGCAACCCAGTGTAAGTTAGGTTCAAAAGAAATATTGAAAAAATATAAATAGTATTGTAAGTTCCTCTCCAATCACTCTTCGTAAACTGAAAGAAGCACTGATAGAGGACTGGGAGAATAGTTCTCAGCATCGGCTCAGAAAGGCTTAGAAATCTGGTGGAAAGCATACCAAATCATGTAACAGCTGTATTAACAGGTCCTGGTGGCTAAACAAAATACTAAAATGTGAAAAAATTGCATATTTGATACCGTAGCACATTTTTCGAAATCTAGTGAAAATAGTCATTTTTACTTTTATTGAAATCTTTACAATCTTGATTTTTTATGACATTGATAAGCACTATAAAATTGTCCATAATAAAGTCTTTATTTCATAAAGCTAGCTCTAATATTATGGAAGTTATTGAGGTTTTTGTTACCGACCCGCTTTCTTTGCGACCCAGTGTATATTAGTACTTACAAGTAACAAAACTTAAAATAACCCTTCCTTGGCAGTCCGGGGAAAAGGGGGGAAGAGCTCATTGGGCATCAAAATTTATTTTCACCTCAGCAGCTCAAACAAGCAGGTTTTGCTGTCTACAAACAGTGAGCAAAATTCGATTTTGCTGCGAGCGTAGTAACTTATTAGTTATTTTTTTTCTAAATGCCGAGAACTTATCGTGGGTCTTCTCACAAAATTCAAAAGATTGGAATTTCACTTTTTTCTGTCACTTTTACTTCGATACGAAAATAGCGAGAGATAGAAACAAGTCGATTCGAAGTTCGATTTTAAATTCCATAATATATAACATTATCGTGAACGGAAAGAGTCTTCCTATACATCTCATATATAACAAAGGGCGTTCCCGTTAACCCGCAATAGTATAGCGTCCATACATGCATGCATTTACCACAAATATTACTATAGAAATATAAAGCGACATATTACCAACACCCAAAAATTGCTTATTAAATAAAAAGAAGGTCACTCTTTCCGACTTGTCTTATATCAGTCAAGAACAGACATCGTTATTATCCAATTGAATACATTTAGTGAACGGTATTAGTCTTGCAGCTTAATAAGGGCAAATCAGGAGTAAGTGTTTGAGTTCCAACCTTTTACTTTTATCGTAACAGTAAAACTGAAATAAAGGAAGATACACCGACCTAATAACAAGGGTTTGCAACAAGTTGCTGTAAAATAAAAGTTAATAGGAAAAGCATTTCATGCGGTAACTTTTTTATTGAACGGTTTTCAGTTTTACAATTTAAAATAATTATTATTGAATTCGATCTCCTTCTTTTCGTGTAGTTAATGACTAACCTGGTGTCAGAGTTTTAAAGCCGCCCATGGGCTCTGAGTTGGCTTCACATGCCGTCGAGAAATATCTCTCAGGCTGCATGCGTTTCCTCACGATTTTCTAACCCTAGACATGCACCTCGTTTTCGGATTTATGTGCGCATTGTATAATTATCACTTGCTTCAAAAACGGTGAAGGAAAATATCGTTTGATTCGATGAAAAAGTAATTCAGTAACTAAATGAAAGAAAACAGGCTAGAATTGTGTATTTAATTAACATTCCAGTGCTCATTTGAAGGTTCGTTTTGGTAAACAATATGCAATAAATTCGTAAGTAATATTTAAAGTATTTTTTTTTATAAGTATTTTTTTATTTATTTAAACGAAAAATTACTTAATCGGTTGCACAAATAAAAATAATGAATGTTTAAATAATGAATGTTTATTCATTATTTTTATTTGTGCAACCGATTAAGTACTTTTTCGTTTTATAGGTCGAGTGTATCATTTGACTTTCTGATATTGCAGCTAACGCGTAGATTATATAATAAATTCAATGTACTCTAGTATTCGGTACCTCATCAATCTTCGAGAGATTCTCACTGACGAAATCGTTATTTATGTTGGAAATTCCAACAGGCTCATCTAAGAATCACAATGGAGTGGTACGGGAACAATATTTATAAACATTCTCTGTAGCAGCTTTGATCGAGTTAATCATCTGTCAATCCTTGACAAAAGATCAAGTTTTAATAACAACAAAACGTTTTTAAGGTTCTATGTCATGCCTAGTCAATGGTTCAATTTCTGTTACAGTATAAATATAGTTGTAGTTACTTTAATTAAAGTTAAATAGTTGATAAGGTACGATGGGGTTGACATATCCGTATGGATTAAAACCCCCTTTAGGTTCTATATAAAATTGAGGACTGATGGATTCAAGAAAGAACTACCACCTCTACACAAATAATCAATAATTTTTAACCGACTTCTTCAAAAAGGAGGAGGTTCTTAATTCGTCGCTATGTTTTTTTTTTTTGTTTTTTTGTTACGCTATTTCTCCGCCAATTATGAATCGATTTTGATGATTCTTTTTTTTGTATGGTAGGTCATGCTTCCGATGTGGTCCCATATAAATTTTATTAACTTTGCTTGCGTAGTTTTTGAGTTAGCTTCAATATTACGTATTTTTCCCACTTAGTTTATCTAGACGATATCCTTATTTACTCCTTCACTGTTATTTACATAGCAGGTAGTGGTATTCGGATTTGTAGGTAGGTACCATAACTAAAAAGTGAAAAATAAAATATTTTTACAAAAAAACAACTGACTTCCAAATAAAATACTACAATTTTCGGAAGTCGGTGGCAAAAAACGAAAATTGAAAAGCAAAGACACTGACTTCCGAAATTAAAGTAAGTTTTCACTTTTTTTGTGTTTTTTTTTTTGAAATCGGTTGTTTTTTTTTTTTATAAAATGTTTTATTACAAACCAAACATTGATTCTCAAAAAAAAAAACTTTTTTTACACAACGGGGTCTAACGATCCATTTATGTAATTTACATTTTCTGTAGTTAGTATATTACAATAAGGCATCTGTCAAGGCTGTTAAATTAGATTGCAAAGCATTAGACAAAAATTCTTCAATTCAAAAGCCCGAACACGCGTCCCATTTAGCAGCACCATGACACAAATAATGGGGCTCATAATTTCAGGAATTGATAACGTCACGTTTGCTTAACGAGCTCAACTAGCCGGCGACCGAACGAACGCATCAAATTGACGATGCAGGCTCCTAACGTTACGCTTTTAAATATTTTGTTACCGTAACTAACACTCGTGGCACATGTAATATAGAAATATGTAGATTATTGTATTTTATCTGTTAATTGTGGCTCGAACTTGCGCTCATTATGGTTTCAAATTACAAAAGAATACCACCGATTTCTGAAAGGCTATTTAAAATATTTTGAAAAACTCGTGTCAAGATTGATCGGCAGTTGTTATTTTCGGTTGAAGTCGAGTTGAAGTGACATTTGAACTCGTGGGATTTAACTGTGCACTTCGCTTAAATGTAAATATTAAAAGAAAAATGTTTTTGTACTTATTACAACGATACAAACATTAGATAAATAAATTAAGCAAATTGAAAAAAAAAAAAAAAAAATTCAAACAGTTAATTCACACGGGATTTATAGATAACTACTTTTTCAGAAACAGGGTGTACCTAGGTAACTGCTTTTCTATGCCTAGCTTAAACTCCATATGTAAATATTGTGTAATATAACTAATGAGCAGAAACCAATGGCAAAGACGTGTTTGCACCTCATACATTGATAAAATGAAGAAAGTTAACACTCACGTAACTTTTATAAAACTGACTTCAAAATCCAAGAAATCTTTTCTGAAAACGTGTGATGGTTACATTACTCGCACTTATCTCGCTATTCCATTATTTCGTTTACACTATCTCACTACTTCAGGTGTAAGAGAAAAATATAAAGTTTATTACGGAGTTTTACCTTGGAGAAAGTAAGTTTGTCACTGAGAAATGGTTTACTTTAGCGCTGAAAGTAGTGTAGCTACTTTGTGCCACTACTAATAAAACTAGAACTACCTACAATGTTGACTACACACTTAAGGGTTTGACCTACTTTGGAATTATATCTGCTACTGAAACTGTTCTGTCGCTTTAGTATTTAGTTGGTTAGCTGCGCATGTGCACAACTGAATAAAATTATAATAGAATGCCGCTAGCGGCACTCTTTATACTATAGTAGTTATAGTAGTTACTTGATACTGTAGTATAGTAGTTTTATCTTATAGTATATAAGATAAAGTGTCGCAAGCGGCATTCTATCACGGTAGTATGAGAGGGAAGCCGAAGCGGAGCCGGTCTTTACTTACGTATTTATTAATAAAGTAAACATTACTTATTTCTTAATAACTTAAAAAATAAAAGTCTTTACTTAACTAAAAACAATATTCATCGCCAAGTAGCAGCAATATCAACCAGACATATATTAACACACGAACGCTAAAGACGAAACATGACTTTGAATTTCTTTGAAATAATTTTTACTTTATAGCTGATGCCCTCGACATCGTCTGCGATCCAGGATTTAAACGTGACATGTTACCTTATATGTCTTTCTCCGGGTCATGGTCTACCCATCAACAAACAAACTCACTTTCGCATTTATAATATTAGTTAGGATAGTGTTGTTATCAAGAAACGTAAGAAAAAGCTTCGTAAGAATAGCTTCCTAGAAAATACGACGGTAGTTATGACTTTTCAAGAAACCTTTTACCCTCTTAAAAGGTTTAAGAAAGGGAGGAATTTAGAAGGTTGAATGTAAAAACAAAATACCTATACTTTTTAAAATGTTTTTTTTTAACTTGAATTTTAACAAAGTATCTGAACGGGTTTTAATACGGGTTATATGACGTCAGCTTCATTATCTTATGTAATCAAGTAAAATGTCAGAGATCAAGAGTCCACAGATCGTTTTTGCAACAATAGTAACTGTTTCAGAGTCACTTCTTGATTACCTACTTCAACTTTTACCTACACAATTACCTACTTATGATAATGCTTTATTATCTTATGTAACCAAGCAAAATGTCAGAGATCAAGAGTCGTTTCTGTAAAAATAGTTCAAAGACACTTCTGGATTACGTCAACTTTTAAAATAAACTAGCGACCCGCCCCGGCTTCTCACGGGTGCAATGGTGACATGTCAAAATATCAAGATTTTTGTTCTTTATTTACTTAAGTTAAATAAATATTAATGTTTGATACACATAAACCTTCCGGAATAAATTCTCAAAATGATGGTGGTGTATCGCAATAAGGAAAACTGAACTGCAATATCTGCAATTGAAACATTTATATTCCATTGCCCGATACCTAACAGATCAAACATTTCACAACATGTGCTGAAATCTTTAGACTCGTATCTAGGCTTTCAGGTTGCAGCTTTTGAACAGTTGTAATGGCAATCATGTCATTTGATTTAAACAGGTTTTATTTTTAGTATATTATTTATCTTTTATATAGATTCTTTTCTACCTTGTGAATGAGAGAACGTTGTAGACTTAGCCTAACCTACCTGAAACTTTTTGAAAGGCCTACACTGTCCTCCCATATCTATTGACACTGAAATTCGAATATATTGTAAAAGCCAATTATTTTTTTAAAGAGTAACCATGGAGTTTCTTGCCGGCTCTTCTCCATAGGAAACGACCAATTGGAACCGTGCACCTAGCATCTGACGTTTTATGTAGGCTTATGTGAAATAAAATATTTTGATTTTGAGGTTGAAAAATTGACAAATTTTTGATACGCGATACTAAAACCAGAACTCTTTCTTTTTTTAGTATCTAAACGTTCAGAATAAGCGCTAAAATATCGTGCTTTGGTCTAGATAAACTAAACTCATCGTAATAATAACATTATTGATTAAACATTAACGTGTTTATCCTAGATACCGATTCGGATTGAATTTCAAACATTTATTTGACGCGAGATATAAACTATCCTACAGACACATAAACATTAACAGAAATTGTTTATAGATATAAATAAAAAGCTATTGCTATGTAAAAAGTAGGTTGTAAGCTAACATCTGGGTATAGTGATCAAAAGAGACGAGCCTATTTTTTAAATACAATAGACGCAGATATTTTTAGTAACCTATTCCGATTAACTATTCCTCAAGAGTCATAAAAAACCCTGTAAGAAATCGACACGTTTCAGCTCTCAACAAGGCTTCCTCAAGATGACGATTGACCAGTCGCGAACCTGAACAGGACGTGTTGCCACGCCGAGCGCTGGACGCAGAATCACAGTTTCAGAGGACTTACATTCACGCCTGAATCAAATAGCTACCTATCTGAGCCTATTTTTATTTTAACACCCGTGTGGTACGGTATGTAATTTTCAATTCTACAGAGAGATTAGAGTACTGAAAAGATTACTGGTAATCACATGATTGCAGGTAACATTTTCATCACAAATCTGCTTCTATTAGTTACATAATTATTAGCTTAGAATTTAAACTTAAAACACAGGATTATTAGATAAACTCTCAAGGCGTTGGCCCTTGACAGAGCCAACAGTGACAGTGATGACTTAGGTAATTTCCTACGGTACCTTTAACCAAGTTGAGTTTATTTTGTTAGACATAAATATCCGAAACTTACATTTCATAAAAACTGAAGTATTGTGGTTGTATCTACATCGCCACATGCGAACTACGCATCAAAGACTTGACGTCACACAAAAATCCTGAAGTCACATAAATCCTGCACCGCACAATTTAAAGTTTACCGTTCAATGGACATATATACAAGAACCCAACATCAATCGTTGGGCAGTTGCCCGCCAGACACAACACCCGTCTGGTTGGAGGATCCTCCCTTTTCTATGGAGTATGAGTGAACTTTACACCCTGTTCCTCATACCCCTAAAGTATATAAAATATACCGAAGAATAAATACCTTTAGTAAACATAAATATAAACATCAATAATAGAAGTTTCAATGAAAATCTTTTACCATTTATTTCATTTTCCCTGATTCTGGTTATTGGGTAATATCGAAAATGATATTTTATTCCGCTTTGACACACAATTCGGGGAAAAGCGTTCGGAATGGTTTCTGGTTTGATAGACAGTATGAAAATTGAGTTGCACCAACTTCGTAATACTGAACATTGGCTCATGCACGCTTTGACAGCCCTATTTTCAGTTTTCCTTCGACTTTGTTATTAAATTTGCTATTCCATAGACAGAATAAAATAAAAAATACTGGAATGAAAACCTCACTATAAAGTTTATAGTTCATGGTACAACTGGTCGAAGCACAGTTTATTTATAGGAATTATTTAAAAAAACGGACAGTATATATAATATTATAATGAGAAGAATAACCTTCAATCTAATCTGTACTTTAGGTATCTGAAGATAAGGAAAACCGAGGAAACTTTTTTTTATATCTGTAAAGTAAACTTACGTATTTTGATAATGTTTTGGAATCAAAGTAGGTAGGTATGTCAATTCAAAAACAAAAAAAATCGACTCGTGTGTACTATATCTTCGAAAACTATTTTTACGGAATAGAATAGAATTCTCTTTATTATGGACACCATAAAAAATACGGATAAAAATTTAGAAATCTGTATGTACGGAAGTCTGTATGTCCACTTAAATAATATTCCGCGAAAGTCCTTGTAATCAATCACTGTAAAGTTACATGACACTCAAAGTGTCGGCCAAGATCATTGTCTATTGATACAATAATTGACCTGCAACGATTGTATTGGGAGGTACTTGTGCGAAATTGCTTCGGCCTTGTGGTCATGCACGCAAACTTCCCGACACTAGACATTATTAGTGTAAATTATATACAATAAACACTGCGTATATGTACAATTGTACTCTATTATTACTCGTTACATCTCTGTACACTCATAGAAATGAGAATTTGAGTATTACTCTTTGCTACAACTTATTAAAAAATTTGGCAAGGATGTAATTATTTTTGCTATGAGGATATTTAAATCCCAAAGGATTGATTACCTACTCTTCACGTGGGTGAAGCCCGCGGTCACAGTTAGTATATATCTGTATGTAACTATGTACAGATTTGCATTGGCTTGACGGGTTTCTCAATTACATTACAGCTATCTATTATCGCGCTTGTGCTAAAAAAATGAAGCAGATACCTATGTACCTATTATACTGATTATTCTGAAAAAAATCCAAAACTTTTACGCTTTTAACTTAACAGACATTAAAATTATTATTAGTAAAAATCTAGTGGTCAAATCCGTCGAAAATAATGATATTTATTATGTCAATCAATCACTCTACCTAGCCTTTTCCCAACTATGTTGGGGTCGTCTTCCAGTCTAACCGGATGCAGCTGAATACCAGTATTTTACATGGAGCGACTGCCTATCTGACCTCCACAACCCAGTTACTGGGTAATACGATACCCCTTGGTAAGACTGTTTGGACAGACTTTCGGGCTTCTGACGACCCGTAACGACTGTCAAAGATCCACGAATTACAGCCAGGACCAGTGGCTTAACGGCTTATCCCAGGCAGGGAGGAGAAAGATGGTCACCCATCCACGACCAACCTCGGCAAGCGTAGCTTAACCTGATGGATCGACCCATGCGTGCGGCTGTTATTGCTTAGCCACGAGCTCCTCAATTATATTAATTATCTAATCAAAGAAAATGCAAACAATTTCTTAATTATGTTTTCGATTCGTCCGTGCTTACTGCTTCCCGTAATGAAAATTGATATGGTACCTAAATGATTAAAGTTTTCCGAAAGATTCCATTCAATTATTAAAACTACCTCAGTGTTTGTTATTAATTATGTAAGTACCTAACTATGTTTTTTTATTTGATTACGAAGATAAGATCACCTGAATGCTAAGTATGTAGATTCTTACTTAGGTATATAAGGATGGTTAGTAGGTAGAAAAATATTATGAAGCGATACTATATGCAAGGACTTGTTTCTTTACTCAGATTTTGCATGTTAACGACTCAGGTCAACCAGATTGCAAAAATAATAATTTAATACACACTGGTTTTAGAAGAAGCGTCTGATTCGTCATTATCATTCTGCTGCCCTTATGCCAATGTACTTGGGGTCGGCGCAACAAGAAGCGTCTGATTATGCAATGGAAAAGGTTAAAACTTTTTGTTTACAAAAAATAATTAACTTATATTTAACAAAACGTGAAACTAAATAAAAATTAAAAAAAAAACTCACCATTTGAAAACAATATCACGATAACAGCATAAAAAACAAAATTCTTCTTCATTGTGATTTTTTTTTCCTTTTACGAAACAAAACACAAACAATGCAGTAATAAAAGTTCAGGGCTGACACATTCTATTTTCGCGCCTTTTTTATTCAAATGCGTTCGAAAAATCTAGTTGCGTTCCAAATAAAGTGATTGTTTATGGTTCGTGCAGAGGCGGGCAAGGCTTGACGCGACTGATGTTTGTGCCTCTTTTACTGACACTGAGCTCGGAAACGGGACGTAATATTGAAGTGTAAACATCACGCTTATTTTTAGAGCATTTGGACTGCTGGAATGTCATTCTGTATGGTGTAGGTACTACTACTCACCCGAAGATCTTTAAACGGTTAAATTAAAACCTTACGTAACTTTTTAACAAGTGGATTGTCGGGTTGTTTGCTTCCTTTTTTTACAAAGGCAAAGGCGTTATTTTTTGTTGTTATCAGTTTAATCGTTTTTCTTCCGTAAATGGGATGATATTTCAGATTTTTATTCTTGCGGTACGATCACCCTTTTGAACGTCTAAGGGGTTCTTATTGCGCACGAAAATGAACAAGCTGTGTGCTTCCCCACTTAAATAAATTGTTCCTTGTTACTGAAAAGAACAGCATTAAGATGGCGTATAATGGTTTCTGGAAACATAAAGGGTAACTCGAAAGTAGCAACGTTGCTTAATCATGTTTGAAATGCGCTCTAATGGATTAATCGCGCTTAAAAGAACCCGAATTGCTGACAAGAAAAGTAATCCAAACAATAGAACCCCTCCTAAAAGCTACTTAAATATAAAATTATGCTCGAGTTGTAAAAAGCTTGTACTTATATTTTATTTAAAAACCAAACTCTTTTATGGTTTTTTTTTCTTCAGCACAGTCAACCAGTCTAACCAGCTTCCAGTCTAACCGGATGCAGCTGAATACCAGTATTTTACATGAAGCGACTGCCTATCTGACCTCCACAACCCAGTAACTGGGTAATACGAAGGGGTATAGTATTACCCAGTTACTGGGTTGTGGAGGTCAGATAGGCAGTCGCTTCATGTAAAATACTGGTATTCAGCTGCATCCGGTTAGACTGAAAGCAGACCCCAACATAGTTGGGAAAAGGCTAGGCAGGCAGATTTTTTTCTTCAGCACAGAACACAAACGAATTTCCTTATTAAATGATAAGCAGCTCATATTTATAATTATTATGAGTTATTTAATTAATTGGCAATTATAATAATAATTGAATCATCCACCCGCTTCAGCTACAAATTAATAAATCTGTAAGTAAACTAATAAAAGGGGTGTTTCCAGCCTTTCCCCGAAATCGTTGGAACAATTTCAGAATTTGTCCCTTTTGAGTGTTTGCCCGGACAATTTGCCTAATTTCCTTCCTACAAAAACAATCACCTTAAACCTGAGGCAAACACTGACAATAACATTCCGAGAAGGGGAACACCGATTATTTCGGAACCCATTGTCCAAACCTTTCTGGGATGCTGTTTTCCTGTTAAAAGGCCATTTTGGTCACCTTTCCCCTAATTGTAGGCAAGTGCCTTTAGCAATGACCAAACATTTCCATGAGATCTTTTGTTACAATTGTATTACATGTTTGTGTGTTTCTTAGGGCGTTTACAGATGGAACCTTTTTAGAATAAATAAGTAAGTAGTCTAAAAAAAACTTTTTACAAAAAAAGTGAAAAATAACTTTAATTTCGGTGTCTTTGCTTTTCAATTTTCGTTTTTTACCACTGACTTCCGAAATTAAAGTTATTTTTCACTTATTAGGGCTTGTACACAAAACTGCGAATTCGTGCGAATTCGCAACGCAGAAGGTAAGCGCAGAAGAAAATCTTAGGGTACCGTCGCAGATTTTTGCGATGCGACGTCGCAACGTAGTTTTGTGTACAAGCCCTTAATGTTTTTTTTGGAAGTCGGTTGTTTTTTTTTTTTTTTAAAGTTAATCTACGCCAGAAAGGTTAACAAAATGTGTATGGGACCACCTCTGAAGCATGACCTACATAACAAAAAAGAATCATCAATATCGATTTGTTTTGGCGGAGTAATAATGAAACAAACATACAAAATAAAAAACATGCAGACGAATTGAGAACCTCCTCCTTTTTGAAGAAGTCGGTTCAAAAGGTTCGCGATGTTTGGCAAAAATTTAGTTTGGTAGTATACATAATTTGGAAAACAGACGGTCTGTAACGCAAGGGGATTGTCGGACCATTTCCGACATTTGAGCAAAGGTGAAACTGAAAAGTCTACAGTGTCATTAGTTAATACTTAACCCTTTGATTATTTATATCTCTAGATAGAGTGTTGTGCTGCAATAGAACTTAAACAAACAAGCCAACTTTTATATGCTGATGTGCGTGACAGCTAGGTACAGACACGGACTTTAATTGATGAGCCACTTGGCACTGTTCGCATTTTAGCCGTGTAATGCAAATCGGGCTTAGTCGGTTATACTCGTACATCCAGACACGAAAAGTCATGTCTTCCTGAGAGCCAGAACTACAAACTTGGCAGCAGAGTGACTACCCAAAGTCAACCAATTGTAGGTACTATTTCCGATTACTATTAATTTGTCATCTTGTTTGCGAGCATGCGATATGAGTTCGTGTTTATTCGTGTAATCTCGTGAATGTATGAAACTGCAAAATTGAAAAATTTGAAAGTGGCTCATCAATTAAAGTCCGTGACTGTACGTCTTACACTCGTGCCACGTCATTGTGCTTTTCTAGTGTGCGTGCATTTAGCGGCTAATGGTTGGACGCTATTTTTTTCGACGAGTTCACAGCTTTGACTTTCTATCTAGAAATATTTATATCTTTGACTTCACCAATTAAATATAACTTTCAAAATAGATCAGCAGTAAGATATGGAAATTAGCGAGCACTTTTCCAAATGAACAACTCTTTATCAAGGAGATTTTGGTATATTTTGCTGGTGAGATAAAATAATGTATCCGCCAAAATACATACAAGGTTGACAGTTAAATTGGTGTTCACTGTATCTAACAAATTAACCCAACTGCCATCTATTCCCGGAGCCTCTTCGAATTTCAAAAGAATCATATGGCATTTTTAGACTATTTTTTCTACTGACTAACAATTGGCAACATTATGTTAGAAGCAAGGGTTCTCTTCGAAAAGCTCTTTTCATTGGTGTATATCTTATGGCTATTGGGTCAAGAAAATTCCTTAACTTTGGTGCCCCAGTAGTAACACTTATTTAGGTCATTAACTCCAAACTGACTGACAATTAGCAAATGTCGTGTTAGTAGCAAAGGGTCTTCTTCTCCTCCTCCTTCCCTCCTTAAATTGGTGTTCACTGTATCTAACAAATTAACCCAACTGCCATCTATTCCCGGAGCCTCTTCGAATTTCAAAAGAATCATATGGCATTTTTAGACTATTTCTTCTACTGAGTCATTGATTCAATTTCGTTCTTTGTTATTTCATACATCGTTTTGGAGAATGATGTCGCAAACTTGCTATAAAATAATTAGTTCATTTAAGAGCGGACGCACAGTTAATTAAACGTTTCTTTCATCAAGGTCACGGCTCGTATTTTGATATGACAGATCTAATTTTTATTAGACATATATTCCGCCCGCGGCCTGGCCCGCGTGGTATGTCGATAAAAAGTAGCCATGTCCTTCCCCAGGGTGCCGTCTATCTCCTTGCCAAGTTTTATCGAAATCCGTTCAGTGGTTTAGGCGTGAAAATTTAACATACTGGCAGACAGACGGACAGAGTTACTTTTAAAGGAGAATGGGCCCCTGCTTATGGGGTTCTGCCCTGAAGCCCAATAAAAATAAGATATATAACAATGGAACGAGCTTTTCAAGGGGAACCTTTCCTACTAACATAATTTTTGCCAATTGTTAGTCAGTTCGGAGTAAATGACCTAAATAGGTGTGACTACTGTGGCACCGAAATTAAGGAATTTGCTTTGCCCAATAGCCATAAGATATACACCAATGAAAAGAGCATTCCAAGGAGACTCTTTGCTACTAACACGATATTTGCTAATTGTCAGTCAGTTTGGAGTTAATGACCTAAATAAGTGTTACTACTGGGGCACCAAAGTTAAGGAATTTTCTTGACCCAATAGCCATAAGATATACATCAATGAAAAGAGCTTTTCGAAGAGAACCCTTGCTTCTAACATAATGTTGCCAATTGATAGTCAGTTCGGAAATAATGACCTAAATAGGTAATAAATTGCGCACCGAAGTTAAGGAATTCTTGGCGTCCAATAGCCATAAGGTCCAATAGCCATACCACTGAAAAGAGCTTTCCAGGGATAACCTTTGCTATGAACACGACTTTAGCCTATTATTAGTCAGTTCAGAGTTAATGACCTAAATAGATGATGAATTTCTATAATGCTTAATTACTCACATTTAGAGCTCTGTAGCTCCTTTCGTACTAACAATCGAGAGAAGCGTGCTATCACAAAATATTAGCCTTGAAGAGATCTTCCCATTGGCATATATCTCAACTCTATTAGGGTAACCGTCAGGCTTAACGATCCGTCCGGTCGCCCGACTCTTAAAAACATTGTTTCTAAAATGGCATCTATTGGAGACCAATGTTTTAAAATGTTCACTTATAGGCTTCAAAGACGATGTTAGCAGGGCCCTGAACCATTAAAAGTTATTTAATTGACGAAATACCAGAATTCCAATAATATTTAATCACTCACATTTAAAGCGCTGTAGCTCCTTTCGTACTAACGATCAAGAGAAGTCTTCAGAATAAGAAATATTCTTCTTGATGAGATCTTTCCATTGGCATATCTTAACGCTATTGGGCTCCAGGGCAGAAACGCCCAATCTCCTCTTATAATATTAAAGTATGGAAGTATGGATTATGAAAATGGTTTCACTCCAGGAAGATGTTATGTACTTAATTTGGTCACTACACTTTTTTCATACTAAATTAATGTACCTAATATAGCGACTCTGACTGGCCTTCACAACCCAATTAGATACCTACTCAGAAAAACCGATACCTATCCTATGAATAAATAGTTACTATACGTTTTACTAGACTTTAGGGCTCATTCGGAGAGCTATTCGAATAAAACATGGGGTTAGGGTTTTTAACAAGCTCTTCATGAAAAGGAGCAATCTCGAAATCTAGGTTTGCAGGAAATCTATGCCTGAACTATCCGTGAAGGTTACTATCGACGCTCTCATCACTACATATTATAAAACAAAGTCCTCCGCCGCGTCTGTATGTATGTCTGTTCGCGATAAACTCAAAAACTACTGCACAGATTTTCATGCTTTTCACCAATGGATAGAGTGGTTCTCGAGGAAGGTTTTAGTATAATTTGTCAAGCGGGTGAAGCCGCGGGCATCAGCTAGTATATATATACAATTGACTATCGTGAATTCTTCATCATTTTGTTTCCGTGTGAACAGAACCTAAGAACACCGTTACCTCCCTGTTACCTGACTGTATGATAAAATCTCTTTGTGTGAACTCTTGCCTTTCATACGCGTCTGATTTTCCACTGGTATGTGAAATACATTTATGCTGATAGCAGATTTAGCTAGTACCAAGCAGCTAAATCTGCTATCAGTAGCGCCCTTGGATTAGGTATTTTATTTTAGGGAAAGAATAGAAACATAGTTTCAAACGTAGAAACTGAAAATTGTTTAATTAACGACATTAAAAGTAGGAAAATAAGTGAAAAATAACATATCCAAACTAACTCTATATATTTTTCCTGATGACATTAAAGTTTTTAAGTTCAATACAAAATGTGGTTTGTGGTTACTCAATTTATAGTATTGACGATAGAGTTATAAAACTATCTGTTTATCGAGCAAACGCGTACAAAATGATGAATATTTAGCAGCGATGAATTTTCTGAACTTTACATAGGGAGTTCTGAGTTTATAAGTATAAAACATTCACTTATATACTTCTATTCTAACTGTCCTCTCATCTGTAGCTACACCATATGTACCCTTCCACCAGCTTATAAAGCAATTCACTTTAGTTCAACTCCTTGATTAAATTTTAAATCGTCTAGCAGAACTAATATCTATGGTTGACATCTGCTCGTAGTGGCGGGAGCCTGGCACCAATGTCAGGAGCCATCACGTTTGTCTGATGTCCCTAACTTTATTACGGGTAAACTTTCTGTAACGGCATCCGTGGTAGGTAATATTGTAGGGTTTGTGTCTATGGATTTGTATGCTTTGTTATAAATCTCCTGTAATCTTGCGCTTTGTCAACCGACTTCTAAAAAAGGAGAAGGTTAATCATTCGTCGTGTTTTGTTTCACACTGATTTCTCTGTGGTTATTGGGCCGATTTACGTGTTTATTTTTTCGTTTCGTAGAAGAAGCAAGTTTGCTTGGGTAGTTTTTGCGTGAGCTTCACTTACGTGTTTAATACATTTGGGTGAATATTGTAGATATGACTGCTGTTTGCACAGCGAATAAGTAGTTGTTAGCGAATTTATATGGGCTATGTACTACAATTAAAAAGTGTTTTTTTTTATAAACAACAAACAACCGACTTCCAAAAAAAACACTACAAAGTGAAAATTAACTTTAATTTAGGTGTTAAAAAACGAAAATTTAAAGACACAATAGGTATACTTAAGTCAGTTTTTGTTTTTGTAAAAAGTATTTTCTTTAATTATTTTTGAGATTATTAGAATCTAATTAATGGATTTACAAATCCGAACTTTAAATTTTAACACCGAAGGTACTCAATCAACTCGCAAGCGGCTAAACTAATTTGGGCGTTTGACATTTAAGTAAGAATTATAAGTTAGAACCCAAAAAAAGTTATTATATTATGAATCCAAAATGTTGAAATAAAACTTGATTCGGTAGAAAATTATTCGTTTGATTGAAACCTTCTGGTTGGACACGTTTCAGACATTTTCAACTTTGCTGATTGATAAACCAATAATAAGATGTCGTGGATTTTGAGAGCAAATCCCTCAAAATCCTCGCCTCAATCGTCGACAAAAGTAAAACAGGAAACCAAATTCATCAGTTCCGTAACAAACTCCGGAACTACTCGTGACCTTAATAAGGAAAGTTGAGTTTCGACGGGATCCTACTTTAGGCGTTATTCTCACTTGAACTTTTAAATTGAATTACTTAGGCACCTACATAGGACTGTAGGAGACTGTACCTTCACCGAAAATTGCTTGAAACTTCTTAGTTCCTTGCTGTTCCAGTGCTGAGTAGCCGTAAGCCTGATTTACACAGTGCAATTTAATTGTCTGTAGTAGTAAATGTTGCACCATTTATACAGTGTTTAGACGACGCAAGTCATTTATTGCTTCAATTTCATTGTATGCCAAAGGCAAGAAACTTGCATCGTGTAAATTGGGTTTTAGGTAATACTTATTAATCACTTTATTAGTTGACTATAAACAATATATTATTTAAATAATGAAATCCCTAATTAATTAAAACTAACTATACAAATAAACAATTAATAACTAAAATATTATAGTGTCGAAAAATTCCTCCGCATCGCTGTCGGCTGGTAATGTACCCAAGAGACTGGCGGCATTGCCACGTTGTAATACTTGAGAGTATTTATCAAAAGTCCCATAAACTCAGGTTGCACCTTCTGTAGCTATAAATAGTTCAGGCTTGCAATTTCCTCCTTCTTAACTCAGCGTTGGAACTGCTGACGCAAGAAATTGTGTTATGCAGGTTGTTGGCGCCACAATGCCTTGCTCATTTCTGTCTGGAGTCTTTCCTTTGTTTCTTTAACTTAGTTTCGCAGCATTATATTGAACTTTGTCCAACTGTATGAATTTGTTTTGAAGAATTGAATCTGATGTGTTTTCGTGTGTTGCTGCGTTTATTTTTAGTTTTTATTTGGGGTTTCATCTTGCTTGTTTATTACGGTCTGGTGGAAATTAAATACTGTAAACACAAGAAAAAAAAAACATTATTTTATGTAGTGATAATGTAAAGGTACCCAAATAATTCCTCAATGTTATTCGAGGACATGTACCTACTAGAAACAAGATATTCTATACAAAAAATAATTACTATTCCTGAAAACGTCCTGTAAGAAGCCGCAGGCAAAACGTTAACATAACGTCACAAATAACAACGAAATAAAAAACAAACTAGCATACTATTGCTGATAAAATAAATTCACTGAAGAAATTTAATACCTACATATTCTATTTGCCGATAAAAATACGATTTGGATACGAATTCTGCTTCAGGCTATGCAAGGAACGGCAAGGTAATATTTGAGAAAATATTTATAACATCTTATTCAGTTTGGTTAGATTGTAAAATGGGAATAAAATACCAGAATAAACATTATACAAAGTACTACGTAACACAACATAATTTTAAGGACTTGTGTATTATTTTCTGGATCTTTCATTACTGTATCAGTATTTATAGAAGACTTCAGACATAGAAGAATCTATTTACCCAGGATTTCACGCGTGGGTATTCGGAATTATGCCACGGGAACGTACTACCGGGATAAAAAGTATTCTATGTCCTAACTCAGGTCTATCCATGTGCCAAATAAAAATCCGTTCAACCGTTTTAGCGCGACAAGCAAACAAACTCACTTTCGTATTTATAATATTTTTGATAAACTATTTTACCCACTTTAGAAGGTTATTTTGGCTGTATAACATAAATAAAAAACACTCAAAAATAACATAATATCACGCCTGTTTTCTCCAAAGGGTTGGGCCGATTTGTACCTAAAGTACACCCACATTTCGCCAGTTATGTTTAAGTTCCAAGTAATACGCGGCAAGCCTATTGCCAAATAAAAAAAACAATATTTACTTTTTCTTTATATCTTCAATGACGAGGCATTAACTTCAAGAATTGTCTCAAAATTCCTATAATGCGCCAGAAAAATGATTAAGAGAAAAACGGCCAAAATTGAATGTACCAAAACACCGTACCTTTAATAAAGTATTTTCCTCAAAAGCCGTCATTGTTTGCACTCTCCAACAATGAGCAAGATTGATTGATACATCAGTGAAAAATAAGCAGAAATGAGTGGTTTCCCTACGGTCTATGGACCAAGTTGTTACATAAAATAGCTTTTAAATTAAAAGCCGATAGCTGCCCTCGGGGGCTAAGTAACCTGATGATGTCCCATGGGCCTGTCGTGATGTTTGATTTATTGATTTCGAATTTGGGAAACAGGAATTTTGACCTGTATGTATTTACTGTTGGATGTGAGTGGAATTACAAATGTAGCATTGATTTGTGTTGGGTTTTAAAGAGTATGGCCATATTTAAGTGTTTTATCTGAAATATTGTAGATAGATTCAAAAATGTACGTCGCTGTATTATTTTGACAGTTTCAATCAGAATTTTGTAGTTCTCTAAACCCCTCCAAACTTAGAGTTTTTAGGTATTTTTAACCGACCTCTTCTCAAAAAGGAGGAGGTTCTCAATTCGTATGTATGTTTTTTTTTTTTTTTTTGTGTGTTTGTTACGCGATTACTCCGCCAATTATGAATCGATTTTGATGATTCTTTTTTTGTTTGGTAGGTCATGCTTCCGAGGTGGTCCCATATAAATTATATAATATTATTAACTTTGCTTGCGTATTTTTTGAGTTAGCTTCAATATTACGTATTTTTCCCACTTAGTTTATCTAGACGATATCCTTATTTACTACTTCACTGTTATTTACATAGCAGGTAGTGGTATTCGGATTTGTAGGTAGGTACCACAACTAAAAAGTGAAAAATAAAATCTTTTAACAAAAAAAAAACCGACTTCCAAAAAAAACACTAAAATTTTCGGAAGTCGGTGGCAAAAAACGAAAATTGAAAAGCAAAGACACCGACTTCCGAAATTAAAGTAATTTTTCACTTTTTTAGTGTTTTTTTTTGGAAGTCGGTTGTTTTTTTTTTGTAAAAAGTTTTTATTTTAAAATGAATTCTATGTATTATTTTTTTAATTACATGGAGCTTGAAATAAATGCGGTTTCACTTTAAAAGTGATATGGGTGGACTTAGTCCCATTACGCAAACAGTAATACTGACAAAACTAAAAGAAGTAATCCAAACGAAATATTTGAAACTGTCGTCAGATAACGTTTTTTATCGTCACAACATCTGAATGTTGGTCAAGAACGGTCGTTGGCGTGACAATCAAGTTTATAATGAGTGACAAATTGCACGGAATTGTCGCCGAGACAAGATAAACAGTTTTATACGATTATTAAATAATCATTACCTACTGCTGTGGTATTGTTGTTTGAAGTTGAATGCAAGAACCTTATGATTATACAGGTTTTATTTTAAAGTAACTACTAATTTGCATGAGTAATACAGTAATGTGGTCACGTGGACGATGTATACTAGCTTAACTATGAAGATTTAATGAAACTGAACGCGATCAGCACATAAACTACGTTTAAGGGCTGTCAGTGTCATTATTTTCTTGGAATATTGACACTGACAGCAGTTCAGTTTCATTGGTGAAATCCGCCCTTATTGACCAAAATGTCTTCTATAAGTTTTTCTTTGACAGTTTGGTAGTTAATTAAAAGCCCTTTCTGTGCATTTTGACTTTCTGTTTTTTTCAAAGTCAAAGTCAAATAATTTATTTTAAATAGACACATAAAAGGCATTTTTGTACGTCAAAAACAAAGAAATAGAACTGATTCTAGCTGCCCCTTCCAAAAGGTAGTTTTCGTATGGAGAACAGTGGGCAAGAAAATCCACCGTTACTCTTATTTTATTTATTTATTATTTATGTACACACAGTAAAATACAAAGAGATATGACATAATTATGATATGAGTACAAAGGTACTGCTTATTTCTTAAGAAATTTCATCCAGCAGACCTGCGAAAGGAGAAATGAGAAAGAAATGTAGACAATAGTGCGTGAGAACAAGAAGAGAAAAACATGATTATGCGAAGTCTTAACTAAAATATCAAATATAACTACACATATACGCAAGAAAATTAACATATACTTAAATAAATACATAAAGCTTAAATATATAAACATAAACTCTTTTAAAAAATGTTTTAAAATATTTTGTATAGGTACATGAATTATATGTGAAGACGATGCACCTACAATATTACGGTACCACAAAAGGTAGAAAGAATTATAAATGGAGCAATGACAAGTAAAACAATTATGTGATAGATACATGGTGCTCACATATTTACAAACATTGTAGAAGTATACGATATTACAATATTCCTAACATTGTTATAAGTAATACTAATAAGTCAGTGCGTGACTTTAAGTAATCACAGAGTAAAATATACAACTAAATTAGCAACCAGTTTGATTTTGTCCAGACTCTAAACTGTCCTATGGAGCAAGACCAGCATGTTTCCAAGCATTCTTATCTTGGATATAATCCTCTAATTTGTAATAAGCTTGTTGACAAAGTGTACTGTAAGTATTCTATAACATTCTATTCTATTCAATAGAATAAAAACCACACCATCAAAAATACAGATATAAATGTAGAAAGCCATCTTTTACAGACAACCTAAGCCTATGAATTATGACAATATTTTTGACTTATCAAAAATAATAACTAGTTTCTGCTCAAAAACCACTTAAATAAATAAAAACAAATAGCTTTTTCACCTCACAAGCTCGGAAAGATTCTGTTTATCATTCGAAATCTGCGTGGAAAAGAGCATTTTCCCCGCTAGCGTGGAAAGAGTTTTTAAAATTCGAACCTTTCTATTCAACAATTTTCTATACCGCCTGGTCGACTGATAGTGCATCAATACTTATTTCATGTCAGTGCCCCAACCTCATTTTTAGAACAATCAAACTGGCCAGCACGAAAAAAATTCGCTCAACGCCCCTAATGAAGTTTTCACTTCAAAAAACTTGATTTAATTTTATTCTTATTCAATTCACTTTCCATCATTTGGGTTTGTTTAGCAGTGCAGAGTTAGTGCAATCGATACATAATGCCGAATTGAGCTTTCTTCCGGAAAAATTGCGCAAAAAGTACATAAAAGCGTACAATATTTGTTCATTGCATGGAGACATCTAGCATATTCCTCGCTGTAGTGAGGTGAAAAGTTGTGTGTTTCGCTCGGCAGCAAATTTATTCTGCGTCTCGTACCTTTGTAACCTTAGCAACGCTCAGGATTCAATACAAGTACTCGCGCGAAAAAACAATTTTGCAGCCTTGCATAACAAATAACTATTTATTATTCAAACTGCCATAAATAAAACGCACAATACATAATAATCCCATAAATTCAGTATTAAATACATATTTAATCTCCCAAAAGGGCAACTGTACCTACTTACAATTTATTCGAAGTTATTATTTGCGTTGAACAAACCGCCATGTTCAAATATTGGTGCATCTCCCTAGGGGAGACGCGGCACAGATGGTCCACTAATATTACCACCTTAACGCGGGGAAGTTTAGGAGTAACGTAAATCGGTAATCAATATCTCTGCTATGGCTACGTATCTACTAAAGTATATTTATCCATAGATACCTACTAGGTATATTATACGAGTTGATTCGTATAAATTGGCTCGATTTGGGCCTTAATTTATATATTTCTCCTGACGGAGTCCGTAGATTGAAAAGTAGGTACCTAGGTCTGGTGTTAAATGATACTTTGGTAGTCAAATTAAATTAATGCTGTTTTTATGCTTTGCTGTACCAATTTTGCAGCTCAATGTAAGGCTGACTGCAAAAAAGAGCGATTGAAAACTTACCAACAAAAAAAGTTAGCAATAAATCGAGTTTTTAGTAGCTACCTACATTATTTCCTCCTTTAAAATGTTATACAATTTGAGTTAAATCTACTAGAATAATATTTAAATGGAACAAATACTTGCTTTTTCTAAGAATCGATATTACTTCCCCTTACAAAATACACATCCGATAATATCTTCGCTTTAAAGCGCTTCAACTCATCTATTCAGTTTATGGTTCAATCGACAACCTGTGCCTTTCATATCAGAATATTGCTCGTTTAAAAATACATTATTTTCTGAATACAAAGTTAAGTTCAAAATTTATCACAGAAGAACTTTGTGACAAAAAATTTAAAGAGTACGTATCCTTAGACTTTGGTCATGTTAAGAGAATGAATGACAGGCGAGTAACGAGGTTTGGCAAGGCAGAGGTGAATGGAAACACGGTACGGGATGACGTAGAAGGACATAATCCTTACTAATATTATAAATGCGAAAGTAACTCTGTCTGTCTGTCGCGCTTTCACGCCAAAACTACTGAACCGATTTAAATGAACACAGAACCGGTACACAGATAGTTTAGAGCCTGAGAAAGGACATAGGCTACTTTTTATCGATATACCACGCGGGTGAAGCCGCGGGCGGAAGCTAGTAATATATAAAACCTTATTGGTGATGTTAGCGAAGCTAAATTATTATGTAAAGATCGTAGCAGGTGGAGTTCTGTAGTTTCTGCCTACCCCCATGGGAAGAAGGTGCGAGTTTATGTAGATATGTAAGAACATAACAAGAATTGTGCTTTTCGGTAAAGCTATCGTCGAATATCCCCATCGTACCCTAATAAAAGGAAGAAGGACCTCAATTGATGTTCATTAAATCATACGATCAATGACTATTTCTGTAAATAAACGTTCAGTAATAGTCTTAGACCATTTATAGTAGAGCATTTACATTGCTAAATTAGTTGCGCAAAATTAGTTTCATGACACGTTTGCGCAAAATTATCTATGTATTTACACGTGAAATTATCAGTGAAATGTCATGAAACTAATATTGCGCAACTAGTTTCGTAATATAAATTCGGTTTTGGTTACCTACCTACTAGCATAGCCACTTCTGTCATCAAGGATTCTTGCTGCATAGCGTTTTAAAGTTTTTGGGTTCTAAAAAATTACAGGCACCTAAGAAATGCTAACGTAGGTATCTCTAACGTTGGTAGTGCGTCAAATATCCGTCCGGTGTCGGAGCTACCTATAAATTTTTCGAATGGCGGATAGAATGCTTCTTTATGTACATCTATATTTTGTTCGTAAGTTCATCTGACTGTGAAAGATAACTCCTTGATTGGAAATTGGCGGACGACGCATTGAAGGCACAAATCGAATATTTTAGTTTTAATAGAAATGCAATTGAAACTTACCACTACCAATTTAATTAATCCACAGTCTACCAAAGTCCCATTAAACTCTAGAAATCTATATAGATTAGATGCAGTAAGCCATGTCGGCTCCCAAATTCATTTCATCACTCACTCGGAGCGTGTGCACAAATCACTGACGAAGTTACTTGCACAGCTGCGTCGAGGATGGCGATATCCATTCCACTACAAGCTGCTTGCCCATATAAAGCTATGAAACTTTAGTTTTTAGGGTTCCGTACTCAAAGGGTGCCAACGGGACCCTATTAATAAGGCTCCGCTGTCTGTCCGTCCGTCTGTCACAGCCACAGGGCTGTATCTTTTGAACCGTAATAGTTAGACACTTGAAATTTTCACAGAGTATGTAAGTACTAATCATCATCATCATCAGCCTATAGCAGTCCACTGCTGGACATAGGCCTCTCCAATTGCTCGCCATTCAGCTTCATTCCCGGCAGCTCTCATCCAGCTGCTACCAGCCACCCTGCGAAGATCGTCGCTCCACCTAGCCTGCGGGCGTCGTTTGCCGATTCGCGGTCTCCCCTCAAGAACACAAGTACCTAAGTAAGTATGTACTAATAAGGCCGCTATAACAACAAATCATAGAAATAAAATAAAGTAAAAAATTAAAGGGATATTTTTAAATTAAATATAAGAAACGGGTATTTTTAAATTAAATTATCTTTAAAAAAAATAGTACGTTGAAATGGAACCCATCGCGAGCGAGTCCGACTTGCACTTACCCACATTTTCGTCTACTCCGAATGTTTACGAACACTTTCGAAAGTTTCACGAAGTTTCAGTTTAAATATTGCGGCAGTAGTTGGTAAGAACAATCGCGTTCAATACTAGTCAAGGTGTTTGATATCCGTGTCAAAAGTTTTCAGTTCGCCTTCAAGTTGGACGCTTTTGAATACGAAAGGTTTAATATTTATCTGAAATGGAGACTGAAAGGATCGGGATAGACTTCGAAGCTTCTTTTTGTATTTCTTTTAAAAGTCTTTTGATTTTTCAGGTGGTCGAACTGCTACTGACAAAGGATCATAATTTCTTTGGTATTACAGATGTGACCAAAGTCTTTTATCTGTTTAAAGTCTTAAAAGCATTAAGATATAACTTAACGCCTTGTTTCCCCGAAGATTTAGGCAGAGGCGTACATACAAAGTCCCAGGTAATAGGGGAAGAGCTTATTGCCACCATTGTCCATTGGGTACAAATTCCAGGCTCCGGGCTGCTACTGAGAAATTCCAGATGGAAAAGCCCAATAACACTTTGACCTTTTTTTTTTTTTTTTGGTTGGGAAATCATCAAATGACTTCTCCCGCTCTGGGCGGAGCGAAAGGGCGTGTCAGACTCTTACTGACTAAAATCCACCCGTGTTCCTTCAGTTGCCTCTTGCCAGGGTCCCGGTATCCCTTTCGGACTACGCAACCCTGGCAGGCATCGGTCCTAACGGACCCCGTCAGGTGTGCTGACATGTCTTTGAGGCGCGCGTTGAACACGCCATCGACCCGGGCCTGGTCCTTATTGGACGGCGAACTACCCATTGCTCGCCGTCCGCAAGCCCGCGCCTATGGTGGCCGGGAATCCGCCTAGGATTCCCGACGCCCAGGGTGTCTCCAGCGGCGGCGGTTAGGGGCGTGAGGGCGCAAGCTTTGCCTCTCCCTCACGCGTTCCGCCTCCTCCTTCGCGAGCATCACTGCTTCGCGGAAGGAGGTGACCGCCTCCCATGCCCTCTCGCTCCGTACCATGGCCTGGACCAGTGCCGGACGCGAGAGGTCAGTGCCGCCAATCGCTTCCACGAGGACACGGCGGTGCTCCGCCTAAAACTTTGTCCGACCTGGGAAACGAAACCAGGAATTCATTACGTATAAAAAAAAAAAAACTCATACCTAAGTATTCCCAGGAGGAGCTCGTGCCTAAGTAATAACAGCCGCACGGGTCAATGAACCAGGTTAAGCTACGCTTGCCGGGGTTGGTCCGTGGATGGGTGACCATCTTTACATACCGAGACTCCTCCGTGCCTCGGAAAGCACGTTATCCGTTGGTCCCGGCTGTCATTCGTGGATCTTTGACAGTCGTTACGGTTCGTCAGAAGCCCGAAGGTCTGACAACCTATCTTATCAAGGGGTATCGTATTACCCAGTTACTGGGTTGTGGAGGTCAGATAGGCAGTTGCTCTATGTAAAATACTGGTATTCAGCTGCATCCGGTTAGACTGGAAGCCGACCCCAACGTAGATGGGAAAGGCTTGGCAGATTGATTTGACCTAAGTATTCCCAGCATTTACATAATGACGCGCTCTGTCCACTCTTCAAGTAGTTCTGGTGTTTATGTCATAATTTCATGCAATCAACTTATGAAATACTCGCAGAGGTTGCATGAAAACACCATGCAGGCTGAAGTCTGTATCTACTCCTTAAAAACTGTACTAAGTACTAAGTCTTAGTAATAAAAAGTTAATATGATAAAAATCCTGAATGCTGCTAAATGTAATATTTAGATGCTTAAATGTATTCATCGCTGATACATTATTACCATAATCCGGAATTGAAAACATCATTATTTTAGCCCATTGACTGTCATAGCAAACGGTTATTGCGAATATCAGATCATTGATTGCAGTATTATGCTGTTTTATGTCATCACCTGCAATTCTTGATCGGCGTGTATTTAATCGAAATACGAATAATTCTCATTTTGTGCTCCTAAACATATTGCGCCTCTTTTTGTGAACTTCAAAGAATTCCTATTTTGGGCCCCCAAAAATACTTAATAGCCAAGCCACAAACTAAGATGTAAGTTTCGCGGTTGGTCACAGATCTAACCTAACCTAACCCAATTGGTAGGGGTACCCGAGCTTAGTTACTGCGACCAACTGTCAAACGAGTATTCCTATAAGGGTTCCGTTTTTTCTTTTTGAGGTAAGGAACCCTTAAAAGGCCAGAAAGTTAAAAAAGGCTTATTTATATTAAAAAAGTGTGCATCATTAGAAAGCTAAAAAGTTTTTAAATGTTAAAAATAGACGTGCATCATTTGAAGATCAAGAAGTTTTTAGACGATCACTTAAATATTTCCCATTTTGATCCTAATGCTCCATTATTTGCCGTTCATACCAGATAGCAGCCATGAAAAATATTTGGTTTTTACCTAATTTATAAGGTGACCCCGCGAAACAATTTAAACTAATCAATTTGTGTGCAGTGTTCTGCTGATCTTAATTAAGTTAGGCAATTTAAATGACGACCTTCACACATTAATGATGCAGGACATTCGGTTCCAGACTGGGTTATTTGTTGCTCGAAACTCCGGAAAATCTATACAACCTATTAAAAGCATTTAAACTAGTAATGGACAATGGACATCAGAAGGCTAAAATGGTCTCGTAAATTCCCGTCAAAAGGAAAGTTTCCCCAAACAAAAGTAAAAACTTCCTCTCAATTACCTCCCTTAAATTAATCAAAACTCAATTTGTCTAAAACAAAAGCTAGGTTTTATTCTAAAATACTGCAAAAACACTTTTCTTCAATTATTTCCTAGAAATAAAGTAAAACGACACTGATAAATGAGGTTTTTTGTGTCTAAACTAATTAATTAGAGGCAGCGCTTGGATTGGGCAGCTCTAAAACTTCGTTAGGTAATTACCTACACGTAGATTTGTACAAGGAGATTTTAAAGGTACAATATACTGGTATTCAGCTGCATCTGGTTAAAAAACCAACCGATTGAGATTTGTAAACGGAGATTTTAAAGGAGAATATGGGCAGCGAACTATGGATTTTTGCCCTATTAGGCTTCAGGGCAGAATCGCCCAATCTCCTTAATGTATATCCATCTCCGTTTAAGGGATTTTTTGATATATATAAAATATGGTATAAACACTGTTTTAAACTTTCACGGTCAATGTTAGGAATGGTTTCACCTTCATAACACAGAAAATATCCCGTAAATAACAAATGAATGTGAGTGATTTGTTAATTGATTATTTAATTTAGCATGGTCTCAATCAATTAATCCGCCTAGCCTTTATCCAACTAGTTGGGGTCGGCTTCCAGCCTAGCCGTGTTGAACCAGTAATGAATGTCAAAGATGACAGCTGGGACCAACGGCTTAACGTGCTTTACGAGACACGGACCCCTCCTTGTCTCGATATATGTATAATGGATGGACCCATCCACAAACAGACTGCAGCAAATGTAGCTTAACCTTCGATCGACCCGTGCGGCTGTTATTATTTAGCCACGAGCCCATCATTGTATCACAATGTAAAACAAAAATGAAGGTAAACAATCGTTTTATTCTGTAAATTGGG
Organism: Lithophane ornitopus; assembly: GCA_948473465.1. Taxonomy (NCBI): domain Eukaryota; kingdom Metazoa; phylum Arthropoda; class Insecta; order Lepidoptera; family Noctuidae; genus Lithophane; species Lithophane ornitopus. The sequence continues at coordinate 7,219,185 of OX419624.1, read as the reverse complement.
CGATGAAAAAAAAAATCTTAACACGACACGAACCATGTTTTATCCCAAACAATTATTCTGACTCCGGCAATATCGGAAACCATGTCTCATAAAATGAAAATTGAAGAAAAACATCGCCGGCTCGTTATCTGCCGCAATTTATAAAAGTCAAGCAAAGGAATTAGATTACCTTAAAGCTTTTCTGCCTTATCCTGTTCGAGTTCTATTAAATAATTTTAATTTCTACTTTCTTTGTTTGCAATCGGGATGAAAATCCTTTGTTGGTAAGGCATTCTTCAAACAATAAATACATCTGTAGGTACCTAATATTATCTATACATACATACAATAAAATAAAATTGGAGTGTATATTTGTAATGTCAAAATAACAGATTTTTACTAAATGCATGAGAAAGTACTTATTACAATAAAAAAACACTAAAAAAAGTTATTTCTGTCTCTCTGTTTGTTCCAGCTAATCTCAGAAACAGTTGGACCGATTTCGGCGGATTTTCACGGGCAGATAGCTGATCTTATTATGAGAATCTTAGTCTTCTACTTTAGAAAAAGCAAAATAAATATTAGGGTCCACGCGGGCGAAGCCGCGGACAGCAGCTAGTGTTTCAATAAGTAATATAATAATCGTCAAGTAGGTATCATAATATATCCCATCTTTACGTTGGTACAAGCTATACACTGTAGAGCAGACTTGTTCACACACCCGGAAGAAAATTTTACTGCTTGTAACGAGTGCATCTAGCGATATTTAAATGCGATTTTCCATTGAAAACACATACATTGATTCGTTTTCAAAACAAAAACCGGCCAAGTGCGAGTCGGACTCGCGCACGAAGGGTTCCGTACCATAATCTATAAAAACGGCAAAAAAATCACGTTTGTTGTATGGGAGCCCCCTTAAATATTTATTTTATTCTGTTTTTTTTGTATTTGTTGTTATAGCGGCAAAAGAAATACATCATCTGTGAAAATTTCAACTGTCTATACTCCATTTGAAATAAGATTAGACACTTAAATAAGCCTTTTTTAAAGTCCGTTCAACCGATTTAGACTTCTATTACGTTGGTGGCATGACAAATGGCGACTGCAGTAGACAGTTGGTATTGTGTAATGTTTTTTGCTTTTAATGCCATCATTACGCTTACGGTATAGAAGTCAAAATCGGTTGAACGGACTGTAAAAAGGTTTGTTTAAATTTCTAATCTTATTTCAAAAGGAGTATAGCTATAATGAATCATGAGATACAGCCTGGTGACAGACGGACAGATAGACAGACAGACAGACAGCGGAGCCGTAGTAATAGGGTCCCGTTTTACCCTTTGGGTACGTTAAACATCCCCATTAAAAAATACTATTAAAACCACGATGTTATTTTAGAAGAAATTCCTTTGTGAATGAAATGTACCTGCTAGCTGCTAAGTCCTACTACATTCAAAGCTATACATGTATTTTAGTACATTAGCATCGCTATAAATCTTTTGTATGCAAATTGAATATAAATGGCCCTCACCGAGAATCTAATGGGGAATTAATTGTACCCACATTTTTATTACTTGTGTGGGGAAACACATCATAGAGTGATTTATTTGTTTAATAACTACGAAGCGAGATTATCTATTGATTGTGGAATGTCTATTAAGTATTTACAATATCTATGTCTATCTATACGTAGGTACGTAATATAAATTAAAGTTGCTTTAAAATGTCTGTCTATGTCACCGCGTTGTTCTTCTACAACCCCCAACGGATTTAGACGCAGTTTTCACCATAATTTAGAGAATTGATTCAGGAAGCATTGTGAGTATAATACATAAATATTTAACTTACATTTATTATAGAAATCTCGATGTTTTGTCAAGTCGTTAAAACCATGAAGCAGGGGCGGGTCCATAGTGCTTACATTAATGTTTATTTAACGTTTCGTGTAAATACGGATTAGAATTTAATCAGCAACTGTAACATCAGACTAAATCAAGTCTTAGCTTTCCTCCCGAAATTACAACCCTATTTTCACGTCTTCGCTTCTACACCGTACCTACTTAATACCATGATAGGCACTCCATACTTATTATTCCTCGCAAGTGTACACGTTGACTGAGAGACGGGTTACTACAAGTAAGTTGCAGTACCTGACTCATATGCGTCACAACGCCACGTACAGCTAATTTGTATGAGGAAACGCGCCGTCGCGTACTGAAATTACGTATCGGTAGGAGGTACTAGCTACGATACGCTTATATATTAAAGTTCAAGCAAAAAAGCGCGCTACGTGCAGCTTTGGAAGTAAGAATTTGTAGGATTTAATTTCGGTATTTGTTGAGTGGGGGTGTAGTGGAAATGAATCGATAGTAAATAGCGTTGTGTGCTATACGAGGAACAAGGCCTAAAGGAAAGTTGACTAGCGTTTAGAAAATGATAAAGGTTGTCATTTAATAAATCATCAACCATCATCATTACAGCCGAAAGACGTTCACTGTTGGACATAGGCCTCCCGCAAGCACCGCCACTTCGACCGGTTCTGTGCTTCTCGCAACCAGCGCATTCCCACGGCCTTCATCTTGTCATCGGTACACCTTCTGGGGGGCTTTCCAACGCTACGTCTTCTGGTACGCGGTCGCCACTCCATAACCTTTCGGCCCCATCGGCCATCTGTTCTGCGAGCAATGTGCCAATGTGCAATTTAATAAATGCTAGTTAACTATTGCAGCATTGCTACCAGCAGTAGTACCTAGCAGTTGGTACCTCGAAGTACAGTCTTTTGTGTTTGATAGTAGTCTGGTAGTAATTTTTGCCGTGATATTATAGATTAGTCATCAGAAAGGAAAATGAGTATTCGCAGTTGTAGAGGAGGCTCTTTAGGAGTAGGCAATTTGGACAGTCGGGCTGGTCCACAAATTCAAGGTCGCTCAGCGCGCTATAGAGCAAAGCTATGCTCGAAGTTTCTTTGAAGGATAAAATCAGAAATGAAAAGAAAAGAACCGGAGTTACCGACATACCTTGCAGAGTAAGCAAGCTGAAGTGGCAGTGGACTGGCCATGTTTGTCGTAGGACCTGTGGCGGTATCTACATCGCCACATGCGAACTACGCATAAAAGACCTGACGTCACACAAAAATCTTTGGAGGATCCTCCCTTTTCTATGGAGTATGAGTGAACTTTACACCCTGTTCCTCATACCCTTAAAGTCCGATGGCTGGTGGAACAACATGACCTGAAGTGGAGACCGCGTATCAGCGAGCGTAGTTTGGGTCACCCCCAGCTAGACTGACCGACGACCTTAAAAAGGTGGCTGGGACGAACTGGATGCAGAAAGTGAAAGATAGGGTGTTATGGTGCAGAGCTATGAGAGAGATCTATGTCCAGCGCTGGACTATGACAGGCTGTGTTGATTGATTGAGTATGGACATATTATCTATGTAAAACAAACTAATGAATCTTTTCCCAACTACGTTGAAGTACATAACGAACAAAAAGGAAATTATTATGATCAAACAAAATGTCACGGTAACCGATTCCTAACCAATACTGTCCCCGATGATTAATCTACAAGAACCGCTCAAACTGCCTAATATAAACACAGCTTCCCTTTGCGACTATCTGCCATTATCATGCCGACTCATCGGAAGTGGACGATAAATCTTATCCGATACGATTCATCTTATAAACTTACATTAACTTGGATTATTGACGTTTAAGAGAAGCTGCTGTTGAAGGGAATTATTTATGTTTTGATTATAATCTTTTTATGGTAAATGTTGAGGTTTATTTTGGAATGATAAGGAGTCGTCGTGTCAACCACAATGGTTGACACGATGGCGAAAAGTTACGAGCTATCGTGTATTGAAACCAAACCCGTTCTATTCGGATTATTGACGTGATTCTACTACCACAAAAAAATGTCATTTATTTGGCTGACTTAGCAAGAGTACAACAACTATTGACTACACCCACTCACCATGGTCACTATTTAGTTCATATTACATGAGTAATAAAACACAATTTACAACATAATATTTCCCAGAAATGTGAGATTAATGATATTGAGAATTACTATAGGGTAACAGCAAAGTGATCGGAAGTGACCACAAGCCAGGAAGTAAAGGGCGATGACCTGATGAGGGTTGCGGGAAGCCGTTTCGTGCTGTGACCCAAAGTTCTGTGAAGGTTTAATTATAGCTAGACCTCTTTCCGCAAGTGCACTATGGTGTAATGTGGGAATAATAATATTGTTTTCTCGCTTTACTTGATGCTTGGATAAAAAGCCAATGGCTGTCTCCGAATAGCATATTCTCTACGAATTTACCAAACTTGACAATTAGTTTAAAAATAAAAAAAACAAGAAAACTGACTTTCACAATTATTAAATACTGTTTCTGCAACTTCGTATACGTTTGCAGGGATAAAAGTATCCTATGTGTTAATCCAGGTTATAAGCTATCTGTGTGCCTCATCCAAATCCGTTTTACCGTTTTTGCATGATTGAGTAAAAATGTAGTCCTCCAGTCCGTATTTCGGCCACGGCGGCCAATCTCAACGGAGACTAGCACAACGGATTGAGTAACAAGAATACAAATATCCAAACTTTCACATTTATAATATTAGTAGGATAATATTATAAACTTTCTAAAAATAAGTGCCAAGAACAAAAATTATGAAACAGGATAATCAAGCCATTTCTTTCCTGTAAATGGAAACTCCGCATAAGGTAAAAGATTTTTGTAACATTGTTTACAAAAAGTGAGTGATTGAGTAACAACGTTCACTATAACAATAATACTGCATCAACGAGATTTCCCAAAGGGTTGAAGGGGTCAGATGAAGCTTTCGATTTACGTGCTAGAAAAAACTGCCAGTCATGGCTTTAGAGTGCATTTAGCTTCTGCATTGGTCCAGTGTAGGCCTTGGTCGAGCGTATAAATATGCAGCGTAGACGCAACTTCCACGCAACATCAACGTGACGTGGTTTTCGAAACGGATAAAAAAAAAACGTAAGGCCAGAAATAATTACTCAGTGTTCCAATTTTAAATTGTTTCTTTTTTCAAAACTACGGGTAGAATCAAGTTTCCAGGATGCATTTATTACCGGACTAAGGCAAAGCCTATGAAGGGTTATGATTTTTTCTGTTGGCTTCCATCGACGATGCGTTCATTCTTCCCTTATTTATTAGTATTGACACTGTAGCTTTTTAACTACATATTTTCGTAATATAGAGTTTCTTAATTGTTAGATATTATGTATATCAGTATAAAATTTTCTACTTATAGAGTAAAAAATATTATTTGTTCTTAATAAAACTTACGTCGAAGAAAACATGTCTTTTTTAGTACGAAAACCTACGTTAACTTTGACGAAAATAGATATAAAGCTTTCTTGTATAAGACCGATATAAATGTTGCGCGATTTATATAAAATGCGTCTCACATGTCTTCTCACGTTGGCGTAATAATCTCAATATAACAGAAACTACTTCTAAGAAGAAGTACTTACACAGTTTTCCAAGTTTTTGCCTTTACATAAAATAAATCAAAGTAAGGACCTGTGTGGTTTCAGCCTTAGTAATACTTTCTTCGGACAATCGTGTGCTTGGCTTACTCAATCGGCATAAGTAGATTAGTGTATCCTTTGAAAAGTGGATCAAAGCGGGTCAGTAGGGCTTATGGTTTTTTTTGTTGTGATTCGCTCATTTTTGATCTTCAATTTTTTTTTCGGGATGTACTTTAGATGCCCCAATTATGTTACTTTTTTTTTGCTTTGGTCTTTATCTTGTTGAAACAGCAAGAAATCTATATACTTGCAAGTAACATTCGATTCTAATAGGTACTTAGTCTTGTAAAGATGAACCAGCTTTCCTGTATGCATAAGATGAAAACAAGTTTCAATAATGAAAGAAAAATGTTTGATTCATTACCAGGAATAAGGGACATATGACATAATATGTATTTTCATGTCATGAATTCCAAATCCTCAATGTGTCGAAACGAAAAAAGGTGATGATGTACTATTGCGTTTATGTTCACAACTTCGCTGTAATGGACTGCACCCATGTAATCCTGCTCCCCCGATTTCAATGGTTGTTATAGCAACGCTCACTGTTGTTCGATACAAAGATGAAACATCGATTGTCTCTTTTTTCTAGAACCAACTAAACTGGGAATAGCGACGGAGCGAGATTCGTCTTTGATTAAAATGTTACATCACTACAAACTGGAAAAGAGCAATAAAAAAAAACATGAAGCATTTTGAGAACCAACTATAGTACTAAGAAAAGCGACAGGGTGAAATGCCTCTTTGATAAAAAAAGTTCCAATATCAAAATATTTTATTTCACATAAACCTACATGGGCACTTATGAAACGTCAGAAGCTAGGTGCGCGGTTCCAATTGGTCGTTTCCTATGGAGAAGAACCGGCAAGAAACTCCACGGTTACTCTTTTAAAAATAATTGGCTGTTACAATATTTTCGAATTACAGTGTTATTAGGTATGGGAGGACAGTGAAGGCCTTTCAAAAAGTACCAGGGGGCCAAGTCTACTAATTTACAAACGTGTCAGTGGTCTCACAATTATCAGTTTTTGACAGATATGCCATACAAAATCTGTCAAAAACTCATCATTGCGAGACCACTGACATGTTTGTAAATTAGTAGACTTGGCCCCCAGGTAAGTACTTAACAAAATAGAAAATGTTCAACAAATCTACGGTCCAGTAAGCCTACATCGTTCTCACATTCACAACATGGAAAAGAATCTATATAAATGATAAATAAGATAGGTAGTAAAAATAAAAACCTATTTAAACCAGTTGTGAGTCAGTTGCAACTCTACTGCCATTGAGCAATGAAAAACTTTCCTGAAGCCCGTCTGTGGCACTATTAAATTGAAACCAATCCTAATGTTTGACTTAGATGGGAGGTTAAACTGACTGTGACGACGTTCGCGCTCTACAAAGACGATTTTGCTAAATTTTGACTTTGATTTTGCTGAAACTCGTTTTAGAAAAATTACTTGCACTTTATTAGGTTATTTATTTTAAAATAATTTCTCCATTTTACCTTTTGATGAGTGAGCAGTGGTGGCTCAGTGGTAACGACCCCGATTTAGTAGGTCGTAGGGTCGAACCCAGACAGTCACATTACTTTGTGTAAGTAATTCAAAACGGTGAAGGAAAACATTGTGAAGAATCCGGCATATCCTAGCACTAAAAATTCGAAGATTGTGACATCCACCAACCCGCACTGGGCCTGCGTGGTGGATTATGGCCCACTTCCTCTCAAAAAAGAGGAGGCATGTGTCCCAGCAGTAGGAACGTTATATGCTTATGCTAGCTTTTGATGATTATCGTAACAAAAATATGTCTTAATCATCATCTGCCTAGCCTTTTCCCAAGTATGTTGGGATCGGCTTCCAGTCTAACCGGATGCAGCTGAATACCAGTATTTCAGTTTTTTTTTTTTTTAATATGTCTTAATATTACAGTAAAATATTAAAACTATTTATAGAGAAAGATCTTATATCCTAGTGACAAAACGGACCCTTATTTCTGAAAGCGGATGCTCCATTTCACAATATACGTCATCCATAGGACAATTATCAGGTCATTATTTAATATCACGTTACTGAACATTATTATTTACAATACAAATGATGGACGATCGCTAATTGCAAATTGTTTACGTCATCATGACGTCATGAACGCATCGCCCCGCTGATTGCGATCGGATTGCGTTGCGACATCAAATTACTTATTGAACATCGTTTTCCATATTCGTTAAACTTTAACAAGCATTTCTTATCGACAGCTTAGTTCCACTTACGGTAATGGAAATCTCTATAATTCAATGACTACGGTTGGTCAATATAATTTTCTTTGTTTCCGTTCTTTGTTGGACTCGGACCAGTTGAGTGGCAATTGTTTTATATTTTCGTTTTCTTTTGTGCAAAGGGCCTGAAATGGTACCTTGCGGTAGCCCTTCATATTGCAAATGTAAAAGAAAAACAATTAAAGGTTCTTCATCTTAACCAAGTGATATTTCTAATGCCTCAAGTAACAGAGGATTTCCGAAGAGGTTATAAATTAAGTGTACCAAAATCCTTCATCAACTAACTTACGACCAAAGTGAAAGCTAACAAGAGGACATTTTGTTTCCAACCTCCGGTTTCCGTCGGGTTTTTCCTGAATTAAATCTCGCGACACGTGACCCGAAATCTGCGAACGCCACAAAGGACAGCGCCAGGTAATGCCCTGTCCGGAATAATATACCCTTCTGTTGACACATTAGGGTGGCCACACGACCCAAAGGGATCATCAAGATTAGCATTAACTTCGATAACGGCCGACTGTTATTTTATAATTTGTAATTTAATAATCTTAACCCAAACTTTAATTGAGATCCTAAGTTTTGTACAAACGTTTTGTTTTTGATTACTTTGTTTTAGGGGACCGAGTTGTTTTGGAAGAATTATGTTACAGACTCTGACTTATTATTGTTGTATAAAATGTTGAAGCAGTTGTGCATGTAATTACTCACGTTCTAAAGAACTTTGATGAGTAGATGAAGTTTTTCTCAAGGATAACACGGAAGAGTCTGTTTATTTTTGTAAGATAGAAGAGGAGACATAAAAAAATATTTTAAAAACTATTCAGAATCCATTTTGCATAGCTTCGAAATAGATTTCATGTAGAAAAATACCTATAATTTCATAAAGAATACACTATTTTTAACACTCTTTTGGGGGGTTTTGGCTATGATAGACCCAGAGCCACTTTTCTTAAAAATCTCAGAAGTTTAAAGAACATTATCGTAATTTGTCACATAAACATAAACAAACCACGTTCGATACGGGGTTAATAGATTTATGACGTAGATAGCTCCGACTACTTCGTAATAGCCCAGTAATCGCTTCGAGCTATTATTGCTATCTCTGATTGCCCTCGCAAACTGCGTTTTTAATGTTCCGTGTTTTAAAATTGATTTTCCGCTGCCTTTGCAGAAATATAAAGCGAATTGTGTTGTTGTTAATAGGTATGATTTTATTTATATTGATTGTGAAGTACTTTATGGGATCTAAAATGACTTTTGGTTATGGATATTATGTGTATAAGTATAAATACTATAATTAGTATGTAGGTAATCATGTAAATTTTATAATAAAAAATATATATTAATTATTATAAATTGTAGCATATGTTACTCAGTGATAATTTATCTTTCCACTGGTGAAAGTTTTTTTTAAAATTGGTACAATTTATTAATAGCAAACATAAATACTTCTCTTTATAATATTAGTTTAGTTAAGAGCTGTGCCAATCTGCTGCAATGTTAATGCGGAACTAGATTGCTATCGATCGACATCGATTAATGAAATAGAACGATCAGAGAGCCTGGACAAAGTGACAGTATATCAGCAATACCGATGATGGAAAAGTCAAAAAGGATTGAATTAAGCTCGGGGCTCGTGGCTAAGTAATAACTGCCGCCCGGGTCGATCAAACTCAAACTCAAACTCAAACTCAAAGCATTTATTTCAAATAAACCAATTACAGGTACTTTTGGATTATCAAGGGGTCGGTCAGTCAAAAAAATGAAGCTAGTTGCCCATTCCAAAGCGTAGTAGGTTCCTATGGAGAAGAACGGGCAAGAAACTCCACGGACACTCTTTTAAATCAAAATTTTGTTACAATATATTGGTTACATCATTCATTTGAAATTAAACATGTGAGAACAATGTAAAAAAGAAAAAAAAGAGACGTGCACGTTAAAAGCGTCCGTAAAGATAACCGTGGCAGCTTAGAGATGACCAGTCCCTATCAATCAGGTTAAGCCACGCTTGCCGCTGTCGGTCCATAGATGGGTGACCATCATTACATACCGACACCCCTCCGTGTCACGGAGTCGTCGACGTGGTCAAAAGACAGCCCAGACCAACGTCTCGACTGTCTTTTGAGGATATTTGACGGGCGTTACGGAGCAATAGAAGCCCAAACCCAGTAACTGGGTTGTGGAGTTCAGATAAGCAGTCGCTCCATATAAAATACTGGTATTCAGCTGCATCCACTAAGACTGGAAACGGACCCCAACGTAGTTTGGAAACACGAAGACAGATTGATTTGAGTCTACCGACAAGATCATCGTCATTCAGATCGTCATTGTAGAAATTCGAAACGCTTTGAAAGCGATTGCCGCTTATCTAGGCCATCAGGTTGATCTAGCATGGTGTTTGGCAGCCAGTTTACGTTCATCTATCGACCATCGATTTAGCTTTGAGGTGAACACTAAGTATCGATGATGTACGTGTATCGACTGCAATCTTTATGATTACACGATCTATTTAGAACCATAAGTTTACCTAAATATATTGTATCCTAGTATCCTAACTAACATTATAAATGCAAAGAGTTTGTTTGTTTGTTATGCTTTCATGCTAAAACTGCTGAACGGATTTGGGTGAAATTTGGCGCACAGATAGTTTATAACCTGGATTAACAAATACTTACGAAAATATATTATTCCACATCCACGCGGTCGAAGCCGCGGTCTAAAGTTAGTTATAAATAAAAACTAGTTGTAAAAAGCCCGTCTGGTCGGAAAATCTCTTCGATTTAGCTACAGGCGCCCGCCGCGAAAACACTTTTTATGATTTAAAATTTAAATTTCCTGACAGATAGAGCGACATATTTCACCGACAAACTTTTAAATCGTAGTTTAAAAGAAAATTCCTATCTTTATCTTTCCTATGGTTGTCGCCCAACTGTATAATAGGGAATCCTTTAAGTATAAAATTGTCATTAGCATTTTATAGAAGGTGCTTGCTTGATAACATTATTATAATAATGTCAGAATAACTGATCTTCTTGAAAATGGTAAAGGTTTTTAGCTGATAGGTAGGTACTTACTTTAGTAGGTTGGTACTTATTTTTCTCAAACATGCTTGGAAATTCGAGCATTATTTTGACAACCTTCTTCAAGATAAATCGAAATTGCTGTACTGGCCAAAAACAAATGACGATGCGGCCGGCAATGTTATTATATGTTGTCTTTAGCGGCCAAATAAATTACTATGAAAACTCATATCTATCGAGTTATTTAAAAAATAATACAAGCAAACATACATACAAGATATGCGCGAAAACATAACCTTCCTTGGCAGTCCGGTAAAAATGGAGCGAATTTTTTACTTCAACACATGGCAACCAAGGAGGTAACTTACTAAAGATTTTATTTAAACTTCGATGTGGCTTGCAAATAGAGCTGTTTAAAGTAAAAAAGAAACAAAATAACATATTGGTGCGTGAAAAATTATTGTTGTCCGTGATTGATTCTGGAATTTATAATTAATTTACTCAGTTTGAATTTCCCCGTATTATTTGAGAAAAGTACTATACGAGCCTTGGCCGCAACCAGCAAATTAATGGACTCACTTATATATGCGTTCTTTTATCTATAAAATAATGATCGTAAGAATTAGTATTCCTTTTGCCATAAATAGGGTAAACATAAATTATTACATATTCCCTCTTGCATAATTTCCTATTTTCCCAGGCTCTAGTCGCCATTGAGTAGAAAGCAATTAATAATATAACATGTTGGATGGAACTAAAGCTATTGTTCCAATAAAACTTATTACCTGGTACTTTTGCTGAAGCTATAAGTCTACATTTATTTATTGTGTTGAACAATACTTACGTAATATTATTTTAAATCTGTTTTGTTTACGAACTCATTGTAAGAGGAAGTTTGATACAGTCTTTAAAAGCTTCCTTCTACTTCACTATTTATTATTGTTTTAGTTTCTACTACAGCAGCTCTTTCTTCTTCTATAGAAGTTGTTCTCTAAAGTTGTTTTGTGCCTTACTCTATAAAGAAAATTAAGAAAATTCTCAAGATGTTATCTGCGAGATGTTTCCTTAGACATGCTGGAATTTAGATTGAAAACTTAATACACGTTAGCAGCGATTTGTGTGCAAAGTACTAGGAGGTCAGCACACCCGAGGAGATTATAAATGCGGGGTGGAGGGTTGCTAGGCGACGCGAGAGGCGTCGGCGACGCGACGGCGCGACGTGGTGGCGCGACACGTGACGCATCTGACACCTCACGGCTGCATTGTCCGTTCATGCTACCCTATGAATGATTTTTCCGATAGCATGAATAGTGTATTCGTTTTAAAAGCTACCTTAAAGGAAAACGAAAATATTCATGGCAAAAATTGATAGAAAAATATTTCAGTTCTTTTTCTCTGGCACGTTTATAGACGCTATACGATTTTATTATATACTTTTGCTAGAAAAAAGGTAAGTATATCAGTCGAATTCAAATTGAACTGTCACTAAAAAAGGTTAATCCTGACGGTAAGGACTGGCAACACAAATATGTGACCCTTACCCTCATTACCTGCTAACTACTTTGATAGATCTCTCGTACAAATAGACCCATGGAAGTTGATGGAGGTTGATCCAACACTGGCTATTGTGTACAGTTGTACGGGTATTTAAATGGTAAGTAAGCAGGTAGGTACAACTATTAGGTCTTTACCTATGAAATTGCCGTTCTGCAGTACTGGCCATTTCAAATCAAAATAATTTTTGTTTGGCTAAGAATTCTAATTTCAAATTAATTTTATTTTAAAAACATGGATTTTTTTTTCCAAAAGTAGTCATTTCTTTATTGATTAGTGTTACATTTTCATCGCATTTCAATCTTTTTCGTCATCATGGATACGTTAAAAATTCGAGTAATTATGGCATATGAGTACCGTCGTGGCAGCAACGCGGCACAAGCGGCACGCAACATCAACGACGTTTACGGAGCTAACACTACAAACCAACGCACCACCTGTTATTGGTTTGCTCGCTTCCGTTCTGGAAATTTCGACCTGAAAAATGAACCTCGCGGTCGTCCGAAGACTTTGGTCGACAATGACGAATTAAAGGCGATTGTGGAAGCTGATGATACACAATCTACGGCTGAATTAGCAGCAGCTTTCGACGTTAGCGTCAAAACAATATTGGTCCATTTGCGTCAAATTGGCAAGGTAAAAAAGCTTGACAAATGGGTGCCCCACGAACTCAATGATCGCCAGCGCGAAGTACGCGTCGAGACGTGCCTTGCACTGCTCAACAGACACACAAATGAAGGAATTTTGAACCGCATTGTTACCTGCGATGAAAAATGGATTCTGTTTGATAACCGCAAGCGCTCAGCAAGTTGGTTGGATCCTGGTTCAGCACCTAAACAATGCCCTAAACGAAAACTTACCCCTAGAAAAGTGATGGTCACTGTTTGGTGGTCTAGCGCCGGTGTGATTCATCACAGCTTCTTACCAAACGGGGTGAGCATTACTGCAGATGTGTACTGTGAAGAACTAAACACAATGATGGAGAAGCTGGCGCATCTCCAACCAGCATTGGTCAATCGCTCGTCTCCGCTGCTCCTGCACGACAACGCGCGACCTCATACTGCACAGCAGACGGTCTCCAAGTTGCAAGAACTGGGGTTGGAAGCTCTCCGTCATCCGCCCTACTCACCAGACCTTGCGCCTACAGACTACTACTTTTTCCAGAATTTGTATAACTTCTTGGCGGGAAAAAAATTCAATACCCGAGAGGCAGTACAAAATGCCTTTGAAGAATTTGTTGCCTCCCGTCCAGCTGATTTCTTTAAGAAGGGCATCAATAAACTGCCACTGCGATGGCAAAGATGCATTGATTGCATGGGTGATTACTTCGATTAATACAAATAAAAAATTCATGAAAAAAATTCGTTTAAATTTTTTCATACAAAACGGCAATTTCATAGGTAAAGACCTATTATTTAGCCATCAGGGTGACACCTAATGGGTAAAATAGTTGCACCTTATTTTGGCTGTTGCATGTTACTATACAAGGTGTAAGGGTAAACACCGTTGTCACTCAAACCATGGGTAGTTAGATAGACCTAAATATTAAAATAAATGACCGAGTAACAACAAAAAAAAAACGTTATTTTCATTAAAAGTTTCTTGCCGACACCGTGCTCGCTAGCGAAACAGCTGACTGACTGAGGGAAGGGTCGCGCTCGCGGCCGTTCAGGTCACGTCCCGCGCCCCCCGCCCATGTTGACACGCAAGTTCGTTGCCCTAGCGCATAGGGTGAAAGGGTGAAATAATCTTGTGGTAAAATGTAGATTTTCTTTAAAAAAAAAAAAAGGATAACGGTGTTTACCCTAACACCCTATAGTCATTTCAGTTACTTCACATGACAGCAAGAAGAACAAAGATCAATGAGATGAAAAAAAAAGGCGACCTGTCGTCGCGACTCGACTGGTTTCTATGCATTTCTATACCTTCAGTAGCTACCGCCATGTCGGCGTCGGCGTCGGTTTCATAGAAATACATAGAAACCAGTCGTGTCGCGGCGACACGTAGCCTGCTGCTGCCGCCTGCGGTCGGTTACGGAATGGTACCTAAAGTGTCTTACTCACCCCTTGCATATTAATTCTCACTTTTCAGATACATGTTTTCCTACTCACAAAATGTTAACAACTTGAATTGCAAAATAGACCATCAACATTCCTAATAAAAGGTTAGATATCTATAGACAGTATTTATGTTCTTCAGTTTTAAAAGTCAATAAATGATATTCACCCCACTTGTAACTTAATACGTTAATGCTTTTACAATTAACCAGGCTAGCTTTTTTTTTAAATTGTTGGTGGTGGCTGACAATTTGAATAAATAAATAGTATATTATGCAACTAGCACTTTGCCCGCGACTTCGTCCGCGTGTATTTCGTACTTTCCTCTAAAAACTTCAACATCCCCTCCAACCCCCTTTGAAAGATAGTTTTCTAAAATTTATATTTACGTTCTTTAGATTTATCTATGATCTTTATCCCTTAAACTTTATTACCCTTTTACACCCCGTTAGGAGCAGATTTTTTTTTTAAACCGACACACGTTCCTACTTTTTATTTTTGTTTTAGGTATTAGTGCCGTACCAAGTTTCAAAGTTTATAAACCAAATGAATATAAGATTTTTCATATTACTTGTTTCCCCTCTTTTCACCCCCTTAAAGGTCGAATTTCCAAAAACCCGTTCTTATTGGATGCTTACGACATAATGACTATTCACCCCGTTAGTGGTAGATTTTTGAAAAACCCTGATACACACTTTATTTTTGATTTTAAGTATAAATACTGAGTTGCTAGTTAATCGGACCACGTGCCAAAATTCTTCTATACAAACTTTGACACCCCCAATCCCCGTTTAGGGGGTAATTTAAAAAAACAAAAAATGACAAACATTATTATTTACTTAGATAAGTATTTGTGGGAAGTTTAAAGTCTATTAACTGAAGGAATAAGATTTTTCCCCTTTTTTCACCCCCTTGTAGGTCAAATTTCTAAAAACCCTTTCTCAGTGGATGTCTAAGTTCTAATAACTATCTGTGTGCCACATTTCAGCCCAATCCGTTCTGTGGTTTGAGCTGTGATATAGACTACCCCTTTCACCCCGTTAGGGGTAAATTTTTGAAAATCCCTGTTACACATTATTCTTTATTTTTGGTTTTAAATATAAATGCTGAGTTTCGAGTTAATCGGACCGCGCGTTAACGCACAGCTCAAAGCACTGGATGGATTAGGCTGAAATTTGGCACACAGATAGTTATTATGACGTAGGCGCGCACTAAGAACGGGTTTTTGGAAATTCGACCTTTAAGGGGTGAAAAGGGGGGATTTCGTTTGTATGTAAAATCGTACTCCTTGAGTTAATAGTCTTGAAAATTGGCACGAATATTTATTTATATAAATGATAAAGTTTTCCATTTTTCCATTTTTTTTAAATAAAATTAATATATTTAAAAAAAAAGGAAAAATGGAAAACTGCGCCTACGTCATAATAACTATCTGTGTGCCAGATTTCAGCCCAATCCGTCCAGTTGTTTGAACTGTGCGTTGATAGATCAGGTAGTCACACTTGTGTTTTATATATATAGATTAGTGAATATAGGACGGATTTAAAGCGAGGGCCATAGATGCATCACGAGCAAGTGAAGGATTCTAAGCGAGTGATTCAAGTGTTAGAATCCTGAGCGACGCGAGTGATTCATGGCATTTATACCATGACTACGAGAAAAAGAACTTGCAAGTTCGAGTATGTTATTATGTCAATGTTATGCCTTGTTTTTATAGTACACCGTAGCATAGAATACGTACTCCCGAATGACTTCTTTTTCTTCGACAACTCATTAAAATAAGTTAGGAAAACAAACTCTGAAACTGTGCCAGAAGCTTGACTATTATTTTTCGATTTGCAAAACTCATCGTAGGCTTTGATGTAAACCAGCCGTGATTTGTTGGGTCGTAAGTTTTCTACTATATCTGCCGCCCTCTCTTTCATAAACTCGGGTGTTAACACATCTTTATCACTTGAATGCATTTTCAATCGATTTATTATGAAGTAACACTAAACTTTGTGTTCATACAACTAAAAGTATTTAAAATAGCACCAATTTACTAATGACATCAAAGAACACAAAACAGTTTTTATTCGAATGCTAAACTCCTTGTCGAAAATGTCAACCAATCACATCGGAGTTTGTATCGAGTATTTATTCGCAAGGAGGTTGTACAGCATTGAGATGAAGTTCGAATATATTGATGTGTTCTAAATTCAAACACCAAAACAGTGACTAAAAAGGCTTTTTATTCGCTGTTTTCAGTGAATAAAATAAGCTTTTTAGAGGGGGAATGGTATAAACAAAATTGTTTTGATTTTGATGTATTCAGGTAGGTACGGTCTACACTTTGTTTTTTTTTTTCTGTTTGCCTTTCATTGTGAGAGAAGTGGGTAGAATAGGAAAATTATGATCAATTTTCGTTATTTTTCGCTTCAATTTATATCTATAAAATAATTGATTTCGTAATATAAGGAGATTATTTATGATCATGACAGTCTTCAGGTAAAAATTGGAAACTGCGATGAACGTAGTAAGTATTAAGATTAACTTGTATTTATCATGATAAGTGAATTGTATTATTTTTGAGATATAAATGTCTTAAACCGTAGTCAAAGAAGCGCTTTATTTTATTGATTTATTTATCTTTAATTCAGGCACAATACCCATAGTTTGTTAATAGTACGTAAACTATGTTAGTATCAATAAATAATTAGGACACACATAAATAATTAAGTAGCAACAATAGTACAACACAATTACACAACTTAATAACGCTAGGTAGGATTAAGCCACCTTCTGGAGACATCTGACAACAATACATGCACTGCGTACAGAAGCCCCATCAGGTGGCCCTCAGACTTACCAGCAATAATACTCAGGAGACTGTTGTCGCTGCCTCGCATCCGACGCAGTAGTGACGCGGATCTTTTACGTATGATCGCACAGAAGTCTTCCGTACGCGCTGCTGCGAACATCCCTGACGCGCTACAGAAAGGTGGCAGAGACAGCTTAGCTTTATAACTAAACTTATAGTACCAAAAAACAAACTTATAGTACCTCAGAGTAGAAATTATTATGGCAGGCGAACACTAAAATTTTTAATACCCACATTATATAATGAAGTACCAAAATCTATAAAAAACGAAATAAACTCGAAAAACTACAAGCAAAAATTTTAAAAATACTATTACCACTACTTATTTAACGTAGTTCAATAATGTTTAGAACATTAATAAAAATAAATAAAAACGAAGCAACCTGTATCTGTTTACGTTAACTAGAACCGGTATTCTTACGAGCGGCACAGTAGCGAGCAGCCCAGACTCAAAACATTGCACGTACCTACTTACTGATAGATGTTTACGGCTTAAATGGTTAGAGTTTTTATTGTGAATATAATTATAGGCAAATGGTGAAGTAGGCTTATGTATGAATGAATATCCAACCATCATCCATATCCATATCCATATTATGTAAATATATTATTATGTTGTATTTAATTAGTTGTGTATAATAGCGAATGTGAGTACCAATACAAACCATCTCTGGTTTAATGGTACAAAACAAACATGAACCTGTAATGAATTGTAAGCATAAATAAAAAAATAAAAAAACTAAGTTTTCAATTTCTGTTATTCGTAAAACTTTTTTGTAATGCAGCATAATTCTTATCGATCACAGACCAGTTTAGGGTCTCCCAAAATATTCACCATTAGTGGGATATCTGAATCTAGCACAAAGACTAGCAGAAATGCTTAGGCTCAGTAACCACTTAGGCTGTCGAAATTCAAAAGCGTTTCTAGTGAAAACTAAACATAGAAATTCAGCGATAAATGAAAGGTTTTTTATATGAGAACACAGTGTAAAGAACACAAATACTTATCAGAAATTAAACTTCCCATTTTCATTTCTAAAACTAATTTGCCGGGAATAGAAAAACAAAATCCACGATCCAGTCGTGATGGAATATGAATCTCGCTTAATATTCTTTAATGAAACTTCGGTTCCAGCGAATCTTCTTTACAAAGCGGCGACTTAACCTAGTCTAGTTTCATCTGAAAGTAGATTTTCGTGAACCCCGCCCATATAAACAGAGAAGTTAGTTAACACAGAGTGACCAAAAAATGAAGGGCGATAATTGCGATGGTTAGTAGAGTAGAATGTAAAAAAAATCGGCCAAGTGCGAGTCGGACTCGCGCACGAAGGGTTCCGTACCAATATCTATAAAACGGCAAAAAAATCATGTCTGTTGTATGGGAGCCCCCCTTAAATATTTGTTTTATTTTAATTTAACTATTTATTTTTAAACTGAACATATAACTAAATATTCTGTGAATATTTCAAGCGTCTACCTGTTGCTGTTATCAATATCGAGCAAAAACGAGCAAAAAATTCACGTTTGTTGTATGTGAGCCCGCTTAAATATTTATTTTATTCTGTTTTTTAGTATTTGTTGTTATAGCGGCAACAGAAATACAACATCTGCGAAAATTTCAACTGTCTAACTATCACGGTTCATGAGATACAGCCTGGTGACAGACGGACAGACAGACAGACAGACGGACAGACAGACAGACGGACAGACAGACAGACAGACAGACCGACAGACAGACAGCGGAGCCTTAGTAATAGGGTCCCGTTTTACCCTTTGGGTGCGGAACCCTAAAAACAAACTTAGAAACATAGGCAGCCATGGGGACTATTGGCAGAAGTGAAAAATTTAAACTATGCATAGCTACAGACACGCGTGACACTTGTCGCGAACCCATAAGATTTTCCCTTAGCAAAAATCGCTCAACGCGTCTAAAGAAGTTTTCACTTCAAA
Source organism: Lithophane ornitopus (assembly GCA_948473465.1). Classification (NCBI taxonomy): domain Eukaryota; kingdom Metazoa; phylum Arthropoda; class Insecta; order Lepidoptera; family Noctuidae; genus Lithophane; species Lithophane ornitopus. The sequence continues at coordinate 7,199,928 of OX419624.1, read as the reverse complement.
AATAATTAAATTATGTGAAAAAGCATATAATACACCCATAAATAAACTCACGCCTTCTTCATATGGGGTAGGCAGAAACTATAAATGAGTATTATCGTACTATATTGGTGTTGGTGGTTAATCTTATGAGTGAATAATAATTATGATCTATGCTCAACAGTGATATTTTAAAGACTGAAATGACAATTTTTTCGGGAAAAACAAAACTTATATTGAAAGACTATGCATCAAAATAATGCTGAAATGTCGGCAGATTTTCAACAGTCACTTAGCTTACAATGTTACTGCCCTTGTTGGGCGCTAACTCTACTTGCACATTATTACTCCATGTCCCCACTACTCCGTGGCAATAGGCAAGAGACACGGGAAGTGGTTTCGGTAACGGGGTGTTAAGCACAGTGATTACGCCACCCAGTTTGCATACAGTGCTGTTACCAACTCAAGTTAGGAAGCACTTCCAAAAGTTTCCTTCGAAATTGCACTTGCATGTTCCTTCCCGATATACTTGGTAACGGAAAGTTTTTTAAGTGGGTAAATTAGTTTTTAAAGTTTTTCATGTATGATGGCAGGATAAGTGAAAATCGTTAACCTCTAGGTAAGATTCGGGATGCGAAGATGGTTCCAACTTTTCGATAAGTACTACTAACTTTAATACCACGATCCAGACATTATAGACAAACAACTAATTTCCACTCAATTTACCCGAATATGTACTGGCAAAGAGAAGTGCCAACAGTAGACATACAGTAATCCTACTATCCTACTATAATATTATAAATGTGAAAGTTTGTGTGTTTGGAAGTTTGTTACTCAATCACGCAAAAACGGCTGATTGGATTTGGATGAAATTTGGCAAACAGATAGTTTATAACCTAGATTAACACATACGATACCTTTTATCCCGATATTCCCACGGGATCGAGACTTACGCGCGTGAAACCGCGGGGCGCAGCTAGTAATATTATAAATGTGAAAGTTTTGTGTGTTTGTTACTCCATCACGCAAAAACGGCTGAATGGATTTGGATGAAATTTGGCAAACAGATAGTTTGTAATATGGATTAACACATAGAATACTTTTAATCCCGATATTCCCAAGGGATCGAGACTTACTCGGGTGAAACCGCGGGGCGCAGCTAGTAATAATTATAAATGTATTAATATTCATAACGCAACAATTGATTACACAGTATTAGTCCCATTAGATAATGTTTGACTTTGGAATGTAATTACAAGCTTTGATTAAACGATTCGCACTGTCGAACGTAACGGCGGCGGCGCCCAATTATAAATATTATTAGCTCTGTATATAGCTTCTAGCAATTAATTTATAATGATTCAAATAGGTAGGTAGTATTTGATTAGATGGGGTTATATTAGTGAGGAGCTCGTAGCTAAGGAGGAGCTCGTGGCTAAGTAATAACAGCCGCACGAGTCGAATCATCAGGTTAAGCTACGCTTGCCGGGGTTGTTCTGTGGATGGGTGAAATCTTTCCATCTCGAGACTCCTCCCTAGCTCGGAAAGCACGTTAATACGTTGGTCCTGGCTGTCATTCGTGGACGACTAAGGGATATTGCCCTATTACTGGGTTGTGGAGGTCAGATAGGCAGTCGCTTCATGGAAAATAGTGGTATTCAGCTGCATCAGGGTAGACTGGAAGCTGATCCCAACATAGTTGGGAAAAGGCTAGGCAGATTGATTTTGGAGTCATATTAGTGACTTTGATGATAATAAGTCTAAGTGTTTTGCCTGAATGTTGGCTGATTGTAGACTAATAATACCAGCCTGTAGCTTTCCCAGGGCAAAATTAGAAGGTTCATATAAATCGAAAAAGTCACAACATTAGTATTCGCCCGGATTTGAACTTAGGTACCCACAACCTCGAATGGAGACTTACTTGTAAAATAGTTAATGAGAAACATTGCCATCCAACGCGGCAATGCTGCCAGCCTTTTGGGTACATTTTCCCATTGACAACGATGCGGACGAATTTTTTTATGCTTAATGAGCTCCTTGCCCATTTTTTTTTCTTCATGTACTAGGACTTAACATACATATTTTATTGATAGATTGTATATTATTTTATTTAAATATATTTAGATAAATAAGTTCTTAAAGAGAGAAACGAAATAAAGTCAAAGCTTACATTTATGGGGACAAGCATTAACCATCTATCGCTATTCACTTCTGAAAGATCGGAATCCTACGTCGCCAGTGCAGCTGAAAAAACAATGTTTCCCTGTAAAAAATGAAAACAGCAAAGAATAATCTCCTCATACATAATTCCTCATTCGTGCTCTTAACTTTCCAAAGTACTCCACACAGGGGTGTTACACATGTACTTACTTACGTTAACGTGTATAAATTGCAATGGCGGCGGTAACTGCAGTGCCCCAGACCATAACAGCCTCTGATGAGGCAATAACGGGCGGCCGACTGAAAAAATAAAAGCATTTCGTGATTGTCCGCTAGGGGGCACAGTCTCACCACCCGCTGATGTATACCCGTCTCTGGTCATTTAATTGCGGATATCCGAACACATTTTCAATTCCTACCATATTCACAACCTTATGCCTTTGCAATAAGGGTGTTAAGCAGTGCCTATTCTGGTTTAAAACTGTTTCCTGTATTTAGGTTTTAACGGTAGTGTGAAGTTGACATGATTTACAGATTAACCCTCGTTCCGCTGCTGTCTGATGGCGTCCGGCGCGTACTAAATCTATGCCCCGCGGTTAATTAATTGAGTTTATTTAAAAGTTTTAGGTGAATGAATGATGGGAGTTATTTTTGTATGTTTTAGTCAAAGTTAACAATGTAGTATTAGCAACATATTAGGGGATTCGTTAAAAAGTTGATTTCTTATTCCCCAAATGTTTCGGGAATTCAACATTTAGTGAATACGTTTGTAATATGTATATAAACATAGCTCTACTTAAGCTACATTCAAATAACCGTTTCCATAAAAAATCAAAAATCCGCCTAGCCTTTTCCCAACTATGTTGGGGTCGGCTTCCAGTCTAACCGGATGCAGCTGAATACCAGTATTTTACATGGAGCGACTGCCTATCTGACCTCCACAACCCAGTAACTGGGTAATACGTTACCCCTTGGTTAGACTGGTTGTCAGACTTTCTGGCTACTGACGACTCGTAACGACTGTCAAAGATCTATAAATGACAGCCGGGACCAACGCCTTAATGTGCTTTCCGAGGCACGGAGGAGTCTCGAGATGTAAAGATGTCACCCATCCACGGACCAACCCCGGCAAGTGTAGCTTAACCTGATGGATCGACCCGAGCGGCTGTTATTACTTAGCCACGAGCTCCTCTATAACCGTTTCCATAAGATCTGCAAAATAAATAGTCACAACAACTGAACAAATTCCAAACTACAACAATTTCACATAATATTCCTGCTGAGATGAAACTGGAGGTGTTATTAGAAAAGATGTTCTAGACTACATAGCGTGTAATTCAAAACCACAGTCTCGCTTAAATTACATCGCAGAGAGATATGAGCTTGCACAAAACCAAGGGTATAAAGTTACTCTGGATCTGAAAGGGATGGCTGGAAGGCGTCTACGAGAATGTATTAATTTGAAAATAGTATGTACACCGTTTACTTATGTAATGAAATAAGGTGTGCTAAGTTTAATTAAATAAATTAGGCATATTACTAAAATGGTTTTGATAACTGTGAATTACAGTGAATTTCAAAAAAAAATTAACCGACTTCAAAAAGGAGGAGGTTCTCAATTCATCTGTTTTTTTTTTTATTAACTTTGCTGGCGTAGTTTTTGAGCTAGCTTCAATATTACGTATTTTTCCCACTTAGTATATAATATGGACGATGTTTTAAGTTACTCCGTCACTGTTATTTACATAGCAGGTAGTGGTATTCGAATTTGTGTGCGGTAGGTACCACAACTAAAAATTGAAAATAAAAACTTTTTACAAAAAAAAAAAACCGACTTCCAAAAAAAACAGTAAAAACTGATAACAGTAATTTGTTTTTACACCAGAGACTAGTCTGCAACCAAGTTCTTGATCAAAATTTATATTATTATTTTTATTATTTATTTATAACATCACGCCTGTATTTACCTATAGGTACACCAACATTTCGCCAGTTATGTTAAAGACCCATGTAATAGGGGGCGAGCCCATTGCCATCAATGGGGTACAAATCCAGACTCCGGGCTGCAACTGAGAAATTCCTGATCGAAAAACCCAAAAACACTTTGCCTGACCTGGGAATCTAACCCAAGTCCTCACGCTCAGCAGTAGCGCTTGCGATCACTAGACCAAAGAGGCAGTCAAAATTATATTATGTTCTTACAAATACTGCTTCTCCAAAGACAAGAATACAACAAACAGAAATCATAACTAATGAAGTCGCAAACCAAGGTTACATTAAGTTTCTCTTGATATCAATCTGCCTAACCTTTTCCCAACTATATTGGGGTCAGCTTCCAGTCTAACCGGATGCAGCTGTATACCAGTATTTTACAAGGACCGACTGCCTATCTGATCTCCACAACCCAGTAACTGGGTAATACGATACCCCTTGGTAAGTTGGTAATACGTTGGTAATACGATACCCCCGTAACGACTGTCAAAGATCACTGAATGTGAAGCCGGGACCAACGGCTTAACGTGCTTTCCGAGGCACAGAAAAGTCTCGATATTTAAAGATGGTCACCCATCCACGGAACATCCCCGGCAAGCGTAGCTTAACCTGACGGATCGACCCGTGCGGCTGTTATTACTTAGCCACGACCTCCTCATGTTTCTCTTGATATGTAATTTTAAATCCGGTTCCGAATCCGGCGGATATGAATATTTTATTTACCATGAAATGAATATATTCTGAGGCGAAGTAAGAATATTAACATTATGTATATTATAAAGAAAGCCAACGAAGTATTTCATTTCCATGCAGATTGAGAAGGTAAATTGAGTTAGTAAGTTGTTTATTTTCTAAGAGAAGGTTTAAGGAAAATGAAAATAGGGTTGTAGCCTTGAAGCAGAATAATAGTTATGCTTATGCAAAAAAAAAATTTGTAAATATACCTTTAGTACCTTTAGTAAATTACCTGATATTACCCGAACAGACTGATGTTGGTAAGTACAGGTAAAATAGTGAGTTAATGCCTGTTTTAAATTAACTAGCGAAACTCCGCATCCGTGATGGGTGTCGATATTTAAACAAAAAACAGGATAAAACAAAAAAATAACAGATTTTTCAACTCATACTTCAAGCAACAATACCAATGGTAGTTGAAAAAAAAACCGTCATTAATTTTTTGCTTTATCATGTTTATTTATTTTATTTTATTTATTTATTTAAATAAATAAAATATCGATATTAATCCCGTCTGCGGCGTTTAGCTAGATATTTTAATTTGACCCTTCCCTTCCTCCTTCTAGGGCATCGGTCCCGGTGTTAATATTGGGTCCCCACCTATGAAATTGGCGATTTTTTTCTCACACATAGAGAACCTCGTCACTTCTATGATTTAAAATATTCATCAATTGCTTTGTATTATATCGAATAATGACCATCATAGACAACTATCAATAGTAAAAAAACTTTATTACTCATAGTTTTCTAAACATAAAAAAAATACCTTAAAATGACTCCTCATTTTGTTAGCAGAAATGACCGCTATTTTTTTTTTAACTTAGCCATAACTTATTTTTGTCGCTTAATCTAAGTGGCATACGTTATCTTAGTTTTTAAACATTAGTCCATAAAAGTTTTAAAACATTAGTGTTTATGGTTGTTATATAAATTAACAAAATGTTAGTATTTAAAATGCAACTTCTTTAAAATTCCCCATACAAAACACCAAGTTCATAGGTAGGGACCTAATATTATTAACATCAGACATCTGCCTTGTTAATTTGTTAGTCGCCTTTCATTCACCCTCTTACTTACTATAAATCCTAACTAATCCTAATCCTAACTAATACTAGAAATGCGAAAGTGAGTTAGTTTATTTATTTGTTACGCTTTCACGTTAAAACGGCTGAATGAATTTGGATGAAATTTGGCACAGGGGTAGACCATAACCTGGAATATGACATATGAAACTTTTTATCCCAATATTCCCACGGGATCGAGACTTACGCGATCGTAGCGCGACTTATTATTAGGAGCTTGTTTAAATTAATAATATAAATAAAATATTTAACTGGTCCAGATAAAACACGTTCCACGTTTGTGTCAAACAGGTTTTTCCTAAACAAACTAGGCTAGGACACACTGCTGCAAACAAGAGTTCGCTAACAATAATAAATCAACGTCATAATTAGGGACCGTGCGTTAGCTTAGTTTTAGTTTATATCTCTAGCTTATGAGTTTGCTGCTAAATTAGTTAGTATCCGCTTAGCGTATCGAAGCAATTCTACTAGGTATCTACCCCAAAGTGTATGATGAAATATAAAAGACAGAATTGAAAAATTTTAACCAAACTGCCTTAAGCATTTTGCGCAATAATTAGTATCATGTGCGAAACAAGTATTACTTCAATTTTAAAATCGTTCGAAAGTATGTTAGCTACGCATACTTCGCGCGTTCGTGCTAGTCCTACAGACCTCGATTCGCTCAGAAAACTCAAGCGAAAACTCAAAAAGCAAGACGAATTATAGAATATCTAATTCAAATGTAAATGTTGTACAAAAAGATATATTTCAATTGAGTTTAAACCAAAAAAATGTAAGAACAACTTTTTACAAAATTCATGTTCATTTTTACAGAACAATTTAATTTTAAGTCCGCCAAATCCATTGGTATGCGCGTAGCGATTTAACAAATCAACATTCGGAATGAGCATTGTCTATTCAAGTCGTGTCGGAACCAACCCTTTCTCCTCTCAGTTCATTTCTTCCCCGAAGTTGTGATTTTATCCCTTATATCCCCCCAGTGTAAATGCAATAAAAGATCAATGAAATATCCTCCCAGCTGAATATAAAAAAATGTCGATGCGTTTGTTTTACACTTTTTTATGCACACGTAGGGTTATTTGTGTTTGAATTTATGATATTAGCCGATATGATACTGCAAGAAATCAACGCTATTGTAGCTCCGGCAAGCTAGCTAAAATAATGAAACACATTTAATAAAATTGCAATTCGAAAATTATTTAGGATAATTGACTTTTATGTTCAAAAAATGTTTTATAAATAGTAAACGTATCAAAATAGACATGTATTGAGAAGAAGGGATATCATTTCTAGCTATATACTATATATTACTATATATTTTTACAACGTGTAACGGTAAATGCGCAAAACCTGAAAATAGTTTGATTCTGAATAACGAGCAGAATCAATTGAATATAGGTCACATTTTTCAAAAAATCTGTGCGGCGCAGCGGCCCTATGACGACCCCTCCCTCGATAGAGCGTCGTCGCAGACGCAAGAAACGATCAGAATTTCTAATAAAACTAAAACAGCACATAGAACCTTTACAATTTTTTTTAATGATTTCATCTCTCTCTGAAATAGGTCAATTTAATTTAAAATCAGTTGGGGTGTCCGAGGTTTTGCGCATTTAACGTTACACGTTGTATATTAAACGCCAACAACAACAATAAAAGTACTGAAATAACAAAGGGCCTCAATTATGTTTGACCCAAAACGCAAATTAGGAAAACTCCTAAACTGTGTTTTTTGTCATTTACAAAACGAAATATCTATTTACGGTTCTATGTTTTTTTTTTTTTTACAAAATAATGCCGAAGTGTAGCGAATAGTCACGTACAACAAATATTTATCAGATCTCGTATCTGCGGTGTTGCGTTTTAGTTTGTGCATGCCCAACTAAATTCAGGCAATGTTCCGTTGCATTCTGTGGAAGTGGGTGTTAGGGAGAAGGCTAAATTCGACAGTAGACTGCGATGTAACATGTTCTAGATTTGATCAAAAACAATGTTTTACCTAAAGTAGCCTTCAGTAGATACGAAACAATGTACCGCTTAATAGTTTTGAAATGTGTTTACCGAAACTACACAAAGAACGAATATACACAGTCAGTGTATTTTTGTTAATTTGAGCACCAATCTGAGCAAAGTGATTTTACCTCAAAACACGTCTCGTTTTTGTAAAGGCCGCCAGTCCGTCTATCGCCCACGTGTGAAAAGGCCACCGCTTTCAGCCGGCTACTGTAATAGGAGTTTTAACCCATTCAATCGCCACAGGCTAAATTGGACACTCAAAAAACACAAAAGGGCCTCAATCTCCCATTGAAATAACAGAGAACGATGTTCGGTCAGCGGATGAAATGTCGTTCGAACCGTGTTTCCCGTTTGTTACCGCGCGACCCGTTTCCCGATTAATTATGAAGGACGGTGGCAGTCACAGGGTTCGTTTAACCCTTGCGGCTAACGTCAGTTGCATTCGCGACAAATTGTATTTTATAGCATGTTGAATTTTGATTAATATTGAAACTATTCAATACAATGGAGACTATTCATCTTAATTTAGGTATTTGAGGTAAATTCCATTAATAATTTCAATAAAGCCTTTCGTAATTCTAGTACACCGCAGCCCGTGGTTAAAATAGCATACCAAATGCGGGAGTTGCCTCAAACATCGCTGTGTAAACGAATAAAAAAGTAAAAAAAGAACCACAACAGCTAAGTAATTACCAACTCACGGGCCCGAACCTAACCTGCGGTTCATTACAGTAAACGTTGGCCAATTGTAAATTCAATTAATTTAAACTTAATTGTAAATTCAATTAATTTGAACTCTAGCTCCTGGGTAATAGTAGCGCTTACTAATTATTCCACAACGTTCGCGGTTTTCAGCTAAAATATCTCACTAAAGGTACAAAGAGTGTTTGACAAGCGCTGCTGCGCTGAAAATAGTAAATTAGCTAATAAATGTGCCGGAGTCAGTCTGTGGGGACTGTACAGCAGAATGAAGCGTTTACTTATGAGGTTGGCAAGCTTCTGCAAAAATGTTTTGTAAAACGAGGGAAGACCAAGTAAAAAAAACATTTTTTTCTTATTTACTAAACTGGTTTAGTTGGTTGGGACAGGCTGGATGCGGACAGGATGTTGTGGCTCAGACTGGGAGAGGCCTATGTCCAGCAGTGGACTGCGATAGGCTGAGTTGATTGTTTATTTACTAAACTTGCAATCTGACATAATCATTCGAAAGTATGATGAAAAACATAACAAAAACATGCTCAAAGTCGTGAAAACTTGTATTTTGACAATACAACACAATATCTTAATTGTTGGTTGGTTTGACTATGTTTGCTAGGTTGAAAAAAATGATGCAATGAATGTTGTTCAATTTCCACGGGAAACTTTTCCCATTGCTCCTGTGTCATTTTGAGCTCAAGTTTGCGGAAATTTACGCGAGGTCGTCTAGGTATTTCAAAATTATTCCTGAAATACCATGTTTTATACCTCACTGAACACTTGTGTTGTTGCTGCAAGATGTTTTTCTCATTTGTTTCAAATTATTCTACACTAGCGTCCGTTCCTGCTTCGCACGGTTTTTACGACTTGACGAAACATCGAGATTTCTTAGTTATAGGTAACTTTTTAATATAAACGGATTATACACATAAACCTTCCGATTACTTAACGATGGTGAAAACCTCATCAAAATCTGTTACGTGGTTTAAAAGAATAACGCGGACATTCAGACAAACACGAAAAGCGGTTTTAATTACCCGACTACGGCGAAGAAAAAAGGAGAGTTATGATTTTGACGGGTATGTATGTATGTATGTTCATCTGTTCCCTCCTATCTTCTAAACCACTCATCACAGTTCGACAAATGAGGTATCGTTGGAAGCGTCTTGATTGTCCGCTGGTTATAACCAGCGGACAATCATGGACAAGACAGGCTATGTGACGTCACATAAAGTCAGGTTCAGTCAGTAAAGTCAGAACTAAAAAAAAAAAAATTAATCTTACCATGTTGGGTATCAAATGAACGGGCTTAATGAGCATATTTAAAAAAAAAAAATAACCCCAAAATAATTTAAAAAAAATTAAAGTAATAAAAACTAAAACCCAACTACGACTAAAAAGGTATTTAGTCGTAGTTGGGTTTTAGTTTTTATTACTTTATTTATGATATGTGTAGAAGCACAATAACATCGGCTATAATAATAATGGGGTGGGCGCTGATACCTATAATTACAAGATATTAAATTATCTTACAGGTATTGGCTACAACTCTAACATGCCACTTTACCTACTTTTATTGTAAACCATATTTTTTTACTTCCACGTGCAAATAAAGTATTTTTATTTTACATGGCGAGAATTAGTTTCTTATTTAATTTAGTTAATTTATTTATTTTATTTATTTATTCCTCAACAAATTTACATTTGTGTCGAACAATGGTTTTAACAATAGTGATTCTAACAATAAATGTAACTCAATAATTAAACAATATCGTAATGTCAAGAAAAAAAACATAAATTCCACATCAGTCACACTCGCAACATTGTTAGTCTTAATCATAGTAATTTAACTTAATATTAATTCAAAATCACTATAAATTTAATTCAAGAAATGTATGTCAATAAAATTCATTAATATGTAATGTCATAATAGAATTTGGATATATTACTAACACAAAAAATTAAACAATCATCGTAAACTCAGGAAAAAACAAACATTACATTCCACATTGGTCACACACAACATTGTTAGTCTCAGTCATAATAATTTAACTTAATATTAATTCAAAAATCAATATAAATTCAATTCAAAGAAATGTATGTCAATTAAATTCATTAATATGTAATGTCATGATAGAATGTTGGATATAATACTTAAGGTCATTAAAATATAATCACATATCAGTTTGAACTACTATTATCTTTGAGAAACTCTTCAATGCTGTAATAACATTTCCTCAATAACAATGACTTTAATTTTCTCTTGAATTCGTTTGGATTCATAGAGTTTTTAAATTGTACAGGCAATTTATTGAACATATGTACTGATTGCACTCTTGAGGCATGTTTAACGACATTAAGCTTAGGCTGAATGAAATTAGGTAGATCCTTTCTTCGCGTTTTTATTCTGATTTGCCTCTGTTCTTTTGTCTCAAACTTATTGATATTTTTAATAAAATGACCAAGCAGGACCAGAATGTAGAGGCATGGTACTGTAAGAATGTGCAGTTTCTTAAAATGATCCCTACAAGACTCCGTTTGTTTAATGCGAAGCATAGTTCTCAAGGCTCTTTTCTGCATAACGAATGCAGCATCAATATTGTATTGGTAGCTGTTGCCCCAGAACTTTATGCTATATCTAAGTCTAGACTCTATGAGTGCAAAATACACCATTCTGAGGTGAGCAATAGTTAAGTCATCTCTAAGACTCCTGAGAGCATAGCAAGCACTACTCATAGTGTTAGTGACCACTTCTAATTCCTTCTTCCAATTTAAAACTGCATCTATTTGTACCCCCAAAAATTTTACATTGTCTACAATATTCACTTTATTCCCTAGTAAATGTACTTTGACAGTATCTTTGGTCTTCACAGTCGATTTAAATAATAAACATTGCGTCTTTTTTAGATTTAGTTTTAGATCATTCATAGTGAACCATTTTTCAAGAGCACATAGGATAAAATTAATCTTCTTTTCTAAATTTTCCAAATTGTCGCTAGCTATAATAGCGCTTGTGTCATCGGCAAATAATACAAGTTTAGTATCATCTGAAATACTTTTCATGTAAGCTATCAGATCATTTATAAATATTATAAAGAAGATAGGGCCTAGAACAGATCCTTGTGGTACGCCTTTATTAATTATAACTGTGTCTGATTTGTGTAGTTTTTCATGGCCATCTTCTTCAACTGTTTTAATTTCGACATACTGCGTTCTATTATGTAAATAGGATCTGAATAAATTCAACACATTTCCCCTAATACCATAGAAATCTAACTTATTCAGAAGAATACAATGTTCCACTGTGTCGAACGCAGAACTAAGGTCGAGGAAAAGTCCTGCTACTTTTAGTTTAGCATTTAGCTTACCCACCACATCATCAATCAACATGTCAATAGCATCTATCGTTCCTACATTATTTTGATAACCAAATTGTTGGTCGGTTATAATTTTGTGTTTGTTCAAATGACAAACAAGCCTCACTTTCATAATTTTTTCAAATATTTTAGAACATACCGGCAATAAAGAGATAGGCCTATAATTCCCTGGATCTGTTTTAGAGCCTTTCTTATGTATCGTTTTTTTATCTTATCTTTCATAAGTTCGAGAGATACACAAAAGAAAATCCTTTGGTACTCCATGACAACGAGATGTATGTAACAACAGGCCTAATACTCTCGCCTGCATCTCTAGGTCTAACGCCACGTATTCATACAGTGAAACCCTGCAAGTAGTAGTATGGTTTCTCATACTGATTTCCTTTACCATGTAATTAGTTGAGAATTCTATACCTTTAACAGTGTATTACGAATACACAATAATAATAATAATGGATTTTTGTTCAGTTTATGAGTAGAGTTTTTGGAACTGCGTTTTAAATACTTACATTTAATTTCATTTTAATTCAGGTATTACCGGTAGGAAAGAGTAGGTTTTAGAAGAAAAAAGAAATGGTTTTGACACTCGTAGGGCTCATACCGCATATCAGACAAGTAACAAAGCAATGAAATCCCCAGCCCCGTTTGTGTTACCAATTACAAAGAAAGCAATATTCCCGTAAATTAATAAACAAATTGTCCATTCGAGCGTAGAATTACAACGTGGATTTAATTTTTCCATCAGACTGAATCGTGAATCTTGTATTTGGTAGCTCCCGTGAGCTCACATTATATGAGCGCTGTTACAAAATTTCCCAAAATTAACATAAATGCAAATGTCTCACTTTATGTTATTTACTTTACCCATTTCATTTTGTATTCAGTTTAGTTTTTTTATGTTGTACGCTTGTTTATTCAGCTCTGCTTTTTGTTTACTCCGTTCGGTGAACGTCGAAAGGTAAAGTGAGGAAATCGGTCAAGGTGAACAGTATTTTGTACAGAAATATTTTACTTTTAAGAGTAGTCTTTAGTGTAACACAATTGTTATATTTTGTTAAGTTTATGACTTGTTTGTATGAGAATGGCTGATCGATATTAGCTTTCTTAACTATTTTATTAATTCAATACGACTACTATCTAGGAAGAAATAAAAAAAACCCAAACATTTCTTATTATTTTTGAGGAAAAAACACTTGTGATAATCAACAGCTTCCCCTATGTCTGACACATCAGAAATCATCGCAGAAAATTGAGGGCTTTCACATAAAAACGAAATATTGTTACGGACGTGACTCCAGAGCTACTCTTGAGGAAAATTCAAATAAATACATACACATCAATTGTTATTTGGCCCCGAAGGCTCATTCAACCTTGTCAATACAAATGACGCATGTAGTAGACTTTTTTATGTAAGTAATTTAATTAGAAAGTGGTAGAAAAAATAAGATGTAATTTTGGTATTGATAGGCTGTATATATTTAAACTTCCAACCGCTTATAATTTTGACGTGCAACCAAATGAAATAATTATTATGTTGAGTTTGGGTTAAGTTAGAATATTTTTATTTTTGACTGTATTTCTTTTAAAATTACTTTTTCGAAACGAAGCGTCCTCACTCTGAACAAACACTTGTAAAGGTAATTTTATCTGGGTCTAACAATAAAATGAAAACTTAAATGACCAATGAATAATTAAGCTGACAAAATCCAGACTTACAAAACACAATAGTTTTAGATCCAGACTATTGAAGAACCTTTCGTTCCCAATCTCATGTAGATTCTACATTACCCTTTACTATAAACTTTCACGCTAAATAAACCCTAGTGTCGATGGCGGGAATGGCTGCGGCTGGCAGATTTCCGCTCCGAACATATACGATCGTGTGTTGACGGCCTAAGAGAAATATGGCCGACGATACTGTCTTAGGGTTCCGTAGAATATCGACACATACCCTGAGGGTGTGTCGCGTGCGTGTATCTTAAGCCTACACCCCCTCAGGGATTAAGAGCTTCCAATTTAAGTGACAAACATGGAGGATAATTTGCGGAGCTTTTGTTTTAGATGTATTTGCTTATTATGGTTTAATTTAATTTCATAACGCGAAATAAGTAATTATGAGAAGCTTAAGAGCGTGCAATCTGTAAGTAGGCAACGTCTCAAATTCTTCGCTGTTTTAATTAAGTTAACAATATTACTGTATGGGAAATATTGGTCTATATTGAACTAAAATATTGATTATGAAATGCAATGACTTTCTGTTTTTTTTATGTGTCCTATGATTGTGGTTAGTTTAGTTTGTGATCTTCCTTGCGAGTCTTAAATAAGTTTTCTTACTTTCTTTCATTGTTAGTGGGTTCGCTATACTTTCGGCGCAGCTTTTTTTTGTTGATAACAAAAATAAACTGAACAAACAAAAAGAAACGTGACCACATACAATATTTTTCACCACCATTTCCATCGAAAGACACGTAAGTAAGGGTGACTAAGAAAAATACACGTAAAACAGAGAGGAAATTAAATAAGAGACGTCTTCGCGACAATGATTCATAGTTAGGGCTGGCGGCTGGCCCTCAAATCTCGATGGCTCACGCAGGGTGACCCCTCGTAAACACAGATTGGGTGAGATGACCAAATTTACTTAGACGGCACTGCACAAATTTCGCACTGACCGTATAGTCACGCACACTAGTGTTGGAGAAACTTTTTCATGATTTTGCTACTCGTAATTTCTTCTCAATGTTCCTGGACTGTTAAAACTGGGTCGTGCACGTCCGACAATCGAATATATCATGATTTCAGCTGAAAGACGTCCACTGCTGGACATGGCCTCCCCAAGCACCACCAATTCCGGTTCACCTTGTGGGCCTTTCGGGCATTCGAAGATGTCAGATTGTAATCCTACTAATATTATAAATGTGAAAGTTTGTGTGTTTGGATTTTTGTTACTCAATCACGCAAAAACGGCTGAATGGATTTGGCAAACAGATAGTTTATAACCGGATTAACACATAGGATACTTTTTATCCCGATATTCCCACGGGATCGAGACTTACGCGGGTGAAACCGCGGGGCGCAGCTAGTTACTATACATGTAAACAGTCAAATAATACACCTAATTGGAGATTTCTTGGCTTTGTTTCCTAATGCTAGGTATATAGTCAAGGTAAAGTAAAAATTATTATACTCGTGCAACACCACAGCTTTTAAACATTTCACTTTTACAGGTCCATGCGGCAACGTGTGCCGTAAAGCAGTACTTTCCCTCGGTGATTTAAAAACAATACAACTTTTACGATATGTGCCTTTAGCACGCGAGCGTACCATCTTCGCAAGTGAGGACTTCAGCAAACATAGAGATGAATCATAAAAACGCACAATAGTTTACGAGTGCGACTGTACGAGCAATTTTATTACTAAGACGCACCCCCTTGCACTTGTGTTTTGTATTTACTTGTACAGACAACAAAAGAGTTTGATAAACAGGAAAAACTTTTTCATCTTTCCACCTCGCATTGTTATCTTCTGCGTTATAACTTTTCAATCTTAAGACACAGAAGAACAAAGATATCTGAGGTCAAAAACCGGAGCCAGGAGTTTGGAAATTGGCGGTGTGATACCCCCCGTGTCTCGGACAGCACGGTCGTGTCGGATTGCCATTCCATCGGACTATGAGAGTGAGGGAAGAGAGAGAGTACACCTGTGTCTGCACACACATTTGTGCACTATAATATCTCCCGTGTCTATGGCCAGTCTCCGCTGAGATTAGTGGAAATTCGGTATGGAGGACACGCACAAGCTGGATTAAAAGTAGTTCCAAGTAAGCTGTCTGTTTGTTTATCTCTTTTGTTAACCATACTAGGTTGAATATAGTGGTAGTGAAGCTTTTGTTGCCGTTCGTACAATATACATTCATTGTTTTTCCGTCACTCGTACTTCCACAGGTGTGGATGAACGCATGTAAATAATTTATGTATCGGTAAATAACTTATATTGTTTACATCGTTATCAACACTGTGGTTGGTGCGACCTACATAAGATGGCAATGCGAGGCGATGCGACGCGACGTGGTAGGTCGGGGGCCGAATCACGCGGACGAATTTGCGAAAAGAAGATGGTGCTGTTATGTTATATTATGATAGTAATCATAATCATAAATCTTTATTTAGCTCAACATCAGTTAATTAAAGTAAACTATGTAGTTCCACTCAGTATCAAATATTTAGTGGTCTTTGGCAATGGGCTACCTCAATTCTAATCACCACTTACAATGCTGACTGTTCATAATTAACCAGGCTGGCCGCGAAATGTGTTTCTAACGGGCTGGTACTAACATAAATAATTCTGATACATTGATGTGCACTAGACATTGATATACAACGTGTATCTTTTCATACACGAAATCTCTTAAGGGGTCATTGTACTCGTCATTATGAACAACTTTCACTATGGGACCAACCCTGAAATCGCCAAAACACAATCAGCTGTTCCCTACATTTATGTTCGCATAGTTCGTCAAAATGTATGGAACAGCTGATTTTTTGCGCAATTTCAGGGTTGGTCAAGATTAGTCCTTGTTAACTTCAACCTTTAAAATTCAAGATATGAATAGAATAAAATATACTCAATATATTTATTTGCATTCCACAATGTTAACTTAGGTGGTAGGTACATTATAAAATATACATAATTTTAGATCATTGTGGACTCTGTCGGTGCTGTGCCCGAGATAGGATAGAGGAAAATATATTACAATCCAGCCCAATAAACATGCCACGCAAATTTTACACATATTTTCCATGCAAAAGCTACGAAACCACAATATTTATTCCTCAGATAAAAGTAAGCTGACTATTAAATAGGTATTAAAAGTCAGCCCTGTCATGTCTTAAGTAAAGAAAACTTCCTGCAGTAGAGAACGAGATTATATTCAATCAAAGCTTGAAAAGAGGTCACATGTAAATGTAATAAAAGGATGAAAGGCTTCCCAGTCTAGTCTTTTGAAACTAGTTTCTTGTACAGATGGAGATTCTATTATTATTGTGACGAGTGTTTCCGACTTTCAGTAATTTGAAAGTTAGGCATAATATACTTATACTAATTGCCACTGTTTTTACGATTTGACAAAACATCGCATTTTCTTTGATGAAATGATGTATGTCTTTCTTATAAGTAACTTTAATAGTAACATACGCACATAAACCTTCCGGACTAAATTCTCTAAACGATGGTGAAAACCTCATCAAAATCTGTTGCATAGTTTAGAATAACAACGTGGACATACAGACAAACACGATTGCAAATTTATGGTATGTATTGATCTAGGTACATTTATGTCGTATAAGTTACGTAGGTATAGAATACCCATCTAAACATATAATTCCAATTTAATACGTCCTTGTAAACTTCGACCTTTAAAATTCAAGATATGAATAAAACAACATTACAATTCAGCCCAATAAACATCCCACGCAAATTGAGATTTATTCCAACAATGAACAAAATATAATTTCAAACACAACGTAATAAGGATTAGGGGTCCGTAAATACGTAAAATTTGCCTATTTTACATTGTTCCGGTTGAGTCACACCCTTCGGAACGTAATCCACGCTAATGCCACCAAAACGTCGGTGGAAGTAAAGGGTTCCGTATAACTTAATTCCAATAAAACTGAAAACGTGCGACGAATAGGGATCCGAGGCTGTTGAGCGTGGATCTACTCTTTTGAAGACAGGACAGCGTTTTAAATCCTTTGCCTTGGAGAAGGGTTCGGGTACCTATCAGCTAATCTCGCTGGAACAATGTTATGGGAAATTAAATGTTCAAATTGGAACGTCTTATTTTTCGTCGATGGTTGAAAATAAGGTAGGGATTCGGATTAGGTGCAATTGAAACTTCATTTAAATCAGACTAAAAAAAAATACGATGCTCGTATTAATTATTCCACTACTCCGGAAAACAATCATAGTATACCTAAGAATTTCTTATAATCTAGCCGTCTTAAAATAATATTAATAATAATTATGCACATATATACAACGTGCCGATACAATGGCGACATTAATTTAACACACGGGTACTTTTACGGTTTACTGACCACTAGCCCAGTGGTCAGTAAACATAAAAATAATAAAAAAATAAAATAATTCGTAAATTGAAAAAAAAAATTTTTCAAACAAAGTAAATAATAAAAACATAACCAAAATTGAGATCACTCTGTGTAAAAGATTCATTCATGAGGCTACCTACCAGCTGGCTTACGTTCTATCGGTAAGCTCTTTTGTCGGCATAATTTCTAAGAAATTGCGCGGCTTTCCTTTTATTCACCTACATATGATCCATGACCCCGGCAAATGACCTCTTCGCTACAGTTCTTTAAGTACAGGTTGCTCCAGGATGGTAATTTAGAAAATTGTAAATAAATCAATAAATAATAACGTTTAATGAAATTCAAATATTTTCATAAAACGAATACGCGAAAACATACACGTGTGTTAAATTAATGTCGCCATTGTAGCGGCACGCTGTATATAATTATAAAGAGGGGAAAGATTCGTAGGTCATCAAAAAAACCGTCCGCATACAAAAGTGCTCAAAAGGCCAGCCTTTTCTCAATTGCCATACAACGTGGCAATTACATATAATTAATTTAATAAAGCCAACGGCACAAGCTCGATTTTAAAGCATCGCAATTTATTGGTTTCGATCTGTAGGTAGTAAAAATGTGACAGAGATGAATGAATATACATTTTGAAATTCTGTTTAAACCTCAATCTGTCACTAACGAATTTTAATTATTATCGACCTTCTAAAGGCTTGTCGACCAAGTTGAGCGAAGTTAATATCAGAAAAACTAGTAGGGTATTATACATACTGATGTATTAATTACTATATTAATATATTAATTACTCGCTCCCTCCAGTAGAATGAATTTTCCGAGCTAATAACTTTAATTAATTATTACCTGGAACATTGAAATATTTACTGGAAATATTAACCTGGAACATTGGTTTCCCTTGCCTAACCCTACGAGGAAATATAGGCGCTATGTCACTACATAACGATATTCTATTCTATTCTATTCTATGTCTTTTTTTTATGAAAGCAATTCGATGTCATTTTAACTATTCAAACGGCAAAAAACCAAGCCAAGGAATGTCATTTCATTTTAGTGTTCAAGCAAGAGCAGCATTATCCTGGGTTGTAACATAACCCATAAATATTCCCACAGCGTGCCAACCAAATGACAAACAAAACACAAAAAAGTGCAACATATTTAGAAGAGAATGTCGAAATATCGCATGATAGGTCTCGACTGAACCCAGTAGGGATGCAGTAATGAAATGCTAGGGAACGTGTCCCCTCCCTAACTACGAGAACTGAATACTGATGCCATGGCATGCCTTCACTACGAGTGCATACCACTCGCTTCGCTGTCAACAAAAAGATACGATGGATATTTATTGTTGATGCTTGGGTTCCGTCAAAATGCTGAACGTAGTATACGTTTTACGTGATGTCTTAAAACATTGAAAAAAAACGAAAATGTGAGTAAACCTACGTATACTCCATTTGAAATAAGATTAGAAATTTAAACAAACCTTTTTACAGACCGTTCAACCGATTTTGACTTCATTAATGTAGTCATAAGGATGACATTAAAAGCAAAAAACGTTACACAATACCAACTGTCTACTGCAGCTGCCATTTGTCATGCCACCAACGCAATAGAAGTCAAAATCGGTTGAACGGACTGTAAAAACAGCTTATTTAAATGTCTAATCATATTTCAAATGGAGTATAGTACAGGCCGACTGCTTAACTGAGTTCGTTCCTGAGGTAGCTGCGCGGTGTGGGAGGGGTGTAGTGTCGTGATGCGAGAGCTCAGTGATTCGTCAACTTGTGACAAGTGTCACCTCTCCGGCACCGCGCAGCAACCTCAGGACCTCAACCCAACAGGAACGGACTCAGTTAAGCGGTCAGCCTATATTCCTACACATGAAAATGGTGGGAGAGATGCTATTAAAATCAATATAACTTGTAAACTGTAAAGTCTGAATTTATGTAAACATACAAAACTGAAAGCTAGGTTGCCAACTATGAAAGTCATCATTATCGTCATACTTTCAGCCGAAAGACGTCCATAGCTGGACACAGAGCTCCCACAAGCACCGCCACTTCGACTGGTTCTGTGCTTCTCGCATCTAGTGGATTCCTGCCTTCATCAGGTCATCGGTCTACCTTGTGGGACGCCTTCCAACGCTACGTCTTCTAACTATGAAAGCAGTCCTAGCAAGCAATAATGCTGTTTGCAGAACATTGTTGTTTCAATTCTTCCAGTGGAATCGATGATCGTCTGCAAGAGTCTTATAATGTGAACTATATGGAAAGGACTGCAAGCTACGAAGGCACTTAGTCCTAAGAAAATCAAAACAGACATGCAGAGTTATCTTTAGTCTCTTAAAACTGTAACAAACCTCTTTATGCTGTACTTTTTGGCTCAAAGCCAGACTCCGTTCTGCTTAATGATGAAGAAACACGATTAGTATGTTTATTTATTACGAAACTTTGCCAATGGTTAAGCATTTGACGCTAGTCTTGAACTCAGTTGCAATCCTAGAAGCGTAATTGGAGTAGCAATGCATATACAATGCAACTTAGAGACGGAAAATTAAAATCGTATAAGAAAAGAATCCATAACATAGATGAAAATAATGTTAGGCTTCTATTTCGAAACATTGGTCTTTGTGTCGCGATTTATAACGGAAAATGTTGTTTGGAAATTATAAGGCATCGATCTAAAATATGGGTCATGAATTTACAATCAGAGTCTAATTTTTTACAGACTTCCAACAAGAAGGAGGTTTTATGTTCGACTTAATGTATTTTTTTTTTTAGAAAGAGATAGAAAGAAAGAAAATACGTTTATTTGCGGCAAACATGACGCTAAGAAAGGATAAATATACGAACTCGTAACAAATTAGGGGAAAATATGCGTTAATATGTATATTCACCGATTTCTCCGTCAACTGTAGACTGATTTCCAAAATTCTTTTTTTGTTTGAAAGGGTATACACCAAGGTGGTCCTATTGTCATCAGGTCAGGATCTGATGATGGAATCTTGGAGAAATCGAAGAAACTCTTCAAATATTATAGGCATACCTATAGCGATTTTGGTATTATTTTATAGTAACTCGTGCAGTTGCTCTCGGAAAGCACCAGTTGGTGAAGTGGAACTGATGATGAAGACCACAGATAGCCACCTAACTACCCAATAATACGTTTTTCAAGGGTTGCAATTCGATTACTTTAATAGTGTTGCCAAGCAATTTATGCACGTCACAATGCATATGGTGAAGTGGAGCTGATGGTGAAGTACCAAGAGAACTCCTCAACGATAAACGTCCCTGCATCGGCAATATTTTGTAAAAGGTGATATGCAGTTGACATTAGGCTATTGTAAATTAGATAAATTACAAACTGACCCACTAAAAAGCAAGAAATAAATACATTTGTACAAAAATACAACCGACTTCCAAAGAAACACTACAAAGTGAAAAATAACTAAAATTTCGGTCGTCGGTGGCAAAAACCAAAAATACAAAACCAAAGACACCGAAATAAGTTTTTATGTTCCTTCGAAATCAATCAAATCTACACAGAGGTTACTTCACCATACTACGCATTTAATACGATACCAACACTAACTACGTAGGTAGGTATGACTTCGATAGCCCATCACGTACAAGCTCCATTAACTTACCCGGCTTCCTCTGTACCCTAATAACTTTTAGGGACGATAAGGCACTAACAAGCTCTATTTTTTTATTAAATCCTGGTCCAGTAAAGTTCTTTCGATAGAATGAGTTTGTAAATTAAAAGGGCCATCCCTATGTAAGCTTTTCAGAAACGATACTAAGAGGTTTACGTAAAATAAATGTATAGTTAGCCCGTTTGGTTTTACGTTGTTAAGTCCATTAGCTTCAACATCTTTATAGGCGAAAATAATTCTTAGAAGAGTTGGTTATCTCTTGAGCTGAAACTTGGATAGAACCTACTTTAAAACTTTCCAGGCCATTGAAAAGACAGTTAAATTAGTAACTATTGTTACTAATGAGTATACAGCTACTTCCTAAAGTTACCAATGCTGGCTTCAAATTAAAAAAAAATAGGCCGAAAATAGGCCGCCTTTCCCGAAAATAGGCCGCCAACCAACGATGAATGACGGAACCATAAAGCACATTTAGCAAATAAAAGAGCGAAAGAATTTACTTTTCTAGGCTCCACTTGTTTGTGAGTAAACGTATGTAGGTACTGGCTGGTTTTAAAATAAGGTAACAGCGAAATGTTTTTGCTATGAGGACTCTTTGCTTCAGGCAAGAAAGAATTCGGTGCGAAGCAACATTCTTGTTTGCTCCAGTAACAGCATGGAATTCGTCGAGAGTTGAGCTCGTTGCTATTATTTTTTGTGTTGCCATACGCCGCATGTATAAACTATGCGAAAAATATAGCATGTGTGATCACGTTGAAAAACGTGAACTGTGAAAAATGGTGGTCACATATTTATTGGTACCTACCACACAGTGTTGTTTTTTAATTTTATTCAGAACAGTTTACAAAAGTTACAGTTTACAAAAGAAATCAGAAGTGCCTTTTGGTTTGTGACAAAATTAAGTTTTTTTTTTTCAAAATTGACTCATTAATAAACTTACCAGCGACCTGCCCCTGCTTCTTCTAGTTTTGAAGAACAACACGCTCACACAGACGCACGAAAAGCTACTTTAATTTATAATAAGTATGTATTAAGTTAGCACTTACTGCTTAAGAAGAACCACTTTCTGGTAAAGTTGGTGGTATCTAGTGCTACCTTCACAATTATTTATATAATATACCTTTAAGAAAACAATAGCTAAAAATGTACTTTATATCAGTTACATTCCGCTAAACCGCCCCATTTCTGTTCAGTGTCAGTCCGTTTCTTCAGTTAACTTACTGTACAGGGCATTTATCTTCAGAGGGATACAAAGGGCTGTCATAATAAAATATCCCACTTACGTAGCGGCCACGTGATATGGGTTGACATTATAATAACATACGTCTTCGTGCCAACCCTACTGTTGGGTTATGAAGGCATTTTTTTGAATTGTCACAGTTTTTCTTAAGATTTTTTTAGGACAAGATGACTTTTAGAAATTGATACTTAAACCCAAAATGGGAATATTACGCTAGTGCTGTCCTTTAGCTCTAACATGGATATAATCCACGTCCACGATTAGTACTGAATCGGTTATCTTTTAAAGTGAAGCCATGTGAGCATATAGGTACCCTATTCGTAAGAAGTTGGCAGAATCATCCCAGCGCTGATTTGCTGGATTCGTTTTCTCCTCTACCTAACCTATCGTTATTTCTGCTATCTATTTTGTTGTTATGTTTATGTCTCAGATGGATTGTGGCATCCGCTGTTTTACAAAACCGCTAGTTGTTTTACCAAAAGTTACCTTTCAATCTCTCAGAGTAAGTTACCGCCTCCTGAAAACTTTCGTCTCGCAGAAGCAAGCAAAAATGTTTTTAGGACGATTAGGTAGTTCTATCACAGTTTGAAAGTCGTGCCGTGTTGACGTTTAACTTCGACCATTATGACTTCGACGGGTTCTAATCGCAGTAGTCCTCGTGAAGTCGTATCGAAGTCTTGAAGTCAGAAAACTTCGAGGAAACGTGTGAACAGTTGAAAGATAATGATCGAGTGAAATGCTCATTAAAACTTTGTTTGCTCTACCTACACGTTGACACTTAATTCAGATTTAAGTATAGATTTTGTCGGGTGTTATTCGAGAAACCTACTGTTTGGTATCAATTAAAGAATAGGTACATACCTCCTATAACTTATCCGGACCAACCTAATAATATATTAGGTACCTACCTAATATTAGGTTGGTCCGGATAATTTAGAGGAGGTACTTACCTAAATATGTCGATATTTACATTAGGTTTTGAATTATAAATAATAAAACCATATAAACTGTACGATGAATGAATATTTTATCCAGAAAGGTAAATGATGAAAAATATGAGACATCATTTTTGAGTATTTCTCAAGGTACCTACCACGGATATCTATGGTACCTACATACCAATTTTTTTTTTTTTTCAAGATTAGTAATTCTGTTTTCCAACAACAGATAATCAAATCTGCCCAGCATTTTCCCAACTATGTTGAGGTCAGCTTCCAGTCTAACTGGATGCAGGTGAATACCAGTTTTTTACATGGAGCAACTGCCTATTTGACCTCCACAATCCAATTATTGGGTAACACGATACCCCTTGGTAATACTGGTGGTCAGACTTTTGGGCATCTGACTAGACAACTCCAAAGAAAGATCTACGAATGACAGCCGGGGGCACAGATTACCGGGTGCCAACCGGCTTAATGTGTTTTCCGAGGCACGTGTTTTCTAACATACACAACCACACAAAACGCGAACAATGTTTTATGTACCTAATCATAAAATTCCTTTAGGCACCAAAACTCATTGCGGTGATAACATTAAACTCTAATGAATCGTGAACAAACTCTGCAACTCCAATTAAGCGTATTAGATAAGAGTTGAAATTAATTAGCGAAAACGAATCGGTCATAAATTAAGTAAAAGCGGATGTTTGAATCCCACCAAGTTGGGAATTTCTCGCTTTACACAGCCTGTTATTAAATTTACAAGCATTTTGTTGCTTTCTTAATATTTCCGCGAATGAGATATCGTGAGAATTGTTGGAATAATCAGATTTATTTCTCTTTATCTCAGCGTTTGTCGTTTTGTTGCAGAAAATGAATGAGAATGTTATTATAATTCCGTTCATACTTAGAATTTTTTAAATCCTAACTCATATTATAAATGCAAAAGTGAGTTTGTTTGTTTGTTTGTTACGCTTTCACGCTAAAATGGCTGAACGGATTTGGATGAAATTTGGAACATGGATAGACCATGACCTGGAATAGGACACAGGATACTTTTTATCCCGAAATTCGAAATTCCCACGGGATCGAGACTTACGCGGGTGAAACCGCGGGCGCAGCTAGTATTTATAAATAATAAACTTTTAGCTACCCGTGGTTAGGGCTCCAGAGACAGGAACCTCCTCCCGATGCAAGTCTCGTTATTGTTGGATTAGTTGGAGACATGAATTTGGTGATTGTGATAGGTAACCATTTTGTGAGAAACGACTGGATTTCTAGCTTCTATCATTAATTAATCTTAATAGAGTGAAACTGATAAGTACCAATTTTGCAGCGGGCTGCGGAAAGATTATGCTAAAAAGGCATCGATAAGATTGAAGATTTAGTGGGCTTGTCACATGAAATAGGTAAACAGTAGTTTTTTTATCTCAATCGGAATTTCCTATAAACAACCTTCGAATACATCTAAAACTAGAACAAAGGCCACACATCCTAACAAACAAAACAAACACGATGTCATTTGATACAACCGTATAATTCACCTTAAATACCTCATAACAAGGCTATAAACCCGTGTCAAGTCTAGCAATTTTCCAATTAACTATACTGAAGCAACAGATTAGGCAAATGAGATGAGTCAGTGAGTCTAAGGCCGGGATCTATAAACGTCACTTAGCACTCCTAATTTAGATATAAAGCTTTATTTCTGTCTATGTCGTACAACTGTCAAACTGCAAGATAGAGACGGGAATAAATGTCTAATACCCGGTTTCTGATTTGAGAATTTGTTCAAATCTATTGTAGCACTACTTATACAACATTATTTTTCTTTATGCTAAACCCGAAAAGGGATCATTGCACTCATCATTTTGAACAACTTTTTCTATGAGACCAACATTGAAAACGCGAAAAAAAAAATCAGCTGTTCCATACATTTTGTCGATTTAAGTGATCACAAATGTGAAGAATGATGAGTACAATGACCCCTTTTCGGGTTTAGCCTAAAGAAAAAATAATGTTGTATACACTTAGGCGAATCTATTGTAGCACTACTTATATCCACTTAGGCGCCCAAGCTTCAGTTGTTACCTAAGAATTCTTCAAAATTGTATGGTTGGGGTAACCATGTTTGCCCCAACCATACAATTTTGAAGAATTCTATTGCTTGCAACAGGTTACAGCTTGAGTCCCTAGGGTAATTCCATCAAAGTAGCCCGCGAAATAAGAAATTTTGAATTCCGCGGGCTTACGTCTTAACTCATGTTAAAGTGGAGTTTGACAGGTTCTCAACTTCAAATTAAATTCTTGAGGTAAGTAACGTTTATAGATCTATGTCATAGGTCTTCCCAGCGTTGACATTGCCAGCCAACTGAGTCAGCGATGAGAAATCTCGTAAACGGGAGAATGCTAATAAGGGTTTTATCTTACAGAGTTTATAAAGGGTAACTGGTAGGTGAGGTCACTAGAATTTATGTGTTCATTATCTCTAACGACGACATTATTTTGTGTATCACGCGTCTGTTTTAATTTTGTTCTTGATTACATTATTTTGTGTGACTGGAGTAGACTAAATAAAGTTTATTTAGAGATTTTAATTTAGGATCAACTTTTGGAAGAGTTTTACAAGGACCCAGTCTTCTTTACCCAAGCCTATTCTAGTTTAGTTTTACCCTTCTACTGCTTTCATTATATCTTTGTAATGAAAGGACTATACAAGAAACTAAACAGTATTAATACTAACAGGTGCAAATAAGTTTTACGTTAAAAGTTCATGATACATTCAGAAGTTTCGATACTACATAATCAATAACCTGGCAATGCTGCCAGTCTTCTGGGCACATTTCCGGTTGACAGCCATGCGGACGAGTACTTCGACGCCTAAGTGTCTTTTTGTTTTTGTATAGTTAGTTAGTCGTGGCTCGTGGCTAAGTAGTAACAGTCGGGTCGATCCATCCTGTTAAGCTACGCTAGCCGGGGTTGGTCCTTGAATGGGTCACCATGCGTTTCCTCCGTGTCTCGGAAAGCACGTTAAACCTTCAACTGCCATTAACGAGACACAATAGAATTTTAATTGTTATCGGTATTTAAAAGCCCGATTGACACATGATGGGTCATTCGTGGATCTTTGACAGTCGTTACGGGTCGTTAGAAGCCAGTAGAGAAAGTATGACAACCAGTCTTGCCAAGGGGTATCGTATAGCCAGTTACTGGGTTGTGACGGTCAGATAGGCAGTCGCTCCATGTCAAATACTGGTATGCAGCTGCATCCGGTTAGACTGGAAGCCGACCCCAAAATACTTGGGAAATGGCTTGGCAGATGATGAGTTAGTTAGTTAGTAATTTAATTTAGTGTTAGATTGTTTATGATTTGTCATCTATGGTTATAACAAAATTTTTGAAAAATAACCTAGACTTCTTAACGTAAATAAACCAGTCCGTAACTTAAAGAAACACCATTCACAAACTATCGAAACAATTCTAAAGATTTGTGGGTATTAAAGCAACACAATAAATGCATATGGAATATTTATAGTTTTATCGGGACTTTTATAGTGAATATGATTTAGTGGCAAACGACTCTGAGGGGTTGCACGACGTCCGCCATTTTCGATTTTACGGTTCGATTCATACAACTTCCTGACATCCTGAGTTATTCGGATTTTCGGATTGGCGATTTGTTTTACAAGACACGTTTGTTAAATTTATTGTACGTGGAGTAACTATTTTGTGAGACAGCGCTTAGTGAAATTGTGGGTACTGATTGAAGTAGGTACCCACAATTTCACTAACTCAACATTCATTCAATTCTTTTTTTTTTATTTCAATTTCAACCGATAAGTAAAGTTATTGAACTTTACTTATCTGTTTAAAATCTGCTGGTTCATACAAAAGTTTAATACTATTATAGTTAACACATACATAACGTTACATCACGCGTTTATTTCCCAAAGTACTAAGCAGAGATGTACTATAGTAACATCCACATACTACCCAATACTTTAGTTACTTACCAGAAAATTTAAGAATGCTGCTGTGTTTTTTATTTCACCGAGTTAAGGCTCCCGCTGACAGACGCGACGCGACACCAGTAGAGCAATTTTCGTGAAGTTTTCACAGAACTTGTTCTACTAGAGTCGCACCGCGCCGTGAATCACGCCTGTCTGCAGGATCCTTTAATCACAATAAAAACAGTGCTAAGTTCATAATCATGTTCATAGTCCTGAAATATTAAATTGCCAATGAATAAAAAATCAATCGTTAAAAATATTTTTTTATAGGTATGTATAAAAGTAAAAAAAAATACTTGGAATATTATTTTAAAGCCCTTTATCTCAAAAAAGGTTCGTTTAAATGTAAAATAACAATTCAATTATCGACTTTTACTGTTCCATAATACTTGATCATCCGTGAATGCTGCCGCAATACATTTCATATTCCATATTTACCGACCTGACGGGTTAGGTACTTCTGAATGATCGAACACATAAATTTGACACATTATTCTGAAATTCGCCAATAGGTACCTACTCAGGAAATCTGTGCTGAGCTTACATTCCCGCCATTCCACAAGGTGCTAGTGTCGGGTGGCCAAAAGAGTAAAGCATGAATTTAAACGAAGGCCACATTATGCATGTTCTACCCGTTTCAACCTAGTTCCTACTAAATCGAGGAGAATTTCAGTATTTCTTGCTGTAATCTTGGTTGGCAAATGTACCGTGTGCGGTGTCACACTAAGATATTTTGCCTGGGCTTATGTAAAAGTGGTAAAGAATAATGTGAGATGGGTATTTTCGTCTCAGATATTGCGGAGATTTTAATGAGATGTGTATTTAGGCTCGGTTCCACCACAGACCACTAAATACCTTTACCGCTAAGCGTACCTATTTAAAATATCGCTCTGTTTCTGTCAATCATTTGAAGATGAAAGAGACAAAATTATGTTTTAATTTTTTTTAGCGTTAAACGTGTTTAGTGATTTGTGGTTGTACTTATACTTTATATTATAGTTTTTGTCTTAACTACTGTAATTGGCCTGGGCCGTTCTATATCTATACATACATACATACAAATAAATAAATAAAGTGTCTGGTTGTAATGTCAGAATAATATATTTTTACTGTTTGTCTGTCTGTCTGTCTGTCTGTTTGTTCCGGCTAGTCTCCAAAACGGCTGGACGGCTTTTGACGGAACTTTCACTGGCAGATGTTATAAGTAACTTAGGGTCCACGCAGGCGAAGCCGCCAGCTTTTTTTTTTACTTGCTCTTCGACCACCATGATAATCAGACGTCATCAGTGCGAATTGTTAGCTTCCTAGATCGTTCCACGGTGTTTACATTTTCATTGTATACTCAAAGATGGCTGTGTTGATGGTGTGTGGAGGATACTGATGGAAAACGACTTTTGTGCTGCCCTTAGGTTCCATTTTACGACACACAGGTGACCAAGGAGTGCAATGGCGTGGCAGGTATTCTTTGCTAGCAACGATAGGGTCGATACATTTACGTGCTTACTAGCTGCGCCCCGAGGTTTCACCCGCGTAAGTCTCGATCCCGTGAGAATATCGAGATAAAAATTATCGTATATCCTATTCCAGGTCATGGTCTACCCCTGTGGCAAATTTCATCCAAATCCGTTCAGCCGTTTTAGTGTGAAAGCGTATCAAATAAACAAACTCACTCTCGCTCATTTATAATATTAGTTAGGATTGAAAACTTTCTCGTTGGTAATAAAACGATACCATTGGAACAAAAACATTTTTTCGTGCGATCATGAATGAAAACTTGAAAAACATAATTTCCCATTTAGCAAACAGTAAAGATAAAAATACCAGTCTACAACGAAAATATAGAAAATATATATGCAATTACATGAAGTATGTAAGTACACTACACTCTGCAGTTACATTTATCAAAACAGAATAAAAACGTACGAAAGAGTCACATAAAGATAAAATTCACAAACAAGTGTGTCTTACCTCAAAAATTCTCTTTGCCATGAATTCTTTATGTTCGAAAAGCCAGGTTAGTAAAACGCGATGTAAGCCGCGGCTTTACGGTTCCCTTAGCAGCCATTTTTGGGAGCTCGGGATCAACATAAAATAAAATTGAAGTATAATATAAAATAATACACTGCATTACCACTGGAGTGTTGCAGACAGATTTCGTTGGAATCCTTTGTAATTAAAACAGTATTTTACAAACAAAACTTTATGACAACCCAATTTTTAAGTTGAAAGATTTTTCCGACAACATCCCTCCAATTTTCAAATTGGAATATTGAATTCACTGCTGCAACTGCAATCGAATCGGGATTCGGGTTCGATTTTCGAATATATTTTCTGCATCAAAACTGCTTTTATTTCGAGGAAAATATCATCTTGAATAATATTTTAAATCTGAAATTACATAAAGACACTTTATGTAATTCTTTATTGTAACATAAAGACACTCCATGTAATTTACTTAAACATTAAATTTTAAAACGGTTACTCTTTATTAAAGAGTAACTGTTTACTATAATTTTATTTAAAAAAACGAAAGCAAAACCTCTTGAATGGCTTACACCTATTTATCTTTCATTTTCTTGGCAGCGGATACATCACAATAACGTTCTTATAGCTGCAACACCGAACGAAATGATCTCGCTCCCTTGCCGGGCGGGAAATAAAAGAAACAACACAGTTTTGTCTGTGGTTTTGTTGTCAATAACATCAGCAGGTGTCCCGAGAGACGGGGTCATTCACCTCTGGACGCAGCTTGGCTGTGCTTAGAGCCGTTATTAGGAGCTGTGGTTAGGGGTAAACTTATGGGGATGTTCCGAAGTATATATGGGGCTGTAAAAGTTGAACGCATGGTTGGATTGCAGGTCATGTATACCTACATCTGTATCTAAACTTTTTAGAATTTATTTCTCTAAATCTGGGTGATGTTTCAATGGTTTTTTTTGGTAACCTTAGGCGCGGGACATACAAAAGACATTTTTTGATTGGCGTGGGTGAGGGGACAGTGCGGTGCGGGCGTTGCACCGCTCCTTTCATATTTCGCCTGCGCCATGCTCGCGCCTCGTCGCCTGTGTATGTTCCGTGCCTCGTCGCTCCTATACATTTTGTATGAAATATGAAAGGATCGGCGCAACGCCCACGCTGCAACGTCACCGTCATCACGCTCACGCCACTAACCACCTGTGTATGTCCCTCACCCCAGGTTATCAATCATAGATTTTTTTGGAAAGGATTTATTTTTTGCTAAGTCTCCGATAACGAACCGAGATCTAAGTAGGTACTTACCTACTTATTTTCTTACATAAGACGGTCTAATCCTCAGATATTTCTTTCTTTACGGGAGAAGCGTAACCGTGCGTTTCCACTGGCGAAACATTTGCGACAAAACATGTTGAAATCTCTATCTTCTGTCAATGTTCCATACAATGTTTGATAGGACCTAGAGATTTAAACATGTTTTGTTGTAATGTTTCGGCAGTGCAAACGCACGGTCAAAGATACATCAAGAAAACAAAACAAAGTGAAACGATGTTCTTCTGATTTCGTCAGTCAAATTCAAAGAACTATTGATAAAACTGTCAATAAGTCTGCAAAACAACGAGCGCAACGTTTTTCACGATACATGATCAGCCGTTTTTACCGAGATAATGAAATTCTGTCTGTTTATTTATAAGTATATCATAAAAACAAAGGCGCGGGCCGGACGTCCCACCGGACCGAGGACATCAGCACAGGGACCCCTACCTGCAGCTGCCCTTAATAAATACTTTATACAGACTCCATGGACACATTTACTTTTATACCGGTTTAGAAAGCCGTAAAGTGAAAAACAATGTTTTTCGTCACTTTTGCGTGGTACGCGTACGAATTTTGGTGGAGGAAGAGAAAATTTTGAAATGAAAAATTCTCAGGGATGATTTAAACCACCAGAAAAATTATGTAGGTATTTTTAAATGCCAGGATTTAAGGCTCCCGCAGACAGGCGCAACGCTATTCTGGAGGAACAATTTCTATGAAAACTTTACGGAAATTGTTCTACCGGGTGGCTTGTCGCTCCGGGTAACGTCGCGCCGTTCGCGTCACGCCTGTCTGAGGGAGCCTTTACTGTTAAAAGATATTTTATACTTGGGTAATTCGAGTAATTTCTAAAATGAAATTACTTGAATTACCCATATATAAACTAAACTAAACGTATAAAACAAACTCTACAGATGAAAAACAACGGCTGAATATGTAAATTATTAAACCTAGTCTTACTAGTTCGGTTTCGGGTAATACTTTATGACTTCATTACTGGAATATGGAAAAAAAAAATGTTCTATTACATGTTTTTCTAATTATGCCTTCCCTGCCTATCAAACTGACAACCAAAGTCAACGCCGGCAGCCAATTCAACAACCGGCGCCGGCAGCGGAGGCACTTCCAAAGTAAAAATCTCGACACTAATGATAAAAGTTTTTTTGTGACCATTAAAATATTGTTAAGTACTTAAAAGCTTGTGGTATGTGTTTTCCACCCATCATCCGGAAGGTTTATGTGCATATAACTACATAAACATTAACTAACACGAAATGTGGGTATATTTACTACAGGTACACCTCTGCCCAACCCTTTGTTATGTTATGTATGTAACACAAAAAAAGAAATGCTTTATCAAAACGTAAAAATCGTGCGAAGTATGACGCCAGTTGATACTAAACGAAGTAAATATTGATTTCGTTTATAACCTGATGATATTATTCTCCTAATCCTATTACATGAAGTAAATGGACAATAAGTAGGTGGGTAACAAAAATATCCATGATGTCTTGCGATGATAGGTAACATAAACAGAATATTTTCTCGAAGTGTAATAAAGATACCTTTAGTACCATAGTCTTCTATTTCAGGGGCAAAATACATTAAACTGTCTATCTCGACTACCCTATGAGATTTGGCCATTAAGAGGACATGACGTCATAGAAACATCAACCATCTACACTAATTTATTACAAAGAGATATTACGAAGAGATAATAAATTTTAATTTAAGACTTCGCATAGTTTATCATATACTTATCTTCTTGTTCTCACACACTATTGTCTACATTTCCTTCTCATTTCTCCTTTCGCAGGTCTGCTGGAAGAAATTTCTTAAGGGCGATAGTTTCCTCACTGACCTTGAGCATGTGGGCGGAGCTAAACTCCCTACTCCCCGAATACGTAAAACGCGTGCGGTGGCGCGCTAAACTAAAACGGCGATCAAAGAAAATACAAGGGCGCAGAGTTGCGCGCATAGGACGCCTATTTTGCCTACGATTCCAGAAAGGAATGGCGGAGATGCAAGGCTGACATTTGTATAGATAGATACATAAGTTACATATATTTTAAGTTTTTACTGGATATTATTTTTTAGCATGTCTTTGGATGAAAATAAAAGGTGTATCTTTTTATACACGTGATACTTTATGTTCGCATAGCTTGTCAAAATGTCGAACAGCTGATTATTTTTTTGCGATTTCAGGGTTGGTCCCATATACACACGGCTACACATCAAGCTACACATTTCCAGTTTATGCAGATCTCGCATTGTATAGAATTTCCGTACAACGCGAGTAGCCGTGTGTACAATGACCCCTTAAAATATTTCCTACCTACATACCTACCTACCTACCTAGGTATGTATGTAGGTAAGTATGTATACTTACCTACATACATACCTAGAATACCTATCTACATATCTACCTACATTATACCTACATACTTTTATATCTACATGTTGTACTTAGTAAACGCTCAAAACTCCAGCACAGACCTACATAACATAGGTTTTTCTGTTGCATTTAGAATACGCGTCATAGTGGCAACCTATTCTTACCATTGCATTGCTTAAATTCGCGTAAATTTAACATGTACTTGTAGCCGTAAGGGGTAAGCAATGGATCCGCAATCGAAGAGGTTCGGGTTCGAATCCGAATTTATTTTTGTTTTTTGAAACCATCACAATTATTTATAAGTATTCTAAGCAACAATGTTAGTTATTATTTTAACTATTTATGTTTATTTATAATCTATTCATTCTTATTTTTTATTTTTTGTGAAGTTTAATATTTGTTATTGTATTATTATTTAACTATTTATAGATATCAGTATTCAGCAGACTTTATTGAAAACTAATAATATGATTTAGACTTTATGCATGTTTTTTTTTAAAGATAAAGTTGACTTAAATATATAAATAAATGACCGAGTAACGTGCTCGACTTTATTGTGTTCATACGATACGTTACATTAACAAAAAAACATGTATAAAGTCTAAATCATATTATTAGTTTTCAGTAAAGTCTGCTGAATACTGATATCTATAAATAGTTAAATAATAATACAATAACAAATATTAAACTTCATAAAAAAACAAAAATAAGAATGAATAGATTATAAATAAACATAAATAGTTAAAATAATAACTAACATTGTTGCTTAGAATACTTATAAATAATTATGATGGTTTCAAAAAACAAATATCGCTTCGGATTCGAACCCGGTCGTCTTCGATTGCGGATCCATTGCTTACCCCTTACGGCTACAAGTACATGTTAAATTTATGCGAATTTTAGCAATGCAATGGTAAGAATAGGTTGCCACTATAACGCGTATTCTAAATGCAACAGAAAAACCTATGTTATGTAGGTCTGTGCTGGAGTTTTAAACGTTTACTAAGTACAACATGTAGATATAAAAGTATGTAGGTATATGTAGGTAGGTGTTCTAGGTATGTAGGTAGGTATTATAGGTATGTATGTAGGTAAGTATGTAGGTAGGTATATAGTTAGGTATATAGTTAATAAATATTTTAATGGGTCATTGTACACTCGGCTACACTTCAAGCTATAGGTACATTGCCAGTATAAGCTGACCTCGCGTTGTACGGAAATTCTATACAATGCGAGATCAGTATAAACTGGAAATGTATAGCTTGATGTGTAGCCGTGTGCATATGGGACCAACGCTGAAATCGCGAAAAAAGTGTCAGCTGTTCTACATTTTGACGAGCTATGCGAACATAAAGTAAAGTGATTTCAGGCTTGGTCCCATAGTGAAAGCTGTTCATGATGATGAGTACAATGACCCCTTAAAATATTTCGTGTATAAAAGATACACCTTTTATTTTCGTCCAATTTTGGATATGTGAAAAAATTCACAGCAGTAGTATATAATGTATGACGAAATTAAAAGGAAAACTATCACAGCTATAGGCTATACCAGGTTCTACAAGTTAACGAGTAGGTAATAATCTACCAACTTAAATTTAAAACTTATTTTGACACAACTAAAATCGAATTTGGCAACCGCGCACCTCCACTTGGTACTTGTTTTCCCTGCCCCGTGTTTTTTTTTAGAGCCAGAGGCGCGCCTGCACGGCAGCCTCGACGTGTTTTTAATGGAATTTTTCAGTTTTTGTATGGAAAATAAAGAAAAAAAATTAAAAATAATTACCAACATGTTGAGAATTAGGGGTTTAAGGGTTTTCTAAAGGGGATCGAAATTTTCATTAATTTTGCGATAGGACACACCGTTTTCGAGATATAAGCAAAAGAAAATAAAAAAATACAGTACTGTTTTTTGTAACTGAAGTTGAGGTGTTGGTTTGAATTTTAGTTCATGACATCTCATTTTATTCCACACATTTTTAATCGCGATATATATATATATATATATAGTCAGATTTAGTTAGAGGATTTTAGATATAGGACAAATTTTTAGTTTAAATCGTCAAATTCAGAATAGCATTTTCACTAAACTAATCTCAGTGCCATCTTAGTGCTGTCAAACTAAATTATAGTTAAGTTATGTCATTTAAAGTCTATTTCAGAATGAGTTTGATCGTTTGACAGGACTAAACAAAATTTTAGTGATTTTTAGTTTAGTTTAGAGAATTTTGTGACAAGAGAATCGGCACCATTATGTGTGGTCCGACACGCACTTGGTCGGTTTTTCTATCTGGGATTGCTCAGTAGCAGCCCAGAGTCTCAATTTGTGCCTGGTTGATGGCAATAGGCTCGCCCCTATTACATGCGACATAACTGGCAAAATGTGAGTGTACTAACTAAAGGTACACCTTTGCCTAACCCTTCGGGGAATACAGGCGTGATGTTATGTTACATTAACATATTTTTTTGGTCTACTTATATTATAAATTTGTATGTAAATTATGTGAATGTAAATAA
This sequence comes from Lithophane ornitopus, assembly GCA_948473465.1. NCBI lineage: Eukaryota > Metazoa > Arthropoda > Insecta > Lepidoptera > Noctuidae > Lithophane > Lithophane ornitopus. The sequence continues at coordinate 7,163,735 of OX419624.1, read as the reverse complement.
AAAAAGTATTAATAAGTAATTGCATGTTAAAAAAAAAACTCAACAATAAAGCGCCTACGCGCACAATTGACTTGGGCTCTCTGCAGCGAGCTAGTCTATAAACGCACTTTGATACAATTCGTTCGTAAATATTTGCACTAACACACGCAAACGTGCATAGTCGGTCGATAGCCGGGGCGGAGCAGCGAGCGACACAGCCGTCCCGTAGCAATGCTAACTCGGGACTGCCGCCCGCGCCCCGCGCAGAGCACCTCTGAACCTCTATCTCTAAGTGGGGTAATATTCTTAAAAATATTGATTAATTTACATTTATGCAACGAACAATCTGTAGTACCTCTAACCATCAATTTTTCAGAATATAAATATTTCCAAACATCAAAGCCGTTTAGTAGTTATTAGCCAACAATTGCGTCTTGGTAGATATTTTTTTAAGGCAAAAGTATTAGTCTTACGAAAAAAACTGCTCGATTAAAATGTTGTACATGAATCTATGGCAAACATGTATTTTTTTCAGATCTTTTATCCAAGTCGTTAATGAGGAGTAGGCTTTTTAAATTGACCATGTTACGGTACTGAACGGGACCAAGCGCCTTAAGAAATAAGCAGTATCTATGTACTGAAATTATAATTTCGTCGTATCTATATGTCTACTGCGTGTACACTACGTAATAATAATAAAAAAATGACGTGTAAAAGTGTTTGTACAAACCTACTTAGGTACAGAAATAAATATTTTTTTCATTATCTATACTAATCTATACTAATATTACAAAGTTGAAGAGTTTGTTTGTTTGTTCGTTTGAACGCGCTAATCTCAGGAACTACTAGTTAGAATTGAAAAAATATTTTTGTGTTAGATAGTCCATTTATCGAGGAAGGCTATAGGCTATATAACATCACGCTACAACCAATAGGAGCGGAGCATAAATGAAAAATGTTGCAAAAACGGGAAAAAATATTCCTTTTTGAGAGCTTCCGTTGCGTGCGCTGCGTAAACGGTTTAAGTTACGCAAATATCATGTATGATGGAATTGTTCCTCTTTAAAAGATCCGCGACAGCATATGATCTTTTAAGATTGACTCACTATAACCTTTTTTATGGTAATCAATTTTTTTCGAAGTTAATGCATTATTTGCGAAGGAGTTTTATCGACATAATATTAATTCTTATTCAAATAAATATAAAAATAAAGTTTTAACATCAAGGGTATTTATGTAGCAGTAAAATACTTTTTAATTCATTCGAATCGGACATTTAATTTCGAAGATATCACGATATAAAAATGCAATACGCGAACCGTTCGACGCCGGGCGCCGCGCCTCCGCGACGTTCCCTACTTTAGAGAGGAGAGGATGAGCACACGGGTAGACATGACCTGGACATAGGATACGTTTTATCCCTATATTCCCACGGGATGGACATCTACGCGGGAGAAACAGTGGGGCACAGCTAGTCATTAATAAAATAAATAAATAAAGAATTTGTATTTTTGTTTGTATTTAATAAAATAAATAAATAAAGAATTTGTATTTTTGTTTGTAATTAATAAAATAAAAAACGAATGGACCGATTTCAAAAATTATTTCACCAGTAGAATGCTTTATTGTCACTAAGTAACATAGGCTATACTTTATAAAGATATCACACGGGCTAAGCCGCTGGCGGAAGCTAGTATCATAGAAACTCAATGACCAGACAGAAAATTACTGATATCCCGAGCTAGACTCAACACTAGTATTTTTTACGACAAACAGCCAAAGAACACGCCATCTATTGCTAATGAATTTAAGTCTGTTTTTTTATCTCGTAGACTAATTTGACATTTCAAGTGATTTTGTTGTTTACCTGTTTCAATTTGTAGTTTGACATTTGCACCTGTCAAATTAGTCTACGAGATTAAAAAACAGACTCTATTTAACTTCACCTACCATTCAAAACAGAACACACACTACAGTGAATAACCAAAACCCTGCTGCACTTTCCGTATCACGTAATGAATGAATAATATGATCAAAGTCAATCATTAATTTCGATAATGAATTCGGTAGACGCACAGCTGAAAGCCGGTCTATCGGACGTGGATAATTAATTAATTGACAATACCAAGGGAGCTTAGGGGAAGGTCCATTCCTCTGTTATAACTAGTGAAGTTTATTTTGCGTAGATATTCATAATTATCTCCCTATATTAGTCTCTGGACGCACGCACACATTTGAAACTGTCCTTTGTGCAGCAGTAGTCGGGGGTCTATGGTAAAATCATATTTATTTGGTGAAATAAAAGAGCATGACATTTCAAAAATAGAACCAAAGAAAAAACCAAAACAAAGAAAAAGAATACAAGATTTGTTGAGGTGGTTACGTGCAAAACTGACAACGACAAAAAAAAAATTGACAGATGGAATCATGGAAATAATTTAGTTTTAGAACGACAAACGTGTTCTCATTGGTTTCTCAAGTTTTTTCAACTAAAGTGGTGTCCATCTAAACTTAGTTTTTCTGCTAGATCCCGGCAGTGATAATAACTATTTTCGAGTTGATCATACACGAGCAATTGGAGGAAATAGTGTTATAAGTTGGGTATACTTATGTGAGTACCAAATCATACCTTAACAATTCATAATTTTAAAACTACAAACGGTCTGCAGCTATATCATGTCATCGACAGTTTCGCATGTGTGCGTGCGTCGGGCGACAATTATAGCAAGATGGGGTAGGTATCAGTGGACAAATACAAAAGGGTGGTCAGGCGCAGTGGGCAAGGGTCACTCCACTATTAGCAATGAAGTTTGTTCTGTGTGACCAATCGACGCACGTGGCGCACTCAAAATATTAGCACCAATTTGAGGGTTTGAATTTATGTATGGATCTATGGCTAAGTTTGGGGCTCTTAATGGTTGTAAAAGGGTCGCGATTTTGATAAAATCTGTGACAATTTCAATTGTTCAACATGCAGCTTACACTGTGTGCGTCATGGTTATTTTTCAAATTTAATTACTAAGGTCTGTGCGTTCTTGTGACTACTCAGTAGTTTACAGAGTTTAAAATATAAATTTTTTGCTCTTGTTATTAAATACTGAGTCAAAAATCATCATTACCGTCATCATTTCAGCCGAAATAAGTCAACTAGCCACATCGACCGGTACTGTTCTTCTCGCATTTAGCGGATTCTTGCGGCATTCACAAGGTATAGTCACAAATACACAAATTGTAGGTACATTACCTGGATAAATGTGATTTTACTTATAAAGTAGGGCTGGTATTCAAATAACCTAAGTATCAATTTCAATTTATTATTCCATCCTTGATTTCTCGAAATTCAACGTACAAAATTCACGAAAAACATCTTCATGTAAACTAAAAACAAAACACCAACTCTACCCTTTCAACTGTTCTTCGTGACGTCACGAGACAGCGCAGTGTTGGGTTTCAAAGAAACAAGGCACACAAGTAGTTACATATTCAAAGACTACAGTTTGGTTACATTTCTCGTGTTACTTCAGCAATGTAGGTATACCACTACAGATGCTACCGTTGAATACAGACTTAAGATATCATCCTTCTTTCTTCGCCGTAGTTGGGTAATGAAGACAATTTAAAACAGTTTTGTTTTCATAAATTTTTTAGTGTTTTTTCAGTAGTTACGGGTCTGTAGTTAGGCCGAAAGTCTGACAACCAGTCTTACCAAGGGGTATCGCATTACTCAATAAATGGTTTGTGGAGCTCAGATAGGCAGTCGCTCCATGATAATACTGATTCAGCTGCATCCGGTTAGACTGGAAGCCGATCCCAGCATGTTGGGAAAAGGCTAGGCAGATGATGTTAAACGAAACGCGAAAGTGAGTGCGAAATGTGATAAAACATTACATCATTACTAATTTAGAATGCCGGATACATATGAGGGGAAAATAACATTTAACTTCAACACTTCGACATGAAAAATAAGCAACCTTTCCCATACTGAAATAATTTTCCATTAACTTTCCACGGGTAGCACAATTACCCCTGGTCAGATTTATAATAGCACACATCCATTATCTGACCGTAACTTCCATTCAAAAATAAGGTATTTTGTTTCACAGATGCACCATCCAGAAAGCTCTCCATAATTCCGGTAAGTGACAAAAGAAAAAATATCGACGAACAAAATGAGTACGACAATATCTCGACCCACCCTAATTTACTAAATAAACGTAATAAAAAAGATCGTTTAAGATAATCGCGACCAAAAAGAAACGTCATAAATAACGTTAATAAAAACGGCTCAACGCACAGCACTAGCTATTGTAGAAAAAAAAAGAATTGTTTGCTTGAACACGGATCTCTGAGATGAGAATTTTCTTCGTAGATGATATCTGTAGGAGTTACAAATCATACCATTGTCTAAGGGAAGCCCCTCGAGGGGTGGGCTTTTTCCACACCATAAAATTAAATATTGCTTTGAAAATTGTATAATGTTATTACGGGGTGTGTAATTTTAATGTTGAACAAGGTAGTTTATTTTGAGAGTATTTTTGTGTTTGATATGTTTAAATATTTATTATGAAAAATAAAATCATAATAATTAATGTTGTGTTGTTGATGACCGTTTCCAGTAAAGTTTTCAGTACCTAATGACAACAGAAAACGGAGAAAACCGTTTATGTTTTTATTAGCTTTTTAATAAAATACTACTATTGATTATTTTTTTATACTTACCTACGTTTCCTTGTTTTATTTTCGTTCAAATATTGTTTGACGAAAAATAAAACCAAAAAAAAATAAAAAAGTAGTAAACACATCTTTTCGCTGCAAAAGTAGCGCCAAACAAAAACGATTTCATTTTCTCACTCCCAAAAACTCCTGCACAATTACTAATAGCAATAACGCACACCTCCGGTAAGCAGACGTTTTCCATTAGGCGAACAGGGTGAACACTTTATTGGCACTAATAACTTCGTCTTCTAATGCACCATAAGTGCTTACAATGCGTTTCAGCGCTGCTGGTCGGCTATTCAAAGTTCTAACACACCGCATCCTGTGTTACGCGAAAACGGCTGGTTATTTAGCAAGTTTAGTGGCGAATGCACTGTGTACACACACTGAGACGAGTTTGGTTGCTAGTTGAAAAACCCTCTGCATGGGGCTTGAGAATCGCAGTAGTTTAAGAAGCAACTTTTGTTTTTGGGTACCTCGTGATTCATATTGAATTTAATTCAAAGGGAAAATAATTAAATGCCTACCTCCAAGTTAGTGAGAAACTACACTCGGAGGAAGATTTGGTAATAATAGGTATTACCAAATCTTCCTCCGAGTGTAAAGTGAAACTATTTGGACTAAATAGTTTCACCATACTCAACAAAGTTTTATTTATTCACATATAATTATATAGGTAATTGATGTATACAAAATATTGTAAAACATTTTTAAAAGAATAACGCTGGATATAGTATCTTGCCCATTCTTCTCCATACGAAAATTAATGGAATATTTAAGAATCAATTCTATTTCTTTGTTTTTGACGTTCAAAAGTATGATTTATGTGTATAATTGAAATAAATTATTTGAGTTTGATTATTTAACAAAGTTCTATTTTTAAATAAATTGTTAATACGGAATATTTTATCTAGCTGTATTTAGTGACATCCACGAAGACGCGGCTCGCTCCGTTCCGCTCCGTACTAAAGTACAGCTTACAGTAGGTACAGTAATCGCAGAGTGCAATGAGGCGCGTCTTCATGGATGACACTATCCTTCAAGTGTTTACTAAACCTAAAAAAAACACTAACCCAATTTTCAAAGTCCCTAAAAACTGAAACTTCTGAACACACCAAACGTATCTTACACAAAATGGCAGTACAATAAAGCATTCCTCCCTTCTGTGGCTCAGCTGTGTGGCCAAAGCGAGAGTGAATGTGACCATTTGCGTACAGCCCTAACACTTGGCCAGTCTTAAGTAACTGGTGTTTGGCAACCCTGGCTGTAGATGCGGTGTTTATATGTTTGTGTAATGAATGTTTGACTTGTAATTGCATTGTACAAACTATGGGTTGCGATACAGTGTGCTTTGTAATTATATTTTTACGACTGTTGGATTATTTTTAAGGATTAAGGTAGGTATTATTAAAAATGAATTGGTTCCTACATAATCATAATCTGTTATATTAATTGAATAAATACCTTATTTTTAAAGTATTTTGCGAGTGACATGTAACTAAAATGTAGCTGTCTAAAGTCTGTATGTACCTAACTTAATTGGCATGCAACAAGGAGATAGTAAATATATTCTTACTATGACGTCCTACTCCCATGATATTATGTTAATACAAATTGGTTCACTGTGGCTTTTACTCTTGGCACTGCTTTTAAAAAATAAATCTGAGATATTCTTTATTTTTCTTGAACCAGCTTAATTAATTCAATAGAGTAGATACTAGAATTTTTCAGTCCAGTCTCTTTGTGAGATTTATAGCTCTCAAAGGAATTACTCTAAGTGGCAGACAATTTTTAGCAGAAAAGCGCTTCAAAGCTGATGTACTTTAGACGCCACGATTTAGATTAAAAAAATCAGCTTAATTAAGCCCGAAAGAGGATACTCTAAACGAGGCTAAAATTACTGTTTGAAAACTTTATTGAGAGGGCCGAATACCTTTGAAATTAATGCCAGCCTCTTGATCAAGTTCATAACTTGAAGGGTATTGTTAGTTAATAAGTTGAAGTCAAAAATATGAAGTTGACTTAAATAACTTGTTATTGAACTAAGTTATTCAGAAATTCAAGAAATCTAAAAAGTTTATAACCATCTCCTGTCACGGGGACACTTAAAAACAAATGGTACTCCATTTAAGCCTAAAAATCGAAAACTACAACTAAAATTGACGTAGTTCCACGTTTTTAGTATTGATTGGAAGGATAAAATTTGATACACAACCTTTCTATCTGACACGCGACGAGTTATTCCATTCTAATACCAAAAACTAATACCACTGGTATTTGTTGGAACGTGGTTGGAACTCATATTTATTTTCTATTCCGAACTGATACCACTCTTTAAATAATTAAATTTAATGTGCAAACGAACCACCGGGTGGGAGACAAGAGGGGACGTATCGAGAGAAGGTAGCGGAGGGGCTGTCCGATGGATCCATCTCCGACTAACACCCCTCCACCACCATCGCCCCTAAACATCATACAGACCAACCTCCAGCATAGCCAGACTGCCACGGCCAGCTTGCGCAGGGCACTGGAGGTAAAACCCCGAACCATAGCACTGATCCAAGAGCCGTGGATCAGAAACAATAGAATATGCGGATTAAGTAATATCGGAGGTAAGCTTGTCCTCGACACACACGGCTCAGACAAGCCACGAACCTGCGTCTACATACCCAAAGACATTCCCATCACACCACTCACCCAATTCTGTTCCAGAGACCTGACAGCTGTCAGGCTCCAAACCGAAGGCAGTGATCCAGATGTTGTACTGGCCTCGGTATACATGCCAGGCGAGGGCGTGGACTGCCCGCCAAAAGAAATGGCCGACCTGGTACAACACTGTGAGCGCGCCAAGCTAGACCTGATCATCGGCACCGATTCGAACGCCCACCACCCGCTCTGGGGCAGCGAGGCACCAAACTCCAGAGGAGAGGTACTATCCACCTATTTATTCTCCACTAACCTTAACATCATAAACCGCGGCTCTGAACCCACTTGGGTTACAGTCCGAGGACAAACGATTATTGACCTAACACTTGCTACTGAAAATGTGACAAATTACATAACTAACTGGCACGTATCGGACGAACCTTCTTGCTCAGATCACAGAAGAATCCGTTTTACACTGACCTCCAACACAAGGAAACCAGCACCAAAACGGAACCCTAAGCGCACTGACGTCCCAGGGTATAAACGTCTGCTGGCCTCCCTGTTAGCGAGGCACCTATCAAGCGTAACCATAAGAGACCAAACACAATTGGAATACACAGTAACAAAACTATCAGAGTACCTTACCGAAGCATACCATGCATGCTGTAAACTAAGAGCGCCAAGAGCCAAGGGGGAGAAAAACCCCTGGTGGAACGCAGAACTCAGTAAGCTAAGAGACCTACTACGGAAGAACTTCAACAGAGCCAAAAACACCAGACTCCCGGACGACTGGGAGGTATACAAAGAAACCCAATATACATACAAGAAACAAATCAGAACCGCCAGGAAAACAGCATGGCGGAAATTCTGTGAATCCATCGAAACAAACAACGAAGCCGCAAGGGTAAGGAAAATCCTATCAACAGATCAGGACCGAACCCTTGGTGCGCTGAAAAAAACCGACAACTCCTACACGCTTAGCGATCAGGAAACTAGTAGGGTCCTTCTTGAGACCCACTTCCCAGGATGTAAGCTCCTAGAGGATAGGACGTGGGACGTGGATCCAGAATGGGCCCCAACGGATCAAGACTGGTCTAGAGCCCTCGAAATAGTAACAGAAGACCGAATAAAGTGGGCTATCAACTCCTTCCAGCCATACAAATCTGCAGGTTTAGATGGCATCTTTCCAGCCCTACTGCAGTGGGGGGTAGACCATCTGGCACCATGCCTGGTGGAGATATATCGAGCCTGTATAGCACTAAGATACATTCCTCTTGCATGGCGAGAAGTGAAAGTCATCTTCATACCCAAACCTGGTAAAACAGATTATACACTACCCAAGGCTTACAGACCCATAAGCCTCACATCCTTCCTACTCAAAACCCTCGAGAGACTCTGCGACAGACACATCCGGGACGGACCCCTCCTGGCAAAACCACTTCACAAACAACAGCATGCGTACTCCACTGGCCGATCAACAGAATCCGCGCTGCACAGCGTGATCTCCAAGATTGAATGTGCAGTGGACCACAAATGCTCAGCACTGGCCGTCTTCATTGACATTGAGGGTGCCTTTGATAAAACTAGCTTCAAAAGCATCACCACGGCCCTCAACAGACACAGCATAGACTCGACCCTGAGCGGTTGGATCACCAACATGCTCAGACTGAGAGCTGTACAGGTGACCGTGAATGACACCACTAGGGCCATCGTGGCGAAGGGCTGCCCCCAAGGGGGAGTCCTCTCGCCGCTCCTATGGAACCTGGTAGTAGACAGCCTCATCAGGGCACTAAACGACAAAGGTTACTTCACCGTAGGCTATGCGGATGATATAACCATAATAATCAACGGCACACATGAAAACACTATATGCAACCTCATGCACCAAGCCCTGAAAATAGTAGAGGACTGGTGTAATAAACACCAACTAACGGTGAACCCTACAAAAACTGAGCTGATCCTATTCACAAAAAAGAGGAAACTACCAATGCTACAACTACCCCGCTTCTTCGGGACAACCCTAAGCCTATCGACTGAAACCAAGTACCTGGGCATCTTCTTGGACAAACAGCTGAACTGGGCGAAACATATTAACTATACCGTAACAAAAGCCACCGTATCCCTCTGGCAGTGCAAACGACTGCTTGGAAGGAACTGGGGAATTAGCCCCAGGGTCACCTACTGGCTATACACCACTGTCATCCGACCGATTATCACATATGGCTCACTGGTCTGGTGGCCCAGGACAGACCTGAGCACAGCCCAAAAAGACCTCGAAAAACTGCAGCGATCTGTATGCGTTGCAATCACCAGCAGTATGAGAACCACACCTACTGCCGCCTTACAGGCGATGCTCGGACTACCGCCTCTGCACCTCATTGTACGAGAGGAAGCGGCCCTGGCCGCCTTTAGGCTCCACCTATCAGGAACCCTGACAAATGACTCCAGAGTTAAGCACACACGCATAAAGGATGATGCGGTCAAGCGACAGCCAATGATGTCAGCACCCTGCGACAAAGCCCCGAAGACACACCACTTTCACAGACACTACAGCATAGCACTCACAGAGGAACAGAATGACTACTCAGGACCGAAAGAGATGAGAGTATACACTGACGGATCGAAGACCCACTCCGGTACAGGAGTCGGAGTCTTCTCACGCGACCTCAACATTAATATATCCAGCCCGCTAGGAATGTTCAACACCGTCTATCAGGCGGAGTGTGTGGGCATCATACAGGCGGCCTATGCCATAGAAGCCAGGAGAGTTACGGCTACCAACATACGCATACTCTCCGACAGTGCCTCAGTTCTCCAATCCTTACAGAAAAAATACATCACTTCGAAGCTTACACTAGAATGTCACAATGCACTAGAACGTGTAACGGTATCCGGCTGCAACAAGGTGACACTACAATGGATTAAAGGACACAGTGGATCGCTGGGCAACGACGCAGCAGACGAGCTTGCTAGAAGAGCATCTAGCACTTCAGTTTGTGGGCCCGAGCCCATCGTTCCCATCCCCTTTAACCAAATACGCAGGTGGCTCCAGGAATTCACCCATACCCAAGCGGCGAACTGGTGGTCCTCGGCATCGGGCTGCAGGCAGTCCAAGGAAGCTATTCCATTTCTGGACAGCAGGCTTACCAGGCGTTTGTTACGCCTGGACAGGAATGGCCTGCGTCTGGTGGCGGGGACCATCACAGGCCACTGCTCGCTGAACAAACACTTCCACACAATAGGCATAACGGACAGTCCTCTGTGCAGAGCGTGCATGGAGGCCGAGGAAACCGTCGCGCACGTGCTCTTTGAATGCACGGGCGTCGCCCAGATTAGAACTGAAACCCTAGGGTCACCCAGATCTTACACGGAGGTTCTGTGCAAACCAGTAGAGTTGGTAAACTTCTGGAGGGAGGTGGGCTGGATGGAATAACCCCCAACGGCCGCCATGGCCCACGCACAATGGTCCATCTTAGGGACTAAGTGCGGAAACCAAACCCGTAACATAGAACATAGATGTGCAAACGAATACCAACAACTTGAATTTGGTACAGTCACCTCCATCAAACCTAATAAAATTTTTGTTTTCTAATATTTTTATTTGATCGTAATAAAATACTATCCAAATACGCTTCATTGCAATATTTTTTACAAAGGTATAGATAGATAGATAGGTAAGAGTAGTTTAAGTGAATCATCTTGCTACTTTTTTGGGGTATTCCTCAAAACGCAACCAATGAAGCGCAACTAAAATATTCCTCGAAACGCACCCACGATGAAATATATAGATGAGAGATGATACACCATGATGGATTTGTAACTAATGATATCGATAGACGTTTTAAAATTCAAGTTTCCTAATGGTTCAGTTATTCAAACTACCAGGAAAGCAGAAATTAACTGGAACTAGGTGCTTATGCGACTTATTACTACTTAGCTCAATAATGGTAAAAATACAGGTTTTGAAATTGAATTATTTGTTGTTTTGAAAAGTACTAGGGTAACAGAAATGAAAACAAAATAGGCGCCTAAAATGTTGCAAACAACCAACGAAATAATTCATAAATAAAGTATTCGTTATTATTATTCACTATATCGATAGAAGTCTTAAAACTGTCCTAATACCTATTATAACTATCAGGAAAACAGAAATTAACTGGAAGTAGTTGCATACGAAAAACACCTGTTATTCTGGTAGGCGTCTTTCGGAAAAGCCTATAAAGTCTATAAAGGCCCCATATTTATCAAGAACTAGCTTCCGCCCGCGGCTTCGCCCGCGTGGTATGTCGATAAAAAGCAGCCTATGTCCTATTCCAGGTCATAGTCTACTCATGTATGTCTTATTTATATTATGTTATAAACAATTATCGTAGTTTTAATTTTATATATATTCCTTGGCTATCGCATTATCTTGTTTGTAAAGTTTCTCAACTCATAAGCAGATTGATCGTTCACATCTTCGAAAAATTAAATTTCAAATTAGGTACATACAAAACATTTTTACTGACTGTACCTTATATCTTCGAACTTGTTTTGGTATTCGTTTAAACAATGGTATCCGTTCGGAATAGAGAATAAATATGAATTGAAACAAATACCAGTGGTATTAGTTTTTGGTATTAGAATGGAATGCCTCCACGCGACGATCAAACAAGTTTATAAATAGATCTATAGCTTGTTTTGAATAATTGTTCAGAATTCTGAACAACGATTGTACTTTTATCTACGTTTGAAATGCAGAGAGCTCAGTCAAACGACTCCTAAGGGTGTTATAATTAAATTATAAACTTTCGTAACCGGGGTTCACGGTAGGGTCAACTTATGCGTTAAGTAAATGCCATATCGTAAAACTTTATTACGTGCCAAATATAAAGGGGTAGTATACTTTTACATTTTGTTTCGTACCTTAGTGGCAAGATTGTTGCGTTGTAAAAGTAAATTGCACCGATTCTCATTGTGGACGTAACAATTAAATTCTATTTGGGTAACGTCCATTTTGTGGACAACGTTTCCTGTTAAAGCTAGTGTTCGCTAAACTCCAGCATCCGTTTTAAACGACAGAGGGACAATTCAAATACGATCTGGAACAGCTTTATATTCCACACAGTATAATAAGCCAAAATACGAGCTGCTCGCGTGTATTCTTTGTGACTGCCATTGCAGCCATCAAAGGCTCTCGAGTCTCAAGCACTTCTGCGTCATATAATTCAATTTAAGGAAAAATCGCGAAAAGCTGCCCTTTTGCTAAATACCCGAAAAAGTTTCCGTACGTGACCCCATCAAACTACATCCCAAAGGATTCTGTGTGTTCGCTTTTCCTTCTTCGTTCCCATTTTTTCTGGAAAAATGTGGCCCATGTTTTATTACTCACTTTAGTTAAAGAGCACGTAGGTTTTATGTGGAAAGGATTCATTACGAAACATGAAATGCTCACGAGAATGCCTTTATTTACATAATTTATTTACAAGAGCATCGTTTTAGGACATTTGTATGAACGCTGTCACAATTTGTGTGCCACCAAGCTCCAAGAGAAATTCTAATGTAACGTAAAAAACTCAAGTGCCTGCAAACATAAGCACTTAATTTATCATCCTTGATACTCTACTTAGCAGGCAGCTTATATATGATGTCTTCACGCTCGTGTTTCTTTCATAAGTTTAAATTGTATGACGTTGGTCATATCTACATGAATTGGTATATATCGGGGCAGCCATCGTTGTTCTCTATTAATTATTTTACAATTTAATCATTATCGCCATTAACAGCAGCAACCTGTATTCACCGGTTGTGTAGGTTAGGTCTACCCTCCTTTTTTGTAATCTTCTGTCGTAATGAGTTGCACCAACATTATAAATTATGTAGGTATACAAATGGGATGAGCCGCTCTGCAGAGTAGTACAGAACAACTTACTTGACACTTCTGCTACTACTGCGGAGCGCGCGCGCTTGCTGGCTGTGGGTAGTGGGAGTCGGGTCTGTGGCTTCATGCACTACCGTCATCGAACCTAGGAACTTTGTTCAACGACACTACGTTCCGCATGGCTGCTTCCCTGCGCCTAGGAGCCCCATGTTGTACTCCTCATCGCTGTCACTGTGGCGAAGTTGTCAACAGCCTCGGACACCACGGCCTGTCTTGCAGCCGAAGTGCGGGTCGCTTAGCGCGGCACGCTAATATTAATGACATCATCCGACGAGCTCTTGTCACCGTTGGCGTTCCAGCTGTATTAGAACCTAATGGCTTGGCACGCGACGAAGGCTAAAAACCGGACGGCATGTCCTTATTCCCATGGAAGATGGGTAGGCCTTTAGTGTAGGACGCAACGTGTGTCGATACTCTTGCGCCATCCCATCTTCCTGGCTCGGCGTGCTGTGCTGGCGCTGCCGCTGCGGCTGCGGAAAACCTCAAGCGGCGAAAGTATAATAGCCTTATAGGCAATTATATTTTTTTCGAGCCGTTTGGGGTTGAAACCCTAGGGCCGTGGGGTCCGAGTGCTCATAGTCTGTTTAATGAAATCTCCAAACGGCTGCTTGACACTTCCCGTGACCCAAGGGCTGGCTTTTACCTTGGTCAGAGGCTAAGCATTGCCATTCAACGTGGCAATGCCGCCAGTCTCTTGGGTACATTACCAGCCGACAGCGATGCGGAGGAATTTTTCGACGCCTTACTTTAGTTATACTTAGTTAGTTCTTTAAGTTTTAGTGTTTTATGTAAATAGTTAGTTGTGTTATGTATATATTGTCTAAAAATAAAAACTGCTTATTGTAACTTAAAAGAAAAAAGGTATACAAATTGTAAGTGAATTCCTGATTTTTTTTTTTATATGTGCGCTAGTCGCGTCGTCATACAACTTCACACATCATCGCATGACTTTTCTACTGTGGTCCACCTATAAACCGCCTTTGCATAGCAAAGTACCCTGCTCAGCGTCTTACAGTACTAGACCAAATTATGATTCAAGCTTAGGTGCAGGCTTCTAAATGCAATCGAAAGGTGCATTTCTGAATACTGTTAGGTAAATAACTGATAATAATATGTATTAATTGACCTAACAAGAACAATTTACTATAAATTGAACTATTTATTATGAAGGTAAGTATATAAAATACTTAGATATTAACTCAGACCAAATAATAAACCAAGATAGAGCGCTGCGAACAATACAGTGAAGCATGCCAAAACTACACCTGCGCTCTGTGTATACACGCTCACACGCACACATTTACAACCATTAACAATGAATCAACACTTACAATCAAAAATTCACCTCACACATGTTTAATAAACTGGTCTCATGTCACTGTTGACACCGCTCTGTCTTGGTTTTTTATTTGGTCTTAGGATATCAAGGAGATTTTTTGAAATATTTTTGTTGAAAAAAAAAATCCTCGCATATCCTCCGAACCGCAACATCATTTTGTTGCAATAATAATTTGGTTTGCCGAAAAACAGAGCATTTCACAATCCGTGATGTGACTTTATCGGCACGGCCTAGACGGATCGATTTATTCAATTGTGCCCAATAAAACCAGCTTGATATTGTAATATTATTATTGTCAGTAAGGACATGTATTTATAGTGGGTAAACTTGAATATGAAATCGTATTGTTAACGGATTACAGAGCATATCAGGGACCATTCACAGGGCCACAAACCGTGCAACGATTAGATACGGATTGGGTTGTTACGATTGTCATAGATTTGTATGGGTGACGAAAGCGAAGGGTTTGCTATGAAACCAAAGGATTTCTGATCTGTTGTTAGATAGTATCGCTCATGGGGGATCGGTAACGGCGGTTGTTGTTAGTAACCACCGGGATTGCTACTGGATTTGGCATCTCATTGTACGGTCATGTACTGAGCTTACACTATGGAACCATTATCCTGTGTATTAGTTCAAGTTGTAAAGGATTACTTTTTAGGTTTTTGGAACGGAGTTCCTTACCACACGTTATACTCTACACACTTTGTGACTCGGAGCTAGACCGAAAAAAGTGTTACATTTTGACTGTCACGACACTTTTTTCTTCTTTGTTGATTTATTTCATTGTGCCTGTCATTTAAAACTTATTATACAACGAAAGGAACTTCGTTCCAACTGGGTGTCCAGCAATACCTCTCGTATTTTAGGTATATATGTTATTATTTCTCTCTAGAATCGATTTTTAAGTATCTTTGAAACTGAGAGATGTTCTTCCTTCAAGGATTGTGCTCGAAAAACTGTATCTAGATAACTTTTCAGAGCGGAAGGCTATCTATAAACTTTAACCTCAACGTTTCAGTTTTCTGCAAGCTTCGATCTTTCTTGGAAACTTTTACAGGAGCTTTTAGTTAAATATTTTGATTTATTGCCAAAACTGAAGAACTTTTGTATTGGTCCAGGAATTATTAATCATTTTTGAAATTATTATAACTAAATTGTTACCATATCAACATAAATTTGTGGGAATTTATGTTCACTTACCTACCGCGCTAGTTAAACAAACTTACCGACAGTTACCAATAAGCGAACGACCGAACATCTGTCAGTGGCAATATTCGGGCATTAGGTGAGATTTTGTTCATAGAAACAGATCCGGTCAATTGCTTGACCATCTGCGTCCGATTCGTGAGGGCCCGAAAATGTACGAATATTGCCGAAGTGCCGATGTTGATAAACGCATGGTCACGGTGATTCTCCTTTGCGTCATGCGGGCCTGGTACAATGGAAACTAATGCCGATGTGTGTAATAAGGGATTTGTGTTGTCGTATGTGATGTATGAATGTAAACTCGTAATAAATCTTCTCAATTATACATTTGGATTTAGAAAATGTAGGGCGCTGTAAATTATAAGGGTTAGTTAAATAGGCCAAAACCATTAATTAGAATCAGAGCTGGTTCATAAACTTTTAGTTTAAAATATAATTCGCGTTGTTTAGTACCAATTTAACTCACCAAACACTGGTTGTCATGAATGTAAATTTTCAGAGCATGAATTGACGAGAACCATTATTGAAAACAAAGACAAAATAAGCAGGTAGGTACGCCCACGCAAAATTTAATAACAAAAATTACAAAACTGGATAAAATTTTGGTTTGACACCACCTGTTCATCGGATCAGTCCGTACAAATTTCGTTCAATTTTGGTAATACACTCAACAGCTCGGGCATTCTAATCAGGATGCATCATCACGCAACAGGGGTGCGTTGTTTAGGTTTTGGACCCAAATAACGGTGTCAATTAGAGTAACGTCATAATCCGGGGTCCCTCTGTTTGTCCGGTGGGCTCGCCCGGACAAACAACGGCTCGATTAGATTAATATGAGTCCCAACCACGTTGGGTTTACGATAATTTATAGCATTGTTTATCAAGCATATGTGGGGTTAGTGCCGTGCGGAGTAAATTAAAAAATGGTTCCTGTTTTTTGTATGGGTTTTTATAACGTTGCTGTTTTAGAGCCTCCTGCTTATATGTTGTTGTGTTCGTCTGTATGTTTTTTTTGTTTTTATGTATGTGCCTCGATATTTTCGACCGATTTTGAAAATTATTTTTCTTTTGGTAGAGGAAGCTTGCGTGGTGGTCCCCTGTATTAAGTTTGCTTGGGCAGTTTTTGAGTTATTTCGATAGTACGTATTGAATCCACACGAAGTGGATCTTGATGATTGTTATAATAATTAGATGAAGAAAGTAATATTTTAATCAACTGCGCTCATTGTAGTATATCAATGATTGCCTTATTAGCTGCGCCTTATCACCTAGTCTTACTTTTTTTATTTTCTTTGTCGCTCCTAGCATTACTATACTGTCATAATATATACCCAAATTACCCATTAGCTAAGCATTTATTATGAGAAAACTTTCATTAAAAATGTAATAATTTCTTCAGTCATAGAATGATATTAACCAAAATTTCAACGTCTGCAGAAAAATATGTTCAAATTCAACCGAGAGAAATGGGCTTTCAAAGTTTTACTGTCTCGGCCGAGATCCCTAGAAGAGAACGGTGCTCAACGAGTTTATATTCAAGTTATAATAAGAATCTAATTATTATTTTAAATTACTTATTACTGTATGACATTTTTTTGTTAAGGACGTCTCTACGAAATAACGTTTTTGACTTCTTATCGTTTATTTCAAGAGTTTCTTAAAATGACATAAACTCCATTTGAAATAAGATTAGACATTTAAACAAACCTTTTTACAGTCCGTTCAACCAATTTTGACTTCTATAACGTAGGCATATGGATGGCGTTAAAAGCAAAAAAGGTTACACATTACCAACTGTCTACTGCAGCTGCCATTTGTCATGCCACCAACGCAATAGAAGTCAAAATCGGTTGAACGGACTGTAAAAAAGGTATATATAAATGTCTAATCTTATTTCAAATGGAGTATATACAATGCTATTTTAGAAGGCATTGTAGTAGGTACTTATATCGTCAACTCAGTTATTACTTGCTCGCCATCCAAATTAAATGGACTGACGTCTTTCTTATTTGCAGTCAATCAATGTCTTTCTTCGTTTTCCCATTGCTTTGACATCAATGACTTATTTAATGGTCATATCTAACCTGCGCTTAGTCATCTGCCTAGCCTTTTCCCAACTATATTGGGGTCGGCTTCCAGTCTAACCGGATGCAGCTGAATACCAGTATTTTACATGGAGCGACTGCCTATCTGACCTCCACAACCCAGTAACTGGGTAATACGATACCTCTTGGTAAGACTGGTTGTCAGACTTTCGGGCTGCTGACGACCCGTAACGGCTGTCAAAGATCCACAAATGACAGCCGGGACCAACGGCTTAACGTGCTTTCCGAGGCACGGAGGAGTCTCGGTATGTAAAGATGGTCACCCATCCACGGACCAACCTCGGCAAGCGTAGCTTAACCTGATGGATCGACCCGTGCGGCTGTTATTACGTAGCCACGTAACTCCACGAGATCTAACCTGCGCTCAATACTAAGCAATAATTCTTTCTATTACTAGCTTTTGCACACGGCTTTGCCCGCGTGGATGTCGGAAAATATCTCACGGGAACATACAACCGGGATTAAAAGTACCCTGTGTGTTAACACTTGGCGGACAGTAAAGGCACAACATAAACGTAATAACAATAAAACTTCATTCATCGTCCACCAAAGTGTTAATCCAGGTAAACAATGTATTAATTCCTTAATATATTGTTTTCATAAACAATCATCAACAATCATCGTCATGTTTCAGCCAATTTACACAAAACCTTAATAAATTATACACCTAAACCTTCCTCATGAATCACTCCGTCCATTGGTGGAAACAGTATGAAAATCCGTTTGGTAATTTTTGAGTTTAACGCGTTCAGACACACTGTCAGACAGACGCGGCGCGGCGGAGGCTTGGTTTTATAATGCAAAGATTTCACCTTGGTATATTTTGAATATACCATAAAAGTAAGAAAGAGACCATAACTGAAGTTTTGTTTGATATTATTACCATGACAACCCTTAAGGCAAAACCAATCATTCTTGACCTTACTAAATCCGCTGAACGATGACTGATAAGATAACACAAGACACTTCAACGCAAATTCAATAAAAGGCACTTGAACTGCGACTAACCGAAGTCACTCTATAAAGCCCATTAGGTACATTTTTATTTCATTTTCCTGAAAATGAAAACAGATAGGAGAAAATAAAACGTGCGTCAGAGGCGTCGATTTGTTATGATTCCAACGGATATCATTTTTATTTTCGGAACCTGAAAGTTTTTACAGGAAAAGAACATTTACGGGGGTGCGTCACTGTTGCCTTCCTTTCCGAAGTTTGCGTTTGTTTTTGACATTTCTCTTTATATTCTCTCTCTTTATTTATAAACGTGGTGTCTAGACAAGTGACTAGACTCCCCCTATGGCTCCCCATACTGCCAATTATTGAAAGCTGCAATAACTCTGCAGCGGAGAAAAAAGTTTAATCTCCTTTGAGTGATGGATGACGCACGAGTGTATTTTGACGTACCTAAGTTATATAGACACTTGTATTAGAAAGGGTAGACTCATGTTTGGCTGTAAGATTACTTTACTATTGTGGTTATTTGTTACGATATAAATAAAAATATTTAAAGAGCATCAAATACAATAGCTAAAGAGAAAAGATTTATATTTTTGTTTGTAGTGAATAAACTCAAAAACGGTTGGACCGTTTTTAAATATATTTTTCACCTCACAAGCTCGGTGAGATTCTGTCTGTCATTCGAAATCTGCGTGGAAAAGAGTATTTTCCCCGCTAGCGTGGAAAGTGTTTTTAAAATTCGAACCTTTCTATTCAACAATTTTCTATACCGCCGGGTCGACTGATATGCATCAATACTTACTTTATGTCAGAGCACCAACCGCATTTTTAGAATAATCGCACTGGCCAGCACGAAAAAAAATCGCTCAACGCGCCTAAAGAAGTTTTCACATAAACAAACTTTATATAATTTTCTTCTGTATATTCAATTCACTTTCCACCATTTGGATTTGTTTAGCAGTGCAGAGTTAGTGCAAGCGGTACATAATGCCGAATTGAGCTTTCTTCCGGAAAAATTACGCGAAAAGTACATAAAAGCTTAGGTACAATATTTTTGTTCAATGCATGGAGACACCTAGCATTTTCCTCGCTGTAGTGAGGTGAAAAGTTGTGTGTTTCGCTCGGCAGCAAAGTTTTTCTGGGTCTCGTACCTTTGAAACCTTCGCAACGCTCAGGACTCTATATTTGAATCCAATCCTTCGGTTGCTCAGGTTTCAATACAGGTACCCGCGCGAAAAAATAACTTTGCAGCATTGCATAACAAATAACTATTTTTCAATTATATTTGGATCAAAAAATCAAAATCAAAAGTCATTTATTCAAACTAGCCTGAGAAAGCAGCACTTTTCGAACATTAAAATAAAAAAATCACTGAGTAAGTCACTGAGTAACATCCTAGTTCCTACTATAATTTAATATAATATATATATAATATAATAAATAATTATATAATAATAATATAATATATTATTATAATTATATTATATTATATTATATTATAAATGTGAAAGTTTGTGTGTTTGTGAGTTTGTGTGTTTATGTGTTTGGATGTTTGTTACTCAATCACGCAAAAACGGCTGAATGGATTTGGATGAAACTTGGCAAACAGATAATTTATAACCTGAATTAAAACATTGGATACTTTTTATCCCGATATTCCCACGGATCGAGACTAACGCGGGTGAAACCGCGGGGCGCTGCTAGTAGGCTATAATTTATAATTTAAGATCGCTATTCCACAGCCAAGATGTTACCAATTTCGATAAAGATTTTCGCAAGATAAATACTAGTTAATGGTGCTGAAATACACAGTTACTGGGAATATTCATAACTTCTATGCAAATACATCCGTAGCTGGCCTCTATTTTTCATCATCATACTGGTTTATTTTCAGGATATTGTTCTAAAAGTAAAATACGCTATGAAAATGAAACTCTTAGGAGTTCGTTTCGTCTAAAGGATTTTAATTACCCAGTTTCAAATGAGTTTCATCCAGCAGAGATAATATCTACGTCGAGATTACGGTGAAGAATTTTTGAATTGCGCAATGCTTTTTATTCATATCAACATGTTGTTTTTAGTAGCTTGTATGAGAGACGAGAATTTGAAATTAAAAATTCTAAGCTTTGTTTATAAAGGTGAACAGGGTTTTTAATTTTATGTCATTGTTATTTTAAAAATAAGAGCTGGGTAATACTAAACAAACGGAAAATCAGATTACCACTTTGTGTCTAGCTTGGCAGTCTAAATGTGACCAAATCTGTACTAAAATAAAATAAAATAGTAACGAAATCAAAACTGTACGATGAAAAAAAGAAAAACAATAATTGCTACGAGGTGTGGGAACGAGTTTGATGCCGAAAATATAGTTTATAGAATTTTTGTCTGTTTGTCTGGGTGTATTTCCGGATTGGTGCAAAAACGGCTGAACGGATTTGGATATCTAAAATTTGGCACACAGATAGTTTATAATCTGGATTAACACAGATTGCTTTTAATCCCGGTAATACGTTCCCGTGGGATATTTTCCGAAATCCACCCAGGCGAAGCCGCGGGTAAAAGCTAATTCAATAATAATTTCCTTAAACGAACCTTAATTTCCGTTTTAATGATTGACAAGCGAGGTTGTATCATTAGGCTCACTATGATAAAGGATATTATTATTTATTATCATATAGGAGCTAATAACAACTAAGGATGCTTAGTTATTATATACTTTTCGCTCATTAGAACACGTTGACGTAGATAAAATATTGTTATAATGAGCGTAAATAAACCGTTAACAAAAACATTTATTGTTATTCTTTAGTAACAGGCAACAGGCAAGGTTGGAATAATATTATATTACGACGACGTGACCCGCCTACACATAAAAAATACATCAAATATAATAAGTAACAAGACATTTACAAACTTACCACAAAAATAAAAACAACAAATTAAAACTTTTGACAAAAAAAACAATACCAACTTTAAAAAAAACAGTACAAAGTGAAAAATAACTTTAATTTCGGAATTCAGTGGCTAAACACGAAAATAAAAAAAAACAGAAACTTCCGAAATTAAAGTAATTTTTCATGTTTTTTTTTAAAGTCAGTAATGTTTTTTTTTGTCAGACGTTTTAATTTTTACTTTTAAGTTGTGGTACCACCCCTGCTACAGTGACAAGAAATTATTATATCATCATCCAAATTGACTAAGAGGGAATTTTTTTTTCTCAAAAATAGTAAATATGGGAACACCTAGGAAGTATACCTTTTCAAACAAAAAAGAATTTTCCAAATCGATCCAGCCGTCTTCGAGTAATCGGGGAACTTATATACATAAACAAAAATATATATAATAGGCTGAGTTGATTGATATTATGGAGTATGGATATTAGTAAGGATGGATGGAAGTATTGTGCATTAGTATGGATACATATATTATTTGAATGATCAATCATACTTCATAAGTACCTTCTTATATAAGATTCTCAAAAGATCTAGGTTCTCTCTCATGGTTAAAATTTTGAAAAGCTCTAAAACATATTTCTTCGCATTTCAACGGTTTATTTCAGCAGTGCTAAGACGCTCCTTTTCTCCTCGTGAATGCGGGATATTTCTACAGCGCAAAAGATATTCTCTTTTTGTATTTTGCAAAATATTTTAATGACGTCAAACCAGGGACAGAAATTGCATCTAGTCACTCTCCAATATTCAGCAAATGAGATTTTTAATACCTTGCCTCACACCTGAAACTCTTCGTTCGGGGTTATTTTCAGGACATCACTCTTTTTACTCAACTACCGCGAAGCAAAAAGGAGGGTTACGATTATGACCGGTGTGTATGTATGTTCATGTGTTCCTTCATATCTTCTAAACTCCTTATCACAATTTGACAAATGAGATGTCGTTGGAAGGGTCTTGATTGTCCACTGGTTATAAACTATGTGACGTCACAAATTGAATATGGCGCACACAAGAGGACATAGTCATGAACAAAAAAACATTTTTTAATGAGGCCATGTTTGGTACTTATGAAATGAGAGGGCTTAATTAGCACATTTCAAAAATGTATATATTATAACCCCAAAAAAATATTAAATAAAAATAAAAATTATAAAACGTGTGACTCCAGATTTTTTATTTGTCTGTCTGTGATGTCTTGTTTATCTTTTTAGTTGACTTTTTTGTCGTAGTTGGGTTTTAGTTTTATAACTTTTATTTTTTTCAGCATTTACAGGACATAACTCTGATGCAAAGTCTTTCAGAACTGGAACACTCACAACAATTATCTGTAGACTGGTAGACCATTCACCCAACAAGCCAAGTCAGAGGCCCACGGGTGGCTTTAAAACTCTGACACCAGGTTGGTCATTATCCACACGAAATGGAGAGTAGAGGAGCAGATCTTGAAATATTTTTCGTCCCGAAACTGGAACCCGTAGCGCAGAAGTCAAACTCAAAGCATTTATTTCAAATAAACCAATTACAGGTACTTTTGAATTGTCAAGGGGTCGGTCAGTCAAAAAGATGAAGCTAGTTGCCCATTCTAAAGCGTAGTAGGTTCCTATGGAGAAGCACGGGCAAGAAACTCCATGGACACTCTTTTATCTCGCCAATCAGATCAGTCACTGCACTAACTGTGTCACTAAAATATACGTACCTAATAAGCTGCTTCGTTGGTCTAGTGGTCGAAAGCGCTACTGCTGATTACTGTTTGCTTTTTTTTATTTTTTCCTATTTAAGTACTATTTATTATGTAAAAATCATTGAACCTGACTTGATTTCCGTACGTCTTTTTCGGGTAATCACTGAAAACCAGCGCTGTGATGTGGGTCCCCATAGCACAGCATCATGCTGAGTGGAAGCCTTCTTGTCACAGTCATGACGTGCAGCTGCCAACTGTTTATTTTATTTTTTATGTACTCCTCATATCATATTCCTATGATTTATAATTATGATTAAGTACTGTTATCTTTTTGTATGCACGTGTTTCTGTGACAAATAAACCTATTTTTCTTTCTTTCTTTTCTTTCTGAGTATGAGGTCCAGAGTTTGTTTCCCGGGTCAGGAAAAGTGTTATTGGGTTTTTCGATATGGAATTTCTCAGCTGCAGCCGGAGTCTGGATTTTTGCCCGGTTGATAGCAATTAGGCTCGTCCTTTTATATGGGACTTAAACGTAACTAGCGAAATGAGGGTGTACTATATTACACCACTGCCTATAATTCTTTGGGGAATACAGGCTTGAATATTATTATTGATTATTGTTAGGTATTCAGAACTAAGAGGTACGTAATAATTTTCTTGAAATTCAATGTTGTTTTTTTCTGTTAACTCGACACAGCCCTTGCATCAAGGTTGTTTTATCACCCTCGCCAGTCAGAGGGGAGCCTGGCACATTGATGGATAGCCCACGTTGTTCCTTGTCAATATTGGAGCTAAATTGATAGAGCACGTATGCTGCACTCTCCAACTATAATTATATTATCTTTGCGCTCGGTACAATCTCATTATAATGTGATATTCGCATCATTAGAGGCGAATAATTAGTAGATATGATTTTAGTGGTTATTTGATGTTGGCAGTGTAATTAATATGTTTTGGTTACAGTTATAGAATATAACATAATATGAGCCTACATGGTTAGTCAATTCAATAGGTATACCTACCTAATGTTTCTACTAAAGTTACATGTCTATTATCGGGTATCCAGTAAATCAAAAGTAAATATCCGTGTTTGTTTTGAATTGGATGATTTGTTTGAAAATGATTATTGTGTTCGATATTATTTATAGTTATTTCATTTCATTTGATCATTCGTGAAACTATTCGATGACTTCGATAGTCGTCAACGTACTATGAACGATATTCCAAAAATAAGCCCGTAGTTTTTAGAAAGATCAATTAGACAACAGCTTTTAGGTCCTTAGAAACCCCAAGCCTTTATAGGTAATTATGAATATTCAATCATTCGTGAGGGTCGTCTGGGTAAATCATCCAGTTCAACACTAAATAATACCCTTTACGAACGAGACTAGTAGCTCGTTCACTAGAATCTACGTGTAAAGTACTAAATCTAAACTAATCTGCAGCAATTAGACGAAGAGCAGCTATTTACTAAATGAGATCTGCTGTTTCCGAGAATATATTGTATCTAATCACAGGGCGACTGTTAGTAAGAGTTATAAGAGACAATTTAGTCATTAGGGCGGATACCTTGCTATCTTTCTAACAGTGCTTTGAGATAATTTTATTTAGATTAATACAAATTGTATAGTAAAGTTTTATAATCTGGTAGAATAATTTTACACTTCAAGTGATTTTTGTTTGTCTTTTTCAATTTCGAGCTTGACATTTGCACCTGTCAAATTAGTCTACGAGATTAAAAAACAGACTTTACATTCTAGAAACAAATTATGTGGGTAGTTTCTACTGATTATCTACCGTTAGACTTACTGATTTATTTTATTTTTGCGTATACTATTTTGTTCAATATCGCCTTCCGTCTGTACTTGTAAATGCGAGGTTGGCATAGAATCTTCTTCTTCCATACACCTCTATCAGCCTTCATTTGAAATGAAGGCGGAGAGAGGTTTTTGGAAGAAGAAGGTCGTGGGAGAGTTCCCAATACTCCCATTCTTTCTAGCCATGCACGTCAATAAGTACAAGCTAGCGGTGAAAACCAGCGCTGGGGCTCTGTTTCGTCACGGTCACAGCATTATGCTGAGCGATGGCCGTTTTGCGTGGATGTGATCCTTACTAATATTATAAATGCGAAAGTAACTCTGTCTGTCTGTCTGTCGCGCTTTCACGCCAAAACTACTGAACCGATTTAAATTGGTACACTGAGAAAGGACATAGGCTACTTTTTATCGACATACCTACCACGCGGGCGAAGCCGCGGGTGGAAGCTAGTTTTCTCATAACTTGTTCTTTTTGTCTTTGTGTTCTTTCTTTGTATCATGTTTACTGGAAATAAACGTATTTTCTTTCTTGCTTTAATTCCTATTATAGGTTCTTCCTATTCTTTCGAATTTAAAATAAAATTCATCGATGTTTTTAGATTAGATTTTGTTTTACTCGTCCCCCATCAAATCATTGTACCTATCAGTCACCAACTTGAAAAACTACTTTCGCAAACTAATTTCAAACAGGGGATCACTTGCACAAGTAATATTAAACATATCCTTTTAATACGACCCCTAATTAAAAAGGGGCATCAACTTTTTAGGGGTGTATTTTTTCGTAATGACAACTTGTATCGGAAATGAGTCGACCTGTATTACTTTCTATTGTGTAGCCTGTGCCCCGTTAGTAATCCGTATCATCTGCTACTGGGGCAATTATTTGAAAGGGAAGTTGGTTGGAGCGAACATAAGCTGGCCGCGTGGACGACCCTAATTGTTGCCAGTGATAACCAATATGGGCTTAGAGTAGGGTGACTGCGATGAAATTGAATTATTATTATTGTATCGAATTTTCCGAGGTTTAGGCAATAGGATAGGTAGACACTTATACGGAGGTACCGATTTTAATCAGAAATGTGAGAACAATTTAATTTGTTTTTAGAAGGTATCACAAAACTTCATATATACAAGTAAAAGTTTGTTTGTTAGTTTGTATGTATGGGGTAATCTCCGGAACTACCAGTCGGATTTGAAAAAATCTTTTTGCATTGGATAGCCCAATTCTTGGGGAAGGCTACGTGACATGACGCCAGGACCCTAGGAGCCGAGCACAAAGTCAGAAAGAACGCTAAGCGAAAACAAAGTAATAGCGTGTGTGGGCGATACGATGCGACGCGGTGGTTCAGGGTCTGAAATTCCACGCGGACCTAGTCGCGGGCAGAAGCTAGTTAAAAAATATTTCCGGACGTTCGCACACTCATTTGGTCATTTCCCTCATTTAGGACAGAACAATATCCGTTGATGACAGACCTGTCAAGTAGAATGATTAATTATATCTGTTACGACAAAACACCTACACAATTAACGCTTTTTCCTATATTTATCATGCTCGCTTTATAATCTTTACAATCTTTCATACTAATTTACCAAAGTAGAATGTCGAGTTTTTAAATCAAAATTTTAAAACTCGACATTTTCAGGATAAAGTTTGTGACTTACCGCACTATAAATCCACTTGATTTTACTCACTATGTCCCGCTAGATAAAGCACGCATAGTTCCCCTACATCAAATGTCAGTGAAAAATAAATTATAACAGAAACAGGGTGCGTCATTGTGTCCTTCGCCTCACGCATAGACCGCAGAGATTGACTGCACCCTGTGGATCAAGCGTGACGCATTGCTTTTGCGAAATAGTGCTGCTAACTGCGTCACGGCTCATGTAAAGTCGATAGGTTCTATGGCATTCAATAAATTTGGTTCTAGTTGAGTGATTCGCCTTACATATTTTATAAAATGTTTTACATGAGAAATTGCTTTGTGTCTGCTTTGTTCTGATATATTTTGTACAAAGATAGAAACATGGTTGGGTAGGTATATTTGCATGGTTGAATAGAATGTAGTCGAGGCTACATTTGAAATCAAGATAGGCAGGTACCTCTTTCTTTCACCTTTAACTTCAGAATAAATACACCCTAGACTAATATATGTATGTATAGACCTCCAGACCGTATTTCGGCCATGGCGGCCAATCTGAACGGAGCCTTCGGCGCGGGAGATATTATAGTGCACAAGGATGTGCGCAAACACAGGTGCACTCTCTCTTCCCTCACTCTCATAGTCCGATGGGACGGTAAACCGACACGACCGGAGAGATCAGGCGCAGGACCAGCGGCTAACGTGCTTTCCGAGGCACGGGGATATCACACCGCCAACTACCAAACTCCAGGCTGTTATTAAGAAACTCCATGCGACCACGAGACCAACGGGGCAGTTAAAAAAACCAGACCAGACCAGACTAATAAATAACTACCAACTCTATTTTATTTCCAATGAGCCAAAAAGCTCAAATCGACTAGCGTAACTAAGCCCATCACTACAGATAATACGCTCCTAAGTGTTGTTGCACAACATTTGCTTCATTGTCCGCGGGCCCCGTCTGTTCATCACATCGTCCCCTCACTAAAGATTACATTGTTATTACAATAACGATTAAAAAGCATACCATTTTGTATCGTTACAGTAACTAGAATAAATCATGTCTCTTTGTCGACAAATTTTTTGGGCGTCCCTATTTTATAATAGCTCTATTTATAACGCAAATTAATATTAATGAACCGTAAAATAAGATATGTTTTCACCTTTATAACTTCTTTACAAATGTCATGAAAGGCATTTTTTATGTAGCCATAATTTCCTTAGAAATAAGTAAACCCCTATTCTAACGCTCCTCAGGAAATTACCTAATTAGGATGTCCAAAATGATACGCAGAAGTATTTTCAATACATTTATTTTCATTAAAAAATGCGTTTCCCGTCCTGTCGATTACCCGGCCATTAAAAGCAGACAGTCATACCTTACATACGAATAACATTTAAGCTTGTACATGAGGAAGCAGACGACTATGCCGAAGTTTTTGTTACTCTTCAATTTGCAATTTGTTCAATGAAACACGTAATTTAATTGCCCTAAATTGTATCTATTGAGGCAGACTTCATTGCTATTTGATGGACAAATTGAAATCGATTGTTGGATTTACAACAAGACAAGTTTAATGCCTGTTATTATAGTTTCAAGACGACTCAAGAGTTAGCAGTTCTGAGTCAAACCTGGCTTACGAGTTTTAGAAACTTCTCGAACTATTTCCAACGCCTTTTCTTAGTGACGTCGTTAGATGTACTAACAAACAATCGATATATCAGCAAACAGATTCTTAACATTTATTCCCAAAAAATTATCCTACGATTACTTCATAAATTCTTTTTTTATCAAAGACGCTGTATGAAAGTTTAAAAACATAAAAAATTTGAAAGTTTAGGTACAAGATGTAGATAAATACTATGATTAAAAATATCTTAAATATAATTAAGCAGTTATAAAAACGTTTTTGGCTCTATCAGAACAGACTGCTAAATTACGTGACGACTTTAAAAAAACATGGTGGTATATTTAATTTAATTTAGCAATCTGTTTCAAATGAGCTGGCACAATACACATATAAGACAGAAATATATAAATTCTTAAACTTAAGAATAGAGTATATTAAAACTAATATCGAGATCAGAAGTATAAAAATATGTGTAGGTAAGTACATCAAAAGTTTAAGTTTATTGCATTGTGATGGGTGCATTAGTGTATAATATTAAAAGCCTTCTATTCTTTATGTGTATTGTGCTTTATAATACCTAAATCATTACATAATCATAAGTAGGAATATCTAAATAGTCTTAAATCATCTAACAGGTATACATTACCTAACTAACGATTTTGTTTATAAAATTAAACATGACAACTTGGCAGCTTATACTGACATAAGCAAGCGTCTTAATAAAATCGTCTCATAAACAATATTTGGAAAAAAGAATAATAGTTTTCTTTCTGAATCCTATCTCCACTAAACCTTGTTTGAGATTGTATCGACATAATGAGACTTTAAAAACAGTTAGAATAAGAAAATATTTACAGCCTTAACTATTTATTTACAACGCCTATTATTAACTTACAACTATAGTTCAGATTTCTTCACTAAAATTAAAGGCAACTCACATATCTAAAATAAAAACAATTCGGCAAATTATTGTGTCAAGTTCCTTCCATTCAATTTTTTATGTTAATATCATGATGGTTAAAATTTATAACGCTATCATGTGATGACTAATGAAAATAGTAAGAAAGTTCTTAAAAATATATGAACAAGAAATAGAAATAGAGAAAAATATAAAAATAATTGTCTTTTAAATACTCATTGATATAATACTTGGTGATAAAAATAATATTGTGACGTGTATCGTTACATATACATTATCTTATATACACTAAAATATAATACCCTCATTTATAGGAAATATACTAAAAGGCACATTTAGTACCTCTTGAAGCAGCTGAACCTTTCAAGAAATGTAGAGTGCATTAAAGTTCAATTGATAAAGACAAAAGCATTGCCTCATTCAACAACTCTAGAAAATCGTATAAAATATGTAATTATGTTTTGCATGATTATATTTAGAATTATATAAAAATATATAGAGAATATTGTGATGATGAACAAGGTTGAGATAGTAAAGCTGAATACTTTTGGCAGTTTAAAATACTGGTCGCGCTCACATATACACAAGCATATCGAATATAACACCAAGTTTTGACGATTAAACATTCATGATCATTTCAATCTCCTTTTATTTCTACATGGTCTTTATACGGCGGAATTCTTGCCAATGATTGGTCCACCACTGGTTGCATATACCCGGTGTCCGTCGAATTCAACTGAAGAGTTCCTCTTGATAGCATCATCGTTGGTGTCCTTCAATGGCTCCTTTTCGTCCCTGTGACATAAATTGTGATTAGGCCTTGCCTACGGTTCAGATGATATTCAGGCTTTATTTACAGCATGTCAGCTGTTTAGAGTTGCATTTGTTTGTAACAAAGTTCTTTTATGTACAAGGTAAAATCTTAATTGTAATTGTGCAACTTTAAACAATGACCAGACAAAACTACGCGCATTAATGGGTGTTTGATGTGAGATATAGACGTTACACTGATGGGGTGATAGATGATTGAAGGTAAATAAAGCGAACACAACAGAAAGCCAAGGAATTAATGCAGAAAACAGTTTTGCAGACACTGCAATCACAAAACACAAATGCACAATCAAAAACTGATAATAAGGAAAAAGTTGTATGATATATATTTGAATGTCTTACACTGGCGTGGTCGGTACATAGCTACACGTGGTTGAAATGGGCAGCATAGGGAAAGACAAATAATACTTGTTAGTGGATTGTGCAAATAGTAAATATCTAAAAGTCAAACTATGAAAACTCGTGACATAAGTGCTTTGGGAAGAGTTATACACATAAGGTAATGATAGGATTACAAAACAAATAAATTCAAAAAGAAAAATATAACGAAAAATTGTCGTAAGAGATGTTCCAGTTTAACAGAACTTGGCGAAAGTTTTCGGATACAAAAGACGTGTCACCTGCTCCAATTATAAAATTATACAAATCTCTGCTGCTATTAAATTAGTTTATCTTCAAAAAGCGGCACTGTACACTACTTCACAACTACAACACTTTAACAGTCTTCAATCCAAAGCATTACGTTTTCTATAATTATCTCCATAGCTATATACATAAGGCAAAACGCGAAGCTTCTCGTCTTTGATATATACAAACTGCTCAGCCCCAGCGAAAAGTCTTATACATACATCATCCCCTTTATTAATAACTTAATTGTCCGTCCAAACCAAATGATCGTTCGGTTCAGGATATGTTCCTCCTCACAAGGGCCGAACCATATCATCCGCACAAACAAAGCATGCAGGCAGTCTCAAGGTTTCGTATGGCTATTGTGTGGTGCCTTACGTAGGGGTCGGCACGAGCTTGACCGGCGGCGGCAGGGGCGCGGGGGAGGGCGGCGCGCGCGGCTTCGTGCTGCAATAAGGGAGCGGGAAGCGCCAACCGTACAGACTAGCGGGCAGAAACATCTCTCATCGACACTAACACTTAACATGGAACACGGGACACAAAGGGATAGGCTTTGACACGATTAAACATAAGGAGAAATACATATAGATAGGTAATTATTATAGTCAATGGAAGACTGGAGTGTATCGGTTATGATGTCGATGAAGTGCTTTCGGATGAACTGTTTGTTTTAGGGATTTTTGATCACATAGATACGAATAATCGTTTAAGTAACAGAAAAAAATTGTAAAAGCTTTACCTTCCCAACTTGGCTTCATCGTCGTTATGTTTTTTTCCTCTTTTGCCACAAAGAGTCGCAATGACTCCCTGCCGTCTGAAGCACAGGAGAAGAAGGTCCACGATGAGAAGACAGATGAAAACGCCAGCCAACGCCAGTCCAATTATTGAGCCACTTGATAAAAGTTGTGGTGGAGCAAATCCGGAACGTTCGACGCCTGTTAAAACAACATTGTTTCGATATATTTCTTGCAATGCATTTAAGAGCAGTAGAAGCAGATTACCAGTTGCTATAAAATAATAAAACCAATGTGTGATCTTCAAATTACGCGGTAAATGTATCTACTGCTCTTGTCATTGTTAGTTTTATGCATCATGTCACAGAAGCTGAAGATGTTAGATGACATGGAAGTGATTGTAATCAATGCAGTTTCAGCTCTTGTGTAATTTAAGTAAGAAATGTAAGTTTTATATAAGTTGTACACAGCAATACAGACATTCATTGCAATCAGCAAATTGGTGACAAATAAGGAGTGCTTTCAGATAAAGAAATCGTGCACCCAATCACCGGCAACTATTCTATCATTAATGACTCATCAAACTGGTTTGGAAGAAAGCTCTCCGCTAGAATGAAATGGGGTTTGAATGAAAAATGAAAGATGACGAATGATAGAAACAAAAGATGATGATGCATAAATCGAAGACCTTAAAATTAATGATAACAATATAATAATCATAAGAAAGAAAAGTTGTCAAGATGCAAACATTCCAAATGATTTTCTTTATCGCAAAATAAATGTTCAAACCCCATGACAAGTTTTTTTTTTCTATTAAAGCAGTTTCGGAATCTAATGTAAACGTATAATAAGAATAATAATTTGGAACAATAATAATGTTTTAAAACAACTAAATATTGGATGGAACTCTATTAACCATCACCTCAGTACACATATAGTCTTAATTTAAGGAAAATATTAATTGCTGTTTGAAAAACGTTTAATCAAATCCCAGACGTTAATAATGTAGTAAAATTCTAGTAATTTTTTCAAGCAACAATTTTTTTAATATACTATTAATAAGAAATCCTAAAACCTGGTGAAACTGCCGCAGCTGGTCGAATAGCTTCGGTAGCAAGACAACGAATCGGACCGTGTTGGCAGTTTCATAGATTACACCATCCATGCTTGGAAAAAATAAACCGGCACGACTAGGGTAACTTGAAAATCCAAAATATAAATTCTATAAACATTGTCATCTATCATGACTACTAAAATAATTATAATTAAAATGATAAAGACTGAAAATATATTTGATACAGGGATCGATATATAATGTTTAGTCGTCAATGTTTGGACCATGCTATCGGGACATTGTGAATTAATCAGCGTTTGTGGGTGTACATGAAGGTCATGCAAATAGTAATTAGTACATTCCAAAGGAAACTAGCAGCAGGATTATTAACTATTAAAAATATCATATTAAGTAAAATTATATTTACCCAAATTTCAGTCAGGGCGACACATACACACTTGTGTAACGATCAACATTCAAAGGGTTAGGTAATGGATTTCTTGATAAGCATCTTGACAGCTTTCTTTTTGATCTCTTATTACAGTTAATCATTAGTTTCATGGGGTACATAAGGGATGAGGGTTATTCTAATTTCATGGAATTTGGTGATGGTAGTTACATTTTCAAAATGAATGAAGTTTTAGCATTGTACCAGTACCTTATACCAACAGTATGTAAATGATCACAGTATTTACAGCTAGTGATCGCAACTTCATTCATTTTATGCACTATACAGAAAACTACAAATGGAAAAGTTTGTTTTGAAAACATTTATTATTTTTCACATTGGTCATATTTTTTTTCTTCTAACAGATCACAATTCGAACTCCTTGCAATCATAGTAGAACTTTTGGCTAACTACATT
This sequence comes from Lithophane ornitopus, assembly GCA_948473465.1. Classification (NCBI taxonomy): domain Eukaryota; kingdom Metazoa; phylum Arthropoda; class Insecta; order Lepidoptera; family Noctuidae; genus Lithophane; species Lithophane ornitopus. The sequence goes on along the minus strand of OX419624.1, from coordinate 7,130,114 downwards.
ATATTTTCAACCCTCAATATTCAACATTCATATTCCCTTCGAACACCATTTTATCATTAAGATGGACGATTTGTTTTCCCACCTTTATTCTATATCAAAAAGACAAAATAGTCATCAAAAATTCGTACACAAATCTTATGAATTCTTATACAACGTTCTATGATAAAATGTATTGGATGCCTTAATTTTTGGCATTTTTTTCTTAATTAACACTATATTACGATTTTATACTTTGGCAGTGTTAATTTATTAGCCGTTTAATTACCTACATACGATTATATTTAGCTTTTAAATAAAGTATGGAAAAACTTTTCAGTATAATTCAAAACGCCATTCCGAAATTCGATCAAATCATAATAAACTTTTAATTATTTAATAGTAAAGACACACAATTGGAATCACTAAAGTTCAAAAATCATTTGATGATATTTTCAGACACAAATAACGTTTACACTTATTTACACATCAACAAATTGCATTATCACAACAAGTATTTTCCCTAAATAACAACAGTCGTCTTTGGACTTGCTTAATTTAGAAGATTATTTAGATTTTAACTATTAGTTTATATTATATAAAACATTATTAATATCGTCGCTAAGACTTCCATTTTAGTGTGAGCCCATCTGAAATGACTTGGACATCCATTTGGGTTACCTAGAAAATATTTGATAATGATAAATACGTATACTTAGTTAATAAGGCAAATAAAAATGTTCTACATAAGAAATCAACAAATAAATTATAAGTAGGCAATTCGAACTTACCACTGGTAATAAATTAACACCAACATAATTTAAAATCGTCAATACGAAATTTTATAAAACTATAAAAGTACATCATAAATTCATAACTAACTTTTAAATCATAATTGTACTCAAAATCTAAAAGTAATTTTCAAAATAATATAAAAATTATAGAAAACGCATGCCAAAATACAACAGTTTCACACACTCCTCACAATTGATATTTGCAATATTTTAAAAGTATTTGTACATTTTTAAAGTTATTAATGTTAATTTTATTTTAGGCAAGATTTTATAATAAAAATTAAAACGTGAATGACAAATTAGTATGATAAAAACCATTCAGAATAATATGAAAAAAAAAAAAAAACACAAAAATGGTTAACAAGCGGATGACTTAAACTATGAATACTTGTACTTGAACAAAGAAAAGCAAAAAAAAAATTACTTAGAACCACTGGAAACACAAGGCAGGTAAATTCGTTGTAAAAATAATATTTTACAGGAGCACGACAAAATAAATAAAGGCACACAAAACACTAGTTCGAGGTCTAAGTTCACAAAACCAAACACAAAACAAAGATGAAGCTGAAGGAATAGATGGTCGTTGCTTTCGAATTGTATATTGATTCTGAGGCGGTGTAAACGTCGTAGAAGCCGGCCTTTACGAGGACTTCATTACTCTCCTGATTGTACTCACCGAGAGCCGTTTGGACGTAAAGTTGTGCAGGCAGGGAATATCCGAGGACGTTGTGTGCCCGAACGTGCATTCTGTAGCGCGTGTCCGGGTGCAGACCACGTACTTCGTAACTGATTGCCTCTAGGGACTTTAGCTCCTCAACGATGCATTGAGATTCAGATGCGATGCGCCATTCTCCACTCACTTTCAGCACCTAAATAAAATACACGTGCACGTGAATTCATAAATGTTTTACCCTGCTACAGATTATTGGATCATTTTACTTGCTCAGTAACGAAATAATCTTGAAACATTTATCTGAAAGGAATCTCATAGAAATACAAAAGACTGGGATATAAGTAATAAGTTTATCGGATTCTACGTGGTATGAAAAGCGAAATAAATCATCCAAACAAATCTATTGAAAGCATAATATGTATTGTGTGTGGAAATGGGAATATTATGTGATGGTACAACACAATAAAAAACTTACGGGGCAGTAGCTGATCTCATACATATCGATGGGTTCGCCATTGTTGGCGGGTACGCGCCATCTCAGCTCATATCTGTCTGCGTATTTACCATGAATAAGCGATTCCGGGCTTTCGTTTTCCCACCATTTTGGTTGCTCCGGTGGCGATCTAAAAAGTAAGATATGAATAGTGATGATAAATGCTCATGCTGTGATTTATCTATGTTCTCTGTGTTATGGGGTTTGGTTTTCGCACTTAGTCCTTTAGGTGGACAATCATGGCGGCCGTCTGTGGTTATTCCCACCTGCCCACCTCCCTCCAGTAGTTGATTTTGCATGCTATGATATGTTTTTATTTGAAGTTATTATCTATAGTTATATCATTACAAATATGAATGGATCACCCTTAAAACATAAGTGGCACTATGCAAAAAACGTCATTTTTTAGTTAAGTATACAGTCAAAATGCATAAGACGAAACGCGCCTAATGCAAAGACCCCGGTAGCTCTAATGCGCCAAATTATCGCTAGATGTCACTAGTGTCACTTATGAATTTGTCACAACTTGTCCGTTCGGTAATTGATAAACCGGCACTATGCCAGATCGCGTCAAGTCGCCGGAGGGAAACCTTGTCGAGGTGAGTTCAAAAACTGGCACTTTGTGTAAAGTGCCACATATTTAATAAATTTGCTTTTAAATATTTGCAGTGAATAAATGCATAAGTGGCAGTTTGAATATAATGCCAGTTATTTAATAACTTTAGTGTGGATTTTTTTTTAATATGAATTTAATAACGGGCATTTTCTGTAAAGCGCCATTTAATCGAACTAATTATTTTCACATATTTGCTGTGCGTCATTGCTTAAGTGGTGGCAGTTTGAGTTTAGTGTCAGTTATTTTTTAACTTTTTATTAGGATTTTGTTTTTATACGACTTTAATAAGGCAAGGCTTTTTAAGGCATTAAACTATCATGGATCAAGAATTGCAACAGTATAACCAAAAGTTGGATTTACCTGAAAGAAAGAAGAATGACGTGAAAAGCCTTCTAGATGCTGGTTTGATACCAATTTTTACAATTCCTACTTTGACAGAGTTTTGAACTAGGCAGAAGTGGGAACGCCTTTAAAAAAATAGTTGATTAATAATTAGTAAGAAGTAGTTTTCGATAAGTTTTTTTTGTGATTTATGTGCGAAAATATTTTTAAGTTACTTACTTACTTTATTAAAGGTAAACTTTGAGCCTAACGACGAAATCGTTAAAAGGCTATGCTGGTTTTTTCGTAATTCAGTTTTTTCAAGATTTTATAGTATATACAAGATTTTGATACAAAAAATTTATAATTATTTACGGTTTTTTGTGAAAAATATATTTTTAAGTTACTGCAAGTAATATTTTTGCTGACTCTTATGATGATGCCTTTAATACGCTGATTTGTACGTAACTTTTACAATTCCTACTTTGAAAGACATTTAACCTTAGCAGTTAAGTTGGAATACCTGTAATAATTGTATTGATTAATAAGTAGTAAGAACAAGATTTTAATATAATGTTATTTATGATAAAATTACGAATTTTATGCAAACACAAATTCTAAGTTTTTGTTATTTTGATAATACTTTTATCTAGATTTAAACAGATTTGTTAATTATGAATATGTGTGTTGTTTTGACCGAAAACTGTGAGCGTATGCCAAATAAATATAATTCTTTACTATTTTAGTAATTATATTGTTTTATTTCTCTCTTTTTTATCATTACAATGTAGGTAAAATAACAATTTAGAGGTCATTAAGCAAAAAGTTTTGAATAACTACGAAACTATAACCGACACAATGTAAAACTTTTTTTTTAATTCTTCTCCATTGATAAATAATGAATAATTTTATTGTATGCCACTGGATACTGAAACAACTTTAGTTAAACTGTAATTTTAAGCTGATCACAAAGCTTTATTTATATTTTTTTAGGTCCATATCACCCATACAATACTTAAAAAATCTTAAAACGGCCATACTGTAAAATTAACATTTTCGTTTAGTGTCATTTATGTTTTAAGGGTGCGATGTGTATTTGAAGTTATGACGATTCGGTGTCCAGTTGTAAACCAATAACACGTGTAGCAGCAGCGGTGTGTTTTGGTGAAAACTCAGGTGTTTTATCAATTGTATTGAGGATTTTCAATAACACCGATGCGTTAATTTAACGAACAAATGATGTATTCGCCATCTTGGTCTAACAACAGTCAACGAGTGTATATTGGGAACGAAATTTTAAATAATACTAATAATGTTTGACAGATGGGTTACATTTACGTAGCGTATGGTATCGTTTCTTGCCTCGAGATGTCGCCATCAGTTCTTGATGTGCGTTTATGGAGTAGGAGTTCACAACAATGCATTTCTTGAGATAACAAACTTCTTTTAATTATCTACTGACTGAATTCTAAATATGAAGCTTTGGTAACTAGCCCACAATACGATAGACGATAAACTCAGACTTACAAATCACGAAAAAGCACATAATAAGAAAGAAAAGACAGAAAGAAGATAAATTTATTTGACCTACATTGAGACACATTCACAAAAAAACAAAAGAAAAAAAAAACGAGACAGTATTGTGTGCCTTACGGCTGAATAGAACCTTACCTCCTGGGCATAATGACTGTAATAGGTGCACCCCAGCTGCCAGGCCCGACTCGATTGACGGCAGCGAATCGAAAATCATAAGTGAACATCGGCCTCAAATTCTCCACAATGTACGGCGAATTGGCAGACCAAGTCCTGTTTTGGGAGAGATTCCAATCGAAATTCCCATTTTCCTTGTATTGGGCTGTGTAGGCCAATATTGGTGGTCCCATTTCTTCCGCCGGTCCCACGATATTGAATGATACTGATGTCGCTGTTATTGTTTCTTGGCGGGCCTACGAAATAAAAGGGATTCGGTATAAGTTATGTGGAACAAGGATTACGAAAAAGTTCTGATCTCGAAGTTTATTATTGTGACGACAATGTTGAAACATATTACGGTTGTGTGGGGTCTTCAGATAATTGGATTCAAGTAATGTTACATGTTGTTGACGATGGAGAGCTGGAATGTGTTAAAATATTAAAACGACTAAGCTATCCAGTGTAAGAAATAGTTCAAGGAACTAAAAAAAGGTGTCTAAATTGTGTTGTTGTTCTTACAGCTCCTAAAGGCGAGGCTTGTGTAGTCTATTCTATTCTAGAACCAGGTCACCAGTGACCAATCGAGGCGAGTGCAGATTTAAGTCAATTAGGTACGCCGAATTGGATTTGTCCCTCAAGCCGCGATCTGACGTCACTGTAGTTTTTATTCGGTTCGATTTTTACCGTCCAAATACACGCCAAACAGTTTAATTAAACTGTAATTACTGTTTCACTTACTTGAATAACAGGTCCCGGTGGGAATGCTTCCCTGAATTGAATGATGTGTTCGGCTTCTCCAAGAGTATTGGTAGCAATACATTTGTAAATTCCGTACAGGCCTTTGTCTGTTGGTGTCACGATGACGTAGCTCGATGGGCCAGAGCCGTAGATTTTCACCTGGGGAGTTTCTACCAGGTCCAGGTCGCGGAATCTAATGGAAATATTAATGTTTATAATAAACTTTATTAGGTAAGTTAAGCTACATTTACATGAACTTTGTAACAGATATAATATTCCAAGTTGGTAGAAGGATTTAGTGCTTAACTAAAATTATGCTTGCAGTGTTAAGTTAGATGCTTCGTGGCAATTTAATAAATGACTTGGTAGTCCTCTTCACTGTACGGAATATGATTCATTAAGTAAGATTTACAATATTATGTTGTTGCATTACACTCTCATCAAAAATGTAGGTACACGTCATGATGCTCCAAAATTCGTATCAAAGAAAAAAGCACCTTGTTCTTACATTAGCCACGTCATAAATTCTCCTAACAGTAGCGAACTAAGTGAAATGACTGCATTAGAGGCTTTCCTTTGTTTTAACGCACTTACCTCCATTTAATGGTGGCGTTCGGGATACTCTCTGCCGTACAACTTAAATTAGCGGGACGGCTGTTCCAACTCCAGATAGGGATTGTCGGCATATGCTCGAATGTTGGCTTGAAATTAACCGTTAAATGTCCATTTTTTCTTGCCTCACCACCTAAAATAATAATCAAATACGTTATTTAAAACTCAATCTTTCTTGTGTCTGACCAGATATAGGTTTCTCTTGAATCATCGAACAAAATCGACGTACCTGCACTCAATAAAACTGACTCCAGCCTGACCATCGAATTAAATCAAGACAAAAATATAACAGTAGACAAAGTGAACTGGGAACACGCATAAGACGATAAAAGACAAATTGATTACCAGTATTCTCAGCAAAACATTCGTAAAGGCCATCATCAGTCCTGTTCAGCTTAGCGATCGTGATAACTCCACTAGATTCCATCTGGTCACCAGTCTGCCGACTGCTCGTTTCGATCGTAATCCTGAAAAAGCAGGACTTATTTTATAAACTTTCTAACGGTCTATAAAAATACAAATTGAGCCTGGATCTTGAAAAGCCTTTAATTTTCGGCTAAAGTAAATTTTTAATTGTATCATTAAAACAATTGAAAGTGTGTTTGTTACTATATTCGTCACACTTTCAATATTAAAAGCCCAATTTTATCACCTAATCTTCCAGGCAGGAATGAACTAACTACATAATGCTAAAACATAACTTGCCAACCCTAACGCGGCACCTGCTATTAAGATAGTAAAACACCATTGTTATAGCCAATTGTCTTACCTGCCCTCGTCGTTAGGTCCATTCAGGAAGCGGTCAGGGTTGCTCAATTTGCGGAAACTAATGCGGGGAGCGGGCCGGCCGGTTGACTTGCACTCTAATCTACCCTCTTGCTTCTCATCAGCTGTTTTATTGAACAGTTCGAATATTCTAGGCTTCACCAACACTTCCACTTCGATTTCGGTTTCGTTTTGACCAGCTTGGTTGACGGCGCTGCAAATGTATTTGCCGTAGTCACCGGCTTCTACACGATCGATTTTTAAGAGGCCACTGTTTTCGTTGACGCTGAATCGAGATGTACTTGCCAGATTCTAAAACAGAAGATCTTGATTTTAGTAACTTTCATATATAACACATGGAGCTATTAAAAAGTAAATCGCACCATACCATTAATAAAATAATTACAAAAAATTAAATCCAATTTTATAATTTACCTCTCGAGTTGAAGCCTTGATCCAAGAGTAAGTGGGAAGTGGCTTTCCTCTGGCTTTACATGAAATGGCAGCACTTTCACCTTCTTTGATTTCAACTCTAGATTCCCTTTCTTCCATTTCTGGTGCAGTGTAAACCTGGTAAAATCAAATATTTATTAAGACACCTCCCAGAACTGTTTCGAAGATGACTATTTTTACGTTGTTATTATTTTTTTGTTCACTTACTTCAAGTTTGATGTTTCTTTCGGCAAGTTCACCAGTTTGGATGACCACGGCACGACAAGTATAAGTTCCGTCATCACTTTCTTCTACACCTTTGATCATCAGTCCATTTGCATGAATTACGTATCTGTCACCGGTTGCAACCTAAAAAGATATTTCAACATAAGTTCTAATATTTTCTTTACCTGTATAAAAAAGAAATAGTGTAAAAGTATTGTTGCTACATACAGGATTTCCTTCCTTGAACCAATCAACTGACGGAGCAGGTTCAGCAGTAACTTCGCACATTATTTTAAAATCTTTTCCTTTCGTAGCGTATTGGTTCTCATTAGCGTTCGTCCAAGTAATTGCAACTAAAATGAAAATTACATTTTAAGAAATGTCAAGTCTCTCATAAAATATAAAGTTGTACAGAATGTAATCATTCTGTATAGAAAATTGCTTATAACTTTACACAGTAATAGCGCTATTTATTATAACAATTATAATTAAAACAATCGAGTGAATGTAAAAATTCTATAAAAACTATTCGTATCCAAACAAGTGAACATCAATGTTTTATATGTTTTGTAGCTACACATTGACCCAATATTATGAAACACAGGTTCACACCTTTTTGAGGTTTTTTTTGTACCACCAAATATTTTACCCATAAGCAGCAATACCGATGAAACAGTCCAATAATCTTGTAAAGTACTTACCGAACGTATCCAAGACAACACTGGCGCTCAGTGGCATGTTAGTGTAAGTGGCGACGCAGGTGTAGTTGCCCGCCATGCCTGGAGTGATCGACGATATGTACAGCAGTTGCAGCTGCTTCGCCGGCATTGGTTCCGTGTATATCTCAGGTCGGGTGCCGGCTCTGTTGAGAATGATGTTATTGGTTTTTATTGATGCAGAGTTGACTTTATAATATGATATACATTATTAACTTCCGAATGGTCTCCCTAAAAACATGTTTAGTAAATTAATAAAAACATATTATGCATTATTTTAGACATCGGGAAGAAACAACTGTAAGGATTGTTGCAAGTAAGTACACACGGCTACACATCAACAGATCAGCCTAAACTGGAAAAGTAAAAGTTTATGCTGATCTCGCATTGTATAGGATTTCCGTACAATGCGGGGTCAGCTTATACTGGAAATGTATAGCTGATATGTGTGTGTACAGTCAGGGAAATAAATTGTTTAATATTAAGTATTTTCAATTGAAAATACGTCAATAAATAGCTATTTACGGAGTGTTCTTCTTTCACTGGTTGTTGACTATGGAAAATTTTGGTTTATGGTACTCAATATGCAAAGAAAACATTCCCTCTGATTGAATAGTAGTCACATTCAATAGTGAAGTCGGAATGTTTTCAGACAGTAGTGACTCACTACTGTGTGCAGTTTCAAGTCAAAACATATCTTGGATCCTTATATCGTCAACTATTAGCTCAAAATAATATTAGTTCATTCAATCCTTCGTTACTTACGCGGCTTCATTAATGACGAATCCTTTAGAGTCCTTCCATTGTGGCTGCGTGACGAGCGCTGGGTCCGGAGCATCTACTTGACAGGTGAGTACCACCGACTTGCCCACAGCCACCGTCTGCTGCTTCTGCATCGGAAATATCCTCAGGGTCTGTGCTGAACATCCTGCGAAAGAAACAAAAGGAAAATTTAGAGACATGTTCATTAAAAATTTGTCAACTGTCAAACAACCATGTTCATCAGAAGCTGTCGGAATTCCTCAAAAGTTAATTACATATTTAATTTCTTCACAGAGTGCTACAAAAATTAGCAATGCTAAATACAAAATTAATTTCATCTAATGCAAAATAAACACATGTAGGCTGCGGTGCTGACTTGGTGCAGAAGCATAACTCTTTAATTAAGTTTACCGCAATTTATTCGACGGCACGTGACCGTGATGCTTATTAGAGGTCTTTACACGTCCCTCAGTGACCGCACCGTTAATAACATGATGTGCATATAACTCGTGCATGTCCCAAAACCCTGAAGTGATAATAACAAGTTTGTTAATTAAATTTTCTTTGAAGATGATGCTACTAATGAAGTTGGTACAAGAGATTAGAAAGCTTATCTTGATGGTTTAGAAATTAATGATGAATTATTTTATGTTTATCATAATTGCAAGGTTAAAGTAATTAATCATAAAATATTTCCAATGCATTACGACCAGTTTTAAATCAAAGATTTGTGACCGTACAAATATTGAAGTCTCAACGCAACTCCTCAGTTTTTCAGTGCCATCTGCGTCTTTGTAGATCCTATAGTTATGTGCCACGTTATCTCCTACGTCGTATATCTGTGGCATCAACTCAAGTGTTGTCAAGTCTATTCATGTGGGCACGTCTCGTTATTGCAGGGATTTCAAGCCGACGCCTCTCGCTTCCCGTTCACAATTTATTTTTTAGGGTCATCTCGAAAAATGGATAAGGGACGCGAAGTTTCTTTTGGGCGTGCGACATATTGAGTTATTTTGGAGTTGGCTCAGTTTAGTTTTGGTGTTATTGGGCCAAACTTGGTAGGTTACAAGATTAGCATGTTGGGTTTATTTTTTCTACTTAAATGCAGGAGTCTAAAATTGTCTCTTAAAACTCAATTTGACTAGACCTCAAACAAAGTAAAAACCTAATCAGTTGGAAACAAACTATGTAATAGATATTCTTCATTTACATTGGAAACCTACCCCAAAACTCGCGAAAGCTGATGATGTATTAGTTAGACTACTAATTTCAAAAGTTTCCAACACAACTGATTACATTCTATCATACTCGTAAATAACAATATAAATTACACGAGCATAGCTACACAAAGTTTTAGAACAAAAACCTTTACGTAAGAGTATAAAATTTGAAATTAATTAAAAGTTTCTGTAATTAAATTGTATGTTGTGTATTGTAAGCGGAATTAATTAATATTTATTATCGCTTGAACACTGATGGCATATCAGATAATATTTTCATTTACCTCATCACTGGCATAGTGATGAGGTAAATAAATGAAAATGTTACCTGTAAAAACAATAATCATTTCTTGGGCTGTTAAAACTCCGTTATAATTTTGGTAATCATTTTTAATTAGTACCTACAGATTTCAATGAAAGTTAAGAATTCTGGCTTTTTGATATATTAGTTAATCAGAATTTCGAGGATTATGTAGTGAATGACACAACTGGTATCTGTATTTTGCATAAATCTATAAGCAAATGCATTTTAGATCATTAATCTTCTACTTCTCTTTTTTCGTGTGGTTAGTCACTAGCCTGGTAATTAATCATTTGTAATAAATCAATACAAAAGTCGAAACATATTACCGAATCTATGGATAAACAAACCGACATTATTTCACGACTAGTTCTAAAAGATCTGATCTGAGATCTGATCTGATCCCGTCATATGTTCGATTCTTGCCTTTAAAACGCATACGTCAAATAAATATAACATCAACCTGTCTGGAAAGGCTGATCCGTTCTCTATAAAATCCGCAGTAACGTGTACCTCAAGGTACTTATATATTTCTCTTGGTAGGCGGGCGACGCATAGAATTTTTTACCAAGTTTTTAGGTATGCAGCCCACGCGCCGACCCTTCGTTTTATCCTTGAGTTTGCCAACAACTGCGTCGGTTGCATTTTATACGATACAACGTTGAAATTCTATTGCTTTTCAAGCTGAAGGAATATTATCGTGAAGCAAATCTTCCGCGCCTAAATGGATGTTTATTGTTAGTAGCAACTGTAGCAGTACAGTGAACAATAACGACTAAGTCAGGTACAGCTGGCCATATCATAGTGTAGTTTAGGTAGTAGTAATTCCAACGAAGACATTATGATAATGTGTGTTGTAACGGGTCGTAGGTACTGTCAATTTACTATTATTCAAAAACCTGTCCGAACCGTGAGGGTGTTGTTAAGAATCAAACTGAGAATCTATTTAAGTGGTTTATCTTTGGAAAAAAGAAAAAAAAAATAGCCGCATTTTTTTTTTTTGGGAATTTTACCGGGCGTCCCTCGTCATTTAGCGGGTCTACAAGTTATAAATTATGACCTCTGTAGAAAATTAGCTAATATTTTCTACAGAGATATATATTATAATGAAATTGGGGTAATTTTTGGTACTAAAAACGTGAATTTTAAACAGTAATAACTTCATTATTTTCACATAAAAAAAATACTTTTTAGTAATGTCGGATCGGACAGGGTTTTTGTTACTTGTTGGTGTCTATGGATGGACTCAATTGGCGATGACCTAATATTTTGTATTTAAAGTGGTTTTATCATCTTATGTTCTGTCCCTATGTTTCAATTTATCAGGACAGATAGACAGCCTTTCCGGACACTATAAAAATCCTTTTTTTTTTTTTGTTCATCGGGTCGTGGCTTTTTTAAATAATCTGCCCAATTGTTTACCAAAGCAATTTTTATTGTCCTTATCTCTGTAATATTCCAACCAATTTCGTTTTTGTCCTCGTTAATCTTACAGTAAAATTACAAAATGCTGACACTGTTTCCCAAAATAAAAGGGAAAATCTGAGTAGATTTGAGCATTATATCATAAAGATATTCTCAGTGGGTTGAGTTTTCATACTTTTTTGTATAAAATCGGTTACGCGACCTCATGTAGATTGGGTGAGGGAATTTGTATTGAGTCCCATGTGAATATCTGAAGCATTGCGAAGGATGCTCCTTCAACGTACCTAAGGATTTTTTTAGTACGATTCATTAAAAACAAATCTCGTGGCTTTGCCGTATGGAAACAACATTTTCATCATTATGAGGTAAAATAGGTTTAAAACGTAGATGGAATTCTAATATTTTTTTCAGATAAATGTAGTATTATTTAGTTGTTAAATCACATTAAGAATTTCGCAGCATAAGCACAGCCTAAAATGTTCCCACGGCTGGGACACAGGCCTCCTCTGAGGGAATATACTATAAATTACCACGCGGGCCTAGTGCGGGTTTAGAGGACATGCCAGTTTCCTCAAGATATTTTCCTTAGACCGCAGACCCGCAGACCTACACCAAAATCTAGACGAAAAAAAAAACCGGTCGAGTGCGTGTCGGACCACGCACAATGAACGGTTCCGTAGTTGGGATGAATTTATCCCAAGAACAAAGACCATAGACTTCTTATAGGTTTTCCTGTAATCTGTAGTACAGGAACGGTTATAGAACTATTTTCTGTATTTTTTTTCAAAATTTTAGACTCAGTAGTTTCGGAGATAAATGGTCAATTTTCATATAATTTCTTAAATATCTTTAAAAGCATTTATTTTAAAATTATTTAAAAGAAATAATTGAGGTCCTCGCAATAAGCCCTTTCATTGATATGCCACACGGTACAGTTAGCAAAACTATTTTTTTTTTCTAATTTACCCTTATTCAAAATTCATTTATTTTCGTTACACATCCGTGTTAGGGTCACAGATATACATAATGTGTACCTACCAAAGGAGATCTTTTATTTTCGGCCATAAAGTGTACGGTAGTGAAAAAAAGCGAAAAAAATCCACGAATTCAGGAAAAATATTCTTTCCTGAATATTCCCCTTTATCAAATTATTACCATATTCTATTGATCATGTCGGCTTACTTGTACACTGCTTTCGTCCAGAAGTCATGTTACATTAAAACATAATTTTATCACGTAGATTTGTAGGTATTTCTGGACGAAAAATTCAAACATCACATCTTTGACAGTTCTAGGTTTTAAAATAGAGATGAGTGTTAAACACGATAACTGTTATCACTGTTACTGTTACAAAAAAATTACAGATCCAAATATCTGTTATTAAATAACGGCCTTTTACTTTTGTACGGACGATCAATACGTAAGTAACAGCCGCGGTAACAGTCTGAGTGGGGATTGTTATAATGTATTAACAGTAACAGTCGCGGTAACAGTCTTGAGGATCTGTTATTTTATGTAAAAGGTATGTTTTATTGTTAGGAACAATTGTTATCTGTTATTTCTCTGTTACGACAAATACGCCCCACCCCTATTTTAAAATGTAAACGTCATCTGTCCAACCAACCTGTCATGGCTGGCCGGTCGTTATAGATGGGTAGCACACCTTTTTAAAATGAGGATCGTGGGAGGCATTCTTTTTACAAAGTGTGCTAGCACACTGTGCTACCACGAATGAGGCTTGTGAGTAGGAACGTGCTGTGAGTGTGTCAGCGAGTCACGTGCTCGCCAACTCGCCGAGTCACCGCGCGAGTCACGTGTGTGCTGAGTAGTGCGGCAAACATACGTAGTTGAGTAGGCAGACGCGCGGTGAGTTCTGTCTGTGGTGTATGTTTGCGCTAGTAACAGTGCACGAAGACATCAATGATCTAAATACACAAAGAGTGAGTGACTCGATCGACTGACTAATTTCGTCCAAAATTCGCTAGCACAAAATGTTCTGTGTGTAGCTAATCTGTGCCACTGTGGTGTCAAAATAAAATGAGTGAGTGACTCTTTTCACTTTGCACGTGTACTGAGTTACCCAACACTAATGGTCGTATTTCTCCTGACAGACGTCGAACATTTTCAGTTTATAATTAGTGCTGAAAAATATCAGATAATATGAAAAAAAAATGCCTTTATTGTATTCCGGGGTTAGTTTTCCAGGTTTGTTATGGCCGGTACAGTGCTTTGTTATGGCCGGTACGGTTAAAGTGTACATGTTATGGCCGGAGTCCCATACAAAAATGAAACGTGTCTTTTCAACTTAATCGGTCCTTTGGATTCCAAGCGAATTGGCTGTGACAGACGGTCAGACAGACAGACACACGAGTAATCCTAAAACGGTTCCGTTTTTTCCTTTTGAGGTAGGGAACCCTAAAAATAACTAAGATAAAATATCCGTTGTAAAACAGACATACTGCTAATTAAAACATGGAAAAACAGATAGCAGATTTTGCCTACTGCAATAAGTATGCAACTTTACGAACTGCCTGTAAAACTTTCACAACGGGAACAGCTGCAACATTCTGTTCCTTTTTTCATGAACCCGGAAAAACTAAAAGTACTTAGTATCTATGCATGCAACATGGCGACATTACGTTTTGTAGTTTCAAAATTTACATAAAAATATCACAAAAAATCCAGCGAAACAAAGGTGGAGTGGAAAATATAAAGTGAAATAGTATATCATTACATTAAAATAACAATGCCACATTATTCTTTGTTCCCCTGTGTCCCATTCCGTACCTGTAACGCATAATGCAGAAACTGCCGCATCAAATGCTTACCATGAATTTTACAGTTTATACTTTGAGGCATCACCGAAATTTCATCAACTAGCATAGGGGAGATAGGGGACATTCGACAACGAGGGGCCAAGTGAAATAAGCGAGCGCGGGATTAAAGGGTTTGCGGAAAATTTGTGTGCTTCATAACAACCCCGCGTCCCCAGCGGTTTTGTATTACCAATTATTTTCATTTAATTCATAACAAGCTGTTTGAATGTATTTGTCTGTGCCGAAAAACTCATTAATAACAAAGAGTTGTGCTTAAATTGTCTTGTGTAAGCTTCATAGTGAAAAAGTCCTATTAATTATATTTTATGAAACCTCAACGGTATACTTACCTAAAGACTGTGTGTAGTAAAAAATATATTTATTTTCATTTAAAAATAACAACCTACAGACAAATCCAAACGTTATCATCTTCTTCAGCAGTGATAAACAACGTGCCCAAATTATTTCCGCCATAAAACCTCTCAGACCGTAAATTTAAAAGTTGGAAACATATTTTCACCCATGGCCGTCCCTCAATTTCACCTCTGACTTTTAGAATAATAGGCAAACAGCAATACGGGGATGTGAAACGAACCGTTACAGTTTCAGGTCTGGCGGAGACGTCCCTCTACTTCCCATTGGAAATCAGCTTCAAGACCGGGTCGGGTTCAAAATTTAGAAACAAAAGACTGTCTACGCAATTACAACCTTCGTAGGGGTATTGTGATTAATCGCTTAGGCATTATTTCCTAATTAAGCCCACCTTCCCCTCACGATGAATGCGTCGCCCGAGGGAGTGTCTGCGAACTTGAAACAAATACAAATGGGCCGACTTCAGCTGAGAAAATCGGAAAATCTGTTGAATTAGCGCTGAACGCAAATTAGAAGGGTGGAGTTATTTCTATAACAAATAGCAGAGAGAATGCCTATTCAAATAACTTAGAAATGCAATCCATACTGCAAATTATCTGAAGGGCTGCTCAAGGGGTGCGTTTAGAAACACGTTTAGGGACCATAATTGAGTGAATATCCTTCCAAACCAAACATTGATATAAACACAAACTGATTACAGGAAACGAACACCTTTAACTTAGTCATTCTTACCGCGTACACATAAAATATGTATGCACACTTCGACGAACAAGTTCACCCCATTTGACATGTGACTCCATCTCTAGTGAAAAGCACGTAATTGAGGGAAATGAGATAAATTACTCTTGCGGATTGTTTGAGCTCGAAAGGGGAGACGAACAGCCCGAGGAAACCCTCGTTGTGACTCATGTGGCAAAACATTTGATGAAACCTGATGTCGCACAGAAACGGCCAAACTTCCGCGACAAATATCACACATACCGTTAAAGTTATCATAGTAAACTTTTCCTCAAACAACTCCGAAAAAGAAACGAAATTCTTTTCATGTTTAGATTTCTTGACGTCATTTTCAAGGATTGCTAACACCAGTCTTTTATAGGGCCGTTTATAAGTCAACGTATTTATTCCAAACACTCCCAACAATGCTGACCCAGGTGTTCCAGTTCTTAGGATTACCGTTAACGGTGCTATTACGAGTAAAGAAAAGCATTACAACCGTTACAATAAATTTTCATCGTTAAAGCCTTGCTAAACTCCGCGTACATCCGAATTCCCCCCGAGGTCGGCGTCATTATCAGTTTAGCGTGAGGGCTCTTCCGCCTAAAAAGAATATAAAAAAGGCCTATCTCAAAAATTCGCCTAACGGCAGGGGCGTAACGAAGTGTGCCCACTTAAAACAATAGCTAAATACGAGGGTCGGAGGCTACACCGCGCTTCCCATACTTAAAACTGTTCGAGACCACTCAATATGTGCTGAATTCGTAGAATTTTTATGGAGAATTTTTGGACTCCTTTATTGCGTTGGAAATTTATGGCGTCCCATGGGCTCAATAAATTCGGGTTGAATTTTGAAAATAACCACAACGCCACATTGTCTTTATATAATTTGAAAACATTCATTTTTCGAAGGAACTAAACAAAAATAAAAAAAAACACTGTAGATAAAGGAAATTCCTAGCCTAATCAATGTTTATTTGCCAATAGCCCACCCTTTGGAACGGAGAATAGCCAGAAAATTGATCCGATTCCTCCCCGGCGGCCCCTCGGCAAGCATTAATTACTGGTTGGTGCCTCCTAGGCCCCTTGAAGCCTGCTCCTCATTTGATAGCCCGCAAACAAACCGACATCATTTCACCCCGCGTTGTTTATTACCTCTTGTAAAGTTTTCATCTCATCTTTAATTGACTTCACCGGAAACTTTTGAATATCTTTCATTTTAGAGGCAAGCGGTTGCAGGTTATAATGAAAATCTTTGAACGTCTGGGTAAATAAGAAGAACTCTCTTCGGTTCATTAATAAAACAGAGAGTTATTAAATATTCTTTAAGATTTTTTACTTTGATTTTTCCGACTCTCCGGGTGCATTTTCGATTCAAAGGAATATTCAATGAAAAGTTTGCAACTAGAGTACCTACGCTACGTTAGTTTGCTCTATTCAAGATCATTGTCCGGTCCGCTGACGTAATTTTGTCGTAACTCCACATAACGATGACCAAGTGGTCTGCCTACGCGCACTATTAAATTCAATTCACGATGCTCGCTATTTGGAACCGGTTCCACTGGTCGCAAAGCCGATGTATATGCTTACTGATATGTATTCGTTCACACCTACACATTAGGTCATTACAAAAAGTAGTTTAAAAAAATAAGGAATATTTTTGATACATTTAAGTAGTTTTAAATCTTTTAAGATAAATCCATACTCCATACTATAATATTATAAGTTCGAAAGTAACTCTGTCTGTCTGTCTGTCTGTATGTTACCTTTTCATGCCTAAACCACTGAACGGATTTCGATAAAATTTGGCAAGGAGATAGATGGCATCCCGGGGAAGGACTACTTTTTATACATACCACGCGGGCGAAGGCGCGGCCGGAAGCTAGTATTACTATAATATCAAAAAGTGTAACTTAATTTTCAATGAGTTTTTTCTGCACTCTAAAGTGGCAAGATTTTTTATCAGTCCTTCCCTATTTAAAAAGTTCTAAAGAACGGTTACAAAAACTAGGTTCCCTGTATAAAAAGGATTTACGCTGGATGAGCTTTTATACAAGACTTTGTTGTCCTGTGGACGGTGGCAGCCTTTTACGCTAAGCTGTCGTCGCAAAATTGCAAGAAAATTTCTTCTTACCTCAAACAACGACTTAGCTGCGGAATGTTCTTACTTTGGGAACTCATTTCTGACTGTAGTCCTAGAATTTATGAATAAACTGGAGAAAAGAAAAAGGTAGACATACTATAAGCAAAAAAAGAAACGGATCAATCAATATAATCCCTTTAAGAATTGTCGATGGCAATGGCAAGCATAAGAAACTAGGTAGCATAACATCACGCCTGCAATCACCAAAGGGTTAGGCAGAGGTATATGTATAGTTTCGACAGTTATGTTTAAGTTCCATGTAATAGGGACGAACTAGGGAAAAATCAAGCACACTCCGAGCAATCAGCCTTGGCATATATTTTTTTTACCACATCATAAGATATTCTCTCAGTTGTTGTCTACACAAAAAGGCCTTAGAAGTCGAAATGTTAAAGTAATCAAAGTCTATCTTTCATACAAAGCAACATCGCCTTTCAAGAGAAAACAGGCTTAATCTATATAAAAGTTTTCAAAGAGAAAATACCAAGCAAGAAGGAATGCCAATTTCGTTTGAAAACGTACTCCACGATTTAATTTTATTTGTAGATGGCGGTCTTCGTTTACTTTGTAGAGATACTTCATTTGGAATCAAATGCGATTGCGAATGTTACATACTTGTTTATTTTAGTAAAATTTATTAAATTGCACTTTATTCGAGTAATTTTTTATGTTAACCGTATTTATTTAAAGATTTCATGTAACCAATAACCAATTATGCCTGCTTACGAAAGTTTTTAATCACTGGATTCATCAATCAATGAACTCTTTACCCGGAAATAGATTAAATACTTCATCCTTTGCAATAATAATATCTATATCAATGAAATAAAAATAAAAGAACTTTATACAAAGAAAATGCTTCAACCAAAACACCAAAAAGTTAGTATGCAACGATCAGTTTGAAATACCCACAAAGCGGCTTTATACAGCTCATACCTCGCTTTTTTCACAAGTCGGACACTTGCCGTGTATTCAAGTTGAACAATGGGATTCTGGAGCGTGTTTTAATCTGCACCACAACATCAGAAGCTCACAAACGGACAAAAAAGGTACATAGAGTGGAATCGTGGAAACCGGCCACGTGTAAACGTTGGAAATGGTTTATATTTCCCAGTTAATATGGGACATTTTATTTAGTTTTGGGGAGATTCCAGTTACGTATGAATTAAACAACAATTTAGCTGACTTTTGAACATATACCTACGGCTGACAAATAAACCAATTCGAAAATTAAATTTCTTTACGATTTGTTTAGGTTTGACTCATTTACATACGTGACAAAATACCTACAAAATTCAATTATGCCAAAACTGTTTCATTCAATGTTTGATAAATTAAAATTCCTGCCAAATATATAACAAGTATCCCCATGAATAACAACAGCACGACGCGTCACCGCCGATTTGTATTCCGCACCTCTCGCCCATCCGTCTGGCCAGATTAATTATCCACCACCCATCCACCCACCATTAATTATCCATCCCATGTTTGCCAATAAGCCAACCAACCCTGACTTTTCACTATAAATCTTTGACATCACACAATTTGTTCAGCCGTGATACGCCTTACTGATTATAACGAACAACCTTATATTATCAAAAGATACCTAAATCTCAATAAAGCAAGTAATTTAAACTTTGATGGAACGTGGAAAATTTTCACGAAATTCATAATTTCCGGAGGAACAGTCCCGTTGCGTGCTGTACTTTTGACTGTTTCTCATAAAATATGAATTGCCTGGTAAATGTTTCAGTAAACGCGGTACTAAGTAACGTTTTACCTAAAATCTTTCAGTATGGCAGCAAATGGAACATGCGCAGAAATTATACTTAAGATGGAGCAAATACAAATGTAATATTTCATGTTACTTCATGCTGTTGTTGAGAGAATGAAAGTGAAGTAGAAAAACATGACGCATCTGCTTGCGAAACCAAACATTTACTTTGTACGCTTCCATACACATGAACTAATAAGCCTGCAACACTCGCAAATCCTAAACCAAACATTACTCAAGATACATGATACTGTAAGTTCCTCTCATAGATCTGGTGACAATGTATAAGATCACGCATTGTTTGTCGATCGTTCAAAATTAAGAGCGCCGCGAGAGCTATACACGTCACTTAAAATATCAGTAGAGGCAAGCAAAGTTACGCTGCGCTGTTTACACGCTAGCACAGTGGATTATAAAGACAAATTGGAGCTTTTAACGGATTCAACACGCTATGCTGACGTGTACAAACTGTACCCCGAGCGCGGTACTCTTAGATTTATTATCCGTTTCTATCATAAGACATCGTATCTCTGGAGACTGTTCCTTGAACATCGCGGTTAGTAATTATATTTGGAATCCTTCGCGGCCGTCCGTGAAGAGTTAGTTGCGTAAAGGGAATTCAATTAACGAATTTTGCTGCACGCGTAAACACAAGCCGCTAAGCGTTTTAGGCGGCAAGTACTTAAATAGCATGAAATTAAGAGAATCAGTCATTCTCTAGTCTGCGTTGCCTTCTGTTTTATCAATTACTTGCGAATTTTAGTACAATCATTTTTCCCAATGCAAAAACAAAATGATAGATTAAATTCAATGAGCGTATCATTGTGATTGGTTACGGTGTTGTATAACGATGAGAAAATTCCTTATCATATTTGCTCGATCGAAACAGAAAAAATATAATAAAAGATGAAACAATATTATCCACAAGGCGAGTCCTCGATCCCAAAGAATAGGGAAACAACAAAACAAGTAAATGAGACTCCTTTAGTTGAAACCCTACATGTGGAACATACGGAGCCGTTGGAAACTCCACAGTCAACTCCAGCAAAATGGAACCACAGAACCATTTGTATGGAACAACTTTATTAGAAAATTCTCCGTTTCGTTGTGTGACAATCGCACCAGCAGAAATTGGAAATAGTGACGTGCGTGACAAAAAAAACGTGAAATGTGGAACCGAACGCAGTGGCAATTTGAAATATTCAGACAGACAGGAAAACTTGGGAGTTATAGTCACAAAAATTATATTGGAAAATGTGATTCAAATAAATATTCTCTGCCTCAAAACTGGCTGAATACAAAACCCATAAAAATTAAATAATAATACCTTTATACTATAAACTTGAACGCATTCAAGATTCAAACCTTCATGAGAGGATAATTTGAAGGAACATGACAACATTATCGTCAAAATATATTATGAATAATTTTATGGTTTTTCTAAACGAACGAAACTTTACGTACGGTTATTATTATTTGTCGCAAATAAATTAGTCATAATATATCCCGGTATGTAGCGCACTCCTCGTGGGTGCCCTAAAACTACTTCACACATTTATATTGGACGGATGAGCATCCGCTATAGACTACATACGTAACCCGTTGGATTGACTATTGTGGCAGAATTTGGTAAGGCCAATATCCTAACTAGACTGTATTGTTGATGACGTTGGTCAGTTACCAATTAATTTGCAATATTAATAGTAAAGTAAGTTTTGGTAAATGCCCCGCTGCTGGGATAAGACCGTACGAATCAAATTCCATTTTATTTTCTCCCGTCGATGGTCAGGGAAGAAATAAACGATGCAAAACACAATGTTGTCAGCATTAAAAAATATTGCCAAATAAGTCTGAAATTTGATTTGTACGGTCTTATCCCAATGCTGAACTTTCCCTGACAGACAGTGGACACAAAGTCATTTGCACATCGCACAGGCGAACTACAAACTTCATTTCTGAAACATCGAAGCTAAGCAAACAGTAGCCTTTACGAGTGATAACACAGTTTGCGCCGTGTTACGTGTATTAAGCTACCACGGATCCCTATCAGAGTAGTGGAACGTAAATCCGCTTCAACGTGTACCACAGTGGCGGTATGTAAGCGCGGTGTGAATATTGCCTTATTGCGTTCACAGAATCTTGGCTTTGGAAATAGGTGTTTTGCTGATGTTACTAGACTGATTAAAATATGTTTTAAAACGACGAGAATAATTTTTAAGCATTTTTCAAAATTGAAATACTTTCTTAAAAATGGATGGATATAAATTAATCTTGATTGTGTCTAACAAACCGTTACAAAAAAATTCAATACTAGCTGCGCCCCGCGGTTTCACCCGCGTAAGTCTCGATCCCGTGGGAATATCGAGATAAAAAGTATCCTATGTGTTAATCTGTTTGCCAAATTTTATCCAAATCCATTCAGCCGTTTTTGCGTCATTGTGTAACAAACACACAAACTTTCACATTTATAATATTAGTAGGATTTGTCAACAGTCCTGATCCGTCTGTCTCGTGGTTTTTCGGTTAAAATCAAATTATTTTCCAATTTCAACATGCCAAGGGGCAGTAAGTAAGAAAAGTCATCCGCCCCAGGGTCCAACCCATAGATGCACTAGCAGGGAAGTGGCGAACCCTTATAATTTTCCAATTATATTTCCCGTCCAATTTTCCGTCATGTCGCCCACGGCTCTCGTCAACTGCAGCCCTACGAAACCTCCCCTACCCGAGGATCTATTTATTATACTGCAAAAGTCAGGTGAACACCAATTACCAGAGTTTTTGTTAGTACGGAACTACGGAATGGTTTTATATGAGCCACGTATGATGGACGGATAATTTTTTCAACTATATGACTTGTTGAAAAATTTTTGAGTGAATATTTAAATGGAAAGCGAAAATTGCAAATGAAATGTATGTATTCTGGTGTGCGTCATAATCCAATCCTTATAAAAAAAAAACTATTATGTAGTTTTTTTTTTATTTGAAATCCTTCAATTTAATTAAAGTAATTAAAGAAAACTTGTACCCAAATGACAGATGCATCACAAATGTTTATTTTCGGTAAACAATGCAATGAGTTCGAATACATTGTGAGCCCAAGAAGATACATCATGTAGGTAAAGATACACCTGTATTATATCAGAAAAATATCCAAAACAAAATTACGCGCAGAACTGTTGAACATCCATGTTGACAGACAACGTCATCCAACGAGGCGTAAACTGGCAAAACACGGGGGATGTGAGAACAGCTAATTTTAGCAGTATCACGGGTTCGCAAACAGGGGGCATGGTTGTGCATACATTTCAACGCCGAAGGGATAAATTCAGCTGGAAAGATTATTGAAGCCCATGTTTGTTTAAGTTAGTGCGTCGACGAGCCGCAACTGCAGAGCATTTTGACGGCTTCACTCAGTTTTGTGGGATACGTTCTGAATGAGTGGTGTTGTAAAAAATGTACACAGAAAATCCTAACGAATTGAGTAGAAGCCGTATATTTTTAATCGACTTCCGTAGTGAAGTGAGTATGTCGAGTCAATAAATGAAAGTGTCGATGTTCCTACTGTGCTAATTGATTCAGGCGTGACTTTGCGGAAATCCATTATAAAATACAATAGACGTGTCGATTTCTTACAGGGTTTTTTTTTTAAATGACTCTTGAAGAATAGTCATGCGGAATAGGTTACTAAATATATCTACGTCTATTGTATTTTTCTTACTGTGCGTTTGCACTGGCGAAACATTCACAACAAAACATGTTGAAATCTCAATTTTCTTTCAATGTTCCATTTTTTTTTGACAGGAACTAGAGACAAAACATGTTGAACATGTTTTGTTGTGAATATTTCGCCAGTACAAATGCACAGTTAGCTGCACTAAACAAAAACAAAATTTGTGTTACCTATAATTCCAAAAAGGTTTTCTAAAACGTATGCTAAAACTAGCTAATAATATTTCCTACATTAAACTTTATGTAGTGATAAAGGAAACTAGATTATATCGCAAAGTTAATAAATATAACTGCACTATATTAATTTTCGCTTCGCTTGAACTTGGTACAAAATTAGTTCTAAAGCTCTAGCATTTCGAGTAAACATATATGGTTGTGAGCTAAGAACAACTTTTGAACAACTTTCGTATTTTGAATATTATATGACGTCATAATATCATATCAAATTGGCTTCATTTCTAAATAGAAATTGTAGTATTCTGATATTGTCATGTTTGAAACATAAAGGTAGAGTGCAAACTAGTGCAATGAATAATATTTTTTTGTTTTTTTTATATTTTCCAAATATACATAGTTTTAACGAAGCTATCCTATCATAGGAAAAAAACAAAACTTCTACTAACAAAAATATAAAAAGTTACAAAAAAAAACTAAGCATTTATTACTTTCTAGAGTTGTGTAAACTCTAGAAAGTAATAAATAACACAACTACGCTACAACTTGTTTTTTGTCGCTTTAATCACCTCTTTTTACTCCTAGTCCTAGTGAAGCATTTCATTCTATCCGGGTAAATCTCAGCACAAAATTAGTTGTGTTAGTTGTACTGTTTCGCACCCCGTGTATCTTGGCGCGTGAAAACCAACCCGTCTGCTGCGGTAGGGCTCAACACCCCGAAAATTCCAATTCCAAATTCGAGTTATCGCACTACGAAATTAACGCTTCGTGTAGTTGTTTGTCTAACTGAGCGATTGAGGGTTATGTTTTGATTGGGTTTATTTGTACGATTCAACTTAATTACCTAACTTACTGCACCTATTAAATATGGAGATCATTTTGATTCAAAATACTAAAAAGTTACTATGTGCAGGTATGGTTTTTAAGGGAACATTGTTACTTGCGTGTGAGTGGAAATTACAGAAAAGAGTAGAGGAAGATAAAAGATGGCGGTGAAGCAATTTCCGTCATATCTGGTCCTCAGTTCCAAAGAAGGGCATTGATATTATGTATATCGCTATACAAAATTATATAAAATGCCGTTGACGTTAAGTGATCATTATAATTTTATCATTACATTTCACACCATAAAATCAATTGTCGATTTCCGTTATTAGCGTCATCAAAGGTACAAAAAACAACCTTCACTAACAAATAAACTGACATAGTAGCAGAGCTTGAGAATTGATCTCTTTTCAAGTTCCCATACCCCGTCTGATTAAATAGGTACATCACGAATTTCCAGATCGATTGATTAATCAAATTTCGCTCCTAATGCTTTAAGACGGAAGTATAGGAAATGAGCATTAATGAGTATACAATAAAAAATCAATTAATTTGAGTTAGACATTGCAAATTGCGATCATCCGCTGACATTCCGTCATCAAGCATCCTCGTCTATACGGAATGTTGATGACGCTAAGCCCGCTATTGGAAATCAAATGAGCGGTCGATTTGTTCGGCAATTAATTAGAAATGCTACTATGAAAACTTATAAAAATTAGTTTAATGTAACTTATCCGTTTCCAGTAGGTACTTACCTTCTTGATCTCGTAATGAATCGTTTGAGTGACACTCACTCCTACCTATGTATCAGAGAGAAATTGCTATTAAATTTTAAAAAAAATATCGCGCTGGCTAGCATTCGATGACTAAAAACTGATTCTAAAACCTCATGCTAAAGATAATGCAAGTATCAGCCAATGGCTTAATTGCCAACAGCCTCGATCAACACCAACAAGTCTCTCGTTGGGCAACTGGATTAAGGGCTTGATTCAGAAAGCAGGACTTCTGGACACGACTCGCGTTGTTAGGAGGTTCCTCTCTCTGGAGCCCTGAGCCTGTAGCTTGGACCCTGTTCTCGATACCGGTAGGCTACTTATTTTTTAATTCTAATATTTAAAAATATAATCAATAATTATGTCAATAATTAAATAAAGGAAATAATAATAATAATTAGCCCGTATTGTTCCACTCCAGGTCAAAGGCATTTCATTTTACCACTCATCTCGATCCTGAGCCAACCAATCTCTCCTATAAGCGTCAAGTCCGTCCCGCCATCTAAACCTGGGCCTGGGTCTTCCGCGATGCCGATTTTCAGGAACGCATGTTGTGGTGGTCTTAGACCACAAAGCATCCGAGATGCGGCAAATGTGTCCGGCCCTGCCACATGCCACTACTCTCCTAATTTCATTGTCAGTTCGACGAAACCTTAATAGGGCCACCTACTGTTCTACAATAATTTTAAAGGTATCTAAATAAACACAATCGCGTGATGATGGCACTTAATAACAGTTATTTATACTCATTCAGTGAAAGCCTCAATCGAAATTAATGCCCAGTACTTTTTTGTTGCCGGATTATGTCGTTGTAAACCAGTCGTTTACAGGGTAGCATTAGCACATAGCTTCTGCTGGTAATACAATGTAATACAATGTAGGTAAGTAAGTACTTGAAACTTTTTTGTAAACGGAATGTAAAGTAATTTTCCCAGAAACAATGTACCTAGGTACTTCAATATCGTTCGATGGTTATGATTCCAGTAACGCAAGAACCTATCACTATTTCAACGTAGTGAACTGAAACTCATTGTGCCTATATTAAACAGCTGTGGGAATAATATATAGGGGACTTAGAATTGACGTCAATAGATCTATTTGTTTTAAGTCTTGTTTGCAGGAGTAAAATATAGGTCGACTGTGCAAGATGTTGGATAACATCGCTAGGAATATTGAATCTTATTACTATTATTACGAGCTATAAGCTCTTTTAATCGGATATCTATAATTTATACCAACACCTCCACACATTTCAAAATAGCTAATTAAAAAGTTACAAACCATAATCTCTAACTGTATTAATTTAAAGTATACCCGTATCACATGTAAATGAGCAGCCAAGTACTAGGGAAGACGCATAATAATAAAATAAGCCTGCCTCGGCGACGGGATTCAGCCTACAATCCGCTTTCACGGAATTAATATTTTCCCTAGAGGAACAGTGATAAAATGGCTGTTTAAAACCGTGGGATTTGGAAGTGGAGAAATTACAGTAAGGTCTCATTTGTAGGTTTTTCGTAAAAGTTTTTCCTTCTTGCTCTTTTCTTGTCCTGATTGTAAGTGAAATGAGGGCTTTATGAGTACAGGAAAACCAAGCTAATGGTGAATGTACTGATATGGCTAAAAAGGTGGTGACTACTAGATGACGACTAACAGAAAAGTATGGAATAACAAGACATGTTGCGCACCCCAAATAATTTGGGCTAACGGCAAGAAAATGATGCTTGTGAGTGAAAGTCAACAATGCTGTGTAGTCAGGCACCCTGATCATCAAGGACATCATCATACTACGGAATATACTACAAATTAAATTGAGAAAAGCAATGTTTTGCCGTCAACGTTTCAGAGGACACTGCCGCCTCCGTCTATCTTCCTGTCGCATTCCTAAGTCATCATTGACTATACCGAAGAGTTAAGGGGAAGTGGCCTAGTTACTAAGACTACGACCATCAAACTCACTGGAGTTTGATGGTCGTAGTCTTAGTAACGACCATCAAACTCCAGTGAGTTTGATGGTCATATTACAGGGACATGGGGCATGGGGATTGGCACAAGAAAAGATAGCATATGCCCAGCAGTGGGTGAACTCAGGCTGTGGATAATGATAATGATTGTACTTAGTTATGTATAAAGATTTAAAATCTCCCGCGCCGAAGGCTAGTCTCCGTTGAGATTGGCCGCCATTGTAGAAATACGGTTTAAAGATCAACGCAAATCAACGCAACGCAAATGCTACTAGGACATCATATGCTACTCTATAAAAAAACAAGCTGATAAAGTTATTCTAAGTAAATATATCGGTCATACGATATATTTTCTCGTAACAATTTCTAAGAAACAACACGGTAAAAGGACGAACAAGAATAATGTTAGGAGTTATTTTTGTTGCTTGTCATCCCTTGCAAATTGGGATAGCTACCTACCTCTGGGACAACAGGCCGTCACTCACGATTTACACAAATGTCTTGATAAGTGGAACTCTGTAGACGAACTTTTAAAACGCTGGTAAATTGTATTATTCACCAAATGTTATGAGATTTTAGTATTTATGATCATGGACTCATGCAGGGCCAATGGCTACTTGTACCAATGTTCAGATATAGTTTCTTAGTTTTCTTACATCGGGGAAGGAAAACATCGTGAATAAACCTGGAAATATAGTGCGAAGACTAAAACTAACAAAACCTTTTGAGTTAGTGTAGTGTAAAAAGTGTATAGATAATATTGACAATGATACACATATAACCATGAATAAAGTGTTTATATTAATATTATATCAGACTCTAAGAAAGTGGAACGTACTTGTGTAAAGTACAATCAACAAAGTTATAATAATATGCAAAGTTTTAAAATAATTATCACGTAAAAAATAAGTTAGATTTGATTGCTTATTTCTTATAGGCTAAATTGTAATTAATTATTAAGAACCTTGTTATTTTTAATATAGGATAAAAAATGGACGCGTCTAGTCTGGGAATGCAAGTCAGACTAGACCAGTCTGACTTTAATCTCTTTACCAGAATGAGTCTACCTCAATTTATCGTCATAATATCATCATTTTGAATGGGTTGAGTATGCGGCCCAGTAACCGCTACAATAAACAGACAACGGGAAAATTGCCAGAATCAACATGCTTGCCACGTAGATTTTAGTTAGTTGTTATTAGAAGGCAGCAGGCTACTAGCCATCCCCATAGGAGAATTAGGAGATAGGAATGAGGGAGCTTTATTCACAATAAAAACCACAGATAATTGAATAGTTAATAAAGTAATGTCAGGGAAATTGATTTTAAAGCAAATTCACTTCCAAAATTAAAATCACAACGGTCATTCTTTCACAATTGTATGAATTATGAGACGGCAATTCCCTTTTTTTTTTTTGGGTTTGAAATTATCAAATGACTTCTCCCGCTCTGGGCGGAGCGGAAGGGCGTGTCACACTCTTACTGACTAAAACCCACCCGTGTTCCTTCAGTTGCCTGTTGCAGACGGCAATTCCCCTGACTTTACATTGCACCAAACCAGTTCGCTCAAAAAGTCAATAGTGTGTGGAGCTTTAACCGAAAGTTTAAGTCGGAAGTTACACATTTTCAACTTTGTCGGTGCACCTATATTTGAGCTAAAAGTTGTACTGTCTACTTGCGAAAGCTTAAATACGAGTACTCAAGTACTTTTTATGTGTACTGCAATGTTTCGTTCAGAAAGGGATTAAGGGCTCATTAGCAAGCTCCCAACGTTCGTTAAAATTAATTCTAATAAAGTTAATCGCAACAGAAGCAGGCCCCCTTTTTTAATTCGTGAAAATTCGAACAAAAAATTCGAGCACCAACTTTATTGCTTCTAAAAGTGGGCCGCTATTACTTACAAGTTCCGTCCCGTTGTTTTGTTTCGTTTTCCAACTGATAAATTTTTCCTCATCTCTCGGGAAGTATATTTATTTCTACTCGAATAACACATAAATATTGGATAACTCTCGGAATAAATCATAATAAAATTGCGGGTTCAGTAATAAATAAGAACAGAAGAAAACACGCCTCCTTGTTATCCGGGAATTTTTTACACTTTTCTCTGACCTCGCTTTAATCTCGAACGC
The DNA here is from genome assembly GCA_948473465.1 of Lithophane ornitopus. Classification (NCBI taxonomy): domain Eukaryota; kingdom Metazoa; phylum Arthropoda; class Insecta; order Lepidoptera; family Noctuidae; genus Lithophane; species Lithophane ornitopus. Next base: position 7,100,938 of record OX419624.1, on the reverse strand, counting down.
CTAAAAACATATTTCGTTAAGTCTCTTGTTTCGTGTCCGAAGGGATAATAAACATCGTCGTATTATATCGGTTCATATTATATTAATGATAATCCCGAGCAAATAGAAAAAGCGGACCGAAGGAAACGTATTTTCACTCTCTTTTGTGGGTAAACTTGGATGTTGTAAGCGGAAAAAATCGGTTAGCAGTTTCGCCCCAACTGTGTTGCTGAATTCCTAGTATGTAGTAGACATATTAGGAATTCAGCAAGAGATAAAATAAAAACATATTTTATTCATCAATGACCTTCGTGAATTTTCCTGTCACCACAATGGTGGCCTATTAAGTAAGTACCTAGATTAATTTAGAAACATAAATAATTTATTAAACATAAATAACGAAAATACGTTTATTTTCGGTAAACGTAGGGTAATCGATAGAAGCCTATTTTATTTAGATTCGACCTTAAAATCATTTGTAGCGATTCTAATTCTGGAAACCTTCACAATTTTTTACAGTCTGACCATGTCATCGTTTACTACCCAAGAATCCATAAATTAAGTCTATTTATTCTATTTAGGTGTATACCATAGTACGCATCAACCAAAACAGAGACCACGTTCAGTCTCGTCACGTATTTCGCCATAACGAGGCGGCGCGACAGAGGCGCCCCCACCACGCGTGACAACGCGGAACTTTATGTAGGTACAGACAACAAAAGAGATAAGCTTGCAGACAGGCAACAACAACTCCTCTTTAATCCGTTTAGTGCGTCCGGTGAGTGGTCTGGTCTTTGAGTTCTCGAGTATGAGTGTATCTGATGCTAAAAAAAAATATTACGCGTAATAACAATAAAATATTGCTAGTGTATAGCGCTGTATTTATTTTCCTTAGATAATAAACTCTTTTTCCGACGGTACTTTGTTCCGCACGTCCGCGACACATGTATTAGACCTATTATGTATGGGTAGACGACGATGATTGTTTTTTTTTGGACCCCGACGTTATTGAATGTAGCATTTATCTATATTAAAGTAACTTTTGTAGAAATAAACGCATATTGAAACTTACAGCAGCTGAGAAAGCTGGTGGACTGTCGGAAAACATTTCTCTATTTAATTTTTCAATCATAAGTTGACTATGAATATAAGAAAAATCATGTGAAAGTAGTGGTAGCCCACTGGTAACGGCCGCGACTTAGAGTTGTAGGTAGTTGGTTTGAACCCTGACAGGAGCTTTAATTTGTGTAAATTATTTCACCACCACTGCTCTCAAAATGGTGAAGAATAACATCGTGAGGAAACTGTTCAAAAAAGTTCTAGACTAGAACCAAAAATTCTAAGATATGTGACATCTACCAACCGGCACTGGACCCGCACTGTGGATTATAGCCCACTCTCTCTCACAGAGAGGAGGCCTGTGTCCCAGCAGTGGGAACATTATATGCTTATGCTTATACATAGTGAAAAATAGAGTGTGAATTATTGTAAAACAGTCTTTGCAACAGATGCAAACTTCATTACATGAGACACTTGCCTCAAATTCGCAATTTACAATAACCGCTGTAGGTAGATGGAATTTTAACGAACATTATGAGAACCAAAACATTAATCAATGTAGTTATCCTGCAAGACTATAAACCCAGTTTAAACTGAGATATTCCACACCTATCGAAACCATTTCAATAATTGTAAACCAACCACTATCTCTAGCAACAACCACAGGCCATTATTTAGCAGTCAATAACGGGCACATTAAGATTGTCCGTTCTCCAATAAATTAGGAACCTTGTTTCACGTCTAGTGCTAAACGATTTGCTTACAAAACTAATATACGCCAAATACGAGCCAAGGTTGGTATTGTTGCACCAATATTATATCGACGAATTCAGTTCATTGTTCTGACGTGAGCACTGGGCATTGAACTGTGTGATCTTTAGATACGAATCACACAGTTCAATTGTTTAGATTTTTGTTGGTGTCATCGTATCTCATTGATACTAGTTATTCATTGTTGCCAGTGATAGTGCATGTGTACTGACTGTTTGATCGATGTGAGGATGTCAAGGTCTTAAATAAGGAGGACTTAGACCAAACAAAATGGATCATTCTCAGGAAATAGTTTGGGATTAGACATGCTAATATTTATTCTTGTAAGTGAGCAGGGTCTTATAACAGCCACTTTGGCAGAATCATAATAGGAAAATATTATGAATCATTGTAAAATGTCGTGAACTGCCAATTCTTAATATGATCTTCTTGCGATTCATATTACGAAATAATTCATCTGTTAGACAGTTTTCCATGGAGAATCGTAAAATGGTCCACACATTATGAATTGCTTTTGTGTCAAATTAAAGGAATTGCTAATGACTGCTGGAAATTCAGGAAATGAACTGCTTTTAGAGGAATTGCTAATGTGGCCGATTTAGGCCCCCTGATCTTAGTGTCAGGTGCAGTATCTGACATGAAAACATATTTTTTTAACCACAACGGGGCTGCCTTTGGCCTTCATCTCACCTGATGGTAAGTGATGGTCAGGGCGAAGGTGGAAGCGAGCTTCACCCGGTATCCTCAACCACAGAAGAACTGACTTACTAACATTGTTATTATGGCGACAGACTTAGATAAGATAGTGGTAGCTTGCCAAGCGGACTTAGAACAAGCCCCCTAACACAAACCAAATCGAGCAGATTTTTTCCCCCGCTGGAAATCGAACCCAGGACCTCTGGGCCTGAGATAGATGGTATGACGACTAGTCCACAGATGCGGTTAAAAATAAAATAAATATTTCTTTTCACGCAGTTATTGCTATATTCTATATGTATTGCAATATTTCTATTCCAGGGAACAACATAGAGCACTGTTGGCGCCTTTTGGGTCTGAGCCAAAATATGCCTTTTCGAGCTACTTTCGTAAGACGTGTGAGGGTTACCGCGCAGTGCATGAGTGATGGGATGCAAGCCTCAGAGCCTTGCCTGTACTACAACATCGTAAATTCAATCCTTTAACAATTTCAGCTAGAAGTAAAGAGATGTGAGGTAAGGAGCTCATAGAAAATCAAGATTTTGATGTTGTTCAATAAGACGTCGCTTAGGCAAGTAAGGGCTAACTGAGGTTGGCAATATAAGTAACTAGCAGCGCCCCGCGATTTTACCCGCATAATTCTCGATGCCGTAGGAATATCGGGATAAAAGATATCCTATATCCTTCTCCAGGTCATGGTCTACCCATTTGCGAAATTTCATCTAAATCCCTTCAGCCGTTTCAGAGTGGAAGCGTAACAAACAAACAAAAAAACTCACTTTCACATTTATAATATTAGTTAGGATAATACATGATGAAAGCACTTAAAAACACCTGAATTATTTTTTAAAGAAAGTGAAAAATAACTTAAAATGAAAATAACTTAAAATCGTTCAAGAGAAGTATCAACTTTGTAAGAAACAGCACCGTACAATAAGCCAGTTATGAAGCTAAAAATAAACGAGTTGCTACAGGCAAAAAGTTGGCAATATTAAAGCCTGTTCGTTTCATGAAGGTATCGTATCGCGAGGCAGCAGGCGTTGAAAATTTTCCAATATATCAGCCTAGCATAAAACCTCGTGATATTTTCATCTTTTATTTCCAAGTTCCAACAGCGAAATACGATAAAGATTTATTCTGTATTCTCAGACGCTGAAATCCGTCGTCTAGGTGTTAAATAAACACGATTACTTCACAAATCCGAGAGAAACGGATTAAACATTTCAACGAGGAGTTATACCTTTCATAATGAAAATATCAGAGATTATTTTAAATGTCGAGCTGGCAAATGAATGTTGATATTTTTTCTGTGGAGAGATTTTACATTCTTGTGAACAGCGGCTATTCAAGAATCCGAGTCTGTCTGTTGGTCGCATTGTAATGGTTGCGTCGCCGTGTCGTGGGAATGAAAATCTCTAGAACGAAGAAAGCATTTAACTGATTCAATATTGCGACTGCACCGTTTATACTGTAGTATTTCGTACTAATCACTATTTCTAACGAAGCTTCCAAGTAAACAGATCTGGCTTCATTTGGGAACACAATAATTTACGCAGCACAGTTACATGGACGCAAATTAACGTACTAGTCAAGCTAGCGTATGAACCGAAATACATTTCCCGCTAACATTTGTAATCTAAACAGACATTGCATCGGAAATGTAGCGAGTGTAATCCGATAGTAATGAATTACTACGGCATAATGCAAGAAATATTGTTGTTTGTATCAAAGGTATAACTCCAAAATGAAATCACCATTATATCGCTAGGTTAACGAAAATTTTCGGAGTAATCAAATAATTTAGGAGTTTGATCAATCCTAATTCTGGTTAACTGGGCAAAAATATACCTACCTAGAGTTTCGCTAGAATTCCCAATGAATTTAAACTTTTTGTATATCATTTTGATGCTGTTATGGCTCATACATTCCAATTTTTATTATTCGGTATCATTCCAACATTATCTCCACAAAACATTATCAAAGTACCTAAAGTACGAGAACAAACATTAACCGAATCGGTATTCAACATAAACCGCTTAGAATCTGCGTTCTATAGTTCCAGAATATTCCATTTCACCTGGACCGTAACCAGTGTTCATACGTGATGTTTGTTACGTCGCATTGTTAGTGAGCCTTCTGTGTTCTGTCCCTGCCTTAGTCCTAGACGTAGAATGGTGATGTACGGTCGTGTCACCCCCCTGAGCGTCCCATATGTCCCTCAGACAAGTCCCACCCAGCTCAGGTGCATGCTTGCTTAATTTGTCAAGAGAGATCACTCTACTACCACAGGGGTGGATCAATGGCCGGTTAAAACTATGAGTTATATTTGGAAGGGTGTAGTTTAAGCTTCTAATTATTAAAGTTCTTATTATTATTACCAAAGTAAGTGAGGATAATGAAAGGAATTTATGTATTTTGTTAGGTTTTGGTTTTCATGTTAGAAATAATTTTGATTAAAAACTAATAAATGTTTTGCCCTAGATTCTACCAGATTTTTTAATTGGAGCTGTGATTTAAAATCAATACTTTTATAACTTGAACCCTGTCGAACTGTTCTTCAGTATAAAACCACATGCACGATTTTATTTTTTTACTTCATGTCCTCCGTTACAAAAACAAAAGCGGAACAGAACATCATTATGGCTATGTAAAAAAGCAGAGCAAACATTGTTCAGTCTATTCTCACGACATCTGTGAACTGTCAGCTTCAGGCGCACACCTGTTTCCTCTGGGATTGCAAATATGTCGCCACGACGGAATACAACTGGTGACAGTTGACAAGCGCTTTAAGTTCAGGTTTTAAACCGCAGTTTCGAGATTTTGCATTTTGTATTTTTTGCTACAATATCAGCCCTAATGCAAAGTAAAAAATAAATTTAATAACATGAGGCGTGAATTTGGCTAACACTTTTAATTCTCACGAAAGGTACCCAAAGAGCCATTCAATGTCTTTTCAATTAATAATAGTAAGCCAAACATAAAATCTGAAACGATTTCAAAATAGACAAATGCTTTCAGAATCACTGAATAAACCAGTGTATTACATCCCATAATCTGGTTTTAGTTTTGTAATGAAATATCTAATCCTGTATTTATAGTATAATAAATCACATGCGATAGTAATAATCAGCATTTCGCTGCGGTCCCAATACTCAAACTAACACCACGGCTTTAATAGAAACTATACCACAAACAACAATTTGTTTACGTTTGTTTTAAACGTATCAGCAAGGACTAATCTAGATTTATAGCAGGTTTGGTCAACCTTCGGTGCAAACCCCTGGCTGTACCTATCTGTTGCAATTTATTAACGTTTTATTAGCGTTTCACCGGGATAAGGGTGCGTGGAAATATTGCCGGTATGCCGAAGGTTGCCGACACAGGCGACTCAATTTCGACCTTTTTCTATCAATCCTCATTTTCAGATAATTAGGGACGTTTTCGTGAAGTTCTGCGTTATTGGGCGATTATGTGTTAAATGGTGATAGTAAACAGTTTGATGATTTGAGTTACCTACTCTTTATTTTTTTGTGTAAGTACCTAATTATTTGTTTTATTTATCAACTAGCTTATAATTATATTTATAAAATAAAAGTAGCCTAGTAAATCCTTATAACATCAACTATCTGCCAATGAAAGTGCTGTCAAAATCGGTTCAGCCGTTTCGGAGATTAGCCGGAACGAAAAGACGGGCAGACGCGCAAAAAATAAAATAAAATTGAATGTTCCCGAATCGAATTAATAACATTTTTCAGTTCCAATAATGAGTATTTCAATTACACTGAAACTCCAAAAGTATTTATTTAGCTCGTTGTCACACAGGCGTGAATTACCGTTTTAATAATTATCCAGCAAATAATTAATCCGCCCCAAATGGGCGCTCTCTGAATAATTAATTAAATATTTATACTGTATTTACTAACGAAGTTTTCCCGTTGTGGTTGGCAATATTCAGTCAGTTTGAAAGTAGGTAGTAAAAATAATGTGAAATATTTATAATTAGGTATGGTAAAACGTGAACATTACTTGCGTATAATTTGATAAAACAATTGCCACTAATTCTCTTAATTTTACGAAAAAAGGGACTGTTATGAATGAACATCATTAACAATCGTATTAAAATACGCTTTTCCTACCTATTCCTGGAACGAAGTTCTTTAACGCGGCTTGCGGTAGGATTTCTATCAGTCAAAATCGTCACGTAACGAAAAAGCGTTATGCCTGGAAAAGTCAGTTTCAAGGTCTTTCAAGTTTCAAAGTTTTTGTTTTATAGTACAGAGCCATCTATTATAAGTTCTTAGCTTCTGAAAACTTATACTAGATGGCTCTGTATCAATACACAATAAACAGCGAAAGGAACTTCGTTCCAACCGGGTGTCCCACGACACCGCCCGACTTTTTTTTTTATGAGTCATGAATATGAACATTTTCAGTAACTTATCATTATCACTATTTGTTTATTTATTTATTTATTTATTATTTAGGATCTCCAACAAAAGATGTACACAATACATGACACAATTAAAGGACAACATCGGGTAATAAGTAGGTGTACTCCTTCACTTATAGGAGACCACAGCGTGCACAATAAAGTAAAAAATCTAACTAAGCTAACAAAGTTAAAAAGGTAAAATTTTGAAAATAAAATAATTTTTTGAAGGACATTAAAAAATTAAGAAAATCTAACATTTAGAGGTACTTAAATTAAATTAAATCTAATAAACACTGTTTATATTTGGACAGAGACTCGCAGATGTCTAAGTTCGTAGTTTTAGCCAACATGTTATATTGCCTACAAAGTCTTGGCACAGCGGCGAAATGACCGAGGTTCGTTTTTGAGCCAGGAATGTAAAATAAATTATACGTGTTATGCCTGGGAATCCGAGACGGAACTTTAATCTCTAATGAGCTCAAAAGTTCGCTGCAATCTATCGTTCCACTCAATAACTTGTGAAGGATGATGCAGTCCAGTTTCTTCCTACGACTGGCTAGTGTGTTCATGTGATAGTGCCTCAACCTGTCAGTGTAGCTAGTGAGTTGTTTAGCCAAGTGATCTCCGTAGCACAAATGGTAAAGGAACCGCTTTTGGACACTCTCCAATCGCTTGGAATAAACCTCGTAATGCGGATTCCATACCACGGAACTATATTCTAGGATTGGACGGACTAAAGTGTTGAAAAGCTTTATCTTTGTAGCGGGCCTTTTAAATTCCTTACTATTACGCAAAACAAATCCCAGTACCTTGAAAGATCTTGAGACAATATTTAGTATGTGCACATCGAACTTTAGCGCTTGATCGAGTTGAACACCCAGGTCGCGAATGTTGCTTAGTTTCTTAACCACGATCGAGTCTATGTAGTATTTGTTCTCGAGCACTTTTTTATTACGAGTAAACTGGATGTAATGACATTTACTTATATTTAAAAGCATTTTGTTTAATTTGCACCATTCTACAAGTCTGTTGATGTCGTCCTGTAGCAATTTGGAGTCAAAGTTACTCTGGATTGGCTTCATTATCTTTAAATCGTCCGCAAACAAATAAACACGGGAGTGTTTGAAGCACTTAGTTATGTCATTGATGAAAACATTGAAAAGAATCGGCCCCAAATGCGATCCTTGCGGGATTCCAGAGGTTGCTAGATAGCTTTCAGAGAAATGACCGTTCACTACCACTTTTGATTTTCTCTTCTCCAGGTAAGATTTAAACCACCCTATCAACGTTCCACCCACACCCAGTTGAGCCAATTTATCAATAAGAAGACGGTGGTCTACTTTATCAAATGCCTTGCTAAAATCAGTATAGATTGCGTCCACTGGTATGCGATTGTCAAGGCATTTAGACAAAGCCGACGTAAAACATAGTAGGTTAGTATTGGTCGATCTAGATTTAATGAAACCATGCTGACATTCAGTAATGTGTTCTTTAAGGTACCACATCAGATGTCTGCTAACAAGTTTTTCGAATACTTTTCTAAATGTTATTAGTAATGAGATTGGTCTATAATTATCCACTAAATGCTTTACTCCAGACTTAAATATGGGTATGACAAGAGCTTCTTTCCAGATGTCGGGAAAGATACCATCGTGCAAAGATTTATTAAAGATTATTTGTAGGGGCAATACTAAAACTTTTGCACATCTTTTGATAAATATAGGAGGAATACCATCGCTACCCGCGCCTTTAGTTTCATCTAATCCAATTAATTCACGGTACAATTCTTTGCTATCAAATTCTAAATTACACAGTGCTGCAGACATGAGAGAAAAACCAATGTTAGTGAGATTTGGACTATCTGTAGGGGTACTAAAGGTACTTGCGAAATGTTTACTAAACATGTTGCAAACATCGCTTCCACCTGATGCAATTTTATTGTTATGAGACATTTGTACCGGATATGTACTGCTACCTTTTCTTTTATTTTTTATAAAAGCCCAGAATGTTTTCGGGTTTTTTGTTATGTTGTTTTCAATATTAGAGATATATTTCTTGTAGCATGTAGAACTTAGAACATTGCATTCATCCCGTAAACTCTCGAAGTGCTCCCGGTCTAACGGATTCTTGTACTTTTTAAAACGAACGTGGTATTTGTACTTTTCTTTTAGAAGTTGTATAAGATCCCGTGAGTACCAAGGTGGATATTTATTGCTGGATGTTTTTTTCATAGGGATACATTCTTTAATAGTATGTCTTAATAAGTTATAAAAAACGCCCACCATATCGTTAACAGATGAACAGTTTTTGAACTCACGTTCCCATTCTATTGCCAACAAACGACGTTGGACGTTTTCATAATCTGCTCGAGAAAAGTTTGGTTTTTGCACATTTTTAGCTTCAATAAAACACTCTGCGAGCACTGGTAGACTAAACTCAAATGGGGGATGTAAAGGGTCCTCTTTCGATAAACTGTGGTTAGAACGAGTGATGTTCGTAATTGGGGTGTTACAGAGTATTAAATCCAATATTTTAGACTTGTTGTTTAAGATATTATTGTATTGATTTAGGCCATTCAAAGTCAAGAACTCGGAGAGTATCGCACTTAAATCAGAGTTGCTGGGTTCTGGGTATAAGTATATGGGGTCATTATTAGCAAGCCATCTAATATTAGCGAGGTTAAAGTCTCCTAAAATCAAAATTTGCTCATTATCAATAAATAACTGATTAACGTTTTGGGTAAATAACTCCAGTGTATCTCGATGAATGGGTGGAGGCAGGTAAACTCCGCCGACATACATTTTATTGTATTTTTTTTTAGATGAACTGATATCAACAGTTATCCATAAATCTTCAATGTTGCTTTCAAAGTGTGACAATCTACTCGATTTCAACGTTTTCAAAACAGCGATCAAAACCCCTCCGCCATCTTTACGAGTTTTATATCTACTTGACTCACGATCGCGCCTATAAACTACATATCTATCATCGAACAACTCAGAGTCGTAGACGCCGCTGTTCAACCAAGTCTCTGTAAGCACTACAATGTCATAATTATGTATCGATATGTTATGGTAAAAGTTAATAGTTTTGGTTTTTAAGCCTCGTACATTTTGATAGTACACTTGAAGTGGACAATTGAATGTGAGTATAATAACAACAGGAACTTGCAACTTATGACATTAGTTAATAAAATTATGCTAACGATTTTATCTTATCTAGGCTATTAATAACAATTCTTTGTGAAGACTCGTCTTTTTTCATGAAGACCTTGCCGTCCCGAACCCAAACAAACTTAAAACCAAGTTCTTTGCCGCGGATCCGAGCAGCGGCATGGATAGCTTGTTAGTTAGTTTTATAATATTTGCTTGTTAGTTAGTTTTATAATATTCCCAGACTAAAAATATCCATAAGTTGGTAGGAACTAAGCATAATCAATATTTCAAATAACTCGAAAAAGTCCAAGTAGAAACTAAACAAGATGCAACTTTTCTTTTACCACGGAATGTTTAACCTTCCAACGTAAGTGCTTACCGAAACCAGCTTAAAACAACAAAGGGTTACTTCAGTTTACATAATCTTCCTTACAGCAATGGAGCCTTTACGAGGGTTGACTATGACGTCACAGTATATATTTGTAGAAGGAATTACTTCCGACTATGTGAGAATAATCGCTGATTTTCACGACAGATCACGTACACTTATTACGTGATTATTAATTAATAAATGTTTGACAAAAAATCACATCCATGTTCAAGGAAGGAGAAGGTATAGGTATGCGAGTGGTTCAAATATAGAATCCTGAGCGTTGCGAGGGTTTCAATACAAGTACTCGCGCCAAAAAACCATTCAATTTACAAAAACTAGACATAGGCAGATGATTTACTTATGTCTAGTTTTATAGTAGGTACAAGTTTCGTCAGTTATATAAAATTCCCATAAAAGAGGGGTGACCTTATTGATATCAAACGGGCACAAAATAATCTAAACTCCGGGCTGTTAAGGAGCAATTCTTATGGCAAAAACCCTTATTTTTAATTGACAATCTTAGGGATCAAATTCAGCGTGTATTCCCGTTCGTCCCACTGGCGTCGTCCCACTGGTGGGACGAACGGGAATGATTTATAGTTTTATTTTTAATTCCCGTTGGTCCCACTGAATAGTTTGAGTCTGGTTGTTGTTCAATTTTACACTCATTTATCCTAACTAATACCTACTATAAATGCGAAAGTAAGTTTGTTTGTTTATTTGTTAGGTACACATTCACGCTAAAACTGCTAAAATGATTTAGATGCAATTTGGCACACGGGTAGACCATGACTTTGTTTTGCGACATAGGATACTTTTTGTACGTTGCATGCATACAAGACGGAATTCCGTGCAAAACACTTTGTGCACAATTTATGAACAGTACATAACCTAACAAAAAGTACTAGGCTTGCATGAATTCAGGATAGTATTTCAATCATTAGTTTTATCTAACTTATAGAATTTGAATGACAGACACATTTTTTGTGCCTTTGCCATATGTATACCATACTGTAGCCTTGTAATTTAAGTATGAATAATCAACTATCTGTGTGCCAAACATCCAAATCCTATTAGAGGCATAATACTGATGATTGAAATACTTTCGTCAATTCATGCAAGCTTAGTACTTTTTGTTAGGTTAATGTGTAGAAATTGTAAACACGGTGTTGTGAATTGAATATCGTACCGTACGTGTTAAATTACCTATCTTTCATTCGAGCGGGAATAAATTTAATATAATTTATTAAATTCCCGTTCCGTACGCCAGTGGGACGAACAGGAATACACGAAATTCAGGACCCCATGTTCAGCAACAATGCTTTAGACCGAGGATGCAGTCACAGCCGAGGATATTAGAATGTAACTTGTACTCAAGTTTCTCGTCGAGTCGTCGTCGATGGCGGTTGTATCTCTCAGAATCTTTATTTACCTGAAAAGTGAAAACAATCCGTTAGTTGAATTCAGATTAGCGGTCAGACAATCATTCTCTTTTAATGTCAACTCCATAAACATATTTATTACTGTATTTCCGCACCCAAACAGCTTTCTTTAAAGCTTGGAGAATACGTAAAAAGTAACGGTATGCAAATGCAACTCCTTTCTTTACCTCCTACATCAGCTTTAGTCATCGTCCATCATCAATCATTTACCAAATAAAAGAACAACAGTTTCGATATCTTTGACTGTTTTATTTTATATCACGATCACTAAAAGTAAAATACCAAACCGTGAATCACCTTTTACGAAGAAGAACTTTTCGATGATGCACTTCATTTTAGAAAGTTGGTTTTAAAAGCCAATCCTGGCTGGGATATCAGTTAAAAGAACAAATCTTAAAAGCAACGCTGGCTCTTTATTAATACCTACACGAAAACATTGAAAGACAAAACAAGTTAAATTAAATTTAAAATTTAAAAAACCCCCGACAGAAACAAAGCATCTAATAAACGTTTTTTTATAGCTAAGAACACTCTCGATAAAGTCACCTTCCAAACAAAACCAAAAAAATCAAAATCGGTTCAACCGTTTGGCAGATACGATGTCGCAGACACACACAGATATACACGTTAAACTTATAACATCCTCTTTTTTCGTCGGGGGTTAAAAAAGAAAACCACAACAAAAATCCTTCTGAACTCCGAAAAACAAATGACAGCTTAATAAAAGTGGAAAACCGCCATGTCCAGAATGCAAAATGATGGTCAAATAATTCGGTTGTCAAGGGGAACAAACCGTAGGAACACGGGCAGGGCACTGACTAATGGGCAACGTCGGCAGGCTCCGCAAACATCGGTGCCTCTTACACGTCCATATTAAATCACAGGCTTTGTCTTAGACCTGGGCAGATGGAGCATGCGTGATTGCCTGAATAAAATATGCGGCTAGCTAGAGTCCTTCTATAGTCGGGGATTAGCCGTCTGTTGATGCCTTATCGCTTCCGTCTTTAGGGATCATAGACTATTCTGGTTGTTGATCAATGCATGCTATATAGCTGCTGAGTCAATACGTTTTGTGTTTATTCCGTTCCTAATTAAAGCAACATTAATCATTTAAGAAAAAAAATATGAAAGATTTAAACTAAGAGGTTAAAAATTTACTATTTTTTGGACCTCCAGAATCAACAAAATACAACAACAGAATTTACGAAAATTCTACCTGCCCGCTAAAACAATGGAATAAAATTTCCATTAAACGTTATGTCTGCAAAGGGGAAAACGTTTAAACAATCAGGGAAGTAATATTATGCGCTCACTTACAAAGAACCCCCTTGCTCATTTTACAACAAGTACCTGCATTTAATTTACTCTTCTGTCTGTGGAATCAATTCTTAAGGAAGGTCTAACTCTTTAATAAATGCAGAAAATATTGATGTTAATGATGAGTTTTATGAAAACAGCCTAAAACGGCCACATTAGCAATTGCTCTAATTTCATACAAAATGGTGACACATATTAGCTGAATCATATTATGTACTCAATTAGATTTATATTTGGTGTAAATATTGCTGCATTATACTTAATTATTAATAAAATGAACGTAATTTATATTAATTTATTTTAATTTAACATTAAACTTCAATAAAGCAATTCATAATTTGTAAACTATTTTACGAATCTCAACTGTCAAATAGATGGATTGCGCACACAGAACATTTATGAATTGTCAGTTTGTGACATTTTACGATAATTCACAATATTATGATTCTGCCAAAGTGACCGTTTTCAGCTGCGTCTTCTCCCATAGAAGAAATAATCTTAAATGCTTGATCAACAAAGTAGTTGTGCCCTTTGATTTCTAAGAAACAATACATCAGCTGCTAACCATGCATCAGTGTACGTGTATTTGTTTGGCTTTTAATGCATCCGGGTCGAACCACTTTTAACTTGCATTAATATTATAACATTAGAACTAATGCTCGATGAAATTAGAATTATTAATAGCCCATCTGAAGTGGGGCAGCTAATAACCGTTGCTTGGAATTCATTTTTAATCAAGATGTATGCGTAATATCGATAAGTTATTCGAGCGGAAGTAATTCATTCTGTAGTGATTCATCTATAGTTTATATTTTATCTTGTTTGAGTAAAAGCATGTCTTAAAAATTATTAAAATGATGCTATCATAATATTACTGACTTAGTAAATGAGATTACTTTAAAATATATCAAACTCGATGACCGAAACGCTTTGGCCGTTCGCCATAATCAGTATAAAGGGCTCGGATAACGTCGGCACGTTTCGCCAAAATAAATTCTAATAAACTTAATTAAGCTGTACAACGGTATTATCTCTGTCAAAATTTACCTCCCCAAATTAAAAGGCGAAAAAGTTAGCCCCCCGCGCTTTGAGTGTCAAAGGAAAATAAGATAAAGTTGCTCTCTACGTGACTCAGCTATACAAACATTTTTTGAGTAGCATAGCAAATAGATGAGGACGCTTTGGAGAAGGCTGGAAGGATTGCTTCGGTCGTTTTTTAGGGTTCCGTACCCAAAGGGTAAAACGAGACCCTATTACTAAGGCTCCGCTGTCTGTCTGTCCGTCTGTCTGTCTGTGTAACCGTGATAGTTAGACAGTTGAAATTTTCACAGATGATGTATTTCTGTCGCTGTAACAACAAATACAAAAAAACAGAATAAAATAAATATTTAAGGGGGCTCCCATACAACAAACGTGATTTTTTTGCTCGATATTGGTAACGGCAACAGGTAGACGCTTGAAATATTCACAGAATATTTAGTTATATATTCACTTTAAAAATAAATAATTAAATTAAAATAAAACAAATATTTAAGGGAGTCCCTTAAATATTTTCCCATACAACAGACATGATTTTTTGCCGTTTTTATAGATATGCCGCAATGTTGCTAAGTACACAAAAAACGATTGAAGTTAATAAAAGAAGAAAGCACGAAAGTGAAATTCATTCCTTTTATCCTCAGGAAATAAAAAAGTATAAATTACATTTACGTACTTAACCTAAAAGTTTATAGCAAAACATGGCTGGCCAGTAAAGTAAGCTCTTCCAACCACAAACGAAAGGGGTAAGCTTGTAACTCAATCTGGTATTAATACGGCTTCTTAAGAGAAAAAAAAAACAGAACCGACTATATTTTTTCCTCGCAATAATTTTGTCGACGACCATTCGTGCGAATGAGAAGGAAAGCGGGAATAAGGAAGAGTGAAAGAGACAAAAGCAGGAGAAATATAATCCTCCACTAATGATAACCGGTGCACCTGCGTGATATTTGGCCCGAAAATTATGGGCAATACAGATGGAGCGGGATGCTGCTTTGTAATAAGAGGGTAGATGTCGCAAATGCAAAATATAGCGCATGACAACGAGCTTTAATATTTTGAAGCTTGGAGAATAATTTTGCCAAAAATATATTTTGTTAATATTTACGTAGCTGCGACATGTAACGAGTAAGAGGCATGTCAGGAACCTATAATGTGTTGCTCTTAAAAGAGCTTGTCTTGTCAACCCGAGCCCTTTGGGTTCAGCAGTGACCCATTTACCTCATTCTGGCTTGAATACATGTTCAAGAGATGGGCTTTGAGCTATTTTTAATGGCTATTTTCAAGTAAACCTTTTAATCATGAGGTGGAGGTATTTGTAATTCAGTCTAATTATAGCAAATATTTGTTTATTCATTAAAATATACTTCAAATCTTTATGTATAATAAGAATAAAGAGAATCAGCAATCTCAAATTGCTATACAGAGCTGCAATATTTATTCCTGGATTTATCATTGTCCAATTCGAACAATCGAACCGAATACAACGCTTCATAGTTTCATTCATTTTGTTATCCTCCAATTAAAGATGAAATTCAAATCACAACAATGTGGTAGTGAATTGGGAGAATACAGAGTTCCAATATAGATTTTAGAATCAAAATAAATGAAATTGGAAATACTCTTCACATTTCTTTTAATTGATTTAGTATTTATCTGTGAAAAGGCTTTCAAAGAGAGAGAGAGAGGGGGTTTTTAAATGGCTACACAACTCTTAACGAAATATCTAAGTGGGTAAAATAAAATTGAATGTTGAATGGGAAAGTTTGCCGATAAAGACTTAAATAAGTTAAATAATATTAATGAAGATGTATGAATAAATATAAATACATAAATATATAATTGTTGATAGAGTTGTCCCCAATGAGCCTGACCTGTAGATGGGTATTGAATGTACAAACCGCATTGATTTGTCTCATCTTACAATTTACACAGATACAGAAACTGAATACCTATGACCTTTGCTATTGAAACTCATCTATTTATTATCATTAAGGGAAAACCACAAAACAATCATAAATAAGGATAATCTTTACACCTGCATTAGAAGAAAAGGCGAAATATTGTAATGACACATATGCAACTCATAACGATTGCCATGCCTTAAAAATCCAAACCCACAAAGGAACATTTTAAATATATGACATGTTTTTGTTGAATCTCCAGAAAGCAAGCAGTAACGACCAACTGAGAAAAAAGTGTCACTTTGTGCTCTAGAGCTGGAGCAAGTTCAGTTAAAATTGGTTTCTTAACTGGCGCTTCTTGTCGCTCTTCACTTTGAACAGAACTTACGATCCTAGGACACTATCGTTAATTCAGTTCAAAGTTCACAGTTTGAAGAATTTTACATCAATAAAAAAATTAATAGAAAACTAATTAAAATTGTGAATTTTAATGAAAAAATCACAAAACAAGAAAGACATAAAATGTTAATCAAAGAAACAAAACAAGAATGCGACCTCAATTATATTCGTATTCTGTTAATTACCGGAGACAGTAGGTTTAATTTACTTGAAACTTTTGCTCCCCAAGTTGGCAGAGTGGACTGCAAAGCCCCGAATTTAAAAGCGGGTGCCGCAAGCAAAGTCCGTGGTAGCCGTGAGAATGCTAGAGAATGGTGTGAACACGTACAAAATGTTTACTTTTCCTTTGTGCAGCTAGTTCCCTGGCTGGTGCAAAGGATCGGCGACGAGCGGGCGGCAAGTGTTTGCTTTTACTCAATATATGTTTGTTTGTCAACGTAAAAGGAGATGCAGTAGTTAGAATATTCTGTTTAATGAGAGACGGAATATTAACTCTGCTGCTCACAAAGCTGTGTGGAAACCAAATAGAAGTAAATAAATAATGTACCAATTTCTTCAAGCGTTATATTTTAATCGGTTGTAAATTAATAGATATTGCAGACTTCACGTTTTGTGTAAATACGTACCTATGTGGTTTGTAACTATGTACATTTTCCTTGCTTACTTAATGTTAATTACTGTACTACAGGTAATCTTTTTATTAAATTAAACTTTATTGTACGAAAATAGTCTTTGTACAGCTATTTCAAATCGTACTTTTATAATTTAGGAAATCTTATTTCCCGCCACTACTTCCGCTTCTCACTTGCATGCCTGGTAAGACAAACGGTGAGACGGGTGGTGGACTTTAGGACTTTTACTGTTATTGTTATTTGGACGAGGAATGTTTGCTACTGGCTGCCGGGGAATATGGATTTCAAATGTATTTTCTCCTGTTTGAAATTTACAGGGAATTTTAAAGTAATTCCTACTCTACTTTTGTTTGCTTATTTTCTGCAACTGGCCTGATTCTTTTGTGACATTCGGTGCGCTTGCACAAAATGTATTCGTGAGTTATGAGACTTCGTATGAGCACTTTGAACATTTTAAATATAGAGGTAGCATTTGCGAATAAGTTATGCAATAACTTCTAAGTGTATGTTTGCCTACCTGAGAGTATTTGAAGTAAGTTATGAAGAGGTTACGTATTACGTATGTACAAAGCAGAACATAAAATCATTGGAATATTTTTATCTTCCTTGTAAATCCATTCAAATGTAATATGTAATTGGCCCGTTGGACTTGGATGCTACTTATTTTATTGATGCTAACATAGCTATCTTAATTTTATTTTAAAGTTATCTTTTATGGCTCCCCCAGACAGGCGCGACGCGACCCTGATAAAACAACTTCTATAAAATCTTCACGGAAATAGTTCTATCGGTGTCGCGTCGCGCCTGTCTGCGGGAGCCTTAAAATATAACTTTTGTAGAAACAAGATATCATAAGAAAGCCTCAAAAAGAACAGTTAACAAGAGCGTACTTATTAATTAAACCTAATTAAACTTACAAAACTAAAGCAATTATTTTGTTATAGAAGCAGTTACAAAAATAGCACTCCAAAGTCTACAAACTTCCTTTAACAGTAACGTAACAGTTATGAGTAACCCGTCAAACTGTAATGTTACGGAGACGCCTCATTAACCTGTCTGAGGTACACTTGAGACTCATTGTGTCAGTAATCGACGCCTTCAATCGCTTGTTTATACAGCCCAGCGATCAGATGGTAATGTAAACGTAATACAACGAAATTATGTTCAGTTTAAGGACGCTGAGAACAATGTTTATGTTAATGTGAACCAAGTATGCAGGAATATAAACGATAAACAAACAAATACTTATGTTTATTGTGGTGATCGATTTATGGAAGCGTCCACTTGTAACTCTTAGGAAAAGGTAAGTCTATTCTTGTCGATGTTTTTTTGAATATTTATTATTACCCTCAAGCACATGCTGATTTATATATAGTATTTAAGTGCTTCAGAAAATACAATGTCAACAAAAATACCATCAATACAGTAATATAATTTACTGTAAGTCATATCTAAAAATCAACTCCAGCAATTAAATAGACAATACCAGTAATCTCAATACCAAGAAACATCTTGTTCTAAACAAACGATAAACCGTTGAAGAATCCCCATCAAGATAATAATCTTCATTCGAATTAATTGAAGCTTGACTTCATTTTATATGTTCATGTCCCTTTTACTACACAATATAAATTCATGACAATTGCAGGAGCGCATATCAAAGGCACTCGTTACATAAAAGAGAGAACATAATAAGAAATATGACAAACGTGCATCGTTAAAGCATAATTTACTTCGTGACTGACAATATAAAAATGTCATCAAAACTTGGAATTAGAATTAGCTAACAACTTACTTACAAGCCATAAAGCAAAGTGACAGGGAGACTCGAACGCTCTAATCAAATCTAATCCAGTTAAAACTTTTCCAATAAGCTTCCCCCACAGATGCATTCCTTCACCACCATCGTAAATGTTTGCAGAATGAGTCACGGGTTTAGTGGGCGAGTATCGTCTCCTACAGGTTCGGTCTTGAGTAAGTAAGCCTTGGGGTACTATATTGATATAATCCTTGACCATGCAATAGCATAATGGATTAAAAAGTTCAATGCATCCCGTAGGCGTTGCGGGTTCATCGCACAAGGGTTCCTCAGGGAGCTATCTTTGGCCCATTGATTTTAGCATCGTATAGAATGGTTTTCAGTTGATACAATCAATATTGATATTTAAAAAGGATTCTTATTAATAGAATATAATCTACCACAAGACCAATTTGCTGATAAAATGACATTATCTATTGCATGACCAAGGAATATTATCATAACCAGCATTTTTAATATCATTACTTCGCATGAACACATAAACATTATTATCGTTAATCTTCATTTTAGTAGCCATAATTACCCAATAATTGTGGCAGGACTTTAACAGAATTCTTCACTAATTTCTTTGAAATTAACCCTTGGAAGCAAAGAAATTGGTAGGAATATCTTTAGGTAGGGATACCAAAACTTGATCTCACGTCTAGCCGACGGGCCATTTAACTAATGAGATAAATCTCCAGCCTTGGGGTAGATTTTTACCCCAAGCAAGTGAACAAGTAATCTTTCAATCTTTTAATGACATAAGTTTGGGTACACGATGATTGTCGGATTTTTCGCTGCGATCAAGAGGATTACAAAAAGTCCCAGTTGGGTACAATAAATTAAGATGCTAAAGAAAGTGTGGGTAATCTGAAAAGATTTTCCAGATGCTTTATTTTAGTTCGGTAATATTTGCTATTGGGTTTATGCGATAAAGAAAAATGGTATTAGATAATTCTTACAATAAAGTTACTTTTAACTTTGCGCATCTTAATTATAAAATAAGTGACAACGTTAGGTTAGGTTAGGAGTAATAAATTTTGGTAATACTTATTACTGGAAATTAATCTGTTATGCTATTCTGTAAAAATCTCACCGTGAAAACTTAGATGAAGTGAGCTTGGAGTGAACTGTCAGTGCCTTTGTATCAGTAGGTATTGATGACAATGACAGCTCACTTCAACTAAGTTTTCACGGTGAGATGGTTACAGAATAGCAATGCTGAATAAATGAACGTTTTTTTTTTTTGTCAATAAATTGTGCTGTCGCTGCCTTGTCATTACAATGAGAATATTACTTAGAAAAACAATATTACCAGGGCGATCCAAATCCAATTTGAATACTTACTTCAACAGAGCAGTTCTACACTTACAATCAATTCAAATACGGATACAATTCGTTTCTACCAATTTTTCTCATAAAATAAACATCCAGCAATTTATTAAACCATAATTTCCATTTTTCCTTATTTGCAAATACGAAATTAAAGCTACGGAAGATTTATGCACAATACAAAAAGAGCAAAATATTAATCAAAGAAACAACGGTAGATGGGTATCATCAGTCACATAACACCATCCCCTAGACAATGAGCGCGATGGAATGGAAACGATCAAAAATGTAATCCATTTGCTTGTAGTGGATGGTTCATGAGATAATAACGCAAAGATATATGATCTTCAAATATGACACCTACTTTAGTCTTTAATATTCGGAGTATAGTACGTTATGTTTTATTCATCGACTTAGTTACTTTATCGCACTATTATAAAATTTAAGGACTTTTTTACATGGGTTTATGAAGGTATATAAATTCCATCTGTCTTCATAGACACACGTAATATAACCAGATGGGTTGCCATCTTGAGAAAGCGTGGTGATCAATGCTCGTGCCTTCTCTGTATGAGAGGAGACTTTTGCCCAGCAGTGGGACAATAATAAGCTGGTATTATTTATATGCAAGTAGCTTGCAGGCCATCGTGAAGTTAACCAATCAGAAGTTGTTACGGCACAATAGCATACAAGCTACTTGCATAGTTTTGAGCAAGTTACAGTCAAGTACGAATATATCTCACCGTGAAAATATAAATAGTGTCAATCCCCAACATCTGCCAATTAATTCCATAAAAAATTCACCGCGACAACTTAGGTGACGTGAGCCTGAATTGAGCTGTCAATAGTGTCAAACTCCTAGCATTAGGTGGAATGACAGGTCACTTCACCTAAGTTTTCACGGTGAGATTTTTACAGAATATACCGGTTCGTGTGAGCTTTCTAGACAGGAAAGTCACTGACATTCATTTTCTTTAGGTCGTCTCACTCCCCATACAACGGCGTCTATACGTGACTTCTGTTCAACGGCACGGAATATTTTATTTCCACGGTTCATATATCTTTATTATTAAAAATAAGCGTATCGCATAACTTTGTGAGGCGAGTAAGGTAAGTGATTTCGTATCGTATTTTTTTTTTGACACGAACGACAAAATATTACTTTGTATTTTTGTTTCATTGGTTGATGCAAAAATGGGTGTTAAACAGATGTGGTCATCGTGCTCAAGGGATTTTCTTTTCGAAATGGTTAGATTTGGGCGTCCATGATAGTACGTTTTAAAAAATGCGTGTGATTTATTAAGTAACATTTTTAGTATGGAAACGGAATGGAAACTTGTTATTATTTAATATCCAATATTAAATGTAAAAAGAAACGGGCAAAATACTTCAGCAAGAATTCATCTTGCTGTACATGTTTACTTTATGATTCATTTTGAATAATTATGGCAACAATATTGTTCCATGAAGAAAATATTACACGATATTATTACTCTTATCTTTTCCTCCATTTTGCTTTACCTAAACCCATCACATTTTATCTTTATAGGATCAATAACTATTTACATTTAATAAGGGAGGAGTACAACAGAATCATTTTACGGAAATTCCTCCCTCCGATGCCGTTTCGTTACGCCATTATTCAGAATAGGGAGCCGAGCACTTAGCGACATTGGTCTTATTGTTATTTTTGAAACTCATTTGAATGTCATGTCAAAATGTGAAACGGAATCGCAAATCGTAACGTGACATTTCTAACTAGCTTAGACTGAATGCTTTCTAAAATATGCACGTTAAATTGAAAACACTAGTTGAAGCAGATTTGTTAATTTAACGAACGTCAATGTAATGAATTTAATAAGTCGGGTTAGCCGAAGACTCATAATTTTTCATTAAATAGGTCATTCATTAGCATAAGACAACCTTTATAAAGTACAACTTGCGCCCATGATGAAAATGCCACAAATATTAAAAATAATACTAATCATAAAGTAAGACCACCATTTCATAGAATACTACAACAATACAAACTGGTTCAAGTTCACAACACTGAATAATCAGACAAAACAACGGATGTACGTAACAACAAACAAAGACAGTAAATAAATTAATAATGATTTGAGTATGAAGGGCTTAACATCGCAATTGAAACTTCCGTCGGCCATACATCATGCGATGTTTCGTACGGCATGACGGATCGTAGAGAGCCCGCTTAAGTAGAACAGCCACTGCATTGCAAACTACTTTAATTTAATCTGTTTCCATTGTAATTGTTGATTAATTGTGTAATTTGCACGTGTCGTCTTCAAGTGTTGTTGTGTTACAATGAGACGGGTTACTGAGAAATGAGATATAGATTTAGCACTTCCAAGATGTACATTGTCATATTTGTCATTATCATCCTCTACGTACGTTTTCAACCTTATTCAAGTCAATTCTTTATTGCATTCCACAATGTATTTGCTTAGGTGGTAAACATTTGCGTATGAACAATCGTGGACCCTATCGGGCACAGCAAAAGAAGTATAGGTAGAGAGGACTTATTGTTCATCTTATATAATCTAACATACTAATATTAAAACAAAAACAAAAGACATTTATTGGGTACCATTTTACATGTGCTTTAAGGATTTATCATCTAAATATTAATTTACACTGTAATAACATTTACTTATTAAAAGAGTTTAATTTATTCGGAACTCTGGACTGCCTCGTTGGTTTAGTGGTCGCAAGCGCAACTGCTGAGCATGAGGTTCTGGGTTCACTACCCAGAACAGGCAGTGTCATTGGGTTTTCCAAAAGGTAACAGCCCAGAGTCTGGATTTGTGCCCGGTTAATGTGCCTCCTATTACATGGGAGTTAAACATAAGTAGCGAAATGTGGATGTACTATTAGGTACACCTTTGTCCAACCCTTCGGGGATTACAGGCGTGATGTTATATATTCAACCTTACTTTATCGATATGTCTTAGATTTTTGTTTTACTTGTCCATTATCATTACCATGATACGATAATTGGACGCAATCGAGTCGAGAGATCGGAGTCAATCTTAATTTTTCACAATTAGCAACATCAGACATTATCTGCTCTGACTTCAAGTCTACTCCACACGGTCTCCCCATGGACCGTGTCATTAATTGCTATAATCATTGCACTTAGCTAACGGATAAGGATCTTGGCACGTTTACCGTTTTAGTGTAACCAGAGACGGCTGTCTGCTTTTATGTTTCAAGTTTATGTTTATTTGCAGTCAATTTGGATGCAAACAAAAAAAAAATCCACAAGATGAATTCTCCCGAGTTTTAATTTGAAACTGTTAGAATATTTACCCTAGAATATCCATCTGTATCTACATAAAACCAGCTACGTATAAACAATACAATATTAATGTAAAACCGCGCGTCATCGTGTATCAGACATGTCCTGATATTAAAGTTTGTCAGTTAGTCCTGGTACTGACGGCTGATAGCCACAGCGCTTTGGGAATTCGTTACATGTTCGGGTTAAATGCATTTTGTTATTATATTTCACGTTCGAGTCCCTCTGTTATCTTTCAATGGACTAAATGAAAATGTTTTGTGTACATTTGGAATAATTATTTTTATTACAGCCATAAAAATGTTTTAACCGAGTTTCTCTCTTTTAATGTTTGAAACATTATACACTTCTGTGAAGTAATGACTACATGAAACATAACTGTCCGAATTAAAACATTAGTTAAAGCTTTATTAAAATATAACACCTTTGTTCATGTAAAAACAACATGCATTAAATTAACTTTCAATAGCTTTTTATACCGTTAATGTTAAACTCTTGAACATTACACGGAACCCAGCGCCAACTTAAATTTCCTTTAAAATTGATTCCATTCACGCGAAAGCATCACTTTCTTTAAGTGACTTCGACTAATCTGTCCCCGGTCCATTAGTAACCTCTGGTTTTAGAGTCATTAATCCACCATGGCCACCGGACAGTTGACTGACATCACGTGAAGGGGAGAAATACGCACAATGTACTACATGAATAATTTCTTTTGTGAAAGTATGTGTGAAAAGTTATGAGAAAATCGCGCTTGAAGCCGTTATGGTGATTGACGCACGATTTTTGCTATGGCGTACTCTTTACTACTGTGTATCACGATTTGATAGTTAGCCATGACTTTTTATGGTAAAAGCGATATCTTTCTAACATTTTCTCTGAGCTGTAGCAGGCACTGATTTGTTATAAAATACTGAAATGAACATCATTGTGACTAAAATCAACTTAAGTTTCCAATAATTGTTTTCTTATGAGTGTAAATTATTATAGAACTGATAGGTAATCAGTACTATAAAATCGGATCAATAATTATATCTAGAAAACAGTTTATTGATGGGAGAAAACTGAAATAGCTACTCGGACTTAGAAATTACAGGAAATCTAAAGTACATGTCTATTAATAGCGTGGCGGGTAAAGCACTTACACAAGCATTAAAAAAAAAAAGGAAAGCAAAGGCCAGTACGCACAATGCCACGCATTCCTTACATTCCTGACACAAGTAATAAACAAAAAAACTTTCAGAATGTTTTTTATGTAGCAACCGGAATCAAGGCGCATACTCTTTAAGGTCGTCACGTCTCATTTGGATTGGCCACCCATCCGCCAAGAGCCAGATCGATCACATTTCAAAACTTTACAACTTCCTCATAAAATTGTACACTGCCCGGCCATAAATATGGCACAGCATTTGAAAAAGTCTCGGCTTCGTCTTTGTAGAGCGTCATCTCTGGAACTTGTATGACAGAATCTTTTCCAAAGTTCGATGGCCCATTTTTACGGCCGGGCACTGTAGAATGTAAATACTTTGACCTAATAAAACATGTTTCGAACAAGAACCTTTAAAGCAAATAAAGTGTTGTCCTACAAAAGAATCGTAAACATGAGCTTTAAGCTTTACATCGTGTGCGAACATAAACATTGGACGTTTCTCTAAACAGAGTGGAGGTTTATTCGCAACATTCCGATGGTTTCCCATTTTATTCGAGAATCCCAGTGGGAACAGGGTTACCGTACGAATCACTAACCTACTAACAATGAGCCTTCAAAAGAGCAGTCCCTGGTGAATTAGATGTTTTAACTTGGAACTGCTTCTTACATTGAGTAACGTTATACCTACTTTTAATTCTGCTTCAACTGTACTTTCTACATTTTATATCTGTAGTTTTTATGGTGTACATAATAAAGAGTATTTTATGTTTATGTATATATTTATCTACCAACTTGCAGGATATTTACTGGTACTCCGTGTTTTTTTTTATTTTATACTTACACATATTTTCCACCTTATCCCATTCTCATGCAGAATAATAAGCTTCCTGTTTTAAATGCGTGTCTTTTTGCACATCAAGAAAAATAAAAGAAAAAAAAATACACATAGGCACACACATTGTTTGAATTTCAGTTAATATTATGTATTTATGAAAATGAGCATTACCTATATAGGTACAATTACAAAAACTGCCAGTTATTTTTTAAATACAATTTTACTTAACCCAAATCCAACATATAGAATTCTTGGCATTAAAATAAAACCACTAATTAACGCTACAACTTACAAGGATAAAATAAAATTATGCCAAGCAAGGCGGTAGTGCTTTGCTCAAAATAGCGTTTCTGCAAAAATAACCGGCTGTTTCCCACAGCCGAGTGCCATGGGCTACGTAAACATTCCTTGTTGGATTGCAAGTTCATTGGCTCTTATAGCCAGAAGCCCGGTTTGCTGTGAAAACTAAAAGAAACGAATGGTAAAAATGTTAAAAATGTTCCACTTCAAATAACCTGCTGGCTCTATGTAATGTCCGGGAAATTATTTCGTAAGAAAAATGAACACTAACTTAAATTGACAATACAGGGTGTTAGGGTGGGTAGTTGGTCGCATAGAAAAAGTATATTATAGATGACACCAAACCACTAGTTTCAAGGATAACGGTGTCTACCCTAACACCCTGTATATTCAAATCAAAACTATTTTTTTTTTTTAATTTGTGTGGAATTGCTGTCACGGGAAATTGACATAAGGTGTCAATTTTCTTGACTGTACCTGCTGTTTAAAAAAAAAATATAAATGTTACTTAGAAATGTATATGAAATTAAAATGTTAAAAAATACTTTTTTCTCAGTTTCTTTTAAAGTATTACTTATGCAGTTTTCTTCGGCAGTTTTATTAAAAACTACGCTACACGCGTTTAACGTTACGTCCAACTTCAGATTTTCTTTTGCAACTAATTTAAAGTTATTCTGTCCAACACTTCAATGGGTATGGATGAGCTGCGGCGAATTCAATCATTGCGAATATTTTAACTTAAATGGAAGTTCGAATAATCGAATAAAATGTGTTTTTATATGCGATAGTAATCGATGTAATCAAGCGACACAAAGGCGGATCATTAATTCGATGGCAGCAATGAACAACAAAAACATTTTAACTGAGTCCGCGTTCCGGGCTGAATCTTAATGCACGTTAATCTAAATTTCAATGGATCTGGAATAGGGTTGTCGGTGTGCACTTGATCCCTTACTGAAAGGTTATCGCAAACTATTTTAAGAAATCAACTTTTTTGCTATTAAATCTGTGCAGTGCTCTACATAATCATGAACTATAATGAAGTTATATTAAGTATTGTATCGAATACTTCTACCTACAGCTCTTTTCTTTTCAGAGGCTTTAAAAATAGTAAAAATCAGGAAATAACATTTCTTTACTTTTGTAGAGTCAACAAGACAAAAAAAAATCGTTTCCATCAATCAACTTAGTTGCTTTGAGCGACCGAACTGCAAATACCTTTGCGTCTTTTTAAAAACAAATCCTTTACATTTTGTTTCGTTTCGCTTTCCCAGCATTTCCCATTTTACTGGACACTGCCTGTTCCAAACTTAGTCGTTCGTATAAATTCGGTACACAGTTTTATTCGAAATATCCGTGATTTTAAGTTTACTGTGCCCAACCCTAGTAATAAAATTGATGGCGCCAAAAGTAAACGATTTCAACTCGTTACCTATTTTGTTTTAAACTCGGAAAATTGTGTTTACAGTAAACTAATAAAATAGGTTGAATAAGTAGTTTTTTGACTTCATTGAGATTGGAATTCTTCGAAACGTTTAATAACCTAAACAATTAGATAAACAGTTTGAATCGGATCGACAGTTTTGAGTTCAATAAACTGTTTTATTTATACGAACGTCATGATTCCAAGACGTACCTACTGAGTAGGTATCGGGAAAGAAGATTTAATAATACCTACAGAATTTATTTTAAAACTCTTTATACAAAAGCATGCGAATTTCGAGCAGATGTAGCATCTGCTCGAAGTTCGCCTGCTACTAGCACGCAATAAGCATGTGTCTACGAAAAAAATGATTACATACACGGAGAGCGTGATATAAATAAGCATGCTACTTGCTTCCAAACAAGCGTGTTTTTGAAAAGCATGTGTATTCCAGTCTTTGCTTTCAGAGCATTTATTACACATTGGGTCGGGAATTACTTTAATAATTATGCTACAACAATTGGAACATAAAAGGATCACACACAAGATAGACTTACATAAAATATTTTTTTCTTGAGTGACAGTTTTTGTTAGTGATTAAAAATCAGTAGCTTTATTCCTTGAAGGCTTTAGTTTCTTAGGAAAGCGGTTCCAACTCAATATAACAGCCGTCATGAAAATCTGTCATTTTCGACAGTATTTGACATTAAGGTGTCAAAAACTCTGACATTTAGACAGCCGCTATTGTGTGACCGTCCACCGCTTTCTCAGGAAACCAAAGTATCATAACACATTAATAAAATGTCGTTCACCTTTTTTTCGCGGTATAAGTTCATTGCCAGTTTTTATCTATCGTAAAGCCATTGTCTACAGAATTCGCGTAGGTACAAGTGAAAAAAATCGCTTCCCAATCGGTATTTTCGCACCGATATTAATTCGAATTGTATTGTTATTGTGGCCATTAATAATAATTGTTTTATTGTTCGCTTCGATGTAACAAACATAACGTATCGAGGAACAACTGGACGTGCTTTTTAACCGACTTCTTCAAAAAGGAGGAGGTTCTCAATTCATCTGTATGTTTTTTTTTTTTTTGTGTTTGTATGTTACGCGATTGCTCCGCCAATTATGAATCGGTTTTGATGATTCTTTTTTTGTTTGGTAGGTCATGCTTCAGAGGTGGTCCCATATACATTTTATTAACTTTGTTTGCGTAGTTTTAAGACGTACCTACTGAGTAGGTATCGGGAAAGAAGATTTAATAATACCTACAGAATTTATTTTAAAACTCCTTATATAAGAGCATGCGAATTTCGAGCAGATGTAGCATCTGCTCGAAATTCGCATTCGCACTAGCACGCAATAAGCATGTGTCTACGAAAAAAGTATGATTACATACACGGAGAGCGTGGTAAAATACGCGATTGCTCCGCCAATTATGAATCGATTTTGATGATTCTTTTTTAGTTTGGTAGGTCATGCTTCAGAGGTGGTCCCATATAAATTTTATTAACTTTGTTTGCGTAGTTTTTGAGTTAGCTTCAATAATTATGTATTTTTTCCACTTAGTGTATGTAGACGATATATTGTTTGACTCCTTCACTGTTATTTACATACCAGGTAGTGGTATTCGAATTTGTGTGGAGTAGGTGTCACAAATAAAAAGTGAAAAATAAAAACTTTAAATTCGGAAGTCAGTGGCAAAACACGAAAATTGAAAAGCAAAGACACTTCCGAAATTAAAGTTATTTTTCACGTTTTTAGTGTTTTTTTGGAAGTCGGTTGTTTTTTTTTATGTAAAAAGTTTTTATAATAACAAATAGAAGTTTAGTTGCGATATGATCCGTTAATCTATAAACATCCTAAGAATTTTAAACGTCCTACGATACGAGTAGAATTAGAATGAAAACAGTTAAAATTCTTTTCAGGTTTTTTACCCGACTGCACGGCAGCAAAGACAAGGTTATGTTTTTTCTATGGAATCTACAGCAGGTTAATCGACCGAACGGCATTTTTTCGAGAACGCAAGACATTTTCTAATAAAAAATGTTGTCGCTTTATAAAAAAATCGTTGAGGGTTCTATTAGGCCACTGTAAGGCTTTAACATCAATTAAAACACAAAACAATACCACCCCAAAATTAAGCTCAACAAAAACTGTCACTTGACAAAAAATCAAACAATCAATAACTATTTGCAGTTAAGCGTAGTTCATTGTGCTAAACGTTCCCGCCATTGAACGACAAAGCCGGCGACATCTTGCTGACAATAGGGCGTTCAGTACCACAACTTACCACAATGGGCGTTCGGGACCAAATCGTCCTACAAAGCCCTCGGAAGCCACTTGATATCCGCCACTAATAAAAACCGGATCCCGGATACCGCGTTACCGAACACGGCGACTACACTTTTTGTCCGCAAAAAAGAGAAACCCCCAAAATTTAGAGCCCACTTCATAAAGTACGAAGTTTTAAATTTTGGAGTCGTTTTTGCTGGCTTTATCATTTGAGAGCTAGAACTAGTGGGTGGATGTACTGAATTCTCGCCATTACAATTCCTTGTTATGCGTAATGTTCTGTTGTAAAAAGCAATTTCTGTTGCAAAGAAAGTGACAGATAACTGTGTAATATGTATAAAAATAATCGGTTTTTCATAAATCCATAAGAACGCTTGTTTATACTAATTTACTATTCGTCTTTGTGGAGTTAATTACAATTTCACAAAATTGTTTTTCTTCGATATTAATGGCCGCCCATCATGAAATTACTCCCTAAATACTTTAGTTCCTATTTGTTTTATCGACTTCGGTTCAATATACTTACTCCACTGTTATTACGTGGTGACACAGTTTACGATTGGTATAATAAGAAACGAATAACATGATTGAATAGTAAAGTATCTACTTCTATGAAATTACCTATCGAGTTTAGCTCACGAAGATAACTTCAGGAGTATCGTACATATCCAATCGCCATCGAAATTACGTGTATCACTTGACTTTTATCCTGTACCTTCCCCTAAAACCGAAGTCTTGTAATAAAAATGTATCGCACGCATATTCACAGCAAACATCCCCGTCACACAGGGAAAAGTGTAAGATCCACAGGCGAAACACACAATAGTAAGACGATATGTCTTGAGGTTGCCAAACAAGCCACCCCAATAGAAAACAAATTGACAATTCAATGGAACTCGCCCGAGGACCAGCCTATTTGCAATTCAAAGAACCACTCTTCAATAACATGCCAACGTATGGAAATAAGTGCGTTTTGAAAAGGATCTGATTTCTATAGTTGGTACCTAACTTATGTGAGGACTTGGTTATAAGTTATTTTTTTGGTAACTATTGGGAAATTTGAGGAAAATTTGGTCAAAGTAAAAACATGAAAATTATGTAGAACGTCTAGACATTTTCATTAATAATAATGAAACAGAAGGAAGAAAAAACTTGACTGTATTATTTCAAGTGTTCGAAATTTCCTTAAAATCTAGAGAGCTATTCATTTATCACCTAATTAATCATATTTGAGCATTCCTCTTACATTCTCCAACATATGTAGGTTTAATAATACATTCATGTTATAAGTCCAAATATGTTGCCACAGTATTCATATCCGCACTGAACAAATTAATAGCACAATAATAAAGTTATTCTATGTGGAATCGTACCTAAACAAATAAACTCGTGTGACGTGAAGTGCATTAACAAAGTTCCCTTACCCCGAATGAGTCAGTACTCAGGCTCCCCGCGACGAAGACGCGCCCCCTGCAGGGTAATTCAACAAGTACCCACTGATACTACATTTATTATGGTTTCCTATACAAAACTTATAATAGAGCCATGTAAGCCTTTTGAAATCGAAGAGATTGGATAACTTTTTACACCGTTTTTATCAAGTTTTTGCAAGATAATCATTTGCACTAACTCACTTTTTCTTCCGAATCCATTTTCTGATCGATCAGCGATAATAATATGAATTTTAGAAGTAAAAATCGTCGGATACTTTCCTTTGTTCTAGAAATATTGATTGAAAAAGTAGTACTTAATAATTTAATGACGGTAATCAAGGAAACCTATCTACCAACCGAGACAATTTACGACGTTAGTAAAAGTTTTAACATGAAATTACAGCAATAAGTTCCGTAATGTTAGTTTATTATCACGACGACGGATATTCAATTAAAATCCACTCTATAGTGAATTACTTATTGACGTATTGTTCTTCTGATACTATTAGCGATAAAGAATGCAAGAGAAATTTCTATTAAAACCGATGTAGGTACCTACCTACTGTTCTTTATAAGCTTGTGGCTAATCTTCCCATGTAAATCATATAATCCGAAATGGGTACGTTCAACCGACGACAGAAAACGTAATCATCTGGTACGCATCCACTCGTAAAAGTAATCTTTCTTTCAAAGCGACGACAATGTGAAAGTATGGCGTTTAATATTAAGAGCATTACGTCACACATTTTTTGTTGGATCTTTATGAAAAATAGAGTCATCTTGGATTACTCATGCAAAGTGTTGAAAGCGATGAATCATTTTAACTACAATGAGACAAGGAGGAAAATAGGCTTTTGAATATTTAAGATTTAGATTTAAGTAATCGGTTGCGATTATGCAGATTATTTCCGGTATTTAATCATAGTGGAGTTACTGGTTCAACAATACTGACGTTCAAATTATGTAAATTTGTATTAGGTACGCCGGAATTACACGCTTGACATTTGCCTTTCAATTTGCAGCAAGAAGCAGCCAAATTGAATCCGGTAAACATAATTAAATCGCTTAAAGTTGCCCACAACCTTCATTTTTCCGCGAAATTCTTCATTGCATAATGTAATCATTTTAATTATACTTTCAAATAAGAACAATATAAAATAGTTACATTACAACATCAAAGCCCATACGACGCCCTTATTAATCGCTACTCTTGTGTAATAAAACATCCAACCGTCTATGAAGTGACATAATTATCTAATAACAATCCCAACACGTGTTCACACGGCCATCATCCGGCAAACATTTAATCTGATATTAAGAAATCGTACATCTGCACGGTATTAAGTAATCGTACGAATCGTACGTTCCATACAATGGTAGCTACACGTGGTCCCGCAGTTACGAAGAACAATAAAAATAATTTTAATGCCCGCACATATTTCGTTGGGCCCCGAAATGTGCGACATAATTATTGTTGTTAACAAGAAAACGTAATACAGTCGTGCGTTCATGCAGGGTTTATGAGTTCGTGAATGGAAGGAAAATATCGATTTTCTTTTTTGTTAGGACCTTATGGAATGCATTGTTTATGTTATGTGGCGTGCCAATATTGGTATGGAATCTGAAGGAATTTTGATTACCTAAACTAGCGACAATCTAAGAAGTCGGTTTTGACGTTTCGTTCTCGTACATGTAACAAAACGTTAAGCCTTGAGAATCAGTTTTAGGTAATGTATATTAGTCGTCGATTACAAACTCTAAGTATGTTCAATCGATATGTCTCGAGAATCAGTTTATAAGAAACCAATTTTGTTTTTCATCGCTACACATAGCATTTTTATAGCTGTCAAAACGGACTTCTTAGATTGTCGCGAGTCTACTGATAGTAAAATTTTTCGTTTTAGTATGCTCATATTTTTAATTTTTCGTCCCTTTCTTCATAGTGTTAAATATGTCAATAGCTCGATGTGAAACGGAAACGGGCCCAGACAGGAAATTATAAATAAGTACTATTAATCTTTACTCTTCACATACTTCCATTACCAAACCGATAAATATTCTTATCAATTGACACAACAATTTAAAATTCAAATCCTTTTACATAAACATGTGGGTAGTATAACAAAATGCACATTTCATTCATTGCCTTCATCTGTTTATGAGTTGCATCAACAGGTCTTTGTTTCCCTGTGACGTAATCGGAACCGAAATTAGAAAATAGAACGAAACGTTCTTTGTTCAAATAGAAAAAAATCCGTTAACAGACTTCAATTTTCGAACACATTTGTAATAATAGAGCTTTGACTCTTTGAGTGCTTTGGCAAAACTATGTTTGTGGTTATTTATATTTAGGGGGAGATCAA
This sequence comes from Lithophane ornitopus, assembly GCA_948473465.1. Classification (NCBI taxonomy): domain Eukaryota; kingdom Metazoa; phylum Arthropoda; class Insecta; order Lepidoptera; family Noctuidae; genus Lithophane; species Lithophane ornitopus. The sequence continues at coordinate 7,067,490 of OX419624.1, read as the reverse complement.
ATTAAGTTTTATGAGCCGTCAAGAAAGGTCCTTTGTCTCGAGTTCTTTTGTTGATTGTCGAATGTTGTAATAAAATTATATTGACTGGGACTGTGTGCATATTTTATAAGCATTCGTTGTGTTTCGTTCCCATTTTGTGGTCTTCAAAGTTGTTCAGTAATATTATGGTCCATAAATGATTCCCCACATTTTTATAAGCGTACATTTGAGCTTTACGCTGCCTTATTTAGCGGGGTATTCTGCGGCTTCGAAAGTAAAAATTAATGAAGCTGTACATGAAGTGTCGATTCATTAGGAAATGTTAATTAAAACCGTGTGAGTTCTCAATTTGGACGGAGTAAAAATAAGGGTCATCAAGTGAACCAGTAATTTCCTGCGCGTTAGATACTCCTCTAGTGTAACGACAAATTTATTGCCGACTATTTATAGTCGTGCGTTAAAACTCCAGAGGAGGTTATCGTGAGTGTGCGCTGAGCTTTACGAGTGCGGTTTGCGATACGACTAATTTGTAGCATAGTCCGGAGTTAATCTTATCGTAATTGCAGAAACACTTGAGATTAACCAAAAATATCTAAGATAAGTTATTTTTTACCTGTCGCTGGTTGAGAATATGATGCCAAGTTTGTTGCACATACCTGTAACAATAAAGTATTCAGTTAGAATAACGGACAAAAATAATTAAAGGAAAATGAAATTGGTAAGTTAATTAAAACAACAATAACTTAGTAATAATTAATCATCGCATAATTTAATTTGAAAGTCAAAAGAAATTATAATAATAATTAAATAGTTTCAATTTTCAACCATGTCTGAAATCATTAGATTTGAATATTGATTAACCCTATTTCGCATCGATGTTATTATAATTTAATTGTTACAATGCATAACGCGATGCTTGGTTTATTATTCCAATTAATTTGAATTAATAAAAAGAATCGCGTAGATATTGAGAATGTGCAGCGCACGACTTTATCTTCTCCGTTTGCCTAATTAAAATGAGGCTGGGAATTAGTCTAAACAATTGTGCTTAAATTATGTTATAAGTAAAAAGAGGCAGATAGTTTAGACAGGTCCCGCAAGCGTCGCTTCAAAACTTGGCTAATTAGCCTAGTCTCTTTTTCGCTCCCGATAATTACGACATGCCGTCCTACTTTCACGTGTCATCTATGTATGATATTGTGCCGTTTTTGAAGATCGAACGTTGGATAAATATCATTGGAAATACCTAGGTATCTTTTCTGAGGTTACACAAATAGTTGGTACATTTTCGTACTTCAATTCTCTTACTTAAAAAAAGTTCACATTCAAGTCGGTTCAAAAATGTTGGTAAATTGATGTTTTTTTTTGACAGATTGCGAATAAGATGCAAATGTGAACGTTCTTAAAATTAAGGGAATTGCCTCGCTGATTCCCGTCACGAGTGTCATAATTAACATCAATGATTGTTTAGCGTGCTCACTTAGATAAGTACTAACGAAATTTCTTTGGTATCGTATTAACAATACACGTATTGAGTAATAATTATCTAGTAATTATTCCTATAGACAAAACTACTCATTTTCATTAAGACGGAGGCTGTCAGCTATCCAAGCTGACTGTCGAATCTTTTCTTATTCTTAACATAACATCATGCCTGTAGTTCCGGAAGGGTTAAGCAGAGGTGTGCCTATAGTACACCCACATTTCGCCAGTTATGTTTAAGTCCCATGTAATAGGGGGCGAGCTCCTTGCCATCAACCTGGCACGAATCCAGACTCCGGGCTGCTGCTGAGCAATTCTAGATGGAAAAACCTAATAACACTTTGCCCCACTCGGGAATCGAAACCCAGGAACCTCATGCTCAGCAGAAGCGCTTGCTACCACTCAACCAACGAGGCATTCCTTATTCTTCTAATTATAAAATAGTGATTATCTTTTAAATAGGTATGCCATTAACTTATCAAACATTTGTGGAGATCGGTTGGCAAAACGATCCAAACAAACCTCTACAGTACCTAGACCTTTTTTTTAACCACAACGCGGAAGCTCTTGTCCTGCATTTCACTTGATGGTAAGTGATGATCAGGCCGAAGGTGGAAGTGAGCGTCGCCCGGAATCCTCAACCACTGAGGAACTGAGCCTACGTAAATAATGGTAAACCAACCGTGCTTTCAAGAATAGAATAGAATAGAATACTCTTTACTATGTACATCATAAAAAATACAGATATAAATGTAGAAATTTAACATAGGGTGACATAATGGGCGGTCTTATCGCTAAAAGCGATCTTTTACAGACAACCTTTCAAGTTTAACTTTAAAATCAAAATACAAAAATCTAATCCAAATCAACAACAGCGAATCTGATATAACTCCATGAACTTCTACAATGTGCAATCGGAATACCAGCTAAGCGTATTATTTAGCAATTTAGCTCTAAACGACATTTTGAACAAGCTTTAGCGGGAATTTAACCTCAAATCGGTAAATGCATTTGATTTCGAGAATACAGTAATAACTGCACCGAGTAGGGACGCGAGTAAGCGACTAGTCATTACTTCTTTATCGATAAATCGTATAAGTAACCGTCCACACGCCGCGATTTGCCGAGTTTTATTGCGATTGACGAGTGTCGATAAGTCCAACCCCACGCCCGCCCCATCCAATTACTTACAGTACGGAGACTGCGTGAGGACGCGTCCTTATCTAAATTTCATCTGAAGAAGTCGCGGAATCAAGCCGCTTGCCCTTTTATGCGATTGTATCGTGATGGAAACATCGCAATTCTATTTTCTATCGACACGCATACAAAGATAAGGCAGCGATTCTATCTATTTATACAATTGTGTTGACTGTGGAATATGTTGTCGTAGTTCTGATTTCTCGTTACGACACTTGTCGGCTATGTTCGTATACAATGCGTTTCAACTAAGAATAGGAATGACCTTGCGCCATATTGTGACATTTAAGGCTCCCGCAGACAGGCGCGACGCGAAGGTGCGACGCGATTCTAGAAGAACAATTTCCATGAAGTTTTCATAGAAATTATTCTACTAGAGTCGCGTCTGCTGGGGAGCCTTTAACAAAGCAGCAGCTTGTTTTAATCACTTTGGAGCAAAGACTATGAGTGTAAAATATAACAAAAACAAATAACAATAAATTTTACTAAAAAGGAAACATAACAATTTTCTTTGCCAGCCGTATATTTCAAGCATCGTTTGACAGATCGAAGTCATTGACGTTTCTATTCAATCGCACTGTAGAACAACAATTGTTGGTGCACTTAGAAAACACATTGATTTACGACTCTATATATTTTCTGTAGTCAATAAATCGCTTGAAAGAGTACAAGTCTCTTAGTAGATCTGCATTAAGTCAAGCGTACCTTTCCATTGTATGAGAAAAGTTCTCTATGTATCTAAGAGTTGGGTAAGCAATTCGATCTCGCAATAGAAACAAAACTAACGTTGAACAGGGCCGGATTTTAGGCGGAGCAACAGGGGCGTTTAAAAATGATACATTGAACTTCGATACTGAAAACCGAAATAAATCTTTTATTTTTCATCTGTTCCATAAAATTTTCGGGGCCTACACTTCTTGGTTGCCCTAGAGCCTCCATACCTTTAAATCCGGCCCTGATGTTGAGTATCAATCTTACTGCAAAATAATATATCCTTGTCTTTAGAGTTCTTTACATCATTGGTATTAAGAGAATTTTCTTTATAGTATTTTCTTTTTGATCCCGATTCAAGCTCTAGGTCAAAGTCAATTCAATTTTTTACATACTTTCGGTGCAAAATCCAAAAATAGATTTCTAAATACAAACTACAGATACATTTACATAAATCCAAACAATAAATCGATCCTCAATCAACAAGTTAAATTAAATTAAAAACCCCCGACAAAAACACAGCATCTAACAAACGATTTTTTTTTATAGCTAAAAACACTCTCGCTCAATTCACCTTTCAAACATAACCAAAAAAATCAAAATCGGTTCAGCCGTTTGGCAGCTACGATGGCGCAGACAGACACACAGATACACACCCCTCTTTTTCCGTCGGGGGTTAAAAAGCAGAAACAAAACAACAGTAAAATAATTACAAAAGCATACGTAATTGGAACTTCCATGAATTTTAATCAGGTAGATGCATCCGGTTAATCAAAGTTAGTCTTAAGTTTTGCACCGAGTTACCCGGAGGTTTCCCCGGTTTTCAATTTTCCAGTTGATTTATCCAAGGATGGTTTAGATGAGCTCTAGGCAGGGGGAACGTATGGGATCTTTCTTTTTTGATCGAGGTGGATGAGAAATGGGTAGCATATTTTGTTTTCATGTTTCTGCCCGATTTTTGGTGAGTAAGTGAAATGGTGGAGATACTTAGTTTCAGGTTTTATTCTAAAACTAAACAGTTATATTCCGAATCTCACACACACGAAACATATACATATATTTATTTCAAATAGGGACTTTTAATAAATTAATTTTAATTAAAAAAATATATGGCACTTTAGAACGTCAAAAACAAAGAAATAAGACTAAAATAGAACTGATTCTAGTTGCCCCTTTCAAAAGGTAGTGTTCGTATGGAGAAGAATGGAGATGAAACTCCACCGTTACTCTTTAAAAAATGTTTTACAATATTTTGTACACATCAATTACATATTATTATTATTATTATATGAAGAAGATGCACCTAGAATAAGATTACTTTACCACAGTAAACACTGTACACGTCTATACACAAGGTATCCAAGATATGGAAAAATAGGGTGCTGTACAAAAAACTAGTAAAAAATCCCGAATACTGGTTATCAAAATAATAACACGTTTTGTTGAAAAAATGACACTTTATTTTAATTAAATAATCAATATTTCTGAAAAGTTTATGTCTCATGAATGACTGAAAGGAGAATGCTATTTTATTACTCACAGTTAAAAATAACGTTATTGTAATCGTTTCAAATCGTATAAATCAATCGAAACAATAATAAAACGATCACATAACAAATACGGCAATATCAATTTTTTTTATTTCTATTTTGACACTTCCCGTTCAACTGGTGTTACTCAAACTAAATGTTTTTCAATTCATCAATGATTCTGTCAGGTATATATTTTCAAATATTGTAGCTTTTCGGCTTCAATGTAACAAATATTGCGCCAAAGAGAGAACTGAACAAACTAGAGCATTTGACCGACCAAAAATGAATATTTTAGTTTTGAGTGACCCTTATTTACATAACATAACACCACACCTTATCTCCGAAGGGTTCGGCAGAGGTATACCCTATAGTACCTACTGCCACACTAGTTATGTTTTAGTCCCATGTAAAAGGGGGCAAGCCTATTGCCGCATAAATCCAGACTTCCGGGCTGCTACTGAGAAATTCCTGATGGAAAACTCAATAACACTTTGCCCGACCCGGGAACCGAACCCAGAACCTCAAGTTCTGTAGTAGCGCTTGCAACCACTAGGCCAACGAGGCAGTATACCTTTATTTATCCGACAAAATAATAACCGTATTTCATTTACTTTATTCAAATGTTATGTTAGTGGTTAAGTTCAATATAACTGACGTTGAACGCGTAAACTATTAGCCACGTAATGGAATCCAATTAATAATGTTGTGTGGCTTCTATTAATATATACCATTTACAATTTTCAATTCAAAATAAAGCCTCTCAAGTTTGTAATACTCCCCCGTTTGTATAGTAGAAAGTGTAGTTAGTTAGACTGCGTGTATCACAAATGTGTGGTCATATTGAAGGGTGATCAACCAAGGTAACCGACATAGCCCGAAGTATTGCCAAACTTAAGTGGCAGTTGGGGCCGAAAGGTTCTGGAGTGGCGACCGCGTACCGAAAGACGTAGCGTTGGAAGGCCTTCCACAAGGTGGACCGATGACCTGGTGAAAGCCGCGGGAATGCGCTGGATGCGCGAAGCACAGAACCGGTCGAAGTGGCGGTGCTTGGGGGAGGCCTATGTCCAGCAGTGGACTTTCAGCTGAAATGATGATGACGATGATGATTCAAGGGTGTGGTATAGAAACTGAACAACTTTCTCCATGGGGCTAACATCGTAGGTATTAATCGAAAAAAAATAATGAGCTGTCTCATACAAAACCTAAATACCTACTCGACCCAAATGTTTAAAATAAAACAAAATAAGTTAGTAAGTTTTTCTTTTTTTAATCAAAGTTATTTATTAAAATTACTTTGACTTCTGACCCTACCTACACCTACTTTAACCCTTGTCCTGAGAATTACAAACACAACAAAAAAAGAATTATCCAAATCGGTCTAGCCGTTCTCGAGTTTTAGCGAGACAAACGAACAGCAATTGATTTTTATATATATAGATTCCTCGAAATTTTTCCTACGTGTATTTTTTTACAGTTTTCTCCGAAATCGAAAGCGTTCACATTGGCCACATCTATAAAATAAAGGCACGAGTCTACAAGCATACTGGCGAAAAATATTCAGAGAATGCCGTTGGGTCTCATCGAAAAATTTCCGAAAAATATTATTCAACAGCCCCGTGCGGAATCAAAGCGAAAATATTCGGAATATTTAATCGGAGGAAGAAGTCATTTTAATCAGCTTGACTTTTCGTTCAGAATAAATAAAAGGGGCAGGTAGGATAAAATTTTCTTTCTCTAAAGCAGATTATTTTCTGTATTCATTGATAAGCAGTATTATTAAATCGAAACTTAACTAGATATTGCTAATAATCACAGGTATCCCAGTCAAAACCTTTTTGATTTTATATAAAAAATATTATAGGTACCTATTATATAATTATTTTTGAAATTATTTATATATTTTTGTGCGATATTTTTAAATAGCTTTTGCTCACGGTTTCGGCCGTGTACAGGTTTATGAACCCACGGGAGCGTAATACCGAGATAAAAAAAAGTATCCCTTTTCCTAAGCCAGGTCTGTCTGTGTGCCACAAATCCGTTCAGCCGTTTTATCGTGAAAGCGTAACAAACAAACAAACTTACTTTCGCATTTTTAAGTTAGGATTGGGATTCTTATTAATATTTTATTAATAGCAGCACTACTGTGCTATTTTTAAACTTTAATAATATAAATTCCAAGAAATAAAGAATGTGTTAAAATGAAATTCGATGGAACAGCGATACTGAAAGCATTGTATGTTGAAGCCGTTTCCGAGCTGTTTCCGAAGCAAACTGAACTAAAATATCATTGAGAACACATTGAAAAGTAAATAGAAAATCGTTCTGTTGGAATGTAAGTATGTGTCTCAGTTCGTATAGGTTTTTTATTTATATTTATGGCTAAAATTATTAATTTCTTTAATAGTAAAGTAAGGGCAAGTACCAATGTGACTTTTTCAGTTCATAATTATGTACTTTCTAAGTTTGTCTTAGAAATAACTGACATCGATGGAGGAAAACATGGTAAGGAAAATATTTTATATGTAAAACAGCCGCACGGGTCGATCCATCAGGTTAAGCTAAGCTTACCGGGGTTGGTTCGTGGATGGGTGACCATCTTTACAAACCGAGATCCCTCCGTGCCTCGGAAAGTAAGTTAAGCCCTGGGTCCCGGGTGTCATTCGAGAGTCGTTACGGGTCATCAGAAGTCCGAAATTCTGACTAACAGTCGTATACCAATCCGTCTTCGTCTTACCAATCGTATATCGTAATCGTTTATCGTATTACCCAGTTACTGGGTTGTGGAGGTCTGGTCACTCCATGTAAAATACTGGTATTCAGCTACATCCGGTTAGACTGGAAGCTGGCCCCTACATAGTTGGGAATAAGCTAGGCAGATTGAGTAAACTAAAGAGTACCAGTACATTTTCTGAGACAAAATATGTTTAATAATTTAAATCATTGCTTTATTTCCTGGTTCCTCAATCTTTATAAGTTAATTTGCATAAGACATACAAAGTGTTAATGACAGCCCTATAGGTATGTAGTACATGTAAATAATTACACTTGTCTCACCAAAGAGAGTCCTCATTGGATCTTTTAATTGCTATAGCTCCATTTGAAGCCCATAAAATGAGCGTTTCAAACAATTTCACAACACAACACATTCCGGAAACTCAATAAAATACGCCATTTGTATTTTCTTTCAACGTCTCATTTTGGGACAATACGCCTAATGTAATGCCACAAATGAATAAGGAATTCCGGTAGGGGCGTACCAAACTAGGGGGAATTTAAGGAATAGCGCACGTTTGCGATTACCCGACTAAATTGTTGGGCAGAACAAATTCGCAATTTCTATTATTACTACGTTCGAAGCTAGATAATAAAGTCGAATCGGGCACGTATTAATTTCGCGTAATAACATGGTCCGATTTCTCATAGAAATGTTCAAAAATAAGGCTCATTGAAATCGGTGCGTGAAATTAAAATAGTGAGGTGAAATCACATTTTTATGTGACCAATTTTTGTGCACACCTGAATAACGGTCGACTAAAAGTCTCAAATAATTTGTAACATAAACCCAACTACGGAAGGAGTAGCAAAGTGAATCGGCTCGGATCGGCCATGGCTTGATCAATTCGTTAAGACGCTTTCACGGCGGGACATAAAAATAGTCGGGTCATCTTTTGTCCTACCCTCGGCAATTTGCTTTCACCCATTGTTGCGTTCGATGCCCATTCAAAACTTCGCGGCTCATTTTTTCAATATCCTATTCGATTTTACAATAGCGTAATTATTTTATACTGCCTACTATTTTACAAATAATTGCACGTTTTCTATTACTAATTGTTTGCTTTGCTAGTAGCGGTGTTTTACGAATGGTTTGACATCTTGCATATAGATATTTGTTTTTCTTTCGTTTCCTTATTAAACAGTTTTTACGATATAACTAATTAGTTTTCAATTTAACATAAAGCATTACAGTACACAGGAAGAAATTGCATCAGAAATATTTATTTTATTTCTTGTACATACTTCCGAAACGCAGATCAAAGAACAATATTGAAAATGGAAATGCATTTCGAATTTACTTTACATTTATCGTTCAATTAATTATCTGTGCAAATGACGTAGAAGAACGAAATTAAATGGTATAGTTCCGCATGTAATTTCTATTAAGTGAACCGTAAAATCGCATTTCCGCAACTGTATGAAGACTCTTTGATGTTCGAGTGTATTTAATTTGAATGTGGAATTCGAATAGCAAATAACTTTGGAAGTAGTGAAGGGAAAATCACGAAGTTGATGTATCGAAATAACCGATAATACAACCGATGAACCGAATAACCTTTCCAGATAATTAGTTACACACTAATTTTATTGTGTACCAATAGAATAGAATAGGTTGTTTTTGTAGTCTGGGAAATAAGAAGCTTTTGAACATAAAATTAGTAGCTATATTTAAAAACATTATTAATTTACTTATTCTTGGATATTAAGATCTGGATCTTTGTCCAGTGTTTCTATGAATTTACCAAAAAATAATGAACAGGCGATACTATTTTTAGAACATTCGCGATAAACCATAGTTTTTGTAAGTCTCTACGACCAACGTTCATTAAACCACACGCGTAGATAACAAAAATACTATTATTATGAGACTGTATACTAAATATTATTATTTCAACCTATTTTATAAAACCGTCGCATGTTTTCTAGGCATGCAGAACACGTGACAAAAATATTAAAAGAAGGAGCTTTAATATTATGTTTTATAATCTAAACAACAATCGGGACACCATCAATCTTTTTAAACAAATTGGGACATCCCAGGAAAAACATGTTTTTCATAAAGCCACAGGCACACCGGGGTACAAATATATTGTAAAGCTGAGCGCACACGGAACCCTCAATAAATTTTGATGGAGTATCGCTGGCTGTTTCACGGCTTACTGTTCTCCGTCCGGAAAATATAATAAGCGGGTTATAACATTTGCATATAGATCACCGTGTCCGGGCACACCCTCCGTTACCTATATTGTTATTTACACACATTTCTTATGAGTGGGCGTAAATAACGTCGAAGCTCGAAAGCGCACATGCGTTCATATTTGCGTACCAGGATTTATTTTGCATATTTGTACCGCAAGTAATTAAAACCGATGGAGGTTTTAATATTTGTGGCGTGATGAGTATGTGGACCCCCCCTGTAATATATTACTTTAAACAAAGTCTCGTGCATGCATTAAACATAATGACTTAATGAACTCTTCATACCACAAAAAATAATATATAGCACTTTAGCTTTAGATGTTGTATTTATTGCGCATGTGTGTGTTCCATTTCGTCGCAAGAATTTAATGAATCCATCAGAATTTAAGTTTCCTAATTGGGATAAATTGCCTAAGTAAGTAGAAATAAAAAACCAAAACTGCCCAAATTCTAGAAGTGATTTCTTATACACCATTTGCAAAAATCTTCTCAATAATGTAAACAAACAAATACCTCTAATATTCATAACCACAACCCTCACTCAATAAAAGTTAAAATAAACAAAATCTTAACTTTCATGTTGATTTATTGCTCATTTGTCATTGCCCCATCAAAATTCTGCATGTGTCACACAAGGGGAGCTGGTACAGTCAAGGGCAAAACCAAGTTGCACTTAGTGAAATTCAACAACGATTTTCTCCTAAATTATTGATGGAGATTATGAGGTGTTTAGTATATAGCATCTTTGCGCACGTACTTCTAAACGTTTCAATGATGGAACCAATACTTTAAAAAAAGAGAGCGTTTTAATTTTGTCAAGTGCAGAAATACTTTTATCCTTGACTATACATGAGACAGGAAAGACGTCGATACGGGAATACAAGGGGGACAGGAAAGCCAGTTATGGAAAACAGACCGCTTTCGTCATAGAGCCACCCAAGATGTTCTTAATAGACAAACGCATTATGTTTTTGTCCCAGCTGTGCATCTGATAACATGGGAATCGACTGCATCAAATTAAACTTTAATAATGACATCAAAATTGGTCACAGATTCAACAAAGAATGAACGAAACAAAAAGGACTACTATTAGGATATAATTTGGTACGCTGAGATTTTCATTACAAAAGCTATTTTATTCAACGTGAAAGTTACAAAAACTTTGAGGTATGTTAACGAATGAGAATTTCGTTTTCCTGCTACCGGATACCCGATATTATTATCTTGTAGTAGAAATGTAGTTTGTAGTGCTCTTAAGAGTTTATGAAGCTCTGGCTAATGCCGAAGTAATAGGATACTTTGCTATCGTAAACATGCAGATTGTGATGAAGCATTAAGGATACCGTAAAAGTCTTATGACTGCCGCGTTAGTCTGGTGGTCGCAAGCGTCACTGCTGAGCATGAGGGCCTGTGTTCGATTCCCGGGTCGCGCAGTGATTTTGTGTTTTTTCATTTGGAATTTCTCAGCAGCAGTCGTCTGGATTTGTGCCCGGTTGATGGCAATGGACTCGCCCCCTATTACATGGGGCTTAAAAACAATTGGAGAAATGTGGGTGTTTTAAAGGTACACCTCTGCCAACCCTTCGGGGAATACAGGCGTGATGTTATGTTATGTTGTAATAGTTTTTATATCTTCTACGTCCACTGAAAGTACTAGAGCGCACTCGAAAGTAAAATATAATTAGCGATATAATAAGTGAACAGCTTAAAAAACGGTCACTTTAGCAGAATCATAATATGAAAATATTATGAATCATCGTAAAATGTCACGCTGACAATTCATAATATGATCTGCGTGTAATTCATATTACGAAATAATTCATCTGTTTGACAGTTTTCTATGGAGATTCGTAAAATGGTCCACAAATTATGAATTGCTTTTAAGTCAAATTAGAGAAATTGCTAATGACAGCTGGGATTCAAGAAATGAACTGTTTTTATAGGAATTGCTGATGTGGCTGGTTTAGGCCCCCAGATCAAAGATTAGATTGCGCATTATTAGCGGACGCACAATCGAAAACATGCCTTTCTCCAGGAGATCAATTAACTTTGACAAACGATGCTACCCAATCTGAGAGCAATCTTAATCCAATTTGAGATTCCGGACATCTGATGGACCGTAAACAATCTTTTTTTGGAGCAGTTCGAATTTCGAATTGCACAGTAGCCAGTCAAGTTAACTAGGTGAGATGGTCGCGCGCCTTCGTGTCGCATTCAAATAGGTTTTGAGAGATGCAATTTCCTCAATTCCAACAAAGACCAGCCTTTGTCATCCGACATTGTAACGCGAATCACGTACTCCCCACTATTTTGACAGAATGAACGGACAATGTACGGATTTGAGCTTTCAAAAGCATTGGGTGTGCGCTTAATGAGCCCCACGAAACCCAATTAGTGATTACTAACTATTCACCATTGAACACACTTCGTTACACAAATGATTTGGCTTTTGAATGATTTCCTAAATAAATGTTAGGACAAACGAGCCTAAATGTGTGGGAAAACGTATAATAATCAGCCTAACTTCGCAACCTAATCTCATTCTCTATCTCGCAACCTAATGTTATTCTCTATCTATCAAATCCTGACTTCTTAACAAGTATTACGTATAAATGCCAAAGTGAGTTTGTTTGTTTATTACACATTCACGCTAAAACGGCTGAAAGGATTTGGATAAAATTTGGCACATGGGTAGACCATGACATAGAGAAGGACATAGGATACCTTTTATCTCGATATTCCCTCGAGATCCAGACTTATGCGGGTAAATCCGTGTGGCGCAGCTAGTACATCTATAATTTTTTTTCATTTTTGACAAGTTTTTGACATAAATTGTCGCTAAGATGAGACTGAGACTTAATTAACGTTTTTAATTACGGGAATTAAAAACGCGCTATTACATGGGACTTAAACGTCTGACGAAATATGAGTATACTATTAGGTACACCTCTGCCTAACCATTCGGGGAAATACAGGCGTGATTGGTTAATATGAATTACGGGAATTGGCCTAGTGATTTTATGAATTCAAATTTTGTGTCGCAATTTGTTCCTGAATCACATTCATTCTAAATTAAACTCCATAACATCTCTTACTATTGAGATAAGTGGGTGTGAAATAGTTTGATTTTGGAATACTTTAATTAAATCTGGGACACTCAAATTTCCAGTTCCTTCAATTCGAAATCTGGGACACTCAAATTTCCAGTTCCTACAATTCGATGTACGAATTGAATGAAATTAGAACTGGCTTCCGACATAAAAGCATTTTACACAATTTTTTTTTTTGTTTCACAAATCGGTTTTATAAGGCGAACTAGTCAACTGTTAAATTGATGCTTTCAATGATAAGAAAAACTAAAACCTCTTCATTAAAAGCCTCAAACAAAACAACATCTAATCCACTTTAGACATCTCTTTTAAAACAAAAGCCTACTTTCTAGGATCCTTCGATAAGTTTAGTTATCAAGATGAAGGCAAGCTTGGCGTGATCTACAAAAGCTACCCTTTCATTGTCTTAGTTTCGTTCAAAGTAACAAATTGTTTTTTTGAGAGAAAGTGTATTAAACAACTGTTCAGTGAAAGCTCTTAGTGTTTATCTACCATCTTCAGGAAAATTTCTACTTCGAAATATTTAGGCTGCACCTTTATGTTGTACTTAAATAATGAGTCCATCTGTCATAGTTATTTTAAGAGATGAAATCACAAAGATTTTAGATAGGATAAAGTACTTTTGTTGTGTAGAAAGTTCTTATGGAAATCATTCTTCATCATTAAATTTTGAAGCTCTGCAATGTCTTTTCAAAATTCACTACCGAATCCAAATGGTAATCAATCATATTATTAACCGGCTGGATTCTAATTAACAACAAAATTGACTCCGCTAAATTTTAAAGCGGTCCGTTGTATGAAATACCTAACAGATAGGGTGGAAAATCAATTTGTGATGAACTAAACGATATAAATTAGCTCAAAGCTTTAGCTAATGATATAGTGTAATACCAATTACACGTACTAATTACATTATACGAATTCGATTTCATTAGTATCAAAATACCAATAATATATGTATATACTGTAGAAGATAATCTGTAGATAATAAGACAAATACTGAACATAGCAACGTCTATTTATGTTTGTTTTGTATAAATTATAAAATACAATGAAAATGTACACACAAACTCGGCTACTGTGATTTTTACAAATTACATTACATCAAATGAAAAGAACAAAGCAGTGCCGACATTGTGAAACCATAGCGAAGGTCAATCTCACAATGAACTCACTCGTATGGCTTCGTGGTCCCACTTTAATTTTGTAATTATTATTACCGTTTTATTATATTGGTATACAATGAAATGCCACCGTAAATGGGAAAATTTCTAGAGATTTTGTTTGTTTGTTTTTTGTTTTGTACACTTCACCCTGGACTCCTTCAATAAAGATTGGCCTTGGTAGCTCTGGACAGAGAGAGGGGGAAAGAGAGTAGAGGCCTTTGCCCAGCAGTCCCACTGCTGGGCAAAAGCCTATACTCTCTTTCCAATAACGGCTAATAAAAAAAGCAATAAAAAAAAACACTTCATCCAACGCTCTTCAATAATTAAATAGTTCTGCTTAAAAATGCTCTTATATGATCGTATATTATTAACATTTATAAGTAAAATGGTATGGTTTATATTCGAACCCCGTGGAAACATCAAAATGCACATAAATCCAAAGTTTCGGGCAATCGAGCACTCGCCACGGTAAAGAAATGTGAAAACGTTCCAAAGTTTTTAATCTTGTTTTCATTTGCTCTATTTGTGTGTTTTCTTAGAACACCAATAAAGCTTTACCACTTTGGCACCTTTGTTAATGTAAAATACCTACCGTTTTAAATACTATAATAATCAGTAGGGCTGGACGTCATAAATAGTCGTTCTGCTGGCGAAGCACAAACCCATGATTTTGCACAAATCGCAGAGTATGCGGACGACCGGTCCCAATTAATCGATTTAGAAACGGTGTTATGCAATCTCATCGCTTAATTAGTAAGTAATTGAGGAAAAAGTGTAAAATTAATGTTCAACACGTTGAATTTCATACATGAAAATATATCTTTGCATTTTCCGAACAACATTATCTGATCCTGACTATTTGGCACGAGTAGCGAAATTCAAATAGGCGCTGATAAAAAAGATTAAATCGAAAGACGACATCGGCGGGATATCAACAATGACCTAAATTGGCATAGAACCGCGAACTCGGCTTGAAATGAACTCTTTTACGCCCAGGAGATTCTGATAAAGTCAGCAATTTTATGGTGACTCAGCGAAGCGTTGAAAACTCATATTGCCTTCTTAACTTTTATACAAAGAAAACGTATTCTTGGACTGAACTAATTCCTTTTCATATACTCAGCGACGTTAAAGAGCATATAAATTCAAAATGTTGTGTAATACTAATAAACGATCGCTTGCGAGTGCTTACACCGTAAAAAACTTCAAGCGAAACTAAAGTTCCTCTCGCCAAGAAAAAGCTAAAGGTCTTTGTTCTCACCAGCCAAAACAAACGTTGTGTTTGGGCATTTGTTACAATAACAAACATTGGGGAACAAGCGTGCTCTACAGGGAATGGGCAAAAACGTGCCTAATCGAAGCGAATTGGAAATAAAAGCTCCATGATTCGATGCCGACGTGTCAAGTTCCTTCGAATAAGGATTAAGAGCTTATTGTTAGCTAAATTCGCGGAACTTACCTGTTCCTACAACTCAGGCACTGAATGCTTGATTTATGATATAATTTGCTTTACTTTACGGGCAAGTGTGCCAGCTTTTTTCATTTCTGCAGCTCGTAAATTGCGACCATACGGGTAGTTTTATTAATAAAGTATTTTTGTGCTTAAGTTACAGCAAGCAGAAAAATTGTGTAAGCAATCCATAAAATCTGAGAATGGACTCATTTTTTGTTTCAATACAGAATCCTTATTCTGCAAGTTACTGTAGAAGTTATGTGGATAAATTCCTTCGCAAGTTGCAACATCAATTAGACGTCTGCAAGTTGTAAGACGCTATTACCTGCACGCGGCGCCCTGTCCCGGCGGGTACTCCGACGAAACAAGATGTGTGCCAAAGAAAAATGTTTTGATCTGTACACGACAGGACACTGCTAATATTGCAATATAGAAGAATGGCTGCAGAGGGGACGTTAATTGTGCAAACACGGGGATACCATGTCGCAACTATTTGCAGAGGAGTCCAATAGCCGGAAACTGTACGTTTGTATCATTCGATACTACTGAAGGAATAATTTTTCAACAATTTCCTATAGGGTATTTAATGGCAATTAAAATGTTTCAGAATGTAGTTTATTAGCTGAGCAATTTGTAAATTGAAATGCCAATCACGAAATTGGTAAATATAATAAAACGTCAGACGAAAATAATACACTCAATGCTTCACCATACCGTACACACTTTATCTATATTGATACAACTCGGCCACATGTTCAGAATTTAAGAGACAAGTCGACCACAAAATTGCTACCATATGTCGTAAACGCTATTGAATTTGCAAAAAAAAAGTTACCTGAATACAAGTGGCTAACACTTGAAACAAAAATGTGATGAATGATACGCCAAATGTACTCTGTAACTCTGTAAGTAGGCAAGTTACCAGCCTAATGTGTCTGACTTCTTTGTGAAAATAATTAGAAGCTCAACAACGTTAGCAATCTTCTATCAAAAGAACGCCGACAACAAAGGCGGGAATTCTAAAACTGCAACAGCAAAGTCAATGGACACAAATGCAGGCGGCTTCAAAATTAACTGGCGTTAAGTCATAAATTGAAAATGAGCCGAGTCGTGTACGCGTTCAAAGTGGCATGAAACGGCGAGTACTGATGACAGACGACGGCACAGGGTGGTCGCGTTCCCGGCAATCATGCATCGTATAGTATTTAAAACGTGACAAAGCGTCCATGTTACTAGCTAACAAGGAAGACTAAAATATTCACAAACGAGCGGTAAGGGAAACCCTTGCAAAACAGGAGTTGATTTTCTACTAAATGCTTTTCATATTCTCTGAAACTGAAGTACATTTTGCAACGTGTAACGTTGTATATTTTAGTTTTCTACAAACAGCACAGTCTACTAGTAAGATTTTCTTTTAATGTTTTAACGAAAATATTTTTAAACACATAAGTAGGTTTTTGATAATATATATAGTAATAGCTTTTTCATTCATCTGGATTTTCATAATCTTTTTCCCAGTATAGAAATGGATTTGCTATAAATACCTTTAATGGGAACGTTGTGGTAAATATCTTCTCTGTAACATTTGTTGGCAAATATAAATTCAAAACCGAAATTCACGTAAGTAGGACCCTGGGGTGCGAGCTGGAGCCAATAAATTGCCGGCTAGGTTACTGTTATCAGTACTCAACGCTCTCAACCAAACGTTAAAAGTTAACTGGTTAGAATTTCGAAACTGCACTACGCTCTAAAAGGCAACTAACAAAAATTGGTTCGTTCACACTTTAACGTTAATAACTACGTGGAAAAATAGTGCTACCATTTTATTCATGGTTTCATAATAATAGAAAATCAGCTGAAAATTTGTTTTGCTAAATGGTGGGTTTATTAGTGCACGCCTTAAAATTACAAGAAGGTTGGTTCATACAATTCCTTTATCTCGCACTTATCCTGTTAAAATATGACTACTTGAACGTTTTATGAGTCAGTTCTAAACAAACAAGCTTGAGTAATATATTTATCACGTTGGGCCTATAAGTGATCCTTGCGGTACGCCTAATTTATAACCGCCTGCCTCAAACTCGGATACTCTGAATTATTGACGTAATAAGACTGCAGTGAAATACATAATCATGCCCTGCAGATGAGAGATAAGCATTTCTGGGTCTATACATATATCTTCAAAATCCAATGATGTGTATTTAAGCAACGAACTCCGTACTAACGGATTGACGCTGTTTCTATGGAATCCGATTTGTTGGTACGGGATTCGGCATTTCAAATCCAGAAATTCGCACAACCCAATCTAAGCTTTGCACTGTTCAGTTCACTGTTTGCAGAGCTCAAAATATCAAGCAATATCGTGCTGTTTCTTTTGATTGTTATGTAACGTATAATTATCATCTGTCAATAATCAAACAATTTTTTTTTGTTTTTTCTCCCTAAATAAGCTTCTAACCAGTCAATAAACTTATTCCAAATCTCTATTATTACGATTCCATATTTTATGAAGTTACTTAATTCTAAGTGATATAATAAATTGCATGAAGACATTCTGAAAGTATAGTTCCCTAAATTGGTCTCCAGGTTCTCAAGTTTAAGCTGAGTATCAAAACTTTTCTCTTCGTTTCTCGGTTGAACTATACTTTCTAAAATTTCCTAATTATCTTGTAATACTTGAGTAATTACAAGTTAATTTTACCCAAACATGATTTATGGTACTTGTAAAGTGAAAATAGAACTCAGCTGTGTGTCCCCACTGAATCAGTATTATTAGAGCTGATCATGCAAAGTTTAATTCATTAATTAGTTGAACAAAGGGTACTAGGAAATTACTCGCTTAAATTGTGCACAAAAAACAAAGGAAGGACTAATAAAAGTTGAGCTTTATTAACAGCAATCGCGTTTTTATGCATGGTTTGAATGAGCAAAACTTTTCCGGTTTTTGTCAGTAAAATCGATTCGTCCGAAACAGCACTTAAAGCTGGTAAACCGTAAACCACCTCACATATTGACATTATATAGAGTTAATGAATTAACTTCGGCCACATTTTCAATGTTATGTAGTTCGCAACGGAATAAAGTTAAGCGGTTCTCCTATTTGTGCCGACAAGCCGACATAATGTATTATCTCGCTCGGAAAGTTTTAGCGGAGCTACACTGTTCATTAAACAGGCGAATGAAGCTGAGTTTAATTTATACGAAAAGTACTATACAGTAACTGCAAAACAACGTTACAGTTTCGAGATTTGTTTTTGTATAGCTCCACAAAAGTGGGACCGTTGTTGGTAGTTAACTTTTTTTACTTTTTGGTCCTTGACTTCTCCTTTGGCTGTCAAGTTTTGTATATCTCTGCCGTTATCAGAACACTCAAGGCAAACTTAAGCCAGACTTATTTTTGTACCGCGTTATCTGGATGCTCCTTCAGATTTAAGTGAACCAATAGTCTGGACTGGAGCGTTCGCGTCGACTGCTCGTTTAAAATTGTTCCTTGAATGCGGTGGAAATACGCAGTTTAATATCTTTACCACAAAATAATATTAAATCAGCTAATAGAATGCTTATAGATACTGCTTCTCAGAATCAATATCGAACACATTTCACTAACTCATATGAGGATAATGTTTATGTGGAAACTGAAACCGAAGTTGCGACCTCGATAAACTAAATACAACTTGCACGAACTTGTACTGCAAATCATATGTGGATATCCTAGAGAAGTTCTTGCTAACGACTTGGCTAAGATATGACGAGCGCATTGAACCTACAACTGAGCTGACGGCTCCCAATCATAAATATTGGTCCCGCTTTGAGAGTTTGCTAGTCGCTTGCAATAAATTGAAGTTAAATTAGTTGCTTTGGGTCCACCAGACATGTGTCTGAGGACTTGGTCGGCTCCAACTTAACTATTAATAACAGTTAGTTGTACCTCTAGCAGTTTCCTCATGTGTAATTGATACGGGAACTGAAACCTTACAAACGAGTATGTGAAATATATCTCTATTATATTAGTGTTGGTACTGGTACCTAATTTAATAAACTTGTTTGTTTGTTGTTGTTTTAGTACTAATATCTAAGGTATTTTTAGAACAGATGAAGTATGTCTTTAATTCTTTGATTAAAACTACAATGTCATTATCACTAGTCACTGAACTTTCTTATATTCTCTTATCTATGTCTCCAATACCATATACTTCAATTGGAGTATAATTAAAGATACATACAGCACTTTCATCTATAATGTCTAACAGTACATTAACAGATGTTCACAGACAACCTGCCACTCAGGAACTCGCACAACTCTCGCGAACAGGTAATGATTTATGAAGTGCGTACAAAGCAAGTGATACACAGAGGAGTCAGTTACATTAGACCGCATCAAAATAAGAAAAGGGAACGTATCAAAGGCAGTAAGGCGGTATCCCCAGGGGTGAGTGGGGACCTTTATTTATGGCCCGCGCCTTTGTTACACCGCTCCAGAAATATAAATAGTTCCCGTTGAAATATCGAAGACGAAGCTTTTTGAGGGTGCGATATTGTAGAGAATTAATGATGTGGTCAGTATTTGAATTGGATTAGGGATACAACGAATGGATCGGCGCGAGATGCTAAAAGGCTTGGGCGTGTTTGTACGGCTTAGTAAAACATAAAACGGTGAAGTGAATTGAGCAGATCGGAGGGTTGAGTAAGTGGGTGTTGCGATAGCCCCCAGGCTTTCTATCCTAACTGTATTTTCAGGTGATAAATATGTAAAACATTTTAATGCATATTAAGAACTTCTGAGCCCTTCAAAGCGGTACAAGTTAGGTCAAATATTCTAAAATTTCGTATACTTGGTAGAACAGGTATAATCTGAAACAAAATCGTAAATGAGAATTCTAATGGAAACAATAAAAGTTTTATTGGGATCGCGTGTAGCATGTTTCAACGAAATCGTAAATATTACCCAAATAAGGGACGTTGATGCGTGTACGTTTATCTAGAAGGAAGTAAGATGTAATTCTTTAATAAAAATGTTATATGTTCAGTTTATGGTGGCAACAAAACAGAACCGAACCCTAACTTTTTTATTTTAGTACAATTTTATAACCTAAATTGATGAATCGTGTCCAAAACCACTAGCACAAGTGTAAGTTTTGCTAGACAACAGTCATAAAAATAATACCAATTTTATGAAGACTTACCTAAAAAGCCTAATATTTTTTTAGGTTTTCATTTTGTGAGTATTTATTTTATGTAACAAAAAAAATAGCAGCATCGCCAATAAATTCCAACAGAAAAAAACCAAATAAACTCATGATAGGTACCTACAAACATTCATCATGGCCGTTCACTAAAGAAAAATATTCCCGCGGAAAATTCACACGGAATAAAAAGTGTCCGATGAAAAGCGATACGCGAGCAATTTGTCACGTGGAGTCTTAGAAGGACTACACCGACACCATTCACGACGATAACCGAGCTCCCTAGCCCACTTATGGGATTACATCCAGTTTTTATTCAGTCTAGTTTTTGACTGATACGTTTTTAAGCACCCCCACATCAATTTTTATTTTCTATGCTATGGATGACGTAATCCTTTTAGTGTTTGACGTATCCGAACAATAACCTTGTTATAGGATTTTTTTGCCTTTACTGAGCGGAAAAGTGTTGGTTTGAGTGAAATTGAAAATTACCCTTATTCCTAGACTAAAAGGGAACAAGAATTAACATAATCAGCCTCTAATGTTCCCACTGCTGGGACACAGGGCGCCTCTCAGTGAGAGGGAGTGGGCTGTAATCCACCACGCGGGTCCAGTGCGGGTTGGTAGATGTCACATATCTAGTATTTTTGGTTCTATCCACACGATCTCTTCCTTCACCTTTTAGAGACTAGTGGTGATTAAAGAATTTACGCAAAAGTAAAGCGCCTTTCAGGGTTAGAACCCACGACTCGTAGGTCATGCGTAGGCACGAAGGTTTAAGGTCATTCTAATGATTAAGAAAGATTAAGGCTACTCTAATGGATGGAAGGTTTTAAGACGATTGAAGAAACGAAAGCATGTAAAGTTTGAGATTTAAAATAATAACAAAACCACTCTCTGCAAACAAATCCAACGGAAATAAATCAGAAAAACGCAAGGATGAAACCGAATAACATTCAAAAGAAAATATGAAATCTTTCAGCTACAGTATCTCGAATAGAGAAATATGCATACTCCATTCTCGGCGCACAATGCGGACGAAGCCCGCACATTTATAAGCACCCGACTTTTATATTGTCATCTCGTCCATATAGATGGGCTATTGACCTCGGACAGAACGCTCGTGTAATATTTCATCAAGTGCATAATTCATATGGGGTCGTCTTCCTTGCACGTATGTAGTACCTCTGATAAAAATTCTTCTCATTTCAGCCGTTAAACGCCAAGCCAGGGAATTTGTGGGAGTTTATTTATGAATCACTCGGTAAAATCTCGATCGGCTCAGAGGAATGTATAGCCTTGGCATTCAAGATAATACTGGAATCGTGAACCTGTTTCGCAGGAGACAGTATCTCAGCCGACCTTCTACATGGGAATGTAGAGTGAAACTTTGAAACGCTAGAATCTACTCGTGAATAGACTTACTTTTTATTATAATTCGTTCAAGATAAGTACGTATATCAAGACGACAATTTTGTTTAGAAAAAAATGTTATTGCGTTTATGTTTCGTTTGCATATTTGCACTAGGTACCTACTCACGCTCTTATATAAAAGTACTGCAGACGATAATTAAAAAAAAAACAATTATGTTACTGCTACTGATTATATATTTGTTTTCACTGTACAGGTGATTACCACTTCATTATGCAACTTAGCAGATATTTGCAAAGCTGATAGTATTCATTGCCATTTCCTAAAGATGAAATTTGCCTGATCTTGTATTTCTGTGTTATCTAAAAAGGTTAGCTTATTCTTTTCAATATCTTCCTCTGTTTCTCCTCCACCTCAGTATTGTTTAATACTTCAGTTTCATCTTAAATTATATTTCGCATAATCATTCAATTGCCTATGTCTATCACCCTGATTTACTTCAGCTTATCATATAATTCCTACATTATCACTCATGTTATTCAAGACGTCTTCATAATATCCCCCAAAATGTAAGTAATGGTCGCCTTATATCACTGTGGGCAGGCGACAATAACCATTGTCTGTGTCTCATGAATTCCGTGAGGAGGTAGGTGCTATGAAGGTGATAACACTCTCCTGACCAGCTGGGAAATTTATGGCTTCATATTATACTGGAGATGACCTGGAATGGAGCGGGTGGCATACCGTTATCTAGGTGCACTTTGTTTTAAAAACTAATATTTTTAGGACGTTCACAAAAGCTTGATATTAAGTTTGTAGAAAAAGTATTATTAGGGAAATCAAAAAGATCGGCCACGGATGATAAGATATTGTGAGTGAAATATGTTAGAAAAACACTTTCCGCGGAGCTGCGTTTAGAATGTTATCTTTACAGACAAACTAAAATATATAAGCGTTAGCGCAGCAATGTTAATACATAGGTACTTACTTAAACATGCTTCTGTGAAAATAAAAACTACCCTGTGCCTACAGATACACGTATATATGTGTAAGCATGCAGTGCAGGTGATGCCGGTGTTAGGAAAATGTATCAAAAGCAAAATAATAAAACAAAAGACAACTAAAAATACTCCTATGAGCTTCTAACACATTTCTTCATAACAGTATCGTGTGTCGATATCGTTACCTATAGAAGCATCCCCTCAGACATAGACGCTAGTCTTTTGTTCCCCAATGCGAGCAGATGACGCCCTTTGTGAGTTAATAGTAAATACGAAGGTGAGCTTCATAGGGGGCTTTTATTTCACTTGTAACACTGTTTTTATTAATAATGTGCGTCTTATTAATATCTGATACTATCGCAAATCATTTCTTTATTTTATTAGGATCACCAACAGTTGATTATAGTATATACAAACACATGATAATTTTTTTTGAGTAAAATAACAGTGCTAACAGTTATTTAAAAGTAAACACCGCATGCATAAAACAATTATTCAGAGAAATAAGCTAACTTACTATGGTATAAGCGCTACTGTCAACAATTACTTATCAGGTACTTAACAAAATATAAATAGAATCTATTTAAAAGTGAAATATTGTAACGTTGGTAAAAATAAAAATCCTTTTTAAAAATTATAAAATTGTTGAAGGTTCTTTGACATCGACAACGTTGGTAAAATTGATAAGAATTAAGTAATAGTAAAATAAAATAAAAATGATATCAGCAGCAGAAATATTCAAATCCGGAATGACAAAGTAAATAAAGACAACTCAAATTACAACTTATAATGTCTCGTACTTTATAATTCTGAAAGCTACTTAGTTCTGAAAACTTTCTAAATTTTAAAGATCTCAAGAGAGCGAACGTGACAGTATTTAAATTAGCAATTTTAAAAAACATAACCTAATTTAAAAGAGAAACAGCTTCGTCACAGTTTCGTAATAAGTTAAATCTACAATTTTGAGAGGAACATGAATGAGAAATTACATCTATCTTTCATAAAAGCCGAGTAGTATGAGGACTGCGCAAATACTGTTTAAATTAAATCCAGCTACGCTTTTAATCCTGGTAAAAGCCTTCTTACTGTTGCTGTAACTGGCGGTTTCTCAGCGAGGTGACACAGCTGTGCAGTGCACACATCATTATGTCGCGTATCTTTGACGTTTATGACGTCACAGGGTCGCAACGAGTACGTTGCGGGAGCGCAACTAGAACGCCAATAATAGCGATTGAAAAACAAAAGCTAGAGCTGCACACTCTTTGTGACACTGATCGCGTTTTTCTATACAGAGAAACCTTCCGTGTCGGTGCAGCAAGTGACGAGTTTTATACAAAATTAAATGTATTTTTTTTATCGTGAATAGGATATCGGAATCACTTTAACGCGTCATATAAAAAAATATAAGTTAGATGGAGTCGATATTTCCTGTCTGACTAACCCTAAGAAAAAATGGCAAAACAAACTCAGGGTTCAAAGTCTCATACTCTTGGTCCGATCATGTGCACAGGCAACATGTAACATGCACAAGTTCAGGAACCTACACAGTGTATATACAATGTTTAAACTATCGTGTACAAAAGTTTGCGGGGCTTACGAGCTTGTGTATTTCTTTAGCCATGTCATGTATCCCGCACCTTACATGCACAAGTAACTTGCAACGTGTATTAAGGCATCCAGCCGCTAGTGTATTAAAACCTTAACAGTACACAAGTTGTATGTCATGTGTAAGATCTAATATCAATCCCAAGCTAAGGCCAGCTTTGTTCAAACACAGATAAAGTCTTTACCAGTTCATTCTGACATTTTAAATGTTCATCTTGATCTGTAGCAGCCATAACTCAAATTCTGACGTTGTTTTGACAGCTATATACTTGACGTGAGATAAGAGAACAAGAACCGAGCGATTGTCCTTTAATTTATTATGATGAACCGTACGTAAGTTTGCTTATCCTTACATATTATAAAACAAAGTCCTCCACCGCCTCTGTCTGTCGCCCTGTACGCGATAAACTCAAAAACTACTGCACCGATTTTCATGCTGTTTTCATCAATGGATAGAGTGGTTCTCGAGTAAGGTTTTAGTATGTTTTAACCGACATCCACGCGGGCGAAGTCGCGGGCATCAGCTAGTTATGTTTAAAGAAGTGTATACGTGCTTTTGAAACGTATCTATACAGTATGAACCAGTGTGTGAAGACTGTAGTATCAAACGGTTTTTGAACGCCTGATTAAGTCTGTGCTAAGTTAATCTACGGTTAGATCTCATTAAGTGATGGGTTTTTAAAATAAAATAAAAACCAATAAAATCATTTCACACGAGATTCGGAAATAGATTAAATTCAAGAAACCTTTAGAAACCGGAGGTTAGATAAAGTTATGAGATATCTAATCCCATAAAAAAATTCTCGCACAATTATAGCCAAAAGTAGGTTTACTATCTGATCGACTATCTGATGAAAATGTTAACAAATGGATCAGAAAACTAACCGGATGCAAATTTTTAGTACCACTTACAAATCGATTGCTTTGATTTAAGTATTTGAATACTCAAACCTAATACATGAGCCTGAAAGATGATATTCATTTGACAATTGAGGTTAATTTTATAACCTAAATTTTCGCCGCCCAATAACAATTTGATCATTTTATTCAAACAATAATTGTTTTGGAAAAAGTGGTGGGTGATTGCTTAAGAATTTAACCTGGTAAGTTTGTTTACACTTTAATCTAATACTTTTTGAACAGACCATACTCCTTTACCGTACCAGTATTTAACG
Organism: Lithophane ornitopus; assembly: GCA_948473465.1. Taxonomy (NCBI): domain Eukaryota; kingdom Metazoa; phylum Arthropoda; class Insecta; order Lepidoptera; family Noctuidae; genus Lithophane; species Lithophane ornitopus. Next base: position 7,041,550 of record OX419624.1, on the reverse strand, counting down.
CTAAACTTGAGTGAAGACAACAGGTAACTTGTTTCCGCCTTAAGTTTTAATAAGAAAACATACTGATGATCGCTCCGCTAAAGGGGAAACTTTCTGAATAGGTTGTTGTCGGGCTTCGGATCTTATCAAATACTGTGAAAACTTCGTTTTGTTCCGCTTTTGTAAAGTCGGGCCTACCGTGTAACAAAGAAAGTATATCGCGGACTGTTTTATTTATTTCGGATAAATAGAATTAAAGCCTTTATTTAAAAAAAAAGGCTGCATTTGACTACAAAATTCGATGTTCAAAAAAAAATTCGCGGGTCACACTAATCTAAGTTTAACTTAACATGACATATTTTTTTAACAACGGGTTTGTTGTTTTTCCTCTTCAAGTTTATGTTCAGCTTCATAGCTGTATGCCATAAATTTTAACCTTCTGCCCCGAGTATGAGCATAAACTCTCAAACATTTAGCTAACATTAATGCCATTTAGTAGGTTAAAAGAGAGCGGAAAAAAGAAAAATGTCATAAATTAATAAAAAAAGGGTCTCCTCATAATTACTTTACCGTCGAATGGCCTGAACACGTACCTGAAACAAGATTAACATACATAATTATTAACACAGTAGTCCCGTACTTAATGCGACTGGATTAACATACCGGGGGATTAAAATTAACCGCATTTTGACGTTCTCGGCTGCTGCGTTTAACTCATAAAAAATTAAGAAAAAAAAATGGAGTAGAAAGAAATACGGATGTATAATTGTGAAGCTCGATAAATTATCAACAAAAAAAAAATTGCTACTGTCCACAACACACAAATACTTTCGATATAAATACGAATGGTTGAGGAATAAGCACAATACACAATACCAGTTTTATTATGCCAAATCAAATTAGTACCTACTCTCAATTCCTTAAATGTTAATAGTATTTTTTGTAATTGCATAGTAAAATGCAAAACCAATTCTAAATCAACCGGAACTATGACAATCTTTAGTAAACATAAACTTTCTAAATAACAACATTAACTTCAGATTAAATCTTTACAAAATGTTAACACGCCCGAAATGTGTAAAACATCCATTAGATTTTAATCAACTGATTAATTGAACGACGTTACTATTACTATAAACTGAGTTTTAATACTTCCTTATACTTAACGAGCATCGAAATTGGTGTAATTGACGACCAAAACTTGTGTCTAATTAGTGAATAATTTATAGACGCGTACTAAATCTAAGTTTTAATGTATATTTCAGTAAGTTTGAGCAACGTCTGTGTGTAATGAGACTTAAATTGTGTTTGTCTTAGTCGTTAGCTCTTTGATGTTTGAGTCCTGACATTCAAACTGTTAGTTTAAGGTGGAAGTTGGCACATTATGTTACCTTTTAGTTATGGTAATAAGTTAATGTGCACACGGCTTCACACGCGTGTAATTTTCTTGGTTTACCGTCTTGGAAAATTAAGTTGTAAGATTTATTACCCTTAAACCCCGTTCATACGATATAATCAGTACAATATATTGCTGTATAGTTTTGGGATCACATGGCAGTTTCATACAGTACCATTTGTTTTCATCCGGATGAACATTGACGTGTGATCTCAACTTTTTACCCCAAAATATTGTACAGTACAAAACGTGGTACAAAACTATTTTCTTAATGTCTCTCGGGACTCACATCACATTTCCGAATACAAACGAATGCTAATTTCCATGTCCATCAATTATTAGATTTATCGTGTATAATAATTTGAATTCAGAACTAAGTACTTTATTTTTGTTTTGTTTTGATTTCCGTGTAAACTATATAGAGCTGTAAAACTATTTTCCTTAAACTATTTCCTTCCATTTAAAAAATAAATTACATTAAGTTAGAAGAGTATTAACAACTCTATATACTTCTAAGTCGATTGAGCCGGTCTGCACCAAGTACAAAGGGCAACTGATAGAAATCCGACGATTGACGAAACACGATATTTGCCGAGGAAAATTATTAAAAAAGTTGTACTGTACAGGACTAGAGTGCTCCGTGTTAAAACGGCTGTTTATTACACGACTGCCCAAAAAGGAGTGTAATGTAATTTTTTCCTACCTATCTATCAAAATTATCGCATTTCAAATATACATAAGCTCGTTTGTTAAGCTGAGTTTATAACTCCATACAACTTTTCTTCAAACCATTACTTTTCTTACCGCAGCAGTACGGTACTCACAGCTATTATTGGTCGACCGCTAATTAGCAACCACACGCCATGACAAAGCAATTTCCCAACAATTAAATCAACTCCCGTATCCCTTCCCACCATCTTTGTTTAACTAATTAATACCATAAAACTTAATCATAATCACTTAGGCTTTAACCAAACAACGGTTACTGTACCAGCAGCTTTAATAAATGATGTAAAGGAGACAATGACAAGAGTAATAGAAGTTTATGACACTTTAAGATCAATGTACGTCCTTTTTAGGGTTCCGTATCCAAATGATGCAAACGGGACCCTATTACTAAGGCTCCGCTGTCCGTCCATCCGTCCGTCTGTCACAAGGGTATCTTTTGAACAGTAATAGGTAGAAAATTAAAATTTTCACAGTGTGTACTACTAAGATCGCTATAACCAGAAAATCTAATTATAAATCAAAGTCGCTTTTCGTGTTTGTCTCTTTGTCCGCGTTGTTCTTTTAAACCACGCAACAGATTTTGATGAGGTTTACACCATATGCATCGTTTAGAGCCATTACATAAGAAATCTCGATGATTTGTCAAGTCGTAAAACCGTGCGAAGTTCGCTAGTAATAAAAATAAAATAAAGTTAAAGTCAAAATTATAAGAAACGTGTTTTTTCTCGATCTAAAATGGAAAATATTGTACGGTGGTACGGAACCCGGACTCGCACACTTGGCCGCTTGTTTCTCCTCTATAATTCTTTCCTGCTGTTAATTGTATTAATTTATGACCGCACTGGGTGGCAGTTGATTGTTAAGTGGGTCTTAAAATAGAAAATTTAAATTTAGATGTACATCGCATATATCATGTGACGTGTTATGTATGAGCAATGACTTGGAAAGCACTCGTGACTTAGTTGCGACTTTTATGAGGACGACTATATTTTTAGTACCTACAACGTTCAGGAATTGTAAAAGTCTTCATTCGAAATGGCACAAAGTTACTTCAACATACTTTTACTTTTTTTATTACTAACACCTGAGGGCTTAGACAAGTGACAATCGCTTCGAAAGCGTTTCGTATTTCTACAACCACTTGACATAAGCTTTTCGATAGCTTATATAAACCCCATACATTTTTGCCGTTTCCATCATCGTTATCAATGATAGAATGTCAATTTGTCTAGGGCCTCAGTTCTTTTCAATAACTGAATCTACAAGGATTAGGAACCTAAGTCATAAAATACTCCAGTTTTTGACATATTAAAGGAGTACATTCATTCTACCGCGTACTAGGTATACTTTACCAACACGCGTGTCATGACTACAATAGAAACGGGTTCTGTCGACGGAATATTAGGTAAAATGACAGATTGTGATTGTTCATCTGTCATTTTGTCTTTCATAACCCGTTTCTATGGTTGTCATGCTACGCGTGCTGGCCTGCTACCAACCTTGCTGAAAGGTTTTAGTTTTTAGTATGGTGTGAGCTGTTATTGTTATGTATCTGGTGATCATCATCATCATTTCAGCCGAATAAAGTCCACGGCTGGACATAGGCCTCCCTCAAGAACTGCCACCTCGACCGGATCCATGGTTCTCGCTTCCAGCGGATTCCTTCGGCCTTCACCAGGTCATCGTTCCACCTTGTGGGGGGCCTTCCAACGCTATACGTCTTCCGGTACCCGGTCGCTACTGCAGAACCTTTCGGCCCCATCAGCCATACTATGCTGAGCCACCAAGCTGGTGATACCATTAAAGTATAGGTAAAAATTTGCATAGGCAAAGTAACTAGATATTTCTTTAATCCCAGGTTAAAACTCCTAAAACTGCTCTCCTGAACAAAATACAGGCAGGTTACGGAATTTGGATTCCTTTTTTACAACACAATAATGTGCGTTGACGTATATCACTGTCTACCAATCCTTGTGGTAAAGGCTGCATGTCGAACGTATGTTGGAACGCCACTCCGTTGGTAATTGATGTGTAACATACCATGACAGGTGATGTACCTGTGTTCGTCAGTAAACCGCTGTTATCCACATGTACCTTCCGTTTTAGTACAGGTACCTATAATGTATTCATGTTTCTGTCTCGTAGATCTAATCGTAGCAAATGCGACTGCTAAGGGCGGATTTCATCAATGATACTGAACGCGATCAGCAAATCTAAACCGCGTCAAAAAGCTGTCAGTGTCATCACTGTTGCGGAATATTGACACTGGCTCTTGAACGCAGTTTAGATGGCCTGATCGCGTTTAGTTTCATTGGTGAAATCGGCTCTAAGTGCGGGGGTTCATTGTAGAACTCTCAGTAGCAACTCGGAATCTAGATTTGTACACAGTTAATAGCAACAGGCTTACCCCAATTGCCAGGAAGTAAAAAGGTAACTGGCAAGTGTGCCCTATAGGGCAATAGAGCCCACACCTTGGCATAACACAGACGTGATAGCACCTATTTGTATCCAAGTGACTAGACTCGCGGCAATCTAAGAAGTTCGTTTTGACGTTTCGTTCTCGTACATGTAATAAAACGTTAAACCTTAAGAATCAGTTTTTATCAATGTAGATAAGTCGTCAATTACAAACTCTCTAAGTATGTTCAATTGATATGTCTCGAGAATCAGTTTTTAAGAAACAATTTTTTTTTCATCGCTCCACAAAGCACGTTGATAGCTGTCAAAACGGACTTCTTAGATTGTCGCGAGTCTAAACCTTATGCCATGGAAGAGTAAACTAATATCCTACCCACACTAATCTCAATTGTGTTTTGGCTTATTGTGCCCAGAAACAAAGGATTTATTTTAAAAGTGGGTAGTTTATATTTACATTCATTTAGTCATTTCCTAACCTGCAGTGCTGAAACAGGTTAAAATAAACGAATGAATCACATAATATTATTTCTGCTTTCTAAAGTTATTCTGGTATAAGTTAAAATTCAAGTTTATTTACTTAAGTTCATTACCTATTTGGTTAAGTAACTTTCGGATCGTCTTTGGAGAAGTTCGTTTTCAGGCGTTTTCTCATAAATTTAATATTTTATGTATTCTGATAAAACATAAAGTTTCAGCCTTCAATATTGGTAGCTTTACTCCAAGGTTATTGAAATAAAATGCCATCGTAAATACTGATAAGGGTAGGTGTAAAAGTGTCAATTTTACGACATAAAACATTTGCGGTTCCGTTAATACGGCTATCAATGCTATTTATAATACAAGGTATAATATTGAAATGGAAACATATTTTCGGAACAAAAAAGGAACAAGATATATGATCTTATCATTTTGTGGGTAGTCTTACACAGTAAGGAGTATTTAATTTTAAAAAACGCCTAGAGGCGTCATGTCACAAAGGTTTACAGGCTGACTACTAATTTCATTGGCTATCTTTCAGAGATGATGTTATGGCTATTTTAGAGCAGATTCAACAATTCCCATGTTTTAAGAACGCACGTTTGCATTCTTATATCAGTTTCAATCTGTCAAAAATACCCGTAATTTTTGACAAGTTTTCGTCGCCGAGATGATAGCGACTAGGTTTAGAACGTTTTTAACTACGGGAATTGGCCTGCTCTACTGGTCTTAAGTGAATGTTTTGATTTTATTAGCCCAACATAATGCATCGTATTCCTTTGATTTATAAACTTGTTTGGCCCGAATAAGTCTTGTAAGTAAATGATAAAATCCTTATCATGAATTTTCAATAACTATAATTTAAAGGGGGTGGCGGGGGTTTAAAAAAGTACCTGGCCAAGTGCGTGTTGGACTTGCGCACGAAGGGTTCCGTACCATTATCTAAAAAACGGCGGAAAAATCACGTTTGTTGTATGGGAGTCGGGTTAAATATTTATTTTATTCTGTTTCTTAGTATTTGGTGTTATAGCGGCAACAGAAATACATCATCAGTGAAAATGTCAACTGTCTAATTATCACAGTCCATGAGATACAGCCTGGTGACTGACAGACAGACAGCGGAGCCTTAGTAATAGGGTCCCGTTTTACCCTCTGGGTACGGAACCTTAAAAATTGGGGAAAGTACGAAACCCACGCGAACCAAGTCGCGTGTGAAGTGCTAGTACTACAATCGTCATATTAATGCTGTATCTATTTCTCTCATGACTCACAATAAATTCAAATCAGCATGTCTGTAACAAAACTTTACAACTACGCAAAAAATAAGAAAGATGTTACTATACTGAAACAACCATAAAATTGCATAATGGCTTGTAACTTACAAACTTATGATTTATACTCACAAAGCTTTACACTATGATAAATGTTTTACTTCATAAGTAATACAGCACAAGTATCTGAAATTAAAATGTACTATAAATAATGTTTTAAGAATAAACGCTGTTTTTTTTACTAGTTCATAACTAACTTACTAGCTTGCGGAAGACGCCAGCGCCTTCGCCCGCGTCCTATCTTTATAAATTACTAGCTGCAACTGCGACCCGCGGTTTTACCCGCATGAGTCTCGATCCCGTGGGAATATCTGGATAAAAAGTTCCTTTTCCTGGCCATGATCTACCATCCAAATCCGTTCAGCTGTTTTATCGTGAAAGCGTAACAAACAAACGAACCCATTTTCGCATATTTGTATAGTTGTACTAGTTATATAAGTTATATTAGAATTTTAAAAAATTGACCATTATTTTTTGAGTTCATACATTACAAAAAAAAACTGTTCTCTTTATACTATTAAAGTAGAACTGTAGATTTAGGACATCTAAAAATCAAAAGTTTTATGAAGGCAATCTGTGGCATCCAGTGGTCGTTTGTAGTAAAAAAAAAATATTTTATTTTATTTACTCACTTCATCCCGTCAAGGTATGAAATTTATTTCTTAAGTCTCGCAATCGCTTTGATAATTCAGTAGAATTTATTTATCGTGGATCTAAAGTATTCAGATCCAAGCGTACTGTATTGTTTCAATTTAATTTTCAGGTCACAGTTTTACGAAACCTTAGAAAATAAAAACCAAACGATCGGGTTCGAAAGCAATGCACACGTTGCACCGCACGTTCTTGAGAGAAATGTTCCTTAAAATTTATGAGATTTCATGTTTTAAAGAAATCTTAGCGCAGACAAACAAAAAGTCGGGACCACTTGACCGGATCGCTCGTCTCCAGTTGTTAGGGGCGTCCTAAGGCCATAAAAAACAAAGCACTTTGGACCGCAGCCAGCCATCTCCCGCTTCTGAATCAACCTCATTGAAAAGAAGCGTTTAAAGCTAAAGTAAGAGCACTTGAATTCATTTCGTGAAAATGTTTAAATCTCCTTTGTGAAATGTTAAGGTTCGGATGAGTTTTAAAATAAAAGTTTGTTATAGAATTTAATTAATTATGCGCGTAAAAATTAGGGAGTTCGTTAATATTCGAAATTGCTGTACTCTACTGTAATTTGTTTTGGACTTTTTTGCGTTTCGAACTTTCAACTCGGAGGCGAAGATCTTTTGAAGGGTGAACAAGAAACGTAAAATTTTCACGATAACAATAATGAAAAATTTATAAGTGCAACTGAAGCGCTTCTCTCAAAAGAAATACAAAAGGGGAATGAAATCAATAAATAAACTTTCGCACAGTTCAAAAAAGGAGTCTCCCAATCGGCGACGTCTCGAGCCACCCGGCCGGGACGTTCATAAGCAATAAACAATCTCCCGTATCCTTCATCTGTGTGGTTCCGCATCGCGACCACATTGTCGGGTAGTTTTTAGGTCGGTCGTTGATCGACCCCCACGACCATGGATTCCTTCACATGCGACAAATCTTTCCAGACATTCTTATATCTGAAAATAGCACGATTATGGACCACCGATATGGGAAGGATCCCGGTCAAGTGGCATTCCTTTTTTTGTGTAAAGCTTCGGTGTCGAAACAATAATGGCAGCGCACAGATGCAATTCACGTTCCATCTTCAAAATAATTCGCCACAGACTTTCTACATTCCGTCACTCGTTCCTACACAAAGATTTATTTAAAGAGGTTGCAACTGCAAGCCGCGAGGAATTTCATAGAGGTTTTAATTTTATTTAAAGCCGAGCATAGTAGAGGTGGCTGAGATTGCCTGGTTCTACCAGATACCTGTGCTTAAAATAGAAATACGGCCGCGGGGATAAAGAGTTGTTAGTACATTTTATAGTCCACCTTAACTTGTTCAATTGTAGCCTTTGTGTATAAAATTAAAACAGTTTACCCTCACATAAAATTCTTGTAATACAAAAGTGGAAATAAATCATGAGTAACCGTGTTAGGATTAATTAAGCAATTAAGTACTCGTACGCAAGAAAAGACACAATCAAGCCTTTCTTTAACGGGATTTGCAGTGAGACGATGCAACTCAATGCTATCTCCGATTACAAAATGATCCACATCTCAAGATGCACTTGAAATACGATCAGTTCTACCACCGTGTTATTCTCAGACAGTACAACTTGTTTCAATCGGAGTAGGCTGTAAGAATAATGATTTTCAATGCTTATCCGTGCGCGTATGATTGAATATGGATTAATGAGGATTGAATACGAGGAAGCAAAACAAAGGGCCCTCGGCATAGATGCACATAATTCATGGTGTAAATTGGTCGCGCACAGCGGTGACGCAACAAGGTATTTAGTGATGGTATTTATTACGACGACATACGAGGCATTATAATGGCGCAGTCAATGCTCAGCCTGCTGCGAGGGGTTGGTGACCGCACGACGTCGCATCGCCCACACTTATTAGAGATGCAGCGTAATTGTTACGATGAACCTCGCACTACCGCAATGTGCGACGGTCTCGTGGAGAGAAAAAAGCTTAACTTCAGAGGGCGACGTCTCCGAAATTCGACTTCCCTGCAGAGTGCAGAGTCCCTCCATAGAGTAGGAACAATGACGATCGCTCCTGAGACTCGCTATACGTCACGCACGCCATTGTTCGAGTCGTCTTTTGTTTTTTTTTTCTTTGTTATGCAATTTGGCGGTCGGTGGGGTGGCTAAAAGCAAAATATGAAAATAGGCGTGAAGCTGGTGCATATTTTAGGGACATTATATTACTCTATTCATGTTATTAATTGACTTAACGGTAAATATATGTCTGTGAGCGCACAAAAAATGAGCACTACCCACTATAAATTGTAGATGTTTTAACAGCCCAATTAATACTATACAGCTGTGCGCTCTTCTCCCATGTCGAAATTAAAGAGACATATTTTAGTAAATCTTAGGCCAAAGTATACACAAATCTAAATATAATTCGACTACGAAGTGACGTTCATTTCCTGACAATTTTAAATGCATAATGCATATGTAATAGCATGTTACAAAGTTACAACTTAAGGCGCTGACAACAGCCAAACGGTAAAAGTAGGCTTGACTTAAACAAAAAAATTGCCAAATCTATATAGTTTGTGATAGCGGAAAATAAAAAGTGTAACATGAACATATTTCTCAGAATTTCGTTGTATCCAAAACACGTTTTGAAAAAAAAAACTCGACATAAATGAACGGTAAACTAACCTCTTACCTTGAGTCTTAATCCAAAATATCTGTATTAAATATCAACCTACGTTGGTGTTTTAATTAATAACAAGGACGTCTTATTTGAATGTAGAACTTGGTTGTTTTTAATTTTCGATTATTCAACTCATTTTTGAATAAATCGATAATTGCTTCATATTTTGCAATAAATTCCAAGCGTTATGTCATCGCGCTTCTCTTTCTTTTCCATGCAATCCGACAGTGACCGCGGTTTATCTGTTGTCAGCGTCTTAAAGAACTTGACTAAATATTGACATATTTAACAGTTTCCCTTTGTCGTGCTCTTGTTGTGACCAACAAGAGCACGACAAAGGGAAACTGTTACGCTACAATTGCATGGCGTATCTTCAATCAACATGGGGGCTCCTCCCCTGGCGCTTAGCCTGCGTCACCTCGCACAATAGGTTAAATAAGTCGGAACGAGTACTCAACTTTATAAAAACACGAGCACGCGACCAGCCCCGAACTTCGCGCAGGTATATTACAAAACACAATAGCTCTATAGAAACACAAATGTCGCTTACTTCCTTCCCCAACTGCGACGAGTAAAATTATGTTTTCAAATATTTTCGCGAGCTCTTTCATTGAAGTAAATAAGTAAGAAAGTAAGCTAACTTGGTAAATTGCTTCGCGTTCGTAGTTTAAGTTTTAGTCCAATGGAGTTGGTTATTTAGAGGGCTGAATTTTCTTTGGTATGCCAAGTTATTTATTACTGACGCTTTTTGCTGGGATAAATTGAGTTTCACCATTAATATCGAACCAGGAACGCCGTACAGAAGTTCACGTTAAGTTGAATGTACCTAGTATTAATGTACGAAGTCGTTCCTACATGCTGGCGGAATGTAAGCTTCTTCTATAGTATGTACTAGTTTTTACATTCTGAAGTAAGTAAGTAAATCCAAGTAAAAAATCTACAACAATTTTTTTTTTTACAAAAAATAAGCCGAACAAAAAATATAATTGAAAAGCGAAAAATAAAAAAATAAACCTTTTAGTGTAACTAAACTCCTACACTAATTTAAGTAACAAATTTTGAGTCGGCGCCGAACAAACATACTTATTAATTATAGCGTATATTGGTAGCTTGATGAATCTTCGTTGAATGTGTGTTCGGCACCGCCTCAAAATTTTAAGCCATTGCCATCAACCGGGCACCAATCGAGACTCCGGGCTACTACTGAGAAATTCCAAATAGAAAGACCCAATATCAAATTTCCCGACCCGGGAATCCAACCCAGAATCTCATGGTCCGCAGTAGCACTTGCGACCACTAGACCAACGAGACAGGCAGATACTTTATCCCTATATTAGTTCTCTACATAAGCCTTCTATTTAAAATCACAGGCACTTTCCCAACCACTGATGCAATTTCCGCTTGCAAATGTTACTGATACTTTTTTCTTTTTAGACAGCAGGTGGGATGGAGTTACTACATCGTGGTGACACAATTACCGCTGTCTAACTCACACGACGCTAAAAGCAAATAATTTTAGAAAAACTAGGTAAAACTACTGGAGAAGAATTTATACTTATTTTCTTTGTGCCAGTTGGTAAGTGGGGATATTGACAGATGACTTTATTAAGGCGCAGACAGGCGCAAAGCGACCTTGCGACGCGATTCTGGTAGAACAATTTCCATGAAGTTGTCATAGAAATTGTTCTACTAGAGTTGCCTCACGCCTGTCTGTGGGGGCCTTTTTAGTGTTTAAGTATGCGGTTACTTCAGTTTTCAATATATTTTATAGGAACTTTATTATTTTATTTATTCATAAACAATTTCCATTGTGTTGAATTTACATGCAATTTACATACAAAAAAAAAACAACACACAGTTTAGTTTAAAAAAAGGCACAGTAGGACTTAGTAACACTTCTCCAAACAGGCTTTCACAAAACGATGTTAGTGTTCTGCATCAGTTTGGACTGTTGTGAAGGTATTATCGCGACAATCTAAGAAGTCCGTTTTGACAGCTATGAAAATGCTTTGTGTAGCGATGAAAAAAAAAATTGGTTTCTTATAAACTGATTCTCGAGACATATCGATTGAACATACTTAGAGAGTTTGTAATCGACGACCTATCTACATTGCTAAAAACGGATTCTCAAGGCTTAACGTTTTATTACATGTACGAGAACGAAACGTCAAAACGGACTTCTTAGATTGTCGCGAGTGTAGTCTTATAACTTCAGAATAGTGTACTCATACTAATCTAGAGTTTAATGAGACAGTTTTTCTCACATCATTATTCTTCAGAAAACTTTAACACATTACCTAACTCTGAAATCAAACCCATAATATCTTCTAGGAAACCGCAATCGTATATGCGGTAGGTACATATCCTAACTGCGAAAATGAGTTTGTTTGTTTGTTTCTTACGCTGTCACGCTAAAACGGGTTCAGCCGTTTTAGCGGATTTCGGTGATTTTTTTACTTTTTATTCCGATATTCCCGCGGGATCGAGACTTACGCGGGTGAAACCACGGGGCGAAACTAGTAAAATTTTTTTTTTTTTTTTAATTGTCTGTCTCTCTGTTTTTTCCGGCTATCCGAAAAGGCTGGACGGATTTTGTCGGGACACTCACTGGCGTGATTTGGATCTTCACTGGCGTCTGCCAGCTGACGTTATAAGGAGTAACTTAGGCTACCTTTATTTTAGAAAAAGAATCAGTTTCCTTGTAGGCGAAGCCGCGAATAAAATAACGGGCAATTTAAAAAGCTATTCCAAGTAAAGAATGTCTAATAACGCCCGTTTCGGTATTTTTTTTAAGAATTCCGGGAACACGTTTCGGCATTATTTCCTCCTGTATAAAATGAAGCCCACTACGTGCCTTAATAATTGCAAGCAAACTGCTCGAAATTTTGGGAAGGCGGCAGTTGGCAAGCGGACATCGTTAACCCTTCTTACAACATTCAATAACTCGCTAACTTTATGATAAAAAGTTTAATGTAGCATAGATTTAAATGGCACATTAATATTGCATAATGTTATATTATTATTGTATGTCTAATAATACTGTAATAAATTCGATTAATATATAGACGCATGACTAAGATGAAGTTAATTCATTGCTTCCTACTCATTTAAATTAAACTATGTATAACGGAAAATTAACATTTAAATGGCAACTCGGGTGATTCAATCTATTGTTGTTACAAATTAGTGGTACTTTTTAACGTTCGCAACACTGATCCGCTAGGGTTAAACACCTCGTTTTTGGTACAGAACAATTAAAAAGTAAAAACAAAAGACGAATTCAAATTATGTATGCTCTACATAACAAGTGACGATCGGGCTTGCAGTTTAAAATGGCGTCGTTTAGATAACAATGGTAAACCACGGAATGCGGCCGTGTCGCATTCGTAATTGTACCAATTAGCTGAACTGTCTACGTTAATTTATAAGCTGGGATGAACTTAGAATGACTGGGAGAAGAAACATTAGCCCTTAAGGATCGCCGCATGTTTACTGTGTTTATTTAAGTAAGTAATTGAACAAGGAAACTTTTTATTAGCTAACTCACCAAGTTGTCAGATACACAGCTGTAACTACGACCACGAAATTCCTAAAAATACGAAGAAGCGAAACGAGCCTCGGGGAAGTAAGACGGTAATACAATTTTCTCAAAAATAAATCTGCTTGATTTTCGTCACTGTCAGCTTAGGACACTTCGTTAGAATCGTCAAATAGTTACTTTTATCATTTGGATTCTGATTTAATAAACTGATTCAATATTGAATGGATTCGCGAAATTTCGTTTCACATTAATCATAAATTCGTTACTGCTCGGTCCCAAAATTGGTAAAAAAAACATGATGCGAATGTTCAATTAAAATCGGATAGCAAACTCTTTTATCCGTTTACCATATGCGAGATATGTAGGATTATCTGTATTTTTTCGCAAATACTTTGAGTGCATTTTGTTTAAGCCAAATCGGTTCCAATACTATTTTTACCTACTACTTTCCTCTACTTTGGATTTTCCCAAAATAACGCCATTAGATAAACACACAATTTTTCAAAAATATTTAATCCTGTCAAAAACTTTCTCTGCACATGCTACACCACATAACTCAGAGCCCAGACAGACCATGTCTGACATCACCCCAGTCGCTATTCAAATAACAATCATAAACGCGGCCGGCTGAATGCAACTAACGTTCATCCACTAATGTTCAACCTTAATCAACGTCCTACTTCCTTCATGAAGTTCGAAACCCTAATTGTCCCCTTTGTTTATTCAGAAGTAATGTGATACGTCACTGGGTCCCTGCCGGATACGATATGCGTTAACGTCAATAAAAGTTGCCCAAATAATGCCCAAACACACTTACTAACGACTGAGTCACTGCAATGACCGCGACTGCGACGTGTGAAATGTCACGCCAGTGTGATTGTTCAGTAGATCTGATTTGATGAACGGATGTGTAATTTCTTGGGAGGAAGCTGAAGTACTCGTGTAAATGTACACGGAAGCGAAGATTTTTATGTACTTGATATGTTTCTTGAAAATGTAATTTAACATCTATTTCCGCTTTAAGGAAAACGGTTTTCAAGCTTTGTTAGCTTTGCCACCCAAGAATTATATTGTGGCTCGTATTGAGTTGAATTGTTTTCTTTCTTATTTCTCCTTTCTGCGACAAGATATAAATCTTTTCTTAGAAATGTGCCTTATAAATAGCAATAACACACATGAACCAAGAACCTCTAACACTATCAAACAGCAGTGCACTTGGTAGAAGAGCGCTCACTATCTCAACTGCCTGTAGAAAATCAAGAGAGTAATATAAAATGTTATGCATTACGTACAAAATGCAACTTCAAAATTCAAACTACTACAAGTTTTAAAGCCTTCAGCGCAGAACAAAGATTTCCATCGTTTAAAACCCAGATAGTGTAATTTAAAACTCTACTTACTGAAGACGATGAAGAACGAAAGAACTGAATTTAAGAAGATGACTGTTTTAAAACGCCCGGATAGTTTAAATTGTCTGCAGACGAGTCTCATTTAACTAGTAAGACTTCCAAATTAGAGAATGCCTATTGATGTTCCAAACATAACACTAGTAACACAAAGCTTGTTTTACTAAGAACACTTAAACTGAGTTCTACGTAAACGATCGTTAACAACTACACCGTCAAATTTGGTGTACCACTCGGCATTTTTATAGGTGCTTAGCCAGCATATCTTGCAGTAGGTACTGTTAAACTTTCAGGATCTTGCCTCCCCCAGGATGTTCCTAATTGCGGTGTCTCGTTGAAACGCCGTAAACAACCGGTTGATGACACATTAAGCACGCCTCAGTTTTACTTAAAAACATATAAAATTTTATGAGTACTAATGGAGTAAATAAGTTTTTATTAGGCGCTGTGGTTGAAGAGAGTGTAGTAGTAAAATATAAATTGAAAGTAGCAGCAAGTATTTTTTATGGTCATTGATCAGTTGTTTTATAAATGTATTGTTTGAATGACAGTTATGACGCTGAGTCATCACTTTCAATTATTGAAAGTTATTGACGCTTACAAGAGGAATTAAATTCCGATCATATTAACTTGGCTTATGATATAAAGTACGATGATGTATTATTTTCTATTTATATTATTAGATTTGATATTTTCACAAAACATAACATCACGCCTGTATTCCCCGAAGAGCTAGGCAGAGGTCAATGACTATATAGCCAAAGAGGTGCACCAATACTACACCAATATTTCGCACGTTATGTTTAAGTCCCATGTAATAAGGGGAACCTATTGCCATCCATCAACTGGGCGCAAATCCAGACTCCGGGTTGCTATTGAGAAGTTTCATATGGAATAACACTCTGCCCGACCCGGGAATCGAACCTAAGACTTCATGTTCAGCAGCAGCGCTTACGATATAAGCAACTCGTTGGTCTAGTACAACATAACACATCAATAGCTGATACAGGATATTGATATCAGGATAATATAAGGTTTACAGTCATGTATAACCGCTTACAGCGATTACATAAATACTAGCTTAACTTTAAGCGATTACATAAATAGACTATTCAAATTAAAAATACACAAGAGACCAAGGGCAAATGACAACTATTTAAGTACCGTTTTAATTCTAGCAATAGAATGGAGACACGATCAATATTGCTGTAATTACTCAACGTTTACAAGCAGCCGTTGCCTCACCAACAAAAAATGAATGAATGAAGCTGAAATCTAGTTTTTCTGGCGCCACTGGTTTTTTTCAAGGTGGTCTAGGAATCTGTGTTATACCGCCTTTCACGCTTACTATAAAATTGTCAAATGGTTTTTGTTGTACTGTTTCAAATGTCTCTACTTTTATTTTACAGTATTTATCATCTTTGCCTATAATTATCTTCAGTTTTAATAGTTTATACATTCATATTTGGGGGTGTCCTTTTCACAATATTAATAATACTATATTCTTCTCTATTGTATTGTAACTACTAACACTAGTAATAAGTTATATTATTGTTTACTAACACGCTGGTTCATTGTTGTCCGATAAATCATCATCATCTGCCTAGCCTTTCCCCAACTATGTTGGGGTCCGCTTCCAGTCAAACCGGATGCAGCTGAATACCAGTATTTTACATGGAGCGACTGCCTATCTGACCTCCACAACCCAGTAACTGGGTAATACGATACCCCTTGGTAAGACTGGTTGTCAGACTTTCGGGCTTCTAACGACCGTAACGACTGTCAAAGATCCACGAATGACAGCCGGGACCACCGGCTTAACGTGCTTTCCAAGGCACGGAGGAGTCTCAATATGTAAAGGTTACCCATCCACGGACCAACCCCGGCAAGCGTAGCTGAACCTAATGGATCGACCTGTGCGGCTGTTATCGTGCATTGTTGTCCGATAAATAAAGAATAATAATAATATTGTTATATACAATGTTGAGACGACAATACAACAATAAATGAAAACACTAGCAATACTAATGCATAAGAGTATTTTGGAACTATCAAATAAATCCTAACATGGAATTTAAAAAAGTCTTTTTTTTTCAAACAAACTTAATAGTAGTGATGGGCCGACTTTGACTAGCTATCGTAAGGAAACTATTGGATATATTTGATTATTTTTTTGTATGTAGATCGAGAACGTCATTAGATATACGGAGTTTTATTTTTTGTCGTATTGTCGTCTCCACCTTTTATATCTCTAACAAATATTACAACAAAATTGTCTCTCCAAATATAGATCACATATGTACAATATAATTCTAGTAACTACCTATTGTTTGTGACAAAAATGTAAATCCGAATTTTGCGTCCAATGTGTACTCGTGAGTGCATTCCGCACTAAATGCAAAATGGCGTTAATTTGTAAAATTTGAACACTTGTTTTGTTCACTGCTGTATTTCAAGCGTGAACAGTGTAGTTAATGTATTTAATGATGATATACGTTTTTCATACAAATCCATTTCATTTAGATTTATGAACTATTATTTTCAGCATGACTGAGACAGTAATTTTTGTTATGTGAATATTCTGAACAAAGCGCTTCCATAACTTATAATGATTGCATCTTCTTTTGCATCATTCATTTGAATAAGATTTATATAATGGTTAGTTTTGTTCCGGAACGTAGAATCATATAGACTGATAGGTGAATATATATTCTTGTTTCTATATTTATTTTCCTTCTCTAAACAATGCAATCCCTAATTCACATAAAAATGCACGGGAATGAAACAAAAGTGCATGACGAGCCATTTTTTTTCGGTCACAGAGAATTTTATAATTTCATCGCAAAAGGGGTCTCAGTGAACGAGTTATGCTACGAGCAATTGAACACATTAATTTTAATACAAGACAAAGACAAGTGGGCCCCATTAATATTTATGAAGGCTGACAACCCTCTTATCACGGCTGCGACTAACCTTCATTGTTGTAAGACTAATTACCTTTTGCTAACAAAACGAATACTGACTTGATTGAAAAGGGAAGCAGCTTTCCATCTGTCACTTTACCGTTTGAAACTTTCTGACGCAAGGTTCTATGTTCGCCCCCGCTGATGTTTTTGAAGTATTACCAAGATTTATCTTCATGATTTAATGAACCGCTTTGCACTAATTACATAGCTTAAAAAAAAAAAAAAAGATAAAGGTTTTCTTCATAATGATGCTGAGAAAAAATATAATGTAGGAAGCCATTACCAAGCTAGTTTCCACATAAATGCTCGTCAAACCCAGACTCAACGATCGCATTTCCAGTCAGCTCTAACTCATAAGAGAAACGACTTTATCGCATCATCAAATGACTCGTCCAAGGTAGGTATAACCCTTTTAACGTAACCTACTTACAGACTACATAAGTACTTATGAGTACTCGAGGAAACTTCTGGAAACCTGCTGGAAACGGTGGGTCATTACCCGAGCATTAAGCATCGGGGTAAGCCGGGTCGAGTGGCTATCAGTTGGCATGCGGCCAAAGTAGCATTCATTCGATGACGTCACAGTCGTAAAGGCGAGTCAGTGCCACCAAAACCACTGAAACTGCTAATAAAATGCCTAAGCACTTGACCACACGATGCGAGGCATATAAGTTGGGTGAGTATGAAAATAATGTGGTCTTCCGTCCTTACGAGATAATGACCTGTTTTATTGCATTTTCCCTATATGGCGTATTTCCTTAAGGAAACATAGAAGAAATGTAAATCAGTACTTGTTGCTTGCCTTTTTGCCGAAGTAAAAGATAATGGTGTAGTGAAGATGGCAAGTAACAAGCTGGTAACATCCAGCAAAATACTTTGAAAGTGGTAGCTATGGAATTATAAATACATTATAGCTTTCGTGCATTTTTGCATTCATCAAAAGCAATCATTTTTACAAAGACAATAAACATAATGAAACTAAGCACCAATCCAATAAATTTTCCAATTTAAGATTGTTGTGACTTCTCAGGATGTATGTCACATCCTGAGAAGTCACAACAATCTTAAATAATCTTTTTTTAAATCCCCGACAAAAACAAAGCATCTAAAAAAGGTTTTTTTTTAAATACCTAAGAACACTCTCGTTCAAGTCACCTTTCAAACAAAAAATCAAAATCGGTTCAGCCGTTTGGCAGCTAAGAAAGCGCAGACGGACACACAGATACACACCTTAAACTTATAACAACCCTCTTTTTCCGTCGGGGGTTAAAAATAAAATAAAGATGATCATTTCATAGATGAAAAATATTAAACAGATACATATCTAAACCCAGACGTAGATGACTTAACAACAATCTTACGATACGTATTCATAATGTGGGAAAATAACATATGGCGTATGTTTTACAATTTCTCTCAGGCAGATAAATATTTCGATATGTTTAGTAAATATACAAAGTAAATAAAACGCACACAGAGAAGGATGCCCTGACCTTGCGCCGGTTTCCTGTTCAACGGTCTCCTTACATAACCTTTGAGTTCCATCTACCGTGGTTAATGTGAAATCCTTTTTGCATAGCTTGCTTCATAAAGCGTAATGTGGAAAGCAACAGCAGTTGCTGAATTAGATTTTTTCCTTCAGATAAAATTTGCATGAAATTTTATGGTCCTGTTCCTGTCCCTTTTCGGGATTTCCGGCTGATAAAGTTATGTTTGGGATATTTCCTGGACATTCAATGCGCAGTTGCCTCTTTAGAATTACCTAAATTGACTACGGCATATTTTCTTTGCTCAATACAGAACAAAGAAAGGATTAAAGAAAAAAAATGCCATCAACTTTTTTACCAATTGGGAACTGTGCTCAAATAAAAAGTTATTATCAGAGAAGTAAAATATCATATACCAATATCAATCAAAGAAACTACAAAGGAACCAAGACCTCATTGAGTCAAACAACCAAACTCCTTATCAAGATGAAGACGCTAGCCACTCATATCAAAGCAGAGGCGTTTAATATCGAACATTAAACGGACCCTCTCTTCCTGTTCGGTTAATGTTCCTCCGATTGGTACTCCAACCATGGTTATCACTCCACTTATGATCCAAAATAGCCACATAAAGATACAAATGAATCATTACCGAGAGATAATGTGAAAGTACTTGAATAATTCAGTTTCTGTATCAATGAGAGCGAATTGTTTTATCGGAATGCATTCTCGAGGAATGCGTCGGATTGTTCATTGTGAAATAATGCTTTATTGCTTCTTTCTTTTTGTATCGTGAAAGATTGTTATTGTCAATGAATGCGAATCCTTTTCTTTTATTTTTATCTTAGTTATAGTAGTATTAGGGTTTTAATTACGATTGTCGTTCTATTCACGAGTAGCTCGGTTTATTAAAAATGTATTCATCAGATTGTGTTATTATCTAACGATGTTCTTCATTGAATTATGTTCCAGTGATTTTTTTTCTTAGTGCACGCCGTCTTTAAAACTTAAGCTATTCCAGGCTTAGTTCTGGAGTCCATTTACATAAGGACGGGGCAAGGGAGAAGTTATGATGACTGTATACTGTCTCGAGTCCTCTCTAAGTTCAAGTTGCTTGCCTCAAAGTTATCAAGACATAACACCACAAACAAGAAATTTCTATTATATGCTGCTAGCATAACGTTTAGACAACGAATGGCTTTTGTACCTTCAAGGAAGTTCATAAAATCATACTCATTCTACTTTGTTTTCTACTTACTTTTTAGGATCATCTGGGATATGACCTCAGGAAACCGTTCCATTCATAAAGCGACCTTTCTGCGGTACATAAGATTTTATTACGGATCTTCAAGAGGCTTACCTTTGGATTTACGAAGGCACAATATCATATGAAAAAATAACAACCTCAAAGAAGCTGAGAACAGATAAACTAAACTTAAAAATAAAGGCATTCGTATGGTATTCTTTCCGTGATTAAGGCACATGAGTGCAAGTGAAAACGTCATAAATACCTTTCAAAAACTGGAGCGTTACTCACTTATTAGACTGGCATGCAAGACTTTCATTTTTAGCACCAATATATTACATGAAGACGTCTTATTTTTGACGAAATATGGTAATTACAGACATGCGAAACGCAGCCCTAACAAGGTGTGAAAAATTGAGACATAAATATACATGAACATTGTTTAAAAGTAAAGTAACTTATAATGGCCAGTGTTTTACGGGGTGAAGCAGAGATGTGAGACGGATAGTGAAGATCGCGTGGAATCATTAACATAGTACAATTATACGGGAACCACAATGGTGGGAAACAGTTACGAGAACGAAATTCGTGGCTGTGTGTGGGAAACAAAATGCAAATTATTGCATTTCTCTTGCTCCTTGGCTGGCGCGCGCCCTTTTTTCGCGGTCTCTTTTTCTTTTGTTTCGGCCATAGTTTTAAACAGATGGTAAGCTTTATTAAACCATTCAGGAGTTTTTGCATGACAATCTGAATGGCGCAATTTCCTGCTGCGCTCATGGTGTTTGATGGTTTAATTATATAACTTATTTGGTTATGGTTGATGGAGCGATGTCGGATGTATGACACGCAGATATTGGGCAGAATCTTAATAATAGATATCATTTACACATACATGACGCATTTCCATAAGAAGTGTTAGCATCAAGCCACGTTGTTGGCACGAAGTCAAGTCAACTTGAACTTTATCTGCTCTGTGTAAATTATAAAGTGTAAAAGCAAAGAGTTTGGTACGCCTATCACAACTTCGTGCGAAGAGTCGCGAAACTTCGATTCGAATCTGCGACGTGTACCTTGACCCTTAAACATTGTGCACTACTTAAATGTACATATATAAGAAAAAAATTAATTCAAAAGTCATTGATTCAAAAACATTTAAGGAACTAGATATATTCCATTTGATATATCCTCAGTATTTTTTTACTGAAGTAGGTGTAATCTATTCTGTTCTGTTATGTAATGCCTCATCAGCCAGAGATAATCATTTTGTCACACTTGACGATTAGAACTGCTTGAGGGATCGTCATCAGTATTACCAAACCCAAAAATTATGTAAATATACGAAGGCTAAGTTCCAAAGAACTCTGAATAAACCATTTTTCAAGCCCATAGATAGGTAATATAGCTATGTATTGTAATGTCTATCGCGAGTATCTGCGAGTATTGTTGCGTCCAATTTTCTATAAATCATTTGTCACCCGTTGCTGACGGAAACACATTTATTCACTTTACAGAGTTGCGTTTTTGGCTTGTGAATGTAATTGCAGTTGAGCCTTCTATTATATGCCCAAAAAATTCTTCAGTTGGACGTTTGCATGTTACCAGGATTGAAAGTTTGTTTTTGGTTCATAAAAATATATTTTGATAAAAAACTTTTTGACTATGCTTTCATGTAGAGATATAGCTTGTTTTTGCTGTCTTTGTGTGCAATAGACATATTATCATACTCTCATACGGTTAAGGTCACAACTGAATATATACATACAGTAAATAATTACCTACCTGAGATTATGTGGTTTTTATATAATATGTTAAAGCCATTAACACCAAGTAATAGGTAACAAGTTATATAAAACGATATTAATACTACTTATTAAGTCGTAGAGAGCAGTGGGCCCAGTGGTAACAATTTCGACTTACGACTTCTAGGTCGTAGGTTCGAACCCTGACAGGCGCTTTACTTTGTGTAAATTATTTCATCACCGTTTTCGTTTACCGGGCCCGCGTGATGGATTACGGCCCACACTCTCTCACAGAGAGGAGGCCTGTGTCTCAGCAGTGGGAACGTTCTAGCTGATTATGATTAAGTTGTATAAGTACGTAATTTATTCAATAAAATAATTTTATTTACCTTGTAGAAAGCCCAAAATATCGCAAAATAACTTCATGTAATGAGTATTTTTAATTAAATTAAACAGGTAGATGGGATACTTGAATGCTACCAGAAATCATTTAATTAACAAAACCAGATAGCTTTATGTTCAAAGCATACCGATGTAATAATAAACCAATACAAAAATTGAATTAAACAAATTAACTGGACCGTCAGTGAACACAGATTTTCTCACTACATGTAACATTAATTGGACCATCAATTCAACATGGTCCTAATTTGTCACTAATAAAAAGCAAATTGTTGGTGGTGTACAAACTTAATTAAATATGCATAAATCTCTCTCGTCTTTTCATTGCTTGATAAGTCTTAATTATATTTCCGTTGCAACATACTATAATTTAATGACTGTCTTGAAAATGTCAAGAAAATACGAGGTCTTTAATACTGACGCAAACAAAACCCTCTCGCAACTTTACAACAAAATCAACGCAGTTCACCGTAAATTCTAAACATTTTAGCTAAAAAAACATTGGAACAGCTTAAGCTAGTCTAGGCGTTTCGCTTTCTGGTCTTACACGAGCGAGACCGTTAAATATCTTTAACGGTCTACCTCGCTTACAGCAACCACCGAGCGAAGATTGCGAAGTACTAACTGATTTAAAGTCTGTACGTCGCGAAGGCGTACGAACAAAAAAGTTTAAAGGAGACTGTTTTAAACGGCACGATGCGAAAAACTTGTATAACGTGTGGTATAAGTACGTATCCAACCCCGTGAGCCCGTCAAGGTCCACGGGCGTTCGGTCGCCGGCCGTCAGTCCAGTCCCACCGACACACTCTGTTTGCTACATTGTACCCACAAACCCGTTGTCTTTGATGTTTCGAACGTTGACCAAGCACGCATACTGAGTCCATCTCTCATCAAACCAATTGAAGAATGAGGTTTTATTTGTCTAAGCCCGTGCTGGTCATTTCAAACAATTTACGAAGTCATAACATTGAATGTGACATCTTTATAGTCGTGACATGATTCGCTGTTCGACTATCTAAAACTCTAAATTGGTGAAGTCTTGATGGCAGTTTAAACTGTTCTGTGTCTACTGTGTTCAACGACCGGATTTCTCTTGAAACTCAGTCAATCGATTATGAGAATTTGACCAGTTAAATATTTTTGTACTTCATTATGTAGTTGCATTACCACAGAACTGCTGTATTATGCAAATATTTCATTGAATAAATAGTCAGATTTTGCTGGAGCTACTTGGACATTTTGGCTGCTTACTCAGCACAAATCCTTTTCAAGTAGCGATGTGGTGTTGCTAAGATAGACCTAGTCTATAAAATATTTACGGTACCAGTTTCTGTTAAAATTATCGAAAAAAAAACATTATTTTATTGCTGTTTAATACTGCAGCTTATCAATTATTTATACCTGCTTTACACTCAATTAAATTCACATTTCTATCAACAACCAATTAACAAATTTATATTTTATTACGATATCCGGACTATCACCTCTAATTCACATTCACACATACGGACATCCGTCAAAACAGTGATTCATTAATAATTAGTAGGTACCTACTACGCTTATCTTATTGGTAGAATGATTGATACGACGCATTTCCACTGATACCGTCGGCGTAAGTATCTATTAGGTTGAATGAAACAATTATATTTATGTGTTGCTATTATAGTAGTATTTGTAGTAGGTATTAGTTAGTAGTAGGTATTAGTTAGCTGCTAACGCTCACATTTATTTATGTAAGAAGCTTGTAGGCGCATCGGCTTCCTCGTAGTCCGTTACGATGATCGCACAGGACGAAGCATTTGCATCACAAACTGAATTGATGATAGCAGTATGTAGATAGTGGGAAGATTCTGCTATAAACCTGGCTATCTAGTTGACTTCATCCCTGAGTCACCACATTGGACCGTTGCCGTTGAGAGCACAATTATCACGGAACACAATGTTGCTTTCATGTTTGAATGTACCAACGATGTACTAAATGATGAAAATAGTTGATCCTCTCACATTTCAGTGTATGATATTTCCATGCTAATCTTGTGCATTATCTTGTGTTGTTCCTGACTAAGAGTAAGCCTTCATTTTCCTGTAGTTAGGACTAACAAAAAACCATAATCCAAGCCGAATCACTGTACTCATACCTAACTTCAGTAATCACATAACTATATTCCGACTAGAGTAGAAGATGCTATTTATGTAATACTCTAAAGGTTAAAACAAAATGCAGAAAATATAAATAGATACAGTTTTCACAAGAATATAGATCATTGCGAAGTTTTCATTGAACCTAGGCGACCTCTTAATGGTTGGCCCAGCGACACAAACGAATTATTGGCAGCAATCATTTCAGTCAGAGTTCTTAGAAGCACTAGTGGGCCAATTTTTTATTGAAAATAGGACGGATCAATAGGCCATTGAATCTTTATAACTAGCTCTCATTGACGACATGAATGATAAAATTATTTTGATAGGACTATAAGAACTTGCTCTTTTCCAATTGTAGTACGATCAGTACAAATTGACCACTCAAAAATTTTCATAGGAAATACAAAGTAGATGCACGTTAATCGCTTGCGCTTCCGTGGCGCCTAAACATTAGAAAAAGTTGAAACGAGAGCATCAATTAAAACTCTTCAAACCACGAACTGATATTCTTGGAAAGAAATCTAAAATTATGACATCAAAATTGGTCATACCTCCGATCTCCACAAAGGGAAATCGGTCTACCATGAAACGCCAGCTATAACAAAAAAAGACAACGCGAACCACGGCGATGGCTGGTAGATACGATACACGAATTCGGTTTTAGTTCGTAGTACACTGAGTTATTTGCAACACGACCTATCGCAACCTCGGGATAAAAACAGCAATTGAATGACAAATGACTCGTAAGATTTTGTTGCTCCCAACTTTCAAGGTGCACCTCTGAACCTTGCTTTGAACATAGACGAATTAGAAAGCATCATTTTTACTCTTTACAATTGAGCTGGTAGATGCTCACCTCTTTCGTCCGTGCTATGATGATGCAAGTATAACGAATTAAAAATGTTTTAGCAAAGGCAGAACTAATTGTTCAGATTTTCGTAACAGTAAGTTGTTAACGTTCTGTGACGTTTCTGTTCATGTGTATTGTATGGTTTCATTTGAGTGCATTGTGTTTGGGATGGGTTTTTTCAACTTGAACATTACAACTATGTCATTACCATGTATTTCAAATGGTAAACTCTGATTTCTCATAGTTCTAAAGTCCATTTTGGAATCTATAAAAGTAACTGATAAAATTACGTTGGTTACTCTATCATCATCCCCACATTTCCTACGCCCACACATTTCATATCTTGGAATGAAAGATTATGAAGAAAATGACTGATTAAGTATCTACGACAACAATCTCATTTTACCTTAGACCTTCAAATGATATCAAGAATTTTATCAGAGCATTACTCGTAACTAACAATGGTTGGTTACGAGTAATGCTTTAATGCAATATTATTAAGTAATTATTATGAAAGTCGTCGATATTACAGCCTTTTAAATTACGCAGCGCTTTAAAGCAAAATTTTATGCTATCGGAATGCTATCAACGAAATTTTTGGCTCAACACAAAGCGACAAAGAATAATTTGTACCAAAGTTTCCTTGACTCTCGAACCTTAACCAGAAACTTGCAAGTTCCTGCAATCCCAAAAATCTTCTTTTACAATACCAAACAGCCTGCAGTGGACAAAAACATTTCATACGACATTCCTGCGTAAGGTAATGTTGCGAAAATCGTCAGGCCCGACATCCCGTCGCTGAACCGGTCTGAACTACCGGTTTTATCAGTAACTCAACGACCACACGAAAGCGATATCGACGCGATGCTTAGGGAAACGGAAACACATATCCTGGAAAATAGAAAGAAGATAGTAAATTCTGGGGCTAGGCAGCGAGACCTTTTTGCGAAAAAAAATCGTCAAAAAATTTGCAACAGGTATAAGTCGACGATTAGATCACTCATTCAGCCGTCATCGACGCCTTTTTTTTCGGACGTAGCCTTCGTAAGTCGCCCTTTCTACAAAAAAAAAATTGTATAAAAAGTAAAGCTCCGTAGCGTAATACCCATAAGGGCGTATATTATTATATTCAGAGGATATGGCCTGGCGCCTAATGTAATACGATCGTTCCAAGACGTTAAGTTTAAAAATAACCTTGACAACTTTATGTAATTTACAAAGTTGATACAATGACACTAATGCTATCAATTTAACCTTGAACTTCTTCGTTTCTTGAATTACCTCAAAAGTTTAGCCATAATAATCAGCACAAATGATTATAGTTTTAAAGTTCAAAATTCCGCTGAACTGCCGCTTTGTTTTGCTGGTGGGTGTCCTAAATGACGACTCATTAGGAATTTCTAGGTGTAATATAGCATAATATACTTTATCATTTGGAGACATTTTGCTTATCACTGCTTTGGCACCGTTAGCTGTCTACCTGAGATGTTCATATCTTGTTCCGTTTAATATATATTTTCGAGTTCTCCTAAAATATATTTCCTTTAAGATAAGTTTCACAATAGCCTCAAGATTAGCTTCACAATACAAGGTGTCAACAAAAACACTGGCGTAATTCAGGCGTCCGTTTTTGCATAGAATTTCGTCGAGTCCTTATCTGGAACGGTTTACGTCGAATGCGTCCCCGATAGGGAAGCACCTGTAGTAGATTAGATAAGGCTTATCAATTGATGACATAGCCCAGTAACGTGCTGGCCGGTTGTAGCATAAACGTGTATTGTTTACTTAATGACCGGCTTGTGTATTCATGATCGAACACGAATTATAATTCAACGGTCTTGTGCATGAACGGAGATTCTCTTGGACCTGTATTTACTATAGCCTTGCAGTCCTCCACAGCGTCTCCAAAATTGTTCATTGAATCTGTGTTAATTCCTTTGTTCATGTCTCCATTTTCTTCAGTAGGAACAGTGTATGGAAGTACATAATATTTCCTCATGTAAAAGTGTTTCTAATCATCGAAAGCAATTTCAGTTCAATTTACTAAACCACTTTTCTTTACACAATAAACGGAAAAGTAATAAAGTTACCTGTTATGTGACAACTGACAGCTCGTCTAACGTTCTAAGAAACCTATCTGATCTTCGTTAGTACAAGATTACGAT
Organism: Lithophane ornitopus; assembly: GCA_948473465.1. NCBI lineage: Eukaryota > Metazoa > Arthropoda > Insecta > Lepidoptera > Noctuidae > Lithophane > Lithophane ornitopus. Next base: position 7,013,967 of record OX419624.1, on the reverse strand, counting down.
GTCACGTAACGTAAGGCAATTTAACGTGTTAGTCTGAGTTCACATGATTCATCGAGATGACCCACATCACGCGTCCGTACAGTTAGATATAAAATTACTTCATTTACTAACTAACACGTATGTTGATGTGAAAATTGTTTTTGTAAACGTGACCATTTTTCTGAATGCAGTTACATGTGGCAGACATGAGTTTACAGCTATTATAAAGGCAATGAAAGACGTTGTTGAAATTATAATATCTCTAAATAGTGCAACAGTAACAGTGTTGCACAATCAGAAACGCATTAGATCCCAAGTTGCTATTCGCGTCCAGGAAGCTCCAGTAGCCGATATAATCCTGAGAGCTAAATTCATATTAGCTACAGAATGCATCACTAAAATAATCCTAGGAAGTTACGAACTACTACCAATAAATGCTTGCATTGACAGAAATATTGAGACGGATATGAAGGGGAAATGAGATGAAATATTATTTCAGTCCTTTCGGCTACTCACTGTTTTGCTTAAACTGAATTTTTATTAAATATCCGATATCCGTAAAACAAATAGTTTTTATAAGGATCAGGTTGGTCGGAGATAATATTACATTTTATGTGATTGGGAGTGAATTTCCCGTCATTTACTGGGCACGATTCCAACTCGATCTCCAAAAACATTGATCGCTTTACAAATTCAGGACCTCTTCATCTCCAGCTGCGTCCCATAAGACCAATGAGACGTTATTCGAACTGAAATATAAAGCAATATCTCTGCATCTTATTGCTAGTCATAATCACAAACGGTCATGACCGTGGAAAGTGCCTTCAACATGCCATTACAGCAGTCTCGCTGCGTTAACAGGCTTAAATGACTGAGGGTAATGACATGGCAGATGCTTAGAATTTGTATGAATTGTATTCCGTGTGTAGATACGGAGATAATAGTTCTAATAGTTACTTAAGCCTTTATGGAACACATCCTCGGCATGTATATTATTCTCGTTAATAATCTTCGGGATAACAGCCTCTCTATAATGGCGTATATACTGGATACTGGTTTATCTGAAGTGCAATTCCAGCGCAATATCTTCAGACTATAGTTTGCTAACTTAATACTCATTACAGTAGATAAGTAATGAAAGCTCTCACGCTCAGCGAGGCGATGCCAGGTTATTGATCCGAGGATCATGCCGATACTGACGATACTTTATCACTGAATCAAATATATCATTTTCATCCATACTGTGTAGAATTCTACTAAATTATCGCTTCATTAATCGTCTTTCTGAGTCTGCAGAATTAATATTTCCAATAATAGTGAAGGCATTAATTTTACTTTGTAAATTAAATCCTGGATGATTTTTCTTTTCTGGTGATCATTTTTAATAGGTCCAGAATACATATTTATCAAAACTGCATTTTACAGTTTAGTGAATCGTTTTGATCTGTTTAAAAACTCGGAAAATATGAAATCTTGAAATCGGTCATCAGAAACCAGACGAGAAAATTTTGCTCATGCCACCTGGGGTGCAGTAATACTTTTTTATTTCAGTTATTAAGTCTTCCATAAACCAGTAAAATGAAAAAAGGTTCACCCTCCCAGGTTCCTATATGAGGGGCCAATGTTTTACCAGAACGCCAAGTTATCCAGATTGATTGGATAATATGCGGAGGAGGGAGAGAATTACTGCCAATTTTATCTAATGGAAAAAAAGCCCCAAAAAACCTCTAGCTGCATAAATTCTTCTAAACGAGCAAAGGAACTATAAATAACTTTTCTAGCTCATGTGAAAAATACGTCCGATTATAGATTTCCAATTGATTGATTCGACTCAGTGAGAAAGAAACGCTTGGCTACGCTCTGAACAAATGTGGCATAATTCGCAATTATTCCTGGAAAACCGGCTTCCGTAGTCGCCACCTGTTCAATGAATAACGGACTACAACGGTTTTTGCACAACTAGGCCTTGGCTTGTCGCTAATCGTCACGTTCGACAATCCACTGAAGTTTCTAATTGTTTGCGCTTCGGATCTAGGTGAATGATTACTGTTACTTTTCTCAAGTAAAGCCTGCACAATGGCTAATTGGCAGTTTTTGTTAATTATTGCATTTAATGGAGTTGAGATCTTCTTTTGTTAGTGCCATGCAACCTTTTTAAATTTTAGGGCTCTTCTTGAAACTGTTTTCTCGTTGCAAAAAGCTTTAAATTTTCTTTTGCAAGTTTCTTGTTAGAAAACTTTAGAGATTTCTCGGGAGAGTTTCATTAGAAGAAATTCATTAGTGTTAGAAGTAATTGTAGTCGCTTTGATGTTAATCAATTCTTGAATATTGTGATTAATTAAATTAAAAGTAGGTATAATGAGTTGGTGCAATTTTAACTTTACTGTATTTTATAATGATGCAATATTGCACTTGCTTGAGACAAAGTAAAACATAAATATAAAACCTTTTTCATCAAAACATAACCTCAAACAAAACTTGTTTCAATGAATCACACACACTTCAATGCAGTGCCAACATCAGAAAAAAATTGTTATCAAGTTTGATAAACTTAGTTTACTACGAGTGTTTTCGGAAAATATGGTTTTACTTGGTCGAAATGAAGTTAAACTAGAATCTAAAAACTATTTATTAAATGAATACAAAAAATGAAGTCAGTTTTTGTGAACTAACTTACCTGTTATAGTTGCCAACAGAACCGCTAAAGCAACCACACCTGTCGCTCTTGCACGCTTGGATCTCATCTTGTCTCTTTTCAACACGCTAAGGTTTGCGTCCTCGTAAACAATTAAAAACAACAGAAAATTCAAACTCCTCAACGGATTGTCTTTTACAACAATAAACAATTTCACTCGCGTTTCTATTCCACCTTTACGAACCGTATCTTTCAATCTAGATAATAAAGCCACAAATTCCACAAGAAAAGTAAAATAAAATTAAGAAATTACATTGAGAAAAGTACTTTTTAGATGATCACTCAAGTCCATTGTGATGGGTATCTGAATATGTTTAAAATTGTCTGAAGTTAAATTGTGAAACTTGTTTCGTACGTTGAACTAGAGTGCGGAGCGCGAGAAGCGTACGTCCACTCTTGTCAAGCGCCAGGCAGTACTACCGGCCGCGACGCGGGCGACACACGGCTGTGACGGGCGTGCGCGGAACTACGGAGCGTCGCTCGTATTCCTATCGCAAACCACGGTTGTGTTCACAGCGCGCTGTGGAAGGACATGCAAGGATCAAAACTATTTGCTCATAGTTTATTAGGTTATTAACCAAGCAATGCAATGCGGCCCTGCATCAGTGCATTTTTATTACATTCATACTAGCATGCCAAGTACATTTTCATTCATTCGCTTTTTATTTTCACTGCTGGAATGTAAATTTCAGTTCATAAAAATGGCAATGACTTTTTTTTCTAAGTTATTTGTAAGTTGTATTGAAATCCAACTGTTTTTCAACAATAGTCTATTTGAAATACGGTCCACTTACTTTGATAATAAGCTGAGAGATTTCGATAGTACATACAATCGTGACAATTCAATAGGCGCTCTAAACAGCTAACGGGCTCTAGTTAGTGATAAATATCAAAGAGTGGAAACATGGCTGATTGTGCCTGGAAATAAAGGTAGCGGTGAAGGAGAATCGAACTGGCAACGTAGATTGAAACAAAGAGAAATAGAAGAAAAATCAACTGGTAGCCATTATTCTGTACTGATTTTATCAGTCAGATAAGCACCGCCCAAAATTCCTGAAGGACCAAAAATTACCATTCTAAGAGAGTCTAATAAAAAAAAATGCCAAAAAAAATTAGCGGCAAAAAAATCGCAGTGGCGTCGATACATCGGCACCTGTGACTGATTACAAAGCGTGGCATGAATAATACATGATCGCTGGTACTAATACCCGGTACCACGGTGCCAGCCAGTCACGAATCACGAACCTTGAGACACCGATAGGTACCGCTGTTGTAATCCTACGGTTTGATTATTCGAAAAATTATATTTCATCCGCCTGGTGAATAGGAATGGGCATTTTTCGCAAACATGACATGATGCGTTGACATGACTTGATAACCTTGAAAGATGATAATGTTAATGTATGAACAACAAAGTACTTAAATTACGTATAGGTAGTCTTGTTGCTTTAAGTGAGCTGCAGATAGGTATAATCAGTGACCTCATCGAGTAAAGGAATAAATAATAAAAAATGGGAAACACTATTGACATCATAATTATGTAGGTACCAAAAACGGAAATTTCCTCATTTTCGTTAATAAAGTGACAGACCCAACCAACTTCTCGACCTTTTCTTTATTCATAGCTTGCACGCCCCTTGCAGTTCATAGGCACCGCAAGTTATTACAGAAACGTCAGACCAGATTAGAACGTGTGGAAGGTAAATAATTCAGAAAGCAGCAATCCTGCGGTAGCTTAGCCGACATACCACTAGCTTGGCCAACATATCCGAGCTAAAGTTCTCGGATTTGTGAACTTGCCAGGATTCGGAATATACCTAGGTTACCTAGGTACTGCGTAACAGATCTGACAATGCTTTTAGTGCTCCTTACGAGGTCCCATTTTGAGGTTTTTGGTTTCAAGAGGAAACGACCTCGTCGGTACAGAAGCAAGTAGGGCTGTGGCTTATTATTACATGTTTACAACACGATCTAAAGTAATATCGATATTCTCGTCATTCTACTTTCCTGTCACACCTATTTATATTCCAACCTTTCCAGGATACGGATAATTGTTCAAACTATTTTCATCATCGCAATCTAATGCAATTCAAACAATAGGTACGACACTTGCTCCTGTTGGGGCACTCTATAGCAGAAACTAGAGAGTCAACAATTAAGTAATCCATGAAAACGGTGCCCTGTAGCCAATACCTGCCACTTATATATAAAATAACAAACCATAATTATCCCATTTAAATGCCAATCAGACCAATTGGAACTATACACATAGCTTCTGACGTTTCATAAGTGCCCATGTTTATGTGAAATAAAATCTTTTGATTTGATTTGAATGTAATGAAACATTTCACATAAAAATCCTGTTAACTACTTATTTGTAGGGAAACACTATATCTATTCTTATATTCATATTTTTCCAGCTAGTAGTCTCCACTCAGGTAAACGACGTAAACTCACATGCATTGATAATATTGAGCGAAGGCACAATGCTTCCAGCTAACGGGACAGCAACACGCTATTTCACGCCTCACCGTAACTTATACACAATATTTGTTTTGCTATGGTGCTAGTTGCGTGCAACAATGACTACCGTTGGTTTTGACGGGATATAATTGGCAAAACGTAAATATACTAAGAGGTTAAAGTTTCTTAAGCTGTGCCGACAATGATGTTTTGTCTGATACATCTTCCAAGTCTTACTTAGATTGGGCACGCCACAATTGCGGCGATAAGTCCCCTCTTTGAGGAGTGGCTGGAGAGGCGCCACGGCGTCCTCACCTTCCGCCTGACACAGGTCCTCACCGGACATGGCAGCTTCGGGAGGTACCTGTGCAGGATTAGGCGGGAGGAAACGCCTGGGTGTCACCACTGTGCGGATCGTCCGGAGGACACGGTGGAGCATACGGTGGAGGTGTGCCCTGCTTTGGCGGAGCACCGCCGTGTCCTCGTGGAGGCGATTGGCGGCACTGACCTCTCACGTCCGGCCCTGGTCCAGGCCATGGTACGGAGCGAGAGGGCATGGGAGGCGGTCACCTCCTTCTGCGAAGCAGTGATGCTCGCGAAGGAGGAGGCGGAACGCGTGAGGGAGAGGCAAAGCCTGCGCCCTCACGCCCCTAACCGCCGCCGCTGGAGACACCCTGGGCGTCGGGAATCCCAGGCGGATTCCCGGCCACCATAGGCGTGGGCTTGCGGACGGCGAGCAATGGGCAGCTCGCCGTCCGATAAGGACCAGGCCCAGGTCGATGGCGCGTCGTGTTCCACGCGCGCCTCAAAGAGATGTCAGCACACCTGACGGGGTCCGTTAGGACCGATGCCTGCCAGGGTTGCGGAATAGTCCGAAAGGGATACCGGGACCCTGGCAACAGGCAACCGAAGGAACACGGGTGGGTTCTAGTCAGTAAGAGTCTGACACGCCCTTCCGCTCCGCCTAGAGCGGGAGAAGTCATATGATGATTTCCCAACCAAAAAAAAAAAAAAAAAAAAAATCTTACTTAGATAGTCATTGAAGAATCCTGTTGATTCCGTTTTTAAGGTTCATGCACACACGTCAGACACATCCACGTCAAGTGGCCTATCGGCCACGTTTTCGTGGTGATTGACAGTTGACTTTAGTGACAGCTAGATGACATCTCATGGTTGATACAGTGTTTACATTAACTTATATTATTATTCATAATTTGACATACATTCAGCCGAAAGACGTTCAGTACTAGACATGTGCACATTTATTGTACCTAAACTAATTTAATGTTTTTTTTGTTTTTTTATGGAAAATCCCTAGGTCGGCCATTCAATTAACTTTCTCGAAATTAAAATTTATTTCAGTATTCCCACTATACTTACCCACTCTTGTGTACCTATATTCGAAGTTTGATCATAGATACCTAGATTATTAAAGTTTTTTTTTCTTATCTGACAGACTTTTCAATTGAATTAGTTTTGTTATAAAGTTTTCGTAAATTCCAACTAGTCGTACACAATAGTATTATTAAGTAGGTACTAACTTTTAAATTGACGGAGTTTTTACATTTCACACAATTCAGTAAATATAATTCGTTTTAACGCGCCATTAAATTTGTTTGACAACGTAATCTATAATGAGGGTATTTTATCAAGCGCTCGCGCAATTTCAGAGAAATCAGGTGAAAGTTACACAAAATGGCAAAATGCAATTATTAAAAAAAAACAGGGCAATTTATAGCAATTATTATAGTGACACTCCACCATCAGACAGTCGGCGATTTATTGCTAATCGTGATAAAAACGTCCGAAATTAAACAAGGGTAAGTATATGTTTGGTAAAAAAAACAACACGAAAGAAGATTGTAATTTTCACACAAGGGTGATTGACGATACCTATGTAAGTACCTTTTAATTTGTGTATACTGCGGAACCATAATGTAAAAACCAGGATATAATCACTAATCAATTATTGATTCATGTTTATGTCCAATCACTAATTGGTATACAAATTGAATTTGCAGGTTTGTACGCTCAATATTTTTTTGTTTAAATACCGGAACATTTTCTTCCTTCCTTCGAATTTTGTATCGCAATATACTTAATAAGGCCGAGACATGTGTAATATAAAAGTGTATGAATTAATACGTCTTCTCGGTAACCCCTCACATATGAGTATCGTAGAAACTCCCTTATACTTGAACCGCCACGCTTGAGTTCACCTCGACAGTTATTGCTTCAATAAAATGATACAGTAATAATGTAATAATATGTTTTCTTAACAATCTATTACTGTGACAGGATTTTCAGCGTCGCTTACGCATAGCTTGCATTACAATGAAGGCTTTATACAGAAGCTGATAACTTTGAAGTTACCCATTAACTTTTTGGACCATTTTGCCTCGTTCTAAAAATGTTTTTGGCAAAGAAAGAAGATCACGTAGAAATCATTTAAAGTTTTTTTAATCTTTGAATAGGCACTTCTAAGATGATTACTTACTAAATTCAGATTTCATATTTTTGGGTTTCAATACTTTATTTTTTTATGTTCAAAACAGTTTACACGTAGGCTATTTGAGAAAAAAACAAATTTTTTCCAATTTTATAAAAATATCGTTCCATTTTTTTGTATACTTTGCTTTTCACTTTCATACTCGCATTCATTATCGAATATTTAGGTAGGTACCTAAATTCATTCATGGGCTCACAACCATCTGGATGAAAATACATACCCAAATCAACTCGAACAATAAACGCTATTCGGATCAGTTCATTTCAACCACCTAAAATAATTCTAGAGGACATTCATTATTTCGGTACAGAACAAAAAATGTAATTAAAACAACCGTCAAACACACCACACATCCACAGCAAACTCAATAATATCTGTTACTTCGTCAAGTTGCCACAACGTACCTACTCGCATTTTCGATTTGCCCAAATGGTAATAGAGTAAAAAGCGGCCCCGGGTTATTCGGATAAATTAATTGAAAAGGGATCAGAACTGACCCTTGTTTTGACTGCACAAATAGAATTAAAGTACGCCCCACGTACTGATATTGAGAGGTCGATTAACATAACAAATAAATTAGATACCTATGACTGTGTTATACAAAAGGTTGGGCGCACCTCATCACTCGATATTCGGGCCATGGGTGCATTTTCGTCAAATATTTGCTCACCTATTAAGCTTTGTTTTGTTTTAAAAGAGATCTCAGCTGCTAACAACAATGACAGTCGATTTGCTGGATCCAAATGGGCGAAACCAGTATGAGGGTTGTAAACTAGCATGCTAATGATATTTTTTTACTAATTCAATATACCCACCTACAATAACCCCCTAAACCTTAGGAAGGTTTAGGGAGTTATTTACTCCTGATACAACTTGAATCAACTACTCTCTTACTTCAATTCTTTAATTCAACTTGTTCTGGGAACAGTAGACCTCACGAGCACATACTTTTTGTGATGAGAAGGTGGTACTAGGTGCTCCATCAATCCCTACCTAGTAGTTAAAGGGCCAATTTCACTGGTAGAAATCCAAAAATGAGCAATTTACTGCATTTTGAGGAGCTATTCAGCTCATCACACCGAAGATCCTCATCAGATCTTCACCAAATTGTTATGAGACCAACATATAGTCAACATATACTACCTTTTAATTAAAAAAGAACCTTTTTGTCCCTCTTTGGAGGTACCCCTCCAATCAAAAATCCTCAATGAAAAAAAAAAAAGTCCTTAAAAGTCTTAAAACCTGTATACCAAGACAAGTTTCGTTGAGACCTGTAGAAGTACCAACAAACTGACAAGAGGAAAGCAAATTTTGCCAGATTTGAAGCAGAGACGCTTCGCTCGCTCGGTCAATAACATGATTGCCTACGGTCAGCTCGTTCCAGTCATGCTCTTTGCCCTTAAAACTCTGGCCAGAGACAAACTGACAACTTGTTTCTTAATACATACATCTCAAAATCTCTCTCTCTGGAATCTTATCAAAATATTTCTGAAAAACAAAATATTAGTGTTTATTTTATTATATTATATTATATTCCATATTGTGATAACCTTTGCCAATCCCAATCAGGGAGACCGTTTGCCTTGTGCAAAGTTGGTCAGTAACGTAATTAAAAATCGTTCATTGATGTTAGAAAGTTATCCCTTTGTGTACGGGATTATCCAGTTCAGTAAGTATTTCTTGTTATCAATAAATGGGTCATCTGCTTTAAACTGACATCCAACATAAACATGCAAATGTTATCAGCTGACTTATATACTTGTTCTATCTGTAATTTTTCGCTTTACTTGACCACTTAATAAAATAAAAAGTTAATTAAATTTTGGACCAATTAGGTCACTCAATGACTTATTTTTAATACCTACCTAATGTGTCTTGAAAGTTCTTCCAAAAAAACAATGAAATCCCTACACATGTCCCACATTTTTATCCAACAAGATAAAAGCAACATGTCCTAGCAAGCCAGTCTCTATGACAGCATACGACAGACACACCGAGGGTAGCAAGACCCCACCAGCCCCCCGAACCCACCCGTCCCGACAGATTACTCACACTCCACCAACTTGAGCCGAACATCCTATCGTTAAGGTACACGAATATTATAAAAAAATTCTAAATATACCAATATGGTACGGTGATCATGCATGAAATTAAGGGATGATAGCATTCGGTGCACGGTATGAACGTGATAAATGGTTGTGAAATTTGATCGAAATGCCTAGCCTTGCGAAATGGGTCAATAGGATGGGATTTGGGCAAGTAGATCCAAGGATATACTGAGATTCTTGTAATAAACGTACAATACTCAGCGATAGCAGGAAGACAGATACCTAAGCCACTGTAACTGCTGAGGAATCCACTTGGAAGCGCCCGAAACCGAAGGTGGAAAAAAGACAGCAATTTTTTTTTCTAATCTTTAAAGAAAATATAAATGCATGCACAGAATGACAGATATTACCATCTAAAAATTTCCGGCATATATGTAAATGCTTCTCTTTTTGCATTCTTGACTCAGTGGACAGCGTAGTTATTATATTACGATTACAGCATTTTCCCAGGTAAGTAGTATTCAGACTTAACCTGAGATTTCAGGAATCAATCATGTCGGACATGACTAATTACTCTAATTGAGTTTGCAAATGCAAAGCTATACAGGGTGTTAGGGTAAACAACGTTATCCTTGAAATCAGTGGTTTGGTGTCATTTATCGTAAAATCAATGGATAATTACGTTTTTTTTTTTAAATTACTTTTTACCTCTAGAGTATTTCACCCTTTAACCTATGCACTAGGGCAACGAACTTGCGTCTCAACACGGGTGGAGGGCGTGAGACGTAACCTAACCGGCCGTGAGCGCGACCCTTCTCTCAGTCAGTCAGCTGTGTCGCTTGCGAGCACGGTGTCGCATAGAAACTTTAAAAAATCTTTTAATGAAAATAACGTTTTTTTTTTTGTTGTTAGGTACTCGGTAATTTATTTTTATATTTAAGTCAACTACCCATGGTTTGAATGACAAGAGTGTTTACCCTTACACCCTGTATGTATTCAGTTCCATGTACTGCGCTAGGCCACAATGGCCCACAACGGTTTCTACGAACCGATTTTCACCGTGTTATTAAAGAACATTTATTCCCGCCTCCTGCTTCCGCGAGAAGAGCTGAGGCCGAACTGCATGCAGGGTATTGGGTGGCTACCTACGAACCTACCTCTAATACGTTATGTTATGTTCGTAGGTAGAGATGCCCCATGTATAGAGGGGAGCCTATTCCCATCAACGAGGCACAAATACGGGGGTCCGGACAGCAACTGAAAACTTCTTAATACTAAAACCAATAATACTTTGCACGACCTGGGGATCGAACTCAGAAACGACCCCTGCTCAAAAGTCGTGGCCTCTACTAGACTTATGAGGCATACTGCTACTTATTATGTGATATTACAAATACGGGTAATAGGCAAAAAACCTCAATAGTCGACCTCAGTTCGAATTTATTGCTGGCATTATTCCTACATGTCTCCGACGTGCATGTTGCATGGTGTTACATACATATAATTCTGCTAAATTATTTAAGTGTTTCTTGTGACATTTCATAAAAATAAAATCAAAACGTACCACTAACACTTTTCTGAAAACATCTAGGTAATATTTAATAGGTTTTTTTTTTTTCGAAATATCTCTGTAGAGATACACACCACAGTTTGAAACTTACAGATACTTTTTTGTAACGGGCCTTCCAGTTAACCGCGGATGGCTTCCCTGCTCCACTGAGCAACGGTTTAACTACATTGTTTTATGCTGGACAGTTCAGACAGTTAACCATCATAATGGTCTGAGTCTTGATATAAATGTGACGAAGACTTTCATCACGTAATTCTGACAAAATTCAAATCCCACGAGCTCAACACCTTCTGCAGAAGCTATTCAATTATTAAAACAGACACACAATTAATTCGACAATTGTCTTGGACAAAGATAATAATAGGCTTTGGCTTCCACCACTTCGAGTTATCTGTTGAATGCTGAGTCACAGAGGTCGTTGAACTGAGTACAAAGAATAACAAACGTCTCGCGGGGGAGGCAGGCAATAAATCAAGTGACGTCATAAATAGGGAGAAACTCTCGTTGTCGGTAAGTGTCGCATTTTCCGACTCATAACGTAGGCCTAATGCAGTCCCGCGAATGTTACAATGTAAGGGTTTCTTCGATTGTCGGGGAGTTGCTTATGGGTTCATGACTGTGCGAATGTGTGGGATGTCTTTTGTTTTGAAGACTACCTACTGACTTTTGAAAATAGAAGTGTTTTTAAACGCACATTTGGGAAGTCATTAGTGCTAGTTGGAGAATTATTGGTCTTCTTGCTTAAAAGCACCACCAAAATAATAACCTTGGCATAAAATTTAAAAATAAACATGGAATTCGGTTGCTTGTAAAAAACAACACGCCGCCAGGCGTATAACTCGTTTTAAATCAATTGATTTAAAACGAGTTATTCCAGAATGATAATTTGAACACTACTATCGCCAACGTCCATACTACGTTGAATACACCGGTTCTCGTCCGATCACCGAAGTTAAGCAACATCGGGCGCGGTCAGTACTTGGATGGGTGACCGCCTGGGAACACCGCGTGACGTTGGCTTTTTGCATTTCCATGTTTTTGTTTAAACCTATCGTTTGAAAGCTTCTGTTTTATGAAGCACCACTATCTATGTATACATTAAATCTATTTTTTAAATCAAGCCTTGCGTTAGTCTCGCAAAAAATCGAAATGGCTCGAGCGATTTTGATGAAACTTTGGTAACTTGTTATGTGCGCGCTGGAGGAAAAATAAATAAGTAATTAAAACGGACATTAGCTAGTTCGAAATAATGATTGTTTCAAAACTTTAACGACATTGAACGTAGAGAGTAAAGAGATTCAACGACTGTTGGGCTATAAAAATAAAAAATAAAACATTTATTTCAGGTAATTTATAACCCATATCAGAAAATGTCTTAAAACCATTCAATACCGAATTCATTCTATACCGAATGATTATTTGACGAATTTGTTGTACATACTTACTATTCAAACACAATAATTTTTAGGAGTTATTTGACTATTTTCAGATTCCTTAATGAGCGGCCAGCGTCCAACCGTCAAACGTAATTACAATTCTATATTGTTTCGTAATTACAGAGTATACCCGTGAATTGAAGCTTTTATTACAAAAAAAAATAGTTGTACGCGATACGAGTTACTTTTGAGATTATAACTTGGGGTTCCATAATGGATATAAATTAGTATTATAAGTTATAGACCTGTAAAAGCGTAGTTATTTTCTTAGGCATAACGCGATTTATGTACTTTTTCACTAGAACCTATATTTTCAGTTGTACAGGTAAAACTTATTTATAAGCTGGGTTGGGAAATAAAGTAGGTAGTACCAACCTGTAAAAAGTTTTCCTCGCACAGTTTTTCTTTCTCTGCACGCGTGCCTTCAAAGTAAGCAAAGGTATACTCATTAAGCCAACCAAACCTCAACGCAAGGTCTTACAAAAGTTTCTTTTGTAACACACAAAATTGTAACGTAGGTCCTTACATCATCTGAGAAATGGCAAAAAACATTATTTTTGTTTAGTCAATGTGCTATATTTTAATGAAATGATTTTTAATCTAAGGGAATTATAAAATTAATGAATGTTTTTAAGGAAACATAACAAAAAGCCAACGTCATGCGGTGTTCCCAGGCGGTCACCCATCCAAGTACTGACCGCGCCCGATGTTGCTTAACTTCGGTGATCGGACGAGAACCGGTGTATTCAACGTAGTATGGACGTTGGCGGTAGAGGTTTCAAAAATCGAATTCTTGTCATTCCATAAGAGTGACGTCACGACTAGTCTTTTTCTTTTCAAACCAATTTTATTTTTCACCTTTTGTTTATGATTTTTTTTTTATACATCTTTCCTTAAGCTGATTTTCTTGTACCTGCGTAACAAAAGGTAACCTACCCTGGTCTCGCAGAAAATTATACATAGGTACTTCCTAACACTACAAGCCTCTTTTCTTCACCATTTATTAGAAACAGCTACAGAACAATTCCTTTCACGCTCAAGTCACTTAAATTAAAACACAGGCGAAAAAATGCGAAAATGGAAAAGACAACTCGCAAAATAACAAAATTCCGGAGCGCCATGTGAAAACAACAGTTTCAAATTCTGTAAGCTGTGTCTGGTTGCTATTTCCAATTCGTACGGCGTTTCGCAGTCCATTATTCACATTTCATTTGCTAGTGACATGTGGAGCGGTCGTACGACGCGACGGGCGATGCCAGTCGCGGACGTCACTCACATAACTGCTGAATACCATTTTATTTTGCTTAGCTTCTATGTTTCATTAGGTATCTACTTACTCTGTTGGTACTTCTAGAGAGGGTGCCACTATGCTTGTCCCACATGCGGAAACTGATACACATCAGTGGTAACACTGATTGTACTACGAAAGTCGCTATTATTTTCAAACTTATGTGCGGATAATTGTACAATTCATGTCAAACCTTAACAATGTCTAAAGAAAGAACAGTCAACCTATAGCCTTTGTCCAGTTAAGTACTTTCAAGAGAAACACTTTTCATAAAAGTTTCGACACAAAAGCTTAAAAATATCAAAGGATTAAAGTGCCGCCGCTAGTTATACATTTTTTATTTTTTATTAACCAGAACGGTGAAGCTCTTAGCCTGCATCTCACCTGATGGTAAATGATGATCAGGCCGAAGGTGGAAGCGAGCTTCACCCGGTATCCTCAACCACAGAGGAACTGGCTATCTTACCTCTAACTGCCGAAATAACAATGCTGTTAACACTGAAGCTCTACCACCACAACCAAACCGAGCAGATTTTTTTTCCCCACTTAGAATAGAACCTGGGACCGCTGGATCTGAGACTTGTTGTCTAACGACAAAAGCCACAGAGTAGTAGACCACAGAGGCGGTTAAAATCACAAGAATCCGCTTTGGCAAAAACCCGGTACAGACTGGAAAATTGTTAAACAAATTGACACCCCTCATTTTCCCGTTGAACAGACGAATGTAAATAACGCAATGAACGAAACGCGTTTACTAAACGCGCGAAAGCATCGCTATAAAAAGTCACCGTGGGCGAGGGGCCATAAAGCCTTTTCATACAATACAACTGTCAAAGAATGACAGTAGTGATTTGAATCAACCGACAATAAGTTGACTTTACAATATTCTAGGTATTTCGTACATTTCGATATCTACTAATTATCTCAGTCAATTACCTACTCCAATCGATTACCTCTCGGGCCCAAGACGGAGATAGCCCGTACCTGTCTAAAATTGCTCTGATATAGCCTATTAACAATTTGCAAGCTCAAGTAGCAGCGTTATCCGATTAGTGCTAATAGGTTGGCGGCGCACCGAATGTCTGATGCAGGCAACTGATCGATAATGAATGCTAAGCGAAGCCGTAAATTCTATAGCAAATGATTATAATTACTGGGTACTTGTATATTATACTCAGCCTTACTTTGAGAGAAATATCTAAATGACGCGTGAAAAACTGCGACTTCAAAAGCAGCCAAGCCTAAATAATACAGCGTCTTGAAGAACTAAAGAAGAAACAAGAAGAAAACTTGACCTAGTGATGACCGGAAGAGCAGAAAATTCCATAATCAAGATGTCATCGAAATCATGACAATGAAACTGCTTGTTTATGTTTATCACAGAGTGACAGAAAAACACCGCTGCCCATTTGAAAGGCAAAAAGACCAGGTGGGGCCAATGTTTTCGGGACCTAATATTTGGAATAATGAAGACTAAAACGCGAAAATTAAAATACCATTTTATCAAACATGCTTGGAAATTCTAGCATTATTTTGACAACCTTCTTAGAGATAAATCGAAATTGCTGTACTGGTCAAAAATAAGTGACGATGCGGCCGGCAATGTTACTATGTAAATCCATATCTGCCGTGTTATTTAAAAATGGAACGAACTTTTTATTTCAGCACATGGCAAGTAAGGAGGTAAATTAAATTAAAAAAAAAAACGATTTGTCTTGAAAATAGAGCTGTTTAAAGTAAAGAAGAAATAAATTAACTTATTAGCACGTAAAAAACTATCATTATTATAATTTATTTACTTAGTTTGAATTTCCGCGCATTATTTGAGAAAAGTACTATGCAAGCCTTGGCCGCAACCAGGCATTGATGGACTCCCGTATGTGTGCCTCGGCATCGCCTCGTCCCACATTTTCACGATCGTCCATCAATGCCCCAATTGCACGCCTCGACTATAATGTATTAGTCACTACCTTAAAAAATCGACGAGGCAGTAAATGAAACTCATTTGTTTCTCTATTATAGAAATTAATTTATCATAGTTACCATGCCTATGCACATGTTATAATGCATCTTCTGCAGTCGCGATAAGTCTAGACATTGGCCGTCTCCCAGTTCAGATAGGAACAGACCAAGACATCGGCGACTAAAAGTCTAGACAAAGTCACTCAAGCGTTTAGCTGTGTTTAAGCTCATATTAAATAGCTGGCTATCCCGTGGTGCCCATGCTAGTAGTAGTAACTTTACATTATTTAAACGGGTCAAGTGAATATTTTAAGAATTCTAAAGCCACGTAAAAGCTTGCCATACCTAGCTTACATGTAAAAAATTCTCATGTTTGTTTTCACGATTCATTATCATCATTTTGGTAACTAATATTATAAATGCGAAAGTGAGTTTGTTTGTTTGTTACGCTGTCACGGCTAAACAGCTGAACATATTTTGATGAAATTTGGTATGGGGATACTTTGAACCCTGGAAAAGGGCAGAACTGGGACTGGTGTTTTTATGTACATAACATCTCGGCGAAGCCGCGGGTAGAAGTTAGTTAATAATTATTATTACAAAAGCTAACGATTTGATTCACACTTCCTAAAAATCTCTTCGTTTGTTATTGTTTTAGCCTGTTTGTAAAATATACACATAAATGTCAAAGTCAAAATAAAAGTCAAAGATTTATTTGCAGATAAATATATACAAAGAGTACCTGTGACAGATTGATTTATTAAATGCGATTGATACTCATAAGAGTTGATTGATGTATTAATTTCAAATTTAATTTTTTTACTGAAAAAACACGCAAGAGAGGAGTGAGGCGGGAAAAAAACGTCAATACTTGATTGATGCCGCAATCAACATGTCCACTTACTGGGCTCAACCCATATAAAAAAGTACACGAAAAGAAAACTAGATTAAGTGGAGAAATCATAAAAACCATAGTTTAACATTATTTTTCTTAGAAAAAAAGGGTAGACGCCCCACGCCTCTTTGCTCAGCGTCAGATAAATCAACAAATTGATTGATTTTGCGGCTTTCCCAGTAGGCAGCGGAACGAGAATACTCGCCACGGCTCTCGACGTTTAATCAACACGGGATTCTGCGGATTCACGCTCTAACGAATCGATAAATATAATTATTTTGTATTGAAACTGATTTACTCTTAACCTAAGTACTTTTGTTCGTTGTCTATGCTTTAATTACTCATCTATCATGGCTGTTACTATGTTGGTTTAGGTATAGAATAAAATGTGGTTTTGGGCCACAGATAAGTTACAAATCTAGTGGTCAATTAAGTATAACATGACCCTCTCTTAAGCTAAGCGCCCACAGGTCGGTATTATCGATCGGTATTCGCAATCTGTCAGAAATACATTCAATTATAATGCGGATCAGTGGACGCACTTGTGTGACTTTCTATACAAAGAATACTACGATCCCGTAAATATGCGATGCGTTCGATGCGTACGATACCGACCTGTGGACGCTTAGCTTTAGACAATACTAACATCGCATTAGCGGATTCCCGTCTACGAAACCATAGTCGGAATACCTACCTTAATAAAAAGCGCATCAAAACTTAGTTATATTAGCGACATTCAAATATACGTAACATTGTTGCTACCAAAGTACTAACTACAGCCCCATTCGTGGACTATATAACTTAGAAACTAAGCTACAGTTAACGCAAAAAAGTTCCGTTTTATTCGCCTAAACACTTTTAACAGCAAAAGTTTCGCTAATACGTGTTGCTATCATAAAATCTACAGGCGTTTGTTTCGTATTGCTACGTGCGCCGTGCGGTACACAGTTGCAATCTGCGGTGAAGCAGAAACAATTAAAACCTAACTTAGTTACGTGCAAAAGTACACGGTGGAACTGGAATGAAAAAGAATAATAGGAATTCTGACGAAGTTAAAGTCGGTACCTAGATGGTGGCTCCAGCTTTAGAGTTTTCTTCGCAGATAGGTACCTAAGCTACTGCATTATAACATCGGTTTTTTTTTCTTAAAATTACATCTCGAACGCCTCTAAACATAATTAACTCCAATAAACCGAACAGCTAGCTATAGTTCGATTCAAACTTAATGGCGGTTCGGAAGTGCGTTACTCGCTGCGCAGTACCCCACCCCTCACCCCCTTTGACCCATGGATTTTTTACTGCGCAGCGACTCGCCTCATGTTCCGAGCCGCCATTAAGTTTGAATCGCACAGCAGTACCTACAGTGCGATTCTAATCTACATACCAGTACCTACTTAACTCATTTTATTTTAAGACTGCTATACGTTACCTACCTATAACCACATGCCTTCAAGAACCCCTTAAAAATCGAACAGTTACCGTTCTACTTTCCCGTCTTCACTAAGCCTTTGGGTTCATACCACGTTATTACAAAATAACTTTTTTTCTACAAAAAGACGTCAATCTCAAAAAAACTACTAAAGCCTCGTGCAAACTAGCGCTCCCGCGATATCGCGCCTGTTTGTGGGGCCTTAACTCTACTACCATACAATCAAATAAAAAAGTTAATCAATAAGCAAACCAAGCAATCGGGGAACTACCCCAGTTTTCGGAGTGAAATATATTTAGCGTAATACTATTTTGTCACGCGATACCTTCGTCTTGCGACCTACCACAAAGGTGGATCGATGGACATCCAGGTCATTGCCGCCGGAATATGGAGCAGCTACCTGGCCGGATTTACGTAATTCCTTCTGACCGATTGATCTGACTGGCCTACTAGACGTGTGGACGGAAAAATGAAACAATGGAATTCTCAGTGAGATATTGGTTGTGTAATGTTACATGGCAGGAGGGATAAATATTAAAGACATAACCTAGGGTAGGATAAGTTTTAAAATACAATAGACGTAGATATATTTAGTAACCTATTCCGCTTGACTATTCTTCAAGAGTCATAAAAAACCCTGTAAGAAATCGACACGTGTTTCACCTCTCAACGAGGCATCCTCAGGATGACGATTGACCAATTGCAAACCAGAACGCGACGTGTTACCACACCGAGCGCTGGACGCTAGATCGTCCTGGAATTATTTATATTATTAATTAGTACTTGGAATTGTCCAGCTTTTTGGCCCTCCGTCCAGTCTCTTTCCAGCCTTGTCATTTGTCCAGACTTTTCAACTTAAGGGGATATTTTTAGAAAATAGAAACGGTAAATGAGTACGGAAAGTAAAATTTCGCCTATTTTTTTTTTTATGTACTCATAATAACACAAGACTACTTAGTAAGTAAGTACTTTCAAATTCAAAACAATTCATCATACATTTATATGTGCATGGTGGCCAAGAGAAATGGACTGAGTTAGTTCAAGACTGCACACATGAACGCACCGGTGGCTGCGTCTAGCTTTGTAATTAAATAGGCCGCCCCTCTGCCGGTGCCATTTGAATAAACGTCGATATACACTTGCAAGTAATCTGATTATGGCCGACGGGGAATTAAAATGGCAGCCTATTAATATTGGTTTAATCAAAATGATGCTGGAATTAATAAACTAGGCAATGGTTTGGAACGGAATATAAATTAAGTTGTGTTATGAACTTATGAGAATTCGTCGCTAGCTTTAAAAAAATGATGGCTTTCTTGTACAATACGTTGCCCCATCTTTATTCAATTTTTTCGCGAGGCGCAGCGGCGCTATTGTACGCTGCGCCGGCGAAGCACCACTGGGTCGTGATGCGTCGCCCAGCGCTTCACCGCGAGGCTTCTCGAGGTGGAGCGCGACGCACCGACGACCGACGCCGCGGGGCAGTTTCGAATTATCTCAATGAAATGTGTATTTTTGTGTACTAAATAAAGTTATATTTTGTAACACTATATATCTTAAAAAGTCCGCGCATTGCGTCACGTCTCGGTGTGAGAGATTAAAACCTAAAACAAAAGGAAAAAAAAAACAAAACCCGACTATGTATTGTGCAACTATGCAACAATGTATTGTGTATGATATTATATTATGAGGTCTTCTGGCACAGGTATACTTAAAACCTAAAAACAGGCACAGGTATCTTCATACTTAAAAACGTATTTGTTAAAACCTGTTGATTTTGAAATAAATAAACCTAAAAAACTGTTCATTCAGTACTTACAAGATCACTTTTCAAGCAGTCTGATGTAGTAGGTGGCAGTTATTATAGTTCAATCTCAGATTTCATACCACTCCCACTGCTTCAATAATTGTTGAACTTTTTAGTTGCAGTCGGGTTTTTTATTTATTTTTTATTTTAAACAATTTCGTGTTTTGGATTTGTCTTTCGTATTCGAATGAAACTGCGTCCAACTGAAAGTTACAACTCATTTAACCGGAAGAAAAGGCCCTAAAACATCCATAGCGACGCCAAATGTTTCATCAACTTCCTATAACGATTCGCCATTGATAGCTCTTCATATATCTTCCCTATCACCTAGTATAACCGTGCATCTTCAATATTTCGCAGTTGACCTGTTTCCCTCTGAGAACGACAAGGTTTATACAGCGTGTATCAGAAATGTGTGATCATATATAGGGGTGTGGTACAGACCATCAAGCCGAACAACTCTCTCCGTGGAACCAACATCGTAATTGCGAAAAAAATATATGTTATTGAGGAGGATTGATTGATCAGGGGGCCTAAACCGGCCACATTAGCAAGTCCTCTAAAAACAGTTCATTTCCTGAAACCCTGCTGTCATTAGACATTCCTCTAATTTGACATAAAACAATTCCTAATTTGTGGACCATTTTACGAATCTCCGAATCCTCTCGATATATGATTCTGTATATTATGATTCTGCTAAAGTGACCGTTTTAAGCCCCATTGAAGTTTTGTATGGGACAGTTGGTACATTTCTGATACACGCTGAAGATCCTCAGTGAATAGACGCGGTGAATGGCGGGTTAAGCAGCCTCTTTACCTCTTATTGCCAACTTAGTTCTCCCTGAGATTGAAATGATTCAAAAGAATTTAAGAATAAATCACCAGATACAAATAGAGATTCTCAAATTCGTGAGATGCTTTGTGCGTTACGGTCGTTTGCATTTAAACTGTCTTGACAAGTAGGTATATTAAGTATTTCTTTGAAATTGTTTGCAATATTTTATTTCAGCAAAAGATTCAAGCATAGTCAGAATTTAATGTTTTTAAAGGAAAATCACTACGTCATCGTCAGTGAAAAAAAAAACAAGTTAGTGTTCACTCGCGTTATTAAACTCCCGGAAATAGGTACCTATATAGGTATTTATTTTTCTCGCTGCACAGAATACATAAACATAAAATCCCAAGTTAACAACGTAAAATTTCCACAGCAAAAATGAAAAAATTAAACAAAAATATTATTTAAAACGGAATGCCTCCATAAGTTCGCACAACACATTTCTATATACAGGCTGTCCCTTTATCCGCAGCCGCTTCGCCGCTGTTCTTTCTCATGCATACAAATCCCGACAATGCAATGTCATTTCATCCCGGTGACTCCCTGCTGTCATTCACATGTCATGCTGGATGACAGGCGGCGACGGCTGGCACGTGGGTCACGTCATATCAGCTTTATTTTTATTAAAAAGTTTATTATTACGTAACCGGTAGCGTTATCTTTATAATTTTATCTGATTGTAATTTGATGATTTGTTTATTGTTTGAGAATAAAAATAATAAAATTTGTTGTTCGTATAATCATTCAAAAATGTATATCGAAATTACACCCAAATATTCTAACTAACCAAACAGCACTTGTGCGATAATTGCGTCAAATATAAACATATAATTTAACAGAATGCCACTAACATTATTCAAGCATAGAAACGTAATTAAGTGCGCATGATATAATGTGACTTAATACATTCCCTAATTCGAACACGCTACTACAACCAACTGATCTGCATAACACGGATGAATTAAACATAACTCTATTAATTAAATCGATTTAATTGATCCCTTAGTATCTGTGAACTGGCTTTTGATCGTATATTATCTTAATTTAAAGACTTGGCAATGTTACAGACATCAAGATACAGTGGCTTTCAGTTCATGTTTCAAATCATGACGACGATTTCTTGGCATGTAAATAAGTATTCCTTTCATTTTATGTGCACCAATATTACAACATTATCTGCAATAAAAAAATTTTGACTACAAACTTGAGACAATGAAATAACAGTGGTCCCGCTTATACCGAAATTCCGCGATCCGCGATTTTGCCGGACGGATGTCGGTGTCGCGAACCCATAAGATTTTCCCCTACCAAAAATCGATAAAAGCGCCCAAAGAAGTTTTTACTTCAAAAAAAATTTACACTAATAAATCTATATCAAATTCGAGCAGTTTCTAGATTGGAATACAACATTTTGCATATTGCTCGGCTAAATAACTACAAAAGAATTACTTAGCAAATTAAAACACTTTAATTTGCTCCACAATTTAACAATACCATCCCCTAATCGTTAGCAACAATAGTAGTTAAGTCGAATGCTAAACACGTGTCAAACGCCGTGACATCAACTTTAACATAAAATATAAACGAGAGTTGCAATAAAATAACCGTTTGATATCCAATCACAATAGGGGGACAGAAGTGAATGTGTGCATCACCGTGACGAATGTACGCACCCTGTATACGTCACTGTGGGGCGACGTACTCAATGACGTAAAAAATGGAATTATCGTATTAAACCCATCGAGTAACTGTACCATGAAATATAGGAATATTGTTAAATCCTTGTCAGTCCCGGTCTGATTGGCTCTCCCGATTTGGGCGACTCTAACGGGATTAGAGATGCCTGTTGTAGTGTCAATTTCGTTTTTATCCGCGGCCACTGCATGCAGCAACACTATTTTTGTTTAGTTTTAGATTTTTCGTGATTGGTTTATTTCATTCGAAAACACTCAGACTATCTAAGGGACGTGGAAATGTAATTTTCTTTTACAAAAGCGAACTGGTTGCAGGTTTTAAGAATAGAAGAGATGCAAATTAGCTAAGAGATTTTATCGAAAGTATTCTTGGTTTCTACTTTTTGTCTACCATCCTGTGTGACTAATTATCAAATAGTTCTCTCTATTATCTGTTTAAAAAAAACACCGCTTCCACAGTGGAAACGGTGTTTTTTTTTTAAAGAGATGCATTAAAAATATTCCTCACCTTTTCTTTTGCCTCTCTTGACATAAGCACCTTATTTGCTATTATATAGATAGAATATGCTTTGCCGTGACTTACGAGTTGAAGGTCGTAGGTTCGAACCCAGACAGGCACTTTACTGTGTGTAAAATTTTTCATCACATCTGCTCTCAAAATCGGTGAAGGAAAACTTCGTGAGGAAACCGGCATGTCCTAGAACCAAACAAATTGAAGACTTGTGACATCTACCAACCCACAACCCGCGTGGTGAATTATGGCCCCTTCTCTCTCACCGAAAAGAGGCCGATTGCTGTGATCCGACATTCACAAAACGGGACATATACTTATAAACAGAAAATAATTACACCCCACAACACATCTTTCTACCACCTGCCCTACTTTCTATTCCCCCACCAAAAGATAAAGACAAAAGATACAAACCGTCTACAAATATACAGATAACCTCTGAACCACACTAGCTAAGCAATCATTGACGATACGACCATTGTCCCCACGATGCGTTTAATATAAGTTTGGCAAGCCAGTCCGAGCTTGCATATTCATGAGGCAAGCCAACTTGTACGCTTCGAACTCGATCTTTGACAAATCAGTTTACAGCTTACATTACGGTTAAATAAACATGCAAATAGATAGGAATATTTGGTGTTAAGTTGTTGATGTTTTAGGGGTGAGATTGAACGGTTATATTTTGAGGAAATTTTAATGTGGTATTATTACATAATTCATCATCATTTGCCTAGCCTTTTCCCAACTATGTTGGGGTCGGCTTCCAGTCTAACCGGATGCAGCTGAATACCAGTATTTTACATGGAGCGATTGCCTATCTGACCTCCACAACCCACTAACTGGGTAATACGACGATATACCTGAGTATGACATAAATATCAAAGTAAAAAACAATATCTTTCTTTGGAAACCTAATATCAAATGTTTTATTGGACCAATCGAGTACATACTATCTTCAACTATCTTGACAGTTTCCAGACTTCGATAATAGTAATTCAGACTTCTGTGAAATAATCCAACTATCTATGTATCCGTTTCATAGACAGAATTCGTGTCATGTACACCCCGAACCTAATGTTTACAAATGAAAGCTTCTCTAAACATGAAATTGTGATAGGGATTGATTGAAAAGTCAGCCATGCCTGAGATATATTTCTCGATGGAATGTAAAGCCAAGTCAGAAGCCCTTGGCCGGCTTAAAAAACTCTGACACCAGGATAGTCACTAACCACACGAAAAGACGAAGATTGAAAATTGTCATTGACAATATACATATTCGTAGAGATCTTTTGAACGCTACTTCGCTACTCTGGACGAATATAAATCATAATACATAACCACATTTAAATATGAATATACGATCTAATTTAACCCGAGTCGGTGCCTACGTGCCTGTGCTAGGTAGATTTTCAGACTGTCCTCTCCTTGATTTAGAGCTTCATTTGGCAGCAGTAATATCCTATAATAATGCAGGTACCTACTACCTCAAAGTCACCTTAACTGGAAATGACAGCAGCATTACCAGAACATTACGACTGTTAATCATTCAATAACCGACACGCGAACATATGTACATACATCAATCAAATTATGAGGTGAAACATGTAGGAAATATTTTCTACAACATATTTGTAGACCATGAGATACGAAATTCGTGAAAAAAAATTACTTACGTCGAAAATTCACTGTTAAAAGGGTTTCAATAATTCCGTTAATTCAGTGGAAAAACATTGACAGATAAGAATTTTAGAATTCATTTATTTAGATTTCTTTTATTTAGAATTCATTTATTTAGAATTAATTTATTTAGAATTCATTCATTTATTTATAAATTTGTAAGAATGTAATATTACATAGTATGGTGTTAGTATTTTTATTAGTGCTTATATTCTACCACAAAATATATGGTGTACAAATATTCACTTGTCATTCTTGAGAAAAAGAATTGTGATTAACAAATATGTCCAATAAGAATTAGGAGGTATTATTACATAATGTAATTAGGTAATCGTTACTTAAAAATGTCAAAATTAAGTCCATGTCATCTTGGATTTTTACAATATTCCAAGTACAGTACTTATACAAATTCCTCCTAGATATTTGCCATCTACATTGAGGTACATTTAATTCGTATTTATACTTATTTCTAACAGTAGCCTTTTTATGGCTGACTTCTGATTGCAGGCGAAAATAGTGCGGATATTATTTTACTAGCATAAGTAAAGATTCAAATGATTTCTCTTTCCCTCTTTTACCCAACTGCCAAGGAAGGATTATGTTTTCGCGCGTCTCTTGTATTGTATGTATGTTTGTAAATTTCTTTATTACCTCGTATCATTCAAACGGCTGCATGTATTTTTCATAGTGATGTGTTGCAAACATAATAATCATTATTAATTATCATTTCAGTATAAATCCATTTTGTTTAAATCTAATGTTAGTACTTATCTCTAACTTAAATCCCACTTCATTTATCTACGAGCTCAAGTTTATCACCACAAACAAGATCCTCTCTAAGTAACACAAAACAACATGTCTGGCCACCTCTACCCGCCCATCCAACCAGTGTCGAGCGTCGATTGTATATTCATGTGTTTCCAAATCTAACGTCTTTGAACTATACAGTAAACAGCTGCCATCCTGTCATTTGCCGTGTACCCTGTTAATTGGGTTTGTACTTCGACTAACAGATTAGTTCTGTTGGTAGCTGTTTAGTCTTTGTATTGGCATCATTGTTTGACATTCGTCATGATTGTCTATCACAGTGTTACTCAAAGTGTGCTCCGCGGAGCCTCTGGGCTCCACAAAGACTCTGTGGGGGCTCCGCGAAATTACTGGTCACAATGAACCTGTATTTTCGCGGGTTTCCATTGGACGCAAATGATAATGTCAAATATTATGATTATTAATGAAGAATACACATATAACGCGTTTTGATTATTCTAAGGTTCCATCAAATATATCCCAAAGGGTTCCGTCGCCAAAAAAGTTTGGGAACCGCTGGACTATCGATATATTTCTGGAAAATCCTGCACCAGGGACTTGAAACGTTACTCAACATAGAGGTACGATAAAGTTACGTAATAGTTATGTATATTTCCAGTAACTATTTATGAACTAATTTCTTGGCAATATAACGAAAATCTATCAGAACGAAATCTTCAACTATTAATTTAGTTACAATCCGCGTGGAACCGTAGAAATAATCGTTAGTGGAACTATAGCGGTATTTTAACGTTTCAAGTACCTGTCCTGCACCCTAATTGCGTATCACACGATCAATAACAATCTGAATCATTTTGAAGGATATTGCTAAACCATTGCTTCATATGTTCGAAAAATTTGTCTGCTCGACAACGTAAATAACGCAATGAATGTTGTTGAACTGTCAAAATGAAACAGATTGTAATTGATCGCATGTAACGCAATTAGCGTGCTGGTTCTCAAGGCACAGGGAAACAAGTGTAACGGACGGAGTGCAATTTTTATAATAATAAACATTATTTTATTTTAAAGTATAACTTCATTGTTAAAATCTGTTTGAGTATCCTTAAGTTCCGGATTTGATATAATCAAATAAATACAGGCTTGTTTTTCAATAAGAAAACTTCAAAGCACTTTCAAAGTAGGTATAGTGCCCGACATATCGTCTTCACTATTAAAACCCGGAAAATAACGCAATTCCTTTGTACACATCTGTGAGTTACAAGCCTTCGCAGAAAGCTTACGATGTATTATGTTATCCATTATGAAGGTTATTTTATCAAATATTTTTCTTCCTTCCGCTATATTAACCAGGACCTTCGTTCGTTTGGTTCTATCGTCCAATATCTTGTTTATTTGGTCACGTTGTAATCGGCTACTAACGCTATCACGTGCACCCACCTGACATCTGTTTGTCCACTGAATATTTCATGAGCACCCAGCGGTTTCAGAGTTCTGTCGCTAGTACAGTCAACCACACCTCCATGAGGTATTGACAGTGCTTTTATTTTGTAGCAGTAAAGGCAGTTTTCGCAGATCATGATTTAGTTGTACGTGCAGTTGACCGTATGGCGTACTCGGCTCCTGGTATGTTCCGAAGATGTCGTCATTAATTAAATTCTGAAGAAAATGTGCTTCGAAGTTTGTTCTTAATTCTTAGGTTGTTTGTATTTTAAGTAGGTTTAAGTTACTTGAGCCTCTGATAATTGTTCAGGTTAATTTAATGCGGAAGATTAATTATTTAGTTCATTTGGGTCATCCCAAAATAACGTTTTTTAAATGCGTCGCGTCGTGTAATAGACTGTGTAGTTTGACACACTTTGTTTTAATAAAATTATGAAAGTAAAGTTTCAAAGAAAAACGAAATCGCTAAGCGTTCTTCGATCTTCGTTGCAGGTGCATCACAGTGCAACGTCACAAAGCTTTATTAAAAGGAAATGTGATTCACCTGCATCGTAAAAACGATGATATCGTAAACCGCGAACATAATCGAAACTGGACACTGCACCGCAACGCCACGTACCGCTTCATGACGTTATAGCGTTGTACGTTATAACGGGTGTAAAAAGACACTTAACGAAGCCGAAAGTGACTTGTTATTTCTGTCACTGTTAATTTTTTTGCTCTGGACCATACCGGGAACCTTCTGGTCACGGAGATATTGATGGTCAAAGCTCAAAGTTTTTCAGACGTTTTTAAAAAAAAGCAAATTTTTAATTTTATAACTTAATTTTAAATAACCCCACAAACCCTGAACCGTTGCATGCACTCATAAATACAATGTTTTGCGTGCGTTACGTAGCGCACTACCGTAAACAGTGCATTTTCACACCAAAAATAAAAGTTTCCCAGTGTGACTGTTCCTAAATTACCCTAGGCTGATAAAATTTTCGTTTTTCCTATTTATGCTAATATTAGTGTTTTAGGTCGGTTTCCCCGTAGGGGAAAGAAAAGCGCTCCGCCGTCCGCGCTTTTCTGTAGAGCTCGTCCCATACTGGCCACTCTCCCACCGAGATAAGAAATGAATTCCCATAACTAAACTGTCCCGACCGAAATGGCTAGGGGACAGGGGGGGAATACAAGGAAGTTAATATTGGGAATTCACAGTTAGTAAACATGATATAATGATACTAATATTATAATATGAAGCTAAGAAGACGAGAGGATATTCAAAAGTTTATAATATATAAATGTTGAAACGCCGACGTCTCCCTTCCCGCAGGTGGAACTAATATCTGCAATACAACCTTGATTATGTGGAGAGGTAAAGGAATCGTTACGCTTGCGCTTATAATCATTAATTAAAGCTACTTCAATTTGTCTGTTTACAATATGCCCAATTCAGTGAGACCGGGAACCGTTTCACAACGTTTGTCTCATTCTACGTGTTCGGTTAGACCTAACGCATAGAACCTCTGAGGACACTAATACGATTCTAACGGTACACGTTCCCTAAGCACTATATAAATGTCTTATTCAATCCTATAACAGAGTACTGCGAAGTCCAACTGTTATTGAGCAAGACAAGTATTGAGTAGTTCTAATCGCGTACTTATTATTGTGAAAGAAACCCTTACAGCGGCTTAGCCCCTTTTTTATAGGATAACACAAAATCAGCACAAGCGCACCGTAGACTCAGTCTCTAGCAGAACACATTACGATCGTACTTAGTGAACGCCGAAGTGGTATTTCGTCACTTCACATTTCTTTAATCTTCCCCATTTAGAGGATGCTTCAATGTACTCAGCAGCCGTGCGGATCGTCCTTATCTGGCAACGGGGCGTTTCTATTTGGCATCCCAATGACGTGTCTCGCTAATAAATTTGTGAGAGGCCCGAAAGCCGGTTGTGGTTTAACGAGACACGATTTCTAGCGTTTCTTAGAACGAACTATCAATTCAGTTTGTGATACTTAGTGATGCCTAACCCCGCTCCCTGAAATGCGCATTCAATATGCCTCACGCAAAGTGTTCTGTGGCGAGACCTTTTTGGATACAGAAATCATCACTAACGTTTGGTTGTTTTATAATTCAATTACAAGTCGGCCTTATAGCCTAGCTTGTTCTAAATGAGCTGTGAGTATTTATGGCTCTGCCTTCCAGATGTGGTGCGTCAGCTCAAGTTCAATAGTAGTCAAAAGTCAGGAGCGTTAGTGCTCAGTGTCAAGTATGGTGGAAGGCCATCACCATTTCCCTATAACCAACCGCAAATGACAATTATCTGCCAAGGTACGAACTAGGAGATTGACACGTGATACACGAAAAGGTATTTGTTATAAAATACGGTAAGTACTAAATAAGGGTAATTTCGCCTTTCTGGAATAAATGATCATTAATAGCTCGACAGCGGTATCGCCTAACTGTTACCTATAAATAACAATATAATTTAACCTATAAGAGATAAGTTTGTAACTATAACGTACACACAACTACTAGAAATAGAAGTTAATTAAAGTTGACACTTACCAAATAATTCCTTAGAGAGAATTAGATTACCACTCACTTACAAAATACTGCACGGTTTACCAGTTTCGCCTCTGACGTAGCTCCTTCTTCCGACCAGCTACGACCACGTCCCAAAACCAACTGTCCTCTCCCATCCTTTCATCCCCGCCTCCTACATTCTTAAAACACACCACCTCCAGCTCAGCCCCTTTCCCGAGTTTTTGTAACAAAGACTTAAACGCCCTTTTTTTGTTCATCTCTTAATTGTTTCTCAATTGTCTCAAAGGGTCGGCTATCGTGGAACATTTATGATAACCAGATGTGGTTGCACTAACGTGTTCTTTCTGAACTACAGGGATCGGCAACCTTATAAGACGGTAGACCAAAAGTTACAATTTATATATTATATTTTATTATCAATTTATAACATATCCAAATGTGTTTAGTACAAACTTATTAAAGTAAAATAATTAGTCAACTGGTAGAATAATAAAATAATTAATCCAATAATATAACTTCAGTTATTGGATAATAGATAGTTCATGAATGGGAGATTTTGGCCTTGCATGCCTTTTAAACGTTCGATTAATTCTGGCTCATAGCTTGTCGTTATAAGTTGAAAACATGAATATCGAGAGCCGAAAGTTTGCATTGAAAGAACCGCATGTTGCCGACCCCTGCCTTTCGGTTCTTAGAAGTTGTAGAAAACGCCAGCTCGCTTCTCATAAAATATAAATGGAATGAGTTTCTTTTAAGAGGTTCAATATTGTTTTAGGGTTTTAGAGAAATAGGATCTTTTGTTAATTAGGGTAACGTGCCAAACTGTCAGACCATAAAGTTAAGATTTAATGTGTTTCTAAGAGGCTCCAATCGGCCCACATGTTTTAAAATAAATATGATTTTATTATTAAATTAGAGAAAGTGACAGACCGTCACATTCCCCCCTCTGAAATTCAGACGCTTGACGCAGTTTAGCGGGTGAACTTTCACTATAGGTTGGAGAGCAAGACATGACAAACAACTTTTTTTTTTTTTTTTTTTTTTTTTTTTTTTTTTTTTTTTTTTAATATTTTATATATAATGATATAATATTTTATATAGACAATGATTAAAATTATAAATCAAACTAACCTAACAATCAATTTTCATTAATATAATACCTCTCTATATGTACAGCGTTGTATGTCCCTACGATATCTCCGCTTGTTGGTTCTACTAACAGATACGCATTGACATGCGGTACACCTGCCACCTTATAAGGGCCATCATACAGCAGCGAAAATTTTTTCGAAATTTTTTCGGCTGCACTAGATCTGTTATCCTTTCTTATTTTAACAAAGTCCCCGATCCGAAATGTAACTAGTTTGTGACATTTGTCATACTTGTCGCTTCTAGTGACTGCTGCCTTATTTAGATTTTCCCTAGCTTTCTCTCTTACTTCGTCAACATTTAGAGTTGGCCTAGCCCTAGCATTGTCGCGTAGGACCCCATCGATTGACAAGATAGGACTCTCACCGGTAAGGATCTCGCATGGTGTGTATCCTGTGCTAGAGTGTACAGTGTTATTATAACATTGCCCAATATTTGTTAGAATACCAACCCAACTTTTGTGTGACTTGTGGCAATAAGCCCTAAATAGCCGTCCTAATTCCTTATTAACCCGTTCTGTGCTATTTGGCCTAGGGTTTCTCACCGTAGTATGTGAGACTTCTATTCCCAATTGGTGCAGTCCCTCGTACCATAGTCTGGACGTGAATTGCCTTCCGTTATCCGTCACTAATCTCTTTATGGGAACTGCATTTCGGTATTTCTTTACACATGCTAAAGCCGCTTTAGTGGTAGCTCTCCTCAAAGCATATAGGTGAACAAATTTACTAAACACATCCTGCAGAACCAGTATATATTGCATACCAAATTTCCCCGGAGGTAGTGGCCCATACCAATCAGCCATGACTATTTCCCCAACATCAGTGGTTAACACCGGTTTACAAGCTCCTACAGTTGTCTCATTCGCGTGTTTTGTTTTCTGACATAGCTCACACAGCCGTAGCACTGCTTTGACTGACCTAGCCAAACCATGAAAGTAAAACCGGTCGCTCACTAATCTTTTAATTCTTGCCTCCCCAAAATGACCTGCTTCCTCATGTACTGACTGAATTACATCCGCTTGTAAAGCTTCTGGGACAACTACGACCTCCTTCCCAGAATGGTCACTTTTATAAATTAATCTATCGTTGTTTAATTTAAAGACACCACCACGTTGCCTTATTTCCCCGTTATGGTTATTTCCTACTAAGTCCTCTATGATCTTACTACAGAAGGGATCTTCTCTCTGTAATTGGGTAATGACTTTAAGTTTGTTCTTGACGATTTTAGTTTTACTGCTGGTAAACATTGCTATTTCAAGGCAAACCTTACGCAGTTCTTGTACTGCCTCTACCCCGTTACCGTAACGCGATAATATATCCGGGACTACGTTGTTACTTCCTTTTATATGCTCAACTTCATAATTGAATTGCTGTATGTATAAGATCCAACGTGTCACTCTAGCACTATATAAATTCCAATTATTAATGAAAGACAAACTTTTATGGTCGGTCCTTATAATTACTTTGGACCCCCTTAAATATGTCTCAAACTTCTTTAGACTATAGATTATAGCCCACAGCTCCTGTTCTGATACAGTCCATTGTTGTTCCGGACGAGTCAAACCTTTACTACAGAATCCTATCACTCGCTCGTTATTTTCATCATCTATTTGGTAAAGACATCCGGCTACTCCTACACCACTACTGTCCGTTTGGAGATAATAAAGTTTGCTAAGATCCGGATGAACCAGAACTACTGATTCTATAAAAGCGTCTTTAATGATTTGGAATTGTCTGTCGTCTTCTGTCGTCCACTTCCAAGTTTTTCCCTTTTGAAGCATTTGACAAAAAGGTACTGTCAAGTGACTATACTTTGCAACGAATCGCCTATAGTAATTCATAAGCCCTAAAAAGGCTCTTAATTGTTTAATTGTACGCGGCACAGGAAATTCTTTGATTGCCGCTATTTTGTTTGGATCCATCCTTATCCCATTGGGAGAGACAATATGCCCTAAAAGCTTTACCTCACTCTTCATGAATTGACACTTTTTGAGACTACAAGTCATGTTAGCTTGTTTCAATAAGCTTAACACGTGGTCTAGATGTTCTAGATGAGTGTGAAAGTCGCCAAATTTTGTGAACACTACCAAGTCATCTAGATAATTTACACAAAATTCCCTAACGTCTGGCCCTAAGATAATATCCATTGCACGAGAGAAGCTGCCTACTGATGTCTTTAAACCCTGGGGTAATACAGTATACGTGTAACTTCTCCCCATAAAGGTAAAGCCAGTATATTTGGTAGAATTAGGATGCAATGGAATCTGGAAGTAAGCGTTATTAAGATCTATTAACGTCATAAATTTGACTCCATGGAATGATTGTAGTATATCAGAGACCAATGGTGGCGCTTCTACTTCTCCTACCATCCTTTTATTTAATTCTCGTGCATCCAAAAGAATACGAATCGATCCATCTTTTTTTAAAGTACATGTCAGCGGACTGCAATACGGTGTACCCTCTCTCTTAATTATACCTAAATCTTGCAGTTCTTTCAACTTTTCTTCAACCTTTGACCTATACGCAAACGGTATCGGATATGATCGCTTTACGAATGGTTCCTCATCGCACATTTTAATAATGTGTTGGTATTTGTCTGTGCGCCCTGGGTATACTGAGAATACTCGTTTGTTTTTTACAAGAATTTTCTCAAGCCCTTCAAGCGGATATTTTATAATTTTCTGTAACTCCGTTACGATATGACCGATGCTCTCTTCGGTTTCATAACAAATTTCGATTGTATTGGAGTTAATATTTATACTTTCTGTTTGGCTGTCCTTAATAGAGATATCTTTGATACTTTCTTCTATAATCGCTCCCTTCCCATGTGTTTCGAAATCTACTCCTTCGCTACCCTGTCCTAGTCCTAAAACTGGTTCTCCTAGGATAATTTCTACTTCCTTTTGAAAATATTTAAAGCGTAGCGTACGCTTAGGTCCACAAGTTACTATTGCGTCCCATTGGTCCAGCCAGTCTATCCCCAAAATTACCTCCCGAACTAAATGTTTAATAATTAAGCATGGTGTCTCTATACAAATACCTTTTATTATTAATGGTACCAATGCTGCTTTATCTACTCTACTGCTTTTTGCTCTCGTTGCTCCTTGAATTTGCACAGGAGAAACCGGCATAACAGGTATCAGTATACCCCTACTCCTAATCCCCATATAGGTTGCATCGGCTATGCAGGTTACTTGGCTTCCTGTATCGATTAGGCATTTTAAAGGGTAATCCTTGACCCTAGCAACTATCTCTATTAGCCGTGAGCCCGGTCTCACCTCCTCATCTTCAGTGGATTCTAAATCTTCAAAAACAGTGAATACGTCATTTCTCTGGTCTAACTCTTGGAGATTGACCTCTTCTTTTATTTTAGGTGACTGATTGAGAACTTGAGTGAAAATAATTTTGATTTTCTCGTAATTGTTAATAGGCGATCTAACTGCCTCGACGGGATGAAGCCGCCCAATCCCTAACCTACCTAACCCGGTTCCGGGAGCCCATTTACATTTAGTCATATACCTGTATGCGATTTCTATAGCTTTGCCATTATAAGTCCCGATCTCATTATTTATAACTGTTGGCCAATTGGGACTTTCTTGGCCAACAACATTTAGTTTCCCGAATTATTGGAATTTTCAGCAGGTTGTGCCTCCTGTTTATTATCTTTACTATTCGCATTTTCCCGAACGAATTGTATCGTATTTGTTTGTCTCCTTTGAAAGCTTTGACCAGAAAACTGCCTATTATTTCTAATTGGGTAGGGCTTACCCGTGACTCGTGAATTATCCCTATTGTTTACACCACCTGGTTGCATCGGCATTCTCTTTACATTCTTTTCGATGTTTCTTAAGAACTCTATGCCACTTCTAAAGGTACTTGTTGTTCGGTTAGCAAACCAAGCTATTTGCACGACCTGTGGGTAATGTCGCATTATGTATCCGACGATTTCGGATTCGTCTAACGGGAGCTTTAAATCTCTGACTAAATCTACTAGCTCGGCAAAGTATTCCTCCATAGTGTTTCCACTATTCGGGTTCCATGCCGAATCTATAAGCCTATTCTTTGCAATCTCTCTTTCCCTACTACCCCAGAATACATCAATGAGGTCTTTCCTAAAATCCTCAAACGTATGCCAATTGTCACTATATAGTTCCATAATCTTTTGTGCCGATCCTGTTAAGCAACCTATAGCGATGTCTAAAGCTCTATCCTCCCCATTAATGCTTTTTATGTATCGTTCTAGTTCCTTAAGAAACTTATTAGGATTAGCTTGGCCCCCACTGAACTTTGGCCTCTCAGGCGCCGATCCTATAAAGTATACCCCCATCGAGTTAACTTTATTGTTTTCAGCTCGGAGGGCGGACCTTCCACTTGGACCTGCTGTAGGTGGACCTATCTCTTGAATCACTGTCTCAGCATTTATAACTTCCGCATTCGATTTATCAGTAGGCACGACGTTTTCTACTTTATCTAAACGGCTAGAGATACTATCTATTTTCTCAGATATTTTTGATAGTAATTCTATTTGATTGTTAGGCTCAGTATTACTGGCATGTTGGTTTTTATCACGACAAATTACATCAACATCGACATTGTTAGGCTTAACGCGTTTAGATTTCTGACCCCGACGGTCCATGCTTCTAATAGGAATAACAACGACTTACCTCGATAGCTCAAGAGGTATACCTGAGCCCGCTAACACCGCGCCTGCGCCTGACGTGCGTGCTGCCACGACACTGGAAACAGCTTCTGGCGTCCGGAGCAGTTGCTACTGAGGACGCGACGCTGGAAACACCTTCTCCGGCCTTACTCTCGTTCCCCGTAGATCTGCTCTGTATATGCTCGCCGTCTCGATATTTCTACGCTGGATGCCTTCCTGGAATGTTCCGCATACACATTGTTAGACGCATTACTGATACGGCGTGAATAACTCATATTCTTTCGAGCCAAAACCTAGTTTCATTTACGTTGTGTTTAAATGTAATAACCCAATCTGTAGTTCTTCCTCGTTGTACTGAAGTAACTCAATACATTTAATGACGAGGATCCTGGTCACGGCACCACATGTGACTGTTCCTAAATTACCCTAGGCTGATAAAATTTTCGTTTTTCCTATTTATGCTAATATTAGTGTTTTAGGTCGGTTTCCCCGTAGGGGAAAGAAAAGCGCTCCGCCGTCCGCGCTTTTCTGTAGAGCTCGTCCCATACTGGCCACTCTCCCACCGAGATAAGAAATGAATTCCCATAACTAAACTGTCCCGACCGAAATGGCTAGGGGACAGGGGGGGAATACAAGGAAGTTAATATTGGGAATTCACAGTTAGTAAACATGATATAATGATACTAATATTATAATATGAAGCTAAGAAGACGAGAGGATATTCAAAAGTTTATAATATATAAATGTTGAAACGCCGACGTCTCCCTTCCCGCAGGTGGAACTAATATCTGCAATACAACCTTGATTATGTGGAGAGGTAAAGGAATCGTTACGCTTGCGCTTATAATCATTAATTAAAGCTACTTCAATTTGTCTGTTTACAATATGCCCAATTCAGTGAGACCGGGAACCGTTTCACAACGTTTGTCTCATTCTACGTGTTCGGTTAGACCTAACGCATAGAACCTCTGAGGACACTAATACGATTCTAACGGTACACGTTCCCTAAGCACTATATAAATGTCTTATTCAATCCTATAACAGAGTACTGCGAAGTCCAACTGTTATTGAGCAAGACAAGTATTGAGTAGTTCTAATCGCGTACTTATTATTGTGAAAGAAACCCTTACAGCGGCTTAGCCCCTTTTTTATAGGATAACACAAAATCAGCACAAGCGCACCGTAGACTCAGTCTCTAGCAGAACACATTACGATCGTACTTAGTGAACGCCGAAGTGGTATTTCGTCACTTCACATTTCTTTAATCTTCCCCATTTAGAGGATGCTTCAATGTACTCAGCAGCCGTGCGGATCGTCCTTATCTGGCAACGGGGCGTTTCTATTTGGCATCCCAATGACGTGTCTCGCTAATAAATTTGTGAGAGGCCCGAAAGCCGGTTGTGGTTTAACGAGACACGATTTCTAGCGTTTCTTAGAACGAACTATCAATTCAGTTTGTGATACTTAGTGATGCCTAACCCCGCTCCCTGAAATGCGCATTCAATATGCCTCACGCAAAGTGTTCTGTGGCGAGACCTTTTTGGATACAGAAATCATCACTAACGTTTGGTTGTTTTATAATTCAATTACAAGTCGGCCTTATAGCCTAGCTTGTTCTAAATGAGCTGTGAGTATTTATGGCTCTGCCTTCCAGATGTGGTGCGTCAGCTCAAGTTCAATAGTAGTCAAAAGTCAGGAGCGTTAGTGCTCAGTGTCAAGTATGGTGGAAGGCCATCACCATTTCCCTATAACCAACCGCAAATGACAATTATCTGCCAAGGTACGAACTAGGAGATTGACACGTGATACACGAAAAGGTATTTGTTATAAAATACGGTAAGTACTAAATAAGGGTAATTTCGCCTTTCTGGAATAAATGATCATTAATAGCTCGACAGCGGTATCGCCTAACTGTTACCTATAAATAACAATATAATTTAACCTATAAGAGATAAGTTTGTAACTATAACGTACACACAACTACTAGAAATAGAAGTTAATTAAAGTTGACACTTACCAAATAATTCCTTAGAGAGAATTAGATTACCACTCACTTACAAAATACTGCACGGTTTACCAGTTTCGCCTCTGACGTAGCTCCTTCTTCCGACCAGCTACGACCACGTCCCAAAACCAACTGTCCTCTCCCATCCTTTCATCCCCGCCTCCTACATTCTTAAAACACACCACCTCCAGCTCAGCCCCTTTCCCGAGTTTTTGTAACAAAGACTTAAACGCCCTTTTTTTGTTCATCTCTTAATTGTTTCTCAATTGTCTCAAAGGGTCGGCTATCGTGGAACATTTATGATAACCAGATGTGGTTGCACTAACGTGTTCTTTCTGAACTACAGGGATCGGCAACCTTATAAGACGGTAGACCAAAAGTTACAATTTATATATTATATTTTATTATCAATTTATAACATATCCAAATGTGTTTAGTACAAACTTATTAAAGTAAAATAATTAGTCAACTGGTAGAATAATAAAATAATTAATCCAATAATATAACTTCAGTTATTGGATAATAGATAGTTCATGAATGGGAGATTTTGGCCTTGCATGCCTTTTAAACGTTCGATTAATTCTGGCTCATAGCTTGTCGTTATAAGTTGAAAACATGAATATCGAGAGCCGAAAGTTTGCATTGAAAGAACCGCATGTTGCCGACCCCTGCCTTTCGGTTCTTAGAAGTTGTAGAAAACGCCAGCTCGCTTCTCATAAAATATAAATGGAATGAGTTTCTTTTAAGAGGTTCAATATTGTTTTAGGGTTTTAGAGAAATAGGATCTTTTGTTAATTAGGGTAACGTGCCAAACTGTCAGACCATAAAGTTAAGATTTAATGTGTTTCTAAGAGGCTCCAATCGGCCCACATGTTTTAAAATAAATATGATTTTATTATTAAATTAGAGAAAGTGACAGACCGTCACACCAGCAATTATTTTTGTGCAATGTTACTTAATTTGATATACAGAATGCGTAGTTGACGGCTTTGTGATGGGGTTTTACACCCTGTACCTATAGCCAATAAAATCCATTGTAATCATCAAATAAGCCATCAGTTATTTGATGCTCAAAACCTTTACAAGTTTCAAGGTTGTTCTCCATGATGGATTTTTCTTTCTTAAATTCTTTCTTCCAAAAAGTTTGTGATGTGTAAACGTTTGGAGACCCGTAATT
This sequence comes from Lithophane ornitopus, assembly GCA_948473465.1. Taxonomy (NCBI): domain Eukaryota; kingdom Metazoa; phylum Arthropoda; class Insecta; order Lepidoptera; family Noctuidae; genus Lithophane; species Lithophane ornitopus. The sequence goes on along the minus strand of OX419624.1, from coordinate 6,975,429 downwards.
GGTTGACTTTGAAAGTAAAGTTAGTTCCCGATCTTTCCATTTGAATAGGGATCGTAAATGCAAATAGGTATTTGATTACATTGACCGAAAACTTTTTCCATGAGGCTTATTTTACTTTGTTATTTGTTCTTGTAATTTATTTTTCAATATGGCCAGTTTAAACTGCCTTTATTAATTGAGCTCTTGGTGAAAGAGTTTGTTCGAGAACATAATTTATTCTTCTTTTTTTTTTCGTTTGGTCAGTGTCTAAACTGAGAGGAGCTCGTGGCTAAGTAATAACAGCCGCACGGGTTGATCCGTCAGGTTAAGCTATGCTTGCCCGTAGATGGGTGACCATCTTTACGTATCGATACTCCTCCGTGCCTCGGAAAGCACGTTAAGCCGTTGGTCCCGGCTGTCATTCGGTGATCTTTGACAGTCGTACCGGGTCGTCAGAAGCCCGAAAGTCTGATAACCAGTCTTACCAAGGGGTATCGTAATACCCAGTTACTGGGTTGTGGAGGTCAGATAGGCAGTCGCTCCATGTAAAATACTGGTATTCAGCTGCATCCGGTTAGACTGGAAGCCGAGCCCAATATAGTTGGGAAAAGGCTAGGCAGATTTATTGATTGAATGATTGGTCATTGTCTAACCACCAGTCAGAGGCCCATGGGTGGCATAAAGATTTTGCCATCACAAAATCTTTGGCTTCACATGCCGTCGAGAAATATCTCTCTTCGCATGCCGGTTGGAGCACAGTGTAGAACTATCAAAAGGTATTTTTTTGAGAAATAAATTAAATTCTTATTAATTTCCAGATTTTTTGATAATCTGTTTAAACCTAAGTTGACTTTAAATGACGCTTTCCTTTCCTTATTCAAATAAAGAACTCTTGGCTGTCGTACTTTCACCCAATCAATTATTTCTCAGTCAATACTTAGGTCTCTATGAGGTACTTACATAATAAACATGTATTTATTTATTTATTTAACTATTTATGTACACACATAATAAATAGAGAAGAAGAAAAGAACAGAAAAAGAACGTACAAAGGTGATGCTTATTTAAAAAAAAAAACCATAATATACAGATACGATTATTAATGATATTGGTACCTTATAAAACTAAACTTAAGTATAAACCCGATTATGATATGTTATATCAATATTGTAAAGTCTTAAATGTATTTGATAAATTGAAATTTGCTGTTGTTTCTGATTACTCTATGCATATGAGTAATCTACAAAAAAGAATTAGACCAAATTATTTTCGTAACCTGTCATGCTGCCTTTATATAAATTACCAAAAGTCAATAATGAATATGGTAAAAGGGCCTGGACGTATGCTCTTCCAAACATTTTGAATAAGTTACCAAAGAACATAGCTAAAAAATTAGAAAATAAAAAAGGTTTACAAATTAAAAACATTAAAAGCATACTTTACCGTGGAAAAGTTTCGAATGGGGGAGGGGCCTACGTGTGGGTCCACTATCAGTCAAAGTCGCTTGTGAGTAACGCATTATGTTTTGATAACGCACATAATCTTTCTATAAAAGATTAAGCGTTATTGTACTGTAAAAAATTAAAGTAATAAAAACTAAAACCCAACTACGACTAAAAAGGTATAAACAAGACACCACAGACGGACAAATTAAAAATCCGGACTCCGTCTGTGGTGTCTTGTTTATACCTTTTTAGTCGTAGTTGGGTTTTAGTTTTTATTACTTTAATTTGTTTTTTAATTATTTTGGAGTTATAATATATATATTTATGAAATGTTTCTCATTAAGCCCTTTCATTTGATACCCAACATGGTACGATTAAACAATCTTTTTTTTTTAAGTTCCTGACTGTATGTCCTCTAGAGGGCGCCTTTTTTAATTTAATGTGACTTCACATAGCCTTTAACCAGCGGACGATCAAGACGCTTCCAACGATACCTCGCTTGTCAAATTGTGATGAGTGGTTTAGAAGATATGAGGGAACAGATGAACATACATACATTCATACATACATACATACAAACATACATACATACATACAAACATACATACATACATACCGGTCAAAATCATAACCCTCCTTTTTGCTTCGCCGTAGTCGGGTAAAAATATGTCTCTTTTATCTTGAAATAAATAGTTTGAATTTTATTTAATTCATTTTACCTACTTCATAAATATATATCTTTTCTTTATCTTTTTTTTAATATATATATGTAAAAACATGACTAAGTATTTATTTATATGAACATAGAGGTTACTCCCCTTCGACTGTTGACTTGAAAGTATGTGTTTCAAGTCAAGAGTCGAAGGCTAGTAACATCTACATTCATAGAAATAAATAGTGCCCTAGCATTAAATGTGAAGTGCAGTCATCTATTATAGTAGGAAATTAAATCTGCATGCCGACTGCTCGCAACTCTATCTACTAATGGAATGCAGTCACTTGAATTGGGAACGCCAATAAGTGGTTGGATTGGGGCCACTTGACCACTGTGGAAAGGTTAATATTGTTCTTTTTGAACTGCAAACCAGTGTTTGAACTGTGACTATTTTTGTGGGTTTTATGTTTAGTAATACAGGGTGTTTGGAAGCTGGTTGCAAAGCCATAAGGGAGTGATAGTTGACATCATGTGGAGCATGTTTAATAAAAGGTTCGAAAGATTGAGGCCATTCATTTTTTTTATTACATAAACTACCCATTTTATAAGTTTGTACGACTTCAGAAGTGTCTAGTATTTTTTTCAACTTTAACTGGGACACTTTTGGCAATTACCAGTCAGAAATTGAGTACTTCATCTATGACAAGTATGGCTCAAAATGCTCAAAATGCTCTAAATGGTGTCAACTATAACCCCTTAAGACTTTGCACCTAGCTCCCAAACACCCTGATTCACTTTCAACTTCAATCTACAAGTGAAACTGTGCAGTGATGACGTCAAAGGAGTCTATTTGTATGTATGAGTAAGAAAGATATGAGCAGCAGTATTGAAATGTAAAGAGAAATGAAAATATTTTTCATTTTACCTATTTCAATACCTACAGCTCGGGTTTGCTATAGGACTGTGATGTCCGCCACATAGCTTCAATTTACCGTCTAATGACGTCACTGAAACGCTATGTAACACACTTACTTTTAGTAAAACACACCACTTACTAAAAGTAAGTGGTGTGGGGCTGCCATCATTTTCATGACGGCCTTCACTGCTGCCGTCATATGGCGGCCACCGCTCTTCTAGGAAACCGTATCGTAAGTAGATTAAGTTCACACCGAGCTTCTATGTTTTTTATTCTCTGATGCAACACAAGTTATTCAAGAATAATCTCTCTCTGCGTCCAGCGCTCAGTGTGACAACACGCGGTGTTCTGGTTTGCGACTGGTCAATCGTCATCCTGAGGATGCCTTGTTGACAGGTAAAACACGTGTCGATTTCTTACAGGGCTCTTGCAGAATAGTTAAGCGGAATAGGTTACTAAATATATCTACGTCTATTGTATTTTACAAGAAAAATCATCTAAAGCCCGACTTCACACACTGGGCATTGGGCGGCCATCTTTGCTTGTCTCAATCTCTAAACTATAAAAGCAAAAGATGAATTATTATCTAGTCCGCAGAACTTTAAAATGGGATACTATTCCATTTAGTCATTTATAGTGAAACTATTTGTAATGCAGCAGCTTCCTAAGAATTGTTTATCAACACACTACGTCAACAACTATCAAAGAGTACAGCTGTATTTTGAAAATACACACAATTGAAGTTGGTAGTCGTTTGATATCAAATTAATTTCCCTGACTCTAGATTCTGAAAACGATTAATCCAGCTTTGAATAATCTACCTTACGTCCCTTACGTTCTACCATACTATTATCTAACTACCGCCATAGACCACTCGAGTCGAGAGCAAAGCTGCTGGATACCCAGATCCGAACGAATGCGTGGGATAGACTCAGAGTTCCAAGTATTTTCTCAAAGCTAAGCGGATTACCTTTAATATTTCAACTATTCACCGAATGAAACATCTTCGGGATTTGCATCATATTGGAATCAAATGGGTGCTTGCTTTAGAGATTGGAAAGATGAGTCAACGGGGATAAAGTATATACGTACGAAAGATGTTGGGCCTGTTTTAATACTTACGTTTCGTTTTAGTAGCAGTTTGTTATTGCCCAGTTGAGCCCAGTTGGAGGTTCCGTACCTGAAGAGAACGGGACACTATTACTAAATCTCTGCTGTCCGTCTATCTGTCAGCGGCCTGTATCTCATGAACCGTAAGGTAAATAGTTAAAAATTTCACAGATTGTGTACTTATATTTCCGCTAGAACAGCAAATGATAAAAATCAAATAAAGGTAAAAATTAAAGGAATTTAGGGTCATTTTTATTAATTAAAATTAGTTTGCATGATTAAAATTAAGCTGTTCCGTACATTTATGTTCGCATAGCTCGTCAAAATGTAGGGAACAGCTGATTATTTTTTCGCGATTTCAGGGTAGGTCCCAATATTGAAAGTTGTTCATAATGATGAGTACAATGACCGCTTAAAATATTTAGTGTATGAAAAGTTACACCTTATATAATAAAAAAAGCAAGCTAGGGTCACTACCCTATCCAGGATAACAATGGCTTACTAACCTAGCTTGGCACATGCTAGATCTGTTTATACGATGCTAGTATTTTTTAAGGCAATAGCATTGCGGCTAATAGTTCAAAAATAGAACCACATCTTATTAAACTATCAGCAGCTAGCTTACTAACTTTCGGAGTAGTTAACTAATCTTAAAATGAGGATAGTTCTGTACAGACGAGGTCAAAGTGACTACATTGCTAACTTCCTAGCACTATAATGCTATCCTAACTTCAAAAACTACCCTCGTGTTACACGGGCTAGGTTAGAGGATAGTGAGTATGTTCTGAACCAAACAACAACCTATTTTCTATAGAGAATAATCCAAACCCAAGTTATGAGGGTTCAAAAAAACCACGAAGCGATTCGAGAAAAGGTAGGTAGTGCCCTTGCGCTTCGCTTGCCTCGTTTTGCCGGAGGCACTCCCGTGCCCTCAGGGTAAGTATGTCAAACCTCCGCATTTATTCTTCAGTTAACAGTTATATGACGGAAAAAAAAAGGGTAGTCACTAACCACACGAAAAGACGAAGATTGAAGCCTCGTATCCACTAGGCAACAATTGACGCGCAACATGTTGCCCAACATGTTGAAAGTCAGCGCGGAACTTTTGTTGAACAACGTTGTCCGTCTACGCTTCTAACAAACAACAAGCCGCGCGTCATGTTGCGCGCCAGCTGGCAACGTCGCGCGCTGTTGTGCAGCGTTGCCGTACATGTTGAGCGTCACGTGTCGCGCGCCAAATGTTGCCTAGTGGAAACGCGGCTTTAAAATTGCCATTGACAATATACTTATTCGTAGAGATCTTTTGAACGCTACTTCGTTACTCTGGACGAATATAAATCATAATACATAACCACATTTAAATATGAATATACGATCTAATTTAACCCGAGTCGGTGCCTACGTGCCTGTGCTAGGTAGATTTTCAGACTGTCCTCTCCTTGATTTAGAGCTTCATTTGGCAGCAGTAATATCCTATAATAATGCAGGTACCTACTACCTCAAAGTCACCTTAACTGGAAATGACAGCAGCATTACCAGAACATTACGACTGTTAATCATTCAATAACCGACACGCGAACATATGTACATACATCAATCAAATTATGAGGTGAAACATGTAGGAAATATTTTCTACAACATATTTGTAGACCATGAGATACGAAATTCGTGAAAAAAAATTACTTACGTCGAAAATTCACTGTTAAAAGGGTTTCAATAATTCCGTTAATTCAGTGGAAAAACATTGACAGATAAGAATTTTAGAATTCATTTATTTAGATTTCTTTTATATAGAATTCATTTATTTAGAATTAATTTATTTAGAATTCATTCATTTATTTATAAATTTGTAAGAATGTAATATTACATAGTATGGTGTTAGTATTTTTATTAGTTCTTATATTCTACCACAAAATAAAGAATTGTGATTTACAAATATGTCCAATAAGAATTAGGAGGTATTATTACATAATGTAATTAGGTAATCGTTACTTTAAAATGTCAAAATTAAGTCCATGTCATCTTGGATTTTTACAATATTCCAAGTACAGTACTTATACAAATTCCTCCTAGATATTTGCCATCTACATTGAGGTACATTTAATTCGTATTTATACTTATTTCTAGCAGTAGCCTTTTTGTGGCTGACTTCTGATTGCAGGCGAAAATAGTGCGGATATTATTTTACTAGCATAAGTAAAGATTCAAATGATTTCTCTTTCCCTCTTTTACCCAACTGCCAAGGAAGGATTATGTTTTCGCGCGTCTCTTGTATTGTATGTATGTTTGTAAATTTCTTTATTACCTCGTATCATTCAAACGGCTGCATGTATTTTTCATAGTGATGTGTTGCAAACATAATAATAATTATCATTTCAGTATAAATCCATTTTGTTTAAATCTAATGTTAGTACTTATCTCTAACTTAAATCCCACTTCATTTATCTACGAGCTCAAGTTTATCACCACAAACAAGATCTTCTCTAAGTAACACAAAACAACATGTCTGGCCACCTCTACCCGCCCATCCAACCAGTGTCGAGCGTCGATTGTATATTCATGTGTTTCCAAATCTAACGTCTTTGAACTATACAGTAAACAGCTGCCATCCTGTCATTTGCCGTGTACCCTGTTAATTGGGTTTGTACTTCGACTAACAGATTAGTTCTGTTGGTAGCTGTTTAGTCTTTGTATTGGCATCATTGTTTGACATTCGTCATGATTGTCTATCACAGTGTTACTCAAAGTGTGCTCCGCGGAGCCTCTGGGCTCCACAAAGACTCTGTGGGGGCTCCGCGAAATTACTGGTCACAATGAACCTGTATTTTCGCGGGTTTCCATTGGACGCAAATGATAATGTCAAATATTATGATTATTAATGAAGAATACACATATAACGCGTTTTGATTATTCTAAGGTTCCATCAAATATTTCGTATCCCAAAGGGTTCCGTCGCCAAAAAAGTTTGGGAACCGCTGGACTATCGATATATTTCTGGAAAATCCTGCACCAGGGACTTGAAACGTTACTCAACATAGAGGTACGATAAAGTTACGTAATAGTTATGTATATTTCCAGTAACTATTTATGAACTAATTTCTTGGCAATATAACGAAAATCTATCAGAACGAAATCTTCAACTATTAATTTAGTTACAATCCGCGTGGAACCGTAGAAATAATCGTTAGTGGAACTATAGCGGTATTTTAACGTTTCAAGTACCTGTCCTGCACCCTAATTGCGTATCACACGATCAATAACAATCTGAATCATTTTGAAGGATATTGCTAAACCATTGCTTCATATGTTCGAAAAATTTGTCTGCTCAACAACGTAAATAACGCAATGAATGTTGTTGAACTGTCAAAATGAAACAGATTGTAATTGATCGCATGTAACGCAATTAGCGTGCTGGTTCTCAAGGCACAGGGAAACAAGTGTAACGGACGGAGTGCAATTTTTATAATAATAAACATTATTTTATTTTAAAGTATAACTTCATTGTTAAAATCTGTTTGAGTATCCTTAAGTTCCGGATTTGATATAATCAAATAAATACAGGCTTGTTTTTCAATAAGAAAACTTCAAAGCACTTTCAAAGTAGGTATAGTGCCCGACATATCGTCTTCACTATTAAAACCCGGAAACAAAACGCAATTCCTTTATACACATCTGTGAGTTAGAAGCCTTCGCAGAAAGCTTACGATGTATTATGTTATCCATTATGAAGGTTATTTTATCAAATATTTTTCTTCCTTCCGCTATATTAACCAGGACCTTCGTTCGTTTGGTTCTATCGTCCAATATCTTGTTTATTTGGTCACGTTGTAATCGGCTACTAACGCTATCACGTGCACCCACCTGACATCTGTTTGTCCACTGAATATTTCATGAGCACCCAGCGGTTTCAGAGTTCTGTCGCTGGTACAGTCAACCACACCTCCATGAGGTATTAACAGTGCTTTTATTTTGTAGCAGTAAAGGCAGTTTTCGCAGATCATGATTTAGTTGTACGTGCAGTTGACCGTATGGCGTACTCGGCTCCTGGTATGTTCCGAAGATGTCGTCATTAATTAAATTCTGAAGAAAATGTGCTTCGAAGTTTGTTCTTAATTCTTAGGTTGTTTGTATTTTAAGTAGGTTACTTGAGCCTCTGTTAATTGTTCAGGTTAATTTAATGCGGAAGATTAATTATTTAGTTCATTTGGGTCATCCCAAAATAACGTTTTTTAAATGCGTCGCGTCGTGTAATAGACTGTGTAGTTTGACACACTTTGTTTTAATAAAATTATGAAAGTAAAGTTTCAAAGAAAAACGAAATCGCTAAGCGTTCTTCGATCTTCGTTGCAGGTGCATCACAGTGCAACGTCACAAAGCTTTATTAAAAGGAAATGTGATTCACCTGCATCGTAAAAACGATGATATCGTAAACCACGAATAAAATCGAAACTGGACACTGCACCGCAACGCCACGTACCGCTTCATGACAAATGACGTTATAGCGTTGTACGTTATAACGGGTGTAAAAAGATACTTAACGAAGCCGAAAGTGACTTGTTATTTCTGTCACTGATATTTTTTTTGCTCTGGACCATACCGGGAACCTTCTGGTCACGGAGATATTGATGGTCAAAGCTCAAAGTTTTTCAGACGTTTTTAAAAAAAAGCAAATTTTTAATTTTATAACTTAATTTTAAATAACCCCACAAACCCTGAACCGTTGCATACACTCATAAATACAATGTTTTGCGTGCGTTACGTAGCGCACTACCGTAAACAGTGCATTTTCACACCAAAAATAAAAGTGATTTCCCAGCAATTATTTTTGTGCAATGTTACTTAATTTCATATACAGAATGCGTAGTTGACGGCTATGTGATGGGCTTTTACACTCTGTACCTATAGCCAATAAAATGTTAAAAAAAATGTTAAAATCTGTTTGAGTATCCTTAAGTTCCGGATTTGATATAATCAAATAAATACAGGCTTGTTTTTCAATAAGAAAACTTCAAAGCACTTTCAAAGTAGGTATAGTGCCCGACATATCGTCTTCACTATTAAAACCCGGAAACAAAACGCAATTCCTTTATACACATCTGTGAGTTAGAAGCCTTCGCAGAAAGCTTACGATGTATTATGTTATCCATTATGAAGGTTATTTTATCAAATATTTTTCTTCCTTCCGCTATATTAACCAGGGCCTTCGTTCGTTTGGTTCTATCGTCCAATATCTTGTTTATTTGGTCACGTTGTAATCGGCTACTAACGCTATCACGTGCACCCACCTGACATCTGTTTGTCCACTGAATATTTCATGAGCACCCAGCGGTTTCAGAGTTCTGTCGCTGGTACAGTCAACCACACCTCCATGAGGTATTAACAGTGCTTTTATTTTGTAGCAGTAAAGGCAGTTTTCGCAGATCATGATTTAGTTGTACGTGCAGTTGACCGTATGGCGTACTCGGCTCCTGGTATGTTCCGAAGATGTCGTCATTAATTAAATTCTGAAGAAAATGTGCTTCGAAGTTTGTTCTTAATTCTTAGGTTGTTTGTATTTTAAGTAGGTTTAAGTTACTTGAGCCTCTGTTAATTGTTCAGGTTAATTTAATGCGGAAGATTAATTATTTAGTTCATTTGGGTCATTCCAAAATAACGTTTTTTAAATGCGTCGCGTCGTGTAATAGACTGTGTAGTTTGACACACTTTGTTTTAATAAAATTATGAAAGTAAAGTTTCAAAGAAAAACGAAATCGCTAAGCGTTCTTCGATCTTCGTTGCAGGTGCATCACAGTGCAACGTCACAAAGCTTTATTAAAAGGAAATGTGATTCACCTGCATCGTAAAAACGATGATATCGTAAACCGCGAACAAAATCGAAACTGGACACTGCACCGCAACGCCACGTACCGCTTCATGACAAATGACGTTATAGCGTTGTACGTTATAACGGGTGTAAAAAGACACTTAACGAAGCCGAAAGTGACTTGTTATTTCTGTCACTGTTAATTTTTTTGCTCTGGACCATACCGGGAACCTTCTGGTCACGGAGATATTGATGGGCAAAGTTCAAAGTTTTTCAGACGTTTTTTAAAGAAAGCAAATTTTTATAACTTTATTTTAAATAACCCCAAAAACCCTGAACCGTTCCATGCACTCATAAATACAATGTTTTGCGTGCGTTACGTAGCGCACTGCCGTAAACAGTGCATTTTCACACCAAAAATAAAAGTTTCCCAGCAATTATTTTTGTGCAATGTTACTTAATTTGATATACAGAATGCGTAGTTGACGGCTATGTGATAGGGTTTTACACCCTGTACCTATAGCCAATAAAATCCATTGTAATCATCAAATAAGCCATCAGTTATTTGATGCTCAAAACCTTTACAAGTTTCAAGGTTGTTCTCCATGATGGATTTTTCTTTCTTAAATTCTTTCTTCCAAAAAGTTTGTGATGTGTAAACGTTTGGAGACCCGTAATTGGTTGACTTTGAAAGTAAAGTTAGTTCCCGATCTTTCCATTTGAATAGGGATCGTAAATGCAAATAGGTATTTGATTACATTGACCGAAAACTTTTTCCATGAGGCTTATTTTACTTTGTTATTTGTTCTTGTAATTTATTTTTCAATATGGCCAGTTTAAACTGCCTTTATTAATTGAGCTCTTGGTGAAAGAGTTTGTTCGAGAACATAATTTATTCTTCTTTTATTTTTTCGTTTGGTCAGTGTCTAAACTGAGAGGAGCTCGTGGCTAAGTAATAACAGCCGCACGGGTTGATTCGTCAGGTTAAGCTACGCTTGCCCGTAGATGGGTGACCATCTTTACGTATCGATACTCCTCCGTGCCTCGGAAAGCACGTTAAGCCATTGGTCCCGGCTGTCATTCGGTGATCTTTGACAGTCGTACCGGGTCGTCAGAAGCCCGAAAGTCTGATAACCAGTCTTGGTTAGACTGTTTGTCAGAATTTCGGGCTTCTGACGACTCGTAACGACTGTCAAAGATCCACAAATGACAGCCGGGATCAACGGCTTAACGTGCTTTCCGAGGCACGGAGGAGTCTGGATATGTGAAAATGGTCACCCATCCACGGACCAACCCCGGCAAGCGTAGCTTAACCTGATGGATCGACCCGAGCGGCTGATATTACTTAGCCACGAGCTCCTCTGAATTAATGATTATGAATGTAGATAATGTTACTCCCCTTCGACTGTTGACTTGAAAGTATGTGTTTCAAGTCAAGAGTCGAAGGCTAGTAACATCTACATTCATAGAAATAAATAGTGCCCTAGCATTAAATGTGAAGTGCAGTCATCTATTATAGTAGGAAATTAAATCTGCATGCCGACTGCTCGCAACTCTATCTACTAATGGAATGCACTCACTTGAATTGGGAACGCCAATAAGTGGTTGGATTGGGGCCACTTGACCACTGTGGAAAGGTTAATATTGTTATTTTTGAACTGCAAACCAGTGTTTGAACTGTGACTATTTTTGTGGGTTTTATGTTTAGAATGTTTAGTAATACAGGGTGTTTGGAAGCTGGTTGCAAAGCCATAAGGGGGTGATAGTTAACATCATTTGGAGCATTTACTTACTAAAAGTAAGTGGTGGGTCCCCGGTGCCATCATTTTCATGACGGCCTTCACTGCTGCCGTCATATGGCGGCCACCGCTCTTCTAGGAAACCGTAGCGTAAGTAGATTAAGTTCACACAGAGCTTCTATGTTTTTATTCTCTGATGCAACACAAGTTATACAAGAATAATCTCTCTCTGCGTCCAGCGCTCAGTGTGACAACACGCCGTGTTCTGGTTTGCGACTGGTCAATCGTCATCCTGAGGATGCCTTGTTGACAGGTAAAACACGTGTCGATTTCTTACAGGGCTCTTGCAGAATAGTTAAGTGGAATAGGTTACTAAATATATCTACGTCTATTGTATTTTACAAGAAAAATCATCTAAAGGCCGACTTCACACACTGGGCATTGGGCGGCCATCTTTGCTTGTCTCAATCTCTAAACTATAAAAGCAAAAGATGAATTATTATCTAGTCCGCAGAACTTTAAAATGGGATACTATTCCATTTAGTCATTTATAGTGAAACTATTTATAATGCAGCAGCTTCCTAAGAATTGTTTATCAACACACTACGTCAACAACTATCAAAGAGTACAGCTGTATTTTGAAAATACACACAATTGAAGTTGGTAGTCGTTTGATATCAAATTAATTTCCCTGACTCTAGATTCTGAAAACGATTAATCCAGCTTTGAATAATCTACCTTACGTCCCTTACGTCCTACCATACTATTATCTAACTACCGCCATAGACCACTCGAGTCGAGAGCAAAGCTGCTGGATACCCAGATCCGAACGAATGCGTGGGATAGACTCAGAGTTCCAAGTATTTTCTCAAAGCTAAGCGGATTACCTTTAATATTTCAGCTATTCACCGAATGAAACATCTTCGGGATTTGCATCATATTGGAATCAAATGGGTGCTTGCTTTAGAGATTGGAAAGATGAGTCAACGGGGATAAAGTATATACGTACGAAAGATGTTGGGCCTGTTTTAATACTTACGTTTCGTTTTAGTAGCAGTTTGTTATTGCCCAGTTGAGCCCAGTTGGAGGTTCCGTACCTGAAGAGAACGGGACACTATTACTAAATCTCCGCTGTCCGTCTATCTGTCAGCGGCCCGTATCTCATGAACCGTAAGGTAAATAGTTAAAATTTTCACGGATTGTGTATTTATATTGCCGCTAGAACAGCAACTGATAAAAATCTAATAAAGGCAATAATTAAAGGAATTTAGGGTGATTTTTATTAATTAAAATTAGTTTGCATGATTAAAATTAAGCTGTTCCGTACATTTATGTTCGCATAGCTCGTCAAAATGTAGGGAACAGCTGATTATTTTTTCGCGATTTCAAGGTAGGTCCCAATATTGAAAGTTGTTCATAATGATGAGTACAATGACCGCTTAAAATATTTAGTGTATGAAAAGGTACACTTATATAATAAAAAAAGCAAGCTAGGGTTACTACCCTATCCAGGATAACAATGGCTTACTAACCTAGCTTGGCACATGCTAGATCTGTTTATACGATGCTAGTATTTATTAAGGCAATAGCATTGCGGCTAATAGTTCAAGAATAGAACCACATCTTATTAAACTATCAGCAGCTAGCTTACTAACTTTCGGAGTAGTTAACTAATCTTAAAATGAGGATAGTTCTGTACAGACGAGGCCAAAGTGACTACATTGCTAGCTTCCTAGCATTATAATGCTATCCTAACTTCAAAAACTACCCTCGTGTTACACGGGCTAGGTTAGAGGATAGTGAGTATGTTCTGAACCAAACAACAACCTATTTTCTATAGAGAATAATCCAAACCCAAGTTATGAGGGTTCAAAAAAACCACGAAGCGATTCGAGAAAAGGTAGGTAGTGCCCTTGCGCTTCGCTTGCCTCGTTTTGCCGGGGGCACTCCCGTGCCCTCAGGATAAGTATGTCAAACCTCCGCATTTATTCTTCAGTTAACAGTTATCTGACGATAGAAAAATCGACCCTAAGCTTAGTTTAGTTGGTGCCCAACACTAACGTAGCCTGGAATCTGTTATTAAATAATTATCTGGTATAACAATCTGTGTTCCTCCTAATATCTAATACAATAGGCATCACCTGTGCATAATCGGCATTGTAAATGCTAAGCAGTTGATGTATTCAGTCACGTCAACAGTTTCCACTAACGTGACAGGTGGAACCACCATTATGTATGTAATAGTAATTTAAATAAGTGCGAATTTAACAATGAACCAACTCAAACTTACCTTCAACATTTCATAATAACTTAGGCAGAAGTCTACCACTTCCTTTGATTTTCTATGAAGCATTCATAATTACTTTTGTTCAAAACTGACTTACATGCCAGTGAATTCATTAGTCTTATCTGCTTCCGTATTCGGGAGAAAAGAACTATTTACACCTGGGTATAAAAAGTGTGTTAAAAAAAACGAGCGAGCCTTACAATAGGCCCATGATGTGTAACATCTGACATCTTACCATGGTATTATGCAACTTAATAAGCAACATTAAAGGGGCGGGGCCAAGGTCAAGGTCATTTCTGACGACCAACTCTAGAACCGCGCGCGCTCATTGGTCAAATGAAATAGCGCGCGCATCCCTGGGTTTTTTGTTACACACTTCCGTCGCTTTTCACGAAATCACTCCCACGGATTACAGATTACAGGAAAACGAGAAGAAAGATGTTACATTATGAAAAAACGAAAAAAAAGATTAGTCTATCTGATAAGATTTGCCGATTTATTTTCCAGCTGCGTTAGACTGGAAGCCAACCCCAACATAGTTGGGAAAGGCTAGGCCTATTATTTTTTTTGTCGATTCCACATTTATCAACTTTTTTTTATACTTAACCCTAATACCCTACGTTCCGCCAGACTGGCTCAATATTACTAAAGAAGACCTCTCCGTGAAAGGCTCTGAAGCTTCGTTATTAAGCCCTAGATAATGTAGCGGTTACTTTGTGCTGTTCCACGTAGGACGTACACTCACCCACACGTCCTTGTTACAATTTGACATTGACAAACTAAAACTAGAACTTTATGTTTTAGCAGTAAGCGCGTTTTTTGTAATCAAATCAAATCAAATCAAAATATTTTATTTCACATAAACCTACATGGGCACTTATGAAACGTCAGAAGCTAGGTGCACGGTTCCGATTGGTCGTTTCCTATGGAGAAGAGCCGGCAAGAAACTCCACGGTTACTTTTTTAAAAATAATTGACTGTTACAATATTTTCGAATTACAGTGTTATTAGGTATAGGAGGACAGTGTAGGCCTTTCAAAAGGTACCAGGTAAGTACTTAACAAAATAGAAAATGTTCAACAAAACTACTACAGTCCACTAAGTCTACATCGTTCTCACATTCACAAAATGAAAAAGAGTCTATACAAGAGATAAGTAAGATAATAAAAATAAAGACCTATTCAAACCAAATGACATGATTGCTATTACAACTGTAACAAATCTAAACAATTATCATGTTCACAAAAGCCACTATTATAGACTTGAAACCAAATTGTAGGTATACAATGTCAAATAATAAGATAATTATGTAAAGGTGAATGTAAAAAAAAAAAACGTGGTAATTTGGGAGCAGTTAATAGACTCGTACATAGTTATGCCGTTAATGAGGTACCAGGGAAGCCACATGTGCAGAAGGAATTATTGCCAAACTTCCTTGTCTTCAACGTAGTCTTTAATCTTATAATATGCTTTTTTGATAAGGACACGTTTTATGTGGGTTTTGAACTTTCGATCGCTAAGTTCTGTAACAGACTTTGGCAACTTGTTATAAAAGCGGATACTGTTTATAACAAATGACTTACTAGTTTTGGTTAATCTAAATTTAGGTATCACAATTTCATGTTTACTACGAGTATTTATAATATATTATGGAAGTCGCTTCTTATTTTGTAGAGTCCTAAGTTTTTGCGAACATACAAAATACTTTCTAAGATATAAAGAGAAGGCAGAGTTAGTGTAGTTCAAGTGTTCACAGACGTTCGGTTGTCTGTACCTACATAGGTCTACCTAATACCTACGTATTTAAGTACGATTTTTGTGTGAAATTGGTGTTGTATTAATCATGTAGGCGTTTATCCAACCCGAAATTAAGATTCGTTCGAGTCCCTCTCAAAATTACCAAAAATATATACGTGGGTTGGATAAAGTTGAGCACCACCGTAATTGACTATTTTTGGAAGTAGGTACTACATTAGTACTACACTACCTTCGCATTATAATACTACGAAGAGGTAAAAACAAAAATAGGCAATACCGTAACAATGAATGTTATATTATTCAACTTACGGACTGACTCCCTAAAAATATATTTCATTGGTGCCGATTCTATTGTCACAAACTAAACTAAATTGCATTATGAAAAGGACAGAATATAAATTTTAGTTTAGTCCTGTCAAATGAATCAGCGCCTGACGTAAATTGACGTAATTTTAGTAGGCAAGTTTTTAATCGCGTCTAAACTTGTATGGAGTAGTGATAGTTTGACAGGACTAAACTAAAATGTATCTTCTGTCCTTTTCTTAATGAAATAGAAAGAATAAGTTGCACTGAACTTAAATTTAGTTTAGTTTGTGAACAACAGAATCGGCACCATTAGCATTTCTATATGGAAAAGAAGCCTTCTCTATCATTTCCCTTTGTTATGATACGTAGAATTTATTGTAATGTCAAGATATAGCGTAGATAAAGAAAAGAAAGACTACTTCGCTCTTGACCTGCGAGTTATTGAATGAATGATGTGGTCGACAGTCGTAAAACAATTTTTAAATACCCGTTATTTTAGTACATAAGCTGTTTCGGCTGCCTGGCCATTGGAGCGCAGACAAAACTATAGAATGATATTAATTAATGTTTTCTTAGCTCTACTCAGACAGACAACAGGTTCTGTCAGGCTGCTTTAGACTCTAGCTGTATAATAATAATGCCGGCTATATCACATCTTACTGAATTTCAAAACGTTAATGATAAGCGATGCTTAGAATCGACCCTGCCTTAATCGTGTTTGAGTAGTTTACCTGTGGCTACGAATGTTGTTCGAACTTGCTTCTCGGAGTCCTGGTTACCTCTAAAATGTATAACGTGCGGTAGACTTCGGTGGTTACGCCAAATAGAGGTATGATCGAGTACAAATAGTGACGCTAAAGTATATGTACTCCGAGATGATGCATGTTATACCTAGTCTCCTGAAAATTTTCTACAAAAAGATGTCGTTTAACTTCAGTTGACTCAGAGCCAATGATGACCTGCAGGAACATACTTTGTTTGCGATTTCCATTAAAATTTTTTCAATTTATGAAGAAACTTTGCGGTTCAAATCACAACAAAGCCTCAGACCAAATAAAAAACCAAGACAGAGCGCTGTCAACAGTGACGTGAGGCCGGTTTCGTAAACATGTGTGCACATATTTTGGTGTAGTTTGATTGTAAATGGTTGTAAATGTGTGCGTTTGTGCCTGTATGCACAGTGGTGGTGCAGTTTTGGCATGCTTCACTTTATTGTTCGCAGGGCTCTGTCTTGGTTTTTTATTTGGTCTGAGGACAAAGCGGAGATTATCTGTAATTTACAACTGAATTCTTCTTCAAATACATGTCACAAGTAGGTACTAGGTAACCTACCTAATCTCTTACATAATAATTATGCAAATGATTCCTGAAATCTTCAACCATTTTCCCTAGCACTATACACGAGAAGACAGAAAATAATCAACTCAATTTATTTATCGACAATTTCCCCCCCAATTTACAACTTACAAATGCCGTGGTACTTGTGGTATATTTCATAAAAATTCAAATGTGTACCGCTTCAATATTATCACGTAGTCATGTCATAAAGTTGTGTGGTGTCGTTCACCCCTTGTATGGGTCGAGGGTTGTCACTGAATAGTTTTATTAAAGATTCACACACACTGGAGAACTTGGTTTTTGTATGCCTCGCCCTATATTGTGGGATTAAAGAGTGATCATGGGCGTATAGATTTGAATGTGGGTATGTGAAAATGAAATGACTTTGATTTCACAAATGTTTGTTTATTTTATCATCTTAGATTCATACAAACTTCCGTTTCCGTCAATAAAGCAACATATTTTTTTTATTTTTTTTAAATAACATTGAACATATGATTATCATTTAACGAGTTCCATCCATAGATCTTTTATATAAGCTTTGTTGTTACAAAACCCGTATAGTATTAAAATAATTCAAGTTACAATTGAGAATTTTCTCGAGTGTCAACATTAAATTTTAATTAAATTACATTTTCGCCATCGTGTTCATTGAACTTCGAATCATTCGAGCTGTAAGTGCTTTTACAGCTTAATAGCATCAATTTACGAGTATTTTGATTTTTACGACTGTTATTATTTACTACAGGGTACATACAATGTTGCCGGTCGGCTATTATAACACCTACGCCACACGGAAATTCGGAGATCCGTAGTAAAGTTATTGAAACGTCGCCAAATCCACTTAGTTTTATGACTTGGAAAATGCGATACGATGTGCGTCGCAGTGGGGCGCTGTGTACGTACCCATATGACGAGATTTCCTTGTTCGTTGCTAAGGTTACCGAGAGGTGATTGAACTAGTTTTTCACCTGTATTTGTGTTATTTCAAAGAGAGTGTGTGATTTTTATGTTAGTATCATAACATCACGGCTGTATTCCGCGAAAGGTTTGCCAGAGGAGTATTAGTATTATTATTACCCACATTTCGCCAGTACTTACACTTTTTATTTTTTTAAATTCGGTTGGTCGACTCTTCACGTGACCAAAGGGCTAGCCAATTTTTACGTCAAAGAATCAGCATTGTCATCTAACGTGGCAATGCTGCCAGCCTTTTGGACACTTTTCCCACTGACAGCGATGCAGACGAATTTTTTGATGCCCCATGAGCTCTTCCTTTATATTAAATTTGCATACTTGTACATAATGTTAGTGTTGGATTGTATATTTTATTTAAGATTTGTAAAAATAATTATGAAATAAATCACATGGGAATTTAATAGTACCTAAAAAAAACTAGATTGCATTCCTATTCTTCTTCGTCGTTCCCTAACTGACATACGACGCGTTTCCAAGCTAAGCATAAGCATAATTAGGCTATAAAGTTCCGACTGCTGGGACACAGCTTAGGCCTCCTCTCTGTGAAAGGGAGTTGGACCTTATCCACGGCCACAGTGCGTGTTGGTGGATGTCACATGTCTTCAATTTTTTTGGGTTCTAAGACTTGCCAGTTTCCTTCTTAGTTTTTCAAGTCTTGGTTACAGTACTCTTAAAGTACTTAAATCAATTTGAACACAAAAACTTCCATAAAATTTTGTTTTACACCCGTAATCCTACGTTGCCAGTAGTTTGGCAATGGCCGCTGTATTGCCAGCAGCAATTAAAAGCTAAACGACTACAAATCAACTTAAGTACTCTAAATTGTTCTTGCGCTGAAAAAATCGGTTTTAGGTACCAATATTACGAAAAGGTAGGTGTATGATGACGGAAATTTCGATTTGAATCGGAGTCTGGGACAAAATGGGCCTGTCTCCCAGTCCCAATACAATAGAAATCACTTGCTAATTTCCCATGAAGGCTTATATATATTCAAATATTCATTGTCTATTCCCTTTCACTAATTTGCGCCGTCAATATCATACCATCCGCTTTATTCCCCAAGGGACACACCAAATACGCTGGAAGGGCACTGGTGCGTTCAACCGGAGATCCCGTGGTTCCCTTCCAAATGTAGATCCCAGAATCCAAATCTATAATTTGGTGATTTCAGTCGGTAAGATTCGGATAGGTTTTCCCCAAGTTTCCTCAGAGTGCGGGTTCCAGTCCCCATCCAGTTTGGATTCGCATCTGACAATTCGTTTAGTGAATACTCGGCCTAAGAAGCTATGTAAGTGTTAAGTTTTCGGATGGTATTGTGGGGGCCCATTACAATGTCCTTAAGTTCAAACCGCATCTGGGTCAACAGTCGACACTAAAATTCCTAATTCCACATTCAAATCCTTGAAGTAAGTTCTTCTGATTAGCACTTCCTTAGCTCTAATCTTAAGTCCTTGTGGAGGCTTGTTTGTAGTTTAATTTGAGAGGCTTTCTTAAACGTAGGTAGAAACGGGTTTTGTCGACGGAAGAATAGACAAAATTACAGATTGTTATTGTTTGTCTATTCTTCCGTCGACACAACCCGTTTCCACGGTGCTCCTGCTACGCATGCTGGTAAGCTATCTAACCTGGTAATTTCACTAGTTACTGTTTCAGATAATCTAAAATTTCATAAATATTAAACACTATCAATAGAGGATGAGGCTGATAAGATTTTTTATTTATTTCACAAAGAATTTATACCTACTTATGTGGTGTCATTTTGTTTTTCTACGAAATCAGTACCTTACTCAGCAAATTGAAATCCTGCCGACAGGTGACATCAAACGTTTCTTTCTAATAAAGATAAAAAATTCCAACATTTTCTACGTTGACGCGGTTCGTCTCTCTTCAGCGAATAGTTAGGGGGTTGAGTGAAAATCTGTGTCGAGTTTTTGCGCCTCTCAATACGAATCAAGCCTAATGTCCCGGAAATCGCACTTACAGAGAGCCTAGTATATTTTGACACGCGCTGACGTGAAAAACTGAAATGAAATGTTCTGAATTTGACTCGCTTTTGACGTTTTCTTTTGCAAGAACCGCTGTCATGAGATGCCAAGGTACGCTGGTTACCCGTTAGATAGCGTTCCCTTATAAAAACTGCGCCACAGACGAACAAATTTGGCGTCATATTTCCGCGACAAATTTCAACTTTTTGGCTTTATCTTGTAGTTTGGGTAAAGTTTTGCGTTTGTATTTATTTATACGGATAAAATATGCGTAGGCAGGTAAAGCGAATAAGTTTATGTGGTAGCTTACCTATTATGTACATACGTGTTTTACAGTGAATAAATGAACATTAGAAGGGTTTCAAAGGAGAATGGGCGTTACTATATGAGTTGCGTCCCAACTCTTCTAACAAGTTGCGACTAGTATAAACATCTTCATTTAGTTTTTTTTATGAATAATAATCCAAGTTTTTATTACATTTGCGAACAGGTCAAAAGTTATGGGAAGGTTATGGGGCTTCAAGTAAAAAAAGGTTTTTTTAATTAAATAATGCTTTAATCATTTTTATGGTATTATTTAATTCATACTATGGCAGCTAAGTCGAAAAAGAGGGCGAACATGGTGTTATTGAACATTCAAAAATTAAGTTAGGTTAGCTTCAACAGTGATGTAACTTATGCCATGTGAACATTTTTGGGGTATTATTTAATTCATACTATGGCCGCTAAATTGAAATCGAGCGCGAACATGGTGTTATTGAACATTAAAAAATTAGGTTAGGTTTGCTTCAACAGTGATGTAACTTATGCCATGTGAAAGCTTTTAGGGTATTACTTTATTCTTAATATGGCAGCTAAGTCGAAATCGAGCGCGAACATGGAGTTTTTGAACATTTAAAAAATATATTGGCTGTAGGTTAGGTTAGGTGCAACAGTGATGTAACTTAGGCTGTGTGAAAGCTTTTGGGGTATTATTTAATTCATACTATCGCGGCTAAGTTGAAATCGAGCGCGAACATGGTGTTTTTGTACATTCAAAAATTAGGTTAGGTTTCTTCAACAGTGATGTAACTTATGCCATGTGAAAGCTTTTGGGGTATTATTTAATTTATACTAGAGCAGCTAAGTCGACATCGGGCGCGAACATGGTGTTTTTGAACATTCCAAAATATTCAAAACATTCACAAGTAATTCATATTCTAACAGCCCGTGTGAAGCAGCGGCGGGACGCTAGTTAATACTAAAAAAGGGTACCTACATATCTACATGGGCATAATCTAACTTAACATAACCCAACGTAGCCTATCCTTTTTTTTTTTTTTTTTCCCGTTGTGGAAGATCCTGTATGTCCTCCGCCCTGGGGCGGGTGGAGGGGTCTGCAGATTCTTACTGACTAAAAACCACCCCGGTGTTCTGACTCACACCTACGCCGGGGGTCGCGGGAACGTAAAAATCTTCCGCAACCCCCGACTGGTGCCGGCCCGCCACTGCGGGCCTCCTCGGGTCAGAGGGGGGGAGTGAGGTGTTTGACTCCCCCCGTGACGTCTAAGAGGGGCGCGTGTGGAACACTACGCGCCGCCGCCTCGGGTCCTGATGTGTGGGGGGCCCGAGTTCGTCGCCCCTGGACCCATTTAGGGGGGCTGGAAGAGGGTCCTCCGCCACAGGTACTTCCCGAAGCAACCATGCCCCGAGAGCACCTGCGTCACCCGAAAAGACAGGGAGCCATGCCTCCTCCCGAGCCAGCGCTCGAGCACCGGCCGGACCGCCTCGATGATGTCGAGGCCGGCGGGCGTGGCGGGTAGGGCGTGAAAGCCTGTCCCGCCATTCCGCCACCAGGACCTCGCGAAGCTGAGACCGATGCAGCTCTATGTGTCGCTGCATCGGTTGCTCGCCCCGCGCCGTCGCTTCCTTGCGCCACCGATACGATGACGCGAGTACTTTCGCCTCAAGATCCCAAGGCGGGGATCCGGCCAGTGCACAAGCGCACGTACTCGTACTCGTACCCCCTAATGACTCTGACGGCCATCGCTCTCTGCGGCTTGCGCGGGACTGCAATGCTACCGGCCGTCAGGTCAGCCGCCCAGATCGCCCCGTAAAGGGCCATCGATCGCACGGTCCCCACGTAGAGCCGCCTATAGGCAGCGCTCGGGCCCCCCAGATTGGGAAGCAGCGTTGATAGCGCCCCAACAGCGCCCAGCAACTTGGGCGCCAGCCGTCGGAAGTGGGGCCCGAAGTCCCACCGGCTGTCGAGCACCAATCCCAGGTACTTCATGGTAGACTCGACAGCGATCCGAGCCCCCCCGACCACGATGTGTGAGCCGGGTGGCGGCGCCCGCCGAGGGCTATGAAACACCATGGCCTCCGTATGCGGCCCACCACCTGTGAGACCGCAGCCGTCGCCAGCAGCGCTGCCTCGCTGTGCGAGCTCCCCCGGGCAGTGACAAGCGTGTCATCCGCGTAACACGTCAGGTCTACCCCGGTCCAAGCTCGCCCCTTAGCACCCAGTCGTACCCGATGTTCCACAGGAGTGGGCCTACAACCGAGCCGTGTGGAACACCGCACGACATGCGGCGCTGGTTTCCGCCATCACGTCCCATGTAGGTGACACACCTCTCCGACAGATAAGCCCCAACGATTTGAGCGGAGGTAGGGAGGCACCCCATGATACCGCAGTGCCTCCCGAATACAACTCCAGGGCAGGGTGTTGAAGGCGTTGGAGATGTCCAAGGACACCGCCAACATCTCCCCGCCCAGGGACACCGCTTCCTCCGCCAGGACTCTAACCCGCGACACAGCGTGGATCGTGGAGCGCCCATGCCGAAACCCGAACTAGCTGTCATCCAGGCCCGCCCCTCTCAACGTAACCTATGCTTACCTAACATAACCTTACCTACTTTTTATATTTTTGAATGTTCCAAAACAATTTCCCTGCAGGAGATACAGAGTTATGCCCATACAAAAAAAAAGACACTCATTGAAATCTTTCATATGATATAAGTAGAAAAGTGTTCATTCTTCTTTAAATTTCAAATGCCATCAAATAAGTAACTTCAGTCGCATATTATTTTACAACATTAATTTAACACATAGCTTGCTTTTGTGAAAGATAATGCCTCTTATACCCTCTCAGAACACATCGCATAAACATGATTAGAAGCCAGATCGTAATAAAATACCTTTGTAGGTATATAAAAGCACAGTCCCATACTCTCGCGCCCTATAATACCCCAAACAAGCCAATTGAAATACTTTAGCCAACTTTGAGAAAAACAATGTGCGGTGAGAAAAGGTTTAATGAAATCTATCAGGTACGATTTAAATGTTGCACGGGAGGGTACTTCATAAACAATGCATGGTAGATTCGGATTACTCAAATGGGACTTTTGTACACGACATGGAGTAAGTAATAAATGGAGTTATACCGATTGAAGTTCACGCGTGCTGTCTGTTATAAACAGCTGTGTATCCTTTTGTTTTAATCACTGAAAAATATGGGCAATGCAGTAGCATTACCGGCAGATTATTCGAAAACCTACCCTAACTGATTCCAGTATTATGTTTAAGTATAATAAAATAACTGTTTTTTCACACATCTAAACAAAAGACATATATTTTGTGGAAATCGTATGAAGTTATTTCATTTACTTGCTTCTCTGTAGAGCAAAACAAAAGGTCGACATCTCGTGTGCCCGATTTTAGTGTCGTTCAAAATTTACGATGCCCCCACAGTTTGAAAGTTTACACTCGGCCGAACTCGTGTGTTTATGGTCTAATGCTACCAGCTTTTAGTTTTCACGGCTTTACCAGAATACAACTTTTCGGACGCCATATTTTTAACTATAAACAAGGTCTTTAGGGTAAAACTATATTTCTTGTTTTGTATGCTTATTTTTGTGCGTATTTCATAAATAAACAACAATAGTCGAAGATTTAGAAATAAAATGGTAAACATTATGTTTGGAAACGTAATATATACCATTATTTCGTCTGCGTGGATTTCACCGGGACAAAAAGTACCCTATGTGTTAATGCAGTTTATAAACTATCACTGTGTGTCTCATTTCATCAAAATCCGGTCGGCGATTTTGGCTTGATTGAGTAACAAACATCTAAACATACAAACTTTTACATTTATAATATTAAGTAGGATTTTGATGTTCTAATTTCACAAAAGATGAAACTTTTAACACTTCCAAATGAAAACGTATTAGATTTCTGTCTTACTTATATGTCTATCCGACATTTAAAACAAAAAGGGACTTATTCCACATGAGTCGTTCATTAACGCAAACTGTAATTCATTCCCTCGTTCATTCACGGGGCTCTCAGGCTTACGGTAAGCCGGCACTGGAAATCAATGTCGGCGCTCTTGCTTGTCACTAAAGAATTGTAATAAATTCTGAACACCTAGTAAAAGCAGATAAGTATGTAAGTAGTACCATATTTTGAATGCCTAGTGAATGTAAGAAAAAATTGGGTCATAAACATTGACATTATGTTCAAGTTTGATTTTTTATTATCCTAAGTTACCGAGGAATATGGGGTAAAGCTGTGACCGAATGGTGGCCAAGGTTTGACCCAAGAAACCAGGGCCGTCCAAAAGCACGTTGGGTTGATGATATCGTCAAAGTCGTGGGCACCTCTTGGGCGGGAGACGCACGGAACCGGGAAGTATGGCGGAAAAAAGGGGAAATGATGATAATGATGATGAAGTAATACCGATGAAAACTTATATTTATAACTAGCTGCGGCCCTAATTCTTTTTCAAATCTAAAGTCTCCATCAGCTATCTGCATGTGAAAGTCCCGTCGTAATCGGTCCAGCCGTTTCGGAGATTAACCGGAACAACCCGACAGTTATACAGAATTTGATTATAAGTACCGTGTATACTTTCATATGCATTAAGTAAAAAGCTGTTATTTTGATATTACAAACAGACACTTGAATTTTATTTATTTGTATAGATTGTCCAGACACTAGTCCCAGATTCTGAGAATTTTCAAGTTTAGAGAATTTGAAGTACTTATCTTGTCGGTAAAAATCGAATAATTTAATCAGTCTGTCATCGAAGACTGTCTTGCTTCGTCCTCTGTTACAATTTTCACGTTTCAGAAACTCCGATTGTTCTCGCTAAATCTTTATTACAAACGCTCGATTAAATTGTTTCACTCAAAATGTGAACCGCTTTGAAATCCAAAACAGAGGCCAATTGGAATTCTGCGAACCAACGCAAACACGTCTATCAAAAGCTCAACATCAGAACAGACTATGTAAACATCTCCTGAAAATCGATGCCACATAGCAGTGGGTCCATAGGTAAGCTGAGTTGAGCTACTGCTAAATGTTATGCTGTGCCGCCATGGAGTTCGTCTCAAATTATAACAAATGGCTCTATACATTACGTTGTCTGGCTAAGCCCGGGAGCCGCGACCCGCAGGTGGGTAGAAGGTAAACTGGTGGCAATTTCACTTTGGCCCCTTTATCGGCGATGTCAGCTTGTGGTTCTAACATTATTTATGGCTGCAGAAAGTGTGAACTTTAATTTTGGTACATCGCTGGGGTGTCGGCTTTTTATCTACGTGAGGGCAACGGCTGGAATGCGGTTTTGTTTGGTGAAACATGGCTTTATTTTCAGCAGAGATGAAATAAGAGAGTGCAGGAAGTATTGCTTGCTTATTTTTCAATGAAAATCTCTAAGCATTGCTGTAATCAAAAGGAATGCAAACATTTTTGAAACTCCTATTTCAGATTACTGACCAGGGGGCTTAAAACAGTCACTTTGGCAGAATCATAATAAAAAAAGATAAATATTATGAATCATCGTAAAATGTCACAAACTGACAATTCATAATATAATCTGCGTGTGATTCATATTACGAAATAATTGATTATGTTTGACAGTTTTCTATGGAGATTTGTAAAATGGTCCACATATTATGAATTGCTTTTGTGTCAAATTAGAGAAATTGCTAATGACAGCTAGAAATTCAGGATATGCAATGCTTTCAGAGGAATTGCTAATGTAACCATTTTACACACGAATTCTCACAACAATGATTTTTAATATAAAAAAAACATTTTTTTAAACGATTAGAAGCAAATACCGCACAATACAAGAAAATACGAACATGTTTTATTATAATCCGAACTCTGTCATACATTGTCGGTATTCAATATTCAGAGTCCCATATGACAATGCTTAATGGGAAAGCAAATATGAGAGAAGAAACGTGCAGGATTTTTACTGAAAAAAAAGTCTTAAAGAATGTCATACTTCACCCCTTGTTTACATTAGGTATTGACGTAAAGTAATCGGAAAGGGAAGAGTGTCCCTTATTGACAAAACGTGCCTCTCGCCAAAATATTAAAAATAATCCTCGACGCATTTTGCCTGACAACGAAATTCAAAAGGATTGAAAAAATCGGAAAAACAGACTTTTCACCGGCAGGAAATTATTTTCCTGTTTGTTCGGTACCTATTATTTTTCGATAAGTTGGAATATTTCAATTCTCTTGAACATTGTTTCGTTTTTGATGACATGTTTATACGTGAACTAGCTTCCGCCCGCGGCTTCGCCTTCGGAGATAATTAATTTGGGCTAAATTATGAAAGTGCCGGACAAACAAAAAAAAAATTATATTCTGTTAGAACATGTTATTCTCTTCACTTTTCACTACCGGACTAAATCTGTAGGGCAATTCCCTGCGCTGTTATACGATTTTGAAAATACTGTTTTCAGTACGTTTTGGTTAAAATAATTAATAGTTATCTTATTAAAGTAATAGCTTGTAGTAATAAAAAATTAAGAGAACAACGTACTCTTTCGAAATATAGCTTTTTTTTTGTTTGGCTTTTCTTTCACAAATATAGCCCAAAAATGTATGGACGGTGAATGATCTCCTTTTATTGAAATCCGTTCAGTGGTTTAGGCATGAAAACGTAACATACAGACAGACAGAAAGACAGAGTTACTTTAGAATTTATATTATTAGTATGGATTTAATCGAACTTGATGTATTTTTATTTTTATTTTATTATTTGGGAAGACAAACAATTGTACAATGAGAATTCCATAATTAAAAAAAAAAAAAAACTAAGAATGGTTACAGTACAATCCACTGCGTTTCCACGGATAACAAGAATCAATTATGGTACAGTGAAGATACAATATTATGAATGTAATCAAAGCTTGAATTTAAAAAAAAATGTACTACAATATTATGGGGGTATCAAATTAAATTAAATCAAATTAAAATGTATAGAAAAAAAATATAAAAATAAAACATATATAGAAATAATTAAACTAGAAATTAAAAATTAAATAATTAGCTACACTATATCCTTGTAAATTATTATTGAATCCTAAGATTAAGATTAAGACCGCTATCAGCATCAACATTCCTTATTTTAACGCTGGCATAAAGGGCTTTTTTAAATTTATGACGATGTAAGGCAAATATGTCTATTTTTTCATAGTTTTCGTTGAATGTTTTAACTAATCACTGAAGTGGCGCTCGCTCACCCGCATTCGTACGGCAGGGAGTAGTCGCGAAAAGCGGGTAGACGCGCACCTCACGTCTCATAACCGTTCTGGGCACAACATAAAATAGGTTATTGACCAAGTCTGAGCAATCAAACATATTGTGGATCAATCCATGAAGCATCGTGGCTTGTAATAATTGGCGCCTGGACTCAAGTGTTATTATAGTAAACTTCTTAAGTGACTCTTCATACCGCAGACGAACCATGTGACATTTATACTGCATTCTTTTCAGAAACTTGCGCTGAACTCTTTCGAGTATATTAACATATTTCGCATAATAAGGATCCCATATCATGCAGGCATACTCTATTTGTGGACGGATCAAAGAATTAAACAAATATAGATATGTAGCCGGCCGTTTAAAATCAGAAGTGGCTCTAAAGACTAGGTTATATGGTATGCTTTGGCAGTAATTTTGTCTATATGTGAATTTAAGTGCAATTTGGAGTCCAACAGTATACCTAAATCAGAAATTCGGGTGTCATTAGTTAGAAGAGCATTGCATAGAGAATACTTGAATTTAATAATGTTTTTTTTTTTGTTGTAAAATTGATGAATTTGCATTTATTAAGGTTTAACTGAAGTTTATTCCTGTCACAGTATTCAGACAATCTAATCAGGTCATCTTGAAGATGATTGCAGTCATCAACAGTTTTGATCGATTTGAAGACTTTTAGATCGTCGGCGTATAACAAGAACTTGCTATTGAGAAAACAGTTGCCAATATCGTTGATGTAAATTATGAACAATAATGGGCCAAGGATAGACCCTTGAGGGACGCCCGATATAGCCACGAATGCGTCCGAACAATAACCGTTACTTACGACGGTTTGGTTACGATTAATAATATAAGACCAGAACCAACGAAGTAGATTGCCTCTAATGCCGT
The DNA here is from genome assembly GCA_948473465.1 of Lithophane ornitopus. NCBI lineage: Eukaryota > Metazoa > Arthropoda > Insecta > Lepidoptera > Noctuidae > Lithophane > Lithophane ornitopus. The sequence goes on along the minus strand of OX419624.1, from coordinate 6,946,697 downwards.
TGAATGCAATTTTCTCCAATAAGATTTTATGGTCATATATCAAAAGCCTTTTTGAAGTCTGTATAGACAACATCCGTTTGCATTCCCGCATCCATGTTCTTAAACAAATTATCTGTAAAATTCATTAAATTTGTTACTGTTGATTTCTTTTTAACAAATCCATGTTGCTGGGGTAACAAATTTTGTACGATAAATGGATAATTTTCGTCATGTACAAGCCTTTCTAATACTTTGGCGAGAGTACAGAGTAAAGAAATTGGTCGATAATTTTCAATGTTTTGTCTGGGGCCACTTTTATAGACAGGTATGATATTTGCCTTTTTCCAGATAGAGGGACAAGTACCGTCTTGGATACATTTATTAAAAATAATGGAGACAGGTTTACACACCGAGTCGGCTGTCCATTTTAGGAAACACGGGGGTATGCCATCTAGCCCAGGACCTTTGGTTGCGTCTAGTAACTTTAAATGCTTTGCTTTAAATACTAGAGGAATGCTGAAAGATAGACTGTGAAGTGTAGTATTATTATTATTGTTAGCGCTGGAATTAACAGTCGGGACCCAATTAGGTCTGAGGTTTGTGGGTTCATAGACAGATTTAAAAAAGCATGAAAATAGGTTACAAATTTGTGAGGGGTCAGTTGATGCATCGTTTTTATAATGCATACGGGAAGGGATACCAGTCTTGTCTTGACGGTTGGCTATGTACGACCAAAAGTATTTAACATTTTTGGGAATGCCGTCCTCAACATTTTTGATGTAGGAATTAAAACATTTGTCACATTCCACTTTAAATCGAGCTCTGTAAACAGAAAATGTTTCATAATCTGATAAGTTCCCATACGTTTTCCATTTCGACCAGGCTTTTTTCTTATCGTTAAATATATGAATGAGCGCCTTAGAAAACCAAGTAGGAAAATTACTGTTTTTAGGTTTCGAAATTGGTATTCGGTTTTTAATTATGCCATATAGGTGTTTATAAAAAATATCCACACAGTTTTCAGCAGATTCACTGTTCAAGAGTGCACTCCAATCAATTTCATCAATGTCATGATTAATAACGGTATAGTCAGCCTTACGGTAGTTGTGTTTAGGGGTGTGCTGCGGTCGTATAAAGGAGACACAAATGTTTAAAGAGAGGAGAGTATAGAAGGGTGGGTGATGATTGTCAACTGGAAGCAGGACCAGATGAGGCATAAAAACATGGCAGGTAGTATTCGAAATGAGGAGATCGAGTATACGCCCGTTATTGTTGGTCAGGTGGTTATACTGCTTGACATCGTGGACAGTCATCTCTTAAGCGGTTGCAACTAGGATTGTTACCGAGGAAAGTAACGTGGTTTATACTAGGACTCAGTATTGTCCACTGGGCCGTGGGTATGTTGAAGTCACCCAGCAGCAGCAAATTATCAAAGTTAACCGAGTTAAATAAGTTATCCATGTTTTCAAAATGCATATTATACACTCCCAGCGGAGAATTATTAGGTATGTAAACAGCGCTAATTATGGTTTGTGTGTTTCTGTTTTTACTTGGAATTGCAACAACAATATGTTCAAAATACTTGTCAAATGAGTTCTGTGGCGATAAAGGTATGTACGTCTGCACTCTTTAGTTAATTTACTCAGGGGTAGATAAAAACATAACCGAGGACGGTTTTAACCATTTCGTTACTAATTAGTCAACTTTTTAATAATCTTCTGTCGAGAGATTCCTAACTTAACAATGAACACGTTGTTAGTTGCAGTACACCACTCTTAAGCAGTCATCATAATCTCACCAATGTCCACTGTAGTGTATCTATCACATAATTAATTTATCTGTTATTGCTTCAATTTATTTTAATAATCTTTTTACCTTGTGGTATAGTAATTATATTCTAGGTGTATCGTCTTCACATATAATTATTTATTTAATTTATACATAATATTGTAAAACATTTTTTTTAAACAACGGTGGAGTTCCTTTCCCATTCTTCTCCATAAAAAAACTACCTTTTGAAAGGGGCGACTAGAATCAATGTTTTTTTTTTTTTTGTAAATTTAGACGTTCAATAAAAACTTTTTACAAAAAAAAAACAACCAAATTCCAACAAAAATACTAAAAAAGTTAAAAATAACTTTAATTTCGGAAACTAAAAATTTTCAAAAAGGTTTTTATTTTTCACTTTTTAGTTGTGGTACCTACCCCACACAAATCCGAATACCACTACCTGCTATGTAAATAACAGTGAAGGAGTCAAACAGGATATCGTCTAGATAAACGAAGTGGAAAAAATACGTAATATTAAAGCTCACTCAAAAATTACTCAAGCAAAGTTAATAATATAAATAATAAAATTTATATGGGACTACCTTGGAAGCATGACCTACCAAACAAAAAAAGAATCATCAAAATCGATTCATAATTGGCGGAGTAATCGCGTAACAAACATACAAAAAAAAAATACAAAAAAAAACGCAGACGAATTAAGAACCTCCTCCTTTTTGAAGAAGTCGGTTAAAAATGCATTTTATGTGCTTTGAAATAAGTTATTTGACTTTGACTTTGACATAGACCATGCCTCTTCGAATACCTTTATTTATTTTTGCCCAAAATTTACACAATACGTAAAACAGTTATAAGTATTTCTCCAAATACCTGTTATAGTATATGCATACGCGTATCGTGTTCCATCGCAAAACAGACGAAATAAAAATCCGGTATCATTAAAATACGAAAATGTTCATCAAAATGATATTGTAAAAGGCCGAAATGTATAATGAAACTGTGAATAAAAGAGATCGGGCGGCTCATTGACAGAACGTGTCACATCAGCATCAACGCTCTCCTGAAATGAGGTCAGCGTCAATGATTTGCATAACAAGCTAAAATGTTCAGCTTTCGTTTATTTGCATTGATTTATGATTAAAATGGACGTCATTATAATGGGATTTAACTATTATAGACTAGGATAGTTGCTAATAGGGTGTTGTTTTGCAAATGAAAAACATGAATATCAATTTAAAATTATAATGAGCTGGCTTTTTTAGGTAAAATATGGTGTAATTAACTAATGGGTTGGATGGTTGGGTTTAGTTAATTAATGAAACTAATTATAAATTAACAATTTCAACTAACAATCCGTTTACATATTAATTTCTACACATAGAGATCCATCGTACGAATTATACACTACTATTATTTTCTTACTAGCTGCACCTCGCGGTTTCACGCGCATAAGTCTCGATCCCGTGAGAATATCGGCATAAAAACTATTCTATGTCTTTCTCCCTTGTGACAAATTTCATCCAAATCCGTTCAGCTGTTTTAGCATGAAAGCGTAATAAACAATCAAACAAACTCACTTCCGCATTCATAATGTTAGTTAAGGATTAGGATTAAGATATACTGCTGCCACATTTCTAATTGGTCTTAATATTGGACATTTTCAGTTTCATGTTCTCAACATTTCGTCAAATTTATCTCATGCTTACAACCGTGATGTATCCGCTAGTACCACTCTAGTACCACCACCGCCACATCGGCGCCACATCTCATAATGACGTCGCCGCCACGCCCCAGAGTGTCCTATTTAATAACTTGTTTACCCTTAATGGATGCGTCTCACACCGAAGCGTGGGTGTAAATACTGCATGTGGGTTCGTAGACTTCACACCTACGTGTAATGGTTGTGATTGAGAGTTTCTTGCGTTAGAGATAAAAATAATACTATTTGAATCGCATAATATACTAAAAAGATTTACGTAATCTTTGAAAGAACTTTTATAAAACCGAATGAATCTTCATATAGGTGCAGAGATATTCATGCAGACAGTTGTAATATTTAAATGGATGCAATCTAGTATCATTATTACATAAACTTATCACGAAATTTTGTTGATTTTTTAAACTTAACTTCCCAATATTCTTAGCATAAGAATAATACTAAAGTCCCGAACAGTCGAACATAACAAGCGCCATTGTTGATTTAAAAAAGTAAAGTCTCCAATATTCTTAGCTCAACTTCAATCATTCAGGCTAGAACTGCCTAGGTACTTGTAGTGCCACGAACACGAGAGAGCGGAGCGGAGTGGGGCGCGTCTTCGTGGATGACATAAAAGAACAGCCGAACATCGGTGTAAGAGGCGGCATCGTTTAATAGCCTCCGCTGTGTCACAGCCCGCTTAATAATCATGATCAACGTTGTTTATTGCCGATACTCCATATTTTTGGCTCAATTAAGACCATAATTTTATTAACTTCCACTTCCACTCCCTTTATTAACTCGACTTGCTCTCAGTTTGTAAAGTTACTCACTGAGAATATGAGATGAGTCATCAAGGCTACTTTAAAATGTGCTTTGGAAGATCTCTTGTGGACTTTGGCTACCCAAAATGGTTTCAGAGTTATAAAATGTAAGTAGTTTATAAAATACTAGCTGCGCCCCGCGGTTTCACCCGCGTGAGTCTCGATCCCGTGGGAATATCGGGATAAAAAGTATCCTATGTGTTAACCCAGGTTATAAACTATCTGTTTGCCAAATTTCATCCAAATCCATTCAGCCGTTTTTGCGTGATTGAGTAACAAACATCCAAACACACAAACACACAAACTTTCACATTTATAATATTAGTAGGATTATTACACAGGTGGTTCCGAAGGCATTCTTGATCACTATTAAGGCAAATTAATCATTAACTCAGAAGATTTATAATTGCTTAACGTTAACTACATACGTACGCGATTTATAAAAATAAATATACTGGTACGTTTTGTGCATATTTCTTCAAAAAGAGCAAAGTTAGCCTGTATGCTTTGAAATAATAAAATACGTGCTACGCGGCTACGAGCCTACGCGGCTACGCGCCTACGGCTTAGCGACACGAGCTTTTGTTTGCAATGCACACGAAACCATTTATTTATTCAGAACTAGTATAAAATAAACTACGTTATTCATATTTTACCTTTATGATCGCAGTGAAGTGAAGTTGAATTTTTGAGGTTGAACACATTATGTAGCTGACGACATACAAAACTAGGCGTAAGGGGCAGATTGCCGAAAACTGAAGAATAAATCGCAACCCATATTATTGTTCTGAGTAAGTCCAATCCCGAAAAAAAAATATTACAAAAAAATGGGAATCATTTCCACTGAATTTCAACAAAGAATATAAATCCAAGTACTTATTTTTTTTTACTTTCAGCACTGTGTATAATACACTACATAGTATGGTTTATACTACTTACATAGTATTATGTATGTACCTACAAAGTAAATCCCGGAACTCCTCTCACAATCCTGTGAGTATGCAACAGTGTTACAATTTCCATTTTTCTGGTTTAGCCAGTGCGCGGTAGCTGCTGGCCATAGCTGTTACATTATTCAGGACTACGTACAATGTCCGCTTGAACTCGGTCAATGCGAGAAACAATATGTCTGTGAACTTTTCGATACTTTGTCTGTGAGATTTTCTTTATAGAGGTGGGATTAGGCCCCGTTCATACCTTAGCGTCACAATGTTTGATGCAACTTGCGACATGAGACATGATTTGTGTCAAGCGCCACGCGCGCGCTTCACTTGTTTCCATCCGACGCTGCAAAAGTCGCGTTGTGGTGACTCGTGGCATGCTCTAAGCAACTACTTTCATTCGTTTTCTCCACAGTCGCAAGACGCATGTCGCTTGAGCTTGTAGCTCGTGGCCAGGGGTTATTCTGATATCTATCTATATCGGACTCGTATGTGGGCTTGCAAACATAAAGGGGCTGTTCCATTGGTGCATGTTGGATGTGCAAGGAATGGGTATGCATTATGCACGTTACTTGTATGGATTTATTTGTATAGCCTGCGTGTATCTATCTTTTCACTAGAGTTCCAGCTGTCTATAGATGTTGCGATATACGACGACAACATTCACTCAACTACGTAACTGTGCTTTGTGGGCCACACAATCGAACAGGGGCCGAATGTGTCCATGACGTCATCAGACCATACACTCATGGATAACGCGTCCGTGTGCAGTAGTGGATGATCCTACCTACATTTTCATGCAAATCGAAGCTGAATATACGTAGCGTGTCTGATGTCCGGTACTATTAAACCGCAAAATAAATACTACTATGTAAACTCAGGGATATTAATTGTTAAGAAAATTGAATACCAACTTAAATTGTCTGTACCTACCTATATTCAAATCACAACTGGGGGCTTAAAACGGCCGCTTTGGCAGAATCATAATAGGAAAATATTATGAATCATCGTAAAATGTCACAAATTGACAATTCATAATATGATCTGCGTGCAATTTACATTACGAAATAATTCATCTGTTTGACAGTTTTCTATAGAGATTCGTAAATTGCTTTTATGTCAAATAAGAGGAATTGCTAATGACAGCTGGGAATTCTGGAAATTAATTAATTGCTTTTAGAGGAATTGCTAATGTGGCCGTTTTAGGCCCCCTGTAATATTTTTATAGTTTTGACAGTTGTATGAAAAGACACGGCAAATTGACGTAGGGTGTCAATTTGGTTAACAGTTAATTTGCTTGAAATGTGCAGGTAGGAAGGAACACAAGAACTTTAACCAAACTCTTATCTTGAGACAGCCCGCCCGACCCAATCACTGGAGGATACGGACATCAAAACTTTGATACCACTATTTAAAATACATATTACATACTTATCATCACGCCTGTATTCCCCGAAAGGCTAGGCAGGGCTATTCAGGATATTCAGCACCCACATTTCACCAGTTACAATTACAATGTACAATACGTTTATAATTTACATTTTAACGTTATACGTAAATGATTTTTTTTTTCAACACAAAATAAGGAAAGGTTTTTGATTGTTAAATGTTAACTAGAACAGTTTCGCGGAATCAATGGAAGGCACTTCTCATAAAAATTAATGAATTTCCCCGAAATGTACGAGCATATTGAAATAATATCATGTATGAAGGGCTTTATTTACCTTCATAATAAATGTCGCATATGAAATAACCGCCAATGTCCGAGCTGTAGTCGTAATAAATTGTTTATTTAAAAGCGATTACATCAGCACTTGAACATTTGCACAAACTGTATTATTTACGTTACGGATGGTCGACTATCACAATAAATGGTTTATAATGACGGCTGTTATTGTTTCGCTTATATTTATTTACATTTACAAATTATAGGTATTATAGAGTCGGCTCGACTCCAATGCTGTTATGCCTTTAATTCCTCATGACAAAAAAGCTCTGAATAACGAACCTCTAAATTAGCATATCTTTTATTAAGTGTCGGCAAAAATTGAGCCGTCTATAAATTAAGAAGGTATTTCAAAGAGGTTCTTATTCTCTTTATACAGACAAAAAACTTACTATCACACACGAGATTTTAGTAATGAAACATTTTCATCTATAATCACAGCAACATTAAAATTTATCTTGCAATAACTTTAAATAAAATTTCGTCTATAAGTGTGCGATTGCACTGGCGAAACATTCACATAAAATCTGTTGACATCTCTATTTTCTGACAATGTTCCATACAATGTTTGATAGGAAATAGAGGTTTCAACATGCATATATGTGATGTCAATGTTTAGCCAGTGCAAACACACAGTTACGGCGACATGTTTTGCAACACAATAAAAGTTCATTCCAATTCCTAATAACGATAAAATTATATCAATATCTCCGTCCAATTCGTTCTACCGACACTTCAATTCATTAGAACTAACCCAATTGTTGAGCTCTCCCTATTAGTTCGCGATGGGCTCGCTAAAACAATTCGCAGCATCCGATCCACCGTCCATTAAAGATGGCTGCCGTTGCACCAGGAGCCGAGAGATAGTCGCTCTTATTAAAATACTGACGCTACTGACGCTAGAGAAATATGAAAGGAAATTGTGGAAAATTCTTAGAAATTGTACGTTTTGTTCGGGTAGAAGATATCAGAAGAAAGTATCACTTGTAAACTAACATTCTACGGATGACCGTAGAATGTTAGTTTACAAGTAGGTTAGGTAATGATACCTAAATGTATGGAATCGATATTATTAAAATACACCGAGTTATGAGTGACGCCATGAAACATGCATATTTTAACACTGTACGACGGTGAACGGGGGAAGTAACAATAATTGGACTAAGCCAATACGCTGAAAACGCTTTTATCATAATTATAGTTAGATTTAAAATATGTTACGGTCTGAAATAGTTTTTTTTTTCGGTTTATAACAAGTTTTTTTATGTCCCGTTAACGTTACACAGTACCGACACAATTTGGGTTCAAGGAATTAGAGTTTACAATATAAAGAATTCTCTCACAGCTGCTTGAAAAAAGCAGCTGTTTTGAAGTCACGTCAGCGTTGTTTCAAAAATACATAGATAGTATTTTATCCTCAACTAGAGCAAGACTTTCGCAATCGTGGAAAAGTATAACAATTCTCAAATCCTTTCTTAGTATTCTCAGCAAAGAAATTCAAAGAAATTCTCTTTACAATATGGTCGTTTGTTTTTTCTACTAAACGACTTCAAAACCTGCTGGAGACAAAATAAAGTTGTCTGAAAACTAATGGCGAATAATTCTGAGCACGTAGGAACATGACAGCGATTTCTTTGAAATTCTATTCGACTTTCCTATGTGCTGTGACTCTTAAATCGTAACTTAACTTTATGTGTAACCTGTTCTTGTATGTGTTTTAAAAGAAGTTATCGAGACCTTGACGGTGTGTCTGTTTTATTTATTTTTGACGTATGTTTTCTTAACTTTTTGTGGGTTTTCTGTGAACTTCTGCGCATTCATAGTATTTGTGTTTTCTTTTCCGTGAAATAAAATATTAAGTTGTAATCTCCTAACCATAGACGTAAACCAATGATATTTAGTGATTAAACTGGACTTAATTTCTTTAATTTTAAAAAAAAGGAAAATTACTAAGCAAGAAACATTTATACTAAAACTCTATATGATACTATCAACCGTTTATTCTTCACAAACAAGCAAACACAAAAATCCACCCAGTGACTTACTTATCCTGCAGACTGCAAGCCGTAGGTCGTTAACCGTCTTCGCCTTAATAAAGATAAGGCCTACACTTATAATTGCAAGGGCGCCTTAATGGACATTAAAGCCTGACGCAGATCCTCTAAACTGAAAATTAGAACACGTGCTAGCTAAATAATATTTTTAATTAAAGAGATCAGAGCAGATTAGGGTTAGTTGTTCTATGATTTTGAATGGATATTGCAGTGTTAATGGGAATGTAAGCTCTGGGAAATGTGTGAAATAGATTGCCTGTAGAATTGTACCTATTAATTTTATAACGTTAAGAAAAATATTAGCTTTCAGATATTACAATAGAATTGAGGAATTGGAATTCTGTTGATAATTATGTGTGTTGCTAATGCTAATTATACAGGGTGAAATTTAATTCGTTTGCATCCATTTTACTCATTATTATGAACAAATTTCACTATGGGACCAACCCTGAAATCGCGAAAACAAAACAAAAAATTCTGGAAAACTTAAAGTGAATTTTCCATAAGAATTTTGTATGAATTATGGTTTGGACAGGATAACTTCTGTCAGTTCAGCTAGTTTGTAGTAATAAATTACCCATAGGTCTAGAATATACCAAATAGCCTACAATCACGATACACCATAACTAAGTGTACCTGTACATACAGTCTCAATTATGTATGCATCGACAATTCATTTGATTGTCTACAATTTGTGTGCCAATATACAGTATCTATGTTTTGAGGCCGACTGTATCTATCAAGGATACCAAATACCCTACAATAAGAAACACGCCCCTAACTGTGTGTTTGAGAGAAATTGTCTCTTGTGCTTTGTACCCGTCGCTGTATTAGTCTAGAATCAGGATTGTGTAATTGCTAATTTAGCTTGTAGATTGAAGACGACAAATTACATTGCTGGGATGTCTGTATATCTGAGACGTTGTTTGGATAGCGAATTAGTTTCAGTCCAGAGACCCTAGCAATGTTCTGATTGAAATAAATCATTCCATTTTGACTTTCTTTTGTTGGTTTTGGAAGCTGTCTGTGGGCCTAGTACTAAACGCGCGAAGTTAACGTACTTAATTCGAATTATTATTTTTTACCGAAAATGCAACTATCCAACTGCATTTAGGTGCGGGTGACCCATACATATGAATAAAGTCTTAAAACTAAAAAACTATGCGTAACGAGTATTTTCAATTTTGAAATCGTTCTATTTTACATTAGGTTTACTCCGCGCGTTCGTGCTAATCAGATAGTATTCGAAATCAACAAAAAAATCGAATGATTTATTTTAATTTAAATATTGAAATATTTACTTTCCCGTTCTAGAATATAATTTCGCATGGAAAAGAATTGGTAATGCCTATGGCATTAAATCCGTATCTGTAAATTTGTGTGCTTCAAGTATTAAATAAATAAATAATTGGAGGGAATTAATATCCACGATATTAATACCGTGAAGTGTCGAAAGAGTAAAATAAATTCAATTATCATCCAAATTCGGCGCAAGCCACACAAAAGGGCTGTGAACCGCACTATTATAACGTTTCATGCAATCCTGTAAATGTAGAATTTTAAAACAATTTTATATGAAACTGCAAATGCGTGTTTCGTTCCGTAGGAAACCATACGAATATAATAATTGAATTGTATATAAGTACGATTATTTGTACTTATATATAATTCAATTCAATAATAATAATTGTTTTTGTTGTTTTGTTTTAATTCAATTATAATATATAAGTACGATTATTTGTACTTATATATAATTCTGTTCAACCAAGATCGAAGATTCTATCATAAAATCAGTGAGACGTACCTACAGCAATATATACGTTATTTCTCTGTATCAAGTTTAGCCCTCAATAAAAAATGCAAAGTCTTATGTTTCTGACGTATTACCGTCAGCAAGGTAGTATTACTTTAGTGAAGATTATCTTAATCACAGAGCACGGAATCTCCGCTGGTAGCGTCTAGAGACGGTAGTACTTATAAAATGTATGGCGTAGCTTCTATCACGGACCAGCTTCAAAATTTCTTTACATCACTAGTATCGTAGTGCGACTAAACGTTGATGCGCTTGCGTTGTCATCATCATCATCTGCCTAGCCTTTTCCCAACTATGTTGGGGTCGGCTTCCAGTCTAACCGGATGCAGCTAAATACCAATATTTTACATGGAGTGACTGCCTATCTAACCTCCACAACCCATTATCTGGGTAATACGATACCCCTTAGTTAGACTGGTTGTCAGACTTTCGGGCTTCTGACGACCCGTAACGACTGTCAAAGATCCACAAATGACAGCCGTGACCAAAGGTTTAACGTGCTTTCCGAGGCACGGAGGAGTCTCGGTATGTAAAGATGGTCACCTATCCACGGACCAACCCCGGCAAGCGTAGCTTAACCTGATGGATCGAGCCGTGCGGCTGTTATTATTTATCCATGAGCTCCTCTGCTGCCGTTTGCTACTTGTGTTGTATGGAACAACAAATGCTATGGACAATGCTGCCTCTAACAGTGCCCGTCGAGGCATATCCGTGCTCTGTTATTTTAATACCCCACACTGCACTTGGTTTCCTTAGTGCTTTTTCCAAACAAAACCATGGCCACATAAACATTCTGCTCCGCAGATTTATCCGAAAGACAATGTTAACGAGGTTTTAAACAAATTCTTTAATCCTCACGTAAACTAGTTACGGTTTGCGGCCATTCATTAAAGCTCGCCAACTGTGGTGCGCACTTCTTCAAATAGAATTTACTCTTAGACAGGATTTGATGCATGAGACCACAAAGAAAATTGTTTTTCTCTCATTCGATTCTTGTTGAAGAAAAATATGTTGGGAAAATATTAGGTACCTACTTGGTTAATGAGTCTGATAACGGGAATTTATCCATTTTAATTTTTATGATATACACCCTTTGATTTCTTTTTCACAAGAGCCATTGCAAAAATGGTGAATGGTTGAATCCATAAAAAGAATCTTGTAAATCGTCGAATTGCTCGTTTATTTTATTTTTCATTGACATAAATTCTCTTTATGGTCGCTCAAAATATTATAATAAACAGACATTTTACGTGAGAGATCCTCGTTAGTGCCTTCTGCGACATTATAATGAGCCCGTATCCTTTTAATTTGCGAACAATACATAAATTTTAAAAATACGCCATGCAGTTCCCGTGGGACTTACACATTGAATAGAATAAATTCGACGGAGGTTCCGTAATTTTGGTTATCAACGCTTAAATTATAAAAGTGGAAGTGAATCTCCGTCTTTTTTATAACTTAGTATCCAGAGAAGTCTGTTAGCACTTTTATACTAGATAATTGAAAAATTTACACGCGCGGAGCCGTAGCGCACAAATTTTATCTAAAACTAGCTTCCACCCGCGGCTTCGCTCGAGTGGTATGTCGATAAAAAGTAGCCTATGTCCTTTCTCAGGCTCTAGACTATTTGTGTACCAAAGGAGAATGCCAGGACTTCCTACAAGACTCGGCCAGAACCGACAAAGATGAACTATATTTCATAAAAAAGGGAAATAAATAAAGAATTTGATAGTATAATTAGTTTTCTATTAGAAGCACACCAAAAAAAGTTATAGTTTTTTAAAGTTGATCACTTGATACTTCTGATTTTAACGATAACATGAAATAAACTATTAAATTATGACTTATAGCATATTATCCTCAGTTTAAACAGCCAAGGTCTGTAAATGGTAGAAAAATCGGAGTCCAGTAACACAGCGATAAACAACAAAACTCAAAAAAATATAGAAATATCGGAGAAGTCAAACTTTTTGTCAATGACAAATGCCAGTTCAAGTTTTACATCAAGTGTTGTCAGCACTATAATTACTTTATTATGAATAAACTACTCTAAACGGTATCGATAATCGAATAAAAAATATTTTGAATCATAACATTACTATAAAATATAATACACTTATTCAAAAATATAACTAAACGCTATTTATTAATATAATTACGAGTTACGATTTATGTGAGTAATAAATTCACTTACGTATCTTCATATTGATATTATTGTAATCGATTTGCAAGTGCGGTTTCGTATCGATATTATTTTATTTTGGTATTGGCAACATTTCTAATTGAAATTGAAGCTAGGAAATGTGTTGTTAAATTGAATAACTATTTAAAATTACTTCTTCTCAACGGTGTGGTTCTACAGATTTTATTTATATTGTATAATTCTTACTGTTTTTTACTATGAATTATCATTATTATAGAAAGTCTGTCGGACACTACATACAATGCGAGCCGATTCTTGGCATTGTCCTTTCATCTAAATCGGTTCAGTAGTTTTGGCGTGAAAGCGCGACAGACAGATAGACAGACAAGAGTTACTTTGGCATTTTTATAATATAAGTAAGGATTCTAGTGCGTTGTCATAAATGCGAACAAGGTTTGTACAAAAGCATCGCCATCTTTTCACAAGGTTCTAAAGATGTATGTGTCTGTAACATTACTCTTTGTGGACGCTATAACTGGACGCTGGAACCATGAAACTGAAGCATTTATGCACATCATTATGTTCAAATAAATGTGAAGGCAAAGAAATAGACATACATACATACTCTCGAAAAACATTACCCTCCTTCTGAGCCTACTGCCTCAGAAGGAGGGTAATGTTTGTAAAAATAAATTAATAATTTACTCATTAATTTATTTTTACCCTATATAAGATTTTTCTAAATATTTTCGGATTCGACAAAACATTAGTTTGGAGGCTAGTAAATAAATTAATTTTTAATAAATGAGGAAAACAAGTATATTGGACTAGGTTTTAAAAAACGTAAGGAATTTCATTTGTAAAAAAAAAACCAGTGATAATTTCCATGAAAAGGAGCAGTTTATAAAAAAAGGCCTAATAAAATGATCAGAAATTCAATAATGTGAGGGTAAATCGTATCTTACAAAACAAAACGGTTTATTTAAGCAAATATAACGAGCCTTTACACTGCAAAAAAATAAAACTGCCAACCCATACACAAATTCTAAAAGAAAAATATACATTTTTAAAACAAAATGGTATTTTTATCCAAATTCCAAGGAGTCCTTGTTCAAATCCCTGGTAACCCAGCAGGATAGGAGGTCTGTGATAAATGCGTATTCCCGCCACGGTCGACTTGGCCGCGTGTCGGCCATCTTTCTTATCGTATTATTGAGTAAAATTCGGAGCAATGGAAAAATGCCGCGTGCGTTCTTACGTGGATTACTCGAGAATCCGTGTAGCCGTGTGGGATATTTTTTTTAAATAAATTGTTTATTAATTTTTATTGTTTTTTTTTTGTGAATATGTGTTTTGTACTTAAATAGCAAACAAAAATATCCTTATCCTTAAGGATGCGATTTTTTCAAGGACTAGAAAATACGTATATGTGTGTATGTTGGTATATCCTAGCTTCGACTTTTTGTCTTAGTTACATTGCCAAAACGCAGTGATCAATTCTCATTTCTTTTCTGTAAGAAAATTAACCTTTACCAGGCATTTTAACAAGACATACAGGTGGACTTTACAATTTCTCCGATGTATCATTATTTCCAATTTTATCAAACTTTTACTCATTTACAAGTAGTTTTAGTATCATAACGTTATTAATACCGACTTTTCATCACAAGCACCATTTTTCCCGGCTGCCAACATCCTTAATGGTAAGTCCATTGTGTGTAAAGAAAGTATACTTAATTAAACTTTGCTCCGCTTCATTAGCTTGGCTCAGCTCTAATAGCCCACCTCTATCGTACGACGCAAGATAATGCAACTGTTACTAACATTATTACTTTGTGAGAACAAGACTGGATTTATAAACATGGTTTTTAGGGTTCCGTAGTCAACAAGGAACCCTTATAGTTTCGCCATGTCCGTCTGTTCGTCTGTCCGCGGCTTAGCTCAGAGACCGTAAGTACTAGAAAGCTGTAATTTGGTATGGATATACATATAAATGACGCCGACAAAGTGGTAAAAAAAATCGTAAAAAATTTTTTTTTTTTGGGTACCTCCCCTACACGTAAAGTGGAGATGGTTTTTTTTTTTTCGCCAATCCCATGTTGTGGGGTATCGTTGGAAAGGTCGTTTAAAAATAATGTGAGTTTAATAAAATAATTGTGAAAACTATTTTTGGATTCAGGGATCCGTTTGCGGAGTATTAAGCTTTAAAGTGCTAATTTTTCTTAGAGCCAAGTGTCCCCACCCCCCCTGCCAGCTAAATGGTTGGGTTTGGATATGTGAAAAAATTCACGGCAGTAGTATACATATATAACAAAATTTAAAGGAAAACTATCACCGCTATGTAGGCTCCATTACCGAGTAATAATCGACCAACTTAAATTTGCAGCTGTAAAAACATGTTCTCCCATACATTCTGTATCGGAGAACAAGTTTTTCAACTACAATGTTAAGTTTGTTTTATAAATTCATCCCAACTACGGAACCCTTCATTATGCATGGTACGACATGCACTTGGCCGGTTTTTATACTGAAGTTCTGTCGGAAAATGCTGTGAAATGAAAGAACCTGGAAAAGTAAATAATCAATGTTTACTTTACTAAGTTTAAACAGGAAACTGGGTACCTACATA
Source organism: Lithophane ornitopus (assembly GCA_948473465.1). NCBI lineage: Eukaryota > Metazoa > Arthropoda > Insecta > Lepidoptera > Noctuidae > Lithophane > Lithophane ornitopus. Next base: position 6,931,104 of record OX419624.1, on the reverse strand, counting down.
AAAATAAATGAAAGCAGCGCAATTGTCAACATTTAAGATGCAGATAAATAAAAGTTGATTTTCAATAATATTGGACATGATTAAATCCTCATTGGATTTAATCTAATTACTGAATAAAAAATGTAGCTACAGAATGCTGTTTCTTTGCTTGTTTATATAAGCCTTCCATAACCATTATGATAATTATTTGCATATAATAATCCTCACAAAATCGTACGAAATCTATCAACATACAAATTTTCCTAACAAGTGTACTATTGGTAATAGGTATTGCACTATGACAACCTAACTTACCTCTCGAGACAAGTAACCTAACAAAGTGTATTCGATTACAACTCATTTTTCCACTCGGAAACTTTTAAAAACATTGAAGAGCTTCGAGCGCTTTAATTACCGCTTTATAGCAGTGATTAGTGTTGCTAGCTCTTGTAGAAAAAAATTGAATCAAAATGTGCAAGGAAAATCAAGAACATCCGACTGGAAAATCGAATCATTACTGTTCAGTATACGCTAATGAAACGTAGTAATCATTTATTTCTGCCGAAAGTTGTAACAAAATAAATCGAGTTCAAATAAAATGGTTGAATGAAAGCAATTCTAAAGTTAGCACAAAAGTGGAAGCTACACTAGAGCTTTTCCAGGCCGTAACAAGGGACTCGTACCGCGCACAAACTGTGAATGCCCCGAAATTCAAACCGGTATCTAGGAATCCGGCAAAAATAAACACACTTGGCAACACTAGGGTTGATATATAGTCGGTAATCCGTACTTCCTGTGTATACTTCAGTTTTTATTGAGTTATTATCTCCGGTAACGACTGAATTTATTTTATGGACGCAACGGCTTCGCAACTGTTCAACTATTTGACGAATGGCTACGTTTATTTTTATTGCATTTAAACATTGTTGTTTATTCATACGAATTACGTACAGGTAAATAAATTCTCGCATTGTTCAACAAACAATATGGATGAACTGATTCGATGAGAAGTTTATTTTAAATATTGGAATGGTAAATTCTTTACTTTGTACATTCTTGTTTTAACAGCAAACCATTTTATTAATAAATGTTTTGCACAATGAGCGTTTAATTAAAATCGCTCCATGTGAAAATACCAAATGAGTACACTGCGTCGCTTCGCTGAAATTATTTTCCACACACAAAATGCCAGTGAGTTGCCATCAACAAAAAACACTTTACACAATTGCCTCGCTGTAAAAGAGCAACAACGTAAATAATTTAATACATATCTGTTATCTAAACAATGACATAAATTACGTATCTCTTCTAAATCACCGTAAGATAAGGGCTGTAAGCACTATCTGATGTAATTTCATCTCAGAAGGGTGACCATAGGAGAAGTAAATTGAGTAGGGCGCACCCCGCAGTGCTAACTCAGATTTATGTACCCAAGTTGTATGTACTCGGCTTTATACTTGCACTTATTGAATTGTGTGTGTTAAGGAAAATGGAAAAGTTTTTTGACAGGTTTTTATAAGTTTTGGGAACAAATGGTTTGCTTTGTGGTTCAAGCTTGTAGGTAAGCTCCAAAAGTGTAAGGAATAAACTTTGATATTTACGAATTCAAGTTGCACGAAATGTGAGAAGCAAAACTGAACAAATTTGGATTTGAATAAGCAACTGAGCTTTTCCGCTTTATTTGTAAAGTATTGTGAAAAATAGGAAAAGAAAATCCAAGCAAGAGGAAAGCCTGCCGTTGTTAAATGCAATTAATCTTTTCTCAATCAATCTGCCTAGCCTTTTCCCAACTATGTTGGGATCGGCTTCCTGTCTAACCGGATGCAGCTGAATATCAGTATTTTACATGGAGCGACTGCCTATCTGACCTCCACAACCCAGCAACTGGGTAATACGATACCCCTTGGTTAAACTGGTTGTCAGACTTTCGGGCTTCTGACGACTCGTAACGACTGTCAAAGATCCACAAATGATAGCCGGGACCAACGGCTTAACGTGCTTTCCGAGGCACGGAGGAGTCTCGATATGTGAAAATGGTCACCCATCCACGGACCAACCCCGGCAAGCGTAGCTTAACCTGATGGATTGACCCGAGCGGCTGTTATTACTTAGCCACGAGCTCCTCAATTAATATTTTCTAATTTTACATTAATAATGTGCAGTACCTACAATTTCTGTGAGTACTGTTTTTATCTAATTTACTCCAGTTTTGAAATTACGTAACAGCTAAATACATTAATTCACCTCTCCCAGTCCTTCACAAGATAAATAATAAAAACTCATAATGCAGTGCGTAAAACGGACGAACATTTTAAAAACAGAGTTTAATTTAAAAGTGGGGAAAAGATAAGAGTGGTGTGTTATTTATGACGTCATTATGGCAGAAATTAAATGAAAAATGCCCCAGAGCCGACATTACGTCCACGTGAACCGAAATTCTGTTTCAATAATGAAAAGCTGAATCCTTGTAGCATTTTGTGGCTTCTGAGCGATAGCCGTTATTTTCCATATGAAGGACATTTTCTTAAATGTTTCCTTTTACTTTTTGCATAGTTTAAAAAAACTTATTTGCTTAATCGTAGCAAACTTGTTTCTTAGAAAATAATTTGTTTCGTTTTTTGAATGGTTCATCATTTCTTAGGTCTCAGGTCATCTCTTAGCAAATAATAAAGTTTTTGCGTATAAGTATCCCTTCAGTCTTCTTATTTTACTTTTGGTAATAAAGTCATCATCTGCATCATCTGCCTAGCCTTTTCCCAACTACGTTGGGGTCGGCTTCCAGTCTAACCGGATGCAGCTGAATACCCGTATTTTACATGGGGCGACTGCCTATCTGACCTCCACAACCCAGCAACTGGGTAATACGATACCCCTTGGTTAAACTGGTTGTCAGACTTTCGGGCTTCTGACGACTCATAACGACTGTCAAAGATCCACAAATGACAGCCGGGACCAACGGCTTAACGTGCTTTCCGAGGCACGGAGGAGTCTCGATATGTGAAAATGGTCACCCATCCACGGACCAACCCCGGCAAGCGTAGCTTAACCTGATGGATCGACCCGTGCGGCTGTTATTACTTAGCCACGTGCTCCTCCAAAGTATGGTAACAAAATCATTATTATGCTATTGGATAATTCTAAAACCTCAAGCTTTAGCATACACAGATAATTTATAACTATCATAATCAACCTATAATGTTCCCACTGCTGGCACACAGGCCACTTCACGGTGAGAGGGAGTGAGCCGAAATCCACCACGCAGGCCCGTGTTGGTTCATAACTATGAACATACGTATATTACATTCCTGAAATACCTATCTAGTGTCCTTAGCGAACTACTCTGTAAACTAAGCAAAGTTTAAAGTACCTAAGCCATAAATCTTGATGACATGGGCCTTTCCGCGTGTATGGAGAAATGTCCCTAACTTAGATAATAATCACTTCACAGTTAGGTGCCTAATAATGCCTTTGTCAACTAACATTAAGATGTGTTAAGCTTTGCCTTGATGACTTTGATATACCTTTTTGCACGAAGGTACCCTAATATCTATCTATTCGGCGACGGAATTTTTGTAATAACGATGATTTATAAATCATTTACTCTTGCGTGTCCAATTCACCAATTTTTTCAACAAAAAAATTGCCAGGAATATGTCTCACAAAAGTTACAAAAATAGCTTACTCGGCAGCAGGAAATGTCACATGGAAATTAGGTAAAGGAGAATACCACAGTGTCGTACCAACTTGGGAGCTAGTCTGTCACAACCAAATGTAGCTCATAAAAATACTGCTATTTTTTTAATCCGATTTACGTTTTTGTTATGAAAACGATTCCCGGCTTTCGGACACGCAAAATAAAAGTATTTTTTTACTTGTATATGTACGTATTTTCCGCATATGTGATGTCACTGTCATTGCACTTTTTTTTTTTAATAATGTTTTATTCATGACCATAGATCCAAGAAGTCTTTCAGTCGTAGACATAAATGTCATTTCTGAATGTTGCTACTACTTAAAAAAATATAGGTACCTGACAACGAACATTAAATAAAGAAGATAATTTTATAGGTACTGATTTGCTATTTAATAATTTAATATTAGGGTATAATATATTGTTAGTGTGTCAAACAAATCTTTAGGTCACGCGTCGCGTCGTAATAATTTAAATTGTTATTTTGGAATACACTTGCATTTAAAGAAAAAAGGACCGATTCAAAAATAAAATGCTATTTTTACTGTGACGTATTGCATTAATTATTGTTCTGTGGCGCCGTCACGGATTGTCACGGATGACGTTACTTTTAATATTGGTTTCATCTGAACTATTTGATTTTAGTTATAATACAAAAATATATTAGCAAAAACGGGGGTTCAGGTGCTTTTTCATAACGTAGTCTTTGTGTGATAATCGTCAGCGATGCCTCCATCTTGAGTAAGATATCGGCGAGCAAGTCAGCGTCGCCGATATATAAACTGTTCGCTTGTATTGTAAGAACAATTTAGAATAAATTACAAATTAGAAAATAATATCCGCGGCTATGATCGTGTTTTAACATCATAGATTGCACCGGTAAGCCGGCCTGTAAGTATTTCCTCACCTAGTAGAAGCATTTATATTATAGTTAGCTTCTAAAGTACCTACCCGGGACTATTCGTTCTATTTAAGAATTAAATACCAGTTTTTATGCTTTCAGATCAATCCTGGTACCTAGTACCTATTCATAATGTTACGAATGCTTCACATTAATACAAGAAAAACTCCCTTTGATTCCGAACTGATACCTGAACCAACATTCGGTCACAATGTGCAGTGATATGTGCTTTGGATGTGGACAGTCCATGCTACATGTTGCAAGGCGTTTCCAAGTGCCACCCAAATGTCGTACCTATTGTTTTATTTGTACATTTCTTTTCTCTAGTGGTCGAGGTCAAATACATTATGGAAAAATGAATATTACCTATATAATTTATTAATTAATCTTAATTACTTTTTTCATTGTTGATGTAAGTACCTTAGTATGTACTAACAACATTATTACCTTATTATTATTAACTAACATTTCAAGTTCGAGAAGTGGGTACCTAGTGGGTAAATACAACTCTGCCTAACTCTTCTGCGAAAACAGGCCTGATGTTATGATAGGATTTCAAGACATAAGGAATCAGTAAATACATTACTAATTGATTACTTATTCAGACCACCAGCTGCACTTACTGCGAGTGAGTAGGTACCTACATGATTATTGATATTCATTATTATGATATTTAAATAAACTGACAACAATAATTATTATTTACTATGAGTTTTGTATTGTATAATCAATCATCCATCAGGAAACTATCACCAAATCAAGAATAGAAAAGCGACCGATATTACCACCTTACATGTCACCAACTAACTAACATTTCGTGTCATTCACTTTCTCGAACTTAACCTCAAAATATGAAGTAGGTAAATGGTAAATAAATACGAATTGCGGGAATCCATCTAAAAAATAGTTAACAATATAGAAAGAGCATTAAATTCTCCTCCAAATACACTAGGTTTGGTTGTGACAGCGGACTTTTCGGCTTGGTACAGGGGGCATTGTCCTTTTTGTGGGTGTAAAGATTTTTATTACCTACACTTCCGTAACATTCATAATTATTTTCGATATCATCTATAGGTACTGCATGCATCGAAAAGGTATGTTCATATTTAAGGGTCTGGTACAGACCATTAAACTGTACAACTTCCTCCATAGGACCAATATCAATGGGACAAACAAAATAATCAGCAGTCATTTGGGTCGAGTAGGTATTGAAGTTTTTTATGGGACAGTTGATAATACGCGATTATAATGATGGTCCCGTTGAGAAAGTTGTTTATTATATATACACCTGTAAATATGATCACACCTTTCTATTATTTATTTATTTTATTAAAACTATGCAAAATGTAAAAATATACTATACAAAGGCGGACTTAATGCCTGAGGCATTTATTATTTATTATATATGCTATACATATTAGATAACCACCAAAGTACCAACCTAATAATAATAATATACACGCTGAATTTTAATTCACTGTTAACCTTTTAGTAGGTACCCAACTACGAAATAACAAAAAAAAACCTCTGTTTCTTACATTGTCACGGGTAAATATTGCATTTTTGTATGAAACTGCTGATATTTTTTTCAACATTTCAGAGTTGGTCTCATAGTGAAAGTTGCTCATAATCATGAGTACTTTCATGCACTGGGGTAGTATTATGAAGTATTAATGCCATCATTATTCCACTGCGAAAACGGGATGGTGCTAGCGGCCTTGTCTCTCTCTCACACTGAAAAAATGGTGGCATTAATATGTCATAATACGGCACCTGAAAGATTAACAGTGATTAAAAAATCACCGTGTATTGTTTGTTTCGAACTATACTCCATTTGAAATAAGATTAGACATTTTAATAAACCTTTTATACAGTCCGTTCAACCGATTTTGACTTCTATTGCGTTGGTGGCATGACATATGGCAGCTGCAGTAGACAGTTGGTATTGTATAACTTTTTTTGCTTTTAATTCCATCCTTATGCCTAGGGTTTAGAAGTCAAAATCGGTTGAACGGACTGTATAAAGGTTTATTTAAATGTCTAATCTTATTTCAAATGGAGTATATACATACAACTACAACTAGTACACACAATTCATAGTAACAATGACTTAAAAAAAACCATGTTACTAAAAATATACCTACGGTTAATTGTAGCGATCACTGCGACTTGAAATTAGAGCAGCAACCGCTTGTTATAAACATGTAACTCCTAAACTTCTCAGTGGTGACTACGCGATAAGACAATGAGCTTAGCAAGACAGCACCCTTCCTTAATAGGACTACCACATAGGCACACCTGAATACGTACGTGTAAGCTTGTTGATTACGTCAACACCTCTCCTTTATACATCGTGGGCCAATATGGACGGTGACGGCTACATTATGGACGATGATGGCCGTTGTTACACCCTTGCCTCAATTGATTCATACATATTGTAGTGAATGTGGCACAGGTCAGATGGTATATGTAATATGCAGGTTATGGTGGTTTATAATGGAGTAATAAAACGATTTTGCACTGCATTGATACACGGAACGTGTAAAATGCAAACACTGGACTAACTATAAGTTAATAGGTAACCTTACTTCAAAAGTCATTAATGAGAAAATTCTGAAAAATAAGTTTATTATTGTGAAGAAGAAGTTCATATTAAGAAAAGAGCTATTTTTAAATTGATCAGTCGTTAGTACCAAGTATAACAGCTTTCAAAAATCAATAACAACCACTTCATGTAAGATATTTATTTAGCTTCTATTCTTATTCTTCTATTTCTCTTCTTATTTAATTCTGATTGATCGTGTATTTCGCAGTTACGGCTGGCCCCAGCAAAATATGAAACATATTAACTAATGCTTAAAAAAGTAAATACATTTATTACTGACCATTTCCTTTCTCTATAAACGACAAAATATTGACATAAACCACGAAGCCATCAGTTTGTCCACAAACCAATTCATCATAAGAACGGAGGCTAGCTCGTAAAGCCGGGTTTTTCCGCATATTAATCTCTATAATCCTAACGTATGTTAGTTATACCTCGTATTTTATGACTGTGTGTAGAAAATTCATGGAGCTGAACTATTTTTTGGTGGACGACAAAGTGGATATAAATTTTGTCCTTTTGGTATATTTTTTGTTATGTTGCGTAGATCATTTGACTCGGAACTATATTGTGGCTATCCCAAAAATATTTGTAGTATAACTTAACTCTTATTTTGTAAGTAGCTTGATAGAACTAGGTAGGTACCTACTTACGAGGCCAACAATGTGTTAGCGAAAAAAATAATCAATTTTTATTTTAGTGTTGTCGTGTTACATGGCGTTAGGTACCTATGGTATTCCACTGAGCAGCTGAGATTTCTAATATAATTAATACAAATGAGTCGCCGCTATCTATCGTATGACACGGAGTAACATTACTTTACTAAACAAAAATACAATGAAAATTTAAGGCACACGCGAAAAAGTCAAAAAGTCTAATTTAGATTCGTTGCAAGCCAGTGGGTCTAAAACGGTCACAATAGCAATTCCTCTAAAAGCATTTCATTTCCTGAATTTCCAGCTGTCATTAGCAATTCCTCTAATTTGACACAAAAGCAATTTATAATATGTGGACCATTTTACGAATCTCCATAAAAAACTGTCAAACAGATGTTTTATTTCGTAAAATGAATCGCACGCAGATCTTATTATGAATTGTCAGATTGTGACATTTTACGATGATTCATAATATTTTCCTATTATGATTCTGCCAAAGTGACTGTTTTAAGCCCCCAGATCGAATTCAAAAGAGCCGTCACTCGATCAACAATAACTTCAGACTAATTGCAAATTGGATACAGATTCGACACATAACACACATTGAAAATTTTGATGAAAAAAAAACCATCGCAATCACAATACATTGTATATTTTGAGTTCCATTTATTATTCAAGTATTCGGCCGCAATACTAAATTGGGTAAATTGGCCACGCGTCGAGCTACCAAGCAGAATATGCAAAAGGCTTATGCATAAACAAGGCGTTTCATCCGTCTGTACAAATGTGCAAAATTTAAGCATACAGAATGTATGAGGATAATGCTTGAAACATTGTAGCTTGTCTGCGCGTGTGATATTGTTTGCTGCTTAATTAATAAAGTTTCTGAAGTCAGTTTGTCTTCTCTCGTTCTGTATGTAGTATAAACTGTCGAGATATATTTAAAATTAAAGTTCATATATGCATTAGTCCCGAGGAGCTCGTGGCTAAGTAATAACAGCCGCTCGGGTCGATCCATCAGGTTAAGCTACACTTGCTGGGGTTGGTCCGTAGATGGGTGACCATTTTCACATATCGAGACTCCTTTGTGCCTCGGAAAGCACGTTAAGCCGTTGGTCCTGGCTGTCATTTGTGGATCTTTGACAGTCGTTACGTACGAGTCGTCAGAAGCCCGAAAGTCTGACAACCAGTCTACCCAAGGGGTATCGTATTACCCAGTTACTGGGTTGTGGAGGTCAGATAGGCAGTCGCTCCATGTAAAAATACTGGTATTCAGCTGTATCCGGTTAGACTGGAAGCCGACCCCAACATAGTTGGGAAAAGGCTAGGCTGATTGATATGCATTAGTCCCGTGTGATGGCCCGGAAGTTAAGAGAATCGCTTCTCAAATAAAAGGATGCGAATGGGAAGTAAGTACCTATCAATTACTTTTCCAAAATCATATCCAAATACTTTCTAACCGAGATATCCATCAATGACATGAGCAATTGTAGTGATCAATGCCCTTACCTTGTCTGTATGATAACAGGCTTTTAACCTGCAGTAACCTATATAACTGCGATATAACGGACATATGACTGCGATATAACTGATCAGGTATTCCACGACATGCCTTTGTTTTTTTTTTATGTTCAACATCGTTCCTCGTTTACCTGCAATCTGTGGGAGTGATTTCGTGAAAAGGGACGGAAGTGTGTAACAGGAAGCCGGGGAAGCGCGCGCAGTTTGATTTGACCGCGCACGGTTTTAGTGTTAGCTGTCAGCCAAGATGTCAGATCATCATAATTTACGTTTTTTTAACGGCTTTCTTACTAGTTATTTGCATCAATTCAAAATATATGTTCTAAACATATAAACTGTCAAAAACAGAACTAAATATGAAACTTCACAGCTATAATTTAGCAGCACTAATTAACAATTTTCATCACTCCGCCCAATTTCGCGCTGCATCTATGTAGAAGGTACCTACACAACTTATATAGTACGTAGTGGAATAAGCCACTAGCAGACGTGCCGCGAATTTTCATCAGGGTTAGTTCAATGGGTATATTTATGTAAATGTTATTATTGATTTCATAATAGTGAAAATCACATGATGGTGTTGACCAAGGTTCCCATTCCCAACCAAAGACCACCAAAGATGGTTCAGTGTGATGATGACGTAGAGCTGGGCCCTATTTAATGTAACTGACATTCTGGTGGCCTAAACAAGCCACATTAGCAATTCCTCTAAAAGCAGTTCATTTCCTGAATCCCAGAATCATTAGCAATTCCTCTCATTTGACTTAAAAGCAATTCATAATTTGTGGACCATTTTACGAATCTCCATAGAAAACTGTGAAACAGATTTTAATTAGAATTATTTCGTAATATGAATTACACGCAGATCATATTATGAATTGTCAGTTTGTGACATTTTATGATGATTCATAATATTTTCATATTATGATTGTGCTAAATTGACCGTTTTAAGCCCCCAGATATTTGTCAAAAAATTACATAATTGTCACAATTTTTGTTTAATAAACTATGAAAAAAACTTACAGCATTGTCAGAATGTCGGATTGTCGACAGTCGCCCGTCGGTTTTATTAAACGGGCCGGTGGATAAAGATAACACAATAATTCATTTAATCTGGGACACTATTTCGAGTTGCACTAAAGCATGTCTTTCCAGTTTTTTCCTTTCACGAAGAGCTTGTCGGTGTAGCTCAGAAGTAGCACCAGTGCGTTTCACGAGACATTCGGGTGCAACTCCGCATGAGCTGAGGACATCACCCAGCGCCTGCCCGTGGCGGGGGATACTCTGCGAAAAAATGCGGGATGAGTTCGGTAAATCTACAAATCTTTCATTCACAGGTCTTTATTAAAAAACAATACATTATTCAGTGGCTTCTAATAACATCGGCGAATTTCCGCCTCGCCAAAACACCACTTGTTTTAAATTCACCACACAAAATTCCCCACCTATTGAACTGCCGAACATTTTCAATAACAAAAACAACGACACAATGGCTTTCAAATTGAAAATCGCAAGCCAAAAATTCAACACCAATTTCGCATCCGACAACCCTGAAATTACCTCATTCGCGTTAGATTGCTCGTAACGCCGCTGCTACAAGCATCTACTAACGTAACGGTAATGACGTCATAAGGGAAACGTCCAATCTGTGACGTAGACGGTTTACTGCTGTATTAACTTTTAGGGCTTTTTATGTGTGCACCACGAATTGCTGGTAGTTGTAGTTTTTATTTGGCTGGCCTAGTTGTCTGGAGGAGGTCGGAGAGGTTGATGTTTGCGAGGACTTTTTGTGACTTTCTAAGTATCTAATCGCCCTTGTCTTGAAAGTCGCAGCGATATACGAGAATTGAGAAACTATAATTTGGTGTCAGGTTATTTAAAGACATCATATCAAAGTGTTTCCCTAAAACGGTTGATATTTCTTTTATTTCAGAGTTTTCAGGACAAGAATGTAACAATAAAGTGTGCTGGACTTTTTGGTGTGAATTGGTAATTTGAGTAAGAAATGCAGAGTACTAACTAATACTTCTTCGTCTTCTCCTAATAACACTCATCCGCTCCTCTCAGATTTTCTGTTATTTTTATTAAATTATTGTTTTTGAATATTGTGTGCCTGAACTGAGCCAGTTAAATCTATTTTATTTATATATGCTGAGGATCACTATTTTACACTTACTTTTTCTCCCGCTCGCCGCGTGTTCCGCGGCCCGTTCTAATTGCTTGCCGCTCGGCTGATGCATTGAGCTGAGATAGAATGTCGTTGCCAAATACGCACGACTCAAGCTTCCAGCGTTCTAGCGTTGATTACACTACGCTTTGAGATTAAGCGCTGCAGCCGCTATATGTATCATCACACAATTTACGGTTATGGCAAGACTAAAATTTGTTGTGCTGTAATGTTTCAGAATTAGAAGTTTACCTGTGTACTAAGCATCCATGGAGTTGGATTGCATGGATGCTTGTTAATTGATGATGTCAATTTATAACCCGTAAACTTTTTTTTTAGAATAGCGTAGACATTGTGCTAGCAGGGACCTCGACCTGTGAAAAAATTGTAGTAAACTAGAAACATTTGGTCTACCAGAGCGTAAATAGAGCAAAATGAACTTGCCTTTTATAAGATTTGGTCTTACACCGCTCCTGTATTTTGTTCTATTTCTATTTCTATTGGAATTTTGGCTAATTTCCTTTACTCTTTCCATATAATTCGACAAGCTTTGTTCTACTATATTCTTTGTGAACTGCATGGTTTCACAAAGGTTAAATATTCCTTTATGGAATCCGGGAAACTACAGGTCACGTAATCGAGTTAACATATCCATCTCTACCTCGGACGTAACCGAGAGCGTCGACACTGACTATGTTTGCGTTTTGTTTGCAAGTTCCATACAAATATTTTCGAATAAACAATAAGGTTTTCAATTTTTTGCAAAATATGAACTATGATGCCTCATGGTCATGGTCTCTATATACCAAAGGTTATTTTGTCTCATTTCTTAGAAGTCTGTTACTTCTACCGTTTCAACGGCAAGATCATTGGTGAAGCAGCATCGTTCAAATGGAAACAACTTACTGTAGTCGGAGTCTTGCCTGCAACATCCATACTATCCATACTAATATTATAAATTCGAAGGTAACTCTGTCTGTCTGCTGTCTTTCTGTATGTTTCCTTTCACACCTAAACCACTGAACGGATTTCGAAATGGCACCCTGGGGAAGGACATAAGCTACTTTTTATCGACATACCGCTCGGGCGACGCCGCGGGCGAAAGCTAGTAATTGAACATAATCTGACATATCATATCATATTTGGATACATTTATGAAGGTTTCTGGCAATGTAAGTAATGTTTAGTTCAGTCTGTTACACCTTCAGATTTTGTCTTAATTCCGATTTTAAAGGAAGCATTAAAATTAGTTAGCTCGTTAATTAATTAATTAGCTCGTGGCTAAGTAATAACAGCCGCACTGGTCGATCCATCAGGTTAAGCTACGCTTGCCGGGGTTGGTCCGTGGATGGGTGACCATCTTTACATATCAAGATTCCTCCGTGCCTCGGAAAGCACATTAAGCCGTTGGTCCCGGCTGTCATTCGTGGATCTTTGACAGTCGTTACGGGTCGTCAGAAGCCCGAAAGTCTGACAACCAGTCTTACCAAGGGATATCGTATTACCCAGTTACTGGGTTGTGGAGGTCAGATAGGCAGTCGCTCCATGTAAAATACTGGTATTCAGCTGCATCCGGTTAGACTGGAAGCCGACCCCAACATAGTTGGGAAAAGGCTAGGCAGATTGATTTCATTAAAATTATCATTAACTTAATTCCAAATATTTGGACCATTATCCCAGTTATTAAAGATAATAGCGTGTTTGGCAGCGGCAAGATAGTGTGGCTGCCAAACACGCTCGGGCTTAGATTACAGCGGAATACGACTTATTGCTGAACGTGATGCTATAGCATTCCACGGAACAAAGCTTGCAGAAACATCTTTAAGTAGTTTAAGGTTTAATGGCATGGAAGCAATGCTCTAAGGATGTCCTGAGTTGAAGATGAACGGAGTGGAACTATTAATGTTAGATACATGGCTCATGCCTATACAATTTATAGTAGTTTTGTCAAAATGTCACTCCTTTCTTTCAGTCCATGCAAGGTAGAGATGTTACGGACTTACGGAGGTTGTTTTACCGGAACCGGAGCTGGAGTAGGAGATTTTAAATGTGATTAATCGGAGTCGGAAATAGAGTCAGAGTCTTTACCGGACGCAGGAAGAATAAAAATGTTCCTTAAAACACTTTTTTGGCTTCATATTGAAATTAAATTATCACAACAATTAAACTACGGAATACACCGCTCTTAACTTAATGTAACAAATTAATATGACGCGTCTGACATACACTAAACAATAAACTGAGAGTACGAGCGCGAGCGTGTATAAAATAACCAGGACGACAAGTTAAAAGTTGTTTGTACGCGCTCTAGTCACGTGCATCGCTGCATTTCGGTATAACTCCGATTCAAAATTATCGGAGCCGAAGTCGGAATCGAAGCTCCGTAACATCTTTGATCCAAAGATTATTTATAAGAGATCGCCTAGTGTGATAAGACCGCCCGTTGTACACTAGTTTTGAATGTTTGTCCCTTTTGTTTTATGTACGGTGGAGTACAGTAAAGTGTTTAATAAATAAACATACATCATCATCATCATTTCAGCCGAAAGACGTCCACTGCTGGACATACCAGCAGTGGACGTCTTGTCGCAAACACCGATTTTGACTGGTTCTGTATTTCGCGCTTCCAGCGCAGAGTATTAAAAACATATTGGTACGAAACATGTATGTTTCGTACCAATATGCTATAGATCTCGCCTACTCCTGCCAATGAGTAGAAGTGTTCTGTGGAGTATTACTTTGTCTGTTCTGTATTTTCTGTGGTTTGTTTTTTGTCCATTTTGCGTGGATATGGCGCATATTTTCCTGCAACTTGTTCTTTTTGTGTTTGTGTATTTATTTTGTTATTTATGCGTCACGTTTAGTGCAAATAAATATATTTTCGTTCTGTCTTTATCTTTCACCGCATTCCTGATTCAATTAATCATCAGATACTGTACTTTCCCACTAATGCTATTGCTCGGAATAGGCGCTATGTCATTATTGGGCTAATAAATATCTGGGCTGACGACTAACTCTTCTTTCGGAACGAGTAGGGTAATCTGCATGTAGGTTAGGTTCTTTGGTACGAATATGGTGAGAATAACTCATGCATATGGCAGTCGGCTCGACTAGCCTCGTGGCACGGGAGTGCCAGACAAAGGTACATTTTAATGATCACCCATTATATATTAATTATTAATGTAAACTAGAGCAGACACCGCGAATAAAAGCTTGCGCAACATTTTGTTGTCCGGGACAGCAAACGTCTCAGTTCACTAACTGAATTTGCATACACCGCGGTTGTCATATTTGACATCCGCGGGGACACATATTTTTTTTTTGTAATGGATTCTCTAGTTTACACGGAACTAAAAACTGGTATTCAGCTGCATCCGGTTAGACTGGAAGCCGACCCCAACATAGTTGGGAAAAGGCTAGGCAGATGATGATGACACTGAACCTCAATGTTATCACAACTTAGACAAAGTGATATTCCATCAGCGATTACGATGATGGAAAAGTCAAAAATGACATAAATGCTACCGTAGTGTAAAAAATCGTTGTAGAAATTCAAACCGCTTTGAAAGCCATTGCCACTTGTCTAGGCTCTCTAGTGGCTAGATAGTGTTAGTTATGGAAGCCAGTACATATAGTAAGTCCTTTGCAGTTTGGCACCGAATCTGAAATCGATAGATGATTTGCTAAACGGGTTGCTGGAGGGACGCGTAGCTGACGCTATTTAGAAATGTTTGCATGCAATTTGGCTCTTCAGTATTTTTTTTCAGCAATCTTTTTGAAATATCGATAAATCTTTATGTGAAATGGCTCTGGATGTGACTTTATATCCTTAATGACTGTTGTTAACATCTGATCGCTTCAGAATCACGGTATTGGGGTGGGACGAAAACCTGCCGGTTTATTCTGCAAAAATCTCACTCAAACTAAGATGAAGTGAGCTTTATGTGAACTGTCAATCTGATGGGATGACAGCTCACTTCACTTCAATTTTATAGAATAGCACTACTGATTATGCTTTCATGTGTTGTTTGTTCTAATTAAATGATTTATCTATCTATCTGATGGCGAATTGTTGCGTACCTTCGCTTTTGTAAGAATGACATGGCTTCTAGGCAATGTTGTAAACCTCATATCTTTTCATTGCCGCTAATACCTATTTCAATAACCTGTTAGGGTTAATGGTTGGACACCAAAGTAAAGACCGTTTTAAGGATTTCAATAATACGTTTATTATCCTTTTCTTTATAGATTGGAAGGTGTGTTCAGTCGACAGTGCGCAGCTGATGCTTGTTGGCAGAAATGAAATGGTGGTTATATTTTTCTAACCACAAGAACCTCTACTTATTACCTATCGGTAAACTGATAATTGGAATCTCTATGAATTATGGGAACAGTCGTATTTCCGAATTGTCTTTATGAAGATAAAAAGGAAATCATCATTATGTAAGAAATATTTTCCCTTGCAAAATTACCAAGAATGTTGGACGTATTAATTGGAGCCTACCTTATCAAACTTCCGACGAACTTTCTACAGAAAACTGGCCGATAATGACGTAATCTAATAATTAAAAGATTAAACAGTTCGTTTGAAAGTCTTTGATCATTTAGAAAGACGATTCACTTTCAACTCAAGTTTACAGAGGGGATAAACTCCGTATTTATTTTAATAATAAACGAGTTATGCTTTATATATCCTCAAATTAAGATGTTCTTCATTAACGTTTGAATGATATAATTCAATTAATGTCTTCTCCAATTTCGTATCAAAGTAAACATGTTTTTGAAGAAAAAAGTTTTTAATAAAAATGTAAAGTTTACAAATCGATTTATGTTTATACAATGTTAGCTTAGTGTTTAAGTAAAGTAGTAGTATTTTGATACATTTACCCCCCTTTATACAATGTTGTTATAGTGCATCCAACACTTGATTTCATTTAGGTAGGATATCAGTGGTTTTTCACGACAAATGTCGCCAGTAATTGCGATTTTCGACAAAAATCGCTCTTACTGGTATGACATACAGGCTTTGGCAATTATTAATGTTGTTTGTTGTTGGTGTAAGTTGTTACCACAGACGTGCGTTTGACCGTACCTTCATAAAAATAGCACGGGCAAGAATTTGACATAAATTTATAAAATAAATGTTCAACACTACATTGATTTTATACATTTATATGAAATTATTAAATTAAATAAATAATGTTAATTTACGGTTCAAAAAATATTTTTTTTACAATATTTTTTTTACAGTAGTACAGTAGTTTGAGCTAGATGGACGATAGAATAAACAGATTGAAAAATAAAACAAATTTCGATTTACAATTGGTAAACTCAAGCTCAAACATAAGTTTAGGTACTCGGCCCTCAATTGCCCAGTTTATAACTAGCTCAACAATATCTAGCTGTGCATCAATGCATATTTTTACCCTTCGTGCCCTTCCTCTAGGTAAACAATTATCTTCCTCTCTACCAAAATTCATCAAAATCGAAAAAAAAAACTAAAACCTTGACGACGAAACGAACAGATACACAAATATTAATTTTCACACTTATAACAAAAAGTAAAGTCGTTCTTTACCAAAAATCGTATCAAAAAGCTGAAGGATATAGTTACACAGAGACCAGACCAGACCAGCACAAATATAGCTGTAGTACAAGGATCCTTTGCGACTTGTAACCAATATCAGCGGGGCAATTCCCTTATTTTTAAGAACGTTCCCAGTCGTATCCCATTCGCAATCTGTCAAAAATACCATCAATTTACCAACATTTTTGACAAGTTTGACAGATTGCGACTTAAATGTATCTCTATCCCTCTGATCTAACGCCACTATCTTCGTTTCCATACATATTACAAAACAATTGCACAAATATTTACCAGCAGCATCATCCTGTTAACGTCATTCGACTGCCAAAAGATTCTTGCAGCAGTGTAACACTCATCATGTCCTAAGCGCCCGCGCCACCGTTCTGACGTGGACACTTACTAACTACCGTGTAAAGTTCGGCCGTCGAGAGAATACGATCCTGACACCTGTCAGTTGGACCATTTCTAGTAGTAATAAGGATCAAATTCGCAAATTACATACTCGTTATTATGATCCTGACAGGTGGCTAAAATGCATTCTCTCGACGACCGGGCTGTCAGTAAGGTGTCCACGTCAGAACGTTAGTCAGTCAAGTTACTCGCACCGCGTACAAGAACCTTAACCCACTCACTGCAGCTATCAAAACGCACTGTATTACCAAGTTGCGGTTTTCTGCATCGAAAGGGTTTAGAAAAACTTATCTCACTCGCAGTAGCGAACCGAAGCATTTCATCGCTAATAGATTATTGTATCAGGATCCAATGAGACTTCGTAACTGTTGACGACGATGCAAAAGTAAATGAAAACAGCTGAAAATAAAGAATATGATGTCATTATAATGCTGGCATGCCACAAGTGTCGTAGACAAAGTAGAATAGTGTCAGTTTTTATGAAAAACATGAAAGAGAAAAAACATTATTTTACAGTAATTACATGGCTGCTGATAAGGCAGAGTTTTAAAAACAAATCGGCTTTTTACAGCGTTGTCTCTGTGAGGATCTGGGAGGAGGCTAGAAAGTGAGGCTAGAAAATGAACCGAGATGACGACTAATAGAGAAGTATGGAAGAAAAAAAGGCATGTTGCACCGATCACAAATAAATTGGGATAAGGCCAGGAGAATTATGATAGCGTCTACTCTGTGATTAATAGCCAGTGTCTAAAACACCATGTGGCATATCACTGGCCATGTACTTTATCACTGGCCATGTACTTTTCGTCGATGTCTTTCTGTATACTGTTAGGCTGAGTCCTGAGTGACGGCGCACCGCGCAGGCGGAATGAACGGCGTATAAAGCAAATGTTGGAGATGTTCGAACTCGTCTGGAGTGCGAGCGGGCGCGCGCATTTCACGGCGCATATGACGTTTCTCATTGTAGATGCCGCTTTGTATGAACGTATACGTGAGATCGAAAAATCAAATTCATAACCCTCATTAATAACATACACTATAGCAATGAGTATCATTCTAAAGCACCAAGTTTCACTTTATATTGGAAAAATGCACTCAAAAACATTTCATTCTGACAGGACGTTATTACAATGTCATGTCTTTCGGTTCGTTGCTATGGCAACGATAGTGCCATAGTAACAAACAACGGCGGTGCGCCGTCACTCAGGACGCCCTGTCTGACAAATCCGCTCTGCAATCCGCCTGCGCGGTGCGCCGTCACTCAGGACTCGGCCTGAGGGTTGACACTGCGTCAGAATGCGACACAAAACAACATAATAATATGAATCCAGCGTAATTGTCTTACTGATTGTGCCTCACAAAGAGCTTCTTGTTATCCTATCTGCTGCATATTGCCATGACCGTCTTGTTCTTCCTTCGACATACTAAGCTACACAGGAATAGCTCAATTTTGTGATAAAGGTAAAGCAATTCAGTAAGCTTGGTAGCAAAGCTGGCTATCCAGGCATCTGCCTGTCATAAGTTGTTAGAAGTAGTAACGGTACCTTCATAAATGATTCCGAGGATGGCATTAAAAAATGCTTGCGTGTATTGTTTGGCGTGGACGCAGATGGTAGTCCTCGCCACGCTCAGGAAGAAGCAAAACGTCAGGAGACAAACGTTTGACACAAACCACAGCGACAGCAAGAAAACCATTTTTTTCTGAGGAATAGAGTTGCAAACATGCTTAGAATTAAATGCCTCTCTCTCATTCTAACAGTCTGTTAATGTTTATTATTGAACATAAGCCTCACAACCTCTTTTAAAAAAGCTACTTGTGATGGTACTCGTCCGAGGAAGTACTACCATCATACCTGGCTGAACCATAAAGCAACCACTCAGTCAATTGCTGTGATCCGGTTTACAGGTTACGCGTGCCGGTTATTTGGGATGACGCCTCCTTTACCATTATGAGAGCAGTGGTGATGAAATAATTTACTCAAAGTAAAATGCCTGTCAGGGTTCGAACCTACGACCTACAACTCGTAAGTCGAGTCACGGCCGTTACCACTGGGTGGCCCAGTGGTAACGGCCATTAGAAATTGACAACGCCAAATATATTCATTAAAATCATCATATCAACGTAATATTTACCCAGCGCATAAACCACAACATCGTGATTGATATGATAATCTCGTACAACGAGGTACTGGTGCCGAACAGTGCAGATATGAAATAGATCGCGTTCACTGGGTCTGTGTTGTACGACGACGTCTTTTGCGACCACCTCGGCAGAAGGAAGATCAGCGAGGCGACCAGCGCAGTCATTGATATTATCTGAAAATAAGTAATAATATCAATCAACTCAGCCTATCGCGGTCCACTGCTGAGCATAGGCCCAGGCTGCGCCACAACAGCCTGACCTCCGCCTTCCGGATCCATTCTGTCCCAGCCAACTTTTTAAGGTCGCCGGTCCATCTAGCTGAGGGGCGCCGGGCGTCGCACACTACGCTTGTGCCAATATGCCTACGCGTACGCGCACGCGTGTCGGTAAAAATAATAAATATAATAATAATTATTGGCACAAACACCATCTCCATAGCCATAAATTACTAAACCTAAAAGACATAATATGACCTTACAAAAAGTTGCATTTCTAAATACATGTCGAATCGTCAGATACTTCATACAAATAGATGAAAATGAAATAGGTTTGGATGCTGCTGAATACCAAAGCAAAGCCAATTCTTGCTATATAGAAATCACGACCCAATGGGCCTTCCATTGGGTCGTGATTTCGGCCCATTGCTTGGTCTTATAATGCAGCAGATTTATGCAGCCCAGAAGCTACATAATAAACAAGTTAAAATACTTACTATAGAAGAAACTGCTACAATAACAATCCCTTGCTTAAGAGAGTAACCAAACACATCAGTGACATGGCAACACCTTTGAAGTTTTGAAGTCATTGTTATTTACACGTGTTGATTTTATTTTACAAACATAATAAATAAAATAAACTGATAAGAAACATAACCTAAATTATTTAAATGTCACAACCGCTTAATGCAGATAATTTAGTAACACAATGAAATGAGGTTTAAATTACGTATAAGTACAGCAGTCATTGGGCAAGATAATTTGAGGATAATTTGCATATTACTAATATCTAACATTCACACTATTATCTGGCGCTTCTGTTAATTGTAGATCAGTCCTCAAGCCCTCTCAAAATTATGCTTTGTACCTACTCTGAAGTCGCCAACACAATTAAATTACAAACATTGAGGAGCTCGTAGCTAAGTAATAACAGCCGCAGGAGTCGGTCCATCAGGTTAAGCTAAGCTTGCTGGGGTTGGTCCATGGATGGGTGACCATCTTTACTTACCGAGAGTCCTCCGTGTCTCGGAAAGCACGTTAAGCCGTTGGTCCCGGTTGTCATTCGTGGATATTTGAAAGTCGTTACTGGTTGTCTGAAGCCCGAAGGTCTGCCAACCAGTCTTACCAAGGGGTATCGTTTACCCAGTTACAGGGTTGTAGGGGTCAGATTGGCAGGCGCTCCATATTAAATACTGGTATTGAGCTGCATCCGGTTAGACTAGAAGCCGACCCCATAGTTGGGAAAAGGCAAGGTATATTTTTTTGACCTAGACCTAAACATTAGACTACTTACCGTACATTCTTGATTCCTAGAGCAGGCTAAAGGCCTCTACTGAGAAGGATCGAAAATCACCACGATTTCACACTCCTTACCTATTAACGATTGATCACTGAGGAGTTATTAGTAGGTTACCGGACCCTTCACAATCCGCGGATCCCATAAGTAATATGCTAGCTATCACAATAATGTTCTTCTAATTGTCTGTCACCATAACATGTTACTACTGTAATTATCACGTTTTATCATTTGAGATCCACTTAGAAAATTAAAAACCTTGTTATTCATTCTACTGGGTGTTAGGGTAGACACCGTTATCCTTGAAACTAGTGGTTTGGTGTCATCTATAATATACTTTTTATACGGGACCAACATTGAAATCGCAAAAAAAAAAAACAGCTTTTCCATACATTTTGTCGATTTAAGTGAACACAAATGTATGGAACAGCTGATTTCTTTTTCGCGATTTCAAGGTTGGTCCCTTAGAAAAGTATTATAGATGACACCAAACCACTAGTTTCAAGGATAACGGTATCTACCCTAACACCCAGTATATTATCGGAGTGCTCAGGTAAGTATAGAATTTCATTGTAAAATACCTAGTACATTATTTTTACTTTTATTGCCAAATGTATGTGCCAAGGTGCTTTCCGGTATGGCGTACCTACCGCGGTTGCACGTTGCACGAACCAGAAACTTGAATAACCAGGAAAATTGTTTTACTTTTTATTACGTCACAGTGGGACATAATAATGCACTAATTTACATATAAATGTAATGCAATAATTTAAACACGGTTAGTGTTGGTGTCAGGGGCAGTTCGTTTTCATTTTTCACGTGTAGTTAAAATGCTTGCCTTTTTTGCGCGGAAAAGAACCTTTATCTAGACCTTATTTTGTAAATGAAAATAGTACGCGAAAATATTTAGCGGAGCTAATGCTTGTGAGTCGATAAAGTTCCAACTTTTGCCTGATAGTCTGAACCTCATCATATTATATAAGAACGTAGAAGGTACATGAAACAAAAACTATACAGCGTGCCGCTTTAATGGTGACATTAATTTAACACACGTATACGATTTCACGTATTCATTTTATGAAAATATTTGAATTTCATTAAACGTTATTATTTATTGATTTATTAACAATTTTCTAAATTACCATCTTGGAGCAACCTGTACTTAAAAAACTGTAGTAGCGAAGAGGTCACGGGTCATATGTAGGCGAATAGAAGGAAAGCCGCGCAATTTTTTTGAAATTATGCCGACAAAGAATCGGAGCGATAGAACGTAAGTCAGCTGGTAGAGTGATCGCAATTTTGGTTATGTTTTTATTATTTAGTTTGTTGAAAAATTTAAATTTTTCAATTGACCAATTATTTTATTTTATTATAATATTCATGATTACTGGCCACTAGCCCTAACCGTGTGTTAAATTAATGTCGCCATTGTAGCGGCACGTTGTATTTAAACTATTTCTTTTTCAGTGCAGTAGATGACCACTTCAACATCCATTATCTTCTTTGATGCACCTATTGTACCATGAATGACACTGAACACCATAAAATACTCTCTTTGTCCGACGAAGTAATCTGCAACGCAGTGTGGCATTGCGGCGCGGCGGTGTGGCGCAGCGTTGCGGAGGCGTGGCGTAGCGTAGCGGTGGCGTGGCGTGGCGTTGCGGTGGCGTGGCGTGGCAATGGACTTTACCGCCCATGGCACAGTTACACATAGATGTGGCAGGTTGCATCCCTCAGAGACCACAGTGTGAAGATGTAGCAATTGAGACAAATAATTATGATGGAGTTGAGTAGAACAAAGGGGAAAAGAAGGAACCTATTTGCCCTGCACTGGAGCCACACAAGCTGATTATTATGACAATGGCTCTAAGATGTAAGTTAAAAGATGGATAAATCAGTGTCATAGCCCAACGATGTTTTAATTAGAGGGAAATTAATATGTCCGATAGCTCTTATTTGATTATTACGAGCTAAGAAGATAAGAACAGGCTAATATATACTTGTGACTACAAAAAAATAATAAAGAAGCCTGATTTGTGAGCTAATTCACATTCTACGCCGGTCCAAGAATTAACTGAAAGAAATTACGTCACGTACGAAGTACACGGATGCCTTATCCGGCCTATTTTTTGTATTAATACGTGACTAACGAGTTTTCTTAACAAAATGGTCGAGATATCTTTTTTGTTAAGCCTATTTGTGTTGTAATAGGAGAGGCGAGTGGATTTTTGTCATTATGTGGCTATGATTTTTGAGGAAAGCTCGAATTGCGTTCAGCAGAATTAGTTTTCCTATGACATTAACTGTTGAAAAATATAGGTCATCAGCTGTATTGATAGGTATATTCAATTCTTATTTCTGTGGCTGTAGCTTTAGTACCTATAGTTATGGAAGAAACCTCTAGTGATTCTTTCAAAACATCACCAAACCTACGTCATTCGTAGAGCAATTTAGCGAGGAACACGGAAATTGCATTTACTTAATTTCAGCATTTTTTTAAAGTTAACATTATGGTAATGTTTTACCTAATACTTACTTTATTTTTAACCGACTTCTTCAAAAAGGAGGAGGTTCTCAATTCGTCTGTATGTTTTTTTTTTTCGTCTGTATGTTTTTTTGGTAAGTCATGCTTCAGAGGTGGGCCCATATTATTACTTTTGCTTGCGTAGTTTTTGATTTAGCTTCAATATTACGTATTTTTCCCCACTTACACACACAAAAAACGAGAATTGAAAAGCAAAGACACCACCCACACACACGTTATTTTTCACATTTTTTGTGTTTTTTTTGGAAGTCGGTTGCTTTTTTTGGAAAAAGTTTTTTGTATACCTACTTACCTAAATTCGGTGTACACAGTAATGTTCAATTAATTCTCCTGTAAACAAGCCTTGCCGTCCGCAATTAGCCGCATTTCATCCGCATCAAGTCAACAGCCAAACTTTCATCGCATGTCCGAATCAAACGGCCGATTTGGTTCGCTAATTACTCACTAGCGGCGCCACCGTCGCTTTTGATCCGTTTTGCCGAGGGTTGCCATGCGTGATATAGAGTGCTTTGTAGATTATGACAAATTACTGTTGCCTGGTAAATATTAATGGACACAAACGGATTGTGTGATCCGCTTAGTAGAAAAGTTATTCTGAGCTAGTTTTACGATAATACCACCGTTCGTTCGTTTGTCGTTTTTCTTTATGCGGTTTTGCATTTGATTTATAGCCTCTTATTATATACAGCAGCATGCATAAATCAAATACCATGAAATAAATAAGGACAGATCATAGACACCCATTTCATAACATTCACGGAATGGGACATACTGCTAAGATCACACATCATCATCTGCCTAGCCTTTTCCCAACTATGTTGGGGTCAGCTTCCAGTCTAACCGGATGCAGCTGAATACTATTATTTTACATGAAGCGACTGCATATCTGACCTCCACAATCCATTAGCTGGGTAGTACCATACCCCTTGGCAAGACTGGTTGTCAGACTTTGGGCTTCTGACGACCCGTACCGAATGTCAAAGATCCACAAATAACAGCCGTAACCAACGGCTTAACGTGCTTTCCGAGGCCCGGAGGAGTATTGTTATGTAATTGATGGTCACCCATCCACGGACTAACCCCGGCAAGCGTAGCTTAACCTGATGGATCGACCCGTAAGGCTGTTATTACTTAGCCACGAGCTTCTGCAAAGACCAGACAGGGAGGGAAATCATGAAACATTTTAATAATTTCAAGAAAATAATGTAGCTAGAGTTAATTAACGCGGTTTTTATATCCCCACTGTTTCTCTGGCTTTTTCATAAAATTCTGTAAGAATAATTGACCGCTAATTACTCCGGTTTTCAAAGAAACAAGTGACTGTCATAGCAGTAGGTATAATATTCATTCAACTAATTTTCAATTAGATATATGAGTATAAGTTTATTATATATTTTTATAACCTCACGTCTAAACAGAAACATAAAGTTTTGAGAAGGTCCAAAATAAAATAAAAGGATATTTTCAAACCAAACTATCCTTTAATAGAAATTACATATGACGATAAGACATTTTAATTTTTATACATCAGAAATCACATATTGAAAGTAGCGTTTCAAGTTTCGTCTACGTTGCCTCATTCGATCTCATGACACGACATGTTTTGGTTACATTTGGATAATCCTATGAGATAACGTAAATTCTCGTATGTTTGTTAAGTATACATACACTATATACGAACCCACGAAGCCGACAAAGTCGGGATCTTTGAATTCACAAGATTTCGTAAAAGCTTATATAAAAAAGCTACTTTTATTCGTAAATTACGGGCTGTGTTAAACTGGGCTGTAGGGACTGTAGGCTATATCAGAAGAATAAATAAGCCAGGCGTGCGGAATTACGTATTACGTAATTCCGCACGCCTGGCCAACCGCTTTGGATTTAAGACGTAGGTAAGATTATGCGAATAGGTCCAAAGCGTTCGTTCGTAGTCCAAAGGTCCAGAAAAACATAGAAAACAGTTTTACCATTAGTTGTCAAAAGCACACAATTTGGGTCACTCATTATTCTTTGGAAGTTGGGCGGCGTTGCCCATATTTTAGGGCGAACATCTTGGGACACCGTCGGACTGTCCCGTTTCGCGGGCATAAATAATGCCCCCACGGGACATGTTAGGTTCACCACACCCTTAGACCCTCTTATAACCGCACATAATGGCCACACGTAATGTGAATGGCGGATATATTCACTTCTTCTCTACTTTGTATCAGTGTGATGTTTGCCGTTTCTCTTGGCTGTTCAAGGAGTGGTAAATGTTGCGTTAAATCGAATGCCAACGGGAGCTTCGCTCGCGTCCGACGCGGGTATGCTTTTGTGATTTATTTATATTGAAGCGACCTTGGAATGCTATTGAATGTACTTAGTATAATTAGCCTAAAATGATCCCACTGATGGGATCTAACGTGGATCCCAGTACAGGTGGGTATGTCACTGGTCACATGTCTTCGAATTTTTCGCACGATGTTTTCGTTCACCGTTTTGAGAGCAGTGGTGATGAAATTATTTACACAAAGTAAAGCGCCTTGCTGGGTTCGAACCTACGACCTTCCTCGTAAGTCGGTGCCGTTACTACTGGGCACCACTCCTCCCTTCTCTACCCTGTATGTACTTATTTTTACGTAACTCGAGGAATTACTAGACTGCTTAACTAAACTGGAATTTAGCATGTATTGGTAAATGTAGATACTGGTACTTTCCTCCCAGAATTTAGTTGCGGGCCTTAGCCTAATGCCCTTATACATTATTCCTCAAGTTACGTAACAAGAAGTACATTCAAGAGTATTCCAAGGATGCTACAATACAAAATCATAAACTGTATCGCTGTTAATTGAAAGGCTAGGTTCTCATCAGCCATCCAAACAAATGAGTCATTATGAAAAAGAGGACGTTATTTGTTTATTAAAATTTATCTAATTTAAATTAAAAGAGGTAATTGTAATAATACCACATTACGTGAAGCATAAAACCAAATTTCATAATGTCATAGTAAATTTATTCACGATTTGACTGGTCAATTTTGGAAAATGTATAACAGTTACTTTACATTTTTCTGCAAGTGTAGGTAGGATCGAGCACGTAGAATTTGTCATGAAAGTTTATATTTGCTTAGGGACAAGCGTTCCACTGAACAGTTTGGCACTTGTTGGGTTCGTTCCAGACCAGATAACAATGATATAGGTATCGCGATAAACATGCCTTCAATACCAAAATCCCACCCACCACCCAGACATTTAGTATCATAATTGAGAAAAATACACAAAATTATCTCTACTAACAACTTCAAAGCCAAAATAGGGCTCCGACGCAGAATGTCCACTTCTCAAAATGTCCACTGGTCGCAAAATGTCCTTTTCTCAGAATGTCTCTTTCGCAAAATGTCTCTTTCGCAGAATGTCCACTTCGCAAAATGTCTCTTTCGCAGAATGTCCACTTCACAAAATGTCCCTTTCGCATATTGTCCCCTTTTTATTTCTGACATCCTTTAATCATAATTCAATTCATTTTAGCAATAATTAGCTTTCACACATCATGTTTGACGTGTGTTTATTTGTATCGAAATGGGTAAGCAAAAAATAAAAAAATTTACAAATCACATTTATTTCTTTGCATAATCGCTTGATTTAAAGTAATTATTTTACCAACTTAATTTTTACTAACTCGCAATAAAAAAAAAAGAAATTTGAACACTCTTTAATTAATTACCTACGAACCGTTAACTGTAAAAATATTACTTTTTTTATAAATTGTGGCAATGTCAAATTATTTCGTTCTAATTGAACCAATAATGCCTTATATTTTTTATCAAAATAAATGTCATGTTTTCTTCTATTGTGCTGCACATTTTTTAAAAGACTGTTCCTTATTACCCTATCCCAGTATTTACTTTCCTTTTTCAACTTAAAGACAAACATGTACAGACTTGGTTTTCTTGGTATACGTCCTGTATTAACGCGTTGGTGCCAGCCTTCCAAAGCATTCCATATTTTTTTTTATGCTTCCCCATATCGATACAAATAAACACACGTCAGACATGATGTGTGAAAGCTAATTGCTAAAATGAATTGAATTATGATTAAAGGATGTCAGAAATAAAAAGGGGACAATATGCGAAAGGGACATTTAGCGAAGTGGACATTCTGCGAAAGAGACATTTTGCGAAGTGGACATTCTGCGAAGGAGACATTTTGCGAAAGAGACATTCTGAGAAAAGGACAGTTTGCGACCAGTGGACATTTTGAGAAGTGGACATTCTGCGTCGGAGCCCAAAATATTTATGAATCACCCCTGAAACTCGAACTTATGATTCACATATTTTGGACTTTCCAAAATTTATGATGAGCGTACACGTCTCACGCATACAATATACACCACAACAGCACTCATTTAAAACCGCCCATCCTCCGTCGACAGTCTGAACAGACTTTACGTCGGTATTCAGGTCACGTTTGTCATTTCACACCGATTCGTCGAGACACAGAATTTTCACACTCTATAAATTTTCGCCAATACGCGATAAGGAAATCCTCGGGGTTTACCCTCAATCCCTGAACAGGATCCTGTTTGAGATGTATTAGTTGACTCCGGTAAATATGTGCCCTTTCTGATATATTATTTATTTACAACCACATGAATATGAAAAAATTGTAGGAAGGAAGGGTATTCCACAAAAATGTAAACTTCTTGTTCTTTCGTTGCGTTTTTTTTTTCGGGTACCTACGGCTGAACAGCAACATGGTCAATCCTTGTCTACGAGGACACTTTGAAACCAACTACTACGTAAGCCCCAGCGACACTCATGAAAATTAAAAAAAAACGATCATTAGGTACCGTTCTTTAAACAATGGCGGACAAAGTAATATAAATTCACGTTTTATTTTATTACTAGCTTTTGTCCGCGGTTTCGCCCGCGTAGATGTCGGGAATAATCCCACGGGAACGTACTACCGGGATAAAAAGTATCCTATGTCCTATTCCAGGTCATACTCTACCCATGTGCCTTTCACCAAAATCACTTTCACCCGTTCACCCGTTTTAGCGTGAAAGCGTAACAAACTAACAAACAAACTCACTTTCGCATTTATAATATTAGCTGGGATAGTTGTTAGGATGTTCAACGAAAAAAAATAAAAATAAAATCTTCTCGTAGCACTACGTTTCATCTGTTTCTTTTTCTTTAAAAATGTTTTATTTGGATTACTTGACTGTCATAGAATGACCAACATAATTAACTTACTTAACAAGCTTCCTTGCAGACCGTTAACGTACGTTTTGTAAACATAAAACTTGATAAGCGCTTTAATTGCATGCTATAATTATAACTAAGATGTAAATCTAAATATTTGCGCGGCTGAAATGCCGAATATAGTGAAACCCATAGATCTTAAGAACTTATGTTAGCTACCTATATTCTTGCAAATAAATACACTCGCGGTCAAAGAATACGGGTCGGTACGAAAAACTAAAATTACTCGTAAAATAATAAAGCTAGCGGCATGAATGAAACTGTATGTTGTAGACAATTTACTAATAAATAAAACAACACCAAAATGTTGGAAACATTATTAGTTTAATTGTCAAAATTACATAAAAAACAAAACATCAATAATTTTTACGTTGAAGAACTAATGGTTGGTACCTCACATACAGCATAAAAACGAACTTTAAAACAAAATTAATACTTTGTATTGCTTCTGCGGGCTCTTCTCACATCTGCCAGGCGATTGGGCATGCTGTTTATTAAGTTTCTTATGCGATTTTGCGGAATAAAGATCCATTATTCCACTAACGCATGTTTCAGGTCTCGAAGTGTATCTGGGGCGGGGTTTCAATTTCTTAAACACCTCCCAAGTTCGTCCCAAGCGTGATCAATTAGATTCAGGTCCGTGCTTCTCGCGGGCCAGTCCATGCAATTGATGCCAACGTCCTGAAAATGTTAATTTACAATTTTAGCTGTACGTTGTCTGGCGTTGTCATACATAAATATTGAATTTTCACCCATATTCATTAAAAAACTCAAACTCAAAGCATTTATTTCAAATAAACCAATTACAGGTACTTTTGAATTGTCAAGGGGTCGGTCAGTCAAAAAAATGAAGCTAGTTGCCCATTCCAAAGCGTAGTAGGTTCCTATGGAGAAGAACGGGCAAGAAACTCCACGGACACTCTTTTAAGTCAAAATTTTGTTACAATATATTGGTTACATCATTCATTTGAAATTAAACATGTGAGAAAAATGTAAAAAAGAAAAAAAAAAAGAGACGTGCACGTTAAAAGCGTCCGTAAAGATAAAAAACAATTCAAAAATTAAAATAAATTAAAAATAAGCCGTGGCAGCTTAGCTTAAATATGGGCCGACATGCTCATTATGAATTTCTTCCGCATATCTTGCACTAGTTAGCGTATCATTTTCTATCGCGACTCTCTGAAGAGATTCCAGCCCAAATCATAACAGATCCACCGCCGAAAAGCACTTTTGCCCTCAAAACAAGCTGGAATAAATCGTTCCACTGGCCATCTGTAGACTCTTTGCCGCCCATCATGTGCATACAGCATAAATCTGTATTCATCAGAGTCAGTCTCTTGCCCATTCTTCGTCCCCCATTGTGCGTGTTCGCGGGCCGTAACGTAATCTTGCTACCCGATGTTCCCTTTCAAGTTTTGGACCATTTGCGGGTCTATGTGGGGTCAAATTAGCTTCAAGGAGTCGCCGCTTTAAAGTCCGCTGGCTTACGTCGTCTCTACGCGTCTCTCGAAGATGATTTGTTACATCATCTGCCGTGAGGTGCCGATTTGTCGTAACAATAAATCGATCCTCTCGAACCGTAGTACATCTGGTCTGCCGGTTCCTGGTCTTCTTATGTTCTGCCCAGTTTCTCGGATATGTTGGACGACTCGCTGCACTAGAGAAAGTGACACGCCTATTGTTCTTGCTGTACTTCGCTGACTTCTACACCTTCTTCTAACATAGTGACGATACACGTACATTCTTCTGGTGTTAGCGACATCACAGTAATTCAATAATGATAGTGAAAGACCACAATGACCGTCTTTTATCATTTTGAGTTGATAGATTGAAAATTAAAGTGAGAAAACAAGCAAAAGTAAAACAAATGGGAACTGAATTTCCTTCCAAATTGGAGGTTTTTAAAGTTTTAACTTTTTAAAATTACGTTGTAGATCATTTAAGGTTTTATTTCATACGATATTAAAATTCCCTGTAATATAAAGTTAGTTTCATGCACGTACCATTATTAATTTGCAAGTTACAGGGATATCCGTCATCGACGGATACTACGGTATTTTACTATGGGGACGGACTGCAAACATCGAGTCTATCTTTATTCTGCAGAAAAGAGCGATCAGAGCCATTTATAATCTACGCAGGCGCGATTCTTTAAGGGAACTGTTTAAGGATATTAACATCATGACGGTACCTTGTCAATATATATATGAAAACATCTTGCACGTAAGAAAAAATTTACATCTTTTTATTTTTAATAGACATAATTATAGTACTAGAAATAGGGACCTATTAGTTCAACCAGGTTTCAGACTGGCTAAAGTAGACTCATCTTTCATGGGGTACTGTTTAAAATGTTACAATACTTCAACTGAATGAGACGAAATTCAAAACTTGTATAAGACGCACACTATGTAGGCAGGCATATTATAAGTTGGAGGATTACATCTCTGATAAAAATGCTTGGCTTAATGATTGTCCTGCTCCACAACCACAACTAACTAATTAACATTCGAAAATGCTGTTGGAGCTGCTGAAGATTGTAAGACTATCTTTGCATTGTATAAACTCAATCTCTCCTTTGTATTATATAATTGCACAGATGTGAGTACTATGTACTATAGAGCTATCATTTACCGGGTATTTTGTCTTTCATTGACTTGAATGTGCCCTGGCGGCTGGGAATGTCATGCTCACTCAAATGTCTGGCTGATGGTGGCGTATGTGTTGGATCATTTAACTCCCTTCAAAATGGTTGAGCTGAATGGTGCTGATCCATGCGTCATGTTCGTGAACGGGCGCCGTCAGTTGTGACTGGTCATTTTTTAGCTGCCATGGCTTATTTTAATTTTTGAATTGTTCTTATTTTATAATTGCGGACGCTTTTAACGTGCTTTCTACATTGTTCTAACATGTATAATTTCAACATGAATGATGTAACCATTATATTGTAACAATATTTTGAATTAAAAGAGTGTCTATGGAGTTTCTTGCCCGTTCTTCTCCATAGGTAACTACTACGCTTTGGAATGGGCAACTAACTTCATATTTCTGACTGACTGACTCCTTGACAATTCAAAAGTGCCTGTAAATGGTTTAATTGAAATAAATGCTTTGAGTTTGAGTTCGACCCGTATTATTTAACCGCGAGTGAATATCATTAATTCATTCATTAATATCTGAATTAAAATGTTACTCAATTCCCTCTCGGAATCATCGCTTGTTGGCGAATGGCGGCTATTCCCTAAGCTTATTTAGATACTTTACTATTCTTTACCGTTTGGAATATTAATCAACCAGATTCTTAAAGACAGTCGATTTCTTTTTATGAGAAAAGCGCTTCTTGAACATTTAAACAAAGAGCCTGTCGTGACTCAAATAATGCATAGTAACAGATATTGTGCACCGGTTGACGTGATCACGTCAACGCCGGCTGTTGCTGACAACCAGCGTATCGCATAGTGTCATAGCATTATGCTGAGCGATGGCCGTTTTGCGTGGATGTGACGTGTGTTCTTTCTTTGCTTCATGTTTACCGTAAATAAACTTTTTATTTTTTCATTCTTTCAAATACTTTACGTTAGACTACCTCAAGCGTTCGATTTAGTTTGACTACATACTTACGCTGATAATGATCATCATCATTCAACTGAAAGACGTCCACTGCTGGAATAAGCCTCTCAGAAGCATCGACACAATATTCTCGTTCAAAACAACCCTCGTGTTTTTCAAAAAGGTTTGGTCTACCTTCAAATTAAGGACGGCCACCAAATCTACAGGCTTTTACGCCAAGAAAACACAAACAAAAAATAATTAAACCACAAGACCTGTGAGAAACACCGAAAATTTTGCCTCAAAACAGGTTTCAGCTAATCATCTCATTTTGTTGAAAGCTGTGCGGGGACCGTGGCCTAATCTCCTTACGTTACCGGTGCCTTCGACAAGCAGACGTACACTCTGTTAAAGAGCCACTAACTGGCTCCTGCTGCTAGCTTGCAGTTTACATAATCCTCGTACAGGCTATCAACTAATATCTAAGTATACATTGTAGTTTGTGATGGTGTTCGGGGAAAGGTTGTCGCGTTAGATGCGATTTTGTTTCTTCAAAAGACAACTGAGAATGTTTCTTACTTTCTTTTTCAAATGGAATGTTTTTTGTCAGCCCAAAGATTCTTATGTCTAGAAATAATTCTTCAACTTCACTTGTCTCCTATAATTTACCAGTTTATCAATATCATTGCAAATGATGCAATTGACAAACCGGTAAATTAAAGCCAATTGAATTACCTTATAATACCTACCTACCTTATAATACCTAAGGGCAATTAAATTGGCTATTAATTGTGATCAATACGTAGAAAAATCAAAGTTTGCCATTTTTAGGCATGTTTCTTACCAAAAGGTAAAATTGACCGCATTCTATTTTCAGTACCAGTAAACGACACGGATAAACATGACACTGTACAAACTGACATCATCATCACAAAATATTTCCTGCACATGTGACAATTTTTTAATCGGAAAATACACCAATATCCTTAAAGTAACATAATTATCAGCTCGTCAAAACAAATGCCTCCTCAATTTAGAATACTACAGTGACTATTTGTGGAACATATTTTGTCCTCATAAACATATTAATTAATTATTTATGTAGGACTAGCTTCCGCCCGCGGCTTCGCCCGCGTGGCACGTCGATAAAAAGTAGACTATGTCCTTCCTCGGGATGCCATCTATCTCCTTGCCAAATTTTATCGAAATCCGTACAGTAGTTCAGGCGTGAAAAGGTAACATACAAACAGACAGACAGACAGACAGTTACATTCGAATTTATAATATTATTATAGATTGTTGGTACTAACTGGGTAATACGATTCCCCGATTACGTAAGACTGGATATCCGACTTTCGTGCTTCTGACAACCCGTAACGATTGTCAAAACTCCACGAATGATAGCCAGGAGCGGGACCAACGGCTTTCCGGAGCACTAAGGAATCTCGGTATTTAAAGATGGTCACACATCCACGGACCAACCCGCGTAATATAAAATAATATATAAAGCGTAACTTAACCTGATGGATCGACCCGTGCGGCTGTTGTTATTGTTGCTGTTGCTACTAGGTACTATGATTTGTCTCAATGTAAACCTACCTACATCAGCAATTATCTATTATTCTATTTCAGTTCTCTTTAAGTTTAATTTTACTATGCAAAGATTGTCTGTGGCAGCGATTGCTATCATTAATAAAAACGTATTTTACAACTTATTGCACCTTTTTTCTTTGTTTTTTAGGTTGGGAAATCATCAAATGACTTCTCCCGGTCTGGGCGGAGTGGAAAGGCGTGTTGGACTTTTACTGACTAAAACCCACCCGTGTTCCTTCAGTTGCCTGTTGCCAAAATCCCGATATGCCTTTCGGACTTTCCCGCAACCCTGGCAGGCAACTTATTGTACCTAAGATTCAATATTTGACGATCAAATGCAGCGTTATTAACAAGAAACACTCATGTTACACCGCTGCAGTAATCCGAGTGTCGGTCGAATACATCCGAATGGACTTCCGAGCTTCGCAATCTGCTTTCTTTTTGCTCTCTCGGATAAATCTATCAACGGCTACCAACTACAAACCCATTAGGATCGCATACAACGAAATGGGGTTTCCTGAAATTCGTTGGGATGCTAGTAAAATGTTTTAGATCAAATGTGAATTTTTGTTTTTAAATCAAAGCATTGTATTACGATTATCACCACACCCAGCTACGCATATCTGTGTTGTACGGAAACTTATGATAAAAATAATAACCTTATTATTTTCCTACTGCTGGCTAAGGTTGCTTCTCCTAAAGAGAAGAGACCTTTTGCCCTGCCCATGAGCACTGATCTACACGCTTGCGGAAACTTGTTTATTTTTATAATTGATGTTTATAGGATACTGTTTATTCCGATATTCCCACGGGAAAAATTAATATCTAAAATATGGCGTCGAAAAATTCCTCCGCATCGCTCTCGGCTGGTAATGTACCCAATAGACTGGCGGCATTGCCACGTTGAATGGCAATGCTTTGGCTTTACTGTAGTCGGGTAAAAAAACGCTCGTCTTTGTGTAGATAGAAATACTAAATATAACTATTCTTCGTGAAAAAGAGATAGAAGTAGTCACATGCTCGTTTGATCATCTATGTGGGTAGACTGAAATACGTAGAAAATAGGTACTTGATATTTTATATGCTATAAGTAAACAAAAGCATTAACTGTCAGGCTTTGTTGGAACAAAGAGAATTCCCACAAAGCCTATTCTAGCTACTTAAAGTCTTAGATGTATTTGTTCTCTACAGAACGCTATTTATAGCGGAGTAGCCATTATTTAAACAACCGATCGATTTTCATTTTGTGGTTGCAAATTCTAATGACTACCAACAACCACCAACCAGTGTGTTCATAAACTGAAACCCACAAATAACTAATGAATCACTAAATTCCGTTGATTTGGTATATTGGTTTGATGTGCTATTACGCAACTATTGTATACCGGAAATTAAATTAATTAAACAATTTAATGTTTAGTTAATAATAGAAAGAATTAACCACATTAACATAACTGATTTATCCACACAATAATTAACAACTCGGTTAAATATTTTGTTTTCATGACATATGACCTTTTAGTGTACAGTAAAAAAAAACCGATCATAGTGACCTCTGTGCTGAGGAGCTCGTGGCTACGTAATAATAGCCGCACGGGTCGATCCACCAGGATAAGCGATGCTTGCCGGGGTTGGTCCGTGGATGGGTGACCATCTTTACATACCGAGACTCCTCCGTGCCTCGGAAAGCACGTTAAGCCGTTGGTGCCGGCTGTCATTTGTGGATCTTTTACAGTCGTTGCGGGTCGTCAGAAGCCCGAAAGTCTGACAACCAGTCTTGGCAAGGGGTATCGTATTACCCAGCTAATGGGTTGTGGAGGTCAGATAGGCTCTATGTAAAATACTGGTATTCAGCTGCATCTGGTTAGACTGGAAGCCGACCCCAAAATAATTGGGAAAAGGCTAGGCAGATGATGAGTGACCTCTGTGCTGCCACAGACGACACCGTGGAAGTGGCGGAGTTTTAGGCCAACAAGATTTGAAATGTCATGCCAGCGACACGGAGAAGTAAGCAAAAAGTAGATTCGACAATCGACACGAATAAAATCAGATAAATCCCATCAGCTCTAACATTTGAATAGGAAATACTTACTGCTAAAAAATTGTGCCAAAATAAGGTTAATTTATGTTTTTAAAAGTATTCGTTACTGAACTTTCAATAAACTAACTATAGTCCGGCCATCGAGAGAATGAAACTAAACCCTAAAGAAAAAAAAAGTCAGGAAAAACCGAAACCGAAAATGTTGCTGTTTCGGTTCTTTGTTACTTTTTTTTTTTCTTTCTGATCATCTCCTTCTAGCGTGATGTTAAATAGCGCGATAATTGGGCTATGAAATGCAAAAACTGTTTTTTTTTTATCTGACAGCTAGGTAGTTCCAGAGATTAGCGCGTTCATAAAAAGAAAGTCTTCAGCTTTATTATTAATAGTACATATAGATATACTAGCTTCCGCCCGCGACTTCGCCCGCGTGATATGCCAATAAAAAGTAGCCTGTCCGATTGAACTGAACCGATTTACAGAGCCTGAGAAAGGCTCTATAAATCGGTTCAGTATTTTGGCGTAAAAGCGCGACAAACAGACAGAGTCACTTTCGCATTTATAATATTAGTAAGGATTCTTACCCTTAACAAACTGGAATAAACCTTTATCGTCAATTCATTACTAAGAATGGTTATAGAGAGACTGACGTTGAGAGCTGAAGTAACTGACACCTTTGTTTACGTCATCCTGGCGATGTATGGAGTCTCTAATTTGCAAAACGATGAGCTAAGGTTTCAAATTAGACCATTCTATTCATTCAATTATTACATTACGTAGTTACAATACCCATACTAACTAAATTGATCCTCAAACCACAGCACTGCTGACGCACAGGGAGAAAACGTTTATATGCAACTAAGGGAAATATTAACGAATAATTACTGTTACATAATATTATCATGAACAGTGAACACTATACGTAATAAATTGACGAAACAGGACAGTAACAGTTCTTAAATGATTGAGAACAGACCGGTCATTTTAATTAAAAATCTAATTACGCAAAAGGTTAAGAATGTAACACGAAGTTAGAATTTGAAGAGACTCCCACGAGTCTCAGTGGATTGTGCTTCAATAATCAACGCTTGAAAACTTGTAAGAACGTCAGGTTTTATGTTAAAAAATTGTTTAAACTTGGAAAATGGCTGTATGTAATGACACCAGTGGAGGCGGCGTAGTGGGGTCAGAATATGGCATAGAGTTCCAGTCGGACGAGGAACTGGCAGCAGTTGGTTTGTTCCGATGCTACTCAGAAGCACTGCTTCAGTTCGCTTCTGCATGCTGCGTGATCTTCATGCTCATTGGCATCCCTGGCAACCTTACCACAATTGTCGCACTTGCTAGGTGTGAAAAGGTCAGTGTCTTTTGCAGTTTTTCCCACTTTTTTCTTTCACGTATAATTCGAAATATTAGTTTATCATTATATCTTCTATATACAACATTGGTTTTTGTTTACGCTAAAATCGTGAAGAAAAAAATCTGCTGTTCCATACATTTTGTCGATTTAAGTGAACACAAATGTATGGAACAGCTGATTTTTTTTTTCGCGATTTCAAATTGGTCCCATAGAAAAAGTTGTTCAAAATGATGAGTACAATGACTCCTTTTCGGGTTTAGCGTAAACAAAAACTAATGTTGTATACAGGGTTTAAGGGACAGCCCTCGGCAGACTGATGGGATCAATTCAGTATTTCTTACTAAGACGACCGGTACATGAAATTATTTCAGGAACGTTATGGGAATCCAATAAACCCGATTTGTTTTATTACCTCACACGCAATGTATCGTTACCGTGGGAAAACGCACGTAGCCGCACTCCCCGTGGTGGAGGGGGCGCGCTCGCGCCACTTGATTTATCAATTTATGTAAATTCTGAGCTTCACGCGTCGTTCGCTATAGTAATTCAACATCCATTGCAGAGAGTAGTGCTTAATGAAAATGATGTTTGTTATACTTTCCAACTTTCACGCAGACTTAGCGAGACGAAAATACCTATTATTATTTTTAAGAAGTTCGAGACGACGTTTCTAGACTTGTAATTTGTTTGTAATATATCTAGTTTTTGTAACGCGTTACAGTAGTCAGTGCAGAGCCGAGCCGCTCGATGCGAGGGCTGGTTCCTCCACTCGACTGTCATGTGCTGTTTCGTGAATTCCGTTGAAACGGAAATATGAGAAACGAAAATTTCATGGTGCTCGAAGCGAGCGTTCGCCGCGTCTTGTATATCACAGTATTGTACAAGTCCCGCCTGGGACACATACATACATACATTACAAACAAATGTTACAAGGCAGTCTCCGCCCCAATGATTCCGAGAATTGTTTTGAAGCATGTTGTGTTAACGTCAATTATGACGCGCTTGGATATTGTATTTTTTTTATATTTGACGCAAATTATATATTTATTGTGTTGAATTGTGGTCGCATGCTCTGGGACAATTCTATTTATACAATTCCTGTACTTAACAAATATGCCGTTTATCCTTTTTCAGGTCCGAAATGCGACAGCGATATTCATAATAAACCTTCACACCAGCGACTTGATGTTCAACAGCTTCATCCTGCCGATGACCGCGATGACGTTCGCGCAGGGGCACTGGACCCATGGTTGGGTAATGTGCCGGGTGTGTGCTTACTTCAAGTTTGTGTTCACCAGCTCTTCCATCTTCACCGTACTAGCCATCAGTATCAACAGATACGTCATTATTTGTCATCCACTGCTGTATCCCAAGTAAGTGATGGAATCATGGTTTGAATTAGGAATGCTTTTGGAAACTTTGATATAGTAAATATTAAAACCGAAAAATAATTCAAAACAATTAGGTACTGTCTAAAGAAACTTATACTCCAACTATTTATTAATTCATCCAGGTTGTACAAACGAAGAAACATATCATTAAGTATACTGATGATCTGGGCATCGGCCTTTGCAATATTTCTGCCATCTAACTTCGGTGCATGGGGTCGATTCGACTTGGAAGCAAACGGAGGATTCTGCACCATGATGCCAGACAAAAACGGCCATTCTCCGAAGATGTTTCTATTGACTTTTGCCTTTGCGGGACCGTACGTTGTCATAGGCTTCTGTTACGCCCAAATATGGTGGGTGGTTCAAACTGCAAAGAAAGTCCACAGTAAAGATCCTAGACTTACACGGCCCACACAATTGCCACTATCACAACCTCAATCAGATATTTCAACTTCAACTGATGGGAAAGAGCTGGCTAGCTTCGATCCTTCAAGTCCTGTAAGCAGAACCGCTGAATTTGTGGCAACACTGCCAACGTGTAGTGACGTAACACCGACTAGCAGCGAAGCGACTACTCCTCAGTCTCCCAGAGAAGAAAAACCTTACGAAAAATACTTCAAGGCTCCTTTCAGATTGACAAGGAAACTAGTCAAGCGGAAAGTCCCTACAAGAAGAGACAAGAAACTTTGTGCCATGATTGCTGCAATCATGATTTCTTTTTGCATGTCTCATCTACCTGTAATGGCGACGAAACTCGTATACAAGGAGTATAAGTCTGAACCTAGACTCAATATCTTCTCCCATCTGATCGAGTATTTGGGCACGTGCATAAACCCCATTATCTACGTGTTAATGTCGAAGGAATATCGACAGGCTTACCAGAGTCTGTTTGAGGCTATCATACAAAAGTTTCAGACACTGAAATCAAAAAGTTCTCAGTTATCCTTTGGATTTCGTTAAGCATTGGTGCATTCAAAACCTACTCGGATTTCGACACTTAAGATCATTCGGCGCTCCTTGATAGTTCTTACGACAGTGAAAATATATAACTAGTCTGTTCCACTACCAATGATGCGACTGGCTATTTTTTCACCAAAGTGAAATTTCTTATAACGTTTGCTCGGAGAAAGAAGTTGAGACCGTTAAAGAGGAATAGCTATTACTTACTTAATTGTAAGTAGGCCAATCATGGAAGTACACAATGTTTTCTGAATATTATTTTCATCAGGAAAGACAAAACAGTATTACCAGTGTATCGCAAAATATATACCTACATATTACTTTTCCTGTTGATCCCAATTATTGTATATAGCTTGTTGTTTATTGATCTCATATTATATTAGTATTAAATATTGTTTAGAGAAGTAAAAGAGTTTACTTTAAATATTCATCGGTAATCGTGTATGTATACTTACAATGTACCTGTATCGGTAAACCTATGAATATTTCCACTCTGCCTTAAAGGAAGGCCAGAAGATAGAAACTTCTATTGGCAAGGAATGAATTAAATACCGTCTACTCTACCTAAAATATTATTAGATACTACCTACCATAGGTATGGTAAAAATAAAATTACAAACGAAATACATACATAGTAGCTACCTACTATGTATGTATTTCGTTTGTAATTTTATTTACCTACCACCTACCTACTATTATAATATGTTATATTTCGTAGCTCACAGAATAAGCAAGCTGAAGTGGCAATGGGCCGGCCATATTAGCCGTAGAACCGATGACCGCTGAGGTAGACGTGTTCTTGAGTGGAGACCGAGATTCGGCAAACGTAAGGTAGGACGCCCTCAGGCTAGGTGGAGCGACGATCTTCGCAGGGTGGCTGGTAGCAGCTGGATGAGAGTTGCCGAGAATCGAGCTGAATGGCGTGCAATTAGAGAGGCCTATGTCCAGCAGTAGACTGCTATAAGCTGATGATGATGATATTTCGTTTGTAATTTTATTTGTTTATATGGCTTTAAATTAAATACAAAAAAAAATATTTTCACGCATTTTTAACTCTGAACAGGACATTTGTTACCTGTACAGGTAACAAATTAATATTTTAGCATATTTTGTAAATATAGAAGTATATAGAATTGGTCTCAGCACGTAAGTTTTATTTAATCCATAATATTGGCACTCTTAAACCGGTTGGGATACGACATCTTCAAGATCTTCAATTACAGGTATACATAACATACACTAATTTAAAATTTAAGCAACATCTTCTAAAATTATATAAATAAAATTTTAAAATTTTTAATTAAAAACAAAACAAAACAGCTTTAACTTAGGTAAGTCTAGAAAGACTAAAAAGAAAATTGACTGACATAAATATCAATAATACAAAAAAAAAAACAATTCCGAAGGAAGTGAAGTGAAGTGAAGAAGAGGAAGTGGTTTTAATTCAGCTTGCAAGATTTGACTAATACATAGTAACAAAAGGCAAGTTAAATAAAAGCTTAACTTTTACTTTGACATTTCAACATAGCAACTGAGTAAAACTGATTTCTAAAACACGAGAGAAACTAACTAGGCATTTAAAAAACCGCCTGATAATTTTTGTTCCGGACTTTTATTGTTCATGGTTGTTAAGACCGGCAGCAGAAAGGCGTCGCAAAGTGCTTGTCTCAGTTCGTTAGTTGTTCATTAGTGTTCTGGGGAGACAATGGCGTACTGTAATGTTCATTTGCCCACCACTACGCGGTATGCGGTACGCCACTACGACGCTACGCCACTTTGCTCCCGATTCGCCACTTCTTTTTAATGACTCGGCGTGTTGTTTACATGATAATGTCTGCTAAATTGCTGTGATGTAAATAAATGACTTGTTGTTTATGGAGACAGGTTGCGAAAAAAATACTTATGATATTTAATTGGCCATT
Source organism: Lithophane ornitopus (assembly GCA_948473465.1). Lineage (NCBI taxonomy): Eukaryota > Metazoa > Arthropoda > Insecta > Lepidoptera > Noctuidae > Lithophane > Lithophane ornitopus. The sequence goes on along the minus strand of OX419624.1, from coordinate 6,889,331 downwards.
GAGGAAGGAAAGAGTCAATGTAAAAGGCTATAAGAGTTGATATTCTTTATGACACTTGGAGAGGAATTTACACATAAACTCGCGCTTTCCTCCTATGGCGATAGGCAAAAACGATAGAACGCCACCTGTTACGATATCACTACTACAATTACTTACATACTCCTTTTGCCTCGTTTACGTTCATACATCGTTAATTTACTTTGGTTATAATTGTATTGTTTTGTACAATAGAATTGTGTGTGCACTGTGTGCAATGTTACAAATTTAATAACAAAACTAGCTGATGCCCGCGACTTCGCCCGCGTGGGTGTCGGTTATTACTTATTATATACCTACTAAAACCTTACTCGAGAACCACTCTATCCATTGATGAAAACCGCATGAAAATCGGTGCAGGAGTTTTTGAGTTTATCGCGTACAGGACGACAGGCAGACAGATGCGGCGGAGGACTTTGTTTTATAATTTATGTTAACCGACATTATTCCGAAAACAAACTGACTGGTTCTCATTTATCATCGTCATCCCAACCAAAAGGCGTCTTGGCCCAAATTAGTTTTAAACCAAAGCAAAACCAAAATACGTGTCTAAAGACGAGTTAATGTGAATAAATATCACTTAAATAGTTTAATTAGGTAGTGGTAGAAGTTTCCTCAATGTTCCGAACGTAGGGGTGTGCCCCACTGAGGTCCGTATTTCACGTTCATTGGTCCCCAGCGAGTCCTAGTCGGGAGCAATGCAGCGAGTTCAATGTTCGATCATTGCCCAAACATACAAGCTAAGTAAGGCTATACAGGTAGGTCAGGTGGAAGTTTAGCACGTTTGAGTTCACGTGCTTTCACCAAAAGTCATTTAGTAGGTACAATGAAAATAAACCAAATAGTTTTTTTAAGGCTTGCCCCCTAGTATATTGTACTTAAAAACTACCTCAGCTCAAATTCACTTTTTATCTCGCTCGCACCATACCACTCGCAGACTGAATGAGAGCGGGACGGAGTGGGGTGCTGGCGGCTCCAAGGCTCGAATAGTTTAGGTAATTGCTTCTTACTTTGAAAATAGTGGTAATAAAAAACAAAAGATCTACTTTATAGTTAGTTCAGTTATTATGCAATGTTTCATGATCGAATTTGAAGTTTTTTTTTAATACCAGCGGTTTATAGTTCGGTTTAGAGGTAACTTTAGATTTTTTTTAAAGCGAATTTCTAATTTTTTTATGCTTTTAGAGTTTTAGCGGATTCCTGAAAAAACCTACCCTGAAGACTCCTTTTACCTTAATGTACGGAGTTAGAACTAAAAAAAACACGCACACGAAGGGCTATTAAGATCGAGCAAAAAAGGCCGAAAATACACGTTTCATGTATAGTGAATTATTATAGTTATTTAATGTTTATTATTTGTTATTATAGCGGCAATAAAAATATACTATCTGGGGGGGGGACCCTAAAACGTAGGTGACACTGTTTACGCAGCATTTATAGAAATTTGAATTTAAAAAAAAAATACAAAAATGAAAACCGACTTCCATAAAAAAACACTCAAAACTGAAAAATAACTTTAATTTCGATGTCTTTGCTTTTCAATTTTCGTTTTTTGCCACCGACTTCCGAAATTAAAGTTATTTTTCAGTATTGAGTGGTTTTTTTTGGAAGTCGGTTTTTTTTTTGTAAAAAGTTTTTATTTTTCACTTTTTAGTTGTGGTACCTACCCCACACAAATCTAATACCACTAGCTGATGTAAATAACAGTGAAGGAGTAAATGAAAACATCGTCTAGATAAACTAAATGGGAAAAATACGTAATATTGAAGCTAACTCAAAAACTACACAAGCAAAGTTAATAAAATTTATATGGGACCACCTCGAAAGCATGCCCTACCATACAAAAAAAAAATCATCAAAATCGATTCATAATTGGCGGAGAAATCGAGTAACAAACATCCAAAAAAAAAGAAAACATACAGGCAATAGAGAACCTCCTCCTTTTTGAAGAAGTTGGTTAAAAACTAACAACAGTCTCGCATCTAAACTACCTACTTACCTGCATAAACCTATCACGAAATAATCAATCAATCAACCTATCGCAGTCCACTGCTGAACATAGACCTTTCCCAGGCTGCTCCACTAAACTGTCCTCCGTATTCCGCATCCAGTCTGCTCCAGCCACCTTTTTAAGGTCGTAGGTCCATCTAGCTCACGAAATAATAATTATTCGTGCTCAAAAAGCATTATTACATCTCGATACAGACATACCTACAAACACAGATTAAAATGTGTCCATCCGTTTAATATGAAATGAATTTTCGAGACAATGATGAATGGTCAACGTTACCATATTCAATTTCCATCGCAAATATTTAGTTTCAATTTCGCTATCGAAACGGCACGTTAAATATGGAGGAAGTGACGTCATGCGTCCGGATTTTATACCTGTGAGGATTTATGGTGGAAGTGGGTACTGTTGTAGGACATGTTACTGGCTTGGAATATTTCAGCGGTTTACACTTTTCAGTATTAATATCATGTTCGAAATATTAAGATTTAAAAAAGAAAGTAGGTACCTATTTAAAAATGGCCTATTCTTGAAAAAAGGCGTTTATTTGCTGAAAGCTGAAATGCTATTGTACTAATGCTACACAAAACAAACTGAAGTTACGAAGACCATAATGTAGTATAGCATAATCAGCCTATAATGTTCCCACTGCTGGGACACAAGCCTCCTCTCTGTGAGAGGGAGCGGGCCGTAATCCACCACGCGAGCCCAGTGCGGGTTGGTAGATGTCACATGTCTTCGAATTTTTGGTTCTAGGACATGCCGGTTCCCTCACGATGTTTTCCTTCACTGTTTTGAAAGCAGTGGCGATGAAATAATTTACACAAAGTAAAGCGCCTGTCGAGAACCTACGACCTACAACTCGTAAGTCGTGGCCGTTACTACCATATGCAGCACTTATAATAAAGTTTCTAAACATCCTCGCCCTGCAGATGCAACCAGTATTCACTTTCTGCTTATCAGTCGCCATCAGGAGCAGCTAGCTCTTAGAATTAATTAATTACTGCACTGTATAAAGAGGAGAGCTTATTTAGTGCTGCCACGTGTGAGTGACTACGTTACATATGTATTTACTTAAAGTAATACATAGACATATACAGGGTTATTGATGTCGGCAATCCATTAAAGGGATGTAGGAGACCTCTCTCGAAAATTGCTGACATTTGCATAGGGGTCAAAATGGGTCATTTGGTTGTAAATGAGGTCATTAGCAACCAAATGACCCCTGATGACTAATTGCTAAGGATATTTCGGTTATACGGGGTTATTGGTTATGCGTCGGCAATGCGTTAAGGGGATGTAATGCAATTGCCCCCTGATGACCCCTATGCTGATGCCAACCACTTTCGTGTAATTTGACATTTTATATTTTAAAATGTATAAAATAAAGATATAAAATGGCAAATGCCTCGAAAATTGTTGACATTGGCATAGGGGTCATCAGGGGTCATTTGGTTGCAAATGATCTCTCCTACATTCCCTTAACGCATTGCCGACGTATAACCAATAACACTCTATAACCTAAATATCCTAAGCAATTAGCAATCTCTATGAGGTTTAGTAATGAGTGTCTACGTGAGCCTAGTTACAAAACAACTAGTAAACTAAACAACAACAAAATAATAATTATATCCTATTAAAAATGCGAAAGTTTGTATGTTTGGATGTTTGTTACTCAATCTTTTTTTAAATTTGGATGTTTGGCACACCGATAGACCACGACCTGCGTTAGGGCAAAAGGTACTTTTTATCCAGGTAGTACATTCCCGTGGGATAATTTGCGACCTCCAAGAGTGCGAAACCGCAGGCAAAAGCTAGTTTGTATATTTACCTACATTTCGAAATCAAGCTGTTCAGTATTATGAAAAGAACCGCCCCCTTTTAATAGATGCAGGTATCTATGAACAAACTGGATAATTCACAGTATAAGCAACGTAAAAGCGAAGCTATAAGAGAGCATCATTCTTTCTCCCTTCCCCAAATGACAAACACCCCTTATAAACTCCGGAGTTAAAAGATAAATAACGTTTCCCCCAAAATTGAACAAAAATTAAACTTTAACAGCATCTGTAGCCACTTAGATTGAGATTATGAGTGTAACATTTCGTGCTGAAGATGGGAACGGCATTAAAAATGTAGATTTTTCTTTGGACCTTACTATCGCCGCTGAATTCTAAATAGGGTGGCGGTAAACCGCACTCGATGTAACAGTCCCTTTGCCGCTTCACAAACTATGATTGGGCTGTGAAAACAGCGGTGCCGTATCGTTGTATTGACTAAAGTTCTTAGAGTCTTAAAGTTAAAAAAGCGTTCAGAAATGCCATTTTTTATTTAGGAAACACTTTTATAATGAACCGTAGACATGACATGACCTAAATCAAGCTGATAGGTAAGAAGTGATGTCGCAGTTTGAACATTTCCCTCAAAAGATCGAAATCGCATGCACTAAGTTTAAACGAGTCTGCCCACTACACCGTACCATACCATTGACCGTACTATGAACTTATCAGGCACGGAAGGAATACTGTGCCAAATAGAACGTATCAACAACGTATCATACCCGTGCTTAACGGTTTCAGTGACCGAGACCGTATCATCCGCGTGCCATATCCGTACGGTTCCCATTCTCTCGATCGTAGTAGTTCACCAGTATTTTCGCCGTCGCGTGCCATGCACGGAGCGCATCGGCACTGGCAAAATATTCTCGCCGCGCCGACAAAAATGTTGACGCAATGTGCATGGCAAGTGACGTTGTTGGTCGGTGACGGAACGGTCTAGTCTCATACTTTCTCATACAAAGAATATTGTTTTCTCATACAAAGAATACTTTCACATACAAAGAATATTGTTTTGCTTGACTCGTTCCTAGCACGATCATGGTATGATACGATGCAGCGGGGTAGTGGACATACTCCTTAACCTCATCTGCTTGAAAAACCATTGGATATAAAAAAAACAAATCATTCGTTTAAAATTTCATGGTTGCTAGTCTAAACTAGAATAAAAAAAACTGAATGAAGAAATACCATATATTTAGTGCGCCATCTCTCATTTTTTATTATTCAACCGCTATTTTCGGGGCCGTGATTTTACTACACATCCGAAAGGGATTTGGCGGAAGCTTGAACAGAGAATGCTGCGCAAGCAAAACCAAACTTTGCGGCTCAAACTTTAGAGCTCAACAATGCTTGTGGTAAAACAGCTTGACTATGTTGAACTAGAGTCAAACAGTGCATAAGCATATTTTTATGTTTATTTCAGGGCTGGATTGCGCCTGCAGTGAATTTGAATAGCACAGTTTGTGAAATATGCAAGTGATATCACGTGTAGTCGTATAGTTTTATTTACATCCGGTCGTTGAATATGAATATCCGGTTTTGACGGCGTAAATAAAAATTGTAGCACATGAAAATGAAGTGAACTTGTTCTTATTACTTACAAATTGCATTTTTAACTTTCGGTTTTCATGCCATATATCACTGCTCGCTGACTGATCAGTATATGATTCGTTGTTAATAAATGAAAATTAATTTAATGCTTAAAACTCGACAATAATATTCTATAAAATCCAGTCGGTGAATATCATAATTGGAACAAAGGAGCAACAAACATGTTCGCTTGAGGTTCGCTGATGACGAAAATATAATTAATCATCACAAAATAAAAGGCTTCGTAAAATGTCCGTTCACGTTTAAATGCTAATTATCACCAAGGACATTTTATAGGGCATAATATTGTAAAGTTACACATAAAAAATTTCGGAAAACATAATATCTTTCTGTACAGATCGATTGTATTCTGATCATTTACAATTAATAACGTTTTTTTTTGGCAAATCTAACTCAAACACACTTGATAATCGATATCTTGATTCACTTAATAGATATTATGTAAACACTATCTCATGCACGTCAGCAGTGAGGCCGCTGTCACTAATGTCAACTGTCAGTTCACCACGAATGGTGGGAAACGTTGGAAAGTGAGGCGGTACCTGCACGGGAGGCTTGGTGTAATGATGAGCCAGTGTAGTGATATAAATCAGATTAAATACGGGATTAACTCCTATTAGAACGTTACTACTCGTTTATTTTTCATTTTAATGTTTTCATGTGAAATACAATATTTTGAATTTTGATTTTGAATCCTCTGGTCTTTCGAGAGTAAAAAGCAAATATTTATTTTCCAACTTTATTTCCACGGGTCTTATGAAAATTCTTTTTAAAATTCATACGTAGGTACTACCCACATATCCAGGGAAATACGTAAAAAAAATGGTTGGCTCAAAGCTATAAGAAATGTGACCATCTGACGAAAGATATGGCTCCCTAGACGCGCTTCGACGAGGTTGTCACGACAAATATTTTGTGAGACTTTTAGGATCTTCAAGGTTGGGTAGATGTCAGGGTCGGTGCAAACTTAGGAGTTTTTATATGCCTATACGGGTAGGTATATCATGCATTTTCGTCTAGCGTTTTGAGAAAGAGGTGGGTACCTACTTAGCTTTTTGGCGTCGGTTTATATTCAGTATATAATAAAGGGTCGAATAATAGTAGCATAATGTTATGTGTATTAGGTATGGGCGTGTCAAGTTAGACGACTATACCCGAAAATTGTCTGACTTTCAGAGTACCTAGACATCCGACAATTTCAGGATTCTGAATTCATTTCTTCCCTTCACCTATTCTGTGTCCATATTCCGTAAAGCATTCGGCCCTGTCTGGCACCGTGGAAGGCGACTATTTCCTCGGAATGCTCTCACGGCACCCACACAAATCTCCCCGGTCGAACGGAACGGATTCGAGAACCATTCGAGACATTGCTTCCGTTTTGTAGATTCGTTTCATTCGCATTTTTGTGTTAAAGGATTGGTACAGGCACAGCTGATCACAAAGACGAACGAAAGACGAAAAATATAATATATTTACCTAATTTAAAAACCTACGCTTGCCGGGGTTGGTCCGTGGATGGGTGACCATTTTCACATATCGAGACTCCTCCGTGCCTCGGAAAGCACGTTAAGCCATTGGTCCCGGCTGTCATTTGTGGATCTTTGACTGTCGTTACGAGTCGTCAGAAGCCCGAAAGTCTGACAACCAGTCTAACCAAGGGGTATCGTATTACCCAGTTACTGCGTTGTGGAGGTCAGATAGGCAGTCGCTCCATGTAAAATACTGGTATTCGGCTGCATCCGGTTAGACTGGAAGCCGACCCCAACATAGTTGGGAAAAGGCTAGACAGATTGATTAACCTAATTTAAAAACTTACAGACAAAATAATAATTATGGACTCTGCGATCATTGTGCCGATACTCGTATCAGCCAATGGCTTAATTGCCAAGAGCTTCGACCAACACCTATGGAGGCTCTCGTTGGGCAGCTGGGCTAAGGGCCTGGTTCAGAAAGTGGTACTCCTGGACACGGCCCGTATTTTAAGAAGGTTCCTCTCTCTGAAGCCCTGACCTCCGGTGGCTTGGACCCTATTCCCGATACCGATGGGCTACTATATTTTAATGTTTTTATACATCTATAGTGGGGATGGTTTAATTTTTTCTCGTCTATCCCAATAGTGTGGGGTGTTGTTGGAACGGTCGAAATTGCGAGTTTGTGAAAACCATTTTTGGATTCGAGAATCTGTTTGCGAAATATTACGCTTTAAAGTGCTAACTTTTGTTAGAGTCAAGTGCCCCATCATCAATTGACTTCTCCCGCTCTGGGCGGATCGGAAGGGCGTGTCAGACTTTTACAGACTGAAACCCACCCGTGTTTCTTCAGTTGCCTGTTGCCAGGGTCCCGGTATCCCTTTCGGACATTCTCGCAACCCTGACAGGAAGTTAGCACCCCCTGCCAGCTAAATGGTTGGTTTTGGATATGTAAAAAAATCATGGCAGCTGTAGTATTTATAACGAAATTAAAAGGAAAACTATCACAGCTAAGTAGGCTCTGCAAGTTCACGAGTAATAATTAATCGACGAACTTAAATTTGCAGTTGCAAAAACATGTTCCCCCATACGAAATGTATGGGAGAACATGTTTTTCAACTACAATATTAAGTTTGTTCTTGGCATAAATTCATCCCAACTACGGAACCCTACATCTTGCGTGGTCCGACACGCACTTGGCCGGTTTTTATTTTATCTAAGTTTTAGCTCGAGTGTAGGTAGGTACCTATTGAAAACTAGCAACAAAATATTTAGATACTTTGTTTTTATTTAATCCATACTCAGAAACGTTAATCATGTTGGGTTTTTATACAAATATTTACGATAACCTAGGTATAGGTTATCGTAAATATTTTATTTAGTTTTAGACATGGTAGCTAATAAAAATATTTTTTTAGGTAAGTAAGTAGTGGAATAAAGATTGGAGTCGGCGGTGTGTAGCCAAGTAGAAGTACAACGTAAAAGGCCGTTTAAAAAAAAACGGTTTTTTAGAGCGTCACTTATCTAACCAGTGTGACAGTATTTTTCTAAAACTCGATGTGATTAACCCCAAGATACATATTATGTACCTACATACATTGTATCTGCTCTATATCATGTCTCAGTGATGCACTGCTATTTTTCCACGTCCCGACGTAAAGCTAGGTACTCCAGCACAAAAAACTAGTTCCCCAGAAAACAAAGCAGGAAACCAGCGCTTGTTATTCAATAAAAGAACTCGTCGATTCAAGGGAACGCTTGAAAAAACTTGCCATTGCAATTTTCTGCACCAACCTGAGAGTAAATCGAGAGAGCGAACTATGCATTCTAATTGTATACACAATGAACTGTTGCCGCTTTCTCCTTACGAATCTTACTTCAGTGCATAATACATAAACAAGAATAGTATTGTTCCTTTAACTCGACTTGTTCCATTCTCTTTGTAAATCTCGCGAAATTGGCGCGAGAATGTTTATTTTACAAAGTACACACCTCTAATGACCCGTTAGGTACATGTTTGTAGAACTATATTTAAGAATAGTGTCACACTACGTGTTTCATGACTCAGCTTTTTACTTGAGGTAGTGAAATTAATTTGTTTTGGTGTAAAAATATTGGGGCCTATGAAATGTGTCGTTTTTTTCTCACACATAGAGAACCTCGTCACTTCTATGATTTAAAATATTCATCAATTGCTTGGTATTATATCGAATAATGACCATCATAGTCAACTACCAATAGTAAAAAAAACCTTATTACTCATAGTTTTCTAAACATAAAAAAGACCTTAAAAATTACTCCTCATTTTGTTAGCAGAAATGACCACTTTTTTTTTTTATCTTAGCCTAAACTTATGTTTGTCGCTTAATCTCAGTGGCATACGTTATCTTAGTTTTTAAACATTAGTCCATAAAAGTTTTAAAACATTAGTGTTCATGGTTGTTAAATAAATTAAGAAAATGTTAGTATGATAAATGCAACTTCTTTAAAATTCCCCATACAAAACACCAATTTCATAGGTGGGGACCTAATATAAAAGTAGGATACCTTATCTAAAATCATACAAACCCTAGCGTGTATGGCCACCATTAGTAATGACCGCGAATCGGTTTTACGATTCATCATTTCGTTTACGAAAGATCGAACCACCAGTGCCTTTATACTTTATACCGCCAGTGCACAAAACATTCCCATTGGCCAGATATCTCTTCGTTGTGGCTGGTGTGTCCATGTAACAAAGGCCGAAGCCCTTATCAAGAGGCCAGAGGGGATCGATAGCAGGAATTAATGTAAATAACTTAAATTGTGAAGATGAACTAGCAACGTCATAAGTGCGAATGCGATCTTTGCCTCTTCACGAAACCACCGTGATGACTAAAAATGTCCATACATCGCTGTGGAAAATGCTCTACACCCAGTTGCAAACCTCGTAATATTCATATCTGTTAAATAAGATGTTTTTGAGTAAAATTCAATAATAAAACACAATTGACAACACGAAAATGCCTTATCTTTTCGGTGAATCTTTTATTTTAAAACTAACAACAAGTTAATAACTTCGTCGAGGCAATAGACTTGACAAGTGTCAATAGATTTTCAACTTGAAAACAATGAAAGACAATATAATGGAGAGAGAAATGTTTATTACTCCATCCTTTCCACTCCACATCGCAATAGCTTCACAACGGATAACAGCTGCAAAAGTTTAATGAATACTAGAAAACAAATTCCCGTTAGTTCCCTACAAACTAAGTTATCGGTTGGCAGCACTAAGTTTCTAGCTTCGATCGAAATCAATTTGGAAACTGCACGAAGTTTTTAGAGTAACTCTTATCAAGAGTTTGAGGAAGTTCCCAGGGGAGACGCTCCGACGTAAACTAATTTGTCATCGAATAAATCGTCAATCATCGAAATTTTTTGTTCGTCAAGTCGCTGAGCTCCTTAAGTTCTGAGTTGAGCTCCGCCATTACTGACAAATGCTTGCACTGACTGGACAGGTCCACTCAAATCTGTGTGGTTCTTTCCTCAAAAGACCATTTCAGACTCGAATTTACATGGTCCTCATATGGCTTGACCAAGATTATGTCTGGACTTTAAAAGAGACTGTGACCTCTGAGTTTGTTTCGGCCTTTCTTCTCAGAGTAGTCAGATAGGAAACGCCGACCTCATCTAGCTTATTTTTAATATTTTTTAATATGACGTGTAAAAGTGATTCCAATATCCTATTTACAGAATAAACAATTTCATTTCATTTCATTTCATTTCATTTTCATTTCAATACGTTACACACGAAAAATTTGAGCGAAATATACGGTTTTGGGAGATTCTGTCCCCGGTGTAGCTTCAAGAGAGAAAGATTTTGTTGAATGTCAACAGAATTATTTAAGGAATTTAAATAATTTTTGAAGTACCACTACTTAGTAGCAGTTGACAAAAAAGCATGGGATACCTACTCGTTGGAAAAAAACAATGTCAACAGTAGAGCATCTAGATGTTGTGGTTATGGTTAAGCACTTTAATTTTATCTTGGTTTGATGACTCCTGACATCATGCATGATTCACGGATTGTTTATTACAATAATACATGTCAGGGCCATTATTATCTTGTTCTCATTTAATACCTAACGCAGATTCAACTCAGAAAGGACTTTATTAGGTATGTTTTATCTAAACCAATATAAGATCACGCGTCACTGCTCGTGATCTCTTCAATACAAACTCAAGGAAACCTACCAATTGCGTGCCGGACCACGCACAGTGAAGGGTTCCGTAATTAGAATGAATATTGACGCCTGCACATTATTCATAATAACGACCGCAAAAGTAAGTTCGGCGTCATCATCACCTGCTTAGCCCTTTGCCAACTATGTATGTTGAGGTTGGCGTCCAGACTTACCAGATGCAGGTGCAAAACAAAAATAAGTTTGTATTTCATAGTATTTGTCGGAAAAAGTATGAACAGCTAAGTTATTTCTACGGTTGTAACCGAAAATATATAAGTATCTATCTCAGAAACTATTGGCTTAGATAGCAAATTCTGTTAGAAACATCATAATCTTTTTATTTATGGGATCCAACAATACCCCAAATGCTATCATATCATATGTACCTTTCCAATTGCCATTAATGTAGTGCAAGTAGTTCACGAGTAAAATGACTGTGTAACATCCGGACGGACTGACAGACGTGTCTCAATTAAAACTTTGTTACCTACCAAAAAACCGTGTTTATCAGTTATTTAGTCTAAACACCTTTTAAATATGACATTTCTGTATGGAGTTTGATATAAAACTGACATAGATAAGCGTTTAACAAGTGTCTAAGTTGTCGTGGTAAGACCCTAAGGGTTCCGTTTTTGTCATTTCACTACGGAACTCTAATAACGCCTATCTAATATTATCAAAGTCAAAGGTTATTTTGCTAATATAGGTATAAATGAAGCAGTATCTATTCGCATGCGGTAAAACATATCGTATCATCAAGCATGTGGCAATTAATAGTTCTCTCAGTGTTTTTAACTACTGCACATGCAGACATTCAAAACTTTTATGGAAATTGGACAGTCGTGATGGTGTTCCCCGACAATGCGAGCACTCAGGCTTGTTTAAAATATTCGGTCTCCAAAGATAATGACGTACAATGTCAATGTGATGACGGAAAAATGACAATGCTCTTAGATTTTAACTTTCCAGAATATTCCGATGGACAGAGTCAGAGAAGTCTTAAGAAAGTATTTCCAGTCTTTGAAGCAAAGACTGCAGCGGAAGTCGTAAGTTCTTTGGGCGTCTCCTGCAGATGTGGCGAAAAGAATTATTCCGGGCGTTTCGTTGTAAGAAGAATTAATGATAACTACTTCATATCATACATTGTTAAGGACAACTACATGAGTTTAGCGGAACCTAACGTAGCGATGGTACAGGGAAGAATCGTTCAAAATGCTTCTGAAATACAGAAGATAGTAAACCAAGTGGAGGATTTGAGCGGAAGAAGAGGAAAAGTAGTATGCTCACCAGCTTAGTAGTTTTACGCATGAAAAAAGGTAGTTACATACTTTAAGAGTGCTGTCAATATGTAATTGTATATACTTACAGGACTTTTTACTAGACATGGTAGGCATCACTATATATTCTGAATATTGTATTTTAACCATGTAATGGGATCAGAATTTTTTTCGTTTGTACTCTATTGTTAAATCTGCCTATGTACATTTAATTAATAAATTATCAAGTTAAAAGTGTTTTTTTTTTTTTTTTTTGGGTGGGAAATCATCATATGACTTCTCCCGCTCTGGGCGGAGCGGAAGGGCGTGTCAGACTCTTACTGACTAAAACCCACCCGTGTTCCTTCAGTTGCCTGTTGCCAGGGTCCCGGTATCCCTTTCGGACTATTCCGCAACCCTGACAGGAAGTTAGCAGCCAGCCAGCTAAATGGTTGGTTTTGGATAAAACGATTAATAATATAAGTTTTTGAAACTCCTGGAAGCGCGCCAACCTATAGCTGCGTCCTGCTATCCAGTAAGTGATTTTCTTCATTTCTCTTAGGATTTTCCTCGTATATTTTTATAAGCATTGCATCATAAAACAACTTACTACAAGTTACCTATAAGTACCTACTTAAATAGTCACAGAAATGTGCCCTCGACAGTTCGAAAGATAGTTAATATATACGTAGAATCATCTTCACTTTGTTCTTCGCATATTACAACCTAGTTCCATAATTCTAAACCTACAAGTTGACCAAACTTTTAGTGATAATAAGGTACTCTCTCTGGGATCAGTTAGAAGAAAATGCACTTTGCATAAATATCTCAATTAGAAAGTTTCATTTCAACTAATTTCTGCTGCATCTAATGATTCTATGAAAAGTATGTTCAGTTCAAAGTAGGCATAACTTTCTAGAGGAACGTGTTACCTTTCATCATTGTGTTACGCGAGAATTTATTTGTTTCTAATCATCATCATTTCAGCCGAAAGGCGTCTACTGCTGGACATAGGCCTCTCCCAAGCACTGCCACTTGAACCGGTTCTGTGCTTCTCGCATTCAGCGGATTCCTGTGGCCTTCGCCAAGTCCTCGGTTCACCTTGTGGGCCTTCCAACGCTACGTCTTCCGGTACGCGGTCGCCACTCCAGAACCTTTCGGCCCCATCAGCCATCTGTCGGTCATTCTGCGAGCAATGCCCTGTACTCAGACCAACAAAAAAGGATAGACGGAGCGCGCCGAACATGAAAAATGAAGCCACCTTTTTATCTATGTGTGTGTAAAAGGGGTTGTCATTTATTAAAGTCTTTCCCTATAATTTGGGGAATAATATTGTATGGGTAGGATAATATTGTACGAGTAAGATATTGTTGAGTATGGTATTATAACTCGATTGTTAAGAAGGACTTATATTCCGAAACAAAAACAAAATATTTTACATCGCTATTTCGTATAGCTACTATCTATTTACTTTTAGTTTCAGTATTACTTGGAAATCTAAAATATAAATAAACAAAAAAAGAAAACAGGAATATAATTACTCGAAATAAGAAATCATAATTTAAATCGGTTTAATCGAATGGGAAAATTTGAAATCACATTATGGCAACCCTCCCGCCGTTATGTCACCGCTTTCATTCGTTCATTCGTTGTGGTTTTTTATTCCAAGTAACCTAAAATTCATAGTTAATTAAATTAAAAAACGATGTTATTTCAAGTACGTACAAGAACGTTTGGCTCCCAGGCTGGACCGGGCTGGGGCCGCCTTGGGGCGGCTCCTGCCCAATCTTGGGTGGCCAAACGCCTCCTGCCGGAGGCTCTACGCGGGGGTCGTGCGGTCCATGGCCCTTTACGGGGCACCGGTGTGGGCGCGTTCCATTAGGCTGCGGCCAGCCCGCCGGTTGAACGCGTCCCAAAGGATCATGGCCATACGGCTGGCCCGGGGATACCGCACGGTCTCTCGTGAGGTGGCGAGCCTCCTTGCCGGATTACCGCCATGGGATCTGGAGGCAAAGGTCCTCGCGCCACTCCCAGATGAAGCGCCGGGGCGTAACTCCGCTGCCGCGAGAAACCGCGGCACAGCGGACAGAGCTCCGGCAGGATCTCATGGCGGCATGGAGAGTGCGATTGTCGCAACCCAGTGCTGGGCACTGGGGGACTTATCGCCGCAATTGTGGCGTGCCCACGCCACAATTGCGGCGATAAGTCCCCTCTTTGAGGAGTGGCTGGAGAGGCGCCACGGCGTCCTCACCTTCCGCCTGACGCAGTTCCTCACCGGACATGGCAGCTTCGGGAGGTACCTGTGTAGGATTAGGCGGGAGGAAACGCCCGGGTGTCATCACTGTGCGGATCGTCCGGAGGACACGGTGGAGCATACGGTGGAGGTGTGCCCTGCTTGGGCGGAGCACCGCCGTGTCCTCGTGGAGGCGATTTTCGGCAATGACCTTTCGCGTCCGGCTCTGGTCCAGGCCATGGTACGGAGCGAGAGGGCATGGGAGGCGGTCACCTCCTTCTGCGAAGCAGTGATGTGAGGCGGAACGCGTGAGGGAGAGGCAAAGCTTGCGCCCTCACGCCCCTAACCGCCGCTGGAGACACCCTGGGCGTCGGGAATCCCAGGCGGATTCCCGGCCACCATAGGCGCGGGCTTGCGGACGGCGAGCAATGGGTAACTCACCGTCCGATAATGACCAGGCCCGGGTCGATGGCGCGTCGTTTTCCACGCGCGCCTCAAAGAGATGTTAGCACACCGGACGGGGTCCGTTAGGACAGATGCCTGCCAGGGTTGCGGAATAGTCCGAAAGGGATACCGGGACCCTGGCAACAGGCAACTGAAGGAACACGGGTGGGTTTTAGTCAGTAAGAGTCTGACACGCCCTTCCGCTCCGCCCAGAGCGGGAGAAGTCATTTGATGAATTCCCTTTTTATGTGATTTGCTATTGTTTTTACTACACAGGAAGGCTTAATTCCATTTTTTTTATTGATGTTAACTAGACGACGACTCGTCACGTACTAGGAGCGATGAGCATGGTTTTAGTGTAGGTGTGTGCGTGAGCCTGTGTGTTTACTTGCAGGAGCACGGTTTTGTGGCTTCACTTTTGATGTACGGCGCGCTCCGTCTATCCTTTTTTGTTGGTCTGAAGCCCTGTATTAATTTTAACTGTTCATGGTACTGGTCAATTTTCATCTATTTTCATAAATATCTTTAAAATTATTTATTTTAAAATTATAAAAAATGTTTTGAGATTCTCGCAACAAGCACTTTCATTTAATACCTATATCACACGGTACAGTTTTCATTTTTTTTTTATTTGCCTCCCAAATGTGACCCCCGTATTCAAAATTCATAAAGTTTCGTTACACTTCCATGTTTGGGTCACAGAAATACATATCTGTACCTTTCAACTTAATCGGTCGTCGTACCTCTATAGTGTACCTTCTCGTTTTAAGAACCATATATATGTCAACAGTAGAGCATCTAGATGCTGTGGTTAAGCACTTTAATTTATCTTGGTGTGATGACTCCTGACATCATGCATGATTCACGGATTGTTTATTACTGTAATACATGTCAGGGCAATTATTATCTTGTTCTCATTTAATACTTAACGCAGATTTAACTTGAAAAGGAATTTATTATGTTTTATTTAATTGTCCACTAAACCAATATAAGATCACGCGTCACTGCGCGTGATCTCTTACATACAAACTCAAGAAAACCTACAAATTGCGTGCCGGACCACGCACAGTGAAGGGTTCCGTAATTAGAATGAATATTTACGCCTACACATTATTCATAATAACGACCGCAAAAGTAAGTTCGGCGTCATCATCACCTGCATAGCCCTTTGCCAAATATGTATGTTGAGGTTGGCTTCCAGACTTACCAGATGCAGGTGCAAAACAAAAATAAGTTTGTATTTCATAGTATTTCTCGGAAAAAGTATGAACAGCTAAGTTATTTCCTACGGTATTGTAACCGATTATATATCCTACCTCAGAAACTATTGGCTTAGATAGCAAATTCACTTAGAAACATCATAATATTTTTATTTATCAGATCCAACAATACCCCAAATGCTTATGTGCATTGGCATTTTATTAAATATCTTTCCAATTTTCATTAATATAGTGCAAGTAGTTCACGAGTAAAATGACTGTGTAACATCCGGCCGGATTGACAGACGCGAGACGTATCTAAATTATAAGGTTTCCGTTTTTATCATTTCACTACGGAACCCTAATAACGCCTATCCAATGTTATCGAAGTCAAAGGTTATTTTGTCAATATATAAATAAAGTAGTATACTATTCGAATGCGGTTAAACATATCGTATCATCAACCATGTGGCAACTAATAGTTCTGTCAGTGTTTTTAACTACTGCACATGCGGACATTCAAAGCTTTTATGGAAATTGGACAGCCGTGATGCAGTTCCCCGACAATGTGACCGATCGGACTTGTTTAAAATATTCGCTTTCCAAAGATAATGACCTACAATGTCAATGTGCTGACGGCAAAACCACAACGCTCTTAGATTTTAACTTTCCAGAACGTTCCGATGAACAGAGCTACCACTTTCGTGGAAAAAACTTACCAAGTCTTAAGAAAATATTTCCAGTTCTTGAAGCAAAGACTGCAGCGGAAGTCGTAAGCTCTTTGGGCGTCTCCTGCAGATGTGGCGAAGAGAATTATTCCGGGCGTTTGGTTGTAAGAAGAATTAATGATGACTACTTCATAATATACTCAGATCATACTAAAAAGGAAAAATACATGAGTTTAGCGGAACCTAATGTAGCGATTGTACAGGGAAGAATCGTTCAACCTGCTTCTGAAATACAGAAGATAGTAAACCAAGTGGAGGATTTGAGCGGAAGAAGAGGAAAAGTAATATGTTCACTAGCTTAGTGCTATTACGCATGAAAAAAGGTAGTTACATACTATGAGAGTGTGGTCTATATTTAATTTTATATACTTACTTAAATAATCCTTGTCTTTTTTTGTTTTTCATTACCGTAAACATGGTAGGCATCACTATATATTCTGAATATTGTGATAAATACTTTTTACCATGTAATAGGATAAGAAAAATTTTCGTTTGCACTCTATTGTTAAATCTGCTTATGTACATTCAATTAATAAATCATCAAGTTAAAAGTGATTTTCTTTATTCCTTTAAGTATTTTCCTCGTGTAGCGCGAACCGTTTCTGAACGTCTCAAAACCAAGTGCGGCTCCAGGACGCCAACCTATAGCTGCGGCCTGCTAAATCATCCAGTAAGTCATTTTCTTCATTTCTCTTAGTATTTTCCTCGTATACTTTTTTACGCATTGCATCATAAAACAACTTACTACGAGTTACCTATAAATACCTACTTAAATAGTCACAGAAATGTGCCCTCGAGAGTTCGAAAGATAGTTAATATATACGTAGAATCATCTTCACTTTGTTCTTCGCATATTACAACCTAGTTCCATAATTCTAAACCTGCAAGTTGACCAAACTTTTAGTGATAATTAGGTATTTTCTCTGGGATCAGTTAGAAGAAAATGAACTTTGCATAAATATCTCAATTAGAAAGTTTCATTTCAACTAATTTCTGCTGCATCTAATGATTCTATGAAAAGTATGTTTAGTTCAAAGTACGCATAACTTTCTAGAAGAACGTGTTACCTTTCATCATTGTGTTACTCGAGCATTTATTTGTTTCTAATCATCATCATTTCAGCCGAAAGGCGTCTACTGCTGGACATAAGCCCCTCCCAAACACCGCCACTTCAACCGGTTTTGTGCTTCTCGCATCCAGCGGATTCCTGTGGCCTTCACCAGGGGGCTTAAAACAGCCACTTTGGCAGAATCATAATAGGAAAATATTATGAATCATCATAAAATGTCACAAACTGACGATTCATAATAATGATCTGCGTGCGATTAATATTACGAAATAATTCATCTGTTTGACAGTTTTCTATGGAGATTCGTAAAATGGTCCACAAATTATGAATTGCTTTTGTGTCAAATTACAGGAATTGCTAATGATAGCTGGGAATTCAGGAAATGAATTGCTTTTAAAGGAATTGCTAATGCGGCTGTTTTACGCCCCCTGTTCCCCCTGTGGTAATGGTCAAGTTTCATATATTTTCATATTAAAATTATAAAAAATGTATTTGAAATCCTCGCAACAAGCACTTGATATGTCACACGGTACAGTTTCTATTTTTTTTTTTTTATTTGCCTCCCATACTTGACCTTCTTATTAAAAATTCATTAAGTTTCGCTCCATTGGATTCGGTGCAAATTGGCTGTGACAGACGGACAGAGAGTCATACGAGTAATCTTATAAGGGTTCCTTTTTTTCCTTTTCGTCTACGGAACCCTAAAAATGATAAGATTTTACGTAAACCCAAAAGGAGGTACCTAGTGTACCTAATCGTTGTTAAAAAAAAACTATATATATGTCAAAACTTGAATTTATCTTGGTGTGATGATTCCTGGCACATGCATGATTCACGGATTGTTTATTATTACTGTAATACATTATTATCTTGTTCTAATTTATTACCTAACGCAGATTTAACTTGGAAAGGAATTTATTATGTTTTATTTAAGTGTCCACTAAACCAATAAAAGATCACGCGTCACCGCGCGTGATCTCTTACATACAAACTCAAGAAAACCTACCAATTGCGTGCCGGACCACGTACAGTGAAGGGTTCCGTAATTAGAATGAATATTTACGCCTACACATTATTCATATTATCGACCGCAAAAGTAAGTTCGGCGTCATCATCACCTGCATAGCTCTTTGCCAACTATGTATGTTGAGGTCGGCTTCCAGACTTACCAGATGCAGCTAAAAACAAAAATAAGTTTGTATTTCATAGTATTTCTCGAAAAAAGTATGAAAAGCAAAGTTATTTCTATGGTTGTAACCGATTATAATAAAGGGTGGCCGGAACATTGACGTCCAAAAGTAAAATTCAGGTCCCTTGTATCGTGGAGTATCCGAATTACCCCCATGTATGTTCCGCGACTTTTCATAGCTATCGACTTATGATTTTTTTTCAGAAATTTTGAGAATTTTCCACCTGACCAATTTAAAAATAATCTTTAAAAAAAAGTAGAAGGCTTTGTCGAACATTTTTTTTTGCAACTGAATCTTCATGAGTTGTGCTTTTATATAATATTTTATAATATATAAAATAATCAACTTCGTAACTCTGATGAAAGTTATGAAATTGTTGGTCTAAAGTGAAAAATGTACGTTTGGTAAATTATTACTCTAATTTCAACTTCAAATTAAAAATCTAAGCAGGTAACTTCATGCTTTCTAGGCAGGCCTCAAGAATGCGCCAGATGATCAGCTTTCATATTGTTTTAAAAAAAGTACTTACTGCATACTTAATAGTACTTAGTAGTACTTATTACTTTGGCTACAATCGGCCTTCTAAGACAGCGAGGTGGAAAAGGACCATGCGACATTTTGGACCAAATGCTAAACAGTGATTTAACATAATGCCATATTATGAAAGCTTTTGGGGTATTATTTCATTCATCCTATGTCAGCTTAGTCGAAATCGAAGGCGAACATGGTGTTTTTGAACATTCAAAAATGTAAAAACTAACCTAACCTAACCTACAGGTTATTTATTTATTTAAACTTTTCGCACTCAAAAAAAAAGGTACAAAAGCGGACTTAAGGCCTTAGGCATTCTCTACCAGTCAACCAAGGGTGGTGCAGAGATTAGATTGCGGGTGCTCTGATTGAGAGGAACAAAGAGAAACAATAAATTAAAGATATAATATCATAATGCATTATAGGTAAAACAGTTTTTACAGTACATAAATACGCTATCAACTTATGATACATATAATAAGTTTAGGTTAGGATAGGAACGTTAGGTTAGGTTAGATAATGCCCATGTATGTAGGTATGTAGGTAGGTAGGTAGGTACTCTTTTTTATTATTCTTACCCAACCTCTGAAGCTATTTTTTGGTTAGTTTTCGGTATTCTTATCATTAACATACCTTATGAAAGAGAAAATGGGCAAAAAAATTGTTTTTGTCAGTTGCCTAGTTTTAAGGATTATCCACCTCGCGATTTTGGCCAAAGTAGCCCAATCAAGTACTACTTTTTTGTTTGAATATGAAAGCTGAGAGTCTGGCACATTCTCGAAGCCTTCATATGAACTATGAAGTCACCTATTTAGATTTTTAATTTGAAGTTGAAAATTAGAGTCATAATTTACCGAACGTACATTTTTCACTTAAGACCAACATTTTGAGAACTTTCATCACAGTTACGAAGCTGATTATTTTATGCATAAAAGCAAAACTCATGAAGATTCAGTTGCAAAAAAAATTTTTTTAGATTATTTTTAAATTGGTCAGGTCGAAAATTCTCAAAAAAACTGAAAAAAATTCGTAACTCGAAAGCTATAAAATATTGCGGAACATACATGGGGATGATTCGGATACCCCACGATACGAGGGACCTGAATTTTATTTTTGGACGTCAATGTTCCGGCCACCCTGTATATCTATCTCAGAAACTATTAGCTTAGATAGCAAATTCACTTAGAAACATCATAATCTTTTTATTTATCTGATCCAACAATACCCCAAATGCTTATGTGCATTGGCATTTTATTAAATATCTTTCCAATTTTCATTAATATAGTGCAAGTAGTTCACGAGTAAAATGACTGTGTAACATCCGGACGGTCTGACAGACTTGACTAAATTAAAAGGGTTCCGTTTTTGTCATTTGACTACGGAACCCTAATAACGCTTATCTAATGTTATCAAAGTCAAAGGTTATTTTGCCAATATATAAATGAACAGTATCTATTCGCATGCGGTTAAACATATCGTATCATCAACCATGTGGCAACTAATAGTTCTCTCAGTGTTTTTAACTACGGCACATGCGGACATTCAAAGCTTTTATGGAAATTGGACAGTCGTGATGGTGTTCCCCGACAATGCGAGCACCCAGCCTTGTTTAAAATATTCGCTCTCCAAAGATAATGACGTACAATGTCAATGTGATGACGGAAAAACGACAACGCTCTTAGATTTTAACATTCTAGAATATTCCGATGGACAGAGCTTCCGCCACGTTCCAAGTCTTAAAGTATTTCCAGTCGTTGAAGCAAAGAATGCGGCGGAAGTCGCAAGCTCTTTGAGCGTCTCCTGCAGATGTGGCGAAAAGAACTATTCCAGGCGTTTCGTTGTAAGAAGAATTAATGATGACTACTTCATAACATACTTTCCTGTTATTGACAGCTACATGAGTTTAGCGGAACCTTACGTAGCGATGGTACAGGGAAGAATCGTTCAAAAAGCTTCTGAAACACAGAAGATAGTAAATCAAGTGGAGGATTTGAGCGGAAGAAGAGGAAACGTAGTATGTTCATCAGCTTAGTAGTTTTACGCGTGAAAAAAGGTAGTTGCATACTATGAGAGTGCTGTCTATATGTAATTGTATATACTTATAGGACTTTTTACTAGACATGGTAGGCAACACTATATATTCAGAATATTATGATTAATACTTTTTACCATGTAATAGGATCAGAATTTTTTTCGTGTGTACTCTATTGTTAAATCTGCCTATGTACATTTAATTAATAAATCATCAAGTTAAAAGTGATTTTCTTTATTCCTTTAAGTATTTTCCTCGTATACTTTTTTACGCATTGCATCATAAAACAACTTACTACGAGTTACCTATAAGTACCTACTTAATATATACGTAGAATCATCTTCACTTTGTTCTTCGTATATTAAAACCTAGTTCCATAATTCTAAACCTACAATTTGACCAAACTTTAAGTGATAATAAGAATAAATAACTACAAGGTTTGTCACCTTGTAGTTATATATTCTTATTATACCATACAAAAAAAAAAAAAAAAAAAAAAAAAAAAAAAAAAAAAAAAATGGACACCGTGATGATGACAATATTGTCTATGACACACAGGTGCGGTGTGCGTCTCAACGTTGCACCAAATGGGAGTCCAACTCAGCATGTGTCAGGCAAATATACCTGACGCTGATATTCTGTTGGATCCCTGCAGTGACATACGGACGTCGAGCAGATATATTAAATATGTGAATATTTGGATAAGTGGAAAGTGGATCAAAATTACGTAATTTAAATAATCTATTCTGCAGTAAATAATTGCATTAGGAAACGTTGTTGTTCGATGATGAATGTATGTATGTATTTATTATCTTGATTAAATAGATAGATAAATGTATAGCGTATAAATTAATAATCATATAGTGGCGTAGGAGTAAATAAAATAATGGATTTGACTGGATTAAAAGTGGTTTCAATAAATAATATTGGTAACTATGGATATGTATTATAACTGTTACCTAACAATAAGGCCACAAATTATTAAATCATTAATATTCCCTTTGTTTACAGGCTTGTGACCACGAGTTGCTCTAATAATTAAAAACCACGTTTTTAAGCGTTTTTAAATTTTTAAATTTTTTATTTTATGCATTTTAGTGACAAGTATGTATGTATTATTTTTTTGTAGTTTAGGTACATTTTTGTTTTTATTTTTTTTTAATTACCTACTTGACTAAGTATTGGTACTGTGTGATTATGAATGAATTCTAATAATAACTCAATCATCTACCAAACCATTCACTCAATTAGACATTTGCAGTGTTACTAAATTCTGATTATCGTTTGCAGCCAAAGATGAAATGTTTTTTATTTCTTTATTTGCATGTACACCCTACCTATGTAAAACTTATGCCAATAAATTATATAGTTTTGGAATGTGCTCATCAAGGCCTTCAATTGGATACCCATATTGTAAATAATTAAAGATTTTTTTTCAGATTTGAAAATGGAGCCATATTGATTTTTTTTCAAAAAAAAACCCCGCTCACCCATATGTCACCCGGGATAATGTAAGGATTCTAACGATACCCCATACATCCAAATCCGTTCAGGCATTTTAAAGTTATGGTGGAATAAAGAAACTCACATACATACATGAACCCTGAAAACATTACACTCCTTTTTGTCCAGTCGTGTAATAATTAAGGTACTTTCTCTCGAAATGAACTTTGCATAAATATCTCAATTAGAAAGTTTCATTTTAACTCATTTCTGCTGCATTTTCGGAGATATGAGGGAATGGTCAATTATCGGTCATTATTTATTTTAAAATTATAAAAATCTGTATTTGAGATCCTCGCTACAATAGCACTTTCATTTGACCCGGTACAATTTGCAATTTTTTATTTTCTTATTTGCCCCCCAAAAGTGACCCCCGTATTCATATCTGTGACCCAAACATGGACGTGTAACGAAACTAAATGATATGTATATCTGTACCTTTCAACTTAATCGTTCGTCGTACCTAGAGTACTCGTTGTAAAAAACCCGCGCGCGTGTAGGGCGCGCTCCGTCTATCCTTTTTTGTTGGTCTGAGGCCCTGTATTAATTTTAACTGTTCATGGTAATGGTCAATTTTCATCAATTTTCATAAATATCTTTAAAATTATTTATTTAAAATTATAAAAACGTTTTGAGATTCTCGCAACAAGCACTTTCATTTAATACCTATATCACACAGTACAGTTTCCATTTTTTTTTTATTTGCCTCCCAAATGTGACCCCCGTATTCAAAATTCATAAAGTTTCGTTACACTTCCATGTTTGGGTCACAGAAATACATATCTGTACCTTTCAACTTAATCGGTCGTCGTACCTCTATAGTGTACCTTCTCGTTTTAAGAACCATATATATGTCAACAGTAGAGCATCTAGATGCTGTGGTTAAGCACTTTAATTTATCTTGGTGTGATGACTCCTGACATCATGCATGATTCACGGATTGTTTTATTACTGTAATACATGTCAGGGCAATTTTTATCTTGTTCTCATTTAATACTTAACGCAGATTCAACTCGAAAAAGACTTTATTAAGTATATTTTATCTAAACCAATAAAAGATCACGCGTCACCGCGCGTGATCTCTTACATACAAACTCAAGAAAATCTACCAATTGCGTGCCGGACCACGCACAGTGAAGGGTTCCGTAATTAGAATGAATATTTACGCCTGCACATTATTCATAATAACGACCGCAAAAGTAAGTTCGGCGTCATCATCACCTGCTTAGCCCTTTGCCAACTATGTATGTTGAGGTTGGCTTCCAGACTTACCAGATGCAGGTACAAAACAAAAATAAGTTTGTATTTCATAGTATTTCTCGGAAAAAGTATGAACAGCTAAGTTATTTCCTACGGTATTGTAACCGATTATATATCCTACCTCAGAAACTATTGGCTTAGATAGCAAATTCACTTAGAAACATCATAATATTTTTATTTATCTGATCCAACAATACCCCAAATGCTTATGTGCATTGGCATTTTATTAAATATCTTTCCAATTTTCATTAATATAGTGCAAGTAGTTCACGAGTAAAATGACTGTGTAACATCCGGCCGGATTGACAGACGCGAGACGTATCTAAATTATAAGGTTTCCGTTTTTATCATTTCACTACGGAACCCTAATAACGCCTATCCAATGTTATCGAAGTCAAAGGTTATTTTGTCAATATATAAATAAAGTAGTATACTATTCGAATGCGGTTAAACATATCGTATCATCAACCATGTGGCAACTAATAGTTCTGTCAGTGTTTTTAACTACTGCACATGCGGACATTCAAAGCTTTTATGGAAATTGGACAGCCGTGATGCAGTTCCCCGACAATGTGACCGATCGGACTTGTTTAAAATATTCGCTTTCCAAAGATAATGACCTACAATGTCAATGTGCTGACGGCAAAACCACAACGCTCTTAGATTTTAACTTTCCAGAACGTTCCGATGAACAGAGCTACCACTTCCGTGGAAAAAACTTACCAAGTCTTAAGAAAATATTTCCAGTTCTTGAAGCAAAGACTGCAGCGGAAGTCGTAAGCTCTTTGGGCGTCTCCTGCAGATGTGGCGAAGAGAATTATTCCGGGCGTTTGGTTGTAAGAAGAATTAATGATGACTACTTCATAATATACTCAGATCATACTAAAAAGGAAAAATACATGAGTTTAGCGGAACCTAATGTAGCGATTGTACAGGGAAGAATCGTTCAACCTGCTTCTGAAATACAGAAGATAGTAAACCAAGTGGAGGATTTGAGCGGAAGAAGAGGAAAAGTAATATGTTCACCAGCTTAGTGCTATTACGCATGAAAAAAGGTAGTTACATACTATGAGAGTGTGGTCTATATTTAATTTTATATACTTACTTAAATAATCCTTGTCTTTTTTTGTTTTTCATTACCGTAAACATGGTAGGCATCACTATATATTCTGAATATTGTGATAAATACTTTTTACCATGTAATAGGATAAGAAAAATTTTCGTTTGCACTCTATTGTTAAATCTGCTTATGTACATTCAATTAATAAATCATCAAGTTAAAAGTGATTTTCTTTATTCCTTTAAGTATTTTCCTCGTGTAGCGCGAACCGTTTCTGAACGTCTCAAAACCAAGTGCGGCTCCAGGACGCCAACCTATAGCTGCGGCCTGCTAAATCATCCAGTAAGTCATTTTCTTCATTTCTCTTAGTATTTTCCTCGTATACTTTTTTACGCATTGCATCATAAAACAACTTACTACGAGTTACCTATAAATACCTACTTAAATAGTCACAGAAATGTGCCCTCGAGAGTTCGAAAGATAGTTAATATATACGTAGAATCATCTTCACTTTGTTCTTCGCATATTACAACCTAGTTCCATAATTCTAAACCTGCAAGTTGACCAAACTTTTAGTGATAATTAGGTATTTTCTCTGGGATCAGTTAGAAGAAAATGAACTTTGCATAAATATCTCAATTAGAAAGTTTCATTTCAACTAATTTCTGCTGCATCTAATGATTCTATGAAAAGTATGTTTAGTTCAAAGTACGCATAACTTTCTAGAAGAACGTGTTACCTTTCATCATTGTGTTACTCGAGCATTTATTTGTTTCTAATCATCATCATTTCAGCCGAAAGGCGTCTACTGCTGGACATAAGCCCCTCCCAAACACCGCCACTTCAACCGGTTTTGTGCTTCTCGCATCCAGCGGATTCCTGTGGCCTTCACCAGGGGGCTTAAAACAGCCACTTTGGCAGAATCATAATAGGAAAATATTATGAATCATCATAAAATGTCACAAACTGACGATTCATAATAATGATCTGCGTGCGATTCATATTACGAAATAATTCATCTGTTTGACAGTTTTCTATGGAGATTCGTAAAATGGTCCACAAATTATGAATTGCTTTTGTGTCAAATTACAGGAATTGCTAATGATAGCTGGGAATTCAGGAAATGAATTGCTTTTAAAGGAATTGCTAATGCGGCTGTTTTACGCCCCCTGTTCCCCCTGTGGTAATGGTCAAGTTTCATATATTTTCATATTAAAATTATAAAAAATGTATTTGAAATCCTCGCAACAAGCACTTGATATGTCACACGGTACAGTTTCTATTTTTTTTTTTTTATTTGCCTCCCATACTTGACCTTCTTATTAAAAATTCATTAAGTTTCGCTCCATTGGATTCGGTGCAAATTGGCTGTGACAGACGGACAGAGAGTCATACGAGTAATCTTATAAGGGTTCCTTTTTTTCCTTTTCGTCTACGGAACCCTAAAAATGATAAGATTTTACGTAAACCCAAAAGGAGGTACCTAGTGTACCTAATCGTTGTTAAAAAAAAACTATATATATGTCAAAACTTGAATTTATCTTGGTGTGATGATTCCTGGCACATGCATGATTCACGGATTGTTTATTATTACTGTAATACATTATTATCTTGTTCTAATTTATTACCTAACGCAGATTTAACTTGGAAAGGAATTTATTATGTTTTATTTAAGTGTCCACTAAACCAATAAAAGATCACGCGTCACCGCGCGTGATCTCTTACATACAAACTCAAGAAAACCTACCAATTGCGTGCCGGACCACGTACAGTGAAGGGTTCCGTAATTAGAATGAATATTTACGCCTACACATTATTCATATTATCGACCGCAAAAGTAAGTTCGGCGTCATCATCACCTGCATAGCTCTTTGCCAACTATGTATGTTGAGGTCGGCTTCCAGACTTACCAGATGCAGCTAAAAACAAAAATAAGTTTGTATTTCATAGTATTTCTCGAAAAAAGTATGAAAAGCAAAGTTATTTCTATGGTTGTAACCGATTATAATAAAGGGTGGCCGGAACATTGACGTCCAAAAGTAAAATTCAGGTCCCTTGTATCGTGGAGTATCCGAATTACCCCCATGTATGTTCCGCGACTTTTCATAGCTATCGACTTATGATTTTTTTTCAGAAATTTTGAGAATTTTCCACCTGACCAATTTAAAAATAATCTTTAAAAAAAAGTAGAAGGCTTTGTCGAACATTTTTTTTTGCAACTGAATCTTCATGAGTTGTGCTTTTATATAATATTTTATAATATATAAAATAATCAACTTCGTAACTCTGATGAAAGTTATGAAATTGTTGGTCTAAAGTGAAAAATGTACGTTTGGTAAATTATTACTCTAATTTCAACTTCAAATTAAAAATCTAAGCAGGTAACTTCATGCTTTCTAGGCAGGCCTCAAGAATGCGCCAGATGATCAGCTTTCATATTGTTTTAAAAAAAGTACTTACTGCATACTTAATAGTACTTAGTAGTACTTATTACTTTGGCTACAATCGGCCTTCTAAGACAGCGAGGTGGAAAAGGACCATGCGACATTTTGGACCAAATGCTAAACAGTGATTTAACATAATGCCATATTATGAAAGCTTTTGGGGTATTATTTCATTCATCCTATGTCAGCTTAGTCGAAATCGAAGGCGAACATGGTGTTTTTGAACATTCAAAAATGTAAAAACTAACCTAACCTAACCTACAGGTTATTTATTTATTTAAACTTTTCGCACTCAAAAAAAAAGGTACAAAAGCGGACTTAAGGCCTTAGGCATTCTCTACCAGTCAACCAAGGGTGGTGCAGAGATTAGATTGCGGGTGCTCTGATTGAGAGGAACAAAGAGAAACAATAAATTAAAGATATAATATCATAATGCATTATAGGTAAAACAGTTTTTACAGTACATAAATACGCTATCAACTTATGATACATATAATAAGTTTAGGTTAGGATAGGAACGTTAGGTTAGGTTAGATAATGCCCATGTATGTAGGTATGTAGGTAGGTAGGTAGGTACTCTTTTTTATTATTCTTACCCAACCTCTGAAGCTATTTTTTGGTTAGTTTTCGGTATTCTTATCATTAACATACCTTATGAAAGAGAAAATGGGCAAAAAAATTGTTTTTGTCAGTTGCCTAGTTTTAAGGATTATCCACCTCGCGATTTTGGCCAAAGTAGCCCAATCAAGTACTACTTTTTTGTTTGAATATGAAAGCTGAGAGTCTGGCACATTCTCGAAGCCTTCATATGAACTATGAAGTCACCTATTTAGATTTTTAATTTGAAGTTGAAAATTAGAGTCATAATTTACCGAACGTACATTTTTCACTTAAGACCAACATTTTGAGAACTTTCATCACAGTTACGAAGCTGATTATTTTATGCATAAAAGCAAAACTCATGAAGATTCAGTTGCAAAAAAAATTTTTTTAGATTATTTTTAAATTGGTCAGGTCGAAAATTCTCAAAAAAACTGAAAAAAATTCGTAACTCGAAAGCTATAAAATATTGCGGAACATACATGGGGATGATTCGGATACCCCACGATACGAGGGACCTGAATTTTATTTTTGGACGTCAATGTTCCGGCCACCCTGTATATCTATCTCAGAAACTATTAGCTTAGATAGCAAATTCACTTAGAAACATCATAATCTTTTTATTTATCTGATCCAACAATACCCCAAATGCTTATGTGCATTGGCATTTTATTAAATATCTTTCCAATTTTCATTAATATAGTGCAAGTAGTTCACGAGTAAAATGACTGTGTAACATCCGGACGGTCTGACAGACTTGACTAAATTAAAAGGGTTCCGTTTTTGTCATTTGACTACGGAACCCTAATAACGCTTATCTAATGTTATCAAAGTCAAAGGTTATTTTGCCAATATATAAATGAACAGTATCTATTCGCATGCGGTTAAACATATCGTATCATCAACCATGTGGCAACTAATAGTTCTCTCAGTGTTTTTAACTACGGCACATGCGGACATTCAAAGCTTTTATGGAAATTGGACAGTCGTGATGGTGTTCCCCGACAATGCGAGCACCCAGCCTTGTTTAAAATATTCGCTCTCCAAAGATAATGACGTACAATGTCAATGTGATGACGGAAAAACGACAACGCTCTTAGATTTTAACATTCTAGAATATTCCGATGGACAGAGCTTCCGCCACGTTCCAAGTCTTAAAGTATTTCCAGTCGTTGAAGCAAAGAATGCGGCGGAAGTCGCAAGCTCTTTGAGCGTCTCCTGCAGATGTGGCGAAAAGAACTATTCCAGGCGTTTCGTTGTAAGAAGAATTAATGATGACTACTTCATAACATACTTTCCTGTTATTGACAGCTACATGAGTTTAGCGGAACCTTACGTAGCGATGGTACAGGGAAGAATCGTTCAAAAAGCTTCTGAAACACAGAAGATAGTAAATCAAGTGGAGGATTTGAGCGGAAGAAGAGGAAACGTAGTATGTTCATCAGCTTAGTAGTTTTACGCGTGAAAAAAGGTAGTTGCATACTATGAGA
Organism: Lithophane ornitopus; assembly: GCA_948473465.1. NCBI lineage: Eukaryota > Metazoa > Arthropoda > Insecta > Lepidoptera > Noctuidae > Lithophane > Lithophane ornitopus. The sequence goes on along the minus strand of OX419624.1, from coordinate 6,859,104 downwards.
GTGCTGTCTATATGTAATTGTATATACTTATAGGACTTTTTACTAGACATGGTAGGCAACACTATATATTCAGAATATTATGATTAATACTTTTTACCATGTAATAGGATCAGAATTTTTTTCGTGTGTACTCTATTGTTAAATCTGCCTATGTACATTTAATTAATAAATCATCAAGTTAAAAGTGATTTTCTTTATTCCTTTAAGTATTTTCCTCGTATACTTTTTTACGCATTGCATCATAAAACAACTTACTACGAGTTACCTATAAGTACCTACTTAATATATACGTAGAATCATCTTCACTTTGTTCTTCGTATATTAAAACCTAGTTCCATAATTCTAAACCTACAATTTGACCAAACTTTAAGTGATAATAAGAATAAATAACTACAAGGTTTGTCACCTTGTAGTTATATATTCTTATTATACCATACAAAAAAAAAAAAAAAAAAAAAAAAAAAAAAAAAAAAAATGGACACCGTGATGATGACAATATTGTCTATGACACACAGGTGCGGTGTGCGTCTCAACGTTGCACCAAATGGGAGTCCAACTCAGCATGTGTCAGGCAAATATACCTGACGCTGATATTCTGTTGGATCCCTGCAGTGACATACGGACGTCGAGCAGATATATTAAATATGTGAATATTTGGATAAGTGGAAAGTGGATCAAAATTACGTAATTTAAATAATCTATTCTGCAGTAAATAATTGCATTAGGAAACGTTGTTGTTCGATGATGAATGTATGTATGTATTTATTATCTTGATTAAATAGATAGATAAATGTATAGCGTATAAATTAATAATCATATAGTGGCGTAGGAGTAAATAAAATAATGGATTTGACTGGATTAAAAGTGGTTTCAATAAATAATATTGGTAACTATGGATATGTATTATAACTGTTACCTAACAATAAGGCCACAAATTATTAAATCATTAATATTCCCTTTGTTTACAGGCTTGTGACCACGAGTTGCTCTAATAATTAAAAACCACGTTTTTAAGCGTTTTTAAATTTTTAAATTTTTTATTTTATGCATTTTAGTGACAAGTATGTATGTATTATTTTTTTGTAGTTTAGGTACATTTTTGTTTTTATTTTTTTTTAATTACCTACTTGACTAAGTATTGGTACTGTGTGATTATGAATGAATTCTAATAATAACTCAATCATCTACCAAACCATTCACTCAATTAGACATTTGCAGTGTTACTAAATTCTGATTATCGTTTGCAGCCAAAGATGAAATGTTTTTTATTTCTTTATTTGCATGTACACCCTACCTATGTAAAACTTATGCCAATAAATTATATAGTTTTGGAATGTGCTCATCAAGGCCTTCAATTGGATACCCATATTGTAAATAATTAAAGATTTTTTTTCAGATTTGAAAATGGAGCCATATTGATTTTTTTTCAAAAAAAAACCCCGCTCACCCATATGTCACCCGGGATAATGTAAGGATTCTAACGATACCCCATACATCCAAATCCGTTCAGGCATTTTAAAGTTATGGTGGAATAAAGAAACTCACATACATACATGAACCCTGAAAACATTACACTCCTTTTTGTCCAGTCGTGTAATAATTAAGGTACTTTCTCTCGAAATGAACTTTGCATAAATATCTCAATTAGAAAGTTTCATTTTAACTCATTTCTGCTGCATTTTCGGAGATATGAGGGAATGGTCAATTATCGGTCATTATTTATTTTAAAATTATAAAAATCTGTATTTGAGATCCTCGCTACAATAGCACTTTCATTTGACCCGGTACAATTTGCAATTTTTTATTTTCTTATTTGCCCCCCAAAAGTGACCCCCGTATTCATATCTGTGACCCAAACATGGACGTGTAACGAAACTAAATGATATGTATATCTGTACCTTTCAACTTAATCGTTCGTCGTACCTAGAGTACTCGTTGTAAAAAACCCGCGCGCGTGTAGGGCGCGCTCCGTCTATCCTTTTTTGTTGGTCTGAGGCCCTGTATTAATTTTAACTGTTCATGGTAATGGTCAATTTTCATCAATTTTCATAAATATCTTTAAAATTATTTATTTAAAATTATAAAAACGTTTTGAGATTCTCGCAACAAGCACTTTCATTTAATACCTATATCACACAGTACAGTTTCCATTTTTTTTTTATTTGCCTCCCAAATGTGACCCCCGTATTCAAAATTCATAAAGTTTCGTTACACTTCCATGTTTGGGTCACAGAAATACATATCTGTACCTTTCAACTTAATCGGTCGTCGTACCTCTATAGTGTACCTTCTCGTTTTAAGAACCATATATATGTCAACAGTAGAGCATCTAGATGCTGTGGTTAAGCACTTTAATTTATCTTGGTGTGATGACTCCTGACATCATGCATGATTCACGGATTGTTTTATTACTGTAATACATGTCAGGGCAATTTTTATCTTGTTCTCATTTAATACTTAACGCAGATTCAACTCGAAAAAGACTTTATTAAGTATATTTTATCTAAACCAATAAAAGATCACGCGTCACCGCGCGTGATCTCTTACATACAAACTCAAGAAAATCTACCAATTGCGTGCCGGACCACGCACAGTGAAGGGTTCCGTAATTAGAATGAATATTTACGCCTGCACATTATTCATAATAACGACCGCAAAAGTAAGTTCGGCGTCATCATCACCTGCTTAGCCCTTTGCCAACTATGTATGTTGAGGTTGGCTTCCAGACTTACCAGATGCAGGTACAAAACAAAAATAAGTTTGTATTTCATAGTATTTCTCGGAAAAAGTATGAACAGCTAAGTTATTTCCTACGGTATTGTAACCGATTATATATCCTACCTCAGAAACTATTGGCTTAGATAGCAAATTCACTTAGAAACATCATAATATTTTTATTTATCTGATCCAACAATACCCCAAATGCTTATGTGCATTGGCATTTTATTAAATATCTTTCCAATTTTCATTAATATAGTGCAAGTAGTTCACGAGTAAAATGACTGTGTAACATCCGGCCGGATTGACAGACGCGAGACGTATCTAAATTATAAGGTTTCCGTTTTTATCATTTCACTACGGAACCCTAATAACGCCTATCCAATGTTATCGAAGTCAAAGGTTATTTTGTCAATATATAAATAAAGTAGTATACTATTCGAATGCGGTTAAACATATCGTATCATCAACCATGTGGCAACTAATAGTTCTGTCAGTGTTTTTAACTACTGCACATGCGGACATTCAAAGCTTTTATGGAAATTGGACAGCCGTGATGCAGTTCCCCGACAATGTGACCGATCGGACTTGTTTAAAATATTCGCTTTCCAAAGATAATGACCTACAATGTCAATGTGCTGACGGCAAAACCACAACGCTCTTAGATTTTAACTTTCCAGAACGTTCCGATGAACAGAGCTACCACTTCCGTGGAAAAAACTTACCAAGTCTTAAGAAAATATTTCCAGTTCTTGAAGCAAAGACTGCAGCGGAAGTCGTAAGCTCTTTGGGCGTCTCCTGCAGATGTGGCGAAGAGAATTATTCCGGGCGTTTGGTTGTAAGAAGAATTAATGATGACTACTTCATAATATACTCAGATCATACTAAAAAGGAAAAATACATGAGTTTAGCGGAACCTAATGTAGCGATTGTACAGGGAAGAATCGTTCAACCTGCTTCTGAAATACAGAAGATAGTAAACCAAGTGGAGGATTTGAGCGGAAGAAGAGGAAAAGTAATATGTTCACCAGCTTAGTGCTATTACGCATGAAAAAAGGTAGTTACATACTATGAGAGTGTGGTCTATATTTAATTTTATATACTTACTTAAATAATCCTTGTCTTTTTTTGTTTTTCATTACCGTAAACATGGTAGGCATCACTATATATTCTGAATATTGTGATAAATACTTTTTACCATGTAATAGGATAAGAAAAATTTTCGTTTGCACTCTATTGTTAAATCTGCTTATGTACATTCAATTAATAAATCATCAAGTTAAAAGTGATTTTCTTTATTCCTTTAAGTATTTTCCTCGTGTAGCGCGAACCGTTTCTGAACGTCTCAAAACCAAGTGCGGCTCCAGGACGCCAACCTATAGCTGCGGCCTGCTAAATCATCCAGTAAGTCATTTTCTTCATTTCTCTTAGTATTTTCCTCGTATACTTTTTTACGCATTGCATCATAAAACAACTTACTACGAGTTACCTATAAATACCTACTTAAATAGTCACAGAAATGTGCCCTCGAGAGTTCGAAAGATAGTTAATATATACGTAGAATCATCTTCACTTTGTTCTTCGCATATTACAACCTAGTTCCATAATTCTAAACCTGCAAGTTGACCAAACTTTTAGTGATAATTAGGTATTTTCTCTGGGATCAGTTAGAAGAAAATGAACTTTGCATAAATATCTCAATTAGAAAGTTTCATTTCAACTAATTTCTGCTGCATCTAATGATTCTATGAAAAGTATGTTTAGTTCAAAGTACGCATAACTTTCTAGAAGAACGTGTTACCTTTCATCATTGTGTTACTCGAGCATTTATTTGTTTCTAATCATCATCATTTCAGCCGAAAGGCGTCTACTGCTGGACATAAGCCCCTCCCAAACACCGCCACTTCAACCGGTTTTGTGCTTCTCGCATCCAGCGGATTCCTGTGGCCTTCACCAGGGGGCTTAAAACAGCCACTTTGGCAGAATCATAATAGGAAAATATTATGAATCATCATAAAATGTCACAAACTGACGATTCATAATAATGATCTGCGTGCGATTCATATTACGAAATAATTCATCTGTTTGACAGTTTTCTATGGAGATTCGTAAAATGGTCCACAAATTATGAATTGCTTTTGTGTCAAATTACAGGAATTGCTAATGATAGCTGGGAATTCAGGAAATGAATTGCTTTTAAAGGAATTGCTAATGCGGCTGTTTTACGCCCCCTGTTCCCCCTGTGGTAATGGTCAAGTTTCATATATTTTCATATTAAAATTATAAAAAATGTATTTGAAATCCTCGCAACAAGCACTTGATATGTCACACGGTACAGTTTCTATTTTTTTTTTTTTATTTGCCTCCCATACTTGACCTTCTTATTAAAAATTCATTAAGTTTCGCTCCATTGGATTCGGTGCAAATTGGCTATGACAGACGGACAGAGAGTCATACGAGTAATCTTATAAGGGTTCCTTTTTTTCCTTTTCGTCTACGGAACCCTAAAAATGATAAGATTTTACGTAAACCCAAAAGGAGGTACCTAGTGTACCTAATCGTTGTTAAAAAAAAACTATATATATGTCAAAACTTGAATTTATCTTGGTGTGATGATTCCTGGCACATGCATGATTCACGGATTGTTTATTATTACTGTAATACATTATTATCTTGTTCTAATTTATTACCTAACGCAGATTTAACTTGGAAAGGAATTTATTATGTTTTATTTAAGTGTCCACTAAACCAATAAAAGATCACGCGTCACCGCGCGTGATCTCTTACATACAAACTCAAGAAAACCTACCAATTGCGTGCCGGACCACGTACAGTGAAGGGTTCCGTAATTAGAATGAATATTTACGCCTACACATTATTCATATTATCGACCGCAAAAGTAAGTTCGGCGTCATCATCACCTGCATAGCTCTTTGCCAACTATGTATGTTGAGGTCGGCTTCCAGACTTACCAGATGCAGCTAAAAACAAAAATAAGTTTGTATTTCATAGTATTTCTCGAAAAAAGTATGAAAAGCAAAGTTATTTCTATGGTTGTAACCGATTATAATAAAGGGTGGCCGGAACATTGACGTCCAAAAGTAAAATTCAGGTCCCTTGTATCGTGGAGTATCCGAATTACCCCCATGTATGTTCCGCGACTTTTCATAGCTATCGACTTATGATTTTTTTTCAGAAATTTTGAGAATTTTCCACCTGACCAATTTAAAAATAATCTTTAAAAAAAAGTAGAAGGCTTTGTCGAACATTTTTTTTTGCAACTGAATCTTCATGAGTTGTGCTTTTATATAATATTTTATAATATATAAAATAATCAACTTCGTAACTCTGATGAAAGTTATGAAATTGTTGGTCTAAAGTGAAAAATGTACGTTTGGTAAATTATTACTCTAATTTCAACTTCAAATTAAAAATCTAAGCAGGTAACTTCATGCTTTCTAGGCAGGCCTCAAGAATGCGCCAGATGATCAGCTTTCATATTGTTTTAAAAAAAGTACTTACTGCATACTTAATAGTACTTAGTAGTACTTATTACTTTGGCTACAATCGGCCTTCTAAGACAGCGAGGTGGAAAAGGACCATGCGACATTTTGGACCAAATGCTAAACAGTGATTTAACATAATGCCATATTATGAAAGCTTTTGGGGTATTATTTCATTCATCCTATGTCAGCTTAGTCGAAATCGAAGGCGAACATGGTGTTTTTGAACATTCAAAAATGTAAAAACTAACCTAACCTAACCTACAGGTTATTTATTTATTTAAACTTTTCGCACTCAAAAAAAAAGGTACAAAAGCGGACTTAAGGCCTTAGGCATTCTCTACCAGTCAACCAAGGGTGGTGCAGAGATTAGATTGCGGGTGCTCTGATTGAGAGGAACAAAGAGAAACAATAAATTAAAGATATAATATCATAATGCATTATAGGTAAAACAGTTTTTACAGTACATAAATACGCTATCAACTTATGATACATATAATAAGTTTAGGTTAGGATAGGAACGTTAGGTTAGGTTAGATAATGCCCATGTATGTAGGTATGTAGGTAGGTAGGTAGGTACTCTTTTTTATTATTCTTACCCAACCTCTGAAGCTATTTTTTGGTTAGTTTTCGGTATTCTTATCATTAACATACCTTATGAAAGAGAAAATGGGCAAAAAAATTGTTTTTGTCAGTTGCCTAGTTTTAAGGATTATCCACCTCGCGATTTTGGCCAAAGTAGCCCAATCAAGTACTACTTTTTTGTTTGAATATGAAAGCTGAGAGTCTGGCACATTCTCGAAGCCTTCATATGAACTATGAAGTCACCTATTTAGATTTTTAATTTGAAGTTGAAAATTAGAGTCATAATTTACCGAACGTACATTTTTCACTTAAGACCAACATTTTGAGAACTTTCATCACAGTTACGAAGCTGATTATTTTATGCATAAAAGCAAAACTCATGAAGATTCAGTTGCAAAAAAAATTTTTTTAGATTATTTTTAAATTGGTCAGGTCGAAAATTCTCAAAAAAACTGAAAAAAATTCGTAACTCGAAAGCTATAAAATATTGCGGAACATACATGGGGATGATTCGGATACCCCACGATACGAGGGACCTGAATTTTATTTTTGGACGTCAATGTTCCGGCCACCCTGTATATCTATCTCAGAAACTATTAGCTTAGATAGCAAATTCACTTAGAAACATCATAATCTTTTTATTTATCTGATCCAACAATACCCCAAATGCTTATGTGCATTGGCATTTTATTAAATATCTTTCCAATTTTCATTAATATAGTGCAAGTAGTTCACGAGTAAAATGACTGTGTAACATCCGGACGGTCTGACAGACTTGACTAAATTAAAAGGGTTCCGTTTTTGTCATTTGACTACGGAACCCTAATAACGCTTATCTAATGTTATCAAAGTCAAAGGTTATTTTGCCAATATATAAATGAACAGTATCTATTCGCATGCGGTTAAACATATCGTATCATCAACCATGTGGCAACTAATAGTTCTCTCAGTGTTTTTAACTACGGCACATGCGGACATTCAAAGCTTTTATGGAAATTGGACAGTCGTGATGGTGTTCCCCGACAATGCGAGCACCCAGCCTTGTTTAAAATATTCGCTCTCCAAAGATAATGACGTACAATGTCAATGTGATGACGGAAAAACGACTACGCTCTTAGATTTTAACATTCTAGAATATTCCGATGGACAGAGCTTCCGCCACGTTCCAAGTCTTAAAGTATTTCCAGTCGTTGAAGCAAAGACTGCGGCGGAAGTCGCAAGCTCTTTGAGCGTCTCCTGCAGATGTGGCGAAAAGAACTATTCCAGGCGTTTCGTTGTAAGAAGAATTAATGATGACTACTTCATAACATACTTTCCTGTTATTGACAGCTACATGAGTTTAGCGGAACCTTACGTAGCGATGGTACAGGGAAGAATCGTTCAAAAAGCTTCTGAAACACAGAAGATAGTAAATCAAGTGGAGGATTTGAGCGGAAGAAGAGGAAACGTAGTATGTTCATCAGCTTAGTAGTTTTACGCATGAAAAAAGGTAGTTGCATACTATGAGAGTGTTGTCTATATGTCATTTTATATACTTATAGGACTTTTTACTAGACACTATATATTCAGAATATTATGATTAATACTTTTTACCATGTAATAGGATCAGATTTTTTTTCGTGTGTACTCTATTGTTAAATCTGCCTATGTACATTTAATTAATAAATCATCAAGTTAAAAATGATTTTCTTTATTCCTTTAAGTATTTTCCTCGTATACTTTTTTACGCATTGCATCATAAAACAACTTACTACGAGTTACCTATAAGTACTTACTTAATATATACGTAGAATCATCTTCACTTTGTTCTTCGTATATTAAAACCTAGTTCCACAATTCTAAACCTACAATTTGACCAAACTTTAAGTGATAATAAGATAGATAGATAAATAAAACGTTTATTTGTAGCACACAAAAGACAGCACAACATACAAAAAACGGTTAAATAATAACTGATTACAGTAATAAATAACTACAAGGTGACAAAATACAAAAAAAAAAAAATTAAATCAATAAAAGAAAACTGGACACAGTGATGATGACAATATTGTCTATGACACACAGGTGCGGTGTGCGTCTCAATGTTGCACCAAATGGGAGTCCAACTCAGCATGTGTCAGGCAAATATATCTGACGCTGATATTCTGTTGGATCCCTGCAGTGACATACGGACGTCGAGCAGATATATTAAATATGTGAATATTTGGATAAGTGGAGAGTGGATCAAAATTACGTAATTTAAATAATCTATTCTGCAGTAAAGTTTTGCATTAGGAAACGTTGTGGTTCGATGATGAATGTATGTATGTATTTATTATCTTGATTAAATAGATAGATAAATGTATAGCGTATAAATTAATAATCATATAGTGGCGTAGGAGTAAATAAAATAATGGATTTGACTGGATTAAAAGTGGTTTCAATAAATAATATTGGTAACTATGGATATGTATTATAACTGTTACCTAACAATAAGGCCACAAATTATTAAATCATTAATATTCCCTTTGTTTACAGGCTTGTGACCACGAGTTGCACTAAAAAAGAAGAATAACTCTAATAATTAAAAACCACGTTTTTAAGCGTTTTTAAATTTTTAAATTTTTTATTTTATACATTTTAGTGACAAGTATGTATGTATATAGTACGAGAGCAGTGGTGGCCCAGTGGTGAGAGCAGTGGTGGCCCAGTGGTAACGGCCACGACTTACGAGTAGTAGGTGGTAGGTTCGAACCCTGACAGGCGCTTTACTTTGTGTAAATTATTTCATCGCCACTGCTCTCAAAACGGTGAAGGAAAACATCGTGAGGAAACCGGCATGTCCTAGAACCTAAAAATTCGAAGACATGTGACATCTACCAACCCGCACTGGGCCCGCGTGGTGGATTACGGCCCGCTCCCTCTCACAGAGAGGAGGCCTGTGTCCCAGCAGTGGGAACATTATAGGCTGATTATGTATGTATGTATGTATGTATTATTTTTTTGTAGTTTAGGTACATTTTTGTTTACCGCTATGGAATAGTTGGCGTTAACAATTTTTTTAAATTACCTACTTGCCTAAGTATTGGTACTGTGTGATTATGAATGAATTCTAATAATAACTCAATCATCTACCAAACCATTCACTCAATTAGACATTTGCAGTGTTACTAAATTCTGATTATCGTTTGCAGCCAAAGATGAAATGTTTTTTATTTCTTTATTTGCATGTACACCCTACCTATGTAAAACTTATGCCAATAAATTATATAGTTTTGGAATGTGCTCATCAAGGCCTTCAATTGGATACCCATATTGTAAATAATTAAAGATTTTTTTTCACATTTGAAAATGGAGCCATATTGATTTTTTTTCAAAAAAAAACCCAGTCCTATGTCACCCGGGATAATGTAAGGATTCTAACGATACCCCATACATCCAAATCCGTTCAGGCATTTTAAAGTTATGGTGGAATAAAGAAACTCACATACATACATGAACCCTGAAAACATTACACTCCTTTTTGACCAGTCGTGTAATAATTAAGGTACTTTCTCTCGAAATGAACTTTGCATAAATATCTCAATTAGAAAGTTTCATTTTAACTCATTTCTGCTGCATTTTCGGAGATATGAGGGAATGGTCAATTATCGGTCATTATTTATTTTAAAATTATAAAAATCTGTATTTGAGATCCTCGCAACAATAGCACTTTCATTTGACCCGGTACAATTTGCAATTTTTTATTTTCTTATTTGCCCCCCAAAAGTGACCCCCGTATTCATTTCTGTGACCCAAACACGGACGTGTAACGAAACTAAATTATATGTATATCTGTACCTTTCAACTTAATCGGTCGTCGTACCTAGTGTACCTACTCGTTGTAAAAAACCCGCGCGCGTGTAGGGCGCGCTCCGTCTATCCTTTTTTGTTGGTCTGAGGCCCGGTATTAATTTTAACTGTTCATGGTAATGGTCAATTTTCATCTATTTTCATAAATATCTTTAAAATTATTTATTTAAAATTATAAAAACGTTTTGAGATTCTCGCAACAAGCACTTTCATTTAATACCTATATCACACAGTACAGTTTCCATTTTTTTTTTATTTGCCTCCCAAATGTGACCCCCGTATTCAAAATTCATAAAGTTTCGTTACACTTCCTTGTTTGGGTCACAGAAATACATATCTGTACCTTTCAACTTAATCGGTCGTCGTACCTCTATAGTGTACCTTCTCGTTTTAAGAACCATATATATGTCAACAGTAGAGCATCTAGATGCTGTGGTTAAGCACTTTAATTTATCTTGGTGTGATGACTCCTGACATCATGCATGATTCACGGATTGTTTATTACTGTAATGCATGTCAGGGCAATTATTATCTTGTTCTCATTTAATATTTAACGCAGATTCAACTCGAAAAAGACTTTATTAAGTATATTTTATCTAAACCAATAAAATATCACGCGTCACTGCGCGTGATCTCTTACATACAAACTCAAGAAAACCTACCAATTGTGTGCCGGACCACGCACAGTGAAGGGTTCCGTAATTAGAATGAATATTTACGCCTGCACATTATTCATATTATCGACCGCAAAAGTAAGTTCGGCGTCATCATCACCTGCATAGCTCTTTGCCAACTATGTATGTTGAGGTCGGCTTCCAGACTTACCAGGTGCAGCTGAAAACAAAAATAAGTTTGTATTTCATAGTATTTCTCGGAAAAAGTATGAAAAGCAAAGTTATTTCTACGGTTGTAACCGAAAATATATATCTATCTCAGAAACTATTGGCTTAGATAACAAGTTCCAGTCTTCATTAGTATTGTGCAAGTAGTTCACGAGTAAAATGACTGTGTAACATCCGGACTGACAGACGTGTCTAAATTATAAGGGTTCTGTTTTTGTCATTTCACTACGAAACCCTAATAACGCCTATCTTATGTTATCGAAGTCAAAGGTTATTTTGCCAATGTATAAATGACACAGTATACTATTCGAATGCGGTAAAACATATCGTATCTTCAACCATGTGGCAACTAATAGTTCTGTCAGTTTTTTTAACTACTGCACATGCGGACATTCAAAGCTTTTATGGAAATTGGACAGCCGTGATGCAGTTCCCCGACAATCTGACAGTTCCAGCTTGTTTAAAATATTCGATCTCCAAAGATAATGACCTACAATGTCAATGTGCTGACGGCAAAACCACAACGCTCTTAGATTACAACTTTCCAGAATATTCCGATGAACAGAGCTACCACTTCCGTGGAAAGAACTTACCAAGTCTTAAGAAAATATTTCCAGTCCTTGAAGCAAAGACTGCAGCGGAAGTCGTAAGCTCTTTGGGCGTCTCCTGCAGATGTGGCGAAGAGAATTATTCCGGGCGTTTGGTTGTAAGAAGAATTAATGATGACTACTTCATAACATACTCAGATCATACTAAAAAGGACATCTACATGAATTTAGCGGAACCTAACGAAGCGATTGTACAGGGAAGAATCGTTCAAACTGCTTCTGAAATACAGAAGATAGTAAACCAAGTGGAGGATTTGAGCGGAAGAAGAGGAAAAGTAGTATGTTCACCAGCTTAGTGCTATTACGCATAAAAAAGGTAGTTACATACTATGAGAGTGCTGTCAATATTTCATTTTATATACTTACTTAAATATTCCGTGCCTTTGTCGGTCTTTTTTTCTTGTTTTTATGGGATCCAACAATACCCCAAATGCTTATGTGCATTGGCATTTTATTAAATATCTTTCCAATTTTCATTAATATAGTGCTGTAGTTCACGAGTAAAATGACTGTGTAACATCCGGACGGTCTGACAGACGTGTCTAAATTATAAGGGTTCCGTTTTTGTCATTTGACTACGGAACCCTAATAACGCCTATCTAATGTTATCGAAGTCAAAGGTTATTTTGCCAATATGGTATAAATAAAGCAGTATACTATTCGAATGCGGTAAAATATATCGTATCATCAACCATGTGGCAACTAATAGTTATGTCAGTGTTTTTGACTACTGCACATGCAGACATTCAAAGCTTTTATGGAAATTGGACAGCCGTGATGCAGTTCCCCGACAATTTGAGCAATCAGACTTGTTTAAAATATTCTATTTTGAAAGACAATAACTTACAATGTCAATGTGCCGACGGAAAACCCACAACGCTCTTAGATGTTCACTATGTAAATCTAGATTATTACGCTGGGCAGACCTTCTACCAAAATCAAAATTTCCAGACATCATTCCCAGTCGTTGAAGCAAAGACTGCAGCGGAAGTCGTAAGCTCTTTGGGCGTCTCCTGCAGATGTGGCGAAGAGAATTATTCCAGACGTATAGTTCTAAGAAGAATTAATGATGACTACTTCATAATCTACCAAGATCGTGGTATGAATAAAGACCACTACAGTTTAGCGGTACCTAATGAGGCGATTATATCGGCAAGAACCGTTGAAACTGCTTCTGAAATACAAAAGATTGTAAACCAAGTGGAGGATTTGAGCGGAAGAAGAGGAAAAGTAATATGTTCACCAGCTTAGTGGTTTTACACATAAAAAAAGGAAGGTACATAATTATTATGAGAGCGCTGTGTCTATATTTTATTGTAATATACTCAAATATGATAGGTATATTCCGAATATTGTGATTAATATCTTTTTACTACGTTATTATGGTGGGTATCAGAAAATCTTTCATTTGCCTTCTATTTCACCGTGGCGTCCCATTACCTATAGTCACATTCCTGCAAAAGTTAATATTTGTCTATATCTGAATATTTAATAAATAAATCATCAAGTTAAAAGTGTTTTTTTTTATTCCTCTTAGTATTTTCCTCATATATGTTTTCTTACGAATTATTGTATTAAAAAACAACTTCATAAGAGTTATATACTTACAGGGTTATTGGTAAAACACTAACAACCTCTTAAGGAGTCATTGTACTCATCATTATGAACAACTTTTACTAGGGGAACAAATATGAAATCGCGACAAAAAGAAGTTGTTCAGTACATTTATGTTCGCATAACTCGTCAAAATGTACGGCAGCTGTTCCGTATACTTTGACGAGTTATGCGAACATAAATGTACTGAACAACTTTTTTTTTTTCGCGATTTCATATTTGTTCCCATAGTAAAAGTTGTTCATAATGATGAGTACAATGACTCCTTAAGAGGTTGTTAGTGTTTTACCAATAACCCTGTATAAGTAGGTACAGAAATGTGCCATCGAGAGTTTGAAAGAGAGTTAATATAAGATCATCTTCACTTTTCTATTTCGCATATTAAAACCTAGTTAGTCTGCGTGTGACGACCTCAGAACAAGCTGCTTCTCACACGGACAACTGTACGTCACTTCCTTCCACGTCACCAGTCCTGATTCTCTGTATATTTTGGCTGCTGAGACCAAAACTACAAACAGGGAAATTTTATAAAACTGTTCCTGTTATTTTAGTATGATGGTGTCTTAAGACTTGCACGCGAACGAGAGTAAGAATTATTGTTGTTTGAAAAAAGCGTATGCGCAAGCACAAAAGGGAAATAAACAGGAAATCATTTTAAAAAAGAACATTAAAAAAAAATGTCTTTATACTCGCTAGTTATGTTCTCCCATACATTCTGTATGGAAGAACAAGTTTTTCAACTACAATATTTTTGTTTTCGGATAAATTCATGCCTACTCTCAGACCAAATAAAAAACCAAGACAGAGCGCTGCGAGCAATACAGTGAAGCATGCCAAAACTACACCACCGCTCTGTGCATACACGCTCAAACGCACACATTTACAACCATTTACAATCAAACTACACCAAAATATGTGCACACATGTTTACGAAACCGACCTCACGTCACTGTTGACAGCGCTCTGTCTTGGTTTTTTATTTGGTCCGAGTCCCAACTACGGAATCCTTCATTGTGCGTGGTTCGACACGCACTTGGCCGGTTTTATTGTCATTTGACTACGGAACCCTAATAACGCCTATCTAATGTTATCAAAGTCAAAGGTTGTTTTGCCAATATATAAATGAAGCAGTATCTATTCGCATGCGGTAAAACATAATTGTATCATCAACCATGTGGCAACTAATAGTTCTGTCAGTTTTTTTAACTACTGCACATGCGGACATTCCAAGCTTTTATGGAAATTGGACAGCCGTGATGCAGTTCCCCGAAAATCTGACCATTCCGGCTTGTTTAAAATATTCGATCTCCAAAGATAATGACGTACAATGTCAATGTGCTGATGGAAAAACGACAACGCTCTTAGATTTTAAATATCTAGAATATTCCGCTGGACACAACTCCCACGACATTCAAAGTTTCAAGAAATCATTCCCAGTCCTTGAAGTAAAGACTGCAGCGGAAGTCGTAAGCTCTTTGGGCGTCTCCTGCAGATGTGGCGGAGAGTATCAACCCATACGTTTGGTTGTAAGGAGGATTAATGATGACTACTTCATACTCTACCAAAACCATGTTATTAATAAGGACGAGCACAGTTTAGCGGTACCTAACGAGGCGATTTTACAGGGAAGAACCGTCCAAACTGCTTCTGAAATACAGAAGATTGCAAACCAAGTTGAAGATTTGAGCGGAAGAAGAGGAAAAGTAATATGTTGATCAGCTTAGTGTTTTTACGCATGAAAAAAGGAAGGTACATTTTATGAGAGTGCTGTGTCTATATTTTATTTTTTTATACATTCAGTGTCTTTTTTTATTTTCATTATGCAAATTTTATTTTTTATACCTACTTAAATATTCCGTGCCTTTTTTTGTTTTTCATTAAAATGCAAACATGGTAGGCATTACTTTATCATATTCTGAATATTGTGATTAATATTTTTTTTGCTATGTAATGGGATCATAAAATCATTCGTTATCCCTCTATTTCACCGTCGCATCCCATTATTGTCACATCTCTGCAAATATTAAATCTGCCTATATTTGTATATTAAATAAATAAATCATCAATCACTGATTTTCTTTATTCCTCTTAGTATTTTCCTCGTATGTTTTCTTACAAAATATTGCACCATATAACAATTTAGTACGAGTTACCTATACGTACCTAGGTACTCAAGTAGATATAGATATGTGCCCACAAGAGTTCGAAAGATATAAATATAGAAACATTTTTACTTTGGTCTTCGCATATTAAAACCGTTACATAATTCTAAACTTACCTACAAGTTGATCAAATGTTAAGTTCTAATCAGGTACTTACTCTTGGATCAGTTAGGAGAAAATGAACTTGGCATAAATATCTCAATTAGAATGTTTTATTTTACTCCCTTCTGCTGCGTCTAATATAATTCTATCAAAATTATTTTCAAATTGGGTATTACTTTCTAGTAGGAATGTGTTACCTTACATCATTATCTTAGCCAGAATTTATTTGTATGTAATAACCTACATAAATCCGCCAGACTATACTTGCTTTTCATCATATTACCAGGGTAAAGATTAGTTAACCTGCACTAGTACTAATTATCATAAAAAGCTAAACTATTATAAATAATAGGTACCGTGCGTATGCCCTGTATTAGTTTTAACTGTACCAAAACAAAAGCCGGCCAGTTCAGTGCTCGACATAGATCTACAGCCACAGGACGTGCGCAGGAACCAGGCGCATTGAGCGCGAATAACATAATTGACGTCGAATAATAGACCAGTGCATTATATCGAAATCACGCGACAATTGCAACCAGTGCAACATCCTGCATTTGAACTAAATTCTAACTAGCGAGCATACACACTATAAACGATGCTCTCGCAATCTCTTATTTATATTGTTCTAATTAAATTCTCTTTCGCTCAAGTAGACGGTACATTCTGGTGGTTAAATGATAAATTAGCCAGCATACAAGACATAAAACCACCACCTCCAAAATTTGAGAATTTGACTGAGTTCGATACAGATGAAAGTGCAAAAATCGTGTTCAGAGATGACAATCTAATTTCTGACAGTGTTGTGAAATCTTCAGAAAGTATAAGTATGAGTAAAGCTGATGTCGATAATACGAGTGACGAAGTAATTGATCATAATTTTATTAAATGGCCTGAAGAAAAGAAGAAAGTTTATAATGGTAACGTAGTCAAAAACAGTATTCAAGAGCTGCAATCTGTTGAAGAACGAACTGATTCACCTGAGATAGGTGACAAATTCATATTTAAGTTTCCTGAAAATGATATATTTGTTTGGAAAGATTTAGTTAATACTTCTATCCCTGCCGCACCCACCACCGTAAGTGAAAACAGTACTGAAAAAATTGTTACCAATAAAACTATTCTTTATAATGACAAAGTATCGTTTAATATGAATTACAAAGAAAAACAGTCTGAAAATATTTGTACATTTATGAAAAAAACTGAATGCAATCGGAACAACGGGCTCGTTTTGGATACAAAGTAAGTCAATTTATTATTTACTCTATTTACACACTAAACAGGCGCTGATAATATCTTGTGTGACCGGTGTATAAATAATTTAATACATTTGTTTTGTAACAGAGACGCAAGGAAAATAAACACTGAACGCTACAAAATATGCTGCGTGCTACCGTTAGAAAATAAAAACCAAGATGAATCAAAAATATATTTCCCTGATACCACAAGGAAAATGAAACGCCCTAAAAGATCGAACAAGGAAAATTTTGCCCAGAAGCAAAGAGACGTTTTATTACAACGAAAATATGCACATCAAAGCCACAAATCTAAGCCCGCTACTCAGACAAAGATTGCTTCACCAGATTACGATTATGACGATCCTTATTGGAATGTGAAAAATGTTAAGCACACTAACAAGCAGAAGCAGGAATCGAACACGCGATACGATTACACTTTAGATGATTACGTTCAAGATTATGAAGTAGAAGTTCCAAAACCGGGTCTCACTGGACTGTATTCCGATCATGGACAAAGTCGGGGTGACTGGACATTTTTCAACAAAAATAAGGGCTCAAGTTACGGAGGCAATGACGATTATGACGATAATGATAGCGGCACATTTGGATATTCTACTATCGATCCTAGAGCAGGTATTTTTCTGAACTGTACCTACACATATATATTTTTTTCATTTAGGTAGCTTGAAATATCTAATCGACGTGTATACCTACATAATTTCAGGGTATGATAAGAAATCAAAACCACGACGTAAACCAATAAAACTAACAACCGCGTCAGATGAATCGAACTACGATGCAGAGAGCCAAACCATCAGCTACCAATCCAACCCAGACTTTAACGTTTTACAAGACTTTAAACTCCTTAATTTGATAAGGAATAAAAGTAAGCAGTCATCTTTAATAGCAAGAACCTCAACCACTGAAAGCTTTGCAGAGGATAGCAAGGAATCGTTAGTGGACGGATCTTTTGATACGAGTTCTGATGTTAATGATGGCGATTTTGAAGATCGTCAAGTATTTAAAGATTGTGGAAAGGCATCGAAGACTGTCGGTTTAATGAACAAAGGTGATTATTTTATTGACGATATTATGGGAATTAGGTAGGCATCTTCCCAGCAGTACGTTACTAATAGAACTTAAAGTAGGGCCTACCATATAAGATATGGTAGGTAAGTACCTATTGGATTCATAATAGGTACACACGGCTTCACATCAAGCTATACATTTCCAGTTTATGCTGATTTCCCATTGTATATGATTTACGTACAATGCGAGGTCACAGGTCAGCTTATACTGGAAATGTATAGCTTGATGTGTAGCCATGTGTACTTTGCTTTGCAGGACATTTGTTTTGCTCGGACATTTGTAATACTCGAAGGTTCATTTGGTTTTATGAAAATTAAGCTGGATAGACGTATTTTATTATATCTTGCTTCTGAAGTGCTTCTGCAGAAATAACCAATCAGTTTTAACCTAATTCTTTACAGGTAAACAGATAGGCGACACGGAAAACGGGTCGCATCCATGGCTGGCACTAGTGGTACCAACCCACAAGATAAATACCGTACAGTGCTATGCGACGCTCATTCATCCCAGAGCGGCAATTACAGCTGCTGACTGCGTTCATAGGTACTTTTATGTGATTATAACCCGTGAGCCCGATAGGAATCCCATTAACAAAAAATTACGAAGTTCCATACAAACTTTCGTCCCCATTTTAACCCCTTTAGGGGATGACTTTATAAAGTTCCATTATAAAAAGAACTCCATGCTTCTAGAAACCAAGCGGTGTCAGCGTATAAATGAATTTTAGTTTTTTATTAAATAGAAGGTAGGATACACCCGAAAAAGACAAGCCCGCGAAGATCAGTTGCATTAGTAGGTTCCTGACAGATTTTATTGAGTCTACATAAAGTCTTGGTAACTTTAGGGCGAAGTCTCATAATTTTAGTTCGTAATGCCATCCACTGTTCTAATCACGATTTGAGTCATTATTATTTAAATTATTTATTACTAAGTTCGTTGCATGCCCTTCAATTATTTGTTTGGACTTTGGATGACTGCGAATGTGAGTAATTATGACTAGATACACATTAAATTATTAGGAAAAGTATAGTCATATCTACAGCTATTCGTGGACGTATAATAAGTAAGCCACCATGGCCAATTTTACACAGGGGTCATAACTTGAATAACCTTTGTTTTCTCGCCACTAGGAGCTCCCCCGGGGATATAACACTAATCGCTGGAATTTGGAACCTCAATGAGAGATCGCGTTCGAGAAGCCGCGTCATTTCCTACCGCTTACATCCCCAGTACAAGCACGGTGGGCTTCACAACAACCTCGCTATTTTGGTGAGTCATTTACTTATAATTAATGTTATTGTACCTAGATTATAAGTAAACGATGCGATGTGGTCGTCTTTAATTGGAAGCTCACACTTATATTCTATTTTTATATACTTGCTTATTAATTGTGTACTCACTATTGGTGATCCAATCAATAAATAGGCACTTAGTTTACTCTTCATCCATTTTTACCCGACTACGGAGCAAAAAGGAGGGTTATGATTTTGACCGAACTGTATGTATCATTCATCCATTTTGTTAGTAGGTATCTTACTGAATAAACTTTAACTTTACTCTTCATCCATTTTGTTAGTAGATAACTTACAGAAAACTCAATAGTTATTGCTTTTCACTAGAGAGTGTTAATCATTGTAGTTTAAGCCTTATGTTAATGACACAAAAGCCACATAATGTGTGTTCGTGATTTGCAGGGACTCCAGCTTATGATTTTTACCATAAGTCTATGATGACAAGCTAAATAGGTACCTTAGCTACATTAAAACATTTTTTCTTACTAGGTATGTATGAACTAAACTTAAATATGTTTCTCTTTAGCACTGGAAGCGACCCTTCAGACTTGGAATAAACTTGCTGCCAGCCTGTCTCGCTGACCCTCAATTGGGAGACGAATGCATGTTCATTGGATGGGGCGGATTTGATCAAGGTAGGATACACACACCTTTTGTCCAGCAATGGGAGGGTACGTACAGGTAATAATGATACACACGACTGTTACTATATGTAACTATAATAATTTAATTTCTTCGAAACAAATTCTCTTCTTTACTCAACGTCATACAATGAGAAGCTATCAAAGGCGATCTCAGCTGCCTTTGTAGGCTTGGAAGTCACAAGCGCGAAAGCTGAGCATAGGGTCTAAAGTTCAATCTGGTCCGGTTCGGATCCGGCAAAGAGTTGCCTATTACATTTTTGGGATATTAAAAATACTTGACTGGAAAAATTATGGTGTTTTTATTGCCTTCCTCCTTGGGGAATCCAGGCGTGTTGTTATGTTAGTAAGTAGGTGGTACCTAATCTGACCAATCTACAGTACATTGCAATATAATAATCTAAGTATATATTTTAACCATCGCGATCAAGAACACTCATTTTAACCGTGCATGTTTCTATTGCAGCCATGCGTCCGAAGTCCCGATGGCAACGTGCATCCCTCCACTCGTGCAACGGACGCCTGTCACTCAACGGAATCAACGTACCGAAAGATGCACTGTGCGCCTCTGTGCAAGCGCGTAGCACAGTGGTAAGTGGTTATCTACCTAGTTTTATTTTTGTAGTCAATGGTGCCGATTCTATTGTTCACAAACTAAACTAAATTTAAGTTCAGTGCATCTTTTTCTTTCTATTTCATTAAGAAAAGGACCGAACATAAATTTTAGTTTAGTCCTGTCAAACTGTCACTACTCCAAATAAAATTAGACGCGATTAAAAACTTGCCTACTAAAATTACGCCAATTTACGTCAAGCGCTGATTAATTTGACAGTACTAAACTAAAATTTATCTTCTGACTTTTTCATAATGAAATAGAAAGAAAAAGATACACTGAACTTAAATTTAGTTTAGTTTGTGAACAAGGGAATCGGCACCAATGTATATTTATGAGAGCATGTTAGGGTTCCGTACCCAAAGGGTAAAACGGGACCCTATTACTAAGGCTCCGCTGTCTGTCTGTCTGTCCGTCTGTCACCAGGCTGTATCTCATGAACCGTGATAGTTAGACAGTTGAAATTTTCACAGATGATGTATTTCTGTTGCCGCTTTAACAACAAATACTAAAAAACAGAATAAAATAAATATTTAAGGGGGCTCCGATACAACAAATGTGATTTTTTGGTCGTTTTAAATATTCACAGAATATTTAGTTATATTTATTAAATTAAAATAAAACAAATATTTAAGGGGAGCTCCCAAACAACAGACATGATTTTTTGTCGTTTTATAGATAATGGTACAAGTGCGCGAGTCCGACTCGCACTGTGCTGTGAGTCTCTGATAGCACAGCATCGTGCTGATGCTGTGCTATCAGAGACTCACAGTGGAACCCTCCCTGTCACAATGACGCGACGTGGAGCTGCCGACTATTTCTATTCTGTTTGTTTTTATTTTTAATAATTGTAAACATGTTTTATTACAGACTGGCATAGGCGGTTCGTTGATATGCAAGATGCACGGGCGGCAGGCTGCGGTGGCCGTGGCTGTGTCTCGAGACAGCACGCTGGTACTACTGCCCGTGCACGAGTGGGCCGTGCGGGCTATTGGCGTGCTGAACGATTAGTTATGAAGGTATGTTCACTATAAAACGGTCGTCGAACTTTGATCCACCCGCTAATTGTGTGACACACTCGCAAGAACTTTGATTCACTGCCTAATTGTGTTACACACTCGCAATCACAATCCGAAAATTTTTGAAGGAAATTCCTTCAAAACTTTTTTTTTCACGTTTCAACACAACATTCGTTTGCTAGCATCATAAATAACGCAACCAAAATGAAAGAGATTACAGTTGTGTGTTACGTAATTAGGCTGCTAGTGTCCTAATAGAAAGCGATCGTCCTACGAATTTTGCCACGAACACAGTCCTTTCACAGTCATTTTAAGGCTGGTGTATACTCATTAATTAATGTGACAGTACCTACAGTAGAGTCAGTCCAGCGCTGACTTGCAACTGGGCTCTTGTAGACACTAGTGTCGACCCAGTCCAGTGCTGACTTCGCGCCTTCAAGTCAGTTCAGTTGACTAACCTACTCGTCGATTTCTCGGCAGCAGCTCCTCTTCCTGACATACTGCTGATTGTCGTGAACCCAATGACTGGGTCCGAAATTTCGAGTCACTGGGTCTGTATTTCTGTGAATAATGTGAAGGAATGTGCTTCTACCGCGCTACTGTCGCGCTGCTAACGTCCTAATGTGAAAGCGGCCTTAGACCCGTTGTACAGTTTTTCTTGCCGTGAATACTACGGTTTATTCGTCGTGCGTAAGCACGGTCACGCACGGTCGTCAGTGTTGTATGGATCAGTATTGAAGTTTGTTTACGACACGGCGGCACTTCGGCACGGTGCCGTCGCCATAATACCATAGAACCTGTGGTTTGCCGTGTCATGTACAAGCTCACACGATTATTTTGCGGTGCGACTGGTGCGCCTGCCGTACCGAGGCAACCATGCCGTGTACAACGGGCCTGATTCTCGTTCAAATAAGGTTGCTGTTGTCAGTGGTAATATAACTGTGAATGGACGTAGTGTGTACCATAACATTACCACTTGTCCCGTGACGCCATTCGTAGCACTGAATTTTACAGACATGTGATTGGTAGTACTTTTCTGTCACGTCGCATTTTGAACTCTATTGAAACTAGACTCGCGACAATCTAAGAAGTCCGTTTTGACAGCTATAAAAATGCTTTGTGTAGAGATAAAAAAAAAATTGGTTTCATATAAACTAATTCTCGAGAAATATCGATTGAACATACTTAGAGAGTTTGTAATCCATGACTTTGCTAAAAACTGATTCTCAAGGCTTATGCTCGGTTCCTATAAACGTAAACGAGTCGTTTTGCTTACCAATGGTAGCATTTTTTATTGCAAAACTGGACATATAAATAAATTCTTAAGCTAATTTTATTGGGATTGCTACTTCCGTATGGGAGTGTCTACTGTGCAAAGCTATGAGGTCTTTGCTTCATTATTGGTAAAGATAAAAGAGTCTTAAGTTTAACCAATAACGGTCCGTAAATTATAGGAATCGGCCATTAACGTTTTATCACATGTATGAGAACGAAACGTCAAAACGGATTTCTTAGATTGTCGCGAGTGTAAGACTGCAAAATTCAGGGCTACCAATCGCGTCACTGGTCAAGTTATATAATGAACACACTGTACACGATTATAGTGTTCATTTTTTCGGGCCCGCCGAACATCAGGGCAGAGTAGGAAAGAAAGTGGAATGGTAAAAAAATTTAATCACAATATTGGACTTTGAAACATTTATTTATTTTTATGTTCACAGTTTACATAATATATGAACCCAGCCATATAACGATAACTTAACAATTTCACGAGACTGGTCAAATAAGATGACGCGGCACTAAAACGTTCTATAGGAACTAAAGTATAAAAAACACTACACAAACACATTGGGAATGTCGAGATCCATGATAATGTAACAACAGTTCAGCTAGATGTTAATATCTCTTTACGTTGTACTTATATTCTTTGGTGCCGAATTATTATAATCAAATGAGAATTGTTCATGTTACCTACAACGATTCCGATATGCCCGGAAACTTAAAACTTATGTCTTTACGTAGATTATAAACATATTTTAACAAGTCTTACCATTTACAGCCCGACGGTCGCGTTGAGCACATTTCTCTTACACCGTATCATTGACAACTAATTCGGCTAAAGTAGTAGTGTTAGAGAAATGTACGCAATTAAAAGATAATTCATACAAAAATTCATAAAACTAAAAAAATAATTTGCGTCTGTTTAACATAATAATACTCGGGGCATTTGAAGTAAAAATTAAAAATAATCAAATCGATGCGCTCTCGATGTTTCAATACGTGGTCAAGTGGTCACGGCAGTTTTATAATAACAATGAAATAAACTACTATTGTGACTAACGAAGAATTTACAACCACAAGCAGACTAAAAATTTGTCTTAAAATGTGTGAGTTTTTTTAATGAAAAAATAAATACTATGTTTTTGACAAGATCACGGTTACATCACATTGGTCGGCGCGGGCGCAGCTCACGCGATCACGAGCGGCTCATCATCAGAGAACCCGTGGATAGGAGGCACGTCGTCATCATCTGGAACAATAATAGGTTATATTAGCACCATTTTTTACATTATTTTGAATAAAGTATTATTTTTCACTTCGTTTCGATTTTATGTTGTTATTACAACCTTCAGACAGATTTCTGGAAATAATGAAATTATAACCGAGTCGCTTTAGCGTGGCAATAGTGGTCATTGTCCCACCTACATTTTCTAGCCAAATCCAATCTGCCTAGCCTTTTCCCAACTATGTTGGGGTCGGCTTCCAGTCTAACCGGATGCAGCTGAATACCAGTATTTTACATGAAGCGACTGCCTATCTGACCTCCACAACCCAGTAACTGGGTAATACGATACCCCTTGGTAAGACTGGTTGTCAGACTTTCGGGCTTCTGACGACTCGTAACGACTGTCAAAGATCCACAAATGACAGCCGGGACCAACGGCTTAATGTGCTTTCCGAGGCACGGAGGAGTCTCGATATGTGAAAATGGTCACCCATCCACGGACCAACCCCGGCAAGCGTAGCTTAACCTGATGGATCGACCCGAGCGACTGTTATTACTTAGCCACGAGCTCCTCACCTACATTTTCTAGCATTCTTTATTTAAAAAACTGAAGTCCGTTAACGTCCTGAATCAATATCTATCGTGATCTTCAACTTATTCCAATAACGAAAAGCTATACCAATTGTGTGTCCGTGTCATTATTAATTGTGTGTCCGTGTATATCTGCTGTGTTTATACCTAAGAACTAAGGTTTAAGTGCGGCAGTCATTTGGCTGCTGCCCTTGAAATATTGCTACACCGAGTCGATGGTGTAACGGCATTTTCACTTAGAAGTTATGCCCACGACGTTTTTTATACTCGCGTTCCAGTTTTTCAGTCGCAAATAGTAGCAGTTTCAGCCTTGAAAAAGCAGCACTCGTTGCGTTTGCACCAAGTGTACGCTCTTCGTCGGCGTGTACAATAAACGCCGTGCGCTTAGGCCCAGGATATGTTATAGTGTAAAGTGAAGTAAATAGACACCGACCATGGTCGCCGATGATGGCCTGGCCCCGCCTGCTGTCGTAGCGCGGCGTGTGCGCCGTGAAGCGCAGGAACGAGCGCGCCAGGCGCCGGTGGCGCAGCGCCACGTGCAGCAGGGCTCCGCCCAGCACCACGCACACCAGCAGGGCGCCGCCCCAGCCCCACCACATCGCGCGGAGAGCCGATGGCTCCACTATTTCTGACGCTGTAATAAAATATTCTGTTATAGAACGTACACTTTAATGGGAACTTGGAATCACTCCTTTGAGTTTTTCGAGTTTTTCGCAAATATCTCGCGGGTTCTTAGTGACATGCTTAAATTCCCGCCGACATTTTGCGTAACATGTTTTGCGTTTTGTTGTTTCATTTTGTGTTTTTGTTTGTCACTTTGTTATGAGAGTTATTTGTTACGTCACGGGGACGCAGCTTTAGCATGTTACTCGTACTGTCTCACTTTCCTGAAAAGTCCGTTAAAATGCTGCTGACATTTTACAACAGAGTATAGGGAAACTGGCTCTTAAGAGGAAAAATAAACCGTTAGGACTGACACGATGAACAACATGCTTGGATTATTTTCTCCCCGAAATACCCATTAGTCACCACGCCAGGACGGTAGTTTAGTAGTGGACATTTACGGGCTGATGTTATAATAACGCTTAATAGCTTTTGAACTCGATTTAGATGTGCTGATCGCGTTCAGTTTTATTGGTGAAATTCGCCCTAAATGAATACCTACTCTCTGAAATACCACAATAATTTTTCCACTTACCCTCCATTGTCAAGGTATGCACCTCACTGAGGTCGCTATAGTACCCCTCAGGTGTTACAGTCCTAACGCCAACAAACAGCGGGCCCGTGACGTCATCAGGTGACTGCATCAAACATGGCGACATCTCCGCCCTCATCGTCTTCATGTCTTCAGTTGCGTGGAGTAAGTCTTCTGGGATTTCTTTCTCTGAGACTATTACTTCGAATTCGTTCCTGAGAGACAAAGGTGTATTAGGCAATTTTTTTTTTTAAATATTTTATGAAAAAATATGATATGATATTGTAAGTATAAAGAATATTTTTAATTATTATAGTCTATATTAATAGGTCATAATACTGGGTGTTAGGGTAGACACACACTTAAATGTACAAAATGTATGGAACAGCAGATTTTTTTTTTGCGATTTCATAGTTGTTCCCATAGAAAAAGTATATTATAGATGACACCAAACCACTAGTTTCAAGGATAATTGTATCTACCCTAACACCCTGTATATGTTTTTTAACGGCAATAAATTTTACACAACGTGGGATACGATGTGTATGGCTGGACGGTAATATGACACATCAAGACTTCAGTAGCAGCCCTGAGCTCAGTTCAGCAGACAATCTGTGCCCGGTTGATGGCAATAAACTCGCCCCTGTTACATGAGGCTTAATAAAACTTATGAAAATACTATAGGTACACCTCTGCCTATAAAAAACTATCTCTATCTCTAGTACAATGGCCTTTTAAAAGATTTTGTGTATGAAAAGATACACCCAATATATGGCACGTACTTGTGCGGCGGCCCGCCGTCCCAGCTGACCATGACGTGCCCGTTGGGCGCGCGCCACGCCAGCACGCCGCTGGGCGGGCGCAGGCCCGACGCGCGCACGGCCGCGCACGACACTGCCGACTCCTCCACGTTCACCTGCAGGGAAGCGGGAAGGTGTATTTATAATTAAAGTTGGGCACATGACACTCGGCATTGAGCAAACGACTGACAACACAACAACTTGTCCATAGAGGTTCATTACACAACCAGCGTCAGACAGCATCTATCAGGCATAAATGCTGAAATGTATCTTAATGGCGCAACTGTGAGGCACTAACTATTTTTTGTACAGCATTACTTTTTTATTGTGAAGCAGGATATTTTCACATTTATTATAAGGTGTTTGAGTTATTAAACTTTAATATCTGGAAATACTGATCCGATTATGAAAATTCTTTCACTGCTAGAAAGCTACATCGAATGACATAGGATACTTTTATGCCAGAAAAATGTATGGTTCCTGTAAGAACCTATGAAACTGTGGGGTGCAGCTTGTAGATTAATATACATTGACATTCTTATTTTATGAAAATCAATCTGCCTAGCCTCTTCCCAAATATATTGGGGTCAGCTTCTAGTCTAATCGAATGCAGCTGAATATCAGTATTTTATAAGGAGCCTCTGTCTATCTGACATCCTTTTTTATTTATTAATAAAAAAAAAAGGTTAGGTAATACTCACATGAACGCAGATATTGTACCTCCCGCCGACCGGCACGTTGACAATCACGTGTGAATATGAGGACGCCTTTGAGGGTACTAACTCGTAGTGACTCTCTTTGTTGTGTGTCAGTTCTGTTATGTCCAGCTGCATGAATGAAAACCAGTTAATATTAATAAGATTCATTAAAGACGAATTAATTCAAAATTATTCTAGTTTATTTTTTATACCCCTGTCTTATAGATGTGGCGGCATCTACATCGCCTCATGCGAACTACGCATCAAAGACATAACGTCACACAAAACCCTCCATCTCACAATTAGAGTTTACCGCGCGATCAACATAGATACAAGATTCCAATATCAATCGTTTGGCAGTTGTCCGCCAGACACAACAAATGTCTGGTCGGAGGATCCTCCCTTTTAAAAAGAGGATTCCCTTTTGAAAAGGAGGAATTCCATTCAGTTATTTGCCAATTCAAAGTACAATAATTATTATACCATATTATGGGTGAATTCAACCATGTATTTAGAATATGTCTTATTTTGCGATATAACATGTTGCTGTCGTGACAGTTTTTGATATTCGCACAAGTCTTATCTTGCGAATAATTCTTGATTTTTTTTTTA
The DNA here is from genome assembly GCA_948473465.1 of Lithophane ornitopus. Lineage (NCBI taxonomy): Eukaryota > Metazoa > Arthropoda > Insecta > Lepidoptera > Noctuidae > Lithophane > Lithophane ornitopus. The sequence goes on along the minus strand of OX419624.1, from coordinate 6,830,848 downwards.
CAGTTTTCTAAAGTCTACACAGACTAAGTATGTATAAAAGTTTGGTGAAATTCGGCCTAAAACTAATAACCTCAGAGTAGTAACAGTATTATTATTAAAGTAACACCCTGTATTATCTTCGGTTTAACAATACTATTTTCGAGATTCAAATATGTCATAACATTACTCTATTTATTAAGGGGTTTTTTAAATATATTCTTGTGTTTAAATTATACAGGTTCAATGAGAACAACACAGGCTGATGTCAGGGGCGGTACTTTCATACAAGCCCGAAAGCCCGGCTTGCCCTAATAAAATCATAATTCACAAGAACAGACGTCAGCCTACCAATAAAAAATAAATTTAAAAAAAACAGTCAATAATCTCGAACTCAATCATTCATGTCATAGGAATAATCAAATTTCGAAATCCCCGCTCTATCTGCCGCGCGCACTGCGCAAGGGTGCCAGATCTATGCACTCATTGAACTCAATTATTATTCATAAGAATACTATTTTTAATTCCGCTCTTTGTTGCCAAACCTACGCGCCACTACAATGCATTCAAATGCGCCTTCTCGCTCACACTCGTCGGCTTTCAATGGGGCTTGCCTTACCTTTCTTTGTCTAGCAGTTTTCGCCTACAAATTGCTATAGAAACGTTTACATTTGTTGACATATTGGTAAGTACTTATACGCAGATTTGTATGAAATGAAAAGCCGGGCTTTTGGGAGCACAGAGTACTTTTTTAGAGTTGTTAAGTTCGCGCAAATGCACTAGCCGCGATGTTGACCCGCGTAAAGTGAGTTGCAAGTCCGCGATGCGACGGTCGACGCGACTCGATTTGTTATTGTTTTGATATTTAATATTTTGAGATCAGTATTTTATTTCCAAGTGCTGAGGTAATCAATTAGTTTTATTATTTAAAATGATGTGATAGTTATTGCGGCTGTCATTCGTAAGTGTGTGTGTCTTAGTAAGTGATTATAGTGTTATTTTTATCACCAAAATGTGAATTCGGAAACTGTGTTCGAAAAGGTATAAGTAGGTACATTGAGTTTTTTGACAGTGTAACTCTTTACTTCACCGTAATCAACTCCAAATTACTGTACCTAATAAAATTCGGAAAAAAACAAGTATTTTGGTCAGTTGAAGAATATAATTGAAATTGGCATTCGATTGTTTATTATGTTGATGAATATGACAAACTTAGGTAGCTGGTGCCATAAAAGACATCAAAATTTGTATAGTGTTGTTTGTATGGCAATTGTAGTTTCGGAAAACCACTGAAAAACAAACCATCTTATTATTATTACATCTCATCAAGATCACAAAACACAATAATTTTATTATCGAAGATATTCTTCTTACCTAGGTGTTTTGAAATAAAGATTAGAGTTGGCTATTGTCATTATGATTAATTAAAAAATGTTATATAAGTACCTAATGTAATATCTCATTTAACATTTTCAAACGACATTATAATTCATAAAACTAAGTATGCTTACGGTACGGTGCTCTCATTTGCGATAGCAAAGAAGTGGCTCAAGAATTTGTACATTTCTTTACCAGTATCCCACTTAAAACTACTGAAACCTTAAACTCCTCGCCATCGCTCTCTGTTGATTTAGTAAGGGCGAACGTTCCAGCCTGCCTGATTGATTTTAACTTTAAGCATATTAACCCCGTTACAGTAATAAAAGCTTTTAAGCAAATCAAGATCAAATTGACCGAGGATCTTTGGGGAATTTCCATTAAAGTCTGTACCTCCATAATTGAGACCATAGCGCCTTACTTAGCCTTAATATTTAATTTGTGTGTGGATCAAGGAGTCTTCCCGGATTTAATGAAATACAGTAAGGTAATACCACTTTTCAAATCCGGGGACAGTAAAGACTCCAATAATTATCCCGTATCCGTGCTGCCGGTTTTCAGCAAGGTGTTTGAAAAGGTAATGCTGAATCAAATGCTCAATCATTTTAACACAAATAAAATCCTTCACGACCAACAGTACGGTTTCACCAAAGGACGTTGTACGACTGACGCCGGTGTAACCTTATTAAGACACATTTTTAACGCGTGGGAAGAAGCCCAAGACGCCATAGGAATCTTTTGTGACCTCTCCAAGGCATTTGATTGCGTCGATCACGAAACCTTACTCTTGAAACTTGAGCATTACGGACTAGGTAAACTTGCGCTCAGTTTAGTAAAATCTTATTTAAATGATAGACAACAGCAAGTTCAAATAAACGGTATCAACTCACTAGGTTTAAAAGTAAAAATGGGTGTTCCACAAGGCTCGATTTTGGGTCCTTTGCTCTTTTTAGTGTATATTAATGATCTACTCCATTTATTAAAAAATCAGCCACACATGGTGTTATTTGCTGACGACACTTCCTTAATTTTTAAGGTAGATAGACGTGCTACAAATTTTGACGAAGTAAATAACGCCCTATTGCAGGTCCAAAATTGGTTCACTGCTAATAATTTAGTATTAAATGAAAAAAAGAGTGCATAAAATTTTCTTTACCAAATGTCAAAAGTAGGGATTGTGAGATTATATTGAAACAAGGGAAACTAGAATTCGTCGATAAAACTGTTTTCCTGGGGATCACGCTCGACTCAAGGCTACAATGGGGTCCTCATTTAACATCTCTTGCAGGACGGCTGAGTTCAGCAGCATATACTGTCAGAAAAATCCGTCAATTTAATGATGTAGATACCGCGAGGCTAGTCTATTTTAGTTACTTTCATAGCATAATGTCTTACGGTATTTTACTATGGGGACGGGCTGCAGACATCGAGTCTACCTTTATTCTGCAGAAAAGAGCGATCAGAGCCATTTATAATCTTCGCAGGCGCGATTCTTTAAGGGAACTGTTTAAGGATATTAACATCATGACGGTACCTTGTCAATATATATATATGAAAACATCTTGCACGTAAGAAAAAAATTACAGGTTTTTAGTAAAAGAGGCGATAGACATAATTATAGTACTAGAAATAGGGACTTATTAGTTCAACCAGGTTTCAGACTGGCTAAAGTAGACTCATCTTTCATGGGGTACTGTTTAAAATGTTACAATAAAATCCCTCCCCACATACTTCAACTGAATGAGACGAAATTCAAAACTTGTATAAAACGCACACTATGTAGGCAGGCATATTATAAGTTGGAGGACTACATCTCTGATAAAAATGCTTGGCTTAATGCTGGTCCTGCTCCACAACCACAACTAACTAATTAACATTCTAAAATGCTGTTGGAGCTGCTGAAGATTGTAAGACTATCTTTGCATTGTATAAACTCAATCTCTCCTTTGTATTATATAATTGCACAGGTGTGAGTACTATGTACTATAGAGCTACCATTTACCGGGTATTTTGTCTTTCATTGACTTGAATGTGCCCTGGCGGCTGGGAATGTCATGCTCACTCAAATGTCTCGCTGATGGTGGCGTATGTGTTGGATCATTTATCTCCCTACAAAATGGTTGAGCTGAATGGTGCTGATCCATGCGTCATGTTCGTGAACGGGCGCCGTCAGTTGTGACTGGTCATTTCTTAGCTGCCATGGCTTATTTTAATTTTTGAATTGTGCTTATTTTATAATTGCGGACGCTTTTAACGTGCTTTCTACATTGTTCTCACATGTATAATTTCAACATGAATAATGTAACCATTATATTGTAACAATATTTTGATTTAAAAGAGTGTCCATGGAGTTTCTTGCCCGTTCTTCTCCATAGGTACCTACTACGCTTTGGAATGGGCAACTAGCTTCATATTTCTGACTGACTGACTCCTTGACAATTCAAAAGTGCCTGTAAATGGTTTAATTGAAATAAATGCTTTGAGTTTGAGTTTGAGTTTGTAATAGAACAACAAATCGATAATTTGGGGGCCACCTAGCGGCTTTTGATTGAATAATTTTGGTGACAAGCGAAAGAATTTATTATGGTGAAAAGTTCCTGCTAATCGGTGTGGTTACGCGCATTCGTTAATATAGATGGCGCTTACTTATAATAATGGTGTTATCATGAACAACAAAGAAAATCCGTAAATCGCTCACTTGGCTGTTTTTTTTTATTTTTTTAAATCTTAAATAGTCTGCGGGCTTGCCCTAATTTAGAACCCTAGGCACGCCACTGGCTGATGTATGTGTCATAATTAAACATAGAAAGTACTATAATAGCTCACCGAGTACGTGGCCGGTTTGCGCAGTGCGTCGCAGCTGGCATCCCATAGGATCTTCATCTCTGCTTTGGTCTCATCATATTCAACGCGTAAGTTCTTCACCGGTGCCCTGGAAACAATTGATAAATTGATAATGAACTGAATCACTATTGAAATAGAGTTGAAAATAATATAACACGAACACACGCCATAGGAACTTATCATTTGCACGTTATTTTTCACACAAAGAGACACGAAAAGTGACTTTAATATGTATTGACAATAACTAACTTGTCATTCTCTCTCGTGATGATCTCCACGAACTGGGCAAGCGGTCCTCCGTGTAGTCCCACAGTGAACACGTAGCTCTCACACGCGTGCAGGCCTTCAATTAACACGCTCGTGTTCTTCGTTATAATCCTAGTATCTGTTGAGTAATATATAATTATGTTTTTAAGTTTAAACTATAGTTGTATAGTAGTAGAATAAGCCGGTTATTTTGAACCAACGACAGAATTTTTAAGAGCGCATACATTTAAATTTAAATTTAAAGAGCACCCCTACAAACACGATGGAAATTGGTTAGTAAGATTCCACCAATAGAACAAAAACCGCGCGAAATAACACATCGATATTTAGTCGACGTTTTATTAATCCGAATTTATTCTAAGGGCCCGATGACACGTACCACACAACCACACCACAACAATAACAGAAGAAGTTACAGCGACACTATTCACACGTAACCACTGCTTGTCCACATTTTGTCGCTGCGATGTGGTATGGTTGCGGTACGTGTGAACGGGCCCTAGACCTCGATATTCCATACAAAGGTCGCATACTGTGCTGTTGAAAAAACAAAACACACTCACCATTAGACATCTCCCCAGGATGAGTCCTCCTATGTATCATATTAGTGTAATGCACCTCATACTCCAACTCCTTGTCCTTATACTGTTCCCCTTTAGGCGGCCACCACACCACTTGTACCGAAGTCTTCTTTTCTTTTGACAGTATAGCGGTGAAGTTCAAGATCTCGCCTTTGACGCCTTCAGTACGAATGGGGATCGTGAATGGGTCGCCGAATACTTTGTTCTTGTAGGCACGGATGTCGATGAATATAAGTGCACCTGGTGGTAGGTTGGTTACTGAAAGAGATGAGAATTAGTTGATTAAAAACACACTTACTTTATGTTTTTTTTTTGTTCTGTTTTAGAAGTTAATTTCAACTCCTAGTGGCTTTTGTGGACATGATAATTATTCAATTTGTTACAGTTGTAATGGCAATCACGTCATTTGGCTGAAATAATTTTTTTTTTTTTTTTTTTTATTGTTTGTCTTTTATATAGATTATTTTCTATTTTGTGAATATGAGAACTTTGTAGGCTTATTGGACTGTAGATTTGCTGAACATCTATTTTGTTAAGTACCTGGTACTTACTTGTTGAAAGGCCTACATTGTCTACCAACACTGCCTACTAACACTGTAATTTAAAAATATTGTAAAAGCCAATTATTTTTAAAAGAGTAACCGTGGATTTTCTTGCCGGCTCTTCTCCATAGGAAACGACCAATTGGAACCGTGCACCTAGCTTCTGACGTTTCATAAGTGCCCATGTAGGTTTATGTGAAATAAAATATTTTGATTTTGATTTTGAGAAGAAGTAGTGACAATTTTTTTTAAAGTATGCTTTATTGGTTTGGTGATTTTGAGACGATGAATGAAAGGCGACTCACAAAAGGTATTTACAGAGCAGATGTGAGTGGAAACGCCGGGAGGAGATGCCCTAGGACATATAGTTGACCTTATTGGTGTTGTTCTTCAGAACAGTCAGGTGCGTAGAACTCGCAACCGGTGCGCGTGGTGATGAACGTAAACGAGGCAAAAGGGTAATGTAAGGATCGGAGCAGGTGGCGTTCTGTAGTTTCGGCCTACCCTCGTGGGAAGAGGGCGTGAGTTTATGTGTATATGCTATCTGTTTAATATTATTATCTCTACTGATGTTGGACTCGACATGCCTCTCCTAATTGGCGGTTCAACAAAAACTCGGTTTTAGGATATGTTTTGTAAATGGAAAAATAATGTGAATGTTTGGTCGAAACACACGTCATCTCTTATTTCGCTCTTTTCATGACATTTAGAGTTTTGTCTTTGAATTTAGCGTCTAGATAATAATTATCAAGTTTTGGAACAATAAACTCAATCTCATACATTTAAAGTACAAATTATATTACACACAAAAAAATACTAGGACAATTTTATTACAAACAGTCACTCAAACAACAACTTGGAATACATAACGCTAAAGCAGATAGTTGAGTAAGAGGCGAGGGAATGTAATTTATCTGAGATTATGAATTGCAGTACAGTGGGCGACCAAAAGACAGGTTATTTTATTAAAAATAAAACTTACGTGTAATATTATTAGCTTTGGTAGTAACAGGTTCCCGTACAGCATATTCTGGAGGCAGCCTGGTCCTAACGATGTACCCATCGACATTCCTGATCTGATGCCAGTCGAGTTGCACAGCGCTTGCGTTCAATCGCTTGACGCTCGCGTTCACAAGGTCATCGACATCGTTAGCCGGGTCGAAAGTTATGTTCATCACTTGAGATGACTTTGATGTGAAGGCGTTGTTTGTGGCTGTTACCTAGGGAGGATTAATTTCGTATTAGATATTTCTAAATGTTAAACAATAAGAACAAAAACATAAGGGATAACTTAAATGGAACTGAATTTGTATACCATATAAAATGGAATATATCCGGAGGTCATGAAAGGCACAATTCTCTTCAAGGCAAGGGGTATAGGAATTAATTCAGTCTCACATTCCTCTTAATCCAGTTTCACACTCCTCTTAACAATGACATCATTGAGAACAGGACCCAAGTAATACGAAAAACGTACTTTTACCATCGATTCAAGAAGTAGACGATCTATGGCATCTAGCATACATTCGCGGAGTCAGATCCCCAGAAAACAAAAGACCAAGTTACTACCCAGAACGAATAATTTTTAAATGGCTCAAAGAATCCAGTAACAACGACAGACACAGTACTTGCTGTCCTTAGCCTGCATCATCTTATCGATGACGATAAAGGCAGGGCGTAGAAACGAATGTAAAAACTATACTTGTATGAGTATGTGAGAAACGACTCACCCAGAACGAATAGTTATTAAACGGCTCGAAGAATCCAGTGACATCGAAAGACACAGTCTTGCTTGTCGTGGCCTGTACGATCTTGTCGACGGGCGGCAGCGGCGGCGCGTAGTACAGCGTGTAGTAGCGCACGGCGCCGCGCGGCCGCTCGGGCCGGTCCCACACCAGGTTGAGGCGGCGCCCGATGAGCTGGCGCACGCTGAGGCGGACTGGGGGGGATGGTACTGTGGGGACAGTTATAAAAATAAAGTTACTTTATTGAAATTCAGATTTTTCCAGTAATGTTAAAAATCGTAACTTTGTCGCAAGGATTATTTGGCTGTCAGAAGGAAACCAAAATATTTCTTCGTTCAAGTCAGGTTTTCTTTAGACATTACAAAAAAAAAAAACAACCGACTTCCAAAAAAAACACTAAAAAAGTGAAAAATAACTTTAATTTCGGAAGTCGGTGTCTTTGCTTTCAATTTCCGTTTTTTGCCACCGACTTCCGAAATTAAAGTTATTTTTCACTTTTTTTGTGTTTTTTTTGGAAGTCGGTTGTTTTTTTTTGTAAAAAGTTTTTATTTTTCACTTTTTAGTTGTGGTACCTACCCCACACAAATCCGAATACCACTACTTGCTATGTAAATAACAGTGAAGGAGTCAAACAGGATGTCGTCTAGATAAACTAAGTGGGAAAAATACGTAATATTGAAGCTAACTCAAAAATTACGCAAGCAAAGTTAATAAAATTTATATGGGACCACCTCGGAAGCATGACCTACCAAATAAAAAAAGAATCATCAAAATCGATTCATAATTGGCGGAGTAATCGCGTAACAAACATACACAAAAAAAAAAAAAAAAAAAAAAAACAGACGAATTGAGAACCTCCTCCTTTTTGAAGAAGTCGGTTAAAAAGAAGCCTAATCGCGGCAGCAGCTGAAAATGTTTTTTGCGATTAAAAATTAATCGCATTGTCTTAAATTAAGCTTATCCTTACATATTACAAAATAAAGTCCACCGCCGCTTCTGTCTGTCGCACAGTATTATTTTTGCCTCGAAAAACGGACATCCCCCTTTTATTAACTTATCCGATAGAACAGGTTACTCTAAAAGTAAGAGTAAAATACCCGTTTGACAATTTTGTCTCAATTCGGAGATATAAATTTTTCAATATTTTTTCTATGGTTTCCATAAAAACCATAGAAATCGCAATAGCTTCAGATCCAATCCGTTTTTGTTATATCTTTGATTGCAATTACTTGATGCTTTATATTAAGTAAATTATCAAGCAAACGCTAAATTTTTATCGTTAAACGTGTATGAGTTACAACGAATTTTACATATTTTCGATTTTATTTTTTTATTGGCTTATTTCATGGCATTTGGATTCAATATCGATACAAGCTGTTGCTTTGCCACTAAGAAGTACCGATTTAAAATATCATATCCAAATCTTATGGTATCTAGAATTTACAGGATTCTGAAATTTAGGCGCTAGGGTTGGCACAAGACGTATTTAAAAAAATGTTTTTTAGTTAAAATGTTAATTCCATTTTTAAATTTTTATTATATTTTTAAATGTTTTTTATATTATTTTGTTTTTAAGAAATATTTAAAAATTTAAAATAATGTGTGTAAAAATAAATAAAGGACAAAATAACATGGTTATCTGATCGAAGTTCAATTTCATTGATTTTCACATTGTTAATGATAAATCCAACTATTTTCATATTATTTTATAAATAGTTAAAAAGTAAATAAAATTAAAATGAATACGGAATTATAATGCTAGTAAACGTACTAGTTTTAAAAATGTATAATTTTAGCAGTTTAGATATTTGTTTGGATATTTGTAGGTTTACTAATATCATACGACGTTAAATACGATGACGTACAATAAACTAATTTTTAAAGGGCAATTTAAGGTAGGGGGAAGGGGTCCGCCCTCGTTAGGATTAAACCTACAAATTAACAAATAATATAAATTTTTATGAAGTGATGACCCTAAAATCAAAATTATCAGAAAAAACTTTAGAAGTGAATAACTCCTAGATACCGCGAGATTTGGATTAGTTTTTTTTTCTAGTTATTGGTTGTGATCTTAAGATGATTTACAATAAATATAGAATCCAACTAAGCAAAGATACAACCATGAAAAATCGAAATCTCAAAACACCAAAAAAGCATTTCTTTTCATCTGTACTAGTTAGTACTCTTTTGTATTTTTTTTCCAATATATTTAATATGGTTTTATTACAAATAATAAAGAAAAGGGTAAAATAATGCTTATTTTTTTTGTAATTAATTAATTAAGAAAAGTACAATAAATTATGAAAGAATTTTTTACTCGATTTTGGTATAAAATTGGCACATCGGTATTTTACTCTTACTTTTAAAATAACCTGTTCTATCGGTCAAGTTAATAAAAAGGGGATGTCCGTTTTTCGGGGCAAAAATACTGTGTGTCGTCCTGTACGCGATAAACTCAAAAACGACTGCACTGATTTTCATGCTTGGCCATACCGCTGTTAAACCCGCGATGGTTTGTGTGGTATGTTAAAATTATAAACAAATGTATGTAAACTTTATTTTATGAATAATAAAAAAATAAAAAATGCTGTTTTCACCAATGGATAGAGTGGTTCTCGAGTAAGGTTTTAGTATATAATAACCGACATCCACGCGGGCGAAGTCACGGGCATCAGCAGCATAATTGAAGCGGTCATGCATGATTAACTGACAAATCCTTAGTTTAATCACAGTATAAATATGTAACAGTATTACATCTTCATAGAAAACTGCCGAAACAAAAATCTCGAAATCTCAGTGTATATCAGTACGCAAGAGTGCGCGGCAGTTACGACTTTATTGTACTGTGGTTCAGTAAAGTTTTATTATTTTTGGATTTTAATCTAAAACAATAACAGAATACGAAACAGAAACGTATTTGAAAGTCTTACCTCCTTCTCCAGTGGTGGTGTTAACATACTTCATAGACGCGTAAGTTTTGTTCGACTTGCTGTCTCTGATGTAGAAGGTCACATTATAATTGGTGTAGGGTTCCAAATCTGTAAACCTTTAGAAAAAAAAAAAAAATGCAAACATTGATAACTTGAGCTATATCCGAATATTTTATTACAAAAGGCAGATATCACTACGGACATGAAATGTTTTGATAACATTATTTCGCTTACAACTATCATTATGTATCTAATGCTTGAACAACTCTCCTAGTGTAATAGCATTGACCTTAAATATGTATGTATATAAATGACTGTGATATCAGCATCACTCAGTAAATGTGTTGCGGAGGTCAATGGCAGAGTTGAAGTCGATCGGAAAACTGTTCGGAAGTAGATTAGACTGGTAATGAATCATAATAGTGGGGTAATTGCGTAAAACACACCAGTAGCAATGGCTTTCATTTTGACAGTTCAACAAAATTCATTGCGTTATTTACATTGTTGAGCAGATTTTTTTTCGAACTTATTAAGCAATTGATTATCAATATCCTTCAAAAACATTCAGATTGTGATTGAAAGTGTATATCAGTACGCAACAGTGCGCGGCAGTTACGACTTTATTGTACTGTGGTTCAGTAAAGTTTTTTTTATTTTTGGATTTTAATCTAAAACAATAACAGAATAATCCTTCAAAAACATGCAATAGGGGTATATTTGGGGGGGCTATTTGTTCCAAAATTGAAATTCTCACCCGACGCTAACCTGGTTTAAAGGAAAGTATAGTCAACCGCATGTATGTGGGAACAACTTGACTTTGACAGCGCCTTCACTTCGTAGCAGGGCGATTTTTGTAGCTCAAGTAGTAGTACTGACGTGCGATTGACCGTACGCACTGCGAACTTATGCTTACCTATAGATACTATCATTGGTCCAAGTCTTATTAGTCCAGACTCCGTCGCTGACCTTCGATATGGAGGGCAAGAAGCTGTAAAGCACCATCTTCTGTTGCGCCATCCAGCAGGATATGAGGAAGCTGGTCGAGTTTATTGAAGACTGGTCTACGCCGATGCTCAGGAACTGGAGAGAAGTATTTTGTTATATAGAAATATTCTCGAAACTTACGTATCAATGTAAGTATAAACAATAGGGCATTTTGCTGTTTTTTTTATTATTATAAGAGCTTTAGAAAAAAAAAATGCTTTTTAAGTCTATGCTAGACAGAGACAGCACTACTAGCATCGTCACAACACAGGAGCGCCATAGTAACTTCGCGCCATTCAGTACAATAACCTATTTGTGTGTGTGAGGATAGAAGAATCATTTCAAAAGCAAGTCATTTTTTTTTTTTTTTTGTTACATCTTTAGTATAAATGTTAATTCAGATATATTTTTGATACTTGTCATAACCTATTCGTATGTAAGTATTTTAAGAAGAGGAGATAATGGATGGGGTAGCCAAAGATCGAGTTACATGGAGTGCGATTGGAGAGGCCTTAATCGCAGCAATGGACTGCTTAACCCTTTTTGGGTGGGAAAATATAATAACTTCTCCCGTTCTGCGCGGAGCGGGGGCGTGTCAAACTATTACCGACTAAAACCCACCCGTGTTCCTTCAGTTGCCTGTGTGTTGCCAGTGGCCACGGGAACCCTTTCGGGACTGCTTAACCCTACCTCATCATTATCTCATGATAGCATATTAGATTTTTTTTTAAATTACTTGTGACTTCACTTATAGTCTATGCGAGCAATCGTTGTTCGAACACAACCGACCGAGCAACGATTGCATATAAGCACGACGATTCTATTAGGACATCCGGTTACACTTCGACTATACCATTATGAAAGAAAAGGATAGGCATATTTTTATCAACATCGTGCTACTTATGTAAAGTTTAACTCACTCGACTCACTTGATACATATGAGTGTTATCGTTGACGGCACTCGTACAGTTCAGTTCATCCGTGCCGTCGTAGCAGTCCTGTCTGCCGTTACAGACGCTCAGCAAAGAGACACAGTTTGTGCCGTCATCGCACATGAAGAAGCCTCGCTGGCATTCTACGGTTGGTTTGTGGCTCTGCGGAATAAATGTCAGTAAAATGTTGTAAAATAAGTTGTTTATTCTGCAGAAAAAAGACTCACATTAAACATGATAAAAATAAATCTGCCTAGTACTTTCCCAACTATGTTGGGGTCGGCTTCCAGTCTTAACAGGTTGCAACTGAATATCAGTATTTAACATGGAGCGACTGCTTATCTGACCTCCAAAACCCAGTAACTGGGACAAGCGATACCCTTTGGTAAGACTGGTTGTCAGACTTTCGGGCTTCTGACGATCTGTAACGACCGTCAGAGATCCGCGAATGACAGTCGGGACCAACGGTTTAACGTGCTTTCCGAGGCACGGACGAACCTCGGTATGTAAAGATGGTCACCCATCCACAGACCAAACCCGGCAAGCGTAGCATTACCTGCTGGATCGACCCGTGCGGCTGTTATTACTGAGCCAAGAGTAAACATGACAAAATAAACATAAAATAATCTAAGTAGGCAGAAGATATACGACACTAATAAGGTCTAAAACACGTACCGAGGTGCCGGGACAGTTGATCTCGTCACTCTTGTCCTCGCAGTTGAATATTCCGTCGCAGATCTGGTCGGTCCTCACGCAGGCGCTGGCGTCGCGGCAGGGCGTCTCTATGAGTCCACAGCGCGGGGAGGTGTTGCTGCGAGATGGACATTCACGTTCGTCTGAACCGTCGAGACAGTCCACGGCGCCGTCGCAAGCCCATTGGAGTGGTATGCAGAGACCTGACGGTGGAAATATTGATTAAATATGAAATCTGGCTCTCAAATAGACTATGACCTGGGTTAAGAGTAAAATCATGATATCGTACGTAATATCCCAGTAGTACGTTCCCGTGGGATCATTTCTGACGTCCATGTGGGCGTCAGAAATAATCCCAAAAATTTTGAAGTTTGAGTTGCATCGCCATTCTGAACTAGATACGACCCAAATTAACGACATATATTATTCACTAGATGGAATTAGAGGTCTCAGCAATTCAAAAAGCCATTCAAGCTAAACACATTTGAGTAAAATATATGTCCGTCTTTCCTTATCGGAGAATAATTATGATCGATCGATCGAAAATGTTGGATTTCATTGTAACTAACCAGTGTGAAAATGTTGGATTTCATTGTAACTAACCAGTGTGAAAATGTTGGATTTCATTGTAACTAACAATGAAATCCAACATTTTGATCGATCGATCGATCATATTATTGTCCGATTCCTCAAATAACGCTAGAAAGAGACAAAAAACGAACGAGGCTTACAGCAGTCGCTTAAGATGTGTAACATCTGACATATTGGCTGATAGTACCAATCTGACGGCCAACTTTAGCACCGCGCACGCTCATTAATCAAATCAAATAGCGCGCACTTCCTGTTACACAATTCCGTCCCTTTTCACAAAATCGGGAATGATTTTGTGAAAAGGGACGGAATTGTAGCAGGTAGCACGAAAGCGAGAAGAAACATGTTACACATCAAAGACTTTTATTAAAATGCTTACCTGGTGCACAAGTGAAATCGTTCTTTCCGCACTTCCTAGTAATCGGTGTATGATGTTCGGGCGTCACCGGCCTTAGTTCGGGCATCTCGATTCCGCAGCCAATCTCATCCGACCGATCGCCATCTCCACAATCATTGATACCGTCACATCTCCACCAATCAGGTAAACAGTTGCCATTGTCGCATTTGAACATCCATTCTAAACAGGTCCCGTTGCTAGGGAAATTAGGCTTCTCTGTACCGGGAATAGGGAGCAATTTCGAGTGATTGGTGTTAGTGCAGTTCTTCTCGTCAGAAAAGTTTTCGTCGCCGCAGTCGTTTTCGCCGTCGCAAACCTTGAAGTGAAAAAATAAAGTTAATATTAAACAGAGATCTTGAATATCAAAGTATTAAAAACTCAATCATTAAAAAAAAAATTAACCATTCCCCAACAAGCCTTCTGAAACAGAAACGACATGATAAAGGCATTATATAATATCTGCGATTCTACTTTTCAAAGTTTTGAATAATTTATCGTAGACTATTGAATAAAACCTTATCGTTCAAGTGCCTGATGATCTAAAACAAGAAAATTCACTAAAACTCACCCAAGACTTAAATATACACTTCCCGCTGGGACATCTAAACATGTACGGTGCACATGTAGAGTCCTTACACCTTTGTTCCCGTTCATCCTCTCCGTTATCACAGTCCTTCTCACCGTCACAGACCCAAGAGTTGGGGATGCACATGCTGCTGTCATTACTGCAGGCGAAGCCATTGCCTGAACAGCTGTCGACAATGTCAGGACGCTTGGTTTGTAACTGTTGATAGAGAATAATTGCTGAATACAGGTTATTTTGTTTAGGTTTTGGCGGTATCTACATCGCCACATGCGAACTACACAACAAAGACCTGACATCAGACAGACGTCACATAAATCCTGCATTGCGCAATTAAAGTTTATCATGCAGTGGACATATATACAAGAACCCAACATCAATCGTTGGGCAGTTGCCCGCCAGACACAACACCCGTCTGGTTGGGGGATCCTCCCTTTTCTATGGTGGATGAGTGAACTTTACACCCTGTTCCTCATAGCCCTAAAAGGTTAAGGAATTTTATTTAGGAAATTCAAAGTGTCAAAACGGTTTTCTAAAAGTGTGGTGAGTAATATTCCTTGAAACCTATTTATTGAAGGTTTTCATGTCGTCGCCGTCGGTTCATGTTATCAAAGACAAAAAACAAATTTGCATGAACACAAAGTCGAATGATCTTTTAATTGTTCTGTCATTTTAAATACCTATTTGTGATGACTCAATTTCATTTATATTCCCGCACTTTTACATAATCTTTAACTCGTTCTGACTTAAGCGGGTAAACAAAACTTTATCATCAAAAATCTACGAATCTTTGGCCTTTGCCAACGAACGACACAAAACGTGCCAATTCATATTATAATAAAAAATATAATTTCACGAAAATAGCAGAAACATTCACAAAAAGTTTGTCAGAAGTGGGATTCGAACCCACGCCCTCAGAGAGGACCAGAACAACTCGAACTCACGTTCAGTGAGCAAGGGAACCTTGAGTCTGGCGCCTTAGACCGCTCGGCCATCCTGACATGTGGGAAACGTGTCGAAATTAACAAACAGTATCATAAAAGTGAACTATCATCTTTCTTGCCGAAATAAACGTAAACAATAGATAGGGGTGTGGGAGTGAGATAAATAAATACAATTAAACTCTTTAATTTCAGCAAAGGTTGATAATTATGTAAAAAAAAAAACTAGTAAAATTAAAGTGCGTATGCTTATTTGACATGAATCTTCGCATCTCATTCGCAATCTTGACAGATTGTAACTTGAATGAGAACGTTTTTTAAGTACGAGAATTGGCCTTCTGATCGTTTCATCGACCAATGTTGTTAACCATACATGCCAGCTTTGGTTCCTGATTTCGGTTTTTGTTTGTATCATTGTATACAATACAAGCATGGTGTAGTGTAGTTATATTTATTCATAGCCAAGACCGTTGTTAAACTAAACGAACAATATTCATAGTCACTCACCGTGCAGTTCCGTTCATCAGATCCATCCTTACAGTCGTTATCTCCGTCGCAAACCCATCTCTTTTCAATACAATGACCATTGTCACATTGGAACTTGTTTTCAGAGCAGTTGCGGTGACCACAATCTGAAATAAATATTAACGAGTTATGTCAAAATATACGCTATTTATTAGGAAAAACTGGCCAAGTGCGAGTCGGACTCGCGCACGAAGGGTTTCGTTCCATTATTTATAAAAACGGCAAAAAAATCACGTTTGTTATATGGGAGCCCCCTTAAATATTTATTTTATTGTGTTTTTTTGTATTTGTTGTTATAGCGGCAACAGAAATACATCATCTGTGAAAATTTCAACTGTCTAGCTATCACGGTTCATGAGATACAGCCTGGTGATAGACGGACAGACAGACAGACAGCGGAGTCTTAGTAATAGGTTCCCGTTTTACCCTTTTGGTACGGAACCCTAAAAAGGACAGTAAAGTATAGACAATAGTCTTTACTTTACAATAGTCGATACTTTAGAATCCCAGACGAAGAAACATTTAGTTTTAAAAATAAAACTATTTATCATTGTCTGGGATTCTAAAGTACCTAACATTGATGTTTTATCAAATAATACAATAATATTTTACTAGCTGATTAATTACAAAATATTTAAGAATGTATTTTATTTATTTATTTGGTACACCAACAGCAGTACATACAAAAACAATTAAAAAAGAACAGTAAGATTAAAAATTACTGGTATGCATGCCTATTAAAGGTATACACAGCATTTGCCACAAAACAAGATAGTAGGTAGTAA
The DNA here is from genome assembly GCA_948473465.1 of Lithophane ornitopus. NCBI lineage: Eukaryota > Metazoa > Arthropoda > Insecta > Lepidoptera > Noctuidae > Lithophane > Lithophane ornitopus. The sequence continues at coordinate 6,814,155 of OX419624.1, read as the reverse complement.
AATAAAAACAAACTTAAAGAAACATAAAATACGATGAGTAAACAAAATACAAAATAAATAGATTACTTATAAGTACGAAAACAAATAATATATATATTAGATGTTGAAGAGAGAGTGAGTGATAGCTGATATTAATTATAGGTTATTTTATGCAATCCCGTACCTCAGACCTTCTAAACTTGTTAAGAGATACTCCGTGTTAGTCGGTTTCTGATGATTTACAAAAGCTGTTGTAATTTCTGCACATTCGGATTAAGGGAGAGTTGAGACCAAGATTGGATTTGCGGAAAGGGATATGAAACAACCTGGTGATGGGATGTCTGGGAGGCTTTGAAGGGACTGAATATTGGATACGCTCAACAAGATCGCTACATTTAACAAATCCGTTTACAACTTTGTAGAGGAAAATTAGTTCACGCGAACAGCGACGGTCTCGCAGTGTCTTTATGTTGAAGAAGTGTAAGCGCTGCTCATATGGACAGCGATGGCTAATTTTCCTGGATATAAAGGCTAGATGTTTAGTGAATGCTCTTTCTATTCTCTCAACTCTTTGCGAGTGTACTGCATAGAATGGAGTCCAGGCAACACTAGCGTATTCCAATCGACTTCGCACCAGGGTATTGAATAAGACTATTCTGGTCTTTGTGATTTGGAAGCCCCGGGTGTTCCGTTTTACAAAACCCAGCATCTGTGCTGACTTCTTAACAATTTCGTTGATGTGTGGCTTAAAACTTAGTACGTTGTCGAACCAGAACTCCTAGATTCCGCATTTCACATACTTTAGACAACGTGGTGTTGCACAGTGTGTAGGAAGTAGTAAAGGATGACTTTTTTTTGAGAAACGAATGAAGCAACATTTTTGTGTGTTTAAGGTCATATTGTTAGCTATGCACCAGTTTTTAATATTTGTTAATGTAAATATATAAGAAACAAAATAAATAAACGAAAATACTCTAATAATAAATCATTCACAAAAAATACGTTGTACCTAAGTATATTTTTCATGGAAAATATTTTAATTCGTGTACAGGATAATTATTATGGAAAATATTATTCTTTGTGTACTAATAAATGTAGGTTATTTTGGTAATATTATTACAAACATGTGTTCGTTTTTGTGGTTTACTGGATAGCCATCCAAAAAGAAACTTTATTCAATATGGTAGGCAATGTTACCGTAATTGGAATACAAATAAAGTATTGAGTTTTGGAAATAGTGGTTACCGTATGGTCAAAAGCTATTCAATTATCGGTAATCTACTTAGTCATTGGCCACTTTACCTAAATGGCAGGGAGGAAAATAAATTATTACGTCGAAACGTGAGTTTTGACAATGAATAAAGTACTCTATAATTCATCTACCATTATAAGTTCTACCAGATTGATCTAATCTGTTTAAATTCTTGTTTCTTATTGATGTTATTTCCACTTAAACGAATATCAACTTTATGTTAGAGTAAGTGACCTGTGTAATTAAATAGATTTCAGAATAACTAGTACTATTGTCAAAAAGTTATAAAAATGTTTAAAGTTACAGCGCAAACTGAATTTTATGTGTGGGTATTAAAGTTGTTTTTCTTTAAAAACACATATTTGTTTACATATTTAGGAACTTAATCGCGAACGCAGTATTGAAAGGTTTGATCAGCGAAATGGGAGATCTTTGATACAGAATACGCTAGCAAATAAAAATGCGTTCAGTAGAATACTTTTAACAAGTCAGTTTTACACAGTAATACATTAGGTAAATAATGAGGTATACACACCTTTCTCATCACTCATATCAGCGCAATCAATATCATCGTCGCACTTCCAATGCGGTAGGTAGCACCTGGTATTATCGCACATAATCATCGGTGGGACACACAGACAGCCGATCTCATCGGATAGATCCCCGCAATCGTTGTTACCATCGCAGCGAGAGAGTGAGGAGATGCACTTTCCGTTCTTGCACATGAACTGGTCCTGGGGAAGAAGAATTTAGAGTGAAATGCTTATCTTAACCTTTACGTTTCCCGAGTGTTTGTGTTTCGGCGATATTCAAGCATCTATTTAAACACGGCATGACGCTTTTGCATAATATCAACAACAAGATCGAGTTTATGTCTATTGAGGTCATCCCCTCCATTTTTAGTTCAATTACCCAATCTATACTCAATCTGCCTAGCCTTTTCCCAGCTATGTTGGGGTCGGCTTCCAGTCTAACCGGATGCAGCTGAATACCAGTATTTTACATGGAGCGACTGCCTGTCTGGCCTCCGCAACCCAGTAACTGGGTAATACGATTACCTTGGTAAGACTGGTTGTCAGACATTCGGGCATTTGACGACCCGTAACGACTGTTAAAGATCCCCGAATGACAGCCGGGACCAACGGCTTAACGTGCTTTCCGAGGCACGGAGGAGTCTCGATATGTAAAGATGGTCATCCATCCACGTACCAACCCGTAAATGCGTAGCTTAACCTGATGGATCGACCCGTGCGGCTGTTATTACTTAGCCACGAGCTCCTCAATTGCCCAATCTATACTAATTAAATTAAATTTAAAATTATAAAGAGGTAAAATTTGTGAGTTTGTATTAGGGTTAGGGGGGTTTGCGTTTAATCTTCGGCACTAGTGATCCGATACCGAAAATTCTTTTACTTATGAGAAGCTACAGTATTGTCGTGTCATAGTTAAAAGTAAATTTCACGCAGACGAAATCACGGGCAGAAGCTAGTGTATTATAAAATTGGGAAGAACTTTGAATTACGAGCCTCAACCACTTTTACGCATTCTTAGAATACTTTTTTATTATAACTTTATTGAACTCTTTTTGTAATGTTGTTGTTTACATTTCAAAACATAATTCAAAACGTAAATACCTACATAGATATCATTATTGCTAGACCACGTAATCCGCTTATATCTGACGTACACACCTACGCCGATTGATAACATCGATAATCTAAATTCTTTCAAAACAAAGGAAATCAATCAACATTTCTGGAGAACCCTTCGGATGAATAGATTGAAAGAAAGAAAAATAAGTTTATTTGTCATAGAAACATGTGCAAAGATTAGAATTAACTCGAGTAATAGAACAATAGAACACAATAGATTTAAATATAATCACAAAACAGAAATAGTCGGCGGCTGCTGGCAAGTCATGACAAGAGGGTTTCCACTCAGCATGATAGATTTTCATTGTTCACCATAAAACATAGGGTGAGACAATTGAAAGTCTTATCACTATATTTTAAAGACAACCTTTGGATGGATTAAGGGAGGAGACTCTACTGCAGTTTAATGTATTAATAAACAGTATGAAAAATATACTCACAAGTCCACAAGTAGACACAGCTGTTTCAGGGCAAGTCAAGTTCGCGTACGGTTCGGTATTATTAGCGCACATACATTTCCCTCCGATCCTCGTCAAACCATCGGGGCATAAACAACTGAAAGTATTGCCCGGCCCACCGAGACATATCGCATCACAACTCGTATTCTTGTATGAGCAGGCATTACTGCCATGTTGAACGAAGTGAGCGAACACTTTGAGATCCATCAAACCGACAAACGAGTCATTAATCGTCACGACATTCGATCCAGCATCTTTATCAGCAACGAATATCGATTTTACTTTCCAGTCATCCCAATACATCTTATCCTTCAATACTGCCACGGCGAAAGGATGTGTTACTCTCTCATCGTTCCACAGAATTCGCTTAAAGTATCTCCCGTTCAAATCAGAGCTGGCGATGTAATCTTCCATAGCGTCCACCCAGTATATTCTCTCGGACATTTGATCGATCGTTATCCCATTAGGCCACTGGACAATTGGCTTCCCGAACAATTTCTTGTCGTCCGTACCGTCGAGATTTGACCTCGATACGGATGGGTTGTTCCTGTCCCAATCGGTCCAGAATAAATAGCCTGCTTTAGGATGAACGGCTATACCACGCGGCCTTGATAGCACTTTCGAGTCCAAGATCGTAACTCTCATTCTGGCTTCTTTTATCATATCTGTTCTGACAGCTTCAATTTTTTTCCTCAAACCGTCGACGAAGAATAAAACGTTAGAAATCCAATCAAACGCCATTCCTTCAATGCTAGCCAAGTCTCTGTCGATTATCACCTCTTGAGCAGTGCCGTTATTGAAACACTGACGACTGATCTTGTCTAATTCTATATCAGCCCAATAAATGCAGTTGTTCTTGATGTCAAATTCGATTGCAACGATGTTCCTTTCGTTTACTACGGGGTAAATAGTCGAGTTGTCGAATAGATCTATGCGGGCGATTTTACTACCCAAAGCAACCAACATGAATTCAGTTGGTTGTTCGATGGGGCAGGGGATCATGTCTGGGACATACGCCATGTAACCAGAGACGGTGCACACATCTCCATCAATTTTCCTGTAACCCTTTGTTCGCTTGTAGAAATGTCCCGGTTGGCAATCTGCGGGAATGGCATAGGGATCGTATTTGGACGATTTGTTGTGAATACATTCGTTGCCAGAGAGCATAAATCCGAAATCACATTCGAAATCTCGGCGACTGCATTCGCAGGTCTCTTTCTTGAAAGGTCTGTCGTAATCTATGCCGTTGTAGCAGTTAGTGTGAGCGAGACGTCTCTGGAAAGTGTTCCTAGTACCGAGCACACAGGAAACCGAGGAGTTGGGAGGCGACGGTGACCAGTACTTGTAGTCATCGTCGCTACAGTTACGTGTGAAAGTATTCTTCAGATCTATTGTGATTATTATCCACTGATGATGCTCGTTGGCCGAACCGAACATTGTAAAAGTTGTAGTGTTCTCCCCGGACTCGGTCATCAGTCCGTAGATGCGCAGGTCATCGGCATTGAACCTACAAATTAATGTTGTTAATAACGACTAATAATTAATTAAATATTGATAACATGAAATGCATTAAATGACTCACTGATAAGAGTTCCATTCGATGCCTTCGTTGGTGGAATATAATATCTTTCTCGTTTCGCCGCGAGATTTGAAGTACTTCACTGCTACTAGGAGTCCGCCGTGGTCTCCGTAGTTGAAGAAGTAATAGTCTTTGAGGATCCTCTTCCACGTCAGGCCGGCGTCACGACTGATATAAACTCCGGGTATACCTTTCAGGGATTTGCCCATAACGCCAGTTGCCATTATAATGCCTGGAGCTGATTTTGAGCTCATAATACTTGCTGACCTATAATAAAAAATATTTTATGATACCCTCTGTCATGCTATGAAATATGTTACACCAGACATTCAATAAAAAAAATCCCGCTTTGTGCACTTTCTTTGGTGAAAGAATAACACCAATTATAATACACCATGCTCAAATCCAATAAAAATTATAAATGATGTTTACTGAATCCAGTTCTACATTTTACTACAAAACAATTGAAATCTCTTCATATTATTAACAAATGAGTGACTAAAATCACAATGAAATAAAAACAATCACAAACGGTTTAAATCATATAAATGTGTTTTTTTTTAAGTTTAAAATGAATATAAAACAATGTCCGTGCAGTGCAAATTAAAGTAAAAGCAAAATGTATGTATTGTAAATGCACTCTATTTTTATGAGTTTACCTCAAACCGTTCGCAACCACTTTTCCTGGTGGGCTGCAATCAATTTTAATATTTATCAGCATTTATTAAATTAAAACACAATTAATAATTATTAATTTGTTACGCTAACTGTAATTTAACGGCATAGATACAGCTGATACCGTTCCATTCACCAAAACATTTTTCTGTTAAATAAGCACATTTCAATCATGGCCTTGCACCTAACAATATAAATTAATTAAAGCAGTACCTTTGTACTCATATTATAATTAAGTCATACCTATATGTATTTTACTGTGTGTACATAATTAAATAAATTAATTAAATTTTTATTTATTTTTTCTAGCTCCGAATTTCACTTGACCTTACCCAAGATTGTAATAAAAGTATGTCATTGTGTTACTATACATTATTATCACACAAAACACTGTTTAGTTGTTTATAGGAATGAGTAATCATTCCAATATAGGGACTTTGGTTAGCAGATTAATAATATGTTATTTTTATATTACCCTACATAGGTGTACCTACTAAAAGATAGTATATTATATGGTTATTAAAATAAATACATCATTTTATATTATCAACCTCATTCCAAGTAACACCATATGGCCTAAAATGAGTCATCATAAGTCCAATGTGCTGAAAGGGCACAGTTCTATTGATACTGTTTCCGAGAAACAAGGAATCTAAAATGCTTTCCGTTGTTAATCAAATACCCACTCAACCAGCTCTTTGTATGTGCAATCGTGATAGAAATATGAATAAGACGGGTTCTGGAAATGTCATTCTTCTGCTGTTCCCTAGCTCGTCAAAATGTAGCGATAATGTTTTTTCGCGATTTCAGGGTTGGTCCCTTAGTGAAAGTTTTTCATAATGATGAGTACAATGAACCCTTAAGAGGATGCCCATTAATTCAATTTCACCCTGCATTCATAGAGAAACACAACTAAAGACTTGATTTTATTGTTTTGAAAGACCCTGTCTTAAATGGTACTTAACTTGTATTTGAATTTTCATAAGATCCTGAGAACTTTCGAAAACGATAAAAACAATCTACTTAGGGCTGATTTTTCCATTGTCAGAATTTTTGTTATCTGAAGATTAGATGTTTGATGAATTTCAATATTAATCCTCGAATAAAGTTGACGTTTAATAAAGTTGAGAGTGAAAAATATTGAAAAATCAGCCGTCAATGTATTAGTTCGATAAAAATGTGGCGACATAAAGAGGATATGACATGGGCCACTGCCGTGAGAACCGAGCCTGTAAATGATTCCTTCCTATATCAAACGGGTCAACAAACTATCCAATAAACAGATAACTTACATCGTCAGAAAGCGGCTTATAATTTGAATTATCGACAGAGTTCAAGGTGACATTGCTACTAAGAGGATAAAAATAAACATGTACGAGTTTATTTTCCTTCAATATTTTGACCGCTGATTAAATATGTTAGTTATTTCCGTCAATATATTGGTACTAAAGTAACCGACTGTCTTTCCAGGCCAGGTTTTCCCGAAGGGTAAGGCAGTGGTGTACTTTCCTTTAGTACACCCACATTTTGCCAGTTATGTTAAGTCCCATGTAATAGGGGACGAGCCTATTGCCATCAACCAGGACCCCGGGCTGTTGCTGAGAAATTCCAGAAGGAAAAACCCAATAACACTTTGCCCGACCTGGGAATCGAACTCAGGATATCATGCTCAGCTACACCGAGTCAGACTTGCATATAAAAAATCAATCGGCCTAGCCTTTTCCCAACTATGTTGGGGTCGGCTTCCAGTCTAACCGGATACAGCTGAATACCAGTATTTTACATAGAGCGACTGCCCATCTGACCTCCACAACGCAGTAACCGGGTAATACGATACCCCTTAGTTAGACTGGTTGTCAGACTTTCGGGCTTCTGACGACTCGTAACGACTGTCAAAGATCCACAAATGACAGCCGGGACCAACGGCTTAACGTGCTTTCCGAGGCACGGAGGAGTCTGGATATGTGAAAATGGTCACCCATCCACGGACCAACCCCGGCAAGCGTAGCTTAACTTGATGGATCGACCCGAGCGGCTGTTATTACTAAGCCAAGAGCTCCTCTTGCATATAAAAGAGGATGTCAAATAATTTACTGAGGTTACGATCATGTATATTATGTTACCGCTAATACAACTAATTATGATCACATTACAGGTAATCTGCTGGTTAACTCGTTTATATGTGCCCGTACTGCCCATTATGACTTCCCGACTTTAAAGGTAGGTAACATAAAACCTTTGATGCAATATTTATCAAAGAGCGAAGAAGACTATAACTGATACCGACGAACACTGATATGCGCTTGGATTTACCAGGAAACTCATAGCATGACACTACGACCAATGTGCTATCAATTCTTGTGATAGTAACTTAGATCCTGGAAAACACTGGTTTGGGAAAGTCCATGTTTAATAGTTGATATAAACTAACTACCTACGTCTATACATATAAAGCGATTGTCTGGAGCGTCATATCCTAGGTTTTTTTTGTAATTTAGTATATTCCAACTGGATAAATATATTTAGTATAGTGGTTATATTGGTCCGATAAGTAATGTATGTTTTCAGCCGTAAATAATTAATAAAGTAAACAGATTACACCACATTACGACAATACTAACTAACTACGTAAACTACGTTATCGATACAGCGAAGTAAAAATCAACCTAGCGAAAACACTATGAAGCATTCATCAGTTACATAAAAATATACCTTAAACCTTAGCGTTAGGGTTCACTTTTAAGCAAACCAGCAGAAACAGATGTATCTGGCAAATTAAAAAGGGCTAAAAGGAGTTTGCCATTGTATTCTTACCTTGTTACTGGGTATAGCTGACTGAACCTCTGACATAAGTGGAGACTGCAAGAATTTTCAATGTGACAGTTCAATGGCTTTCCTGAGAACAAATAGTAAGATGGAGGTCAGTAAAATTGGTTATTTGGAAGAGGCCTACGTCAGCGACGGCAACGTAAAAATCATAACCCTCCTTTTTGCTTCGCCGGGTAGTTTTAGTCGGGTAAAAAGGCACAACAAATTGCCACTTTAACTAATGACAAACTCTCAAAACGGTACAAAAGAAACATTCAATTGTTGTCCCAGGATAAAAAAACGGTTTCTTTCATTATTTTGTTTTTCACCTAAGTAGGTACCTACATTCAAGATCTGCGCATATAAATGTGTTTATTAGTGAACACTGGATGGTGCACGATTCGCAGAAGGTGCACTAAGTATAGGTACCTATGTTCTGGGTTTTTTCTCGAACATAATAACAACTCGATGCGTGCATACACAAAACAGAAAAAAACAGTACTATCTACATTACACATCCGATACCCATCATGTGCTCAGTTAATCACAGCTGCATGCTGCAAAATAAGTAAAACACAGACCCTCGATATTTATACCGACAATTCATCTCAAAACCTTTAGAAACAAAAAGGAAATGTTATTAAAATTTACTACCGAAGCGAGTAAAGTATAACTCGATAACGAAATCAAGTAATTTTTTGCATACATTGCATTGCAGTTCATACCCATTATTATGGTAACAAAAATACCTAAACCTGTAAGTACGTGACACACTCATTATTGTTTCAATGAAATTGTTACAATATTTGCCTTTTTTACTCCAACTATTGTGTCGCGTTTTATAAGCCGACTAGCTGCTCTCCCCGGCTTCGCACGGGTAGCACTAAGTACTTATCTACGGCTATTTTAGGTACCAAATTTTTTACACCTTGTGTTACATTATTGGAGTTTTACTAAGCCCAAATTTTTTTGAAAATATTTTGTAGCCTATGTCAGCCGGGGATAGTGTAGCTTCCTAACAGTGAAAGAATTTTTCAAATCGGTTCGGTAGTTTCGGAGCCTATTCAATGCAAACAAACAAACAAACAATCAAATATTTCCTCTTTATAATATTAGCACAGATTATACAATGCTGCGCGTACTGATATGCTTTTTAACGTACCTACTTGAAAACAAAAAACCACCTAAAGTCTGTTTTGTAAACTGGTAAACTAATTTGACATTTCAAGTGATTGTTATTTGTTTTTCCAATTTGGAGTTTCACATTTGCACCTTGCACCTATCAAGTTAGTCTACACTCTACGAGATTAAAAAACAAACTTTATCTGATGTTTATGCAACCTCTATATCACTAGATTATTGAGCGTTCTATCAGTTTACAGGTAAATGCTGGTAGTCCTGGTATGGTCTGCTTAATGCACTTTCCAAACCAACCCTCCAAAGTTAACCCTGGTGATAAAATTATTTCGGAGTCAGCGAGACAACCACATCAAAATCCTATGTTTAGGTTCATAGTTTGTTTGTTACGCTTTCAGGTAAAATGGCTGAACGGATTTGGATGAAATTTGGCACATGATTAGACCATGATGTGGGTCAGGACAATACTTTTTATCCAGATATTCCCACGGGATCGAGACTTATGCGGGTAAAAACCGCGGGGCACAGCTAGTATAGTAATAATAATACCAGCCTATTATTATCATATATCAGGAAAAAGGCCCCTTCTCATACAGAGAACTTACGAGCTTTCAACACCACGCATGTTCACGACAAAATATATCTAGATTTTAAAAAAACATAAGTACCATTCTCATCTTCAGTAGGCGGATTGATGGGGGACCACGTAACTCCATGGTCGAAGGTTATCAGCGAGATCAGGTGCTCCGGTCCAATGTTCGCGACAGGAGCCTTCGAGTCCACTCGTGAAGCAATGTAGATGCCCTTCAGACCTTCAACGCGGTACAAGTCAGTGAACGGATCTTCTGTTACGTCCCTGAAAGTCACCCATTCTTTGTTTATACGAATATTTCGACATAATGAAAATAAAAGTGAAAAAAAAATGCAGTGGAAAAGTGATGATTGATCTTTGTCACCTCAAACTGACATTCCTGAGACAAAAATAAATTAATTCTGCGGCCAAAATACTCGTCGTCCTTGTAGCTTCGATAATTACCTATGTATCTGGTTTTTTTTTTTTTTTTGTTATTTCGTGACGCACGTTATTACGAGGAAATAGGGCAAACTGGATGTCGTAGAAAGTATTGTGTTTTGAACTGCTTATTTTTTTTTTTATAAGAATGGTGTTTTAAACTGTGTAATTTCAACTTACTCAAGCCAGCTGTCCTTCCAGTTAGCATCAGGGAAGTAGCACAATATCTGCTCCAAACTCAAAACAAAGTTGTACTGTGTGAAATTGTTGCTTATTTCTGACACATACAAGTCTGCTAGAGAATCAGTGTGCATGACAGAGACGAAAATACGTTTGTCAGTTACGTCTGCTATGTGGAACCTTCTTAGATCTAACTCTGTTTGGAACTCTGCCTTGAAGAATGGGCTTCTCTGGTGTGAAATGTACAGGTGCAGGGTATTTTTCTGGAAAAAGAAGAAATGTTTGTATCATTCATGGATCACCTGAACGTTGCCAGTGCTTATCGCTTTGTTCTCTTCTCAGCAGTTAAAACTTTTGAAAGTTGCAAAGAACTCGTCGCCTTTGAAAGTTATTGTGCATTTAGTATTGTCACTATGTCGTGGCAAAGACAACGTTTCCGACCAACCGACCAAATAATACCAAATATATCCTACAGACCAGAGAGATTGTGTTCCTGCTTTATTGTAATTGAGACTCCTCAATATGCCTCTAATCGTAACTAAAAACTTGGTCTATTCCGCCTGACACTCTTTCGACTAATACATAATGATTAAATTAACTACAATCATAACTATATTATTTTATGTGTAATGTAATTTTATTGTTTTTTACTAACAAAATAATACTAGAACGAGCTAAGTAATGACTTGGTAATAAAATGGTCGCTAAGATACTTCATCACCATTACAATATCTTAGACTCAAAGTAAGTAATAACAACTTAGCGGATCTAATGCTTTTGTTTTCAACATGAAACAAACTCCAGGTAATAACTTGAAGTACCTATTAAAATCGCTCTTCATTTTATATTTTTTATATGTAAACCGGTTTCTAAGTTACATTCGACTTCGGCGCCGTAACGTTTTAAGTGCATTATGGTAACCACAACCACAAATATTTTTTCCTAACATTTAACAAGTTAATGCGAATTAATTATTGCACAATAAAAGTCTCAAGTTCCAACTAAATATGGAAATAAATAAATTATTCGACTTTTGATTAAATTGAATCGGAAATATCATCAGCGGTGGGAATATGTGCAAATCAATCCCGTAGCTACATAAATCACTTGAAAATAAATCAGTTTTCATGCAAAAACTATTTATTATTTTTTAAATAAATATACATGATGACCTTTTTTTTATTACCCAATATACATAGCTCCCAAGGTATGTTGTAAAATTGTTTAAAACAATGGAGACGGTCACTTAAGATTAGGAACAGATATATTTTTTTTTTGGCAACCAACACACTTAAGTAAGTACCTATTTACTCAAGGAAATAATAAAAACAGATTCAACATCATACATTTTTGCTTAAACTAATCACCATTGCAAAAAAAAAGCCAAAGGTTCCAGGACAAAACTGTTTTAATGGAATTACATTTCCATACTGTTAAATTAAATTAACTATTAATTATTATTATTTGGGTAGAGAAGGTCAACATACCTCAAATGAAAATATAATCTTTTACGTAGGTGAGTAACTACTTGTATTGGTAAATACAATAAACATTATTTATATACAGCCAAACACACTAATACTTGATTAAAATAGGTACATTTCCATAACATGCTAACTTCTCTTATTTTATTTATTCATTTAAAAACAACTTATATTCACATTTTGCACCACACATACAAGTTTAAAAAACTAAAACCCAACTACTACAAAAAGTCGCAAGACATCACAGATAGACAAATTATAAAATCCGGAGTAACACGTCGTTTTAATCGAACCGATTACGTGTGCATTATACATACATACATACCGGTCAAAATCATAACCCTGCTTTTTGCTTCGCCGTAGTCGGGTAATAAGTTTGGTGTATGTTTTCGCGCCTACACAAATATAGCGAGTTGAATATGGGGATTGTATCGGTTTATAAGGAGCTCAAGGAGTTTTACTGGCATTTATAAAAAAAAAACCTTGTACTACGGATTGCAAATTGCAATGAAATTGAAACTAGTTTCTGTCAGAAATGTATTGGGTAAAATATTTCTGGCAGCGTATTTAGATAGAGGTATTTGAATGTCATTCAGAATCACATTCAAAAACCCCACAAAGAAACAAAAATTGTTTTTTTTTTACTTTCTTTTAAAACAACCTCTAATAAAACTCTCTTATCATGTCAAAAGTTACTTAGTCCATAAAGGCACTAAAAAACATTAAAAACTACGATAGGTCGACAACAGTGCCATTTATCACCATGTCGCAACTCAGCACTTTGCTTCAACAACTTGAAACTTTTATTTATGTGACCTGAAAATACATTCACTTCGAATTACGAAAACAATGACATCAACTTGTGAAGCTCTTATATCGATCCGAACTCAAGTAAACAAACCTTCCAAGAAATGTATAGAGATGTTTGTTCCACTTCATCTAAGTAAGGGAAATGGGCACATTTTTTAATCGAAAGGCACTTGGCAAGATTGAAGTGGCTCTCTAATGTTTCAATTATCGATATAACTATGTTGCCTTAAGCTCCCTGTCAACTAGAAAGTACTTAATCTTAAAAACGTCTGTTTTCATCGTTGATGCGCACATAGTACTCAATCGATAACAAAATTAATTCACAGTTCAATACGAAGCAGTAAAACCATACAGTACGTATATGAGGACTTGAGGAGGCTTTTATAATGAAGTACCTACCTACTCATAGCTCGTAAATATTAATTTTTAATTCAATGTAAAAGGACATCTAAATAACACTCATTTAACTTTGCATTATTTAAGTTATATGAGAAGCATGGCATTTCATCATCTGCCTGGTCTTATTCCCAACTATATTGGGGTCGACTTACAGTCTAAACGGTTCCGTTTCTTTACTCATGTAACCGAACTACCTATTTCACCTCCAGTTACTGAGTAACAAGATGTCCCTTGGGGCCCTTGGTAAGCTTGGTTTTCAGACTTTCGAGCTTCTGACTACCCGTAACATCTGTCAAAGATCTACAAATGACAGCCAGGACCAACGGCTTAAAATTTTAAAACGATCTTTCCGAGTCACGACACGGAGGGATCTCTGTATGTAAGGGAAGCCGGTCACCCATCCAAAGACCGACCTCGACAAGGGTTGCTTAGCCTTGAAGATCGACAAGCACTGCGTTTAACTGTTATTAAAATCCTAGGTCAAACAAGATCAAATCATTTTCTTTAATATTCTTCAACACTACATAAGGAAGAAGCTACAAGATAATTTTGTGTTGCTACACAAGGAAATATGATATTCTTTTTATAAACAGGTTTCTGAGAAGCCTCTATGTTTTGCGGTTGCCTAATCAAAACTAGTAATTACTAGCATGTCGATGAATTAATTGTAAACAAACCGCAGACTACACAAAAAGCTAAACTCAGAACAAATAAAACATAGTCTTGCTGGCTGGATTATATTGATTAGAACAACATGTGTAGATGTGAATTTGAGTGTCAAAATGTTTTGTAAACGAGCTTTGTCAAAATGTTGTTGGTGAACAATATTCTATCCCTCTAATCCCTAAGTAATTATTTCAGTAAATGAAGGTAATGCAAAAAAGCAAAATTGAGCATTTTATTTAATTTTACTGCGCAGTATGAGGTACCTATTAACTGTAGCAACCTCAAAAAGGCTTGTTGATTGACAGTGATGCGAGGCATACATATGCTTGTTTGTATGTTGTTTGCAAAAATGACAGGCTCAGCGGGGAGCCGGCTACCTTTTTTGGTAAACAAGATGTGGTTCTACTAGTCTAGAGGAAAGCAAGTTAATAAATAGGGTTATGTCGCGGCATCTAAACGTCAATAATGTAGTATAATTTTTTTGATAGGTATACCTCTAGATTAGGTATCCGGCAAGAAACATTAAAGTATGTACACGTTAAATGGCAAAGGCAAACCGAGAAATACATAATTTGATTTATTTTTTTATCCCGCAAAAAAGGTGCACGTTCAGCACGATACACAAAAACGATGAATTATGATGATGGAGCGGATAATTACGTAGAATAAAGTTCAAGAACTAAATTTGCATATTCACATTATTGTAATTACACATACTAACAACAGCAGTGACCTACTTTGGCAAATAGCGAACACCTCTCTAATTTTTCCTCTATGAATTTTGTTTTACTTCAATCTATTTTATTGAAATTTTTCCTTGAACAATTGAATTTTTCTAAAATTAAGTATGAAATTGTTGCTATTAGGCCTGATCGAAAAACAGAGGGTCTAAACAAGTGACAGTCGCTTCGAAAGCGTTTCGTATTACTACAACGACTTTCAACTGGATTGACATAAAGCTTGTCGATAGCTTATGTCAGTCCTATACATTTTTACCTTTTCCATCTTCGTTATCGCTGATAGAATGTCACTTTGTTTAGGGCCTCAGGACAAATAAAAACTTGTTACAAAAAACAAAACCACCGACTTCCAAAAAAAAACGTGAAAAATAACTTTAATTTCAGAAATTGGTTTTTAGAATTTCCGTTTTTCGCCACTGACTTCCGAAATTAAAGTTGTGCAATGTTCCTGCACAAAATTTACAAATCATCCCGTCCCTATTTCTATTCTACAGAAGTGCATCTCACTCTGACGTCACGAATGCGACATTGCACGCGCACATTTTCCGAGACGCCATCCAAAAACATCCACATGTCTTATAAGTGTTTTACATACAAAAATAGGCTGATAATCATTAAAATGGGAATTAACATACCGTTAGAGGAAAGTTGTACCTAATTGACTCAGTTTTTTTTGCAAAAGCTCAGATTTTATTTCTTTGTTTGATTTTAAATCAATAAAACTCGCGTATTTGATCGTGTATGTCGCAATAAAAAGTAATGATATTTTTGGTAACGCTCATTATCATGCCCAATTTTTCAAACCGTACCAAAGGCTTTCTTTATCGAATTTTATTGCTAAAATTATAATACCGTTGACCTATTAACCTGGCTTCCACTTTAGACCGAGTGTTGCAGACACAACACTATTCATATCCCTCCTACCTAGTTGAATGTCAATATTTTAGGACCTCGCATGAGCTGCCAGAGTACCACTAAGATCAGCCCCTAAAAGAAATGCGAAAACATTATTAAATATAGGAATTCCAAAAACTAGACCAATGAAGTTTTGATATATTGTGAATGCTGCATAAAATACCTGTAATTAATAGGCATACATACGAGCTCTTTTGTTTTGTTAAATTAACCAAATAAGTATACCAACTTCAATATTGGCAATACTTACTAGCGGTTAACGACTCGACGACTTAAGGCAATAAATAGATCGCCTAGACCGCGTACACGTTGACTATCAGAACACATTTCAATATAAACAATAATGTCAAGTCAATAACCTAACATATATACGCCGCATAT
The DNA here is from genome assembly GCA_948473465.1 of Lithophane ornitopus. Taxonomy (NCBI): domain Eukaryota; kingdom Metazoa; phylum Arthropoda; class Insecta; order Lepidoptera; family Noctuidae; genus Lithophane; species Lithophane ornitopus. Next base: position 6,798,028 of record OX419624.1, on the reverse strand, counting down.
GCGTAAGTATAGCTAGTATAGAACTAGCGTAAAGTGGTGCATACATTATCGTATCAACTGAGGTGATTCGGGTAATTCGTGTAAACTGCAGACCAAGGAGTTGGGACAATTTGCCGTATTATTCGCTTGACAAGTCACTTCCTGCTATGTATACGACTTTATATTATAGGTGCGCAGACACTGAGGGGTGGACTAACAAGACGGCAGACCACAATACCGCTGGATAACACTTAATTGATGACTCAAAGCCGTCCATGACGTACCTATCTAAGCCAAGTTAGCAGTAATCCTGGTTTACTCATTGCCTTGTGACACAATTTAGTTTTCCTCAACATATTTTTCTTTAGAACTACAAGGTTGTTGAACCTTAAATACTTAACTACAAATCTATAAGATGAAATGCAGATAAAGATTATAGTAATTCGGCTAATGAAATAAGTGCCAGAACAGAACGTATAAGTAACCACAGATACTTGATACTGTGCTCTCAAATAGCCTTACATTAGTGTTATCAACTTCGCGACAGGACTACTCGGCAAGCCTATTTAGATATCAAATTAATGTGTTAGCAGTTGAGCGTCTCATAACTATGCTGTTCCAACTATGCGTCATGTTGATGAATCAGACATTTGTGCAGTCATAACGATATACCTAAAAGTTCAAGTATGTATTGAAAAACATTAAACACAACTGTTTCTGTATTGGGTGTGAGGACATCGTCGCGCACTGTTACCATGAATACAGCACATGATTCTAGCGCAGAATTTTTTTGTCGGTTATTAACTGTCGTTCCATACATTTTGACCGTGTACTTTTGTATGAAATAGCAGATTTTTTCTTAAGGACTGACGAACAGTTTGCACGAAAAGTTGTTGTGGAGACAAAACACGATGGCGATGTACATCGTGTTTTGTCTCCACAACAACTTTATAATGACTATCTTGTTATGATAACCTGTAGAAACGCTGTGCGTGTGTGCAAACAATCGATATAGCTGTGTTGTTCTGCATAAATTATAATCACATGTCACATGTTACTTTCGTACGAGTTAATGACTGATAACGGAAATAATCGGATACAATGACATACTGTGGCCAGAACTTTGAGAAAACAAGGAATTTTTTCAAACAAAGAGTTCATAGTTGATTTGTGACAGAGAAATTCACTGTTTGACCCAAGGTTCATGTTGGATCGGGCGAACGAATAAGTTTATCGGTTATGTTCCTTGTTTTATGTTTATTAAATGTTTCCTGTGTCGCCTGTATAGTGAGACTTGAGAGTGACTTTTTGTTCGGGGCTTAGAATATCGCCTATGTTTCAAATCTTTTGTTCTTATTTCGTTTATAAAATATTAGCATGAGGTCTTGGGTTCGTTTCGGTCAAATCGGACCTTTTTGTTCAGAAATTTTCCAAACTGGATGTGTGCCCGATTGTTGGCAGTAGCTTCGCAACTTTAGGGTGGAATGTGGTACTAGGTACACCTCTTTTTTTTTTTCTTTTTTTTTTTTGGGTGGGCAGTCATCGTTTGACTTCTCCCGCTCTGGGCGGAGCGGAAGGGCGTGTCAGACTCTTACTGACTAAAACCCACCCGTGTTCCTTCGGTTGCCTGTTGCCAGGGTCCCGGTATGTGGTACTAGGTACACCTCTGGCTAACCCTTCGCGGATTACAGGCGAGAAGTGATGTTTTTGGTATGTTGTTAATATTAGTGAAAAAGTCTTCTCATTGTAAATGCACAAGATCGAGCTCAGTGGACAAGACTTCGTCTGAAAGTGGTTCAGATAGGAATAGTACTTTAAAAAAAGCAAAGGCAGCAATGCATTGAGGCTAAACACTCCTTTGTTGCCTCATAGCTAGTGTCGAGTTCGCGATATAATATTATCAGTTATTAATTGACGCAAATACCATAAACAAATATTATGATTGATTCGCCACACAACATTATATTGACCTAGCAAAGGTGACTTATGAAGTACCTACATAACACATAGTATGATTGACGGGAAATTTAATTTCAAGTAATGTGCTTCTAATTTGTTTCTATTTTCTTATTGCCAATTTTTGTTTTGCTGGTAATGATGCAAAAAGCGTTGGAAAAACATTATAATGATATTTTCTTGTTGTCATTACCACGACAGACAGTGTTTTGTTTTTTATCTAGCGACGGTGACGCAAACATAAGTTGGGAACTTGTTTTGCCGACTTTCTTTCTGGTGTTTTTTTTTATCTTTGTTGTTATTTAGATGGCATTCGTGACAAAAGGTTTTCTAAAGACAATATTGGCCAAAATCGACCTACTTATGAAATTCTTCCCAAAATCCATAAACAATGGAAAAATATATAAAAACTCACCTCTTTGGATTGTTTGGTAGCGAACATGTAGTCGTCCTTAATCTGGAAGTCTTTGGCTTCTTCGAAGAGTATCTCAGCATTGACCAGGTCTGTTGGGTCGCTAGCACTGAACACGGTACTCGTGCCATCTGGCTTCCAGCGCTCCATGTAGAACACCTTCGAGAAACTCGGACCGGAAGACCAGAAGAACGTCTTCACGAAACTTTGGATCATCTTGAATGTCTTACCACCGTCTAATGTCAGGTATAGCTAAGAAAAGGAGATGCACTTTTTAATACACATGAAAGAAGAGGGTTAAAAAAAAAACCACTTTAAAAACAAGATTGATTGCCAGTCATAAAAATAACTATATCAGTAGGTACATCCATATTCCATACGTGCATTCAACCATTAAGATTTGTCCTACCCGCTTGACGGTCAAACCGGCGGTGTATAACCGTATGATTGGTGATATCCCTTCGGCCATGTCCTCAGTTATTGTACCACTCACAGCCAGATACAACTGCCGCCTAATACAGAACTTTTGAATGACGAATCAAATCAATTATATAGGTCGTTGGATTGAAATTGATCGTAATGTAAATGATTTGATATCGAATCTCAGTTCGATGTTATAAATTACTGGCAATTCGACATTCGATTAATGATTTTAATTAAAATATATTGAACAGTATGGTATCTCATCGATCGAACGACATTTCGACACAACTCAAGGATTTTAAGGTTCTGAATCAGGCTTATCAGACAGGGAAATTCAATTTTGGCTAGAATGATGATAGTAGAACACTTACTTTTCTATTGCTGTCAACTTTATCCAAAATGACGTATTTGTCAGGAAACTCCTCATCAAAAGAGAGCTCGCTGGGGTGGAAGACCAGGTCCGATCGATGAATGTTGCGTCCACTGTCACTCGTGTAGAACAGCTTCTTATTCGTCGTGTCAACGAATACGCACTGCGAAGAGAAATGGAACATGAACTTACAAATACTCCCCAAGAACCTAATATTATATGTTTAGTAGGTATATTAGAAGAAGATAGAAAGATATATAATATATGGCTAGGAAGGAAGTGAACTCTATGGACTGTAGAAAAAAAGACGTTTTGAGCCGATCCTAAATAAATTGAGAGAAGTGCAGGAGGATAACTATGATGTTGATAAAATTGTTTATAGTATCTGGGGGTACGGCAGTGCCCCCGCCAAGTCGAGCAAAACAAACAAACAAAGGCACAGCCGTACCATCCTTTTCATTCAGGACATTTTCGACCCCGTGTAACTTCGTTGTGGATAAAACAAAGAAGCCTGAATTTTCAGCGCTTAAGTATTAACCAAAAACTTTAACTTGAGTAAGTTCCGGTTATAGTGTATTTCTATAGTTCCAGTTCTCAATCATCGTTACCGGACATGGGAAGGAGCTCGTGGCTAAGTAATAACAGCCGCACGGGTCGATCCATCAGGTTAAGCTGCCGGGGTTGGTCCGTGGATGGGTGACTATTTTCACATATCGAGACTCCTCCGTGACTCGGAAAGCACGTTAAGCCGTTGGTCCCGGCTGTCATTTGTTGATCTTTGACAGTCGTTACGAATCGTCAGAAGCCCGAAAGTCTGACAACCAGTCTAACCAAGGGGTATCGTATTACCCAGTTACTGGGTTGTGGAGGTCAGATAGGCAGTCGCTCCATGTAAAATACTGGTATTCAGCTGCATCCGGTTAGACTGGAAGCCGACCCCAACATAGTTGGAAAAGGCTAGGCAGATTGACCGGACATGGGAAGCTGGGGTTAGTTCTATAATTAAAAAACATGGAGGAAACGGCATGATGACTAACCGCATCCTAACCGCTACTACAGTAATATTATTTTATCAAAATAAATGAATTATTCATCCGAATTCCAGTATTTTGTACATCATGTCGAGAATGCCGGAAATAATTGTAATAATAGCGATTTATGGTGAAGTAAAAAATGATTAGAAGAAGTCGGAGTGACCCTAATTAGTGATAAATATAGCATTCGTCACCTTATCGTTCGTAGTTTCTGCCTATTAGTGACTGCTACTAATCATGAGAAAAAAAGGCGTGAATTATATTTCTGTCCCGGATAAATTTTACCATACACTTTCTAGACGACCAGAGATTTTGACCCGAAGTTGGCCAGGTTGGTTGAGAGACCCATGGCCAAGTAATTCTATTTATTAAATAAATAAAGATGTCTTATATTGATACGTCACTATAAAATGTTGTTAGTTAACTAATTAGGTAACAATTTATGACAAAGTTGTTGGATAGATTGCTCCCATAGATAGCTACGGAATAAATTCACCGACTTGGTTTTACATTACATCTCACAACTCATTGCAGTAGAAGAACTGCGTGTGTTGCGAGTCTTGCATGTTATTACATGTTAAGTTTTTAATGGGTCCTATTTAAAGATTAAACAATTTACTTTTCATTTCACCAGACTATATCCGCTGTCCGGCCCGGACCAAGTTCGACTGTCCGTACCATAATGTTAAACGCGATTAGAGCGGACAAAAAATAGCTTGTTTCGCGCCGCCTCACATAACAAGAGAAGTGAAGTTCACATAACTGTAAACTTCACATAGTAGATTAACGCACGTTTTCACAAACACTAAGCGACACCTAAATCAATGCCTAAATAAAAGCTTGCTGTTGGATTTTCAACTTTTAGCGCTCAGCCGAGCATTGAAAATCGAACGGCGCGCTTTTATTTCGGTGTCGCCTAGTGTAAGTGATAACGGGCATTAATATTACAACAAAGTTTAACGGCACACTTAAATTATGGTGCAAACATTATATTCGCCAAACATTATTTACAGTGTTATTGTAATGGTAATATAATAAGTATCCAACATTTTGATCACTGTAAATAACGAAATGTTTCTATAACTTGTGTGAACGACCTCAAGTTCTATCACCTGGTTTATTAGGCCAGTTTTATTATTATCTGCAGGTCCGTTATTTTCGGTTCCCGACATCATAGAAATTGCACTTTAGTGTAACATGCAATTTCTACTAATGTTTCTTATTTTTAAACAGCTAAGTACGTTTTTTAAGTATCGGGCATTCGGCGGGTTCATTACAAATAGTGTAATAAAAGTGTCTGTAATCTTAAAATAACAGCTTTTTATTAAATGCTTATGGAAGTATAAACGGTACTTTTAGTAAAAAGTTTTTTTTTTTTACATTTTTGTCTGTCTGTCTGTTTGTTACGGCTAATCTCCGGAACGGCTGGACCTATTTGACGGGACTTTCACTGGCAGATATCTGATTTTATAAGGAGTAACTTAGGCTACTTTTATTTAGAATAAGAATTAGGGCCCCGCGGGCGAAGCCGCGGGCAGCGGCTAGTTACACATAAAATGACAATCGATTCATGCCTTCCATTTTGACAGTTCAGCCACGTTCCATTTCATTATTTACGTTGTTGAACAGACAAATTTTTCGAACCTATAAAGCAATGGATATCGAAATGAAAGGGATTGCAATTGTTTGCCTTTTTATGACTGTTACGCAATTACCCCGCGAGTCTCTAAAACACGCGTGTCCTCTACCTACCTGTTAGTCATTTATTAAAAACATTGACAATTATTAAATAAGGCTTTCGTCACAACAATAACTCGGTGTTATGCTATTATTTGGCTACTCCACACATTCTACAAAGTAAACCTACATGTTTCTCCTGATATATCTTGACATCTACGTTAGTTAAGTTCATTGACCATATTACGTGATATGAATGCAACTACCTGTCTATAAGATTGTGCTACTTTTTTTACTTGTCACAAGATACCTGTATATTTAAAGAAAGTCACCAATATACCATACATACATGTTCAATATTGTTATGGTTATCACCAGATTCTACTTGACAAACACCAGGTTTGTGATGTTTTGTGATTATAGTTTTTTAAGTCTTTTGAGCATGCATGATTTGAATGGCGATAGTACATATTTATCGCCAAAAAAAAAACATATGGAAATCCCTGACACAATTAAATTGTGAATGTATGTAATTACATACTTACTTACCTTAGGTAATCGATGGGTTGACAAAAGTAACAACCTATTCTTACTAAACTATTCACCACCAAATCAGATTTAAAATATCTAGGTACATAAAGTGTTATCTTTTGATAAACAATGTTATCAATGTTTGTTGTTAAATATGAACAGGGAAATGTTCTTTGTACTTACATTAGGTACTAATATGAAGTAATTAAGTGTTTTGTTTTAAAAATAAGATTTACCAAAAAATACAGATTTGAAACTATTGTATAAAACTAAATAAATGCCTGTGAAAAATATTTGTAATTATTTTAGTCTTTAAGGTATTTATTTATGTGATGGGTCTTTGCCTGAATTAAATTATTCATTTATTTTCTTTAAAAGGAAGGAAAACTGGTTATTTTGGTTTTCAGATAATGAGTTGAGAGCTGGACAATAGAAAAGTTCATTACAAAAAACTGAGGGTAGGTACATAAATTAAAAATATACACATTATTACCGTGTGCACATTAAACAAATGAGTCATCGTGTGATTTTATTGTTTATTATCAATAACACGGCACTGTCATATCTATCTGGAATATTGCTTGAAGTAATTTTATCATTATAGGTAATTTTCTATTCCTACTATACCTACATGCTCACAATAAACAATTATGTTCATTAAATTATGTGTAGGTAACCAGACATGCCTCTACTCAACAGTGGGACAATAGACATTCAATAATAACCTGATAATTTAATGAATTAATTTTCTAGCATTGCATTAGTGAAGAAAATAATACTGTAAGCAGTTGGTTGGACCAAAGCATTTTTTTAATAGGTATACTTGTATTATCATATTTATCATCCTTAACTGTAAACACAACATTGATAACAATATATTTCAACATACCTATTGAGTAGGAAACACTTTTTAAATGACAGTCCCTTTAATATTAAATCCTACAGGTAATTAAATATTTAAGGAAGTGGGGGAGGTTAAGTTTAACAAGTTAGGCACTTTTATTAAATTCTGCTGAAGGCTTTTGTCTAGATATTATATTATTATCTATGTGGTTTCATTGGCGTCATTATTTTTTAATCTAAGGTTAATTGAATTTGTAAACAACTTCCTCATACTAATATGCAAGAGTTTATAGAGTCATTAAGTTATTATTAGTTATTGTACCTACTAACAGCAACTTCAATGTTGTGGGTATTCCCCTACACACAAGAACAAACTATTAATAGACAAAACACACTGTTTGAAAGATGAATAAAAACAATATCAAAAGAAAAACCCGTTAGAAATGGTTAATGAAAGTGTCAACAATACTATGTTAATAGACAGTATTATGTTATTGTATACCCCACAAAGGAGATGTAGGTAATTATTATAACATCTGGCACTATGTAATTTATACCTTAGGCAGGCAGGCATATGGATTTAAAAAAATGTGTGAGTAAGTGTTGTATGTATGGATGCAATTATACAAAAGGAGATAATATTTGCAGTGATGCCATGAGTTGCATTATAAAAGGTTGACTAATTTATTAGATTAAAATTTAAAAATTATACTCACAAACTCAGGATATTTTGGATGATTGTAGAACTTATCCACTTGTGCATATCCGCTGTCAGGGGTGTCTCCCAATCTGAAGTTCTCTGTCTTATTGGTGAAATTCTTGCCATAGTCATAGGAAATGAAGAGTGCTGATGGTGATACTCCTCCTTTGTTCATAGGACTTGAGTCCCTGGCTAGGCAGATGATGACATTAGACCCCTTACCCACCCAATGGACCATCAGCTGCTGATGACTGTCATTTAGATGGGTTGTCTGTGGAAGAATTATTTTTTTAATTTCCGAAAGTAGGTTTCACATTTTTAAAACAAGTGAAAGTATGACTGCAACCTCAGTGGTTGCAAAAATTATTACTGATGGTTAGATTGCATCAAAATAGAAAGTTTTTTAGCTCAAACTATAATAAAAGAGGATGTGATATTAAACGTAATACACCCACCACACCTATAGATATATATACTCAATAATAAACTGTATCAAATTAGTTCTTTTGTAGGTATTAGAACTAGTAGAACTCAAAATTATGACAAAATACTTTTCTCAAAATTGATTTGGTAAGTTAATAATTTTTCACGATTTACATCTCTGATTTTGCATAATAAAAAGATACATTCGATATTTTCACCTCATAAAAAAATACCCTCAAAAATGCTTAGTCATTAAGACGATGTACGCCTAATTAGTCTGTTTACTACTAAATATAAAAAATGAATATAAGTATGTACGCGACCTTCTAGGCTGAAACTTCAGTCTTCAAACAAAAGACTTCGTCATTCAGTACTAAAAATAGTAGAAATAACAATATTGCCGAGTAAACAATGCGACAAACTATAATAATAGTGGGATGAATAATACGGGACTACGTGTTCTAGTAGTCTAAATCAAAGTAACAAAGGGGAACAATCGTATTTAATAAGGATATGGATCATTACCCATGTACTGATGTTTTTATGTACAGCGGGAGTTGTTAAAGTTGTCGCTTCACGTTTTCTCCTTTCAAAACGAGAGCTGTCTTCATTCTCGGCGTATCTATTGATAACTTGCAATTTTCCATGACTCGGCTGTGAATCCTCAGCCACGTATAAAGTGTTGCCCGGTGTCCCATACTGACGCAAAGAAACAACGCACGGTAACAAACACACTAAAACAATTAAACCGATACCACGTCCAAATGCCAACAACATTTTGTGATCACTGCATATCCAAACACATCCGATCGAATCCAATATTTCAATGAAACTGCTGGAATATGCGTTGCTGCGCTAAACAGACACAAAATCAGTATGAAGTCAGTAACAAACGCAAATTTTTGACGTAAATATTTATTTGACGTTTCGCATTGAAGGAAACGCCGCTGTGTTGTTATACAAAAAATATTTGATTGATTTTAATGTTGCAGGCCTTTGTTTTATTTTCATCCAGGATGAAATCTCTGAAAATAAAATGTATGAGCGTGTTTTCATACACGCACGATCATCATTTGAGAACGGCTCAACCGAATTGGCAGATTTTTTCCTTCGCATCACGTGCCCATACCATGACAACCGATTTCCACACAACTTTTCAGTCACCGGTGCTACTTTCAGACTTCCTCTTATGTACTCATTTCTTATTCTATACATTCGTGTAACACCACACATCCCTCTTAACATTCTCATCTCAGCTGCATGCAAATGCCTTTCATTCATCCCTTTTGTGGCCCAACATTCTAATCCATACAAGACAGCAGGTCTAACCATTGTTTATATATCTTCCCCTTAAGTTTCAGGGGTCGCAGATTGTTCCCGTGACCTCCCGCCATTTCATCCATCCAGTGTTAATTCTGTGCTTAACCGCCCGATCTACTTCGCCGTCACTTTGCACGAGTGAACCGAGGTACCGAAAGTCGGAGCAGACTGGGGGAAGTGCGCCATCAAGCGTTATGGCTCCAGAACTGGAGAGACCGCCGAAATTAGAGAACTAACGTTCTGAGAACAGCATTAGAGAACTAACGTTCTGCAATCTGTGAGAGTGATTTCGTGAAAAGGGACTGACGTGTGTAACAGGAAACCGTGGAAGCGCCCGCTATTTGATTTGACCAATGAGCGCTGCTACAGTTGGCTGTCAGATGGTACCAACTACCCACCTCATAATAATAACCACCAACCCATTTTCCGAGAGGTTGCAGACAGCAGACACTGCAGACAGGGACTTGAAACGTTATGAAGTAACGTTAAAATACCGTTACGTATAGTTCCTGTAACGATAATTTGTGCCGTTCCACCCGGATTGTAACTAAATTAATAGTTGAAGATTTCGTGCCGATAGATTTTCGTTGTATTGCCAAGAAATTTGTTCTAAATGGTTACTGGAACTATACATAACGCTATTACGTAACGTTATATATTGTACCTCTATTTTGAGTCGTTTCAAGTCCCTGGTTGTAGGTAGATAGGGTTGCCACCTCTTGGTTTTTGATCTAATGTTTTCCATTTGAAAGTAGAAAAAGGTCGCTCTTTTAAAATTGATGTTTGGAGTTCTGCCTTGTCTTCATTGAAGCGATTTCTTTTTATATATCGAATACTATTGTACGAGTATTAAAACACGGTCGCAGCGCAGGCGGTGTCTGATGCAGGTATAAGCAAAATGTAGTTTTGAGGGTCGCGAAGTTCTCTGTGGTCGCGAATTTGTGACTGCATTGGCCAGTAGCGCGCTGCCGCACGTGGTATTATGATTTTCGCCACTGTCAATTAGGAATTTAGAATTTCAGCCAGTGCACCTGAATTTGAAATTCCGGGAGAATTTGGTTTACTTGTGGTGTATTTGAAATTCCTTCTGGGACCCGGTGAATTCTAGGAGACTCCCGGAGTTCCGGGAGAGGTGGCAATCCTAGTTGTAGATGATGATGATGGATGACGATGACTACCTATGACCTGCATGACCTTGACGATGAGTCGATGGCACAGATTACAAAGTCGATGGTGATGAAATGTTAATGAATATTGTTACACATCCCAATGCGCGCTACACACCTTCAGTTTTATCTGTGCGATTTATCTGAACAGTGAAATCGTTATGTGTGTAGAACAAACAGTTGAACTGCACAGTTTAACTGAGATCTAATAAGAATAGATGACTGTACAGATAAATCGCACAGATACAACTGAAGGTGTGTAGCGTGCATATAAGCGACCACTGTAAAAGGGGTGATAGACGGGCGAGCAAGTCCGCGTACTTATGGCTCGGCGAGCTTACTCGCCCGTGTGCCATGCTAAGTACGCGGCCTTAAAAACCGCCGAGTAAGTTCGTCGGCGATCCAACAGGTTTGTAATTTAGCTCGTAGCCCGCCTTGCCTCGTCGTCTGTCACCGCCGCGAGCCACGTTGACAATGAAATTAGCAAGCTTCACGTGTTACCGACGGCGAGCCAAATAAGGTCGCGAACTTAAAAACCGGGTATTTTTATTATCTTTTTTTGTAATTTTTCGGTCGGTTTGAGGTGGTATGTTGATCAAAATATGATTCGCGACCGTAACAATTGTATTCATAGATGCATGCGTGACAGCACGTAACGTATAACTGTGCGTTTGGTTTGCACTGGCGAAAAATTCACAACAAACCATTCCTGTCAAAAATTGTAATTGTCATTGGCAGAAAATAAGAGATTTTAACATGTTTTGTTGTCTGTTGTGAATGTTACGCCAGTGCAAACGCACAATAAGCTCAGTCCATTCCATAGAGTATGGTAGCTCTATTCTCTTATGTATATGAGCCAGAACAGAATTTGAACTAAAACATTGTATTACTGTTGCATAGGTGCTCGAGTCGCCTTCACTTGTGAATTAAGATTAACAACATTACAGAAACAACAGCATAAGTTTTTAATTTTTTTTATTAGTCATATGATTACAGAACGATGACTTGCTGCTTGGCGGCCTGCTTAGCCTTTAGGCGGACCTGAGCGGCGATTCTGTCAAGATCACGTCTACCCTGAACAGTGAGGATGCGACCACCATCTTGAACCTTCTCAACCATTTTCAGGGCCTCGAGGGCTTGGAGGGATTTGCGGGCGATGCTGCCTGATGACCTGGAAGGAGAGAGAAAATTAAATAGGTTTATGAAATAGTAAGTAGGTATTTGATACGCAATATAGGTCTGTAATGAAAACTTTGCCAGTATTTAAAAAATAATAAAGTTTAAGACCTTGTCGGTCTAGCTAACCTTTAGAAGGTAGAAGGCAAAATTACCTGTTGAAATGACAAATTGTTGATTGAACAGTAGATAATGATTACAAAACCATTACCCACCTTCTGGGGCAGTTGGGTAAATACATACTTTAATTAAAGGATCTTCTTGCCAAAAATACATGAAAACAGAATACATTTATAAACGTCCAGAAGGGGACTGACAGGCTCACTTGATAACAAATTTATTATTATTTATTGTTTAACCATTGGCATGCCGGAACGTAGATCTCGTAGAGAAACAATGGATTTTTAATTGTGTCTTACAGACACAATTAAAAATCCATTGTTACGGCATACGACGGGTTAATAAAGGTTTTTTTACTAACAGTTTCTGTAAACAATATTATTGTCAATAGTAAACAAAAATTTGAAGTAATAATTGAATAGTACTGAACGAAAGAAAATCCTTCTGTCTAACCTTTTGCCTGTCCTCATCCCTCACACAATTCATCCATCTTTTTTGAACAAAAATTTAAAAACAAAAAATACCTGCAGAAATGTGAGGGTGTGACTCCATTACGTTTGCGACCACCAAAGATCTTGGTGACAGTCTTGACTCCAACAGGGGAACGGATGTAGATGTGACGAAGGATAGCAGCACACCTTACATAGAACCAGTCAGGGTCATAGGGAGCCAGTTCCTTGAAACGGCCGGTCTTCACCAGGTCCATGTGTTCTGGCACCTTGACCTTGCCTGTCCTGGAAAATAGACAATAAATCTTCAATAAAGGAAGAACTTATATTGTGATATGAATAAATTTTGTGAAGTTAGGGGAGTCCATAATGTAAAACTAGAAGTTTACAATGAGCATCCAAATGAAATACTTAATTAGTTTCTAGTCAGTAGATGAAACTATTTAATATATAACACAATTTATTATCTTTCTTGTGTATGTTTGTGTGCAAATGTCGTTATTTGCATACATAAGTCGTCGTGCACTGTTTCTGGTTCTCTGAGGCTACCTTGTAAGTAGGATCAACAGTCACACCTTTTTCCCATGGGGGTAGGCAAAAAACTAAAGAATGACTTTTCAACTCAATATCGACTTTTCAATTCAATTCAAACTTAAAGGCAGCTCGCAACATGAGGCGAGTCATTGCGCAGTAACAATTTCATGTGTCAGCGGAGTTGAGGGATGGGGTACTGCGCAAAGAGAACCTAACTTCCGAGCCGCCATTAAGTTTGATTCGAATTGAACTACGGGACTAGCCTTAAGGTCGACTAGGCCCAGGGCCTAGGGTGGCCAATCTGCGCGATATGTGCATACACCAATTTCTGGGCCGTATATCTCGTTTTGGCGATAAGTAGCTGGCCAGAACGCCAGTTCTGACGGCGCCAGACTTGTTACTAAGGGGCTTTTTGAAATCTTGCGTTTACCACCAACATAAACCACTAAACTAGCAAGTCTTGAAAGCTGCCGTAAAACGAGCACAAATTTGTATCAACTCAGAAGGTGGTCATTTGACCTATATCAATTTTTGACATAATGTCATCAATTTTACACCTTTAAATAATATTTCCTGAAAACAGGGCCCATTTTTTTTTATTTTCAACAAACTGGCAGCCAATTCACATTATGACATTACTTTTGCCCCACCTTGTACTTAACTTTAGCTCGATTAATGTTAGTAACCTTCTGCATAATATTATAGCAAATGCAATGGTTATTTAGTTTCACATTTCCCTATTGCTAAAGTAGTACAATTTAAGGGGTGGCTGGTACTAAACGGCCACGGGCGGCCAACACCGTTAGTCTGCTTCTGTACATACTCCTTTTGCTTTGTAGGAGTACAATTCATCAAAAAACTTCAATGGTCAGTGGGACGTCTTAGGGGCGAATACATTGGCCAATAATTTGTTTGCCCACACACTTGGATAGCTAAGTTATAATAGCCAATGTGGGAATTTAGATATTATTCTAGAAAATGAGGTCCCAATACTACTTACTTCTTCAGATGGGCAGCGACGGTCTTTACGACCTTGTCCTGTTCAACATCCTTCAATGTGACGGAACGCATCTGAAATAAAAATGTATACTGGGATTAAATTTAAGAGATTATATGTAAATATCAGATGTATGTGCCTTATGACAAGTCCCTTGTTCTAAGGCACATGCATCCGAGTGATAATTATCATAAACCAGCATAACCAGCATAGAGCTGAATCTCAGATGCCTAAATAGGTAACTTTAGCTATGGTTGATCTAAAACTGTAAAAAGTACATCAAAATAGAAAGCAAACTAGTATTTAAAGATTAATTCTAAGTGAAAATACACAACATAGCACTAGTATGATCTTTTGATGTTTACTACATAGCGGGCATTGAAAAGTAAGGTTATGATCAAAGAGTAGACATCAATCATGTGCGATTGCCGTTCAAGTTCTTTAACTTCTCAATAACATGACTCCTTCACGATCTTATTTGCAACCACTTCATCACTAATTGAAACCTTGGTTTTGTAAAATTTTACGAATACAACATGACACTTCATGCGCGTTTCGGTGCACTTTCAATATTGGTTATTTCACACCCCAAGGACTAAGACTGGCATATAAATTATACAAATCTTACCTTGGGCTACAAACTTAAATAGCTAAATCACTTTATTCTATAAACATTCAATTATTTCACAAATAAACCATGTGGCTTTGCCTAAAAACCCACCTTGCCTTGTGTTGGCAACCGGAAGAAAGAAATTTAAAAATTAACACAGTGTTGACAACGTAAAATTATAAATTGTACCAACAATGTGAAAAATGGAATAAAAATATTTATGTAAAACTAAAAGCAAAATTAATAGTACAGGAAAGTAAAAAAAATACAAAAGGTTGAATATAAAAATGGTTTAACCGTATTCCAGTCAAATGCAATAAGGGGGATGCGATAAGGTAGCCCGAAATTCAAATTTTCTTACGGTTTTTGCGATTTGCAGGTCAGTGTTAGGTTGTATCTTGATTATAATATGATTTGCAACCGTAATAAATATTGCTTTACAAAATTATAATTATTAGAAACAGCAATACAATTCTCTAAGACCTCCGAGCTTGAGTTTGAGTTTTATGTCCGCGCGCCTTTTACAGAGAATCATGAATCCTACCAGAGAGTAAGTAGTCTTAAATTCTTAATGCTTAGCGCGCGCACTTCTATGACATTCCATACTTCACAGATGCGGTAAAAAAAAACGCTGGGCAGTGCGCCCTAGGCCTTACGGGTCACGAACTGGCGTGGCGGTGAAAAAAAAAACCATTACAGTTTCACTCATCTGAAGTGACCCGTGGCCATGCTAGGACGTCACGTCGTCATAACTACCATACAAAAGCAGCGGAAGGCCCACTCACTGAATAAACCGCATGCATTTTTTTCATCGTAATGTGCGCACTTCTATGACATTCACAAATTACGCGTTAAAAACGCACGGCAATGCACGCTAGCACATGTACCCCAAAATGAAACGAAAAATTGAAGAAACTAATAGTTTTCCGGATTTCAACAGGCCACACGCACGACGCTAACGCTAACGTGGGCACAACGAGCCAACGAGCTCAGCTTTTTGTAGGGTGTGAAAACGCACCTTCGCGCTTCGGTGCCGTCTTCAACTCAAACATATGATAATTATAATCCTACTGTCGGATCGTAGGTAGTACTGAGTGCTATGAATGATTAAATGATGGCGTGATTCAGTTGTAAAATTAGACTAGAATAAAATAGATAGGTTGGATAAAATCTGAAGTATGTTCTGGGCCTTAGAGACTTTATTGTCTATAGTCCTAAATATGTTTTTTTGTTTTTGATAGCATCTGTAGTCTATGAATTTAGAATTGTCAAAAATTGGAAAATGGCCGCGAAACAAAATCCCATTGTCCCAGAAGGTAAGTTGTTGATAAATATAGCTTTATTCCACTTTAGGCAACTAATGTATGTGTGTAATCAACGCCGAATTATTAAATCTGAGTCATTTCTTGCTTGCAGTGCCGCTACTTTATGGGTTTATACTTTTATCGCGTGTGTTGTTTCAGAACCAACACCGTCTGATGATAATCCATTGACGTCGTTAGAAGAAAGCTTGTTCAGTTCGGAGAAACTGGATCGAGCTTCTCCAGAATTGTGGCCTGAGCAAAGTATGATAGTTATTTTAATGTTAATCATTAGGGAACGTACGAAATTGGTTATTTAAATTAATAAGTTTTCAAAAATCGCGCGAAATACATTTACGTTTCTAATGTTGTCATTCTGTTCTTCATGATTTTGATTTCATTTTGTTTTGGCATTTCGGTTATAAACGACCAATTTTTAAACTTAATCTACAATGAGCGACGGTAATGTAAATGTAGTGAATTCTGACGAAGGATCCCAATGTTCTACATCATCGTTTGCAGTTCCTGGAGTGTCGGAATTCGCCCCCCTGCCGAGCAACAACCAGTCCCCTCCATCATGGAGCAGAGGGGCCACAAAGGAGGATTATAACTACATGCAGCGTAAGTTTTTCATATTGGGCTTCACTACATTAGATCTACCATATTTATTGTGTTCCTGGTCATGCAATTTAAGTATAGAACAAGAACCTAACTATCAATAATGATGCCAATATTGTTTTTAACGTCACATAGGTACCTACCTAATACCTTTTAGCTGGTTGGCAGAGTAACTAAAAATCAATCTCAGTGTCACAATTGGTTCTTAGGAAGAATATTAAAGTTATCATCAGATTCAAGCTGTTAATCTTTTACAGAATTGGGGTCACTGTCTACAAGTGGTCTGATCATGGAAGTCAAGAAGCTCCATGACCTTGCATATCAACTTGGGCTAGAAGAGGCTAAGGAGATGACGAGAGGAAAATATTTAAACATATTTTCTTCAAGGCGGCAGCGGTAGTGTCATGATTATTATTGTAGGTAATATTAAGATTTATTTAGAGCAATTATAATATAATATTATATATTTATTATATAATAATATAAATATTATTGGAAATGACAACTAAATTAAACACTAGATAATTTTTAAACAACACTTATAATGTAAATTAGTAGACGTTAATAAACTATTTTAAGTTTACAAAGTATTTTAATCAAAACAATACTTTCAACTAGATATTGTTGATGGAATTTGCCACAACGGAGACAAACAAAGCATAGATCAATCATTTTGCACAAACTCCAAATTACGCTCTGTCCACAAACCGTACTTTCAGTGCCTTATTAGGTCTTGATATGAAACTTTTTGTTGAACCAATATCTCCATAATGATATTCAAGTTTATATTTCTGCATAATCTGAAATTTAGAAAAATAGTTTGTAGGAATAAAATTAGAAAATAAAAGTGAGGATCTTTCTCATTATTACTAAGGCTCCGCTGTGTGTATGAGTGTGTGTGGCGACGATTGATTGATTGTCTGTCCGTCTGTCACCAGGCTGTATCTTATGAACTGCGATAGTTGGACAGTTGAAATTTTCACTGATGATGTATTTCTGTTGCCACTATAACAACAAATACTAAAAAACAGAATAAAATAAATATTTAAGGGGCTCCCATACAACAAACGTGATTTTTTTGCTCGTTTTTGCTCGATATTGATAACGGTAACAGGTAGATGCTTGAAATATTCACAGAATATTTAGTTATACTTACATTCAATTTAAAAATAAATAATTAAATTAAAATAAAACAAATATTTGAGGGGGGCTCCCATACAACAGACATTTTTTGCTGTTTTATAGATAATGTTACGGAACCCTTCGTACGCGAGTCCGACTCGCACTTGGCCGGTTTATCATGTTATAAAGCTATTTTAAAAATGATCATTATCAGACATGACAAAATCAGTAAATACCATTATTTACTGATTTTGTCATGTCTGATAATGATCATTTTGTTAGTTTTTTGTTTAGTTGTTTTTGAAATGAAAATTATTTTATTTTGTCCTCGTATAAAATAATTTTTATTTCAAAAACAACTGTCTCAAATGATCCACATCACATGCGAATCACAGACAGCACTTCACACAGCACACAAACTTCTCATACTGCTTGCTATAATTTTCACAAGCAAGATTATAAAGGCTTCATCTCAGCTTACCCTGATAGTCAGCAGGGACAGCAAATTTTCTGACATGTTTTGGCCTAAGCACTTCCTGGCACCAAAACCAAATGGTATGGAGGCAAACGCGTGGTATTCCTGCGCATCTCCCTTCAACCATCTTTCTGGGTAGAATACTGCTGCATCATCATAGTTTCCTTCTTTGAGTGATGCATCTTGAGTAGACATTATAATGAGTGTACCACGAGGTATACTGTAAATAAACATATCAAAGAGTTCCAGGTTTTCGTATAATAAGTAACAGACAGTATGCTAAACCAAGAATGAAAAGCTTTGATGGTTCATCCCTTCAAACAATATAATTTGAAATTGTACTCACTTATATCTGTCTATAGTTATATTTTTCGGCAGAATCCTTGTGAGCCTTGGGATTGGGGGAGCTAATCTGTAATTCAGTAAACGAATGTTCAACTATTTTAGCTTTTTTCTGTTTACTGTAGTATAAGGTTATCATAGCCATGTTATTGTGCTGCTTACCGTAAAGACTCCTTTATACAAGCTTGAAGATAAGGCGTTTGTTCGGTAATCTTCGTCATGTCTTTGACGTCGAATTTGGCATCGATTTTATCTATTTCTTTAAATAATATCTTTTGTGCTCTTTGATACTTGGCTAAGTAATACAAAAGGAAAGACATTGAAGAAGTAATCTGCAAATAAAAATATTTTTATGATTATTCGCGCAACTAAGATTTACTCACCGACTGATCAGTTTGGTAGCGAAGTCGTGAGAAGGTAATTAATAGTCTCACGTACTTACTTATTTTGAAAAAAATATTTGTCCCATGGCCATGTCAACAATTGAACTTTAAGAATATAGTAGTAGTGAGATCTTACAGTGTTTACTCCAATTAGAAGCATGTCCATAATAACTGTGACAATATCTTCCGCATTTAGTTTGTCTTCTCCCATAAGCATGGCGTTGATCAAAGAGACGTTGTTATCTGTAGGAAAATATAGCATTTGGAATAGCAGCGTATCATGAATTTATATGATAGTAGCAGCGTGAGGAGATATAAAGTCGTGTGTCTCGTGGGACACCCAGTTGGAACGGAGACGGAGATTTTAGTACACTACCTCAAACAGGTTCTTTAGATTTAAACGTAAAAGTTACAGCATTGAATGAAGACATGATGCTAGAACGATCGAAACGAGCTCGATTTTTTTTAAATTTTTGGTAGGTATGTCAATATGTTTATCGTTTTATGACGAGTAAAATTTTACATAGCGGTCACGGTTTTTAAAAACCTTTGAGGTGCGAGGCCCTTCGGACCGCGGGGCCGTAGGTGGTGGCCCACGTCGCCCACGCCTTACGCCGCCTCTGTACATACCTACATACTCTCAAAAAACATGTTCCTTCTGGGTTCTGGGGCAGTCGGCTTCTTAAAAAGCCATTGTGTCTCGCGTAGATCCACGGCACGTTCATGCGTAGATTAGATACGTTAATACAAAAACTTTTGCGATTATACCCGATTGTTTCTATGAATTTCTATGAAATACCTTTTGAAACCAGTCGTGTCGCCACGACACTTCGTCTGCTGCCGCCTGCGATCGTTCCTTCGTTACATGACGATTTCTACCAGTCAACTTCTACTGCAAGAACTTCGTTCCTATAATACCTACACAAACTCACTTTTTTTCCCATGGGAGTAGGCTAAGGTGTATAAAACCACAGCACCTACCTAGGCGACCGAGCTCTACTCGGGTGAAAATAGAGAAAACGAATTTCCCCAGATAATTGAGACCTAGCTATATCGATTTTTAGCCCCCCCCGTAAACCTCTATATGTATTGCAACTTTCATCGAAATCGTTAGAGCCGTTTTCGCCGGGGCTCTTATGCAAATATTCGTATATTTCTCACTAGCTGCGCCCGGCGGTTTCATCCGCATAAATGTCGATCCCGTGGCAATTATTAATTCATATATTAAATCAAATAACACTTACTAAATTCAGTTGGTAGATCCTTGGATCCAAAAGAAATGGCTTGTTCCGCCTCTATGACATGTTTTCCAATCAAACTGTAAAAGTTAAAGTTTTTTTTTAACTGCGCTTAATTATTATATTCTTATATTCATATCTAGTGCCTAAAGAAAGCTGCTGATGACTGAACGTCCCATCATTAGCTGTTGACTGCTAATAGGTGGGTGAGATTGGACCTTTTGAGAAAAAAAATAATAAAATAATTGGTACAGCAAAATAATAATTATGCGAAAGCTCAAATGGTGGTCCGCCGCATGCACACGAGTCATCCAACCAAAGTGCAAACTCGATTCTGATGTGTGCCTTTGCAGTCTAAGTAATAAGTAGCACCTCGTATCGTCATGACAATATTATATGTATAGGTACCTATTACGAGTTACGACATACTTATACTCCATTTGAAATAAGATTAGACGTATAGATAAGCCTTTTTTACATTCCGTTCAACCGATTGTGAATTCTATTGCGTTGGTGGCAGCCGCAGTAGATAGTTGGTATTGTGTAACTTTTTTTGCTTTTAATGCTATGCTTATGCCTACGGTATAGAAGTCAAAATCGGTTGAACGGACTGTAAAAGGGTTTGTTTTAATGTCTAATCTTATTTCAAATGGGGTATAGGTAGTTAAGTAAGAATTTGATTTGTATTTTACACACTTATCTAAGCTGTCGCAGTATTTGACCAGAGAACTCCAAGCTGGCGTCGAGAACAGTTTCCAGAAATGAAGTCCGGATTCGCACTTGATAATAGCATCAGAGGCCTTTTCCAAACTGTGGTATAGCCATGACATGTCGCATTGACTATAGACGACCTCCGTGTCCAGCATGGTGAATCTTTTCGAGAATAGTACCAATCCTGCCATGTGTAGATTTATGTAAGTAAGTAGTGCCTGAGTGGTTTCTTTCGCCCAAAAATAAAAATTTGTGTCTGACGGTTACTTATTAAAAATAAATTTGATGACAAAGAGAGTCAAACAAAGCTTTTATTTCAATTAAACCATTTACAGTTAAGTACTTTTGAATTGCCAAAGAGTCGGTCAGTTAGTCAAAAAGATGAAGCTAATTGCCCATTCCAAAAGGTACCTAGATCTTTATGGAGAACTGTAAACATACGAACGTAACGTTAGGGATCTTCTGGAAAAGGAAAGGGTTCAACATTGAGGATTACCTACCCATACAGTCAAAGGCCCATTTGTGAAGCTCCCTATAGAGGTCCTTTGGTACCTCGTCTTGATGGTTTCGCAAGTTATATATCTTCTTTGTAAAGTTCTCACAGACATCGTTGATTCCAACCATTTGTTGAGTTACCGAGTAATTTAGTGGAGCTACTACGACCGATCGGTGACGGCTCCATTGCTCGCCATGACTGTAATTTTAAATGTTTCAAATGATTAATGACAAACTAGACCCAGGTCAGGCCCTTAATACACGTCGGTGCGGCGCGGCGCGCGGCGCCGTGGTTGCACGTGTGTAAAGAGCGCGTCAGCGCGCTATTCAGTGACCCAGCTAGTCCTAAACGGCCCTGTATTAAAACTTGTTGGGGGGCCTTTTTACCTGACTGCGGCGAAGTTCCAAAAGAGAGTTTTGTTTTTATAAATAAAATAGTATACCTACTGACTTAAAAAGGTAAAGCTGTCATCGTGATCTTACTAAAATAATGTAAGAGCGAGCGAAGCAAGTTGGCAAATTGGAGCATCCTGAATTCCTGACTCAGACAGCGAGGGAAGCGCGTTCGAAAATTGGAGCGTTCTGCGTCGGGATAGGTTAGGTTTTCATTGTGATTTTACGAAGATAATTACGAGCGAGCGAAGCAATCTCAAAAATTGGAGCATGGTTACATTGCCTGTGTGCTTTTACTAAATAAAATAATGTGTGAGCTTAGAGAACAGGACCGCGCCTGTAGTTTGAAGCCATAAACAAATAACTCATTACAGTCGTATTTTATGGATCAATTAGGTGCGCCCCGCGGTTTCACCCGCGTAAGTCTCGATCCCATGGGAATATCGGGGTAAAAAGTATCCTATTTCCTATTCCAGGTCATGGTCTACTCATGCGCCAAAGGTGATTGGGCGTTTCTGCCCTGGAGCCCAATAGTGTTAAGGTATATACCAATGGAAAGATCTCATCAAGAAGAATATTTCTTACTATGAAGACTTCTCTTGATCGTTAGTACGAAAGGAGCTATAGAGCTTTAAATGTGAGTGATTAAATATTATTGGAATTCTGGTATTTCGTCAATTAAATAACTTTTAATGATTCATGCACCCGGAGAGATGGGCAAAAATCGTCACTCACTGGACGCCTGAAAGAGGACATCGCCCTCGAGGTAGACCGCGGCGAAGGTGGTGTGACGATCTAATCATGTTTGCGGGGCCAACATGGCCAGAAATCGCACAAAACAGAGAGATTTTGAAGGAAAAAGGGGAGGCCTTTACCCAGCAGTGGGACACACAACAGGCTAAGAAAAAAAAATGATTCAGTGCAAGACAAACATCTTTGAAGCCTATAAACGAACATTTTAAAACATTAGTCTCCAATAGATGCCATTTTAGGAACAATGGTGCCGATTCTCTTGTACACCGAACTAAACTATCACTAAAGTTCCTTACTTTTGGCTATGGGAATTTTGGAGCTATTCTGCGAAATAAATTCTCTAAATTTAAAACTTATTTTGACACAACTAAAATCGAATTTGACAACCGCGCGCCTCCACTTGGTCTCCTAAAGGGGGTCGAAATTTTCATTATTTTTGTGATAGGACACACCGTTTTCGAGATATAAGCAAAAGAAAAAAAATATACAGTTATGAGGGAGGCTATCAGAGAAACCACCTTTTCAGTAAAGAGTATATTTGAGTATCAACACTAGAATAATTTTAACACAGTTGTACAACATTGGGAACGAAAAACTCTAAATTTATAATAAGTTCGCGTAACAATGGCGGCACGGGGGAGGCACGTGGTGACGTTGCGCGGTACAAGAAAATACACGTCTACGCAGACTGATGCGCATCGCGAAGCGTCTTCCTCGCAACGGTCACGCGAGAGAAAGAGACAGACACATTATTCTCTGTAGGTATCGTGCCGGCGGGCGACCGCGGGACGCTCGCACCGGAAGATATTGTGTCTGCGAGTGGTTTGCTATATACTCCCCCTCCAGTCCTGGAGAACGCCCTCGGTCCTGGACTGGTACACTAACAACAGCATTAGCTGGACGTCCGCGGTTCCGTTTTGGAATAACGGGTTTTAGTAAGGAGTCGCCGCTACCTCGGTAACGTCTTCGGTCTTCGGAATGATATTTCCCTATGTCTACATTTGGTAGTTCTGTGCTCGCGATGGTGTATGTTGTTGGACTTACCTTTTTAGTGATCTGGTAAGGGCCATCTCGGCGAGGGTAGAACCGTAGAACTTAGAAGTGAGGTCTTTTGATCCTTTGCTTAATAAGTGAGACTTAAGCATGACTAAATTAAACCTACCTTGAAAGCGTCTGATGGTCGGCGAGACGCGTCGGCATACTGCTTTGTCTTGTCCTGCTGGATCTCGACGAGTTCCCGAACAGCTGACAGTGAATGCAGGAAGTTTTCAAGGTAAGGGGTCACTTGTGGGACAAAGTTTTCTTTGACCCTGATAGCACGATGGTCGTGAACGACCTCTGTGGGTGACCGCATCTCTCTGCCAAAGGTCAAATAAGCCGGTCACTTGTCTGTCGTGCGACATTTCGCGCTATTCAGGGCAAAGCGGATCACTGGCAACTTCTTTGGCCATGAGGTGTGGTCATCTGCCACGAGGTGGGCTAGCATAGCTTTAAGGTCGTGGTTTTTTCGCTCTGCAGGATTAGCTTGTGGATGATACAGCGG
The DNA here is from genome assembly GCA_948473465.1 of Lithophane ornitopus. Taxonomy (NCBI): domain Eukaryota; kingdom Metazoa; phylum Arthropoda; class Insecta; order Lepidoptera; family Noctuidae; genus Lithophane; species Lithophane ornitopus. The sequence continues at coordinate 6,773,934 of OX419624.1, read as the reverse complement.
GACAAAACTTTGTTTGATGTCTAAGACTGACATACATTGTCGCATCACTGCGGAAACGAACTGGATACCGTTGTCCGAAATAATCCTGCGAGGCAGACCGAACCGCATGAAATATTCCTCGATGAGAACATGAGCGCAGGCTTCTGCTGTTGCTTCTTTTAGGGCAAATAGCTCCGTCCATCGGGTAGCAGTGTCTTCAATGAGAAAGACCCACCGCTTCCCCTGGTCACCCTCCGGAAGTGGGCCGAACAGGTCCATGGCCAACACCTCGTTCCGCTGGCTCATGGCCGGTGTCTGGAGTAAGCCTGGGGGTTTGGCTTTGTTGGCCTTATATCGCTGGCAGTGGATGCAGGCTAAGACATAATCCGAGATTATTCTCCGCATCCCTGTGAAATAATACAGCTGTGCTACCTTCTGGTAGGTTCTATCGATACCTGGGTGGCCATCTGTTTGAGAGTCATGTAATTCTTTCAAAATAGCTGCAACTTGACCGGCAGATATTACTAACTGAGGGGATTCACTTTCAGAGTCTGGATTGAATCGGTACAGGACTCCTTGATCCATGAGGTAACCCCTTTCTAACCATCTTTTAGATGCAATATCATCAGGTCCTTCTAGCTCCTTAACGATCTTTTCCACTTCAGGGTCCGAAGTCTGTTCCAGGCGAAGCTGACTAGGTGTCTTCGCGGGAAGATCGCAGATGACTGCAAATACCACAACTGTCACTTGTGTCGCTGGAACAAATCGGTCTACTCAGCGTGTCTGCCACGACATTCGCCTTTCCTGGGGTGTATTGGAATTGGATATCAAAAGATTGGAGCTTCAGAGCCCAACGAACTAATCTGCCTGCTGGTGATTTAAGTGACAGCAACCAGCGTAGAGGCTGGTGATCAATACTAATCACGACTGGTTGACCGTCTAGGTAAGGCCGAAAACGCTCCACCGCCCATACTACCGCGAGTGCTTCACGCTCCGTGGTGGAATAATTGCGTTCAGCTGCGTTGAGGAGTCTGCTGGCATACTCAATTATCCTTTCCCGATTGCCGTCGCCCTGTAATAAAACTGCACCCAAGGCGTAGTTACTTGCGTCAGTACGCAGAATGAAGGGACGACTGAAATCGGCTTGCACCAGTATTGGAGCTGTGGTCAGTAGACTCTTCAGCTCATTAAAAGCTTGGGTCTGTTCTGAGCTCCAAGACCATACTTGACTTTTCCTTGTCAAGCGTGTCAATGGTTCGGCAACTTTTGAGAAGTTGGGTATGAATTTTCTGAACCATGAACAAGTTTGTAAAAAGGTTCTCAGATGCTTTATGTTTCCTGGTACCTTCATCTCAAGGACAGCACTCACCTTCCCTGGGTCGGTGGAAACACCTTTTTGTGTAATAACGTGACCTAGATATTTAACGCTTTCTCGAGCAAAAGCGCACTTCTCCCATTTCATATGGAGGTTAAACTCGGCCAAACGTTTCAAAACTGCCTCGAGGTCTTGCAGATGCTGTTGGTATCCCTGAGATATTACCAACAGATCGTCTAAATAAGCTAATAAAGTTACATCTTGTAACGCAAAGCAGGATCGGAGACGATCGATGAGACGCTGAAAGGTAGCTGGCGCGTTGCGGCGACCAAACGGCATTCTTTTGAAACGAAAAGTTCCTAAAGGGCAGACAAAAGCAGTTTTGTCCCTATCAGCTTCCCTAACCCTAACTTGCCAATATGAAGACCGAAGGTCTAGCGTACTCATGTAGCAGTCTCGTTTTGTGCTCTGAAGTAGCTCGTCGATGCGTGGCATCGGATATGTGTCAGCTTTGGTCACTGCGTTCAAACGCCTATAGTCGACGCAGAAGCGGATACCACCATTGGGCTTCGGCACCATCAGTGCCGGTGAACACCAAGCCGATTCACATTCTTCTATAATGTCATCCTGTAACATCTAACTTATTTCCGCTTTCATCAGCTCTTTCTTCGAAGGGTTTAGGCGGTAAGGAGGAACAGCAATTGGCGAATGCTCACCTGTATCAATACGGTGTTCCGTATAAGGCGTTGGTCCTCCCCCTGCTCTAAAAATGCGTGCGTGTCTGGTGAGGACGTCAGCGAGCGCTTGACGCTCAGCTGTTATTCACTACTTATCGTCGAATGAATCCTCGATATTCCGTGCGAGGCGGAGTAACTCATGGAAACTATGGCACTCCTCTCTTCGTAGCCTTTTCCTTATTCTGTTGTGGAGGAGGCCGTAGGTCATATCTACTTGAGCTGACTCCGTTGTATCGCCTTTAGGGAGGCGTGCCATAAGGGCGCGGATGCGCGCTACGAAAATATCTGTGTTTTCATTGGCCTGCGGTTTCGCAAATAGATCCGATGAGGGGGCCGGCGGTCACCATAGGCACTTATTAAGTTTTCTTTAGCTTCGCGCCATGATGACACAGAGTATTTTATTCCTTGCCACCACGTAGCCGCTTCATCCTTGAATAGGTAGGCTAGGCCGCGCAGGATGTTTGAGTCTCTATAGCGTTTATAGGCCTCTATAGCGTCGATGAATGCTTCAACCGACTCCTTCGGTCGGCCGGAGAAAGTGGCTTTGCAGCGGGCTAGGGTGTTGTGCCCTAGCAGCGCGAGTGATTCCGGGGTCGATGCGTTCGCCCGCGACATCGAGTTGAGCAACTCCCTAAATGCTTCTGTTTGAGAGCGTTGGAGAGAGGCAATAATCGTCGCCACATTTTCGTTAGAGAACGTAGCGTTAGCATCGATGCGCGGCGAAGAAGAGAACGTGGCGTCGCCGTGCCATCTTAGTCGGCGGACTCCGCGGTCGGCATGTTTGGTCGCGAGGGGTCGGGTAATGCGTCGTTTGCATCTTCGCTCCGAGTCAAACTAGCCGCTCTACTCCTTGTCACTAGCATTTTAGTTCGTCACTGCAAAACTCACAACTTACTATGCACTATATTGTCACACGAAAAAAACGTTGGAGCGCCACATATGAGGGAGGCTATGAGAGAAACCACCTTTTCAGTAAAGAGCATATTTGAGTATCAACACTAGAATAGTTTTAACACAGTTGTACAACATTGGGAACGAAAAACCCAAAATTTATAATAAGTTCGCGTAACAATGGCGGCACGAGTGAGGCACGTGGCGACGTTGCGCGGTACAAGAAAATACGTGTCTACGCAGCAAGCGTGTGGGTGGCGGACTGAACTGAGGCGCATCGCGAAGCGTCTTCCTCGCAACGGTCACGCGAGAGAGACAGACATATTATTCTCTGTATCGTGCCGGCAGGCGACCGCGGGACGCTCGCACCGGAAGACATTGTGTCTGCGAGTGGTTTGCTATACAGTAGGTACTGTTTTGTAACTGAAGTCGAGATGTTGGTTTGAATTTTAGTTCATGACATCTATTTTTATTCCACACATTTTTAATCGATTAAATATAGTCAGATTTTGTTAGAGGATTTTAGATATAGGACAAAATTTTAGGTTAATTCTTGAAATTCAGAATAGCATTTTCACTAAACTAATCTCAGTGCCATCTAAGTGCTGTCAAACTAAATTATAGTTAAGTTATGCCATTTACAGTCTATTTCAGAATGAGTTTGATCGTTTGACAGGACTAAACTAAATTTTAGTGATTTTTAGTTTAGTTTTGAGAATTTTGTGACAAGAGAATCGGCACCAATGTTTTTAAGAGTCGGTCGACCGGATGGATCGGTAAGCCTGACGGTTACCCCAATACAGTTGTGATATTATGTCAATGGGTAGATCTCTTCAAGGCTAATATTTTGTAATAGCACGCTTCTCTCGATGGTTAGTACGAAAGGAGCTACAGAGCTCTAAATGTGAGTAATTAACCAATAGTGAAATTCAGGTATTTCGACAATTAAATAACTTTTATTAACCTTGAGCCTTGCAAACATGATCTTGCAAACCTATAAACGGACATTTTAAAACGTTGGCCTCCTAGATGCCGTTTTGGGAACAAAGTTTTTAAGAGTCGATCGGCCGTACAGAACGTTAAGCCTTCGTTAAGCCTGCCGCATCCTCCAATAGAGTTAAGATATATGCCAATGGAAAGATCTCTTCAAAGGAAATATTTCGTGATATGACGTTTCTCTCGATTGTTAGTACGAAAGGAGCTACAGAGTTCTAAATGTGAGTAATTAAGCATTAGGTCATTAACTCTGAACTGACTAATAATAGGCAAAAGTCGTGTTTGTAGCAAAGGTTATCCCTGAAAAGCTCTTTTCAGTGGTATATATCTTATGGCTATTGGATGCCAAGAATTCCTTAACTTCGGTGCGCAATTTATTATCTATTAAAGTCATTATCTCCGAACTGACTAACAATTGGCAACATTATGTTAGAAACAAGGGTTCTCTTCGAAAAGCTCTTTTCATTGGTGTATATCTTTTGGCTATTGGGTCAAGAAAATTCCCTAACTTCGGTGCCCCAGTAGTAATACTTATTTAGGTCACTAGCTCCAAACTGACTAACAATTGGCAAAAGTCGTGTTAGTAGCAAAGGGTCTCCTTGGAAAGCTCTTTTCATTGGTGTATATCTTATGGCTATTGGGCCAACAAAATTCCTTAACTTCAATGCCCAAGTATTCACACCTATTTATGCCATTAACTCCGAACTGACTAACAATTGGCAATAGTCATGCTGGTATCAAAGGTTCCCCTCAAAAAGCTAAAAGCATTGATGTATATCTTATGGCTATTGGACCAAGAAAATTCCTTAATTTCGATGCCCAAGTATTCACACCTATTTAGGTCATTTACTCTGAACTGACTAACAATTGGCAAAAGTTATGTTAGTAGGAAAGGTTCCCCTTGAAAAGCTCTTTCCATTGGTACCTATATATCTTATTTTTATTGGGCTTCAGGGCAGAACCCCATAAGCAGGGGCCCATTCTCCTTTCATCCAAATCCGTTCAGCCGTTTTAGCGTGAAATTCGGTGAAAGCGTAAGGATTAGGATTAGAATTTGAGCTCGTCGGGAAGGCCCTGTAGCTCGGGGGCTCCGTATCATTGATACGGCTGATTCGGCAGTACAATGTCTCTGGCATTTTTCTTGGGTTTCCTTAAAATAGCTTGTCTTTAAGTTGTTAAAAGTGAAATTAACTCACACTGAATACAATCCACCATAAATTATGTTTCTGTGTTCCGACCTATATTTCTCCAATGAGTCCAAGGTTGACCTCATGGGGTAATCACCCTCCATGGTGTAGACTTTTTGGATATGTTCTGGGTGGTTTATCAAGACTATGTCCCCACCCACAGGGCTAACAAATCGAACTACAGGTCCATATTCGTCAAAGAGGGCTGAAAAATTCTTTAGTGGCTTTTTATTGTTCAAATATGTACCTGTAAAAACCTCGTATTTTATTCTGGTATTTTAAATGAGATATTTCTCTAAATGAAAGAAGAGCCAAAAAATATTAAATAGTCATACAGTACGTACCTGCATTAAGTGCCACCGTGAGCATACCCACTGTAAGTTGAGTACCTATTTCTGAAATGTACTGACGAAAATTAGAAATATATTTGGAGGCTTTTGGTCCAGGTACGTCATCGAATGACAACACGATGGGTTCTTTATTACCCACAATTGGCATCACCCGCGTTGCTGGGAACATTTCAGTCATTACAGGATTTTTAGGAGAAACACTAACAGAGTTTGCCTTATGGATGTTCATTTCTTGAGATAATTTCGAACCATGCAATGCAGCTTTTTCGTAATATCTTCTCTGAATGTTAACCAATCCTAATCTCACGTATGGTTGAATGTTCCGCAATTGATTTAGGTACATTTTTTAAAATATTCCTTTTACTCTTTCTTGAAAATATTTACCTTTACGGAGTGTTGGTTTTTTTGACAAGTAAAAACAATGGAAAGTTGAATTTATTTGAATTTGGCGCCCGATGTATTGTCTATGATTTGAAACTATGGGCTGAATCTGGTACCGGTAGGTCACACATAATTCATATGTAAAATGGGATCACACGTCTCACATTATAATAGGTACTAGTAGAACACACCTTCCCCTCTATAAAGAAAAGGATAATATATCTACGTATTACTGAAATCTCTTTCCTTTGCTGTCCAACATTTAGGGCTCTTACATACGCGCGAGTTGTCGCGCGACGCGACGTTTAACATGTTTTGTTAAAAGTCGCGTCGCGCGACAACTTCTGACAATTTCTGAGAAAACTTCACGGCGAACAATGCAGTGGCGTCGCGTAGCGCGACAAGTCACGCCCTACCTACCCTATATATTATAATAATCTATGGTCGCGCCTGTTTGTGGGAGTCTTTAACCCTAACAGTAGCGTAAATGCAAATACCTACTCGTCAGATTATGATGGTTTAGAATAGAATAAACATACAACATTCTTGCAAATTTATTTTCAAAATGCTTGAAAATAATGATATCTAAGAAAACAAAGCAATATTCTAAACGACTAAAAATTAAAATGAAGACACTGGGAGGGAGGTTTCTAAACGAATAATGTAGTGTTGCCGTTCGTAAAAGGTTTATTTTATTTTGGTAGATTCAATTTATTTGTCTATGGACTTCTATATCCATATAGACGGACCTTCACATTCAATTTAAAAAACATGGGATTAAAAATAATAAAAAAATACTTGTAATGAAAGTTCAGTAATTTTCTAATGAATTGTGTTACTATGATAGATAATTTTGTTGAAATGAAAACTCTTTTTCCAAATATGGTATATTTTCACAAACATAGGAATAAACTCTAATCTGTCAAAAACCCGATTTGTCGTCTGTGATTTGTCGGTGTCGCTTGAGCGAAGATTAGCGAAGCGAGTGAGCGAGCGAGCTAAACTGGTAGATGGCGGGAGTGATCTCGTGTGATATAACTGTGTTAGATTAGTTTTTAAATTGTAGTGTTTAATTTTTAGAATAGTTATTAAAATGACTAGGTAAGCTAATTGTCCCCTATTTTAGTCTCCCTCGCGTTCCTAAAAATAACCTACGTCGTGATTTATGGTACTAAAATGAAGCGCAATGTCCGTCCGTAATATCATGCGATTTTACCTATAAAGAATACGTTTCCCTTTTCAGAGCTAAAATAGAACTCGGCGACGTGACTCCACATAATATAAAGCAACTGAAGAAGTTAAACACAGTTGTATTTCCAGTGTCTTACAACGATAAATTCTACAAAGATGTTTTAGAAGCAGGTGAACTGGCCAAGTTAGCATATTATAATGATATCGTGGTGGGAGCAGTGTGCTGTAGAATAGACACCTCGGAGAACTCGCGGAGACTTTATATTATGACCTTGGGTTGCTTGTACCCATACAGAAGACTGGGCATTGGTACTCTTATGGTGGAACATGTGCTCAAGTATGTTGAACAGGACGGCAATTTCGACAGCATTTTCTTGTAAGTACACCATTAAAGTACCTTTTGTGATATTAAAAGCTGTATTTTTCGTGCATTTTATATGATTTTGTTATGTATATTTATAGATTGAAGGTTATGAATCTTTACAAGTAGGTACTGCTAACCAAGTCATTGTCACATTTGATATTATGTTTATCAGTCTATATACATGGCCAGTGTAGTTAAATAAGATTTTACTTATCAGTAAATTGATTCTCATAGTTCCTAACAATCTAACTTGAAAGTTATGGATGTATATTGTTTAACAATATGCCATTAGGCCATCCATGTAACCAAATTATGTCAAGGACATGCACACACTCAATAGAGAAACTAAACCCCATCAAAGCTTTCTATTTAACCACTAGATCCCCGCGCATGTAAATTTTCTGATACATACTAATAATACTTATTAAATTTTATGTTTAGTAAAAATCTTGATTCTTTTACTTAGCTAGTTATTATGACAATTTTTAGTAGCAATAATAGTATTATAAATAATCAATTTATATGAACATGGCTAATATCATATTTTAGATTAGAGAAAATTCATGCCCATACTTATTTTAGTAGGATTCTGGAAGTGTACTAGACAATATACTAAGGAGTGTGTTTTATCAGTAATACTGATAAACCTATTCTTTTTCCTAATCATCTGCTTGAATCCTGGTTGAACATTGATAAGAGAGGGATTACATTACAGTCAGAAGTCCTAACATAAATGTACTCTGTGGTCCTGAATAGATTAAATTTTCTGTAAATTTAGACATTCAAATGTGCCTTTTAATGGCTTATTGAAATAAACTATTTCACTTTGACTGCCTGTGCAATCCCCCTGCAGGGCAAAGGCCTCCTCTATGCTCTCTTTCCACTTCCCTCTTATATCTTCTATGGACCGGACTAATCTGAAATCTTGATAAATTAAAAATAAATGTTAGAACTCAATCATTACACCCAGTTCTTTCTTTGCTAATTTGTCTTGTCTAGTGGTTGTAAGCACTACTTGATGAGCACGAGGTTGGGCAAAGTAATATTGGGTTTTGCCCTTAGGAATTTCTCAATAGCGGCCCAGGGTCTGGATTTATGCCTGGTAGATGGCAATAAGCATATCACATGGAACTTAAACATAACTGGCGAAATGTGATGTGTAGGTGTGTTGGTAAATAGATACAACTCTGTATAACTCTTTGAGGAGGTATATAAATTATTTTTGGCCGAGTTTAAACTAAAGTAAACTGAATAGCAAATTTTCAATCATGCTAGGTATGCTCATTAAAGGGTTGGAAGTTAACTGCTCATTAAAATGCTGTAAATATTGTAAATACTGCATAACTAAATGTGTTTACAAATTAATTCATATTCAGTAAAGATTATTTCTTTAATTCTTTTAGATCAATGTTTATTTAATTCAAAATGACACTAGTTTTTTAATTGAAAACTCAAACTCAAACTCAAACTCAAAGCATTTATTTCAATTAAACCATTTACAGGCACTTTTGAATTGTCAAGGAGTCAGTCAGTCAGAAATATGAAGCTAGTTGCCCATTCCAAAGCGTAGTAGGTACCTATGGAGAAGAACGGGCAAGAAACTCCATGGACACTCTTTTAAATCAAAATATTGTTACAATATAATGGTTACATTATTCATGTTGAAATTATACATGTGAGAACAATGTAGAAAGCACGTTAAAAGCGTCCGCAATTACAAAATAAGCACAATTCAAAAATTAAAATAAGCCATGGCAGCTAAGAAATGACCAGTCACAACTGACGGCGCCCGTTCACGAACATGACGCATGGATCAGCACCATTCAGCTCAACCATTTTGAAGGGAGCTAAATGATCCAACACATACGCCACCACCAGCGAGACATTTGAGTGAGCATGACATTCCCAGCCGCCAGGGCACATTCAAGTCAATGAAAGACAAAATACCCGGTAAATGGTAGCTCTATAGTACATAGTACTCACACCTGTGCAATTATATAATACAAAGGAGAGATTGAGTTTATACAATGCAAAGATAGTCTTACAATCTTCAGCAGCTCCAACAGCATTTTCGAATGTTAATTAGTTAGTTGTGGTTGTGGAGCAGGACCAGCATTAAGCCAAGCATTTTTATCAGAGATGTAATCCTCCAACTTATAATATGCCTGCCTACATAGTGTGCGTTTTATACAAGTTTTGAATTTCGTCTCATTCAGTTGAAGTATGTGGGGAGGGATTTTATTGTAACATTTTAAACAGTACCCCATGAAAGATGAGTCTACTTTAGCCAGTCTGAAACCTGGTTGAACTAATAAGTCCCTATTTCTAGTACTATAATTATGTCTATCGCCTCTTTTACTAAAAAGATGTAAATTTTTTCTTACGTGCAAGATGTTTTCATATATATATTGACAAGGTACCGTCATGATGTTAATATCCTTAAACAGTTCCCTTAAAGAATCGCGCCTGCGTAGATTATAAATGGCTCTGATCGCTCTTTTCTGCAGAATAAAGATAGACTCGATGTCTGCAGCCCGTCCCCATAGTAAAATACCGTAAGACATTATGCTATGAAAGTAACTAAAATAGACTAGCCTCGCGGTATCTACATCAGTAAATTGACGGATTTTTCTGACAGCATATGCTGCTGAACTCAGCCGCCCTGCAAGAGATGTTAAATGAGGACCCCATTGTAGCCTTGAGTCGAGCGTGATCCCCAGGAAAACAGTTTTATCGACGAATTCTAGTTTCTCTTGATTCAATATAATCTCACAATCCCTACTTTTGACATTTGGTAAAGAAAATTTTATGCACTTAGTCTTTTTTCCATTTAATACTAAATTATTAGCAGTGAACCAATTTTGGACCTGCAGTAGGGCGTTATTTACTTCGTCAAAATTTGTAGCACGTCTATCTACCTTAAAAATTAAGGAAGTATCGTCAGCAAATAACACCATGTGTGGCTGATTTTTTAATAAATGGAGTAGATCATTAATGTACACTAAAAAGAGGAAAGGACCCAAAATCGAGCCTTGTGGAACACCCATTTTTACTTTTAAACCTAGTGAGTTGATACCGTTTATTTGAACTTGCTGTTGTCTATCATTTAAATAAGATTTTACTAAACTGAGCGCAAGTTTACCTAGTCCGTAATGCTCAAGTTTCAAGAGTAAGGTTTCGTGATCGACGCAATCAAATGCCTTGGAGAGGTCACAAAAGATTCCTATGGCGTCTTGGGCTTCTTCCCACGCGTTAAAAATGTGTCTTAATAAGGTTACACCGGCGTCAGTCGTACAACGTCCTTTGGTGAAACCGTACTGTTGGTCGTGCAGGATTTTATTTGTGTTAAAATGATTGAGCATTTGATTCAGCATTACCTTTTCAAACACCTTGCTGAAAACCGGCAGCACGGATACGGGCCTATAATTATTGGAGTCTTTACTGTCCCCGGATTTGAAAAGTGGTATTACCTTACTGTATTTCATTAAATCCGGGAAGACTCCTTGATCCACACACAAATTAAATATTAAGGCTAAGTAAGGCGCTATGGTCTCAATTATGGAGGTACAGACTTTAATGGACATTCCCCAAAGATCCTCGGTCAATTTGATCTTGATTTGCTTAAAAGCTTTTATTACTGTAACGGGGTTAATATGCTTAAAGTTAAAATCAATCAGGCAGGCTGGAACGTTCGCCCTTACTAAATCAAAAGAGAGCGATGGCGAGGAGTTTAAGGTTTCAGTAGTTTTAAGTGGGATACTGGAAAAGAAATGTACAAATTCTTGAGCCACTTCTTTGCTATCGCAAATGAGACCACCACTTGACGTCTCCAGTGTGTAATCGGAATTATGCTTTTTGCTCCTATTCGTTTCATTATTGATAATTTTCCAAACCGTCTGTATTTTATTGTCCGCTGATTTAACTTTGTTGCTAATGTATAAGGCTTTAGCTGCCTTACAAGTGCTCTTAAAAGTTCTAGAATAAGTAGCAACATACTTATTAAAACTTCCCGTGTTAATATAAGGCTTAAGGCCATACAGTTCGAAAAGTCTTTCCCTACTTTTCCTGAGTCCTTTAGTTGCCCAATCACTAAATAAAAACTTAGGGCTGATAGTTTTAGTGCTTTTCTTAAAAGTATTATTGAACTCGGTTTGGACTATCGAAAAGAATTCTTTATACAGAATATTGACATTGTTTATTGAAAGGTCCTGATTACTTAATTTACAAACTAAAGTGCTATTAAATTTATTTAAATTAACAGCGGTAACTGGTCTGAATTGTATCTGCACTTTTTTTATGGGTAAGTTGGATTCAAAAGTTACTGTTTGCCCACTGTGATCAGAAGGGAGATAATTAACGATGGCTTTATCTAAATAGTCGCAGGAACAAAACACATTATCAATACATGTAGCAGTAGTCGTAGTTATTCGGGTTGGCTCTACAAACACATTTGACAAGTTGAAGGATTTAAACAAATTTAATAATCTACTGGTATTAGAATTATTTTCTAAAATGTTAATATTAAAGTCCCCGCAGATAATTACCGATTTATTCCCAGTTGCAAGTTTTGACAAAACATCTTCCATTACTGACTCAAATAAAGAGTAGTTTTGATAATTTGGGGGTCTGTAAACGCACACTATAACATGCTTATCTAGCTCAACACAAGACAGCTCAATGCTATGTTCAACCGATAGTTCAACTATGTCGTTACGGGTTTTTGATTTAATACAACTTTTAATTAAGATTAGTGAACCACCACGCAGCATTGATTTTCGGTTAAAACAACTGGCCACACTATAATTTTCATAATTAATTAACATTTCATAGTCTTTTAACCAATGCTCAGTTAAACAAATAATGTCAAACATTGTTTTTTCTAAAAACAATTCAATTTCCAATTGTTTGGAAGAAAAACCTTGAATATTTTGATGAAATAATTTCAAGGATTTCTGCTTAGCCCCTTTTGTGCAGTTACCTTTGTTAGTGCTAGAAAATACCTTTTTGTTATTAAGTGCAACTATACTGCTATTGGTACCTTCTGTTGTCTTACAAACTAGTTTAAATTACTAAATTGAAAAATGGAAAAGACATAGACCAGTGCCAAGTGCAGTGACACATTTATATTTCATGGCAACTGCTTAAATATTATTGTTTTAAAATAATCTCAACAAGTGATGATACTAAATGTATGTGCAATGATTCTAGGCCAAGTGTGGCTGCACCACCATGCAGAGTCATGGCTAGACTTAAGACATTTAATACAAACAAAATAATTAGAATTAATAACTATTGGAGATCCTTATCTCCCTTTCTTGCTCTTTCGCAATTCAAAGTTACTATAAACACACAACATGCTAAATTAAGTGCCAGTTGGCTTGCTATAACAACTGCATTTTTCTCCTAAGACACTTGACTTAAATTGATATGTAACCATCCATCAATCAATTAATCTTCTCAACCTATCGCAGTTAAGATCTGCATGTTAGCCTAGCTTGCATGTAACACATACAATAGTGAGGTTACTCAGCCAATTTCTTAAGAGAAAATAGGGTCGGTCTTTTCTCCATACAAAAAGTCATAATTCGAGGTTCCTCTCTCATCTATTTCCTACTCAAATATTGGACCAATTTAAAAGATATTTTATAAATTGAATAAGAAGGATATGTTTGTACAATAGGCCTCTGATGACAGCGGTCTGAAAATGAAATTTTGAGCATTTTCTGACGGTTCTAGTGCTTCTACAGCTAATGTATCATCTAAACGGAAAACATAGGGGCATAGAACTGAGTTGAAATTAATTTTTTGTAAAAATCATTGCTCTAAGGTCATAAACTAGAGAGAATTTTGAAAGAAATTTGTATGGAGAGGGGACCGACCCTATTTCCTCTTAAGAATGGGTTGCGTACTATCCATTTATATATTTCTCTTAAGGTTATTCGTGATTTAATCAGGATGTAAGGAGTTATATTTTTATGATAGTTCTCAACACTATGGACTCTGATAATAACCGGCAAGGCAAGGTATAATAAAAATAAACTTTTATTTTTCAGGCATGTTCAAGTGAACAATGAGGGTGCAATAGATTTTTATAAGAAGTTCGGATTCGAGATTGTGGAGACGAAAGAACACTACTACAAGAGGATAGAACCAGCTGATGCACACGTGCTACAGAAAACGATCAGACAGCCACAACCTTCCGTACCTTTACTCAATGGCACAGTACCACATGCAAAAACCAATGGACATGATTGAATACACAACCTTACCCAAACTTGTACTTGTAAAAGCCTCAACTCGGTTGTTAATGTGAAACAAGTGATAACATAATGTGTAAGAATCATAATAAAAGCATTGTGTGCATACAGGATTGATTTACATTAAGATATATTTGTAACGGATGGGTTAATCAATAAGTTGTGGTTGTGGACGCATGAGGCCATAAATATAGTACTAGAAATGACTGATATTCCACTCAGTATCATTATAATGTTGTACAGAATATGTTCATAATAACGAATGCATATTTAATAAATGTATTGACTACATTACAATATGCATTACAGTCTAGTACTTTTTACAAGTGACTCTATGACTTATAAAATAGTATTCAACTTGTAAATGAACTCTTTTCATGATTTGAATAAGTATGTAAAGTAATGGATAATGCTTAGCTCTAGACATTCTTTTAACTATAACGACATAAAAATTTCTGTCAGTTTTTTACTATACTTGTATATTGTGGTATTTAATAATGTAGTCATGAAGTCCCTGTTTTTAAATGGAATGTTCTCGAATTCGGAACGGAAGTGTTAATAATCACCTCGCAATAATTGGTATTTCATATCAATGTATTTCTTTTTCAAGCAATGAGGAAAGTGAGGGTTTTGATAAACTACTATTGAACTAAACATTTTTTATCGACGCTTATTCTTTGCACGACGAAAATAAATTTTATTTAATTAATGTTGAGTTGTACTGAAATTTTTGTTTTGTTAAGATTTTTACATGGTCTAATAATAGCTAAATAAAGTTTTTATTTCTAAACGGCATCTGTAAGTAGTCATTTTATCATAATATTGTTACCAAAAAGTCAATTGTCGACCCCTGTCAAGTCTTCTCTGTAAACATTAACGTTTGTTAAACATCAAGTTCACTGCAACCTTAGCATTATTAGTATAATAAACATGATTAACATTTTATGATGTTTCATTTCATTATAATTTGGTTTTGATTTTTTTTACCACTAAATTATATGTTCAATCATAGGGAACATACCACATTATCAAGCTCCAGCTCCTAAATATTAGCACGTACACTACCCACAGTTAATTCAATCGATGGGATACCAATCAATCGAGTCTGTATAATATTTTAATATGCGATTAACTCATTCCATTGTAAGGAAAGTGAAGGAAAAAGGTAAATAGGTCACATGAATTATTGAATATAGTTATTTGAAAGCCATGTTTTGGGTCCATTATATTTTTCGGAGAACGCTCCAATTTCGGGTGAAGGATCACCACTGTCACGTCATGCATTCACAAATGTTTGAAATAACTGGGTCATCGAATGACAAGCAGTCATAAGATTTTATGAGTCTCAAAACAAGATAAAATTGAATTACAATTCTTGTGATCCCAGCGTGACCTAATCTTAGGAACTTATTACTTACTTACCTAAATTCCTCCTTGCAAAATCATGGACAATTATTAAAAATCAAGTCTTATCCAAACTAGGCTGAGAAACAGCACTTTTCGGACGTCAAAATTAGGTTAAGTACTTACATAGGACAGTCCCCCAAAACGCCCACCCTTCACTTATGGTTTTGGGATAAGTAGATAATATTAATAACAAACTACATTGTTTGCATTCATTTATTGAAATAACATAAGACATTATACAATATTGTCATTATTGACTAGTTGGTATATTTTCACTATGGACAATAGACCATAACTATTTCGTTTGTGATTATAATTAACATCTATATCCATTTCCATAAGGCCTAATTTCAAGTGTCCATCTATTAAAACCACCAATAAATTTATATAGAGATATTATTAACAATAAAACGTTGCAAGTTTTTAATAAGTTCCTAACGTTATGGATACTTTAATTTCTATAAAAAATATTGTTAAATACATTTTTATTACATTTTCATAAGTACGCAAACAGACAACATTATAATTATTACATGATGTACTTATTAGTCGTGTTTTAGAATACTGTTAGTAATTCTTTCGAAAAGCCTCAATTCGCTATCACAGACACAGTTTAACTTTGCATTATTGCATCTAACTTTGTAGCTCGATTCTTGCTATATAGACAACTAAGTCGAAGCCCGAGAGCGAATTTTGATTACGAACATCGATACGATACGACAGAGTTGACAGAAGGCATTTCTGAAACTAAAGTTGTACCTAAGGGACAGGTGCACGAAATGCAAAGAAAACATTAATCACCTAGACATAGACAATAATATGGATATTTTCTAACTTTAAAGTTTAACACGTAAACATTCAAAGCAAAAAATGGGTCGGTACACTTCCACTGATTAATCAGAATTCAAAAAATATTTAAAGAAAACATTTAGTATCTTATACCATAACAAAATATTAGGCATATTCTAAAGCTATGCGTTCTCTAAGACTACTTGCTATAGAATTTCGAGATTTAAGGTAGTTGCAGTACCTACATATTAACATACTAGCACTACTAAGTACTAAGAAAATGATATAATTGAACACAGCTGTGGAAAAATGCTTTACATTTTAATATTGAAAAGAGCTCACTGAATTCCATCTGCCGAATTCTTTTGTCTCATTTCGATACCTTAAAAATACAGACCAATGAGGTTTTGACAGACTAATGATAAACTCTGATGAAGACTGTACTTGATTTCTACAACCACGTGTATTCTCTTGAAATTTAAATATTACATATAAAATACGTATTCATTTCACAAAATCAATTTATCAAAAATATACAACGAAGAATTGAGCATTCAATGTTTCAGCAATTTTTATAATATGGTGATAAGGACATGATATTCAAGTATGGTCCATAATGTATAAGTACCTGGTCGACCAAGCTCTGCTCGGGTGAAAATAGATAAACATATCGTCCAGGTATACCAACGTTGTCACAATCCCGAGGCTGTGAAAATAGATATAAGACCTAGCTAGATCGATTTTTCGCCCCCGTAAACCCCCTATATTGCAACTTTCATCGAAATCGTTACATCCGTTTCCGAGAACGAGATTAAAAATATGAATTATTTTATTAGATATCTATATATATTTATATATATATACAAATATTGCTCATTGAATAGTATTGGATTATAAAGTAATAGGGACAAATAGCTTTTAGAAGAAGGAGTTGGTAAACAATCCGATTAAACAAACTAAAATAATCTCTCAAGCTTTGAAGATGAAGATATGGATTGTATTTTTAGAAAGCAAAATTACTAGAAATATTTATCTAAAGTTAATTCTGCAGGTAAATTATATTTGACATAGAATTAAATGTTGAATTAGACAATTCCATTCTCAATTCCTAATATTGTTATCTTAGTATTTAGAACATTTACAAAGCTGGAAAGATTTAAAATAATTATCATTTATGCCACTCTTAAGTATTAATAAAATAGTAAGGTTTGTTAACATTTCCAAATTTAAAAAAATGGTTAATAATAAATAAAAAAAACAACATCTTAACAAATAGCCTCTTAACAATAGATGATATCATTGTATAAATAAACAATGCAAGTTATAAGATGTGTGCATGACAGCCCGAAGGGGTGCTACACGCGATGCATGTGAACAGCTGACTTTGCGTGCGACCTTCGCAACTTCGCACACGTGTTGCCCTATTTCGCCACACGTAATAATCCGCGTGAAACAATAAACTTCTTAAATAAAAAGATTTTTACCTCAATAACAATTTAGTGTAACACTTAATAAAAAATATTAATAAAACACAATCACTGACACTCCTACACAATAAATAGATAAAGCTTTTTTACAACACAATGATTGACCAATTAAATAAGTTCACAACACTAGCAAGGAAAAATGGGAAATGTAGAGATTATCATATAAATAGTTAATTTTATATACATTAATTTTAACTAAATGCATTTCCCGTAATTTTTGGTGTTATCACATTTGTGGCAACATTGTGACAGGTAACGTCAACTACAACAACGTTGCCATAATATTAATATAGGATTGTGATGAAAATCAAATAAATTAAATGACCATAACCAATATAAAATTACATATTGAACCTACGTAAAGTTTGCAATTCAGATTCCCTTTATAAGGTTACATACATTGGGTTAAATAGTATATTTTAGCCCAATATAATTGTTATTTACGTAGTTTATAATACGTACCTACAGTAGCTTGTTAACTAAAATACTGAACTATCGATTGCACATAAAATACTGCACCGTTGGTACAAACATCAACACAGCTCGGTGAAATATTATTACAGTTAGTAGGACGAAGTGTTAGTTGTAACGTTTGTTTTAAACATTATCTTATTCTTACAACATTAATTATCTTATTTAAATTGACAGTACCATTCTGGAATTTGGCATTATTAATACATTAAGAATTTAAATTTTTATTACAGTTATAAGACTGCTTATACGCATTCGCATTTCGTTACGTTAAAATTTCAAATTGGTACGTTATTTCTCATAATATCTAGCGAATATTCGCTTATTAAAACGTCGATAACGGAAAAATAGTTTATCATCTATACCCACGTGCAAGTTTCTACTGCGAACTTCAGCGAAATTTGTTACAAATTGGTCAGTGCAAAACGTTACGCAAATAGTAATATATAAATCTGAAACGGAATAGTTCCACGATTTATGATAAGCATTTACAAATACATCTACCATACGTGTGAAAGGTAATCTCGATTTAATCTAAACAAGCTTATAATCGACCATTAGCCGACATTTTACGTCTATTTATTGAGCTTGACGAATAAATAGATAAGTAGTCGATTCCGCTTACAGAGCAAATTGCCAATTAAATATTAATCGACTAAATATACGTGGCCTTAGCCATTTGGTACCGCAATATTCACTTCACATTGACTCGACTAAAGAGTTATGACATATAATCGTTTTGAGAGTCCGTTCTTGTTGCGTATAGTGGGCCTACTAACTTTTCCCGCTGTGCTTCCGTCTGTGAGGTCAGGCACGTACTAAGGCCTACTCTACGAACGACAGCAGAGGCCGCACATTCATAACTGCTCGTTCTCCCTCCCACCTGCACTGTTCTCGAGGTCAAACAGCTGTTTGATACGTTCGATGCACAGCTTCGAACCTTCGTTCGCTTCTTTGGCCATCTGGGGAACAGGGTTTAAAAAATATAAAGTAATTGCTACTGGCACTTTGAGTTTTTCAGGCAAAACAAGCCTTGGACATATGGCAACACTGAAAAGTAAATAACCGGTTTATAAAAGCTTGGTCAGAAAATTTGCCTTCTCAATTTTCAGGTTGTTTGTTTGAAATCCAATGTGCATTCAGAATTCGGGTGTACCTACACCCGAATTCTGAATGCACCTTGGATGCACAAAAAAAAAAACTTACAAGTGAAAAGTTAAGGAATCCGTGTGGCAATCCCTCCAATACTTCAATGCCGACTTTGTTGCCGAGTTTCTTTAACTTTTTAGCGAACATCACGCAGTCATCCAAACATGGGTCCAAGTGCACGGTCTGTAATAATAATTGCAGTTCTATTAGAGAGACAATTTGGAAGCAAAAAAGTAGATAGAGACACACAAATTAGCTATACTAATAATAAAGCTGAAGAGTTTTTTTCAACGCGCTAATCTCTGGAACTACCAGTCGGATTTGAAGAATTATTTTTGCATTAATTGGTAGCCCAATTCTTGAGGAAGGCTTATAGGCTCTTTAACATTTCTACGACCAGTAGGAGACGAGCCAAAATAAAAAAGTCAGAAAGAACGCTAAGCGAAAACGAAGTAACAGCGCGGGCGGGCGATGCGATGCGACGGGGTGGGACGGGGAACAAGAAATTGTGGGGGGGGGGGGCGATTTGATTCACTCTCTCTCTGCGTACAGCGGTCGGTGTGGCAACACGTCGTGTTCTGGTTTGCGACTGGTCAATCGTCATCCTAAGGATGCCTCTTTGAGAGGTGAAACACGTGTCGATTTCTTACAGGATTTTTTATGACTCTTTTGCGGAATAGGTTACTAAATATATCTACGTCTATTGTATTTCATACATATGGTCATACACGCATGCCGGTTGCGATCACTAAGCACCTGACCTTTCTGAAGAACATCACCAATAAGGTCAGTATTATGTCCTCCTAGGGCGTTCCCTCGCGGCGTTTCAAATTCCACTCATATCTGACTTGTTTTGTGGCATTGATCCCACACACATTTTGATAGTCGCCTTTCATTCATAATATTATAATGCCATCCTATATTAGATGACACAAGGAAGTAGGACGGCATGTCGTAATGGTGACCCGTGGAAGTAGGACGGCATTTCGTTATTAACGGAAGAGAAAACAGGACAAGCATACAAGGCGGAGACGACAATACGATAAAAAATAAAACTCAATCAAAGTCTCCTACAACAAATACAGGTCTAGGTCTACATACAACAAATTAATCAAATTTATCCAATAGTTTAGTTACGATAGGTAGTCAAAGATCGGCAAACCCCGTAGTCGGCCCATACTACTATTTACTTTGTTTGAAAAAAATTCTTTTTTAATTTCCATGTTAGAATAATTTATTTGATAGTTCCAAAATACTCTTATGCATTAGTATTGCCAGTGTTTTCATTTATTGTTGTATTGTCGTCTCCACATTGTATATTGCTTCCGTTGACGCCGGGCCGGTGCGTCATTGAGTTCAGGTTTGCCATTAGCCAAGTTTTAACGTGCCACTTGCAGAGCGTGTACAACCTGTCTACGTCTTTATACTTATAATATCATTGGGTGTAGTCCTTGCTGATCTTGCGAGAACAAGTAGAATCACAAATGATCCTTATAGTACTTACCAGTATTCTGACAGGCGGGAACTTAGTGAGCAGATTGTCGTCTGCCCAGTACGGCGACAGCAGCGGGTCGCGCGGCACCGAGAATATGAACTCGTCGGACGGACTGCGGGCTATCAACGCGTCCAGATTTGTGCGGGCGGCTAGACTGTGGAATCATAAGGGATGTGTTTCAAGATGATCTCGTTTTGTACAGTCAGCCTCAAAAAGATATATACACTGACAAGAATCTATTAAATTGTCTACAACATTCGGTTCTTACAGAGTTTTTGAAAGCGGTATCTACTCAACGCCATGGTCAGTCAGTTTACTGTCATCAAATAAGCAGTGGAGATTAGTTGAAAAAAAAAAACAATTTATTAAAAATATTAACGTTTGAATAAGTCATCATCTGCCTAGCCTTGGGGTCGGCTTCCAGTCTAACAGGATGCAGCTGAATATCAGTTTTTTACGTGGAGTGACTGCCTATCTGACCTCCACAATCCAGTAACTGGGAGATACCCGAAATATATAAGCCCGAAAGTCTGACAACCAGTCTTACCAAGGGGTATCCCTTCCGGGGTGTCAGACTTTCGGGTTTCTGACGACCCATAACGACTGCTATTGAATAAGTAAGATAAATCAATATAATGTTGACAGGCAATAGGGTCAAGTAATCGAAAGAAAGTATGCTATTCATGTGGTTCTTGCAAGCATGCCTATCCATCAAATTAGAAGAGGTATTTTAGATAAGTCCAGTAAAAGGAAATAAGTTGAGTTTTAATTAAGTTACTTACTCGTCTTGCGTCGGCCGAGAGATCGCGTTTGATCCTGTGATGTACGCTAGCCGAGACGACATTGCACCCATGAAGCCAATTGCTGCTTCGCTAATCCTTTGAAAAAGATACCAAATATTCAGAAACAATATAAGTATTAAAGTAATTTTTGACTAATTCGGGAATGATTTAAATGCAACTTTAATGCCTTTACATTCAGTTGAAATTGGTAAAACAAAATGAGGTTACTATGCTATACGGCTGTAATTAGTATAATATAAGATATTGAAACGTGGGTGTACTTATTATACACCTCTGCCAAACCCTCCAGTGAATACAGGCGTAATGTTACGTTGGCCTCGTGGTCGCAAGCGCGACTGCTGAGTGGGGTCCTGGGTTCGATTCCCGGGTTGGGCAAAGAGTTATTGGGTTTTTCCATTAGGAATTTCTTAGTAACAGCCCGGAGTTTGGAAGTTGGCGGTGTGATGCCCTCGTGACGCGCGCGCACGGGGCGCCTGCGCCAGGGAGCGGGAGCGCGTGTCGCGGCGCCGGCCCTGAGGACTGGGAGAGCGAGGGCAGAGAGAGTGCACCTGTGTCTGCGCACACACGCCTGCACTATAATATCTCCCGCGCCGAAGGCTAGTCTCCGTTGATATTGGCCGCCGTGGCCGAAATGCGGTCAGGAGGACTATATAATGTTACGTTATTATAATACCAACAAATACCTCGTCTTTATCCTCTTCTTGTTGTCTTTACTGTCATTGTCGTCGACTAACGGCGGTTCCCCTACTAATGTACTAGAGTTTTCAGATTCAGGCTCCCTATAAAAACACACAAGCGAGTTACCACAACAACACTCTATGGAAGTTAGAAACATGGATATAGCATGGATGAAGTAGGATATATATTGTTGGAACAGGTTAAAAAAAAGTTTTACCTGTCAAAATGCCATTATTTATGGCGAAATGTATAACAGTTAAACCTTCGTATCCACGCGAGACACAATGACTTTTTAATTGTGTCTGTAATTACGGCATACGATAGGTTAAATAGGACGATAAGTTACATTAACTTTGTCGTAAAATGCAATTAGTAAAAAAAAAAAGACTGTAAATATGACATGCTACGTTTCAAGCAGACTGTGGTGTAAGTCAAGTTACACAAAAACACAGACAAAACAAGAAAAACAGACTATTAAAAAAAACAGTCTATTAAATAGAAGGAACTCCACGTAAAAATACAAACGCAGGCCACAAACAATCCTGTCAGGGTTGCGAGAAAGTCCGAAAGGGATACCGGGACCTTGGCAACAGGCAACTGAAGGAACACGGGTGGGCTATAGTCAGTAAAAGTCTGACACGCCCTTCCACTCCGCCCAGAGCGGGAAAAGTCATTTGATGATTTCCCACAGTAAAAAAAAAAAAGGCCTGAAACAATACAACACTCAATACTCGATGTGCACATTGAGTATTGAGCGTTGGATCTGTTTCCTTTGTGACTAGGGTTACAATTCGGATTTGTCCGGACTTTTGGCCTCCCGTTCCGGACATTTCATAAGGGCCCAAAAAAAAGTTTTTTTTTTAAGTGCTTAAGAATGATTGAAACTAAAATTTCCCTTTTTTTTTTGCAAATGTCCGGCTTTATATCAGGGGTTTTTAAATTTCGAAATGGTAACCCTGTGTGAACATCTCTTTCTCAAATTCGATGAGTATATTGAATACACACACATTGTTTGACGTGTAAAAGTGTTTGTACAAACCTACTTACAGAAATAAATAATTTATCACTTATCATTATCATTTACACCTTTTTAACTAGTGCTGTAATAGTAATACCTGTGAGATTCGTCGTAAGCCTTGAGCGTGGGTTTGATCATGGGTATCCGGCGACCTTCTGAATCTGTGTCACTATCCAACACGTACCTCTCGAGGAAGTCTGATACGTACTTCTGAGATTTATCCTCCGGTGGTGTAGCACCTGCAGGTAAAAGAAAACAGACATCAAGACCACGCGTACGGAAACCACCTTAATCATACTTAGAACCTTGTCATATTCAACCAAAATCTGCCTAGCCTTTTCCCAACTATGATGGGGTCGGCTTCCAGTCTAACCGGAGGCATCTGAATAGCACTATTTTACGTGGAGCGACTGCATATCTGACCTCCAAAACCCAGTAACTAGGTAATACGATACCCCTTGGTAAGACTGGTTGTCAGACTTTCGGGCTTCTGACGACCCGTAACAACTGCCAAAGATCCACGAATGACAGCCGGGACCAACGGTTTAACG
Source organism: Lithophane ornitopus (assembly GCA_948473465.1). Taxonomy (NCBI): domain Eukaryota; kingdom Metazoa; phylum Arthropoda; class Insecta; order Lepidoptera; family Noctuidae; genus Lithophane; species Lithophane ornitopus. The sequence continues at coordinate 6,750,438 of OX419624.1, read as the reverse complement.
TGCTTTCCGAGGCACGGAGGAGTCTCACTATGTAAAGATGGTCACCCATCCACGGACCAACCCCGGCAAGCGTAGCTTAATCTGATGAATTGAGCTCCTAACCTTCATAATCTACGACGTAAAAGGTGACGTATTACATCAAATGACAAGTAACGAGTTCAATGTGATTTAATGACTCAAGAAATATGGGGTAAGAGGATAGGCACAAAATATTATCTATACTACTATAAAGTTATAAATAAAAATACTATAATATTATAAAGAGGAAAGATTTGATTGTTTGTTTGCATTGAATAGGTTCCGAAACTACTGAACCGATTTGAACAATTCTTTCACTGTTGGTAAGCTACACTATCCTCGGTTGACATAGGCTATATTATATTTTCAAAAAGATGAGGGATACTTACTAAAACTCCAATAATATAACCCAAGGTGTAAAAAAAGGACCTAAAAAAATTCACGAAAAAAAAAGTTGTATAAAGAAAATTCGTTTTCTCATACATTTAGAATAGAATGGCTTTTTTGATGATAGGTAGGTAGGGTTGGTAGTTAGGATACGTAGGGTACGTAGGGCTAGGGTAGGTAGATAGGGTAGGTAGATATGTAGGTAGGTGTAGGGAGGTAGGTGTAGGTAGGTAGGTTAGACGACGACGTAGGTGGGTAGGTTTGACGTTCAAAATTGCATTTTATGTGCCTATTTGAAATAAATGATTTGACTTTGACTTTGGTAGGGTAGGTAGATATTAGGTCTTTACCTATGAAATTGCCGTTCTGCAGTACTGGCCATTTCAAATCAAAATAATTTTTGTTTGGCTAAGAATTCTAATTTCAAATTAATTTTATTTTAAAAACATGGTTTTTTTTTTCCAAAAGTAGTCATTTCTTTATTGATTAGTGTTACATTTTCATCGCATTTCAATCTTTTTCGTCATCATGGATACGTTAAAAATTCGAGTAATTATGGAATATGAGTACCGTCGTGGCAGCAACGCGGCACAAGCGGCACGCAACATCAACGACGTTTACGGAGCTAACACTACAAACCAACGCACCACCTGTTATTGGTTTGCTCGCTTCCGTTCTGGAAATTTCGACCTGAAAAATGAACCTCGCGGTCGTCCGAAGACTTTGGTCGACAATGACGAATTAAAGGCGATTGTGGAAGCTGATGATACACAATCTACGGCTGAATTAGCAGCAGCTTTCGACGTTAGCGTCAAAACAATATTGGTCCATTTGCGTCAAATTGGCAAGGTAAAAAAGCTTGACAAATGGGTGCCCCACGAACTCAATGATCGCCAGCGCGAAGTACGCGTCGAGACGTGCCTTGCACTGCTCAACAGACACACAAATGAAGGAATTTTGAACCGCATTGTTACCTGCGATGAAAAATGGATTCTGTTTGATAACCGCAAGCGCTCAGCAAGTTGGTTGGATCCTGGTTCAGCACCTAAACAATGCCCTAAACGAAAACTTACCCCTAGAAAAGTGATGGTCACTGTTTGGTCATTTGGTGGTCTAGCGCCGGTGTGATTCATCACAGCTTCTTACCAAACGGGGTGAGCATTACTGCAGATGTGTACTGTGAAGAACTGAACACAATGATGGAGAAGCTGGCGCATCTCCAACCAGCATTGGTCAATCGCTCGTCTCCGCTGCTCCTGCACGACAACGCGCGACCTCATACTGCACAGAAGACGGTCTCCAAGTTGCAAGAACTGGGGTTGGAAGCTCTCCGTCATCCGCCCTACTCACCAGACCTTGCGCCTACAGACTACTACTTTTTCCAGAATTTGGATAACTTCTTGGCGGGAAAAAAATTCAATACCCGAGAGGCAGTACAAAATGCCTTTGAAGAATTTGTTGCCTCCCGTCCAGCTGATTTCTTTAAGAAGGGCATCAATAAACTGCCACTGCGATGGCAAAGATGCATTGATTGCATGGGTGATTACTTCGAATAATACAAATAAAAAATTCATGAAAAAAATTCGTTTAAATTTTTTCATACAAAACGGCAATTTCAAAGGTAAAGACCTATTATGTAGGTAGGGTAGGTAGATATGTTAGACGACGACGTAGGTGGGTAGGTTTGACGTTCAAAATTGCCTTTTATGTGCCTATTTGAAAAAAATGATTTGACTTTGACTATGACTTTGACTTTGGTAGGGTAGGTAGGGAGGGTAGGGTAGGTGCGCCGTAGATGAGTACTTACTGCTACCCGTGCGAAGCCGGGGCGGGCAGCTAGTCATAAATAATTTTGTAATAAACTTCGTTTTTTTATGGCCCCTTATATTAATGGATAATATAGTCGTCACTAACCTGTGGCGGTATGTTCGCTCTGCAGTGAGGCAGCACTAATGGTAGTGTCAGAAGACTTCCTTCGTTCGCTACCAGACTTGTGAGCCTGAAGTTCTGCTAGGTCGGAGGGTGACACCTCCTCGAATGATGAAGGGCCTTCGCTTATCCCTTCTGTGAATAAATTATAATAATTATTATTTGAAAAAACCCTGCACACGCACGTTTTAGATCATGTCAAAAAATCACTGAAAATATTAATGTAATTTGAGACGCGTACTGAAAACGTCTAAGATTTATGATTGTTTATTAAATATTTTTTGCGAACTTAAGCATATAAGTAGGATGAGAAAGGTTGGTGTTAAGAAAAGGTGACAGAGTGAAAAAATAATCACTATAATAAGGAAATAGTGAGTGATGAGTATGACTCACTATTTTCTTAACGCGAATGGACTATAATATAAACATTATTTAACATTCTCGTTCTGAAATCATGCAAACTATTGATTATACATATATCTTGTCCTGCTGAGTCTGGCATCATGAATCGTATTTCTATACCTTACTTTTATTTTTTTGCTCTCTCTGCTAGAAAATTTCTAATTTGAAAATAAGTAAGTTCTGTGTTTTTCTGACCCCTATGCCAAAACAATGTCAAACCTTCAACATATTATAAATTAAAGTCACTATTCGTGTTTGTCTGTATGTCAGCGTTCGTTTTCTAAACCACGCAACAGATTCTCACCATCGATTAGAGAATTTATTCCGGAAAGTTTATGTGTACAATACGTTACTATTAAAGTTACAGATAGCTGAGAAATCTCGATGTTTTATCAAGTTGTAAAAACCGTGCGAACCAGGAGCGGTCGCTAGTTCTAAATAATATAACTTACCTAGTGAAGGACTGATTTTAAGGAACCCATTACTATCTAATGGCGTTGTGGCGCTCGATACAATCTGATTGTTCGCTCCATTCTGTTTGTCATCTTTGCCTTTACCACCGTCGGGTTTTGTATTGGGACTTGCGTAAGCTGAAAAACGTACAAAGTATGGCAAATGATCGTCTGATCTGATCACATCAGGTAATACGGTGGACAGGTTCAAATAGCACTTATTTTGTTTGCAGCAGAGAATGAAAAGGCACAGAAAAGTTACATTAAAAATAATATTTGTTCAAGGTATCCAAAAAGATACACACTGTAAAAGTCTTAAGGTGGCCCCGCAACGTTCAAATTTTCTTTCATGAAAAAGTCATTTAATGGAACAAATCTAACTTCTACAGATATATTAATGATTCTAATTATATTAATTCTGTAAATACATATTTGTTACGGTCGCGAATTATATTTTGATCAAGATACAACCTGAAATTGACCTGCAAATTGTAAAAAACCGTAAGAAAATCTGAATTTCGCGGGCTACCTTTGCGAATTCACCTTAAGACATTAATTAGTTGTGTCTCAAGGTTCTTAAATATACCCATAGACACTTAGTCATAAGAAATAAACTTTTAAGAAACATCCAATAGAAGAATAGCACTTGGAATATAAAACCTACTTCATAAAGATTAAGATATAGAGTAATAATAATCAATATTTATTCATTATTGAAATAGAATTCGTATTAAAGAGTAAGATTATGCTGAACGTACCTTTAAGACACCTCATCATAAACCCAAAAGGCAGAACGGGATCCATCAAACACAGTAACCTGGCTGGACTGGGCACAAAGCTGATCATCAGCGGTGCGTATGCCAAGAACATGCCTTCTGGTCTGCGTAACCCTGATGTTAATATCTTGAGTGTGCATGCGGCTACTAGGTTAGCACCCGCCGAATCTCCCGCGAATACTATTCGTTTACCTGGAGAACAAAACATAAAGAAAGGATTCGTTTTAACAAGAGAGTATAGGTTACTAGCTGCTGCCCGAGGTTTCGCGCGTATTGAGATCGATAAATTACCCCAAGGGAGTACTATCAGGATAAAAAGTGTGTTCGAACCAAAGCGACAGGTCATGTGTGCCAAATTTCATCAAAATCCTTTCAGCCGTTAAGGTTTATGAAAGTAACAGAGATACAGATCGACATATTATAGAGTTACTAAGTTAAGAATTTAAATACTTATGAATAAGTTAGCGATAGAACTGTTTAAAAATTACAAAAAATGAGTAACTTTCAAAAAAGCTATAGCGATCGGAAGGTCTTCAATATTACCTTGTAACAATCACAGCTATTTATTATCAAGCGACCTAACCAACACGGTTCTCCTTTGTTGACATTAACATCCAAATAAAATTAAACAGTTTAAGTCACTCACCAGTTGTACCAATCTCCTTAAAATGAGTCAGCATCCAGCAATATGCGTAGTAAACTTCTTCCAAGGCCCTCGGGAAGGGAGCCTGTGGCGCTAAGCTGTAGTCTACAGACAGTATAGGCACGTTCAGCTTAGCGGCCCAGTCTCGAAGGTACGTCTCATGGGATTTTGAGCTTTGAGCCACAAAACCTCCTCCGTGGCAGTGGAATAGAACGCCGTCGGACGGTGGGAGGGATGAGGAACCTTCGCCTGCCTGAATATGTGGAAATAGATGTAGGGTTTTGTAGGTTTTGAACGTCTACCAGGGCTTTATTACTTAAGACCGTATCCTACCTCAGATTTTATCTCACTCGCACCATACTACTCGCGACCTGAGTGAGAGCGAGACAGAGTGGGGTGCTAGCGGCTCTCAAGCCTCGAAAATTGTAGGTAATTGCTTTTTACGGTGAAAATAATGGTAATTTAAAACAAAAGACCTGCTTTATAGTTAGTTCAGTTATTATGCAAAGTTTCATGATCTAATTTGAATTATTTTTTGAATACCAGCGATTTATAGCTCGGTTTAGAGGTAACTTTGTTTTTTTTTTCTATAGAGAAAATTTTATGTAATCGTGTTTTCGCCAAACATAGGACCTAGAATCAATCGTCAACTTAAACATATATTTATTTCAAAATTAATGCTGCAGTATCTTCGGCATAACGGAGGATCATGCTAAGCAATTTGAGGTAGGGTACGCCCTTAATGTAGTTTCAATTTGAGGACAGAGCAGATGTATTAATAAAAACTCAGTGGCATTGCAATCTGTCACCCAAAATGAAGCATATTTAATACAATAGGGAAATATATGAAGTTAGAACTATAATGTAATGCTACAGACGCTGACACAGACTAAAATTCGTTACATTACAGTTAACCCTAAATGGTCTAGTCACATCACGCTAAGAAAACACTAATATGATGAAGGGGTTAAATAAATATTTGTTCTATTTTTCATTTTTTTTCATACCTGCAAATTATTAAAATGAGAGCTACATGGACTATGATCGATCAATATTATCAATTTGAGTAGTTCTGCTATGTTCTAATACCTTAAAGATACGTAGCAATAATCATTTACCTTTGTCTCTGGGGGAAGCTGCGGTAGTTGTTAATAAAAACTTTTTAGATTACATTTTTTTTTTAAACCAGCCATATAAACTAGCCATAAAAAGATCAAATAAGATTTGGGTTTTGTTAAATAATTACCTTGTTTCACTATAATATTATGTATTCTTCTATAGAAGAAAATGAAATGCTATAGCATTTCATATTTCAGTAAGTATGAAAGTGCAACAAATTTCAGCATACAACGATTTGTTTTAAGACCCATCTTATGGTACGACCAAACAAAGCTGTACACCGGAGGCAAACAATCATAAGTCACAAAGCTAATTATTCAGTGCACATGTTTTAGTAGTCTCAATTTGAACACTAGTCACGTATGTCACTTGACTACGCAATTGTTGTGAAATTTTAAGTAAAATTTTATTTGTTGTTTAAAAGTAGGTTAATAGGTAGTTTTTTATTACAAAAAGATATTAATAAAAAATATAATTAATTAATTAAATAATGGACTTGGGACTTGTATACCTCCGGTATACAGTAGTTGAATTCACCGGTATTAATAAATGTCTGTTACTCACCATGCCATTCCTTTTATTCGCACTTATAAGTCTAACATTCAATCCTTGTAGTCCTATATGTACAGTGGGGGGCAGAACTGTGATTTCCTTGTCCTCAGTTGTGGTCACAACTATGGGTTCCGGAGGGATAGTTATAAGCTTGTTCACAGCTACTGGCGACGACATTAGGCTGGGAACTCTCTTCATTATCTCTGAAAGAATAAATGATTTTTTTATTAGGCGAAAACGTTTATATCTCATGAGAATCATGTTTTACGCTCGGTTTACACTGTCCCCGAAATTATGATATTTTAGACTTCGGTATACTGTATTTGCCGTTTGCATTACGGTCTAGTCAGTCGTGAGAACAGGAGCAGGTAAAAGCAGTGGTGGCCCAGAGTGGTAACGGCCCCGACTTATGAGTTCGTGAGGTCGTGGGTTCGAACACAGGCAGTCGCTTTACTTTGTGTAAATAATTTCATCGCCACTGCTCTCAAAACGGTGAAGGAAAACATTGTGATGAAACTGGCATGTCCTAGAACCAAAAAATCGAAGATATGTGACATCTACCAACCCGCACTGGGCCCGCGTGGTAGATTACAGCCTCTCAAAGAGAGCGAGGCCTGTGATTCCTAGCAGTGGGAACATTATAGGCTGCTTATGCTGCTAGTAACTACCAGTTTCTTTCTTCAGTATGAGGCCTACGTCCAGCAACTTGCGATAGGCTAAATTGGTGTGTTTACCTATTCTCCCTGAATGGAAATGATCATTTGGACTTCTATAAACCGTCCGGCGTCTCGTATTGGTTTTGTTGTTGCAAGTGCCGATGAAGGTTAAGTTAGATTACAGCAGTGTTGCTAATTCTAACCTCCTTACTGATAAACGGTGTATGGGGCCTGTATAGTTACACAAAGTTTTGTCTTCTTCTTTCGAAAGTCAAATAATACTAACGACTGAAAGAGAGATATCGGTGTGTAGCTATTCATCTGATAATGATAATGAATAGCCTTTATTAACAATCTTACAATTCATTTACATATTATATTATTTAACTAATAAAAATAAAAAAGTTAATTCTTCAGACATCGGTTTCATCAGAAGATTGTTTTGCATAGGCCTCCGCCATATTCTTCCACAGTTCCCGGTCATGGGCTTTCCTCTTCCACATTGGCCCCACTGTCGCTTTGAGATCGTCGTCCCACCTTCTTATCGGGCGTCCTCTCTTTCTTTTGCCTTCTCTTGGGTACCATTCGGCTACTAATTTAGCCCATTTCTCTGTTTTGTCTCTGATTAGGTGGCCCGCCCATTTCCATTTCATCTGATATAATACGTTTATTAGTAAGGGAGTTAGTATTTAGAATAGTGCCTTATATCTAAATTGCGACAGCTAACTGTCTATTATGATGAACGACCCTTCTAGATATCACAGGACCACCTTACGCGAACACTTGAGCGTCCACGCGTGATGTGAATTGATTAATTATAATCTTGTCATATTATTCTGTCGTTGACTCAAAAGATTTTGATTCTTGTCGTGACCTTCATGCAAAAGTATAAGTGAATGAATACAAGAAAGCCTTAAGAGACGGTTGCGATTCTGTAGCTAACTTGAGATCGACAAATTAATTAAGAAAATCGTTATATTAATTTCTCTAACATTGTTAATGATATTGCTAACCTACTCTGAATTTTTGTGTTGGGACTTTTGGGTGAAAACGGGAGCGATGACAAGAGAAGAGTTGCCATATTACTTGAATGCATATTTACATGTATGAAAACACTAGCTGCGCCCTGCGGTTACACCCACGTAAGCTCGATCCTGTGGGAATATCGGGATAACGTATAATAACGTATCCTATGTCCTATTCCAGGTCATGGTCTACCCCTATGCCAAATTTCATCCAAATCCGTTCAGCCGTTTTAGCGTGAAAGCGTGACAAAAAAACAAACAAAATCACTTTCGTAGTATTTTCAAACATAACGTTGAGGCATGTTTGTGTACCCTGCTGCATTGAAGATTAAATTTCACTAACACATTCTAAACACGTACGTAAAACCAAACCAAGGCGATTTTACGCGGAAAATCACGTTTGATACGTTTAATAAGACAATTAATTTTGATACGCGTGAAACGGCACGGCCGACGTGATAAAATATGTCATTCGTGTGATTACCTAGCATTTGATAGCATATTAGTAATAGATTAGATTAGACTTTAGACTATTACTGCTGGTGGTGCTGATGGTACGTACCTATTTAGGTGCACCTAGCTTCTGACATTTCATAAGTGCCCATGTAGGTTCATGTGAAATAAAATATTTTGATTTTGATTAGGAATCATCACCTGCCTAGCCTATTCCCAAATATGTATATTGGGGTCGGCTTCCAGTCTAGACGGGTTGAACCGAATACCAGTATTTTATATGGAGCAAGCCTATCTGACCTCCAAAACACCCCTTGGTAAGATTGGTTACTCTTCCAAAGTATAAATCTTTAGAAATAAAAATGAATAAAGCCGGTTGTGTAAAAGTGTGGTTACCGGAAAAAATACTTGGGGATTATCGTGCACTCTTATAGCAGGCTACTAAATGATAAAAAGTGCCAAGCGATTTTGCACCATGTGTGATGCCGTTATAACTGTAACCTTGACCTACCCTGCAAACCGTTATAGTACGGAACCAACGCCCTAATTGCGTAACACACGATCAATCACAATCGGAATCATTCTGAAGGATATTGCTAATCCATTGCTTCATATGTACGAAAAAATTGTCTGCTCAACAACGTAAATGCACGCAATGAATGTTGTTGAACTGTCAAAATGAAATAGATTGTGATTGATCGTGTGTTATGTAATTATGGTACTGGTCTATCTCTCCTTGTGATTATCATAAAAGGTTACAACAATATTAGGGACTAATGTTCAAAAAGATCAATATGATGAATTGATGACTGATTACGGTATTATCTTACGATTGGCCAATTTGCTTTGGTTGATTAGTCAATCTGCCTAGCCTTTTCCCAACTATGTTGGGGTCGGCTTCCAGTCTAACCGGATGCAGCTGAATACCAGCATTTTACATGGAGCGACTGCCTATCTGACCTCCACAACCCAGTAACTGGGTAATACGATACCACTTGGTTAGACTGGTTGTCAGACTTTTGATTGATTAGTATTATATCTAATTTATACACACATCCGTGTCATGTCGATATGATAATATGTAGGTACAAGTGTCTAATTAGCAGTTTACTACTCAATTAGAGTTTTGTATCTAAGTATAAACGTGTAGAAAAGGTGATGTCAACACTCATAAAGTAACAATTTCAAGCAATAAATTTTTCATAAAATTATTCATTCATTACTTAATTAGTATTTAACCGCGTGCTTAACGTGAATTAATGTCATATTGATAATAGCAATTAATTAAGTAATTCTAACTTTACTGAATGTTAGGTACCTACTCAGTAAGATAATTGTTTTTTTTTTAATCAATAGCCTTGAACTCTGTCCCATAAACTTAACTAATAATTCAAACAGTTGCCTAATTCTTAAACACGTAAAGTTTTTTTTTTTTTTTTAAACTTTGCCCCACCCTCATTCAAATCACGCGATAACATAGTATCTTTTGTTCTCAAGAATATATCTGAACGAGTTACAGGCTCAGACCAAATAAAAAACCAAGACACAGCGCTGCGAACAATACAGTGAAGCATGCCAAAACTACACCACCGCTCTGTGCATACACGCTCAAACGCACACATTTACAACCATTTACAATCCAACTACACCAAAATATGTGCACACATGTTTACGAAACCGGCCTCACGTCACTGTTGACAGCGCTCTGTCTTGGTTTTTTATTTGGTCTGAGGTTACAGGATTGATACGAGGTGATCATGGCGGTCGTGGTGATGTTCTTCAAAAAGGTCAGGTCGCAACCAGCGTGCGTGTATGACTCAGAATGTAAGGATCGTAGCAGGTGGAGTTCTGTAGATTCTGCTTGCCCCCATAGGGAGAAGGTTGCGAGTTTATGTATGTTATATGAGGTATTAACATCACAAGGCGCATCGAATGTGCGTCAATTGTTGTGCAAAACATAACTCCTTCGCAATGCCGAGGTCATATTTTAATTGTAGGTAAATATTCTCGGTTACCGTCTTCCGAATCCTAACTAATATTATAAATGCGAAAGTGAGTTTGTATGTTTGTTACGCTTTTACGCTAAAACGGCTGAACGGATTTTAATGAAATTTGGCACAAAACTGGGACTGGGAACAGATCTTGACCTGGTGAAGGACATAGGCTACTTTTAATCCTGGATCGTAGACGAGGTCGCGGGTAACAGCTAGTATATAATATAACTAGCTGCCCGTCCCGGCTTCGCACGGGTAGCACTAAGTACTTATCTACGGCGCAGTTACCCTACCTACCTACCTACCCTGCCCTACCTACCTACCTGCCCTGCCCTACCTACCTACCTACCCTGCCCTACCTACCTATCCTACCTACCTGCCCTCTACCTACTCTACATACCTATCTACCTACTAGAGATGTGCGCCGATGCCTTTCTTATCGGCGGCGGCGTCTGACGTATTTTTGCCGGCGGTGGCGGCGTCATCGGCGTAATCGGCGTCGATGTTGAAAATAAAAGTACTGCAGTGGGCTGTAGGTACTGCAGTCTCTGCCTGCAACGGTGCAAGATTGACTATCGGTACATCGAGGCGCTTTTTTATTTGTGGGTGGGAATTCATCAAATGACTTCTCCAGCTCTGGGCGGAGCGGAAGGGCGTGTCAGACTTTTACTGACTAAAACCCACCCGTGTTCTTTCAGTTGCCTGTTGCCAAGGTCCCGGTATCCCTTTCGGACTTTCCCGCAACCCTGGCAGGCATCGGTCCTAACGGACCCCGTCAGGTGCGCTGACATCTCTTTGAGGCGCACGTGGAACACGACGCGCCACAAAGAGCCTCCGCAAGGACACGGCGGTGCTCCACCCAAGCATACCTCCACCGTGTCCTCCGGGCGATCCGCACAGTGGTGACACCCGGCCGTTTCCTCCCGCCAAATCCTACACAGGAACCTCCCGAAGCTGACAAGTCCGGTGAGGACCTGCGTCAGGCGGAAGGTGAGGACGCTACGGCGCCTCTCTATCCACCCCTCAAAGAGGGGACTTATCGCCGCAATTTTGGCGTGCCCAGCACTGGGTTGCAACAATCGCACTCTCCATGCCGTCATGAGATCCTGCCGGAGCTCTGTCCGCTGTGCCACGATTTCTCGCGGCAGCGGAGTTACAAATTTACAAAGTGCCATGGACCGCACGACCACCGCGTAGAGCCTCCGGTAGGAGGCGTATGGACCCCCTTAATTGGGCAGGAGCCGCCTCAAGGCGGCCCTGGCGGTTCTGGACTGGAAAGGGGTTGACAACAACATCAATGGCTATAGTGTGTGTTGCCAGTGATGACCTATGGCACTGAAACGTGGTCGCTCACAATGGGCCTCATTAGAAGGCTGAAAGTCACCCAAAGAGCAATGGAGAGGGTTAAGCTCAGAGTTTCCCTGCGTGATCGAATCAGAAATGAAGAGATACTCAGGAGAACCAAGGTAACCGACATAGCCTGAAGTATTGCCAAACTTAAGTGGCAGTGGGCAGGGCTCATTGCTCGCAGAACAAACGGCCGATGGGGCCGAAAGGTTCTGGAGTAGCGACCGGAAGACGTAGCGTTGGAAGGCTCCCCACAAGGTGGACAAATGACCTGGTGCAGGCAGCGGGAATCCGCTGGATGCGGGAAGCACAGAACCGGTCGAAGTGGCAGTGCTTGGGGGAGGCCTATGTCCAGGACATTGTACCTAAAAAAACAAATATTACATATTTCGACTTCGGCGCCGATGACGCCGCAAAAAACATCGGCGGCGGCGGCGTGGCGGAAATCACTGGCGTCGTGCGCCTCGCCGATCGGCGCACACCTCTACTATAGGTAGTAGAGGTGTGCGCCGATCGGCGAGGCACCTACCTCCCTACACCTACCAACATATCAACCTACCCAACCAACTTACCCTACCTACCTTACCTACCTACCCTACCTACCAACCTACCTACCTACCCTACCTACCTACCTTACCTACCCTACCCTACTTACCTACCCTACCTACCTACCTACCTACCTACATACATACCTACCAACCTATCTACCGAGATATCATCAAAAAAGCCATTGTACTTATACTGAACCGATATTTTTTGGAGCTATACTTACATTTTTAAACTCGTGATGTCTTTCGAACAGAATGTCCGAATTGAATAATTCAAAAAGTTTTTCTTTGATTAATACCAAGATACAAATAAAGAGCCTTTTCTAGCGGCATAATTTCAATTAAATTTTCAAAATAAAAGAACTCTTATTGTGGCATAACTATAATAGTTAGACATATGCTGTCGCCACACTTTTTGTAAATAATAATGTGTTCTGCAAAGTCGTAGTTTATTATTTTATTCTATCCTCAATAGTTTTCGCAGCGCACGCGATGTAAAGAATATTTTAGCTAATTTTTTTACTCCTTGGGTTACATTATTGGAGTTTTAGTAAGGATCCCTAATCTATTCTAACAATAAATATAGCCTATGTTACTCAGGGTGAATGTAACTTTCTAATGGTGAAAGAATTTTTAAAATCGGCGCAGTAGTTTTTGAGTTTATTCGTTACAAACATACACACAAAAATACAAATCTTTCCTCTTTATAATATTAGTGTAGATGTAGAAGTGTAGATAGTGATGTAGATGTAGATAATAAATATCAATAGGAATATAAATGAGTATCAATTTGTTGCGACAATTTGCGAATGCCATTAAAATCAATTGAGAGTGAGTCAGGTGACGCTTGCGCATTGTCACTGAAATTCTAATGGTTTGTATTATTCCTTAGGTAAATTGCTTGAAAACATTTCTATTGTTTTGGAATAGTCAGTAGTCTCGATCTGGCCAAGAGGCCTAATTATGTCTCGGCGAACGATATAACTGAGTTTTGCATCAAAATCAAGGCCGTAGCAAAGATTTTATGCTTGAGCAAATTTCCATACTTACGAGTGAATGGTACAATAATTTTATTCAGCTGCATCTGATTAGACTGGAAGCCGACCCCAACATAGTTGAGAAAAGCCTGGGCAGATTGATTTTGAGTGAATGGTACATGCGAATTCTGGAATGGTTATGGAAAGTATATACCTAGTATTCTGGGCCCAGCAGTAGGTACCTACCATGTTAAAAAAATCCAACAGCGAGTTTTTATTTAGGCATTCATATAGGTATCGCCGAGTGCTATTGAATACGAGAATGCCAGTTTTCACTAACACGAAATCGAAAAACTGTAAAATCTAAAGTTTTTATATATTGTCCATTCCTTCATAATCATTTAGACTATTTAACCCCAGTAACCTAAATTAAGTTTTAAAAGTCTTAAAAATAGTTAAGTATTTTAATTCTAAATCAACATACCACTTTCAGCTAAAAACCAGAACGCCTTGCAGAACTCAATGCTCGCAGACTGCGAGATGTTAACGATTCTCCTTGCCCTCATCTCAGGGTCGATGAGGTACTGTCCGCCGGTCCACACGGAGCTGATCAGGTTGCCATGACAATAGTAAGCTTCGGAGAAACCCGCCATACATATTGATATGCCTTTCAGTATGCCACGCATCGATGGTAAGAACTGGAATGGAATTTTAAGATTAGGGTAAAGGTTGATTTGAAGGTAGTGGGATTGGGTCTAGGACTGTAAGTCGCACAATGCACTTATAGGGCAAAACAACTACGTAATAGATTTAAGGCACGTAATTAGAAGCTCTAGGTTGAAAAGTGACCGTGTATCTACTTGTACTTAGTGCCGTAAATAGGGCGGTGCCAGCGGTGCCCAGGCACAGGGCGCAGACCCTGGAGGGGCGCAGAAATGACCAGACCAGGGCCACTAACAATACGTGTTATTTATTTTTATAGAACATACAATCCATTTTATTGTCAGAACCGGTTATGATTAGAAAATATTTCAAGGGCGCGGATATAGCATACATAAAAGGTAAGTAGGTAAGTAGTACTTTTCGTTGTTGGATCATTTTGGCGTGCCCCCAGAACAGAGAAACAAAAAAGTACCAACAAAAACTTATGACGTATTCAAGTAAACATTTTCAAAAGACGAGATCATTCCGAACTTTGGTTCTACTCAATTACCAATTCTATTCCAACTTGTTTGCAAGTCATTGAGTTACTAATTGGACTTCAAACTTTAGCTAATTCACGATTGGCAATGGACCAAAGTTGTGGTGCAGATGAATACAGATGGTTCACTCCGGAAAATCATTATAAGCGACTCTTGCTACGACACAATAAAGGGCACTTCAGGTCGCACAGCGCTAGTTACCTACAATTTTATTCACCTAGAAATTGCCTCTCTTTCTATCGCGTAACTCTTATATCTTCTGATTACGTTCGCCCACTGAATTCGACAAGTCGAGCCCGCCGCGTACCTATGTGTAGCGTTATACCTAAAATGCGGAGTGAATCATCTGTATTCATCTGTAGTTGTGGCAATAAACGGCAATCTCAGAATACTTTTTCCTTATAACTATAATAGGTACTTTAGAATCTCATGCTTGACAAATTAATGACAATGCTAACAATTATTAATATTATGACGAGATGCAAAAGTAGTACCTACGGTTAGGGAAATATATTGTTTATTGATTGACAAACGACGTAAACTTGTCGTTTCCCTGCCCGTACATTGGCCAACTTACTTGAAATCCGAGACACCTTCCATAGAAACAATACTGATTGATGGTGTCTGCCTGAGCAAACAACTCCTCAGGAGTATGTGGTTCCGTTGGGAACAGTTCGCCTGGCGGTGCCCATGATAGCAGCGTGTGTAGGTGGTGTAGACATGTACCCAGTGACGCTAGCAGCTGTCCGCAGGATTCAATCTCCCTATAGAATATTAGAAGTTGGTTAGAGTCGGAATGGACCAGAATAGTATATCAAACAAAATATTTTTCTCAAGACTACTACTAAATCAATGTAGAAAGATTTAGTATTAAGAGCGATGGTAATGTGTCTTAGGTACAATATGGCCTAATAGTAATTTATTATGTCCCAATGATCAACAGCTTCAGCGACAATAACAAGTCTGGAAATTTCACGTCCATTTTGTTTCCCTACACAACTCGCTTGTTTATTTCTCTTTGCCGCTAAAATACAGTATGACGTAAG
Organism: Lithophane ornitopus; assembly: GCA_948473465.1. NCBI lineage: Eukaryota > Metazoa > Arthropoda > Insecta > Lepidoptera > Noctuidae > Lithophane > Lithophane ornitopus. Next base: position 6,734,912 of record OX419624.1, on the reverse strand, counting down.
AGCATCTGATGGATTACCTACACCAGAGTATCGAATAGCGGAATGCATTTGCAAGTTAATAACACACCGCAAACACTAATCTGCCTGTAAATCGTTTCAGCAGCAACGTCAACAATGTCTATCAAAATATGTATAATCATCAGAATATGCTATCATTATGCGCGTACGCACACAAATCACATAAACAAACAAAGACTGGGAATAACATTTGTAAGCTATTAAGATTTCTAGACTATTCCGATGCGATGAAGCCAACCTGTTTAATCCTTACTTCCTTACTAATATCATAAATGCGAAAGTAACTCTGTCTGTCTGTCTGTTGCGTTTTATTTGGTACACAGATAGTCTAGAGCCTGAGAAAGGACAAAGGCTACTTATCACTTATACTGCTTTTTATCGACATTACACGCGGGCGAAGCCGCGGGCGGAAGCTAGTATACCTACTATAAATGCGAAAGCGAGTTTGTTACGTTTTTACGCTAAAACGGCTGAACGGATTTGGATGAAATTTGGCACATGGGTAGACCATGACCCGGAGAAGGTCATAGCCTAGGCTTCTTTTTATCCTGGATCACAGACGAAGTCGTGGGCAACAGCTTGTCAATGATAAATGTAAAATGTTTTTTTTTTTGTAATAATGTCACTGTCAATAAAAAAGTCAATTTTTTATGTTGTTACGTTATCAATCTGATAATTAACATCGGGAGGAAACCTGGACTTAATAATAATGTAAGTCTGAAATCGCCAACCCGCCTCTGGTCATCAATTGCTCGTGCCTAAAGCGTGGTCATCAATGCTCATCCCTATAGATGTAAATAAACCGTTTTAAACCAAAATCCGAGATTTAAAAACCATTTTAAATTTGTTTAACACGGGTTTTAAACCATGGATTTTGGTTTATAACGGTTTATTTACAGCTTTAAACCAAAATCCGTGGTTTAAACACCGTTTTAAATTTGTTTAACACGGTTTTTAAACCACGGATTTTGGTTTAAAACGGTTTTTTTACAACTATACTGGTGCCTATCTATCTACATATTATGAGAAGAGGCCTTTGCCCTGCAAAGAGATATTAATAGGATGGTAAGTATTATTATTTTTAATTAAACACTTTGTTTCCTGTGCCAACAGTAACATCTCACGAGTTTTTATTCCCTCGAGTAACAATAAATATCAGTTTGTCAGTGTGTGGGAATTGAGAATACTGAAACTTTTTATATGCGAAGAAACAGAATGTTAGTTGAGAGATTAGTCGTTGCGCATGGCTGAAATTGAGGACACGAAGACAATAAGACGTTGCTTGTTTCGTTTTTTTTAAACTACCTAGGTATAATGTGTTGTGATTATTTGTATCTTTTAAAATTAAATAAGTAGGTAAATTTTTGCAAAATATGTGGTTTATTTATAGATCCAATGGTAAAAAAAAAAATCTTCATATGCAATTAAGCGACCGAAATTTGGCATCTGTTTTCATGAACAATAATAATTATGAAGAGAAAATAACTAATGTTCGCCAAATCGATTTGTGTTATTTGTCTTGTAGGTAGATGTATGTATGTACCTAAGTATGTAGTGCAGTAATGTACCTAACTAACATTAAGTGATAAATATGTATGTAAATTCAGTCACACATATTTTTGTATTATTGCAATATGTTATATTCAAATAAGGAAAAATACGAGTATAAACAGTTAAGAGAGCTAAAAATAGCTGTGAAATAACAGTATGGTTTAATTCAGTCGTCGCTATAGCTGCACTAGAGGCTATCTGATCTAGCTAATTTTGATAAGAGTGATAGATAGATAACCAAGTAAAACCATATACTGTGTTGTTGCTATTCCTGGCATGATTACAAATGCCTATAAATATAGTTCGCAGAAACGGTATCTATTCATAATTTGTGTACTATATTGCAGTAATTCCTATATATATTTTTAACCTACTTCGAAAAGGCGGTTCTATATTCTGACTTTATTTAAACCAATGTTGAATGTATACGCTGTTGGTGTTATTTAAGAAATAAATAACATATTTTATTGGATAACGATTAATATAATACCGATTTGAGTTTATCGCGTTCAGACAGGACGGACGTGGCGAAGGGGACTTTGTTTTATAATTATAATATTAGTGATTTCCAGTTTTCCAGTTAACTCACCACCCCCCGCACCGAGCACCTAACTCAGGAACGGTATCAGCACAGAATAAATAATTCTTATTTATACTCCATTTGAAATAAGATTAGACGTATAGATAAGCCTTTTTTACATTCCGTTCAACCGATTTTGAATTCTATTGCGTTGGTGGCATGACAAATGGCAGCCGCAGTAGATAGTTGGTATTGTGTAACTTTTTTTGCTTTTAATGCTATCCTTATACCAACGGTATAGAAGTCAAAATCGTTTGAACGGAATGTAAAAGGCTTTGTTTTAATGTCTAATCTTATTTCAAATGGGGTTTAGTCTTGTGGTATCAGTTAAGCGGTCGCCCTAGAGCTTAGGTGTAATATTCTAAACCACATACAAATATTATAAACCACGTTACACTTTTGCTTAAATAATTGTCAGGTAAATGAAACTGCTACCTACCAAGAATTAGTCATTATCATGCATTAGTGTCCATAGGATATTAGCCTTGATCTCCTTGTTCCCACAAGTAGCAAAAAGTAAACAAGACATACCTAGGTAACTAGTTACCTACTTAAACGTGTTTGTGGTTAACAAGTACCTACTGTGTACAACTGTACAGTCAACAAAAAAAGTAAACGATGATTGGTTGGTGTTTCTAAGGTATTATTTTCTTTTTTGTACATCTATCTTATAGAGGATTTCGACGTTATCAATTACAATACGGCCGATATAACTTGACAGATCTGAACATAGGCTCAGCGAACTTTCGCGCACGCTCTCTCACTCGCCTCATGTCACTCTTTCCTACAGTACCTACCTGTTTGATTTTAATACCCAAGAAGTCCTAAGGCTTTTTCAATTTGTTACAAAAAACCTCAGTACTTTTTCTGTTCACTTTACTAGCAACTGGTATTACTACTCGTTTACAAGTTTGAAGTAGGATTATAGACCTAAAGATGTAGCTATAAGGTGCATTTAAGAACGTTACTGTTTAGGATTAAGAGAAACAATGTCTATGTGTCACTTTGAATATTAGCAGACACGCTTGAAATCCAACCTTGATGATGATTACGTTTTCTTAGTATCGTAAAAACTCTTGCTATGTAGGTGCTGCATAAAGCAGGAGTTTGCATATTGTAAGAAAATAAGTCTGAAATGTATTAGACTTCTATTTTTAGCCTATGTGATGGACCATAAAATGGCTAGTGCTACTGCTGAGCATGAGGTCCTGGGTTCGATTCCCAGGTCGGGCAAAGTGTTATTGGGTTTTACCATCAGGAATTTCTCAGTAGCAGCCCGGAGTCTGGAATTATGCCTGGTTAATGGCATTGCGCTCGCTAGCTGTTGGTGTACTATAAAGTGCAACTCTGCCTAAACCTTTGGGGAAAGCAGGCGTGATGTTAGGATATTATGTAATATCTATTTAGATTTCTATTAACAATTTAGAACTTAGCTGATAGTACAGAGCTCTAAGAGCGAATGCACACTGCGATTAAAGTGAATGTATCACAATTACGTCGTGTTGGCGTGCCATCTACAATACGGGCGATATAACTTGGCAGCTTTGAGTCTGAACATAGGCGATGATGGTGATGTCACCATTTGGTTCCTAATAAAAAATGTTACTGTGCAGCCCTCTACGCGAAGTTCAGAACTGCCATGTTATATCGGCCATATTGTACGTTGCATATACGTTCAACGAGCGCCGCCTTATGTGAAGGGAAAGGGACCCAAAACGTACTTACTTAACGAAATGTCCTTTCCGAAACAGCAGCGCATCTCTACTAGTATTTACTTGTCTGCTGAGTTTCAAACCGTGCAGTACACAGGAATCGACCACTGAAACAAAACTGCGGTATCCATTGCCCGGGGACTTGGCATCAAAGTCGTATAGAGGAGCCACCTAAAACAAAAGAAAGTTAAAATTAGTAATTTGGATAGGTACTATAATTTTTCTTTATAGTAGTCTTGTCTTTGACAGTTGTTATTCTTGGGCCATCATCATCAAACATCATCCCACAAACATCTCATCCTGTTTGTTGAACTTCGAGAAACTCAATGGCTTTCTCGTTAGTCTACTCCTTATTGAGCTGATCGGCTCTGCTAAATAAATAAGTACGTGCGATCCCGTCGCGCTCATGGTGCACAATGACAAACGTTAGTGTGGTCATGTGGTGTGGCCGCTTCATTCAACGCAATAATTCTCGCGCGGTAAATCTCTTCGAAGTCAACAGGCGCGGTCCGAGGGGGTGTCCTGGGGGTCATGACCCCCCCCAAAATCATACAAGCTTTCGAGAGACTAAATTATTTATGTGCTTTACTAACGAAAACCTGTAGGTACTTGAGCCACACTGACCCCGATGGGCATATACAAAAAAAGTATTTAAGAGTACTTATCAATTAGGTCACCATTTCCCTAAAAATATTCGTCGGCACCAATGGTGACCCCCCCCCAAATCTTGGGCTGCGACCGCGCCTGAGTCAAACGCCAATGTGAATGCCGTTTTCAAATTCTCGCGTAAGTTGTGGCTACACCTACGGTTAACGTCCATCGTCACGAATTCACGATGATGAACGGCGTTTCCCGTTGGTGTGGCCGCGTGGCCATTGAATTTACCGCTATAATTATCGAAAGCATTACCGCATTGTTGGTCATTGACGTTGACCGTAGTGTGGCCCCAGCATTACGGGTAGGCAGAAGCCCGCAAGTCTGACAAGCAGTCTTGCCAAGGGCTATATAAAGTGTTTCCTGGTAACTGGGTTGTGTGTCAGAGGGAAAAATAACACTATAGATAGATAAGTACTGGTATGGCAGGTGCAATTCTAGCTTAACTACACTGTACAAACAATGTTTATGAGTGTAGTTTATTAAGTTCTAATAAAGAACGCCCTCTTTAGATTACGAATTGTGATCTGTAAAACTGCCGCAAATAATTTGAGTAGATATCACATCTAGTTCATTTTCTTCCCTCTTATCTAGTTTTAATAAGATAAGCATACGTGGTTGTTCCGTAATTCCACCTATCACTGGGAAAAAGGTGTGAGTTTATGATGATAAAGATTTTAATGTTTCTTTATGCAAACATACTTTAGATAGGTACTTACAAATCGTCATATGCCTAGCATTTTCCCAACTATGTTGGACTATATTTTAGATACAAAATAATGCAGTTAAAAGAGTGTGTTGTTATCAAACATGACATTGTAAACTTATTTTTTACATTAACTGTAATTAAGGTAACTAATAGGTGGGTATATCAAGAATTGTAGATTGAATTTGAAAGAGCTTAGGCAATTCATAAGTAGGTATTTTCAAATAGCCTTAACAAAGACCACAAAATAAAAAAATAACACTAGCAGTGTTTTACACAATATTGTTAAACAGTTAGGTATTGGTTTAGTTACACACATTGTGATGTTAATTAATACCTCTAATGAGTAGATACATGGGTATAAGGTAGTTAAAACAATGTATGTGCACATGTCCAAGAACACACATAACATTGATAACAAATACAACATTATACAAAATAGTAATTACAATTGCAAATTGGTGTTTATATCAGCTGCAAATTGAATTGATGGGCATAATGTGTAAGATGAATAGTGCATTTTCCCAGTGAATCATTGATCAGTAAGGTACAAAGTTCATTTGCACAATGTCTGGCTGAGTGTTTATGATAAGGTTTTTGTTAAGATAAATAATAATAGTTATGAAATTAAAGTTACCACATGTTTCCTTATCACATCATGTGATCATAGTATGTTAGAGCATCTGGTTAGAATAGAACACATGTTTTCTATGATCATAAACATTACAAATTGAGGAGTAGGTATAAGTCTATCTCAAAAAAATCTCACACCTTCATCCAGTTATGGTAGGCAGAAACTATAGAATGCCTATACATATCTAACATGCGATTATTTTTAGACTTAAATTAGAAAGTGTATTAATTTAAACCTGCAATCTGCTTTCTTTTATAAAATAAGATAGTCTCTACCTCTCATATTAGACTAAAATTTATTAAAAATATTTCTGGTATTATAATTTTTTATACCAGCAATATTTATCTCGATAATATTAATTAAAAAACTATGCAAACATGTAATGATTGATTATTTACAGATAAGAGCTTGATACTTCAGAATATTCTAATATATAATCGTTTTTTGAGATAAACACAAGCAAGTCTGATAATAATAATTAATTGTTTCTTTGTTTCTTATGAAATATTTTCAAAATCTATTTTGTTTATAACAATTAATTCTTTATAGATTTCTTATACTGGGGCATTGGGAACAAATAATGCATTAGAAAGTCTCTAAGAATTGATAATATTGTGACTGTAGTGATTGACCTCATTTCTTTTGTCTTTTGAATAACAATTTCTAGAGCACAGGTGGTTCTAGATTCACTCAACAATTTCACTTTCTAAGCAGCTATAAAGTTTGCATTTTCACTAGAGTATTCTGAATTAAATATGTGTACATACCTTTCTCACATGGTCTACCAAAGGCCATACAGTGTCTACATGGTCCATGAGAGTCATGAAGCCTTGGTACAATCTCTGGCCATTTTCAGTGTCGTCCGGCTGAAAATAGGTCGCGTTGTTTTGACACGAATCTTTCAATGCCTCGTACATTGCATACGTTGGGGGAGCACCATCCTGCGACCCTTCGCAGCACAGCGCAGCCTTAGCCGGCGACTCCGGAAAGGCCATTTTCGACAAACCCCCTTTCGCGTAACGCAAACCGCGTATAAAGAACTTAATCCTCATCTGCAACGATTTTATTATAAACATCTGACGCACTTATTTGTTATGCATAGAGAAAAATATTATACCAATCGAAAATATAATTACAAAATAGTTCGCGGGAAAATTTTGTTATCATTGTATCCTATCTATTTTACTATTTCATTCAGCGGCTGAATAAAACACACAGCACGAATTAATGATTGTAAAATATCGCTCCGTTACGATCGAATACTGACTGAGTACAGTTTGACATGATCCGTCTGTTGTGTGTGTCAATTTTACTGAATGACAGATTGACAGCTGTTTTCTATTTTGTTTGGTTTCATTTCTCCTTATTATTTAGGTTGGCAACAATTGAGTGCGGATGAAATAGTGGTGGAGTAATCTGTATGTTTATCATGATTATTCATGTTCCACACCGCGCGCCTTTGAGACCGATTAAGTTGGTTAAAGTTTTCTGAACGGATAAGTAGGAGCAAATTTGTTTTTTTTTTAAATCAATTGGTATTTTAAAATAATATTATTGTTTATGGTGTCATGTAGAGTGTAATCATAAAAATCCATCATTACTGTCAGTGGCTGTCTATTGTTTTGTCAAACTGACTGCTGGCAGTGGTGAAATGCGTTGAAATAAAATCACACTCTGAAATTAAAAAATATGAAATAAACTGCTATCTAATGGGGGACATATCGATGGAAATTGATACAGTAGATGCCGGCGAGCATGTTAACCAAAGCGAGATCACTACCAACGGCGGAGAAAATGAAGAAAACTCAGTGGTTCAAGAAGAGATTGTGTACCAATATCCAAGTTTATTTACGAGTAAAACTCTGATAGAACTTTCAAATTCTTCTTGGTCACGTCATAAAAGGGCTAATCAATGTGTACAGCCTTACTTGCGCGGTTGTAAATGGTCACCGGACGGTACATGTTGCCTCAGTGTAGTAAATAATGATGGGGTACATGTGACGGAATTATCAAGGGACCTCTATACGGGTAATGTAGCTGCGGACCGGATTATAGATGTTATGGACTCTGTAATCCATGTCAAAGAAGCTGGGTTGATTTATGACTTCTGCTGGTTCCCTCATATGAACAGTGCAGTACCTGAAACTTGTTGGTTAGTGTAACTTTAATATTCCAAACAGTACTTTATTAAAACTCCTATCATACAAACATTACAGGCAAAGGAACGTCTATGCTGCATGGGTCCTCTTTTTAAACACTACTGTCACATTCTCCATTTTTTATGAAAATTATCTATAAAAAGTAATTACAACTTATTTTTATAAATCAGTACTACTTAATATCTTCATCATTTCAGCTGGCTGACAACCAGACAGAATGCACCGGTCCAGATGTGGGATGCATTTGATGGTTCACTGCGGTGCTCCTACAGAGGATTTGATGCCGTTGATCAGATGGAACCAGCCATCTCTGTGGCCTTCACTAAAGACGGTAACAGAATTATAGCTGGATACAAAAAGTTCATTAGAACTTTTGATGTTGAAAGGTGATTATAGAATATAACTGAATATTTTCTGTTTAAGTGCACCAAAGATTGCCTGCAGTATTATCTCTCCTTCTCCCTTTAAATCCAGCTCAAAGTTGTCTTTATAAGATTGCTTTTAGCAATAAGGCTGCCCATTGTGACACCCTATGTAAAATTTCTACATTCATTTCATTTATATATGTAATTTATATGGTGTACATAATAAAAAGTATTCTATTCCATTCTGTGTCTGTCAATCAAGCAAAAACAGCTGAATGGATTTGGATGAAATTTGGCACACAGATCACTTATAACTGGGATTAATACAAAGAAAACTTTTTACCTCGAAATTATCCCATGCGAACATGTATATTCCCATGGGATCATTTCAAGGTAAAAAGTTATATTATAATTTCAATGTAATTTCGATCTCTCGGGTGAAGCTAAGGAGAAATACAAGTTGATCATATTTTTATTAATCTTTACTGTCCCACTGCTGGGCATAGGCCACACTGTACTCGTAGTCTTCCACATAAATAAATCATTACATTTTGTACACTTTAAAATGTTGAACTATTTTATGAATCCACAGGCCAGGCAGAGATTTTGCAGAACATAAAATTCAAAGCCCTGCTTCATGTTTCGATACTAGTGGCAATCTGCTGGCAGTTGGCTCCTGGAACACGAGCATTAGTTTATACAATGTCAATGAAATGGGTGCTTACAAGAGTATTGGGAAAATGCATGGCCATGGAGGTAAGAAATTATTTGTGTATTTTTTCATCTGATAATTAATTAGGCAGTTCAACCACAGGAATAAAGGCTAGCATTAAGGCTTCAGTTAGTTGTAGAATAGGGCATTTTGCGTCCTGGCAGGGTTGCGGGAAAGTCCGAAAGGGATACCGGGTCCTTGGCACCTTGTACCTTGGGTTTTAGTCAGTAAAAGTCTGACACGCCTTGGGAGCTCCGCCCAGAGCGGGATAAGTCATTTGATGATATCCCAACCTCGAAAAAAAAGGGCATTTTGCATAGCATCTTTAAGTTGTGATTATTGTTTAAAATTTGTCTCTTTCGTTTTCAGGTGGAGTTACACAAGTAAAATTCGCGCCAGACGGCCTACGTCTCGTATCAGGCGCACGCAAGGACCACAGACTACTAGTGTGGGACATTAGATACTACCGTAGACCACTTAACATACTATCGCGCGTAGTGGATACCAACCAAAGAGTTTACTTCGATATCTCGCCATGTGGCAGGCACTTGGTGACTGGTGGTACAGATGGAGTGCTAAGAGTATGGGATGAAAAACAAGTGCATTGGAATTCCAGTTTGACTACTTTGGATCAAGGCGATAGTACTACTTTTATGGTTTGTATTTTCCTGATTTCTCTTTTTAAATTTGATCCTATTTGTGATAAGATCAACTTTTGTACTTTTAAATTATGTATAAAACCACGTAAACGAGGAGCTCGTGGCTAAGCAATAACAGCCGCACGGGTCGATCCAACAGGTTCAGCTATGCTTGCCGGGGTTGGTTCGCGGATGGGTGACCGTCTTTACATACCGAGACTCCTCCGTGCATCGGAAAGCACTTTATGCCGTCGTTACGGGTCGTCAGAAGCCCGAAAGTCTGACAACCATTCTTACCAAGGAGTATTGTATTACCCAGTTATTGGGTTGTGGAGGTCAGATTGGCAGTCGCTCCGTGTAAAATACTGGTATTCAGCTGTATCGGGTTAGACTGGATGCTGATCCCAACATAGTTGGGAAAAGGCTAGGCAGATTGATTGATACAACCACATAAACATTGAGCTTTTTAAAATAGGCCATAATACCGCAGCGATCATTGATGTGAAAATGATAATTTAGCATCATTTGCATGAACACCAGAATTTACACCAGTGTGTTAATAATGACTTTTGCATTGTTCTTTACAGTTCCCTCTCCACAAAGATTGTTGCAACAGCGTCTCTATACATCCCCTACGTCCCATCTTAGCGACGGGCTCAGGACAGTTCCATTTATCAGACCCACTGCTCTCACCACAAAAGAAATCTAACAGTGGCAATAAGAATGTCAGCGATGGTGTGACTCCAATGACTACTGGAGATGTGGCTTCTGAAATAATGAATGATAATACAGCTGTAGTTAATAAAGAAGAAGAGGAATTAGATGAGTCTGGTTACGAAAACGAACAATCAGCAATTGATATAGACATGAAATATTCTGACAAAAGTGAAAATAGTTTAGTGTTCTGGTGGATTGGTGAAGTATCTGAATAGACCTCAATTTCATCATTTGTTTTGTATTTTTATTTTCCGCGTGGTTTATCATATCGATGTTATCTAGTCTTTAATTAGTTGTAAGTTTGTAATCTTCTGATATAAAACCATGCAGTTGATATTTTGTTTTTGATAAAATCATTTAGTGTTACCCAATAAATAAGATCTTCAGGTAAGTATAGCTATCGCAACATGGCGGTTTTGCATGTGGCATTATCCGACTCACCGAAAGTATTGTGGAAAAGGTGGACTAGGTTTGCAAAATAATATAGATATATCGATATTTTTTGTTCGATATATCGATATTTTTAGGCGATATTTATTATTTCGATAAATCGATATAATATATCAAGTATCGAAAATGTATCAAAAACGATAGGTATATTTCCGATAGCAACACCGTTGTCGCCACTGCCTAAACCGCTGGAATTCAAAGCCGTAAAAGTATACTTTTCTTCCTAGTTTGGTATTTTATGAACTACCTACATAAAGTTTTTTTTTTCGTTGTAAGTATCGAAATCGATAAGTTCAATGACATTGATGATCTCAATCATCAATGTCAACCTACACGGTGCGTCAATTGCCACATTTGCCTCCAGTAAAAATGTCAATCGCTTCAATAGCATTTTAAAGGATAAGGATTCTATGTATCAATCACGTACTTACTTAAACAGAATATTATTGCCAAAACATTGCAAATGATCATTTCGGGGACCCTAGGTGCGAGAAAAAATAAAGGTTCAAACAACAAATCGATCCTATTGTTTTAAAGAAATAGTAGCAATAACATTTATGAAAACAGTCTCGGCTCGGGCGCTACTTTTGAACAAAGCTCAATTTGAGCGGAGGGACCAAAGGTTCCTTTATTGATAATAGGGTGCTGAAGTTAACAAATGATAGGTACTCTTTGATACGCGACCGCATGTCAGCGCGTTCATTTTAAAGCTCAAGCTTAGTTGAACTTGAACGTACCCAAATAGTAAAACTTATTCGTTTTATTGCCAAGCGCGGGCGGAACAATCGGGAATATTTAACAACTCTTTTCAAAAAGAAATTATCATTTGATTTAGGGCTACGTTACAAATTCGTTTATGAGTTATTTGGTCGTTTCGGTATTCGCATTGTTGGGCTTATTGGTTTAGTTCGGCCTATTACAGGGCTTTTTAATGACTTACGAGGCGCTATGTTTGATATTTAGCAAATATTTTATTTTAAATGAAACGTTTGCTAACAATAAAGCTTGCCCTACATCGGCTCTGATTTATTTTTATCCACAGGTGTCGCTGACTTAAGCGCGAACAATTTATTTCTGATTTCGCTTAACTTCGACCATTCTTCCATCTAGGCGGCTGTTCTTTCCGTGCATTTCCAGAAAAAATAAAACCAAATAAAAACTTTTTACAAAAAAAAACAACCAACTTCCAAAAAAAATAACGGTCATTCGTTGTCATTGCTGTTAAATTTTAGTTTTTTGCCACCGACTTCCGACATTAAAGTTATTTTTCACATTTTTTGTGTTTTTTTTGGAAGTCGGTTTTTTTTTGTTTTTATTTTTAACTTTTTTTTGTTGTGGTACCTACCCCACACAAATTCGAATACCAGTACCTGCTATATAAATAACAGTGACGGAGTCAAACATTATATCGTCTACATACACTAAGTAAGTGGGAAAAAATACATAGGTCATATTGAAGCTAACTCAAAAACTACGCAAGCAAAGTTAATAAAATTTATATGGGACCACCTTTGAAGAATGACCTTCAAAAAGGAGAACCTCCTCCTATTTGAAGAAGTCGGTTAAAAATCATTATCATCATCATCATTTCAGCCGAAAGACGTCCACTGCTGGACATGAGCCTCCCCCAAACACCACCATTCCGACCGGTTCTGTACTTCTCGCATCCAACGGATTCTTGCGGCCTTCACCAGGTCGACCATTTGGGAAACCTTCAAAAAAATACAGTCTATTTCTTTTTATCGCTTATTACTGGGATTTCGTAACACAGAGAAGAGATCATTATAAAAATTATAGATCAATAGCCTATCAGTATTGGCCGGCAATATGCTTTTAATGTTCGAGTAACCTAGATATCTACTTAATTTGTTGATATTGTACATAAAATAATAACACCTAGGCGTACCTACCTACCGATGTATCGTAGTATTGGTAACGAAACATGTTTGATACTAAGTATTATAGGTACATATCTATTGAGAAATAAGTGAGCCTTGACTCATTTTCTAGTGTGGGTTATCTATTCAGATCGACTTTTGTAATCAACAACCTTGGTTCCATTGAAATGCCCATGATTGCTAGGGCTCTCAAGTTTACCTAACTGTGAAAAGACTTCTTTTATGCAATTTTTGCCTGAGTGAGTGCAGCAAGTCTAGTTATGTTTTGTGAATGTAAAATATCGATAGGAACATAATAAATAAAGAATAATTTAACATCAAGGTCGCCCAGACAGGTCTCCTCACAGTAAGAGAGAGAGTGGCCACCACGCGAGCTCAGTGCAACATGGACGATATCATATCACATACCTATATTCATATTTCGTTCTATCACGTTAGCTCACTATCAACCCATACCTACCTATCAACCTTCAACGTTTTTAGAACTGAGGCCCTAGTGCGAGTTTCTTTTAACCACCTCGACTTTACGCATCGAACGCGTTCGGCACTCTGATTGGCCCTTCACCAGTGAAGGCCTCTGGTCGAGGTCAAGAGCAGGTCCAATTCGCTAAAAAAACAATCAAGCGATAACAATTAAAATGATAACTTCGCTGTATTCTAAGAGTTCGCGTTTAGAGGATGGGAACATTTCCCTTCTTACAGTTTGGGGAAGGGAAATGTTCCCATCCTCTAAACGCGAACTCTTAGAATACAGCGAAGTTATCTTCCTATACAAAGAGCTATTATAACAAGAAGTATAAGCAAGGTCTCGTCAAACGCGAAGGGAGTCAAAATGTCAACGTAGACAGCCCTAAGATATGACGTTTCAAGATAACCTCGCCTATAACATTAGGCTTTTAAACTGAGACGTGCCCCGTACTACTAAGTTACTTTAGTAACCATATCCAAAGAATCATGTACAGTACCTAATTAGTAATAGGTCATTTCTCAGGTAACAAAACTCTGCGTGAGTATCTACTAATTACAGAATTAGGTGACTAATAGTTACATAGAATCAATTAATCATTGATCGTGTTGGCCCATTGATTTCAATACAAGACCTCGCCTTTTATGCACGAGTTCGTGGGCTCAAATCTTGGCAAATTATATGTAGGTATTTTCTGAGTACATCCTTGATATTACTACCATCGATGAAGGAAAAACATCGCGAGGAAACATGGAATTATTGAAATAACCACCAACATGATGCCGTGCAGTGGGACAATAATAGACTGATATTATGTATTTATTTTTTAATTCTTCTTTATGAAGAAATCCATAAAAGATGAATTAATAGGTATAAGCAATATTAAAAATATTATTTTTTAATATTTCTTACATGTATTAATTATTCTTTTCTCGATTTGCGTAATTAATCTAGGCACTTTGTCATTCACTATAGTGAAGTTCTAACTGTGTAGGTACTGTAGCTACTCTAATTTTAAGTAATTTTTTCCTAAAAATGTTACATTTTAAAAATTACTCTCAGTAATTCCCTGGTAACGATAATATCGATTGCTGCGATTAGCTAATGGAATAAAATTTACTCATTTTTCGCAGATGCTATACCGTTGTAGGCATAATTCCGATTTCCGAAAAAAATGTCGGCATTTGTAATATCAATAACTATCAAGTGGTCGTTAGATTTTGTAACACGAGTTCACACGACTACCTGAAAAGCATTTTAAGTAATTTTCGTTTGGGAGTTGAATTTATTAAAGAAGTACTTATCATTTCTTTTGTAATAGTATCTACTAGAAAGTTTTTATTTTATGATAAATATCCTACATCTAAGATACGTAAGCTAGAAGTTCTAGAAACTCAAACATATCCTTATCTTACAAAACAATATTAGAAACAAACATTGCGTTTTACGAGTGGTCTTGTAGCTCGGCGTAGGCGATACGTATCTCGTAGCCGTAGCGGGCAGCAAATAAGTCGGCGTCGTAGACAGCTACAGCGCTACGGCGTAGCCTTCGTAGCAAAAATATTGCTTTACAGAAGGCTTACTTGATAAGGAAATGAGAAATATGTTTCTACGTAACTGCGATTTACGTAACTAAGAAGAGCCTTGTAATGTACTGCGTTAAAGCAATAAGTATTTATATCTAGTTGATTCTAAGGGCAGATTTCTTTTGAATTCTTGGACCTTTTAGGGCATTTCTATTTTGTGTCAGTATTGTGTTACCACAAGGAAGCTACGTAAAGAAATATGTCTCAAGTTTACTGCCCCAGAGTGATGTTTTGTTTGCTCAGCCATACCGGTTATTTATTACTGCTATATGGTAGGTATACAGTCCAACTTTCTATTGCCGGTCAACTAGATTGTAACACTAGTTTTTGCCTTGACTTTAGCTTACTGTTTTATTTATTTTTTGTTTATAAAATAAAAATAAGTGATTTATGGTGCATTAGTGGCAGTTAATAATAGTGCGATTGAAAGTGAAAATTGAATGGAACTTAAACGATTAATTTGATGTCTACGTTTGTTATCGATTGGGCCAGTACAGTGTAAACTAATGACATATGAAAGCTTAAAATTACTTAGATGTGGATTTACCTGTAGTATTGTCATTCCTTCTCCCTTAATCCATCCAAAGGCTGTCTGTAAAAGATCGCTTTTAGCGGTAAGACCGCCCATTGTGTCACCCTATGTAAAATTTCTACATTTATATCTGTAATTTTTATGGCGTACCCAATAAAGAGTATTCTATCTATGTATCTATACATCTAGAAGACTGCATATCCCCAGACCAGCGCAGATCTCAAACCATTTCCTTTTACGATAATTTTGACGCCACAATACCCAACTGCCCTATTCTCGTATATATGTACGCGACAGCTCCAAGATTTATGAGGTAAGCAAACGAACATCCGCTTCGCTATCATATCGCATTCGCATCTCCTTATAATATACTAGCGTCTGCCCGCGACTTCGTACACGTGAACTTTCTGGTTTTAACATAAAAGTACCTAGGCAGGACGACCGAATTCTGCTCGGGTGAAAATGTTATTTTTTGTAGAATTTCGCCACCGTCAACCCCTTTATTGCAACTTTAATTGAAATCGTTAAAGTCGTTTTCAAAAAAAAATACGGTACATATCGCTCATTTATTAATATCTAATTAATATTAGAAACGCGAAAGTTTGTAAGTATGGATGGATGGAAGGATGTTTGTTACTCTTTCACCCGCGTAAGTCTCGATCCCGTGGAAATATCGGGATAAAAAGTATCCTATGTGTTAATCCAGGTTATAAACTATCTGTTTGCCAAATTTCATCCAAATCCATTTTAGTTTTTACGTTAAAAAATTGTAACAAACATCCATCCATATTTACAAACTTTCGCGTTTATAATATCCTATGACACTTGGCAATACTAAGCTGCTGTAGCTTCCCATTAGATATAGAATAATGAATATTCGGAATCCGATCAGCAGTTACGATGATTACCCCCTACATATAAACTCACTTTTACCTCTTTATAATATTATTTATTACTAGATTTTCCCCTCGGCTTCGCCCCCGTGGAGGTTGGGAATTATTCCAGGGGAACGTACTACTGAGACAAAAAGTATCCTATGTCCTAACCAAGGTCATGGTTTACCTGTGAGCGAAATTTCATCAAAACTCGTTCAGCCGTTAGTGCGTGAAAAAGTAACAGACAGACAGAGAGAGAGGTACCTTTGCATTTATAATATTAGTATAGATAGTATAGATCCTCCATCCATATACCTAATATATTCATATATTCATGCAGAGCTCACGGTTTTTATCGTAGGTACTTAGATCTTTATTTGTGTTGTGGTTTATCATATTTTCGTGCACGCGGTAAAGATGGAGTTTCATATGTCCAATTAGTCATCTTGCACCAGAGCACAGGGATATTTCGTTAACATTTTTAAGGCAATGTGTCGTGTACCTCTCTGCTTATGCTTTCTACTGGCGTGAATTTTGGAGAGCGGCCTTCTGTATTTTCTACTCAGAATATTATATTCTGACATGCACTTGTTAAGGTACCACTCCGAACCCGACCACAGGCGGCTGCAGCCCGTATTCCAGTCGGTAGATAGAAGATAGAAAAACGTGTTATCACTCGAGGGTTGGCGGCACTATTGGGGGCAAAACAGTCACTTTGGCAGAATCATAATAGGATAAATATTACGAATCATCGTAAAATGTCACAAACTGACAATTCATAATAAGATCTGCGTGCGATTCATATTACGAATTCATCTGTTTGACAGTTTTCTATGGAGATTCGTAAAATGGTCCACAAATTATGAATTTAGAGGAGTTGCTAATGACAGCTGAGATTCAGGAAATGAACTGCTTTTAGAGAGATTGGTAATGTGGCCGGTTTAGGTCCCCTGGAAATTCAGGAAATGAAATGCTTTTAGAGGAATTGCTAATGTGACCGGTTTAAGGCCCACCAGTGCAGTGCAGACCAGTAGTTCCGGTCCGGCTACACGCGTCGTCAGTCGCTCGCCCGTAGCTGCAAACGACGTGTCGCTAGCTACGGAAGGTCATTATCATCTGCCTAGCCCTTTTCCAACTATGTTGGGGTCGCGTTCCAGTCTAACCGGATGCAGCTGAATACCAGTGCTTTACATGGAGCGACAGCCTATAAGACCTCCACAACCCAGTTACGCGAGCTACGGATGGTATTTCATAGAAACCAGTCGTGTCGCGGCGACGCGTCGCCTGCAGTTGGCTACCTACGGAATTGTACCTTAGCCTTTAGATTTTTTGCGGGAAAGTCTGAATGGGATACCGGGACCTATGGAACACGCAACTGAAGGAACACGGGTGGGTTTTAGTCAATAAAAGTCTGACACGAAGAGCGGGAGAAGTCATTTGATGATTTACCACCCTCAAAAAAAAAAAAAGCCTTTAGATTTTAAAAGAAGAGAAGCTCGTGGCTAAGTAATAACAGCCGCTCGGATCGATCCATCAGGTTAAGCTACGCTTGCTGGGGTTGATCCGTGGATGGGTGACCATTTTCACATATCGAGACTCCTCCGTGCCTCGGAAAGCACGTTAAGCCGTTGGTCCCGGCTGTCATTTGTGGATCTTTGACAGTCGTTACGAGTCGTCAGAAGCCCGAAACTCTGACAACCAGTCTAACCAAGGGATATCGTAGTACCCAGTTACTGGGTTGTGGAGGTCAGATAGGCAGTCGCTCCATGTAAAATACTGGTATTCAGCTGCATCCGGTTAGACTGGAAGCCGGCCCCAACATAGTTGGGAAAAGGCTAGGCAGATTGGATTGATTCTATAAGAAACAATACCTACATCTTTATATACCTACCTGCTTCAAAAACAGCATCTGTTACCATAATCATCTTTAATGGGAAAGTTGGCTAACATAATTTATATCGGATGTTACTTCCCCAAGGGTCCTTTTCAATTTAACGCGCTCATTAATTGTTGATTGTTCCCTTGATACAATATCTGAATCCGTAGGATATATAATAGGCTTCAAAAGATGATTATAGCCGGTCTCATCATCATCTAATTTATTTGTGGTCCTCGTCGCAAATTATCTTTTTCTTTCATACTTCTCTACGGTAGTCACCTCCTTTCTAGCCATAGCATCTATCATACCTACATATTAGCCGGTATATTCTGTAAAAAATCTCACACTCATAATGTAGGTGAAGTGAGCTGTCAATCCGCTGATGCTGTTAAGGATTGATGGTATTGACAGCTCACTTCACATTAGTTTTGACGGCGATATTTTTACAGAATAGTTTGGCAGTTCTAATTTCGATCAGTTTCGCCTCATCTCTTAAAAATTCATGGGCACCAGGTGTGTGTGGATGTTCAAGCCGTTCAAGGCCTACTATTCGTGCATCCGGCGAGCCTCAGGGCCTAGACAAAGTAACATTCTATCTGTGATAACGATGCTGGAAAAGGCAAAAATGTATAGGACTGACATAAGTTATCGAAAAGCTTATGTCAATACTGTCGCAGTTTTGCCTGTTCGTTCAGTTCGACCTTCCAATGTACAGTATCCTTAAATCCGCAAGACATAGATCCATCCATCACTTTCCCACAAATCCTTTCTTGAATTAATAACTTTGGTGTAAAAGCCGTTTGTTAAAGACAGATGGCGCCACTATTACGTGAGACTGTTTATGTTAGTAACTTCAGAAATTAAATAATCGTCTGGAAAGTTAAGTAATATAAAAAGTGATTTATGGATTTGGATGTGCAAATTTTTTATAGAACTTTCTAGACTGTGTGGATAAGCTTTTCTTTACTAAGTAGGTACCACAAAAAAAAGTAATAAATACTAAAACCCAACTACGACTAAAAAGGTATAAACAAGACACCACAGACAGACAAATTAAAAATCCGGAGTCACACGTGTTAGGGCATAAATCGAACAGATTACGTGTGACTTCCAACGATACCTCACTTGTCAAATTGTGGAACAGATGAACATACATACATACATACTGGTCAAAATCATAACCCTCCTTTTTGCTTCGCCGTAGTCGGGTAAAAAAAGGATAAACACCTTTTATACACGGCATCGACGATATCGACGGAGTTTTACGTAAGATTGACATTAGACACACTTTGCACAAGTGTTTAAGTTTTTATCAAAATGTTTATCGTTTGTATTTGTATTGACCACTTAATCAATCTGCCTAGCCCTTTTCCAACGATGTTGGGTCGGCTTCCAGACTAACCGGATGCAGCTGAATACCAGTATTTTACATGGAGCGACTGCCTGACCTCAACAACTTGGGTTGAATAATAATTACCTGATGACAAACATTAGGTTTAACATAGCTGTTTGCATGACGCTGGTTTTCTAAATCGAATCGAACCTTTAACATAGGTTTAATACATAAATTCATAAACACATAGGTACCTAGATAAACTTAAGTATACTTTACTACACTTATTTCTACCTAGTGTTTAGAGAAAGTGGCAATATCAATGAAAAATTCAAAAATTAATTAAATAAAAATATGAAGAGTAACACCAAACTTTTTAAAGTAGTTAAAAACTCTCTGAAACTCTCTCGGTACCGTGTACCGTGTGTTAACTGGCTATTAACTTGTTTTCCTTCTCGTTTCGCCGAAGTTCGCCAGCTTTGCCGAAACTTAGTTCACAACAGGCGTAGCTTTAGGGCGAGATTCACAGATCGCCGATCTGACATAACTTTACTAAGTATCTGAAGTAGGCATTATATATTATGAATATAAACCATTCTAATGCGTATATAATTTAACTGGACTGATGGTCTCGTACTCGCGAGCACGACTGCTGAGCGGGGAGTTCTGGGTTCGATTGGTCATACAAAGTGTTATTGGGGTTTCCCTTTCCATTAGAAATTTCTCAATTTTTTTTCCGGGTGTGTCACCCTGATCTCTCTCCTGATGTGGCGGATTATTGTCCCATCGTACTATGAGAGTGAGGGAAGAGAGAGTGCACCACCTTTTGCACTATAATATCTCCCGCGTCGATGGCTTGTCTCCGCTGAGATTGGCCGCCATGGCCGAAATTTGGTCTGGAGGACTACCTATTTTAATTTTCATATTCGTATTACGCTTTTACTATAAGCGAATATGTGGACAAGCATTTAATTCGAATGTGAACATTAATACAATACGAATAATTTTCGAATTTGTATTCGACGCTAACTTTATTTAGCAAAGTCGAAGTGCGGTTTGTGAATCCTGCCCTAAGTTTCTCATTGACGAATTTCTGAGTTTCCGAGTTTCCGTACTCAATAATATTTATGTATCTTCGGTGTACGGAGCTGAATTATAACAAGATTCTGACTTGTTTAGCATAAGTTCGGCTTCTAGCTAAGTATAGGTACAACTCTACATCTACAAACTGGAATGTTTGTCTGTAGTTTCAAACTACTGGTTATGAGAAAATTATGAGGAAACGATAAAGTTCATAGTAACTTCTACGACTACGGAGATTATAAGTTTAAATTTTGAAAGAAAAAGCGAGCAAGAAAGAAAATACGTTTATTTGCGATAAACATATAGCAAAGAAATAACACAAACAAAAATAAGAACAAGTTGGGGAAACATAAGCGTCACATCCACGCAATAAACGGCCACCGCTCAGCATAATGCTGCGACCCTATGCGCAACAGACAGAGAGCCAAAGCTCTCAGCGACAGCCGGGGCGGCGTTGACGTGATGACGTCAACCATTGCAGCATATACCTATTGAGAATGAGATACTAAAAACAAATAAGAAATCAAATAAATACACAATACAAGTAATCGTAGTACTTAGTAATAGTCTAACTGAACAGACAGCTGTGCTGCTGGGGAGTATGTTGCGCCACTTCTTCTTCCCAGCTAAAGCACTAGGAAGTGATGAAGGGCGGGCGTTTTGTGGCGTTATCTAATTTTGCCGTTCGAAAAGTGCTGATTCACAGCCTAGTTCGAATAAATGACTTTAGATTTTGATTAAGTAGTATTTGATTTAAGAAAAAATACTGATCTGATAGCGTTTTTTTTTATAAAGAAGCCTTCTTTATGTTGTTGTTTATTTAACTATAATAAATTACCTTCTAGTTCTAGTGTAGATATTTACTACTTAACTTTATTTTTCTTGTCGTTACTTTTACTCGTATATTTTCATGTTCAAGAGTGTCACACGGTCCGCTCTATGTCTCTGGGTCTTGAGTTGACAAGACAAAAAGTTGATAAACTGTCTCACATCCTTAAGGTGTGTCCAAACATTGAGCGGCAGCAACACGCGGTGTTTGCAGGACACATTTCTGCCGCGCTCTAGTTAGGTAAAAATGTTTGTGCGCGGCAGGTAGACAGAAGCGTTCGCGCGCGGCAGTCGTCCAATCTACGCGCGCGGCAGCCGCGCACTATTGCCGCTTTATTTTTGGACACAGACCCACCCTTAGATCAGCTTGTAAGTTTACTCCCGAGTAGATATTTATCATTCTGTCAAATAACTTATGTTTACAAGCTTCCAAGAAAAGCGTTATGTGAAATTTCCTCGTTTTATTCTCTAAGCAAAGTCCCTAAAGCCAAAATGTATGGAATAATTTATAGGTCTTAAAAGATTGCCGACGGTTAAAAAGTATGCATGTAAATATTTATGTGAGCTAAGTGATGCATGGCAAGAAATTCCACGGACACTCTTTTAAAATATTGGTTAAGTACATCATTAATGTTGAAATTATACATGTGAGAACGATGTTAAGGTGCTCCCACATTGCTGTTAAACATGTTTACATACATTTTCTAACACTAAAGGCTCCCACAAACAGGCGCGACTTGTCGCGCGACCCGACGCCGCTGCAATGTTCGCCGTGAAGTTTTCCCAGAAATTGTTTTGTTGAAAATCGCGCCAGTATGTAAGAGCCTTAATACTTACATCAAATAATCAAGTCAAGTGATCAAAATAAATCTTTGTTTAGAAAATATTTACTAATGTTTTGTAAACATTTTTAACAGCAGTGTAGGAGCACCATTAGGTACAAATTATTCAAATTTAAAATCACAATCACGGTCGCCTATAGTGTATTTCCTCAACGTCTTCCCTCCTATATCTATCTACATACATACATTATTTATACTGCAGCTAACCCATGTCAACCTTTCAGCCTTATGTATGCCTGGTACTTACTTGTACGTCCTGTATAACACTCACACGTTTATAAATCTTGTATATTATTATCATTACAGAGTACGAGTAACGGACGCACACATGCGAAAGTCGTACAGTACGACACAACTTAGATGTTCCATCATTCGTTAAATTCGATATTTTTTCAATGAACTCAGGCATAAATTGACAGTTTCAGGCAAAACCCAGGTTGGTCAAAGAAAAAAAATAACCTGTTCTGTGGGTTAGGTAGGTACGTACCGAAAAGTTCATATTCATAGAGGTGGAACGAAAATCAGCGATAACTAGATTTTGTCGTTCAATTTGTTACATTAATGCAACCTTGTATTATATTGTACTAACAACCCACCCCGGCTTCGCACGGGTACTACGTAAAAATATATGCCTAAATCAGTCGGCATGATTTTTACCGATATCTTTAACAATCATCTTCATATTTCAGCCAATTTACACAGAATCTTAATGAATTATATATCTAAACTTTCCTCATGAATCACCCCGTCCATTGGTGTATAAAAAATCGTTAGATAGTTTTTGTGTATATCGCGTGCAGACAGACACGGCGAGGGGACTTTGTTTTATAGTGATTATCGAGCTGGTGTCCGAACTCCGCGTCCAAAGCGTGTATTTTGCGTACGGCTTGATGCAACCTTTAAGTTGTGTCGTGTTTAAGGGTAGATCCACGTGAAGTGACTGTGACACGGTGGATTTTAAGATTAGAACGGTACGTTAAATAGTGACGTGTTGTTATCCCTATATCGCCTGTCTATTAGTAAGCCGACCTTGTGAGCCTACCAAACATCAGACAGTGGTATTTTAAGCCTGATTTACACAGTGCGATTTGCGATTGCCAGTAGCATGCAAGTTGAAGCAACAATAAAAGTTGCACCGTGTAAGGGCGCGTCCTATTTAAAAGCGATAGTCGCGGCTCAAAACTCGTTGCGTTAAATCCCCGCCCGTGCGTTCCTGGGCGACGTAAGAAGAACATTGCTACCGTTATACTAAGAAAATATTTTCTTAGATATTTATCTAAGAATATTTATGTCATTCTAGGAAGATAAAATATTATGTTATTTATTGCTGTGCCTGTGTCTAACAGTATTTTCCATAAATAATAGGTCTTTACCTATGAAATTGCCGTTTTGTATGAAAAAATTTAAACGAATTTTTTTCATGAATTTTTTATTTGTATTAATCGAAGTAATCACCCATGCAATCAATGCATCTTTGCCATCGCAGTGGCAGTTTATTGATGCCCTTCTTAAAGAAATCAGCTGGACGGGAGGCAACAAATTCTTCAAAGGCATTTTGTACTGCCTCTCGGGTATTGAATTTTTTTCCCGCCAAGAAGTTATCCAAATTCTGGAAAAAGTAGTAGTCTGTAGGCGCAAGGTCTGGTGAGTAGGGCGGATGACGGAGAGCTTCCAACCCCAGTTCTTGCAACTTGGAGACCGTCTGCTGTGCAGTATGAGGTCGCGCGTTGTCGTGCAGGAGCAGCGGAGACGAGCGATTGCCAATGCTGGTTGGAGATGCGCCAGCTTCTTCATCATTGTGTTCAGTTCTTCACAGTACACATCTGCAGTAATGCTCACCCCGTTTGGTAAGAAGCTGTGATGAATCACACCGGCGCTAGACCACCAAACAGTGACCATCACTTTTCTAGGGGTAAGTTTTCGTTTAGGGCATTGTTTAGGTGCTGAACCAGGATCCAACCAACTTGCTGAGCGCTTGCGGTTATCAAACAGAATCCATTTTTCATCGCAGGTAACAATGCGGTTCAAAATTCCTTCATTTGTGTGTCTGTTGAGCAGTGCAAGGCACGCCTCGACGCGTACTTCGCGCTGGCGATCATTGAGTTCGTGGGGCACCCATTTGTCAAGCTTTTTTACCTTGCCAATTTGACGCCAATGGACCAATATTGTTTTGACGCTAACGTCGAAAGCTGCTGCTAATTCAGCCGTAGATTGTGTATCATCAGCTTCCACAATCGCCTTTAATTCGTTATTGTCGACCAAAGTCTTCGGACGACCGCGAGGTTCATTTTTCAGGTCGAAATTTCCAGAACGGAAGCGAGCAAACCAATAACAGGTGGTGCGTTGGTTTGTAGTGTTAGCTCCGTAAACGTCGTTGATGTTGCGTGCCGCTTGTGCCGCGTTGCTGCCACGACGGTACTCATATTCCATAATTACTCGAATTTTTAACGTATCCATGATGACGAAAAATATTGAAATGCGATGAAAATGTAACACTAATCAATAAAGAAATGACTACTTTTGGAAAAAAAAATCCATGTTTTTAAAATAAAATTAATTTGAAATTAGAATTCTTAGCCAAACAAAAATTATTTTGATTTGAAATGGCCAGTACTGCAGAACGGCAATTTCATAGGTAAAGACCTAATATTTATTGTGAAAGGTATGAAATGGTAAATTACCTATCTACGTAAAGGCTCGTGCAAACAGACGCGATATCGCGGGCGCGACAGACAGCGGTACCTTTGTCGACAAAGGTAACGCTGCCTGTCGCGCCCGCGATATCGCGTCTGTTTGCACGAGCCTTAAACAAAGCATGAAAAAATGGCGACTGACCAGCATTGTCAATTTGTAATGTAATATTTGAAGAGAACTCGTTAAAATTAGGGTTTCCTAAGACTGCAGTAGCCGCCACATAGCGGCCGCGAATTGCCGTCGAATAACGTCACTAAAACGTTATTTATGAAATTATGTTGGCGTGTTTCCCTAGAGCGCGTTTTTTTGTAAGAGCTAAGTCAAACTCCGCTTTTTAATTTTCATGGCAACCGTCATAGCGATAGCGGTCGTCATGTAGCGGCCACCTCTGTCGTAGGAAACTGTAGCTCAGGTTACTCACCAAGTTGCATCCAGAAAAAAAGTGAATCTTGTCGAGATGACAAAGATCAAATTAGGTCATCAAATGAAACAAGCCACAGTATACAGGGTATAAAAAAACCCATCACAAAGCCGTCAACTACGCATTCTGTACATCTAATTAAGTAACATAGCACAGAAATAATTGCTGGGAAACGACTTTTATTTTTGGTGTAAGGGGTACGACCCCTAACCCGTGAAAAAACGCTGTTTACAGTAGTGCGCAACGTAACGCACGCAAAACATTGTGTTTATGGGTGCATGCAACGGTTCAGGGTTTGTGGGGATATTTAAAATTAAGTTATAACAAAGAGTTGAAACTTTGTCCTTCAATATCTCCGTAACCAGAAGGTTCCCAGGTATAGTCCAGAACAAAAAATGATCACAATGACGGGATCACAATTTCGGCTTCGTTGTGTCTTTTTACACCCGTTGTAACTGGTTTACAAAGACAAAGTCATAACCATAACACAAAGAGCGACGTTTGGATCCTTCGATCACAATCCAATCTCCTTATCCATTATTTTCGTCCGCGTCATGCACAGATCTGTTTTATTTATTGTCTAGAGACGTTCGATTGTGTCAGGAGGCAAACACAATAGGGAATAATGAACCTTATAAGGAAATTGTAGTCACTGAAATGGGTGTAGTCAGGTCTTTGAAGATTAATCAAGAAATAAAAATGAAATATCTTTGTTTTTTAAGTAATAATCTACTTAGGTATGACTTATTTTTTTACGTAGGTAGCATTTATTTATTTATCAATACATATATTATAATATAAAAGTAACATTCGATATTTAAAAAAAAAGTAATTGCTACAAGCTGTGGACGAGTCTGATGCCGAAAATATAGTTTTTAGAATTTTTGTCCGTCTAAATTACAGGAAAAAACGGCCCTATATTTTATGAAGGTACAACAAATCGATATTTTTCCAAATCGTACTTATTATATTTAGTTGATAAATGATAACACAGGAAATCTTACTATGTTATTCAACCTCTTTAATTAAATACCAATAATTATGGAAAAAGATATTAGCGCTATAATTGGCCACTTGATGTCAAAAAAAAAAAATGCCATTAGAGTTTTCATTTTAATTCGATTATTTTTTCATAATTTTTAAGGGCTATATTGTATATTTTCTTACCCCTATCAGCCTGTTTTATAATAGTTATGTCCTTTACTAAAAAGTTTTTATTGATGATACCTTCCTAGTTATTATATTTTGGGGTGACTGTAGATGTTTAATCAACCAATATATTATGGTATTTGACGAATCAATGTAGAAGTTTAATAGGGAAGGTGTAGAAGCCTAATCACTATTCTGATCGGTTAGAAGAAGGGTCTGATCGGTTAGATGTAGTGTGTAGGAAGACATAAATAATATTCTACTCACGGTTATATAAAGCAGGTACTCAATACTCAATACGTTTATTGCATTCCACAATGTGAACTTAGGTGGTAGGTACATAAAGACATACATTCGTTTTGGAGCATTGTGGGCCCTGTCGGGCATAACAACATAAAAATTTGGAGGAGGGCTATTATAGATATTTGTTAACAATTTTAATATTAATCTACTCTTTCGTTTTGTGTAGGTAGGTAGGCTGATAACTAATTGTGTACATATAATTTTTACCACTCATATATTGGATTTAAACATTAATATTTATTTAAATTATACATATATTATTATTATCATTGGTAATTATAAATAAATTATTATTGCGTTTTTTTTTTTTTTTGGTATTATTGTTTATTTATTAAATTTATCATTTAAATATTCATGTACATTATAATAACATTTACAGATTAGAAATTGTTTTAATTTATTTATAAAGATATTAAATTTTTGTTCATTTTTAATTTTATCAGGTAGTTTATTATATATTTTAACTGACATTACTAAAGTGCTTGTGTTGTGAATTTTTAGCTTTGAACCTGGTTGGTTTAGTCTGTTTTTGTGTCGTAGTGTGTAGCGAGTCTGTATGTTTTCGCGTGTAGTAAAGAGTTTTTGATTATTTCTAACAAATTTGCACATTTCCAAGATATATATGCAAGGTAGGGTTAGAAGTTTATGTTCTTGGAAATGGGGTTTGCAGCTGTCTGTGTTATCTATGTTAACTAGTATTCTAATCAGTCGTTTTTGTAGTATGAATAGTGTTGATGCGTCTGTACTATTTCCCCATAATATTACGCCGTAGTTTAACCGTGCGTATGCATAGGCATAATACGTAACCAGAGCAGTGGAGAGATTTGTGGATTTTTTTATTTCACGGAGGGCATAGGAAAATGTTGATAGCTTTGACCTGATTTTTTTAATATGTGATTTCCAATTTAAATGTGTATCTATGGATAAGCCGAGTAGGTTGAATTCTTTAACTGTTTCAATTTTTGCGTCGTTGTAAATAAATGTTAAGTCTAAAGGGGTTTTCTGACGTGGATGGAAGGACATGATTTTAGTTTTATTGAAGTTTAATTCAAGGTTGTGTTCTGTCATCCAAGTTATTATTTTATTAAGTATGCTTGTAAGTATTTCGGTTAAGTTGGTATTGTCGTGGCAAGAAGTTAGTACTGAGATATCGTCGGCAAACAGAACACATGATTCATTTATTATTGTAGGGAGGTCATTTATATAGATGATAAATAAGAGGCATCCAATAACACTCCCTTGGGGGATTGAGGCGTTAATTTGCTTGCTATCTGACCGAATGTATTGGATTTGTTTTTCATGTTCGTTGTAGTATTCTACTTCGACTTGGTGTTCTCTATTTTCCAAATATGATTTGAACCATTCATAAGATTTTCCGCGGATCCCTATTCCTTGTAGCTTGTTAAGTAGAATGTCGAATTGCACTTTATCGTAGGCTTTTGTCATGTCTAATAGTATACCTACGGCATATTTTTTCTTATCAATTATATTTATGGCTTCCTGGATAAAATTATATACTGCTAGAACTGTAGAGTGTTTTTTTCGGAAACCATTCTGGGATTCATGAAAAATTTTATATTTTTCGCAAAACGAATAGACGCGATTACACATCGCTTTCTCGAATACTTTCGAGGCTGTAGGTAAAAGAGCAATAGGGCGGTAATTAGAGGGGTCGGTATACAGAGTGGCAGGGATATCAACCTGTTACTGATATCATCAGAACACAATTCTGGTCCCCAAATTGTTGAAATTTTCGTCGGTTATTTAAAAATATATTGTTCCATACATTTGGACTGCGTAGGTATCGCACTTGTTTATGAAACAGCTTTTTTATAATTCTAGGGGTCTAAAATAATATGCTGAATTCATGGTGGCAGTATGCACGTCGATGTTCCGCCACTCTGTATTGAATTTCTCCAGGCCAGAATCACAGTATGATATATAATATAGATATATAACCGTGTACTTACACGGTTTATAAAACAATATTGTTTTGAAAGTGCAATGGGTTAGATAATAAGTTCACACAAAGTTATTAAGCACAGTCATGCAAGCACGCAAGCACAGTAATTAAATAATCAGTATACAAATATATATTCACCTGGTTGTAGAGATCTCATGCCTTGAGTGGTTGCCTATGCCATTCGGAATTTTCATTAAGTGCTCAATACACACGAGCGGCACGCGTCAACGGCAAAGGAAACGTCAGCGACAATGTGCCGCTCGTGTCAACGTGCCGCTCGTGTATTTGAACACCGTACCTACTCAAATACACGAGCGGCACGTTGTCGGCGGCCGGCGACGCGTGGCAGCGCGGGCGATTGAAGTTGCCTCAGCCATTGACGCATGCCGCTCGTGTATATTAGCACTTATTTGAAAATTATCATATTTGGTCGCGCTGCATTACATTAATTCTCGGTTCCTATAAACAAAAACGAATCGTTTTGCTAACCAATGGTAGTGTATTTTATTGCTAAACTGGGCATATAAATAGATTCGTTACACGTAACGTTACATGGGGTCTACTATGCAAAGCTATGAGGTCTTTGCTTCATTATGAATAAAGACTCTTGTTACTACTCTTGTTACTGGACTCTTAATTTTAACCAATAACCGTCCGTA
This sequence comes from Lithophane ornitopus, assembly GCA_948473465.1. Classification (NCBI taxonomy): domain Eukaryota; kingdom Metazoa; phylum Arthropoda; class Insecta; order Lepidoptera; family Noctuidae; genus Lithophane; species Lithophane ornitopus. Next base: position 6,705,505 of record OX419624.1, on the reverse strand, counting down.
AATTATAGGAATCAGCCATAAGACAACACACAACCGCATATACTTATTGGCGTTTCTTTTTGTAGCAGTGAATAACAGCCCAGTCGCAGCGTGCGTCGAAACAACGTCTTTCGAATCTTCATATCACTCCCGTATCAGTTCGTAACAACGTGTTTTGAATCCTAAGTGGAAGTTGAAAGATGTCGTTCTTTCAAAGCCTGAAAGATGAGTATCTTTATTGTATTTGCCTTTATCAGAAGTTGTTTATACGAGGCTTCTCTTTTATTTGAGGTCCTGAGGAAGTCGTGTAATGGAAGCTAATGCAATTTATGCTCTTGCACTATACATACAAAACACCTATCTTCCAGTATCTATGTTTCATCAAAAAACCCCTTTTTATCGGTAACGTTTTCTACTACATTCATAATTTAAAGAAATTCACATGACGACAATCAATAGTGTCAATTGTAGGTTACATACTTACTAGTAGGTAGGTATGTCCTAACTCCTAACCTATCTTGTATATTTTTATTCAAACCTCGTTTAACCATACGGAGCTTCGATGAATTTTCTGGCAAACGGAGTGCTACAAATTGCCTAAGCTTGCTAATGGATCCATCAACGTCGTGTGTTAGCCCCAATATGCACATACCAACAGATTTGTTTATCCAGATTTCGAGAATTTTACCAAAAGGCGTAATCAAAATACCAATTCCGAGTAAATAACAGTAGGCAAACGTAACTGAAAAGAAAATAGAACAAGTAAACAGAAAATGTCTTTGAAAGTGTTCGTCAAAGAAACGTGACGGCGAAAGAGGGAAATATTGATAAAGTGACATGAAAATAAGATATACCTACAAGCAGAGATTTAAATCGTAGATTCGCCTACCGATGCCGCGTCGACAGATGGTCGCGTTTCCGATTCGTTTTGACGCCTCTGACACACAGAATGTCGCAGAGACTTGACTTGATTGTCATCGAAACGTCAATATTATTGTGCGAACTCACTCTTCTCAGTATGTACACTTTTTTTTTTCATCGCTACTCAAAGCATTTCAATAGCTGTCAAAACGGACTTCTTAGATTGTCGCGAGCCTAGTATGTGCTATGGTCAGATACGATTTATGGAAAAACTAGCTGTGCCCCGCGGTTTCACCCGCATAAGTCTGTATCCCGTGGGAATATCGGGATAAAAATCGTCCTTCTCCATGCCATGGTCTACCCATGTGCTAAATTTCATCCAAATCCGTTTAGCCGGTTTAGCGTGAAAGCGTAACAAACAAACAAACTCACTTTAACATTTATAAAAAAAAAAAATCAGCTTTGCCCTACATTTTAACGAGCTAATTATGCGAACATAAATGTAGGGAACAGCTGATTTTTTTTTCGCCGTTTCAGATTTTTGTCCCATAGTGATAGTTGTTCATAATGATGAGTACAATGACCCCTTTAGAAATTTCGTGTGTTCAATAATATTTTGGGATTGCGATTGGGGATGCCGTCAGCAACTCTAGCGAGCTAGATTTCTAAACATTTGCTATCTTTAATATCTGGGAGCTATTGTTTACCTCTCGTCTAACCCCTAGGGCTGTTTAAGTTCAATATTCATTTTCCACTATCCGCTTTCATAAATCAAATAAAAATACCTACCACACGTTTATTTTCAATCCCAGTTTCAATATCTGTTGGATTTTATTACCAGACTGAAAAAGGAGAACTGACACCCACACTTTATCTATTTCAGGTCGTATACCTGTGCTCTCTTGATAAAAACGGCTATAAACATATCACATTCTATCTGCTGCACATAGAGGGCGATAGTGGACCATTCCGGCGCCCATTTGACATCTATGACAGTTATAGGGCCGCCATTTTATTATCCCTAGAGAGCTATTCTACGGAATTTATTGCTGTAACACGTCAAAATGGCTAAATTATTCTAGTTAACACCAACGAATTGCTGTTTAGTTAGGGACGATGGGTTTAATGATAATAAAGACAAAAATATTTAAATGATCTACGGGGTTTGTCAGTACCAGCGAAAATAGAAAAACGAATATTTGAAAAAAAAAGGCATGAATGTTTAAATACATCTTCACTTCAATCAATCAATCAATCATAATATATATAATAAATCAATCACTTCATAGGCACTAACGCAAAATGTTGGTCTGTAGAGCTTCATAACTATTTGCATTGCATATTTAACAATACCAACATATTTTTAATGCAGCGAATTGCATATTTTCGAGACGGAATTTCATAAATACAAAATATAACAAACTGGCAATTGAAACACTGGGACGTGGTTGACTTAAATTCCATGAAAAAGAAACCATTTGGAATAATGAAATTCAGAAAATAAGCGAGCCTGAACTGAAAGGTGTATTGTTCAACACACGACCAGAAACACAATAGCGGGAAACATGACGAAAAATGTACGTTCAACTAAGTGAGGCTTGTGGTGAGAATTATTGTGTCTCCTTATATTTGTGCGTAAAATATAATAATATAATTCTATACGAGTTCTCACAAAGGTTTCCCGAATTCGCGCTCCATTTACATTATGTAAAGAAAAAAGGGGTGGAACGTTATAGAGAATTCATTGTCGTGGATCACAGATTTTGTATTGAATTGTTTTCGCTTGGATTTCCCGATTGTTTCTTCGTTCAGCCATTTCTTGGGCTTTCGCGCAGATCCTTTGATTAGAGGAAGGCGGAAGTCTGCCCATTACTTAGTTCATATCTACTGGCACATTTCCGCATAGTAAAATTCTCAACTCCGATGTAGAATCAGTTAAATCTTTTTATCGATAAACTTTGTTAGAGAGGGCCATTGGGCATGTAACGAAGCACGTATCCATCGATTGGATATTCCTGAAAAACTTCACATACTTATTGAAGCTTGCTCATAAAATACTAAATACGTTTTTATTAGCAGCCTAAATACAAGGTTATTTCTTTTGTAAAGCGATTCTCGATATAATTGCGTTATCAATTCTTCACGAAGTGGGTTGATACACGAGATACCTATTCAAAATTATCAATCCACTTTCCGATCACTCTTAGTTAATGTAACATTACACTGTTAACCAAAAGGATCGTATTTTATCAAATAAACCCTTTCGTATCGTGAACCTTGTAACACAACACTCGTTACAAAGTTGGCGTCTTGTTGAAGACAAAGTTATGTTCTGTCTCCGGACGAATCTCGTCAGTAATGACTACGTGTGAGCCGGACTGATATTGGACTGCGCTACTGCGGCGATCCTTCACTGTACGTGGTAAGTGGACACATAATTTTTTTTCGTAGAACTTTTGGAGTAAGAGAATTATCTCTTTGGAATTTTGTATGAAAGATATTGTTCTATGTTTGCCATTAGGGAGATGGCAGTTTAACTCTTTAGGGTTTTGAACAAACTCTAAAGAGTTAAACATTAGAATTTGTTCTACGAATTTTCGTAAGGGTGGAAGCTACACGGGGTTTATTATCTGGAGATGGTCTATAACGTTAATGATGATAACTATAAATACTGTGAAAGCAGTTTAACTTGCTATTATCATTCGTAAGGGCCATGACCTTTAGCGCTCTAGAATCTCTCATCTTCATAATCCCTATACTTATGGGTAGCCGATATGAAATGGACACTATCGTAGTACCGCCGATCTGCGATGACAACGTAAGCCCTGATATGATGGAAGGCGAGCTCAAGCTGTTCATTGAATATCTGTAGTTGAGATCCCTTAGAATAAAATTGTCTGAAAAATGAACTACTTACATTTTTGCAATCGTCAAAGATTTTGTAGGAGATTTACTTTAACTTCCAGTCCTCTTCTTTTTGTACTCTTCTTCGTAGAGGACCTCGTGGCTAAGTAATTACAGCCGCGCGGGTCGATCCATCAGGTTAAGCTACGCTTGCCAGGGTTGGTCCGTGGATGGGTGACCATCTTTACATACCGAAACTCCTCCATGCCTCGGAAAGCACGTTAAGCCGTTGGTCCCGGCTGTCATTTGTGGATCTTTGCCAGTCGTTACAGGTCGTCAGAGAAGACCGAAAGTCTGACAACCAGTCTTGCCAAGGGGTATCGTATTACCCAGTTACTGGGTTGTGGAGGTAGCTTTATGTAAAATATTGGTATTGAGCTGAATCCGGTTAGAGTGGAAGCCGACCCCAACATAGTTGGGAAAAGGCTGGGCAGATGATGGTACTCCTCTTTCTTAGTTTTTTTATATATTTTTATGTTGTATGAGGCTATGAGCCCAGTAGGTGACCACGTTGATTGCAGCATCAGTGGCATTCTTTAGGCCATCTGAGGTGCGGGTGAACGAGCTGCAGGTGAACAACCAGTTACCAATTTAAGTAGCAGTATGATGGGAGGTAAGCCTTTATAATCCCATCAAACTATTTATAAATTAATAATATTTTGGAATTTTGCAGCGTTTTTCGGAATCATACCTTAATCCACCCAGTCATTTAAAATACTAAAAGTTCTTTAACCCGTTAAAGAATTAATAAAACGATATTAAAAAAAATCTTTTTTGAAGTACAATGTTCTTTAGATATTGTCATCAAAGGCCATTGTTGGGACTATGTTGACAGGTTAACTACTTACTTACAATAAAGGAAAATGTCAATGCTTGGTCTAACGTCACGTTCACTCAGGTGGACTATATACCAGCTACCTATTCCATGAAATCTTGAAGAAAATTTCGCTGTGTTTTTCAAATGTTGCTTAGAGTCAAGCGCAATATTGTGTTTGGTCATACCCCTTTCTGAAGAATATCACTAATACGGTCAAAATAATGTCCTTCTAGGGCGTCCCCTCTCGGCGTTTCCCCTCACTATCTGCATTGTAAATACCTGATAAAAGGGTTTAAATAAAGGATTCATTTTACTTCTTTTAACTAAAGCTTTTGCGTTCGCTGTTATGTAAGGTTGATAATATTTACTAATTTTACCTACCCAAATATAGTTGTGTGCAGATTTATCGCGAAGTTGTCAGAAATGTTACATGAAAATAATTTTTGAGTTATCTAAACAAATGACTTGCATCGTCTAAACAATATTTAGACAGTGCAACTTTTGTTATGCCACCACATCACACCATGTAAATCCGGCTTTACTTCTCTCGACATTAATGAGTTTATGTAGTAGCTTAGCGCTTATCTTTTGTTTATAGGAGTTACTTTTAAACCTAATCCGCATTTACGACCCGTAGGTCTAAATCGTCCTGACCAGTAAATACCTATACGAACATGTAAGTGAAGGCAGTATCTAACATTTGTCTAGTCATAAATCTGAAACGGACCGCTTTACTTCGTAATTGTTCTTGTTATTCGTTCCATTTACTTCGTTAGTGCTTTATTGGCTTTGTTTTGCTTAGTACCCACTTAAGTGCTACTTGTAATAGGAGAACTGTGTTTTGGAGTTAGATTCTTTGTATCGAAGTTTGAACCTTGATGTTCCACAGATATCTAGAGGTCACGGATATGCAGCGTACTGACCGTACTATCTCAGTTTCTAGGCTATTGGAATAGCTTTAGTGAAGTGGACTTCCACTTGGCCAAAGGCATCTTATTGAAAAGGCAGAGAAGTTTTGCGGCGCTGCAAATACGCGCAATGCAACTTGTGAAGCGCTGAGATGCAAAATGCCTTTTAAGTTAGCATTTCCATGAGCTTTTGAGCTTCGCTTCTAGGAAAGTTAATAAATTATATAAAGGTCTTTATGGCGTTGCTTTCGTCCTAATATTTTATTACGTCAATCTCAGTATCAAAACTCAAAAAATTTGTCACAGAAATCCGAAGCAGTCTTGTACATAATGCATATCAAACGTTGTCTAGCGAAGTCTGAATAATGTTCGTATTTCATATGGTCCTTCCCTCGAGAGTTTTTTGTCTCTGAGGCCAATATTGAAATTATCATAACGTCATATCATTTTGTACCGGTAATGTATGTGAAGTGAGATTTGAACGATAGCGTTTCGTGTTTTTGATTTTGCAAATCGACCTTTTTTCTGGCGGGCCGTCTTCGGAGATTTCGCGAATCAGCTTTTTGTATAGAATTACGATTTGTACTTTGTTTAAATGCCTGTAATAAATGAATGTTTTGACTTTGGATGAACGTCAAAAAAGATTCATACCTACCTTTTGGGAGTGATGTGCAAATATCAGTCCGTGATTATCTATAAGGTTGCTCCAAGATAAATCGATATCAAGGGTAGGTAATATATCTTCATACTAAAAGGCAACGCAGAATTTGGGTTGATATCAATAATGTGCCGTAACCAATCCCTTGCCTGTGATAAATCTATCAATTTCTCGCGGCTGTACCGACGATTCCTCATACCTTTCTCATAAATGCTTTTCCAATTTCACACATTCATATTCAGGGCGTTGTTTGAACTCGGAAAACTCGAATGAGGTCATTGTGGGCTGAAAATTACGTGTTATTTTAAATAAGAAGTATAACACCTAGTGCTTGACTCAGCTTGTCAATATTTGTGTGTTACCATAGGTGTGTATGATACCAGGAGAAACCAGGAGATTATAATAAAATACTTCTTGAGTTTTACAGCTGCGCGAGTATGTGATGTGTTGAGTGGGCGGTGGCGGGCGAGCGAGTGACACGGAGCGCGTGAGCGCCACTCTTTTATACCTTGAAAGCAACTTTTAATGGATCAAACATAAGGAAATTACATCTACTTTAATTGATAAAAACTTAAGAATATTACATAGTTAGTAACTCTGTTATTTGCAGTAACGACTTGCAAACTATTTTAAATATAAAACATAAAATATAAAAGGATCAAAACATAAGGAATTACATCTAAATAGCTCTGTTATTTACACCTAGGTTCTTAAATCTTGACTGTCATATTCTTAAAGGTCGGTTTTCTGTATAAACAAAAACCTGAAGTTTTTGTTTAAGGACATTTGTAATGTCGATAAGAAACATAAGCCGTACCTAGTTTAGTAGTAGTCAGTGGATAAAGTTATAACTTACAACTAGCTAACAAAACAAGTTTTGGCAATAATATAACCCACAACGGTGTTCACATGTAGACATTAAAGTTAAAAGAAAATATATGTGTACTAATCGCTAGTAGTAGTAGTTTTAGTACCAGTACGTGCAGTAATTAGTTGTATAAAGAGAATTAATAAAGTTAAAGTTAAAAACACAAACAGTTTGTAATAACAAAAATATATAAGTACACACCAATCCGCACTGGGCTCGCATGGTCGGATACGATCCGCTCCATTTCACAGAGAGGAGGCTTGTTTCCCAACAGTGGGAGCGTTATGTAATATACTGGTTGATCCATCAGGTTAAGCTACGCTTGCCGGGGTTAGTCCGTAGATGGGTGACCATCTTTACATATCGAGACTCCTCCGTGCCTCCGAAAGCTCGTTAAGCCGTTGGTACCAGCTGTCATTCGAGGATCTTTGACAGTCGTTACGGGTCGTCAGAAGCCCGAAAGTCTGTCAACCAGTCTTACCAAGGGGTATCGTATTACCCAGTTACTGGGTTGTGGAGGTCAGATAGGCAGTCGCTCCATGTAAAATACTGGTATTCAGCTGCATCCGGTTAGACTGGAAGCCGACCCCAACATAGTTGGGAAAAGGCTAGGTAGATTGATTGGGAGCGTTATGTAATAACAAACGGCAATATAGCGCGTGTAGTCTTTATTAAAAAAACGTTCAAAAAATAAAGTTTTTATTTCTGTGAGAGTATTTTTAGTCCCTATCGATTGTCACCATTCAATATTTTGTTTAGCACGGAGCTACATACGAATGAACAATTGTGGACGCAATAACATTGCCGAAAGCGTTTTCAATTTCTATTGTTGTGCTCTTTCAGAGCTCAATGAAGGGTTCTACGTTGTTCACGAGAGTAAGTGGCGAATTGGCTACAGTGTGTGTGGTCTTCAACGTACCCTACCTCAAATTGCTTGATCCTCCGTTATGCCGAAAACACTGCAGCATTAATTTTGAAATAAATATAATTATGTTAAAGTTGAAGATTGATGTTAGGTCCGCGAAAACACGATTACATAAAATTTTCTCTATAGAAAAAAAAAAACCAATGTTACCTCTAAACCGAACTATAAACCGCTGGTAGTTAAAAAATACTTCAAATTAGATCATAAAACTTTGCATACTAACTGAACTAACTATAAAGCAGGTCTTGTTTTTTTTAATTATCATTTTTCAACGTAAAAAGTAATTACCTAAACTTTTCGAGGCTTGAGAGCCGCTAGCACCTCCGTCTCGCTCTCACTCAGGTCGCGAGTAGTATGGTGCGAGCGAGATAAAATCTGAGGCAGGTTACGGCCTTAGATGTCTGTTTTAGTAGGGTTGGTAATAAAACTTACTTGACGTCATTATTGCGGTAAAGGTGTTACGATTATGTAAAATAGGCAATGTGCCAAGGCACTCAGCATTTAGTATGTGGTGAAGCTAATCTACGGCACTAATCTGTGGTAGTAACAAAGTAGTACACTAGCAAGAAACACCGGGGGCTTAAAACAGTCACTTTGCCAGAATCATAATAGGAAAATATTATGAATCATCCTAATATGTCACAAACTGACAATTCATAATTTATGATCTGCGTGCGATTCATATTACGAAATAATTCATCTGTTTGACAGTTTTCTATGGAGATTCGTAATATAGTCCACTTATTATGAATTGCTTTTGTGTCAAATTAGAGGAATTGCTAATGACAGCTGGAAATTCAGGAAATGAAATGCCTTTAGAGGAATTGCTAATGTGACCGTTTTAGGCCCACTGTGGGCCTAAAACGGTCACACTATTTATGAATCGCACGCAGATCATATTATGAATTGTCAGTTTGTGACATTTTACGATGATTCATAATATTTTCCTATTATGATTCTGCTAAAGTGACTGTTTTAAGGCTTCGCCGAAATCTGTTTCGTTCAACCACCTCAAGCTTATAAGTATCTAACATATTTTCCGAAGAAGAATATACATAAATTGAAGATTATATTTCAATACCTTATGAAGGTTTTCACGGAGAATATATATAAGATTTCATACAAGTACTTTTATCTGATAAATTCATGTTTCCTCAAACTGGTTTTCTGTAAGGAAATAGAATATGAATTACTACTTTATATTTCTTTGTTGATATCAGTGAATATTACATGAAAATGATTCTCGACAAGGAAATATATTTACTAGAATATTTTTTCGGAAAGTGAAAACTGATGTTTACATTACTGTTGTTTCAGAATTTGTCAAAGGAAAACGCTTTTCCCGTTATTTCCCTTTTTTCGTTTCTGTTCCTGTTGGTGTTTTTTTTAATTGTAATTGATTCTGCTTCGGTTTGCTATTGTCTTGCTATTGTCATAGTGTCCACAGACACAGTCGTTGCCATTACACCTACATAAATTACAAGCAGTACTTGGTTGCCCGAGCTCTGCTCGGGTGAAAATAGATAAACATATCGTCCAGGTATACCAACGTTATATCACATTCGCGAGGCTGTCAAAATAGAGAAAACGATTTTTCCCAGATATGAGACCGATTTTTATTAGATCGATTTTTCGCCCCCGTGAACCCCATATAGCAACTTTCATCGAAATCGTTAGAGCCATTTTCGAGAACGTGATTATGATTACAAATAAATGTATTTATACAAATATTGCTTAATTAATAGTATCGGATATTCAAATTAATTGTCGACGAAAAGTGTTTTGTGAGTTTTGCTCTTGAGACATAACATTGTTACATTTTCTGTTAAGTAATTATTCGTTTGATTTCATTTGATAAGTTCTCATCACATGTTGTTTTTTTCTGAATCAACATTCCAATTTGGTCGACCTTCCGCAGGTGTAAACAAATCAATATTGATAAGCCTACTACGCGTCTTGCGTTCCTTCAATTTGATGCTACAATACCCTCAAAAGATACGTCGGAGGCTTTTACTGGCGCTGGCTGAATAGTTTTGTATAGGCCACTGTGCAAACGGTGTCGCATGCGAATGTACTGCTTACCTTTGAGGTGCAAACATTTTTAGAACACTAGAGACCCGTCCCTGCTTCGCACGGTTTTTACGGAGATTTCTTTACTGTATGTAAGTTTAATATTATTGTATCGTGAAAACAATCAGTCGCACTAAAGATCGATGTAGAAGTTTCGATGTCCCATCGTTCGTCGTGAAAGCAATCAGACTCACTACCGTACGTCGAGCTGATGTGCTGTCGAACCGCTGCGCTGATGGTCGACATATCGTACTGTCACGCTAGCATTTGTCGCGTATTTGTTAGTCGTGTATATGTTGGTCGCAACTATGATACGCAGTCATTATACACATAAAACGTACGGAATAAATTCACTAAAAGATGCTGAACACCGCATGAAAATCCGTTGCGTAGTTAAGAAGAAAAATTGGACACACAGACAGACACGAAAAGCGACTTTAATTTATAATATGTAGGTATATAATATATAGAAGCGATTGTTTGAGTTAGGTACAATGTATTGGTTGGATTTACGGCCTCTTGTGTTGTGGTTCGATTTTAATAAAACAGTGTTGTGTGGTTTGTAGGTTTTATTCCTGCTTTTGTACTATGTTCGGGTTTTTTGTGGTCGAAAGAGATGTTCATGAATTTTCACACTGTCCATCGTCTGTATTGTCATTGGTCATGGGAATGTAGTTCTGAGCTAAGGTACCTTGATTTATAACACCCACTTATTTAAAGCAAGACTAAAAGCATTTTTATTAGAAAAATGTCTGTATGAAATATCGGAATTAATGTCGCACAATAACAAATTAATTGTATTTTTATTTTTTTTCTGTTTTTAATCATCAAAGGATTCATTATATAATCAATCATGTACCGACATTTAATAACTTTTGATCGAACAGTTTTCTATTATATAGAAAACTGTTCGATATTACTGTTTGACACTTTATTTTAATGTTAACTAGTATTTCATAGTTGTATTTTGTTGTTTTTTGTTTGTATGTAAATTGCATGTAAATTCAACACAATGGAAATTGTTTATGAATAAAAAAATAAAAATAAAATAATGTGTGGCTTAGTTAAAAAAATCGGTTTACATTTACATTATTAAAGTTTTACAAACCGAAGAGGCAGGATCCTCTGTTATTGACTTTTTTTTTAAAGTACTTTTTTTTTTGTTGTAAATAACATTTTTTAACGGTGACTGGGATAAATTTTTAAAACTTTTGAGAGTTTGATCAAAACAGAGAAGTAATACGTAAAATAAAATGGATTAAAAAAAAAACTTGTTATAACTTTTTTGTTTGAGGTAGGTAAACTTTTTCACAGCTATTTTATTTTACGTGTGAACCACAAAGTAGGCTATTTACGTTATAAATGATCTTTATTCTTCCCGTTAATGTCGGCTCTCTTATCAAGTTTAATGTCATAAACTGGAGACTCAAATTTATCATGTGATATAAAGATATTGTTCAGGGAATTTATGTCTTTATATGCTTTGTTAAGATTCCTTATGTTATAAGGTTCTAATTCCAAGCTTTTTGTGTTTTCATCTAATTGCTATTTATGTCTACGAGTCACCAAGAGGCTGAAATGAAGCACCTCTCTTCGTTCCTGTAATATTTAGAGAAGAACAAAACCGTTAGGTTAGAATAAAATATTTATAACAACATTTAATATTTCACGTGTAGTAATAAATAAAGCTAAATAAAAAATAAAAAGCCTTTTCGGTACCTATGTTTTGTTATCACTTTCCAATACATTGGTTCTCCGTGTTTATTTTCTCACATATTTCTTTTCGCCCCTATTATTCACAGACACTTATTATATTTATGAAAAAATGGAAAATATGTTTGCGTTCAACCTAGTAGTAGGGTCGTTTTAAAAACATATTTTAGTCTATATGATCGATTTAAATGGGATACGCAAACTTTTGCTTTCCGTTCTGAACTTCATAAGACAATCTACTTGTGAATGTTATGTGCATTCGATTAAATAATCGAGAAAGAAATGCAATCGATGGCGATAATGTGGTTGTTAATTGTTTCTGCATCGACATCGTTTCTCGTAATACATCCCGTATTACGAGTTGCATGCAGATATTATGGCGATGAAATTATTCATTGCAAAGTGCGAGAACAGTCTGTAATCAAAGTATGTTTACGATTTTAAATAATTAATAATGACATTGTTATGTAAAAATCATAATGACCTTATCGTATTGGGATAATAAGTTAAATTGTACGTACTTTAAAAGGCGATATTGATAATTCAAACACCTATAATAATAATAATGAGTTCAATTAATTACCTGTAGGTACCTAATATACAATAATAATTATAATTATCGACATTGTTACTGGGATAATTGCGGTTCCCACTGGCCTTTCGTTAATTTGATTAATTAGGGTTAAAATATTTATCGAATCCTTTTCAAACGGTTCTGGCCACCGATATCGTTTTGGTTGAACGCTTTAGCGTCTTTTATAATCGGTTTTTCGATGAACTAATTTTTACGTGCCAATGAGTAGATAGATTGAGCAGAGACCTATATAGCTTCATAAAATCGCGTAGCAATAGGTTTATGGTAAGTACAAGCCTCGGCAAGTATCGGCAAAAATGAAGAACTTCCATACAAACTTTCATCCACTATTTGGGTTTGGATCCTTATAGTCTCCAAAAAACGACGCTACTTCTACCTTTTACTTATAAACAGAAGTCTAAGGTACCAAATTTCACGGTTTTAACTGAAAAAATGACGAACTTACACACAAACTTTCATCCCCTATTTCAGCATTAGGAGTTGAATTTTAAAAAATCCTTCTTTTATGCTCACTTTCATTTTTAAGGAACAAAATTTCATACTTCTAGAAATCTAAACCCAGTGATACTACACCGTGTAGGCTCGACCACAATCAGTAATCCGTATGATATGTTCCATATTATTTTAGGTTTACTAATTGTGGAATATTATTATATTCCACAAGTAGTAAACCTAAAAAAGTAAAGCAATGCCGCCGGCCGCCGTGTAAAAGTAAAGCAATTACAGCGCGATGTTACGAAGCTTCAAAGATCGCTTTCTGTTTTCTATCTACTCCTTGGCCCTACGTTGAAGCTAATGCTGTTTTTCAGTGCTTGGGAACCGGCGTCAGGTAATAAATTGGTAAGGACGGGTTCACATACAGAAATACGTGTGCCGGATTGGATCGGTGATAAAACCAAATTCGCGAATGTAATGGCGCAGATTAGTTTTAATGGATGGCTTTTTTGCCAAGAGACTTATTGAACTGTCCTCGAAGAAGAGAATTAGGAAAAAAAACATGAATGATTTAAGAATAGGTAAGGTCATACATGGTAAGGTGCAGTAGTTTTTGTTGTTTGTTCTTAAGTACAATCATGATCAGATCAGATTGAAGCCAGCTGACGTCTGACAATCATCATCATCAGCCTAGCCTTTTCCCAACTATGTTAGAGTCGGGTTCCACTCTAACCAGATGCAGCATCATGCTGAGATACGAGCCTTTTGGCCTCGTACAGGACTTTCTGCTTTTATTTTAATTAAACTTTGTTTTTTTATTGTTATTGCTTCTTTTTTTTAAATTTATGTTTCTATGAGTGTGTTTTAGTTTAATTTGTGATTTCCTATGTGAGTCTCAATAAATAGGTAATTTTTCATTCTTTCTTTTATGCCAGCTGAATTCTTCTATGCCAGTATTTTACATGGAGCGACTGCCAATCTGATCAAATCAATTGAATCAATCGTGAGAACATTTACTAACTTATTTCTTGACATTAATATAAATACTCATGTACTAGGTATAATAACATACCTTCCTGCTGGGAGCTAGTATTATTTATTCCAGCATTTTCTCGACATAAATAATGTTGCTAAACCAACAAATAGCTGGTAGTTATAAAGTGGAAAGTGAATATGTCTGTTGTTGAACTAAAGTACTTACATGCGAAGTTTCATGAGAAGTTTCGAGACATTACAACTCGGCGAATGTACTAACAGCTCATAAGAAATTGTTATTTATTACTTGTATCCTTGGATAAACACTTTTACAGAACTTTTAGGAGATTTTGCGCTTGGCTTCCTTATTTATGTAAATCTTTTGCCTTCCGGTGAAACTAATCTATTTGATAGATTATTTACTGTTTCTTGATTTCTTAAAGAATTATTGTAATCAAAATGACCAAAAAACGATTGTATTGTACCACTGGGAAATCCAAAAAGTTGGTGAAATTAGGCTACGATTTCTTACATTTTTCGTAGCTGATTTCCCTATAGCCACAAAAAAACTTCTAAAAATTACCTGAGTATCTGTGAACAATTAAGAAATTACTATTACCTACTTAATCCTATCGTGATTAAAAAATAACTTTTCTTAATTCGGCAAGAGGAAAGACTATTAAAACGCAGATTTTATTAAATCTGCGTTTTAATAGTCTTTCTGTAAGCTTGAGGTGCTTTAAATAAGAGTAAAAACAAAGGTCTTTACGGAACTAACTCTAACAACTACACGAATTTGGTAGATTAGCCCCTTTGATTGTTCTTGCGAGTGTCGTAAAAGGTGACTGAGGGATTATGTTTATGAGATAGGCAGTGACAGTGGGTAGTAGCATCCTCTAAGAACATAATACAATTATCTTTTATAGCTTTCCACAAAGATAAGTGGTTTTGACCACATACGGGCCATACCCCTGTGCACGACATCCGTAGTTTTGGTCCAAGTTACGGGCGCTACCTACTCCTTATCACCGACAGACATGACTAGTTCGGTGCCCGAACTAAGAACGAATGAAAACACAATTTGACAGCCGGTCTAATATAACTCGCTGTGTTTTTGCCCATTCGAAAATACTACATTACTGTCGCGGCCAGCAATAAGGGGATTGATGGAAGATCGTGCAAATGTGGGCTGAGGCGAAGCCGAGGCACACTTACGTGAGTCCATCAATTCCTGATTGCGGCCAAGGCTTGTATAGTACTTTTATCAAATAATGCGCGAAAATTCAATCTGAGTAAATTATATAAAAATTCCAGAATCAATGGCGAACAACTATAACGCCAATATGTTCATTTGTTTCTTCTTTACTCGAAAAAAATAAAATCTTTGTTAAGTAACCGCGATGGTTGTATGATTAAAAAGTACGTTCCATTTTTAAATAACAAGACAGATATGAGTTTTCATAGTAATTTATTTGGCCGCTAAACACGCCAGATACGGATTTTCATAGTAACTTTGCTGGACGCATCGTCACTTGTTTTTGACCAGTAGGTACAGAATTTCGATTTATCTCGAAGAAGGTTGTCAAAATAATACTCGAATTTCCAAGCATGTTTGAGAAAACTTCATTTGTCGCTTGTTTTAATAGATCAACTACTTTCGGATGGGCCGGCAACGAAGGTCTGTACCTTCGTTGCCGACCCATCCGAAAGTAGTTGATCCGTCTTGCCAGACATAGAGCCGCCGACTCTTCCGTGGGGGATTACAGATATGATGATATTGTAGTTAAGAGTGCATAGGTAGGTAACAAGATAGTAAACGACGACGAGCCGTACCGTATTAAGATCGAGCAAATAACGTCAAAAAATACACGTTTCTTGTAGGGGACCCACTTTAATTATTTACTTTATTACATTTTTATTATTAAGTAATTTCTATAGCGGCTATAATTACAACTGTCTACCTATTACGGTTCATGAGATATAGCCTACTGACAGACAGACGGACGGTCGGACAGACAGTGTAGGCTTAGTAATAGGATTCCGTTTGCCAACCTTCGGGTAGGGAACCCTAAAAAACTCGAGTTATCAACCTGACGAGTTATCTTACCTAAGATGTTTTCAACCCTTTGTTCGGTCCTTTCAAATTGGAATCTATCTTCATAGAAATGGTAAACGTTTACAACTAGCTACAACAGTCAGTCGTTTTACGGTCTACAACCGTTAACCGTTCTAAAATGTATTGCTCCATGTACGGTTTCTAGTGGAACATCTATGTTATATAGCCGTCGTTATAATTCAATTTTAATGACTAGCGTGTTACATAATAAACAAGGTTCAGTCAACTCCCTTTTGTTTGTGTATAATTATGTCGCAGTAAGATAGTTCAAGCCGTGATATAGTTATATCTCTAGGGATATAGCTATATGCCGTAATATCTAACTAATATTATAAACGCGAAAGTTTGTAAGTATGGATGGATGGATGTTTGTTACTCTTTCACGTAAAAACTACTGAATGGATTTGGATGAAATTTGGCAAACAGATAATTTATACCCTGGATTAACACATAGGATACTTTTTATCCCGATATTCCCACGGGATCGAGACTGACGCGGGTGAAACCGCGGGGCGCAGCTATTAGTTATATAACAGCGGTTCATAACTGTCTTGCTAGGAATATAACTATAAATATTAATAAGTAAAATTCATTTATTCATCAGGTAATTAACACCCTTTGCTAGATATAAAATAATAGAAATCACAAATAGAATGATATACGAGCACGATAGATTCGCCCTGCCGCGACAAGAGGTAGTTTTGGCACCTCTGACACACAATGAGAGCCATGCCACACGATGCGGTGCGGCGCCGCACCATTAGGTCATCTCGCCGGACTAGCCACTACACGGTGAGTGCGGCAACGGTGCCGCAACGTTTTGCGGCACCGTTGCGGCGTATGGCGCGACGGCTTGAACGCCTCGTCTCGATTCCGATGCGCGTGCGGTGCAGCGCCGGAGCGACACCGCTCCGCCGCCGCGCCGCACCGCATCGTGTGGCATGGCTTTCACGCAGTGGCTTGACTTAATTGTCATGGGAACGCTATATTATAGTGTGAGCTCACTCTTAAGTACCTATGGACACTTTTTGGTGAGGGCAAATCTAGCGATTTAAATCTTTGATTATAACACCCTACAAAATATAATACAAACGTTGTTTTGTTTACCGAGAATATCGATTTCCATTTACATTTACTCGATAATTTCTTGTCACCTCCGTAACAATGAAAAATTTTCGTGAAAAGGAAAGGTCAATCTCGATTCCTTTCGGCGCTTAGTCTGTGTTTGTATATTAGGGTCGTGCTCAATTCCGTGATGAAATATGCCATTGTTTCCTTCAAAATATTAGGTGTTTATGTGGCGGCTAGATGTAGGTACTTACTTATTTATCTGTCTTTTTTATAATAAGTATTTTTATTTATTTATACTCTAACAGACTTTAAAATAAATATTTATATGAGTGCAATTATATAACAAAATTAAAAAGAAAAAATAAAGGGAGGAGCTCATTATCTGTCTTGATATGACTTTTTAACCGACTTCTTCAAAAAGGAGGAGGTTCTCAATTCGTCTGTATGTTTTTTT
Organism: Lithophane ornitopus; assembly: GCA_948473465.1. Taxonomy (NCBI): domain Eukaryota; kingdom Metazoa; phylum Arthropoda; class Insecta; order Lepidoptera; family Noctuidae; genus Lithophane; species Lithophane ornitopus. Next base: position 6,688,156 of record OX419624.1, on the reverse strand, counting down.
TTTGTTTTGTATGTTTGTTACGCGATTACTCCGCCAATTATGAATCGATTTTGATTATTCTTTTTGTTCGGTAGGTCATGCTTCCGAGGTGGTCCCATATAAATTTTATTAACTTTGCTTGCGTAATTTTTGAGTTAGCTTCAATATTACATATTTTTCCCACTTAGTTTATCTAGACGATATCCTGTTTGACTCCTTCACTGTTATTTACATGTAGTGGTATTCGTATTTGTGTGGGGTAGGTACCACAACTAAAAAGTGAAAAATAAAAACTTTTTACAAAAAAGGAAGTCGGTGTCTTTGCTTTTCAATTTCCGTTTTTTGCCACCGACTTCCGAAATTAAAGTTATTTTACACTTTTTTTTAGTGTTTTTTTTGGAAGTCGGCTGTTTTTTTTTTGTCATAATATATTATCTACTGATATTACCAACTCATATTACCTAATAGTTTTATTGCATAATTAAAAATGGTAATAGAGTTTACCTAAGACATCGCATACCTATATTTAAAATAAGTGCGGTAAAAATAAAACCGATTCATAAAACCAAAATAAGCAATAATTTAAGTTCCAAACGAAAATCTTGTTACAATACCTACGAGATGGTCGGTAATATATCAATCCGATAGTCCTTTCATGTCATGTAAACCAATGAATCCGTCTCTTATATTGATTACCCTGTACCGTTAATTGATTATCCGTATCCGAAAGATAGACGTTTTCGGACAACCACATATATAACGGCCGAACTAGAGCGCGTCTGAAGGGAAATAAGGGTTGCCGAACTGTGCAACCTACTTGCGTGTGTTTGCGTATTTAGAAGATGTTAAGCTGGGTTTTCACTGTACTTGCAAAGACTAAGGCGCTTTGTACACGGCACGGTTTCTTTGCGGTACGGTGAAGAAACCGCGCCGTAAAAAAAACGTGTCCGTTAACAAGGTTCCATAGTGAGATCTACAGGGTGTAAGGGTAAACACCGTTGTCACTCAAACCATGGGTTCACTTAAATATAAAAATAAATGACCGAGTAAGAATAAAAAAAAAACGTATTTTCATTAAAAGATTTAAAAAAGTTTCTATCCGACACCGTGCTCGCTAGCGAAACAGCTGACTGACTGAGGGAGAGGTCGCGCTCGCGGCCGGTCAGTTGACAGTGCCACCCACCCGTGTTGAGACGCAAGTTCGTGCCTTAGCGCCCTAGGGTGAAAGGGTGAATACTCTTGTGGTAAAACGAAGATTTTCATAAAAAAATATTTTTTTTTGTTTTCCATTGATTTTACGTTCTATAAATGAAACCAAACCACTGGTTTCAAGAATGCCTACACACGGCGTATAAACCGAAGTTTTTCACAGCTAGAAAAACGTGTGTGGCTTAAGTGGACTTAGCCCAATAAGATGATCAAGTTCAGTGACGTTGCAACTGAAAGTGCCGGCACTCCAGCAAGCTACAGACCAAGTGGAGATTTTCTAGCTAGGACTTCAGAAAATAATGAGAAGAAAGAAAGGAAAATTGTTTATTCTGTATAAATATGTAGTGCCCTAATTAGCCTTTTATGCGCCCGGTGCGAGCTGCTATAACCGCGCCATTGAAATATTTTCTAATCATAACCGGTTCTGACAATAAAATGGATTAATTTATACTAATAAAAAGTAGTCAATATCCTCATATCCGACAAAATAATAAAACAAAAAGAGAAGCAACCATGCTCCTCAACAATGAGGAACATTCTACGGTAGAGAAGGAAAGCTGTTTATTGTCTGTGCTATCGAACCGATGGCATTCCACAGTTCCGCTAAGTATCTTTTCGAACATCTAATCTTCTTTGTTTAATGAAAATTGCTGTCACTTCACTTCGTTTACAGTAGGATCGCGGAATCTTCGCTTTAGTTCGGCCACAGTCTAATTTAATACAGTTGTCCAACGCGAGAGTTATTACTAGGGCGAGCTGTTTATTTTATTCTACTGTTTGCGCTATCACGATATGCCTGAGTCTGTTAGGGCCCGTACTCACGTACCACAACCAAACCATATCGCAACGACAAAATGTGGGCAAGCAGTGGTTACGTGTGAAGTCGCTGCAGCTTCATGCAGTTGGGTTGTGGTAACGACAAAATCAAATCAAATAGTCGACGTAACGTTGTGTTTCCGATGTGGTCGGCCGCTAGTGCGAGTCTCGCTGGTGGTTGCGTTGTGGCTGCTACGTGGCCTTGAAATGGTCGTTATCGCCCAAATATGGTCTGTGTGAATAAAATATTCATTTTCGTACAAATCAGCGCCCGTCCGTTTTATCGCTGTGGTGTGGTTGTAGTACGTGTGATCGGGCCCTTATTGTCTTAAGTATTCGGATATGTTACCCTGTGGCACCATTCTGAATCATTAGAACTGCTGTTATGTTACCTTCCAAAAGAATTAATGGCGTGTAACTTCAGATTCTCGTAGATGAAAGGAACTCCGTATCAGTAGATACTTTGTTTATTTTGTTACACATGGTAAGCAGTAATGGCTTAAGTCATCAATATTTTCTTCATATCTCTTACGGTGCAGAAAAAAGAACGTAATATATCAATTTTAATGTGTATCCTTCGCAAGATGTATTGTGTAACTAACCGCCTGTGTCTGGTTTTTTCTTTCTAATCTTTTAGTGGATGGATCATTTTGCGGTTTCGCAGACACTGAAGAACTTTATCTTGGGTATGTTTGTGAATTATTAATGCGAAATCTCCAGGATTTTTCACATTGTAGTTGGCTTTTCTTAACAGCACTAAGTATTAATTGTTAGTATTAACTAAATAAAACGTAAAAGTATGATACGTAGATTTTTAGGGTTCAGTACCCAAAGGGTGCCAACGGCTAAGGCTCCGCTGTCTTACTCTCTGTGTACTATTATGGCCACTACCACAAGAAACAATAAAAATAAAATAATGTTTAAAATTCAAGGGGGTGGGTCCTCATAACTACAAAGGAAGGAAGTACTGAAAAAAAGGTAGTATTAAATATTGTACGGTGGTATATACGGAACCCTTCGGCTTTTTTTCAATTTGAGAAAGATTTTGTTCTCTGTAAAACTACACTAACTAATATGGATAACAGTTGGTACATTACGTAATGACTAGATTGCTTAAAATACGATTAAGGAGTTTCAAGAACTTGGGGTGCATTTTTTATTTAAAAAAAAACTGTAGCAATTGTCTACATTCAGTAGGAGATTCAGCAGAGTATTGAAGTAAAAACGGGTCGCTACCGCTCCCGCTTCGAACAGTTTTTACGACATGTCAAAAAATCGAGATTTCTTAGTTAAATGTAACTTTAATATTGTATTATACACATATATCTTCCGGAATAAATTCTCTAAACGATGGTGATGAAACCCTCATCAAAATCTGTTGCGTGGTTTAGAAGAACAACACGGTCATTTCGGACAGACAAACACGAAAAGCGACTTTAATTTATAATATTTTTAGATGAAACCAAATTCGAGACCCATCGTTGGCATTAAAACTCTGACACCAGGGTTAGCCACTAATCACACGAAAAAGAAGTACGTAGAGTATTCCACAATTTTCTGTCGGAAGAAGCTAACCCTGATGAGAATACCAGGTTAACGAAAGAGATTTGTGCTCAAAGTTAGAATCAAATCAATCTACCTAACCTTTTCCCAACTATGTTGGGGTCGGCTTCCAGTCTAACCGGATGTAGCTGAATACCAGTATTTTACATGGAGCGACTGCCTATCTTACCTCCAGAACCTAGTAACTGGGTAAACCGATACCCCTTGGTAAGACTGTTTGTCAGACTTTCGGGCTTCTGACGACCCGTAACGACTGTCAAAGATCTACGAATGACAGCTGAGACCAACGGCTTAACGTGCTTTCCGAGGCACGGAGGAGTCTCGGTAAAGATGGTCACCCATCCATGGACCAATCCCGGCAAGCGTAGCTTAACCTGTTGGATCGACTCAGGCGGCTGTTATTACTTAGCCACGAGCTCCTCGTGCTCAAAGTTAGAATAAGTATACCTATTGGTGGTGTTAACGCTATTAATGCATTAGGCGAAGTTTCGCGGAGGGTAAAACTTCCCAAGCTCCGTGATATTACTTAGATGCAGCTAAGAGCTAACCTATGTTCGTAATGCTAGTCGAACAAAGGGTATGAGAACGGGTTCACGCAAAGTGTTAACTATTACAGGTTAGTGGGGTTATTATGTTACTTGTATTCGGAATGTAATTAACTTGTATTCCGAAGTTCATTTATCATTTAAAAATAACATCAACCTTATTCCCCGAAGGGTTAGGCAGAGGTGTACCTATAGAACACCCATATCTCGCCATAGGGGGCGAGCAAATTTTGCCATCAAACCTGACATAAATCCAGACTCTGGACTGCCACTGAGGAATTCCAGATGGAAAAACGAGATAACGCTTTGCCCGAACCGGGAATTGAACCCAGGACCTCATGGTCAGGAGTAGCGCTTGCGAACAGTAAACCAGAAGTAAGAGCAGTATCTCGTTGATCACCATTTCTAAAGCGCCGACCACACTGGGCACGAAGTTAAGTTCGTTTAGCTTCGCTCATGTAGCTACCGACGTTTGCATACTTCGGTTCACATCGAGAATTACGAGCCGAAGTATGAAAAGACGCGGTAGCTACATGAGCGAAGCTAATTGAACTTAACTTCGTTCCCAGTGTGGCCTGCGCTTAACTTCTAATTGGTACAAATTTGCGATTCTCCGAATTTCACACTAGAATAAATCAGAATTAAGACTTAATCGCAGTTCAACCGACAGATTTCGGTGAAAAATGGTATAACGATAGAATTTAATACGAATCCTGGCTTGGTAGGTACATTTCCTTACGTTCCTGAAAACTTTGAAACTATTTTATTTGGTTGATTCTTCAAGCAATTCTTGAACAAACCTAAAGAAAAAATCAGTTGATATCCTATATTTTTGTTTACAAAATATGATGGAAATAAAGTTTTCGAAATCCGAGCTTGACGTATTATGAAACAGCGAAATGTACAACCTGGAAAAACTTAAAATAGGTTGGAAAAACGGGACGCCCACATCACAGGAAATAGGTCGAATGTCCTAATTGAACACTGTTCGACAGTTTTGTTACAGTATAAATAAGTAACAGTATTCTATCTTCATAGAAAACGGCCGAAACGACGCGCATCGAAATCTCAGTGCCGCAGCAGTATCGAAGGTTCCACTGCAGTTTATAACCCGCGCGTGCGAAGCTTCACAATTTTATAGCGTATAGATCTCGTCATGTAAAACACTTTTTCAAAATATTACATTGCGCAAACGCCTAGTTCTTGAGAAAAAAAATCCTAAATTTCAGAAAAATCGACTTATTTACATACTAAAATTGACATTTTGCACAGATGTTGTACGAATTTCCCTTTTAGGGTGTTCCTTTTTACGTTCAGACAAAGTGACAGCGGATTTTAATGGTTTTTAGTATTATTATTGTAAGTTTTTAACATTAATTTATTTTTAAATAGCTGCTATCGCAACGTACCTACTTAATAAAAAAGCAAAAAATAAAATTAATTATATTAAAAATATTAAAGTTTTATTTGTACTCTTAATAGATTGTAGGTAACGAAACGTAATCTGATGTTAGGGCTTGTACACAAAACTGCGTTGCGACGTCGCATCGCAAAAATCAGCGACGGTACCCTAAGATTTTCTTAGCGCGCTTAGCTTCTGCGTTGCGAATTCGCACGAATTCGCAGTTTTGTGTACAAGCCCTTAGTGCCGTTCGTTCGACAGTTGTCATTCGGCGTAAGTACTCACAGTCGGGAGCCAGCTTAGTGAGCGAGCGAAGCAATTGAACTAGACCCCATCATACCCTTCGAACCTAACCTGTCCGAGCCGGGTGGCCCGAGTCCCGACACATTTCAAATTAGTAAAAAGGCTAGGAAAACTACGAAAAGGATGCAAGAGCGAGCGAAGCGAGCTCGGGACTTGGGGCACCCCGACTCGGACAGGTTAGGGATGGCGGGGTCTGCAAGACCCCGCCATCCCCTTCGTGGTTATTTTTTTATAAACCACACAGAAGTAGAAGCCCCGCGAAGGGGGGCTCCGTCGACAACGCCTTACAACAATTTATACCTTCGAGTTTCACATTGAACAAATTCCAAGATTTTCGTATTTTTTGGTTTGACCTTGAATTTTGAGGTGTTCAACCTTGACTTTTGGTGTGTTGACCTTGACCTTGAAGATGTCATTGACCTTATTATTGCATAGAAACAAATTTAGACAGATGTTTTTTTTTTTTTTGAATTTTTTTTCTCGGTCCCTATGGTTTAGCGCACTTTGCGATTTTCAAATTTACACTAAAAAGGGTCTATTCTATCCAAAAAAAAATAGCTACTATCAAAAAGCGACGGGTTATAAACTGCAGTGGTTCCGTATCGAATGCGCCGCAGTTATCCACGGACGCAGAAGGTTTATCTACCGAGCGGCCGTAAGTAATTATTTCAAGATATAATACTGCTACTTATTTATTCTGTGGTTTTGTATTATTTCGTGTAAATTACAAGGGGACCTTTCCTGTTTTTATAAAAGCATTAATATCTTTATTAAAAAAGTTTTTCTGTGTTTTTAGGACATCGATTTGTGTTACGCGTTGTTTAATCGTTGAGCATTGTATTGTTTACCTACTAACTCTCTTTTGTTTCTCTTTATCGGCATTTTAGCATTTATGTGAAATCTTGGTAAAAGCGATTTTGTGCTTAATTATGAATAAACAAGTTGTTAAACATTTTGTTGGGTTTATGTTGTACTTTCTCTGCAATTTTACTAGCCAGCGTTTTTCCGAGAACTTAATGTTAACTTAAGCATTGATATTGTTAAAAGATAATATCCACTTACATAAGGTGAAAGCGCCAGCCAATTTGCAGGTCAGTATGCTAATTAAAATATGATTTGCGACCATAACAAATAATTATGTATTTACAGATTTATAATCATTAAAATAGTCAATACAACTATCTATGTTTAAATTACCCCATTGTATGACCATTTCCTGAAATCATATTTTGATCAATGTACAACTTAAGGTTGATGCGCCAGGGTGGCCCGCGAAATTCAAATTTTCTTACGTTTTTTGCAATTTTCAGGTCAGAATCAGGTTGCTGCAACTCTCTAAGTTCATGTAAGTGTATTGACTGACGATTTCATGAAATTTTCATTCAATACACTTACATGAAGTTAGAGAGTTGTATTGCTGATTCTAATGTTTATAATTCTGTAAATCCATATTTGTTACGGCCGCTAATAATATTTAGATCAACATACAACCTACTACTGCCCTGCAAATTGCAAAAAACGTAAGAAAATTTGAATTTCGCGGGCCACCCTAGCGCATCAACCTTAACACTGACCTGTAAAGAGGAATTAGGGAAATAAGCTTCGTTACTTGGTTTAAAGGGCTTATTGAAAAATTGGTAACATTGGTAAATAGCTACTCATTTAAATGAAATTGATTCAAATTGAAATTCTGATAAGAACATATCAAATTAGTAAAGGTAAAATTGACCGAGAAAAGATGTGCCTTTGTTTGTTTTGCTTGACATTTCTTTGACATTACCATTGGTAAAATTAATACGAATGAAATATAAATTGTTTAGTAAACAGTTTCAGTACAACATGGACATGAAGATCCGAATACAAACTAGGTTAAATTAGGGTTCATTGATACATCACTGGGTCCATTTCTGACATATGAAGGGTCTGTTATATCCCTAAATATAATAAATCTGTGCGAAGGGTCCAGATGAACTTTGATTTATTCTCGCGGTCCAATTTCGGGGATTGGTTTACGTTATTTTGGTCTGTTTTGTTTTGAAAGAAAAATATAGTAAGAGTTTCAGCTTAGTGCGTCTAAAATAGGTTAGAATGACTTAACTTTTAAGCTATTTAAGTAGACCAAAGCCTGTTGAAGTTAGAGGAGCTCGTGGCTAAGTAATAACAGACGCACGGGTCGATCCATCAGGTTAAGCTACGCTTGCCGGGGTTGCTCCGTGGATTAGTACCCATCTTTACATACTGAAACTCCTCCGTGCCTTGTAAAGCAAGTTAAGCCGTTCGTCTCGGCTGTCATTCGTGGATCTTTGACAGTCGTTACGGGTCGTCAGAAAGTCTGACAATCAGTCTTACCAAGGGCATTACCCAGTTACTGGGTTGTGGAGGTTAGATAGGCAGTCGTTCCATGTAAAATACTGGTATTCTTCAGCTGCATCCGGTTAGACTGGAAGCCAACCCCAAGACAGTTGGGAAAAGGCTAGACAGATTGAAGTAGGCCAAAGCCTGAAAGGCATCCTCCAGTAAGAATTTAACTTGTAGTTTGTTTGCTATTTTTCGGCGCCATATTTTAGTTTATTAATAGTTTTAGGTAATGTTTTTTTTTTTTGTTAATTTATTAAGTTTATTTAGTGTATATATATATTTTTAATCTTCTTTAGTAAATACTATTATTTTGACCTAATTTTATTTCGTGCTCGGGAAGTACCTAGTGTGTACACTAGGTACTTCCCTGCTCCTTAAACCTTTTTACCTAGGTATCTAATCATGCCATTTGACAACCGCTGAAATCACTTCAACACTTAACTCCAGAGGAAAGTTGCAAGAAAAAGTGACAACAATAAATTTATGAGGACGTACGGAGAATCCATCATTCCTTTTGAAATTCTCCTTCGTCAAAGTTGTCCTTTCAAGATTCAAAAGCCTGAACAATGAATGCCACAATAAAAAGAACGACATTATATGAATAAGTCAAATATTTCGTGCATTGTATGTACTCTAGCAAAGAATTCAACAATGCAGCTAAACTTATAAATAATTGCGCTTCTAAGAATTTCTAGATACATTTAGTACCTTTTTTAGAATGGAGATAAAAGTGCCAGTTTGGATGTATTTATATTTGTAGTTGAAGTTAAAATGGGATTGAGAAGGTCATGTCAGCTGCATGCATGGCGGCCGCTGCGCAAGTCTGCACACGGAGGGTGTCTGACGATGGACGGCGCCACCGAGGCCGGCCCAGGAAGAGGGGGCGGGACGGCCTAGACGCATACCACAAGGGTTGGATCGAGGTGGCCCTGGAAAAGGATGTTTGGAGGGATTTGGGGAGGCCTTTGCTCAGCGGGGGACAGTGTAGGATAAGATAAAAATAAAATAATATATTAATTAAATTTATTAATAAAAATAAATATTTTATTTTTACTATTATTAACTATTTATTTTTACTATTTTATTTTATTTTTATATTATTTTTATTTTAGTCATTGCTCTTTGAGTACCTATATAGGCATTGTAGAGACCTATATGTTACATTATTGTATCTTTGAAGTTTGAAGTACATTTTTGATGAAATGGAAATGGTTTTTTTCTCTTTCTTACTATTGAATTTCAGGATTTATTTCATGAAAAATTGGTATGTATAATAGTGAGAGAAGTTATAACACCTAACAAGAAATTGATCTAACCGCCTGGCTAAGGGACGTTCGGCGCAGCGAATTTTCGCGCGGTGCCAACGGCGAAGTGTCATGAGTGTACTCACTGCGTGTCTGTGTGTGTGTCATGCCACCTCCGCCGCACCGCCGTTCGTGCCGCCTGCCCGTCCCGTGGCCAGGCGGTATGTCTTGTATGCAAATGAATTGATATGTAGGTACTTACGTAGGTAGGTACTCTGAAATCATCATCATCATTATTCTCCTGCCCTTATCCCAATTTGTTTGTGTTCAGTGCTACATGTCTTTTTCTTCCATACAGTCGTCATCTTGTTAGTCACTTTCAGCCATATTATCTTTCACACAGTCCATCCATCGTTCCTTAGGTCAACGGATCCTTTCTTACTCTTAAGCCATCCACATTACCAATTACTCCGACATAACGTTAGTATAGTTGAGACTGGCTAGAAATATAGTCGTATCTTTGTACACTATTTTTATATCTAAAAGAGTACCTCGTTTTATACTTAGCTGGTTCCAGGCGTCGATGGAGGAAAATGGGTCAATGTGGTGTTATAATGGTAATATATTGTGGCGTATGCATGTGCCTTTCAACCTGTGATTTGGTTTAGTTACTAAAGTGCACGTGTACTTTGGTGCTACACGTGTCGATAGAAAATTATATTTGGATCACCAATAAGCCGAAGCTGAGTATTTTTTAATAAAATGGGCAGAAATATATTGTAATGTTTGTGATGAACGTAAAAGATGCAAAAAGGTGGCGTTCAGAGGGCCTAGACAATTGACAATCGCTTCTAAAGCGTTTCGTATTTCTACAACGACTTTCAACAGAATTGACAAAGTTTTTCTATAGCATAATTATGTCAGTCCTACACATTTTTGCCTTTTCCATCATCGCTATCGCTGATAGAATGTCACTTTGTCTATGGCCTCTGTAGTTTCTGCCACGGGAAAAAGGTGGTTGTTAATGTATATATATTGTAATACTCGACAGTATTATATATCTTTATGAGTAAAAAAGATTGCCGATACAAGAATCTATAGTGTCTAGAAGCAGTTTTCTCTGAAAATAGATTTTTCATAAAGACATTCTAATACTCATATTTTCCTAGTAACGTCATAGGGCGATAGTTATAGGATAAGAAAATACATAAAATAAAATAGACCTGCCACCACGAATGAAATCACGGCCAAGTGTGAGTTGAACTGAAAGGCTTAAAACATTTTCCTTCTTCTTCTTGGTCGCGTACTTCCTTACTGAAGGTCGTGTCCCTGAAAGGCCTTCATGACTTTATGTATGATGTTCTTCCATTTAGTTCGGTTCTCCGCTTCTCTCAGGGCGGTCGTAACAAAGAGTCCAGTGAGGGCGGTTACTTGGTCTGACCAGCGGTTAGGTGATCGGCCGCGTGGTCTTCTCCCATCCACCTTGCCCAACACCACCAGCTTTTCAAGGTTATTCGGTTCCCGACGGCAATGTGTAAGTCGACAGTTTCCCATGTCTCAACTATGGGATCTTGTCGCTGTTATTTTTCACAGTTTTTCAGTCTCAGGGGCCTCGATTGTTGCATTGAAACGGTTTTCATTATTACATTCGCCGATAAATAATCATTGGTAACTAGCAAAGCTCAAATATAACTAGCTTTGTGAGCTACCTTTAATTGCAAAAATGAATGATATACTACATGTACTACATTTCACCAGTTATGTTTAAGGCCCAAGTTATAGGGGGCGAGCCTATTGTCATCAACCGGGCACAAATACAGACTCCTGAGTGCTACCTAGAAATTCCAGATGGAAAAAACCCAATAACACTTTGGGCGATCTGGGAATCGAACCCAGGACCTAATGCTCAGTAGTAGCGCTTGCGACAACTAGAACAACGAGGCAGTTTATAGGTAAAGCTGGAGATAATCGCAGTAGAAAAGACCCAATAGGTAATCGGATCTGGCAAAAAGCCAGTAGCATGATCGGTTGAAGGAAAATACATAAAAAACAAACAGACAAATATGTTTTTATTTTGTATCGAATGAAACTGTCGCGGAAACTCGTATTGTTTCCGCATGCCGTTGTTGCTGCGCATGTTTATTTGCTGCGTGCTTATTGAGCATGTAAAAATTGAGCTAAAGTTTTACATACATGCAGAATGACAGTAATAAAATACCAACTAAGAAAAAAAATTGAAAAAGAAGTCTTGTACATACGGCCCACGATACTCGTTTCGATCAATAGGTTAGCTTTGTCGCATGCCGGACAAATTGTGGGCCCAAATAGCACAGAACTGGTGCCCTGAGACAGCGAGACGGGGTCGCGGCAGACCACGTAGGAGATGGCGGCACGAGCTGGATAGGTTCCATCAAAACTGCAAAGAGGACGCGCGGGCTCGCGAAAGATGGAAGGAGTGGAGGGAGGCCTTTGCCCAGGAGTGGGAAAGCGTAGACTAGGAAAAAAAAAGCTTACCTAGTAAACATTATGCTGTCATCAGAACTTATTGACTACACTGGGTATCCAAAATGTCAACACAATCGTTTTACGGGAAGTGGGCGAAAAATCTACTCCAAGATTCGACTAAGTAAGTTTAAATAGCTCGGAATTTGAATGGGTGTCCAACTGAATAAACTCGTTTTAAGTAGGTACTTAATTATTATTGTCAAGTCCGTGAAATGATTATAATGATTCATCGCAAAAGCAAGTAACTTTAGAAGTTACTAAAGCTAGCTTAATTTAGTGTCGATCGTCGAGAAAATTAATAATTCAGATTTGACAGGTAAGCACTTAGGTAGACTTCGAAATGATGTAAACTTACTGTCTATTCAACAATTTACACCAAAGTATCGATTAGTGGAGCGACTTGATTGAAGGGTGATAAGGGTGCTTACGGAGCTGAAACGTGTCATGACCCTAATTGGTGGCGGCTCCGAGTCACCCACTATTGTCGGATTCCGAGTTGGCGGGAGATTGATGACGCTAAACTTCGTGTTTAGAGCTGTTTTTAGGATAGGAATCCCTTTCTGTTCGAATTGTTTGGAGAAGAAATGGGTCTAATTGTTTTCAACCGTTAGACTTGTCCGAAGATAGATTTTTTGCTAAATGACCCAAATACTGCCACTGATTCTAACGTTGGCAAAAACTCCGCTCGGAAAATACTTTTTGGCTAAATGAAATCTTATTTATCCCCAAGTATTATTCAGATATAAAGCCTTATTACGAAAAGCCGCGTAACTTAACCAATAATATCCAAAAAAGCCGTTTTATTACAGTCTCCGCGGTTATTATTTCTTTGCTTACTGGAAGTCATAAATACTACGATATCTTCGCTCGGTTGGTTCGAAACACAATTTATTAAGCGGCACAAAGCGACTTGTGAATCTATGAGACTTATCTGGCCAGTTTCGTTGAGGGTAACAACGAATAAGCCACTAAACGCCCTCCTGGGGCGCGCTAACTTCAGTGATTTACTGCCCTTATAGGGATAAAATTGAGCATAGCCAGTTGTTCGAAAGTACTTATTTAGTCATCACATTTAATTAAATATTTTTTTTTAGAAATTTCTTTTATTTAACGCTTGTTTCTTTTAAATATTATTTCTCAGTATACCCCTGATGGTCTGTCTGGCTACACATGTAGTTAGAAATAACATAATTATATATCTCATTTGCTTGTTCGTTATTTTTATTACCTCCATATTCTTGGAAATGAATACTCACGCAGACTTTTATATTCGACCTAATGAATTTTTACGTGCAAAGCAATCGTAAGGGTAATGAAAAACAAATATGTATAATATTAAGTAGCTATCTTTCTTCTTAAAAAGAGTGTTTTTTAGGTGAACAACCTTAAGTACTTCGATTACATGCATGGCAGGTATAAAATCAATTAAACTTTTTTATCTAAATGTAGGTGTACTTTTCAAAGAAAAATCACCTGACTTTGGTTTTCTAGTTGCAAAAAATAAAGAATGCATTCAATTCACTGGGTATGGAAACAAATGGCCCGATCATCACCAGTGTGGCCGGGTCAGAACTGTTTAATTTGAATGAATACCCACATTTATTACGGGGAAATTTGATCTTGGGACCTTTACGTGAGTTGAAACCGAAAAAAGGGTGACTGGGATTCGTATACAGCGCCGCAGCTATCGAGTTTGTGTGCGATATTGATGGGGCTTCACGGCCTCATTACAGACAGAAAGTATTATTTTATTCACTCTCAACTTTCACATTTAGTTTGCCAGAAAACGGGGTCAGTTTCTTTTTTTCCTCTACCCCAGATTTATGACAGCTTGCGACGCGCGACGTGTCAGCACTTTGATTTGCTTCTGATACATTTAATTTCTTCAACTTTTCTGCGGCCTTGGTAGACCTACAAATACTCTGACACAGTAATATCAAGCCTACGCGAGCTACGTTGTTGTGAACGATATTTTCAACTTTCTAATTTCCTGGTGTCAGTTTCCACTGCCGCAATGTTCTATTATTTGAGGTAAATATTGACGGGGAACTCCTGTATTTAATGGAGATGTGTGATTTATTAAGTACCTACATTATATTCTGCACGGTGGTTATTTTATTATTAACATTTGAATACCTATAGGTTAGGTATCATTTAGATATCATCGGGTTTGATAAGAAACAAAAATAACGAAAAAACAACCTAGGCTTTATTGTGCAGTCTATGCATATCATGTTTTTCTGACAGGTAGCTGGTGTTTTGTTGAATCATCGAATTAGGCAGACGTGACAACTATGCATTATCTATATCACAGTATAAATATATTATACACGAACAGCATTCAATTTATATTTACTTAGACACAGTATAATAAAGTTATTACTATGACTAAATAAAGAAAAATTAAATGGTGGTCGTTGGTAAGCGCATCACATGAGAACGGCTGGACCGCTATAATACGGCATTTTTTTTGTTTAAAATTAGATTTTTATGGAAATAAAAATTGGAAGACTCTCCCGCTTTTTTTCAAATTAGAGAAAAATGGAACATTCTTTTGTCTATGGGATTTTTTAAATGAATTATTGAAAATTGGACTGGACAACGTCTATCGGGCCAGCTAGTTCCTAATGTTCCTAGGGAAAACCGGGAATTTTGATAGTAGATCTCGGATAAGTTTATAAGGTTCTTCTGATGGACGTACCCTAAAGTTACCATGTAAGCTTCGTAAGACAATAAGCTGGTTTTACACTACTTTAAAAAGTTTTAAGCTTCACCTTACTTTATAGTTTGGAGGCTTGCTGCCTTCGAAGAAAAGCTTAGGAATTAAGCAGACCGAATTGAGAAAATGAGTTTAGTGCCTCGCCTCGTTGGTCTAGTGGTGACAAGCGCTACTGCTGAGCATGAAGTCTTGGGTTCGATTCCCGGTTCGGGAAAAGTGTTAATAGGTTTTTTCATCTGGACTTTCTCAGTAGTAGCCCAAAGTCTGGCTTTGTGCCCGGTTGATGGCAATAGGCTCGCCCCATATTACATGGGTGTACTGTATATGTACAGCTTTGCCTGACCCTTCGGGGAATACCAGCGTGATTTTATTTACCTATTACAGTATGAATTTTACGACGCCATATTTCAGTTAGTTTTATTTGTAGTCCTTTATTACAGTTTTCAGTTATTTAATATGATGGACTTAAATATAAAGTATAGGTACATTAAAATGACTATAGACATTTATTTGTATAGTTAGTTTTAATAAGTCATTTAATTTAGTACGTAAAGTAATTAGTTAGTTGTGTTATACAATGTGGAGACGACAATACAACAATAAATGAAAACACCGGCAATACTAATGCATAAGAGTATTTTGGAACTATCAAATAAATCCTACCATGGAAATGAAAAAAGTCATTTTTCAAACAAACGAAATAGTAGTGATGGGCCGACTATGGGGTTTGCCGATCTTTGACTAGCTATCGTAACTAAACTATAGGATATATTTGATTATTTTTTTTGTATGTAGACCGAGAACGTCATTAGATATCCGGAGTTTTATTTTTTGTCGTATTGTCGTCTCCACCTTATTGTCTATAGTAATTTTAATGTTTAATGTATATTTTCGTTCTTTTTAATAAATAACTACCCATCTGATTTAAAATGTAATTTACATTTTAATTGCATTTTAATCTTCGGTTGTTTGGTGAGATTAATTCAGAGACGATAATTCCGTGGCTATTATTACCGATAAAAGAATACAATCTTGTGACAGATACACGAAAATACATGCAGACAGACGGCGTAAGCGGATGCCTATTAAAAACGAATTGACGCACAACAGTAACCTGTTGTGTTCAACACTTGAAAACTGCTGCAAAATATCTTGTGTACCTTGTATTGTAAGTACAAAAACAGGACCGAAAAATGTTGCTTTTCCTTTTATCTAAAAGTAAACAAGTCCAGATAAGGTTGTTTTGGGTCTTCCGAAGATAGGAATAGGCTCCTAAGTTTATCTGATGAGACAGAGAAAATCTTCACATTTGGATTTAACACTATTTTGCTATCCCTGAATTTAGGGGCGAAATCCCGAAATATGGGTCTTATGAAAGCATTTTTTGTTTGGGTGTAGTTACTATGTTTACGAATTCTGTAAGCATTTATGTGTATCTATATAATGTTTTATTAATAATAAATAAAATAACAATAAAAAAATAAAAAAATGTTATTGTATATTTGTTATATTATGTTATATTACCTTTGTTATATATAAAACGAATGCAAGTGTTCGATTCTGTACTCGTTCGTGAGAATTTGGGTCTCAAAACGGTGAAGGAAAACATCGTGAGGAAACCGGCATGTCCATAGATCATGTTCTAGAACCAAAAATTCAAAGACATGTGATATCTACACCAACTCAGACGCGGGCTCAGTACGAGTGGGCCGAGTGGGATGGTGACCGTAATCCACCGATTACGGCCCACCATCTCTCACAGAGAGAATATTCGGCAATGGGAACATTATAGGCTGATTATGAGCATAATTTAAGGCACGTTTGTCGACTGTGGTCCAAGCATAATTTTGCGCTCTCTAGTCGGCTCAGTGATCGCAGGCAGAAATCCATGCGTGGCCAATAGCTACGAATGCAAGTTCAACTGTGAGTCTGCGGCATAAAGTTCATTTGCAAATGTTGTTTATTTCGCGAACCTTCTTTTAAACTCTTGATTTTAGTAAGTATAATATTAAATACTTCGTCCTTTGTATGGAATGCTGGAAACAATGCGAAGCAGGCTCGGTTCGACAGTTAGATATAAACAAATGATGAAATGATTGTTATTTTATATATATTATGTACGGTACAGTAGTGCTACCGATTGTTATTACATACACAACAAACGAGAGTTTCATTAATTCATGAATGAAAATCGTATACTCGCCTCAATGTATGGTATATTATAACAACAATAGACGATGATAATCTATTTTCCTTGTTATTCTATCGTGTAATTAAGCTGTGCAGTGGTCTCGGACTTTGATAAATAGCGTCAGAAACATGGAGTAGATAATGAATGGAGTGATCATACGGACAGAAATTGTTACAAAAGTTCAACGGTGAGAATACTGAAAGGACGATCCTCTAAGTACATTATGCTTGCCATCCACGTAGTGGTGTCATGTGTAGGCGACAGGCGTATTACCAGTACTTATGTTTTAAAGGTAACGATAAAACGGTTGTAAAGGCATTGATTGTGTTGTAAAATCACAGATAGATCTTGGGTAATTTTGACATTCTCTTGACTCGGAGTGGACCGGAGAAAAATTAACGGCTTTAATACGTCACTTCTCCGCTCTATATTATTACCCTTTTAGTTAATTTACCTCCACCCCGGCTCAACCTGGTTCCTTGTTCCTGTGAAGCAATGTTGATGAGAAGGCTAAGAATTATGATGGAAAGGAATAAAAACCATCACATTTTCATTTTCTTATATGAAAATTACGTTAAAACTATTTAAAAATACGATTCACCTAGTAAATATCGCTCCATGTTCTACATACTCTGTGATCAGACCATTGAACCTCGCATGACTGACGGCATTACGGGTAGGGCATCCTCACAGCCACAATAGGACCCGTGCGTGATCGCCAAGATTACAACCTAATGTTATTTTTATTTCTCATACTTATCATATATCTTTTGAGAAACCTTTTATTATTTATTACAGCGTATTGTGCCAAAATGGATTTCAAATGTGCTTGTTATTTTGGGTTAAAGGAATTAAATAAAAAGGGAAGCTGTGTTGAGAGTTCAGTGTGAGTAACGATGTATTTGCAGTTAGAAGGAAAAGACTGAGAATTTGTAAGTAAAAGTGAAAAGGGATTGATGAACTTATTTCTCGGAATTCCTGTTCTATTTATTTCAACCGAATATTATTGGTACCATCAAACGGCCAACTTTGGCACCGCGCGCACTCTTTGGTCAAATCAAAGAGCGCGCGCTTCACTGCTTCCTGTTACAAACTTCCGTCCCTTTTCACGAAACCACTCTAACAGATTGCAGGTAAGCGAGAGGACAGATTTGCAGGAAAGTGACAAGAAAGATGTTACACATTTAAAAAAATCTACTTAACATACAGTGGGCGGCCTTATCGCCTTCTGCGATCTCTTCCAGGTGACCTTGGAATGGACAGTGATTGCGTTGACAAAATGTAAAATATTACCTACATCTGTCGTTAAAAAGATAAAAAAAAGAAAAACAAGTTGTTGTTGAATTTGATGACAAAAACAGTCTTGCTTGGCAGCACCAAGCCACCAAACCAGCTCTTTTTCTTACGTATATCTTCTTATCTACTGCAGCCAAACAAAAGGCTAAGACCACGAGTTTTCAAACGAATTCGACCACTCCAAAACTAATCACATTTGACCGGCTTTTACACTTAAACAAACCACGTTTTCACTATACTATTAACGTTTCCTTGTTCTTTCCGAATTCGCAGTACTAAGGTTCTTATTTACGATAAAACGTGGTTGTAATTGGATATTCGATTTATTCAGACCGAATTCAGTCGTAAAAACCTAAAAGCAAAGCCTTCTAGTAACAATTTTGCCCGTAACTTTAGTAATTAGTTGGGTCTGTTTAAAAAGGCCTGAGGTAGCTGACCATAATAGAATGGTTACCTACCACAATTTTATATTACTTATGTAAATGTTTAGATAATTCTGTATGTTTGTTACGTTTTTACGACTAAACCGCTGAGCCTATTTTGATAAAATATGCACTGTGAGAAATGACATAGGCACCTTTTATTTATTACTAGCTGCTGCTCGCGGCTTTGCCAGTGTGGACCCTAATTATTTTTCTAAATTGAAAGCATCTTAGTTACCTACTCCTTATAAATTCAGCTAGCTGCCAGTGAAAATCCCGTCAACATAAGTCCAGCCGTTTCAGAGATTAGCAGAAACAAATAGACAGATAGACAACAACGTACGTACCTAACAGTTATACATCCGTGGTTAAGCTTACGTTTTATCCCCTAGAGAGTAGTAACTTCTCAATTCCTACATAGTTATGACATTTTCTCTAAAACTATTGCAAAGTATGTCGTACTTCTGGTGTTATTCTATTTTAGAATGTTAATGAGCGGTTACTTTTTCCCGAGATGGTCGTAAAAGGCGGTTACATTGCTGCCAGAGTGGTTGGATGACACATAAATACTTCGTTTAGGATCGCCCGCTACAATCGCTCCGCTATGTCTGGACTTTAAAAGAGACTGTGACCTGAGTTGGTTTCGGTCTTCACTGAGTAATTTTATTGGTTACGAAACACCGAACTCATCTAGTTTTTTTTTAAACATTAATATTGACCCATAAAAGTGTTGTTTTTTAAACAATTTACAAAAGTACATATTATTTAGGTATCTTTACTAGGGTTTCTCTCGTTACGGGATAAATTCTTTCTAGGTAGTGCGATCACATGGTATTTTTTGAGTTGATTATGTTCAAGTTTATGCTCAAAGAAAACTAAAGGTACCCATGATCTTAAAAATAGAGATCATTTTAGCAGGAAAAATATGGTCCTTCTTTTGTTATAAGTTGAAGTTGTACCATTACGATGGAGGACCACGTTTATCCATTGAAATACAAAGCGAAAAAAATACAGTCATCTAAGTTCTAAAGGTTGAATCCAGTGTAAGCTGATCTCGCATTGTATAGGATTTCCGTACAATGCGAGATCAGCTTATACTGGAAATGTTTAGCTTGATGTGTAGCCGTGTACGAGTATGTATAAATAGGCGTGCGCTTAATCAATCACGTGGACAACAAGACGTATGAGAGTAGACACGCTGACTGGAACTGAGATCCGATAACGGAATACAATTTGCGAAGATCTGTAGCATGTGTTGTGTAAGTTGTGTTGTAGACATACATATTGGATATTTATAAAATAAAGCATAAGATTTATGTGAAACAATGCTAGCCATTTTTCTGAATGAAAATGTGTTGTATGTAAAAGCAAATTAGTTTGTTTGTATTTTGATCCGAAATTGAAAAAATATTATTATCCTCACAAGAAAAAGTATCGGCTAATAAATGAGAGACAAGGGCCATTTCAGGGTGGGTAGGTAATTAAAGTATCTGACATTCACTTGACACACAATCATGTTGACTTCAATCTCTCTTTTTCCTCAGATGACCCCATCATTAACGCGTTGTGAACCTGCCCTGTTTTTCTTTGAGTCGAAATTAGCATGTAAATTGGTGAGTAACGTGTTTTCATACAACTTTGGAACAATTTTT
Organism: Lithophane ornitopus; assembly: GCA_948473465.1. Classification (NCBI taxonomy): domain Eukaryota; kingdom Metazoa; phylum Arthropoda; class Insecta; order Lepidoptera; family Noctuidae; genus Lithophane; species Lithophane ornitopus. The sequence goes on along the minus strand of OX419624.1, from coordinate 6,667,952 downwards.
GGCTACACAAAGTCCTGGCTGAATTTACTGAAAGCGGCGTAAGTTGTTTTTCGTAATATTAGATTTCCTGAAACTCACCGGGTCGGTACGCTGTTTTGTGGAAAAAATATACGGTTGCTGTCAGTCCTACACGAGACATTTTTCATAGAAACATTCTAATTTTCCAACTTGTAGTCCACTAGTTTGTGTGGATGTGGCTAAAGATATTATTTATGCACGTACTTTCCAGTGTTTGTAAGTTAGCAACCTTTGGTTAGGTACCAGTTTATTTGGGAAAAATCTTGGTAAGGACTTAAATGGAAAATGAAAACTAACAATAGAAGTGCGAACAATAAAAGAAACAATAGAAGTGCGAACTAAGCCCTCGTAAAGGCTCGTTCAAACAGACGCGAAATCGCGGGCGCGACAGGCAGCGGTGTCGCGTCCGCGATTTCGCGTCTGTTTGCAAGAGCCTTTAGGGTGCTAGCTTCTATAGTGAGTTTCATCAAATTAATAGTTCCTATGCCTTCCGTAATGTTGGCTCCACTGTTGTAGGACCAATACGAATACGCTACGGCGCTACCTAATAGGTCAGTTATTTGTATTTAACAGAGGAAGAAACATTACGGCAAAGGAACTATTTGATGAAATGCACTATAGAAGCTATTTGACATGTCAACATTTACATAAAACCTCTGAATGAACCTTGAGATTATTTTTAAAAGAAAATTCAACAACGGTTCACCTAATTGGTAAAACAAATTAAGCGTGAATATGAAAATAAAGTGTGCAATGACTTGGTTCCCTTAGGAACGCTTGTTATTCATAGCCTTACGAACTGAGCTTTACCTTTCATTGCAAATATTTGACCAAAAATGTTTTATTCATTCATTTCTTTCCGCAACATTGAAATTAAAATGAATAGGAGGAACTTGGTACCTACTGATAAAGTTAGTCCAACATTATTTTTTGAAAGAAAACTGTATAATTTTTGGATAAATTATTGTTAGAGTCAACTTTCACAGTAGGTACAATTTCTGAATGCGAATCAAGATGCGAAGTTGGTTCATAATTTGGGCAGGCCAAAGAAGTGACTACTATTCCCGAATTTGTGAGTCGCAGTTTGTTTTCTAGGTTTATTTTTTTGTTTATGATAACATGATCATTTTCATTCTTGTTGTGACTGTTCACGGGCCTTTGTATTTCGTTTATTCCTATGAAAGTGGTTCAGTGAGTCATGCAGGAAAACTTATAAGATTTTCGTCACCGAATTTGATAAAAACTGTGACAATGGACGCATAAAAACATCTTCTCAATGGTGGTGATGTGGGTTAGTTTATTTTTAACCGACTTCTTCAAAAAGGAGGAGGTTCTCTTTTTTTATTCTTTTTTTATTATGTTTGTTACGCGATTACTCCGCCAATTATGAATCGATTTTGATGATTCTTTTTTTGTTTGGTAGGTCATGCTTCCGAGGTGGTTCCATATAAATTTTATTAACTTTGCTTGCGTAATTTTTGAGTTAGCTTCAATATTACGTATTTTTCCCACTTAGTTTATCTAGACGATATCCTGTTTGACTCCTTCACTGTTATTTACTTGGCAGGTAGTGGTATTCGGATTTGTGTGGGGTAGGTACCACAACTAAAAAGTGAAAAATAAAAACATTTTACAAAAAAAAAACAACCGACTTCCAAAAAAAACGGAAATTGAAAATCAAAAACTTCCGAAATTAAAGTTACTTTTCATTTTTTTTGTGTTTTTTTTGGAAATCGGTTATTTTTCCTAAACGGATTAAAAAAGGGCTGAATCCGTTTTTGGTCAGATACCGGAATATAAACAAATAGCCATAGTCTAACAACAAGTGGACTGATTTGTCCATATTTAAGAGGAAGATGAGGAGGTGAGTTCGTGGCTAAATAATAACAGCCGCACGGTTCGATTCGTTAAGCTACGCTGGCCACCGTCGGTTCGTGGATGGGTGACCATCCATTACATATCGAGACTTTGAGACCTCCGTGTCTCGGAAAGCACAGTAAGCCGTTGGTCCCGGCTGTCATTCGAGATATTTGACAGTCGTTACTGGTAATCAGAAGCCCAAAAGTTCAACAAATAGTCTTACCAAGAGGTATCGAGTGACCCACTCGGTAACTGAGTTATCGAGGTCAGATAGGGAGGGAGTCGCTCCATGTTAATACTGGTATTCAGCTGCACCTGGTTAGACTAGAAGCCGACCCCAACATAGGTGGAAAAAGGTTGGGCAGATTAATTGATGAGGAGGAGTGTTTTAAGAGAATAGGCCTAATATTATGCATATTTATGACTACTAAAATGATTAGAATTTAGGCAAAATTTATGAAACACAAAAGCGAGAGATATAAATTTAATCATAGTCTTGTTTTAATTAAACTAATCAGGATTCTGAATAGATATTGTTTTCGAGGATAACTTTTAAGAAATTTATTCTATTGCTTCTGCTTGATTAAACGATTTAAATGTTGGGGAGAGAATGGTATAAATTAGAAAGAAAATAACGGATTCACTTGGATTAATTATTTTCCTTTGTTAGGAGTTTTTCTTTCATTGAATACTAATAAAGGCCAAGATGAATATCTTTGTTCTATTGTTCTAGGGCATTGCATTTATGGAGACACTTCTGTATCTTGGCTGTTTTTTCAAACATGAAGTCGAGAAAACCTCTTCTTATTCGTAAACACACACGTGACAACGAACAAACACGGGTTCTTCTTTCACACAAGTACCTGTCATTTTTAACCGCCTCTAAAAAGGAGGCGGTTCTCAAGTCGTCTGTACGATTTTTTTTTGTTTGCCTATTATGAATTCATAATTGGCGGAGTAATCGCGTAACAAACAATGATGAATTTGTTGTTTTTTTGTCTGGCAATGAACGAAAATTGAAATACATTTGAAAGACACCATTTTCCGAAATTATCACATTTTTTCTGATTTTTTGGAAGTCGGTTGTTTTTTTTTTTTTTATAAAAAAAAGGTTTTTAAAGGTTAAAGGTTTTTATTTTTATTTTATCTTCTCCTCTTTAATTCATAGAGTTATTTAGAACTGTTTAAAAAAGACTGAACATGAGAAAAAATACGAGTCCTACGTAGAACTATAGTTAGACGCCAAAACACTGTTATCTCCTAACATTACTCTAAGCCCTGTTGATTATTTGTCAGCACACAGTAACACGAAACCGCTGAAAATCCTCGCCAGAATTTGTGCCACCTCCGATATTTTACGAACGATAACATCTCACAGGATTCTAAATTAATAGAGCAATTTACAAATCGTTTGGGGGAGATCGCATCAGAAGAGGGGGTGTTGGGGGCGTTTAGTCCCCGTCTGCCTCCAGGCGGGGTAATATTTGTCATGGACTGTTTGCCAGGTACCTACTCGAGATATTAAATCGGTTGTTATTGCGGAACGAAGGGAAAAATACTCGTGAGGTAGATAAAGTGAGTCTCGACTGTCACGGGTGTTATTACGAGCGGGAAAATGCTGGGCTGGGGTCATTGAACTAGTTATTAAGTGAGGTGACTGCTATGGATAATACATCCTTGTCTTTTGGGAATTACCCTTGTCCAAGATGTTTTAGGCGCGTTATAGCGCCCTCTGAATGAAACTCGATCCAGTTTTAATAGACGTGTAACACATCGTCCACCTGAATGAGCTAAATTGCTGACTCCGACGTGATCAACCAGTGATATCAGGTTATACTAACGGTGGGAACTACAGATAATTAGTTGGATCGCCACAATGTTTTTGGGTAGCAACAAAAATGGGCACGAGTACTTACTTTAATGTTCTGCTAACAATAGCAAAAATAAAATGACTGACTCTATCGTACTTAGCTGCCACATTACGCTGTTTGCAAATATAACGTAGAAGAATATTACAACAGAAAATATTAGTGAAAACTTTGTTGGCGGTGACAGGCGTGTTGACGAAAATTGCACGCCGAGACAAGGAACTTTGACCCACCAGTGGGGCGGCTTGGTGGGGCAAAGTGAAATAATTCGAGCTTCTGTCTATCATAGCAATTCTGTTAATAAGCAGTTGCTAGATATGGAACGAAAGCTGCCGCGAAGTGCGCACACATGTTATAAATATATTTTGTTTCCTTTTGTTTGGTGTAGAAAAAGTAAAGAACAAGAACATTAGAGCATTTCAACCTGCCTAGCCTTTTCTCAACTATGTTGGAGTCGGCTTCCAGTCTAACCGGATGCATCTGAATACCAGTATTTTACATGGAGCGACTGCCTATCTGACCTCCCAAACAGTTACTGGGTAATGCGATACCCCTTGGTAAGACTGGTTGTCAGACATTCGGGCTTCTGACGACCCGTATCGACAGTCAAAGATCTGAATGAATGACAGCCGGGACCAACGGCTTAACGTGCTTTCCGAGGCACGGAGGAGTCTCGATATGTAAAGATGGTCAGCCATCCACGGACCAACCCCGGCAAGCGTATACCTGACGGTTCGACCCGTGCGGCTGTTATTACTTAGCCACGAGATCCTCAAGCCCAAGAGAACAAACTATCATTGTTTTATTGGGACAACCTTGATAACTCAACTTTTTTATTAAACAGCATGCTTACTAACTCCTCTTAAAATTTCATAAAAGTTAAATGTATAAGGTATCTTCCGAATACCAGAAGCCTTTACTAAGGCTCCAGAGATTACCATTAAATTAGCCAGGTGTCTATTCCAATAATGGTAATACAATGTCAACAATCAAAACTAATTTAGCAAGATGGCGTTTATACCTACTGTACAGGTAAGTATTATTTGAGGAATTGTCCCGCCAATTAACTATAGGTGTACCTACAACTAAGCTGATGTAATCTGTGGTTGTATTATTTAGTCAGTTTGATTGTAACCCGTCGTCTAGTTTGAGACAATTTAATTTTAATTGAAATAACATAATTAAAAACGTTCAAATTGTAGTCGCAATCTTATTTCAGTGACAATGGCAAAACACAATGACAAATTACTACTAGGTTATTATCTACTAGAAAGGAACACATCATAAATAATTAATACTACTAATAATTCAATGCTTTGTGAATAATACTTAATACCTAAAAGACCTCCCTGTACATTTGATGTATTTTTGATATATTGGGACTGAGGCCCGTATTACAGAACCTCACTCAAAACTCAAGCATTACTTAAAACTCGTTTAAAGCCTTTTGATTGGTTGAAACTAGTTTTAAGTAATGCTTGAGTCTTGAGTGAGGTTCTGTAATACGGGCCTGAGTTTAAAATGCGAACGTTCGGAACTGCCCTCAGATGTGTCCATGATTATCATCGTTTTACCGTTTTCTATGTCAATGAAACTATTATTAGATCGCCTTTATGTTCCCGGAAAAGTAAACCTCTTTGCGGTCATTAAAAAAATACGACTTAAGGAACTGTCCTTCAGTGGTTCGTCGTTAAGGATGGACAACGATGTCCTTTTATCTGTTCACTAGTTTCTACCCGTGACATGTGAATTTTCTTGTTATAACATAAAATACATCTTATGACTTTCGGCAATATAATAATTAAAATAAATATTATAATAGTAACTTTCCATTAGTGAAAAAAATAAACAGAATCGGATCAATAGTTCTGAAGATACCTACAAACTGCCACGTTTTACCTCTTTATAAATAAAGAGCTGCGCCCCGCGGTTTCACCCGCGTAAGTCTCGATCCCGTAGGAATATCGGGATAAAAACGTTTCCTATGTGTTATTCTGATGTATAAGCTATATTATTGTAAAGTTTCATTAAAATCCATTCAGTAGTTTTTACGTGAAAGATTAACAAACATCCATCCATCCATCCATACTTACAAACTTTCGCGTTTATAATATTAGTTAGATGTATAAATAAAAAACATACAGTACTGATTCTAATTTTGTTTTTCCACTGGGAAGTCTCTTTATTAATTCAGCGTTCGATGTTTACCAGTTTATCTTGATATTTATTTATGATATGACATGCATGAATTCATTCAATTCTGAATCCCCTTTCGAACAACCCTCCGTTAATTTAATATTGCCGCCTGAACATTGATTTCCCTGTAGTATTCTTGCTGGTCTGATTTCCACGTTAATTCTTTTTTTAATTTGAAATAGGTATTTCGTAGAACTTCATAAGATGTACCTATTATTTTTTGCGTAAGAAAATAAGTACTTAATTTATGTTTAATATTAATTGATTGAGAATAACTACAAGCGCTCCCTGCGGTTCCAGTTTATGGTATAGACTTTCTCAATTTTTTGGTTACAAAACACAATACTATATGGTCGGATAACAGCAATGCAATGTAATCTCAAATTTCATTGAACTGAATAACAATTGACTCTAGCCTAACCTACTAAATCCACTCTGAATTCAGTATTTATAGGCTCAATATCTTTGGCAACAGCTTGAGTTTAGTAGCTACACCACTTCCTGAACTTAGCATACTGAACCAAATTAACATAATAGCTATGCGTGACTCGGTAGGCATGTTCAATGTTCACCATTACTACGAATCCCATATTATTTCCCTTAGATTTATTATCGAAGGTGTGGCCAGGAAACTGCTGTTTTCCGAAAATTACCGTTCATAATAAGTGAGAAAATGTTATCACGAAAAATAAATTGGTCAATTTATTTAAATTGTGGGTGCGTGTCCTCACATGAGGCGAACATGATAGAACGACACATTACGCTGACTGATGTTTTCATCTATCGGAAATCCGTGAGGTGTACTCTTGACCTTATTTTTGTCCGAAATGAATTTGGGCCCATTTTTTTCGCGTACGGAGCAAATGCGATTTAGTTTCAGATAAATCTGTTTCAGAGATTTTTTGACCTCCTCTACGCTTATGTCTTATGGACCATTCTTTCCGACGATTTATTAGATTCAGTAGGGGCGGGGTAGATTATCTCTCAAGAACCTACTTCGTTAGATGAACTAAAACGACATTGGAAACATAGCATATTTTGTCTGCTTTTTAGTTGTAATCCATGACTTGATGACTCTCTATCATATGTGATAATATTTATGACTATCCCTACATATTATAAAACAACGTCCCCCGTCCCGCGTCTGCCTGTCTGTCTGTCTGAATGCGATAAACTCAAAAAGTACCGAACGGATTTTCATCCGGTTTTCACCAATGGAGTGATTCATATATGATAAAGGTTTAGGTGTATTGTTGAATACGGTGATTGTTTAAGATGTCGGAAAAAATCATGCCGACCGGAGGCATAAATCAATAGAGTTATATGAAAACAATTAATTAAGAATTAATACATTGTTTACCCGGATTAACACATAGGGTACTTTTAATCCCAGTAGTTCGTTCCGTGGGATATTTTACGACATCCACGCGGGCGAAGCCGCGGGCAAAAACTAGTATTCCATAAAGGCTCGTGCAAACAGACGCGATATCGCGGGCCCGACAGGCAGTGGTACCTTTGTCGACAAAGGTACTGCTGCCAGTCGCGCCCGCGATATCGCGTCTGAAGAAGTGAAGTTTTTTCGAAACTGTACCGACAATTACTGTTTCAAAAGCACTACTGACATTTTAAATCCATTTAGGTTTTTAATGAGTCTGGCGAAACTACTGAAGCTTTTAAGCTAGACAGCGGTACCTTTGTCGACAAAGGTACCGCTGCCTGTCGCGCCCGCGATATCGCGTCTGTTTGCACGGGCCTTAAAGCCTAGCTTAAAAGCTTCAGTAGTTTCGCCAGACTCATTAAAAACCTAAATAGATTTAAAAATGTCAGTAGTGCTTTTGAAACAGTAATTTTCGGTACAGTTTCGAAAAAACTCCATTTTCATTAATTTCAGTGGTTTACCTATGTTTTCGCACAAGCCAGAGTAATTTTACCTTTTTTACTATAATAGGTAACAAAAATAGCTCGATGGATGCATAATTTATGTGATCAACTGATCATTAAATAATGATCACATAAATTATGCATCCATCGATTACTTATTTCGAGATTAACAGTTTCACCTGCATATATATTAGGCTACTAGGTGCAAACGAGCTACCGGCCACAGCCACCGGTAGCACAGCGACAAGCAGTTCAAATTCAATCTATTTTACAAGTAAAAAAAAAAAATAAGCTAGCTAGAGTCGACATTTCCTATCTGAGAATAAATGGCAAAACAAACTTGTATGGTAATAATTTTGGTCAGATCTAGTGAAGACCATCATGCATCTAGATTAGCGTCTCAAATGTCTTTTGAGGAAAGAATCACACTTTAAGTGGATCTGTCGAGCCAGCGCAAGCATTTGTCAGTAATTGTGTAGCTCAACAACCCAGAACTTAAGGAGCTCAACGACTCGACGCACAATACCAAAGAAAGGAAAGGATTTTCGTCTTCTAGAAAATTTATAATCCCCTTTTTCATAAATTTTAGTTTTAATACAGCTCTTAAATCGTTTCATGGGTAAATTTCGAATGTTACACTGACATTAGGTCAGTAGTTAATTGATTCAGGCGTGACTTTGCGGAAATCCATTATAAAATACAATAGACGTAAATATATTTAGTAACCTATTCCGCTTGACTAAAATAGGAATTCAGCGGAATAGGTTACTAAATATATCTACGTCTATTGTATTTTATTAGGTAAGTAGGTACACAAAAAGACCCAAATTCATGTGATAATTGGGGAGCATTATCCTCTTCGCAAATCCTACTCTAATTAAAGTTATGCATTTATCATATGTGTGAATGGCAAACTGTTTTCAGCCAACCTGAAAACCGAAACAAGTATATAAATATTAAGGTGTTAACTAATTTTAATATAACCTTCAAATAATAATTTATCGTTCACTGTTTGACGGCACATTTAACGAAGCAAAATGGAGAACCCAATATTAATGGAAAAGATGATTATACAATTCGCATTTTCCCCACTTTACTTCGTGTTATGAAATACGCCTCAACGAAAACTTAATTTTATTGAAATATTCAATCATCTGGATGACGGAAATTTAAAACACATATTTTGCCAGGATATAAAATAAAATACCTGCATTACCTGACACCAGAAGATGAGATGAAGAGGGTCGGGTTATTGACTGTACAACTAAATTAAAAGTGGTAAAAAAAATTGGAAATGAAACTGTTACATAATAGGGGTTATTAAACCACGAGTGTGAGTTTATAAACCCCACGGATATCTATGATAAACCCACACGAATTTTTATACCGAGTTATGTGCAGTATTATATACTACTTTACCTAAACTCATCCAATTATATTAAAAACAATAAATAAATGGCACCCACATCCAAAATTACACCGTAGGGTTACGCGCCACAGCAGCCTCACGTCAAATAACGTAATCGAAAAAAAAAGTCATTATTTTGTCAGGGAAAGATTTTTGTTATTTTTTTTTATTTCAAGTGGATAAAGCCTGTGCTTCTACCATTTTTGCTTTCAGATTATACGATATGTAGGTATATGAAATCTACGATTGACTGTAGTAGAGTATCACGACAGTGATTTACATTCAAATATCTAAAAATGCCTACCTAAGGTACCCAAAAATTTTAAATGAACCCGCCTGTACTCCGCTTAGGGTGATGTGTGCTTATAGTAGGGATAGCACGGATTAGCACCCACATTTCTCTATACTCCATTTGAAATAAGATTAGACGTATAGATAAGCCTTTTTTACATTCCGTTCAACCGATTTTGAATTCTATTGCGTTGGTGGCATGACAAATGGCAGCCGCAGTAGATAGTTGGTATTGTGTAACTTTTTTTGCTTTTAATGCTATCCTTATGCCTACGGTTGAACGGATCAAAATCGGTTGAACGGATTGTAAAAGGGTTTGTTTGTGTGTCTAATCTTAATTCAAATGGGGTATAGTTATGAATAATAATGTATAAGTCCCATGTAATGGGGGCGAGGGCGAGCCTATTGAAGTTTAGACATATTTAGACATAATAGTGACCTTATTAGTGATGTTTTTCAGAAAGGTCAGGTGCGTAAAGGCTCGTACAAACAGGCGCGATATCGCAGGCGCGACAGGCAGCGGTACCTTTGTACGAGCCTTAACTCGTCGCGAAAGGCGGTGTATGACCAATGCCCTGTTTATCAAAACTAAAGGCTCGTGCAAACAGGCGCGATATCGCAGGCGCGACAGGCAGCGGTACCTTTGTACGAGCCTTAACTCGTCGCGACAGGCGGTGTATGACCAATGCCCTGTTTATCAAAACTAAAGGCTCGTGCAAACAGGCGCGATATCGCAGGCGCGACAGGCAGCGGTACCTTTGTACGAGCCTTAACTCGTCGCGACAGGCGGTGTATGACCAATGCCCTGTTTATCAAAACTAAAGGCTCGTGCAAACAGGCGCGATATCGCAGGCGCGACAGGCAGCGGTACCTTTGTACGAGCCTTAACTCGTCGCGACAGGCGGTGTATGACCAATGCCCTGTTTATCAAAACTAAAGGCTCGTGCAAACAGGCGCGATATCGCAGGCGCGACAGGCAGCGGTACCTTTGTACGAGCCTTAACTCGTCGCGACAGGCGGTGTATGACCAATGCCCTGTTTATCAAAACTAAAGGCTCGTGCAAACAGGCGCGATATCGCAGGCGCGACAGGCAGCGGTACCTTTGTACGAGCCTTAACTCGTCGCGACAGGCGGTGTATGACCAATGCCCTGTTTATCAAAACTAAAGGCTCGTGCAAACAGGCGCGATATCGCAGGCGCGACAGGCAGCGGTACCTTTGTCGACAATCTTCGACGGTGTTTGTCACAATATCGCGCCTGTTTGTACGAGCCTTTACAAGCCTTGTATTATTACCAAAAGTCATTATTTTGTTCACAAGTATTTTTACACTTTTATTCGTGATTTTGTTTAACAAAAAAAAAAAAAATTGTAAGTTACAACTTGTAGAAAATCATAACAAATCCTGGGAGTGTCCGGCAACTCTCTATTCCGTCTTACAAGTTTACAAGTGTCGTGCTTAGTACCGCAATAAATGTTTAAATTCGTAAAACGTGGTCAAAAGAGAGAGATGACCGGATGCCCGTATCCCAGCAGTGGGAACATTAAGGCTGATGATGAATATGGAGATGAGCTATGAATTTAACGGAAATTAACATTCTAAGTAACTTGTAAACGTGTAGACGGTCCCTAGATCCCCTAGATGCCCTAGATCGTAAACGAGGCAAAGAAGTATGTAAGGATCGCAGCAGGTGGCGTTCTGTAGTGTCTGCCTACCCCCATGGGAAGAAGGCGTGAATTTATGTATTTATTTCAACTTTCACGTTTAAACTCCTACGCGACTGTTCAGTTCATTGAACGATAGATATAATGTAATACCTATGTAAGAAGACTGATGGATGGACATTTATGATTCGTCATCATTTCCTTTAGGTCAGTGATAAATGATAGAATCCAATTCGGCAACCCGAGACTCAACCCACCCAAAATCAAATCCTAATTTAGATCATCGAATTCTCTTTTAGTGTTATTAAGATGAGATCTAGGATAGAAGCTGGATTATAGATGCGTATATTTTTCTTATACAGCGTGTATCAGAAAGGTGTGGTAATATTTAAGGATGTGGTACAGACCATCAAACTGGAGCTCGTGGCTAAGTAATAACAGCCGCACGGGTCGATCCATCAGGTTAAGCTACGCTTGCCGGGGTTGGTCTGTGGATGGGTGACCATCTTTACATACCGAGACTCCTCCATGCCTCGGAAAGCCCGTTAAGCCGTTGGTCCCGGCTTTCATTTCGTGGATCTTTGACAGTCGTTACGGGTCGTCAAAAGCCCGAAAGTCTGACAACCAGTCTTAACAAGGGGTATCGTATTGCCCAGTTACTGGGTTGTGGAGGTCAGATAGGCAGTCGCTCCATGTAAAATACTGGTATTCACCTGCATCCGGTTAGCCTGGAAGCCGATCCCAAAATAGTTGGGAAAAGGCTGGGCAGATTGATACAGACCATCAAACTGAACAACTTTTTCCATGGGACCAACATTATAATTGCGAAAAAATTATCAGCTGTCCCATACAGGGTGTAAGGGACAGCCCTCCGCAAATTAGGGCATTCAGCACCTTATTTTGAAAAAAAAAAAACATTTTTTTTGTCGTTTTTCTTTTACTATACCTTTATTTCAATGTAAAATTACATTCTCTGTACGCAGCACTCCATTTATGTAAATAAAACCAGCAATTAATTTTAAAATACGATGCTCTGAATTTACATTGATTTAATCACGTGCCGCGAGCGCGCCGCCCCGCCACAGGGCGTGCGGTTTTATTACCTCACGCGCAATGTATCGTTACCGACAAACCTGGCTAGGTTTTTGGATTACATAACGTTCCATAACGTTCCTGAAATAATTTCATGTACCGGTCGTCTTAGTATGATAATTATGCTGAATTCATCCCATCAGTCTGCGGAGGGCTGTCCCATACACCCTGTATACAAAACTTCAATACTTATTCGACCCAAATATATAGGATACCTGATAACTTTTTGTAACGTCTTTTATATGGGACTGAAACATAACTGGCGAAATGTGGGTATACTATGCTCAACCCTTCGGGGATACAGGCGTGATGATATGTTATGTAATCATACTAAACTCGCGACAATCTAAGAAGTCCGTTTTGACAGCTATAAAAATCCTTTGTGTAGAGATGAAAAAAAAAATGGTTTCTTATATATTTTGGTTGGTTGGTTGGTTATTGGTATATATATATGGTTTTTTATTTATTCTCGAGACATATCGATTAAACATACTTAGAGAGTTTGTAATCGACCACTTATCTACATTGCTTAAAACTAATTTTCAAGGCATAACGTTTTGTTACAAGTACGAGAACGAAACGTCAAAACGGACTTCTTAGATTGTCGCGATTATAGCAATACAAATGTGAAAGATTGTATGTTTAGATGTTTGTTACTCAAACATGCGAAAACGGCTTAACAGATTTAGATGAAATTCGGCACACAGATAGTTTATAACCTGGATTAACACATATAATACTTTTATCCCAGTAGTATAATAGATAATTTACGACCTCCACGCAAGCGAAACCGCGGGAAAATGCTAGTAAGTTCATAAACAGAGTTTCTTCTGGAACCCTTTGACTTCATATTCTTGTCGGTGAGTTACTCTTGTAACTCATAAAACCTCTTGATAAAATTATACCGAACGTAAGCAATCTTTGGTTAAAATAGTGTATTAAATTCTGAAAGCAATTACGTAATAAAACTACGATATCATAATGTTATGATTCCGTGTAAATGGAATTTATTTTCAGAAAAAGGAAATGTTGCTAACTACATAATCAAACGATGCTGCTGAAATAAATTATTCCAGTAGGTACTAAGAATCTATACATCTATACAAATAAATAAAATTTTAGTATAACAGGTTTTTACTAAATGCATATGAAAGTATATAGTATATACGGCACTTATATCAAAAAACATTTTTTTTTTGTCTGTATGTATGTTTGTTCCGGCTAATCTCCGAAACGGCTGGACCGATTTTGATGGGACGGCACTTTTATTTTAGAAAAGAATTTGCGTCCACACGGGTGAAGTTTTGAGATCTAGTGTAAAACCAAGTCGGTTAATGTATTCAGTACCTAGGTACTGTACTAGGACATTCCCATAGATAGCTATCTATGGGAATATCTATCCAACAACTTTGGCATAAATTTTTACCTCGTTAGTTACTAACAACATTTTAACCGTACCGTTTAGTGACCGAATCATTATTAGGTAGACATCTTTATTTCTTTAATATTTATATAGAATATGACTTTACCATCACACGACAATCGCACAACATAATCAAAAATAATAATATTTACTATTTTATATAGTCCTTATTAAATAAAGCGCTCAGAGCGCTAATATATGGTAGATTTTGTTGTATGTATGTAGATTCTATTGCCGTGTGCGATTGCCAAGTCATTCTGTTTGTTAAAGAAATACATACAAGGTGCTGAATGGCTTCGAGAAAAGGATGGTACGGCTGTGCCTTTGTTTATTTGATTTTACACACTTATTAAAGATTTAAAAAAAAAATTAGGTACCTATAGTTTGTTGTAACATAGATAGGTACTGGTAATACTTTAACACCATACATAATATTATAAAAAGTACCACGAGCTAGTTTTTACAAAATTAGGTTCTTCAGGAAGTTGTAAGTAATATTATCACCTATTATGTAGAAACCAATTTATCTATTAGGTACTTAAATTAAATATTACTCACATACACCAAATATTTCTGATACATTTAAAGGTCAGTGCGTTTCAGCAGATACCTAATGAATAAAACATGCTATTTGGCGTATTCGGCCTAAGGCAGTCCATTAGTGGCGTAACTCAATGCCTTTCTGGTCAGGTCAATTTCGCCCTATTTCGGCATCCCCACGTATCGAAGTATAGGAAAAAAAATCTATTTCGGTATTGGCAAATTAATTGACCCAGTTACGTGACGGCTTTCATCGTTAACGTTATTCTCTGGACGTGAATTAAGCTGAGCTGACTTTGTTCACATACATCGTTCTAAACGTTAACACACGTTTCTTCTGGATTTATTTTAAGGAATCTCTATGAAATGGTGGTTCGGGCAAAGTATTATTGGATGTTTCCATCAGGAATTTCTCAGTAGCAGCCCGGAGTCTGCTCGCCCCCTGTTACATGCTGGGCATAAACCTGTACTATCGAAATCTTAATTAACCCTTGGAATTTGTTATTAAAACTTCCGCTTTTCTTTGAATGTTATCATTTATTATGGCTCAAACTTATTTTTTAGGGTTCCGTACCCAAAGGGTGAAACGGGACCCTATTACTAAGACTCCGCTGTCTGTCTGTCTGTCCGTCTGTCACCAGGCTGTATCTCATGAACCGTGATAGCTACATAGTTGAAATTTTCGCAGATGATGTAGGTTTTTCTGTTGCCGCTATAACAACAAATGCTAAAATGTAAATATTTAAGGGGGCTCCCATACAGTAAACGTGATTTTTTTGCCGTTTTTATAGATAATCGTACGGAACCCTTCGTGTGCGAATCCGACTCGCACTTGGCCGGATTTTTTATATTTGCAGTAATGTTAACACTCTGAGGGACACTAAACTAAAGTTTTTTTTTAAAGTTTAGGTACTTTCAACTAAATTTAGACATTCGTAGTGTTATCTATTAAAAACTGATTAAATCGTAAAATGTATGCCAATAAATTATATAATTTTGGAATGTGCTCATCAAGGCCTTCAATTGGATACCCATATTGTAAATAATTGAAGATATATATTATTTTTTACATTCGAAAATGGACGTTCCGTTGCGATATTGATTTTAAAAAAAAACAAAAAACATATCCTATGTCACTCGAGATGATATAATGGTTCTAACGATACCTCATACATCAAAATCCGATCAGTCATTTAAAAGTTATGGTGGATTAAAGAAACTCGCACACATACATACATACATGAACCCTGAAAACATTACCCTTTTTGGGCAGTCGTGAAAAAAGCAGTTGGGTTAAAGAAAACTATTGAAAATTGTAATATTTTATAATTTATTTTTAATCATATCTTTGGTAAGTACAATGGCTTATGGGTTATGGCCCCAGGTGTTGGTTCTTTGGTACCTACGTCTTGGTGTTCCGCTTATCTTGATACGTAATACAAAAGAGTATTTACTTAATTAAACCAGTTCTTTGATCGGGCTGTGACAGAATCATTGACGAAAAGGTAACTGCACTTAAAAGGTTTTAGGCTCATTTAGCATTAAGAAACGAATAATAATTATATTAGTTACTGACTCCGAAGTCAGGTAAACCTAATACAGTCTGATTTCTTGATTAAATTCAGTGGTTAAAGTTCAGAAGAGCCCCACTTCTTGGTAATATAGAGCCAGTAAAATAAACAATGAATTTCCAAACAAAGGCTTGGAAGATTCCGTGTGTCATTCGGGTATTATTCCTAATTGTGGTTTATTCAAAATTCATTGTGATGACTAAAGAAATAGAAGCTCATTTTGGATGTAGATTTATTTCTAGGAAATTAAATATTAAATCACCCAATGATACCGTCACAAACCGCTTGAAACTTAACTCGTAAAACAAATAAATAGGCGTAATCAAAGTCTATTTGAATTCGTACTAAAATAAAATTTTACAAATAACTCATGAAAAATTAATCTAACTTATTCTTCTGTGAGGGATTTGCAAAAATCCGAATCCGAAGGGCGGCTTCCACCGCACGCTAACTGAGTTTAAAGTTGTTCATTTCAATATTGATAGGAGTTGACAGGTAACGTAGCTCAGCCCTCACAAGCTTAGCTGGTCGGTGGAATTTAAGCTGTGTGTGTGCTGTCAGTGGTGGTATAAAGTTATTCAACCGTTCGAAATTGCAATGACAGTTTTAAAACATTTATTCCTAATTACATTTTACTGGGAAGCTATCATTAAAGAGGAATAGAAGTATACTACACATAGTATACATTTTCTGTGGTTCTTATTCAACATCGTAACAAAGTTTTATCCTATCAGACCCATGTCAAACTTCACAACTTATTTATTCTACATTCGTTTGCTACCAAAGATTATAATTTAAACAAAACACGTATTTGAGCTTTTGCGTTCAACCAGCGGAAATTCTGCTCAATTAATTCCATGTTTCAATAATATTTTCGCCGACTTTCAGTAAACATTTGATAAATCAGTTTGTTATAAACATGCTAAGTAAAATAAATAAAAAAAATCGCCTATTGACTAAATAAATTTCCTTTATACAATTATAACATATTATCTTTGGGAAATCTTCGGTTACGACTTATCTCACAACTATTAATATATCTATCATATAAAACATTTTAATTCTAGACACTAGTAACATTTTAATATTTCGTCGAAAACTGACAATCATTTGGAATGGTCGTCTTTTAATTTTTTTTATAACTTGTGTTGAATCAAAGCGATGTATCGTAATTTTACAAGCTAGATTAATTTAATTAATGACTAAACTAATAAAAAGTTCAAGCGATGCTGCCATATTTTAATGAGATTTGATTCTCAAAATGTTGCAAAAAAAAACTTTCTCAGTTTTTAATCTACGAACATTATAAAGATTAACATTATTCCCATCAGAAACTTGCAACTTCCAATTCTGTAATTTTCATGTTCATTCGAACGATACAGCACCGTCTTCGATTCAATATTAATCGTTATCGAAACGTTTTTTTTTTAAATTTCTATGTCTTTGACATCCTTCTTATTTACAATAATATCACACATTGATATTGTACACTAGTACGAAACACCTTTACATCTAGGTGACTATTGTTGGCTTCGGTAAACAACCTGTTCATGCGTTAACCGCAAAAATAAGGAAATAGTGTGCCATCAGCCCTTTTTTTGTTCAATCCATTTTGAATTCTATTCCTTTAGAGTAGAGTTGAAAAGTAAAGGTCTATTTTCTATGATTATTACGTAGAATTTAACCGCGATTACTGCATGAACACGTCATTATTTATGGCCGCGACGCAAACAATCGTCATCTATATGTAAGAGGTCTTCGATTTTTTTATAGTTAATTAGAATCCGAACTGTTTTATTCGGTACTGCTTATTTTGTTTAGGTATATAAAAGTCTACATTTATTGTAATACTTACTTACTTTAGGTAGTAGAGTGACTGAGTAATCGTAAGGGTAGGTTTGATTTTATAATATTGATTTGTATAAACTACATAGAGGTAACAAAGCTTCAGTTCCTTTAAATTAAATTTGGTATACATTTCAGTAGGTAAGCATTGATTTGGTGAAGTTCATTTACTTTCCAAATATTTTGTATATTAAATTAAATTAAATTATATTCAGTTTTGGAAAAATATACTCGTTAGAATCTTTTAGCAAGAACCATTCAATTTTAAAGTTAAAATGCGAAAGTGTTATTTTACTAACATGTTTTATTTCATAGTTCTAATTTAATATCGTCAATATAGTAGATAATACACTACCTGAGTAAGGTGATTGCTTTCTAAAGATACTTTAGGTAAAGTTCTTTGCTGTACATTATTTCTAAAGCTTAATTAATTAATTATAATACTATATAATAATAATAGTTTATATTATTATAAATTATGTACATAATTATATGACATAATAGAATAGACTCGTATTGACATAGACAGGTGAATGTTATTCTGATAGCAATTGCTTTAAATCGGAATGTAATAGTTTAGTTTGGAAACAATTAATTTCTAAATTGGATGTGTATTTAGATAATTTTATTATAGTATTATTATCTTCAAGTACATTATTTAAATAGAGAGAAGTTTATGTATCACAATTTAAAAGGTATAATGGTATAATAAACTAATTCGTTATTTGAGAAAAATAACAATACCTACATTCATGTCATTGTCATATTTTGTTTTTACCCAATACGTTGAATTGATTGGTTAGTAACTCTGCCTAACAGTCACAGTCAGCTGACTCACAAACTAACATTTGTTCAACATATTTAGCCCTATTGAGTATTTACATCAATGAAAAATTCAAAAAATCTCACCGTTTACATTTAAACACATTTTTATATGCTTGTCTGTATTCATTGGACATCACAACATAAATGACGGGGTTCGCACAGGTCGTGAAGTATATAAGAACGTACCCAAACACGTTTGCTACTGAATGCGTCGTAGTCTCAAAGAATATAGTCTTCATCAACGTGATAGGCAAGTGGCAAACACAAAAGGAGACCATGATAGCGACTATCATCGTCAATAGCTTCTTGTCCTTCTTCGTAGGAAGTCGTGGCTTCATCGGTGCCGTGGTCCATCTCATTGTAGCTATAAAACTGCGACGAAAGTTTTTTGTTTCGTCGCCAAGTGCACGCGCAGCTTCAGGAGTGGTCGACTGCCTCTCTGATTCTGATGGGGTACTATCGGTGGACGTCGATAGTTCCGCGCCAGTTTGCATAAAACAAAGGTGCTTCATAGGAAAATTAGGCACGGTGTTTCTAGACGGACGTTTATCCAAATCCACAATTCTTGTTGCTATTGTCGTCGTACTCATGCTTAAAGATTTCATTTGGACAGCATTGCTGTGCGATTTTCTTGCTGTTTTTCTGACAATCCATAGTATTCGGGCGTAGCACGAGATGATCGCAACGCTTGGGAGGAGAAAGGCAATGATGAAGAGGAATTTCTTCGGTGAATGGTCATTGTCATCGGGGACGATGGTACAGGACCCAGTTATGGGATCCAAGCTGAACTCGCCCCAAAGCCCGAGACACGTGGGTATCAATGCTCCGAAAGGGAATATCCAGAGACCTACCATCATCAGGCATATGTTCCTGGTCGTGTATAATCTGTTGACAAAACGTCATTTCAATTAATATTTCCATTCAATAATACAAATATTACGTAAGTAAATAATTCCAAATTAGGTAAGTACTAATAGGGAAGTATGATGGAGTTTGCCATGTAATGCATTGGGTTCCAATTACACCAAAATAAATAAAATATTTATAAATGTTATTCATATTTATATGCAAACCAAATATGTAAGTAGTTTTGCGTTGCACGTAAAACAATTTCGAAGAGCGCAAAGTTCCTTCTCCATTATTTGTAGGCATCATAACATAAACTGACATCATAATATAAAAACACAAAATAAATACTTTATGCAATACTAGCTGCGCCCCGCGGTTTCACCCGCGTAAGTCTCGATCCCGTAGGAATATCGAGATAAAAAGTATCCTATGTGTTAATCCAGGTTGGTTTGCATATAAATTATCTGTTTGCCAAATTTCATCCAAATCCATTCAGCCGTTTTTGCGTGATTGAGTAACAAACATCCAAACACACGACCTTTCACATTTATAATATTAGTAGGATAAATACTAATACTTTATACAATATAAATACTTTATGCTGACATATCAAGGATAAACTGTAAGATATTGCCTTTTTCATAAATATACTTACTTGGGATAAAGCCTTGGATGCGATATCATGACATATCTGTTGATAGTGATAGCCAGGACTGTGAACAGTGATACAGCCACCAGCGCGTATCTGGCAAAGGGGAACATATGGCAAAGGATCTTCCCATGAGCCCAGGATCTGTTGTAGAAGGTGGAGGCAGCCAGGGGCAGGATGAAGCAGCAGAACAGCAGGTCGGAGCAGGATAGGTTGATGATGAATAAGGCCGTCGCGTTGCGGACCTGTAAAAGATAGGAGACATTTTTTTAGAAGTTGTTGTGGTCTTGAAAGGAAGTGATGAAAAGTTAAGAAAAACTCATCCTCAAAACCTCAATTACAAGAGCAGTGGTGGCCCAGTGGTAACGGCCACGACTTACGAGTTGTAGGTCGTAGGTTCGAACCCTGACAGGCGCTTTACTTTGTGTAAATTGTTATTTCATCGCCACTGCTCTCAAAACGGTGAAGGAAAACATCGTGAGGAAACCGGCATGTCCTAGAACCAAAAATTCGAAGACATGTGACATCTACCAACCCGCACTGGGCCCGCGTGGTGGATTACGGCCCGCTCCCTCTCACAGAGAGGAGGCCTGTGTCCCAGCAGTGGGAACATTATAGGCTGATTATGTATCATTTCAAGTTTCTGTGCAAAGACACAAAAAAAAAGAACAGTTGGAATCTCTTGTAGCTGCGGTGGCTCAAATGGCAATGAAATATTTACTAGATACCTAACCGATTTGTTCTGAGAGGGTCCACAATGATCCTGTCTTTTTAATCTACTATCTACTACCTAAAGAAAAATAATTGTGAATAGGTAATTAGCGACAAGCTGTTGATGACGATTGCGACAAAAACAAATTAAGTACTTATCGGTGAAAAACCGTGAAATCATATAAATAAAAATTGAGGAAATAATCCGATCTGTAACGTTTTAAATGAATCCACTATTTGACTCCAAAATCCATTATAATATCATCTCGACAATTAAATCATTTGTTATTTATTTCCCAAAACGTACATTTGTATGATTCAATACATTATATCTAAATTTATTATTAATTAATTCATTACAATATAAACATAGTTGAAATGCTCAACAATAATTCAATGAACGACAGTAGATTATTAAATAAATAAATTGATTTGACAGATTTGATAAAATAAAATAATTAATAATCATTACTAATTGTACTATTCTAAGTACCTATTTCATGTGAATATATACCTACGTATTGGTTTTAAGCGGAATGGAATAGTGACGTCAATTTACATGTTCATACAAATTGGTCATACAACAACACACAATAAATCCTTCGTAACTGTACGTGGTTATGCGGTTTAGTCTGTTTACGTTAATATTGTATTAAGAGTACCTTTCTGTGAACTACGTCTTTCCCCACTACATTCAGGACTAGTAACAATAGATAGCTATTGTTATCCAAACACGTCTGCGGAGTTTCTCTAGCTAGTTTAATTTAACCCTGTATATAGATACAGGGTTAAATTAGTAGAGTAACTCCGCAGACGTGTTTGGATATCTACATTATACGATCAACTAAAAAAATAGAAGATTTGATGATTTTTTTGGGGTCAATGACCAGTGGTATTGTTGTTAAGTACTTGAAGTTATCATCTGCCTAGCCTTTACCAACTATGTTGGGGTCGGCTTCCAGTCTAACCGGATGCAGCTGAATACCAGTATTTTATATGGAGCGACTGCCTATCTGACCTCCACAACCCAGTAACTGGGTAATACGATACCTTGGTAAGACTGTTTGTCAGACTTTCGGCATTCTCACTACCTGTAACGACTGTCAAATATCCATGAATGACAGCCGGGACCAACGGCTTAACGTGCTTTCCGAAGCACGGAGGAGTCTCGGTATGTAAAGATGGCCACCCTTCCTCGGACCAACCCCGGCTAGCGTAGCTTAAACCGATAGATTAACTCGTGCGGCTGTTATTACTTAGCCACGAGGGTTGAGTCAATTGATGAGAACAAAAGGTGTACTTATTTTATATATTTTTTCCTTCACGAGCTGTTGTTTGTTGTTCTGGTAGGTACCTAATCAGGTAAAGTCACACGTCTGGTAGGCACTCTACTATTTGTTAATCATAAATACTATTCAATGAGCAATATTTGTAGGTTTGCATACTAATATTATAAATTACAAAGTAACTCTGTCTGTATGTTACCTTTTCACGCCTATAACCGGATTTTGACAAAATTTGGCAAGGAGATAGATGGCATCCTGGGGAAGGACATAGGCTACTTTTTGTTTCAAAATAATCCTATAGGGGGTGATATAGGGGATGAAAGTTTGTATAGGAAACCCAGCATTTCTTAAGTATCCCACGGGAACGTACTACCGTTCTCGTAGGACGATATCCGACATCCGACAAGCCGCCGGCAAAAGCTACTATATACATGTATATATTTGTAATCACTAGCTCGAAAACGGCTCTAACGATTTCGATTAAAGTTGCAATATAGGGGTTTACAGGGGCGAAAAATTTATCGAGCTAGGTCTAATTACCCGAAAAATTCGTTCGTAAATTCGTTTTCGTTTGTTCCGTTCGTGTAACTTTTATAGCTAACTATAGTTGCTTCAACTTCTAGTGTGTCACAAGCAACTACATCACCAGGCTTAAGTTGGCACTAGGTATATGCTATACAGCATGAATCATTTAAGGGTTTGGTACAGGCAAATTGAAAAAATAATGAGCCGCCACATACATTTGGTTCAAGTAGGTTTTTTTTCGCGATTACTGTGTTGGCCCCATGGAGAAAGTTGTTCAGTTTCATGGTTTGTACCTATATCCTTTTTGACCACACCTTTCTAATATATGCTGTATAGGTACATAGGGTTTATTATTAGGTAGGTGTATGTCTCAATTACAAATTGAACACAACATTGTAATCGTTAACCACAAGTATTTACAAACACCGTTTTGCGCAAGAAGTTAGTGTTTGATTTCGATAACATTATTAGGTAACACTCCTATTTTCCCGAAGGAAATACATCAATTACGTAGATACTGGAAATAGGTACATTTAGTACAATACTAGTAACTGTACCGTTGGTCTCGTGGTTGCATAGTGCCACTGATGAGCGTGGGGACCTGAGTTCGATTCCCGGGTCGGGCAAAGTCCTATTGTGTTTTTCCCTTCGGAATTTCTTAGTAACAGCCCGGAGTTTGGAAGTTGGCGGTGTGATACCCCCGTGACTCGGAAGGCACGTTAGCCGCTGGTCCTGCGCCTGATCTCTATCCAGTCGTCTCGGGTTGCCGTCCTATCGGACTATGAGAGTGAGGGAAGAGAGAGTGCACTTAAATACGGTCTGGAAGACTATATACAATACTGGTGCATGAAATTCGTACGTGCCGATTGACAGCTACCGTTCTTGTTTTCAAATGATAGTTTATACTATTGTTTACTAATTAGCATGAGTTTTAGAAACTACATTTAGAACGTATACGAGATAATAAAATGGTATAGCATAATAGGCCTGTAATGTTCCACTGCTGGGACACACGCCTCCTCTCTTCGAGAGGGAGTGAGCTGAAATATACCAAGCGCGCCCAGTGCCGGTTGGTAGATGTCACATGACTTTGAATTTTTGGTTTTAGGACAGTTTCCTCACGATGTTTTCCTTCACCGTTTTGAGAGCAGTGGTGATGAAAATATTTACACAAAGTAAAGCACCTGTCTGGTTTCGAACCCACGACCAACTCGGTAAGTCGGGGCCGTTAACATTTGGCCATCCCTGGTTATAAAAATGGCATGTTGTGTTCAATTGCTATTTCTAGGTTACTGTGGCCATAAAAAGATGCTTTACTGATAAAAATCTAAAAAATCCTATTTTATTTTCAAATCTTCGCAATGAGCTTCCATTGCTTTGGCGGGGTTTTATATCTGTCTGATTGTTTACAGCTGAGGGGCGATTCCCGATTCTTAAAAATGAATCCGCAATCTGTCAAAAATGCAATTAATTTACCAACATTTTTGACAAGCTTGACAGATTGCGGCTTGAATGTGAACAAAAAAGGTGTCATATAAATACACATGGTGTCATATATATATGAGAATCTAATATTATAAAACTTAAATCGCAAAAATCTATACACAAAAAACTAAAGATTGTCTTTAGTCAGTTATAATGAATCACGCATTCTCTACCTCACTCGACTTTGTTTTAGCATTGTTTGAGGTGTCCAAATGTCACCAAAAAAACCGGCCAAGAACGCGTCGGGCTCCCACACGAAGGGTTCTGTACTTACCATAGATATAAGAAAGCTAAGATTGAGCAAAAACGCCGACAAAAAATGCAAAAACCCTTTAATTACTAACTTTATTTAATTTTTACTATTTATTGTTATATCGCCAATGTAAATACACAATCTATGAAAATTTCAACTATCACCTATTACGGTTCATGAGATTCAACCCGCTGACAAACAGACGGGCGGACAGCGGAGCCTTAGTAATAGGGTTCCGTTTAGCACCCTTGGGGTACGAAACCCTAAACAGCCTATGATTTGTTATTGGAACAATAATTACGTAAGGAATACCCGGTCAAGTTCGCAGTAAAACTACCAAATATAGGTACCTACGTCAAACGTACGAATTTAAAAACAAACGAGCGTTCGTTGTTATAAATAAATTCCTTTCGTGAATCAGTCATAAGTACAATACAATTTTCCTGTAGGTAAGTACACCTATTGTTACCATAGAATAACACGGCTAAATAATATCGCTATGAACCAGAACGCGGGAAGTCCATTTACCATTATGGACTGGGAATAAAAGAAATACAACCTTTTGTGTAAGGCGCTTTGGAAGCTGTCGTAGGTTTGACGTAGGGTCTACGTCATAAGGCCGTGCACAGAAAAGAGGGGCAATAGGGATGATGACAATATTTTTTTAAATGTCCTTCTGGTTGATTAATAAAACATATTGGACAAGTATTTTTTCTGTTTTCACGTAATCAAAAGATTACGGCGATATATTGAGTTAAAATGTGGCATGACGTCACTAGTTTGTAGATTTTATAGTTATTTGAGACGTAGCGACCCCCACTCCCCAACTTTAATGCGTTTTATCTAAGTATTTTTTTTATTAGCTTAAGCTGCAAATCTAGTATTTCTCTGTATTTCTCCCTCGTGTTTATTATCTGATTAAAATTAAAAAAAAATATATATATATTTCTCAATCTCTCAAAAATACCTATAGTTTAACGACATTTTTGACAAGATTTGGCTATTTGATTTTCGTCGAGGTAACGGCGACTAGATTTTGATTTTTTTTTTAATTGCGCAAGTTCGCTACAAAAGTGTCTCATTCCCGAAGCAGTCTAAAATCGTTTCTATCGATACTATCTACAATCGACTTTCAAAACTGTTTATCCCTCGCAAAAAGTCGTCTTACAATAACTATGTTGATCTAAAATGACGGTCTATAGCCACTTCCGGTTCAGCAATAATCTCAAATTGTTTAATTAAGATTCAGTTCGTTCATTTCAATTTATTTGCATAGTCCGTCATTTTGAAATTGTCAGTAATACAAGCATCACATCCCGCAAGGTGTCGGCAAGAATGCAAGATGAACCTACCAATAATTTATAAAGTACCTGGTTTTCATGATTTCATTTTACCACTTTGTCGGTGTGAGTTATATGTATACCCATATCAACATTACATCATACATTAAAGCTTTCTAGTACTCTGAGCTAAGCCGCGGACAGACGGACAGACAGACAGACGTACATGGCGAAACTATAAGGGTTGTTGACTACGGAACCCTAAAAATTAGGTGAAATACCTCTTCATAATACTTGATTAAAACAGAAAGTAGCAGATGAACTCACCTTTCTACACCTTGCCAGCGCGACGATGGTGATGAGGTTCCCGGGGATGCCGATAAGCATGAACAGCATACAGCTGATGTACGCAAACCGCAGCAGCGGCTGGTCGTACTCCTCGAACAGCGGCACCTTCGCCAGAGCCTCATCAGACTCATAGGAGGCCAGACCAGCTATACCACTCACATTCTCACTACCCCACATCGAAGACCCACCCATTTTCAAAAACAAATCAATGCACGTCACTCAAAGGCAAACATTCCACTACAAATGAATACGGAGACTAAATTGTTATTAACTTTTGTTTATTCTATTTTCCTTAATGAGTCAATTTAACTGTCATGGGTACGCCCGATTGATAATGGTCCAGACCGCGGTTTGCCATAACCCGACGCGTCCTCTTTACTTTAATATTGCTTTCCAACTTTATTCACATGCGTCGGCTTATTGCTAAGTTCCGAACGTAATATTTTACAACATATAGATAGATATGAACAATGATTCATACACATTATTTTGAAGATAAAACATGTAAATCACTAAATACACTGAATGAGATGAAAAATACGGCCATAGGATGTATAATTTCTGGCATCCTGCTGACCGTTACTGAGTATCATTTTACGAGATTATTAGTTTACATAGATATATTAACATCTTATTTAAACTACTTCAGTATAAAACATTCTAATTGCTTCCTTTCCACCCCTAAGCACAATCACGGACGGTTCGCGATTACAAAATTGTCTACGTAACTGAACGTCCTCTTCGTATACACAAATAACTTTAACGCTGCCGCTGTCACTACAGTACACAACTTTATGGTCACTTATCTTTTACACACATGTACTTGAGTGTCCATTATTTGCAGTTATTCAGGCTGTCCAGCGATTTACGACTAGTCACGGCGGGCGCTTCTCGGAGGCGCCATCGCCGGGCGAACGTCACGCCCACCGACGACACATCAGCAGGTTCTTGTACGCCTGCCGGTACTCAGACGACATCACCACGTAAATGATAGGGTTGATACACGTCGTCAAGTATATAAGTATATATCCCGCGATATTCGCCGCTGGATGCGACGTGAACTCACGAAATATCTTCGTCAAAGTTATGGGTAAGTAACACACCCAAAATGATAGCATTATTGCCATTATCATCTTTAATAGCTTTCTGTCTTTCGGCGTGAGACGAGGCGGTCTCACGGAGGCAGGCGATCGTTTCAGTGCGACTGCTGCTTGTCGAAGACGTTTAGCTGTTTCTCCGCCGCTCGGTGTTCTAGGTTTAGCGTCAAGAGCACACTCCTCATCGTGACCGTCTAATGTATCGACGCCGGAAGAGGACGAACGTTCAGGTCCTGGAGTCGGCGGGCAGTGCAAAGCAGGTGGCGCAAGAAGTGCCCTTCGAGGCGGAGCCACGTGATTTATCCCATTTTCTGGACCAGGGGAACGTTCCAGAGCTGTAGAAGCTGATCCAACTGCGGAGTCTTCTAAACCTGGCCTTAATCGTCCCCGGGCTGGAGCACGGGACTTTCTAGCGGCTTCTCTTACTATGCAGAATATCCGCGCGTAACATATAACTATGGCCAGGCAGGGGAGCATAAAGGCGCCCACGAAAAGAAATTCCTTCGGAGATCGACCGTTCTTATCAGGAAGTATTGAACAGGAGCCTATCATGGGATCCAAGCCGAATCTGCCCCATTTCTCTAACCACGTTGCTATTAGCGCACCGAAGGAGAAGGCCCAGGTACTTGCTACCATTACTGCTAAGTACTGGCGTCGATACAACCTGTTGAGAAAACAAACGTTAAATTGATATCAAAACAACTAAATAACAATTAACAAGCGCGGAAGAATTAATTAATATTCTTAGTACAAGACGATAATACCAAAATATGACTCAAGATTTCCTCGTTGAATATTAAGGACGTCATAAACAATGATTACGCCAAATGTATAATTAGAATATACTCACTTGGGGTAGAGTCGAGGATGGGAGATCATGACGTATCTGTTGATGGTGATAGCCAGGACTGTGAAAAGGGACACAGCGACCAGCGCGTATCTGGCGAGAGGGAACATTCGGCAGAGTATCCTGCCATGAGCCCAGGACCGTCTCCAGAAGGTGGAGGCAGCTAGGGGCAGGTTGAAGCAGCAGAACAGAAGGTCGGAGCATGACAGGTTCATTATGAACACTGCGGTTGCGTTGCGAACCTGCAATTTGAAGATTGTTGTTAGTATTGTCCTTGTCGTTCAGTTTATTTTAAAGTAAAATTACTTGCAAAATGTAACTCGCCTTTTCTATTTTCATTTGTTTTAGAATGGTGACTAAACTATCAAACTGAGGATGGGCAACAATTTCCTTACGTGCGTTCAGAAACTGGTTTAGGAAATAATATAATAATTTTGCTACAACATTTGTTATAAAATCACCTATTGGGTGCTTGTTGATGTTGATCGTTCGTTCAACTTATTTCAGAAAGTTTTCAAACAAAGCGGTTCAGTTCAACGGCACATTAAAAATTCATTCAGTCACAAATTTTATTCTGGACAAGTTGGAAAAGCTTAACTCATTACCATTGAATTAACTAAATCAGCTAGCTTTGTTTATACTGAGAGACGAGCGAACACTGACCTAGGCTAAGAGAGCAATATTTCATTACATTTATTGTCATTCATATCACTGTTTGCGAATCAATCACTTCTTCACTCCGTAGTAAAGTTATTCTATTTTAGACTTCGGTTGTAATACTGTTTTATCTTGTAATACTTTTTTTTATCACTTCGGAAGTATGTTGAACATAAAAGTAACGTGTACTTGACAAAAATGATATCTTTGCATAATAAATACTTTATATGAAACGTGCGTGTTCAGGCAGATAAATTGGGACAAATTGTGTTTAATATTGTTCAGAAACGTGACAGTTTGGTTTTCGCCAGAGAACGCTAGGTGTGTACGTGTCACTGCGATTAAAAGATACTGTCATGGAATCAGACAAGACGGTAGGTAGCGAGTATAGCAACGCCATCTTTACATTCACATTTTAATCTAAAATATACGCCTCTATTTATTAACGTTTCTTAAACTTAAGAGACGTTTAAACGTCAAAGAATGCCTGATTAAGCAGATGTTAATCACTACTTAACTGGTCGCGAATCATATTTTGATCAAGATACAACAAGACAATGACCTGTCAATTGCAAAAACGTGAGAAAAAAATAATTTCGCGGGCTACCACTGCGAATCCACCTTAAGCAACGTTTATAAATAAATCCTTTTTTTCTGATGCTAATACAAACATCGCCCAAATAATAAGCCTGCTTTAATATCTTAAGCTTCAATCTTTGAAGTAATAGTATTTAGCTAACGTGTTTACTTTGGATACAAATACATGTATATCTCCCAAGAATATCTATCGTCTATTAGTAAGAGGCCAATGTCCATCAATAGACATTTACGATCTGATATAATGATTCACGATTCTTAAGTTATATCATTGTTTATTTAACACAGCGAAGCAAGTATATCAATGCAGCGAAGTCAATTAGTCAATGGCTGAACACGTATCTATGAGTGTCAATATCAGTTATCTTAAGAGATATATTTAGTCTCATTCTTAAACTATAATATTGATAGTCAAATAGTAAATATATTAGACACTTTATGTGGGAAATAAATAGAGATATTTATATCTTTATTTGCATTCCATAATATTAATAAGATATTGCTTGATATTGATTTACTTGAGTTTAAATTAGATGCACTGAATTACGATTGATATACTGATTTTCCAATTAGTTTTAAGGAGATATCAATGATTCGCTTAATTAGAAATAGAACTCCAAACTGGAAATCCCTACAGGATCAATTAAATTGTGAAATTCTCAATATTAGTGATCGTCTAGGGAGTGAATTACTTGTAACATCGTGTTGCTGTTTTAGATTATTTTAATGTTCATGATAAAATCGCATAATTTTGGCGTTTTAGGTAGATTAACTTTTGAATCACAATAATAATGATATTTTTAAACAATAATAGAAGTTTTAAATGATCACACAATTAATACATCTCTTGCATTCCTTGATTGTTTAGTCTGTCACAAACCGACTCGCCCGTTGTTTTACCGTGCTCTGAGCGCGTTGTATTGGCTGGGGTGAATCCTGAATCTGTATGGTTTTTTTTACAACGCAGTATTTACCCCTGAGACGTGTATTTTATTATAACAAAATAATTTTTATACTCAACACGCACCATGTCTACCCTTGTGACGATGACTCATTCGAGGAAGTACTACCATCCCCTACTATTGTCTAGAAGAGCGGTGGCCGCCACTTATCGGCCGCAGTGACGGCTGTCATGAAAATGATGGGAGCGGGGTTTGACTTAACGGTGTCAAAAACATTCTCTAGGAAAATACACCAATTTACTTTCATAAATAACGTTCCAGTGATGTCATTCGCCAGCTTATTGCAGACGCTATGTGCGGCCACCACTCTATTAGGAAACTTAGCTTTATGTAATAAGCGGAGCGAATAAAGTGCTAGATTACTTTAGGACCTTCCTAAAAATTGTTGTAGCTAGGGGCAGTTATAGAGGGGGCGTTAGGGAGTAAAGGGGGGGGCGGTTATAGTATAATTATTGTATCTATTGGTAAGTTTAAGTACCTACTTATTATTTTGCACCAATGACATTTTTTATGTCCACGAAATCACTGTCCATTCTAAGGTTGCTTGTAAAAGATCGCAGAAAGCGATAAGGCCGCCCATTGTATGTTTTGTAGTGTTAAATTTATTTATTTTCGCTATGTATTTTCTGGTGTACAATAAAGTATATATAAATAAATAAATAAATATAGTCCGCGCCCGATTGCTAGTCACGCCTAGGGCTTGTGATCCGTGAGACGGGGGAGGGTGCCATTGACAAAATTGACAGGCTGAGTTAGCTTGGTTCTTGTCCACCACCCCGTCTCACCGCTCACATACCTCACACGGAGACTAGCAGTCGTGCGCAGAGTATAGTAAAATCTGCGAGTAATCAGAAGTACTTATCACTGGAAATACAAATATTTAAACATGACGTTCCGTTTGTAAATGGATTTACACTATCTTATTAGGAATACATTTTCAAATATACCTGTCAGTTACATTAACTGACCATCATAACAGTTTATCTAATAACTAGGTAAATGTTATGTTAAATCTTATCTAATTACATCATTCGAATTATAAAAATGTATGTAGTTCTTAGGATGGGTAATTTCAATATTTCCTTGTTCCCATTCGTTTACTCGAATATGTATTATGAACGTGCAATTACCATACACTTGAATAAACTTGTTACAATTGTTTGTTTAGTTTGGTAATGAACTAGATTTGAAATTTTAAAGAATTTAGTAGTATTTTTGTACTGCATGACTCTGGTGTTATAAATACGAATGCACCCATTAGAATGTTTTATTAATTGCCTGCATTTCTAAGATTATAACCGTTACATTGGATTTTATAATTGATGGAATGTATGGCATGGGACAGTCTTGAAAACTTTAATATTAAAATTTTTCGTTATAATTCAGTATCTAGTATAAAGGTTATCTACGTTTATATGACAGTGTTTTTTTGGCCTAATTTTCATTTTAATTTGATATAAGCTTGTAAAATTCCACTCCAGAACTAGTGTACCTTTTGAACATGTCCTGGCAAAAAATAACGATAGAAGAGGCGATACCTACCTTACAACTATTACAAACTAGTTTTTGGATTTACTAGCAACTACTGTCTAAATTACGCAACCCTGCTCTGAAACAGACGGGCAAGATCTTATCAGGATGATGCTGACCTGTCACCTTTCATAATCTTTTGATAACTTTTTGCAATTTCCGCGGCAACACTGCATAATCGTTCACAGCCTTTGTTAACGTAATAGGTCCTACATTATAAAACTATTGAAGTTAATAGGCAACTGTATATACATTTACTGCTGCCAAAATATGGGTTTAAAATGCATCTCTGCCTATTCTATCGGGGAATATAAGCGTGATGTTATATTAAGTTAAAACTACTGACCTTCTTACACCTCGCAAGCGCAACGATGGTGATGAGGTTGCCAGGGATCCCCACGAGCATGAAGAGCACGCAGCACACGGAAGCGAAGCGTAGCAGAGGCTCCGGATAGTCTCGGAACAGCTCCACGGCCGCCAGCTCCGCATCAGAGCCGTACTCCGTCACCCCCTCACCCTCGAGGCTGTAGTTGCCCCCGTCTACCTCACTCGCGAACGTACTCCTCGGTATACTCGGTAGCAGATCACCCATCGTAACAATTCACACATCATTCCTCATAGACTTCATCACTTATTTCATGTCGATGTTTACGTTGTCGGGTTTCGTTGGCGACTGATAGCGAACCTTCGAGCCAGTCAATAAGTTGTAAGTGTGGTAGTGATAAGGCATTTTGTCGATGTGCGAGGTTATGGGTCACAGCTGCTCAGGAAGCGCTCGTATCGTCTGGTATCGCCCGCCGCTGGCCGCGCTCCACCGTATCTGAACAGATAAATTGGTATTCGTTTATTATTAATTCAATGTAGATACAGTTATGAGAGTTACGAAAGAAGATAATGGTGTGTTTGTTTAGTGAGTCGGTGATTGTGTCCGTGAGACTATGGGGCTCATTGTCGGTTCGGTTATTTATTGCGTCTATACGTTACTTCTTATCGTGGAGATAATAAATGGTAATTTGTGTAACGACTTTGTTATTTATTTTTGATAGTGTTTGCTTCCTTATTTTTAATATTGGTTGTTAAACGTATTTTTCTTTTTATTCTGATTTTGTTAATATCATTGAAAGTAGGTAATGGACACATAATTATGAATAGTTGTAAATTCCGTCAATTGAAGCGGACTAATTATACCTACATTCAACTTAAAATCGGTTTTGACACGGAATTATTGTACATGTTTCGCTTCTAACGGCTGAAACTGAGTTTTCCGACCGCAGCACTTGACACTTTGACAGACAGATTAAAACCCGCTTTTTGAAGTTTTATGAATGTGGACGGATTCTAAACAAACATAATACCTACTAATTTATCTTCTTCTTCTAATATATAAAATTCTCGTGTCACAGTGTTAGTTGCCATACTCCTCCGAAACGGCTTGACCGATTTTTATGAAATTTTATGGTATGTATATTCGGTAGGTCTGAGAATCGGTCGGAATCTATTTTTCATACTTCTACGCGGGTGAAGCCCCGGCCAGCAGCTAGTTTCTTATGAAATTCACGGCAGAAATGGGTTGAATACATTACCACACAGGTCTCGAAAGATCACATCTAACTTAAAATACCTGTACACTTTTTCACTTAGGTTAATGTAGTAGGTATCTCTAAAGCAACTTGATACCAAGCGGCGTGTGAAGATGAAGAGTTTTCAAAGCAAGTCAAGCATCCTTCAAAGATCGCAAAAATAAAAACAACTTTAAAATCTCAAAATATTTTTCTTGAAAATGTCTTAACCCAAGAAGTACTTAAAATATGAGATGAATCGATCCCGGTCAGTGTCCAGCACTTAAGTCTGCGGGGTATATCTGACATTGAGAAATTGATCTTGTCTCGTGAAAATCCTCGATATTTGCCGTGGAACTACCAGTTTTAGAGTAAGGTAAATAATTTATGTATATGCGGGAATCTTCTGCTTTTGACATCTAAAAAAAAATCTAAAATATTTTTATTGAAAACTACGGTCACCAAATTTTATGTTAAATCCTACCATACTTATTAAAGATGAGATAAACAAGTTTGAAACTTGGCAAAGTTGGCAACACTAATAATATTCTGTAAGTTACTTTAATTTGATCAGTTCCCCATATTGTCGTGGGATGGCAAAGTTAGACACAATATTTACATGGGAAATGAAAAATAAATAGTCGTATGTGTATTTAGAGTAAATGTCTCAATGCACGCACATACGACTATTTTCATTTCCCCGCAAACATCTTACGTAATCCCACATAGGTTTGTTGTAGATACGTTGTAGTGGCAAAATGTAATAGAATTCTATTTCAGTTTCCATTTTGTAGTGCATTACAGTGTTTCTTCGGTAATGTCGTTGGTAAAAGAACCGAGAGTGCAGTGGAACGTAAAATGAAAAGCGATGGAGACTTTCACACATTTGTTGCTAAGTTTACTGTTTTTTGTTGACAATACAGTCTCTACTGGTCTCTACGGTTTCTTTTGCTTTGTTTATAGAAAACTTTCAACGGCTCCACTGTTCGTCCATCTGCCAAAGGGAATCTTTTGAACCGTCATAAGTAGACACTAGATCACAGAGTATGTACGCTAGGCCGCTATGCCTATAAACAAATAATAAATAATAAAGTAAAGTTAGAAATTAAAGGGAAACACATTAAAAAAAGAGTACAAAACATTTTTTACTATGTATTTTTTTAAATATGTAGTGACTTGTGTAGTGTTAAGGTATCGTGATACATAACCCTTCGTGTGCGAGTCCGAATCGCACTTGTCCGCTATTTTCATGGTAAGTATTTTGTTCTAATAATATTGACGTCCACTAACTTTATATAGGCTCAGTTATTGATCTTTGTAGCTATTCCAATCATTTTCATTGGCCCATTTGGTTAACTTCTGATGTAGGTGGGAAGGGTATCTATACCCCATTTGAAATAAGATTAGACATTAAAACAAACCCTTTTACAGTCTGTTAAACCGATTTTGACTTCTATACCGTAGGCATAAGGATAGCATTAAAAGCAAAAAAAGTTACACAATACCAACTATCTACTGCGGCTGCCATTTGTCATGCCACCAACGCAATAGAATTCAAAATCGGTTGAACGGAATGTAAAAAAGGCTTATCTATACGTCTAATCTTATTTCAAATGGAGTATAGTCCTTCCGGTCTGCGTGTGCGACTTCTTTTTTCCTATTTTACAGTGACGAGAGAAAGCCACATTTAACAAGATACGTCAGACCAATGTAGCAGTGTGGAAGGTTTTTCAGGAAAATGCGATAAGGTACGATAAGTAGGACCCGACATAAAAATTTCAAAGGTACTGGTTGACATAGGGTAACTCAATTTATCATGTTACGTAGTTCCAACTGCTTTCAAATAAATGTGGCCTCGCATAGGATATGTAATCAGAAGATTCCTTCCGGACATATAAATGTGACAGGCTTCAAAGTCAATTGAATAAAATACCTTTCTTAGAAGTCTAGTGGAATTGTGAATGGTGGAAAATGCTGTAAGTACCTCGATAGTTTTGCTACAGAAGTAAAAATTCATTTACTGAGACCGCAGTGACCTGGGTTTTTAAAATTAAAAGAACACATTAACATAAAGTGTGTAATTTCAGATGGCTCGTTAGTTAAGTAAGACTGATGGCCTAAGGCGTGCCTGAGGACATGCACGGCGCAAGAAGGCCGTGTTAGCAACACCGAGTGAAGCTACTTGGAGCGTCGGCAATGAAGTTTTTTTGAATATGGAACTTCTCGCTATTACATTTTTTCAAGCCGCGAAACGCGTTTGATTTTGTGATTTATTTATGAATAACAAGTTTCTATAAATTGCTAATACATATTTTAAACCTCCACATAGAAATAGTTAATAGGTTAACCTATAAATATAGGTTTATAGAAATTTATCTTGTTCAGTGTCTTGTCTACGTCCTTCCGTTAATAGGTCTGTGAATGGTCGACCGTAGAGCTTGTGCCTATGCGTTGTCGAAGATGCAGGGAAAATCTGGCGACATTAAGGTTAAAAAAAAAAATTGACAATGTAAAATTGTCTTATAAGATCTACTTAAAGAAATAAACATGCATTCTACCGCAATTCCTTGCAAGAGTTTTCAAGCTTGTGTTAACTTTATAAGTACCTAAATTACTTTATAGAGGAATTTTCCAAAGTTTCGTAAAAGGCAGAACTGTGTAGGTCACCGCTACCAATGACTGTTTCACTTGGCAGAAAGATAAACTTAATATTAGGTATAATAATAATGCTACGTCCGACAACCAGTCTTACAAAAGAGGTATCGTGTTACCCAGTTACCGGGTTATGCAGGTCAGATAGGCAGTCGCTCCGTGTAAAATACTGGTATTCAGCTGCATTCAGTTAGGCTGGAATCCAACCCTATCATAGTTGGGAAAAGGCTAAGCAGATGATGATGATGATGAATAATCCTAGGTACCTACCTTTGTTTGGCATCAATACCTCTTTATAGAACCATATTTTTAACACAATAAGATATAAGAGTTAAGATAAGTTGATATAAGAAATAATACAGGCCATATAGGTTACCATAGCTATTATTTTATGACTTGTCAGTATGGAGCATTTCATCAAATAGTTCCTTTGCCGCTAAGGCGCTACCTAATAGGTGCGTATTTTAAATTTAACAGTGGGGCCAACATTACGGCAATGCAACTATTTGATGAAACGCACTCTACAGTCCGCGCCACCCGTATAGCCTTCTCGACTGAAATCCTTTTGACGCAGTGCTAGTGTCTCTGTCATTGCATTACAAAAGATGCAGTTTCACAATTTTCCAGCCTTCTTTCGTGACACGCACTCTAGATAAAAAGTAGGTAAAAGGCATTGGAGAAAATTTGTGTTTTTTATGCACCACTGTATTTTCCCAATGAAGAGTTATTGAAAGGTACAAATGAGTTCTATTTAATACCTATATAATTTTATTAATAAAATTAAACACACTTATAGACACATAAGAGGTATAAAAGTTTACAGTCGACGAAAACAATTAAAAAAGTTGCACATCCCTAAAAGGGTTGGACAGGATGCTGTTAGGTTATTGACAGGGCTGTCACTACTCACAAAATTCATTCTAACATTCGCCTGCGACAAGCTTTTAACTTGTCAGCCCTATCTCAACACGAGCCAATGTGTTCACAGTCTGTAGATAGAGAGTAATTGAGATGTAATCGAATTAAGATGCCTGTAATTGAATTCTACCAATTTGGGGTTGCTTCAAGACTATGTAGAGGATTTGTGAAGGCGTCTTTGTTTTAGACGAAATTATTGAGTCTTTTGAATAAAGAATTTGTTGAAGAGGAGGTAGTGGTAGATGGTGTGTATCTATTTAGTAGATATGTAAACACTAGAGGAGGTAGCTGCTGTCACTAATGTCATCTGCATGATAGGGCTTGTGTGGTAGTGAACCAGTGAAGTGATATATTCAACTTAATTATGGAATCAACAAGATTCAACAGTGGCTTTTTTTCAAGAGTAAGAAATGAACGAAGTCGGGTAAAACAGAAGAAGGGTGTCTGTTGAGAGGTCTATAGCCAACAATTATTGGCTTTTGCAAAGCTAGGCTGATGGTGGTGAAGTTTTTCTTTCTTCCCAAGTTTACATGGTAAAATGTCTTGTCATGGAATGACAACCCAATCAGAACTAAGACGACCCACTTTTTAATTAATTACTTACAGCTATAAAAACAGGTCAGAAAAATGATTAAATAATCAAAAACATCACAAGGTAACATCATACCTTTATTAAAGTTTTCCTATTATCAAAGGAAACTGACAGTTTTAATTAATGACCAAATTAATTTTCTTACCTTTGTTACTTTTGACATCACAACTTTTGCGTAAGATTCGTATAAAATATATTTAAAAGGGCCCTAAATAGTACATGAAATCTTTTTGGAGAGAAAATGTCTTGTACTTATATTATTTCATTTTGTAACTCTTAGGAATCATAATTTAATGTTTTTGGAAAATTCTTTTGTTTATTATTATCACTGTGAACAAATGAATTTGTTGTTTTTGATATAAAAAGGGATTTAGAGAGAAAAGTTATGATTCTATTACAGTTTTTTGGGTTTAGTAAGAGTTATTTAATTTCGCTAACAGATGTGTTAGCCAGATGGTGTTACAGAATAATAGCTTTGTCTAATTGTTATTACAGACGATCCCTTTTGGGACGAAATGGATTTACAAAAAAAGTTATAATAGCCGATTTCAAAGCGTTGCGTCCATACATAGGGTTTTCCAAGCAATTTAGTGGGTAATAGGACTCTTTTAGATTATTTATTTCATTATCTAAAATCTATACAGGGTAGCCATTTAGAAGAACTGTTTTGGGAGTCAATTCCCCTTTCGCAAGAATGTGTAAGGCAGTAAATGGCTACAGTGACGTTATTGATCTCCACTTTGACTCTCTTGCCAAACAGAAAGCCATCTTTAATCGTTTACTGAGCACATCCATTTTATTTTTACATAATGTTGTAAATTTAATTCAATCAATTGTATCAATTTCAATCAATTTTTATTTAATGAATCCTATCCGATGCCGATGTAATAATTTTTTAGGAATTTATTTAATGTTATTATTTTAACCATTTTTAATTTCTAATATTTTTAATTTTTAACAATTTTTTATCAATTTTACCAATGTTATAATGTCAAAGAATATTCAATTTTACCTTTACCTTTACCAATGTATAATTTTAAAGTAGAATTCCATAGGTACATTTTAAGTTCATTCAATTGTAACTTTTTACAGCTACCAATTATTTTCTATATTAGCGCTTATTACTAAGTAAGTTAGCTTATTTCTCTGATTCATTGTTTTATGCATGTGGTGTTTATCTATAAGTAACTGATGCACTGTTATTTCTCTTTTTATTTTTTATATGTATTATGTGTTTGTATCAGTGTAATCAATAGTTGGTGAACCTTATAAAAAAAAATAAAAAAAATATTCTCCTGAATTCGTCAAGGGTTACAACAACTTTTCCTATGAAATCTGTATCCGACTCGTAAAAGAAAACTTTTCATACGTACATCACAATAGTCTATTTACCGTTGTATTGTAATTAGATTTTTTTCTCGAATCGGAGACGAGTTTTATAGCAAAAGTTGTTTAGTATGGCAGGTAGAATCACCCCCTTGACAGATGCAGGTGACCAGTTCGCCACCTCACCGAGGTATATGATAGATAATCAATGACATTTGATTGTAATATTTCACAGAACCTTTATGTCAACATTGCTTGTGATCAGCAGATTCTTCGCTCTAGTATTCTCTAAGAATCCAAGCTCAATCAGCCTAGCCTTTTCCCAACTATGTTGGGGACGATTCCAGTCTAACCGGATTCAGCTGATTACGGTAATTTACATGGAGCGACTGCTAATCTGACCTCCACAACCCAGTTCCTGGGTAACATGATACCCTTGGTAAGACTGGTTGTCAGACTTTTGGGCTTCTGACTACCCGTAAAGACTGTCAAGGATCCACGATTGACAGCCGGAGCCCAAGGGCTTAACATGCTTTCTGAGTCACGGAATTGCCAACTATTTTATTTAATTAAATCAAATAAAACAGGATCCATGATTTTCTGTGCTATCAATACTGTTAAACTATTAAGAGCGTTTACGCTGAAAGTTGGCAACGTCGCAAATAGATGTCAAATATTTAGCTGTTTCGATTAATTTGGCAATATTACTGTACGGAAATATGAAATATGGCTAGACAACTGTCTAAAATATTGATTATGAAATGCAATAAATAATATCGTACCACCGAATATTTAGTTTTAGTTGTAAAAAAAGGATTTGGAAACTTTCCAAAAACCTAAATTCGGTTACAACATAAATTCAGTGCAATTCATAATCAATATTTAATCATCCAGACAGTTGTCTGGCGATATTTTAAATTTCCATACTAATATAGTCAATTTATTCAAAACACGTTTACCTGTTTCGATTAAATTGGTTTTGATTAAATTAAATTGGCAATATTTGACAGTTATTTGCGGCGTTGCCAACTTTCAGCGTAAACGCTCTTAATTAAGTAAATAGCGTAATGCCTTACAAGTGCTATCGGAGTTACTGAATATTATGTTATTAAATTTCGGAGATAATGTTCTTTGAAGTTTGCTCATGTGGGTAAGTTTGACTTGTCTTTATTATTATCAAAACTATTAGCTTAGTATCAGTATCGTGTTAGAGAAACTGTCTATTAATTAGACAGGATAATTAATAATAATTGGGCTTTGATTTTGTAAATAATTTGTAATTCTTACGGGATACCGAATATATGTATATAAATAATAAATCATTATATTATTAAAACATTCACTTTAATTACAATATATAAAATACAAGCTAACACTAACACTAAAATATATAAATTATGTACAATATAAACAACCTGATTGGTAGCTATATTTTTGAGCCGTTAGGAGTTGAAACACTAGGGCCGAATTGGGTCCGAATTTTTTGATGCCCAACGATCCTTTATTAATTTGTTTATATTTATTTTTTTCCTTTGTATAATACATTATATATACCTAGTTTTTTTGCTGCCACAAAAATAACGTCCCTATTTTAGCACCTAAGCACGGCTATTCGGCCGTCACTTTTCCTCACCAGATTTCACATCATATAGATAATGCTTTTCAGAGCTTCTGTATTTTATAGGCTGTAAAAATGAGTAGGACAATAACTGCTTTCGTTCTGTAATAACGATGTTAGGGGCAAATACAAAGGGGAAATAAAAACCACAGATTACCAGTACAATGCCATGTTTTTACAAAAAATGTTTTGAAGGAAAAAGCTGAAAGAGAGAGTCATAATGTTTTGCTGGTTGCGTTTTTATTATGTTTTTTTTTTGTCTGTCACGTTGTCGAGCGTTTTGTGATTATGCAGGAATTATGCGACTAATGTAGCTATTTACGGGTACGTATTACACTACCGAAATTTAAAAGACCGAATTTTAAAATACCTATGGATGAAATCCCGAAAGTTCATTTGCCCGAAAACTTAAAATCCCGATGATCCATATCTCGATGTTCAAAATCCCGAATCTTAAAATCCCGAAATTACATCTCCAAGCCTAAAATCTCTAAAGACAATGAAAAAAAAGGAGCATAACATAATAGGTATGTATGATACCAATAACATTAATTAAAACAAAAGTTTAAATGATAATAATACGTATAATTAGGAAAAAAAAAGAAGCACGTTATTACAAAAAATATAGGAACCTACTTTTTGGTGTTAACACCAGCCACTGTGTTAGGTTCATCACAGGGATCAACTTTCTCTATGGGACCTATGACAAACACAAAACGGCATTTGCCACTCCGTCAGGTTTATATGAATTTAATGTTCTACCGTTTGGTCTTAAGACAAGTCAAGCTGTTTTCCAATTACAAAAAAAAACAACCGACTTCAAAAAAAAACACAAAAAAAGTGAAAAATAACTTTAATTTCGGAAGTCGGTGTCTTTGCTTTTCAATTTCCGTTTTTTACCACCGACTTCCGAAATTAAAGTTATTTTTCACTTTTTTTGTGTTTTTTTTTTGTAAAAGTTTTTATTTTTCACTTTTTAGTTGTGGTACCTACCCCACACAAATCCGAATAGCACTACTGCTATGTAAATAACAGTGAAGGAGTCAAACAGGATATCGTCTAGATAAACTAAGTGGGAAAAATACGTAATATTGAAGCTAACTCAAAAATTACGCAAGCAATGGTAATAAAATGTATATGGGACCACCTCGGAAGCATGACCTACCAAACAAAAAAAGAATCATCAAAATCGATTCATAATTGGCGGAGTAATCGCGAAACAAACATACAAAAAAAATAAAACATGCAGACGAATTGAGAACCTCCTCCTTTTTGAAGAAGTCGGTTAAAAACAATGGTCAAGGTCCTAGCAGGCATCAAATATGAAAACGCCATTTGCTATGTTGAAAATATACTAATTTGGGGAAAACTTTCTCTGAATTCCGAGAGCCCCTCGAGAAGGTAATGTCGCGACTTAAGAAAGCAAACCTCACAGTACTAAGTAGCCAAAAGTAACTACGAATGAATAAAACATTACGGAATAAAATATTTTTTCGATAATCGCGGGAACTACGTCGCCGCTCTTTGGGATTTCGTCCATTCGGGATTTCGTCCATTCGGGATTTCGTCCATTCGAGATTTCGTCCATTCGGGATTTCGTTCATTCGGGATTTTATGTTTCGATATAACGGCTATCGGCATTTAAAACTTTCGGTATTTTGAATTTAGTTGTTTAGAACGTCGGCGTCGGTATTTCAGTCATAGTTATTATGACATTTCGGGATTTTAATACGTACCCCTGTTTGCTGACATGTTAAAAAGGTCCTGCGGCCTTCACAAGGTCATGGGTCCACCTTGGGTGACAAAACGTCGCCTTGCAACGCTAAGTCATCCGGTACGCGGTCGCCACTCCAGAACGTTTCAGCCCCATCGGCCATCTGTTCTGCGAGTAATGTGCCCTGCCCACTGCCACTTAAGGAATCCGCTGTGTTCTAGAAGCACAGAACCGGTCGAAGTGGTCGTGCTTGGGGGAGGCCTATATCCAGCAGCGAAAGTCTTTCGTATGAAATGATGCTGATGATGAAAAACAGTTCATGCTGCTAGTTTAAAAGTTTTTATAAGTTTGATTCTCTGGCAATTTGTTTGTTACGCTTTCACGCTAAAACGGCTGCACGGATTTCGATGATATTTGGCACTTGGATAGGCCTTGACCTGGAGAACGACATTGGCTACTTTTCATCCTGGATCGCAGACGAAGTCGCGGGCAACAGCTATTCTCTCATAAATTGATAATTTTATCAGAAAGAGGTAAGTACTGTAAAATCTAACAAACCTAAAATTTGCTTACGTAGGTTCTTTAACTAATAATACTAAGTAACTCCTTACGCACTTAACATAAATATCTAGAGTTCCTATACATGTTACTAAGTAAATCTGTGTTCATAATAATTAACATTTGCTTCAGTTACGTCAGCATCACAGTGTTTTCCTCTTAATTATATTAATATTAGCTGATAAGGCTGCCGGAGTACTTTGTATTTACGACTAAATCTAGACAAATGGGTATACGTAATAATATTTACCTTTAAGTTCAAAGTACGATTCAATACCAGTTATTTTTAATAGAATTTTGCATATCAGCATGAATTGCCATTTCATATGTATATTTTGTACCTTTAGGTCAACTGTTCACTGTTGTTTAAGATTCTGAGAAGACGAGAAGAGCATTTAATGTCATCAAGGTAAAAAACAAAATACCCACATAATAAGTAAAGCTCATAAAATAGATTGCATCTCATAAAAAAAACTTGTCATCCGTCTCTATTATAAGTAGCAGTAAATATTTCGTAAAATTATGGGTGAAACAGAGCATAGCAATCGGGGACAGCCAAAGATTTAAATCGCTAGAGTTGCCCTCACTGGTCTTAGTCGTACGAAAAAGTGTCCATACTGATGTAAGTGAGCTCTAAAATTGCGGTTCCATGACAATCGAGTCACTGCGTTATTGTGTCTCAGAGGGGCTAAAACGAAACAAAAACGCGACTATTTTGTGACGCGGTAGGGCGAATCTACCGATTGAAATCTTTGGGGACAGCCATTTTCAATAAGGCACGGGAAAAAATGCGTGGGGTGTGTTAACTAGAGCTTGTATATTACGTAAACATTATCACGT
Source organism: Lithophane ornitopus (assembly GCA_948473465.1). Classification (NCBI taxonomy): domain Eukaryota; kingdom Metazoa; phylum Arthropoda; class Insecta; order Lepidoptera; family Noctuidae; genus Lithophane; species Lithophane ornitopus. The sequence continues at coordinate 6,624,617 of OX419624.1, read as the reverse complement.
TCTCATTGTATATCGTCTTTATAAATTTTATGGCCGCGAAACAAGCGGGGTTGAGCTTAAGTTTATGGGCCTGGGTTTAAGGAGATTGTAAATGATTGGATTGATATAGTGAAGCGAAATTGGTGCAGAAGAGCTTTGTACAGTACGACGCGAACGGAATTTGGTTTAGGACCTTTTTACAGTTGCTGAAGTGTTACTATTGTATGGAAAATTACGTTGTGAAATACTGTGTCGTGGTATGAAGTTTTATCGAAATTGTTACACTGCTTTAATATCACTAGCAAAAACTAAAAACTAGATTGTCTCTTAGAGTGACTGTGGATTAAAATAAAGATGTGGCAGTAAATACTATCAAAATTCCAATAGTTACACTATGAAAAATTCGCTTTTGAATTTGGCTAAGCACATTTTTGCTCGTAATGCAGTTAATTCAAGTATGCGATGGTCGCGCTTTTGTCGCTACAATGGCCGCTGAATTTCAAAGCGTCCTTAATTCTTTAACAACCACCTAACAATCTGAACTTATTTTAAATACCTACCTTGTTAATTTAGTAATTACACCTTAGCAGCAGTTCTTAAGTAGCTAAAGTAGGTGAACTGGCTATAAACAGGCAGTACGTCGTAAGCCCAAGTGTAATAAGGCTTAGTTTAATTATTGAGAGTAGGTTAACGTTATAGCATGACCATTATTACTTGACATTTTAGGGTGGCGCTGCTGGTAAGGGCAAGTGTCAATCATCTGTCAAAATCAGTACATTTTGGAGTTTAGTTCTGTATTCCGCCGTAGTTCGATTTAAAGTGGGCGTTTGGTGTTGGCGTTGATCTTTAGCTATACGTATTAACATTTAATACACGAGTTTGGACTCTGGTACCGTAAATAGTTTAATGTTGGAGTTAGTATTGCTTATTAATGAAATGATTACATAGTTTCGAAAGGTATGGGTTCAAGGTAAGAGCACTTGTAAGTCAGGTAAGTACCAATATTAGTCGAAAGCTTCTGAAAACATGTTTTAGTTATGCAATGAAGGGTTTACATCACAGTTTCCTGGATATCCTTCCTGGTTTTATATAAATTTTGTACATTCCTAAAAGAGTAGGTACTTAAGTACTAAGTACATTATCTAGTTTTTTAAATATGCTTGACGAATAAAAGTGTTTGTAGGTACAAACCTACTTACAGATATAAAATCATTTATCATTATCATTACATAGAACAGTTGTAAGATAGTATTATAGGTTCCACTATTTTTTACCTATCTTTTATTATTTACTTAGTCCGCATCTAAGCTTATTCACTAGGAATTAAAATTTAATGAATGCAGGTCACATGACTCATTACTTAACTTATCCCAGTTTTGGATGAGACGTAACAGCAGTAACAGTGTCCCGAAACCATGTCATTAAACCCATAACATTACACCACAATTTTTACATGTAATCACCCACGTCACGGTCCCTGCTCCGGACCTATAAATCACGCTAATTTCGGGGCCTGCACTTAGGGATGTCCACCGACCTAATTCCGGTTTTTAGGTCGAGAGCTAGCAGTGTTAATGAATTATTGTTTACCATACCAATGCTGTTATTAGGCTGTAAAAGATGAGTCCGTTTGTCGAATGACGTCAGGTTGTACCTATTTCGTTTGGAGGTACCTACTTGCATACATCTTGTGTGTTGTGTGTCTTTATTGTTATGTTGGGAAGTGCGTTAGGGAAATTCTGTTGCGTGGGTTTGTAATTGTTGTTTGTGAATTTTTTTTTGCTTTGTGTGATTTTTCTAACTGGAGCAACTGGTATGTATATTACGTAGCAGGAGAAATGAGCGTGGGAATGAATGTATTTGGTGTTAACATGGTTTTTTTGTCGGATTTTCCCCACTGAGGAAAATACACCGTGATCTCGAAAGGGAAATATGTGACGTACAGTCAATCGCGATTTGGGATTGTAAAATGAACCTAGTATACCCGTAACCGTAGAAACTAATTATTCTTGTATATTAATAATAACATTTTTGAGCATTTAAGTACCTACCTAATTTAACGTGGGTGGGTTACACCTCACTCACGTGGGTGGGTTACACCTAACTCATTATTTTTTACTAAACAAATCTTTTACAAGTTTTTATTAATCAAACACTTTTGACATCACTCAAATAGTCCTCGCTTACTTACAGACAAGATAAACTTGCATTTCCTAGTTATATGTATAAACTCCGCCCCGCACCCTAATTGCGTAATACACGATCAATCAGCATCTGAATCGGTTTGAAACAAATTGCTATTCCATTGCTTCATAAGTTCGAAGAAAAAATCTGCTCAACAACGTAAATAACGCAATGAATGTTGTTGAACTGTCAAAATGAAACAGATTAGTCTTAATCAGTTAAGAAAATAAGTTACGCATTTACGGGTGTCGTTTTATTAGGGTTCCGTACCCAAAGAGTAAAACGGGACTCAGGGTTCCGTACCCAAAGAGTAAAACGGGACCCAATTACTAAGGCTCCGCTGTCTGTCTGTCTGTCCGTCTGTCATCAGGCTGTATCTCATGAACCGTGATAGTTAGACAGTTTAAATTTTCACAGATGATGTATTTCTGTTGCCGCTATAACAACAAATACAAAAAAACAGAATAAAATAAATATTTAAGGGGGCTCCCATACAACAAACGTGTTTTTTTTGCCGTTTTTATAGATAATGGTACGGAACCCTTCGTGCGCGAGTCCGACTCGCCCTTGGCCGGTTTTTAATGGTTAGAGACGGCACTGATGTGAGTGGCCTCTCGATACCCTAACCATTTAAGATAGTTGCCGTCAAATGTAGGTAACTTTACTGAAATAAACTTAGGTATTATTATTAGAAAAACACTCAGAGCCTTCAGGCCTTTGTAGGTCAGTTTTAAGGCTCTTACATACTGGCGCGACATGTCGCGCGACGCGACTTTTAACAAAACAATTTGAGAAAACTTCACGGTGAAAATTGCGGCGGTGTCGCGTCCTTTAGACATATTCGCCGATTCATTTAAATCAGATGTTTTTTGGGACAATTGCTGTTATCGCTGAAAAGCCAAGCTTCCACGATAATGCGAGAACTTATTAACGACATTATTATTCCACCACACGCTGTGGGAAAGTAATTTAGACGTTATATCCGACGCATGCAAATATTAAACGCTGGGAAGTTATTGAAAGGGAATATGAGAAAAAGTTTGTGTGTGACTTATCGTAAACCGCGGGTAAAATTTGGTCACATCCGCGGGTAAAATACGGTTTTATTCGCAGTTTCGGTTGAGTTGCGTGTCAATGACTTTTGAGTACCTACAAAAAAATACCCATGTATCAAATAGAAAGAGGATTTGTTTCGGTCGAAGCGTGATTGCACCGCAAACCTCACGTATCTACCACAAGGCTTTACCTTTATTGTTCACTTAATTAATTAAACCCATAGGTAAAACAGGAAAACCTACTCAATGCATGAAAGGAAAACCAACATAAAAATACTTACATAAACGTAACATCACGACTGTATGCCCCGACGGGTTACGCAGACGCGCACCTATAGTACACCCACATTTCACCAGTTAGGCTTAAGCCCCATGTCAAAGGGGCGAGTCTAACTAGGCACGAAATCAGACACCGAGTTGCTATTGAGAAATTCTAGACGGAAAACCTAATAAATCTAGGCCCTGGAATCAATCCCTGGTCCTCATGCTCAGCAGTAGGGCTTGCGACCATAAGACCAGCAAGGCATTCCAAGGAAAAGCAATTGCAAAATATATTCACAATACGAATACGCATTGAATAGCGACTGCAGTTTCTAAGCGCATGAACTCGCCGCAAGCGATTCTATTCGAAAAGTTATTAAGTTCAGTTCAATGCACATTCATCCGAGAATCGATAATCGTTGCAGCAAATGAATCGGGTGGAAACGCAAGGAAGACAGCTCTAAGAAGTGCTCGTGACCCGAAGAAAATGGTTAAATAAGGAGAAGGGAGCTAAGAAAATCGCTGCTTTTGTAGTATAGTGGAGTGTGTCAGTATTGTTTTTAGATAAAATACATAGGAAAGATCACCCTCTTTTCGCTTAAGCCTCGTGTTTTCAAGTACTACTTACCTTTCCGAAGGACATTCCGGTATAGTCAACATGCGTTTAAGGCAATTGTTAAGACAATGTTTAGAAGTAGGCATTGTTGACAATGTATTGAGGAAAATTAATAATATATTCTCAAGATCAGTTTCTTTCTTATAGGATTATTGGATGCGGAATACGGAGTAGATAATTGGGAGAGCGTTATATCCAGCAGCTGACTGCGGTGTCAGACCGAGTTGGTTGATACAAGAAGGTAGTATTAAAAAAAATACTTTACCGCACATTAGACATGTCTCAAGTACCGTAGGTTCACCTGTTTTTTTAGGGGTCCGTACCCGTAGGGGGCCAAACGGAACCGTATTACTAAGGACTGAACTACTGACAGAACTGGCAGATCGACAGCGGAGTCTGTATCTCATGAACCGTAATAGGTAGACAGTTGAAATTTTCACAGATTGTGTATTTCTATTGATGCTATAATAAAAAATTATAAAAATAAAATAAAGATAAAAATTAAAGGGGGTGCCCAATTCCCCATAAAAGAAACGTGAGTTTTTTCTGCGTTTTTTTTGCTAAATATTGCACTTGGCCGTATTTTTTGTCATTGTTTTTAAATTTACTAACAGAAAATTCAAAGACCGGACGGCGGGACAGTGGAGGTTGTATAACTGAATTTTTATAACAAGACCTTTTCATTAATCATGTACGACAAGAGACATGTTACGAGTACCGGGACAGGTCGATAAAAATCCGACTACTCTCGCCGGTTAACCTTCCTTGCTTTTTAGTTAAGCAAGATTTTCCATTGGCCGCTTTCATAGTAAATAATTTCAAGATGGTTGGTTATCCAATTTTTATTAAAAAATATAACACCTCGTGATGTTTCCCTGAAGGCAGAGGCAGAGGTGTATAGTACACCTACATTTCGCCACTTATGTTGTAGGTAAGTTCGATGTAATAGAGGGCGACCCTATTGCCACCAACCGGGAACAAATCCAGTCTCCGGGCTGCTACTGAGAAATTCCAGATGGAAAAACCCAAAAACACTTTGTCCGACCTGGGAATCGCACCCAGGACCTCATGCTTAGCGGTAGTACTTGCGACCAATCGACCAATGAGGCAGTAAATGTAACATCTCGGTGCATAAACTAACTATACTGAAAATCATTATATGCTTATGACGTGTTGCCACGCCGTTTGTCTGCGTCCAGTGCTAGAAGTCATGTTCGGGTTCGCGACTGGTCAATCGTTATCCTCCTCGAGGTGAAACACGTGTCGATATACCTACAGTTAGGTATGTTGAAATTCATAGTGCGCGAACTATCTCACAGTCTGCATAGTTGCTGTAAGCATGCAGTACTCTGTGTTAGATAGTTCAGCAAGTTTCAATACTAGTGTTCCACTACGTCGGGGTCTTTGACGAAGTTTCATAGAAAGTAATTACAGTATTAATGCCCATCACAAGACAACCAATCCTCAACGCAAAACATTAATTACTTCCCAGATTACATGATATTATCGATATCACGAACATGAGCGCTTGCACGCAAGTAATCGCTTTGATTGATTGGCACTCAATTGATTACATCTATTTTTCCTTGCAAAGGAACATAAGAAATGATACATAATTACTTAGCAAAGCGCGGAGTCCTGTTTTCTATCTACAAGGGGTTGTAATTACGCTGAAAATATAACAGGGACCAACAAACATAAGACATACAATCAAATAAACGTAGGAGTATGCAACTACGCCCCCTGCCTATCTCACTAGGTCACAGGCGTGACGTTCGTCCTATTAACTGATACTAGGTTTATGTACACAAGTGGGGTAAGGGTTCATTTCCTTCTGCAGCCCAGATTAACTCAAACATAACTGTGAATGGGTGACGTCATTTGCAATTGTAATTCTGGGGCATATTGAACGTCATCTAACTAAGAACTGAACTCGTTTGCGTAAAGGTGAATATAGACTAGAGCATGTAACAGAACAAAGACCATTCGCCGTTTTAAAATTTTATCAAACCGTATTTCGGACACGCACGACCCTCATGTTTTGTTACAACCTAAAGGCCAATTCCCGTACCTATAAAACTTTCACATTCAAGTCGCAATCTGTCAATCAAACTTTTCAAAAATGTAGCTAAATTGATTGTATTTCTAACAGATTGTGAATGAGATGCGAGTGCGAACGTTATTAAAAATTACGGGAATTGCCTCTCAGATTTTTAGATTTTAAAAACCAACGAGCGTGTTGGTGTAACATTTTATCGAGCAAGCCACGAGTCTGTGCGACTCAGAGAGAAGCCGAGGGTAGGTCATTACAATAAATGCAAGATAGAAATAAATGTTTTAAAACAGGTTGCTCACTCACGGTTAGCATTACGTCGTACGCAGCGTCGAGCATTCACAGGAAAGTTACATTACATGGAAATGCTTTATTAAATTGAGCTTTTGCTTGTATTATACTATTCGTAAGAACGTTAAATTACATGGAAATGCTCTACAAAATGCTCTAGTGTATACTAACCTTTAAGGGACTCAATTCTGGAAATGGTAGGGTTTAAAATAATAAGTACTTTTTGTTGTTAGAGGTTAGGTTTAATAGGGAATCGTTTCAGAGTTGGTTACATTAAGCGTTATGCACGAGTTTTTGTTAGAAACTATGTTACTTTTGTTATTTGTGAATTCATGGATTGATCCAATAAGCTTTTATAATAAACAGTGTTTTACGTATAACTATACCTATAAATTATATCATGCCTAGTACCTATATTACCTGTCGCAACATTGTATGTAATTGTTGTAAATAATAGAACTCTTTAAAATTAAAGTAAAAGATAAAATCAAGCTCAGTGTAAGATAAAATCAGTGAATCATTGTAAGATAAAATCGCCCAACACGAAAAGCCACATACAATCAAAACTTTATTGCATAACAACAACCTCACGAACACACACGATGCATCGTACGTGAACCGATCAACTCCATAGATACGAACTAACACATCAATATCATCGGGCCGCTATCGACTCGGCACGTCCACACATTTATCGAGGAAAACGCTTCGGATTTTCAAAGAAAACTTCGCAAACTTCCACAAGTCCAAACAGATATTCCTGTGGCTTAGATTTCAATTATGATCTGTAAGACGGATTGCGACTTATATAAATAACAAATATCTTTGTCAGATTCACTGTTGAAAGTAAATATCTAGTTTTATGGAACATTCTATGGGTTTTTATGATATTTCTCGCGCAGGGATGCGATTTTTGTGAAGATAATATTTTATGGCATATTAGCTTGTACCTTTAGGAGAATCATATCCCTGGAGGGTGGTTCATATCTCAGTATTATAGCGGAAGTGTGGTCACTGGAGTAAAAGAAAATGGTTTTTCTTTGTTTTTGTTGTTTAATGGGACACAACATACAAAAGCACGGTTAAATAATAACTAATTACATAAATAAATAGCTACAAGGTGAAAATATACAAAAAAAAAAAAAAATTAAGAACAATAAAAGAAAACTAGACACAGTAATGACAATATTGTCTATGACACACATTTTTTTTTTAAATAACGAAACACACAAGGTGCGGAGTCCCAATGTTGCACCAAATGGGAGTCCAACTCAGCATTGTGTCAGGCAGATATACCTGACTCTGATATTCTGCTGGATCCCTGCAGTGACATACGGACATCGAGCAGATATATGAGATTAATATGTGAATATTTGGTTATCTGAAAAGTGGAATATACGGAGTAAAATTCGGTAAGTATACCCGCAGTTTAAATGATCTATTCTACAGAACTAATTATTATTAGTTAGGAATTCATTTTATTTTTCAACCAGTGCCACGCAGTTTTTACCACCAGCACTTCAATTTATTTGAAAGCTCCTAGCTCAAACTTAGTACGGCACAATACATTCCAAAAGTTTCTCAAATCTAAGAAATTCACGTATAACTAGCATCCTATTCAGCTCGCAACGTAGCTTCATGTTCAGCTCGCAACGTTAGCTCACATCCTCACATAATTCCTTTTCTAAAATGCAAATTATCGTACCTGAGAGCCTATATAAGACCCATATATTTATTTATATGCTTTTACCGTTTCTTCCTTTACTTCCTACACAGAAAATAGATAGGTACAGAAGGTCGGATCCATACCGTGAGTGAAAACGTAGGTACACAGGCATGGACACGCTTCACGTAAACCGTGAGCAAGCGCACTCCCGACTAGACTGGCAGTACGTTCGCGTCTGTGTGCTTGCGCCTGTTTCCGCTCGTTGTATGGAGTCAATCTTCTGTAATATTCTTTGCCCAACAGTTAGATAAATCCAGGATGTACGTATTCGTGTTCATGTATGTAGTTTCCTATTGTGCCGTTAAATTCAGTCGGTTGGAGTAGTGCCAGTAAACTAGGATTAATGGAATCTTTCAGGTGGGTAGTTGAAGATTTGTGAGTGAATTGATTTGAGTGTTTTACGGACTCTGCTTGAGTGTGGTGCTGTATGGATGGTATTGTTTGGTGATAAGCTTTTATTTGCAATGCAGGAAGATAGTCACATCATTAAACTAGAGTACGATTTATAAAACATTGCACTAAGATAACTTATTCATTTCCTATACTAATCTTTTACTAATTAAATGCGCAATAAAATATAATATTTGTAATCACGTTCTTGAAAATGGCTCTATCGATTTCGTGGTTTACGGGGGCGTAAAATCGATCTAGTTAGGTCTCATGTCTGGGAAAATTAGTTTTCTCTATTTTGACCCGAGCAGAGCTCATTCGCCCCGGTACTTTATTATTTAACCTAAATTTAACCGTTCCATTAAAAACATTTTTAATCAAATTATGCTCACATTTATTAAATGTGAGCATGAAATTCTACTCTACTAGATATCATTTCGAGAACCCATTACATTAGCAATATTAAAATGCATACTAACGTAGAATTAAACCGTGCAGCACATTACCGCTTTAAGCTAAGGTTTAAATTCCCTTAATACGGATAAAATAACTCGGTAACTTCAGCTTCAGTCAGAGTGCTACTTATTGATTTAGCCACATAGCCACTGTGTGTACTTAATTTAGCCACTTAGCCACTGTGTGTACTTAAAACAATTCCAGAGGAAGCTACTAACTAGGTTAATGTTAGCTTTTCATTGTATTGGAGAACAGTAAATTAACTTCAATTTTAATGGAAAGTAGCGTTTAAGAGTTATTTAACACTGCTGTAGCTACTGATTGTTGAAAAGCTGGTTAATTATTTATTACTTACTTTCCACATTTATTTACTTAAAAATTTATTTAATTAGTAAATTACGGACACTTCGTGAAACATTCTCATCTTCAAGGTTAAGCAACCCTTGCCGAGGTAGGTCCGTGGAGTGGTAACCATCCATTACATACCGAAACCCCGTTGTGTACAGGTAGTCAGAGGCCCGAAAGTCTGACAATCAGTCTTATCAAGGGGTATCGTATTACCCAGTAACTGGGTTGTGGAGATCAGATAGGCAGTCGCTCCATGTGAAATACTGGTATTCATCTGTACCCGGCTAGACTGGAAGCTGAAATTTTATTTTAATCAACATGCAACCTGATGCTGACCTGCAAATTGCATAAAACGTAAGATAATTTGAATCTCGCGCATCCCCCTTAAATGATTTGTGGTGCAAGCGGCCCTTATAGTATAAAGTTTTAAAAAATTAATAAAATCAATTGGTAGCATCGGAATTTATGTTTACCAGCTTCCAATATTTTTACGCTCACCAACGGCACCCTCCATGCCTATATATACCCCTACATCATGTATTCACTTTTCCACTCACATGTACCTACATGTTGTGAACTTCACGCAGTGTACAGTCACGTCCAGTGTATCTTAACACCCGCTGAGATCGACACATTGGCGCCTGAAACAGGGATTTTCTACGCCCATACAGCGGGGTCAACGCCCTCTGCCCTTAAAATACAACATAATAATATTAACATTGAAAAGCGATTGTGTCCCGATAACGTGATTTGTTCCACTCTGTTTCTTTTTCTGACTATTGAATTAATACAATATTGACAGTCCTGTCTCTTTCACTCGGAGATTACCTTTTCGAGGAAAGACAATATTTATTTCATATATTTCGTGGAAGGACCAATGAACGAACAGTCCTTCTGATCTAATGTACTTACAATGTGACCTCTTTGATTGCATTAGGTATACTACATTGCTGAATCGTAATAGGCATGAAGCAAGTGCAGTGACCACAATGCACCCAGGTGATCAATTGTTAATTACTAAAGTCTAGACGACCCTGGTAGTCCGTTTTTATGGATGACGTAGACTAAATACAATCAGGTAAATTAATTGTTAAGCAAATTGACACACTACGTCAATTTGCCGTGTTTTAGTAATTAAATAAAAGAATTACGGTTGTGATTGGAATATAGGTACGGACAATTTGTTTTATGATTCTTTCCATTTATGTACATGTAGGTAGGATATAAAAAGAGGATTATTATTTTAAGACTTTAATCTTATACAGCAACATTTTAGAAGCCTCTCTCCAATTTTTTGTCTCTAGTAGTCTAGCTCCTAAACTATAAATAATCGCTGAACATACATGAGGGTGTTTCAGAAAAACCTTGGAGAGAGGCTTTTGAATTTTTTCTTTTGTAACCATTTCACGGGCCATCCTGAATATTACGTGAATATTATCTTGTTTCAAAATAAATAAAACTGTGTTAATTATTTCCCTGACTTCACCTGGGACAAATTCTACGTTCAATGCTGCCGATATCTCCAAGTTTATAAGTTTATTATTTTGAGACCTCAGAACATTTCCGAAGGAAAATTAAAGGAATGAAATGAGTAACGAAAGCAAAAAGTAAAATGTGTGGCACATCATTATTATTTACTATAAGCTCTGTTTCACACAGTAAGATATCTCGTCAAAGCAATATTTTATTTCACAAAAGCAATGAACTTACAGACGGTCTGTTCCATTTTATCTCTCTGGAGACTTGAGCTCGACGTGGTTTCAGAATATTAGCTTATTATAAAAAATGGTCTGGCTTAGTAGTTATGCCACGGAGTAAAGATCTAACAGAGACCGAACTTTATACGATCAAGCTGCGGTGAGTACCTAGGTAAACTACTATATAATTATGGCATCTGTATCGCATTGAATGTCTCAAACTTGCCCTCATATTATACATAGATCTGTAGGGTTTTTGTCACGCACGAGCTAACATGATCAGTAGTAGTTATGTTGGTCAATCTTTGTCTTTCGCTTTCAAGTGTCGCATATAAGTGTAGAACACAACACATGTCACTTGACAACTGCCGATCTATTCTGATATTAGGTGAAATTACCTTGAAGTGAGCTGTCAATAGTGTCAATCCCTAGCATCAGCAAGAATAATTTGTGGGCCTAAAACGGTCACACGAGCAATTCCTCTAAAAGCATTTCATCTCCTGAATTTCCAGCTGTCATTAGCAATTCCTCTAATTTGACACAAAAGCAACTCATATTATGTGGACCATTTTACGAATCTCCATAGAAAACTGTCAAACAGATGAATTATTTCGTAATATGAATCGCACGCAGATCATATTATTATGAATTGTCAGTTTGTGACATGTTACGATGATTTATAATATTTATCCTATTATGATTCTGCCAAAGTGACTGTTTTAAGCCCCCAGTAAGAGTGTCACCTTGAAAACTTAGGTGAAGTGAGCTGTCAATCCACCTATACCCCATTTGAAATAAGATTAGACATTTAAATACACCTTTTTTACAGTCCGTTCAACCGATTTTGACTTCTATTGCGTTGGTGGCATGACAAATGGCAGCTGCAGTAGACAGTTGGTATTGTGTAACCTTTTTTGCTTTTTATGCCATCCTTATGCCTACGGTATAGAAGTCCAAATCGGTTGAACGGACTGTATAAAGGTTTGTTTGAATGTCTAATCTTATTTCAAACGGAGTATGGGTGCTAGAGATTCAGAGATTGACAGTTCAGTTCACGTTAATTTTTACGGTGAGATTTTTAAAGAATCGAGTTTTCAGTTTACGGAGTTTTGTTGTAGTCTCTGATCGAATATCTACTCATGTGTTTGTTCGTAAATTGTGTGGGTTCTACTGTATACTAATGAGTACTCAAATTAACTTGTTAGTGCCTATTTAATTTTCAGATACTTCATGTAATTTGAATACTGAAATCAAGTAAATATTGGTAAGCCTAGAGGGAGCACTATTAACCGCCACCTAGTAGGTATCCATGTGGGGGACTGGGAATATACGTATAATTGGATTTACTTGAAATTGGGATGCCTTGCCTGATTTTTCGATAGTCTAGTAAAGTTTAGTACTAGTTCATTCGTATTAGTGTGCACGAGTAATAGGTTAACGTACTCTATAAGGGACTTGAAACGTTACTCAAAATAGAGGTACGATTTACGTTACGTAATAGCGTTATGTATAGTTCCAGTAACTATATTATGGACAAATTTCTTGGCAATATAATGAAAATCTATCGTAACGAAATCTTCAACTATTAATTATATTTAGTTACGATCCGGGTGGAACGGTACGTAACGCTATTTGAACGTTATTTCATAACGTTTCAAGTCATTGCCTGTAAGTCAAATTGGTGAAATAGGTAGAATTTGCAGTAGCAATAAGTATTTTGCTGGGCTACGATCGCTTTTTTTAAATCCACAAGTGGGTGAATTAAAGAAAAAAGTCACTTGTCAGTGATAACATGATTGGGACTAGCGTAACACTTTTTCACTTTTATGTCATGTAAACAACGTTATTTGCTACAAGTTTTTGATGGTGTTACATAGCCAAATAAACAACCTATTTATTTTAAAAGGTATCATTATGCATCACTTCATTATTTCGAAGCTATACTGCTTTGAAAAAAATTATGATCAAGAGACCCCGCGCTGCCCTACATAAAATCCATTGCTTCATTATCAACGTAATGTATACCGCTGTGTGATATGTTTTGATCTCATAACTTTTAAGTAAAAATAAACACAAAATGTTCTAAGACCCAAATAAATGTATGATTAAGTTGTGATTATAATTTAGTTTTATTTTAAATATTTAATTGTAATTTAATGGGAATATCTTACAAGCTGCCTGCGGGACAGACCTAGCTTAGTGCAGGAAGTCTGGAAAATGCTCATTAATTGTTAAATTCTAAGAAAACTCAAATGTTTTAGCTGTACTACATAATTCTGTAGCCCTTATTTTCCTTTTTAAACCATTATATTCTTATTCTATGTTGAACTGTTAAAATGAAAGCGATTGTCATAACAATAATCGTTAGACATACGCAATTAGGCTACTGAACTCGTGTTACACATGTTCTATATCGTTGCCGTCTCATTACGACAAAACAGCTTTAAATGTGGTATTACTATTTAAATTATAATTATCTTTACGAAATACAGGGTGTAAGGGACAGCCCTCCGCAAATTAACAGGGGACATTCAGCTCCTTAATTTGAATCATATTCCACCGGAAATTCTCTCAGGATTTTTTTAAATATTTTTTATAGGTTTTTGAATTAATTTTCCGTTATTACAATGTAAAATTACATTCTCTCTACGCAGCACTCCATTTATATGTAATAAAATAACTAAAATAAAAAAATCAGCAATGGATGTTGAAATACTATAGCAAACGACGTGTGAAGCACAGATTTTACATGGATAATTCAAGTAGCGCGAACGCCCCTCCCCCTGCCACGGGGAGTGTGGCTACGTGCGTTGTGCCACGGTAAGGATACATTTCGTGTGAGGTAATAAAACAAATCAGGTTTATTGGATTCCCCTAACGTTCCTGAAATAATTACATGTACCGGTCGTCTTAGTATGATATATTGAATTCATCCTATCAGTTTGCGGAGGGCTGTCCCTTACACCCTGTATATGGGTTTATGAGAACAGCTTGCGAGCTATTCAAAGTCAGAAAAGTTAATTACCAAGATGGTAGCGGGGCTAACGGGTTATATTCGTACGCAATGTGAATTGTTACTGAATAAATAAGTTGACAATGAATAATGTGGCAGTGAAAAGATGGGCGATGGGTCGAGAGTCCTGGAGTGGCGACCGCATATCGGAACACGTAGCGTTGGAAGGCCGAACAAGGTGGACCGATGACCTTGTGAAGGCCGCAGGAATCCGCGGGATGCGGGAAGCCCTGCTGTGCTTGGGGGAGGCCTACGTCCAGCAGTGGACGTCTTTCTACTGAAATGATGATGAGGACGATATATATATATAAGTTGAATTGAATTGAATTGAGTGTCGTAAGTTACACTGGACGTCTATTTAAATATCGTCAACTGTCGAGACTATTTCAATGCACCCTATTTGTTTATTGTGTATATTATTTACCTGAAATGACGACACGTTTGCTTTCATGATAACGGTGCAAATATCAAGTTACCACACCGAGCGCTGGACGCTTGAAGGACTCTTGAAGAATAGTCAAGCGGAATAGGTTACTAAATATATCTACGTCTATTGTATTTTACGCATTATTATTTAAAGAATTTTGGTATCGCAGGCGGGACAAACCAATTTCCTGAACTAGGGTGTAGCTTATGTTTGCCCCGCCTGCGATACCAAAATTCTATAAATAATAATGATTGTTTTTCTCTTTTCAATTATGTGTTTTTCCAGTCGTGTTTTTTATTTTTTTTAATTACTTTTTTTATTTATTTTATTGTGTTTTGCTTTAGATATCCGTAGTTATCACGTTTGCAGAGTTTCACTAGCTATTTTATTTTGACCCTATAGATGCTGTGTACCTATTCATAAGTAGGTAAGACAACATTACAGAATATTACCCATTAGTTACTACAGTAGGTAATAAAAAATAAAAAATAATTGAAGCTGTAATACATGTTTGTTTACTTACGACGTCATCAAGGCTTCCGTAAATGTGTGGTAATCATGTTTGTTTACTCAAACAAATTGAGTCGTAGGAGCTACAGGGTGTTTGCTTTCATCACCCGCCTTTGCCCTTTATTGTTAAGGGTATTACGAACACCCTTGTTATTATTACCCTTATCGTAACACGTGTAAAGTGTTAGGTACTGTTTAGGGGGTATATATGGGCTGTTTTTATATTAAGTTGGTTGGTTAATGTTTTTGATAACAAGATTATAATGAACGTACCTGGTTGAATCACCTAGGTTCATGAGACTGACTTTTTCAACGGAAATGCAGTGATGACGTCTTTAATTAATAATCCAATCAACTTTACGATGACTAATACTGAACTGAAAGAATTGAGATTGCGAATTGATTTTGAATATTTTAAGTAGGTACGAGAATTCTTTATTGGACTTCGATATGGAATCGCGACCGGTACATCACGCGATTATGTATCTACATAATAACAATAATATTGATTATGTCATCTTAGAATAATGAGGCACATTACAAATTATTAAATCTAAATCTGAGTTTGTTGAATATTTTTGCAGACAAGGACACGTTAGTTATTAACTTTCAAATATAAATATAGAATGGCATATAATGAAATAACTGCGCAGTAAAAACTGTGAAAAATTATATGAGAGCAGCTAGTTAATTTCACGAGTACCTATAAGAAATACAAGCTGGAATTTAATTTTGAGAAGCACGAACCGTCGTTTTCACGAATCGTTGCAAATACATCGGTATTTATAATAATAAAAAATAAAAAAATATATATTAACTTATATCCGCGACTTCGTGTGGAAGTCGTAAGATACACAATATACTAAAATAACAGCCCTATTTCTACATCACCTCGCATCACCTTCTTAATTACACTTTGTTTTCGCTTAGAGTTTTTTCAGACTTTATTACTTTTAGCTCGGCTCCTAAGGGTCGTAACCTGATGTTATGCCTATTAATAACCTTGCTCAAGAATTGGGCAAAAAGATTTTTTCAAATCCGACTGGTAGTTAGAGAAAAACGCGTTAAAAAAAAAGATAACAGCTTTATTATATTATATAGCGCCTCCGCCTGCGTGATATCTTTATAAATTATAGCCTATGTTACTCAGTTATAATAAATATAGCATTCTACTGGTGAAAGAATTTTTTAAATCGGTCCAGTGATTTTTGAGTTTATTAATTAAAAACAAAAAACAAGTCTCTTTTATTTTTAATATAGTGTAGAAGATACCTATAATATAGATATATTAAAACTGTTTTATTTTCAATATTCCACTTTTCATATAATAAAACAGAAAGCCAACTCGTGCAAAAAAAAACGTTCACATTCAAGTCGCAATCTGTCAAAAAACTTAACTTACAAACTTGTCAAAAATTTTGGCAAATTGATTGTATTTTTAACAGATTGCGAATGAGATGCGAATGCGAATGTTCTCGCGATGATGCGAATGTGCGAAAATTACGGGAATTGCACTCTGGTTATTAAAAAATATTGAGCCATACCTAACCTAACGTGTATAATGGACAGCTGTAGGAACCTAAATCTGACCACAATTTATGATTCCCATTCAATATAATAAATATTAATGTGCGTCAGGAGTTGAGGAGTCACGTTTGCGGTTATACCTAATTGCTTTTGTAGTACCTACCGATTCTATTGAAATATATCTACAAGTCTGTTTTTTTAATCTCGTGGACTAATTTGACATTTCTAGTCATTGCTGTTTGTTTTTCAATTTCAAGTTTGACGCAAATGTCAAACTTCTTGTTTTTTCAATTTGAAGTTTGACGCAAATGTCAAACTTCAAATTGTCAAATTAGGCTACGAGATTAATAAAAAGAATAAGTTTCGAT
The DNA here is from genome assembly GCA_948473465.1 of Lithophane ornitopus. NCBI lineage: Eukaryota > Metazoa > Arthropoda > Insecta > Lepidoptera > Noctuidae > Lithophane > Lithophane ornitopus. The sequence continues at coordinate 6,607,716 of OX419624.1, read as the reverse complement.
TGACTATGTCCGAAGAGGTGCTACATCTCGCAGATGAATTCAAAATTAGTAAAATGATCTGTCAAAGTTTATAGGTTTTTTCCATCAAGAATTTCTGAGTAGCAGTCCGTAGTCTAGATTTCTGCCCGATTTATGGCAGCAGTTTGCCTCCTATTACATGGGACTTAAACATAACTGGTGAAATGTGGGTGTAGGCAATAGGTACCTACTATAGGTACAATTCTGCCTAAACTTTCAGGGAAAACAGGCGTTATCATATTATTAAAACCGAAACTTATCAGTCATGCTGAAACTTGAAATTGGCCGCTGGGGCCCCTAAAACAGTTCCACAAACACAAAGTGAGTACTTAGATACCTAGTAATATAATGGTCCTCTTTCATAAGGTTCTTGTCATACTGTCAACTTGTGTTATTCTTGTCAAACTGGCCTTAACAGGCTTAAAAGTGTAAGGACTCATTAGACACACACTTACTTAACAAGGACAATATATACATCAAGCTATACATTTCCAGTTTATGCTGATCCCGCATTGTATATGATTTCCGTACACTGAGAGGTCAGCTTATACTGGAAATGAAGGCTGAACGTCGCGGTAGTAACACAATGACTTTTTTTTTAACGACAACTTCTACTAGAGCTTCCCCAGCTCTAGTAAGTGATGACCAGGCCGAAGGTGGAAGCGAGCTTCGCCCGGAATCCTCAACCACAGAGGAACTGGTTATCTTACCTCTAACTGCCGAAACACAATAATGCTGTTAACATTGTTGTTATGGCGACAGATTTAGATAGGGTGGCGGTAGCTAGCCAGGTGGACTTAGACAAAGCTCTACCACCAACCGAACCGAGTTGAGAATTTTGCCCCAACTGGGAATCGAACCTGGGACCTCTGGGTCTAAGACAGGTGGTCTAATCACAGAGGCGGTTAAAAACCTTGAACTGGTCTACCGTAGTACTTAGTTTCAATAGAATCCAAGGCCAGCTATACTAGTTATGTTACCAGTGACGTGCGGCCTACCGTACTTACCTACATTAATACGTAAACATATTATGTGAGGGAAAATTGTTTATGACGCCTGGAATATAATTATTATATAAATGTTTGTACATTTTGTCAGTAGGCAATTGTTCTATTCACTGAGAAGGTCCTAGAGAGATTATGTGACTATAGTATGCCTCTTACGCATAAGTATCAACGTCTCATTCAAACTTATGTTAACATTCGCCAGTTATGTTTAAATCCCATGTAATAGGGGTTGAACCTATGGGGAGTAGAATATGCTTTATAAATAATAATCTACACTCTGAATATTCCTGAAAAGGAAACCTCTCTATTAGACGACCAGTTCTGCTGTGGCTATCTACATCGCCACATGCGAACTACGCATCAAAGAGCTAACGTCACAAAAAATCCTGACGTCACATAAAAATCCTGCATCGCGCAAGTAGAGTTTACCGCGCGATGGAGATATATACAAGATTTCAACATCAATCATTGGGCAGTTGCCCGCCAGACACAACACTCGTCTGGTCGGAGGATCCTCCCTTTTCAATAGAGGTTGAGTGAACTTTACACCCTGTGTCTTTATACCTACCTCTAAACTGCTATCATCCGATCTCACGAAATCAAATGCAAAACAAATGAGTGCAGAAAAATATCCCGATGGGACTATCTAAAGAACGTAAACGCACTATTTTAAAATTGAAAGTAAGTACTCGTTTCGCACATTATGTTTAAAGTATTCAAACGCCTAAGCGTAGCCTTGGGGCAACCATGGTTGCCTGGCGTTTGAGTGCCTAGATTTTAAGACTTTATTCATGTGTGATACTAATTGTGCGTGCTGCAAAAAATTTAACCAAAATACCATATGATACGTAGTTGTATTTTTTATTTAAAAATCGTTCTTATTTACTTTTAATGTACGACTCGCATTCGTGCTTAAGGCTTCTGACAAAATATTTACAAGAAAACAATCTACATTACGCTTATAAACCAATTAACTTTATTTATACCTCACGAAAATTATTTGATACTGTTCACAACAACATGATTTTCAAAGTAAATAATGTCTCTCTACTAATAATTATATTCGAAATACTTTAGCGAAAATGAAGTCAAATCTCGACCTTATTCCCTTGAATTTAAGATGATAGGAAGTTGCTGGGAAAATTCGTCACGGAGCGACTTAGGGCTGGTAGTTACGTTCGGGTCGCTTAATTCTCTACACATATACGCCTGTGGAAGGAACGTCTTCCTATACCTAGCTTCCTTATGGTCAATGTTATGCGTCCGACTCACATAAAACTTGGTCTATTTCATTTGATTTGGGTTTAACAAGGTGTAGGGATGGTAGGTCGGTATTAAGTTTTGTTGTAAAATGAGTAAAGTGTTCGTCGTACTAAATAAAAAACCAAAACAGAGCGCTGCGAACAATACAATGAAGCATGACAAAAATACACCCGCACTCTGTGCATACACACATTTACAACCATTTATAATCAAACTACACTAAGTTCACCCACGTTTACGAAACCGGCCTCACGTCACTGTTGACAGCGCTCTGTCTTGGTTTTTTATTTGGTCTGAGAAAGTTAACTGTAAAATTGCTTGAGGGATTCTAATAAATGAATATTTTTCCAGCCATAATTTATACTCTCTGCAAAATATTGTCTTTGTAGTAAGCGCCATCTTCGGAAAATGTAGGAAGGAATCATAGTGTACAAATTACGGATTAGTTCCAATATATGGATACAATCAATCTGCCTAGCCTTTTCCCAACTATGTTGGGATTTCTTTGGTTTTTTCGGGGGACATGGAGCGACTGCCTATCTGACCTCCACAACCCAGTAACTGGGTAATACGACACCCCTTGGTAAGACTGGTTTTCAGACTTTCGGGCTTCTGACGACCCGTAAAGACTGTAAAAGATCCACGAATGACAGCCGGGACGTCGGCTTAACGTGCTTTCTAAGGCACGGAGGAGTCTCGGTATGTAAAGATGGTCACTCATCCACGGACCAGCCCCGGCAAGCGTAGCTTCACCTGATCGATCGACCCGTGCGGCTGTTATTACTTAGCCACATAAAAAACGACCAGTTCCCCTTGTTACAACCACCTCATGCTTGATTCAGCTGAAGAATTTTAATAAGTAGCTATGTTAGTGTAAGTACCAACAATTTTTTTACAACAGAAAAAACTTTTCACAACGAAATCAAGTTATATCAAAACGGCTAGTTTTATTCAACCTAGGCTGAAGAATATAATAATGAAAATATGGTAGAAGTCTAGATGCTTCATGTAAAAGGTTTCGGAGAATTTCGGGCAACAGAAATTTTTAGGTACAAACATAATATTGGGATCTAAATAACTTTTTTCCAAAACGACTCCGGACTACATATTAAAGAAAATCTTGTTAAGAGTGAATGGAAACTTGAATTTGTTATGAGATTCTAAGAATCTAGAAGCACCTTATTTTATGTCTAGGCCGTAGAAATTTCTGATTTTCCAATACTAACTTAAACATACCATTTCGCTCCTGCAGGGGAATATTTTTTTACTAAGTTTTGTCAAATTTTTTTTCTGGACTTTTCAGAGAGACACCAGAGAAACTTTTGCAATTATAGTAATTTATTAGTATGGGAGTATGGTTGAAGTATTGTATGAATATGTAATACTTGTCTTGCAGCAAGTTAGAAAGATCTGTCAATCAATGTTTCCTGTGGCCATGTATGAAACATCAAGTTTTGTACTGAATGTCATAATGACCTCATTACAGTATAAATCCAAATTAGTCTTATGGTAATTGGTGAATTAATAACTATTTATAAGTATATGAGTCATTTTCATGAATACTATTGATTTAGTAAACACATAAAATCACGCCTTCTTCCCATTGGGGTAGGCAGACTCTACAGAACGTTGCGTTTAACGTTGACCACATATTTGTGATCATACACGCACGCTGGTTGCGAGAACTACTGATTTAGTAAAGAAGACCAATAATTATTATAAAGACCAATATTAATAAACAAAAGTGGCCCATAAATTAACGAACGAGATTGTTTTTACATTAAACGAATGTTGTGAACGTAGTAAGTCATTACAAAATAAACTTTTTCACCCTAATGTCGCAAAAGTTTATGACCCAATAAGATTTGGGCTGACTTCGCCGGTAGATTCCAAATTATATAACTTGTTTACCTTTTCTTTAGCTTTTCAATAACACCATTTCCAAAGGTCACAAATTCACAACCACGTGGATTCATAACATCAAGAAAATTATGTATTTGACTTCTGTTTAAGAGTATCTCTGTATGGAAATGATTATTTTTCTCCTTAACGCCTACCCTATTTGGAGTTGCTGACATGTGTCTGGGCGTTAGGAATGAATTAAAACCAATTATGTACAAAGACGTGGAGTTTAATTTGTGTGTAAAGGCGAAATTCCACTTGTGCGGTGGGGCATTTATTTATTTGACAGCCACGCATCCGTAATCATCACACATATTAGCATAATCTTATAACGTTCCCACTGCTGGGACATAGGCCTCCTCTCTGTGAGAGGGAGTGGGTTATAAAACACCACGCGGGCCCATTGCGGGTTATGGATGTCACATGTCTTCGAATTTTTGGTTCTAGGACATGCCGGTTTCCTCGCGATTTTATCTTCACCTATTTGAGAAAAGTGGTGATGAAAAAAATTTCACAAAGTAATTTTCACACAAGGCGAAGCTAATCTGCTTCGTTGGTCTAGTGGTCGCACTGCTGAGGTCGGTCGGTCCTGGTTTCGATGCCCGTGTCGGGCAAAGTATTATTAAGTTTTACCTCCATCTGGAATTTCTCAGTGGCAGCCGAGAGTCTGGATTTGTGCCGTGTTGATGGCAATAGGCTCGCCCACTATTACATGGAACTGACATAACTGGCGAAATGTGGGTGTACTAAATAGGTATAGGTAAGTACCTCTGCCCAATCCTTCGGGGAATACAGGCGTGATGTTATGTGTTATGCGAAGCTAATCAACGTGGTTAGCATAGCCGAAAGCCGCTATGTAACTGCGTCTTAATAATATTATATCCACGTCTTGTTTTTTGTTCAAGCTCTTAGTATTTTGTTCAAGTTTAATACCTACTTTTGTGGGCGCAACGATAAAAGGTTTTCTGTAATTATGTAACAGATGTCTATTGATATCTTCATCAACTAAGTTTGACAAATTATTATCACTTATAGTGCCTATTTCGGTCTTATATTACAGAAGTTTGAAACTTTTATTGAAAGGGTAAATGAAATCTCTAAAGATAGAGCCTTATTTAACTGATTAGGAATATAACTGATTAAAATGTTTTTCGGAACGCACGTTAAGCCGTTTGGTCCCGGCTGTCATTCATAGGACAGTCGTTACGGGAAGCCCGAAAGTTGAAAATTGGAAACCGACCGATATAATCAGTACATATTACGCACATTGTAATAGTAATATAATCATTAATAATAATTAAAAATAAATGTAATTATTTCGTTTATTTAATTATTTACATATAAATTATATTTTTAAACATTTGAATATAAAAATATAAAAACATTTAAAAATATAAAAATTGTAGCCCATCGGTATCGGGAACAGGGTCCAAGCTACCGGCGGTCAGGGCTCCAGAGAGAGGAACCTGCTAACAATACGGGCCGTGTCCAGGAGTACCGCTTTCTGAATCAGGCACTTAACCCAGCTGCCCAACGAGAGCCTCTATAGGTGTTGGTCGAGGCTCTTGGCAATTAAGCCAATTGTAATTATTTTAATAGTAACATGATGTGGAATTAATGTTCGTAAATATTCTATAATGAAAAGAAATAAAAACCTATTAAGTATTAAAAAGAAATTCAGAGAACTTGTCTGAAATGTCACAAAACGTTTAAAAGCGAAGATACAGTTTGTGACAGTTTGGAAAAACTTTTAAAAAGCTTTCTGATTGACCCACTTGAGAAGCTTTCGAGACTGTAAGAAGTTTGAAATCTGTTATGAAACTATTTTGGCAGTTAGGGAGTTATCTAAGTGTTTATTAAAATCTACCACACTCCAAGCGATTCTTTAAATAGATTTACGGTGTTCTTTGGGGGCGGGGAGAGGTCGAAATATTTATGGTTGCAGGTACAGGTACAAATGCTGGCATTTCCGACGTTTGGCTCCTAGGCTGGACCGGGCTGGGGCCGCCTTGGGACGGCTCCTGCCCAATCTTGGGGGGCCAAATGCCTCCTGCCGGAGGCTCTACGCGGGGGTCGTGCGGTCCATGGCCCGTTACGGGGCACCGGTGTGGGCGCGTTCCATTAGGCTGCGGCCAGCCCGCCGGTTGAACGCGTCCCAAAGGGTCATGGCCATGCACGGCTGGCCCGGGGATACCGCACGGTCTCTCGTGAGGCGGCGAGCCTGCTTGCCGGATTACCGCCATGGGATCTGGAGGCGAAGGTCCTCGCGCACATCTGGGAGTGGCGCGAGGAGATGAAGCGCCGGGGCGCAAACTCCGCTGCCGCGCGAAATCGCGGCACAGCGGACAGAGCTCCGGCAGGATATCATGGCGGCATGGAGAGTGCGATTGTCGCAACCCAGTGCTGGGCACGCCGAAGAGAATCGCCGCTCAAAGAGATGTCAGCACACCTGACGGGGTCCGTTAGGACCGATGCCTGCCAGGGATGCGGAATAGTCCGAAAGGGATACCGGGACTCTGGCAACAGGCAACTGAAGGAACACGGGTGGGTATTAGTCAGTAAAAGTCTGATATGCCCTTCCGCTCCGCCCAGAGCGGGAGAAGTCATTTGATAATTTACCAACAACAACAAAAAAAAAAAAAAAAGGTATAGGTACAAGCAGCCTGAAGTTGTTGTATACATCGACAAGAATTCATTTAATTGTCTACAATCTTTGTTCCAGAACATAGTATAAATGAACAACGGATGCTTATGACAATGATAACAATGATGTCAAACTTTTATTTATTTTTATTGGTTGAATACGAGGCTTTTACCTACTTTTGTATCACTTCTTAGTCTGTCTTTCTCTATTGTGTGTGCGATTTGTTTGTGCAGAATAAACAATTTTTCTTTCTTTCTTTCTGATACTTACAGTATTCTTTTTCGAATTCTTCGCGATGTTAACTAACATGTTTTCATTTCATCCCGATCCGGGGGTCCCGGACCTTTGGAGCTACGAGGGGCCGAAGCCAGCTCGCAGAGGCCCCTTAGACATTTTTAAGTGTTGAGGCAACAACAGACGAGTATGCACTATGCAAGTGCACCCAAGGACAACCCCCGGTTGGTGCAGGACTATTGCAGAACTTGGAAACAAAAATTGGATTATGGGTTTGGGTGGCTAAGTGAACTGGTTATCTTGAACTATGGAAAGACTATGGCCACTGCCTGACCAATTTTTTATTATAAAATACACAGATAAAATGGCAGGGGGTGACTTGCACACTCAATAATAGGCCCCCGAAAACGGTCACTAGCACATAGTTACGTAGCGATAAGGAGGAAATATTATTACTAGCTAGGATGATCGTCTCCACTTTTTGAATGTATCACAAGTTTACAACTTAAATTTTACAAATGGGACACAATCACTGCTCTAGATTATAAAAACGAAAACCCAACTACCACTAAAAAGGTATAAACAAGGTAAAAGGTTAAAATTCTTCTGGGGTTAAAATATACATTTTTTTGAAATGTGCTCATTAAGCCCTTTCATTTGATACCCAACATGGTACGACTAAACAATATTTTTTTTTAGTTCCTGACTTTATGTGCTCTAGAGGTCGCCATTTTTTGTGATTGTGTGAATGACCAATTTAATGTGACGTCACATAGCCTATAAACAGCGGACAACCAAGACACTTCCAACGATACTGTTGGGGAAACACGATAATAACAGATAGATTTGAACCTAATAGTTTATATAATGGTTCGTACATATGTTTAAAAAAGTAAATTAGTACAAAATTATGAAAAAGTACATAAAAACCCTTATATATATATAAAAATGTAAATAACTCTGTGCCTGATGAAAGTACATAACTATAAATATTGTAAATCTCTTAGTTTGATTAAAGTACAAGAAAATGCACATTTTATATAAGGAAAATATAACGCTATGTACAGTTTAGAAACAATTCTTTTGTATTGCTATGTAGCGTAAATGTAAACAGTGTTAGGTAGAGATAAGGAATCCCTTGGCCGACACACCCCTTACCCCGCCTTCACCTCTTGGCCGACAAAGTTGAGCCGTACCCCGCAGACACCCGATCCCCTTCAACACCCCCTGCCTGATAAGGTGTCTAGGTCAATTGGACAATATATTAATAATAGTGCGTGACTCACACGCAACTTGTGCATATGTGACAAAATTATAAATATAACTACCCTGTCCAATTTAGTTTAATCGTCACTGAATCGTCACTCAATCGTTACTTGAATTGTCTCAGTCGTCTCTAAATCTTCAACGAAGTAGCATCATTGTCGCGTTCCGTAACTCTGCTGCTTCGTATCGCGCTCAGCTTATAGGAAATCTAGTTTCCCTAGATTTAGTTCCTTAAAATAGTTTTGTTTCTTATTATTTCGTTATTTCATTGTCGTGTTAAATCGTAGTTTGTTTCTCGTGTATTTATAATAATAGTGTTAAGTGCTAATGTACACTGATGTGACATATTTGTGATTTATTTGTGATGCAATACAATCTATTAAGCTGACAAGAACTGGTTTTATTGGTGAATTAAGCCTTCCGACACCCCCGCCTAACAGACTGAGCTCTCGTCTGCTACATTTTGGTCCTTCGAGCCGGATAAGGTCGTAGTAACCATGAGTCAGAAGAGCAGCATCACGACTAGAAGCAAACTACGGAGGTTGGCAGAGGAACAAAGTGCTCGTCGCCGTGAAGAAATAGTGTCGGACTCCGGTATGCAGTCTGAACGAGTGCCGGGTTCGCCATCCGTCGCGCCGACAATGGCGTCGACGTCTGCCCTCAATATCCCTCTGACGGGTGGTCGAGTGATCGACTACAGTGCTAGAAGTACGTCAGAGGGACCCCTGGGAGGACAGGCGCCTGGAAGAGGTCGCCATACGTCGCCGCGGAGCAGAGCGTCTTCAAAGAATAGCCGCAGGAGCGTCGAGCACATTAAGAAGCGCATCGAGTATGAAGCTGAGCGTGAGCTAGTACAGCTCAAAGAAAACCTCCTAAAGAAGAGGATGGAAGCTGACATCGCTGAGATAGAAGCAGCCGCTGAGAGTGACGACTCAGCCTCGGACGGCGGTACAGCACAACGAGTGGAGCAATGGATCGACACGACGCCTCAAGCGGGAAATAAGGAAACAGTGCGTGTACCTAGCCCAGTGTTGTGTGACAAGGATGCAGTGCCTAGTGACAAGGATGCAGTGTTGTGTACCCCGTCTGTGGGGCGCGGGCCTACTGGAATGGCCGCGCCCCGCAACATAGCTGGGAATCGCCATAATGTGAGTACGCTTACCGATTACCGTGATAATATTGTGTCGCATGTGTTAGGGACGCCTGTGTCGGGACCGTTTTCGAATGTAACGGTACCCATAGCACAGGCGCGCACGCCAGTCGGTGAAAGGGTTTCATTCCGTCTGCCCGTGACGTACCCAGTGACTACCACTCCGGCCGCAGGTGTACCTCCCGGTTCGACCCGGGAGTCGGATGCACGGCGGACTACATACGGAGCGGGTGAAAGAGAGTCACGAAGGGAGGCGTCGGGCGACAGAGACAGTAAGATAGACCGACTGGCGGATGCAATTACAAGCATGGCTCGACCACGGCCGGTACCTAGACAGGCATATGAATTGCCTAATTTCAATGGCGACCCAGCTGACTGGATATCTTATAAAAATATGTACTGGGACACAACCGAGATGTATAATTTCAGAACGTTCGAAAACTTAGCTCGACTTAAAACCTCATTGCATGGAGAGGCTAAGTTGTCTGTTGAAGACTTATTGCGGTCGGGTACGGATCCCAACGATATAATGCGTGCTTTAGATGAAGAATACGGGCACCCTACTTTGATACTAACAAATGTTTTGAAGAAAATAAGGGACCTACCGCGTATTTCAGAGAGCGGCCGCGAGCTTCGTAAATTTACATCTACGGTTAGAAATGTTGTGTCCCTACTTAGGAACATTAGAGCCGACGGCTACTTAAATAACCCGCAAATGGTTGGTGAAATACTACAAAAGTTGACACCAATACAGCGGGCACAGTACGGTGACTTTGCCATGGGGTTAGAAAGCGTACAGGGGGTGGACCTAAGGGTATCTCCGGACTTAAACATAATATCACAATTCTTAAATCATTTGACACGTACTACGTCATATTATTCGCAAGCTAATATGTTTGAACCCGGTCCATCTAAGCCGCCCGTGAGGCAACAAAAGGCAATCGCGCGCCCCTTCAATAATAGAGTACCGTTAGCGTCGGCTCAAAGAATAAACACGCAAAGTGACGAATCTACGGTACCGGTAGAATGTATTATTTGTAACAAAGAGCATGCCATAGAAAACTGCGACACTTTCGGTAGGTTAAACGTGCAGGATAGGTGGGCTACTATAAAAGCCAAGAACACGTGTTTCAAATGTCTTATTAGAAAACATCCGAAAAGGTTTTGTCGCGCAAAACGTTGTGATAAGTGTGGATACAGCCACCACTCACTATTGCATGCAGATAAAGCTTCTAATTCTAATAATAGCAGCAAACAAGTCAAAGATAAGACGGAGAGCGTCACGAACATAGGCGAATGGAGGGCTACGGCTCTGTTAAAAATCGTGCCGGTAACAATAACCGATGATAGTAACACGGAATATAATTGTTACGCATTACTAGATGACGGCGCGACCGTATCGCTTATAGACAGCTCTATAGCTGCAAACTTAGAAGGCCCGCGCATTCCACTTACACTGAAGACCGCGGGTGGCTACGGGGTCAGCGACCTGACCTCAAGGGCCGTAGAGGTCAAGATAAGAGGGCCAAACGGATTACAACATCAAATCAAATGCAGAACGATGTACAATATGAACTTGCCTACACAAACGGTGTCCGCTGCCATGCTGAGCGACAATACCCACCTGCGCGACTTGGGTTGCGCAGAGATGAGGGGCGCTAAGCCACTGCTGCTACTGGGGCAGGACAACTGGCAGCTGTTGGTCAGTCAGGACATCCGCCAGGGGCGATCTGGTAAGCCGGTTGCCTCCTTGACCAAATTAGGTTGGGTAGTTCATGGGCCATTTGATAATAATTGTAATGATGTTGAACAATCCATCAATTGTGTGACAGTTTCCCTCCCTGACCTACATGATCTAGTCAAAGCTCAATTTGAGCTAGAAGCGATTGGTATATCGCAAAACGCTCGTAAACATAAAGACAACGAAAGAGCGTTAAAAGTCTTAGAAGACACAAGTAAGCGTGTTCCCAATAGCAACCAATGGGAAGTAGGGCTATTATGGAAGCACGATAGGGTAGAGTTACCCGACAATTATAATCAGGCCCGGCAACGATTATACGGCATTGAGAGACGTATGCGGAAGGATGCCGGCTACGCTGAGGCGTATTCAAAACAAATAGACCGGCTACTTGAGGAAGGCTATGCGAGGAAGCTGGAGGGGGAAGTTGACAGTTCACCTGTGTGGTACTTGCCACACTTTGGCGTAGTGAACCCAAATAAACCCGGCAAACTTCGCCTAGTCTTCGACGCGGCCGCTGCGTCTCACGGTACGTGCCTCAATGATAACTTGTTGACCGGACCTGACCTTTTGAACTCGTTGCCCGGTATATTAATGAAGTTTCGTATAGGTCCTGTAGCTTTCACCGGAGATATTGCGGACATGTTCATGAGAATTAAGATAAGGGTCCAAGATCAAGGCGCACAGTTATTTTTATGGAGAGGCGCGGATCAGACCCAAGAGCCGAGCGTGTTCGCAATGGACTCCATGATTTTCGGGGCAACCTCATCTCCGACAACGGCAATTTACATACTAAATAAGAATGCCGGCGAGTTTGAAAATAAGCACCCAGAGGCTGTGCAGGCTATTAGGGATAAACACTATATGGATGACTATTTAGATAGTGTTTTCACAGAGGAACAAGCAAATAAACTTATTGAAGAGGTGACCCATATCCATGCTTCCGGTGGATTTAATATACGGGGGTGGGTCACCAATTCATCAGAGCTCAGAGATAGGCTCAATTCAGATATGCCAGAAAAGGTGGCCCTCGAGAAAGGTCTAGGCATGAAAGAGAGGACCCTAGGTCTAATATGGGCACCTAAGGAAGACGAATTAGGATTTGACCTATCATTTAAAAGACTACCCGAAGAGATAAAGAATGGTAGCATAGTGCCTACTAAGAGGCAATTTTTAAGCTTTATTATGTCAATTTATGACCCTTTAGGCTTTCTTTATCCTTGTAATATACAATCAAGGATCCTAATGCAGGCGATCTGGAAGTCAGGAATTCAATAGGATGAACCATTGAAAGACAAGGACGCCAAGGCATGGTTCGCATGGCTAAATAACCTAGAAAGGTTGAAAGAAGTTAAGATACCACGTTGGTATGGGCTTGACCTTCGTGACCTTGAACTTCATGTGTTCGGCGATGCTAGCGAGCTAGCTTACGCTGCCGTAGCGTATTTGGTTGGGCATGACGCAGCCGGGAATAGGGAGGCTGTCATGCTAATCGGAAAAGCCCGGGTTGCACCACAAAAAGTGGTTTCAATCCCTCGACTCGAATTGCAAGCGGCCTTGTTAGCCTGCCGACTTGCAAACACGGTGGAGAACGAGCTAGGGCTACCAATTAAACGCAAAACATACTGGACCGACAGTAAAACTGTACTTAAATGGATCAATTCGGACGCCCAAGAATTCCAACGGTTTGTGTCCCATAGATTAGCGGAGATCGATAAACTATCGGACCGAGGCAATTGGCGCTGGGTACCTTCGGAGGAGAACCCCGCTGACAAAGCGACCCGATTGTCTTGGCCCGATAATCACGCAGCTTGGCTGCGTGGCCCCTTGTTTTTGCGTGATCCACAGGAGCGGTGGCCGGTGTGTCGCGAGGCTGAGGCGGTGGAAGCGGACCTCGAGCGCATTCAGCGGGTCCACGCTACGGCAGCACCAGCAGCGCCACTTCTACAGTACGAGCGCTACTCGTCGTGGGTGCGCATACAGCGTGTCATGGCGCAAATCCTGATCTTCATCGGCCGATGCCGTAAACGTCGGCAATCGGCAGAGATGCGGCGAAGCGACATGGAGGAGGCGCACAACCACCTTCTGAGGTTGTGCCAAGAAGACAGCTTCAGGAACGAGCGGGCAGCCATCCTTGAAGGATTGCCTGTACCGAATAGCAGCAATCTAAAACCCTTAGATCCAATGATCGCAGACGACGGGCTGCTACGGGTCAGGGGACGCCTGAGTGCCTGCGAGGTGCTGACCTTCGACGAGAGACACCCCATTATCTTAGATGGACGTCACCCCTTGACCCGAAAACTCATCGCATTCTATCATGGGTTGGCCTTACACGCCAACCATGAGACCGTGGTCAATAACTTACGGGAGAAGTATTGGGTAATAAGGGTAAGGACCTCAGTGAAAATGGTAGTAGCTAAATGCCAACTATGTAAAATTTCCAGAGCGAAACCAGCTCCACCCAAAATGGGTGACCTACCACTCGCAAGGGTGGCCACGTCCAGACGAGCCTTCGTCCGAGTGGGCGTGGACTACTTCGGCCCGATGGAGGTGGCGATCGGACGGCGGCGCGAGAAGAGGTGGGGTGCCCTATTCACCTGCCTCACCACGCGCGCCGTTCACCTTGAACTGGCCGCCTCGCTGAGCGCCGATTCAGCAATACTTGCCCTGCGGCGCCTCATTGCGCGCCGCGGGCAACCGGCGCATCTGTACTCAGACCAGGGTACAAATTTCATCGGGGCCAACTCCGAACTGCGAGCAGCCCTGAAAGACCTGAACCAAGGTCAAGTCAGGGCCGAAGCCATCAGCCGTGGCATCGAGTGGCACTTCAACCCCCCGGCGGCCCCACACATGGGTGGCTGCTGGGAAAGACTCGTCCGCTCTGTCAAGAACGCACTACGTAGCACGCTCAAAGAGCGTGCACCCCGTGAGGAGGTCCTCTATACCCTTCTCACAGAGGCCGAGCTTATAATCAACAGCCGGCCTCTAAGTTACGTGCACGACGATCACGACCAGCCCATGGTCCTAACACCAAATCATCTGCTCCTGGGCACTGCGTCCGGGAGTACTCCGTTCGCGCCGGCTGACCGAGATGACGTCGACTCCCGACGGCAGTGGCGGCGCGTGAGCGCCCTCGCCGACATGTTCTGGCGGCGCTGGCTGCGGGAATATCTCCCAACTCTACAGCGAAGAGAAAAGTGGGCCAATAATGTGCCAAATGTGCGGGTTGGTGATGTCGTAGTGATCGTGGACAATAATAAAGAACGCAGTGCGTGGACAAAAGGTATAATTAAGGCAGTGTACGACGGCAACGACGGCATCATTCGTGTCGTCGATGTAAAGACAATAAGTGGGGTCCTGCGTCGGCCCGTTGCTAAGATTGTCGTGCTTCCCACAGACCCAGATGTAATGCGGTGGAACCCTGTTACAGGGGGTGGAATGTTGGGGAAACACGATAATAACAGATAGATTTGAACCTAATAGTTTATATAATGGTTCGTACATATGTTTAAAAAAGTAAATTAGTACAAAATTATGAAAAAGTACATAAAAACCCTTATATATATATAAAAATGTAAATAACTCTGTGCCTGATGAAAGTACATAACTATAAATATTGTAAATCTCTTAGTTTGATTAAAGTACAAGAAAATGCACATTTTATATAAGGAAAATATAACGCTATGTACAGTTTAGAAACAATTCTTTTGTATTGCTATGTAGCGTAAATGTAAACAGTGTTAGGTAGAGATAAGGAATCCCTTGGCCGACACACCCCTTACCCCGCCTTCACCTCTTGGCCGACAAAGTTGAGCCGTACCCCGCAGACACCCGATCCCCTTCAACACCCCCTGCCTGATAAGGTGTCTAGGTCAATTGGACAATATATTAATAATAGTGCGTGACTCACACGCAACTTGTGCATATGTGACAAAATTATAAATATAACTACCCTGTCCAATTTAGTTTAATCGTCACTGAATCGTCACTCAATCGTTACTTGAATTGTCTCAGTCGTCTCTAAATCTTCAACGAAGTAGCATCATTGTCGCGTTCCGTAACTCTGCTGCTTCGTATCGCGCTCAGCTTATAGGAAATCTAGTTTCCCTAGATTTAGTTCCTTAAAATAGTTTTGTTTCTTATTATTTCGTTATTTCATTGTCGTGTTAAATCGTAGTTTGTTTCTCGTGTATTTATAATAATAGTGTTAAGTGCTAATGTACACTGATGTGACATATTTGTGATTTATTTGTGATGCAATACAATCTATTAAGCTGACAAGAACTGGTTTTATTGGTGAATTAAGCCTTCCGACACCCCCGCCTAACAGACTGAGCTCTCGTCTGCTACAGATACCTCATTTGTCAAATTGTGATGAGTGCTTTAGAAGATAGGAGGGAACAGATAAACATACATACATACATACATACATACATACCGGTCAAAATCATAACCCTCCTTTTTTCTTCGCCGTAGTCGGGTAAAAATGAATATCCGTTCAAGCTCACTTGTAATCGAATGCAGTTGTTTGTCAGCATCACGTTTCGATCAGGTTGATTGATTCACGAGCACGTTACCAATACGTTGGTTCAGATGATTGATATGGAATAGTCCAGTTCGACTTGTTTAAGGTATAAATTAGCTTCATTCACTAACAGTCGGAGTTTCTAGCCCGTTCTTCTCCATAGGAACCTACTACGCTTTGAAATGGGCAACTAACTTCATCTTTGTGACTGACCGACCCCTTGACAATTCAAAAGTGCCTGTAATTGTAAAGTAAATCGTCGCGAATTGAAGCGAGCTGAAACGAGAGCTTAGCAGCTCTTTTTGAAATTGGTATTGAAATAAATGCTTTGAGTTTGAGTAAAACAGTCTTAGATTTTTTTTTTTCGGCTTTCAGTTTATCCAGATGCAGCTGAATACCAGTATTTAACATGGAGCGACTGCCCATCCGACCTCCACAACCCAGTAACTGGGTAAGACTGGTTGTTAGACTTTTGGGATTCTGCCTACCAGATCTAAAAATGGCAGCAGGGACCAATAGGGGGTCTCGATATGTAATGGATGGTCACCCATCCACGAACCGACCGCGGTAAGCGTAACTTAACTTTTGATCGACTTGTGCGGCTGTTATTATTAAGCCAGGAACTCCACCCTTTTAATATTTAGAGGATGAATAATCATCCGCTCATAATTTCTACTGAGAAACCTAGTGCTGATTGATATCCTTTTGACAGAATCTCTAAGAAATTCTGTAAATATTGTTTCTCTCAAACAGCTCCACAGCCACATATTATATCTGTTGTAACCTACTAGCATAGTAAAACAATATCCATCACTCTTATTTGTTTCCTGGTACGTGCGCAGCATCATAATCAGAACATAACATTTTTCTCTTTTACCAAAACCGCGGTTAAAATGTGGGTGAAAACATATAATGTATTTAGCGTTCTCATGTAATGTAACCTTTACCCGCGACCTAGCCGTGTTACTGCTATCTATTTAATTATATATATATTACAATCCTGTTGGTTTCAATTATCTTTCTGCACTACTTCCTCTTTCCCTAACCGCTATAGTAGAATCTTGAGTTGGGACTACACTATGTTTCAACGTATAGATGAGCTTTCAAAAGTAACTTGGTTTCCATATTTAGCACATGCATGTGTAGAGAAAACAAGACCTACGAAAATTTATCGTCATTTCGTCAAAAGAGGATATTTAAGGGTAATTAATATTCTCACACGACTACTGCAAAGCTAATTTTGTATACCGAAAATTTATTTCTATCAATTTTGTATTGAAACTAGGGACGGTCAGCAAAAAAGTCGATTAACAGTTCAGTTCACTTCTTTATTTATGGAAAATTCACTGTTGGTTATTTTGGGAAGCTGAAAAGCAGTTTATGGAATCATTTTGAGTTTACGTAAACGAAGCAAAAGCGTTATATAAGAACGTTTTTTTTTCAAATCTTCGCATGATTTCATTCTGTAGAAAAACATAACCTACATATTCCAAAACAAAATAAGTGTAGGATAGTTTATCTTGTTAGCTGTTTATAGAACAAAAAGATTAAAGAGCTTAGTTGATAACCGTTTCGTGCAGATTATTTATAAAGTAAAGGATTACGGCGGTATTCGCCGGTGACAGGGCGATCTCTCACGGGAATATGCGTTTATATTATCATTTTTCATGTCTATGGTTCGTGTTAGCGGCTATTAGGGGTTCGGTTACCACATTAGGGGCTGTCTATTTGGGATCTTCTTTATGATACATACATGTACATAAACTCACGCCTTCTTCCCACGGGGGTAGGCAGAAACTACAGAACGCCACCTGCTACGATCCTTACTAAGGCCGTACACAGAAAGAAAGCTGGGAGCCGGCGCCGATCTACCAGCGCTTATATGAATAAGCACCGAACGTCGCCGACAAGTTCCGAAAATCTTTCGGTGCTTATCGGCGCTTGTTCATATAAATGCCTGCGCCGGCTACCTGCGTGGACCGGTTCTTATAAGAGCTGGTAGATCGGCGCCGGCTACCAACTTTCTTTCTGTATACGGCCATACTCCTTTAGCCTTGTTTACGTTCATAAATCAGCTGGTCATACACGCACGCCGGTTGCGAGTTCTATGCACCGGACCTTTCTGAAGAGCATCACCATCAGCTCTTTATGATTGTGGTATATTTTTATTCATAAAGCAACTGTTTTATATTTGATTCTGGCAATGTTGGTTTACTATTCATCCCTTGAAATAAGCTAAATTTTGTGAAATATATAACTAAACTAGCTTCCGCCAGCGGGTTCGCCCGCGTGGTATGTCGATAAAAAGTAGCCTATGTCCTTCCCCGGGATGCTATCTATCTCCTTGCCAAATATCGAAAATCGTTCAGTGGTTTAGGCGTGAAAAGGTAACATAAAGATAGGCAGAGTTACTTTCGAATGTATAATATTAGTTTAGATTGCAGTGGTATTTTATTGTTTTCAACCATATTCAGGAAAAAACGAAAATTTTACTGGCACATATTTTTTTGTGAACTTTTAATCAAATTCTGATCTCATTAAGTATGCTATTCCTGAACTACAATGTAATCAAGGAATACCAAATATTTGAAAAGGTCAATGGAAGCTGAACACAGTAGCATGAGTTCATGATTTTAATCGAGGTACAATGTTTTTGTCAAACTATTTTCGTAACCAGATGAAAATGTTTGTAACCCTAGATAGGATTTAATTGTGTTTGTGTATTGCGTAGTAATAATTTCGGTCTAGTTTTGTTCAACAAACTCGTATCTCGTGTTTAGACTAAATAATCATTTTCAGCTGGTATTTAAATAACTACTCGAAATATGAGTAGGAGTACTACTGAGGCTATCTATAAACTTTGCTACAACTACAATGTTGACAGTGAGCGTTTGAAAGAAGGAAAAAATATTTTATTGTCTTCTGACAATAAAAACTTCTTTCTTTTGTTTTTCTTTGCCACTGTTATCACTTCCGGCAACGGTTTACTGAACAGAGCGAACTCCGTTGTTGGTTCTCTAAAGCCGAAGCTGTTTATTAGACTTTTAATCCTTATTTACCTTCTTCATTACTTTCAGGAAAAGCAAAATGATTATTACAATTCCAGGAATCTGCAACTGTTAAATGTTTGTGTTTTTATTTGTTACGCAGCAGATATATATAATATATGTTATGGACCAAGTGATTATTAGGGCATTATAAAAAATACCCAATATGACAGGGCAGTATGATAACAACTATGTGTTAGTGTATGTGAGTTTCTATGTTTGTAAACGCACTCACGATACAGGAAGAAATTCCTAGTGTGGGGCAACGTTTTTTAAAAAAAAAGAAAAAAAAAGAAACTATTGAAATAATCAAATCGACTGGGCGTTTTTTATTATGATAGTCACCTATGGGGCTGCACAATTAAAACCTGGTTTTATTACTATTATTTTGGTTTCAAACGTAGAATCAATATTTAAAATCAAATAAAATCTTTCCATTCATGTCTATGAATGGAGAGATTTTATTTGAGAGTGTCTACTCTGCTGAACTATGATGACTTTACCATAATTAAATACCTGTGCATTATTAAATTGCCCAAAGACCATATTTATATACGGCAATATTTATAATGACGAGGCAATGTGATAAATAAGGAAGTTCAAATTATAATTAATTATTTCGCCCTAAGTAGCTCGTCATTATTCATTAATGCGCGGGCATTATGAAAAATGCCCCTATTTATTCCTTGGTTCATAACATATATACAGCATTTAACAAAAACTCTGTCCCATCCGAAAAAACACATAGACTGCAATAAAAATACCAGGAAAAAAAGGATCTTCCAGGGTTTTTGTTACACGCTGCATATATTCACATCATCATCTGCCTAGCCTTTTCCCAACTATTTTGGCGTTGGCTTCCAGTCTATATATTCACATAAAAAAGAAAAAAATAAGAGAATAGTATATTCACATAAACACCTAAAAACTCTTCGCGGCAAATAATTTGTCGTTACCAAAAATGTTGGCCTGGACTTACAAAAACATTGTACGCTCAACTCGGATTAAAATAATAATGTAAAATATAATCTGAAACTCCACTAACTAAACCGGGTTCCCAACGATAAAGTGTGCGAATAAATCAGGCGAGGGAAGTTTCCTTCGCAGATTTCCACGTAATAACAGCTGAGTTTTTGGCACAAGTGCGTAATTTCGCGTCATTCGTAACTGTCGTGTCGATGAGTGTCACAGGGGCTACTTATTTCTCAACAAGCTTGTGTGGGTAAGTAATAACAGTCACGCGGGTCGATCGATCAGGTTAAGCTACGCTTGCTGCGGTTAGTCCGTGGATTGTTGACCATCTTTATACACCAAGACCCCTCCGTGTCTCGGAAAGTACGTTAATGAGACCTATGAGCCGTTGGTCCCGGCTTTCAGTCGTTACGGGTCGTCAGAAGTCCAAAAGTCTGGCAACCAGTCTTAACAAGGGGTATCGTGTTACCCAGCAACTGGGTTGTGGAGGACATGTAGGTAGTCGATCCATATAAGGTACTAATATACAGTTGCATCCGGTTAGATTGGAAGCCGACCCAAACAAAGTTGTAAAATTGCTTTTTTGAAAAGATTTAAAATTATATTTCCCTTTTTAATGTAGAAAAATTCATTACTCCTAAAAATTTGTATTTGATTTAATTTCAGTATAACACTTCGTGCCTTTGTTTGTCCGTAAGAATTACTTGGACCTTCTTTATTCAATAGTGCGTCGATTTTAATTCTTTTCACTTTTTAACGAGCCCACGTAGGCATTGTCTGGAATATTTGATCTCTGTTGAAGTCGTTCGGTTTGCGATTATTAAAACTGGGGAATTCGGCTGGTTGTGATGGTTTGTAGATCGGGAAATTTCATTGTCTGCTCGGCTTAAGCCCCCAAGTACACGTTGGATGAGCCCGTCTCTCGGCCAACGTAAATGCCTTTTTGCGTGATTTGCCGTTCGATTTGCGTGTATTTTCTGTTCGCTCGCGCAAAGTGTAGGTACTGGGGGTTAAAGTTGGCAAAATTATTAATCGGAATGGCCTCATTGTATCGATTCGGCCTGATATTGTTAATTTAGATAATATGTATTGTCAATAGTAGGTACAGTGTACAGTACAGTGGGTACTTGACTGTTATTACCTACTAGTAATTAATTATCTATTATACTCATCCTGTGTGATCATTCAGGAAGCGAAAGATAAACAATGACCTTGGTGATTATAATAATTAATTTAATAACTACACATTGCTAATTAAACATCATACAACAGCTGCTGGACTTCCAAGAACAAAGTATCTGTTCCAACAATTTGCGGATCGATAATAATTTATTAATGATCATATTATTTTAGCTTATCATCATCTGCCTAGCCTTTTCCCAACTATGTTAGAGTCGGCTTCCAGTCTTACCAGATGCAGCAAAATACCAGTATTGTACCGATGTAACTCAGTTATAACACGGTAGGTATGACTTGGTAAGACTGATGATCAAATTTACCTTCGGTGGTGAATAAGTAAGGTGCGTTCAAGATTTCCTATAGGTACTACCTGCCAATGGACCAAATTGGGCAAATTACGATTCATGGCCTTTATGGATGTAAGAACATTTATCTACCAATTTAGGCACAAACGCAAGTTGTTTTGTACATCACTTCCATGAATAACAAGAGTAACCAAGCGATAGATAAATAATTCACATGCTGCCGAACTTTCCCCACCTTTGTTTCCCCAGATCTATCCGTAATCCAGATTTATAGTCTACCAGTTGGGTGTCCATAAATTACCAGGTGCTTACAACTTATTTCGTCTCCATTAGCATCGCTTTTCTCCCGATTGGAGGTTAGAAGATATATATTTTCTGCGAATTTGCGGATTTGCACAAATGGATTCATTTGTTGAGGCTTCTGATGTATGGTAGTCGAATAAGAATGGTTTTGTTTGTGATAGAGCACCGAAGAAGTTATTTGTAAGATAATTGGTTAGCGGTTGTTCGACTCTTCACGTAACGTGACCTATTTTTTGGCTAAAGATTCAGCATTGCCATACGACGTGGCAATGCTGCCAGAGGGAACTTTTCCTGTTGACAGCGATGCGGATTTTTTTTTTGATGGCCTACGATTCTTTTCCCTCCGCTTTTTATATATTTGTAAAATCATATACATATTTTATGGGGTACGCATGTCTTGTCACGGCTCTGTATCCGACATGTGTGTACAATTCGCGAAACACCATGTATATAATCGTAGAACAAAAGGAAGTACATTGCCAATCTTAAACACATCATGTTACCGTTTCGAAAAACACAACTAAGGCGATTAATTGCGGTGCGCGGTGCCGTGTGTTAACCGCCTATGTGATTTTGGTTATACGAGGTATGAAGAAGTAAGGGCCAATTTGACCAATCAAACTGAACGAGTTAAGCACATCAAAACCGCGTACAAGAGCTGTCAGTGTCAATATTCCACAACAATGATGACACTGCCTGATGTTGAACGCGTGATGTGCTGTAGGCTTAAAACAGCCACTTTGGCAGAATCATAGTAGGAAAATATTATGAATCATCGTAAAATGTCACAAACTGACAATTCATAATAAGATCTGCGTACGATTCATATTACGAAATAATTCATTTGTTTGACAGTTTTTTTATCGAGATTCGTAAAATGGGCCATACATTATGAATTGCTAATGACAGCTAGACATTCAGGAAATGAATTGCTTTTAGAGGAATTGCTAAAGTGGCCGTTTTAGGGCCCCTGATCACGTTCAGTTTCATTGGTGAAATTCGCCCTAAGTTTTTAACACTGTGCAAGTAAAAACTAACCTACATAATCATTTTACTACACACTAAACCGCTACAGTTTATTCGTTTCGTCGACTCTCGCGTCAACTGTTTTTAAATAAAGGGTTCATAAAACCGTTTTCCGTGCATTTGTTTTGAAACGTAAATAACCGAAGCTGAAAATAGCTTTTGATGCAGCTTCCTTTAGTAGTGTTTATTTGTTCTCACTGATATTGTGCAAGGCTGCGCGTAACATTATAGAAGGTGTGTTTACACTGCGGTGCACAATAATTCACCACAACGTGCAATCATTTGGCTTGTGTGGTCATTTTTTTTTAACGTATTTCGAAGAAAAACCACTTACGTCGGTTTGTTTGTTGTTCGTTTCAAGCTATTGTGAGTCTGTTAAGATGTTTTGATGATAGAGATAAAACATATAAGGTCTTAAGAATAATGTATGATGAAAGAATAAATAAATATAGGCATTTAAATTGTATATTTTGGGTGAATGTTAAGACTATCCTGTAGCTCTTGGTAAAATAATATTGATCAAAGAGTCAGGTCAGGCATTAAAATAACGAACACGATTCACAATTCTAATACGAGTATTTGTACATAAAGGACAAAATTATTACGCCAAAATGAATCTAGTTCCCTTTGCCCCTACTACACATAAAATAAATAACATTGTACAAAAAGTGGCCAAGTGCGAGTTGGACTCGCACACGAAGATTTCCGAACCATCGTACAATATTGAACACTATACCCCATTTGAAATAAGATTAGACATTTAAATAAACCTTTTTTACAGTTCGTTCAACCGATTTTGACTTCTATTGCGTTGGTAGCATGACAAATGGCAGCTGCAGTAGACAGTTGGTGTTGTGTAAACTTTTTTGCTTTTAATGCCATCCTTATGCCTACGGTATAGAAGTCAAAATCGGTTGAACGGACTGTATAAAGGTTTGTTTGAATGTCTAATCTTATTTCAAATGGAGTATAGGTAAGTACACTTTCCTTGTGTACTTAAATGTACCTTATGTACCTTAATTTTTTCTTATTTGTTGTTATATCGGCGATAGTACTACACACTGAAAATTTCAAGTGTCTGCCTATTACAGTTTGAAAGATACAGGCCTATGATAGACGGATGGATGGACAGCGGAGCCATAGTGCCCCGCTGTCACCTTTTGGGTATGGCTTTACTGAACCCTGAAAAAGGAAACCTATATAAACTCTCTGTAGGACTATTGATTTATTCCTTTGAAGTTCTATTGGAAACACAATAGTAATAGGTACATTCGCTACGACCGAACGTTACAATAGCCAATTACTCAAAAGGGTGCTAGGTCCCTATACAGGCTGTTTGGCAGAACGTTGAACATATGAAAATGGTGGATAGGGGGGGTCATCTGCTACTTATTCAGCCCTAATTTATATGGCCCTGCTCCCCTGGAAATTTTTTGCTTTTTTTTCCTTTCTTCTATTTTCGCCACTTTCTTAACTTTAAAGTGTAATTTTGATTAAAAATGGGTAAAACAGGCAAGATTTTTTTTTAAATTTCCCTTTAAAGTTGAGAAACTGGTGAAACTAGAAGAAAGCAAAAACAATTTTTTTTAAATATCCAGGGGGCCAGGGCCAAATTAATTAGGGCTGAGTAAGTAGTAGATGACCCCACCTATCCACCATTTTCGTATGTTCAACGTTCTGCCAAACACCCTGTATAAGTACCTGGTATATAAAGCCTTCGAAACAGTATATACTCTAGAAGTTATTGAACTGAACTGAGTGTTAGTATAGAATATGTATGAATAGAAGCGACAGTCCTTCTCTACACATTGTAAATGACGAATGATTTTCGCTATGTATTTTCTGGTGTACAATATAGTATATATAAATGAAATAAATAAATAAATGACAACAGTGTCAGGGCATTTAATACGTCAATATAGGTATTTAGGATTGTAAAGGCCGCAGACAGACGCGACGATTCTGGTAGGTAGTTTCCATGAAGTTTTCATAGAAATTGTGCTACAAGGTCGCGTTTGTGATGGATATTACCTATCGCGCTAGTTCATCGAAAATATTGACAACCCTGACTTTAATTTCGTTTGATCAAAACGGTGGGGGAGGTGGAACTTTCGATGATTATTTCAGAGCACGTCATTAAACTTTTTGGTCGATTTGGGGGGTGATAAAGAAATTATGAGGGCGATACCTACATTAGGTATCACTTCTTTATGGATTTCTTATTCTATGGTATTGGTAATTGCTATGTAGACATGCGTATTACGCTGCGTAGTGGATCCAATTCGTTTTGATTCAGCACTCTTGAGTATTGGCTTTCTGAGGAATGTTTCTTTCTCTAATGTTTATGTTAAACGCGTGTAATGCTATGTAATAATTATTAATCAATTATATTTAGAAGTCAGATAGGCAGTCGATCCATGTATTGGTATTCAGCTGCATCTGGTTAGACCCTAAGCCGACCCCGACATAGTTGCGAAAAGGCTAGAAAGATTGATTGAAATTGTATTAACTTGTCGTGGTGGTGGATGGGTACGGATGTTGTGATTCATCAAACTCTTACTGCACACATTCGTGCCAAAACATGGACGAGTTGTCAAAAGTTAAGGCAGACAGGTGCGAGGCGACTCTAGTAGAATGATTTCTATGAAAACTTCATGGAAATTGTTCCACCAGAAACGCGTCGCATCATCGCGTTGCGCACGTCTGCGGGAGCCTTTACGGTCCTTTTAGTTCCTGCTCGGGCTAAAATTTTGCACATACTTAGTATTCTAAGCGGCAATCTGATAATTTCATTTGTGATAATTGGTTAGCTCAAGGGTAATAGGGTTATCAAGTACATATCTAATATTATTATGTGTACATGGGCCACACGCTCGAACAACGGAGAATGAAGGGTGGGGTGGACTCAGTAAAGGAAGACAAGACATCCTGAATAATATCGTTTTCCGCTGGCGGAGGATCCTACATATTAATAGTCTTTAATGTGAAAGAAAGCTAAAAGAAAAAAATACAGGGTGGCAATTTAGTCATCTGTATCCGTTAAGGGGGTGCTGGGGTTCTACAGGTAGAACCACTCCCTAGATGGATGCAGATCAATAAATCACCACCCTGTGTAACATGCTTCTTAGAACTTGCTATATAATGTTAGTACCTAATTAATTTGGAATATATTTCTTGTTGAAAAGTTTTGCTCCAAATGTTCAAAGCTAGTTCAATCAGAAAAAAACTTTTGAAAGTTTACTCACAGCTGGAAATCGCTTCGGGTGAAAAGTTACGCGCATTTTCGAAGAACCATTATAAGTATTCTGTTTGTGATATGCGATTTGCTTAGTGAATGTCACATGTCTTCGAAATCTTGGTTCTATATTAGGCGTTCCCTCACGATGTTTTCTTTCACCGTTTTGAGAGCAGTGGTGATGAAATAAATTACACATAGTAAAATGTCTGCCTGGGTTCGAACACAAAAAATTAATAATAATAATTATGTAAAATAATGTTTATGCTACAAAAATAACGCAATGATTCCTAAAACCTAACTGTCTAAATGATGACGAAATTACGACAAGATTAGTGAAGCAACACTAATTTTTAAATCATTTCCTGCGTACACATTGCAATATTTATTTATATTTTCATGGTTAATATCACACAATTTGGCATTGGTTGCTGTTAAACATAATATTAGAACATCTGTTTACAAAACTGGATAGGTAATTTTCTAGTATGAATGTTTTGGTATTCATCCAACTAAATTAATTAATGTGAAAGTTCAATCACGTTATCGCGGATGAACTCACGAAGGATTCTAGAATAAAGCAAGAGGTATAATGTACCTATTACCACATACGGTACTTCACATATCAGATAACGGGGTGTGGATATGGGCAGCTTCCCAAGTCGTAATTCTTCTGAAATACCAAACTCCCCCTATCCAAAATAAACGAACATCGAGGCGGACTTGATGAAAACAATATCTATATCTAACAAATTGATTCTAACACAGTTTACAAACATACATAAATTCGGTCTAGATTCTCTTAATCATAAACCTTCCTTCAGGCAGGTCAATAATAAATAGTAGTTTACCCAGTGTTCCGATAAATAAGGGATGTGACGTCAGACAGCTATGAAATCTAACCACGAACGATCTTGTACCGGAACTTGCATATAATTAATAATAAATAATAAACTGTCGGTCCGTGCTACATTTTGTCGATGGATGGGAATATTTCAAGTATTCGGGTCAGGGACGGGCCCTCAATTTTTTTGTAATTTTCCTCGGGGGTGCCTCGAACAGATGACGTAGTGATGGTTAATGGAACGTATAAGCCGATCACTTTTTAACTTAATATGATTAAGGTTATGCGAACGACGTGTCTAATACGCTGTTGCTGCTTTGATGTTGTTTGGTTTTAATATTAAATTTATCAACGTGTAGGTCGTTGCTGTCAAAAATATTTAAATCTGCTACACACACCGCTAAGCCTGGGGACAGATTTTACTGAAATAAAAACTTTTTACAAGAAAAAAAAGAACCGACATCCGAAACTAAAGTTATTTTTCACTTTTTTGTGTTTTTTTTTTTGGAAGTTGTTTGTTTTTTTTGTAAATAGTTTTTATTTTTCACTTTTTAGTTGTGGTACCTACCCCATACTAATTCGAATACCACTACCTGCTTTGTAAATAATAGTGAGAGGAAGTTAAACCATCATCCATATAGGCGAAGTGGAAAAAATAGGTAAGTAAGTACGTATTATTGAAGCTAACTCAAAAACAACGCAAACAATATTAATAAAATTTATAAGGGACCATATTGGCCTAGTTCTTGGTAAGTAGTAGGTAGGTAAGTAAATGATAACTCAACGTTTTTTTTAACAAGTTGTGAGTATTTATGAGGAATAAGGGTCGGTCCTCTCTCCATACAAACGCTCTCGCCTGTTTTCTCTCTGGTTTATGACCTTAGAGCAATGATTTTTTACAGTAAAATAAATATCAACTAGTTCTATGCCCCTATGTTTTTCGTTTTGATGATACATACATCAATATATTTAAAATTGGTCCAATATTGGAGGAGGAAATAGACGAGAGCCGAACCTCGAATTATGACTTTTTGTATGGAGAAAAGACCGACCCTATACTTGAAACAGTACTACTTTTATGACAACCTTTATTTAAAATATTAATGAAAAATGCGAATTTTCCTAATTTTTAAAATAAATTGCAATATTACTACCCTCTGCTTGTTTATATATGAGGTTATCCTCATTTCAAAAGGCTTCGAAGGGACATAAAAATATATTTTATGGCATGGGTGTTATGGCAGTCCCTTCGTAACAAAAAACATACTTGGCGGTCTCAGACCCGCGTTAGGTATATTGCAATATGCGGCTTGATAAAAAGTTGGAGAACCTATGGGTGATCCATTGTTTGATCCAAATTGTGATATGATAAGAACGAGAATATTGTAGGCTAAAAATGAAATTGTTAAAAAAAATATTTCGGTATCACAATTTCAGGTGAAATAGAGTTCGTGGATCGTATCCGTGGCCTTATAGTTATTGTCAAATTACCATAAAACCTCGTACAGACTGGCGCGACTCGACTCTAACAAAACAATTTCTAAGAAAACTTCACGGTATAACAATTACCGATGTGAAGCTTCAAATAATGACTTTAATAAATCATACTTATATTAAGATGGCGGGACGAGCTGGGTAGGTTCAAAACTGGAAGGAGGACGCGCAGGCTCGCGTAAGATGGAAGGAGTGGGACAGCATAGGCTAGGAAAAAACATACAATAGGGGGTTTGGGGTGAAGATAACGTTTCATAAATTGTAACAAAGATTCCTTTTATTTGGTGCGCAGCCCAGTTGACGGACGTCAGACGACTAATGTCAAAACGAAGGCTGCGCGTCGTCTATTTTTAAGGATGCTATTTTGAAGAATATTTTAGAATCTTCGACTCGTCCCTATTAGTGGAGCTAACGTATTTTCACCAATATTATCTCTACAATATTTAACACAACTAACTATTTCACTAGGTACTAAATAAAATGACTAACTAATTAATTAACTAAAACTTACAAACCTAATTAATAATCAGATTTATATTTTAATAACGTGCCCAAAAAATAAGGAATGAGCCTAATTAGCTGGTACGCCGGATTCTGACTGGTTGTGACGTAAAAAACTTAGAACTGCGGTACTGAGGGCGTCCGTAAAAAAGTTTTAACCTTTCTCTTTGTCGGCTTAATGAACTCTTCGCGTTTTTGTAACTATCTGTTTGATAGAGATGTCACTTTTGTGTGGGAATGTAATTACGTTCTTCTTGTAGAGAGAGAGGAGCCTTAATAATAATTTGGATTATGTCTACCTACGCATCTATGCGTAAACTCTTGAGGAACAATTTCTATGAAAACTTCATGGAAATTGTTCTACCGGTGTCGCGTCGCGCGTGTCTGCGGGAGCCTTTATGCTATATTGGGTTATTGAAAAACATCGCCATGTTTATTTCGCTTTTAATACATTTGAACCAGCAAATAACTTTGAACTCTACAGTGTTCGTGTCGGTCGGATTTCAGTAAATTCATTTGTATGATGAATTACGTCATTTCAGAACACAGAGTTCTATCTATTTTGCTCGAATTTAACTTCGAAGAATAACATGAAGTTACTTATACCTAATTCTTATTTGTTTAAACTTCTGCCTCTTATTCAAATACAAATTCCTTTGAATTTTGAAGTTATTCTAGACTTCGAGCAAACCAAAGTACAACATTTGTTTATATTCTACTAGCTTCCGCCCGCGGCGTCGCACGCGTGGTATGTCGATAAAAAGTAGCCTATGTCCTATTCCAGATCATAGTCTACCCATGTGCCAAATTTCATCCATATCCGTTCAGCCGTTTCAGCGTGAAGGCGTAACAAACAAACAAACTCACTTTCGCATTTATAATATTAGTTAGGACTAGCTGTTCTCCGCGACTTCGTCTGCGATCCAGGATGAAAAGTAGCATATATCCTTCTCCAGGCCATGTGCCAAATTTCATCCAATGCCCTTCAGCCGTTTTAGCGTGAAAGCGTAAGAAACGAACAAAAAAACTCTTTTTTGCATTTATAATAATAGGTCTTTACCTATGAAATTGCCGTTTTGTATGAAAAAATTTAAACGAATTTTTTTCATGAATTTTTTATTTGTATTAATCGAAGTAATCACCCATGCAATCAATGCATCTTTGCCATCGCAGTGGCAGTTTATTGATGCCCTTCTTAAAGAAATCAGCTGGACGGGAGGCAACAAATTCTTCAAAGGCATTTTGTACTGCCTCTCGGGTATTGAATTTTTTTCCCGCCAAGAAGTTATCCAAATTCTGGAAAAAGTAGTAGTCTGTAGGCGCAAGGTCTGGTGAGTAGGGCGGATGACGGAGAGCTTCCAACCCCAGTTCTTGCAACTTGGAGACCGTCTGCTGTGCAGTATGAGGTCGCGCGTTGTCGTGCAGGAGCAGCGGAGACGAGCGATTGACCAATGCTGGTTGGAGATGCGCCAGCTTCTCCATCATTGTGTTCAGTTCTTCACAGTACACATCTGCAGTAATGCTCACCCCGTTTGGTAAGAAGCTGTGATGAATCACACCGGCGCTAGACCACCAAACAGTGACCATCACTTTTCTAGGGGTAAGTTTTCGTTTAGGGCATTGTTTAGGCTGAACCAGGATCCAACCAACTTGCTGAGCGCTTGCGGTTATCAAACAGAATCCATTTTTCATCGCAGGTAACAATGCGGTTCAAAATTCCTTCATTTGTGTGTCTGTTAAGCAGTGCAAGGCACGTCTCGACGCGTACTTCGCGCTGGCGATCATTGAGTTCGTGGGGCACCCATTTGTCAAGCTTTTTTACCTTGCCAATTTGACGCAAATGGACCAATATTGTTTTGACGCTAACGTCGAAAGCTGCTGCTAATTCAGCCGTAGATTGTGTATCATCAGCTTCCACAATCGCCTTTAATTCGTCATTGTCGACCAAAGTCTTCGGACGACCGCGAGGTTCATTTTTCAGGTCGAAATTTCCAGAACGGAAGCGAGCAAACCAATAACAGGTGGTGCGTTGGTTTGTAGTGTTAGCTCCGTAAACGTCGTTGATGTTG
Organism: Lithophane ornitopus; assembly: GCA_948473465.1. Lineage (NCBI taxonomy): Eukaryota > Metazoa > Arthropoda > Insecta > Lepidoptera > Noctuidae > Lithophane > Lithophane ornitopus. Next base: position 6,576,994 of record OX419624.1, on the reverse strand, counting down.
CGTGCCGCTTGTGCCGCGTTGCTGCCACGACGGTACTCATATTCCATAATTACTCGAATTTTTAACGTATCCATGATGACGAAAAAGATTGAAATGCGATGAAAATGTAACACTAATCAATAAAGAAATGACTACTTTTGGAAAAAAAAAAACCATGTTTTTAAAATAAAATTAATTTGAAATTAGAATTCTTAGCCAAACAAAAATTATTTTGATTTGAAATGGCCAGTACTGCAGAACGGCAATTTCATAGGTAAAGACCATTAGTTAGGATGAAAATAGAATACCTACATTCTGTGAGCTTCTTAAGAAGTTCCTATTTAGCTTCGTACTCTTCAGTTCACCAATTTCTGGATTATTTCAGTTTTTCTGTTATTAGGGGTCGATCATCGTCAGTCTCTTTTCACGACCAAGTTTTATTGTAAAATGTAGCGATCGAAACTCACGATAATATTATCGTTTCTCCTCCACAAACTTCCTGTAACTTATACTTGAACTGTATTTCAAACAGCGGAAACAATTTTCCAAAGTAATATTAATTCGTTTCCTTTTACCACGTTCCACGTTTCTGGGGAAACCAGGCTTCTATGCCATAATTGAAATACGAATCACTCTAGTTACAGTTACTTATTAAAATGATGTGTGTTTGTTTGTTGTATATGATATTAATTGGGTAAGTAAATTGACATCCTACGTCGATTGGGTACGCCATTTTATTCAACTGTCAAGATGACAGTTTTTATTTGGATATATGGACAATTTTTTATCGTCAATTTGCTTAACAACTAATTTCCTAGGCTTTACTTAATTGGTAGCTTTCCTTTTTTCGGTGGGAAAGATTCGATTACGTAAACTTTTCAATATTTCATTAGATTTTCGGTCAGACTTGTAGTATGATATCATGTACACACGGCTACACATCAAACTATACATTTCCAGTTTAAGCTGATCTCGCATTGTATAGGATTTCCGTACAATGCGAGGTCATGTCCATCTACAGCGTTCTTAATTATCAACTTAGATAATTGAGGACGCTGTAGACCGAGCTAAATGGATAGTATTACCCAGGATATTGGATATTGGCAAAAGCCAGAATACAAAGAAGAAAATGAACGAAATATTACCGTACGTTTGAAGTACGGTCAAAGAATAAAGTTAATTTATTAGTCAGCTAAGTAGACGGCACAAGAAAGCCTTAATATTTTTTGGAATGTATATTCGCCCTCGTAATTGCTTTATCAGTTTTGCCAACAGTCCAGTAAATAGAAATTTCACTATGGTAGACATGATTTCACTGTCCGACAGGCAAATAGATCTTGTTTGTGATGTCGTTTTATCACGTGCAAGTAGCATTTTACTTTAAGGCGTTTGTCCACCGCCGCCGTCACTGTAACGTCACCGAGAACGAGACGACGGCGACCTAGCTATACGGCCGTTATAATTTGGCAGGTTTGAACACAGGCTCATATAACTTTCGCGCATGTTCTCTCACCAACACTGGTCTCATGTCACCATTTGGTTCCTAAAAAATGTAACTGCGCAGCCCACTGCGCCAAGTTCGGAACTACCAAAAATATTGGCCGGAGTGTACATGCGTTTATTAAAGTTTGGCGCAACCGCTAGAGCTAGGCCTCAGATTATGACGGGCTGATGTACCGGCAATACAAAACACATTTGATCTTGTCCACAAACTGCCGTCGCATCACGCCCTTCGCTCGGTTTTTGTTTTGTCTATCATAACAAAGGTACTGAATCGCCGAGTTCGGTTGTCGACTACAACTGCCATCACTGGAACGTTACGTTTGGTTCGAATAATCTAGTTTCTCGGTATCCGGTACCGATGACGGCTGTGGTGAACAAATGCCCTTAGGCTGGTAAAGCATGCGGGAAAGTCCGAAACGGATACCGAGACCTTGGTAACAGGCAACTGAAGGAACACGGGTGGGTTTTAGTCAGTAAAAGTCTGACACGCCCTTCCGCTCCGCCCAGAGCGGGAGAAGTCATTGGATGATTTCCCAACCTCACAAAAAGAAAAGGGGTGGTAAAGCAATTATGAAGCCTATTATACCTAAAAGTAAGCAGCGGAACAATTATAAATACCTACCGTCATATCGTGGATGGGCTCATTTAAATTATATCGTAGCGTTTCGCGGAAATTATGTAAATCCATATTTACCGTATGAATATTTGATGTGATACGAACATAAATGGATAGGTATTTCCTTAACCTATGTACTATGATAACAAATGTTAATGAAATTATATTTCCTGTAAAATAAATTTACGTGAAATGATTGTTATTTTGGCAGACATTTCGTTCGGGTTCCGAAAACATGAAAATCGCGGAAAAAAAAATCGACTGTTCCCTACATTTATGTTCGCATAACTCGTCAAACTGCAGATATTTTTCGTGATTTCTGGTTTGATCCATTTGTAAAAGTTTGTTCATAATGATGAGAACAATGACCCCTTAAGAGGTTGTGCGTTATTTATGTTACATCTTGTATATGCCATATGCCTATGGTTAGAGCCAAAGAAGTTTTAGGCCACTTTCACATTAGGAAGTTAGCAGCGCGACAGTAGCGCGGCAGAAGCACATTCCTTCACATTTAGTTTAGTTTAGTTAGTTGTATTACAAAGTCAAAACCGACCAATCAATGTTGCTGCCAGTTTCCAATCTAATCAGATTCACCTGAATATTTTGAGAGTCAGTGTCCATTATTACCCAATCAGCTTCCAAATCATTTCAGCTGTACATATAAACCTATGATCCCAAACCGAATGGAATCTAGGTTATTAATGTTGTTCATAGATTGCTTACAATCTGTCAATGCTGATGTATTCTGCAGTATTTAGATCAAATGGCAGCACGTGTCTTGATATCGAATAAACACGTGTTTTCCATTATGATCGGGGTCTATATTGGGTGGATGGTATTGTTATAATTAATTAATTCGACCATACTTGGATAAGTCTTATCCTGGGAATAAAATCACTAATTAGTCTAGAGTTAGACAACTTTTCATTTTACCAAATCTTAATCTCGGATTATCTGTCTATCTGAGAGTAAATCGATATACCGCCGAAATGCATCGAGTAAACAAGTTATCCGAGAGTAATATAATGGCGGCCGCTTCATTACCAGCTGACAATCACGACAAGCAAACAATAAATTGTACATTGACATTGACAGCTACCTACCTGCCCAAGCTATAATACGGCAAATGAGAGTTGAGATGAGTTAATATGCTTCTGCACCGTTCCGTTTGGAGAACAACGTTTTTTTGCCGGGTATTACATTCGTTCACATTCATTCCGCTATTTCTAATCCAAGTATAGCTATACTTTAGATTGCATGGAAAAACGAATGTTGATTTTACTCGAGAATAAAATCGTGAAATAGATTATTCCCAGTATAGTTACTCGTGTATAAATTCGAGTTTGGTAGAATCCGCCCTAGGTGGCATAAGACAACTGAGAGCAGTGGTGGCCCAGGAAACGGCTCCGACTTATGAGGTCGTGAGTTCCAACCCAGACACGGGCTTTACTTTGTGTGAATAATTTTATCACCACTGCTCTGAAAACGGTGAAAGAAAACATCGTGAGGAAGCCGGCACGTCCTAGAACCACAAATTTGAAGACATGTGACATATACCAACCCGCACTGGGCCCGCGTGGTGGATTATATCCCACTCCTTGCTTCGCAGCAGGAGCTTGGGAACATTATAGTCTGATTATGATGATAATAGAACTGATGGGTAGTAAATCATATTACGGGTCTAAAATGGATGGTCTGGGACCAAATATTCGCTTGAAGATAGAATGTACGTTCTCATAGGAGTCAGTCCTGGAAACTGAACTAAAAACTTGTCAAGATGAAGGAGATTGGCAAGAGAAGATGATCTATCACTCGCCTTCGTCTGCTTAGGCAAATCACACAAATATACTTTACATTACTTGATAATGACTAAGGTTGAATGAACCGACAGTACCCAGTAGTTTCAAGTAAAAGGAGGGAGGGAAGGGTACCTAACAGTTAGCCAGAAAATGATGGTCAATTTCACGTAAGTGATGGAAATATCGGTTAATAAACGTAGATAATTTATTCAGGCGTGACTTTGCGGAAATCCACTATAAAATACAATAGACGTTGATATATTTAGTAACCTATTCCGCTTGACTATTTTTCAAGTCATAAAAAATCCTGTAAGAAATCGACACGTGGGTCGAACACGATGTGTTGCTACACCGAGCGCTGGACGCAGATATAACTCACTCTGCGTCCAGCGCTCAGTGTGGCAACACGACGTGTTCTGGTTTGCGACTGGTCAATCGTCATCCTGAGGATGCCTCGCTAAGAGATGAAACACGTGTCGATTTCTTACAGGGTGTTTTATGACTCTGAAGAATAGTTAAGCGGAATAGGTTACTAAATATATTTACGTCTATTGTATTTTATAAACGTGGGCAGGGTGCATAGTTGTCAAAATGAATAGGCAATAGAAACAGAATGTCTCATTCCTAACTGGGCCAATGATTTGTCATATCAGCAGAATGCGGGACAGGTGACATATGCAAGCTGGAAGAAATGGAACACTGGGGAGTGGTTGTCTAAATTCAATATCGGCTGGAGCAGAAATAAATATTTTAATAATATTTCAAGGATGCGACCCAAGTTTCAAGAAATAATCAAAGTAAAACTACAATATGATTTACTCACACGTGTGATTTGATTTTCGTGTCACGAGAACTGACTCATACATTTCTAAGAACTTGTAAGATCAAAGCCGATGTTACAAATGTAACAAATGTTGGTAAATGGGTCACGCTATAAGATTTATTATTTGGAAATAAATTGTAGATTGGATCTTGTGCAATTACTACTACTGTCGTTTAAAATTTAAAATGTCAATTTATAACGTTTAGATTAGTGGATGCATCCACTTCAAACGAATAGGACCTTTCGTTTGAATGTGACGTGTAATGGAATTTTAGGGCCCCTTTTATGCTCGGTTCCTATAAACGAAAACGAGTCGTTTTGCTTACCAATGGTAGCATTTTTTATTGTAAAACTGGACATATAAATAGATTCTTAAGCTAATTTTACCTGGGATAGCTACTTCCACATGGGAGTGTCTACTGTTGAGAATTTGAAGTTGTGAACTTGTAACGAACTCTACCTCTACTTCCTTCAACGTACCTCACTAAATTCAAAATTTATTTTCAACAAACGCAAGTTTTATTTCGCGGGCCTTTCGAAAGTTCTCAACTTCAATTCTCAATTCAGAAACCGGGTGATAGTCAGTCATACAAATCAATAAAGATTATAGAAGCACCCACGCACACAAAGCCAAACACACAAAAGACGAAACTAAATCTGTACAAACATAGGCTTAGGCCTCATAAATACTAAACCAGATTAAATTATTTGCCCAAAGTTTAGCGCTAAACATTAGTTACATATGCTAAATCCAAAACATTAACGTGGGTTCGCCGCAATAGTCGATAGAACACCGAATTTACGGACGGACTTTAGAATGCAAATTACCCTTAAATGCTCGCCGCGGTGACCCGAGTAGGCTGCCCGTAATATCAACGGGAACTGAAGTAATATTTCGGTGAAATATTCTGTACCTATGTACTTACAGAACATTGAGCTTGTGATCGAACCTAGGTATTTTATTAAAAGACTGGGTTGTATGAAACTCTTTATGAAGAAACTGTTTTATATATAACATGACCTGTTTTACTAGCTGACGGTTAATAATTAAATATTTTTAAGTTGTAATAGTTTTAAAATCTGGTAGGTAGATACAGTACGACACAACTTCTCAGTAAAAAGTGTGTTTATAATCTTCAAAACTTCGATTTCATAACACAAATGCTAGGAGGCACGGCGCGTTTCAACGCCTCCGATTCAAATGCTAAATTGCTCACTTTTAATTACTTTTTTATGATATTTATATCGCATAAAGAACGTAAAACCCCGCCCCCGTTTTATTAAAACCAAAAAATTAAAACAAGATCAATCGTCGAATCGTTTCGCTATCTGTGTACATTCGGAGCAATAAAAATGTAAGGAATATTTCACATGTAAATCGAAGTCATGCGTTATTTTCGTACAACCTATTTACCTAAGCTTTGCGCTCCGGTTAATTAAGAGCGGGTATTTAAAAATGTTACATGTGTCTAATTCCTGATACATGACGGCGAATTGGAGCGGTCGTTGGCACACACGTGTTGACGAGAGAGCCGCCAGTACAAGCTGGCCTCTCCTCACATTGACATAGTAAAGAAATAAGGGGCAGTTTATCTTTCGCTATATGGGTCAAACGAACAATGCTTTAGGCCAGTTTACGAGCAATCTCAGTATACAATATTAAGTCAGATATATCATGTTGCATGGAAGAATGCCGTAATGAATAGCTTTTGTTCTTTGGCCAGGGTATAAAGTGTCCATATTGGAGGAAATTACTTCTGTCCATTTTGTTTTGTGATGTAAAATCACCTTTGTCGCTGAAAATAAATTTTACTTCGCAGTTTCTAGCGTAATGTTGAAGAAATTACAGTCTGTAATATCCGGTATAATTAAGGTATTCTATGATAGATGTTGCTTTAATCTACTTTCTATTTAGTTTGGCAAATACTTACTCGAAGTTTGTGTGTTACGAATTATAGTCACGATATAGCTTAATGTTCTTGCAAAAGTTTGGGGTAAGGGTCTACTTGAACGGTTAATAATACATATTAAGGTTTTTGGAGATGTATTAATAAGATCCCTTACGAATAATTATCATGGGTAACATAATTAAATTATAAATAGGTCACAAGGTACAAACAAAGCATGAAAAACAAACCATTACCTAAAATAAAATAGATGACTGAAATAGGTGACAAAAATACCGCTTTCAATCTTAATTTATCCAAATTCAAACAGCAAGATATTCCTCTAGTAAGCCGAAAACGTGTGATTTATCTTCAGAAATCTGTCATGTAACTAGTACTGTCGCGGGCTCAGAGCCAAACGGTTACACTTCTTTTTGTCAGGGGTGCCACGTCGCCAACTCGATCTCTCATTGAAATGCTACAATGGTAAGCCCTAATGAAATTTTACATAAAACGGGCAGCGATTTATAGCAGCCTTTTCTTACTGCTGAAATATTTTCTCGGTGGTTTTTGTTTGGCCTGATGACGGGCGGCTGAAGCCGGCTGAGTAAATCATGGTTTTAACAATAGCACTCGGAAAATTACTGCTAAGTTAGAGAGTTATTCATGTTTTCAAGAACTGAATAGGTTACATGACTCATTCATTCTGTTAAGTTTTGTTCTACACATCAGAATAATACATTTTATTGTTAACCCTCATATTGAAAATATTTATTTCTGATGTCACGTGTAGAGAGTGAATGAATCATTTACTAATGGCATCTATTTTTAACAGAAAAGATATAACGAGATGGAGACGAAAAGTACTGATCGTTATTTCTCCTGACAAAGTTTATTCTGTTTATATATGTATGTATCTATGTATTTTTCTTTTATTTTATAGTGTTATTTTCGTGTTATCAATCCCTTATGTTGCATCTACCATGTTTCCTCTCTGCATCGCCCTAAGGTAGAAAATGGTGGTAGAAAATGCCTCGGACGGTATTTTTTTTTAAATTGGTGCATAAAGTTTTAATAAAATAAATAAATAAAAGTAGGTAGGTATCTAATCACAATCACATATTCATCTTTAATACTTTCTTAAGGATAAGTTATTTTTAATCGTAGATAAGTTGTAGATACATAATTTGCACTTTTGAGCAATTAGTTGCTCAGTGTAACAATTAACTGATTTTTATTCCTACAAATACTGATTTACTCAAATTGTATCGCAAACATTCGCTTTGAAAAAATGTCACCAATACTATCTCAGAGCTCCTGTCTGAATTGTGTGATAACCCTACCATCTTGCACCTAATTGGTAGTGCCGGGCTCGTTTCACAGCGTCGTCACCACACCACACGTGTTGTGTCAAAGGGACAGCTCTTTTGTTCCTTTTACCGGCCATCATATGTCGAACATATTGGACGGCGATATACTTTGATATGCTTGAAATCTTCCTGCATATCGTGACTATAAAATGAGGACATGGCATCTGCGTGTGTGTTTTCTTTTGTTTATTGTGTGTTGTTGTTGCTGTGCACTTCTGTAAGTGACGAATTCACGATACATAACTGTATGTAATATTTGTTTGTGTATGTTTTAGTGAGTAAGTCCATTCCATCCAGTTGAAGTGCCATTTCAATAAATAAATAAAAGTTTTATTGCATGAAAAATGTGCACGTCTGTACCTACTTGTAAGTGAAGACGACCATGTAACTTAGATACGTATAAAAAAATTCAGAATACCTATACTCCATTTGAAATAAGATTAGACGTATAGATAAGCCTTTTTTACATTCCGTTCAAGCGATTTTGAATTCTATTGCGTTGGTGGCATGACAAATGGCAGCCGCAGTAGATAGTTGGTATTGTGTAACTTTTTTTGCTTTTAATGCTATCCTTATGCCTACGGTATAGAAGTCAAAATCGGTTGAACGGACTGTAAAAGAGTTTTTTTTAATGTCTAATCTCATTTCAAATGGGGTATAAGTTAGTATGAAGGCCATTTATAATAAGAATATTAAAGGGGCTTGGGGCTAAGTAATAACAGCCGCACAGGTCGATCTATCAGGTTAAGCTACGCTTGCCGCGGTTGGCCCGTGGATGGCTGACCATCTTTACATACCTTGGAAAGCACGTTAGGCAGTCGTTACGGGTCGTCAGACGCCCGAAAGACTGACAACCAGTCTTACCTAGGGGTATCGTGTTACCCAGTAACTGGGTTGTGGAGGTCTAGGCAGTCGCTCCATGTAAAATACTTGTATACAGCTGTATCCGGTGAGACTGTAAGCCAATATAGTTGGAAAAAGGCTAGCCAGATGATGAGGAATATTAAAAATCAATTGCTTCGTGATTCTTTTTTATTTGGAACGGCAGTTCGTTGCTTTTAGATAGCTTTTTAAAGAACTTAAGTATTTTTCAGGGTTCATGTTCCGCTTACTTTTTATTACCTCCAATTATTCAAACGTTTATTTTAATGAAGAATCCTAAATTGTCTCAGTAAGCTTTCTAAGCATCTAATAAAGTCTAAGTAATAAATGCGTTCCTAATGATCAGGATCGCTATCTGAATTTGAATAAGGTAATAAATTCTCAGTAATTTCTCACTTTAGTTTGGGAAATGTAATTAATCATACATTATTTGCATGACATTTAACAGTTTACCTGTAACCTAGATTAATTATGAAAGCATTCAAATTCGGATAACGTACCTTCCCAAGATTTAGTAGGTATCTTTTTGGTCGAAGGTACAGTCAGCATCATAATTAATAGGTAAAAATTGCAAAATATCACAGAAGCAAGTTCTTGAATAAACTTGAAGCTTATTTGCTACCTGCCAGGGTTGCGGGAAAGTCCGAAAGGGATACCGGGACCTTGGCAACAGGTAACTGAAGGACCACGAGTGGGTTTTAGTCAGTAAAAGTCTGACACGCCCTCCCGCTCCGCCCAGAGCGGGAGAAATCATTTGATGATTTAGCGCCCACAAAAAAAAAAAGCTTATTTGCTAGTAGGTAAAAACGGTATAGCTACATGCATCTGCGATAACACTCATAACAAACTCGGGGAAAAAAGAATCATATAGGTACAAAAGTAGACTATTTCGATGCATATTTTTTCTGATGTTGGTTCTATGGAGAGAGTATTTTATAGAAGTGGTTCCGTGGAAGGAGACGTGGGTTTTTGTTCTAAAGAATTTATTGCTTTTGGAAATAAGCCTTTAAAGGTCGCTGAAATACGTTTTTACTTGTGATATGAGTTATCGAATCGTGGTTAGGTACTTTTACAAAGCATTAATAGATCGAGAGGAGATTTATGATGGGGTTCGTGCCCGGTTAATGGCAATGGGCTCGCCCCTTATTACATAAGACTTGAACATAACTGGTGAAAACATAACTGGTGTCAAAGTCAAAGTCAAATCATTTATTTCAAATAGGCACATAAAAGGCACTTTTGAACGTCAAAAACAGAGAAATAGACGGAGAAGAATGGGCAAGAAACTCCACCGTTACTCTTTTAAAAATGTTTTACAATATTATTTTGTATACATGAATTATATAATTATATGTGAAGACGATGCACCTACTACTGGATTACTGTACCAAAAAAGGTAAAAAGAATTATAAATAGAGCAATGACAAGGTGAAATCTCGGTGTACTGTAGATAGTTAATTGATTCAGGCGTGTCTTTGCGCAAATCCATTAAGGGCTGATTTAACCAAAGCCAGATATCTTTTATTCGGGGAATAAAATTGACGTCTGACAGTTTTTGTATAAAAAATCTGTCAAAAATTTAATATTTATTTGCTGGATTAGACTTATACTGGGGATAAAAGTTTGGTCGAATTCGCCCATAGACGTAGATTTATTTTTTAACCCATTCAGCTTAGCAATTCCTAAAGAGCCATATAAAACCCTGTAAGTAATCGACACGTGTTTCAACTCTCAACGAGGCATCCTCAGGATGATGATTGACTTGTCGGGAAGCCGAACACGACGTGTTGCGACACTGCGTTCGGCGCTCTGCGTTTTTTGACTATTTAGGAATAGTGTAAGAAAGAAAGAAAGAATAACATTTATTTAGTTAAGCGTTACTAAATATATCTATACGACAATTGCAATTTTTTTTTGGGTATACTATGTCTATAGGACACCTCTGCCTTACCCTTCGGGAAACACAGGCGTGATGTAGTGTGTTATATTACCTACACGTCTAGTATTTATACCTACATAGAGTAGTGTTTTTAATAAAATTGGTCTCACTGTACTGAGGCGACGACCAAACCCTACTGTAAAGATGATATTTCAAAAAAGTTCATCACGATTGACACAATACTCCTGAAAGATATGAGGGTAACACACACACATATAATATGCCTGTAATCCCCGAGGGTTAGGCAGAGGTGTACCAAGTGTTAAGGAGAGGTGTACAGTACACCCACATTTCGCCAGAAATCGCCAAAAATAAAAAGTATAATGATAAGTATGGTCGCAAGCGTATGAGTTCCTGGGTTCGATTCCTGGGTCGGGCAAAGTGTTATTGCTTTTTTCCATCTGGAATTTCTCAGTAGCAACCCGTCTGAATGTATACCAGGTTGATGGCAACAAGCTCGCCGTATTACATAGACTTAAACAAAACTGACCAAAAGGTGGGTGTACTATAGATGGGTTTACTAATGTTAAGCATAAAATAGATTGTCATTATTTACATTGGCATAACGAAATTCAGCATAATGATCATTACGCATAATATTATTAGGCATAAATGTTTTGCCATAATGTTAATTGCCATAAATACTGTTGGCATAATAATAATGCAGCATAATGTTATAAACGCATAATGATATTTACACATAATATTCTTTGGAATAAAAATAATAAATCCAAAATAACTCACTCCTTTGGTTTTGTATTTTTGGTGGCATCTTCTTTCTTATATCTATGGGTGGCATACCCATAGATATAAGAAAGAAGATGCCTCCAAATTTCGAAATTTAAGTTATTTTACACTATGTGTGTTTTTATTTCTCGGTTTTTAGTGGGTCAGTTTGTAATTTATCTAAGTTACAATACTCTAGTTACAATAGGAGGTACAATAGTGGTGGCCCAAGGGCCACCCCTGCCGCATCTTAACCTAATCTAATAGAGTAATTCATCTGCCTAGCCTTTTCCCAACTATATTGGGGTCGGCTTCCAGTCTAACCGGATGCAGCTGAATACCAGTATTTTACATGGAGCGACTGCCTATCTGACCTCCACAACCCAGTAACTGGGTAATACGATACCCCTTGGTAAGACTGGTTGTCAGACTTTCGGGCTGCTGACGACCCGTAACGACTGTCAAAGATCCACAAATGACAGCCGGGACCAACGGCTTAACGTGCTCTCCGAGGCACGGAGGAGTCTCTGTAGTAAAGATGGTCACCCATCCACGGACCAACCCCGGCAAGTGTAGCTTAACCTGATGGATCGACCCGTGCGGCTGTTATTACGTAGCCACGAGCTCCTCGAATAGAGTAATTCCCAAATTATAATAAATAATGTTTAAATTTATGGTTTACGATGAATAGACGAATAAATAAATTATGCCTTACAAAATTATAGCAACTCTAAATTTATGCTAAAACAAATTAGACCAAATGACAGTTATGCTAACCTTAGCATTATGCTAAAGTATTATTATGCCACAGTATTATTATGCTAAAAAAAGTTATGAGAAACCGTTATGCCAAACAATATTATGGCTAAAAATTTTATGCCAAGAGGGGGATTCCCCTATAGATGAACCTCTGTCTAACCCTTCGGGATATGCAGGCGTGATGTTATGTTATGTTAAGCATAGCTATATTTATATATTATATTATGTTATGTATATTATATTATGTTATGTTAAGCATAGCTATAATTGTTTATGTATGTAAAATGTACCTACGTCAATCTTTTGATAAAGCCCTGATCAAACACGTGTCTATTTGTAGACGTTTACAGTTCCCAGGAAAGGTCTTTGTAGTTGTACGTGAGGAAATGGTGTCCTAGTATAGCTTCTCATGTAAGACCGGTTTACTCTATACGTCTTACGTCATTCATTCAGTTTATATAATGAGTATATATTATAGACTTATAATAGACTTTATAACGACATTTTATGAGGAGCTCGTGGCTAAATAATAACAGCCGCACGGGTCAATCCATCAGGTTAAGCTACGCTTTGGGTTACGGGGCTACGGGTTGGTCCGTGGATGACCATCTTTATATATCGAAACTCCTCCGTGCGCTCGGAAAGCACGTTAAGCCATTGTTCCCGGCTGTCATTAGTGGATCTTTGACAGTCGTTACACGTCAGAAGCCCGACTTGACTTTTTTGCCATTTATAAAATTTTATAAATTCCGTAATTGACGAAGGTCTATGAAAAATTAAAAAAATATTCTGCCTATCTTTTTGGCGTCCTCTGATGGTACGAAACTACTAAGTTCCAGGTACTTCATTTCGTATTTTACTTCTTATTTCTATTTGGAAAACCTAATACCGCAAATAATGTGTAGTTTTGTATAATTTAGAAGCATTTTTTCAATTATTGTAAATGTGAGTACCATGGAGCCGTTTAGTATGGTATGATGTATGTTGACTTGAAATAGCATGGCAGATGAGAGTATGTAATGCTCACTTAAATGTCTCACTGATGGTGGCACGTGTGTTGGATCATTCGGTTCCCTACAAAATGGTTGAGCTGGGTGGTGCTGATCCACATGTCATGTTCGTGAACGGGCGCCGTCAGTTGAGACTGGTCACCTCTTATTTGCCAGAGCTTATTTTTAATCTTAAATTTTGAATTGCTTTTGATTCTTTTTTTGTTTTACATTGTTCTCACATATAGAAGCAACATGAATACTGTACCCAGGATTTTGTAATATCTATATCCATTTTTTAAAAGAGTGTCCTTGGAGTTTCTTGCCCGTTCTTCTCCATAGAGAACTACGTTTTGGAATGGGCAACTAGCTTCAACTCTCTGACTAACTGACCGACTCTTTGACAATTCAAAAGTGCCTGTAAATGGTTTAATTGAAATAAATGCTTTGAGTTTGAGTTTGTTTTCAAACAAAACTGTGAACCACAAAAACTAACTACGACATCTATCACTTGACCTAATAATAAAACTTCACCCATCGAAACTTGCCACACTAATCAGATCTCATTTCATCTCTTTTCTCATTTTACGGGTCTCTAAGTTCCCTCAGTTGTAGATGCACTCGACTGTTGCTAATCTTAATTAGGTAATTACTGGTCTCCGCTTGATAAGGCTTTCTGTGGCTACAAATGGCACTTTTTGTGTAGTTTCTAATCTAACGACAGGAATGAAAGGATTTTGTACAATGCAACCTACAGTTAGAGAATAAAATGATTAAACTAATTGATACACGACGTCAATTACGTGTTATAACCATTGATACAACTGTCAAACAATGATAGTTGTGATTTGAATATAGGTTCGGATAGTTTAAGTTCAGTCAGTTTAGTTAAACATAAATTGCTATGATTCCACTCTGCAAAATGAATAGCACAATGTACTGAGTTATTTCCATAAATATATATGCTAGCTTCCGCCAGCGGATTCACCCGCATGATATCTTTCTAAATTATAGCATATGTTACACAGTGATAATATAGCATTATACTGGTGAAAGGATTCTTAAAATCGGTCCAGTAATTTCCGAGTTTATTTTGAAAACAAAAATACAAATCTTTTCTCTTTATTAGTGTAGTTCAGTAATATAATAATTCTTATATATGTAGTACATTCTATACCGATGGACCTTCTGCCCTCGAGTTTGGCATGAGCTACACGAAAATAGCTCATATCTTCGACATGTAAATAGTATATAGGTCGTAGTGGGTTGACTAGTTACTAAAGGAGTTTCATTTGTGTAGGGATTATTACATTTTACAGCATTTAAAACTCACGTGACGAATAAATCCAGCTACATTAACCGGCAGACAAATATCTCAAAAGAAAATTCTGTTCAACAAAAAAATATTTTTATCACCGAACTCATATTATGAATACATTTTATTGGTGTTATTATTTTGAACAGTATTCACAGCCGTACACCCTTCAATAATAATAGATGATGGTATTCTGAATGTCCCAGATATTTTAATCAACCTTTATTCCACGCATTTTTATTCGCTTGTCCGGTACAAGGTAAAAAAAGTAATTTGTATGAACCTCGCGTGGACATGATTTGAGGGTCGAGTTAAACGTATTTTTGGGCGTCGGATGTTTTTTGAAGAAATTATTTTTAGTCAATTTAAAAGCCGCTGTTTTTATAATTGGATTTTCAGATTATGCGTAATTCTATCGCCAGATGTGTGGCTTTATAAGAAGTGTGTGTGTGTGTGTGTGTTTTTTATAAAAAAAATTAACGGCAAAATTCATTAAAATGAATATTTTTCATACACGAAATCTCTTAAGGGGTCATTGTACTCATCATTATGAACAACTTTCAAGCAGTTTCCTACATTTATGTTCGCATAGCTCGTCAAAATGTAGGGAGCAGCTATTTTTTCGTGATTTCATCGTGGGTCCCATAGTGAAAGATGTTCATAATGATGAGTAGGTACAATTTCCCCTTAAGAGATTTCGTGTATGAAAAGATATACCTTATACAACGTTATATAAAAAAAAAAAAAAACTTCTTTTCCCTACATTTGTGTTCACTTAAATCGACAAAATGTATGGAACAGCTGAAATGATGAGTACAATGACCCCTTTTCGGGTTTAGCATAAAGAAAAAATAACGTTGTATACCTAGAGATTTTTTACAGCAGTTGCACTACATTACCAAATGCCAGATTATTATCTCATTTCTCTTACAAACTCTCCAAGAACGGTTCCATTACTCACACGTTGTGACAAGAGCTCACATCGTTACTATCGTTTTTTACGCTTTTATGGACATCCATCCTGTAAGGGAAACATGCAAGTTACTTAAGATTATCTCAAGTCTATAAATAAATAATACGACATCCGAAATCGATTTCTTCGACAATAACGTTTATTATTGACATTTGTTTGCAAATATTTATAAATAGCTTTTGCCCGAGGCTCTGCTCGCGTAGAGGTCGGAAATGACCACGTGAACGTACTATGTACTCGAATAAAAAATATTCTTTGTCCTATCCATGTGCCAAATTTCATTAAAATTCGTTCAGCCGTAAAGGCGTGAAGAGTAAAAGACAGACAGAGTTACTTTCGCATTTGAATTTTAATGTCTTTCAACATGCTCGGGACTCTGTGGTCTCGGACCTTTGGAAGGCGTACGAGGGGCTGAATCCAACTCGTACAAACCCGTTAGACATTTTTAAGGAAATGGGGCACCACCCCGCGATTATCCCTGTTCGCACTATGCAAGGGCATCCAAGGACAACCCCCGGTTGGTGGAATACTATTGCAGGATATGGAAACAAAACAATGACATTGAACTATGGGTTTGGGTGGCTAAAGTGGACTGGTAACCTGGAACTATGGAAGGACTATGGCCCCTGCCTGATCAATGTTTCATATATTTTGTAATATTATTAGCTGTTGCTCGCGGTTTCGCACGTCTGGATGTCGTAAAATATCCCATAGGAATATACTACCGTAAAAGTACCCTTTATGTGTTAATTCAGGTTATAAACTATCTACGTGCCCGTTATCCAAATCCATCCAGCCGTTTTTGCGCTAATCTGGACCAACAAACAAGTTATTATTTTATATATAGATATAATTATGGAAGTATGGAAATATGGAAGTATGTAAAACGATAAAAGAATCTTCATATTGTACGTTTATAATAACACATTTACAGTTTAATAAAACATTCGCTCGTATCTCATTCGAATGATGTCACTTCCGTCACAGGCAGATGAGGCATTTATATGCAAGTGAATATCATTTCGTAGTTTGCATTCTGCGCTTGCGCCTAGTCCCATCGATTTATTTTGAGTCACTCCTATCGATAATCGTAGCGCTGATGTGTCGGTAATGTGTTTTGATAGAATTGAATAATAATTTAGGAATTAATTAATATAATGGTCTTTAGTTTTCACTGACTTCCGAAATTAAAGTTATTTGTGTTTTTTTTTTTTGAAGTCAGTTGTTTTTTTTTGTAAGAAGTTTTTTTTTGTTGTGGTACCTACCCCACACAAATTAAAATATCACTACATTTATGTACTTAAATATAAAAGTGACAGGAAGTAACATATTATAACATTATTCACATAGACACATAATAGACTAAGTGAGAAAAATACGTATTACTATAGCTAACTCAAAAACTACCCAAGGAAAGTTAATTCAATTTATATGGGACCACTTAGGAAGTATTTCTTTAAAAAAAAAAAGATTTTTATCTACTAAATTGGAAGTTTAAAAATAAAAGATTCCGATGAACTGAGAAACTCCTCCTTTTTTTGAAATCGAATAGAATAATAATTATGAAGGTATTTAGCCGTAAAATGAAGGTTTGTTTCGTTACTTTTGAAGTAATTTAGTCATTTGGTTTTTGAAGTATCGGCTAGAAGGTATACGTAATATATATATTTTTCATTTTTAATTTACATGACATAACATAACATCACGCCTGTATTCCCTGAAGGATTCAACAGAGGTGTACGTATAGTGCAACCACATTTCAATGCAATGATGTTTCATCGTCATTATCATTTCAGCCGAAATACGTCCACTGCTGGAAATAGGCCTCCCCAAGCACCGCCACTTCACCAATTATGTGTAAGTCCCATGTAACAGGGGGTGAGCTTAGCGTCATCAACCGGCACAAATCCAGACTCCGAACTGCTACTGAAAAATCTTTGATGGAAAAACCTTATATCATTTTTATTTTACTGAAAACAAAATAAGTACCTACTTCTACATACAATTATGTAGCAGAAGTAAACACAGAGTTAATAAAAAGTAAGCTACGAGAAACAGAATATCAAATATTTTCATTAGAAATTATGTAATTTTCAATATCTTACTAATACTTTCCAAAAAATATGAAATCCCTTCATAATTTAATACGGCCAAGTCAATAAGCAAACTTGGATAAGCGAAAAACAATTTTAATAGCAACATAGTTCGGTAAACACTTTCTTAATATGAAATATCGGAGCAATGTAGACACAAAAAGAAAACTCATTTTCATATTATACAGGGTGCGCTTAACGGGCAAACTCATTTTTTTTAGTTCACTGTGGAATAATCCGCTTTAGTATGTTATATGTTATAAGCTAGCAAGAGACTAGCTCACATAAATTCACGCTTGGTTTCCCCGAAAGGTGTACCTACCTATAAGTACACCCACCTTTTGCCAGTTATGTTTAAGTCCCATGTAATAGGGAGCGAGCCTATTGCCATCAACCGGGCAGAAATCCAGACTCCAGGCTGAATAAAACCCAATAACATCTTGCCAGACCTGGGAATCGACCCCTTGCTCAGCAGTAGCGCTTGCGACCACTAGACACACACATACACACATTAGTACAAAATCTATTAAATATAATGAGTTAGGAATGTGACACTGATGAAGTGAAATCTAATTCACTTAAGCTCCTATATTTTATTCAATATTAAATTGCCATTCAACGTGGCAATGCTGCCAGACTTCAGGGTACGTTTCCGGATGACAGCGATGCGGACGAATACTTCGACGGCTAAAGGTATCTTTGTTTTTATATATATATATATTGTGTATAGTAATCTAATTTGGTTAATCTTATTAAAAGCTGTAGAAAAATTTAAATGATAAAATTTATAAATCGTATCTCGTAAATTTTATATGATATCGATTATGAGGTTCAAACACTGACCGTTTGCCATTGTAGCTTGTTTTTTTTCCAGAAATGTTTTTTTTATTACATTAATCAGAAAACAAGAAATTCATAAACATACCATGTATGGAAATGCCTTTAGCCATTACGGGGAAAATAAACCACAGCAGTCCCCTTGCAACTCACACAAAAAGTTGTCCCACAAAAGTTTTAAATACAGTTCCCGGAGTAAGTTTTTCTATTATATCCGTAATGTATGGCTCACTTTACATAACCGTCATTCTCATGAACTCCATAAGTACTATCATGTACCCTCATTTCTGACGGTAAGTTCCATGTGACAGAGATTGGGTACAGTTCATGATCATAGTTTGATTACAAAGATGATACGACGCATCTTTCACCTATGCCTAGCCTTTTTCTAACTATTTTATGGTCAGCTTGCAGTCTGACCCGATGCTGCTGAATACTATTACTTAGTATTTTACATGGCTCGGCTGCCTATCTGACCTGCACAATCCACACCCAGTTATTGGGTACCACGATACTTCTTGGTAAGACTGGTCAGACGACGTACCGTAGTCGATCTTACAAAAAATACCTATTAACAGCCGCTAAGGTCAGTTATGAAGACCGAAAGTCTAGCGGCAGGTTTGACCGTACGATAAAATTGAATAGCAGAAGCCAGATGGCAATCGCTTCGGAACTAATAGGTACTAGATTATTCAGCCACATCTGGTTAGACTGGAAGCCTAACGCAATATATTTTAGAAAGAGCCACACATATTACGAAAATAGTTAAGAGAAGGAACACTTGAAGTATCTACATTATAGTTTATGTTCTTAATATGTCGCTAAATAAAATAAGGTTGGATGGGTAACCGGGTGATGCGCCATTTTGCAGAGGCTCATATCATTGGATTGCAATAGTCTCACGTTGAGATAATAATATTGTCTCAGTGATATGGATAACATTACTTTTAACACTGTAAGTAAGTAGTGCCACCATTATATGAATAGGTACGAAATAAAAAAGAGTTTTACTCTGTGTTCTAGTGGAATCTTAATGAAAACAATTTGGGTATTTAGGTTTTGACTGAGTCCAAAACAAGTATAAAAAATAAAAATAAACTTTTATTTCGGACCTAATAGTCTATTTGGTTAGTATACACACGACTTAGAAACTAGTGTTAGTATGTACTTACATCTACCGGAAAAACAAAACAAACTATTACTACGCCACAGTGGCATGTAGGCGTATCCAATGTCCCAGTATGGGGCTGTCCCACCTATCAGCTATAGTTTTCAGGATGCTGTTGGGGCTGGCTCGTACCCTGCGCGTAATGGAAGCGCAACGCTTGCGCAGTATATATAGATAATCATAATTATGTACTAACAAGTTTTTTTTTTTTTTGTGGTTGGGAAATCATCATATGACTTCTCCCGCTCTGGGCTGAGCGGAAAGGCGTGTCAGACTTTTACTGACTAAAACTCACCCGTGTTCCTTCAGTTGCCTGTTGCCAAGGTCCCGGTATCCCTTTCGGACATTCCCGTAACCCTGGCAGGACTAACAAGTACCTACAATTGTTCATCACTTAACCCAGTAGCAACAAATTCGCTATTCCTTCTTGAGGTTCCTGTCAGCAAGATACTGGCCATAATTATACTCAGATGAAGTCTAAATCGAAACATTTTAGGGATTAAGGGATTGATTGGGTCTAAAAAAAATACCTATTCAAAATCATAGTAACAAACAAGTTAAAATATCCCAGTCGCAACACATCCTGGTAATTCCTTCTTGAGTTTCACCACCAAGATAATGGCTGTACGTTTGGCTAATGTGTTGGAAGTTACAGAAACCCATTCGCATCACTTGAGTTCTTCATTTATCAGCCTAATAGGTCTTATGTAACCCGTCTGGAGTGGTTGGTGATTAAGGCAATTTCCCTTCTTACGAGCTAAAACTTCTGAAGAGTTTTTTGAGTATAATTCCTTACGGAGTTCCATGAAAAACATAAACTTTTTCTTGATGTTGTTCTATTTATTTAATGAGTTTTAACAAAACAGTCAAACGGTCGGCAATTATAATTTTCCGGGTAATTTGTACTTCTCCATTCTCTATCTCCTGTAATCTAGAAGTGTGTTGTGCAATTATAAACTTTAATACCACAGCTGAACGACCAAAATATGACTGTTTTGCATTCCCACAAAACAGGTATTATGTGTTGAATAAAACACACAGTGTTGAGGTGAAGAAAGCTGATGTAAACTTGCCTTAAATTGGTCATCTATGGTTAAAACTTACCAAAATATCCATGGTTTTATACCTGTCTCTCTCACTCACCAGCGTGCGTCCCTTTCTAATCTAGAGGGATGCTTGTCACGAAGCTGTCAATGTCATAGAGTCTTCAACTCACCAGCAAGAGACTTGCTGCAACACTGTGTGTTTTATTCAACACATAATACCTGTTTTTATGGGAATGCAAAACAGTCATATTATGTGCTTTCCTAAAACACACAGTGTTGAGGTGAAGACCTGTTTGGTATCTGCTGGTGATAAATACAAACGCTATGATGAATTAATTATAATACTGTTCTGGAAATTAAATCAGTTTTATTAGAACTCAATGTAACAAAAATTATAACACTCCTTACATAATTGTAAAATTATTTAAAAATCAATTGCATACAAATGGTGTCCATCTGCATACATAATACTATTAGTTACAAGAAAAGAATTCTAAATTAAACCTATATCAAGTACTAGGTTATTAAGATCTTTCAAAAATATAATATTATTTCTTTAATTTGGGATATATTAATTTAATCAATATTAGAAAAATTTAAATGCAATAAGTCAACATTGGAGTTGGCATTATCAACCTTGTTTACTGGACAACAGTAAAATTTTTGAAATGTTTTAATACTCTTCCAGTTTCCTCTGTCAAGTATTTCTTGTACAGGTCTATTCTCCAACCAACTTCTAGAGGCTACAGCTGACCTGATACTGCCCGGTGGGGCATCAATATTAGCATCTTTAAAAATACTACGTATCCAACCTGCAATCATTGTTCTTGAAGCAGGTTTTAATTTACCTGATAGAGAAATAAATAAACTTGTGACAGTCCTATCTGTGCTTCTTCTATTTTTAGACATGTCTATAAGACTATTAATGTGTTTGATAGGGCAGACACGATGGTCTGGGTGTCTCCGCAACAACCAGCCTGACTGTCTGTGTGTCTTTGAATCTGTCTTAGAACCAAACTTTGGCCAAAGACTAATCTCATCTTCCGTAGAAATAAGATTACCTGGGCTATTTTCTAATAATGTGAGGTCATGGATCCTACGACCCGAGGCGAGCAAGAGTATTAACGCTGTTCGCCTAGCTATTTTGAATAAGGAACCTGAATTTTTTGAAGTCTTTAGCCAATTAAATAATATTGCAGTGTCCCATATTGGTGGTTTTTGTACAGCTGGTTTAGCAAGTGAAATGGCTTTTAAAACTTGATGAATGAAAAAATGTTTTGAGATATCTACTTCTGATGTTGCACAGTAAGTTGAAACAGCTGATTTATGCAGGAGAATAGTGCTATAAGCTAGTTTGTCTTCTAAAAATAATTTTGCCAAAAATCTAGCAACTTGCTGGCCTTCAGGTGCTTTTGGGTTAATTTTATTAGTGTCACACCAGGATAACCATCTTTTAATTGGGGCATTATAGGTTGTTAAAGTAGATGTCCGCCAGCTACTTTTTAACAAGTTTTGCTCCTCTACGGTCCAGTGAGCGACTTGGTCGGCCCACCCCCAATTATCCAGGCAAAGAGGGTCAACTTGTCCACTTGTGCAGGGCAGTTGCCTGTAGTCCGATCTATTAAGACCTTCCGCAGGTTCTTTATCGGAAGTGGCTCTGCTATGGCCCTCGCTCGCAGGTCGGGTAGCCAGAAACATTTGGTCCACCTCGGTGCTATTAGAATGTAAGTTCCTTTTGCACTGTTCAAATGAGTTAGTACTCTTGGTATTAAGCTTGGTGGGGGAAATGCCCAGCCCAGCTGATAGTCCCATTGTCGGCTGAAAGCGTCGCAGAAATCTGCGTAACAGTCTCTGGAATCCAATGTTACGTACCTTGGTACGATAGCCGTTTCTCTTGACGCGAATAGGTCCACGTCTGGGACGCCCCACACTTTGAATATAGCCTCCGTGGCTTGGGGTAGAAGATGCCACTCTGGTACTTTGCGACCCCTTGATAGGCGATCCGCAATTCCGTTTAGCCTCCCCGGGAGGTAAGTGGCTGAGAGAGTTAAATGCAACTGCTCCGCCAGTTTTAGGAGCCTGGTTGTCAGCCTTAGTAGTGCGAGGGAATGTGTCCCCCCCTCGTTTCTGAGGTATGCAACAAGAGTCCTGTTGTCGGACTGAATGAGTATGTGTGCACCTTGAACAGTCATCCGCTGACTGTTTATGGCTGCAAATACAGCATACATTTCTTTTATGTTTGAATGCCAGGGTTTTTGGAATGGAGTCCACTTTCCTGATAGGTAAGTGCTGTTTAATTGAGCTCCCCACCCTGATTCCGCTGCATCCGTGGTCAAGAAGTGAGTCACACTTTTCTTGACTATTGGAGTTGAGCTGTGCTCTATGACTTTTAACCACCATTTTAGGTCCTGCTGAACAGGCAGAGGAAGATTTCTTCTTTCTCGTAGTCTGTTTTGATTGAATAATTTTAGAAACAGTTGCATTCTGCGACAGTGTAGTCGACTCCCTGATACTGCGTAATTTGCAAAGTTTAGCAAACCTAATAAACTCTGAGCGTCTCGCAGAGAACTGTTGCCATTGGTCAACATTTTGGAAATTATTAGTTTTATTTTTATTATCTTCTTGGAAGGAAGTTTTACCCAGTTTTGCTGAGTGTTCCATACTAGGCCAAGATATTCTACCTCCTGAGAGGGTTCCAGAGCAGACTTGTGGTAATTTATGTGCCATCCCAAGGTATCCAATGTTCTCAGTGTTTCCGCAACCTGAGAAACTAGTATTGTACGATCCTGATTGACCAGGAAAAAATCGTCCAAATATACAATTATGCGGAAGCCTTGTGCACGTAGGATTTCCGCAATCCAATTTGTTACTGTGGCAAACATTTTTGGAGCCGATGACAGGCCAAATGGTAAGGCTGTTAATTGCAGCACTTCGTTGTTGTAAATCACACGGAGGAACCTCCTGTGTGTTTCCGCAATTGGTAAATGAAAGTAGGCTTGGTGAATATCTATTTTCACTAACCAATCGTTTGTCTGCAAGAAATTGGCTACATCTGTTTGTGAAATTAACTGGAAATGTTTCACTGACACATACGAGTTGAGACCTCTGAGGTCGAAGATGGGACGTAGCCCTCCGTCTGATTTTTTTACTAAGAACATTCGACATAGAAAGCCCGGATTGAGAATTGGCGGTGTCTCTAATATTTTGTTTTGTTTTAAGTGAAAAATCATGTCTGTCATTTCTTTTGTTGTTTTGGTTGCAAACTTTTTTAACACATGGTTGTCTAGATAACGAAGCGGGGGTTTCTTTATAAATGGAATTCGGCCACCCGTTATTAATTTCAAAATAAAATTGTTTGCTCCCCGTTGTTGCCATAAATGGGCATGGTCCTTTAGACAACCCCCTTTGAAGGCTTTCGTTTGATAGTCAGATGTTTTTATTATTGGTGTTGGAGGGTGTGTTATTTGTTGTGTGATTTTTACGAAAGGGCTGATTCTTTTTAAATTTTAGGTTATGTTTCTTTTCTATCTTGGAATCTTTGTTATGAGTTTTGTAAGATCCGTGATGTCTCTTTTGAACATGAGTTGTGTTTAAAGCTTTTTTCTCCCTAATGTAACCTGGAGTGTTAAGCCAAACCTGAGATCCACCTAAAGAAGCTATGATAGGATTCAAAGCTTCTCGGCTAAACAGATATTCTTGACTTGGTGGAACATTATATAATGTAGCTTTTAAATTTGGATTTGCAATTTCTTTTAAAATACGGTCCCGTCTCACTTCAATGCACTCTGCCCTTTTACCACAAACAATCTGCATTGCAGTCTCTGAATTTTTATATGACGGGGACCCTGGACCAAAAGTACCAGAAATCTTTTCAAACAATGTGTTAGTATTTAAATTATTAGGGTTTGCCGATGCCCAGTCTAGCAAATCTTGTAATCCAGACCTTAATAGTTGTCGTTGTTCCAAAATATTGTTAGACAAGCCTGCTAATAACTGCTCAGTTGGAGCTAAATAGTCTTTGTTCTTGTTAAAATGGCACAACTCTTCATTAAGTTTAAGACCTACAAAACCAGGACTGGCAATGGAAGATTGTAGAGCTTTTTTGTAACGAATGCCCTTCCAAGAAGGGGTATCAAATTTTTGAAGGTTAGCCAATTCTTGTAATCGTTCTTTGTCAGCATGTGGAATAATTGTTTTTTCGTCAAACTCTGTACCAAGTTCACCTAAAGAGAGTTTACAAAAGGAAGTTGTCGGATTTCTCAAAAAAGTAGATGTGGATGGAGTTGGCTCACTTTCTCGTTGTTCGAGGAATTGCCCTGATTGACTAGAATTAGTCGGTAGAAGAGGTAAGCTAGTTAAGTAACTAGATATAAACCCCACTTGTTGAATAAGAGTTTCTACACGCGGGTCAGTACATGTCTGAACTTTATTGTACTTACGTGAAACTTTTCGTCTTTTGTTGGGCGGAGGTGAAGCTATGCCCTCCTCTTCCTCCGAGGAAGAGGAAGATGAAGAAGATGATGATGAGTCATCAGGTCTCCTTTTATTCGATTGCTGACCTCCATCCGAAGCGTCAACCTTCGAACTTTGTTCACCTTCACCTTCAACACATACCCGCACAACTTCATCCGGATCCTCCGGGTCCAGATTCATAATAAAAAACACTAATCCACAATGGAGAAACACGACACAACACTAAATAAACGCTGTGTGCTAATTTATAACAATAAATTATTGTATTTCAACACTTTTTTTAACTTTGGAAAAATTTTCGGTGTTTTACCGGCAAAATTTACAAACGCTATGACATTGACAGCTTCGTGACAAGCATCCCTCTAGATTAGAAAGGGACGCACGCTGGTGAGTGAGAGAGACAGGTATAAAACCATGGATATTTTGGTAAGTTTTAACCATAGATGACCAATTTAAGGCAAGTTTACATCAGCTTTCTTCACCTCAACACTGTGTGTTTTAGGAAAGCACATAATATTATAATTATACACTAAGATAAATCTTCCGTGATAAAAGTTCCAGAATATGTTTCATTGCGATAACATCGACGCACTAATTCACAAATGTAAAAAATGCTGTAAAGAAATTAAACTCGCGACAATCTAAGAAGTCCGTTTTGACGTTTTGTTCTCGTACATGTAATAAACCGTTAAGCCTTGAGAATCAGTTTTTAGCAATGTAGATAAGTCATCGATTACAAACACTCTAAGTATATTAAATCGATATGTCTCGAGAATCAGTTTATAAGAAACCAATTTTTTTTTCATCGCTACACTAATCATTTTTATAGCTGTCAAAACGGACTTCTTAGATTGTCACGAGTCTACACAAAAAGTTTTATTGTGAGATACCGAGATACCTAAGTTTTAAACAAAGTTCTTGACACCGATTTCTTGTTAGCAAAAGTAAAACTTAGGAGGGAGTCTAATCTAACTTTGTATAACTTATGTTGAACACGAAACTATTATACGAGTATGAAAAATGTATGTCGTGCTTGCCGCGCTTTTTCAAGAACAAAATGGCGTTCAATTTTTTCTAACTACCCTGCAGAGGTAAGAAAATATAAGTGAGATTATTTTATACCCACAGCTACACTACAAGACGTTAAAATAATTTCCAACAACCTTTGTGAAGGTGGTGAGTGTACCTTTGTACAGAGTCAACTACTCAAAATGCATAACTTTCTTCAACAATGTCAGTGCAGAGACAACAGTCCAAAATTCAAATACGAAAAGTTTCTCCTGACTAAAATAAGTGAAGCGAATTTAAGCTTGAGTAAGTACCTATTAAGTACTTTGAAAAAGACTTGAGTTCTCAAACTTGGATGTGGTTAAAACTATCAACACTTTCGTAGACTGGAATGTCTAATTAATTGAATTTTAATGTAATCTGAATTGTGTTGAAGGTAATCTGAAAAGCTGGTCTGTGATTATAGCAAACTAACTTACTAACTGTGAAACTTGTATTGGTTGAATACGACGCTTTTGGCTAATTTGAACGTATGTTTTGTCTTTTTACTAGCTGCGCCCCGCGGTTTCACCCGCGTAAGTATCCGATGTGTTTATCCAGGTTATAAACTATCTGTGTGCCAAATTTCATCCAAATCCGTTCAGTAGTTTTTGCGTGAAAGAGTAACAAACATCCATCCATACTTACAAACTCGCGTTTATAATATTAGTTAGATTGTTATAATGTGCGTTTTGTTTGTGCAGAATAAACAATTTTTCTTTCTTTTTCTATAGTCTTTGAAAGTGTCAACTGTTGGTCGACTGTATTAATTTTTTATCAAGAATCATGGTGCAAAGTTATTTTATCATAAATTATTTGTCGCTCCTTGTCTAAAAATTTAATATTCCTAAAATTTGTGAGCCCTTTCGCATAATTTGTTCCCCCGAAAAAGGTTTATCGGGCGGCTTACCTATAAAAAGATTTCCTCTGGGTTTTGACCGATTTTATTAACTGATTATTAAATGGCTAACCGACCATTAGGATCAAAACGTCATTATCAAACTGATACAAAAGGGTTAAATTATGATCTATACGTAATAATAAAATAGTAACGCAGACAAAACTGAATATTGATATTTTAGAAAAAAAGTAATTGCTACGTGTGTGACAAAAATTCTAAAAACGATATTATGCCGAAAATATAGTTTTAAATATTTTTGTCCGATATTGTCCGTTTGTTTGTTTGTCTGGATGTTTGTTCCGGATTGGCACAAAAACGGCTGAACTGATTTTGATGTACACAGATAGTTTATAAACTGGATAATCACATAGGGAACTTTGATCCCGGTAGAGGCCCCGGATATTTTCCGACATCTACGCGGGCGAAGCCGCGGGCAAAAGCTAGTCAGTAATATATTAGTCCTTGAAATAAAATAAGATACACAAAGAGCTTCTATTTTTAGTCCATTTCAATTCCTCATTAAAATTAATAATATCAGTAGAAAATTACATATAATAATAAATGTTTAAAATCCCTTCTCATATTTTCTACGACTCTTTGTGAACCATGAAACATCAAGCTTACATAGAGTTATTAAATGCATTGTGTGTATTTTTCTGTATGACTGTACCTTTTTTGGTTAAATTTCAAAGGAAATGCCGCAAGGGGCGAATCGATACATCAAACTAATTATTTAAATGTCAATTTTCCAGAATCAGTACACCAAAATAATAAAAAACGGGGCGAGTGAAACATTTTAATCGAAAGGTGCAAGAACCAAGGGGCGGGCGGAGCCTACACCTTTGAAAGTACCTATATTACGTAAACTACGTAAACCTCGTTTGTCTTTGAAGTTCACTAAATTACTTTCTTTGTCTTTAAAGCTCAGATGTGGCTTTACAAATCAGTTACCATGGAAACTAATCCTTATTTATGTAATTAACTGTCTTTTCTCCTATAACTGTTATTTACTCTGGCGATATAAAACACATAATTAATTCTGTATCTAGGGCGAGTTTAAGAGCCTGTTCGTTATGTAAATAGGACGTTGTTGGCCGGAGTGGAGCCAATATTTGTCATAGCTGTGTCACATTATTCATTTGAGAGCAAATAAAGTTGCCAATGTTGGCATTATTACGAAATCGTGATTATTGTGATTGAAATTGTATTTTTAATTTTTGGCACACAGTTACTCTCGCAACATTATGTGTTGCTTAATGTCTTTAATATCAAATAGATACTTATTATTATTCAAATGTGTTTGTAAATGTGTAGTGTATTTAACGTAGTGTAATAACAAAAACTTACATTTTGAACACTTTCAGATGCAATTGACGGCCGAAGAAATCTGTAACAAATAAACAAATATTAATAACCAAATAGCAGTGATAGCCTAGTGGTGTGACCGTCAGACTGCCAAGTCTCGAGTTCGAACCCAAACCTCTGACTTTTCGGATTCATGTGCGTATTGTATAATTATCACTTGCTTCAAAAACGGTGAAGGAAAACATCTTGAGGAAACCGGCATTCTTCCTGAGAGATATTTTTCAACGGCACGTGAAGCGAATTCAGAGGCCCGTGAGCGGCTTTATAACTCTGACACCAGGTTAGTCACTCACCACAAAAAAAGAAGAATAACCAATTACAATTGGAAAAAACAAGTGTTTTGTTGTAGTAGAAGTGAAAGCCGCTGTGGACGCCATACCAGTACAATTATTATAATATGTACCCATAATAATTTCCGAATAACTAATTTAATCTTTCACCTAGATTCATGCTCGAACATCGTACTAAAATACGGTCACCTATAGGTATAGACAAAAAAGAAAAAAAAATCTACAAACACTATCTCGACGAAGGAATTAAAATCACGCCGCACACAAAGTCAATCAATTATGCGTTCTAAGCACGCAATTTATAAACGGTAACATAGTCACATATGACATTAGTCACTTGAACCGCAGGCTGTCCCTTCTGTGTTTGCCAACAGCTTTATTGCCCCGACCTGTCAGTTAATGTCAGTGGCAAATGGTTGAAATTTGTCCAAACTTTAGATCTGTTAGGTAAACTGTCCTATAAGGGGATGTTCTAAGATAGCCAGGATTTAAATTGTCTATTACGTTTTTTGATAATTAAAATAATAATGATCAAATATTATTGTTTTTATGTTAAATTGCAGCTCTGTTATGTCGTATGCTCATCATTATCTTGCCCTTATCTATTTATTTGGGGTCGGCGCAACATGCCTTTTTCCTCCATACTTCTCTATTAGTCGTTATCTTGGTAGTCACCCTCTTTCTAACCATACACATCCATCATCCATCGTTTCTTTGGTCTTCCCCTACTCATAGAGATATCCACATTCGTACTAAAACTTTCCTCACGATATTTTCCATAAAGGTATTTACTGATAAGTAATAATTCAAGTTTCTAAGATAAATATTCGATAAAAAATTAATTGTTTTCATGAAAACGTCACATCTTCCATCAAATGTAATTTCTACAAATATGTTTGTATTTCTATTTGGTATTCATTTGGACACCTCAGCTGCATCGAGTTAGACTAGAAACTGACTCCAACAAAGATGATGATGTTTGTATTTCTATTTCGTTCTAATACAATCTACACATAATACAGAGCTGCAATTTACAAAAATTCTTAAGAAAATATGAATATCGCTGGCTACATTGGAGCATGCCCCTTAAGTAAACTGTTATGTACCTAACAACGTTACCTTGGCCCATTATTTTTCCCTGTTGAACCTCTTTTTGCAGAATAACCCTTCGTGTTTCGACTTTAGGAGATTTATCCTCATTGACCTTAACTAGTAAGGGCTTATGAGTAAATCCGTTTGATTTTTTGTATCCGTATGTTAAGGTACACGGTTAAAGGATTAGGTGCCCGAAAAAGAGTTCGGCCTTGTTACAGCGGCTCTCGTCTACCTAATTGTGGCTAAATAGTCTATTTACAAGGTTTTGCTTACAGAAGAAACATTTTTTAACCTGAATTTTACAAAATATTAAGGCTCCCGCAGACAGTAGAAACAAAAAGCAAGTCCATATTTAAGGTCCATGTATATGTATTTCTGTACTGAAACTAGCAAAACATTAATTTGAATTCTGCTTCCAAATCGTTTCCAATCCAAAACTCATTAAGCTGAATTCGGGAACTATTAACTGAAACACGTATATAACAAACTACATTTACTTTGTTGGAACACTCTCCACCGGTTCTAATTGTAGCATCGAAAACAGGATTAAGTTCACCAGTTAAGTTACACTTCCTAAGCTTAAAGACCTAAATGCTTACCTACTTTGTACCCAATAATCTCCTAAAGCCTCAATAGATTTACCATCCGAAATCTACCCGATTCTCATTCCAAAAGCAGACTTTTGTTCCATTTAATTGCAATGAATACCTTCTTGTATGTTCGGGAAACGATTCGGTCAATTCCGGAAACCTTCGTTTCGAATACCTCCTTGTTTTCCTATCTCCCGTCACACATTATACACACGACCTCAATCCCAGTTACTTTTATAGGGTTTTAAACTCCTATTTTATACCCTCCAATGAAAACAGGAACATTTTAACATGTTACTGCTACGAAAATGGCCAAATTGCTTACGAGCAGTAAAAGGTTATGTTAATTTTATTACCGCCCTACGCTCATTTCAATTTGATGTGCCTCTTTGTAAATGTGACATTATCTAAAATTATATTTCTTTCCGATCCTAATCACTCAGATAACATAAAATAATGGAAGAAATGAGGACGGACGCTTTGCGCATAATTTCACACCCGCCGCGTTGAAATGAAAAAAGTATATATATTTATGTGAATAATGTTCCCTCGGGCAAAACGTTGTGATTATATTCTTTTAACTCGTGGGAGTTTCATTCATTACATTGTCACAGTGTGGAAAAATATAGGTACCTATTTACATTTTTTCCACTTCTGAAGTTGATATAATTAAACACAAGGTTTGGGCTATTTTTATATTATTTTCTCGAGACAATAGGCACAAAAGTAGGTATATGAACAACACCTATATTTTCTTAAACATCATGGTATGTTTTGAAATCCGCCTCGTCTTTATATATTATCAAACTGTTGAAATGCAAGTCTGTAAGAGTTATGTTAAACACCATCAGATAAAGCTAATTTTGGTAATCCTTTTTAAACCCTACGTTTCCTCAAGTTGTCTAATTAGTAAAACCATCTGATTCTCTTTCTGGCACAGAAGTACGAAATTACAAGTTTCAGTCCGAATTGCCCTTCTCCCAAAATTGAATTGGCTTTGAACGTGGTAGATACCCGTAATACAATATCAAAAGTGGATCTCGGTAATAATCTACTCAGCTACAAGAGTACACTCGACTCGACGAATAGACATCGTTTTTTACACAGAGTCAAGTTTCGTAAAATATGAAATATTGTTAGCGCGTCCAGACAGCGTGAAATCTAGGTCGGACCCTGTCATCTAGCACATTGGCCGTATTAATAGTCGGTCCATTCTCGCACGAAACTTGTCTGGCCATCTCCTGATGACATTTGTTATGGAACCATTAGGAAATTGAGAAGATTCCAGATCTGGTCGCGGCGACGGCATTAATGTGCCTTTTATGGCCCCTTCGTCATTTTCATGTATTGCCCAAATAAATTACGCAGAGGGTGTATTTCTGCTAAGGGTCATTAGGTCTGAATTTTATATTTTATCCTCCAGTTTTTCGATTCCCTCTACGAAGGAAGGCTCAATTTTCCTTATGAGTGTTTAATTTTGTTCTTTTGTTGGAGTTGTGAGAGACTTGACTTGTAATGAAGACTTTGGGTATACCGAAATTGGACGTAGTAAATTCTGGCAATTTCTTGATAACGATCGGGTGCAATGTTCTGCTAATGTTATGTTTCCTTCTACATCTGTTGCAGTAAGGCCTACTTTATTCCTGGGCATTACTCTACCTAACTGTTGCTTTGTAACACTATAATTAATCTCAAAATGCAAGACAAGAGCAATCTTACTAGAAATTCCTTTCATAATAGACGACTAATTACATAATGAGGAATACCATGTATAAATATAGACCCTAATGTTATGTTCAAACTTGGATTTGTTGTTCTTCGAAACGCTCCGCTATACATCCCACATTCCGCACTTTATAGTCATTACAATATTATAAAGATTACAAGCATCGAGAACATAACTTTGTGGCCAGCATGGATACAAATTAATCCTATAAATAAAGTGTGGAAATCCAAATCGATAATGCTAGGAATGCTAGAGATAGCTGAACATAAAATATACCTGAAGCGGAATACGTTAGCGAAGAATTTCATTTGTTTGTATCGCTACAATAGAAAGTGGGTAATATTTTCAGTAGACAAAGTACTCCGATAAGTTTCGAATTATCCGGTTCGCTGGTTTTTGGTGAACCTGAGTATTACTTTCAACGATAGTGTAAAAGTTTGTTACAAAATGGGCGAAGGACTGAAGGTACATAAGTACTGAAATATGGGAGATGATTTAGCTTAAACCATTAGGGTTTCTGCGATTTCAGTAATTATACTTCAAACAACTTCTTTCAGAGGCTCAGCAAAGTTTGTCTCTCAAAGTAATTTTCTTCAATGAGAAGCACAATGAGCCTAATTTTCTAGCCACGATGACGATGCTACAATGCTGATTTTAAACAAATTCACACTTCGTGCATTGTGTTAGCATTTCAGCTGTAATTTTTAACAAAAAAAGAAAGTCTTATAAAATAATTAAATCAAAACGAGGCGAGAAAAAGAATCTCCAGTCTTTAAAGTATTTTTGGGTACAATATCGAGTGAAGTATTCGGCGACAATGGACCTAAGCCTAATCCCAAAAATCTCGAGAAAAAAAAACATTTACCATAATGAAGCTTAGATAGAGATCAGTTTTTCTTGAATGGAGGGTAGTCTCCTGCGGGTAAAGAAATAAACAGATAAAAGAAGGCTGTGAGTCGGCATTATATTCAGATAGCGCTCAGCGGAGTATGAATTAGTATGGAAATATGATTCATCGTCTATCGGACCGGAGATGGGGCTTTCAACGAAAATATTACAATAGAATAGACGTAAATATTTTCGAACAGATAAGCCTTTCATCGTTTGCTCGTGAGCAAACTTTTTGGCAAGTAATAAAATGATGGTTTTGTTTTGCAATCTTTCGGCAGTCTTAGTAACTCGTTAACTTCTTACGATTTCTTTAAAGATTTGTGGTATGTTCTTTTGAGATACGTATACTGTAACAATATTCTGATTTAAAAGAGTCACCTTGGAGTTTCTTGCCCGTTCTTCTCCATAGGAACCTACTACGCTTTGGAATGGGCAACTAGCTTCATCTTTCTGACTGACCGACCCCTTGACAATTCAAAAGTGCAATTACAGGCACTGTTTATTTGAAATAAATGCTTTGAGTTTGAGTTTAATATAGTTTTTACATCAACAGTGATAGGTAATATTTTTACCATCATTATTCTAAGCATGAAATCATAACGTTTCGCATGTTGGTATACTTACATCTTTGTACACATTCTCAGTGGTCCTCAGAGACGCCGATTCGGATAAAAAGTATGGAATAAAAACATGCAGGTTTTGCTTGCCAAAGCCGGAACCATTTTTCACGTAATATTCGTGTACAAAAAGACTCCACAGGCTCGATGGGACATCGCTCTACATTATCCGACATTCTCGGAAGTTATCTATGTGTTATCGAAAAGGGTTTTTTCATTCACCGTTTGAGCGTACCCATGGGTATTATGAACGTAGATTTTCGTTGGATATGGCCCCGTTTCATGTAACAGGGTCATTTCTATAAGTGTAAGTAGAGACGAAAGTTTTTGATTAATTATTATTGAATAAATAATTTTTCTTTGTTTATTTAGTTGACGGATTAAGATAGACGCTGCTCATTTTGTAGTCTAGAATCTTTTTTATTGTCTCTACAAAAAATTAGTTTAGTCGCTGATTATTATAGTAATTTATTCTTGTCTGGTAATAATCTTCCCTGTAATACTGTACTCTCGTTCATGTAACAACTCAGGTAATTTGTCAGCTTCAAATATACCTCAGTCTTGGTTATTTAGAGGGTTATTTTACGAGCGGTATGACGGATTGTAACTGTGATTTATATATGTAGACATCGTAAAACAGTACATTTATTTCGCCGTAGGTGGTATAAAAGTGAAAACAGTTCCCGAATCAGGTTGTTAGTTCGCTAGTTTTATACGTAGGTGAATACGGATAGCGAAAAAGTGTCCAGAAATGGTCAGCGCTTTACAACTTTTTTATAGTCCTTCTTTTAATACTTCTATTGTACATAATAAAAGTACCTTTATTTTTTTTACGGCGTGTACAGAGGCTGTTCAATTTTTGTTAGAACATTTTGTTGGCAAGTTTTTCCGGTAAAGTTTTAAATGTAAGCAGCGGGTCTCGAGGGTTGTATAAACGTTTTTACAGCCTTTTGTAACACGTTCCTCTAGATGTAACAAGATTTATCTTCAATGTAAACGAGGTAACTTTTTCAGGCTGTGACTTTGAGTTTGTCATTATTCTCAGCCATGTACACACCTACTTCGGATGTCGGTTTAATTGAACAAACTTTTTTCTCACACTAATAACCGCTACTTTATAGAAATTACCATTGAGGTTCAATGTAAACTTGGGCAAACACCGTGAACAAAATTTTTGCGCAACATTTTGTTGTTCGGGACAGCAAATGTCTCAGTCTGTACAAGCACACACCGCGGTCGTTACATTTGACATCCATGGGGACACATCTTTTGTAATAGTTTATCTAGTTTATATGAACCTCAATGGTAATTTCCATAAAATAGCGGTCAAAACTACACCTCCGCTCTGTGCATATAGGCGTATGCATAGAGCGGTGGTGTAGTTTTGGCTTGCTTTACCACACCGCGTGCGCGTGTGCTTATAAGCCTTTAGACGTACACATTTACAATCAAACTACACCTCACTAAGTGCACACATGTTTACGAAACCGGCCTCACGTCACTTTTGACAGCTGTCTCTTGGTTTTTCATTTGGTCTGAGCGTGAAAATATACTATTGAGATTTACTTAATTTTTTTCAGTAAATAACAAAGTTTTCTGAATAGCTTTATAGGCTAATCCACATCAAAAGAATTTTGAAGTGCCTTAAAGGTTTAAATCTACATGAAACATTAACGTCCGTATTATAAGCGTAACTAAAATTACCTCAAGCTATGTATATATTATGATATAAGTAGTTGCTATCTTCTACTCTGTGCTTTCAGACTCAGAAAACGGGGCCTTATTTGCATAATATGTATGAAAGGAATATTTCATTTGTATCTTTTGAGATGAAACTATAATATTATTTAAATCATCAAAGGTACTTGTATCATTGAGATTATATGACAGGTCTTATTGAGATTGTATGACAGTTATGAAACCCTCAGCATGCCTAGCGTGGCCACCATAGAAATGAGTTTTGTCGACGGAAGAATAGACAAAATGGCAGATTGTGATTGTGAATCTGTCATTTTGTCTATTCTTCCGTCGAAAAAACCCGTTTCTATTATGGTCAACTGGTCATGCTACACGTGCTGGACGGTTACCGTCAGAAACATTGACAGTTGTGATTAGTAGGTACGTCTTTATAAATAAATCAAGTCGTAATTACAGAATTGGATCACCAATTGATTATTAATTAAACATGTACCACAACGTGTCTAACTAACGAACTATAAAGGGCACTGTAGTCTCCTCATCCTACTAACAAATTCCGAACGTGCGTACAGACCGACAAACTTATATTTGCATGTCTTGGGGACCCTGCTTGTAAAGGGAAGCTGTCAAAAAGCTGTCAAATTCAGTACATTCCATTTTAGTTCTCTATTTGGCCACACGCACAGATAAGTGTGTCAGTTTATATATTCTGACTGGCCATCGTCGATGGGTAGCGGTGCTGTCACGTCCAAGTGGCGCGAAGAGGCGCTTAGTGTTTTGCATTCGTAATAACTATCATTGATTTATGGTCTCCTGGTACATCCGCGTTGATGATAGTGCAGAAGAGTCACAGGAAATATGAGTGTTCATTAATTCCTGTGCTAGATTTTTAACTAAACCAAGTACCAACCATAATAAATGACAGTTTTACTTAACTTACCTTTTTGATTGATTGATTGACAGACAAGATTCTACAAGTACCTAATTGTGTTTATTCACGATCGTAGATCCACATGAGAATGTAGTACTAGCAATAGTTATTTCGTTTATACCTACCAGTACATCTTGACTCTTACCACGTCACAGTTGGTACTAAACTAAACTAATGTATCGAACTTAACGTCATCACTATCATTGTCTCCGCCAAGACTTTGACACAGTGTTCGTTTGTTTACGTTCAAAAAATAGGACAATACTGGTCTTGTACTACAAAACACGTGACGAAACGTCGTGATATGAACATCGTATACGTTATTTTTTCACCGTTACACATTGTTTGTAAACATATGACTTATGATAATTTTATTCGGCCACGTTTTTCAAATGAGCAATGCGAAAAACATCTCTATTTTTCTTCACACTGTTTTTGGGTGACCATGTTACAACTGTTTTCTGCCTTTTGTGCCATTGAATATAACGACTCCCCCTTATATCACTTTGGAAGGCATTGGACTACATCTTTGGGAAACCTCGAAATACTATTTGATGTCTCAGATGGCTTGTGGCTAAGTAATAACAGCCACAAGGGTGGATCCATCAGGTTAAGCTACGCTTGGCGGGGTTAGTCCGTGAATGGGTGACCATATTTACATAGAGAGACTCCTCCGTGCCTCCGTTGGTCCCGGCTGTCTTTCGTGGATCTTTGACAGTCGTTACGTCAGTCGAAAGCCAGACAACCAGTGTTACCAAGAGGTATCGTCTTACCCAGTTACTGGGTTGTGGAGGTCAGATAGGCAGTCGCTCCATGTAAAATACTGGTATTCAGCTGCATCTGGTTAGACTGGAAGCCGACCCCAACATAGTTGGAATAAGGCTAGGCAGATTGATTGTTTCAGATGAGTCTTCGGTTCCTGGACTGAAAATCTATTGAAGATAGCGGGAATCTGCTGAAAGCCGGCAAGGATGGTTATTGTGGTGATGTGCGGGGAGGCCTATATCTATGTAACAGTGGACATTTTATGGCTGAGACGATGATGATACCTACGGACAAAACACCATAAACTTAAACCGTTTCTACTTTTCTATGCTGTCCTGCCTATAAAATCATGATTGCTGTTAAAATGGAAGCTCGCCTAATTTATCACCCACTTGTATTTTTTTTTCCTTTTTATCAGCATCTGGCATCAGCTCAAAAAACTCTTTCTTCTTTTGTTTTATGGGTAGATACGGAATGCCATCAAGCATGGCATGTTATTTTAGACGCCTGAGTGACAGTCGCCGAAGCAATTAATTGTTCACTGTGCCCATGTGCGTAGCTTATGACACAATGCGCTTGGGCCGTTGACATTGGAGTGGGGAACAGAGATGTCTTAAAAATAATTAATGGTGATTATAAAATAGAAATGTGTCATACAATTACAAAAATTTTTGGTTCATTTTGTTTGTAAGAAATAATATGTTTTTTTAATTTTTTTATTCGACATTTTTATTTGAATTTTATCGGTATAACTCGAGTAGGGTTGGATTAAATTGGAAGCCACAGTTGATGAGATGGTTGCGTGGTATGGACACATAACCAATTTTATTCTGTCCGCGATCATTTACAATGTATCTTCCAGGCATGATCGATGTACTCTAAGAATAGACTCTATGTGAGAACAATCCTGTAGTCACCTTCTAGTCCATTAATGTGAAGGTAAGGAAGTAGCCTTATCTTACAAGCTCAGAAGGTAACAGTCTCACTTGAATGACCCTGTAACCTGTTCCCAGAAAATAAATTATTTACTTCTACAATACCCACAGGAATATATGGGAAAAGGTTACAAACACAGTGGAATATTTCAGTAAGTACTTTTCTTACCAAGGGAATACGTGGTCGAGGAAAAACTAAAAATACCTTATTGCTTTCCATGAACGAGGAGACAAAAACCAAAATAGAACCTGTAATTACTATCCAGTATCATTGGGGACTGATACCGATACAGTAAACAGTTAGTATCGAGTAAGTTAATGAAAGTAAGCCATTAGGGTTGATCCCAATTCGAAAAACTATCCCTGGAATAGTCTGGGTGCCATCGGATAGGTCCATAATGGAATGTGCTCGATAAAAAGCCATGGGTTAAACTCTTTACATTCAATCTAATCGAAACAAGCCATCGGCGAACTGTGAATAGGTAGGTAGATAGCAAATCACAAAACCTACTGTGTAGGGTCATAGGCAAGGACTGCCAGGGCTGCGGGAAAGTCCGAAAGGGATACCGGGGCCCTTGGCAACAGGCAACTGAAGGAACACGGGTGGGTTTTAGTCAGTAAAAGTCTGACACGCTCCGCTCAGAGCGGGAGAAGTCATTTTTACCACCATAAAAAAAAGGAAGATACATAGGATATTGTATAGACGTGGAATTAAAAATATGGAGCATATATTAGTTATGTAAATGGTTGCACAGAACCAGTTTACTATATTGTCTGGACTACGTTCTGCGAAAATATGAATGAAAATATCAGTTAGGTTGTGGCGGCATCTCCATCGCCACATGCGAACTACGCATCAAAGACCTGACGTCAGACAAAATCCTGCATCGCGCAATTAGAGTTTTCAACATCAATCGTTGGGCAGTTGCCTGCCAGACACAACACCCGTCTGGTCGGAGGTTCCTCCCCTTTCTATAAAGGATGAGTGATTTTTACACCCTGTTCCTCATACCTCTAAAAGGTCTTCTTCTTTTTTTGTGTTTAATAACTAACAGTACACTGCACTAGTGACTTATCAATTAGGTAAGGTGACATAACGGGGTACCTATGGGGATTTTATTTTTATTTTCGAGTGTACCTACAAGGTTTAATTGAACTAACTGAATCCTGAAAAGGGGCATTGTACTCATTATTATGAACAACTTTTATTTTGGGGCTAACCCTGAAATCGCGAAAATGAATTCAGCTAGTGCTACATGTAAGGAACAGCTGTTTTTTTATATTTCAGGATTGCTCCTACAGTAGAAAGAAGGTGTTTATAATCATGAGTACAATGACTGCTTTACACGTTTAGAGTTATTACGGTGTTTCCAAACAATAAGCGGCAAGAGCGCGGCAGCAACACGCGGCGTTTGCAGGACACATTTCTGCCGTGCTCTAGATAGGCATAAATATTTGTGCGCGAGAGGAAGACAGAAGCGGTCGCGCGCGGCAGTGTCTCACCACAGCACGCCAGGCCGCACGCGGCAGCCGCGCTCATATGCCGCTTTATGTTTTGGACATTCCTTTAGAATTACGCCTTGTAGGTTATCTCCAGGAAATAACACACTTACATAAACTCACGCTAAGTACTACAAGACGGAGAATGACTACCTACATTCCTTTTTGTTTGTTTTGTTTACACCCTTCTTCAAAAGATTTATAATATTTATCTTCGTCAGTAACATTGTATGCGACAGCCACCATAATTATGTTCCAAGCTTCATCTAACCAGTATGACAAACCACGTTTAAAATTTTCCAGACATCATAATTATAATTTACATTTGAAACTCATTCAATTAATTAAGCATTTGAAAACGGCTTTCATCCACACTGTGAGGCTTATTATTAAAATCAGATTCTGAATTATGTAGCAAAATATTCAGTTCGGGTATTTAATGAGCTTTATTATGTGCTGATTAGATTGTACCACCTTGATGAGCATACATTGATTCCGTTGAAGTTATTATTTGTGTTATTATCAAACTTGGCTAAGACATTATTTGAGTAAATAAGCTAGTAGAACATAAATCAGATTGTTAATACAGATTACCCTAACTAATATTATAAATGCGAAAGTCAGTTTATTTGTTTTTTTGTAACGCTTTCAGGCTAAAACAGCTTAACGGATTTGGATGAAATTTGGCACATAGGTAGACCATAGCCTGGATTGAGACATAGGATACTTTATGGAGACTTATGCGGGTGAAACCGTGGGGCCCAGCTAATACTTTATAGAAGCAAAAAAACCTGAAATTCAGCTTGATTCGACAAACGCATTAGTGAAATATTACCAAGGGTGGATACTGAAAAAAGATAGGTTTATGCCTCTCTCAGACTACGTTACATTACGTGAAATTAGACAACAATAGGTCACTAGCGAAATATTAAAATTTCAGCAAGGTTTTCGGTTGTATTATCATAAAAATACCTTTTTATTATTTTTCAGTATCACCTGTATCACGAATGAAACCAATCCCTTAATACATTCTACGTATATTTTGCTGTCATAAGACAGTAATAGAAATTGTAGTTTTTACAACTTTCACAGTAGTAGTAAAACATTTTCTTACTACAGCTTTTTGGTACGAAATGTCTAATTTCCTTTAGTCTTTTTTTATGGGTGAAGGGTTTTTGCATTAGAGTGATGCAAAAATATTAAGTTGAGACATAGAACACATAAAATATATGTACTTATACCTTCAAATGCAGCTATCAGTAGAAAAAGTTGCATACTTAAGAGTTTGCATTACTTTTAGAGCTTCATTATCTTCGTTTTAATTACAAAAAGGTTCAAAGTAAATAAGCCCACTGCGTCATAAATCATTTATTTCTCAATTTCATTTTAATTCAATAGGTACATTTAGTTCCTTTCGAAGCGAAAAACAAAATTACTTCTGGGCCATGAATCAAGCAGTGACAAAGAACATCTTTTATCTGAGGTTCATAAAATTAAGACCTGCTATCGTAAAAGGCTCTCACGGAAGCCCGGGCCTACTGTGGGTGTATTTCGATTGGTCCATAAAATTCAAAGATAATTTAGGTTGTCATTTAAAATCTTTTATGTAAACCTATGGTCATTTATTAAGATAAAAACATATATACTGAATAAACTTCGTATAAGTACCAACTACTTAAATTAACTAACTAACTATTTAAATAATATAAAAAATAACAATAATATAATAATACCGTAATTTAGTTTGTTAATAGTTTTAGCTAAGTTATTAGCTAAAACTATTAACAAACTAAATTACGGTTGACTACCTTACCTTACCATTGTATTTAAGTTTTTTTTAAATGAATTAAACCTGAAGTTTCGTTTTCATAAAATTAAATAATTTTGAACTAGGTACCCAACAAACAAAAATATTGACAGGAATTTGTGTGTATTTGTGAGAGCAAATGAAAATAACAAAAATAACGGATGTATTCCGCCTAACACATTTTTTTTCTCAGCATCGGATAACCTACTCATTCAACATCCACGCCCGCGCTCTAAAAAGCCGAAAATGTCTGCAAGCTATATTACGGTGCCCTATTTAAAAATACTCAAGCACCCACCCATTTCGGCGCATGTTCAATGTCTTCGAATAAACTCAATTTGCATTACTTTTTTCAGGGAAATTGGTAGGACAAGCCTACTGCCCGCTTGTAGCTACAAGATAAAGTTTCACTATTTCGCCAATCGTGATTAAGTCCCATGCGATCCCCTATCACAGGAAATTGCCAATTGCCTTTGACTGGGCACCAATCCAGTTTCCGCTACTACTGAGAAATTTCTCATGAAAAAACCATATAACTTTGCTAGATCTGGGAATCGAACCGAATCCCACTGGGGCCCAGAGCTCATGCCCGGTAGTCATTTCTGCGTACGTCTTTAATATTCTATGTTTTTCCCGAAATTAATCAATTTAGTACTAAAATACCAGAAGTAAAGTTCAAAATCCCCAAAAAATTACAATATCTAATTAGCTACAACTCGAACTAGCTATTTGAATTGAAATTAGCGTTGACAGCGCAATTAACAGTGAATTGAAATTATGATTCAGGGTTCATAATTAACATATGTTCTCTAATCACTGTAACAGAAAATCAAACCACAACATAGATAAATACAGAACTTCAACTCCAAATAACGAGCGCTCACCGGCACACGTACATAAGACGCTTGCGAATGGGCGACGGTAGCGATCTCAGGGCCTCATCACACTGGCGATTTGCGAGCGTGTTTCCAGCAAGGTGATTGTTTAACGCTCTCGCTGCGTCTGCGTAGCAACTGGCAGGATGTCACTATCCTAAGCCATAAGCTCAAAAAGTTAAATGACATACACAATCAAAACAAATTTTGGCAGTGTAGCGGTAAATGAATATATTTTGCCTGTATACCAAATAGCTTGTTCGACTGTAAGTGAAGCGTATCTATGTCTGCGTGCGTCTTATCACGTTGTATGGTGCAGACCTTCTGTAGGTACTATTCTGTGTTCAAGCCTAACCGTTAAAGCGTTCCCACGGCCCGGCCGTAATTACCGCTTGTTATTGATATCACACCTGCTGTTCCATTGTTATTTCTGCGAACATTTTATGTTTGATGAAGAATTTTCATTTGAGGCCTACCCGTGTTCACCGATTTGGGGTAGGTACATAATAATAGGTAAGTTAATGAGCAACAATTTAGAGTAGGTAGGAAAGTTTTGTTCCGAAAACTTAGCGCTTCTTTCTTTTAAAACTGTTTTTCCATCCGACATCATATTACTATAACTATCTCTCTCCGGTCGTGTCGGATTGCCGTCCCATCGGACTATGAGAGTGAGGGAAGAGAGAGTGCACCTGTGTCTGCGCACACACTATAATATCTCCCGCGCCGAAGGCTAGTCTCCGTTGAGATTGGCCGCCGTGCCCGAAAATACGGTCAGGAGGACTATTACTATAATTATAAGACTTGTTTATTTAACATAACATCATAACATCACGCCTGCAATCCCCGAAGGGTTAGGCAGAGTTATATAGTACACCCACATTTCGCCAGTTACGTTTTAAATCCCATGTGAACGAACGTGGGGGCGAACCTATTGCTGGGCACCAATCCAGACTACGCGCTGCTACTGAGAAATTCCAGATGGAAAAACCCAATAACATTTTGCTCGATCCGGGAATCGAAGCCAAGACCTCATGCACAGCTGTAGAGCTTACAACCACTAGATCAACGAGGCTGTTGTTTGTTTGTTAGACACAAAACTACTATACTGTGGTACTGTAGAGATCTTAACATTATTTAGTTAATACACAACTTTTTTTGTTAATATAATAACAATGGCAATTAAAAGATAAACGTTGATCTGATTCAAATAAAGAATAGAAGAAAAGTTTAGACAGTCGGCACTTCGTACTAACAAGCGCAGCATGCATCCTAATGTAATGTAAAATAAAAATAGAATATAATTATGTCAAAACTAAAAGATTCTAAATAAGTATTCAAGTTATATCA
This sequence comes from Lithophane ornitopus, assembly GCA_948473465.1. Taxonomy (NCBI): domain Eukaryota; kingdom Metazoa; phylum Arthropoda; class Insecta; order Lepidoptera; family Noctuidae; genus Lithophane; species Lithophane ornitopus. The sequence goes on along the minus strand of OX419624.1, from coordinate 6,533,438 downwards.
CAAACAAGTGTTTTATTTATCCTGGCACCGTCAGTGCTCCACCGAGAGTTGACAGTACATAACTGTGTCGTGGTCACATCCACAGAGTACTTAACAAAACTTTGATCATTAAGACCCGTATGTAAGTGCAATTTGTTAAAATGTATGTCGGTCCCTGCTTACCACATTATGAAGTGAGTATAGTCTTATGACTAACGCAACCATACACAAAGGCATAAAAGGAAGTATAGTTTACCACCTTTTACTACTTAAGTACTAATATCGCCTATACGTATACTTGTGAAGAGCCTGAGAGCTTGTGTGTGCCTTGTGAAGAGTTTCTAAGTAAGTATCAACGTATTCAGTGATCTATATTCTTCATAAGATTGAATAAATCAATACGTAGGTATATAAATTTATAAGGCAATATTAAAAAAAAAATTCAGTTAACTAGTAAAATGAATGCTGTTTAAGTAGATATTATTTAAAATAATAAATACAAAAGAACTGGAAAAGCTATCAATTTAATATAGCCTACCTTTGTAAATTTATTATTCTATGTCTATTAATTCATAATTCTTGGGAAATCCTTATCCAAATTCCCATCTTCATTTTCCTCATTACAGTGTAATACTCCTTTTCTTTGAAGTGCATAATATTATAAGATATTTCGTTAAAAGGACGGAAATGAACATCATTCCTCGTGTAACATCATTAAAGTCTTGTTTGTGACAGATGATGTAAGAATCGCGAAACTCTACAAAGAGACTCGATTATTACCAAATCGTAATCCTAACTGTAATCTAATATTATAAATGCGAAAGTGAGTTTGTTTGTTTGTTACGCTTTCACGCTAAAACAGCTGAACGGATTTGGATGACATTTGGCACAGGGGTAGTCCATGACCTGGAATAGGACATAGGTTACTTTTTATCGCAATATTCCGAGGGACTCGAGAGTTACGCGTAACGCAACTATGAGTAACGATTGAGGTGCTGAATATAAGTGGGTGTTGGGTATTGATCTAAAGTTCTATTTTTAGATCGATTAATGTACCTAAGGCAAGAAAAACTGGCCAAGACTGGCCGTATTATGATCGTGCAAAAATATCACGTTTTTTGTATAACCTTTAATTATTTATTATTTGTTGTTATAGAAATACACAATCTGAGGAAAGTTTCAACTGTCTACCTATTATGGTTCGTGAGATACAGCCCGCTGACAGACAGACGGATGAACGGATGGACGGATGGATAGGAGAGGCTTAATATTATGGTTCTGTTTGGCGCCCTTCGGGTACGGAATTTTACTTACACAAAGGGATATAAAAAAAGTCTTTTAAGATTTACTTGATGAATATAATAGTGACTTAGCTGTTATTTTAGGTACTTACTGAGGTTTTACACACACTGATTTTCTTGAAAAGATTCTCATGAAAGAAACTGAATCCTCCTTAACTTTACAATAGAATACAGAAAAAGATGTTATTGCAGAAAATGTAGACAAGAGCAGTCTTTTTCAATGAAAGATAAATGCATGACACATATTGGATAGCTCTACGTACTGTCATAAAGCAAAGAAGCCGACCAGAAGGTACATTTATCTAAATTTGTTCTATTGAAATCATGTAGGTACCCACGTTTTGCTATGCAAGTTGAACATTCTCTAAATAGAGGATACTAATAGGAGATACTAATAGGAGTCACACGTGTTAGGGCATAAATCGAACAGATTACGTGAGACTCTGGATTTTTAATTTGTCTGTCTGTGGTGTCTTTTTAGTCGTAGTTGGGTTTTAGTTTTTATTACTTTAATTTTTTTTAAATTCTTTTGGGGTTATAATATATATATTTTTGAAATGTGCTCTTTAAGCCCTTTCATTTGATACCCATTTTTTATGTGACGTCACGACGTAGCCTATAACTAGCGGACGATCAAGACGCTTCCAACGATACCTCACTTGCCAAATTATGATGAGTGGTCTAGAAGATATCAGGAAACAGATGAACATACATACATACATACATACATACCGGTAAAAATCATAACCCTCCTTTTTTCTTCGCCGTAGCCCGGGTAAATACATTTACAATATTCATATATATTTCGTATATCATAGATATTCATATATGTTTCTACCAGTTCTGTTTTTCCAAGAGTTCTTATTTACTTGTATTGCCTTTCTCTGATTTTTATTGAGTATAGGTATATCTAAGTCTAACTTCGTCTGTCTAGCTAATTTGATAAGGTTGTGAGCGTCAAATAACCTCTTAACAACGCACCATAAAGCATGACAACACGAAACACAAGAAATAAGAGTGGATCCTCTGTTTCTGCATGTTTCTGGTGCCAACTAAGCTAAATTCTCGCTTCCTATTCAAAGATCGCTAGCTCCGTCTTCGCTGGTAGCTTAACTTCATGAAGCATTGTGCCCCATTGAGTGTAGAAACTTGCGAATTGCGGCAAAATCAGATTATTACGAACATTCTTCGTATCTAACACGAGTTTATTAAAATTTCTTTGAGCTATTTTGGCTTGTATATTGCTTTTAGTTGCTTTTGGTTAAACATACCTACGCGCCTGTCATACATATGACATAAGGGGTAGGCAGGAATGTGTAGTACACCAAAATTTCACTAATAAGTTATAGATCCGAGTAGGGAACGAGCCTCTTGCGACTTACCGGCGGCGAAAGATACATAAAGCATAATAATAATAAGCCTATAAAGTTTCCCTGCCTGTAATCCTGTAATCTGCCACGCGGGCCCAGTGCGGGCTGGTAATATCACATGTCCTAGAATTTTTGGATCTAGGATATATCGGTTTCCTCACGATGTTTTCTTTCAGCGTTTTGAGAACAGTAGTGATTAAATGATTTACACAAAGTAAAGCGCTTTGCTGGGTTTGAACACTTTGAACCCTCGACTAACAACTCGTAAGTTGGGGCCGTTACCCCTGGGCTACCACTTCAAGCTTCTGGAAATAAAACAATGACTAACATGATGACTTGTAACCAATAAATGACTATGACAACGTCACGCAACAGATTTTCAGACCCAACAGAGACAATTTTAGTACAGAGTTAATTAAAATTTGACATAATTAAATTAACCGTAGCCCGTGAAGACACCCACGACTTGTCCCTATTTCACGTAAGTAATGAAGTAAAATATTCATTGCATCTAAGTCCATTAATTTAATACTGTTTGTTTGTACTAAACCTTGGCTTAATTTGATGGCCTAAAAATAACTCCGATCAAAGTGGGTTATCTCCTGAACTTCGTCAGTTTTAATTACTTTGTCGTGACTAGGACACGGAGACACAGGACATAGGTACGCGGATTGACCTGGATCAGAAATCTGACCCTTAGACTTTCATGTTTGGTAACAGTTACCTTGAAGGTTTTTCAAGCAGGTCAGAATTCGACAATTTCAGCAATAGGTAAGCATTTAGATAACAGTATTGTTGTAACAACTTTCGTGTTAAATTTCGAATAACCTTTGTGCACGGTAATAAAATGGAACTTTTTGTAGCGCATGAAAATTCCGAAAGCAATACCTACATATTCACAGCAGCAGTTTTATGTGTCCATAAAATACCAGGAATTGCATAGATACCAATTTATTTATTGTAGGTATATTTTTTGAGCCCGTGCTTGTTAAAACTCACAGTCAACTTTTATCACTGCCCCAATCAAATAGAGTATTGACGTCATAGTGAGAAATGGCGTCATGTAGAAATATAATAGACCCGTATGCAAATGCATCACATACGTAGGATCTCGACAGACGTCACAATCGGCGGAACAAATAGAGCAATATCGACGGCGAAGTGTCAATACCTCCTCTATCTGTCATATATCGCGAAATTCACTTTTTATGATTTCGAATTTAAAGGTCAAATTTGCATGTTCCAGTTGAACAGCATAAATCAAAATGTAGAAATACCTTCTAACGATAGCACTGCGTTATGGCATCACCTTCATTCCATGGGACTCGTGCTGATTGCGACACTTGCACTTCGATAATCAATTTGCACTAGGATTATCAATTTCTTGTCAAAAAATTAAAAGTTTTTTTCCCTTTGTGTAACTTAACTTCGGCAGTTAGAATTTCTTGTCACTCCACCGTCGATATGCGAATGTATCTATCTATTTTCACCGCTGTCCATTTAAAGACCGCGGGTAGGTGCACACGTGCACTTCTGCATTCGTTTTATTCGATTCCAAACCGTCTGCGGCGAGCTTTATTTTTGTTCCTTTTACTGCCTATCGGTTAACTTCGTGTGAGATCGGTAAGTTTCGTTTTTATTGTGGCCGCGCAAGAATCCAGATGTTAGTCCATTCACAAAGTTATGGGAGCGTTAAAGTTTAGGGTTGTTTTAATTAGGAAGAATTTTATTTGATTATTCAAACTCCATAATCGGTTATTAAACTTATGAAAATTAGTTTTTAAGTTTCGTTTACGTATTAAACTATTATTGTTTGTGGTTCTGGAAGGTTACAGGGAGTTTTATTTTATGGGCGAAAAGTAATAAAAGTCAGGTATCGGAATTACGAGCTATGAAAGTTTTAAGTAGGTATAGTTTACGATACGTTGAAGGTAGTTTAAAATAATTTAATTAAGTAGTTTGTGACGAAGGTAATGTTGAAGCTGCAGGTAACAGAAAGTTTCTGGGTATAGACTTCAGTCTATGGCCTTAGAAATTCATTAACGTTGTCTCCGGAGTCGTTTATTTAACGATAAGATCTAGGCCACAGATGAATACAGATGTTTCACTCCACAAAATTGTTTAAATAAAAAGCGACTCTTGCTACGACTCACTAAAATGCAATTCAGGTCGCACAGCGCTAATTACCTACAGTTATATTCACCTTATTCTATTCTTATATTTACTGACTACGTTACACCCACTGAATTCGACAAGTCCAGCCCACCGCGTAGCTACTTGTAGCTTCATACCTAAAATGCGGATTGAACCATTTGTATTCATCTGTGTCTAGGCGTATATTTTCGAAAGTTTAAAACCTAGGTTCTATATTGGGATACAAATGCCATCTAGATGAAATTAGGTACAACCCAATTAATAGTGTCTTAGGTCTGAATTAATTAGGTGACTAATTAGGTAGAATAGGATTTAAAACAATAATGTTTATGACTAGCGGCAATTAAATTGACTAAAAATAATGTCAAGGATTATCGCCTCGTTTGAAAGTAGAACTTCTTATTAGGACATTCACAGACTTGTTTTTATATTGATCAATGAACCTGCTATATTTTTGTTCAATGGGTAGCTTTGAATCATGTGATAAGTACCTAATTATATTTATTAGCGACCCGCTCCTGCTTGACATGGCATTGTACTACTGATGTTTAATGTATTATACGCATGAACTTCCCGGAATAATTTCTAAATTATGCTGAAAACTGCATCAAAATCCAGAAGAACAAAGCGGTCACACAGACACACGAAAAGGCACTGTGTTTTATACTACTTATTTATATATCGGGTGTAAGGGACAGCCCTCCGTAAATTAACAGGGGGCATTCAGCTCCTCATTTTAAATCCTATTCCACCGAAAATTTTCTCAGGAAAATATTTTTTTTTTTGAGTTATTTTTTTTATTTCAATGTATAATTACATTCGCTGTAGGCAGCAGTCCATTTATTAACGCGGCGAGAGCGCGCCCCCCCCCCGCCACGGGGAGTGCGGCTATGTGGGTTGTGCCACGGTAACGATACATTGCGTGTGAGGTAATAAAACAAATCAGGTTTATTGGATTCCCATAACGTTCCTGGAATAATTTCATGTACCGGCCATCTTAGTATTATATACTGAATTCATCCCATCAGTTTGAGGAGGGCTGTCCCTTACACCCTGTATATTTACAGATAATTAATCACACAAACTAGTACACATTGTATTACGATATTTTAAAACACAACATTGAGGGGGTTTTACTAAAAATTATGAACTGAAAATAACTCAAGAAACTTTTTACTCTGAATACCTACAATATTTGTTTCTCCCAAGTACCTACTTACTACCAGCTCGTTTTATGTAGCAGAATCTTTCATGTTTTATACAATGATGAAAAGTAAATGGGAAACAATACGTCTGCCCCGAATGGCCCCAATACCCAAGAAACTTGAATATCTGTATAAAAAGCCGTAAAATGGACACAAAGGAGCTACCTCCTTTGTGTCCATTTGGGTACCTATCAAAAATGTCTTATGGGACTCGACTACATATAAATTCCTTGTTTCAAAGGAAATGGTTATTGCAACGTTCCTTTGTTTATAAAACTGATAAGGTGGATCGCTTCTCTCATGAACAAAAATCTTATATTTGCCTAAAATGTTGAATTTTGCGTGTATTCCCACCAGTCGGACGGCGTCGTCCCACCAGTGGGACGAACGGGAATTTAATAAATTATATTAAATCTATTCCCAGCTCGTCCCACTGACTTTCTCAGTGGGACGAAAGGGAATGATTTATAATTTTATTTTTAATTTTCTTTGGACCCACTGAATAATTTAAGTCTAGTTGTTGTTCAATTATACACTTATTGTGACTGACTGACATTTTCAGTGGGACGAGCGGGAATAAATTTAATATAATTTATTAAATTCCCGTTCGTCCCACCAGTGGGACGCCGCCAGTGGGACGAACGGGAATACACGGAATTTTGTTGTATAGCAGTAATTTGCGGCTATTTCCGATGGAACACCATGACCCTTTGGAAATGGCTGTGACTTACGAGTGGTAAATCGTAGGTTTGAACTCAGTCAGGCACTTTACTTTGTGTAAATTATTTCAGCACAACTGCTCTCTAAACGGTGAATGAAAACAGTGAGGAAACCGCCATGTCCTAAAACCTAAAAATTCGAAGACATGTGACATCCACCAACTCTCACTCTCTCACCAACATTATAGGCTGATAATACTTATGCCGTTGAATTTTGGAGTAAAGTTATCGTAGTCTTTCGTCGTACCTACTCATTAAAAAAAACATGGACTAACTCAGATTTTTTTCCTAAAAACTCATTAAATAATAGCCTCCGTAGCCTCAGACGTTTCTCATTTGCAAACAATTATGGAATTGAATACACATAACAATCAAATTTTAATGTAAGCACGGCAATTGGAACACTGTGTATTGAGAAATTGGTAACCGAATCTTTGACGTGCTTGGAAGACATAAGAGTATGTTATGTATGTACGGTAGCACACGTCACTGGTCAAAACCAGTGACTGCTGGCCTCATAGTCTATTGAAAAAAAGATAGAAAGAAAAATAGGTTTATTGAAACTCCGTTTTATGGTAAGCCAGCTTTTTACCACGTTGGTACCTAAAATACACAGTTCTCTACGAACTACGAAAAAAAAACCTCCCAAGTGCATAGTTGGAATGAATCTATCCCAAGAATAAACTTAACTTCCTACAGCACAATATTGGGAGATTTATACGGAACTCTAAAATGAAGAATTTTTTCCAAATCTAGCGAAGTATTCGAAGCGTAGTACAATCAATCTGAAAACTTTATCCCGAAATGTATTCCGATATTGAGGAACGTATTTCAAACTTTTCGAGTACCATTTACCCACTAATTAACGTGCAAACTGTACAAGTTTTTTAATTAAAATTAACTCCAAAACAAAGTCAGAATAGTATTTCAGAAACTAACAATAAACCTGCGGTTTCGTGCGCAAACAATAACATTACGAAAACTTACTCTGAAAATGTTTTATGAAGGTTTCTGTGTTTGAGGAAAGTGGGCTAGAGAGGCAATAGAGAAGGTACTCTATTGCCTTTTTTTGCGTGACCTTGGTTATTATCACGCCTTTTTCTGAGATTTTCTGCTTTGTCATCTCGGCGGCCATTTCCAAACTTTATGGTTCGGCTTGAATTTGTATTAAAAACACAGAGGCGACGCAGCCTAGTATTAAAATCAATGTGTTTAAGTCGTGTATGAGTTAGTTGAGATAATTTCTTATAACAAATGTATGGATATTACTTTAAGCTCATAGTGACACGTTTTAAGTACAAATATGACATCACTCCTTGCATAGAAAACATAGCTCGCTTTAAAAAGTGCACTTCACCAAGTATTAGCGTGCACACAACCGTTAGATGCTACAGGCGGTCCAGTTGATGTCCTAAGTACCGAACTTGGGAGTCCGGATAATAAACCGAGCCATTTCCTCAAACCTATTGCGGTGTCTTAACATAATAAATGGCGGGATAACAAAGGTCTTGTTTATTTTTAATTACGGTATTTATTATGGTTGGTAATGTTAATTCTAGCCATTTGTTAGAACTGCTTTAATTTTTCAGACGGTTTTAATTTTGTGTGTCTTTCGGGAAAAGGACGCGACCTAAAACTTACGATGCGTGAGTTTGTGAGGTTTTGGATTCAGCATGAAGGTCGGAAAAAGTTTTTTTTGTAGCATGGTAACGAACTGGGATTTTACTGGTTACCCTTCGAGTAAATTGATAAAGTGGTATTTTGTTATTTCACAATATTTATCAAGACGTGCGTGTATGACCAGATGTATGAACGCAAACGAAGCAAAAGAAGTATGTAAGGAGTAGGGGTAGGGGTAGTTTCTGCCTACCCCCTTGGGAAGAAGGCGTGAGTTTATGTTTTTGTTATATTTGTCAATAAATTGATATATTGCTAACAGTTTTCTCAACTTTGTTCTTTAATCAATCGACTTCAATTCTGAGGTTCTCTAAGTCTTTTGGCCAATTAACCACAATCACTCTTACATGAGATTGGACAGCAGAATTACTTATTAGGAGACTTGAGTAGATATCTGGTGAACGGATATATCTCAAAGATATCCTTTCTTTGGTATTTATTGTTCGTCGAGTCGTTGAGCTCCTTAAGTTCTGAGTTGAGCTCCACGATTACTGACAAATGCTTGCACTGACTGGACAGGTCCACTCAAATCTCTGTGATTATTTCCTCAAAATACCATTTCACACACTAATCTGCATAGTCCTCATTATGGCCTGACCAAGATTATGTCTGGACTTTAAAGGATACTGTGACCTCTGAGTTAGTTTTGGTCTTTTTTCTCAGAGTAGTCAGATAGGAAACGCCGACCTCATCTAGCTTTTTTTCAAATATGAAAAGTGATTCGGATATCCTATTCACAGAATAAATTTCATTTCATTTCATTTAATTGTTTACGGACGAAAAATAATACAGAAGGTAATAAACAAATCGTATTATTTTAAATGTCAGTCATCTTCAACATTCCAACTCAACAAAGTTGTCAATAGCAATCCTTAAAAAAGAAAGTTCCATTTAACTTCAGTAAAGCCAGCTAGATTTATTCAATATCCGAAATTGAATTCAAATACAAAATTAAACGCTCAACTTTCAAATACAAACAGGCACGGATTTGAAACTTTACGATACCTATCGATTTGTTAAAGTTCAAGGTTTCGATATCCCGCGATTCCTGCGTAAGGTTTTCTATATTTTGATACCTACCAAGTTTTGTTAACTGCTTAAAGATGAATGCAGCATTAGTTTTCGAATGCCAAAAGAACCATATTTAAAAGGTACCTTATCAATTTTGCCTCATAATATTGAAACTTTCTCAGTTTATGTTGGACATTACTGAAATTAGTGAAGGAAAACATCGTGAGGAAAGCTGGTGCTTTAAGTTTATAAGCGGCAACCCGTCTCGAGCTAGTCTGGTAGTATATGCCCGTGATTGAAACTTGAAAGGGGAAATGTTCGGAATATAAATAATTCTGAACGGAAATACTTTAGGGGTATGAGGAACAGGGTGTAAAGTTCACTCATCCACCATAGAAAAGGGAGGTTCCTCCGACCAGACGGCTGTTGTGTCTGGCGGGCAACTGCCCAACGATTGATGTTGGGTTCTTGTATATATATGTCCACTGCACGGTAAACTTTAATTGCGCGATGCAGGATTTATGTGACGTCAGGATTTTTGTCAGGATCTTTGATGCGTAGTTCGCATGTGGCGATGTAGATACCGCCACAATACTATTGGACTGTCAATATTTGATACAGCAACCGAATCAAGAAAATACTTACGATGAAGTCGTTTTCATCTTCATGTCGGGATAATTTACAAAAGAAAATTGAATTTTATGTATTCAGTTACAGCTAAGAAAATTTCTTGTAGGTACTTAGCATCTCATGAAATATTTTCCTTGACAAGAATCTCACGTTCAGTTGTCAGACACAATAAGCGTAAAGAATTTTTCGTACGTCGTCGCGTTCAAATTTTATAGCCCATTCCCCATTTCTTCTTTAAATATAAATGCCTGAGTTTTGGGACCGCAGTATATCGTTAAGTGAATGACGTCATTTCATTTAATATATTCGCTAGATTCGGCGCCTGCTTATTTTTTTTAACGAATACTAAAATCTAAATTCCAAGCTCTTGTTTTCTGCCTAGGTCTGAATATAAAAATCTGAGATTTTTCTTTTACCCCAATATTTTTTGTTCAGGACGTGACCAGACACGAAATCTTTTTAGATTTATTTCGTGAATTCAATACAATAAGGACCAAAATTCAATAAACTATGCATTGTAGTGAAACAACATGAACTCTATCGTTATATTGATACCTTCATTAGTAACAGTTTGAAAGATTTTCTAGGAACAACACCCACACCACGTTGTAGTGTATATTACACGATAGATACGGAGTAACTATATTGCCTTACTGTAAGGTTGAACGTATGAAAGGCTTCCACGACTCCACGATACACATTAAATTTCGAATTCATGGAACAACAAACGTTGCCTTGAACTTTCAAGGCCTTTTAACACATGAGCACTTTAAACTTATAGAGGGCGAAAGATTTAAATTATAGAGGGCAATTGTAACATTTCCAACAAAACAGGAAAGGGCCGAGTAAAAGACCTTGTGGCGCACCATTTTAACCGCAGAAGCAAAAGTTCAGAAACAATTAACGACATTATCCCATTAAACTCTAAATATTTTCACATTTGGAAAGAACATAATTACTATGTAACTTAAAATATAAATAAATAGCTTCTGCCCCACGGTTATTGCGACTTGAAAAAACGTCGAGATTTCTTAGTTACATGTAACTTTAATAATAATGTATTATACACACAAAACTTCCGGAAAAAATCTCTGAACAATGGTTAAAACTACATCAAAATATGTTGCGTGGTCTAGAAGAACAACACGGACATACAGACAAACACGAAAAGCGACTTTAATTTATAATATGTATAGATATACCTATAACACGCGACAATACTTAGCTTCCTATTAATGAAAGAATTTTCTGAATCCGAGCAGTAGTTCCGAAGATACTTACATACAAACTTACACCTTTTTCTAATATATATTAAGTATAGATTAAAACAACAGCTTCACGTTTCAACTTCGTTTTTGGAAAAGCTCTACGAGGCTCAGATTTAACCAAAGTAAGCTAAAGGAACCGGCTCAAATAGTAAAATGTAAATCTTTCGCCAGCAAGCCCAAGTGGATGCAAGACACGTGTTAAATTGTTTATACTGTTCTTAATTAGCTTGTTTCTGAGAAAATTTCAATTTACTTAGCTCCTTTTGAGATTAAACTAACGGGTTTAGCAACAAAGAGTAAAAAGATTCAATCTTTTGCAGTAGCTTCAACGTTAGTACTGAAATGTTTAGTGTGCTATATTTTCTCTTCTGTGATTAAAGACATTTAGACTTGGCCTTTTTATGGCTGCCTCTTCTATGTTCTACAGTTCAGTTTATAAGCCAGCAAGATAACCATGCTCCATTGTTTTGGTTTAAAACTTGGCTCTTATTAATTTGAGACTGAAAATTGTCACTGACAATCTTGAAACAAAAAGAAAACGTGTGTCTGAGATCAGTCTCGGTAAGAAACAAATGACTATGTTTCAATTTAAGCGCACTGTTCCATATTTGAAACAAACCATATTTGTAACTGGCCATCATTTTTCAAACAGTACCTATATTTTGACAGAAGGCTCGAGTTCTTGTGAATTTAATAGAGATCTTTACAATAGACATCTTCTCTCATTAGTGGTCTATATAAGTCACTACTCAACATGACAAGACACGAACACTACCTTATCATTAACACGATTGAGCAATTATCGTCCCTGATTGCTATTGATGCTGTATCATAGAGTTCAAGTACCTTTACAATTATGTAGTTAGTAGTTAACTATGCTTCAATTACTAGTCGGTCTGGCTTTAGGTTAGAGGCGTCAACAGCCTCTAAATTAAAGCCAGTCACTGCTAATTGATCAGTATTCTTCATGATTGATGCGCATACATCGATACATCCATTATGTAGGTATTGGTTAGCTGTTGTATGCGCAAAATTAACATTCTTGCATTTATATCTCAATGCATAAATGGCTAAACTTGAGAACTGATTTTGTTAAAGGACAGAAAGTTTTAGTATTTGAAGACAAAAATACGGGTCAAAATTAAATACAAAATGATTTTACTGCTCTGGTGGACACGGACCACAATTAATAAAGGCATATTTATATTTTGGGCTCCATACTTTTGTAAATCCTCTGAGTGCCTAAAAATATTATTTAGGCCAGCGGTAGCAAAAACATTTAGTGGGTAAATAATTAAAAAGGATTCTATCCTCTTTGCTGGGGTAATATTTATAAAATATGATAGTAGGCAAATTACACAAACTCGTCCCGTTTAATGTTGAAAAAACTAAAGAATACAATATATAAGAAGGTCCTAAGGTATTTAAATTTTAATAAGGATGAAGTTTACGAGTTACTATAAATGGAAACAACAGTTTTATGGTTGTAAGGCAGAAGACGGGGACTAGTCTGTTTTATTACAGCAGCTTTTCTTGAATACTGATTCAAGTGTATCTCTTTGTAGGGTTCATTGTGATTGCTACATTCTGTTTGAATACAGATATAGTTTATATTATAAAAATAAAAATGTACTTATATTACTATAACGTAATTAAACGTAAACTAAATTATAATATTTCGTTATAAATATATTTGATATAAATCATATTAAAAATGTGGACTCTCGATCATTGTGCCGATAGTCATATCAGCCACTGGCTTAATTGCTAAGAGCCTCGACCAACACCTATGGAGGCTCTCGTTGGGCAGCTGGGTTAAGTGCCTGATTCAGAAAGCGGTACTGCTGGACACGGCTCGTATTGTTAGGAGGTTCCTCTGTCTGGAGCCCTGACCTGTAGCTTGGACCTGTTCCCGATACCGGTGGGCTACTATTTTTTATATTTTTAAATGTTTTTTATATTCTAATATTTAAAAATATAATTTATATGTAAATAATTAAATAAAGAGAAATATTAATAATAGTTGATAGCCACATTATCGAGTTAGGTCTAAGAACTGTAAAGTGCATTAGTAGTTGTAAGAGGTAAAGAAATAAAGTATCTTCATCAAAAGTTAATTTTCTTAACTTGTCGTGTCATTTAATTTTGCTTTGTTTTGACAAAAATTCACAGTAAAGAAATAAGATTAAATCTACAGTTTCATTTATTATTTGTCTACTTAATATTCCACTAAGTGAGACATAGTGAGAAAACTTATACAATTTCTGGAGTTACTCGAAATGAATGTCTCTCATTTACTCCTATTTTACAGCTTAAGTTCTCAAGGAACATAACTTATGGATTTTCAAGTATGAACATCTAGCTAATACAATCAATCTGCCTAGCCTTTTCCCAACTATGTTGGGGTCGGCTTCCAGTATAACCAGATGCAGCTGAATACCAATATTTTATATGGCGACTGCCTATTGACCTCCATAAGCCAGTTACTGAATACCAGTCTTACTAAGGGGTATCATATTAGGTATAATATGATACCCCTTGGTAAGACTGGTTGTCAGACTTTCGGGCTTCGGACGACCCGTTACGACTCTCAAAGACGAATGACAGCCGGGATCAACGACTTGACGTGCTTTCCGAGGCCCTGAGGAGTCATAATTATCAAATGATCTCTCTATGCGAATTTGCTATGGCGGGTCCAGATCCAGTCACGCTGTATACAGGTTGTGGCGTAAATAATGGATAACCCTGAAACTGTCGATTGGCCAGATTATCATCTATCATTTACCCCACTTATATCGCCATATGCCCATGGATGATCAAATTATTGATATTTTTTATATATCTTATAAAACAAAGTCGGGTTTGTTCAAGTACTTATAACTCGAGAACGGCTGGACCGATTTTGATGATCTTTAATTTGTTGGATTTGTCTCCGCCCAGAATAGCAGAATAACTATTAAAACATCGGAAAATTTCACGAAAAAAAATATATGGAGAAAATACAGTGTGGGGCATATGGCGATATAAGTGGGGTATATGATATATGACAATCTGGCCAAACGACAGTTTCAGGATTATCCATTATTTACGCCACACCCTGTATATTTAACAACACGCTACAACACTTAGGAGCCGATCAAAAGGAAAAAAAGTCAGAAAGAACGTTATGCGCTAGCGAAGTAACGAGCACAACTATTATAGGAGATATACAAGTGTTTTTTATGTTAAAACAAGAAACGAAGTCGCTGGCAGACGTTAGTTTATCATAATGAAAACAATTACTTGTATATAAAGAGATGTAAGTATCTAAGACCTTGGTAACAGCCAATAATTATAAATAATCCAGGCCGAGACACCATAAAACTAATGTAGTTAACAATAGCAGTATAGATGAAGTCATTAAATATTATAGGTTATGGAGAAGACCTAACCTTGGCTTATTAGCAACGTCGTAGGGAATACCTAGAGATGTTCTATAAACACCATAAAATGGTCTTAAGACTATAAAACAATTACAGAAGAAGATATAATTCCTTATTAGCCTGATCGATTATACATAATCGATTTTATAACTCCACACATACATAAACTCACGCTTGCTACCCATGGGGATCAACTACAGAACAAAACGACACGACGAACAGACAACCGAACGCCAACGGAAGAATAGACAAAATGACAGATTGTGATTGTTGTTTATCTGTCATTTTTTCTATTCTTCCGTCGACAACACCCGTTTCTACTGTGTTCATTCTAAGAAAAAATAACGTTGTATAAATAGCACATTTATACAACGTTATTGTACTCATCATTTTGAACAACTTTTACTATGGAACCAATATTGAAATCGCGAAAAAAAAATCAGCTGTTCCATACATTTTGTCGATTTAAGTGAACGCAAATGTAGGGTACAGCTGATTTTTTTTTCGCGATTTAAATGTTGGTCCCATAGTAAAAGTTGTTCAAAATGATGAGTACAATGACCCCTTTTCGGGTTTATCATAAAGAAAAAATAACATTGTATATTTTATCCATATTTCTTATAAAACATTCTCCGCTGAATGTAAGATGCAGAATACCATCGACGTCGCCACATTGCCCAGTTCTGTGCTTCGCTTGGGGGAGGCCTATGTCCAGCATTCTGAAATGATGATGATGAAAGTGTTGGTTTATTAATGTTTTTCACATTTTAGCTCGATGATTGCATTGAACTGACGGGCACAAACCAAGCTGTAAAGTTTATATTGACATCGTCGCGTTAACTTCATAAACACAGACTTTCTTAGTACCAGGAATAGTTATATCAGTAGTACTCCTTAACTTCTAGAGTACATATGCGAGTGTACTTAGGTACCTACACTCAGAAGACATTTAGCAAGAGATATCAAAATTAGGGTCTACTTAGCATTGTACATAATTATTACGAACATACTCACCTTATTTACTCAAAAATAAGCTAAAGAATACGGATGACGATGAGCTAAATGGAACAGATCTTAGTTCGGAGAGCCGGTAAATTAAAAACCTTTTAGTCTAAACTGTGGACTGGGAAGGGCACTCGTTACTCTGTCCTCATTGCCAGTGTTTTATTGTTAATCTCGGCTCCAGACGGATTAGTAAAACTTAAGTGATTAATATTAATTAGTGTAGTTTCAGATGAAGTAGTAAAATAGGGCAAAATTTTACGAATAATATAATATTTTCACGTTTAATTTCTTTCTTTCGTCCACTCCGGTCCTTGTGCCTAATAGCGCATCGGATTTTTTTTGGACGTCATTACGAAAATGACCAGCATTCCATTTACGTAACACACTTTCAATCACAATCCGAAAGATTGTGAAGAAAATTACTAATCCATTGCTTCATAAATATGTTTCAAAAATTCGTCTGCTCAACAACGTAATTAACGCAATGAATGTTGTTGAAATGTCAAAATTAAAAGCATTGCGATTGTAAATGTGTTACGCAATTACTAAAGTGCGTTCATTATAACTTGTGCCGTGACGCGATTGGTAGCAGTTTTGTCAGTCACCATTTTGAACTCTATTAGTATTGAAACTAAGCTTGACAAGCAATGGTACGAACATAACGATAAAGGATAAATTAAACTGAACGGTCTGCAGCGGTCACTGATCTCCACATTATAAAAAAATGAAGGAGTGGGAATGAAGTACCTACTAATATGTTATTGGACTATGAAAACTCCTCAGCGAATTCACTAGAAGCTAGAAGGTCTGCTTTACCTAACGTCCTAGCTTTACTATCTAAGCAGTAAAAAATACACAGATTCAAAGTGAATAGTAAAAGTGATATAGCACATAAAACTAACAACAGTAAAAAGGCGGAACGAACACAGTAAAGACTTCATTCTCCTTGAAGAGAAACTGGGACAAGTCAGACATTTGAAGCTTTTTAGAGGGACCAACATTTACAAAATTGGTCTAAAATGCAATTACAATTTGGTACAATTTGGTCTAATGGGTCTGGAGTTCAGTTAATGCTAAATTAACTAAGTTTGAAATCATTATAGTGTAATGTGAATTTTTAACCAAGAAGTGCGCGATAACAAAGCCAAGTTTATGTTTAATTTTTAATTATGCTGATCATATTAGTCCAACTAGAACAAAATAGTCCAACATTTGTAATGTTTGCCAAAGATTTTTATGGGTATAATGAAATTGGAGCAAACATTTTCATCATCGTAATAAGGTATTAGAGGCACACTAGATAAAAAAATATGGACTGACAGTTAAGAAATAGCTGAAGTAATGTCTGACAGTAAAAATGTTTATGAACCTCTGTAATATCTCCTTACTTTATGGTATAACTTTTTTACTTTAGCGTCTACCTAAAGCATTTTTGGGATTTTTTCATCTTGTTTTTTAATTTTAAATGGCTAAGGTTTAGAGACCTTGATTGTAGATTATTTTTATTTAAATGGGAATTGTTTATCGTTCTTTGCTAAATTGTTGAGTACTTTTAAACGTTAAAGTATAGCCGCTCCTTTTGTAGCGTAACCAATCCTCGGCTTCGTATTTCATTCTGTAATGAATTTCAGCTATTAATCTACAGAATTCCGAGGAACCTTTAACCGGATCTTACTGTTAAATTTTCGTGGTATTTGATCGACCGGTTGGTCAGATTACAGTTTGTTGCGAAATTACTGACACTTGGATAATTACTGGGAATTATAACAAGTAGGTTCCCGTGACTTCGTTAGTATAATGTTTGGGTAAAGAACGAAAACGTTTCTTGGGCAAAAAGTCCACAACAAACGAAAGTGATGATCTCGAATTCAATACTTGAGTTTTGTTTTTTAGAAACTACTACCACAGAGTTGATTTTTAGAAACTACTACCACATCTACAATACTATTTATTTATTTATTCTTCAGAAAGCTTACAGTCTAATATCTTTAAAGTACCTATATTATGTACAATAGCGCTTACAATTATTATTGCCATTTACAAGCTTCCACAAATTAAAAACTATGTACCTACCTAAAATTTAAAAAGAAAAGAAACATACTAAAATTTTTAAGATAAAAAATAAGAACAAAATCATACAGATATACCTTAACAAATTCTTCTTTAAACAAAACAAAACAAATTCTACTTTAAACAATACAAAACAAATGCTACTTTGAAATAAAACATAATACGGCTGATATAACTCGGTAGGTCTGAACATAGGCTCTGCGAACTTTCGCGCATGTTCTCTCACTCGCACTCGCCTCATGTCACCATTTGGTTTCTAAAAAATGTTACTGCGCAGCCCTGTGCGCGAAGTTCGGAACTGCCACGATATACTGGCCGTAGGTATTGTAGTTGTGCGTCGGGAATCCCAGGCGGATTCCCGGCCACCATAGGCGTGGGCTTGCGGACGGCGAGCAATGGGCAGCTCGCCGTCCGATAAGGACCAGGCCCAGGTCGATGGCGCGTCGTGTTCCACGCGCGCCTCAAAGAGATGTCAGCACACCTGACGGGGTCCGTTAGGACCGATGCCTGCCAGGGTTGCGGAATAGTCCGAAAGGGATACCGGGACCCTGGCAACAGGCAACCGAAGGTACACGGGTGGGTTTTAGTCAGTAAGAGTCTGACACGCCCTTCCGCTCCGCCCAGAGCGGGAGAAGTCATATGATGATTTCCCACCCAAAAAAAAAAAAAAAAAAAAAAAAGGTATTGTAGTTGTGTCGATTCTCGACTCGTTTCTAAAAGTAGTGTTCAATCTTTGTTACAGGGGATCGAGGCTACGTATTAACAACCGCACGGGTCGATCAATCGGGTTAAGCTACGTGGTTGATCCGTGGATGGACGACCATCTTTACATATCGAGCCACTCTTTGCCCCGGAAATAGGTACGTTAAACCTTTGGTCCCGGCTATCGTGGATCTTGGACAGTCGTTACGGCTCGTCAGAAGCCCGAAAGTATGACAACCATTCTACCGAGGGGTATCGTATTACCCGGTAGCTGGTTTATGGAGGTCAGATAGGCAGTCGCTCCATATAAAGTAGTGGTATTCAGCTGCATCCGGCTTGACTGGAAGTCGACCCGAACATACTTAGTTGGAAAAAAGCTAGGAAGAATGATGATGAGTGGGTTAAAAGACTAACTTCCTTACTAATAAACGTAATAAGTTACACACCGATTTCTCTCTTTCAGTCGTTAGTAATTTGACTTTCGAAAGAAGAAGACAAAGCATTGTGTAAATATACATACGCTATACAACGTTTATTAGTAAGGAGGTAACAAAATAACATACACCAAACAATCTGTGGATGCCACATTAAAAGTAACCCTGCGGTCAGTTTTAACACCTTCATTGTATAAAGTAGGCACTAGTTCGTTTTATAGTAAAAGGAAGTACTTACCTCACTTCCTGTTACCATAAAATACCGTAACCGAACGCTTTTGTCAGGTATAGGTATATAGAGGTATAAGGAACAGGGTGTAAAGTTCACTCATCGTCTATAGAAAAGGGAGAATCCTCCGA
Source organism: Lithophane ornitopus (assembly GCA_948473465.1). Classification (NCBI taxonomy): domain Eukaryota; kingdom Metazoa; phylum Arthropoda; class Insecta; order Lepidoptera; family Noctuidae; genus Lithophane; species Lithophane ornitopus. Next base: position 6,514,131 of record OX419624.1, on the reverse strand, counting down.
CCAGACGGGTTTTGTGTCTGGTGGACTACTGCCCGATGATTGATATCGGGACGTCCCGACCCGCTTGCTCGATGCAGGATTTTGTGTGATGTCAGTGTGATGTGTAGTTCGCATGTGGCGATGTATATTGAATATTCCCAAAACGATTAAATTGAAACTAGAAAAAACAAGACATTTGTATTGTAGAAATACAAGTGTGATAAGTGTGCGTGTACAGAGTGTTTCTTTTCCGTATCAATTTAATATTATTTGTGAATATTAAAAAAAAAACGTAATTTTTTTATGGTAATATTTTTTTTGCATGTATAGACGCTATGCTATTGCAGGTTACCGGGACCACCCTTCGTTATATAACATAGGTACTGTATATAATATCTCTTGTCTAGAGAGTCCTTGAAATAAAACAGAGCTTAAGATAACATACCTCGAAGAGTACCTACGTAGTTCAATAGTAAGTTTGGAATAAACAAATTTGAGAAGGCCTACAGCATGTTTGAGTTTGTAACCTCTTTACAAATCCATTTACAATGTATCGTTTTATATGTATGTATTCGATCCTCGTACAAACGCGTAAGTTACTAGAATATTAATTGGTGATTTATATAATCTGCTACCATCTATTTTCAATATTCCATACTCCATCTTATCCAGGATTAACCTAAGTGACCATTTTATCATGAAATCGAGAAAATAAACTATATTATTAAACAAAGTTGGGATTAATTCTAGAAAAAAAAAAATATTTTATGCGGCACGATAATTACTTAGGGCCGATTTAACCAAAGCCAGATATCTTTTATTCGGGGAATAAAATTGACGTCTGACAGTTTTTTGTATAGAAAATCTGTCAAAATTATAATATTTATTCGCTGGATTAGACTTATACTAGGGATAAAAGTTTGGTCGAACATTGGTTATTAAGGTTTCGGTTTGAATTTGCCTTATGACTGATTTAACAATGATTTTAATGGGTGGAAATGGGCAATCTGGCTCAACGGCTTTATACCCTGACTTCGACTTTATTATCCTAAACTTACATTATACACTAAAATTGATTACCAAACTTGCCGAACTTTTGTGTAAATAAATAAGAAAAACAAGTAAGCGTACGCTCTTAACCCTGTAACGGACGCGGGCCATTCTGACGGGCTATTTGTGGTCGGCCCATAACTTAGTTTGTTTTATGATAGACGTCCATACCGCATCGATATGGGGAGGCTATTTTTAAAGATCCCCCCTGTAGACTTCCGATACCCAGAGCGAAGAAACTATTAGCGTGATGTTTTTATACTAAATGTTAATTAAATGGGGGTTAGATGAAAGAGAGGGAACAGTCATGATAGTTTCTGATAGTGTGGGTTCTGAAAGTGGTAGAATGTTTACGACTATGCATGGTGACGTTTTTGTGGCCCAAAATGACGATCTGCTTGTGTTTTCTCTTTATTACACTGTGGAGATGATTTGTATAATTTATCGCTGGGAACGGGAAGAAAATTTTGCAAATAAGAAATAAAAATAAAACTGTACTATTATAATATACTAGCTGCGTCCTGCGGTTTCACTCGCGTAAGTCTCGATCCCGTGGGAATATCGGGATAAAAAGTGTCCTATGTCCTATTCCAGGTCATGGTCTACCCATGTGCCATATTTCATCCAAATTCGTTCAGCGGTTTTAGCGTGAAAGTGTAACAAACAAACAAACAAACTCACTTTCGCATTTATAATATTAATATATAGTTAGGATAATATTATAAAGAGGTTTTGTGAGTTTCTGTGTAGGGGGAAATCTTAGGAACTACTGATCCGTTTCAGAATATACTTTCACTAATGGGAAGCTGTATTGCCGAGTGTCAAAGGATATATTATTTTATGTTATAAAAACAAGAAAGAGTTGTAACAGAAGCTAGTAAGTATATGTAATAAAAGTAGTAGAAAGTATTTATGGAGGCCTCGCCTGATGTTGATAAAATGACAGACAAAGAGACATTGAACTCATCAACTTATGAGTACTCCCTATGTGTTACAGGTGGCAATACACTGGCGGAGTCGCGGGAAAGTCCGAAAGGGATACCGTGGCCGCTGGCAACTTACAAGCAACTAAAGGAACACGGGGGGGTTTTAGTCAGTAAGAGTCTGACACGCCCTCCATCTCCGCCCAGAGCGGGAGAAGTTATTTGATCATTTCCGAACCAAAAAAATAAAAAATGGCAATACACGTTTTGACTTTTCACCAAAAATAATGTAGAACGTAAGCACACGATATTTGACAAACCCATGAAAAGTTTGCGTGTATACAAAACTAATTTTAGTAATGGCATTCTGGTTGTTTTTGAAACTGTTTTAATAACTTTGTTAATTAGGTGACCGGTCTGGACGCACTTAAACAATAATGGGTGTAATAAAACTGTGATGGTTGAATGGAATTATGAATGGACTGAATTTTTACGCAAGGGACACATACATAGGTAAGTAACCTGTAATTACTATCGAAGAATTAAGTATTTTGCCATCACATTGTTTTTTAAAAAGCGAAAAATCTATACGTACATATTAAAAACAAAAGTCGCTTTTCGTGTCTCTCTGTGTGATCGCGTTGTTCTTTTAAACTACGCAACGGATTTTGATGCCGCTTTCACCATCATTTAGAGAAATTATTCCGGCAGGTTTATGTGGATCTTTGACAGTCGTTACGAGTCGTCAGAAGCCCGAAAGTCTGACAACCAGTCTAACCAAGGGGAATCGTATTACCCAGTTACTGGGTTGTGGAGGTCAGATAGGCAGTCGCTCCATGTAAAATACTGGTATTCAGCTGCATCCGGTTAGACTGGAAGCCGACCCCAACATAGTTGGGAACGGCTAGGTAGATTGATTGTTTCCGGAAAGTTGATGTGATATATCAAAGTCAAAAATTAAAGTATTATAATACATTATTTTTTAACATATCTTTAACACTGAAACTTGGATGTTTTGACATGTAGACTTTTTGTAGATCGCAATCGTGCAAAACAAGGGCACCCTCACTATCACTAGTAATTAATAATTTAGATTTCTTTATAAAATTGGCTTAGGTATACATAAATCTCCTGCTAATGTTGACAGCAAATCATGAGGTTAACCACATCCCATTAAAAATATTGAATAATATGGCCTGTAATACCTGTCTGAAAGAAAAGGTTTTATTATTGAGGAATATGGAAAATACTGGAACTATCGGGAGCACAATAATTATTTCCTTTATTTAATTAATTACATAATAAATAAATAAAACATAGGAGCCCACCGGTATCGAGAACAGGGTCAAAGGTACCGGCAGTCAGGGCTCCAGAGAGAGTAACCACCTAATTAATATTATTAACCTAATATTAAAAAAAAAAAACACCGGTACGGGAAAACATGATCTAATAAACAGAAAAACATACAGCCCATGGGAAGAACTCGACGATGTAACGATTATTGATTCGGGAGGCAAACAATGTTTATGTAGTTTCGGAAGGGAAAATCTGTTTACACCATTGGGAAAATCGCTCTGTCGGTATCACTCTTTTATATATTGCGTGGTATCACTTATGAAGTAGGTACCTACTTGTTTTCGAAGAAACATTGAGAAGTGCTGCAGTAGCAGGGAAGTTAGTAGGAAAAAGTAGGACTTAGACGACACAGTTTGGCCAACTACATTACCTAGAACTCTCTAAAGAAAAGTATCTCTTCATAATAGACTAGCTTCTGTTTCGACTTCGTCCACATGAAATTTCTTGTTTTAATATTGATATGTACTGGCCACCAAGTGGCGACGTCTGTCGCGTTGACGGTTGACTTCTCAATCATTAATTAATTTGAAATAAAGATTATTGTTTTACAACATTTTGTAAAACAATAATCTTTATTTAATAAATAATATTTAATAAATAGTATTTAATAAATATAAAATATATCCGGACATGATACTCGTGAATTCTGTAGCTTTCAAGTAGTGAGAGAATTTTCGGATTCGGATCAGAAGTTCCGAAGATTACCCCCTGCATACAAACTCGCAAATTTTACCTTTTTATAATAAATAGTTAATTGATTCAGGCATAACTTTGCGGAAATCCATTATAAAATTCAATAGACGTAGATATATTTAGTAACCTATTCCGCTCGACTCTCTTCAAGAGTCATAAGAAAACCCTGTAAGAAATCGACACGTGTTTCACCTCTCAACGAGGCATCCCCACACCGAACGCTGAACGCTGTTTTGCAGCTTTCATCGAAATCATTAGAGCCGTTTTCGAGAACGTGATTATATATTTCATTCCATTTCATATCTAAATATACAAATATTGCTCATTTAATAGTATAGGATAGAATAACCTGTGAAGTGAATCAATTAGGATCTCACATTTATCAGGCATTTTCCACCTAAGTAGGTATCAACCTAACTTAATAATAAAGATTGCAATAAAATTATTCTCGAGTTATTCAAATTATTTCTTACACGTACTAATAAACCCTACTTACTACTAACTCAATTTTCTTGTAGATAGAAGTAATAAAATATTCTCGGCGGCAGTAAGACAAGACGAACATACTCCAGACGTACGGAGAAATGTAATTGTATACGACAAGAAACTACAAAAGGACTCACACACAACGGCTCATTATATTGACGCTGTGACCGTGAACGTTTACGTGAAGTGAAACGTTATTATTTAAGGAAACTGTTCCATTAATAATTATTATGTTGGGTTAAAAACAAAATTTGCTTTCAGAATATTCTTCAAAATCTCGAATTCTGTAGAGATCAATTGATGGAAATTATAAAAGGAAATTAAATCTTAAGCAAATTGACTACTTACCAACTTAAATATTCCGTATGGTCATTTCAATAACTGCCTCGTTGGTCTAATGGTCGCATGCGCTACTGCTAAGCAAGAGGTTCTGGGTTCGAGTCCCAGGTCGGGCAAGGTATTATTGGGATTTTCTGGAGAGTCTGGATTTGTGCCTAGTTGATGGCAATAGGCTCGCCCCCTGTTGCATGGGACTTAAACATAACTGGCGAAATGTGGGTGTACTATTAGGTACACCTTTGCCTAACCCTTCGGGGATTACAGGCGTGATTTAAGTAAGTATATGTTATGTCAAATCATAAAAAACTGTCATTGTTCGGCGGTTGTATGAAATAGTTATTCAAAAAATTAACGTACGGTCAATTTGAAAAATAATTAATTTCCCCGACTCTACTGTGCAGATTGATCCTGCGATAGATTTAACTTGGGTAGGAACTCGGAATTTACTCTTTGGACCTTTGGCGCGAACTCGGGCTTGATAAATTGCAGAAGCGTTTCTCCTTATACAGTATAGTATAGCATCCACACAGGCTAAAAAAATATTATCATAAAAAAAAGTTTATTTTTATTTTTTTATAGTAAAATATTCGGATTTAAAAAAAAAATGATATGGTAAAGAAACACTCTGTACACGCACACTTGTCTTTCTACGTTGAAATACAAGTGTGTGTACACTGTACAGAGTGTTTCTTTTACGTATAAATTTAATAGTTTTGTGAATGGTAGGTATTTATATTAAAAAAAAAAAAATGGTATTCTTTTTGACCATGGCCCTTTGATAGTTAACATCTAACTAATATTATAAACGCGAAAGTTTGAAAGTATGGATGGATATATGGATGTTTGTTACTCTTTCACGTAAAAACTACTGAATGGATTTTAATGAAACTTTACAATAATATAGCTTATACATCAGAATAACACATAGGATACTTTTTATCCCGATATTCCCACGGGATCTAGACTTATGCGGGTGAAACCGCGGGGCGCAGCTAGTACTGTATAATTAAGTAAATGGTTTTTTTAATTATTTTGGCAATTCAATGGAAGAAGATTCTTGTAAAAAAAAATGGTGAGGGCAATGCCCTTTAGTGTTTAAAAAAGTAATATGAAGTACTAGAAATAACGTAGTAAAGACAATCTAAAAATATCTGTCATTCTAGGTCACGTTCCTGTGAATTTTTATCTATTTGCCCGTTGGTTTAGAATAATCTTTCACGTAATATGTACAATTTGACGATTTTTTTTCAGGACAAATAATAAATCAAATGATTTCTGCTCTACATACTTTTTTCATTTAAATCCAATTAAGTTTATTTATTAAAAAATGGAGATGTTTTCCTCAATATTATGGGAAACGAAAGAATCCGAGGTGTATCTAATGTCTCAATAAGAGTCGGACAAGAGATAATGTGGGACTAAAATATTGAATTTGTCTCTAATTGAGTTGGAATTGTGCCAAATTGATGTGCTTTTTCATCGAAGCGGAATGAGAGTTACAATAAGTATGTTGATGTAACAGTTTTTTTGGAATGTGTGAAATGTGTCCATCAGATCATAATTGTATTATTCATAATCATTTCTATTATATTCTCTTCGTGTACGATCAATTTGCCTAGCCTTTTCCCAACTATGTTGGGGTCGGCTTCCAGTCTAACTGGATGCAGCTGAATACCATAGAGCGATTGGCTATCTGACCTCCACAACCCAGTAACTGGGTAATACGATACCCCTTGGTAAGACTGGTGGTCGGTTTCAGACTTTCGGGCTTCAGACGACCCGTAACGACTGTCAAAGATCCACGAATGACAGCCGGGACCAACGGCTTATCGTGCTTTCTGAGGCACGGAGGAGTTTCGGTAAGTAAAGATGGTCCCCCATCCACGGACCAATCCCCAAACAAACGTAGCTTAACCTGATGGATCGACCCGTGCGGCTGTTATTACAGCCACGAGCTCCTCCTTTGTGTACATGGATACAAAAACAAATATCTACCAATACCTTCACAGAAGATCTTATCTACAACAATGTGTCGAGGGGAAGGTGGTATTCGTAGATATTTTTTTATTTATTTATGTAAGCAAAGAAAATATAATAACGATTAGGAATAACAATACTAACCACACAAGAACAATAAAAACATTTTTTTACTAAATGTAGTTTCTATCCCTCGAACAAGATTCCTAAATTGATTATGGATCCATCAATATTGGACGAAGTAAAATAATAAACTTAGGGATTTTTGTTGTCCGACATTTGTAATGCTCATCAGATAACGTAATTACAGAAGTTTGTAAAAGTTTCGTGTACATAATTGATGGAAAGTAGGTCATGGATATCGTGTTCGGCCATTCCTATGTGGTCTGAATTCGTTACTACTTCACGAATAATAAAATAAAACTTCGTGATTAGGAATTACTTAGAAATATCTTTAATTTCTTTGCGGCCAAGGCTGAAGAAAAAATATGGAAGATATTTTCCAAGAAGTAGGTAATGAAAATCGTAAATTAATTACAACTTCAAAACACTTTTCTAATTTTTTTGTGAATTTGAAACAACGTTTTGGTACTTAAATTAAAATAATTATTTTTGCGAAATACGTTGGGGTTGAAATTACAGTAAAATATACTTTTTGAAGTAGCAATGATTTCAATTTCCGTACGACTCCGGACATTTTCTGTAAATAGTTTAGAAAAGGTTTTGGGATAATTTATTATGATTTTGCACCCTTGGGGGAATAAGGTGATAGTGTTTGTCTGTGCCTACGTAGACGATACTAACGGAATCGGGATATTGGTTCCTTTTTCAGGATTTCTTGAGCATAAATCGAGCGATTTATTTCACCGAAAAAGATGTGATCTGTATTTTGCCTCGGGTTCTACAATAGACGAATTTAGATAACTCACATATATTTATTTGTACCAATTGTGATTTTAGAAGTAGGTACCTAGCTGTCATGGATGTTCTGCTACCTAATTGCGCAACACATTTTCGTAAACGATAAACTAATCTGTTCCATTTTGGCAGTTCAATCGCGAAAAAAAAATCAGCTGTTCCATACATTTTGTCGATTTAAGTGAACACAAATGTAGGGAACAGCTGATTTATTTTTCGCGATATCAATGTTGGTCTCATATAAAAAGTTGTTCAAAATGATGAGTACAATGACCCCTTTTCGGGTATAGCATAAAGAAAAAATAATGTTGTATATTGCGTTATTTACGTTGTTGAGCAGATTTTTTTCGAACTTTTGAAGCAATGGTGAAGCAAACTCTTTCAAAACGATTCCGATTGTGATTGATTGTGTATTACGCAATTAACGTACTGTTGTACATAACGAGTGTAAATAAACGCTTAACTAAGCCGGGACTCACTTATTATCTCCGTCATTGTCGTAATTTTTTGTACTGGACCATACCTGGGAACCTTCTGGTTACAGAGAATTGGGTCAAAGATCCAACAATTTTTGACGCTTATTTTTAATCCATTTTTAAATAATTCCTCCATACCTGTACCGTTTTGTTTCAGTTACAATGCCCCAAAAATAAAAGCCGTTTCCCAGCAATTATTTTTGCACAAAGTTACTTTGTTTGATGTAGGTACAGAATGCGTAAATGATGGCTCATGATGGGTCATATTACTTCCTGCGTAAAACACGTCAAGTATATGTTGTCCAGCTCCATTCACATCACTTTACACACTCCTTCCAACGAGATGGAAATAAAGCTATTTTGTTTCGCTCAGACAGGCGAAATATCCCTTATACAGGGTGTAAGGGTAACCACAGTAGTCACTCAAACCATGGGTAGTTGACTTAAGTTGACATAAAAATAAATGACCGAAAACAACAAAAAAAAAAAACGTTAATTTCATTAAAAGATTTTTAAAAGTTACTATCCGACACCGTGCTTGCTAGCGAAACAGCTGACTAACTGAGGGAGGGGTCGCACTCGCGGCCGGTCAGGTCACGTCCCGCACCCTTCGTCCCGCACCTTGTGTCTCTTGTATGCAATGTAGATTCAAAAAAAAAAAAGTAATTTTCCATTAAATTACGTTCTATAAATGAAACCAAACCACTGGTTGCAAGGATAACGGTGTTTACCCTAACAACCTGTATTGCGCCTATCTGAGCTTCACGTCATTTACAATTAGCCCTCAATTCCTTACTAATTTGTCTTTTGTTTCAGATTTCAGCGTCAACAACATGAACGAAGCGATCGTACGAAAATAATTTATGAAAAATGACTGCAGTAGAGATAGCACTTTTTATTAGTTGATAAAAAACGTAATTTTCTTAAAACTAGCGACCCGCCCCTGCTTCACATGGTTTTTATGACATTTATTTTATGTAAGTTTAATATTAATGTATTAAACACATAAACCTTCCGGATTAACACTCTTATTCCAATAATTCTTTAATAAATTATTGGATTAACCCTGAGTTATCTGTGAACTACGAGTTATCCTTGAACGCTTAAGTGGGCCCCCTTAATCATATTGAAAACCGCATCAAAATTTGTTATGCATTTTAGAAGCACAACG